>OY725320.1:62263779-67263779 GCA_963242795.1 Inga leiocalycina
TCGTTCAGGAGAAGGTTAAATGGTTGCGATACAGATTCTCTATCCCTCAACATCGAACAAAGTCACGAGAAAGCCATTGTGACAGTAGACCCAGATAGGGCATCTATGGGAAAACAGTTGTAGAAGATAGGGTCACCAATGATGGAGTTGAAGCTTAAGATTAAGGTAAGATTTATGTTCTATTGAGCCAGATGTTTGAAATTATTTGTTGGGTATGTCCAGGAAATGTTGTAATTTTTTCCGTTGGTGTTAAATGTTCTGTTGAATCTGATTTTTTTTCCCTTTGGATATGTCTTATGCTCGATAGAAACTATGGGCAAAGCTTGAGGAGACAGGATTAGCTGAGGAAAAGGAGCCACATACTTTACGTGTTCCCCGATCTTAGCGTGGCGAAGAAGTGAGATTTTTCCCCTTTCAAGTTGATGTTTATTTATCTTATGTGCTAATGTCTTTATTGCTATTGCTACTTATTGCTATTTGTGCTATTTATTTCTTTATTGCTTTCCCTTTACAATTATAATATTAGTTCTCTAGCTTTTCTATATGCTCCATTGTTGAACCTTTCCTATGTGAGCATATCTGGGGATGATGCATCTGCATAACTGTGGAACTAAGATGACCTTTGCTTGGTTGATTCTGTTATGTAGCATAAGCTCATAGTTGGATTTTGGATATGTTTGTGGCCCTTTTGTTTTTACATTTTCAATTGCTAGGTTTTGTGCCCATGAATTTGAAAAGTTGAAAAACATGGTTGCTATTACTAATTTGGCTTATAAAAGCATCGAGGTGGCATATATAAGGGCAATATATTCGTCCCACACTAGTGCAAACAGAGATTGACATGAGTTGCAAACAGCTTTGCAATATGTTCCTCTTGGTAATGAACTTTATGATATAGCAAAAGTTCATATTTTTGCATAAATTCTTGATTGCATTTTACTAGAACAAAGAATACGGTTGTTGTTTCCTATTTTGCAAAATGATCATAATATAATTTGGGTCATCTAAATAGAAAGTTCAATATAATTAATAATCAAAATGAGAATCCATGAATTTCTTGTTGAATACTTTCACTTCTCAAATAATGAAAAGAGAGTTGGGAAACATTAAAAGCAATCGTCATAAAGAAGAAAACTAACATGTACATGTAAAATAAATTCAAACTAAAACATGATGATATTTTGGGACAAAAGTAGGAACAAATGCTTTAGGTGGTTGCATTTAATTGACTTGGTGATGCATCAATTGGATGGCTTGGCATTGTTCCTTGGGTTTTTCTTGCTTTGCTTTTCTTGTTTGACCTTTGTACAAGATGAGAACTAGGAATATGCCATAGTGGCATATTTTGCCAAGATGCTTGTATAAAAGGCTAATTTGAAGTCTCCTACATTAAAACATTTGGCCAAGTCACTATATGTTTATGTTTTCTGCATTATTAAAGTTTATTATGCAATTTACAGACATTTTACTTGTCTCATCTGCATATCCAGCCAAGTCATTGATTCATGAGTTGATGGTTCATATGATGTGGCCAATCAAAATTTGTGTCACTACTAAATAAATGTTCATAAGTAATCAAAGTTTATAAATTTCAACTAATAGATTTTACCTCACTCAGTTGCACACTTGTTTGTGGGTTCTTTGAGGCACTCAATATAATAGGTTAAGTGATGATTGCACTGGTGTGAATATCGTGACTTCCAATATTGCTTGAGTCCTTGCAACTTCTTTTGCTGTGGCCATTAATGCTATATTTTGCTTCAAAATTAGTCTTATTCATCTTAGATTTCCCTTTCTTTTCTTCATTTGGATCTTTTTTTCTCGCTTTTGGTGGCCTGCCAATAGGCTTTCTAGATAGAGGTGGAAGAATGTCTGGATTTCTATCCTTGTCCATAAATTAGCTCCATTTATAAGAAAAATAATAGGTTTATAACATGCTTGATAAGCCTCTTTCTTATAATAAATAGCACATAATCTTCTGGGTTCTTTGCTCACCAACAAATGCAACTTATAGCATGAGCACAAGGAATCCCAATTAATGCCACTTTCTATAATCACACTTTTTAGCTTTTAGATCAATTGCAAATTTCTCATTTCCATCATGAACCTCAAACTTTTCTTCCCCTGCCCAAGTAGGTAACCATCTGCCACTTTTATTAGCCTCCCTTTCTAGTCTCTTTTTAATATTTGGAAGAATAAAACTTTGGAAACTATTCATCTTAGTTCTATTTGCTGCCCGCCTATTCAAGAAATAAGTCCTAAAGTCCTCTAACATTGATACAATTGGTTTTTCTCTTGCATCAAGAATGTCACTATTAAAAGCTTCACTCATATTATATACCAATACATCACACTTTGGTTCGAATGAAAATTGAGACTTACTCCAGAATCTAGGGGGAATTTTGATGAGATACTTATATACACCCTCGTTAACTTTTGAATATCCTCCATTGCTCTTTCCCATGCTTGTGGGTAGGTAGCTTTGGCTGCCTTCCACATCTTTTCTTTCAATTTTTTTCTTGGGAATCGCTTTCTAAAGTTGTTGTATAGGTGGCGAACACAAAAGCAATGATCTACTCTAGGTAAGAGCTCATCAAAGGTAGGTAAAAGACCCTATAAAATAATTACTAGATTAGGTTTATATAAAATATGTGAAATTAAAAAAGTAGACAAGAAGTTAAATTTACCTTTTGTTGGTCTGAAATAAAGGTATAGGATTTGCACTTATTTGTCCCCCTAAGGTCTTCAATTAAATTAGATAGAAACCATGTCCAAGAATCTTTGGTCTCTGCCTCTACAATAGCAGTAGAAAGAGGAAGCATTTGCTCATTAGGATCTCTTCCAACTGCAGCCACTAATTGACATCTATATGGTCCTTTGAGAAAGCATCCATCTAGCCTAATAATTGGTCTACAGGTGAAGAAGCTCTTCCTACAAACCTCAAAGCATACATACAACCTTTCACATTTGGGCAACATGTTTCTATATGGCACTTGAGTATCAAGTTTTGCATCATAGTCAGGTGGTCTATTCACTTTTACCAACACTGTAGAGTTAAGATTAGACCTTTTTATCTTATGACAATAGTCATATAACCTTCGAATTGTTCCTCAAAAGGCCCATGAAGTTGATTTAATGCTTCTTTCTTTACTCTTAAAGTCATTGCCTTTGAGACATTTACATTCCACTTTCTCTTAGATCTATCAATAATATCTTTCAATTTATACTTATGATTTTCTTTCATAGATTTCTAAACACTCCTACTCAGCTATTTGGATTTTAAAAATTTATTATTCACCTCCCTACTACATGTATGCTTGTCATATCTCATCTTTAATTGCCATGTCTCTTCTCCCTTTAACTTTGCATAATATGCCTTCCAATCATAGCCCAGTTTGCACTTTCCTCTAATCCTTTCCTTGTCATGTTTAACAAACTTAAGCCCTTTATCAGCATGCACAATATATGAAACTATGGCTTCTTTAAAATCCTCTCCAGTGTTGTAAATGGTTCCTATCTCCCACTTGTATTCACTCATATTTTTTAAAAACTTATAAAATGGAAACCTATTCCTAATGCATCCATCTCTGCCTCTATTTTCATCTCCAACTTCTTCCTCGTCATCAAGGCTTTCTGAACTGCACTCCCATGTTATTCATTTATATACTCTCTACCTTTTATATTGACCTCCTCAATATCACCAAGAAAATATTCATCTACTTCTTCTTCACTATCATTAAAGTTAGTATCCAAGGCACTATCTTCATCAAAATTGTTCCCCATATTTGATGCAAACCTCTAAATTTATACATAAGTACAAATTGAATAAGAAAACAAGAATTTAGAACAATGGACAATAAGTTTAATTGTATGTGTGAATTTCAAGAAGGGAAAATAAATAGTGAACAATGGACATAAGCCTATTTACTATGTTAACTTTCCACCATGTAAGTGTTATTGTAAAGTTTCATGGGGATGCAATGCAATAGTTTTCATTTGTTAGTTTCCTCGTTGTACCATACCTGAGATAATGTTTCTACCCTGTTACGTATTTTGTTTTGTTTTTGGGCTTCTATTTATTCATTGCTATACACAGGTTTTTGATTAAGTAAATGTTAGATCCCATATTTTGATGATAACAAAAGAATGGTTTGAAAAGGAAATGATTAATAAACAAGTTTGAACAAATGAATAACAGGGATAAGCATTACTTGAGGCAAGCATTGGAGTAATGAAGAAAGGCCAAGAGAAAAAGCTGAGAAACTTGATGAGAAGCAAGTTTTCTAAGGCATTACTCGAGGCGCTACTCGAGTAATGAGACAAAACTTGAAGTAACCAGAGACAACTTCCAGTAACCTGCCAATGTTACTCGAGTAAGTACTCGAGTAATAGTGTAAGTATTTTCAAGGTGCTCTCGGCCTGCCAATGTTACTCGAGGCGCTACTCGAGTAACCATGTGAAAAACTTCCAGTTGCCTTCAAGTTTCCAATGATACTCGAGTAGCTACTCGAGTAACTTTGTTTCTGAAAATGTGGAGCTCTCGGCACTTAGTACTACTGCTAATGTTACTCGAGGAGCTACTCGAGTAACGCACTAAGGTAAGTTAAAACTTGAAGGTGGTACCCGATTAACTTGATTTCTTTTTATCTCTTTTTCCTCGAGTCCTTACTCTAGTATGCAAGTATCTAATGTTGTATTTTAAGTGGATTCCTCGAGTAAGTACCCGAGTATGCAGAAATATTTTCAAGGTAAACTTCCAGTCATTACCAGGGTAAGTTATGCACAAAAAGTAAAGTTACTCGAGGTGGTACCCGAGTAACCGTTGCACAAATGTGTAAATTACTCGAGTCCATACCCGAGTAACAAGGTAAGTGCTCTCGGCCTTGAAATCCTGCCAACATTACTGGAGTAGAGCATCGAGTAACCACAAGTTTATTTGAAGGCTTACTGGAGTTGGTACCCGAGTAACCCATAAAGTTATGAGTGCATTACTCGAGTAGGTACCCGAGTAAACAGGCATTTCCAAAGGTTTGAAAATTGGTTATTCCATGCACTACCCGAGTATTCTTGTATTTGCTCATTGACTTGAAGTTAATTTAAGATTTCCCGATGATACTCGAGTAAGTACTCGAGTAACCTTCATGTGATACTCGAGTAGCTACTCGAGTAAGCAGGCCCAGAAAGTTTGAAATCATTTCAACGGTCATTGTTCTGTTTCCTATTTGATTTACTTTTCATTATATTAGTGTACTTAGCATTTCAACAGGTAAACAATGAAGAGATCTTACTAAATAAGGAAAGTCAAAAGCAATGCTCAAATGTCACCGACCGTCACCTACCATAACTTATGTTTGTCAAAAACTGGAAAAGTCAATAATGGCTGCGCACGCTCCAACAGACATGAAGAAATATGTTCCAGCAATCATTACCAACGTATCTATATATATGTGGACATCTGAACAGAGAGGAAAAAAAGAACACACTTACGAACGTATCATCAAGTTCATTACTCTGTTTTCCATTATACTTGTGATTCTATGCTTCAGTGATTCTTATTTACTCTGTAAGAGAGATATTTCATTCAAACTCAATATTTGTTATTGAGGTAACTTAAGGTTGTGGAACCTTGAGTTGGGATTGAATTACAACTTGTAAGGGGGAGTGAGTGTCCAGGTGTAGGAACTTGCTTGTACTGAGGTGCCAAGAACCCACTGAATCTTGGAAGTTATAGTAAAACTCTCAGAGAAGCTCTGAGGACTGGACGTAGGTCAAAGTGGTTGTGGCCGAACCAGTATAAATCCTGGTGTACACTTCGGTGATATTTCTCCTTATTCTTTCCTGTTTTAATTCCACTGTTAAAGTTTTATATTTCCGACGAAATTTTAAGGTCACCCAATTCACCCCCCTCTTGGGTGAAACGCTTGATCTAACATTTGGTATTAGAGCGTAGGTCTTCTTGTTAAGGTTTAACAGCCTAAGAAGGATCCAATGGCAAGCATGGGTGAAGGAATTCTTCCCAACGGAGCATCCATCACTAGACCTCCAGGTTTCAGTGGTGAACACTTTTCTTTCTGGAAAGCAAAGTTCAGAGTATTCATGATGGCTACTGAATATAGGCTATGGGATGTGATTGAGAGTGGAAACTATCAACCTACAAAGATTATAGATTCTCAGAAAATTCCCAACACGCCAGCAGAATATGATGAGAATGATAAGAAACTTATCACTCTCAACAGCAAGGAAATTCTGATGTTACAAAGTGCTTTGAGTCAGAGTGAATAATTCAGAATTTGCACACTCCCAACAGCAAAGGAAATGTGGGAAGCTCTGGAAATCGCCCATGAAGGAACTTCGGGAATAAAGGAGAATCGCATCAACACATTGATCACTGAATTCGATCTACTTCGAATGAAATCAGGTGAGTCAATTTCTGAATTCGAACTTAGATATACTCATCTTGTTAATCAACTTGCAGCACTTGGTAAAGCCTATGATCAACATACCCAAGTACGAAAGATTTTGAATATTCTTTCTAAAGAGTGGGAGGCCAAAGTCACTGCGATAGAAGAGGCAAAAGGAGAATCAATGAGATCAGTTGCTTCTCTATTTGGAAGCCTTTCTGAATATGAAATCAAATTAAAGTTCAAACGGGAACTAGATGACATCGGTGACAAAAGAAAGAAAGGTCTAGCACTAAAAGCGAAAGAAGAAAATCAAGATGAGGATGAGGAGTTTGATGATGATGAAATGGGCTTAATCATAAAACGATTCAGAAAGTTCTACAAGAAAGGTCAAGGATTCAAACATTTTCACAAAGGTGGAACTAGCAACAAAGATCATATCATTTGCTACGAATGTGGAAAACCAGGACATATCAAATCAGAATGTCCAGAACTAAATCAAAAGAGCAAAGAAAAGAGAAAAGGCAAATTCTTTAACAAAAAGAAGGCCTTTGTATCTGCTAATGGGGAGATAGTTTCTCTGACGAAGAAAGTGATGACGGAGAAGTAGCCAATATATGTCTTGTTGCTCAAGAAGAAACAGAAGAAGAGGTAAATGATTTTGATCCTACCTATGATGAATTACTCTCTGAATATAATGCTTTACATTCTGAATTCATCAAAGTAGTTAAAGAATTGATTGTTTTCAAAAAGAAAAACAAAGCTCTTGAAATTGAACTTAAAGAAAGTTCAAAAAAGAATTGTGAAAATTGTTCTTCGTTGAAAAAGAAAAACATTGATCTCATAAAAACTCTTGAAAAGTTTACCAAAGGAAGTGAGATGCTAAGTGTAATTTTAAAAGAACAACGATGTGTAAATGATCGATCTGGTATTGGATATGATCCAAAATCAAATAAAAGGAAAGGTAAAAAGAAAGTAGGAGGTAAGCTATATTTAAATTATTTCCAGAATTCTGTGCATATATCAAATCCTTTTGCATTCTGTAACTACTGTAATAGAAAAGGTCATTATACCTCTTCATGCATTCATAAGAAGAAAGGAAATATAGGAACCTACAAATGGGTACCTAAAGTTTCATATATTCAGAAAGTTATTTGTACTAACCCAACAGGACCCAAAAAGATGTGGGTACCTAAGACCTAGTCATTTGATTGTAGGTATGTCTCAAAGCATCCAAAAATAGCAAGTGGTACATAGATAGTGGATGCTCTAGACATATGACCGGGGATTTCAAAAGTTTTACCACATTGCAACCTAAGGAAGGTGGCAAGGTAAAATTTGGAGGAAATCAATCCGGAAAGATTGCAGGAATTGGTGAAATCAAAGATGACAAAGGAATACAAGTCAAAGATGTATATTACGTTGAAGGCTTGTGTCATAATTTGCTGAGTGTAAGTCAAAGTGCAGATAAAGATAACTGGATAATATTTGATTCAGAGGAATGTCTGATTGTCAACAAGGAAGACTTACAACTCGATAAGAAAAATATCAAGGCAAAACTCAGAGCTAAAAGGGAAGGTAACTGTTATACTTTAGATATTAGTAGAAATGAATCTGAAAATTGTTTTCTGAGTAATGCCGATGAAAGTTGGTTATGGCATAAGAGATTGGCTCATGTCAATATGCATCAACTAGGCAAACTACTCAAAAAGGATTTAGTGCTTGGATTACCCAAAGTAAATTTCAAAAATGACTTGATTTGTGATGCATGTCAAAAGGGTAAACAAACTAAATCATCTTTCAAATTGAAAAATGAGATTTCAACAAATAGACTATTACAATTATTGCATATGGATTTAGTGGGTCCAGCAAGAGTAAAGAGCCTTGGTGGCAACCTATATTCATTGGTCATTGTTGATGATTTCTCTAGATTTACATGGGTTATTTTTCTATCATCAAAGGATGAGACATTTGAAGAATTTATTGTTTTTGCCAAGAAGGTGCAAAATGAGAAAGGTATGTCCATTGCAGGTATTAGGACCGATCATGGTGGAGAATTTGAAAATCAAGCCTTTGAAGAGTATTGTGATACTAATGGCATTGATCACAATTTCTCTGCTCCAAGGATGCCTCAACAAAATGGAGTTGTGGAACGCAAGAATAGAGTGCTCACTTAAATGGCTAGAGCAATGTTGAATGAAAAGAACGTGTCTCAAGTATTTTGGGCTGATGCTATGAATACAGCATGCTACATTTCAAATAGAGCCTATATCAGAACAAAACTTGGAAAGACACCATACGAGCTGTATAAAGGGAGAAAGCCAAACATTGCTCATCTACATATCTTCGGTTGTAAGTGTTTCATTCATAATAATGGTAAAGATAACTTAGGAAAATTTGATTCTAAAATAGATGAAGGAATCTTCCTAGGATATTCTAACCGAAGTAAAGCATTTAGAGTTTACAATAAAAGAACATGTATTATTGAAGAACCAATTCATATTGTATTTGATGAATTTGAATCCTCTGACAAAACCATTGATGAAGAACAGGAAGTTGGTTTAAATCAAGAAAATGGTCAATCTAATTCTAAATCTCTTATTCCAGAGGTTGATGAAACTAAGGAAGAAGAGCAATCCCTAGGTCAACCTAGAGCTTGGAAATACAATAAAAGTCATCCCTTAGATCAAGTCATAGGAGATGTGAATGAAGGGATCAAAACTAGAAATAGAATTTTCAATGAAGTAAGTTTTTCTGCATTCATTTCTGAGATTGAACCTTCTAATATTGATGAAGCCCTATCAGACAATGATTGGGTTATAGCAATGCAAGAAGAACTAAATCAATTTGAGAGAAATCAAGTCTGGGATTTGGTGCCCTGACCCAAAGATCATCCGATCATTGGTACTAAATGGGTATTCAAAAACAAACTCGATGAATCTGCAATTATTGTCAGAAACAAGGCAAGATTAGTGGCCAAAGGCTATAATCAGTAAGAAGGGATTGATTATGAGGAAACGTATGCTCCAGTGGCTAGATTGGAAGCTATACGTGTACTCTTAGCCTTTGCATGCATCAAAGGATTCAAACTCTATCAAATGGATGTAAAGAGTGCTTTTTTAAATGGTTACATCATGGAAGAAGTGTATGTAGAACAACCTCCAGGTTTTGAGGATGTTACTAAACCTGACCATGTTTTCAAACTCAAAAAAAGCTTTATATGGTTTAAAACAAGCTCCTAGAGCCTAGTATGAAAGGCTCAGTAAGTTTCTTATCGATCAAGGTTTTGTACGAGGAAAAGTTGATACAACACTCTTTATAAAACGAAAACACAATGATATTTTAATTGTTCAAATATATGTTGATGACATTATTTTCAGTGCTACTAATGAATCTCTGTGTAAGGAATTTTCTGAGATAATGCAGGGAGAATTTGAGATGTCAATGATGGGAGAATTGAATTTCTTTCTTGGTTTACAAATCAAACAAAGAAAGAATGGAATTTTCATATCTCAAACAAAGTATTTGAAAGAGCTATTGAAGAAGTATGGAATGGATGAAGCAAATGGCATAGACACACCTATGAGCTCAACTATGTTACTTGATGCTGATGTCAAAGGAAAAGACTACAACATCACAAAGTATAAAGGAATGATTGGATCATTACTCTATCTCACGGCAAGTAGACCGGACATCCAATTTAGTGTTGGCATATGTGCAAGATATCAATCAGCACCAAAAGAATCACATACTGAAACAGTCAAACGAATCTTTAGATACCTTGCTGACACACCCGAATTGGGTCTGTGGTATCCCAAAGGAAGAAGTGAATATCTTGTTGCATATTCAGATTCAGATCATGGAGGATACAAAACAGACAGAAAGAGCACCAGTGGACAAGGACAATTTCTTGGAGGATCTCTTGTATCATGGTTCAGCAAGAAACAAAATACTGTGTCTCTTTTGTCAACAGAAGCCGAATATGTTGCAGTATCAAGTTGTTGTGCACAAGTAATATGGCTAAAACAACAACTACAAGATCTTGGTATTTATCTCAAAGAAATACCAATCTATTGTGACAATACTAGTACGATAAGTTTGGCAAAGAATCCAGTTCAACACTCTAGAACCAAGCATATCGATGTCAGACATCACTTCATCAGAGATCATGTTCAAAAGAAAGATGTGAAAGTGATATTTATTCCCACTCATCTTCAACTAGCAGATATTTTCACAAAACCTCTTGCAAAAGACCAATTTCTACACATTAGAAGAGAATTGGGAATGGTAAATCCCAATGAGTTGTAAGTTATTTCAGTTTCTCATAATATTAGATGAAGTCATTTATTAAAGTTTTGATGATTACTAACTTAAGCATCGGAGTATATAGAAATTTGTTTTGCAGGAAGAAAGAAACTCTGTTTTGGGAAACAAAAACAGAGATTATCAGAGGACACATTTATTGGAGTACCAACTTGAAGTTGTCACTAACAGAGAAGCATTACCCGAGGAACAACTTGAAGTAAAGAAGCACTTTACTCAAGTATGTACTCGAGTAATGGACTTCAAAACTGAAAGTAACAGATCAAGTTACTTGATTTTCAAACATAACGGTTCAGTTTCAAAGAAATGAAGAGTCAGAAGTTGAAAAGCATTTTACTCGAGGCGGGCCTCGAGTAAACATGAAGCTTACTCGAGGAAGGCCTCGAGTAATGTCGGAGTTCAGATTCTCAAATTGATGAAAAATGACTCAAATCTGATCAAAATGGGTTATAAATGATCGAGGGAACATCCATGGATAATTACTATATTATTCATGCCAGGTACGCAATTTAAATGAATTATTTTATAATTTTTCTGTATGAACACCCGAGGAAGGCCTCAAGTAAACTTGAAGTTTACTCGAGTAAGGCCTCGAGTAAAGTCGGGTTCTAGGTCTTTATCTGTCGTAAACTTGGTCATTTCCACAAAATCTCCTCGAGTAAATCACTATTCTCTCTCACAGAAACTTTTCACAAGTGATTCCTTGCTTCATTTCCGTCAAAACCCAACCATTTTCATTCCTAGAAACTTCCTATTTTGCTCAAAATCTCTGTGCCCTAATTTGCTTCAGTTACTCTGTTTTTCTAAAAAATCTCAGGTTTTCAATCCTTCAGAAAAATGAGAACTAAAAATCTTACTCCCATTGATTCCTCTGAATCCCAACAACCCTCTGATCCTTTTTCTTCTACTCCCAAAAAGAGAAGAAAATTAACTCCAAGACCAAAAGCTAAATTTCCTCTTCAACCTCAATCTCAACCGAAACCTAAAGGAGTGGTAATCAAAGAGCCTATTGTGACAAGGGCTCAATCCAAAAAGAGTACATCTACCGGAAGAGGCAAGAGTGCCAAATCTCCCTCACCTCCTCACTCTGATTCCTCTACACCCTCTTTCACTCCAAAGCCTACCAAAAAGCCTAAATATGATAAGAATGTGGCTAAGGCTATGGCTGGGATCATTGATCAAATGGAGAAAGGACAATCTTCCAAGAAATCCAAAGTGCCGGAAGAAGAGATCACCAACCCTCCAAAAGGATTCAACGTCAACAAATTGGTGGAGTCTCCCAAGTATCTATCCCAATTCTCCAGGAGGAAAGTGTCCAAGACACACTATGTGGATCTCAGGCTACTTCAGGAGGTATTGAAACACGACCTTAGTCCATATCTAGATCCTTTTATGCCTTGGTTATCCATTAGATTGCCTTTTTTCACAAAGGTAATCACTCATTTTTATTGTAACTTAGAGATCATATATGAGCCTAACCGAACCT
Source organism: Inga leiocalycina (assembly GCA_963242795.1). NCBI lineage: Eukaryota > Viridiplantae > Streptophyta > Magnoliopsida > Fabales > Fabaceae > Inga > Inga leiocalycina. The sequence goes on from OY725320.1 coordinate 62,275,990, forward strand.
CAGTTGAGGAAGAGATGACCACCACTGTGAGAGGCCAAAAGATACTTATATCTCCCTCTAGGATTAATTTGTGGTTGGGAATTGAGAACCCCCCAGATGATATCTATTCCCAACTTGAGCCAAATCAAATTTTCACTATCCTTAAACCCGGTGAGCTAGTTGGCCCTCTAAATTTCAAGCCCAGTGATATGTGTGATCATCATAGGGTCCTTTGGTACATTTACTCTAGGTCCCTAGTGAACAAAGCCAACAACTATACCCACTTCTCCGATAGGGACTTTAGGTGGTTTGCTTCACTTCTCCTGAAGGAGCAGAAGGATCTGGGTGAGTATATTTTCTCAGAGATGAAGAGATATAAGGTGGATGGGAAGGCTACTACACCAATGCCATATCCACAGATTGTGTCACTGATCTTGAAAAAAAACAAGATATGGTACTTAGATAGTAAGGAGCCAGTTGAGAGGATGACCCCAGTGGGGAGAAACCAAATTGGAAAGTTGAATATTGACATCCCTCTCAAAGGGCCTTTGGAGTCTGGGTCCAAGAAGAAGAGGAAGACCACTGAGGCAGAGACCAGCAAGTTAGATGACACTCAGTCATCAGCTCCAGCTGCTACCACATCATCGCCATCTTTCCTCAATGCCACTCTCCAGCACTTCATAGAGAACATGCTCAGAGGTTTTCATGTGGACATCGCCAACACAAATGCAGAACTGATAACCCATATGAATACTAAGATGGGAGAGTTGGTTGACAGAATGGACAAGAGACATGAGGAGTTGCTAGCAGAGCAACGTGCCCAGGGAGAGACCTTGAGATTGATTCTGGCACGATTGGACTCTTTGGGTCCCGGACCTTCAGCCGGTCCCTCCTCTTCTGCACCACCACCACCAGAGAACCCTCCTACTGATACTTCTATTCCTGAGGCTGAACCATCTATTCCTCTTGTCTCTGATCCACTTGAGCCCCAAGGCAAAGATATTCTATTCACAGTGGATGATCCTGAAACCCATGAGACCACACATATCATCATTAATGATTCACCTCCCAAACCTCAGCCAGAAACAGCTCCTAAACATATTCCCTCTCCTACCCAAACAGAGGAAATATCTCCCTCTTCCTCTTCTGAACATCTCACTCCTGTATTGGATACTCATCCAGAGGCTAAAACCACTATGGTTGTCTTCCAGCCTTCTCCTATCCCTCCTAGAGATGACATCCATATCCCACCAGTCAATCTTCCTGAACCAGAATCTTCCAGTTCCTTTGACTCATCTAGTTCAGATGATGATGGTTTGGTCCTTCCAGTGAAGCCTATCTCTATGGTGAAGCCTCCTAGCCCTCCACTTGATTGATGAAGCCAAAAAGGGGGAGAAGAGCTTGAGAGTGATTTTGTGGATGTGTCCTAGTTTATTTTGGGTATTTGGTTGTACATGGGTTTTTAGGGAGCATTTTGAATTTCTTTGAACTTTATTTTGTAATTTGAAAATTTTAAGTTTAATGCAAGTGTGTTCATGTTATGCATTTTAAGTTTTTTTAAGTTTTGAATTGTGATACATGTTTGGACTAATGAAGTTGTTGTGTATGCAAGGTGTATGCTATAAATTCAAACTTAATAAGCCATATGTAATTAAGAATCCAATTTGAGAAACATGTTCAAAATCACCAAGTTTTGTCATCATCAAAAAGGGGGAGAATGTTAGATCCATGTTTTGATGATAACAAAAGAATGGTTTGAAAAGGAAATGATTAATAAACAAGTTTGAACAAATGAATAACAGGGATAAGCATTACTTGAGGTAAGCATTGGAGTAATGAAGAAAGGCCAAGAGAAAAAGCTGAGAAACTTGATGAGAAGCAAGTTTTCTAAGGCATTACTCGAGGCGCTACTCGAGTAATGAGACAAAACTTGAAGTAACCAGAGACAACTTCCAGTAACCTGCCAATGTTACTCGAGTAAGTACTCGAGTAATAGTGTAAGTATTTTCAAGGTGCTCTCGGCCTGCCAATGTTACTCGAGGCGCTACTCGAGTAACCATGTGAAAAACTTCCAGTTGCCTTCAAGTTTCCAATGATACTCGAGTAGCTACTCGAGTAACTTTGTTTCTGAAAATGTGGAGCTCTCGGCACTTAGTACTACTGCTAATGTTACTCGAGGAGCTACTCGAGTAACGCACTAAGGTAAGTTAAAACTTGAAGGTGGTACCCGATTAACTTGATTTCTTTTTATCTCTTTTTCCTCGAGTCCTTACTCTAGTATGCAAGTATCTAATGTTGTATTTTAAGTGGATTCCTCGAGTAAGTACCCGAGTATGCAGAAATATTTTCAAGGTAAACTTCCAGTCATTACCAGGGTAAGTTATGCACAAAAAGTAAAGTTACTCGAGGTGGTACCCGAGTAACCGTTGCACAAATGTGTAAATTACTCGAGTCCATACCCGAGTAACAAGGTAAGTGCTCTCGGCCTTGAAATCCTGCCAACATTACTGGAGTAGAGCATCGAGTAACCACAAGTTTATTTGAAGGCTTACTGGAGTTGGTACCCGAGTAACCCATAAAGTTATGAGTGCATTACTCGAGTAGGTACCCGAGTAAACAGGCATTTCCAAAGGTTTGAAAATTGGTTATTCCATGCACTACCCGAGTATTCTTGTATTTGCTCATTGACTTGAAGTTAATTTAAGATTTCCCGATGATACTCGAGTAAGTACTCGAGTAACCTTCATGTGATACTCGAGTAGCTACTCGAGTAAGCAGGCCCAGAAAGTTTGAAATCATTTCAACGGTCATTGTTCTGTTTCCTATTTGATTTACTTTTCATTATATTAGTGTACTTAGCATTTCAACAGGTAAACAATGAAGAGATCTTACTAAATAAGGAAAGTCAAAAGCAATGCTCAAATGTCACCGACCGTCACCTACCATAACTTATGTTTGTCAAAAACTGGAAAAGTCAATAATGGCTGCGCACGCTCCAACAGACATGAAGAAATATGTTCCAGCAATCATTACCAACGTATCTATATATATGTGGACATCTGAACAGAGAGGAAAAAAAGAACACACTTACGAACGTATCATCAAGTTCATTACTCTGTTTTCCATTATACTTGTGATTCTATGCTTCAGTGATTCTTATTTACTCTGTAAGAGAGATATTTCATTCAAACTCAATATTTGTTATTGAGGTAACTTAAGGTTGTGGAACCTTGAGTTGGGATTGAATTACAACTTGTAAGGGGGAGTGAGTGTCCAGGTGTAGGAACTTGCTTGTACTGAGGTGCCAAGAACCCACTGAATCTTGGAAGTTATAGTGAAACTCTCAGAGAAGCTCTGAGGACTGGACGTAGGTCAAAGTGGTTGTGGCCGAACCAGTATAAATCCTGGTGTACACTTCGGTGATATTTCTCCTTACTCTTTCCTGTTTTAATTCCACTATTAAATTTTTATATTTCCGACGAAATTTTAAGGTCACCCAATTCACCCCCCTCTTGGGTGAAACGCTTGATCTAACAGTAAAGGGTAATGAGAATTGTAGAAAGTTACTACCTTCATACAAAGCTCACATGAAAAGATTCTTATGGCACTTATCCTCTTCACAAATATTTTCTAGAGGTCATGTTAGTGGTTCAATCTAAAGCTTAGTTTCATTATTCTAGGATTGTACTCATTGAGGTTTTGACCCGTATATAAAATTAAGATTTTGTTTTCTTTATTTGCTACTTTAATTTGGCAGGTATTGCTGAAGTAGGATTTTATCTAGGTTATCAGACGACATATAATTCTAGATATTTTGTGGGTAACTTTTGTTTGGTTCAGTGGCAACTAAGTATCAGGGATTAGATCCCTCCTCTTTCGAATATTGATCTGATCCAAATGGACTTGATCTTTACAACTTGTTGGCATATCATAGAGGAATGAATAGGTCCATCTCTATATGAGAGTCTCTAGCCAAAATATATCAGCAAATTCAACGCAAAAAAAAACATATTCATGCTCACAATGATAACAGGTAGCAAATTGATCATCATTAGTATATATATATATAAAAGAACAAAGACTTATAGAATTTGCCCGTGGTTGTAGGGATTCGTCGCTGGTCGCAGGGATGAGACAAAAAAATAAAACCTAAAGGATACAGTTCTCATTCTGATTCTTTTATTTATTTACATGGTTTAAAATATAAAAATGTTATATTAAAAAAAGAATAATATGTAAGCATGTTTCATCAGCTTTTTTTTTTGTGTACAATCATCACTTAAATTTAATGAGTAAGCAATTTCCGTTAAGTGAGGCTAACGGTGTTAAGTTTAAAGGACTAAAAAAGTACTTATTAAACATAAAGGACTAAAATGAACCTTGATGCAAACATAAAAGACCTAATATGTAACCCCCTACTTTAATGGCCAAAATTATAGTTTGACAATGCGTAATTATGTTGAATTAGAGACCAACGGATAATTTGAAACTCATTAAAAATCTCATCTTCAAGACAGGGTTTTCAAAAAAAATTTCCAAAACCTATTGGATGTGGTATCACATTCACATTTCAAATGTATTTGGCCTGTGCAGTTTGATTTCATTTATACATATCAAGTATAACAAAAATTCCCGACAATACTCAGGATTTTATTAATTCATTGAAGGGTTTATAGGGCATACTCGCCCTCTCAAATTCCCGTATCAGGGATTACATGAACCTATCCATATATACAACACTTAAAGAATATACAATAGTCCAAAACATGATAGCTAACTACCATAACTAAAACTCCTAGCTAGGAGCTCTAGCTGCCCTTCGTCACCTGCTTTTCCTTAGAACTGCTTCCCTGGCTATAGGTTAGTTAATGGAAAGAATGAGATTCAAGAGAATCCTAGTAATAACAATTCACTCAAAACATGTACAATTACATAGCATGTAAGAAAATCTCAATACAACAGCACAACAACGACATTTTTACCACAGCTTTCGCTGTTTTCATAAAGGCATGATTCACCACAACATGTTTCACCACGATATATTTCATATTCACAATGGCATGTTTCATATCGGCATGTTTCACAATAGTAATGTTACACAACGACATGTTTCACAATGGCAATGTTACACAATGGCATGCTTCACAACAACATTTCTGCTCATCATCATTCAATTATAAGACATGCATACAATGATTATACACAATATAAGAGAAAAAGTCACTATCTTGTTCTTTTCAAGCATGCTCTGGCACTGGTCTATCATGTGCAGGGCAAATATCAAATCTTATAAACCATAATTAAGGATGAAGAGTTATTCCCTATTCCAATACTTAACTTCAAATCACTTAAGATTGGTTATCATTTGAGACCTTTAGATGGCTACTAGAAGCCCAAACAGATGCCTAAAGGGTTGGGGAAAACTTGATCGAAGACCATCCTTCATAAATGAAAAACACTATTTTTTAGAGGTTGGCCGCGGCCTAACTATCCACTGGCCACGACCAAAAACATGTCAGAAACTTTTGGGTCGCGGCCAACATCTATGGGCCACAGCCAAAAATAAGTCATAAACATTTGGGCCACGGGCCAACGTCCTCGGGCAGCGGCCAAAAACTAGTCAGAAGGTTTTCGGTCGCAGCCAATATCCATGGGCCACGACCAACCTTCGGCTTATTTCCTGACTGATTTTCAAATGACCATAACTTCTTGCACAAACATCAAAACGTCCCAAACTTTATATTAATGGAAAGCTTGCAATGTGAACTACAAAACTGGAAAGTTTCACAACATTTCCATACCATTTGCTAATTCAAATCACCATACAAAGTTGGTCCCCTGCACTGCATTTTAACTTAGCAATTTTTTTTCCAAAATTTCCATTTTTTCACCAAGTGTTTCCAAAGCTTCCAAACCAATTCTATTGTCTAAAAGACACAACAACACACCATTTCCACAACAACATACCATACAATTCACACAATTCAATATCAACGAAAATAAGGGCAAAACTCCCAAAATTCAATACTCAACCAATAATCACTACATATATATCAAAAGATAGTTATTACTTACCACTTTCACTTTCCCAAACTTGTTCTTTGATTTCCCAACCTCCAACTTTTCTCAAGTACTCAAACACCTCCTCTTGAAAATCTGAAACCATAGAAATGAAGCCCTTAACAAGAGGAACAAGATTAATGAAGAGGATTTTGGCTTTTAAGCTCAATTACTAGGTCAAAATGGCTTACCTTAACAAAAGTTTCTTCCTCCAACAATGGCTGCCGAAAATGAGAGCTTGGAGAGAGAGAAAAGATGATGAAATGATCTAATCCATCCCTCCCACACCTATGACAGCCAACCAAGAGAGAGGGAGAGGGAAGAGAAAAGATTAAAAAACTCCTATTTGACTTTTCCACTCTCTTGCTTCATCAATTGTGTGCCACTTGTCCAAATGATCTAATCCATCCCTCCCACACCTATGACAGCCAACCAAGAGAGAGGGAGAGGGAAGAGAAGATTAAAAAACTCCTATTTGACTTTTCCACTCTCTTGCTTCATCAATTGTGTGCCACTTGTCCACATCTCTATGCTTCCTCACCAAAAGCCACTCACCATTTAGTTACACTAACCAAATCCATTAGCCAAGTAGTTACACTACACATTTCTACCTCTTAGTTAATTTCTTCATCAGTTGCTGAATAATTGGCCAGTAAATTTTTCATTCTTCCAATTTTACCCCTGACTATGGAAATTCACTTAAATTGCCACTTGACACATAATTTTAATTCCTTTTTCCTTCTCCATGCGCCATTCCCCTCTCATTTAAGTTCAATAAAGACTTTAGAATATAATTAAACTTAAATACAGGGTTTGGGCATTTTCTACTACAAATTCGATCACAGGCCATACTTCATTTCACAAAAGCATTTATCAAACCTTCTTTACAATCTCATTAGAAGTCATTAACCCTTAATCAAAATTTGGGCCATTACATAATGCATACTTTAGCCAAAAAAATTAATTAACTTTCACATCCTTTCCTACTACATGTTTTTTTCTTGCCCAAACTTTCCTTAATGGATTTGAGATAGTTAAAAATGATCACACGAAAGATAAGAAACAAATTGGTATTTGATACCCTAGTAATTCCTTTAGTTCTTCTATATTTAGTATCACTGATTTGCCTCTTGAAACTATTACGAGCTTATTACTTACTGATGAAAAGAGGACGAGATTGCATGTTGACTTAGGAGGATAGTTCCTGAGTAGGTTGGAGCATATCATGTACTATCAAAAAAAAATTTATTGCGAGACACTTATAACTACCTTAAGGTATTGCTTTGTCTGAAATGAAATAAATTTTTTATTTTGCCACTTTTTAAATTAATTTTTTAAATAAAAAATCATATTTCAGTTACGTTTCCTCTTATGATAAATGACTTAAAATAATGATTATAATAAAAAAAATATTAATTAATATTTTATTAAATAACTTATAATAAGTATCATTTAAATCTTTTAATTAGAAAGACTTCTATATTTAGATTAAAAAACTTCTATGTGCAACTCAATATTTTTATACTATATATTCTCTCTAGTATACATCGGATTATCTTAAAAGCTACCCAAATTGAAATACTCTCTAAAATCAATAAATAATTAGAAATTTATCTGTTTCTAGGTTTTTATTATTTTAAAAAACTTCAAAAAATCACAAAGAATCTTATAATATATTTCTTTTAATAATATGTGATTTCTCAAGGGAAAGAATGTTATAAAAATTAAAAATACTAAAATTTAAAATTTTTAAAGTATAAATTCTTAAATAAACTGCCAACATCATGGGAATATCCATTCCTAAATAAAAGTCAATCCAATTGAAGGATGCACTTGATAAGGGAACATCAATTGATAAATAACCATCAAATAGTTGAGACGGGCTCAAAAAAAAATGTACGGAGTTTGGTAATGGTTAACTTCGTAATTGAATATTTATATTTTAATTTTTGGTCCTTCAAAATATTTATAATTTTTAAGGTCTTTATTAATAGATATTTTTTCCTTGTTCCTTCTCCCTAATTTTCCCTTCTTAAAAAAAGGGGGAAAATGAAGAGAACTCCAAATTGCTGATTTGCCCTTGGTGAGCAATTTGAACCGTGTCCTATTGAGCGAGAACTCCAAATTTGAACTCACCTTTTTATTGGGGTTTTTTCATGAAATTATTTTAAAAACAAAGTAATTATCAAATAATAAACTTTAAAAATAAAAATATGTATATAAACACACCCATAAAGTATATTGTAAATAAAAATCATCCCAAGAACATTCATCTTAAATTAGAGCTATTAATACTAGTTGAGTCGTTGGCTATCCTATTTAGGGTTTTTTAATTGTCTTGTTTGGTACGGTAGAATTACAGGCATGAAATTGGAATTGAATCCCATATTGATGGCATATTTGGTAAAAGGAAATTGCCTTTGGATTCCATGTAAAAGCTAATTAAGCCAATTTGTGTCCCTTTTGCCTTTCACGCCACTGCCAATGAGCACAACCCACGTGGCCATCTCATTGCGATTTTCAGTGTCAATTATTAGCATCCCACCTCCTTCAATCTCCCACCATGGCTTGCAGTGGGCAAATCTAAAGACCACCATGCACAACCATGTCCAACAACCGGCCTCCCACATGACCATAAGATCTCCGACGACAGTGAAATTATTTTAATTTGATCAAGAGTTTTCCTTTTCAAAGCTTAGAAAGTTGAGGGTTTCCGTATCTCCCAACAAGTGCGCTAACTTATATTCTTCTCCTTTGTAGATGAGATCGCCTATCATCTCAACCAACAATTTGTTTTATTAGTAAATGAGAAATTTTAGTACTTCCTCTGGTTCTAATTATAAAATAAAGTTGTTTATTTTGGAGAAATTAAATAAATTAATTAAATTACTTTAAAGTATTTATATTTTTATTTTTTTCTTCAAAATAATTAGTTTAACTAATAAATTAATATATAATCTAATAATACATAACATATGATACAATTAAGTAAATTATTTAGCTTCCTTAATCTCTCCAAAAAAAATTCAACTTTATCTTATATTTAAGACCAGAGCTAGTATAACAAATAAGCATTCTATTCTTTTCTCTTTTTTTAGTTTTTTTCCCCCTCACCTTATGTGTCAAGAGCCACGCCGGATAGGATAGTACGACAGTTGGCTGAAGAGTCCTTCGGCTCGTTTTGAGGTGTTCAGCCATTCTCCCTATTGAGTTGGGTTGGGTCGGTTCAAGTCAGAAGTTGAGCAGAGACTCGTACTAAGCCCCCAACTATTTGGCCCATTCCACATTTCTACATTCCCAAAAAAAAAAACACATCTTCCTCCCACTCCCACCTCGAACCCCTTCAGCCTCTAACCTCCCTCAAGCCCCTCTGGAAAATCCCCAATCCCACCATCAGAGACACCAGACGAGACCATAGACCTGGAAATTGAACCCCCTCACTCACGCCGTTTCCATTTGTGTCGAAACCTCGTGTCCTTCTCACCTCCATTGTTCAGCTTCTGAGCTTCATCTTTCAGTCTTCCAGCGTCCTCTCCGTCATCGTCGCTCTGCGCCTCTGCTTCGTGACTCCGACGACGTTGCTCTGCGTCTCCGTGACTTCTCCATTTCAAGGGTCTTCGTAGCTCGCCTTAATCCTCCATTCCCTCCATTCTCCTTGCTTCGTCTTCTTACTTCCTATCCTGTAAGTTTTTTTTCCCTTCTGATTCTTTCAATTGTTCTGCTGCAGCTTTAAGACTTAAAGAATTAAGAAGATGTAGTTGCTGTGGACCGAAAGTAAATCCATTTATTGGGAACCAAATCCTTTTCACCCGAAGTCCTGAACTTCTAAATAATGCGGAAATATAGTTTCAATATTTCAAGCAACTGAACAATGTAAACAATTAGCGAGGTTCAGGGTTATATGAACGCACACGCGCAAATCATAATTATGAGATCAATATTCGGCCTGTATATGCTAAATCGCACAAGCGTATTCATCTTGTTAACTAGTGCAAACCAGATGGATAGGATTTTATATATGAAATTATTGTCTTGTTATTCAGTTCTCATTATCTGTTTAATGCGTTTTCCTTTATGAATATACAGAGGCTATAACAGACAATATTATAACTATTAAGCATTTTCATAGGCTTAGTTTTGCTGTTACATATGGTTCTTTTGTCATCACCTTCTGTAGAATCTGTGCTAACTTTTGCCTGATAAACTTTTATGCGATTGACATCTCTTGCACATTCATTGACTTGAAAATTTATATTTTGTTTTTTGGCCTTTTATTAATCTTAGCGCGCATGCGTGTCTTTGTCTACGGATTTTTCTTTTTGGTGTTACTCTTCAAGTCAATGTATTATTTTGTTGCAAAATCAAATAAATAGATAACATATTGGTGGTTATAAACATGGTCAAGGATAAAAAAGCATCACTTATTTTGTGGCCAGATTAGTGATTAAAATGCATAAATACACAACGGAAACATAATTACTTACTGTGCGGAGATTTCATTTCAATGTCATCTTCCATCACAGTCCAACTCTGCAACTCTTGCAATCCTTAGTTGTGCTTTTCATGGTTTTGCTACAAGTATTAGTGTCAATATGAACACAGCCCCCTTTGCAGTCTTCTTTTAATCAATATCTTTAACTTCTTGTTGGAAGACCAGTTTGGATGGTCCATTATTTCCTGATGATAAAACTTCAGGAATTCAGAAGGTTATTCTTGAAAATGGGTCTTCAACCAGATGCAATAACTTTGAACGGGCTGCAACAATGAGGACTGCATATTGAACCATTGGCATGAAACACTCTTTAATTTAATTGATGCCGTATAAACTTCTACCCTACGGCAATCATTCTATCTTAATGTTTTGTTGCCATTTTATAGTGCTTGTCTTAAATTTAATGTCAAAACTTTGGGGTCAAGCTGCAGTTAAGCAGGCAATTCGGCCTCCTTTGAGGGCAGCAGTGCCCCAGGTGGTCCTTATTAGCAGCCTGAATGATATTCTTTCCCCATGGTTGCTGTCACTCACTCTCCCTGCTGACATCTCCTTCTTTCTTCGTTTTCATTCTTCTCTACTTCTCCTCTAGTCTTCTGTTCAAGTAAAATTTCTCATCCAAATTAAAAAAGAACAGACACACTCGCATTACTGAAGTAAAAAAAACTCCTGATTGCCACTCCTGAGTCCTCATTCTTATTTACACTCAGTTTTTTCTCTCTTTCTTTATGTTTTTCCCCCTTAATGGTTTTGCAAAGCAGGAGAGGTCTGAGTTTCTATGTTGGCATTGTTCTTGCTAAACTTTGACAGTTAATTCACGAGTGATTTTATTCTATTATGCCTGATGTATTTCATTAATGAATCTCATTTTGCTTTGTCATATGGAAAACATTAAGTGGCCTAGATTTGTTTAATTTTGTCAAGTCTGAATACCTTTGAATTTACTAAATTTTTTTGGTTTATTCTTTTAACTGTTAGGTTTTCTGCCTCTTAAGATGGATGACTATCAAGAGATGGAGAGATTTGGTATGGATAATGATTTTGAAGGTGGTGAATGGATTGATGGTGAGTTCTACTATCTGAAGCGCAAGGAAAAACACACCCAAACAAGAGAGGATGTTCTTTATGGGGTGTTTGCAGACTCTGATGATGATGAAGACGATTATTCAAACAGAAAACGCAGAAAAAATCGTGACTTATCTAAGAAGCCTGACCTCACCAAGCCTGTGCATTTTGTCTCTACTGGATCTTTTATGCCTAATCAAGATGATAACCATTCTAAAGAACAGATTGAAGAAGAAAATTATGCTCGTGAGGATAGGCCAGGTTTAGGTCTTGGTATGGGAACTGCTAGCACTTCTGATTCTGGGTTAGGTTTTAATACCAGTCATCGTGAAAATGCTTCTGATGATGATAATGATGATGACGGTTTTCTGCCTACAGCATTTGGAAAGAAGATCAAGGAGAGAGCAATGAAAAGGGAGAAGGAAAAGGAGAGAGCAAAATTGGAAAAGAGGAGAGCTCAAGGAAAAACTCAAGCTCAAGATGAATTTTCAGATGTTGGGAAGTTTGAGAAGCATACAAAGGGGATTGGAATGAAGTTGTTGGAGAAGATGGGCTATAAAGGAGGTGGTCTTGGGAAGAATGAACAAGGTATTGTAGCTCCTGTTGAGGGTCATTTGAGGGCCAAGAATACAGGCATTGGATTTAATGACTCGAAGGCAACAACTCCTTTGCCAAGTGTGCAAATTGAGAAGACAACATTGACAGGAGTTGCTCAACCTACAGCTGTGAGAGCAAAGGAAAGGTTATGGTCAAAGCAATCAAGGTCAAAGAAGAAGAAAGATGAGGATCATTATATTACTGCTGAAGAATTGTTAGCAAGCAATCAAGAACAGGGTCTAGAGGTTGTTCAGAAGGTTTTTGATATGAGAGGGCCACAGGTTCGAGTAATTACAAATTTGTCTGATTTGAATGCTGAGGAGAAGGCTAAGGAAAATGATGTCCCAATGCCAGAGCTTCAGCATAATGTGGGGTTAATTGTTAGGTTGGCTGAAGCAGACATCCAAGAGATTGATAGAAATTTGAGCAGAGAGAGGGAGACAGCACTTAGCTTGAAAAAAGAAAAAGATAAGTTAGAAACTGAGGTAGCACGTCGAAAAAAGCAGTTGGAAGATTTGGAGGAAATAACAAGTGTGCTGGACCGAGTCGGAGAAGAGAACTCAATGGGGACATTGACATTGGCTTTGATTGCACAGTTCTTTGCTGTCCTGCGGAAAAGATATGCTGATAGCTACAAGTTGTGTAACTTGTCATGCATTGCTTGCTCATATGCTTTGCCTTTGTTTATTAGAGTATTCCAAGGATGGGATCCTCTTCAAAATCCATTACATGGGTTAGAGTTGGTATCACTGTGGAGAGCATTGCTTCAAGAAGAAGATTGCCTTGATATCTGGGATGTAACATCACCTTATACTCAATTGATTTCTGAAGTTGTATTACCAGCTGTCAGGATTTCAGGTATCAATACCTGGCAGGCACGGGATCCTGAGCCAATGTTACGGTTTTTGGAGTCATGGGAAAAGTTGCTTCCTTCTTCAGTTCTCACAGCCATGTTGGACAATATAGTCATGCCAAAATTGTCAAGTGCTGTAGATACATGGGAACCGCATCGTGAGACTATTCCCATCCATACTTGGGTGCACCCATGGTTGCCTTTGTTGGGACACAAATTAGAGGGCATGTATCAGATGATACGCTTCAAATTGAGTACTGTTCTTGGTGCCTGGCATCCAAGCGATGGCTCTGCTTATGCTATATTGTCACCTTGGAAGACTGTATTTGATTCAGTGAGTTGGGAACAACTCATGCTTCGATTTATTGTGCCAAAGTTGCAGCTTGTCTTGCAAGAGTTCCAGGTGAACCCAGCAGATCAGAAACTTGATCAATTTTATTGGGTGATGAATTGGGCTTCTGCTGTTCCAATTCACCTGATGGTTGATATAATGGAAAAGTTCTTCTTCACCAAGTGGCTTCAGGTTTTGTATCATTGGTTGTGCTCAAACCCAAACTTTGAAGAAGTTACAAAATGGTATTTAGGCTGGAAAGAACTTATTCCAAAGGAACTTTTGGCTAATGAAAGTATTCGATATCAGCTAAACTGTGGTCTTGATATGATGAACCAGGCTGTTGAAGGTATGGAGGTAGTCCAACCTGGCTTGAAAGAAAACTTCAGCTATCTTAGGGTACTTGAGCAAAGGCAGTTTGAGGCTCAGCAGAAAGCCACGGCTCATACTCAAACCCAAGCTCCTTCAGGCTTTGGGGGTGCTGCCCATATGGATGGTGCAGCAGGTGTACATGAGATGAGCTTAAAGGAAGTCATTGAAGCCCATGCCCAACAACATGGTTTGCTATTCAAGCTTAAACCTGGCAGAATGCACAATGGTCATCAAATATATGGCTTTGGTAATGTCAATATTATAATCGATTCTCTAAATCAAAAGCTATATGCCCAAGCAGAGGATGCATGGTCTTTGGAATCTCTCCAAGGCTTACTTGAGCTGCATAATAAGTCGCTTGGTCGGAGACGATGATTCTATGGTGACTTCTAAAGGAGTTTGTGTAAAGGTATCCTTAAGTTGTAGTTGGTTCTATCTGAAGTTGACTTTTACGTGATTAGTGAGTTAATTTTGTCAACATCACTTTGTTTTAGAAAACTTGAATAATATTTCTCACACTCGCATCTTTTTTCTTTTTGGGGGTGGCAAATTGGGTACTATGTTGTAATGTTGTATTATGTTAGCCTTTTATTATCCATACGCATTAATAGAAACCTGGTCACGATATTGTGATCCGCCGAAGTTTTGTAAACTTCCTTAATTTGACCATTGACCAATTTACCAAGTACGGTAGTGAATCTCCTTTCCATTAGGCGCACTCGCGTTTGCTTCCTTGAAGCTGCATCAATATCAGAATTCAGAACTCTTGGTATCCTCTACTTGTTCACAAAGCTCAATGAAACAGACATTTCTTTTCTGCTCTGCGTAGATGAAGGGTCAAGAAATTTGATTCTCAATTTATAATCTTGAGGTTTCGAGTTCACGCAATACAGCTGATCATTAACTTTCAAAGCGTAAACTTGGAGGCATGGTTTGTATGTCGTTGTAGGACAGTTCATCCACAGTGGCTTACTGGGTAATGCAGGAAGGAGAAACCTGAAGTGGGTTCCTGTATTGGTAATTATTACTGTCCTGCAAATTTAGCATTTTTACACGTACATCATGAATCTTCGTTTTTTATTTAAGGTGGGACAAACAGGTATATTTATGTGTATTCTGCCCAACTCTATCTTTTAATGCCTTTTAGTGGGCCTTGTTACAACAATGACAATTTTGGCATGACTATATTGTCCCTATTACAAAAAAACTGGAGGGAGCATTTGACTAATGACATTTCTAGGTTCACGTTTTAGTGTATTTTTTCTGTTTTTTTTTAGGCCCAAGGTATCAATTGCCGGTAGCAGTGATTAATTCCCTTGCACCGTAGACTTCCTAAAGGAGTTTTAGTGCTGGCCATAAGATCCTATCCATGCACACCAACAAGGATCGTAAGGACTTGTCTCACTGCTTCAATCGAACCATAGTTGATTATAAGGACTTATCTCATTGATCTGGTATTTTGCCCTTAAGTTTTACTAATCTTTTTCCCTGAATAAAATTGCCCTTTTATAGATAAAGGGGGCAGAGCATCTGACCATACTTTTAGCAAAGTATTAAAACTCAGACCGGGTATTGAATCGGTCGGGGTACTGGATTAAGGGTCAGTGGGTCAGATCGGGGTCAAACCGAAGCTAAACCGGGACTAAATCAGTGAGAAATTGAATATTTTAGGCTTATTAATATGAAATTCTAAGAAAAAATATTTAAAAAATCAATTTTTTTTAAAAAAAGTGAACCGGTTCGGTCATCGGACCAAACCAGTTCACCGATTTCCGGGCTAGACCAGCCGTTCCAGTCCGGGTTCCGGAACCCTGACTTTTAGTGAAAAATCTCTGCATTGTTATTCTTCTTTTTCTTTTTTACCCCCTCCCCTTTTCATGAGTGCCCCAAGTATTTCTAATGCTAATGGACTTCATTAGCTTTCAAAAACTAATCACGTTTTTTCCACACAAATTTGATGTTTGTAAATATTGAAAAAAAAAAGTATATTTATCTTGTACATGCAATGTGTAAAATACATTTATAAATTGAAAGAAACATATTTAGTTTTCGTAACATCCTAAGTTAACTAAATTATATGTTTTAAAATATCTTGGGATTTCAAATAAAAAGGAACATAAATATTAGGTCTGCTCATATTTTGTGGAGCAAAAGGAATTTGGCTATTCATAATGCTACATTACTCCTCAGTAGCAGGTTATCAAAGAAATACAAGAAGCTTTGAAAAAAACAAAAGAAATACAACAGGCATCATTTGCCCCTTTAGCTTCTCTTTCTCTCTGTTTTTTTTTTTTTTTTTTTTTGAGTAAAATACTAGATTACATCACTACATTAGGGGATACCAAACTAACTAGCAAGGAGAATCCTTCACCAACCGCCAACACCATATTTGAATATGGGGATTGATCAAAGATACAAAATCCACACCCACACAAGTTTTTCCCTAGGGGTATGATAAAGTTAAACCTGCCAATCCCTATTAACCATCGCCCTAATATCATCAATAACATTTTTAAAGGGATAATTTGTATCACAGCCTCTAGTAATCAAGCTTAAGGCCTCGATACAATCAAAGTAGACAACGATCTTCTTGAGATCCTTGCTCCGGCACAAATGAAGTCCATGCAGTATACCAAGTAGCTCTACAACTACCAGATGAATCATCGGCAGTCTACACTTGAAGCAGCAATTCTATATGTCATCCTTATCCCATTGGACTCCTCCGCATCCACTCTCACCATTATGAAGAACCAATCCATCCACATGGACCTTATGAAAATCCTGGGGGTAAAGGTTGACCGTTTTGAGTACTTGCAATGTTGTTAGTATAAAGGGTACAATTCTGCATCAAATCCTGATCCCAACAGGCACGGAAAAAGCTGGGCTAGCCATCCTGGGGACCAGTAGTTTCCAATGGATTAAAGAGTTTATAACATCTATTGACCCATATATCCCCACAAATGTAATCAAAATAGAAGACTAGGGAACTTGCTTTGTGTGTTGTTTCCCCGCCTCATGGGTCAGGTTCCAACAGACCCACTCTGCTCCTTGTAATGACAAAAAAGTCGGCCACATTAAGGGGGATGTTAGTTCATGCCTTTCATCTAAGGAGGTGAATTAGGTGATATTAAAAATTTTAAACTCAAAGATAAAACTTAATGAAGAGAGTAGAGTTAGAAAGATATCATCGAAGGTTGACCCAAGAGATTTATACTAGTTCGGTCCAATCCATTTGACCTATAACTAGTCCCTAGAAATCCTTCCGAGAGTTCCACTAAGCTTTCAAGATTCGTAGGATTCTTGGTTCTTGGTGCCTCAGTACACGCAAGTTTCTTCTCAAGGAATACTCGCTCACCCTTTCACTTTACAGTCAATGCCCACATTCAAGGTCTCACTACCTTAAGTTACTTAACTATAATAAATGATTTAGAAGAATCTCTTTCAAAGAGTAAATAAATAATAACTGCAATGCAAAATATCTCACAATAGAAGAGCACAAGACTTAGCAATAAATGAAACAATGAAAGCTTGCAGAGAGTTAGTTGCTTCGTTTTCAATGCTCACCTATTTTATAGCTTGATGAGAATGAATGACCGTTGCTTATTTGAATATAGCCATTGAGAATACGAGGTCACTTCTTCTGTCGGTTAAGATAGTCATTGGGAGACAAATGGAATTTCGATTGGTTTAGGCATGAAGCATTTAATGCATCTGACACATAATGTGCTTTTTGCTAATCTTGTGTTAATTCATGGCTAAGCACCTAAAAAATGTCCATACAGTGGTTTAATAAAGTTATGAATCAATTAGAAGTGAAAAGAATATGTTGATGAATGATTTGTATGAGTATCAAAATTTTTGAGACATTGATATGTTTGAGTGACTGCATCACTCGAGTGATCGCATCACTCGAGTGATCTTCACTTGTCCAAAAAGTTGACTTGAAAAACATAACTGATCACTCCTTGGATCACTGTGGTGATGTAAAAGTGATGACCAAAAATAAGGTCACTCGAGTGGTCATACTTGATCTTAGTTCAAAAGAAAACAGATCACCATCAGATTCACTATGGTGCAATGAAAGTGGTGCGCTTCTCTCAAGTCACTCGAGTGCTTGCTGGAATGATCTCCTTATAAATTCACTCTCTAAAATACTGATTACTACCTGAGCCACTATGGTGCTGTGAAAGTGGTGAACATTTGATAGGGTCACTCGAGGGATCTTTTCAAACACAATTTTCAGAAAACTTGATTACTTGATAAAATCACTATGATGTAGTGAAAGTGATGTGAACTTAGAAACATCACTCATGTGATCAACTTAAAATTATTTTTAGGAAAGATCACTCAAGTAATGTGATCACTCGAATGAAAGTGATGTGAACTTAGAAACATCACTAGCTAACTCACTATAGTGAAATGAAAGTAATGTGAATTTGAATACATCACTCAAGTGATCTATTTGAAAAATACTATTTCTTAAATAAGATCACTATCAGAATCACCACGGTGGAGTGGAAGTGATGGCATATTGCTGCATCACTTGAGTGCTCACTCGAGTGATCATCAATGGTAAACAATGGGTCACTTCCAGTAGATATTGTAGTGAAAAGCTTTTTCAAAGCACATCACTCAAGTGGTCAACTAGAAATTTTCACAACTAGCTCGTTCATTGTTAGTAAGTAAAAGTGACAAAGTTTGAACACATCACTCGAGCGGTCACTCGAGTAATCACCTGATTCATACTTTTTCACATTACTCGAGTTCTTATTTGAGTGATTCATACCGTGTGTTTGAAAATTGTTTTCTTAATGTTGTAAATCAGTGAATCTCTTGCAAAATACTTTCTTTAAGCTTTGTTATAATCAAAACATGGAATCTAACAGGGGACACTACTTCCTTCCATCAAGCCGCTACATTTGCACAATCACGCATTTGGTGAATCACATCTTTAACATCCTCGGATCCAAAGGGGCACTGTGCTGCATTTGTTAGACCATGCCGTTGGCGAAGATCAGCGGTGTGAACTCTGCATGAATGAATAACCACATGAAGGACTTGATTTTCTCTTGTTAGACCATTGCCAAAATGATATATTACTCTTCATTGTGGTCTGCAGGTTATATTGGATTAAAAATTCAGTCTTCTTTTCAAGCTCTAGGAAGCACCAATTAGAAGACTTATGTTTCAAAAAACAAGTTCTTCCACC
Source organism: Inga leiocalycina (assembly GCA_963242795.1). Classification (NCBI taxonomy): domain Eukaryota; kingdom Viridiplantae; phylum Streptophyta; class Magnoliopsida; order Fabales; family Fabaceae; genus Inga; species Inga leiocalycina. The sequence continues at coordinate 62,294,945 of OY725320.1, forward strand.
AAAAGGAGCAAACCAAGATTCAGCAAATGCTCTTCACCAAGATCTAATTCATCTTCGACTAGGTTTTCATTTTTATAGTATCCTAATAGTACCTACTATAGATCATAGGTTTTTCTCACGTTTTAAGTTTGTCTCCATATTCTTCTTTCATCTTGTAAAGTCTTATTATTGTATTGACCCTTTTATTAATGCATTTTGATATTTTATAAAGAAAAATATTGAGTACTAGGATTTAAAAAAGGTGTATTTGAGTTTAAACTAATTAAAAAAATTAATATTAATTAGAAAATTAAAATGGGTGGAATTTTGATCCATATAAGCCACACTCATTGTTTTAATATTTAAAAGAAAAAATGTATATTAAAAATAGGAGGGAGGAAATTGAATAGAGCTACTCTGTTATGTCCTACATCAATTGGGGAGAGAAACAAAAGAGCCCTTATAAGGGTTTGGATACCACCCCCATTCTACACGTTTTAAAACTGTGAGGGGTGGTCGGGTCCCCAAAGTGGACAATATCAAGAGTAAGGCGCTGAGATATTACAAATGGTATCAAAGTCAAGCTCAGGTCGATGTGCCAGTGAGGACGTTGGATCCAAAAGTGGATGGAGTGTTATGTCCCACATCGGCTAGGGAGGGGAACAAAAAATGCCTTATAAGAATCTAGATATCTCCCCCTCTCGCTATGTTTTGAAGAAGTGAGGGTGACAGAGTCCCAAAACAGAAAATATCAAGAGTGAGGCGCTAAGATGTTAGGTACTCCCTCTAGTCTCATATATGTAAGTTACACTCTCTTGTTTTAATGAACCGACAAAATGGCACTAATAAATTAAAATGTTTACAATGAAGATAAAGAAAGTGAACTAAAATGCAGTAAATTAACTTTAGCTCAAAAAACAAGATGCAACAATTAAGATAGTAAACAAAGGAAATTCCTTGAGCAGGGATTGGATGTCTTAAAGCACCATATTGATCCGATCTGAATTGATAGTTGCTAAAGATATGGAAGCTTTTTATAAACACCAAATCTATAATCTGTTGCAATCCATTGAAAGCTGTGTTTCATATCTTCTAATCCACAAAATGGAGATTATGAGGCATTGGTAATAAAAGTGATGATCATCATTGTAAGTTACTCTTCAGCGTAGGGCTGATCCTATATACAAGTTAAAATTTCTTTTTGTCTGAAATTTTAGTTTAGTCTTTTTATTTTCACCATCATTAAAATATATACACACACCTAAACATTAATTATTACACATGCTCCACTTATTTTCTCTTGTTCAATAAATTACTCCAAGGTTGTTATTTATAAGGTCTCATTTTTTGAATAAGCTTATCCTTTTTTACAAGGTCCTGTTTGAGTTTGTTTGACAAATAGATGTATTTTTACCCATTTTACCCTCAATTAGTTTCACACATTGCATTAATCAAAATATTGACTCATTTCTTTTATTCTCTCACATCATCTTTATCTCATACATTCTCTTTCATCATTTTTCTCATTATTAGTATCTTTTACTCATTCATATATAAGGGCATATTTAGAATAAAATTTATATTTTCTACATATTTATTACTTATAAGCAATTTTAATTGCTTTTTAAATAACACAATTCAGTTAAAAATACCTTATACATAGGGACAGAGAGAGTATTACACACCTTCAAATTTGTTTTTCCAGTCATTTTCTCTCACTTAGTCTCTCTAACTAATTTTTTTTATTACTTTTAACTAATTTTAATGTAACAAAATTTTGGTTAGTCCTAACTTATATACAGTAGTATTCTTAGCTTGCCCAAAAAAACTTGTATGCGGCAGTATTAATTTAGAACCAAAACCCGGCGGCACTAAATATTTGGATTGCAGAGTTAAATTACTCACACAGATGTCGCGTGAAGTGAGGAAACGAATATTAAACCCAAGCCGGCTTCTCTCCTATATCCTTTGCATCCGCTGCCCTCCTTTGCCATGAACTGCGCTGTTTTGGCACAAAAGCTTGAAGCAGAAACCTTTTTTCTTTCTTTTAAAAATAGTATTCAACGTTCTGAAGTATTTGTTCAGTACCAGTCAATTCCATAAAATATTTTTTCAAGTTCTTAAAATAATTTTTCAATATTATTCAGTATCCTAAAGTATTTTTTTAATGTCAGTCAGTACTCTGAATTATTTTTGGTGCAATATTTTATGATGTTGGATGCATTAATAATTAGTTTATGATACTGGATAATATTTTAGGATGGTCGATGTACGAAATTTTTTTTTTGATCCACTTACCACCCTAAAATATTACAACAAAAAAATATTTCAGGATGTTGAATACTATTTTTAAAAAAAAAACTTCAGAGTACTAACTGGCACTAAAAAAATACTTCAGAAAACTGGATAATATTGAAAAATTATTTTAAGAACTTGAAAAAATATTTTAAAGGGTTAATATAACTTTTGGTCCCTGAAGTTTGATCCAATTTTGGTTTTGGTCCCTCAAGTTTGAAATATGTGGTTTTGGTCCCTGAAGTTTCACCCGATTTTGGTTTTGGTCCCTGAAGTTTGAAATCGATGGTTTTGGTCCCTGAAGTTTCACCTGATTTTGGTTTTGGTCTCTCAAGTTTGAAAAGGACTTGGTTTTTTTTCTGGGTCGGGTCGGGTTTTTTAATTGGGCCACCAAGTCCTTTTTAAACTTGAGGGACCAAAACCAAAATCGGGTGAAACTTCAGGGACCAAAACCACCGATTTCAAACTTCAGGGACTAAAACCAAAACGGGTGAAACTTCAAGGACCAAAACCACAGATTTCAAACTTGAGGGACCAAAACCAAAATTAGATCAAACTTCAGGGACCAAAAGTTATATTAACCCTATTTTAAAAGAAATGACTGGTACTAAAAAATTACTTCAGGATGTTGACTATTGTTTTTCAAAAAAAAAAAGATTTCTATTTTATATTTTTGCGCCAAAAACGGCGCAGTTTCTTAGCAAAGGAGGGCAGTGGACGCAAAGGGTATAAGAGAGAAGCCGGGTCCATTAAACCTATAACCCCCTTCGTAATTATATCTGAAATACGCGATTAAAATGAAATAAAGACCAATAATAATCAAAAATCATTTAAAATCCCATCCTTGAGATAGGGTTTTCAAAAATACATTTTAAAATATAATTAACTTGGTCTCATATTCACATTTCGAATACAATTACTACGTGAAGATAAATCACATTCATATAATATCGGAGTGCACAACATAATCATCCTGGCAATCCCGGGTACATATCTTTGCTAAAGATACACAGGGCACAATTGACCATTACAATTCTTCAAATGGGGATTACACAATCTCATCTCAAATTTGTAACCATATATTCAACCTTGTTACATACAGTCTTCACAACTCATTGGTAACCAACTACCAACTTTCATCTTGAAGGAGTCCTAGCCGCTCCCTCCACGAGCCACTTGCCCTGTCTAAATTGTTGGTAGGGGGTGAGATTCAAGAGAATCTCAATAGGGAAACATTATCAATATGCAGGCAAGATAAGTGTTTAATGCATGACATGCTTGCATCACATAACTCATGCACATATACAATGACAAATCTATAAGCTCAATGCTTCGAACGATACACATATGGCCATAGCATATATTGAAACATAGCTTCAAATCATTCATACATGTTCCACATAATCAAGCAAAGCAATAACATGCATCAACACATTAATACAGTTATCAGAGTATGCATGAGAGATAAGTTCCCTACCTCCAGTTTTTTCTCCTCGATTTGCGTGCTAGTAACTCGGGGCTTCACATTTGATCCTACAATGTCAAATGTACTATTTAGACACTTCCATAGTGTTTCTGGGGGTTATATGAGGCTATATTGAAAATTTACTAAAATGCCCCCGGGGACCCGGCCTGGCCCAGCCCCACCGTACCCGGTCCGGCTGTACTCTTCCCGAAATTTTGACATGGGCTATTCTAACATATTTTCGCCCAAGGAATCCATTTCTGGACTCAGAATTATCAAATTCAATGTCAATTACAAAATTACTCTTGACAGCCCCACTTTAAGGGTTTCAGGGGCGTTTTCGTAATTATGCTTTTTCAGCCTTTTCCGAAAAAGTGCCCAACTGTAACCCCACCTAATTTTCGTTCCTGAACTCAATGGAATCATCTAATCATTGAAAATCCAACTCTAAGACCCATTTCTAGAGCTGGCCGAAATTTTCAAGTATTCCGGGGAAAATTGGGGTTTTTCGGTTTGGGCTCCGTAAACGTGTTCCTTTCCACTCCTAACCACTTTATTGACTATTCCATTAGATTACAACTACCATTTAGTACCAATTTGGGCAGCATAATAGCCCCACACACCTATTTTCCATTTTTGAAACCAATGACAATCCGGCGAAATTTCACCGATTAAATTGTCCACAGCAGCCAAAATAATCAATACACAAGAATTTGGAAGTTACCTCAAGCTCCCACTAGCTTTTCTCAAGAGTGGCTGAAACCTAGCCCTTCTTAACCATGAAAATTGAGCTTCCAACACCTTAAAGAACATGAAAGAGAAGCTTAGGAGCAAGGTTATACGCGTTAGGAGCTAGATCGTCGGAGAAATCGGCTTACCTTGTGAGAGTTCTCCTCTTTCTCTCTCTAAGAGCTCTCAAACGTCTCTCTCTCTTTTCAGCTGAAACTCACGACAAAAATGAAAGAAAGAAGAAGATGGAAAATATTTTAATTCCATGATGATGTCATCTTTTATTTTGGTGATGTCATAATTCCCATTTTCAGATTTTTTGGCAGATTTTCTGCCCAAACTTTGAAAAATCATAACTAATTCTAGAAAACTCAAAATGAGGTGATTCTAAAGCCAAATCAACAATATTTAAGTCCTCTTCATAGGAAAAATATTGGCCATTACTAAAAATCACCACACAATTCCAGAATTATATAAAACTCATCACTGCCCCAAAACAGAGTTCAGTTTCCATCCCAAACTTTGGACAGTCATATCGCCTAGTTCACAAAACGAAATGGAACAAATTATATGTCCATTTTGAAGCTTAAGATGTGAACTATAAGACCGGAAAGTTTCAGAATTTTTAGACACCATTCGGTCTTTCAAAACGTTCACACAAACTGACTGCCCAGAATAGAGTTTCACTGGACAGAATTTCAGATTTTGCATCTTTGCTTTTATTGGTTCCATTTTCATACCAAACATCATTCCCACATAAATTTTCACAAGGAATCCATTGGAAACACCAAATCAATCAAATTAATATCACATTTCCATGTTTTCACAACAATCTCAACATGTCAACACAATTCACATTCAATTCTTCCCTCTATTCTAAGTCAATTTGGATGTTAATCCACAATTGAACTCAAATACAGGGTTTCAGCACTGCTCACAACACACACGAATCACATTCGAGTGCCAAATCACATCATATTCTCCAAAAGAGTTATTTATCACTAACCACATCCACTTTTGAAGTCATTAACCCTTAATCACAATTTGGGATCTTGCTAAACCGGGGCTTAGCAATCCAATAATCTCAGGCTTATTCTCTAGCCTCGAGTCTCAAAAGTTGGGGTATTACAAAACCCACCTCTATGTTGCATCTCCTTTGATTTGACCCTCCTAAAGTTCGCCGTCTTTGTGCCTCGTCTCCACAACCATGCATCTTCTTCATCTACTTTGTCCAATTTCAAGGCACGCATTCCATAAAACTACTCTGTTCCTTCTATCTTATGCGTCTCTCATGCTTCCCTCTTCCCATGTCTTTGCTCATTCCCAACCCTCACCTGTAAATAGCATTGAAGATAGCGTTACTTCATTTCATGGCTTACTCCATATGCACCCCCCACCTTCAATAATCCAAATTAATAAGATTTTAGGTTCAGTTACGATGTCTAAACACTATCAAATTGCGATCTCATTGTTTTCTCAAGCAGAGTTCAACGAATTCATACCTAATTTATTTTCACTGAATATCTTGATCAATTGTTACTGCCATGTTGGTCAGATGGATTATGCTTTCTTAATATTGGGAAGGATTCTTAAGATGGAAGTTCGACCAGATACCATAACTTTGATTACTTCATTAAAAGGACTCTGTATCGGAAACAAGGTTGGGGAAGCACTAGACTTTTATGATGGCTTAACTGCTAAAGGATTTCAATTCAATGCAATTAATTATGTCACCCTGATCAATGGGCTGTGTAAAGTTGGGAAAAGAAGGTCTACCATTAAATTTTTCAGCATGATGGGAAAAAAAGGAATTAAGCCTGACGTAGTCATGTACTGCACTATCATTGATAGCCTTTGCAAATGTGAACATGTCATTGAGGCGCATGAATTTTATTTAACAATGATTGATCAAGGAATTATGCAAAGTATTACAGTATTGCTTATAATTCCTTGATCCATGGCTATTGCAGCATGAGACAGTGGAAAGAAGCTACAAGATTGCTCCATGAGATGGCATTGAAGGCCATCAAACATAGCATTTATACATATAATATATTCATTAATGCATTTTATAAAGAAGGAATTATTATATATAGAAGCTCAAACAATGTTTGCTAGGATGATGAAATGGATGGATACTGTCTTATGAATAATGTGAGCGAGTCAAAGGAAGTATTCGATAAGATGGTTCAACGTGGTTTAGTAGCTAATGTAATTAGTTATAGTATACTTATCAACAAATTTTATAAGATTAAAATGATCAATGCAGCTTTAGATCTCTTCAGAGAAATGTGTCACAAAAGTTTGATAATCAATCCCCAATAGAGCTTTTTTACCAAATGTTCTAGGTTTAGTGATTTGAATTAGCCAACTAGATTTTGAGGTGAGATCAGATATGATTTCAACAACATAATAATAAGATATGACATTTTCATTGTTATAATCCATATACCACTAAGTAAAACTACTTGAAAATTGAAATTTGACTTATCACTGATCTTATCCTCAATGATATTGCATTTTCTAATTAAAGTGTGAATTTCTTTTTCATTTCCTTCTTTATGCATGGCTTTCTTCACTGATTAATGCATTTGATAATCAATATAGTGTTCAGGAAATAAAAGAAACATATTTTGTTCACATGAAACTAAATAGATAAATTATCCACTTGCTTTATCACTGTCATAAAGAGATGTGCTTTCGATCGAAAATAAATTTGCTTTATGACCTTCTCTATACATCTAAGTGCCAAGTTATAGGGCTTGAAAGTAAGATTGTCAAATTTGCAAGTTTAAGCAAATCTGTAACAATGACGTGAACTCTTATCATGAACTTGAATTGTTAATGCATAAGAGTTTACTTTTACCATTAAATATGTATTAATAGTGTATAATAAATAATCAAAATATAAAAACATGACAACAATTTGATTTAAATATATTTTAAATCCAAATAATTGAATTAAATCCATCAACATTTATAATTTACCATATTTAACAAAGAAATTTCTATCAAATTCATATATAAAGCCGCTGAGTATGATCAAATCGAAAAAGTTAGTAAGAGTTTAAAGGTGAGTTAACACGATTTTGTAAGTTAGAAACGTAAAAATAGTAAATTCAGTGCATAAACTTGAGTTTAACCGAGTTTACAACGTTCATGAGTTTACCAGTGACTTGACTCGATTTGAGAAGCTAGAAACGTAAAAACGATAAATTCAAAGAATCAACTCGTAAGTTTGACAACAATGCTTGAGAGAGATTCATATCCTAATGACATTCACTAGATCTTTATTATTTAATTTTCAATATATGAGTTTGATGATTGCCCATTCTTAACTATTGTCTTTTCTACTCAGATACCTCTTTTTGATGTAATTTTATTCAATCTTAGTGCTCGTTTGGGTTTTGGTAAAAGCTGCTTTTACAACATAATTTATAGTGTACGAGATAAGTATGTGAGAGAAGTTTAGTCTTGACTTGTATAAACATGCTTCTCAAATGCTGGCTCAAATACGCCCTTAATTGGCTTGCACAAACGTATTTCTCTTTTCCTTCTTCTAAAGAAGGAAACTCATGATACACTTGGCCATAACATCAGTGAATTCGACGCTTTTCTTTATTAGAATTAATTTATTCAAAAAATATATAAAAGGATTTGATGCCACATTTTTACTTAAAACATGAAGGATTAGGTTTTTTTTATAGCCTAATTTCTGGAATCTATATATCTTATAATACTCTTCCACCAAAGCAGCAGCCCAAATGGCTCATTTTTTGCTTCAAACTCATTTTACTGTTCATAAGGGGTATATGGCTTCAAAGTAGTTTTATTGGGCTGTGTCATATGGCTTAAAGAAATGGCTGCGTGTTGGGAAACATGTTATTTTGAATTTTGAATCTCCTAATCACTTTTATCTCAAACTCAGTTTCAACTTTAAAACACCTTCCCCTTCAGCTCACCTTTCTCTGCCTCCTTCCCTCAGTTTCTCCTTACTCACCCTGTCTTTTCCTTTGGCTTCTTCCTCTTCACAGTCTAACCTCTCCTTCATCTTCGCTGGAATCAATCCTCTTCAACTTCACGATCTCCTTATCTTCTTCTACTTCTAGTCCTATTTTCTTTTGCTTTAGTAGAATTCGATGTTTGTAGGAGTATTTCACACCATTCAACATTCTTGGGAAAATTTGTCACCCAAATCTTTTGGCATTGAGAGCATATTGAAATCCGTCCCCTTTGTTGCCCAATCAAGAGTGAAAAGCCTCTGGTTTTTCAATATATGCTCAAAGGAAGTCTTGGCCCATTACTCCACAGTAACTTCAAAAAATCCAATCAGCGTTCATACTATATTTGGAAAGTTTTAAAACTTTATTGATTCTCATTGTATTATATTGCAACTTGTGGTCCAAAAACAGTCACTGATTGGCCAACAAGGATGAGAATAGCCGATGGTATGTTCTTATCTTCCCTTCTATTTTGCTGCATCTTTGTGTGTGGGATGTCTAAGCTTCTACCCTTTCTCTTGTGTGCAGTGTGAGTTTGGCAGTAGGTTGCGCTATATGAGTGGGTTTGCTAGAAACTTCTACAAATAATGGATTGAGTTTTTAAAATTCTTTGGAGTTGGGAGTTATTTATTGGATGTGAATCTGCAAAATTAAACTTCTAGATGCTCATGTTTCCAATTATTTGAGTTCAATGCTTCTCTCTCCCTCTCTGCTTTTCAATTCCCCTTTGTTCTTTGTCAGCTTCTCATTTTGCTTGCTCACTATCATCTAAAAATCTCTCTCTCTCTCTTTAATAAAGAGATGTCTTCAGCATATTTGAAACTAAATGTAAGTGCAAATATTTTTCTTCATGGGTGCTTTTCACTCACTACAAAAAAACATCGATTTTCCGACGGAATTTGATTCAGTCGCAAATTCCGTCGGAAATTCCGTCGGAAAATTTTCTGACGGAATTTTTTCCGTCGCAAAATTTGCCACGGAATTTGCCACGGAAAATATTCCGTCGGAAATTCTGACCTTTGCCACGGAATTTCCGACGGAAAATTCCGTCGGAAATTTCCGACGGAATTTCAGCCGGAATTTCCGACGGAATTTGATTCCGTCGGAAATTGAGAGGGAATTAAATTCCGTCGGAAATTCCCTCGCAATTTCCGACGGAATTGAATTCCGTCTCAATTTCCGACGGAATTGAATTCCGTCGGAAATTCCCTCTCAATTACCGAAAAATTTATTATTTTTAATTAATATTTTAAAAATTTAAAAATATTAATTAAAATTCCGTGGAAAAATTTAAAAAAATTTTTTTAATTATTTAATATTTTAAAATTTATTTAATTTAATTTAAAAAAATTATTTTTATAAAATTTATTATTTTTAATTTAATTTTTATTATTATTTTCTAATTTCTAAAATATTTTTAATTTTCAATCGTAGGTTTTGGTCCTTATAGGGGCAAAATAGTCATATAAAAAATAAAATTTATTAGTTATTAATTAATATTAGTAAATAAAATATTAGGTAATAATTATTTATTAGTTATTAATTAATGTTAATAAAAATTTAATTTTAGAAATTAAAAAAAATATGCACATAAGATTATATATATAATTGTGTGTAATAATAAAACACCAAAGCAGTTGAGCTCATCCGGTAAGGCATCGCGCGCGTACGGACGAGGTTGTGGGTTCGAACCAGAGGATGGGCAAGTTGAGTTGCATTTCCAGGAAATATGAGGTTGCGACACGTGGCGAAGGGAGGTTGCGACACGTGGCGGACAGAGGTTGCGACACGTGGCGGATCTGGGGGTCGACGACAAGGTGGATGCCGCCGGAGATGCCACGCCACGCCGGCGATGAGGGGGCGGTGGCCGGAGTTGCCAAGTGGATTTTTAAAATTTAAAAAAAAAAAAAAATTTGCGACGGAATTTCCGACGGAAATGAATTCCGTCGGAATTTGCGACGGAATATTCCGTCGGAAATTGAGAGGGAATTTGCGACGGAATAAATTCCGTCTCAAATTTCCGTCGCAAATTCCGTCGGAAATTGCGACGGAAATAAATTCCGTCGGAAATTTCCGACGGAATCTGAATTCCGTCGGAAAATTTTTTGTGACGCTGTTATTACCTACGGAATCAATTCTGTCGCAAATTCCGTCGGAAATCAATTCCGTCGCAAATTCCGTCTCAAATTCCGTCGCAAACTCAAATTCCGTCGCAAATTCATTGTTTTTTTGTAGTGACTCTTCAAAACATGAATGGTTCAAACTATATGCAAAAGAGACTACATGTTTCATAACTTTCTGCAAGACATCTTTTCTAATATTAGCACTTTTTATCTCATAATGAATCTCATTCAAAGTATTTACTCTTCATGTCATTTTGAGGTGTTTGGTTCAAACCATTGCGTTTGTGCTAATATTTTTCTTCACGGGTGCTTTTCACTCTTTAGAACATTGAATGGTTCAAACTATATGCAAAAGAGACTACATGTTTCATAACTTTCTATAAGACATCTTTTCTTATATTAGCACTTTTTATCTCATAATGAATCTTATTCAAAGTATTTACACGTCATGTCATTTTGAGGTGTTTGATTCAAACCATTGCGTCTATGTTGTAGGGATAATTTTGTGATACGTATGCTTCTAATGAGCTATGAGATGTTTAGTTCCTTATTCATTAGTTCTTTTTCCCCTTTATAAGAAGGAAACTAGAAAGGAATTAGAATTATGAATTATGAACTTAATAACAACTATTAACAAAAGTGAGAAGGGTTGAAGGAATTATATTGTTTTTTTCCTTTAAATTCTTCTGGATCTTTGTATTTGTGACTTAAATTGTTTTTATCGATGAAATTTTGATAATATACTTGTATGTAATGTTTGTTTTCTTTCTTACAGAATTTGAGTTTACTCCATCTACTCCATATATTGACAATTTAGAGCTCATGGACTTGGTTTTTTCAACCTTTCCAAAGAGAGTTTTAACTGGGTAGTGCTTTTGTAATTCACTTTAATGCTTCTAACCAAATTTTATGAATATCATAAAGGTTGGAAAGGATAGGCAAAACTTACTTGCTAACTAAAGTAAGGTCTTTCAACTTTACAATTTACATGTGTTTTTATGCTGTTTTATTTGCGCCTTATATAATAAGAGATATCCCTAGATATATGGAAACTTGGTTTTGTGCATTAACTTGATAGATCCATATAAGAGGGAATGGAAGATATCTTGCTGCCTTAAAGATCTCCATATTTCCACTTTTAATTGTGACCTTGCCCTTTATATTTCATTAGGAAGGTTTAAAGAACACCTTGGATGAAAAATCTTGAGAAAATGAGGAACTATTATCTTAAAATAGTACTTGGCAAGTAACAAATAAAGTTTAACCTCCATATCTTGACCAAGATGGAAGAAAGAGAAAATGAGGAACTATGTATTCAGTGCAAAAATAATGCTCAAATTGTGTTGTTTTAACATGGAAGTAGCAACAATATGGACTGACCAACATGACAGTAATAAGAATCTATTTTTTAAGATATTAAAAATATGTTTGCAGTGACCAATGCAATTTGACATTAATAAATGAGATATACTGCAGACTCAGTTTAACAAAGCCTCCCTGGTGATGTGCTTACCAATCTAAATCATGGCCAAATTTGTTTTTTTCCAGCAAAGCAATATCATTAAATGTCAATGGACCATGTCTTTCTTAATTTCCTTAATTTAATCATGTTCTATCAACACTCCTTGGTTTTCATGCATTTTTTTCAGTGTTTGATTATTATGTAGCCCTACAAGTTTCAAGTAATACCTTTTGATCCTTCGTTTTGAATATTACATATATAATGATATGTGTAATTAGGACAAATATTTAAATGACAATTTAATTGATTAAGAACAATTACTGTATCATTATAGCTTAATGGCTTCAGAATGTTACATATATAATTAACACAAAATCAAAATAGTTTCTACATAGAAAAATTCAAGCACGAAAGAAAAATAAAGTGATATAAAAAGAACAATATGCTTAGGAGAAGCACCTATTCAATTTTCTAAACAAGTTCACTTTGTCCTACCAATTTCAAGCAAGAAAAACACAATAATCAGTCAAGTACTCATGCATTTATGAAAGAGGGAAAGGATGAGATGAGGGGTCTCATCTAAACATGGAGTAATTAATTGGTGGTGACCTTTTAATTAAATGAGTTGGGAGTTTTCTAAACAGGTAGCTGGATTTGTTGTACCATATATGTGTGCTATGGTTTTATTTATTGGTTAATGACCTTATAGTGGATGTAGTTCTTTATATGTGAAAAAGTTCTCTCTTTCACCTAGGTAGCTAGATCTGTTATGTGTGTTATGGTTTTATCTATTCGTTCCCTTTTATAAATGTGGTGCAGAAACTTTTTGCTTTATCTGATAAGGACCTGCATATGCAAGCAGATTTAATGATCATGAATGATTTGGTGTCCTTTTACGAAGACCAACAAAATTTGTATTCTTATTTTTAGGTTGACTAAGTACCTTCGTCATAACATTGAGACCTTTTTAAAAATGTAGATAAGGAAGATTCCTTAATTTTAAATATATCCCTTTTGTTGTGTCCAGGACTTTCACCGAGGCTTGGAATCATGTAGTAACGGTAGGATGAGACATCCCCTTCATGCAGAAAAGGTTGGAAGAGAAAAGGGACATGTGCTGTCATTTTATTCCATATTCGTGCTTGGTTTTTGTATCAGAGTTGTTGCCTTTACTGCAAATAAAGAAGGAAGTTTTTTTTCATCCTTTCGGGTATAGGTCCTTAAAAATGAAATTAGTCAAGGCTTTATGTCATAAATACAGACCTCTAACCCTTTTGTCCTTGTGTTACATATGCTTTTAATGCTTTTTACATTCTTGAAGCTTGATTAGGGACTCTTTTGAAGTATAGCAGTAGCAGATCCCCTAAACATGAAATAAGGGCATGCTATTGCCATTTATTCATCAGCAGAACCTTGGTCATAATCCAATGACCGGAGGGAACTAAATAAAAGTAATATCATATAGGCATGTGCATCATTTGCAAGGAATTGTTAAAGCCTGTTGCTGAATGTGGAGTTGAATTAGAGGTATGCCAACCGAATTAGTTAGGTCCAACCTAAATTCCAGTCCAATACATTTAGACTATAGAGGATGCTAACTTTCAACACACTCCTTTAGTTGCCTAGGTGTACTCCAGTCCCAAATTGGTATTAGTTTGTTTCAACCTGAAATACAATCCTTGTAACAGGATGAGTTACTTATCAAATTAGTTCCTTATTCTGCAATGGTATAAATTATTGTTTAGATATTAGATATAGAGAGGTTTGTTGATATTTACATTAGTTACATGTGGTTTGAGCTGGAATAAATGCTTTTACTAAGCATATATTAGTTCCTCATTACTTCATAACATAAAATCAGACGAATGGCAATACTATATTGGTTATGTTTTTTGTTATACCTTACTTCAGTAAGATGTTATATTATTACTACAACGCCCCCCTTAAAATGATTAGAACAATCCATTTTACTCATGTCAAATTTGAGTTTCCATATATAGGCAATATTGGATTGTTCTGATCATTTTAAGGGGGACATTTTTAAGTTGTGGATGATAACTATGTCTATAACAGAAGATAGGTGTGTTTGCATTTTTGTCATACCGGAGAATTTGTGCTTCTGATTCTCTCTGTGTGCTGTGTATAAACTATTAGGTTTTGTCTTTTAAAAGTTATTTGGATACGAAACTGATGTTTCATTAGCCACACAGACTATAGTACACATTCTCTTCCTTGAAATAGTATTATAGGACTAGGAGGATAGATCTTTAGTTGAAATGGTTTCTTATCATATATTTATTTCCTCTGGTTTTCACAGGTCCTGGGTGAAGCTTATCAAGTATTGAGCACTTAGAAAAGAAGTCATGAGGTGTAGCTTTATTTGATGCTTTCATCAACGCTTTTTTGTAGTCACCCAAAAATTTGCTAGCATACACACAACTAATTCTCCTTATAAGAAACTACCTACTTTATCACTTTTTCACAGGTCCTGGGTGAAGCTTATCAAGTATTGAGCACTTAGAAAAGAAGTCATGAGATGTAGCTTTATTTGCTGCTTTGATCAACGCTTTTATATAGTCACCCAAAAATTTGCTAGCATACACACAACTAATTCTCCCTACAAGAAACTATACTTACTTTATCACTTTTAGGTTGATTTATGTAAGGTGACGTTCAAAAGCTGGCTGTTCTTTTAGCTGCAATGTAAAATGAAGTTTACACCTTGATATTTAATAAGCTGGCAGAAACTCCAATGTGATAGAATAAGGTGTATTAGAGCTAAACAGATCTAAAAGCTGCACCAAATTGGAGTTTGATCAAAAGCTGAAGGTCAAAGCCTTGTACTACAAGCTGAACAGATGGCTTTGGACATTTCAGCCCTGGATAGCTTGATTGTATGTTGCATTATCAAGAGTGAAATGCATAGATATATTGAAAATAGTTGTTCCAAATAGTGGGAGGGAAATTAAGAAGGTTACAATGAATATTATTTATAAGGACATTTTTTAGCATTAAAATACTAATTAAATGTTTGTGATTCATAAGGATTTGGTGTATGTTGGTTAAGGATATTTGTGTGGCTGTAGTTGATTAGCAAGACACTCCATGTCATGTTTTTTATATTATGTAATAGTAGGATAGTTTTTGGTTCATTTTTTTGGTTAGATACTTTGCTATGAAGATACATTTATTCCATGAAGATTTGTCCCCACGCATTGTGTGGGGGAGTTTGTGCTAGTTGATTCTACATGGAAAGCTATGTAATTGGCTTTTGAAACAGAGCATAATGAGAACAAACATTTTGACTTTAAGGATAACAGTGGAAGAAAATGAAGAACAAGTTTCATTATTACTCTATGCACTATTGGTTATATCATATTATCAAAGGATGCTATTAAATTGTAACATGGAGCCATTGATTTATATATAGGTTTTATGTAATTATATATTGATTTGCTCATCAGGGTGTGTGTTTGATTTTTTTTTTTTTTTTGGTAAATGCTCCCCTTCCCTCATTTGGTTGACAAATTATGGGCGTAGGGGAGTCAAAATCAGCCCTCTAATTTTGGAGGTTTTGGAGAGGAACCAACTTTTATGACCAATTTACCCCTATACTTCTGTCAAATTTCCAATATGGTTGGTGCGTCTCTCTTCTAGGACTCGGTACTTTTTCTCGTTTCTCACTTTCTTGTCTTTCTAATAACATCGCTGGCCAGAACAATGGGGGGCGGCGAATCTTGTCATTAGCTAGGCGGAAGTCGCCAGCAGTAAGGTGGCAACGGAGTTGGAGGAGGAGGTGATTTGGGGAGGTGGGAGAGAGGGAAAAACTGGTGATGGTGTAAGAAGAGGAGAGACAATGGAGTCAAAGGTAACGGTTTTGGGGCGGAGAGAGTGGAAGAGGAATGGTGGCCTGTGGGTTGGACATCGGATCTTTAACTTTCTCTCTTTCACTGCCGCAACCATTCGCAATTCATGTTTATTTTCTTCTAGTACTTTATTCCTTCTTCGGCCATTGATCTTTGGCATTTGATTTTTTTTACAAAATATATTACTTTATTGATTAAAATATATATCAAAGCTGGAGGTGAAGCACTAGTTGAAGATAAGGAAGATTTTGTTTTTTAAAAATAAAATTTGTTAATTTAATTTTTTAATTATTATATTATTTAAAAAATTACTATACCAGTTTTTTTATATACGCATGATAAGATTAAATTTTCATTAGATTATAGTATTTGAATTAAGGTGTAAACCTAACATATAGGGGTAGAATGGTAAATTAATTATTATCATCCCTTCCTCCTTTTTTTGAACCAAACAACAAATCATTAAAAACCTCTCTACTCTCCTTTATCTAAACAAATCAAACAAGGTAATCCACTACCATTTTCTTCCATTCCCTTCCTTTGAACCAAACACACTCTTATAGGGCCATTCGGTATGCTAGAATTGATTTTGATATAAATGAAAATTAATATGAAGATGGATGTAAAAATGAATATGGAAATGAAAATGATGTTTAAAAGTATGTTTGATATGTCGTGAAAATAAGACTTACTTTTTATGTAAAAGACCAAAATGCCCATGTAATTATTTTTTTAATAAAAAACCTTGAGCCTTCCTATTTTATGTATCTTCCGACCACGACCAAGATTTACACCATTCCTCCAGCAACCATGAACAAAACATCAAAAATCGAAACTAGGGAACAACAAAAATCAAAAACAATATGAGACGTACAAATCACAAAAGCCAAATCACATGAAACTCGAATAGATCTACAAAATCAAAGAAGATATGGGAAGTCGACAAAGTTGAAGATCTAGAAAAGTCGAAGCTTGCAGTGGTGCAAAGTTGCAACTATGGAAAAGTCAAAGGCATAGAAGATGAAGAAGCTGGAGAAGTCAAAGCTAGAGAAGAATCATAGATTTGTACCAAAAAGTTGAAGATCCATCGAAGAAGAAGTCAGAGTCGGTGATGGTGACGGAGCCAGAGAAGTCAAAGAAGAAGTGGAGAAAATGTGTGGAGGAGGTTAGTGCGACATTGATCTTGCCTTTGATCTTGTGTAGTTGAAGATGAAGGTTAGCCCTGGTTCGTTAATGGAGGTTGGGGGAAATGACGAAGAAGTCGAAGGTCACTGGTGGGTGTGGTGGATGGGAAGGAAGGTCACCGGTGGGTGGGGAGAGTAGGGAGGAAGGTAGCCGGTGGTGGGTCAAGAGGCAGAAGGAGATAGTTGCTAAGGAGGTTGAAAATGAAAGGGCAGTGTGTGGAAATAGCAAGGTGAAATTATAAAAATGAACATTTTTTATGGAAGCCATTTGATAGAGTTGGCATCAATTGTCTTCCACGTAGAAATGGAATTTTTTTCAAATTTTATTATACCAAACATGTTTAAAATATGGAATTGGCCTCTATTTTCATGGGCTCAATTTCATTATACCAAACTGGCCCTTAGTGTTTTAAATCCAATCAAGCAATGCGCTGGAGAAGACCAATATAATTAGCATTGGTATTTAGAGCTTGGATTCTAGTATGGAATCATATTTATGTTCTCTTGTTAATCTTTTTGTTAGTTTTCATGTTGTTATAATTTATGATCAGTCTGTTAATTTTCTTTACTTGGACTTGCCTGACCAAGAGCTACTTGCTTTACATTGTAATGCCATTTTATTTCTTTCATAGTGACCTTTTTTTACCTGTAAAAAAGGTTTCTCCATGGAGTTGACAACTCTTGGCTTTAGCTGAGGAAGGGAGAAGCAGAGTGTAAACACAACTAGAACTTTTACTATTATCAATATGAAGAAAATCTTAGCAGTTCCATGTGTTTGGTAGTTTCTTCCCCCCAACATAGGATACACTCCCGCCTCCAAAATATAAAATCTAAACTTAAAAAAATAGTTAAGTTAATTATTTGTTATTGTCATGTACTCAGTTTGATCTTACTATTACACATTTCTAATTACTTGATAGAAATTACAAAAAATAAGCTTGTATCATGGTAAAAGATAGATTATTTCTATTCTTTAATATTATCTTCCAAGTAAAATCAATCTATCTTAATTACATCTCATTTTTTCATATATAATATCTTTTTACAGTACGTGAAAAAAAAAATTTGCCAACTCTTGAAAAAAAATTAAGGCCAAGGTATATATTTGGTATTTTATGTTTACATCAAGTATCAATTTAGTCTTTTAGTCTATAAAGTCAATTTTTAGTCCTCTATTATTAACACTGTTAACTCTCATTAACAGAAAATGCTGATATGATGAATTTTAGTGTGTGTTTGGAATGGCTTATTTTTGTCCAAAACGTGCTTATAATTCGTGATTCACGGTATACGAGGCAAGTATGTGAGAGGAGTTTTTTCTCGGCTTGCGTAATAAGTGCGTTTTTACTGTGCAAAAAGCTTTCCCAAACATGCACATATACTGACTGAATATCAGTTCTCGGTTTCCGGTGGTTGACAGCGACGTCTCCCTTTCTAGACCCCTGGACATTAACTGAGAAGACTACAAAGTGGGGCTTCTAGTACAAAATAAAGACATCAAAGTGATAAGAGTGGTATGATCGTAGGGGTGAATTACAGGAAAAGAATCATGGGAGCTTTGATTTCATATTCATGGATGCGGACAATGAAAACTAATTGAATTATCACAAGCGGTTGATCGAATTGGTGAAGTGTACGATAATACCTTGCGGAATTAATGGGTCTGTAAGTAAAGAGAGCGGAAGGATGAAGTGAGTAGCTGCATATGCATGGTTGGGTCGGGAGAGGGAGACGGCGTAGTTGACCACTGGAAGAAGAGAAAACCATTTAAATTTTTGTCTTTATTTTAATTTTAAAATATAAAATTTTTAATATTAAAGAATCATAATTCAAGTATCATTTATCAGCATGTTTTTAGTGAGTGAACATTAAATTCGCCATATCAGCATTTCTAACAATAAGAGTTAATAGTGTTAACATTAAGGGACTGAAAATTGACTTTATAAACTTAAAAGACTAAATTAATACTTAATGTAAACATAAAACACCGAACATATACTTTAGTAAAAAATTAACATTGATAACTTTTTGCTAAGTAACTTAGACTAGTATTTAAAACTATAGAAACTTCATGGTTCATATAAAAATGTCCAATATTGAGGGAGGGAGTCAAAAAAAATATGTGTCACATCCTTCAAAATATGCATCTTTTAAGGATGATATTAATTGTCAGAAAAAAAACAAGAAAAATAAATAAATTTAACGAAATTAGTGTGAATATAATATAATGGTTAAAGTATATATTTGATTCTTTAAATTTACATTAATTTTAACTCGATCCTTTAAGTTGAAAATTACACTTTTAGTCTTTAATCTTAACACCATTAATTTTATTTAGCGGAAGATGATGACTCAACAAATTTAAACCATAATTCTACTGCTAATAAAAAAAGCTCAAATTTTAATTATTCAGTATAAAATTTTTATATTTTAGAATTTAAATATGATTTATCAGCTTTTAATTATATAATCATCTTTTAAATTTATTGAATTAGCAGTTTCCGTTAAAAAAAACTAACGGTGTTAAGGTTAAAGGACTAAAAGTATATTTTTTAAACTAAAGGGACTAAAATAAAATTTAATGTAGACTTAAAGAATTAAACGTATACTTTAACCTAATATTAAATAAAGGAAAGAAAAAAGGTTAATGTCTTATCTTTAAAATTAAAATAAACTCTTCAACTAAATCTTATACACCAAAGCTGACCCAAAAAGAAAACCGAAGTAAAGTATGCGACAAAATCTCATACTCCCTCGAGTCCTATCAATACCGGACATTTAAAGGATCTTTAAAATCTTAAAACTTTTTTAGTTTTGTCTAAAAAGTTATATGTGATACCATTGCATTAAAAGTTAGATCCATCCAGTTCTTTAAGTATTTTTCTAAATTCATCTAATGCTTTAAAATATTTTATGGCATGAAATATTTTTTTAAGTGTGTCCATTACTTTAAAATATTTTATGAAGTGTGTTTGGCACCCTAAATTTAGGTATTTAGGCATTACATTGTATGTCAAAATATCTCTTGATTGTGGCTCGCATGTGCTTTAGATAAAGATTTAGCTTAAGGTTTCTTGTCTTACTGATAAACTATTATAAGCCTTAATGAAAGGTTATAAATAGCATAAGCCGGATCTTAGAATAGTAACGTGGAAAAAACCACTTATTTACTCCTTGAGAGTTCCCTAATAGGTGATGGTCTAACCATCACTGTGACTCATCTTTTCGTTAGAAGAAGTCTTGACCTATTCTTTTGTATTCTATTATAATTTTAACACTTTCTTATTGTCTACAGTTTTCAGGTTGTGTATATTCTATTATAATTTTAACACTTTCTTATTGTCTACAGTTTTCAGGTTGTGAGATACTACACACAGAATCATTATGGTTTGAGGTATTTTATCAAGTCTTCTTCTGTTACTACTTTTTCTTATAAAATTATACAATATATTTGGGATCATTATTGTTAGATTATTTCAACAAGTTGTATCAAAGCAGGTTGATTTTCCTCTGCCTAGGGTCTTTTGCATTATATTTTAAATTTTCTAATTGAAAAATTATTATGAGCATCATATGTGCTTTTAATGCTATCATATTTATTTCAATCACGTGTAGTTTTGATTGGTTCTGCGTTCTATCGATGTTTAAAGCATAACTCATGGTTTAGGAGAAGTTTTTTGATGAATTTATTGTGTAATTAGCCTTGCCCTATTCTTTTGACCTTTTCACAGTTGAAATCAATGATGCTCTCGTTGCCATATCATTCTTGATTCAACGTTAGTATTTTCGTTTTGAATAATTGGATTAATTCCGACGTAGATGATTACTTGTATATGGTTCTTGATTCTGGATTTTCCTTTTTAATCCTTCGGTGCTTTTGGGAACGTGATGCATCCTGTTAATCGATTCAATCTTTCAATTCAATTTTGCCGATGATTTTTTTCCGAAGCGAAAGGATCATGTTTTGATCAATCTCAATCTGTGTAATCATTTTGATTATCTGGGTCTTTGAAATTATTTGTCAAACGCATGTTTGGGTTTCGGTTAAGGGATGAGAGAAGAACCAGCTCTTCGATGACCGTCGTCACTACCTTTCATTGTAAAATCGAAAGGGCCTGAGACATCTACCCATTCGTGTTTAAAATATCGGTTGAACTATTTTGCACATTGTGGTTTGATATTGTTTTCTGAATATATGTTTGGCTAATCTTTCCCTGTTATTTCTTGACCGCCATTGAACCTCCGGTAATCTCTCCGTTCTTTACTTTGATTCGAATTGTGAGTTTCGATTCTTGTAATTATATGTGAGATCATTGTCCCTTTTTTTTTTTTTTTTTGCCAAGAAAGAAACAGGATATATTGAAATTAACCACAAATACAACGCTTAGAAACCGAAAAGATCAACCTATAACCTAAGAACACAAGATAAAATTGGAAGCATACAAACATTGAAACTAAAAATCTAAGCCCATAAAGGTTCTTCAATATAACAAGAACATAAAACTTAAACAAATTAATCGTCCACAACGCCAGAGGCCTCGAAGGCCCACAACTGTAGCAGAGGTCGAGATACCCAACACAAAGGGCAAGACCGTCCAGAGAAGCTTTGGCAATCCACACCGTCACCAAATCTACTTCTATGAGGATCCATCTGTAAAAGAGGTTTCTGACAGTTTTTCCTTGAGATAAGATTAAACTCGAGGTCATCAATAAACACATTAGCAAACAACGTACAATCAATATGGCCATAAATGAAAGAAACACAATACCAGCCCAATGATGAACAGTATCACCATACCCACTGAACAGGCACACATTGAAACCAAATATGAACAGTGCTATGAAAAGCACTGAATAGGCAAATGTCTGCCCAAAGAAGAATAATGTGTACAAGCCCACTGACCAGATTAAAATTGATAATTCTATAATCTAAAAATCATATATAACAATTTATAGCAATACAACTGGCCACACTACCATGCTCAACTTCCATACCTAGATCACCAATAGCATAGAAAGTGTACTTGAACCAAGCATAATCACTTTTTGAAAAATGAGCAAAACCATACAACACCCCCCAACTCCTTACCAATACCTTTGATAAGTCATAACCAGAGTTTGAACCAAACTTCAAAGCCCTGATATTTGAGCTTGGATCAGACAATTTATCTCTTTCCCCCCAACACCCTTCCATACCATTGCTATTAGGACCGATGCATCATGAATACTGGAGTTTGACTTATAATCCCTACTGCCCAGAGATAAACTATAACAAAGCCCTTGAATATATAAAGCAAACTCGTTTGCATCCAAATCCATCAAAATTTTAGACCGGCAGACCAAATTTAGCGTAGAAAAATCTACCATAATCAAGCCGGTCCTACCAGAAGCAAAGCTCAAACCTAGCCAGCCGATGTTGGGGAAAAATGAAACCTTAAGCAAAGCACTTACCTCAATATCTACGAATCAGCCAATTGATATCGTTGAGACCATATGTGACCTTGCCTTCGGTGTCCTCAGAGTGGTTGCAAATCCCCAACTACTAGCCTCTATCGAGCTTCTCATTTCACATGGGTGGAAAAAGATCCGCCACTTTGACCTTTTCATCACCGACGGGAGCCACGGGGGAACCCATCGAAGGCCCTCATCGATGAGCTTCGCAGAGGATTAGGGCCTTAAAACCTTCTCGCTTCCCTCCTCACTTTTTCCCCACACCCCGCAGTCGCTGGTTTCACACACGACCATTGCCTCCACACGGCCACAACATAGGGGCTACTCGATATCTCTCCCAAGAAGAGAGAGGCAACCTTATGGAGATAGTCGAGATCTACCCCTTATCAGGGACGGGCTCCCGCCATCGGAGATCGTCTCCTACTCAAAGGAAATTGCACAACGGCAAAACCCTAGCAAAAGGGAAAAAACTCTCACAGGCGGCGAACTTCTCATGAGATCGTTGTCCATATTATGGTTAAAATTGTTCTTTGAGATCACCGCCTTGAAAAATTGACGAAAACAGTATCAAGATCAACGAAAAACACCTTTTGGAATCGCGGGTCGCGGCAGATCCATCAGGTCAGTGTTGACGGGTCGGTTCCTATTGATTGAGTCAAAATGACACCATTTTGAGCTTTCTGGAGAGTCTTCCCATGCATGCACTAAACGACGTCGTCTAGGGCTTCTGATGAAACCTACCATTTCAATTATTTGCAATAGACTAGGCTCTGCATGCTGGGCTGACCATTTGGATTTTTTTTTTTTGTGGGGAACGTTTTATTTTGGGCCAAGTCTATAATAGCTTTGTTTTTTTTTTTGGTTGCCCACCCGGTTCACTGGAGCTTTGCCCCTACTACATCCGGATCCGACCCGTGTCGTGCACCTGGCTATGGTGGGAGAGTCTCCCAATGAGAATTTCCTGCACACACAATGCTCAAACCCAAGACATCACTTAAGCGGAACTAAGCCACTTACCACTTGGACCAACTCCCATTAGTATAATAGCTTTGTTTTGAGCCTGTACAATATTTTCTGTTTTCCTTATATTAATTTCTTCCTCTGTTTCGGACTGGGCCTTATGTTCATTATTTTCTCTGGGCCTTATGTTCATTATTTTCTCTGCGTTTTCTGAAATTTCTTTTGGGAACTTCACGGTTAGGATTATGGTTCTTTATTGGAACTACAATTTCTAATTAATGCAATTAATTTATGGATTTCCACTTTGGGCTCTAGTTTTAAACTGGCTTATCTCTGGTTTATCATTTTTACAAAGTTGCCCCTCTTTTTTGTTTAGGCCCAAATAAGTGCTTTATTGATATTGGTCTCCATTTTGGGTTTCAACTGCCTGGGCTATCATTTGTTTCTTTTAATTGAACTTTCCAGTTTTTAGGCCATATTGTTTTAATTGCAAAAAGTATATGGGCTTAAATATTTTTTTTAATGATTTTTGAAATTCCCTGTAGGGGAACTCCTGCTTGCTCAATCATTTTTCTCTGTTTGTGTTTAATTTTTGTTTCAAGAATGGTTTATTTGATTAAAATTTGAATGCTGATTTATTTTTATGTATCATTTTAATTGTTTAAATGTAGGAAAATTAATTTTGACTATTTTCACACTGTGGCAATTTGCAAAATTTATTTTGGTATATCATTTAATTACCTTAATATATATGTAATTAATTTTGGGCAAGTTTTCAACTATTTGAATTTTGCAAAATTATATTTGAATTGAAATATACTAAAATTGATTTCTTAAAAATTTTGGATACATAAAACGGTGAGAGGGTTATTGATTTAATTACTTGGTCACCTTTGTTGATCAAATTGATTAATTAATTTCCTATTAAGATGCGCATATATTAGATTTAATTTGGATGTACACATAGTGGGAGAATTTATCTATGATGATCATTCAGTCACATTTTGTTAATTAATAAACTAATCAATTAAATTCTCATTAAAGATTTGTGCATATTTAGAATTTTAATGCACATAGTTGATATTTGTGATTGACATGCATCTTGGGAAGTAGTCACAACATCCTCAATGTTGCATGTGTAAATAATCACTAATGGATTTTAAAACACCAACTTAAATCAATGAGTAATTAATTTAATTTAATTAAAGTTGGAGAATTTCAGTTATTTAGTCACTCTTGTTTATTAAATTAATCAATTAAATTCTCATTATATTATTGGTGCAGATTTACGTTTGAAATGCACATGATATTCGTAATTAGCATGCATGTTTCTTGAGGATATGAATTTATAATTGTATGATTTACATTGGTAAAAATACGCTTGTTTGTGATGATTTTTTCTTCACCTTTTATATTTATTTTGTAAGTATGATTAACTTTTATTTTAAATTTGTGGCATGATTGTTATCTATTGAATTGTTTAAGTATGATAGAATTTACTAGGGATAATTGTTGAGCCTATAAAGAGATAAATATTACTCCTTCCATTAGGATAAAATTGACATCAGGAAAGTTCTAATACTTAATGATACTGGCATAAGAGGTGAGACATTATAAGATGTAATTGTTTCATTAAAATTATCCCAATTAAGAGCTGGTCATCATAGGTATATATAGAATGGAACAAGGTTAATGATTGACTATATGCTAAAGGACAAACTTTGAAATTCTCACAACTATTATTACATTGTGTGTTGACTATAAAATAATTCTCCATATTATGCAATAAAATGTTTCTATTAATTTTGGTGGAATAGATCTTCAATTTATTTTCTCATTAACATGAATAATTATACCTTCTTCATGGATATTGGAATTCATTGAAACAATGTATATAAAGGTTTGACTCAAATTTAGAAAAGAATAGGATTTTAAATGAGGGCTATTAGGCTACCAATTCTAAAGCCATAAAGTAATAGGCATATAAAAGATAATGTGTCTATAGTTAAAAGACTTGGTTGGAGGCAATAATGGATATACATTCTTGCCATTGTTATGTTATAATAGATGAAATAGTTAATCTCTCCCTATAGTTGATTTTTCACAATACTCAAATGCTATTTGTTTTATAATTAAGTTGTGTCATTTGATGTATTTGGAGTATATAAAGCAAAATTGGGTGACTAATTTGATAAAAAGATTAATATAGTGAAATTAGTTGGAGGAGATGGATGACATAATAAGTACATCATAGTGGATGGAACTTAGTCTATATGTTAAGTTTCCTCATATGTGAACTCACATAACGTAGGTGGTATTGTTGCAATGGGAAACATAATGTTAATAGACATGTTAGATGATATGGTTTTTCTCTTTAAGGACACACTAAAGACAATTACATATATTTTTAATAAGATTCCAACAAAATTTTTGTTTAAATCCTTTGAAACCTTGAAGATTAAGAGCTCGGTTTAAAATTTATTCTTGTATATAATTGTCTTGTAAAAGGAAGAGTGTGAAAGAAAACATTCTAAGAGATTGAAACTACATATTTTGATGAAAATGCAGAGAGATCCTAGGAATTTAAGTGAGCTACCCATTTTATATTATAGTTTGTGTAGTATTTTAAAATGTTAGATTATTCAGGAATGTCAAAATTAGTGGAAGTAATCAAACTCATTGAAAGTGATAATATATGGTGGATTGTCACTTCTAAGTGTGTGTTTGGGGGGATCGTTTGAACCCCCCAAATGCTCAATTGGGCTGAGAAGCTCAATGGGCAATTTGAAAAAAAAAAATTTGAGTGTTTGGTTTTCAAAATGAGCAATTGAGTTTTATTCCATCTTAATAGCTTTTGCCATAAGCTCCATTTCTCAGCTTTTACTGATTTAGCTTTTGGGGAGAGTGAGAATGGTTAAAATATTTTTCCAGTTGTGTCCAATGTACTATCAGACTGATTGTAATTTTACCTTTAATGTACTTTTTTTACTACAAAAATTAATTTCAACTATTATTTGGTGCTTTTAACCCTTAAAATATTTTTTCAATTGTACCCAGTATGTTATTAGATTGATTGCAATTTTATCTTTAATGTACTTTTTGAATTCCAAAAATTATTTTAAACTATTTTTTGGTGTTTTTAACCTTTTAAAATATTTTTTCACCCACTCTCTCTTACTATTATCTCAAAAGTCACTTGTGCTTAAGTCAATCCAAACAAGTTTTACTTTTGCAAAAGTCATTTATACAATCGATGTTTCAAACATAAATCACATTACACAATCGGGCTTTTACCAAAAATAAAGCTACCAAAAGCTAAATTGAGAAACTCTATTTTTCCTATCGATGTTCCAAACACACACTAATTATGGTAATACATAGGTTTTACATGGCACTCATCTTGTTAAGCTTCAATCTATCAACAAATTGAGTCAAGACCAATGGTGACTAAAATTTGGTAATTCATGGCAACTACGTGATGTACTTCAAGAAATTTGACTAGAACATAAATATTGAGAGTGATTGTAAATTTCAAATGAAGGCATTAATTTATGATAAATGTGAGGTAAGCAACAACATAAGTTTATTTGTAAAGTTGCTAGTATGTAACATTAAGCAACACAAATAAAGTTGTTTGCTATATCTTCTCTGTGAAGAATGAATTGACTTAGTGAGATATTTTCTCCTATATTCATGTATAATTCCTTCTATATTTTCATGGTAGTTAAATGTCTATCTTGGTTTGGGATGCCATCGATATCTTTTCATTTTGGACATAAGGAGATATATATATGTGAATTAGTAGAGATGGTTGCATAAATAATAAAAAGAATTTAATCAGCAAAATTAGGAGTTCATTTTGTCATAAACAAGTTTCACAATAGTGATAAGTAGGTTATCATGATATGATTACATAAGGACAATATTGAGAGCATCATAAGTCTTATTTATATCACTAAATTAGTGGGAGTCGAATCATTTATATGATACAAAAAGATGATTCATTTATAGCTTACGTATTTTGACTAAGATGTTACAAATAACTAAGTCATCATTGTTTAAAGTTGTGATATGACTAGATTAGGTGTGTTATTCTTTCATAATACATAAAAAGTTTATTTTCAAAATGTTTGAGAATATCATAAGTAACCTATGATTGTAAGCATTTAAACATTCATAGATAACGATAGTTGTTATGAGTAACACCTATTATGAGAATGTGATTAGATTATTTATATGTCTCTAATATAATCTTATTACTTCTAATTCAATTTTCTGAGTTGTAGGTTTATTTGAATGTACGCACAAATGAGCAATGCCATTGTAAAGGAATTTTAAGAGGATTGTCAAGTATATTATTGCTTGAATAACAACTGAAAAGCTACAAATTATGTGGTACATTACTAAATGTATATTAAGTTTCATGCTTTATATACAGTAGAATAATTGGTTTGTTTATTTTTGTAAGATGCGTTGACTATTAAATAGTTAACATAACGATACATCTTTACACTTGCTGAATAGGTTGCATCAAGAAGGGGTAGAAGATTGCTAAGCAGTCACTGATTGCTTAGTTCTACCATGGATTACATGACCTGGTCATTCTTGGTGGCAAGTTACAAGATTGCCACTTAAGAATTTTCATCAGAGGGTTTCGAAATTATCAAATTAATTCAAACCAATTAGGGGTGTTATATGACCATGGAATCAATAGGTCATAAACACATAAAGCATATATCTTTTAATGAAGAGCATGCTTTTAGAGAAGTCAAAGGATCAAATATCTCATCAAGGATGGACCACATTTAGTGATCTAGATTAGGCATTAAGTGATGAAATTCAAATTGAAGTTTGTTGCCTTAATTTTTGGTACCTAAATTATGAGACACTAGCAAACATCTAATTTGAAACCGAATAAACATTTAAAGTTTATTCATTAAGATTTTGATCCATTAAATAATGGTATTACTTGTGATGCATGAAAGGTAATATTCGATCAAAGATGACTTATTGTCATGATGCCTGTTGTATTGCTTAAATAAACCTTGACTCACCAATTAATATTAGATTTGCTGGTTAAGTGAGAGACTGTTAGATATTCTATTATTTATGATTACATATTTTATTATTTAATACATATTATATCTAGATATTATTTGTAGCAAATAATAAAATATGTAATCATAAATAGTTATATTTGTAATTTTATAGACTCTCAATAAGAGCTTTGAAGTAACTTTTATAGTTATATGTAAGCTATGAAATAAAAGGTAACTTTGAATATTTTTCCATATACTTGTGAATTGTGTATGAATGAATCGTGAATGACTATTTCTTATAAAAAAAATGGATTGAATTATATGTGTATATATATATATGTATTGTAAATTCTCAAGTAAATAATGTTACAAGTAAATTTCTTTGTAACTCACTTTAATTCACATAGTTAATATTTTAATTATAATTAATGTATTGTTGGTTTATTGTTTCCTTTCAGACATATTTGTATATGTGATGATATTTTATACAAATGGAAGTGTGATTTATTATAACTTGTCTTTTAATGATATTATATTTATTAGTGATTGAATATAATTGTCATAGGGTTTGCATTTGTGATGAGTTGAAGTAAGGAGGATAAATTTGTATGATAAGATCTTTTACCACATGGTATGTCAGTACTTCGTGCATAGTGGATGGCATTTGTAAGGCGCCCTTCTTCCATGTTTTCCTTTGGCCAGAATTGTGTTGAAGTTGTGGGACATATGACACCTTATTTTGTTTTTTTAAGGAGGAGAACCATATTCTAGACTTAAACTCTACACTTTTGGCAGGGTATATTTTAAGAACTGGTGAGCTTTGGCCAATACAATCAAATGGATAAGTTTTTATTGGACTATGTGTTAGCCTATGACTCCAGTTAGCGGAATAATGATAGGCGATGATATAAGGGAGATTGCATGTTGCATATTGTATAATTGTATATCATACATGTTATGATGAAAATAGAGATTGATATAATGATCATTAAATGTGAAATCGTTTTGTATGAGGATAATGATATATGCAAATATATATATATATATAATCAATTCCTTCTTTTAAACCATATGTGGTAGAAACTTTCAGTAGTTACTAAGATGTGAGATCTCATTCTTTTATATTAACATTTTTCAGATGAATGATCCAATAGGAGGTAAGGGAAGTACCTGTGCGGTGAGCGTTGAAGGTTCTATCGTACTTCTTATGCATATTTATGCCACTTTATATTTTAATTACCATAACATTTTGATTATTTTTCATCCTAAAATATTTTGATTGATAAATGTTTGTTTGAAACTAAAACCTTGAGCTAATATTTGAAAGTATTAAGTAAATGTTTATGTGAAAAAGGGATAGAGTCCCTAAATCTATAAGTGAAGTTTAACGGATTAAACATTAGCTATATGGGATTTAAAAATGAGGTGTTATAGTTGGAGCTCCGATTGTTCGGCTTTGGAGCTTTGATGGTCAACTTGCGGTAGCCGCTCTAGCTTGGCTGTTGCCAATGACCACTTGCCGTAACTTCAGTGACGATCAAACCTTTTTAAAAAAAAATAGCAAGTGACGTTATTGTCTTTTTACCCACACAATTCATCTTTATTTTGGTCTTGTGGGACTTAACTAAAATTCTCCCAATTAATTTCCATTACGCAGTCAAAATATAATTTTTTTAAGTTGTTTCTTAATCATCCACATCATCCTCCATGTTATTATTTTTAGTCAAAAAATTCAAACAAACAATCAATGTCTATTTTTTACACATATTTTGGAAGTTCATAGTTCAAAAAAGCATTTGTGTCGGTCACACTTTTGAGAAAATTTCATGTGCATTTTTACACCTTGACCCTTAACAAAATTCAAACAAACGATCAACTAACGGTCTATATGTATGTTTGCAATTATTTTGGAAGTTCTTAGTTACTTTTTCCTGTTAAATAGTATTTGGTGTTGGGTGCTCTTTTGGGAAAATCTCATGTGTATTTTTGCATATATTTTGGAAGTTCATAATTGCTTTTGTCCCTTAAAAAAATGTTTTGGTATTGGGTGCACTTTTGGAAAAATCTTATGTGTATTTTTCATCTTAACCCTTATTTTTATTTTCATTTAAGATAACCAATATATATTTAAAAATATTAAAAATATAATTTTAATTGTTATTAGTCTGACTCCGAGTTGACTTCCATTTAACCTATTAATAATTGACCCATTGCTTTGACTAATTTAGTGACTAGTCCGAATTTTAGTATCTTAGAATTATCTAAATTGTTAACTACAATAGCACACAAAAAATATTTTAGGTGATTGACATATTTAAAAAGAATATTTCAAAATGATAAATGCACAACAAAATACCTTTGCCGCTTGATGGACTTGGAAAAGTACACCCTTCACCATTGCATTAATTACCTCCCTTTCTCATTTACTCCTTACATGGATAAATGAGTATATTTTTCTTTAAAAAAAAATTTAAATATATTTTTTTATATCAAATTGGTAGGTTTTTAGTAGGGATGGATTAGTATTAAATAGGGTTAAGGTGTAAATTTACTAACGCAGTTTTGTTCGAAAAGCGTCTGGTACTAATATATTTTAGAAGGGGTAAAAATACCAATGAATAATTAAAAAGGGGTATCCACCACAAAAACCGTTAATCCATATTAACGGCGTTAAATTATAAGAGAAGAAAACCCCTAATGGCATTAGTAGGGATTTAACGGTTTTTATGGTAGATGCCCCTTTTTAATTGTTCATTGATATTTTTACCCCTCCTAAAAAATATTTATACCAGACTTTTCTCAGACAAAACTTCATTAATAAATTTACACTTTGACCCCAGTATATATTTAGATTGCAGGGTTAAATTACTCAAACGATGTCGCCCCGGTGAAGCAACGCCTAGAAAGTAGAACCTCACTTCTCTGCTTCTCCCTCCATCAGAGTCTCTCAGCGTGGCGGGCACTAGTGGATGAGATTCTTTGTTGACCGAGAGTGGCAGGCACTAGGGGCCTGGGCCACGAGGTTACTCTCTGCTTCTCTTTCGATTTGACCCTTTCGAAGTTCGCCGTCTTCATCTCCACAATCATGCATCGTCTTCATCTTTTGTGTTCAATATCAAGGTATGCATTCCGTAAAACTGCTTCTCTGTTTCTTCCATCTTCTGCGTCTCATGCTTCCCTCTTCCCATTTCTTTGCTCATTCCCAAACCTCACATGCAAATAACATCGACGACTGCGTTGATTCATTTCATGGCTTTTTTTTTTTTTGTCATCAATTCATTTCATGGCTTACTCCATAAGCATCCCCCACCTTCCATAATCCAAATTAACAAGATTTTATGTTCAATTGCGAAGTATAAACACTATTGAATTGCGATCTCATTGTTTGCTCAAGCGGAGTTCAAGGGATTCAGACCTAATTTAGTCACACTGAGTATCATGATCAATTGTTACTGCCATGTGGGTGGGATGGATTATGCTTTCTCAATATTGGGAAGGATTCTCAAGATGGATCTTCGGCCAAATATGATAACCTTGACTACTTCATTAAAGGGACTCTGTATTAGTAGCAAGGTTGGGGAAGCACTAGACTTCTATGATGACTTGACGGCTAAAGGATTTCAATGGGATGAACTTAGTTATGGAACCCTGATCAATGGACTATGTAAAATAGGGAAAATAAGGTCTGCTGTTAAATTGGTCCAGATGGAGAGGAAGGGAGTTAAATCTAATGTAGTCATCCATAGCACTATCATTGATGGTCTTTGCAAACGTGGACATGTCAATGAGGCCCATCAAAAATTTTCTGAAATATGACTCATCGAGGAATGTTGCCCTCTTTATTCACCTATAACTCTCTAATCCATGACTGGTGCAACATGGGATAGTGGAAAGAAGCTACCCAATTGTTCCATGAAATGGTATTTAAAAGCCTCAAACCTGATGTTTATACTTTATACATAGAATATATAGATTGATGCATTTTGTAAAGAAAGGAGGATCATTGAGGCTCAAACCATGTTTGCTAAGATGATGAAATGTGGTGAGAGACCAGATGTTGTAACTTAGAATTCTTTAATGGATGGATACTGTATGATGAATAATGTGAGCGAGTCAAATGACGTATTCAATAATATGGTTCAAAGGGGTTTAGTAGCTAATGTAGTTAGTTATAATATCTTGATCAATGGATTTTGTAAGATTAAAATGGTCGATGCAGCTTTAGATCTCTTTAGAAAAATGCATAGCAAAAGTATGGTTCCCGATGTGATAACTTATAGTTTTCTTATCGATGGCTTGTGCAAATTAGGAGGATGTCAGATGTGCGAGATCTTGTTTTTGAGATGCAAGAAAGTGGTCAGGCCCCTAGTTTAGTCACTTATAATATTTTGTTAGATGCGTTTTGCAAAAGTCGAAATCTTGACCATGGGATAATGTTTTTTGAGCAAATTGTTGCCCATAAAATTCAACCAGATGCATACACATACAATATACTTGTTGATGGCTTGTGTAAAGGTGTTAGATTATATAATGCTCAAGAGATTTTTCAATACCTTTTGGTCAGTGGCTATCGTCTAGACGTCTACACTCTACACATATACCATTATGATCAATGGACTTTTTAGAAAAGGCTTGCTTGATGAAGCTACGTCCTTGCTCTGAAGAATGAAGGCGAGTGGCTGTCACCCTGATTCAGTAATATATAAGACACTTATTGAAGCTCTTTTAGAAAAAAGAGAGAATGATAAGGTTGAGAAGCTTCTAGGTGAAATGATTGGTGGTGGTCTTCTAAAATGATAAAATAAGGTTGGGTGCATTAGTTCTAATATATATTATAGTTGTGTGAATCTTGTAATTTGCCTTTAAGGGCTTGCAAATTCCTGTTTCTTTCCTTTCTGATTAAAATTATTGGATTATACAGTGAAGTAAATGCTGTTGAAGAAATTTTACTCGAGCAATATGTTTGGGATGTTTATTTTGATTGACTATCTGTTTGTCAGTGAATAATATGTCTCAAATATGAATTTGTTCCTTCTTTTATAGTTTATTCTGATTTTGACTTATAAACTTTCTGATGCATTTCATTTCTATTCATGAACTAGACTTGCAGCTAAAATATAGTTTTCTTGGATTTCATAGAGTGAGCTAATAATTCCTTGCAGTATTTTTGTGGACCGCATTAAAAGTTCATTTGGCTCTTTTACAGCCAAGAAAATCAATGACTAAAATTATTTTGGTGTGTAAGCATAAATAATAAAAAATAATTTGACATATAGTAGAATATATATTTGTTTGCAGGTTTATTTGTTGCATTTTTTATTCGTTGCATTTCTTACTTTTGGGCAAAACAGTGTATGAAATATGTTTTCTTACAGGGAAATTGCTGGTGCTATTGTATTTCCCTTCCTTGGGTGGTTTGGGTTGAGGTTCTCAGCATCTTATTGGAATAGTTGCATTTGCTTTTATCACTGTAGTCTGTAATGCCTTACTGGGAAATTACAGAGTCATTAACTTTGATTTTCAATTTATGGCTTTTGTCCATGAAACCTTCTTACCCCATGGATCCAATGTGGGAGGCTGTAACCTTCTTCCAAATGAAGCAGGTTTTTATTTAAATCGAGCTCTCAGCAATTGTTGAACCATCTGGATTAAAAAGGTAAAGCGAAGAAATGTTGATTGCTTCTCTCAGACGAACATAATTTTGGATTAAAAGCTTTGAGGATCCACAAGAGCTAGCCTTGAAGAGAAAGTTAATCTATCCCTCTTCTTTCAGCTCTTGCAGTACAAGTGCCATTCTGCTAGATTTATGTTCCCTTGTTAATCTTTTTGTTAGTTTTCATGTTGTAATTTCTGATCAGCCTGTTAATTTTCCGGTTTTTAGACTTGCCTAACCAAGAGCTAGTTGCTTTACATTGTAAACGCCTCTTTATTTATTTATTATTTTTTTAATAGTGATATTTTTATCTAAATAAAGGTTGTCTCCATGGAGTTGACAACTCTTTTGCTATCATCAATATGAGGAAAATCTGACTTTGATGTATAGAAAATCTTAATTTGAAGTGGACATCTTGAAAACTTAAGGGTGGAAGATTGAGAGATGTTGCTTTGCTGTAACTTTTGTCAGTTTCTTTGATGGAAACTATAGTTCCCCCCCCCCCCCCCCCCTTCTTTTGGTACAAGGAACCTATGCTTATTGTTCTAGTCTGTAATTACATTGTTAGAGTCTTATGATAACGTTTATTTGGCATTTTGGTTCACACTATACTTCAGATCAATGATATTGACCCTGAAGGGGGAAATGCAGGAAGGAAGCTCAGCCTAAGAGTATTTTTTTCCCCTTATGATAACCTTTATTTGGCAATTGCTTCTTGAATAATTTTTTTCCCTAAAAGTTTGATATTTTTGATTTTTTTAAAAAATTTATATATTTATAATTTACATATGAAACTACTTTTTTAATAAAAAATATTTTGTTCTCTTAATATGTAATGATCTGCATATTTGCTATGGGTTCAAAATTTTTACCGAATATAGAGTAAATAAATGATTTTATAATATCCAACAAGTGTGGTGAGTAAAAATCTTTAAAATATGCAGATTGTCAACTTCTAACACTTGTCTTTGAACAAAACAAAAAAAAACTTCTAACACTTGTCTTTGAACAAAAAAAAAAAAACTTCTAACACTTGTCTTTCTCATGTTCTCCTAGTCAGTGATCTGTCAACAAATCAAGTCTCTTTGTTGCTTCTCGGTTATTCTTGCACAAGGATTGGGATATTATTCTTCATACGTACAAAAAGTCATGAAGACACTTTTAATATATCATAGAATTATCTGCCATGAGAGATCTCTTACCAAAGAACTTGTATGACAAGATCGAGCAGTATCTGGTTTACCTTTTATCTCGAAATGCTATAGAGCTGCTCTCTTCTTGATTTGTAACACATGTCTATCCCAAGTAGGCTCCACTGCCCTTCTCACAATCTCCTGTGTTGACAAGTGCTTCATCAAGCCTATATTAACTAACTTCTATATTAAAAATATGAGAAAAGTAATAAACAACTTTATTATTAATCTTGCAATAACATTAAAACAATAAACACTAAATAAACATTTCTCGTCATATTATTATGCCCAAAAAAAAAATTCTCGTGGTATTTAAATATGACTGCCTAAATAGCATTGTTGCCATTGCTAGATGCTGGTGTCAACATATGAACCAAATATTACTAGCATGTTAGCTCATAATTGATCAATAACAAGTAGACCAATAACAATTAGATCCATAACACATTTCTAATTACTTCATAAAAATTAAAGAAAAGAAGCTTGTATCATGGTAAAAGATAGATTGTTACTTTTTTAATATTATCTTTCAATTAAAATCAATCATAGAGACCACCAAGTGCTTGGATTAACTGACTGTGTGTTTTTCCAACTTAACCAATGGTCTCGTATTCGAGCCTGGGTATACAGCTGTAATAATTATTTAGAGGTAGCGAGGTTCCCTCATTGTGGG
The DNA here is from genome assembly GCA_963242795.1 of Inga leiocalycina. Lineage (NCBI taxonomy): Eukaryota > Viridiplantae > Streptophyta > Magnoliopsida > Fabales > Fabaceae > Inga > Inga leiocalycina. The sequence goes on from OY725320.1 coordinate 62,331,018, forward strand.
CCTACGTTCTGCGAACCGTATTAATCAGTTGTTAGTAGCGTCAGATACTAATGGACTAATCCAAAAAGAAAAAATCAATCATAGGGGCTGTTTGGTGTGAGGAGAGAGGGGGTGTCTCCATAGATACCCCTCTCCAGATGGGGAAATGAATCTCTCCACTAACTTCTCTATCCATTTCCTCTCCGCTTAGTATCTCAACCATTTGATCATATTTTAATAGGTGAGATTTAATGCAATGTAACAATATTATAATTGTATATTTTTATTATAATTCTATTTAATACATAATATTAAATCTCATCCATTAAACATGATTTAGTGGTTGACATATTAAGTGGAGAGAAGGGTTAGTGGAGACACTCCTCTCCCCTCCAAATAAAAGGGGAGGGTATTGGAGGGATTTTAATATTACTTTATTTAGATTAATCAGAAAAGAGGGGAGGGGAGTGGAGGAATTTTAATGTTACCTTGTTTGATTGAGGAGGGAATGGGAGGGTAAATATTTTAATTTGGACAACTTTGCCCTCATTTAATCTTACTTTTTCATACATAGTAGAATATTTAATAAAATATCATTATTAAGATTAAATAAATATAATCATAATTAAAATTTTAAAATATAGATAATAATAATTTTAATAAAAATAGAATAATTATAAATATTATAATAATGAGGGAGGGACAGTTTAGAAATAATAGAAATAAGTAGGGGTATAATGGTTTTTACATGATAAAATATCACCCTTCCCCTCCAAATGCCCCCAATTTTTTGGGAGGGGGTGGAGGGTTTTGAGGGGAGGGGAGGGGAAATTTCAAAAAATTTCCCCTCCCTTCCTTAAATTTTGTTGTTGCCAAACAAGGGGAGAGGAGCAAAATCTGTCCCCTCCCCTCCACCCAAACCAAACAGATCCTTAGTGATGATATTAATTGTCAAAAAAAAAAAAATTTGTGAAAAACTAGCCCAAAAAAAAAGAAAAAAAGAAATAAGGGTGAAAACTGTTGTAAAAATACTAGATGATGTGGATGTCCATAAACTTTAAACTCTTGGCCTTTTATATCCTACTCCATAACCTCTATAATGAATAGTCTTTAAGAGTTTTCATTCCCTTAACTCAATAGTTAAATATTGTATACTTATGAGAATTCATTTTGTTATTCATTTTATGTAACTGTTAGTTGAGGTTGGAGGCCTATAAATATATACTTTGTGATGCGTTGTAAACATCTAAATGAATAAGATATTGCTTTCCCTTTCTCTCTAATTCTCTCTTCATCTCTTGTATTTTCCTATTTTTATAACACGTTATCAGCATTAGTTTGCTATGAAGATTTGAGGTATAAGCTTCTTGTAAATTAATATGTTCTTATGGCATATAATGATTCTTTCTATTAGCTTCCCTTTACCCAATTATCCTTTTAACCAATTATCATGTGAAATTTAAATTCCTTATACCTTTGCTACATATTATATTGTTTATTTTGTGCAATTTATATTTTATATTTGTAATGATAAGCCGTTGTCTTCTCTCTTAATTTCTTATCTTGTTATTTCTTTTACTCTTTAGCATTCTCAAATGATATAAGTAAGTTTCATACATTAATCATGATATGATGTGTGATATGATATGATATATATTGAAATCAAATTAGTTTCATGTGACATTTGTGAAAGAAAAATCATAGATTTATGTAACGTTTGATTTGAAAGAATGAGAATTTATCTAATTTTATAGTGCAAGTTGTAACCCCCTTCCTTGAAAGCCGTTAATATAGTTCGAAAACGTGTCATGAAGATCACTTGGAGACCAGAGAATAAATTTTCAACACACTAGATGTCCCAACTTTAAGACAGGATTTGATCATGTGATAAAGTGGGTTTTTAAAACTTTTCAAAACATGATTAATGTGGTCTCGTTTCCACTTTACCACACATGTTTAGCTTGCTTGGTTCGGTTCCATCTATTAATATCAAAGTGCTCAACAACATTTCCCTACGAACTCTCGGGTTATACTCAAACTAGTAGGGTCTATAAAGCATAATCACCCATTTTAGTTCCCATACTGGGGATTGCACAAACATTTACAAATCTACGGTAGATATGCCTACATCTACTACATTGATCTTACATATACTTCATGTACAACTTATCCATTTGTCTTAAAAGATGATAACCAACACAAAGCTCTAAACTCCTAGCCGTGAACACTAGCCACCCTTGTTCACCTGCTTCTCCTCTTATCCGCTTACCCTGGCTGTAGGTTAGTCATTGGAAAGAGTGAGATTCATAAGAATCTCAGTCGTAACATTTTCACTCATATGATATATAATTTAACAAAGTATGTAAGCAATTATCATAAAGCAGCATCCACAAAAGCAATCATAGCAACATACATAGTAGCATTCACATCTGTGACTTTCGTCACATTAACGACAGCTTTCACGATTGTATTCACAATAATGACAGATTTCACAGTTGTATACACATTCATCACACCACGTGGCCTTCAAGACAAATTTCATTGTATTCATAATAGCGATAGCTCTTACGGCTGTATACACAATAACTACAGCTTTCATAGCTGTATACACATTCATCACAATTTAATGATAAGCACAAACATACAAAGCATTATACATGATATAAGAGAAAGAGTCACTACCTTATTCTTTTTGCTCATGCTCGGCACAGGTCCTTCACCCTCAGGGCAGATGTCCTATAAATCCGAATTAAGGACAACGAGTTATTCCCTATTCCAATTCTTAAATAACTACAAAACACTTGCAGTTGTTACCATTTAGGTCCCTTAGGTGGCTATGATAAGTTCAAACAAAAGCCCAAAAGGGTTGGGGAGTGCTAAATCAAAAACGACCTTTTAAAGTTCAAATTGATGAAATTGGGGGTTGGCTGAGGCCAAAAATCCCTTGGCCATGGACAAAAATTGATCAAAAACTTTTGGGCTGTAGCCAAGAACCTTTTAGCTATGGCCAAGAAACTTCTTGTTTCTTGGCTGAACTTTCAAAAATCATAACTAAAACTATAAAAATCAAAATGGAGTGATTCCAAGTCCTACTTGAAACTTTTTCAGTCCTCTATATAGAAAAAATATGAATCACTGCTATCTACCACCCCAAAAATACAGTCTTCAATGAATATCCATACCGTTCTAGAATAACTTTCAGTTTTAACCTCAAACTTTGGAAATACATAACTTCCGGTACACAAATCAAAATGACACCCTTTTTATGTTATTTTAAAATTTGGCATGTGCACTATTAGACTGGAAAGTTTCACAATTTTTAGACACCATTTACTCATTCAAAACTACCATGGAAACAAGCTGCCCTACACATAATTTTCACTTGACAAAATTTCCAGTTTTTCAACAAATGTTTCTAAAGGTCAAAGTTTACAACCGAGGCTACTCCCCACACAACGTTTCGCATAGAATCCAATGGAAACATCAAAATAATCAAATTCTCATTCCTTTCACAAGCTTTGTTTTGGGCTAAAGTTTAAACTCAAATCTAGAAATTTCCAAATTTTCCAATCAAGTCACAAATCGATTCCATTATCCAAACCACAACACAAGACACTATTATCATCAACAAAACACCATGAACTCTCTAAAACCCTATATACATGAAAATTAGGACAAAAATTCAGAAATCAAAGCTCTCAACCAATGGCCACAATATATATATATATATATATCTCTCAAAATATTGCTCTTTCTCACCTCTATCACTTTCTCTAGTTAGTTCTTTGATTCTCCAACCACTAGTTTTTCTTGAACACACAAAACACCTCCTCTTGAAAATCTAAAACCATCAGATTGAAGCTCTCATCAAGAGGAGCAAGGTTAAAGAAGATGTTTTTAGCAATAGGAGTCATCTTCAAGGTTGGAGGCCTATAAATAGATGCTTTGTGATACACATTGTAGGTATTCAAATGAATAAGATATTGCTCCTTGTCCAATTCTCTCTTCATCTCTTCCATTTCATGTATTGTATTTTCCTATGTTCATAACAAAAACAATATTAAATAAGGAAAATAAAAATGGTTAATGTCTTATAGTTAGAACTAAAATAAACTCTTCAAATAAATCTTATAAACCAAAGTAAACTATTCGGGCTAAACTTCATAGTTCAAACTATAAAGGGAAAAAGACATATAAATACCATTTCAATAAGGAAAACCCCAAAAGGTTTGTAATACATGAAAAGGACAAATAGGTCTTAAGGGACTATCATGAAATATTGAAACGTTGATCTTTTATCAAAATGCCCTCAAGATTTTTTTTAAAAAAGAAAGAGTGTAACCCCCTGCCTTAGTAAACGTAATTATAATTCGATAATACGTGATTAAATAGATTAGAGAAAAAATGGATAGTTTAGAATTCATTTTAAACTCCCACATGGATAGATTGTTTTTTTTTCAAAACTTCTTCTCTATCTTGGTCTCACGTTTATATATCGAATATAATTACCTGCGCAGTTATATCACATTCATATATTAGAGTGTACAATAAAATCTTGGCAAACCCCGGGTTTCATATATATACTAAGGGTTTACAAGTTCCAACTAGGGGATTACATAACCAAAATCAATCATAATATTTACATCCCACAATATACAATAATCCTAAGTCCAGAGATAGATAATCAACAACCAAAACAAATAATCCCTAAGAAGTCCTATCCGCTCTTGGTTATCCGCTTCTCCTTGGAGACACTTGCCCTGTCTGTAATGTTAGTCAATGGAAAGAATGAGATTCAAAAGAATCCCAGTAGTAACAAATCACTCATACCACATATAATCACATAGCATGTAAGAAAATCTGTTAGAATCGGTAGGCACAGTGGAAGAATTTTAAAAATTTTCACCGATCCTAATCGAGAATCTATCAACGGCGTTTAAACCAAGTTGGAAGGATTCATACCTTTTGATGATAAACCTAAATTAAGTGGACTGCTAAGCCCCGGTTTAGCAGATGTCTCAAACCTATTCCCTAACATTTCTTATATTTTTAAGGTATTAAAGGTATGAATCCTTCCAACTTGGTTTAAACGCCGTTGATAGATCCTCGATTAGGATTGGTGAAAATTTTTAAAATTCTTCCGCTGTGCCTACCGATTCTAACAGAAAGAAGCTACTAGATTGCTACATGAGATGGCATTGAAGGACATAAAACACAGTGTTTATTCATATAATATATTCATTAGTGCATTTTGTAAAGAACGAATGATTATAGAAGCTCAAATAGTGTTTGCTAAGATGATTAAATGTGGTGAGAGACCAAATGTTGTAACTTACAGTTCTTTAATGGATGGATACTATCTGATGAATAATGTGAGTGAGTCAAAGGAAGTATTTGGTAAGATGGTTTAAAGTGGTTTAGTAGCTGGTGTAGTTAGTTATAGTATACTGATCAATGGATTTTATAAGATTAAAATGGTCGATGTGGCTTAGATCTCTTTAGAGAAATGCGTCGCAAAAGCTTGGTTCCTAATACAATAACATATAGTTCTCTTATTGATGGCTTGTACAAATGTGGGAGAATGTCACATGTGTGAGAGCTTGTTTATGAGATGCAAGAATGCGGTCATGCCCCTTATACAATCACCTACAATATTTTGTTGGATGCATTTTGCAAAAGTCAAATCTTGATCAGGCAATTTTGTTAGTTGAGCAAATGGTTGCTCAGAGAATTCAACCAAATGTGTACACATACAGTATACTTATTGATGGCTTGTGTAAATGTGGTAGACTAGATGATGCTCGAGAGATTTTTAGTACCTTTTGGTTAGTGGCTATCACCTAAATGTCTACACGTATAACATTATGATCAATGGGCTTTGTAGAAAAGGCTTATTTGATGAAGCTATAACCTTACTTTCGAAAATGAAAGCGAATGGCTGCCTCCCTGATTCATTATCATATAGAACACTTCTTCTAGCTCTTTTGGAAAAAAGCAAGAATGAGAAGGCTGAAAAACTTCTTCACGAATTGATTGGTGGTGGCCTTGTAAAATGATAACATAAGGTTGATACAATAGTGTCAACATATGCTATGCTTGTATAAATGTTGGAATTTGTCTGGGGGCTCTCAAATTCTTGTTTCTTTCCATTTAAGTTCTTGGATGGTTCAGTGACCTCAATGGTGTTATGTTTTACATATTTATTCTAGCTATGCATTTGTTTCTATTGAAAAATTTTGATTTTGAGCATGACTTTGTTATTTCTTCCTTCATTTGTTCTTTCATTCAGAATTTGATTTATTAACTTTGAGGTGCATCACAGGTTCTGCTCTTGAATTAAAATTTGATTGATCTGACTTGCAGCTATAATATAGTTTTCTTGTATTTTGTAAAATAGTTGATAATTCCGTGCTGTATATTGTGGACGTCATAAAAAGTTTGTAAGGCTCTTGTACAACCAAGAAACTCAATGTCTGAAATTAATTTTTGGACTATTTATTTTGACTGTGTTCATGCCATATGCTTGACATATTTATTTTGACTGCGTTTGTTTCTGGTTAATAATCTGTCTTGAACATGACTTTGTTCCTTCTCCTTTTATAGTTTATTCAGAATTTGATTTATAAACTTATGTTCTGCTCTTGAATTAGAATTTAAGTTGTCTGAATTGCAGCTACAATATAGTTTTCCTTGTATTTCGTAAAGCAAGTGGATGATTCCTTGCAGTACATTGTGGACATCAAAAAAAGTTAATTAGCCTGTTTTACAACCAAGAAACTCAATGTCTGAACTTATTTTTGGTGGACAAGAATAAATCAAAGGGGCATGTGTCTGTATTATACTAATGTCAGAGTTGAACTTGCTTGAATGGTTTCCAAATGTTTGTTTCTTTTGGCAAACTGAATAAATTTCCTCCTTTTTCTTTGTCTTAATTTAAAGTCCTTTGGAATAACTTCTCTCAGAAAAGGTGAGGTTATCTATCATGAATATGTATTTCATGGGTCCTTGGATCTCCTTGAATATATTAATTGATGTATGATGGAAAATAATTTGTTAGCATGTTTACCTGCTGTGCTCTTTATTCATCGCGTTTCTAACTTCAGGCAAAAAATGTGAATGAAATATGTGTTCTTACAGGGAAATTGGTGGTGTTGCTGTCCTTCTCTCACTACTAAGGATATTTGGGATTGAGGTTTTCAGAATCTTATTGGAATAGAAGCATTTGCTTATACAACCACTGTCTGGAATGCATTATTGGGAAATTAAAGAGTTCACTTTGATTCTCAAATGATAATCTTGAGTTAAGAAATTTAGTTAGTTTCCAGAAATAGTGTTTTTGTCTTTTTGAAGCTCTTATGACTTTATGGTTTTGTCCATGATGAACCTTGAGGCACATGGACCTAATGTGGCAGGTTGTAACCTTCTTCCAATCGAGTAGGTATTTATTTAGCTTAATTGTGAAAGGAAGTGGGTTTTTTTATTTATTTGAAAAACATTTGATATTATCAGTTATTATTGCATCATATACATTTCGAGATGCAGTTGCCTCCAAGGACATCACAGCTTTTGGCACTTGCTGAAGAAAGAAGCAGACATTTAATGCGATGGATTTGATCTTTGATTGCAATAGTTTTTTTTTCAATATGCAATTAATTATTGTGTTATGATAACCATTATATGACATTTTGTTCATATTATTCTACTGATCTTTAACTTTGAATGGGAAATGCAGGAAGGAAGCTGAGCCTAATAGCATTCCCGCTGCCCTCGACTTTTGCTTCAAGTGGCTGTCAGGCGCAACAATTTTCATAGTTATGTATAGTCTTGCAAGCATGTATTTTGCTGGTGTGGTGGTTCGATTAATTCTTGTTGCTTAGTTTCTACTGATCTTTAACTTTGAATGGGAAATGCAGGAAGGAAGCTGAGCCTAATAGCATTCCCGCTGCGCTCCACTTTTGCTTCAAGTGGCTGTCAGGCGCAACAATTTTCATAGTTATGTATGGTCTTGCAAGCATGTATTTTGCTGGTGTGATGGTTCGTTTAATTCTTGTTGCTAAGTTTCTACCACTGTGAAGAATTTAGCTCAGCTGGTAAGGGCCAAAAGCAAAGCTGTTCAAAGTGGATCTTCCAAGGTAAAATACTTCTGAGTGAATGGTTGAATGAAGGTTTTAAAACAAATTGCATTTCAATGCTTTGATCTTTTTTCTTTTTTCCCTTGTCTACAAACCTAAGTTTGCCTATGGTTGGGATGCATTTTAGCTGGATGAGAACAGACTAGCAGTTCTGGATGACATTTTCCTGGGGTATTGGATTAACGCTAATGCTGTTTGTTAATATGTTTCTTCCCATCACTTTCTCCCAGCACACCGGAGTTTGCTCCGTTCTCATAGACAAAGATTTATCAGTCTGGAAAAGGGATCTTATTTGAGCTGTTGAGTTGATTGTTGCACCAGATAGATGCAATCATTTAGTGCACAAGTATACTTTTTATCCCTGCCAACCCCCCTTTCTTTTTGTTTTTCTTATTGTTAAAGTATAATCTAGCTGACTTTTCTTTTATTTTGATATCATTGAACATCACGTTCACAAATCTTGCATGATAGATGTTACTGAAATAATGGTATTTCTGTATCTTAAACTGCGCTGTCCCAAAAGAAAAAAGTATCTTAAACTGTGCTATGAACAACTTTTTTTTGTGAAATTCTCTTTTCTAAATTGATGTGATGATGTGACAAATCATTGCAATTTCTTAAAAACAGGGTTTGGTTGATGACTCCTAACCTTTCGAAAGAAATGGTGCCATTGAGTTGCTTCTTGGTGCCTTCTACATACTCAGTAGATATGCTACTCATTGTACCTGGGTCACATCAGAGGCTTACTCATCTTCGGTCAATTGTCTTGGCTGCAACAGGGCCCATGGTAACAAGGTCATGTTTGATGATTATCACGAGGCATACTTTTAGCTTCATCAGAATACTGGATCCAGCTTCCCTTCCTTGCTGCTCCCGTCCTTGGCTTCTCCCTTACCCAAAACTACAGTCTATTTTTTGGGGTTGGGGGGTTCAACTTTTTTTTTGGCAAAATAATGTTCAAAATAGCACCCAATATTTTAAAATAATTTTTTGTGCACTACGTAATATAAAATAATTTTTTAGGAGCATCCAATATTTGGCAAGATGCACCTTGCACAATTTTTCCCCTGACACTTTGTATCTTAAATTAATTTTTATCAGATTGAGCACATTAATTATTTTTCTAGTTGCAATGAGAAGCCTCTAAAATGTTTTTGTAGTGGTTATGAGCACCCTAAATTTAGGATACTAAGTGTTGGATGTGCTAAAATTTAGTTTAGGATGTGGAATATTACTGGAAATATTTCAAGTTGTAATTTGCCAGATACTAGGTGCTGCTAAAAATTATTTTAAAATATTGGATGCTACTGAAAAAAATACTTCAGGGCATAAAAGTTATTTTGAGGGGGAAAAAAGATTCCCCCCAAAAAAGAAAATACCCAAAAGGGTGTAGTTTTGGGTAAGGGAGAGGCCAAGCACAGGGCAACAAGGGATGGAAGCTACATCCTAGTATATTCCCCTAATATTAACAAGTTGTTGGTTGAGGTAATAAGCGGCCTTATATTATAAGGAGGAGAATACAAGTTCAAATCATGGAAAATGCATTTGTTACGTTGGAAGAGGTAAAAACCCTTTATGTTCTAAAACTCGAAATGGATTATACCCTTGACCAAATAAAAAAAGAATACTCCCCCAAATGCTAAGGTGATATCATGGTGGGATTATGGTTACCAAATCACTGCCATGGGAAATGGAACAGTCATAACGGTCATTGTTGAGAACAACACCTAGAACAATATGCACATAGCAACTGTTGGGCGTGCAATGTTTTCTTACGAGGATCAGGTCTATGAGATAATGCTATCACTTGATGTGGATTATGTTTTTAGCTATCTTTGGTGGTGTTACTGGTTATTCTTTTGATGATGTCCATAAGTAAGACCTTCTGATACAATGCATTAAAATTGAATTGTTCATCCATATATATGTATATATTACTTCATGCATGCAAATCTAACATTTTCTTTATGAAAAATTCTACTGTGACTTCTCTTGCAGTCACAATCGTCAGCAATGGAAAAATGTTTGTAAAACACCGTCATATAATCCCTACTGGTAAAATTGTTATTTGTAGACTCTTTCAGCTCAAGCATTCTTCATGGCATGCTCTATAAGTTATGTAAATCCTGTTTTATATTTATACCTCTTGGATTGGCAGGTATGACCTTGCAAGAGGAGTTGAAAATGGAAATAGAGACATAAAGCTGGAGTATTTGGACGAGGCATTATTCACTACCGAGAATTGGATGGGTAGTTCGTATTTATAAAGTACAACCACCTAAAAACAGGTGGTAAGTCTTGCCTACGATTCCTCTCACAAAGAAAAAAATGGAAAAAGTCAAATGTAGTTTTCTCTGCGGGAACTTGTAGCATTTTAGTTAGCCTGAGAACCCAAAAACTTCTGGCTATGTATAGATCATAGACCTTTTTTTAAAAAAAAATTTTTGCGTCTGCTTTTGTGGAATTCAGTTCAAAAGTTGCGGAATCCTAACTTATCATTTTCATGCATATATATGTAGAATTCAGTTCTCTTAATTTTCTGGAATAATTCCTTTGAAAACTTTTTTTCCCGTATCTGTTTTTTTGATGTTGCGCAATTGAACCTATTTGGTTCCAGAAGGGCAACCTTACGCCAAGGAAAAAAAAAACCTCAATGTACCTTGAAGAAGGCTAAAAATGGGTTCATTACTTTAACTAGAATGGCATTACATCATAAGTTCAAGTCAAAATCTGGTCTCTGACCCTTGGTACGCGCATACGGTTTGAAATCCTAAACTAACTTGACATGATGAATGAAACTCGAGAAACAGAAGTACCATATTAAACTTCCAAATTTGAAGATAGCAAATAATGTGCTTGATGAACGTACATTTTTTGTATGTACTTGATCAATCTACCTTTATTTTTTATTAAAAAAAAATCCAGCTTAACTCTTATTTTTTGACAAGTTATGAGTTTAGATGAGTTAGGTCCCGAAATGTCAAGATATGTCTTCAGATTCAAAGAGCACTTACAAATATATTTATAAATCACCCATCAATAAGGTTCTGTTATGGGTTACCGATTAACTCTTTATCAACTGCACTAACCACACTAAATTCATATTTTGATTCAAGCCTTCTTTCATTGTTCACAAATAAAAATGAAGAATGCTGGTGGAATAATTAGTCTGATTCAGTTGAGTAATACAAGTCATATTCTAACAAAAATTAATGCCCTAGCATTGCTCACTTTCATGTTGACAGCACTTTCCTCTTACTTGCACTGGACATTGCGAATACCTGCTCGCTTGGACCAATTTTAATTTATATGATGATGCTTAAGTCTCAGGCTTTCTTATTCTGGTGTTGGAATAGAGCATCTTCACAGACTAATAAAATATATGTAAAATAATATTTTGTTGTTGAATACTACTGTGTTGGTGACAGTGTCAACTATCTGTGAGAAGAATCTGTCATAAGTTGTGCGTATAAATACTTTAGTAATTTGATGAGTTATTGAAGGATTTTGGGTGTACCTGGAATCCGTTGACTCGCTAAATACCCACACAAGATAGGAGCATAAATATAGACTCCGATCATGTTCATACGGCTGATTCACCATTGGAAGAGAAGAGGAAGAGAGAGAAGTTTTTATGAAAGTTTTCTATCAATTTTTTCCAACTTACACCAACAAACCCATATCCTGCTTTGTAACACGTATAGGTAGTTACTTTTATATGAAATTTGAACCATAAAGATAAAATTCATATCTGGACACATATTTCTTTATATTTACATAATAACCCCCATTTGTATTGAGCTTCGGCCCTAATCCACCAAGGGTGGACTGGGCATATTCCAATAGTTATCAAAGTGAATGCATTTTTCTGTGTCAATTTGTGATTTGGGATTTATATAACTTAGATGGAAGGGATATTTCACAACATAGTATAGAATGGGAGATGATGGACATCTATATTGATTTATATTCATTCCACATTTTAAATTTTCCCGTCAAGATTTATATGGAATTGGTTACAACTAATTCTTGATTATAATTTGATCACCATTATACTAATCAACTTGCAATGATTAATAATGTCCTTATCAATTCAAGGCTATGACCTTTTCTCCAATATGCCTATATAACTGCTTTTTAACTTCTTTAAAACTTCATTTGATTATATTCAAAAGCTACCTTTATGTTTTAAATATCCCATTTTCTTCCATTCTAATCCGTAATCGCTTGAAAATGATGATTGAAAGCCACTTTTTTGATATGGAATATAATAAATACAAGTCAATTTCTTGTTTGTTATTAAGTCCCACTTATCCAGCTGTAATCTAAGAAATAGAATGATAATCAAAAGCTACTTGCCTGTCATTTCTTTTAGTTTATTTGGTAGTAGAACATTTGTTTGTTATTTCTTCTTTTCCACACATTGTGAGAGTTTGAACCTTTGATCTCTGCCCACACCTCTCCTTATCCTTGTCACTTGAGAGTTATTTGTTACTATTTCTAAAGTGTATAGGAAACCTCATGTTAATAAATTGACAGTTTATTAATCTTGTCAATCACTTATTCTTTTTAGGGAGAATTACACTTAGGTCCCAAGAAAAAAGAAAAATAAAGAAATGGTTCCTATAGATTGCAAAATGAAAAAATGGTCCCAATAAGTTGTCAATACAGGTTCCTAGAGTTGTTAACGAGTTGTCAATATAGGCTCCTGGAGTTGTTAATGGGACCATTTTTTCATTTTACAATCTACAAGGACCATTTCTTCATTTTTTTCCTTTCTTGGGATTTAAATGTAATTCTCCCTTCTTTTTATTTGTTTAGCTCTTCCATTATTGTTTGTCAATATGTCCATTATAATTATTTCTTTTATATTATAGTTTTACTAGAAAATAAATTGCATGTTTGTCTCACTATCTAAAAGGATCTAAGAAGCTAGCTAGGCGCATAACAAAAAGTCAATGTCTTAAATATCTGTGATTTTGTTGCTGTATTTTTATTTTGCTTAATTGTATGGATATCAAAAGCTGATGAAACAAAATAGCTTTTTTTTTTTTATTAGACAGACTTATTTTATTTAAATACTACATTCAATATCATCCGAGCGAATAAAAAAAATTTCAAATGCACAAGTTAAATATGGCAAACTGCCCTTTCCCAAGTAGTAAGACAGCATTACAAATTGCATACGCAAAATTTTAACGAAAGACACAATAGAAGTCAGCTAATCGCTTTGTTCTTTTCCTCGATCTTCTCCCGATTGAGATGGAGAACAGTAAGCAACCGCCGTCTGTTTTCTTGCTAACCAGTTCCATTATATTTGCTTAGGGATATAAAACAGATACTCTGTTATTGGCAACTTTTTTCAAATTGAAATCATTCAGATTTGTTAACAAACCCAGAATTTGGAGAAATATACTAATCTCTTCTTGAGATTACAAGCTACAATGGTATTACAACAAACTTGTTTTAGGTAATTCTACTATTAACTCTAAACTCTAGGATTAATATTGAGAAATGAGAATCAAGTTAACCTCCCTCAATTTTAGTGAGTATCCTACTATCCTTCACATGTTAATCCATACAATTAGAGCTCTATTTATAGGGTTTTATAATTATTAACTACCTGATTAAGATCTCAATTAACTAATGATTTTATATCTCCAACACGCCCCCTTAAATTGAGACTTCTTATACTCATTAAATTGTCAACTTGCCAATAAAACAAATAGGATTTAATGAAGTAAGTTTAAACCAATTATTTTGTTCTTATGAACAACACTTTTAGGAGACATCTTCTTCTTTTCCTTCATGGAGACATCTTCCTCCTTGACTTTCATGGAGACATCTTGTTCTTGATTACTCCATTTTTCAATTTACAAAACATGATAAACTTTGATGAACTAAATCATAACATAGTAGTCATCTTCTTCAGCAACTTGGCTTCATGAAATAATTGCACTTTTGTCTCTTGTTCTTGCCCATTGCCTTTGTTTGAAGGTGTATTATTGTTGCCCATAAATGCATGCCACTTAACCTTGCTCACCATCTTCCTCTTGAAATCGGCTTTATACCTGTCACTTGGATGCTGCCAACCACTGAATCCCTTAAAAATCTGATCCTGCAAGTGGTTCCTGCTGCAGGGAATTATTTGCAAACAATGGAATTTTCTAGACTACCTCCTTTAATCAGTCCACCATTGCGTATTTGTTCAATCTCTTCATAAATGCAGAAGGTTCTTGACAAAGCTATCTGTTTGGAATAAAGCCAATTGTCCATAGGGTTTGAAAACCACTGGCATCCAATAGCACTTGCCAAGTACCAGGAAAACCATAGCTAAAATGAAAATCTATCAGCAACAATACTCAAGCCTTCAACCACAAGGCTAATTCAATAAGAGCAATACCCAATAATTCTGTCACAATAGTGCACCCTTTGGATAGTGCGATCAAACAACTCTTCCCTAAAACATAGTATATATCATAGCAGTCCAAGAAACCAAATTTAACGAAGACATTGAATACTAAATGAAACAAGCATAATCAAACAGTGAGAAGCAATGCCCTTGAGACACAATCTCTTTGAGCCATTTCTTCGAACAGTTGAAGAGCAACTTCAGCCTGATTCACCATGAATTTTACTAACAACAACATTACTTCTTCTTATAACCAAAGGTTGAAACCCAAATGCACAGATAGTATCTATGAGAATTGCATGTGGTTAAACAGATTGTATTCGAAGTCGCTGACCATAACTCTGAATTCCGAAGATGCTGGTCACGCACTGCAGTTTTTTTTTTTTTTTTTGGTTTTGCACCGCCTTTGAGAAGATTCTTGATATGAAGAAAGGAGAAGCTGAAGCCATACAAGAAAAGTTAATATGTATACAAAATGCTCCCAGTAGATCCAAGACCTTAGTAGTTCTATAACATATTGTTGACAATAATACTAAGCGAATTAGGAGATGGGTCTGCTTCCTTAAAATCGTTGAGCAGAAGACATTCATGGTGGGAAGCTGTCAAAAATATAATATATGAATCTGATATTGGACAAAAAGAATTGCAGTAGAGATGACCTTGAAGAGAAATTTGTATAAAGCTCTTGAGCAAAAAAGTGAGTTGGTATCTTCTCTGATGACAAGGAAATAAGAATAGGGGATGAAATTACACGAACGCTCTCAAAGCCATAGGAATATAGGATGGGCATTATTGTACTCTCTATATTCTTAATATAAGATATATTTAGAAAGTTAATCTTAATCCTAAATATAAAACATAGTTGTTATATTTATCAATATTTTTCTAATTTACCTTTATTAATACTCCTTCAACAATAATCAAGGAGGAGATGGAATGAAGGAATTGAGAAAGATGACAAGGACATTTTAAAAAACGCGTATCATATTAACTAACTCAACTAATTTTTTTAATCTAATTAAATTAAATAAATATGTATTATATTAAGGATCATACCATTACTTTCTAAGGAATATGCTTTAGGACAGGTTGGAATAAAAAATAATACAAGCTAATTAATATGTAAAATATTTATTGTAAACTAACAACAAAAATAACCTAACAGCCGGGTGGCTTGGAGGTTGTTGGATATCCTTGAGGTGTGATTGTGTGAAGTTCAAATCCCTCCATTCTTGAGACGAGAATTTTATTTTATGCTATCACCTTTGAAATTTCCAAACCGTTCTTTTCTAATAATAATAATAATAATAATAATAATAATAATAATAAAAAAATCTTCCTTCGTCCATTCCTTATTCCCGTAGGCACGAATGGTGAACAAGTTTCGAGACTTTTAAATACGTAAAAGCCCCATCATCATCTGCTCCTATCGTCTCCTATCATTCGTGCTGTCATCGGTGTGCTTGTGTTCGCTCTAGTTCCCCTGCTGTCATCTTTGGAATCGGCTCCCATCCGCTGCATCCCCATCCGCTGCCCATCCGCTGCCTCAATCTGGGCCGTTGAAATAAGATCCAACGGTCCAGATTTTTCCTTTATTATAAAAATAATATTTTTATAATAAAAATAAAAATATTATTTTTATAATATATTAAATCTGGACCGTTGAGATCTTATTTCAACGGTCCAGATTGAGGCAGCGGATGGGCAGCGGATGGGGGGCAGCGGATGGGAGCCGATTCCGTCATGTTTGGTCAACATCACTCGTTTATCGATCTTCTCTTTCCCTTTCTCAATAGACGTTTCGATGACAGAAATAAGGAGATTGTTGGGGGTTGCTCGACTGCAACTTCCTCCTTGCTCGGCGCCTTTGATTCTTGCCCTTTGTCGCTGAGGTGTGTGCTTCAATCTTCTTGATTATGCATTCCTGAATCAGTCCCTGTATGTCATTCTTTCAACGTCTTTTCTTAGTGGTAAGCTTGAATCCATTAAATTTATTCGGAGAAGAGTTGTAGAATATTTGAATTGGAGGAAGTAATTGGATTTGGTTATTAAGTTAATATGATTATGAGCTAAACCTTGTTAAGAAACCGAAATTAGGAGAGACTATGATTTAATAATGATTGTTTTTTAGGGATTTATATGGTGCACATGAAGTGTTCGATTAAATGCTTTAGAAAGGAATTTTGTGGAATTTTAGAAGTATGGTAAATTTATACAATGGTATTGGAAAGAACTCGATTTTATAATAATATGAGGATGTTAAGACATAAAGAATTATATATACTGTTTAAATAGATATATACTTGTATGCATAGAGAAGCTAAATAATTCTTTCTTTCTTCTAGACTTGTTACGAAAAATAGAATTGTGAATATATAAACTTGTGTGTATGTTGGTGTATATGTGTGGGTGTTGGCCGTCAGAAATTTGGCGTTTAAATGCTATAAGAATATAAGCAAGGTTCTTAAAGAGGAAAGGAAATAATTTTTGCCAAATAAGATTACTATAGATACAGATTTCTAAAGACTACAATTGAAGTGACAGTAATGTTCTTTGTATGTTAGGGAATTAAGATTAAGTCATTCTGAAGGCTATTAAATATGATAGGTTTTGGGATTACCAAGTAAGTAAATAACGCCCCACTGAATGTAAAAATGATATTGTTATTGGGTACTACCTAGACCATTTTCAAGCATTTTACTTTCTTGAGTATTCGCATTTCAGAAAATAATATGTTCAAGCTTTTGATGGAAATGGTAAATTATTTATTTAATTTCTTCTATTTGACTTTAGATTTTTATACATGCATGGAAGGGAGAGATTTTGTTTTCCAAAAGGAAACACTTATCCATTCTGTATTGAAATTGATTTGAGTTACAAGGTTGCTACTTCCATGCATGTTGGAAAATGTTTTTTTCCCCCCTTTTTAAGGGGTTGAAAGCAGAACATTGGTTGCTAATGGCAGTTTCGTTAGCCCTTGGCGTGCTATGGCACACTCAGCTAGCAGGGTGATTAGGAGGTGATAGCCCTGTGTGACGGCCAACACATGTGGAACGAAGGGAGGGTTTTCGTGAGTATCACTCATACCAATTCTTCATGGCTTTTAGTCGCGTCAAATTGGTTACTTATCCTCATCGACTGTGTGTCCACGCCTGTTATCATTCTGTCTAGGTCCTGATTAAGAATAAAATTGTTTTTTCTTATGTTATCGATTTTCAAATAAAAAGTTCTTTTAATCTATTTTTATATTACATAAATAGCAATGATTAAATCTTTATTTGCCTGCTTATACACTTGTTGTATAATTGTCTACAAAAACAATAACAAAGCCTTTATCCCACTGTTTAATTGTATATACTTAGTTGTTTAATTGTCTACACGTTGAATAATTAATCCTTTCCTTTTCAAATGTCAAGTTACTTTATTCTATTATAACTTAACTGGTTTATTATTATCGTATATTTGTATTTTATTGTGGGGACGTTATTTACTAGAAAAGTATTTTTGCACTCGAATGGTAGAAGTGTACATGCTCTTTTTGTTGACTCCTAAAGCTCACCTTGGATAAGAAGCCTGTGATTGCTACCTGAGTTACATGGGCTAATGTAAATATTTAAATATACTTTCTAAAGTTGTACTAGAGTCGCTTCACATATTCTATAGATAGGATTTTTTTCTTCTGCGATATTTTAGGAATTTATGAATATGTATATAATGATGGAGTGGAGCTCCATATATGACATGCTGAGTTACCAGATTATTATAGAAATTTCTAGAAGTCCAACTTATGGAAGAAACTTTGACGAAATTTCTACAAGCAGCCTGATATTTTGTTTATGAGATATATTTTTATATATATGAACTCTAAACGATATATGCGTATGCAAGATTATTGCACTAATTATGATATTGTAAATGATGTTATCGGATTATTATGTTAGGTAAATATTGTTATGTCTAAGGCTCATGGAATATGAGATTTTCTTATATGCCATGTCGGTTATCCCTGAATTTCAAGGCGTGACATGCTTCTTCAACATTTTGCCTAGATGAACTACTCCGAATCAATCAATGCATTAAGGAGAAGGGTTGACTGGTTTGGCCAATTTTTTATGACGTGGAGCCTTCTAAAGTAAGACATCAAATAGGGAAATATGGACAAGCACTAGTTACACATGAACAAAACTCAAGGGCTGATGAAGAAAAGATGATAAGTTGGAAGCAGGCACTACGTCAGGTAGCTAATCTTAGAGGCTCATCATATGATCCAAGGTTATTCAAAACCTTTCGTCCCCCCCCCCCCCTTCGAATTAAAGTTCTTTTACCTAGCTAGATTCTATGGTTAGATTAAGAAAATTATTACAAATATGATGCACGCATATGAAAAATGAATTAGGGGATTCTTTGGGTTTACAATGGCACGGGTCGAACACGTGGGGGGGGGGGGCACTAAGCCCACACATACGACCACTGCAACAAAGGCGCTGGTCAAATAAATTAGAAGGATTTAATTAGCTAGAATTGAGATAATTTTCTGTTTGCTTTTCCAGGAAAGATTTTGAACATGAATGCATTGAAGAGGTTGTGAACCACATCTGTAGGATAATCAAAAGGGTCCCCTCTATATTGTCGATTATCCAGTCGGTTTAAATTCTCGCGTGCAAAAAAATGAACTCTCTATTGCAACTTGGGTCAAATGATGAGGTTATCATGATATAAAACAACTATAACACGTCCTTTGCATAGTGGAATTGCTGATAACTTTGATTATGTGTGCTCTCTCCGTGATATAAAAGGAGAATCAGGAAAACATGGCCTGGAACAAGAGCAAGCCATAATGCTTTCAAAAATTTTAGGGCAGGAGATAGAAATTGAAGACATTGATCAAGGAGTTGTACTCATAAAACGAATACTTAAACATAACAAAATTCTTTTGACTCTTGATAATATAAATGAACCAAAGCAATTAGAAAAGTTAGCTGGGGCATGTGAATATATGGTTTGGTTTCGGGAGTAGGATTATTATAACAAGAAGAGATATACAATTACTGAAGAGTCATGGGGTTGAAAGAATCTCTTGAATTGTTAAGTTGGAAGGCCTTTAGAAATATACAGGTTGATGATCCAAGATATATGGACGTTATGAATCCTGTGATAAGTTAAGCCAACGTAACGTTCTTCCCGTAGCCCTTTAATTAATAGGCTCTGACTTGTATTGTAAGAATGTAAGGGAGTGGAAATCAATGTTAGATGGATGTAAAAGAATCCCCCGTGATAAGATTCAAGAAATATTAAAAGTAAGCTATAAAGGCTTATTACAACAACTTGAAAAAGAATTTTTCTTGATATTGCTTGCTTCTTCAAAGGATGTGAATTGAAAAATATCAAAAAGATGGTGGGAAGTGTTCTTCAATTTGATCCAGATTATCATATTGGAGTGTTGGCAGACAAATGCCTGGTAAAGATTAAGAAAGGTTTTTACATGCAAGAGTATATTATAATGCATGATCTAGTACAAGAGATGGGAAGAGTGATTGTTTATCAAGAATCACCAAAAGATCCAGGAAAACGCAACAGATTATGGTCAAGTAGAGATATTCTCCATGTTTTGGAGAGAACTGAAGTGAAGTAAGTCTAACTAATGGAATTATCTACTTTTCTTGTTTGTCTCGTAGTTTTATTATTTCCCATAATTTCTTGGTGGTATTACAATTGATGGGATTTATATTTATTTGATTGTTTCATAGAAAGCTAATGATTACAATTCAAAACAAGACCATGCCGGATGAAAGGAACTTCAATAAGATTAACCTAAAGCTTGAGTTGATTGATTTTTACAAAGTTTGGTTTGTTGCGTTTGTTATTGCGGGGTTTTAACTTTGAATAAGCATTTATCTCTATTTTTATGGTATTTAATATTTCTAATATTTATTTTATGATTTAATATTTGTTGGCTAAAAATAAATCCATCTAAAAGAAAAAAAAAAGATTAACGTGCAAAAGTATCCATGAGTTTTTGGTCAAAATGTACCCAACATCATATCCTTTTTAAAGGTGCATAAACATTCATAAGTTTTCAAAATGAGGGCAAAAACACCTATCATCATTAATCCTATTAGTTGATCGATAGTTTGACTGAAAATACTAATATAGAAGCTAAGGTGGCCATAGTAGCATCCAATGGGGAAAAAATAATAATAAAAATAACCCAGATGTGTTTACATATAAATTACCTAGTAGTGCTACGAAATTAATAAATACTAATTAGGGTTAATGTGTTAAAATAACCTTTAATTTTTATTAAAAGTGAAAAAGTAACAATAAACTATTTTTTAGAGCAAAAATAATAATAAACTTTTAAAATTGGTTTAAAACCGTTAAACCCAACTAACTTTTGTTTATTATAATGGGAAAAATTAATCTTTTAACTTTTAAAGTTTTGATTCATTTATAACTCAGTTCCTAAACTTTTGATCACTTGTAGCTTAGTTCTTAATTGATAATTATTTTTGTAGCACCTTAACTTAGAATATGCCCCCAATGGATTATGTTTTGCGTTTTACTTTATCGTCAACAGACTTGTCGGAGAGTCAATTTGGAAGACTTGATATTTTTTATACTGCACATAGTTTAAGATAGGAATAGAAGTAGGAATAATTGTGGCTTTACATAAAATACAATACAATATGGATATTATTGAAGAAACTTCACGGGCATGAGTTCATTGACGCGGAACAGTTGATCTGCAAAAGGAAAACTCTCATCTGCAATTCTCATCCAAGGGAGCTGAGCTTTTCTAACAATTTCTTGGTCCATCGCTCTCTGCCTCTAATCTGGTAATTTCTGTCTTTGTTTTTTCATATTCTTGTCCTTTTTACTCTGATACGGGCTAGATCTGCTTCTGTTGGACATGGCAACTACTGTTTTGTTTTCATCTTTTTTATGCATTGAGTTCTCCTCAGGAATTGGATTCAAATATAAAGAATTGGGAGAGTAGGATAGTATAAACCCAGATCTGATCTTGATCCATTCTAGTACAGCGCAGCTCCAAAATTGTTGGGGATTTCATTTGGGCTGAGTATACTCAAAATAATCGTCCGATATATGTAAGTGACTCAAGTCAATCTTCTTTGTAAAGTGCGTGGTGGTTGGTAATTTCTGGTCTTGTGAATACAGAAAATGCTCACCTGTACCAATTTTTATATGATGCTTAAAGCCTCAGGCTTTCTTATTCGATGATTCTGTGGATCACTGAGAATAAAGAAAGACTATGGGTGGCTCACCTTGGTAATACTCCCTCCGTACCTATTTATAAGATCCTATTCTTTTAACAGGCTTATCTTTTTTTAAAAGGTCACATTTGAATTTGTTTGACTCATAAATGCATTTTCACCCATTTGACCCTCAACTAATTTTATGCATTACATTAATTAAAATGTTGATTTAATCTTATATTCTCCCTTGGCCTTTATTCTCTCTCATAATCTTTCTATCATAAATTCTCTTTTATCATTTTTTATTATGGGTTAAAGGTCATTTTTGTCTCGGAAGTATTCACTTGGTGCCAATTTCACCCCAGAAGTTTTTAGAGGACCAATTTTATCTTGGAAGTGTCAAATTTGAAGCAATTTTGCCCTTGCATTAGTTGACCGTTAGTCGGGTTAAATTTGCTCCAAATTTGACACTTCCGGGGTAAATTTACACCTTAACAAAAGTGACATAGATGACAAAATGCACAAAGGATGTTGGTCGATTAAGATAGCGGGACGATCATCATGGAAGTCGAAATCCGCTGAGTGTGTAACAACTCACCTACCGAATCAACTAGCCCCGAAAATGGATGGCGTTGAAGTGCGTGACCTATTCTTGGCTGTTGAGGCAAGTGCCAGCCCCGATGAGTTGGAGGGCACGGCGGTCGTTGCAAGACTTAGGGTGAGAGCCTTGGTGGAGCAGCCGTCAAGCCAAGTGCTAGGCCTTGATGAGTAGGAGGGCGCGACGGTCGCTACAAAACCTGGGGCGCGAGCCCAAGCGGAGCGACCGTTGATGCTGATCTTGATAGTAGTAGCAAATATTCAAATGAGAACTTTGAAGGCCGAAGAGGGGAAAGATTCCATGTGAACGGCACTTGCACATGGGTTAGTCAATCCTAAGAGACAAGGAAAACCCATCTGATAGCGTGCAGCACGCGTACTTTGAAAGGGAATCGGGTTAAAATTCCTGAATCGGGATGTGGCGGCTGATGGCAATGTTAGTGAGTCCAGAGACATCGGCAAGGGCATTAGGAAGAGTTCTCTTTTCTATTTAACAGCTTGCTCACCCTGAAAACGGCTCAGCTGGAGCTAGGGTCCAGCGGCTAGAAGAGCACAGCACGTCGCGTGGTGTTTGATGTGTCTGACAAACGGTCATTGGGTTAAAGTGCAAATTTTCCCCGAAAGTGTCAAATTTGAAGCACATTTGTCCCAGCTAACGGTCAACTAGCGCAAGGGCAAAATTGCTCCAAATTTAAAACTTTTGGGCCAAAATTGGCCCTCAAAAAACTTCTGGGACGAAATTGGCATCAAGTGAATACTTCCGAGGTAAAATTGACCTTTAGCCCTCTTATTATTACTGTGTCTTTCTTACTCATTCACAAATAAGAGATCTTTAGAGAAAAATGTATATTTCCTATACGTATTTATTATTTTAACTAATTTTAACTATTTTCTTGAACACCACAATTCGGTTTAAAGGATATTATATATAAGGATGGAGGGAGTACATTGGAATCTCTGAGTTTTAATTTTAGTTCATATATTTTTTATGTGTTTTAGTTGTGGACACTATACTTAATGATTCTTATAAATTCGTACGGACTAAAATCATGATTTAAAATTATAGGAACTAAAATTAGAATTCCATAAAACTGTAAGTAACAACAATGTTGTTAACTGTTATTTTTTTTTTTTGGCTGTATTTTGGCTCTTAACAAAAACAATTATGGATTTCAAAAGCTGATGGAATGAAATAGCTTTTTTCCTTTTGCAAAAAAATAATTAGACTGAGAGTTTTTCATTGGAATACTACGTGCAATAGTATATGAGCAAATAAAATAGTTTTTATTCTGTGTGTGAGTTATATGATCACACCATGATTTTTCACTATAAATTTACTCTCATATATCTTCAATTTACTCTCATATATCTTCATTTCTATCTTCTAGTACAAGCAATTATGACAATTCAGCAAGCAAAAACATATTCTTCTATACACCGTCATTGGATGTACGATTTATTCCTCAATTTTAGAGGCGAAGATACTCGTCATGGTTTCACAAGACATTTGTACGATGCTCTCAATAGAATGGAAATTTTCACTTTCTTTGATGACAAGGAAATAAGAATCGGGGATGAAATTACACCAACGCTTCTCAAAGAAATCCAATAATCTAGAATGGCTATTACAGTATTTGCTGAGGAGTATGCTTCCTCAACATTTTGCTTGGATGAACTAGTCCAAATCCATCAATGTGTCAATGGAAATGGTCGACTGGTTTGGCCAATTTTTTATAATGTGGAGCCTTCTGAAGTACGACATCAAAAAGGGAAATATGGACAAGCACTAGTTACACATGAACAAAATTCGAGGGCTAATGAGGAAAAGATAACAAAATGGAAGCATGCACTACATGAAGTAGCTAATCTCAAGGGGTCATCATGTGATACAAGGTTATTCACGACTTTACCTTTTTTTCCCTTCTAATTAATGTTTTTTTCTTGCTAGTTAGTTAGGCTAGAAGAACTTTATTTCAATTACTATGCACGCGTATGAAACATGAATCGATGGATTTAATTAGAATTGAGTGAAATTTCTATTTGCTTTCCCAGGAAAGATTATGAAGGTGAAGTCATTAAAGAGATTGTGAACCACATCATTAGGATAATCAAAGAAAGGGACCCCCTCGATGTTGCCGAATATCCGGTTGGTTTAACTCCTCGCGTTGGAAAAATGAACTCTATTGCAACTTGGGTCAAATGATGAGGTCTTTATGATAGGAATTTGTGGAACTGGAGGCATGGGTAAAACAACAATAGCACGTGCTGTGTATAATTTAATTGCTGATCATTTTGATTATTTTTGCTTTCTGGATGATATCAAAGGAGAATCTGCAAAACATGGCCTACATCAACAGCAAGCCAAAATGCTTTCAAAAATTTTACCGAAGACAATAGAAATTGAAGACATTCATGAAGGAGTTGAACTCATTAAACGAATACTCAAAGGCAAGAAAACTTTTTTGATTCTTGATAATGTAGATGAACGAGAGCAATTACAAAAGTTGGCTAGGGAATTTGAATGGTTTGGTTCTGGGGGAGCAGGATCATTGTAACAACAAGGAATTCACATTTACTTAAGACTCATGGGGTTGAAAGAATATATGAGATGAAGGGATTAAATCATGAAGAATCTCTTGAGTTGTTAAGTTGGATGGCATTGAGAAATATGCGAGTTGATCAAAGCTACAACGATGTTATGGAGCATGTGATTAATTATGCCAGTGGTCTTCCCTTAGCCCTTGAATTAATAGGCTCTGACTTGTATGGTAAGAATGTAAGGGAGTGGGAATCTATGTTAGATGGATGTAAGAGAATCCCCATGAAAAGGTGCAAAAAATATTAAAAGTAAGCTATGATGGGTTGCAACAGCTTGAAAAAGACGCTTTTCTTGATATTGCTTGCTTCTACAATTGAAGAGCATTGGAATATGTCGAAAAGAAGGTGGGAATTGTCCATGATTTTGATCCAGCTGATTATCTTATACGAGTGTTGGCAGACAAATGCCTCATAAATATTGAGAAATGTTTGGGAATGCTAGAGAACTATTATGTTAAAATGCATGATCTAGTACAAGATATGGGAAGGGAGATTGTTCGTCAAGAATCACGAAAAGATCCTAGAAAACAAGTAAAGATATTCGTCATGTTTTGGAAGAAAGTGAAGTAAGTCTAACTCTAACCTGAATAATCTACTTTTTCTTGTTTGCCTCGTAATTTTATTTTTTTCCACATAATTTCTTGCTGGTATTACAATTGATGAGATGCATATTTATTTGGTTATGTCATACAAAGATAATGCTTAGAGTTCAAAATAAGACAGGGCCAGATGAAAGGAACCTTAATAAGATCAACCCGAGGCTTGACTTGATTGATTTCTTAAGTTTGGTTTGTTGTGTATAATATTGTTTGGTTTTAATTTTGAATAAGGATTTTTCACTATCTTTATGGTTCTAGTATTTAATAGTTTCAAGATTTGCTTTATGATTAAATATATATTGGCTAAAACATAAACGCAAAAAAGAAAAAAAATCAGTCTAAAGGACAAATTGTTCCTAAGATGTTGATTTAAAATATGCCAAATTGGTCTAAATTTAAGAAACCAAAATAATAATATATAAATAAAGATATGAAATGACATATAGCTAAGCATGAACTTTGATTAGAGTTTGTTTGCTGATACTGTAGCATTGCTTCTCATCAAGACTACTTTTTTTCATCAATAATTGGTAAAATTTTGTTTTCATTTATACAGTAGTTTATAAGGGTACAAATTAATCGAAGTTAGCGTCATAATATCAGAGTCAGAATGTATAAAGTAAAAATTATATTTTTATGATACTTATGTCTAATCAAACTAGAAACAATTATTTCTTTAACTTTGTTACTCATTTTTGTTATCAAAACTATCAATGTATTTAAAATTTAAAAAATACTTTTTTAAATTTAATTACATAAATTAAATAAGTTTAAATACCTAAGTTTTTTCTAAAATTAATGGTGATTGAGAAGCCTTTCAGATTATGAGAAGCCTTTAAAATTTAAAAACTACTTTTTTAAATTCAACTAAATACTTTTTGTCGAAAATCAACTCTTTGCTTGTTAGAACTTAGAAGTTTACAAAATAGATTTTAACTGTCATCCCATATTTTGTTTGCAATGTGGCCCTTTCTACATTCTAGATTTGTCCCTGGTTGTTATGTTTTTGTTTGGAAATTGTGTTAGTTGTTTGATATAGGTGTGGGACATACTTATTATTGGCATTTTCATTTATTTTTGAAACGTTACCAAAAGTTATCAATCAATGCTTTTGGCCTAAAGAACTGAATGCATATAGTTGAACTCATTGACTAGTATATAGTATATACACAAGAAAATATTTTTTAAAAAAAATAAAGACTCAAGTAATATTGCATGGCTTGATCTGTTTGAATTGTTTTCTTTGTGCTTTTAGTCGCGTGGTTTTGATTTTGAGTCGGAAAATATTCATCGTTTTGTTTTACAGTAGGTTTATCATTATTTATTATTCATATTACTATAGCATGAGAACCTTTAACATATTAGTGGCTTTGAATATTTTATTTTATTTTTCCATTTACTATTATACATATATCAAATTGCTAATGTTTTGTTATTTTCTTTATTTTTTGGTTTAAAAGGGAACAAGTGAAGTTGTTGTCATAATTCAAGTTGAAATGTTCGAATGCATAGAAATTGATTGGGATGGGAAAGCCTTCAAGAGTATGAAGAATCTCAAAATTCTTATTCTTGAGAATGCAAAATTTTCACAAGGTCCCAAATACCTCCCTAATAGTTTAGCAGTATTGAGATGGAGAGGATATCCTTCATCAAGTTTGCCTGATGGTTTTCATCTAAAGAATCTTATTGAATTTGATGTGAGAGATAGTAATTTCAATTCAATAATGGAAATAGTTAGTAAGGCAAGCACCCCAAATCTCATGTGCATTTTTTTTTGGATTTCTAGCTTGTATTTTATTCATTTGTTTAATTAATTAGACTTCTTATATAGTTTTGGTTATTGTAGATGATATTGCAGAAGGCAAATGTGAGTGTTGTGAACTTTTCAGGGTGCGAATATATTAAGAAGATACCTAATTTATTGGGTCTCTCAAGTTTAAAGGAGTTATGCTTTAGTCATTGCCAAATTTTGATTGGAATTGATAATTCAGTTGGACAGTTACCAAAACTTGAAACCCTGGATGTTAGCTAGCTACTGTCTCCAGCTTAGGACTTTTCCAAGTGAATCGAATACACCCTCTCTTGTTCATTTGTATCTTAGCTATTGCAGGGATCTGAATTTCTGTCCAGAAATAGTAACAAGGGAAATGAAAATATCCCTTTTGTATTTGAAAGAAACTGGTATAGATCAATTGCCTCCATCATTTGAAAATCTTACTAAACGTTGGTGGGTGGACATTAAAATGAACTCTAGAGTCAGGTCAATGAAGCTACCAAGTAGCACTTTTGTGTTGCCAGAACTTCAACTTGTAACTGTTGAAGGATTCACAAAGGAGCTTATTATAGAAGTGCAGTCAATCATATATCCAAACATAAGGGGCATTCATCTCATAAACTGTAACATATCCAATGAGAACCTTCGGATTTGTCTTGCTGCATTCTCCGATGTTCGTGCTTTGAACTTGACAGGTAGTGATTTCACAATTTTTCCCGGATGCATAGAAGATTGCCGATTCTTGGATGTGCTTCTGCTAGATAAATGCAAGCATATGATAGAAGTGGAAAAGGTCCCACCTGGCATAATGATATTGAGTGCTGGAGATTGCACATCATTGAGTTCAGAGTCGAGATAGTTATTATTGAGTAAGGTCGATTTCACTCTCTGGTTTTCTTACATTAATCACATCTATTTAGTATATATGACTTCATTTATTTTGTTTCTCAATATTTCTTTTGATTCATAGGAATTACTTGCATCTCTAGTACCAATCAACCATGAATATATGCTTGAACCGGCACAATTTCGTGTGCTAGGAGGAAGCATCCCAGAATGGTTCGATCACTGTAGCCAAGGGCCATCCATTTCTTTTTGGTTTTTTGACCAATATTTCCCAACTTGTCTTATTTGTGCAACTCTTAAAGTAGAAGAGGTTATTGAGGTCAAAAGAGAAGTGTTCATAAATGAAGAGGCATGTCCTAATGAGATTAGGATTTTAGACTCAAGATATTATAGGGATCACATAATTGTGGATTATATTTGGAAATTCGAGATCAATAAATCATATGCACAAGGTCAGTGGAAACATGCAAAGACTTGTTTTTCTTCATCTTCACCGGTCACAGCTAGTACAGCAGGAGAGTGGGGAATCTATTTAATCAGAGAAGAGAGAACCAATATGAAAAATATCTGATTCACTTATCCTTTCCAATGTTCAGATCTCTTGACTAATGACCAAGGTATAGTGTTATCCCCATTCTTTTTTAATCTAATTTAATGTCATTTAATACTATATTGCACTTTGCTTAGGTTATACTACAGAAGGTGACACAACTGCTACAAATAATCCTTTCTTCCCATCCCAAAGTGAGCGGCAACATACACACTACATGTTGTTTTGGACATTGACTGGTTAAGACGAATATCTGCCGCATGTAGGACACACAAAATTACCTTTCCTATCTCAATTCATATGGATTCTGGGATTGTGGGTTCTCAATTGGAATATGATATCATTATTACCAAGCAAGATGTCATGGAATTCCTAAGCATGCAAGAGCTGTGCATAACCATTATCCAAGTCTTTGTCATGTACGTAACTTTATTTTAATTTCTAGACCTAACATATCTATGCATTTAGCTCTCTCTTACAACTCCACGCATGCATGCAATTTGATAGGTTTGCCAACAGCCTTTGCTGCGATAGAGAAATTGATGATAGATTTGGATTTTTGTGTCCAAATGCTGTTCAAAGCGTAGACCATACACGAGAAGATAGAATATCTTACATTGGAGGTGCTATCAAGGAAAGCAATAAGCAATGTTGGCTTGCACCAATTCTTGAAGGGTAATAAGTTTATTCATTATTAAAATTTGAATAATTATTCTGATATTATAATCATCAATTAATATACTATATGTAGGAACCATTGAACTTTATGTGCTATTTGCCCGTCAAATATCATTTATTGGTTTGATTCATTGGGAAGAAAACAAGGCAATGATATTAAGAAAATATTCACCGAGTAAGTATTGTTTTGTAAACCTTTAGCTAGAAGTGTTACTAGTTAATAAACTAATTTCTTGCATGTATTTAATAATAGAGCCCTTGAGATGTATCATATCATTGGAGAAAAGAGCCCCAAGTGGCTAGGCCCAAATGTAAGTAAGCTATTTTTAACATTAATGTATAGATTGTTAAGTGTATCTCATTCTTGCTCTTTTAAATTTTGATTACTCTTTTCTTGATTGGTAGTACCGCCGTCAACTTGGAGATAAAGAATGTGGATATTACGTCATGGGATATATGTATGACATTATTGATCTCAACCAAGTTCACTCACTAGACATGGTAATTATATATTTATCATTCTAGTTTTCTCATTATAATTGTCATTTATGAGCTATTATTGATTGTAATGTGTTTCAAACTTGTAGCACTTCAACAATCCACAATGTTATTCGCAAGAAGACATTGACAACATTCAGCTCATGTTGTTACTAGTATTTGCCGCCTTGTAAACGCCAGAGAATGGAACGGATGTAAGAGGGCATGCATGGGTGACATATAGTGTGTTTCAAAACATCATTGTGTGAGGGTGTTAGTTTTAAAACGGATGTATGCCTATTCTAATCGCAAATTAGATTAATGTAACCTTATATTACTTAATCTTAGAGTTAATTAAAATCCTCATTTGTCAAGATACATCTTAATACTCAAATTCATGTTCAATGATGGTCAATCACTTAATAGATAAAGATAAACAAGATTAAATAACCAAACTTAATATTAAAACATAACTAATAAGTGAAAATAAAGTATAATCCAACTACAAGTAAGTTCATAGTTCTAGGTTGCAAAACAAGTTAGTCACACATGGCTTCAATCCAATCTATCACAACAGCAATAGAAACAGAATCAAATGACATAATTAACAGGATGAAGCACTAGGGGAAAAAAAACTAGTCACTATTTAATAACAAAACCGAAGAACAAAATCACCAATGGCTTCTTCCTCTGGTCTGTCGACATTGAAGGAAAAAGCCACAACTGAAGCTGCCCAAACGGTGTTCTTCCTCCTTTCAATCACATCCGGTGGTCTCTACTGTCGAACCCAAACTGAAACTCTTCTCCCATTTAAAAAATAACTGCCGCCGAAGGAAAATCATTTAGATTGTGATAGGGCCAGATAAAAAGATTTTACAAGATCGACCAATGTAGACATCATTTGAATATATGGTGTTCATAAATTTTCTCTCATAAACTAACTAATGTAAATATGATATAATAACTGCGAAAAAAGGAGCTTTTATGCTTTTGTGAATGGGGAAAATCATAACTAGTTATTGCATGTCACAGCTTTGATAATTTATATCTTATCAAAATAAGCTAAAGATGAATTATTTAGCTCAAACTTTCCTCCAATTTTGCCAACCAAAAAATAAAGTTTTTTTTTTTTTTTTTTTTTTTTTTTTTTACAAACGAACCCAAAATTACGTTTGACATATTCATAACTCATTGGTGAACAAGCGTGGGTATGAAAATAGAGTAAATTATTTATCACAATTTCCAGGAACTCCTCCTTACTCCCCCAATTAAAATCAATTTTTTTTAAACAATAATTAAATAAACTGGCCCTAAATTATGTTGGCATGTTAATAACTTATTGTCAGTCTTCTGAGCCCAGCATTAAAGCACAATCACTTCAGGACTTGGTGATTTGAATCAGCAAGAGTGAGGGTGTGAAAACAGAGTAGCAGGGATACGGGTAATATGGTGTGGGAAAGCAAACTTTGGTGAACAAATTACATATTTGGCTTTCATTTGGAATTTGGACGCCACAAGATAGCTTGATAAATTAAACCAGTAAATAAAGAACAAAAAAAGGAGGAGAAAAAAAGAGTAGAACAAAGATGGGCATTATGGGATTGTGAATTAATATAAGCTAATATAGTAATATCAAGGAGATGCGGTTAACTAGGAGTTAATGACTTTCCCTCCTTTCCTTCTGGTTTTCTTTTGTTTTTGACCATTCAACCCATTAAGCTTGTTCATGTTAGACTAATATAAATATTTTAAAACATGAAATGATATCTAGAACTAATTAAAATATATTTCCCACCTTAAAGCTTTTTCTTTCCTTCTAAGTTCTAAGAAATTTCCAATGATAGGGAAAGGGATTTTCAGCTGATTTTTTCTCTTGAAAGAATACATCGTATATGTTTGATTAGGTTGACCAGTCAAAGATTTAACAGTGCAAAATATCGGTTTTAATACATATTATGTGGTTTTTGCCCCCAAAAATAATACATACTACGTGGTTCAAAATTTTCTCTCACCAACTGAATATACAGTTTTCATTTGGTTCCTTGGATTTTGTAAAATTTTATATTTTCAGTCCACTCTATCTCACATGGTTTGGAGATTATATTTATCATGAGTTGAATTGTGAATTATTCCTATAAAAAAGAGTTTATTTAAAAGATTTTAGATTTGAAGTATTTCGGAAGTATTTGGCTGTTTTGCGCACGATTTCCAAATTCTAGAAGCCACAAACTTGAAAAGTAGAGTCAGAGATAAAAATTGGAACTTTATACCCCCAGCCTCCAACTTCTTTTAGCGCCGTCAAAATTGGATTATGGAAGAAATTGTGTTTTTGGTCTTGTCCTTATAATCAAAGACTTCAACTATTAGTAATGTATGTCAAATAGAAAGAATTATTAAATAAGAAGTCTACGTCAAGAACCTGACAAATGACAATATAATGTTTGAAAATATGAATGAATATCTTCAATTTGTGATGAGGCTGACATTAACGCAGCCATGGTATGTAAAAAGGGGTGACTTCCCCTTACTTTTCTAACTAAATTCATTTTTTAAAAGAAAATATGTTTGATATATTTGTACGTATTAAGGTGTAGCCAACACCGTGAATATTTTTACATATGCATCCAGTGTCCTAATGTATATTGTGATGCATATTCAGCACATTGAAGTATTAGTGCAAGTGAAGAAAAACCAATTATGTCCTTATTTGCAAGACATGTAGTACGCTATTATATCTTAACTTGACCTTATCCACAGGTAGATATTAGTTGGAAATGATCACACAGCCAAGTTCATTATTGATCAATAATATAAGGTCACGTGTTGGAAAGTAACTGGGCCTTACCATATAGATTATGAAGACCCAAAAATTTAAATAAGATAATTATGTCAATAATATGAAAATATGATATCAATGTGAGGTTGTATTGGTTTTAAAAATAATTAAACATTTAATTATTAATATTTATACTTTGATGTGAAATGAAAATAAAGAATAATTGATAGCTTGGTGGCACAAAAATTAGCTATGAAAATAAAGAATAATTGATAGCTTGGTGGCACAAAAATTAGCTAAGTATTGATTGGTGGGGTTTTAAGTTCGAGTCTCTACTCTATTAAAATGTGAATTATTACTTTTTATTTCAACACCATTGTAATGACTAAAATGTCCTTTTGTTTTTGTAAAAAAATTCAGGAGATCAGATTTTTATCTTTGTTCCCTTCGATCTCACGCACGAAAGAAGAAAATGGAAGCCTCCACTACCAATAAAAAAGGAAATTAGAGACGGAAATTAGCGACCGAATTAATTCCATCGCTATTCCATCTCTAGACCGTCAATAAATCCGCCGCTAACTTTAAAAACGGAAATTAGCGACGGAATAATTCCGTCTCTAATTTCCGTCACTAAATTCATTTAGGGGCGGATTAGCCACGGAAGAAATTACGTCACTAATTTTTGTCACTAATCCATCTCAAAGCCGTTAATAAATTCCATCACTAAATTCCGTCGCTATTCCGTCACTAATTTTGGGGATAATTTATTCCATATTTTTGATGAAAATTAGCGACAGAAAAAATTCCGTCTCCAATCCCTGTCAATAATTATTTCCGTCTCTAATCCATCACTATTTCCATCGCTAATTTGAAATTTTCAAATTTTCATCATTTAGAGTATAAATGATAATATAATCATTTAAAACTTGTTGAGACGTCATGGAGACGAATTCTTAGAAAACACATTTGTATATCATTAAAATGGAATCATCATATGACTTTGTATTAGCTAAACAAACAAGGAAATAATATATGAAGTAATCTCTTTTAAAAATTAACACAATAAATAAAGAAAGAATAATTATATAATGAACAATATGCTGATGGAATAAGATACGATAGAAACCATAAATTGTCAAATGGATGTAAATGTGTGTATCTAAGTGAATTGATCGTTAAATTTTTAAAACTTTTTTGTCATTAATTTGTTCAAGTGCAAATAAATAGGATTAGAGTGGTAATCAATAGACCAATATAAATAATAAAGTCAGTGACTAATGAATTTTAAAAAGAAAAATGTTCTGAAGTGTAAATATATATATAAATATAAATATATATATATATATATATATATATATGTATAACTTTTTTTTGAATATAACCATTCATTGCTTTGAAAATACAACTAGATAGTAATAGTAGTAATACTACTACTAATTTCTTGAATTTTATTAGACCGGTAATCAATTTATTCATACACTCGTTTATTAGTGTTATTAATATGATTTCTTTAATGAAATAAAAATACAATACTATAATTGTTTTGGAAGCTATATATAGTTATGAAATCCATAAATAAAAATTAAACAAAAATACAAACAAAGAATACTAATATGTAAAAGCTAAAATTCATAACAACTCATGATACAATTTATAAAGTATAAACATCACAAATTATTTCTTGAGTTTTATGCAAAGCACATGATTTTATTTATAAAATATAAAACTTGTGACAAATTGCAATTACTACTACAAAAAAGGGGTTTAGTGGCGCAACTCTTGTGGCAGTTTTTTAAAAAAGCGTCAAAGATAATTATTTATTTTTTAAAATCAAGGTTATTTTGAAGCTTTGGCGCTTACAATTATAAGCGTCATAATAGACATTAATCTTATATGACGCTTTCTTGAATAAGCGCCATACAATGTCATCAATATTTTTTTTTAAAATAAAAACAATAAGAAGCTTTGGTGCTTTATGTGGAGGCACCAAAGCTTCTTATATTTTCAAAAAAAAAAAAGAAAAATATAATAGGAAGCTTTGGCCCTTCCTTAAGAAGCGCCAAAGCATCCTATATTTTTTAAAATATATATATATATATATATAATATGAAGTTTAATATATTATTTCTTCTTTCTTTTTAATCTTCTTATGTCCTTGCACATATGTTTGACAAAAGAAGTTTAATTTCTTTTTGACTATTGTAATATGCCTATTGTATTTGCATTATGCTTTTTTTTTAAAAAAAATTTAAATTATGTTTTTTTTTTAAATTTGGGTCATAACATTTATTATTGGTAAATGTTTAATAGTTACAATTAATATAACACTATATGATATGTTTGCCATACTTTTTATTCTTTCTTTTTATAGATCCAATATTATATGCTTGAATATATTATTGTCACTAGTATTAACTTGCACTTATAATGGAGCGTAAAACTGAGTGAGCTCCATGAAGTTCATCTAATTTTTTTTAAAAGGCCACATTCCAAAAGAAAAAAAATAAAAAATAAATATTATAATAGGAAGCTTTGGCGCTTTCTAAGGAAGCACAAAAGGT
Organism: Inga leiocalycina; assembly: GCA_963242795.1. NCBI lineage: Eukaryota > Viridiplantae > Streptophyta > Magnoliopsida > Fabales > Fabaceae > Inga > Inga leiocalycina. Next base: position 62,366,211 of record OY725320.1, read on the forward strand.
TCCTATGTATTTTTAAAATTTTTGTTAAAAGGCCACATTCCAAAAAAAAAAACTAAAAAAAAAGAAATATTATAATAGAAAGTGCATGAAATGAATAAGATACCTATCTTTCTAAAAGGTGTTTGTGGAATCAAAGTGGAAAAGATGGCCCATATTTAATTCATGGTTAAAGTTGTATTTCAAACGTTATCTTAATAATATGTATTATGCTTCATCTCAATTTTGGAATCCGTTGCCTATGTGTCAATCTATTCCGGAAGCAGTTGCTACATAAAGAAGCCATTTCATGTAAGATATTTAATTATATACTTGACCATTGTTAGAGAAAGAATTAACACATAAAATATAGTTAAACCAACCAATTACATAAACACAGTGCCAAAACTTCATATTAAAAAATAAAAAATAAAAAACACAATAAAAGCTTTGGCACTTCCTAAAGAAGCGCCCAAGCTTCCATTTTTTTTTTAAATTTTGTTTTGAAAATGGGAAGCAATGACACTCTTTTATGAAGCGCCAAAGCTTCCCCTATTTAAAAAATTTAAACACCCACCATTGTCATCCTACCATTATCGCTCTCCTGCTTGTCATTTTCCATAACTTCGATCCATTACTCTCCCACTTGATTGGTCTTTCAGCTTTTCTTATTCGTTATCCCCACTCCTTCCTCTCTTTGATGGTAGCAAGTACAAGTAGGAGATCCCTAGCTTGTAAGCATTGTTTTTTAAACATTTGATCCATGTTTTCTTTTTTTTTTTCCTTTCTGGTTAAAATCTGTAATGACTCTTATATGTTTGCTCATATTTTTTATTTTTTAGGTATTGATTTGAAGTTTCAACTTTGTCAGCTTAAACTTCCTATACATTGTTAGTTTTTTAATTTTTAAGCTTGCAGATATAATAATATTATAGTCATTTTATTGTAATACAAATCATTGTAGTTAATGTTTTGCATTTTTTACCATCGTCTTGTAATTTGCTTGTTTTATCAAGAAAATAAAATAATTAAAAAAATAACCATCATCGTTTTGTGTTGTAATTTGCCTACTAGATGAAATATATGATCATTTGCTTGCTAAAAAATATATATGATCATCAGGCATTTTTTTTGCATTACACCATACAGGGAAAGAAATATTTAGAAAAATTATTAAAAAAAAATTGAATGCCCTCCTTTGACACTTATTAAATAAGCACCAAAGGAGGGTATCCCTCCTTTGGCGTTTGAGGAAAAAACGCGAAAGGAGGGTTGGCACCCTCCTTTTAAACATAAAAGGAGGGTGTCAACCCTCCTTTGGCGTTTATTACTCAAACGTCAAAGGAGGGCACCCCCTCCTTTGGCGTTTGAGTAATGAAATGCCATATATAATTAAATAATTAATTTAATTTGACAAAGTAATGTATGTCATTTCTGTAAATTGAAAAGCGCTATACTAGATGAAATATATGATCATTTGTTTGCTAAAAAATATATATAATCATCAGGCATTTGTTTTTGCATTACACCGTACAGGGAAAGAAATATTTAGAAAAATTATTAAAAAAATTTGAATGCCCTCCTTTGACGCTTATTAAACTGAAAAGCGCTATAGGTATTTTTAATAGCGTTAAAAGTTTTGGCGTTTCTTAAACGCTAAAGTAATTTTTAAAATAAGTGCCATTACACCTTTTTTTTTGTAGTAGTGAATAGTGCGTTCTACGATTTCAAACAACAAACTTGTTTGTTGAGTTTTATACAAAAAACATGATAGATAATGCAATAATTACTACTACATATATTATATGAATGTGCAATTAAATACTTATTTGATTTACGGTATAAGTTCAATCTCACAATTATATCGAAAAAAGTTCAATCTTGCAACTTGGCCTAGCTATTTCAAAATATAAGTCTAGTCTAACATTTAGAAAATATAATTTTTTCCTTGTATTGTTCTTCTGTAAAATTAATAACTTTATAAATAATTATTTTGTTATCATTAATGTAATAATAATAAGTTTTGAAATGAGTTCAATGTTAAATACTCATTTAATTTTTTAATTGAGATTAATAAATAGGATCATAGTGGTAGTCAATAGGCCAAAGCAAAAAATAAAATCAGTGATTAATGAAGTTTGTTTTTGTATTTTTAGCATCTCAGCCTTAAATTTCTCCAGATAATTCATCAGTCATGTGGGATTAAAATGAGAAGAGTTGTTGTATTTTAATTTGACAGAAGACAATTTAAAAATTCACTATTACTCTCAATATAATGAATTGTACAAGTTGAAAATTCACTAGAATTAGTTAGAGTACAATTTGAAAATTCACTATAATGAGTTGTTGTATCTTGGACTATGACTCTCAATATTTAAATTATACAATTTGAAAATTCACTATAATTTAGAAAAATAAAGTAAAATATATTTAATGAGTCAAAAATGAAAATTAGAACCCTATCTCTAACCAATTTGATTTTGAGTTGATAATACATGGGCACTTCATTGTTATGCGCTTCACATTATTTTTCTTAAATTTATTGAAGTTATATTATTAAAGTTATAGTTTCATTAGTTTTTATAGATGTGTGTGAAAAACCATGCCGCAAAAAATTTGCATATTCTCTCCATTTACAAAAACTAAAACATATTTCCCCTCATGTCAGATCTTTATCACCATTTTGTGACTGTGTTCATGATTGTGGCTTTCTGGAATTATCTGTGGTTGGTGATAATTTCACCCGGTCTAGAAATGAAACCAAGGAAAGACTTGATTGGGCTTTTTGCAACTTAACATGGGAAATGGCTCATCCAAATCATAAAATTTTCCATCATCTTCGTTATAAGTTAGACCATAGAGTTATAGTGGTAACTACTGGGAATGTGCAAGCTGCCCCTTCCATAGCTCACTTCAAATATCAAGCAACATGGTGTCTCGAAGAGGGTTTCTCTAACCTAGTAAGTTCTACATGGCATAACAATGATTGCTCCTCTGGTTACAATGTTTTTCAGAATAAAGCCTCATGGTGGAACAAGAATGTGATAGGCAGTATCCCCAGAAAGAAAAAGATTTTGCTTAAGCGTTTGGAAGGTGTCGACTGAGAAATTGCTGCTCATCCTCATGCGGGTCTCTATAAGTTAGAAGCGAAACTGTGGAAGGAATATATCAAGGTTGTCAATCAAGAAGAGCTTCTCTGGTACCAAAAGTCCAGATGCAAATGGCTCAAGTTTGGGGATAAAAACACAAGTTTTTTCCATTCCACGATAGTGATTAGAAGGAAAAAAACAAAATTGAGTCTCTCCAAAATGCTCAAGGTGACTGGCTTACCAATCAAGAAGAACTAAAGCACTCTGCACTTACCTACTTCTAAGAACTCTATTCTACTGATCAAGCGGTGCTAAATGTGTCGAATTGGCCAATTGACTTCCTCTCCCTAAATAATTCACAACTTGCCCATATTCAGAAATAAGTGTCTGTGGTGGAAATAAAAAATGCAGCTTTCGAGATGGGGGTATTCAAAGCGCCTGGGCCTGACGGTCTACAGCCTCATTTCTTCCAGTCACAATGGAATGTTGTGGGACCAAAGATTTGTGATCTTATTTTTTCCATTTTTAGAGATCCAACCAAGGTTAAAGATATAAATCAGACTCACATCACCTTGATCCCAAAGGTGGATAAACCTACCTCCCTCAAGGAGTTTCGACCCATCTCTTTATGCAATGTGAGCTACAAAATCTTAAGCAAGGTTCTTGCAAACATGTTGAGATCAGTGATGGAATACTTGATTCACCCTACTCAATGCAGTTTCATCAGGGGAAGGCAAAGTTGTGATAACATCATTCTGGCACAAGAGGCTATTCATACTATGCAAACAACCAGAAAGAAGAAAGGATATGTAGCTATAAAGGTGGATATGAAGAAAGCGTTTGATAGATTGGACTGGGACTTTCTGAAATTTAATCTTCAAAATCTTGGTCTGAATGAGCACTTCGTGTCGCTTTTGATTATGTGTGTGTCCTCTACTTCTATGAGAGTTGTATGGAATGGCTCGCTATCTGATCCGTTTCATCCAATGAGAGGAGTGCGGCAAGGTGACCCGTTGAGTTCCTACCTATTCATTTTGTGCATGGAAAGACTCAGTCAGTTAATAAACCGGGAAGTTGAATAAGGCAGATGGAAACCACTCAAACTCAGTTAGTCTGGTCCCGCGCTATCCCACCTTTTCTTTGCAGATGATCTACTTTTGTTCAGTGAGGCTTCTTTAAATTAGATGGAGAAAATAAGGGATTTGATGACACATTTTTGTAGAGTGTCAGGACATCGAATTAGTCTTCCCAAATCCAAAATTTTTGCTTCTAGGAATGTACATTTTCATATAGCACTGGAACTGTGCCAAACCTTAGAAATAAGTATCTCAGCTGATTTAGGCAAATACTTGGGTGTTCCTCTTCTCCTAAAAGAATCACCAAGCTGACATATGCTCCCCTAGTCTCAAAAGTTTAAAAGAAACTTTCCAATGGGAAGGGCAAATTCCTGAGTATAGTTGGGCGAACAGTTCTGATAAATTCTGTTCTCTCAACTCTTTCCTTTTATCAGATGCAAACCACTATTCTACCTAAAGGGGTTTTGCAGGATCTTGAGAGACTGAATAGAAACTTCTTCTGGAACCAGGGACAAGAAGGCAAGAAAATGAATCTTATTGCTTAGGAGAAAATCAAGATGGACAAAAAAGAGGGCGGGCTTGGCATTAAAGATCTATCTAGTCAAAATGAAGCTCTCATTATGAAACTATGCTGTAATCTAATTACTATGCGTTATGGGTGAAAGTTCTCAGAGCAAAGTATGAATGTGGAGATAATAGATTTCCAAGGGTTGAAAAGAAAAGAACTCAATCTGTAGTATGCCGCGCAATTACATCTATATGGGATTCATTCAGGAAAGCTGTAGGTAGCAAACTCCGAAGCCATAATTTAATAAATGCTTCGTGGGAGTTATGGACTAATCTTGATCAACCGTTGATATACTACATCGACAAGAACCATAACCTAAATAATCTGGAGGAAGTGGTTAGCCAATTTGTCGGCATTGACGGAGGATGGAACTTACATAAATAGGCCATGTTCTTACCGTAGTGGGTGATTGAAAAGATTAAGAACATCTCTCCTCCCTCCCTAATAGGTGATGGCTCATTCTGGTGGCGGGAATCTTTTGATGGTAACTTTAGCGTCAAATCCGCCTATTTCATGATCTATTCGTCGCGTTTGTTGATTCCAGATCCTTTCTGGAAACGTATTTGGAGGTGGCCTATTCCTGAGAAAGTCAAATTCTTTATGTGGCAATTGTTCCAAGAGAGAGTTCCTAAAAACTCAATCCGAGCTAAGATGGATGTGAGGATAAACACTGAGTGTCCATTTGAGTGCAATTGTGAGGAAACAACTATTCAATCTTTGAGAGATTACGAGCTTGCAAATAATGTGTGGCTTTCTAGTACTAACCCAATTTATCACTTTGCTTTTTTCTCTGGCAATTTGCAGGTTTGGATCAAATGGAATATGCGACACTCCCTTGGTAGACACAAAGTGTCTCAATGGCCCTGGCTAAGGGTCTTTGACTCACTGTGTTGGCTAATATGAAAGAACAGATGCAGAAGAGCCTTCGAAGGAACTACCGATCACCCGCAACAACTACTGCACAGAGGATTACATTTCCTACATGAAGGAATTGAAGAGGGATGGTATAGACACAAGATACTTAGAGTTCTAGGTAGAGATGCAAGAAAGTGGATTTCACCACCAAACGGATATGTTCGGGTCGACGTGGATACTGCTGTGGATGAACATAGGCATTCTGCTGTAGGAGGATTTGTTCGTGATAGTTCGGGAGCATGGATATGTACGTGGTTTCCAAAAGAACATGGGCTTCACTCTCGGCTCAACAGCTTCAGAGATCCAAGCGATCAAGACTGGCCTACAAGTATGCAAATCCATGAATTTTACAAAGGTGAAGTTACACAATGACTCAACAGAACCACTTCAATTGTTATTTCAGGCACAGGGTCACTACCATCCTCTACACAATGAATTAGAGGAAGTTAGGGATTTAATCTACCTGAATTGGGATTTAAAGATTCTTCACTCGCACAGAGAAACTCTTGTATGTGCAGATGCTTTGGCAAAATCGGCTCTCGATTCGAACAATGACCTGTCATTATTGCAACACCCTCCAGGTTATTGTTCGATCCAAATGTTAGCTGACTTGAGCTAAGATTTGGTTTTTGGTCTATGATGTATGTAGGTTCATGTAAGGGTCCATCGTGACTCCCAAGAGAATGTTACTCTTGTCATTGTAACTAAAAAAAAAACATATTTCCCCTCCAAAAATCTTGCAGAGCCCTCCATTTTCAAGTGCTGTTTTTCAGCTTTACACACATATTCCCTCACTTGTGAACCTCTTCCTCTGCACACTACATTTGTCCTTTATTCTGCAGCTCCCCAACAAACCCAAATCTTCAACTTCTTCAACCTTCAAATCTCAAATTCTCCATGGAAACGGCAAGATTTAGCTTCTTTGACCTAAGCTGCCTTAGCATTTCCTTCCAAAACCCCAACCCCAAGCTCCACCTTCTCTAACTTCGATCTGCTACTCCCAAAAATCCAAGCTTCACCTTCTTCAACTTCTGTCTAATTCTCTTAGTTTGATCTGCGATGCCCAAAACCCCAAGCTTCACCTTCTAGGACTTCCATCTGCTTCTCCAACATGCAATAGCTTCTTCATCTTCAAGCTTTTTTCTTGGAGGGTTGAAGGTCCTTTTGTCTCTGTTGCTCACTCCCTCACCACTCCCGTAGCCAAGACAAATTCAGGTAGGTGATTAAGTACTTACTCCTCTCTTTTGTTTTCTCTGTCGCTATTTTCTTCAAGGGCTGAAGCTTGTTTTCTGTCTTCATTTTCCTGTAAAAGAATTGCATTTTCATTTCATTCCTTTCTGTCCTCAAGGGCTAAAGCGTGTGTATCTAGGTTGTGATGTATTATATTGGTAAGATGAATAGAAGTAAACTGAAATTGATGTTAACAATTAATCTAAAGCAAGGAGAAGTTTACAACAGAACTTGCCAAAATAAAATTCATTTTTAGAAAGAGGAGACTCTAAGTAGAAATTCTTATCCCAACTATTCATAGGCACATCACGGTTGCTCAAGAAATCTCCAGTGATTCCCTCAAGAAATTTTGCATGACTTATATTTGCTGGGGATCAAGTATACTAATACAAATTTAAATTTCATGTGATTATAATATATAGGGATAGGCTCATGGAGCTAAAGAACTTGCTTCAAGTGTTCATTTTGTTCCTTTGTTGTTAATAGTGCTAAAGTTGAAATGGTGTATCCTTAATTACTGAAACCATTTTGGCCATTGAATTGTTATTTCAACTTAGTTATCCTAGCTAGTTGTACTGGTGCTCAGTATGTGTTGGATTGTGCTCACAAATTGCAGGCATTTGCTTATGCACTGATAAGTGCAGGGTCTGCTGCATCTGGAGTAGTGACTAATCTGACTCATAATGAAATAAGACACCCAGCTTTGCCAAGTTTTTGCAAGTCCTTGCGTATGTTCTGTGACCATATAGGAATCTCAATAGCGTTCACTTTCACAGGCTGTTTGCTACTCACTGCTTCTGCTATCTTGGATGTAATGTGGCTCTCTAACCAGTAGAAATTGCCTCATATTTACACCACATACTTATTGTAACATATCATCTGAATATATATATATATACAATGTAGAAAAATCACCAGTCATCACTTCCCTTTTTCACCCCACCTATAGCTTGGTTTTGTTTTTGCAGAATTTTCCACTTCCATTTGGGCAATAAATCTGCAGATAGAATACATTGGGGGGCGGGGGGGCGGGGGTAAAAGTATTTTTAAGATGATCCATCTCTGTGTTAAATCAGAAAAAGTTATTGCTTATATGTAATGGAATCTTATTATGGTTAGAAAGAAAAGGATGCTTTAATTTGCTTTGTGTGTTGGATAAATAGCTGATATGAACAGGGCATCTCTGCGTTTTAACGGAATCTTATTGTGGTTAGAAATAAAAGGCTGCTTTAATTTGGTTTGTGCGTTGGAGAAATAGCTGATATGAACATGGCATCTCTACGTTTTAATATGATGATGAGAATTTTTTCACAAGGTATTGTAGACTTCTGAATGAACACTCTATTGGTCAAAATAAAAAAAACTCTAAATACTCTTACATCGTTGCTTAAACTTTTAATTTTATCTTGTCCTTCATATTTTTCAAGCTATTAGTAGACTTAGACTATGACGTTTGCCTTTATAAAAGACCATTATGATTCTTTGCGATGATAATGCTGCTGTTAGTTACAAAGTTTGCTAATTGTATTAACATAGAGGAGGTTATTACAAAGTTTGCACAACTAACTCTACAGGAAAGGGCAAAGAGGTATAATTAAAATCCTTTCTTATGTAACAAATTCTTATGCCTTTTTATCTATGTAGCACAAGATCATGATTAATGTTTTCAATTGGATTGGAACAGGAAGTTGGAGAGTCTTGAAGTAAGTTGCGTCTTTTAAACAGTACAAGATTATGATTGATACCTTATTGTATTACTCTTTAGCAATCTGCTTTTTTATTTTAGGCACTGAAGAAAACATTTAAGAAGTTAGATCATGATGTGAATGTACAAGAATTTTTGGGTACAAGGTATTCCACGCTGACACTAATTTGTTGATTTCTTGTGGATTGATTTAACTTTTCTGCCAGTAAATTGAGATGCTGAAATTCTCTTTTTGGTCATTCACACAGCACTCAAACTGTTGAGGTACTCAAGTCAAACAATAAACAGAATGGGAGAGTCATTACCTAGAGACGTTAAATCTCTCTCCCTACCCTACCATCATGAAGTAGTGAGGTGTTAGGCCTTCTCTTCTTGTACTTGGTTTTTGAGCAATGGCTTGTTGATTGCTTGTTATTGTTGTATTAATTTGAGTAGTCAAATTCATCTTAGTGGTTGTATGCCATCCTTTATTTTATATTTATTCATATCTTTTGACTTTTTGTACTAATTATTTTCTTTAATATAGGATCATTATATGAGGATCAAGGCATTTAGAAGTTCTAATATAGATTCTCCAAGTGATGTGTAATCAAATCAGCTAGATGAAGAAGAAATGAACTTATAGTTAGAGGCTGTAGGTGGTAAGAATAAGAAGGGTCACATATTTGGCTTAGGATCTGAGGCCCAAGATGTTGATTCCTCAGCTTATCTTATACGTCTTCTCCTCCTTCCATCAACACAATGCTCTAACTTGATCTTGAAAATGTTGTCACAGAGCTTAGACAGGAGAATCACAATCTTAACCAACAGAATGAAATTATCTGAATTAGGTCGGAAGCACTTGAGCAAAAACTCTCTGGCGCTGTCAACCATTCAAACCTGGAAGCTCATAACATTGATGATAGCCCACCATAAGATAGGGTGGTTATTAGGTTGTTTGACTACATTAAATATTTGTGTGGTTTGTTTGATATATTATATATGTAATAGCCTAAATATATATAATATAAAAATAGTCATATATGATAAATATAAGTTTAAAGTTACCAAAATACCCACTCTTTAAAAATATCTTCATGGCTTAATATGGCTAGTTTTGTCTCTGTCAATTTAAACCCTTATTCTCTTAACCTTTTTCGGTGAACAAAGACAGCAAGCAGAGGTAGAAAATTCTGGAGACTTCTTGTGGGGTTCAATTTTCCTCTTCCCTTCGCATCGTAAATTCCAGTACGTGGTTGGTGTGTGCGAGTGAGCCTCTGATCGTTGCTTGTTTCAGATTAATATCCTCTCTGCTTGTGTGATTATTTCCTTCGATCAAACCCCTTTTTCCTTCTCTGTTTCAGCTGCCAAGGGTTCTGTGTGAGTAAGGATTAGGATAATCACTGTACTACTGATTTTTCTGCAAAATTCCAGCGCCAGATTCCCCTTCATTGTTTTTTTTTCCTTTCTTTCTTTCTGTATTGGGGAACTTAAAGTAGTGGGTTGAGATTGATTTTTCCCCTTTTTGTAGCTGCTGTGCATGGAAGAGAAAGGGACGACTTTGGGTCAAGACTTGGTGGAGATTAGAAGATGGAAAGCTTGCTTTCAATAGGTACATATATATTAAAATTCCTTGTTGCTGTTAATGCAGAAAAAGAGACATCAATAGGTGCTTGTTCATTTTTTGTTGGGTTTCGCTGAGAGAGAATAGTTGACTTTGAAAATCTGCTGTGGAAGTGTTTGGAGATCATATATTATGCTTAGGACTGTTCAGGCTATATTAATTGTTGGAAGCACACAAGGTGTTTGAAGAAATGTCTGAGAAAGAAATCTTGAGGAATTTAAGAAAGTGTGGTAATTGTGTATATAAAATGATATTGGAAAGGAAAATAGATTTTGTGGGAGAAGAGTATGTAGGAGATAATATTAGATGATTAGAAGCTATTCAATTCCGTAACAAGACTTGAGAAATTATATACTATGCTTATCAAAACATAGGTATTCTTATGCAAGTAAAAGTAATAATAATTCTTTCTTATTTGCAACTATTACGAGTATAGAATTCTAAATTTCTATACACCTCAGCCCCAAATGTTAGTGCTTAAAAAAATAAATAAATAAATTTAAAGAGAGACTATCATGTATTATATGTATTTGTATAAGGTTATGGTCATAATGACAATAGTATTGTTTGTATGCTAGGGGTCAAAGTTGAATCATATTTGAAGCCTACATAGTAAGATTATGTACATAGTTATCAAGATTATCAGGTGAGTAAATAACGCCCCACTTGGATATGGATGTAGTAGTTTAAATTTAATTCTACATCAAACATTTTAACTATGTTATTTTCTTATAAAGGTTTTTACTTGAATGCTAGCACTTTGGAATATTATAGTTTGTTTTTTTCTAGAAATGGGAATATGTTTTATTCGGATTTTCTATTTGGGTTTAACTTTATATACATACATGGAAGGGATCAATTTTCTCTAAGGAAACACTTGTTTATTCTGTATTGAAGTGATTTGAAATTACAAGACAATTTACTTCCATGTATGCCTGGAAAAATGTTTTCAAGGGATTGAAAGCAGAACACTGGTTGCTAACGGCAGTTCCGTTAGCCCTTGGCACGCCATGGCATACCCAGCTAGCAGGGTGATTAGGAGGTGCTAGCCCCGTGGGCCAACACACGTGGAGCGGAGGGAGATTTTTCGTGAGTATTGCTCACGCCAGTTCTTCGTGGCTTTTAGCCGCGCCAGATTGGTTATTTACCCCCGTGGACTGTGTGTCCACGCCTGTTATTGTTCTGTTTAAGTCCTATAAAAAAAAACAAGAAGAAGAAGAAGAAGAAGTAAAGTTTTTTTTTCCAACTTGTTGATTTTTCAATTAATATCGACATTTGAAATTATTTGTTTACTTTTCTATTCATTTAGACAATGTGATTATCTCTTCCCATAGCATTTAGTGCTCCTAACTACTAAGGTTGAATGTTTACATAGTTGATTCTGTTATTTAAATACTAGTTTGCTTATTGTGATAAAAGTTAATCAATTATGCTTGTTACACAATTATATTTTAAGGTGGGGACGTTATTTACCGGAAATTAGTTTTGACCTTCAGATAGTCGAAGTGGATCTGCTCCTCCAGCCGACCCTTAAAGCCCTACTATGGAAAGAAGCTTTTGAATACTACTTGAATGAAGTAAACCACTGTAAACATTTAATGAATACTTTTGTATGTTGCAGTAGAATTGCTCCACATATTCTATGGGTAGGGTCCCTCCCTTTCTTTGATATTTTGGATGTATGTAAATGTATATACTATGGTGGAGCAGAGCTCCTTATTCTAGACTAACAAGCTGTTGTAGAATTTTCGGGAAGTCTTACTTACAATGGAGACTCTGCCGAAATTTCTACATAAAGCTTTATATTTTGCTTATGAGTAATATGATAATACATGTTCTATAAATTATATAGACACACACACCCAAATGTAAGATTATCACATTAAATATGAAATAGAAAATGTTATTACATTAATATTTCAATTAATTATTTTTATATATAAAGGCTTATGGAATATGAGATTTTCTTGTATTCCATGCCGATCACCCCTAAAATTTCAGGGCGTGACAATTTGGTATTAGTGACCGGTTGTTTTTTTCCCTATAGTTATGTGCAGCAAATGTTCTTCAGTGGGGTCTCAATTATCATTATGAACCCGGGCATAATCATAATTGAGGCATCATTGAAGGCCTTATAGGAAATAAACATATATTCTCTACTGCTTTACTTATGAATTTGTGTGTATATATATAGGTATAATTGTATGTTATCATTTATATTATAAATCTTGTGTTAATCACCTTTATGTTTTCTTCTAGAAAGAAGATGCCCCCAAGATCTCAAGTGCGTAGTAGTAGATCAACTAGAAATGAAGATTCTAATAGAGCCTCTACTCATCCTGATCTTTTGGCTCCCGGGGGTAGAGGACGGGGTCGTGCTCGAGGTTGAGGAAGAGGAAGAGGAAGAGGAAGAGGGAGGAGCGGTAGGAGTACCAGACCTATTAGAGAGGTTATTTCTGAGGGTGAACAAGAGAGTTCTCAATCTCATGAAGTTGCCATGTCATCTGAACCTATGACTGAAGAAAGGGCCGCAAAAGTGAGCCTTATTGACTTTATGAAGTTAAAGCCTACGACTTTCTCAGGATGTGATGAAAATGAGGAACCAGAGCAGTTTCTTGATGATATTGAGAAACTTTGTATCGCACTTGATTGTCCAGATTCTCAGTATACTGAGTTCGCTATATTTCAATTGAAGGGTACTGCTGATGCATGGATTAAAGCAATACGACCACGAAAGCAAACAATACATCCTCCTATGCCTTGGGATGAGTTCAAAAAGATTTTCTTGGATCGTTTTCTCCCAGAAAGTATAAGAGAGGAACGGGCTAATAAGTTTGAGAAACTGGTGTATGAGAAGTCCATTACATATTACAGCAACCAATTTACGCAACTTTTGCGGTATGCACCTCATCTAGTTCCTACTGAGGAAGAGAGAATTAAAAGATTTGTGAAGGGGTTACCTACGTATATGTATTGGTCAATGGCTCCACAAATAGGACACTTCAAAACTTACGCTGAGGTGGTAAGCTGTGCGCTAAGATTAGAAATGAGGGAGAAAGAAGAGGAATCTGTAAAGAAGAAATGCAAGATAGAGATAGATGTGAGATCTTTAGGCACAAGTAGCTTTTATAGAGGTGGACAACCTCTAAGCCAGCATCGTTCAATGCCTTCATTATCTAGGCCATCTGCCTCTTCATTTGATACCTCCATTTTGAGATCTGGTATAAAAAATGTTAATAGGCCTTCACCGGTAGTGACTCAGCCAACCTATTCCAGGACTCCATGTGTTAATTGTGGTAATTTCCATTCGGGGGAATGTCGTAAAGCAACAGGTGCTTGTTATCGGTGTGGTCAAATAGGTCATTTGAAGAGGGATTGCCCTATGGCACCACCAACCTCAAGTCAAGGGTCGGTTAGACCTCCCACTCGTCCTACATCATCAATTGCTCCATCTGTAGGAGCAACTTCTATGCCTGCTAGTAAGGGTATATCAGGGAAACCATCAGGGAAACGTGGGCAGACTTCATTTAGACAAGGACAAGCACGGGTTTATGCATTAACTAGACAAGACGCTCAAGCTTCTAAAGATGTGGTTACAGGTACAATCTCAATTTGTTCTAAAAAGGCTTTTGTATTATTTGATCCTGGATCTACCCATTCATATATTTCTGTGTATTTTGCTAAGAGGTTGGGTAAAGAACCTGCTATACTTGATAATCCCTTTATGGTTGCTACTCCAGTGGGAGAGCCATTATTTGTGTCCTAAGGTTACAAGTCTTGTGAAGTGTCTCTTGAGGGTAGAGGAACCCTTGTCGATCTCATAATTCTTGATATGGTTGATTTTGATGCAATTTTAGGCATGGACTGGTTAGCCTCTTGTCATGCTAATGTTGATTGCCACAAGAAAGTGGTGAAATTTGATATTCCAGGCGAAACTCCTTTTGTGTTGCAAGGAAGTAAGGTAGATAGACCGACTAATTTGATTTCATCTCTCAAAGCTGAAAAATTATTAAGGAAAGGTTGTCATGGGTACTTGGCTTTGGTAATAGATGTTGAGAAGCCAATTGTTAGTTTGGAGCAAATACCTGTAGTTAGAGAATTTCCTGATGTTTTTCCAGAGGAATTACCTGGTTTACCTCCAGATAAAGAGATAGAATTTTCTATAGATGTGATTCCAGGCACCCAGCCAATTTCGATTCCTCCTTATAGAATGGCACCTTCTGAGTTAAGGGAATTGAAGACCCAATTGGAAGAATTGTTAGATAAAGGGTTCATCCGACCTAGTATATCTCTATGGGGAGCTCCAGTACTATTCGTGAAGAAGAAGGATGGGTCATTGAGGCTTTGTATCGACTATCGACAACTTAATAAAGTCACAATCAAGAATAAGTATCCATTGCCTTGTATCGATGATCTCTTTGACCAATTGCAAGGGGCCCAATACTTCTCAAAGATAGACTTGCGTTCAGGCTACCATCAGTTAAAAATCAAGAAGGAAGATATTCCAAAGACAGCTTTTAGAACTCGATATGGTCATTATGAGTTCCTAGTAATGCCATTTGGGTTGACCAATGCTCCAGCAGCATTTATGGATTTGATGAATCGAGTGTTTAGACCATTTCTTGATAAGTTTGTAATTGTGTTTATCGATGATATTTTGGTGTATTCTAAAAGCACGAAAGAACATGAGCAGCATTTGTGGTTAGTATTACAGAAGTTGAGAGAGCAACAACTTTATGCCAAATTCTCCAAATGTGAATTTTGGCTTGATAAAGTTACTTTCTTGGGCCATGTCGTCTCTAAAGATGGTATTCAAGTAGACCCAAGTAAAGTGGACGCGGTTCAAAATTGGCCACGACCAGCCACTGTCACAGAAATTCGAAGCTTTCTAGGACTTGCAGGTTATTATCGCCGTTTTGTGAAGGACTTCTCAAAAATAGCTGCTCCATTAACGAGATTGACTCAAAAGAATGTGAAATTTGTTTGGGATGATAATTGTGAAGAAAGTTTCCAAAAGTTAAAAGACTGTCTGACTTCTGGCCCGATATTGAGTCTACCTTCTAGATCAGGGGGATATTTAGTATATTGCGATGCTTCCCGTGTTGGATTGGGTTGTGTTTTGATGCAGAATGGACGGGCGATTGCTTATGCCTCTAGGAAACTCAAGAAGCACGAATTGAATTATCCTACACATGATTTAGAAATGGCTGCAGTTGTTTTTGCTCTAAAAATTTGGCGTCATTACTTATATGGAGAAACTTGTGAAATTTTTACTGATCATAAGAGCCTTAAATACATTTTTCAACAGAAAGAACTTAATCTCAGGATAAGGAGGTGGATGGAGTTACTCAAGGATTATGATTGTACAATTTTATACCATCCTGGCAAAGCGAATGTGGTAGCTGATGCTTTAAGCCGAAAATCCATGGGTAGTTTAGCACATATTGCTATAATAAGAAGACCTCTTGTGGAAGAAATACATAAGCTTGAACAAGGTGGAGTCAAATTTGAAATTCTTGACAAAGGAGCTTTTCTAGCTCACGTTCAGACTCACTCTTCTTTAGTTGATCAGATTAGAGATGCCCAACAGTTTGATCCTAAATTATGTAAGTTGATAGAAGCAGTTAAAGATGGGAGTAATATTCAATTCACTATTGACCAAGATGGTGCATTGAGGCGAGATGGTAGAATTTGTGTGCCTCAATCAAAAGTCTTAAAAAGGCTTATTTTGGAAGAAGCTCATCATTCTGCCTATACTATTCATCCAGGGGCCACAAAAATGTACCAAGATTTGAAGCAATTTTACTAGTGGAACGGCATGAAAAATGATGTGGCAAACTTTGTTTCACGTTGTTTGGTATGCCAACAAGTTAAGTCAGAGCATCAGAAGCCAGCAGGGCCATTCCAACGACTAGAAATACCAGAGTGGAAGTGGGAAAATGTCACAATGGATTTTGTCACTGGTTTGCCTCGAACAATTAAATGTTATGATTCTATTTGGGTAATTGTTGATAGGTTGACCAAATCAGCCCATTTCCTCCCAGTAAAGACATCATACAAAGTAGCCAAATATGCTAAGATTTATATTGATGAAATTGTGCGATTGCATGGAGTTCCCATGTCTATAATTTCAGACAGAGGACCCCAATTCACTTCTCGATTTTGGGAGGCATTCCAAAAAGCTTTAGGTACTCGCTTGAATCTCAGTACTGCTTTTCACCCACAAACAGATGGTCAATCTGAAAGAACAATTCAGATCCTTGAAGATATGTTAAGATCTTGCATTTTAGATTTTGGTGAAAGTTGGGATAGTTATTTACCATTAATGGAATTTGCTTATAACAATAGTTATCAAGCAAGTATTCAAATGGCACCGTTTGAGGCGTTATATGGTAGGCAATGCAGGTCTCCGATTGGATGGTTTGAAGTTGGTGATAATAAGATTCTGGGACCAGACCTGGTACAAGATGCTAAAGAGAAAGTGAAAGTAATTCAGCAAAGGTTGCTAACAGCTCAGAGTCGACAAAAATCATATGTAGATCATCATCGTAGGGAATTAGAGTTTATGGTTGGAGATAAGGTATTTTTAAAGGTGTCACCTATGAAAGGAGTTATGAGATTTGGAAAGAAAGGCAAGTTGAGTCCGAGATATATCAGTCAATTCGAGATTCTGGATAGAGTGGGTGCTGTAGCTTACCATTTAGCTTTACCACCAGAGTTGTCTGGTATTCACCCTGTGTTTCATATGTATCAATGCTATGGAAATATCTGTATGACCCCTCTCATGTCATTAAATTTCAAGGGCTCCAAGTGAATGGAGATTTATCATACGAAGAAGTTCCGGTGGCTATTATTGACAAGCAGATAAAGAAGCTTCGATCAAAAGAAATTCCCTTGGTAAAGGTGTTATGGCGTAACCATTCACAAGAAGAAACTACATGGGAAGATGAAAATGAAATGTGTGCTAAGTATCCGCATTTGTTCCGAAGTTAAGGTAAGTACAAATTTAAATTCGGAGGACCGAATTTCTTAAGGGGGGAAGAGTGTAATAGCCTAAATATATATAATATAAAAATAGTCATATATGATAAATATAAATATTATAAATATAAGTTTAAAGTTACCAAAATACCCACTCTTTAAAAATATCTTCATGGCTTAATATGGCTAGTTTTGTCTTTGTCAATTTAAACCCTTATTCTCTTAACCTTTTTCGGTGAACAAAGACAGCAAGCAGAGGTAGAAAATTCTGGAGACTTCTTGTGGGGTTCAATTTTCCTCTTCCCTTCGCATCGTAAATTCCAGTCCGTGGTTGGTGTGTGCGAGTGAGCCTCTGATCGTTGCTTGTTTCAGATTAATATCCTCTCTGCTTGTGTGATTATTTCCTTCGATCAAACCCCTTTTTCCTTCTCTGTTTCAGCTGCCAAGGGTTCTGTGTGAGTAAAGATTAGGATAATCACTGTACTACTGATTTTTCTGCAAAATTCCAGTGCCAGATTCCCCTTCATTATTTTTTTTCCTTTCTTTCTTTTTGTGTTGGGGAACTTAAAGTAGTGGGTTGAGATTGATTTTTCCCCTTTTTGTAGCTGCTGTGCGTGGAAGAGAAAGGGACGATTTTGGGTCAAGACTTAGTGGAGATTAGAAGATGGAAAGCTTGCTTTCAATAGGTACATATATATTGAAATTCCTTGTTGCTGTTAATGCAGAAAAAGAGACATCAATAGGTGCTTGTTCATTTTTTGTTGGGTTTCGCTGAGAGAGAATAGTTGACTTTGAAAATCTGCTGTGGAAGTGTTTGGAGATCATATATTATGCTTAGGACTGTTCAGGCTATATTAATTGTTGGAAGCACACAAGGTGTTTGAAGAAATGTCTGAGAAAGAAATCTTGAGGAATTTAAGAAAGTGTGGTAATTGTATATATAAAATGATATTGGAAAGGAAAATAGATTTTGTGGGAGAAGAGTATGTAGGAGATAATATTAGATGATTAGAAGCTATTCAATTCCGTAACAAGACTTGAGAAATTATATACTATGCTTATCAAAACATAGGTATTCTTATGCAAGTAAAAGTAATAATAATTCTTTCTTATTTGCAACTATTACGAGTATAGAATTCTAAATTTCTATACACCTCAGCCCCAAATGTTAGTGCTTAAAATAAATATATAAATAAATAAATAAATTTAAAGAGAGACTATCATGTATTATATGTATTTGTATAAGTTTATGGTCATAATGACAGTAGTATTGTTTGTATGCTAGGGGTCAAAGTTGAATCATATTTGAAGCCTACATAGTAAGATTATGTACATAGTTATCGAGATTATCAGGTGAGTAAATAACGCCCCACTTGGATATGGATGTAGTAGTTTAAATTTAATTCTACATCAAACATTTTAACTATGTTATTTTCTTATAAAGGTTTTTACTTGAATGCTAGCACTTTGGAATATTATAGTTTGTTTTTTTCTAGAAATGGGAATATGTTTTATTTGGCTTTTCTATTTGGGTTTAACTTTATATACATACATGGAAGGGATCAATTTTCTCTAAGGAAACACTTGTTTATTCTGTATTGAAGTGATTTGAAATTACAAGACAGTTTACTTCTATGTATGCCTGGAAAAATATTTTCAAGGGATTGAAAGCAGAACACTGGTTGCTAACGGCAGTTCCGTTAGCCCTTGGCGCGCCATGGCATACCCAGCTAGCAGGGTGATTAGGAGGTGCTAGCCCTGTGTGATGGCCAACACACGTGGAACGGAGGGAGATTTTTCATGAGTATTGCTCACGCCAGTTCTTCGTGGCTTTTAGCCACGCCAGATTGGTTATTTACCCCCGTGGACTGTGTGTCCACGCCTGTTATTGTTCTGTTTAAGTCCTATAAAAAAAAACAAGAAGAAGAAGAAGAAGTAAAGTTTTTTTTTCCAACTTGTTGATTTTTCAATTAATATCGACATTTGAAATTATTTGTTTACTTTTCTATTCATTTAGACAATGTGATTATCTCTTCCCATAGCATTTAGTGCTCCTAACTACTAAGGTTGAATGTTTACATAGTTGATTCTGTTATTTAAATACTAGTTTGCTTATTGTGATAAAAGTTAATCAATTATGCTTGTTACACAATTATATTTTAAGGTGGGGACGTTATTTACCGGAAATTATTTTTGACCTTCAGATAGTCGAAGTGGTTCTGCTCCTCCAGCCGACCCTTAAAGCCCTACTATGGAAAGAAGCTTTTGAATACTACTTGAATGAAGTAAACCACTGTAAACATTTAATGAATACTTTTGTATGTTGCAGTAGAATTGCTCCACATATTCTATAGGCAGGGTCCCTCCCTTTCTTTGATATTTTGGATGTATGTAAATGTATATACTATGGTGGAGCAGAGCTCCTTATTCTAGACTAACAAGCTGTTGTAGAATTTTCGGGAAGTCTTACTTACAATGGAGACTCTGCCGAAATTTCTACATAAAGCTTTATATTTTGCTTATGAGTAATATGATAATACATGTTCTATAAATTATATAGACACACACCCAAATGTAAGATTATCACATTAAATATGAAATAGAAAATGTTATTACATTAATATTTCAATTAATTATTTTTATATATAACGGCTTATGGAATATGAGATTTTCTTGTATTCCATGCTGATCACCCCTAAAATTTCAGGGCGTGACAATATACATTTTCACTTTAGTTCGTTTGTTACTTTGTAATTGTTAACTTACTATCATTTTAGAATTTGGTTTAAATTTGATTGTATTTACAATCAATTTAATTCCATTTTTAGTTCTTTAACCATTATAAGTTATTAAGGTTGATTTACTGTTAAATTCAAAATAAAAAAAAATTTAATTGAAAATAAAAAATTAAAAAAGATTGAGACGGATTTGTGAAGGAAATTTTGTCACAAAATTAAATTATTTTTTTTAAAAAAATTCACTTTGTGATGGATTAGTGACAGAAATTCCGTCACTATCATCCCAAAGCTGTCGCAAATTAGCGACAAAAATTCTATCACTAATCCGTCTCAAAAAATAGTGACAGAATTTTCGTCACTAATTAGTCGCAAAAATGTAATTAGGCTATTCTACAAATTAGTGACAGAATTTATCATTAGCGATGGAATTTCCATCTCAAATTAGAGACGGAAATTTTATCTCTAATCCGTCGCTCAATTTGCGACGGAATTGAAAATTTCATCGCTAATAGAATTCGTAGCGCCCTTTTTAGAAACGGAACATGTTCCGAAATTAATCTGTCGTTGACAGATTAGTGATGGAATTAGCAACAGAAATTCCGTCGCTAATATTTTTAACGACGGAATTTCCGTCGCTAAATTCTGTCTCTAATACCCTTTTTTTGTAGTGCTCTAGAAATCCCTAGCTCTATTTGCTCACTCTGAGAAAGTCAATAACTTTTGTTTCCAGCCTTGCAACCTCATCCCCACCTTATCTCTAACAAAAGCTAGAGCAAAGTTTTTTTATCTTCCCCATAGACTTGGTAGTCCTAAATATTTTCCAAGCTGACCCAAAACTGGAGATACCTCATCCCTTGCATTTGGGTGTTAGCTCAAAAATATAGGCAAGATTTATCCAAGTTCATCCCTTGCCACTTCATAGTAAATATGAATAATCTTTCTCAGAATATATCCAGAAATAATTAAAATGTGGATAAAAACATATTTCCCATTATTGTCAATGGTTCCACTATAAAGCTTTTTCATTCAAAGGGGAATGGTTCTAAGTTCTGTAATTTGATGTTGGCTGGGTTTTCTTCTTGAAAGGGTCGAATCCATCGCATGTTTGAATAGGTTGACTAGTCAAATATTTAACATTGCAAACTAGAACAAGTTTTAGTACATTGTACTTGATTGACCATTATCTATCACCAATTGAATATTTAAGTCAATAACACACGTTTTCTAGAGAGTCCAAAACTGGAGACAGACAGACGCCAAGATTGGAGAGTCACTTGATGAAGAAAGTGTCATTTTAAAAGATGATGAAGCTGATAAATCAATCAGCGAGTCTTCATTGTATCTTCATTCAACTCCTTGATATTTGTAAAATATTATATCTATTTCTTAATATAAGATTACTTAACTAATTTAGGTAAATTAAAAAAATTAGTTAATTAATTATTTGTTATGTGAGTTGTTCTCATAAAAATATCTTTTTTAATCATGTGCATTGAATTGTTTCTTGATAGAAATCTCCTTAACATGTGCAATCAAATAAGAATACTTTAGGAGGAAAATTATAAATTTGGGAAACAAAATGGATTGAGCTCTTATATTTAAGATAAAAATAAGCCTCCTATCAAGCTCTTATATTTAAAAGAGGAGGTAGTATCATTTTTTCATTCCAGTCATCTCACATGGTTTGAACATCATATTTGTCGTGAGGTGTATTGGAAGATATTTTAGCTTTGAATTACTTAAGTAGCACTTGACTGTTCGCATGGAAAATATGAATGCTAGCACACAAACTCCAAATTCTAAAAGTCACGAATTTGAAAAGTACAGTCAGACACCATAACTGCGACTTCATTCCCCATTCCAACTATTTTACAGCACCGTCAAAATTGGAATTGAAAGAGCTAGTATTTTGGTCTTGACGTTATAATCAAAGACTTCAAAGAAATACTACTACCGGTAATGTCAAATAGGAAAGAATTCTTAAAAACAAGATTTGTAAATAGAAGAAACACAAGTAAAAACCCTGATAAGTGACAATATAATGTTGAAAGAGGGGACAATATAAATTACCTGTCATGGGGCTGGCTTAACTTCTTTAATACCAAATATTGTAATATGATATATAAAAGCTAAGGAATATTGATCAGGAAGTATAGAGGATTTCTTTGGAATTATTATATAACAAAACAACACATGAAGGAATATCTTCAAGTTGTGAGGCTGAGATTTCCGCAGCCATGTTATGCCAAAAAGGGGTAACTCAAATATAAGACTTGTATGGCACAACATAATTATAGGGATTGATTAATTTAATAATGAGCCTTAATTAGACCTTCACAGAATTATTAGTGATAGGGATGATTTCGTTGGCAATGGAGTTGGCATCTGGACTTTGCTCATTATCCTCTGACTGATCCAACAGTTCTTCTTCTCTCTTGTCTTCAATCACATCCTTGGCACTCCAAAAAGTGGGCTGATTTGTGGACGATAAAAGCCTTGCCCACATTCTATTAGTTATCACTACTCTATGCTGTCTCTCTATGATTCTCTGCAAAATTTCAAAAAAACAAAAATGAAAATAATGAGATGAAGACAACCAATTAAATCTCAACAAGACTACCAATAAACCTAATTTTTACAGTACTTCTTTATATTTGTACTATTATTAAGCTCTCCATGCAATAATTTTGAGCAAGAAGACATTGAACTTACATAGAAAGGTATATAAGTTTGTCTTCCATTGACGAGTCCACTTGTATAGCCAGTGTAACCGGCCATTGCTCCATGAATTACAATTTGACCAAGAAGTGTACAGTACGCATTGTCAGAAGCATAACTTGGAATTGCTCGGATCATGTAGGTTGAATTTGTCGAATAGAAGAAAAGAAAAGGAAGTTGTTAAGAATATTCTATACGTAAACAGTGCCATGATCTCTTTTCTGTCCCTTCAAGGAAAAATTGTACAAACCTATATATTTGAGGGTTATGTTCATTATACTGTGCTTTGCAAAATGATCCTATAAGATAAAAGCAGATAGGAAGTAACTTTGTAAATATTCTTTTGCTGCAACAGATTGGTGAGGATCAAACTGAAGACCACAATAAATAAGGAAAAAATCTATAGTGCACACCTTAATCCTTTGGGATATCCAAAGCCCAACATCTTGAAGAAGCTTGTTTCCTGAGGCAACCTGCTTCTGCATGGATTGGATGCTCTCAGATACAAGATCTTGTCCAGCCCCTTCAGCAACTTCGATTACCATATGCCCTTGTTCTTTAAGTTTTTTCTCTATATACTCGTAAAGCCCACCTGGACCTTCAAGGTAAAAGGGAGACTCTGGAATTAAGCAACAGTCCACATCTCTGCTTGCAAGTGTAGCATACATGTGTTAAAGCACAAGATAATTCACCTAAAGGAAAGAGACCTTCTCTCCAGTCGTGAAACCCGTCACCGTTCGGCTCATTCTTTCTCTTGCTGTGTCTCGCAACTGGCCTATGCAGCAACTCGATGTCCAGAATGCCTTTCTCCATGGCTCCCTTGAAGAGACGGTTTATATGTCTCAACCACCGGGATTCACTCATCCAGACTTTCCTCACTATGTGTGCAACTCAATCGCTCCTTATATGGCCTCAAACAAGCCCCTCGTGCTTGGTTTTCTTGCCTCAGTCAGAAACTCCTTTATCTAGGCTTCTCTGCCTCCAGGTCTGATCCCTCTTTATTCATCTATAACTCCCTTGGCTGTCACATGTTCATTCTTTTTTATGTGGACGACATCATTGTTACTGGTTCCTCTGAGAAAATGATCACTGATTTACTTCACACGCTCTCCTCTTTCTTTCCCATTAAAGATTTGGGTCCACTCAATTATTTCCTCGGTGTCGAGGTTCATCCTGTTTCTGATGGCATTATCCTGTCTCAACAAAAGTATATTTTGGATCTCCTTCGTCGAACCAACATGCTCTCTGCCAATGCAATGGCCTCTCCTATGGCTGTCAATTCTAAACTCCACCTCATTGGTCCTACCTTCTCTGATCCTAGTTTATATCGTAGCATTGTCGGCAGCCTTCAATATCTCCCCTTTACTCGTCCTGATTTATCCTTTGCAATCAATCGCGTATGTCAATTTATGCATGCCCCTAAAGAACATCACTGGGTTGCTGTGAAACGTATCCTTTGCTATTTATGTGGCACTTATCATTTTGGCTTACACATCAAACAATCTGGCACCCTTAGTCTCTTCTCCAGTGCTACATCTCTTAAACCAAAATTTTTAGAGGCCTATTTGGATGCTGATTGGGGTGGCTGCCCCATTGACTCCCGCTCCACTGGGGGTTATGTTGTTTATTTTGGCTCTAATGTCATTTCTTGGAGCTCTAAAAAGCAGCCGACCGTCTCCCGCTCCAGCACCAAATCTGAATAAAACTATCTTGCTAATGCCACCGGTGAATTAGTCTGGATTGAAAATCTTCTTGGTGAACTCCACATTCATCTTCCTGAGCCACCCACTCTGTACTGTGACAATTTAGGAGCCACCTATCTTGCTGCTAATCCTGTTTTTCACTCTAGAGCAAAACACATTGCACTGGATTATCACTTTGTTTGAGAACGCGTCACTGCCAAAGCTCTCCGCATTGCCATAGTCTCTTCCAAGGATCAACTTGCTGATATATTCACAAAGCCATTAACCACTCATCGCTTCTTGTGGCTTCGATCGAGTCTCAATGTCAAACCTCTCCATTTCGTCTTGCGGGGGGATGTTAAAGCACAAGATAATTCACCTAAAGGAAAGACGCTCCCAAGCACGTGACCACTCATGTATTGTATAGTTAGCACTAATAGATCCTTCCAGAAAGCACACACGTGGCACGATGCAATTTGTAATTGCATTCTATATATACCACCACTGTAGACAGTCATTAAACATATACAATAGAAAATCAACAATGTGGTTTATACGATTGTTTCCTACCTTCCTTTCTCCTTTGTTTCACATTCACTCACATTTCTAAAACATGGCAATATATCCCGCACTCATCCAGGTAATAAATGGATTTAACATTAGGTCCACCAACTACATCAAGAAAGGAAATAAAGCACATGATATTTAACATTTTGTCAAGTCAAATAAATAATGAATTTAAGCTTCTTCAGTATTCAGTATGCTAATGAGTGGAGGCATGAAAAGCACACAAAAACTTACCACTATTGCGACCTATTAGCTTGACAACGCCTATACCATTCTCAATACTTTCAGATTCAACATATGCTGCATTAATAGCACGTTGAGCCTCCTCAACAGCAGTGTCAATGCCAAAGGATTTATCATTCACCTATTAAGAATGATATAAAACCAGGAAACATTTATACGTTAATGAAGTTAATGTATTGTAATAAATGGATTTACATAATATGAGTAGGAACTTAGAACATGAAAGAATCAAGTGCCGGGATGTCATTATCTACGGTTTTGGGAATTCTAGCAACTACAACTTTGAGGCCCCGCCTCCTAACTTCCCGTATGGATAATCAAGATGCATCATTAACAAATTGGCATTCTACCATAATTAGTAGTACAAATCTTAACAAGGAAAAAGCTCAATGACATTTTTAAAACACAAAAAGCTAACAGCCACATTGTTCAAACTGTGATTACCTCATAAATCACAAGCTCCCTTCTGTGTTCCATCTCCTCCAATAATGTAAACCTGAGATCAAAGATAAGTTTAGTTAATGCCTGCTCTAGATAGTAAGTTCTGGTCAATGCAAAAGAAACACAGACCTGATTAATTCCTCGATCTTGAATACTGTCAACTATCTTAGATGTGTCATGCCTACCACGTGATGTCCCAAGGACAGTTCCTCCACGTTTATGGATATCATTGACACACTTTGGAGTTAGAGTAATTGTATTACAAGCATAGAAACCTTCACGCCTCAACAATTCTTTAGTTGATCACTATTCTATAATAACAGGTTACTATCTTTTGAATAACTTTTCATTGAGAAGAGACACCATTGATGTACAAAGTTGCATGAATTTATAACATATTAAAGTGGACCAAGACCTAAAGGAATAAAAAGAAAGCTACGGGTTTGAGAAAAGCAGAGAGCAACTGACTGAAATACGGAAAGTAGGAGCTCTGAGAGAGAAGCTAGAGAGAGAAGCTCTAACTTGATTACTATGCCCAACGAACTTCTGCCCACTGCGACGGTCCTATCCAATCCCCACAGCAGCAAGCTGCCTGAGGGATGAGAGAGAGAGATTGGAGTCAAGAATGCCAGAATGACCAAGGAGGCACGGGGTCTTCCTCAGACACAACGGTCAGTGACGATACTAAGAATATGGATTGTTTAATCCCCATCAAGCTCACCGAGAAGGAGGATTCCCTCCTCCTCAACCTGAAGACGCCCGTAATTCCAAGAAGGTGAAGATCATTCTAGGTAGTATGATGAGGATATAGGAATGAAGGAGGCCTCTGAAGAACCGGAACCTTCCTTCGATCTTCAACCAGGTCTGACAAAAGAATAAGAGGCTATCTCACCAGGAAGGCTATGGCCATCCTTCCTTGACATGCAACTCAATCGAGAAAAAGCTGTAGATAGTGAGGATAATTTTGTCGTCGAAGATAAGGACTATGCTATCAGAAGAGATGGCATGTTCCCATCCATCTGATTCACACCAAGTGTCCACAAGGCTTTAGAAGAAAGCATGAAGTTCTCATAGTGCTCAAATTGCTGGGCAGCCCAATCGGATATAAAAAACTTCACACTAACCTGCTACTAACCTGCATTTGTAATATAAATGCCAAAGGAGGTGTGTTCACCTCCTTTGGCGTTTATAAAATAAACACCAAAGGAGGTGTCAACCCTCCTTTGGCGTTTCTTTTATAAATGCTAAAGGAGGGTACCTCCTCCTTTGGCATTTGTCAAATAAAACGCTTTAATTTGATAAAGTAATGTATGGCGTTTTTATAGATTGAAAAGCGTCATAGGTATTTTTAATGGCGTCAAAAGCTTTGGCGTTTCTTAAACGCCAAAATATGTTTTAAAATAAGCGCCATTATACCGCTTTTTTGTAGTAGTGTGATGACCTCAGGTCAAAGGGCATTGTGACGTGGTTATACATGAGAAAAGCTTATGACTTGATCCATGTAGCTTTCTCATAGTGGGTCGGTCCAGCACCTTGCACTCTTACAAGTACCCAAGACTTTGATTTGTATCTCCATATCTTATCAAAGTCATACTGATCTTGTTTCATCTCTGCTCCCACATAGATGACCGACCAGGGACATTTTTAAGACAATCTTTATGAATTATCCAAGGATACAATTATCACAGTTAACATGCAAATAATATGATAATAGAATGGAGAAATTTCATTAAATTAATAATGTTCAAAGTACAATGATTGGCCCTTTGGGCACAATTTCCAACAATACTATAATTATGGAAGGCATGGGCACCTTGAAGATACTTACCTCGCCAAAAAATCCTCTTCGACGGCCTCCCAAACAACCATCACGCCGGAGAAAGTTGCAAAACAAGCGGCGCGTATGCCCACTGTCGAGGAAGTCAATGAAGAGAAACCTTAACTGCAACTTCATTCCCCATTCCTACTTTTTTAAATCACCATCAAAATTGGAATATGAAAGAACTAGTATTTTGGTCTTGACAGTATAATCAAAGACTTCAAAGAAATACTACTATCGGTAATGTCAAATAGAAAGAATTCTTAAAACATATTTATAAGAAGAAATCCATGTCAAGAACACAAAATGTGACAATATCATGTTCAAAACTGAAATAGTAACACTGAACAACATATAGTTGGAAGGGAAGGGGGGAATTACCTGTAATGAGGCTTGCTTAACTTCTTTAACACCAAATATTATAATATGATATATAAAAGCTAAGGATTGATGGGGAAGTATAGAGGATTTCTTTGGAATTATTAAATAACAAAACAACACATGAAGAAATATCTTAAAGTTGTGAGGTTGAGATTTACGCAGCCATGTTATGCCAAAAAGGGGTAACTCAAATATAAGACTTGTATGGCACAACATAATTATAGGGATTGATTAATTTAATAATGAGCCTTAATTAGACCTTCACAGAATTATTAGTGATAGGGATGATTTCGTTGGCAATGGAGTTGGCATCTGGACTTTGCTCATCATCCCCTAACTGATCTAACAATTTTTCTTCTCTTTTGTCTTCAATCACATCCTTGGCACTCCAAAAAGTGGGTTGATTTGTGGACGATAAAAGCCTTGCCCACATTCTGTCAGTTATCACTACTCTATGCTGTCTCTCTATGATTCTCTGCAAAATTTCAAAAAACAAAAATGAAAATAATAAGATGAAGGCAACCAATTAAATCTCAACAAGACTACCAATAAACCTAAATTTTACAGTAATTCTTTATATCTGATTATTAAACTCTCCATGCAATAATTTTATGACTTGTTAGAAAATCTTTACAGATTTTCTATGTATCTTTAAATTTGAGCTAACTCTCATTGATGCACCTGGTTTTGAAGAAACATCAAACATGCATGAACAAACACACACTAAGCATGCACAATGAACTTGCATAGAAAGGTATACAAGTTTGTCTTCAATTGACGAGTCCACTTGTATAGCCAGTGTAACCGACCATTGCTCCATGAATCACACTTTGAGCAAGAAGTGTGCAGTACACATTGTCAGAAGCATTACTTGGAATTTCTCGGATCATGTAGGTTGGATTTGTCGAATAGAGGAAAAGAAAAGCAAGTTCTCAAGAATATTCTACCCTATACTGCTTTCAGCATGTAAACAGTGCCCTGATCTTTTTTGTCCCTTGAAAGAAAAATTGTACAAACCTATATATTTGAGGTTTATGTTCATTGTACTGTGCTTGGCAAAATGATCCTATAAGATAAAAGTAGATAGGAAGTAACTTTGTAAAAATTCTTATGCTGCAATAGATTGGTGAGGATCAGACTAAAGACCACAAGAAATAAGGAAAACATCTACAATGCACACCTTAATCCTTTGGAATATCCATAGCCCAACATCTTGAAGAAGCTTGTGTCCTGAGGCATCCTGCTTCTGCATGGATTGTGTCACATCTTTATCTTATTTTGACTTAAGTGAAATATTAATGCGTGGTTTGGTGGGCAACACATGAATAACATAAATATACTGATAATAAGTGCATGATTACATAAATTCTCCAAAAGGGTTCGTACCTGATAATTACAACTCGGTCCTAAAATATCAAATGTATCAGTTTAGACACTTCCATAGTGTTTCTAGTGGTTATATGAGTCTATCGTGAGAATTTACCAAAGTGCCCTCAGGGAGTTGGCCCGGCCGTACCCAGTCCGACCATACTTTTCCCAAAATTTAGACTGAGGCTATTCTAACATATTTTCACCCAAAGAATCTATTTTCAGACTTAGAATTACCAAATTCATGGCCCAAAGACAAAATTGCCCTTGGTAGCCCCTATTTTAGGATTTCAAGGGCATTTTCGTAATTATGCTTTATCGAGCTATTCCGAAAAAGTGACCAACTGTAACCCCACCTAATTTTCCTTTCTAAACTCAATATTATCAAATCATTAAAAATCAAACTCCTAGCCCCTGGTTCAGCCCTGGCTGAAATACTCACAATTTCAGGAAAAATCGGGGTTTCGCAATTTTAGCTACGTAAACACGTTCTTTTCTACTCATAACCACTTTATTAACTATTATGTTAGGTTAGAACTACCATTTAGACCCAATTTCAATAGCATAACCCTTAGGCCTACCCATTTTCAAAATTTAAAACCAACGGCAATCCAACAAAATTTCACTAATTAAATTGCCCACAGCAGTAAGAATAAGCAATATACGAAGGTGTGGATGTTACCTTTCGCTTCCTTTCACCACTTCTTGACTTGACCGAAACCCTAAACCTTTCCACAACCAAATTTGTGCCTCACCACCTTTAAAATACATGGAAGAATAGCTTAGGAGTAATATTATATGCATTAGGTACGAATTCACCGAAGAAATCGACCTACCTTGCGAGTTTTCTTCTCTTTCTCTCTCTAAATGTTCTCAAACCTCTCTCTCTCTCTCTTTATGCTGAAACTTGCGTCGATTTAGAGGGAAATATGAAAGAGAAAGATGCTTGCTTTTGTGATCATTGAGTCTGCTTAGGTCAAAATTTCTTATTTTCCCAAAAAGCGCAACAATTGGCAATTTGATAGATTTTCTTTACAAACTTTGAAAAATCATAAATAATTCATGAAATATTGAATTGGAGTGAATCTAAAGGCTATAGAACCCATATTGAGTGTAGTTTCAAGGAAAAATATAACATTTAGCCAACTGAAAACACACAATTCCCAGAATTTCAATCTTTGCATGCTGCTCTAGAAAATAATCAATTTCGGTGGGTAAACTTCAAAAATTCATAACTCTTTGTATATATCTTCAAATGTTCCTTCTTCCATCCTTTAAAATTTTATAATTTTTCCTCATCATCTGATCAACAAAATGCATTACACAACAACACCACCTCACTGGAAGCAATTAAATGACAAGTACTTGCAACTTCAATAAATTCCCTTTTTGTATACAAATTTCGCATACTCTTTAATTCACTATTTTATTCCCTTTAATACGCTAAAGATATAAGAAATATTAGAGAATAAATTTGAGACACCTGATAAGCCGGGGCTTAGCAGTCCACTTAATCTAGGCTTATTCCCAAGCCTCTAAATCTAAAATTCGGGGTATTACATTTCTCTCCCCGTTAAATAAATTTCTTCCACAAAATTTGAACGTTTACAACTTAGGGATCAATCCTTATCACTCAATCCATTCCTTTTCATGTGCAGGCTCACAAGTCGTGCAACCTCATGGTCATAAGTAATATATCTCTGCCCGCATATTGCACTACTGTAAACCTCACAGGTTGCATCATTATAAACCACATAGCATCACAGATCACTACATTACATATCACATAGACCTCCCAGTTCGCCTCATTGCAAATCGCACAGTAGATTAACTAGTTCACCACACATCATGCCATATAGTTCACCACACAGGTCACCACACAGCAGACTACACAATTCACTACACAGGTCAACACACAGTTCACCACATAGGTCACCACACAACAGACCACACAGTTTGTACCACACAGATCACCTCATTCAGACCACATAGGTCGTACCACATAGATTATCTTATCGTAGCCCACACAGATCACATCACCACAAACCACTCAGTAAGTTAATCCTTGAAAGCCAGAGTTTGCATTTGACTCCCAATACCACCCATAGGTGTTTCTCACATTCTTCTCTACTCCTCAAGTTAATTAGAACATCGACACTAAGTCTATCACATGCTAGTCTAACTTTAGTCAACAATTCTATTCAAACACTCCACTTATATCTCTAATCAAGACATTAGGGCAATTTTTCACAACCATAGATATGATCAAAATCAAATTATACAGCTATTCATATACATTCAACCCTAAATATATCACACATTCAAATACAACATATATGGCGAGTCCCAATACCAATACTACTCGTAAAACATATTCATCAGTATACCCGTAGGCATGCCCGTATGCACTATTCATCAGTTTGGATCTTTTAGGATCAATATACTAAATAATCACCACTAATTATACATCACCGTATATCATACCTACATACCTTTAACACCACGATGTTACTAAGGATCATCAATTAGCATGGAGAAACCTTTCAACATTTACTATGCCTCAAATTTTCATAACCCCTTCAAATGGACCTTTCTAGGCAGTATTCACCATGACAGGATTGTCCCGATTTAAAAATCAATACTTACATCATTACTATCTCCATGCGTCTAAGAACTCTTTGTTAGAACTGGCTGACACCCAAGAGGGGGGTGAATTGGGTGTATGATTAAAATGATTAAGAACTTTAAAATTCTTTTCGCATCTTATGAAATCAATAAGTATAGTAACATGAAACCATAAGTAAGTATCTAAAACATATATGCTAGAAATATAAGAGCTTAGGGAAGATAAGATGCAAATTGTGATTTATCCTAGTTCAGCCCAATCCACGATGACCTACGTCCAGTCCCCAGGCTCCTCCTGAGATTTTCAATCCACTATCTTCCTCAAGTTTAACCGGGTACTTGAGAACCACTACAATCTAACAAGTTTGATCCGAGCACTTGTGAAGCTTTTACAATTCTCGCACTGAGATTACTCCCCCTTACACACCGTAAGGTTATAACCGAGTTGCTCCCCCTTACACACCGTAAGGATTCAACTTTGATGATAAAAGATTACAATTAATCTTCTCTCTCAGAAGTGAATAAGATGAACACTGAAGTATAATATAAATAATCTCTCTCTCTCAAGGGTAAATGATATCGAAACTAGAGAAACAGAGAGTATATGCGATGAGCATTGGTGTCAAGATGTTGGCATTTAGATGATGTATGCACTGGGTCTCTCTTCTGTTTTGGATGATCTTCTATTTATAGTTGATGAAGATTGATGATCATTTGAGCTTTTCAACATATCCGTTGGAGTATGGCTGCTTTTTTTGTTCATTTGCTTGAGTTTGAAAAACTAGCCGTTAGAAAGTTGGACGCTCCGCTTCCGTAAATCAACTTTTATCTCTTCATTGTATTTGTAACCCCCTGCCTTAATTAACGTAATTATAATTCGATAAAACGTAATAAAAGGGATTGGAGACTGTCGGATAGTTCAAAACTACTAAATCACCTACCAAACAGTAGGAAATTTCAAAATTTCCAAAACTTCTTTTCTATCCCAGTCTCGATTTCGATTATCGAATATAATCACCTGTACAGTTAACTTACATTCTCATATATCAGAGTTTATAATTTTAAGCCCGGCAACCCCTGGGTTCACTTACATATACATAGAGTTTCAAATCCTGATTAGGGGATTACAAAACCAAGTATCTCAAAACAATCTACATCTCAAAATGTTATACAGTAATCCCTATCCAAAATGAATGGCCAACAAAATCCATACTAATGTCCCTAGTAAACTCTAACCGCTCCGGGTTGCTCGTTTCTCCTTAGAGCCACTCGCCCTGTCTGAAAGGTTAGTCAAAGGAAAGAATGAGATTCAAGAGAATCCCAGTAGTAACTAAACATTTATACCACATATAAGCACACAATATGTAAGCAAATCATCATACAGCAGCACAATCACACTCCACCCTCATCCCCTTTCTCCGCTGGGAAGGCACACCATCCTAACCCGAACCGTTGTTAGCTACTCAGGGATTATTGGTGTGGCAGTGCATAAACATAGCCTTATAGCTCATATAGCTATCCGGCTACACAAATGGCCCGTCGGCCTCACAAATAGCCATTCGGCTCACAATCAGCCTTTCGGCCCTCATGTCACATGGTCACACCTCATCCTCATCCCCTTTCTTCGCCAGGTAGGCACACAACCCTTACCCGAACCGTTGCTAGCTACTCAGGGACTATTGGACTGACGGTGCTTACACATGTCCATATAAGTCGCAACAGACGAACTTATCACAAATCAATGATAATACACACATACAATGCATCACATGTGGTACGAAAGAAGAGTCACTACCTGATCCTTTCCTGACGGTCTCTGGCACAGTGGGCTCACGAGGATAGCAGATGTCAAATCCTATAATCAAAATAGGGACATTTGGTTAATTTCCTTTTCCAAGTTCTTAATTCAATAACACTCTAAGTTGGTGTTCATTTGGACTCTTTAGATGGCCATTAAATGCCTAAACATATGCATAAAGGGTTGGGATAACTATCCCCAAAGATCCCTCTTTAGAAAGCTAAACACTGATTTTTGGACCCTTCACTCGAGCACAGAAGGCCGTGCTCAAGCATGACCCCCCATTCTCACTCGAGCACATGCGAGTGAGACGCAGGAAGTGCTTGCCCGAGAGCAACTCCCGCGACAATCCTACACTCTCACTCGAGCACAAGAGGCTGTGCTCGAGCAGAGACCTCTGAAGCACTCGAGCACCACGGAAGTGAGACCCTGCGAGTGACAACCCGAGAGTGATCCCTTCTTCCCAGTCACAAGTGCACTCGAGCACAACCCTAGTGCTCAAGTGACCTCATCATACTCGCGAGTGTTCCCGCTCACCTCCAACAATCCTCCCACGAGTAATAACCCGAGACACTCACCCCCAGTGGTTCATGCACCCTCACTCGAGCACACACATGCTCGCTCGAGCACACACATGCTCGCTCGAGCATGTTCATCTTGTGCTCGAGTGAGACTCCTTCTCACTCGAGTGACGTGTATCAGAAGCCCAAAAACGCAGCAACTGATATGGTTTCTCCCAGTGACCCAACTTGATTCCAATAGGTTCTAAACTTGCACCAAAGTTCATTCTCACCTAAAACTCCATAAGAAACCTATTGGTAACCTCAAAATATCCAAATTCAACTTCATCAACACCTTTCCACTCTAGATCATAAAACCACTCAAACTCTCATTCTAACAAATCTCCCTTATTCAACCTCCAATAAGTTTCTAATCACTCCCAAATGTCAAAACTGACCAAATGAACAGTGACACACTAATCAAAGCTAACCCTTCACTTAACATCATGATTAGGTTAAATTTCCAGAATTCTCATTGATTAGGCAAACATCTTGACATATATATCAAAATGCATTACAAACCTACCTCTTCAACTTGCTGGAATTAACACCTTGATTCCACCAACTTTCAGATTTATCCAACAATCAAACACCACCAAAGGAAATTCTGAAATCATAGAAATCAAACTCTCAACCACTTGGTCAACATTAATGAAAGGTAGCTAAGCATATAAGATCATTTACCTTAACAAAATTCAAACCCTTACTTTCTCTTTCTTGCTTATACCACTGGAAATGGAGGAAATGGAGAGAGAAAGTGAGATGTTGGTGATTATCACTTGTTTCTCTTTTCCCCATGCATGCCAACGTTTTGAAGAAAGAGAGGGAAGAGAAGAATAGGTTGAATCTTTGACTCAATCCAATGGTCCATAGCTTGCCACTTGGCATCATCTCACTCTTCCCACCATAATTTCACATATACTTGCATGTACAAGATTCCATCTCTTGGTCTTTCAATCTTAGCCATTGATCTTGATTACTAAAGAGTTTCCTCTCCAGTAACTGACCAATCGCTCGGTAAATTTACCGTTTTACCCCTGATTAGCATAATACACATTAAACCGTCACTAATGATCTTTATATCATATCACACACAACATCCACTTCAAATATGCTTAATTAATATTAATTACATCATTTGAAGTTATTATCCCTTGATTACAATCCAGGATATTACAGTATTCCTGGAGAAATGTATTAAATACTAATATACTGAAGTGTTAGAGTAATTGGAAACAAGAAGAGTAAGTTTCATAATCATTCCCATGATTTTCAACATCTTCAGTAGGTTGTTCTGTTCTCTTGGGAAGCATTACTCGAGTGGTCACTCGAGTAAGTCTGGGTTGTTACTCAAGTGATCCCTCGAGTAATCACATTCAAAATCTAGCCGAGAGTATTTCCATCTTCATTACTCGAGTGATCCCTCGAGTAAGCTCTCAAATAAGTTTACATATTACTCGAGTGCTCCCTCGAGTAAAGCCTTTTCACATCTGGTTACTCGAGTAAAGTCTGTTAATTCTTGGCCGAGAGCTACTGGATGATTTATGCTCTGCTTACTCAAGTAATCCCTCGAGTAAGCTTTTCAAATTAATCCTATACAATTTGCAACAGAGAGCTTTCTGGAATAATTTCTCACACATTACTCGAGTGGTCCCTCGAGTAAATTTTAAATAACTTTGCATATCACTTGAGTGAGCCCTTCAAGTGATGTTTACATTTTAACTCTAAATATGGAAAATAATATATCATCGGAAAGCTCTCATCGTCTACATCCCAATGCAATAAGAATCAGCTCCAAATGCGTTGTGTGTAGAAAGTTATGATCCAAAGAGTATCTACTGTTCCTGACAATATCTGAAATCATGAGCAGAAACTTCCAGAAGACATAATTCTTAGTATATAGCTTCAAATGTGACAAATTATGTATCCATGGAAAGCTCTTTTGAGTGTACTTTCATATGGCACTAGTTTCGTCACAATCTAATGTGTGGTTTGAGAGTTATGTCCAAACTATCAAACCTGTCTTGGAATATGACGGTGATTCATGTGTCACCTTCAATAGATCATAGCTCTCTCATATGAACTCCTTTTAATGTAATCTTGGTGTCCCTAGTTCGTGTTGGGAGTCTCGTCTCATATGCCACTGGTTTCAGATCAATCCAACATGTGGTTAGAGAGATATGCCCAAAATACCGAACCTCTGTCCTATAGCCCGAAAACAGAGCACGTCAAAATGCTCATTACTCTATTGGTCACTAGAGTAATTATGAGTCATTACTTGAGTAAGCCCTCAAGTAATCACCTCCAAAATGAGGCAGTGCCATATTACTCGAGTGATTATTGGAGTAATCATCTCTTGAGGTGTCATAACTTCCGTATATGTCATTTTAACTTCGTATTGACCCATTCCAACCTCCATATGATTAAAGAAGCCTCCGGTATCACTTCTAATAGCTTGAATCTTGATATTCTTATTAGTTCTTGCAAGTTCTCCTTTCTTCAATCTCTTCTTCACTATCTTCAATCTTCTTCTTTCTTTGTTTGGCTAATGTGCAAGATATCTTCTTGTTTTTCCTCTTGATGATCATTCTTGATAACCTAACTAGATATCTTCTTGAATATCTTCAATTTTCTTCTTTCATTCTTCTTTCTTCAATTTCTTACTTCTTGAGAATCATTCTCCATTTATGAGGCATTATAAGCAAAATAACATCAACCCACCGTTGGGTTTGTGACTAATCTACAAGATGTACAACATTAAATATAGTAGTTAGTCAATGTAGAAGATAAGTATATTATACAAACTTTTTGCTCTTGTTTGAAATCTATATTTGACATCACCAAAACTCATCATATCTAACACTCTTTAAATCATTTAACTCAAATGATCATTAGTCATGGAGAAACCTTAAGACAATTACTATTCCTCAAGTCTCCATGACTCTATCAACTCAAATTCCCAGGGGGTCACCCATCCTAGGGTTTCCCTGGGTTGAGCACGCTTAACTTTCGTGCCCCGTCAAAAAACACAGATACCGGCTTTATCTGCTTCCAACCACCGGTACCCGTGACTGCCCTTGTCTCATGAATCATGCCGACTATCTCTAGCTGACAAAATACTGTGTGTGGACTATATATTGGCCTTAGCCATGCCCGCTTCCTCCATTTTTACGGACCATCCTCAGTCCTGCATTGTACCACTTGCTACCCTCCAGGTATTCGCTGATCTCTTTCGGCTAGCCACAAACTAAAGTGTTTCACTCCTTTGGTACCCCCTTCTGTGTATTATTCTTATCACTGTGTAATCAAGACCATATCAGCATACTATCCTGTTACCAGAATCGTGACTCTTCCAGAACCACTTTGGGCTCTTCTAAAACCGCTTTTAGCTCTGATACCAAAATGTCATACCCTTATCTTATTTTGACTTGTAGCGGAATATTAATAAGTGGTTCGGTGAGCAACACATGAATAGCATAAATATATTGATAATAAGTACATGATTACATACATTCCTTATAAGGGTTCGTACCTGATAATTACAAATAACGTAGCCGCACAGGGCTACTAGGGTATCTAAACCCATCCCAGTGAAACGGAGACATCTTCCCGTCTTCTTTCCACCATTGTATTCCTCCTGTGTAGTTCTATTCTTTGCTTTTAATACACCTTTTGTTTTCACCTGTCTAAATTGTTAGTAGGGGAGGGTGAGATTCAGGAAATCTCAGTAGGAAATAATCACCATAATGCATGCATAATAGATGTTATATGCATAACATGTTAGCGTTAACTAGATGCATGCCCCATAATGATGTTTCTGCATGCTCAATGTTTCATGTAACAAACTATGACCAAAGTAAAAACAAAAACAGAGCTTTATTTATTCAAATATGCTCTATACAATCAAGTAAAGCAATCACATACATCACTATACAAGCAAAGATATCAAATACATACAAGTAAGATAAGTCCCATACCTTAACCTCTTTCGCTTCGAAACTCATGTCTCATAATGCGTACCAATCCCTTGGGCTCTTAACTCAGTCCTAAAAATTTTGAGTGGTTATATTAGTCTATCATGAAAATTTATCAAAATGCCCCCGGGGACCCAGCCTTGCCCCGTTGTACCCGGTCTGACCATACTTTTCCTGAAATTTAGATTGTGGATATTCTGACATATTTTCGCCTAAGGAATCCATTTTCAGACTCAGAATTACCAAATTCACTGCCAAAAGACAAAATTGCCCTTGGCAGCCCCTATTTCAAGGTTTAAGGGGTGTTTTCATAATTATGCTTTTCGGGCTTTTCCGAAAAAGTGACCAATTGTAACCCTACCTAATTTTCCTTCCTAAACTCAATGGAATCATCAAATCTTTGAAATCAAACTCCTAGCCCTTGGTTTAGCCTTGGCTGAAATACTGACAACTTCGGGGAAAATCGGGGTTTTGCGATTTCGGCTCCGTAAACGTGTTCCTTTCTACTCCTAACCATTTTATTAACTATTACGTTAGGTTATAACTACCATTTCGACCTAATTTTGGCAACTTAACCCTTAGGCCTACCCATTTATAAAATTTAAAACCAACGGTAATCCAACGAAATTTCACTGATTAAATTGCCTACAATAGCCAGAATAAGCAATATATGAAGGTTTGGAGGTTACCTTTCATTTTCTTCCGGCTCTTCTTGACTTGACCGAAACCCTAAGCCCTTCCACAACCAAATTTGTGCCTCACCACGTTTAAAATACATGGAAGCATAGCTTAGAAGCAGTATTATATACATTAGGTACGAATTCACCGAAGAAATGGACCTACCTTACGAGTTTTCTTCTCTTTCTCTATCTAAATGCTCTCAAACCTCTCTCTCTCTCTGTGCTGAAACTTGCATCCGTTTAGAGGGAAATATGAAGGAGAAAGATGCTTGCTTATGTCATTATTGACTTTGCTTATGTCATAATTTCTTATTTTCCCAAAAATCGCAACAATTGGAAATTTAATAGATTTTCTGCTCAAACTTTGAAAAATCATAACTAATTCTAGAAAAATCAAATTAGAGTGATTTTAAAGGCTATAGAACCCATATTGAGTCTAGTTTCAAGGAAAAATATAACCTTTAGCCAACTGAAAGCACACAATTCCCAAAATTCCAATCTTTGCAAGTTGTTCTAGAAAATAATCAATTTCAGTGGGTGAACTTCAAAAATTCATAACTCTTTGTATATAGCTTTGAATAATTCATATGACCTATCAATTTAAATCTTAGGATGTCTACTTCCATCTTATAAAATTTCATAAATTTTGCTCATAAATTGGTCAACAAAATGCATTACACAACAATTCTGCCTCACTAGAAGCAATGAAACGACAAGCACTTGCAACTTCAATAAATTCCCTTTTTGTATACAAATTTCTCACACTCTTTAATTCAATATTTTATTCCCTTTAATACCTCAAAAGTAAAAGAAACATTAGAGAATAAATTTGGGATACCTGATAAACCGGGACTTAGTAGTCCGCTTAATCTAGGCTTATTCCCAAGCCTCCAAATCCAAAATTCGGCGTATTACAGATTTGATGCTCTCAGATACAAGATCTTGTCCAGCCCCTTCAGCAACTATGATTACCATATGCCCTTATTCTTTAAGTTTTTTCTCTATATACTCGAAAATCCCACCTGGACCTTCAAGGTAAAAGGAAGACTCCGGAATTAAGCAACAGTCCGTCTCTGCTTGCAAGCGTAGCATACATGGCAATATACCCTGCACTCGTCTAGGTAATAAATGGATTTAACATTAGGTCCACCGACTACATCAAGAAAGGAAATAAAGCACATGATATTTAACATTTTGTCAAGTCAAATAAATAAGGAATTTAAGCTTCTTCAGTATGCAGTATGCTAGTGAGTGGAGGCATGATGAGCTCACGAAGACTTACCACTATTGCGACCCATTAGCTTGACAACACCTATACCATTCTCAATACTTTTAGATTCAACATGTGCTGCATTTATGGCACGTTGAGCCTCCTGAACAGCAGTGTCAAAGCCAAAGTATTTATCAATAACCTATCAAGAATGATATAAAAGTAGGAATCACTTTTGTGTTAATGAAGTTAATGGATGCTAATAAATGGATTTAGATAATTTGAGTTATACCTTAGACCATGAAAGAATCAAGTACCGGGATGTCATTATCTATGGTTTTGGGAAT
This sequence comes from Inga leiocalycina, assembly GCA_963242795.1. NCBI lineage: Eukaryota > Viridiplantae > Streptophyta > Magnoliopsida > Fabales > Fabaceae > Inga > Inga leiocalycina. The sequence goes on from OY725320.1 coordinate 62,406,505, forward strand.
TCCAGCAACTACAACTTTGAGACCCCGCCTCCTAACTTCCTGTATGGATAATCAGGATGCATCATTAACATATTGGCATTCGACCACAATCAGTTTTACAAACCTTAACTAGGAAAAGGCTCAATCAAATTTGTTAGATTCAAAGTTTTAATGATAACAAACCTAAGTCTAGTTTGATTTGTCTCTGCATTCTTATTCACAAGTTTTTCGCTAAGAAAGTATTCGAATAGTATACCTACTATACGAATACTGGAACTCAGTTTCTATTAGCTATTATTCTGATAAGTCTCAGATTATTAGAATAGTCAAATAATTATCATGATAATGCATATGTTATTAGAATAGTCAAATAATTATCATGATAATGCATATGTTATTCGAATAGTCAAATAATTATCATGATAATGCATATGTTATTCGAATAGTCAAATAATTATCATGATAATGCATATGTTATTAGAATAGTCAAATAATTATCATGATATTGCATATGTTATTAGAATAGTCAAATAATTATCATGATAATACATATGTTATTCGAATAGTCAAATAACTATCATGATAATGCATATGTTATTAGAATAGTATATCCACTATTCGAATAGTGATATTAATATTTGAATAGCAGTTCAAAGCCAACATCAAGCCTATGAGATTGAGATGAGAAATTATTCGAATAGCAAGAAGACTATTCGAATAATATTGAAAGCTGAAAGAAAATATTTTTAGTCAAACTCGAAGAAAGTATTCGAATAGTAACTCATGTATCAGGATAATCTTTTCTTTGAGTTTAAGAGATCACTATTCTGGCTGTTATAGACAATTTAATCGGTGAAATTTCGCCGGATTGTCTTTGGTTCTAAAAATGGAAAATGAGTTTGTGGGGCTGTTATGCTGCCCAAATTGACACTAAATGGTAGTTCTAACCTAATTGAATAGTCAATAAAGTGGTTAGGAGTAGAAAGGAACGCGTTTACGCAGCCGAAACCGAAAAACCTCGTTTTTCCCTGGAAAACCCATATATTTTGGTCTGGGCTATAAATGGGTCTTAGACTTGGATTTTCAATGATTTGATGATTCCATTGAGTTCAGGAGCGAAAATTAGGTGGGGTTACAGTTGGGCGCTTTTTCGGAAAAGGCCGAAAAAGCATAATTACGAAAACGCCCCTGAAACCCTTAAAGTGGGGCTGTCAAGGGTAATTTTGTAATTGACATTGAATTTGATAATTCTGAGTCCGGAAATGGATTCCTTGGGCAAAAATATGTCAGAATAGCCCATGTCAAAATTTCAGGAAAAGTACAGTCGGACCGGGTACGGTGGGGCCGAACCGGGTCCCCGGGGGCATTTTAGCAAATTTTCAATATAGCTTCATATGACCCTCAGAAACACTATGGAAGTATCTAAATAGTACATTTGACATTGTAGGATCGAATGTGAAGCCCCGAGTTGTTGGCACGTAAATCGAGTTGTGTAATCCCCATTTGAAGAATTGTAATGGGCAATTGCGCCCTGTATATCTTTAGCGAAGGTATGTACCCGAGATTGCCGGGATGATTATGTTGTGCACTCTGATATTTATATGAATGTGATTTATCTTCGCGTAGTAATTGTATTCGAAATGTGAATATGAGACCAAGTTTATAAATGATTTCGAAAGGTATTTTTGAAAACCCCATCATGTGATGGGTTAGTAAATGTTATTTGATTATTATTGGTCTCTATTTCATTTTAATCGTGTATTTCGGATATAATTACTGAGGGGGTTACATATAGTAGTCGTTATATATGAACAAATAGAAATAAAAATATAGATACAAATACAACTTTATATACTAAAAGTTGTTCCCAAATCATAGCCTTCGTGTCATTTGAAACTTCCCTCCAGGTAGGAATTAGAACGTTAACTTTGCTCCGACCTAAAAAGCCAAGATAGCTAATGAACTTGTCTCCGTATGGGCCGAGTAGCTTCAAATTATCATCAAATTCCATGTGAACCCTGCTCACATGTTGTTCCTCATAACGTGCCACCAACGACCACAGCTTCGTGCTTCCTCTAACCTTTTTCTTAACCAGTGAGTCAACAGAGTCGTTCGAATTTGAACTTACCATGATCCTACTAAGAAATAAATGTGACATAATAAGTAAAGTGAAATTACATGCACACTTTAAACAATTCAAAATCTTACTAAGAAATAAATGTGACATATGACAAGTAAATTGAAATTACATGTACACTTTAAGAAATTCAAAATCTTACTTTACGTGTTTTCCCAAATTCCTTCACAATGATCAACTCTAGCTGAATATTCATCATCATCTACCAATTCCACTTCAGATGGCATAGGCGGATTTGTAGTGAAAGGCGGCGTGTCGTCAAGATTCAAACTCGGATCACCATTGTTCTATTTTTTACTTTGGAGTACAATAGACAATTTTTCATTTACTGGATCAATGACATAAAACACTTGTTTTGCCTGACTTGCTAGAATGAATGGCTCATCTTTATAACCGACTCTTTCAAGATCAACTGAGGTAAATCCAAATTGATCTATTTCAACAACATTATTGTTAACCCACTTGCATTTGAATAAAGGAACTCTCAACTTAGTATAGCTTATCTCCCATATGTCTTCAATAACTTCATAATAGACCATGGATGCTAAAATGGGGTTTTTGTCTTTTGAACTAGAAAAGTGCATTGATTCAGCTACCACCATCACCCCATTGTTTTGCATAGTACTTTTGTTATCCTGGGCATTTGTATAGAAAGAATACTGTTTATATCGAAGCCACTCCAAGTTATGACCTTAAAAGAAGGCCCCCAAGCTAACCATTTAATTGTCTCAGACACATTGGTCTCGTGCGCTATCTTATCCTTGAACCACTCTATGAAAGTTTTGTTTTGCTCATTAGCTATCTGCATGTCATTTTTCCTTGGATATATCTCCTTTAAACTCTTTCTATGTTCGGCTAAGTACGGCTAAACTTCTTCCGTATTATTCAAGATATACAGGTGTGCTTGCAACACCTCTTCACGACGCATACTCTTCACTTTGAGCCCTAGTGTTCCCTTACTTGTACCCTTTTCATGACGAGATTAGGCCTTTGACCTTGATAGATATTCTTTGCAAAAGTTCATAGCCTCTTCAATGACATATCTGTCCATAATTGAGGCTTCAGGTCGATAAGGATTTCTAGAATACCCTTTTATGTTCTTCATGTATCGCTCGAAAGGGTACATCCATCTTAGATAAATTGGGCCGCATAGTCTTACCTCCCTTACCAGATGAACTATTAAATGCACCATTATATCAAAGAATGCAGGAGAAAAATGCATCTCTAGTTGGGATAGAATAGTATAACCCTCATTTTCTAATTCGTCTAACCTTGCAAAGTCAAACCCTTTGCTACAAATAGCATTGAAGAAACTGCACAACCTTATTATCGTGCTTTGCACATCATCTTTCATAATGCCTCTAATAGCTACTGGTAATAGTTGTTGCATCAAGACATGACAATCATGAGACTTCATTCCAACTAATTTCAAATCTTCCATTGACACAAGCCGGCTCACATTAGAAGAATACCCTTGTGGCACCTTAATGCCTAGCAAACACCCACACAAACTTCTTCTCTCTGCTTTTGACAATGAATGCGCTGCTGGCTCCATATACGCTCTCTTACCATCATCTCTTAGTTATGAATGCAGTCGTTCTCTTATTCCCATTTCAACCAAGTTTAGTCTTGCACTAATTCCATCTTTAGTTTACAATGGTATGTGCAAAAGCGTACCAACAAGGCTATCACATAAATTTTTTTCCACATGCATCACATCAATACTATGTCTCACATCAAGACTACGCCAATATGGAAGATCAAAGACCTCTTCTTCCATATGTTCTTCTCACCCGTAGTCTTTTGATTTTTACCAAAAGTGACATTTATTCTTTCCACCCGACTGTAAACCTCATCTCCAGTTAATGGCTTCGAAGCCATTTCATTCTCTGGCAAACCGTTAAAAGCCTTCTTTAGCCTACGGTACAAGTGGAACCGAGGAAGAAATCGTCTATGACCAAGGTAGACCGTTTTTCTACCGTGCTTGAGTTGATGGAATTGTGTGCTTGCTTCACTTATCGGACATGCTTTATGACCCCTGACACTATAACCTGACAAGTTTTCGTATGCAGGGAAGTCGTTAATCATGGTGAAAATCATTGCACGCAGCTTAAATGACTGTTGCTTATATGCATTAAACACAGCTACACCATCCTCCCACAACTTCTTTAAGTACTCAATCAAAGGTGCCAAGTAGACATTGATATCATTCCCTAGCTATTTTGGTCCCGAAATCATCATAGAAAGCATCATATACTTGCGTTTCATACACAACCAGGGAGGTAAGTTGTAAATCACCAGCAGAACGGGCCATGCACTATGTGTATAGCTAAAAGTTCCATAGGGATTGACCCCGTCTATACAAAGCCCAAGCTGAAGGTTTTTAGGCTCGCTGCCAAATCTGGGATACATTTCATCTACTTTCTTCGATTGTGGAGAGTCAGCTGGGTGCCCAAGGAATTTTCCATAACAAACTCTATCATCATAATGCCATCTCAACTTCTTTGCTTCTTTCGCATTAGCAAACATTTGTTTGAATTGCGGTATGATTGGAAGATACCACAAAACCTTTAAAGGTTGTTTTTTAATTGTCTCATCACCACACCTATTATTTTTCTTCACTTTGTATCTGGAAGTTTTACATTTTGGACACTCACTTAAGCCTTCATACTCATTTCTGTATAATACATAGTCATTAGGGCAAGCATGTATCTTTTTATACTCTATACCCATCGTAGATAATATTTTCTTGGCCTCATACATATGATTTGGAAGTACATTATCCTCTGGAAATATATCACACAACAATTCAAGTAATAATGTGAAAATACTATCGGTCCACCCACAAGTTGCCTTTAAGTTCACCAAGTGCAAAATGCCTAACAAGCGTGTATACTTAGTACACCCTGGGTACAAAGGTGTCTCTGCATTACTCCGCATGCTATCATATACAGGCGATTGAGCAAAACATTCTACCTCAACATCGTGAATCATGTTCTCTATTCTATCGAATCTCTGACCTCCAAAACTTCCTTCTCATGTGACGCACAAGCAGTTACTTCCTCACCATGCCATATCCACCTTATGTACCAAAGATTTATTCCATCACAAAGTAAGTGATCTCTTATATCATCAACATCTCGTAGACTCTTATTTCAACAGTTGATACATGGACAAAAATACTTCCCATTTTTATTAGGTGCATTCATTTTAGCAAATTCAATAAACTTTTCCACCCCATTCTCATATTCTTCACTAATCCTCAAAGCATTCATCCAATGGTGATCCATTTTATTACCACCTAATCCATTTTCACAGACACTCAAGTTTAGAACAACGATATGAAACACTCATGACACACTGTAAAAACTAACAGTTTAACTACCAATTTCAAAGTTTAGTAATTCAAATTTATCACGCTTACAACAAATAATAGCACCATGATATCCTCAGGTTTGAAAAACTTTCATCAACAAGCAATAATAGAACTTACCAGCTAATCTTTAGCTTCCAAGGACACTATGTTTGTGATTGAGGAATTTGGAAGAAGATTCTACTGAGGCAAGGATGTAGTAGGCCGGTAACCAAGCAGGGACAACGATGGCAGTAGTGATACCTGCAGGTTTATGAGAGAGTTATTACCCAAAACATTATAATATTAACTTTAAACTATTACATCTTTTATGAACTCAAAGGCATTGTTGAACTTACCTTGTTGATTGTCTGGAATTAGAAAATGTAGGCCACTAATCTTGCACTTTTTAATTCACATGTTTACCTACAAATAACACTTTTAATTATAACTCAAATGATACGAGATAGAAAAAGAAAGTGTACACATTGATAACAAGTTCTGAGAAATAATTAATTTTGTAATGGGAGATTTTTAATCAATTTTCCCTGTAATTAATTTCTTGCATTAAAATTATGATTTTTATTGAAAAAAATAAAATCAAAACTCTCGCTTTGGCCATTCCTAATACGAAATCATGTAGGATATGACAGGTATTACCAAGGTATGATGAGAAACAAAAGTACAACATTGATATGAAGTTAAAATATGTAAAATAATGTAGGAAGGAAACACTTGAGAAAGAAGGCAGCAGACGTTGGTGACATAAGCAAGGTTCACAATGCTAAGGGAAAAAGGCAGCTGTGCATTTATAAGGTATATGGCAAATGGAATGCGAGTATCTAGGGGACAATATAAAGTATATTAGTGACCTGGAGAACAAAACACTGTTTAATAAGATAGTCCAATATAATATTTAAAACTTTGGAAAAGAATGGAGCTGCAATAGGAAAATGAACTTCCAAGTAGCCCATCACAATATTTCGTTGAATCATTTTCATACAATAATTTCGTGTGCTTTGTGAAAAGTTTCTTGGAAAAGTATGCTTGGAAAAGTTGCATGAATTGTAATATTTATCCCATTTGTAGCACTGATAATATAACAAATTTGCATCCTACTTTTTATTCATTAGGGGCCTGAAAATATTAACATGAACAATACTAATAATGTTTGGACAACATAAATAGTGTTGAAATGAACAGTTTGAAGAATATATACAACATCCTAACATATGAGGTAGTATTATTTGCTTACTTCCTCTTACATGTTAAATATAATTAATATATTTTATGAAGAAAACAATCAGTTGTTCAATTTCATATTTCTATAGCCGAAGATACATGCTACAAATCAAGAGTAGGGGTAGAAACACAAGTAAGAGGAGGTGTAATTATAGTGGCCATAAGTAACTTTTAGGACTTAATTATATTTATATTTGGACAGGGGGCGGGAAAGGGAAAGTGGAAACCAAAAGCGCTCACTGGTACTTTTTTGGGGCTGTTTCAACGACTGTTAATGAAAACAGTCGTTGAAAGCAAGATTCAACGACTGTTTTCATTAATAGTCATTGAAATACTGCTTTCAACGACTGTTATGAATAACAGTCATTGAATCTTATGTTTCAACAACTGTTTTTTCAATAACAGTCGTTGAAACGTTTGTCACTGCCATACCATGATTTTCTACTACTGATATTTTAAAATAGTTGTTAATTAGTGTCGTAAATGATACTTTTTGTAGTAGTAGTTGTTGAGGAGATATCAAAACTCCATTCCATTTTTCAATTGCTAGTGTGTATGTTATAAATTAATGCATATTTTATTGCAGGAATTCCCTGCTGGTACTTCAAAAAAATGTTACATGGTGTCATATTTGTTGCGGCTCGAGGTATTAATTATTACTTTTTTTTGGGACAAAGGTTTTAATTATTACTTTAACTAATGAAAGAAAAGAACCCCAGAAAAAAAATAAAGAAAGAAAAGAACATTAAGGTGAATCAATACCTCGCAAGGGGAAGCCAATCTATTGCCAATATTTTTTTCTCATATACTAATCCCTCCAATTCTTTTTAAAAGGAATATTCTTTTTCACGTAGGTGGTCCTCAATATAAAGAATAAATCTTTTTTGTCTAATATTTTAAACTAGTTTATTTTAATTTTTACCTTATTAAATATATATCATTTATTATCTTTGTGATAAATTTTCACTTAGTATCTTTCATCCACTATCTTTATAAATAAAGATATAATTGAAAAAAAGATTCATTGTTTTAACTAACATATTGAACCACATGATTTTAGTAGTTGTTTATTATAAAAAGGATCGGATATTTTCACATATATTATATATACAGCTCCATCTATGGTTTCACATTTCAATGCAACTCTCGTATCCAAGGCAGAGCTAACCTTAAGCGAAGAGTAAAGCAAGAAGAAAGAGAGGTCTCCAAGTCATTTACCGAAAATGCCTCCAAGTCTTGTCAAGGGATAAAAAGAATATGGCCCACGAATTATGTTTTGCGTTTTTTTTTTGGTAAAGATTGGGCATTATGCCAGTTGTTTCATTAATCAGCCAAAACAACCTCGTGGGTAAACAACACCCACCTAATCACTATATAGATATGGCAACACCTCAAGTGGTGGGCTATCAGAATATACTACATTGTTATCACAGTTATAACTGTGATTAGCCAACTAATCCGCTACTGCATTACCTTCCCTAAGCGTATGAGAGAAACAAACCTGCATATTCCTTCTTCTCCGTCTTAAACACGAGCTAAGTATCCTGTTATTTGACTTACCTTGAATCCAAGCCTCCTGTATTAAGTGAATTGCCGATGTCGAATCTCCCTCTACTATAATTCTGGGAATGCCCAACTCCTACGCCAACATCAAGCCATGAAATGCTCCCCAGAGTTCAGTCGTAATCGCATCGCAGCACCCTAGCTTTACACTATAACCACTCAACCAACTACCATTAGCCTTCCTCAACACCCCACCATATCCTGCTACCCTTGGACAACCCTTTACAGCTCCATCGAAATTCAACTTTACCCAACTTTCACTTGGGAAACCCCATTTCACTTCCTTCGGGTATTTTCTTAAACCCAACTCATTGTACTTTCTATTGGATGCTAGACACTCATCAGCATATTTATGAACAAAGAGATCTAGCCAGTTAGGTATGGTAAACCCCTCCTCAAATAACAATCTATTACGCCAATTCCAAATCATCCAGCAACAAACAGCAAAAATGGTGGCCCACTCCTCTCTACCACTTTTATTATCCAAAAACCAAACAGAAAAAGGCAAAGTAAAAAACTGAGAGCATACCTTTGTTGCACCTAGCGCCTCCTATATCATACGAGATTCAGGGCAGTTTCTCAAGACATCATCATAGTCTTCCACCCCAACACTGCACCTACCACAATTTCGCACTCCCCTGAGGATTCTTGATCTGCGTAATGCTGCCAATAGCCTATCTTGCACTGCCAACCATAAGAAGACCTGGATTCTTCTAGTGACCTTCACCTTCCATACATGTTTCCAAATCTCTTCCCTGACCCCATCTACAACCCCTCGCCTTCTTTGATACAATTGGGCTACTGAAAAATCACCCCCTCTACCTCCTTTCCATACCACCCTATCCTTTCCATCCTTAGCACAAGGAGAAGGAACTGCTTTAATTAATTACAAGATACCATGCGGAAGCTTTCCTTCTAACCAGGGCCAATCCCACTCCCCATCCCTACCCACAACCTGTTGCACCATCAGTTCCTCATCAATAACATGTTCAGAGTCCACACAATGCTCTACTAATCTCCCACTACTTCCTAACCATCTATCCATCCAGAATTTGGTACTTCCTCCATTTCGCACCTCCTAGCCCACCTCTTTGGTAATGTCAGGCCAAATCTCTACAACATTCTTCCAGAGCAAGGAGTCGTGGTTCTTCACTCTACATTCTACAAACAAATCGGCTCCTCTTCCATATTTTGCTTTTAGAACTCTAGCACATAACCCTTCAGGCTTGGCCAATATATTCCAACCAATTTTGCCCAACAATGCTACATTCATTTCCTTCATTCTTCTTATACCCACCCCTCCTTCCTCCTTAGGTCTACATACCCCCTCCCAACTGACTGCATGCAACTTCTTCTTTCCCTCTGCTGACCCCCAAATGAAATTCCTCTGTAGCTTCTCTATCTCATTACACACTCCAGATGGAATGTGATCATGTTGCATCTGAAAATTTGCAACATGAGATGTAACCGAGTGGACTAAAGTGATCCTCCCTGCTAGTGACAATGAATATGCCTTCCATCCACTAAGCTTCCTCTGAACTTTATCAATCAAAAACTGGAATTTGGCCTTAGAGTTCTGACCCTGAGTTATATATGCCCCCAAGTACCTCCCTAAGTCCTCCTTACATTGAAAGCCACTCATACTGCAGATTATATTCTGCTTGTCCCTAGCAACATTCTTAGAAAAGAATATAGTGGTTTTCCTTGGGTTTACCTTTTGCCCTGAGGCCTCACCAAACAAATCCAAACACTCAAGAGCATTACTCATTTGCTCCACACTCGCCTCACAGAACAATAGCAAATCGTCTGCAAAGAGTAGATGTGAAATGCATACCTTATTTCTCCCTACCCTTATAGGTTTCCATTGTTTGCTTTCCACTGAGTCTGCACTGATATGAGATAAGTTCTCCATAGCAAGCACAAATAGGTACGGAGAGAGGGGGTCCCCTTGTCTAATCCCCCTAGTAGGCTTGAACTCCTCCTTCTTGCTTCCATTCCACAATAACCTCATTTTTACTGATAATAAACAGTTTTTAATGATATTTACCACACATTCCGGAATCTCTAGCTCCTCCAACACTTTTATAACAAACCCCAAGTTTAGTCGATCATAGGCTTTCTCCAAATCAATTTTGATTATCATAACCACTCATTCTATTCATCATGTGAGTTACCTCTTTCGTGATTATAATATTCCCTTGAATATTTCGTCCTGGTATAAAACTAGCCTGAAAGGGAGATACAACTTTATCCATTATCCCCTTTAGTCTACTCACCAAAATCTTGGTACGTCCTTTGTAGAGCACATTGAATAAAGCAATTGGTCTAAATTGTGTGACTAACTCTGGTTTATCCAATTTTGGAATTAATACTAGAAGAGTAGCATTTAGTTCCTCCACCCCTTACAGTCTTTCCCACAAACGCTGTATCAACTCAACCACCTCCTTGCCTACCACCTCCCAATTCTTCTGGTAAAAGATTGCTGAGTACCCATCCTCTACTGGAGCTTTAAACCCCCCCTATGTTAAAGAAAGCCCTCCTTATTTCCTCCTCATCCGAACTTCTCCCTATCCTCCTTAACTCTTCACCACTTACTTCCCCCCACTATTGTCTAGTCACATGCCATGCTCTATTAACATCTTCCTCCGAAAATAGATTGACATAAAAGTCCTGAAACATTGCATCGATAGCTTCTTCATCCTCCACCCATAACTCTTCATCATTTTTAAGGCTTCAAATCTTGTTCCTCCTCCTTCTGACCATAGTTTTATTGTGATAATATCTCGTGTTTCTATCCCCATGGTTGATCCATAGTCCCCTAGACTTTTGGTACCATAGTAACTCTTCTTGCATCATTGCCCCTACCAACTCCTCCTCAAGTTCCCATTCTAGAAGGTTCTCAAAGCGATTTGCACTCCTTTGAATGCCCTCCAGTCTTCTCCTTAATCCCCTTCTTCTAAATCGAATGTGCCCAAACACCTTCTTGCTCCACAGTTTTAGATGCAACTCTAAATCCTTCAAATTATCACTCACATCTCTCCCTTTCACCCACTTGTCCTGTAGGAATTCTCTAAACTTCTCATGATTAAGCCATGCTGCTTCGAAATAGAATGGTCTGTCCCTTACCACCTCTTCATCCCAACCGGTTCCCACAATTAAGGGTTGGTGATCAGAATTAATCCTTATACCTACTCGAACCATAGCATCAGGAAATAATTCTTGCCACAGCAAGTTGCATAAGCATCTATCTAGTCTTTTAAATACATGATCATGTCCTTGCCATTTAGGGCCCCTCCACATGAAGAAAGGTCCACTAGAGCCCAAGTCTATTAGGCCCTTTTCCTCAATCCATTCCCGAAACCTTCTACATCGACCTTCATTCACCCTGCCTCCCCTTTTCTGCTCCAAGCAACTACTGATTTCATTCCAATCTCCTACTAGTAACCATGATTCAGACATATTCAAAGCAATTTCCCCCAGCCTCTCCTATAACTCTCCTCTTTCGCTTTCGTGTGGACTAGCATAAACTGCAGTAAAAAACCAAGAGGGATGATCACCCGCAGTCAATTTACAATGAATAAATTGCATATGTCTGGCAATCACACTCACCACCAATGTTGAATCATTCCACATGATCCAAATTCCTCCTGCAAAACCCATCGCTTCCATCACCTCTGAGAAACCAAAACCAAAACCAAAAGATCGAATAATTCTTTTGGCTCTAGTCCCACTAACACGAGTTTCAAGCAAGACAACTATATCTCCCTTATGAACATGAATCAGATTTCTGAGGGCCACAGCAAACCCTTTACTTGCTGCCTCTCTACAATTCCACACTATGATTTTAACCATTTAAACTAGAAACAGGTGCTCCCCCTCCTCTTCACATACTTCCATTGTCCCATCAATTACCAATTCATCTCCGTTGCAATTCATCCTATCCTCCCCATAATATTGCCCTACCTCTTCCACCGAGATTTTTGGGCCTTTTAAGTTAGAACTAGTCGCTCCCATAAGATTCGACGAAGGTTCATCCCCTACTCGCCCTTCCTTCACATACTGACCACCACCCCCTATCACAGAGCCCTCCCCCCTTTCCTTATTCCTCCTCTCTACACCACTTTTAGAATGTTGCATAGTTGCCCTTTTTTGAACATTGGTTACATCAGTCAAAGGGTTCTTAGAGGCCTCCACTTCCTGAGTTACTTTCCCCTTGTCTTTCCTCTTTATAAAAAGTCTGGTCAGGACTTCCTCCACCCTTGCATCCTTAACAATGCTCAGGTTCACCTGCTCTAGCCCCTCAACTTCTCTCAGCACTTCAAATCGAGATGATACTTTGACATTCTCATTCCATATCCTTCCTCTTTGTTGCCTTCTAACGCATTATACCACTCTCCAAGGACTATCAGTAACCTCCTTCGCCTCACTACCACCCTCCTCATTACTCACCTCCATTACCGCCTCAGCCTCCTTATGACCCTGCCCACACCTCTCTTTGAAATGCCCAAATAAACCACATTTTAGACACAACGCATGCAAACTCTCATATTCAACATGTTTTAGCACACTATCAACCATGTAATGCGGCACAAGAGGTTTGGTCAGATCTAACTCCACACATACTCTAGCAAACTTATTCCTACCCCTGCTTGCCGTATGGATATCCAACTTGAGAATTTTACCAATGGAACTAGCCAGATTAAACAACACCTTCTTGTCAAACAATTCAACCTCTATCTCAGGAAATCTCACCCAGGCTGCTATTTTATCTATTCTTTCTGTTTTAGGATTAAATCCCGGCCTCCAGCGCATAATGCTCAAATACTTATTTGCAATTACCCAAGGAACCCTAGTTAAAGCTCTCTCATAGTCATCCCATTCCTGAAATGATACCACAAAAAATTCATTCTCCAAATCCCCCAATCTAATATCACCCTTTTTAGCCCAAATCTGTCTTAACTTTGACTCCAACAGAAACAGCCCCATTGATCCTCCCAACAATTTCACAATAACAGACTTAGTAAAAGGTTTACAGAGACCTCTCTCTCATGTTCATCAATCAGAAAATTAGGACACATTGGATCTGATAAGTCTACAGAAATACCTGAGTGCAGGTCCAGAATGTCATCAAATCCTACCCTTGGTCTAGTTCCAGCGCCTACTCCATTCATAGCATTACTACTGTCGTCATCCCCAACCAGAAACCATCGATCTCTCCATTTTGTCTTAGTCATCAGTGAGTCATGATAGCTCATCATCGTTCCTTTCCCCTCAGACCTCACCTCCGGTTCACGCATCCACTCCTCAAAATGTGGAGGGACCGAAATCTGCCCAGTGAAACCACGACCGACACCTTCGGTCTTCCTCTTCCCCCTGTGAGCCATCCCCGAGTCCTCCTCTACCGGAGAAGCAACCTCCGACTCCATCGCAGCCTCCATCAAAGTCAACCACAACTCACCGCCCCTCAATCACAGTGCACGACGAGGAGCCACTCTCTAGACTCCGCAGCAGTGGGCGACAGAGAGCACAGAAAAGCGCCAGCCCCCAAATCGGCGGCGAGCCACGCGAGGAAACAGTAGGTTATATTTTATCAACAATAGTATAATTGTAACTTCAGCGACTTTTTATGTTTTGTGTTTTACTTGATAGTCGACAAACTTGGGGGTCAATTTGGAAAACTTGATCTATTTTTAAAAGGAAGCCTATTTTAAAACTTTCAATGACACTCACATAGATTAGGAGTGAGTAAATTAGAACTGGAATCGAAAACCAAACCAAACCGAACTCAATTCGGTTTTTTCGATTTGGTTAATTCGGTTTTCGGTAAAATTTTAGTTTTTATTATTCTAAAAATTCAGTGTTCAATTTCGGTTCGGTTATTAGAAAAATATTTCAGTTAAAACCAAAAAACCAAAATATGTATAATATATTTATATTTAATATATATTATTTGATAAATGCATGTTTTTATAATTAAATGTGTAAATTTTCAATAATATTAGATAAAATCTATAGATATTTTAGATCTAATTAATTTATTTTATATATTTTACCCCTAAATCTAATCTTAAGGATAAAAAATAATATTTTTAAAAAATTTAATTATATATATTTTATTTTGTAGATAATAAATAAAAAATCATTTAATTCGGTTATTAACCGAACCGAATCAAAATATTTTGGTTTGGTTAATTTGGTTGATCAGTTTCAATTCATTTTTTTAAATTGGCTTTATTCGGTTTTCGGTTATTTCGGTTTTTACCGAAAATCAAATCGACAAATCAAATGTTCACTCCTAACATAGACATTCCCCTGAAAACGGATGTCTAAGGGTCCTAAAAACGAATGTTAAAAATGCCTTATGTAGTAGTAGTTGGATACTAAGAGTAGCCAACGTTAGAAATCAATTTGTTTTACCGATGTAAATTTAGGATATACTACTACATTCTTATACACTGCCGTACATGTCACTTACCCACATAAAAAGTCCTCCCTAATCCATGTTAAAAGTCATGCATCCAATATTGAAAGACCTAACTTAAAGATCTCTTGGGATTATGTGGGATAATGGGAGAGAATGGACATCCATATTGATTTATATTCATTACACATTTTAAATTTTCCCAATCAATATTTATATGAATTTGATTACAACTAACTCTTGATTATATATAATTTGATCACCATTATACTAATCAACTTTTAATGATTCGTGTCCTTATCAATTCAAGGCTATGTCCTTTCCTCCAAAATGCCCAAGTGTCTGCTTCTTAACTTCTTTGAAACTTCATTTGATTATATTCAAAAGCGACTTTTATTTGTCAAATATCCCAATTTCTTCCATTCTAATCTGTTATATTTTAAAAATGATAATTGAAAGCCACTTCTTTGTTAAGGTCCCATTTTTCCAAGTTGCACTTTACGTATGGAATATAATAAATAAAAGTCAATTTCTTGATTATTATTAAGTCCCATTTTTCCAGCTGTAATCTATGACATAAAATGATAATCAAGAGCCACTTGCCTGTTATTTCGTTTAGTTTATTTGGTAGAACATTTGTTTGTTATTTCCTTTTTTTCCCCCGTCTATATATACATTGGGAGAGCTTGAAAGTCTGTGCCCGCACCTCACCTTATCCTTGTCACTTGAGAGTTTGTTATTTTTAATGTGCATAGGAAACCTCATGTTTATTATCCTTGTCACTTTAATGTGCTTCAGTGAGACTTCTTCTATTGAGACTTCTTTTTTTTTTTAAACATTTTCTGGATTTCAAAAGCGCTGATGAAACTAAATAGCTTTTTTTTTTTTTTTTAATTAGACTAAGACTTCTTTTATTGAAGAAGTAACAAGGAAACATGGCAACTATGGATTTATAATTTTTGGGGATGGAGAGGGATGTGTTACATTTTTCTTCTCTGATTTATAATTTTGTTAATAGAAAAAAAATTTTATTAAATAGGAAACATGAGTTGAATATAATGAAAGCATTAAATGTCTCATCTTTGGTATAAAGGAATGTATTCTAAGTGAATGTAGAGTAGTCATAAACAATAACAAGTGTGTATAAGTTTCCCCTGAAACTTTTTGTTGGCGTAGTACCTGAAAATACACTATGTAATCCGAGTCACGTCCAAGGACGTTGTCCTTAAGAGCTATTCCGCAACCACCGGCTAAGAGGAAGTGGCACTCCCCAGGATAAAACGGATTCTTCCAGTAAGAATAGGGTAAACAGAACAACAAAATATAATAGAACTCAGTAAGCAAAAATCTGAAGAGGAGAGAAATCACTACTACAGAATTGAGATATAACCACCCCCAAGAACGTCCCAAATTGAAAATTGGGTGGTTAAAAAGGGAGGCGGTGGCATTTTCGTAATTATATATATGTAGGGGAACGTTTAGGCGTCCCAAATTTAAATTTGGGACGTCTAAAGTGCTTCCAGGCGCGAAATATAAATTTCGTAAATTTTTTTTAGCGCCTGGAGCTGGGATTAGACGTCCCAAAAGAATTTTGGGACGCCTAAACCCAGACTTTATGCGTCCCAAATGGCATTTGGGACGCCTAAAGTCCCTACTTTAGGCGTCCCAAATGCCATTTAGGCGTCCCCTAGGCG
Source organism: Inga leiocalycina (assembly GCA_963242795.1). Lineage (NCBI taxonomy): Eukaryota > Viridiplantae > Streptophyta > Magnoliopsida > Fabales > Fabaceae > Inga > Inga leiocalycina. The sequence continues at coordinate 62,422,893 of OY725320.1, forward strand.
CATGTCAGACACTTGTCTGACATGCGTCTTCTCATCAATAACCCCTCCTCACATGTCTTCTCAATAATAACTTTACTCTTCTTCCTCCTCCCCCACCCACCGTCGGCACTCTTCCTCTTTGTTTTTCTTCAACTCCTCCCTCCTCCCTTCTTCTTCCTCTTTGTTTCTTTGTTTCTTCAACGCACGCTGTAACCCCCTGCCTTAAATAGCGTAATTATAATTCGATATTACGTAATTAAATTGGTTTAGAGACCGTCGAATAATTCAAAACTCATTTAGAACTCCCTGTGAAGTAGGGACTTTATAAAATTTTCAAAACTTCTTTCCTATTCCGGTCTCAAGTTCAATTATCGAATATAATCACCTGTGCAGTTAATTCACATTCATTCATATCAGAACATCTAATAGCCATCCCGGCAACCCCCGGGTTCCATTCATACACAAAAAGGGGTTTACAACCTCCATATAGGGGACTACACAACTATGTTCAACTATTCTTTACAACCAACATAATATACAGACACCCTGTCCAACAGGTTTAACCAACATAACCAAAATAGATGTCCCTACAGGATTCTAACCGCTCCGGGTCGTACGTTTCTCCTTAGAGCCACTCGCCCTGTCTGAAAGGTTAGTTAAAGGAAAGAATGAGATTCAAGAGAATCCCAGTAGTAACAAAACATTTATACCACACATAAGCACACAGCATGTAAGCAAATCATCATACAGCAGCAGCACCACAAATCACACTCCACCCTCATCCCCTTTCTCCGCCGGGAAGGCACACCGCCTAACCCGAACCGTTGTTAGCTACTCAGGGACTATTGGCGTGGCAGTGCATACATATAGCCTTATAGCCCATACAGCTATTCGGCTTTCACAAATGGCCCGTCGGCCTCCACAAATAGCCTTTCGGCTCACATAATCACATATATCACACCTCATCCTCATCCCCTTTCTCCGCCGGGAAGGCATACCGTCCTAACCCGAACCGTTGTTAGCTACTCAGGGACTATTGGAATGACAGTGCTAACACAAATCCACAGATGTCGCAGCATATGAATTCATTACAAATCAACGATATAACACACATACAATGCATCATATATGGTACAAAAGAAAAGTCACTACCTCGTTCCTTTCTGACGTTCGCTGGCGTAGTTGGCTCACGAGGGCGGCAAATATCGAATCCTACAATTCCAAATGCACTATTTAGACACTTCCATAGTGTTACTTGGGGTTATATGAGTTTATAATGAAAATTTACAAAAATACCCCCGGGGACCCGGCCCGGGCCCGCCGTACCCGGTCCGGTTGCACTTTTCCCGAAATTCTAATATGGGCTTTCCTAACATATTTCAGCCCAAGGAATCCATTTCCGGACTCGGAATTATCAAATTCAATGTAAAATTACGAAATTGCCCTTGGCAGCCCTACTTTTAGGGTTTTAGGGGCGTTTTCGTAATTATGCTTTTTCGGCCTTTTCCGAAAAAGTGACCAACTGTAACCCCACCTAATTTTCGCCCCTGAACTCAATGGAACCATCAAATCATTGAAAATCCAACTCTAAGACCCATTTCTAGGGCTGGCCGAAATTTATGAGTTCTCCGGGGAAAATCGGGGTTCTACGATTTCGGCTCCGTAAACGCGTTCCTTTCTACTCTTAACCACTTTATTAACCATTACATTAGGTTACAACTAACATTAAGACCCAATTTGGGCAGCATAACCCCTAGGCCACATCATTTCCAAACTTTAAAACCAATGGCAATCCGGCGAAATTTCACCGATTAAATTGCCCACAGCAGCCAGAATAAGCAATATACGAAAGTTTGGAAGTTACCTCAAGCTCCTTCTAGTTTTTCCCCAATTTGGCTGAACCCTAGCCTCTTTGAAACACCAAATTCTTTGCTTCAAAACCTTAATTCACATAGAGGAATAGCTTAGGAGAAGGATTGTACGCGTTAGGAGCTAGATCGTCGGAGAAATCGGCTTACCTTGCGAGATTTCTTCCTCTTTTTCTCTCTTTTCTCCAAGCTCTCTTCACGTCTTTTTTTTCTGTGAAATGGCTCGGGAATGGCTGATCAAGATGATGGAATTGGTTTTAATTCCATGTTGATGTCATCATACAATATGATGATGTCATAATTTCTAATTTCACATTTTCGGATTTTCTGGCAGATTTTCTGCCCAACTTTGAAAAATCATAACTAATTCTAGAAAAATCGAAATGAGGTGATTCCAAAGCCAAATGAAAGGTATTTAAGTCCTCTTCATAGGAAAAATATTGGCCATTACTGTAAATCACCACAAAATTCCCAGAATTTCAATCTTTTCATACTGTTCCAGAAAATAATTAATTTCGCTGGGCAAACTTCAAAAATCCAAAACTCTTAGGTCACAAATCAAAATGATACAAATTATATGTTCATTTTGAAGCTTGACATGTGAACTTTAATACTGGAAAATTTCAGAATTTTTAGACACCATTTGCCTATTTAAAACGTCCATACAAATTGGCTGCCCTGTACAGAGTTTCAATGGACAGAGTTTTCAACTTTAGCACGATTGTTCCCAATGGTTCCAATTTCACAATAAACACTCTCCCCACATGAATTTTCACAAGGAAGCCATTGGAATCATTAAAATATCCAAATTCCCATCACACATTCTCCAAAAGTATTTATTCAACAATAATTATATCCACTTTTAAAGTCATTAGCCCTTAATCACTTTTTGGGATATTACATTTCTCCCCCCGTAAAATAAATTTCGTCCTCGAAATTTGTCACACAACTTGAGCCATAAAATCTGGATAACGTCTTCGCATATCTGCTTCTGCTTCCCAAGTTGCTTCCCTCTGAGTCATTCCCTTCCAGATCACCTTCACAAAGGGAATGCTTCGGTGTCTGAGCCGTCGTTCTTCTCTATCAATGATCTGTTCTGGCTCTATCGCATATGTGAAGTTGTCTTGTAACTCAACTTCTTCATATTCAACAATATGAGATGGATCCGGTTGATACTTCTTCAGTTGGGAAACATGAAACACATCGTGGAGTCTGCTCAAGTTTGGGGGTAGGGCTACTCGATAAGCAACAAGCCCAATCCTTTCAAGGATTTCAAAAGGACCTATGTACCTTGGGCTCAGCTTCTTTCGCTTGATAGCTCTCCCAATGCCAGTGACTGGTGATACTCTCAGAAATATGTGATCACCAACCTCAAATTCTAGAGGCCTTCTCCTCTTGTCAGCGTAACTTTTCTGTCGACTCTGCGCTGCAAGGAGCCTCTTACGAATGATCTGAATCTGTGCTGAGGTTTGATCAACCAAATCTGGCCCATAAAGCTTCCTTTCGGATAATTCATTCCAGCATAAAGGTGATTGACACCGTCTTCCATACAACGCTTCATACGGAGCCATTTGGATGCTCGCATGATAGCTATTGTTGTAAGCGAACTCAGCCAGTGGAAGGAAACGATCCCAACTTCCTTTAAAGTCGAGAACACAAGCTCGCAACATATCTTCCAGCGTCTGAATTGTTCTCTCAGATTGTCCATCCGTTTGAGGATGATAAGCCGTACTGAATCTCAGTTGAGTACCTAAGGCTTCATGCAATGCTTTCCAGAATCTCGAAGTGAATCGGGGATCTCGATCGGAAATGATATTCTTCGGTACACCATGGAGTTTCACAATTTCTCGGATATAAATCTCTGCTAGCTTATCCGGAGAGTAACCAGCATCGATTGGTATAAAGTGGGCTGACTTTGTTAATCGGTCCACAATTACCCAGATCGCATCATAATTCCTGATCTTGGGCAATCCCGTCACAAGGTCCATGGTTACGCTTTCCCATTTCCATTCCGGAATCTCAGGACTCTGGAGTAAACCAGGTGGTCTTTGGTGCTCAATCTTCACTTTCTGACAAGTGAGGCATCTCGCCACATATTTAGTCACATCACTCTTCAAACCCGGCCACCAGTACACAGATTTCAAGTTATGGTACATCTTGGTCATACCAGGATGAAGAGTATATCGGCTCTTATGCGCCTCATCTAGAATCTTTTGTCGCAACTCCGCCTTAAGTGGAACGCAGACTCTCTTCTGATAACGAACTAATCCACGAGGCGATAAATCATAGCCTGGAATTTCTTCTCGTTCAATCCGAGTCAGATTACGCTGTATCCAGTCATCTTGCCTCTGAGCTTCCTCAATCTCCGCTCTTAGATCATTTTCCTCCTGGGAAACAGTGTAGTTGGCACAAATGATCTGGTTCGTCAAATTCAAATCACGAAAATCTTCTATCAATTTCTTCTCTCGTATCATCATAGCTGCAACGTGCACGGTCTTCCGACTAAGAGCATCAGCGACTACATTGGCTTTTCCCGGGTGATATTTTATCTCCAGGTCGTAGTCCTTAAGCAATTCCATCCAGCGACGCTGTCTCATATTCAGCTCTTTTTGATCATATAGATATTTAAGACTCTTGTGGTCGCAGTACAGTTCCACAGTCACACCATACAGGTAATGACGCCAAATCTTCAAAGCAAACACAATGGCCGCAAGCTCCAGATCATGAGTGGGATAGTTCAATTCATGAGGTCTGAGCTGTCGAGAGGCGTAGGCCACCACACGTCCCTGCTGCATAAGGACACACCCTAAACCCTGCCCACTGGCATCAGAATACACAACATATGTCAAACTGGGATCGGGCAAAATCAACACAGGTGCCGTAGTCAACCTCTCCTTCAGCTCCACAAAACAGTTTTCACATTTCTCATCCCACACAAACGGCTGATCCTTTCTCGTGAGCTTGGTCATCGGCAACGCAATACGGGAGAAATTTTGGATAAATCTCCGATAATAACCAGCAAGACCCAGAAAACTGCGTATTTCCGCCACAGATTCTGGCCTCTTCCAGTTCAGTACTGCTTCCACTTTGCTGGGATCCACAGAGACCCCATCTTGCGAGATAACATGGCCTAAGAATTTCACTTCTGATAGCCAAAACTCGCACTTGCTCAATTTAGCATATAATTGCTTCTCGCACAAGATATTCAATACGATTCTCAAATGATGCTCATGCTCATCCTTATTCTTGGAATATATCAGAATGTCATCGATAAACACAACAACAAACTGATCCAGATATTGCCGAAAGATACGGTTCATGTAATCCATGAAAACCGCAGGCGCATTGGTTAGCCCAAATGGCATCACCAAGAACTCATAATGACCATATCGGGTCCTGAAAGCAGTCTTTGGAATATCTTCTGCTTTCACTCGCAGCTGATGATACCCTGACCTTAGATCAATCTTTGAAAACACACACGAACCAGAGAGTTGATCTAAAAGGTCGTCAATTCGGGGAAGAGGGTACTTGTTCTTAATAGTAACCTTATTCAATTCTCTATAATCAATACACAATCGAAGACTCCCATCTTTCTTCTTTACGAACAACACTGGAGCTCCCCAAGGTGACACACTGGGTCTAATAAACCCTTTCTCAAGCAAGTCTTCTATTTGTTTCTTTAACTCCGCCATTTCGTTTGGGGCCATGCGGTATGGGGCCTTAGATATAGAACCAGCTCCAGGAATAATGTCAATTGGAAATTGAACTTCCCTCTCAGGAGGCAATCCATTTAGATCATCTGGAAATACCTCAGGGAATTCATTTACCACGGGTATATCACTCAAAGTTTCACCAGTTTCCCTTTGCACTGAGAAAAACACTACATACCCCTGGCAACCCTTTTTAATATACTTTTCAGCTTTAGCCGTAGAAAGAAAATTCATACCGGCATTCACAGCTTCAACCCTCTGAGAAACAGGATATACTATCCTCTTGTTTCCACAATCAAGCAAAACATTATTTGCCGTTAACCAATCAAAACCCAAAATGACTTCCAATTGGTAAAGCGGCAAACATATCAAATCTACAACAGATTGGTGCCCTTCCACAGTTACGACACAATTCAAGTAAGCTTCTGTGGTTAAAGCCTTAACACCCATCGGGGTTGACACTACCAAATCAAATGGTAATTTATGTACATGCAATCCCAGGCGCTTCACGCAATCATAAGCAATGAAGGAGTGACTTGCACCTGAGTCGAACAATGCTTGCAACAGATGGCCATTAATAGAGATTTTACCTTGTATCAACTCAGGAGATTTACGAGCCTCCTCATGAGTCATTGTAAACACTCGACCCTGTGTCTTCGGCCTTTGCTCCGCTCGTGGTTGTTGACAGTCTCTAGAAAGATGTCCTGGCCGCTTGCAGTTAAAACAAATCATTTCTCCCTGACAATTTTGGCCATAATGTGATTTGTTGCAACGACGACATTTCCACTCAGTCACAGCCCTCTGAGGCTCACGGTCTCTGGGCTGATAGGGCTTCTTATCACCGCCCTTGTATGAAGAGGATCCTTGGCCTTTCCGCTTCTGGGAAGCATTACCCTTACTGGGTTCACTGCGATGGCCAATAGCTCTGGTAGGATTCAACTCCCTCAGATTATTCTCCGTAATTCGACATTGCTCCACAGCCTTGTTGAACTTAGTGAATTGGTTCGTAACCAATCGCTTTCTCAATTCTCGCCTCAGACCGCGGATGAGCATATCAGAACTCCATTCTTCATCATCTTTAAACCGGAGGTAAGAGGAGTACCGAGCCAACCGGACAAAACGGGACAAATAGTCGTCAAAGCTCTCTGTATCCCCTTGTTTGATGTTGAGAAATTCTGTCTCCTTCTCGAGCCGCACTGATTTGGGAAAGTATTTCTCGTTGAACTCTTGTTGAAACAGTTCCCAAGTCAATGGTGTTGCATTACTCTTTAATGTCAGGGCGATATTCCGCCACCAACGATCCGCGTCCCCCTCGAGTTTATACACTGCCAACCGTGGCTTCACCTCCTCTGGGCAACACAGAACCTCAAATATCTTCTCCAGTCTGTACAACCAATCTTCGGCTGCCTGAGGGTCGAACCTTCCTCTGAACGCCGGAGGCATATGCTTGCAGAATCTAGTAACCCAGAACTGAAGATCTCTATCCTCTCTGACTGGTCCCCCATGAGACTCTCGATTCGGAATAGCACGAGATGGGGATTCTGATGGCCGTGCTGATCCCTCAGCAGTATCCTCATATCGGGTCTCCTTCTGAGTTTCCTCAGGTGTAGACTGAACCGGAACTTCCTTGTTCTTTGCCTTCTCCGCTCTGAGCTCTTCTCTCAACTCAGTTATCATATCCCGCTGATCCTTTATCAGACCCATAAGCTCTTGCATTGCATCCGGTGGGTTTTCATTAACAACCTCCACCTCAGGGTCTACACGCGGAATATTGGGGCGTCCTCTAGTTTTCTTCATTCTACAAACAACTTGCCCCATTAATTCAGCAGAAATAGTATGCACAATAGTCATAAAACCCATATATGTCCACATCAATAAACATACATGTGCATACACAACAATCGTTCACAGATAATCTTCTATCCCTAAAACCAACTAAGGGAGCTATCCTAGCAACCTCTACCCTTGCCAGGAACTACAGCTCTGATACCAAAATGTAACCCCCTGCCTTAAATAGCGTAATTATAATTCGATATTACGTAATTAAATTGGTTTAGAGACCGTCGAATAATTCAAAACTCATTTAGAACTCCCTGTGAAGTAGGGACTTTATAAAATTTTCAAAACTTCTTTCCTATTCCGGTCTCAAGTTCAATTATCGAATATAATCACCTGTGCAGTTAATTCACATTCATTCATATCAGAACATCTAATAGCCATCCCGGCAACCCCCGGGTTCCATTCATACACAAAAAGGGGTTTACAACCTCCATATAGGGGACTACACAACTATGTTCAACTATTCTTTACAACCAACATAATATACAGACACCCTGTCCAACAGGTTTAACCAACATAACCAAAATAGATGTCCCTACAGGATTCTAACCGCTCCGGGTCGTACGTTTCTCCTTAGAGCCACTCGCCCTGTCTGAAAGGTTAGTTAAAGGAAAGAATGAGATTCAAGAGAATCCCAGTAGTAACAAAACATTTATACCACACATAAGCACACAGCATGTAAGCAAATCATCATACAGCAGCAGCACCACAAATCACACTCCACCCTCATCCCCTTTCTCCGCCGGGAAGGCACACCGCCTAACCCGAACCGTTGTTAGCTACTCAGGGACTATTGGCGTGGCAGTGCATACATATAGCCTTATAGCCCATACAGCTATTCGGCTTTCACAAATGGCCCGTCGGCCTCCACAAATAGCCTTTCGGCTCACATAATCACATATATCACACCTCATCCTCATCCCCTTTCTCCGCCGGGAAGGCATACCGTCCTAACCCGAACCGTTGTTAGCTACTCAGGGACTATTGGAATGACAGTGCTAACACAAATCCACAGATGTCGCAGCATATGAATTCATTACAAATCAACGATATAACACACATACAATGCATCATATATGGTACAAAAGAAAAGTCACTACCTCGTTCCTTTCTGACGTTCGCTGGCGTAGTTGGCTCACGAGGGCGGCAAATATCGAATCCTACAATTCCAAATGCACTATTTAGACACTTCCATAGTGTTACTTGGGGTTATATGAGTTTATAATGAAAATTTACAAAAATACCCCCGGGGACCCGGCCCGGGCCCGCCGTACCCGGTCCGGTTGCACTTTTCCCGAAATTCTAATATGGGCTTTCCTAACATATTTCAGCCCAAGGAATCCATTTCCGGACTCGGAATTATCAAATTCAATGTAAAATTACGAAATTGCCCTTGGCAGCCCTACTTTTAGGGTTTTAGGGGCGTTTTCGTAATTATGCTTTTTCGGCCTTTTCCGAAAAAGTGACCAACTGTAACCCCACCTAATTTTCGCCCCTGAACTCAATGGAACCATCAAATCATTGAAAATCCAACTCTAAGACCCATTTCTAGGGCTGGCCGAAATTTATGAGTTCTCCGGGGAAAATCGGGGTTCTACGATTTCGGCTCCGTAAACGCGTTCCTTTCTACTCTTAACCACTTTATTAACCATTACATTAGGTTACAACTAACATTAAGACCCAATTTGGGCAGCATAACCCCTAGGCCACATCATTTCCAAACTTTAAAACCAATGGCAATCCGGCGAAATTTCACCGATTAAATTGCCCACAGCAGCCAGAATAAGCAATATACGAAAGTTTGGAAGTTACCTCAAGCTCCTTCTAGTTTTTCCCCAATTTGGCTGAACCCTAGCCTCTTTGAAACACCAAATTCTTTGCTTCAAAACCTTAATTCACATAGAGGAATAGCTTAGGAGAAGGATTGTACGCGTTAGGAGCTAGATCGTCGGAGAAATCGGCTTACCTTGCGAGATTTCTTCCTCTTTTTCTCTCTTTTCTCCAAGCTCTCTTCACGTCTTTTTTTTCTGTGAAATGGCTCGGGAATGGCTGATCAAGATGATGGAATTGGTTTTAATTCCATGTTGATGTCATCATACAATATGATGATGTCATAATTTCTAATTTCACATTTTCGGATTTTCTGGCAGATTTTCTGCCCAACTTTGAAAAATCATAACTAATTCTAGAAAAATCGAAATGAGGTGATTCCAAAGCCAAATGAAAGGTATTTAAGTCCTCTTCATAGGAAAAATATTGGCCATTACTGTAAATCACCACAAAATTCCCAGAATTTCAATCTTTTCATACTGTTCCAGAAAATAATTAATTTCGCTGGGCAAACTTCAAAAATCCAAAACTCTTAGGTCACAAATCAAAATGATACAAATTATATGTTCATTTTGAAGCTTGACATGTGAACTTTAATACTGGAAAATTTCAGAATTTTTAGACACCATTTGCCTATTTAAAACGTCCATACAAATTGGCTGCCCTGTACAGAGTTTCAATGGACAGAGTTTTCAACTTTAGCACGATTGTTCCCAATGGTTCCAATTTCACAATAAACACTCTCCCCACATGAATTTTCACAAGGAAGCCATTGGAATCATTAAAATATCCAAATTCCCATCACACATTCTCCAAAAGTATTTATTCAACAATAATTATATCCACTTTTAAAGTCATTAGCCCTTAATCACTTTTTGGGATATTACACACGCAACCAGTTGACCCTGCTGCAACTTCACCTCCTCCATAGTGTGTAGATTTTTGCTCTCCTCCACCTCCTTCCTTCCATTGTTGTGCACACCACCGTGGATCTCCAACGTCTTCTCTACCTCTCCAGCATACTAGTGGGTGCCCCTGATCAAGTTGGTTTATTTCTCTTCTTGTTTTTTTTTTGTAACAGAATGGTATATTTTGTTTTTGAAATATAAATTTACTTGAAATGGTTGAGATTGTGCTTATATATCGCTTATATTGAGATGGTTGAGATTAGCCTGGTGTGTTTGATGTACTTATATTGCTTAAATTGCATGTATTCGGGAACTCCAGTGCAATGGCTTATTTTCTTGTTTAAATATAAATTTACTTGTGTATATTACCATTAATTAGTATATATAATAAAATAAAATATGATTTGTTTAAATTAAAGAAATTCTTGTATTCCAAACGAATTATGAAGAATAATTCAAGCCAAAACTAAAAAGAAAATCATAACCCCAATATTCATTAAATGATTTTTATCTAAATATTTTCAACAAAACAATTTTAGTATATATTTAAATATATACTAAAATAAAACAATTGTTTATTTTCTTGTTTAAATATAAATTTACTTGTGTATATTACCATTAATTAGTATATATAATAAAATAAAATATGATTTGTTCAAATTAAAGAAATTCTTGTATTCCAAACGAATTATGAAGAATAATTCAAGCCAAAACTAAAAAGAAAACCATAACCCCAATATTCATTAAATGATTTTTATCTAAATATTTTCAATAAAACAATTTTATTTTTGGAAGAACTCAACTTAAAATTGTTTTGTTAATATGAAACTCGTTTTTTTTAATTCTTCCAAACCTCAAAAAAATTCTGTAATTTAATCTTATTATATTTATTTTATTATACATTAATTTTATATACATATACTTATTAAAAAAATAAGTTACATAGCACTGAAACCCTTTTAAGAGGAGAGAGGAGGCTAGGAGGGGGCAATAAAGTTTATTAAGCCCATATTTTAAAATCCTAAATTGGGTTGATAACTTAATTAGACAATCCCATCATATGTCGTTGACAATTGTACTAAACGTGTGAATGTTATTGGGAATGCCTTAGGTGGTAACAAAATGGATCATAGTTGGATGAATGCTTTGAGAACTAGTGAAGAATATGAGAAAGGGGTGGAAGAATTTATTGAATTCGCTAAAAAGAATGCTCCTGCAAAAAATGGGAAGTATTTTTGTCCTTATGTCAATTGTTTGAATAAGAGTCGATGGGATATTGATGTCATAAAGGATCACCTACTTTGTGATGGAATAAATCTGTGATACACAAGGTGGATATGGCATGGTGAGGAAGTAACGGATTGTCCGTCGCACAAGAAGGAAGATGTGGATATCATAGGTGAAGATAGAATAGAGAAATTGATTAACGATGTTGAGGCAGAATCCTTTGCGCAGTCGCAGGAGTATGACAGCCTGCGGAGTGATGCAGAGACACCATTGTACAGTGGTAGTAAGTACACGCGGCTGACAGGAACATTACATTTGGTTAACTTAAAGGCAACTTGTGGGTGGACCGATAGTAGTTTCACATTACTGCTTGAACTATTGTGTGATATGTTTCCAGAGGATAATGTACTTCCAAATCGTATGTATGAGGCCAAGAAAATACTATCTACGATGGGTATGGAGTATAAAAAGATACATGCTTGCCCTAATGACTGCGTACTGTACAGAAATGAGTATGGAGGTCTTAGTGAGTGTCCTAAGGGTAAAACTGCACGATACAAAGTGAAGAAAGATGGTGGTTGTGGTGATGTGACAAGTAAAAGGCAACCTTTAAAGGTTATATGGTATCTTCCAATAATACCACGTTTTAAACGTTTGTTTGTGACTGCAATAAAAGCAAAGAATTTGAGATGGCGCTCTGATGAGAGAATATCTGATGGGAAATATCTTCGGCACCCAGCTGACTCTCCACAATGGCAAAAAATAGATGAAATGTTCCCTCAATTTGGCAGCGAGCCGAGAAACCTACGGCTTGGGCTTTGTACAGGCGGCATCAATCCGTATAGAACTCTTACTAGCACACATAGTGTGTGGCCGGTTCTCCTTGTAATACACAACTTGTCTCCCTGGCTATGTATGAAACGTAAGTATATGATGCTATCTATGATGATTTCTGGACCAAAACAGTCAGGGAATGATATTGATGTCTATTTGGCGTCTTTGATTGAGGACTTGAAGAAGTTGTGGGAGGAAGGCATAGATGTGTTTGATGCTTATAAGAAGGAGTCTTTCAAGCTACATGCAATGATTTTCACAACGATAAACGACTTTCCTGCGTACGGAAACTTGTCAGGGTATAGCGTGAAGGGTCACAAAGCATGCCCCATATGTGAAGCAGACACACACTTCCAACAACTAAAGCATGGAAGAAAAACTGTCTACCTTGGCCACAGGAGGTTTCTTCATCGGTTCCACCCGTATCGTAGGCTAAGAAAGCAGTTTAACGGCTTACCGGAGCATGGAATGGCTCCAAAGTCATTAACTGGAGAGGAAGTCTACAGTCGAGTGGAACGTATCAATGTCACTTTTGGTAAGAATCAAAGGGTTGCAGGTGAGAAGAACATATGGAAGAAGAGATCCATTTTCTTTGATCTTCCATATTGGCGTTCGCTTGACGTGAGACACAGTATTGATGTGATGCATGTGGAGAAGAATGTTTGTGATAGCCTTATCAGTACGCTTTTGCACATACCAGGGAAGACTAAGGATGGGATTAATACGAGATTAGACCTTGTCGATATGGGAATAAGAGAACGGTTACATCCACAACTAAGAGATGATGGTAGGAAGGCATATATGGAGCCAGCAACGCATACACTATCAAAAGCAGAGAAAAGAAGTTTGTGTGGGTGTTTACATGAAATTAAGGTGCCGCAAGGGTATTCCTCGAATGTGAGAAGATGTGTCTCAATGGACGAATTTGAAGTTAGTGGGAATGAAGTCCCATGATTATCATGTGTTGATGCAACAACTATTACCGGTAGCTATTAGAGGCATAATGAAAGATGAAGTACGAACCACCGTGACAAGATTGTGCGTTTTCTTCAATGCTATCTGTAACAAAGTCATTGACACTGAAAAGTTGGATGAACTAGAAAATGAGGGTTACATTATTTTGTCACAACTAGAGATGCATTTTCCTCCTTTATTTTTTGATATAATGGTGCATTTGGTAGTTCGTTTGGTAAGGGAGGTAAGGCTATGCGGTCCAGTTTACCTGAGGTGGATGTACCCTTTCGAGTGATACATGAAGATCTTAAAAAGGTATTCTAAAAATCCTTATCGACCAGAAGCCTCAATAGTAGAAAGATATGTAGTTGAGGAGGCTATAGAGTTTTGCAAAGATTATATGTCAGGGAAGAAGGAACAATCTCGGCTTGAAGAAGGGAGAAGCAAGGGAACACGAGGACTGAAAGTGAAGAATGTTCCTCGTGAAGAGGTGTTGCAAGCCCACTTGTATATCCTGAATAATATGGAAGAAGTTCAACCTTACATAGATGAACACATAAAGACTTTGAAGAACAAGAATCCAAGGAAGAATGACATGCAGATTGCTATTGAGCAAAACAAGACATTCATGCAGTGGTTTGAGGAAAAGGTTTTGCACGAGATCGATGTGTCTGAGACAATCGAGTGGCTAGCTTGGGGGCCTTCGTTTCAGGTCATTACTTGGACCGGTTATGATATAAATGGCTATTCTTTCTATACGAAAGAGCAAGATGACAGAAGTACCATGCAAAATAGTGGGGTCATGGTAGAAGCTGAATCTATGCACTTTTCCAGTTTGAAAGATAAAAACCCCATATTAGCATCTATGGCCTATTATGGAGTTATAGAAGAAATATGGGAGATGACATACAACAAGTTCAAAGTTGCTTTATTCAAATGTAAGTGGGTTAGTAATAATGCCATGGTAATAGATAAACAATTTGGATTTGTCTCAGTCGATCTTCGAAGAGTTGGCTATAGAGACGAGCCCTTCATTTTAGCAAACCAGGTGAAACAAGTGTTCTATGTCACTGATCCTGCGAGCAAAAACATGTCCATTGTCCTTAAAAGTAAAAAACAGAAGTATGGTGATCCGACCTTCAACCTTGATGACACACCACCTTTCACAATAACTCCACCTCGAACAAATGAAGTAGAATTAGTAGATGATGACGAATATGCTGTAAGAAATGACCATGGTGAAGGACTATGGGAAACAATATAGAGTAAGACCTTAATTTATAAACGAGAACTGTGTGTTTTTTCTGTTTTAGTTCCCTCTTAGTTTATTTCAGTTTTATTGCAATTATTTACATTTCTGATGATGCTTTTTATGTTAACAGGAATATGGACAAGATGACGAGAGGCGTAGAGATGACGAAAGCTCTAGTAATGACGAAAGGCGTAAAGTTGAACCCCCTGCAAGAAGGAGGGTTAGAGGCTGTACAAAGATGAAAGCATTGGTTGCACGTCATGAACATCAACAGGAGAGGCTACATATAGACTTCGATGACAATCTGAATCCAGTTGGTCTTGAGGAAGACCACTTCATTAGCTACGTAGGGTTTTTGGCTCGAAGCAAAGTGCGCATTACCTACGATAATTGGAGATTGGTTCCCCCAAAAATGAAATACATGATTTGGCAGCAACTTTTGGTATGTATGTTTTGATGCATTGTAGCTTTGTTCTTATTGTTTCAAATATAATAATCTTATGTTTTACCTTGCAGCAAACATACGATGTCCCAGAGACTAGGCAGATGTATAAGCACTGGATGGATGAGGTTCGTGTACGATGGAAAGGTTTCAAGAACAAGCTAACAGCACAGTACATTCGAGGGGCCCTTAGGGGTAAGGATCCATGTGCACAGTATACATATTTGTCTCCAGAGGATTGGAGGTTGTTTGCGGCATCACGAACAGATCCTGAGTTTTGGGTAAGATTTCTGTCATCATGATAAAGAACTTGTAATTTTCATATACTTTATATCGTTGATTTATTTTTTGTTGTTTTTCATTCATAGAAATTAAGTGCAGCAAATGCACAGAGGCAAGCAGAAAATAAATATAAACATTTCATGTCTCGCGGTGGATATCGGAAGCTTGAGCAGCAAATGATGCAAAAAGAGTTAGAGAAAATGAAGGAAGCAGCGGAATCTGATCCTAGCATTGTTATCCAGGCCCCGGTACCTCCTCCACGTTAGAAAAAATGGAAAGCAGGGAGGATTAAGGCTGGGAAGTACATAAATCCGACTGTTGCTGAGGTTGCTGCGAGGATTGTAAGTAGTTATACCATAAGTACCTAATTTTTTACATATAGCGAGTGGTTTCAATACATTTACGATAAACTGTATGCTACAGGATGAACTGGACGAGCAGAGTAGCCAAGGTTCATTCAATCCAAGTAGACGGATGGACATCTTGTCAACGGCTATTGGGAAGGCAGATGACCTTGATCGTGTTCGAGGAGAGACACGGGGAGTTAGTGCCGCGAGGTATTTTGGACGAGACCCACATTATTCGTCGCAAGCTGGACCTAGCAAGGACGTTGTGGCCAAGATTCGAGAAGAGCTCGAACAAGAGATCGAGGCCAACCTTCACGACAAGCTCCGACAAGAGCTGTTGCCAGAGCTTCAACTTGAAATGGCAAAGATGTTCGAAGCGCAAAGGGCAAGGGACGAGCATAGAACTCAGGAATCCCCGGCCTTTAATAGCACCAGAGGAAGTTACAACCTTCTGGAGGAACCACTTGGTGACCCTTCTCCTACTCCAGTGTCGGGAGACCCTTGCACCCTCTATTTGGATGATCCACTGTTATGTGTTGTTGCTGATGCTCTCATTAACACACGTGCTACCACCCACCATCATCAGCAAATTCCGGAGGATTTTCGTAGGGTGAATGTGACGAGTGTTAGAAAGGGGGAAGAAGGTACAGCCATCCCTGTTCTTGATCCAGAGGTTGGCACGTTAGGTCAAGCGATAGGATCTTTCATCCTTTGGCCTCACAATCTTATTGGTTTAGACGCAACACCTCCAATGGTAGGAATTACCTTACTATTACTGAAAATCTGTTGGCATCCTAATAACAATTTGTTTTTTGATGTTTTAAAAGGATGACGAAGCTGCGAGGAAATGGCCCTACTTAGCACGGCTGCAGCAGATCTACAAGGGCATTAAACAGATTGACCTGAAGATGCCTCAAGGGATTGTGGGCCCTACATTGGAGTATCCCTACACGATTGACAATACAGATCTCAAGCAGTTTATCAGGTTGGAGGAGATAGATGCAGGCTGGGTGAAATTTGCAATCATGTAAGTTCTTTTTTCAATTTTCCCATAGAATTCATTTAGTGGTTTTTTTTATTTCATACATTCAATAATTCATTCCTTATTTTAATTCTATTATAGCACCTTCCACGGTCTCTGCACAAACATGGAAAGACGTGATTGGTATGGATTCTTATGTCCTACGAATACGACAGGGGATACTTGTACTGTGTTGCATAGGACTCACTATGTCAGCTACACAATGGGACAGACCAAACTTCATTGTTATCTAGCACCCATTGTTCAACGGTTCGTATTTACATTTTGTTAATTTAAGAAGTTTAATAAATAATTGTCTTCTCATCTAACTTCATTTTAATGTGTACATGTTGTTAAAGTTACCACTGGAGTTTGTGTGTTATATGTCCCCACCGCAACGTAGTCTATTGGTTTGATCCCTTGAGTAAAAAGCCAGACAAAGATACAAAATCCGTCTTCGACACGTAAGTTATTCTGTTTGTATTTCATTGACTCTTAAAAAATGAATGGTTCTAATTTCTGTTCATTTTGCTTTTCATGATAGTGCTTGTCAAACATATAGAGTCCTAGGTAGGTCACGTGAGGGTACAATTGTTAAAAAGCCAAAGTAGTTTTATCCGATAGTAAGTACATTCGATCCTACCTAATTGTTTCATTGACGGTCCTTCTAAACATACCTTTATTGATTTTAACAACCAATTGCATCCCTTTGATTTAAAGTGCCCTTGGCAACCTGGCAACACTGAATGCGGATATTATGTTATACTTTATATGTATAACATAACTCAAAGTGGAATTACTAGCGATTTTGAAAAGGTAATCGCTTCTTCATTCTCAAATGATAATATTTTTGGTGTTCTAATCGAAATGCTAATTAATTCATTTGCTTGAGATTCATTTCTTCAAAGCTTACTTTCTAATTTTTAGATTTTTTATAATGAAGATGCCTACCTACGTGAAGACCTTGATTTGATCAAAGATCTTTTGGCTGGACATCTTCTTCAACATATAGGGTAGTAAACTTTTTATTTTATATCAGTTTGTAGTTGTGTGATGACAGTGTTTTGACACTTTCTGGTTGTTATTGTTGATATATATAGTAGTAGGTTGTATGAAAGGTTATTGTATGTATATATAGTAAAGATTGTAGTGCTGGATGTCCTTACCAGTTTGTAATGGACAGTGTGGTTTATGAATCCATCTTCTATTCTGTTTCTGCAGTTTGAATTTGCTGGGTAATACAGAATGTAAATTATGGTATATAAAAAACCTAACCTTTAGACGTCCCAAATTAAGAATTGGGAGGTCTAAAGTCCCCTCTGGGGGACTTTAGACGTCCTAAATCTTAATTTGGGACGTCTAAAGTCCCGCCTTGGGGGACTTTAGACGTCCCAAATTACAATTTGGGATGTCTAAAGTCTCACTTTAGACGTCCCTATTATTTGGGACGTCTTTTCTTACAACTTACTACGCCCTCAGTATATACGTCTCCCCGTTTTGGGACGTTAAAGGTGCCAAATTTGGGATGTTATAGCCCCTTTTTGTAGTAGTGAATGCTCAAAGGCTCAAGCGTTAGATGTGTTCAACCTCAAACTAAAGCACCCTTTAAATAGGCAACAAACCATTTGAAAAGTCACCAAAATAATCACGTTAATGTGATTAACTCCATGGTTTCAAATGTTGCAGAAATTCATTTTGACGTTTCCAAACGTTGGTCCATAATGCTCACACGTTAAAAGCAATAAAGACCCATTAAATAATTCAAAGCTATTGATATGAGACTTTAAAGCAATAACAACGTTCACAAAAGCAATGGAAAAACTGATTCATGCTTCTAAAGTTCCAATCGTGTAGGTCCCACAAATAAATGTGAATAATCATGAGTTCATGCAACGTCCATATTTCACAATTAAAGTAAGAGTGATTGTGACATTTAAATGGGAAGTATTTGTTCCAAAATATTTTTCCATTTTGTAAATCTACAAAAATGCCTTTACTAAATAAAAGGTGTTCAGTATAACTTGCCCACAGGGGAAATTGCCGGATTTCCATATGGCTTGTTGTTGTACGAGTTCATTCCTCCTCTTGACTCATTTACTTATCCAAGTTCATACACTTGGACACTCACACTCTCAAACAATGTGAGACTTATTCCATTTGACACACCCATATTATTTATATAATAATTCCAACAACTTTTCACTTTAGCAGGGCCTATCAAATTCATATGTAGTAGTTGAAGTGGCTTTCTATTGAAACTGTTTTCTTTGATTTAAACGAAGAATTTATTTGTTTCTCTTTTTTTTTTTTGCAAGCATCACAAATAATGTCATTCTTAAAACTAATCTTAGAGCCTGTTTGAATTCACGTTTTGTTGCACAAAACGCGTGGCCAACACGTAAAAGCATAGTGGGGCAGATTTGTCATGTTTGGGAAAGCGTCAGATCCAACTGCGCTTCAAGATAAAAAGCAGCTTCTTGAAGAAGCCCACATTTCTTGCTTTTTCTCTGCAATGAAGTGCCTGTTTGGATTAGCTGTGAAGAAGGAGCTTTTTTTGCAGATGGGCTTTTGAAAAAGTCATATTGAAAAAAAGTAAGATTGTAGATGTGATTTGTGTTTGGATTGACGGTGGCAGAAGTGACTTTTTTTTAACCTTAAACCTGTTTGAATTAGTGTTTGAAAAGCCAGTTTAGATGAGAAATGACTGAAAAGAACATGAATCTTATTGAATATTACACACACACATATTAGTTAAATATATTGTGATAATTGAAGTAAAAAAATATTAAAGTTTTTTGATAAAATAAGAAAGGTGAAATTATAATTAAAAGAAAAAAGATAAATTTATATTTAAATTAGAATGCATACATGAAATATCTTATTATTGGATCATCCACCCCACCCTATGAAGATCACTAATGCTTGGCCTGATAGAACAATTAAATCATTTTTCAGTTTTTGTTCTGAGGTTCCCGAATTCAATGAAGAATATATACTTGGAAGGAGAACTTTATCCTCTTTAGTATATCAGAAGGCATTAAACAATGAATTTGCCCTTAATCAAGCATGGCATTATGCAGTATCTACCCCACTTGTCATTATCTATCGCTGAAAGAAAGCACTCGCCCACACAAATCCCAAACAAAATTAAATAACAGCTTGTGAAGGAGCTTCTCACCACCTTCAACGCACCTCATATGAGCTTCTGTTAGAAGGAGCGTTTTTTGTGGAAGCCCAGTGACAGTGAACGCTTTCCCAAACAGAGGTAATCAAGCAAAATGGACTTTTGGGCTCTCATTGAGCTTTTTTTTGGAGCCACCGTGTTCCCAAACAGACCCAAAGGCGTCACAGTGAAGCTGAGGTTAGCTACAGTCAGAGCACTTCAATCATTATCCGATTCCTGTCACCCTCTTATCGCGTCTTGCTTGGTGGTGGTTGGTGTTTAACTAATGATGAGTCTCTATTTTCCTACTCTGATGAAGCTCTACTCTCTTCAAAGAAAGAAGAAGAAGCTTTGATCAAATTAGGATTTGACTAGGGACTTAAGTGCAAATTTTAAAAGTTTTTGAGGAGGGATTAATATAAACATTTTGAAATATTTGTGAGGTGAACTGAAATTTATGAAACATCTAGGTCCTTTTCTGTGATTTCCTCGGTCTCTTTTCTTCATTTAATTGTAATTTCCACAAATTTTAGGGGATTTTTCTGCAATTTTCTCAAGTTATCCAAATATTAATTTTAACCCTTCAAAATCTTCAATTTATTATTAAGCATCTATAATACAAGATTAAGCACAACGAAATGTTCAATTATTACCATTCAAGTTTGTGGACTACTATAGAAAGGACGCTTAGAATATGAAAGATTAGGTTTCATCTTTTGGGGGAAATGAAATCATATAGCTTTGAAACACAAGTACACATAGTTTACTTTTTTTTTCAATAATAATTTCACCTTTTTTATTTTATCAAAGTTTTTTAATATTTTGTTACCTCAATTATCACAATATGTACAACTAATATATATATATATATATATGTAGTATTCAATAAGATTAGAAAAAAAGAGTTTTATATGCCCTTTTCAATCATTTCATATATAAACGGGCTTTTTAAATACTAATCCAAACAAGTTTAAGGTTAGAAAAAAAGTCACTTCTACCACCGTTAATCCAAACACAAATCACATATATAATTTAACTTTTTTTCTATCTAACTTTTCCAAAAGCCCATATCCAAAAATCACATAATAACTCCACCACTAATCCAAGCAAGCACTTAGGAAATTCAACAACTAGATCATCTTCTATTAATTTATTGAGCTGATTGGTATTAATATGAGCAAGCCATATATGCCAAAACTAGCTTTCCTCTATATGACTAACAAAAAAATTATCTAAAGATTGTGTATTAAAAAGTTAATAGCAGTAATCTTTGCATCTAAACTCTCAAGATGAGTGAGGTGGTGTGTGCTTCGATCCTTCTGGTGGAAACTTGGTCCACTCTCTTTGATTGGGATCAAATGCAGAAGGCTTCAAATCAAGGAGCGGAGTTGGAGCAGGTCTTGCAACAGCATGTCTGTGCTATGGCACAAGAAATTAATAACCCATCTCCCCCGGTCTCCCTTGGCTCAAAAGTGGCGGTTTATTCCCTCTTGAAACAGAATCTTCAAACTGAAAATTCCCTGAACTTTCAAACCCATCTCTTGCTCAGGAAATATACAAATATATGTTGAGTGAGCATAGGAATATATATTTCAGGGCTTTGAATCATCAATAATAAATTGTGCTCTACTTAAATATACCAACGTACTTGTTTTTTCTTCAGCATCCTTAGAAATAAATCTGTCCTGTCTGAAAAGAGCATGAAATGGCAGCCGAACAGCTTCACGTGGCCACGAGGACTGCGTGGTGTTTCAACATGAATTCAGACCGATCAGTTTTTTTGAGATCACAGAGGACGATTGGTTTGAAAAGATAAATGGGCATCCCTTTTGATTAGTGGGGTTGTAAATGTTTTGCCTTGAAAGATTTTTGAAGGCGGGAGGCAGACACTAAATTTGAATTTCAAACGAAAGCATCAAAGGAGACCGAACCACCAAGCCACGTGACCACTTGAAGCTGTTTCAAAGGCTGGTACCGGCCGACCTTTTTATTAAAATACAGAGGACGTATGGTTTGTGGGGTGGATAAAACTTCAGCCTCGAAAGATGATTGAAGGCATGAGGTAGCTAGAAAGCATATTTGAATTTCAAATGGAGGCAGCAAGGGCGTGTTTGTTTTAAAATTTATGATCTCGAGGCATTGACCAACAGATGTGAAAATAAATCACAGCCGTAGAATCCTTATGAATACTGTTTTCGGTGGAATGCCATTTTTTGTACTGATTCTTATTTTATATTGATATTGATACAATACAATATATGGATATCATCGAAGAAACTTCACGGGCATGAGTTCATTGACGCGGAACAGTAGACTGCGAAAGGAAAACTCTCCTCTGCAACTCTCATTCAAGGAAGCTGAGCTTTTCTAACAATTTCATGGTCCATCACTCTCTGCCTCCAATCTGGTAATTTCTGTCTCTGCTTTTTTCGGTTTCTTGTCCTTTTTACTCAGATACGGGCTAGATCTGCATGTGTTGGACATGGCAACTACTGTTTCGTTTTCATCTTTTTATGAACTGAGTTCTCACTCAGGAATTGGATCCAAATACTCATAAAGAATTGGGAGAGTACGATAGTATAAATCCAGATCTGATCTTGATCCATTCTTGTACAACGCAGCTCCAAAATTGTTGGGATTTCATTTCGGCTGAGTATACTCATAATAATCGTCCGATATATGTAAGTGAGTCAAGACAATCTTCTTTGTAAAGTGCGTGGTACAGTGGTACCTACGAGTTTTGATTTTAGTTCATATATTTTTAATGTTTTAGTTGTGAACACTATACTTAATAATTCTTATGAAATTGTAAGAACTAAAATCATGATGTAAAATTATAGGAACTAATTCTGGGCAAAAAAAAATTATAGGAACTAAAATTAAATCTCTATCAGACTGTAAGTAATAAAAATGTTATTAACTCTTTGGTCATATGTGGAGGTGGTACTGGTACTCGAACTTGGGTCCTCCAGGAGCTGGAAAGAGGAATATGATTATCAGTACAATGTTATTAACTCTTATATTTTTCCGGCTGTATTTTGCACCTAAAATAATTATGGATTTCAAAAGCTCATGGAATGAAATTGTGTTTTCTCTTTCTACAAAACAATAATTAGACTGAGACTTTTTCATTGGAATACTACGTGCAATGTTGTACAAGCGAAACAAATAATTTTTGTTGTGTTAGTTATCATCACACCATAAATTTTCACTATAAATTTACTTTGGTATCTTCATTTCTATCTTCCCGTAGAAGCAATTATGACAGCTCGGCATGCAAAAACATCTTCTATGCACTATCATTGGACGTATGATGTATTCCTCAATTTTAGAGGCAAAGATACTCGTCATGGTTTCACAGGACATCTGTATGATGCTCTCAATAAAATGGGAATTTGCACTTTCTTCGATGACAAGGAAATAGGAATAGGGGATGAAATTACACCAACGCTTCTCAAAGCAATCCAAGAATCTAGAATGGCCATTACAGTATTTTCTGAGGAATACGCTTCCTCAACATTTTGCCTAGACGAACTAGTCCAAATCCATCAATGTATCAATGGAAATGGTCGACTGGTTTGGCCAATTTTTTATAATGTGGAGCCTTCTGAAGTAAGACATCAAAGAGGGAAATACGGACAAGCACTAGTTAATCATAAACAAAACTCAAGGGCTGATGAAGAAAAGATAAAAAAATGGAAGCACGCACTACGTGAAGTAGCTAATCTTAAGGGCTCATCATGTGATACAAGGTTATACACAACTTTTTTTCCCCCTCCTTCTAATTAATGTTTTTCCTTGCTAGTTAGTTAGGACAGAAGAACATTATTTCAATTACTATGCTTGCATTTGAAACATGAATCGCATGGATTTATTTAGAATTGAGTGAAATTTCTATTTGCTTTTTCAGGAAAGATTATGAACGTGAACTTATTAAAGAGATTGTGAACCACATCATTAGGATAATCAAAGAAAGGGACCCCCTCAATGTTGCCGAATATCCGGTTGGTTTAACTTCTCGCGTTGAAAAAATAAACTCTCTATTGCAACTTGGGTCAAATGATGAGGTCTTCATGATAGGAATTTGTGGAACTGGAGGAATGGGTAAAACAACAATAGCACGTGCTGTATATAATGTAATTGCTGATCATTTTGATTATTTGTGCTTTCTCGATGATATCAAGGGAGAATCTGCGAAACATGACCTACAGCAACAGCAAGCCAAAATGCTTTCAAAGATTTTACGGCAGAAGATAGAAATTGAAGACGTTGATGAAGGAGTTGAACTCATAAAACGAATACTCAAAGGCAAGAAAACTCTTTTGATTCTTGATAATGTAGATGAACGAAAGCAATTGCAAAATTTAGTTGGGACATGTGAATGGTTTGGTTCTGGGAGCAGGATCATTATAACAACTAGGGATTTACATTTACTTAAGATTCATGGGATTGAAAGAATATATGAGATGGATGGATTAAATCATGAAGAATCTCTTGATCTGTTAAGTTGGATGGCCTTTGGAAAGAAGCAAGTTGATTATGATGCAAGATACAAGGATGTTGTGGAGCGTGTGATAAGTTATGCCAGCGGTCTTCCCTTAGCCCTTGAATTAATAGGCTCTGACTTGTATGGTATGAATGTAAGAGAGTGGGAATCTATGTTAAATGAACGTAAAAGAACCCCTCATGAAAAGATTCAACAGATATTAAAAGTAAGCTATGATAGCTTGCAACAGCCCGAAAAAGAAGCTTTTCTTGATATTGCTTGCTTCTATAATAGAAGAGGATTGGAATATGTCAAAAAGATGGTGGGAATTGTCCATGATTTTGATCCAGTTGATTATCATATACGAGTGTTGGTAGAAAAATGCCTCATAAAGATTGTAAAGATTGAGAAATATTTTGGGATGCAAGAGAATTACTGTATTAATATGCATGATCTCGTACAAGATATGGGAAGAGAGATCATTCATCAAGAATCACGAATAGATCCTGGAAAACGTAGTAGGTTATGGTCAAGTAAAGATATCCGTCGTATTTTGGAGGAAAGTGAAGTAAGTCTAACGCTAACTAGAATAATCTACTTTTTCTTGTTTGCCTCGTAATTTTAGTTTTTTTGGCACATAATCTCTTGCTCGTATTACAGTTGATGAGATGCATACTTATTTGGTTATGTTATAGAAAGATAATGTCCGGCAAAAAAAAAATGTCTTAGAAAGATAATGCTTAGAGTTCAAAACAAGAGATGGCCAGATGAAAGGACCCTTAATAAGATCAACCCATAGCTTGACTAGATTGATTTCGTAAATTTGGTTTTTTGTGTTTAATATTTCGTGGTTTTCATTTTGAATAAGGATTTTTCACTATTTTTATGGTTCTAGTATTTAATAGTTTCAATATTTACTTTATGATAAAATTTATATTGCATAAAGCAAAAACGCAAAAAATAAAAAAAAAATCATCAGTCTAAAGGAAAAAATTGTTCCTAAAATGTTGATTTAAATTATGCCAAATTGGTCTAAATTTGAGAAACCAAAATAATAATATATAAACAAAGATATGAAATGACATATAGCTATATGCATGAGCTTTGATTGGAGTTTGTTTGCTGGTACTGTAACATTGCTTCTCATCATGACTACTTTTGTTCATCAACAATTGATAAAATTTTGTTTTCATTTATACAGTAGTTTATAAGGGCACGAATGAAGCAAAGTTAGTGTCATAATATCAGAGTCAGAATGTATAAAGCAAAACTTATATTTTTATGGTACTTTTGTCTAATCAAATTAGAAACAATTATTTCTTTAACTTTGTTACTCATTTTTGTTACCAAAACTGTCAATGTATTTAAAATTTAAAAACTACTTTTTTAAATTTAATTAGATAAATTAAATTAGTTTAAATACCTAAGTTTTTTCTAAAATAAATGGTGATTGAGAAGCCTTTAAGATTATGAAAAGGTTTCAACTAAATACTTTTTGTTGAAAATCAACTCTTTGTTTGTTAGAACATAGAAGTTTACAAAATAGATTTTAACCCTCATCCCATATTTTGTTTGCAATGTGGGCCCCTTCTACATTCTGGATTTGTCCCTGGTTGTTATGTTTTTGTTTGGTGATTGTGTTAGTTATTTGATATAGGTGTGGGACATACTTATTATTGATATTTTCATTTGTTTTCGGAATGTTACCAAAAGTTATCAATAAATGCTTTTGGCCTAAAGTACTGAATGTATATAGTTGAACTCATTGACTAGCATATACACAAGAAAAATATTTTTTATAAAAAAATTAAGACTTAAGTAATATTGCATGGCTTGATCTATTTGAATTGTTTGCTATGGGCTTTTAGTGGCGTGGGTTTGATTTTGATTAGGAAACTAATCATCGTTTTGTTTTGCAATTTGTTTATCATTATTTATTATTATTCATATAACTATAGCATGAATACCTTTAACATATTAGTGGCTTTGAATATTTGATTTTTTTTCTATTTACTATTATACATATATCAAATTGCTAATGTTTTGTTATTTTCTTTAATTTTTGGTTTAAAAGGGAACTAGTAAAGTTATTATCATAATTCAAGTTGAAAGCTCCGAATGCATAGAAATTGATTGGAATGGGAAGGCCTTCAAGAGTATGAAGAATCTCAAAATTCTTATTCTTGAGAATGCAAAATTTTCACAAGGTCCCAAATACCTCCCTAATAGTTTAGCAGTATTGAGATGGAGAGGATATCCTTCATCAAGTTTGCCTGATGGTTTTCGTCTAAAGGATCTTATTGAATTCAATGTGAGAGATAGTAATTTCAATTCAATAATGGAAACAGTTAGTAAGGCAAGCACCCCAAATCTTATGTGTATTTTGTTCATTTATTTAATTTATTATACTTCTTATATAGTTTTGGTTATTGCAGATGATATTGCAGAAGGCAAATGTGAGTTTTTTGAACTTTTCAGGGTGCAAAGATATTGAGAAGATACCTGATTTATCTGGCCTCCCAAGTTTAAAGGAGTTACAGCTTCATGGTTGCACAAATCTAATTGAGATTGATAATTCCGTTGGACAGTTAGCAAAACTTGAAACCTTGGGTGTAAGCGGCTGTACCCAGCTTAGGACTTTTCCAAGTGAATTGAATACACCCTCTCTTGTGCTTTTGGATCTTGTCGATTGCATGAATCTGAATTTCTTTCCAAAAATACGAAATAGGGAAATGAAAATATCTTTTTCGTATTTGGAAGGAACTAGTATAGATCAATTGCCTCCATCATTGGAAGATCTTACTAAACTTAGTTCGGTGCAAATTAGAACATACTCTGGAGTGGGATTCATGACGCCACCAAGTAGCACTTTTTCGTTGCCAGCACTTGGACATATAACAGTTGAAGCAGTCGAAGAGGAGCTTATTATGGAAGTGGCATCAACAATGAAATTGAGTGCTGGAGATTGCCCAGTATTTCATTTAGAGTCGAGGAATTTATTGTTGAGTAAGGTTGATTTCACTCTCTGGTTTTCTTACATTAATCTCATCTATTGAGTATATATGACTTCATTTGTATTGCTTCTCAATATTTCTTTCGATTCTCAGGAAATACTTGCATCTATTGTACTGATCAACTATGAAGATACGCTTGATCATGAATGGTTCGATCACTGTAGCAAAGGGCCATCCATTTCGTTTTGGTTTTTTGACCAATATTTCCCATGTCTTATTATTTGTGCTATTCTTGAAGAAGATGAGGTTGTTGATGTCAAAAGAGAAGTGTTCATAAATGAAGAAGCATGTACTAATGAGTTTATGATTTTAAACATGGGACATGAAGAGGACCATATAATTGTGGATTATATTTGGAAATTCCAAATGAATAAACCATATGCACAAGGTCAGTGGATACATGCAAAGATTTGTTTTTCTTCATCTTCAATGTTCACTGGTGGTACGGTAAAAGAGAGTGGAATCTATTTCCTTAGAGATGAGAGAACCAATATGGAAAATATCCGATTCACTGATTGATAAGTAAAATATTTACATATTTATTTTCCCTTATATGATGATTTTATGGACGCTATTTGAATTTAATATAATATATTTGGGTGTAAAATAAATAGTATTTAAAAAATAAAGAAAAATATAAAAAAAGGTCAGTACTGTAGCGTCGGTCACTATTCATGACGGAATCACTGTATCAGGACGTTACTGTAGCGGATGGAGGTGACTGTAGCGGATGGAATCACTGTAGCACTGTAGCAACACGGAAAAAATACGTAGGTTTGCTGAAAAGTCATGTTCATGCGTGAAATGAAGGTAAAAATACTGTAGCACCTGTGGGAAAAAATGAAGAAGCAACAGACGCTCGCTTGCCTATATATATGTGTGTGTTTCTTTGCAAACGGGAAGAGGAGGAGAGAACAAGGCGTGAAGAATTTTCTCTTATAGTCAGAGATCCTTCTCTGACAGGGAGAGATATTTTCTCTGACAGTTCTAAATAAATTGTGTTATTTTTTATTTTTAATTTTATGTATTGTATTATTTTTTTCATGCCTCCTATATGGAAGGCTTAGTATTATATTACTTTTTGCATGCCTCCTACATGGAAGGCTTAGTATTATATTACTTTTTGCATGCCTCCTACATGGAAGGCTTAGTATTGTATTACTTTTTGCATGCTGCCTACATGGAAGGTTTTACCTCCTAAATGGACGGCTAGATTTCTCCAGTTTTTTTCATGTATATTTTTGGTTGTATATTTATGTTTGAGAATTTAATATTCAAGTTTATGCAGTATTTATGAAGATTTCATTCTAGTTTTATATAATGTCAATTTATTTTTATTTTGTTTTTAATTTTATCATGAGCTAAATTTTCATTTTCCTAGGGTGATGACGTAGCTTACTAATGCCGGATTGAATCTTAACTTATTAAATCTAGTTTTAATTTCTCCTTCATGATTGAGTTTTAATTATTGTTCTTAATGCTTTCATTTGATTGGCCACCTTTTGAATGATTACAATATGCATGTTGAGACCGGAAGGAGATGCATGTGTGTAGATTCTATAATTAAAACCATGGCTTGCATATGAAATAGGAATATATTCATATGAGTTGTGTAGTTTTATTGAGTTCCATAAATCTTAATGCATAATTAATTGCTTAAATTCATATAGGAATATATTGGATTAGCAATTAATTATAGAATTGCTTGACCTTGGAAGAGGCTAGTAATTAAATTAGGGAAAATCGACTATCAATCATGTGGAATAAATTGGGCTAGAATAGATAAGTGATTCAATCCGGAATTTGTTAAGTGAAATCTAATCCCTAGGACTTTTTCTCATATTTGTTTTCATATCATCTGCACTCATATTTAATTATTTTTCTTTTATTTGTACTCTCAATCACCAATTTATCGATTGACTAAATAGAATTAAAATTACCCATTTTGGTACTTAGTGATCAATCCTCGTGGGAACGATACTCTACTCACTTCTATATTACTTGATTACGACAGTGTACACTTGCACTATTTAATTGATCATCCACACTCGTAACACTGATCCTTCCAATGTTCAGATCTCTTGACTAATAACCAAGGTATAGTGTTATCCCCATTTTTTTTTTAATCTAATTTTATGTAATTTAATATTATATTGCACTTTGCTTAGGTTGTACTATAGAAGGTGACACTACTGCTACAAATAATCCTTTCTTCCCATCCCAAAGTGAGTGTCAACATACACTCTCACATGCTGTTTTGGACATTGACGGGCTAAGATGACTATCTGCAAAGTGTAGGGCACAGAGACTTACCTTTCCTATCTCAATTCATATGGATCCTAGGATTATGGGTTCTCAATTGGAATATGATATCATTATTACCAGGCAAGATGTCATGGAATTCCTAAGCATGCAAGAGCTCTGCATAACCATTATCTAAGTCTTTGTCATGTAAGTAACTTTATTTTTATTTCTAGGCCTAACATATCTATGCATTTAGCTCTCTCTTACAACTCCATGCATTGCATGCAATTTGATAGGTTTGCCAACAAACTTTGCTGCGATAGAGAAATTGATGGTAGATTTGGATTTTTGTGTCCAAATGCTATTCGAAGCGTAGGCAATACGCGAAAAGATATATAAAATATCTTATATTGGAAGTACTATCAAGGAAAGCAATAAGCAATGTTGGCTTGCACCAATTCGTGAAGGGTAACAAGTTCATTCATTATAATAATGTGAATAATTATTCTGATATTATAATCACTAATTAATATCTTGTACATAGGAACCATTGGACTTTATGTGCTATTTGCCCAGAGTCGAATATCATTTATTGGTTTGATTCAGTGGGAAGAGAACAAGGCAATGATATTGAGAAAATATTCACCGAGTAAGTATTGTTTTGCAAAATTTTAGCTAGCAGTGTTACTAGTCAATAAACTAATTTCTTACATGTATTTAATAACAGAGCCCTTGAGATGTATCATATCATTGGAGAAAAGAGCACCAAATGCTACGCCCAAATGTAAGCAAGCCATTTGGAGCATTAATGTATAGACTGATTGTGTATCTCATTCTTGCTCTTTTAAATTTTGGTTACTCTTATTTCTTGATTTGTAGTATCGGCGTCAACTTGGAGATAAAGAATGTGGATATTACGTCATGGGATATATGTATGACATCATTGTTCGTAACCAAATTCACTCACTAGACATGGTAATTATATATTTATCATTCTAGTTTTCTCATTGTAATTGTCATTTATGAGCTATTATTGACTGTAATGTGTTTCAAATTTGTAGCACTTCAACAATCCACAATGTTATTCGCAAGAAGACATTGACAACGTTAGGAACATGTTATCAGACTATTATTTGCCGCCTACTAAACACCGGAGAATGGAAGGGATGTAAGAGGGCATGTATGGGTGACATATAGTGTGTTTCAAAAACATGATGGTGTGAGGGTGTTATTTTTAAAACGGATGTGAAGTGTATGTCTATTCTAATCACAAATTAGATTGCAATGTAATCACATATTACTTAATCTCAGAGCTAATTAAAATCCCCTTTTGTCAAGGTACATCTTAATGCTTAAATTCATATTCAATGATGGTCAATCACTAAATAGATAAAGATACACAAGATTAAATAACCAAAATAAATATCAAAACATAAGTAATAAGTGAAAATAAAGTATAATCCACCTACAAGCAAGTTTATAGTTCCTCTAGGTTGCAAAACAAGCTAGTCACACACGGCTTCAATCCAACCTATCACAACAGCAATAGAAACAGAATCAAATGACATAATTAACAGGATGCAGCACTAGAAAAAAAAAACTTGTCACTATTTAATAACAAAACTGAAGAACAAAGTCACCAATGGCTTCCTCCTGTGGTCTCTACTGTCGAACCCAAACTGAAACTCTTCTGCCATTTCAAAAATAACCGTTGCTGAAGGAAAACCATTTAGATTGTGATAGGGCTAGATGAAAAGATTTTACAAAACCAATGTAGAAATCACTTGAATATATGGTGTCGGTAAATTTTTTTAGCATATACCAACTAATGTAAATATGATAAAATAACCGAGATAAAATGAGTTTTTATAGCTTTGGCAATTTATATCGTATCAAAATAAGCTAAAGATGAATTATTTAGCTCAAACTTTCCTCCAATTTTGCCAACTAAAAATTTGGGCTTATTTAATTCTGTTTTCTGTTCTCACAAACAGTTTTATGAAATAGTTTTTGAAAATAAGTTTTAAAAATTAAAAAAAAAAAAATCTATTTGAATAGATTGTTTTGAAAAATCTGTTTTGGAAATGAGGTAGTGGTGCGGTCGCCAGTGGTAACGTGGCGGTAGTATAGCGTCGATAATGGATAAGTAGCAGGCTCAAAAAGTAAAAAATACGAAAACAAAAACAAGAAAACAACTAAGAACTATTTTTGTTTTTTAGTTTTTAAAACAGCTTTTTGTTTTTCTGTTTTTAAAAACAATTTTTTGAAAACAGTTTATCAAACATGTTTAATTGTTTTATTGTTTTTAAAAAAAAAAAACAGTTTTTAAAAACAAAATCAAATAGGCCCTAAGTATTGTTTTATTTTATGCAAATGGACTTGAAATTACGCTTGATATATTCATAACTCATTGGTAAACGAGTGTGGGTTTGAAAACAGAGTAAATTTATTTATCACAATTTCCATGAACTTCTTCTTACTCCTCTGATAGAGCTCAATATTTATATATTTTTATTAATTAATCTTAGGCTTTTGTGGGACTTAATTAAATATTTTGGATATTATCAAGTGTTAAAGTGAGATTTTAGTGAAAGAATAATTTGAGAATTATAGTGGTTAAATTGTTATATTTTTAATTAATATTTGTTATTTCCATTATTCTTTAATTATGAGTAAAAGACAATACCTTTGTGAATATAATTTTATAGGTAATGAAGTGGCCCAACTTACTCATTTAATTATTTAACCTAGAGAGAATTGAATGAAGAAAGGAAGTAGGGACCATTTGAATTGAAGTGGGGTAGCTGTTGTGAAGGAAAGAAACCAAATTGAAGAATTGAAGAATTAAGGAGATCGGACCGAAATGGGAAGAGAAGAATTGAGAGCAAGGGGAAATCTGGACCAAGATTGATTATTGAAGGAAAAAAAGCCAGCACCCGTTTTTGTTGACCGTAGTGGAGATGGGCTGAAATGAAAATGAGAGTGGACCAAATTGGAGAGGCATGAAGAGGGCAGCTGTGAAAAGGAAAAGAAAACGCTGGAGCATTAGGAAAGTGGGCCGAAATATTTGACTGAGAATTGAGAGGGGATGAGCTGGACCGAATTAAATGGCTGAATTGAATTGAAGAAAGAAAGTGGACCAAATGTGAAAAGGAAAGAAAGGAAGCATACAGAAGAGCCGAAATTGTTGACCCATGGATTAAAGAAAAAGAGCTTGCTGGACTTTGAGGGAATAAATGAAGAAAGGAGATGGGAATGATGGAGAAAGGCTGACCGAATAGAGAAAAGGGAAGGCTGAACCGAAATTGAGAGCTGGACCGTGTGGGAGCAGCTGAACCAATTGAGGGGACCACATGAGAAATAAAAAATAGGTGTGGCGGCGCTGTGTGAAGAGGGGAGAGCTTCGGAAATAAAGGAGAGCAGCAGCGAATGAAATGAGAAAGAGGAAGAGGCGCTGGTTTTTGGGGGAGAAGAATGAACCGAGTGTGAAAAGAGAGAAAGGAGGCACCGAATAAGAAAAAGGAGGCTGCTGATGAGAGATGCTCACACGCATGTAGAGAGGCTGAAACAGTGGCTACTAAACCAATGATTTGCTAGACCGAATGGATGCAATGGAAGACCAACAAATGAAAAGGCACAAGAAGCAGTTAGCTGGACTGAATGGATATTGAGGTGGAAGCAAGCTGCTGCATTTCTATGGTTGATTTCTTCTATTTTCTTCAAGCTTCATCTTCCTCCTCTTCCATGAGTAGCTAAGTTTTGGTGATCTCCTTGAGTTGAGTAATGGTTTGAGCTTCTAAACTTCAATGGAATTCCTTTAAGCTCTCTTTTTAGTTCATGATTATGTAGCTTGGTTAAGTATGTAATTGTGATTTAGATTGTTTTATGCCAAGTGAATAAACTTAGTGGTTGAGCTAGGAGTTGATTAATTAAGCTTTGTATGATTCACATTAGGAGTAGGTTGAATTGTTTATTCCAACTAGGTTAAGTGGATTTAAATGATTAAACTGAATATTTTGAATTGTTGTAATGGTAATTACAATTTAGAATTGGAAGTTAGTTATTCATCTCCTTGAGTCACTATTAATTGGTAATACTCATTTAGGGTTTGAAAACAGAGTAAATTTATTTATCACAATTTCCATGAACTTCTTCTTACTCCTCCAACTAAAATCAATTTTTTTTAAAAAAAATAATTAAATAAACTTGCCCTAAATTGTGTTGGCATGTTAATAACTTACTGGCATTCTTCCGAGCCCAGCATTAAAGCACAATCACTTGAGGACTTGGTGATTTGAATTAGCAAGAGTGAGGGTGTGAAAACAGAGTAGCAGGGATATGGGTATTATGGTGTGGGAAAGCAAACTTTGGTGAAAAAATTACATATTTGGCTTTCATTTGGAGTTTGGACGGCACAAAATAGCTTGATAAAGTAAACCACCAAATAAAAGAACAGAAAAAGAAGGAGAAAAAAGAGTAGAACAAAGATGGGTATTATTGGATTGTGAATTAATGTAAACTATACAGTAATATCGGGGAGACACGGTTAACTGGTTTTTGCTTCTTTTTTTTTTTTTTGTTGCACCTGAGGATGCAGCTAACTTGAGAGGTTCTCTTTTCTGCAAACTTGCAACTCACAACGTTAACTAGGAGTTAATGACTTTCCCTCCTTTCCTTTTGGTTTCCTTTTGTTTTTGACCATTCAACCCATTAAGCTTGTGCATGTTAGACGAAAATACATGTTTTAAAACGTGAAATGATATCTAGATATAATTAAAATATATTTCCCACCTTAAAGCTTTTTTCTTTACTTATAAGTTCTAAGAAACTTCCAATTATAGGGAATCTGATTTTTGGCTGATTTTTTCTCTGGGAAGAATCCATCGTATTTGTTTGACTAGGTTGATTAGTCAAATATTTAACATTGCAAAATATTGGTTTTAATACTTATTACGTGGTTTTGGCTCAAAAAAAAAAAAATACATATTACGTGGTTTAAAATTATCTCTCACCCACTAAATATACATTTTTCATTCGGTTCCTTAGATTTTATAAAATTTCATATTTTCAGTCCACTCTATTTCACATGGTTTGAAGATCATATTTATCATGAGTTGAATTGTGAATTATTCCTACAAAAAAGTGTTTATTTAAAAGATTTTAGATTTGAATTACTTCAGAAGTATTTGGCTATTTTGAGCACGATTTCCAAATTCTAGAAGTCACAAACTTGAAAAGTGGAGTTAGAGATAAAAATTGGAACTTTACACCCCCACCCCCTAACTTCTTTTAGCACCGTCAAAATTGGATTATAAAAGAAATTGTGTTTTTGGTCTTGTCCTCTTAATCAAAGACTTCAAGTATCAGTAATGTCAAATAGAAAGAATTATTAAATAAGAAGAAGTCCGCGTCAAGAACCTGACAAATACAAGGGATAGTTGGATAGAGGACACAATTTACCAAATATGAAGGAATAACTTCAATTTGTGATGAGGCTAACAATAACGCAGCCATGGCATGTAAAAACGGGTGACTTTCCCTTACTTCTCCAACTAAATTCATTTCTTAAAAGAAAATATGTTTGATATATATGTAAGGGTTAAGATGCATCCAACACTGTAAAATATTTTTATAAAAGTATCCAGTGACCTAAAGTATTTTGTGATGCATACTCAACACCTTGAAGTATTAGTGTAAGTGCGTCTAACACCATAAAGTATTTTGTGGGATTTGAGTGACCAAGAGTGGATTTTTTTAGGGAAGAATGAGAGTGGATATAAAAAACCAGAGAAGAGTGATATGGTTGTTGTTGTATGGAAAAGAAAATTTTGGTGAACAAATATTGGCTTTCAATTGGGGTTAGGTAAATTATTGTAAATTTTGGTGAACAAATTTTGGGCCGGCAGCGGGGCACCCCCACATGTAGGGGGATGAATATGAGTGAATGCAACAATTAGGACTCAAATGTAACGAGCAGATTTAATTTTCGTATAGGGGTGAAGTTTTTGTACTATGCTGGACCTCGCCCAGGCAAGTCCTGAGCAAGTCCTAAACCTGCCAGGACTTACCTGGACCCTGCTCAAGTATGTCAAACCTTATCCAAACTCTTTCCAAGGTTACCAAACCTTGCCACCAGCTTTCCCAAGGTTGTCAAGCCTTGCTCGAACCCCGAATAAGGTTGCTAACCCATGCCACCAAAATTCCAACACTTGCAAATCCTTGCCCGAACCCCTAAAACATTTGTATCGGGGTTAAAAAGAGTGAATGCAACAATCGGGACTTAAATATAACGAGTATATTTCATTTTGGTACATGAGTGAAATTTTTGTACTGTGTTCACTACTACAGAATTATGATATAACCACTCCAAGGGATGTCCCAATTTTAAAATTGGGTGGTTAAAAAGGAAGGCGGTGGCATTTTCGTAATTATGTGTAAGTAGGGGAAACCTTTAGACATTTGGGACGCCTAAAGTTCTCCCTGGCACGCAATCTAAATTTTCCAAATTTTTTTTAATCACCAGAAGCTCGGTTTAGACGTCCCAAATTGTTTTGGGATGCCTAAACTCAAACTTCAGGCATCCCAAATGGATTTGGGACGCCTAAACATGGGACTTTAGGCGTCCCAAATCATTTTGGGAAGCCTAAAGTCCCATGTTTATTTGGGACACCTGAAGTCTGAGTTTAGGCGTCCCACCAAATGGATTTTGGGACGCCTAAACTCACCTTTAGGCATCCCAAATGCCATTTGGGAAGCCTAAAGGCGTCCCTGGACACATGTCAGACACTTGTCTGACATGCGTCCTCTCACATACCCCCCTCCCTTACTCTTTGACCATCACCAACTCCCTCCTTCTTCCTTCATTTACCTCCGTCGCACGTTTTGTCTTCCTCCTCCCTCATTCTTCAACTCTTCGTCCTCCCTTCTTTGTCTTCTTCAACTTTACTCTTCCCCCTCCTCCATTGCCTATTCTGTGTTGTGCTCTCTGATTCACTTCCTCACTCGTAACCCCTTCTTCTTGCTACGGATTCTGAAGAAATCAAGACAAGACTTACACAAGAAGAAGAAGATTCAAGCAAGGCACATACCATTGTGATGCAGGCTACTCCACCTCCTTCCTTCCATTGTGACGCACGCAGGCTCTCCCCTTTCATCAGGTTAGTTTTTTAAAAAAATATGAATTTAATTGCAGAATTAAATTTAAACTTACAATATGAAATTATTTTATATGATTCTAGTTATTAGAGTGATTTTACCTTGTGATTGATTTTTTTTGTGTTTTTTGGCCAGAACCATGGAATCATTGTTAGCTAGTAGTTATGCAACAATATATTGTTTGATATGTTTGGAGTTTGGAAATGTTTGTTTTATATGTTTGGAGCTTGGAAATTGAGGGGGGGGGGGGAAATGTATGTATATTATTATAAATAAATGGAGCTATTGATTGATTTTGATGAAATGAACAACAATTAAACATAGTAATTTTTTTTTTGTTTAATATGGTTGGTTTTATTTTTTTTAGATTAAATTAGTATGATTATTATTAGTGTAGTGGAGAAAATCTTATTTTAAACTAAAGAGATTAATAAGATAAAGATATTGATCATTAATAAACATATAATTGATTATTAAGAAACACAATATACTTAATAAATAGATTGAAATATATTCTATTAATCCTTCTCTTCAAATTGTTATAAGTTCTTTATGTCCTAGAATAGAAAAAAAAAATTGAATATTTATTTGAAATTCTATATTCTTTTCTATATTCATAGGAGAATTATATTATCAATAGCTAAGAATACAGAGTTAATAACTAAGATAGGGTTGCTTGAAATTTTGGGATGTATTACTTTTAAGGGGAATGACTTAGGTGGAAAAAGTGAAAAAGGCAATCCCATCCTATATCATTGACAATTGTACTAAATGTGTAAGTGTTATTGGGAATGGCTTAGGTGGTAACAAAATGGATCACAGTTGGATGAATGCTTTAAGAATTAGTGAAGAATATGAGAAAGGGGTGGAAGAATTTATTGAATTCACTAGAACGAATGCTCAAACAAAAAATGGGAAGTATTTTTGTCCTTGTGTGAATTGTTTAAATGAGAGTCAACGGGATTTTGATGTCATAAAGGTTCACCTACTTTGTAATGGAATAAATCTGCAATACACAAGGTAGATATGGCATGGTGAGGAAGTAATGGATTGTCTGTAGCACAAGAAGGAAGATGTGGATGTCATAGATGAAGATATAATGGAGAAAATGATTAATGATGTTGAGGTAGAATCCTTTGCCCAGTCGTAGGAGTATGACAGCCTACGGAGTGATACAGAGACACCATTGTACCATGGGAGTAAGTACACGTGGCTGACGAGAACATTACATTTGGTTAACTTAAAAGCAACTTGTAGGTGGACCCATAGTAGTTTCACATTGCTACTTGAACTATTGTGTGATATGCTTCGAGAGGATAATGTACTTCCAAATCGTATGTATGAGGCCAAGAAAATCCTGTCTATGATGGGTATGGAGTATAAAAAGATACATGCTTGCCCTAATGACTGTGTACTGTACAGAAATGAGTATGAAGGTCTTAGTGAGTGTCTTAAGTGTAAAACTGCACGATACAAAGTGAAAAAATATGGTGGTTGTGGTGATGTGACAAGTAAAAGGCAACCTTTAAAGGTTATATGGTATCTTCCAATAATACCACGTTTTAAACGTTTGTTTGCGAATACAACAAAAGCGAAGAAGTTGAGATGGCACTCTGATGAGAGAATATCTGATGGGAAATATCTTTGGCACCTAGCTGACTCTCCACAATGGAAAAAATAAGATGAAATGTTCCCTTAATTTGGCAGCAAGTCGAGAAACCTTCGGCTTGGGCTTTGTACAAACGGCATCAATCCATATGGAACTCTTACTAGCACACATAGTGTGTGGCTGGTTCTCCTTGTAATATACAACTTGCCTCCCTGGCTATGTATGAAACGCAAGTATATGATGCTTTCTATGATGATTTCTGGACCAAAACAGCCAGGGAATGATATTGCTGTCTACTTGACGCCTTTGATTGAGGACTTGAAGATGTTGTGGGAGGAAGGCATAGATGTGTTTGATGCTTATAAAAAGGAGTCATTTAAGCTATATGCAATGATTTTCACAACAATAAACGACTTCCCTGCATACAAAAACTTGTCAGAAAATAGCGTGAAGGGTCATAACACATGCCCGATATGTGAAGCAGACACACACTTCCATCAACTAAAGCATGGAAGAAAAACTATCTACCTTGGCCACAGGAGGTTTCTTCATCGGTTCCACCCGTATCGTACCCTAGAAAAGCGTTTTAACGGCTTACCGGAGCATGGAATGGCTCTAAAGGCGTTAACCGGAGAGGAAGTTTACAGTCGAGTAGAACGTATCAATGTCACTTTTGGTAACAATTAGAGGACTGCGAGTGAGAAGAACATATGGAAGAAGAGATCCATTTTCTTTGATCTTCCATATTGGCGTTCGCTTGACGTGAAACACAGTATTGATGTGATGCATGTGGAGAAGAATGTTTGTGATAGCCTTATCAGTACGCTTTTGCACATACCAGGGAATACTAAGGATGGGATTAGTATGAGATTAGACCTTGTTGATATGGGAATAAGAGAACGGTTACATCCACAACTAAGAGATGATGGTAGGAGGGCATACATGGAGCCAGCAGCGTATACACTATCAAAAGCAGAGAAAAGAAATTTGTGTGGGTGTTTGCATGAAATTAAGGTGCTGCAAGGGTATTTCTCGAATGTGACAAGATGTGTCTTAATGGATGATTTGAAGTTAGTGGGAATGAAGTCCCATGATTATCATGTGTTGATGCAACAACTATTACCGGTAGCTATTAGAGGCATAATGAAAGATGAAGTATGAACTACTGTAACAAGATTGTGCGTTTTCTTCAATGCTATATGTAGAGGTAAATGTACCCTTTCGAGCGATACATGAAGATCTTAAAAGGGTATTCTAAAAATCCTTATCGATCAGAAGCCTCAATAGTAGAAAGATATGTAGTTGAGGAGGCTATGGATTTTTGCAAAGATTATATGTCAGGGAAGAAGGAACAATCTCGGCATGAAGAGGGGGGAAGCAACGGAACACGAGTACTAAAAGTGAAGAATGTTCCTCGTGAAGAGGTGTTGCAAGCATACTTGTATATGCTGAATAATATGGAAGAAGTTCAACTTTACATAGATGAACATAGAAAGAATTTGAAGAAAAAGAATTCAAGGAAGAATGACATGTAGATTGCTATTGAGCAAAACAAGATATTCATAAAGTGATTTGAGGAAAAGTTTTCGGACGACACCAGTATGTCTGAGACAATCAAGTGGCTAGCTTGGGGGCCTTCGTTTCAGGTTATTACTTGGACCGGTTATGATATAAACGACTATTCTTTCTATACAAAAGAGAAAGATGACAGAAGTACCATGCAAAATAGTGGGGTGATGGTAGAAGCTGAAGCCATGCACTTTTCCAGTTCGAGAGACAAAACCCCCATATTAGCGTTCATAGCCTATTATGGAGTTATAGAAGAAATATGGGAGATTACATACAACAAGTTCAAAGTTGCTTTATTCAAATGTAAGTGGGTTAGCAATAATGCTGTGGTAATATATAAACAATTTGGATTTGTCTCAGT
The DNA here is from genome assembly GCA_963242795.1 of Inga leiocalycina. Taxonomy (NCBI): domain Eukaryota; kingdom Viridiplantae; phylum Streptophyta; class Magnoliopsida; order Fabales; family Fabaceae; genus Inga; species Inga leiocalycina. The sequence continues at coordinate 62,462,987 of OY725320.1, forward strand.
CAATCTTTGAAGAGTTGGCTATAGAGATGAGCCCTTCATTCTAGCAAGCAAGGGGAAACAAGTGTTTTATGTCACAGATCTTGCAAGCAAAAAAATGTCCATTGTGCTTAAAAGTAAAAAACACAAGTATGGTGATCTGACCTTCAACCTTGACCACACACCACCTTTCACAATAACTCCACCTAGAGCAAATGGAGTAGAATTGGTAGATGATGAAGAATATGATGTAAGAAATAACCATAGTGAAGAAATATGGGAAACAATACAGAGTAAGACCTTAACTTATAAAAGAAAACTATGTGTGTTTTTTATTTTACTCCTGCTTAATTTATTTTACTTTTATTGTAATTTATTTACATATCTGATGATGCTTTTTGTGTTAACAGGAATATAGACAACTCTAGTGACTTATCACAAAGTGTTGGGGATGACGAAAACCCTAGAGAAGACGAAAACCCTAGAGATGACGAAAGACCTAGAGATGAACCCATAGCAAGAAGGGTTAGAGGTTGTACAAAGATGGGAGTATTGGTTGCGCATCATAAACATCAACAAGAAAGGTTGCATATAGACTTCTATGCCAATCTGAATCCATTTGGTCTTGAGGAAGACCACTTCATTAGCTAATTAGGGTATTTGGATCGAAGCAAAGTGCATATTACCTATGATAATTAGAGATTGGTTCCCCGAAAAATAAAAGACATGATTTGGCAAACACTTCTGGTATATAATTTTGGATACATCTATAATAATTGTAGCTTTATTCCTATTGCTTCAAATGTAATTATCTTATGTTTTATAGTGTAGGAAACATACGATGTTCCAGACACGGAGGAGATGCACAAGCACTGGATGGGGGAGGTTCATCTATGCTGGAAAGGTTTCAAGAATAAGCTAACAATGAGGTACATTTGAGGCAAACTTAGGGGTCAGGATCCATGTCAGTACTATTCGCATTTGTCTCTAAAGGACTGGAGGTTGTTTGTGGCATCACGGGAAGATCCTTAATTTTTGGCAAGATTTCTGTCACAATGATATAGAGCTTTTGATTTTGATATACTTGATATGATTGATTTGTTTCTTTTTGTTTTTCATTCATAGGAATTAAGTGCAGCAAATGCACAAAGGTAAGCAAAAAATAAATATCAACATTATATGTCTCGTAGTGGTTATCGAAAGCTTGAGCGGCAAATGATGCAAGAAGAGTCAGAGAAAATGAAGGAAGCAGCGGAATCAGATCCTAGTGTTGTTATCTAGGCCTCGACACCTTCTCCACGTCATAAAAAATGGAAAGAAGGGAGGATTAAGGGTGGGAAGTACATAAATCCGGATGTTGCTGATGTTGCTGTGAGGATTGTAAGTAGTTATACCATAAGTACCTAATTTTTTACATATCGAGAGTGGTTTCGATACATTTACGATAAACTGTATGCTACAGGATGAATTAGAAGATCATAGTAGCCAAGGTTCGTTCAATCTAGGTAGAGGGATTGACATTTTGTCAATGGCTATTGGGAAGGCAGATGACCCTGTTCATGTTTGAGGAGAGACACGGGGAGTTAGTACCGCGAGGTATTTTGGACAAGACTCATGTTATTCATCACAAGCTGGACCTAGTATGGACCTTGTGGCCAAGCTTCGAGAGGAAGTCAAACGAGAGCTCGAGGCCAAACTTCACGACAAGCTCCAACAAGAGCTGTTGCCAGAGTTTCAACTTGAAATGCTAAAGATGTTCGAATCACATAGGGCAAGTGATAAGCGTAGAACTCAGGAATCCCCAGCGTTCCCTAGCACTAAAGGAAGTTACAACCCCCTGGAGGAACCACTTGGCCACCCTTCTCCCACTCCAGCGTCGGGAGACCCTTCCACCCTCTATTTGGATGATCCACTGTTGCGTGTTGTTGCCGATGCTCTCGTTCACACACGTGCTACTACCCACCATCATTAGCAAATTCTACAAAATTTTTGTAAGGTGAATGTGATGAGTTTTAGAGAGGGGGAAGAAGGTACAACAATCTCTGTTTTTGATCCAAAGGTTCACACGTTAGGTCAGGCGATAGGATCTTTCATCCTTTGGCCTCACAATCTTATTGGTTCAGGGGCAATACCTCCAATGGTAGGCATTACCTTACTATTACTGAAGATCTGTTGGAATCCTAATAACAATTTGTTTTTTGATGTTCTAAAAGGATGATGAAGATGAGAGGAAATGGCCCTACTTAGCATGGATGCAACAGATCTACAAAGGCATTAAACAGGTTGACTTGAAGATGCCTCAAGGGATTGTCGGCCTTACATTGGAGTATCCCTACAAGATTGACAATACAGATCTCAAGCAGTTTATCAGGTTTGAAGAGATAGATGTAGGATGGGTGAAATTTACAATCCGGTAAGTTTTTTTTTCAATTTTCCCGTACAATTCATGTAGTAGTTTTTTGATTTCATACATTCATTCCTTATTTTAATTCTATTATAGTATCTTCCACCGCCTCTTCTGCATAGACATGGAAAGACCCAATTTGTATGGATTCTTATGTCCTACAAATACGATATGGGATACCAATACTGTAGTGGCAAGGACTCACTATGTGGGCTACGCAATGGGAGAGACCAAACTTCATTGTTATGTAGCACCTATTGTTCAACCGTTCGTATTTTCATTTTGTCTATTTAAGATGTTTAATAAATAATTGCCTTGTCATCTAACTTCATTTTAATATGTACATAATGTTATAGTTACCACTGGAGTTTGTGTGTTATATGCCCTCACCACAACGTAGTCTACTGGTTTGATCCCTTGCGTAAAAGGCCGAACAAAGATACAAAATATGTCTTCGACACGTAAGTTATTTTGTTTGTATTTTATTGACTCTTAAAAAAATGAATAGTTCTAATTTTTGTTGATTTTGATTTTCAAGATAGTGCGACTTAAACATTTAGAGTCCTAGGCAGGTCATTTGAGGGTAAAGTTATTAGATACCCAAAGTGGTTTTATTCGCAAGTAAGTAGTTTCTATTCTAATTCTTTCATTGATGGTCATTTTAGATATACCTGTATTGATTTTAACAACCAGTTGGCTTTGATTTAAAGTTCCTCCGACAACCTGGCAATACTGAACGCGGATATTATGTTGTACTTTATATTTATAACATCATTCAAAATGGAATTATTAGCGATTTTGAAAAGGTAATTGCTTCTTCATTCTCAAATGATAATATTTTTAGTGTTGTAATTGAAATGCTAATTAATTCATTTGCATGATTCATTTCATCAAAACTTATTTTCTAATTTTCAGATTTTTGATAATGAAGATGCCTATCTACATGAAGACATTAATTTAATCAGAGACCTTTTGGCTGGACATCTTCTTCAACATATAGATTTGTAAAATTTTTATTTATATTAGTTAGTAGTTGTGCGATGACAGCATTTTGACACTTTCTGGTTGTTATTGTACATATATAGTAGTAGGTTGTATGAGTTGTTCTTATATGTATATATAGTAGGAGTGCTGGATGTCCTTACCATTTTGTAACAGATATTGTGCTTTTTAAATCCATCTTCTATTCTGTTTCTGTAGTTTGAATTTGTTGGGTAATGCAGAATATAAATAATCATTTTTTAAAAAAAAATCAAACCTTTTAACGTCCCAAATTTGGAAAAGGGATGTCTAAAGTCCCACCACAGGGGGACTTTAGACGTCCCTATTCAGAATAGGGACGTCTAAAGTCCTTACTTTAGATGTCCCTATTTTAAATAGAGACGTCTAAATTCCCACTTTAGATGTCCCATTTTATTGGGACCTCTTTTCTTAAAACACACTACGCCCCCCACATAGACATCCCCCAGTTTTTAGACGTTAAAAGTGCCAAAATAGGGACGTTAAAACCACTATTTGTAGTAGTGGTTGTACCTTACTTGGGCAAGTCCTGAACCTACCAGGACTAGTCCAAGACGTGTCATAACATATTCAAGACTTGCCCAGACCCTATTCAATTGTGTCAAACCTTGCCCGAACCCTTTCCAAGGTTGTCAAACCTTACCATCACCTTACCTAAGGTTGTCAAGCCTTGGCCGGACCCTGAATAAGGTTACCAACCCATGACACCAAAATTCCAACAATTGCAAATCCTTGCCTGGACCCCCAAAACATTTGCATTGGGGTCAGAAAGAGTGAATGCAATAATAGGGACTTAAATGAAATGAGTAGATTTCATTTTGGTATAGGAGTGAATTTTGGTATTGTGCTGGACCTTGCTTGGGCAAGTCTTAGTACAGTCTTGAACCTGCCAGGTGCAGTCCTGGACGTGTTAAGACTTGTCCGGACCCGGCCCAAGCATGTCAAACCTTGCCCAAACCCTTTCCAAGGTTGCCAAGCCTTGCCCTGACCCCAAACAAGGTTGTCAGCCTATTAGGATTCAAATACATATTTTAGGGAAAATGACAAAAAAATACTATCAAAATATGTAAAAGATAAATAAGGGTGGTGAATTTCAATATTCCAAATTAATTCCAAGTTGACTTATTTGAAATTCTGAAATGTTGACAAATGTGTGAAATTACATATGTGCTCTTACTTTTTATTTTCTTTAAAAAATCCCTAAAACCCTTGTCAGAGCTTTGGCTCCGCGACGGCCTATCACCGGAGCTCCGATGCCCTTACTAGTAACTCAGGCGGCCTAATATATTTCTTTTAAATTTTTCAAGCAAAAGTTGTCAATATAAATATTTGAGTTGTTAATAGTGATACTAAAGTTGTAAACGACGGCCTAATATATATTTTTTAAATTTCTCAGGCAAAAGCTGTCAGTATGGATACTTGAGTTGTTAATAGTGATACTAAAGTTGTAAACAGGGTATCTGTTAAATATTTTCTAATAACTTTCACCAAAGCTCTGGTGGTCTTTTTTTTCGCATTTCTCAAGCAAAATTTGTCACTATTTATACTTGAGTTGTTAATAGCAATACTAAAATTGTAAATGTGGTATTTGTTGAATATTTCCTAATAACTTCCACTGGAGCTCCGGGAATCTAATATTTTTTTTGCATTCCTCAAGTTAAAGGTGCAATATTGATACCTGAGTTGTTAATAGTGATACAAAAGTTCTAATAATTTTCACCAAAGCTCTAGCGGTCTAATATTTTGTCAATATAGATACTAGAGTTGTTAATAGTGATGCTAAAGTTGTAAATAGGATATTTTTTGAATATTTTCTAATAACGTTCACTAGAGCTCTAGTGATCTAATATTCTTTTGAATTTCTCAAGAAAAAGCTGTCAATATAGATACCTGAGTTCACTAGTACAAAAAGGGTGTTTTAGACCGGTTGCAGCGAATGAGGTCTAAAAGAAATGAGCGGTGGCATTTTTGTAATTATAAACAAATTGGGAGACCGGCTATTCTATTAATCGGTCTAAAAAATATTATTTAGACCGGTTCTACATTAACCGGTCTAAAATATTAAACCTTTTAGACCTACTTGGATTTTAAACCGGTCTAAAAGGATCAGAGGAAAAAAATTTAAAAATTTTTTTAGACCGGTTATAGATATAACCGGTCTAAAAAGTATTTACTTTTTAGACCGGTTGTTCTAACAACCGGTCTAAAAGATAGATTTTAAGACCGGTTGTTTGAGCAACCGGTCTTAAAAATTGTTAGAACCGGCTGACACCCAAGAGGGGGGTGAATTGGGTATAAGATAAAAATCTTAAGAACTTTGAATATCTTTTTGCATCTTAGAGGAAACAATAAATATGAAAGTAATGAATCATAAATCAACAGTTTATATATGCTGGAAATATAAGAGTTTAAGGAAGAGAGTGTGCAAACTGTGATATATCTTGGTTCGGTCCAATCTGCGATGGCCTACGTCCAGTCCCCAGGCTCCTCCTGAGATTTTCAAATCCACTATCTTCTTGTTTAATCCAGGCACAAGAAAAGCCTTTACAACTCACAAGTTTAGCTGGGTACTTGCGAAGCCGTTTACAAATCTCTCATCGAGTTACTCCCCTTTACACACCGTAAGGTTACAACTAAGTTACTCCTCCTTACACACCGTAAGGATACAACTTTGATGATGAAAGATTACAATCAATCTTCTCTCTCAGAAGTGAATAGATGAATACTGAAGTATAATATAAATGATCTCTCTCTCAAATATACATGATGTAGAAAATAGATAAGAACAGAGAGTAGTTGGGTCGGAGTGGATGATTCATAATATAAGCATGTTTGCATTGTTGTGTTCTCGCTGGTTGTTCTGAACTCTAAATTCTCTTCTATTTATAGTTGATGAAGGTTGATGACCGTTTGAGCATTTCAATATATCCGTTGGAGTATGGCTTCTTCAATTTGAAAACTAGCCATTATAACGTTGACGCTCCGCTTCCGTAAATTCACCTTTTGACTATTCACATCATATCTTCATTGTATTCCTGGAGAAATACATTAAACACTAATACAATGAAGTGTTAGAGTGATTAGAAGCAAGAAGAATGAATTATATGATCATGCCATTGATTTCCAGAATCTTCGGGACGTTGTTCTGTTTTCCTAGGAAGCATTACTCGATTGCTCACTCGAGTGGACATCAAGTTTCTTCACAGGTTACTCGAGTGGCCTTCCATTTTCTGTATAGCTTACTCGGGTAGTAACTTGAAGTTCGACTTGAAGTTCGGGTAGTAACTTGAAGTTCGACTTGAAGTTCTCTTCTAAATAACTCTGCGTACTCGGGTAGTAACTTGAAGTTTGACTCTGGTTACCTCAAGTTTCTGTTTCTTTACTCGAGTACTGACTTGAGTAACGTTGGTAGGCCGAGAGCAACTGGAAGTTTTTTATGTGATTACTCGAGTACTCACTCGAGTAAAGTCTTTTGTTATCAACTCGTTACTCGAGTGGTGCCTTCAAGTGAATTCTTGATTTTGACTCGAAACATGGCAAATTATATATCATCGGAAAGCCCTCATTATCTACATTTCAATGCAATAAGAATCATCTCCAAACATGTTGTGTACTGAAAGTTATGATCCAAAGAGTATCCACTGTTCTTAGACCATTTCTGAACCCACGAGCTATCACGTGCACCAACTTCCAGAAATCATAGCTCTTAGGATAAAGCTTCAAATGTGACAAATTATATATCTATGGAAAGCTCTTTGCGTCTTCTTTCATATGGCACCAGTTTTGTTGCAAGCCGATGTGTATTTTGGGAGTTATGTCTAAAATACCAAAGCTGTCCAGGAATATGACGCTGATTCATGTGTCGACTTTCGAAGCTTATATCGCTCTCATATGAACTCCTTTGAATTTGATATTGGTGTGAAAAGTTCGTGTTGGAAGTCTAGTTTCATATGCCACCAGTTTCAGTTCGATCCGACATGTGGTTGGAGAGATATCATCAAAATACCGAAAATAGAGTGCCCATTACTTCAAGTTCCGCCTCGAGTGATTTATCAAGTAACCTGGCAGATTACTCGAGTAGCTACTCGAGTAATCACCTCCAAAATGAGGCAATACCCTATTACTCGAGTGATTACTCGAGTAATCATCCCTGGAGGCACCATAACTTCTGTATACATCATTTTAACTTCGTATTGACCCATTCCAACTTCCGTTTAACCATAGAAACCTCCGATATTACTTCTAATAGCTTGGATCTTGATATTCTCATGTGATCTTGCAAGTTCTTCTTTCTTTAATCTCTTTCTTCTTCTCTCTTCAATCTCTTTCTTCTTATTTTGCCACTTGATGATCATTCTTCATAACCAACTAGATATCTTCTTGAATATCTTCAATCTTTGCTTGATATTCCTATTAGTTCTTGCAATGCCTTCTTTCTTCAATCCCTTGTCTCTTGATTTTCTTCTTGATAATCATTCTCCACATATGAGGCATTATAACATCAACCCACAATCGGGTTTATGACTAATCTACAAAATATGCAACATTAAATATAGTAGTTAGTCAATGTAGAAGATAATTATATCATACAAACTTTTTGCTCATATTTAACATCTATATTTGACATCATCAAAACTATTCATATCTAACTTTCTCCCCCTTTTTGATGATGACAAATCCTTCAAGAAAAATATGTATGAGTTATAAAAACTAAGTAAGAACAATATATTTTTCTTGCCTTTCTCTCCCCCTATTTGATATCAGCAAAAAGTTTGAAGTATAAAGAAGAAAGACTTGTAGAGAAGTAAATATGAAATCAAATGAGAAATGTCATTCTCCCCATTAATCAAAATAAATGCATCAGTAAAACAGGTTTCTCTCCCCCGTTTTGAAAGTAGTTTCATTTATAATTTGATGTAAATGAAAAATGGTTTTCATGAAACACATTTGAAACAATTTAGAAAGGTTTTCAAGAAAAACTTTCATAATCAAGGATAGGCAAAGTAAGCTCAAAATATAAAGAGAGAATTTAGAAATGCTCATTAGGATTTAGAAAAATGATGAAGTGTTCCATGAAGTTCGTTGCTTCCTTTTCTTGTTGTGTAGATCTATGATGTTGTGTTCCCCATACTTTTGAAGCGCAACTCTGATGAATAAAGTTCATAGGAATGAACTATAGCTGGCTTAGTGGTAGACTCTGAAGTGTGCTCAATAGGAAGCTCAGGAATAGCCTTCCTTAGAATGCTACCAAAATCATCTTGATTTATGCCTTTTGTTGCTCTGAGTGTTGTAGCCAATATTAAATCATCTTTCCTCAAAGTTGATATATTCTTCTTTTAGTGTGTTGAGGAATGATTTTGCATAGAACAAATTCTCCTGTTATAAATAAAAACATTCTTGCAAGGAGAATGGTTAGTGCAATCAAGTATCAAATTTATTGCATAAACCAAAGCCATCCTTTCTATATGATATGTTAAAAATTAAGATCATGAAAGGAAAATATAAGTGTAACTCATCATCAAAACTAATTAAAAGATAGTGAATTCAGATGAGTATGTTAAAAGGATTTTCTTTCAATAAATGAGATGAGCTTTTAAGATATAAAACACATGTGAATGTGAAGCTCCCCCTTAATGAATGCATTGCTTAAAAGAAAATCGTTGTGAATAATAAGTTAATAACTCTCCTAGATTTGTAAAATCATTAGAAATTTTGTAGAGAGAATAATTGTGAAAGTATGAAGATTTGGAGAGAAATTAAGTTTTGAAAATAATGATGTTATTCAGGGTTTTAAGGCTGTAACCCTGTATTACTTGAGTCATTACTCAAGTGTTCACTTTGAGTGATGCAACTCAGAGAATTTGAATTAAAGAATACAATACCTCACTCGAGTAATCTCGTAATCACTCGAGTTATAATCCTCTGAAGTCTATTGTTACATCGTTGGATACTCACTATATGATTATGTGATTAGTACTGAGAGATTATGAAGTGTAGTCTTCTGTAATCACTTTAGGATACCAAGATGAGCTCAGAATAAGGCCTTGAGATTCTGGTTGATCAAGTCACAGAGTTGTCTAATCTTGTCATTCACAGAAATGAACTCAGTATCGTTTGTAGCAAGCTCTGTGTGATTGTTGAAGCTCCTCTCTCAGAAAGCCTTAGACAAATGGACCAAAGAATGAAGGATCAGGGAGACGAACTCTAGCAAAATGTTGTATCTCATCTATTCTTGAAGTCTCAGCTCTCATCCTTTATGCTTCTTGTGAGTGAGATTCAGACTTACTTGGAGTAATTGCAAATTACTTGAATGTTTACTTGAAGTAATTGCCGATTACTTGAAGGTCCACTTGAAGTAATTGCAGATTACTTGAAGTAACTTCTGATTACTTGGAGTAAGTCCTGTAGAAGTATATATGTACCTCTTATTCTCTGACAGACATGATCTTTCCAGTATTCCTCTCCTCCTTGCTTATAATCTAGGCCATTATGTGGTAATTCTTCTCGATAAAATAAGTGAAGTTATTGACCTTGTTCACCATAGCTCAAGTTTATATGTATCATATAATTTTGTGAAAACATAGAGCTAGGATTTTAGTTGAGAATCCTCATAGGCTCACCAAGCTTGATGATTATGTGTATCTCAGCATCTTCCTCTAAATATCTTCTGATCACCTTGGAACGATAAGGAAGGTGGGTAGGCAACAAAGATTCATATTGGCTATACTTGTTCTTGGCCTTGAGTTGCTTTAAGATGAATCTTATCTAGGTTCACTTAAGAGATTTTCCTCTTCTTTCTCTTTCTCTGGCTGCATCACTAGCTAGTTACTTGCTAGTGATGTGGTGTCACTTGAGTGAGACCACATATTTTGCTTCTGCTCACATTGCAACACTGTCAGTCACGCCTCCTCTATTAGCCTCTGATCTTTGTATCCAAAAGTAGAGCATTTTGATTAATTCCTGCAAAAGTATATGCTCTTTGGTACCCAACTTTCTCTTGGGTCCATACAGTATCAAATATTATAACTCTTATGCTCTTATACAACTGAATCATATGATATTTGAGCAAAGAGTATAATAATCAACAAAGACCAAAATATAATTTTACCCAATTAAATAAATTGAATCATAATAAATTCAAGCAATTGAATCATAAAGGGCAACAAAAAAATAATACCAAGAATGATGATTTCAAAGATCAATGACAATTTGTAAATACACTTTAAAAGATATGTCATTGATAAGATTTTCATGCAAGGCATGTAAGTGAGATCAAAAGAAAGTAGTAGATATATCCATAAAAGATTTCATCAAGTTTTTCTAGAATGATAATGAAATATGAAAATTGATTCAAATCTCAGTTTTAGTTTCAAATCATGACAATGCATTGTAAAATTGAGATTTTGAATATATGCAAAACTCATCTTTGAAATATGTTTATAATCAATGTTTATGTTGAAAATGGTGAAAGTCAACAATTTAAATATACATATACCAGAAAGCTTCCTTTTTAGAGAACAACTAAGATAACATGTTAGACATTGGAGTTTAACATGCTTGAGAATTTTCCCAAGAGCAAAAGTCATATTGAAAATGAATTAGCCAAAAAGGCTTAATTTCAAGGATGTATATAAACGCAATGACTTTGCTATTGACCAAGAGATAAACTTGACATTTAGAGATGTGTCTTGAAGAATAGGGATATTCAACTCAAGAATTTGAATAGAAGGATCTAGTTACTCGAAGAATGGATGAAGACAAATGGTAATGCATTTGAGCAACAAGATGAGTATAAGAATTTATGGATGATGAAACACATACTCATTGATCCAAATGATTAGAGTTCTGGAATATTATCCTGGTAAGTTATTCCACAATAATGGTTAATGCATTAAGATTCAATGCACTAATGAACATTCATAATGCTTGGAATAACATGGCCAACCAAAGATTTATGCATTAGGCATAAAGCTTTCACATATTAGATTCTTTTCTAGGAAATACACTTGAAACTCATATAGATAGTTAACTTGTTAGACATAAGGTCTAACTTGTTAGAAAATAATGGTTGAGGAGTTCAAGCATTGGATAACACATTTAAAATCAATGATCAATATGTCAATGATGGGGAAATACTCTGGTGGAAGAATTTGAAGCGTTTTTTATTTTCAGTAGACATAAATATTAATTTCCAATTTTGAAACCGATTTAAATGCAAACAAGTTATGAATAATTTTCAAATAATATGTATGCATTTTTATAAACAAGATGAATTTGGAATCTAAGTACATTTTTGAAATGTGCATTTTGAAACTCAAATACAAAGAAAGATTATGCACAATTTCACTTTTAGTTCATTTAGCAATCTAAAAACAATTTAAAACCCATATATGATTGATTGCTAATGGTATGCAATAATGAGCAAGTTATTTATTACCCAAATAATTTATATAAGCATAATATTGGGTAAGAATAAATAAGACAGTACCGTGCTCAAGTAATCTCGTAATTACTTGAGAAATTATCCTTTGAAGTTCATTTGTGCATAATTCCTTGACTTTTACCTTCCAATCTTACAGTTGGTGTTATCACTTGAACATTTACTCCCAGTTGTCACTAAGTGATGATGATCACTTGATTGGTTACTTGAATGACGCTTCACTGTGCATCTTTTCTTCCTTCATTGCTAGCTAGGCACTTGCAGTGTTGCCTCAAGTAATGCCTCCTTTTGTTTATACATTTAAGATGTAGCCTTAAGGTCCAACTTCACCAAGATTTGAGTGAAATCTTATGTAGTCATAATCTTGAGATGAAGCTCTTCCTTTCTTCTTCCTACAAAACCTTATAGATATTTTTCTTCCTTTGGTATCCAATTTTACTTGGATCCACTCATGGTTACCTTGTAGGAATCATAATTCACATGCTCTAAGAATATAATTAATTTGAAACAATTGAGCATAATGAATTAAATATGTCTTTATGCATAAGAGAAATATTTTATTTTCAAATCATTAAACATGCATAAAGAATTAACCTGTTGAGCATTACAATCCCTTTATAAATAAATCTATTAAATGGCTTTTTAAGGGATGCGAAAACATAATTTCAAAGTCATTTGCAATGCCCATTCCTAAGATTCCAAAATATAAAACCTCAATAAATATTACAGACAATAGCATAGGAGGTTTTATCATTGTATACCTTTGCCTTAGATAGGAGGATTGCTTTTGCTTACCCATTGCATCTTTCTATGATGTTGATACTTTGAATATCTTGCTTTGGGTGTTGGAAACCTTCTCTCAAAATATATAGACTCCAGTCCAGGAGTCTTTTATTTGATGCTTGAGAGATCCTCCTTTTCTTGTTCTCTTCAAGATAGTTGAATGGTATTCTATGGTAGTTCATTCTTGAGGTGGAACGTACTCCTTTTCTCTATTGCCTTTCTCTGTGGTTAAACTTTGCAGTTCCAGCAATGGGTGATCCGAGAGTTCTCCTAATTGATGTGAATCTCCATTTAGGTGCATTAGGAACTCTTGGAATCTTCTTCATTTTCTTAGTACCCTTTTTTTCATTTTTTCTAGGATCAATTTGCACATATGAAATACCATATGGACATTTTGGTACCCACTTTGCTTTGGGTCCTTGAATGTTAGCATTTGAACTCACTTGCGTTTTAGGAATCCAAGCAAATTTATTCCTCACATTAGAATTTCTTCTAATATAGCATGTGTGAGAAATATGACCTGATTTACCACAATAATTGCAAATAATATGATGATATGCATTATGAGATTTTATGCAAGAATTGTGTCGGTCAAGAGAGTAAAAACCTGAATAAATTTCATTTAAACATTATTTCTTTCCAATAAAATTTCCAGCATGATTGAAAATATTTTTGCTTTTTAGAATATAATCAATACTTGGTTGAGAAACAATTTTATGCAAACTTTGAAAATCAGTTTTCAAAATAACTCCAGAAGAATTGGAATTGTTTACCGTATGTGCATCTTGAGCTCTAGAGGATGATCCATCAAATTCATCGGTAATGAGCTTTTCCTGGGAATCATCTTCCTCTTGTTCTTCTATGTTGACAGGATCATGGAAGTGTTCTATGATTTCTCCTTTTTCATCATTAACTTCCAATTGTTCATGCACCATAGATATGCAATTTATAGTTTCACATGAACTGTCAATGCTTTCAACTTCAACACAATTGTTAGAAGTATAAATAGAATCAAGAGTGTCCCAGATATGTTTAGCATTAGAACAAAATCTGATTTTCTCAAAATCATTTTCGGTTAAAGCACTATACAGAATTTTCATTGCTCTAATGTTCAATGAAAACATTTTCTTTTCACTTTCTATCCAATCCTTTCTTGGCTTGAAATCAAAAGCATTTGTGAAAACATTCCACATATCAAAATCATAAGCTTTTATAAAACTAGTCATTCTAGCTTTCCAAAACCAAAAATCAATATCTTTCAAAAGAGGTGGGATTGTATAATCAAAACCTTCTAAAAGTATTAAACACCCAAAATCAGCCATTGTAACTCTTGAGATGGTTAAGTCCTTTAAACAAGAGCCCAGGCTCTAATACCAAATGTTAGAACTGGCTGACACCCAAGAGGGGGGTGAATTGGGTGTAAGATAAAAATCTTAAGAACTTTGAATATCTTTTTGCATCTTAGAGGAAACAATAAATATGAAAGTAATGAATCATAAATCAACAGTTTATATATGTTGGAAATATAAGAGTTTAAGGAAGAGAGTGTGCAAAATGTGATTTATCCTGGTTCGGACCAATCTTGGATGGCCTACGTCCAGTCCCCAGGCTCCTCCTGAGATTTTCAAATCCACTATCTTCTTGTTTAATCCAGGCACAAGAAAAGCCTTTACAACTCATAAGTTTAGCTGGGCACTTGCGAAGCCGTTTACAAATCTCTCACCGAGTTACTCCCCCTTACACACCGTAAGGTTACAACTGAGTTACTCCTCCTTACACACCGTAAGGATACAACTTTGATGATGAAAGATTACAATCAATCTTCTCTCTCAGAAGTGAATAGATGAATACTGAAGTACAATGTAAATGATCTCTCTCTCAAATATACATGATGTAGAAAATAGATAAGAACAGAGAGTAGTTGGGTCGGAGTGGATGATTCATAATATAAGCATGTTTGCGTTGTTGTGTTCTCGTTGGTTGTTCTGAACTATGAATGCTCTTCTATTTATAGTTGATGAAGGTTGATGACCGTTTGAGCATTTCAATATATCCGTTGGAGTGTGGCTTCTTCAATTTGAAAACTAGCCGTTATAACGTTGACGCTCCGCTTCCGTAAATTCACCTTTTGACTATTCACATCATATCTTCATTGTATTCCTGGAGAAATACATTAAACACTAATACAATGAAGTGTTAGAGTGATTAGAAGCAAGAAGAATGAGTTATATGATCATTCCATTGATTTCCAGAATCTTCGTGACGTTGTTCTGTTTTCCTGGGAAGCATTACTCGAGTGCTCACTCGAGTGGACATCAAATATCTTCACAGGTTACTCGAGTGGCCTTCCATTTTCTGCATAGCTTACTCGGGTAGTAACTTGAAGTTCGACTTGAAGTTCTCCTCTAAATAACTCTGCGTACTCGGGTAGTAACTTGAAGTTCGACTCTGGTTACTTCAAGTTTCTGTCTCTTTACTCGAGTACTGACTCGAGTAACGTTGGCAGGACAAGAGCAACTGGAAGTTTTTGATTTGATTACTCGAGTGCCTACTCGAGTAACATTGGCAGGCTGAGAGCAACTGGAAGTTTTTTATGTGATTACTCGAGTACTCACTCGAGTAAAGTTTTTTGTTATCAACTCGTTACTCGAGTGGTGCCTTCAAGTGAATTCTTGATTTTGACTCGAAACATGGCAAATTATATATCATCAGAAAGCCCTCATTATCTACATTTCAATGCAATAAGAATCAGCTCCAAACACATTGTATATTGAAAGTTATGATCCAAAGAGTATCCACTGTTCTTAGACCATTTCTGAACCCACGAGCTATCACGTGCACCAACTTCCAGAAATCATAGCTCTTAGGATAAAGCTTCAAATGTGACAAATTATATATCCATGGAAAGCTCTTTGCGTCTTCTTTCATATGGCACAGGTTTTGTTGCAATCCAATGTGTATTTTGGGAGTTATGTCTAAAATACCAAAGCTGTTCAGGAATATGATGCTGATTCATGTGTCGACTTTTGAAGCTTATATCTCTCTCATCCGAACTCCTTTTAATGTGATATTGGTGTCAAAAGTTCGTGTTGAAAGTCTCGTTTTATATGCCACCATTTTCAGTTCGATCCGATATGCAGTTGGAGAGATATCATCAAAATACCGAACCTCTATTCTACCGCGTGAAAACAGAGTGCCCATTACTTCAAGTTCCGCCTCGAGTGATTTATCAAGTAACCCGGCAGATTACTCGAGTAGCTACTTGAGTAATCACCTCCAAAATGAGGCAGTACTCTATTACTCGAGTGATTACTCGATTAATCATCCCCGGAGGCACCATAACTTCCGTATACATCATTTTAGCTTCGTATTGACCCATTCCAACTTCCGTTTGACCATAGAAACCTCCGATATCACTTCTAATAGCTTGGATCTTGATATTCTCATGTGATCTTGCAAGTTCTTCTTTCTTTAATCTCTTTCTTCTTCTCTCTTCAATCTTTCTTCTTATTTTGCCACTTGATGATCATTCTTCATAACCAACTAGATATCTTCTTGAATATCTTCAATCTTTGCTTGATATTCCTATTAGTTCTTGTAATGCCTTCTTTCTTCAATCCCTTGTCTCTTGATTTTCTTCTTGATAATCATTCTCCACATATGAGGCATTATAACATCAACCCACAATCGGGTTTATGACTAATCTACAAAATATGCAACATTAAATATAGTAGTTAGTCAATGTAGAAGATAATTATATCATACAAACTTTTTGCTCATATTTAACATCTATATTTGACATCATCAAAACTGTTCATATCTAACAAAAATGTTTTAAGACAGGTTATTTTTATAACCGGTCTTAAAACTCTTTCCCCAAATCCCATTCGCGGTTCACGCTCTGCGCCATTCTTCATTTTGAATTCTTCCAGGCTAAACAACAACAGTTAAGAACGAACTGCAACTCCAAATTTGTCAAATCAAGAGCAGAATTAGTGTCTCACCTTGGATTGGTATTGCATTTGCGCCATGAAAATGGGATCTTGGAGCTAGCATCCCCGTTGCTCAGTGTTAGGGTGTACTGGTGCTCTGTCGTTTTGCTGAGTGTCGACGTTTGACGGCGCTGAACACACCCTGTTCTCGTTTTTATTCACCCTCAATCTACGAAAGTTGGATAATAAACTTGGTGAAGCCAAATTCTCTTCCAGGTAGTTTTTTACTTCGTCTATTAATATTTTTTTGTGTGATTGCCGATGAAGAAGGTTGTGACCTGGGTATGATTTAGGAGATTGGAAATGTGGGGGCGTTGTGGTTCTGATTTCTGAAACATTACTGGTCTTTCTTTTATATGAGACATTGGTTTGCATTATGATAGCTTCTATATTCCTTATTTTGTTCCTGCGTTATGATAGCTTCTGTGTTCCTTATTCTTATACATTTTTATTTATTTGTTCCTCTGTCTCTCTCAACCAAACTCGTCATAATGGTTCCCCTATTTCCTAGTATATTTTTCCAAGGGCTCCCGATATTGCTTTCTTCGTCAGCACAAGAGGTTACATGAATCATTTCCTTTGTTTCCCTATAAACATCATCACAAGCTTATGCTGCTTTAGCAAAAATATATTCACTTGCATAAGTTTGCTCATAATTAATTAGTGATTTAGAAATTAGGGTCGATCGCCTTTAATGATAAAGGTTCAGTTTCTTTTACTAAAAAGTTATAAAGGCACCCCATAAATTTTTAAACCTCAGATTATCCTTTGGACTCCTCTATCACACACACAAAGAAAAAGTTTCATACATGCATTACAAGTGATAGATGGTTAATTGAAGTCATGTGCTGATAGGGTGGATTCTAAATGAGAGAATACCAAATAAATTGAGTGCTGCTGGGACTATCTATACTTAAATGATTCATTGTTTCTGGTTGGAGTCACATGAGACTGTGAAGGACGTACTCCTTCCTAAATAGTAAATGCATATATATACATAAGACACACAGAAAACTATAAGAGAATAAAGCCATAAATCTGATGCCTCCATCGCTAAAGCCGAGTAGGTCAAGGCCAAAACGTTAAACCACCTTTCCTACTTTCTTCCAGCGTGCAATCTACCCCATCATACCAAGCTCATCTTTCTGTGTAGTTTCCGGCCTTCAAAGACTTTGTTCGAGTGATTGACGGGTAAGTCAATTAGTAATTACTGAACCCCTAATCCCTATGGTACTATTCTATTTCTACTATTCGTAATGGTAAAATATATGGCAGTCAACCCACTGTATTGGATAGATTTGCATTGTTAATGAGACTTGTACTATTCAGATTACTCTTCTTCTATCTCTATCTCTCTACTCTTTTCTACTTGTTCATTATGTAGTAGTTAAACTAGGTACTTGGGTGTAATGATTGCCTACTCTCATTATACTCCTTACTTTTCTAGGGAAAAAGTGGAAAACAAAAAATAAAAGGTGTCAGAATATATGGATCGTAGTTGGATAAAAGCTAAACGGACGAGTGTTGAATATGATGTTGGGGTGAGGGGTTTTTTAGACTTTACAAAAAGAAATGCCGATGATGATAGTGGGATGTTTTATTACCCTTGTGTAAAATGTTTGAATGAGAAGCGATTAAGTGTTGTAGATATATATACACATTTAATTTATGAAGGGTTTTGTAAGACGTATGTAGTATGGGTATGGCATAGTGAACAATTAGAAATGCCTAGTGCATCTCAACAGGGGGAAGTGACTTGTGATGATAATGACATGGATATAGATGATCGGATAGAGGATATTATTCGTGATGTAGGAGAAGAGGCTTTTGAACAATCACATGCATATGGTAATATGTGCAGTAATGATGAGATGCCGCTGTACCCAGTGTGTAAAAAATACCAATTGCTGAAAGCTGTATTGAAATTGGTAGGCTTGAAAGCACGGCATAGATGGAGCGACAAGATTTTTTTAGAAATGCTTGAGGCCTTTAAAGACATGCTTCCTGATTATAAGAAAATACTGTGTCCACTAGGGATAAAGTATAAAAAGATCCATGCTTGCACTAATGATTGCATATTGTATAGAAAAGATCATGAAGAGAAGGAGCAATGTTCGATATGTGAAACTCCGAGGTATAAATCAAATAAGGGCCCTGCAAAAGTGTTGTGGTATCTTCCAATCATTCCAAGGTTCAAGCACCTGTTTGCCAATGAAATTGATGCCAAAAATTTGAGATGGCATGCAGATGAGAGGATTTCTGATGGAAAGCTTTGACATCAGCTGATTCTTCTCAATGGCAAAAAATCGATTAATTATTTCCTAGCTTCGGTGAAGAACCTAGGAATCTCAGGCTTGGGCTTAGCACAGATGATATGAATCCTTCTGGTAGCCTAAGCAGTATACATAGTTTATGGCCTGTTCTGTTGGTAATTTACAACTTATCTCCTTTGTTATGTATGAAACAAAAGTACATTATGTTGTCTATGTTGATTTTGGGACCAAAGCAACCCGAAAATGACATAGATGTTTACCTAGAACCCTTGATCGAAGACTTGAAAGAGTTGTGGGATAAAGGTGTCGATGTTTTTTATGCGAACAAGAAGGAGACTTTTAATATGCGAGCAATGATCTTTTATACTATAAATGACTTCTCTACATATGGGAACTTGTCAGGATATAGTGTTAAAGGCCACAAAGCTTGTCCGATATGTGAAGAAGGCATATGCTACCATCAACTTCAACATGGAAGAAAGACGATTTACCTTGGCCATAGGCCATTTCTTAGACGAATCCACCCTTATCGTAGATTAAAAAAATCTTTTTTCGGTGGCCAAGAGTTTGAAGATGCTCCAGAGGCATTGACTGGGGAGAAAATTTATGAAAAGGTGAAAAATATCAATACTATGTTTGGTAAGTCATCAAAGAGTAGAAATGAGAAAAATATATGGAAAAAAAGGTCCATCTTCTTCCATCTTCCATATTGGCGCAATCTTGACGTCAGACACTGTATTGATTTCATGCATGTGGAGAAGAACGTATGTGATAGTATTATTGGGACACTGCTCAACATACAAGGAAGTTCTAAGGATGGCATGAAGGCAAGATTAGACTTGCAAGAAATGGGAATACGAGAAGATTTACATCCAAGGCCATATGGTAATAGAACCTTTTGTCCTCCAGCTGCTCATACTTTGTTTAAGAATGAGAAAAGAAGCTTTTGTGAGTGTTTACATGGCGCTAAAGTTCCCTTAGGGTATTCTTCAAATTTTAAAAAGCTTGTATCGATGAAAAACTTGAAGTTAATAGGGCTAAAGTTTCATGATTGTCATGTCTTAATGCAATAACTACTCCTAGTAGCTATTCGAGGCATTGCCGAATATGATCTTCAACACATATTGACTAGACTTTGTTTCTTCTTCAATGCCATTTGTTATAAAGTCATTGACACGGAAAGATTGGAGGAATTGGAAAATGAAGGATATATGATCTTGTGTCAGCTTGAGAAGCTTTTTCTTCCTTCCTTTTTTGACATCATGGTACATTTGATTGTTCATCTAGTGAGGGAGATAAAGTTGTGTAGCCCTATCTATTTCTGGTGGATGTACCCAATCGAAAGAACTATGAAAATCCTAAAAGGGTATGTGAAGAACCCCAACCGGCCTAAAGCATCTATTGTTCAAAAATATGTTTATGAAGAAGCTATGGAATTTTGTCAACATTATTTGTCAAATGTACGACATATTGGCCTTCCTAAACGTCATGATCAAGAAAGGGGTAGGCACGGGGCAATAGTAAAGAGCATAGATGCTGATGAATTGCAACAAGTCCACTTGTACATCTTGAACAATGTTGATAAAGTTCAATATTACATGAATGCCCATAAAGAAATTGTACAGAAACAAAATAGTCGAATGACTGAACAAAGGTTAATTAGGGAGCATAACAGAACTTTCACACATTGGTTCAAACAAAAGGTTGACGGAGAAGAATGTGTTTCTGATACAATAAATTGGTTAGCACGTGGTCCTGAAGTTGATGTCATAAGTTGGACTTCATTTGTGATCAATGGTTATACCTTTTACACGAAGTCCCTAGATGATAAGAGCATCGTCCAAAACAGTGGTGTTATATTAGTGGCTGAATCTATGCACTTCTCTAGTTTGAAAGATAAGAACCCTACATTGGCTGCCATACCTTATTATGGGGTGATTGAAGAGATTTGTGTGGTTGACTATGTTAAAATTAAATTTCCCATTTTCAAAATGCAAGTGGGTTGATGTCAATAATGGTGTGAAATTGATAGGTTAGGATTTACATTAGTAGATCTGAATAGTAGAAGTTTTAGAGATGAACCTTTCATTATGGCAGATCAGGCGTAACAAGTGTTCTATATCACTGATCAGGCAAATAAAATGTGGTCTGTAGCTCTCCAAGGAAAAAGGGTCATTGATATTGAGGAGAAAAGTCACTCAAATTATGATCTTCTTGAGACTCCTTCTTTTTCCAGGGGTCTACCAGAACTGAACGAAGAAGATGAAGCAGATAATGCTCACGGCACAAGAAATGATCATCACGAGGGAATATAGGAGGATATCTCTTTATGATACTACTTTGAACTTAACTAACTAAAGTAATTATGATTATGATTTATATCTGAAGAATATGTTTAGTTATTTTATCGATATAGTCTTCACATGTCATAGCTTAGGATTTATCTTTCTTTGTTGTCGTTACAGGAAAATGACGAATCCCCAGCGTCCTAGTGTAAAGGATCAACCACCTCCTACACCTATGAGTCAGCCAGCTAGTGCTCAGGAGAGTCAGCCAGCTAGTTCTCAGCAGAGTCAGCTAGCTAGTATTAATCAGGGCGAGCCTAGCAATGCTGGGAGCCAAGGTCATAGTGATCGCAGTAGCCAATCTGTACGGAGGGGTAGACGTGGCACACGGTTGACAGACGTTTCCCTCAATCGGAGTGCAGGCCAAAAGATACCGATTGAGTTTGATAGATATTGGAAACCAATCGGGCCTAATACACAATGATATAGGAGTTTTGTCGGCCTCCTTGCACGCAACAAGCCAAGCATCTTGATAGATGGTCAGCCTCGTCCTAATCCGTGCGACCAGTATACATTTCTTGATCAAGCGACTTGGCAAGCATTTGTTAGGCTTCGGACTACTCCAGAATCTTTGGTTAGTTGACTTATTTTTTGTTTTATTTACTTAGCAATTATCTTAATTGATTATAACACTTTCATTTTGTATCATTTCTTATTCGCAGGCAAAAAGGCAAAAAGCACAAGAGAGAGGTAGAAAGAATGATTGCCCTCATACAATGTCTTGTGGGGGTTATGCAAAGGTTGAAAGAGACTTGTTGGCGGCCAAACGGAAGAGATTGGAAGAAGCATCTCAATTCGATCCTTCTGTTCTTCTTTCTCCACCATCTCCAATTCGTCGAGAAGAAAATTGGCAATTTGCCCACCAAAAGAGGAGTGGGTCTTATACGAGTGAACAATCTCGTATAGTAGGTGAAAGAATTGTAAGCATATATCGTTACTGTTATTAATTACATAAGAAACGTACATCATTACTTATGTTTGTTATTTTGTATTATCTTACAGGAGGAACTTAGAAAAAAAACATGTTGAGGGCTCTTTTAAGTCAGATGGCAGGAATGATATTCTAACAGTTGCTACTGGCAAACATGAGCATCCAGGCCGTGTCAGGGGAGTTGGAGGAGGGGTAGGGATACGGGATTACTTTGGAGCCCCCGTACGCCATTCCTCAAACATTGTGACTAGGGAGGAATTAGAGACTATGTTGGCCACTGCAAGAGCAGAAGCAAAGGCCGAGGCTGAAGCATCATTTGATGCACTATTAGAGACTCGGTTGAGCAAGATGAAAGAGGAAATGATAGTGTTTATGAGCTCAAGACAAGATACCAGTGCTCCCCAGCCACAATCGATTGATCTTAATAAGCAGAGCACTAAAGGGAGTTGTTGCAACATTGGGCAGTCATCAGAGGGTCCTGCAAGAGAAATTACTGAGCCTTGTGATATTTTTGTCGAGGATCCTCTGAGACGGTTAGTTGCACGGGGTAGCGTGCATAACCTGGGATCAACTATCCACCATCGACAAATGGAAGTTGATCAAGTCCAAGTGTCAGTTGATGAGGTGATCATTGCAGATGCACCTGCCCCTATCCCTTTTGATGAATTCAAGATTGTAAGTGATGTCCTGGGTACGTTTATCCTGTGGCCAACGAACCTTGTTTCTGTTCGAGCCAACGAAAGTCCGATCAAAGCCCCACTAAGGCTAGCTCCCTTCACTCAGCAAGAAGTTTCACAGCCTCCACTGAATATCATGCAACAAGTGATTCTGATGGCATATGATACATCCTTTAAAACAAGAGATTGGCCTATAGATTCAGTTGTTGGACAGTCAGGGGTGACATGCCATCTTGAGAGGGATGATTTGATGTCCCTGGTAGCTCCTAGAAAAAATCTTACGATTGGGATTGTCCAACTGTTCTTAATGTAAGTATCTTCTGCAGTTCAAAGTAAATATTTTAAAAGTTTCACCGTTTACCTTTTATTTATGTGCTTGCATTATTGTAGGTACATACATCCTAGACTGGTCTCCTTTAGCAAAAGCGAAAAATTTGGATTCTTATGCCCCCATCACATCCAAGAGAAAGGGACCACTGCTGCTAGCAGACATAGATACTTATCAGAGAGGCTTAGTGAAACTGGAATTGAGTGTTTCTTGGCTCCATATGTGCATGGGTAAGAAACAAACTGATATTTTATAATTTATATAATGTTTTATGTTTGATTAATATTCTTCCTTTTTTTTTCAGTGATCATTGGCAGTTGCTTCTTCTATACAAGAGTAGTTACATTGTCAACCTCTTATGTTCCCTCCACTTCAAACTAGGGAATGATTTGAAAAAGACCATCAACTCGTTAGTTTTCTTGCATTATTACCTTTTGTATGCAAATTTTATGGAATTTGTGTAAAACCAATAACCTTTGTCATTGTGGTGATCATAGGGCAATGCGGACATTCCTACCCACTGCCTGTGGTAAGCATGTTCGTGACTTAAAGGACCCTACATGGATCATGCCAAAGGTTAGTACATATTGATTTGCTTAAATAATGTAATAAGCCATGCCTTTATATTTGTTTTAATGATATCATGTTTTTTCTCAGAGCCGTAGGCAACCACAGGGGTCCAACTTATGTGGTTTTTATGTGTTGAGACACATTTACAATATTATCACTCTAGGCACGACTGATTTTACTGAAGAGGTAAATTTATATTTAAGAACTTTTGTATTACTTTATTGTTTTTAAGTTACTAAGTTGATGTTTCGTCTGGTTTTGGTGTTACAGATGTTTGAGCTTCCTGATCCCTTTCCTGAAGAAGATATTGATTTCATTCGCACATGTTGTGCTGAATTCATCTATGAGCTATTACAAAAATAGTGAGTTTTTGAATCCAACGTTACATTGTACATTGTTCTCATATGTATTGCTAACAAGGTTTATGTATCTGTTTGGACAATTTCTGTGATATGGGTGATACAGGAGGCATTGGATTCCATTTCATTCATTACATTTTGCATTGTTTTCTGTTGCTTCAAGATTCATTACTGCTGTCATTTGGTTCTCCTTACTGTCTATTTGCACTGTTGGTGTTATTTAGTGCTCAACTAAGGTTGGTCATTACCTTTGGCTAAATTCTTGACAAATTTGCTTGCACTCTACTGTAACTGGAATTACTGTCAAAGTTGTGCATTAAGCTGTCGTGCATACTATCTTGAAGTCTGGGATTTAAATAAATTTCTGCATCATTATGAAGCCTTTACTAAAATTGAGCAAATCTGTTTGGCATTTTCTGTGCATTTGATATTAATTTGTTGTATGCTTTTTGTTTCTGCAGGTTGGGTTAGGTCAAGCATTATCTACATTTGAGTTTTGATGTACATTCTATTGCACTGGTCTACTGTTAACATTGTCTGAACTCATTCCTAGTTTTTCCTTGTTTCTAGCCTCTGTTTGAAGTGGATGTTGTTTGAAACTTAGTGAAAATGTGCATTTGCACTTCATTTACCTTGCTTGAACAAAATTGAGTCATTGGAAAGCTGTCATAGTAAATTAAATATGTGAAATACTTTCCCAATCTGTTGACTTAGGGACTGAAACTACAAGTGCATGTGTGCTGAAATTGAGCCAATGAAGTTTGCATTACTTGCTGCCATATTTTCCATACTGTACTGTAATTAAAGTGCTGCAAATGAATCATCAATATGTGACTGGCTTGTATGAAAATTTGTTGCTGCTATAGACTGCTGCTTTTGAATATTGAAATTGAAATCTGTGATTGTTCTGTACTGCTGTAAAAATTGGAGCATCCACTGCGTTTATATATAAAAGGGACATTTTTAGAAAAAAAAATAGAAGCTTTAATACTGGTTGTATTCACAACCGGTCTTAAAAGTATTTTAAGACCGGTTGTGCCCTACAACCGGTCTTAAAAATTCACCTTTAAGACCGGTTGTGGGCGGAACAGGTCTTAAAGGTCACCTTTAAGACTGGTTTTAAGAACAACCGGTCTAAAAAATAACAGACTTTTAAGACTTGCTGTAACAAGACCTAATTCACAACCGGTCTAAAAAGTCTTTTTTAACTAGTCTAAAAAGTCATTTTTCCACTGGAGGTTATTAATAGTGATACTAAAGTTGTAAGTGGTGTATTTGTTTAATATATTCAACAAATATCTATATTGAATATATTAGATTGTCGTTTACAACATTATCATCGCTATTGACAACTCAAGTGTCTATATTGACAACTTTTGCTTGAGAAACTCAAAAAAAAAATATTAGGCCAACAGAGTTCCAGTCACCGGTCGCCGCCCTTGGAGCTCCAGTGGCCAGTCACCGGCAAGGACACTGAAGCTCCGATGACAGGCCATCGCCAAAGCTCCAGTGGCTAGCAAGGGGTTTTAGCAATTTTTTTAAAAAAACAAAAAGTAAGGACACTTATGTAATTTCACGCATTTGTCAACATTTCAAAATTCCAAGTTGATCGGTTTGGAATTATTGAAATTAGCCACCCTTATTGGTCTTTTAAATATTTTGACAGTATTTTTCTATCATTTTCTCAAGATTTTAAGCATGAATTTATATCCTTTAAATATTGTCAATGCCTCCACCTTAAAGCCTCTTGTTTCAATCTCTAAGAAACTTCCGATGAAAGGGAATTTGATTTTGGCTAGGTTTTCTCATGAAAAGGCCAAATTCATCGCATATTTTGTCAATTTTGACTAGTCAATGCTTTCACATTGCAAAACATTAGTTTTAGATCATTGTATATGGTTGATAAGTATGTGCCATCAGTTCACTACTACATATTCGATCATATATAACGCTTAACAAATAACGGTTATAGCAAAAAAATGTTATATTTGTCAAAGCAAAGGACATGTAAAAATATATAACACTAAAACCTAATGGTTAAATATGCGCTCCGCCATGTATTGAGAGGCAGAATTCATTAAAACAAAAATATAACGGTTGTAATTATTAACCATCATGTTTTTACTAATAAAAATGAAAGTTCTTATGAAATAACTATTATGTAACGCTTTAAAATGATTTGTCTTCACAACTTTATTAGCAAAAACAAATATATAATGGTTATAATAATTAACCGTAAAGTATGATTTCTAAAAACTTTTTTTTTTAAGAATACTTAATGGTTAAAAATGATAATTGTCATATATAAGAAAACAAAACTTTGAAAAAATTTTATTTGATAATATTTGAATATTCTTCCCAATGAATCATTATATATTCTTCAAGAATACTTAACAATAAAACAATTATGTGACAATACTTTACGGTTCTTCACAAATAATCGTTAAGTATTATTTAATATAAATAAAGGTACATAGGATTCTAAAAAATATCATGTATAAGAGAGCAGGATCCTGAAAAATATAATTTGACAATACATTGCAGTTCTTCATAAATAACTTTTAAGTATTCTTTAATATAAATAAAAGTGGGATTCTGAAAGATATCATATATAAAGAGGTAGGATCCTAAAAAAATTGATAATACACTACGGTTCTTCACAAAGAATCGTTAAGTATTTTTAAATATAAATAAATATGGGATTCTAAAAGATATTAAATATAAGAAGTCGGGATCTGAAAAAATTATTTAACAATATATTACGGTTCTTCACTAAGAACCGTTAAGTATTTTAAAATTTAAACAAATGCAGGATTTTGAAAGATATCAAATATAAGAAGGCAAGATTATTAGGAATAGGGATGACTTCATTGGCAATAGAGTTGGCATCGGGACATTGCTCATCATCCCCTGACTATCCGTCACATCCTTGGCACTCCTAACGTCCTGTATATATCAATAACAAATAAGATGAAGACAACCAATAAGTCTCAACAAGACTATCAATAAATTTTAATAAGCATAATTTTTATAGAACTTCTTTATATCTATACTATTATTAAGCTTTCCATGCAATGATTTTATGACGTGGTAGAAATTCTTTAAAGAATATCTTCTTTAAAATTTGAGTTGTCTCACATTGATGCGCCTGGTTTTGAAGAAACACCAAGCATGCAAGAACCAACAAACACCAAGCATGCACAATGAACTTATACATGGAAAGGTATATAAGTTTGTCTTCCATTGACAAGTCCACTTGTATAGCCGGTGTAACCAGCCATTGCTCCATGAATTACACTTTGAGCAAAAGAAAGAATTGGAAAGAAAAGAAACTTGTTAAGAATATTCTACCTGATACTACGTTTAGTATGTATATGTAAACAATGCCATGATCTTTTTCGTTCCTAAAAAGAAAAATTGCACAGACCTATATATTTGAGGTTTAGATGAACATATTGCTTGAGTTTTCTTTTTTCTTTCCATCCAAACATAGTCTAAGCATCATTTTAATTACCTTTCCTTTCACTTCAATAACCCATGTAGAAGAAAAACCAATTATGTCCTCATTTGCAAGACATATAGTGCTCTATTATATCTTACCTTGGCCTTTTCCACAGACAGATATCAATTAGAAATGATCACAATATCACACAACCAACTTTATTATTGATCAGTAATATAAGGTCACATG
Source organism: Inga leiocalycina (assembly GCA_963242795.1). Lineage (NCBI taxonomy): Eukaryota > Viridiplantae > Streptophyta > Magnoliopsida > Fabales > Fabaceae > Inga > Inga leiocalycina. Next base: position 62,490,776 of record OY725320.1, read on the forward strand.
TTGGAAAGTAGCTGGACCTTACCATATAGACTATGAAGACCCAGAAATTTAAATAAGATAATTATGTCAATAATATGAAATATGATATCGATGTGAGGTTGTATTGTTTTAAAAATAATGAAATATTTATACATTTCATGTAAAATGAAAATAAAGAATAATTGGTAGCCTGGTGGCACTAAAATTAACTCATTATTGATTATTGATTAATGGGGTTCTAAGTGCGAGCCTCAACTCTATTAAAATGAGAATTAGTACTTTTTATTTCAGCACCATTGTCATGACTACAATGTCCTTTTGTTTTTAAAAGAATAATTCAAGAGATCAGATTTTTATCCTTGTTCCCTTCGATCTCACGCACGGAAGAAGAAAATGGAAGCCTCTAGAAATCCCTAGCTCTATTTGGCCCCTTTGAGAAAGTCAATAATTTTTGTTTCCAGCCTTACAACCTCATCCCTACATTATCTCTGACAAAAGCTAGAGCACAAGTTTTTTATCTTCCCCATAGAATTGGTAGTCATAAATATTTTCCAAGCTGACCCAAAACTGGAGATACTCATCCCTTGCATTTGGGTGTTAGCACAAAAATATAAGTAAGATTTATCCAAGTTCATCCCTTGCCACTTCATAGTAAATATGAATAATTTTCGTCAGAATATATCTAGAAATAATTAAATTGCGGATAAAAACATATTTCCCATTATTGTCAATGGCTCCACCATAAAAGCTTTTTCATTCAAAGGGGAATGGTTTTAAGCTCTGTAATATGATTTTGGCTGGGTTTTTCTCTTGAAAGGGTCGAATCCATCACATGTTTGATTAGGTTGACTAGTCAAAGTTTAACATTGCAAACTAGAATTAGTTTCAGTACATTATACATGATTGACCATTATCACCAGTTGAATATCTAAGTCAATAACACACGTTTTCTAGGGAGTCCAAAACCGGAGACACAAACGGACGCCAAGATTGGAGAGTCACTTGATAAAGAAAGAGCCATTTTAAAAGATGATGAATGTGCTGATAAATGAATCAGCGAGTCTTCGTTGCATCTTCATTCACCTTCTTGGTATCTATAAAATATTTTATCTGATTCCTAATATAAGAGTTACTTGACTAATTTAGGTAAATTAAAAAATTAGTTAGTTAATTATTTGTTATAAATGTGAGTGTTCTCATGAAAATATCCTTTTTAATCATGTGCATTGAAACTATTTCTTGATAGAAATCTCCTTAACATGTGCAATCAAATAAAGATACTTTAAGAAGAAAATTATAAATTTGGGAAACAAAATAAATTGAGTTCTTATTTTTAAGGCCAAAATAAACCTCCTATCAAACTTTTATATTTAAAAGAGGAGGGAGTATCATATTTTCATTCCAGTCATCTCACATGGTTTGAACATCATATTTGTCGTGAGGTGTATTGGAAGATATTTTAGCTTTGAATTACTTAAGTAGCACTTGACTGTTCGCATGGAAAATATGAATGCTAGCACACGAACTCCAAATTCTAAAAGTCACGAATTTGAAAAGTAGAGTCAGACACCATAACTGCGACTTCATTCCCCATTCCAACTATTTTACAGCACCGTCAAAATTGGAATTGAAAGAGCTAGTATTTTGGTCTTGACATTATAATCAAAGACTTCAAAGAAATACTACTACCGGTAATGTCAAATAGGAAAGAATTCTTAAAAACAAGATTTGTAAATAGAAGAAACACAAGTAAAAAACCTGATAAGTGACAATATAATGTTGAAAGAGGGGACAATAAATTACCTGTCATGGGGCTGGCTTAACTTCTTTAATACCAAATATTGTAATATGATATATAAAAGCTAAGGAATATTGTTCAGGAAGTATAGAGGATTTCTTTGGAATTATTATATAACAAAACAACACATGAAGGAATATCTTCAAGTTGTGAGGCTGAGATTTCCGCAGCCATGTTATGCCAAAAAGGGGTAACTCAAATATAAGACTTGCATGGCACAATATAATTATAAGGATTGATTAATTTAATAATGAACCTTAATTAGACCTTCACAGAATTATTAGGGATAGGGATGATTTTGATGGCAATAGAGTTGGCATCTGAACATTGCTCATTATCCTCTGACTGATCCAACAGTTCTTCTTCTCTCTTGTCTTCAATCACATCCTTGGCACTCCAAAAAGTGGGCTGATTTGTGGACGATAAAAGCCTTGCCCACATTCTATTAGTTATCACTACTCTATGCTGTCTCTCTGTGATTCTCTGCAAAATTTCAAAAAAACAAAAATGAAAATAATGAGATGAAGACAACCAATTAAATCTCAACAAGACTACCAATAAACCTAATTTTTACAGTGCTTCTTTATATTTGTGCTATTATTAAGCTCTCCATGCAATAATTTTGAGCAAGAAGACATTGAACTTACATAGAAAGGTATATAAGTTTGTCTTCCATTGACGAATCCACTTGTATAGCCAGTGTAACCGGCCATTGCTCCATGAATTACACTTTGACCAAGAAGTGTACAGTACACATTGTCAGAAGCATAACTTGGAATTGCTCGGATCATGTAGGTTGAATTTGTCGAATAGAAGAAAAGAAAAGGAAGTTGTTAAGAATATTCTATACGTAAACAGTGCCATGATCTTTTTTCTGTCCCTTCAAGGAAAAATTGTACAAACCTATATATTTGAGGGTTATGTTCATTATACTGTGCTTTGCAAAATGATCCTATAAGATAAAAGCAGATAGGAAGTAACTTTGTAAATATTCTTTTGCTGCAATAGATTGGTGAGGATCAAACTGAAGACCACAATAAATAAGGAAAAAATCTACAGTGCACACCTTAATCCTTTGGGATATCCAAAGCCCAACATCTTGAAGAAGCTTGTTTCCTGAGGCAACCTGCTTCTGCATGGATTGGATGCTCTCAGATACAAGATCTTGTCCAGCCTCTTCAGCAACTTCGATTACCATATGCCCTTGTTCTTTAAGTTTTTTCTCTATATACTCGTAAGGCCCACCTGGACCTTCAAGGTAAAAGGGAGACTCTGGAATTAAGCAACAGTCCACATCTCTGCTTGCAAGCGTAGCATACATGGCAATATATCCCGCACTCGTCCAGGTAATAAATGGATTTAACATTAGGTCCACCAACTACATCAAGAAAGGAAATAAAGCACATGATATTTAACATTTTGTCAAGTCAAATAAATAATGAATTTAAGCTTCTTCAGTATTCAGTATGCTAATGAGTGGAGGCATGAAAAGCACACAAAAACTTACCACTATTGCGACCTATTAGCTTGACAACGCCTATACCATTCTCAATACTTTCAGATTCAACATATGCTGCATTAATAGCACGTTGAGCCTCCTCAACAGCAGTGTCAATGCCAAAGGATTTATCATTCACCTATCAAGAATGATATAAAACCAGGAAACATTTCTACGTTAATGAAGTTAATGTATTGTAATAAATGGATTTACATAATATGAGTAGGAACTTAGAACATGAAAGAATCAAGTGCCGGGATGTCATTATCTACGGTTTTGGGAATTCTAGCAACTACAACTTTGAGGCCCCGCCTCTTAACTTCCCGTATGGATAATCAAGATGCATCATTAACAAATTGGCATTCGACCATAATTAGTCGTACAAATCTTAACAAGGAAAAAGCTCAATGACATTTTTAAAACACAAAAAGCTAACAGCCACATTGTTCAAACTGTGATTACCTCATAAATCACAAGCTCCCTTCTATGTTCCATCTCCTCCAATAATGTAAACCTGAGATCAAAGATAAGTTTAGTTAATGCCTGCTCTAGATAATAAGTTCTGGTCAATGCAAAAGAAACACAGACCTGATTAATTCCTCGATCTTGAATACTGTCAACTATCTTAGATGTGTCATGCCTACCACGTGATGTACCAAGGACAGTTCCTCCACGTTTATGGATATCATTGACACACTTTGGAGTTAGAGTAATTGTATTACAAGCATAGAAACCTTCACGCCTCAACAATTCTTTAGTTGATAACTATTCTATAATAACAGGTTACTATCTTTTGAATAACTTTTCATTGAGAAGAGACACCATTGATGTATAAAGTTGCATGAATTTATAACGTATTAAAGTGGACTAAGACCTAAAGGAATAAAAAGAAAGCTACGGGTTTGAGAAAAGCAAAGAGTAGCTGACTGAAATACGGAAAGTAGGAGCTCTGAGAGAGAAGCTAGAGAGAGAAGCTCTAACTTGATTACTGTGCCCAACGGACTGCTGCCCACTGCGACGGTCCTATCCAATCCCCACGGTAGCAAGCTGCCTGAGGGATGAGAGAGAGAGATTGGAGTCAAGAATGCCAGAATGACCAAGGAGGCACGGGGGCTTCCTCAGACACAACGGTCAGTGACGATACTAAGAATATGGATTGTTTAATCCCCATCAAGCTCATCAAGAAGGAGGATTCCCCTCCTCCTCAACCTGAAGACGCCCGTAATTCCAAGAAGGTGAAGATCATTCTAGGTAGTATGATGAGGATATGGGAATGAAGGAGGCCTCTGAAGAACCGGAACCTTCCTCCGATCTTCAACCAGGTCTGACAAAAGAACAAGAGGCCATCTCACCAGGAAGTCAATGGCCATCCTTCCTTGACATGCAACTCAATCGAGAAAAAGCTGTAGATAGTGAGGATAATTTTGTCGTCGAAGATAAGGACTATGCTATCAGAAGAGATGGCATGTTCCCATCCATCTGATTCACACCAAGTGTCCACAAGGCTTTAGAAGAAAGCATGAAGTTCTCATAGTGCTCAAATTGCTGGGCAGCCCAATCGGATATAAAAAACTAATTCGCACTAACCTGCTACATTTATGGAGGTTTTGTACGGCCTTCAAACTGACAGACCTAGAAGGTGGCTATCTCATTGCAACTGTCTTCACAGAAGAGGACTATCATGCCGTGCTTACCAATGGTCCCTGGGTCATCGCAGGTCATTACCTTATAGTGCACCTATGGACATCGGAATTCTCACCTACTAACCATGCCATCTCTCAAGTAGTAGCTTGGATCCGAATTCCAGGACTGCCTACAAAGTACTACAAGAAGAACATTATCAGAGCTATCAGACACATTTTGGGGAGAGTTATTTGCATTAACTACAGCACAGAATCCGACGAGCTAGGGAAGTTCGCAAGAATGGTGATTATCCTCGATCTCTCTAAACCCCTTACACCCAAGGTCATGATCGATGGTAAGCCTCTTCTTATTGAATATGAAGGTCTCCCAATGATATGCTTGTTAGAATCGGCAGGCACATTGGAAGACTTTTAGAATTTTCACCGATCCTAATCGAGGATCTATCAACGGTGTTTAAACCAAGTTGGAAGGATTCATACCTTTTATGATTCAGGGTTTTCATGATCTCTAGGAGGCAATACGTCAGGTCTGCTCCCTCTACCGATATCGACACGAATGCTCTCCAACCGAGATTGCGTGGTAGCGCCTCTAATGTCTCCTAGGGTTTCCCTTGCGGCTCTCAATTCTCATGTGTATCTAAGTATATCTGCTCCATCAAGTTTATAACCTATGAGGGCTATTTTCAAATTTCAAAATTAATCATTATTAATTTCGAAATTAATTAACTATTAATTATCTTGATGAGCTAATTAATTAAATTCAATTTAAATTAAATCTGTCTAACATTTTTAATTTAACCTATTTATTTAATCCAAATAAAGAGCCATTAGATTTAAGTTATCATCATAAATTAAATCTAAGATACCATATCTCTATCATGTTAGTTATTATATTTAATTTATCTTAATAAATTAAATTTAAAAATAACACAATATAATAATATAATATATATATATATATACATATATATAATATGTATTTCGAAAATACATATCTATATAATATTATTAACGAATTTTTTATATTACATATATACATATATATATAAATATAAAATTCATCCACCCTAATTAAACATTATCTCATTTTGGGCCATTCTTGTGTGCGACCCTGTAGGCCCATATGAAGTTGGCAGTGGGCCAATAACTGTACTAACCCACAAGTCGCAAGTGGTCTCTAGCAAGAGATCATGACTACCCAATTCATATGAAGATCGTTAACACAATGCAACCTGTCATACAACCATGTCACATCCCTTTTGTCACACGATATATCGGTCAAGGATGAGGCATGAATAATGTCATCCTCTTATTCCTGACTATTACTTTCTCGATTCCTGAGTAGTCTGACAATAGAAATGGAAACTCCTTTCTATTGTAGTATGGCCATACATTTCTCAGACTTACTCATCGAGGGGCCCAGTAATATCTCTCTACTAATGTGAGGAACAAATTCCATCTTGATCATTCATATTCCTCTGCATGAAAAACCACCAAGCCCGATTGTAGCCTTTATCATCACTCGATCAAAGGTGACTTTTGACTAGTTCAATGCTTAGCAACTCTCATGTAGGAATCCATGATGACCTCAGGTCAAAGGGCATTGTGACGTGGTTATACATGAGAAAAGCTTATGACTTGATCCATGTAGCTTTCTCATAGTGGGTCGGTCCAGCACCTTGTACTCTTACAAGTACCTAAGACTTTGATTCGTATCTCCATATCTTATTAAAGTCATACTGATCTTGTTTCATCTCTGCTCCCGCATAGATGACCGACCAGGGACATTTTTAAGACAATCTTTATGAATTATCCAAGGATACAATTATCACAGTTAACATGCAAATAATATGATAATAGAATGGAGAAATTTCATTAAATTAATAATGTTTAAAGTACAATGATTGGCCCTTTGGGCACAATTTCCAACAATACTATAATTATGGAAGGTATGGGCACCTTGAAGATACTTACCTCGCCAAAAAATCCTCTCCGACGGCCTCCCAAACAACCATCACGCCAGAGAAATTTGCAAAACAAGCGGCGCGTATGCCCACTATCGAGGAAGTCAATGAAGAGAAACCTTATGGAGCTTGGATGCAAGCTCCTTCCTCAAACAGAAGGAATCCTAGAGACCAAAAAAGAGTACTTGAAAGAACTTACCATTTCAGTGCTAATAACGGTTCTAGGTTCAGCCTTCTCTAGACTGATGAGGACATATCAGCAACTCTCAATGAGTACCCTAAGCAAAATCTTGCGCAAGTCAACACTGTGCTGCCACCCAATGACAAAACATCACCATCCATCTTGCCTCCTCGTACCAAACAAAATAGACCTATAAAAGACAATCAAGCAAGATTAAGTTTGTCGACCACAAAGCAATCTACCTGTGGCCCCACCACTGAATCCATCTTTAATGCCTCAGCTTACAAAACCGTCTCCACCTCGAGCAGTATCCTGGACCATACCAAGTACTCCATAGTATCCATTTCACACCCCCAAGCCCTACTAAAGACTAGCCCAAGCCCAACTCCCTACAAGCACTCTGTGCCAGCCACAAACCTAAACCCAACTTCCCAACCCAACAAGGAGAACCTCCCTCTAGAGCCACCCGATCATAAACTCATTGCAAATGGTATTAAGCTTCGGACAAACCTTCACTTAGGTAACTGCAAGCCCAAAACCAAAGAACCCACACCCTCTCTAGCAGACGAGGTTTTAAGGAAACTAACCAAAGCTCTTGAACCCAAGCTACCAAACCAAGACACTGACCTCTTAGATGGCTCCCAGGATAATGATAAGGACCATGACTTCTCCAGGATAGAGCATTAACTCCCACTAGTTCTTAATGATTATCCTTTCCTAGAATTGTCAAGGTGTGACATAAAGTAAGTTTCACTCAGTGTTTAAATCCTCTATTAAAGAGCACAAGCTGGATCTTTTAATTCTAGTTGAACCTATAATCTCAGGTAACATGGCAGATAAAGTGAACAAGAAAATTGGCTTCACTAATTCACATATCGAGTGGAAGCCCAAGGTTTCTCAGGTGGCATATAGCTACTCTGGTATGATAGAATTAAAGTAGAAGTAATCCAAAACTACTGGTAGTTTATTCACACTAGAGTTTACATCCCTTCAGAGCAAAAATCATTCCTCTTAATAGCCATTTATGCAAGCCCCACCAGTCAGATCCGCAATCAGCTCTAGCCCGAACTCACCTAAACTGGAGCAGCCATCTTAGAACCATGGATGACCATAGGTGATTTTAACACAGTGCTCACAGCAGAAAAATGACGATTAGGCATGGGAATGAGGAGACACAGTTGCTGTCTTTTCAATCAGTTCGTGCAGGACTGTTCACTCATTGACCTTGGTTACTCTGGGCCTCATTTCACTTGGAGACGTGGCCTTGCACTAGCTAGATTGGATCGAGCTCTGGTTAACAACAATTGGGTTAATCTCTTTCCCAACACAGCAACCTTGGACCTAGCCTGTATTCAATCTTACCACAATCCTATTAAGGTTACAGTGGGCCTCAGCACAAATGAACCCAAACGGACTCCAGCCTTCAAATTTTTGGCTTCATGGCTCACTGAACCCACTTTCAAGAACCTGGTCCAATAAACATAGAAGAACGTGAAGAGTGTAGCCGACAATGTCGCTGCCTTCTTAGAAGCAGAAATTCAATGGAACCGCGACATCTTTGGTGAGATTAGACAATGAAAACGTTGCCTTTCAGCTCGAATAGCAGGAGCTCAAAAAGCACTAGATGAAAATCCACTCTCCTCATTCCTATACAACCTGAATAAAGACCTTTGCCAAGACTATGAAACTGTTTGTCTACAAGAGGAAATCCTACGGGCACAAAAATCCAGAACAGACTAGATTAACCTAGGGGATAGAAACACGACTTACTACCATACTAAGGCGCGTATCCAAAAGTCATGCAAAAGAATCCTATCTCTCAAGAATGATGAAGGCGAGTGGATTACATATGACGCTATCCTAGAGCAAATGGTGAGAGATTTCTATACAACTTTATACTCGTCACCTCCCACTCCTGCCATCCCTTATAGCCATTGAGGTAAATTTCCTTCTCTATCTACTACTGCGATGTCATTATTGTAGGCCAGTGTTACGTTGGAGGAAGTGTATAAAGGCCTATTTGACATGAAGCCTCTAAAGGCCCCTGGGGCAGATGGACTCCATGCTCTATTTTTCCAGAGCCAATGGGAAACTGTAGGTTAGTCACTATTCCAGATGGCGCAATCACTGTTCAATGTGGCTAAGCGAGATTCAAGCTTTAATAGAACACTCATAGCACTGGTGCCGAAAGTAACCAGCCCTACAACAATCAAAGAATTTCGGCCAATTAGTCTCAGTTCTCTCCTTTATAAACTGGTTATAAAGGTGCTAGCTAATCGGCTCAAAACAATAATGCCCCAACTTATCTCCCCTTGTTAGTCAAGCTTCATAAAAGGGAGAAGTATTATAGACAATATCATTATTGCCCAGGAGGTCATACCTTCAATGAAAAGGAAGTAAGGGAGAAAAGGATAGTTAGCAATCAAAGTAGACTTAGAAAAGGCTTTTGACAAGCTAAATTGGGCTTTTATTGAGGACATATTGGCAGAGGCAGGACTCCTAGCTCATATCATTTTGTTAATTTATGCAATGTGTAACTACATGCTCCATGCAAATCATTTGGAATGGGCAGTCAACAATTCCTTTTACACCATCTAGAGGCATAAGACAAGGAGACCCACTCTCCCCATATATATTTGTTCTCTATATGGAAAGGCTTTCTCAGGCTATAACCGCTGAAGTTGAGAGCAACTAATGAGAAACCATAAAATTGGGAAGAAAGGGACCCCCCTCTCACACCTTTTCTTCGTTGATAACCACATCCTCTTTGGTACCACATCCCCCCACTAAATCCAGACAATTCAAGACACTTTAGAAGAGTTTTTTAACGCGTCTGGACAAGTAATCAGCTGCAACAAAACACATACTAGTAGGAAAAGGGCTTTTTAGACCGGTTTTAGATTCGGTCTTGATACAGCCGGTTTTAAAAGTATGTCACTTTTAAGATCGGTTTAGTAACCGGTCTTAAAAGTCTCACTTTTAAGACCGGTTGTATTAATAACTGGTCTAAAATAAACAATTTTCATACCAGTTGTCATGAGCACCGGTCTTAAAAGAGCTCTTTTGTAAGGCGATTTACATAACATTTTTAAGACCTGTTATAATTATAACCGGTCTTAAAAGTTATTTTAAGATTGGTTTCATATATAACCAGTCTTAAAAATTTTAATTTTTAGATCGGTTGTACATAAAACCGGTCTTACAAATTTAATCTTAAGACAGGTTATATGCGTAATCGGTCTTAAAATAAATTTTAAGACCGGTTATTTTTATAACGGTCTTAAAAGTGTTATATATATATATATATATTTTAATTGTGTGTGATTAGGTTAGTTACCAAAACGCATCCTTGAATTGCTACCTCCAATGCCATACTTATTAAGTGCCATATGGTGTTCAGTTTGCTTCCACCTACTATGTCCTTTTGCTTTAACCTTCCACTTACCATTTCTTTTTGCTTTAACCTTCTCATTGAATTGGGAAATTGTAACATGTCATATATCCTCATGTATAATGTTTTGTTTAAAACCATCATATATATATATACATAAATGAATTCAACCATGTCATATCATGCAACCAACAAGTGAATTCATCAAAATATACAAAAACCATTTTAAAACCAACAAACATGTCAAATCATGCAACCAACAATATTTGCAACCAACCAACATGTCAATTCATCAATATATACAAAACAATTCCTCAGTTTTACAAGAACTCACTATTATAAAAGTTCATAAATGAATTCAGCACAACAATTGCGAATGTGCTCAATATCTTCTTCTGGAAAGGGGTCAGCAAATTCAAACATCTAAAACACCAAAGCTAGGCAAAACATTAACTTCACCTAAAAAAATAAAAGTAATACAAAATTTTTGAAATATATATACATTTACCTCTTCAGTAAGTTCTGTCGTGCCTAGGGTAATAATATTATACATGTGCCTCAGAATATACAACCCACACAAGTTGGACCCCGGTGGTTGCCTACAGGTCTGAAAAATAATATGATATCATTAAAACAAGTATAAAATTAAATCATGGCTTATTATTGAATACATTCTTAAAATAAACCAATATATAACTAACCTTTGGCAAGATCCATGTAGGGTCTTTTACCTCACTCATAGGCCTACCACAAGCAGCGTGTTGGAATCTCCACATAGCCTTATATCATCAAAATCACAAAGGTTACTTATTTGACATAAATTCCATAAATTTTGCACATGAAAGGTAATGAATAATGCAAGAAAACTTACACGTTCAAGCTCTTCTTCAATTCACTAGTTGGCTTGCTGAGGTGGAGGGAGCATAAGAGGATGATAGAATAACTCTTCTTGCACAAAATAGCCAATTGCCAATGAGCACTGAAAAAAGGGAAAAATTTTTAAGCAAATATAAAACATTATGTATATTATGAAATATAAATTTGTTTCTTACCCATGCAAATATGGAGCCAAGAAACACTCAATTGAGGTTTCATTAAGCCTGTGCGATAAGTATGTGTGTATGATAGAAGCAATGGTCCCTTGTCGTAGAGTTGAACTGGTCATAGGACTCCAAATTTATTGGTTTTGCCAGAGTCAACCAACCTATGTGTTAGAATCGGTAGGCACAACGGAAGAATTTTCAAATTTTCACCGATCCTAATCGAGGATCTATCAACGGCGTTTAAACCAAGTTGGAAGGATTCATACCTTTGGATGATTCAGAGTTTTCACGATCTCTAGGAGCCAACACGTCAGGTCCGCTCCCTCTACCTGTAACACCCCGATTTTCGATTAAGGACTAATGATAATTATTGAGATTAAGTCTGAGATTAGTGGACTGCTAAGCCCTAGTTTAGCAAGAGTCCAAATTGTGATTAAGAAATATGAAAATGAGTTGATGGTAATTCCAAGTGAATTTCCATAATCAGGGGAAAAATAGTAAAGTTACTGACCAGTTGATCGGTTACCGAGGAGGAAACTCATTGGTAGTACCAAGATCAATGGCTATGATTGATTTGTGTAGTTGAGTAAGGGGCAAAATCATGTGTATGTGTGTGCATGTGAGCCCATGAGAGTTGAAGTGAGATGGTGACAAGTGGCAAAGTGTGGACCCTTGGATGTGGGATAAGTGATGTGGGACACATCATCATCATCTCCATCTCCTCTTTTCTCTCTCTCTCGTGCTCTCTCTCTCTTTCTCTCTTGTGCGCATGGTTGAAGGAAGAAGAGAAAGGAAAAGCTTGGGAAAAGGTGAGTAAATGGTTTCCTTTGCTCAAATCCTTTTCATAAATGTTGATAATTGAGTTGAGAGCTTCAATTTGATGATTGTAGTTTCTCCATTGGTGGTGATTTGAAGATCACGAAAATATGAAGTGTGGAGAATCAAAGAGTGTCTTTGAGAAAGTTGATAAGGTATGTGAAACAAATCCTTCTATCTATGTTTCATTGCCAAATGATTAAGTTGGAAATTTCTGGAATTATTGCCCTAATTGTGAAAATATGGGTCAATGGGTAGTTTGGCATGTTATGGTTATGGAATGGTATATTGGTGTGAGTTTGAAATAGATAGAATGGATTTGGGATTGAAATGTGTGAGATTAATGATTTTGGAAAATGGATGATTATATTGCCCTAGGCCAAAGCTTGTTAATGGAATGGGATTTTGGTAATTCTATTGATTCCATTGAATTCAATGAGTGATTCTGTGTGGGAGTAGCTTTGGTAGAGGTTTTTGGGTCTATTTGGATCAATTGGGCAAGAGTTAGGAGAATGTGGTATGTTGCTGCGTTTTCCTGGAATCTGATGGATTCACTCGAGCAGACAGGGGTGTGTTCGAGTGAGGGATGAATGTTGCTCGAGTGAGGAAGATCCTGCTCGAGTGATATGTGAGTTTTCCCTTTGTTTTGCTGCGAGTACGCCTGGGTTTTCATGAACGCTGCTCGAGCACATCGCTTTGTGCTCAAGTGAGCGAAGAACATGCTCGAGTGAGCATGGTCTGCTCGAGTGATAGTGGGAGTCCAGAGTGAAGGGTTGCTTTCTGGTCTTCACTCGCGGGCAAGGTGCAAGAAGTGTGCCTTCTCACTCGCGGGTGGAGGGCATCTGCTCGAGTGAGCCGTGTGTGCTCGCGGGTGAGAGGTGTGTGCTCGCGGGTGAGAGGTGTAACCCCCTTCCCACCTGAGGCCGAGATTAAGTTCTCAAACTCATAATTAAATTGTACTTAGAGACCATAATGAAATTGGGACTTGTTAAGATACTCATTTGCCCAATAATCGGATTTGCAAAAACTATTTCAAACATATTCACAATGGTCTCAAATTCCCAATATGAAATAATAATGGCCTGAACAGGTGGGTTCCATTCACAAATATCAGAGTGCAAGTAAATTCCCGACACACTCGGGTTCCATTCATAACAAAAAGGGATTTACAAAAGGCACATAGCCTACAATTCATACCCTTTTACTTGGGGATTACACAAAATCTACTATATACAATTCCAAAATATACAATGATAACCATAATCTCCAAAATATACTCCTAAACAGGAGTTCTAACTACTCTTCGTCGCCCGCTTGCCTCTCGATCCTTCGGCCCTGTCTAAAAGGTTTAATTTTGGGAGAGTGAGATTCTAAAGAATCCCCGTAGTAACAAGTCAATCATATAATGTACAACAATAATGCATGTAATCAAATCATCATCCACACAAGCAACTACAACGGCAGTTGCAGCGGCAATGGTTAGTATGACACATGTCATCCCTGACGATTGCTCACGCTGAATTGCTCACGTTGTATTGCATCACAACAATCAACACAGTATAATTCACCACAGCTGGGATCCATATAAAGCATATCATATTCACAAGCCACATAAGCAAGATACACACACACAGCCCACGGCTGGATTTCACATACGCCGCCCCCACGGGTCGGATTCACAAAGATCCATGTCGATTACGACGGCAGTCCAACGGCCGACTAGAGATGACCACTGTCACTCCCTATACGGCTCACGCTGACCTGCTCGCGCCGTAATGGACCATGGCACACATTTCACAAGTTCAATGATAAGATATGCATACCAAGACATCATACAAGATATGAGAGAAAAGTCACTACCTGAGTTCTTCCGGGCGTGTCCTAGCGCCGGTCTCTCCCGAGGAAGGCAAATATCAAATCCTATTTTCACAATTAGGGACGAAGAGTTATCCTCTATTCCAAGACTTAATTCACTTTATAATGCTTAATTGGTTATCATTATCGCTCTTTTAGAGTCACTAAATACTCCTAACAAAACTCCTAAAGGGTTGGAAGAACTATCCCAAAGATCCCTTTTTGGAAGCACAAAAACTCATTTTTCACAGCTTCACCTCGAGTGAAAATGGTCTCACTCGAGCACAAGTACGGACATCACCTCAAGCACAAAATCCTCACTCGAGCACAAGTACGGAAATCACCTCAAGCGCGACAGAAAGCACATGCCCGAGAGCACAAGAATTCTCACAGAAAAGGATCACTCGAGCACAAAATCCTCACCTCAAGCACAAGTACGGAATTCACCTCAAGCGCGACAGAAAGCACATGCCCGAGAGCACAAGAACTTTCTCAGAAAAGGCTCACTCGAGCACAAAATCCTCACCTCAAGCACAAGTACGGAAATCACCTCAAGCACAAAATTCTCACTCGAGCACAAGTACGGAAATCACCTCAAGCGCGACAGAAAGCACATGCCCGAGAGCACAAGAATTCTCACAGAAAAGGATCACTCGAGCACAATATCCTCACCTCAAGCACAAGTACGGAATTCACCTCAAGCGCGACAGAAAGCACATGCCCGAGAGCACAAGAATTCTCACAGAAAAGGATCACTCGAGCACAAAATCCTCACCTCAAGCACAAGTACGGAATTCACCTCAAGCACAAAATTCTCACTTCAAGCACGATTATCAGAAACCAGAAAACGAGAAGGTATGACAGCATTTCCAGAAATTTTTCCCAGTGATCCAAATGAACCCAAATACCAACCCAAAGCTACTCCTACACAAAAACACCCAAGGAATTCAATGGAATCATTAAAATGATCAAAATCCAACTCCATTATCATGTTTTGGATTGAATCAACACAAATCATCAATTTTCCCAAAATTACTAAAGTTAACATTTCAACCTCCAATCAATCTATCTATCATAAACTCATTCCAAAACACCATTCTCATACCAAAAACATACCAAATGAACAGTGACACTCATTTTTCATATTCAAGCCCAAATTTCCAGAATTTAGAAACTATTCCAAATGGTATGAAACATAGATAGATAGATTGGTTTTACTCACCTTATCAACTTCTCCAAAGAGAGTTCTTGATTCACTACTTTCCAAATTTTCGTGTAGCACAAATCAACACCAAATGGCCACACTACACACACCAAAATGAAGCCCATTACTCAAGGATCAACATTAAGGAAGTGGGTTTGAGCAAAGGAGATCATTTACCTACCCAAAGATCAAGCTTTTCCCCTTCTTCCTTGCCTTCAACAATGGAGAGAGAGAGAAAAGAGAGAGAGCACGAGAGAGAGAAAGAAATGGAGAGGAGGAGCAAAAAGTGGTCATTTGTCCTCTAGCAACTTCATCCAATGGCCTCCACACTGCCACATGTCAACATCTCGATCATTCCCACAATAAGCTCACCCAAGCTTAACACACTAGATTCCGACCCACGGTCAAGGAAATCTCAACCCTTGATCTTAAATACCACTCACATGCACCAATATTTCCAATTTCCACTAATTATGACATTAATTAATATAGTCATAAAATACATCATAATTCCAATAAATTCATAATTATCATTAATAATCATGATTATCCCTTAATCAGAAATTGGGATATTACAATTCTCCCCCCGTTCAATAAATTTCGCCCTCGAAATTTGTTACACATCATGGGGCCATAAACTCAGGAAATCGTTTCCTCATGTCCGCTTCCGCCTCCCAAGTGGCTTCCCTTGGAGACATTCCCTTCCAGACCACCTTCACGAACGGTAAGCTTCGGTGCCTGAGCTTCCGCTCTTCTCGATCAATGATTCTTTCTGGCTCTACCGCATAAGTGAAGTTATCTTGCAATTCCACTTCTTCATACTCAATGACATGCTCAGGGTCTGGTTGGTACTTCTTGAGCTGCGAGACATGAAACACATCATGTAATCTACTCAAACTCGGGGGTAGGGCTATCCGATAGGCAACCGGTCCAATCCTTGTCAGAATCTCGAATGGACCAATATATCTCGGACTCAGCTTCTTCCGCTTGATTGCTCTCCCGATGCCCGTGACCAGAGACACTCTCAAGAAAACATGATCCCCCACTTCAAACTCAAGAGGTCTTCTCCTCTTATCAGCATAGCTCTTCTGACGACTCTGTGCTGTAAGGAGCCTCTTCCTGATAACTCGGATCTGCTCAGCGGTTTGGTCAACAAGATCCGGCCCATACAACTTCCTCTCAGACAACTCTGACCAGCACAATGGTGACTGGCACTTCCTCCCATACAGTGCTTCATACGGGCCATTTGAATGCTCGCATGGTAACTGTTGTTGTACGCAAACTCAGCCAATGGAAGATAGTAGTCCCACTTTCCTTTGAAGTCTAGGACACATGCTCTCAGCATATCTTCTAAAGTCTGGATAGTCCTCTCTGACTGTTCGTCTGTCTGAGGATGGTAAGCCGTGCTAAACCTCAATTGAGTACCCATAGCTTCGTGCAGAGCCTTCCAGAATCTCGAAGTAAACCGAGGATCTCTATCGGAGATTATATTCTTCGGTGTACCATGGAGTCTCACAATCTCCTTGATATAAATCTCAGCCAGTCTATCAGGAGAATAGCCAGCGTTGATAGGTATGAAGTGCGCAGACTTCGTGAGTCGGTCGACAATCACCCAGATCGCATCATAGTTCTTGATCTTGGGCAAACCCATCACTAGATCCATGGTCACACTCTCCCACTTCCATTCTGGAATTTCTGGACTCTGAAGCAATCCTGGCGGTCTCTGGTGCTCAATCTTCACCTTTTGACAGGTAAGACACCGCGCCACATACTTCGTCACATCACTCTTCAACCCTGGCCACCAATACATAGACTTCAAATTGTGATACATCTTGGTCACACCGGGGTGAAGAGTATACTGACTCTTATGAGCCTCATCTAAAATTCTCAATCTCAACTCCGCCTTCAGTGGTACATAGATTCTCTTCTGGTAACACACCAGTCCACTAGGTGATAGGTCGTAATTCCGAGTCTCTCCTCGCTCAATCTTAGCTCGGATCGACTGGGCTAGCTCATCATGCATTTGAGCTTCTTGAATCTCAGTTCTCAGGTCATTCTCCCCTTGGACCACACCATAACTGGCACACAGGATTTCCTTTGAGAGATTCAAATCCCTAAAATCCTCTATCAGTTTCCATTCCTGGATCATCATTGTTGCCACTAGCACCGCCTTCCGACTCAAAGCATCCGCGACGACATTAGCCTTACCCGGGTGATATTTGATCTCCAGGTTATAGTCTTTCAGCAACTCCATCCACCGACGCTGTCTCATGTTCAACTCTTTCTGATCATACAGATATTTGAGACTTTTGTGGTCGCAGTACAATTCCACAGTCACACCGTACAGGTAATGACGCCAAATTTTCAATGCAAACACAATTGCCGCAAGCTCCAGATCATGAGTGGGGTAGTTCATCTCATGCGGTTTCAGCTGTCGAGAGGCATAGGCCACCACACGTCCCTGCTGCATCAGGACACACCCTAACCCCTGCTTACTCGCATCACTGTACACGACATAAGCCTCACTGGGATCAGGTATAATCAATACTGGTGCCGTAGTCAATCTCTCCTTCAGCTCAGTGAAAATCCGCTCACAACGTTCATCCCACAAAAACGGTTGATCCTTCCTCGTGAGCTTGGTCATCGGCAAGGCAATACGCGAGAAGTTCTGAATGAACCTCCGGTAATAACCAGCAAGACCCAGAAAGCTGCGAATCTCAGAAATAGTTTCTGGCCTTTTCCATTCAAGTACTGCTTCGACCTTACTGGGATCCACTGATACCCCGTCTCGAGAGATCACATGGCCAAGGAACTTCACTTCCGTAAGCCAAAACTCATATTTGCTCAGTTTGGCATAGAGTTGCTTTTCCCTTAAAACACCTAGCACAATTCTCAAGTGTTGCTCATGATCCTCCCTACTCTTGGAATAGATCAAGATGTCGTCGATAAACACAACCACAAACTGGTCAAGGTACTGTCGGAAGATGCGATTCATATAATCCATGAATACCGCCGGTGCATTCGTCAAACCAAAGGGCATCACAAGGAACTCATAGTGCCCATATCTCGTTCTAAAAGCAGTCTTCGGAATGTCCGCTGCCTTCACACGCAGCTGATGGTATCCCGACCTTAGATCAATTTTGGAGAATACACACGAACCAGCTAATTGATCTAATAGGTCATCAATTCTTGGGAGAGGATACTTATTCTTAACAGTTACCTTGTTAAGTTCTCGATAATCGATGCAAAGCCTCAAGCTTCCATCTTTCTTTTTCACAAACAACACTGGAGCTCCCCACGGTGATACACTGGGTCGGATGAATCCTTTCTCAAGCAATTCTTCAATTTGCTTCTTCAACTCTGCCATTTCATTCGGGGCCATACGATATGGGGCTTTCGATATCGAACCAGCTCCAGGCACAATCTCAATTGGGAATTCTACTTCCCTTTCCGGAGGCAATCCACTAAGATCCTCTGGAAATATCTCAGGGAATTCATTTACTACTGGTATACTCTCTAAAGCTTCACCTGACTCTCCCTGAACGGAGAAAAACACCATATACCCTTGACACCCTTTCTCAAGATATCTCTCAGCTTTAGCTGTTGAAAGCAAGTTCAAACTGGCATTTACATTGCTATCCCGCTGTGCACTACGGAAATTGATCCTTTTATTACCACAATCAAGCAGCACATCATTTGCTCTTAACCAATCAAAACCCAAAATGACTTCTAGTTGTTGGAGTGGCAAGCAGATCAAATCAACTGTAGACTCCCAACCCTCAACAACTATTACACAATTTAAGCAGGCTTCGGCCGTCACAGCCTTGACACCCATCGGCGTCGACACAACCAAATCAAATGGTAATCTATGCACATGCAATCCCAGGCGCTTTACACAATCATAAGCAATAAAAGAGTGACTTGCACCCGAATCAAACAAAGTATCTAATTCATTATCACCGAGAAGAATTTTACCTTGGATCAATTCAGGCGACTTCCGGGCCTCCTCATGAGTCATGGCGAACACTCGACCCTGATTCCTGGGCCTTTGCTCTACTGGCGGTCTTGGGCACTTAGTAGAGATGTGACCCACTTGCTTGCAGTTGAAGCAAATCACCTCTCCCGCACAAGTTCTTCCCGGATGGTACTTTCTGCACTGATTGCACACTGGTCCCGCTGGAGGCCTCTGGTCACTACGACCCCCAGGCTGGTAGGGCTTCTTGTTACCACCCCCATATGAGGATCCTTGTCCCTTACGCTTCTGGGAAGTGTTAGCCTTGCTAGGCTCACTGCGACTGTCTTTACCCTTAGCTGGGTACCAATCCCTCAGATTGTTCTCAACAATTCTACACTGCTCCACCGCCTTGTTGAAATCAGTAAATAGGTGAGAGGCTAATCTCTTCTTCAGTTCTCGCCTTAAGCCCCTGATAAGCATATCAGAGCTCCACTCCTCATCATCCTTTTCTCGGAGATGCGTAGAATACCGAGATAGTCGGACAAAACGGGAAAGATACTCGTCAAAACTCTCTGTATCTCCCTGCCTGATAGCCAAGAACTCAGACTCTTTCTCTAATCTCACGGACTTGGGGAAATACTTCTCATTAAACTTTTCTTGGAACATTTCCCAAGTCACTGGCACATTACGGCTTCGAAGTGTCATGGCGATATTCCGCCACCACCGGTCTGCGTCCCCCTCTAGCTTATACACAGCTAGCTTCGCTTTTACCTCCGTAGAACACTCGAGGACCTCAAAGATCTTCTCTAGACGAGTCAACCAGTCCTCAGCAACTTGGGGCTCAAACCTCCCTCTGAACACTGGAGGTAGATGCTTGCAAAATTCAGAGAGCCAGTATTGTAAGCCTCTTCCCTCATGAACCAGTGCCCCTTGAGACTCTTGGTTAGGCACCGTGTGAGGTAGGGATTCATGGGACCGATTGGACCCCTCAGCCGTTTCCTCATGATGAGTCTCTGCTTGAGTCTCCTCATGAGTCGACTGGGCCCTTTCTTCATTACGCTTGGCTCTTTCCTCCCGGAGCTCTTCTCTTAGCTCACGGATCATATCTCTTTGCTCCCGCACGAGATCCATCATCTCTTGCATTGGGTCAGGAGGATTGTCATTCAACTCCTCCACATCTGGATCCCCTTGTCTGCCTCTAGGGCGAACCATGTTGTCCTTTACTCTACAATGATTCACCATATCAGTTTCAAAGCAAAGGTATACACATAATCCATAAGACTTAGATATATCTACAACTTAGCAGAGATATCCATGTGTATACACAACAAGCACTTATCAATCATCAAGCTAACCTAAACTCAAAGGATTAAGGTCAACTAAGGAGCTATCCTAGCAAATGCTCACCTTGCCAGGAACTACAGCTCTGATACCACAAATGTAACCCCCTTCCCACCTGAGGCCGAGATTAAGTTCTCAAACTCATAATTAAATTGTACTTAGAGACCATAATGAAATTGGGACTTGTTAAGATACTCATTTGCCCAATAATCGGATTTGCAAAAACTTTTTCAAACATATTCACAATGGTCTCAAATTCCCAATATGAAATAATAATGGCCTGAACAGGTGGGTTCCATTCACAAATATCAGAGTGCAAGTAAATTCCCGACACACTCGGGTTCCATTCATAACAAAAAGGGATTTACAAAAGGCACATAGCCTACAATTCATACCCTTTTACTTGGGGATTACACAAAATCTACTATATACAATTCCAAAATATACAATGATAACCATAATCTCCAAAAAATACTCCTAAACAGGAGTTCTAACTACTCTTCGTCGCCCTCTTGCCTCTCGATCCTTCGGCCCTGTCTAAAAGGTTTAATTTTGGGAGAGTGAGATTCTAAAGAATCCCCGTAGTAACAAGTCAATCATATAATGTACAACAATAATGCATGTAATCAAATCATCATCCACACAAGCAACTACAACGGCAGTTGCAGCGGCAATGGTTAGTATGACACATGTCATCCCTGACGATTGCTCACGCTGAATTGCTCACGTTGTATTGCATCACAACAATCAACACAGTATAATTCACCACAGCTGGGATCCATATAAAGCATATCATATTCACAAGCCACATAAGCAAGATACACACACACAGCCCACGGCTGGATTTCACATACGCCGCCCCCACGGGTCGGATTCACAAAGATCCATGTCGATTACGACGGCAGTCCAACGGCCGACTAGAGATGACCACTGTCACTCCCTATACGGCTCACGCTGACCTGCTCGCGCCGTAATGGACCATGGCACACATTTCACAAGTTCAATGATAAGATATGCATACCAAGACATCATACAAGATATGAGAGAAAAGTCACTACCTGAGTTCTTCCTGGCGTGTCCTAGCGCCGGTCTCTCCCGAGGAAGGCAAATATCAAATCCTATTTTCACAATTAGGGACGAAGAGTTATTCTCTATTCCAAGACTTAATTCACTTTATAATGCTTAATTGGTTATCATTATCGCTCTTTTAGAGTCACTAAATACTCCTAACAAAACTCCTAAAGGGTTGGAAGAACTATCCCAAAGATCCCTTTTTGGAAGCACAAAAACTCATTTTTCACAGCTTCACCTCGAGTGAAAATGGTCTCACTCGAGCACAAGTACGGACATCACCTCAAGCACAAAATCCTCACTCGAGCACAAGTACGGAAATCACCTCAAGCGCGACAGAAAGCACATGCCCGAGAGCACAAGAATTCTCACAGAAAAGGATCACTCGAGCACAAAATCCTCACCTCAAGCACAAGTACGGAATTCACCTCAAGCGCGACAGAAAGCACATGCCCGAGAGCACAAGAACTTTCTCAGAAAAGGCTCACTCGAGCACAAAATCCTCACCTCAAGCACAAGTACGGAAATCACCTCAAGCACAAAATTCTCACTCGAGCACAAGTACGGAATTCACCTCAAGCGCGACAGAAAGCACATGCCCGAGAGTACAAGAACTTTCTCAGAAAAGGCTCACTCGAGCACAAAATCCTCACCTCAAGCACAAGTACGGAAATCACCTCAAGCACAAAATTCTCACTCGAGCACAAGTACGGAAATACCTCAAGCACGACAGAAAGCACATGCCCGAGGGCACAAGAATTCTCACAGAAAAGGATCACTCGAGCACAAAATCCTCACCTCAAGCACAAGTACGGAATTCACCTCAAGCACAAAATTCTCACTTCAAGCACGATTATCAGAAACCAGAAAACGAGAAGGTATGACAGCATTTCCAGAAATTTTTCCCAGTGATCCAAATGAACCCAAATACCAACCCAAAGCTACTCCCACACAAAAACACCCAAGGAATTCAATGGAATCATTAAAATGATCAAAATCCAACTCCATTATCATGTTTTGGATTGAATCAACACAAATCATCAATTTTCCCAAAATTACTAAACTTAACATTTCAACCTCCAATCAATCTATCTATCTTAAACTCATTCCAAAACACCATTCTCATACCAAAAACATACCAAATGAACAGTGACACTCATTTTTCATATTCAAGCCCAAATTTCCAGAATTTAGAAACTATTCCAAATGGTATGAAACATAGATAGATAGATTGGTTTTACTCACCTTATCAACTTCTCCAAAGAGAGTTCTTGATTCACTACTTTCCAAATTTTCGTGTAGCACAAATCAGCACCAAATGGCCACACTACACACACCAAAATGAAGCCCATTACTCAAGGATCAACATTAAGGAAGTGGGTTTGAGCAAAGGAGATCATTTACCTACCCAAAGATCAAGCTTTTCCCCTTCTTCCTTGCCTTCAACAATGGAGAGAGAGAGAAAAGAGAGAGAGCACGAGAGAGAGAAAGAAATGGAGAGGAGGAGCAAAAAGTGGTCATTTGTCCTCTAGCAACTTCATCCAATGGTCTCCACACTGCCACATGTCAACATCTCGATCATTCCCACAATAAGCTCACCCAAGCTTAACACACTAGATTCCGACCCACGGTCAAGGAAATCTCAACCCTTGATCTTAAATACCACTCACATGCACCAATATTTCCAATTTCCACTAATTATGACATTAATTAATATAGTCATAAAATACATAATAATTCCAATAAATTCATAATTATCATTAATAATCATGATTATCCCTTAATCAGAAATTGGGATATTACAAGAGGTGTGTGCTCGCGGGTGAGAGTGGTGTGCTCGAGTGATCCAGTGCTTGGAGAGCGTTGGGGGCTCTCGGGTCCTCACTTCCTGGATTTCTCTCGCGGGTGCTCGAGTGAGGCTTTTGGCCTTGTGCTCGAGTGAGGATCTGTGCTCAAGTGAGCTTGTGCCTCAGGTGAGGGTTGTGCTCTCGGGCATGTGCTTTCTATCTCACTTTCTCTTATGCTCGGGTGTTGTCCGTACCAATGCTCGAGTGAGAGCATTTGTGCTCGAGTGATGTCCGTACTTGTGCTCGAGTGATGTCCGTACTTGTGCTCGAGTGAGAGCTTCTGTGCTCGAGTGAGGCAGTGAAAAAATATCAAGTTTGAGTGTTCAAAAGGGGATCTTTGGGGATAGTCTTCCAACCCTTTAGAGCTATGGATTAAGGTGTTTGAGGGCACTTAAAGGGCAATAATGATAACCAACTCGAATGTCTAAAAGTTAAAGAATTGGAAAAGGGATTAATCCTATGTCCTTGATCTTGGTTATAGGATTTGATGATTTCCTGAGCGTGAGCAGCCGGATCTGGAGCTTACGTGGAAAGAGTGTAGGGAACTTACCTCTCCTGCATGTATTGATAATTGTATTTGTGTATTGATGCATGTTATTGCTTTGCGTGATTATGTGAGACATATGAGAATGATTGTAGCTCTGTTCTATTTATACTATGGCCATGAGTATGTTGTGTGAACATTGAGCATGCGGATATATCATTATGTGAGCATGTGTTATTGTGATGCAAGCATGTCATGCATTAAATACTTATCTTGCATGCATATTGGTATTTGTTTTCCTACTGAGATTCCCCAGAATCTCACCCTCCCCTATCAACATTTTAGACAGGGAAGGAAGATTGAGGATGATGTAAGCATCCAAGGACGAAGAGGACTCGTTTCTGGGTGAGAGTTTAGTAGCTGGTTATCAAGAAGTAATTGGGATAATATATGTGTATATTTGGATAAATATTTGAGAATGTATTCGGATGAGTTGTGTAATCCCTGTTATTTGAATGAGTTGTATAGGCTATTATGCCTTATGAGTATTGAGCGAAGATATGATCCCGGAATTGTCGGGAATTTATATTGCGTACTCTGATAATTGTATAAATGTAATTTATCTTCGCATAGTAATTATATTCAGAGTGTAAATAGGAGACCGTGTTTTAAATGATTTCGAAATGTGATTGTGAAAACCCCGTCTGGTTGATGGGTTTATAAATGATGTTTTGACTTATTGGTCTCTATTTCACTTTAATTGCGTAATCCGGATATTAATTACGGCAGGGGGTTACACTACCGGTATCCACAAGAATGCTCTCCAACCGAGACTGCGTGCTAGCACCTCTAATGTCTCCTAGGGTTTCACTTGCAGCTCTCAATTCTCATGTGCGTATGAATACATATGCTCTATCAAGTTTATAACCTATAAGGGCTATTTTCAAATTTCAAAATTAATCATCATTAATTTTGAAATTAATTAACAATTAATTATCTTGATGAGCTAATTAAATAAATTCAGTTTAAATTAAATCTGTCCAACAGTTTTAATTTAACCTATTTATTTAATCTAAATAAAGAGCCATTAGATTTAATTTATCTTCATAAATTAAATCTGAGATACTATATCTCTATCATGTTAGTTATTAAATTTAATATATCTTAATAAATTAAATTTAAAACTAACACAATATAAGAATATCATATAATATATATATACAGATATATATATATATATAAGATATATATTTCGAAAATATATATATCTATATAATATTATTAATGAATTTTATATTATATATATATATAAATATAAAATTCGTCCACCCTAAATTAAACATTATCTCGTGTTGGGCCATTCTTGTGTGCCACCCTGTAGGCCCATATGAGGTTGGCAGTGGGCCAATAACTATACTAACCCAAAAGTCGCAAGCGGCCTCTAGTAAGACATTACGACTACCTAATTCATATGAGGATCGTTATAAAGATTGCAACCTGTCATACAACTATGTCATGTCCCTTTTGTCATATGATATATCGATCAAGGGATAAGGCATGGATAATGTCATCCTCTTGTTCCTGACCATTACTTTCTCGATTCCTGAGTAGCCTGATAACAAAGACAGAAACTCCTTTCATCATAGTATGGCCATACATTTCTCAGATTCACTCATCGAGGGGCCCAGTAACATCTCTCTACTAATGTGAGGGACAAATTCCATCTTGATCATTCATATTCCTCTGCATTAAAAACCACCAAGCCCGATCACAGCCTTTATCATCACCCGGTCAAAAGTGACTTTTGACTAGTTCAAAGCTTAGCAACTTTCATATAGGAATCCATGATGACCTCAGGCTAAGGGCATTGTGACGTGGTTATACATGAGAAAAGCTTACGACTTGATCCATGTAGCTTTCTCATAGTGGGTCGGTCCAGTACCTTGTACACTTACAAGTGCCTAAGACTTTGATTCATATCTCCATATCTTATCAAAGTCATACTGATCTTGTTTCATCTCTGCTCCTGCATAGATGACCGACCAGGGACATTTTAGGACAATCTTTATGAATTATCCAAGGATACAATTATCACAGTTAACATGGAAATAATATGATAACAGAATGGAGAAATTTCATTGAAATAATAATGTTCAAAGTATAATGATTGGCCCTTAGGGCACAATTTCCAATACTATGATGCATGCACCTACAATAATTAAAGTAGGGACATTCAATCAAAGTTTAACGGCGTAATTTGTAAAATATTAACTTCCAATTTGAGAAGATACTTTCATCGAAAAGAGATGGACAATTGAAATTGTAAGCTGTTGTAGAGGAGCTACCAGGGACATTAAATCATCCTTCTCAAGATAGCATTGCGCCCCTGACTTGCCAACAGCTGACTTAGTAGACCAATCTCTTGTTGCAAAGGATGTATCATATGCCATCAGAATCACTTTCTGCATGACATTCAATAAAGGCCGTGAAACATCTTGAGTGGAGGAAGGTGGAGTGGAGGTGGAGATGGAGGTGGCGGGGATTCATAAGCTTGATCACAAACATAGTTCTTTGGCCATAAGATGAAAGAGTTGATGACATCACCCACAACCTTGAAGTCATCAATAAGGATAGGGAGAGGTGCATCTGCAACGATCACCTCTTCAACTGCCACTCTGACTTGATCATCCTTTATTTCTTGGTGGTGGACAGTTGATCCCAAGTTGTGCACGCTCCCCTATACAACCAATTGTCTCAAAGGATCCTCCACAAATAAGTCACAAGGCTCACCAATTTCTTTTCCAAGACCGTCTGATGATTGACCAATGCAACTCCCTTTAGTGCTCTGTTTAGGGTTTAGGGAATGAGCCTGGGGAGCACTAGTATGTGCTTGTCTTGTGCTCATCATGATCATCCATTCCTCCTTCATCTTGCTGAACCTTTCTTCAAATTGTGTATCAAATGATACTTCTGCCTCGGCCCTAGCTTCCACCCTCACAGTGACCAATATACACTCCATCTCCTCCCTAGTCACCATACTACTTGAGGAACGGTGTGGGGGTGCTCCAAATTAATCCCTTATGCCTACCCCTCCTCTAATCCCCCTGACATGGCCCGGATGCTCAAGTTTTCTTGTAGCTACGGTTAGGATGTCATTCCTCCCATTCGACCTAAATGATCCCTTGGCTTGTTTTTTTGAAGCTTTTCCTATATGACACAGATGACAAATATTAGTAATGAAATTTGCTTACTAAATAATTAATAACAACAAGTCAACAATACTTACAATTTTCTCATCGACTATACGAGATTATTCACTCGTATAAGACCCACTCCTCTTTTGGTGAGCGATCAACCACTTCTCTTCGTGACGTATCGGAGATGGTAGAGAAAGAAGAACAGAAGGATCGGATTGAGATGCTTCTTCCAATCTTTTCCATTTGGCCGCCAACAAGTCTTTTTCAGCCTTCGCATAACCCCCATGAGACATTATATGGAGACAATCATTCTTTCTACCTCTCTCTTGGGCATTTTTCCTTTTTTCCTGCAAATAAGAAATCAAAATTAAGTCATTGTAAATCAATAAATTCAATTCATAATTCATAAGCAAATCAAATGCAAAATAATTCAACTCACCAATGCTTCTGGAGTAGTTTGAAGCCGTCTAAATTCTTGCCAAGTCTGTTCGTTAATAAAAGAATACTGATTGCACGGATTAGGATGAGGCTGACCTTCTTCCACCTCGATATGCATGTAATTGTTGGCTAGACTTGCCTTAAACTTCCTCCAGTGTTAATCACAATATGTCATTGTCTTGTCATACAAGACTTCACTCTCAAGAATGTCATAAGTGAGCTAGATAGTTTCCCAAATATATCGCTTCACACCTTTATCCACATTTCTCCACTGCTCTATCAAGATGCTAGGCTTGTTGCGTACTAGGAGGCCTACAAAACTCCTATACCGTTGGGCATTAGGCTTAATTGGTTTCCAATAACTATCAAACTCAATCAGAATCTTTTCCCCGGTATTTTGATCGAGAGGAATGTCTCTCAATCGAGTGGCTCTCCTACCCATTCGTCTAGGCTGGTTACGTGGCTTACTATGTTCCTGTTTAGGAGCATTGCAAGGTTCACTTTGATTTGGATTAGTTGGATCGGGAGTACCCTCACTAGGACGACTCATTGTCTAAAAACACTTTAAGGACACTATTTAAGGATAGGTAGTGATGGTTTTAGGAAATTTTGCTCTATGATACTATATACAAAGGCATCGTTCAAAAGCAATTCCCAAGTTATGCAAACATGAAAAAATAATTAATTACAATGCACAAGTTGAACATCATGCAAAAATAAGAGATAATGTCAGCACAAGT
The DNA here is from genome assembly GCA_963242795.1 of Inga leiocalycina. Lineage (NCBI taxonomy): Eukaryota > Viridiplantae > Streptophyta > Magnoliopsida > Fabales > Fabaceae > Inga > Inga leiocalycina. The sequence goes on from OY725320.1 coordinate 62,519,220, forward strand.
TGAACAAAGTTGAACATAAATGAATTAGGAGGCAGACTCGGAAGCAAAAATAGGAGGCATGTTTGAACAAGTTGAACAAACATGAATGCATTAGGAGGCAGACTCAGAAGCAACACCAAAGTTCATATCAAGCAATATTAACACTACCTTATCCAGAGTTTTACTATATTGAACATGGAAAAATACAGAACCAAAATTGAACCCTTCTCACACACAACCAAAATAAACCCTGGCCCACAGAAGCATAAGGACATTAACCTCAAACATACATGCATTATGTAAAACTCTTTAGAATAATTAACGGTACCTTCAACCTTTGCTTAAGGATTCTCTTCTTTCTCTGGATTTGAATAGTCTTTGGCCACTTTACGAATCGAGTACGGTTTCTCTTAGGAGGCAATGGATGCTTCTGAAAAGTGGGTTGACGACTTGCTGCAAGAATCGAACAAAGAAAATGAAGGCCAAGTCATCTTACAATTTCAATGAAATACCCAAAAATGAAACCATTAATTTAATTGAACGCTTGGCAACTGAAACACAAACCTGCCAATAAAAATGAGGTTGAGAACGAAACCAATTGGAGGGAACAAACGACGATAGCCTTACGGCAATATATTCAACCGTAAATCTCCAATGACGGCGATGAAGTTAAGGACGGAGGAGAGAAGGGGAAAGGGGGAGCTGCCGCAAACTGACAGAGGGGTTTTGCTGATGTACTTAAGTCTCAAATTTTAGAGTTAAAATTAGGTGCCTTTTGAAATCTAGGTCAATTTTAAGACCGGTTGTAATTAACAACCGATCTTAAAATTAATATTTAAGACCGGTTTTAATTAGAAACCGATCTTAAAATTAATATTTAAGACCCGTTATTTATTAAATAACCGGTCTTAAAAATAGAAACTTTGTAAGACCGGTTATTACATAATAATCTGTCTTAAATTTTTAATATTTAAGACTGGTTTTCATGTACATCCGGTCTTAAAAATAATAACCATTTTATTATTTTAATTGTCTTTAATTCAAATAATGTTTTCTAGACTGGTTATATTTAGAATCGGTTTAGAAAATATATTACATGTATTTATTTTTTTAATTGTATATATTTTAAGACCGGTTTTTATTATAACCGATCTTAAAATTATTTTAAAGACCGATTTTAAATATAACCGGTCTTAAATGTATTTTTAAGACCCGTTATAAATATAACCGGTCTTAATATTTCATCATAATTATGAAAATGCCGCCGGTCATATTTTTAAAACCTTATCCGATATAACTGGTCTAAAAACCCTTTTCTATAGTAGTGACATATACATTTCTCTAAGAATGTCAAGGGATGCGAAGCCAATACAATATGTCAAGCTTTGCACTTCCAGAGGATAGATCAATTGGGGAAATACTTAGGAGTGCCCCTCATTCACTCCTAGATTACTCAAGACACATACAATTACTTAATTTAGAAAGTGCAGCTCAAACTCACCAAATGGAAACCTAATTCCCTGTCATTAGCAAGCCAATTAGTTCTTGCCAGATCTGTCCTTAGCACAATCCCTTATTATGCCATGCAAACATCCTTATTACCAGCCCACTGTTGCAAAGCTATTGAAAGGATAGTTCGAGGATTTATTTAGGGATCAGTAGGCCAGGAGCGTAAAACAAGCCTGGCAAATTGGAAGGAAATGTGCCAGCCCACCCAACACGGAGGCTGTGGATTAAGAGATCTTAAAGGACAAAACCACACCTTGCTAGCCAAGCTTGCTTTCCAGCTTCTCAGTGCTACGGATCAACTGTGGGTCTAAGTTTTGCAAGCAAAATACAACTGGAGCAGGGCCACCAATTAGAAATTTAAAACAAAGATCGCATCACACACCTGGAGGAGTGTAACGGTGGTCTGGGCAGAAATGGCACAGTATTTAACTTGGGATATAGGGAATGGCAACACCACTCACTTTTGGTTAGACCATTGGATAGGTGACAGGGGCCTGCTGAAGCTTGCAACACTCACTGCTATCCCTGAAACAGAGCTCCAAAAACCTGTTAGTGAATATGTTGATCCCAATGGTCAATGGGAATAGGCAAAATTCTAGCACCTACTCTTGGCAGCACTCACCCTACAAATTGCTGATACCTAGCCTCCGCAGACCTTCAGCCCAGCAGATACCTGCTTTTAGAGCTTGTCCTCTAGTGGAGCCTTCACAGTTGCCTCAGCATATGAAGCCATCAAATCCTCTTGGTGGGACGAACATGCCAACTTCTGGAGGTGGATTTGGAAACAGTCGAGCCTTCCACATAAACGTACCTTCCTTTGGCTCTCTGCTAAGAACCGAGTGCTAACTAATATAGAAAGACTAAGGAGAGGCAGGACCTACATCAGTCAATGTGAAATATGCTATGGAGATAGTGAGGAACTCAATCACGTCCTACGAAGTTGTACTACTGCTTAATCCTGTTAGTCCAAGGTTATTCCCTAGAACCAAGCCATCAAATTTTTCTCCTAGCCATTCTAGGATTGGTTCCTGTTGAACCTACACCCCCAGAGGTGCTCAAGTCAATGGAGACTCTTTTTTAGAACCTTATGCTGGAAGCTATGGTGTAATAGGAATGCTTCTCTTTTTGCAAATGTCACCATGTTACCAGATTGTATTCTCTCACATGTATGTTCCTTAGTTTCTCATATCTTCTTTGCAGGAGAAATTCTTTGGCAACTCCAGCACTATACCTGAACGAAAGTTGCCATTTGATGTTTAAACAAAGATTTTGTAATTTGTAATTTAGTTAATACATATTCTTTTCACTCAAAAAGAAAAAGAAATATGGAAAGTAGCAGCCGCACATTTATAATTCAACTTCATCATCTATCGAGAACCTAAGATAACAAAAGAGAAGAAGAGGGAACTAGAGGAAGCTAAGCAGGCCTGAGAGCGAGAGAGAATCTTCGTTTATCTTCTTCTCCATTATCGGCCACCAGAGTGAGGACAGAAGGAACTCCGGTGTGCTGTTGATATCATCTATTCTTCATCTTCTTGACTGGAACCAGAGACACGGGCCGGACAGAAAGGGGGAGGAGGTCACTGTAGCCGGACACTGTTCACTGACCACTGTTCATCACATTGTAGCCACGCCTGTTCATCGATTTTGGGTAGATGCGTTCTGATTGGTGTTCTTCGTTCTCCTTGTTTCAATTTAATTCCCAGTATGATTTTGGATGCTGAACTTATTGTGGTTGTAATGGGATTTATTTTGGACATGTGTGGCTAATTTCTTTTGAACCTAGAGTAGTTATGAACTAATTTGAGGATTTGAGCATGTATAAACTAATTAATTGTGTTTAGTGTTAACTTTTGTTTACTTAATCTTGTATTATTTTATCTACTTAGTGCTTGATCATCACTAAGTATGAATTTGAGGAATTTAGAATATCCTTGGGAAAGGGATCTTAATTGGACCATAAGATTAAGTAATGTGGGATTAGAATTTATTCTAATTTGCTAATAGGATAGGAATATACCTATTGGACCCATATAATCTTATTAGAGTGAATTTGGACATTTATTGCCTCTGAGTAAACTAGTTAGGAATAACAATTTTAACTTGAGAGAAGGGTATAAGTGATTGGAAGATACTTATATTCATTTAAACTCTAAATTAACAATGTAACATTAAGTATTTTTAATTGGGTAATTATATGCTCTAAAACTTAAAGAAAGGATTAGCCGCTCTAGGTTGTTTTTATCAATTGGAATTTTATAAACATTAGATTTACTATTTTTTCTTTTGTTTAAATTGATTTTCAAATTTCAATTTCCTTCTTTGATTTGCTCAAATTATATGAAAATGGGAAATTTAATACCTAATTATCAATTACCTTGAATCTCTGTAGGATGACCTTGATTTACTATTATACTATTCCAACAGCCCGTACACTTGCGGTGCTTATTTAAAAATTTAGTAGCATCAAGTTTTTGGCGTCGTTGCCGGGGATCTCAAGGCAATTGGTGATTAGAAGTAGAAATCCTTTAGAAGTTTAATCTTGAACTTTGTGAATATTTTTATTGTATTTTCTTGTGCGTGATTTGCTTTATTTTCATTGTTTCTTGTTTGTCTTTGAAAAAAAATTCAAAAAAAAAGGATTATTCACAGCATTTAGTTATTCAATTAGTGATAAATTGTCATATCTTGGTTCTTTATTAGGAATGCATGTGGATGACATGAGACAAAGGAATGCAAATACTGGTTAGATTGAAAATGTTGATTCTTCTCCTTATACTTGCTTTGCTTGTGTTTATTGCAGAGAAAATCATTCACATGAGTATTGTCTATATGTCACCACTAGTCATTATATGAGAGATGATTTCATTAGAAACCAAACTTGTTTTGATAATTCTTTTTGTCCTAGTAAAAGTTTCGAGCAACAAGAGTCTTGGGATCCACATTTTAATTATTATTCAAAAACAATTTCCCCATCTCTTCACTCTCATCCTCATTTTGAAGAAAACACCCTTGAATATAAAGAAAAGTCTAATTTAGAAAGGTTAGTTGAGGAGTGTGCGGAAGCATCAAAGAGATTTAGTAGAGAGCAAAAGGAACTCATCACTAGAGTTGAGTCAAGTGTCTAAAATATTGGAATCTATGTGAATCAAATTGTTTCATCCATTGAAAATATGAATCAAGCTAATTCCTTAAACATGATTACCACTTCTTGTGTTGATGATAATTATTTTGAGGAAATAGAAGATGTGCAATTACATGAGACTTTTGATAATGGGAAAAATGAATGAGCCTGAAATTAATTTGGATGAGAACAGTGGGTGTCTAATTGAGGTTCCATCTGTGGAGCCTAATCTTTTTGACTTTGATGTTGAGGTTAATGGAAAGATCCCAAGAGTTGTTGTTAATGACTCTCCTATTGACTTTTTGACTCTTACTGATGAGAACCAAGTAGATTTTGTGGGATGCTTTAAATTTTTGGAAGTTCCTAAATTTCTTTGCAAAGATGTGCATGTTGTGCTGTATTTGAATTCAATGAATACTTGTACTCTAAGATTGTCTATGATTGAAGAAGTACAAGTAATTAACTTGAATGATCATTTTTTGTGTCTAAAACCTTGTTGCTTGAAAAGAATTGAAGACGAGGTAATCATAGTGTTTGACACTTATGATTAGTGGTTTGTTTTGAGTAGTCTGGCTGAAGACTATAAACTTAGCGCAGCTTGGGAGACAACCCAAGGTTTAGTTTAGTGTTTTGTTTTTATTTTATAGGACTTTTGGTAGCCCCTGACGATGTATTCCACTTTGGTAGCCACAAGGAAGAGTATTCAAGAGCACAAGACAAGGATTGAGAGGGGAGTTTCTTTTTACTTTTCCTTGTTTTGTTTAATTTGATAGCTGATTGCCTGTTCTGGACATGAGTGCTAGTTATAGTCTAGCTTTGCATGTGATTGACATTTATTATTGACTATTAAGTTGGGTGGTGGCACTTGTGAGTTGTGCTTAAATGGTGAACATTTGAGATCTTAGAAACTTTTGCTATCTTTACACTTGGATACGGTTATTTCTTCACTTTCATTACTTAGTGTTACTTGTTCACATTGAGGACAATGTGACATTTAAGTGTGGGGGTGGAGGGTACCATTGATTTTGTATGACTAGTCCTCAATTTTTGGGAAATATTGAAAATTTTCTTTGGTTTTGCACACATTTTGACAAATTTTGAACAAAACTTTTGCTTTTCATGGAAGCTTGGATTTTATTTGTGTACATTGGCAAAGTTAGGATGATTTGAATTTGAAAAGGATTGAGTTTTATTAGAATTCGGTTCTATTTTCTTGGAATGTTAGTGGATAGGCAAAGAATTTAGCCTGGATAATTGATTTTAGGATGTTAAATACAGGTGAGAAACTTGACCCTAAATATTCATTTCTTTCAAGAAGGATTACACTTATTTTGATTTTATCTCTAGAACTTGTCTTGATTCTCTGTTTAAGCTTAAAAATCTTTTGCATATACAAAGATGATTTAGGCATTCATTTCATAGCTAGTTTGGTTAAATGTCTATCCTTATCACATAAAAATCCTTTGCTTTGAAAGGGGGGCTCTTGATCCAAAAATACCTAGAGAGGAGGCTGTGACACTCCTCTAAGCATGGGTGTGACATAAACCGAGGGAAATCAAGTGGAGATTAAAGATTTGCAGAGATTCGAGCTGGTTTTTCCTTGGTTTTACTAATTCTCTCCCTTTTTTCTCATTTTACTGATATGACAGTTCATGCTCTGTATCTTTGTATTCATTTCTTGAATATGAGCGGCTAAACTTTGTATGGATTAAAATTGATTCCTTCTCTCTCTAAGTATCTCATGGCATATATATGTTGATTTTACCTTGTCTCCACTGCTATTCGTGACTGGCCATCACTGTGGATGATTTGTTCAATTAAATTAAGCTTGAGAGAGTTAACTTCATTGTAGAACTTTGGTAAAATTATGCTAGACTTGAAGTTTAGGAATTAAATGGATGGTTTGTTAGTAACATAGAGATATAGTTACTAGCCTAGCATTGTCACATTAAGGTTGGTGCCTAATGAATATTTTCTCTTAACGGTAGCAAGAGATTGTACATGTTAATTGAAGATACAGAGTTGGTTATGACTTGAGAAAGCTAATCAAATGCTTGTGAACCTTAGAGTAACATATATATATATATATATATCCCATGGAAAGACTCTTAGAGAGGAAATAAATCAAGTTTATGAAATACAAAGGGGATGAACAATCCTGGGTTTATTACAACTGTTGAAATCACAAGGATCGGGTTTTTGGTTCAATAATTCTTAGTTTTTACAAAAATATCTTTTGAAATGTCTTTGTCTACACCAACAACATGTTTTAGCTCAACTTAATTGAATTCACCAAGCCTATTGCTTGACTAATTTGTTACTCAAATCCTTGAGGAAACGATCTTACTTATCACTTTATTACTTGGCATGACCTGTGCAATTGCAATGGCAAACATTCACTGAGTTGCTTAACACTATTAAAGTATTCCTCCATATCATTTGACTACTTTCATTTCATTATCCTATCTTATTCATTACAACCTTTAGAAAAGTCCTTTTGATTTGTATGAGCAATGGGATAATATAGTGGAGATGGAGATGATAAACAAGCTTATGGTAGATGGGTTGCAATAAGTTGATTAGAGTGAAACACAAGCCCTTTAATTATCTTGAGAGAAGAGTGCAAACACTTCATTTGTAAGGAACATTCTATTGTTATTTGTCTTTGCTAAATTACTTACATTTCCACTTACATTTTTAGAAGGTGGAAAAGAGTTTCAAGAAAGCTTCATTCTTAAAAATTTGAATTAAATCCAATTTTGTAGTGTTTGATTTGAGAATCTTGCTTCTATGATTTCTTTTGGTTGTTTGATATTTTGAAATCTTGAGGACAAGATTTAATACAAGTATGGGGGTGTGATAACACCCTATATTTTATACATTTAAATGATATTTTGTAGATAATTGGAGAGTTATCTACTCAATTTTGAGGGATTTCTATAATATTATATTATTAAAAGATCAAATCAAATTTGTGCAACATTTAGGGGATTTCTTTATAAATATTATAGTTTTATGTTTAGACAAAAGAATAAAAAAATTAATAATAATAGGGAGAATTGCTGATAAATACCTTTTTGGCAAATTAATTGCTAAATGTTACCATGAAAGATCTATTACACATAACGGAAGATATTTTGCACACAATGGAAGATTGTTGGCACATTTATATGAAAGATTTTTGCACACACGGACGATGGTTTGTACAAAACGGAAGATCACTTGCACACACAGAAGATCGCTTGCATACTTGGTAGCAATCGGCAATTAATTTGCCTTAAAGGTATTTTTGGCCAATTCTTCCATAATAATAAATGCTTTATGTTAGTTTCATTTATTTTACCTTTTATTTTATGGTTGTTTCCTCTTTGTTTAAATGGTGGGTGACGTGAATTTTGGGCTTTGGGCTTTTGATTTCTAACTGAAGATATGAAGAGGAGTACCCATTGTTAAAGTGGACCAAGACCCAAAAGAATAAGAAGAAAGCTATGGGTTTGAGAAAAGCATAGAGAATTCGACTGAAATATGTAGAGGACAGCCATACAGTAAACAAGGATCATCATCTTCACCATCGTTGAACGTCGGGAGCAGCGAGAGAGCGTCATTGAAAGCAGACATGGGAAAGAGCCATTAGCTTCTGATTCTTCTTCTTCTTCCTCAGGTCCTCGACAATGATGAGAGCTGAATCAGAAACAGAGGAGGCGGCTGACTCATTGAGAACTGAATCATCATTCTTTCGGACCTTCTTCGTCGCAAACTCAGAGCTGAACCAGAAAAACAACCAGCAAGCTAAATCGGAGGGGAGAAGTAGTACTAGTTTCCAGCAATCTTCACGGTCCTCTTCTTGGGCGACATTGGAGAGAGCAACAAACAGTAAGAATAAGAGGAGAGGCATTTTCAATGTTCAAAAAATATCATCAGTGCTGAAGAAGAGGAAGCTTTTGTGTGTTAATTTCATTACTCTGTATTATTCTGCCATGTGTTATTCTGTTGCTCTTGATTTTCATTACGGTTCTGAACTTTGAATTTGATGCTACTGCGATGACTGTGCTTAAAGCCATGAGTGGCTAGCTTCTTTTTGAACTTAGAGTAGCTATGAACTAATTTGAGGTTTGAGCATGTATGAACTATTATTATTGCATTAATAATAGTGCCATCTTCCTTATTTTTGAAGTCCTACAGTTGTATATCATTGATAAGGATCTAGATCTTGAGAATTCCTGGCAACATATTTAGATAACCTTTAGTATTTTGGTATGCTTTTGCTGTAGGTACTATTGGAATTTTTTTGGTATTTGCTTATAAATTTTTAGTGCACAAGCTTCATTTACATTTTTTGTTCAGCCAAGTTAATTTAGTATATCCATGCATATAAAGGAATCAAATGAAATGGGTTGAAATTATTGAGAAATGTCAAAATGTTTGGCATCAGGTAAGAAATTGATTGTAGTGAACATTAATTCACAAAAAAAGAGCACAAAGGAAACATAATATGACATCCATATTTATTTGTTTTCATTGTCTCCAAGAATGAGATATTTTGTGTTTTCTCGTAGAAACAACATTTATGGTTAAATTTTTTCATGGAAATGGAAAATTTTGGTTACAGCAGATGTAGACAAAAAGAAATCTGTAAAAGTTGGAAAAGCACATCTGAGATAGGATTGAGTAGCCTACTAAAGTTGGAAAGGTGAGTTTTTCTTTCTTAGAACCTCGCTTACCACCAAAAGATTAAAATTATGAGAAAAGGCCAAGCCAAGAAAAAAAGACACCGTGACAAAGGGAGATAAGGAGGCTCTTTTTAATGAGTGCCTTTTTTATGTGACCTTTTTCATAATGCTTCTCAATATGTGGTCTGTTAGTATCTAATCCTAATCCTAAATGGACCAGACAAGAGTCCATATAAATCAGGGCAAAATTTACAAGTATGGTAAATATGGATTTGGGGCCTCAGCTGCCCCTTTCCAGATGTGCTCTCTGTTGCACCCCCATTTTGGGGGTACTACTACAAAAAAGCAAAGCTGTGGCGCTTATAATTGCATTAACTGTAGCGTTAGAGAAGTGTCACATATCTGGACGCCACTAAAAAAAGTTGTGGTCTTGGAAGTGCCACAACATTTAAAATTTTTTGTTTTAAAAAAAATATCCTCCTGTGGCGCTTGTTAGAGGAAGTGCCATAGGAGGGGGGTCTCTTGTGGTGCTTGCGTCAGCAAGTGCCATAGAAGACCAGAAGCAAGCACCACAGGAGGGTCCTTTTTTTTCTTTTCTTTCCTGTGGCCCTTTTTTTGCTTCCTGATTATGAAGCTTTATATAAAATGAGTGGCTTTCGTGTTTATCATCTCCACAAATTGCCAATCTTTCTATTTTATATTTCAACCTATTATATAATTTTCACATTTAAAATTCAAGTTTCCCAACAATAATGTTCTTACACAATAATATATTTATTGTCCCCAAAAATAATGTTCTTACATTAATACTCTCCAAAGCTAACATAAAAAATATCACAATACAAAAACTTGATATGTGAACACAGTACATCAACAACTAATTAAATAAATTAAAAGATTACTAAAAAACGCAAGCTTATCGGCCAAAAAATTTAAACAAAGCAAAAAGACAAATGAAATAAGATAGGTTTTCACTCTTTCCTATTAAATTAGGAACAAAAAGGCAAACGTTATATTACGGTTTATCGTGACTAAAAAAAATTTAAACAAAGCAAAGCTAGAATGAAACAATCTTCTTACGTTGGTGATGCTAACTTTAGTGACGAGGATGAGCAAATGTGAGTTGTGGAGTGGAGTAGGGATCAACTAGAGTGGGGTTCAAAAGAGGAAGAAAGACAGAGAGTATGAAGAAAAAGGAACAACTAGGGACAGGAGTGGGGACAGATGAAACAAAAATGGAAAAAGGGACAAGTGAATTTAATGAAGAAGACGAGTGTGTGTGTTTCTTGTGCAAGAGAAAGTAATATTTTTTACAGGGGGAGGGGTGTCAACGCGAGCTGAAGGAAGAGGGAATAAAAAGGAAAAAGGGAGGTAAAAGATAAAAAGTAAAGTTAAATGTGGGAAATCTAATTGGCGGGAGAGTTGAAAATTCATATCCAGCTAGTTGTGGCACTTCTCTACAGCTGCCTTTTTTTTCTTTTTCTATTTTATTTTTTTTAAAATTTTGGGGACCAGATGTGGCTCCTGCCAAAGCAGATGCCGCCCTTGGGCAGAGACCAGCTGTGACCAGGCGCCACAGCTGTCCCTAAAATTTAAAAAAATTAATTAGAAAAAGGAAAAAAAAAGGGGCAGCTGTGGCACTTCTTTAAAGAAGTGCCACAAAATGTGTGCCATCTTTCAACTTTTTTGTAGTAGTAAGGCCTTCCCAAATATATTTTTCAAGGTTCTTTATATCATTAGATTCTACACAAAATGAGTGACATTTTGATATATTATAGGCAAAAAATGGACATATTTTTGATTTTTTTTGATTTTTTAAAGATATTTCATAAAAAAGTGTTTAAAGTGAAAAAAATACAACATTTTTTTGAAATATCTTTGAAAAATCATAAAAAAAATTGAAAACATCTCCATTTTTTGCCCATAATGTATCAAAATGTCACTCATTTCGTATAGTATCTAATGATATAAAGAGCCATGAAAAATACTTTTGGGAAAGCCCCCAAAATAGGGGAGCAACAGAGAGCACATCTAGGAAGAGGCAGCTGAGGCCCCAAATTCGATAAATATGATGTGATGTATTCTATACCAAATATATAATTGTAATCAGTTTATTACTCATCTTTAATTGTAGTCTATTTGCTCACTGATATGACATTCTTTCATGATAGCTGTTGGGTGCTGGATGTAATATGATGATTAACATGACATTTCCTTAGAATGGAATCTCCATAATGGTAGTGTAGCCAATGCATTAGCATTTTCCACACTAATGGTTTGTACCTAATGCACAAAAGTAGGCACTATGCATGAAGAAAATATGGATCAGATTCACTTTCACAAAATAGGGAAGCTGTGTCATTGCCAGAGACGTATGCATTGTCATAATGCTATAATGCAGCTGTGTTGTTTTCCAAAATTAAAATCTATGAAGAAGACAATCTTTCTGTGATTATTGTAACACCCTGCCTTTAATCATGTAATTATAATTCGATATTAAATAATTAAAGTAGATTAGAGACCTTCGGATAACTTAAACTCGTTTCAATCTCCTACTTTGTGGTAGGGTTTTCACAAAATCATTCAAAATCTCTTTCCTGTTCCTAGTCTCCATTTCAAAATTCGAATATAATCACCTGTGCAGTTTATCTACATTCACGTATGACAGAGTGTAAAACCAATTCCCCGGCAACTCCCGGATTCTATACATATATAACCTGAGGTTTAAGTATCCACTAGGGGATTACATACAAAATCGAATATACTATTCAAATTTCAGATTATACAGTAATCCCGAATTCAAAAGAAATAACCAACATTTCCAAAATCAACATACCCCTAAGGGTCCTAAGTGCTCCGGGTCGGCCTCTTCACCTTTGAGCCACATGCTCTGTCTGAAAGGTTAGTCATAGGAAGGAATGAGATTCGAGAGAATCTCAGTAGTAACAAACCACTCATACAATGTATAAATACCAAGCTTGTATATAAATCACAAACAGCAATAGCAGCAGCGATCTCAGAGATACATGGTTTTCACCACAAACGACAGCACTCACGGCTGTATACACAATACGATAGCTCTCGCTGTAATCATAATCACGACAGCTTACGCTGTAATCACCATCACGACAGCTTACGCTGTAATCACAATAACGACAGCTTACGCTGTAAACGACAGCTTGCGCTGTAAATGACAGCCATCACCAGCTGTAACCGCAGCAGCATCAAAGATTCATCACAGAACAGTGATAACACACACATACAGGGCATTACACATAGTATAAGAGAGAGAGTCACTACCTGATCCTTTCCTGACGTCCTTCAGCGCAGTTGGCTCACGAGGGCGGCAAATATTAAAGCCTATAAACAAAATCAAGAATGGTGGATTAATTTCCTACCCCTAATTCCTACTTTCAAACACTTAGAATAGGTTCCATATGAGTCTATAATAAAAATTTACAAAAATACCCCCGGGGACCCGGCCTGGGCCCGCCATACCCGGTCCGGTTGCACTTTTCCCGAAATTCTAATCTGGGCTATCCTAACATATTTTCGCCCAAGGAATCCATTTCCGGACTCGGAATTATCAAATTCAATGTCAAATTACGAAATTGCCCTTGGCAGCCCTACTTTTAGGGTTTTAGGGGTGTTTACGTAATTATGCTTTCTCGGCCTTTTTTGAAAAAGTGCCTAACTGTAACCCCACCTATTTTCGCCCACTGAATCCAATGGAATCATCAAATCATTGAAAACCCAACTCTAAGACCCATTTACAGCCTTGGCCGAAATATACATGTTCTCCGGGAAAAATTGGAGTTTTACGATTTCGGCTCCGTAAACGCGTTCCTTTCTACTCCTAACCACTTTATTAACCATTACATTAGGTTACAACTAACATTAAGACCCAATTTGGGTAGCATAACCCCTAGGCCACATCATTTCCAAACTTTAAAGCCAATGGCAATCCGGCGAAATTTCACCGATTAAATTGCCCACAGCAGCCAGAATAAGCAATATACGAAAGTTTGTAAGTTACCTCAAGCTCCTTCTAGCTTTTCTCAAGAGTGGCTGAAACCCTAGCCCCTTGAACACCAAATTTTCTTCTCAAACACCTTAAATAACATAGAAGAGAAGCTTAGGAACAAGGTTATACGCGTTAGGAGCTAGATCGTCGGAGAAATCGGCTTACCTTGCGAGATTTCTCCTCTTTCTCTCTCTAAGAGCTCTCAACTTTCTCTCACTATCTTCAGCTGGAAATGGCGTGAAATGGCTGAAGAAGATGAGCAATTTGATTAATAATCCATGCTGACATCATCTTTTAATGAGATGATGTCATAATTCCCATTTTCGGATTTTCTGGCAGATTTTCTGCCCAAACTTTGAAAAATCATAACTAATTCTAGAAAAATCGAAATGAGGTGATTCCAAAGCCAAAAGAAAGATATTTAAGTCCTCTTAATAGGAAAAATATTGGTAATTACTGCAAATCACCACAAAATTCCCAGAATTTCAATCTTTGCATACTGTTCCAGAAAATAATTAATTTCGCTGGGCAAACTTCAAAAATCCAAAACTCTTAGGTCACAAATCAAAATGATACAAATTATATGTTCATTTTGAAGCTTGACATGTGAACTTTAATACTGGAAAATTTCAGAATTTTTAGACACCATTTTCCTATTTAAAACGTCCATACAAATTGGCTGCCCTGTACAGAGTTTCAATGGACAGAGTTTTCAACTTTTGCACGATTGTTCCCAATGGTTCCAATTTCACAATAAACACTCTCCCCACATGAATTTTCACAAGGAAGCCATTGGAATAATTAAAATATCCAAATTCCCATCACACATTCTCCAAAAGTATTTATTAAACAATAATTATATCCACTTTTAAAGTCATTAGCCCTTAATCACTTTTTGGGATATTACAATTATACTAGAAGCTTTTACCATCATAATGAGACCACCTCAAACCAAGTAGCTTGCTTGCCCTAGCCTAAGGTCAAACTTCCTCTAAACACAAGAATAGTTAAGAACAGTTGGTCTACCTTAGGTTATCATATACTTTCTTGCATGTTATATGAATATGACCACCCATAACCCAAAGTGTGTGGAAACATTTAGCCTAAGTGTAATCTCTCCACGCCTTTGGTTTTATCTTTCAGTTTTCATTTTGATTTATCTTTTCAAGCTTATTAACCGATAATACTTCCAATTTTCATTTTGAAGGGATTTCTCACACATGTTTTTTAGTATTTAATTTATGCAACCATATGATGGTGGTTGTTTCAGTACTTAATAAGTGACAGGTCACACATCTTTTATTATGCCTGTGACTGTCATAGCATCTCTAAGAGCTTGTTTGCTTTTATCCCTTCTTATAGGATTGTGTGCTTTATGGCAATTTAGGTCAAAGGAGATTCACAGTAAGAAGTCTCAATGAATTTAACTGTAGCATTTATAAATGACAAAATACTTCATTTGTATTTAGGTATTTAGATGTTATGAATGTGGCTTTCATTGTACCATATTTGCTTAACTTTTCTGTTTTTTTTATAATTGTTATGCATAAATTAAACAACCACCACCATCGCTTCTAGGGACTTTTCAGACAATATTTTGCTTCTTTGGGACTGAGAGTGATTTTCCCTAAAAAAATATGTTATTATAACAGTGTAAGGATGTGCTGGAGAGAGAGGAACAATGTTAGAAATATAAAATATTTTAAACATAAAATTATATTTAGAAATAATTAAAATCCAGCAATATTGTCGATGACTCCATAAACAAAATCATATATATATAGAGAGAGAGAGAGAGACACACACACACACGCACATTTCCCCTCCCTGCCAATGACTCCACTAGTCTACCTTAAATCTTTTTCTTTCAAGCTCTAAGAATTCCAGTGATAGGGAATCAAATTTTGACTAGTCAAAGATTTCATATTGCAGAGTATCAGTTTTACTAGATTTTACGTAATTGACAATTATCTGTCACCACTTGAATATCTATTTTATAACACCCATTTTTATGTTTTGGACAACAGAGTCAGAACCGAATAACTTTTCATTGAGAAGACGATGCCATTGATATACAAAATTGCATGAATAATTTCAACAAAAAAAGGAATAAGGTTCATGCTTTATGGGAATGAAATTGGGGGGAAAAGTTCATATGGCACTGAATTTACAAGAAGTTATAAGCTCAATCCACTTTAACTTACTTGGTATTATTTACAAAATTATCTATTATATACTGATGCAAGAGTGACTTTGCTTGTTTCTTATAGTAGCAACATGATTCTTATATTTATTTGGTTTCCCTCGTTTTTCTCCTCATTTATCTTTTTTTAATTGAACGGAGGATATAAGTATTTTATTTTCTCTTCTCTTTGTTTCCAATCAAACATGAAGCTTACTTTGTCAAAAATCACTACTAAGCTACAAAAATAAGGAATAGTGGCACACATTTTGTGGCACTTCTTTAGCTTCTGGATTTTTTTTTAAAAACATTGGTATGTTGTGGCACTTCCTTAGGTAAGCGTCATAGCTACTTGGTGGCCTTATGTGGCACTTACTTGATCAAGCGCCACATAAAGTGTTTTTGTTTTTAACTGAAGTAGCAGTTGTGGCACTTGCTCAAGGAAGTGCCACAGCTACTACGCACTTTGTGTGGGACTTGGCTTAGTAAGCGCCACACAAAGTAATATTTTTTTATTTTTTTTTCAAACCCTTTTCTCTCTTGCGATTTGCTTCCATCACCGTTATCCTCTTGGTCTCGACTTCTCATCCTACACGTGCCATCACTCCTTATCATCTTGGTCTCCACATTTCCTCCTTCTCCTCTTTTTGTCACTTATCACCATCCCCACTTCAGGACTTCCTCCTTATTCCTTTATTCCATCACTTCTCACATTTCCTCCTCCTCCTCTTCTCATTTTCGGCAGTCCCCTCCTTATTTCTTTGGTCCCATTTCTTGCACCAAACCAACCCCACTCCTCCCCCTTTTGGTCCCATTTCCTCCTCCTCAGAGCTTCATTTCATCCTGTAAGTACATACCCACTCACTTTTCCTTTTTTTTTTAATATTTTAAAGTTACGTACAGCACATTGTCTTCTTAACCACTATTTTTTTTAAACATGCATGTAACTTTGTCTTTCTCTATTTCCTTTATTAATTTTTTTTCCAAGTGTTGTGCTTAAAGTTTCAGCTCACTCTATTCAAGCTTCCTATACACTGTAAGTTTTTTAATTTTTGAGCTTACAAATCTAATTTTATTAGTAGTTAATAGTTTAATTTGCTCAATGTTTTTTATATTTAATTTTATGAAATATGAAAAAATTATTCTCATTTTTATATGCTGAAAAATAAATGACTTAACATTAAATGTTATTATATATAGGTTGTATGTGAAGATATCTAGTAACTATAATTTTTAGTTGTTGTAGTAATTGTTAACATTGATAAGTTGCATAGGTAAAATAATTATTTATTTTTAACACTTGTATTTTACTTAGTAGAAATTTTGTTAATTAGTTATTTATTAATTTGTATCACTTGGGAGTTATTTGATTGTAGTTTGCTTTTCTTTATTTTGCTGTGGATATGGAAATGTGTTTAAAATGCATTGTTAACTGTAATTATAAGGTTATAAAGGAAAAATATGATTTTTTTAAAATAATACTTCCTATGGAACTTCCTTAGAAAAGTGCCACAGAAAGCAAAAAAAATTTTAAAAAAATTATAGAACTCCCCATATAGGTTGAAAAGCAGGTGATTCAACTCTATTCCAGAGAATTTTCATAGACACTAAGGATATACAAGCCATGATAAGATTCACCATTTCATCTCGAATCCCAACACTAACTAGAGTAGATTTAATAAAACTTCCCATCGAGGCCATCATAAGCTTTTTCCATGTCAACCACAATCGCCACTATTCCTTTTTCCTTCGCCTACTCCTCATAGTATGAATAGGTTCTTGAGTGATGATGATGTTATTACTACTTTGTTTGCCTACAATAAAACCACATTGCTAAGGTTGTATCAAGTATTGCATCACCCTCTTCATTTTTTCCGCAATAACTTTAGTGATAATCTTGAAAATAACATTAGAGAAATAGGGCGAAAATCTCTTAGGTTCAGGGGATTATCAATTTTTGGAATAAGTACAATGTGAGTACGATTGATATCCCTAACCTTCCCTGGATTATGCCAAACCTCTCATATGAGTTCACACACCTTGCCCCCAATGTGATCCCATTGAGATTGGAAGATATTTGCTTGTAGTCCATCCTGGCCAGGAGCTTTTAAAGCACCCATCATATAAGCAGCATTCTTGATTTCAATATCATCCACCTCTTTATGGATCAACACGTTATCACATGCTTGTAATGGTGGAAAATTTGCAGTCCAGTCTATGGAATCAAGGACCCGATTATCTCTAGCATAAAGATCTTTGAAGAAGTTTGCAGTCGTCTCTCTCAACTCACCAAGCTCATTAACCCAATTCCCATCTTCATCTTGAAGGGCCTTTATTTGTTGTTTTTTCCTCTTAATCAACACCAAGGTGTGAAAAAGTCTAGTGCTCTTGTCACCCTAAGCAAGTCACTTACATCTAGATTTTTTATACCAAAGTAATTCCTCTTGCACACTTAGCTTGCTATATTCCTTCCAAAGTTGCTTCTCAAGTTTGAACAAACCATTAGAGGTATTATTTTTCCTAACTCTATCAATACCCTCTAATCTTTTGAGAAGATTCATTTTTTTCTTTAGAAGACTACCTAGACACTACTACAGAATTATGATATAACCACCCTAAAGGATGTCCTAATTTTAAAATTGGGTGGTTAAAAAGGAAGGAAGTGGCATTTTCGTAATTAACTATATGTAGGGAAACCTTTAGACGTCTAAAATTTGAATTTGGGATGCCTAAGGTGCTTCATGGTGCGAATTTAAATTTTCCAAAATTTTTTTAAGCGCCAAAAATGGGGTTTAGACGTCCCAAAATCTATTTGGGACGCCTAAAGTGAGACTTTAGGCGTCCTAAATACATTTGGGACGTCTAAACCTGGGACTTTAGGCGTCCCAAATGCTATTTGGGAGCCTAAAGCCTCACTTTAGGCATCCTAAATGGATTTTGGGATGCCTAAACTCATCTTTAGGCGTCCCAAATGGCCATTTGGGACGCCTAAAGGGGTCCTTAGACGCATGTCACACACTTGTCTGACATGCGTCTTCTCAAACACACACACCCCCTCCTTTACCTTTTGACCATCTCCCTCCTTCATTCATTCATTGTCTTCTTCACAACTGAACTCATCTTCTTCAGCATTCTAAGCATTATCCTCCTCCCTTCTTCTTCAATCTTCTTTAACTCTTCATCCTCCCGTCACAACTCATAACAACTCGTCCTCTCCTCCCTTTTTCTTCATCTTTAATTTAATCTTCCTCCTCCTCCCTTCTTTGTCTCGCGCGTCCCCTGTCCTCACTCTCTGATTCACTTCCTCACTCTTCTTGCTGTGGATTCTGTAAAAGACTCTGAAGAAATCAAAACACACCATTGTGATGCCCTAGCCTCTACCTCCTTCCTTCCATTGTGATGCACGCAGCTCTCCCCTATGGTTAGTTTTTTTTAAATATGAATTTTCTTGAATTAAATTTAAACTTGCAATGTGAAATTATTTTATATGATTTTAGTTATTGGAGTGATTTTACCTTGTGATTGAATTTTTGTGTTTTTGGCCCATAAGCATAGAATTGTTGTTAGCTAGTAGATTGTTTGACTTGGAGTGATTTTAGTTATTGGAGTGATTTAACTTGCAACAATATATTGTTTGATATGTATGGAGCTTGAAAATGTTTGTTTTATATGTATGGAGCTTGGAAATTGAGAGGGAAAAATGTATGTATATTATTATAAATAAATGGAGCTATTGATTGATTTTGATGAAATGAACAACAATTAAACATAGTAATTTTTGTTTCTTTAAATATGATCGGTTTTATTTTCTTTAGATTAGATTAGTATGATTATTATTAGTGTAGTGGTGAAAATCTTATTTTAAGATAAAGAGATTAATAAGATAAAGACATTGATCATTAATAAATATATATAATTGATTATTAAGAAACACAATATACTTAATAAATAGATTGAAATATATTCTAAATTGTACTAAACGTGTGAATGTTATTGGGAATGATTTATGTGGTAACAAAATGGATCACAGTTGGATGAATGCTTTGAGAACTAATGAAGAATATGAGAAAGGGGTCGAAGAATTAATTGAATTCGCTAAAAAGAATGCTCCTGCAAAAAATTGGAAGTAGTTTTGTCCTTGTGTGAATTGTTTAAATGAGAGTCGACGGGATGTTGATGTCATAAAAGATCACCTACTTTGTGATGGAATAAATCTGCAATACACAAGGTGGATATGGCATGGTGAGCAAGTAACGGATTGTCCGTCGCACAAAAGGAAGATGTGGATGTCATATATGAAGATAGAATGGAGAAAAAATTCACGATATTGAGGTAGAATCCTTTTCGCAGTCGAAGGAGTATGATAGCCTGCGGAGTGATGCAGAGACACCATTGTACCGTGGGAATAAGTACACGTGGCTGACAGGAACATTACATTTGGTTAACTTAAAGGCAACTTGTGGGTGGACTTGATAGGATCTTTCAAGATCCAGAGGTTAGCACGTTAGGTTAGGAGATAGGATCTTTCATTCTTTGGCCTCACAATCTTATTGGTTCAGACGCAACACCTCCAATGGTAGGAATTACCTTACTATTACTGAAAATCTGTTGGCATCCTAATAACAATTTGTTTTTTGATGTTCTAAAAGGATGGCGAAGATGCGAGGAAATGGCCCTACTTAGCACGGCTGCAATAGATCTACAAGGGCATTAAACAGGTTGACTTGAAGATGCCTCAAGGGGTTGTGGGCCTTACATTGGAGTATCCCTACACAATTGACAATACAGATCTCAAGCAGTTTATCAGGTTGGAGAAGATAGAAGCAGGCTGGGTGAAATTTGCAATCTGGTAATTTTTTTTTTTCAATTTTCCCATAGAATTCATTTAGTGGTTTTTTGATTTCATACATTCAATAATTCATTCCTTATTTTAATTCTATTATAGCATCTTCCATGGTCTCTGCACAAACATGGAAAGACATGATTGGTATGGATTCTTATGCCCTGCGAATAGGACAGGGGATACTAATACTGTGGCACATAGGACTCACTATGTAGGCTACGCAATGGGAGAGACCAAACTTCATTGTTATCTAGCACCCATTATTCAATGGTTCGTATTTTCATTTTGTCAATTTAAGAAGTTTAATAAATAATTGTCTTGCCATCAAACTTCATTTTAATCTGTACATGTTGTTATAGTTACCACTGGAGTTTGTGTGTTATATGTCCTCGCCGCAACGTAGTCTATTGGTTTGATCCCTTGAGTAAAAAGCCAGACAAAGATACAAAATCCGTCTTCGACATGTAAGTTATTCTGTTTGTATTTCATTAACTCTTAAAAAAATGAATAGTTCTAATTTCTGCTCATTTTAATTTTCATGATAGTGCTTGTCAAACATACAGAGTCCTAGGCGGGTCACGCGAGGGTACAGTTGTTAAAAAGCCAAAGTGGTTTTATTCGATAGTAAGTAGTTTTGATTCTAATTGTTTCATTGACGGTCTTTTTAGACATACCTTTATTGATTTTAACAACCAATTGCATGCCTTTGATTTAAAGTGCCCTTGATGACCTGGCAACAAAAATGCGGATATTATGTTATACTTTATATGTATAACATCACTCAAAGTGGAATTACTAGCGATTTTGAAAAGGCAATCACTTCTTTATTCTCAAATGATAATGTTTTTGGTGTTTAAATCGAAATGCTAATTAATTCATTTGCTTGATTCATCAAAGCTTATTTTCTAATTTTCAGATTTTTGATAATGAAGATGTCTACCTACATGACGACCTTAATTTGATCATAGACCTTTTAGATGGACATCTTCTTCAACATATAGAGTAGTAAAATTTTTATTTATATCAGTTTGTAGTTGTGTGATGACAGCCTTTTGACACTTTCTGGATGTTATTGTTGATATATATAGTAGTAGGTTGTATGAGTTGTTATTGTATGTATATATGGTGAAGATTGTAGTACTGGATGTCCTTACCATTTTGTAACAGACATTGTGGTTTATGTATCCATTTTCTATTCTTTTTCTGCAGTTTGAATTTGTTGGGTAATACAGAATATAAATGATGGTATAAAAAAATTTAACCTTTTAACGTCCCAAATTAAGAATTGGGACGTCTAAAGTCATCCACGGGGGACTTTAGACGTCCCAAATTGTCATTTGGGACGTCTAAAGTCTCACTTTAGACGTCCCATTTTTTTAGGACGTCTTTTCTTAAAACATACTACGCCCCCAACATATATGTCCCCCCATTTTTGGATGTTAAAAGTGCCAAAATTGGGACGTTAAAACCCCTTTTTGTTGTAGTGAGAACACTGGAGTTCTATGTAGTGGCCTCGGCTTCAAATCTTATTCTTCCTTAACACTAATTCACATTTTCCCATGATTTATAGACTACTTCAGAAAAACTATCTTCCAATGCCCACATGAGGTGATAATTGAAATTATGCTTCTCCCTTCGAGTTGTAGAATTTGTGCCATTTGAGACAAGTACAACTTTATGATTTGATTTATAATGGAGTTTGTGAAAAACCTTGCTTTGTGGATGGTTTAATTCCTACGTGAGATTTCCAAATACCCAATCCAGTCTGTCTTTTCACCCCTTGTTTTTCCCAAGTAAAATGCTCTCCAATAATGGGTATTTCTAACAAATTTGAGTTACTGATACAATCCGATAATTGTTTCATTACCTAAAACAGAGGATCAAAATCCCAAACCCTTAGTTAAGGCTATCCCTTTCTTTTGCTGCAATTGACTCACACCTCTACTTCTTTAATGTGACCTTTCTCTTGAGATCATGAGTCTCTCCTCCCCCTTTTTCACTAAAATTATCTGTGCTACTCCTTTGTTATCTTGTGTGAAAAGCCCGACTTCATGATGAGCTGACCACTTCCTGGCGCCATCCTATCTTCTTCTTCAAGGTCGGTGAGAGCATTAAAGCATGAGACACCTCGTCCCTCCTTGGTACCTTTGACAAATTTGGTTCCCTTCCCCTGCTCCACTAAGACCATAGTATGATATTTCCTCCTCGAAATTTGAGCTTTTTTAGGATTCCCCACAATCATCCATGCGCCAAATTGCCCTTCAGCATAGTCACAGTCGAAGGTTCTGTCGACTGTTGCCCAAGCATTGCTGGTTGGTCTCCTTGTATATCTATTGATACTTTTCCTTGTGATTCCCATATCGCCCTCATGCAAAAAAATTAGACCAAGGCGCTCATTCAACATGATAAATGGAGTAGGTAGCAATGACTCTTGAACCAAACTTCTTCTATAAATCTAGCTCAACACAAATCTGAGCATATTTCCCTCTCTCAATCCTCACAGAAGTAGA
The DNA here is from genome assembly GCA_963242795.1 of Inga leiocalycina. Taxonomy (NCBI): domain Eukaryota; kingdom Viridiplantae; phylum Streptophyta; class Magnoliopsida; order Fabales; family Fabaceae; genus Inga; species Inga leiocalycina. Next base: position 62,542,061 of record OY725320.1, read on the forward strand.
TGGGGTTTGAGATGGGGCAAGCATATCAACTTTCATTGTTCACCTAATACAATTTTCCAATCTTGTAATAAAGTTTTTATTGTAATATTGCATTGGTATATTTGGTATCTGACCCAAGTAACTATCCTCCCAAGTGGGTTGTTAAAAGGGTCAAAATTTGGTAACCATTTCTAAACCAAAATGATGTGTTGATACACAACCTAGGGACCCCCATAAAGGACTTTCTGGTATAACTACTCTAGCCCTCTTTTTGCAAAAAAAAATCTATGAAATAGTTATTTGGCATATCAACAAGATCAAAATCAGGAGTGCTACATATGCGGCTGAGGTGAGCTTTTATGTGTATATATTTTATCTCTTACATAACACTGTGAGAATTAATGCAACATTCCAAGGTATGCACCATACACTATATTTTTCTACTATAACAGGAACCATAAGATGATGCTTCATAAGGGCCAGTACTTCCTCAGAGGGTTCTGGCATATCATATTCCTTGTTGATTGTGTCAGATGAAAAGTCCTCATATTCCATACAATCTCCTCTATTAGCTATCCCATTGAAGCCAAGAAGGTAATCTTTATAAAATGCTTGAGTCACCTGGCTCTTGTCCTTCATCTCCATTTGAGAACCATCATGATCTATGGAGACAATTTCCTCTGAAGGTACTTCATCAGACATATGTGTGTCTACTATTACCTGAGAAAAAGATTCATTCTTCTTTTTCTTGTTGCTTCCACATGCTAAAACATTAGAAGGCCGGTCCGATGGAAGTTTTTGGTGGTTTTGATCGCCTATGTAGGAGTAAATGAAGTAGGTGTGTTGTTCAAGAGAGAGCAAAGTCATACCTACTTAGAGCTTCCTTGATTTGAATTTCTATCAAAAAAAGAAGTTTTTGCATGATGTTGCCTACTATATTTGAGAAGAACCATTTCTTTTTAAGAGATGTGGTAATTTGATTATTAGAAAATATGTTCTTAAGGTAGAACGAGAGGAAATTTTGAATGCATGTCATGCATTTGCATATAAGGGACATTATTGGGGGCAAAGAACTGCGTCTAAGGACTTGAATATGGTTTTTATTGGCCTTATTTGTTTAAAGATGCTCACCAATTTGTTTTTAAGTGTGACAGATGTCAAAGAGCATGTAATATTTCTTAGAGACCTGAGATGCCTCAATATGGAATCTTTAAGGTGGAGTTATTCGATGTCTACGAGATAGATTTCATAGGACCTTTCCCATCTTCAAGAGGAAACAAGTACATCCCTGTTGCTACGGAATATGGGAGTATATAGGTTGAAACTATGGCTTGCCAAGCTAATGTTGCCACCACAGTGATTCAATTCTTGAGAAGTATATCTTGACAAGATTTGGTACCCCTAGAGCAATCATTACTAATGAAGGTACTTACTTCAACAATAATAATTTTAAGGGTCTCTTGACAAAATGTGTAGTGGACTACCAGATGTCACTCACATACCATCTATAAACTAGTGGCTTGTGTGAGTTAACTAACTAGAAGATTAAGAGGATTCTTGAGAAAACTGTGGGTCTGACTAGAAAAGATTGGTCTGACAAGCTTGATGATGCTTTATAGGCTTATAGGGTAGCTTTCTATACTCCAATTGGCATGTCACCATACCATCTGGTTTTTAGAAAAGCTTGCATGTACCACTTGAATTGGAGTATAAAGCATGGTGGGCAATCAAGAAGTTGAATATGGACCACCAGCAAGCAGGAGTTAAAAGCTTGTTTCAACTAAATGAGTTGGAAGAATTCAGACTTCAAGCATATGATAGTGCACGACTATATAAAGAACAGACAAAGAAATGACATAATAGCCATATCTTGAAGCATTATTTTAAGCTAAGGCAGTTGGTGCTTTTCTTCAACTCAAAACTTCAATGATTCTTAGGAAACTTAAATCAAGGTACTCTGGTCCTTTTAAAGTGGTTTTGGTATTATCATAAAGTGCAAATGAAGTTAAAGATGAGAGAATATGAGATTGTTTTAAAGTGAATGGGCAAAGGATAAAGTATTACCATGGTGGTAAAGTAAACTGGTAAACCACGGCCACCACTTGTCATCACCTACTTAAATTACTGGTATAGTTAGGTTGAGTTCTATAACCCAAGTGCTTTTTTGGAGGCAACCTGAGGTTTTATTTTATGCTTTGATTGATTTTGTAGGAGTGTTGGTAGCCCCTGAAGATGTGTTCCACTTTGGTAGTAAGGATCAAGAGCAATTGAAATTGCAAGTCAAGGACAAATAGGGGATTTTCCTTCTACTTTTCTTTGGCAGTTGTATTTGACTGTGATGATATGTTGTTAGGAATGAGTGATGCTCATAGTTAGATATGCATGTGATGAATGTTTGTGATGACTATTGAGTAGTTGTTAGCACTTAAGTTGTTTAATTAATGAAAATCTGAAATCTCTAAAATTGGTGTTACCCTTACACTTGGATATGGTTGCTTTTCACTTCCATTACTTATTGTTACTTGTTCACATTGAGGATAATGTGACATTTAAGTGTGGGGATGAGGGTACCCTTGATTTTGCATGACTTGTCCTCAATTTTAATTTTTTTTGTATGTTTGGATTTTATTCATGAGCATTGTCACAATTGGTTTGATTTGAACATGAAAAGGATTGAATTTGATTAGGTTTTGACATTATGTTCTTTGAATGTGAGTAAATAGGTAAAGATTTAGCTTGGGTATTTATTGTAAGATGTCAAAGAACATGTGAGGAATTTGATCCTAAATATCTATTCTTCTAAGAGAGAATACACTTATTGTGATCTCATCTCTAGAATATGTATTGAATTTCATTTGAAGCAGAAAATTTCCTTTGCATACATAAAGATGATTTAGGCAATCATTTTTATTCATTACTCCAGTAAGTGCTAAGTAAGGGAGGAGGAAGAAATTGAAGGGTATGAAAAAAAGGGAGAAGGAGTAATAACAATAACAACAACTCCGCTAACATCTCTAGATTTGACTTAGTAACTGGGGCACTTCATCATCAATATTAGCTCGTGTCAAACGGTTAAGTCGAAGAGGGTTATGAGTTGGGCTAAAAGCTTTTTGAGGTGCCTATTGGAGTAATTGAGTAATCGGTGCTGCATTACTCATGTGCAGGGTCACGTAAACAAGGGACCTACAATGGCTCAAAATAAAAGGGAAAAAAGAGTTTAATAAAGATATAAATATCCCTTCTTTCTTCATATTATTCATTGAATCACTTAGCACTAACTAAAGTATTTATCTATTATCAAAGTCCTTTTGATTTGTATGTTTAATGGGATAATATAGTGGAGATTAAGAAGAGGAACAAACCTATAGTAGATAAGTTGCAATAGGTGAAACTGGGTGAAACACAAGACTTTAAAGATTTTGAGAGTAGAATGCAACACTTGACTTGTTAAGACATTCTATTGTGACTTATCCTGATCAAATTAACTGCCTTGCTACTTGCATTTTCAAAAGGTGGAAAATATTTTTGAGAAGGTTGGTTCTTGAAAGTTTGAATTGACTTCAATTTTGTAGTGCTTTCTTTAAACATCTTGCTTCCATGGTTTTCTTGAATTTTGTTGTTTTACAATTTAAAATCTTAAGGGCAAGATTTGATACAAGTGTGGGGCATAATGACTTCTCATTTCTTAATAATATTAGAGATATATTTAGACATATTTTGAAAGACATCAATGCTAAATGAAAGAGATTTTATTGAGGTTTTAAGAGAAAGCAATTTGGGTGCATTATTTATGAGATTTCAACTTAGAATATAAGTTTTTAAGTTTAGGAAAGAATAATAATAACGGGAAGTTTTCTCAAAAGAAAAAAAAACCAACTTATTATTATAATGATTATCAGTAATATATTTTTTTAAGTAATAGGGGAAGGACGTTGCATCACTTTTGGCAATTGAGGATTAAATTTGGAAAAAAAAAGGGGGGAAGAACTTATGTCACAAGTCAAGATTTAGAATAGATAAGTAGAGGTGGCTGGTTTGGAGGAGAGAGGATAGTCTTCTGCAATTGAAGTGAGAAGGATCCAAAGGAGGTGGCTTATTGTGGAGGCTGATTGTCATTGTGCAAAGAAGTATTTACATACAAAAGGATTTTCAAGTTCACAAATTTTTTTAAACAAACACGTAGTACTTAGTTACCTTCAATGTATTCACATTCATTCTGTGAACTTACATACACATGAAATAAGTAGTGAAACTTTATAATTCTTGATGGGCATGGTAATGATTATGTTTCCAAATTGTTGGAGAAATTCAAGAACTCTTGACTTATATCAGATCTAAATTAGTGAAAACTTGGTCCACACGTTTTCATTGGGATCAAATGCAGAAGGCTTCAAATCAAGGGGTAGAGTTGCAGCGGGTCTTGCAACAACATGTCTATGCTATGGCACAAGAAATTAATAACCCATCTCCCCCGGTCTCCTAGGAGACCTTAGTCTCAAATGTGGCAGTTTATTCCCTCTCGAAACAGAATCTTTAAACTGAAAACTCCCTGATTTTTCAAACCCATCTTTTACTCAAGAAATATACAAAAGATATGTTAAGTAAGTGTAGGAAATATATGTTTCAGGGCTTTGAATCATCAATAATAAATTGTACTATACTGAAATATCCTAACATGTTTTTTATTCAACATCCTTAGAAATAAATCTTTCCTGTCTAAAAATAACATGAAATGGCTACCGAACAACTTCACGTGGCCACGAAGACGGCTAGGTGTTTCAACATGAATTCAAACCGATCAGTTTTTTTGAGATCACAGAGGACAATTGGTTTGATAAGATAAATGGGCATCCCTTTTGGTTAGTAGGGTTGTAAATGGTTTGCCTTAAAAGATTTTTGAAGGAGGGAGGTGTCACGCCCTTATTTTAATTTCACCTTTACCAGAGTATTCGTAGAAAATGATATGTAGTTTGGTGGCCAACCAGAAATAGCATAAATACACTGATAATATATGCATGATTACAGAAATTCCTCATAGGGGTTTGTACATAATAATTACCATCAATGTAGCCTCACAAGGCTACCAAAGTGTCTAAACCAGTCTGAGTTAAATAGAGACATCTTCCCGTCTTCATTCCACCTCCGCAATCCCCTTGTATGGTTCTTTTCTTTATTCTCAGCGTATCTTTTATCTTCTCTGTCTTTGTTTCACTTAGCATGGAGAAACCGCAAAACATTGACTATGCCCCAAATTTTTATAACCCCATCAAATGGATCTTTCTGGGCAGTATTCACTCTAATAAAAATATTTTTATTTAAAATCAATACTTACATCATCATTATCTCCATGTGTCTAAGAACTCTTTAAATCATCTAACATAAATGATCATTAGTCATAGAGAAACCTTAAGACAATCATTATGTCTCAAGTCTCCATGACCCTATCAACTCACTTCCCAGGGGCTCACCCATCCTAGGATTTTCCTAGGTTGTGCATGCTTAACTTTCACGTACCCATGCCCAAACATATATACTAGCATCTACTGCTTCCGTCCATGGATACCTTGTGACTACCCTCATCTCAAAAGACGTGCTGGCTATCTCCGGCACCAAAATATTGGGTGTGGACTGCACATTCGCCTTGGTCGTACCCACTTCCTCGAGTTCCGCAATATCCTTAAACCATTTTCGTTTAGTATTACACCATTAGCTGCCCTTCGATTTCCGCCATTTCTCAGGGCTGATTCACAAATTGGGAAGATACCCTCCTTTGGTACCTCTAGTCCGTGCATATTTCCTAGCACTGTGTAATCAAGACCATATCAGTATACCATCCTATTGCCGGAACCGCCCCACTACCAGAACCTCTTGGTGTAATACCCTGAATTTTTAGACTTGAGCTTAGAGATTAAGCCTGAGATTAGTGAACTGCTAAGCCCTGGTTTAGCAAGACTCCAAATTGTGATTAAGAAATATAAAATGAGTTGATGGTGATTTAAGAGGAATTGCCATAATCAGGGGCAAAACGGTAAAGTTACCGACCAATTGATTGGTTGTCGAAGAGGAAACTCATTGGTAGCTTCAAGATCAATGGCTAGGATTGATTTGTGTAGTTGAGTAAGGGGCATAATCATGTGTATGTGTGTGCATGTGAGCCCATGAGAGTTGAAGTGAGATGGTGACAAGTGGCAAGGTGTGGACCCTTGGATGAGTCATAAGTGTATGAGACACATTATCATCATCTCCATCTCCTCTCTTCTCTCTCTCTCATTTTCTCTCTCTTGTGTGGAAGCCATGGAACTTGGAAGAGAGAAAGGAAAAGTTGAATTTTGAGGTAAACAAATGGCTTCTATTGCTCAAACTCTCTTCTCTAATGTTAATCCTTGAGTTGAGAGCTTTATTTTGGTGGTTGTAGTTTCTCCATTGGTGGTGATTTGAGGATCACGAAAATATGAAGTTTGGAGAATCAAAGAGTGTCTTTGAGAAAGTGGATAAGGTATGTGAAACCAATCTTTCTATCTATGTTTGATGCCAAATGATTAAGTTTGGAATTTCTGGAATTATTGCCCTAATTTTGAAAATATGGGTTAATGGGTAGTTTGCCATGTTATGGTTATAGAAATGGTATATTGGTATGAGTTTTGAATAGATAGAATGGATTTGGGATTGAAATGATTAAAGTTAGTGATTTTGTAAAAATGATGATTGTATTGCCCTAGACCAAAGCATGTTAATGGGATGGGATTTTAGTAATTCTGTTGATTCCAATAAATTCCTTGGGTATTTTTATGTGAGAATAGCTTTGGTAGAAGTTTTAGGTCCATTTGGATCAATTGGGCAAACGTTAGGGGAAATGCCTCTGTTTCTGCGTTTTCTGCATTCTGATAGATTCACTCGAGCATGGATGGGTGTGCTCGAGTGAGGGATGAACATCACCCGAGCAGAGGAAGAACGTGCTCGAGTGATGCGTGAGTTTTTCCCTTTGTGCTTCAAGTTTCGTCTGGATTGTATGAATAATGCTCGAGTGCATCGCTTTGTGCTCAAGTGAGGGAAGAACATGCTCGAGTGAGCATGGTTCTGCTCGACTGATGGTGTAAACCCAGAGTAAGGGGTTGCTCTCTGGTTGTCACTCGCGGGTAAGGTGCACGAGTGTGCCTTCTCACTCGTGGGTATGGGGTGTGTGCTCGAGTGCATATGGCTGTGCTCGAGTGATCCTGATCTTTGAGAGCTTGTGTGCTCTCGGGTCCTCACTTCCTGGACTGCACTCGCAGGTGCTCGAGTGAGGCATTTGGCCTTGTGCTCGAGTGAGGTCAGCGTGCTCGAGTGAACTTGTGCTTCTGGTGTGGGTTTGTGCTCTCGGGCATGTGCTTTTTGTCCTCACTTCCTTGTGCTGGAGGTGATGTCCGTACAATGCTCGAGTGAGGAGTTTGTGCTCGAGTGATGTCTATACTTGTGCTCGAGTAAGAGCATTTGTGCTCGAGTGAGGCCGTCTAAAATGAGTTTTGTGCTTCCAAAAAGGGGATCTTTGGGATAGTTCTCCCTACCCTTTAGAGCTATCGATTGAGGTGTTTGAGGGTACTTAAGGAGCAATAATGATAACCAACTTGAGTGTCTAAAAGTGAAGGAATTGGAAAAGGGATTAATCCTATGTCCTTGATTTTGGTTATAGGATTTGATGATTTCCCTGATCGTGAGCAGCCGGAGCTGGAGCTTATGTGGAAAGACGGTAGGGAACTTACCTCTCCTGCATGTATTGATAATTGTATTTGTGTATTGATGCATGTTATTACCTTGCTTGATTATGTTAAACATATGAGAATGATTGAAGCTCTGTTTCCATTTATACTATGGCCATGAGTATGTTGTGTGAACATTGAGCATGCGAATATATCATTATGTGAACATGAGTTATTGTGATGCAAGCATGTCATGCATTAAATACTTATCTTGCATGCACATTGGTATCTGTTTCCTACTGAGATTCATCAGGATCTCACCCTCCCCATCAACATTTTAGACAGGGAAGGAAGATTGAGGATGAAGCAAGCATCCAAGGACGAAGAGGACTCGTTTTGGGTGAGAGCTTAGTAGTTGGTTATCAATGAGTAATTGGGAATATGTATTTGTACATTCGGATTAACATTTGTCTATGTATTTGAGTAAGTTGTGTAATCCCTATTGGTGGAGTTGTATGGGCTAATATGCCCTATGATTATTGAGCGAAGATACGTTTCCGGGATTTGCCAGGAATTTATATTGCGTACTCTGATAATTGTATAAATGTAATTTATCTTTGCATAGTAATTATATTCGGAGTGTGAATGTGAGACCGTGTTTTAAATGATTTCGAAATGTGTCTGAGAAAACCCCATCTGGTTGATGGGTTTATAAATGTTGTTTTGAATTATTGGTCTCTATTTCACTTAAATTTCGTAATCCGGATGTAATTACGGTGAGGGGGTTACACTTGGGCTCTTCTAGAACTACTTAAAGCTTTGATACCAAAATGTCACACCCTTATTTTAATATCACCTTTACAGAGTATTCGTGGAAAATTATATGTGGTTCGGTGGGCAACATAGGAATAGCATAAATACATTGATAATATGTTTATGATTACAAAAATTCCCCATAAGGGTTCATACATAACAATTACCATCAATGTAGCCGCACAAGGCTACTAGGGTGTCTAAACCCGTCCGAGTGAAATGGAGACATCTTCTGTAACCCCCTGCCTTAAATAGCGTAATTATAATTCGATATTACGTAATTAAATTGGTTTAGAGACCGTCGAATAGTTCAAAACTCATTTAGAACTCCCTGTGAAGTAGGGACTTTATAAAATTTTCAAAACTTCTTTCCTATTCCGGTCTCAAGTTCAATTATCGAATATAATCACCTGTGCAGTTAATTCACATTCATTCATATCAGAATATCTAATAGCAATCCCGGCAACCCCCGGGTTCCATTCATACACAAAAAGGGTTTACAACCTCCATATAGGGGACTACACAACTACGTTCAACTATTCTTTACAACCAACATAATATACAGACACCCTGTCCAACAGGTTTAACCAAGATAACCAAAATAGATGTCCCTACAGGATTCTAACCGCTCCGGGTCGTACGCTTCTCCTTAAAGCCACTCGCCCTGTCTGAAAGGTTAGTTAAAGGAAAGAATGAGATTCAAGAGAATCCCAGTAGTAACAAAACATTTATACCACACATAAGCACACAGCATGTAAGCAAATCATCATACAGCAGCAGCACCACAAATCACACTCCACCCTTATCCCCTTTCTCCGCCGGGAAGGCACACCGCCTAACCCGAACCGTTGTTAGCTACTCAGGGACTATTGGCGTGGCAGTGCATACATATAGCCTTATAGCCCGTACAGCTATTCGGCTTTCACAAATGGCCCGTCGGCCTCCACAAATAGCCTTTCGGCTCACATAATCACATATATCACACCTCATCCTCATCCCCTTTCTCCGCCGGGAAGGCACACCGCCCTAACCCGAACCGTTGTTAGCTACTCAGGGACTATTGGAATGACAGTGCTAACACAAATCCACAGATGTCGCAGCATACGAATTCATTACAAATCAACGATATAACACACATACAATGCATCATATATGGTACAAAAGAAAAGTCACTACCTCGTTCCTTTCTGACGTTCGCTGGCGTAGTTGGCTCACGAGGGCGGCAAATATCGAATCCTACAATTCCAAATGCACTATTTAGACACTTCCATAGTGTTACTTAGGGTTATATGAGTCTATAATGAAAATTTACAAAAATACCCCCGGGGACCCGGCCTGGGCCCGCCGTACCCGGTCCGGCTATACTTTTCTTGAAATTTTGACATGGGCTATCCTGACATATTTTCACCCAAGGAATCCATTTCCGAACTCGGAATTATCAAATTCAATGTCAAATTACGAAATTGCCCTTGGCAGCCCTACTTTTAGGGTTTTAGGGGTGTTTCCGTAATTATGCTTTCTCGGCCTTTTTTGAAAAAGTGCCCAACTGTAACCCCACCTAATTTTCGCCCCTGAACTCAATGGAACCATCAAATCATTGAAAATCCAACTCTAAGACCCATTTCTAGGGCTGGCCGAAATAATGGTCTTCTCCAGGGAAAATCGGGGTTTTACGATTTCGGCTCCGTAAACGCGTTCCTTTCTACTCCTAACCACTTTATTAACCATTACATTAGGTTACAACTAACATTAAGACCCAATTTGGGCAGCATAACCCCTAGGAAACTCAATTTCCAAACTTTAAAACCAATGGCAATCCGGCGAAATTTCACCGATTAAATTGCCCACAGCAGCCAGAATAAGCAATATACGAAAGTTTGGAAGTTACCTCAAGCTCCTAATAGCTTCTCCTTGACTTGGCTGAAAACCCTAGCCTCTTGAACACCAAATTTTGAGCTTCAAACACCTTAAATAACATAGAAGAGAAGCTTAGGAACAAGGTTATACGCGTTAGGAGCTAGATCGTCGGAGAAATCGGCTTACCTTGCGAGATTTCTCCTCTTTCTCTCTCTAAGAGCTCTCAACTTTCTCTCACTATCTTCAGCTGGAAATGGCGTGGAATGGCTGAAGAAGATGAGCAATTTGATTAATAATCCATGCTGACATCATCTTTTAATGAGATGATGTCATAATTCCCATTTTCGGATTTTCTGGCAGATTTTCTGCCCAAACTTTGAAAAATCATAACTAATTCTAGAAAAATCGAAATGAGGTGATTCCAAAGCCAAATGAAAGATATTTAAGTCCTCTTCATAGGAAAAATATTGGCCATTAATAAAAATCACCACACAATTCCAGAATTACATAAAACTCATAACTGCCCCAAAACAGAGTTCAGTTTCCATCCCAAACTTTGGACAGTTATATCTCCTGGTTCACAAAACGAAATGGAACAAACTATATGTCCATTTTGAAGCTTGAGATGTGAACTATAAGACTGGAAAATTTCATAATTTTTAGATACCATTTGGTCATTAAAAACGTTCACACAAACGGACTGCCCAGAATAGAATTTCACTGGACAGAATTTTAGATTTTGCATCTTTGCTTCCATTGGTTCCATTTTCATACCAAACATCATTCTCACATAAATTTTCACAAGGAATCCATTGGAATCATTAAAATATCCAAATTCCCATCACACATTCTTGAAAAGTGTTTATTCAACAATAATTACATCCACTTTTGAAGTCATTAGCCCTTAATCACTTTTTGGGATATTACATCTTCCCGTCTTCGTTACACCGCCACAATCCCCTTGTAAGGTTCTTTTCTTTATTCTCATCATATCTTTTATCTCCTCCTATCTAAATTGTTGGTAGGGGAGGGTGAGATTTGAGAGACACTACTAGAAAAAACGGTTTAAACATCCCTTTTTTTGGCCTTTTAACGTCTGAAAACAGAGGGACGTCTATCTGAAGGTCGTCAGAAAAAATGTCAATAATGTCCGTAAAATAGGGGATGTTAAAAAGGACTTTAGACGTCCCCACTTCATAATGGGGACGTCTAATGTGGAACTTTAGACGTCCCCAGTCTGAATTAGGGAGACGTCCCCAATTTAGACTGGGGACATCTAAAATGGATCTTTATACGTCCCCTGTTCAGAATGGGGATGTCTAAAGTGGACCTTTAGACCTCCTCAGTCCAAACTGGGGACGTCTTAAGGTTACTTTAGACGTCCCTAATTCAGACTGGGGACGTCTAAAGTGTCCCTAACCAATTTCCTCGTCCCTTTTTATTTTAAGGACGTTGAAAGCTTTTTTTTTTAAATGGCCTTTTTATATATATATTTCACTGTCTGAAAAATATAAACTATAGAAATAGGATGAAAACAACAAAATAAAACAACAGCAGTTCAGCCGAATGGAAACAACAACTTGAAACACAGTGATCAACCCAAGGCTCTACTACATGCAATAACTTTAAGGAGTAGCAAACTAATTAACTAACAAACCACACAAACTACACAACAATCTATATCCAAGTCTGTTATTGCACTAAAAAGACTATATCCAAGTCCCTAGTTTGTACAATAACCAAGACTAAATCCAATCTATATCCAACAACAATGCTAATTATATGTACAATATATAGAACAACCACAAAAGTATGTCCTACACAAACAACTAAAGACTTTACTCTGGTATACGTTGAAGAAGATGTCCAGTCAAAAAGTCTCTGATCATATTTATGTCTTCATATGAGTAGGCATCTTCATTGTCAAAAATCTGTAAATTAGAAAATAAGCATAGATGAAATAATGAATCAAGTGAATGAATTGCCATTGAATTACAACACCGAGAATATTATCCTCTGAGAATGAAGAAGCGATTACTTGTTCAAAATCTTTCGTAATGCCACTCTTAATGATGTTAAACATATAAAGTAAGACATAGTATCCATATTCCTAGCCGCTAGGTTGTTGAGGGCACTATAAATTAAACGCAGATGGTTAAAATCAATAAAGGCATATCTAAAATGACCGTCAATCAAAAGAACTTGATTTGAAACTATGTACCTTTAGAAACAACCATCTCGGCTCTTTGCCACCTTTACGATCACGTGGCCCGCCAAGCGCTCGATACGTCGTGCATGCCCTATCATTAAAATGAAAATCAACATAAATTAGAATAATTCATTTAAGTCAAGAATCAAGAAGCAATGAAATACAAAAAAATAACTTACGTGTTGAAGATGCTTTTAGTTTCTTTGTCTGGTTTTTTACTTGAGGAATCAAACTAGTAAACAACATGGGACCGAGGACAGAGAACACACAAACTCCAGTGGTAACTATCACAACATATACAGATTCAAAAGAAGTTAGATGGCAAGACAATTATTTATTAAAAATCTCAAATACACAAAATTAAAATGCGTACCCTTGAACAATCGGTGCTAGATAACAACAATAGTCGTTCTCTCCCATTGTGAAGCCCACATAGTGTGTCCTTTCTTTCCATGTATTCGTACTCCTTGTCGTATGTGCAGGAGACAAGAATCCATATAAATCAACTCTTTGCATGTCAATGCATATACGATGGAAGGAGCTATAATAGAATTAAAATGATGAATGCATTAGCTAGTTAAAATCAACTTAACTAAATGATGGAAAAAATAGGACATAAAAAACTTACAGGATTGCAAATTTGCCCCATCCAATATCTAGCTCCTCCAACTTAATGAACTATTTAAGATCTTCTTTATCAATTGTGAAGGGATACTCTAATTCCAGGCCTATAATCCCTGGAGGCATATGCAAATCAATCTGGCGAATGCCTTTATAGATTTGCTGTAGTAGTGCTAAGAAGGGCCATTTTCCTGCTTCCTGCTCATTCTTTTAGAACATAAAAAAACATATTGTTAGTAGGATGTCAACACATCTCAAGTAAAAGTGAGGTAGTTCCATACCATTGGAGGTGTTGCTGGAAATAAGCCAATAAGATGTACAGGCCAAAGGATGAAAGATCCTCTCACTTGAGCTATCATGGCAACCTCGTCATCAGGAATAGGGATGGTTGTACCTTCTTCGCCCTCTCAAACACACGTCACAGTCACCCTACGCAAATGTTGTGTAATTTACTGATGATGGTGGGTGGTAGCTTGTGTGTGAACGAGAGCATCTGCAACTACACGCAGCACTGGGGCATCCAAAGAGAGGATGGCAGGTTCTCCCAGCACTGGATTGGGAGAAAGGTCACCAAGTGGTTCATCCACCGGGTTGTAACTTCCTTTAGTGCTGTGGAAGGCTGGGGATGAATGGGTTATACTCTCGGTAGTTGCCATCTGTGATTCAAACATCTTTACATTTTAGCTTATAGCTCAGGCATTAGCTCAAGATGTAGCTCTGGCAATAGCTCTTATCGGAGCTTGTCGTAAAGGTTGGCCTCGAGCTCTTGTGAGACTTCCTGGTGAATCTTGGCCACAAGCTCCCTACTGGGTTCAGCTTGTGACGAATAAGGATGTGAGGCTTAACCAAAATACTTCACAACATGAACTCCCCTTACCTCCCCTCGAACATGACCGAGGTTATCTGCCTTCCTAATCGCCGTTGACAAGATGTCCATCCGTCCACTTGGAGTGAATGAACCTTGGCTACTATGATCTTCCAGTTCATCCTGTAGCATAAAAGTTATCGTAAATGAAAAATAAGCACTCCTAATATGAAAAAAACTTTATACTTATGCTCTAACTACTTATAATTCTTACGGCAACCTTAGCAACAGTCAGATTTACGTACTTCCCACCCATAATCCTCCCTACTTTCCATTTTTTGTGATGTGGAGGAGGTGGCAGGGCTTGGACCATATTGCTAGGATCTGATAACCACCGCGATTTTTTGTGACGTGGAGGAGGTGGTGGGGCTTTCCATTTTTTGTGACGTGGAGGAGGTGGCGGTTGCTTCCTTCAATTTCTCCAACTCTTATGCCATCATCTTTAGCTCAAGCTTGCGATAACCACCGCGAGACATGTAATGTTGATACTTATTAGCTACTTGCCTCTCTGCATTTGTTGCACTTAATGCCTGTGAAAGGAAAACAACGAACATCGAATCAATAATGTCAACTATATTCAAATAAAACACTATGATGATAGAAATCTTACCAAAAAGTTTGGATCTTCTTGTGATGCCATGAACAACCTCTAGTCCTCTGGAGATAAATACGTATACTCCTGACATGGATCCTGACCCATCAGGTCCCCTCGAATGTAATATCGTGTAAGCCTGTTCTTGAAATCTTTCCATCGTAGACGAATCTGCCTCATCCACTCCTTGTACATCACCGCGATGTCAGGGACATCATAGGTTTGCTACAAGGTAAAAACATAAGTTAATTATATTTGAAGCAATAGGAATAAAGATATATATGCAGATGTATCAAAACTTATATACCAAAAGTTGTTGCTAAATCAAGTCTTTCATTTTTTGTGGAACCAACTTCCAATTATCATAGGTAATGCGAATTTTGCTTCGACCCAAAAAACCTAAGTAGCTAATGAAATGGTCTTCCTCCAGACCAATTGGTTTCATATCGTCATCAAGGTCAATATGCAATATCTCTTGTTGATGGTGATGACGTGCTACCAATGCAGGCATTTTTGAACTGCCTCTAACCCTTTCTTCTCACAACAAGTTTAGGCCTATTCATTTCATTGTCCCTATCACTTTTGTGAGTCACTAGAATTATCCATATTCCTGTAAGCACAAAAATCATTGTCAGATAGGTGAATAAATTGTAAGTAAATGAATAAACTGAGACATTATAAAACAAAGAGCACACATTACTATTTTCTAAGTTAAGCTCTTACTCTGATTGTTTCCCATATTCCTTTACCATGATCATTTCTTACAGCATATTCTTCATCATCTACCAATTCTACTTCACTTGTTGTAGGTAGATTAATTGTGAAAGGTGGTGTTATCAAGGTTGAAGGTCGGATCACCATGCTTCTGTTTTTTACTTTGAAGTACAATGGAAATTTTTTTATTTTCAGGATCTGTGACATAAAACACTTGTTTTGCCTGGCTTGCTAGAATGAAGGGCTCATCCCTATAACCTACTCTTTCAAGATCAACTGAGAAAAATCCAAATTGTTGATCTATTATCACAGCATTATTGCTAACCCACTTACATTTGAATAAAGCAAATTTGAACTTGTTGTAAGTGATTTCTCATATTTCTTCTATCATTCCATAATAGGCCATGGATGCTAATAAGGGGTTTTTGTCTTTCGAACTGGAAAAGTGCATGGCTTCAGCTTATACCATCACCCCACTATTTTGCATGGTACTTCTGTCATCTTGGTCTTTTGTGAAGAAAGAATACCCGTTTATATCATAACCGCTCCAAGTAATGATCTGAAACGAAGGCCCTCAGGCTAGCCACTCTATTGTCTCAGACACACTGGTCTCATGCAAAACCTTTTCTTGAAACCACTCTATGAATGTCTTGTTTTGCTCAATAGCAATCTGTATGTCACTCTTCCTCGGATTCATGTTCTTCAATCTCTTTCTGTGTTCATCTATGTACGGTTGAACTTCTACCATGTTATTCAGGATATAAAGGTGTGCTTACAACACGTCTTCATAAGGCATAGTCTTCACTTTCGGTCCTCGTGTTCCCTTGCTCCTCCCCTCTTCATGCCAAGATTGTTCCTCCTTCCCTAATAGATAATCGCTACAGAAGTCCATAGCCTCTTCAACTACATACCTTTCAACTATTGAGGCTTTTGGTTGATAGGGACTTTTAGAGTACCCTTTTAAGATCTTCATGTATCGCTTGAAAGGGTACATCCACCTCAGGTAAACTGGACCCAAAGCCTTATCTCCCTTACCAAATGAACTATCAAATGCACTATTATATCAAAAGATGAAGAAGGAAAGTGCATCTCTAATTGGGATAATATAATATAACCCTCAGCTTCCAGTTCATCGAGCTTTTCAGTGTCAATGACTTTGTTACAGATAGCATTAAAGAAAACACACAATCTTGTCATAGTGCTTCGAACTTCATCTTTCATAATGCCTCTAATAGCTAATGGTAATAGTTGTTGCATCAGCACATGATAATCATGGGACTTCATTCCCACTAACTTCAAATCCTCCATTGACACACACCTTCTCACATTTGAAGAATATCCTTGTGGTGCCTTAATTTCATTCAAACACCCACACAAACTTCTTTTCTCCGCTTTTGATAGTGTATGCGCTGTTGACTCCATATATGCCCTCCTACCATAATCTCTTAGCTGTGGATGCAACCGTTCTCTTATTCCCATATCAACAAGGTCTAGTCTCGCACTAATCTCATCCTTGGTCTTCCCTGGAATGTGCAAAAGCATACTGACAAGGCTATCATAAACGTTTTTCTCCACGTGCATCACATCAATACTGTGTCTTACATCAAGCCTACGCCAATATGGAAGATCAAAGAAAATTGATCTCTTTTTCCATATGTTCTTCTCACCCGCAGTCTTCTGATTCTTACCGAGTAAGACATTGATATGTTCAACCTGACTGTAAACTTCCTCTCCGGTTAATGCCTTTGGAGCCAGTCCATGCTTCGGCAAGCCGTTAAAATGCTTTCTTAACCTACGATACGGGTAGAACCTAGGAAGGAACCTCCTATGACCAAGGTACACCATCTTTCTACCATGTTTAAGTTGGTGGAAATGAGTGTCTGCTTTACAGATCGGACATGCTTTATGCTCCTTCACACTATACCCTGAGAGGTTTCCATACGCAGGGAAGTCATTTATCGTGGTAAAAATCATTGCACGTAGCTTGAAGGACTCATTCTTATATGCATCAAACACATCTACACCTTCCTCCCACAATTTCTTCAAGTCCTTAATCAAAGGCGCCAAGTAGACATCAATATCGTTTCCTCGTTGTTTTGGTCCAGAAATCATCATAGAAAGTATCACATACTTGCGTTTCATACAAAGCCAGGGAGGCAAGTTGTATATTACAAGCAGTACTGGCCACGCACTATGTGTGCAATTAAAAGTTCCATACGGATTGATGTCATCTGTACAAAGCCCAAGCCGAAGGTTTCTCGGCTCGCTGCCAAATTCAGGGAACATTTCATCTATTTTCTTCCACTGTAGAGAGTCAGCTGGGTGCCGAAGATATTTTCCGTCAGATATTCTATCATCTAAATGCCATCTCAACTTCTTTACTTTTTTTGCAGTGCCAAACAAACGCTTAAAGCGCGGTATTATTGGAAGATACCACAAAACCTTTACAGGTTGCCTTTTAGTTGTCCTATCACCATAACCAACATCTTTCTTCACTTTGTATCATGCAGTTTGACACTTGGGGCACTCACTAAGACCTTCATACTCCTTTCTGTACAGTACGCAATCATTAAGGCAAGCGTGTATCTTTTTATACTCCATACCCATTGTAGATAGGATTTTCTTGGCCTCATACATACGATTTGGAAGTGCATTATCGTCTGGAAACATATCACACAATAGTTCAAGCAGTATAGTGAAACTACTATCAGTCCACCCACAAGTTGCTTTTAAGTTAACCAAATGTAATGTTCCTATCAGCCGTGTGAATTTACTCCCTGGGTATAACAGTGTCTTTGCATCACTCCGCAGGCTGTCATATTCATACGACTGCGTAAAGGATTCTACCTCAATATCGTGAATCATTATCTCTATTCTATCTTCATCTATGACATCCACAACTTCCTTCTTGTGCGATGGACAATCAAT
This sequence comes from Inga leiocalycina, assembly GCA_963242795.1. NCBI lineage: Eukaryota > Viridiplantae > Streptophyta > Magnoliopsida > Fabales > Fabaceae > Inga > Inga leiocalycina. Next base: position 62,560,315 of record OY725320.1, read on the forward strand.
TACTTCCTCACCATGCCATATCCACCTTGTGTATTGAAGATTTATTCCATCACAAAGTAGGTGATCCCTTATAACTTCAACATCCCGTCTTCTCTCATTTAAACAATTGACACAAGGACAAAAATGCATCCCATTTTTGGCTAGAGCATTCCTTCTAGCATATTCAATAAATTCTTCAACCCCATTCTCATATTGTTCACTTGTTCTCAAAGCATTCATCCAACTATGATCCATTTTATTACCACCTACGCCATTCCCAATAACACTCAAGTTTAGAATAATTGTCAACACATGGAATTGCCTTTTACTATTTTGTTTTTCAAAATTTTGGCAGCATTTTCCCCTAAAAGTGAGACATCCCAAAATCAAAATAACAAACCATCTCAGCTTAATTTAAACAAAATTAAACTGATTAAGAAGAGTAAAATAAAATTTCATAGCACTAAAACAAGAGTAAAAAGAAGGAAGCTAGCATTAATTCTTCTAACCCAAACAAAAATTCATAGCTTCATATTTCTCTACTACGGAGCATTAGGTAAATACAAGGAAAGAAAGTACCATAATCTCATGTACCAGAAAGCATAGAGAACAAGATTATGGTTTTCAAGAATTCCAATTCAAATTCTACCCATTTTCCTATGTTCTTGAACGCTAAAGGAAGCACCAAGTTCAACTAAACATTAAAAAATTGGGGCCACAAAAATTGGCACCAAGTTCTTGACTAGCAAGTTCTAAGCCCTATTAAAATTTTCAATATTTTTTACTTATTTTCAAATAGAAAAAATAGAAGAAAAGATCTCATAAATTTTTTCATTCAAATAATAAATATTGGCAAACTAAAGTAGCAAACTAAATTTTTTTATTATTGTTGAATGATTTATAAAGGAATATAATCAGATGTGTGTGTGCGTGTAAAGAGAGAGAGAGAGAGAGAGAGAGTTTGGTGCTGTTGTAGTTGTAACTGGAGGGGCACATGATCATTGGAATGATTGCATGCCTTGAAATATCTCTGTAAATATACTCCCCATTCCCTCTCTCCCCATTATCCTCTTCCTATCACTCCCCTTATGCTTCAAAGCATGCACGCATAATTATATATATATATATATATATTCATCATTAATATCTAACACTACTGACTCATCTAGCTAGGTTCGAACATTGTTGAGATGCCAATACAGAAATAGTTATTCTCCTAACGTTACACATGCACATCATTCATAAAAATTAAATTAGAAATCCTTGTTCATGATATATATCATTATATATATATATATATAAATATCTCATCTAGCTTGATCTAACTATTACTGGTGCATGTGTGTATATAAAACTTCCATATTCTTTAGCCATTCATAGTCACACATTAATTTATTCTTTTATTAATCACTAATTAAACTCAATAGCAAGCAAGGTGTATAGGTCCAGCATAAGTCAAACTTTAAATTCACAGCTCACGTTGACAACAATTTTCTCAGCAAGTCTACCACCAAAACAGCAAAGATAAAGCTCAAGCACAAATCACACTTAAATTCCAGCCTAGAATCAAATGCATTTTGCTAAGCATTCACAAGTTTAGTTAGCTAACCTATTGCTAAAACTTTAGAGGGAGATGGCCTACGGTGGTAAGAGGGAGGACGACGGTGGCGAGAATGAGAGAAAACGGTGCAAACTCAGCAGAGCAAAGATGGTGACGAGCAAGATAGAGGACTAAGAAGAAACAGGGGATAGCCGTATAGAAAGATTTAGAGAAAGAAGAAAAAAACTAGAAGCCCAGGGGAGAGGAGAGCACGAAGAAGGGGATGACGGAAGTGATGAAGATGGGAGGAGTAAAAGAGTAAAGCAGAGGACTTTTTTGACACAGCACATACACCGGTCAAGTTGACCAGGGTATGTGATTCAGCTTTAGTCATCCCCAGATGGGCTAGGGACATCTAAAGCTTGACATTAGGCATCCCCAGCCCAGCTGGGGACGTCTAAAGCTTGACATTAGACGTCCCCAGCCCAGCTGGGGATGTCTAAAGTCAGTTCTTTAAGCATCCCCAACTCTTCTGGGGACGTCTAAAGGTTTTCTAATTTTTTTAATTGTATATGATATCCTGGTCTAATTTTGGGGGTCTTTAGACGTCCCCATTTTGATTGGGGATGCCTAAAAAACTTTCTAGCCCCTCCTGGCACGAGATTCAATTATTTTTTATGCTCCAACCTTTACAATTTTCATCTATAATTACACATATGCTACCCATCAATATTTTGGGCGTCCCTTTTTCAAGAAGGGACTTCCTTTAGGGTAGTTATAAGTATATTCTGTAGTAGTGAGAATCTCAGTAGGAAATCGGTACCAATATGTATGTAAGATAAGTGTTTAATGCATGACATGTTTGCATTACATAAACTCATGCTAACACAATGATATATTTGCGTGCTCAATGTTTCGTGCAACAAAACTATGACCACAGTATAAACAAAAACAGAGCTTCAATCATTCATATATGTTTTAGATAATCAGCAATAACATGCATCAATACACCAGCACAAATTTCAAATACATGCAGGAGAGGTAAGTTCCCTACCTTAACTCTTTTACACCTTGAAACGTGTGCCTCATAAAGCGTGCCAACGACTGGGCTCACAACTTAGTCCTACAATTCCAAATATACAATTTAGAAACTTCCATAGTGTTTATCGGGGTTAAATGAGTCTATATTGAAAAATTACTAAAATACCCCCGGGGACCCGGCCCAGCCCAGCTCCGTCGTACTTAGTCCGACTGTACTTTTCATGAAATTTTGACATGAGCTACTCTGACATATTTTCACCCAAGGAATCCATTTCCGGACTCAGAATTATCAAATTCAATGTCAATTACAAAATTACCCTTGGCAGCCCCACTTTAAGGGTTTTAGGGGCGTGTTCGTAATTATATTTTTTCAGCCTTTTCCAAAAAAGTGACAAACTGTAACCCCACCTAATTTTTGCTCCTGGACTCAATAAAACCATCAAATCATTGAAAATCTAACTCTAATCACTTTATTAACTATTACATTAGGTTACAACTACAATTTGGACCCAATTTTGGCAGCATAGCAGCCCCATAAATCCATTTTCCATTTTTACAACCAAAGATAATCCCGTGAAATTTCACTGATTAAATTGTCCACAACAGCCAGAACAAGCAATATATGAAGGTTTGGGATTTACCTTTCGCTTCCTTCTGGCTTTTCCAAGTATGGTTGAACTCTCACTCTTTAAACATCAGATTTGAGCTACAAAAACCTTAAAGTACATGAAAGAGAAGCTTAGGAGTAGAGTTATACACGTTAGGAGCTAGATCGTCGGAGAAATAGGCTTACCTTAGGAGATTTCTCCTTCCTTCACTCTATTTTTCCTCTCAACTCTCTCTCTCTCTCTCTCTTATTTTTGCTTTTAGAACGTCAGAAATTGGAGCAAGAGGATGAACGGAAGTTGTTTTATAACATATCCCATGCTTATGTCATCATTCTAATATGCTGATGTCATAATTCCCAATTTTCAGATTTTTGGCAGATTTTCTACCCAAATTTTGAAAAATCATAACTAATTCTAGAAAAATTAAATTGGAGTGATTCCAAAGCCTATTGAAAGCTATTTAAGTCCTGTTCACAAGGAAAATCTGAACTATCACCAGCTGCCGCCACTACCCAAATATAGAATTGCACAAAATCCAATACTGCTCCAAAACAGATTCCAGTTCTAATCCCAAATTTTGGAAAATCATAACTCCCATCTCACAAAACAAAATGACATGAATCACAAGTTCATTTTGAAGCTTGGCGTGTGAACTTTAAGACTGGAAAGTTTTAGAATTTTTAGACACCATTTTCCCATTCAAAATGTCCATACAAACCAACTACCTTGTACATAGTTCACACTGGACAGAATTTCAAGTTTCCAACCAATGTGTCCAATGGCTCCAAGATCAACAAACAACCCTATTGCCACACAAATTTTCACAAAGAAACCATTGGGATGACTAAAACAACCAAATGCTCATCACATCCACACATTTCCAGTTTTGAACCAAAATGCAACACAAACCACCAAATTGTCAAACTTTCCATTTCAAGTTCCAAACCAATTCCAATGTCACAAAGACACATTATGACACCATTTTCACCACAATATGTGCCCTCCCTCTATTCCAATTCAATTTAGATGTTAATCCACAACTAAACTTAAATACAGGGTTCCAGCGTTACTCACAATACATACAAATCCCAATTCACATCATCCTCTCCAAAAGTGTTTATTTATCAATAATCACATACACTTTTGAATTCATAATCCCTTAATCGATATTTGGGGTGTTACAGGAAGCATACACCAAATTTGAATTTCAAATGAAATCATTAAAGGAGGTTCTGTTTTAACTGAACAACCAAGCCACGTGACCACATTAAGCTGTTTCAAAGGCTGATGTCGGCCTACCTTTTTATTAAAATATAGAGGACGTATGGTTTGTGGGGTGGTTAAAACTTCTGCCTCGAAAGATTATTGAAGGCACAAGGTAGCTAGAAAGCAGTTTTGAATTTCAAATGGAGGCAGCAAGGGCATGTATGTTTTAAAATTTATGATCTCGAGGCTTTGGTCAACAGATAAGAGAATGAATCAAAGCCATAAAATCCTTATGAACACTGTTTTTAGTGGAATCCTATTCTCATTTTGTATTGAATCTTATTTTATATTGATAATGATACAATACAATATATGGATATTATCGAAGAAACTTCACGGGCATGAGTTCATTAACACGAAACAGTGGACTGCGAAAGGAAAACTCTCCTCTGCAACTCTCATCCAAGGAAGCTAAGCTTTTCTAATAATTTCATGGTTCATCACTCTCTTCCTCCAATCTGGTAATTTCTGTCTCTTTTTTTTCATGTTCTTGTGCTTTTTACTCTGATACGAGCTAGATCTGCATGTGTTGGACATGGAAACTAATGTTTTGTTTTTATCTTTTTATGAACTGAGTTCTTACTCAGGAATTGGATTCAAATACTCATAACGAGTTGGGTAGAGTAGGATAGTATAAATCCAGATCTGATCTTGATCCATTCTTGTACAGCGTAGCTCTAAAATTATTGGGGATTTCATTTCGGCTGAGCATACTCATAATAATCGTCCGATATATGTAAGTGAGTCAAGTCAATCTTCTTTATACAATACGAGTACAGTGGTACCTAGGAGTTTTGACTTTAGTTCATATATTTTTAATATGTTTCAGTTGTGGACACTATACTTAATGATTCTTATGAAATTGTAAGGACTAAAATCATGATTTAAAATTATAGGAACTAAAATTAAATTTCTATCTGACTGTAAGTAAAAAAAATATATTAACTCTCTGGCCCTGTGTAGAGGTGGTACTGGTACTCGAACTTGGGTCCTCTAGGAGCTGGAAAGAGGACCATGATTACCAGTACGATGTTATTAACTCTTTTTTTTACTGTATTTTGACACTTAAAATAATTATGGATTTTGAAAGCTGATGGAATGAAATTGTGTTTTCTCTTTTTTCAAAACAATAATTAGACTGAGACTTTTTCATTGGAATACTACTTGCAATATTATACAAGCGAAACAAATAATTTTTATTCTATGTTAGTTATCATCACACCATAAATTTTCACTATAAATTTACTCTGGTATCTTCATTTCTATCTTCCAGTACAAGCAATTATGACAGCTCGGCAAGCAAGAACATCTTCTATACACTATCATGGGACTTACGATGTATTCCTCAATTTTAGAGGAAAAGATACTTGTCATGGTTTCACAGGACATCTATATGATGCTCTCAATAAAATGGGAATTTACACTTTGTTCGATGACAAGGAAATAAGAATAGAGAATGAAATTACACCAACGCTTCGTAAAGAAATCCAAGAATCTAGAATGGTCGTAACAGTATTTTCTAAGAAGTATGCTTCCTCAACATTTTTCCTAGACGAACTAGTCCAAATCCATCAATGTATCAATGGAAATGGTCGACTGGTTTGGCCAATTTTTTATATTGTGGAGCCTTCTGAAGTATGACATCAAAGAGGGAAATACGGACAAGCACTAGTTACACATGAACAAAACTCAAGGGCTGTTGAAGAAAAGATAAAAAATGGAAGGACGCACTACGTGAAGTAGCTAATCTTAAGGGGTCATCATGTGATACAAGGTTATTCACAACTTTTACTTCCCCCCTTCTAATTAATTATTTTTTTTGCTAGTTAGTCAGGCTAGAAGAACTTTCTTTTAATTACTATGCATGCAAATGAAACATGAATCTCATGGATTTAATTAGATTGGAGTGAAATTTCTATTTGCTTTCCCTGGAAAGATTATGAACGTGAACTCATTAAAGAGATTGTGAACCACATCGTTAGGATAATCAAAAGGGACCCCCTCGAGGTTGCCAAATATCCAGTTGGTTTAACTTCTTGCATGGAAAAAGTAAACTCTCTATTCCAACTTGGGTCAAATGATGAGGTCATTATGATAGGAATTTGTGGAGCAGAAGGAATGGGTAAAACAACAATAGCACATGTTGTGTATAATGCAATTGCTGATCATTTTGATTATTTGTGCTTTCTCGATGATATCAAAGGATAATCTGCAAAACATGGCCTACAACAACAGCAACTCAAAATGCTTTCAAAACTTTTACTGCAGAAGATAGAGATTGAAGACATTGATGAAGGAGTTGAACTCATAAAACCAACACTCAAAGGCAAGAAAAGTCTTTTGATTCTTCATAATGTAGATGAACGAAAGCAATTACAAAAGTTGGATGGGGAATGTGAATGGTTTGGTTCTGGGAGCAGGATCATTATAACAACAAGGGATTCACATTAACTCAAGACTCATGGGCTTGAAAGAATATATGAGATGGAGGCATTAAATCATGAAGAATCTCTTGAGTTGTTAAGTTGGATGGCCTTTAGAAATATGCAAGTTGATCAAAGCTACGATGATGTTATGGAGCATGTGATTAGTTATGCCAGCGGTCTTCCCTTAGCCCTTGAATTAATAGGCTCTGACTTGTATGGTAAGGATGTGAAGAATTGGAAATCTAGGATAGATGGATTTAAAATCATCCCTCATGATAAGATTCAACAAATATTAAGAGTAAGCTATAATGACTTATAAGAACTTGAAAAAGAAGTTTTTCTTGACATTGCTTGTTTCTACAATGGATGTGAATTGAAATATGTCAACAACATGGTGGGAAATGTTCATGATTTTGATCCAAATTATCAAATTGGAGTGTTGAAAGACAAATGCCTCATTAACATTGATAATGTTTCTAATTATATCAAAATGTATGATCTAGTACAAGATATGGGAAGGGAGATTGTTCGTCAAGAATCACAAAAAAATCCAGGACAACGCAATAGGTTATAGTCAAGTAAAGATATTCGTCATATTTTGGAAGAAACTGAAGTAAGTCTAACACTAACTAGAATTATCTACTTTTTGTTGTTTTACTCGTAATTTTATTTTTTCCACATAATTTCTTGGTGGTATTACAATTGATGAGATGCAGATTTATCTAGTTATGTCTTAGAAAGATAATGCTTAGAGTTCAAAACAAGGCATGGCCAGATGAAAGGAACCTTAATAAGATCAAACCAAAGCTAAACTTGATTGATTTCATATGTTTGGTTTGTTGTGTTTAATATTGCGTGGTTTGATTTTGAATAAGGATTTTTCACTATTTTTATAGCTCTAGTATTTAATTGTTTCAATATTTACTTAATGATAAAATTTATATTGGCCAAAGCATAAACGCAAAAAAAAAAAAATCATCAATCTAAAGGAAAAATTGTTCCTAAAATATTGATTTAAAACATGCCAAATTGGTCTAAATTTGAGAAACCAAAATAATATTATATAAATAAAGATATGAAATGACATATAGCTATATGTATGAGCTTTGATTAGGGTTTGTTTGCTGGTACTGTAACATTGCTTCTCATCATGACTTATTTTTTTTCAATCAATAATTGATACAATTTTGTTTTCATTTATACAGTAGTTTATAAGGGCACAAATGAAGTGAAGTTAGCATCATAATATCAGAGTCAGAATGTATAAAGTAAAACTTATATTTTTATGGTACTGTTGTCTAATCTAACTGGAAACAATTATTTCTTTAACTTTGTTACTCATTTTTGTTATCAAAACTATCAATGTATTTAAAATTGAAAACTACATTTTTAAATTTAATTACATGAATAAGTTTAAATACCTAAGCTTTTTCCAAAATAAATGGTGATTGAGAAGCCATTAAGATTATGAAAAGGTTTCAACTAAATACTATTTGTTGAAAATCAACTCTTTGTTTGTTAGAACATAGAAGTTTACAAAATAGATTTTAACCCTCATCCCATATTTTGTTTGCAATGTGGCCCCCTTCTACATTCTAGATTTGTCCCTGGTTGTTATGTTTTTGTTTGGTGATTGTGTTAGTTATTTGACATAGGTGTGGGACATACTTATTGTTGATATTTTTATTTATTTTCGAAATGTCACCAAATGTTATCAATCAATGCCTTTGGCCTAACGTACTGATTGAATATAGTTGAACTCATTGACTAGTATATCAACAAGAAAAATATTTTATAAAAAAAAAATTAAAGACTTAAGTAATAGGGAGAATCCCTGAAAAGGAACATAGAAATTGGAAAATGATAGATGAGTTTTTTTTTACCAAAAGTTGATTAGAAATGTCAAAACGTCATAATATTGCATGGCTTGATCTATTTGAATTGTTTGCTATGTGCTTTTTAGTCGCGTGGTTTTGATTTTGATTAGGAAAATAATCATCGTTTTGTTTTGGAATATGTTTATCATTATTTATTATTTATAATTTTATATAACTACAGCATGAAAACCTTTAACATATCAGTGGCTTTGAATATTTGATTTTTTTTCCTATTTACTATTATACATATATCAAATTGGTAATGTTTTTTTATTTTGTTTATTTTTTGGTTTAAAAGGGTACAAGTGAAGTTATTGTCATAATTCAAGTTGAAAGGTTCGAATGCATAGAAATTGATTGGGATGGGAAAGCCTTCAAGAGTATGAAGAATCTCAAAATTCTATTCTTGAGACTGCTAGATTTTCACATGGTCCCAAATACCTCCCTCATAGTTTAACAGTATTGAGATGGAGAGGATATCCTTCATCAAGTTTGCCTGATAGTTTTCGTCCAAAGGATCTTGTTGAATTCGATGTGAGAGATAATCATTTCAATTCAATAATGGAAACAGTTAGTAAGGCAAGCACCCCAAATCTTATGTGTATTTTTTTGGCTTTCTAGCTGGTATTTTGATCATTTGTTTAATTAATTAGACTTCTTACATAGTTTTGGTCATTGCAGATGATATTGCATAAGGCAAATGTGAGTGTTTTGAACTTTTCAAGGTTCAGATTTATTGTGAAGATACCTAATATATCTGGTCTCCCAAGTTTAAAGAAGTTACGGCTTAGTGATTGCACAAATCTGATTGTAATTGATAATTCAGTTGGGCAGTTAGCAAAACTTGAAACCTTGGATGTATGCCGTTGTACCCAACTTAGGACTTTTCCAAGTGAATTGAATACACCCTCTCTTGTTCTTTTGGATATTGAATATTGCAGGAATTTGAATTTCTTTCCAAAAATAGTAACGAGGGAAATGAAAATATTCGTTTTGTTTTTGTGAGATACTGGTATAGATCAATTGCCTCCATCATTGGAAAAACTTACTAGGCTTTCTTGGGTGGACATTAAAACTGACTCTAGAGTCAGGTCAATGAAGCTACCAAGTAGCACTTTTTTGTTGCCAGGACATATAAGTGTTGAAGGATTCAAAGAGGAGCTTATTATGGAAGTTGAGTCAATAATATATCCAAACATAAAATACCTTGAGCCCAAAAACTGTAACATATCCAATGAGAATCTTCGGATTTATCTTGCCGCATTCTCCAATGTTTGTGCTTTGAACTTGAGCGGTAGTGATTTCACAATTTTGCCCTCATACATAGAAGATTGCCTATTCTTGTCTAAACTTGTGCTAGATAAATGCAAGCATTTGATAGAAGTGGACAAGGTCCCACCTTTCATAAAGAAATTGAGTGCTGGAGATTTCACATCGTTGAGTTCAGAGTCGAGAAAGTTATTATTGACCAAGGTCGATTTCACCCTTTAGTTTTCTTACATTAATCACATCTATTGAGTATATATGACTTCATTTGTTCTGTTTTTCAATATTTCTTTTGATTCACAGGAATTACTTGCATCTAGAGTACTGATCAACCATCCATATATGTTTGAATCTGAAACAACAATTTTTTTTGTGCCCGGAGGAAGCATCCCAGAATTGTTTGATCACTGTAGCAAAGGGCCATCCATTTCTTTTTGGTTTTTTGACCAATATTTCCTAACTTGTCTTATTATTTGTGCCATTCTTGAATCAGACGAGGTTGTTGGTGTTGAAAGAGAAGTGTTCATAAATGAAGAGGCATGTACTAAGACAATTATGATTTTAAACACGGGATATGATGAGAATCATATAAATGTGGATTATATTTGGAAATTCGAAATGTATAAATCATATGCACAAGGTTAGTGGAAACGTGCAAAGATTTGTTTTTCTCCATCTTCACTGTGCACAGGTGGTATAGTAAAAGAGAGTGGAATCTATTTAATTAGAAATGAGAGAACCAATATGGAAAATATCCGATTCACTGATCCTTTCCAATGTTCTGATCTCTTCACTAATGACCAAAGTATAGTGTTATCACCATTCTTTTTTAATCTAATTTAATGTAATTTAATATTATATTGCACTTTGCTTAAGTTGTACTATAAAAGTCGACACTACTGCTACAAATAACCCTTTCTTCCCATCCCAAAGTGAGCAGTAACATGCACTCTCACATGCTGTTTTGGACATTGACGGGCTAAGACGACTATCTGCAGAGTGTAGGGCATAGAGTTTTACCTTTCCTATCTCAATTCATATGGATCCTGGGATTGTGGGTTCTCAATTGGAATATGATATCATTATTACTAAGCAAGATGTCATGGAATTCTAAGCATGCAAGAGCTGTGCATAACCATTATCCAAGTCTTTGTCATGTATGTAACTTTATTTTTATTTCTAGGCCTAACATATCTATACATTTAGCTCTCTCTTACAACTCCACGCATGGCATGCAATTTGATAGGTTTGCCAACAGCCTTTGCTGTGATAGAGAAATTGATGGTAGATTTTGATTTTTGTGTCCAAATGATGTTCAAAGCATAGGCCATGCACGAGAAGATAGAATATCTTACATTGGAAGTACTATCAAGGAAGCCAATAAGTAATGTTGGCTTGCACCAATTTGTGAAGGGTAACAAGTTCATTCATTATAATAATGTGAATACTTATTCTGATATTATAATCATTAATTAATAAATTCTACGTAGGAACCGTTGGACTTTATGTGCTATTTGCCCAGAGTCAAATATCATTTATTGATTTGATTCATTGGGAAGAGAACAAGGCAATGATATTGAGAAAATATTCACCGAGTAAGTAATGTTTTGTAAAACTTTAGCTAGCAATGTTACTAGTCAATAAAATAAATTTCTTACATGTATTTAATAACAGAGCCCTTGAGGTGTATCATATCATTGGAGAAAAGAGCATCAAAGGGCTACGTCCAAATGTAAGTAAGTTATTTTGAACATTAATGTATAGATTGTTAAGTGCATCTCATTCTTGCTCTTTTAAATTTTGGTTATTCTTATTTCTTGATTTGTAGTACCGTCGTCAACTTGGAGATAAAAAATGTGGATATTATGTCATGGGATATATGTATGACATCATTGATCTTAACCAAGTTCACTCACTAGACATGGTAATTTTATATTTATCATTCTAGTTTTCTCACTGTAGTTGTCGTTTATGAGTTATTATTGATTCTAATATGTTTCAAACTTGTAGCACTTCAACAATCCACAACGTTATTCGCAAGAAGACATTGACAACATTAGGGACATGTTGTCAGACTATTACTTGCCACCTGCTAAACACCAGAGAATGGAACGGATGTAAGAGGGCATGCATGGGTGACATATAGTGTTTCAAAACATGATTGTGTGAGGGTGTTAGTTTTAAAACTGATGTGAAGTATATGTCTATTCTAATCACAAATTAGATCGCAATGTAATCTCATATTACTTAATCTCAGAGCTAATTAAAATTCCCTTTCATAAAGGGACATCTTAATGCTCAAATTCATATTCAGTGATAGCCAATCAGTAAATAGATAAAGATAAACAAGATTAAGTAACTAAAATTAACATCAAAACATAACTAATAAGTGAAAATAAAGTATAATCCATCTACAAACAAGTTCATAATTCCTCTAGGTTGTAAAACAAGCTAACCACACATGGCTTCAATCCAATATAACACAACAGCAATAGAAACAGAATTAAATAACATAATTAATAGGATGAAGCACTAGAAAAAAAAGTCACTATTTAATACCAAAACCAAAGAACAAAGTCACCAATGGCTTCCCCCTCTAGTCTCTCGACATTGAAGTTAAAGCCACAACTGAAGCTGCCCAAACGGTGTTCTTCCTCCTTTCAATCACATCCTGTGGTCTCTACTATCGAACCCAAAATGAAACATTTACATTGTGATAGGGCCAGATGAAAAGATTTTACAAGACCAATGTAGAAATCATTTGAATATATGGTGTCCATAAATTTTCTCTCATAAACTAACCAATGTAAATATGATATAGTAACTGCGATAAAAGGAGCTTTTATACTTTTGTGAATGGGGAAAATCATAACTAGTTATTGCATGTCACAGCTTTGACAATTTATATCTCATCAAAATAAGCTAAAGATGAATTATTCAGCTAAAACTTTCCTCCAATTTTGCCAACCAAAAATAAAGTTTTTTTTTTTCAAACGAACCCAAAATTACGTTTGATATATCCATAACTCATTGGTGAACAAGCGTGGGTATGAAAATAGAGTAAACTATTTATCACAATTTTCAGGAACACCTCCTTACTCCGCCAATTAAAATCAATTTTTTTTAAAAGAATAATTAAATAAACTGGCCCTAAATTGTGTTGGCACGTTAATAACTTATGGGCATTCTTCTGAGCCCAGCATTAAAGCACAATCACTTCAGGACTTGGTGATTTGAATCAGCAAGTGTGAGGGTGTAAAAACAGAGTAGTAGGTATATGGGTATTACGGTGTGGGAAAGCAAACTTTGGCGAACAAATTACATATCTTCCTTTCATTTGGAGTTTGCACTACAAAAAAACAATGAATTTTCGATGGAATTTCCGACGGAATTTAGAGTTTCCGATGAAATTTCTGATGGAATGGATTCTATACGGAATGATAGCATAACAAACAAAGTTCCAACGGAATTCAGACTCCGTCGGAAATTCCCTCGTGGAATTTGTTATTCTGTTGGAAATTGCCAAGGAATTTCTGATGGAATTCAATTCCGTCGAAAATTGCGATGGACTTCAATTCCGTCAGAAATTCCCTCGCAATTTTCAACGGAATTGGATTACGATGGAATTGAATTCTTTCAGAAAATTCATGTTTTTTTGTAGTGTTGGACGCCACAAGATAGCTTGATAAATTAAACCAGTAAATAAAGAACAGAAAAAGAAGGAGAAAAAAAGAGAAGAACAAAGATGGGTATTATAGAATTGTGAATTAATGTAAACTAATATAGTAATATCGGGGAGATTCGGTTAACTGGTTTTTCTTTACTTTATTTTACTTTTTTCACCTGAGGATATAACTAACTTGAGAGGTTCACTTTTCTGTAAAGTTACAACTCACAATGTTAACTAGGAGTTAATGACTTTCCCTCCTTTCCTTTTGGTTTCCTTTTGTTTTTGACCATTCAACCCATTAAGCTTGTGAATGTTAGACCAATATAAATATTTTAAAACATGAAATGATATCTAGAAATAATTAAAATATATTACCCACCTTAAAGCTTTTTCTTTCCTTCTAAGTTCTAAGGAACTTCCAATGATAGGGAATGTGATTTTTGGCTGATTTTTTCTCTTGAAAGAATACATCATATATGTTTGACTAGGTTGACTAGTCAAAGATTTAACAGTGCAAAATATCGGTTTTAATACATATTCTATGGTTTTTGGCCAAAAAAAATGCATATTACGTGGTTAAAAATTATCTCTCACCAACTGAATATACAGTTTTCATTTGGTTCCTTAGATTTTGTAAAATTTCATATTTTCAGTCCACTCTATCTCACATGGTTTGAAGATAATATTTATCATGAGTTGAATTGTGAATTATTCCTATAAAAAAGAGTTTAATGAAAAGATTTCAGATTTGAAGTACTTCGGAAGTGTTTGGCTGTTTTGCGCACGACTTCCAAATTCTATAAGCCACAAACTTGAAAAGTAGAGTCAGAGATAAAAATTGGAACTTTATACCCCCAGCCCCCAACTTCTTTTAGCACCGTCAAAATTGGATTATGAAAGAAATTGTGTTTTTGGTCTTGTCATTATAATCAAAGACTTCAACTACTAGTAATGTCAAATAGAAAGAATTATTAAACAAAAAGTCCACGTCAAGAACTTGACAAATGACAATATAATGTTTAAAAATATTAAGGAATATCTTCAATTTGTGATGAGGCTGACATGAGGCAGCCATGGTATGTAAAAAGGGGTGACTTCCCTTTACTTCTCCAACTAAATTCATTTTTTAAAAGAAAATATGTTTGATATATTTGTAAGGGTTAAGGTGCATCTAACACCGTGAAGTAATTTTACATACGCATCCAGTGTCCTAATGTATATTGTGATGCATACTCAGCACATTGAAGTATTAGTGCAAGTGCGTCTAACACCTTAAAGAAACAACAAGCACGCAAGAACCAACAAACACCAAGCACGCACAATGAACTTACATAGAAAGGTATATAAGTTTATCTTCCATTGACGAGTCCACTTGATGTATAGTTTACATAGAAAGGTATATAAGTTTATCTTCCATTGACGAGTCCACTTGTATAGCAGGTGGAACCATCCATTGCTCCATGAATTACGCTTTGAGCAAAAGAATTGGAAAGAAAAAAAAAACTTGTTAAGAATATTCTACCTAATACTGTGTTTAGTACGTAAACAATGCCATGATCTTTTTTTGTTCGTAAAAAGAAAAATTGCACAGGCCTATATATTTTAGATGAACATATTGCTTTGGTTTTCATTTTTGTTTCCATCCAAATATAGTCTAAGCATCATTTTAATTACCTTTCCTTTCATCACTTCAATAACCCACATAGGAGAAAAACCAATTATGTCTTTATAACCCATGTAGAAGAAAAACCAATTATGTCCTTATTTGCAAGACATATAGTACGCTATTATATCTTACCTTGGCCTTATATCCACAGGCAGATATTAGTTAGAAATGATTACACAGCCAAGTTCATTATTGATCAGTAATATAAAGTCACATGTTGGAAAGTAGCTGAGCCTTACCATATAGATTGTGAAGACCCAAAAATTTAAATAAGATAATTATGTCAATAATATGAAAATATGATATCAATGTGAGGTTGCATTGGTTTCAAGAATAGTGAAACATTTAATTATTAATATTTATACATTTTATGTAAAATGAAAATAAAGAATAACCTGGTAGCACTAAAATTAGCTAAGTATTGATTATTGATTGATGGGGTTCTAAGTTCGAGTCTCTACTCTATTAAAATGTGAATTATTACTTTTTATTTTAACACCATTGTAATGACTAAAATGTCCTTTTTTTTTGTAAAAAAAAATTCAAGAGATCAGATTTTTATCTTCGTTCCCTTCGATCCCACGCACGAAAGAGGAAAATGGGAGCCTCCAGAAATCCCTAGCTTTATTTGCTCACTTTGGGAAAGTCAATAACTTTTGTTTCCAGGCTTTCAACCTCATCCCCAACTTATCTCTAACAAAAGCTAGAGGCCTAGAGCACAAGTTTTTTATCTTCCCCATAGAATTGGTAGTCCTAAATATTTTCCAAGCTAACCCAAAACTGGAGATACCCCATCCCTTGCATTTGGGTGTTAGCACAAAAGTATAGGCAAGATTTA
This sequence comes from Inga leiocalycina, assembly GCA_963242795.1. Lineage (NCBI taxonomy): Eukaryota > Viridiplantae > Streptophyta > Magnoliopsida > Fabales > Fabaceae > Inga > Inga leiocalycina. The sequence continues at coordinate 62,576,492 of OY725320.1, forward strand.
TCCAAGTTCATCCCTTGCCACTTCATAGTAAATATGAATAGTCTTTGTCAGAATATATCCAAAAATAATCAAAATGCGGATTAAAACATATTTCCTGTTATTGTAAATGGCTCCTCCATAAAGCTTTTCATTCAAAGGGGAATGATTCTAAGTTCTGTAATCTGATGTTGGCTGGGTTTTTCTCTTGAAAGGGCCATCACAAGTTTGAATAGGTTGACTAGTCAAAGATTTAACATTGCAAACTAGAATAAGTTTTAGTAATTCCACATGATTGACCATTATCTATCACCAATTGAATATTTAAGTCAATAACACACATTTTCTAGAGAGTCCAAAACCAAAAGATAGACAGACGTCAAGATTGGAGAGTCACTTGATGAACAAAGTGTCATTTTAAGAGATCATGAATGTGCTGATAAATCAATCAGCGTGTCTTCATTGTATCTTCATTCACCTCCTTGGTATCTGTAAAATATTGTATCTGGTTCTTAATATAAGAGTTACTTAACTAATTTAGGTAAATTAAAAACACTAGTTAATTAATTATTTGTTATAAATGTGAGTTGCTATCATGAAAATATCATCTTTAATCATATGCATTGAAACTGTTTCTTGGTAGAAATCTCCTTAACATGTGCAATCAAATAAGGATACTTCAGGAGGAAAATTATAAATTTAGGAAACAAAATGAATTGAGCTCTTATATTTAAGGTAAAAATAAACCTCCTATTAAGCTCTTATATTTAAAAGAGGAGGGAGTATCATTTTTTCGTTTCAGTCATCTTACATGGTTTGAACATCATATTTGTCGTGAGGTGTATTGGAAGATATTTTAGCTTTGAATTACTGAAGTGGCACTTGACTGTTCGCATGGAAAATATGAATGCTAGCACAAGAATTCCAGATTCTAAAAGTCACGAATTTGAAAAGTAGAGTCAGACACCATAACTGCACCTTCATTCCCCATTCCAACTTTTTTAAAGCACCGTCAAAATTGAAATATGAAGGAACTAGTATTTTGGTCTTGACATTATAATAAAAGACTTCAAAGACATACTACTACCGATAATGTCAAATAGAAAGAATTCTTAAATCAAATTTATAAGAAGAAATCCATGTCAAGAAAGAAGAAAGTGACAAAATATGATGTTCAAAACTGAAATAGTAACACTGAACAACATATAGTTGGAAGGGGAGGGGGGAATTACCTGTAATGAGGCTTGCTTAACTTTTTTAACACCAAATATTATAATATGATATATAAAAGCTAAGGATTGATTGGGAAGTATAGAGTGTAAGACCCCATGTAACCCCCTACCTTAATAACCATATTTATAGTTTGAGAATGCATCATTAAGTTGAAATAGAGACCAATGGTTAACTTAACATTTTTCCAAAACTTGTTTAATACGGTCTCACGTTCACATCTCGAATATAATTGGCCTGACCAGTTCGGTTTCATTTATACATATCAAAGTGCAACAAAAAATTCCGGACAACGCTCAGGTTTCGTTACTTAATAAAGGGTTTACAACGCTTAGTTTCCCATACAAGGGATTACACAACACTATTCAATATATACAACATGTGAAGTAATCCCCAACAAAATATGACAACCAACTACCAAAATTAAAACTCCTAGCTAGGAGCTCTAACCGCCCTTCCTCACTTGCTTTTCCTTTGAACCACTTGCCCTTGCTGTAGGTTAATCATTGGAAAGAATGAGATTCAAAAGAATCTCAGTAGTAACAATTCACTTATAACATGTACAATCACAAAACATGTAAGCAAATCACAACAATAACAACAAAACGGCATTTCTGCAACAGCTTTCGCTGCATTCACAACGGCATGTTTCACAACAGCACAACAACGGCATTTCACAACGGCAATGTTACATCACGGCATATTCAATGAAATGATGACATACATGCAAGGCATCATACACATGATAAGAGAAAGAGTCACTACCTTGTTCTTTCCGCTCGTGCACTGGCACTGGTTTATCACGTGCAGGGCAAATGTCAGATCCTATAATTAGAATTACGGGCGACAGGTTATTACTTAATCCAATTCTTTAATTCAAACACTCGAGTTGGTTATCATTAGGGACATTTAATCAAATCAACTAAGGAGTTAAAGTGGTCAATTAACCTCAAAGACCAATTCCTAACCTTAAAGTTCAACAATACTACATTATGCCATTACATCTCCAATTTTCGCATAAGGGACCAAATCTGCCAGGATTTTCTCCAGACTTTGAAAACTCATAACTAATTATACAAAAATTGAAATGAGGTGATCCCAAGTCCTATGGAAAGCTATTGAAGTCCTCTTCATAGGAAAAATATGATTCATTACTGGAAATCACCACACAATTCCAGAATTACACAAAATCCCACACTACTCCAGAATTAAGTCCAGTTTCGACATCAAAATTTGGGCAACCATAACTCACAGCTCAAAAAACGAAATGACACAATTTATCTGTCCATTTTGAAGCTTGGAATGTGAACTTCAAGACTGGAAAGTTTCATAATTTTTCGAGATCATTTGGTTATCCAAAAACACCACACAAGTAGAGTACCTCGCTGGAATCCTGTTCAGGCTGAAAACCCAAATTTACACTTTGAGTTTCAATGACCCAAAATTCACAACCCAGGGCTATTCCCACATAATTTTTCGTGTAGAACACAATGGTAACATCAAAATTAACAAATTCCCACTCATTCTCCATGTCTTGTTTTGGCAGAAAATTCAAAATAAATCCCAACAATTACCAACTTCTAATTTCAGCATCAAACTTATGTCAAATGGTTTCCAATCATCATAAACCACCAATAACATAACCAAAACATCATGAATTACCCAAACCCTTGTTTAGCCAAAATCAGGGCAGATTTACACATGCCAAAATTCTCATTCAACCAACACAACCAATAGCTCAAATTGATGCTAATACTCACCTCTTGCTTCTCCTTAAGTTCTTTCTTTGATTCTTCAGCTTTTGTTCTTGCAAGGTGGCTGAAAACTCCTCTTCTTCAAAAACAAAAACCATAGAAATGAAGCTAAGGAAGAGAGGAACAAGTTTCATGAAGGACTCTTGAGCCATATATGAGGTTAAGGAGGTGGAAAGTCTCACCTTTTCCTTGCTCTTCCTTCTCTTTCGTTGGAGCTGCAGTACCGACTTGGAGAGTGTGAGAGAGAGTGATAAATGATCAGTTTTTTCCTTTCCCATATCACTTAAAGAGCTGACCGAAATATGGGACTTGAAAGGAAAAATGATCTATCAAAATTATCACACTTCCACCTCCTCAAAATAATATATTTTAATAGCTTTAACATGTGCCAAATAAATTGAGATCCTCATCTTTTCTCTTTCCATATACTTGGCCGAAAATTACTTCTTGTTTTAACTAAAAAGAGACTTTGAATTATCCCATCTTCCTCCTCCACATATTTATTTAGAGTTGCAATATTTGACCATAAGACTTTTTTTTCCATCACCTTTTCTCTTCCTTCATCTTAACTTGACCGAAACTACACCTTAAAGAGGCTATATACATTTGATTCAATTCCCTCTTCCTTTTCCTTCATGTTGGCCGAAATTATTGACTAAGTCCTCATCTCCTTACTTGGTCTTTCATGTGTTTCTCTTTCTCTCTTTATTGCACCGAAAATAGCTCTTAAAGTAACCAAAAGAAAGCTTCTTGAATTATCAATATTTACCTCCTTACTTTAGTTGTAATTGTTGACTAAATTCAACATACTTTCTTTTCCTCTTCATGCCAAACGAATTGTAGCCCATGGAATAGCCAAAAGGGATTATTCAATTTATCATAATTTCAACTCTTCAAATATTACTTCTTTAGTTGAAATTGTTGACTTAGTCATCATCCTTTACAACTTGGTCAAATTTCCTTCACATGTCATATGTAATAGCCTATATTGTTTCCTCTTGTCATACATAAGTCATAACCCTTTGAAGAAGAAGATGATCTTGTAAAATATCATCTTGCAATATAATATTAAATTGCCAATTTTTCATATGAAACTTGACTAAAGTCATAACAAAATTTTCCAGAGGTAATTATGTCATTAATCCCACCATCTATTTTGTACATTTAGCCCTTGAGTACATCTTAGGATATTACAATTCTCCCCCCGTAAAATAAATTTCGCCCTCAAAATTTGTTACACAACTTGAGCCATAAATTTGTACATATTTGCTTCCGCTTCCCAAGTCGCCTCTCTCTGTGTCATTCCCTTCCAGATCACTTTCACAAATGGAATGCTTCGGTGTCTGAGCCGTCATTCTTCTCGATCAATGATCTGCTCTGGCTCTACCGTATATGTGAAGTTGTCTTGTAATTCGACTTCTTCATATTCAACTATATGAGATGGATCCGGTTGGTACTTCTTCAGTTGGGAAAGATGAAACACATAGTGGAGCCTGCTCAAGTTTGGGGGTAGGGCTATTCTATAAGCAACAGGCCCAATTCTCGCAAGAATCTCAAAAGGACCTATATACCTCGGGCTCAACTTCTTTCGCTTGATAGCTCTCTCGATGCCCGTAACTGGTGATTCTCTCAGAAAAACATGATCACCAACCTCAAACTCTAGAGGCCTTCTCCTCTTGTTAGCATAGCTTTTCTGTCGACTTTGTGCTGCAAGAAGCCTCTTACGGATGATTTGAATATGCGTTGAGGTTTGATTAACAAGCTCCGGCCCATAAAGCTTCCTCTTATATAACTCATTCCAGCACAAGGGTGATTGGCACTTTCTCCCGTACAACGCTTCATACGGTGCCATCTGAATGCTCGCATGATAGCTATTGTTGTAAGCGAATTCAGCAAGTGGAAGAAAGCGATCCCAATTACCTTTGAAGTCAAGAACACAAGCTCGCAACATATCCTCTAGTGTTTGGATAGTCTTTTCTGATTGACCATCTGTCTAAGGATGATAGACCGTGCTGAATCTCAATTGAGTTCCCAATGCTTCATGCAACGCCTTCCAAAATCTTGAAGTGAATCGGGGATCACGGTCGGAAATGATGTTCTTCGATATGCCATGGAGTTTCACAATCTCTCGGATCACAGTCGGAAATGATCTTGGTAGGGGGAGGGTGAGATTTGGGAGAATCTCAGTAGGAAATAGTACGAATATGCATGTATGATAGATGTTATGTGTATAACATGTTAGCTTTATCTCGATACATGCCCCATAATGACATTTCTACATGCTCAATGTTTCATGCAACAAAACTATAGCCACAGTATAAATAGAAACATAGTTTCATTATTTAAATATGCTCTACACAATCAAGTAAAGCAGTAACATGCAGCAATACACTAGCACAAACATCAAATACACACAGGAGAGGTAAGTTCCTTACCCTAATCGCCTTTCTCTGATCCTTTGCTTGTTCCACTATATGTCCAATCTTATATTCGGCTTGGGCTACTGCCAAGGCCTAAAATACCAAATGTACAAAAATTAGGTTAAAACCTATCCATGTACCACTTTAGACACTTACATAGTGTTTCTGGTGGTTATATGAGTCTCTAGTGAAAATTTACTAAAATACCCTTGGGACCTAGCCGGCCTTGCCATACCTGATCCGACCATACTTTTTCCAAAATTTTGACTGAGGCTATTATTACATATTTTTGCCTAAGGAATCTATTTCCGGCCTCAGAATTACCAAATTTACTGGTAAACGATGAAAATGCCCTTGTCAGCCCCTAACTTAGGATTTCGGGGGCATTTTGGTCATTTTGCTTTCTAGGACTTTTCTGAAAAATTGGTTACTGTAACCCAACCTAATTTTCCCTCATGAACACAATGAAATCATCATATAATCAAAAATCCAACTCTAACCCCCTGAACTAGAGCTAGCCGAAACCCAAGATTCTTCAGAAAAAAATTGGAGTTTTCCAATTATGACTCTGCAGACTTGCTCCTTTCTACTCCTAATCACTTTATTAACTATTTAATCACCTTATAAACACCATTTAGATTCAATGGAGCAGCATAACATTTAGGGTTCAACATTTTCCCAAATTTACAATCACAGCAAATCCAACATCAATTCACTGATTAAATCAAGCACATCAGTCACAACAACAATAATTTCAAGTTTAGGAAGTCACCTTTGCTTCCTTCTTGTTGTTCCCTTCTTGGCCGAACCCTAGCCTCCGAAAACACTGAAATTTTGCTTCAAAACACCTTGATTCATGTAAAGGATTAGCTTAGAGGAAGGATTATACAAATTAGGAGCTAATACCGAAGAAATCATGCTTACTGGTGAAATTGCTCGTCCTTTTCTCTAGAAGTTCAAAACTCACTCACTCACTCACTCACTCTCTCTCTCTCTCTCTCTCTCTCTATGCTTGTCCAAAGCTGACAATTTTGAAAAAGCAAGGAGGAAGAGATTTGTTTTTATAATATTTTCTTTTATCCTCTTTATTTATTTAATTAACCAAAATGCAAAACTTTGATTTTCATGTAGCATGTCATTAAGCCCAATTAACATGTACAAAATATTTCACTCTTCTTGGGCCATGCAAAGACGTCCAGGTTCCTCCTCCCAACAGTCTCCATTTGCTTCATAATTATAATGTTACCATCACATTTTTTTTCCTTCATTTTCAAACTTGTGACATTTCTGGCAGATTTTCTGCCCAAACTTTGAAAAATCATAACTAAATTTGTAGAGACCATATTAGAGTGATTCCAAAGATCATAGAACCCTTATTAAGTCTAGTTTCAAGAAAAATTATAGCCTTTAGCAAACTAGGAGCATAAAATTCTGAAATTTTAACTTTTCAGATGTTGTTCCAGAAAATAGACAGTTTTTTGGACATACAGCTGCAAAAATTACCCATTACCTATCAAATTAAAGCTTAGGATGTCTACTTTTACCTTGTAAAATTTTACAATTTTGGAACAACATTTGGTCTTCCAAAATCACATGACAAACTCACTGCCTCACCGGAAATCTCACGAACAGCACAATCACATTCTCCAAAATTCACCATTTTATTTCATTGTCTATGTCCAATAATTACAATACATTTTGGTGAATAAAATTTGTGGTGTTATATAGAGGATTTCTTTGGAATTATTAAATAACCAAAAACAACACATGAACGAATTTCTTCAAGTTGTGAGGCTGAGATTTACGCAGCCATGTTATACCAAACAGGAGTAACTCAAATATAAGAATTGAATGGCACAATATAATTATAGGGATTTATTAATTTAATAATGAACCTTAATTAGACCTTCACAGAATTGTTAGTGATAAGGATGATTTCGTCGGCAATAGAGTTGGCATCTGGACATTGCTTATCATCCCCTGACGATCCAACAGTTCTTCTTCTCTCATGTCTTCAATCACATCCTTGGCACTCCAAAAAGTAGGCTGATTTGTGGACGATAAAAGCCTTGCCCACATTCTATCAGTTATTATACTCTATGTTGTCTCTCTGTGATTCTCTGTAAAATTTCAAAAAAAAACAAAAATTAAAATAATAAGATGGAGGCAACCAATTAAATCTCAACAAAACTACCAATAAGTCTCAATAAGCCTAATTTTCACAGTACTTCTTTATATTTGTACAATTATTAAGCTCTCCATGCAATAATTTTATGACGTGTTAGAAAATCTTTAAAGATTATCTATGTATCTTTAAAATTTGAGCCGACTCTCATTGATGCGCCTGGTTTTGAAGAGACATCAAGCATGCATGAACAATCACACACCAAGCATGCACAATGAACTTACATAGAAAGGTATATAAGTTTGTCTTCCATTGACAAGTCCACTTGTGTAGCCAGTGTAACCAGCCATTGCTACATGAATTACACTTTGAGCAAGAAGTGCGCAGTACACATTGTCAGAAGAATTACTTAGAATTTCTTGGATCAAGTAGGTGGGATCTGTCAAATAGAGGAAAAGAAAAGGAAGTTCTTAAGAATATTCAACCCTATACCGCTTTTAGCATGTAAACAGTGCCATGATCTTTTTTGTCCCTTCAAAGAAAAATTGTACAAACCTATATATTTGGGGTTTATGTTCATTGTACTATACTTGGCAAAATGATCCTGTAAGATAAAAGCAGATAAGAAGTAACTTTGCAAATATTCTTATGTTGCAACAGATTGGTGAGGATCAAACTAAAGACCACAAGAAATAAGGAAAAAATCTACAATGCACACCTTAATCCTTTGGGATAACCATAGCCCAACATCTTAAAGAAGCTTGTTTCCTAAGGCATCCTGCTTCTGCATGGATTGGAAGCTCTCAGATACAAGATCTTGTCCAGCCCCTTCAACAACTACGATTACCATATGCCCTTGTTCTTTAAGTTTTTTCTCTATATACTCGAAAAGCCCACCTGGACCTTCAAGGTAAAAGGGAGACTCTGGAATTAAGCAACAGCCCACATCTCTGCTTGCAAGCCTAGCATTCATGGCAATACACTTGCCTTCATCCAGGTAATAAATGAATTTAACATTAGGTCCACCAACTATATCAAGAAAGGAAATAAAGCACATGATATTTAACATTTTGTCAAGTCAAATAAATAATGAATTTAAGCTTCTTCAGTATTCAGTATGCTAATGAGTTGAGGCATGAAGAGCACACAAAAACTTACCGCTATTACGACCCATTAGCTTGACAACACCTATACCATTCTCAATACTTTCATATTCAACATGTCTTGCATTAATAGCACATTGAACCTCCTCAACAGCAGTGTCAAAGCTGAAGGATTTATCAATCACCTATTATGAATAATATAAAACCAGGAAATATTTCTACATTAATGAAGTTAATGGATGGTAATAAATGGATTTACATAATATGAGTAGGAACTTAGAACATGAAAGAATCAAGTACTGGGATGTCATTATCTATGGTTTTGGGAATTCCAGCAACTACAACTTTGAGACCCCGCCTCCTAGCTTCCTGTTTAGATAATCAGGATGCATCATTAACAAATTGGCATTCGACCACAATCAGTTTTACAAATCTTAACCAGGAAAAAACTCAATCACATTTTTAAAACACAAAAAGCTAACAGCCGCATTGTTCAAACTGTGATTACCTCATAAATCACAGAAGCTCCCTTCTGTGTTCCTTCTCCTCCAATAAAGTAGACCTAAGATCAAAGATAAGTTTAGTTGATGCCGCTATAGATAATAAGTTCTGGTCAATGCAAAGAAACACAGACCTGATTAATTCCTCGATCTTGAATACTGTCAACTATCTTAATGGTGTCATGCCCACCACGTGATGTACCAAGGATAGTTCTATTAGAATCGGCAGGCACATCAGAAGAATTTTAAAATTTTCGCTTATCCTAATCGAGGATCTATTAACGGCATTTAAACCAAGTTAGAAAGATTCGTACCTTTTAATTCAGGGTTTTCGATCTCTAGGAGCCAACACGTTAGGTCCACTCCCTCTACCGGTATCCACACAAAAGCTCTCCAACACAAACTACGTGCTAGTGCCTCCAATTATGTCCTAGGGTTTCCCTTGCAGCTCTAAATTCTCATTCGTGTATGGGTATATCTGCCATATCAGATTTATAACCTATGAGGGCTATATTTGAATTTCAAAATTAATCTTTATTAATTTTGAAATTAATTAACAACTAATTACCTTGATGAGCTAATTAAATAAATTCAGTTTAAATTAAATATGTCCAACAATTTCAATTTAACCTATTTATTTAATCCAAATAAAGAGCCATTAGATTTAATTTATCTCTATTATGTTAGTTATTAAATCTAATTTATCTTAATAAAATTAAATTTAAAACTAACATAATATACACACATATATATAAAATATGTATTTCGAAAATACACAAACACACACACACACATATATATATATAATATAATATTATTAACAAATTTTATATTATATATATATATATATATATATATATAAATATAAAATTTATCCACCCTTGATTAAACATTATCCCATGTTGGGCCATTCTTATGTGCAACCCTATAGGCCCATACGAAGTTGGCAATGGGCCAATAATTGTACTAACCCACAAGTCGCAAGCGGCCTTTAGTAAGACATTACGACTACCTAATTCATATGAGAATCGTTAACACGATGCAACCTGTCATACAACCATGTCACATCCCTTTTATCACACAATATATCGGTCAAGGATGAGGCATGGGTAATGTCATCCCCTTGTTCCTAACCATTACTTTCTTGATTCCTGATTAGTCTGAAAATAGGAATGGAAACTCCTTTCCATCATAGTATAGCCATACATTTCTCAGACTCACTCATCAAGGGGCCCAGTAATATCTCTCTACTAATGTGAGGGACAAATTCCATCTTGATCATTCATATTCCTTTGCATGAAAAAACCACCAAACCCGATTGTAGCCTTTATCATCTCCCGGTCAAAAGTGTCTTTTGACTAATTCAAAGCTTAGCAACTCTCATGTAGGAATCTATAATGACCTCAGGTCAAAAGGCATTGTGACGTGGTTATACATAAGAAAAGCTTTTGACTTGATCTATATAGCTTTCTCATAGTGGGTCGGTCCAGCACCTTATACTCTTACACGTGCCTAAGACTTTGATTCATATCTCCATATCTTATCTAAGTCATACTGGTCTTGTTTCATCTATGCTCCCGCATAGATGACCGACCATTAGGACAATCTTTATGATTTATCCAAGGTTACAATTAACACAATTAACATGCAAATAATATGATAATAGCACTAATCGAAAAAATGGTTTTAACGTCCCTTTTTTTTGCCTTTTAATGTCTAAAAATAGAGGGACGTCTATCTGAGGGTCGTGGAAAAAAATGTCAATAACGTCCATAAAATAGGGGACGTGAAAGGCAGACTTTAGACATCCCCAGTTGAAACTGGGGACGTCTAAAGTGTCGCCACCCACTCTACCACGTCCCTTTTTATTTAAGGACGTTGAAAGTTTTTTTTAAATGGCCTTTTTATATATTGCACTATCTGGAAAATGTAAACTGCAGAAATAGGATTCCAACAACAGAATAAAACAACAGCAATTCAGCAGAATGGAAACAACAACTTAAAAACACAACAATCAACCCAAGGCTCTACTACATGCAATAATTTTAAGGAGTAGCAAACTAATTAACTAACAAACAACACAAACTACATAACAATCTATATCCAAGTCTGTTATTGCACTAAAAAGACTATATCCAAGTCCCTAGTTTGTACAATAACCAAGACTAAATCCAATCTATATCCAACAACAATAACGCCAATTATATGTACAATATATAGAACAACCACAAAAGTATGTCCTACACAAACTACTAAAGACTTTACTCTGGTATATGTTGAAGAAGATGTCCAACCAAAAAGTCTCTGATCATATTTAGGTCTTCATATGAGTAGGCATCTTCATTGTCAAAAATCTGTAAATTAGAAAATAAGTTTAGATGAAATAATGAATCAAGTGAATGAATTGCCATTGAATTACAACACCAAGAATATTATCCTTTGAGAATGAAGAAGCGATTACTTGTTCAAAATCTGTCGTAATACCACGCTGAATGATGTTAAAAGCAAATGGTTAAAATCAATAAAGGCATATCTAAAACGACCGTTAATCAAAAGAACTTGATTTGAAACTACGAACCTTTGGAAACAACCATCTCAGTTGTTTGCCACCTTTACGTTCGCGTGGCCCGCCAAGCGCTTGATACGTCATGCATGCCCTATCATTAAAATGAAAATGAACATAAATTATAATAATTCATTTAAGTCAAGAATCAAGAAGCAATGAAATACAAAAAAAATAACTTACGTGTTGAAGACGCTTTTAGTTTCTTTGTCTGGTCTTCTACGTAAGTAATCAAACCAGTAAACAACGTGGGACCAAGGACAGAGAACACACAAACTCCAGTGATAACTATCACAACATATACAGATTGAAAAGAAGTTAGATGGCAAGACATTTATTTATTAAAAATCTCAAAAATACAAAATTAAAATGCGTACCCTGAACAATCGGTGCTAGATAACAACGATAGTCGTTCTCTGCCACTATGAAGCCCACATAGTTCATCCTTCTTTTCAATGTATTCCTAGTCCTTGTCATATGTGCAGGAGAAAAGAATCCATATAAATCAACTCTTTGAGAGTCAATGCATATACGACGGAAGGAGCTATAATAGAATTAAAATGATGAATGTATTAGCTAGTTAAAATCAACTTAACTAAATGAAGGAAAAAATAGGAAATAAAAAACTTACAGGATTGCAAATTTGCCCCATCCAATATCTAGCTCCTCCAACTTAATGAACTGTTTAAGATCTTCTTTATCAATTGTGAAGTGATACTCTAATTCCTGGCCAACAATCCCTGTAGGCATATGCAAATCAATCTGGTGAATGCCATTATAGATATGCTACAGTCGTGCTAAGAAGGGCCATTTCTCTGCTTCCTGCTCGTTCTTTTAGAACATAAAAAAATATATTGTTAGTAGGATGTCAACACATATCAAGTAAAAGTGAGGTAGTTATATACCATTGGAGGTGTTGGTGGTAACAAGCCAATAAGATATACAGGCCAAAGGATGAAAGATCCTCTCGCCTGAGCTATCGTGGCAACCTCATCATCTGGAATAGGGATGGTTGTACCTTCTTCCCCTCTTTCTGTGTTCATCTATGTACGGTTGAACTTCTGCTATGTTATTCAGGATATAAAGGTGTGCTTGCAACACCTCTTCACGAGGCATAGTCTTCACTTTCAGTCCTCGTGTTCCCTTGCTCCTCCCCTCTTCATGCCAAGATTGTTCCTTCTTCCCTGATAGATAATCGCTACCGAAGTCCATAGCCTCTTCAACAACATACCTTTCAACTATTGAGGCTTATAGTCGATAGGGATTTTCATAGTACCCTTTTAAGATCTTCATGTATCGCTCGAAAGGGTACATCCACCTCAGGTAAACTGGACCGCAGAGCCTTACCTCCCTTACCAAATGGACTATCAAATGCACCATTATATCAAAAAATGAAGGAGGAAAGTGCATCTCTAATTGGGACAATATGATCTAACCCTCAGCTTCCAGTTCATCCAGCTTTTCAGTGTCAATGACTTTGTTACAGATAGCATTAAAGAAAACACACAATCTTGTCACAGTGCTTCAAACTTCATCTTTCATAATGCCTCTAATAGCTACTGGTAATAGTTGTTGCATCATCACATGATAATCATGGGAATTCATTCCCACTAACTTCAAATCGTCCATTGACACACCTTCTCACATTCGAAGAATATCCTTGTGGTATCTTAATTTCATGCAAACACCCACACAAACTTCGTTTCTCCGCTTTTGATAATGTATGCACTGCTGGCTCCATGTATGCCCTCCTACCATCATCTCTTAGCTGTGGATGCAACCGTTCTCTTATTCCCATATCAACAAGGTCTAGTCTTACACTAATCCCATCCTTGGTCTTCCCTGGAATATGCAAAAGCGTACTGACAAGGCTATCACAAACGTTTTTCTCCACGTGCATTACATCAATACTGTGTCTCACGTCAAGACTACACCAATGTGGAACATCAAAGAAAATTGATCTCTTCTTTCATATGTTCTTCACACCAGCAGTCTTCTAATTCTTACCGAGTAAGACATTGATACGTTCAACCCGACTGTAAACTTCCTCTCTGGTTAATGCCTTTGGAGTCATTCCATGCTCCGGTAAGCCGTTAAAACGCTTTCTTAACCTACGATACTGATGGAACCTAGGAAGGAACCTCCTGTGACCAAGGTAGACCATTTTTCTTCCATGTTTAAGTTGGTGGAAATGAGTCTCTGCTTCACAGATTGGACATGCTTTATGCCCCTTCACACTGTACCCTGAGAGGTTTCCGTACACAGGGAAGTCATTTATCGTGGTGAAAATCATTGCACGTAGCTTGAAGGACTCATTCTTATATGCATCAAACACATCTACGCCTTCCTATCACAACTTCTTCAAGTCCTCAATCAAAGGCGCCAAGTAGACATCGATATCGTTTCCTAGCTGTTTTGGTCCAGAAATCATCATAGAAAGCATCACATACTTGCATTTCATACAAAGCCAGGGAGGCAAATTGTATATTACAAGGAGTACCGGCCACGCACTATGTGTGCTATTAAGAGTTCCATACGAATTGATGCCATCTGTACAAAGCCCAAGCTGAAGGTTTCTCGGCTCGCTGCCAAATTCAGGGAACATTTCATCTATTTTCTTCCACTGTGGAGAGTCAGCTGGGTGCTAAAGATATTTTTCATCGGATATTCTATCATCCTAATGCCATCTTAACTTCTCCGCTTTTTTTGCAGTGCCAAACAAACGCTTAAAGCGTGGTATTATTGGAAGATACCACAAAACTTTTACAGGTTGCCTTTTAGTTGTCCTATCACCACAACCACCATCTTTCTTCACTTTGTATCGTGCAGTTTGACACTTAGGGTGTAATACCCTGAATTTTTAGACTTGAGCTTAGAGATTAAGCCTGAGATTAGTGGACTGCTAAGCCCTGGTTTAGCAAGAGTCCAATTGTGATTAAGAAATATAAAATGAGTTGACGGTGATTTAAGAGGAATTGCCATAATCAGGGGCAAAACGGTAAAGTTACCGACCAATTGATTGGTTGCCGAAGAGGAAACTCATTGGTAGCTTCAAGATCAATGGCTAGGATTGATTTGTGTAGTTGAGTAAGGGGCATAATCATGTGCATGTGTGTGCATGTGAGCCCATGAGAGTTGAAGTGAGATGGTGACAAGTGGCAAGGTGTGGACCCTTGGATGAGTCATAAGTGTATGAGACACATTATCATCATCTCCATCTCCTCTCTTCTCTCTCTCTCATTTTCTCTCTCTTGTGCGGAAGCCATGGAACTTGGAAGAGAGAAAGGAAAAGTTGAATTTTGAGGTAAGCAAATGGCTTCTATTGCTCAAACTCTCTTCTCTAATGTTAATCCTTGAGTTGAGAGCTTTATTTTGGTGGTTGTAGTTTCTCCATTGGTGGTGATTTGAGGATCACGAAAATATGAAGTTTGAAGAATCAAAGAGTGTCTTTGAGAAAGTGGATAAGGTATGTGAAACCAATCTTTCTATCTATGTTTCATGCCAAATGATTAAGTTTGGAATTTCTGGAATTATTGCCTTAATTTCGAAAATATGGGTTAATGGGTAGTTTGGCATGTTATGGTTATAGAAATGGTATATTGGTATGAGTTTTGAATAGATAGAATGGATTTGGGATTGAAATGATTAAAGTTAGTGATTTTGGAAAAATGATGATTGTATTGCCCTAGACCAAAGCATGTTAATGGAATGGGATTTTGGTAATTCTGTTGATTCCAATGAATTCCTTGGGTATTTTTATGTGAGAATAGCTTTGGTAGAAGTTTTGGGTCCATTTGGATCAATTGGGCAAAGGTTGGGGGAAATGCCTCTGTTTCTGTGTTTTCTGCATTCTGATAGATTCACTCGAGCATGGATGGGTGTGCTCGAGTGAGGGATGAACATCACCCCAGCAGAGGAAGAACGTGCTCGAGTGATGCGTGAGTTTTTCCTTTTGTGCTTCAAGTTTCGTCTGGATTGTATGAATAATGCTCGAGTGCATCGCTTTGTGCTCGAGTGAGGGAAGAACATGCTCGAGTGAGCATGGTTCTACTCGAGTGATGGTGTAAACCCAGAGTAAAGGGTTGCTCTCGGGTTGTCACTCGCGGGAAAGGTGCACCAGTGTGCCTTCTCACTCGCGGGTATGGGGTGTGTGCTCGAGTACATATGGCTGTGCTCGAGTGATCCTGATCTTTGAGAGCTTGTGTGCTCTCGGGTCCTCACTTCCTGGACTGCACTCGCAGGTGCTCGAGTGAGGTCAGCGTGCTCGAGTGAACTTGTGCTTCTGTGTGGGATTGTGCTCTCGGGCATGTGCTTTCTGTCCTCACTTCCTTGTGCTGGAGGTGATGTCCGTACAATGCTCGAGTGAGGAGTTTGTGCTCGAGTGATGTCTGTACTTGTGCTCGAGTGAGAGCATTTGTGCTCGAGTGAGGCCGTCTAAAATGAGTTTTGTGCTTCCAAAAAGGGGATCTTTGGGATAGTTCTCCCTACCCTTTAGAGCTATCGATTGAGGTGTTTGAGGGTACTTAAGGAGCAATAATGATAACCAACTTGAGTGTCTAAAAGTGAAGGAATTGGAAAAGGGATTAATCCTATGTCCTTGATTTTGGTTATAGGATTTGATGATTTCCCTGATCGTGAGCAGCCGGAGCTAGAGCTTACGTGGAAAGACGGTAGGGAACTTACCTCTCCTGCATGTATTGATAATTGTATTTGTGTATTGATGCATGTTATTGCCTTGCTTGATTATGTGAAACATATGAGAATGATTGAAGCTCTGTTTCCATTTATACTATGGCCATGAGTATGTTGTGTGAACATTGAGCATGCGAATATATCATTATGTGAACATGAGTTATTGTGATGCAAGCATGTCATGCATTAAATACTTATCTTGCATGCATATTGGTATCTGTTTCCTACTGAGATTCGTCAGGATCTCACCCTCCCCTATCAACATTTTAGACAGGGAAGGAAGATTGAGGATGAAGCAAGCATCCAAGGACGAAGAGGACTCGTTTTGGGTGAGAGCTTAGTAGTTGGTTATCAATGAGTAATTGGGAATATGTATTTGTACATTCGGATTAACATTTGTCTATGTATTTGAGTAAGTTGTGTAATCCCTATTGGTGGAGTTGTATGGGCTAATATGCCCTATGATTATTGAGCGAAGATACGTTTCCGGGATTTGCCGGGAATTTATATTGCGCACTCTGATAATTGTATAAATGTAATTTATCTTTGCATAGTAATTATATTCGGAGTGTTAATGTGAGACCGTGTTTTAAATGATTTCGAAATGTGTCTGAGAAAACCCCGTCTGGTTGATGGGTTTATAAATGTTGTTTTGAATTATTGGTCTCTATTTCACTTAAATTTCGTAATCCGGATGTAATTATGGTGAGGGGGTTACATAGGGCACTCACTTTCTGCACAGTACGCAGTCATTAGGGCAAGCGTGTATCTTTTTATACTCAATACCCATTGTAGATAGGATTTTCTTGGCCTCATACATACGATTTGGAAGTACATTATCGTCTGGAAACATATCACACAACATTTCAAGCTGCAATGTGAAACTACTATTAGTCCACCCACAAGTTGCTTTTAAGTTAACCAAATGTATTGTTCCTGTCAGCCGTGTGTACTTACTCCCAGGGTACAACGGTGTCTCTACGTCACTCTACAAGCTGTCATATTCATGCGACTGCGCAAAGGATTCTACCTCAATATCATGAAACATTCTCTCCATTCTATCTCATCTATGACATCCACAGCTTCCTTGTTGTGCGACGGACAATCAGGTACTTCCTCACCATGCCATATCCACCTTGTGTATCGAAGATTTATTCCATCACAAAGTAGGTGATCCCTTATAACTTCAACATCCCATTTTCTCTCATTTAAACAATTGACACAAGGACAAAAATACATTCCATTTTTGGCTGGAGCATTCCTTCTAGCAAATTCAATAAACTCTTCAACCACATTCTCATATTCTTCACTTGTTCTCAAAGCATTCATCCAACTATGATCCATTTTATTACCACCTATGCCATTCCCATTAACACTCAAGTTTAGAATAATTATCAACACTGGGAATTGCCTTTTACTATTTTGTTTTTCAAAATTTTTGCAGCATTTCCCCTTAAAAGTGAGACATCCCAAAATCAAAATAACAAATCATCTCAGCTTAATTTAAACAAAACTAAACTTTAGCTTCTAGCACCAAGCACAAATAGAATACACTTATATTTTACCAACCAAATTATTAAATCAGATATGTACCATGAGTGAGATATGTGGGAATTTACAAATCAGAGACACATGTAGTTATGATTACTAAAATGATATATAACATACTCCACTGGGCATTTGCATCTTGGGATATATATGTGTACATATGGTTGATGGGTCATTTATAGGCATATTGCTTGTGAGTGACATAGGGGAAAAAAGGAAATTTTTTATTATTGTTGAATGAATTATGAAGGAATATAATCATTATATTATATATATATATATATATATATATATCTAGTCCCTTCTACTTGATCTAACTATTACTATTACTGGTGCGTGTGTGTATATAAATATTCCATATTCTTTAGCCATTCTACACCTTGCAAGCCATTCACAGTCACACTTTAATTTATTCTTTTAATCACCAATTAAACTCAATAGCAAGTAAGGTGTATAGGTTCAGTACAAGTCAAACTTTAAATTCACAGCTCACGTTGACAACAATTGTCTCAGTAAGTCTACCACCAAAACAGCAAAGATAAAGCTCAAGCACAAATCATACTTAAATTCCAGCCGAGAATGTAGAAATCTATTATCCCTGAGCCCAACACACTTATTGAGAGAAAAAATGATATTATTCCATTGAAATATTAACTACAAAAGTCACGCATAATGGTTCAGCCAATTAATGTTTTTATAGGCTTCAAATGCTATATAGAGATATAGAGCAACTCCCTAGTATAACTAACCGACTAATAGTAATATGTACAAATTTATATTACAAAACATATATCTATTTCCTACAGAGAATCAAATGCATTTTCCTAAGCATTCACAAGTTTAGTTAGCTAACCTGTAGCTGAAACTTTAGAGGGAGATGACCCACGGTGGCAAGAGGGAGGATGACGGTGGCGAGAATGAGAGAAAACGGTGCAAACCCAGAGCAAAGACGAGGAGGCACGCTATGGATGAAATAAAGGGTAAGATGGAGGACCAAGAAGAAACAGGGGAAAGCTGTATAGAAAGATTTGGAGAAAGAAGAAAAACAAGAAGGCCAGGGGAGAGGAGAACACGAAGATGGGGATGATGGAAGTGATGAAGATAGCGGGAGTGAGGAAGAGTAAAGCAGAGAAGCCTTATGCGTCCCTAGTTAATATTGGGGACGCCTAAAGCCATTTTCTGACATGTCACATGCGCAACCAGCGCATGTGAACAAGCTTTAGACGTCCCCATCCCAGATGGGGATGTCTAAAGCTTCTGACACTTCACATGCACTTGTCATGTTGACCAGGGCATGTGAACCAACTTTAGACGTCCCCAGTTGGGCTGGGGACATCTAAAGACCACCTTTAGACATCCCCAGCTGGGCTGCGGACGTCTAAAGCTTACCATTACACGTCCCCAGATCAGATGGCGACGTCTAAAGGTTTTTTATATTTTATTTTTTCTGTATGCAACAGATTTGGGGGTCTTTAGATGTCCCCATTTTGATTGGGGACGTCTAAAACACTTCCTGGCACGAAATTCAATTTTTTTAGACGCGCCAACCTTTCCAATTTTCATCTATTATTACATATATGCCACCCGCGCAATATTTTGGGTGTCCCTTTTTCGAATAGGGACATCCTTTAGGGTAGTGGAAAGTATGTTCTGTAGTAGTGTAGAATGGAGAAATTTCATTAAATTAATAATATTTAAAGTACAATGATTGGCCCCTATGGCACAATTTCCAGCAAGTTCCTCTACATTTATGGATATCATTGACACTCTTTGGAGTTAGAGTAACTGTATTACGAGCATAGAAACCCTTGTACCCTCCTTTCACGCCACAAAATTCTTTAGTTGATGAATTTACTATAATAACATGTTACTATCTTTTGGATAACAAAGGAGAAAAATAAGAACAAAAGAAAAAATACCTCAGACTCATAACTGAATAACTTTTCATTGAGAAGACACACTATTGATGTACAAAGTTAGAGGTGGTCAGTGCATCCATGAGCGTTACTATATGGTGTTCACAGCATCCAGGTTTGTTATGGAGTCCGACGAAATTCCCATCCTTAGATGTCTTAAGCTTAAGGTTCAAGCTACTCTAAATTCCTTAGTATTGTTCTAGATGGACAGTCAACAAAAGTATTTAATATTGTAACTTTTCTAATACTTTTTTTTGTTCATTGGTGCAGTATGAACAGGATTTCGGTTTGCCTTTATAGTGAAAGTACTATGCAGGGTTGGATTGAGTAAGCACATGTAAGGAATATGGTGAATATTATGGTGATTGTCTAATTTGGCTTGGTCAAGAAGGAGCGACGTATGAGTTGTGTACATTTTTTCAATTTCACTTTAGGTATATTTGTATCTGAATGTTTTTTTTTTTGGATTTTGTTCCTATATTTGGTGAGATGAGGTGTCCTTGAGCTACTCTTCTGCAACTATGGTGTTCTGGAACCCCAAATTTAATAGTGTCTTTTAGGAGACAACTACTTGCAAGGGCAAGGAGAGGTTGATTGTGGAGGTTATTAGCCACTTGGGATATTTAGTTGTTTCTTATCAATGTAACTTTTTTTGCCGTAGATGTGGTGTAACCATACTGAATTAGCACAATTAGGATCTTTGTTGTTTTAGAAGATAGACAAATGTTTGTATGTACAAGACTAACTTGCTTATGGAAATGAATGGCTAATCAATTATAAGACTGGAAATGCATGTTTCCCGAGATTAAATGTATTTTTAAGATTGATTTTGTTGTGGGTGGTTGAACCACGCTGTCGTTGTATAAAGAATTCACAGTATATGAATGATTGCAAATAAAGTTTTTCTCCAAACTTGTACTTCCTCCACACCACCCACTGCAAATAACTTTCCTTTAAGTGTTGGACTGGAAATTCATTTCACACATTGGTTCTTATGGAAAGAAAATTTCATTATGCCAAGAAGGATTTAAGATCCACACTGAGTAACAATATTTTGAATCAAATGCCCATTTAGCTTTTTATGACTTTAGCTTTTACTAATAATAGGTCATCCTTCACAACAAGATTTATACAAAATTCTATTTTTTTATTCCATATAAGTTAGTACCAATTTATTGATTCAGATAGTAATTCTTATAACTGAGTTAATGTCAAATCGGGGATTCCTATCCATTGCAATTCTTTCATCAATTATTGAATGGTAATAAACAATTCAAAGTTTTCACCAAACTCTTTTGGCAAGTTTGCACTGAATCGTCACTTTTTCCAAACTCGAAGTCAACATGCTCGATATCTGTACCAGACAAAGTATGAGGTAGTTCTCTTTTTTCTAGTTTTCCATTAAAGCGATTCCGTTGCAATCTAAACTTATGCCTTCCATCGAGAAACCTCTGATGCCCCATAAAGCACCACTTTCGGCTGTGGGGAAGGCACACTGCGTCAGAGTCAAAATTGTAAGCTGGACACGTTGACCTAGTTGCACATTCCAACCAAATAATGTGTCAAGGCTAAGAAAGTCACTAATCTCCACATCAAGGCTGCACACAAGTTGAACAAAGTTTTCCCGTAAACGTCGTACATCTCCATGCCAACATTCCATAGGTCAAGCAATTCCACAATAAGAGGTTGGAAATACACATCGATGTCATTGCCCGATGCCTTTTTGCCTGGAATGATCATAGACATAATGAAAGAGCTTTGTTTCATACACATCTAAGGGGGTAAGTTGTAGAGAACCAAGACTACTGGCCAAATATTGTAACTTGTGCTAAGATTCCCAAAAGGATTGAAATCGTCGGTCACCAAAGCAAGCTGAACATTTCTGGGGTCAGTCACGAAATCTGGAAAGTCGTTGTCAAACATTTTCCAAGTGTCTACATCCCGGGGATGTCTTAATTTACTGTCTTCATTCTTATCAATGGCATGCCACCTCATGTGCTCCGCAGTTTTAGACGACATAAATAATCTTTGTAAGCAAGATTTTAAAGGGAAGTACTTGAGAATCTTTGCAGGTTTCTTCTTTTGCTTTTTCCCCTTCCGAATTGTCTTGTACCTTGATGTGTGGCATCTCTTACAAGTCTCCCTGCTGGAATCATCTACCCAATACAGCATACAATCGTTGGGGCATGCATCAATCTTTGGATAGTTCAACCCCAACCTGTTGATAATCTTCTTGGCCTCGTAGAATATTGTGGGAATCTCAGCGTCAAGGAATACATCCTGTAAAAATTCAAGCAATATCGACATTCCCTTGTCTGTGATTCCACACAAGTACTTGATATGATACATTTTGATCAAGAAACATAATTTAGAATATTTTTGACAACCTTGATATAAAGGATGATTTGCTTCATCCATCAGTTGAAAAAATCCTGAGCTGCTTCATCCTCATAAAGACCGACTCAGAACCGTGCACTTCTTCGTTGAAGTTGTCGCCTTGAAATCCAAATGCATCACGCATAGCATCATTCACAGGATCATCTTCATCTAGATGAACTCCTACTTTCGAACTTTGAGGAAGAGCATCATCATATCTAATGCCGAGCTTCTCACCATGAACTGCCCAGAATGTATAATCCTCCGGTAAAGGATTCAGAGGCAAATGTTCCTTAACAACATTTCGTGATGCCACTTCTTGAACTTGCATCTCCGACACGGACAAATGATCTTGCCGTTACAGCTGGCGTGAGTGAATGCGAAATCCAAGAAATTGTTTAATCCGTATAAATATTTTAGAGAATTGTGTGGCAACCTGATCCATGACTTATCCATAGCTACTAGTAAGAGAGAAGAAAGTATAGTGAAGAAGATGAGTGAATAAAGAATAACGAATGCCTAGAACCTTATATTCTGAAATTCCAACGTTTAATATTTTGTAGCAGTTCAAAAACCGCTACACTAACCGCTACAGTACTACACATTTGTAGTGGTTATATATATAAAACCACTACTAATATTAAAGCCGTTGGAAATCAAATTAAAGAATTTGTTTTAAACTTGTAACAATTATAAGAAAAACCGCTACTAATATTTATTTGTAGCGGTAATACATAAGTAACCGCTACAAATTTGCACAAAGGCGGGAAAATTCAAAATTCAAAAGTTGAGTATTTGTAGCGGTTATTTATGTAACCGATACAAATAGTCAACATTTCAATTTTGAATTTCCCGCACATATGTCTTTACATTTGTAGTGGTTATTTTATTAACCGCTACAAAAATGGAACTATATTTCTAAATAAAAAAAAATTGAAATTATATATATTTGTAGTGGTATTACAATAAAACCACTATAAATATAATAAAATCTTATTTGTAGCGGTTCTTGTGTTAACCGCTACAAAAATGGAACTATATTTCTAAATCTAAAAAAAATAAATTATATATATACTTGTAGCGGTTTTAGAATAAAGCCACTACAAATATAACAAAATTTTATTTGTAGCGGTTATTGTGTTAACCGCTACAAATATAATTATATTTTTAGCGATTTGATTGTAAAACTGCTACAAATATATATATATAATTTTTTTTTAGTTTTAGATATATAAATAATACTGTTGCAATTAATTCATAAATTCAACAATGCGGTCTAAGAATATAAATATAACTATGGTAAACGCAATAAGAATTTAAGTTCTGAAATAAAAAATTATATATATTTATTTACAAATGTTTCAACAACAAATAAAAAAAAAGATGTCCTAAACTAAGTAGTTAGGGGCTGAATATCTGGTGCTCCCTCAGGTGGGGCTCCCTTAGGTGCTGTTGCATCGAGGCGCTGGGCAGAGTTAATAGTACAATTATTATCAGCAGGAGGAGGAGGAGGAAGAGGAGTATGCTAGATGATGAGCTGAGGGATATGAGGAACATGTGGATACTACTCGTTCAGGAATAGGTGACTCCACAACCGCTCAAGCATGTTGTTCGTGATAACACGCCACTGCATCTGCCGACCGTAGATGAAATCAGCCTGCTGCTGCATCTACTGCACCTGTTGCCGATGCAGTTGCTGCTCAGCCACTGCAGCCTGTGTCCGGGCCAAATCTGACAGCAGCTGCTCAACAGACTCTTCCCTCGGACGTCTGACCCCTCTAGAGCTGCTAGCTCAGAGGCGGCGCTCCTACCGTAGACCATGCTAGGTCTAGCGCCTATCCCCAAACTCCACATACGTCCGGGGTGCTTAGCCTAACCCAGACCCACCTTTAAAGGAGTTGTCGGGTCCACTGACCCCTGTGACTCCTCAGCCTGGGTCTCTTGCAGCTCAATCTGTGACTGCTGCATCCGCTCCTGTCATTTTATGAAACAATTACTTATTAGCATTTTTCATTATTAAGTTGGTTTTATAAAAATTATAATAATTAAATTACTTACAATGGCCGCCTCTGCCTGCTCAAAGATCAGATCCCTGTAACGATGTCTGTGTGTGATAGCGTACAACTGCCCATAGTTCGTCTGACGGTTCTCCTGCTATGCCTTCCTCTTCTAAAACAATTACAAAATTCAATTATTATTATGAAATAACCAGCTAAAAGTCAGTTATATTATGAAAGGTTACCAGCTCGCTGTAAGTGACAGCAAAGGTCTTTGATCCTGCTGTGTGGTGGATCGTTTACTGCCCACGGCACCTAGTGTTCCTTTGAGAAAGTGCCTGCAAAAAAACCAATATTAAATGTATTAAAACATTTAAAATTAATAAAGTTTAAATTAAAATTAATTAAATTTAAATTATAATTTAATAATTAACAATTACAAAATTATAAATAAATAATCTAATAAATACATTACCTGCCCCTCACCGCTCCTCCTGAACTGGATGAAACTCGCCCAGTCACTTGGCGGGACGCCGTCCAGGACCCTCTCGATCAGCTACTCTAAAGGCATCGTCCCATCCTTATCCACACTGTGGAAGAAACGATTCCTCTTGTTCCTCCAACCGTCACCAATCTTTATCAGGGTGTACCTCTTCCGGTTGGCCTGGAGGGCAAACCGCAGCTGCAAGAATATTATTTAAATATCAATAATTACAAAAATCCTATTAAAAAATATTAATTAAATAGAATTAATTACAAAATAATATTAATTAAATACTATTAATTACTTGCACCACATCCTCCCAAGCTAGGTCTTTCAGTCCCTTCGGAACGTGCCTCCACGTCTTGAAGTGAAGGGGGAACTGCATCCAATTCGAGCCCAGCTCGTTTAGGAAGTAGTTGAACAAGTAACCCCCATTGTCGATGGGCTGGTCCGTGCCCTCATTCCACGACACTATAACTCGTAATGTATAGTCCATGCTATTTAGACCGGCCATGTCCAGCCTCCTCATGGACACGTTCCCCTGCTCATCTGCACAATTTACCACATGTTAGATAAATTGTAATTCAAATTAAACATTTCAAATTTAAATAAATAATTTATTAAATAAAAAAATTTATTTACCTTGCACCTGCACCTCAAACCCAGTAGACTGCGAAGACGACCCTCATGGATTGTTCTGCTCCCACGCCTCCTCCTCATTAAGGAACTGCTCCATCTCTCTAATTCCAATTGGGATGTCGAAGTCCTCATTCACGTTATAGTCCTCAACGCTAATATCTCCCTCCCCCAAATCAGGCACCTCTGGTATGGTTGTCTCTTATGGGATCATCTGCGGTGCCTGTGGTAGGGCTGACTCCTGTGGGGGATGGGCTGAATGGGTTGAAATGCCATGGTCGCCCTCCCTCCGCGCTACCCCCTCCCTCTGCCCCCTACTTTACTGCTACCACCCCCCAAAATCGGTCTGGGGACCTCAGGCTCCTTCCCCCTATCCTCTCTTGAAGCCATATCAACTATAAAAATTTTTTAAAAATATATTTTAGTCATATTATTACGCAAAAATATAATACAAATACAAATACAAATAAAATACGTATTATATCCGTAGCTCAAGTACAAATAATAAGAAATACTACAGCAAAAACTCTTTCACAGATGTTTGAATGCTCAAATCCAAAAGAAAACACTCAAAAAAACTTCAAGAAACAAAATGGCCAAACAGAAAAGTGAAGGGAGGTGGCGTCCTTATATAGTGGAGGAATTTGTAGCGGTTCTTGAAATAACTACTACATCAACTGCTATAAAGTAATTAAGGTGGCTAAACTTCGTAGTGGTTTTATAATAACCGCTATAAATTATAAAAACCTTTGAAGTTCTGTAGCAGTTATGGTATAGAACCGCTACAAATTTGGAAACCTTTGAAATTTTGTAGCGGTTATAACTTTATAACCTCTAAAAAATAGGCGACGTTTGGAATTTTGTAGCGGTTTAGTTGGTTAAACCGCTACAAATAACCGCTACACTGTTGGCGCATCTTGGTTGCGCCAAGTAATGGCAATCTTGTAGCGGGTTTTATTTCTTAAATGCTACAATTTAATCGCTACAAGTTTTGGAGGGAAATGTGTGCCATATTTGTAGCGGTTTTTTCCACTTAACCGCTATAAAAAATGTTGCCAATTTGTCACGCCACTTGGCGCGTAGTTTGCCGCTACAAATTTGTAGCAGTTTAGGTTAAAACCACTACAAATTTAAATATTTGTAGCGGTTAATCATAACCGCTACAATGTCACCGCTACAAAATGCCATTTTTTTGTAGAATGACTACCTTGTATCGGAATTTATTTCAGACATTCTGAAATGTTTGGGTCTCTGTTAACATGAGCAGGTAGATTTTGGCTGTTGTGGCTGCATTGCATCATGACACTTAGTAATCCATTAGGCTTATAGGTTCAGGTAAATCCATTATGTAAATGACTTACTGTTATAGGTTGACTTAGCTAGTATATTACCATTGGTTATTTGTTTTGAAGTTCACTGCACCATTGTCAAATGATTTAATCATGTTTCTATGATAAATGGCATAAAGCATACTGTATGTCTTAATTTTTTTTCAGATGTACTGGAAAGTTTTGGGGCTTAGTTCGATAGGGCTCAAACTAATGGCTGCTTGGTAGATTTGATGACTCTTGATGTAGGTCCCTATTATTGAGACCATGATATCTAGTTTTATAAATTATTCAGGAAAAAAATTGAGAGTTGCTTTAGTCAAATCATTCACTTGACTAATCCTTAAAATGTGTAATTCGCTTGTATTTAGTTGACAGAGCTGTCCACATAGGTTATCATATGAAGGTAGATCAACATATAGGTTCACTAAATAGTGGCTAATAAATACATGGAAGATGGTAAGCTAATGAAAACATTGTCTAGTCATCTTCACACACATCTCTTTATTTCTCTTATTCGCTCTGCTTACACTCTTCAACATCTATTAAAAAATGGTTGGTGTTTACATATGGCTGCATGTATTGCTCCCAAGTCGACCTCATAGAGAGCTTTGGCGAAGGTTGACCAGTCTTTTCCTAGCACAGATATGGACTATTTTTGGTCAAATTGCGGCTACTTCAAGTGTATATTAGCCATCGACCTCATTGCCTTTGATGAGCAGGTATAGCTCTACCTTGATTTTTGTAGTTAATGTTGCCTTTTATCTTTTTTATCATTTCCTAGCTTTTGTTTAATGTAAGCTTGTGTGACATTAATTCTAGTCTGTCTTCAATGAACATAGATGTTTTACCATAAGGTGCATCATGAATTACAAAAACAAACCTCAGGAAACTATGCAACTTATAACTACCAGGATTTTAGCTCACCTCCATGGTGAAAGT
Organism: Inga leiocalycina; assembly: GCA_963242795.1. Taxonomy (NCBI): domain Eukaryota; kingdom Viridiplantae; phylum Streptophyta; class Magnoliopsida; order Fabales; family Fabaceae; genus Inga; species Inga leiocalycina. The sequence goes on from OY725320.1 coordinate 62,604,082, forward strand.
GTGGTGCAGGCATGGGAAGGCTACAGTCGTGTGAATACTTTTTTGAACGTGGTGGTTATTGTATATAATGGCATTAGTTTAAAGGGAGGGAGGCCATAATAGGGAGGTAGGTATGAGTAGTGTTTTTCTTCTTCCATATATCCTCTTCTTAGTATTTTTTGGTGATATTTATTGTGTTTTGTTCTTTTGCCTTTTCCTCTTTGTCTATTGTCAGGATTATGATACCTACATCAAATGAGATGTTGCCTGTCAGGATAGAGGTGCTTGTGAGAGCCAGGAAGGTTTGGCCAGTTATGGTAGCTAAATTAATCTTTTGGGATGGGACACAGTTAGAGCCGGGAAATCAGGCCAAGCCCGTCGGGCCAGCCCGTTTAGCCCCAAGCCCGTCAAGGGCCAAGTCTATGATTTAGATGCTTCAAATGGAAGCGGGCCGAAAAGGGCCAGCCTTACAGTAAGGCCGCAAGCCCTGTAGTGCCGTTTAATATTTTTTAAAAAATAAATTAATATATATATAATATCATTACATCAAATTATTAATATGAGAGACATTTAAGTACCTGATAGAGTATTAGAAACAAGCAAACACTTATTAAACAGTTTGATTTATTTTGTTTTCTATAATGGTTTATTCATTTAAACTTTAAAAAAAGGCTAATTGGACATTAGAAAATTATTTTAACTAAAATTTATGAGTTTTAAAAATAATATATCTTAATTTAAAGCAAAATAATAAATAAATTATAAAACTTGAAAAATATTTTTTTTTTGAATTAAAATGAGTTTAGACCCTTTTAAACTTGAGCCCTTCAGCCCTGTAGGGTCGCGGATTTCAAAAATTGAAGGTTTTATAGAAAGCGGAAGGAGGGCCAGGCCAGCCTATATTCCCACCTCTAGACATAGTTATGCTTAACTTTCCAGGAGATTCTATTTGTTTAGTGCTTATTTTGTTAAGTATGTTGTAGTTTCTTGACAATGGTGTTGATGGTCTTGAATGACCAATTTGTTTGTGTAATAGATGACTTCCTACAGTTTGGAAGTCTATATGTAAGAGAACTCCTGGAATAATTTTGTTAGTTTAATCGCATGTAGGTCTATTCGCTACCCAAATTTCAATTATTAGCATATAAAATGGGGTTTTATGTAAAGCAATCACTTGAAACTTATCCTAAAAAAAGCAGAATGCAGTCTAACCATTTGTTTCTTTGCATGTGGATTTATCTGTAATTCTACATTATGAGCAAGCAGTTGAAAATTATCCCTAAAAAAATATTATGCATCAGGTGGATTCATCTATAATTATGCATAAAGTCATTGTCAAAAAATACATATCATATTCATGCTTATTTTAAGATTAATTATAGTCCAGATTTTCACATGGTGCCATACAAAATAATATGGTTAATGTCACTGAGAAGGTGGTTTTCTATCTCAGCTATGTGATTTGGTCATGTACTTCATCTCCTTCATTCGCATCAGTTTAAGTGTCCAGATTATCACATGGTACCATACAAAGTGAGATGGTTAACCTCCATAACTAAATGCGTATCCGCTTATTTGCATAGACTGCATTCATATATTTGGGTAACACAAACATTAGTGACAAAAGCTGAATACTTGTTTACATGAGTTAGTTTCACTATTTCCCTTATAAAATCCATATTTCTCTACAAAAAAAAATCCAGAAGCTCAAATCTAACTTAAGGAGGTAACTTATAATAGTTGGAGTATGTAAAGGTAATTTATAAGTTTAATTTTCCTCATTGATGCTGCATTATTTATTGAAGTTAGTCCATATATTTAAACTAGTACTGGATGAATGTTTGTTTATTGGAAAGAAGTATTGAAGGATTCTTTTGACATACTATTGGTCAAAGAAAGTTCCCTGTGGTTTTTTCTTGATAATGATGATCTTTTGAGTATGGCAGGTTTAGCCAAACACTAGACTTGATAGCAAAATCTAAAGGATTTCATATCAATCTTTTTTTAAAATGAATTCAAACGACATGACACGTTTCATGTGTTAGGTGGCGGTGGTAAAGTTGTGCAATACTAAATCCAATGGTTAGAGGATTTCTGTAGGGTGTAGAACTTCATTGGTCCAGTTAATGCTTTGCTATGATGCATGGCAGCATGGTCCAATTGGTGGGTTCATTTGTAGACATATAGTATATCAGTTTTAAAAAAGACTCAGCAGAAGTAGACTTGCTTTTAAGAATAACTTAAATAACTTAATAATTTAAAATCTTAATTACCGCCAATGTCGGGAATCACATCAGCTTGAGGTTCAGGATTCTCATATAGGCACATCAAATTTGGGTTACAGGTTATGCCTTGGGGTCTTAGAAAAGAAAGTAATTCATCGACGTACACATCCGCTCATCTGCATAGATAAAATCATATATCAAAAAATTAGTGATAATCCTAAGGATCTTATGGCAATCTTTTTTTCTTGCATGAATGTCAAGATACGTAGTGTTTTTCTATGGTTGCAAATATAGAACCATTAGTTTTTAAATTTACCTCTCATGTAAATAATCACTTCTCCATTCATCTATTTTTTTTCATATTGCAATCCTAAATCCAATGGGTCTAGGTTTAATTTGGGATGTAAAAGTTTATTGATCCTATTAACGCTATTTTGTCATTCAAGAAACAATGAATCAGAACATAGCTGTCAAAAACGACCATGGCCAGTTCCTTGATTAATATGTTGGGTGCCCATGTTTTCTAATGGAATGTTTTGGTCGCTATTGCAGATTCACGGATGGAGAAGATTTGACAATGAATAAGAGTGGTGAATGGATGTTTTCATATATATATATGTATATATATATATATTTTCATTTATTGACTTCTAATGGAATAATGCGTATTTTGAACTATACATGTATGAGAAATCCTTCAATATCTTAGGAAGTTTAATCATTAGATAAAAATTATGCCTAAGCGATGGAAATTAAATGAGGCCTAAGTAAAACAGTATGCACTAGGTGGGTTCATCTCTAATAATGCAGTAGACATATTTAAAAGCAAGGCCCAAGAATAAGACTTATTTTAAAAATACAATAATACAAAAAAGGCCTTTTAGACCTGCACATTTAGACATGTTATGGCGGATAAGGTCTTAAAGGTATAGGCGGTGGCAATTTTGCAATTATGCAAAACTTGTGAGACCAGTTCCCCTATAATAAGGTCTAAAAATATATTATTTAAACCGGTTATAATAAGAGCCGGTCTAAAAAGAAATAAAATAAAATATGGAATACATTTTCTATACGGTTGTAATATAATAGGTATAATATATGTTCTGGATTAAAAAAAATAAAATATTCATTATTTTTTAGACTGGTTGTCGTTCAAAACCGGTTTAAAATGTTAAAATTTTTAGACGTATTGTTATTAAGAACCAGTCTAAAAAACGTTTAGGATTTAAAAAAAACTTTTAAGACCGGTTATTAGAAACAACCGCTCTAAAAAGTTTGATATTTTAGACCGGTTGTTCCCTTGAACTAGTCTAAAAAGTTTAGCATTAAAAAATAAAAATGTCGCCTACTTTTAAGACCAGTTATTAGGAACAACCAGTCTAAAAAGTTTGATATTTTAGACCGGTTGTTCCCTTAAACCAATATAAAAAGTTTATTGGCTACTTTTAAGACCGGTTATTGGGAACAACCGGTCTAAAAGTTACACTTTTAGACCGGTTGTTGGTAACTTTTAGACCAGTTGTTCCCAATAACCAATCTAAAATAGCTATCATAAGCTTCTCTAAAATTTCCATCGCTCGCACGTTTATTCATACTTGAATCTGAAACTTTCTCCTTCTCCTTCTAAATTCCTCCTTTGCCCAGTCGTTCCTCCTTCCCACATCCCTCCTCTGTCCTTAATGAAGACTACCAGTAGACGAAAATCAATGTTAGATTGCATTATGGTGCTCCTCGCCGTTTCTCCTTTGGTGTCTTCCTGAAGCTCGGACTGCAGGTAATTAGAAAATACATTAGGTTTTTTTCTTTGATAAATTGGTAAAAGGCATTGTTCTCCTTTTCCCCCTTCTTCTTCTTCTTCGTTGTGTTATCTAAATTTGAGATACAAATGCATGAGAAATGCTAAACCCTAACTATGAGTGAGATTTCTGATGAACTTGGTGTTAGCGAACTATGGTTTTTGGTTGTTTATAAGAAGCATTGTACCGCGAATCACCTCCTAGAACTGAATAATGTTAGAATAGAAATAAGTAGCATTGTCTATAATTAGCATTGTACTTTGTGATTACATAAATGAGTTGAAAGTCGCAAACTGTGTGCTTTATTTTTCCCTTCGAGTGCAGACTGTGTTTGGTTGACAATTGATAATGTTATATCATAGGACTTTACTTTTAGCTTCATAGGTTTTTATTGAGTCATGTTGCGAGGTATGATTAGTGTGGTGATGTATATATTGGTCTTCACCCTGTCTGGTTATTCTCAGTTGTTTTAGTCTTCTAGATTCTTGATTTTCTTTAACCTGACTCTGAATGAGCATTCACTTCAAATGCTTGTGATTTTGAGTAGACTCAAACGATTGCATATATAGGAGTTTGGGTTGTTGTATGTCTGATTCTAGAACAGTTTTATTAGGTCAATGTCATCTTATTTGTGAGATATTGGATGGCATAACTATTGACCTAATATTGGTTGGGTTTGAAGTATGTCCTTCACTTTGATGACTCAGTGCTGTTGAGTTCCATCTTCTGTTCATTTGGTTAAAAGTTCAACTCAAGTATGAGATTGCAGGAAAATCTGATTGTGTTATTTCTTCTGTTCATTACCCTAGTTGAATCATCTGATCTTGTTTGTTCATGTCAAATGTAGAGGCAGAGAATTGTTGCAGATACTGCTTGTTAAAGGAGTAGATCCATCTGCTCAAGATACGCAAAATAGGCGGACAGCCCTGCATACAGCAGCTATGACTAATGACGTTGAGTTGGTCAAAGCAAGTGAATAATTAGTGATTAGTCATATCTTGTTGGTACTTGAAGTATACACATGGTAAAAGATAATTGTTTATTTTAGGGTGTTTGAGTAGGTTATTCTTGCTGATGGTGTTAACACTACAAAAAAAACGTGATTTAGTGGCGGTTAAAAATGGGTATTAGTAGCGGTTTTAACCGTTACAAACAACATTTGTAGCGGTTACTATAACCGCTACTAAATCGTATGTTGCAAGCGGTTTTGTAGCGGTTATATAAAACCGCTACTCAATCAAAAATAACCACTACATCCTTTGTAGCGGTTCAACCTAACCGCTACAACGCCCTCATGAACGAAATTTTTTTAGAAGTATTTGTAGCGGTTATATAACCGCTACAAATATAAAAAATTGAAATTTTGAAGGCGAAAAAAAATGACATTTTTTTATTTTGTACCGGTTAAAAAACTGCTACTAATTTTGAATTTCATGAAATTAGTAGCGGTTTTAATAACCGCTACAAATTTCATGAAATTCAAAATTAACGCCAAAAAATTTAATTTTAGTTTTAAAAAGGCGTGTTATTTAGTAGCGGTTTAATAACTGCTACAAATATTTAAAAAAATACGATCATTTGTTTCTGTTTTTTTAATATTAAATTAAATAGTTTATTATGTTATTATTTTATCTATTTTAATTAGCTTATTATTCAATAGTTTAACTTATTAATAAATTAAAGAGAAAAATGTAATTTAATTGGATTAGTATAAAATTTGTATTAATAATATTATTAAGGATAGGTAGGTAATAAGGAATTATTATGTTGTCTAATATAATGTAATTGTGTATGAAAAATAGATGAAAATGAGATACAGCTCTGAAATATCTGGAAAAAAATAGTTAGAATAAATTTTATAGAAAGGAAAGAAGTATTGTAAAAAAAATAAAAAATCTTGTTGCCATATTTGATCGTATTATTCAGCTCCTCTATTCATACGAAAGAAGTTGTAAATGAGAGAAAATGAAAGAAAGGTAAGGTGAAAAGAAATTGGGGAGTGTTTGAAATGAGTTATGGTAAGGGTATTTATAGGGATCCACGTACTATTTGTAGTGGTTAATGTATCCATTTTGTAGCGGTTATTAGTTAATAGCGGTTATTTGTATTTTTCTAGCAGTTTAATATTTATAGTTATCCACGTACTATTTGTAGCGGTTAATGTATCTATTTTGTAGCGGTTATTCATTTAGTAGCGGTTAATTTAATGCTACAAATATTATTTTATTTTTTTAAAAAAATTTTTTTACATTTTATTTTAAAAATTTTTTTGCATTTTTTTTAAAGTCAAAAGCATAATTGAATTTGATCACTCATCGTCGCCATCCCTACAGAAATTTTGTAGAAAAATTATTGTTGTGGATGTATTATTAAATTTAAAAAATTTAATTCAAATGACGTGGACTTAAAAAAACTCACCGCAGTAGAGGTAAATTGTCATCGCCTTCAGGGAAGTAGTTTTCAAAATCTGCTGGCTGAAATGGCTTACTCTCGTAGGCGATGTTATCGCCTTCACCCATGTCGTAAATGTCTCTTGGCTTTAAATGAACGACCATGTGCCAATCCCTATGCCTCTCGTCCTCGACATAATAAACCTGATATGCCTCTGAAGCTAGAATATACGGCTCATCATCTTAAGAAATACCAGTATGAATTGGCCGTGAGAAATTGACTGATGTGATCCCTAAGTCGTCAGTTGTCATCCCCGAGAAGTAGTGGTATTTGCCCTTAAACACTTGAACAGCGTCACGGTGAAACGGCCTTGATAGTTAAGTTCGACCACATCGAGAAGCTTGCCATAGTAAGGGACGCCTCCGAACTACATGTTGGCATCACTACTGCTCGCATAAATCCTTGTCCCAAATGTGCCATAAACACCCGAATTCTGTGTTTGCAATCATTGATCCCATGAAACCGTGCAAAACTTAAAACCATTGACATTGTATGCTGTAAACCGTTTTGCATGATCAAGAGGGCCGATTGCGAGAGCTCTGAAATTTGGTGAGTGTGGGTTGTGGTCATTTAGTATTTTGCGCGCAAACCAGCTCGGGAATTCTCTGTGGACCCTCCGATTAACTTCTGAGGATGTCTGTGTACGGATCCTGAGTTGACGCTTAACATGACTTCTGAATTCCCTGCAATTAATAATGGAAAGGCGTTAGTGAAATGAAAGTGAGAAATGTTACGAAAGATATAGATCGAATAACATGTGAGTGTACAATTCTTACCGTATGAAAGGTTCAACTTGAGTGCAATTAATCAAGACATGTCTATGTGCTTGCAACTTCTTAGTTGCCGTTAGTTTGAAGTTCTCAGTTGCTCCAACTGGTTTACCAACACGAGGGATAAATTCTCCTGAGGTCGGCGCAGGTTTAAGACAATCGTCAACATGAGGTGGGCGGTTGAAAGTCGTCTCAAGATCATCAAAGTACCTTGAGCAAAAATATAGCACCTCATCCCCTATATAGCCTTCAGCTATAGAACCTTCTGGCCACGCCTTATTCCTCAAGTAAAATTTTAATTTCCCAAGGAACCTACGAAGTACAGAAGAGAAAATTGATATAAAATGCTGAAAAGGACGACTAGCAAACATTAAATATGGAGAATAAATTAAAGCACATATTTAAAATGAGTACCTCTCGGATACATCCAATGATATTGTACTGGTCCAGTGAGCTTTGTTTCATGAACGAGGTGGACTGTGAGGTGAACCATCACAGTAAAAAAGGACGGAGGAAAGATCATCTCCAAATGGCAAAGCGAAAGAATGATTTTCAACTGCAGCTGATCGAGCTCCTTGATACAATTTGATCAAGAAAGATAATTTAGAATATTTGTGACAACCTTGATATAAAGGACGATCTGCTTCATCCATCAAGCTGAAAAAATCCCGAGTTGCTTCATTCCTCATAAAAACCGGCTCAGAGTCGTGCACTTCTTCATTGAAGTTGTCGCCTTGAAATCCAAAGGCATCACGCACAGCATCACTCACAGGATCATCTTCATCTACTTGAACGCCTACTTGAGAACTTCAAGGAAGAGTATCGTCATATCTAATGCCGGCCTTCTCACCATGAACTGCCCAGAACATATAGTCCTCAGGGAAAGGCTTCACAAGCAAATGTTCCTTCACAACATTTCGTGCATGCCACTTCTTGAACTTGCATTTCCGACATGGACAAAAGATCTTGACGTTACAGCTGGCGTGAGTGAATGCGAAATCCAAGAAACTGTTTAATCTGTACAAATATTCAGGAGAATTACGCGGCAACCTAATCCATGATTTATCCATAGCTACAAGTAAGAAAGAAGAAAGTATAGAGAAGAAGATGAGTGAGAAAAGAATGACGAATGCCAAGAACCATATATTCTGAAATTCCAACATTTATAATTTTGTAGCGGTTCTAAACCCCCTACACTAACCACTACAGTTATAAAATATTAGTAGCAGTTATATACATAAAACCGCTACTAATTTTCAAGCCGTTACACATTGGTGGGAAATTCAAAATTTTACACGTTGAGTATTTGTAGCGGTTATGTGTATAAAACCGCTACTAACATTCAAGCCGTTGGACAGCAAATTTAAAAATAATTTTTAATTTGTAGCGGTTACACATAACATAACCGCTACAAATGTGAACAAAGGCGACAAATTTCAAAATTCAAATGATGAGTATTTGTAGCGGTTTGTATTGTAAAACCGCTACAAATATATACATATTTATAGCGGTTTCTATTGTAGAACCGCTACTAATATATATATAGTTGTAGCGATTCTACAATAGAAACCGCTACAACTATATACATTTGTTGTAGCGGTTTTTATTTTAGAACCGCTACAAATATATACATTTGTAGCGGTTTTTACTTAAAACCGCTACAAATGTATATATTTGTAGCGGTTTTAAGTAAAAACCGCTACAAATGTATATATGTTTTACTTTTTTTATTTTGAAATATAAATAATATTGTTGCAATTAATTCATAAATTCAACAATGCGATCTAATAATATAAATATAATTATATTAAACACAATAAGAATTTAAGTTCTGAAATACAAACTCATATATATATATATATATATATTTACAAATGTTTCAACAAAAAAAAAGATGTCCTAAACTAAGTAGCTGGGGGCTGATCATCTGGTGCTCCCTCAGGTGCTGTTGGATCGGGCCGATGCGCAGAGTGAACCGCACCATCATCATCTGCAGGAGCAGGAGGAGGAGGAGGAGGAGGAGTAGTAGTAGTACTCGGGACGACATAGCGAGGGACAGGGGGAACCTGTGGTGCTGCTCGTCCGGGAACAGGCGACTCCATGACCGCTCGAGCATGTTGTTCGCGATTTCATGCCACTGCGTCTGCTGAGCGTAGATCAAATCAGCGTGCAGCTGCATCTGCTGCATATGCTGTAGCTACATCTGCTGCTGCTGCTACTGCTGTGCCATCTGCTACTGCTGCTGTGCCATCTGCTACTCCAAATCTGACCGCAGCTGGTCAATAGACTCGTCCCTCGGACGTCTGACCCCTCTAGAGCTGCCAGCCTCAGAGGCAGTGCTCCTGCCGTAGACCATGCTGGGTCTGGCGCCTATCCCCATCCCCCGAACACGTCCGGGGTGCTCAGCCTGAGCCAGACCCGCCTTCAAAGGAGCCGTCGGGTCCACTGACCCCTGTGACTCCTCAGGCTGGGCCTGTCGCAGCTCAGCCTGCGACTGCTGTATCCGCTCCTACCATTTTATGAAACAATTACTATTAGAATTTTTCATTATTAACTTGGTTTTATAAAAATTATAATAATAAAATTACTTACACTGGCCGCCTCTGCCTGCTGAGAGGTCGCAGTCCCATCACAGTGTCTGTGTGTGATGGCATACAACTCCCCATAGTCCGTCTGACTGTTCTCCTGCTGTGCCTTTGTCTCCTGAAACAATTACAAAATTCAATTAGTATTATGAAATAATCAACTAAAAGTCAGTGATATTTTGAAAAGTTACCAGCTCGCTATAGGTCACAGCAAAGGTCTTCGATCCTACTGTGTGGTGGATCGTCTGCTGCGCACGGATCCTGGTGTTCCTCTGAGAAATCTCCTGGAGAAAAACAATATTAAATGTATTAAAACAATAAATAACATTTAAAATTAAAAAATTTCAAATTAAATACAATTAAATTGAAATTATAATTTAATAATTAACAATTACAAAATTATATATAAAAAATCTAATAAATACATTACCTACCCCTCAGGGCTCCTCCTGAACTAGACGAAACTCGCCCAGTCGTTCGGCGGCACGCCGTCCGGGACACTCTCGATCAACTGCTCCAGAGGCATCTTTCTGTCCTTATTCACCGTGTGGAAGAGACGGTTCCTCCTGTTCCTCCAGGCGTCACCCATCTTCACGAGGGCGTACCTCTTCTGGTTGGCCCGGACGGCAAACCGCAGCTGAAAAAAATTATTTAAACATCAATAATTACAAAAAAATAATTTAAAAAATATTAATTAAATAGAATTAATTACAAAAAATATTAATTAAATAATTTTAATTACCTGAAGCACCTCCTCCCAAGCCTGGTCCTTCGGCCCCCTCGGAACGTGCCTCCACGTCCTGAAGTGAAAGGGGAACCGCATCCAATTCGTGCCCAGGTCGTTCAGGAAGCGGTTGAGCAAGTGACCCCCATTGTGGATGGGCTGGTTAGTGCCCTCATTCCATGGCACTATAACTCATAAGCTCCGGTCCATGCTGTTCACACCGGCCACGTCTAGCCTCCTCGTCGAAACGTTCCCCTGCTCATCTGCACAGTTTACCGCACGTTAGATAAATTGTAATTCAAAGTTAACATTTCTAATTTAAATAAATAATTTACTAAATCAAAAAATTAATTTACCTTGGACCTGCACCTCAATCGAGGAACTGCTCCATCTCCCTGATCGCAATCGGGATCTCGAACTCCTCTTCGTCGAGGAAGTCCTCGACACTAATATCTGGCCCCCCAACCTCAGGCACCTCTGGTGCGGTCGTCTCCTGTGGGATCGTCTGCGGTGCCTGTGGTAGGGCTGACTCCTGTGGGGGGATGGGCTGAGATGCCGCGATCGCCCTGCCTCCGCGCTGCCACCTCCCTCTGCCCCCTGCTCGGCTGCTGCCACCCCGTAAAATTGGTCTGGGGACCTCAGCGGCCTTCCCCTTATCCTCTCTTGAAGCCATATCAACAGTAAAAATAAATAAATAAAAAAATTAGTCACATTATTATGCAAAAATCTAATAAAAATACAAATACAAATAAAATACGTGTTATATACATACCTCAAGTGCAAATACGGAGAAATACTGTAGCAAAAACTCCTAGACAGACGTCTGAAGTCTCAAATCTTGAACAAACCACTCAGAGAAACCCCAAGAAACAAAATGAGCAAACGGAGAAATGTGGGAGGCGGAGGCTTAAATAGGGCAAATATTAGTAGCGGTTATTCCAATAACCGTTACCATAACCGCTACAAATCACCCACGTTGCCTTAAATTTGTAGCGATTCTACCATAACCGCTACAAATTACAAGAACCTTTGAAATTTTGTAGCGATTATTGCCCAGAACCGCTACAAAAGTGGAGACCCCTGAAATTCTGTAGCAATTATAGCCCTAAAACCGCTACAAATAGCTGATGTTTGGTATTTTGTAGCGATTTGGTTGCTGTAACCGCAACAAATAACCGCTACACTGTTGGCGGGGCTTGGTCGCGCCAAGTGGCGGGAATATTGTAGCGGTTTCTGTGTATTAACTATTAGAGCAAGCGTTCCACCCAAGAGGGGGTGAATTGGGTGATACTAAAAATTCATCACAAATATAAACTTTGACAGTGAATTTAAATCAGTAAGAAGTAAGGAGAAATATCACCGAAGTGTACACCGGGAGTTATACTGGTTCGGCCACAACCACTTTGACCTACGTCCAGTCCTAAGAACTTCTCTGAGAGTTTCACTATAACTTTCAAGATTCAGTGGGTTCTTGGCACCTCAGTACAAGCAAGTTCCTTCACCTGGACACTCGCTCCCCCTTACAAGTTGTAAACCAATCCCAACTTAAGGTTCCACAACCTTAAGTTATCTCAATAACAAATATTGAGTTTGAATAAAATATCTCTCTCAAGAGTAAATAAGAATCACTGAAGCATAGAATTTCAATTACAATGTAAAAACAGAGTAACTAACTTGATGATACGTTTGAGTGTAATCTTGTTGTTCTGTCTGTGTATTCTTCTCTGTTTAGACGTTCCCATATATATATAGATATGTTTGTGATGACCGTTGGAACATTTTCTTCTCGTCCATTGGAGAGTGCGCAGCCACTATTGACTTTTCAAGTTTTTGAAAAATATCCGTTGGTGGTGGTTGACATTTGAACGTTTCATTTGACTTCTCTTACTTGATATGATTTCTTCATTGTTTATCTATAAATATGCTAGAAATACTAATACAATGAAATGTTAATCATATAGAAAACAAATTAATGAACGTTTGAATGATTTCTAAATTTCTGGGTTTGCTTACTCGAGTAGCTACTCGAGTATCCCTTGAAGTTTACTCGAGTACTTACTCGAGTATCATCGGGAAAACTTTGATGAACTTCAAGTTATAAACAAGTATAACATTACTCGGGTAGTGCATGGAATAAACTAAATTTCAAACCTTTGGAAATACATGTTTACTCGGGCACCTACTCGAGTAATGAACTCTTTTCTTCATACGTTACTCGGGTACCAACGCGAGTAAACCTTCACTTAAACTTCTGGTTACTCGATGCTTTACTCCAGTAATGTTGGCAGGATTTCAAGGCCGAGAGCACTTCAAGTTTGATTGCCTTGTTACTCGAGTACTTACTCGAGTAAACTTACTTTTTGTAACTAACTTCCTCGAGTAATGACTTGAAGTTTTCCTTCAAATATAACACTGCTTACTCGGGTACATACTTGAGGAATCCACTTAAAAGAATCATTGTATACTAGAGTAATGACTCGAGGAAAGTGAGATAAAATGAAATCAAGTTTATCGAGTACTACCTTTAGGTTTTAACTTACCTCAGTGAGTTACTCGAGTAGTTACTCGAGTAACATTGGCAGTGGTACAAGGTGCCGAGAGCAACACATTTTCAGAAACAGAGTTACTCGAGTATCATTGGCAGGCCGAGAGCAACTGGAAGAATTTCACATGGTTACTCGAGTAGCTCCTCGAGTAACGTTGGCAGGCCGAGAGCAACTCCAAGTTTTTACCTGGTTACTCGAGTAGCTCCTCGAGTACCATTGGCAGGCCGAGAGCAACTAGAAAATACTTACACTATTACTCGAGTGCTTACTCGAGTAACGTTGGCAGGTTATTGAAAGTTGTCTCTGGTTACTTCAAGTTTTGTCTCATTACTCGAGTACCTACTCGAGTAATGCCTTAGAAAACTTGCTTCTGATCAAGTTTCTCAGCTTTTTCTCTTGTCCTTTCTTCATTACTCCAATGCTTATCCCTGTTATTACTTTGTTCAAACTTATTTATTAAACAATTCTTTTTCATACCATTCTTTTGTTATCATCAAAACATGAGATCTAACATTCTCCCCCTTTTTGATGATGACAAAACTTTGTGATTTTGAACAAGATTTTTGAAAGTGAATTCTCAATTAAATACTTCTTGTATTCAAAGATTATTTTGGAAAACTTATTAATTTTAGATTATGTATCTTGCATACACAACAAATTCATTAGTCCAATAATGTAATCATAATTTAAAACTTAAATGGACTTGAAATGAAATCATAACTTGCATTAAACTTAAAAATTGTATCTTACAAGATAACAAGATAAAACTTAACAAAACAAGATAAAAGTTTAACAAGTTTAACAAGTTCCAAAAGACTCCCTAAAACCTATATACACCCAAATACCCAAAATAAACACAGACACTTCCACAAAATCACTCTCAAGCTCTTCTCCCCCTTTTTGGCTTCATCAATCAAGTGGAGGGCTAGAGGGCTTGACCACAGAGATAGGTTTCACTGGAAGAACCAACTTACCATCTGAATCAGAAGAATCAAAGGAGCTAGAGGATTCTGGTTCTGGAAGATTGACTGGAGGGATATGGAGGTCATCGCTGGGAGGAATAGGAGAAGGTTGGAAGACAACCATAGTATTCTCAATCTCTGGAGGGGTATCAATTTCTGGAGTGTGATGCTCAGTGGAGGAGGAGGGAGATATTTCCTCAGTATGAGTAGGTGATGGGATAGGTTTAGGAGTGAGCTCAGGCTGAGGTTTAGGAGGTGAATCATCAATGACGATATGTATGGTCTTATTGGTATCTGGGTTATTCACTGAATATAGGATGTCTTTGGCTTGTAGCTCAGGTGGACTAGATACCAGAGGAGTAGATGGTTCAGCCTCAGTGAAGGAGTGTCAGAAGGAGGGTTCTCTGGAGGTGGTGGTGGTACCGAAGAAGATGGACCGGCAGAAGGTCCGGGACCCAATGAGTCCAAACGTGCCAGGATTAATCTTAGAGTCTCACCCTGGGCACGTTGCTCCGCAAGCAACTCCTCGTGCCTCTTATCCATTTTGTCAACCAACTCTCCCATCTTGTGATTCATGTGGGTTATCAATTCAGCGTTTGTGTTGGCGATATCCACATGGAATCCTTTGAGCATGTTCTCCATAAAATGCTGTAGAGTGGCATTGAGAAAGGATGGTGATGATGTGGTTGCAGCTGGAGCCGATGACTGAGTGTCTTCCATCCTACTGGTCTCGGGCTCAGTAGACTTCTTCTTCTTCTTCGATCCAGACTCAATAGGACCTTTGAGAGGGATGTCAATGTTCAATTTCCCAATCTGGTTTCTCCCAACCGGAGTCAACCTCTCAATAGGTTCCTTGCTATCCAAATACCATATCTTATTTTCTTTTAGGATTAGTGATACTATCTGAGGATATGGCATTGGGGTTGTAGCCTTTCCATCCACCCTATACCTCTTCATCTCAGAGAAAATATACTCTCCTAGATCCTTCTGTTCTTTTAAGAGGAGTGAAGCAAACCACCTAAAGTCCCTTCAGAGAAGTGGGTATAATTATTGGCTTTGTTCACTAGGGACCTAGAATAGATGTACCACAGGACTCTGTGATGATCACACATATCACTTGGTTTAAAATTTAGAGGGCCAACTAGCTCACCAGGTTTAAGGACAGAAAAGATTTGGTTTGGCTCAAGTTGGGAATAGATATCATCAGGGGGGTTCTCTATCCCTAACCATAAGTTAATCCTAGAGGGTGATATGAGAATCTTTTGTCCTCTCACTGTGGTGGTCATCTCTTCCTCAACTGAGGTTCTGTTTGGCTCATCTATAATTTCTAGATTACAATAAAAATGTGTGATCACTTTTGTGCAAAAAGGTAATCTAATGGAAATCCAAGGCATAAAGGGGTCTAGATAAGGACTAAGGTCATGCTTCAATACCTCTTGAAGTAATTTGAGATCCACATAGTGTGTCTTACACACTTTCCTCCTGGAGAACTGAGACAGATACTTCGGAGACTCCACTAGCTTACTGATATTGAACCCTTTTGGGGGGTCAGTGATCTCCTCTTCTGGCAACTTGGACTTCTTTGAAGGTTGTCCCTTCTCCATTTGATCTAGGATACTAGCCATAGCCTTAGCCACATTTTTGTCATACTTGGGCTTTTTGGTAGGCTTTGGAGTGAAAGAGGGGGTAGAGGAATCAGAGGGAGGAGGTGAGGGAGATTTTGTACTCTTCCCTTTCCCAATTGAAGTACTCTTTTTGGATTGAGCCCTTGTAGCAATAGGCTCTTTAATCACAACCCCTTTTGGTTTCGGTTGAGGTTGGATTTTGGCTTTGGATCTTGGAGTAAGTTTCCTTCTCTTTGTGGGAGGAGAAGAAAGAAGATCAGAGTGTTGTTGAGATTCAAGGGAATCTATGGGAGTAAGGTTTTTAGTTCTCATCTTTCTGAATGATTGAAAACTGAGATTTTCAAAAAAGCAGAGACACAACCGCGACTTAGGGCACCGAGAATCTAAGCAAAATAGGAAGTTTTTAGGAATGAAATCTGTTGGGTTTTGATCGAAAAGGAGCTAGGAAATGATTGTGAAAAAATTTTTGAGAGAGTGTATATTGATTTACTCGAGGAAATTTTGTGGAAATGACCGAGTTTGCGATAGTTAAAGACCTAAATCCCGACGTTACTCGAGGCCTTACTCAAGGAACCTTCAAGCTTACTCGAGGCCATCCTCGAGTGATCATACATAAAATCTCTAAAATAATTCATTTAAATTGCGTACCTGGCATGAATAATATTGTAATTATCCATGGATGTTCCCCCGATCATTGTCAACCACTTGTGAACAGATTTGAGTTGATTTTGCATCAATTTGAAAATCTGGACTTCTAGTTACTCGAGTCCTTACTCGAGTAAGCTTCAAGTTTACTCGAGGCTCGCCTCGGGTAAACTGTCTTTTCAACTTCTGACTCTTCATTTCTTTGTAACTTAACCATTAGATTTAAATTCCAAGTAACTTGATCCATAACTTCCAGTTTTGAAGACCATTACTCGAGTACATACTCGAGTAACGTGCTACTTTACTTCAAGTTGTTCCTCGGGTAATGCTTCTCTGTTAGTCACAACTTCAAGTTGGTACTCCAGTAAAGGTGTCCTCTGATCACCTCTGTTTTTGTTTCTCAAAATAGAATTTTATTCTTCCTACAAAACAAGTTTCTATATACTCCGATGCTTAAGTTAGGAATCATCAAAACATCATCAAGTAACTTCATCTAATATTATGAAAAATTGAAATAACTTATAACTCATTGGGATTTACCATTCCCAATTCTCTTCTAATGTATAGAAATTGATCTTTTGCAAGGGGTTTTGTGAAGATATCAGCTAGTTGAAGATGAGTAGGAATGAATATCACTTTCACATCTTTCTTTTGAACATGGTATCTGATGAAGTGATGCCTGACATCGATATGCTTGGTTCTAGAGTGTTGAACTGGATTCTTTGCCAAGCTTATCGTACTTGTATTGTCACAATAGATTGGTATTTCTTTGAGATAAATACCAAGATCTTGTAGTTGTTGTTTTAACCATATCACTTGTGCACAACAACTTGAGACAGCAACATATTCGGCTTCCGTTGACGAAAGAGACACTGTATTTTGTTTCTTGCTAAACCATGATACAAGTGATCCTCCAAGAAATTGTCCTTGTCCGCTGGTGCTCTTTCTGTCTGTTTTGTATCCTACATGATCAGAATTTGAATATGCAACAAGATATTCACTTCTTCCTTTGGGATACCATAGACCCAATTCTGGTGTGTCAGCGAGGTCTCTAAAGATTCGTTTGACTATTTCAGCATGTGATTCCTTTGGTGCCGATTGATATCTTGCACATATGCCAACACTAAATTGGATGTCTGGTCTGCTTACCGTGAGATAGAGTAATGATCCAATCATTCCTCTATATTTTGTGATGTTGTAGTCTTTCCCTTTCACATCAGCATCAAGTAACGTAGTTGAGCTCATAGGTGTGTCCGTGCCATTTGCTTCATCCATTCCATACTTCTTCAATAGCTCCCTCAAATACTTTGTTTGAGATATGAAGATTCCATTCTTCCTTTGTTTGATTTGTAAACCAAGAAAGAAATTCAATTCTCCCATCATTGACATCTCAAATTCTCCCTGCATTATCTCAGAAAATTCCTTACACAGAGATTCATTAGTAGCTCCGAAAACAATGTCATCAACATATATTTGAACAATCAAAATATCATTGTGTTTTCGTTTTATAAAGAGTATTGTATCAACCTTTCCTCGAACAAAACCTTGATCAATAAGAAATTTACTGAGCCTTTCATACCAGGCTCTAGGAGCTTGTTTTAAATCATATAAAGCCTTTTTGAGTTTGAAAACATGGTCAGGTTTAGTAATATCCTCAAAACCTGGAGGTTGTTCTACATATACTTCTTCCATGATGTAACCATTTAGAAATGCACTCTTTACATCCATTTGATAGAGTTTGAATCCTTTGATGCATGCAAAGGCTAAGAGTACACGTATAGCTTCCAATCTAGCCACTGGAGCATACGTTTCCTCATAATCAATCCCTTCTTCCTAATTATAGCCTTTGGCCACCAATCTTGCCTTGTTTCTGACAATAATTGCGGATTCATCGAGTTTGTTCTTGAATACCCATTTAGTTCCAATGATCAGATGATCCTTGGGTCGGGGTACCAAATCCCAAACTTGATTTCTCTCAAATTGATTTAGTTCTTCTTGCATTGCTATAACCCAATCATTGTCTGATAGGGCTTCATCAATGTTAGAAGGTTCTATCTCAGAAATAAACGCAGAAAAACTTACTTCATTGAAAACTCTATTTCTAGTTTTGATCCCTTCATTTACATCTCCTATGACTTGATCTAAGGGATGACTTCTATTGTATTTCCAGGCTTTTGGTTGACCTAGAGATTGCTCTTCTTCCTTAGTTTCATCAACTTCTGGAATAAGAGACTTAGAAATAGATTGACCATTTTCTTGATTTAAAATAACTTCCTGTTCTTCATCAATCGTTTTGTCAGAGGATTCAAATTCATCAAATACAATATGAATTGATTCTTCAACAACACATGTTCTTTTATTGAAAACTCTATATGCTTTACTTCGGTTAGAGTATCCTAGGAAAATTCCTTCATCAGTTTTAGAATCGAATTTTCCTAAGTTATCTTTACCATTATTATGAATGAAACACTTACAACCGAAGATGTGTAGATGAGCAATGTTTGGCTTTCTTCCTTTGTATAGTTCGTATGGTGTCTTTCCAAGTTTTGTTCTGATATATGCTCTATTTGAAATGTAGCATGCTGTACTCATAGCATCAGCCCAAAATACTTGGGACACGTTCTTTTCATTCAACATTGCTCTAGCCATTTCAGTGAGCACTCTATTCTTGCGTTCTACAACTCCATTTTGTTGAGGCGTCCTTGGAGCAGAGAAATTGTGATCAATGCCATTAGTATCACAGTATTCTTCAAAGGCTTGATTTTCAAATTCTCCACCATGATCAGTTCTAATACCTGCAATGGACATACCTTTCTCATTTTGCACTTTCTTGGCAAAAACAATAAATTCTTCAAAGGTTTCATCTTTTGATGATAGAAAAATAACCCATGTAAATCTGGAGAAATCATCAACAATGACCAATGAATATAAGTTGTCACCAAGGCTCTTTACTCTTGCTGGACCAACTAAATCCATATGCAATAATTGTAATGGTCTATTTGTTGAAATCTCATTTTTCAGTTTGAAAGATGATTTAGTTTGTTTACCCTTCTAACATGCGTCACAAATCAAGTCATTTTTGAAAGATACTTTGGGTAATCCAAGAACTAAATCCTTTTTGAGTAGTTTGCCTAATTGATGCATATTGACATAAGCCAATCTTTTATACCATAGCCAACTTTCATCAGTATTACTCATAAAGCAATTTTCAGATTCATTTTTACTAATATCTAGAGTATAGCAGTTACCTTCCCTTTTTGCTCTAATCTTAGCCTTGATATTCTTCTTATCAAGTGGTAAGTCATTCTTGTTGATAATTAGACATTCCTCTGAGTCAAATATTACCCAGTTGTCTTTATCTGCACTTTGACTTACGCTCAGCAAATTGTGACATAAGCCTTTAACATAATATACATCTTTGACTTGTATTCCTTTGTTATTTTTTATTTCACCAATTCCTGCTATTCTTCCGGTTTGATTTCCTCCAAATTTTACCTCTCCACCTTCTTTAGGTTGCAATTTGGTAAAACTTTTGAAATCACCGGTCATATGTCTAGAGCATCCACTATCAATCAAATGACTAAGTCTTAGGTACCCACATCTTTTTGGGTCCTTTTGGGTTAGTACAAATAACTTTCTAAACATATGAGCCTTTAGGTACCCATTTGAAGGTTCCTATCGTTCCTTTCTTCTTATGAATGCATGAAGAGGTATAATGACCTTTTCTATTACAGTAATTACAGAATGCAAAAGGATTTGATGTATGTACAGAATATTGAAAATAATTCAAATATGACTTACCTCTTGCTTTCTTTCTACCTTTCCTTCTATCTGATTTTGGATCATATCCAATTCCAGATCGATCATTTACAAATCGTTGAGCTTTTAAAATAACATTTAGCATCTCACTTCCTTGTGTAAATTTTTCAAGAGCTTTTGTGAGATCAATATTTTTCTTTTTCAAAGAAGAACAATTTTCACAATCCTTTTCTGAACGTTCTTTAATCTCAATTTCAAGAACTTTGTTTTTCTTTTTGAAAACAACCAACTCTTTAACTACTTTGATGAATTCAGAGTGTAAAGCATTATATTCAGACAGTAATTCATCATAGGTAGGTTCAGAATCATTTACCTCTTCTTCTGTTTCTTCTTGAGCAACAAGACATATATTTGCTACTTCTTCTTCATCACTTTCTTCGTCAGAAGAGCTATCACCCCATATAGCATATACGAAGGCCTTCTTTTTGTTGAAGAATTTGCCTTTCCTCTTTTCTTTGCTCTTTTGGTTCAGCTCTGGACATTCTAACTTGATATGTCCTGGTTTCCCACATTCATAGCAAGTGATATGATCTTTGCTACTATTTCCTCCTTTCTGAAAGTGTTTGAATCCTTGACCTTTCTTGTAGAATTTTCTGAATCATTTTATGATTAGTCCCATTTCATCATCATCAAACTCTTCATCCTCATCTTGATTCTCTTCTTTTGCTTTAAGTGCTAGACCTTTCTTTTTCTTGTCACCAATGTCATCTAGTTCCCGTTTGAACTTTAGTTTGCTTTCATATTCAGAAAGACTTCCAAATAGAGAAGCAACTGATCTCATTGATTCTCCTTTTGCTTCTTCTATCGCTGTGACTTTGGCCTCCCATTCTTTAGAAAGAATATTTAGAATCTTTCGTACTTGGGTATGCTGATCATAGACTTTCCCAAGAGCTGCAAGTTGATTAACAAGATGAGTATATCTAAGTTCAAATTCAGATATTGATTCACCTGATTTCATTCGAAGTAAATCAAATTCAGTCACCAAGGTGTTGATCCGATTCTCCTTTATTCCTGAAGTTCCTTCATGAGCTATTTCCAGAGCTTCCCACATTTCCTTTGGTGTTGGAAGTATGTAGATTCTGAAATATTCACTTTGACTCAAGGCACTTTGTAACATCAGAATTGCCTTGCTATTGAGAGTGATAAGTTTCTTGTCATTCTCATCATATTCCGCTGGCGTCTTTGGAATTTTCTGAGAATCTACAATTTTTGTAGGTTGATAGTTTCCACTTTCAACTACATCCCATAGTGCATATTCGGTAGCCATCACGAACACTCTGAATTTTGCTTTCCAGAAAGAAAAGTGTTCTCCATTGAAACTGGGAGGTCTAGTGATGGATGCTCCGTCGGGAAGAATCCCTTCACCCATGCTTGCCATTGGATCCTTCTTAGGTTGTTATACCTTAACAAGAAGACCTATGCTCTTATACCAAATGTTAGAGCAAGTGTTTCACCCAAGAGGGGGGTGCATTGGGTGATGCTAAAAATTCGTCACAAATATAAACTTTGACAGTGAATTTAAATCAGTAAGAAGTAAGGAGAAATATCACCGAAGTGTACACCGGGAGTTATACTGGTTCGGCCACAACCACTTTGACCTACGTCCAGTCCTCAGAACTTCTCTAAGAGTTTCACTATAACTTCCAAGATTCAGTGGGTTCTTGGCACCTCAGTACAAGCAAGTTCCTTGACCTGGACACTCGCTCCCCCTTACAAGTTGTAAACCAATCCCAACTTAAGGTTCCATAACCTTAAGTTATCTCAATAACAAATATTGAGTTTGAATAAAATATCTCTCTCAAGAGTAAATAAGAATCACTGAAGCATAGAATTTCAATTACAATGTAAAAACAGAGTAACTAACTTGATGATACGTTTGAGTGTAATCTTGTTGTTCTGTCTGTGTATTCTTCTCTATTTGGACTTTCCCATATATATATATAGATATGTTTGTGATGACCGTTAGAACATTTTCTTCTCGTCCGTTGGAGAGTGCGCAGCCACTATTGACTTTTCAAGTTTTTGAAAAATATCCGTTGGTGGTGGTTGGCATTTGAACTTTTCATTTGACTTCTCTTACTTGATATGATTTCTTCATTGTTTATCTGTAAATATGCTAGAAATACTAATACAATGAAATGTTAATCATATAGAAAACAAATTAATGAACGTTTGAATGATTTCTAAATTTCTGGGTTTGCTTACTCGAGTAGCTACTCGAGTATCCCTTGAAGTTTACTCGAGTACTTACTCGAGTATCATCGGGAAAACTTTGATGAACTTCAAGTTACAAACAGGTATAACATTACTCGGGTAGTGCATGGAATAAACTAAATTTCAAACCTTTGGAAATACATGTTTACTCGGGTACCTACTTGAGTAATGAACTCTTTTCTTCATACGTTACTCGGGTACCAACTCGAGTAAACCTTCACTTAAACTTCTGGTTACTCGATGCTTTACTCCAGTAATGTTGGCAGGATTTCAAGGCCGAGAGCACTTCAAGTTTGATTGCCTTGTTACTCGAGTACTTACTCGAGTAAACTTACTTTTTGTAACTAACTTCCTCGGGTAATGACTTGAAGTTTTCCTTCAAACATAACACTGCTTACTTGGGTACATACTCGAGGAATCCACTTAAAAGAATCATTGTATACTAGAGTAATGACTCGAGGAAAGTGAGATAAAATGAAATCAAGTTTATCGAGTACTACCTTCAGGTTTTAACTTACCTCAGTGAGTTACTCGAGTAGTTACTCGAGTAACATTGGCAGTGGTACAAGGTGCCGAGAGCAACACATTTTCAGAAACAGAGTTACTCGAGTAACTACTCGAGTATCATTGGCAGGCCGAGAGCAACTGGAAGAATTTCACATCGTTACTCGAGTAGCTCCTCGAGTAACGTTGGCAGGCCGAGAGCAACTCCAAGTTTTTACCTGGTTACTCGAGTAGCTCCTCGAGTACCATTGGCAGGCCGAGAGCAACTAGAAAATACTTACACTATTACTCGAGTGCTTACTCGAGTAACGTTGGCAGGTTATTGAAAGTTGTCTCTGGTTACTTCAAGTTTTGTCTCATTACTCGAGTACCTACTCGAGTAATGCCTTAGAAAACTTGCTTCTGATCAAGTTTCTCAGCTTTTTCTCTTGGCCTTTCTTCATTACTCCAATGCTTATCCCTGTTATTACTTTGTTCAAACTTATTTATTAAACAATTCTTTTTCATACCATTCTTTTGTTATCATCAAAACATGATATCTAACATTAATTGCTATAAATTAATCGCTACAAGTTTTGACGGTAATTTCGCACCAAATTTCTAGCGGTTTTGGCTACCTAACTGCTACAAAAAACACTGCTAATCTGTCACGCCTCTTGGCGCGTAGCTTGCCGCTACAATTTTGTAGAGGTTTAGGTTAAAACCGCTACAAATATTGTAATTTGTAGTAGTTTGATATAACCGCTACAATATCACTGCTACAGAATACCATTTTTTTGTAGTGTAATGTGAACATCCGTAATGTGCACAACAATATACCTCTTCACTTAACACTAGCTAGGGAGGCAAAGTCATGTGTTGGATTGCTTCTATCTACCGGGGCTGATTATAATTTGTAGGTTTTTCATTCAAGCCTCCATTTCTGCCATTTTTTAATGCATAATATTAGTCCTAACGGCATAAAATTGACATCTCTCGGTGTGTTGTTTAATCAATGCAGACGGTGCTTTTGGTGCGGGGTTTCATGTTTTTTTTTTCAAATTTTTTTCCTTTCTGATTTATCATAACTGTTTATGTTTGACTATTTTTAGTCTAAAAATGGTCTTCATTATATACAATTTACTCATTACTAAGTTGAATCTCTATGTCAGGACCTTTTTGTTTAAGTTATTCAAGTATAGTGATATTTTACAAGCAGTGTATTGATATTTTTATAGCCTTCAAGTTGGTTGAATATATGACAAATTTAAGTCACACAATTCGCTACAAAAATTCAAAAGAATAGAATATGCACAAAAAGGCATGTAATGGAATATTGAATCTATTTGCCTTTGTCAATACAACATATACTTCTATATGGGCGTGGATTGTGCATTATATGACATGGGGATGTATCTGAAATTTATTGTTTGTTAATTTGCACAAATTAGACATTTTACTTTGAGGAAGAAGTTTTTTCTTATTTATTTTGATCATTGCGTGATCTATAATTCTGTAAATCTTTCTATTATAAGTGGTTTGAGTGCTGTCCTTGAGCTTTAAACTTGATTTATGCACTGGAAATATTTGGGGATTGACGGCCTCCTTTCTTTTGGAAGGAAATCCTTTTTATAGTTTGGTGTGTTAGATTTGTGACACCAAGGGTTATGGTCAAGTTAAAAATTAAATTGTATTAATTTTACTAACATTATTGGTTAGGGCATTGTCTTGTCATTTTATTGGCATCTTCTTACTTTACATGTAATGAAATTCAATCTTTTCCATTGTTGCTGCCGAGGCTTTGGTTATTGTTGTGTAGTTTCTAGTCTTCAAAGCTTCCAGTGTGCAATCCACCCCATCATACCAAGCTGATCTATCTTTGCTTTATAGTTTACGGTCTTCAAAGTCTTTCTTCAAGTGATTGATAGGTAATTTAATTAGTCTTTGGCATTGATTAATTGAAGTGATGCCTACCAAACTAATCTTTGCTATATAAATGCCTTTGGATATAAAAGTTGCTTTATACTTGTTGATAAGCTTGTAGTTAAACTAGGTTCTTGAGTGTAATGATTGCGTGCTCTTATCATACTCCTACATTTTCCAGGGGAAAAATATATAGAGGAAAAAAAAGGTGTTGAAATATATGGATCGTAATTGGATAATAGCTAAACAGATGAGTGTTGAATGTGGTAATGGGGTGAGGGATTTTTTAGACTTTGCTAGAAGAAATGCCAATGATGACAGTAGAATGTTTTATTGTCCTTGTGTAGAATGTTTGAATGAGAAGCGACTAAGTGCAACAAATATATATACACATTTAATTTGTGAAGGATTTTGTAAGAGTTATACAATATGGCTATGGCATAATGAAGAATTAGAAATGCAAGTGCATCTCAACAAGGGGGAGTGGCCTCCAATAATTACACGAATCTAGATGATCAGATAGAGGATATTATTCGTGATGTAGGAGAAGAGGCTTTTAAGCAATCACATGCATATGGTAATATGTGCAGTGAAGCTGAGAAGCTGCTATACCCATGGTGTAAAAAATACCAATTGTTGAAAGCTGTGTTGAAAGTGGTAAGCTTGAAAGCTCGGCATGGATGGAGCGAAAAGAGTTTTTCAAAAACACTTGAGGCCTTTAAAGAAATGCTTCCAAATGATAATGTGTTGCCTTATCGATACTATAATGCTAAGAAAATACTGTGTCCACTAGAGATGAAGTATAAAAAGATTCATGTATGCCCTAATGATTGCATATTGTATAGAAAAGATCATGAAGAGATGGAGCAATGTCCGATATGTGAAACTTTGAGGTATAAATCAAATAAGGCCCCTACAAAAATGCGGTGGTATCTTCCAATCATACCAAGGTTCAAGCGCTTGTTTGCCAATGAAATTGATGCCAAAAATTTGAGATAGCATGTGGATGAGAGGATTTCTGATGGAAAGCTTCGACATCCAGCTAATTCTTTTCAATAGAAGAAAATCGATCAATTATTTCCTAGCTTCGGTGAAGAACCTAGGAATCTCAGGCTTGGGCTTAGCACAGATGGCATGAATCCTTATGGTAGCCTAAGTAGTATACATAGTTCATGGCCTGTTCTGTTGGTAATTTACAATTTATCTCCTTTGTTATGCATGAAATGAAAGTACATTATGTTGTCTATGTGGATTTTGGGACCAAAGCAACCCGGAAATGACATAGATGTTTACCTAGAACCCTTGATCGAAGACTTGAAAGAGTTGTGGGATAAAGGTGTCAATGTTTTTTATGCGAACAAAAAGGAAATTTTTAATATGCAAGAAATGATCTTTTGTACTATAAATGACTTCCTTACATATGGAAACTTGTCAGGATATAACGTTAAAGGCCATAAAGCATGTCCGATTTGTGAAGAAGGCGCATGCTACCATAAACTTCAACATAGAAGAAAGATAGTTTATCTTAGCCATAAGAGATTTTTTTAGACGAAGCCACCTATATCATAGATTAAAAAAAGCTTTTTTTAGTGGCCAAGAGTTTAAAGATGCTCCGGAGGCATTGACTGGGGAAAAAGTTTATGAAAAGGTAACAAATATTAATACGATCTTTGGTAAATCTACAAAGAGTAGAAATGAGAAAAATATATGGAAAAAAAGGTATGTCTTCTTCGATTTTCCATATTGGCTCAATCTTGATGTGAGACACTGTATTGATTTCATGCATGTGGAGAAAAATGTATATGATAGTATTATTGGGACACTCCTCAACATACAAAGAAGTTCTAAAGATGGTGTGAAGGTAAGATTAGATTTGCAAGAAATGGGAATACGAGAAGACTTACATCCAAGGCCATATGGTAAGAGAACTTTTTATCCTCCAGCTGCTCATATTTTGTCTAAGGATGAGAAAAGAAGTTTTTGTGAGTGTTTACATGACACCAAAGCTCCCTCAGTGTATTCTTTAAATTTTAAAAAGCTTGTGTCGACGAAAGACTTGAAGTTAATGGGGCTAGAGTCTCATGATTGTCATGTCTTAATGCAACAACTACTCCCAATAGCTATTCGAGGCATTGTCGAATATGATCTTCAACATATATTGACTAGACTTTGTTTCTTCTTCAATGATATTTGTAGTAAAATTATTGACATAGAAAGATTAGATGAATTGGAAAATGAAAGATATATGATCTTGTGCCAGCTTGAGAAGCTTTTTCTTCCTTCTTTTTTTGACATCATGGTACACCTGATTGTTCATTTAATGAGGTAGATAAATTTGTGTGGCTCTATCTATTTTCGATGGATGTACCCAATTGAAAGAACTATGAAAATCCTAAAAGGGTATATGAAGAACCTTAACTGGCCTGAAGCATCTATTGTTCAGAAATATGTTTCTAAAGAAGCTATGGAATTTTGTCAACGTTATTTGTCAAATGTATGACATATTGGGCTTCCTAAACATCATGATCAAGAAGGGGGTAGACACAGGGCAACAGTAAAGAGCGTAGATCCTGATGAATTGCAATAAGTCCCGTTGTATATCTTGAATAATGTTGAGGAAGTTCAATATTACATGAATGCCCATAAAGAAATTGTACAAAAACAAAATAGTCGAATGTGTTAGTGAGTATAACAGAACTTTTGCACATTGGTTCAAACAAAAGGTTGATGGAGAAGAATGTGTTTCTGATATAATAAATTGGTTAGCAAGTGGTCCTGAAGGTGATCTCATAAGTTGGACTTCATTTGTGATCAATGGTTATACCTTTTACACGAAGTCCCTAGATGATAAGAGCACCATCCAGAACAGTGGTGTTGTATTAGTGGCTAAATCTATGCACTTCACTAGTTCAAAAGATAATAACCCTAAATTGGCTGTCATACCTTATTATGGGGTTATTGAAGAGATTTGGGTGGTTGACTATGTTAAAATTATATTTCCTATTTTCAAATGTAAGTGGGTTGATATCAATAATGGTGTGAAGATCGATAAGGTTAGGATTTACATTAGAAGATTTGAATAGTAAAATTTTTCGGGATGAACCTTTCATTATAGCAGATCAGGAAAAACAAGTGTTCTATTGATAAATATATATTTTATAATTAAATAGGTACAGATTTTAGGACATAATTAATTAAATTTATTAATATTTTATACCTACTTAATTATCTTCTATATATTTTTTATCTTTTAATTAAGATGAGGATAAAAAGAAATTTTGATATAAAATCTATCCATATCCTATTTTTATTTTACAGGAAATATGATGATATTGAGGAAGGGAAAAATTAGAAGAAAAGATATATATATATATATATATATATATAAAGGAGCTGTACATATGAAGATAATGAAAGGGTAAATAATGATGCTGTGGATAGATATATAAATATATATTTATATATCCCATAAGGCTTCAGACGCATGAGATGCAAGAGATTTGGAATGAGATGCATATAACATATGGACGTGGACCCCACTTGAGGAAAAGAAAGAAAGCAATGGATAAACCTATATCCCCACGGCAGATTTTATTGAAAAGATAAGATAATAGAATATATTATTTTATGTTGAGATTGAGATGACTAATTGGGAAAAAAGACGCACAGCACCAGCCCAACATGTTATATATATATATATATGAGAGAGTGAACAAATGGAGGCGGACATTGAAGGCAGAGAAGGAGAAGATTAAGGAGAGATCAGGACAGCCGCCGGGAGTTGAGAACGTTTGGAGATCTTTCTTTGTGCGATAGCCAAGAAGATTTGCTCTTTCTTTTACTCATCTCCTATTCTTTTTATTCTTTGAATCTGAATTTCTTTGTTTTATTATGGATTTTATTTTAGCCATGAGTGGCTCATTTTCTTTTTAGACCTAGGAAAACTATGAACACACTAGTGAACTAAATTTTTTTTGTATGATTTATTAGTTATGATTTATGTTAATTTTGGTTACTTAATCTTGTTTTGATAGTCCGTTTGATGATTGGCCACCATTAGATGTGAATTTGAGTATTAGGATTTACCTTGACAAAGGAAATGTTAATTAGGCTCTGAGATTAAGTAATATGGAATTAAATCACGATTTAATTTGCGATTAGGATAGACGTATACCTAATAGCCCCATATAATTGTTGAAGAGTGTGTTTGAATTATCTTGCCTCTTGAGTAATTTGGTTAGACATAACAATTATACTTAAGAGAGGGTTGTGAGTGAACCGACAGGCACTTATAACTATTTATACTCGAGATTAACAAAATTAACATTTAAGATTAACTAAGTAAATGGATTTGAGATTTGGAGAGCTAGTGAGGGATTAGTGACTCTAGGTTGTATTTGATATTGATAGTTTTCGTTAATTAATTTCCTTTGAATTTACTCATAAATAGATTCATTTAACTTAAAAGAAATTGAGATTTTAATACCTAAAAATTAATTGATTGATTCCTCGTGGGACGATACTCTACTTATCACTTTATTACTTGGCACGACCCGTATACTTGCGGAACGCATCAAGTTTTTGGCGCCATTGCCGAGGAATCAAGGCAACTAATTTTTAGTATTAGAGGATCTTTAGTATTTAAAGCTTAAGCAAATTTTTTTTCTTCTTTTTGTTCAGTTTGATATTTGAGCTTTGCCTCTTTATCTCTACAGGCCTTTACATTTTATGTCAGGCGGAGTAAAGAAAACATCTAAGAAGACAAGGAAGGTCAGCGAACTTTTAGAGACAACAACACCTCAACATTCAGATCACGAGGAAGAAGAAACTATAAGCAAAGAGATGGCTGATGATGAGAATGATACGTTGGGTGTCAATGATTTTCTAGGAAGGCATTCTTGAGGTTATCAATCCGAAATCAAAGTACCTGCGTTTCAAGCCAACAATTTTGAAATCAAGCAAGCTATGCTTAAGATGCTTGAACTACAAAGTCAATATGCAGGAAACAACACAGAAGATCCAAATCGGCATCTCATACAATTTCTTGATGTTTGTGACTGTTTCAAGCAAAATGGAGTTCCTAGTAATGTGATCCATCTTCGGCTCTTTCCATACTCTCTACACGGAAAAGCCAAAGAATGGCTCAATGGTTTAGAAGAGGGTAGCATAACCTCTTGGGAGACATTAGAAGAGAAGTTCATATCAAGATTCTTTCCACACAACAAGATGGTAGATGCAAGAGCTGCTCTTACTAACTGCTGTCAACAGTTCAGGGAACATTTGTATGAAGCTTGGGAGATATTTAAGTTGCTTGTCAGGCAAAGTCCAGGTTATAATCTGGAAAAATGGGTATTGCTTCAAATCTTTTGTACTTATTTGACTCCTAAATCTAAATCTAAATTGAACGCCGTCACTAATGGAGGAATTAGAAAGCAACCAGTAAATCATGTTTGGAAATATTTAGATGACTTATCAACTGACTTTATCAAGAACAATAAAGAAAGAAGAGAAGTGAAGAAAGTTACTGATGAACCTTCGTCAGAGTTAATGGCAATGTTATAGACTCTCAACAAGAAGTTTGACCACTTAGAAGCACGAGTAAACTGATCTAATAGTGAGCATATGGGAGTAAATTCCATTTATGATCCTTGTGATTATTGTGGAGATAACCATGTTAATGGTCAATGCCTCATATCTCAATAGATAGAGCCAGTAAACTATGCTGGAACCTACGGTGGCAATAACCGAAGCAATCCATACGCAAACACGTACAATCCTGGGTGACGTAACAATCCTAACTTCTCTTGGAAACATGGTGCCACTCTTAATCAAGCCTTAACCTCTGGTACAAAGCAAATGTCACCTCTTGGGTTCTATCAATTAGAAAAGGAATCCATTCCTACTCAAGAGCCCAGAACTAATCTAGAGGCAATGATATCTCAACTCACGAGTTTTCAACTAAAGAGTACTCAGGATCAAGCTGCTACTAATGCAAGATTAGAATTGTCTATCAAGAATCTTGAGATACAAATGGGATGACTTACAACTGCTGTGAATGCATTACAACAAAGAGAATTGCCAAGTAATACCATGCCTAATCCTCGTAGAGATGGAAAAGCAGAATGTAAAGCTATTACCCTTAGAAATGGTAAAGAATTACTTGTAGTGCAGCAACCAACAATGAAGCCTTCAAGTTCTAATGGCAAGGAAACTCCAAAGGTTCTTAAAGAAAATGATGAAGGGTCGACGCAAAAGGTTAAGGGATTAGATGAGGATATGGACACCCAAACAAAGGAGGTAAACAAAAAGGCGATAAGTACTGAGACTCCTAAATGGAGACCACCTCTACCATTTCCTCAAAGATTTCAAAAGAAGACATTTGATGAGCAATACAAGAAGTTTTTGGACATCTTCAAGCAATTACACATTAACATCCCATTGATAGAAGCTTTGAAGCAAATGCCTAAGTATTATAAGTACCTAAAGGAGATGTTAAGTAAGAAGAAGCATTTTACTGAGTTTGCAACAGTAGCACTAACCAAGGAGATCACTAGTGTCATTAAGCCTAATGTTCCTTTAAAGTGTAAAGATCCTGGTTCTTTCACTATTCCATTCGTGATTGGTGACAAATTTGAAGGTTGTGCACTATGTGATTTGGGGTCTGCTGTGAATCTTATGCCCCTATCTCTTTTTAAGAAGCTTCAGCTAGGGGTGGCTAATCCTACAACTGTTACACTCAAGCTAGCTGATCAAAGTTTCTCTTATCCATATGGTATCATTAATTATGTGCTGGTGAAAGTTGGCTCTTTTATATATCCTGCTAACTTTATTGTTCTTGACATGGAAGAGGATCAAGAGACTCCGCTAATTGTTGGGAGGCCATTCCTAGCTACTGCAAGAGCATTAGTGGATGTTGAACAAAGAGAGATAATTCTACGACTTGGTGATGAACAAGTCAAGTTTAAGAGGGACAAAGCAACAGAGTATCAAAATGAGTTTAAACAATGTGCAAGGGTTGTTGTAATGGATGACCCCAATCCAACTGAATTGGATTTATTTACCACTAAAGAGGCCCTTAAAACAACTATCGCTGTTGAAAAAAATATTGTGGAGAATGCTTATAGACAAAGGGAGCAAGTTTTGAACACCTCTGTATCCTTCTCTGCATTACATTGGCACTGCTTGTTTCAACCTCCATGACCTTCTGACATAGTCAGGCTGAAGACTATAAAACAAGCGCTTGTTGGGAGGCAACCCAATGATTTGGTTTTCATTTATTATTTTTCTTTTTTTTCTTATTTTTATTCAGATTTAAAGATAATCACTCCTCTTGTGGCTGCAAATTCTTGCTCGTGCACTCTTTCCTCTCTCAAAATTTAACACATCATGGATGATACTAGACGAAGACTTCCAAATTAATATCAAAGACATAAACCAGGGGAGTACTAGTTTCTTTCCCTCTTTATTGATTTTTGCAACATTGAGGACAATGTTTGATTTAAGTGTGGGGGAGGGATATGATTTTTTTGTGCTAGTCCTTATGCAATTGAAAAGAATTTCTCTTGGTAAAAGTTGAAATTTTTGCATTGCTTAGTATTGACCTTAACTTTGAACCTTCCCCATCTTAGAGAGTGCTATTGAAAAAAAATTAAAATAGAAAAGAATGCTTCAAGTAAGCCTCTACGCCTTGATTTTTTTGGTATAAATCTTGAGATGGATTATGAGAATAGGGAATAGTTTGTAATATGATCAACAAATTATTAGTTTATGAATATTTTGCTCCCTAATTTCTTTAGGAAATTAGATTATGACCCTTGTTGGCTAAGTAAGATTTAGTTTAGCGACATGACTCAGGTGAAAAAAATAAAAAGAAAAAGAAAAAAAAAGCAAAGAATGAGAAACACAACTCCAATGGCTTCTCTAGACCTAACTTAGTAACCGGGGGCACTTCATTACCAATGTTGGCACTCGCGTCAAACGATAAAGTCAAAGAGGTTTATGAGTTGGGCTAAAAGCCTCTTGAGGTATCTGTTGGAGTAACTGAGTAACCGGTGCTGCATCACCCATGTGTAGGGTCGCGTCAAAAGGGGACCTACAACAGCTCAAGATGAAGAAAAAGAAAAGAAAAGAAATAAGTAAATCAATTTTCTACGTGAGGATCCTTAGTAAATTAAATGAAAAGCTTGGTTAAGTGGGGGCATTTGAATTTTTCTAAAGGAGTTTAGGAGCGTAATATTCCTTTACTAATTTTATTGTTGCACTTATTACTTGCTGATCCTTTGATCATGGGACATTAAGAGATTATTACAATTGTTAGATCTCATGTTTTGATGATAACAAAAGAATGGTTTGAAAAGGAAATGTTTAATAATCAAGGTTGAACTAAGTAAAGAAAGGAATAAGCTTAACTTGAGGAAAGCATGGAAGTAGTGAAGATTGGCCAAGAGAAAATGCTAAGGAACTTGATCAGAAGTGCATTTTCTAAGGCATTACTCGAGGCGCTACTCGAGTAATGAACCAAAACTTGAAGTAACCCAGCAAAACTTCCAGTTACCTGCCATCATTACTCGAGGCACTACTCGAGTAACTAGGTAAAATTTCAAGGTTGCTCTCGGCCTGTAAATGTTACTCGAGGAGCTACTCGAGTAACCAGGTAAAAACTTCCAGTTGCCATCAAGTTCTCTCCATGATACTCGAGGAGCTACTCGAGTACCTTTGTTTCCCAAAATATGGACCTCTCGGCAGTTTGTACCACTGCCAATGTTACTCGAGGAGCTACTCGAGTAACCAGGTCAGAAACTTCCAGTTTGCCTTCAAGTTTTCCATGGTACTCGAGGGGCTACTCGAGTAACCGTGTATTTGAAAATGTGGAGCTCTCGGCACTTTGTACCACTGCCAATGTTACTCGAGGAGCTACTCGAGTAATGGTCTAAGGTAAATGACAACTTGAGGTTTGTACCAGATTAACTTGATTTCTTCTTATATCATCATCCTCGAGTACTTACTCTAGTATACAAGTTTTTCATTGTTTATTTTAAGTGGATTCCTCGAGTAAGTACCCCAGTATGCTCAAATATTTTCAAAGGAAACTTCAAGTCATTACCCGGGTAAGTTATGTTCAAATGTCTCAGTTACTCGAGGTGCTACCCGAGTAACCTATGCAAAAATGAGTTCATTACTCGAGTTGGTACTCGAGTAATGAGGTAAGTGCTCTCGGCATTTTAATCCTGCCAATATTATTGGAGTAGAGCATCGAGTAATCAAAAGTTTTTCAAAGGATTACTCGAGGTGTTACCCGAGTAAGTCATAAAGTTCTGAATGCATTACTCGAGTAACTACCCGAGTAAATAACTATTCCAAAGGTTTGAAAATTAGTTTACTCCATGCACTACCCGAGTAATCTTATACTTGTTCATTAACTTGCAGTTGATAAATGATCTCCCGATGTTACTCGAGGAGCTACTCGAGTAAACTTCAAGGATTACTCGAGGAGCTACTCGAGTAAGCTTATCCAGAAAGTTTGAAATCATTCCAACGGTCATTATTCTGTTTCCTATTTGATTAACCTTTTATTATATAAGTGTACTTAGTTTTTCAACAGGAAAACAGTGAAGAGATCTTACCAAATAAGGAAAGTCAAAAGCAATGCTTAAATGTCACCGACGGTCACCTACCGCAACGCATGTTTTTCAAAAACACTAGAAAAGTCAATTATTGCTGCGCACGCTCCAACGGACATGAAGAAATATGTTCCAGCAATCATTACCAATGTAACTATATATATGGGAACCTTCAAACAGAGAAGAACAACTAAGCATCCATACGAACGAATCATTAAGTTCATTACTCTGTTTTCACATTGAAATTGTATTCATATGCTTCAGTGATTATTATTTACTCTGTGAGAGAGATATTTCATTCAAACTCAATATTTGTTATTGAGATAACTTAAGGTTGTGGAACCTTGAGTTGGGATTGGATTACAACCTGTAAGGGGGAGCGAGTGTCCAGGTGTAAGGAACTTGCTTGTACTGAGGTGCCAAGAACCCACTGAATCTTGGAAGCTATAGTGAAACTCTCAGAAAAGCTCTGAGGACTGGACGTAGGTCAAAGTGGTTGTGACCGAACCAGTATAACTCCCGGTGTACACTTCGGTGATATTTCTCCTTACTCATTACTGTTTTAATTATTTTGTCTGAATTTTATATTTTCGAAAGAAATTTCAGTATCACCCAATTCACCCCCCCTCTTGGGTGAAACGTTTGATCTAACAACAATTGTTTAAGGCTATTGGTTTAGTGACACATTCTTATAAAACATTAAATTGAACAAAATTTGATAGCATGATCTAAGTGTGGTGGGGTGCTGCTCTCTGTTTAGGAATTTCATAAGTAATGTTTTTTTTATTCAAATAATAGATTTTCTTTCTTTTGCTCGAGGACAAGCAAATGTTCAAGTGTGGGGGAATTTGATAAATATATATTTTATAATTAAATAGGTACAGATTTTATTGAAAAGATAAGATAATAAAATATATTATTTTATGTTGAGATTGAGATGACTAATTGGGAAAAAAGACGCACAGCACCAACCCACCATGTTATATATATATATATGAGAGAGCGAACAAATGGAGGCGGACATTGAAGGCAGAGAAGGAGGATTAAGGAGAGATCAGGACAGCTGCCGGGAGTTGAGAACGTTTGGAGATCTTTCTTTGTGCGATAGCCAAGAAGATTTGCTCTTTCTTCTACTCATCTCCTATTCTTTTTATTCTTTGAATCTGAATTTCTTTGTTTTATTATGGATTTTATTTTAGCCATGAGTGGCTGATTTTCTTTTTAGACCTAGGGAAACTATGAACTCACTAGTGAACTAAATTTTTTTTGCATGATTTATTAGTTATGATTTATGTTAATTTTGGTTACTTAATCTTGTTTTGATAGACCGTTTGATTATTGGCCACCATTAGATATGAATTTGAGTATTAGGATTTACCTTGACAAAGGAAATGTTAATTAGGCTCTGAGATTAAGTAATATGGAATTAAATCACGATTTAATTTGCGATTAGGATAGACGTATACCTAATAGACCCATATAATTGTTGAAGAGTGTGTTTGAATTATCTTGCCTCTTGAGTAATTTGGTTAGACATAACAATTATACTTAAGAGAGGGTTTTGAGTGAACCGACAGGCACTTATAACTATTTATACTCGAGATTAACAAAATTAACATTTGAGATTAACTAAGTAAATGGATTTGAAATTTGGAGAGCTAGTGAGGGATTAGTGACTCTAGGTTGTATTTGATATTGATAGTTTTCGTTAATTAATTTCCTTTGAATTTACTCATAAATAGATTCGTTTAACTTAAAAGAAATTGAGATTTTAATACCTAAAAATTAATTGATTGATTCCTCGTGGAACGATACTCTACTTATCACTTTATTACTTGGCATGACCCATATACTTGCGTAGCGCATCATGTATATTACTGATCAGGTAAATAAAATGTGGTATGTAGCTCTCCAAGGAAAAAGGGTCATTGATATTAATAAGAAAAGTTGCTCAAATTTTGATCTTCTTGAGACCCCTTCTTTTTCCAAGGGTCTGCCTGAATCAAATGAAGAAGATGAAGCAGATAATAAGCACGGCACAAGAAATGATCATCATGAGGGAATACGGGAGGATATTTCTTTATGATACTACTTCAAAGTTAACTAGCTAAAGTAATTATGATTATGATTTATATCCGAATAATGTATATAGTTATTTTATAGATATAATCTTCTCATGTTATAGCTTCCGGATTTATCTTTTTTTGTTGTCGTTACAGGAAAATGACGGATCCCTAGCATCTTAGTATAGAGGATCAGCCACCTAGTGCTCATCAAAGTCAGCAGCTAGTGCTTATCAGAGTCAGCCAGCTAGTGTTAATCAAAGCGAGCCTAGCAATGCTCGAAGCCAGGATCATAGTGAGCCCAGTAGCCAGTCTATACGGAGGGGTAGAAGTGGCACACGGTTGATAGAAATTTCCCTCAATCGGAGTGCAGGGCAAAGATACTGATTGAGTTTGATAGATATTAGAAACCAATTGTGCCTAATGCAAGCTTATATAGGAGTTTTGTTGGCCTCCTTGCACGCAACAATCCTAGCATCTTGATAGAGAAGTGGAGAAATGTCGATAAAAAGGTGAACCAACATATTTGGAACACTATCCAGGTATACAATTCTCTTCTGCATGTAATGAATATCAAATATGTCACAAATTTGTCACAAATTTGTCACTTACTCCTTCAATGCATGCATTATAGCTCACCTATAATGTTCCTTCCTCAGAGTGAGATCTTGTACAACAAGACAATGACATATTGTTATGAGCACTGGAGCAAGTTTAAGACAAATTAGGCCAACAATTACATTCATATCGAGATGAAAGATAGTCAGTCTCGTCCTAATCCATGCGACAAGTATACATTTATTGATCAAGCCACTTGGCAAGCATTTGTTAGGCTTTAGACTACTCCAGAATCTTTGGTTAGTTGACTTATTTTTCATTTTATTTACTTATCAATTATCTTAATTGATTGTAACCTTTTTCCTTTATTTAATTTCTTATTCGCAGGCAAAAAGCACAAGAGAGTGGTAGAAAGAATGATTGTCCTCATACAATGTCTCATGGGGGTTATGCAAAGGATGAAAAAGACTTGCAGCCAAACGGAAGAGATTGAAAGAAGCATCTCAATCTGATCCCTCTGTTCTTCTTTCTCCACCATCTCCAATTCGTCGCAAAGAAAAATGGTTGTTTGCTCACCAAAAGAGGAGTGGGTCTTATACGAGTGAAAAATCTTGTATAGTAGGTGAAAAAATTATAAGTATATATCATTGCTATTATTAATTACATAACAAACATATTTCATTACTTATGTTTGTTATTTTGTATTATCTTATAGGAGGAACTCAAAAAAAATAAGCCGAGGGATCTTTTAAGTCAGAGGACAGGAATGATATTCTGATTGTTTCTACTGACAAACATGACCATCCAGGGCGTGTCAAGGGAGTTGGAAGAGGGGTAGGGATAAGGGATTACTTTGGAGCTCCCGTACGCCATTCATCAAGCATCGTGACTAGGGAGGAATTGGAGACTATGTTGGCCACTGCAAGAGCATAAGCAAGGGCTGAGGTTGAAACATTATTTGATGCACTACTAGAAACCCGGTTGAGCAAGATGAAAGAGGAAATGATAGTGTTTATGAGCTCAAGACAAGATACCAGTGCTCCCCAGGTACAATCGCTTGATCCTAATAAGCAAAGCACTAAAGGGATTTGTTGCAATATTGGGCAGTCATCAGAGGGTCCTGTAGGAGAAATTGCTGAGCCTTGTGACATTTTTGTCGAAGATCCTCTGAGACGGTTAGTTGCAAGGGGTAGTGTGCATAACCTGCGATCAACTGTTCACCACCAACAAATGAAAGATGATCAACGCAAAGTGACAGTTGAGAAGGCGATCATTGCAGATGCACCTGTCCCTATCCCTTCTGATGATTTCAAGATCGTAAGTGATGTCCTGGGTACGTTCATCTTATGGGCAAAGAAGCTTGTTTCTGTTCGAGCTGAGAACACCCTGATCAAAGCCCCACCAAGTCCAGCTCCCTTCACTCAAGAAATTTCACAGCCTCCATTGAATATCATGCAACAAGTTATTCTGATGGCATATGATACATCCTTTAAAACAAGAGATTGGCCTACAGATTCAATTGTTAGCAAGTCAGGGGTGACATGCTTTGAATTTAACATTAAGTCCACTAACTACATCAAGAAAGGAAATAAAGCACATGACATTTAACATTTTGTCAAGTCAAATAAATAATGAATTTAAGCTTCTTCAGTATCCAGTATGCTAATGAATGGAGGCATGAAAAGCACACAAAAACTTACCACTACTGTGACCTATTAGCTGGAACAACACCTATACCATTCTCAATACTTTCAGATTCAACATGTGCTGCATTAATAGCACGTTGAGCCTCCTCAACAGTAGTGTCAAAGTCAAAGGATTTATCAATCACCTATCAAGAATGATATAAAACCAGGAAACATTTCTACGTTAATGAAGTTAATGGACGGTAATCTATGGATTTACATAATATGAGTAGGAAATTTGAACGTGAAAGAATCGAGTACTGGGATGTCATTATCTATGGTTTTGGGAATTCCAGCAACTACAACTTTGAGACCCCGCCTCCTAACTTCCTGTGTGGATAATCAGGATGCATCATTAACAAATTGGCATCCGACCACAATCAGTTTTACAAATCTTAACCAGGAAAAAGCTCAATCACATTTTTAAAACACAAAAAGCTAATATTACCTCATAAATCACAGAAGCTTCCTTCTGTGTTCCATCTCCTCCAATACTGTAAACCTGAGATCAAAGGTAAGTTTAGTTGATGCCCGCTCCAGATAATAAGTTCTGGTCAATGCAAAGAAACACAGACCTGATTAATTCCTCGATCTTGAATACTATCAACTATCTTAGTGGTGTCATGCCCGCATCGCGATGTACCAAAGATAGTTCCTCCACGTTTGTGGATATCATTGACACTCTTTGGAGTTAGAGTAATTGTATTACGAGCATAGAAACCCTTGTACCCTCCCTTCACGCCACGACAATTCTTTAGTTGATAAATAAACTATAATAACATGTTACTATCTTTTGGATAACACAGGACAAAAATAAAACAAAAGAAAAAATACCTCAGACTCAGAACTGAATGACTTTTCATTGAGAAGAGAAACCATTGTTGTACAAAGTTGGAGGCGGTCAATGCATCCATGAGCATTACCATATGGTGTTCACGGCATCCATGTTTGTTATGGAGTCCGTCAAAATTCCCATTCTCAGATGTCATAAGCTTAATAGTGTATCTGATATTCCATGGGGATTAATAGTAAAAACCACTGGCTTCTTCGGTCCATCCTTATTCCCTGGACGTGTTTTTCTGATCTCTTTATTACTCTTTACTTCAAGCTGACCACCATTTTATGGTTCTTACATTTCACAAGCGAACTCAACTCCTATCGGCTAAATCTAAGCCGTTTCTGGTTGCATGCCATTTTGAACAATTGATGTACAAAGTTGCATGAATTTAAACAAAAAAGGAATAAGGTTCATGCTTTAAGGGAATGAATTAGGGGGGAAATTTAAGGGAATGAAAGGAATAAAGGTTCAAGCTACTCTAAATTCCTTAGTATTATTTACAAAGTTATCTATTATGCAGATGCAAGGATGAATGTGTTTCCTATAGTAATAACTTGATTCTTATATTTATTTTTTTCCCTCATTTTTCTCCTCATTTGAAAAAAAAAACAGAGGAGATAAGTAGTTTATTTTCTCTCCTCTTTGTTTCCAAGTAAACAAGAAGTTTGCTTTGACAGAAATGGGACAAGCATGAGGTGCAATCTTCAGATTGAAGCAAGACATGTATCAATTTTTTTTCTTTAGATGAACATATTGCTTCAATTTTTTCCCAACTCAGAATGAAAACTTTCCAAACAAATGCTGAAACATCCACTTCCATCGATTCCAAGGACCTTGTTCACACCATACATATAATTTAAGCTGCATACTAATTCCCTGATCACAGTGTTTAGCCCAGGGCAAAGACCCCTACATGTAACGATGGCAGCCTTCACATCCTCTGATTGAAAATACACCTGAACATCCAATTTAAATAAAATACAATGAGAAAGATATTGTATATCAATTATTGCTAAGACATACCCCATACTACAGAAATATACCTTCTGACGAGGTCCAGCACGACGAAAATGTATGCCTCTGGGACCATCTTTGTGTACAACAACCTACCATAAGAAATGGGAATTAAATGATTTATTACTTATGTAACCATTTCAAACTCGTAGCCAAAATTCCCAGCTCTGCATGAAACCTCTTGATCTGTAATATTTAGGGCCTGCGTTGTCAGCTTTTGACAGTCATTAGTTGTTACCTTTCTATTTATTACACATACCTGGCGTTGGAGATGCAGCACCACCTAATTGTAGAGATCAGTTAATGGCTAATGCTTCTGGTACCGTCTCCAATTGAGGAAATTATGTTCAAGATGGCCCTTTCAAGGTACTTTATATCTATTTGTAACCAATTAAGCGAAAAGCGTCTGTGATATATAAGATAAGTGATGAACAATTGTTTCAGAATAAGGAAATTACAAAAGAACGTGACCAACCTTCTGAGGAACAGTGTCATCGTCATGTTCGAAGTACTGTCTTCAAATCACAAGTAAATTAAACTTGTCATCAGAGCGAACAAGTACAGTAAATATTTATAATACAAGCTGCAAGATGGAAGTATCACTTAACGACAAAGTAGGATTATTTTGTAGGGATTAGGATATGTCAGCAAAAGCACCCCAAAAAAAAACTTATCAATTACAAATCAAAAGAAAGTAAATTGTTCTTCATTAACTCGTGGCGTTAATTATATATATGATCACCGATCTTTATTGAACAAAAATAGAACCAAAATACTTGCCTTCAATTTCCCTATAATATACACAACTAAAAATACCCTCATGCAAATCAGTTTAATCTATAAAAGTAAAAATATGACAATTTCACCCTTTTTAGCATTTATTTTATGCAACACCTTTTAATTCAAAATAATCATAACAATTACATTTAAGCACAACAATAATAATAAAATCTCATAAATAGATATAAAAGTAAATAATAAGCTAGGGATATGTCATGGTGTTACCATGATGGCATGTGAATAATGATGATGACCATCATGTGTAACGATAGATAATAGCCCCAAATGAGAATTATGTGTTGAGGGAGATAGTATTGAGAACTTGTGTATATGTTGTTTGTCCACGTGGCATGCCACTATGTTTTGACTGCTTATTACCATGGCTAGAAATAGTTTGTAGGACATTATTCTCTAATGCGACACTCCAGTGGATAGCAGACAGTATTCCCAATTAGAGGAATCCTTGATCCCTTCTGTGCTCTGTAGAACTTTAGCTTATCTACACCACACTTGTGAAGTGCTTGTGAGAGTATTTAGTCAAATGAGTTAAACTTAGCCCATGGCTTTCAGTGGAAATAAGGAGGATAGAAGGGTGATTAAGGGTATTTTTAATATAAGAGGAAATGAATAATTGGACACTTGATATACTATGTTGTATAATCTCTGCTTGTTATGTGTATCTAGATAATTGTTATCTCATTACCAGAGTTTTGAAAACCGGACCGTGCTATTCAAGTTGAAAATCCGGCCAACTGGTGGTCCAACCGGTCCGGTCTGATTGTTAACCCAACTGGTTTTTTCACGATTTGACTAGTTTTGACCAGTTTTTTTAAATATTTTATTCAGAATTTCATATAAATAATCCTGAAATCTTCACTTCCTCACCGGTCTAGTCCCATGTTGGCTCCGGTTTGACTCCGATATAACCCATTAACTCTTGACCTAGTACCTTGACCAGTTTAGTGGCTGGTCTGGGTTTCAAAACCTTGCTCATTATTTTAATTTGCTGATATCTATTGCTTGTTAGCTCAACTTGACACCCCATGGGTGGCGCCGGTAAGTAAGGTGAGTGGGATTTATGTTTCTGAGACAATGGTTTCATTCCATTACACTCCATATTTTTTTCAAGTGAGAGCTTGAGAGGTGATGCAACTGGGAAGTCATCAAAAGCTTGAGGCTACAGCTACGAGCAACCGCTTCACATTTGTTTGCTTTTTTTATTGCCATAATTAGGTCATGCATTGGGAATTATGATTATTGTTGAACTCTGGCTAAT
This sequence comes from Inga leiocalycina, assembly GCA_963242795.1. Classification (NCBI taxonomy): domain Eukaryota; kingdom Viridiplantae; phylum Streptophyta; class Magnoliopsida; order Fabales; family Fabaceae; genus Inga; species Inga leiocalycina. Next base: position 62,646,663 of record OY725320.1, read on the forward strand.
TATTAATTTTTGGATTTTATTAGCGGACGGCTGGAGGCATAGGATTTTATTTGAGAATTATTTTTCAATCTTAATTTAATCTCTTTTATGATTTATGGCATAGACTAATTAGTTAAACTATACTTGTGCGAAATATGGGCCAGAGGCCTAGAGCAGAGCTCCCATACCAATTATAACTGCCACAGAAGTATTTTTATTGTTTTGCATGTACTAATTGAAGAAAGCTTTAATTAACCATGATAGATAATGTGTGAGCTCGTTTTTTAATCAAGGTAAAACTTTACATTGCGTAACGTCTACGACTACAATTACCATATGCCCTTGTTCTCAACAGCATTGTCAAAGCCAAAGGATATTTATCAATCATCTATCAATAATAATGATATAAAAGCAGGAAACCTTTTTTGTGGTAATGAAGGTAATGGATATTTCCCATTGTAATTGACGTTTATGAGCCATTATTGATTATGGTGTGTTTCAAACTTGTAGCACTTCAATAATCCACAATGCTATTCACAAGTAGATATCAACTTCTTTCGGAACATGTGGTCAGACCATTTCCTTGAGTTAATGCTCATGGAGCTAGACTCTGATGACGACGAAGACGATTGATAAATGCATATTAGTGTGGGTGACATTAGTGTGCGTTTCAAAACATGATAATGTGAGCGTTGGTTTGAAGTGATGTTTTATATATTATTATTGATGTAATGGCATAAGATATGTTTAGAGCTCAAAGACTTTTCATTTGACAACGGTTTTGTTAGAAAAGTTTGTTTTAATGTTGTTGTAATTGCAAAAGATATGGTCATGTGTGTTGGGAAAATCATTTAGTTGGTCACAAGGACACATGAAAAGCTTCTACACAACCAAATGTGGAAATCAGTTAAATATAACTGACCAATGTAAATATGATAAAATTAAATAACCGATGTAAAAGGAGCTTTTATACCAAGGGATGTCTTGTCCAGCCCTTCAGCAACCACAATTGCCATATGCCCTTGTTCTCAACAGCCAAAAAGGATATTTATCAATCATCTATCACTAATAATGATATAAAAGAAGGAAACGTTTTTGTGGTAATGAAGTTAATGGATTTACATAATTTGAGCAAGAACTTAGAGTGAAGGAATCAAGTACGGAGATGACAATGCACCTTCTGATGAGGTCCAGCACGACGAACATGTATGCCTCTAGGACCAACTTTGTGGAGAACAACCTAGCATAAGAAATGGGAATTAAATGATGTATTACTTATGTGATGCGTTGATGTCAACTATATCTGTCCATCATGTCCTGAATTACCTTTTTTCTTTCTCATCATTCCAATTTTTTCCCTTCTTTTAATTTGCTGGATGAGCTTGACTGTTTCAATTTTGTATCATATTTGATTATTTGCAGCTGCTGTCTTGTAGCATATGACTTTGCCTTTCAACTGTTCTTGTTCCTTTTCCAAGATTTTCCTCTCTTGGGTTGTTGTTAGCTGTTTCAAGCAGATGTTTGCGCAAGCTTATGAACTTTTCCCATAGATATTGGGCTGGTTCTGAGTTCTTTTTAACTTTAAATTAAAAAGAAATTACACAATTTTAAAATTTTAAATCTTTAAAAAATCGTAAAAAATTAAAAACCATTTCATTTTTTATCCATAAGATATTAAAATGTTACTCATTTTACATAAAATATAATGATCCAAAGAATTAAAAAAAATATTTGTAAAGGGCCCCAAAATTAATTGGCAGTTAGGGGGGGTACACATGACACTTCAAGGAGGGGATAAGGGAGGAGAAGTTACAGACTTTGTAAGTAGACAAATATACAATTGTCATTTTATCTACATTTCTTTTCTCATTTTTATACTTATAATTTATATATGTTTTTACGTTGGTTTTCAGATTTTTTTAAGAAAACGGAATTTAATATTTTTTTCAGCAAAAAAAAAATGCAATTCTTAAAAAATGAAATGACAAAAAAAACAAAAAAAATTTAACAAGCATTTGAAAAGGATAAAAAGGAAAAAAAGCACACATCTAACGATATTTGTAAGGAATTAAAAATTAAATAATTCATATAACTATTAAAATTTAAATTAAATTAATATGTAATAAATAGTTTATATGTTATTTTCTTACGATGACTTTCTCCGCCTGCTTCAACTTAGGAGTGTCGTTGCTGTGCCTGTGATAGACCCCGTATAACCATCCATGAGTGTCCCTGTGGCCCTCCCTTGCAACTTGTTCCTCCTACGAAATAGTAATAAAAATTAATACACAAAAAAAAATACGATTGAATTTATTCAAATTTAAAATTGTTCAAATTTACAATTCATACCACGTCGAAATATATGATAGAAAATGGCTTCAAGCCGGCTGTTACAAAATTCTTATAAATACCCAAAACTCTAATCCTAATTCTCTTTCCTATAAATATCCTATTTTCCGCACTAGTGTAAGTTCGTTTTCTTCTCTTCTTCACTTTTCAAATTCATTATTTCTATAGCTTTTAAGTTTTGAACCATGTCTTTTCAACTGCTTATTCCTTTGTTTTTCTCCTTCCATTTCTTCAACATTTTATCTTGTCTTGTCATGAATATTATTTCTTCTTCACAGCGGAGAATGTGTGGGCATTTTTTTTAATTATTTGTATCTTCATGACCCACATTCCTTATTCCATTGTTGTGCGTCTTCAACGCTTCACAACCCAGATGTTTTTGTCTTTACCTTGCCCCCGTGTTTGGATGGAGAGAAATGAGAAAGGAAAGAAATGTGTTTTCCCTAATTTAGATGAGGGAGAAAAAAATAAGAGAAAGGGAAAGTTGGGAGGAAAATAGGGTGTGGGCCCACCCTATTTTCTCTCCAGTCTCTTCACGTGTGGAGAGATTTGGTAGAGAAAGCTCATTTCCGTTTATGCCCTCGCTCTACCTCACGATCTTCTTTATTCCCAGATTAGCCTCTCGCCTTCCACCTCTTAATTCTGTTTCTTCAGTGTAGTCAACAATTCGGCTTTAATCTTTCTCTCTACTAACCGATATTTGTAATTCCTCTTGTGAAGCAGAAAATGGTGGAGAATTGGAGCTCACGATGAAGTTTTTTTTTTTTTTTTATCAAAGACCTCACGAGGAAGATGTGAGAATAACAAATGGGGCATTTTCTTCGCTGATTGGGACAGCTGGGATTTGCTCGAAATGGTGTTGGGATTGTGATGTTAATGTGACGATAGAGATGAAAACAATTTTCAGGAGATTTATATAACTTTTTAACAACTATCAGTTTTATTAAATTTTTTTATTTAGAAATATAATAACATAAAAATATATCTTTATCAAATTATCTTAAATTATTTGATAATGTAAGTGTTAATATGATTTTTAATGTAATATTTAATTTAATTTTAAACATAATATATTTTGATGTGGTGGTAATGAAATTGTAGTCATTTAAACATTTGTCCATTTTGTTTCTTCTTTATTTTCTCTTGTCCATCTAAATAAGAAAGGTCATAACATTTTCTCCACAGTTTTTCCTTCTCTTCTTTTTCTTTCCGTTGATTTTCTTTCCTCCCAACTTTTCTTCCCATCCAAATAGAGCATTAATCTTTTCTTGTTAGTTGCATATTTTACTCTCTTTCTCATGGTCTTTTCATCCAGCTTTTATGTAAATTTTTCTTGCAATTCTTGAACCAACTCCTTCTACTATGTGTGAGTTGAATGTGAGATTTATATTTTTTCCTTTTATCCCTTTAACCCATATTCTCGATTTCATTTTGTTTCTTGTGGTCGAGGGTACACATGTATTTTATCTCTATTTCATAAGCCCACAAACTCCTAACCAAATCATTGTGAGTGTGTACTTTTTTTTTTTGGTAAAGGAGTAAAAATACCCATTATCTTTTGTTAGAAGAGTTGCTGGCATCATAAACAAATTTTAGATTCAAAAATATCTATAAAATTTTTCAAATGAAGCAAAAATTCCATCTCCGTTAAATATCCTAAACGCTGTTACTTTTCTTTTTGTGAGTCCCACCTATAGTGTCCATTATATGCCAATTCACTTCACCACCGATCAATGGAAAAACAACACATACTTTAACTTTTTAACATCATTGTGATCCATTATTTTTCTTCTTCTTTCCTCAGATCAAGGCCATCCGCCACGCTCATTAATCTAGGTAAGGATGCTTATGATCTAGATTGTGGATGATTTTCTAGGTTTGATTCATGTTTTCGATTGAGGGAGGAGGACACAATGGTAGAGGGCGATGATGATGGTGATGCTTTAGTGGTGGGAAGGGTGATGGTCATAGAAGAGAAAGAATTTTTGTAATCGTTATATTTTTATTTTGTCTAATTAAGATATTATTATACCATATAAGAATTCTCATGAGCAATTTTAGTCAAAATTTTCTCTCTAAACGGTCAACTTACTCAAATAAATGGTCATAGTTGTTTAGCGGGCCGGGATTCTATGGATCGTTGGGAATAAATAAATGATGAGTGAGTCGCACTCTATACGAGCAAATAAAAAAATAGACTGGGGCTTTTTTTATTGAAATACTACATGCCATATTATATGAGCGAATAAAATAATTGCTTTGGTTCCGCTTAAGTAAGGTCTCGGGTTCAAGCCTTGTATATGCAGAAAATTTATATTGGGAGACTTTCCCACATAGCCAGGTGCACGATGCGGTTTGGATCTGAATGTAGTAGGGGTAAAGCTCCGGTGAATCGGGTGGGCAATCAAAAAAAAATATTTGCTTTGTGCAGCGTTACAAATGGCAGAGTACCGGCAAAACGGGCTTTACACCCTCTAAATGGCGCACACAAATGATCAATGAAAGCAATACTATAAATCAACTAATTGCTTTGTTTCGTCCAAAAGCAAGCAACCTCTATCTTTGTCCTTGCTAGTTCCATTTGCTTTAGGAAACAAAATAGCTGCTTTGTTATTGACAACTTCTATTTTCACAGTAAAATCATCCAAATCCTAGTCATTTTCCTCAGAGGAAAAAATTGGGAGGAGAGAAAATGATAAGAGAAAAATAAAGAGAAAATATGATCACTTTTTCTAATTGGATGAGTAAGAGAAAACCAGGAGAAAAGAAAATAATCAAACATTTGATGACTAAAATACCCTTACTACTATATAAAAATAACCATATTTAAAATTAAATTAACTAGGAAAAAACAAGAAAAAGAACTTTGAAATTATAAAATCCCCAATCTGGTTTGTTACAAAAAGTTAATAAGGGAATGACAAAACTTGATAAGCAATTTATAACTTATTTTTTAGAAAAATACTTGATTTGAAATTTTATAATTTTAAAGTTCTTTTTCTATCATTTTCCAAATTAACTATCACACTGGCAAAATGACTTTAATATTACATAATAAAATAATGTAAATGACAAAGATATATTTTAAAACCAAATAATTTTAAAAATTTAATTTTAAGGCAAAAAATAAAAAGTGGATTTTTAAAAATTAATATAATAAAATAAATAAATAAATTATAAATTTATCCAAAATTATTAATAACTAATAAAAAAATGAAAGGATTAAAGTGTAATATTAAAAAATTAAATAAATTTTTGAAAAATTTAAATATACCAAAATTTAAAAAATAAATCTTTTTAAATATTATTTATTTTCCTTTTTAAAAAACATACAACTATTATGCATGGGGAAAGGCAAGTGAGGCTTGAAGTAGGGGCTATTGCAGATAACACATTTTTTCCTAAATCTCTCCATTTGTTGAGAGAAATTTTGGGAGGAAAACGGGGTGGCCCCCCACTTTTCCTTTCTTCCCATTTTCTCTCTTATGAAAAACTTCTTGCCTCCCTTCTGTTCTATCTCAATTTTCTTTACTCTCCATTCAAGCATAGCATAAGGGTTAATATTTTAGCAAATATGCTACCAAGTTTTATTAAAAGATAATACTACTATAGATAACACTTTTAACGTCCGTTTTTAGAGGGACGTAGAAAATTTGGAAATGACGTACATTAAAAAACAGATGTTCGTTGTAAGTTCATTTTAAAAAAAAAATTGCATTATATTTTTCAATACCTAGCAATTAATAAACCCTATACAAATCCTGTCCTTCATAAACGAAGTGTCCATACAAACAATACATAAACATTCAGCACTTCAACAACGACTACTACTATCTTAAATAATAATCTATAGATAAATAGTGTGCAAAACTTATCTAAACCACTGCTATCTAAAATAAATGTTTTATCAAAATAATAAATAAGCAGTACATGAGAAAAGGACTTAATTTTACCTCAAAGCAAGCAGGACAATTTTATGCATAGCCTTTTCGACACATCGGTGAGTCCTTCAACAATATTGAATAACAACATGCTAAAGACAAATAAAAGGCCATGATAACACAGTTAAAAGTCAGCTTGAATATAAATTAAAAAAAAAATACCAAGGGAAGTAATTGTAAAACGTATTAAGACACAGACCACATTTGTTGCAGTGGAAAAAATTCTCCTTGCCTCCAATTCTGCATAAATAAATAGAATGTCAAGCAAACAACTGATTAATTAGAGATAAAACTTAAAGCATCCACATTCATGCAAGTTCACAAAGTTGTTTAATTCAATGCACATAAAAAGACTAGCCATATTACAAGCATTATTTCATAAGAAACTATATTTCAACTTTTAATCAACTATTTAACCTTGATTAATTTTGAAATCATGCTTTCTATGATTTTCAAAAAATTTGAAAGCATCTCCTTTTATATTCCTACCTCCCAAAATTACAAAATCTCAATATCAAATACAAGTCATTATCAATATCGACAACAACATTCAGCTCTAATTACCTCAACTTCAAATTTGGATGCTTGAAGTTTCTCTTCTCCCAACAACAACAACAACCACATTCAATGCTATGCTTAAAACATAGCAACGAAATTACTTTCCTAAAAACATAATCAAATTATTTTTTCTTTTTAATTAACATTTTGCAAAGAACACAAAGTAGAACTATGTTCAAAGGGAATCTTCGTGAACACTGGAACCATAATCAATTTTTTTTAACAGCTTACATTGGGGATTCACGGAGAATCTTCAAGAACATCTCAAGTCATATTTCCTTCAAACACCATAGACCAAATTCTGCCTTAGATTGCAATTATCTCTTATTGAAACAAACCATTCAGGATAGATTTAATGATACAGCTCACCGATATAAAGATGCTGCTGATTCACTGTGTGAGCAAGACTTGAACCAAAAGAGAAAAAGAAAAACATAAATGCTTTAAATTACCTCCTTAAGAGCAAATACAATTTCTTTAAGGCAAGAAGAAATAATTTCATGCCGCCTTTGCTCCACATTATCCTGTTTCAGTGCATAATCTCAAAAACATTACACCTGAAATATAACGACAGCAATATTATACACATCAGATGCATGATATCATCACTAAAACAAGGTGGTTTTAAAATGTGGAAGCAAAACCAATAACCTTAAGCACCTTGGCGACTTGGACTATTAGGAAGTAAAGACAATTAATTTAGTCTATGGTGTTTGGAGGAAACATGACATGAAGGCAGAACTTTAACCATAAGCGCAAGAAGCTTCTCCAATGAAATGAATGTTCTTGAAGGCATAACTTGAACCATACCAATAGAGGGGTAGAGACAGAGTGAAGAAGCAAGCTGTGAGAAGAGAGGGAGGGGCTTCGAGAAGGTCTTGCAGAGGTGTCGCAAGCTACATAAAGAAGGGTCTAGGTCGAAGAGATGCGACGGAAGAGCTGCGATAGGTATGGGTCAAAGAGAGGGAGGAGCTGCAACAAGAGTTGATGGGTCGAAGAGAGGAAGGAGCTGCAAGCAAAGGAGGAGCCAGAGGTGTGTCTGCAAGCAGAGGGAGGGAGGAGTTAGGGCATGACAAATTGAGAGTCTTTTTTTAAGAAAATTCTTGTACCTTTTTTTAACGTCCGTTTTGTAAAAAACCAATGTTAAAAGCAAGTACATTCAATGTTCGTTTCTTGAAACGGACGTTATAAGATAGCTTTAACGTCCATTTCTAAAAACGGTAATGAGAATTGGAAGACTCAATTGTTGTATTTTCATATTGGTAGGTTACATATATATACAGAAATGAGTTCCGACATAATACTGTACAATCAAAGAAAATAAATAAGACTAATTATCTAATCAATGCCTATAATCGTGGATCTGATTTTTCCCTTTCGGTGATTCTACACCCCCCTCTAATTGGACTGTAGATATCAATCAAGTTCCACTTGCTAATCAGATATTCAAATCTGTCTTTAGGCAGTCCTTTAGCGAGGATGTTAGAGGCCTGTTCTTTAGAAGGTATATACTTTAGATTGATGATACCCTCATTAACTCTTTCCCTTATAAAATGTCTGTCTATCTCGACATATTTGGTTCTATCATGTTGAACCGGATTATGAGTAATGTTAATCGCAGCCATTTTATCTCAATAGACATTGATTGGTAGATTTATAGACTTCCTCAAGTCTTCAAGAACACGCTTTATCCATGTGCCTTTATAGATTTCCAGTGCCACAGCCCTGTATTAAGCTTCAGCACTATTTCTTGCAACTACACTTTGCTTTTTACTTCTCCAAGTGACTAGGTTACCCCACATTTATGTACAATATCTAAATGTGGATTTCCTATCATCTTGATCACCTGCCCAATCAACATCTGTGAATAACTCTACAATCCATTTATCAGTTTTCTTAAACAGCAAGCCAATTCCAGGAGATCTCTTTAAATAACGAAGGATCCTATAGACTTCGTTCAAATGTTTTTGTCAAGGATCATGAGAATGCCGAGTAACCATACTTACATCAAATGCAATGTCTAGTTTGATATGATACAGGTATATTAGTTTGCCTATCATCCATTGATAGTTCCCTATGTCCACAACCTTGTCGAGATCTGCTTCTTCATCTATTTTATCAACCCGTATAGGTGTATCACTAGGTCTGCAACCTGTCATTCCTGTTTCCTTTAGAAGGTCTGGTATATACTTCCTTTCGAAGATATAGATTCTTCCCTTGGATCCAGCAACTTCCATTCCAAGAAAGTAATTCATTTCTCCAAGATATTTGATCTGGAATTCTTGTGCCATGGCTGTGTTGATTTGATTGATTTCTACATCATCATCTCCTATAAGGATTATATCATCAACATATATGGCTACCTTGATTGATTGTCAGTCATATGATTTGAAGCACTTGAGTCAACAATCCAACAATTCCCTATACATAGTCATTTTATCACAGCCAAAGCTTGAAAGAAATTACCTCTCCTGACTACTGTGGCAGTGGGCTTTGTTGCAGTCTATAGTGTAGTTAGAATTTCTATGATTTTATGTAGTTGGTCACTTTGGGATGATTCCTTGGAAGCTTCATCCACATAACCTCTTCCTTTGCCTTTCTTCAGCTTCCAGTTAGCAGGATTACCATAGAGGTCCCAATAACTGTCATTTGTGTGTCCCTGTTTCTTATAATGATCACATAATGGGTGGCCTTTAGAACCTTTTGGTTCCGTGGACCGAACAACAAGTATGAAGGCCTCATGAGATGCAAGAGTAGCAGCGGAATTAGTCAGATTTTGAAGCATTAATTTGCGCCTATCCTCTTCACTGCACAAAAAGGTGTAGACTTCACGCACAGAAGGAAAGGGGTATTGACTGAGGATCCACTACTACAGAATATACTTATAAAGACCCTAAAGGACGTCCCTTTTTAAAAAAGGGACGTCCAAAATATGGTCAGGTTCAAATTATAGAGATTGGCGCGTCTGAAGACCTTTAAACGTCATAAAAAAAAGAAAAAGAAAGCCTTTAGACGTCCCCAGCTCAACTGGGGACATTGAAGACACTCACATGCACCAGAAATGACATGACCGGTGCATGTGAGGATGTCAGATACCTCTTCCTACTCCCCTGCCATCTATCTCTCCTCCTCCCACTTTACTCAATCACTCCCATCTCCGTCCCCATCTGCACTTATTTTTTTCGTTCTTTCTTTGTCCCCATTCACTACTCCCCTGCTGCATCTCCTCCCAAATTCATCACTCCATCCCCATTGATCGGTCTCCTCTCCCTTTCTTGGTTTTTTAATTTCTTTCTCCAAAGCTTCACCACTTCCGTCACCAGGCCACCTTCTTTGCTCTAGGTTTGCATAGTGGTTTCCCAATTGGATCTCCTCTCCACCACCGTTGGCCTCCTCCAAAGCTTCACCACTTTTCAGGTTAGCATTTTCGTTTTGAATAAGATCACATGGCGTTTTATTATTCTTTTTATTATTAGTTTTTTTATTATTGAATAAGAGTTTTTTTTATATTTTTAGTATTAGTTAGAGGTTTATTTTATTACTCTGTTTATGCGTTTTGATTAGGTTGATGATGGTAACTATTAGGTTTATTATGTGGAGGTTTATTAGGCGGATAGTTTTTAGGATAGTGTTGGATTTGTTTATTAATTTTATAATTTTAGTTATATATATCATTATAGTATTTTATATTATACCTTTTGCTTTTCTGCATTATTCTCTTATATTTGACAGAATTGGTTCATTTTCGCACTTGTTTTGGTTATACAATTGTGGATTCTCTATAACAGTGAGCTAATCTTTTGAAAATAATACAGAGATAGATTGCATTTTAGTACATTTACATATGGTTCCTAAGTGATTATCTCACAAACTGTGTGAATCAAAGTGACGGAAAGGAAAAGAAAAGAATTTGGCACATGATAATGCTTTTAATTAGTAGGGAAAGGAAAAGAAATGAGAAAAGAATAAAGAATAAAAAGAAACTAAAAAAATAAAAAAAATAATCTTGTAGACACACACTTTTTTTTTTTTGCCACAAGACACACACATTAATATATATATATATATATATAGATATATATATATATTTAGTGCTAGAATTAGGCAATCTTATTGTAACTTAGTGTACGTAGACATTAATATAAGAAATTCGCGTACTTGCATTTTTTTTTTTACAATTTTTCATTAAATTCGCGTACTTGATTTAATAATTTGGTTGCTAAAATATAAGTGTATTATGTTTGTGCTTGGTGCTAGAAGCTAAAGTTTTGTTTCATTTAAATTAAGCTGAGATGGTTTGTTATTTTAATTTTGGGATGTCTCAATTTTAAGAGGAAATGCTGTCAAAATTTTGAAAAACAAAATAGTAAATGGCATTCCTAGTGTTGACAATTATTCTTAACTTGAGTGTAAATAGGAATGACGTAGGTGGTAATAAAATGGATCATAGTTGGATGAATGCTTTGAGAACAAGTGAAGAATATGAGAATGGGGTTGAAGAGTTTATTGAATATGCTAGAAGGAATGCTCCAGCCAGAAATGGCATGTATTTTTGTCCTTGTGTCAATTGTTTAAATGAGAGAAGACGGGATGTTGAAGTTATAAGGGATCACCTACTTTGTGATGGAATAAATCTTCGATATACAAGGTGGATATGCCATGGTGAGGAAGTAACTGATTGTCCATCGCACAAGAAGAAAGCTGTGGATGTCATAGATGAAGATACAATGGAGAGAATGATTCATGATGTTGAGGTAGAATCCTTTGCACAGTCGCATGAATATGACAGCCTGCGGAGTGATGCAGAGACACCGTTGTACCCTGGGAGTAAATACACACGACTGACAGGAACATTACATTTGGTGAACTTAAAAGCAACTTGTGGGTGGACCAATAGTAGTTTCACATTGATGCTTGAACTGTTGTGTGATATGTTTCCAGACGATAATGTGCTTCCAAATCGTATGTATGAGGCAAAAAAAATCCTATCTACGATAGGTATGGAGTATAAAAAGCTTCACGCTTGCCCTAATGACTGTGTACTGTACAGAAATGAGTATGAAGGTCTAAGTGAGTGCCCTAAGTGTCAAACTGCACGATACAAAGTGAGGAAAAATGGTGGTTGTGGCGATGTGACAACTAAAAGGCAACCTGTAAAGGTTCTGTGGTATCTTCCAATAATACCGCTCTTTAAGCGTTTGTTTGGGACTGCAAAAAAAGAGAAGAAGTTGAGATGGCATTCGGATGATAGAATATCCGACGAAAAATATCTTCAGCACCCGGCTGACTCTCCACAGTGGAAGAAAATAGATGAAATGTTCCCTGAATTTGGCAGCGAGCCAAGAATCCTTCGACTTGGACTTTATACAGATGGCATCAATCCGTATGGAACTCTTAATAGCACACACAGTGCGTGGCCAGTACTCCTTGTAATATACAACTTGCCTCCCTGGCTTTGTATGAAACACAAGTATGTGATGCTTTCTATGATGATTTCTGGACCAAAACAGCCAGGAAACGATATCGATGTCTACTTGGCGCCTTTAATTGAGGACTTGAAGAAGTTGTGGGTGGAAGGCGTAGATGTGTTTGATGCATATAAGAATGAGTCCTTCAAGCTACGTGCAATGATTTTTACCACGATAAATGACTTCCCTGCGTACGGGAACCTCTCAGGGTACAGTGTGAAGGGGCATAAAGCATGTCCGATCTGTGAAGCAGACACTCACTTCCACCAACTTAAACATGGAAGAAAAACGGTCTACCTTGGTCACAGGAGATTCCTTCCTAGGTTCCACCCGTATCGTAGGTTAAGAAAGCGTTTTAATGGCTTGCCGGAGCATGGAATGGCTCCAAAGGCATTAACCGGAGAGGAAGTTTATAGTCAGGTTAAACGTATCAATGTCTTACTCGGTAAGAATCAGAAGACTTCAGGTGAGAAGAACATATGGAAGAAGAGATCAATTTTCTTTGATCTTCCATATTGGCGTAGTCTTGACGTGAGACACAGTATTGATGTAATGCACGTGGAGAAAAACGTTTGTGATAGCCTTGTTAGTATGCTTTTGCACATTCCAGGGAAGACCAAGGATAGGATTAGTGTGAGACTAGACCTTGTTGATATGGGAATAAGAGAACGGTTACATCCACAGCTAAGAGATGATGGTAGGAGGGCATACATGGAGCAGCAGTGCATACACTATCAAAAGCGGAGAAACGAAGTTTGTGTGGGTGTTTGCATGAAATTAAGGTACCACAAGGATATTCTTCGAATGTGAGAAGGTGTGTGTCAATGGACGATTTGAAGTTAGTGGGAATGAAGTCCCATGATTATCATGTGTTGATGCAACAACTGTTACCAGTAGCTATTAGAGGTATTATGAAAGATGAAGTTCGAAGCACTGTGACAAGATTGTGTGTTTTCTTTAATGCTATCTGTAACAAAGTCATTGACACTGAAAAGCTGGATGAACTGGAAGCTGAGGGTTATATCATATTGTCCCAATTAGAGATGCACTTCCCTCCTTCATTTTTTGATATAATGGTGCATTTGATAGTTCATTTGGTAAGGGAGGTAAGGCTCTGCGGTCCAGTTTACCTGAGGTGGATGTACCCTTTCAAGCGATACATGAAGATCTTAAAAGGGTACTCTAAAATTCCCTATCGACCAGAAGCCTCAATAGTTGAAAGGTATGTTGTTGAAGAGGCTATGGACTTCTGCAGCGATTATCTATCAGGGAAGAAGGAGCAATCTCGGCATGAAGAGGGGAGGAGCAAGGGAACATGAGGACTAAAAGTGAAGACTATGCCTCGTGAAGAGGTGTTGTAAGCACACCTTTATATCCTGAATAACATGGCAGAAGTTCAACCGTACATAGACGAGCATAGAAAGAGATTGAAGAACATGAATCCGAGGAAGAATGACATGCAGATTACTATTGAGCAAAACAAGACATTCATTCAGTGGTTTGAGGAAAAGGTTTTGCATGAGACCGGTGTGTCTGGGATAATAGAGTGGCTAGCCTAGGGGCCTTCGTTTCAGATCATTACTTGGAGCGGTTATGATATAAACGGGTATTCTTTCTACACAAAAGACCAAGATGATCGAAGTACCATGCAAAATAGTGGGGTGATGGTAGAAGCTGAAACCATGCACTTTTCCAATTCGAAAGACAAAAACCCCATATTAGCATCCATGGCCTATTATGGAGTGATAGAAGAAATATGGGAAATCACTTACAACAAGTTCAAAGTTGCTTTATTCAAATGTAAGTGGGTTAGCAATAATGTTGTGGTAATAGATCAACAATTTGGATTTGTCTCAGTTGATCTTGAAAGAGTAGGTTATAGGGATGAGCCCTTCATTCTAGCAAGCTAGGCGAAACAAGTGTTTGATGTCACAGATCCCGCAAATAAAAAAATTTCCATTGTACTTCAAAGTAAAAAACAGAAGCATGGTGATCCGACCTTCAACCTTGACGACACACCACCTTTCACAATTAATCCACCTACAACAAGTGAAGTAGAATTGGTAGATGATGAAGAATATGCTGTGAGAAATGATCATGTTGAAGGAATATGGGAAATAATATAGAGTAAGAGCTTAACTTAAAAAATAGTAATGTGTGCTTGCAGTTTTATAACTAGTTAGTTTATTCCTTTACTTACAATTTATTCACCTATCTGACAATGATTTTTGTGCTTACAGGAATATGGACAATTCTGGTGACTCACAAAGCGATAGGGACAATAAAATTAATACGCCTGAACATGATGCAAGCCCTAAATCGGTTGCGAGAAGAAGGGTTAGAGGCAGTACAAAAATGCCTGCATTGGTAGCACGTCATCACCATCAACAGGAGAGGTTGCATATTGACTTTGATGGAAATATGAAACCAATTGGTCCAGAGGAAGACCATTTCATTAGCTACGTAGGCTTTTTGGCTCGAAGCAAAGTTCGCATTACCTATGATAATTGGAAGTTGGTTTCACCAAAAACCAAATACTTGATTTGGCAACAACTTTTGGTATATAAGTTTCAATACATCTGCATTATATCTTTATTCCTATCGCTTCAAATATAATTAACTTATGTTTTTACCTTGCAGCAAACCCATAATGTCCCTGACACCACGGAGATGTACAAGGAGTGGATGACGGAGGTTCGTCTACGATGGAAAGATTTCAATAACAGGCTCACACGAGATTACATTCGAGGGGACATGAGTGGTCAGGATCCATGTCATGAGTATCCGTTTTTGTCTCCAGAGGACTGGAGGTTGTTTATGGCATCACGAGAAGATCCAAACTTTTTGGTAAGATTTCTGTTATCATAGTGTTTTATTTGAATATAGTTGACATTATTGATTCGGTGTTTGTTGTTTTCCTTTCAAAGGCATTAAGTGAAGCAAATGTAGAGAGGCAAGCAGCAAATAACTATCAACATTGCATGTCTCGTGGTGGTTATCAAAAGCTTGAGCGAAAGATGATGGTAGAAGAGTTGGAGAAATTGAAGGAAGCAGCCACATCAAATCCTACTGTTGTGGTCCAGCCCCCGCCACCTCCACCACGTCACAAAAAATGGAAAGCAGGGAGGCTAAGGGTGGGAAGTACGTAAATCCGACTGTTGCTGAGGTTGCCGTAAGAATTGTAAGTAGTTAGAGCATAAGTACAAACTTATTTTTTCATATTGGGAGTGCTTACGATAACTTTTATGCTATAGGATGAACTGGAAGATCATAGTAGCCAAGGTTCGTTCACTCCAAGTGAACGGATGGACATCTTGTCAACGGCGATTGGGAAGGCAGATCACCCTGGTCATGTTCGAGGGGAGGCAGTGGGAGTTCGTGTCACGAAGTATTTTGGCTGAGCCTCACATCCTTATTCGTCACAAGCTGAACCCAGTAGGGAGCTTGTGGCCAAGATTCGTCAAGAAGTCTCACAAGAGCTCGAGGCCAACCTTCGCGACAAGCTCCGACAAGAGCTATTACCAGAGCTACGTCTTGAGCTGATGCCTGAGCTACGAGCTGAAATGCAGAAGATGTTTGACTCGCAGATGGCAACTACCAAGCGTAGAACCCATTCATCCCCGGCCTTCCACAGCACCAAAAGAAGTTACAACCCGCTGGAGGAACCACTTGGCGACCCTTCTCCCACTCCAGCGCAGGGAAAACCTATCATCCTCTCTTTGGATGCCCCAGTGCTGCGTGTAGTTGCAGATGCTCTCGTTCACACAGAAGCTACTACCCACCATAATCAGCAAATTCCACAGCATTTGCGTAGGGTGACTGTGACGTGTGTTTGAGCGGGGGAAGAAGGTACAGCCATCCCTATTCCTGATGACGAGGTTGCCACGATAGCTCAGGCGAGAGGATCTTTCATCCTTTGGCCTGTACATCTTATTGGCTTGTTACCACCAACACCTTCAATGGTATGGAACTACCCCACTTTTACTTGAGATGTGTTGACATCCTACTAACAGTATGTGTTTTTATGTTCTAAAAGAACGAGCAGGAAGCAGAGAAATGGCCCTTCTTAGCACGACTGCAGCATATCTATAAAGGCATTCGCCAGATTGATTTGCATATGCCTACAGGGATTGTGGGCCAGGAAACAGAGTATTACTTCACAATTGATAAACAAGATCTTAAACAGTTCATGAAGTTCGAGGAGCTAGATGTTGGATGGGGCAAATTTGCAATCCTGTAAGTTTTTTATTTCCCATTTTTTCCTTCATTTAGTTAAGTTGATTTTAACTAGCTAATACATTCATCATTTTAATTCTATTATAGCTCCTTCCGTCGTATATGCATTGACTCTCAAAGAGTTTATTTATATGGATTCTTGTCTCCTGCACATATGACAAGGATTGGGAATACATTGAAAAGAAGGACGAACTATGTGGGCTTCATATTGGCAGATGACGAGTATCGTTGTTATCTAGCACCGATTGTTCAAGGGTACGCATTTTAATTTTGTGTATTTGAGATATTTAATAAATAATTGCCTTGCCATCTAACTTCATTTTAATCTATATATGTTGTGATAGTTATCACTGGAGTTTGTGTGTTGTCTGTCCTCGGTCCCACATTGTTTATTGGTTTGATTCCTTAAATAGAAGACCAGACAAAGAAACTAAAAGCGTCTTCAACACGTAAGTTATTTTTTTGTATTTCATTGCTTCTTGATTCTTGACTTAGTGAATTATTCTAATTTATGTTGATTTTCATTTTAATGATAGGGCATGCACGACGTATCGAGCGCTTGGCGGGCCACGCGAACGTAGAGGTGGCAAAGATCCGAGATGGTTGTTTCCAAAGGTACGTAGTTTCAAATCAAGTTCTTTTGATTGACGGTCGTTTTAGATATACCTTTATTGATTTTAACCATTTGCTTTTGATTTATAGTGCCCTCGACAACCTGGCGGCTAGGAATGTGGATATTATGTCTTACTTTATATGTTTAACATCATTCAGAGTGGCATTACGACAGATTTTGAACAAGTAATCGCTTCTTCATTCTCAGAGGATAATATTCTTGGTGTTGTAATTCAATGGTAATTCATTCACTTCATTCATTATTTCATCTAAGCTTATTTTCTAATTTACAGATTTTTGACAATGAAGATGCCTACTCATATGAAGACCTAAATATGATCAGAGACTTTTTGGCTGGACATCTTCTTCAACGTATACCAGAAGAGTAAAGTCTTTAGTAGTTTGTGTAGGACATACTTTTGTGGTAGTACATATAATTAGCGTTATTGTTGTTGGATATGGATTGGATTTAGTCTTGGTTATTGTACAAACTGGGGACTTGGATATAGATTGTTGTGTAGTTTGTGTGGTTTGAAAGTTTGTGTGGCATATAGTAGACTTGGATATAGATTGTTGTGTAGTTTGTGTGGTTTGAAAGTTTGTGACTTTGTGTGGCATGTAGTAGCCTTGGGTTGATCACTATGTTTGTTGTTGTTTCCATTCTGCTGAACTGCTGTTGTTTTATTCTGTTGTTGGAATCCTATTTCTGTAGTTTACATTTTCCAGACAGTGCAATATATAAAAAGTCCATTTTTAAAAAAAACTTTCAACGTCCTTAATAAAAAAAGGGACGTGGTAGAGTGGCTGGCGACACTTTAGACGTCCCCAGTTCCAACTGGGGACGTCTAACGTGGGACCTTAGACGTCCCCCAGAGGAATTGGGGACGTCTAAGGTGGACCTTAGACGTCCCCAATTCCTCTGGGGGACGTCTAAGGTCCCACGTTAGACGTCCGCAGTTGGAACTGGGGACGTCTAAGGTCCACCTTAGACGTCCCCAATTCTTCTAGGGACGTCTAAGGTCCCACTTTAGACGTCCCCAGTTCCAACTGGGGACGTCTAAAGTCTGCCTTCCACGTCCCCTGTTTTACTGACGTTAATGACGTTTTTTTCTACGACCTTCACATAGACGTCCCTCTGTTTTCAGACGTTAAAAGGCCAAAAAAAGGGACGTTAAAACCCTTTTTTCTAGTAGTGATCCGAGCCCGAACATCATCATAAACAACATTAAGACCAACTAGCAACTCATATACTCTCTTCTCTTCTTTTGCTTTGCGATATTCTTTAGCATCAGCCCTATAATGATGAGTTTTATTTTGTAGGGCATCAAACTCTTGCCAAAGCGGTGATTTTTCAAGATAATAATCATCAAGTGGCATGTGATCCTGTTTCAGCTGCCACAGCTTTTCCTTGACATCAAATATGCGAGACCTATTTTCCACAAGACTATATGTCTCATGCAAGGCTTCCTAAATTTCTCAGGGTAAAGGAAGGTACATAAGCTCTTTTTGATTGAGGTTGACATCACATTGATCAACCAAGAGGATACCAAAGCATTTTCTGACTTCCATTTTCAAAATTCCTTGGTTTCTGAGGTTGGGGGTCTTTTTGCTTCACTAGTTATGTATTCAAGTTTGTCCCATCCATTGAGAACGAGAATCATGGATTGAGACTATTATCGATAATTATCGCTGGTAAGTTTTTCAAAAACAATAAGGACAGTAAAGATGTCATGAGAACCAGATCGTGGCACAAAAGAAGAGGCATCAGAAATTGTAGACATACTGGCCAATCTAGAACAACAACAGAGAAATGAAGAAATGAGCTATAGTGGTCGTTGGTACTGATAGTGAACAGCACAGTTCATCATGATGAACAGTATCGGTGAATAGTACCAATGAATATTACTGATGAATAGTACCAGTGAATAATAAGAAACAATACCGATGAATAGTGACGAGTCACAGACAAAACAACACCAATGAACAATATGAGTCACGGAATGAACAGTACCTATTAACAATACCTATCCACCTTTTACTATTTGTTGTTTTCTTTATAAACACAAAAGCAGTGGTGTTTATTTTTTCTAGTTCTTCAAGAAGTTGTTGAAGCTTATCTGGTGACCAAGCTGTGATGTGGTGGTGGTGACTCGATGGAGATGATCTTGTCTTCCCCCTCTTGTTCTGATCTTGTGTGGCGAAGAGAGAGAATGTCAAATGGGAGTGAAAGATGAGTGGGTCTTTTGGTTCTTCTCCCAATTAGGGTCGTACTACCAGCAATTGTCGATGGTGCTGCTGCCTTGAGAGATGCACTAGCTAGAGTGGCGGGTGATTTGGATAGAGCAGAGAGATTGACCACCGCATCGGCGATGACAACACCAGACGATGTTAAGAATACTGAGGACGCCGATGCTAGTTCTGACAGAGACGGGGAACACAGAGGACACTGGATGACAAGCTTAAAGTGTGCCGATTACTGGTTCTGACAAAGTGGAGAACTCAGAGAGCGCACTGAAGAAGACAGGCATGAGTTTTAGTTTCTAATCACCTCAACTATTCTCTTATGTTCTGATACCATAAAGAGAATTGGAAGACTCAATTGTTGTATTTCCATATTGGTAGGTTACATATCTATACAGAAATGAATTCTAACATAATAATGTACAATCAAAGAAAATAAACAAGACTAATTATCTAATCAATGCCTATAACCGTGGATTTGATTTTTCCCTTTCGGTGATTCTACAAACGGACATTAAATATACCTTCTTTTAACATCCGTTTTTTAAAAACAGATGTTAGATGTACACTTTTAACATCCCTTTTCAAAATTGGATGTTAAAATTAAGGCGAAAATTCTAAAAATGTCACCTCCTACTTTTTAACGTCCATTTTTTTTTTAAAAAACAGACGTTAATTGGGGACATTAAATCCCTACTTTGTAGTAGTATAAAAAGAATATGGCACCACAAAAAGATATTGTTTTTTTAATGTTTTACTTTTTACATGTCAATCAACAGTCTTGTGTATGAGTCAACACTACTACAAAAAAGTAAAGTTGTGGCGCTTATAATTGCATCATCTATGGCGCTAGAGAAGTGCCACATATCTGGACGCCACTAAAAGAAGCTGTGGCACTTGAAAACGCCACAACATTTAAATTTTTTTAAAAAAAAAACCCTCCTGTGGCGCTTGTTGGAGGAAGTGCCACAGGAGGGGGTATTCTGTGGCGCTTGCTGACGCAAGAGCCACAGGAGACCCCCCTCCTGCAGCTCTTCCTCCAACAAGCGTCATAGGAGGGTAATTTTTTTAAAAAAAAATTTAGCTAAAAAATTGTTTTATTTTAATTTACAAAATAATATTAATTGTCCATATTTATTTTCAAAATTGAAGATATTGAGGCCAGTGTTAAACTAGAAATTGTTGGCAAAAAAGTTAAGCTAAAGAAACTTATATTATGATACAAATATTATATTTTTCTTAATCATGCGTATGGACTAGACTATTTTCTTTTAAATTACTAAAATAAGGTTTTGTGAAATTAAAAATTTTTTCAGGCAAAAAATGTTAAAATTGCTTAAGCCTAATCTAAAATCAAGTACTCCGAATATGTAAAGATATCTTTTATCAACATGCTAAAGGCATCACGAGACATGGTCCACTTTTGGTTTTTCTTTTCTTTTGAAATATTATTTTTTTGGATAACTTCTTTTGAAATATTATATATATTCTCCACTTTTTAAACACAAATTAGAACATAGATATCGATTTGAAATAAAAAATTGCAGAAATTATATGCCAATTAAAAAAAAAGGAAGAAGCACGTTGAACTTACAAGCTTAATTGATTAGTGCAGTGGAGTGGGGGACCACGTTGCCCGTTGGTGTCGCAATCTTGAGTAAGGAGGAGGAGGAGTGGGGATGGCAGTTGAAACAAAACAAAGAAGTAGATTCGATGATGAAGACGCGTGTGCATGTGGGTATGTTTTTAAGTGTGAAGATGATAGGAAATGGAGGGAGGGGGGCGACGGTCGTCCACTGCAAGAAGCTGTAGTGTAGATGAAAAGGGAAAGTAAGAGAGGAGGGAATAATTAAAGTGGGATGAGTCAAAATAAATTAAAAGAGAAGGAAGGGGGCCATAGTGCGGGAAGGGAAAAAAATAAGGGTGGGAGCGAGGTGAATTGTGATTGGTGGGAAGTGGATAGTGTAATCGATTAAAAAGGTCAAAATTTTTTTTTTATATAAGCTGAACATTTGACAAAATTTTTTTTTTATTTAATAGAACCAGCTGTGGCGCCTGGATTTCCAAGCACCACAGCCGGTCATTTTTTTTTTTGGAATACCTGCACCAAAATTTTTTATTTATTTAATAGAACCAGCTGTAGCGCCTGGATTTCCAGGCGCCACAGCTGGTCCTTTTTTTATTTTTATTTTTATTTTTTTAGGAGTACCTACGCCTATAACTACAAGGCTTTAGAACCATAAAGGCACGAGGCAGCTAGCCTTCTTGTTTTTTTTAATATAGAAGAAGCTATGGCGCCTGGTTTTCCAGGCACCATAGTTGGTAAATTTTTTTTTATTTATTATACAACTAGCTGTGCTACTTGATTTTCCAGGCGCCACAGCTGGTAGGATGCACCCAATTGTGGCGTCTGCCATGGCAGGCGTCACAGTTGGGCCTACCAGCTGTGGCATTTGGTCCACTAGGTGCCACAGTTGGTACCCAAATTTAAAAAAAAAAAGAAAATAGAAAAAGAAAAAGAGAAAAAAGGCAGTTGTAAAGAAGTGCCACAAAATGTGCGCCACCTTTCAACCTTTTTGTAGTAGTGCAACTTGAAAGAGTATTAGATATGGATATTTTTTATAATGCACATGCCAAACAGTCTAGATGAGTCATCCTTTTCACTCTAACATGTAATGCCCCAAATTTTGATTTAGGGCTAATGACAATTATTGAAAATGATTTGGGGAATTAGAATGAATTTGATATATGAATTATTATTAGAAATACCCAACACCCTGTATTTTAGCATAATTATGTGATGAAATAATTATTTGGGTTAAAATAGGGGTAAATGGTGCATGAAGAAGAGGAAAAGAATTTGATTATGTATTATGTGGTAATATTAATTAATATGACATACTTAGTGGAAAATTGAAAGAATGGAAATTATTGGTCAATTAGTTAGTGATTAATGGAGAAATTAATTACTAACTAAGGAGAAATGAGATATGTAATTAAATAGCTAATGGTGTGGTTAGAGTAACTAATGAGTTACTTACTTTATGAGAATGCATAAGATGTAGACAAGTGTCACTTAATGATGAAGAGAGATGAGAAGAAAAGTTAAAGCATTATTTTTTTATTCATTTCCTCTCTTTTCTCTCTCTCTCCCCCTATTTCCTATGCGCATGAGTAGGCATAGGGGTAGATTTTTCTGCCATTCTTCATCATCTTCACCTCTCATATCTCTCTCCTCTCTCCATAGTTTCGTCCTCTATGGCTGCTCAAGAGAGAGAAAGAAAACTTGATAAAGGTAAGCCATTTTGACCCTCTTAATGGCTTCTAATGGAAAAATGCTCTTCTATAAAGTTGTTTCTTGTGTTGAGAGCTTCGATTTCATGGTTTTAGATTTGTTATTTGGTGGTGTTTGAGCTCTCACACAATTGTGGACTTGGGTGAATCAAGGAACTCCTTTGGAAATAGTTGTAGATGTGAGTAAGATAAACCTTTCTATATAGGTTTTATAGCCATAGGTTGAGTTTTGATTTTCTGGAAATTTGGGCTTGAATTTTGAAATTGAGAGTCAATGTTTTTTTGGTATGTTGTTGTTATGGAAATGTTTCCTTGTTTAGTGTTTGAAATTGATAGAATTGCATTGAAGCTTAAATGTGAAGTTTGGCAACTTTGTGTTGGTTTTGTGTATTGGGGAAAAACAGGGCATGTAAATGGGTTGTGATTTTGATCATTTTGAGGTTACCATTGTATTCCTTGTGAAAATTTATGTGGGAAAAGGCTTGATTGTTGATTTTAGAGTCATTGGACACTTTGGTAGAAATTTGGAAAATGTTGTCAATGTGAACTCTGTTCTGGGCAGTCAGTTTGCACAAAATTTTTGAATGACCAAGTGGTGTCTAAAAATTAGGAAAATTTCTAGCCTTAAAGTTCACATCCCAAGCTTCAAAATGGATATATAATTCATGTCATTTCGTTTTGTGAAATGAGAGTTATGCTTTGCCAAAGTTTGGGACAAAAACTGGACTCTGTTTTGGAGCAGTGTTGAATTTTGTGTCATTCTGGAGTGTTTTTGTGATTTCTAGTTATGGTCCATATTTTTATAGTAAAAAGGACTTAAATACCTTTCATTTGGCTTTGAAATCACCTTTTTTGATTTTTTTACAATTAGTTATGATTTTTGGAAGTTCAGCTAAGAATCAGGGAATTTCTTAGCCGCGACCCAAGGTGGCTGGCCGTGGCCAGTGACCTTCTGACCATATTTTGGCTGCGGCCCAAGGGAGGGCTGGCCGCGGCCAAACCCTGTGTTCCAGCACTTTGAGTTTTTGAAAAGTGATCTTCAACCTATTGTTTCCCAACCTTTTAGGGCTTTTATTAGAGGCATTTGTGGCCTCTTAAGGGTCAATTATGATAACCAAATTTAAGTGTTATGAAGTGAATTAAGTCTTGAAATAGAGTATAACTCTTCGTCCTTAATTATGATTCTAGGATTTGACATTTGCTCTACTCGAGAGAGATCGGTGCCAGAATACGCCCGGAAGGACCAAGGTAGTGACTCTTCTCTCATATTGTGTATGATGTTTTGATATTCATGACTTGTCATTGAGTTTTGTGAATTGTATATTTGTATGTGCCATGGTCCATTACAGCGTGAGTCGTAGGGATTGACGCTGGTCATCTCTAGCTAGACCGTTGTAATCGACATGGATCTTTGTGAATCCGACTCGTGGGGCGGCGTATTGTGAATCCAGCCGTGGGCTGTGTGTTGTATATCTTGCCTGTATGGCCTGCGTATGAAATGCTTTATATGAATCCCATCTGTGGTGAAATATATTGTGTGAACTGTTGCGACGCAATACAGTGTGAACAATTCAGTGTGAGCAAACGTAAGGGTGACATGAGTCATACCTGCCCTTACCGCTGTAACTGCCGTTATTGTTGCCATGCGTGTGTGATGATTTGCTTTCATACCTTATTGTTGTGCATATTATGAGTGATTTGTTACTACGGGGATTCTTTAGAATCTCACACTCCCAAAACAATTTTTGGACAGGACTGAAGGATCTAAAGGAAAGCATATGGCGAAAAGTGGATGAAGCTCCAGGCATGGAGTTACTTATTTTGGTTTTGGTTATCATAGTGTAATTTTGGATATTTTGTTGGGAAACGATTGTATATATTGGATTTATGGTTTAGGATTGTGTAATCCCCTAGTAAGGGTAATGGATTATTGGCAATTGTGCCTTGTAAAACCCTTAATTGATATATGGAACCCAAGTGTGTCGGGAATTTACTGTGTACTCTGATATTGATGAATTGAATCAATTTGTATAGGCCATTTGTATACTGAATGTGAATATGAGACCATTATTTAACAGACTTTTGAAAAGTTTTTGTAAACTCTGTTTTTGGGATATTTACTTTTAAATAAGTCTCAAATCATCTTATAGTCTCTAATTCAAACTTGATTATGTTTTTATGAATTAATCTTGGCCTATGGTGGAAGGGGGTTACATATCACATGTTTGATCTGCGTTAGGCATGGCGACTACTGTTTAGTTTGTTTCCATCTTTCAATCAATTGATGAGTTCACCAAGGAATTGGATTCAAATACTCATCAACTACTCTAATACTATATTTACCTAATTTGATTAGATTAAAAAAAAATTAGTCAAGTTAATGAATATAACATATTTTTTTTAAAACACCATAGTTATATTCTTTAATTCCCTCATTTCCTCTCCCCTTAATTGTTATTGAGAAAGCATCAATATGCTTAAATTAAAAAAAGATTGTCAAATATGATAAATATATCTTATATTTAATATCAATATCAACTTCCCAAATATGTCCTACATTAAGGACCGGAGGGAGTATTTCATAAAGAATTGGGAGTGTAGGCTAGTATAAACCGATATGCAGTAGGGCCTATGCTCTTTTTGCATATGTGTATATGACGATGTTAGGTTAAATTTAATAGTGCTGGCATTCTTATTCTCATTTTAAATGTTTATGGATATTTTTGCACGTCCAAAAAATATATGGTGATGGACACACTTTTGATTAAAGTTCATGGGTATTTTTATACCTTAACCCCATAAATTAAACAGTGTTTGTGTGCATATGAATAAAAAGCATGTTATTTTGCCCCAATAGAGAGATTAAGGGGGAACTTGTTTTGATGATTTTTTTTTTTTTGAGTAAAATACATCGGATGATTAAACAAAAGATACAACACAATAAACTTCTGTCTCATGGAACAGGGGCATCAGACTTCATAAAGAAAGAAAAATTATCTAAAGTTTATAAAGGAAAGTTAGAAAGGAAATTATATTTGTCAAAGAAATTAGTTCTTCATCAAAGATATTGTAATGTATAAAAGAGACTGCGATGTATTGCAACCAAAAATCCTTTTGAACCCTATCACTTTTAGCAAATTCCTTGAAGAGCAATAATCCATTACCTGAGTTCGTTTTAATGAGGACAACAAGTGGAAGTCCTTGACCGCACTATTTTTTTTTTGTGGACTGATTTTTGATCGCACTATTGGATAAAAGGGAATAAGGCTTCATTTTTCAAAGGGTATACATATAAAGAACTATGACATAAAATATTTTTTATGTCTTAATATTAGATGTATCAAAAATATTTTAAAGTGATGAACACATCTAAAAAGATTATTTTAAAGTGTTCAATGCACTGAACAAATATTTTTAAAAGTCTAAATGCACATAAACAATATTTTAGATGCTGCATACACCATAACCCAATATTACATCTAAAATATTCATTTTTTGATGGGCGGATATGAGAATTAAAAAGAAACAAAAACAGAGAGAGAAAGAGAAGAGCGAGTAGAATCTAGTCTAGTTTCACGTTTCAATGTAGCTCTCATCCAACGATCCAACGCAAAGAGTAAAGCAAGAAGAGAGATCTAACGAATAGAAATTCTTCTCAATGCTTTGCATTTTACCTTTATCCTTTAAAAAAAAAAAAGCAAAATGATATTGGTACATTAAAATTGTGCTACACGCAACCATTTACTTTTGCTTTTTACTTTCCAATCAACAGGCTTGTCGGTCCCGGTCAGAAATCAGAAATCAGAAAGAAGAAAGAAGAAAACAGGCTTGTCGGTGAGTCAACTTTGAAGACTTACATAAGTTTTTTATAGTGTACACGCCAAGGCCAAAGCGACCTGCGAAAAATTTCTACTCTCCCTGAGCACGGCAACTCTCATCCAACGTTAACACGGTAATTGTTTCTGTCTCAGTTCTTTCATGTTCTTGTCCTTTTCACTCTAATCCGTGTTTGGTCTTCTAATTAATTGAGCTCACTGTGGAATTGGATTCAAATGCTCATGTATCTCATAAAGCATTGGGAGTGTAGTGTAGTGTAGTATAAACCCAGATCCAAAATTGTTGGAAATTTCATTTGGATCTAGTGATTTTAGTAAATGTTGATCCTATTTCCTCCCATTAAGCCAACTATACAGCAAGATCTTATCCAAAAATAATCATTCGATGAAAATCAGTCAAATCAGTCTTCTAGGTGGTTGTTGTTTTCTGGTCTTGTGAATCCCTGCTCACCTTCACCAATTTTTAATTCGATGATTGTTTAGCGCGTCGGGATTCAGTGGAACATTGGGAATAAAGAAAAACTATGTGGGTCACGAGAAAGCTTTTTTAATTTTTAATTAGATTGACACTTTTTTCTTACTTAAATCCTTGGTGCAATATTATATCAGCGAATAAACTTCAAATACATACCAAAAATGTTCACGAAAGCTATAATATAACTCAACTAATTGCTTTTTCCTTGCTAGTTCCATTTGCTTTAGGGTACACTTCAACTGCTCTGTTATTGGCAATATCAATTATTTTCATGATAGAATCAACAAGATCCTCGTTGTTTTCCTCTTTTAAAGAGTGTGTGTTATATCATCGCAGTGCACTTATCATGTTTCATTCTAAATTTACCCTGATATTTTCATTTCTGTCTTCTAGTACCAGCAACTATGACAGGACGCCCAGAAATATCTTCTTCGACCCACTATCAATGGACTTATGACGTCTTCCTCAACTTTAGAGGTAAAGATACTCGTTATGGTTTCACCGGAAGCCTGTATAATGCTCTCAATCAAAATGGAGTTCGCACCTTCTTTGATGACAAGGAAATTCGAAAAGGGGATGAAATTACACCAACGCTTCTTAAAGCAATCCAAGAATCTAGGATGGCCATTGTTGTATTTTCTAAGGGGTATGCTTCCTCAAAATTTTGTCTGAACGAACTAGTCCAAATCTATCAATGTATTATGAGAGACGGACGAAAAGTTTGGCCAATTTTTTATGGTGTGGAGCCTTCTGATGTACGACATCAAAGAGAGACATATGGACAAGCACTAGATAAACATGAACAAAACTCAAGGGTTGATGAAGAAAAGATGAAAAATTGGAAGCAAGCACTACGTGAAGTAGCTGATCTCAGTGGCTCAACACATGATCCAAGGTTATTCACAAGTTTTATTTTCTTTTTTATTTTTTACCCAGCTAGTTTCTATGGTAGATTACAAGAAAATTATTACAATTATTATGCATGCATATGAAAAATGAATTGGATGGATTAAATTAGAATTGATTGAAATTTCTGTTTTCCTTTCCAGCAAAAAATATGATCATGAACTCATTGACGAGATTGTGAAAAACATCCTTAGGATAATCAAAAGGGACCCCCTCACTGTTGCCGAATATCCGGTTGGTTTAACTTCTCGCATTGAAAAAATAAACTCTCTATTGCAACTTGGGTCAAATGATAAGGTCTTGATGATAGGAATTTGTGGAACTGGAGGAATGGGTAAATCAACAATAGCACGTGCTGTGTATAATGGAATTGCTGATCATTTTGATTATTTGTGCTTTCTCGATGATATCAAAGGAGAATCTGCGAAACATGGCCTACAGCAACAGCAAGCCAAAATGCTTTCAAAACTTTCACGGCAGAAGGAAGAAATTGAAGACATTGATGAAGGAGTTGCACTCATAAAACGAACTCTCAAAGGCAAGAAAACTCTTTTGATTCTTGATAATGTAGATGAACGAGGGCAGTTACAGAAGTTGGCTGGGGAATGTGAATGGTTTGGTTCTGGGAGCAGGATCATTATAACAAGGGATTCACATTTACTTTGGGTTCATGGGGTTGAAAGAATATATGAGATGGAGGAATTAAATGATGTCGAATCTCTTGAATTGTTAAGTTGGATGGCCTTTGGAAAGAAGCAAGTTGATGATACAAAATGCAAGGATGTTATGAAGCATGTGATTAATTTGCCAGTGGTCTTCCCTTAGCCCTTGAATTAATAGGCTCTGACTTGTATGGTAAGAATGTAAGGGAGTGGGAATCTATGTTAGATGGATGTAAGAGAATCCCCCATGAAAAGATTCAACAAATATTAAAAGTAAGCTATGATGGCTTACAACAACAGGGAAAAGATGCTTTTCTTGATATTGCTTGCTTCTACAATGGAAGAGCATTGGAATATGTCAAAAAGATGGTGGGAAATGTTCATGATTTTGATCCAAATTATCAAATCAGAGTGTTGAAAGACAAATGCCTCATTAAGATTGAGAATGGTTCTAATCGTATCAAAATGCATGATCTAGTACAAGATATGGGAAGGGAGATTGTTCGTCAAGAATCACAAAAAGATCCAAGAAAATGCAGTAGGTTATGGTCAAGTAAAGATATTCGTCATGTTTTGGAAGAAAGTGAAGTAAGTCTAACCCTAATTGGAATTATCTACTTTTTCTTGTTTGACTCAATTTTATTTTTTTCCACTTAATTTCTTGGTGGTATTACAATTGATGAGATGCATATTTATCTGGTTATGTTTTAGAAAGATAATGCTCAAGAGTTCAAAACAAGGCATGGCCAGATGACAGGAACCTTAATAAGATCAACCCAAAGCTTGACTTGATTGATTTCGTATGTTAGGTTTGTCGTGTTTAATATTGCGTGGTTTTGATTTTGGATAAGGATTTTTCACTATTTTTATAGTTCTAGTATTTAATAGTTTCAATATTTACTTTATGATAAAATTTATATTGGCAAAAGCATAAACGCCAAAAAAAAACAAAATCATCCGTCTAAAGGAAAAATTGTTCCTAAAATGTTTATTTAAAATAGGTCAAATTGGTCTAAATTTGAGAAACCAAAATAATAATATATAAATAAAGATATGAATTGACATATAGCTATATGCATAAGCTTTGATTAGAGTTTGTTTGCTGGTACTGTAACATTACTTCTCATCATGACTACTTTTTTTCATCAATAATTGATAAAATTTTGTTTTCATTTATACAGTAGTTTATAAGGGCACAAATGAAGCGAAGTTAGCGTCATAACATCAGAGTCAGAATGTATAAAGTAAAACTTATATTTTTATGGTACTGTTGTCTAATCAAATTATAAACAATTATTTCTTTAACTTTGTTACTCATTTTGTTATCAAAACTATCAATGTATTTAAAATTTAAAAACTACTTTTTTAAATTTAATTACATAAATAAGTTTAAATACCTAAGTTTTTTCTAAAATAAATGGTGATTAAGAAGCCTTTAAGATTATGAAAAGGTTTCAACTAAAAACTTTTTGCTGAAAATCAACTCTTTGTTTGTTAGAACATAGAAGTTTACAAAATAGATTTTAACCCTCTTCCCATATTTTGTTTGTAATGTGGCCCCCTTCTACATTCTAGATTTGTCCCTGGTTGTTATGTTTTTGTTTGGTAATTGTGTTAGTTATTTGATATAGGTGTGGGACACACTTATTATTGATATTTTCATTTATTTTCGGAATGTTACCAAAAGTTATCAATCAATGCTTTTGGCCTAAAGTACTGAATGCATATAGTTGAACTCATTGACTAGTATATACACAAGAAAAATATTTTTTATAAAAAAATAAAGACTTAAGTAATATTGCATGGCTTGATCTATTTGAATTGTTTGCTATGTGCTTTTAGTCGCGTGGTTTTGATTTTGATTAGGAAAATAATCATCATTTTGTTTTGCAATATGTTTATCATTATTTATTATTATTCATATAACTATAGCATGAAAACCTTTAACATATCAGTGGCTTTGAATATTTGATTTTTTTCTATTTACTATTATAC
Source organism: Inga leiocalycina (assembly GCA_963242795.1). NCBI lineage: Eukaryota > Viridiplantae > Streptophyta > Magnoliopsida > Fabales > Fabaceae > Inga > Inga leiocalycina. Next base: position 62,677,215 of record OY725320.1, read on the forward strand.
ATTTATCAAATTGCTAATGTTTTGTTATTTTCTTTAATTTTTCGTTTAAAAGGGAACAAGTAAAGTTATTATCATAATTCAAGTTCAAAGCTCTGAATGCATAGAAATTGATTGGGATGGGCAAGCCTTCAAGGGTATGAAGAATCTCAAAATTCTTATTCTTGAGAATGGTAAATTTTCACAAGGTCCCGAATACCTCCTAATAGTTTAGCAGTATTGAGATGGAGAGGATATCCTTCATCAAGTTTGCCTGATGCTTTTCGTCCAAAGGATCTTGTTGAATTCAATGTGAGAGATAGTAATTTCAATTCAATAAGGGAAACAGTTAGTAAGGCAAGCACCCCAAATCTTGTGTGTATTTTTTTTGGCTTTCTAGCTTGTAGTTTGTTCATTTGTTTAATTAATTAGACTTCTTATATAGTTTTGGTTATTGCAGATGAAATTGCAGAAGTCAAATGTGAGTGTTTTGAACTTTTCACGGTGTAAAGATATTGAGAAGATACCTGCTTTATCTGGCCTCCCAAGTTTAAGGGAGTTATGGCTTCGTGAGTGCACAAATCTGATTGAGATTGATAATTCAGTTGGACAGTTAGCAAAACTTGAAACCTTGGATGTAAGGAGCTGTACCCAGCTTAGGACTTTTCCAAATGAATTGAATACACCCTCTCTTGTTCATTTATATCTTTACCAATGCAGGAATCTGAATTTCTTTCCAGAAATAGTAACAAGGGAAATGAAAATGTCTTCTTTGTATTTGATAGAAACTGGTATAAATCAATTGCCTCCATCACTTGAAAATCTTACTAAACTTGGTTCGCTGGGAATTGTAACAGACTCTGGAGTGAGATCAATGAAGCTACCAAGTAGCACTTTTTTGTTGCCAGCACTTGAAAACATAACAGTTGACGGTGTTGAAGAGGAGCTTATTATGAAAGTGGGATCAATAATATATCCAAACATAATGTCCCTTACACTCACAGACTGTAATATATCCGATGAGAACCTTCAGAATTATCTTGCTGCATTCTCCAATGTTCGTTCTTTGGACTTGAGGGGTAGTGATTTCACAATTTTGCCCTCATGCATAGAAGATTGCCGATTCTTGTCTGAACTTGTGCTAGATAATTGCAAGCATCTAATAGAAGTGAAAAAGTTCCCACCTGGCATAATAGAATTGAGTGCAGTAGACTGCACATCGTTGAGTTCTGAGTTGAGAAAGTTACTATTGAGTAAGGTCGATTTCACTCTCTAGTTTTCTTACATTAATCACATCTATTGAGTATCTATGACTTCATTGGTTTTGTTTCTCAATATTTCTTTTGATTCATAGGAATTACTTGCTTCTGTAATACCGACCAACATTGAATCTATGTCTGAACAAGCACAATTTTATGTGCCAGGAGGAAGCATCCCGGAGGAAGCATCCCAGAATGGTTCGATCACTGTAGCAAAGGGCCATCCATTTCTTTTTGGTTTCTTGACCGATATTTCCCAACTTGTCTTATTATTTGTGCTATTCTTGAACTACAAGACGATGTTGAGGTCCAAATAGAAGTGTTCATAAATGAAGAGGCATGTATTGGTGACGTTGCGCTTTTAAACACGGGATATGAAGAGGAGCATATATTTGTGGATTATATTTTGGAATTCGAAATGTTGAAATTATATGCACAAGGTCAATGGAAACATGCAAAGATTTGTTTCTCTTCACCGTTCATAGGTGCTATAGTTAAAGTTAAAGAGAGTGGAATCTATGTAGTCAGAGATGAGAGAACGAATATGGAAAATATCCGATTCACTGATCCTTTCCAATGTTCAGATCTCTTAACTAATGACTAAGGTATAGTGTTATCCCCATTCTTTTTAAATCTAATTTAATGTAATTTAATATTCGATTGCACTTTGCTTAGGTTGTACTATAGAAGGTGACACTACTGCTACAATTAACCCTTTCTCCCCATCCCAAAGTGAGCTGCAACATACACACTCACATGTTGTTTTGGACATTGACTGGTTAAAACGACTATCTACCGCATGTAGGACACAGAGACTTTCCTTTCCTATCTCAATCCATATGGATCCTGGGATTGTGGGTTCTCAATTGGAATATGATATCATTATTACCAAGCAAGATGTCATGGAATTCCTAAACATGCAAGCGCTGTGCATAACCATTATCCTAGTCTTTGTCATGTACGTAACTTTATTTTAATTTGTAGACGTAACATATCTATGCATTTAGCTCTCTCTTACAACTCCACGCATGGCATGCAATTTGATAGGTTTGCCAACAACCTTTGCTGCGATAGAGAAATTGATGATAGATTTGGATTTTTGTGTCCAAATGCTGTTCAAAGTGTAGGCAATACGCGAAAAGATAGAATATCTTACATTGGAAGTACTATCAAGGAAGGCAATAAACAATGTTGGCTTGCACCAATTCATGAAGGGTATTAAGTTCATTCATTATTAAAATGTGAATAATTAATCTGATATTATAATCATTAATTGATGTATTTTGTAGGAATCATTGGACTTTATGTACTATTTGCCCAGAGTCAAATATCATTTATTGGTTTGATTCATTGGGAAGAGAACAAAGTGATGATATTGAGAACGTATTCACTGAGTAAGTATATTCTTTTGGTAAAACGCTGGTTAGCGGTATTATTAGTCAATAATCTAATTTCTTACTTGTATTTGATAACAGAGCTCTTGAGATGTATCATATCATTGGAGAAAAGAACACCAAATGGCTACGCCCAAATGTAAGTAAGCAATTTTGAACATTAATGTATAGATAGTTAAGTTTATCTCATTCTTGCTCTTTTAAATTTTGATTGCTCTTATTTCTTGATTGCTAGTGCCGTCGTCAAGTTGAAAATAAAGAATGTGGATATTACGTCATGGGATATATGTATGATATCATTGATCTTAACCAAGTTCACTCACTAGACACGGTAATTACATATTTACCATTCAAGTTTTCTCATTGTAGTTGGCGTTTTGAGCTATTATTTATTATGATGTGTTTCAAACTTGTAGCACTTTAATAATCCACAATGCTATTCGCAAGAAGATATCAACTTCATTCGGAACATGTGGTCAACCTATTTCCTTAAGTTAAGAAGGTTCATGGGGCTAGACTTTGATGATGAGGAGGACGAGGACGAGGACGACGAAGAAGAGACGACTTCAAAACATTATAATGTGAGTGTTGGTTTGAACTGATGTTTTATATATTATTATTGATGTAATGGTATAAGATATGTTTAGAGCTCAGACTTTTCATTTGACAACGGTTTCGTTGGAAAAGTTTGTTTTAATGTTGTTGTAATTGCAAACGATATGGTCATGTGTGTTGGGAAAATCATGTAGTTTGTCACAAGGACATGAAAAGATTCTACACAACCAAATGTAGTTTGTCCAGATTTAATTTTTTTTATTTTTTGTTTTTTCTAAAAATATTATTTTAATGGATACATAATTTAAAATAAATATAATCTCTTAACTAACATTTTTTTATCAATGCGAAGAAACACATACTTGATTAATTCCTCGATCTTGAATCCTGTCAACTATCTTAGTGGTGTCATGCCCACCACGTGATGTACCAAGGATGGTTCCTCCACGATTATGGATATCATTTACACTCTTTGGAGTTAGAGTGATTGTATTACGAGAAACCCTTATACCCTCCCTTCACGACACAATAATTCTTTAGTTGATAAACACACTAAAATAACAGGTTACTATCTTTTGTATTACAGAGGCCAAAAATAAGAACAAAAGAAAAAATACCTCAGACTCAGAATTGAATAACTTTTCATTGAGAAGAGACACCATTGATGTACAAAGTTGCATGAATTTTAATAAAAAAAGGAATAAGGTTTATGCTTTAAGGGGATGAAATTAGGGGCAAAATTCAAGGGAATGAAAAGAACCAGGTTATGGCTACTTAAATTACTTAGTATTATTTACGAAGTTATCCATCAATGTATGATTAATCCTATTCCGCTAAACTAATATGAAAGTTACTGTTCATGAGCCACGTTGCCAACGCATCTGGCTCCATGCCACTTTCAACAATCCCAGCCTATAATTTTTTGCCGCCATCTAATAATTTGAATGCACCCCAAGACTCATGCTTCAATGAACCTTCTCTGCTGCCATATCACTCCTGAAATATACTCCTTCATTGTATTTTCGTTCTGAGAGAACAGAAGAATAGATTTGGGCATATCCAACAAAGACTTCTTTGGTGTACTCTTCCCCGTTCAATATGTTGCTCTACAACATCTCGCCAAAGTAAATTATAATCATAAGGCTCCTAATCTAAGAGTTCAATTACACGTCCAAAATCAATCTACAAAAATCAATTTATTATATATTAATAACTCTTTGAGTTATTAGAAAAATTAATTTACTTAACTTAATTCTATAATTTTAAAGTTTTGAATTAATTACTCTTAAAAAATCCAATTTCACACTAAAATCCAAATTATTAATTTAAATATTTTTCTTAACTCAAATAACCTATTCAAGTCATTGATTATCATTAATTTCATTCCCTTACATAAAATCTACAATTTTAATTTTAAGACATAAAATAACTAAATTATAAATCTTCATCTTAAAAAAAATATAAACCAATTAAAACCTTGAGAATACCTTCAATAATCCAAATAAATCATTCAACCTAAATTTAATTGGTTAAAAAGCTCAATATAGAATTATTTATAGATTGATTATATAAAAAATTCATTATAAAATCTTATACCGACTGAATAACAAAAGTAAACCAATTAAAACTCACTATTAATTATTCTCTATATTCCTATCGTCATATACTGATTAAACTTAAACCTGCTCAAAATTCTAATCCTAAAATATTCTCTAATCAATAAGAAAGTATTATCATAAGAAAGAGAAAATTATTTAAAATATTTTTTATGAGAAAAATTTTGTGATTAAAAATGATTTTGAGTGTATATTCCCTTTGTCACAGCACCTTTCGGCCCTTTTTCATTTTTTAATTAATTTTTTTAAATTATTCAATCAGTAGCGCCGAAAGGTTCCACTGATTGAATAACTTTTGGCACTTCTTTTTATTTTTTTTTTATTTCATTATTATTATTATTTTAATAATTTTTTAAACATATTTTAACTTGATTCCTTTTTTCTTTTTTTCTAAAAATTACCTACTAAATTTATTTTTTTAATAAATAATTAGTTCTAAATTATAATTATATCCTAAAAATAAAAATGAGAATATTACAGCTACCCTCTTAAACTTTTAATACAATGGTGAGCGCTTCACAATTAAACATGCTCAATATTGTTATAACCTTATGACTATAGAAATTACAATGAGAATAAGAATTAGAAAATTTTCTTTAGTAAAAGAAATGCAAATAATGTTTTTCTCCCTTGTTGAATTTACTAAGAATCCCGGAGTGCTCATCATTCTTTTTCTTTAACTCTAATAGTTGAGGCAATTCACAATCTCGGTTCTTTTAGTCATGTGTTCATCCTCCATTCGGTTGATCCTTTTTATTGTACTGACCAGCTCTGTTGCCACCTTAACAAATTATAAATGTAAAGCATCATACTCATATTGCAATTCATTGACTGCAATAAAAATATAAAGATGTGACGCTTATAATTATATTAGTTGTGGCGTTTTGAAACGCCATAGCATAATAATTTTTTTTTTAAAAAAAATGACCCTCCTGTGATGCTTTTTAGAAGAAGTGCCATAGGAGGGGCGGCTCCTGTGGAGTTTACGTCAGCAAAAGCCATAAGAGACCCTACCCTCCTGTGGCGCTTATGTCAGCAAGCACCACAAGAGGGCACCCCTTCCTGTGGCACTTCTTTAGGAAAGTCATGTCCTTTTTTTTCTTTTTTACTTTCTTCCTATGGCCTTTATTTAAGGAAGCGTCATAGGAACTTTTTGTTGTTGTTGTCCTTTTTGTTCATATCACCTATAATTGCAATAGTGCACTACTTTAAACATTTTCTATATATATCCGCAACAAAATGAAGAAAAACAAACAACGACAATGAGATAACTTTAAAATGATACAAACAGATGATTAATTAACTAAAGTAGTATTAAAAATAGTTATACAATATATTGTAAATGAAATACAACAAATTCAACTTGAATAAATGACACAACAATTGGCAAAGAATAATACAAAAACTAGCTAGTGAATTAAATAGTAGCTACCCAGAGATTTGCTTAAACACATATTCACGCCATTCCTCGATCACTTCATGAAGTTGATGGTCAGTTAAAGTGTCACAACGTTGATCTTCATAATGCTACATATATATATACAATCAGGCACAAATTAAAATGAATTAAAATCAGTAAAACTTAATTATCAGGCATTAAATAAATTTAATTAAAACACAATATGAAGTGCAACTAAATGGCTTACTTTTTGAGGAATAAATAGTTGATCATGCGTAATTACATCCTTCATAAATTTCATGATGTAATACCCACAATCATTGTCATTGGGTTGGAAAGAGCACTGCAAAAATATAATGAAATATTTAACTCTGTTTATGAATAAAAATTGTTTAGTAACAAAGTTTGAGTAAATTCATATATCAATACCTATATCTTCTTCCAGGCATAGCTAAGGTGAGGGTCAGCAGCTTTAGAATAGGTTAAGGAGATAGAGGCCCGATACGCAGTCAATGCGCTAACAAAACAAATAGAAACTGATTACTATTGGTTATTCAATCACATATGCAAATATTTACACATACGCACGTACACTTACCTATTAAACAATCGCAACATATTAGGACGGTTTTCTGGAAGACCTCCAATTAAAGGATCCACATAGTAAATGCGAGGGCCTAAAGGTTCCGCTGGATTGATAACTATCAATATCCAATGTAGCCTAAAATATTTTAAAAAATCTGTTTCAACAATCACGTCATGATAAAAGTTAAACAATAAAAACAAAAGTTGTACTACTAATAACTTACTCCACATTGTATGACACTAGAAATAGCGTAGTTGGTGTCACTTTCTTTGTAAAGTAATCTTTCATATCATTAGATTGCGCATGTATATCTACTTTACCCCCATATTGGCCAACTAGATCAGAGTTGACAAATACGAATTGGACCCTGTCTGTATCCATTAAGATGTATTTTGTATTACTTGTATTTTTTATTTTCCAAATGTTAATTCTTTTCACGTAAAAACTACTTTAATATTTCTAAATTTAGTAAAAAGTCAGGGGATTATTTACAACTGACCCAAAGTTCAGGGGTTTTATATAATTTCACCAAAAAAATTTAACTTCGAATATACATTCATTTAAGATATCTAACAATAATAAAATTTATTTAAAATAGAATTAGAAGATTTAGAATTAAAATCATTATTATTAAAATACTAAAACTTGTTTAAAATAATTTTCCTTTCACTTGTGTCATTTCCTTCTAAAATATATTTTATATATATTTAAACAACATTTTTTTTTTCACATTTAAAATTCAATTTTAATAGTATTTTTTTAAAGTATATCAAATTCAATTAATTTTTATTATTTTACTATAAATTATGCTAATCAACACTTTATAATTTATTTTCATTTTTAAGAATAACAAATCACGATAAAACTTTTAAAATTCAACCATCAATCTTTGTGAATGTATAATTACCACTATACCTTATCACTAGGTATATCATAGAGTACATTATATTCTCCAGCACACAAGACCAAGTCATAATAGTAGAATCAACACGTGTAACAAAAAATTATGGAATAAAAAAATGCAAAAGCTTAAAAAAACACAAGCTAGCTAACATAAAAAATCATAGTACAAGAACTTGATATGTGAGCACATTACTACATCAGCTACTAAGTAAAAGAATAAAAAACGCAAGCTAGTTGTCGGCCAAAAGAAAACAAATTAAGCTATCATATAAAAGAACCTGAAAAAATTAAAAATTAAAAAAGCACAAACACTTATAAATTAATTGACTAGCGCAAGGAGTGGGGGACCATGTTGGTGACGATAGCTTGAGTGAGGAGGATGAGGAAATGTGAGTTGTGGAGTGGAGTGGGGACCAACTGGAGTAAGGTTCAAAAGAGGAAGGGAGACAGATGGTAGGAAAAAAAGGGAACAACTGGGGATAGACTAGGGACGACAAGGAACAAATAGGGAAAAAGGGACCAAGAGAATTTGATGAAGAAGACGTGTGTGTGTGTGTGTGACCAGCGCAAGGAGTGGGGGACCATGTTGGTGACGCTAGCTTGAGTGAGGAGGATGAGGAAATGTGAGCTATGGAGTGAAGTGGGGACCAACTGGAGTGAGGTTCAAAAAAGGAAGAGAGATAGACGGTAGGAAAAAAAGGGAACAACTGGGGATAGACTGGGGACGACAAGGAACAAATAGGGAAAAAGGGACCAAGAGAATTTGATGAAGAAGACGTGTGTGTGTGTGTGTGGGGACCAACTGAAGTGGGGTTCAAAAGAGGAAGAGAGACAGATAGTAGGAAAAAAAGGGAACAACTGGGGATAGAGTGGGGACGACAAGGAACAAATAGGGAAAAGGGACCAAGAGAATTTGATGAAGAAGACGTACGTGCGTGCGTGTAGAGAAATGGTTTTGGGGGGGGGGTGGCATCAGTCGATGAAAGGAATAATGGAAAGAGGGAGGGAAATTGAAAGATAAAGTAAAGTAAAGAGGGAAGAAATTTGCCGAAAGTGGATTCTATTATCCACTTTTAGCCAATTGGCAAGCGCCTGGTGGCTAGTTTGTGGCATGCCACCAACTGCGGCTCTTAGCTAACCAAGTGTAATATCTCAATTTTTGATTAAGGGCAAATCATGATTATTATGGATAATTATGAATTTAATTTGAATTATTATGTGTTTTATGGCAATATTAATTAATATGTCATAATTATTGAAAAGAAAAAATTGGAAGAATGGAATTATTGGCCATGAGTTGGTAATTAATGGAGAAATTAATTACTAACTATGGGGAAAATGAGAAGTGTGATTAAATGCCTAATGGATGGATTAAAGTGGCTAATTGGTGACTTATCTTGTGGGAACCAATAATAAAATGACATGTGGCAAAAGTTGGGCAAGAGAGAGAGGTGTAAGAAAAGTCAAATGGCATTTTAATATGATTCTTTCTCTCTCTTCCTCTCCCCATTTTCGGCTGCTGAAAGGAGGGAGTAATCATCATCATTTTCTTCATCTCTCCACTCCATCTCTCACTCTCATCTCTTTTCTCTTTGCTGGGCGCCATTTTTGCAGCAAAGGAAAGGAAGAAAAGCTTTGAAAAAGTAAGGAAAATGATCTCTATTGCTCAAGCACCTTTCCTTAAAGTTGTTCCTTGATATAAGAGCTTCATTTTGGTGGTGGTGGTTGGTCTATTGGTGTTGATTTGTGGCCACACGAAATTTTGGGAAGTGGTGAATCAAGAACTCCATGTGAAAAAGTTGATAAGGTGAGTGAAACCTATCTATCTATCTATCTATATTTTGTGCCAAATGGATTAGCTTGGAAATTCTGGAAATTTGGCTTGAAATTTCAAAAATTAGGCTCTTGTGGTGTTTGAATTGTTGTTGTCATGGATATGATGCTTTGAGATGTATCTTGGGTAGATAGAATTTGATTGAAGCTTAAATGTAAGGTTTGGCACATTTGTGTTGGTTTTGTACATTGGACAAAAACAAGGCATGTAATTGGGTTGTGATTTTGTTCATTTTGAGGTTACCATTGTGTTCCTTGTGAAAATTTATGTGGGAATAGGCTTGATTGTTAATTTTGGAGCCATTTGACACTTTGGTAGAAAATTGGAAAATCTGTCTTGTGTGAACTGTATCTGGGCAGTCAGTTTGCATGAGCTTTTTGAATGACCAAATGGTGTTGGAAAATTCTGAAACTTTCCAGTCTTAAAGTTTGCATCCCAAGCTTCAAAATGGATAAATATTTTGTGTCATTTCATTTAGTATTCTAGGAGATATGATTGTCCAAAGTTTGGGATGGAAACAGAACTCTGTTTTGGAGTAGTGTTGAGTTTTTGGTGATTCTTTATTTGTGTGATGATTTGAAGTAATGAGCCATATTTTTTCTAGAAAGAGGACTTAAAAATACCTTTCATTTGGCTTTGGAATCACCTCATTTTGATTTTTCTAGAATTAGTTATGAATTTTGGAAGTTCAGCCAAGAATCTGGGAATTTCTTGGCCGTGGCCCAAACCTTTCTGACCTAATTCTGGCCGCGGCCCAAGGAAGGGCTGGCCGCGGCCAACCCCTGTGTTCCAACACTTTGAGTTTTCGAAAGGAGATCTCTAACCTATTGTTTCCCAACCTTTTAGGGCTTTTATTAGTGGCATTTGTGGCCTCTTAAGGGTCAATTATGATAACCAAATTTAAGTGTTATGAAGTAAATTAAGTCTTGGAATAGAGTATAATTCTTCGTCCTCAATTATGATTCTAGGATTTGACATTTGTTCTACTCGGGAGACACTGGCGCTAGGACACGCCCGGAAGGACCAAGGTAGTGACTCTTCTCTCATATTGTGTATGATGTTTTGGTATGCATAACTTATTATTGAACTTTGTGAACTGTGTGCCATGGTCCATTATGGCGTGAGCACTTCAGCGTGAGCGGTATAGGGATTGAAGCTGGCCATCTCTAGATCGGCCGTTGAACTGCCATTGTAATCGACATGGACTTTTGTGTATCCAACCCGTGGGGTGGTGTTTTTGAATCCAGCTGTGGGCTGTGTGTTGATCTTGCCTGTATGGCTTGTGTTATGAAATGCTTTATATGAATCCCAGTTGTGATGAAATATATTGTGTGGATTGTTGTGATGCAATACAGCGTGAGCAATTGTAAGGGATGACATGTGTCATCTAACCATTGCCGTTGTAACTACCGTTGTAGTTTCTTTATGTGGACAATGATTTGATTTCATGCTTATTGTTGTACATACTATGATTGATTTGACACTATTGGGATTCCTTAGAATCTCACTCTCCTAAAAACTATGTTTTAGACAGGGCAGAAGGATCAAAGGGAAAGCGGGCGACGAAGAGCGGATAGAGCTCCGGTTTAGAAGTATATTTTGGGTTATTGGTTATCATGTATATCATTTGGATGTTTTTGGGAAACAATTGTGTATATTGGGATTGATGGTATAGTTTTGTATAATCCTCAGTTAAGGGTAATGAATTGTGGGCTTTATGCCTTTGTAAAACCCTTATTAATGAATGGAATCCGAGTGTGTCGGGAATTTGCATTATACTCTGATATTTGTGAATGAAATCAACCTGTACATGCCATTTAGTATTGAAATGTGAATATGAGACCGTCATGAACAGGTTTTGTAAGTTTTTGTAAGCCATAATTTTGGGAAGTTTGATTTTGTTTAAGCCCCAAAATCATCTAAGGTCTCTAATGCTACATCAATTACGTGTTTATGAATTAAATCTTAACCTATGGTGGAAGGGGGTTACACCAAGCGCCACAATTGGTCCAATGTGGCTGAGAAGCAAGCACCACGTAAGCCACGCACCAGCTGTGGCGCTTGGCTGGTGGCTAAAATTTCCAAAAAAAAATAGAAAAAAAGGCTGTGGTATTTTTTTAAAGAGGGACCATAAAATAGGCGCTACTTTTCAACCTTTTTGTAATAATGATTACAAGATGAATCAGAATAAAGTACCTCCTGTGTTTCTAAATTTTCTTGTCGTCCACAAGACAGATATTGACCATTTCCTCCTTACTTTTATGTATCGGGGTATACAAATGTAAAGAGCTATGAAAACTGTTTTTGGGTGTAACAGTGTCTGGATGTGTTGGAAAGAGAGGAACAACGTCAGAAAATTAAATATTTTAAACATAGAATTATATTCAGAAATAATTAAAACCCAACAATATTGTTGATGACTCCATAAACAAAATCATTTATATATTTCCCTTCACTGCCAATGACTTCACCAGTCCACCTTAAAGCTTTTTCTCAAGCTCTAAGAATTCCGATAATAGGGAATCGAATTTTGACTAGTCAAAGATTTCATATTGCAGAGTATCAGTTTTTGTGCATTTTACGTAATTGACACCACTTGAATATCTATAATACTCATTTTTATCTTTTGTACAATAGGGAACAAAAATAAGAACAAAAGCAAAAATGAAAAAAAAAATACCTTAGGGTCAGAACCGAATAACTTTTCATTGAGAAGAGACACCATTGATGTACAGAATTGCATGAATAATTTGAACAAAAATGGAATACGGTTCATGCTTCATGGGAATGAAATTAGGGGAAAACGTCATATGGCGCTGAATTTACAAGAAGCTATAAGCTCAAGCCACTTTAAATTACTTGGTACTATCTACAAAATTATCTATTATATACAGACGCACGAGTGACTTTGCTTGTTTCTTAGAGTTATTTGGTTTCCCTCATTTTTCTCCTCATTTATCATTTTTTCATAGAACGGAGGAGAGATAAGTATTTTATTTTCTGTTCTCTTTGTTTCCAAGCAAACATTAAGCTTACTTTCTCGGAAATGAGACACGCACGAGCCACTATGTTCAGATGAAGTATTTTAACTATATATGAACATGCCCTGTAGCAATTTTTTACCTTTACATGAATATATTGTTTCGATTTTTCCACTACTAAAAAAAAAAAACCTTAGCACTTATTTTTAAATTAACTATGGCACTTAAAAAGTACCACCATATCCCATCACAATAAAAGAATCTGTGACGATTTCTTGAGGAAGTGCACACTTGTGTGCCCTTCCTCAAGGAAACGCACCTAAGGTTTATATATATATATATATATATATATATTTTAAATTTTTTCTTCTTATGACACTTTTTTAAGAAAATTTTATAGGAAGTGTTATTTTTTAAAATAATAATTTTTTCATATTTTATTTTAGAAATCTATAATTATAGTTGATAACACACTTTAAACACATTTCTATTTTCACAACAAAATGAAGAAAAACAAACCATAATCAAATGACTTTAAAATTATATAAATTAACAAAATTACTACTAAGTAAAATATAAGTGTTAAAAATAAATAATTATCGTACTTATGTAACTCATCAATATTAACAATTATTACAAAAGTTAAAAATTATAACTACTACATATCTTTACATACAACATTTATATTATAACATTTAATTTTATCTCATTTATTTTTCAACATATAAAAATAAAAATAATTTTTTCAGATTTCATAATAAATTAAATATAAAAGATATCAAGCAAGTTAAACTGTTAACTACTAATAAAATTATATTTGTAAGCTCAAAAATTAAAAAAAATATACAATATATTGGAAGCTTAAATAGAGTGAGTTGAAACCTCAAGCACAACACCTAAAAAAAATTTAATAAAGAAAAAAGAGAAAAACAAAGTTGCATGGATGTTTAAAAAAATGTGATTAAGAAGACAATGTGTTGTACGAAGCTTTAAAATATATAAAAAAAGGAAAAATGAGTGGATACGACTTACAGGATGAAATGAAACTATAAGGAGGATAAAATGGGACCAAAAGGGAGGAGGAGTGGGGTCAGTTTGGTGTAAGAAATGGGACACAAGAAATGAAGAAGGAGTGCCGAAAATAAAAAGAGGAAGAGGAAATGTTAGAAGTGATGAAACAAAGAAATGAGGGGGAGGTGCAGATCGAAATGGGGATGGTGATGAGTGACAAAAAGAGGAGAAGGAGGAAATATGGAAACTAAGAGGATAAGGAGTGATGACACGTGTTGGATGAAGAGTAGAGACTAAAAGGATAAAGGTTATGGAAAAAAATCACAGGAGAGAGAAGGGATTGGAAAAAAAATTTAAAAAAAATATTACTTTATGTAGCGCTTGCTCAAGGAAGTGCCACATGCCACATAAAATACGTGGCAGCTATGGCACTTTCTTAAGCAAGCGCCACTGCTGCTTTATTTTTTTAAGAAAAAAAAAACACCTTAGGTGGTCCCTCCTCAAGGAAGCGCCACCTAAGCACCTAAGGTCACCAAACAATTGTGGTGCTTCCCACTTAAGGTGTTTTTAAAAAAAAAAAGTAAAAGAAGCTATAAAGAAGCCGCAAAAAGCGCACCACTAATCCCTATTTTTATAGTAGTATCCCCTGCTTAGAATAAAACTTATACAAACAAATGCTAGACATCCACTTCAATTCTCTTTTTTTGATGACTGGCACTTGCCGTCTTGTAGCCATGACTTTGCCTTTTTAACTGTTCTTGTTCCTTTTTCTTTTCAAGATTTTCCTCTTTTCGGTTGTTGTTACCTGTTTTAAGCAGATTTTTGTGTGAACTTATGAACTCCTCTAACTGAGATTAGGCAGCTTCTGAGTTCTTATTTCTAATTTGGGGGGGGACCTTTATGGGATCTTTTGTGAGTTCGATTCACTATTTATGATATTTCATACTTTACTAAAAAGAAATAACATTTAGAAAATCAAAGTAGTTCTTTATGATATTTCATACTATTTATGGGATGTTGGTTTTCTTTTTTTTTTTGCATGTGTTATTTAGCCACTTTAATCTGTATTTCCTGCATATAAGTTGTTGAGGAGATATCAAACTCCATTCCATTTTTCAATATTGCTAGAGTGTTATCAATTAATGCATATTTTATTACAGGAATGTCCTGTTGGTGCTTTCAAAAATGTTACATGGTGTCATATTTGTTCCAGTTCAAGGTATTGAAATTATTACTTTTTTTTTTGGACAAAGAAGTTTTAATTATTACTTTAACTCCTTAGAATGAATGAAAGAAAAGAACCTCGAAAAAAAGAAGAAGAAAGAAAGAAAGAAAAGAACATTAAGGGCTTGTTTGCAATGAGAGGAGTGGAGAGAAAGTGAGCAGGGGAAAGATTTTTTTAGTTGCATTTAATAAAAAAAATGAGAGAAGTAGGGTTATAAGTTCTTAATTAATTTTTTTTTTACTTTGTTATCTTATATATTGACTTTATTAAAATTTTATAATCTCATTTCTCTAATTTTCTTAAATCTAACTCATAAAATTTTTTCCTTCCCTCCCCTCCACTACCCCCTCCAAATATCTCATACCAAACATACCCTGAGATGATTCAATACCTTGAAAGGGGGAGCTAATCTGTTGCCAACATTTTTTTCTCAGTATACCAATCCCTTGATCTTTTTTATAAAAAATATTCTCTTTAATACGGATAGTTCTGAATATGAGGAATAAATCTTTTTTTGTCTGAACTTAAAACTAGTTTTTTTAATTTTTACCTTATCAAATATACCATTTAGTATCTCTGCTATAATTTTTCACTTATTATCTTTCATCTATTCTCTTTATAAATAAAGGTATAATTGAAAGAAAGATATACAAATGATACCTTTATTCTTTTTAATTAACATATTGAACTACGTGATTTTGATAATTATTTCTTATAAAAAGAATCAAATGAGCATGTAGTTTCACATATATATACAACTCCATCGTGTGGTTTCACATTTCAATGCAACTTCATATCCAAGGCAGAGCTAATCTTAAGCAAAGAGTAAAGCAGGAAGAAAGAGAGGGCTCCAAGTCATTTACCGAACATGCCTCCAAGTCTTATGGCGGGATAAAAAGCACTCTTTAGAAAACCGGATTGGACTGTCGGTGGTCACTGAGGCGGGTTGGATATATGCATTAGACAGTTTTTCTTGGGAAGCCATTTTGGGCCGTCATTTATCAATTTTGGGCCTTCAACCATTGTTAAACCGGAAACCAGACAAGTTTTTCAAAAACCGTTCAGCCCAATAAAAATGTAAAAAAAAAAAAAATTTGATGCTGCAAAAATAAAATAATAGAAAAAATGGCATTTAAATTTTAGACATGTTACTTCATTTTATTTATATTATATGTTACTAATTTTAATAATTTAGTTTGTTACACATTATTTTATAAAGATGCTTTTGAATAACAAGGCAATGAGGTTCATCCTCAAACTAAGGATGAAATTGGAAGTACTGATATAAAGTTGAAGGTCTTGATTTTGGGTCATTTCCTCAAGAAGATGATGGCATTTACCACTTTGGTCCTATTTATAAGTCAATTTTAACTAAATCTCATATATCAAGGAGATGTAGTTAACTCATTGATTATGGGGTAAATTTACAACTATACCCTCATTTATAAATAGATAGTTTTTAACTCTTTCTTCTCTATCTATCTTTAAATTATTTCTTCATTTGTACAATAAATAGGGATAAATTTGTCACAATCTCATTTATTACATTGAAACTAGACTTATAAATAGGACTGAATTTTTTTATCAAAAAAGACTTATAAATAGGATCAAAATAATATGGTCTAAATGTCTTTCAAAAGAAATTCATACTTAAATCAATCAAGAGCCACCAATGTATGTTTGGCAAACGAAAAACGCAAAATATAAAAAATATGCTTGGATCATTGACGCGGAACAGGAGATCTGCCAAACGAAAACTCTCTACAACTCTCGTCCAAGGAAGCTGAGCTTTTCTAACAATTTCATGATCCATCACTCTCGGCCTCCAATCTGGTAATTTCTCTCTCTGTTATTTCATGTTCTTGTCCTTTTTACTCTGATACGGGGCTAGATCTGCATTTGTTGGACATGGCAACTACTGTTTTGTTTTCATCCTTTTTATGAATTGAGTTCTCACTCAGGAATTGGATTCAAATACTCGTAAAGAATTGGGAGAGTAGGATAGTATAAACCCAGATCTGATCTTGATCCATTCTTGTACAACGCAGCTCCAACATTGTTGAGTATACTCAAAATAATCGTCCGATATATGTAAGTGAGTAAAGTCAATCTTCTTTGTAAAGTGCGTGGTTGTTGGTAATTTCTGGTCTTGTGAATACAGAAAATACTCACCTGCACCAATTTTTATATGATACCTAAGCCTCAGGCTTTCTTATTCGATGATTCTGTGGATCATTGGGAATAAAGAAAAACTATGGATGCCTCACCTTGCTGATACTCCCTCCCTCCTTCCCTATTTATAAGGTTCCATTTTTTAACAGGTTTATCCTTTTTTATAACATCCCATTTGAGTTTGTTTGAGTACCCGTTTTATCCTCAATTAAGTTTATGCATTGCTTTAATTCAAATGTTGATTTAATCTTATATTCTCTCTCATAATCTTTCTCTTATGTATTCTCTTTCATCATTTTTTTATTATTATTCTCTCTTTCTTACGCATTCATAAATAAGAAAATCTTCAAAAGGGAAAAAAGTACATTTACTATGTATTTATTATTTTAACTACTTTTAACTACTTTATTAAACACCGCAATTATGTTAAAAAGACCTTATATAGGAACAGAGAGAACATTGGAACCCCACGAGTTTTGATTTTAATTTATATATTTTTAATGTGTTTTAGTTGTGGACACTATACTTAATGATTCTTATGTACGGACTAAAATCATGCTTTAAAATTATAAAAACTAAAATTAAAATTCTATCAAATAAGTAACAACAAAGTGATTAACTCCCTGCTCATGTGTGGAGGTGATACCGGTAATAATGGAACTTGGGTCCTCTAGGAGTTGGAAGCACAAGCCATGAGGACCATGATTATCCGTACAATGTTATTAACTCTTATTACTATTATTTTTTTTGGCTGTATTTTGACACTTAAAAAAATTATGAATTTCAAAAGCTGGTGGAATAAAATAGCTTTTCTTTTCTTTTTACAAAACAATAATTAGACTGAGACTTTTTCATTAGAATACTGCGTGCAATATTATGCAAGCCAAAAAAAATAAATTTTGTTCTGTGTTAGTTGTTATCATCACACCATAAATTTTCACTATAAATTTACTATAGTATCTTCATTTCTATCTTCCAGTACAAGCAATTATGACAGCTCGGCAAGCAAAAACATCTTCTATACACTATCATTGGACGTACGATGTATTTCTCAATTTCAGAGGTGAAGATACTCGTCATGGTTTTACAGGACATCTGTATGATGCTCTCAATAAAATGGGAATTTGTACTTTCTTCGATGACAAGGGAATAGGAATAGGGGATGAAATTACACCAACGCTTCTCCAAGCAATCCAAGAATCTAGAATGGCCATTACAATATTTTCTAAGGACTATGCTTCCTCAAGATTTTGCTTGGACGAACTAGTCCAAATCCATCAATGTATCAATGGAAATGGTCGACTGGTTTGGCCAATTTTTTATAATGTGGAGCCTTCTGAAGTAAGACATCAAAGCAGGGAATACGGACAAGCACTAGTTACACATGAACAAAACTCAAGGGCTGATGAAGAAAAGATAAAAAAATGGAAGCACGCACTACGTGAAGTAGCTAATCTTAAGGGGTCATCGTGTGATACAAGGTTATTCACAACTTTTATTTTTTTTCCTCCTTCTAGTTAATGTTTTTTTCTTGCTAGTTAGTTAGGATAGGAGAACATTATTTCAATTACTATGCATGCATATGAAACATGAATCGCATGGATTATTTAGAATTAAGTGAAATTTCTATTTTCTTTTTCAGGAAAGATTATGAATGTGAACTCATTAAAGAGTTTGTGAACCACATCGTTAGGATAATCAAAGAAAGGGACCCCCTTGATGTTGCCAAATATCAGGTTGGTTTAACTTCTCGGGTTAGAGAAATAAACTTTCGATTGCAACTCGGGTCAAATGATGAGGCCTTTATGATAGGAATTTGTGGAACTAGAGGAATGGGTAAAACAACAATACCACGTGCTGTGTATAATTTAATTGCTGATCATTTTGATTATTTGTGCTTTCTCGATGATATCAAAGGAGAATCTACGAAACATGGCCTACAGCAACAGCAAGCCAAAATGCTTTCAAAACTTTTACGGCAGAAGATAGAGATTGAAGACATTGCTGAAGGAGTTAAACGCATAAAACGAACACTCAAAGACAAGAAAACTCTTTTGATTCTTGATAATGTAGATGAACGAGAGCAATTACAAAAGTTGGCTGGGGAATGTGAATGGTTTGGTTCTGGCAGTAGGATCATTATAACAATAAGGAATTCACATTTACTTGAGGTTAATGGGGTTGAAAGAATATATGAGATGGAGGAATTAAATGATGACGAATCTCTTGAATTGTTAAGTTGGATGGCCTTTGGAAAGAAGCAAGTTGATGATGCAAGATACAAGGATGTTATGAAGCATGTGATAAGCTATGCCGGCAGTCTTCCCTTAGCCCTGGAATTAATAGGCTCTGAGTTGTATGGTAAGAATGTAAGAAAGTGGGAATCTATGTTAGATGGATGTAAGAGAATCCCCCATGAAAAGATTCAACTAATATTAAAAGTTAGCTATGATGGCTTACAACAATAGGAAAAACATGCTTTTCTTGATATTGCTTGCTTCTACAATGGAAGACCATTGGAATATGTCAAAAAGATGGTGGGAAATGTTCATGATTTTGATCCAAATTATCAAATCGGAGTGTTGAAATACAAATGCCTCATTAAGATTGATAATGTTTGTAATTATATCAAAATGCATGATCTAGTGCAAGATATGGGAAGGGAGATTGTTCGTCAAGAATCACAAAAAGACCCAGGAAAATGCAGTAGGTTATGGTCAAGTAAAGATATTCGTTGTATTTTGGAAGAAAGTGAAGTAAGTGTAACGCTAATTGGAATTATCTACTTTTTCTTGTTTGACTCAATTTTATTTATTTTTTCCACTTAATTTCTTGGTGGCATTACAATTGATGAGATGCATATTTATCTGGTTATGTTTTAGAAAGATAATGCTCAAGAGTTCAAAACAAGGCATGGCCAGATGACAGGAACCTTAATAAGATCAACCCAAAGCTTGACTTGATTGATTTCTTTTGTTAGGTTTGTCGTGTTTAATATTGCGTGGTTTTGATTTTGATTAAGGATTTTTCACTATTTTTATGGTTCTAGTATTTAATAGTTTCAATATTTACTTTATGATAAAATTTATATTGGCCAAAGCATAAACGCAAAAAAAAAAAAAAAAATCATCTGTCTAAAGGAAAAGTTGTTCCTAAAATGTTTATTTAAAATATGCCAGATTGGTCTAAATTTGAGAAACCAAAATAATATATATATATATATATATATATATATAAAGATATGAAATGACATATAGCTATATGCATGAGCTTTGATTAGAGTTTGTTTGCTGGTACTGTAACATTACTTCTCATCATGACTACTTTTTTTCATCAATAATTGATAAAATTTTGTTTTCATTTATACAGTAGTTTATAAGGGCACAAATGAAGCGAAGTTAGCGTCATAATATCAGAGTCAGAATGTATAAAGTAAAACTTATATTTTTTATGGTACTGTTGTCTAATCAAATTAGAAACAATTATTTCTTTAACTTTGTTACTCATTTTTGTTATCAAAACTATCAATGTATTTAAAATTTAAAAACTACTTTTTTAAATTTAATTACATAAATAAGTTTAAATACCTAAGTTTTTTCTAAAATAAATGGTGATTGAGAAGCCTTTAAGATTATGAAAAGGTTTCAACTTGATACTTTTTTGTTGAAAATCAACTCTTTGTTTGTTAGAACATAGAAGTCTACAAAATAGCTTTTAACCCTCATCCCATATTTTGTTTGTAATGTGGCCCCCTTCTACATTCTAGATTTTGTCCCTGGTTGTTATGTTTTTGTTTGGTTATTGTTAGTTATTTGATATAGGTGTGGGACATACTTATTGTTGATATTTTCATTTATTTACGGAATGTTACCAAAAGTTGTCAATCAATGCTTTCGGCCTAAAGTACTGAATGCATATAGTTGAACTCATTAACTAGTATATACACAAGAAAAATATTTTTTATAAAAAAATAAAGACTTAAGTAATATTGCATGGCTTGATCTATTTGAATTGTTTGCTATGGGCTTTTAGTCGTGTGGTTTTGATTTTGATTAGAAAAATAATCATCGTTTTGTTTTGCAATATGTTTATCATTATTTTTTATTATTCATATAACTATAGCATGAAAACCTTTAACATATCAGGGCTTTGAATATTTGATTTTTTTTCGATTTACTGTTATACATATATCAAATTGCTAATGTTTTGTTATTTTGTTTAATTTTTGGTGTAAAAGGGAACAAGTGAAGTTATTATCATAATTCAAGTTGAAAGCTTCAAATGCATAGAAATTGATTGGAATGGGAAAGCCTTCAAGAATATGAAGAATCTCAAAATTCTTATTCTTGAGAATGCAAAATTTTCACAAGGTCCCAATTACCTCCCTAATAGTTTAGCAATATTGAGATGGCCAAGATATCCTTCATCAAGTTTGCCTGATGGTTTTCGTCCAAAGGATCTTGTTGAATTCGATGTGAGAGATAGTAATTTCAATTCAATAATGGAAACAGTTAGTAAGGCAAGCACCCCAAATCTTGTGTGTATTTTTTTTGGCTTTCTAGCTTGTATTTTGTTCATTTGTTTAATTAATTAGACTTCTTATATAGTTTTGGTTATTGCAGATGATATTGCAGAAGTCAAATGTGATTGTTTTGAACTTTTCAGGGTGCAAATATATTGAGAAGATACCTGATTTATCTGGCCTCCCAAGTTTAGAGGAGTTACGACTTAGTTATTGTAGAAATATAATTGAGATTGATAATTCAGTTGGACAGTTAGCAAAACTTGAAACCTTGGATGTAAGCAGCTGTACCCAGCTTAGGACTTTTCCAAGTGAATTGAATACACCCTCTCTTGTTGATTTATATCTTCACCAATGCTGCAATCTGAAATTCTTTCCAGAAATAGTAACAAGGGAAATGAAAATATCTCATTTGCATTTGGAAGGAACTGGTATAGATCAATTGCCTCCATCATTTGAAAATTTTACTAAACTTAGTCAAGCGAACATTAAAACGGACTCTAGAGTCAGGTCAATGAAGCTACCAAGTAGCACTTTTTTGTCACCAGCACTTCAACATATAACAGTTGAAGGATTCCAAGAGGAGCTTATTATGGAGGTGGAGTCAATAATATATCCAAACATATGGTCCGTTAACCTCCTATACTATAATATATCCAATGAGAACCTTCGGATTTATCTTGCTGCATTCTCCAATGTTCGTGCTTTGGACTTGACGGGCAATAATTTCACAATTTTGCTGGCATGCATAGGAGATTGCCGATTCTTGGATGAACTTGTGCTAGATAAATGCAAACATCTAATAGAAGTGGAAAAGGTCCCACCTAGCATAATGAACTTGAGTGCTGGAAATTGCACATCGTTGAGTTCAGAGTCGAGGAAGTTATTGTTGAGTAAGGTTGATTTCACCCTCTGGTTTTCTTACATTAATCACATCTATTGAGTATATATGACTTCATTTGTTTTGTTTCTCAATATTTCTTTTGATTCACAGGAATTACTTGCATCTATAGTACCGATCAACCATGAATATATGCTTGATCATGAACCAGCAAAATTTTGTGTGCCAGGAGGAAGCATCCCAGAATGGTTCGATCAATGTAGCAAAGGGCCATCAATTTCTTTTTGGTTTTTTGACCAATATTTGCCAACTTGTATTATTATTTGTGCAATTCTTGAACCAGAAGAGGATGTTGAGGTCAAAACAGAAGTGTTCATAAATGAAGAGGCATATGAAGGGGCATGTATTACACTTTTAAACTGACATGATGAGGAGCATATATTTGTGGATTATATTTGGAAATTAGAAATGAATAAATCATATGCACAAGGTCAGTGGAAACATGCAAAGATTTGTTTTTCTTCACTGTCAATCATAAGTGCTACAGTAAAAGAGAGTGGAATCTATTTACTCAGAGATGAGAGAACCAATATGAAAAATATCCGATTCACTAATCCTTTCCAATGTTCAGATCTCTTGACTAATGACCAAGGTATAGTGTTATCCCCATTTTTTTTAAAATCTAATTTAATTTAATTTAATTTAATATTCGATTGCACTTTGCTTAGGTTGTACTATAGAAGGTGACACTACTGCTACAAATAACCCTTTCTCCCCATCCCAAAGTGTGCGGCAACATACACACGCACATGCTGTTTTGGACATTGACTGGTTAAGACGACTATCTGCCGCGTGTAGGACACATAGACTTACCTTTCCTATCTCAATTCATATGGATCCTAGGATTGTGGGTTCTAAACTGGAATATGATATCATTATTACCAAGCAAGATGTCATGGAATTCCTAAACATGGAAGAGTTGTGCATAACCATTATCCAAGTCTTTGTCAAGTACGTAACTTTATTTTTATTTCTAGACCTAACATATCTATGCATTTAGCTCTCTCTTACAACTCCACGCATGGCATGCAATTTGATAGGTTTGCCAACAGCCTTTGCTGCGATAGAGAAATTGATGATAGATTTGGATTTTTGTGTCCAAATGTTGTTCAAGGAGTAGGCCATACGCGAGAAGATAGAATATTTTACATTGGAAGTGCTATCAAGGAAGGCAATAAGCAATGTTGGCTTGCACCAATTCATGAAGGGTATTAAGTTCGTTCATTATTAAAATGTGAATAATTAATTTGATAGTATAATCATTAATTGATATATTTTGTAGGAACCATTGGACTTTATGTGCTATTTGCTCAGAGTCAAATATCATTTATTGGTTTGATTCAATGGGAAGAGAACAAAGTGATGATATTGAGAACGTATTCAGTGAGTAAGTATATTCTTCTGGTAAAACACTGGTTAGCGGTATTATTAGTCAATAATCTAATTTCTTACATGTATTTGATAACAGAGCCCTTGAGATGTATCATATCATTGGAGAAAAGAACACCAAATGGCTACGTCCAAACTCCAAATGTAAGCAAGCTATTTTGAACATTAATGTATAGATTGTTAAGTGAATCTCATTCTTGCTCTTTTAAATTTCGGTTACTCTTATTTCTTGATTTGTAGTACCGCCATCAACTTGAAGATAAAGAATGTGGATATTACGTCATGGGATATATGTATGACATCATTGATCTTAACCAAGTTCACTCACTAGACACGGTAATTATATATTTATCATTCTAGTTTTCTCACTGTAATTGTCGTTCATGAGCTATTATTAATTATAATGTGTTTCAAACTTGTAGCACTTCAACAATCCACAATGTTATTTGCAAGAACACATTGACAACATTAGGAGCATGTTGTCAGACTATTATCTGCCGCCTGCTAAACACCGGAGAATGGAACGGATGTAAGAGGGCATGCATGGGTGGCATATAGTGTGTTTCAAAACATGATTGTGTGGGTGTTAGTTTTAAAACAGATGTAAAGTATATGTCTATTCTAATCACAAATTAGATTGCAATGTAATCCCATATTACTTAATCTCAGAGCTAATTAAAACCCCCTTTCGCCAAGGTACATCTTATTGCTCAAATTCGTATTTAATGATGACCAATCACTAAATAGATAAAGATACACAAGAATACATAACCAAAATTAACATCAAAACATAAGTAATAAGTGAAAATAAAGTATAATCCACCTACAAGCAAGTTCATAGTTCCTCTAGATTGCAAAACAAGCTAGCCACACATGGCTTCAATCCAATCTGTCACAACAGCAATAGAAACAGAATCAAATGACATAATTAACAGGATGAAGCACTAGAAAAAAAAAAAAAAAACTAGTCACTATTTAATAACAAAACTGAAGAACAAAGTCACCAATGGCTTCCCCCTGTGGTCTCTACTGTCGAACCCAGACTAAAACTCTTCTCCCATTTCAAAAATAACTGTTGCCGAAGGAAAACCATTTAGATTGTGATAGGGCCAGATGAAAAGATTTTACAAAACCAATGTAGAAATCATTTGAATATATGGTGCTGGTAAATTTTTTCTCATAAACCAACTAATGTAAATATGATAAAATAACCAACATAAAAGGAGCTTTTATAGCTTTGGCAATTTATATGGTATCAAAATAAGCCAAAGATGAATTATTTAGCTCAAACTTTCCTCCAATTTTGCCAACTAAAAATTTGGGCTTGCTTGATTCTGTTCTCTGTTTTTTGTTCTCACAAACAGTTTTATGAAACAATTTTTGGAAACAAGTTTTAAAAATTAAACAAAAAAATCTATTTGGATAGATTGTTTTGAAAAATCGGTTTTTGAAATAATGTAGTGGTGCAGTCACCGGTGGTGACATGACGGTAGCATAGTGTCGATAATGGATAAGTAACAACCTCAAAAAATAAAAAAATAGGAAAACAAAAATAAGAAAACAATTAAAAACTGTTTTTGTTTTTTTGCTTTTATAAACAATTTTTTGAAAACAGTTTATCAAACAGGTTTTATTCTTTTATTGTTTTTAAAAACAAAATCAAACAGCACCTAAGTATTTTTTTTTATTTTATGCAAACGGACCTGAAATTACGTTTGATATATTCATAACGCACTGGTGAACGAGTGTGGGTCCGAAAACAGAGTAAATTATTTAGCACAATTTCCATGAACTCCTCCTTACTCCCCCAACTAAAATCAATTTTTAAAAAAAAAATAATAATTAAATAAACTGGCCCTAAATTGTGTTGGCATGTTAATAACTTATTGGCACTCTTCCGAGCCCAGCATTAAAGCACAATCCCTTCAGGACTTGGTGATTTGAATCAGCAAGAGTGAGGGTGTGAAAACAGAGTAGTAGGGATATGGGTATTATGGTATGGGAAAGCAAACTTTGGTGAACAAATTACATATTTGGCTTTCATTTGGAGTTTGGACGCCACAAGATAGCTTGATGAATTAAACCAGTAAACAAAGAACAGAAAAGGAAGGAGAAAAATAGAGTAGAACAAAGATGGGTATTATAGGATTGTGAATTAATGTAAACTAATATTGTAATATCGAGGAGATGTAGTTAACTGGTTTTTCTTTATTTTATTTTATTTCTTACACTTGAGGATGCAGCTAACTTGAGAGGTTTTCTTTTCTGCAAAGTTACAACTCACAACGTTAACTAGGAGTTGAGGACTTTCCCTCCTTTCATTTTGGTTTCCTTTTGTTTTCGACCATTCAACCCATTAAGCTTGTGCATGTTAGACTAATATAAATATTTTAAAACATGAAATGATATCTAGAAATAATTAAAATATATTTCCCACCTTAAAGCTTTTTCTTTCCTTCTAAGTTCTAAGGAACTTCCAATGATAGGGAATATGACTTTTGGCTGATTTTTTCTCTTAAAAGAATATATCGTATATGTTTCACTAGGTTGACTAGTCAAAGATTTAACAGTGCAAAATATCGGTTTTAATATATATTATGTGGTTTTTGGCCCAAAAAAAATACATATTACGTGGTTCAAAATTATCTCTCACCAACTAAATATATAATTTTCATTCAGTTCCTTAGATTTTGTAAAATTTCATATTTTCAGTCCACTCTATCTCACATGGTTTGAAGACCATATTTATCGTGAGTTGAATTGTGAATTATTCATATAAAAAAGAGGTTATTTAAAAGATTTTAGATTTGAAGTACTTCGTAAGTATTTGGTTGTTTTGCGCACGATTTCCAAATTCTAGAAGCGACAAACTTAAAAAGTAGCGTCAGAGATAAAAATTGGAACTTTATACCCCCAGCCCCCAGCTTCTTTTAGCACCGTGAAAATTGGATTATGAAAGAAATGGTGTTTTTGGTCTTGACCTCATAATCAAAGACTTCAACTATCAGTAATGTCAAATAGAAAGAATTATTAAATAAGAATCGAACCTGACAAATGACAATATAATGTTTAAAAATATGAAGGAATATCTTCAATTTGTGATGAGGCTGAGATTAACGCATCCATGGTATGTAAAAAGGGGTGACTTCCCCTTACTTCTCCAACCAAATTTATTTTTTAAAAGAAAATATGTTTGATATATTTATAAGCATTAAGGTGCATCCAACACTGAAGTATTTTTACATATGTATCTAGTGTCCTAATGTATGTGGTAATGCATATTTAGTATATTGAAGTATTAGTGTAAGTGCGTTTAACACCTTAAAGAAACATCAAACTCTTATTTTTAAAAGAGGGAGTATCGTTTTTACATTCCAGTCATCTCACATGGTTTGGGCATCATATTTGTCGCGAGGTGTATTGGAAGATATTTTAGCTTTGAATTACTTAAGTAGCACTTAACTGTTCGCATGGAAAATATGAATGCTATCACACGAATTCCCGATTAAGTCACGAATTTGAAAAGTAGAGTCAGACACCATAACTGCAACCTCATTCCCCATTCCAACTTTCTTAAAGCACCGTCAAAATTGGAATATGAAAGAACTAGTATTTTGGTCTTGAGATTATAATCAAAGACTTCAAAGAAATACAACTACCGATAATGTCAAATAGAAAGAATTCTTAAATCATATTTATAAGAAATCCACGTCAAGAAAACGGAAAGTGACAATATCATGTTCAAAACTGAAATGCTAACATTGAACAACATATAGTTGGAAGGGGGGGGGGGAATTACCTGTAGTGAGGCTTGCTTAACTTCTTTAACACCAGATATTATAATATGATATATAAAAGCTAAGGATTGATCGGGAAGTATAGAGGATTTCTTTGGAATTATTAAATAACAAAACAACACATGAAGGAATATCTTCAAGTTGTGAGGCTGAGATTTACGCAGCCATGTTATGCCAAAAAGGGGTAACTCAAATATAAGACTTGTATGGCGCAATATAATTATAGGGATTGATTAATTTAATAATGAGCCTTAATTAGACCTTCACAGAATTATTAGGGATAGGGATGATTTCGTCGGCAATAGAGTTGGCATCTGGACATTGCTCATCGTCCCCTGACTGATCCAACAGTTCTTCTTCTCTCTTGTCTTCAATCACATCCTTGGGACTCCAAAAAGTGGGCTGATTTGTGGACGATAAAAGCCTTGCCCACATTCTATCAGTTATCACTACTCTATGCTGCCTCTCTGTGATTCTCTGCAAATTTCAAAAAAACAAAAATGAAAATAATAAGATGAAGGCAACCAATTAAATCTCAACAAGACTACCAATAAGTCTCAATAAGCTTAATTTTTACAGTACTTCTTTATATCTGTACTATTATTAAGCTCTCCATGCAATAATTTTATGACGTGTTAGAAAAGCTTTAAAGATTATCTATGTATCTTTAAAATTTGAGCTGACTCTCATTGATGTGCCTGGTTTTGAAGAGACAGCAAGCATGCATGAACAAACACACACCAACCATGCACAATGAACTTACATAGAAAGGTATATAAGTTTGTCTTCCATTGACGAGTCCACTTGTATAGCCAGTGTAACCGGCCATTGCTCCATGTATTACACTTTGAGCAAGAAGTGTGCAGTACACATTGTCAGAAGCATTACTTGGAATTGCTCGGATCATGTAGGTTGGATCTGTCGAAAGGAGGAAAAGAAAGGAAGTTCTTAAGAATATTCTACCCTATACTGCTTTCAGCATGTAAACAGTGCCATGATCTTTTTTGTCCCTTGAAAGAAAAATTGTACAAACCTATATATTTGAGGTTTATGTTCATTGCACTGTGCTTAGCAAAATGATCCTGTAAGAAAAAAGCAGATAGGAAGTAACTTTGCAAATATTCTTATGTTGCAACAGATTGGTGAGGATCAAACTGAAGACCACAAGAAATAAGAAAAAAATCTACAATGCACACCTTAATCCTTTGGGATATCCATAGCCCAACATCTGGAAGAAGCTTGTTTCCTGAGGCATCCTGCTTCTGCGTGGATTGGATGCTCTCAGATACAAGATCTTGTCCAGCCCCTTCAGCAACTACGATTACCATGTGCCCTTGTTCTTTAAGTTTTTTCTCTATATACTCGAAAAGCCCGCCTGGACCTTCAAGGTAAAAGGGAGACTCCGGAATTAAGCAACAGTCCACGTCTCTGCTTGCAAGCGTAGCATACATGGCAATATACCCTGCACTCATCCAGGTAATAAATGGATTTAACATTAGGTCCACCAACTACATCAAGAAAGGAAATAAAGCACATGATATTTAACATTTTGTCGAATCAAATAAATAATGAATTTAAGCTTCTTCAGTATTCAATAAGCTAGTGAGTGGAGGCATGATGAGCTCACAAAAACTTACCACTATTGCGACCCATTAGCTTGACAACACCTATACCATTCTCAATACTTTCAGATTCAACATGTGCTGCATTTATAGCACGTTGAGCCTCCTCAACAGCAGTGTCAAAGCCAAAAGATTTATCAATCACCTATCAAGAATGGTATAAAAGTAGGAATCACTTTTATGTTGATGAAGTTAATGGATGCTAATAAATGGATTTACATAATTTGAGTTAGAACTTAGAACGTGAAAGAATCAAGTACCGGGATGTCATTATCTATGGTTTTGGGAATTCCAGCAACTACAACTTTGAGACCTCGCCTCCTAACTTCCTGTGTGGATAATCAGGATGCATCATTAACAAATTGGCATCCGACCACAATCAGTTTTACAAATCTTAACCAGGAAAAAGCTCAATCACATTTTTAAAACACAAAAGGCTAATATTACCTCATAAATCACAGAAGCTCCCTTCTGTGTTCCATCTCCTCCAATAATGTAAACCTGAGATCAAAGATAGGTTTAGTTGATGCCCGCTCCAGATAATAAGTTCTGGTCAATGCAAAGAAACACAGACCTGATTAATTCCTCGATCTTGAATACTGTCAACTATCTTAGTGGTGTCATGCCCGCCACGTGATGTACCAAGGATAGTTCCTCCACGTTTGTGGATATCATTGACACTCTTTGGAGTTAGAGTAATTGTATTACGAGCATAGAAACCCTTGTACCCTCCCTTCACGCCACAACAATTCTTTAGTTGATAATTATACTATAATAACATGTTACTATCTTTTGGATAACACAGGAAAAAAAAAACAAAAGAAAAAATACCTCAGACTCAGAACTGAATAACTTTTCATTGAGAAGAGACACCATTGATGTAAAAAGTTGCATGAATTTAAACAAAAAAGGAATAAGGTTCATGTTTTACAGGAAAAAAATTAGGAACAAGGTTTAGGCTACTTTAAATTTAAATACTTAGCATTATTTACAAAGTTATCTATTATACAAATGCAAGGGTGATTGTGTTTCTTATAGTAATGACTTGATTCTTATATTTATTTTTTTCCTCATTTTTTAAATAAAAAAAACAGAGGAGATAGGTAGTTTATTTTCTCTCCTCTTTGTTTCCAAGCAAACATGAAGCTTGCTTTGACAGAAATGGGACAAGCATGAGGCGCAATGGTCATATAAAACCGAAAGCATGCCATGTATCAAGTTTTTCCTTTAGATGAACATATTGCTTCAATTTTTTCCCCACTCGGAATGAAAATTTTTCCAAACAAATGCTGGAACAACCACTTACATCGATTCCAAGGACCTTGTTCACGCCATACATATGATTTAAGCTGCATACTAATTCCCTGATCACAGTGTTTAGCCCAGGACAAAGACCCCCACATGTAACGATGGCAGCCTTCACATCGTCTGATTGAAAATACACCTGAACATCCAATTTAAAGAAAATACAATAAGAAAGATATTGTATATCAATTATTGCTAAGACATACCCCACAGTCCCACACTACAGAGATATACCTTCTGACGAGGTCCAGCACGACGAAAATGTATGCCTCTGGGACCATCTTTGTGTACAACCACCTACCATAAGAAATGGGAATTAAATGATTTATTACTTATGTAACCATATCAAACTCGTAGCCAAAATTCCCAGCCCTGCAAGAAACCTCTTGATCTATAATATTTTGGGCCCGCGTCAAAACCAAGTATTTTGTCATCCTATGACAGTTTTTAGTTATTACCTTTCTGTTTATCACACATACCTGGCGTTGGAGATGCAGCACCGCCTAATTGTAGAGATCAGTTAATGGCTAATGCTTTTGGTACCGTCTCCAATCCAGGACAATTGAGGAAATTATGTTCAAGTTGGCCCTTTCAAGGTACTTTATATCTATTTGTAACCAATTACGCGAAAAGCGTCCTAGTAATATATAACATAAACGATGAACGATCGTTTCAGAATAAAAGGAAATTACAGAAGAAAGTGACCAACCTTCTGAGGAACAGTGTCATCGTCATGTACGAAGTACTGTCTGCAAATCACAAGTAAATTAAACTTGTCATCAGAGCGACCAAGTACAGTAAATATATATAATACAAGCTGCAAGATGGAAGTATCACTTACTTAACGACAGAGTAAGCAGGATTATTTTGCAGAGGATTAGGATATGTCTGCAAAAACACCAAAAAGAAAAAAAAAACTTCTCAATTACAAATCAAAATAGAGCAAATTATTCATCTACTAACTCATCTGACGTTACATATAAAAGATCACTGATCTGAATACAACAAAAATAGAGAAAAAATTGCCTTCAGATTCAGACGGAAGAAAGAAGCAGTTGTTAAAAAAACAACAAAGGAGCATGAAAAAGGCAAATGAAAGTGAAAAATCAACTACCTATAAGAGAAGCAGCTTTTAATAGGACGTAACAGAAACAAAAGAGAAGTAGCAGAAAAAGAACGACGACGTACTGGAAGATCGGAAATGTAATCAGACAAATGCGGAACATCTTCGAGGACATAACTGCCCGGTCCATTGACGATCTTAGGTTTAGAATTGAAAGACAACGCCATCGAGACCCGGTATATCTCAAAGCCCGACCCGGAACCTCAAATCAGTCAACGGACAACGGTGAAAGCAGAGTTAGAAACAGTGGTGGTGATGCTAATGGAAGAGATATCGAAGAAGGAGGAGATAGAATTATAGAAATTAGAGTTTCAGTGACAAAAAAATTCTGCGTGGAAGGGAAGAAGAGGATCAAATTTATATAGTACACGGAGTTGACCAAAGAGAACCGAGAAAGGGGAACAAAGAAGGAAAGAGGTGTCCGCTGCCTTTGGAGAATGTTGGAAGTTTCTGCGATGGTGAGCTGTTTGAGAAGTAAAACCAGTGGGAGAGAAAATAACAGTTTGGTTTCTTCTGGTTTTTGTTTCCACAGTTTTGTGAAAGGATCTAAGAAAGGGAAGCTTTTATGGGTTAGAGTGAGGAACAAACAGTGGCATCTTCTAGGTGATCGCTGGGGCTGGCTGAGAGGGAAAGATTCGTTGTAGTGAAACACACGCGCGAGTGAGATTGCCTGGGGACAACTCCCTTCTTGGGCGATACGTAAAAAATATATTAATTTGATTAATTAACTGAAATTACTTTTCTTGATCGTTTGATAATAAATTAACACTTTTAGTTGGAAAAGAAAAGTAACTGTTAGCCGACGTCGTCTGTTGTTGTTGAACGAACTAGGGGCCTCATAATCAAACTAGAGGGACGGGTCGGGTCAAGAACCATGGTCATAGCTAAATTTTTCTTTTCTTTTTTTGCCATCAATGGTCATAGCTAAATTACTTGTTTGCGAATGTAATTTTGTGATATGGCCATATGGGGAACAATGAGGTGATAAAACGACAATTGTTAACCGTATCAATATTAGAGCCCGATAATGTAGGTTTAGTTCAGGGTCCGAACTCCGACCCTTAATTCTACATTTTATTACATATTTATTTTACAATACAAAATTACTTAAAATAAATTAATCTAAAGAAGCCCTTAACGTGATGCCACGAGGCAGAATCAAACTGGTGATCTTGTCTTCACATTATCAATCAGCTTGCCAATTATCTAAAATTGTTGCCTTTTTTTTTTTTTTTGAGGTTTTTGCTTTCTTTTGGGTTGCACTACATCGGTGATTCTGTGGGCTTAGGGTCCTTTTTAACTTTGTGCTATTCTTTGGTTGGGATGGTAATGAAACTTTTTTTTTTTTGGTTGATTTTTAAGTATTCTTTTTACTGGGAATGAAATTATAACTTTATTCTATTTGTTGACCAATGTTGATGCGACCCTATGATCTAGTAGTCTAGAAGCTCATGGAAATAGCAAATGAAAAACCCTCTTTTTATAATGTTCTTTTTAGTTTTTATTGTTTACTCATATTAATTAAAATTTTCATTATCATTTCAAGATTTGTCATTAAATAATATACAATTACCATCCTATATACATTTTAAATTTCAATATGAGAGTAAAAAATGTCAAAGCTCAAATAGCTCGACACGTTTCAGAACAAAAACAAATTATTTTGCCAACATATCAACTGATTTTCATATGAAATTCATTACATTATTGATAAATCATAAATAATATATTATTCTTTAAGTCATGTGCAGCGTAAAAAATCCACATTTAATTTTTTATATTTTGCAACAAAAAAAAAAAGGTATTCCTGACTTTGTTTCTTATATTATAGGAGTACCTGTTTTAATATTTGACATTTGACTCTTTGAAATCAAATATACAATTAATTATATTTATATTTACACGTAATCCGCACGCCTATGATGACTTTTACAAAGAGAATTATTTTTCAAAAAATTTGTAACAGTTTAAGAGATTAAGGTCAATTCAGGGAAAATAAAAGGAGAATCTAGATTGAATCGATTGAGGAATATTCTGAACAGATGCTAATGACCTCTTGCATTGAAGCTGCGTTCAATAATTAATAGAACAACTTTAGGCATCAACTTTAGTTTTGTGCAAGAATATTTTTTAAAGAATGATTCCTTAGTGAATTTTATTTTTGCTCCTTAATTTTATGAAATATTTTTCAGTAACCTAATTGGTCCATAGTTTTATAAAGGGTTAAGGTACAAAAATACACATGTGATTTTCCTTAAAGTGTACCCAACACCAAATGTTTTTTTTAGGTGCAACAGTAACTATGTGGTTACAAAATATGTGCAAAACTACCCTTTGACAGTTAATTTGACTTTTTTATCCTGAAAGTGATGACGTGTATGATGACATGGACGCTGGAGTGACATTCTGGGAAAAAAAACCTTGCTGAAAATCAAATTTTCCTAATAAATCATATAATTTAATAAAAATTAGTAATATAATATATGTATTATAATGATTTTAATTTAATAATATTGGGAATCTAGGGTTGGAAAAAAATTGAGCAATCAGTATGTTTTTTAGGGCAGCAGCTCTGCTGAGTGAGTTAAGCACTCTGCATTCAGATTTGAATCTACTTCAACGAAGGTGGTACTGAAATAATGAAATGTGAGTAACATTAATTACAAAGCTTCACCAGTCAGCAAGTTTTTTTTCCAGAATATCACTACAACGTCTATGTGATCGTACACGTCATCACTTTTAGGGTCAAAAAGTCAAACTAACGGTCAAAGGGTAGTTTTGCACCTATTTTGTAACCACATAATTACTGTTGCACCTAAAAAAAGCATTTGGTGTTGGGTGCACTTTGAGGAAAATCACATGTATATTTTTGCACCTTAACCCTTTATAAAATATGGACAAGACATTGATCCGTAATTTTATAAAGTATAGACAAGACATTTTTAAATAATGATATATAAATTTTAATTTCCAAAAATAATAATTACTAAAGAAAAAAAATAATCATCTAATATTAATAATATTAGAGCCAAGAGAATGGAAAAAATATCTTGTAAAATTAAGAAACCAAATTAAAACTTTGTATAAAATTAGAAAATCAAAAGTGCATTATTGGCTTTTTCCCCTCCTTTTTTAAAAGGAAAAAATTGAGACCAACCTTTCAACGTCTTATAATGTCTGTCCATCAAATTCATTTGATGTATAGTGAAAATAAAAAATGAATAAAAACATTGATATATATCGTAATAATATAATATAAATATATTTGGAAAAAATAATATAATATTAATAGGGCATGATAAATACATTACATGAAAAATAATCTGAATTTTTATTATTTATTATTAATTTTACTTTCCAAACAGTCGGGCAGAATAAACTATGGCCAAGAGAAACTAGAATCAGGAGTCTGGGCCATCTCAAGCATGTTGCATTGCAGAATCTTTTTAATTAACCCCAAATGATGCCACTTAGTTTTTATTTTATTTAATTATTTTCTATTTTAGCCTAAATAATGCCATTTTCAGTTGATTGATTAAGACAAATATTTTAAGGTAAATCCTGATATCTGAATCGAATCAACAGGATTAGAATTTAGACATAACAAGTTTGTGAATTTATTATTACCATTGCAGGCAAAAAAAAAAAGAATTTATTATTACCATTAATTTGTCATATTTAAAAATGCAATGCAAATATAAAATACAAATTCACCTTTGGCTTGTTTTAGATCATAAAAAGAAGAATCAAATGTTGATCCAACAGAACAACATTATAAGTCAAGGCTCATAGCTCAAATAACATCAAACATTTTAAAAACTTTTTGAAGTATATTAAGAGTTTAAACCTTCTATTTAGGGTATAAATGGTATTTAACTTATGACAAAAAAAAACAGAACAACAATATTAACTGCAAAATTAATTTTTTTAAAATTTCCCCTCCAAGCCTCTTTCATTTTTAAATATATACATGTAAACATCAAGGTATTAAAACCCGAACCAGGTATTGAACCGGTCGGGGTACTTGGTTAAGGGTCAGTGGGTCAGACTGGGGCAAAACCGATGAGAAATTAAAAATTTTAAGCTTATAGTATAAAATTATAAAGAAAAAATTTTAAAAAATTTTTTCTTTTTAAATCGGAACCGGACCGGACCGGTCTACCGGCCTGTTCGCCGATTCCGGGCTAGACTTGCCGGTCCGGTCCGGGTTTCAGAACAAGGGGAAACATCACTAAAATGTTAGTTGTAATGAAATCATAAAAAAAAAATTCTTTTTAAATTGGAACCCGGACCGGACCGATCTACCGGCCGGTTCGCTTGTTTCCAAACCAGACTTGCCGGTCCGGTCCGGGTTCCAAAACATAGGTAAACATCACTAAAATGTTAGTTGTAATGAAATCATTTTTGTAGAACAAAACACTATTTAAAAGTTATGAATTTGAAAAATACTTATAAAAATATTTATAAAGACACTAACGGTGCTTTCCATTAGCATGAGATAATTTTAATTTCCCAATTTTAAGAACTTAACATTAACTAATAAGGTACGAGTTAATGTAATTAAATGGATTGTTTTTTTTTTCCCCTTTCTTTCTTTTCGTTGATACAACAATTTTCTCAAATAATTTGAATAAAACAAACTTGGTGCAGTTGAGAGATTCGGAGTGCGTCAGAAACCAAGGGAAGAAGATGAGAAACCCGTGGGCGATGAATTTCAAACACATCAGAAAGTTTAGAGCTTTTCCGCGAAACTCGATGTTAGTATTATGAAGACACATGACAGGTCCCTTTGTTTTTGTCACTCCCAAAAAAACACCCTCTTGTTACGGGAGTTTGCAATCACCGACCCACCTCAAGTACTATATTTTGTTATTTTTTTAAAAAAAGATTAATTTTATAAAATAAAGAAAATTATACAACTAAGGTGGTTCTGGGATGATTTATAAGAGTTACTTAACTAATTAGAGATAAATAAATTATTAAATTCTAATAAATATGATTTAATTTTCCTAAAACAACCCATGCAATATCAATATCAGTTAATATATTAATTTTTAAGTTACATCAATTAGTTTGACAAAAATATTATAAATATGAGAGATAAAACATATTTAAGGTCTTATATTTATAAACAAAATAAAACCCCTAACTAACTCACATATTTAAGACTGAAAGAGTATAATAGACTTTGAGATGGGGAATTAGTATTACCATAACTAATTACCATAACATCAGTTTTGTAAAGAGAATGACCTAAAAAGAGGATTGTAGTAGTGAACGAATATCTCCTTCTTCCCTTTTTTGGCCAAAGATTTTGCTGAACTTTGAATGGACTAGGAGATAATTGAGCAAATGTACCTCAAGTGCTACATGCAATTTCTAATTTAACCATGACATTTAAATAAAAAAAATAGGTCAAATGAAATTATATTATTTAAAAATTGCATTCTCTAAATATTATCAAATTGGATCAGAGTTGGCAACTAAACCATAATTCTTTAAAAATCATGAATATTGGGTAACTCATTTTTTAAAATCATTACATCATTTTTTTTTTATAAAACTATTGACTCACTAATAGTTGAAAGATTTAATTGATTTAACTTGTTTTGAAGTGTATATTGTGTTCGTATTGATTTTCTAAAAATATTTATTTCATTAGTAATTATAATTTGTTGTTATAGGTTAGCAGGTCACATGCTTATGAAATTAAAGATGTGAGCATTTAAAAGACATCTCCGCAACACACAAATCAACCACAGTGCGCCAATGTATGAAGCATGATATACTCATGCTATTTTTCTTAAAAGGTTATAGTCAATTACTCTCATCCGTGATCTTAATATTAATATATGAGTTAAACAACTAATTAGATTATATTAAAAATTAATTAAATTAGTTATTTATAAAAAAAATACGTGTTAATTTACCTAAAATATTATATTTAATCATTTATATTGGAATTATACCATAATGGTAAACTCATTAACACATGCATTGAATGTGGATGGTTATGTAAAAAAACAATACTAGTAGATAATAAGGGAAAAAGTTTATTCAAGTCTTGTATAAAGGAATTAAAGATTTGAGGCCAATGCGCTTTAGCTCGTCACATGCTCGAGCGTGTGTAAGCATGACTTGGGATCATATTTAGGGTTTTTAAAAGTGTTTATTTACATAAATTAAGATAAAATTATTCTTACATACTTACTTCATATATCAAAAAATTGAAAAGCTGCTTTTGAAGACTCTAATCACTTTTCTAAACAAGCACATTGTGTCCTTAACATTTGATCCTATTTAAAAAGAAGGTTTGAGTTTTCATTCTCTCATTTCTTTTTGGAATTTTATACCCACTCTTAGATAAAACATACATTGTATATGTTAGTTGATTTGATAAGTGGCCTCAGCCTAAATTTAAATCTCGAAAAGCACATTTGTTATGAGAGACAAAAAAATGTTACGTTCTAGACTTTAAAAAACCGTTAAAATATTATCTATATAATTTATGACTGCAACACAAATAAAAAAAATCATTTATAAAATATTAAATATGAATAATTCATTTTATATCTAAAGATGGAGATAAAATATTAAAAAGAGAGATAAAAAAAAGAAACAAAGATGATTTACTTCATAAATTGAAAAGATAAGTAATAAAGGCCTAAAGTTACAAATATATTAAACCCACGATTTCCCACCTACAACAAAGTTTTCATGTCATAAGCTACAAAGTAGCGGGTATTAGGTAAGATTGGGGGAAGAAAACAGTGGGTAATATGTTGACAGCACAAAAGGGCGGGAAGGGCGAGAAAATGTGGACAGCACAGCACAGAAGGATTGAGTGAATCACGAGGAGGAGGTGATGATGACTATGCAGAAATGGAACAAGTTGTAGGGAAAGAGGAAACCTGAATGGTGTAGAATAGTGATTAATTCATGATTTTGACATTATTTAAAAGAAGAAAAGTGCTGAGAGGAATCCACAAAAATATTTCTTCATTCTGTAAATATTAATTCATAATTTTGACATTATTTAATTATTTTGAAGAGCTTATATATTAATCGGAGTTAAATTTTATAACAAAATTATTTAAATACTTTAGTTGTCACAATCTTAATTGGTATAAGGGATTTAGAGCGGAGGGAAAATTATTATGAGTGGGATTTCAAATCATTAAGAAAGTAGTATTACAAAATTTGTATAAAGAGAATTTATAAGATAAAAGAGTAAGAAAAATTAATTAAAAATTTTTAACCCTATTTTTTTAATTTTTTAAATATAACTTAAAAAAATTGTCTTTCCCTTTACTTTTCCTTCCATCTTCTCAAACCAAACAAGCCCTTAATACTTGGAGAAGGAGGATTCTTCAACAAGCATGCCTTCACTCCATGGGGCTTCACACTATTTCTGTTCTATAGGGAAGCATTATTTACAGGGCGATTTATATGTGATTAGGTTATATAGTTATTGGCTGCTTTACATAATGTTTGTGATAAAAAAAAAAGTAGTCCCCTGTATTCTTAAATGTAGGATTAATTTATAGAGATTAATAAAATTAATTTAGTTATTTATAAAAAATGTGTTGGTTTCATTACAAACTCATTTCAATACTCTTTTCGGTCTTAATTATAAGAAAAAGTTAATTTTTTTGAAGAAATTAAATAAGCTAATTAAATTAGGGAAAATCCCATTAAAAGCTTTTTGAAATATCTAAATTCTAAATTAGGCTTCTGAATTTAACAAATTATAAATAAGATCATATGGCTCAAATTGGGATTTAAAAATTTAGACAATTTACCTATGTGCCACTGAGTTATTAAAATAGAAAACTCTCAAATACTGGGATCGTTTTTTTATGAGAATGAAATCTAAAAACTGAGAGAAAAGTAACGTAAGCAAGCTAAGTGATTTCACTATTAGCTAACATACAGTAGATTCACGAGACAGAATCTAAAGCCCTGGTGTCAGCAAAAGAGCCTTCTTTGCAAGGGAATCTGCAGACCCATTATCTTCTTGATTAATATTTGTATACCCTTTCAAGATTGATCTATTACCCAGACAAATCACTCCTCCAAAACTGGTCTCCCCGGAATGTTATTCCTTGAAAGTCTCTTCCTCTTATGACTTATTGAAGCCAAGTGATAAATGTTGAAAGCATTGTACCTAGTGAAGGCACATCCTAAGAATTGTTAGACTTCTTATTTGGGGGTTTACTTTCACATGGTGATTGGGACTGCCGTGATCGTAATTTGAGTTGAGAATGACACTGTTGGTGTTGTTCCAAAAATCGATAATCCCTAATGAATTAGATATCCTAATAGAACTTGAAGAAGAGAAGAGATGGATGGAGAATGAGAAGAAGATAAAAAAAAAATGGAGATGAGAAGAGGACATATGGGTAAATACACCCAATCCTAAAATTATGAATTGGGTTTTTTGGCTTGAATTATAATATATTAAATTTAGAAGCCTAATTTAGGATTTTGATATTTTAAAAGGCTTTCTATTGGATTTTACTTTAGAGTATTTTTATTTTTTTCTTTAAATTAATTAGTTTGATTAATAAATTAGTATATAATATAATGATATATAATATATGATATGATTAAATACCTTATTTAACTTCCTTAATTTCTCAAAAAAAATCAAATTTGTCTTATAATTAAGACCGGAGGTAGTAATTTATATTGGGAGCTACTCATTGATTAAGAACTCCTAGATCAATATGTGCGATCAATAAAAAGAGTTTAGAAAAGAATTATAAATTTGGGAGATAAAATGAATTAAAGCCTTATACTAAAGATCAAATTGAACTGTCATACTAGCTCTTACATTTATAATTTATAATTAGAGTGAGTATTTTTTAAGAAGAAAAATGAAAAATGCATCTTAAAAGAAAATAAGATAAGTACCTTTGCCATTTTTATAATAAAAAAAAACTTCCGGAGTTTGCCAGTTCCAACTCGTAACTTAACAGATGAGAGGTGTGTTCTTCGGCTAGTAAGTATTAAGGTATAAATTTATTCTGAAAGTTTTTATTGATAGTAACATGTATATGTAAAAAGAGTATGGGTTATATAACAAAAAATAATGGTATTAGGTCAAATTTAAATACGCTAACATTTTTTCTTCTATTTTAAATGTTCATGGTTATTTTTACACTACCAAAATGTATATGATGCTAGACACATTTTAGAAAAAAGTTTGTAGGTATCTTTACGCCTTCACCCTTATTTCATTCTTTCTTTTCTACAATTCTTTTTATTAGTATAATAACTTGATTATTCTCTTTTATTCTTTATGTCCTCATAAATAAGTGTATTTTTATCAAAAAGATTACAACTTTTAGATATTTATTATCATTACCGGCCACTTTGATCAATGTTATTTGATTAATTATTTCTTATGAAAAGTAACAGAGGGAGTAGTTATGTACATTTTTAATGCTTTCGAGGCAATATCAAAGGGGAAAAAAATATCTAGATACCAATAGCTTATTTGCGAACAAAAATGACACTTGTTAGCCTTTTCAATTTAGTATGTGATTTAAAACTCACAGCAAATCGAATTACTTATAGCTCGTTTGGTCTGATTCCATAAGAGATAATTATATACAATCTTAATGTAATAGACTGATTACAACATTTGATTATGCTTATGTAATATAATGACATCAAATGATATATTGAGGATTATACTGCTAGAACTAATAAATGTGGATGCAGACATCCTATAATCAAGTGAAAAAAGAATTATTGTTATTAAAATTTTTTAAATTGACCAAGATGTCCACCTATAAACATGGTTAAATATTAAATAATTACCATCATTACATATTTTTAAAAAAATTAATTAATAATATAGAAATTTAATAAATATTTCCCCATTAAAAAAATAAACATCATATTTCACTATAAAAATATAATAAAATATCTCATTAAATAATATTCTCACCATTAAATATTAAAAACTTATTATGAACCCAACACTGCATAATATTTTCATAATTAAATATTAAAAAATTACTATAAATCCAATATGTACTCAATTTACATTTCACAAAATGAAAAAATTATCATGAACATCCTGTGTACATCATACACATATGTGTAGATTAGGATAATTTTGTCTCTTAATATATTATTTTCATATATTTTTATATTTGATATAATCTAACTAAATGTTTTTATTTATATGTATCATTTTTCATTATTAACGAATCAAATAAATTCATATAGTCATCATTACATTATATTACATTACATTTTATTACATTTCTTCCTAAACCAAACGAGCCATTATAATTATAATTAATAGTATTTAATTTATTTTTTTAAGGAAATTAAAAGAATTCAGTTCGTTGTGCCACCTCATGGTAAATAAAAAGAAGAAAAAGTTGCTTTGTGCCACCGTCCTTTCATGGATGGCCACTCGTCTCCCCTCCCCCGTGTCCCCGCAATATCCACAACCACTGAATATCAAAATGCTTCCTTAATTACAAAAACTCAAGGTATTATAATTTGGATTTGAATCGATTAGAATACTGAGTTAAGGGTCAGTGGGCTAAATCGGAGTTAAACCGAAGCTAAACCAGGACTAAACCGGTGAGAAATTAAAAATTTTAGACTTATAGTATGAAATTAAAAAAAAAATTAAAATTTGTTTTTAAATGTGAATCCGGACCGAACTGGTTTGCTGGTTTCCGGGCCTGACCGGCCGATTCTGTCCGGTTCAGGAACTTTGCAAAAGCTTTATCTATATTGCTTTTTATATATTCATTATACTTACACTAATCTCATTCTTGTCTTAAAAAAATTGGACATTTTAATATGAATAAAATATATTATTAATATAAGCCATTCTCATTATTCTAATTTAGTGTACTTGAAGCATGAAGGTAAGGTCAGATAGGGTTTTTCCTTATATATTTTAATATCATGACATCATTCTAATATAAAAATGATACTCGTCAATTCCTCAAGTTTGTTTTCCCCTTGCCATCAAGTGATTCATAAATAAATAAATAAATATATATATATATATTGTATTACTTAGATTGTCACACAAAGTCAGAGATAGGTTTTTAAAGGAACGAAAAATCGGGTAAAGGTTCTAAATGTCTAATGGATTTTAAGTAATTTTTGTCGTCTGTTTAATTATTAAATCTCAATCTCAATCTCATCAAGAA
This sequence comes from Inga leiocalycina, assembly GCA_963242795.1. Classification (NCBI taxonomy): domain Eukaryota; kingdom Viridiplantae; phylum Streptophyta; class Magnoliopsida; order Fabales; family Fabaceae; genus Inga; species Inga leiocalycina. The sequence continues at coordinate 62,719,977 of OY725320.1, forward strand.
AATTTATTTAATTATCATATTATAAGATTAGTTATATTATGGATGTGGATCCCTTCACAGTGCCTATTTTTATTTAGAGTTCTCACGGTAAAAAAAAATAAAAAGAAAAAAGTGTTCAAGTGTAGCATATTTCCATGTATAAAACTATATTATAAATAAAATAATAATACTTTAATAATATAAATATGTTGCTGCCCAAAAAGGATAACAATAAAAATAGGGTTAAGGTGCAAAAATACACATGTGATTGTCCTCAAAGTGCACCCAACACCAAATGCTTTTTTTGGGTGCAACAGTGACTATGTGGTTACAAAATAAATGCAAAAATACCCTTTGATCGTTAGTTTGACTTTTTGACCTTGAAAGTGATGACGTGTACGATGATATGGATATTAGAGTGACATTTTGGAAAAAAAACTTGCTGAATGGTAAAGCTTTGCAATTAATATTACCCACATTTCACTATTTTAGTATCATCTTCGCTGAAGTAGATTCAAATCTGAGTGCAGAGTGCTTAACTCACTCAGCAGAGCTGTTGCCCTAAAAAACATACTGATTGTTCAATTTTTTCCCAACTCTAAATTCCCAATATTATTAAATTAAAATCATTATAATACATATATTATATTACTAATTTTTATTAAAATATATGATTTATTAGGAAAATTTGATTTTCAGCAAGTTTTTTTTTCAGAATGTTACTCCAGCGTCCATGTCATCGTACACGTCATCACTTTAAGGATAAAAAAGTCAAACTAACGGTCAAAGGGTATTTTTGCACCTATTTTGTAACCACATAGTCACTGTTGCACCTAAAAAAAGCATTTGGTGTTGGGTGCACTTCGAAGACAATCACATATGTATTTTTACACTTTAACCCATAAAAATATGTTAGTTTTACAACCTCGCGCGACTAAAAACTGTACAAAATATACACGGCAGGGGATCTATATATATATATTACGATAAACTGATAGACGGGCATAACTGCATATACACAACACTATTTATATAAATATTTTTTTTCATAAACTTGATGTGGTTATAATATAATATAATTAATTTAAGTATGAAAAAAATTAATAAATTATATTTTTTAAATATTAAATAATGAAATGTATAATTTTGTTGGAAAAGATCTTATTAAAATTCACCTAAAATAAGGAAATCTCAAATAATATGTTAGTAAATTCAACAAATCCTTGTAACAAAAAAAAAAAAAAAAGCCCAAATCCCATATTGGTCAATTAGGGATTTGAAAATGTTATGATTTTACAACAGTTCCTCCTCATATAATCTTTTTTTTTTAAAAAAAAAGGGAAAATAAAAAAAGGAAAAAAAAAAAAGGTTCCCTCCATCAGCAGCTGAATTTTGGTGACTGTGACAATTTTATTGCGAAGGTTTTGTTGTGAATTAGTTAATAAAGTTAATGAGATTTAATATTTCCCTTAATTTCAATAAAATAATTTAAAATCACTTATAAATAAAATTGGAATGAGCATTTGTAAATAAAACTGGTTGAGTATTTCAAGAACCAACAACCAAGGAACTAGTATAAAGGACCCACGTCCAAATTTTTAAGTTATCCCAATAAACATTATAAAATGAATGAATGAATTGAATGGCAACAAATGATGGAGGGTAGTTTGACCAGCCGTCTTCAAAACATGGGATTTTGTTTGGAAGCCCAAGCGGTGGCCGGTGGGCATCCACAGAAGGAAAACTAATTGAAGCTGAAGGTCAAAGACCACGCAAATAAATTTTAAATGCACCGACTCACTTCTCTTTAATTAATTTTTTAAAATATTTGTTTTATTATTAGTAATTGTAATCATCACGTGAATGGGTTTTACAGTAATGATTACCGGATATTAAGGTCTAGGAGACTAGGACGCATTCTTCTTTTTGATAATTTTTAGTTACTCAACATTGTAATTTTGAAAAGCTTTTATACTTTATATTGATTGAAATATTGAATAGTTAACTTAGTACCGAATAATGTTGAATTTTGTAGAAACAATAAGAGCATATAGTTCAGACACCTACAAAGTAAGTTATTGGCTACACTAATAAAGAGGATAAATCAAATATGGTATAGAGTGCTTTGTTAAAAGGTAGAGAAAGAATGAAGACAACACTTGATGAAATTATTGTGACTTTTTGTTTAGTTAATAATTTATCTATAAATTTAATTGTTGATAAAACACAAACATGTTAGATAGCCCAATTGGTAAGTTGTTGCATAATCTTTAAAGTCGTGAGTTCAAATCTCACTACCAATGTAAGGAGAACCTTGTTGGTGAACAATTTATAAATATTATAAACGCTCCGAGCTTGGAAGTATACCTTGGTCTTGGTGAACCTTTAAGACCCAAACACCTAAATTTTCAAGCATAAAAAACATAGTTGACATGGAATTATAAGATTATAACTTAAAAAGTGCATTTATAAAAAAAATTATAATTGTTATTTATCATCAAGATTATTATATCTATAGTATAATTTAAACTAACATTTTACTAAGTATAAGCTAATTAATTCTTCTGGCGAATGAAAAGCTAATTAATCCTCATTAATTGAACGAATCCTTGTTGACCCTAATCATCTTATTATAGGAACTGTAACACGCCTTAACTAGAAGCTTAAGATTTAGCCAAGAAAAACCAGGTTTAAGAATAGTTTAAAGGAGATATTCATGAAAAATCACTAAAAAAAACAAAAGATTTGAATATAAAAAATTATTTTCAAGCAAAAAAAAAAAAAAGAATATAAAAGTTATTTTAGAAACAACACATTGGCCCACAACAGTTGAAGCCCAAAATACCAAGGCCATGGTCCAGGACCTCAGGAACACATTACTGTTATTTTTTTCCTCAAACTAATTATAGTGTTTGAATTTTAATTTTAATGTGATAATAAGATAAATATAATTAACTAATTTCATTATTAGAAGAATTATATATAATGAATTTTTTTATCCTAAAAAATAAGAAAGAAAGTTTTTTTAAAAAAAGCCACTTGCTTTGTCACATAGGAAGAAACATTTTTTTTTATAAGCTATAAACCGTAAGTTTTACATTAGATTTTTTGTTTTAAAACACAAGCCAAGCGATTTGGTTAAATGTTCTCATTAGTCTTTTTCTATAAGTTATAGGTGTTGAAGAGCAAACATGTCATAAAATTGATGAACCTTTGATAACTTGAAGTTTAATGAGTAGTTTAAGAGAAAAATGCTTCTCACAAATCGGAAATTTTTAGATAAAATTCCTTTCATTCAAAAGCCAAATGCCCAGATCTGAATACAAAAGATGGAGAATACCATATAAGAAAGATAAAATATGACTTCTAGCTAAGGAAAGGAAAAAATTAGAAATTAAAATAATTACAGATAGTCTAAAATACCTAAGAAATAAAAAATGACCAAGCTTTATTACACAATATCCTATTTTTAACCAAATTTTTTTTCTACCGTACAGCTTCAATTTTCAAAATCAAAAAATTATCTTGGTCAAACTTATTCTCTTTATGTTAGACTTTGGGTTCAGGTCCGCCTTTAATAGACTGAACTATTTGATTATGAAACAAATAGCCTTATTAAATAAGAAACAAATCAACATTAATTATGGATTTTTTAATTGAGAAATAAATAATTGTATATTAGAAAATTAACCAAGAATTAATTTCTTGATTATTATTTAGAGACAAGTAGGAGTGCATGGTGATTTGTTGTGCTAATCTTAATTAGGCTCTACTAGTTTAATGGTTGTGTGACCATGATTATATTCAAATTATGGAGCATTGGAGCTTTAATTGGAATTCGAACCTGGATTTGCTCCAGTACATAAGTCTCTTCTCTCTCCTAATTTTCCTGCATTGGTATTAGAGCCGGATGATCCCAAGGCTATGATTTATTCTTTATGAATAAGCATGTGGCATAAACTGTTTATATCTCTATCAATTTTTTATTTCCACTGTGCTATTCATATATATGTGAATATATGATATTAAAATATGCTTCCTTCTTCTTATTAGCATGCATATTAACCAAATATATGTATCTCTTAATCTGGTTATTCTCATGAGCATGCTTATGAATTTCTTATGGTTGTGTTGTTACTTCTTTTTATATGCGTACCTATTGCATCATTCGCATATATTTTTTTTTGCTTAAGCTTTATATTCTCAAATTTTGTTGCTTGAAATTTTGATATGCATGTTCTCTGGTTTGCATGTACTTATATGGTGATGGGTACTTGAGTTCACGAAAGCTTGATTTTAAAGCTCTTTGTATATATCAATATCCTCCTCCTCCTCCTCCTTCTCTAACTTATTTGATCTCATTAAAGTTGAGTTTTTGGAATCTATGTGGAATCAAAAACAAGAAACTTTAACCCTTAAAAGGTAGAAGAGCTTAAAAAAAGAGTGAGGATGAGCCTTATTTGAGTGAGGATGAGTCTCACTTGAGTGTTGTGCATATTTTTGCCCAAGTTCTTCCAGTTCTTGTTGCATTTCCATGCCAAAAGTGAGAGTGCACTTCTTAATCCGCGAGTGATATTGGTGATCACTCGAGTGAGCATGGGTTCACTCGAGTGAAGGTGTGAGTTCATGTTGTAGGGCTGCGTCTCGGGTTGTCACTCACTGGCCAATTTTTGAAAGTGTGTTCTGACACTCGCAAGTGCAGTCTTCTCACCTGAGTGCCAAGGGTTGTAATCAAGTGAGCCTTTTCCTCTGAAGTTGTATGTGCTCTCGGGTAAGCACTTTCTGTGTTGCACTTTCGGGGACTCGAGTGAATTTGGAGCATCACTCGAGTGCAATCCCTCATGCTCGAGTGGTGTGAGCACTTTCTGGCCGTTGTTGTTGCTCACTGTCAAACACTCGCTAGTGAGAGCCCTTCTCACTCGAGTGTAAGTCTCTCATCACTCGAGTGATGTCATCGTCACTCGAGTGAGCCAGCTGAAAATCAGTGTTGTGCTTCCAAAAAAGGGGTCTTCAGGGTAGTTTCTCCCAACCCTTTTAGCATGTGTTTAGACCTCTAATGGTCATCCTAAATAGTTTAAATGATAACCAACTTAGAGTATTATAGAAATAAGCATTTGGAAAAGAGATTGATCGGTTGTCCCTAATTTGGTTTATAGGATTTGACATTTACCAGACTCGCGAGCCCATTGTGCTAAGGAACGTCAGGAAAGAACAAGGTAGTGACTTTTCTTTTATACTTTGTGTAAATGTATTGTATGTATGTTGTCATGCATTATGTTGTTGATGTTGCTTTGTGATGCCTTGTGAAGCCTTGTGATGCCTTTTATGCTGCTGCATAATGTTTATGGTGAAAACGAGCATAGTGATTATAGCGAAAGCTGGCATAGTGTTTACCACAAAAGCGACACTTGTCCTCTCTTCATGAGAATGCACTATTTAGCTTTTCTGTTGGGCTGCAAGATTGAGAACAACAAGTATGGTGGTAATGTGGTAAGGGATTGGTTAGGCCCTTTGTTTGCTGCATATCGTGATTACGCAACGGACTATGTGTCCTGTGATTGCTGAATGTATGTTGTTATTGGATAGTTTGTTTTGCATGCCTCTTTAACATTATGTAAGTGTATGAATGGCTTGAGTAGCAAGAGTAGAGCCTGGAGTGTATTCGGAATACTTAGTGGACTATGTGACCTGAGGTAGTTAGTCTCGATATATATTCATTAAAGGTGATAGACTGTGTATCCTGTAAATTGTATGTCCTAAGGTCATAAGACTTGATGGACTAGTATGCCCTTGGGCCTGCAGAATGGATGTATTTTGTAACACCTCAATCAAACAGCCAAGTACTTAACCATAGTAATTCAAATATCGTCAATAAGGATGTTCAACATCCAAACCATTAAAATACAAATCAGTTTAAATAAAGCCCAAATCATAATGTTAAATCAAATCCTCAAAATATTTCCTCAAAACAAATTAAAATGCGGAAGTCTTAAGGTCATGGCAATATAAATGGCATAACATGAGCTCTAGGAGCACAAAAGAGCCTCCAAGGCTCACTCCATAGGTGCCTTCCCTTGATCCCTACTAGAACAGTCACCTGAAAAGGTTAATATATATAGGGATGAGATTCCACGTCTCAGTAACTACTGAAAGTTTATACCGTAACAAGCAAAACTTATATGATAAAAAGGAACTGATTACATATATATTCATATATACCATAATTCTCACACAAGACAAAAACAAGTCTAATCACCATTATATCAATTTGTATTTTCATCACAACATGTAATATATAATTATGTCATATGCAATATGTAAGATGCAATCTTCCTTATATCACCGTCCATCCTTATTCCGCTGACTGGAGCCATAGGCTAACGCATAGTCTAATAGAAACCCATCCAAGTGAATGGATTGTCCCAAGCTCACCAGTTCTTAAGATACACCCGGCTAAAGGTGTAGAGTTTAAGTCTGGACTATGGCTCCCCTCCTTAAAGGAATACAACTAAGGAGGTGTCACATGTCCCACAGTTTCAATGAAATCCCGACCAAAGGAAAACATGGAAGAAGGGGCCTTGACAAGTACCATCCACTGTGCATTGAGTGATGGCATACCACGTGGTAAAAGATCTCAACATACAAATTCCTCCTCACTCCAACCCATCAAAGATGCAACCGCCATGACAATGATAAATAACATATCATTACAAGACAAAGTACAATAATTCATGCTTCCATTCATATCAAATATAATCACATATTCAAACATGCTAAAAATGAAATAATAATCCAATAATACATTAATTATCATTAAATTATTAATTATATGAATATAATGAGTTATATAGAAATTTACTTGTAACACTACTTATTTGAAAATTTATAATACAAACACATATACACATAATTCAGTCCATTTTTCTTTAGAAAAAAAATAGTCATTCAAAAATCACACACTATTCACAAGTATATGGAAGAATATTCAGAGTTACCTGTCACTTCCTTACGTACAGGTAATCACACACGTGTTACTCCAAAGCTCTCAATGAGAGTCTACAAAATCACAATTATAAATATCTATCAATATATGACCCAAACTACTCCAAAGTTATTCTAAGCCTACACCATAGAAATTAGTTATGTCTTCTTCTTTTTATAAAATCAGGATATACACGAAAATAAATATAAGAATATAGCTATAATTGAAAAAAGAAAAGGACTTATATGTTTATGTGAACAAACACTAAAATATAGAGGGATTGGTTAAAACAAAATGACAAAAGAAAAAAAAACGTGGCACTCATGAAAAAATAAATAAATAAAGAGAGAGAAGTATTGTAGGTATGTGTCCTTTTGAAATGCCCAATGTGTTTTTGACCAAAAAAAAAAGAAAGAAATGCCTTATGTGTTGACTGGAATGAAGAAAGAATAATGAGTGAATGTGGGCCCATTAATAGGGTGTGTGTCTAATTGATGTAAACATAAACTCTCTCACAGTAGCATTGAAAAGAAAATGGCGAGGGTCCTTATTGAAATATATATATATATATATAAAAACTTGGGAGGATGCCAATGAAGTGAAACAGAGGAGAGATCAAATATTGAGTGAATTGAAAGAATGTAAATATGTATATCCATGAAACTTCAAGATTGGGAATAAAATAGAAAATAAGAAATGAGTTCTAATATGTAAATCTACATACTTATATTAAGGAAGGAAGGATAAAACACCATGAGAGCAAATAATTATATATTGACAAACGTATATATACACACTCAGATGCACACACCCAAAGAGCATGGCGAGGAAAAAAAAATATTTGGTTCATAAGGTGGGAGAAAGAAAGAAAAACACACCCACACACACATAGATTTTCACAACACCCACGCACAGTACCATTCACGGAAAGAGAATTTATAAATTTTTTTTTTCAAAGTATAAATAAATTAGTTGGAAAGAACATGAGAGAGTGAGTAACTATAAAATATCTCCTCACCAAAAATGAAGACAAGTGGGTCAGGAGAAATGAATTAAATCTGAAGCTACATGTATTTATGGTTTTGCTGGAACAGTGCGGTGATGAGTTGGGGAAGCAAAAGATAGGATAAGACATTCACAATCAGAAAAAGATAGGAAAGAAACCATGGAAGGAGTAAAGATGAAAAGTAAAAATTTTCACAAGACAGAATCAAAAGAATGCGCCGAACAAGAAGAAAAAGGAGAGGAAAAGAGAGAAACCTGCACAGTAAGAAGTGACGGCTGAGAGTGAAGAGAAGGAGAAGAGAGTATTTATAAGGGAGGGTTAGGGTTTACCCTCTCTCTCTATTTTTTTTTTAATAACAATATTTTTTTTAGCAAAATTTTTTATTTCTATATTACTTTCCATTAAAAAGGTAAGTCTACACACACATACTCAGGTGTTAAAAATAATTATTTTGAAGGGGTATTTCATTTCTATATATTTTTATTTATTTATTTTTATAAAGCAATAAATTTTTTTTTTGGAACTTGTTTCTTTTTTTTTATTATTAATTTATTCTAATTCTTTGACTAAATAAAACTTAAGCTACAATTAACTCTAAGTGTTAAAAAAAAAGAGGATGTTACATATTTAATAATTGTGACGAGTAGAGGCTCAAGTCGGTAAGACCCGGTGTGCAAGTTTACATGGGGCAGAGGCCCTGGGTGATAAGACCTGTGTTGCCTAGCACTATGATATTGGACTAGTGCATCCCGAGTGTGCCTTTAGGCTGTAAAGCATTCACATTAAACCAGGTTGTACTGTGGCAGTAAGACCTGTAAGTGCGTGAAGCATAGGGTAGTATTCCTAGGTGGTAAGACCAAAATACCTAGCGGATATGGGAATGAAATAAGCCATAAGGCCGAAATGAAATGGGCTATAAGGCCTGAGAATAACGAATAGTGACTCGAAAAGGCAGCGAGGCTTGTGTAACTAAGCACTATGGCAACGAACTAGTGGGTCCTATGTTTGAATGCTACATACTGGGTATTGAATGAGTGAGAATGCTGTGTGACGATTGCTGAATACTATCTGAGATCTTTATTAAGAATATGATGATTATGTTGCATGCTTAGTGAGCATGCATTAGAAAGGGAGAGACTGAGTGTCTAGAGTAATTCCCCAAGGCATAGATGTTTAAAATTTCGAGGATGAGATTTATTGAATGGGGGAAGATTGCAATATCCCGGAATTTTGGCCTAGGAACTTGAGGATAAGCATATATTAGGCAGACTATTAAGCCCAATTTGGGAAGAGTCCCAAGAATGTTAAGAGATAGAAAGACTCTCGGGGATTGTATGATTTAGCTTTCTGGGAAGAGAATGGTTCTTTGAATGATATGAGGGCTCAAAGGTTGTTGTTAGTCAGAGAAATAGACCAGCATATGTACTTAAGTACATAAGGCACCCTTAGGGGCGAAGACTACTTGGCACCATTTTGCATGGCAAACACAAGTATTTGTGGGTCATGTGGGGCCCTAGACTGTGTGATTTAGCTCTTTAGGGTAGAGAACAAGTCTCTAGATTATATGAGGTGCTTAATAGGTGCGATTAGATGGATAAAATATGTTGGTAGAGGTGTGCACATGGCATTTTTAGGGCATGTACATTACCCTGCGTTTTTGAAAAGGAAGAAGAGATATAGGCCATGTGGGTCCCACATGTAGACATTTCGACACACACACTCAGCAATCCCCTGAGGCAGCACATATAGTGCATTTTGGAAGACACAGACCTGTTTGTCATGGTTGAGCCCTACAACGATAAAATAGCTTTATTAAATTAACTTTATTAAAGTAGTTTTAATAAAGAAATTAATAATGATTAATGATGACTAATGAAGATTTCACTTTATGGTTGGCACCATAAGAAAGTGACACTTGTCCCTCATCATGAGAACTATTTAGCTTTTGTGTTAGACAAATGAGAAGATTACATGTTTCTCTATCATTACTTTTACTTTATGACTTTTGTGTTGGCACTCTTTTGAGGCGCCATTGTAACCCCCTTCTGTAATTATATCCGAAATACACGATTAAAATGAATTAGAGACCAACAGATAAACAAAACTCATTTAATATCCTATCTTTACGATAGAGTTTTCACAAATACCTTTCGAAATCTAATACACCTAGTCTCACATTCACATTTTGAATACAATTACTTTGCGAAGATAAATCACATTCATATAAATACCAGAGTGCACAACATAATTTTTGGCAACCCTGGGTTTCATATCTTCACTAAAGGGTATATATATAAGGCACATTAGCCTATTACAATTTTCCAAACAAATAGGGGATTACACAATGCCATCTCAAATACATAACTCGAATATACGTCTGAACACATACACATCCAATATTCGAATACACATCCAAATATACACCCACAACTAGATACAGTCATCCTAACATCTATGATAACCAACCACCAAAACCATACTTCAAAGGAGCCTTAGCCGCCCTTGGTTGCTTGCTCCTTCCTCAAGCCTCTTGCCCTGTCTAAAATGTTGGTAGGGGAGGGTGAGATTTGAGAGAATCTCAGTAGGAAAAAAAATACCAATATGCATGCAAGATAAATGTTTAATGCATGACATGCTTGTATTACATAACTCATGCTCATACAATGACAAATCTGCAAGCTCAACATTTCAAACAACATACTTATGGCCATAGCATAAATTGAAATAGAGCTTCAATCATTCATATATGTTCACATAATCAAACAAAGCAATAACATGCATCAATACACCAAAACAAATATCAAATACATGCAAGAGAGGTAAGTTCCCTACCTTTGTTCTTTCCACGTATGCTCCAGCACAAGCTACTCACGATCAGGGTGAACATCAAACCCTATAACGAAATTAAGGACATAGGGTTAATCTCTAATCCAAATCCTTACTTTCATATCACTTAAATTTGGCTATCATTCACAACCTTTAGGTGGCTATAATAAGCTCAACGAAAGCCTAAAGGATTGGGAAGTACTAGGTTGGAAACCACTTTTTAAAATCACAAAGTGCTGAAAACAGGGGTTGGATGCAGCCAAGGAATCTCTGGCTGCGGCAAAAAACAGCATAGAAACTCTTTGGCTGCAGCCAAGATTTTCTGGCTGCGGCCAAAATGTGCATAGAAAGTTTTGCGCTGCAGCCAAGAACTTTTGGCTGCAGCCAAAGAAACTTCAGAAATTCATAACTAATTCTAGAAAAATCAAAATGAGGTGATTACAAGGCCTATTGAAAGATATTTAAGTCCTCTTTACTGTAAAAATATCAATCAAGGCTGTTCATCACCACAAAATACATAATTGCTCAAAATCCAACACTGCTCCAAAACAGATTCCAATTTTAATCCCAAACTTTAGACATCATAACTCCTAGCACACAAAACGAAATGACATGAATTATTTGTCCATTTTGAAGTTTGGGATGTGAAATTTAAGACTGGAAAGTTTCATAATTTTTAGACACTATTTGCCTATTCAAAACATCAATACAAACAGACTGCCCAAAACAGAATTCACACTGGACAGAATTTTAGTTTTGGCTCAATTGCTTCCAATGGTCCAATTTTCACATCAAACATCATTCTCACACAAAATTTCACAAGGAATCCATTGGAAATCCCAAATCAAGCAAATTCACATCACATTGACATGTTCCACAATAATCTTAACATGTCATCACCATTCCATAACACAAACTCAACATTGCAAACTCTTTCCATTTCAAATTCAAAAACCAATTCCAATGGCACCAAAGCACAATATGACACCATTTTTACCACAATACACTAATCAATTCAATCATTTCACAAATATAACAAAATCAGGGAAAAATTAAAAATTCACAAAACTCAACCAATGACCACAAAACTTAGGTCAAAATATATCAAATACTCACCTCTTCCTCTTCCCAAAGCTAATTCCTTGATTCCTCTTCTTTTAAATTTCTTCAAGTGTTCAAACACCACCTTTCAAAAATCTAAAACCATAGCAATGGAGCTCTCATCACCATGATCAATATTAATGAAGAGTGTTTGAGCATTAAAGGTCACATAGAGCAATTACCTTAAGCTTCTTTCTTTCTCTTTCTTCTTTAAGCTCATCGAAAATGGAGAATGAAGGAGAGAGATGAGATGAAGATGGAGGAGCAGATTTTTAGAGCAAAAAGACTCCCTTGGCGGACCTTAATGGGAAGAGAGGAGAGAGGGAAGAGTTGAAATATTGACCAAGATCCAGGGGTTCACAAAGTGTCAAGTGTCACACTTTTACTCCATCTTCCATGACCTCAAATAGGCACACACACACATGATTTCACCCTTTGATCTCCTACATAAATCAATCATAACCATGGATCTTTAAGTTACTAATGAGTTCCCTCTTTGGTAATTGACCAATTGGTTGGTAACTTTACCATTTTGCCCCTGATTGTGGTAATTCTTCTGAATCACCACCAAACACATCATATCATTCCCTTTCACCCAATGTTTTCAGAGTCGAACCGTTGACCTGAAAATTTCTTGGTCCGTTTAGGACCATTAGGCCATCCAGAGAAAAGAGCTGAGATGAGCCGTCCAGAACTGGACGTTGGGCCGCAACTCGCTGTTAAGCCGCCGACCGGAACGACTAGACAAAAATAGGACGGGTGATAGGCGAAAGCAACATTAGAGAGAGGGAAGGAGCTGAAGAAGAAGAAATAGGGGAAAAAACGAAGAAAGTGACGAAGAACTAAAATTTACCACATGATCTAAAGTTTACATTTCTTCAGCAAGTTGAAAAAATCTTTCATCATTTTCGAGTTTCTCCAACCAGTTGACGAAAAAGCTTTAAGAAGTGGGAGAATAGGTTTGTCGAATACTATCACCAGAGATAAAGAGAAGGGATTTTTTTTTTGGGACCTTGTGAGAAGAGAGGTTTGAACTTTGAAACAAAAAAAATACAAGAAGAGGAAGAAGAAAAGCGTCGTGCAGAGTGTCCGTGTAAGTGTGAATGGAAAGCTCTGAACCTCTAAGAGCATAGGTCTGATAGTGTGTGCTATGATACTTGCTTTATTGTCATTTTTTAATTAAAAAATTAATTACGTGCCTTGGAAGTTGGAATTCAAAGCTGATGCCAATTTGCTGTGTATACTTTCCCAACGTCAATCAATCACAGTTAATTATAAAAAAATAAAACTCATAGATAAATCAAGAAAATTTTTGAAGGCAAAAAATCCAACAGATTTTTAACTTTTTATAAGAATTTACTTAATTAATTTTGTTGAAGTAATAATCATCATTTATATTTTTGCCAACATAACTATCATATATTGCTGGGTTTAAAATTATCATGTTATTGTTATAAAAAAAGTTTCATGTTATTGTTTATTTAAATTAATTATTTTATATACACATATTATTTAAACTATATTAATTTTATAGATTACATAATGAAGAATACTATTAATAGAAAAACAACTTTAAAATAATAAAATCTTAAATCATGTTTATTAGTAAGATATAATAAAGGGAATGACGAAATTTGATAAGCAATTTAGAACGCATTTTTTTTTTCAGAAATCCCTAATTTGAAACTTTGTAATTTCAGAGTTTTTTTTTTGTTTTTTCCCCAAACTATTATGTGTCATTAATATTGAGATGTAACGTACATGTAAGTTTATTTATGTTCATTTTCAAATTAATGTAGAAATTTTATATTTATTTTTACATTTATATCTTTATATCTGTATATAATTTATTTTTCATTTAATTATAAGGTTAACGGTTCGACCACCGGTCTGACCGATCCAACCATGACCCGTTGATCTCTCCGGTTCAATGTTCGGTCCGGCTTTTAAAACATTGCTTTCACCACATTATGCGCCCTCCCTCTATTTTAAGTCAATTTAGATGTTAATCTATAATTGAGCTTAAGTACAGGGTTTCAACACAGCTCATAACACATTCGAATCACCATTCATATCGAATTCTCCAAAAGTGTTATTTATCAATAATCACATCCACTTTTGAAGTTTTTAACCCTTAATCGAATTTGGGATATTACAGCCACCTAGTATAATAGTCAGGGAAATTCACCGGTTTTCGGTCCGGTTGTGTACGTGACTTTCTCGAACATTGAACCCAGAAATCAGAGAAATTTATAAGCTTTCTTTCCCTAACCCAAAAAGGACAGCTAAGGAGAGAGAGAAAAGAGAGAGGACAAAATGGGAAGGAGACATGGCACGATCTAGGCCATCCACAGTAAAGTGGCTTTTGTGTTGGCACCATGAGATTTTGCTACCTAACACATATGGAAAATTCCATTTTTGCCCTCACTTTCTCTTTAAGTTCAGCTAGCTAAGAGAAATCAAGGGAAAAATAGAGAAAGTCAAGAGAAAATGAAAGAGGAGAGAAGGTGGAGAAAAATTTTGAGTTTTTGAGCTCTGGAGCCGATTTCACGTCTTATTCGGCGTTTATAGCTCCCGAAGCCTTCTCTAATGTTGTTCCTTTCAATGAGAGCAATATTTCTATGGTTTCAGATTCTTGATCAGAGGTGTTTAGTGCCATCTAGCTGGTTGGAGTACTTCTGAAATCAAGAATTGGTTCTATAATCAGGTAGAGGTACGTATAAGCTTCGATTTAGGCCAAATATCTTAAGGTTTTGTTAAGTTTTATATTGCTTGATTTAGGCTAGACCTAGAAAAATAGGGAAGGAAGATGATTTTAGTAATTTTGATGTTAGAATTGGATTCTACACATGAAATTGTGTGGGAATAGGTTGTGAACATGATTTTAGAAGGGTTGGATTGAAAACCCAAACATTGAAGTTAAAGTAGTTGTGAACATGATTTTAGAAGGGTTTAGGGTTTTCTGGAGGCAGGTTGCTTATTATGAATTCTTAATTACCAAAACATGTTCAATGACCATGAAAGTTTCTAGGATGGTAGTAGACCTTTCAAGCTTTAATTTGATATATAATAAGTGAATCTTGGGTCAGTACATAGGATATATGATTTATTGAAGATAGGCATTGAATCTAGATTTGTTTCTGTGGTAGTCAGCTTAATTGGGGATTCTGAAAATTTGTGCATGGAACTGGTAGTAGAAAGTATTTTTTTCCTTAAAATAGACATAAAGAATGTCACATAGGAATTTGAACCACCTTATTTGGAATTGTTTAGAATTAATTATGAATTTTCAAAGTTACATGAAAATTCTGGCAGCATAGGCTTGATATGCGAAAATGAGGAATTGGATTGAATGGTAAATAAGAGTGACTTGTAAGGGTAGAAATAAGGGCTAGTACTTGGATTGGATTGTAATAAGATTAAAACCCAAGGGTAGAGATGTGTTCTAGTATTTGGGTAAATTGTGATAAGATGCTTATCCAATGGTGGAATGTACTTGGGGAAAATGGTAATAAAGTTGAACTCCAAGGGTTAAGATAAGTCATCAGTAATGACTTACTTTCATGCCTCTAATGAATTAACCACATAATGTGATTATGTGTCTAAGGCCATGAGATGTCAAGAAAGAAGAAGAATGGAAGAACCTTTAAGCAACATCAATGGTTAGAAGAAAGGGGACAGGAAGAGGACCTAAGTCCAAAAGGTAGTAAAACTTTCCTGACTTGCATTTACTTGATAAGTATGCTTATGCATTGATGTGTTGAATTGCATTGATGAATTGTATCAAGCATATGTGAATGATTGAAGCTCTGTTTAGCTTATGTTGTGGCCATTAGTGTAACCCCCTCCGTAATTATTATTTGAATATGTGATTAAAATGAATTAGAGACCGTCGAATAAACAAAACTCATTTCAATTCCCCATCCTTAAAATAAAGTTTTCACAAATACCTTTCAAAATCTAATACACCTGGTCTCATATTCATATTTTGAATACAATTACCTCGTGAAGATAAATCACATTTATAACATATCAAAGTACAAAACATAATAATCCAGACAATCCCGGGTTTATACCTTTACTAAGGATTTACAGGGCACATTCGCCCATTACAATTTCCCAAACAGGGGATTATACAAATCCATCTCAAATACATAACCAATTACTCATTCGAACATATACACATCCAAATATCCAAATATACATCCCAAACATATACAGTTATCCCAATCCATAACTGAAAACCAACTTCCAAATCTACATCCCGAAGGAGTCTTCGCCGCCTTTGAATGCTTGTCCCTTCCTCGAGCCTCTTGCCTTGTCTAAATTATTGGCAGGGGAGGGTGAGATTCGAGAGAATCTCAGTAGGAAAACAATATCAATATGCATGCAAGATAAGTGTTTAATGCATGACATGCTTGCATTACATAATTCATGCTCACACAATGACATATCTGCAAGCTCAATGTTTAAAACAACAAACTTATGGCTATAGCATAAATTGAAATAGAGCTTCAATCATTCATATATGTTTTACATAATCAAGCAAAGCAATAACATGCATCAATACACCAATACAAATATCAAATACATGCAAAAGAGGTAAGTTCCCTACCTTTGTTTCTTTCCACGTATGCTCCGGCATAGGCTACTCATGATCAGTGCGAACATCAAACCCTATAACCAAAGGAAGGACATAGGGTTGATCCCTTTTCCAATTCCTTAACTTTCAAATGCTTAAGTTGGTTATCACTCACGACCTTTAGGTGGCTACTCAAAGCCTAAACACATAGCCAAAGGGATTGGGTAGTACTAGGTTAGAAACCACTTTTCAAAATCATAAAGTGCTGAAAATAGGGGTTGGCTGCAGCCAAGGAATCTTTGGTTGTGGACAAAAATAGCACAGAAACTCTTTGCCTGCAGCCAAGATTTTTTGGCTGCGGCCAAAACATGCACATAAAGTTTTGCGCTGCAGCCAAAAACTTTTGGCTACAGCCAAAGAAACTTTGGAAGTTCTTAACTAATTCTAGAAAAATTGAAATGAGGTGATTACAAAGCTTATTGAAAGATATTTAAGTACTCTTTACTGTAAAAATATGAATCAAGGCTGTTCATGATGTGTGCTTCTGTCGCTAAAGCAATCAATTAAACTAGGTCCTAAATTATTATACAGTTTAGGGTCAACCTAGGTCATTCTCCCAAAGAGCAAGCTATGTGTTTTCTTTAGGATTGATTTTCAAGTGACAAAAGATGCAATGGAATGGACCTAAACTAGAATGAAGACACTACTACCTAAATGCAATTAAACTAACTAAATGCACTAATACATTTGACTCTAAAAACTATATGAGAATGAGACTAATCTATATGAATTTGAATACAATTTTGGGGGGGGGGGGTTTATGAAAGTGGAATAAAAATGCTAAGCAAAGAGAATAATCAAAAGCAATACAATCAACAAAGGTTTAGTTCAGTTATGATGGTGAAGGGGACAACTTAGGATTACATGGATTTAGCTTTCTTAGCCATTCAATATATTAGACCAAAGGGGAAGTTAATGAAAAATTCGAATTAATAAACTTAATCACTTAATTAAGACATGAGAAACCCTTAAGCTTAATAACATCTAATACATTAGAAAACTCATAATGGAAAAAGTGGTGGTTAATTAAATCCATTAAAAACCAATCACAATAATTTAAGATAATTTTGGAAATTATGTTCACAATTGCCTAATTAAACAATTCGACAATTAATCACCTTAATTAAACAATCAAGAGATTAAACCCAAATTGACAATTAAATTAATAATGAAAACTCAATTAATAATCTAATTGACAATTAAAGAGTTTGTAAACAAAAATCCCAACAATCATTTAAGAACAAATCAAGTCCAAAATATCAATTTAATCCAAATTAAAAATAAATCTAGACTCTAAAACTAGATTGTTCTCAATTAATACAACCCAAAATCATTTAAAACTAAACAATCTCAAGTCTTGAAATAAATAAATAAAAGGAAAAACACTCCCTTGTAGTCTTCAAGTGAAAGTTCTTAGGCTCTAGCTTCCTCCATGCTTTTCTCAAGTTGCCTCCCAACTAACCTAAGCTGCTATAAATTTCTTCTTTCCACGCTTCAACTTGTCACGGCCATCTGGTAGATGATAAATGTAATATCCCAATTTGGGATTAAGGGCTAATGATTCTGATATTGATTGTAATTCGTATAATTAAGAATTTTTGGGATTAATGTGATGTGAATTTGGTATAAATGTGTGTGGTATTTAAGATCAAGGGTTGAGATCTATTGACCATGGGTCGGAATCCTATACTTTGCGCTTGTGTGAGCTCATGGAGGGAATGAGTAGATGATGACAAGTGGCATTATGTGAGCTATTGGATGAGGCATAAGAGACAAAAGTCCATTTTTTCACTCTCTTCTCTCTCCTATTCGGTGGAAGTATGGGCTAGGGGAGGGAGTGTGCTTCATCATCATCATCTCTTCCATCTCTCATTTTCTCTCTCTTCCTTCCCCATTTTTACTGAACTCAAGCAAGGAAAGAGAAAGAGAAAGCTTTGATTTTGGGTAAGTGATAGTCCTTCTTTGTTAAAATCCTCTTCTCTAATGTTGTGTACCTCATTGAGAGCTTCATTGTGGTGATTTCAGAATCTTGAATAGTGTTGATTTGGGTGTTGGACGAAATTGAAAGTTGGAGAATCAAGATTCTGGATTTGGCAAAGTGAAGAGGTAGGCAATTGATGCATTTTGATATATATGTTATGAGTTTTGAATAAGTTTGAGAAATTTTGGAAAATTTGCCCTAATTTATGGTTATTTTGGAATGAATGAAATTCATAGTAATTGATGTTGGAATTAGTCTATTGTGGAGTTATTTGATTGTTGGAGTTGATTTGGAAAGTTGAATTGAGTTAAATGAAACTTGAACATTTTGTGTGTGATAGAGACCTAAGTGTTTGATTGTGGTTAGAATGGTATTTGGGTGTTTTGGAAGTTGCCAATGTGTTCCTTAGGCATGGTTAAGTGTGTATGAGCTTTGTGAGAAGTTTGGGAGTCATTGGCATTAGTTTTGGCCATCTGGGAATTTCTGTCATATGCTGCGATCTGGTTATTCTAATAGCAACACTCGAGTAAGGGAAGATCGTGCTCGAGTGCTACGTGTGTTTTCCCTTTTCTGCTTTGAGTTTTTCCTGGGTTCTTTGAGCGGAGCTTGAGTGCACTTCTGTAATAGTGAGTGGAGTTGGTGATCACTCGAGTGAGCAAGGGATTGCTTGAGTGAGGGTGTGAGTCCAAGGTTAGGGTTACTCTCGGGTTGTCACTCATTGGCCAATGATCAAGAGTGTGATCTGATACTCGCGAGTGCTGGCCTCTCACCTGAGCATTGGGGGGTATGCTCGAGTGAGTTTGTCCCTCTGATGTTGCTTGTGCTCTCGGATTCTCACTTCTTGTCTTGCACTTTCGGTGACTTGAGTGAGTTTAGAGTCATCACCCGAGTGCAAAGCTATGTGCTCGAGTGCGGTGAGCACTTTCTGGCCATGATAGTTGCTCACTGTCAAACACTCACGAGCGAGAGCCGTTCTCACTCGGGCACGAGTGTCTCATCACTCGAGTGAGGTCATCTTCACTCGAGTGAGCCAGTCTAAAATCACTGTTTTACCTTTTGAAAAAGGGGTTTCAGGGTAGCTCTCCCAACCCTTTAGGCATATGTTTAGGCCTCTAATAGTCATCTAAAGAGTCCTAAATGATAACCAACTTAGAGTGTTATGAAAATATACACTTGGAAAAGAAATTGATTAGTTGTCCTTAATTTGGTATAGGATTTGATATCTGTTGCCCTCGTGAGCCTACGGAGCCAAAGAAAGTCAGGAAAAATTCAGGTAGTGACTCTTTCTTTATACCTTATGTGATACATTGTATGTGTGCTATATCATTGGTTTATGATGGATTTAAATGCTGCAAGATTTGTGAAATTGTGAAAGCACCGCTATACCAATAGTCCCTGAGTCGCTAATAACGGTTCGGGTAAGGGCTGTGTGCCTTCCCGCCGGTAAAAGGGGATGAGGTTAGGGTATGGTATATGTGATTATGTGGGCCGAAAGGTTAATTGTGGGTCGAAAGGCTATATGTGAGCCGTAAGGCTATTCTTATGCACTGCCATACCAACAGTCCCTGAGTCGCTAACAACGATTCAGGTTAGGACGGTGTGCCTTCCCGGCGGTAAAAGGGGGTGAGGGTGGAGTGTGATTTGAGTTGCTGTTATGTGATGATTTGTTTACATGTTATGTGATTACGTGTGGTATGAATGATTTGTTACTACTGGGATTCTTTAGAATCTCACTCTTTCCAAATGACTAACATTTTCAGACAGGGCGAGTGGTTCCAAAGATAAGCGGCCAATCAAGAATGGTTAGGGCTAGTAGGGACATATTGGAGTTCGGACCGTTGATTATTTGTTTTGGATTTTAGATTTTGGGATTATTGTGTATATGATATGTAAATATGAATTTTTGGCCATGTAATCCCCATTTTGGGAAAAATTTAAACCCAATATATATATAAATATCCCGGGATTGCCGGGATTTTGGTTACGCACTCTGATATTTATTATGTGATATAACTGCACAGGTAATTGTATTCGAAAGTGAATGTGAAACCAGATGAATTTTGTTTTAAATGTTTGGTTTGTTAACCCCATCTCTTGGAGATGAGTGATTATAAAAATGATTTTTGTCTTATTGGTTTCTATTTCACTTAAATTTTGTAGTCCAGATATAATTACCATGAGGGGGTTACAATAAATGGGAGATGATGATTGAAGGAATTCCAATCACTTGTGTGGTAATTGGAGAGAAGGGAATGAAATAAAGTATGTGATAGAAATTGTAAGTGTGGGCCTGAGAATTGGAGAAGAGAAATTAATCTATGGTTAGTGTTCTCTATACGTGAATTGGTGAAACTCTTGGTGAATGGAGAAGAACATCTAGCCAGCACGTTCGTCGATGATATGGGAATCAGCCTATGCGTGATTTCCAGTGTGCGTCTCCGCCTTTGCGTGTCTCATTTCAGTGTCAGTCCATGTGCCTCCTTTTGTGGCAGCCGCTAGGTTAATTTTTAAGAGAGGAGGGGAGAGTTTTGGGTACCAACTTGAGCCCATTAAAATTTAAGAAGCCCAAATAAAATTAAACAATTGGATATTCTTTTAGGTTCCTAGAAAAATTATGCACCATAGAATCTTCTAATATGCTTTTCCTTACTCTGCAAGAATTAAATAAAATCGTGATCTATCATATATTTGAAAATATTATCCAAACACAAGATAACAATTAAAATATTATCAATTTAAGCTCAATAATATCATAATCAATTCAAATTTATATTATTTCCCAAAATTAGCTAACTATCCAAATATTATCTAATAAATCCAATTTAGCCTAAAATAATCTTCAAAATAAATGAATAAGGTGGGATAAAATATATTAAATTGGGATTTATCAGTTTATCACCACAAAAATACAGAATTGCTTAAAATTCAACATTGCTCTAAAACATATTCTAGTTTTAATCCCAAACTTTGGACAATCGTAACTCTCAGCACACAAAACGAAATGACATGAATTATATGTCTATTTTGAAGATAGGATTTCTTTTTACTATATTCTTGATCCCCTGGTGAAATCCTATTTAAGGGGGGCTCAAGAATATGGTAAAAAGAAATCCTATTCCTATTTAATAGGATTTCTTTTTACCATATTCTTGATCCTCCCTTGAATTTCACTGGGGGATCAAGAATATAGTAATGTGATGTGAACTTTAAGACTGGAAAGTTTCATAATTTTTAGACACCATTTGCCTATTCAAAATGTTAGTACAAATAGACTACCCAGCAAAGAGTTGCAATGGACAGAATTTCAATTTTCACACTTTGGCTTCCAATGATCCCATTTTCACATCAAACCTCATTCCCACATAAATTTTTACAAGGAATCCGTTGGACACAATATCAACCTAATTCACATCACATTGACATATTTCACAGTCATTACAACATGTCAACATAATGCCATACACAAACCTCAACATTGCAATTCCTTTCCAATCAAAGTTCCAAACCAATTCTAATAACCAAATGCCATAACATAACACCAATTGCACCACCTTACACCATCCAATTCCACCATTTCGAAACTACACAAAATCAAGGCAAATTCCACAAATCACAAAACCCAACCAAAAGTCACAAAACTTAGATCAAAAGGCATCAAATACTCACCTCTTCCTCTTCCCCAAACTTGCTTCTTGATTCCTCCACTTTCCAATTTCTTCAAGCACTCAAACACCTTTCACAATTCTAAAACTATAGCAATGAAGATCTCATCACTAGGAACAACATTAAAGAAGATGATTTGAGTATAAGAGGACATTAAACCAACAAAAAACTCACCTTTCCATTTCTCTTTCCTCCCTAGAGTTGAACGTCCATGGAGAATGAAGGAGAGAGAGAATGAGATTAATTTTTGGACTCAAAATGGCCTCTTGGCCAACCTTAAAAGAGGAGAGGAGAGAGGGAAGAGTTTGAAAAATTGACCAAGATCCAAGGGTTCACAAAGTGCCAAGTGTCGCACTCTTGCTCCATCTTCCATGAGCTCACATAGGCGCGCACACACATGATTCTACCCTTTGATCTCCTACACAAATCAATCCTAACCATGGATCTTTAAGTTACCAATGAATTCCCTCTTTGGTAACTGACCAATTGGTCAGTAACTTTACCATTTTGCCTCTGATTGTGGTAATTCTTCTGAATCATCACTAAACACATTCTTCTCATTCTATTTCACCATACATACGCCCCCCCTTATTTTCATTCAATTTAGATATTGATCCATAATTGAACTTAAATACAGGGTTTGGGTACGAATTACCACACATCCGAAACTCAACTTATATCGCATTCTCCAAAAGTGTTGATTTAACGATAATCATACTTACTTTTGAAGTCATAATCCCTTAATCAAATTTTGGGGTATTACAATTAGTGTAATGTATTCAACATTAAGCATGCAAATATGTCAATATGTTGGCATAAATTTATGTAATCAAGCATGTCATGCATTAAGCTTGTATCGTGTATGTATAGTTAGCAAAGTTTGCTACTGAGATTCTCTTGAATCTCACTCTCCCCTTACCAACCATATAGGCACATGAACATAGAAATGGGATGCAAAATGATGTGCCCGAAGAAGAAGTTACAGTGTAGAGCTAAATTTTTATACTCCGTTATGTAAATATTGACATTTGATGTGGTTAATTGTATGACCCACATGACGAATGAATGTTTCCTAAGCACAATAAATAAACTAGGAATAGGTAATCGTACGGTATGAGCCTATTGGTCAAGTAAGAAGAGCAATTTTTTAAGCATAGAAATACTCTGATAATAATAAAAGGAATTAAGAAACGATGAGTTTTGAAGAAGTTATGAACCACTTTATGATAGTTTTTGAAAATGTTTAAATTATTTAGAAAAGCCCACTTAACTACAAGTTTGAGTCTTATCTTGAGGTTGGGAATTGAAAGAACTTTACAAAGGAAAACCGCTTAGTAGTTCAAATTCGCTGCGTGAAACTTATCAGATAGATTATAGAAATAAAGTGTTATAGATTGAATGCTCTCTTCATCATTTAGAAGATAATGATGACTACTTTTATGGACTTACTAAGAAGAATTGCAAAGCTTCATGTAGGAGGATATAGATTCTTTTTTAAACTAGCCAAGTAAATATTTAGGTGATTTGTCACCTAGCCAAAAGACGATTAGGAACAAGTAGGTTTTCAAATCCATAAGGGACATATCAAACCTAAAACACTTAGAGGCAAAGGGGTACTACAACAGGAAGATTGCCTAGTATGCACTTTAACTCTGAACAACCAATTTTGGCTATAATAATAAGCTTAGGCTTGAAATTACATCAAGATGATGTAAAGACCACTTTCCAATTTGGAAATTAGATGATGAGCTCTACATGAAGTAGCTTGAGGGTTTTGCAGAAAAAATCATCCAAGTAGTAGTATATGGGTTTCACAAGATGAAAGCTTGACCAACTTCAAGATAATCAAAGAACACCATATAAGTGCATAATGATCTTGAGATGATTCTTTGTGAAGTCATCCTTTGTCAATTGACATATGTTTAGCTGAAACAAGTGTCAAGGGAGTTAAAAGAATAAAGGATAAGAGTTATCCTTGAATTATGAATTGAAAGATAATGGGTAGAACATAATATATCTTAAATGATAAGATAAATGGAGATAGCATAAGGAAAGTACAGTCTTTGCCATCTAAGACATGTACAAGTGTGATCTTTAGGCATCTTAGTGTTCTAAACTGTAAACCTAGAGACACCCCTGAAGTTAAGGGTACAAACTTAGAGCGGTTACATGTCTTATGAAGAATCCAACATAGAAAAGGTGGATAGAGTCCCATAGTAAGAATATGGTTGGTAATTTGAATGTACACATTAGTGTATATAAGACCAAATGTTTTTGGCCGGACTTAGAAGCTATATTTGGTCCAGCTGTGAAAAAGATTATGAGAAGAACCATGGATTGAGTTGTCAAGGAAACAACTCATATTTAAAAGGATACTCCAATACAAGACCTAGGCAAATAATAATGGAGTTAAAGAAGTAAAGAAATACACAATATATTTCTGTCATCCATGGAATTAGAACATATATAGAGCATGTTCTACCATCATTTAAGGAGCCATATGGCTAGATAAGTTCCCATGAGTAACTAGGAATGAATGGTGGATAGAAGGATCCAAACAACAACATCTTATGATGTGGATCCAAAGTATCACAGCAAAGTGAAACCAACATTTGATGTATCTTTGTGTGAGATATGCTTTTAAAGAAGGAAAGCAATAGTTCAATGACCTTCTACCAATACAATGTTGGTAGATCCCCTTACTGAGCCCGTAGCTTGATATTTATTAAGTTAGTAAAGATGTTGGGGCACGAATAGAATATAAGGTCTTGAACTTTTTTTATTAGAAGATAAAAGAAATAATATGCATGTTATGAGTAAATACATGTATGGTATACAATTTTGTATGTCGTATAAGTTAAAAAAGGTTTGTTCAATCACATAAACAACCGTCTTCCCATGTTTCATAAGGCCATAGGAGGGTAAGATGAGCAAATGATCACCGTGAGATGGTTAAGAAGAATCTTTGCATTTGAGTCGCCTCAATTAAACTAAAATGGGATCCATATGTATATATATACATAAAAAATGGATCGAAGCACGAATACAGACCTGTAGCCAGGCAAAGAATCTTTTCCACAAATGAGATTGTAAAAGATATATTGTGAAAAAGGAAGTTCTGGTTCGAATGTTGATTACATTTTGGAACTAATGTCCATACGGTGAAACAGAAAGAAATTGACGTACACCACAAAAAGTTAACTCTAGCATGCAATTCATACTTCATGTGCTTGAGAGTTGGACTGCAACATGGGATGTAGGTGAAAGATTCCTGGTTCACTACAGTATAAGTGCTAGGAAGGAAAAATCCTTCTACGATGCCCTAAGACTTAGGCGGTATCATGAAAGCTTGGTTTGGTGATAGCTACTTTAGCTGAAGCTCCATGATCACTGTAACCCCCTTGTAATTATATCCAAAATACGCGATTAAAATGAATTAGAGACCAACGGATAAACAAAACTCATTTAATATCCCATCTTTATGATAGGGTTTTCATAAATACCTTTCGAAATCTAATACACCTGGTCTCACATTCACATTTCGAATACAATTACTTCGTGAAGATAAATCACATTTATATAAATATCAGAGTGCACAATATAATTCCCAACAACCCTGGGTTTTATATCTTTATTAAAGGGTATATATATAAGGCATATTAGCCCATTATAATTTCCCAAACAAATAAGGGATTACACAATGCCATCTCGAATACATAATAACTCGAATATACGTCATAATTTACATCAACAACCAGATACAATCATCCCAACATCTATGATAACCAACCACCAAAACTATACTTCAACAGGAGCCTTAGCTGCCCTTAGTTGCTTGCTCCTTTCTCAAGCCTCTTTGTAATGCCCCAAATTTTGATTAAGGGCTAATAGCAATTATTATGGATATTTGTGAATTAATTGGAATTATTATGTGTTTTATGGAAATATTAATTAATAAGTCATAATTAGTGAGAAATTGGAAGAATGGAATTATTGGCCAAAAGTCAGTGATTAAGGGAGATATTAATTACTAGCTAAGAGGAAAATGAGAAGTATAATTAAAATGGCTAATGGAGGGATCAAAGTGGCTAATTGGTGACTTAGTTTGTGAGAGCCAATAGGAAGGTGACATGGGTCAATTGAAGATGAAGAGAAAGATAGGGGAAAAGTCAAATGGCAATTGAAAACAATATTTTCTCTCTTTTCTTCCCTCTTTTCGGCTGAGCATAGGGGAGGGAGTATGTCATCAACATTCTTTATCTTCCCCAACACTCCATCTCTCTCTTATTCGGCCATTGTTGCCTAAGAAGGAGGAAGAAGAGCTTGTGATTAAGAGTGCCTATTGGTGTGGATTTGTGCCCATACGAAATTTTAGAGGTTGGTGAACCAAGAAGTGTCTTTGAGAAAGTTGATAAGGTAAGTGAAACCAATTCTTCTATATATGTTTTATGCCAAATGAATAAGATTTGAATTTTTGGGATTTTTGGCCCATTTTCGTTGGAATAGGGTCATTGGTAGTTTGGCATGTTATTGGTATAGAAATGGGTGTTTTGGTATGAGTTTTGGATAGATAGATTGATTGGGGATGGGAATGGTATGTTTAGATGATGTTGGAATTTGGATGATTATGTTGCCCAAAACCAAAGCATGCTAATGGAGTAGGATTTGGATAATTCTCATGATTCCATTAGATTCCTTGGGTGTTTTTGTGTGGGAGTAGCTTTGTTAGAAGTTTTGGGTCCATTGGGATCAACTGGGCAAGTGTTAGGAAATGTGGTCAGTTTTGCTGCGTTTTCTGGTTTCTGATAAAATCACTCAAGTGAGAGTGAGTTCACTTGAGTGAGGGATGAACATCACTCGAGTGAGGGTGAGATCACTCGAGTGCGTTAGTATGTTCTTCCTTTCTGCTCTCTGTGTTCTTGTTGCACCTTTGTGTGTAGAGATAAGAGTGTTGCCTCACTTGCAAGTGTTATGGGTTCTCACTCGAGTGAGCCTCCTCTTACTAGAGTGCGGGTGTATTTGATAGCATGATCTATCATCTCGGGTTGTCACTCGCGTCTAAAATTCAATAGTGCGCTTTAACACTTGCGACTGTTAAGTTGTCACTCGAGTGAGGTCTTCTTCACTCAAGTGCTTTTCTTCTTTGAAAGTTTGTGTGCTCTCGGGAAAACACTTTCTGTCTTCACTTTCTAGCACTTGAAGTGCAGACCGTACCATCACTTGAGCGAGGCCATTTTCACTTGAGTGCAGCAGTGAAAAATCAGTTTTTATGCTTCCAAAAAGGGGATCTTTGTGATAGTTCTTCCAACCCTTTAGGAGTTTTGTTAGGGGTATTTAATGACGCTAAAAGAGCAATAATGATAACCAATTAATTATTAAGAAGTCATTGAGAATTGGAATAGAGAATTGACTCTTCGTCCCTAATTATGAATATATGATTTGACATTTGCCCTACTTGGGAGAAATCGACGCCAAGACACGCCCGGAAGGATCAAGGTAGTGACTTTTCTCTCATGTTGTGTATGATACTTGGTATGCATGTTTATCTTGTGAATGTGTTATCGGCTATAGGGCATTACAGTGCGAGCAGTTCAGTGTGAGCCGTTGTAGGGGGCAATGCTCATGATACCTACCCCGGCCGCTGTATCTGTCGTTGTAAGTGCCAAGGCTGCGTTATGGAATCATGGATTCCTGTTTAAGTATCCAGCCCGTGGGGTTGCGTGTTGTGAAATGTTTTATATAGATCCTAGCTGTGGTGATATATGTGACATGTTCATGTGGATGTGCAATACATCAAGTAGTTCAGCGTGAACCATCATAGGGGGCGATGCCCATGATACCTACCTTGACCGTTGCAGCTGTTGCTGGGATTGCTGTGTGTTGTGTAGATGATTTACTTTCATGCTTTGATGTTGTGCATATTATGAGTGATTTGTTACTACGGGGATTCTTTAGAATCTCACTCTCCCAAAAACATAAACTTTAGATAGGGCTGAAGGATCCAAGGGAAAGCGAGCGACGAAGAGTGGATAGAGCTCCTGGCTAGGAGTTTTATTTTGGAAAATTGGTTATCATTTTATAAATTATTTGGATATATTTTGTTGGGTATTACATGTATGTATTGGATAGTATTTGTGTAATCCCCTTATTATGGGAAACTTTATAGGCAGTTGTGCCTTGTAGACCCTTCATTAATCAATGGAACCCGAGTGTGTTGAGAATTTATGCTGTACTCTGATATGTATGAATGAAATCAACCTATACAGGCCATTTATGCATTGAAATGTGAATATGAGACCGCTGTGAACATGTTTTGTAAACCCTGATTTTGGGAAGTTTAATTTTCTATAAGTCCCAAATTATCTTATGGTCTCTAATTTCACATAATTACATATTTATGAACTAATCTCGGCCTATGTCGTGAAGGGGATTACACTCTTACCCTATCTAAAATGTTGGTAGGGGAGGGTGAGATTCATGAGAATCTCAATAGGAAAACAGTACCAATATGTATGCAAGATAAATATTTAATGAATGACACGCTTGTCTTACGTAGCTCATGATCACACAATGACAAATCTGCAAGCTTAATATTTCGAACAACATACTTATGGCCATAGTATAAATTGAAACAGAGCTTCAATCATTCATATATGTTTCACATAATCAAACAAAGCAATAACATGCATCAATACACCAACACAAATATCAAATACATGCAGGAGAGGTAAGTTCCCTACACTTGTTCTTTCCACTTGTGCTCCAGCACCAGCTACTCACGATCAGGGCGAATATCAAATCCTATAACCAAATCAAGGACATAGGGTTAATTTCTACTTCAAATCCTTACTTTTATAACATTTAAAGTTGGTTATCATTCATAACCTTTAGGTGGCTACTAGAAGCCCAAACATATGCCTAAAGGGTTAGGAAATACTATACCAAAAATCACCTTCCAGAAGTGTAAAATACTGATTTTTAGGGGTTGACCACGGCTAAAAACAGGTCAGAAACACTTGGGCCATGGCGAAGAAAATCCTGTTTCTTTGCTGAACTTCTAAAAATCATAACTAATTCCAGAAAAATCGAAATGAGGTGCTCCTAAAGCCAAATGAAAGTTATTTAAGTCCTCTTCATAGAACAATATAAATCAAGGCTGTCCATAACCACGAAAATACAAAATTGCGTAAAATTCAACATTGCTTGAAAACAGATTCCAGTTTTCATCCCAAACTTTAGACAACCATAACTCCCAGCTCATAGAATGAAATGACACAAATTATGTGTCCATTTTGAAGCTTGAAATGTGAATTTTAAGACTGTAGAGTTTCATAATTTTAAACACCATTTGCTCATTCAAAACGTCAATACAAACAGACTGCCTAGAACAAAATTCACATTGGACAGAATTTCAGTTTTGGCTCAATTGCTTCCAATGGTCCAATTTTCACATCAAACATCATTCTCACATAAAATTTCACAAAAAAATCCATTGGAAACCCAAATGAACCAAATTCACATCACATTGACATGTTACACCACAACCACAATATGTCACACAATGTTACAATACCAAACTCTACATTGCAATCTCTTTCCATTTCAAATTCAAAACCAATTCCAATGATACCAAAACACAATATGGCACCATTTTTATCACAATACACAAACCAAATAATCCATTTCATAATTACAACAAAATCAAGGCAAAATTTGAAATTCACAAAACCTAACCAATAACCACAAAACTTAGGTCAAAATGTATCAAATACTCATATCTTCCTTTTCCTCAAACCAATTCTTTGATTCCTCCAACTTCAAGATTAGTCAAGCTCTCAAAAAAAATTCTTTCACAAATCTAAAACTATAGCAATGAAGCTCTCATCTCTATGAACAATATTAATGAAGATGATTTGAGCATAAGAGAACATCTACCAAGCTAAATCTCACCTTTTCCCTTTCTCTTTCCTCCTTGAGTTTCAATGAAAATGGAGATGAGATGGAGATGAAGAAGAGATCAGTTTCTAGCCCTGAATTGCACATTTGGCTTACCTAAAGAGAAGAAAGGACAGAGGGAATGTGTTTGAAACTTTGACCCAAATCAAGGGCTCCCATATTGCCACAACCTTATTACACCAACCATGAGCTCATATAAGCGCACACACATGAGATTCCACCTCTTTTAATTTCATAACAATCAATCTCAACCATTGATCTTTGAGTTACCAATAAGCTTCCTCTTCGATAAGTGACCAATTGGTCGGTAACTTTACCATTTTGTCCTTGATTTTGGTAATTCTTTTGAATCATAACCAAACACATCATATCATTCCTTTTAACCACAATAGGCGCCCTCCCTATATTTTAAGTCAATTTAGATGTTAATCCATAATTGAACTTAAATACAGGGTTTCGGCACTACTCATAACACATTCAAATCACATTTCACATTGTATACTCCAAAAGTGTTATTCAACAATAATCACATACACTTTTGGAGTCATAATCCCTTAATAAAAAACTGGAATATTACAATCACACACGATTCGGTTAGATGAGTGAAAACTAGGAAAGTGACCAAGTCAAGACAGACTGATGTTTAATCAAAAAGGAAGATTTGCTCCTAGATACAGAAGATGTCCTAGTATCTATGGTTGACTCCTTACTAGTTCTATATGTAGCTTGTAAGTACGAATACTATGTGCATGGAAGGTAATATGAGTATTAACTCAAGAGGGATTAGATATGCTGTGAGTGATACGTATGGGAGAATCTGGGACATCTAAGGAAACAAATAGATAGCTTATAGATATATAAAAGGTGTCCTTGGATGTTGATCTGGTATGAGGGATTTTTAGTATTAATAACACTAAATTTTGAAGACATTTTACCCACGCAGTCATTGTAATACCCTGAATTTTGAGACTCGAGGATAGAGAATAAGCCTGAGATTAGTGGATTGCTAAGCCCCGGTTTAGCAATATCCCAAATTGTGATTAGGGGTTAATGACTACAAAAGTGGACGTGGTTAGTGATTAATGAACCCTTTTAGAGAATATAAAGAGGATTGTAGTCGCTTGTGTTATGAGCAACACCAAAACCCTGTATTTGAGTTCAATTGTGGATTAACATCCAAATTGACTTAGAATAGAGGGAAGAATTGAATGGGGTATTGTGATGGAAATGATGTCATGTTGTGGTATTTAATCATTGGAATTGATTTAAATTGGATTGGACACATTGGTTGCAAAACTGGAAATGCTGTCCAGTGAAACTCTATTCTGGGCTGTCAGTTTGTGTGAACGTTTTGAATGACCAAATGGTGTCTAAAAATTCTGAAAATTTCCAGTCTTATAGTTCATATCTCAAGCTTCAAAATGGACATATAATTTCTGCCATTTCGTTTTGGGAACTGGGAGATATGACTGTCCAAAGTTTCGGATAGAAACTGAACTCTGTTTTGGGGCAGTGATGAGTTTTATGTAATTATGGAATTTTGTGGTGATTTTTAGTAATGTCCAATATTTTTCCTATGAAGAGGACTTAAATATCTTTCATTTGGCTTTGGAATCACCTCATTTCTATTTTTCTAGAATTAGTTATTATTTTTCAAAGTTTGGGCAGAAAATCTGCCAGAAAATCCGAAAATGGGAATTATGACATCATCTCAATACAAGATGACATCATCATGGAATTAAAAGCATTTCCACCATCTTCATCAGCCATTTCACGACCCCATTTCAGAAAAAAAGACGTGAGAGAGAGCTTGGAGAAAATAGAGAGAAGGAAGGAGAAGTCTCACAAGGTAGGTCGATTTCTTTAGTGAATTCGTACCTAACGTGTATAATATTTCTCCTAAGCTATTCCTCTATGTGAATTAAGGTTTTGAAGCAAAGAATTTCATGGTTCAAAGAGGCTAGGGTTCAGCCAAATTTGGGAATAGCTAGTGGGAGCTTGAGGTAACTTCCAAACTTTCGTATATTGCTTATTCTGGTTGTTGTGGGCAATTTAATCGGTGAAATTTTGTCGGATTGCCATTGGTTTTAAAGTTTGGAAATGATATGGCCTAGGGGTTATGCTGCCCAAATTGGGTCTTAATGTTAGTTGTAACCTAATGTAATGGTTAATAAAGTGGTTAGGAGTAGAAAGAAACACGTTTACGAAGCCGAAACCGAAAAACCCCAATTTTCCCCGGAGTACTTGTATATTTCGGTTATGGCTATAAATGGGTCTTAGAGTTGGATTTTCAATGATTTGATGGTTCCATTGAGTTCAGGAGCGAAAATTAGGTGGGGTTACAGTTGGCCACTTTTTCAGAAAAGGCCGAAAAAACATAATTACGAAAACGCCCCTGAAACCCTTAAAGTGGGGCTGCCAAGGGTAAATTTGTAAATTGACATTGAATTTGATACTTCCGAGTCCGGAAATGGATTCCTTGGGCGAAAATATGTTAGAATAGCCCATGTCAAAATTTCAAGAAAAGTACAGCTAGACTGGGTACGGCGGGGCCGGGTCGGATCCCCGGGGGTATTTTAGTAATTTTTCCATATAGCTTCATATAACCCCCAGAAACACTATGAAAGTATCTAAATAGTACATTTGACATTGTAGGATCGAATGTGAAGCCTCGAGTTGTTGGCACGTAAATCGAGGAGAAAAGACTGGAGGTAGGGAACTTATCTCTCCTGCATGCTCTGATAACTGTGTTAATGTGTTGATGCATGTTATTGCTTTGCTTGATTATGTGGAATATGTATGAATGATTTGAAGCTATGTTTCAATATATGCTATGGCCATATGTGTATCGTTCGAAGTATTGAGCTTATAGATTTGTCATTGTATGTGTACGAGTTATGTGATGCAAGCATGTCATGCATTAAACACTTATCTTGCCTGCATATTGATAATGTTTCTCTATTGAGATTCTCTCGAATCTCACCCTCCCCTACCAACAATTTAGACAGGGCAAGTGGCTCGTGGAGGGAGCGGCTAGGACTCCTTCGAGATGCGAATATGTAATCCCCATTTGAAGAATTGTAATGGGCAATTGTGCCCTGTGCATCTTTAGCGAAGGTATGTACCCGGGATTGTCGGGATGATTATGTTGTGCACTCTGATATTTATACGAATGTGATTTATCTTCGCGTAGTAATTGTATTCGAAATGTGAATATGAGACCAAGTTTATAAATGATTTCGAAAGGTATTTTTGAAAACCCCATCATGTGATGGGTTAGTAAATGTTATTTGATTATTATTGGTCTCCATTTCATTTTAATCGCGTATTTTGGATATAATTACGGAGGGGGTTACAGTCATGGCAGACGCCAAGTATGAAACAAGAAAGAGTAACAGAATGCATGATGGGAAGCCCATCAAGTGCGAGTGAGAGATGTTGGACTTTGAGTTCAGGTCCACCCTTGATGGGCTAGACTATTTGATTAGGAAACAAGTAGCATTTTCAAATAAGAAACAAATAAACATTAATTATGGATATGTTAATTGAGACATAAGTAATTGTAAATTAGGAAATTAATCAAGAATTAATTTCCTAATTATTACTTAGGGGCAAGTAGGAGTGCACATCACTTCCTAATTAATGATCTCCCTAGACCTCTATAAATAAAATGTGCCTCTCTCAGTTGAACCTCACTCGTCATTAAGTTATCTGGTAATCTCTCTTCTCTCCTACCATCTTTTTTTTTTTGGTAGTTTGTTGTACCAATCCTAATTAGGCTCAGTAGTCTAATAATTGTGCGAGCATTATTATGTTTGACTTATGAGCATTAGAGCTTTGACTCGGATCCTTAACGTGGATTTGCTCCGGTACGCAAGTCTATTCTCTCTCCTAATTTTCCTTCACTTTACTCCCTCAAAACCTTTCCCACCAAACAAATAAAATTGTGTTTAGTTGGAAAGAGGGAGGGTGAGGTGGGGTTTAGTTTCTCTCATGATCATTTTTCTTATTGTCTTCTTAGAACTTTATATCCACCCTCAGGTTAAAGAAATAGATAGTTCGAATTCATATTTCATAAAACTATTATTTCAAATATAAATAAATAAATTTAAAATATTAAAATACAATCTAGACAATTTATAATTGTAACACAAACAAAATTTAAAAAAAAATAAATTATAAAATACTATAATAATAATTTTAGAATATATTAAATCTCAACCATTTATTTTTTGATTTGAGATTGGAGGTGAGCTTCTGAATAAAACAAAAGAAAAAAGATTCTTAGAGTATCCTCTTCGGGTGAAGGGTGACAAAAATTTTTGTCTTTTAGTGCTTTCCTACCTTCCCCTCTCAAGTCTTAACCCTCTGAAAAGGGGGAAGATAAGAATCATATTCCTCCTTTTTTTCAAAAAAAAATTATCTCCACTTTTAAATTAAAAAATTAAAATAGGTGTTTCAGATTTAATATTTTTTGAAATTATTATTACAGTATTTTATAATTGTTTTTTTTATTTTTTTAGTATTACAATTATAAATTGTATTGATTACATTTTAATAATTTACATTTAGGGAAAATTACAATCAGGTCCCAGGCAAAAGAAAAAAAAATGGTCTCGTTGTAACCCCCTTCCCACCTTAGGCCGAGATTAAGTTCTTAAACACATAATTAAGTTGGAATTAAAAACCATATTTCGAATTGGGACTTATTAAGGTAATTTTTTGCCCAAAAATCAGATTTCTAAAAACTTTTTCAAAACTTATTCACAATGGTCGCATATTCATAATACAAACAATAATGGCCTGTATAGGTGGATTCCATTTACAAATATCAGAGTGCAAAGTAAATTTCTGACACACTCGGGTTCCATTCATTAATAAGGGTTTTATAAAGGTACAAAGCCCACAATTCATTACCCTTAACTTAGGGATTACATAAAACTATATAATTTATCCCAATACATATACAAGTGATCCAAAAATATCCAAATGATTTTCATGATAACCAATAATCAAAAAGGAACTCCTAACACGAAGCTCTACCTGCTCTTCATCACCCGCTTGCCTTTTGATCCTTCAGCCCTGTCTAAAATGTTTAATTTTGGGAGAGTGAGATTCTAAAGAATCCCCGTAGTGTCAAATCAATCATAGTATGCACAATAATAAGGCATGAAATCAAATCATCATCCACACAAAGCAACTACAACGGCAGTTACAACGACAATGGTTAGTATGACACATGTCATTCCTTACGATTGCTCACACTGAATTACTCACACTGCATTGCATCACAACAATCCACACAATATATTTCACCACAGTTGGGATTCATATAAAGCATTTCATAACGCAAGCCATACAGGCAAGATACAAACACAGCCCACAAATGGATTCACAAACGCCACCCCACGGGTCAGATTCATAAAGATCCATGTCGATTATGACAGCAGTTCAATGGCCGAACTAGAGATGACCACTGTCACTCTCTAAATGGGTCACGTTGAAGTGCTCATGCCGTAATGGATCATGGCACATGCAGTTCACAGTTTAATGATAAGTTATGCATACCAAAACATCATACACAACATGAGAGAAAAGTCACTACCTTGATCCTTCAGTTGTTCCTTGGCACCAGTTTCTCCTGTGTCGGGCAAATATCGTATCCTAGAATCATAATTAGGGACGAAGAGTCAATTCTCTATTCCAATTCTCAATGACTTCTTAACACTTAATTTGGTTATCATTATTGCTCTTTTAGAGTCATTAAATACCCCTAATAAAACTCCTAAAGGGTTGAAAGAACTATCCCAAAGATCCCCCTTTTGAAGCTCCATACTGACATTTTTCACTACGACACTTGAGTGAAGATGACCTTACTCGAGTGAGATTGTACGGATATTTGAGTGAAGAAGGCCTCACTCAGGTGATGGTATGGTCTGCACTTGGGGTACCAGAGAGTGAAGGATAGCGAGTGCACACCCGAGAGCATAAAGGAAATGGCAGTAGCCAATATGGCTCACTGCACTCGAGCACAACATACCTCACTCGAGTGAAAGCTAGATGCTCACCCGAGTCCCCAAAAGTGTATTACAGGAAGTGCTCACCCGAGAGCACAAGAGTTTTCAAGGATCAGGAGGACTCGAGCACAGCCCAATGTACTTGAGTGAATACCCTATACCCGCGAGTGAGAAGGTACACTCTTGCACTATAACCGTGAGTGACAACCCGAGAGGCAAGTCCTTGATGTCTAATACACCTGCACTCAAGTGAGAGAAAGCTCACTTGAGTGATGTCCCACTTCACTCACAAGTGGGGCAACACTTTCCCTTACACACATAAGTACAACAAGAACACAAAGCCCAAAAAAGCAATTTGCACCTCTGCACTCGAATGGAACCCATCACCACTCGAGGGTCATTCATCATGCACTTGAGTGATGCCCCTATCACTCGAGTGATGCAGAGAAAAACTAGAAAACGCAGAAAATAGAGGCATTTTCCCAACACTTGCCCAATTGATCCCATTGGACACAATACTTTACCTAAAGCAACTGCCATAAAAAAACACCCAATAAACTCAATGGGATCATCAGAATCATAAAAATCCTACTCCATTATCATGATTTGGGTTTTGGGCAATAAAATCAACAAAATACCAATTCCTCCAAAAATCACATTTCAATCACCAATCAATCTATCTATCCTAAACTCATTCTAAGATACCATTTTCATGCCAAAAACATACCAAATGAACAGTGGCACTCATTTTCGGATTCAAGCTAAAATTTCTAGAAATTATAAACTACTTCAAATGGCATGAAACATAGATAGAAAGATTGGTTTCACTCACCTTATTAACCTTCTCAAAGGGAGTTCTTGATTCACCACTTTCCAAAATTTCGTGTGGCCACAAATCAACACCAAACGGTAAACTACAATTATCAAAATGAAGCTCTCATTCCATGGAACAACATTAATAAATGAAGTTTAGGCAATGGAGTCCAATTTTTCACCTTAATCACCAGCTTTTCCTTCCTCTCTCTTGCCCATAAGGTGTCGGAAATGGAAGAAAGAAGAGAGAGATGAAAGTGTGTGAGGAAGAAGAAAAACAATGATAACTCTACCCCCTCCATTCCTTGTCAGCTAAAAAGTAGGAGAGAGAAGAGAGAGAAATTCTTAAAATATTACATATTTGACTTTCTCAACTTCTATACCTTCATACCAACTTTTGCCATATGTCACAATCTTATTGGCTCTCATATAAAGGTGAACACCTAATTAGCCACTTAATCCCTCCATTAACCATTTTAATTTCACATCTCATTTTCTCTTTGCTAGTAATTAATTTCTCCCTTAATCATAAACTTATGACCAATAATTCCATTCTCCTAATTTTCAATAATTATGGCATATTAACTAATATTGCCATAAAACACATCATTATTCCAATTAGATGCATAATTATCCACAATAATCATGATTAGCCCATAAGCAAAAATTGGGATATTACACCCATTGACAACTCCATATGCAGGTCATTGACAACACCAGGGGCACCATTGAGAAGTTTTTAGGACCATTTTTTTATTTTAAGATTTCAAGGGACTATTTTATTCATTTTTTCTCTTAATTAGGACCTGAGTATAATTTTTCCTTAAATTTATATATTATTTTTATACTAATAATTTTATAGAATATTGAACATCAACCATCCCTTTTTTAATGCGATGGTTGGAAGAGGAGAGGGGAAAATGAGAAAACTCAAACCCTTCCAAAAACTTGAATGGAGGGAGCTCATTCATTTTAAAGCATGTGTGGCGGAACCTTGGTTAGTGCTTGGTGATTTTAATGCTTACATGTCTGTGGATGATAAAGTAGGGAGTAACCATGTCAATTTTATATCCATGAGGGAATTTTCTAACTGCATCCATCAAGCAGGGCTGTTAGAAATTGATGTTGTAGGGGAGAAATTTACATGGGAAAGGAACTTGCTGAAAGAAAAAACTGATTAGGCCTTTTGTAACGAAGAACGGTCACGCTGCTTTCCCCTTGCTTGAGCCCATCACCTAAGTAAATTTGGTTCTGATCATAGGCCAATTTTGATTAAGGGTGATTTTAATACTACCCCTAGGGCAAGCAAACCCCCGTTCTGATGTCAAGTAGGATGGCTCCTAGAAGAAGGTTTTATTGATATTGTTAAGAGTAGTTGGACTCAAGAAACATGGGATGATAAAATCAAGTGCTTTACAAGACAGGCAGAAGATTGGAATAGGCAAAAAATTGGGCATATCCCTTATAGGAAAAAGAATATGCTGCGAAAAATTGAAGGCATAGAAGAAGCTAGAACTAGGAAGGACAACAGCTATCTAATGCAGGTAGAGATTGAATTATGGAAGGAGTATAATAAACTACTTGCACAGGAAGAACTTCTTTGGTACCAGAAATCTAGGTGTGATTGGCTAAGGGGAGGGGACACAAATAACAGATTCTTCCATAATGTAGCAATAATTCGAAGAAGAAGAAATAGAATTGATGCTTTAAAGGATATCAATGGGGAATGGATTTTTGACTAGCTAACCCTTAGAGATCGGGCAATAAACTATTATAAAAATTTGTTTGGCAGGAGCAAAGAGTTTGCATGGCCCCTCATACCCATACAACTTTCCCTTCGTTAAGTGATACGGAAAGGAGAGACCTTGCTGGCCGAGTAACTGATGATGAAATTAAGGTAGCAGTCTTTGATCTAGCGAGGCTCAAGGCCTTAGGACTAGACGGGATTCAAGCTTTTTTTAACCAGGAATATTGGGATGTGGTTGGGGAATCTGTTGTTAACTTAGTTAAGGAGGTGTTTGAAAACCCTAAGAAAGTTAGCCTCTTGAACCAAACCAATCTAGTCTTAATTCCCATGCAAGAGAGCCCAGAATCCATGAAAGACTTCAGACCTATTTCGTTGTGCAATTTTAGTTACAAAATTGTTACGAAGATTATCAGCAGACGATTGAGGACTATCATGAACAAGGTGGTGGGTAGCCATCAATGCAACTTCATAGCAGGAAGACAGAGTAGTGATAATGTCATTGTCACTCAGGAAGTTGTTCACTCGATGAGAACCCGACAAGGTGAAAATGGGTGGTTGGCGGTGAAAGTTGATCTCAAAAAAGCTTATGACTGCCTTGAATGGGATTTCATCCAAGATACATTGAGAGAGGTTGGGATAAAGGAAAGATTACTTTCGGTGATTATGGCCTGCATCATGACCCCCTCATTTCGTGTTTTATGGAATGGAGAGGCCACAGATCATTTTCAAGCATCGCAAGGTATAAGACAGGGTGACCCTATGTCGCCATACACATTTACTTTATGCATGGAGAGATTGAACCATCTAATTCATGATGCAGTCGAGGAGGATATGTGGACCCCAATTACCATCAACCATGGGGGATCATGTATATCCCACATTTTCTTTACAGATGATTTGATACTGTTTGGGGAGGCTAATACCTTTCAAATTGACATAATGAAAGAATGCCTTTAGAAGTTCTGTGATAGGTCAGGGCAGAAAGTAAATAATAACAAGACAAAAATATGTTTCTCCAAGCATGTCCATGCATCACGGGCAATGAGTATGAGTCAACAGATGGGGGTAGGCCTTACATCGGACCTGAGAAAGTATCTAGGGGTTCCTCTACTCCATAAGAGAGCTTCTTTTAGTATGTTTGCTCCCATACTAGCGAGTGCTATGAAGAAACTGACGGGGTGGAAGCGTAAGACTCTGAATATGGCAGGCCGGGCTACTCTTATACGGGTTGTCCTATCAGCAATGCCCATATACCACATGCAAACTATGTTGTTATCGAAGAAACTAATCAACATGATAGAGCAATCTAGCTGAAATTTCCTATGGGGGGATGATGCCCAAGGGAAAAAAGTGCACCTCATTGCCTGGGATCAGGTAACACAGGAGAAAAATAAGGGCGGATTGGGAATTAAGAACTTGAGACAGCAAAATGAAGCTTACATGATGAAATTGTGCTGGAAGCTGGTGAATGATGATGAAGCATTATGGGTGAAGGTTCTACGATCTAAGTATAGATACGGTTTTAACCCCAAAAGAGATGTGAAAAAGTGGTGAAAATCCTCACTTACTTGGAAGGGGATTTGTGCAGTCTGGAATAAATTCAAGGAAGGCTTGGGGAAGAAAATTGGTAATGTGAGGGGCACATATTTCTGGTATGAAAACTGGTCTATGTTAAATACCCCTCTTGTGAATGTCTTTTCAGGGGATGAAGGAACTATCAATATAAATGAGAAAGTTGTTGACTACAAAACCTCTACAAGGGAATGGAATAAGGACAAACTGTTGATTTGGTTTCCTTAGAGGACGATAGACAGTATTATACGTGCTCACCCACCTTGTGAGGAGAGAGGAGAGGATAAACACTTTTTGAAACCATCCACGGATGGTTCATTCACTATAAAATCTGCCTATCATTTTCACTTTGCAGGTACCCAGGGTCAGGAGGATAGCGTTTGGAAGCTGCTGTGGAAATGGCAAGTACCATAAAAGATGAAATCTCTTATGTGGCTCTTTACACATGGGAGGTAGCACACAGGAGAACTCAGGAGGAGACGTGGGCTATCTATGTCTGTAGAGTGTCCTTTCGGTTGTGAGGAGGATGAGACGTTGATGCATGTTCTACGAGATTGTC
This sequence comes from Inga leiocalycina, assembly GCA_963242795.1. Lineage (NCBI taxonomy): Eukaryota > Viridiplantae > Streptophyta > Magnoliopsida > Fabales > Fabaceae > Inga > Inga leiocalycina. Next base: position 62,760,821 of record OY725320.1, read on the forward strand.
GGAACACGCGCAACAGATGGCTAGAGGTGGTTGCCCCAGATAAATGGAGGATCTTCTCAACAGTTGATGGGCCGGATTGGGTACGGAAGAACCTAACACATGAAGCAGGACAAGATCACACTAAGAAAATAGATTGGCCAATGTTATTCGGTTACATCTGCTGGGACACATGGGTTTATAGATGTGGTAAACTGTTTAATTCTACCCTTTTTGTAGGCTAGGGTAAAGCTCTTGATAGTTTTCATAGAGCTTGTTGGGACAGAGACCTCTCTATATGGTGTTCTCTCTACAAGGCCACTAACCCAAGTGTGGCTGAGCGGGAGGTGCAACGTCCGGGTGCTATTCAAATGGAGGTTGACGGCTTAACTTAGGAGAATGGAGGAAGTGGCTGTGGGGGAGCTATCGAAGACCATGAAACACGTTGGATAAGTGGCTTTAGTTGTAAGATTGTCAGGGTACCCCAGTGATCGCGGAGATCCTTGGCATGCTTAATGGACTTCATATTGCTGGGGAAGGGGCTTCAGGGATATAGTCATTTATTCTGATTGTATTGAGGCCATCAATTTTATAATACAGGGCTGTAACTAGGACCACCCCTTCTATGATGTAATAGCTTAGACCAGACTTTGGATATATAGAGACTGGCATATCAAGTTGCACCATAGGAGTAGAAATAGGATTAAGCATCCATATTATCTTGCAAAACTTGCCCATAGATTGATAAGTGACTTTTGCATCCTTGATCAACCCCCACGTATGTTGAATAATATGTGGAGGATGATGAGGGAGATTAGAGGATGTTGAATCTTGTAAATAGCTGTTTTATATGAATGAATTCAGTTTATGCTCCAAAAAAAAAAAAAATTTGTGTCACATCCGGACTAAATTGCCGATTCTAATTTTGTGATATTCCATGCTTACCGCTATATCTCCTCTGCAGCCGCCCTCTCCTCTCGGTCTCTTGCTTCGCTCCTCTCCTCCACCCGCCGCCGCCGCCAGCTCCTCCAGCTTTCCACCGCATTCAATCAGGCAAGTGTTAGAGTTCGTTCTTCATTCTTGTTGTTCAACTGATGCCTTCATTCGATCTGTACGGAGAATCTTGAAGTTTTCTGTGGTTCTTTAAGTTTATTGCTCAGTCTGATCAAGTTTAACTTGAAAGTCAGAATCTTGAAGAGAAATCCAATTGTTTTTCATCCAAAAATCTGCATATGAAGTTATTTTTTTAATGAATGCAACCAGAGCTATTAATTATCACGATTCTCTCTTCTACGGTCCAGTTCGTACTCCTTACTTCACTCATCACTTCTGTAGTCATGTCATTTCATTCACCACTCCTTATTATGTCTGATTCAAAGTTCTTAATAAACTGAGGTTTTTTTGAACTTCAGCGTTTTATTCTGAATGATGGTTTGGTTTTTGGGTTTTTTTCTCCTTGTTCCTTTTTGGAATATGGAGCAGGTAATGTAAGTCATCCTCCCCCGACTCGTTTGACCCTTTCTTTCAGCCTCCTCTGCTCTTATCAAATTCCGAAACTTTAATCAACCATAGTAATTATAAGTTAAGCACCACGAGACAAGAAGACTAACATGAAATACTGATATTTAGTTGATCATAGTGATGATGCTTGTTTGACCCGTTTGTTTGTGATTTGTTAGTATGCTTGAAGCCAAGGATTATAACCTTTTAGAAGCTCAGTAATTTAATATGAATGATAAAAATTTAAATTTGTCATGCTAACTTTGAATTATCTGGTGGTTGAACTTAATTTCTCATGGGAGTCTGGTTCATGTATTCTGATTTTGCAATCTTGTTAGATAATGATGCCTCAAGATGTGGTTGTTTTGGCTGCCAAAACATGTGAGGATTCTCTGCATCATATTTTGTTTTTCTGTGAAAAAAAGACAAGCTGAAAATCAGAACTCAAGGAATTTTGCTGCATTCATCCTCGTTGAGTTTTGGACTTGAGCGATATCATTGATGTGAATCCATGTAGGTGCAATTGTTGTCATTTTGCACCAGAATTTTGCTTGGATGTCAAAGATTTTTTGAATCTGTACATGTGGCATTATTGATGCCATCAATTCTAACTAACATCTGAGCATATTCCACCTGACTCACATCTGAATTTTTGGTCCTGTAGGCTATTGGATGCATTCTCAATTTTCTGGTGTTTTTATGACCACCATTTGTTTAGCAATTCTCTTTTTCCCAATGATCTAAGGTCTGTTATTCCTGGTGGTATGTGTTCTGTGTGTGTGTATATATAAATAGCGTTAAAGTGATGATCTTACGATATATTCTCATACGTGGATGAATTAGTGATGCTGGAATTTTGCATTATTCTTGACAAATGGACTAGTTTTTGCATATTTGGAGAAACACAGATGAATTTACTTGCTTTCCTTTGTATATTGATTGATATATGGATTCTCATATTTAGTTGGCATCATCGAAACTTTGTATCTAACCTTAGTTCGAACAGTATATGATGTGTATGTTCATTATTTGTTAGAGCAACTATTTGTCCTGCCCTCCTGACGCTTTCAGATTCGAAATTCCTGGGGGTTTAAGTTTCGCATAAACCTAACGATGAATATGATGATTGAAGCCCTTATTCTATGTGGTGTAGAAGTCTTTGGGCCTTAAAAATTTGGTTGTGGCCCATTTTGGATGATCATTTCTCCCCCATTTGGTTCATGCCCCGACCTGATCCTGTAATCCAAATAGCTTTTTAATCTCTCTCTCTCTCTCTCTCTCTCTACCCCTTGCTTCTCTCTGCCCCTCCCTCAATCGCTTTTCCTGTTTTGCTAGGCTCCACACACGCTTCACCATCTAATGTATGCAGTCTCTTACCTCTGACGCTAGTAGCGTTGTTGTTTCAGTCAAGATCAACTAGCACTCAAGTCACAATTTTTATTGCTGCGTTTTGCCTGGAGAAATGTGCTCAGACCTGCTCGTTACCTCAACTCGAGATTTTTCCTTTGGAGAGTTTCTCTGGCTTGGGTTTCTCAAAGATTGTAGACCCAACGACCACTCCCCAAATTCTTCCATTGGCTGGTAAGCTGCTACTGCCCTCCTCTGTTGGCTGTGGCTGGTTAATGGCCGCCGAGGGAATGTTGAATTTGATTTTGATCAAGGGTGAAAGAAAATTCAAGTAGATGATTTTGTTTAAGTGATATAATCCCAGTTGTTCCACTGTGCATGCTATTTCATTAAAGGAAACAGTGCCATTTTGGAGATCTTGGCCTTTGTCTCATGTGTGATGCTTGCTGTCAGTTCATTTTGACTTAGATTTCTTCTTCGTACAGCAACTTGTGATTTTCTAGGACTAATACTTTCAAATTGTTTCAACTCTAAACCAATATTGTGTTTCTCTTTATAAAAAACATTTTGGATCAATGAAGAACTAATTCAAAGCTGGAGTCTCAATCTAAAAGTTGATTTTAACAAACAACTTGTCATTTTGCAGGGGTAGGCTGGGCGAACCAGAGAGGGAGTGCGGAGGTTCTGGAAGCCCTTGGCTTACAATTTCTTTACACAAAAAATTACTCCTGCCATTGGCACTGTAGCCTTGACGAATTACTTCTGCTTCTTTACCACTTTATCAATGGATCAAACATCAAAGCTTACCAAAGCTCTTTTCAAGAACACCAAGAATCCCAGACTTGCATGGCTCCTCTTCAAGCGTATCCTGTCTTCATCTTCCCCTTCATCATCTCCTTGTTATCTTCGTTCCATGCCTATCATTGTACGTATCCTTATTGGTGCACAAATGCATAGGGAGATCGATGAACTCCCCCAGCTTGTTCTTTCGCAGCATCTTGATGTTGCCCTTACATCTTTCACTTCCTTTGTTCAAACCTTGGCATCATTGGGCCACCTTGACAGGGCTGTCTTACATTTCAAATCCCTTAGAACTCGACTTCCAGCAATGCCTCCTTCAGTTTCTTTATATAATGTACTTCTTCAATCTAGTCTTAAAGTAAACCGTCCGGATTTTGTTAAATGGCTATACTCAGACATGATTGCTGCCGGGGTTAAACCAGAAACTTATACATTTAATCTCTTAATTCAATCATTTTGTGACTCTGGTCGTTTAGATGATGCTCGAGGCCTGTTTGATAAAATGTCTGAAAAGGGATGTAAGCCAAATGAATTCAGTATTGGGATTCTTGTTCGTGGGTTTTGTAAAGCTGGGTTCACTGTCCAAGGCTTAGAGCTTCTTAACCAGACAAGGAATGGTCATCCTTTCCCGAATAGGGTAGTGTATAATACTCTGATATCTAGTTTTTGCAGAGAAGATCGAATTGATGAAGCTGAAAAATTGGTTGAAAGGATGAGAGACCTGGGTTTGTTTCCAGATGTTGTAACTTTTAACTCTAGGATATCAGCCCTTTGTAGAGCGGGCAAAATTTTAGAAGCATCAAGAATTTTCAGGGACATGCAAATGGATGAAGAATTAGGACTTCCAAGGCCCAATGTCATAACTTACAATATAATGCTCAAAGGATTTTGCAAGGAGGGCATGTTGGAGGAAGCAAGGGCTCTCCTTGACAAAATGAAAAAAGTTGGTAATTTTATGACAGTAGAAAGCTATAACACATGGTTGTGGGGTTTAGTTAGAAACGGAGAATTATCAGAGGCTCGTTTAGTTCTCAATGAAATGCTTAGTAAAGGAATTGAACCAAATATATACTCCTACAACATTATAATGGATGGGCTCTGCAGAAAACATATGCTTTCAGATGCAAAAGCATTGATAGATCTGATGAGAAGTACTGGTACTTGCCCTGACACTGTAACGTATAGTATTTTGCTCCATGGGTTCTGTAGCAAAGGGAAGACCATTGAGGCAAAAAATATCCTTCAGAAAATGATAAGGAATGATTGTTCCCCAAATACTTACACTTGCAACATATTACTGCATAGCCTTTGGAAGGAAGAGCGAACATCAGAAGCAGAGGAAATGCTGCAAAAGATGAGCAAAAAAGGTTACCAATTCGATACAGTGACATGCAATATTGTGGTCAATGGTCTTTGTAGAAGTGGTGAATTGGACAAAGCGGTTGAAATTGTTAATGAGATGTGGACTAATGGACCTGCTTCCCTTGATAAAGAAAACTCAATTGTCAGTCTAGTAAATGACATCCAAAATGTATCAAACATATTTCCAGATGTGATCACATATACAACCATAATTAATGGGCTATGCAAGGTTGGGAGGCTTGAGGAAGCAAAAAAGAAATTTATAGAAATGACAACTAAAGGCTTGCACCCTGATTCTGTGGTCTATGATTCATTCATTCAGACTTTCTGCAAACAAGGAAAGATATCATCTGCCTATCGTGTCCTGAAGGATATGGAGAGAAATGGTTGCAGCAAGACTATTCAAACGTACAATTCATTGATTCTGGGCTTAGGAAGTAGAAACCAAATATTTGAAATATATGGTCTGATGGATGAGATGAGAGAAAGAGGGATATGTCCAGATGTTTGCACTTATAATAATATAATTAGCCATCTTTGTGATGGAGGCAAGATCAAGGACGCCACTTCTCTTTTACATGAAATGCTGGATAAGGGCATAACACCCAATATATCTTCCTTCAAAATATTGATAAAAGCTTTCTGCAAATCCAGTGACTTTGGACTTGCATATGAGCTATTTGAGGTAGCTCTGAGTGTATGCGGCCAAAAGGAACCCTTGTACAGTTTGATGTTCAATGAATTACTAGCTGGAGGACAAGTATCTGAAGCAATGGAGATGTTTGAAGCTTCGTTAGATAGATCTTTTGGATTGAAAAATTTCATGTATAAAGATCTAATTGACCAACTTTGCCGGGATGATAGGTTAAATGATGCTAATTTTCTTCTCCAGAAATTGATTGATAAAAAATTTGAGTTCGATCATTCATCATTCATGCCAGTGATTGATGGCTTAAATGAAAGGGGAGACAAGCAACAAGCTAATGAACTTGCAACAAAGATGATGAAATTAGCTTTGGAAGATGGATATGGAAATAAGACTTGCTACGGTGAAAGAAGTAACATTGATGGAAGACTTAATAAGGCTGGTGGAAGTGACTGGCAAGATATATTGCATAGGTATTGTGATGAGGATAATCTTTTTTATTAATTCTATCAGCTCTGCTGAAACGAGTTTTTAATTTGCTTTTATTTGATTTTTCTTGGGATACATACCTTGTCCATTTCTTCTTTTGGGGTTTATTACGCCGGGTTGATGAAAATTTGAAAATCTCATACTGTCTTAATTATAAATTACCAGAGTATTTAAACTTGTGTAGGGGTTGCGGAAGTTACTGGCATTGTTGGATGTGATTAGTGGATCTGCTTTTTTCATTTTAAAGGTTTTTTCCAGATGTCCTGGAACATGATCATTGTTATCTAGAAATGTTGAATAATTCAACAAGTTTACAGAAAATGTGATGTTCTAGGGCATGGTACTCTTGACATGTGATGACCTTTGCGCTAATCGCTATTTCCTTATATTAATTGGCATTTGTGCACAAAATCTAGATGGACACTTCTATATTCATAATAATGTAAAATTTTCTCTCTTTCATGTGAGGTGTGGAATGTTATTGGTTTGAGTAAGATCAACAACTTACTCCTGTATAACGTAATATTCATGTTTAATAATCTGTTACTTGTTTTAACAGGGACGACGGCAGTGGAATTGCATTGAAAACTCTCAAGCATGTACAAAAAGGCTGGGGTCAAGGAAGTATATCAAGCTTGCAGCCTCAGAAAAATTATTTCGACGATTACTATGATGGGAATGGTTAACTTTCTGTCAAGTTTTGTAACTTTATTTTGGGAGAATTTTATTATGGTCAAACAGAACGGATTTAATTTTCAATAAGGCTCAAGAGATTCTAAAACTTCAGTGCAGTATTTTGGGCCCCAGATGAAATTAAGTTGGAAGTGAAAAGACCTTGTTGCGCCTAATGTTTGAACAAAAAGAAAGGGGTGCGAGAGCTTATTCCTGCAATACAGTCAAAGCTCTGTCTGGTCGTTGAAAACCTAGAGCGAAGCTCAATCCCTCCCCTTGTGCTTCGGCATGTGAAAAACCGTCATGTATTTCATGCTTCTCAGGTCTTGCTAAATCTGCAACCCTTTCCTTCTGTTTTCTTTGAACTTGTTGGTGGTGGTATGATAGGGTTTTGATGTGGAAGATAGCCTTTTGCCAAAGCTATTGTTCTAGAGTTAGATGGAGATCAGGTATATGGAAAGAAGGAATTAAGGATACTTGGGTCTCTGATGCCAACTAGTTTAGTGTGTAGATTTGTACAAGGGAAACATAAAAGATTTTTTACAACTCTATCTGGCCATGGACGATTTTGGACATGGACACAGTTTGAGGTAAGTTTGTTGAAATGTTCTGAGCGAATGGATTGGCGTAGCAAAGCGCATAACGTTGGAAGTAGCTAGATTATTTATTGTTCACAAATAGCATTCTTCTCTTCTATGTATTGTTTGAACTATGAAATAGTGCTTTGTATATAGCTATTTTTTGTTTACTTTTTGGGGAGTGAATGATTTTGTGCAGATATCATGATCACTCCCTATTTCATTTGTATATGCTTAGAACAGGTTTACTTGTTTTTGTCGTCCTCATAATTTATTTGGAAATCTATGGTATTGAAGTAAGCCATCACGTAAATCCACTGCACGCCCCCCTTTCCTCACTTTTCTGCGGCTACTTAACCACGTACTTAGACAACTGGAATATGCAATCTTTTTTTTTTTTTTGGAGCAAGCAGTCACCCCAAAGCTTGGAAATAAATGAGTATTTGTTATCTACACAGAGTTGATCTAGCGGTATAAGGTTCTGTTATCCCTTTGGGTCTTGAGTACGAGTCCAAAGGGAGACACTTGTACTGGAAGCGGAACTGAACTCTGAAATTGGAGTATCTAGTTATAGGAGCTAAAAAAAATACTGGATACTGTTGATAGTTTAAAAAAAAAAAAGTCAACAAGCATTTGTTTGGACTCCACGTTGCAAAGAGTGTTGAATGTTGAACTTGAGACTCAATACCGTCTAATTTCCATGTGCCATATGACCTGTTCTTTGGTCTGAAATTGATATTTCTTTTAGTCTAAACTATATTTTTGGTCGACTCAAATTTAAAATGCTAACATAGTAAATTTAAAATCCTGATCTGTCTTTCTAAAAAATTGATTTTAAAGTTAAAATATAAAAATAATTATATTAAAGATTAAAATTAGAACGTGTCAGCATTGTAAATTTGTTGACTCATCATATTTTATTAGTAAAATTCATCGTGTTAACTTAAAAGAATTAAAAAAAAAACCAATAGAGGTTGAGTCTAGTTCCTCAAAACGTGCCGAATTAAGGTTTAAATCCCTGTTGGGAGTGGTGCCCACATTTAATGCCCATCAGTACCTCGAATAGGATTGCTTCTAATAGAAGGATACTTGTACTTAGAGGAAAAAAAAAGATTAAAAACACTCTTTTTAAAGTTAAATATTAAAATGGATCATCTTTTAAATATAAAAGACTAAGGGCCCGTTTGGTTAGATTACATTGCATACATGCGATGGTAATCTTGATTGCATTACCATTGGTGGCTTGTTTGGTTGGACTTATTAATGGTAATGTATATTACAATTGCAAAATAGATTGCATATTTTTTGGTAATCAACATTCATAGGGGGACCCCTATGAAAACTCATTGCAGGCTTGTAATCATTGATGAAATCTCAATTTTAACCCTACTAATTTAATAAAAAGACAAGATTTACCCTCACCAACCAAAAATATGTCAACAATGATATTTATTCTCTAAAACAGTGTGCTTCTCCACCCCCCGCCGCCCACCGCCATCGCCACAGCCACCACCTCCTTCTCCATCGCCGCCGCCACTACCACCTCCTCTTCCCACCGCCACCCTCACCCCCGCTGCCCCCACCACCCACCGCCTACCACCACCTCTTCCGCCCCCACCACCCATTGCCACCACCACCTCCTCCTCCTCCACCGCCACCCTCACCCCTTGCCGCCCCCACCGACCCACCGCCTATCGCCCACCACTACCTCCTCCACCCCCACCGCCCACCACCACCGCCTCCTCCTCCGCTGCCACCCTCGCCTACCGCCACCACCTCCTCCTCCACCCCCCACCGCCCATTGCAGCCGCCACCCCCACCCCCACCGACCCACCGCCTCCACCCCCACCGCCCATTGCCCACCACCACCTCCTCCACCCCCACCGCCCACCACCACTACCTCCTCCTCCGCCGCCACCCTCGCTTACCGCCACCACCTCCTCCTCCACCCCCACCGCCCATTGCCGCCGGTGCCGCCACCACCACCTCCTCCTCCGCCGCCACCCATACCTCGCCACCCCCACTAACTCACCGCCCCCACCGACCCATCGCCCATCACCCACCACCACCTCCTCTACCCCCACCGCCCATTGCCCACCACCACCTCCTCCACCCCCACAGCCCACCGCCACTGCCACCACCTCCTCCTCCGCCGCCACCCTTGCCTACCGCCACCACCTCCTCCTCCACCCCGCTGCCCACCGCCACCCCTATCATTGCCACCACCACTACCTCCTACTCCTCCATCCCCGCCGTCGCCGTCTTGTAACTATTTTTTCTACAAAGATTATATTAAGGGGTAAAATAGACTTTGTGTAATATATTAATTTTAAATAATTGTTAAAATATTAACTCATTGCACATTGCTTAAAAATCAAACCAAACACTACCCTTGTAATTAATATCGCATGGCATTACCATTGCATTGCATTGCACTGCACCGCAGGGTGTAATGTGATCGAACCAAACGGGCCCTAAAAGTATACTTGAACCTATTTTTATATTTTGTGTAATATTTTAAAATGGTTTTTCCCTAATGGTTATTCCATAAAAGAACCGTTTAAATAGTTTGTTATGTGAAGTAATATTCAATATACTTCTCTAACTATATTTATAAGGAATATATATAATATCTTTTTGCCCTATTTATAAGGCATGTGGTTGATTTTTTCTCATAAATTTTCTCATTTACCTTTGTTAAACATATATGTTATTAAAATAGAAAAAAATATGTATATTTAATAGGGATAAAGTTATAAAAACTTGCTAAATTTTTAGGTAGAGTTAATAAGTATCAAGCCTTGATTAAATATGTTGGAATTGACTTATAATTTTCCTTAATATCTATTTCGTACTAACTATATCTTTTTTTAAATAATTTCATATAATAAAAATATAATTTATATTTAAAAAGTAACTTGTGTTTTATTAGTTTAATTATTTGGAAGATGAACAGATCACGTAATATAGACGGGTCCTCGTGTGTGATAAGACATTAAGTTGACGTGATGAATTTTTCTTAAAACTATTTTATTAGCCCATTTTGTTGGTCTTTTGATTATAAAACCAACGCCTATCAAAACAATAAGACGAGTCTATGGCGAGCCATAACGAGTCCAAGCAAGTAAGTAGGGGTACGTTTATGTCACCGATTTGACAAGGAATCATGATCCAAAAACGTAGTTTCCACAAGTTTAGAGATTTAAATAGCACGATTTTAACAACAATGCTTGTATGAAGCAAGTTTTAGGATAGGAAAGAATACTAATTGCAACAGCTCTTTTATCATTGTCTTCATATTTAGTGTTGAATGTAAGTGCTTACACAGTAGTTGCAAATTCAATGATTGTTATTTCATCATAAATTTTCTATGCTAAATTTGCATTGGTTGTTTAAGGCTTCTTGTTACTCGGAAACAACGACCAATTAGCATCAATGAGTCACCTCCCATTAAGTTCACTTGTCCCGCAAGTGACCAGCCCATTGGATTGAAATAGTTTAAAATGAGCATACTTGTCCCACAAGTGACCAGTACACCAGGTCAACATCTAAACATCTGCCTCGTTCACCATACTCAGTTATCCACATATTAAGATCAAAAGTGATATTCAACAAAGCTCAAGAAATTAAGCTCTATCTCCATCATCTAAGCTCACCGAGTTATGAGGCAAAGAGAGATCAACTTCCGTGAATGAGAGATCAGAAAAAAATAAAAAATAAAAAAGGTCTGCTCCAAATCTCAATATATTACACAAAAACGAAAAGAAGAAAACAATATCCACTTTCAGCTACCCAGAACGAAGTTTATGCAAGAGGTCTCTCTCTATATTTAAAATAAAAAGGATCCCAAAAAGAGAAGGAAAGCACATAGGATTTGCTAGACCAATTGATAAATAATGAATTTTAATATTGGCGTTGAATTAGCTTTTGGAGAATAGCTTTTGCAGAAAAAGTAAAACAAGTGATTTTGGAGACACTACAAAAAACTGTGATTTAGTAGCGGTTAAAAAGGTATATTCCTAGCGGTTTTAACCACCACCAACAATATTAATAGCGGTTCCGAAAACCGTTATTAAATCTACTATTGCAAGCAGTTTTGTAGCGGTTACTTTTAACTGCTACTCAAGCACAACAACCGTTACTATATTTGTAGCGGTTCTTACAACCACTACAACATTCTCAAGAGTAAAAATTGTTTTTTGGGAACTTTGTAGCGGTTATATAACCGCTACAAATTTCAACTCATAAAATTTGAAAAGCGGGAAATCAAAAATAAAAACTTGGCTCCATTTTTATAATGGTTCAAGAACTACTACTAATATGAATTTTAAAATTGGCGCTAATAATTAGTAGCGGTTCTGTAACCGCTACTAACTTCATTGAAATTAAAATTTTGCACCAAAAATTTAATTTCTATTTTAAAATGGCACCTTTATTAATAGTGGTTATATGTTTGTAAAATTGAAAAAAAAATTCCATTATTTGTTTTTGTTTTTTTGATATTAAATTAAATAGTTTATTATTTTAGTAGTTTAGCTAATTTAATTAGCTTATTATTCAATAGTTTAGCTCATTTATAATTTAAAAGGAATGATTTAATTAAGTTGGATAAGTATGAAGATTTTATTGATAATATTATTGAGGATACATAGGTAATAAGGAATTATTATGTTGTCTGTTATAATGTGATTATGATAGTGTAAGGAAAATAGGTAATAAGGAACTATTAGTGTAACATGTTTTGTGGCGGTTTTTCTTAATATCGGTTATTTTATGTTTCTAAAACCGCTACAAATATTTTATTTATTTTTTTAAAAAATATTTTTTTAATACAAAAATATAATTTGTTTGATCGTTCATCTCGCCATCCCTACAGAAATTGTGTAGAAAAATTGTTAGTGATGTATTAGTTTGTTAAAAAAATTTAATTTAAATGATGTAAACTTAAAAAATCGCACCAAAGTAGAGGTAAATTGTCATTGCCTTCAGGAAAGAAGTTATTGAAATCGACGGGCTAAAATGGCTCACTTTTATAGGCGATGTTATCGCCATCACCCATGTCGTAAAGGTCACGTGACTTTAAATGAATGACTATGTGCCAATCCCTGTGCCTCACGTCCTCGACATAATAAACTTGGTGTGCCTCTGAGGCAAGAATAAAAGGCTCATCATCTTGAGAACTACCAGTATGAATTGGCCGTGAGAAATTGATTGATGTGATGCCTAAATCGTCAGTTATTAGTCCCCAGGAAGTAGTGGTATTTGCCCACAAACACTTGAACACCGTCACGGTAAAACGACCCTGGTAATTAAGTTCGATGATATCAAGAATAAACGCCTCCAAAATGCATGTTGGCGTCACTGCTACTTACACAACTCCTTGTCCCAAAGGTGCCATAAACACCCGAATTTTGAGTTTGCAATTCTTGATCCTGTGAGACCGTGCAAAACTTGAAACCATTGACATTATACGCTGTAAACCTTTTTGCATGGTCAAGAGGGCTGATTGCGAGAGCTCTGAAATCTGGTGAGTATGGGTTGTGGTCATTTAGTATTCTACGCGCAAACTAGCTTGGGAATTTTCTGTGGACCTTTTTGTCAACTTCGGAGGATGTTTATGTACGGATCCTGAGTTGACGTTTAACATGACTTCTGACTTCCTTGCAATTAATCATGGGAAGGTGATAGTGAAGTAAAAGTAAAAAATGTTACGAAAGATATGGAAGAGCATGTGCGTGTACAATTCTTACTGAAGAAAAGGTTCAACTTGAGTACAATTAATCAAGACATGTCTATGTGCTTACAACATCTCAGTTGCCATTAGTTTGAAGTTCTCAATTCCTCTAACCGATTTACCAACATGAGGGATAAATTCTCCTGATGTTGGCATAGGTTCAGGACAATCGTCTACACGAAGTAGGCGGTTGAAAGTCGTTTCAAGGTCATCAAAGTGCCTTGAACAGAAATACGGCACCTCATCCCTATATAGCTTTTAGCTATAGAACCTTCTGGCCACGCCTTAATCCTGATGTAAGATTTCAATTTTCCAAGAAACCTACAAAGTAAAGAAGGGAAAAATGATACTAAATGTTGAAAAGGGCAACTAACAAATATAGGAACTAACAATGATGCACATATGTAAAATGAGTACCTCTCAATAGGATACATCCATCGATATTGAACTGGGCCAGCGAGCTTTGTTTCATTAACGAGGTGGAGTGTATGCTGAACCATCACAGTGACAAAGTACAGAGGAAAGATCATCTCCAAATGATAGCGTAAGAATGATTTTAGATTGCAGCTGATCGAGCTCCTCAATGATCAAAACCTTGGAACACAACTTTCGAAAGAAAGAACAAAGTTCCACCAAAATGATGGACACATTGGGAGGAAGTGCATTCTTTATAGCCAGAGGGAGTAACTGTTGTATAAGAACATGTGAGTCATGATTCTTCAGGCCAGCAACCTTTCGAGCCTGCAAGTCAATACATCAAGAAATGTTGCTTGAATACCTATCAAGAACTTTTAATTTCTTCAACGTTGCGAGGAAGACTTCCTTATTAGGTTTTGTGAGGGTGAACTTTGCCGGTTGAAATTTGTCATGCTCATTTGGCCAAGCGTCTTCACGAACTCCTTTGGCGCGTAAATCTTTCCTCACTTGAAGATGATCTTTTATCTTGTCGGGTTCGTTAAGCAGCGTATATAGCACATTATTGCAAATATTTTTTTCAATGTGCATGACATCAAGACTGTGGCGAAGTAAATTAGATTTCCAATATGGAAGAGTGAAGAAAATACTTATCTTCTTCCATTGTTAAGGCGCCGAAGTCCTGCTCTTCTTTTGGCGAGCTTATGCCGAATCGTTGCTTTTTCTGAACTCGAATTCAACATTCTCAAACTGCTATAAGATATCTGTACCGGACAAAATCTGAGGTGGTCCTCTTTTTCCTGGTTTCCCATTGAAGTGATTCCGTTGCAATATGAACTTACGCCTTCCATCGAGAAACCTCCGATGCCCCATAAAGCACCACTTTTGGCTGTAGGGAAGGTGCATTGCGTTAGAGTCAAAATTGCAAGCTGGACACGCCGACCCAATATGCACATTCCAACCAAATAATGTGTTAAGGCTAGGAAAGTCACTAATTGTCTACATCAAAGTTGCACGCAAGTTGAACAATGTCTTCTCATAAGCATTATATGTCTCGATGCCGATATTCCACAGGTCAAGCAATTCTGCAATAAGTGGTTGGAGATACACATCGATGTCATTAGCAGATGCCTTTTTGCCTGAAATGATCATAGACATAATGAAGGAGCTTTGTTTCATACACATATGATAAGTAAAATATTTGCATATTAATTTTCCCTTATATGATGATTTTGTGGATGATATTTGCTGTGTAATTAATAAATAAATAAAGATTTTGGCATAAAATAGAATTTCTTTAAAAAAATACTAAATTAGACCCTCTTTCAGTTTTCAGGCAATATCTGGAGCTCTAGATATCAGATTAGAACGTTCTTTATATGGATAAAAAGCTAAGAAAAAGCTGTACAACTTTTATGTTGAGACCAAAATCCAGTTCTATCTCCAAGGGTTTCAAATTTTGCTTGGAAGTTGAGAGCGGGAATCATCTACCATTCCACCGACCATTTCATCTACCTCTTTATCTTCCTTTTCACCAATTACTTCATCTACCACATTTCATCTACCCTACTCCATTCTTCCCTATATATAGCCACCTTCTCCTTCACATTTTACACACCAATTCATATCCATTACTCTCCTTTCTTCTTCACTTACAACCATTTTTCATATCCATTACTTTCCTCTCTTCTTCACTTACAACCATTTTTCATATCCATTACTTTCCTCTTTTCTCCACTTACACCATTATCTTAGAATTAATTTTATAAATTGTATTTCTTTCTTGCATGCCACCTACATGGAAGGTTTTACCTCCTACATGGAAGGCTAGATTTTTCTATTTTCATGCATATTGTGGTTGTATTTTTATTAAATAATTAAGTTTATTGTAATGTTTATGAAGTTTTCAATTTATTTTATTGTTGTTTTTAATTTCATCATGACCTAAATTTCCATTTTCCTAGGGTGATGACGTAGCTTGCTAATGACGGATTGAATCTTAACTTATTAAAAATGCTTTTGATTGACTGGCCATCTTTTAAATTATTTCAATATGCATGTTGAGACCGGAAGGAGATGCATGTGTATGGATCCTATAATTAAAACCATGATTGGCATATGAAATAGGAATATATTTATATGAGATGTGTAGTCTTACTGAGTTCCATAAATATTAATGCATAAATAACTATGTAAATTCATATAGGAATATATTGAATTAGCAATTAATTATAGAATTGCTTGACCTTGGAAGAGGCTAGTAATTAAATTAGGGAAACTCAATTATCAATCATATGGAATAAATTGGGCTAGAATAGATAGGTGATTCAATTCGAAATTTGTTAAGTGAAACCTGACCCGTAGGACTTTTTCTCATAGTTGTTTTATATCATTTGCATTTATATTTAATCATCTTTTATTTCGTACTCTCAATCACTAACTAATCGACCGACTAAATAGAGTTAAAATTACCCATTTCGGTACTTAGTGATCAATTCTTGTGGGAACGATACTTTACTCACTTCTGTATTACTTGATTACGATAATGTACATTTGCACTATTTACTAGACCATTTACACTCGTAACAACATCTAAGAGGTAATTTGTAGGGAACTAAGGCTATCGGCCAAATATTGTAACTTGTACTAAGATTCTGGGGTCAGCCAAAGCAAGCCAAACATTTTTGGGGATAGCCGCGAAAGATGGAAAGTCGTCTATATCCCGGGGATATCTTAATTTACCATCTTTATTCTTATATGTTAGATCCCATATGTTTTGATGATAACAAAGATTGGATCAATAATATAAAAGGATTTGATAACAATGAAAGAATTTAAAAAAAGTAACTAAATGGCTGACAAAAGCTTTACTTGAAGTAAGCACTAGAGTAATGAAGAAGAAGTGAGAGACAGAGCACAGGAAAAACATAACTGGCAGATTTTTTAAAGGTTTACTCGAGTGAGCACTTGAGTAATGTTGAAGAAAATGTTTCAGAGGGGCACTGCCAAAATTTGAAAGAAGTTACTCGAGGGATCACTCGAGTAATCTGCAATGTTATATGAACCATTACTCGAGTATTAACTCGAGTAAAAACATGAGAAAAAGCATTACTCGAGTAGCCACTTGAGTAACCAGGACAAATACCTTCCAGTAGCTCTCGACCAAGAATTGACACACTTTACTCTAGTAGCCATTCGAGTAACCATTTGAGAAAACTCTTTACTCGAGGGACTACTCAAGTAATCTGCAGAGTTATTTAAAGTATACTTGAGGGATCACTCGAGTAATCAGGTAAGCAAAGCACAGGTACTCTCGGCCAAGAATTTGATGTTGTTACTCGAGGGAGTAATCGAGTAATGTGCAAACTTATTATAATTTTACTTGAGGGATCACTTGAGTAACCTGTGAAGAAAATAGATGCTTACTCGAGGGATCACTCGAGTAACCTTGTTTGCTGGGTATTATGAAAAGATTACTTGAAGGCTTAATCGAGTAATATGGTAAGAAAACAATGATTTACTCTCTGCCTGATTTTAATGAGATTACTCGAGGGACTACTCGAGTAATGAGCAAGATCACTCAAGTAGCCACTCGAGTAATAAAGTCCAGAAAACATGATTTTAATCCAATGTTTATTGATTTCTTTTCTATATGATCAACCCTTCATTGTATTAGTATTATAAGTACATTTACAGAGAAACAATAAAGAGATCATGCTATAAGTGGAAAGTCAAATAAAATGTCCCAACGCTCACCTACCGCTAACTACCGCAAACAGATAGTTTTCAAAATTGAATAACGATCAATAGTAGCTGCGCGACTCTAACGGACATGTTTGAAATGCTTCCAATGGACACCATAAATCATCTATATATATATGAAGCATTCAAATAACATAACACAACAACTGAGATCAAGTAATTACACATCGATCAATATACTCTTTGTGCTCTGTTTCTTATACTTACTCTTTGTACTTCAGTGTTTATACAATTACTCTGTAAGAGAGATTCTCATTACAAAACTCAATATTCATTATTGAGACAACTTAAGTTTGTGGAACCTTGAGTTAGGGAATTGATTACAACGTGTAATGGGGAGTGAGTGTCCAGGTGAAGGAACTTGTTGTACTGAGGTGCCAAGAACCCATTGAATCTTGGAAGATATAGTGAAACTCTCAGAGAAGCTCTGAGGACAGGACGTAGGTAAAAGTGGTTGTGACCGAACTAGTATAACTCTCGGTGTACACTTCAGTGATATTTCTCTTAGCTCTTAACTGCTTTATAATTCCATTCAATTTTTATATACGCAACAAAATTTTTGATATCACCCAATTCACCCCCTCTTGGGTGAAACGCTTGCACTAACATTTGGTATCAAAGCGTAGGTCTTCTTGTTAAGGTATAACAACCTAAGAAGGATCCAATGGCAAGCATGGGTAAAGGAATTCTTCTAGACGGAGCTTCTATCACCAGACCTCTAGGTTTCAATGGTGAACACTTCTTCTTTTGGAAAGTGAAGTTCAGAGTATTCGTGATCAAAAGTGGAAACTATCAACCTGTAAAAGTTGTAGATTCTTAGAAAATTTCCAAAACATAAGCAGAATATGATGAGAATGATAAGAAACTCATCACTCTTAATAGCAAGGCAATTCTGATGATTCAAAGTACTTTAAGCCAAAATGAGTACTTTAGGATCTGCACGCTTTCAATAGCTAAGAAAATGTGGGAAGCCTTGGAAATAACTCACGAAGGAACTTCAGGAATAAAGGAAAACCGGATCAATACTCTGGTTACTGAATTTGATTTACTTCGAAAGAAATCAGGTGAGTCAATAGCTGAATTCGAACTTAGATATACTCATCTTGTTAATCAACTTGCAGTACTTGGGAAAGTCTATGATCAACATACCCAAGTATGAAAGATTTTGAATATTCTTTCTAAAGATTGGGAAGCCAAAGTCACTGCTATTGAAGAAGCAAAATGTGAATCAATGTGATCGGTTGCTTCTCTATTCGGAAGTCTTTCTGAATATGAAAGTAAACTAAAGTTCAAATGAGAACTAGATGACATTGGCAACAAGAAAAAGAGAGGCCTAGCACTAAAAGGAAAGGAAGAAAATCAAGATGAGGATGAAGAGTTTGATGATGATGAAATGGGCCTGATAATAAAATAGTTTAGAAAGTTTTACAAGAAAGGCCAAGGATTCAAGAATTTTCAGAAAGGAGCAACAAGCAGTGAAGAACACTTTATCTACTATGAATATGGAAAGCCAGGACATATCAAATCAGAATGTCAAGACTGGCTCAGAAGAATAAAGAAAAGAGAAAAGGCAAGTTCTATAACAAGAAGAAAGCCTTTGTATCTGCCATATGGGGAGATAGTTCTTCTGACGAAGATAGCGATGAAGAAGAAATAGCCAATATCTGTGTAATTGCTCAAGAAGAAACATAAGAAGAGGTAACTGATTATGAGCCTACTTATGATGAATTACTTTCTGAATATAATGCTTTACATTCTGAATTCATCAAAGTAGTTAAAGAATTAATTGTTTTCAAAAAGAAAAATAAATTTCTTGAAATAGAACTCAAAGAGAATTTAGAAAAAGATTGTGAAAACTATTCTTCTTTGAAAAAGAAAAATGTTGATCTCATGAAAACTCTTGAAAAATTCACTAACTGAAGTGAGATGCTAAATGTTATTTTAAAAGCTCAACGTTTTGTAAATGATTAATCTGGTCTTGGATATGATCCAAAATCAGATAGAAGGAAAGGAAGAAAGAAAGCACGAGGTAAGTCATATTTGAATTATTTTCAGCATTTTGTACATACATCAAATCCTTCTGCATATTGCAATTATTTTAATAGAAAAGGTCATTATACATCATCATGCATTCATAAGAAGAAAGGAAAGATAGGAACCTATAAGGTTCATATGTTTAGAAAGTCATCTGGATTAACCTAAAAGGACCCAAAAAGATGTGGGTACTGTAACCCCCTTTATGCTTAGGCCAAGATTAAGTTCGTAAATACGTGATTATGTGGAATTAGAGACCATAAGATGATTTGAGACTTATTCAAAATTAAACTTCCCAAAATCTGGGTTTACAAAAACTTTTTCAAAACCTTTTCACAGTGGTCTCATATTCACATTTCAATACATAAATGGCCTGTATAAGTTAATTTCATTCATACATATCAGAGTACAGCATAAATTCCCGACACACTCGGGTTCCATTTTAATCTCTTTCCCTTTTTCTTGGGGATTACAAAAAATTATATCATATCACAAATATATACAATTGATTCCTAAGAATATATCCAAAAATTACAAGTATGATAACTGAATATTCCCAAAGTGAAGCTCCTCCTCAGAGCTCTAATCGCTCTTCATCATCCGCTTCCCCTTTGATCTTTCGGCCCTGTCTAAAATTGTTTTGGGAGAGTGAGATTCTAAGGAATCCCCGTATTGTCAAATCACTGATAATATGTACAACAACAAAGCATGAAAGCAAATCATCACACAACACACAGCAACTACAACGGTAGTTACATCGGCAAGGGCAGGTATGACTCTTGTCACCCTTACGTTTGCTCATGCTGAAGTGCTTACGCTGTATTGCACAATCATATGATTATATAGCATATATCACCACAGTTGGGATCCATATAAAATATTTCACATACATACACAGCCACACTAGCTGGATACTCAAGCAAGAATCCACGATTCCGTAACGCACCCTTGGAAATTACAACAGCAGGGGTAAGTGTGATAACCATCACCCCTTACTACTACTCACGTTGAATTGCTCACGCTGTAATGCACCATGGGAGATAACACAATGGTCTTATGCCAAAGATTTTCACACAAAACAATGATAAGTCATGCATACCAAGCATCATACACAACATGAGAGAAAAGTCACTACCTTGGACCTTCCGGGCGTGCTCTGGCACCGGTATCTCCCGAGTCGGGCAAATGTCAAATCCTATTTTCATAATTAAGGACGGAGTGTTATTCTCTGTACCAATACTTAAATAACTTCATATCACTTAAGTTGGTTATCATTTATGCTCTTTATGAAACTACTAATGCCTCTAACAAAAGCCCTAAAAGGTTGGAAGAACTATTCCAAAGATCCCCTTTTGGAAGCATAAGAACTGATATGTTTTACTAAGACACTCGAGTGAAGATGACCTTACTCAAGTAATAATGTACGGACACTCGAGTGATAGCCAAATGCTCACTCAGTCATAGAAAGTACGGTTCAGGAAGTGCTCACCCGAGAGCACAAGAAACTTTCAGAGAAGGACATTACTCGAGCAGGAACAAATGCACTCGAGTGATGGCTTAGCACTTATGAGTGCTAAGACACACTCTTGAGAAGTTGATTGCGAGTGACAACCCGAGACGAGAGTTCAAGGTGTCAAATACACCTTCACTCGATTGAGAGGAGGCTCAACACACGGAAGTACAAAATAAAACTGGAAGCATAAAGGGAAAATACACTACAGCACTCAAGTGGAACCCATCCTCACTCGAGTGATGTTCATCCCACACAAAAGTGGACCCAAGATCACTCAAGTGATGCTATTAGAAACCAGAAAACGCAGAAGGTATGACAGCACTTTCCCACTTTTGCCCAATTGACTCTAATGGTCCCAAACTCTTAACCAATGCTATCCCCACATAAAATCACCCAAGGAACCCAATGGAAACATCAAAATCATCAAATTCCTATTTCATTATTATGCTTTGGTTTTAGGCCACATAGAACACCAAATCCCAAAACATTATCAACTTCACATTTTAACCTCAAACCAATTCTATCTATCCAAAACACATACCAAAACACCCATTTCCATACCAACAACATGCCAAACTACCAATGACCCATATTTTCAAAAATAGGGCAATAAATCCAGAAATTCCAAACTAAATCATTTGGCACAAAACTTAGATAGAAGTGTTTCTCTTATTCACCTCTATAACTTTGCCAAAGAGGTTTCTTGATTCTCCAAACTTCACAATTCCTTGAGATCTCAAATCAACACCAATGGAAGATCTATAACCATCAAAATGGATCCCTCAATCTAAGGAACGACATTAAAGAAGTGATTTTTGGCATTAGAGGACATTTACTCACCTTAACTCAAGCTTTTCTTCTCCCTCCTCAAGCTTCCATGTCCGCCGAAATAGAGAGAGATGAGAGTGAGGTAGGAGATGAAGTAATGATGATTATTTTTCCATGCCCATGCTTCTTCCAGCGAAAAGGAGGGAGGGATGAGGGAGAAAAAAAATTTTCTATTTGACTTTTCTCATTTTCTTGCTTCATCTCATTTTGCCACATGTCACCATCTCATTGGCTCTCTTATAGTAAGTAACTTAATTAGTTACTCTAAGCACTCTATTAGCCATTTAGTCACACATCTCATTTCTTATTATTTAGTAATTAATTTCCTTATTAATCACTGACTAATTAACCAAAAATTTCCATTTTATCAATTTTCCTAATTATGGCACATTAACCAAAATTGCTACAAAACATATAATAATTCAGATTTAATCCACAAATCATTCTTAATAATTGTCATTAGCCCTTAATCAAAATTTGGGGTGTTACAGTTACCTAAGACTTAATTGTATTTGATTGCAGATATGTCTTAAAGCATCCAAAAACAATAAATGGTACATAGACAGTGGATGCTCCAGACATATGACTGATGATTTTGAAAGTTTTACCTCATTACAACCAAAAGAAGGTGGGAAAGTAAAATTTGGAGAAAATCAATCTGGAAAGATTGCAAGAATTAGTGAAATAAAAAATGATAAAGGCATACATGTCAAAGATATTTATTACGTTGAAGTCTTATGTCATAACTTGCTGAGCGTGAGTTAAAGTGCAGACAAACACAACTGGGTAATATTTGACTCAGAGGAATGTCTAATTGTAAAGAAGAAAGATTTACAATTAGATAAGAAGAATCTCAAAGAAAAATTCAGAGCAAAAAGGGAAGGTAACTGTTATACTCTTGATATCAGTAAAAATGACTCTGAAAATTGTTTTCTAAGTAATGCTGATGAAAGTTGGTTATGGCATAAGAGGCTAGCTCATGTCAACTTGCACCAACTAGGCAAGTTAATTAAAAAAGATTTAGTGATTGGATTACCCAAAGTAAATTTCAAAAGTGATTTGATTTGTGACGCATGTCAAAAGGGTAAACAAACTAAATCTTCTTTCAAATTGAAAAATGAGATATCAACTAATAGACCACTTCAATTATTACACATGGATTTAGTTGGACCAGCAGGAGTTAAGAGTCTTGGTGGCAACTTATATTCATTAGTCATTGTTGATGATTTATCTAGATTTACATGGACTATTTTTCTATCATCAAAGGATGAAACCTTTGGAGAATTTATTGTTTTTACCAAGAAAGTGTAAAATGAGAAAGGTATGTCCATTGTAGGTATTAGGACAAATCATGGTGGAGAATTTGAAAATCAAGCCTTTGAAGAATTTTGTGATACTAATGGCATTGATCACAATTTCTCTGCTCTAAGGACACCTCAACAAAATGGAGTCGTGGAACGTAAGAATAGAGTGCTCACAGAAATGGCTAGAGTAATGGTGAATGAAAAGAACGTGTCTCAAGTTTTCTGGGCCAATACAATAAGCACAACATGCTATATTTCAAATAGAGCCTACATTAGAACAAAACTTGGAAAGACACCATATGAGCCATACAAAGGAAGGAAGTCAAACCTTGCTCATTTACACATCTCCGGTTGTAAGTGTTTTATTCATAATATTGGTAAAGATAACTTAGGAAAATTTGATTCTACAATAGATGAAGAAATTTTCCTAGGCTATTCTAACCGAAGTCAAGCATACAGAATTTTCAATAAAAGAATATGTGTTGTTGAAGAATCAATTCAGGTTGTATTTGATGAATTTGAATACTCTGACAAAACCATTGATGATGAGCAGGAAGTTGTTTCAATCAAGAAAATGGTCAATCTATTTCTAAATCTTTTATTCCCTAAGTTGATCAAGCTAAGGAAGAAGATCAGTCACTAGGACAGCCTATAGCCTGGAAATACAATAAAGTCATCCACTAGATCAAGTCATAGGAGATGTGAATGAAGGAGTCAAAACTAGAAATAGAATTTTCAATGAAGTTATTTTTTCTGCTTTTATTTCTGAGATTGAACCTTCTAACATTGACGAAGCTCTATCAGACAATGATTGGGTTATAGCAATGCAAGAACTAAACCAATTTGAAAGAAATCAAGTTTGGCGATTGGTACCCCGACTTAAGGATCATCCGATCATTGGCACTAAATGGGATTCAAGAACAAACTTGATGAATCCGCAATCATTGTCAGAAATAAGGCAAGATTGGTGGCCAAAGGCTGTAATCAGGAAGGAGGAATTGATTATGAGGAGACGTATGCTCTAGTGGCTAGATTGGAAGCTATACAAGTACCCTTAGCCTTTGCATGCATCAAAGGATTCAAACTCTATCAAATAGATGTAAAAAGTGCATTTCTAAATGGCTACATCATGGAAGAAGTGCATGTAGATCAACCCCCAGGTTTTGAAGATGTAACCAAACCTGATCATGTCTTTAAACTAAGAAAAGCTTTATACGGTTTAAAACAAGCTCCTAGAGCATGGTATGAAAGGCTTAGTAAATTTTTCATTGATCAAGGTTTTGAACGAGGAAAATTTGATACAACACTTTTTACAAAATGAAAACGAGATGACATTTTAAGCGTGCAAATTTATGTTGATGATATAGTTTTCGGTGCTACTAACGAAACCTTATGTAAGGAATTTTCTGAGATAATGCAGGGGGAGTTTGAGATGTCAATGATGAGAGAATTGAATTTCTTTCTTGGTTTACAAATCAAACAAAGAAAGAATGGAATTTTTATATCTCAAATAAAGTATTTAAAAGAGTTACTGAAGAAGTATGGAATGGATGAGGTAAATGGAATTGACACGCCCATAAGCTCAACCACATTGCTTGATGCGGATGTCAAAGGAAAAGATTACAATATCACAAAATATAGAGGAATGATTAGATCATTACTCTATCTCATTGCAAGCATACCTAACATTCAATTTAGTGTGGGTATGTGGGCAAGATATCAATCTGCACCAAAGGAGTCACAAGCTGAAATTGTCAAACGTATCTTCCGATATCTTTTTGACACGGCATAATTAGGTCTCTGGTATCCTAAAGGAAGAAGTGAATATCTAGTTGCATACTTAGATTCTGATCATGGAGGATACAAGATAGACAGAAAGAGTATTAGTGGACAAGGACAGTTTCTTGGAGGTTCACTGTATCATGGTTCAGCAAGAAATAAAATACAGTGTCTCTTTCATCAACGAAAGCTGAGTATATTGCAGCATCGAGTTGTTGTGCACAAGTATTATGGTTGAAGCAAAAACTACAGGATCTTGGTATTTATTTGAAAGAGATACCAACATACTATGACAACACCAGCACGATATACTTGGCAAAGAATCCCGTTCAACATTCCAGAACCAAGCATATTGATGTTAGACATCACTTCATCAGAGATCATGTTCAAAAGAAAGATGTCAAAGTGATATTCATTCCAACTCATCTTCAACTAGCTGGTATTTTCACAAAACCTCTTGCAAAAGATCAATTCTTGTATATTAGAAGAGAATTGAGAATAGTAAATCCCAATGAATTGTAAGTTATTTAGTATTTACAAAATGTTAGATAATGTTATTTATTGATGTTTTGATGATTACTAAGTTAAGCTTCGGAGTTTCTATCAATTTGTTTTCAGGATCATAATATTATGTTTAGGGTATGAAAAACAAAGGTTAACAAAGGACAATATTACTGGAGGGACAACTTCAAGTAACCAACATTACTGGAGTGACACCTTGAAGTAATTGAATGGATTACTTGAGTAGCCACTCGAGTATTGATATGAAAATTATGACAGTGCAGCATTAATTCAAAATGAATTCAAATGAAATGGCATATGGTGTGAAATGAACAGTCATAATGTGAAGGGACATATTACCTGAGGGAGGCCTTGAGTAAACGTCAAAATTACTCAAGTAAGGCCTCACGTGAACCTGGTTGATGATAACAAATTTCTTGAGTTTCAGCTCAAATTTGTCCTAAAGAGCCATCAAATGATCGAGGGAATAATACATGGGTAATTACAATTTTATTCATGCCAGGTACACACTTGAATTTACTGTATTTTGAAATTTCTGCTATGATCACTCAAGTAGCTACTCGAGTAAAGCTGATGATCACTCGAGTAAGCCCTCGAGTGATGTCGGGCCTAAGTCTATTTCAGTTTATACTCGATCATTTTTCACAAAATCGCCTTAAGTGATTCTCCTAGTGCTCTCATAAAAAATTTTCACAGATTCTTCTTCACTTCATTTCTGTCAAAACACTTTGATTTCTACCTTGAAAAACCTCCCAGATTGCTCAGATTCCTGTGCCCTACTCTCGCGACCATCAACCCTGTTTTTTCCAGAAAATCTCAGTTCTCTCAAATTAAAATGGTGTGGACAAAAACTCCCAATCTTAACACTCCTTCTAAGTCCTCTAAATGATATCAACCCTCTGATTCACTTTCCTCTCCTCCCACCAAGAAAAGAAAACTCTCTCCCAAGCCAAAAGCAAAGACCAAGCCACTAGCTAAGCCTAGGTGAAAGGGGTTGTCATTAAGGAACCAGTGGCCACAAGAGCTTAATCAAAGAAGAGTATACCTACTAGAAGAGGCAAAGGAACAAAATAACCCTCTCCTCCTCCTTTTGATTCATCTGATACCCATATTTTCTCCAAAACCTCTGAAAAAGCCCAAGCTTGATAAAGACTTCACCAAAGTCATGGTAGGCATGCTTGAAGAAGCGTTCCAATCTAAGGAAGCAACTAAAGGGCAATCATCCAAGAAGACAGAAGAGAAGTGTAACCCCCTCCGTAATTATATCCAAAATACATGATTAAAATGAATTAGAGACCAATGGATAAACAAAACTCATTTCAATTCCCAATCCTTAAGATAGGGTTTTCATAAATACTTTTTGAAATCTAATACACCTGGTCTCAGATTCACATTTAGAATACAATTACATCGCAAAGATAAATCACATTCATATAAATATCAGAGTGTACAACAAAATTCCTGGCAACCCCGGGTTCATACTTTTCACCAATAAGTTTTAAAGGCACATTCGCCCATATACAAGTTCTCATACAGGGATTATACAATATCCTTTTCAAATACATATCTAAAGAATACTCATTCGAATAGATACACATCCAGATAACCAAATATACCTCCACAACATATACAGTTATCCCAACCCACAACTGATACCCAACTACAAAAATCCACATCTCGAAGGAGTCATCACCGTCCTTGGTTGTTTGCTCCCTCATCGATCCCCTTGCCCTATCTAAATTATTGGTAGGGGAGGGTAAGATTCGAGAAAATCTCAGTAGGAAAATAATACTGATATGCATGTACGATAAATATTTAATGCATGACATGCTTGCATCACATAACTCATGCTCACACAATGACAAATCTGTAAGATCAATGCTTCGAACAATATACTTATGGCCATAGCATAAATTGAAACATAGCTTCAAATCATTCATACATGTTTCACATAATCAAGCAAAGCAATAACA
Organism: Inga leiocalycina; assembly: GCA_963242795.1. Classification (NCBI taxonomy): domain Eukaryota; kingdom Viridiplantae; phylum Streptophyta; class Magnoliopsida; order Fabales; family Fabaceae; genus Inga; species Inga leiocalycina. The sequence continues at coordinate 62,788,055 of OY725320.1, forward strand.
TGTGAAACGCCCCAAATTTTGATTAAGGGCTAATGTTGATTATTGAGATGGTAATTGTGGATTAAATTTGAATTAATAAGTATTTGTGACAATATTATCTAATATGTCATAATTGATGGAAAATTGATAGAATGGAATTATTGGCCATAATTTGGTGATTAATGAGGAAATTAATTACTAATTAAGAGGAAATGAGAAGTGTGATTAAATGACTAATGGAAGGATTAGAGAAGTTAATTGGTGGTTTATTTTAAAAAAACCAATAGAAAAGTGACATGTGGCAAGTTAGGGTTGTGGGAGGAGTTGTATAAAAGTCAAATGCATTAAAAAATGATTTCTCTCTCCTCTCTTCCCTCTCTTCACACTGAACAAGTATGGTATGGGAGAGTAGAGTGATCATTCTTCATCATCTCCAAGCTTTATCTTTCATCTCTCTCATTCCTCTCTCATGCGTGCTGCCATGGTTGCTGTAGAAAGAAGAAGAGCTTTTGATTAAGGTGAGCTATTTGACCCTTCTAATGGCCTTTAATGGAAAAACTCTCTTCTTTAAACTTGTTCCTTGTGTTGAGAGCTTCAATTTCATGGTTTTAGAATTTTCATTTAGTGTTGTTTGAGCTCTCAAGGGATTTTGGAGTTTGGAGAATCAAGGAACTCCTTTGGGAAAAGTTGTAGAGGTGAGTAAGATAAACCTTTCTATATAGGTTTTATAGCCATTGGTTGAGTTTTGATTTTTTTTGGAATTTTGGGCTTGAATTTCAAAATTGAGGGTCAATGTGTTTATTTTATGTTGTTGTTATGGAAATGGTGCATTGTTTAGTGTTTTGAATGAATAGAATAGAATTGAAGCTTAAAGGTGAAGTTTGGGAACTTTGTGTTGGTTTTGTGTATTGGTCAAAATAGGGCATGGTGATAGGTTGGGATTTTGGTCATTTTGAGGTTACCATTATGTTCCTTGTGGAAAATTGTATGGGAATAGGTTTGGTTAATGATTTTGGAGTCATTGGACACTTTGGTAGAAAAGTTGAAAATTTGTCTTGTGTGAACTCTGTTCTAGGCACTCAGATTGCATGAATATTTTGAATGACCTTATGATATTGGAAAATTCTGAAAATTTTTAGTCTTAAATTTCACATCCCAAGCTTCAAAATGGACATATAATTCATGTCATTTCGTTTTGTGAACAGAGAGTTATGCTTTGCCAAATTTTGGGACAAAAACTGGACTCTATTTTGAAGTAGTGTTGAGTTTTGGGTAATTCTGGAATTTTGTGATAATTTCTGATTATGGTCCATATTTTTCTAGTACATAGAACTTAAATACCTTTCATTTGGATTTAGAATCACCTCATTTCAATTTTTTTAGAATTAGTTATGAATTTTGGAAGTTCAGCCAAGAATCAGGGAATTTCTTGGCCGCGGCTAACCCCTGCATTCCAGCACTTTGAGTTAATGAAAAGAGATCTTCAACCTATTGTTTTCCAACCTTTTAGGGGTTTTATTAGAGGCATTTGTAGCTTCTTAAGGGTCATTATTGATAACCAAATCTAAGTGTTGAAGAGTCAATTGAGTATTGGAATAGAGAATAATGCTTCGTCCTTAATTATGACTTTAGGATTTGATATTTTCCCGGAGCATAGAAGGCTAGTGCCTGCTCAAGAACGGAAAGACCAAGGTAGTGACACTTTATCCTATATCATATATATTGCATTGCTTGTTTGCATTAATCAGTGAATACATTGAAGGGAATGTGGCGTAAGCCCAATCTCGAATACAGATACAGTAAGGGAACGTGGTGTAAGCCCGATCTCGAATATAGATACAGTAAGGGAATGTTGCATAAGCCCAATCTCAAATACATATACAGTAAAGGTGTAACCCCCTGCCTTAAATAGCGTAATTATAATTCGATATTACGTAATTAAATTGGTTTAGAGACCGTCGAATAGTTCAAAACTCATTTAGAACTCCCTGTGAAGTAGGGACTTTATAAAATTTTCAAAACTTCTTTCCTATTCCGGTCTCAAGTTCAATTATCGAATATAATCACCTGTGTAGTTAATTCACATTCATTCATATCAGAATATCTAATAGCAATCCCGGCAACCCCCGGGTTCCATTCATACACAAAAAGGGTTTACAACCTCCATATAGGGGACTACACAACTACGTTCAACTATTCTTTACAACCAACATAATATACAGACACCCTGTCCAACAGGTTTAACCAACATAACCAAAATAGATGTCCCTACAGGATTCTAACCGCTCCGGGTCGTACGCTTCTCCTTAGAGCCACTCGCCCTGTCTGAAAGGTTAGTTAAAGGAAAGAATGAGATTCAAGAGAATCCCAGTAGTAACAAAACATTTATACCACACATAAGCACACAGCATGTAAGCAAATCATCATACAGCAGCAGCACCACAAATCACACTCCACCCTCATCCCCTTTCTCCGCCGGGAAGGCACACCGCCTAACCCGAACCGTTGTTAGCTACTCAGGGACTATTGGCGTGGCAGTGCATACATATAGCCTTATAGCCCGTACAGCTATTCGGCTTTCACAAATGGCCCGTCGGCCTCCACAAATAGCCTTTCGGCTCACATAATCACATATATCACACCTCATCCTCATCCCCTTTCTCCGCCGGGAAGGCACACCGCCCTAACCCGAACCGTTGTTAGCTACTCAGGGACTATTGGAATGACAGTGCTAACACAAATCCACAGATGTCGCAGCATACGAATTCATTACAAATCAACGATATAACACACATACAATGCATCATATATGGTACAAAAGAAAAGTCACTACCTCGTTCCTTTCTGACGTTCGCTGGCGTAGTTGTCTCACGAGGGCGGCAAATATCGAATCCTACAATTCCAAATGCACTATTTAGACACTTCCATAGTGTTACTTAGGGTTATATGAGTCTATAATGAAAATTTACAAAAATACCCCCGGGGACCCGGCCTGGGCCCGCCATACCCGGACCGGTTGCACTTTCCTCGAAATTCTAATATGGGCTATCCTAACATATTTCCGCCCAAGGAATCCATTTCCGTACTCAGAATTATCAAATTAAATATCAAATTACGAAATTGCCCTTGGCAGCCCTACTTTTAGGGTTTTAGGGGTGTTTCCGTAATTATGCTTTCTCGGCCTTTTTTGAAAAAGTGCCCAACTGTAACCCCACCTAATTTTCGCCCCTGAACTCAATGGAACCATCAAATCATTGAAAATCCAACTCTAAGACCCATTTCTAGGGCTGGCCGAAATTTATGAGTTCTCCAGGGAAAATCGGGGTTTTACGATTTCGGCTCCGTAAATGCGTTCCTTTCTACTCCTAACCGCTTTATTAACCATTACATTAGGTTACAACTAACATTAAGACCCAATTTGGGCAGCATAACCCCTAGGCCACATCATTTCCAAACTTTAAAACCAATGGCAATCCGGCGAAATTTCACCGATTAAATTGCCCACAGCAGCCAGAATAAGCAATATACGAAAGTTTGGAAGTTACCTCAAGCTCCCACAAGCTTTTCCCAAATATTGCTGAAAACCCTAAGTGCTCAACAACAGATTTTGAGCTTCCAAACCTTAAAGAACAAAGAGGAGTAGCTTAGGATCGGAGTTACACGCGTTAGAAGCTAAATCGTCGGAGAAATCGGCTTACCTTGTGATTTTTCTTCTCCTTTCTCTCTCTACAAACCTCAACGTTCTCACTCCTCATTCAGCTGCTGTGTGCGACAGAAATGAGATGAGGAAGATGATAACATATGTAATTCCATGCTGACATCATCTTTTAATGAGATGATGTCATAATTCCCATTTTCGGATTTTCTGGCAGATTTTCTGCCCAAACTTTGAAAAATCATAACTAATTCTAGAAAAATTGAAATGAGGTGATTCCAAAGCCAAATGAAAGGTATTTAAGTCCTCTTTATAGGAAAAATATGGACCATTACTAAAAATCACCACAAAATTCCAGAATTACATAAAACTCATCACTGCCCCAAAACAGAGTTCAGTTTCCATCCCAAACTTTGGACAGTTATATCTCCTAGTTCACAACACAAAATGGAACAAATTATATGTCCATTTTGAAGCTTGAGATGTGAACTATAAGACTGGAAAATTTCAGAATTTTTAGATACCATTTGGTCATTAAAAACGTTCACACAAACGGACTGCCCAGAATAGAATTTCACTGGACAGAATTTTAGATTTTGCATCTTTGCTTCCATTGGTTCCATTTTCGTACCAAACATCATTCCCACATAAATCTTCACAAGGAATCCATTGGAATCATTAAAATATCCAAATTCCCATCACACATTCTTCAAAAGTGTTTATTCAACAATAATTACATCCACTTTTGAAGTCAATTCCAATGACCAAATAACACAGCATGACATCAATTGCACCAAATTAGACCATCAAATTCCACCATTTTGGAATTATACAAAATCATGGCAAAATCCACAATTCTCATCATCTTTTCCAGAAGTGTTCATTTATCACTAATCACATCCAATTTTAGAGTCATTTACCTTTAACCGAAATTTGGAATCTGACTAAACTAGGGGTTAGCAGTCCACTCATTTTAGGCTTATTCTCTAGCCGTAAATCTCAAAATTCAGGGTATTACAAGAAGGAAGAGGAAATCATATTCCCTCCACAGGGATTCAATGTGAGCAAGCTTGAGGAATCTCAGAAGTACTTGAGTCACTTTGCAAGAAGAAATGTGTGCAAGATGCACTATATTGACTACAAGGTTCTTCAATAGGTATTGAAATTTGACCTGAGTTCTTATCTTGATTCCTATATGCCCTGGCTGTCTGTTAAGCTCCCATTTTGCCCCAAAGTTGTGAGGCATTTCTACTGCAACCTTGAACCTATAAATGATCCCATTAGGAAGTTTACGGAAGAAGAAATGACTTCTAAGGTTAGAGGGCAGAGAATTCTAATCTCTTCTAGAATAATACCTGGTTAGGAATAGAGGATCCTCATGATGATATTTATCCTAATCTTGATTCAAACCGGTTGTTCTCTATCCTAAGACCTAATGAGATTGTGGGACCTCTCAATTTCAATCCGAGTAAGATGAGTGATTTTCACAAAGTCTTATGGTATATTTATTCGAGAGCCATGGTGAATAAAGCCAACAACTACACTCATTTCATTGAGGGGGACTTTAGAAAATTTGCCTCATTACTCCTCAAAGAACAAAAGGACTTGGGAGAATATATCTTTACTGAGATCAAGCGATATAGGTTTGAAGGGAAACCTAATACTCCAATGCCTTATCCTCAACTTATACCTCTATTATTGAAGAAAAACAAGATATGGTATTTGGAAAGTAAGGAGACAATTGAGAGGATAACACCAGTTGGGAGAAATCAAATTGGGAAGTTGAACATTGAAATTCCCCTGAAGACTTCTCTAGAAGCAAGTCCTAAGAAGAAGAAGAAGAAGACTGAAACTGCAACAAGTTAAATGGATGACACATAGTCTTCTGGTCTAGCTAACACTTCCTCTCCTTCATTCTTTAACGCGTCAATGCAAAATTTTATGGAGAACATTCTGAAGGGTTTCCATATTGACATTGCCAATTCCAATATAGGGTTGTTAACCCATATGAATGAGAAAATGGGTCAACTTATGGATAGGATGAATAAGAGGCACGAAGAGATGTTGGCTGAGCAACATGCCTAGGGTGAGCTTCTGAGATCAATTGTTATGAGACTTGATGCATGGCATCTGGCTCCCTTATTCTTGGTCCTTTTGTTACTTTTGAGCCAGTACCAATATCTGAACCTGGACCTTCTAAGTCTAGTCCTTCTGATATTATACCTACTGAGTATAGACCCTCTGAGATTGGACCTAGTAATCTTTTGTTCTCTATGCCTGATCCTAACATATCTTAGCCAATCCATATCACCACTGATGATCTAGCTCAGCCAGTTTAACCTGAGTCAATACCTACTCCCATTGCCTCACTTGCACACACTGAGGAGGTGCTTGTATCTTCACCTGTTGCTATAGAAGAAGTAGAAATTGCTTCTTTGATTCCTTATCAATCACCTCCAGTGAACCCTCCAGAGAATCTTCAGACACCTCCAGTGAATCTTCCTGAACTTGAAACATTATCTTCAGATTCTTCCAGTTCAGATGGTTCACATGAATCTTTAGGATTTCTTGTCACTCTTATCTCATTAGCCAAGCCATCTACTCCTCCTCATGATTGATTCCACCCTTATGATGAAGGCAAAAAGGGGGAGAAGTGCCTAAGTGATTTTGTGGTCAATGGCTGAGTAAATGTATTTAAAGGGGATATGGGTGTATAGGGCTTTAGGGAGGTTTTAACTTTGAATTCTAAGTTTGATTATGTAATGAATTCTTCTTTATGCAATTTCATTTAAGTCATATTGCATTGTGGGACTAATGAGTTTTTGATTGTGTATGCAAGGTGAACAAGTAAATAAGAATAAAAAATCAATTTTTTTCAAGATCATTTGAAAAGATCTTTACTAAGCTATTTTAAAAGATTTTTCAAGTTCAAATTAAACAAAAGATTTCATATGAAAAGTATTTAAGAAACATATGTTTGAAAACTCAATTTTGAAAACTTTGTTTAAAATCAGCAAGTTTTGTTATCATCAAAAAGGGGAAGAATGTTAGATCCCATGTGTTTTGATGATAACAAAGATTGGATCAATAATAAAAAGGGATTTGATAACAAAGAAAAGAATTTGAACAAAGTAACTAAATGGCAAATAAAAGCTTTACTTGAAGTAAGCACTGGAGTAATAAAGAAGAACTGAGAGATAGAGCACAGGAAAAACATCGTTGGCAGATTTTTTAAAGGTTTACTCAAGTGTGCACTCGAGTGATGAACTCTGTTACTCGAGTGGGCACTTGAGTAATGTTGGAGAAAATGTTTCAGAGGGGCACTGCCAAAATTTGAAAGAAGTTACTCGAGGGATCACTCGAGTAATCTGCAATGTTATATGGACCATTACTCGAGTAACCACTAGAGTAAAAACATGAGAAAAGGCATTACTCGAGTAGCCACTCGAGTAAACAAGACAAATACCTTCCAGTAGCTCTCGGCCAAGAATTGACATACTTTACTTGAGTAGCCATTCGAGTAACCATTTGAGAAAACTCTTTACTCGAGGGACCACTCAAGTAATCTGTAGAGTTATTTGAATTATTACTTGAGGGATTACTCGAGTAATCAGGTAAGCAAAGCACAGGTACTCTCGGCCAAGAATTTGATGTTGTTACTTGAAGCCCAACTTTTTTTTGATAGTCCAAAGCCCAACTTGTTGATAATCTTCTTGGCCTCGTAGAACGTTATGGGAATCTCTGCGTCGAGGAATGCATCTTGTAATAATTCAAGCAATATTGGTATTCCCTTATTTGTGACTCCACACAAGCATTTAATTTGATACAACTTGATCAAGAAGATAATTTAGAGTATTTTTGACAACTTTGATATAAAGGACGATCTGCTTCATCCATCAAGATGAAAAAATCCCAAGATACTTCATTCCTCATGAACACCGGCTCTAAACCTTGCACTTCTTCATTGAGTTGTCACCTTGAAATCCAAATGCATGAACTGCCCCTACTTGTGAACTTCGAGGAAATGCATCATCATATCTCATACCAGCCTTCTCACCATGAACTGCCCAGACGTATAGTCTTTCGGGAAAGGCTTCACAAGCAAATGTTCCTTAACAACTTGTCGTGAATGACACTTCTTGAACTTGCATCTCCGATACGGACAGACGATCTTGCCATTACAGCTAGCGTGAGTGAATGAGAAATCCAAGAAATTGTTTAATCCGTACAAATATTCTGAAGAATTACGTGGCAACTTGATCCATGATTTATCCATAGCTACTAGTGATAGAGAAGAAAGTATAGTGAAGAAAATGAGTGAATAGAGAATTACGAATGCCTAGAAACTGATATTCAGATTTTCCAACATTTAACATTTTGTAGCGGTTATAAAACCACTACCATAACCACTACAAACTTTCTACCCATTGATAGGATTTAGAAAAATTTATGTTAAACTCTTAGCGGTTTAATAACTTAACTGCTACTAATTTATATTTTGTAGCGGTTATATTTTATTAACCGCTACAAAGTTCTAGCAGTAAAAGAAATTCAAATTTCAAATTATTTTACACTTTGTGGCGAGTATAAGAACAAGACCGTTACAAATGTTCATGACCGTTGGACAATTAAAAAAAATTTGGTTTTCATTTTGTAGCGGTTATTAGGTAAACCGCTTCAAATATAGACGACCGTGGGAGGGAAATTCAAAAATCAAATGTTGAATCTTTGTAGCAGTTACTAGATTCAACATTTGATTTTTGAATTTCCCTTCCACAGTCGTCTATATTTGTAGCGGTTTACCCTAATAACCGCTACAACGTGAATAAAATATTTGTAGCGATTTCTAAAATGTAACCGCTACAAAAATATTAAAATTTATATTTTTTTGAATATTTGTAGCCGTTTTACAATAAAACCGCTACAAAAATATGTTAATTTTTTTTTGTGGTTAGTTTTAGAAATATAAATATAACTGTCATAAACGCAAGAAGAATTTAACAAGGCTTTGAAAATATAAATATAACTGTTGTAAACGTAACAAGAATTTAAGTTCTGAAAATAAAATATCCAAGTTTATTTACAAATGTTTCAAAAAAAATATAAATGTCCTAAACTAACTACCAGGAGCTTGATCATCTGGTCCTCCCTCAGGTAGGGTCTACAGACCCTTATGACTCTTGGGTCTGGGTCTCTCGCATCTCAGCTTGCAGTTGCTGCATCCACTCCTGCCATTTATGAAACAATTACTCATTATTTTTCATAATAAAGTTGGTTTTATAAACAATATAATAATGAATTCACTTACAATAGCCGTCTCTGCCTACTGAGAGGTTAGAGTCCATCACGGTGTCTATGTGTGATAGCGAACAACTCCCCATAGTCCATCTGATGGTTCTCTTGCTGTGCCTTCCTCTCCAAAAACAATTACAAAATTAAATTAGTATTATCAAAAACAAAATACTAAATTTATAATATGAAATAACCAGCTAAAAGTAATTGATATTGTAAAAAGTTACCAGCTCGTTGTAAGTGACAGCAAAGGTCTTCGATCCTATTGTGTGGTGGATCATCTGCTGCCCATAGCACCTCGCGTTCCTCTGAGAGAGCGCTTGAAAAAAACAATATTAAAAGTATTAAAACAATATAAAACACTTATAATTAATAAAAACATAAAATTTATTAAATTTAAATTTAAATTATAGTTATAAATACATTACATGCCCCTCAACATTTCGGCGGGACGCCATCCGGGACATTCTTGATCAGCTGTTGCAAAGGAATCGTCCCATTCTTATCCATACTGTGGAAGAGACGGTTCCTCCTGATCTTCTAGCTATCACCCATCTTCATCAGCGTGTACCTCTTCCGGTTGTCCTGGATGGCAAACCTAAGCTGTAACATAATTGAATAAAAATAATTAAATATAACTAATTACACATAAGACAATTAATAAATATTAATTAAATATAATTAATTACAGAAAATATAATATAATTAAATACTATTAATTACCTTAACTATCTCATCCCATGCCAGGTCCTTCGAGCTCTTCGGAACATTCCTCTACGTCCTGAAGTGAAGGGGGAACCGCTTCCAATTTGAGCCCAGCTCATTTAGGAAGCGGTTAAATAGGTGACCCCAATTGTTGATGGGCTGGTCCATAGCCTCATTCCATAGAACTACAACTCGTAGTGTCTGGTCCAAGTTGTTCAGGCCGGTCATGTCCAACCTCCTCGTGGACAAGTTCCCTTGCTTATCTGCACAATTTACCACATACATTAAATAAACTGAAACTCAAATTTAACATTTCAAATTTAAATACTTAATTTATTAAATAAAAAATATTTTTACCTTGGACCTGCACCTCAAACCCAGTAGACCATGAAGACGACCGTCGTCGGTTGTTTTGGTCCTGCGCGTCATCCTCATCCAGGAACCGTTCCTTGTCTATGATCAAAATTAGGATATTGAAATCCTTGTTCTCCCTCTGAATGAGAAATGTTGCATGGAAAACTCTCAAACAATCCCTAAATGCTTAGATCTAAAGGAAAACTCTCAGATAAACTTCAGAAAATGAAATGGCCAAACGAAAAATGAAGGGAACGGTGGCTATTTATAGATCTGGATTTTATTGTGGTTTTGGAAAAGCAGCTACATGAACCACTACTAAATAGCTACACTTTGTAGCGGTTACACAATACCCGCTACAAATGTGTGACTTTTGAAGTTCTATAGTGGTTACCATAACTGAACCGCTACAAATGTGTTGACCTTTGAAATCTATAGTGGTTATAAAAGTATAAGCGCTACAAATAGGTGTCATTTGGTATTTTGTAGTGGTTCAATTCGTAGTAACCGCTACAACCAAAGTGACACTACTGTCACGGCTAGTTGGTGCCAAGTGGCACCGCATTATGTAGCTGTTTTTTGTTGTAACCATGAGAAATTAAGGTGGGAATGTCACACCATATTTCTAGAGGTTTAATCCTTTTAACCGCTACAAATTATGTTGTCAATCACTCGCGCCATTTGGTGCATGGCTTACCGCTACAAGTTTGTAGTGGTTTACATAATAACTGCTACAAATGTCAATATCTGTAGCGTTTAAATATAACAGTTACAAATTCACTACTATGAAATAGGTTTTTTTATAGTGAGAATAGATTCTGAAAATGAAAAAAATTTGGCTTCTCAAAAATCATGGTTTCAACTCTACAAACCATGGTTTCAGTTAAAAAAGTGCTTATGTAAAGATTTAGGATGTGTAGGAAAAAATATGGAGGGAGGAGAGGTGGGATGAGTACCAAGCTGGGTTGAATCCAGGTAAGTAGAGCTCACTCAAGAATTAGACTACTATAGCCTAATCTGGTTTGAACAGCAGTTTACCAGAATAAAGAAAGATGGAAGATAGGAAGAGAGAGCGCAAGAGGATTCAATTGCTTTGGAGTGAGGAATAATGTAACACCTCGACTTTTGAAACTTGAGCTTAGAGAATAAGCCTGAGATTAGTGGATTGCTAAGCCCCGGTTTAGCAAGATCCCAAATTGTGATTAAGGGTTACTGACTTTAAAAGTGGATATGGTTAGTGATAAATAACCTTTTTGGAGAATATGATGTGATATGGCACTCGAATGTGATTCGTGTGTATTGTGAGCAGCGCCGAAACCTTGTATTTGAGTTCAATTGTGGATTAACATCCAAATTGACTTAGAATAGAGGGAATATTTGAATGGGGTATTGTGTTGGAAATGATGTCATAGTGTGTTTTGATGTCATTGAAATTGGTTTAGAACTTTGGAATGGAAAAGTTGCAATGTTAGGTTTTGAAATGTGAATTGTGTTGACATGTTGAGATTATTGTGAAAACATGTCAATGAGATGTGAATTTGATTAATTTGGTTTTTCCAATGGATTCCTTGTGAAAATTTATGTGGGAATGATGTTTGGTATGAAAATAGAACCAATGGAAGCAAAGATGCAAAATCTGAAATTCTGTCCAGTGAAACTCTATTATGGGCAGTCAGTTTGTGAATGTTTTGAATGACCAGTGGTGTCTAACAATTCTGAAACTTTCCAGTCTTATATTTCACATCCCAAGCTTCAAAATGGACATATATTTTGTGCCATTTCGTTTTGTAAACAAGGAGATATGACTGCCCAAAGTTTGGGATGGAAACTGAACTCTGTTTTGGGGCAGCGATGAGTTTTATGTAATTCTGGAATTTTTTGGTAAATTTGGGTAATGACCCATATTTTTCCTATAAATAGGACTTAAATATCTTTCATTTGGCTTTGGAATCACCTCATCTCGATTTTTCTAGAATTAGTTATGATTTTTCAACGTTTGGGCAGAAATCTGCCAAAAATCCGAAAATTGAGAATTATGACATCATCATGTTATATTGATGACATAAGCATGGGATATGTTATTAAACTATTTTTCTTCTTCTTCCTCCTCATTTTTGACGCTGAGAACAGCTGAAAAGAGAGAGAGACGTTTGAGATCTTTAGAGAGAGAAAGAGGAAGAAATCTCGCAAGGTGAGCTAATTTTTCCGATGATCTAGCTCCTAACGCGTATAACTCTGTTCCTAAGCTACTCTTCTATGTAATTTAAGGTTTGGAAGCTCCATTTCTTGTGTTAAAGTGATCTAGGGTTCAGCCACTCTTGAGAAAAGCTAGTGGGAGATTGAGGTAACTTCCAAACTCTTGTGTATTGACTATTTTGGCTGCTGTGGACAATTTAATCGGTGAAATTTTGCCGGATTGTCATTGGTTTCAAAAATGGAAAATGGGTGTGTGGGGCTGTTATGCTACCCAAATTGGTACTAAATGGTAGTTGTAACCTAATGGAATAGTCAATAAAGTGGTTAGGAGTAGAAAGGAATGCGTTTACGGAGCCAAAACCGAAAAACCCCAATTTTTCCTGGGGAATTGAGAATTTTGGTGAAGGCTAGTTTGGAGGGGTTATAGATGGATTGTCAATGATTTGATGATTCTATTGAGTTAAGGAGCAAAAATTAGGTGGGGTTATAGTTGGTCACTTTTTCAGAAAAGGCCGAAAAAGCATAATTATTAAAACGCCCCTGAAACCCTTAAAGTGGGGCTGCCAAGGGTAAATTTGTAAATTGACATTGAATTTGATAATTCTGAGTCTGGAAATGGATTCCTTGAGTGAGAATATATCAGAATAGCCCATGTCAAAATTTCAAGAAAAGTACAGTCGGACCGGGTACGGCGGGGCTGGGTCGGGTCCCGAGGTTATTTTAGTAAATTTTCAATATAGCCTCATATAACCCCCAGAAACACTATGGAAGTGTCTAAATAGTACATTTGACATTGTAGGATCGAATGTAAAGCCCTGAGTTGCTGGCACACAAATCGAGGAGAAAAGATTGGAGGTAAAGGACTTACCTTGCTTGCATGTATTTGATATCTTTGCTTGTGTAGTGATGTATGTGATTTCTTTAATTTATTGTGTAGAGCATATTTGAATAAATGAAGCTCTGTTTCTGTTTTGCTGTGGCCATAGTTTTGTTACATGAAACATTGAGCATGTAGAAATGTCATTATGGGGCATGCATCTAGATAAAGCTAATATGTCATACACATAACATCTATCATGCATGCATTATGGTATCTATTTCCTACTGAGATTCTCTCGAATCTCATCCTCCCATAACAATTTATACAGGGAAAGTGGCTTGTGGAGGGAGCAGCTAGGACTCCTTCGAGATGAGAGTTGGTAGTTGATTATCAATGAGTTGTGAAGACTGTATATGATTCGGTTGAATATATGGTTATGAATTTGAGATGAGATTGTGTAATCCCCATTTGAAGAATTGTAATGGGCAATTGTGCCCTGTGTATCTTTAGCGAAGGTATGTACCCGGGATTGCCGGGATGATTATATTGTGCACTCTGATATTTATATGAATGTGATTTATCTTCGCATAGTAATTGTATTTGAAATGTGAATATGAGACCAAGTTAATTAGATTTTAAAAGGTATTTTTGAAAACCCTATCTCAAGGATGGAATTTTAAATGAGTTTTAATTATTATTGGTTTCTATTTCATTTTAATCGCGTATTTCGGATATAACTACGGAGGGGGTTACAAATAATGCCAGGGGAGGCCTTTATTTATAGGGGCTAGGAGAGGCTCCTCCTTCTTACCCACCAAGCAATATTAACTCCAGCAATAACTCCTTGATTGAATTCCTCAATCAAGAGGCCCTTCTAGCAAATCAACATTAATGTTGATTTGTTTGACTAATCACACATAAGTGTGGTTCGACCAACAATAATTACTGACACAATCTCTTTTTCATTTGATTTGGGTGCCTTTTGGCAAAATCATGATTTTTGGGTCAAAAAGTGTTTTTTCTTGCTACTATCCAAACACATGGTGGAAACAGGTCAGGCCAGACTTTATGCTTAACAGGCCAATCTATTTAGTAATAGGTAGGCCCGAGCCTAACCTAGCCTGAAGCCTATTAACAAGCTTACATTTTTTTATTTTTTAATATTTATTTTTTTAATTATATTTTATTATTTTTTCATTTTTCAATTTTTTCCTATATCTTTTCTTTTTATTTTTAAGCTCATTTTCTTTTATCTTTTTTTAATCTTTTGCCTTTTATTATAATTCTCTTATTTTATATTATTTTTATTTCTAATATCTTTTTAATAATTTCTTTTACTTTAATAAATCGTATTTTAGGTAAATTCTTGTAACCCAACTAATTACATGATAAAATCTCTTTATCATGAAATAATTATTACATAATGATAAGTAAATCATATAAAAATAAAAATTAGGATGCTACATTTAATACTTATTTATTACACAATATTTTATAATATTGTATATCCATAATAGGCCTAGGCAGCCTGACATACTTAACAGGCTTGTTAACAGGCCTTCTAACAGGTATGAGCCTGCTCCTATTGTCAAACAAACCAGGCCATACATGTTTCCACCCTTATCCAAACACATACTTAAATGCCTTGAAGTTGTGATCAAAGCATATGAGTTATTCAAGTTCTGTTACAAATCAATGGTGCTTTGGCCTATTTGACTCAGTGTGATGGCCACATCCATGCCTCTTATTATAGTAGGTGCAACTATATTATAGTGACACTCTTTCGAGAATCCAGCTTTCCCAATTTTTAGTACATTTCTCAGACAATTCTTAAATTTTTCATGGCGCTTCACATACTAGTAAAACCATGTCGTATTAGTAAGCACTTTTGAAAACAGGTAAATTAGACTAATTTTCTATGCCATGCATTTCTCAAACCACATATGACATACCTGATAATCCAGAAAGTCATAGAGGATGATGGGGGAAAGAGTTATGATAGTGGCATCTTAGAATACATATGAACTGGATAATATTCTTCTACCATACCTCAAGGAAGTACATTTTCTTCGGTTTCTATCTTATAGATTAAAACAAAGTAGAGCACCAATAAATGATTAAAATAGATAAAAACAATAAATGATTAAACTAGCTTCTTCACTTCTTCAATTTAAGTTGAAATTTTGGGACCAATATGGAATCAAAAACAAGAAACTTTAACCTCTATGAGCTAAAGAGCCTATAAAACATAAAGAAACACATCCAAATAATGTTACGAAGTGCCATCAATGTTGGTTGAAGAAGCTTGAAAAAATTGGGTTTTTGAAATTGAGTGATTTTGCCCAATCTGAGGTCATAGATGTATAGATCTCATTGAGACAATTCCAATGACACTTAGAATGTGTCAAATAGAGTTCAGACGAAGGAGAATTGAAGGAGAAAAGTTTGTGGGTCACCTTACCACCGCTACCCAAGAACTCAAGATTTTTTCCTTAAATTGACTATTTTGGAGCAAATAAAGTCATGGATCTATGGTGTGTGTTGCGATGATACCAAAGACACCAAGAACATAAAAACAGAGCTAAAACGAGGAAGATATGACCCTCTAATTTTTGTAGGTCGTGATGACTCACCGGAGCTCCAACCAAGTCAAGAAGACCTGGCTAGAGGTTTAAGATGATAATGTGGCAATCAATGTGCCATGTCATCTGTAACTAGCCATATGGTCCAATGACCAAGAAGCCATATTTGCTTTCATTGCCATGTCACGTACGCCATATCATTTGTTGATTGGCTAACATGACTAACACATCATCACTGTGTCCTCTAATCAAAAGGTGCCATATCATCTTGTTAGATGTAAATGTCAACCATTGACTTGCATAAAAAATATTTAAAACAAAACTCAAATTGACATGTGATGCATGGGCCCAATGGGGGCCACTTCCTACCACGTTGCAACATCGTCAGACAGAGGATGCACATTCAGTAAGGGTGACCAACGTGTGTTATCGACATATAGCTTTATGGCGGCATGTGTACATGGCTGAGAGTGGGCTTCGCTGAAATTTTTCAAATTGTCAGGATTTTTTAATTTAGAAAGTTTCTAGGGGTACGTGTAAGCGCGTGGGACCTTTGATTGAGACGCGATTTTTTCTTAAAAATCCCTAAATTTGAGAGCTTCATTTTGATATGCATTTTGCATATGTTTGAAGCAAGTTTAGATCTATTTTGATTCAAGAAAGTGTTTATCCACACTTGGAGATTCCCAAAAACAATCAAATTGAGTCTATTTTGATTTTTTTTTGAATGAGTTGGTATAACCATTAAGAAGATTTCAGTTGCAACATATAGTTAATGTTGAAATATTCTTTTAATAGGAAGTTATTCAAATGAGTTTTTAAAATGTGAGTTCTTATCCAATCTTGACTCAAACTCTTGGAGATAAAATCTGGAACTTG
Source organism: Inga leiocalycina (assembly GCA_963242795.1). NCBI lineage: Eukaryota > Viridiplantae > Streptophyta > Magnoliopsida > Fabales > Fabaceae > Inga > Inga leiocalycina. Next base: position 62,804,517 of record OY725320.1, read on the forward strand.
TAGCAACTTGAACTTATTAACTTATAATAAGTCCCCCCACCCCCACATTTTTAACTACTTTGACTCAATTAAAGTTGAAGTAGTAACTTGTAAGTCAACCTTTCTACAAATGTTATGACAAGGGATAAAACAAGAAGAGATGTAGTAATGATTTCATCCAGTAGGATGTATGCTACAAATGCATCCAAGTGAGTGGATGTAAACAAGGCTAAGAGGAGTTGAGTAGTGTAGCAAGATGCTACATGAGTTTAAATGGCAGAAAGGCCCTATGAGAGAATGAACCTAGTCAAGAGACAGTAAAATGAGGCAAAATTTCCAAGTATCTTGAATGTTCTTTTTCAATGAATTCATGGTTAAATTCTTTAATTTTATAGTTGAATTTAGTATATTCTCTTCTTTAATGAACATTCATACTATTATTTAGATGATATTATGTCATTATCTTGTTGTTATAACTGTTTTGATTGAGTAGGAGCTTCTAGAACATATCCAGAAACCCTAAGGGGAATGTTTTCAATAAAGACTACAGTTAAAAGGATGGTAAGCTAACTAAAGAGATAAGAACTGCTAAGAAGAACTGTAAAGTGTCATGCAAAAGGATATTTTTGAAGCTAGCTGTAACCCCCTATGTAACCCCCATCACGATTAAGGCCAACATTTAAGTTTATAAACACGTGGTTAATGTGGAATTGGAGACCATAGACGATTTGGGAGATTTGGGACTTAAAGAAATTAAATTTCCCAAAATCAGGGTTTTCAAAAAACTTTTTCAAAACCTGTTCTCAGTGGTCTCCTATTCCAATTTCAATACACAAATGGCTTGTACAAGTTGATTTCATTCATACATATCAGAGTACAACATGATTTCCCGACACACTCGGGTTCCATTAATCAAATAAGGGTCTACAAGGCATAATTGCCTATAGAGTTTCCCATAATTAGGGGATTACACAAATACTATCCACTATGTACATGTAATTCCCAACAAAATGTATCCAAATGATTACAAAATGATAACCAAATATTCCAAAAGTAAAACTCCTTACCCGGAGCTCTAACTACTCTTCGTCGCCCTCTTTCCCTTGGATCCTTCAGCCCTGTTAGAGTGAGATTATAAAGAATCCTCATAGTAACAAATCACTCATAATATGCACAACATCAAAGCATGAAAGTAAATCATCCACAACACACAGCAATCACAACAACAGTTGCAAAGGCCGAGGTAGGTATCATGGGCATCGCCCCTATGACGGCTCACACTGAACTGCTTGCTGTATTGCACATCCACATGAACATATCACTCATATCACCACAGATGGGATCTATATAAAAAATTTCACAACACACAGCCCCATGGGCTAGATACTCAAACAAGAATCCATGATTCCACAACGCAGCCTCAGCACTTACAGCGGTAGATACAATGGCCGGGGTAGGTATCATGAGCATTACCCCCTACGACGGCTCACGCTGAACTGCTCTCGTTGTAATGCCCTATGGCCGATAACACATTCACAATGATAAACATGCATATCAAGTATCATACACAACATGAGAGAAAAGTCACTACCTTGATCCTTCCGGGCATGTCTTAGCTTCGGTTTCTCCCAAGTAGGGCAAATGTCAAATCCTATATTCATAATTTAAGGATAAAGAGTCAATTCTCTATTCTAATTCTCAATGACTTCTTAATACTTAATTGGTTCTCATTATTGCTCTTTTAGAGTCGTTAAATACCCCTAACAAAACTCCTAAAGGGTTGGAAGAACTATCCCAAAGATCCCCCTTTGGAAGCACAAAAACTGATTTTTCACTGCTACACTCGAGTGAAGATGGCCTTACTCGAGTGTTGGTATGGACACTTGAGTGAAGAAGGCCTCACTCGAGTGATGGTATGGACTGCACTTCAAGTGCTAGAAAGTGAGGACAGAAAGTGTTTGCCCAGAGCACAAAAACTTTCAAAGAAGAGGAGCACTTGAGTGAAGAAAACCTCACTTGAGTGACAACTTAACACTCGCAAGTGTTAAAGTGCACTCTTGAATTTTAGGCACGAGTGACAACCTGAGATGAGAGTTCATGGCAACAAATACACCCGCACTTGAGTGAGAGGAGACTTACTCGAGTGAGAACCCATAACACTTGCAAGTAAGGCAACACTCTTGCCTCTCGACCCGGAAGTGCAACATGAAAACCGAAGGCTAGAGGGGAAAATACACTAATGCACTCGTGTGATCCCACCCACACTCGAGTGATGTTCTTCCCTCACTCAAGTGAACTCACTCTCACTCGAGTGATTTTATCAAAAACTAGAAAACACAGCAAAAATAACCACATTTCCTAACACTTGCCCAAATGATCCCATGGACCCAAAACCTCTACCAAAGCTACTCCCACACAAAAACATCAAAGGAATCCAATGGAATCATAAAATTATCCAAATCCTACTCCATTATTATGCTTTGGTTTTGGGCAACAAAATCATCCAAATTCCAAAATCATCCAAACATACCATTCCCATCCCCAATCAATCTGTCTATCCAAAACTCAAACCAAAACACCCATTTCTATACCAATAACATGCCAAACTACCAATGACTCTCATTTTTGAATTCAAGGCCAAAAATCCCAGAAATTCCAAACTAATCCATATGGCATAAAACTTAGATAGAAAGATTGGTTTCACTTACCTTATCAACTTTCTCAAAGACACTTCTTGATTCACCAACCTCCAAAATTTCGTGATTCCTCAAATCACTACTAATGGAGAAACTACAATCATCAAATTGAAGCTCTCACTCCAAGGAACAACATTAAAGAAGAGAATTTGAGTAATAGAGGCCATTTACCTGCCCAAATCACAAGCATTTCTTCCTCTCACTTGGCAGCCATGGAGGATGAATGGGAGAGAGAAAGTGAGGAAGAGATGGAGTGTGGAGAGAGATGAAATGATGATCTTACTCCCTCCCCTATATTGCAGCCGAAATGGAGGAAGAGGAAGAAAGAGAAAATAATATTTTATCCCCTTTTGACTTTTTCCATGCTCTCTCATACTCCTACCTTGACACATGTTACCTCTTCATTGGTTCTCCTTAAATTAAATCACCCATTTGCCACTTTAATCTCTCCATTAACTATTTAATCACACTTATCATTTTCTCTTAGTTAGTAATTAATTTTCCCTTAATCACTAACTTATGGCCAATAATTCCATTCCTCCAATTTTTACCACTTATGGCATATTAATTAAAAATTGCCACAAAATACATACTAATTCCAATTAAATTCATAATTATCCACAAATTCATGATTAGCCCTTAATCAAAACTTGGGATATTACAATTCTCCCCCCGTTCAATAAATTTCGCCCTCAAAATTTGTTACACATCATGGGGCATAAAATCAGGGAATCGCTTCTTCATGTCCGCTTCTGCTTCCCAAGTCACTTCCCTTGGAGACATTTCCTTCCAAACCACCTTCATAAATGGTAAGCTGCGGTGTCTGATCCTCCACTATTCTCGGTCGATGATTCTTTCTGGCTCTACTGCATAAGTGAAGTTATCTTGTAACTCAACCTGTTCATACTCGATGATATGCTCAGGGTCTGGTTGGTACTTCTTAAGCTGCGAGACATGGAACACATCATGCAGTCTACTCAAACTCAAGGGTAGGGCTATCCGATATGCCACTAGTCTGATTCTTGCCAGAATCTTAAATGGACCAATGTATCTCAGACTCAGCTTCTTTCGCTTCATTGCTCTCCTTATGTCCGTGACCGGAGACACACTCAAGAAAACATGATCCCCCACTTCAAACTCTAGAGGTCTTCTCCTCTTATCAGCATAGCTCTTCTGTTGACCCTGTGCTATAAGGAGCCTCTTTCTGATAATTCGAATCTGCTCAGAAGTTTTCTCAACAAGATTTGGCCCATACAATTTCCTCTCGGATAACTCATTTCAACACAACGGTGACTGGCACTTCCTGCCACACAATGCTTCATATGGTGCCATCTGAATGCTCACATGATAGATGTTGTTATAAGAAAACTTCACCAATGGAAGATAATAGTCCCATTTTCCCTTGAAGTTAGAACATACGCCCTCAGCATATCTTCTAGCGTTTGAGTAGTCCTCTCTGACTGTCCGTCTGTCTGAGGATGATAGGCCATGCTAAACCTCAACTGAGTACCCATAGCTTCATGTAGAGCCCTCTAGAATCTAAAAGTAAACCGAGGATCTCTATCAGAGATAATATTTTTTGGTGTATCATGGAGTCTCACAATTTCTTTGATATATATCTCAGCCAGCCTGTCAGGAGAATAGCTAGCGTTGATGGGTATGAAGTGCTCAGACTTCGTGAGCCGATCAACAATCACCCAGATCGCATCATAATTCTTGATCCTGGGCAGACCCACCACTAGATCCATGGTCACACTCTCCTACTTCCATTATGGAATTTCTGGACTCTGAAGCAATCCTGGTGGTCTCTGGTGTTCAATCTTTACCTTTTGGTAGGTAAGACACCATGCCACATACTTTGTCAGATACTTTTCAACCCTGGCCACCAATACATAGACTTCAAGTTATGGTACATCTTGGTCATATCGGGGTGAAGGGTATACTGACTCTTATGAGCCTTATCAAGAATTCTCAATCTCAACTCCGCCTTCAGTGGAACATAGATTCTCTTCTGGTAACACACCAACCCACTAGGCGATAATTCATAATCTTGAGTCTCTCCTCGCTCAATCATAGCTCGGATTGACTGGGCTCGCTCATCATGCATCTAAGCCTCTTCAATCTCAGTTGTCAGGTCATTATCCCCTTGGACCATACCATAATTAGCGCACTGGATAAAATTTGAGAGATTCAAATCCTGAAAATCCTCTATCAGTTTCTTCTCTTGGATCATCATCGTGGCCACTAGTACCGCTTTCTGACTCAAAGCATCTGTGATAATATTAGCCTTACCCGGATGATATTTGATCTCCAGGTTGTAATCTTTCAGCAACTCCATCCACTGAAGCTGTCTCATGTTCAACTCTTTCTGATCATACAGATATTTAAGACTTTTATGGTCGCAGTACAGTTCCACAGTCACACCATACAGGTAATGATGGCAAATTTTCAATGCAAACACTATTACCGTAAGCTCCAGATCATGAGTGGGGGTAGTTTATCTCATACGATTTTAGCTGTCGAGAGGCATAGGCAACCACTCTTTCCTGCTGTATTAGGACACACCCTAACCCCTGCTTACTTGCATCACTGTACACGACGTAAGCCTCACTGGGATCAAGTATAATCAACACTGGTGCCATAGTCAACCTCTTCTTCAGCTCAGTGAAACTCTGCTCACAACGTTCAACCTACAAAAATGGTTGATCCTTCCTCATGAGCTTAGTTATCGACAATGCAATACGTGAGAAGTTCTGAATGAACCTCTGGTAATAACTAGCAAGACCCAGAAAACTGTGAATCTCAAAAACAATTTCTGGCCTCTTTCAATCAAGTACTGCTTCCACCAGTGAAACTTTGAGTAGTATACCCGTAGTGAATGAATTCTTGAGGTATTTCCAGATGACTTAAGTGGATTGCCTCCTAAAAGGGAACTTCAATTTCTGATTGAAATTGTGCCTGGAGCTGGTTCTATATCTAAATCCCCATATCGTATGGCCCCAAATGAAATGGCAAAACTGAAGAAGCAGATTGAAGATTTGCTTGAGAAACGGTTTATTAGACCTAGTATTTCACCTTGGGGAGCTCCAGTTTTGTTTGTGAAAAAGAAAGACGGGAGTCTTCATTTGTGTATTGACTATAGAGAGTTAAATAAGATTACTGTTAAGAACAAGTACCCTATCCCTAGAATTGATAACCTTTTAGATCAACTATCAGTTTCATGTGTATTTTTGAAGATTGATCTAAGGTCGGGGAATCATCAGCTGCAAGTGAAAGCAGAAGATGTTCCAAAGACTGCTATCCGGACTAGGTATGGTCATTATGAATTCTTAGTGATACCATTTGGGCTAACTAATGCACCTGCAGTTTTCATGGATTATATGAATCGTGATTTTTGACAATACCAGATCAGTTCGTTGTGGTATTCATTGATGATATTCTGATATACTCTAAGAGTATATAAAAGCATGAGCATCATTTGAGAATTATGTTGAATACATTGCGTGAGAAGCAGCTCTATGCCAAATTGAGTAAATGAGAGTTTTGGCTATCAGAAGTAAAATTCCTAGGCCATGTTATCTCGCAAGAAGGGGTCTCTGTGGATCCTAGTAAAGTTGAAGCAGTACTGGACTAGAAGAGGCCAGAAACTATTGCTGAGATACGCAGTTTTCTGGGTCTTGCTGGTTATTATCAGAGATTTATTCAAAATTTCTCCCGTATTGCTTTGCCGATGACCAAGCTCACGAGAAAAGATCATCCATTTGTGTGGGATGAACATTGTGAAAATTGCTTTGTGGAGCTGAAAATGAGGTTGACTACGGCACCTGTGTTGATTATACCTGATCCCAGTTTGACATACGTTGTGTACAGTGATGCCAGTAGGCAGGGAATGGGGTGTGTCCTTATGCAACAGGGATGTGTGGTGGCTTATGCCTCTCGACAACTCAAACCTCATGAAATGAACTATCCTACTCATGATCTAGAGCTTATGGCCATTGTGTTTGCATTGAAGATTTGGCGGCATTATCTATATGGTGTGACTATAGAACTATACTGCGACCATAAGAGTCTCAAGTATCTGTATGATCAGAAAGAATTGAATATGAGACAACATCGCTGGATAGAGTTGCTTAAGGACTACAACCTGGAAATCAAATATCATCCGGGTAAGGAAAATATAGTTGATGATGCTCTTAGCCGAAAAACAGTGCTTGTGGCAGCATTGATGATATAAGAGGGGGAATTGATAGAAAATTTTCGTGATTTGAATTTGTCGAACCAAATCATCTGTGCCAACTATAATGTTCCCCAAGGGGAAAGTGACTTGAGAGCTGAGATTGAAGAGGCTTAGAGGCAAGATGGTTGGATACATCATAATCTAGCTAGAATCGAGCAGGGAGAAGCTCTGGGCTATGATCTATCGCCTAGTAGATTAGTTCATTATCAAAAGAGAATTTATGTTCCACTTAAGGCAGAGTTGAGATAGAAGATCTTAGATGAGGCGCATAAGAGCCGATACACTCTTCATCCTGGTATAACCAAGATGTATTATAATTTGAAATATGTGTATTGGTGGCCGGGATTGAAGAGTGATGTGACAAAATATGTGGCACGGTGTCTCACATGCCAAAAGGTAAAGATTGGATACCAGAGACCGCTTAGTTTGTTGCAGATCCTGAGATTTTGGAATAGCCATGGGAAAGTGTGACCATGGACCTTGTGGTGGGATTGCCCAAGATCAGGAATTATGATGTGATCTGGGTCATTGTATACCGGTTAACAAAGTCAGCACACTTCATACCGATCAATGCTAGTTACTCTCTGGACAAGCTAGCAGAGTTTTATATTCGGGAGATTGTGAAGCTCCATGGCATTATGAAGAATATCATTTCTGATCGAGATCCTCGATTTACTTCGAGATTTTGGAGGGTGTTGTATAAAGCCCTGGGAACTCAATTGAGATTCAGTACGGCCTATCATCCTCAGACAGACGGACAGTCAAAGAGGACTATTCAAACACTAGATGTAATACCTCGAATTTTGAGACTTGAGCTTAGCAAATAAGCCTGAGGTTAGTAGACTGCTATGCCCTGGTTTAGCAGGATGCCAAACTGGATTAAGAAATATGAAAATGAGTTTGATGGTGATTCCAAGGGAATTGCCATAATTAGGGGTAAAATGGTAAAGTTGCTGACCAATTGATCGGTTGCCAAAGAGGAAACTCATTGGTAACTTCAAGATCAATGGTTAGGATTGAATTGTGTAATAGATTAAGGGGCGAAATCCCATGTATATGTGTGTATGTGAGCTCATAGGAGGTCGGTCAAGATGGTGACAAATGGCAACTTGTGAACCATAGGATCTTGGTTAATGCTTCAACTCATCCCTTTCTCCTCTTTCCCTTAAGTCAGTTGTGTGTGTGTTGTTAGATCAAGCGTTTCACCCAAGAGGGGGGGTGAATTGGGTGATACTGAAATTTCTTTCGAAAATATAAAACTTTGACAAAATAATTAAAACAGTAATGAGTAAGGAGAAATATCACCGAAGTGTACACCGGGAGTTATACTGGTTCGGTCACAACCACTTTGACCTACGTCCAGTCCTCAGAGCTTCTCTGAGAGTTTCACTATAGCTTCCAAGATTCAGTGGGTTCTTGGCACCTCAGTACAAGCAAGTTCCTACACCTGGACACTCGCTCCCCCTTACAGGTTGTAATCCAATCCCAACTCAAGGTTCCACAACCTTAAGTTTTCTCAATAACAAATATTGAGTTTGAATGAAATATCTCTCTTACAGAGTAAATGATAATCACTGAAGCATAGAAATACAATTTCAATGTGAAAACAGAGCAATGAACTTAATGATACGTTCGTATGTGTGTTCTTGTGTTTTCTTGTATCTTTCTCTGTTCAGATGTTCCCATATATATAGATACTTTGGTAATGATTTCTGGAACATATTTCTTCATGTCCGTTGGAGCGTGCGCAGCCATAATTGACTTTTCTAGTTTTTGAAAAACATACGTTGCGGTAGGTGACGGTCGGTGACATTTGAGCAATGCTTTTGGACTTTCCTTATTTGGTAAGATCTCTTCAGTGTTTTCCTGTTGAAAAACTAAGTACACTAATATAATGAAAAGTTAATCAAATAGGAAACAGAATAATGACCGTTGGAATGATTTCAAACTTTCTGGATTAGCTTACTCGAGTAGCTCCTCGAGTAATCCTTCAAGGATTACTCGAGGAGCTACTCGAGTAATATCGTGAAATCATTGTTCAACTGCAAGTCAATGAATAAATATAAGATTACTCGGGTAGTGCATGGAGTAAACTAAATTTCATACCTTTGGGAATAGTTATTTACTCGGGTAGCTACTCCAGTAATGCTTTGGCAACTTCATAGATTACTCGGGTAACACCTCGAGTAATTCATTAAAAACCTTTTGATTACTTGATGCTCTACTCCAATAATGTTGGTAGGATTTCAAGGCCGAGAGCAAATACTTTGTTACTCGAGTAGGGACTCGAGTAATGCATTCATTTTTGCATAGGTTACTCGGGTAGCTCCTCGAGTAACTAAGACTTTTAAGCATGATTTACTCTGGTAATGACTTGAAGTTTACTTTGAAAAATTTGTGCATACTGGGGTACTTACTCGAGGAATCACCTTAAAATAAACCATGAAAAACTTGTATACTAGAGTAAGTACTCGAGGAAGATGAAATAGGGAAAGATCAAGTCACTCGGGTACTAACCTCAAGTTTTCACTTACCTTAGTCTGTTACTCGAGTAGCTCCTCGAGTAACATTGGCAGTAGTACAAAGTGCCGAGAGTTACATCTTTTCACAAACAGAGTTACTCGAGTAGCTCCTCGAGTATCATGAAAAACTTGAAGGGAACTGGAAGTTTCTGACCTGGTTACTCGAGTAGCTCCTCGAGTAACATTAGCAGTGGTACAAAATGCCGAGAGGTCCATATTTTAGGAAACACAGGTACTCGAGTAGCTCCTCGAGTATCATGGGGAAAACTTGAAGCCAACTGGAAGTTTGGACTGGTTACTTGAGTACCTCCTCGAGTAACATTAGCAGGCCGAGAACAACCTCAAAATTTTACCTGGTTACTCGAGTATCGCCTCGAGTAATGGTGGCAGGTTACTGGAAGTTCTCCTTGGTTACTTCAAGTTTTGGCTCATTACTCGAGTAGCGCCTCGAGTAATGACTTAGAAACTGTGCTTCTGATCAAGTTCCTCAGCATTTTCTCTTGGCCAATCTTCACTACTTCCATGCTTACCTCAAGTAAAGCTTATTCCTGTCATTACTTAGTTCAAGCTTGATTATTAAACATTTCCTTTTCAAACCATTCTTTTGTTATCATCAAAACATGAGGTCTAACATGTGTGTGTGTGTGGGAGCCAAAAATATTATCTCTTTCATCCTTTTCTTTCTCTCTCTTCTTCCTCCATTTTCTTAGAAGCCCAAGGTAAAAAGAAAGATGGAAAAGGTAAGATTTGGTTAGCTTAATGTTATCTTTAGCTTCAATCATATTCTTTAAAGTTGTTCATAGTGATGAGAGCTTTATTGCTATTGTTTTAGATTTCAGAAAGAAGGTGTTTTGAGAGCTTGAGGAATCTTGGAAGATGAAGAATCAAGGATTAGCTTTGAGAAAGAGGAAGAGGTGAGTGATATCCCCCCTTTGATCTATATATTGTGATTGTTTGATGAGATTTGTGATTTGTAGTTTTTGCCCTAATTTGGTATAATTGTGGAATGGTGGTGTATTATGGTTAAAATGATGCCATAGTATATTTTGGTGTCATTGGAATTGGTTTAGAGCATTGGGAGTAAAGTAGTGAAATTTGGGTAATATGTGTGATAAGTGTGAACATAGGGGGAAAATGTTATTATAATAGGATTTTGGGTGTTTTGAGCTTTCCAATGGATTCCTTGAGTGAAATTATGGGGAAATAGCCTTGTGTTAGAGTTTGGGAACCATTGGAGACATATTGGTTAAGTTTAGGAGGATTCTGGTTTTCTGCATTTTTCTAGGTTCTGATAAGCATCACTCGAGTGAACATGGATCTCACTCAAATGCAGCGTGATGTTTTCCCTTTCCTCTTCGGTTTTGGTTGCACTTGTTCATGGAAGAAGCAAGAGTGCACTTCCTCACCTGCGAGTGATGTAGGTCTTCACTCGAGTGTACTATGGCTCACTCGAGTGAATGTGTGTTGTGTGCTAAGAGGTTGCTCTCGGGTTGTCACTTGTAGTTGGTTTGTCAAGAGTGTGAGCTAGCACTCGCAAGTGTTGAGCTATCACTCAAGTGAGGGTTGTTGTGCTCGAGTACACTTTTGACTTTGGGATTTTTGTGCTCTCGGGTAAGCACTTTTGGAGCTTCACTAGGTAGGACTCGGGTGCTTGAGGAGGTATCACTCGCTTGTTGAGGTTATCACATGAGTGAAAGGCATCAATCACTTGAGTGACGTTATCTTCACTCGAGTGCTACAGTCAAAAAGGGGATTTTGAGGATTCAAAAGATGGTCTTTGGTCAAGTATTTCCCAACCCTTTAGGCATGTGTTTAGGCTTTGAGTAGCCACCTAAAGGTCGTGAATGATAACCAACTTAAGTGTCTAAAAGTTAAGGAATTAGAAAAGGGATTAACCCTATGTCCTTGTTTTGGTTATAGGGTTTGTTGATCGCCCTGATCGTGAGCAGTCGGAGCTGGAGCTTACGTGGAAAGAGGGTAGCGAACATATCTCTCCTGCATGTATTTAATATCTGTGTTAGTGTGTTGGTACATATCTTAGATTTGCATGATTATATGTAATTTGAAGCTATGTTTCAATTTATGCTATGGCCATCAGTATGTTGTTCGAAGCATTTACAAATATGTCATTGTGATAGCATGAGTTATATAATGCAAGCATGTCATGCATTAAACATTTATCGTACATACATATTGATATTGTTGTCCTACTGAGATTCTTTAGAATCTCACCCTCCCCTATCAACATTTTAGACAGGGAAGGAAGAGCGAGGATGGTGGAAGCATTCAAGGCCGGTGAAGACTCCTTAGAGTATTTGAGTTTGGTAGTTGGTTATCATAGATGTTGGGATAATTATATGTGACATGAATATATATTGAGTATGTATTCAAATATGTATTTGGGATGTTTAATTGAGAAGACTTTGTGTAATCCCCGTTGGAGATATGGCAATGGGCTAATGTTCCCTATGATTGTTTAGCGAAGGTATGAGTCCTAGGATTGGCCGGGAATTATTTTACGTACTCTGATATTTATATAAATGTGATTTATCTTCGTGTAGTAATTATATTTGGAATGTGAATTTGAGACCAGTTTATAAATGATTTCAAAATGTATTTATGAAAACCCCGTCATTTGATGAGTTAGTAAATGTTATTTGATTGTTATTGGTCTCTATTTTACTTTAATTGCGTATTCTGAATATTAATTACGGAAGGGGTTACACTAGAGGATATGCTTCATACATGTGTCCTTGACTTCAAAGGGAGTTGGGATCGTTTTCTTCCTCTTGCGAAGTTTGCCTACAACAATAACTACCATGCAAGCATTCAAATGGCGCCGTATGAAGCGTTGTATGGAAGAAAGTGCTAATCACCATTGTGTTGGAATGAATTATCTGAGAGGAAACTGTATGGGTAGGATCTTCTTGATCAAACCTCAACCCAGATTTGAATCATTCGTAAAAGGCTTCTTGCAGCGTAGAGTCGACAGAAAAGCTATGCTAACAAGAGGAAAAGGCCTTTAGAGTTTGAAGTTGGTGACCATGTGTTTCTAAGAGTATCTCCTGTCACCGGTATTGAGCGAGCAATCAAGCGAAAGAATTTGAGCCCAAGGTATATAGGTCCTTTTGAGATCCTTAGAAGGATTTTACGTATTGCATATCGACTAGCCCTACCCCCGAACTTAAGCAGACTCCACAATGTGTTTCATGTTTCCCAACTAAAGAAGTACCAACCGGATCCATCTCACATCGTTGAGTATGAGGAAGTTGAGTTGCAAGACAATTTCACATATGCGGTGGAGCCAGAATATATTATTGATGGTGAAGAACGGCGGCTCAAACACCGAAGTATCCCTTATGTGAAAGTGATCTGGAAGGGAATGACCCAGAGAAAAGCAACTTGGGAAGCGGAAGAGGATATGCGAAGGTGATATCCGGAGTTTATGGCTCAAGTAGTTTGACAAATTTCGAGGGCGTTTATTTTACGATGGGAGAATTGTAATAACCCAATTTCATATTAAGGGCTAATGACTCTAATGTTGATTGTAATTAGTGTAATTAAACACTTTTGGATAAATGTGATGCGAATTTGAAATAAATGTTCATAGTGATGATTTAATAATCATAGTGAAACTAGGGGCAAAATGGTAAAATTGGAGATTTACCGACCAATTGGTCAGTTACCAAAGAGGAAACTCATTGGTGATTTGAGATCAAGGGTTGAGATCTATTGGCTATGCGTCGGAATCCTATGCTATGCATCTATGTGAGCTCATGGTGGAGGTGAGAAAGATTTTGCCAAGTGGCATGTTGTGGACCATGGGATGAAGCTAAAAGTCAAAATACTCACTTTTCTCTCTCCTATTCGGTTGGGAAGTATGGGCCAAAGGAAAAAATTGCATCATCATCATCATCTCCATTTCTCACCATCCCTCTCCTCCTTCTACCATTTCTGGCGACCTTGAAGCAAGAGAAGAGAAAGAGAAAGCTTGAATTTTGGGTAGGTAATGGTCCTCCTATACTCAAATCCTCTTCATTAAATTTGTTCATAGTGTTGAGAGCTCCATTTTGGTGGTTTCAAAATTTAGAAAGGTGATAGTTTGGGTGTTGGAGCAATTTGGAAGTTTGAGAATCAAGATTCTGGATTTGTTAAGTTGAAGAGGTAAGGATTTGATGCTTTTTGGTATATTTATTATGATTTTTTGGATAAGTTTGAGAAATTCTGGAATTTGCATGTCCATATTTGAATGTATGAATGTCATAATGGATGATGTTGGAAATGGTATGTTGTCAGGTTATTGGAGTGTTGGTAATGGTTTTGAAGTTTGAAAGTGATTTGAATGAAATTGGGAGTTGTGTGTGTTATAGAGACCCAATAGCATAGATTGTGGTTAAAATGGTTTTTGGGTGTTTTGGAGGTTACTAATGTGTTCTTTAGGCAATTTTGAGTTGGTATGAACTTTGTGTGGAGTTTGGGAATCATTGGGAGCAATTTTGACCAATCTGGAAATTTTTGTCATTTATTGCGATATGGGCAATCTGATAGCATCACTTGAGTGAGGGAGGATCACACTCGAGTGCTGCCATGTGTTTTCCCTTTCTTCTTTGTGTTTTGCTTGGGTTTGCATGAAGGAAGCTCGAGTACACTACTTAAACCGTGAGTGAAGTTGGTGATCACTCGAGTGAGCATGGGATCACTCGAGTGATGGTGTGAGTTCATGGTTATGGTTGCTCTCGAGTTGTCACTCACTGGTCAATGTTCAAGAGTGTGTTTTGACACTCTTAAGTGTGGTGTAACCCCCTGCCTTAAATAGCGTAATTATAATTCGATATTACGTAATTAAATTGGTTTAGAGACCGTCGAATAGTTCAAAACTCATTTAGAACTCCCTGTGAAGTAGGGACTTTATAAAATTTTCAAAACTTCTTTCCTATTCCGGTCTCAAGTTCAATTATCGAATATAATCACCTGTGCAGTTAATTCACATTCATTCATATCAGAATATCTAATAGCAATCCCGGCAACCCCCGGGTTCCATTCATACACAAAAAGGGTTTACAACCTCCATATAGGGGACTACACAACTACGTTCAACTATTCTTTACAACCAACATAATATACAGACACCCTGTCCAACAGGTTTAACCAACATAACCAAAATAGATGTCCCTACAGGATTCTAACCGCTCCGGGTCGTACGCTTCTCCTTAGAGCCACTCGCCCTGTCTGAAAGGTTAGTTAAAGGAAAGAATGAGATTCAAGAGAATCCCAGTAGTAACAAAACATTTATACCACACATAAGCACACAGCATGTAAGCAAATCATCATACAGCAGCAGCACCACAAATCACACTCCACCCTCATCCCCTTTCTCCGCCGGGAAGGCACACCGCCTAACCCGAACCGTTGTTAGCTACTCAGGGACTATTGGCGTGGCAGTGCATACATATAGCCTTATAGCCCGTACAGCTATTCGGCTTTCACAAATGGCCCGTCGGCCTCCACAAATAGCCTTTCGGCTCACATAATCACATATATCACACCTCATCCTCATCCCCTTTCTCCGCCGGGAAGGCACACCGCCCTAACCCGAACCGTTGTTAGCTACTCAGGGACTATTGGAATAACAGTGCTAACACAAATCCACAGATGTCGCAGCATACGAATTCATTACAAATCAACGATATAACACACATACAATGCATCATATATGGTACAAAAGAAAAGTCACTACCTCGTTCCTTTCTGACGTTCGCTGGCGTAGTTGGCTCACGAGGGCGGCAAATATCGAATCCTACAATTCCAAATGCACTATTTAGACACTTCCATAGTGTTACTTAGGGTTATATGAGTCTATAATGAAAATTTACAAAAATACCCCCGGGGACCCGGCCTGGGCCCGCCATACCCGGACCGGTTGCACTTTCCTCGAAATTCTAATATGGGCTATCCTAACATATTTCCGCCCAAGGAATCCATTTCCGTACTCAGAATTATCAAATTAAATATCAAATTACGAAATTGCCCTTGGCAGCCCTACTTTTAGGGTTTTAGGGGTGTTTCCGTAATTATGCTTTCTCGGCCTTTTTTGAAAAAGTGCCCAACTGTAACCCCACCTATTTTCGCCCACTGAATCCAATGGAATCATCAAATCATTGAAAATCCAACTCTAAGACCCATTTACAGCCTTGGCCGAAATATACATGTTCTCCGGGAAAAATTGGGGTTTTACGATTTCGGCTCCGTAAACGCGTACCTTTCTACTCCTAACCACTTTATTAACCATTACATTAGGTTACAACTAACATTAAGACCCAATTTGGGCAGCATAACCCCTAGGCCACCTCATTTCCAAACTTTAAAACCAATGGCAATCCGGCGAAATTTCACCGATTAAATTGCCCACAACAGCCAGAATAAGCAATATACGAAAGTTTGGAAGTTACCTCAAGCTCCTTCTAGCTTTTCTCAAATTTGGCTGAACCCTAGCCTCTTTGAAACACCAAATTCTTTGCTTCAAAACCTTAATTCACATAGAGGAATAGCTTAGGAGAAGGATTGTACGCGTTAGGAGCTAGATCGTCGGAGAAATCGGCTTACCTTGCGAGATTTCTTCCTCTTTTCTCTCTTTTCTCCAAGCTCTCTCTCACGCCTTTTTGTTTTCTGAATGGGGTCGGGAATGGCTGATGAAGATGGTGTAATTGGTTTTAATTCCATGTTGATGTCATCATACAATATGATGATGTCATAATTTTTAATTTCCCATTTTCGGATTTCTCAGAAATTCTGGCAGATTTTCTGCCCTAACTTTGAAAAATCATAACTAATTCTAGAAAAATTGAAATGAGGTGATCCCAAAGCCAAATGAAATATATTTAAGTCCTCTTCATAGGAAAAATATTGGCCATTACTGTAAATCACCACAAAATTCCCAGAATTTCAATCTTTGCATACTGTTCCAGAAAATAATTAATTTCGCTGGGCAAACTTCAAAAATCCAAAACTCTTAGGTCACAAATCAAAATGATACAAATTATATGTTCATTTTAAAGCTTGAAATGTGAACTTTAATACTGGAAAATTTCATAATTTTTAGACACCATTTGCCTATTTAAAACGTCCATACAAATTGGCTGCCCTGTACAGAGTTTCAATGGACAGAGTTTTCAACTTTAGCATGATTGTTCCCAATGGTTCCAATTTCACAATAAACACTCTCCCCACATGAATTTTCACAAGGAAGCCATTGGAATCATTAAAATATCCAAATTCCCATCACACATTCTCCAAAAGTGTTTATTCAACAATAATTATATCCACTTTTAAAGTCATTAGCCCTTAATCACTTTTTGGGATATTACATGTGGGCTCCTTACCCAAGTGCCAAGGGTGGTGCTCGAGTGAGCTCTTCCCTCTGTTGTTGCATGTGCTCTCGGGTTCTCACTTTCTGTGTTGCACTTCCGAGGACTTGAGTAGATTTGGAGTCATCACCCGAGTACAAAGCCTTATGCTCGAGTGTTGTGAGCACTCTCTGGCTATGGTTATTGCTCACTGTCAAGCACTCATGAGTGAGAGCCAGTCTCACTCAAGTGCAAGTCTCTCATCACTTGAGTGAGGTCATTTCACTCGAGTGAGTGAGCCAAAAATTTGTGTTGTGCTTCCGAAAAAGGGGTCTTCAGGGTAGTTTTTTCCAACCCTTTAAGTATGTGTTTAGGCATCTAATGATCATCCTAAAGAGTTAATTGGTAACCAACTTAGAGTATTATAGAAATAAGCATTTGGAAAAAGATATTGATTGGTTGTCCCTAATTTGATTATAGGATTTGACATTTGTCAGACTCGTGAGCCCACTATGTCGAAGAACTTCAGGAAAGATACAGGTAGTGACTCCTCTTTTATACTTTGTGTAAATGTACTGTATGTATGCTTATCATGTATTGTGTTGTTGATGCTGCTGCCTTGTGATGCATTGAGACGCCTTATGGAGCTTTGTGTTGCTTTGTGCCTTATGATACTTTGTGCATTGTAATGCTGCTGCATAGTGATTACCACGGAAGCGGGCATAGTGATTATAGTGAAAGCTGGTATAATGATTACCGTGAAAGCGGATATAGTGCATTGTGATTACAGTCGTGAGTGCTGTCGGTTGTAGCGCGAGCCATAACTCATAGGCACTGTTTAGTATGAGGTATTTGAGGGTAGGGACTGGGATTGGATCAGGGATTGGGCCAAAATACATCGTTTGGTTTGAGGGATTACTTATGCCTAGGGATTAGGAGTACCACGAAAGTAGGATTGCTGTAAAGCCACCTCCCCCCTGGTATTGCGTTTTCAATCCTGGGATTGCAAATTTTAGAGACAAAAATATCCTTGCTTATAATATTCTTTTGACAAAAATACCCTATCAATTTTGCTCCATTTTACCTAGATTATAACTCATTAGTCTGTTTCATCTTTTCATCGTCATTGTTGTTCATCACTCTCACAGTGTACATCCGCTATCGTTGGATCCTGTCCTTCAAAACTGTCGGAAAGATAAACAAGTAGGGAGACCACTGAAGCTAAATATTTTTACACACCAAGCATCGAAAGAAGAATAAAAGACGCGAGGACGGGAATTTCCTATTGTTAGATCCATGGAAATGCGCATAAAACTCTTGCATTCCATCATTAATCTTCTCCACCTTATAATCACTCATCATCCTTGAAAAAGCAAAAAATACAAGTCTAAAATCAGAAAGCAAGCCAATAAACTAGAATTGAAATTGAAGACCAAATCAGAAAATTTAAAAAAAAATTAAGAAAAATGAGGATCAACAGTTTCATCAAGTTCATCTCTCGTCGCTTGCTAGGAGAAGACATCTTTGTTCTGCGATTACATCTGTGATGGAAGTAGAATTGTAGAAATCATCTGTGATGGACGGTGAAGGCAGAGTTTGCGATTAAGTTTGGGATAAGGTTAATTTGAAGAAAGAGTCTGTGATTAAGTCTGGGATTTAGGGTATGGGTATTTGGGTCTTTTTATAATTAGTGACTATTTATTAAGTAAGATTAATGAAATTATTCCCTCCAACTATTACTTCATACCAAACATATTTTTAAAACATCAATCCCAGTCCCAGTCCCAACCCCAACCCCAACCCCAACCCTAATCCCAATTCATCAAAATTCAGTGCCTTCTACCAAACAGGGCCATAGTGTTGTTGCTGAACATGATGAACATATATGTTTTGTGTTTATATATTGTATGAGTGATTTATTACTACTGGGATTCTTTAAAATCTCACTCTTTCCAAATGACTAATATTTCAGACAGGGCAAATGGCTCAAAGGGGAAGCAGCCAACCCGGAGTGGTTAGGATCTCATAGGGACATTTTGATTTTGGACTGTTGGTTATCTAATAGGATTTTGGGATTACTGTATATATATGAGCTGTAGATAATATTTTTGGATATATAATCCCCATTTTGGGAAACTTTGAACCCATTGTGTATATATACAAGTAACCTGGGGTTGCCGAGATTTTAGTTACGCACTCTGATATTTATTGTGTGATTTAACTACACAGGTAATTATATTCGGAAGTGAATGTGAGACCAGATGAACTATGTTTTGAACTGTTTTTCTGGACACCCCATCTCTTGGATGATGAATTATAAATGTTATTTTTGTCTTATTGGTCTCTATTCAACTTCAATTTCATAATTCAGATATAATTACGGTAAGGGGGTTACATCTAACATTTGGTATCAGATATGGACTCTTGTTTAAAGGACTTAACCGTCTCAAGAGTTTATAATGGCTGATTTTGGGTATTATATGGTTTCTGAAGGTTTTGACTAACAATTCCACCTATTTTGAAAGATATTGATTTTTGGTTTTGGAAAGCTAGAATAACATCTTTTATAAAAAGCTTTGATTATGATATGTGGGATGTTTTTATAAATGTCTTTGATTTCAAACTAAGAAAGGATTGGACATTAAGAGAAAAGAAAATGTTTTCGTTGAATATTAGAACAATGAAAATTTTGTAGTGTTTTAACCGAAAATGATTTTGAGAAAATTAGATTTTGCTCTATTGCTAGAGATATTTGGGATACTTTTGATTATGTATACTTCTAACAAGTATGTTAAAGTTGAAAGTGTTGACAGTTCATGTGAAACTATAAGTTGTGCATCTACGGTACATGAACAATTGGAAGCTGATGATGAAGAAGAAGAAATCATAGAACTCTTCCTTACAGTCAACAGGATAGACAAGAAGAAGAGGATTCCTGAGAAGAGCTCATTACGGACGAATTTGATGGATCATCCTCTAGAGCTCAAGAAGCACATATGGTAAGCAATTCCAATTCTTCTAGAGTTATTTTAAAAACAGATTTTGAAAGTTTGCATAAAATTGTTTGTCAACAAATTATTGACTCTATTGAGAAAAGCAAAAAGGTTTTCAATCATGCTAGAAATTCATGTAGGAAGATTTGGACTTGTTCTTATACCCTCAAAACCATGGTTTCAGAAGCACTTTTCCGCAAATCAAGACAAAACTCCTCTCACATACTTACCTCGTAAACTGTAAAAGCTATTCTCCAAAAGCTAATCAGAACACACACAGGCAAATTGATCATTTGAGATCGTCTTTTCTTGATTGACACAATACTTGCATAAAATCTCATAATGCATATCATCATATTATTTACAATTATTGTGGTAAATCAGGTCATATTTCTCACACATGCTATATTAGGAGAAATTCTAATGTGAGAAATAAATTTGTTTGGATTCCTAAAATGCAAGTGAGTTCAAATGCTAATGTTCAAGGACCCAAAGCAAAGTGGGTACCAAAATGTCCATCTAGTGTTTCATATGTGCATATTGATTCTAGAAAGAATAGACAAAAGGGTACTGAGAAAATAAAGAAGATTCCAAGAGTTCCTAATGCATCTAAATGGAGATTCACATCAATTAGGAGAACTCTCGAATCACCCATTACTGGAACTACAAAGTTTAACCACAAAGAAAGGCAATGGAGAAAAGGAGTACGTTCCACCTCAAGAATGGACTACCATAAAGTACTGTTCAACTATCTTGAGGAGAACAAGAAAAGGAGGATCTCTCAAGCATCAAGTAAAAGACTCATGGAGTCTATATATTTTGAGAGAAGGTTGCCAGCACCCAAAGCAAGATATTCAAAGTATCAACATCATAGAAAGATGCAGTGGGTAAGCAAAAGCAATCCTCCAAGTATCTAAGGCAAGGTACACAATGATAAAACCTCCTATGCTATTGTCTATAATATTTGTTGAGGTTTTATATTTTGGAACCTTAGGAATAAGCATTGCAAATAGTTTTGAAATTATGTTTTTGCATCCCTTAAAAAGCCACTTAATAGATTTATTTATAAAGGGATTGCAATGATCAACAAGTTAATTCTTTATGCATATATAATGATTTGAAAAGAAAATATTTTGTTTTTGCATAAAGACATGTTGAATTCATTTTGCTCAATTGTCTCAAATTGATTATATTCTTAGAGCATGTGAATTTTATCTTGATTCCTACAAGCTAACAAGAAATGGATCCAATCAATGTTGGATACCATGAAGAAAAGAATTTATATAGTTCTGTAGGATAAGAAAAAGGCTTTTCAAGACTACAGCCACATGAAAACAAGTTCATATCTTGATGATGCTGTATTATGGAGTTTGGATTTTGATGCCGTGTATGCAAAGGAGGAAAATTAATATTATTCCACCAAAACCAAGCAAGCTATCACAAGGACAAGAAGAATTATGGTGATATCTAATCTTTACTCTATATTGTGCTTATATAAATTATTTATTTGGGTAATGAGAACTTGTTCACTATTGCATACCATTAACAATCAATCATTTATGGTTTTCAAAATATTTTTAGATTGCTAAATGGGCTGAAAGTGAAATTGTGCATAATCTTTCTATGTATTTGAGTGTTGAAAAGCACATTTCAAAAATGTACTTAGATTCCAATTCATCTTGTTTATAAAAATGCATACACATTATTTGAAAATTATTCATATCTTGTTTGCATTTAAATCAATTTCAAAATTGGAAGTTAATATTTATGCATACTGAAAGTCAGAAATGCTTCAAATCCATCCATTAGAGTTTTCCTCATTATTGACATATTGTCTTTTGATCTTAAACGTGTTACTGCTTGAACTCCTCAATCTTTATTTTCTAACAAGTTAGACCTTATGTCTAACAAGTTACTATCTAGATGAGTTTCAAGTGTATTCCCTAGAAAATAATTCTACAAGTGAAAGCCTTGTGACTAATGCATAAATCTTTGGTTGGCCAAGTTATTCCAAGCATTATGAATGTTCATTAGTGCATTGAATCTTAATGCATTAACCATTATTGTGGAATAACTTACTGGAATGATATTCTTGTACTTTAGTCATTTGGACTAATGAGTATGTGCTTCATCACTCATAAATTCTTGTACTCATTTCGTTGCTCAAACACATTCGCCATTGATAAAATCTATCTTTAAGTAAACAATATCATGTATTTGAATTCTTGAGTTGAATATTCATATCTTTCAAGACATAACTCTAAGTGTCAAGATATTCTATGAATCAATAGCAAAGACATGGTACTTGTATATGTCTATCAAGCTAATCCTTTTGGTTATCCATATGACTCTTGCCCTATGGAAAATTCTCCAACATGTTAACTCTTATAATTAACATGTTATCTTAGTTGTTCTTTAAAAAGAGAAGCTTTCTGGTATTTTTATATTTAAATTATTGGCTTCCACCATTTTTAATATAAGGATCGATTGTAAACACGTTTCAAAGATGAGTTTTGCATATATTCAAAATCTCTTTTTCACAATGCATTGTTATGATTTGAAATTATATCTGACATTTTGTAACAATTTGTATATCTCATTATCATTCTTGGAAAATTTGATTTCATTCATGATTTATCACTTCATAATAGTTGGTCATTATAAATAGATTTTCAACTCTCTTTGATCTGACTTACATCGATTGCATGAAAATCTTATCAATGACATGTTTTTTTATAAAGTGTATTTACAAATTGTCATTGATCTTTGAAAATCATCATTCTTGGTATTATTTGTTCATTACCCTTTATGATTAAATTATTTTTGGGTAAAATTATATTCTGGTCTTTGTTGATTATTATACTCTTTGCTCAAATATCATATGATTCAATTGTATAAGAGCATAAGAGTTATGATATCTAATACTATATGGATCCAAGAAAAAGTTGGGTACCAAAGAGCATATACTTATACTTTTACAGGAATTGATCAAAATGCTCTACTTTTAGATACAAAGATCAAAGGCTAACAGAGGAGGCATGATTGGCAGTGTTGTAGTGTAAGCAGAAGCTAAATCTATGGCATCGCTCAAGTGATCAATCGAGTGACACCCCATCATCTCAATAAAGCTCAAGTCAGAGGAAGAGAAAGAAGCCCTCTTAGTGGGCCTAGCAGAATCCATCTCAATAAAGCTCAAGTCAAGAGACCAAGGATACTCATGAGTTGGATTCATACTTCCAACAATATAAGCCTTCGCTATCCAGCTATCTTCACTACTATCAAAGGCAGTTAGACATCTCTACTGCAACATGGAGCCCACTGAGTTATTCTCTGAGGAAGGAGTTGTGATTGAGGAGACATTGAAAACAACAATCAAACCAAAAGAGTCACTAGGGATTCTTGATTTCAATCCTAGCTCTATGTGTGATATTCACAGGATTATCTAATACACTTACACTAGAGCTATGGTGAGCAAGGCCAATTCAATCGCTTCATCAAAAGATTATCACATAATGGCTTATATTATAAGCAAGGAGGAGAGGAATACTGGAAAGATCATGTCTGTCAGAGAACAAAAGGTATATCTATACTTCTATAGGGTTTAATCAAAGTAATATGAAATTACTTCAAGTAATCTGAAATTACTTCAAGTAGACCTCCAAGTAATCTACAATTACTTCAAGTAGACCTTCAAGTAATCGGCAATTACTTCAAATAAACCTTCAAGTAATTCGTAATTACTCCAAGTAAGTCTAAATCTCACTCCAAGTTAACACAAGAGGAGTAGAGGATGGGAGCTAATACTTCAAGGATAGATGAGATACAACACTTTGCTAGAGTTGGTCTACCTAGTCTTTCATTCTTTGGTCCATCTATCCAAGGCTATCTGAGAGAGAAACTTCAACAACCACATAGAACTTGCAACGAACAAGCTGAGTTCATCACTTCTGTGAATGGCAAGATTAGGCAACTTTGTAACTTGATCAACCAGAACTTTAAGGCCTTATTGTAATACCCTGAATTTTGAGATTAAGGTTAGAGAATAAACCTAAGATAAGTGGACTACTAAGCCCTGGTTTAGCGAGATCCTAAATTTCAATTAAGTGTTAATGACTCCAAAAGTGGATGTGGTTAGTGATAATAAACCCTTTTGGAGACTATGATGTGATTTGGTACTTAAATGTGATTCGTAAGTGTTGTGAGCAGCGCCAAAACCCTGTATTTAAGTTCAATTATGGATTAACCTCTAAATTGACTTAAAATATAGGGAGGGCACCTATTATGGTTAAAAGGAAAGATATGATGTGTTTGGTGGTGATTCAATGAGAATTACTGTAATCAGAGGCAAAACGGTAAAGTTACGACCAATTGATCGGTTACTGAAGAGGAAACTCATTGGTAACTTCAAGATCAATGGTTAGGATTGATTTGTGTAAGAGATCAAAGGGTGGAATCGTGTGTGTGTGTGTGTGCCTATGTGAGCTCAAGAAGATGGAGCAAGGGTGTGACACTTGGCATAATTTGGACCCTTGGATCTTGGTCAAAAGTTCAACATATTCCCTCTCTCTTCTCCTCCCTTTTTGGACATCTAAGAGGCCATTTTGGCTCAAAAATCTGATAATCATCCTCATTTCTCATCCTTCTCTCTCCAAAACCTCCATTTTCATCTAAACCTTGGAGGAAAGAGAAAGCAAGAGGTAAGCATTTGGCTTGTTTGTGGTCCTCTAATGGCTAAATCCTCTTCACTAATATTAATCATGTTGATGAGAGCTTCATCTCTATGGTTTTATATTTTTGAAAGAAGGTGTTTGGGAGCTTGAGGAAAATTGGAAAGATGAAGAATCAAGGAATTGGTTTGGGAAAGAGGAAGATGTGAGTATTTAAAGCCTTTTGATCTAAGTTTTGTGATTTGTGGTTGAGTTTTGTGAATTGTGAATTTTGCCCTGATTTTGGTGTAATCATGAAATGGATGATTTGGTTTGTATATTGTGGTAAAAATGGTGCCATATTGTGTTTTGGTATCATTGGAATTGGTTTTGAATTGGAAATGGAAAGTGGTGCAATATTGTGGTTTGAATTGTGATTTGTGTGACATGTTGTGGTAACATGTCAACATGATTTGAATTTGGTTGATTTGGTGTTTCCAATGGATTCCTTATGAAATTTTGTGTGAAAATAATGTTTGATATGAAAATTGGACCATTGGAAGCAAGTGTACAAAATCTGAAATTCTGTCCAATGAATCTCTATTCTGGGCAGTCAGTTTGTGTGAATGTTTTGAATGACCAAATGATCTCTCAAAATTCTGCAATTTTCCAGTCTTGAAGTTCACATCCCAAGCTTCAAAATAGACATATAAATTGTGTCATTTCGTTTTGTGAGTTGGGAGTTATGGTTTTCCAAAGTTTGACGTTAAAATTGGGTGCAAATCTGGAACAGCAAGGGAATTTCATGTAATTCTGGAATTTTGTGGTGATTTCTGGTAATGGCTCATATTTTTCCTATGAATAGGACTTAAAGAGCTTTCTATGGGCTTTGGAATCATCTCATTTCGATTTTTCTGGAATTAGTGATGAATCTCCGAAGTTTCCTTGGCTGCAGCGCAAAAGTTTCTGTGTGCGTTTTGGCAGCAGCCAGAAATTCTTGGCTACAGCCA
The DNA here is from genome assembly GCA_963242795.1 of Inga leiocalycina. Classification (NCBI taxonomy): domain Eukaryota; kingdom Viridiplantae; phylum Streptophyta; class Magnoliopsida; order Fabales; family Fabaceae; genus Inga; species Inga leiocalycina. Next base: position 62,829,943 of record OY725320.1, read on the forward strand.
AAAACCTTCTGTGCATGTTTTGGCTGCAGCCAAAGGATTCTTGGCTGCAGGCAACCCCTATTTTTAGTATTTTGGGATTTTAAAAGGTGATTTTCAACCTAGTACATCCCAATCCTTTAGGCTTTCGTTGAGCTTATTTTAGCCACATAAAGGGTGTGAATAGTAACCAACCTTAAATGATATGAAAGTAAGGATTTGGAATTAAGATTGACCCTATATCCTTGATTTGGTTTATAGGGTTCAATATTCGTCCTGATCGTGAATTACCGGTGCTAGAGCATACGTGGAAAGAATAATGGTAAGGAACTTACCTCTCTTGCATGCTTTGATATTTGTGTTTGTGTATTGATGCATGTATTGCTTTGCCTGATTATGTGAAACATGTATGAATGATTATAGCTCTGTTTCTAGTTATGCTATGGCCATGAGTATGTTGTTGAAATATTGAGCACGCAGATATGTCATTGTGTGAGCATGAGTTATGTATTGTAAGCATGTCATGCATTAAACACTTATCTTACAAGCATATTGGTATTTGTTCCTTACTGAGATTCTCTCGAATCTCACCCTCCCCTACCAACATTTTAGACAGGGTAGGTGGATCGAGGTTGGATCAAGCAGCCAGGGGCGACAAGGACTCCCTTTTGGGTTATTTGAGTTTTGGTAGTTGGTTATCATTGTAGCTGGAATATTTGTATTTGATATGGATGTATATTTGATTATGTATGGAGATGAGATTTGTGTAATCCTCGTTTGAGGAATTTTAAAGGGCAAATGTGCCCTATGAATTCTATGTAAAGGTATGAACCCGGGAGTTGCCAGGTTGATAGTATTGTACACTCTGATATTTGTATAAATGTGATATTCCGCGTGATGTAATTGTATTCGAAATTGAATATGAGACCAGGTAAATTAGATTTCGAAAGTTATTTGTGAAAACCCTATCGTGAAGATGGGATTTTAAAAATAAGTTTTGTTTTTATTGGTCTCTATTTCACTTTAATCGCGTATTTTGGATATAATTACTGAAGGGGGTTACACTTATTCTGAGCTCATCTTGGTATCCTAAATTGCTTACATAGATTATGCTTCAGAATCCCTCAGTACCAATCACATCATCCAACATTGACTAGGACACAATGCATCAATGGGCTACAGAGGATTATGACTCGAGTGATTATGAGATTACTCGAGTGAGGTATTGTATTCTTTAATTAAAATTCTCTGAGATGCATCACTCAAAGTGAACACTTGAGTAATGACTTAAGTAATACAGGGTTACAACCTTAAAACCTTGAATAGCATCATCATTTTCAAAACTTAATTTCTCTCAATCTTCATGCTTTCACAATCATTCTGTCTACAAAATTTCTAATGATTTTACTAATCCAAGAGAGTTATTAATTGTATTGCTCATGATGATTTTCTTTTAAGCCATGCATTCATTAAAGGGGAGCTTCACATTCACATGTGTTTTATATCTTAAAAGCTTATCTCATTTATTGAAAGAAAATCCTTTTAACATACTCATATGAATTCACTATCTTTTAATTAGTTTTGATGATGAGTTACTCTTATATTTTCCTTTCATGATCTTAATTTTTAACATATCATATAGAAAGGATGACTTTGGTTTATTGATTGCACTAATCATTCTCCTTGCAAGAATGTTTTTACTTATAGCAGGAGAATTTGCTATGCTAGATCATTCCTCAACACACTAAAAGGAGCATATATCAACTATGAAGACATATGCTTTAACAATCGATCAAGGGAGATATATTGGCTGCAACATTCAAAGCAACAAATATACATGGCAATACAAATGAGCATTAAGTATGCTGAACAGAAGCTCAACTCAATTAAAGAATCCTAGCAATAACATGAATATACATTAGAGTTGGACAATAGAAGTGTGGTGAATACAACATCATAAACCATCATTGCCAAAGAATAAAGCAACGAACTTCATGGAGCACTTCATCATTTTCCAAAAACTACATAAGCATTTCTAAACCCTCTATTTATAGTTTGATCTTACTTTGCATATCCTTGATTATGAAAGTTTTCTTGAAAATCTCTCCAAATTGTTTCAATTTGTTTTCATGAAAACCATTTTTTTCCATTTGCATCAAATTATAAATGAAACTTCTTTTAAAACGGGGGAGAGAAACTTGTTTTCCTGATGCATTTATTTTGATTAATGGGGAGAATGACATTTCTCATTTAATTTCATATTTACTTCTCTACAAGCATTCCTTCCTTATACTTCAAACGTTTTGCTAATGTCAAATAGGGGGAGAGAAAGGCAAGAAAAATATGTTGTTTTTAATTTACTTTTATAACTCATACATATTTTTCTTAAAGGATTTGCCATCATCAAAAAGGGGGGAGAATGTTAAATATGATGAGTTTTGATGATGTCAAATATAGATGACAATTATGAGAAAAAATTTTGTATAATATACTTATCTTCTACATTGACTAACTATTATATTTAATGTTGTATATCTTGTAGATCAGTCATAAACCTGACGGTGGGTTGATGTTATTTTGCTTATAATACCTCATAAATGGATAATGATCATTAAGAAGAAAATCAAGAGATAAGGGATTGAAGAAAGAATAAATTTTAAGATCTAATGGGAATACCAAAATTCAAGATTAGTTAAGCAAAGAAAGAAGAAGACTGAAGATATTCAAGAAGATATCTAATTGGGTTATGAAGAATGATCATCAATTCAAGAAGATATCTAGTTCAGTTATGAAAAATGATCATCAAGAGGAAAAACAAGAAGAAAAATATTTAAGAAGGAAGAACTTGTAAGATCACATGAGAATATCAAGATCCAAGTTATTAAAAGTGATACCGGAGGTTTCTTTGATCATATGGAGGTTAGAATGGGTCAATTTGAAGCCAAGATAACTTATATAGAAGTTATGGAACTTTCCCAAGGTATTCCTTTGAGTTTTGGCTCTCTACCATATTTTGGAAGACATTACTTGAGTGGTTACTCGAGTAATGGACATGATCACTCAAGTGACCACTCAAGTAATCTGCATTTTTATTTTACTCTGTTTTCGTGCGGTAGGACAAAGGTTCGGTATTTTGGGCATATCTCTCTAACCACATGTTGGATTGATTTGAAACTAGTGGCATATGAAACTAGACTCCTAACACGAATTATGGACACCAAGATCACATTAAAAGAAGTTTAGATGAGGGAGATATGATCTATTGAAGTTGACACATGAATCACCATCATATTCCAGGACATCTTTGGTATTTTGGACATGACTATCAAATTACACATCGTATTGCGACAAAACTAGTGCCATATGAAAGTAGACTCAAAGAGCTTTCCATGGATAGGTAATTTGACATATTTGAAGTTATATCCTAAGAGCTATGCCTTCTAGAAGTTTCTGCTTGTGATTTCAGAGATTGTCTAAGAACAATAGATACTCTTTGGATCATAACTTTTTGCACACAACTAGTTTGGAGCTGATTCTTGTTGCATTAGGATATAGACGACGAGAGCTTTTCGATGATATATAATTTGCCATGTTTTGAATCAAAATGGAGAGATCACTGAAGGGGCTACTCGAATAATATGCAAAGTTATTTAAAATTTACTCGAGGGACCACTTGAGTAATATGTGAGAAATTATTCCAGAAAGCTTTCTATCTCAAATTGTATAGAATTACTCAAAGGGATCACTCTAGTAATCTACAAAGTTATTTGAAAAGGATTACTCGAGTAACCAGAGCAGAAATCATCCAATAGCTCTCAGCTAAGAATTAATAGACTTTACTCAAGGAACCACTCGAGTAACCAGATGTGAAAGGGCTTTACTCGAGGGGGCACTCGAGTAATATGCAAACTTATTTGAGAGCTTACTCGAGGAATCACTCAAGTAATGAAGTTGGAAATGCTCTCGGCCAAATTTTGAACATGATTCTCGAGGGATCACTCGAGTAATGACTTAGGCTTACTAGAGTGACCACTCGAGTAATGCTTCCTAGGAGAATAGAACAACATATTGAAGCTTTCAAAAATCATGGGATTAATTATAAAACTCACTTTTCTTGTTTCCAATCATCTAACATTTCATTATATTAGTGTTTAATGCATTTCTCCAGGAATACAATGAAGAGATGATGTAAAGAGACAAAAGTTGACTTTACAGAAGCGGAGCATTGACCAACCACAACGGCTAGTTTTCAAAATCGAAGAATGGTCAAATGAAGCTACGCCACTCTAATGGATAGGTTGAAATGCTTCCAACGGCTATCACAACTCATCATAAATATAGGAACATTCAACGAAGAGCAACAACAACGAGAACACAATGACACAAACATGCTCATATCATAAGCTATCCATCTCGACCCAAACACTCTATGTTCTTATCTGTTTTCTATATTATGTGTATTTGAGAGAGTGATTGATTGTATTGCGCTTCAGTATTCATCTATTCACTTCTGAGAGAGAAGATTGATTGTAATCTTTCATCATCAAAGTTGTATCCTTACGGGGTGTGTAAGATAGAGTAACTCGATTGTAACCTTACGGTGTGTAAGGGGGAGTAACTCGGTGAGAGATTTGTTAAAGGTTTCGCAAGTGCCCAGCTAAACTTGTGGGTTGTAAAGGTTTTTTTTGTACCTGGATTAAACAAGAAGATAGTGGATTTGAAAATCTCAAGAGGAGCTTGGGGACTGGACGTAGGCCATCGCAGATTGGACCGAACCAGGATAAATCACAGTTTGCATATTCTCTTCCTTAAACTCTTATATTTCTAGCATATATTAACTGTTGATTTATGATTTATTACTTTCATATTTATTGCTTCCTCTAAGATGCAAAAAGATTTTCAAAGTTCTTAAGATTTTTATCTTACACCCAATTCACCCCCTCTTGGGTGTCAACCGGTTTTAACAAGTATAAGAGAAAGTGTCACTACCTTGTTCTTTCTGGGTGTACTCAGGCACAAGTTTCTCATGTTCAGGGCAAATATCGAATCCTATCAATCAAAATCAAGGACATAATGTTATTCCATTTTCCAATTCCTTAACTTTAAAACACTTAAGGTTGGTTGTCATTTGAGTCCCTTAAGTAGCTATAATAAGCTCAACGGAAGTCTAAAGGTTTGGGAAGAACTATATCAAAAACCACTTTCAATAGATTCAAAATGCTAATTTTTGGACGTTGGCTGCAGCCAAGAAATTCCTTGACTGTAGCCAAAAACAGGTTAGAAGTTTTCTGGTTGCAGACAAGAATCCTCTGGCTGCAGCCAAAAGCTATCCAAAAGCTTTTGGGCTGCGACCAAGAACTTTTGGCTGCGACCAGGTCAAGAAAATTATGTTTCTTAGCTGAACTTCCAAAAATCATAACTAATTCTAGAAAAATCAAAATGAGGTGATCCCAAGTCCTATGGAAAGATATTGAAGTCCTCTACACAGGAAAAATATGAATCAATGCTGTCCATAACCCCAAACTTTGAAAAATCATAACTCTCAACACACAAATCAAAATGACATGCATTATTTGTCCATTTTGAAGCTTGGAATATGAACTTTAAGAATAGAAAGTTTCAGAAGTTTTAGACTCCATTTGCTCATTCAAAATGTCCATACAAACCAACTGCCCAACACAGAGGTTCAATGGACAAAATTTTCAATTTTCAACCAATGGCTCCAAAATCTACAACTAAACCTATTCCCACACAATTTTCCACAAGGAAACAATTGGAATCACTAAAACAACCAAATTCTCATCATATACACATATATTTTCTTTAGACCACATTACAACACAAATCCACTAAATCGCTAAACTTTCCATTCAATGATCCAAACCAATTCAAACCAATTTCATTGTTCAAATCATGCAACAAGACACCTATTCCAATACCAAATTACCATGCAACACACAAGACCCTAATGGCACGAAAATTAGGGCAAAAATCCAAAAATTCCAAAGTCCCACCAATGGTCACCATACCTATATCAAAAGATAGCTATTTCTCACCTCTTTCACTTCCTCAAGCTAGTTTCTTGATTCCACCACTTTCAATTTTTCCCAAGCTCTCAAACACCTCCTCTTGAAAATTTAAAACCATAGAAATGAAGCTCTTAACAAGAGGAACAAGTTTAGTGAGGAGGGTTTAAGCATTCAAGGTCAAATTGGACAACTACCTTGAACTTTCTTCTTTTTCTTTTCTCTTAAGCTTGGATGTCCATAGAGTTTGGAGAGAGAGGATGTGAGATGATGATGAAGATAATGAGAAATCAAATTTTTCCTTGCTCCCATCTTCATTAGCCGATTATGAAAGGAAGATATAGGAGGAATAGGATTAAAAATTCCATGGTGAACCTTTTAACTACACAAGATTGTGCCAAGTGTCCACATCTCACCACTTCTTCCATATACATGCAAGCATGTGATTCCACCCTCTTACTCTCTTGACAATTAGTCATAACCATGGATCTTTAAGTTACTAATGAGTTCCCTCTTCAGTAGATGACTAATTGATCGGTAACTTTCCTTTTTCCCATTTTGACCCTGATTATGGCAATCCCTACTGAATTACCATCAAACACATTTTATCTTCCCATTACACCATACCATGCGCCCTCCCTCCATCTAATTTCAATTTAGATATTAATCTATAATTGAACTTAAATACAGGGTTTAGGCACTGATTACTACACATTCGGGTCACAGTTCACATCATATTCTCTAAAAGTGTTTATTTAAGAGTAATTATATTCACTTTTGAAGTCATTAGTCCTTAATCACATTTTGAGGCATTACAAGTTCCCCCTCCACTTCCATGATTCTATTTCTCTTTTTGCCTTTATACGCTTTCTACTTCTCTCCACCGATAACCAGGATCCTCCATAGGCAGCGAAGGTCCTTCATCGTGACAACAACGACAATCCTCTACTAGTGATGGCGGCGATGGACCTCTACCAACAATGTTCCTCCATCTTCTTCAACCTTCGTACACCCTCCCTTCTCAATCTGTAACCTTCAACCAAGAATCGAGGGTTCTAAAACCCGTAGATTGAGAAATTGAGGGTTCATTCTTATATCTGAGATCATAGTGAATAGAGAAATCTTTGATAGAATCAATAGATCAAGAAATCAAGGGTTTGTTCTTAGATTTGATTTCATATTAGTGGTTGTTTCTTGGTTACTATTGCTAACCGGTGGATGTGCTCTACCTTCGGTGACGATGGGTCCAAAGCCCCTCTATCCAAGAATCCTTTTCAATTTATGATTTGTTTCTGGACTAATCTGCTTAGTTTGCAAAATATTTTTGTTTGTTCGTGAATTTGTTTTGTTTCAATGAATTTATTCATGGCTTATTTTGAAATATGTATTCTTGGTGAATTAATTCATAGCAAAGTAGACTTTCTAGGGGTGAGAGGCACGACAATGAAGAAGAGGATGATTTATTTTTTTTAGCAGGGGTATTTTAGTATTTTAATATATATTTCAATTAAAATTTATATCTCACTTCTATCTTCATACCAAACATACTTTAAGTCTCACTTCCTCTTATATTTCTACTTCTACTTCCATTTCTACTTCCACTTCCAATTCCATTAAAAACTCTTCCCGCGTACCAAACGAAGCATACATATGGCCACAAAAAGTTAACCCAATCAATAAGAAGTTGGTTGATTTCGTGAGTTCAAATTGTGCTACTGATGGATGTGATGATCTTATTGAATGATTTATAAATATTTCTATAAGTTTTCTTTGAGCTTGAAAAGCTACAATCTAATGAACCCACCTCAGCTACACTTTACATTTACCGAAAAAAAAACAACATATGATCTGAAAATTTATTTTAAGCTGTATTGTTGGCACCTGTAAAACGTGGCCCACCATTGATTTTATAACACTTAAAAAATGTGTCTGGTTAAACATAATTTAATAAAATGTATATTTTGAGTTTTAACCCAAAGTATTTGCATTTTTTGTTGGGATCAATAACATTATTGTTATTTTGTACAAAAACATAACTTTATTGTAATCTGAATTGGGTTTACTCAGTTGATGGTTTGTTCATAATACTCTTAACCGGGTTGGGCCTTATTGGGCTTATATACTATTCGTTGAGCCTTACACGCGCACAATCCTTGTTTCTGGCTCTGCGAGTTTGCATGTTAATTCTTCAACTTGATACACCACCACTTCCACTTCTCCGTTCTCTCTTTAACGCCTTTTCTCCACACGAATCCTAACAAAGCCTCTATCGCCTTGTATAGGAACGTTGCATCACGCCTCATGTACGCTTTTCGTTTGCCAAAAAAACAACAACATATATGATAGGGGCAAAATAAAGAGTCAAATATTCCGCAAATGCACGGGCCATATCAAGTAATAAAGGGTGAGTAAAATATCGTTTCCACAAGGACTTGGTACCAACAATGCAGTTGAGCAATGACTTTACACTTTTGTTTAAGTTGAGTGAACACAATTTAAATCAAAATATGAATAGAAACTAACTTAAAAAAAAAGAAAATCAAATCTAACTATGTTTTTGGCTCAGGGTGATTCTAGATCTTAAACAATGACTTGGATTATTATAGCCTTGATTACTTCTTAGTGTCTAATTTCTCCCATCAATTGCATTTAAAGTTATAATTGCTAGTCTAGGACCCTTGTTTACCTTAGAGCGTCTTTTGATCTACTAAAAGGCATTCTAGCTATGTTAATCCCTAACGTCTTAGGCGATTAGTACTTAATTGGATTAATTTAAGTGCAAGCCTATTGAGACAATATAGGGCGGGTAGGTATATATTTATTCTACAAGCAAATTAAATCCGAAAACCTAATCCTACACAATTCAATTGAAAATCTAGTCTAAATTTCATATGTCTAGGCTCCTTTAGAACACCAAAATAATCCCAATCAGATGCCTCTTGTTTTAGGACAATCAAGCACGCAATTAAATCAGCAAATACAATATTAAAGCAATTAGAGGAAAAAAAATTATCATCCACCATTTCATAATCAAACTAAATAATCCCAAACCAAGGGTTTAGTTGCATAAACTGAACATTGTTATGACCAAAATAATTGCTAACCAAAGACAAAATAAAGAAGAGAAACGAAAAGAGAAACAAAAACTCAATGCTGAATTTTCATCCGTATTGTCACTCTTCTGAAACTTCAAACTTTAACCTCTCTCCACTAAAGTGCTAGCCTTGCCGTCAACAACCAGAAAAATAGAACACACTTCCCTCTTGCTACTCTTAGCTCATATATAAGTATATATTGCCTCCTTGCGTGCGTCTCTATCATAATATCTTGATTTATCTTTTTTCTTTTTATCGATTATCATATAATATAGATATATCATATTGATATTTTGTTCTCACTTGAATATTATAATATCCCCGTAAAATAAGTTAAGATGTGAGTAGACTTTATATCAAAATATCTTTTTTTCCTATAATTAATTAAAAGATAGAAAAATATATAAAATATTAATAAATTTAATCAAATGTATCTCATATATATCTTGTACAAAAATATAACGTTAATGTACTTTGAATTGGGTTTACTCAGTTGATGGTTGGTTCATAATTCTCTTACTGGGCTGGGCCTTATTGGGCTTGTATACTATTCGTTGAGCCTTATACGTGCACAATCCTTGTTTCCGGCTCTGTGAGTCTGCGTCTTAATTCTCCAGCTTGATACACCACCACTTCCACTTCTCCGTTCTCTCTTTAACGCCTTTTCTCCACACGAATCCTAACGAAGCCTCTATCGCCATGTACAGGAACGGTGCATCACGCCTCAGGTCTTTCAGGGTTAGTGCGCTCCACACTCCTTTTTTTTTTTCCCATAATTTTTCACTTCGGTTCGATAAGTTAGATCTGATCACACTTCGATTTTCTTTTTTGCGGATTTTCACATGTTTCTGATGCATTGTCATGTCAACCAACAATGGTTTCGGATTGGAATATCTATGAAATCATAGATTCAATCGTGATACGTACTTACATTATCCATTTCCCCTGTAATACTCCCATGGACCACTTATTTGTTGTTTCTATGTTTCTGATTCCAACCAATAAATCTGACTCTGTTGGGATTCGTACACATACGAGGCAAGGAATTCCTAAAAGGGCGCATTAGAGTTGGCAGGACACGATAAATTCACCTTCTGTTGTGGCTATTGTGTTGTATTATGTTTCCATATCATATTAATAAGTTTTTTGACGCTTTTTTATTTTGTTCACATGTTATCACTTGATTCGCTGAGTGCAAACATCTTTTGTGCAATCTTTTTATTTCATGTTTTATTAAGTTGATTGTCTGATAGATTGTACTTCCGACCATTGAGACTAGGCCCATTCATGGAATAGGGTGCCAGCCAGATTTGCAAGTTCAAGTTCTCTTCCCACAAACAAACCCTCTTCTGGTTTGGGTGGTATATTTGGCTGGCTTGCAGATCGATCCAGTTCCACACCTCCTCTGGATTTCCCTCTGGAAGGGGTCAAACTTCCTCCTCCGTTGCCTGATTACGTGGAGCCGGGTAAAACTAAGATTGCTACACTCCCGAATGGTGTTAAAGTGGCCTCTGAGACTTCAGCGGTATGACTTGTTTGTTATGTACTATCTGATATGGGCCATTGTAATTCTTAAAGTCCAAAAAATTGAACTCAGTCCTATTCCATGCGCTCTTCTGGTTGTTCAGACGCCTGCTGCCTCAATAGGCTTGTACGTAGATTGTGGTTCAATCTATGAGAAACCATTATCATTTGGGGCTACACATCTGCTTGAACGCATGGCCTTCAAGACCACTAGAAACCGTAGCCACTTTCGAATAGTTCGTGAGGTAGAGGCAATTGGTGGTAATGTGCAGGCCTCTGCTTCTAGAGAGCAGATGGGTTACACTTTTGATGCGTTGAAGACATATGTTCCAGAAATGGTAGAGCTGCTTGTTGACTGTGTGAGGAATCCTGTGTTTCTTGATTGGGAGGTCAATGAGCAGGTACTTCTTCATGACTTTTGTTGATGAAAACTGGAATGCAAGTTCAAACCATTCCTGTCTAGTGTACACAAATGTTTCATGGCCGTCTGGATTGTGTTGCTGTAACTAGTATTGTATTATATATAGCTTATGAAGGTGAAATCAGAGATTGGTGAAGCTTCCAAAAATCCTCAAGACTTGCTTCTGGAGGCTGTTCATTCTGCTGGCTATTCCGGTGCCTTGGCAAATCCTCTTTTAGCTTCAGAATCAGCAATAAATAGACTAAATAGTGCAATCCTGGAGGAATTTGTTGCTGTAAGTCATGATTTTAATGTTCTTGTCATAAATTTGTATGTATTTCACATATATTAAAAGATTATTGACCCTGACACATGCAACCAGTGGAGCATATTAAGTTTCAGTGTTGTTGACGCCTTTTGATTTTAAAAAAGATGATTTATTATCTATATTTCACTTTCTGATTAAACTTAGCGTTTCATTAAACATCAGGAAAACTATACTGCACCAAGGATGGTACTTGCAGCTTCCGGTGTTGAACATGAGGAGTTGTTATCTATTGCAGAACCTCTTTTGTCTGATTTGTCCAGTGCCCCTCAGCCAGATGAGCCGAAATCAGTGTATACTGGTGGTGATTATCGATGCCAAAGTGAATCAGGCGTGAGTATCACAAATATTAATATAAACTTGATGCTTCTATTTTGATGTTATTAACTTTTGTTGAACTTCCAGAGGACTCATTTTGCTCTTGGATTTGAACTTCCTGGTGGCTGGCATAACTTGAAGGATTCAATGGTTTTAACTGTTCTTCAGGTCTTGATAATGTTCAAATTTTATTTTCATTTTATTTTTTGTTTTTATGCCTCAGATTCCCCCCTTTTTTAAATTGTCCAGGTGTTCCTAAATAATTTAGTTTCCTCCTGAGATATGTTTGCATGGTTCATAGGTTTAGCATTTGAAAATAACTGTGTTATCTTATATTGCTATAGATGCTATTGGGAGGTGGTGGATCATTCTCAGCTGGTGGACCTGGTAAAGGGATGTATTCACGGCTCTGTAAGTCATCTCTTAGTATTCACAGTCTCTTCATGGTTGTACTTAAAAAGCTAGGAGTATGAAAAAAAAAACATCAATTATACTGGTCATGACTTGTATATATAGTTTTTTGACTAGCGTCCAATCATGTGCAGATCTCCGTGTTCTGAATGATTATCCACATGTCCATTCAATTTCAGCATTCAACAACATTTACAATAATACTGCCTTATTTGGTATCCAAGTCACAACAGTAAGCATCTTCTAAGACTGGAATTCTTATGTAACCCTGTCTGCATGTAATTGAGTAAATTCTGCATGCTTTTAATAAACCCACAACCATAACTGAAATCCAGACTCCAGCGTTTTTTTCTGTCATGAGATCTCTTTATAGTCTTGACAACAATACAGCAACTGTGATTAAATCATCAATGGCTATTTTAACAAGGACTTGACACCTTTGTATATAGGTAAGCTTGGTAGTTTTTGTGGGCCTTGCCCAGTAATTTCACTGTAATGCCTTGGCAGAATTTTGCGCTTATATTTATTTTGGTCTGGTTTAATTTATTTGTCAAGTCGAAATAAGCTTTAGTGTTGCCAAGGTGGACGTTGCTGCTGTTAAGACACAAATGGAATGGGGCAATGGAAATTTCAAATATATTTAGCTTCTTTTGGTAGTGATGCATAAATTTCATGCCTTTTGATGAGAAGTACGTCTAACGATTGTGCAATCTTGCAAGTGTATATGCTTAGTTATAGTAATGATATTGGAGTATTCCAAGGTTGAACCCACAAATAGGTTGTAACTACTGTTATAATTAATTTTAGTTAAAGAACCAGTAGTCAACGGAATGAATGAATATTAAATCTAATTGAACTAATAAAGCAAATAAACTTGTGATCGAACCACCAAGGACAGCTAGGGAGTTGGGGTTCTTCTACTTGGGAAACTAAACTAATTGTGAACCAAAATGTTTACTCTTGTATCAATAATTATGATTTTTGTTAATATATTCCTATAATCTATCAATCTAACTAACCATAAGTTTCTTATGATCAATAAACATTAATGAGGTAGATTAAGCTATGATCCTAAGCCATTATGGCCCTTAGGTCTATGTGTACCCTACATTTATTGATATGTCCTGGGTTTGGGATGGTGTAAGACTTCTATGACTTTGTGGTATACTAGATTGAATCCGATCCACACCTTCTCCTAGACTGGGAACATATCATTCCCTCTCTTAAAGGAGGTTTGTCCTTGAACATTTCTAGGGAAGAGGGATTTGAAGCCCTATTAATTCTAATACTAAATTTTAGGAATGAAATACTAACCATTGTGCCAAAAGCTTAAGCTAGTAGTATAGGCGCACATAATTCCTTTCAACTCAGATTAGACATAGATCTACTAGTCTCGTATGACTTTGTAATCCATGAGGCTGAACCTGATCTACACCCCGTCTTAGATCTAGGATACATAATTCATTATGTTTATCATCATGGTTCTCAATATAGTCTCACCTCTCAGTCTATCAAACTTCCTAAACCTAATTATATGGTGGCCAATCATAAAAGATAAAATGAAAGGAAGATAAATATGATGGTAGTTTAGTTTTTCTAAATAAGAATCAAACCCAAAGAATTATAGAACAAAGATACAAATTAGCTTGCCCAAGTTAGGTTGCATACTTACCCCTAATTTGGGGATTTAGCAACTCAAATGAGATAAACAATAAACACATAGTTTTGAAATCCCAAAAACATCAGTTTAAAAGTAAAGGAAAAAAAAACTTGTGGATTGATTGGTAGGAATGGTTTTCTCTATTGATCTTCTTGATTCGCCTTCTCCTTGAAATCCTTCCTCAAAAATGCATTTCAAGTGCTGTAGAATCTAGACTAACTTCTAATGGCCTCTAAACTAAGTTCTAGTAGCCTCTTGATGAATTATTTGATCCTCTCAAAAGGCTTTGTTTAATAATTTACAGATGTTACCTCTAGGTTAAGTTGCATAAAAAAAAATGCAATTTTTCATTCCTCAGTCAGCAAACAAGTATAGGGAAAAAAAAAGAAATAAAATCAATTATATTGGCATATAATATTTGTTAGTTTTACCGATTACAATTCCAAAAATATACCTATTTAAATGCATAAAATCTATTTATCACTATCCATGAGTATTGGTCTTTAGCGGAAGGGGTTATAGCTACTTAAGCATGAGATCTCGGGTTTTGGGGCCTGTTCTATCTTGAATTTGGACTAGCCAGATTCCAATGTGGTTTTGGTATTAGGTGGTCTATTACAAAATATTGGCTCATAGAGCCTTCATTTCATTGATATATATAAAATGGGCAGATTACAGAATATATATAGATAAACAGAGTGACAGAAAAAGCAGTAATTGATGGAGGAAATAGGCAGAGAGATTGAAGGAGAAATAGATGGAGAGAGAAGTCAGAAAACTCATGCTAAACCACTGATCTACTCTTTGACTTTTAACACTCCCCCTCAAGCTGGAGAGTATATGTCAATTATTCCCAGCTTGCACCGAAATCCTTTAAATTTAGTTCTGCTTAGTGGTTTTGTCATAACATCTGCAATTTGGTCTTCAGATCTGATGTAGGATAGACTCATGATACCTGCTTCAATCTTTTCTTTAATAAAGTGTCTGTCTATCTCAACATGTTTTGTCCTATCATGATAAACTGGGTTCTTGACCATTTCAATGCTGGCCTTGTTGTCGCATCAAACTTGTATTGGTCCCTCATGTGGAATCCCTAACTCCTTCAGTGATCTGATGACCCAAATTCCTTCACGTACTCCATTGTTAACAGCTCCCAGTTCAGCTTCCACACTACTTGTTGACACCACAGTCTGTTTCTTACTTCTCCATGTAACTAGATTTCCCCACACATATGTGTAGTACCCTGAGACTGACCTTCTAGTCTCCCTGTCTTTTGCATGGTCTGAATCAGTATAGATTTCAATATTTCTAATAGTGTCTCTCTTAAAGAAGATCCCTCTTCTAGGATTAAACTTCAAATAGCTTAGGGTTCGGTACACAGCCGCCATGTGTTCTTCTTGTGACTGGTGCATGATTTGACTTGCTATTCCAACTGCATAGCTAATGTCTGGACGTGTGTGGGTCAAGTATATGAGTTTCCCGACAAGTTTTCTATACCGTTCTAGGTTGATTGGGACACCATTTGGCTTGATTTCCAGGTGACAACCTTCTTCCATCGGTATTCCTTCATGTTGTGCCCCTAACATTCCTATTTCATGCAACAAATCTAGGGTATACTTCCGCTGGGATACGTTGATGCCTTTTTTAGTTCTTGACACTTCCATGCCCAAGAAATACCTTATTTGTCCGAGATCTTTGACTTGAAACTCAGTTGACAAGTCCTGTTTTAGTTGAGCAATAGAATCTTCATCATTTCCTGTAATGACCATGTCATCAACATAAACGATCAAGATGGTGACTTTGCCATTGACACATTTGATGAACAATGTATCATCTGCTTGTCTCTGAGTATAGCCAAGCCTTTTCATTGTCTTGGTGAATCTATCAAACCATGCCCTAGGAGATTGTTTAAGTCCGTATAATGACTTGTTAAGTTTACACACAGAGTTGTTAGGAGCTAGAATTCCATCTAGAAACTTCATGTAAACTTCTTCCAAGTTTCCATTCAAGAAGGCATTCTTCACGTCTAGTTGGTGTAACGACCAATTTATGTTGGCTGCAATTGATAGTAGTACTTGGATGGTATTAAGCTTGGCTACTGGAGCAAAGGTCTCTTGATAATCAACTCCATATGTCTGGGTATATCCTTTTACAACAAGTCTTGCCTTATATTTGTTGATACTACCATCAGGATTGAATTTTTGGTCGAAGATCCACCTGCATCCTACTGGTTTCTTTCCTTTGGGAAGAGTTGTAATCTCCCACGTCTTATTTTCCTTGAGTGCCCTCAACTCTTCTTCTATAGCTTGTTTCCAATTCGGATCAGTCATAGCTTGTTGAAATGTGTTTGGGATTTTTATCCTTGCACTGTTTACAACAAAGATTTGCATTTTTGTAGATAGGTTACCATATGAGACAAAACGTTGAATTGGATGCTGAGTACAGGATCTTACCCCTTTTCTCAATGCAATAGGCCAACCCAGTTCTTCAAGATTTAATCTCGGATTGGAGTCATGGTCATTCCTTTGAATGAGAGAGATAGTTCTACCAGTATTTAGTTCATCTTGAACTTATAGTCTGAACTCTTCCTCTCATTGTGGTTCAGTATCCATCCCTGAATTGGCCTAAACATTTGTTTCCAGTTCATTATATGAGTTCAGGTGGTATGGGTTCAGATTCATGATCAAGTTGGGTATGACTGGGTTGGCTTGTGGGAGCAAATGAGTCAATGGTGGCTATAAGGTTAGGTTGTGGTTGTGACACTGATGATGTGTTGGGTAAGCATTTGGAGTTAGATTCTTTCCAAACTAGCCATTCAATGTCGTTATACTACCCTGAATGGGTAATTTGGGATAATAGGCTTCTTTTTCTGAGAAGACGGTATCCAGGGAGATAAAAAATTTCTTGGAACTAAGACAATAGCATTTGTATCCTTTTTGAGTAGAGAAGTAGCCAAGAAATATACATTTGGTAGCTTAAGCAGCAAATTTGTTGCCATCATTTTTATGAACAAAGACAACACAACCAAAAACCTTTGGAGGTATTGAATTGATTAGTGGGCAATTTGGAAAGTTTTTAAGGAGTTTTTGGATAGGAGTATCATAATTGAGAACTTTATATGGCATTTGGTTAATGAGATAAGCTATATTGAGAACAGCATCACCCCAGAAGATGGTAGGAACATTTCGTTCTATTAGTAAGGCTCGGGTTACTTCCAACAGGTGACGGTTCTTTCGTTCAGCCACTCCATTTTGTTGAGGGGTGTAAGGACAGGAAGTTTGGTGATGAATTCCTTGCTGATCAATAAATTCTTTAAAGGTGTTGCTCATATTCCTTGGCGGTGAATTGGGTTCGCACAAAGGTATAAAATTTTTGAAATGCTTTGGCTACTTCGGATTTGTCTTTCAATAAATAAACACATGGTTCTAGTGTGATCGTCTATGAAAGTAACGAACCATCTAGCATTGGTGAGGGTTTTTATTCGTGAAGGTCCCCAAATATCACTATGGATTAGTGTGAATGGTGAGGAAGGTGTATAGGGTTGTTTGGGATATGAAGATCGAGTTTGCTTTGCAAATTGGCAAGTTTCACAATGAAAAGGAATGGAATTTTTGTTGAATAAACTTGGAAACACATGCTTCATATAGTCAAACTAGGATGACCTGAGCGACAATGCCACAAGTGTATGTCATGAATTTGAGAGTTAGAACTAACCAGTGCCTTCCTTGCCTTCCTTGCATTGTTAGTTGTCAAGTTCGGTCCTTCAAGGTAGAACAGTCTATCCCATTCTCTAGAAGTCCCAATCTTCCTCCTCGTTTTAAATCCTGAAAAGCACAAAGATCATCCTCAAAAATTACTTGACATATTCGACCTTTAGTTAACTTGCTCACAGATATTAGATTATAGGTGAGTGCAAGCACAAATAGAACATTATGAAGTTCCAAGTGATCAGAAAAAGTGACCGTGCCAATTCCCTCAACCCTTGTGTATACACCATTATCTACTTTTACTTTGAGATGTTCATGACAGAATTTAAAGTTGTGGAATAAATTTCTGTTACCGGTCATGTGATCAGTAGCTCCAAAGTCAACAATCCAAGTATCTTCACTAGTCATCACAGTGTTGAGGGCTATAACAGAATTAACTTATTGTATTAGATTCACACTAGGAACAGAATTCCACTTGTCAAGTCTATGGCGAAGCATACGTAATTCTTCCCGACTATCGAAGAATTCTGGTGCCACCGCTGTATCGTTGGTATATTGGCTTGGATCCATGTCTAGGAAACTCTTAGGAGGAGAAGGGCTAACGGTAGTTTGCCTAACTTCACATTTCTTTCCTCGCCTCATGACCTTGGCTTTTACTTTACTAGCTTCTTGCTTGCTTGGTTTCTCAATATTCAAACACTTACGTTTGAATTTACAAGTGCCCATGGCAGAAGAAGAGTTGTGTACATCTTTATCAAAGGATTGAGTCCCATCGAACATGAGTGCCATTGGACTAGTTCCGATTGTAGTTGGATTTTTAGAGAGAGCTGAGAATACAAGGAAATTCGGAGGAATCCATTTTTCTGGAAATATGGGTCGCTGGAAACCACCATCTGAGGCGGCGCGTGAGCTCACGCGCTGATGACTATGACTGCTCGTGGGGCTCACGCGCAGGGACTGTGACGGCACGTGTGGTTCACGCGTAGGTCAGATTGTTGCCAAACTTTTGGGATTGGCCGATCGGCACCTCCTGATTCATTCTGGGTGGGTGGTGTAAGCTTACTCGCCGGCGTTGTGGAGATCTCGGCTGACCGAGACTCCTCTGTTTTTCTGTTTCCGGCGTTTCTCTCTCTCGCTCTCACAGTTTCCGGTCGCTAGTCATCTTATGACTCAACTCTGATACCATATTGGCTCATAGAGCCTTCATTTCATTGATATAGATAAAATGGGCAAATTATAGAATATATATAGATAAACAGAGTGACAGAAAAAGCAGTAATTGAAGGAGGAAATAGGCAGAGAGATTGAAGGAGAAATAGATGGAGAGAGAAGTCAGAAAACTCATGCTAAACCACTGATCTACTCTTTGACTTTTAACACAAAAAGATTAAAAAAAAATCTTGGAGGAATTACAATGAGGTCCCAAGTAAGGAACTTAATTACTAAGAAGTCCCAATGATAACTGAAGAGCAGGCAATGACAAGTTTCATAGTAAGAAATAACAACACCTCACTTATCATTAGAACTTCTTGGTAATTAAGTTCCTTCCTTGCGACCTCATTGTAATTCCTCCAAAAATTCTACTTATAACTTGTGGAACTCTTCATAATTTAACAATTGGGCATGTCATCTAGGTTATTAGAATAATGACAAGTAGTTAAATTGCTTGAAAAAGTATAAGGATTGCCTATCTTGACAAGTTAAAACTCGGAGTCTGTCTGGATGATCTCATGCCTTTAAGGGATAAATGGATAATATGTAGGATGTATATAGTGGGCTGCCTAGTTTAGTATTATTGTAGAGGAAAAACCTTCTCAAATGTTGCATAATATAGCTTAAGTGCCTTTATTTTCCTAATTGTTCTCTTTATCAGAAATACTGAGCTGTGTAAGATGATTAGTCGGGTCTGTGACTGTTGCAAACTTGTATTACCAAAATTTGCATGTTGAATTGTTGATTGGCACCCATGCCAGATGGGCAAGTCTATGCCAATTGTTAGTTTTTAAAAGGGAAGAACCAATCCATTTAAACATCCTTAGAGCATTTCATACAACTCAATGTAGAATTTAAGTATCACATACCATTCTGGTCTCCATCAATTTACTCACTTAAAAGTGTCAATGTCCAAAACTACAGTTTGCCGACCTTTCACTTGACTTTCTCCCTGGTAAAATTCTTGAGTTGGCTCCCTTAGATAGTTCTTTCTGGAGCTGCAGATTGCTAGTTCTAGTACCAGTTGAGGGACATCTAAGTATGGTGGGGAACCCTTTCCCAGGAGCTGGCTATTTAAATGGGAAAGCCAGTTCACTTAAATACATTAGACCGTCCCATCTGGGGTGAATCCTGGTCTTTGCCAATTCTTTAGATTAGTGACATTATTTCACCCATTAATTCTGTATTTCTGTGGGCAACTATTTTAAGAGTTCTTTGAAAAAAAAATTAGACGTTTATATTTGTCACTTATCCCATGTAAAAATGGAGAAGTATGAGTTTGTTGTGGTATACGCTTGGTTTATAAAATTTTTAAAAAATATACGAAAAAAATAAATGAATATGGTAGAGAATGACCTTTGTGCTTTTATATATGCATTATTAAGAAGTATTATTGAATGATAATAAAGAAGACCTATACAACATTTGTCTCTATCACATGTTAATTCTTTTCTTTTGGCCACTCCGTCACATTTTAAATCAAAATTGCTCTTTTCCCCAATTAACTAAAAGTATATGCACAAGCACTGTAGTCTATACCGTGGCTGAAAGGTTCTTTTATTTCTTTGCAAGTCTTTATGTATTGGTAACATTGTTATTATTGTTAAATACCATCTGTTAACGCATTCACCTTTCTTTTCAGGGTTCTGGTTTCGTGGCACAAGCCATTGATATAACGGCAAAGGAGCTTCTCGCAGTTGCTACAGATGGAAATGGTATGCAATCAGGCCCTAAATTAGACTTGAATTTTGCTTCTTGGTTTCCAAATTTGTGCTGGTAGTCATTTGCTTATGTTTTGGGCTCCTATTCAGTTGAACAGGTACAGCTGGATCGTGCTAAACAGGCTACTAAATCTGCAATTTTGATGAATTTGGAATCAAGAGTAAGTATGCTTACGTCAAATATCCACTCTGATCTTTTGAGACGTGTTACTTTTCTATAGGCCATGGTCTTTCTTCTGTAAATAATATTTGCTTATCTCCATATTCAGATGGTTGTTTCCGAAGATATAGGAAGACAAGTTTTGACATATGGCGAGAGGTATGGCTGAACTTTGTCAATCTAAAGTCCCCGTTAATTTGAAGTTAGGGTTAAGGGGCAATTTTACCCCGAAAGTTTTTACCTAGGGTCAATTTGGGCCTAGAAGTTTTTCGGGAGGCAATTCTACACCGAAAGTCTAAAAACGGGATCAACATTGCCCTGGTCATTATTCCAGTGAATTTTGATTGTTAGTTGACCAAATATGCTGAATTGACAATTTACATGTCATCCACATTATTTTTATTAATGTGCAAATTTGCCTCAGAAATTTTAAATCTAACTTTGAAAAAAAAATGAAGTAGATGTCACATAGACTTCTGGGGCAAATCTGCTCCTTAATTAAAATGACGTGGATGACGTGGACTGCTTAGCTCAACATATTTGGTCAACAAACAATTAAAATTAACTAGGATAACGGCCAAGGCAAAGTTACTTCCTTTTTGCCCTCAAAAAACTTCTGAGGCAAAATTGCTCCTCGGTGAAAACTTTCGGGGCAAAATTGCTCCTTAACCCTTGAAGTTATTACTAAATTAATTAATTGAAATACTCCCTCCGGTCCTTAATATAGAACATAATATTGATCCTAAATGTAAGACCTATTTCCCATATTTTCCCAATTTGCACCCTTATTAGTGCTTTCTCAACCATAATCAAGTAAAAGAGAAATGGAGTGAATTAAGGAAGTTATTACTAAATTAATTAATGAAATACCCCATCTGTTCCTTAATATAGGATATAATATTGATCCTAAATGTAAGACCTATTTCCCATATTTATCAATATTTTTCCAATTTGCACCCTTATTAGCGCTTTCTCAACCATAATCAAGTAAAAGAAAGATGGAGCGAGTTAAGGAAGATGATTAGAATGTTTTAGGAAACACATGTAATATTAACTTCCTTAATATAATCAAATTAGGTAAATAGATCTTACGTTAAGGACCGGGGGGGAGTACCATATTATTGTTATTTTTTTCACGCTTATCATGCACTTGTCTTGATGTATTATCTTTGTCCGGTTCTTAACATAATTTGGGAGTTAATCTTGGTTCTAAATGTTAAAGACCTACTTCTTTTATTTGTTAATCTTTTTTTAATTTTGCCTCTATTGATGCTTCCTTAACAATAATTAAGCAAGAGAGAGATGTAAAGAATTAAGGAAAATGATTAGTGTGTTTTAGAAAAAACATGTCTTTTTACTCTCTCCATTCTTTTTCATAAGAAACAGCCACCACATATACCCCATTCCTCTTTATAAGAAACATTTAGAGAATGTCTTTATTTTTTTTGTTACATTCCCATTTTGCCCTTATTTAATTTCCCATATTTCCCACACTCTCTCCACCACATATTCCCTCTCTTCGACAGTCATATTTATTACTCCTACTTTTTTTTTTCTTTACTACAATCCTCTTTATTATAACAATTTCCTTATTCTCTCTCTTATTCCTCATCTCTTCATAAATAAGGGGTATTTTTGTCAAAATGATTACAATTTTTACATATTCATTGTCCATAACCGCCGCATTGATCTATGTTATTCGTTTAAGTGTTTCTTATAAAAAGGAATGGAAGGAGTAACTAACTTCTTTAATTTAATCAGTTTTGTAACATGAATGCTACTTGCAGCAAATTACTTTCCACATTAGGATCCAGAGACTGAAAATTAATCATGGACATTAGACAGTATCTATAGAAAGAATCAGCCATTGACATTGATCACTGTATGATAATGGTTTGAACGAGGCAGGGATTGGTTTATAGAGGCTTGATTATTTTTATTTTCTGACATTGTACTGACACCCTCTGTAAGTTTTGTTTATTCTTGTTTTGATCTTTATCGACAATGTTAACATTCGCTAACCTACCGGCATTTCAAAAGAAGACAGACAAAAGAAAATGAAATATGTTGGTTTTATAATTAACATAAAGAGGTGTGTTTCCCCTTTTAGGAAACCTGTGGAGAGCTTCTTGAAGGCAATTGATGAAGTAACTTTGAAGGATATAACCTCAATTTCTCAAAAGCTCATTTCTTCTCCTCTCACAATGGCATCACAAGGAGACGGTAATTCATTCTCTACCATAAACCCCTACATGATATTTTTTTTCCCACCTTCTTGGAAGTTAATCTTGTCTTCCCATGTGTTGCAGTTTTATATGTTCCGAGCTACGACTCTGTAAGCCGCAAGTTCCAATCAAAATAAGATTGCTTTTATCCACATCATATTTGGAGGCTAAACATACAATCTTCTATGTTGTAAAATTAAGTTATAATCCAAAATCTTACAGTCAATAAATTGATGAGTGTGACATAGCAGCATCTGCTTATACCAAATTTTTTTGGGTACATAATTCATTGACCTGAATGGGTCGTCAACTACATGTTTCGATGTTGAACTCAGCAGAACTAAACTCGTGTCGAAGCTAAACAATTTTGATTTTGTTCTCATTTTTGCAAAGGTTAACACCTAATAATGATCTCTCTTTGATCCTTCGGAAGTTGACATGGAAAAGCAGGAATGCTGAACTCTGACACCCCCTTCTAGATACGCAAGTTACACATCTGAATTTGTCTGTTGTAATTTTAGTTTGATTGACAGTTTATGTTTACTATCCTTGTCTAAATGCCCTTAGATGTAGGGATTTCATGAGTCATTCATAAAATAGATGAAATTTCATGCAATTGAAATGACTTGTCTAAATTGCTTATATTGAATAATATAAGCAATTTCAATTGGATTATTTAGAGGGGGGTTAAAAGAACCAAAAAAAAAAAAATTGGAACGAGTTGTTTGGCATAGCGTTGGTGTTTCATGCATGTAACACGTTATGCAGTAACGCTAACGTCTTGTTTGGTTTAATGGAGGGGAGGGGAATGGAGTTTAAATGAGGGGAGGTGGGAGCAGGTAGGGAGAGATTATGAGTTTTGTTTGGTTGGATGGAACGGAAGGAGAAGTGAAGTTTTAGAAGGTAAAGGGAAGTTAGTTAATTAAATGTTGACAAATATGTCCTAAGTAATTTATTTAGATATCAAAGATATTATTTCTCAAGCTATAAATTGCAAAAAGCTTATTGCCTCACTTATATATGATTAAAAAAAACCTTAGATATATATTTAAAATGATGATTTTATCAATTTTAATATGTTAACTCATCAAATTTAATATGTTTTTTTAATTTTAATTTAAATATAAACCTAAATGCTACATCAAATTATAATCCCAAGATAATGAAGATAATCCGGATATCCTATGTTATTGAAGGGAATGATGAGTCATTTTGAAGTCGTATCTCTAAGTAGAAGCATAAGGAAACCAAAAAGGTAGCTGAAAGCACAAGAAAAAACCTAGCCGAGTAAAATAGCATGGAGAGAAGGGCAAAAACCAAAGATGCAAGGAGAATTGAAGAGTAGGATGGGTAAGTCGTAAAGTCGGTGGATAGAAAGGAAGGAGAAAAAAGGCAGTGAAGTGGAGAAATACGGTGGAGGAAAAAAAAGGAGAAGAAAAGTCAGTGAAAATACAACAGGAGGGGGGAGTGTGTCTGGGGAACAAGAAACAAACAACAGAAAAATAATGAGCAAGGAGGAACAGAGAAAACAATGAAGAAAGAGGAGCAGAAGGATCTATGAAGCAAAGAGGCGGCAATAGTTAGATGACAACAGACTAGTTTAAACATAATTTAATATCTGAAAGAAGAGTTAAAAACAATAGAATATATTTTGGTTACTCTGGAATGTTCAACGCAACTGAGTGGAGTAGATTTTGAAGAGTTGGGAGGAGGATTGAGAGAACTAGACATTAGAATTTAGAACTAATAAGAACAGTTGTTGTCGTAATTTTCTCTCTTGTTTTGATATTAAGTTTACAGTCAGATAGAATTTGACTAGATAGATTTAATTTTTAGTATTTTAGTAAGATAAGATTTGATTAGATAGATTATATTAGATATATTTTTATTAGATATATTTTTTGATTTATTTGGCTGATCCTAGTAAAAATTTGATGGGTTTTTATAATAAGATGGGTAAATTTAGAATAATGAAACAATAGTATAGGTATTTTAGTGAGGATAGGATATAATATTTCTCACTCTTTTAAAAAACCCCTAATTTGGAGGGGTGCAGAAGGAGGGAAGGGGAGCACTAAAAGATAAAATTTCTTCCCTCCCCTTCTTCCCATTTTTTCAAATCAAACACATTAACCCCCACCCCACCACACCACACCACACCCCCCCCCCCCCCAAATACCCTGAACCAAACAATGCCTTAAGGCTTAGTGCCAAAACAAGTTTAATTAAGCATTTTTACGAAGGTGATGTTACCCCATGTGGTATCCCATATGGCATCCAAGTAGGGATCGAAGGTGTACATGTTGACATCCTATATGGTCATTAAGGCCTACATGGCAGCGTATGTGGCAACTAAGTCCTAGGTGGAATGCCATATCATCAAGTCACCCAAAGCCAAGTCAACTTAAACGCCACATAGGATCACATCATAAGTTCCCAGCCCCACTCCGGGGGAAAATAGGTTTGGGACTGCAGGAAAAACCTTCAGTTTTCAAGCATCTTTGGTTCATCATTGGTTTTTTTTTTTTTTAGAGAGGTGTAAGATGAAAGAGAAAGAAAATTAATTACAAAAATTTTAATCTGGATCTTTATTTATATTTTTTTAAAATTCTAATTCAAAAAAAATTTCTCTCCTCTACCCACTTTCTCTTCTCTCCCCTCATACCAAAGAGCCCTAAGTAAATACTTATCGTTAAATTCTTGTTTTTTCTAATTCTTGTGATTTTCCTGCCAACCATGCCAGAATTTTTACTTGTAGTGATTGCTCGTAGATGAATTGAGAACATCTTATCATGATTGTTTCTTTTCTCTGATGTGACTGAATTGCATGGTGTATCAGAAACATTAAGAGAATTGGTCAAAACAAATATGTTTGAGGAGTGAAGTGAAAGAAAAGTGTAATTAGATAAACTAACCTAAAAACTTTTGGCATATGATCTGATGAGAAAGTCATGCCAACTTTGTACTTACCCCTATCTATTTCATTCTTTTCTTTTGCCTCCTCACATTCGTTTCATTTCATTGCCCAATACACACTTCATTCCATAGCCTCAACTAAAAATAACTTATTGAGTGCTTTGATATCCCAATATGGGCTTTGTGCCTTTCCTTTCACCCACCAAAGAATTCTCCCTCCCAAGCAACCTCACTCTCACACATGTGCCCATTCTAATCCCAAAGTGGACCCAAGTTAACAACAACTTGTCCCTAGATATCTCACAATTTTTATAGCCAGTTTGGTTAAAAGAATACTAAGAGATGTAATGTAATGGAATGATGATTACGATGCATTTATTTGGAATGTCATTTAAGAATCATTGTCCTAATAGCAAAATGGTCCCCTTGGACAACAGAGAAGGTGGATGATTTTATTCCCCATAGAACTTGTTTGACCTCATTTTCAATTTTTTTTTGAAAAAATAAAAGGAACCATGGGAATGAAATTTATATTTTATTTTAAAGAATAAAAATAAATGTGAAATATCGTTTTTAAAAAAAAAAAAACTCTATCAAGGTAAAAACTGAAGGGTATACATGTCCATATGTTCATTCATCCAAGCTTAAATCTAGATGACACAACTGAAGTTAAGCAATGAGAATCACCTGAATCAATAGAAGACATAATGCATAAACTTAAACTAAACTGCCACTAATGTTTCTTGTTTGAAGAATTTGAATCTAGATATTTATCCTTATCTCATTCCATCTTTTATTATCTGAGTGGGTCTCAAATGGCCCCCCTTCCTTGCAATTTGAAGCTCTTTTACTTGTGAACTTTATTTTCGTTCTAGATTCCTTCCAATGATCTCTTTAACTAGACACGTTTTTCCCCATATACTGCATGAATTTAAAAAAACCATGTTATTCATAATCTGTATATAAGACAATTTGTTGTAGATTGTATATTTGGTATTGATAATCAGAAGGAACTTTTTTTCTGGGGGGGGGGGGTGGTGGTCTTAACAATGTTGTTTTGGCCATCTCTTCACACTTTTACTTCTATTATTTAAACCAAATACTTTGACAATATTTTTAAATACAAAGACATTTCACAAATTAATTGTCATGGGAGAGAGGAGCTAATGTATATAAACTTTAATTGTTGCAGATTCCAATATTAGGTAAGCAAGCGAATTATATCGCCTAAGTTTTTATCGTGATATTTTTTTATTATTATCTACATAGTTTATCACTATTTTGTTCTCATGATACCTTGTCTTAATCTCAATTTGCATAATTAATTGGTATTTATCTAATGAGGATCCTGATGATGATTCCCTTTGTGGGTCGGTATTATTTTGTTTAAATTAATGAATTCAAACAACTATTTTTGGGGGATACCAATTTTCACAATTTGATAATTCAATTAGATACACCAATAACGAAAAGAGATTATATATTCCACTACAAGTAAAGCTAATAATATTTCATAATAATGTTCAAATCTGCCTAAAATCTTCTTTTGTTCCCTAGAATATACATAAAACCGTACCCCTAAATTGTACTGTTTGAGAGATATTCGTAAAATAATAGAATTATGCAGGAAAAAAGAGTATTTAGGAATATTAGCATTAGAATGTATATAAAATTTCATTTTATTATTATCACCAATATTCCTCCGAACTGTATTATATTACAGACTATTTATGGGCGACACAAAATTATTTATAAACCCAGGAATGTTTGTGATTGATAAAGATAGAACTATATGAATTTATGTGGGCTCCATGCTTTGATTAGTCAAATAAAATAAAATAAATAATCAAAGTAATACGATTCTCTTTGTTGTCTTTTTTGTGAGATTGCTGAGAATAATTCTGTAAGATGAGATTTTTCATAAATTGAATGCTTTTGTAGGTTCTTTGCTTGGTCCAAATTTCTCTTATATATACCCTAAAGATAATATATAAGACATATTCCTAAGGAATTTTCTATATAATGTATAGGCAATATTGTAACACCCTCAGATATTGCAGCTCCATATATATATAGAATAAAGTAGCGCCCATGTTATTTCGTAGTTAAATCCAAAATCTAATTTTATTTATGTTGTATTTTCACCCTGATATTATTATTTTTTTTAGTGTTTTAAGCATCCTATCTTATTGATTGTGCATTTAACACTCTAATTTTATCTATGCTTTTGATATTGGATGTAAATAGAAAATAACATGAGAGATGATGGACGCACTAAAAAAATAACATGTTTTGGATGAACCATAAGAGTATTGATTACTACTTCAAAAATAATATGAGGGTGATGGAAGCTGATTTACCTATAACATAATATTAAAGGCTGAAAATGAATTAGCCAATAATATAGAAAAATTAAATTATATGTCTTCATTAAATTGACAGAATATCAGAGGTTGAAAAAAAATTAGCAATCTTTTAATCTTTGGGGGAATACATATAGGAAGAGAAAAAATCACAAACATATTCTTTGAAATAATCAAATTATATTGAAATCTCATGGGACTTAGATTATATTAATTCAAATTGAAAAAAGATCAATTTAGTTTTTTAGTTTAAGCAATCAATGACAAGTCATGAGCACCAATGATAAACCAGGGTGCTACCAACGACTTAAGAACTAGTCATTAGTCGCTCATCATTAGTGGTATCTTGACTTGTCATTGATTGCTCAAATTAATAAGGGCAAAGTGTATTCTCTCTATTCAAATTAATGTAGCTAAGTCCTATAAGGCTTCAATGCAATTTAATGATTTCAATGGACATGTTTGTGCTTTTTTTTTTTTGGGAGAATTGCTAAAAAAGACCTCATGGACAACTTATTTACTAAATGGGACCTGAGAAGATATCATGCACATGGAGGGAAGATTTTTACACACGTAGGAAAGATTTCTGCACACGTATAGGGAAGAATTTTACACACAGGGAAGATCATATGCACACCAGGGAAGATATTCTGCACACGTGAAAGATAATCTGCACGCAAATGTCCCATTTGACAAATAAGTTACCAATGAAAGATTTTTTCACAATTTTCCCCCTTTTTTTTTTCTTCCTTGAAACCTGTATGCCATTCCTCCTTTGTCTTTTACTTTATTCCTGTAACAGCTGATTTGATATTTTTTTTAATTATGACGTAATCTTCTTGTCAACAAAACTTGGAATCAAAACCTTGTCTGAAAGGTATTTCCTTATTATTTAATCCAACCTTGGTTAATGCATTAATTCTATATGTTTTCCCTTTCCAATTCAAATTAAACACGCATCCATGATTATGATACCTCTTCAAAGTCAAACTCCGCACATATCATTTTCCTCTTTGGAAATGAGATATCTTGGTACGTTGTTGAATTTATGTGGACATACATATACCCCATAGAAATTTATTTTATTAAACTTTTGACTGAACTCTAACTATTTTTTCCCCCGCTAACGAACTCAACTCTAATACTAAAACATACTATTAGGAAAACAAATTTTGCATTCTCATACGAAATTCTTGTAAAGCTTGTAAAATGAAAATAGAAGAAAAAACATATATCCCATACACATTTTCACTATTTGTATTTCACCTCATTTTTAATTAACTCCTTAGTAGTGTTTTTTATTGGATTCTTATAGTTTCTTTAATTATAAATGAGTCCTTATACTTAAAATTTATTAATTTATCACTCAATATACACCTTAATTTATTTTTCCATAAAGATCTTAATTAAATATAGATGCAAGGAGACATTTATGAGTATAATAATTTTTTTATGTTATTTTTTTTTCAAAATTTATTTTTAAAAATATTATAAATTGGAGTTTCCATATATGAATTAACGATTTGAAGAGACCTACAAGTAAAATAAAGCGATTAATTTACACCGCTCCTTTGGCGACTATTGTCCCTTTTTTTTAAAAAAAAAATAGAGTAAGGATATTTTTGTCTTTTCACCCACAAATTTTAATGAGAAAATTTCACTATACCCCCACTATAGAGAATTTATATCTAACAGCCCCTAAAGCTTTCTAAAATTTCACTACATCCTAAGAATTAAAATGAAATTAAAATTTGTTGGTGAAAAGACAATGGAGCCTCCCTACTTTATTTTTTTTTTAAAATGGGCAATAGTCACTGGAGCTTTGGCCATAGTTGAAATATAATCGCTCAAATAAGTTTTAGTCCATAATCTAGTAGATATTGAAATATGATGTTGCAGGGTGAAGAATAAGGGAAAAATACAAAACTTGTCATTAGAATAAGTAAAATGGGCTAACATATGCAGATATACCATAAATTGTGTTACTGTCATGCTACTAAGTAGATGTTCAATGTTGTATTGTTTAGTTTTTAGCTTAATGATCAATGTGTTTCCTTCACTCAGCTCATTGGGAAAACAGTGAGGCTTTCCTTCCCTGCCATAAAAAAAGAGTCGGACAATTATAAGCAATGGATGTAGATGGGGATATTAAAGTGTACCATTATTAATAATTTACCTCCTCTTATCACAGCAAACAATGGCAAATCAATTGGTTAAAACCATTCAATATTTTTTTTTTTTTTTGTAGTTTGCTTATTTCAAATATTAGTTGGTGTATTTAATATATTTTTACAACAATCATTTTTGTGTGGAGATGCTTGACAAAGATGTGGATCCAATGCTCCGTGACTTGGTTATCAATTACACGATACATGGATTTTGTGGGGTTATCAATTACACGATACATGGATTTTGTGGGGTTTCAAATCAGATTAAGAAGTATTTAGCTTTGTATTTATAAAACTTATTGCAAATTACATAGCAAACAATGAAGAACAAATTGGTTAGAGACATTCAATATTCAATCAATTTCGATTGCTACATCAACACACACACACCTGTATTGTCATCACTATTTACTTCTAACTTCAGAATGGAATAAATACGCCACATGCTTTGTCATAGACATGTACATCAAATAACCAAATGATAAACAACCAAATTATCTTAAATAGGTCAATCACATCACATACTTTCACTTATCTTCAAAAAACATCTAAACTTGTGTGCAATTGCATAAGTACCTTATAATAAATGACATAATTCTACACATCCAAATCTTGGGTATATGATCAAACAAACAATTAAAGCACTTTAGCTCGTGCAATGCAGAGGGGAGAATGTCTTTTTTATTCTGTAGTTTGTGACAATTTACATGTTGTTTAGTCAACATCCACATTAACTACTATAAACAGATTATGTGGGTGTTTGGCCAAGCTTAAATAAGGGCTTATTTAAAAAATAAGCCCGAATCACGCAAGTCGAGAAAAAACTCCTCTCACATACTTACCTCGTATACTGTGAATCACGAATTATAAGCACGTTTTGGACAAAAATAAGCCATTCCAAACACACACTATGAGCCTATATAATAATATTAATTTATAATTTAAAAATTGTAGCAACCCAATAAAAATTTACAAAAACCTAATTTTTTGACCTGTCTTACAAGACCTTATTAAAAGTTAGGTAAAATCATAATAACCGACATATTAATTTGCCCCTTCCATTTATCTATACCGTGAACATCATTAGACATGCCTTCCATGATCTCATTTATTTATTTGTTTATTGATGGCTCTTGAGGCTGCTGTGAAGATTGTTATAAGCGTGAGGCCTGACTCCCGTCTGATTGAGATCCTAAATGGGACCCATAGATTTTGAAGGTGGGACCCACATAGTGCTGCCCGTCTTCTACTCTGCTCTTTCTAAGTACCGTACATAATTTGTCTCCAGTGTCCATTGGCACTCAAAACAATCTTTAGATAGAAATAACTAAATAAAATTGAATTTTAATTTTTGAATCCTCTTCTGATGTAAGGATTTTTTTCCCAATAATATAATGATTTTATTTATAAGTAATATTTGATTTAATTTGATAAAAATACAATTCATTTTTTTATAAAGGAAATAAGTTTAAATTTTTGAATCCCAAACTTAATCTCGCTCTTAACATAAATATTTTACGTTAAACTGTTTCACCCCCTAAATTTAGAAGGTGTATTTTCAATCTCTTAATCTTAATATTGTTTATTTCATTTAACTGAAAATGCTAATTCAAAAAATTTAAATAGTACCTATGTATCATATTTATATTAAAGAATTAAAACATGATTATATTAAGCATGCTCTAAATTTATATTAATTCTGTAATTTTATATAAACATGATTATATTAAAGAATTAAAATCTAGAGAATGCTTTGACAATATTTAATTGCAAAGTCACCATTTAAATTTGTTAAACTAGCATTTTTCATTAAATAAGACTAATGGTGTTAAGATTAAGAGACTAAAATTAATTAAACTGAAACTTGAGATAAATTTAGATGACCAAACATGTACTTTAGTTAAGATTTTATTAATAATTTAATTGTAAATATGTATCTAAGTAATTTATGAGTAATAAGATTTTCCTAAACTCTAATAATAAGCTTATATCCTGACTTGTCTAATTCCTTTTTTTAAAAATAATAAAAATAACAAAACTTACCGACACAATCCAAACGTTGACGTAATAAAAAAAAGGTGTCGTGAAGAAATAATAACAGTCCATTATTACTAATTTATCTTGTGACCTATTAGGCGACTCTGGTCTAAATAAATTAATTTAATATTGACTGATCTTAGTATTAAAAGGAAAATAAATTAAATAGTAATTAGACGATAGAATCATAGAAGAGAGAAGAAGGGCGTGGGGTGGTCCATCAAGGACACTGCTCATTTGTCTTACTAACCAAGCAACATATATGCACTCTCACACTACACTCACATTCATGCTCACAAAAAAAAAAAAAACAATCATGATTCAACACTCCTCCTCCTAACCCATGTGATTTTCTATCATCCCTTTTTCCCTATTATATATATTAATAATTGAAAAAGCTTGTTTGTTTTAATTTCTTAAAAAATTGTTTCATAAAGGTTATTTGTACATAGTAGGAGCTAACTAACTATGGTGAGTATTAAATTAATGGTTACTCTGCTTTTTGAAGAGGTGTGTTATAGCAGTTTTCTTCCTTTTCTTGGCTTTGCCAAGTCATGGATTTAAAGGTGGGAGGGGTGGGGGGGGGGGGGGGGGGGGTTAAGATTTATCATGAAAAGCTTGATTTTCTGTGTGCCAATGCTAGAGTAACAAAGAGATATAGAATGAGGAAAAACCAGATCCTAATTCTCTGTATAATAATATATAGAGAGAAAACATCAAAAAATGGAACCCCGATTCTCTATATGCTAAAATTACAATTAGATGGAATAGGGAAAAATGTATCAAACCTTGATTCTCTATGTGCTGTAATTAATAGATAAATTAATGAAATTAGGAAAATTCAATCTAGATTTTATATATATAGGTTGAGGAAAACCAAATCCTTTCTCTGTGTGCTATAATAATTGAGAGAGAGAACTTGGAAAAACAGAATCCTGATCCTCCGCATGTTATAACAACAAATAGATAGAATCAAGAAAAACGTATCAAAAGTCCTGATTTTCCGCGTGCGGTAATTAACTGATCGATGGAACTAGAAAACCGTAAATCTCTGGTATACTTTTATTAACAAGATCTTGACCATCTATCCATCTTATGATGATATCTCTTATTGTTTTCATGAATTATGAGACGATGCCGTTTTGATGCTTTTGGTTAGGTTTTGTGATTACATCTATAGCTAGTTTGCCTTTTTCTCCCAGGAGACCGCCTCCAATGCATAACATGGGATAGCTTCTCAAGTTAACTTTGGGGGTTAAAGGTGATGTGTGTGAGTGTGTGTTGAAGCAGCTTGGTAGACCCCACCCTTTTCTTTTAATATATATATTTTTCTGTGCTTGTGTGTACAGACTTGAGTCGTTAAAGTAGAGTCCTGGAGATAGGTTTCTGATATATCTATTTTCCCACATAGTTAAAGCTGCTTGCTGGTTTATACCTCATCCCTCTCTTACTCTCACTACTACACACAGTTTCCTCTCTCTCTCTCTCTCTCTAATCCTCTTAGGTAAAATATTCTCACCTCTTCTCTATTCTCTCGTGCTTCTTATAATAGTTAACAATATTCAGAGTCAGTTTCAGTTCATAAATCATCACCCTCTCCTCCTCCTCCTCCTCCTTCTTTTGTTTATTGATTTGGTGGGGATATGTCTAGTTTCTGAATCAAATCACTACACATCATATTAGCTGAATTAGCATATGTATTTCTTGACATAAACTAATTAGCCATAAACCCAGAAGAAACCGGTGGGTGTATATGTGTTTATATATATATTTATATTGATGTGTTTAGATTAAGTTTTGTGGAATTCGCTGTAGTGGTGAAGATATGATCTGAAGAAAGAAGAGAGAGAAAATTAAGTGGGAGATGGTAGGCGAAGGATGATGAACAGTCTGAAGACGAAGAAGAGCAGTGATCTGATAGACGCCAAGCTGGAAGAGCATCAGTTGTGTGGATCCAAGCAGTGTCCTGCTTGCGGACACAAGTTTCAATCCAAACCTGTAACTACTCGTTCATTTCTTCTCATTATTTTTAATTATTAATTATTCTTGCCTTCAACCACAAGCCTGCTTCTTTATTTATATCAACTAAGAATCATATGGTACTACTATTATTAAAGCGAGTTTTGTGCGTAATTTGTTGCTTTTTGAATGATTTTGAATATGTGTGTGTGTTGTTGATCATATCATCAGGACTGGGTGGGTCTACCAGCAGGAGTTAAATTCGATCCAACAGACCAAGAACTGATTGAACACCTCGAAGCCAAAGTTGAATCCAAGCACCACATGAAATCTCACCCTCTCATCGATGAGTTCATCCCCACCATTGAAGGCGATGATGGAATCTGTTACACCCATCCTGAGAAACTCCCCGGTACACATATAGATCTCCTTTTCTACTTTAAAATCAAATTATCATTAGTCTCACATTGGAAGCCGTATAAGTTTAAGTGACTCTTCCTTTTAATAGGCCAGTCTTTTGGGAAAGGCCTACTTACAGAAGATTATGAATTCAAAAGCTCTCCGATAGGCTAATTTTTCGGGATTGAGCTCTCACTTCTGCTTATGTTCATAACACAAACACTATATGTAGCTCTTAATTTTGGGTCCTTAATTAGATTCATTCATTGAAGTTCAGGAATTATATTGATGATTATTGCAGGAGTAACGAGGGATGGGTTGAGCAGGCACTTTTTTCACAGGCCATCGAAGGCGTACACGACGGGGACAAGGAAGAGAAGGAAGATCCAGAACGAGAGTGAGAACTTACAACAAGGAGGAGGAGGAGGAGGAGAAACCAGATGGCACAAAACTGGGAAAACCAGACCAGTTCTGGTAAATGGAAAGCAAAAAGGGTGCAAGAAAATCCTCGTACTCTACACCAACTTTGGCAAGAACAGAAAGCCTGAGAAGACCAATTGGGTTATGCATCAGTACCATTTGGGACAACATGAGGAAGAGAAAGAAGGCGAACTTGTCGTCTCCAAAATCTTCTTCCAGACACAACCCAGACAATGCACCACAACCAACAACCCAAATAATACTAATTGGTCGGAGAGGAGCGCGACAACCGGCGAAGAAGCGAGCGGAGATCAGCCGAATAGTAATAGTAGAAGAGAGAGTACAAGTGGGAGTTGTTCTTCTAAAGAAATAGTCACTCATGACGTCTCTACTGTTCCTGTTCCTCCTCCTCCGCCATTAGCTTCCTTCACTGCTTCTGCTTTGGATATTCATCATCAGCAACACCTCAAATCCGACCATTTCAGCTTCATTCCATTCAGAAAAAGCTTCGATGAGGTAACTTATATACATATATACAAATTATTTTATATATATATATATATATATCAGTCTGAAAAGTGAACAGCACGAGGAAGAGGTATGTGCACTACCTGATTTGAGATCATATATCAGTGTCAACTAACCACCACTTTCTTTAACCTGAAAATGTATCTCTAAATAAAGATGTTTCTCTTTATTTCCTTTTCTTTTTCATACATACATATATATATATATATATATATATATATAATCTCTTAGAGCTTAAGTAACATTATTTAGAAATTAACTGTAAAGTTGATAGCTATGGTGGCTAGAGCTAATTAATATCTAGAGGAGTGATATAAGAACTGATTTAATTTATGAAAGAGAATGATAATATATAAGAATAGACAAACTAGCTAGCAAGCTAGGCCTAGCTAATAGAATAGCATGACTATGAACCAACACAGGATATTGGGTTTAACGAAAAGGATTAACCCTTTACAACATGACAAACTAATGTTTGAATTCCTATTGGAGAAGGTGCCTATATTTAATACTCTACAGTGCTTCAAATATAATTGTTTTCTATAAAAGGATACATGTTCCTATAAAAATAATAATATGACTGAAGGATCTGAATCAATAATGTGAAATTACATTGCAGGTTGGAATTGGAGATGCTTCAAGAGGAAGAGAAGTATTGCAAGGTTCAGGTTCATCAGCAGAAGAAGCGAATCATCATCATCATCAACAACAACAGATTCCAGCAAATTCTTCAGCATTTCATATGATCAATAGGCCTTCAATTCCTATTTCCACCATTATCTCTCCACCTCCTCCTTTACACCATCACACCTCCATTGTCCTTGATGATGTCACCAAATTAATGCTCCAAAATGATCATTTCCAGGTAATCTTAATCACCCCAAATCCCATTAATTGCTTCTTAAACATGTTTATCCTCTCTTTTTTTTTTTTTTTATGTTACTACCTTTGTCTTTAATATAAGGACCAATTGACTTTGTTTTTAGAGAGATTAAGGAAGATAAATAAATTACTTTAAATTATTTATATTTATTGTTTTTCTACCAAAACTAATTTTATGACTTATAAACTGATATATAATATATGGATACGCAACATATGATATAATTAAGTAATTTATTTAACTTCCTTAATCTTTTTAAAAAAGTTAACTAGTTTTTATATAAAGGAACAGAGGGAGTATTAATTAACGAGACTTGGATGGCTCATATATTATATGAAACCTAAAAAGCACATGAAGCTGTCAACACAACCCAAATACTTCTTAAACATGCTTATCTTTTTATATTATTATTGCATAGAACATGATAAGTATATATCCAATTAGTTTTTATTATTTCTAGAATAAGCTTATATTTTTATGAGAGAAAATGGACTGATGAGTCTGCAAACTTGTGTGCTCAAACATGATGATTAAGATATGTGTGTATGTATAGTTTGAATTTGATTGTTTTTGTCCTTTTAATTTGATGAGTAGTAGTAGTGCGTAACTAATTTAAACTTTTGTGGTAACTTTTTATGATATTTGGGTAATAAATATTTGTGTACATATAATATATATACACTCATGGCAGCAACAACATCATAAACTAGACGGAAGGTCTGCTTCTGGCTTGGAGGAACTCATTATGGGATGCACTTCAACTAATTCCAAAGAGGTATACAAATATATATATATCTATATATAGATATATATGTTTAAACTTTAAACTTTTTGAGTCATCTCTAATTCAAAATACAGACTTTGAGCAGTGTCATAATAATACCCACATTATATAGAGAATAAAACAAGTAGTCAAATTAAACCCAACGCTTATTATATAGTATATTAAAGGCTATAAGCTTTGTTCTCTTTTTATGAGTCCTCCTTTATGTCTTCTTCTTGAAGTATTTACACACGCACACACACACATACAACCCTAAAACTTATTAATAACACATATAATTTTTTGTTTTAATTTGCAGGAGTCATCTATCACACATTATCAACAAGAAGCAGAATGGTTGAAGTATTCTTCATACTGGCCTGATTCTGATAATCCAGGTCATCATCATCATGGTTAGAAATCAATTAAGAGGAAAGGAAAAATAATAGGGAAAAAAATGGAGACAACATTATGATCATCATTATAATACTTGAAGTAGTAAGTAGTCTTGCACAAGTTTTAGTTTTTTTTCCCTCATTTTCAAAAAACTAAAGGCCAAGATATTATACTGTTTTTTTTTCTGGTTCTTTAATGTTCTCATTGGGGTCTGTCTCTCAACGGAACAACTTGGCCAGAAAGAGAGAAAGAACAAATTAAAGTGTAAAGAGTGAAAATCAAAGAAAAGAAGGGAAAAGCAGGAGAGGAAAAACAAAACAAAACAAAAGAGAAGCCAAGAAAGGCTGCTCTCTCTCTCACCCTTCTGACGCACACAAGGGAGAACCAAAGTCCCAAAATTCTGCATGGAAATCAACAATGTTATTATTAGATCATCATCTTTATTTTACTATTTCTCATCACATTGTTTAATTATTTTAAGAATTAGTTTTATGTATAATTTCCCCTTTTTCTTGTATACCAGAAATATCTACACCATTGAGTTTGATCAAAATGCAAACCATTCAGTTATTATTATTTGTGTTGTGCTTAGCTTATAGTCGACCTTTTATTTTGTTATAGCAATTAAATCATGAATTAATATTGCAATTTCCCCAAGGAGTTCGTTCCTCATATCAAGTTGGGGATTCACCACTTTTACATTTATCGTAAAGTAATCGTATGGTTTTATCTTTCTCCTTTAGAATTATTATAATCAAGTACTTCATACGTTGAAGCTATAGCCTCAAGCCTCCTCAAATACTAAGAAAACGTAGTTCTAATTTTTATGTTTTTGTTGAGGATGACTTTCCAAGTTGTTGGACAACTTAATAGGAATACTCTCTTACATATATCATTTTATGGTTGAATAATAATTTCGTCTGTAATCTAATAATTCAATAATGTGTGTGTATATAGTGTTATTATAATGTGTGAAAACACACACACACTTGAAGTTGTCAACATAATAAGCAGAACTTGACGAACTGTTATTCAAGGATCAACTATAAGCAGCCATTATTATATAGTCACAATAATAATTCTGCATCATATCCCAGTTAAGTTTCTTAATTATTACATCTATACTATACAAGTTATGATTCTTTTTCCAGAAAAAGAAAAA
Organism: Inga leiocalycina; assembly: GCA_963242795.1. NCBI lineage: Eukaryota > Viridiplantae > Streptophyta > Magnoliopsida > Fabales > Fabaceae > Inga > Inga leiocalycina. The sequence goes on from OY725320.1 coordinate 62,868,697, forward strand.
TTACTTTCTCAGGAAATTGACTGTAAGTTTGAACATGACTGGCGAAAGAGTCGAATGTGTATGTGTGTGTTTGAACAAGGAAAAGATGGAGCCAAAGTTTAAATTTCACGCTTAAACATTGAAGCCTTTGATTATATCTATATATATATAGGCAATTATAAAGAGTTTTTAATTTCGTCATCCTTTTGTTCAGGTTTAGAAGAGGAAAAGAGGGCGCAGCATATATATATATAAACTATATGTGTAGCAGACATAAACTTCTTTATTGCTTTATTCTGAGTTAGATTCGAGCTTTTGTTGAGTATTATTATTATTAGGGTAAAGATGTGAGATAACGCGGGGGTGTTATCTTTTTTCATGGGACATGCACGAAATAAAGGAAGAAGGAGAAGCAGCAGCAGCTTCATGTTAGTTTCATAAGGCCGAATAAAGGCATCAACCACAAGACAAGAATAAACTTTTTACCATCTTTTATTTATGCACACACATATATATATATATGTTATGTATGTTGTATATATGTGTGTTGTGTGTGTATTTCTCTTTCTTTTTCAAATGAATAGCATCTTCCCTTTGTTCCAGTTCCTCCCTACCTAACTCACACTTCATTGCTACAGATATATATATATATAGTCCCTATCATACACACACACACACACACACATATAAAATGATGAATTGAAAATTAGGTAAACAAAAATGGAGCCAACTTTGGATCTCTTGCTGTCAAGTGGTGGGAGAATCTTTGTCAGAAGCAATATATGCACACACACACACACACTCAAAATATAAACAAAGTTAGAAAGATACGCACACATATTGGTTGGGGACGATGTGTGTGTGTGTGTATCTGTATGTATACTAAGGAAGCTTTTTTTTTTTATATATTAAGGAAGATGAGAAGAGGGATGTGCCATTGGCCATTTAAAATTTAAAGGAAAGCCCTAAAAAGGTGATATTGAGTTCTTTCACTTTTTGGAAGATTTTGTATGCTAGAGAGAGAGGGAGACGAAGAATAAGGAAGGGATTAGGGTTTTTTTGAGGGTAAGGGAGAGAGATTTGGTGGCATAAAGGAGAGGCAGGAGGAATGGAGGATAGTGCAAGCAGGAATATAACAGCATGCCTCTTTGCCTTTTCTTGATTCTTCCCACATGGGTCCCATCTTCGGCCCTGCTTTCATTTTTGACAGCCCCACCACCTTTTTTTTTGTCTTCTAGTGCTTGGCTTCAACACTTCAACCACCCCCTCTCAGACTTTTTTTTTTCCCAACCCTCTTAGTTCATGATCCTGATTGAGTTAGTATTAGAGAAATATGTTTATGTAAATCAAAATAAAATTTTTTTCACATACTTATCTCTTATACCGTAAATTATGTTAGAACAGTAATTTCTACAGCTAATCCAAACAAACACTATATATGCACACATACATTATACCCCCACTTCCTAAGCCTTTTATATGATACAAGTAAATAAAGTATACTCCTTTGGTCTCTTATTATAAGCTTTAAATTTGTGAATGAGCTTGTCCCAAAATATAAATTTGATTTTAGGTTTCTCTGAACTCTAAACATTTATTGTGTGTTTTTTATAACTTTACCCCTTGTTGATTCTATTTATTGTATTTATTTTCTCTCACTTTATCTTTTTTACACTAAAAGGCACATTTGAAAAAGTATATACATATTTATTGCCTCTAATTAGTTTTAACTATTTTTTTATTAATGCAAATTAGTTATTTAAAGTTTATAATAAGGTACGGAAGGAGTATGTAGATTAAAAAAGTTGGTAAAAATTAGTTGAAAATAATAAATATGTAAAATGTACTTCCTTATGTTTCTATTGTAGACACTTTCAATTAATTTACACAAATTAAAGAATTACAATTAAATTATTAAATATGTCTTAACTTAATAAAATTTTAAACTTTACCCTTGTAAATATAGTTTTGAAGGGGAGAGAAAAATATTATGAGCCACATTTAAACATTAATTGTAGGGTCAAAATTGGCAAATGAACACAGATGACCATTGTTTTAACTCACGAATTGACTCTCCAAGTTTACAATTTTTATGTTTCCAGCTTACAAAATCATTTTGAGTCACTCTTAAACACGTGCTATTTGTAAACTCGGTTAAATTTACGAGTTTAAACACACCATGTTTACCATTTTTACAGTTTAAATTTATAAAATCATGTTAACTCACTCTTAAACCTATACTAATCTTTTTTATTTGGTTATATTTAGTGACTTTATATATGCATTTTAAAGAAATTTCTTTGTTGAGTATAATAAAATATGAATGTTGATAGATTTAATTTCAGTTATTTGGATTTAAAATATATTTAAATCAAACTTTTTTCATTTTTTATATTTTAATTATTTAATTATATACTATAAATACCCATTATTTATAAAAATAAACTCTTACGAGTTTGCAATTTGAGTTTAGGATATGAGTTTATATTACTGTCACGAGTTCACTTAAACTCGTGAATTTGATAATCTTGCTGATGACTCTACAAGTAACTTAAATTATGGATTAAAGAATCCTTTCAGCCTATTTATTTAAAGCCCCATTATTTATGAAGAGAGAGCTCGTGAAATAATTATTACAGTATAATAAATGAGAGTATAAATAAAAAACGATACTAAAAATATCAGACCAACTATAAGTGTCACTTGTAAACAAGAATAAGATGTCCTGAAAATCTTCTACTCTATGAGAAGCAATTTTCTGTTTCTTTTTCTTGTTTTACTGTTACACCACTGTGCATATAAATATAATTGATTAAAACTGAAAACTTCATAATTTTAAAGATATTTTCTTTGTCCTCCAATTAAATTAAAAACAGAAAAGGAGGAGTTATGTTTTCGGTAAGAATAAGAGAAGTACATTGCTGGCCAAAAAAAAAAACAGAGAGAGAGAAGTATATCAATGAAATATTAAATTAATTTCTCGTTTATTATGCAATAAAAAGAAAGTTTTTTTCTTACCGCCAAATTCCTCCTTAGTACAATGATTTTATTAATCTTCTTAGTCACTTCAAAACTTCAGTATTTTTTGCCATGATGAGCCCAATAATTATAATTATTATACTTATTCATGTCCATTTAATAATTTATGAGACAGTCAAATCAATGACTTAAAAGCAAGATTCTTGTTCATTTTGTTTTTATAATCAACCAAGCATAAAGGGCTAGCTTTTCTCTTATACTCTTATACTCTTATACTACCTACCACTCATAAGCTACATTACCTAAAAGGCCTTAAGGTTAGGGATCAAATCAAACAAGAGTGTTTTGTATTTGTCCATGGAGTGATTTTTTGAGGGGTATACTTGTGACGCAATGTTGATTTTGGACTTGATCAACTTGTTACTTGTGGACCTGAGCTACATATAAAACTTGTTATGGGCTTAGGGCTTTCCCAGATAACGAGGTAATTGGACATAACCTGTGATCAGATGAGTGGTCAGTGATGGTCTACCTTTCTTCCGTTTCTTTTCTTTTCTTTTTTTTTTTTTTTTGCCCTTAAAGTGAAAACTGACAATGGGCAAGCCAATAATAGAGCATCACAGAATTACTGGTGTGTTTGTGGGTGAGAAGCAGTTACAGTAATATGACACAACGGACAAAGTACATTCAGAAGCAGCAGCAGCAGCAGATCTACTAAATCTTCTCCAACTATAACAAAAGCTTTCAAGGATTGAATTTAATAAAAAAGGTTAGTCTCTCGTAATGTGATGAATCAATATTTAAATCCTTAAGAGAGATGGCCATATCGATGGTGCCTCTAAGAAGATTGCTTCTAACAGAAGAATACATGTGGGAAAAAAAAAGGGGTTCCAAGGGTGTACCAACCAGGCACTACGTTTTGTATCAGTAAATGCAATTGTCAAGACCAAACGGTGTCTGATGATCAAGTAGCAGGAGCTGCCGGGGGCTCTTGATGCAAATCAAAGCACTGGATATTCTCACTCTAAAGATGGTTCAGAAAGTATTTTAAAATCAGCACCCATGATTGGCCAGTTGCATCCACCAATCAATACAAACACTAGCTTCTTACAGGCTCAGGCTCATAATTCACACTTTTGTCACTCTAAAGATATGCTTCTAAGTAACACTTTAGTCAGTGATGATTATATCTCTTTCCTCATCAATGAGATTGATCAACCAAGGGTTTTAGTTTGTCCCTTCTGGATTAATTCCAGAGCCTCGGTTGAAAAACTACAAAACACAACTTTCTTGTAACCTTGTGTCCAAGCAAATCCTTACGTCAAGTAGAATCCTATAATTTCAGCTTAAGCATTGGGTAAATATCACCATTTTCTCATGAAACCACTTATTCACCATCCAACCTCATCTCCAAACATGCTTCAACAAATAGCTTCATCTCTTTAGTTCGTCAAGCCATCCACATCAAGAAGTCACCATACCGCTTAAGGTGGTTTCCAGCAAGAGTTCTGATCCCTATTGTGCCGTTTACTTCCATCCTAAGTCTGCTGTCACTTAATGGGAGCTGATGAAGGCGACGTCCCCTTCAAGGCTACTTCTTCAATATCTTGAGCTCCGTAGTAACCAGCAAGTATGGGCAGATATCTTCTGCCAGGGTACGTACAATTCGGTTAGTTAGGCCAGAACATGAGAAATTGCCCCAATTGCACATTGACGTCACAAGGATTTCACTTGGATTAAAAAACATGTAAAAGTTACATTCATTGAACAAAACAGAATAACTAGAGACAAAATGCGATTACTGATCTATTTACAACCAGAACTACAAGTCGTTTCTCCAGACCTAGTCTTGCTTCCTATGCATCCTCTTTTCACGTAACAGTTGTGTACCGGCTTTGGTGGGATGTGTTCGATCAAACATCACTTATTTCCATGATCTTCTGTTCAGGCCACCATTTATGAGTATATATTCATGACAAGCTACCTTAGCAAGCACGCGCCTCAGACACAGGCAGCCGCCGGGTTGCTGGTATGCTATAACCAGAAACTTTTAACGATGCAAACAGGCAAGATAGCTTCGATATCATGGGCTTAGACTTTGTCTTTGGCCCTTTGGGAACAATGGCCAGCTCCATACCAGTATCAAAGGTGTTATGGTAACCCTCAAGATCAGCTTTGGTTATAAGAACTGCATCACCTGTGGGAGAGTATGGCCTAGGACAAGGTCTGCGCTTGCTATAATTCTGAACAGCCTGCTCAATATAATTGCATCCGTGCAAAAATTATATTTATAAAAAATTCAAGATACTCTAAATGAAAAAGAAATTACAAAAATAAATGAATTTTTACCTTCCACTGTGAGGGTGCTAATAGAACTCTAGGTCTTCTTGACCGTACATATTCCAGGGCAGCAAGAGGTGTCATATGCTTGTATTCAACCTACAGGACATAAGTGGACCATGAGGGGAATTATTGATACCTTTATATTTCAACCACAGCCACAAGTGTAACCGTGAGATAAAGTTACCAAATAGCAAAGGACAATTGTTGTACTCCTGCCCCGCCCAGCTTTACAGTGAACATAAGTAGTCTTGCCACATGATGCGTTCTCTAAGACCAAAAGGAAAAAAAAAATTATAAGGCAATGGAATATGTCCAATCAAATAATGAAATCAATAATGCTTGAGATTTTACCAGACCCTAAAGGGAGGGGAAAAAAGAACTCACGATGAATGAATTGCACAGCTCGACTTATATCTGAAAATGAAGGGGCAAAGAGATAATCCCTTGTAGGGATAACCAAATGATCGATTCCATGTGCCTGAAACGGATTTTAACCAAAAGATTAGCATTTCTATTTATAAGATACATATTCAAGAGATTATGACAACAATTTTTTGTTTGTGTATCTACTCCTTGGACATACAAAATTTTACAACTGTCTAATACTCTGTTAGTAGGCTTTCTATATAACAATAGTATTATGCAAAAAAGATAAGTTAGACAGAAAAATGGACTAACGCTTACAAGATATAATGATGAAGGCACCAAGGTTTCATAAGGTTCGTTTAGAGTAATTACACCACCCACACCAAGCTTCTTCAAGCGTGGAACATCTTTGGGGAACGGAACAGCTCCCAGTAATAGAAACTGAAAAGAACAGCAGAGGAAATGAAAAACACTGCTTCAGTCGTTTTCAGCCGGACGAAACACAGAGAACCAACAACAAAGATCCCAAGGAAAAAAAAACAACAGCGGCCAAGCTGCTTGAGCTCACCACTCCTTTTAGGGAGAACCAAATACAGTACATCGAAAAAATGAGAGATCTTTGAAGTTTTCTCTCGAAATTCGATTTCAAAAATTTTAAAAAGAAAAATTCTTTTCCAGATGTAGCTCAAAAACAGGGACGCATTTAAAATTTGCAGACCTTCTTCACTGGCCTTCAATTAACAATCAGAAAACAAATTGTAGAACTATCATTTCATTTTCTTTCTCAATGACCAATCACCAAATAAACCCAAACTAAACCACCATTTCATGGTTGGATGCAATAAAAAACTGAAGGGTTTCAAAGATCGTTTGGTTAGAAAGGAGAATATTTATCAACGATAAAAGAAAATAGTAATAGCATCAGTGAGAGCAAAACCTCATCGACTTCATCCCACCACCGGAACTCTGTCTCAATCTTGTTTCGAAGCACATTATACAAAAGCGTCGGGTAAAACAAGATCCGGGCACCTGCTCCAACCAATGCCCTCTTTGCATCAACACTCACAATCTGCCCCTCGTAATTCCCTTGGCTCCGACAGCTATCGGAATCCATATCGTCCAATTGCTCGATCTTCATTCCAAACGGCTAAATGAAAACCCTAAAAACAACCACAACCAAATTCAGAAGACCAGATTCACAAAATGAAACCATAACAGCCTGTGAAAAAACAAAACTAAACAAGCTAAAACCAAAATTTAAGGGGCGGAAAATCGCTTACAAATGACTCGATAATCAGGGAAGATGAGTGATCGGCGAGAATCAGTTCCGATCAAAGACAAAACTAATAATCAACAAACAGAGATAATTGAAGAACCAAATCGGGGAGTGAATCAGAGCATTTCCGAAGGAGGAGTAACAGAGAGTGAAGAGTAATACTATGGAGAAATGGAGAATCAGATTATTGAGGTCGAAACGCCAGAATAAAGTAAAGAACTGAAATGAATAGTCAAACTCCAGAGTAGAGAAATTTGAATAAAAATGCCCGGAGAATTTAGCATATTTACGGTAATGGCCAGATTTTGGACTTTTTTCCCTTCTTAAAATTTTATCTCTATCCAAATTAAAAAAAAAATAGATGATTTAAATTTTAAATTTTATAAAATTATTATTTTAAATATAAATAAATAAATTTTAATTATTAAAATTTAATCTATATAATTTATAGCTGTAACACAAATATAATTTTTAAAAAAAAATTAAATTATAAAATATTATAATAATAATTTTAAAAAATATTAAATTTAAATTATTTATTTATAGATTTGAAGGTAGAGGTAAAATTCTGAGAAGAAAAATAAAAAAGTGATTCTAAAGTATCATCGCCTCTGGATTTTGAGGAAGAGGACACCTGTGGGTAGTTTCGTAATTTCCTATGTTGATGGATACTGCACACTGGAAAATGGGGTCGAATAAGTGTGCGTTTGGAATGGCTTATTTTTATCCAAAACGTACTTATAATTCGTGATTCACGGTATACGAGGTAAGTATGTGAGAGGAGTTTTTTCTCGGCTTGCGTAATAAATGCGTTTTTACTGTATAAAACGCTTAAACAAACAAGCCTTAAATGAATTCCTTTCCGTTTAGAAATTTGCTGTTGTGGGGAAACCACAAGGTTCCGTTCACACTATGGCCTAGCTTTTTTCACCAAGGATGCGTTGTGCTCGTGGGAGAATAAATTATTGATTTGTAATGGGTTGAGTTGTATCTGCAAGACTGCAACCCTCGGGTACTTTATCGTCTGCAGAATTTTCAGCACCTAAATTAATTTTTGGGAAAATTTCACAAAAATACAAAATTTTGAATTAGTCCGCTGTCAGTACGGATGAACAATGCGGGGGGCGTCAAAAAACGATTTTGCCTTTCAGTCCTCATTCTCGCCACTTCAGAATAACAACACGCTGCTCTTAATTAACAACTCTAGTTTATAACAACACCGGTCTTGTTATTAACAACACAATATTCTACATTAACAACTCACATTTTTTGTTTCACAACTTCGTAATTTTAGTTTCAGGGCCAATAACAACACCTCTTTCTTTATTAACAACACCACATTTTACATTAACAACACTATATTTTTGAGATGCGAATATGTGGAAGAATAAAGTGGAGTTGTTAATTAAGAATCCGGAGTTGTTAATAACAAGACCGGTGTTGTTATTGTGAAAGTAAAAAAGATGAAACCGGAGTTGGTAATCAAGAATACGGAGTTGTTAATCAAGAAACCAGAGTTGTTAATTAAGAGCAGCGTGTTGTTATTCTGAAGTGGTAAGAATAAGGACTGAAGGGCAAAATCGTCTTTTGGCGCCTCTCGCAATGTTCATCCGTACTGACAGCGAACTGATCCGAAATTTTGGAATTCGCAGCACTGATTAGGGATTTTCCTATTTCGGATGTATTTTTCTGAAATTTTCCCTAATTTTTTTCATGTTAGTCAATCATTTTAAAATATTTTTTAATTTTTGGTGCGGAATATATCAAAAAATATTTAAGAGTGCTAGATCCATGTAAAAAATATATTTTTAGATACTTGATGTACAACAAAATATTTTAAGATATTAAACACATTTGAAAAAATATTTTAAGATACTAGACATATTACAAAATATTTTAGGATATTGGATACACATGAGAAAAGTATTGGATGCACCTTAACTCGTTAGGATTTTGAGAATAAATTTTTTATTTTGAGTATAACTGAAAATTCAAAATTATAGTTTTATTAAAATATCTTTTTTATAAAGAAAAATTATCCAAACACCTTATACATGTTGAAATCAATTCTTTTTAAATTAAAAAGTAGGCACTAACTGTATGGTGTACCATCCAAACACCTTATGTTTTTTTCCGGGAAAAAAAACTGTATGGGGCTTTTATGGAATCCACAGTCTCTCTCTCTCTCTCTCTCTCTCTCTCTCTCTCTCGATTTATGATTATCCGGTATCTGGTATTTTTTATGGCTCCTAGCTTTTTTGACATAAATCATCGAGCAACCAACTAAGTCCAGACAGGGATTTGGTCAGGTCCACTTCGTGGGGGCACTCCTCCTAGAGAAACGTCTCCACCATCCCCTCGGGATCAAACCCTGGAGTGGATGAATGGGGCTCAGAGCCCTTCATCATCTGTGCCAACTTCCATTGTTACAGTCCTTTATTTATATATGAGCTTTTATAACATTAGGTCACAAGACTTTAGAGTTAAAATCATGGACATAAGTCATCACTTACCAAAAACTTTTATACATGCAAAAATCCATTAAAAACCCAAAAACCAGGGTTTATTTTATAAGCACTCTCCCCAAAAAAGTATGGTTATCTCATGATGAAGCTGCCATTTACGTGCTTTTCAATTATATTTTACTGAAAATTTATTCAAATAGCCTATTTTATTAAATCAATTATGTTTATTAATCAATTTCAATCAAACTATGAGTTTTTAGTTGAGGGTCTCATAATTAATTTAATTAAAATATGGTACTTTAAAATTTTTACGATTACAATTAATTAGTTTTTATATAATACTTTGTTGTTTTATATCGCAGCTGATGTGAAACCTAGAGAATTATTCTAATTTATTCGTACATTCTTTCTGGCAAAAACATATTCGTACATTCTTATTTCTTTTTTTTGCCAACATTAGTATATTCTTATTCCATTAGTATTCTTAACTAAAATTATTATAGTTACTAAATGCAATTGTAGTTAAGCTTTTTTTTTTTTTTTGTTGCCAACTCAATTGTAGTTAAGCAAAGTAAAAGTAAAGGGCCGGATTTTTTATACCAAAAAGAAAAAAGTAAATACATGGCAAATAATGTGATCCAGCGATTCAAATTGCTAGGTCTGATTAAAATTTCTATTCATAGAACTTTCTTAGATTCTATTTCACTCAAAAGCATCCAAAAATTTAGGTTAAGGAATCTTGTTACATCAAGCAAAATCACTCAATTTTTAAAAAATAGAAATATTGAACCTTATAAATATTAAAAATCACGTTAGAATAATACTCTTGTGCTTCACTTTGAGTAACTATAAGATAAGAGTTAATGTTATTAAAACTGGAATAAGAGTTAGCTGTGGGTAGAGATTCCAATTTCAAACTTTATGTGGTAGAGTTGCACATTCAGCAACTTAGAGTATTTTTTCAATAATATTTAGTATTATAAAAATTTTTTTGGAGTATTTAACTCCTTGAGTATTTTCCAACAACACCATGAATCATAAAGTAATTTTTATTACAATTTTACCTTTAATGCATTTTTCTTAATAGGAACGAACACCTTAAACTTGGAGTTACAAGTATTATTGAAAAAAATTCTTGAAACTGTTGGATGTACCCAAATTACTTTAGAAATATTGAACCTTATAAATATTAAAAATCACATTAGAATAATACTCTTGTGCTTCACTTTGAGTAACTATAAGATAAGAGTTAATGTTATTAAAAATGGAATAAGAGTTAATTGTGGGTAGAGATTCCAATTTCAAACTTTATGTGGTAGAGTTGCGCGTTCAGCAACCTAGAGTATTTTTCCAATAATATTTAGTATCATAAAATTTTTTTTGGAGTATTTAACTCCTTGAGTATTTTCCAGCAACACCATGCATCATAAAGTAATTTTTATTACAATTTTATCTTTAATGTATTTTTCTTAGTAGGAACAAACACCTTAAACTTGGAGTAGCAAGTATTATTGAAAAAAATTCTTGAAACTGTACCCAATTACTTTAGAATACTGGATGCTACTAAAAAAATACTTTAAGGTCTTGTATGTATAAAATATTAGCTTATGATTTCTACTAAAAAATGCTTCAAAGTGTTTGCTTACCCAACTTTATAATATAATAATAAAAACATGGGAAAATCCCTTAAAAAGAACTTTATAAATGTTAAAAGACAAAAACATATTCCGAATATTCATAATACTAAAGAGGACTTGGGACATGATTCGTCCTTTTCAAAATTAAAAAGAAATGACAGAATTGTCCATGTAAGTTTCAAATTAAGAACAGAGAAGAAGACACGATTTCACAAGTTTTGATAAAGATTTTCCACAAGTATGACAAGGTTTTATGTTGAAAATTATACTCTAACGGCCAATCATTGTACTTTAAACATTATTATTTAATGATTTTCTCCATTTTGTTATCATATTATTCGCATGTTCTCTATGATAGCTGTATCCTTGAATAAATCATAAAGATTGTCCTAAATGTCCCTGGTCGGTCATTTATGTGGAAGCAAAGATAAAGTGAGACCAGTATGACTTTGATAAGGTATGGAGATACGAATCAAAGTCTTAGGCACTTGTAAGAGTACAAGGTGCTGGACCAACCCACTATGAGAAAGCTTTATAGATCAGGTCATAAGCTTATCTCATATATAACCACGTCACTATGCTCTTCAACCTGAGATCATCATGGATTCCTATATAAGAATTACTAAGCTTTGACCTAGTCAAAAGTCGGCTACAATCGAGCTGGGTGGTTTTCATGCAGAGGAATGTGAATAGTCAAGATGGAATTTATCCTTCACATTAGTAGAGAGCTATTACTAGGTCTCTCGATGAGTAAGTCTGAGAAATGTATAGCCATACTACGATGGAAATGAATTTCCATTTCTATTGTCATACTACTTAGGGATCAAAAAAGTAATGGTCAGGAATAGGAGGATGATATTATTCGTGCCTCATCATTGGCTAAAATATCATGTGACAAAAGGGATGTGACATAGTTGTATGATATGTTGCATCTTGTTAACGATCCTCATATGAATTGGGTAGTCATAATGGCTTGCTAGTGGCCGCTTGCGACTTATGGATTAATATAGTTATTGACCCACTGCCAACTTCGTATGGGCCTACAAAGTCGCACACAAGAATAGCCCAATACGAGCTATAATGTTCAGGTTCATTGAATCTAAGATGTGTCTAAGATTTAATGAATACAATGTTTAATCTAGGGTGGATGAATTTTATACACACACACACACACATATGATATAAAATTCGTTAAAAGAATAATAATAATATTATTATGTAGTATTAGTTTCAGATTTAATTTTATTTGATTAATTAAATGACTAATATTGATAGAGATATAATATTTCAAATTTAATTTAAAAAAATAAATTAAATCTATTTTCATTGGTTCTTTATTCTGATTAAATAAATAGGTTAAATTAAAACTATTTGACAAATTTAATTAAACCAAATTTATTTAATTAGCTCATCAAAACAATTAAGTGTTAATTGATTTCAAAATGAATTAAGATTAATTTTGAAGATTCAATCTAGCCATTATTAGTTATAAAAATGAAGGGGTAGGATAATCCTAGTATAGATGAGAAATAAGGAGCCACACAAAAATCCTAGGAAGACATTAGAGGCGCTAATACATAGTCCATGTTGGAGTCATATTCGCGTGGATACCAGTAGAGGAAGCTAATATGAGGTGTTGGCTCCTAGAGATCGTAAAGCAAAACGCAAAAAGGTATGATTCTTTTTAACTCAATTTAAACACCGTTGATAGATTCACAATTGGGATTGATGAACTTTTACAATTTTAAATCTCTGCTGTGCCATCCAATCCCAACAATTTTCACAATTTTTCATAAGAATTTCATAAGTTGCAAATCAAAATTCACAAAATTTGATAAGAGTTTCACATGTTCGGATAATGTTTTTATAAGTTTTCAAAAGAATTTTACAACTTCCTTAAATAATTTCATAAGTTGCAAATTTAAATTCACAAGATTTGATAAGAGTTTCACAAGTTCTTTTAATGTTTTCACAAGTTCGGATAAGGTTTTCACAAGTTCCCAAAAATAATTTCACAAGTTGCAAATTTTGATTCACAATATCTGATAAGGATTTCACAAGTTCTGATAAAGGTTTTACAAGTTCGTATAACGTTTTCACAAGTTCTAAAAAATAATTGCACAACTTCCTTAAAGAATTTCACAAATTGCAAATTTTGATTCACAACATCTGATAAGGGTTTCACAAGTTCTGATAAAGATTTCACAAGTTTGGGTAAGTTTTTCACGAGTTCTTAAAAGAATTTCACAATTTTCTTAAATAATTTCACAAGTTGTAAATTTAATTAACAAGATCTAATAAGAGTTTCACAAGTTTTGATAAAGGTTTTACAAGTTCGAGTAAGACTTTTATAAGTTCTCAAAAGTATTTCACAACTTTTTTAAAGAATTTCACAAGTTGGAAATTAAAATTCACAAGATCTAATAAGGGTTTCACAAGTTCTAATAAAGGTTTCACAAGTTCGGATAAAGTTTTCACAGTTAATTCTGCCAAAGTGAAAATTACACTCTGAAGGACAATTCTGTCATTTTCTTTCAATTTTCAAAAGAACGAGTTAGGCCCTAAATCATCTATGAATATTCAAAATACCTTTTTGTCTTTTAATATTTTTAAAATTCTTTTTAAAGGATTTTCCCTGAAAACATCGGTCTCGTCTAGATTCAACCATACAATACATGAATTTGATATTTGGATACAACTTTTGGTACTACTAAAAGCTTTTAGTAAAGTAGTTTTTACTAAAATGATGTTTGGGTAGAATTAAATACATACACAAAACCTAAAAGTCATTAAAAAAGTTCAGTTTGAAAATTGTAAGTGAAAGTTGCTTTATCGTTTAAAAAGGCAATTTACAAATGCGCTGATGATACTAGTAGCATCACTAGTGGAAAAATGGCTTTTTAGATCGGTTAAAATGGACTTTTAGACCAATTTTGGATCTGCTCTTGATGCAGCCGATCTTAAAAGTAGGTCATTTTTAAGACCGGTTGTATTGATAACTGGTCTTAAAGTAAACAATTTTAAGACCGGTTGTCATGAGCACCGGTTTTAAAAGACCTCTGTTATGAGTGTAAATGGTCAATTAAATAGTGCAAGTGTACACTGTCGTAATCAAGTAATATAGAAGAGAGTAGAGTATCGTTCCCACGAGGATTGATCACTAAGTATCAAAATTGGTAATTTTAATTCTATTTAGTCGATCGATAAATTGGTGATTGAGAATACAAATAAAAGAAAAATAATTAAATACGCGTGCAGATGATATGAAAACAAATATGAGAAAAAGTCCTAGGGATTAGATTTCACTTAACAAATTCCGGATCGAATCACTTATCTATTCTAGCCCAATGTATTCCACATGATTGATAGTCGAGTTTCCCTAATTTAATTACAAGCCTCTTCCAAGGTCAAGCAATTCTATAATTAATTGCTAATCCAATATATTCCTATATGAATTTAAGCAATTAATTATGCATTAAGATTTATGGAACTCAACAAGACTACACAACTCATATGAATATATTCCTATTTCACATACAAGTCATGGTTTTAATTATAGGATCTACACACATGCATCTCCTTCTGGTCTCAACATGCATATTGAAATCATTCAAAAGGTGGCCAATCAAATGAAAGCATTAAGAATAATAATTAAAACTCAATCATGAAGGAGAAATTAAAACTAGATTTAATAAGTTAAAATTCAATCCGTCATTAGTAAGCTACGTCATCGCCCTAAGAAAATTAAAATTTAGCTCATGATAAAATTAAAAACAACACCAAAATAAATTGACATTATATAAAGCTAGAATGAAATCCTTATAAATACTGCATAAAACTTGAATATTAAATTCTTAAACATAAATATACAACCAAAAGATGCATAAAAAATGTAAAAATCTAGCAATCCCTTTAGGAGGTAAAACCTTCCATGTAGGTGGCATATAAAGAGTAATACAATCCTAAGCCTTCCAAGATGGAGGCATGCAAGAAAATAATATAATACCTAAAATTAATTCCAAGATGATGTAGTAAGTGGAGAAGAGATGGAGTAATGAAATGGTGTGTAAGTAGATAAGAGATAAGAGTAATGAAAATGAAATGGTGTGTGTGGAGAAGAGAGGAGAGTAATGGATCTCAATTGGTGTGTCTCAAATGTGAAGGAGAGGGTGGCTATATATAGGAAAAAATGGAGTAAGGTAGATAAAGTGGTAGATGAAATGTGATAAGTGGATTAATAGATAGAATGTGGTAGATGGAGTAGTAGGTGAAAAGGAAGATGAAGTGGTAGATGAAATGTGGTAGATGAAATGTGGTAGATGAAGTAGTAGGTGAAAAGAAAGATGAAGAGGTAGATGAAATGGTTGGTGGAATGGTAGATGATTCCCGCTCTCAACTTTCAAGCAAAATTTGAAACCCTTGGAGATAGAACTGGAATTTCATCTCAACATAAAAGTTGTAGAGCTCTTTCTTAGCTTTTTATCCATATAAAGAATGTCCCGATCCGACATCTAGAGCTCCAGATATTGCCTGAAAACTGAAAGAGGGTCTAATTTAGTATTTTCCAAGAAATTCTATTTTATGCCAAAATCATTATTTATTTATAAATTACACCCAAATTTATTAAATTGAGCTCAAATATCATCCATAAAATCATCATATAAGGGAAAATAAATATGCAAATATTTTACTTATCAACCTCTTTTGTAAGGCAATTATAGAACATTTTTAAGACCGATTATAATTATAACGGGTCTTAAAAGTTATTTTAAGACCGGTTTCATATATAACCGGTTTTAAAAATTTTAATATTAAGACCGGTTGTACATAAAACCATTCTTAAAAGTTTAATTTTAAAACTAGTTATATGCGAAACCGCTCTTAAAATAACTTTTAAGATCGGTTATAGTTATAATTGGTCTTAAAAGTATTATAATTTTTTTAATTGTGTGTGATTAGGTTAGTTACCAGAACGCATCTTAGAATTGCTAGCTACTTTCAATGCCATACTTATTAAGTGCCATAAAGTTATTAATTGTAATGTGTTGTTTAAAACCATCATATATATACACACACACACACACATAATTGTTTAAAACACATGCAAGCCAATGACATGGCTCAAACAGATTCACATGTATAAATGTATGGTTGCACATAATCAAAAAAACAACAAACATGTCAAATCATGCAATCAACAATATTTGCAACCAACCAACATGTCAATTCATCAATATATACAAAAAATTCCTCAGTTTTACAAGAAATCACTGTTTTAAAAGTTCATAAATGAATTCAGCACAGCAATTGTGAATATGATCAATATCTTCTTCTGGAAAGGGGTTAGCAAGTTCAAACATCTGAAACATTAAAGCCAAGCAAAACATTAACTTCACTTAAAAAAATAAAAGTAATACAAAATTTTTGAAATATATATACATTTACATCTTCAATAAATTATGTCGTACCTAGGGTAATAATATTATAAATGTTCCTCAGAACATACAACCCACACGTTGGACCCCGGTGGTTGCCTATGGGTTTGAAAAATAATATGATATCATTAAAATAAGTATAAAATCAAAGCATGGCATATTAGTGAATACATTCTTGAAACAAACCAATATGTAACTAACCTTTGGCAAGATCCATGTAGGCTCTTTTATTTTACGAATAGGCCTACCACGAAAAGTGTGTTGAAATGTCAGCATAGCTCTATATCATCAAAATCACAAAGGTTACTTATTTTACACAAATTCCATAAATTTTGCACACGAAAGGTAATTAATAATGCAAGAAAACTTACGAGTTCAAGCTCTTCTTCAATTCACTAATTGGCCTGCTGAGGTGGAGGGAGCATAAGAGGATGACAGAATAACTCTTTTCACACAAAATAGCTAATTGCCAATGATCATTGAAAAAAGGAAAGACTTTTAAGAAAATATAAAACATTATGTATATTATGAAATATAAATTTATTTCTTACCCCTGCAAATATGGAGCCAAGAAACACTCAATTGGGGTTTCACAAAGCTTGTGCGATAAGTATGTGTGTCTGATAGCAGCAGTGGTCTTTTTGTCGTAGAGTTGATGTGGGTATAGGAGTCCAAATTTATTGGTTTTGCTAGAGTCAACCAATCTACGATTCATGTACCTACAATAATGCAAGCACACAAATCAAAGTTTAACGGCGTAATTTGTAAAATATTAACTTTCAATTTGAGAAGATACTTATATTAAAAAAAGTTGGACAATCGAAATCGTAAGCTGTTATAGAGGAGCTACCAGGGACATTAAATCATCCCTCTCAAGATAGCATTGCACCCCTGACTTGCCAACAGCTGACTCAGTAGGCCCATATCTTGTTCGAAAGGACGTATCATATGCCATCAGAATTACTTACTGCATGACATTCAATGGACGTAGTGAAACATCTTGAGTGGAATAAGGTGAAGGTGGAGATGGAGATGGAGGTGGCGAGGATTCCTCAGCTTGAGTAGAAACAAGGTTCTTTGGCCATAAGATGATAGAGTTGAGGACATCACCCACAACCTTGAAGTCATCAACAGGGATAGGGAGAGGTGCATCTGCAACGATCACCTCTTCAACTGCCACTCTGACTTGATCATCCTTTATTTCTTGGTGGTGGATAGTTTATCCCAAGTTGTGCATTCTCCTTCGTGCAACTAATCATCTCAGAGGATCCTCCACAAACAAGTCACAAGGATCACTAATTTCTTTTCCAGGACCCTCTGATGACTAACCAATACAACTCCCTTTAGTGATCTGTTTAGGGTTTAGGGAATGAGCCTAGGTAGCACTAGTATCTGCTTGTCTTGTGCTTGTCATAACCATCCATTCCTCCTTCTTCTTGCTAGACCTTTCTTCAAATCATGCATTAAATGATGATTCTGCCTCGGCCCTAGCTTCTGCCCTCACAGTGGCCAATATATGCTCCATCTCCTCCTTAGTCACCATATTACTTGAGGAACGGTGTGGGGGTGCTCCAAAGTAATTCCTTATGCCTACCCCTCCTCCAACCCCCCTAACATGGCCGGGATGCTCACGTTTTCTTATAGCTACGGTTAGGATGTCATTCCTTCTATCTGACCTAAACGATCCCTCGGCTTGTTTTTTTTGAAGCTCCTCCTATAAGACACAGATGACAAACGTTAGTAATGAAAATTGTTTACTAAATAATTAATAATAACAAGTCAACAACAATACTTACAATTTTCTTACCAACTATACGAGATTGTTCATTCTATAAGACTGGCTCCTCTTTTGGTGAGCGAACAACTACTTCTCCTTCACGACGTATAGGAGATGGTGGAGAAAGAAGAATAGAAGGATTGGATTGAGCTGCTTCTTCCAATCTCTTCCGTTTGGCTGCCAAGAAGTCTTTTTCAATATTCGCATAACCCCCACGAGACATTGTATGGGGGCAATCATTCTTTCTACCACTCTCTTGGGCCTTTTGCCTTTTTTCTTGCAAATAAGAAATCAAAATTAAGGTACAATCAATCAATAAAGAAAATTCATAATTTATAAGTAAATCAAATGCAAAATAAGTGAACTCACCAATACTTTTGGAGTAGTCCAAAGTCGTCTAAATTCTTGCCAAGTGTGTTCGTCAATATAAGAATATTGGTCACACGGATTAGGACGAGGCTGACCTTCTTCCACCTCGATATGCACATAATTGTTGGCTAGACTTGTCTTAAACTTCCTCCAGCGTTCATCAAAATACGTCATTATCTTGTTATATAGGGCTTCATTCTTAGGAATGTCGTAAGTGAGCCAGATAGTTTCCCAAATATGTCGCTTCACATTTTTATCCACATTTCTCTACTACTCTATCAAGATTCTAGGCTTCTTGCGTGTTAGGAGGCCGACAAAACTACTATACCATTGGGCATTAGGCCTAATTGGTTTCCAATATCTATCATACTCAATCAGAATCTTTTCCTCGGTATTCCGATTGAGAGGAATGTCTCTCAATCGGGTGGCTCTCCTACCCCTTCGTTTAGGCTGATTATGTGGCTTACTGCATTCCTGGCTTAGATCATTGCTAGGCTGGCTTTGATTAACATTAGTTGGATCCGGAGTACCCTCATTAGGACGACTCATTATCTTCACTTTAAGGACACTATTTAAGGATAGCTAGTGATGGTTTCAGGAAATTTTGCTACAAGGTGCTTATTGCTATGACACGGCACTATCTACAAAGGCATCGTTCAAAAGCAATTTTCAAGTTATGCAAACATGAACAAATAATTAATTGCAATGCACAAGTTGATAACCAATATCAGCACTATGAATCCAGAGTTTTACTATATTGAACATACATGCAAAAATACAGAATTAGAATTGAAGCCAGGCCATCTAGTTAGGCAATATGAACACACGCAAGTTTTCATTCATCAAAATGTTCCTGCAAGAGTTTATACAGTATGAAGTACCGTGAACACTTAGACTGTAACCCCCTGCCTTAATTAGCATAATTAAGATTCGATAATGCATAATAAAATGGATTAGAACCTTTGGATAATTCAAAATTCATTTAAAACTCCCTTTTCATAGTAGGGACTTCACAAAATTTTCAAAACTTCTCTATCTTGGTCTCAATGTTCAAATATCGAATATAATTACCTGTGCACTTATATCACATTTAAATATATCAAAGTTTATAACTTAACCCTCGGCAACCCCCGGGTTACATCTATATATATATATATATCTATAGGGTTCCAGTTCCTAATTAAGGGATTACACCGCTGTATGTTCAAGACTATTTACAACTCAAAATGTTGTACAGTAATCCCTATTTAAAATGAATGACCAACATGGCCTGAACCAAATGTCCCTACAGGGTTCTAACCGCTCTGGGTTGATCGCTTCTCCTTAGAGCCACTCGCCCTGTCTGAAAGGTTAGTCAAAGGAAAGAATGAGATTCAAGAGAATCCTAGTAGTAACAAAACATTTATATCACACATAAGTACACAGTATGTAAGCAAATCGTCATACAACAGCAGCACAAATCACACTCCACCCTCATCCCCTTTTACCGTCGGGAAGGCACACCGTCCTAACCCGAACCGTTGTTTGCGACTCAGGGATTGTTGGTGTGGCAGTGCATACACATAGCCTTATAGCTCATATAGCCATCCGGCTTTCACAATTGGCCCGTCGACCTTCACAAATAGCCTTTCGAATTTTCACATAATCACACATATCACACCCCATCCTCATCCCCTTTTACCGCCGGGAAGGCACACCGTCCTAACCTGAACTGTTGTTAGCGACTCAGGGACTATTGGCATGGCGGTGCTTACACATATCCACAAATATCACATCATACGAATTTATCACAAATTAATGGTATAACGCACATACAATGCATCACATATGGTATAAAAGAAAAGTCACTACCTTGTTCCTTTCTGACGTTCGCTGGCATAGTGGGCTCACGAGGACGGCAGATGTCAAATCCTATAAACCAAAATAGGGACAACAGATCAATCTCTTTTCCAAATTCTTAATCCATAATACTTTAAGTTAGTATTCTTATAAACTCTTTATGTGGCTATTAAATGCCTATATATATGCCTCAAGAGTTGGGAGGAACTACCCCGAAGATGCTTTTTGGAAGCAAAAGCATTGATTTTTGGTTAGCTCACTCGAGTGGAGATGACCTCACTCAAGTGATGACCCCCAAATTCACTCGAGCACCCAAAAGTGTCACACCGGAAGTGTCTGCCTGAGAGCAAACCTTGATATATCTTACACCCTCACTCGAGCATAGAAAACCGAACTCGAGTGATAACCTCAAATTCACTTGAGCACCAAGAAGTGAGGCACCACGAGTGACTACCCGAGAGCAATCATAAATTCCAAAGTCTTAAACTTACTCCCTCACTTGAGCACAGGGAGCTGCACTCGAGTGATGACCTATATCACTTGCAGGAACGAAAGTGCACTCATGATTTCTGCCTGAAGACTTAACCAAAATACTCAGAATTTCATACTGCACTCAAGTGAGACCCCTCCTCACTCGAGTGAAGCTTATCAGAAGCCAAATCGCAGCAACTGATATGATTTTCTAGATTTACCAAAACTGGTTCCAATGGTCCCAACATTTATACCAAAGTTCATTCCTATACTAAATTCCACAATGAACCTATTGGAAACCTCAAAACAACCAAAATCTTACCACAATAATACATTCTACTCTTCTAACCATATTGCACCCAATATCACCTAATGATCAAACTTTCCCTTTTCAAATCCAAACTACAACCATTGACACCAAGACACTATTTGGCTTCTATTTCATCACAAAACACTAGCTAATTCATACATTTCATAATTAGGCTAAAATAATGGAAAATTCCAAAGTTCTCAAAACTCAACCAATGATCAAAGCAATTATACCAAAGTGCATCAACTACTCACCTCTCATGTCTTCCAAAGCCAACTTCTTGATTCTTCAACTTTCCAAAGTTCACAATCTCTCAACCACCACCAATGAAAATTCTGAAACCATAGGTTTAAAGCTCTCAACCTCTTGCACAACATTAATAAAGAACATTTGAGCATTAAGAGGCATCTAACTAGCCAAAACTCACCTTAACACTTTCTCTTTCTTGCCTTGTTTCAACGAAAATGGAGAATGATGAGAGAGAAGATGAGAGATGATGGTGAATGTATGAAGATAAGATTTTTCCCTATACGCACACTCCCATAACCGACTTAGAGGAGAGAGGGAAGAGAAAATGAGTTTGAAATTTTGACTTTGATCCAAGGGTCCTTATGGTGACACTTGGCAAAATCTTACTCTTCTTACCATAAGTTCATATGAACTCATCCACACAAGATTCCACCTCTTGCTCAACACATCCTAACCATTGATCTTAATTACCAAGGAGTCTCCTCTTCGGTAACTGACCAACCGGTCGATAAATTTACCATTTCGCCCCTGATTATCACATTGCTTACTAAACCATCAACAAACACATTTACATCATAATTCACATTATTTACTTCAAAAGTGTTTAATTAACATAATTACATCACTTTGAAGTTATTAGCCCTTAATCACAATTCAGGATATTACATAAACAGTCCTAAATGCATTAGGAGGCAGACTCAGAAGCAACACCAAAGTCCAAGGAACTATAACTTACAACAATGAACCTTACTCATACACAACCGAAATAAACCCAAGTCTACAAAAGCATAAGGACATTAACCTTAGACACATGCATATAGTAAAACTTTTCAGAATAATTAACGGTACCTTCAACCTTTGCTTGAAGATCCTCTTCTTCCTTTGGATTTGAACATTCTTTAGCCACTTTATGAATTGAGTAAAGTCTCTCTTAAGAGACAATGAATGCTTCTGAAAAGTGGGTTGACGACTTGCTGCAAGAATCGAACAAAGAATATGGAGGCCAAGTCATCTCACAATTTCAATGAAATACCAAAAAATGAAACCATTAATTTAATTGAACGTCTGGCGATTGAAACACAAACTTGACAATAAGAACGAGGTTGAGAATGAAACCAATCGGAGGGAACAAACAACGATAGCATTACGATAATGTATTCAACCGTAGATTTGCGTTGACCGCGACGAAGGTTAAGGACGGAGGAGAGAAGGGGAAAGGATGAGCTGCCGCGAACCGACGGAGGGGTTTGCTGATGTGCTTGAGTATTAGATTTCAGAGTTAAAATTAGTCGCGTTATGAAATTTAGGTTAGTTTTAAGACCGGTTGTAATTAAAAATCGATCTTAAAAGTAATATTTAAGATTAGTTATTAATAAATAACTGGTCTTAAAAATACAAACTTTTTAAGATCGGTTATTAATAATAACCGATCTTAAAGTTTTAATATTTAAGACCGGTTTTTATTTACAACCGGTTTTAATAATAATAAAAATTTTATTTTTTTAATTGTCTT
Source organism: Inga leiocalycina (assembly GCA_963242795.1). Lineage (NCBI taxonomy): Eukaryota > Viridiplantae > Streptophyta > Magnoliopsida > Fabales > Fabaceae > Inga > Inga leiocalycina. The sequence goes on from OY725320.1 coordinate 62,891,705, forward strand.
TAATTCAGATAATATTTTCTAGATCGATTATATTTAGAATTGGTCTAGAAAATATATTACATATATTTATTTTTTTAATTGTATATATTTTAAGATCGGTTTTTCTTATAACTGGTCTTAAAAGTATTTTTAAGACCGGTTATCTTTAGAACCGGTCTTAAAATTTGATCATAATTACAAAAATGCCACCGGTCATATTTTTAAGATCTTATCTAATATAACTGGTTTAAATATTCTGATCTAAAATCCCTTTTCTGTACTAGTGGCATATACAAAGTGGTTTTATAAAGAAACATAGAAGGTAGAAGAAATTACGAATAATAATTAAAAATGACTATGACGTCACGTGTAACTAGAAATTTGTATCTTATCTTAATATGTTATTCTAACTTTGAAGAAAAATTGTTGGCACAAAAAAAAAAAATCTTTGAAGAAAAATTGAAGGCCAAACAAAACTTTAAAGAAAAATTCAAGGTCAAAAAAAATCTTTGAAGAAAAATTAATAAGAGAACATAAACTACGAATAATGATTAAAAATATATTTTACCTGTTAGGGAGGGGTAAAATTGAACTAATTTTAATATATTAGGGGTGAAATTACAACCCTGAATACTTTAGATATTAATTGCATCTTTAAAATTAGTTTGGGATACTGAATGTATCTTTACCTTTGTGTATACTCACATTATTTTTTAATACTAAAAAATTTATGAATTCAAGGGGGCTGTTAAATCCTACCAAATAACATTAACCATCTTTCCTTATTTTCGACGCATGTCGTCATTCTGATTGGACTCCAAAACGTTGGACCATTTTGGATCATACTCAAATCGATCATTATTTTCCAATTTATGTCAATAGCAAGTAAGTTGTTGATCTGGCAAGTTTAAAAACGAAAACTTGGATAGTAGACTCGGGAGAATTCATTTTTATATCTAAATAGTTATTTAAAATATATAATTAAATAATTAATATGTAAAAAATACAATAATTTAATTTAAATATATTTTAAATCTAAATCATTAAAATTAAATTCACCATTATTTATAGTTTATAATATTCAGCAATATAATTTCTATAAAATCCGTATATGAAGTGAGCTGACACGATTTTATAATATAGAAACACAAAAACTATAAATTCAGTGAGTGGACTCATGAGTACAATTGAGTTTGCAACTCGGACAAGTTTAAGAATAAATCAACACTATTTTGTAAACTATAAATGCAAAAAGGATAAATTCTAGGAGTGAACTGAGGAGTTCAATTGAATTTAAAATTGATAAGTTTAAGAGCGAACTAACATGATTTTATGAGTTAGAAACGTAAAAACAATAAACTAGATAGTCATCCAGTAAGTATGATAACATTAATCACAAGTGTAGAGAAAAGGGAAAAACGTAGATCGAGTCTTTTTGAGATAGATAGAAAAATTATTGTTACTCTCTTTTATTCTCAATATAAGAGTTAGTTAGGAGATTTTGTTTGCTACTAAATCTAAGACCACAATTTACTTTATGTCCTAGGTTTATAATATTTTTTTTCAAACTATCTATATTAAAATACACATGTTCAGGAGATTTTCATAGATTGCATTACAAATGACTAAAGGGATATTTTAGGGAAATTAACACATGTTTTAGTAAACTTAACTCATTTTTACAGTATCCGCAAATTAGTTAATATCTTCTATATTCAAGATGGGACGGAATATTAGATACGATTGAGAGTTCAAACCGAATAAAATGAAGGATTAATATTATCTTTGGTCTCTCAAGTTTACCCTTATTTTATTTTTAGTCCCTCAAGTTTAAAACCATTAGTTTTGGTCATTCTAGGGGCAAAACGGTCTAATTTTTTATTGAGTAATAGGGATCAATATTTTAAAGAAAATGAAACTTTAGGAACCAAAACATATGTCTTGAAATTTAAGGGACTAAAACCAATATGAAGGTAAATTTGAGAGACCAAAATATTATATTAACCCTAAAATGAATCATGTTTGTAAAGAGTTACTTTAATTTAATAAAATCTAAAAATGCCCAAATTTAATTTTATAAAATTATTGACATAAAGGTGGTGCGTTTGGATAGGCTCAAACAGGAATCATACGTAAGACCGAACGGGGAAGAGATCCGAGGTGATAAGTGATAACATCTACCGATTATTGCCAAATCTCTTGTGCCGATATATTTGATAGAAAAAGTTATTCAGAAACCTAAAACTCATCAATTAAATACAGGTTCAAAAAAAAAAAAAAAGCATCAATTGAAGAAAATTTGAAAAAATAATTACAAGAAATGGAGTCTATTTTCATGCACACTATTGCAGGACGTACTTTTTACATTACTAAACATGGATGCTTTTTAAAAACAGATATTATAAAGTGAGGCGGTGGCAATTCTGTGATGATTCGAACTTTTTTCATGTCTGTTTTTAAGAAATAGACGTAGTAAAGTGAGGCGGTCGCAATTTTAAGATTACAAACTTTTTCATATCCATTAATTTAAAAAATAGATGCAGTAAAGTGAGGCGGTGGTGTCAATTTTGTGATTATTCAAACTTTTTCATGTCCATTTTTAAAAAATAGACGTGGATTACTCCAACCCACAAACCCTGGTTTGCTTCATACTTCACGTAAACATCGTTGCCCTCACCTTTCTCTCTGCTTCAACCTAGTTCACCTTGCGCTTGCATTGGGAAATATGAAGCCTCAACCTCTCCGTTTGTTGCTGATCTTCGCCGTTGCCTACCATTCTCTGTTCTTCCTTCGTTCTAGGTTGCAATAACTGGGGTGGTGGTGGGGAGCTGGCGTCGGCGGTGGAGATGGTGGCCGAGGTGTCAAAGTCGTTGCCGATATTCCTTGCACTCACTTGGCGGTAACGTCAAAGCCATGGACGTCGAGATCCAGCGAACACTACTAGAAAAAACACTTTTAACGTTCCTTTTTTTTGGCCTTTTAACGTCTGAAAACAGAGGAACGTCTATCTGAGGGTCGTGGAAAAAAACGTCAATAACGTCTGTAAAATAGGGGATGTGAAAGGCAGACTTTAGACGTCCCCAGTTTTAATTGGGGACATCTAAAGTGTCGCCACCCACTCTACCACGTCCCTTTTTATTTAAGGACGTTGAAAGTTTTTTTTTTTAAAATGGCCTTTTTATATATTGCACTGTCTGGAAAATGTAATCTGCAGAAATAGGATTCCAACAACAGAATAAAACAACAACAGTTCAGCAGAATGGAAACAACAACTTGAAACACAGTGATCAACCCAAGGCTCTACTACATGCAATAATTTTAAGGAGTAGCAAACTAATTAACTAACAAACCACACAAACTATACAATAATCTATATCCAAGTCTCCAGTTTGTACAATAACCAAGACTAAATCCAATCTATATCCAACAACAATAACGCTAATTATATGTACAATATATAGAACGACCACAAAAGTATGTCCTACACAAACTACTAAAGACTTTACTCTGATATACGTTGAAGAAGATGTCCAGCCAAAAAGTTTCTAATCATATTTAGGTCTTCATATGAGTAGGCATCTTCATTGTCAAAAATTTGTAAATTAGAAAATAAGCTTAGATGAAATAATGAATCAAGTGAATGAATTGCCATTGAATTACAACACCAAGAATATTATCCTCTGAGAATGAAGAAGCGATTACTTGTTCGAAATCTATCGTAATGCCACTCTGAATGATGTTAAACATATAAAGTAAGATATAGCATCCACATTCCCAGCTGCCAGGTTGTCGAGGGCACTATAAATCAAAAGCAAATGGTTAAAATCAATAAAGGCATATCTAAAACGACCGTCAATCAAAAGAACTTGATTTGAAACTACGTACCTTTAGAAACAACCATCTCGATTCTTTGCCACCTTTACGTTCGCGTGGCCCGCCAAGCGCTCGATACGTTGTGCATGCCCTATCATTAAAATGAAAATCAACATAAATTAGAATAATTCATTAAGTCAAGAATGAAGAAGCAATGAAATACAAAAAAATAACTTACGTGTTGAAGACGCTTTTAATTTCTTTGTCTGGTCTTCTACTTAAGGAATCAAACCAGTAAACAACATGGGACCAAGGACAGAGAACACACAAACTCCAGTGATAACTATCACAACATATACAGATTAAAAAGAAGTTAGATAGCAAGGCAATTATTTATTAAAAATCTCAAATACACAAAATTAAAATGCGTACCCTTGAACAATCGGTGCTAGATAACAACGATAGTCGTTCTCTGCCATTGTGAAGCCCACATAGTTCATCCTTCTTTCAATGTATTCCCAGTCCTTGTCGTATGTATAGGAGACAAGAATCCATATAAATCAACTCTTTGAGAGTCAATGCATATATGACGAAAGGAGCTATAATAGAATTAAAATGATGAATGTATTAGCTAGTTAAAATCAACTTAACTAAATGAAGGAAAAAATGGGAAATAAAAAACTTACAGGATTGCAAATTTGCCCCATCCAATATCTAGCTCCTCCAACTTAATGAACTGTTTAAGATCTTCTTTATCAATTGTGAAGTGATACTCTAATTCCTGGCCCACAATCCCTGTAGGCATATGCAAATCAATCTAGTGAATACCTTTATAGATATGCTGCAGTCGTGCTAAGAAGGGCCATTTCTCTGCTTCCTGCTCGTTCTTTTAGAACATAAAAAAACATATTGTTAGTAGGATGTCAACACATATCAAGTAAAAGTGAGGTAGTTACATACTATTGGAGGTGTTGGTGGTAACAAGCCAATAAGATGTACAAGCCAAAGGATGAAAGATCCTCTCGCCTGAGCTATCGTGGCAACCTTGTTATCAGGAATAGGGATGACTATACCTTCTTCCCCCTCTTGAACACACGTCACAGTCACCCTACGCAAATACTGTGGAATTTGCTGATTATGGTGGGTAGTAGCTTCTGTGTGAACGAGAGCATCTACAACTACACGCAGCACTGGGGCTTCTAAAGAGAGGATGGCAAGTTCTCCCTGCGCTGGAGTGGGAGAAGGGTCGCCAAGTGGTTCCTCCACCGGGTTGTAACTTCCTTTGGTGCTGTGGAAGGCCAGGGATGAATGGGTTCTATGCTTGGTAGTTGCAATCTGCGATTCAAACATCTTCATCATTACAGCTTGTAGCTCAGGCATCAGCTCAAGACGTAGCTCTGACAATAGCTCTTATTGGAGCTTGTTGCGAAGGTTGGCCTCGAGCTCTTGTGAGACTTCCTGACGAATCTTGGCCACAAGCTCCCTACTGGGTTCAGCTTGTGACGAATAAGGATGTGAGGCTTGGCCAAAATACTTCGCGACACGAACTCCCCTTGCCTCCCCTCGAACATGACTAGGGTGATCTGCCTTCCCAATCGCCGTTGACAAGATGTCCATCCGTCCACTTGGAGTGAACGAACCTTGGCTACTATGATCTTCCAGTTCATCCTGCAGCATAAAAGTTATCGTAAATGAAAATTAAGCACTCTCAATATGAAAAAATAACTTTGTACTTATGCTCTAACTACTTATAATTCTTGCGAAAACCTCAGCAACAGTCGGATTTACATACTTCCCACCTTTAAGCCTCCCTACTTTCCAGTTTTTGTGAGGTAGAGGAGGTGGCGAGGGTTGGACCACAATGGTAGGATCTGATGTGGCTGCTTCCTTCAATTTCTCCAACTATTTTGCCATCATCTTTCGCTCAAGCTTCCGATAACCACCACGAGACATGCAATGTTGATAGTTATTAGCTGCTTGCCTCTCTGCATTTGCTGCACTTAATGCCTGTGAAAGGAAAACAACGAACACTGAATCAATAATGTCAACTATATTCAAATAAAACACTATGATGACAGAAATCTTACCAAAAAGTTTGGATCTTCTCGTGATGCCATAAACAACCTCCAGTCCTCTGGAGACAAAAACGTATACTCATGACATGGATCCTGACCCCTCAAGTCCCCTCAAATGTAATCTCGTGTAAGCCTGTTCTTTAAATCTTTCCATCATAGATGAACCTTTGTCATCCACTCCTTGTACATCTCCGCAGTGTCAGGGACATCATAGGTTTGCTGCAAGGTAAAAACATAAGTTAATTATATTTGAAGCAATAGGAATAAAGATATATATACAGATATATTGAAACTTATATACCAAAAGTTGGTTCCAAATCAAGTCTTTGGTTTTTGGTGGAACCAACTTCCAATTATCATAGATAATGCGAACTTTGCTTCGAGCCAAAAAACCTAAGTAGCTAATGAAATGGTCTTCCTCCGGACCAATTGGTTTCATATTTTCATCAAAGTCAATATGCAACCTCTCCTGTTGATGGTGATGACGTGCTACCAATATAGGCATTTTTGTACTGCCTCTAACCCTTCTTCTCGCAACCGGTTCAGGTCTCGCATCAGGTTCAGGCCTATTCATTTCATTGTCCCTATCACTTTGAGTCACCATAATTGTTCATATTCCTGTAAACACAAAAATCATTGTCAGATAGGTGAATAAATTGTAAGTAAATGAATAAACTAACTAGTTATAAAACAAACAGCACACATTACTATTTTCAAAGTTAAGCTCTTACTCTAGATTGTTTCCCATATTCCTTCACCATGATCATTTCTCACAGCATGTTCTTCATCATCTACCAATTCTACTTCACTTGTTGTAGGTGGATTAATAGTGAAAGGTGGTGTGTCCTCAAGGTTGAAGATCAGATCACCATGCTTCTGTTTTTTACTTTGAAGTACAATGGAAATTTTTTTATTTGCGGGATCTGTGACATAAAACACTTATTTCGCCTGGCTTGCTAGAATGAAGGGCTCATCCCTATAACCTACTCTTTCAAGATCAACTGAGACAAATCCAAATTATTGATCTATTACCATAGCATTATTGGTAACCCACTTAAATTTGATCTATAGGTGAAAATCATTGCACGTAGCTTGAAGGACTCATTCTTATATGCATCAAACACATCTACACCTTCCTCCCACAACTTCTTCAAGTCCTCAATCAAAGATGCCAAGTAGACATCGATATCGTTTCCTGGCTGTTTTGGTCCAGAAATCATCATAGAAAGCATCACATACTCGCGTTTCATACAAAGCCAGGGAGGCAAGTTGTATATTATAAGGAGTACTGGCCACGCATTGTGTTTGCTATTAAGAGTTCTATACGGATTGATGCCATCTGTATAAAGCCCAATCCGAAGGTTTCTCAGCTCACTGCCAAATTCAGGGAACATTTCATCTATTTTCTTCCACTATAGAGAGTCAGCTGGGTGCCAAAGATATTTTCTGTCAGATATTCTATCATCTGAATGCCATCTCAACTTCTTCACTTTTATTTGTAGTGCCAAACAAATGCTTAAAGCGCGGTATTATTGGAAGATACCACAAAAATTTTACAGGTTGCCTTTTAGTTGTCCTATCGCTTCAACCACCATCTTTCTCACTTTGTATCTTGCAGTTTGACACTTAGGGCACTCACTTAGACCTTCATACTCATTTCTGTACAGTACACAGTCATTAGGGCAAGCGTGTATCTTTTTATACTTCGTACCCATTATAGATAGGATTTTCTTGGCCTCATACATACGATTTGGAAGTACATTATTGTCTGGAAATATATCACACAATAGTTCAAGCAGCAATGTGAAACTACTATCAGTCCACCCACAAGTTGCTTTTAAGTTAACCAAATGTAATGTTCTTGTCAGCCGTGTGTACTTACTCCTAGGGTACAACGGTGTCTCTGCATCACTTTACAGGTTGTCATATTCATGTGACTGCGCAAAGGATTCTACCTCAACATTGTGAATCATTCTCTCCATTCTATCTTCATCTATGACATCCACAGCTTCCTTCTTGTGCGACGGACAATCAGTTACTTCCTCACCATGCCATATCCACCTTGTGTATCGAAGATTTATTCCATCACAAAGTATGTGATCCCTTATAACTTCAACATCCTGTTTTCTCTCATTTAAACAATTGACACAAGGACAAAAATACATTCCATTTTTGGCTGGAGCCTTCCTTCTATAAAATTCAATAAACTCTTCAACCCCATTCTTATATTCTTCACTTATTCTCAAAGCATTCATCCAACTATGATCCATTTTATTACCACCTATGCCATTCCCATTAATACTCAAGTTTAGAATAATTGTCAACACTGGGAATTGCCTTTTACTATTTTGTTTTTCAAAATTTTTTCAGCATTTCCCCTTAAAAGTGAGACATCCCAAAATCAAAATAACAAATCATCTCAGCTTAATTTAAACAAAACTAAACTTTAGCTTCTAGCACCAAGCACAAACAGAATACACTTATATTTTACAAACCAAATTATTAAATTAGATATGTACCATGAGTGAGATATGTGGGAATTTACAAATCAACTACATGTATTTACAAGAGACACATGTAGTTATGATTGCTAAAATGATATATAACATACTCCATCACATTTGCATCTTGGGATATATATGTGTGCATATGGTTGATGGGTCATTTATAGGCATATTGCTTGTGAGTGACAGAGGGGAAAAAAGAAAATTTTTTATTATTGTTGAATGAATTATGAAGGAATATAATCATTATATTATATATATATATATATAGTCCCTCCTACTTGATCTAACTATTACTATTACTAGTGCGTGTGTGTATATAAATATTCCAGATTCTTTAGCCATTCTACACCTTGCAAGCCATTCACAGTCACACTTTAATTTATTCTTTAATCACCAATTAAACTCAATAGCAAACAAGGTGTACAGGTCCAGCACAAGTCAAACTTTAAATTCACAGCTCACATTGACAACAATTGTCTCAGCAAGTCTACCACCAAAATAGCAAAGATAAAGCTCAAGCACAAATCATACTTAAATTCCAGCTAAGAATGTAGAAATCTATTATCCCTGAGCCCAACACACTTACTGAGAGAAAAAAATGATATTATTCCACTAAAATATTAACTACAAAAGTCGCGCATAATGGTTCAGCCAATTAATGTTTTTATAGGCTTCAGATGCTATATAGAGATATATAGCAACTCCCTAGTATAACTAACCGACTAATAGTAATATGTACAAATTTATATTACAAAACATATATCTATTTCCTACAGAGAGAAATCTATTATCCCTGAGCCCAACACACTTACTGAGAGAAAAAAAATGATATTATTCCACTAAAATATTAACTACAAAAGTCGCGCATAATGGTTCAGCCAATTAATGTTTTTATAGGCTTCAGATGCTATATAGAGATATATAGCAACTCCCTAGTATAACTAACCGACTAATAGTAATATGTACAAATTTATATTACAAAACATATATCTATTTCCTACAGAGAATCAAATGCATTTTCCTAAGCATTCACAAGTTTAGTTAGCTAACCTGTAGTTGAAACTTTAGAGGGAGGACGACGGTGGCGAGAATGAGAGAAAACAGTGCAAACCCAGAGCAAAGATGAGGAGGCATGCTATGGATAAAATAGAGGGTAAGATGGAGAACCAAGGAGAAATAGGGGATAGCTGTATAGAAAGATTTGGAGAAAGAAGAAAAACAAGAAGGCTAGGGGAGAGGAGAACCCGAAGATGGGGATGATGGAAGTGATGAAGATAGCAGGAGTAAGGAAGAGTAAAGCAGAGGAGCTTTATACATCCTTAGTTAATATTGGGGATTCCTAAAGCCATTTTCTGACATGTCACATGCGCAACTAGCGCATGTGAACAAGCTTTAGACATCCCCATATGGGATGGAGACGTCTAAAGCTTCTGACACTTTACATGCACTGGTCATGTCGACCAGGGTATGTGAACCAGCTTTAGACATCCCCAGCTGGTCTGGGAACGTCTAAAGCTTACCATTACACATCCCTAGACCAGATGGGGACGTTTAAAGGTTTTTTATATTTGATTTTTTCTGTATGCAACAGATTTAGGGGTCTTTAGACGTCCCCATTTTGATTGGGGACGTCTAAAACACGTCCTGGCATGAAATTCAATTTTTTTAGATGCGCCAACCTTTCCAATTTTCATCTATTGTTACATATATGCCACCCGGGCAATATTTTGGGCGTCCCTTTTTCAAAAAGCGACGTCCTTTAGGGTAGTGGAAAGTATGTTCTGTAGTAGTGGCAGGTTGTGCTTCTTGTCTCTCTACTTCACCATCAAGCACAAGTTCTTCTATACTCTCTATGCTCGCTGCTTAGAATTATTCTACTAGATTCTAGTTCTTCCTTTTTCCTCCTTCATAACTTCTCTCCAAGCCGAATTGTTTCTCTCACGAACTGAATCGCGTCCTCGAGTATATATTCATGTCAAATATGTGTTCAAATTGTAATTCAATTTGTGAGCTAGGGTTTCTTGTATGAAAACCTTCGATGTTGTGTTTGATTTTTTGTCATGCTTATTCGATCATTTTTCTAGCCATTTAGATTTTGAGGTATTTGAATTTGAAGCGGTAAAAATTTTACTTGTAGAGCTGTGCAGATGAATGGTGTTTAGCCTTCAAAATTTCATGCTTGTAAATGACTAGCTTTCTTGGCAGGCCATTTGCTTATATTTTCTTTTCTTTTCACGGGGTCCAGATTCTAGAAAGCCAACCAAGGTATAGGTATTTTTTTTAGGGTTCATTCAATGTTTTAGATTTTTTATTTTGTCTGGTCTTTCACTAACCTTTTGCTGATTTTTCATTCATAATCAGAAACCTAGTTAATCATCAATTGATTTGCGAGGCAAGGATATTCCGACTCTGCAAGCAATGATAGGTAGCTTGATCCTGCTTCTAATATAAATAAAAGTGGGATTCTTAAAGATATCATATATAAGGAGGCAAAATTTCTGAAAAATAATTGACAATACAATGATACATTACGGTTCCTCATTAAGAACCATTAAATATTCTTTAATATAAATAAGGATGGGATTCTGAAATAGAATATAAGAAGGTGAGATCTAGAAAAAAATTATTTAACAATACATTAAAGAACTGTTAAGTATTGTAAAATATAAACAAAGGCAAGTTTTAGAAAAAAAACAATTATTTGACAATACGATATGATTCTTCACTAAAAGCTATTGTCTTTAATAAAAAGGCGGGATTCTTAAAAATATGCAAATATATATAAGGAGGCAGGATTCTGAATTTTTTTTATTTGATGCAACCCTTTTGTTGGACTTTGGGTCCAAGTCCGTCCTTGATGGGTCGGACTATTTGACTTAAGACATAAGTGGCCTTATCAAATAAGAAATCAATTAGCATTAATTTTTGCTTGGTAAATAAGTCGGTCATTGATTATGGAATTGTGAATTAAGGAACAAATCACCATAATTAGGAAATTGATTGAGAATCACTCAATTTAATTACCGTCTTGGAGAGCAAGAAAGGGTGCACACGTTTCCTAAGTAGTGGTCACTCTAATCACTATAAATAAGGTATGCCTCTTCCATTGCATATTACCCCTGCCATTGAGCTTTCTGGTAATCCCCTTTTATCTACCATCTTGCTTGTTCTGGTGCACTGCTTTGCAAATCCATATTAGGCTCTTGTAGTCTAATACTTGTGTGGGCTCTCAAACCCGGATCCGACTCTACTCGGCACACGTTTCTACTCTATATCTAGTCCATTTTATTCCTTTATTGGCATCAGAGACTGCATGATCTTGTGGCTGTATGCGATGTGTGTTCTGCCATGTTTTTAATATATGCATGTATGTATTTGAAAAAAAATGACTACGTCTGCATATTTATATATTTTCTGTTTTTCCCTCTCTGCACATGTTCATGTTATTTTTCTTATTCTTCCACTGCTACTTTGTGTATCTGCATGTTCTCTGATTAATATCCTATCCATGAAGCATGCAATATGAACTTGTGCCTCTCTCTCCTCTGCAACAAATTTTTTTTTGTTCACATGCACTCACATGATCAAGTATTGCATTTTTGTTTCTGTTTAATGACCACTCTTGTGAAGCATGTTCATCTATTCTCAAAATTCTTATGTTACAATATGCTCTCTATAACCCCCTGCCGTAATTATATCCGAAATACGCGATTAAGATGAAATAGAGACCAATAAGAAACAAAACTTATTTAAAATCCCATCTTCACGATAGGGTTTTCACAAATGACTTTTGAAATATAATTTACCTGGTCTCATATTCAATTTCGAATACAATTACATTACGCGGAACATCACATTTATACAAATATCAGAGTGTACAACAATAACTTCCTGGTAACTCCCGGGTTCATACCTTTACATAGAATTCATAGTGCACATTCGCCCTTTACAATTCCTCAAACGGGGATTACACAAATCTCATCTCCATACATAATCAAATATACATCCATATATACACATCTAAATCCAAATACGAATATCCAAATATACATCCCAACTATGATAACCAACTACCAAAATCTATAACCCAAAGTAGTCCTCATCACCTTTGCCTGTTTGCTCTAACCTCGATCCACCTACCCTGTCTAAAATGGTTGATAGGGGAGGGTGAGATTCTAGAGAATCTCAGTAGGAAACAGATACCTATATGCATGTATGATATGTGTTTAATGCATGGCATGCTTGCAATACATATCTCATGCTCACATAATGACATATCTACGTGCTCAATGTTTCAACAACATACTCATGGCCATAGCATAACTAGAAACAGAGCTACAATCATTCATACATGTTTCGCATAATCAAGCAAAGCAATACATGCATCAAAACACAAACACAAATATCAAAGCATGCAAAAGAGGTAAGTTCCCTACACTCTTTCCACGTATGCTCCAGCTCCGCTTACTCGCGATCAGAACGAATACCGAACCACGTCCACACAACAAAACTGCTCAGACAGAATTCACACTGGACAGAATTTCCAGTTTTGCACAATTGGCTTCCAATGGTCCTATTTTCACATCAAACACCATTCCCACACAAATTTACACAAGGAGTCCATTGGAAACACCAAATCAACCAAATTCACATTACATTGACATGTTTTACCAATATTCATAACATGTCATCACAAAACTACAACACAAATCACAACATTGTACTCTTTTCATTCCAAGTTCTCAAACCAATTCCAATGGCTCTATAACACATCAAGACAACAATTGCCACTCAAAACACAAGGCAATTCATACATTTCGAAAATCACAAAAAATCAGGGTAAAATTCACAATTCACAATACTTAACCATAATTCACAAAACTTAGATCAAAAGGAAGCAAATTCTCACCTCTTCCTCTTTCCCAAACCAATTTCTTGATTCTCCATATTTCCACTTTTGCTCAAGCTCTCAAACACCTTCAATCAAGAATCTAAAATCATAGCAATAAAGCTCTCATCACTATGAACAACTTTATAGAAGGGTGTTTAAGCATTAGAGGACATTAAGCCAACCAAAAACTCACCTTTTGATTTCTCTTTCTTCCCTTAAGCATGGCGCCATGGAGAACAAGAGAGAGAGAGACAAAGATGAAGATGATGAAGTGAGGATCAGCTTTTCCCCTTTTTCTTATGTGTTAACCGACTATGAAAGAGAGATGGAAGAGTTTGAATGTTGACCAAGATCCAAGGGTTCACAAAGTGCCAAGTGTCAACATCTTGATCCATCAACCATGAGCTCACATGCACACACATACACATGATTCCGCCCCTTGATCTAATACACAAATCAATCCTAACCATTGATCTTGAAGTTACCAATGAGCTTTCTCTTCAGTAATCGATCAATTGGTCGGTAACTTTACCATTTTGCCCCTGATTATGGCAATTCACAATGAATCACCACCAAATTCTTTTTCTCATTCATTTTCTTTCATAATGCACCCTCCCCTCTATTTTAAGTCAATTTAGATGTTAATCCATAATTGAACTCAAATACGGGGTTTCGGCATGGTTCACAACACATACGAATCACATCTGGTGCCAAATCACACCATAATCTCCAAAAGGGTTATTTGTCACTAACTACATCCACTTTTGGAGTCATTATCCATTAATCGTAATTTGGGATCTTGCTAAACTGGGGCTTAGCAATCCACTTATTTCAGGCTTATTCTCTAGCCTCAAGTCTCAGAATTCGGGGTATTACACTCTCTCCCTCTCTTCTTGGTTTCTCTGTTAATGTCGTTTTGATTCTGGAATCTATGTGAATCTGAAAAACAACAACTTGAACATATAACTAAGTACATGAGATCATAAAATGTAAGAAGAAAGAGAAGGATCGTGCTTTCTGTGTGAATCCGATGGTCTCCGACAAGCTTCAAGAATTGGGTCTTAAAAAATGCGAGCCTTTGTGTGAAAAGAGGTGATGAATGTGAAGTACTCGAGGAGACAGTTCCAACAGCATCGGAATCGTTTGAAACGGAGGTGGACGAGGGAGATATGAGGGATTAAAGATGGGCGGGTCACAACGGACCCGCCGGAGCTCCGGCCGGGTCACGAGACCCGGCTACAGGAAGAAGATGACCCAGGGGGCCAAAATGGCTTTGTTTTGGCCAAAACCCCCAAAATGCGTCGTTTTACTAAGTGAAACAACGACATTTGGGGCTGGCCGAAACGATGTCGTTTTGGCCAGTGAGGGCGTTGCGTTTCAACCAAGTGAAACGCAGCGTTTCGGGTTAGGCGATCCAAAACCCGATTCAAAGGATAGTGGTCTGGTTCAACCAACCCAAACCGGCCTAACTCAATTTACAAAAAGAAACTTAATTTATTATTTCAAAAAAAATAATTTTTTGAGGCAGCGCGCCTTTATGGCATGTGGGGCCCAAACCCAGGCCATATGGGCCAATCAAGGACATCATTAGACTCAGTGCACCGAGACAAGTCCATTGGTTGTGACACCGTGTCAAAATCAGGTCCCTAAGGTGGCGCGTGAGAGACACACGCCACCACCTAAGAGTGGAACTTCTCAGTTTCCTATTTTTTAATGAATTTTTTCACCCAGCAACCTTCATGGGGCTCGTAGGTGAGCGTGCAGGGGTATTTTTGGGATTCTTTTTGGCCCTAAAAATTTGTAAATTCATGATCTTCAAATTGGTATACTTTTTTTCCATTTTTGGAAATTATTCAGAACATTTTATATACGTTTTTGAGTGTTTTTTACCCTAAACTATTTAAAATAAGTTTTGAAAATTGTTTTTCTTTGTTATGAACAATTATTGGTCAGATATGGTAAGTATACAGACTGACCGTTCCTTTGATGGGACTCCCCCTGAATATTCTCCAGCTTCTGATGATAAAAAAGAGGTGAAGACCTCAAGTGGAGTTGGGAGCACCAACAAGAAGGGTCCCCTTTTGTCACTACAAGACTCCAACATACCTGATGAGGTGAAGCAAGAAGAGAAAGCAAAGTTCATATTTGATGAGTTTGAAGAGGAAGAGGTTGATAGACCAAGAACTAGTGTTCTAATCAAATCTCTTGCTGAAAAATATGCTGATAAATATGTTCAAATCAAGAGCGTCTATGGGGTTATTTGTGGATATGGTAGACAAGTCACTAATGCCAGTGATGCTAAGTTCTATGGAAAAGCTACGGAGGAATACCGTGATCAAGTGACAAAGAAGGGTCATCTCCATGGCCTAGGATTTTGGAAAGACATTTTCAAGAAAGGCATAAACAATATAGATGTAGGAGCTCATAGAACTAAGGTTAGGAGAGCCTTTCTAGATTTTGGCATTGATGTAACCTGTTATTAAAGCTTGATTATCCACGTTATATTTTTCTTGTTTTTGAATTTGTTTTCATTGCAACTTATATGAACCTTTCATGGATTATTGCTTAATGAATAAATTGTTTTTGGAATTATTTATTCTACTTGCTTATGATGTTTTATTTGAGTGGGAGTATGCTTATGATGCTTTATGATGCTTTTTTTTGGAATTGTGTTTTCTTGAAAAAAAATTATGGGATATGTTTGAATAAGAATAGAAATTAAGAAAAATGAGCGGTAAACTAGAATGAGTGGGATGGGGGTCAACCTAGTTGATTCCTGAACACGAAGCTAGCAAACTCTCATTCTATTAATTTCTCTTCTTACTTAAATGAGAGATAGTATCTCAAAAATGAAATTGCATACCTAATGAAAATGTATATCTATATGACAGAAAAATGGCTCAAATGACAATCAAGACTTTTGTTGCTGATCTCGTTAGAGGAGACAAGCTACATGGTGAGAACTTTAGCATGTGGCGCCGTAAGATCTAGTATGTGTTGGAGGAACAAGATGTCATAGACGTCTTGACCAATGTGCTTCAGCAACCCGATGCTAATGCATCACAAAGGGAACAAGGCGCTTTTACAACCTGGAAAAGAAAGTATTCCATCGCTCGGATCACAATGCTTGCGGTAATGACCGACGATGTGATATGTCAATTTGAGGGACATGTCACTGCCTCTGCCATGTGGACAACATTGAAAGAGGAGTTTGATGGTACTTCTAATGTGAGACTTAGGAGAATCACTGTCAAGCTTGACAATTATAAGCTGGGTCCAAACATTACCATAAGGCAGCATTTGAGGAAAATGCATAATATGATAAGGGAACTTATTGAGGCAGGAGGAACCCTTTTTGAGGCACAGCAAGTGCAAGCTGTTGTGAGTTCAATCCTTGCAAGTTAGGATCACATGAAACACACCATAACTCATAACAACACCATCAAGACTTTTGCTAATGTTGCTCATCACATCCAGTTAGAGGATGACCGTATGTACGGTGCAATGACCAATGGTCAAGCACTCTTAACTGAAGAAAAAGGAGCTTCATCATAGAAACGGAAGCCCAATAAAGGCAAGGGACCCCAAAAGAAGAAGGGGAACCTAGGGGCAAAGAAGGATAAAAATGCCTTCAAGAAGAACAGGAAACCTGCAAAGAAGGGAGACCTTTCCAAGGTCAAGTGCTACTCTTACGAAAAGAAAGGCCATTTTGCAAAAGATTGCCCTGAGAAGAACAAGGTACTATATGATAACCCTTCTCATTTTTCTTTTGTTTCTAGTACTGCCTTTATAGCTAAGGCTAATCCTGTGTGGGTTGTAAACTTAGGGGCCGCAGACTATGTGAGCACCGAGTTTTGCAGGTTACCAGCTAGAAGTAGATGGCTTTACGTTGGGAACAATGTGATGGTAGAAGTCAAAGGGATCGGCACCTATAAACTGAATTTACAAGGCGGGCAAACCCTAATTTTGCAAGATGTCCTCTATGCTCCAGAGATCCGACGAAACCTTGTGTCTGTTATTTCTTTAGTTAAATTTAGTTTTAATGTTAACTTTCATGATCAAGTTGTTGACATTTCAAATGGGATCGATTATTTCAGATTTGGTTGTATTTTGAATGGTTTCTTTGTTTTGATGAATTATGATTTTAATTCTAGTCATTGCTATGTGATTTCATCTAATGATAATTATGATACATGGCACGCTAGATTAGGACACATTGATCAAGAACGCATGATCAAACTAGCAAATGAAGGATTTCTAGGAGAAGTGTCGAAAAAGGAAATGTCTCTATGTGAGCATTGCCTTGCTGTCAAAAGCACAAGGAAACCCTTCGGAAAGGCAACTAGAGCGGAACATCCTCTTGAACTGGTACACTCGGATATCTGCGAACCTATGAGTGTGAGGGCACGACATGGAGCGTGGTACTTCATTACATTTATCGAAGATTTTTTGCAATATGGACATGTATACTTGATCTCTTATAAGTCTGAAGCTTTAGAATGCTTTAAGAAGTACCTTAATCTAGTTGAAAATCAACTAAACTGCAAGGTTAAAGCCTTAAGAACTAATAGAAGTCGAGAGTATCTCTCAGAACAGTTCAAAACACTCTGTGATGAAAAAGGAATTGTCAAGACAGATGACCATCCCTGGCACTCCTCAAAAAAATGGGGTGGCCGAGAGAAGGAATAGAACTCTTCTCGATATGGTTAGGTGAATGATGTCACAAGCTGAACTACCAATTTCATATTGGAGCGACGTATTATTGATTGTGACATTCATACTTAACCGAGTGCCTTCTTAATCAGTCACTTCTACGCCTTATGAGCTGTGGACAGGACGTAAGTCGGATTTAAGTGTCTTACAACCATAGGGATCAGTGGCCTATATACATAACTCATCTCAAAAACATGGAAAGTTGGGACCTAGAGCAAGAAATGTATCTTTATAAGATACTCCGAGTAATCAAAAGGATATGTCTTCATTGGTGAAAATGAGGACAGCTCAATAACTGAGGTAGAGTCAAGAGATACAGTATTCCTAGAAGCATATTTTCCTAGCAGAGGAAGCCTTAACCAAATTGAAACTCTATATGAGAGGAAGGAAGTTGAAGACACTCCTCAGATTACTGACCTGAGTAGGAGAAATGAGTCATTTTCACAACATGGAAGTGATGATCAATCACAGGAAGAGAATCCTGAAGAGCTCCCACCTTAAAGAAGCGAAAGGGATAGGATCCCTAGAAGATGCTTCTCCATTGAAGGGGAAGTACTCATTGTCAATCCAGAAAACAATGAGGAAGATCTGAAAAGCATTAAAGAAGCACTAACCGGACCTGTTAAGGAAAAATTGCAAAAGGCCCTAGAAGAGGAAATGAATTCCATGAAATTTAATCAAGTTTGGGAATTGGTTGACCTGCCACTAGGCCGAAAGGTAATTAGGAACAAATGGGTTCTCAAATATAAATGAAAGGTAGATGGATCAATTGACAAACCCAAAGCACGCTTGGTGGCTAAGGGGTACACCCAGCGAGAAGGGATAGATTATGAAGATACCTTCTCACCAGTGGTGCATTTTAACTCAATAAGACTCATACTCGCCATAGTGGCAAGCACGAACTTGGAGTTACATCAAATGGATGTAAAAACCGTATTCCTTAATGGAAAACTAAATGAAGAGATATATATGGAGCAGCTTGAGAGCTTCATAGAAAAGGGAAGTGAATAAAAGGTTTGCAAACTCCTAAGGTCTATTTACGGTTTGAAACAATCATCTAGATAGTGGTATATAATATTTCAAGAGGCAGTGACCTTATTCAACTTTGAGATGATTAAAGAAGACTACTATGTCTACATAAAGTGGTTTGGAGATGATTTTGTGATCTTGTCTCTTTATATTGATGATATACTCCTGGTTGGAATGAGTTTTAAGGCAATTAAAATAATCAAGGATTGGTTATCCTTGAACTTTAAAATGAAAGACATGGGCGAAGCAGAATATATCTTGGGAGTCAAGATAAAGAGGAATCGCTCAAAATGATTGCTATCCTTGTCACAAAAGACATATATAGCAAAGATCTTAGAACGATTCAATATAAGAGACTACAAGCCTATGGATACCCCTGTGGTTAAAGGACACCACCTCAACACAGACATGTGTCCCATAGAAGAATCCAAAATAAAGCGCTTGAAAAGAGTCCCATACTCGAGTGTAGTTGGAAGCTTGATGTACGCTATGCTCTATACTAGACCAGACATATGCTTTGCAGTCGAACTTGTGAGCCGTTTTCAATCCAACCCTGAAATCAAGCATTGGGAAGCTGTGAAGATAATCATGAGGTACCTGAAGGGAACCATGGATTATTACGAGCTATGTTACCAAGGTAGAGATATGCTTCTAGTAAGATACTTTGACACCGACTAGGCGGGAGATATAGATAAACAAAACTCCACCTCAGGGTACGCGTACCTCCTGAACAATGGAGCAATTTACTAGAGCAGCAAGAAACAGACTTGTGTGGCTCTGTCATCCATGGAATCTGAATACATAGCTTGTTCTGCCATTGTTCAAGAAGCTGTATGGCTTAAGAGATTTCTAGAATGTCTAGGAATGAAAGGCAGAAATGAGGGTCCTATTTTGATACATTGCGATAGTCAAGCCGTAATAGCCTATGCTAAGGATCATAGTAAGACAAAGCACATAGACATTAAATATCATTTTGTAAGAGATATGATTACTAAGAAACAAGTGACCGTTCAATACCTTTCCACTCATAAGATGTTAGCTGATCCCCTTACAAAGCCCATTGCCAGAAACCCTTTTGTTAAGCATGTAAATGCTTTGGGCATGCGTAGAATGTAATGTATTGAACGTTATTTTTTAAAGAAATAAAATGATGCATTTTCAGTTTTTTCAAATATATTGTGTATATATTAATGCATAGGCATGAGGTATGCAATTCCGTATGTCGTACAGGTCAGGAAGGTTGGTTCACTCACACAAACAACCACCTTCCCACGATTTGCAGGGGCATGGGATGATAAGATGATCAAATGATCACCATTAGATGGGTAAGGTAGATCTTTGTGCTTGAGTTGGCTCAGTTGAACTGAGATGAGATCTGCATGTATATACATATGTAATGGATCGAGGCATGATTACATAAGATGTATCATCAGACCTGTAGCTAGGCAAAGGACTTTCTTTTACAAATAAGGTTCCAAAAGGGATGATTGTAAAAAGGAAGTTTTGGTTCCAATACTGAGTGCTTTTGAACTAAAGTCTGTACGGTGAAGATAAAGATAAAATTGATGTACACTATTGCAAAATCACCGTATCATGCAATTCATATTGTATGTGCTTGAGAGAATGACTGTAATATGGGACGTAGGTAAAAGATCCTTGGTTCACTATGGTGTGAATCCCAGGAAGGAAAAATCCTTCTACAATGCCCTCAGGACTTAGGCAGGCATCATGACAGCCTGACTTCGGGCTAGCTACTTTATCTAAAGCTTCATGATCACGCACGATTCGATCAGACTGCTAAAAGCTAGGAAAGCGATCAAGTCAGGACAGATTGATGTTTTCAGTCAAAAAGGAAGGTCTATCTTGAAGTATACTTTTAGTGGTGGCATCTGTGATATGTCCCTTACAGGTTATAAGAAAAACAAGTAAGTGTGGATACCACATGCATAGTAGGCAATATGGGTCAAGATCAAAAAGAAGAGAAACTATGACTTGAGAGGGATCATATTGCCATGAGTTGAGTGTATGGATAGACCTAGGGCATATGAGGCAATAATTTACAGGTTCACAAAGGGTGTCCTTGGATATTGATTTGATATCAAGGATTTCTAGTATCACAAGCACCAAAGGTTCTGAAGATGTTGTGCCCACGCGGTCACGGCAGACACCAAGTATGAAACAAGAAGAAGATGTAGTCGCACGATGGGTGGCCCATCAAGTATGAGTAGGAGATGTTGAACTTTGGGTCTAAGTCCGCCCTTGATGGGCCGGACTATTTGACTAAGGACATAAGTGGTCTTATCAAATAAGAAATTAGTTAGTATTAATTCTGGCAGCATTAATTGTGGCTTGGTAAATAAGTTGGTCATTGATTATGGGATTGTGAATTAAGGAGCAAATCACTATAATTAGGAAATTGATTGAGAATCAATCAATTTAATTACTGTCTTGGAGAGCAAGAAAGGGTGCACACGTTTCCTACTCTATCTGGATCCCACTCTACCCGGTATGCATTTATACTCTATATCTAGTCCATTTTATTCCTTCACCTTTAAACTCATTATCAAAATTTTTTTGAGCTTCATTAGTGGGTCTCATACTCTTTTTTCTATGAGTTTTGTTCTAGTGCTCAAGTCTTGTCCTCTACTACTACAATGAGTCTTCACTCTACAGCTCCCACTACTATAAAAAAACACAATATGTGGCGCTTATTTTAAAGAATACTATGATGTTTAGGAAGCGTCATAGCTTCCAATTTCATTAAAAATAGCTATAGCATTTCTTGAATCTATAGAAGCGCCATAGCTTATTTTCTGTCTATTTTTTTTAAATAACTTCCTATGACGCATCCCTGGAAAAGTGCTATAAGAAGGGTGTCACCTCCTATGGTGCTTTCAAGGGAAGCGCCATAGGAGGTGTGTTGGGCACGTCTTGCGTGATAGGAGGTGGGACCTTTTATGGCACTTTCAAGAGAAATGCCATAGGAGGTATATTTTAAAATAAATTTTCATAATTATTTTCTTTTCGTAATGAAACCCTCTGTATTTACAGTTAAAATCCACAACAATTTACAATACAATCCACAGCAAATTAAAATAGCTTGAAACAAATAACTAATTTATAAAATCACTACAAAATGTATTTAATTACAACAATTGTAATATACAACTAATGTTAAGTGAATAAACAAAACAAGAATAGGCAAGAAATAACCTACATACCTAAATATTAGCTAATTATTTGACTATATATTCACATAATTCTTCAATGATTTCATCCACTTAATGGTCAGCAGCTCAGGAAAGCGTTGATCTTTATAATACTAAATAAATAATCATGCACACAAAGAATTAAAATCACTAAAAATTAATTAGTTTAGACACTTGTCAATTAAATTTTAAACACAACATGAATTGCAAGTAAAGGAACTTACTTTTAGAGGAACAAAATTGTGACGATGAGTAACTACATATTTCATAAATTTCATGATATCATAACCGCAATCATCATTGTTTGGTTAGAATGGGCACTGCAACAATACAATAAAGGGAGAATCATTCATAGGTCCTAAGCAAGGAACATATTATCAGAAAGGTACCTCGAGGTTGTAAAACACACTCAACATGTTGTTAATACACGCAGAAGAGTTGTGAATAGGGGCCTTTCTAATAATATGTTCCTTGCTTGGGATCTAGGAGTGATTCTCCCTACAATAAAATAGTTAAGTCAACTTTTGAATACAAATTTTTGACTTAAAAATTTTGAGTGAATTCATATATAAGTACCATAATCTTCTTCCACACATTGCGATTGATTGGGTCATTGCGTTTAGAATAGCTCAATCCAACCTAGCTTCTATAGGCGGTCAATGCACTAACAAAACAAGTAGTGACTGATTGCTTTTGGGAATAAGAGAAGAGTTGGCACCGGTTGAGCAAGGACATCATACTTATCTACCTCCAGTGGCTTACATTGTGTCGAGGAAAGAGAAAAATTTATTTTGTGAGTTTCTGGGAGTATAACATCCTAAATTTTGAAGTTTTCCAAATATTAAACACTCTCTTTAAGTCACAAATAATCAACCAATTAATCCCACAGTATCATAATAATGTTTTACAACTCACAACAAAATAAATCATATTTGCCAATGCTACATATCATAGTTAAAGTAATTGCTTCCATAACAAGCCTACAAAATTACTACTAGTTGCGTTTATTAAATTAATTGGTTCCAAAACAATCATTTATTAAACTACCAGCGGTATTTATAACACTTCCACCCAATTTGACAATTTTATGAATGTCATTCACAACTTTTTTACAATTGACAACATGTACTTCTACAGAGGATTAAACTACTATTATTATATTTGTAGAATGATCCATCACCAAACTTGTAAGTATCCTTTGCAACATTACATCTTTATCTATCAAACATAAAAGAACTTCAGCATTTAAGTTGCTTAAACTTGAGCCATGCACGTTACTTCTATGGAGGATTAAACTAGTATTATTATATTTGTAAGCTCAAAAATTAAAAGCTTATAATGTATAGGAAGTTTAAGAAGGCAGAGTTGAAACTTCAAATAAATACTTGAAAAAACATTATGAGCAACCTTTATGATTCATAACAGATTTTAACTAGAAAAAATAAGAAGAAAATGTGGACCAAATGTTGAAAAGAAACACTTATGAGCTAGGGAGCTTCTGTAGGAGGCTGAGACAAGAAGAAAAAAACATGTGGGAGAGGAATTTTTGTACTGCAATGGAAGCGGTGACAAAATGTTGAAGAAATGTGTATGAGGAGGAGACAAAAAAAACAAAAAATGAGGGACTAAGGAAGTTTCTACTTGTTGTAGTCAAAGAGAGGAGGGATCGGGGACAATGGATAATGAAAGGTGGTGGACCAATAGAGTGGGGGATCAATGGAGTTTTGAGAAATGGGGAGCTGGAGGGCACGCGAGAAGATGATAATAGCAGGGTTTGAATGAGATTTATAGCACCTTGTATGGCGCTTGTGTAATATCCTGAAATTGTAATTAAGGGCTAATGGTTTCAAGAGTAGTGTAGTTATTGTAGATGGAATACTTTTGATGTATGTAATGTGGATTGTGACCTAAAATGTGCTTGTTGATGGTTAAGTAAATGTTGTGATGATTAGGGGCAAAATAGGAAATTGTTGACTAATCGGTCCATTACTGATGAGGATGGTATACTTTTGATGTATGTAATGTGCATTATGACATAAAATGTGCTTGTTGATGGTTAAGTAAATGTTGTGATGATTAGGGGCAAAATGGGAAATTGTTGACTAATTAGTCCGTTACTGAAGAGGAAACTCCTTGGTAATTTAAGGATCATGGCTAGGATTAAGTGATTGAGAAGGTAGAATTGTGTATGAATGAGTTCATGTGTGTGTGGAAGGAGAATCTAGGATCATGACAAGTGGCATCTTGAGGACCATGGATAAAGTCAACATTTCAAAATTCATTTTTCTCTTCCCTCTCACTTGTAATTCAGCTAGTTGCATGGGAATGGGGAAAAAATCTGTATCTTCATCCTTTTCATCTCCTCTCTCATCTAACCTCTATTTTCGTTGAGCAAAGGACGGAAAGGGAAAGTGTTAATGTGAGTTTTGGCTAGCTAGATGCCTCTTAATGCTCAAATGTTCTCCATTAAAGTTATACATGGTGTTGAGAGCTTCCTTGCTATGATTTCAGATTTTTGAAAGGTGGTGTTTTAGTGTTAGAGGGAATTTGGAAGTTGAGAAATCAAGGAACTCACTTTGGGAAGAAGAAAGAGGTAAGAAAGAGCTCTCTATTAATCTAAGTTTTGTGATCACATGTTGATTTTTGAGAATTTATGAACTTGCCCTGATTTTGGTATAATTTGAAATACATGAATTTGGATGATGTTTGATGTTGGATTTGATGGCATATTGTGTCTTTAAGCCATTGTGATTAGTTGGGATTTGAGGTGAATTTAGTAGTTGTGGGGCAATATAGGTCAAAACCCAAACTTCTTGGTAGAATGGGAATTTGATTGTTTTGAGGTTACTAATAGGTTCCTTGTGAAATTCTGTATGGAAATGAAGTTTGGTATAAGTCTGGAAACCATTGGAATTAGATTTGGTAAATCTGGAAAAATATATTAGCAGCTGCGATTCTAGATTCTGATAGCCTCACTTGAGTGAGGTAGGGGTTCACTCGAGTGCAGCGTCATGTTCTTCCTTTTCTCTTAGCATTTCGGTTAAGTGTTTAGGTAGGAAGCAAGAGTGCACTTCCTTGCCTGCGAGTGATATGAGTCATCACTCGAGTGAACTCAGACTCACTCGAGTGCGGAATTAGGTCTTACCTTAGGGTTGCTCTCGTGTAGTCACTCTTTGCACCTCACTCGATAGGACTTAGGTGAATGGGTGTTGTCACTCGAGTGTTGAGGATATTGCATGAGTGTGTTGGCCACTTTAGGGTGTGTTGGTACTCTCGGGTACACACTTTCTGTGTCTCACTCGCTAAGGCTCGAGTGCAAGTACGGTCATCACTCGAGTGAGGTTTTCTCCACTCGAGTGATGCGACCAGAAGTCATTACTTTTGCTTCTGGAAAGGGATCTTTGGTCAAGTGTTCCCAACCCTTTAGGCATATGTTTAGGCTTCTATTGGTCACCTAAAGAGTTCAAATGCTAGCCAACTTAAAGTAAAATGAAGATAAGAATTTGGAACTGAGAATAACCTATCGTCCTTAATTTTTGGTTTATAGGCTTTGACATTTGCCCTGGTCGTGAACGAATTGTGATGGCACAAGTCAGGAAAGAACAAGGTAGTAACTCTTTCTCTTATACTATATGTCATATATGGTTTCTTTGTTTGATCATTG
Organism: Inga leiocalycina; assembly: GCA_963242795.1. Classification (NCBI taxonomy): domain Eukaryota; kingdom Viridiplantae; phylum Streptophyta; class Magnoliopsida; order Fabales; family Fabaceae; genus Inga; species Inga leiocalycina. The sequence continues at coordinate 62,917,585 of OY725320.1, forward strand.
TTATGGGTCTATCACCTTTGGGGCGATAGAATTCGGGGGATGAGACTATATGAAAGCTGAAAGGCTACTTGTGAATCTATCACTTACGGCCCATTGGTGTTGACTGTAGGAGGATTGTACCTTCAGGGTGGTGGAATCTGGGGGATGAGATTATGTGATTGTGTGCATATATGGCAGACTATGTGCTGTGTTTTATGTTGTGATGTTGCTTGATGATTTACTTGCATGCTATGTGATTATATGTTGTATGAGTGATTTGTTACTACTGGGATTCTTTAGAATCTTATTGCTTCCATTAACTAACCTTACAAACAGGGCAAGTGGCTCCAAGGAGAGAAGGACGACTAGGAGCGGCGAGAACTTTGCAAAGATATTAGATATTAGTGTTGGCTGTTGGCTATTCATTTTGGATTTTAGGATTACTGTATATTACTTTTGGATTTAAATAATATTTTGATTATGGTATGTAATCCCCTAGTTGAAAATTATAAACCCGATAGTTATTATATATATGACCCGGGGGTTGTCGGGACTTCTGTTTCAGACTCTGATATGTTTAAATGTGATTCAACTGCACAGGGTAATTATAATCGGATTATAGAATTTTAGACCAAGGAAGGCAGGAATTTTGAAAATGTTTGTGAAAACCCTACCGTAAGGAAGGGATTGAAAGTGAGTTTTGTTTATTGGTCTCTATTTCATTTTTATTACGAATTTTGAATTATAATTACGAAGGGGGTTACAGCTTGCATAGCAAGGGCCATATAAGGATAAGGGAAGCAAGCGCCATTGCTTCGCTAGTTTTTAAAAAAATGTCAGACTAAGGGAAGCTTTGAAGCTTGGCATGGAAGCGCCATTGCTTCCTTTACATTTTTTTAAAAACAAATTTAAATAAAAAGGGCCTTGGAAGATGCTTTATTGTAAAGCACCTTCTAAGGCGCTGCCACCACAAAAGTGGCCTTTGCCTCTAAGGTTAATGTAACACTTACTTCTCTAATCGCACTGATGAGCTTTACATAGAGAATTTGAACCATGAAGTGATATTCATCTATAAAGTTCTTTCAATTCTCAAACTCAAGACAAGATTCCTGTAGTTGAGTGGGTTTTTCAGAAAATTTTAAAAATTTTCAAAAACTATCATAAAGTGGTTTGTAACTTCTTGTTATCTCATCATTTCTTAATTCTCTTTATTATCTTAATCAGAGTGATTCTTTGCTCATTTTTGTGTATGGAATGTTTCTTAACTAATGGGCTTATACCGTGTAATTACCCATTTCTAATTCAATTTCTATGCTTAGGAAATTTGACTTGTTCGTCATGTAGTGATATACAATTAATCACTTAATATTTATTACACAATGATTCAACGCGTAAATAATTCTTCTCCTTTGTTACAACTTCCTCTCCTGGCACAGCATCCTGCACTTCTCTTCAGTGCTCCGCTGCCTATATGGTTTGTGAGGGAGAGTGAGATTCAAGAGAATTCCAATAGCAAAGAGTCCTAATAAATGCATACAAGAAATGCTTTGTGCATGACATTCATGCCAACATAATGATATATATGCATGCTCAATGTTTAACACATTACACTAATGACTATTGTATAGGTAAAACAGGGCTTCACTCATTCACATACACTTCATACAATTCATCAAAGCAACTAACACATCAACACACAAGCACACATATTCAGTTATGCAAGTTAGGAAAGTTCCTTAACTTTTGCCTTCAAGTTCCCTCCTTGTACCTTTTCTTCCAACCATTGAAGCTTTTTGGAAATTCTTTCACTTTTCTTCTTTCTTGACTTCTCATGGCCCTAGATAAATGGCCATATTATTAAATCCATGACAAATAAATGTCCAAAGGGCTACTTTAGCCTCTAGGACTTGTCTTTATTCTTTAGGTCCTTGCTTGTCCCAAATTTTAATAACCCAAGACACCTTGGTTGGTTAACCTTAAAGTTAACACATTAGGCCCAATGGGTATTTTGGGGGCTCATACTAACTTCAAGTGCTTAACTCTAGGAAGTTAATTTTATTACCAAATAACATTAATTTTTCATTTTCACACTATTCTAGAAAGTTGGCAGATTTTTACTTAACTTTAAAAAATTATAACTAATTCTAGAAAAATTCAAATTGAGTGATTCTAGTTTTTTTGTAAAGCTCTTAATGTCTTATTTCAAGGAAAAATATCATAGAATATCAATTATAGCTACACATTTCCCAAAAATTCGTCAAACTCAGATTGCCACAAATTTCATTCCATAATTAAGGTCAAACTTTGAAAAATCATAACTTTCAATCCATTAGTTCAAATGGCTTCTAATACCTATCAAATTAAAGCCCTGAATGTCTACTTTACTCTTATAAAATTTCATAGTATTTGGACTAAGTTTGACCTATCAGAAACACATTGCAAGTTCACTGCCTCCAGAAAATGAATTCAAGCAGCTTTAAACATAAACTTCCAAAATCATCATAAATTATTATTTAACCATAAACACATGATTAAACCTTAAAAATAACCCTTTGAAGAAATATGAACAGTACCTCACCCTTATGAACACTCATCCAAACAACAAACCAATTGGTTCAAAATGAAGCCCACTTTTACCTCTACTCGTTTCCGCAACTAGTTTGTAAATCTGGCAAGCGAGATGGCACCAAATACCTCTAAATGAAAATTTGAAACCATAGAAATGAAGCTTGGGATGAGTAGAAGAAGGTTAGTGAAGGGTATTTTGAGAGAAAATGCCGATTTGGAGGTGAAATATGCTTCGAAGCTTAAGAATAGTTACTCTTCACACTTTTTCTTTCCTTTTACAATTTCTCATGATTTTTTAGATTTTTCCCTTCTTTTGGATGAGCTTGGATGAAATTAATAGCCCTTAAGGAGTCTTGGAATTGTCTACCACGTGTCAAAACCTTATGGTGCCATTTGTCCAGTGATCCAGTGATTCGGTGACACGTGTTACTTGCTTTAATAAAGTGGGTGCCATCTCCTTCTCTCCCCTCTTAGGCGTCCCTGATTGGTCAGGGGAAGGAGAGGCCTAATTTCCCTAGACGCTTGGGTCGGTGCGACCGAACTGGAGACTCGCAGATAAAGTGGGTGCCAACTAGGAATGCCAAACAAAAGGCATAAAGGTAAGTGTAATGATGAGGACACTTGTCACCTCCTTACTCTTCCAACATAAAAGTGCCAATGTCCTTTGTAATGATTAAGGGATACTTGTCATCCTCTTGCTTAGCCAACACAAAAGTTATGCCATAATGAGTCATCATTGCTTACTTTATTAAAGTTACTGTATCGATACATTTTCAGGATTCTACTCGGGACCATGACACGCATATTAAGGCTCGCTAAATGATGCCAAGTCAGAGTGTATGTGTGTGGGCCCCACATGACACCACATACCAGTGTCTATTTAAAAAACGCAGGATACACATGTCTGCCTTGAAAATGCCATGTGCACACCTATACCGGCATATCTCGCTCAACCAATCAGTCCTATACCTCATGACACAGCTAGGTGGTGTTTTTCTGCTAACCCAATGACATTGTACATGTGTCCTGTTTGTATCTACACCGACACTTTGATCTTATTGCCTACGCATACTGGGCCCGTTGCCTGGTAGGGCCGGATCACATAGTCCCCTAGAGTCTTTCTATCTCTCGACATTCTTGGGACTCTTCCCGAACTGAGCTTAGTAGTCTGCCTGATATAAGCTTATCCTCAAAGTCCTAGACTCAAAATTTAGAATATTACAGTTAGGCCTTAGAAGGCGCTTTACAATAAAGAGCTTCCAAGGCCCTTTTTATTTAATTTTTTAAAAAAAACGTGTCTGAATGTTTTTTTAATTGTAAAGGAAGTAATGGCACTTGCATTGCATGCGATAAAGCTTCCCTTAGTCTAACTTATTATTTTTTTTAAAAAAAAAGGAAAGGGAAGCAATGACTTGTTTTTTTAAATAGCGCTCCAAGGCCACACATATTTAGGTGGAAGGCGCTTCCCAAACAAGTGTCTTCCAAGGTCTTATTAGTACAAGGCCTTGGAAGGCATTTGCCTGGAAAACGCCATACAAGTTACTTTTTTTAAAACAATAATGCCAGCTAGGCAAGCGCCATAGCTAGCACTTTTCTTTTTTCAAAAATGAAGGCATTGTGTGACACTTGTTTAGACTAGTGTCACAATAGCTTAACACTAGCTATGACGCTTATAATAGTAAGCGCCACATCTTCTAAATATATATTTTTTTTAAAAAAAAAACTATCTGTAGTGCTTCTTTAGAGGGTCACCACTAAATCCCTCTTTTGTAGTAGTGTCATTTCTTTTGTAATTCTTCCTTGTGTAAGTTTTCATTTTTTTTCAGTTAATATTTTTAGTTTCATTTTATTTTTTTTTATATAATGAGAGCTCGTTAATTGATGCTCAAGGTCACCAGTTGGGATTATGAAATCTAATATGATGATGGCTGTTGGTTTGAAGATTAAAAGAGAAAAAAAGCAAGAGAAAGCAGAGAACATGAAACAAACGATGAGATAAAATGTTGAATTTTTCATTTTTCAGCATCTCACATTCCTAAACTTTAGCACCCAAATTGTAGGTTGAAATCATGTTTGTTGAATCAGGTCTGAGATTTGCTGAAGTTTTTATATTTGCCAATTTTTACTATATTCTAATTTTCAAAGTTATATTCCAAGATTTTTTTAAGATTTTATATTTGCTTATTTTTATTATATATATTCTTATTTTTATATTTGTATCATCCTTTTGCAGTTAAAGGATATGTTAAAGGAACTTGAAGTGCACTGATACGTGATCTATAGATAATCTACAACAAAGGCATTGAAAAATATTGTGGAACTTTTTATTAATTGATTTTTTTTAGAATTCAAAACTTTACAAGATAATGTTAGATAATGTTTTATTGTGAGAGTGTTTAAATTATTAATTTCTTTTAAACTGTATGATGTTTATCTATATTATATTGAATTTTGATTAATATAAACATAATTTTTTTTTATTTAATGTTATTATCTTGTCGTAATCAATGATTATATTGTATCTTATATAATAAATATTAATAGTAAAAATCAATAAGAACAAATAATAAAAAAATAAAGCCAATGCATTTCGGTTATTAACAAAGAACTATTATATATGCCCTTAATATATTACAGTTCAGAATCGTTACTTATCTATGTGGAACATATATAGCGCTAACATATATGACGCCTATGATTAATAATAACCCTCATAAAAAGTCTTTTTTGTAGTAATGGTGGTTCTTATAATATAAGGACATGGAGGAGTAGTACTCCTCCATTTTATTTGATAAGATGCTAGCTAGTAGGTATTTGTTGTCCTTTTTATATGGTGTTTTGATAGTTTGAATGAGAGGTACATGTTTTTTTTCCATATATGCCTATATTTAATATGGGTACACTACTACAAAAAACACAAACTGCAACGCTTAATTTAAAGAACATTATGGCGTTTGAGAAGCATTGTAGCTTCTAACCCTATTAAAATAAGCTACGTAACTTCTTGAATATATGAAAACATCATAGCTTGATTATTTATCTATTTTAAATATAAAGCTATGACGCTTTCACAGGGAAGTGCCATAGGAAGGTGATACTTCCTACGACGCTTCTCCAAGGTGGAAGTCATTGACTTCCAATGGCACTTCTCTAGAAAAGCATCACAGGAAGTTTTTTTAAAAAATATTTTTTGGTAATTATTTTATTTTCATGTTGGAAACCTCTATTTATAATCCAAAATCCATAGCAAAATGAAATAACATAGCACGTATCTTTTGTAATATTGAGTCTTCATGTATCAAGCATAAAATAACTTCAGCAATTAAGTTGTTTAAACTTGAGCCATACACGTTACTTTTACGTAGGATTAAACTAAGTATTATTATATTTGTAAGCTTAAAAATTTAAAAACTTACAATGTATAGAAAGTTCAAAAAGACAGAATTGACACTTCAAATAAATACTTGAAAAATAATTATGAGCACACATATAAGATTCATGACAGATTTTGACTAAAAAGGAAAATGTGAATCAAATGTTGAAAAAAAAACTTACATGCTAGGGAGCTTCTGAAATAAGCCGAGACAAGAAAAAACAAATATATGGGAAATGAAGCTTTGTACTGCAATAGATTTTTTGGGAAATGGTAGAGCTAAAGGGAACGCAGGAAGATGAAAATGAAAATGAGAATGGTGGGTTGTGAAAATTAAATAAAACCTTATATGGTGCATGTTTGTCAAAGCGTCATAGCTTCCTCATCTTAAAAATATTTAAATTTATTTTTTCTTAAAAAATCCCCTGGCCTTACAAATTCAAGGTCCTTGGTGCCTTGAATAGTCAAGGCACCAGGTGCCTTGAAGTACCAAGCACCTTGGACGACCAAGCGCCATCCAAGGTGTTCCAAGGTGGCCACACCAAGCGTCGTCCAAGGCTTTCTATTAAAAAAAATAAAATCTTTTTTAATAGGGTAATTTATTTATAAGTTTTGACCTCTAATTTTTTTTTAAAATTAGTCCACTTTGTATGGCCTTTAAAGCCACTTCCCATAGAAAATATTTTTTTTAAAAAAATAATTTTACATAATAAATTAAAGACATTGAACAAATTAAATAAGTAATAACTAATAAAATTATATTTGTAAGCTTAAAAGTTAATAGGACATGTGTTATAGTTTAGAAATATTATAATTTTACTATAAATCTAGCTAAAATAAGTTGGACACATGGTCTTAGAGGACTTGACATGATGAATTAAAGGAACTTGACTTAAAAGTTTTTTTCTTCCTTTAAATCTTTAGAAACTCTTTGTTTTTTAATTAATTTTGACTCCTACTAGTTACTACAATTATTTTTTAAAAATAATTTTTTTGTAATAAATTAATATAAAATACCTTGAGTAAATTAAATAAGTAACAACTAATAAAATTATACTTGTAAGCTTAAAAATTAAAAAAACTTACAATGTATAGGAAGTTTAATAAGAGATGGAAAAAGTTATAAACACAAATAAAACTATAAACTAAGATTCATGACAAATATTTTTAAAAAAATGAAGGGTCTTTAATGGCGCTTTATTGAGCAAGTACCATTAAAGGTATATATGATTATATGCCTTTAATGGTACTTTATTTGCAAAGCGTCATTAAAGGCATATATGATTATATCTTTAAGGACACTTTCTCTGTAAAGCGCCATTAAACGCCCTAAATTCTCAATTTTTTTAAAAAATTAGTGCACCTTATATGGCATTTGAAGGTCACTTTCTGTAGAAAATAATTTTACATAATAAATTAAATATAAAAGACATTGACCAAATTAAATAAGTAACAACTAATAAAATTATATTTATAAGTTTAAAAATTAATAGGACACATACGTTATATTTTAGAAATATTATAATATCACTATAAATCTAGTTAAAATAAATAGGACACATAGTCTTAAATGACTTGATATGGTGAATTCAAGGAACTTGACTTAAATTTTTTTTTCTCATTTAAATCTTTAGAAAATCTTTGTTTTTGAATTAATTTTGACTCCTACTAGTTACTACAATTATTTTTTAAAAATAATTTTATGTAATAAATTAAATATAAAAGACATTGAGTAAATTAAACAAGTAACAACTAATAAAATTATTCTTGTAAGCTTAAAATTAAAAAACTTACAATGCAAGGGAAGTTTAACAAGAGATGGAAAAAAATTATAAGCACACATAGAACTACAAGCTAAGATTCATGACGTATTAAAAAAATTGAAGGGCCTTTAATGACGCTTTATAGAGCAAGTGCCATTAAAGGTATGAATGATTATAAACCCAACTATGGAGCTTGTCTGAGTAAGTTTCATACAAGTGGTTTAATTTTTTTTTAAAAAATAACTCCTTGTATGGCGCTTCCCCAGGCAAGCGCCATTCAAGGTGCTCAGCAGCTACAATGCTTGACACAAAGAGTGCCATAGCTGTCACATGTGCTTTCTTTTTTTAAAAAATAGAAGTCTCCTCTGACGCTTGTTTGAAGAAGTTCCATAAGATCAGAGCCGCTAAATCTCTATTTTGTAGTAGTGGTAGTGATAGAGGACATATAGATTAATATGATATTAGAATTTAGTGTAATTAATAAGGGTAATATTGGAAATCACTTGAATTTTATGACAAATTTACTGTTTTTAATTGTTTTTATTAATACACACACTACAAGAAAAAAAGGTCTTTTAGATTGATTGAAATTGACTTTTTATACCAGTTTTAGGTTTAGTCTTATATCGACCGGTTTTAAAAGTCAGGTGCTTTCAAGACCGGTCATACAACCGGCCTTAAAAAGTAGTAAGTTGATGTTTAAGACCTATCGTTAGTTTAGGAGCTCTGAATAGTTGATTTTTATGACCGGTTAGGGGGTAAAACCGATTAATGTAATTATACATTTTTGAACCTTTCTTTATTTTAATTGGTCTAAACAAGTTTTTTTTGGACCTGTTATTACTGTGACTAGTCTAACACACACACACACACACACACACACACACATATTTATAAATAGCAGGAATTATGCCTTACATTCAATGCCCTGTTCGTAGAAAACCAACTTAGAGAACTACAATTCTTATATATCTTTGAACAATATATACAGATCAACAATCAACTTTGATGTTAATTTATAAAATAAATATAAAAAACTCTTAAAAAGTAAAATCCCACACAGATAAACAAGGTACTCTGCTCATCATGTACTCATCAAATAGCTACAAATACAAGTATATAATTCTGGAAGCTATATAGTTATTAAATTACATTGAATGAAAGAAATACATGCAGAACTAACTGTATTTGTTCTGAAGCCGAAGGAAGAGAAATCGATGATAGAGATGAAGACATCTGAAATAAATTAAAGCAAATAATGTATTAACTTTCTAAACACAGCAAAGAGAATGATGCAAAATTTTTAGCAAGAATATTAGTAATGAAATGTAATGTAACTCACCATTTATTGGGAAACAATACAATGTTATAAAAGAATTTTACCCAATACTCACGGATGTCCTTAATATCTTCCATGGGGAAGGGTTTGGCAAGATTAAATACGTAAAGCGTGAAAGGTAAAGAAACTAATATGATATGATTGGGAAATATTAAAGCAGTGAATACATCTCAAAAAACACATGTACCTTTTTATTAAGGTTTGTTTTGCCCAAGGCAATAATATTGTACATGTGCCTCATCATATAATAGCTTCATAAGTTTCTTGTTAGCAGTTGCTTGCAGGTCTATAAAAGAACACCACATTAGCAAATTAATTGAAATAACAAATGAGTGAATGTATATAACAAACAAGCATGAAATTACTTATGGCACAATCTATTTAGGATCTGAAGCTTTATCATGTGGTTTCCTGCGGTGATCAATTAGCATAGAGCCAGGAATATGGGCCAGTCTGCGGATTGCAAGTTGGCCTGTACCAACTTGTCACTACTACAAAAAAATAAAGCTGTGGCGCTTGAGAAGTGCCACATATCTGGACGCCACTAAAAGAAGCTGTGGCGCTTGGAAGCGCCACAGCATTTATTTATTTATTTATTTTCAAAATACCCTCCTGTGGCGCTTGTTGGAGGAAGTGCCATAGGAGGGGGGTCTCCTGTGGCAGGAGGGTATTTTTTTTAAAAAAAAATTTCTATAAAAAAAATATATACTTCCACAGGACCGTTTTTCCCGACTCTTTCAGCTAAACTTGGAGAATAAAATTCAGTCCATGTCACTAAACGTACACCACAGTTTGGTTAGTAACTCCATTCATTTATTTAATATTCACAAACCTAATCCGTTTTCAAAAATGGCATGCCATTTTGTTAGCTTATAGTGAGATAACTTTACTTTTTTTTTCTTATAATGTAACTTTACTTTTAAATTCATTATGTATTATGGTTAGAACATAGATATCAATTTGAAATAAAAAATTACAGAAATTATATGACAATTAAAAAAAAAGAAGAAGAAGCATGTTGAACTTACAAGCTTAATTGATCAGTGCAGTGGAGTGGGGGACACGTTGCCCGTTGGTGACGCAATCTTGAGTGAGGAGGAGGAGGAAATTTGAGTGGTTGGGACTAAAAGTGAAAGATAGTACAAAGAAAAGGGAACAATTGAGACAGGAGTGGGGATGACAGTTGGAACAAAACAAAGAAGTAGATTCGATGATGAAGACGTGTGCGTGTGTGGGTATGTTTTTAAGTGTGAAGATGAAAGGAAATGGAGGGAGAGGGGCGATGGTCATCCACTGCAAGAAGTTGTAGTGTAGATGAAAAGGGAAAGTGAGAGAGGAGGGAATAATTAAAGTGGGATGAATCAAAATAAAAGAGAAGGAGGGAGGCTACTGCGCGGGAAGGGGAAAAAAGATAAGGGTGGGGGTGGGGGGAATTGTGATTGGTGGGAAGTGGATAGCGTAATCCACTAAAATGGTAAATAAAAATTTTCTTTTTTTTTAATATATAACCAGCTGTGGCGCTTGGTTGCCCAGACGCCACAGCTGGTGGTAAATTTTTTTTTTAATATACAACTTGCTTTGGGATTAATTTTTGGTCAAAAAATAATTTTTTTTAAATATATAACCTATTGTGGCGCCTGGTTTCTTAGGCGCCACAATGGGTTATAATTTTTTTTTTAATATATAACCTATTGTGGCGCCTGGTTTCTTAGGCGGCACAATGGGTTATAATTGTTTTTTTAAATTATACACAACCAGCTAGTCACGTGGCGGCCAGCTGGTCAAAAAATTTTTTTTTTATTATAAACACCAGCTATGGTGCCTGGTAATCCCAAGCGCCACAGCTGGTCCAATGCAGGTGCCACATTTGATCTAATCAGCTGTGGCGCTTGGTCTATTAGGCGCCACAGTTGGTACCTAAAATTAAAATAAAATAAAAAATGAAAAAGAAAAAAGGCAGCTGTAGCGCTTCTTAAAGAAGGGCCACAAAATGTGCGCTACCTTTTGATCTTTTTATAGTAGTGCGTGGGCTGCACAATGTAGGCCTGTGCGGCTTACATTTTCACGGGCTTAGAAATCGCCAACCCTAGCCCCTATGTGCGGGTTCATGGACCAGCCCCCCAGCTTGCACAATTTTTTTTAAAAAAAACTTTTTTCCCTATTTTCTATATAGATTTTCTCCTATTTTTCTGCTATACTAGAACTGCCTTGTACACTATATTCTAACGCATATAGTATAACTTATATATAAGCCATCAAGGTTGGTTACAAAAAGTCCTAAAATTTACCAAACAGAATATAGTGAAAGTGAAATGGGCTAAGGTTTCTTTACACTTTGGGCTAATGGGCTTTAACACAACAGACTAGAGACTACTTCATAAGTTCACCTCAACATTTATATAAAAGAAAAATTTTGTGGGCTAGCTTGTGAACTCGCAGGCTAACTTGTACCACCCCATAAGGTAGACGGTGTGGGCATGTGCGGCCTGCATTTTTTGAGCCCAAAAAACCCTAACCTTAACCTTGTCATAACTCGCGGGCTACAGTTGAGCCTGCGAGTTAAGCTTGTTTTATCGGCTCTAAATCAACCACACAGACTTCATAGTATTAATCATTATGAAACACATATTTGGTAACTTATAACAAAAACCATGAGGTTGCAGAACAAAACTCACCTGTTAATTAGGGTCTTAGATTGAGGGTGTAGTTTGCTGTGAGTGGAGCATAATAAGATGACACAATGACATTTCTTTGACAATAGCAACAATTGCTAGTGGGTATTTGTAGAAAAAGAATAAATTTGTATTAAGAAATTAACTACAAAAAACATTGTAATGAAAGGAAAGCTTTTTACTTACTCATGATTATATAGTGCCATTAACCACTCGACTTGGCACTAGTTTGGCCTCTTTGTTATGTATGCAAGCCTTGTTTCGGCAGTGGTAGAGTAGCTTGGGAAGACCTGTACTGGGAAAAGTAATGCAAACTTGCTTATTTTGCTTGAAGATTCTAATAGGCGATACATGTATCTATGAGCATGTTAGTTAATTAATTTTTAAGTTACAATATCATACAGATTTGTCTAGATCTACTATTTGGTTTGGTAGGAATCATCAAAACACAAAAAAGCCACACATTGCTTGATAGTGTACTGAGGAGGTGGACTTGGATTAGGGGATGTAGGTTTGTCCGGGGATGGAGAGGTGACTGCAATGGGAACCTTTGACATAAGATTCTTTGGCCATATAAGGAAACCATTATTTGCATCCCCCACTATTTTCACATCTTTAATGGGGAAGAAGAGATGAGAGTCTTGTTAGATCAAGCGTTTCACCTAAGAGGGGGGGTGAATTGGGTGATACTGAAATTTCTTTCGAAAATATAAAACTTTGACAAAATAATTAAAACAGTAATGAGTAAGGAGAAATATCACCGAAGTGTACACCGGGAGTTATACTGGTTCGGTCACAACCACTTTGACCTACGTCCAGTCCTCAGAGCTTCTCTGAGAGTTTCACTATAGCTTCCAAGATTCAGTGGGTTCTTGGCACCTCAGTACAAGCAAGTTCCTACACCTGGACACTCGCTCCCCCTTATTGGTTGTAATCCAATCCCAACTCAAGGTTCCACAACCTTAAGTTTTCTCAATAACAAATATTGAGTTTGAATGAAATATCTCTCTTACAGAGTAAATGATAATCACTGAAGCATAGAAATACAATTTCAATGTGAAAACAGAGCAATGAACTTAATGATACGTTCGTATGTGTGTTCTTGTGTTTTCTTGTATCTTTCTCTGTTCAGATGTTCCCATATATATAGATACTTTGGTAATGATTTCTGGAACATATTTCTTCATGTCCGTTGGAGCGTGCGCAGCCATAATTGACTTTTCTAGTTTTTGAAAAACATACGTTGCGGTAGGTGACGGTCGGTGACATTTGAGCATTGCTTTTGGACTTTCCTTATTTGGTAAGATCTCTTCACTGTTTTCCTGTTGAAAAACTAAGTACACTAATATAATGAAAAGTTAATCAAATAGGAAACAGAATAATGACCGTTGGAATGATTTCAAACTTTCTGGATTAGCTTACTCGAGTAGCTCCTCGAGTAATCCTTGAAGTTTACTTGAGTAGCTCCTCAAGTAACATCGTGAAATCATTGTTCAACTGCAAGTCAATGAATAAATATTAGATTACTCGGGTAGTGCATGGAGTAAACTAAATTTCATACCTTTGGGAATAGTTATTTACTCGGGTAGCTACTCCAGTAATGCTTTGGCAACTTCATAGATTACTCGGGTAACACCTCGAGTAATTCATTAAAAACCTTTTGATTACTCGATGCTCTACTCCAATAATGTTGGCAGGATTTCAAGGCCGAGAGCAAATACCTTGTTACTCGAGTAGGGACTCGAGTAATGCATTCATTTTTGCATAGGTTACTCGGGTAGCTCCTCGAGTAACTAAGACTTTTAAGCATGATTTACTCTGGTAATGACTTAAAGTTTACTTTGAAAAATTTGTGCATACTGGGGTACTTACTCGAGGAATCACCTTAAAATAAACCATGAAAAACTTGTATACTAGAGTAAGTACTCGAGGAAGATGAAATAGGGAAAGATCAAGTCACTTGGGTACTAACCTCAAGTTTTCACTTACCTTAGTCTGTTACTCGAGTAGCTCCTCGAGTAATGTTGGCAGTGGTACAAAGTGCCGAGAGTTACATCTTTTCACAAACATAGTTACTCGAGTAGCTCCTCGAGTATCATGAAAAACTTGAAGGAAACTGGAAGTTTCTGACCTGGTTACTCGAGTAGCTCCTCGAGTAACATTAGCAGTGGTACAAAATGCCGAGAGGTCCATATTTTAGGAAACACAGGTACTCGAGTAGCTCCTCGAGTATCATGGGGAAAACTTGAAGCCAACTGGAAGTTTTCACATGGTTACTCGAGTAGCTCCTCGAGTAACATTAGCAGGCCGAGAGCAATCTTCAACTTTTACCTGGTTACTCGAGTAGCGCCTCGAGTAATGGTGGCAGGTAACTGGAAGTTTTGCTTGGTTACTTCAAGTTTTGGCTCATTACTCGAGCAGAGCCTCGAGTAATGCCTTAGAAATTGTACTTCTGATCAAGTTCCTCAGCATTTTCTTTTGGGCAATCTTCACTACTTCCATGCTTACCTTAAGTAAAGCTTATTCCTGTCATTACTTAGTTCAAACTTGATTATTAAACATTTCCTTTTCAAACCATTCTTTTGTTATCATCAAAACATGAGATCTAACACGTCTGCAACTATGACATCTGTAATATCCCAAAAAGTGATTAAGGGCTAATGACTTTAAAAGTGGATATAATTATTGTTGAATAAACACTTTTGGAGAATGTGTGATGGGAATTTGGATATTTTAATGATTCCAATGGCTTCCTTGTGAAAATTCATGTGGGGAGAGTGTTTATTGTGAAATTGGAACCATTGGGAACAATCGTGCAAAAGTTGAAAACTCTGTCCATTGAAGCTCTGTACAGGGCAGCCAATTTGTATGGACGTTTTAAAAAGGCAAATGGTATCTAAAAATTCTGAAATTTTCCAGTCTTATAGTTCACATCTCAAGCTTCAAAATGAACATATAATTTGTTCCATTTCGTTTTGTGAACTAGGAGATATAACTGTCCAAAGTTTGGGATGGAAACTAAACTCTGTTTTGGGGCAGTGATGAGTTTTATGTAATTCTGGAATTGTGTGGTAATTTTTAGTAATGGAAAATATTTTTCCTATGAAGAGGACTTAAATATCTTTCATTTGGCTTTGGAATCACCTCATTTTGAATTTTCTAGAATTAGTTATGATTTTTCAAAGTTTGGGCAGAAAATCTGCCAGAAAATCCGAAAATGGGAATTATGACATCATCTCATTAAAAGATGATGTCAGCATGGATTATTAATCAAATTTCTCATCTTCTTCAGCCATTTCACGCCATTTCCAGCTGAAGATAGTGAGAGAAAGTTGAGAGCTCTTAGAGAGAGAAAGAGGAGAAATCTCGCAAGGTAAGCCGATTTCTCCGACGATCTAGCTCCTAACGCGTATAACCTTGTTCCTAAGCTTCTCTTCTATGTTATTTAAGGTGTTTGAGAAGACAATTTGGTGTTCAAGGGGCTAGGGTTTTCAGCCACTCTTGAGAAAAGCTAGAAGGAGCTTAAGGTAACTTCCAAACTTTCGTATATTGCTTATTCTGGCGCTGTGGGCAATTTAATCGGTGAAATTTCGCCGGATTGCCATTGGTTTTAAAGTTTGGAAATGATGTGGCCTAGGGGTTATGCTGCCCAAATTGGGTCTTAATGTTAGTTGTAACCTAATGTAATGGTTAATAAAGTGGTTAGGAGTAGAAAGGAACGCGTTTACGGAGCCGAAATCGTAAAACCCCGATTTTCCCTGGAGAACTCATAAATTTCGGCCAGCCCTAGAAATGGGTCTTAGAGTTGGATTTTCAATTATTTGATGGTTCCATTGAGTTCAGGGGCGAAAATTAGGTGGGGTTACAGTTGGGCACTTTTTCAAAAAAGGCCGAGAAAGCATAATTACGGAAACACCCCTAAAACCCTAAAAGTAGGGCTGCCAAGGGCAATTTCGTAATTTGATATTGAATTTGATAATTCTGAGTACGGAAATGGATTCCTTGGGCGGAAATATGTTAGGATAGCCCATATTAGAATTTCGAGAAAAGTGCAACCGGTCCGGGTATGGCGGGCCCAGGCCGGGTCCCCGGGGGTATTTTTGTAAATTTTCATTATAGACTCATATAACCCTAAGTAACACTATGGAAGTGTCTAAATAGTGCATTTGGAATTGTAGGATTCGATATTTGCCGCCCTCGTGAGCCAACTACGCCAGCGAACGTCAGAAAGGAAAGAGGTAGTGACTTTTCTTTTGTACCATATATGATGCATTGTATGTGTGTTATATCGTTGATTTGTAATGAATTTGTATGCTGCGACATCTGTGGATTTGTGTTAGCACTGTCATTCCAATAGTCCCTGAGTAGCTAACAACGGTTCGGGTTAGGGCGGTGTGCCTTCCCGGCGGAGAAAGGGGATGAGGATGAGGTGTGATATATGTGATTATGTGAGCCGAAAGGCTATTTGTGGAGGCCGACGGGCCATTTGTGAAAGCCGAATAGCTGTACGGGCTATAAGGCTATATGTATGCACTGCCACGCCAATAGTCCCTGAGTAGCTAACAACGGTTCGGGTTAGGCGGTGTGCCTTCCCGGCGGAGAAAGGGGATGAGGGTGGAGTGTGATTTGTGGTGCTGCTGCTGTATGATGATTTGCTTACATGCTGTGTGCTTATGTGTGGTATAAATGTTTTGTTACTATTGGGATTCTCTTGAATCTCATTCTTTCCTTTAACTAACCTTTCAGACAGGGCGAGTGGCTCTAAGGAGAAGCGTACGACCCGGAGCGGTTAGAATCCTGTAGGGACATCTATTTTGGTTATGTTGGTTAAACCTGTTGGACAGGGTGTCTGTATATTATGTTGGTTGTAAAGAATAGTTGAACGTAGTTGTGTAGTCCCCTATATGGAGGTTGTAAACCTTTTTTGTGTATGAATGGAACCCAGGGGTTGCCGGGATTGCTATTAGATATTCTGATATGAATGAATGTGAATTAACTGCACAGGTGATTATATTCGATAATTGAACTTGAGACCGGAATAGGAAAGAAGTTTTGAAAATTTTATAAAGTCCCTACTTCACAGGGAGTTCTAAATGAGTTTTGAACTATTCGACGGTCTCTAAACCAATTTAATTACGTAATATCGAATTATAATTACGCTATTTAAGGCAGGGGGTTACAACATCGAGAACTGACACTCTTACAAGGTCATCTTTAAGCTCCTTGTGATGGATGATTGGGCTAAGGTGGTGGACACTGCCACATACTACTAGTTTTCTATCAAGACGCTCCTAAAATATATCTTAAGGTCAATCTTCATCACTGTTAATAAGACCCTCTGACAAATGGCCAGCAACCCAGCAACTCCCTTTAGTGCTTTGGATAGTTGCATGTGAATTGTGTCTTTAGGGGGGTTGCTAGTTTTTCATTAAATGAAGCTTCTGCCTCTACCCTCATAGTAGTTCGTAACATATTGACATCCTCTTTACTTAGTGTGTTAGAACTGCATGAAATTTGTTTTTCAAAATACTCTCTTTTACTAACCCCTTGTCTGACACCCCTACACGCCCTCCATGATCTTGTTTGCCTAATGCAACGATCGAAAAGTCATTCCTTCCCTCTGGTTTGAAGGTTCCCTTAGTTGCTTGTTTCTTGATCTCCTTCTATAACATATATATTACAAATATAAATAAGAATATTATTCTTAGTTATCAAATGTAACTAAAATAGTAACATGTCTTACAATTTTTTCAGCAACAGCACGTTTACTCATGTATGACTCGCTCCTCGATTGGCAACTGTACAACCATATCTCTTCACATCGGACTAGAAAAGGTGGAGAAAGCACAACTAAAGGATCGTCTTTCATTGCTTCTTTTAACTTCCTTTGCATAGACTCTATTAGGTCCTTAATTGCCTTGGCATAACCACTTCAAGACATTATGTGCGGACAATCATTCTTTCTGTTAATGTCAATCGCTTTTGCCCTTTTCTCCTTAAAGTAAGAATCGTATAAGACAAATACCGATGAATAGTTAAAATGAATTAATAGGGAATAACATCCAACACAATTAAACTCATCAAAGTTACGGGCGTAGTACTCAATCGATAGAGTTTTGTCAATATTCTTCAGTAATAGATGGATACTTATCAAATGAAGTAGGATGAGGCTTGCCTTTCTCCTCCTGGACATGAAAGAAATTGCGTTCTAATCCTATCTTGAACACCTAAAAACATTCACACAAGTAAGAGAGGGTCTTGTCCTTTAACACTTTAATATTTAGAATATCATAAGTGAGCTACATTGCATGCCATTGAAATGGTTAGCAATATGAACAATAGTTATGACTATTAGACATTGGTTAAAATGTGATAAATTCATAGTGTGCTTTGTATAAAGATAGTGGCCTAACGTTAATCCTTAAGATCCTTCAAAATTATCCCAAGTCTCTATGGTGATTGGCACCTTGGTGCATACGAGGGCACTACAGAAACTTTTATAGGGTTGGTCACATTTTCCCTAGTTGGCCTACATTTCATGGTAAATTCAATCAGAGTCTTCATCTCGGCGTTACAAGACAAGTTGATCTATCTTATTTTGGTCCCCCTTCTACCTCTTCTTTGTTTAGGTGGGCATTAGGCTTAGACTGATCACCACTAGGCATCACCTGTGTAGACTTGCTTGAGCATGGATGACGTATGTCTTTCAAGACATCATCAATGATCTATGTATCACGAGTGGTCAGCCTGGATTGATCTCCATTAACCTTATCATGTGGGTTATTGGTTTGCCCTCTCTGATTGACACTATCTTTGTCCATGTTCCTGTTATAGAAAGAAAGTTAAGTCATAAGACAATATATTAACATACAATAAACTTAAAATATCACCACTAATAGATCATAGGTAACATAATACTAATTGTTTCAATAGATTCATATAGGCATATCCTCTCATTTCCCTTCATAGTAATCATTTCATACAATGTATTAATCATCTTACTCATCTTCCTTATTTAATTTAAGAAGACCCCTTGAAAAAAAGGAGTCTTAAAAACATCAATTTTTGAATAATTTAGGTCATCATAATCTATGACCCTTTTTTCTTGAAGAGCAACAGACCATCCTCTTTTTACAGGATCAGTGATATAGAAAACTTGTTTCGCCTGGTTTACCATAATGAAAGGCTCATCACCGAACTGCTTACTATTAAGATCAACTAGCATAAATCCTAACTCATCAATCTCAACACCTTTGTTTATGTCAACCCACTTTCACTTGAAAAAGAGCTCTCTAAATTGGGCATAGTTTACCTCCCATATCTTTTCAATGACTCAATAATATGGCATGACATCCAGTTTAAGATTCTTGTTTTTCAAACTTGAGAAGTGCATAGACTCAATCACTAACATCATACCACTGTTATGCCTAGTACTTTTATCACATCTAGTGTCTTTGTATAAGAAGAATACCTATTGATGTCAAATGAACTTCAGCATATTACTTCTAACTTAAGACCATAGGACAACTATCTCACCATATCCGAAGCGCATCCCTCTATTTGAACTTTTTTTTAAACCACTGTGCAAAAGTTTTGTTATGCTCCTTGATTAGCTTTTACTTAGTTATTCTGCCTCTACCATCTTCCTTCTTAACATGTTATTTATGAGCTTGTATGTACTCTTCAACTTCATCAATATTATTCAAGATGTCCAAGTGTATTTGTTGTATTTCATCATGATCCACGCTTTTCATTAAAGCCTTGCTTTTCCTACGACCTACAACTCTACCTTTAATAGGAACCTCAATTGGTTTTACTTTTGATAGGTACTACAGACCAAATCCCATAGCATCTTTTGAAACATATTTATGAACAACAGATGCTTCTGGCCGGCTTGGGTTCTTCACATACACTTTTAGGATTTTCATTCTTCTTTCAATTGGATACATCCAATGTAAATAGACAAGGCCACAAAACTTTATCTCTCTCACCAAATGAAGAATCAAGTAAACCATGATGTCAAAAAATGTAGGAAGAAATAGCTTCTCAAACTTGTAAAAAATTAGGTATCCCTTATGCTCCATTTCATCCAATTTTTTGGGCTTAAGGATCTTGCTACATATAACATTAAAGAAGAAGCAAAGTTTGGTTACGATATCTCTCAACTCATCCTCATGAATGCCTTAAAGGGCCACTAGGAGTAGTTATTGTATTAAGACGTGACAATAATGAAGCTTTAGTCCTACTAGTCTCAAATCTTTTATTGAAACAAACTTCTTAACGTTCGAACAATAACCAAAGGGTATTTTGATGGCATACAAACACTAACATATGCTTATCTTCTCTTCCTTTAACAAAGTATGAGAAACTGGAGGACAATACGTTCGTTTACCATATGCCATTAGATGTAGATTTTCTTGTATTTTCATATCTTACAAATCCAGTCTTACCTTCACCTAGTCCTTGGCACTATCTTGTATGTTGAGAAGTGTTCCAACAAAACTAGCACACATATTTTTCTCCACATGCATGACATCAATACAGTGCATTGGATCAAGCTTATGCTTATATGGGAGGTCAAAAAAGATAAACTCTTTTTCTATATGCTCTTTTTAGACTTACCGAAGATAGAGTTGATGTCTTTCACATTTTCATATACCTCATCTTTAGTCAATGGCTTTGGAGAATTTGCATGTTCTTGGCCCCCTAAGAATTTTTCTTCAATATGTGATATGGGTGGCCTGGCCTGGCCTGGCCTAAGGAATCTCCTATACCCAAGGTACAACGTCTTCCAACCGTGTTGAAGCTAATAGTGGTATCAAACCCCTTAGCATTTTGATATTTACAGAGTAATAAACATATAGTTCAGAGGTCATACAGAAATAGCAGAAGCATACTGATACAAAGTGCTTGTTTACATTACAGGAAATCCCAACAGGATTTGAAAAATATATACAAATCCTTAAATATACAAAATAAAACTAATGATAACCAACTACAACTCTGTTTTGGATTGAAACCCTTAATTGAAAGAGGCAAGCTTCACCCAAGAGGGGGGTGAATTGGGTGATGTGATAAATTTTTCGTTTGATGTGATGATATGACAATAGTTGTAGATATAGTAGAGTTAAGAGAATTAGTACACAGAGAGTTATATTGGTTCGGCCCAAGAACCAGGCCTACGTTCAGTCCTCAGAGATCAAGACCTACTGAGATTTTCACTATGCTTCTAAGATTTAATGGGCTCTCAGAATGCCACAAAACAACAATCATCCTCGAATGAACTACGAGCAGAAATATTCTAACACTAAGAAATTTCTCTCCCCTTACGACAAGTATTACGTGCAGAAAAGAACCTATGACCTTTCTCACTTGCTTATGTATACAAGTCTTATGAGCATCAATGTTCTCTTCTGCTTAAGAGGAGGTGTTAGTGTAGAAGACATTATAGGAAATGAAGGTGTTGCTACCAAAGTTCCTGAGGAACTAGCAGCAGAATGAGTGGGAGAGGGTGAATGAGATCTTTGGGCGATAACAGGAATCTTAGTTCTAGCCATTTAGAAATGAAATGAAAATAATAAGAATCATAGATCTGCTGAAGATTGAATGAGAAAGTTTCAGAGAGTTAGGGCACGAAATCAGAAACTTTGAGAATAAATCTCACCTTATAAAGAAGATTGAAGAGTTGTAATGGTGATTTTGAAGAAAAGGAGTTGTTTAATTGATGGGTAATGGTTGGAGGTGAAGGGAGGTGACCTTCGAGTGACACAACACTTCGAGTGAGAGGAGGAAGTGCGATGGTATGAGCTTTTGTGTAATTGATATAAGTTCCAACACTCGAGCAATAACCCTAGTGCTCGAGTGTTATTCATAATGTGCTCGAGTGTGATCATACTGTGCTCGAGTGACATTCAGATAATTTTGATTAAACATGTAAAAGCGTACCTAGTTTAAATATTTCTTGCTATATTTTTCATATTTGTACTCAAATCCTCCAAAATCATTTGAGTAACCATGCTTTGAATAAGCCCTTGTAAGAATTTTTTCTTTCTGCTCGAGTGCTCTTACTTCACTCCAGGTATGTTCATACCATGCTCAAGTGAGGATCTCTCTGAACAATTATAACTATTGCTCTTCAGATAATCTCTTGGTATTTTTATCTCCTCTGTTAACCCTTGTTTTACATGTTTAGAAACAGAGTATATTAATAGTTCTGTACTCTAGCAGTGTTGACTGATTCGAGTGAGTATGAGCTTGTCACTCGAGTGACACTTCCTGTGCTCGAGTGACAGGCCTACAAAAACAATTTCTAATACTCTGATGCCAAAGTCAGTATGGTTATCATCAAAAACTCATTTAAACAAAATAATTAACAAGAAAACTTACAACTCATTGGGATTAACCATTCCTAATCTCTTCGAATATATAGGAATTGATCTTTAGCTATTGGCTTTGTGAATATGTTAGCAAGTTGAAGGTGTGTTGGTATGAATTCTACTTTGACATCCTTCTTTTGCACGTGATCTTGAATGAAATGATGTCGGATGTCTATGTGTTTGGTCCTTGAATGTTGCACAGGATTCTTGGCTAAGCTTATGGTGCTAGTATTGTCACAATAAATGGAATCTCATTTAAGTATATCCCCAAATCCTAAAGTTGTTGTTTCAACCATAATACTTGAGAACAACAGCTTGCTACAGCTATATATTTAGCTTCAGTTGAGGATAATAAAACTGCATTCTACTTCTTGCTGAACCATGATACCAGAGAGCCTCCAAGGAATTGACATTGACCACTAGTATTTTTCCTGTCAGTTTTATATCCTCAATGATTTGAATCTGAATATGCCATTAAATATTCGTTTCCTCTTTTTGGATACCATAAGCCAAGTTCTGAAGTGTCTCCTAGGTATTTGAAGATTCTTTTCACTGTCTCTGCATGTGATACCTTAGGAGCAGATTGATACCTCACACACATTCCAACGCTAAACTGAATATCTGGCCTGCTTGCTGTAAGATAGAGTAATGAAGCAATCATTCCTCTATATTTAGTGATGTTGAAACTAGGACCTTTTACATTAGCATCCAACAACGTTGTAGAACTCATTGGAGTATCAGCTCCATTAGCATTATCCAATCCATACTTCTTCAATAACTCTTTCAAATACTTTGTTTGAGACACAAATATCCCATTCTTCTTTTGCTTGATTTGAAGTCCAAGAAAAAAGTTTAATTCTCCCATCATGAACATCTCAAACTCTCCCTGCATAATCTTAGAAAATTCTTGACACATAGATCGTTAGTAGCACCGAAAATAATATCATCAACATAAATTTGAACAATTAGAACATCATCTTTGTTATGTTCGATGAAAAGAGTTGTATCCACTTTTCCTCTGACAAATTTTTTATCAAGAAACTTGCTGAGTCTTTCATACCAAGCTCTAGGTGCTTGTTTCAAACCATATAAAACTTTCTTAAGTTTGAAAACATGATCAGGCTTTGTTTCATCTTCAAAACCAGGAGGTTGTTCTACATATACTTCCTCCATAATATAACCACTAAAAGAACTTTTCACATCCATTTGATAAAGTTTAAAACCTTTAATGCAAGTAAAGGCCAAGAGTACTCGTATTGCTTCTAATCTTGCCACTGGAGCATATGTTTCCTTATAATCAATACCTTCTTCTTTGGCCATCAATCTTGCTTTGTTTCTCACATTGATTACTGATTCATCAAGTTTGTTTTTGAAAACCCATTTGGTTCCTATAACCGTATGATCTTTAGGTCGAGGAACTAAATCCCAAACTTGATTTCTTTGGAATTGATTTAATTCTTCTTGCATAGCAATCACCCAATCATTATTAGATAAAGCTTATTCCATATTAGAAGGTTCAATTTCATAAATAAAAGCAGAGAAAGTTACCTCATTAAGAATTCTATTTCTGGTTTTGACACCTTCGCGAATATCTCCAATTACTTGATCAATTGGATGATTTTTAATATGTCTCCAAGCTTTTGGTTGAGCATGATCATCAACATTTTCTATATTTTGAAAATCATTTGTTTCAAAATCATTCTGTTTTGAAATAGTTTTGTTTTTCTTTATCAAATCCATTTCTTCTTCATCAACATGTTTTGTCTGAGAATTAAGTTCATCAAACACAACATGAATAGATTCTTCAACAGTACATGTTCTTTTATTAAAAACTCTATATGCTTTACTTCTATTAGAATATCCTAGAAATAAACCTTCATCAGATTTTGAATCAATTTTACCCAAGTTTTCTTTACCATTGTTTTAAATGAAGCACTTACATCTGAAGATGTGTATATGAGCAAGATTTGGCTTTCTTCCTTTGTAGAGTTCATATGGCGTCTTTCCAAGTGACTTGCGAATATATGCTCGATTTGAAATGTAGCATGCAGTACTCATTGCATCTGCCCAGAACACTTGTGACATTTCTTTTTCATTAAGTATTGCTCTTGCCATTTCTGTGAGGACTCTGTTCTTCCTTTCTACTACTCCATTTTGCTGGGGTGTTCTAGGTGCAGAGAAGTTGTGATCTATTCCTTCGTTGTTGCAGTAGTCTTCAAAGAGTTGATTATCAAATTCTCCTCCATGGTATGTCATAATAGAAACAATAGAAATACCTTTCTCATTTTGGACCTTCTTAGCAAACGTAATAAATTCGACAAATGTTTCATCTTTTGAAGCAATAAATATAGTCCATGTAAATCTTGTAAAATCATTGACAATTACTAAAGTATACAGATTTCCTCTAAAACTTTTTACTCTTGCTGAACCTACCAAATCCATATGAAGTAATTCTAAAGGTTTAGAAGTAGAAATCTCATACTTTGTTTTGAATGAGGATTTAGTTTGTTTGCCTTTTTTACATGCTTCACAAATCATGTTATCTTTGAATTTTAGTTTAGGAAGTCCAACAACTAAATCTTTTCTAATTAGTTTGTCAAGTTGGTTCATATTAACATGAGCCAGACGCTTATGCCATAACCAACTTTCCTCTGATCTGCTAAGAAAACAATTTTTAGAAGAATTTGAATTTAAATCAATAGTATAACAGTTACCGTCCCTTTGAGCTCGGATCTTTGCCTTGATAGATTCTTTGTTAAGCAACAGATCTTTCTTGTTTACTATCAAGTATTCTTTTGAATCAAAGATCACCCAGTTATCTTTGTCAGTGCTTTGACTTACACTCAAGAGGTTGTGGCATAATCCTTCAACGTAATATACCTCGTTGGTTTGAACACCATCGGATTTTCCCACTTCACCAATTCCAACAATACGTCCAGATTGATTAGCTCCAAACATTACCTTTCCTCTTTCTCTGGTTTCCAGCATGGTGAACTTATTTTTGTCACCAGTCATGTGTCTCGAGCTTCCACTATCAATATACCACTTGTTTGCTCGTGATGCTTTGAGACATACCTAGAGTAAGGTGATCAAGTTTTAGGTACCCACACTTTCTTGGGTCCTTTGTGGTTAGTGTGTAATACATGTGTCCCTTTCGGAACCCATTTATACGTGCCAATAACTTGTCCTTTTCTAAAATAACATGATGAAGTATAATGTCCTTTCCTATTACAATAGCTACATGATGCGAATGGATTTGATGTATGCACAGAATTCATGAAATATTTGAGATAAGTTCTACTGCTATTCTTCTTATTTCCTCTGTTTTTATCATGATCGAACCTATATCCAATTCCAGATTTATCAAAGGAAACTTTCTAACAATTTAGAATAACTTTAAGGGTTTCACTTCCTTTAGTAAATTTTTCCACAGTTTTTATTAAATCTCTTATTTTCTTATCTTTCTCTTCACATACTTCACATGATGATATGACAGTATTTTCTAATTCCTTTACTTTCTTCTTGTAACTAACCATTTCTTTAGCTACCTTGATGAATTATGTATGTAATGCATTATATTCAGATAATAACTCATCATAAGTAGGTTCAGAATCACTTACCTCAGAATTCGATTCTTCTTCTTTAGCTACCAAGCATAGATTTGCCACTTCGTCATTGTCGCTTTCTTCATCCGACAAACTATCACCTCAGATAGTTCATATGTATGCTTTCTTTTTTTGCTTCTTTTTGTCTTTGTTTCTGAAGCATTCGGATTTGATGTGTCCAGGCTTCTCACATTCATAGCATACTATCTGTTGCTCTTTGTTTTCTTTCTTGCTTGGTCCACCTTGATAATTTTTAAAGTTCTTCTGACCTCTTCTATAGAACTTCTTGAATTTTCTCACGATCATTCCCATATCATCATCATTAGGAACATCTTCATTTTCAGAAGATTCTTCTTCCTTGATAGCCTTAAGTGCAACTCCTTTTTTCTTTTTATCATCGAACTCTTCTAGTCCTTCTTTAATCTCAACTTTCCTTCATACTCAGAAAGGCTACCAAAGAGAGCGGCTACGGATCTCATTGACTCTCCTTTAGCTTCTTCGATAGCTGTCACCTTTACTTCCCATTCTTTCGTAAGAATATTAAGAATCTTTCTTACCTGGGAATTTTGGTCAAAGGATTTTCCAAGTGCAGATAGTTGATTAACAAGATGAGTGTACCTGAGTTCGAATTCTGATATTCCTTCTCCAGGTTTCATACGAAATAGATCATACTCTGTAATTAGAGTATTGACTCTATTTTCTTAGATTCCGGATGTACCTTAGTAAGCGATTTCAAGTGCATCCCACATATCTTTGGCTATTGGTAAAGTGCAGATTCAAAAATATTCCTTTTGACTGAGATCACTCTGTATCATTAAAATACCTTTACTATTTAATGTTACTAACCTTTTATCATCTTCGTCAAACTCCTCTGGGCTCTTCTTAACGACTCTATCTTTGATTTTCTTCATTGGAACATAGTCACCATCTTGTATTACATTCCATAAACCATACTCGTTAGCCATCACAAACACTCTGAACTTAGCTTTCCAGAACGAAAAATGTTCTCCAGTAAAACCTGGAGGTCTAGTGATTGAAGCTCTATTTGGAAGAATGTTTTCACCCATTGTTGCCATTTATCGGATCCTTCTCAAGCTGTTAGACTCTTCGGAGAAGACCTTGCTCTGATACCAAATGAAAGAGGCAAGCTCCACCCAAGAGGCGGTGAATTGGGTGATGTGATAAATTTTTCGTTTGATGTGGTGATATGATAATAGTTGAGGATAGAGTGGAGTTGAGAGGATTAGTACACAGAGAGTTATACTGGTTAGGCCTAAAAACCAGGCCTACGTCCAGTCCTCAGAGATCAAGACCTACTGAGATTTTCACTATGCTTCCAAGATTCAATGGGCTCTCAGAATGCCACAAAATAACAATCATCCTTGAATGGACTACAAGCAGAAATATTCTAACACTAAGAAATTTCTCTCCCCTTTACGACAAGTCTTACGTGTAGAAAAACAACTTATGACCTTTCTCACTTGCTTACATATACAAGTCTTATGAGTAGCAACTTTCTCTTCTGCTTACACCACTGTAAGTCTTACGAGCAACAACGTTCTCTACTGCTTGTATCTTGTAAGTCTTAAGAGTAGAAAGTTTTACTAGGAATTCTCTCAACTGATTCTCTCGTAAGGATATCTACCCTCTCAAGGTCCCAACACCTTGAGATCATATGAAAATAGAATTTGAAGTGTATATAGACTCTCTTACAGAGCAAGTATGATAAACACTAAAGAACGATATGAATACAGAGAAAATATGAATAACAGAGACTCGTGAATTTGCTTATGTGAATTCTTGCACTTCGTTATATTTGATGATCTCTGGAACTCTGTATTTATAGACATTCGATTTTGCCCATTTGAATAATGATCATTGTGGAGCGGGGCATATTACTGTGGAACGGCATGCGTACGTTTGAAATCTTTCAACTCGGTAGGTATGTGCTTGGATGGTCGTAATGATGCTGTCTGCCATTGTTTGACTTCCTCAGTGTGTTTCTAATTCAAACGTTCAAACTCCTGTATCACACTTATAATACATGTTAAATGATGTTATATAATAATAATAAGTAAAAATATAATGAATAAATATCATTAAACCATATTCGGATTGAACGCTGTAAGACTGGTGCATTTTGTCTTCTGGCAGAGTATCACTCGAGCACTGAGGGGGCTCACTCGAGTGAACTACCATATTTCCTTCTTTTGCTTCAGTTTTACACTTGAACTTCCACATGATTTTAGAGAGTGCATTTTCTCAGTTGCGAGTGATGTGGGTCCTCACTCGAGCACAACTCCTCCTGCTCGAGTGTCCTTGTATTTTACACTAAGAGTCGCGTCTCTAGACAACACTCATATACCATTTTAGCAAGAGTATGATTTTGCACTCGCAGGTGATGTGGGCCTTTACTCGAGCATACATACTCCTACTCGAGTGAGAAGAATATTCTCCTATAATATACTCTTGTCTTCAGCACTTGCATCAAAATTGGGAAAGTTAGATTTCACACTCGCATGTGCTGATGTATCACTCGGGCATATGAACTCTCACTCGGGCATGCTTGTGCTTCTCTGTTCTTCATGACTCTCAGCCAAGCACTCGCAGTCCCTCACTCGCTAGTGCTCGGGTGCAAACTAGCTTCATGATCGAGTGTTTGTTATAGTACTTGAGTGCATCAGTAAGATTGATAGTAATTGCTCTCAGCCAAACACTTCTTGTCCAACACTTGTATATGCTCGAGTGTAAAAGAGCTTGATGCTCGAGTGCTATCTCCAGTGCTCGAGTGCATCAGTAAATCTGATAGCAATTTGCTCCCGGGCAAACACTTTCTGTCCAACACTCGCATCTGCTCGAGTGCAACATTGCTTCATGCTTGAGTTCTAGCTCTGTTGCTCGAGTGCATCAGTAAAAGTTGATAGCAGACATTACAAAACTTTGCCATATGCATTTGGTAACTTTGTAATCATTCTTTAAACTTGTAAAAGCATACTTTGTATACAATTACCTTTTGTCATCATCAAAACTTGGAATTTAACATTAATCACTGTCATTTATGTTTTTACCTCTAGAGTCGCTACCTTTTGCTGGAATATTTTAAATTTTGGGAAAAGGGTGAGAATCAAACGAATCTCAGTAGCAACATACAATTAATCATATCAAATGCGACAAATAAAAATGTTATACATAATGTAAATAAAAATTCAATTGTATCCGGTATGTGCACACAATTTAGGGCCAAACCCTACTTGTCCGTGTACCTAAACTGGGTTCCATACCACAGCTAGTTTTTGTGCCCCAAGCACTATTCATATGACTGTGCCCCAAGCACTATTCATATCACTATGCCCCAGGCACCGTGTTCACCTACAAAATATGGAATACACAAAGCATACAAATAATCACATAGTTTATGAAAGATAGAATTGCTACCTTAACTCCCTTCTCTGTTCACTAATTGTTCCTTAACCTTGGCATGGATCAGGCAAACTGTTCGGTCCTAAAATTTCAAGTTTACAAGATTTGAGTTATTACCCATTTATGTTCTATTCCAGGCTTATTTTGTCGGTTATACACTTAGAGTTCAAGTAATTACATTTGCCATTACCTTTTTAATTTCGTATATTGACTAAAACTGCCAGAATTTTCATCAAACTTTGAAAATTCATAGCTTTATTCACAAATGTCCAATTGTAGTGGTTCCAAAGGCTATGTGACCCTTCTTAAATCTATTTTTAATGAAAAAATTGCCTTTAGCCAACTGAAAGGACAACATTTCAAATTACCATTTGTTGGACACTGCCACAGAAACTTGACAGTTTTATTTGGCTAACTTCAAAAATATATAACTCCTTGTGTACAGCTCCAAATGTCCTATATGACCTATCAAATTAAAACTTGATAAGTCTACTTTCATTCTGAAAAATTTCCCTTTCATTGGACACCATTTGATTATGAAAAGCCATATTGCAGTAAGACTGCCACACAGAACCGTAAACTGGCAGCAAAATCTAGTTTTTAAGAATTTTGTTCTAATGATCCAGAATTCATACCTAGGGACTATTCCCACACATTTTTTCATCTAGAACATAATGAAACCATTAAATGGACAAAATTCCAGCTCTAACCCCTTGTTCTATAGCTGGTTGAAAATCACAATGTAAAAGGGAAAATTGTGTTTTCTTGATTTCAACCAACCAATCACCTCTTTTTCACCTCTAATTACTTGTTTAACCTCTTCAACACCTATTGAACATAATTAATGGAAAGTTGGGAAGCATAGCCCCTTAGGGTTTCATCATCCCAAATTGCAAAATCACGCAAAACAAGCCCACCAATCAACCAAACAACCAACAACAATCATACATCTATAAGAGGATCAAGGTTTCATGGTTACCTTTTAATTTCTCTTCCTCTCTCTCTAAAACCGTCCCCCTCTTCTCTTTCTTACTCTTGATTTTACTTGCTACATGTCTTATTCAAGATGGCATAGAGATTAGAGAGTGTTGTATATGGTTTAGAAGGCATAAACGCTTAAATTTCAACCTTCTTACCTTGATTTGTCTCCTTGAATTCTCTCTTTCTCTTTGCTCTTCTTGCTCTCTTCAAACAACTCTCTCTCTCTCTCTGGCCATAAATAGGAGGCCTTTGGAAAGGATAATTATCCTTTTAAAAATATCCCAATCCACCTCCTTAGCATATTATTATTTTAATGTAAATTACCATATGTTTAACTTTGAATTTTCTTGCTTCATCTTTTTTACTTGGCTAAAAGTGTTCCCAATTGGCATGATTATCTCCAATAATTATTTTCGCCCTTTTATTTCCCTCTTGGCCAAAATATATATCATGAAAAGGGAAAAATAATTAGCTTCTTGCTTTTGTGACAAATTACCATTTTACCTATACATTTTTTTAATATTAATTTAGGCCTTTTCCATTTTCCTTCTTCTTGGCCAAAATCCTCATTTAATTGGGCCTAAAATTTGTGTTCTTCCATTCATTATTTTGGGCTTCAAAAACAGGCTTTTTGGAAGACAAAAATTATACTTTATGTCTTATATTGACCCAATTTTTGTGTGGCCTTTACTAAGGGTACTTTTTGTCATTCTAAGTGCACCAAAATTCACCAATTTATTCCATTTATTGCAATAAGTATACATGGGAGTTTTGGTGAATGAATTTTGGGATATTACATGTAGCATGTGTAACGCCCCAATTTTTGATTAAGGCCTAATGATAATTATTGAGGATAATTATCGGATTAAAGTTGAATTAAAGTATATTGGTGGCAATATTATTTAATATGTCATAATTGTTGGAAAATTGAAAGAATGGAATTATTGGCATAAGTTGGTAATTAATGGGGAAATTAATTACTAACTAAAAGAAAATGAGAAGTGTAATTAAAATGGCTAATGGAAGGATTAGAGAGGATAATTGGTGATTAAGTGTGTGAGAACCAATGGGGAAATGACACATGGCAAGCTCACATGTGGGAGTGATAAGAGAAAGTCAAATGCAATTTTTTTATAGTTTCTCTCTCCTCTCTTCCCTCTTGTGCGCAGAAAAATCTGAATGGAGGGAGTATTGTAATCATTTGTGCTTCTTCTTCACTCCTCCTCCTCCATCTCTCTCTCATCCTCTCTCTCCTTCTCTCTCTCGCCATTTTTGCAGCAAATAGGAAGAAGAAAAGCTTGCAAAAAGGTAAGGAAAATGGCTTCCATTGCTCAAACTTCCTTCTTTAATGTTGATCCTTGAATGAAGAGCTTCATTGTGATGGTTGAAATGTGTTCATTGGTGGTAGTTTATGACCTCAAGAGATTGTGAAAGTTGAAGAATCAAGAAATCTCTTTGGCAAAGTGAAAGAGGTGAGTGTTATCTCCCTTTTGATATATATATTGTGGATGTTGGTGAGCATTGATTTTTCTGGAAATTTCTGCCCTATTTTCGAAAATTAGGGTCTTAGTGAGTTTGGCATGTTGTGATAATGGAAATGGTATATTATGATGTCTTTTGGACAAAGGGATTGGTTTGAATCATTAAAAGTAAAGTTTGGGATCTTTGTGTTGGTTTTGGTGTGTTGATCAAAACAGGGCATGTGGTTAGATTGTGAATTTGGTCATTTTGAGGTTACCATTGTGTTCCTTGTGGAAAATTGTATGAGAATATGTTTGGTTAATGATTTTGGAGTCATTGAACACTTTGGTAGAAAAGTTGGAAAATGCTATCAATGTGAACTCTGTCTGGACAGTTTATTTGTGTGGACGTTTAGAGTGACCAAATGATTTCAGAAAATTGTGAAACTTTCCAGTCTTAAAGTTCACATCCCAAGCTTCAAAATGGACATATATTTTGTGTCATTTCGTTTGGTATTCTGAGAGTTATGCTTTGCCAAAGTTTGGGACAAAAACAGAACTCTGTTTTTGGAGTAATGTTGGGTTTTGGGTGATTCTGTATTTATGTGATGATTTTAAGTTATAAGCCATATTTTTCCTTGAAAGAGGACTTAAATACCTTTCATTTGGCTTTGGAATCACTCCGTTTCGATTTTTCTAGAATTAGTTATGGTTTTTTGAAGTTCAGCCCAGAGTCAGGAAATCTCTGGGCCGCGGCCCAAGAGTGGCGGACCGCGGCCCAAACCTTTCTGGCCTGTTTTGGGCCGCGGCCCATGAGTGGTGGGCCGCAGCCCAAGGCCTTCTGACCATATTTGGGCCGCAGCCCAAGGAATGGTGGGCCGCGGCCCACCCCTATATTCCAGCACTTGTTGTTTTCGAAAAGAGATCTTCACCCTATTGTTTCCCAACCTTTTAGGGGTTTTATTAGAGGCATTTGTAGCTTCTTAAGGGTCATTATTGATAACCAAATCTAAGAGTTGAAGAGTTAATTGAGTATTGGAATAGAGAATAATGTTTCGTCCTTAATTATGACTTTAGGCTTTGATATCTGCTCGGAGCATAGAAGGCCTGTGCCTGCTTAAGGAAGGAAAGACAAAGGTAGTGACACTTTATCCTATATCATGTGTATTGCATTGCTTGTTTGCATTAGTCATCGATTGTAGTGAAAGTGAAGGGGACGTGGCGAAAGCCCGGACTCGATTATAGTGAAAGTGAAGGGGACGTGGCGAAAGCCCGGACTCGAATATTGATAAAGTGATGGGGCGTGGCGTAAGCCCGACCTTGTATAAAGTGAAGGGAACGTGGCGAAAGCCCGGTCTCGAATATTGATTGCTGCATTGTGATATATGTTTACTTGCTTTGTATATATGCATCATATAAATAAACTGTTGCTACTGGGATTCTCTAGAATCTCATTCTTTCCAAATAACATTTTAGACAGGGCAAGTGGATCGAAAGGCAAGCAAGTGGCAAAGGACGATTAGGACTGCCGGCGGTAGTCTTAGACATATATTTTGGTTTATATCGAATTGGTTATCATTTTGGATCATTTTAAATATATTGTATCGATCATAGTACTATAGTTTTGTGTAATCCCCGGTATGGATACTGAGATGGGCAATGATGCCCTGTATAGACCTTTGGATTAATGTTATTATCCCGGGTGAACGTCGGGAATTGTGCTTACTCTGATATTGTATATGTAACAGACCAAACAGGCCATTTGTTTTAATGAATGAAATGAATGGAGATCCATTTGTACAGGTGTTTAAAAAGTTTTTAATTATTCCGGATTTCCCATTCGATTATTAAATGTGATTAAACACTAATCTCGGCCTGATTATCGAAGGGGGTTACAGCATGTACCTTCCTCACAAATCGAGCATGCTTTATGGCCCTTAAGGCTATAACTTGACAAGTTTTTTGACACAGGGAAGTCATTACTAGTGCAAAGTAACATTGTTTTATGGTTGAATACATCCTTCTGACTAGCATAATAAACATCTACACCTTTAACCCAGAACTCTTTCAAGTCTTTGACCAAGGGCCTTGGGTAGACTTCTATGTCATTTCTTGATTATTTTGGTTCAAAAATCAACGTAGGTAATAGAATGTACTTGCGTTTCATGCATAGCAAAGGAGAAAGGTTGTAAATAATCAACAGAACAGGCCATGAACTATGTATGCTGCCCAGGCTCTTGTAAGGATTCATGTCATTCATACTAAGTGCAAGCCTTATGTTCCTTGGCTCTTGGGCGAATTGAGAAAAGAATTCATCAATTTTTGTCCATTGCATCACATATGCTAGGTGTATGATTTTTCTATCTTGAATCCTCTTATTTGCATGCCACAAATTCTTTGCGTCCTCTTTATTAGCAAACAGTCACTTCACCTTGGTACAATTGGTACATACCACAACACAATTGTTGGAGATTTCTTTGATTTGTTTCTTGATGTGTGACATATCAAACACTTGTCAAGCCTTTTATAATCTTTTTTGTACAATATGCAGTCATTAAGGCATGCATGAACCATTTTGTACTCTATGCCAAAGGGGACACAATTTTCTTTGCATCATAGTAGAACTCCAGTAGAGAATTTCCATCAGAAAGCATGTCCTTTACAAACTCAAGTAGCTCTGAAACACTGTCGTCATCTATCCTTGTTGTGTTTTCAAGCTTACCAAATGCACCAAAGTATTCAACACTTTGTATTTTTCATAGCTTGGGTACAAGGACTTCTCCACATTACTGCACATATCACCATACACACTTTCCTGCTCAAAGGCATCTACTCCAATATCATAGATCATGTCCTCTATCCTACCATCAGTATCCATAGCATCATAGTCATAATGAAATGCCTCTTCCCATTGTTGAGATTCATTCAGCCTTTCCACTTCTTCACCATGTCATATCCATATTATATAACTCTTCATACAACCCTCACAAACTAAGTGTGTGTATATTTCCTATAGAAATTAGTTACCTACCATTTAGACAGACCTTTTATACAAGGGCAAAAAAAAACCTCCCATGAATATCAGCATGTGAAGCATTTCTTTTAGCAAATTCCAAAAACTCCCTAACCCCATTACAATACTCAGCACTTTTCCATTTACAATTTATCCAACTACAGTCCATATGTGACATCCTATGTTTTGATTGAAAGAAAATGTGAGTTCGTACAAATCTTAAAAATGATTCAGATGAAATATTTAATTTTTAAAAAACTTTAACAAAATATCTAGAAGCACAAATAAGACCACACTGAAGATATTTACATCAGGAAACTGCAAAAGTGAAACTGGAGTGGCGTTCCTCTTCATGCGCTTGCGGTAGGATGATACTGCGAAAATATTTAGGTTACAAAATGGGAATTGAAGGAGCAAGTTTGAGGATTGAAGTAGAAATTTAGATACTGAAGGGGAGAGTGATTGAATTGACGATCAAAGACAAGTACGATTGAAGGCAAAGAAGGTCACACGGAGAAATGCAATGAACTGTGACTTTTCCAGGTCTTACACAGAGAAAGTTATATTAGGCGCACGTCAATTTTTAGACTGGTTATATGTGTAAGCGGGTCTATGTTATAAATTTCTAGAACGAACATGTTGAAACAGGTCTACAGGCACAATTAATTTAAAGCAATTAAAAAAACAATCGGATTAGAAATTACTTTTTACATTGGGTGCATTACAACCGGTCTAATTGTTTTCCTATCGAAACTGAACGAAAATATAACCAGTCTAGAAAATATTATTTAGACCTAACTAATGTGGATCTGGTCTAAATTTGTAACGATAGTTATAAAAATGCCACTAGTCATAATTTTTAAACCGTTTATACCTATAAAAGTTTAGATGTGACGGTCTTAAATGACCATTTTCTCAAGTAGTGATATTAATTGGTTTGAAATGTCTTATAAAATTGAAATGAGGGACTACATAGGAGGTTAGGTAATATATAAAGAAATTGAAGAGACAAATTTAATGCAAGGAACTATACAAATTGATATAAGAAGCAACTAAGTGTGAGAATAATCAGAGATGGGGCCAAGGCTCAAATCAAACTCACGCTAACTGCTTTGATTGCTCCAAGCTACTAACCACATTCCACACCTAACCATATATATTGTTGAAAGTCACGTGCTATGCTATATAAGAAGCTGCCATTAGTTTTGAGCATTTGGTTGCCGCAAACTAGCTACCAACACGTACTATTTTAAAAGCCAACAATGCCGATGGAACCACATGGGTTTGAATGAAATCTAACAAATATATGACATTTTATTTCATAACGTCAATATCTGATTTAATTTAGTATTCCATTTTTTTTATTTGCTTTGATTATTTTTCCTGATGTGACAATCAAATTTCATTAAGAAAAACGAGTTGAAATATAAGCTTGGAATAAGAGTTAATGTGGTATATGTATAATATTGCTAAATCCTTAGCATGCTAATTAATATTACAATTATTAGAAGTAAAAAAATATTGATAAAAGAACGGAAAAGTTTAATAAATGAGTAGAAAATATCAAAAAATGAAGTCAGAAACTCTTTTAAGTGACAGCTGCATGTGAGATAAATCTTATGACATGGTTTTCAGAGAGCTCAGAATTAGATCTTATCACAAGCAAGATAGAAATGCGATGATAAGGTATATGATGATATGTATCATCCTGAATTTTATTTTAAAACTTAGGTAGTCAATAACGACCTTAGGAAGGGCTTAGAACTTGGCATTAGATCCATTTGAGTAAGAAATAGGATACAATAAGAAAAGATTTGGCCAGGGTCGGACAAAGACTGTCAGGGCCGAATACAAGGGGCAAAGCATATGGGGCCAATTTGGTATAGTGGAATTTGGGAGTAAGAACATGCAAGGAACAAAAAATTAGATCTGGCATTGAGCCAGTCAAGTTAGTGGTTCAAGAGTCAGTAGGTCAGGTTAGGGTCAATTTGGGGTTAGATCGGTCATATTAAAATAATATAGTTTAATTGAAATGTCAAAATTAATATTTTAGATAAAGTAATAAAATACAAAATCATAATATAAAATAAATTTTGAATGATAATAAAAGTAGGGAAAATGGGAATGCCAGCGATAATTATTCCCAGATTTGGGTCAAATTCCCTCTTAAATTGGAGAGATTCTGGTAGAGCTGGGTTTTTCCCAGAAGCATATCGAAAACTTTCATTGGAGCTGCAAGAGTGGCAGAATTTTCTTGATCTTTTGGGTGATACAAAACTCAGGCATAATTATTCTTAGCCTAAAAAAACTCAAGTATTATTACTGTTATAATACTTTTTGAAAATAAGTACAAATATGTAGTGAAAATTGCCACAAACTTGTAATAACCTTATATAGTACAAAACCTTGTTCTGGAATTCTCAAACGCACCTCTAGTTCATTTGGGTTCCATTTTGCAAAAATGAAATCTCAAATGAACTGAAAAAAGTGTGTGTGTGTGTGTGTATATATATATATATATATATGGAAGAAATTCTCGGGAGGGCCGTTTAAAAAAAACGGAAAAACGGTATTTTTTTGCTATGTATAAACTATGAAGTATAGAGTATAAACATGAAACTTGTTCCATTTTTAATTTTTCTTTTTTAATAACTAAGGGATATGGAGGTAACTTAACCTAAATTTTAAATTCCTAATTATGACGCATAACTTGATATATAATTTATTGAGTTCAGTAACCAAAATTTAAATTTGGGTAATTCAACTGTCTTTATATAAGATTTTCCTAAAAAAGTACGAGGCAATAAATATTAATATATATTTTTTAACTTCTATAAATAAAAATGAATATCTTTAAAAAAAAAACTGCTTAAAATTTCATAGCATCAATTATGTAGTAATGCCTATATTTATGCTATGAATATATAACTTTTTAATTATCATTAGTGCATAACCAAATCAGCACATGGACTATGGGATTTGATTTTAAATTTCAAATATTATTTTCAATGTTATGGATACCCAACCTATTAATTATCATCACTACCTAAGGCAAATTAGCACATGAGTTAAGACTGAGTTTAAATGAATTAACTTTATTTATTTCCTCTTTTAGTAAATTGAGCAATCAGAAACTAGGGAATTAGGGGAATTAAAGGTTTTTTATTACGTTTTTTGAATTAACATGGGCCTAATCCCATGACACTTAATCAAAACCCCAATCACTTACTCCTCTTTTATAGCCGCATGACAGTATCCCACCTCTTTCTAAGCAAATCTCCATCTCCCAACGGACCACAAAAGGGGGGGACCTCATCTCCGTCTCTTCCTCCGCAGGTCCAGCGACCTTATCTCTAGCTATCATCAACCTCATCTCCATTCCACTACCATTAGATCTTGCAACCTACGCCAACCAGCCCCTGTCAACATTGGTCTCAATTTCCATTTCTTTTTCTCTTCTTCTATCATCATCTACCTCTTCTTCTTCTTTCACTCTTCTTCTTTCATAGGGACCCAGATCTTCCATCTTTGGTTCTTTTTATTGCCTTAAAAAAGTTTTATTCTTATGTTTTTTTCCAAAAGAAACAAAGCAAAACCGGGTAACACCACTACAAAATATAGATATTACTACCCTTAGGATGTCCCTTTTTCTAAAAAATGAAGTTAAAAATAGAGGCGGTGACATTTTTATAATTAAAGTGGGGATTGTGTATCTTTAGGTGTCCCAAATTTGAATTGGGACACCTAAAGTTCATTAAGTTTTGAATTTTGCCTCCTCCACCAAAATTTTAGACTTTAGATGTCCCCAGAATGACTGGGGTCACCTAAAGTGGACTTAAGACGTCCCCTGTCTAACTGGGAATGCCAAAAGTTCCTTCTAAGTGGACTTTAAGCGTCCCCAGCCAGACTGGGGATGTTTAAAGTCCTCACTTTAGGCTTCCCCAGTTTGACTGGGGTAGTCTAAAGTTAGACTACCCCAGTCAAACTGGGGAAGCCTAAAAGCCTGTACCAACGTCCTATCAATCAGCTCCACCCTTCTCTAATTTTATTCTTTCTCTTATTCAATGTGCTTTCTCTTCTTTTTTTGTGTTTCCCTCTCTCTTCTTTCTCTTTGTTTCTCTCTGTTCCAACGTCACTCTTCTTGTTTGTCCAACGGAGCTATATGATACCAAGGAAGGAATAAGTGCATTGTCATTTCTCTCTCCCTCTCACAACCGTTGTCCAGCTGGTGCCACCGTGGGTCATCTCCTTCTCTATCATCCACAGTTTTGTCTCTCACTCTCACAACTTTACTTTCTTTAACACAGAAATGCTTGAAATCACTAAAGTTCTACTGTTGTTACAAAAAATGCTTGGAATCACCATCTCCCTGTACATCGTGATAGCTAGTTTCCTTCACACCGTCGGCTATTGTCCCTATTGTTTTTCTTATTAAGAATTTTAAAATAAAAAATGCCCTTTAGTTATTAAAAAAACAAAATTGAAGGTACAGCCACATTGTTTGCACACTATATAGATGTCTTGACATAGGATATTTATATGAGGCGTTTGTAATAATTCAATGGAGATAACCATGGTGAATTTATAATTGTTCTATGATTTATTGGAGACCTCTAATAAATAAGATTTAATTGGAGTATTATGAAACACTAACAAAATTGTTATTATGAATTCCACTGGACTTGCTTTTGAAACATATAGAAGGATACATATAAAAGTGCTGGATGTTTCATTACCATGTAAGAGACATTGTAGTTTATTATGAATTATTTGTCGATCCTATTTCTGCAATTTTAATTTTTTGGGCAGTGAAAAATATAAATAGTCATTTTAAAAAAAATAAAACTTTAGATGTCCCCATTTTAAAATAGGGAAGTCTAAAGTCCAAAACTGACACTTTAGACTTCCTCAATTTGAAATGGGGAAGTCTAAAGTCCGGACTTTAGACTTCCCCATTTCAAATTGGAGACATATAAAGTGTAAGTCCAACACTTTAGATGTCTCCATTTTGGAGTGGGGATGTCAACCACTCCAAAATGGGGACATCTAAAGTGTTGGACTTACACTTTAGACATCCCCAATTTGGAATGGGGACGTCTAAAATTTGGATTTTAGATGTCCCCATTCTAAAATGAGGACGTCTAAAGTCCAAACTTTATGCGTCTCTCTGTTTTTTTACGGACGTTATTGTTATTTATTTTTTACGTCTCTCAATTAGATGTCCCCTTGTTTTCAGACATTAAAAGGCCTAAAAAAAGGACGTTAAAAGCGTTTTTTGTAGTAGTGATAAATTACACAACCTAACAGTTTTCATGGGTTGCTACCGATTTAGGCCTTGTTTTTTCCAGTTCACTATTTTCCCAGTTCATGGCGTGTTCCAAATTGGGCATGAGAGCCAGTTTGTTCTGACTTTTTGTTCATTGTGAAAATGTAATCGGAATTAGATTTTTTTTAAAAAAATGTTTGTTTGGTAGCATAGAATTGGCAAATTTTCTAGTTTCATTTAGACAAAAATACATGGAATTGGATTCCATATCTCACACCTTAGGAAGCCCAATTCCATCTGCCCTTCTCATCTCTTCTTCTACATTATGGCGGCATTGTTTATCAAAATACTATAAATAATTTAAAAAACGCCAAAAATATTTTCTAGTCTGATTAATTTGATTAAGTAAAATTATTTCATCTAACTCTCTATATATGAATATATAAACTTGTAACATTTGTGAACATTATTTTGGAAATACACTTAGTCAAGAGTGCAACTTCCACGCAGAATAAAATCAAGGGAAAATGGCAACCAAGTCCCAAGCAGCAGGATTAATGACAACCAGATCCTTTGTCAATCAATTTGCATGGAAGCCCCAAGGGACTTGGGTGCTATTGATTCCAGATGCGAAAATATGGATTTTCCCCTCTTCATTGAAAAGGAAAAAGAGAATTAGAAGTGATTCTGATCAGTTTAGAGCCCGAAATTTGGTGATAAGGAGAAAGAGAAGCGTATGGAGGAATGAGGGTGGTTTTAGGACCAACATTATGTTGATCAACCATCACCTTCATCACTCAAGTTGAGCTACCTTTATCTATGATCGTTTGTGCAGATCTTTAGGTTATTGATTTCATCCCTTTTTGCTGTACAATATGAAAAGTTTTTGTTTTTGTTATGAAACTGATTGAGTTACGGTTTTTAGGCATAGAGAATACCTTTGTGCTCCCGTTTCTTCTTAGATAATTTCAGCCAAGCATTTTTCAAATGTGGGTTGCCCTCCTCCATGGATTTGTACTTCCCAGTGTTTTCCTCATAAAAATCTTTAGTAAACAATGAGTACCCAGTTATTTTAGATGTACATTATCCAGCTTTTCTCTTTATACTCTTTTGTCCCTCTTTGCTTTTTGTACTCTTCCTCTTGTTAACCTGTCAAATAGCTCAAAAAATCTGTGTTAAGTTTGTATCACAGAAAGTTTCCGTTTCCCCTAAGTTTCAATCATAGCAAGAATTTATGCAACTCACAAGCAATATCCAATTCAGGTTATGCACAAGCAATGGTTATCTTCACAGCAAATATATATGTATACAAATGCAGACAGTCGACATGGATTCTAATTAATAAAAGAATGATTCAAGATTAATATTTTAAGAAAAAAACACACAGTATACCTTTGTCCTTCTCTAAGACAGGGATAATGCAAATTAAAACTTATCTAATACCCTCAATCTTACTCCATAATAATTAAAAATATAAAGCTTTCAATTAAATTCCTAGCTAACCTAACCAATTGTACCTTGAAATTAAAATGAGTTCCCTGTTATTCAAACCTAGTTAAACATAACAAATGAAGGCAGAGAGCTTATAATTAAGTTAAACACCCGGCAATTGCCAATATCAAGTCTTGAATATTGACTCAAATGCGAAGAAAGATAAAGCTTCTAGAGTTTCCAGTGAAGACTTAACACAATAAAACCGGGTAACCCAACGGAATTTCAATCATCGAACAGGGAAGAAAAGGTTAACGGACTTGCAATGAGGGTGACCGGGAAGTTCAGAGACAATGCAGAGGAGTAATAAATGGGGTTCACTTAGCATTTAAAAATGGGGCAAAGCAAAACTTATCATGAGAGCAGTCGATCCACAGACCTAATTGGACAACGACCACCATGGCAGCTATGAAGACGGCGACCGGCACAAAAACATAGAAGACGTCGACGGTGGAGGCACGTGGAGCTCGTGATATGATCGACGCACACGAATTCTCTTGATTGAGAGCATAGGAGCGCTCTGAGAGAGAAGAGGGTGAAGCACTTGGAGCACGATTTGAGCCCTAATCATTATGAATGTTGTTTCAAATTAAAAAGGGCAACATTGTAATTTTACAATAAATATTAATAGCACCCCAAATTTCTTAGGATTTCACTGCAATTTGATGATTTTAACGGATCTGGCTATAATTAATTTTGTTACTTGGGACCTGATTGCAAACTTTCCTAAAATCAATTTTGTTGTGTTTTTGCCACATGAATTCAAATGTTGGAAACCAGATTTCACTATTGAAGATCAACTTCTCTACTCAAAATTAATTTATTTGCCCTTTGTCACACATCAATATTTTTTTATATAGGGTTAAACCCATTTCATGTCTTTATACTTTTAACAAGTTTTGGTCCATACATATAAGCCGTTTTAGTCTTAGTCAACAATCTACATCCACCAATTTAATGGTGTCCACCACATAAGTGAAGTCAACACTATTAAACTCATATCCAAGTCAGTTGGCCAAAAAAAAAAACTCATATTGAAGTCCTTATGCTTTTAATAAGTTTTGATTTTAGTCCCTGCATATAAGCCATTTCAATCTTAATCAGTAGTCTACATCTACCAATTTAATGGAGTCACACCACATAAGTAAAGTCAATACTATTAAACTCATATCCAAGTCAGTTGACAAAAAAAAAAACACTCATATCCAAGTCCTTATAAAAACTATAGGGATCAACATTTTGAATGGTATAAGATATAAAGAAGGAAAAAAAAAACAAAATTTTATGAACCTAGATCAGAACTCTTTAAAAATATAAGTGCTTAGAGTGGGTTTGACCCTAACATATAACAATAAATTTTCCATGACAATATAATAATAAAATTGAAATAAGCCAAATCGTACATGAGAGTATAGATATATCATTCCCAGTCCCACGTCTCAATAGTGGAAATTGTTTTTAATTGAATAAGCTATAGCATTGTTTTTCATTCTTTGTGCAATAAGGTGAGAGATTTCCCCCCCTTTTTTTCAAGTAGATTTTGCATATCTTGTAAAGCATGACGCATATAAACTCGTCATATTCATTATTTTCGTAGTAAGATTCACAAGTCTCACATGCAAGTTGTGATGTATTATTTTTAATCAGTTTCTTTAATTTGTGAACGCAAATTACGTTAGTGCTCTCTCCTTGTGTGTGTGGGGTTGGTGGATAGCACTATGAGTTATTTGTGAAATAAGTACTGCAACTTTGGTGGCTACAGTGCTAAACTTTGAAAATGAAACTTAAGAAAAAATTTTTATATAGAAATAGGATTAAATAAGAAAGAGGAGTCGCTTGGTTTTTTTTTTGTTGCCTGCTGCTTGGTTTTATTAATAATAAAAAGAACCTTTAGTTATTATACTTTAATTTTTCTCAATTAACAACTCAATATTTAAAATTTTGACTTAGAAGTTAGAACAACCCAGTACTTATAATCTATTGAGCTAAAGAATTATAGTGACTGAATTATTTTGAAGCCAATTTTAGAGATTAAATCAACAATTGAAAAATTTTTGGGAACACATAATATTTTACCCTAGTTATATTTCCTTCTAGTTTGAAGTACATGCTTCAATTTTTTTCATTTTTAAAAAAGTAAACAATATTTTTCAATATATTGTTATTTTTTTAATATTAACGGCATATACACTCTTTTATTTCTTGATAGGCTAAGGTTTAATATAATTTATTTATTTTTAGAATTGACCTTTGTTTTATTTGCAAAGTTTCTTTCATAGGCATCCCATCCAACAGGATCTCCTCCTCTTATTTTCACATACCAAGGTTGGGTTGAATAACAGGAACTCAACATTTTCAAGTAAGGTTAAAAAATTGAATTTTATGAATGAAACAATTAACCTGCAAATGTTCAACCCAGTAATGATACCCCACAGTTCTGCTTTAATAGCCGAGCAGACTCCCAATTTCATAGTAAAACCCTTAATCCACCTTCCATCACAACATCTTAAGTGGTCCCCACAACTTGCTAACCCATTACTTCATTTAATTTTATCCAGCCCTCCCTTGGAGCTTCCCAACTGATATTCACTATTTGCTTTTTCATTCCATGATCAGTATACTTACCTACTACCAGCAACTCCACTGCACCTATAGCATTCCTTGTTCCCTCCTAGCATTTTATGCCTTCGGTCTGCTGTTAACAATCTGCTTTGTGCAGCAATCCACAAAAATACTTGTATTCTTCTACAACTTATCAACTGGTTCATGTTCATTCTACCATACATTTCTCTCACCACATAATCATTTTGCAGAGAGGCTCGCCACTTAATCACATCCCCCCCCCCTCCAAAAAAATCCCACTCCCCATTTGTTTTTACCAAATCTTTAGCAACACAGTCACTTTCTTCTATAGTCAACATCCTGGTGCATTTATTAATTAATATGCATCCACTATCCAGTCATCTGTCCTTCCAAAACCTTACCTTTTCTCCATTCCCAACCTCCCATTTTTTCTTACTAACAATCTGAGACCATAATCGTGCCAAAACCATAGCATTCAGATTATACACTGCTCATTCAGATTAACATTCCTCTCATATTTACCTCTCAATACCATAGCACACAAACTGTTCGGTTTTGCTAGTATGCTCTAATCGATTCTACCCAACAACGCATCATTCATGACCCCAGCATCCTTCAATCCATAGCCCCCCTCCCCTTGCCTTAGTAGTACATAACATATGCCATCCTATTGCATGAATTTTCCTTCCCCCTTTTGTAGGGAAAAATTCATGAATACACAGATAAATAACAAATTAGGGCACATGAATTTTCCTATATCAGTAGCGGAAGACTTATAATAATTACCTCTTGCTATTGTTAAACTTTGATCACAGAGAGAATTGACAAATTTTGAT
This sequence comes from Inga leiocalycina, assembly GCA_963242795.1. Lineage (NCBI taxonomy): Eukaryota > Viridiplantae > Streptophyta > Magnoliopsida > Fabales > Fabaceae > Inga > Inga leiocalycina. The sequence goes on from OY725320.1 coordinate 62,962,310, forward strand.
GAAAGAGAGCAGCAAAAGAAAGTGAAGATAAAAGACAATTGTCAGATTTATTTCTAGTTGGCTGTGAGGCACAAGATGGCAATTGGGTTAAGAGCCACCACCAGTCAGAAAACCTCAGATAAGCAGACTATGTTTTTCTAGTGATAGTATAAATCGGCCGTAAACTTAGTTATGTGTTATCCCATCGTCAAAGATATCACATTAATAGTCAATAACCCTAATGTTGAATTGAGCCTAAATCTGACTTATGGGCCAAACTCAAGATATTTTAATTAATTACCTAATTAATAATAACTAATGATAATTATAATATATTAAAATATCTTACATTCTCCTACTTGGCTCTTGACTATATGTCATTTGCCCTTTCCAGATTAATTAAGGCTATGTTGCAAGAATCATGATAATAAGTCCTCTTAAGTCGAGTATTATCTTCCGTGTATTACATAGCAGCATCCTTACTTATTGGGTCAAAACTTAGTGAATAAACGTTAAATGTTTATTCGGTTCCTACTTAAATATTTGTCAATCTCAATAACTGGGTACTAATATGAGATAACAAACTCTAACTTGAATTTTATCATTTCGCAATAGCTCATTTAGATCACTCAATGTGATCCAACTCACAAATAAGGTGTTTGATCCTTTAATGTTTCTAAATGCATGCAATTCATTTAAGGATCTATACTTTTTGTGTTTATGGCCTATTGACTTTATGGTCACACAACACCCTCAATAAGTTTAAATTAATTTAAAACCACATGATGAAATATTTAATCAGCAATCTTATAACTTGCATCCAAAAATTACTAGATTAAGCAATTCATGGTGGAATTAAGTAATCAATGACTACTTAGCAATCTTGTACTCCTCCATTATGCAACTTGTTGAGTAAAACATAGCAATGTATCATAATGTTAAATATTTTAAAGTTAGCAAATCGTACTAAACCAAACAAAGCTAATCATTCTTCTATATGTAGAGTATGAGACTTAATGTACATATTGTAATGTACTTCATGACTTGCAGCTTTTCAATTATTATTCAAGCAATAATATGCTTGATAATCCTCCTAAAGTTCCCTTGCAATGGCATTGCCTATTTGTGTGCACATTCAAGTAAGCCTGTACCTAGGAAATTAAATTAGAAGGAATATGATGATATATATATATTAGAAACATATGGATAGTTTAATTATATTTTCGTAGCAAGTACCATCTATCCATAGATGTTCAAATATTGCGATTGTAGGTTACTTATGACATTCTCAAGTATTTTGAGAATAGTCTCCTTATGTATTCTAAAAGAATACTACGCTTAACCTAGTTAGATCATAAACTTGAACAATGGTGATTTTGTTATGTGCAACACCTTATGTCAAGCAACTCTTGTTGAAAGAAAGACAATAAAAGAGACTAAGGTAAAATAGGCTCAATGAGATAGAGAAAGTCAAGCAACTCTTGCTCTCGTATCTTATGTAATGGTTCTACAAGTTTGTGTTTACCATCAAGATATTTGTGTTATGAATATACGGTAGGTAGTAAGACCTAATGGGTAGTGGGCCCCGAGGTAGTAAGACCTATTGAGCTAGTGTGTCCTTAGGCCATAAGACCTAGTATGCATTCAGAGCAGGGTCGTAAGATCTGTTGAGCAACCCAAACTTGAGATTTTGGGTAGTGACTTGATGCATGAGATTCTGAGAGTGACATGATGTATAAGATTCTAGGCATTATCCCGAAGGGCTTATAAAGCCTGAGAATAACAGGACAGTTAGTCCCAAGGAAATAAGACCTGTAAGTACAAGTTGCATGGGGAGTTACCTTGGGCATCTTAAGTAAGGTAGGCTCAAGGTAGAAAGCCTGTGAGTGCACATTGTATGGGAGTTACCCTGAGCTATAAGATTTGAGGTCTAGTGGTAGATGGGCAAAGGCCCAAGGCTATATGTCCCAATGTGCCTATGTCATAGGGGTGATTCCCTAGGCTATAAAACCTCACATGATATCTGGATAGTTGATGATGGACAATGTGTCCAGTGATTACTCAATGGATTGTGTCTTGTAATTGCTAAATGATGAATGATTGAATGCTATGGGATGGTTTGTTTTGTGTGTCCTGAGGCTATAAGACCTGTTAGACTAGTAAGTCCTTAAGTCGATAGAATACTATGTATTTGAGAATTGTGACGAGTAGAGGCTCAGGGTGACAAGACCCGATGTGCAAGTTTGCATAGGGTGTTGTCCCTGAACCGTAAGACCTGTGTATCTAGCATTGTGGTTGTTGCCTAGCATGGTTACATTGGACCAGTGTGTCTAGAGTATATCTTAAGGCTGGCAAAACATTCAGACTGTACCAGGTTGTAGCCGAGGCAGTAAGTCCTGAGATGCCTTTAGTATGGAGGTGATTCCCTGGGCTATAAGAATGGAATATCTAGCGCTGTGGGAGTAGAATGAGCCATAAGGCTTGATATGCATACAATGTGATATGGGTAGAGTCCCGAAGTGGCTGTAAGGCCTGAATTGTGATTCAGGTGGAGCCTCAAGGAGGCTGGAAGGCCTAGTATGTATACAGTGTGACCCGGGAGAGTCCTAAAGAGGCAACAAGGCCTGAGAAACCAAGCACTGTGAGAATGGAATAGTGGATCCTGTGTTTGAATGCTATATACTGGGTACAAAATGAATGAGAATGCTGTATGATAGTGGTTAAATACTATAAGAGATCTAAGGATATAATCATTGCGTTGCATGCCTTATGAGCTTGCAAATGAAATAGCTACAATGAAAGAGATAGAGTGAGTATCTAGAGATAATTCCCTAAGGTACAGTTAGTAACATATGATGTTGGAAATTTTGAGGACAAAAATTTATTAAACGGGGGGAGGGGGAATTGTAATATCCTGAATTTTTAGCCTAGAAACTTAAGGATAAGCTTTTATCAAGCAGACGACTAAGCCCAGTTCGGGAAGAGTCCTAAGAATGTTGAAAGATAGAAAGACTCTAGGGACTATGTGATTTGGCCTTAAGGGGCAGGGGGCCCAGATGCGTAGGCAGTAGGATTAAAGTTTTGGTGCATATGTGCACATTACACATATATGGTACTATTGGGTTGGCAGAAAGACACTACCCAAATATGTCATAAGGTATGGGACTGATTGGTCAAACGAAATATACTAGTATAGGTGTGCACATGGCATTTTAAGGGCATATAAGTATACCCTTGTTTTTAGAAAAGACACCAGTATGTGGTGCCATGTGGGGCCCACACACATACTCTGACCTGACATTATCTTGTGGGCTTTGATATATGTGACACAATATAAGTAAGTGTTGAGTGAAACCTGAGTAGACACCGATAAAGTAACTTTATTAAAATTGCTTTAATAAAGTAAGTCATGATGAGTAATGATAACTCAACTTTTACGTTGGACAAATATGAAAGTGAAATTTGTCCATTCATCATGACAAAGTACCAAGTGGCTTTTGTGTTGGCTTGATTGGAAGGTGATATGTGTCCCTCATGATAACACTTACTTTTTGCCTTTTGAGTTGGCATACTCATAAGATGCCACAAGTCATCTGAGTTAGGGAAATCCACTTGTCTCCAGTTTGGTCATGCACTTGACTTCCCATACACCGAACTTGGGAGTACGAGGAAATTGTCTGGTCTCTCCTTCCCATGACCAAAAAGGACGCCACATACGAAAGAGAAAGAGAAGCCAAGATGATTTTTTCACACATGGTAATCTTGAGCTCACATTTGTTGACACTTGGCACACTATGAAGCCATCCAAAATGCAAGATTAAATCCCAACCCTCCATTCTTCTTTAAGATTTTAGCCAAGGGTAGAAAATTAGAGAAAAAATGTGGAGAAAATAGAAAGAAGAGAGAATGTGTGTGAATAGTGAAAGTTCTTGAGCTCCAGAGCCTGTTCTAACCTCGAATCGTGTTCCGGCTGACAAAGCCTTCACGAATGTTGTTCCTCTCGATGAGAGCAATATTTGTAAAGTTTTAAATTCTTGATCAGAGGTGTTTGGTGCCATCTATCTGGCCGGAGTATTGCCAAAATTTTGAACTATTTGTAGAATCGCAAAGAGGTAAGTCTAGGCTTCTCTTTGAACAGATTAAGTTGTGATTTTGTCAAGATTTTGTGGATTCTTGGAAGGTCTAATGTTTCAACCAGAGGGTGTTTTTGAGGTCATATTTTTTAAATCATGAATATATGATGATATATGGTGTTTAATGATAAAATAAGACTAGTTTAAGTGCAACAAGATTTGAGTAATGTGAGGCAGTCTATTTGTGACACAATTTTGACTAAGCAAATAATATCCAATGGCTGTTAAACTTTTCACATTTCAAGTAGACATGTTAAGGTTTAATTTGATATATCATTTTGTTATTTGGATTAGTACATCAAAAGTTATGAATTTTTGAAGTTAGACATTGAATCTGGAACCTTTTTTGGGGCAGTAAGGGTAAAATGGGAAATCTGGAAGTCTAGGCGTGGTCCTGGCTGAAGGAGACATTTTTTCCTTAAAATAGACTTAATAAGTGACACATATAATTTAGAACCACCTAATTTAGATATTTTTAGAAAAAGATATGAATTTTCAAAGTTTCTTGAAAATTCTGCCAACTTTTGGAAATTGTGCCAAAATAAAAAGTTTATGGTATTTGGTAATTAAGTTGACCTCCAAGGGTTAAGACCAAGGAACAAAAAATCAGACTGGGCAATAAACATGTCACAACACAGGTTCAAGGATCAATGGATCAATTGGGGTCTAACCGATGGTCGGACCGGCCATATTAAAATATTACAATTTATTAGTGGCAATATATATTAATATATTTTTAAAATTCTATAGATAAAAATAAAGATCTTTAGAAAAGAATGCTTAAAATCTATTAGTATTATCTATGATGCCTATACTTATACAAAGATATTTCCTTTCCTATAATTATTATATCCTTTAAAATAAATTTTTTCATTATCTTCTTCTATTTTTTATATTTGTTCTTTCTTTGCCTACTTTTATCTTCATCTTGGTCTTCAACCTTTTATTTTCCTCTCAAAAATAGTGCGAGATAATATTAGGAGAATAAAAAAATGAAACCAGTCCAACCAGTTGAACTACCGGTTTTCTCGGTTTTAATCGGTTCAAACTGGTTCATGGCCTAATGGATGAAACAGACCGGGCCATTGATCGGTTACCGGTTCAACCTGTTGAATCGACTTCATTTTTCATTCAATGGTTAAGACACTTGGAGTTAGTGTGGGCCCATTAAATTCCATTAGGCCTAATGTGTTAACTTTAAAGTTAACTAATCAAAGTGTCTTGAGTTATTAAAATTGGGACAAGTTTAGGTCTAAAGATAAGTGACATGTCCTAAATGCTTAGTAGCCTATTGGACATTTATTTGTCATGGCTTTAATAATATGGCCATTTATCTAGGGTTATGAGATAACAAGGGTGAGACAATGGAAGCAACTTCAATTGTTGGAAGTAAAGGTACCAAAAAAGGGACTCGAAGACAAAATGTAGTGGACATAGTCTACTTCAATGTCCTTGATATTTATGCTTATGTCACTACTACAAAAAACATAATAAATGACACTTATTTTTATGAATACTATGGCACTTGGGAAGTGCCATCGCTTCCTGTTCCATAAAAGTAAGCTACGGCGCTTCTTGAATTTTTGAAAGCGCCGTAGCTTGTGTTATTTATTGTTTTTTAAAGCCCTCCTATGACACTTTTGAGGAGAAGTGCCGTAGGAGGTATATACCTCCTACAACACTTTGTTAGTGCAAGCGTTTCACCCAAGAGGGGGTGAATTTGGTGATACAAAAAATTTCGTTGCGTATAAATAAATTAACTGAATATTTAAAGCAGTTGAGAGCAAAGAGAAATATCACCAAAGTGTACACCGGGAGTTATACTGGTTCGGCCACAACTACTTTGACCTACGTCCAGTCCTCAGAGTGTCTCTGAGAGTTTCACTATATTCTCTAAGATTCAGTGGGTTCTTGGCACCTCAGTACACAGCAAGTTCCTTCACCTGGACACTCGCTCCTCCTTACACATTGTAATCAAATCCCCAACTCAAGGTTCCACAACCTTAAGTTATCCCAATAACAAATATTGAGTTTGTAATGAGAAACTCTCTCACAGAGCAAATATATAATCACTGAAGTACAATGAATGAGTATAAGAAAAACAAAGCACTAAGAGTGTGTTGATCAGTGTATTCTCAGTTCTTGTGTCTTATTTTCTTCACTTTGAATGCTCCATATATATAGAGAATTTGTAATGTCCGTTGGAAGAAATTCAAACATATCCGTTAGAGTCGCGCAACAATGGTTGACTATTCTTTAAATTTGAAAACTATCCGTTTGTGGTAGGTAGCAGTAGGTGAACGTTCGGACTTTTATTTGACTTTTCAATTCTGTCATAATCTTTCATTGTTTCTCTGCAAATGTACTTAGAATACTAGTGCAAGGAAGAGTTAATCATATAGAAAACAATTTACCAGTGGTCCCTCGAGTAAACCTGTCAAAAATATGGCAGTGGATAACTCAACATATTCCATATGATATTACTCAGGTAAGACATGGAGTGAGATAGATCACAAACTTTGAAAATACCTGATTACTCGAGTGGCTACTCGAGTGGCCATATCTTTCCATCACAAGTTACTCGGGTGCTGACTCTGGTAATCTGATTACCCGAGTGCTTACTTGAGTGGCCATGTGTTTTCTCAGAAGTTACCCGAGTGCTCCCCTTGAGTAGAGTTTAAATAAGTTTACAGATTACTCGATTATTCCTTCAAGTAATGTCATTCAAATCTTGGCCAAGAGTTTACTTACCTGGTTACTTGAGTGATCTCTCGAGTAATGGATCAAATAACTCCGTAGATTACTAGAGTGCTCCCTCGAGTAATGCCTTTTTCTCACATGGTTACTTGAGTGGCTACTCGAGTAAATTGTTGTATTTCTTGGCCAAGAGCTATTGGAAGATTTTTACCTGGGTTACTCGAGTGGCTACTCGAGTGATGCCTTTGCAAATCATGTTACTCGAGTGGCTACTCGAGTAATGGTCTATATAACTTTGCAGATTACTCGAGTGGTCCCTCGAGTATTATCCTCCAAATTTTGGTAGTGCCTCTCTAGATGAAATTCTCTGTGATTACTCGAGTGGTTACTCGAGTAATGGCTTCCCTTACTCAAGTGGCTACTCGAGTAAGCCTTCACAAAATTTGTTTTTTACTCCAGTGCTTACTTCAAGTAATGCTTTGCCACTTTGTTCAAATTTATTTGTTTGTCACCAAATCCTTTCTATCATTGATCCAATCTTTGTTATCATCAAAACATATGGGATCTAACACACTTCTCCCCAGAAGCGTTGTAGGAGGCCCTCCCTTCCTACGACACTTCTCCCTAGAAGCGTCGTGGGAGAAGTTAGGAGATATATATATCTCCTACAACACTTCTCCCCAGAAGCGCCATAATAGGTAATACATTTTTTATTATTATTTTATGTAATTATTTCCTTGAACCCAACCAATTAAAATTCACATCAATTTACAATATGAATAGGACAAAAGTAAACCAAATCAAAATGAAATAGCATATAACTAATTCATAAAATCGGTACTAGATGTATGTAATTACAATTAATGTAATTGAACAAATAATTTTAAGAGAATAAACAACATGAGAATAGGCAAATAAACAACCTAACGTATGTAACTAAATATTAACTAATTTCTTAACCATATATTTACAGTATTCCTTAATGATTTCATCCACTTGTTGGTCGGTCAATTGGGCACAATGTTGATCTTCATAATACTACATAAAAATCATACACATAACGAATTAAACGAAGAATTATTATATTTGTAAGCTCAAAAATTAAAAAACATACAATGTATAAGAAGTTCAAGAAGACAGAGTTGACACTTGAAATAAATACTTGAAAAAAAATTATGAGCACACATATAAAACTCATGACAAATTTTAACTGAAAATGAAAGCGTGAACCAAATGTTGAGGAAAAAAACACTTACAAGCAAGTGAGATTTTGAAGGAGGTTGAGACAAGGAAAAAAACACATGGCAGAGGAAGCTTTGTATTGCAATGGAGTTTTGGGAAATAGGGGAACTAGAGGAAACGTGAGAAGATAAAAATGAAAATGAAAACGGCAGGTGGTGGAAATTAAATAGCACCTTGTATAGAAGCTACAACACTTTTTGTCAAAGCGCTGTAGCTTCCTAATTTAAACAAAAACAAACACTAGATACAAAAATAACCTTAAATATATTCAAAGCACCACATGTAGCCTTGTATATTTCAAGGCACCATGTGATGCCCAAGACACAACGTAGGTGCTCTGAATATTCAAGGCACCCACGTGGTGCCTTGTATTATATTCAAGGTGGCCTTGAATATTCAAGGCCACCTTGAAAATATATGGCCTTGGCCGGCACTTGATTATCAAGTGCCGGCCAAGGCAGCCTTCAACGGCACTTGATTTACCAAGTACCGTTGGAAGCAATAAGGACCTTGGCCGGCGCTTGATAATCAAGCGCTAGCCAAGGCATAAGTGGTTTTTTTTAAAAAAATTAGGAAGCTACGGTATGATGATTTGCCACCTTGTATGATGATTATATGTAAAGCTCCATACAAGGCATGCATTTTTTTAAATAGAAGTCTCATTCGACGCTTGTATGTATAAAGGATTTATTTTTTAAAAAATAAAGGCCTTTTACATTAGGAATTTATTTTAAAAAAATTGTATTTAAAAAAATAAAGGCCTTTTACATAAGAAATTTATTTTTAAAAAATAATGGCCTTTTACATAAGAAATTTATTTTTAAAAAATTGCACCATTGCCTAATATATTTAATATCCCAGCAAGCGTCATAAAAAGGGAGTGATTTTTTTTACAAAAATGAAATAACCTCTTGTATGGCTCTTTCTCAGGCAAGCACCATACAATGTATTAGGAAACTATGACACTTTTCTAGTCAAACGCTATAAGTTGTCACATGTATTTCTTGTAAAAAAAAAAAGAAGTGTCATAAGATTTGTGCCATTAAATACATATTTTGTAGTAGTGTGTATTGATGTGAGTAATTGCTTTGCTTGATTATGTGATGCATATATAACTAATTGAAGATCTATTTCTATATATGCTATGGCCATGAGTATGATGTATGATACTTTGAGTATGTAGATATGTCATTATGTTAGCATAAATTCATGTAAGGCAAGCATGTCATGCATTAAGCATTTATTTTACATATTAAGTGATATTGTTTGCTATTGAGATTCCCCCAAATCTCACTCTTCCTTAACCAACCATATAGGCACATGAGCAAAGAAGAGGAGTATAGGATGCTGTACCAGGTGAAGAAGTTGCAAAGAAGAATTGAAGATTATTACGTGCTAATTGTCATGTATAAAATAATGTTAGAATTGATTAATTGTATAATCTGTATGACTTATGTATTGTTTTGTAAGCATGAAATGGAACTAGGAATGGGTAATTACATAGTATGAGCCCAATAGTTAAGTAATTAGAGGAATTAATAAGTAGAGAAAACTCTAATTCAATGAATGGAAGAAGTGATAAGTTAAATCGAAAAGCAACCTCGTAAATAAGTTAATTTGGCAAATAGGTTTCACCAAAGGGATAGTGGCCCAAGAATAATTGTGTAAGTTTTTGGTTGGAAGCTTTGTAAGGTCATTATCTTATTTTCACGTTTTTCAGAGTGCTTGCACATAGTTCAATGGGCACATAGGAATAGCATAGATATACTGATAATATGTACATGATCATTTTACATGAACCCCGCAGGGTCTTACACATAATATTTACAGACCCATAAAATAATAAAAAGCCTATAGATAAACAACGTTAGCACTTAAACTGGACCGAAACCTTCAGTTGTGGTAATTACGACTTTACCCTTCAAGCCGCTTTCTTTAACTAGAATATTTAATTTTTGGGGAAAGGGTGAGATTCAAAGAATCTCAATAATAACATGCAATCAGTTATATAAAATGCAACAAATAAATATACCAAATACCATATAATACAACATAATAATAACACAACAATACGGCATGTGCACGTGAGTCAGGGTAACTCCCCTACTAATCCGTAAACCTTGGTTAGGTTCTTACTCTCAACTAGGTAAATGTGCCTCCTCACACAATGCCCTACTCAGTAATATAGTATTCATATTACAGAAGATGTTATATACAAAGTGTATAAACATTCACATAGTTTATGAAAAAAAGAGTTACTACCTAGGATTGCCCTTTCTTGCTCTATTGTCTGTTCAATACCTTTGATCTGGCTCGAGCTATTGATATGTCCTAAAATTCTAAATGTACAAGAATTGAGTTAATACCAATGTTTTAAAAGCTGGATCAGACATCGAGTCAGAAAGGTCAATGGGTTAAGGTTCAACCAGTTGGAACGGTACAGAAGTTTAGCCAAACCAGTGATTTAATAATTAAATATAAAAATATTATATATATATATATATATTACAATAATTAGTCTTTAGTCTAATTTCATATAAAGTTAGTAAAGTCACAAAACACCATTTAAGAAAGAACATATAAGTCAACCATTAACCTAACAAAAAACACAAATAATAATGATTTCAAGACTTGTCAAACATTGGTATTTGGTAGCTCTTGATTGATCCAAGCACAAGTTTCTTGAAATGCCTTGGACCAAAAATGTCATCATCTTCTTGAGGAAATGACCCAAAATCAAGACCTCCAACTCCAATCTCAAAACTTCCAATTCTAGCCTATATTTGAGGATGAACCTCATTGCCTTGTTCTTAAAAAATATCTTTATAAAATAGTGTGGAATGAACAAATTATAAAAATTAGTAACATATAATATAAATAAAAAAGTAACATGTCTAAGTCTAACTCTACAATTTAAAATATATAACCTTCTTCATTGATGGTAATTTTTTTGTATTGGCAATGTGGTATCATCATAAATGATATCTTCTTCTATCTCTTCAGCAGAAAGTGTTGAAAGTGAAGGAGAACCAACTTCTTCCATTATCCAATATTCAATTTTATCAATACTTTCCTAATCAATGGGATCAAAGTCTTTTTTCTTATTAAGAACCCTAAAAAACACATGAAAATGAAATATTCTTATAATTATTAGCAGCCATTTAATTTAATTTTTTTTACCAATACAAAATTAAGAACAGTGTAAATTGTAAAGTGAAAAGGTTAGAAAAATATACCTTTTCCTTAAACAAAAATTGTAATGAATAAAGACAAGATCATTTAGCCTTTTATGTTCCAACCTATTTCTTTTCTTGGAGTGTATCCTTTCAAAGGCACTCCAATTCCTTTCGTAATTGGAAGAAGAAGTAGTTTGACTCAACAATTGAATAGCCAACTTTTTAATATTGGGATAACTACCTCCAAAATACCGCTACCATTCATCTATCATGTTAAAATGAACATTATCAAATAGAAAAAAAAACAAAGTCACATATTCGTATGGTATAATATAATTGAATAAGAATTAAGAAGTAGGGAATTTTACCAGGTCGCATTGATTTTGCATATTCAAGAGCCATGGGATTATTGAAGGTGCCACTTTTATCTTGATATACTATGCCCTCTTGCAAAAACTTGGTTTTGTTAGATGTGACTTTCCTACTCATCACAGAAAGATATCCTTGCGTAACCTCTGGCTTTTGAGAAAAGTTAGCCTTATCATAAAGAAAAGCAGGATTTAAGATATAAGTTGCTGCATGAAGATCTTGGCGAAGTTGAGAATCCCACCTACTCTTAATAATACCCATGAATGGCTTGTATAATTTTTTTGTACAATTGAAAGTGCATTTGATAGCTTTCCTTGCCCTGTGCATCCCTTTATAAATATATCCTAGTGAAGGCCTATCATCAGAATCTACAATTCTCAAAAGTCATATAAGATGTTTAACAACTTCAACAATGGCTAGACAATCATTCCAAACTACCATGTCCAATACAACCGCAATCACATCTCTTGCACTATGGTCTCTTGAGTATCTAGAGTCAATAAATCTCTTACTGGTTACCAAGGCTTGTAAGTCATGCTTGTGCTCAAGAATACTTTTTAAAGCAATAAAAGTGGTAGCAGATCGTGTTGCTCCTGACCAGATGATTTCTGTCCACCCTTCTCTTTTTCTCAGCCAAGCTAACAAAAATCCATGGCTGTAAATGAATTTTGAAATTAAAGATGCACATGTAGATAAACTTATGACAATCCTCATTTTTCCAATGTCTAACAAAATCATGTTCAAGCAATATGCAACACATGGAGACCAATAAATATATGGATACTTGTAGGCTAATAATTTCCCAGCAGCTTTATAATTAGCTGCATTATCAGTAACAAGATGGACGACATTATCCATACCAGCAAACAAAACTATGTCCACAAACAAGTTGCACAAAGTTTGGGCATTTTTCATAATGTATGATGCACCCACAGATTTGATGAAGACAATTCCTTTAGGACAATAAACCAAGAAATTAATCAATTGCCGGTTTCATTGATCTTGCCAACCATTTTCCACTATCGTGCAACCAGTTTCTACCCAAAAATTCCTACACTCATCAACTAACAATTAAACTTCCTTTTTCATGTCTTGTAATAATTTTGTCATGAAGGCATGGTAAGATGGCACTTTATAACCAGGGCCAATAGCTGTAATAGCATATATCATAGGTTGGAAGTACATTGAATTAACAGCATTAATTGGAATGCAACAACCATACAACCACCTAACCATAACCATGTCTGCTCTATACACAGCTTCTTTACCTTCAAATGCACTTCTTATTCCTGGCTGTGTACCCAAGGTTGTCCTTAGGGCAAAAAAGGATCTTGTAGTTGCAATAGGTGCCTTTTGTTTTAAAACATCAGATGATCTTGCAGAAGGATTTTTAGTATGTGAAGGAGGAACTTCTTCTAAATTTAGAGCTTCACCTTCTGATGGTGTGACATTAGGTCCATAAGGATTGTCTTCTTCAAATGTATCGAGGTTCTTTCCCTTTTTCTCTTCAATCTCTTTCATTTTTTCGTTCAACCGATAGCAAACTTCTCCCAGAACCTTTTTACAACTTATGATGTCCCCTTTTATTTTGGCAAGATGTTGTTTCATTCTGTGTATTCCTCCCTAGTAACTTCCTTTGTACAATACATGCATTTCAAGTCAGGTTTGCCACCTGGGGTTTTGTTGGGTACTTGAACACAATGCTCCCATGTTGAATTGGCATTTGGTCTAACAGACTGGGTGGAGGGAGCAGTAATAGATACTTGTTCTGCTTGGGATGACATTTTCTAGTTCCTACAATATATTAAAAATCAATTATTATAATTTTAGGACAGAAATATCTTCAAAGTCAAATATTGAAACACTAGAAATCAAGAATTATTGTTGCAGAAACAAAACACCCAACGTATTGCACAAAATTCAGTGAATGATAGTCAATAATATGATATTGGGTATAATAATCAGTGGACTTGAGAGCTATGTATAGAAATTGTTTTTGAAAAGGCTTGTTAAAAATAAAACTTGAAACCAGAAAAGGCTATGCCATTAAATGCTGAATCGTGCAACTTGAATATGCCAGTCTATGCCACATATTGCTCAGTCAAGAACTTGAATATGCATAGCAAATTGCATTTTCATGACAATTTATGTTTGTTATCTTGAATATAAAATCAAGTTGCTTGCTAAGTCTCAAATTCAAATAGAAAACATTTCTTCTATATGGGGGGAAAATATAAAATCAGGTTACTTGTTCTCATTGGCAATAAACATTGAAAGAAAGGATCAAAATGAGACTGCAAAAGTATATGTAATCATTGACACTACCTTAATTGGTACTAAATGTAAAAACCAGATAAATGGCTTCCTTTAATCCTAAATATAAATATAAGCACTAGTCTACTTTAAATTTGGTTTACTGCCAAGGAGAACAAGTTCAAATAGTCACATGGTTTAATATTTTAATACACATGATGACACAAAACAGGAACCGACTGGGAAAAGGAAAAAGGTTTTGACTTTTGAACCTCCCTTCATATTTCTTTCCCTCCCTTCATGTTTGAACCTCCATAACCCAATTTAGCTAAAAACCAAACCTTGTCATTTGCAAATATTAAATATGTCTAAAAACTAGGAACAATATAAAATTTGCAGTGCTAGAACTTTATCAGTTTCATACTTTCAGTATACTCTGCCTTAGGTTGAAAAAACATGCATTGAAAAGAATAGAGCAAAGAGAGTAGACCATACAAAAGCTTCATCTGTAACATTATGAGGGAGGAGTTTCAGGTGTTTGGATGTGATGGAGAGAGCTAGAATCGCAGCACCACACAATCAGCCACGCACGACAAAGGACGACGCCGCAAATGAAGGAGGACGATGGCTGCACAAAGCTTCTGCACAACGACACATACAGGTTCAGGGACAATCAACAATAGTAACAACACCAAGATGCAATGGCGATGGAGGACGACGACCTAGATGGCCAATGACGACTGGCACACATAGCGGAAGATAACAGGCAGTCAGAGCATTCCTAATCAAAGGCGGATATCGGACCTTGGGTACAATCTTGAGGCTTGGGGGTCGGTTCTTGTAGGGGAAAAGTGGAAAATTGGAAAATTGGATGTCACTTTTTTTTTCCAGATTATAATTATAGCATACATTAAAAAAATTCTACACTTTTTTTTGGGTTTGGACTTTGGACAGAATTCATGGGCCAGACGGTTATTGAGAACCCTTCTAGTTTTCAGGCTAAACCCGGTTAGCGGCCCAACACTGGTTGAAATTCGACCCAAAATGGCCCTCACACAAAAGCGGCCCAATCTCCTTAACCAAACCGCTTGTAGGACCGACCGACGGTCTGACCAAACTACATATTATTTTACATGAACACTCTGGTAAAGTTGAAATTAAAATAAGGGTATGACATTTTGGTATTAGAGCCCAAGCGGTTCTAGAAGAGCCTAAAGCTATTTTAGAAGAGCAAGGATTCTGGCCACAAAATTGTTTGCTTAGAGTAAATGTGGTGGTTCTGGCAATAGTATAGTATACTGATAAAATCCTGATTATACGATAAAAGGAGATACGCATCGAATGGGGTACTAGGTAAGTGAACTATTTCTTTTATGTGAATCAGCCCTGAAAGGTTAAGGAATACCTGAGGGTAGTAAGTAGTGCAATACCAGATTGAGGATGGTTTAAGGATATTGTGAAACCTGAGGGAGCAGGTATGGCCAAGGCCAGGGTACAAAAATCGTATTTAGTCAGTCGAGGGCAGCTGGCACGATGTTTGAGACAATGGTAGTCTTAGGGTACTAGTGGTCTGAAGCGGATAAAGCATGTATCTATATTTTGACATAAGTACACGAAAGTTAAGCGTGCTCAACCCAAGGAAATGCCATGATGGGTGACCCCCTGGGAAGTTGTTGCACATGTTATGTCGTGTTATAAAAAAAAGACAAGAACATGCTATACAGTAGTTCAATGGTTGTATGTCATTACAGGCTTTCCCTGATTACTGTAAACATCTGTGATATGTTGTTATGGGTACTTGTGTACCCAAAAAATTGTGAAATGGTAGATATGCCCTTGGTTTATGTGGAATCTACTTCTTCCTTGTTTCCATGTAGTGAAACATAAAGATGATGAGATTAAAAGGTACAAGTGCTGGGCAGGGTCAAGAAATTAGACCTAACCCAACATAACCAATCATGGGCATATTAGCATAACATTATACAATGATCATGGGCATGTTAGCATAACATTAAACAATAATCAATGATCATAGTAATTAGCTATGAGGGGTACAGCAAAAGCAGAACACAGATCACGAAAGTTAGAAATCTAATATCATCCCTGAAAGGCCAATGTAGTAACTCTATCTTTCATACACTATGTGAATGTTTATATGCTTTGTATATGCCATCTTTGTTAGATCTCATGTTTTGATGATAACAAAGAATGGCATGAAAAAGATTTGATAAACAAATAAGTTTGAACAAAGTAAAAACAGGGAAAATCATCACTTGAAGTAAGCATTGAAGTAATGAAGAAAGGCCAAGAGAAAAAACTGAGAAACTTCACTGTTGGCAAATTTTCTAAAGGGTTACTCGAGTAGGTACTCGAGTAATGAGACAGAAACTTAAAGTAACCAGGTCAACCTTCAAGTAACCTGCCAACGATACTCGAGTAAGTACTCGAGTAATAAGGTAAATGACTCCAAGTTGCTCTCGGCCTGCCAATATTACTCGAGTAGCTACTCGAGTAACCAAGTAACTCACTGGCAGTTGCTCTCGCCCTGCCAACGTTACTCAAGTAGCTACTCGAGTAACCATGTCAAATACTTCCAGTTACTCTCGACATTTTTAACGCTGCCAATGATACTTGAGTAAGTACTCGAGTTACTCTGTTTCAAGAAATGTGTTGCTCTCGGCATTTTCAACCCTACCAATGTTACTCGAGGAGCTACTCGTGTAACTCACTGTGGTAAGCAAAACCTGAAGGTATTACTTGAATAACATGAAATGATTTTCTCACCCTTCACTTTCAGTTACAACTCGAGTATGCAGAATTACTTAGAAGAAAAATTTCAAGTTATTACCCGAGTAAGCTATGCATAAAAATTTATGTTTACTCGAGTGAGGACTCGAGTAATAAGGTAATCAAACTTGAAGTGCTCTCGGCACTGAAATCCTGCCAACATTACTGGAGTGAAGCATCGAGTAACCTAAAGTTTATTTGAAGGTTTACTCGAGTTGGTACTGGAGTAACTAATGAAGAAAAGTTTTCCATACCCGAGTAAGTACTCGAGTAAACAGGTATTTCCAAAGGTTTGAATTTTGTTTACTTCATGTACTACCCGAGTAATGTTATGTTTGCTTATTGACTTGCAGTTTATGAAAGTTTTCCCGATGATACTCGAGTAAACTTTAATGAATACTCGAGTAACTACTCAAGTATGCAAGTTCAGATTTTGAGAATTCATTCCAACATTCATTGATTTGATTCCTATATGATTAACCTTTCATTGTATTAGTATTCTTAGCATACCCACAGATAAACAATGAAGAGATCTTACCAAATAAGGAAAGTCAAAAGCAAAGTTCAAATGTCACCTACCGCCACCTACCGCAAACGGATATTTTTTAAATACTGAAAAAGTCAACAGTGGCTGTGTACACTCTAACGGATGAGAAGAAAATGTTCCAACGGTCATTACCAATACATCTATATATATGGGAACATCCAAACAAAGAAAAAGAAGAAGAATATACACACGAACGCATTATCAAGCTCATTACTCTATTTTGCATTATACTTGTAATTCTATGCTTCAGTGATTCTTATTCACTCTGTGAGAGAGATATTTCATTCAAACTCAATATTTGTTATTGAGATAACTTAAGATTGTGGAACCTTGAGTTGGGATTGGATTACAACTTGTAAGGGGGAGCGAGTGTCCAGGCAAAGGAACTTGCTTGTACTGAGGTGCCAAAAACCCACTGAATCTTGGAAGTTATAGTAAAACTCTTAGAGAAGCTCTGAGGACTGGACGTAGGTCAAAGTAGTTGTGGTCAAACCAGTATAACTCTCGGTGTACATTTCGGTGATATTTCTCCTTACTCTTTATTGCTTTATATTTATCATCAAGTTTTTATTTGCAACGAAATTTTAGTATCACCCAATTCACCCCCTCTTGGGTGAAACACTTGCTCTAATAATCTTCTATAATATGTATGATACACAGTGCGTTCAAGTACACTAATGAATAATTCCTACATGCAGTACCTTTGGGTACACTGATGAATAGTGCCTTCGGGTACACTGATATCCCAGTCGAGGACTGAGGTATGGAATGTATAGGGGTTGAAACAGTGGTTGGCTCTGAATATATTTCTGACTAAAATGAGTTATGTTTTAGTATAATATTGCATTATATAGTGCAAGGCATATACATTATCGCATTCTTTATGAACGATTGTGTATTACTATGAAGGTCAAGTGGGATCCAACTAAGGTGGTAAGACAAGTGAGGGCAAATAGTGTAGCCTTACCTATATTGCATTTGATAGTGTGAAACATTAGAGTACGCAGCAGAAGCCTACGACTTTGTATTGATTACAAGGAGTTAAATAAGGTGACCGTTGAGAATAGTATTAAAGACACTGAAATCTAAGCAACTCCATGCCAGGTTGATGTAAATGTGAGTTCTAGCTTTTGGAAATTAATTTTCTGAGCCTTATAGTCTCACAGCAAGGAGTCTTGGTCGATCCTTGTAGGGTAGAAATAGTACTAAACTGAAAGGAGCTAGAGACTGTCTCTAAAAAATGCAGTTTTCTGGGTCTTATGAATATTACAAAAGATGCATATTGAATTTCTCCAGAATACCTTTGCCTTTGACAAAGTTAAATCAGAAAAGAAGAGAAAAACTCAACATTATTGTGGGACTGTAATTAGGAAAAGAGCTTTACTAAGTTGAAACAAAAATTAACGTCAGCACTGATATTGATAATCTCAGATCCACTGTGGACCTTTGTTGTCCTTATTGATGCCAGTAGGTAGGATTGGGAAGTGTTTTAATACGGCATGACCATGTATTGGCTTATGCATCTAGATATGGAAGCCTCATAAAAAAATTTAATTATTATCCCACACATGATCTTGAGTTAGCAGCCATTGTGTTGCACTAAAAATCTGGAGACATACCTTTATGGTGCGATTGTAACCTTGTACTGCAACCACCAAGATTTGAAGTATGGTGATAATCAAAACGAACTGAATATAAGAAAACGTTACCTAGAGTTTATAGCTATGTATGTGTAGCAAATTTCGGGGATGAAATTTATTTAAGTGGGGGAGAAATGTAACACCCCCAATTTTATTCACCAAATATATTGTAATTATTGGAAATAGTCAATAAAATAAAATGGCGAATTTTGGAGAATATAATTATGTTTTCGGTGAAATGTCATCTGATTTTGTATGACCCAATGATGAGTAAAAATTATAATATTTTACAGGATGAAAGTAGATATCCTGAGTTTTAATTTAATAGGTCATATGAATCATTTGAAGCTATATGCAAAAAGTTATGATTTTGTGAAATTAGCCCAAAAAAACTAGAAAGTTTCTGAAACAATACTCAAAGATAGTAATTCTGAAAATTTTGTTCTTCCAATTGGCAAAGGTTTATATTTTTTCTTGAAACTAGACTTAATAATAGTTCTATAGCCTTTGGAATTACTCCAATTTGATTTTTCTAGAATAAGTTATGATTTTTCAAAATTTGGGCAGAAATCTGCCAAAATTTTGTAAAAATCCGAAATTGGGAAAAATGATTAAAAATCATCATCCTCCTTCTTCAGCCCATATCTGACATGAAACAGCCTTGCACATAGAGAGAGAAAGGGAAGGAAAAACTTGTAAAGGTAAGTGATTTCTTTGGTAAATCGGTTCTTAATGTGTATAACTCTTTTCCTAAGCTTCCTTTTCATATGATTTAAGGTTTGGAGGCTCAAACTTAGATGTTGAACACTTAGGGTTTAGCCGCGTTGAAATCAAGCTAAAGGGATATTGAGGTAACCTCCAAACCTTCGTATATTGACTATTTTGGTTGCTATGGGCAATTTAATTGGTGAAATTTCGCTGGATTACTGTTGGTTTTAAATTTTGGAAACAGGTTTTCTTAGGTTTTATGTTTCCAAAATTGGTACTGAGTGATAGTTGTAACCTAATAGAATAGTCAATAAAGTGGTTAGAAGTAGAAATGAACACGTTTACGGAGCCGAAATCACAAAACCCCGATTTTTCCCATAAAACCCATATATTTTGGCCAAGACTGTAAATGGGCCTTAGAGTTGGATTCTCAATGATTTGATGATTCCATTGAGTTCAGGAGGGAAAATTTGGTGGGTTACAATTGATCACTTTTTCGAAAAAACTAGAAAAAGCATAATTACGAAAACGCCTCTGAAACCCTTAAAGTGGGGCTGCCAAGGGCAATTTCTTCTTTTGGCAGTGAATTTTGTAATTTTAAGTCTGAAAATGAATTCCTTAAGAGGAAATATGTCAGGATGGCCCATGTTAGAATTTTGGGAAAAGTACAGTTGGACCGGGTACGGTGAGGCCGGGCTAGGTCCCTGGGGGCATTTTAGTAATATTTCAATATAGACTCATAACCCCCAAAAACACTATAGAAGTTCCTAAACGATATATTTTGCATTGTATGATTGAATATGAAGCTCGAGTTGTTTGCAAGTAGATCGAGGAACTATTTTTGTTTAGCAAAAGGGACACAAGGTAAGGGACTTACCTTACTTGCATGTGTTTGATCGTTTTACTTGATTGTGTAGAGCATATATGAATAAATAAAGCTCTGGTTTTGTTTTCACTATGGCCATAGTCTTGCTGCATGAAACATTGAGCATGCAGAAATGTCATTATTGGGCATACATCTAGTTAAAGCTAACATGTCGTACACATAGCATCTATCATGCATGCATTATGGTATTTGTTTCCTACTGAGATTCTCTTGAATCTTACCCTCCCACACCACCAATTTAGACAGGAGGAGACAGAAGATATGCTAAGTACAAAGAAAAGAACCATATGAGGGGATTGCAGTGGTGGAAGAAGATGAGAGATGTCTCTATTTCACTGGGATAGGTTTAGATACCCTAGAGCCCTGTGTGACTACAAGGTTTGTAAATATTCTGTACGAACCCCTATGGGGAATTTATGTAATCATACTCATATTATCAATATATTTATGGTATTCATGTGTTTCCTACCGAACCACATATCATTTTTTGCAAATACTCTGGTAAAGGTGAAATGAAAATAAGGGCATGACATTCTATGCTCTTTCTTCTCCGGTCGTGCTTTGGTGTGTCTCATCGATGACCTAATCTCAAAATCTGCCGACATTTGCAAGGTAAGCTTCAAAACTTTCTCTACTCAAAAGACACAAGCAGATCTGTGGTTTTTGGTGGTAGATTGGTGCCTCCTCCAGTTGTGTGTCATTGTATGTGGTCATGGCATTGATTGCTCTGCTTGGCAATTCCTCTATTTCTTTTTCCCTATAATGTCCAATTTGCTAGCAACCAGGATCTATGGAGTTGTAGTATGAGTTTTTTTTCAATAACTATGGTCACTTATTTTTTTCCTATGTTCCTCAGTTCGTTCTTAATACCTCAATGCCAGAGACACCTACCATATTTGTGGTTGCTCTAGTTGAGATTTTATTTCTCACTCTGCTATTGTCGTTGGTTAGCTTCAGGGGATATATGTATCTTTCTCTATTATTTTTTCCTATGCTCTTGTTCTTGTTGTAGTGGATTTCGACTTCAGGGGATTTCAACTTGTTCTTGTTGCCATCGATTTTTTTTGTTTATATTGATCTCAACACTAACAAATGCACCAGCTTACCCAATTTTATTCCTTTAGTTATCTTTCTCTCAATAAAGCCATTTGTTCTCTTTCCTATGCCATATATATATGTATGTATATGTTCATAATAATTAGAGTCTGTCAACCCAGCATGGTAAGATAGATGATGAATTCAAAATTTCTTTAAAAACTTAAGAACTTCTTGAAAAGGTTTTTGAAGAAAACCTTAGAGCATTTAGTTATCAATTCAATTATAAAGCAAAAATTGAGTTGAATACTAGTACTCCAATCAGGGTAGAACATATTCTATTAAGAAAAGAAAATTTCTGAAAAGAACTTCTTTCTTTTGGTGTTACCAACTAATTTGGTCCATTTGGACTTCAAAGCTCTTTTTATTTACTACTTCCAATGAAAGTCTCATTGATGGCCTCACTAGTTTTGTTTATTATTAACAAATGTGGCACCTACTATTTTGTAGCAAGCCTATTAGGGTTTGTGTTGTTAATTTTGAGAATTTGTTGATAAATGCTATGTCAAAATTTTCCATAGAAAGATGAATGACAAAGCATTATGGGATGATGAGGCAACTGAAATATTTATCCATGCATGCCCTGAGCAAATTTATAACAACGAACGGTGAGGGTTGTCTCCACATTCAATGAGAAGACTAGGAAATTGTATGAGAACAAACAGTTGAAGACTAAGTTTGATATGTTAAGGAAGGACTTGAGGACTTGGGATTCATTAACAAAAGAGACTGGTATGGGTCGAGACCCTGTGACAAATAATGTCGTTGCTTAGAATGAGTGGTGGCAGTGGAAATGTTAGGTTAGTAATGACTACAGTTACTCATAACTTTGATTAATAATGATTCAGTTGACTTAATGATCTTGTTTTTTAATATAGCTAATGATTTGGTTTGTATGTATGTAGGAGAATTCGGCATATAAAAAGTTTCTCTATTCAAGCCTCAAGAATGAAAGTGAATTGAGGATTATATTCAGGGATGTTGTGGCAATGGGAGAGGATATGTTTGCACCATCTTTCACACAGACGCAGATAGAGGAGGCAGGGTAGGAAGATGTTTATCGACTTACTATAGATAAGGATGAAGGATCAAGGGATAGCAAAGATGACCTTTTTAGAGTTAACCCACAGCTAGCACAGGAGTGATAGATGAGCTAGCGAGCATTAGGTTATCAACCCAAACCCTACCTTATGTTCCAATTGATTTCGGAAGCCAAGGAAAAAGGAAGAGAGTTGATTGGTCATCACAGAAGAAAAGCAGAAGATGTTAGCATCAAAGCAAATTATGGATGTAGTTATTGTCATAGCAAAATCATTAAAGGACAAAGCTATAACCATAAGTGAAATTCAAGCAAGGAGTATTGATGCTGCTATGAAGGACCTACTTGATCTGAACACAGTGCAACAGGATGAGGAATTTTGAGTCCACTATATCAAGCTGCTTATGGACAAGACTAGTCAGGACACATTTTTCACACTAGTTTAACGGAACAGGGATTACTTGATTGCGTGGATGCGGTATATGGTTATCACCCTTGATTAAGTCGTAACGGTTTATTGTTAAAACCTTCTCAATATCGTCTCTCGTGCATGACCCCATCCTGTCCATGGACTTTATGGCAAATAGTTTAGTGTTTTTGTACTATTGTATGTATGTTGGTTTTCATTTTGTTCATTTATGTTATTACTAGATCAACAGCACAACTTTGACTGAATTACCTTTACGTTATGTATGTTTTATGAAGTTCCTTTTATGACATATGTGCTTGTATTGACATGTGACTTTTAGTTGTTATTAGGATTTTTTTCTTCTCATACTTAGATTTAAACCAATGCACAGGTTACATAAGAAATGACAAATTGGATGGAGGAAGAAGAAGATGACTCTTGAATGCTATCTCTTATCGATAAAGAGTAACAAAGTATGAACAATTGACTGTATTGCTATGTCAATATTGGGTTCCTATCGTGTGTAAAGAACCACGTAAAACTAGTAAACGTGCAGGTAATTTATGGGTCCAAGAAGTATTGGCAAAGCATTATACACGCTGTCATGACATGTTGATAGTTGAAAAACATGTGTTTTACCGGTTGTGCAATAAATTGGTAGAATATGGGATACGAAATTCTAAGAATGTCAGTGTCAAAGAAATGGTTGTGATGTTTTTGCTCACAGTTGGCCACGGAGTCGGCAATAGGGTGGTGCAAGAGCTGTTTCAGCATTCAAGGGAAACTGTAAGTCGAATATTGCATAGGTTACTACAGGCTTGCCTTAGCCTAATATGAGAAAGTATTAAACCCTACGATTCCAAATTCAATGGATGCCACGCAAAAATAATCAATGATATTCGATATTATCCCTACTTTAAGGATGCCATTGGATTGATAGATGGAACTCATATAAAGTGTGTAATCACTGGTCCCAACTAGGATAAATATATCGGGAGAAAGGGATATCCAATATAGAATGTAATGGCTATATGTGATTGGGATATGTGCTTTACATTCGTGTTTGCGGGTTGGGAAGGTACTACACATGACGCTTGTGTGTTTCAATCTACTGTTTCAAATCCAGCTATGAATTTCCCTCATCTACCTACAGGTATATTTTCGGCCTATTCACTTGAATTACTTTTAGTTCACACTTTGCTTAATCTGACACCTTTAAAATGATTTGAACATTTATTAGGCAAATATTATTTGTTGCCACTGGCTATCCGACATCAGTTGGGTATCTTGGTCCATACAGATGTGACACATCTTCAACCCGTATGAATCGCATTCATGACATGATTAGAGATCAACTTGTACGGGACATGTGATGCAATTAGTTATGTAACATTTTTTTTTGAAATTATGTATTTTGCAATCACATTTTTTAACTTCAATTTTTCCACTTATTTTCTTATAATTAATACAAAAGTACTTATGTAATCACCAATCCAAACAAGTTTTGACTTTTAAAAAAGCACTTATGCAATCACCAATTCAAACAAGTTTGACTTATACAAAAGCACTTATTCATTCGCTCATCCAAATATAAATCATATTACACAAACTAACTTTTCTATAAAGTCATTTTTTACAAGTCAAATTCAAAATAAGTCATTTTTCCCACCGCTATCCCAAACACACACATGGTCTTGTTACAGGTTGATGGCAACGAAGAGTGGAGAATGGCCACAGCGAGATAGGTCACCACCGTCAGTGAACTAGAGTACCCTGGGTCTGAGGATTCCTGAGGAGTAGTAGTCTGTAGAGATGAGGACACCTAGGGAGCAGATCTGAGTCAGATCGGTGTATGGGCCATAGCCGAGATCAAAGCTAGTACCTCAAGAAGGGATGGGAGATTTTGAGCACCCACTTTCTGAAGAGTCAGAATTTGAGTTCTTTGTTGCTACTCTCTCTAGAGCCAAACTGGTGCATGTGAAATATGACCTGCGACCAAATCTAAGGTTGTCGGACTATGCTTAGTATAGATACTTACGGCCTTTTGAGAAGTATGGCACTCCTGTAGCCCAGTACCTTGCATACTTGGATTATATGGATTCACTTTATTGAAACAAGTTCTACTAATACTGGAATATTTAGACAGGATATGGATTTATACGATTATGTACTTTTTTCTAGATACAGCATTTTGGGCTAGGAAGAATAATAATATAGCCGGGTAGGGCTTGAATGATCATTTTATCAAGTTTAGGGATCATATGATACCGTACATAGTAAAGTGTATGTACGACATCGTGTAGAGGGTCTATACCCAGTATTTTGATGACCGGAGGAAGCTGGTATTGGAAATTGTGCCCTAATGGCCAATCATTGTACTTTGAACATTATTAATTTAATGAAATTTCTCCATTCTATTATCATATTATTTACATGGTAACTGTGAAAATTGTATCCCTGGATAATTCATAAAGATTGTCCTAAAATGTCCCTGGTCGATCATCTATGCAAGAGCAGAGATGAAACAAGACCAGTATGACTTTGATAAGATATGGAGATACGCATCAAAGTCTTAGGCACTTGTAAGAGTACAAGGTGCTAGACCGACCCCCTTTGAGAAAGCTACATGGATCAGTCATAAGCATTTCTCATGTACAACCACGTCATAATGCCCCTTGATCTAAGGTCATCTTAGATTCCTACATGAGAGTTGTTAAGGTTTGAACTAGTCAAAAGTCACTTTTGACCAGGTGATGATAAAGGCTACGATTGGACTTGGTGTTTTTTCATGTAGAGGAATATGAATGATCAAGATGGAATTTGTCCCTCACATTAGTAGGAGATATTACTAGGCCCCTCGATGAGTGAGTCTGAGAAATGTATGGCCATACTACGATGGAAAGTAATTTCCATTTCTATTGTCAAACTACTCAGGAATCGAGAAAGTACTAGTCAGGAACAAGAGGATGACATTATCCATGCCTCATCCTTGACCAATATATCGTGTGACAAAAGGGACGTGACATGGTTGTATGATAGATTGCATCGTGTTAACGATTCTCATATGAATTGGGTAGTCGTAATGTCTTCCTAGAGGTCACTTGCAACTTGTGGGTTAGTACAGTTATTAGCCCACTGCCAACTTCGTATTGGCCTACAGGGTCGCACACAAGAATGGCCCAACACGAGATAATGTTTAATCTAGAGTGGGTGAATTTTATATTTATATATATAATATAAAAAATTTGTTAATAATATTATATATATATATATATGTATGTATTTTTGAAATACATATTATATATACTATATGATATTATTATATTGTGTTAGTTTCAAATTTAATTTTATTAAGATAAATTAGATTTAATAACTAACATGATAGAGATATAGTATCTCAAATTTAATTTATGAAGATAAATTAAATCTAATGGCTTTTTATTTGGATTAAATAAATATGTTAAATTACAACTGTTAGACAGATTTAATTTAAACTGAATTTATTAAATTAGCTCATCAAGGTAATTAATTGTTAGTTAATTTCAAAATTAACAAAGATTAATTTTGAAATTTGAATATAGCCCTCATAGGTTATAAACTTGACAGAGCAAATATACTCATACACGGATGAGAATTTAAAGCCGCAAGGGAAACCCTAAGAGACATTGGAGGCACTAGCACATAGTCTATGTTGGAGAGCATTAGTGTGGATACCGGTAGAGGGAGCGGACCTGACGTGTTAGCTCCTAGAGATCGCAATCCCTGAATTGAAAAAGGTATGAATCTTTCTAACTCGGTTCAAACGCTGTTGATAGATCCTCATTTAGGATCGGGGAAAATTTTAAAATTCTTTTGCTATGCCTGTTGATCCTAATAGCTGGAATAACTTTTGAAATGAGGGCAGTCACAGGGTACCGGTAGACAAAAGAAGATCAAGCCAGTATCTATGTTTTGGCACGAGTATACACAGGTTAAGCGTTCTCAACCTAGAGAAATCTTAGGATGGGTGACCCCCTAGGAAGTCATACGTATAGTTATGACATAGTGTGTAAAGAGGACGAAGTCATATTGTATAGTAGTTATAGGTTGTATGGTGTTGATATTCTCCTTAAATGTTGTAAGCATTTGATGTATGCTATATATATGACATATCTGCGTACCCAAATTTTTGAGAAATGACTAAAATGCCCTTTTGTTCTTATGTTTATATGAAAGTTACTTCTTTATTCTCATTTAGTAAGGAACCAAGATGATATGTACAAGAGAAAGAGATCATAACCCAAATCTGGAAGATAGATCTAGCTCTAAGCAACAGATTTTGGGTCGGATGGCACAACAACAAACCATGATGAATAATCTTATAGATAAATTGCATGAGGTATGACAAAGACAGGAAAGGTTAGAACACCCTGAAAGGAAAGAAGGTGAGCGTAATCTACCTGAGCAACCTCATTAGGAGCCACTACCCATGCTCGTTTATGAAGCAAATGTTTCTCGAACATGGTTGAAATGGTTTGATAAACAACAACGTCCTACTTTCTGAGGGAGATTTGATCCTCTACAAGTAAAAGACTAGTTATTCAAATTGGAGAAAATTTTCACAAAACTAATATGCTCTGATGATATCAAGGCTCAGCTAGCCATTCACAAACTAGAAGGAGAAGCGAATATATGGTGGAGGAATATAGAGTTGATTCTACAAATAGGGAATATTCCAAGAAAAATTTAATGAAAGATATTTCTCTCAATCAGACAGACTAGCAAAAGAAAAGAAATTCCTCAACATACAATAGGGTAATAAAGAGAGCTTTGATGAGTACCCGACATGTTATATCCAATAGTCTCGATATTCCTCGTATCTAAGATATCAGAATGATGAAAAGTGGAGTTTTGATATGTTGATATAAGGGTTAAAGCCATAACTGAAAAAGGAATTGGTTTCCAAACACTTTACAGTGTTTAAGAATGCGGTTGAAAAATGTCAAATTGCCGAGAAGGACTTGTTGAGCTTACTCTCTGACAAAAGCAATAATTACAGGGATGTGTCTAGTAGTAGGAGTTCCTAAAAAAATGCAAAGACCAGGATGAATTGTCCAGAGGGAACAATAAAAGGCCAAAGCAGGCTGGAGACCACGGAGGTCAGAATTCCTCTAAGATCAGAAAATGCTAGCATTGTTACAAGCCATACCATCTTGGTAAAATATGTAGAGTTATGCCAGCAAGATACAGTCTTACTAGATAGGATCCAGCTAGACTAATCTGTTATCAATGTTAAGAACTAAGGCATTTTGCTAGGGATTGCCCACTAAAGCAACAACTAGAGGAACCTAGACCAGGAGCTCTGGGCAAGGTTTATGCGATAACTCAAGAGGAGGCCAAAGAATCTCCTGAACTTATTCAAGTTATGACTTCTTTTAATAGCACCTCAATACAAGTAATGTTTGGTTTGGGTTTTAATTATTTATTCATTGCATATGATCATGTGAGATGGCTAGACTTGAGAATACATAAATTTTTGTATGACCTATTCGTATCTATACCCACGAGTATGTCAGGATTGTCTTAGCTGATGTCTGTTTGAGATTCCTAGTGAATTCCAAGGGGCATGAATCAATAGTGGACTTGATTGTCTACCGTTGTATGGCTTAGAAGTAATCTTCAAAATAGGTTAGTTGATGGCAAATGGTGTGTTGCTAGACTGCAGAAGCAGAAGGGTTATTTATCCTAGTTTGCAACCACATATCAGTATAGAAATCAATATTAACTATTTTTCAGTTATTGAGGCTGAGCGATGTTTGCACAGAGGTTGACTTGGGTATATAGTATTCCTTTCTATGAAATTAAAAGCTAAAATAGTGTTTGAAAGTATCCTTATAAGTTTTTGAATTTTCTGAGGTGTTTTCAAAAGATAATAGTGATTACCTCTATACAAGGAAGAAGAGTTTGCAGTAGAATTTAGGCTTGAAGCAGAATGGCTCCAAACAAGATGGCAAAGTTAAAAAGTAGAAGATGTACCTGAAATTGCTTTTAGGACTAGATATGGCTATTATGAATTTCTTGTAATGGCCATATAGGCTGACAAATGCACTTGCTGTGTTCATGAATTACATGAATCAAATTTTCTATCCATACTTGGACTAATTCGTGGTAGTTTTTATTGATGATATACTTGTGAACTCATGGTGTAAAATAGAACATAAGCAACATTTACGAACGGTATTAAACACGTTAAGGGAAGCAGTATAGTTTCTCAACAAGGGGTCTCGGTAGATCCTGGTAAAGTGGAAATAGTACTGAACTGAAAAAGACCAGAGACTGTTGTTAAAACATATAGTTTTCTGGGTCTTGCTAATTATTATAGGTTGGTTTATATAAGCTTTCCCCAGAAAACTCAATATTTTTGTGTGGGATGAGAATTGTGAGAAGAGCTTCACAGAGTTGAGATAGAAATTTATTATAGGATTAGTGCTGATAATCACATATATGAGTAGGCATGGATGAGATGTGTTTTGATGCGAGCCGAGTAGGGTGTATGCATCTTGTTAGCTGAAGCTTCATAAACTAAACTATCCTACCCATGATCTTTAGTTGGTGGTAAGAGTATTTGTATTGAATCTAGAGATATTACCTTTATAGCATAACCGTAGAGTTGTACTATGACCACAAATGCTTAAAATATATGTATGAATAGAAAGAGTAGAATAAGAGGCAATGTAGATGGATAGAGTTGTTGAAAGATTATGACCTAGAAATTTAATATCATCCAGGGTAGGCCAATGTAATGACAGATGCATTGAGCAATAAAATAGTGCAGGTTGCAACCCTAAGGATACATGAGTAAATAAAAAAATTATATTGATAAGAGGTGGAAACCTCTAGAGTTTGAGGTTGGTGATCAGGTGTTTATGAAGGTTTCACCTGTCACAGGATTGGTAGGCCGTTGGAAGTGAAGAAGCTAAACCCTAGCTACATTGATCCATTTGAGAACTTGGCAAAGATTGGCTAGTAGTGTATCGGATCGCTTTACCCCCAAATTTGAGTATATTGTATGATGTTTTCCATGTGTCACAGTTGAAGAAATATCAACCTAATGCTAAACATGCATTGAGTACGAAGATGTGGATGTGTGGGATAAACTGACATATGAAGTTAAACCTGACCAGATTATTGACTAACAGGAAAAGCAACTGAGGCATAGAAGTATCCCGTTCCTAAAGGTTATTTGGAAGAGATTATCTCCTAGAGAAGCCACATGGGAAACAGAAGAAGATATGCAAAAGCGTTACCAGAGTTTATGGCTATGTATGTGTAGCAAATTTCGGGGACGAAATTTTTTTAAGAGGGGGAGAGCTGTAACATGCCAAATTTTATTCACCAATATGCCTTGTAATTATTTGTGGCATTTAATAATATGGAAGGATGAATATTAATGTGCTTGGAATTTAAGAAGCTAGTACATTTCCATTTTCATGAGAATTGGGCTAGAGCAAGTCATGAAACTAATTTTTGGGTGTTCTAAAAAGCCCATTATTAAAGCCCAAAATGGAAGAATAAATTAGCGCAATGTATGGCCCAATATTAAGGATAATTTCGGCCAAATAGAAGAATAAAAGGAATAAGCTCAAATTAAATCCAATAATGTAAGGGAAAAATTGTAATTTGCCAAAAAAAACACAAGCATAATTATTTTCCCAATTAATTGAAGATAATATCAATTAGTTAAGGAAAGTAAAGGGCAAATACATAATTGGAGCATTCTTGGTCAAATAAATCAAAGTTTGAAAATTCAAAGGTGGACATGTACACAAAAAATTAACTAGATGATGAGAGAGATTATAGAAGTACATGAAATAAATATTAATTCCCTTTTTCCCTTGTTAATTTGGCCTAAATAAAAAAATGAGGGGGCAAAATAATTGTTTGGATATTAATCATGCCGAGTGTCATAATCCTTGGCCAAGTAAAGGGAAATAATAAAAACATGTGGAATTAACAATAAAATATAATACTTTTTGCAATTGATTAAGGTAATTGAAGAAAGCCCATTTGATTATGAAGGACCGTAATGTGGCATCATTTGGGGCTAAGAAGAAGGGAAGTATTAGTCCAAAATCAATGAAATGTTTATGACACAAGTAGGATAGTAGGATGGGATAAGGCCAAAGAATAAACACATGTCAAAACCATTAAAATATTTTATCATAAGAAAGGTGTAGGGATATTTTTAATACACCATCATCATTCATCATCTTTCTTCATCTCATTTTCACGCCATAAACACAATAAAAGGAGAGAGAGAAGAGAGCTTGAGAGTCTTAGAGAAAGAGAGCACAAGAAGTAAAAATTGAGGGTATGCACTTGTTAATCCAAGTGATCATGCCTTCTATCTTGTGTAGTATCTCTTCTAAACTCATTTCCTTCATGAATATCATGTGTAGCCAAGCAAAACTCCAAGGGAAGAGAGAAAGAAGAAGACACCTAGAGAGAAAAAGTTAGAAAATCAAGAGGTAGCTTCAAGAATCTCATTTCCTTTGATATTATGTTGTTGTTGTTGTTGATCTTGGCATGATTTGTGGTTTGGTTAGTCATTTTGTAAATTTGGGATATTGAAACCATAAGGGGTTATGCTGACCAAATTTCCTCAAATCATATTTAATAAATGTTTAAAAGGTTCCATAAGTGATTAGGAGTGAAAATGAGGAAGCTTTAAGGGTTAGATCATGAAAAATACATTTTCCCTTTCCTTAGTATAAGTTTCGGCCAGCATCTAAAGTAAGGGAAGGATATGGAATTTCATTAATTTAAGGGTTCCATTGTGTTTAGGAGGAAAAATTGTGTAGGGTTGATGTTGATCATGTTGTGAGAAAAGCCCTAGAAAGTGAAAAGATAAAAATATCGTTAAAACCCTAAGTAGGGGCTGTCTAGGGCAAAACTTTAATTTGGCAGTGATTTTGAGAAAACTGAGTTTAAAAATGGATTCTACACCCAAAACTGTAGAGGAGTAGCTCATATCATAATTTTTGGAAAAGTACAGTCAAACAGAGTAAAAAGGGGCTTAAACCGGGTCCATAGGGGTATTTTGGTAATTTTGTATAATTAGACTAATATAACCAACAAAAATAATTTGGAAGAGCCTAAAGTGATACATGAATGGGTATTAACCTAATTCTTGTAAACTTGGAATTTTAGGACCAGACTGTTGAGCTCGAACTAGATCGAATTAAGGACTTATTTGGACATAAGGTAGTAGCACTCTCTTTCATATACTATGTAATTGTCTATATATTCCTGTATGCCATCTCCTGTGATATAATTAATAAACATTGTTTTGCCGAGTAGGGCAATTTGTGCAAGTAAGTACTTTGATCTGGTTGTTGAGTAAGAATCCAACTGAGGGGTATAGATAGTGGAGGAGTAGCCCTAACTCATGTGCTCATGTTGTATTCTAGTTGTGATGGGGAAAGAGTATATGTACTGCTTGATAGGAAGGGTATATGTACCATTCGGCCAAGAAGGGACCCAGCTATGATGTGCACATGCCGTATTGTTATGTGTTGTTTGTGTTATATTGAATTACATGGTATATAACATATTTAATTGTTGCATTTTATATGACTAGTTACATGCTACTACTGAGATTCATTTGAATCTAAAATATTCAAATACATTCCAGCTGAAGGTAGTGGCTTAGAGGGCAAGTCAGTGGCTACTGGCAAGTAGAGTTCTGGTGCTTGTGGGGACTGTCGTTGGTTATCTAGTTTGTAATTTAGTTTCTTTTGAAATCTCCGCATATTTCTAAATGTATTTAATGTTGTGAGGATTTCTTGTATTGTAAACAAGTACTTAATGCCAGTATGTTTACGCTATTTCTGTATGCCTTACGGAATTGTGCGCTTATTACTTTGCTTATATCAAAATGTTAAGGGGTTCTACAATATGTCTACTTTTATTCTAAAAATTTCACATTCATTGGACATCATTTGATTATCCAAAAACATATGACAATCTCACTACCACGTAGGAAAACACACTTACAACAAATTCCAATTTGTATAATTTGTGTTCCAAACATAATAATGTTGTGTGTGACCACTATTGCATTATTTGGCCATTCCAAATGTGCCAAAATTCATTATGTGTCCCTTTTAATACCGTAAAGGTGGAAGCAATTTTGGTGATTAAAATTTGGGATGTTACAATACTCATTTTCATTAAATAAGAATCTTCTCATTTATCACATGAGACTGGGGTAAGGCAGAGCCATGTTTCACATTTGAGGTCCAGAAAGATCAAAATGCATAAGTATGGTAACCAAATAGCCAATCCATAGGTGGTTGCATTCAACTGTAGGAATTCTCACGATATGAATCATGCGTCAACATAATGCAGATGACGAGCATAAAATTGCATCCACTAAATAACACATTCAAAAATCATCTAACTTCTTTGAAGGTGAAGAAAATGCAAGCAAAAAAAAAGTAAACCTTGAAAAAATAAATACCGAAATTAAGATTCAATCATTATCTAATAATATAGGGTTTAGATTCATGGTTATTAGTTATAATTATTTTTTATGTCGATTGTATTTTTTGTAGGGCTATTTGTATAATTTATATTGTATAATATAGCTTTTAGATATAATAATATCCTATAGGGCTTCTATGAAATAAAATAAAATGTACATTTTAAAAAAAAATGCCTGCTTTTTAGACCGGATATGAAATTAACTGGTCTAAAGAGTGAGTATTTTTTATTATAAATTGAAATTTTTTAACACTAGTTATTTAAACCATCGGTCTAAAAAAGTAACTTTTAAGACTGGTTGTAGGTCTGGTCTTAATAAAGACAGACCTTCTAAGCTGGTAGATACAAGACCGAACCTAAACCTGATTTAAAAAGTCAATTTCAACTGATCTTAAACCCCTTTTTTCTAATAGTGAGAATTTATCATTGTATGATGCTTACGAGACTTTTTTACAATTTTTTTGCAGGATTGAGGGATTTTCCTGAAAGGAGAGGGGGAGTAAAAATGTTATTGTCGGTAGAACTTTGAATGGCCACTGAACTTGGAAGCTAGTTGCTTTCCATCACTAATATTTGCACCCCTAAATTCTATTGATTGATTTCTGGACTATTTTTGCCATCATTTTAGGCAAGAGAATTGATCATTTTGCATCTCACCAACCTTTGTTTCTTTGACAATGGACAAAATTGCTTCTACTTTCATATCATTGGTCAGATGAACAATTAGTGCGATTTAAGATGTATATTCCAAAGGAAAAAGTTTAGATAAGTTGCTTATAACCATATCAACTTATACAATCTCACTTTGATATGTTTTTTCTTTCTATATCTTTTAGTCCAAAATTCCTTGTCAAACCACTGTTACCACCTTCAAGTTTGTAAAAATAAGTACAAATATTTAAAATCCCTATTTATAGCTCAAGTCTTATTCTCCAGCATCGTTTTCTTTCTCCAAATTTTCTTTCCCATGCAGTAGACTTTTCACTTCTCTCTGACTCTCTCATAGGCATCCAATATGGGCAATAGCCTTGAAGGGTATTATATTATACTCCTCTTAACTTTAATGTAGGATCTAATTAGAAAGTTGAATTGGTCTTAAATGAAATATTTATTTCACATACTTTATCAATTTTTCTAATGTTAGCCTTATTGAAGTTCCTTTAATAATAATCAAGAAGGAGAGATCTTATATTAAGGACCTTTATTAATCAAGTAGGAGAAATTGATTTAGTTGTCATCACTACTGTAGAATCATAAATATTTGACAGCCAATATTTGATAGTTTAAGAGGAAACTGTGAAATATCAAGAGGTGGAGATTATGTAAAGCAATACTTCATAGTTGTTAAGATAACTCATGAAGTATTGTGAAAAATATTTTACGGTTCTACTAAACAACTGAGAAATATAACTTTAATTTTTTATTTTCAAAAATATTCACATTTAATTCATGGTTTAATTGGAAAAACCGTGAAATAAATTATATCAATATTTCACGGTGGTTCAGTTTAAACTGTAAAATATTGGGCTTTAAAAACTCTTTCTAGCCTTATTCTTTCAAGATTTCAAAATTCCCACTCTTCCTCCGCGCTCTCGCCAAACACCTCCAACCACTCTTTTTTGGCATGCTCACCATTATTTTGATCTCTGTTGTTCGTAATTCTTCTCCATTTCGCATTCATGGCATCCTGTGAAGGTGTTCGTCATTCATTTTGTAAGACTCATCTTACATACCTCTTTAGTTATGTATCGAAAGCATTACTCTTCAATTACTTAGAGGTTAATTACTCATTCATGACTATTAGCCATTATTCTTACCAAATATCAGAGTTTGCTCTTCTTCTTAGTTCTTATTCTTAAATTTAGTGATCCCGATTACCATTTAATTCTAATATGCATATTCGTACATGCATATTGATACATATTCATCAAATGTAAATATTTTACACATAGTATAAATAAATACACTTGAATCTTCAGTTCTTCGTAATTCTTTCTTCTGGTTCATCTTCAAGCATTCTTCTCTTTTGTATTCACGTACCTATATGGTTTGTGGGGTTGGGTGAGATTCAGGGGAATCTCAGTAGCAAACAATACTAACAATGCATGCAAGATGAATGCTAGTGCATGGTACGCTTGCCTTACATAGGCTCATGTTCACATAATGACATTTCTGCATGCTCAATGTTTCGTGCAACGTACCTATGGCCACAGCATTAACAGAAACAGAGTTCCATTCATTCATACATACTTCACATAAACAAACAAAGAAATACTACAAATCAATACACAACAAATACATCAAATACATGCGAGTTAAGTTAGTTCATTACCTTTTGGATTTGTGTTCTCTTCTTATCCCCTTTTCGTCTAACCATTGTAGCTTCTTCGAGATTTTTGCATTCTTCTTCTTTCTTAGCTTCTTAGTTCTTATGGCTTTAGATATATAATCATATAATTAGTGCCATGATAAATGAATTCTTAATGGGCTACATTAGTCCCATATACTTACTTTCACCCTTAGAGTTCATACTAATTACATTTGGCCATTTCTTTCTTAAATTCGTATGGTAGCTAAAAGCTGCCAACATTTTGACTAAATTTTGAAAATTCATAACTAATTTTATAGAACTCCAATTGGGGTGGTTCAAATTCCTACTCAAATATATTTGAGTCTATTTTATAAGAAAAATATTACTTAGAGCCAATTCTTGCCACAAAATTCTAGAACTATGACTAAAGCCTCCCTGCCATAGAATCCATTCTAGATTTAATGCGTAACTTCAAAAATTCATAATTTTTAATGTATTGATCCAAATGGCACAAATGACCTATCAAATTAAAGCTTAATATGTCTACTTTCATTCTAAAAAGTTTCATGGCCATTGGACAAGACAACATTTCTAAAAAACACAACACATTTAGACTGCCACGTAAGAAACCCTAATTGGCAGCAAATTCCAGTTTTTGGATTTCAAATCCATTCTTTCTAAAATCATACCAACAACCTATTCTTACACAATTTTGCCCAAGGAATCCATTGGAGACCTCAAAAACCAAAAAAAAAATCATACTCCTTCTTCATGCCCTATTCTAACAAAAAATTAGAGCACAAAGCAACAATTTACCAATTCACAATTTATTCACCAAACAAGGTTCATATTGTAGCACCTTACTTATGTAATCGATCTGATGAGTTTTACGTAATGAATTTGAACCACAAAGTTCTATTCATTTATAAAATTATTTCAATTCTCAACCTCAGGATAGGATTCAAACCTGTAGTTGAGTGGGTTTTTCAAAAAATTCCAAAACTTTTCAAAGACTATCATAAAGTGGTTTGTAACTTATTTGTAACTCATCGTTTCTTAATTCTCTTTATTATCTTAATCAGAGTGATTCTTTGCTCATGTTTATGTACGAAAGATTTCTTAACTAATGAGCTCATACCGTGTGATTA
Organism: Inga leiocalycina; assembly: GCA_963242795.1. Lineage (NCBI taxonomy): Eukaryota > Viridiplantae > Streptophyta > Magnoliopsida > Fabales > Fabaceae > Inga > Inga leiocalycina. Next base: position 62,999,253 of record OY725320.1, read on the forward strand.
CTCATTACTAATTCATTTTCCATGCTTGGGAACGTTTATTACACAACAGTTCAGTGTGTAAATAATTCTTCTCCTTTGTTGCAACTTCTTTTCTTGACGCAGTGTCCTATACTTCTCTTCAATGCTCCACTGCCTATATCGTTGGTGAGGGAGAGTGAGATTAAAGAGAATCTCTGTAGCAAACAGTGCTAACAAATGCATATAAGAAATGCTTTATGCATGACATGCTTACTTACATAAATTCATGCCAACATAATAACATATATGCATGCTTAATGTTTAACACATTACACTAATGTCCATAGTATAAGTAAAACAGAGCCTCAATCATTCACATATGCTTCATACAATTCATCAAAATAGTTAACACATCAATACACAAGCACACATTCAAGTTATTCAAGTTAGGAAAGTTCCCTACCTTTTGTCTTCAAGTTTCCTCCTTGTACCTTTTCTTCCAACCATTGAAGCTTCTTGGAAATTCTTTCATCTTCTTCTTTCTTGACTTCTCATGACCCTAGATAAATGGCCATATTATTAGAGCCATGACAAATAAATGTCCAATGGGCTACTTTAGCCTCTAGGGTATGTCTTTATTATTTGGGTCCATACTTGTCCCAAATTTTAATAACCCAAGACACCTTGGTTGGTTAACTTTAAAGTTAACACATTAGGCCCAATGGGTATTTAATGGGCCCACACAAACTCCAAGTGCTTAACTTAACCCTTTGAAGTTAATTTTATTACCAAATGTCATTACTTTTTCACTTTCACACTATTCAAGAAAATTGGCAGATTTTTCACTTAATGTTCAAAAATCATAACTAAATCTAGAAAAATTTAATTACAATGATTCAAAGTCCTATATGGCCCTCATTGAGTCTATTTTAAGAAAAAAATAATAGCCATTGCTAAGTACAAGGATAATTTTCCCTGAATCGTCGAACAACACAACTATTCCAGAAAACATTCCAAATTCAATGCCAAACTTAAAAAATTCATATCTCACAATCTACAAACCCAAATGACACATATTATATATCAAATTAAAGCCTAGGATGTCTACTTCAAATTTGGAAGTTTCATAGCCATTGGACAAGATTTGATCATTCAGAAACTCATCACAAATTGGCTACCTCTAGAAAACAAAATTTGGCAGTACTTATATGAAGATCCAAACTTTTGGTTTTTCATTCTAACTCATCCAAGATTATAACCAGGGCTATTCCTACACCGTTTTTCATGTAGAATCCATTTCTAACCTCAAAAATGCCAAAATCATTCTCCTTCCCCAGTTTCTAACCCTGAACAAAACTCATATCCAAAAATGACAACAATCAAGTTTGTATTTTAAACACCAAACTAGTCTCATTGTGTCATTAAACATATGATTTCACCATAGTCAAGCTTAAACCAACATTAAACCTCAAAAATTCCATTTGGAGGAAAATCAAGGCAGACCCAAGAATCCATGAAAATTAAACAAAACCACAAACCAATCGGTTCAAAATAAAGTTTAGGGTTACCTCTTCGCATTTCTACAACTGGTTCGATATTCTGACTACACTCCGACCAGCTAGATGGCACCAATCACCTCTGATCAAGAATCTAAAACCATAGAAATGTTGCTCTAACTGAGAGGAGCAACATTACGGAAGACTTTGGGAGCTGGAAACGTCGAATCGAAGGTGAAATCTGCTCCAGAACTTCGAGAAATCATTGTTCACACACCTTCTTTCTTCTCTCTATTTTCTCCACATTTTTTCTCTTATTTTTCTGCCCGTGGCTAACATATTAAAGAAGAATGGATAGTTGGGATTTAATCTTGCATTTTGATAGTCTCCTTGTGTGTCAAATGTCAAAGGATTAAAGCTCAAGATGACATGTGTCAATAAAGCATCTTGTCTTCTCTTTGTCTCTCTCTTTTGACCGTCCTTTTTGTGTCAGGGGAAAGGAAAGGCCTGACAATTTCCCCAAACTCCCAAGTTCGGTGTTCGGAAAGTCAAGTACGTGATCAAACCGGAGACCGGTGGATTCCCCGGACTTTGAAATGTCAATGGGGTTATAGGTAACTAACCCAAAGTTCAGGGAGCTTTGTATAATTTAGCCTTTAATTAATTAGTATATTCACCCTTGGTAGTAAGTTACCAAGAAGAAACTATCCTTCTTTTTTGGTGCCTTTGTAATGACTATTGATTTACTATATATTCAAGCCAAGGTTGTTTATTTTATATTGACTGGTACATTTCATTTGTTTTTTCATAGTGTCCACTACAACCAAATAGGAGCTTTGATTGTAGTACTACGTCATGAAGTTCATGAACGATATAGTCACTCACAATCCCTCCTCAATTACAATTAAGGTGTGTGTGTATGTAAATATATGCATGTATGTGTTTAAGTTAAATTAAATTTCTAATGATATATTTTAACATATTTAATTTGTTTTTGCTTGGAGTACTTTGAAGATACTTTTTGCAAGCAATATTCACCCCACTAAATTGAAGAAGTCATAAAGAGTTGGCGATGACTATTTATCTTCATTGGGTTGCTGCAAAACAAAGTTAGCTAGAGTAGCCACTTTTTGCTTAGGTATATACAGACATGTTGTGGTTTTTGTTTCATATTTGAATATGATCAAATTGTTTTAATTTGTTGGATCTGTTAGCTAGGTTCTTAATTTGATGTATGTGCATATATAATTTGCTTTAGAGTTTCTTTGGAAAAGTGAATCTCTATTTTGGTTTCTACTTTATATGTATTTGTATGTAATATACATAAGGGCTAATAAAAAATGAGCCTCTATTTTTAAAATTTGGTCACAATTATTTCACGGTTATTCGCTAATAACCGTAAAATATTGAGACATATTTTATGGTTATTGAAAGCAACCGTGAAGTATAACAACATATATTTTACAGTTTTAAAATAATGACTATAAATAAGCTTATTAAAAATGACCAAAACTGGAAACAAATACTTTACTGTTAAACATTATAACTGTAAAGTTTTTTGCTATATATTCCACGGTTGTGTTGTACAACCATGAAATATAGGTCATAATATTTGACAGTAATTTGTTTACCAACACAGCTGTGGAATATAGGTCATAATATTTAATAATAATTTTTTTATAGCTGTGAAATAAATCAAAATTACTTCACCGTTTCTTTATTATAACTGTAAGGTATTAACTCAAATTTTGTATAGTTGGGAACCATAAAATATTAATATTTAACTCTAATTTAAAACCATAATATATTGTAAAAAATGACCGTGAAATGTAGATAATTTTGTGGTAGTTGATATTAATTAAATTAACCAACGATTTTCTAAATCTATTTAAATTAGTTAATTATGTCTTATTTTAAGGACATATATTAATTCTGAGTAAATGTTCAATTTTGAGATGCTTTTCTGCTCTGCTACAAATATTTTTGTTAAAGATTTTAGGTAAGATTTGAGCTGCAATTAGGGTTTATTTTTTATTTTGTATTTATTTTCAGAAACTCAAAGGAGGTAACGTAACGGTGGTTTGAGAGGGAGTATTTTGAGTTAATTGATGATGTTAAAAAAATAGGACACATGATAAAGATGTAACTGAAGAACTTAATCTACGTTTTGTCCTATTTCAAACTCCCTCGGACCCTCATCATAAAGAACATAACCGAACATCTAATTTATGTAAAACCAATCAATTTTGCGTTATTAATTATAATAATCTTTGGGCTCTTCCACAAAAATTTCAAAAGGCAGCAGAAATATCTTCGCCTGCAATTTAAGTTTGTGTGTCTCTGACTGATCCATCCATTTCAATCTCCACTAAAAGAGATCATCAATTAATTCCGTCAATACTCAATAGTATTATTCTTCAAGTTAAAGAATGCATGCCAAACATACCCAAAAAGAATGCATGTTTAAAAAACACCAAATTATGTATTCACAATGATAATGTTTTATATAACTCATGAAGCAATAATAATAAGCAAGCAATCATATATTCCACCCATCAAGCTACTTTTATTAACACCCCCCCCCCCCCAAAAACACACCAACAAAAAAAAAATCCATTTTATCCTCAGATATGAAATTATAATTTTTTTATCAAGCTATTAGCGGCTCTAAATGATATATATGATGAGTTATTTCTGTAGCTATTTAATTTACCTTAGGAACCACTTATCATGATGAAGAAATGGTAGCTTGTGATTGCTAATTAAACAAAAAATAAAGCGTTGTTCAAACCAAGCACACTTGTTGTGTGTTTGGATTAGCTTTTTTTAATAGCTTTTACGACTTACAAGGTAAGTGTGTGAGAGAAGTTTTGTCTCGGATTTCGCAAACCATGGTTTGGAGGATTGCCAAACACACACGGTGATCTAGTTGCAGACCAAGTTATACCATATAGTGGGCCCATTGAGTTTAAATTTCATCTTATTAAAAAAGTTTATGGGGAGAGATGTCATAGTCGCATTAGTTAGTAACTTAGATAGTAGTAATAGGATTAAAAGAACGCCGTATATTCGTGGCTCACAAAGGTCATCAAAAAAACGTTGTTCAATTGGACCGAATATATATTCGAACGGCTGGCCCGAAAAAGGTATATATATATACGAGCCTGATGGTCTGGATGTGTACTGTCCCACACTAAAACATTATTTCAACCCCGGAAGTCAACAAAGTGCACAGGAAAAAAGATAATTGTACTGTAAACCAATAGAACAGCTCCCCTAACGCATTACATAAAACCCAATAAGAAAAATATAATCATGAATCAAAAAACCAGCAAGACAGCCACCCTCAACATTAATCAACCCCACCACGACCACCACCACCGGCCTCTCTCTCTCTCTCCCGCTCTCTCTATCTGCACCAAGTTTATATGGACTACCTTACAGGCATACTCTCATATCATCATTTTATCCCTTCCTCAAAAAATGGAGAAGACCTTTCTTCTCTCTTCTCTCTTCCTTCTCTTCCATTTAGCTCCAGCAAAAGCTGATCTTGGCGTTGGCATAGGTATCGGTATCGGTATCGGCATTGGAAATGGCGGAGGCGGTGGTGGGGCTAATAATAGCCCAGGACCGTCTGGACCTTCAGTGTCAAAGATGGACATAGCTTACAAAAGTCTCCAAGCATGGAAATCAGCCATCACTGATGACCCATTAAAGATTCTTGATACTTGGACAGGTTCCAACGTTTGTTCTTATAAAGGAGTCTTTTGTTCCAATTCTTTTGTTGCTGGAATTGATCTCAACCAAGCAAATCTTCAAGGAAGTCTCGTTAAAGACCTATCTTTGCTCACTGATATGTCTCTTCTTCACCTTAACAGCAACAGATTCACTGGTACAATTCCTGAAACATTCAAAGACCTTTCATCTTTAGAAGAATTAGACATCAGTAACAACCAGTTTTCTGGTGAATTCCCCACAGTTATTTTGAACATGCCAAATCTCATTTACTTAGACCTCAGATTCAACTCCTTCTCAGGGACCCTCCCAGATGAACTTTTTAGTAAAAAGCTTGACGCAATACTTCTCAACAATAACCTATTCCAAGGCCAAATCCCTCAGAATCTAGCTAGTTCCTCAGCTTCTGTCATTAACCTAGCTAACAACAAGTTCACTGGAACCATCCCAATTTCAAGTTTAGGTTTGGTGGGTACTTATAATTCTAAGCTGAAGGAGATTCTGTTCTTAAATAACCAGTTAACAGGTTGTATTCCTCAAGGAGTGGGATTGTTCAGAGATGTGCAAGTTCTTGATGTGAGCTTTAATTCATTGGTAGGTCATTTGCCAGAAACACTATCTTGTTTGGAAGATATAGAAGTTCTTAACTTGGCTCATAACCAGCTTTCTGGGGAATTATCTGATGTGGTGTGCTCGTTGGAGAGTTTAGCGAATTTAACTGTGGCTTATAATTTTTTCAATGGGTTGAGTCAGGAATGTTCTAGGCTTTTGATTAGAAATGTGGGGTTTGATTTCTCGGATAATTGTATTCCTGGGAAGGACATGCAGAGATCTAAACCAGAATGTTCTGTGATCCCAGGTGGTAGCTTAAGTTGTCTCAGAATTCCCATACCAAAGCCTCTTGATTGTGCGTCATTGGCAATAGTTTCATCTTCCCCTTGATACTTTATTACTTCAAACTTGGTTGTTTCTAGTTAGTTTCTATAAAGCGATTCATGCATGCTAATTCCATTCTTCATGGTTCATAGCTTTCCTCCTACTGTTCAAAGGATTTGCAAGACTTGTAAATTCTAACAGCAAAACTGTACCTTTCGGAATTTAACTACATGTAAGGTTTTACGTTGATTTCTTATTAATTTTGTAAAGTGTCTTTTTTTCGGAACTCTAATTGACTAATTCTAATACCAAGGTAGTGTGTTGTTTTTTTACTTATAAAAAAATGAAGACATTAAAATTTTAAATATTGACAAAATATTCACTAATGTTAATATTTTTAGTTTAATTTCTTAAAATAACAGTGGTTAATTGGCACAAAAAATTATCATTTGAAATAACCGTATTAGGGTTATGGGAATGAAACGATAGTTTATAAAATTAAGGAATTAAACTAAAATTTTGTATAAAATAAGAAGAAGGAAGGCGCATTTTTGTCAATTTTAATATATATTGAGTGATAAATTAAAATAGTATAACTCATTTTCCCTACTCTATGCAACCAAAGGATGAATAAGGGTTTGTTTGGTGTGAGGGGAGGGAAGGGAAAGAAACGTAAAAATCAGGGGAAACTATGAGGACCTAATAAAAAGAAAAATAACTACAAGGACCTGATAAAAATAAAAAAAAAATTATAGGGACCTCATTAAAAATTTGTTGAAACTCTAAGGACCTATAAATTAATTATCTTTTTAAAAAAAATGAAAAAATATGGTTAGAGTCCAATTCCCTTTGAAACTTTTTTTCCAAAGGGAAAATCCCATATAAAACTAGTTGAAATATTGAAGTCCTAGGCCTTCAAACTTAACAAATCTTTGATAAGGACATTGACCCAAAATAAGATTTCAAAACCTAAGTAAAATAATTTTAATGTCCTCGCTCATCAATCTCTTGCTAGCTCCCACCTTCCTCCTCCTCTATTTTTTCTTGTTCAATTGAAGAAGCATCATTTTCTTGTTCGAAATTTAATCTTTGCCAATCGCCTGCTTCAGAGCGTGTGTTCTCCCAATGGCGAGCCCTGTATGTGGAGAGCATTAAATGAAATGTAGATGGTTCTTGTGTTGATGGCAGAGATATATCAGAGTGCGGCAGTATTCAGCTTGGGACTTGCTTATGCCGCGTTGGAGCGAGGAGCACCCCCAAGTGGCACTTCTTCCCATATTCAGACTTGGTTGGACAGAGACTGTGAGGCGTAGCAAGGACGCCAACTGTGCTGCAGATTTTCTAGCTAAGACATTACAGAAAGCGCTGTGTTCTTTAGTACTCCTCCAGATATTTTTGAGCTGTACATCGATTTGATCTGGCCATTTTGATGGTGTAGTTTTTTGTTTCTTATTTCCATTGAAAAAAATAACGATAAAAAACAACATTAGCCAAAGTTCAAAGCAAAAACAAAAAAAAATGCAAAGTTATAACAAACTGGAAAATAAAAAAGGAAAAGAAATTCATAAAGCTAAGGCCATTTGGAATATTAACCCACCTCCTTGTGAGCAAAACCTGCAAGTAATTGTCTGTGCCTTGTTTATAATTGAATTTTTTATTCGTGTTCATTTGAAGAATAAAACAATTCATTTTATATCCAGGAGGATATTTGAATTCTTCTGAAACTTTCATTAAAACTTTCTTCTTTCATAAATCAATCTTGTTGCTACAAGTACCATCAATAAACAAAGAAGGATGATATCAGATACAGAAATTAAACTTGGGTTTGTTTAGATAGAAGTATATGATTATTAGAGGTTTATTGGGTAGCCATTTGAGCCATTAATAACTCAAGGGGGGTATGGAGGTAATCTGACCCAATTTCTAAATCCAAGTTTAGGTCCTATAACCTTATTAGTGATTTATGAAGTTTAATGACCCAAATTAGAATTTAGATATGTTAAATGACTTTTAAAGGGATTCTCCCTTTTCCAAACCGTAAACTTAAAGATGGTGTAATGTTGCTCTTTATGTATTAAAAACATAACAATAACGCCCTAAACTTCTAACACAAATTTAAATAGGGATCTTCAATTGTAATTTAAGGATATTAATTGCATATAGGAAAAACTTCTAAAATAAATTTATGATTTAAGAAAAATCACAAATTTCAGAGAATTCTAATTCTCTTCCACATTTTCATCATTCTGTTTAGGTCAATATAAGCTGAGACTTATGAATGGCTTGGCTGGATGATGAAAGTGAAAAATTAATGCTGAAAAGCCAACTATACGTATGAATATCATCTTATTTGCCATAAATTTGGGCCAATTGGGCTATTTTGGGCTTCCACCTGAGATGGAATGCTTCAGGCCCAAACATTTACCGGGTCTCTTCAAAAAAAGAACAAAAAAGAACCTTCTGGATTATGCACCACAACTCCACAACTCCTTCAGACAACCCATATTTTGCCCATCAGCACGCTAGTTCGTTTCTTTCAGGACAATCTAGCACGCCAGTTATACTCGAAGCTCTCTTTCATTTTCGGTGTCTGAAAGTTTTCTTCCAAGAATCTGAGAATTGTAGGGTGGGGATCTGAAATTAGGATCTTTTCGGATTAGCTTCTTCAACTAGAAATGTCTTCTCCCGCCGAGTACGCTCTCTTCCCCCACTCTCTGTTTGTTTTCTTGTTCTTTCTACGTTTCTGTCACATTAGCTAAATGAATTTCTGGTATCCGTTAGTTATCCTCGTTCACTAGTACGAATTGATGCATTAGAATGTAGTTTGACCTTTCTTGTCTCAAAATTTGGCTTATTCTACTGCAATTTTCCATTTTGGAACTGATATGGACTCACGGTGTGCAAACCATTTGCGCATGGTTCTTGCAATAATCTTTATTTAATTAATTCCTTCATTTTTAGCGGACAGGAAGGAGAATATTGATCCTAACCTGATTGTTTGACTATAACTTCATTTGGAATTATTTGAGTGGATTTAAGTGCGTTACCATTAACGTGATGTTGCTAAGCCGAATCCCTGATCAATTTCATGGAGTTGAATAACTTTAAGCGCATGACTTTCTGACATTTTTCTCTCTGCTATTTGCTCCTGCATTATTATTTACTTCCACCTGCCCTAAATGTCCTAAATATAAGACATTGGCTTTTTTTTTTTTTTGTGGAGATTAAGGAAATTAAATAATTTTCTTAATCATATCATATGTTGTTGTGTATCATTAGATTTTATATCATTTTGTAAGTTAGAAAAAATAGTTTGGAGAAGAAATGATAAGTATAAGTATTTTAAAGTAATTTAATTAGCTATCTTAATATTTCTAAAAAAATCAACTTTGTTTTATATTTATGACCGAAGGAGTATTAACTGATAGTTCACTCTGGCTATTTGCTATTATTTATTTATTTTTCATATTTTTTTATCGTTTCTATGACTTTATGAAACCCATAAAACATTTCAAATTTCATCTTCTTTCAGATTTTATCACTCTCTTCCACCTATAAGCAAGGCTTATGGCACCCTTTGCCTGGTGGCTACCACAGCTTTTCAGCTTGGATTATATAGTCCAGCACATATTGCATTGCTATATGAGGAGGTGTTCTATCGCTTTCAGGTCAGGATTCCACGGGTCATTTAGTTTAAGAAATAAGATATAAACTGTTGTTACTGCTCCTAAAAGGCTAAACTAATTGTATTCATTCTAAGCCTTGATTTCTTAAAATTTTACCAGCATGCTTCTAATGTTACAAACAAATAACTTGATTTTACTTAAGCCTAAGTTTTATCTAATGATTGATTTATAAAGCTGGGCTCCTTGGCAAATTAAGTTGTTAAGTCAAACTATTCAACATAACTTGTCTATATCGCATTATTTGTAGGTCTGGAGGCTGTTCACAAACTTCTTTTTCCTTGGAAAATTCTCTATCAATTTTGGGATTCGTCTCTTAATGATGTAAGTAACTCCAACATCAGATGCATGACATACCATTTTCTAGTCTATTAAATTAGAAATTTTTAGAAGGATAACAGGCGGTAGCTTATATCTCTTATAATCTGTTCTCTTAATTTCAGAGCAAGGTATGGCGTCCAACTTGAAAATGGACCATTTGACAGGCGAACTGCGGACTTCTTATGGATGATAATATTTGGAGCCTTTACTTTATTGGTGTGTAAGATCTTTCAATATACTACCTCCAGTCCTTAATTTAAGATCTTGTTCGTAGTGTAATTTGCATTATGAACGAGTTCTTTTATTAAGAACCAAAGGTAATACATTTTTCATATTATTGTTATTGTATTTTAATTGTGTGTGTGTGATTTCTTACCTTCAAAATGGATTACAGTTTTGGTTTTATAGAAGTGATTCTCCCGTTCTGGTTGTTTCAACTTTGACCACAGCTACATGAGGGAAACTATGGTTGATTCCATTTCTTGGTTTCTGTTGTTGGCCATGTCGTTTCTATTCTAGCAATTATGCACTTCAAGTTGTGTTCTGTTTCATATGAATTCTAGCCTAGTGGAGGAAAATTAGTTATTTTGCAACATGTTTGGGTATAAAATTGATTTATACATGAGTTAATAAGAAATATTTCATAAAACAGGGTATACCATCAATTGGAGTGGTTATAATTTATAAACATCAAGGATGATCAAATAAGCTATGGAACATGCGAGGAGACTTCTTACTGATTTACAGAAAGTGGCAAATAAGATGAATGCTAGGTTGATCTGGGAAGAGGAAAGTTCCTATAAAATAAATACTTGAAATTTCTGTGCAGATTCCATCTTTCAGAGGATATCAATAAATAAATTAAAAGAACATTAGGCGGAAGTTAATTTACTAAAACAAAGACATTATAGGATGTTGGGTTTACTAATTGTTGAATAATTACAATCTCCTTTCCCAACCTTAGCTGTTTTTCCATTTAGTTTTATTCCTCACTTTTCTGCTTACATCAGTTTTGTTTGCTTTTGCATTGCATCTGAATTACAGGTCTTATCTGCCATCCCTATTTTCTCGTCCCCTTTCTTGGGAATATCACTTGTTTTCATGCTTCTCTATGTCTGGAGTAGAGAATTCCCAAATTCCCAAATCAACATATACGGACTTGTTCAACTTAAGGTATGTTGGGTCTTATGTCAGCTGGAAACAACTTTAGCTTTTCTTTCATTTTTCATCAGTTATATATAAACTCACAAGATTAGATCTTGTTGAATCTAATAAGAGCCACACTCACGTTATTTCATCCAGGCTTTCTATTTCCCATGGGCAATGCTTGCTTTGGATGTCATATTTGGTTCACCTCTAGTGCCAGATCTGCTAGGCATCATCGCGGGGCATTTGTACTACTTTTTGACAGTGCTACATCCACTTGCTGGTGGAAAGAACATACTAAAGACTCCTATGTGGGTGTATCCTTACTGCGCTTACCTCTTTTAAGATGTTCATTGAATACTATAGTTTCTACTCTACACTGACATGAAGCCATCATCGTCTTATGATAAAAATAGGATAAAATACTAAAAAGCAAGTCTTGTCTGTGTTTGACACTCATGTCAGTCATACTTAAGATACACAGATTTTAGTTGTTCTCTGTTATTGTTATGCTGCCGTCTTGGTGTCCATAGTTTTGTGAGTCTTGCATGTGCATTAGTTGCTTAGATTATTCTTTGCAGTTACTTGAGGGCTATTTACAAGTAACTATAAGATGTTGATTGATTATTTTATATCAGTGCTCTTTTGTTGAGTCAGTAACTCCCATAATGTGGCAGATTGATCAAAAGCTGAAGTTAGATTTGTCGTGTCCTTAACTATTATTTCGAAGACATAAATTGGTTGCAAGGTGGGGAGTACGAGCTCAACCAATGAACCGTGGCCAGCAGATAAATCCTACCCAGCCAGAGACAAGCACGGGGACAGCTTTCAGGGGAAGATCCTACCGGCTCAGTGATTAGAAGAGGGAGTCAATTTTTACTCTCCAATCTGTTGCTTCTGCCTTGATTGGATTGTGACATGGCTACACGGACATATGATGCTAAAGCCTTCAAAGTTCAAAGGGAATACTAACGAGAAAGATCAGTATATGAACCATGAGAATTCATGGCTAGCGAAGTTTGTTTCAGGGCTGCCCCTTAACTTTCTTCTACTTTTAGGATATTTTCTGGCGATAAAGAAGGTAGAAAAAGGGTTTTAAAAGAAAATCTTTCTCTATTGAGTTTTCTGACAACTGTACCTCATTCTTGCTGAATTCATAAAACTTTCATGTACTGCACTTTTATTCAAGTCTCATCAAGTCGTTCCGCAGGGAAGAACAGTTTGTGTATTTCAAGTACCTCGCTCCTCGTGACACTGTAGAATAACTGGTTTTCATGCAAGAAATCCAAGCAAACTTTCAGTCTAAAGTCCCTCATTCCTTTGCTTGCGATATCCATCATACAGTCAAAGACTTTGTGGTGTGTGATTGGAAAAGATGAAAAAGGTGATTAGATCTGACTAACAGAGATTGGCAGGTTAAGCTTGTTAATGTCCCTCGTGAGAACTTTATCCTTATTGATAGATTGGCTAAAATTGCTCATACTACGGGGGATTTTTTATCATTAATCATCCTCCATCTCCCTAACAAGGGGCGGATAATGGTGAAAGAAGTGCAGCCTAGTTTCTTTTATATTTTGGTTAATGTAACGTTTTCAATGTTGTAATAATAATAATAATAATAATAAAAAGGTGAGAATGAATTGTGGATTGTGAAAACTATAAGGACTTGGTAAGGAAAAACGAATAAAATTGTTAACGTGAAAAATAAATTATGCCTGGGGTCTTGAAAACTACAAGGACTTGACAGGGGAAAACACAATAAAATTGTTAACATGAAAAATAAGTATGCCTAATTATATGGGTAAATTTGGGTTAATGAAAAATTAATATGGGTATTTTAGTCAAAGTAGGATATAATATTTCTTACTCCTCCAAAGAGGGGCATAGAAAGGGGGGAGGGGAGCATTAAAAGACAAAATTTATCCCCTTCCCTCCCTATTTTTCCCAACCAAACACGCTTACCATCACCACACCCCTCCTCTTCCCATTCCACCCCTCGAAAAACCTTGAGCCAAACAATGCCTTAGTAAGTGATTAAGGACTTAATTAAGGAATTTTGGGGAAAGTCTCCCATTAAAAATATTATCCTTTTTACCAATAAAATTTTAATTGCAAGGTTTTTTCTTCCAATTTTAGTTGAGGGGGAAAAATATGTTTAGCGTTTGTCATTCAAAAGAAACTAGTATTTATTATTTATGGACGTTTATCTCAATATGACAAGATACTCGTAGGGAGAATGACATACCCTTATTTTAATTTTACCTTTATCAGAGTATTCACGGAAAATTATATGTGGTTCAATTGGCAACACAGGAATAGCATAAAAATACTGATAATATGTACATAATTATATAATTTCTCCCTAAGGGTTCATACCTGATAATTTCAAATAATGTAGCTGTATAGGGCTACTAGGGTGTCTAAACCCATTTAAGTGAATCAGAGACATCTTCTTGTCTTCGTTTTACCATTGCAATCCCCTCATATGGTTCTCTTCTTTATTCTTAGCATATCTTTTGTCTCCTATTGTCTAAATTGTTGGTATGGGAGGGTGACATTTGAGAGAATCTCAGTAGGAAACAGATATCATAATGCATGCATGATAGATGCTATGTGTATGACATACTAGCTTTAACTAGATGTATGCCACATAATGACATTTCTACATACTTAATGTTTCATGTAACAAAACTATGACATAGTAAAACAGAAACAGAGCTTCATTTGTTCAAATATACTCTACACAATCAAGTAAAATAATCACATATGATCTGCACAAGCAAAGATATCAATTACATGCAATCAAGGTAAGTCCCCAACCTTGTGTCATTTTTGCTAAACAGAAATAGTCCTCGATCTACGTGCAAACAACTCGGGCTCCATATTCGATCCTACAATGTCAAATGTATCGTTTAGACACTTCCATAGTGTTTCTAACGTTTATATGAGTCTATATTGAAAAATTACTAAAATACCCCCAGGGGCCCCACCTGGCCCCACCGTATCCAATCCGACTATACTTTTTTCCGAAATTTTGACATTGGCTATTCTAACATATTTCCGCCCAAGGAATCCATTTTCGGACTAGGAATTACCAAATTCACTGCCAAAAGAAGAAATTGCCCTTGACAGCCCACTTTAAGGGTTTCAAGGACGTTTTCATAATTATGCTTTTTCGGGCTTTTTCTGAAAAAAGTGATCAACTGTAATCCTACCTAATTTTCCCTCCTAAACCCAATGGATTCATCAAATAATTGAAAATCCAACTTTAAGGCTCTCTAACAGCCCTAACCGAAATCCTCGAGTACTCGGCGAAAATTGGGGTTTTTTGGTTTCAACTCCATAAATGCGTGCCTTTATACTTCTAACCACTTTATTGACTATTCCATTAAGTTACAACTACCATTTAAACCCACATTTCCAAAATCTAAAACTAACGGCAATCTAGCGAAATTTCACCGATTAAATTGCCCACAATAATCATAATAAGTGATATACAAAAGTTTTGAAGTTACCTCAAGCTCCTACTAGCTTTTCCCTTGATATTGCTGAAACCCTAGCTGTTCTAATACCAAAAGATGAGCTTCCAAACCTTAAGGAATATAGAGGAGTAGCTTAGAATCGGAATTATACATGTTAGCAGCTAAATTATTAGAGAGATCGGCTTACTATACAAGATCTCTTCTCCTTTCTCTCTTTATAATGTTGAGCTCTTCCTCCCTCTCTAAATCTGATATGGCGTCAGTTTATGGCAGCCAAGGGAAGAGGATGAAGCTTTTATTATTTTACTTTATGGTATTTTAATCATTTTCCAAATTTCGGATTTTTACATAATTTTGGCAGATCTTTGCCTAAACTTTGAAAAATCATAACTAATTCTAAAAAAATTGAATTGGAGTGATTTTAAAGGTTATAGAACTCTTATTAAGTCTAGTTTTAAGGAAAAATATAAAATTTTGCCAATTGGAAGCCAAAAATTCCCAAAATTAATTTCTTTGAATATTGTTGTAGAAACTTTTCAGCTTTTCAGGGCTAACTTCAAAAATTCATATCTTTTTGCATATAACTTCAAATAACTTATATAACCTATCAAATTAAAACTCAGGATGTCTGATTTGACTTTGTAAAACTTCATAATTTTTACTCATCATTTGGTCATACAAAATCACATGACAATCTCACTCTCTCACGGGAAATTTAACCGAAAGCATAATCAAGTTCTCCAAAATTCACCATTTTATTTTTTTTAATACTCCAAATATATAAGAAATATTAGGAAATAAATTTGGGGCTCCTACTAAACTGGGGCTTAATGGTCCACTTATTTCAGGCTTATTCTCTAACCTCCAATCCCAAAATTCAGGATATTATATGGGAGAAAGACAAATCCTCCCAAACTTGTAAATCCCAACTCAAACCCTCAGCACAGTCTAACCACAAGGATGGTCTCACATTAAATTTCATTGCAAAATTATTTGAATGCCCTTGATTTAAAAAAAAATGAAATGACAACAAGTTAACAAGTGATAACTTTAACTTATGAAATAATAACAATAACAAAGACAATGATAACTAGTTTTTGCGAGGGTAACTAGGTCATTTAAAAAAAAATATTTCTAGAATAATCTCTAAAAACTTCATAGGAATTATGCCATTTTATTTTAGAAAGAATTAAGCCATTTTAAGACATTCCTTTTTTATTCTCATATTTTGGTCATTTTTAGAGCCTTTCTCCTACACAGTACACACAGATTGAAATAAGTTACTCCTCCTCCGGTCCTAATTATAAGAAAAATTTGATTTTTTTGGAGAAATTAAGGAAGCTAATTAAATTACTTTAGAGTGTTTATATTTTATTTCAAATTAATTAATTTGACTAATAAACTAATATATAATCTAATAATATATAACATATGATATGATTCAATAATTTATTTAATTTTCTTATCTCTCCAGAAAAAATCAGTTTTATCTTATATTTAGGGTAAGAGAGTTAGTATGTAAAGTTGAAATATACAAGAAAAATAGACGCAGGCGATATAAAAGCGGTCAAAGAGAATTGGAGAGAGAGATTTCACCAAAAAAGAAGTAGAGAAAGAGAGAGAATATGAGGATGGGAGAAAGAAAATAGTGTTGAAGGAGTCCGTCCTAAAAAGGAGGAGGAAGGCAAGGATGGCAGTGAATGACGGCCTTCTTCAAAGTTTATTTACGTTATGGGTAAAAAGGCTCTCTCATGTTATAAGCAAACTCCCAAACTTACTTTGCTTCGATCGATTCGAACAAGCCACTTGATCTCTCTGTCCCCTAACTCGTTCGATCTCAATCAGATCGTATCAACAAGCAAAAATGTCATGGCAGTCTTACGTTGATGAACATTTGATGTGCGACATCGACGGCCAAGGCCAGCACCTCGCCGCCGCCGCCATCATCGGCCTCGACGGCTCCGTCTGGGCTCAGAGCCCCTCCTTCCCTCAGGTTCTTCTTCCCTCTCCTTCTTCCTTCCTCCATTCTTATAATCCCAATGTTCTATCGTTCATCCCAATGCAGTAGTCGGATTTCATCCGTCGTCTTCTCTTTTGGATTTTTGTTCCTGAATCGGTGTTGATCTGTGGCTTCGTTTGATCTATTGGTGACTCCTTATTTGTTTAGGAGCTAAATTGTGTCTTGTAGTCCACGGAATCCGAGTATTTGGCACTGTTCGTGACATATAATTTATTATAAATTTCTAAAATACATTAACCCTACAAATGACCTATATTAACCCTATAAATTAAAGAAGATCATTATAATATTTTAGTTAAAAAAATAATATATATCTATATATATATATTTTATATTAACCAACTTAACGATTATATCTTACCGCTTACATGCTAGCTCCTAAGAATTCAATCTCTTATTCTGTATAACTATGCTCTATGTACTACTACCTCCGATCCTAAATATAGGTCATAGTTTGTAGTGTAATTTTACACTATAAACTATGACCTATATTTAGGACGGAAGTATTATTTTTATTTTCATAATGTCTTTACCAATGTGTGTTTTGTATTGTGAATGAAGTAATATGAATCCATATTTACGGCCTATCTTGTATAGAATCCAATTGTTCTGTTATGCATACTATAACCAGAGTTATTATCTGTTGGGAACTTTAGCATATGTCAGCATCTGAAAGTTCTACGAAGTCGAATTGACTTGAACAAGAAGATTATTTAATGCTCAAGTTGTATTTAGTTTCTTGGGTTGGCTGGCAACAGAACTTTTCAAGATCTGACATTATTTGTATATTATTTTCCAGTTTAAGCCCGACGAGATCGAAGATGTCACGAAAGATTTTGATGAACCAGGCCATCTTGCTCCCAAGGGCTTGCACGTTGCGGGCACCAAGTACATGGTAATCCAGGGGGAGCCTGGAGCTGTCATCCGTGGGAAGAAGGTAATACTCACTCCATTAATTTAGCTGTAAACTCTGCAAGTTGCGAATACAAAAGATTTTATTAATTTAAACATTTTATTATGTAAAATCTTTGGATTTGGATTCCTTTTGTGAGATTTCCAATTCAGTCCCAGAAATTTCTTCCATTTGTTTTGATTTGAGGCCAGTGTGATGCCACATTATCTGCTGCAAGTTTTAAAAATGTCGTTTCACTTAGCATTGAAAATGTTGCAGCATGGCAATAACTACATATTTGAATTTGGCAAATTCACTAAAAGGTGATAAGAATCAATTCCATCCATCCGTTTGCAACTCATAAGAATTAATCAAATAGTGTGTTTTGGGTCATCATTTTCTTTGTAGTCTTTTTAATTGCAAAGGGATGGTAGGAATGTACTCTTACTGTATCTTAATGAATTCTTCTCTCTATAAACTCATTGTTTTCCTTATCAAAATAGATAAATGAGATCTTTCCAACTATGTTGGACAAGGAACAACTGCATACTGAATCTATTTGTAAAATGTCCGAATGGGAACTCAGTTGTTGTGTGTGCTTTGAATGGGTTAGGGATCTGGAGGCATCACCATAAAGAAAACTGGACAAGCTCTAATTGTTGGGGTGTACGAGGAACCAGTGACTCCTGGACAGTGCAACATGGTTGTGGAGAGGTTGGGAGATTACCTCGTTGATCAGGGTCTCTAGATCTCCATCTCTCTTATGATCATTAAAAGTTTTGAACATTCTCTTTTTTTATTTCCTTTACAAAAAAAAAAAAAAAGGAAACAAACAAACTTTTGGGATTATTTCTTCTTTTCTTCCCCACTTGAGAGTCATTACCATGCACACAATAACCATATGAGAATCTCTAATCAGTTGTTTTTCGGTTTCCTCCCATTTGGATGTTAAGATTACATTATGGTGATTTAGTCATCAATTATTGTGTATTTTTTTAACGTCATTGAGGGTTCCCCTGTTTCTCCCTCATTTTGCTTATAATTTCATTAGAATCCAGTTGCCTTCTGTAATCATTATGGTGATTTTCCTCCTTATGGAAAATAAATACTCCTCATGTCCTTAATGTCATACCTAACTGGAGATTTGATGTTAGTTCTAAATGTAAGATCTATTTCACATGTATATTAGTTTTTCTTCAAATTAATCCTATTGATATTCTATCAATAATAATTCGGTAGAAGAAGGAAATATGAATTAGAGAAGATGCTTAGAGTGTTTTTAAAAAAGCATATCATATTAACCGATTGTGAAATACGAATAAGCTTTACTAGTTGGATTCCAAAAACAACAATTAACCGGAGAAGCTTGAAAAATACTTTTAAAATTTTAAATTGGCCTTAAATGTGATGATAAATGATATAGAAGACATAGATACGTATACCTGAATGAGTGAGTTTTAGTGTGAAGGCATATATCTATATATCTATCTATGTATGTTTGAGAGAGGGAGGGGGAGTAAATGACATAGAAGACATGGATACATATATCTGCGACTTATATTTAAATTAATTAAGTATAATAAGAAATAATAGAATTTCTATTATATATTTGATGTTTAATCCTCTTATACGAATTTCATAACCATCTACACGATGATTCTCTTTACAAGGCATGCAAGAATTGTTTGCAGTTGTAAGAAATACATGTTGGAGAATTGTGACCAAACAAATTACTCCATCCGGTATTAATTATAAGATAAAGTTGACTTTTTTGGAGTTATTAAGGAAGTTAATTATATTAGAGTATTTATATTTTTATTTTTATTCAAACTAATTAGTTTAACTAATAAATTAATATATAATCTAAGGATACATAATGATATGATTAAATAACTTATTTAGCTTCTTTAATCTCTAAAAAAAAATCAATTTTAGTTTATATTTAATAGAGGGGTAGTAGTTTTTAGGGAAAATCCCATTTAAATACCATTTGAAATAGCAAAACCCACAAAAATCTTTTATAACATCTAAAAGACAGAAAAGTGATATGGGATGTTTCAGGGATACTAAAGTTTAAGGCTAAAGACCAAAATACCCTCCACACTCATTTACTCACACACACAGATTCCTCACAAGCAAAAACCGAACCCCTGGCCATCATCATCGTCCACAAATCATCAAGCATGGGTGGAAGCCGTCCTTAAATCGATGAATGTTTGATCTTCTTCCTTAATCAGAGTGGTTGCGGTTCTCTTTTCTTGTCGCCGACATTGATGTGATGAGTGATTGGATGTTTGGGATCCCGATCTATCTCTCTCTGGTCCACAAATCTATGTTGCTCTCTGCTCTGATCTCCTTCTCTAAGCTGTCTTCCCTCTATCGGCGGCATAGGTGCTTCGCCGTCTTGGATCTGTCTTCCCATCTTGCCTAGACACGGAGAAGAAGATGAACTGAAACTTAACGCTGAGAGAGAGATAAGTACAATGTGGCTCCCTTTGGAATAGCATGCTTGAATTTCAGTATGTGAAATCATAATGTTAACTTGACATTTTCTAATGTATATTGTAATTGCTGTCATGAAGGTTCTGGTGTTTTGTGAATTCCATTGCTGCACTTGTCATTCCCATTACAACTATTGTTAATGGTGACAGTTTATTGTAATTAAAGCATACATGAAGAAACACTTTATTTTAGGTTCATGACTTGTACGGATTGGATGTACGTGGAATGAGTAATGTCAGTTTGCCATTTGATACTTCGTCTATAAGTTGCTGTCATGGGAATGAGAATGACAAGGTTTTTAATGATTTTAGCAATAATGGTAATGAGAATGACAACTTAATATTTCCAAACATTGTGTGGAAGTGTTTGCCTAGAAGGGGGGACGTTGACAAATTAAGTAATGTGATTAATAAAGTTTTTAATGAGTTTGACGACAAGGATAATGGGAATGACACTTTAATATTTCTAAACATTAAGTATGGAAGTGTTTGCCCAGAAGGGGGGACGTTGACAAATTCAGTAATGTGATTAACAAAGTTTTTAATGGGTTTGACAACAGGGTAATGGGAATTACAACTTATTATCTCCAAACATTAAGTGTGGAAGTGTTCTCCAAAATGGGAGGATGCTGACAAGTTCAATAATGAGAATGACAACGTTAGTAATGGTTTTGACAAGAATGGTAATGTGATTGAAAACTAACCCTAACCAACTTTGTGAGTGAAAGTATTGGCCTAAAAGAGGAGAACGCTGACAAATTCAATATTGGAAATGACAAAGTTAGTAATGATTTTGACGAGAATGGTAATGGAATTGACAAGTTAGCCTAACCAACTTTGTCATTGGGTGGAAGTGTTGGCCCAAAAAGGGAGGATGCTGACAAGTTCAATAATGGAAATGACAAGTCTTTTAATGGTTTTGACGAGAATGGTAATGGGATTGACAAGTTAACTTATTACCATTCTCGTTAAAACCATTACTAACTTTGTTATTTCTATTATTGAACTTGTCAGCGTCCTCCCTTTTTTGGACCAACACTTCCACTCAATGACAAAGTTGGTTAAGCTAACTTGTCAATCCCATTATCATTCTTGTCAAAACCATTAAAAGACTTGTCATTTCCATTATTGAACTTGTCAGCGTCCTCCCCTTTTGGGGAAACACTTTCAGTGACAAAGTTGGTTAGACTAATTTATCGATCTCATTATCATTCTTGTCAAAACCATTAAAAGACTTGTCATTCCCATTATTGAACTTGTCAGCGTCCTCCCCTTTTGGGGAAACACTTTCAGTGATAAAGTTGGTTAGACTAATTTGTCATTCTCATTACCATTCTCATCAAAACCATTAAAAGGCTTGTCATTTCCATTTTTGAACTTGTCAGCATTCTCTTCCTTTGTTGTGCTCAAATAAAGTCACCAATCGGCTTCTTCCCAGCATACTCCGATTTCACAATCAAACAAATGGGTGTGTGTGTATTTAACATCCTCTTCCTTTGTTGTGCTTCTACATCTTCAATATGAAAATTGGATTTTTTTTTACAATTTCAAAAGCCATTTTATTGGAATGTTTAAATATTCTTCAACAATATCAAATGCTTAGCTAATATTTAGAAGCATTAAACTGTATATTCCTTTTGAATTCTCATATTAAAATTTAATTCAGTTTTATCACCATACACTAAATAACATTCATATTATGTTTTAACATTCAAACATCTCTAGCCAGATTTTCATATCCAAATCAAACAAAACTCCTTTAAATAGCAAGCCTTTTTAATCTGGAAATTTTCTAGATTTAAGAACAATACTTAAATGACCATTTCTCAAGTTGGAAGTATTAACTGTAATGATTCAAACTTTTATAAATACATGTATGTGGTTCAGCCTAGAAAGTTAAAGAAAGGTGTATGTGCTTCTTGTACAACAAAAGTGCATAATTGCATACTGTTGGAAAAAAGAGACTAGTTTTAGTAAATTTACATACACAGTAATAGTATATTACAAAAGGCCACTGCTACACACAATGTAAACAACATATATGATTATCAAAACACAAAGAAAGGATTTAGATGTCTTGCATTAGAAAAATGTGATTTGAAACAGTTAAGAAGAAAAGATGAGCAAATAGATTCAGTCTAATCAAACATTATTGATCAAACCATACCTTACCATATTACCCCAAACCTAAGCTTGATCTCTAGCTATTTTATTTTTGTACTACATCAGGAGGGATAGAACCTTCAGCCTCTACCCACTCCCTATTCTTACCACCTGAGATAATGCCTTGGCCATGATCTCTGGTTTTAGGTCTTCCCTATTTTTTGATTAAATTAAAAACCTTTTTTCTAGAAAACCATAGCCACCAATAAGCATATAATTGTTGTTAGAAACACAACTTCCATTAAAATCATAAATAAAAAATCCTCATAATCTCAAATGCTTTGGCACAAACAAAGGTACCTTTGCATAATACTCCTCCCTAGAAGAGGATGAATACATCATGTAAAGAAATCTAAAACATATATCTAAGTAGAAGTACACAGCAAAGGAACAATGCTTACAAACAATTCATGCATATTATCGATGGCTTCAACAAACAACTCAAATTCAGTGAATAGGGGCTGATTCTCTAAAAGAGTTGGGAACATCAATACCTATATCAAATAGTGAGAGCAGCAAATGAAATGTTAATTTTCAATGCAAAAAAGGAAAAAAAAAAGCAATTAAGACCAAACATAAAATAAAGGTTTACAATACCAAGAAAATAAATGTTTTTCGTAGCATTAAATATAATCAAAAAATCACAGGCCACTAATATTCATCTGCATTTCAGCATGAATGTAAACATTAATCAATTAATCAACATAGTGTCATTGAGTTTTAAATGCAAGTTGTTTACCAGAGATGCCAATAACATCCATGTCCGGGAAATCATTTTGAAGAAAATCAAGAACATTCTGCACGCCCTTGGAAACCATGTTCATCCCCATGGCATCACCTGTGCTATAGCTGAATCTCATGTAAAGGTTCCTTCTGGCTATAGAACAATGAATACTTTGAAGCCTCCCAAATCTACTTGACCTGCACCAACAAATGATATATCTAAATTTAATATAATATACTATAATTTGAAAAAATATCTAAAACTTGCATCCATTCAATTCTTAAGAACGTTTTTTATTATTTGTCCCAACTAAAAACTCACCAAACATTACCACCAAAAAAAGGAGAAAAAATCGTCTCTACAAGAGAAAATGAGTAAATCTGTCAAAAGGCAAACTTCCCTAGGCAAAAATCTGTCAAAATGTAAGTTATGCTAAGAACAAAATTTTCGAAATGAACCTATTGAAATCGACGGCCAAGGAATCATACCATCTACCACAGATTGCACGATCTTCTCATCTTCCTCAGAGGAAAGAGACAAAAGCAAGGGATCGGGATCCACCATCAATTGATGAACTGGTTCTTCAATGACGAAATCACAGCATTGATAAGGTACAGCGGCAAAGGTAGGGCATCAGAAGCTTTAGGAGTCGGAGCCTTCCTTGTGGTAACTTCTCCGCCGACGTCATCGTTGGATCTTCCTGTTGTTCGTCGACATTTATGATCTAGAATGAAGTGAGGAAAAGTGATTTAAAATACAGAGGAGGAATGGTTTGATAAACAGTTTGTTTAGTGGGTGCGTATATTTAGGAATGGCTTGTCTTGAGATAATATTGAAGGCCAAAGGGAGTTAGAAAGAAGATTTGAATTTCAAACAGAGGCATAAAGGGCGCGTATGTTTAAGAATGCAGGATCTAGAGGAATTAGTCAAAAGAGATGAGAATGAATTTGAGCCATAGAAACCTTAGCTACAGTAACTTCAGTGGAAGAGTATTCTTATATATATTGATGAGACATTACCCAAATTGACCAGGTAATTAAAGAGATACAAGGATAATCGCCCAAGCCGAGGGAGATAAAAGTAATTCTTTGGTAGACTGATGAGAATGAACTAATCTTCCGAGACTGATGCACTTGGTTCCATGGAGAAAACTATCGCCTTATTTGATTCTATTTCCTGCTTTTTATTTTTTTGTCTCAAACAATTTTATAAAATAATTTTTGAAAATAAAAAAAAACAGAAAGCATATATTTGAATAGTTATTTTGAAAAATCTATTTTTAAAGCGACATAACAGTGAAATCGTCGGTGGTGACATGACAGTGGTAATCACAACTATTGTAATATTGATGAAGGATAAGTGGCGGCATCAAAAAATTAAAAATAGGAAAAAAAAGAAAACAATTGAAAACTGTTTTTGTTTTTTAATTTTTAAAAGCAATTTTTTGTTTTTTATTTATTTTTGAAAACAAATTTTTTAAAAACAGTCCATCAAACTGGTTTTATTATTATTTTTTTTAAAAAAATAGTTTTTAAAAATAAAATCAAACAGCCCTAAGTCATTGGACTAAGTGCTCGTTTGGAATAGCTTATTTTTGGGCAATAAGTATTTATAAATCGTAATTTACGATATACGAGATAAGTATGTGAGAGGAGTTTTATCTCGGTTTGTGTAATAAGGACTTATTCTTTAAAATTAAATGATCCCAAACACGCACTAAATCATTGATTTAATGGAAATAGAAAGATACACATGATCAACTTTTTCCCTTCTTGAAGTATGGAATTCCTCATCATCCACATATAATTGACCGAAATGATCGTACCTTTCATAATTTCCTCATGTTTGTTGTTAAACCTCTTGATATTTTGATTTTTATTAGAGTAATAATGCATAATTCAGTGGGCAAATAGAAATGGTATAAACATATAAAGTAATTGATTATATTATAGGAATCTCCACAGGGTTTGAAACAAAATATTTACAATATCCAAAATAACAAAAGATGTTAAAGATAACCAATACTATAGCTTACATAGGATCAGAACTCTCAGTTGCTGATATCTACATCCTTACCCTTTGAATCGCTTCTTCCAGCTGAATGAATTTAAATTTGCGGAAAGGGGTATGATATATACAAATCTCAATAATAACACACAATCAATCATATAAAGTGCGGTAAATAAGCATGCAACGCACCATATAAAGCATAAAAAATATAATACTATAAATTTGTCTGTTTGCTCGGCGTTCAGGTACAAATGACTGTTTGTCCCCTATTGGCCTTACTATGTGCTATGTTTAGGATCATATGACTGTATGACCCTACTTGTTGTAATGTTCTGGAACAGATGACTGTCTATATATACTTGTCTCACTACCTTAGTTAGGTCCCACTGGGCCTGATGGTACTTGTATTTTTCCCACCGAATAGTATTTGTGCTTTTCCCACACTTCAACTATGTTATTGTAACATGTCATTCATATTACAGAACATGGCATCACAAAGTGTAACCCCCTCCGTAATTATATCCAAAATACGCGATTAAAATGAAATAGAGACCAATAATAATCAAATAACATTTACTAACCCATCACATGATGGGGTTTCACAAATACCTTTTGAAATCATTTATAAACTTGGTCTCATATTCACATTTCGAATACAATTCTACGTGAAGATAAATCACATTCATATAAATATCAGAGTGCACAACATAATCATCCCGACAATCCCGGGTACATACCTTTGCTAAAGATACACAAGGCACAATTGCCCATTACAATTCTTCAAATGGGGATTACACAATCTCATCTCAAATTCATAACCATATATTCAACCACATCATATACAGTCTTCACAACTCATTGATAACCAACTACCAACTCTCGTCTCGAAGGAGTCCTAGTCGCTCCCTTCACGAGCCACTTGCCCTGTCTAAATTGTTGGTAGGCGAGGGTGAGATTCAAGAGAATCACAATAGGAAACAGATACCATAATGCATGCATAATAGATGCTATGTGTATGACATGTTAGCTTTATCTAGATGCATGCCCCATAATGACATTTCTGCATGCTCAATGTTTCATGTAACAAAACTATGGCCACAGCAAAACAGAAACAGAGCTTCATTTATTCAAATATGCTCTACACAATAAAGTAAAGAAATCACATACATCACTACACAAGCAAAGATATCAAATACATGCAAGTAAGGTAAGTCCCCTACCTCCAGTCTTTTCTCCTCGATTTGTGTGCCAGCAACTCGGGGCATCACATTTGATCCTACAATGTCAAAAGTACTATTTAGACACTTCCATAGTGTTTCTGGGGGTTATATGAGGCTATATTGAAAATTTACTATAATACCCTCGGGGACCAGACCCGGCCTTGCCGAACCTGGTCCGGCTGTACTTTTCTTGAAATTTTGACATGGGCTATTCTGACATATTTTTGCCCAAGGAATCCATTTTCGAACTCGAAATTATCAAATTCAATGTCAATTTACAAATTTACCCTTGCAGCCTCACTTTAAGGGTTTCAGGGGCTTTTTGTAATTATGCTTTTTCGGCCTTTTCCGAAAAAGTGACCAACTGTAACCCCATCTAATTTTCGCTCCTGAACTCAATGGAATCATCAAATTATTGAAAATTCATCTCTAACCCCTCCAAATTAGCCTTGGCCAAAATTCTCAATTCCTTGGGAAAAATTGGGGTTTTTCGGTTTTGGCTCCGTAAATGCGTTCCTTTCTACTCCTAACTACTTTATTGACTATTCCATTAGGTTACAACTACCATTTAGTACAAATTTTGGCAGCATAACAGCCTCCACAACCCGTTTTCCATTTTTACACACAAAGACAATCCGGCAAAATTTCACCGATTAAATTGTCTATAACAGCCAGAATAGTCAATATGCAAGAGTTTGGAAGTTACCTCAAGCTCCCACTAGCTTTTCCTTCTTGTGGCTGAAAACCCTAACTTCAAAACACCAAGATTTGTGCTTCAAACACCTTACATAACATAGAAGAGAAGCTTAAGAACAAGGTTATATGCATTAGGTACGAATTCACCGAAGAAATCAACCTACCTTGTAAGTTCTCTTCTCTTTCTCTCTCTAAAAGCTCTAAAAATTTCTCTTTCTCTTGGCTTCTGGTTGAGCATGAAAATGAAAGCTGAAGATGATGAGAAAATGTTTTAATTTCAATGCTGATGTCATCTTTTATTTTGATGATGTCATAATTCCCATTTTCGGATTTTCTGGCAGATTTTCTGTCCAAACTTTGAAAACTCATAACTAATTCTAGAAAACTCGAAATGAGGTGATCCTAAAGCCAAATGAAAGGTATTTAAGTCTTCTTTATAGGAAAAATATGGACCATTATTAGAAATCACCACACAAATACAGAATTACACAAAACTCAACACTGCTCCAAAACAGAGTCTGGTTTTGATCCCAAACTTTGGACAGACATATCTCCCTGTTCCCAAAACGAAATGGTACAAATTATATGTCCATTTTGAAGCTTGGGATGTGAAATTTAAGAATGGAAATTTTCATAATTTTTAGGCATCATTTGATTATTCAAAACATTCACACAAACTGACTGCCCAGAATAGAGTTTCACTGGACATAATTTCAGATTTTGCATCTTTGCTTTCAGTGGTTCCATTTTCATACCAAACATCATTCCTACATAAATTTTCTCAAGGAATACATTGGAAACACCAAATCAATCAAATTCACATCTCATTGACATGTTTTTACTACAATCTCAACATGTCAACACAATTCACATTTCAAAACCTAACATTGCAACTTTTCCATTCCAAAGTTCCAAACCAATTTCAATGATATCAAAACACACTATGACACCATTTCCAACACAATACCCCATTAAATTCTTCCCTCTATTGTAAGTCAATTTGGATGTTAATCCACAATTGAACTCAAATACAGGGTTTCGGCGTAGCTCACAACACACACGAATCACATTCGAGTGCCAAATCACATCATATTCTTCAAAAGGGTTATTTATCACTAACCACATCCACTTTTGGAGTCATTAACCCTTAATCACAATTTGGGATCTTGCTAAACCGGGGCTTAGCAATCCACTAATCTCAGGCTTATTCTCTAAGCTCAAGTCTCAAAAGCCGGGGTATTACACAAAGCATATGAACAATCACATAGTGTATGAAAGATAGAGTTACTACCTGAGATCCTTTCCGTTACTAGCTAATCCGATCTAATAATCTTTTGTCCAGCTTAGGTTACTGTTAAATCCAATATAAGTCCAAATTTATAATAAATGAGTTCTTACTCATTCATGTCTTATTCCTAAACTTATTTGGTTGGTTATCTTGATTAAAAATGCATAATTAACAAAATGCTCTTAGGAATCCGGTCTAATTCCCTTTATACCAAGTATAACTGTACTTTACCAAAAATTATGACCCAAGCTAATTCTACACAATTTCTGTTGGGAATTGGGCTTAGTCCGCCCTTGGTGAATTAGGCCCAAACCCATTAAAGTTTTAAGTTTTTGGGGCCAAACAAAATACCCAAAAGAATGTGGGGTATTTGTAGGTAATTTTCCCAAGGGTTTGAATTAGAAATCTGTTGGGAACAGTTTCCCCGAGAGTTTTGGGGGGGGGGGAAAGTTAGTTGGCGGCTGTGTGTAAATAAACGGACGCACATCAAAAACTTTCATGAGATAGAAAAGTTTCATACAGAGAACCTCTTCTCCTTCTCTTCCCTTCCTGTGTGCATTTGCTGTGTGTTATAGTCGAAATCCTGGTGATTCGACTCG
This sequence comes from Inga leiocalycina, assembly GCA_963242795.1. Lineage (NCBI taxonomy): Eukaryota > Viridiplantae > Streptophyta > Magnoliopsida > Fabales > Fabaceae > Inga > Inga leiocalycina. Next base: position 63,028,063 of record OY725320.1, read on the forward strand.
CGTAGGTACCGGAAGAACTCGAAACGACACTTCAGAATTGGCAAAAATGACCACGAAAGGGATCATTGCTGAACTGAATAAGGGGGAGAAACTGAATGACGACAACTGGGACATCTGGCATCGTAAGGTGCAGTACATTTTGGAGGAACAGGAGGCTGTTGAACCACTAACCACTATTTTAGTGGAACCTGAAGCTGGGACTACTATTCAGCATAGGAGAAACTTGGAAGTTTACCAAGCGTGGAAGAAGAAAAACAGCATTGCAAGAGTCACCTTATTGAGCACAATGGAGAATGACCTGATGTGCCAATATGAGAAATACCAAACTGCTCAGGCTATGTGGGCTGCACTCAAGGATAGGTTTGGTGGCACATCAACCACTAAGCTTAGAAGGTTGACAATCAAGTTTGATACCTACAAGCTTAGAGCAAATACTCCTATGAAGCAGCATCTGAGAGAGATGTCCAACATGATCAGAGAACTTCAGGAAGCTGGACACACCTTGACTGATGAACAGCAAGTTCAGGCTGTAATCAGGTCGCTTCCTTCTAACTGGGAGCACATGAAAGTGAACTTAACTCATAATGACAACATCGTCACTTTTGATGATGTAGTCAAACATCTTGAGCTTGAGGATGAACACCTTGCGGCGTATAAGGCTTCTGCTCAAGCCTACTACACAGAAAATGCTGGTCCTTCTAATGCAAAGCCCGATTCCAAAAAGGGCAAGAAACCACAAAAGAAAGGCAAGAAGGATGGCTCTAATTTCAAAAAGGGCAGAAAGCAATTCAAGAAGAAAGGAAAGAAGGGCGGGAAGAAGAAAGTTGACTTGAATAAGGTCAAGTGTTACGCCTGCCAGAAAATGGGTCACTTCGCACGGGACTGTACCGAGCGAAACGACCGTGAAAAGGTACTAGTGGATTATGTGAATTCACACATTTCTTTTGTTTTAAGTACTTCTTTTCTAACAGAACCTGTTTGTTCTTCTTGGATTTTGGATTCAGGCTCAACAGACCATGTGACGAGGGATCGGGGATCCTTCGTGGAATACTGTCGGTTGCCGCATCTAAGCAAATGGCTTTACGTGGGCAACAATGCAAAGATCGAAGTTAAAGGAATTGGCACCTGCAAGTTACCTTTGCGTGGTGGGAAGACTTTGATCCTACATGATGTTTTTCATGCACCTGACATCCGACGGAATTTAGTTTCAGTACTTTGTTTATTGGATTATGGGTTTGATGTAAAATTTCATGGCAAAGTTGCAGACATTTTTAGCAACAAGACCTTTTATGGTTTAGCTTTCCTTTCTAGAAAGTTCTTTGTTATGGATATTGTTGGTAATTTTAAAGTGCATGACTCTTTCGTTATTTCCTCTAATACTACTGTTGATATGAATATCTGGCACTCTAGACTAGGACACATTAATCAAAATAGAATGATTAAACTAGCTAGAGAAGGTTTGCTAGGTGAAATTTCAAATATGGAAATGTCCTTATGTGAGAATTGTCTAGCTGGGAAGGCAACTAGGAAACCTTTCGGTAAGGGAACTAGAGCTGAGATTCCGTTGCAATTAATCCATTCTGATATATGCGGTCCAATGAGTGTGAGGGCGAGACACGGAGCCTGGTATTTCATTACCTTCATTGATGACTATTCACGATATGGTCACGTCTATTTGATCTCACACAAGTCTGAAGCTCTTGAATGCTTTAGACGGTACATGTATGAAGTAGAGAATCAAATGGATTGTAAAATTAAAGCTTTGCGCACTGATCGGGGTCGTGAATACTTATCTGATCAGTTTAAGGAGCTCTGTGAAGAAAAGGGGATAATTAGGCAACTAACCATCCCTGGCACTCCACAACAAAACGGAGTTGCTGAAAGAAGAAATAGAACTCTTCTAGACATGGTTAGGTCAATGATGGCTCAAGCACATCTGCCAATTTCATATTGGGGTGATGCTTTACTAACGGCTGCCTTCATTCTTAACCGTGTGCCCTCAAAATCAGTCGCATCTACGCCCTATGAGTTATGGACAAAACGCAAGCCAGATTTAAACATCCTCAGACCCTGGGGGTCTGCTGCGTATATTCATAATGATTCCCATAAGTATGGGAAATTGGATCCTAGAGGAAAAAAGTGTATCTTTATAAGATATTCTGAGCAATCAAAAGGATATGTTTTCATAGGAGAAAATGAAGATGGAACTGTGACTGAAATTGAATCAAGAGATACCGTATTTCTAGAAAATCAATTTCCTAGCAGGGGAGATATTGATCGTACAGTATCTCTTTATGAAACACAAGAACAAGGCAGTACAGAACAAAATCAGACTAATGATCCTCAATCATCTCAATACATTGACTTGAGTGGGAGCTCAGAAAGGCCTTTACAAAGGCCTAGACAAGAGAAGCGAAAGAGACAAGAAGTTCCCACAAGAAGGAGTGACAGGGGAAATGTACCTAGGAGACGCTTCTCCATAGAAGGAGAGGCACTTATAGTTACTCCAGACGGAGATGATGAGCCTTGTTCTGTGTAAGTAGCCTTATCAGGTCCTGCTAAGGATGAATGGAAGAATGCAATGGAGGAAGAAATTGATTCAATGAAGAAGAATCAAGTTTGGGAACTAGTTGATCTACCAAAAGGGCGAAAAGCCATTGGGAACAAATGGGTTCTCAAAATTAAAAGAAAAGTTGATGGATCAATTGACAAATACAAGGCTCGATTGGTTGCAAAGGGGTACACACAACAGGAAGGTATAGATTACGAGGATACTTTTTCACCTGTTGTACGTTTCAATTCTATAAGACTTATTCTGGCAATAGTAAATAGTTTAGATCTGGAACTGCATCAGATGGATGTAAAAACCGCATTTCTAAATGGTGATCTAGATGAAGAAATCTATATGGAACAACCATTAGGTTTCATTAAGAAAGGAATGGAGAGTAGAGTTTGTAAACTCAAGAGGTCCATTTATGGACTGAAACAATCATCTAGACAGTGGTATTTGAGATTTCATAGAGCAATAACCTCTTATGATTTTCAAATGATTGAAGAGGACCACTGCGTCTACATTAAGCGATTTGAGGGTAATTTTGTAATATTATCCTTATATGTAGATGACATACTATTAGCTGGAAATAGTCTAAAGTCGGTCTTAGCTATTAAAGAATGGTTATCATCGAATTTTGAGATGAAAGACATGGGTGAAGTAGAATATATACTTGGAGTTAAAATTCAAAGGGATCGCTCTAAAAGAATTCTATCTCTTTCACAAGAGAATTACATCAAGAAAATTCTTGAGCGATTCAACATGAGAGACTGCAATCCCTTAGATACTCCAGTAGCTTCAGGTGTAACCTTAAGTCTTGATATGTGTCCCAAAACTGAGTCAGCAAAGAAGAAAATGGAAAGGGTTCCCTATGCTAGTGCCGTTGGAAGTTTGATGTACGCAATGTTGTGTACAAGGCCAGATATTTGTTTCGCAGTTGGACTGGTTAGCAGATTCCAGTCAAATCCCAGTGAGCAACATTGGAAAGCAGTGAAAAGGATTTTGAGATACTTGAAGGGCACGTCAGATTATGCACTATGCTATCAAGGAAGCGATCTGCGCTTAGTTGGATATTCTGACGCTGATTTGGGTGGAGATGAAGTTGAACGAAGATCGACTTCAGGATACACCTTCTTGCTAAACAATGGCGCCATATGTTGGAGCAGCAAGAAGCAGACGTGCATTGCCCTACATCCTATGGAAGCTGAATTCGTGGCATGCACTTCAGCAGTGCAAGAGGCTATATGGCTGAAGAGATTCATTGAACATCTTGGATTTGGAAATGAAAGCACAAATCCGGTGTTAGTGTATTGTGACAATACCGCTGCCATAGCCTATATGAAAGATCCCAAATACCATAGCAAGACCAAACATATAGATATAAAGTATAATTTTGTGAGAGATTATGTAGCACAGAAAGTTGTCACTGTACAACATATTTCGACCAAGAGTATGGTCGCAGACCCCTTAACCAAACCCATAGCCAAGGAAATGTATGACAAACATGTGAGGGCTATTGGGATGCATAAAATGTAAACTTGTAGACACTATGTAATATGTTTATGATTAATGAAAATGTTTCTTCATAAAATTTTATGTGTCTATATAAAGGTATACAATGTCTAGTATGTCGTACAGGCAGGTAAGGTTGGCTCTCTAACACGAGCAACGCCTTTGATACTCAAGAAGAGTATGCAAAGATGAGACAGTTGTGTTCACCAGTAAAGCAGCAGGAATGCTGATATGGTAGAGAAGAAACACAAATTATGTCACCTCGATAAGAGTGTAGTATATCGAGATGAGATCCAATAAGACATAATATAAATGTGGATCGAATCATGGATACCCACTTCCATGAAGCCTGTTGCCAGATAACAAATTCTTCAACATTGACGTCATAATAGATAAATGGAGTAGAAGAATTTGGGTTTAGATGCTGGGAGCATCTAAACTCATGTCTGTACGGTGTTAATGATAAGTTTCAAAACGACGTACGCTCTTATGGTACAGAGTAACACCGTAGCATGTGATTCATACCACATGTGCGAAAGAACCGCAAATAGGAAGCAAGTGAATGGATCCCTGCTTCATTGCTGTGTGAGTCCCAAGAAGGTTAAACACTTCTGTGATGTCCTTTGACTTTGACGTTGTCATGGAGGTATACTTCAGCGCCTGCTACCTTAACATTCGTCCTATGATTACGACTGATACAATCCATGGTATTATGTTAGGAAAGCGGTTGACGTATATCAAAATGATAAATGAGCGAAAGGAAGGTTACCTGAAATATACACACCTATGTTGGTGTCTGAGACATGTCCCTTATGATATTAATATTTGATAATTTCATAAGTGTGGACACTAAGCATATGAAAAGGCAATCTAAGTTTTATCTTGACTTGAGAGGGATTAGATCTGCCATGTGAAAGTGTATATTGGTATATCTAGGACATATAAGGCATAATATTAAAATTCAAGCTACACAAAGAAAGGTTGTCTTGTGCTGGTCCTATGAGAGGGATTTCTAGTACAAACACCTAGGAGACGTCATGCCCAAGCGGTCACAGCAAAGCACCTAGTATGAAAGAAGAAAGAGAGGGGGACAATTCTTATGACATCTAATCCACCAAGTGTGAGTGGGAGATGTTGGGAATTGGGCTTAGTCCACCCTTGGTGGATTAGGCCCAAACCCATTAAAGTTTTAAGTTTTTGGGGCCAAACAAAATACCCAAAAGAATGTGGGGTATTTGTAGGTAATTTTCCCAAGGGTTTGAATTAGAAATCTGTTGGGAACAGTTTCCCCGAGAGTTTTGGGGGGAAAAGTTAGTTGGCGGCTGTGTGTAAATAAACGGACGCACATCAAAAACTTTCACAAGATAGAAAAGTTTCATACAGAGAACCTCTTCTCCTTCTCTTCCCTTCCTGTGTGCATCTGCTGTGTGTTATAGTCGAAATCCTGGTGATTCGACTAGCGTGGGTACCGGAAGAACTCGAAACAACACTTCAGGTACGCCTGAAATCCGACATTGGTATCAGAGCCGTTAAGTTTTTTTTATGAGTCCTGTATGATGCTTCTGCTGTGCGTCTGTACTCATAAAAAAACTTAACGGCTCTGATACCAATGTCGGATTTCGGGCGTACCTGAAGTGTCGTTTCGAGTTCTTCCGGTACCCACGCGAGTCGAATCACCAGGATTTCGACTATAACACACAGCAGATGCACACAAGAAGGGAAGAGAAGGAGAAGAGGTTCTCTGTATGAAACTTTTCTATCTTGTGAAAGTTTTTGATGTGCGTCCGTTTATTTACACACAGCCGCCAACTAACTTTTCCCCCCAAAACTCTCGGGGAAACTGTTCCCAACAGATTTCTAATTCAAACCCTTGGGAAAATTACCTACAAATACCCCACATTCTTTTGGGTATTTTGTTTGGCCCCAAAAACTTAAAACTTTAATGGGTTTGGGCCTAATCCACCAAGGGTGGACTAAGCCCAATTCCCAACATCTCCCACTCACACTTGGTGGATTGGATGTCATAAGAATTGTCCCCCTCTCTTTCTTCTTTCATACTAGGTGCTTTGCCGTGACCGCTTGGGCATGACGTCTCCTAGGTGTTTGTACTAGAAATCCCTCTCATAGGACCAGCACAAGACAACCTTTCTTTGTGTAGCTTGAATTTTAATATTATGCCTTATATGTCCTAGATATACCAATATACACTTTCACATAGCAGATCTAATCCCTCTCAAGTCAAGATAAAACTTAGATTGCCTTTTCATATGCTTAGTGTCCACACTTATGAAATTATCAAATATTAATATCATAAGAGACATGTCTCAGACACCAACATAGGTGTGTATATTTCAGGTAACCTTCCTTTCGCTCATTTATCATTTTGATATACGTCAACCGCTTTCCTAACATAATACCATGGATTGTATCAGTCGTAATCATAGGACGAATGTTAAGGTAGCAGGCGCTGAAGTATACCTCCATGACAACGTCAAAGTCAAAGGACATCATAGAAGTGTTTAACCTTCTTGGGACTCACACAGCAATGAAGCAGGGATCCATTCACTTGCTTCCTATTTGCGGTTCTTTCGCACATGTGGTATGAATCACATGCTACGGTGTTACTCTGTACCATAAGAGCGTACGTCGTTTTGAAACTTATCATTAACACCGTACAGACATGAGTTTAGATGCTCCCAGCATCTAAACCCAAATTCTTCTACTCCATTTATCTATTATGACGTCAATGTTGAAGAATTTGTTATCTGGCAACAGGCTTCATGGAAGTGGGTATCCATGATTCGATCCACATTTATATTATGTCTTATTGGATCTCATCTCGATATACTACACTCTTATCGAGGTGACATAATTTGTGTTTCTTCTCTACCATATCAGCATTCCTGCTGCTTTACTGGTGAACACAACTGTCTCATCTTTGCATACTCTTCTTGAGTATCAAAGGCGTTGCTCGTGTTAGAGAGCCAACCTTACCTGCCTGTACGACATACTAGACATTGTATACCTTTATATAGACACATAAAATTTTATGAAGAAACATTTTCATTAATCATAAACATATTACATAGTGTCTACAAGTTTACATTTTATGCATCCCAATAGCCCTCACATGTTTGTCATACATTTCCTTGGCTATGGGTTTGGTTAAGGGGTCTGCGACCATACTCTTGGTCGAAATATGTTGTACAGTGACAACTTTCTGTGCTACATAATCTCTCACAAAATTATACTTTATATCTATATGTTTGGTCTTGCTATGGTATTTGGGATCTTTCATATAGGCTATGGCAGCGGTATTGTCACAATACACTAACACCGGATTTGTGCTTTCATTTCCAAATCCAAGATGTTCAATGAATCTCTTCAGCCATATAGCCTTTTGCACTGCTGAAGTGCATGCCACGAATTCAGCTTCCATAGGATGTAGGGCAATGCACGTCTGCTTCTTGCTGCTCCAACATATGGCGCCATTGTTTAGCAAGAAGGTGTATCCTGAAGTCGATCTTCGTTCAACTTCATCTCCACCCAAATCAGCGTCAGAATATCCAACTAAGCGCAGATCGCTTCCTTGATAGCATAGTGCATAATCTGACGTGCCCTTCAAGTATCTCAAAATCCTTTTCACTGCTTTCCAATGTTGCTCACCGGGATTTGACTGGAATCTGCTAACCAGTCCAACTGCGAAACAAATATCTGGCCTTGTACACAACATTGCGTACATCAAACTTCCAACGGCACTAGCATAGGGAACCCTTTCCATTTTCTTCTTTGCTGACTCAGTTTTGGGACACATATCAAGACTTAAGGTTACACCTGAAGCTACTGGAGTATCTAAGGGATTGCAGTCTCTCATGTTGAATCGCTCAAGAATTTTCTTGATGTAATTCTCTTGTGAAAGAGATAGAATTCTTTTAGAGCGATCCCTTTGGATTTTAACTCCAAGTATATATTCTGCTTCACCCATGTCTTTCATCTCAAAATTCGATGATAACCATTCTTTAATAGCTAAGACCGACTTTAGACTATTTCCAGCTAATAGTATGTCATCTACATATAAGGATAATATTACAAAATTACCCTCAAATCGCTTAATGTAGACGCAGTGGTCCTCTTCAATCATTTGAAAATCATAAGAGGTTATTGCTCTATGAAATCTCAAATACCACTGTCTAGATGATTGTTTCAGTCCATAAATGGACCTCTTGAGTTTACAAACTCTACTCTTCATTCCTTTCTTAATGAAACCTAATGGTTGTTCCATATAGATTTCTTCATCTAGATCACCATTTAGAAATGCGGTTTTTACATCCATCTGATGCAGTTCCAGATCTAAACTATTTACTATTGCCAGAATAAGTCTTATAGAATTGAAACGTACAACAGGTGAAAAAGTATCCTCGTAATCTATACCTTCCTGTTGTGTGTACCCCTTTGCAACCAATCGAGCCTTGTATTTGTCAATTGATCCATCAACTTTTCTTTTAATTTTGAGAACCCATTTGTTCCCAATGGCTTTTCGCCCTTTTGGTAGATCAACTAGTTCCCAAACTTGATTCTTCTTCATTGAATCAATTTCTTCCTCCATTGCATTCTTCCATTCATCCTTAGCAGGACCTGATAAGGCTACTTACACAGAACAAGGCTCATCATCTCCGTCTGGAGTAACTATAAGTGCCTCTCCTTCTATGGAGAAGCGTCTCCTAGGTACATTTCCCCTGTCACTCCTTCTTGTGGGAACTTCTTGTCTCTTTCGCTTCTCTTGTCTAGGCCTTTGTAAAGGCCTTTCTGAGCTCCCACTCAAGTCAATGTATTGAGATGATTGAGGATCATTAGTCTGATTTTGTTCTGTACTGCCTTGTTCTTGTGTTTCATAAAGAGATACTGTACGATCAATATCTCCCCTGCTAGGAAATTGATTTTCTAGAAATACGGTATCTCTTGATTCAATTTCAGTCACAGTTCCATCTTCGTTTTCTCCTATGAAAACATATCATTTTGATTGCTCAGAATATCTTATAAAGATACACTTTTTTCCTCTAGGACCCAATTTCCCATACTTATGGGAATCATTATGAATATACGCAGCAGACCCCCAGGGTCTGAGGATGTTTAAATCTGGCTTGCGTTTTGTCCATAACTCATAGGGCGTAGATGCGACTGATTTTGAGGGCACACGGTTAAGAATGAAGGCAGCCGTTAGTAAAGCATCACCCCAATATGAAATTGGCAGATGTGCTTGAGCCATCATTGACCTAACCATGTCTAGAAGAGTTCTATTTCTTCTTTCAGCAACTCCGTTTTGTTGTGGAGTGCCAGGGATGGTTAGTTTCCTAATTATCCCCTTTTCTTCACAGAGCTCCTTAAACTGATCAGATAAGTATTCACGACCCCGATCAGTGCGCAAAGCTTTAATTTTACAATCCATTTGATTCTCTACTTCATACATGTACCATCTAAAGCATTCAAGAGCTTCAGACTTGTGTGAGATCAAATAGACGTGACCATATCGCGAATAGTCATCAATGAAGGTAATGAAATACCAGGCTCCGTGTCTCGCCCTCACACTCATTGGACCGCAAATATCAGAATGGATTAATTGCAACGGAATCTCAGCTCTAGTTCCCTTACCGAAAGGTTTCCTAGTTGCCTTACTAGCTAGACAATTCTCACATAAGGACATTTCCATATTTGAAATTTCACCTAGCAAACCTTCTCTAGCTAGTTTAATCATTCTATTTTGATTAATGTGTCCTAGTCTAGAGTGCCAGATATTCATATCAACAGTAGTATTAGAGGAAATAACGAAAGAGTCATGCACTTTAAAATTACCAACAATATCCATAACAAAGAACTTTCTAGAAAGGAAAGCTAAACCATAAAAGGTCTTGTTGCTAAAAATGTCTGCAACTTTGCCATGAAAGTTTACATCAAACCCATAATCCAATAAACAAAGTACTGAAACTAAATTCCGTCGGATATCAGGTGCATGAAGAACATCATGTAGGATCAAAGTCTTCCCACCACGCAAAGGTAACTTGCAGGTGCCAATTCCTTTGACTTCGATCTTTGCATTGTTGCCCACGTAAAGCCATTTGCTTAGATGCGGCAACCGACAGTATTCCACGAAGGATCCCCGATCCCTCGTCACATGGTCTGTTGAGCCTGAATCCAAAATCCAAGAAGAACAAACAGGTTCTGTTAGAAAAGAAGTACTTAAAACAAAAGAAATGTGTGAATTCACATAATCCACTAGTACCTTTTCACGGTCGTTTCGCTCGGTACAGTCCCATGCGAAGTGACCCATTTTCTGGCAGGCGTAACACTTGACCTTATTCAGGTCAACTTTCTTCTTCCCGCTCTTCTTTCCTTTCTTCTTGAATTGCTTTCTGCCCTTTTTGAAATTAGAGCCATCCTTCTTGCCTTTCTTTTGTGGCGCGTGTAGCCACGTGATGTGAGTAGGTCGCTATGCTAAAAGCGGACTCAGGAAAGTCCCTGGGCCTAGTCTGCAGAGATGCAGCATCAGAAACGATGTCGTTGGAGCACAGAAATTTATCCCCCTTACGGGTGATGGGCTGAGACGCGTGTGGAGCTCAATAATTTCCGGCCCAACAATTTGGCCAATTTACACAGTCATTCACATAGTCCCCTGTGGACTAATAGAACGGGGCTTACATCTTCGTGGTCGCTTTCTTTTGTGGTTTCTTGCCCTTTTTGGAATCGGGCTTTGCATTAGAAGGACCAGCATTTTCTGTATAATAGGCTTGAGCAGAAGCCTTATACGCCGCAAGGCGTTCATCCTCAAGCTCAAGATGTTTGACTACATCATCAAAAGTGACGATGTTGTCATTATGAGTTAAGTTCACTTTCATGTGCTCCCAGCTAGAAGGAAGCGACCTGATTACAGCCTGAACTTGCTGTTCATCAATCAAGGTGTGTCCAGCTTCCTGAAGTTCTCTGATCATGTTGGACATCTCTCTCAGATGCTGCTTCATAGGAGTATTTGCTCTAAGCTTGTAGGTATCAAACTTGATTGTCAACCTTCTAAGCTTAGTGGTTGATGTGCCACCAAACCTATCCTTGAGTGCAGCCCACATAGCCTGAGCAGTTTGGTATTTCTCATATTGGCTCATCAGGTCATTCTCCATTGTGCTCAATAAGGTGACTCTTGCAATGCTGTTTTTCTTCTTCCACGCTTGGTAAACTTCCAAGTTTCTCCTGTGCTGAATAGTAGTCCTAGCTTCAGGTTCCACTAAAATAGTGGTTAGTGGTTCAACAGCCTCCTGTTCCTCCAAAATTTACTGCACCTTACGATGCCAGATGTCCCAGTTGTCGCCATTCAGTTTCTCCCCCTTATTCAGTTCAGCAATGATCCCTTTCGTGGCCATTTTTGTCAATTCTGAAGTGTCGTTTCGAGTTCTTCCGGTACCCACACGAGTCGAATCACCAGGATTTTGACTATAACACACAGCAAATGCACAGAGGAAGGGAAGAGAAGGAGAAGAGGTTCTCTGTATGAAACTTTTCTATCTCGTGAAAGTTTTTGATGTGCGTCCGTTTATTTACACATAGCCGCCAACTAACTTTTCCCCCCAAAACTCTCGGGGAAACTGTTCCCAATAGATTTCTAATTCAAACCCTTGGGAAAACTACCTACAAATACCCCACATTCTTTTGGGTATTTTGTTTGGCCCCAAAAACTTAAAACTTTAATGGGTTTGGGCCTAATTCACCAAGGGTGGACTAAGCCCAATTCCCAACAATTTCACATGTAGAATCCATTTTTTACCTCAGTTTTACCAAAATTACACTCCATTTCCCAGAATATCCTTGGCAGCCACAAAGTTAGGATTTTAGGGGTAAACTTGTAATTTCACACTCTAAAGCCTTCATACTCCATTTTTCACATGTTCCCTGCATAATTTTTCATTCTAAATACAATAGAATCATCAAATTCCAATCCAAAAATAGTGAAACTGCCCCTGCACAAAATCTCTTGAACACGATTAATGATAAATTGGAAAGCACCTCCCCTTAGGGTTCATGCATCCCAAATTACTTATTCAAGCCAATATAAACCAATAACTACCATAAATCACCAACAACAACCTCAGTTCAACAATAAAAGGCAAGCATTTAAGCTTACCTTGTGTCTTCTTGCTTCTTCTTCTAAAAACCATCTAGCCCTCTCCTCTTTTCCCTTGATTTTCCTCTTGTTTTGTATGATTCCAAGAAGGATATGAAGATTAGAAGGGGTTTCCAAGAAATTGAAGACAATAATAAGTGAATTTTGAGCTCAAACTTACCTATTGTCTTCTTGAAATCCCTAACTCCCTTCTTGCCTCTTCTATTGCTTTTGTTCTTCTCCAAGCTTCACTCTCTCGCTCTCTCTCTCTCTTTCTCTCTTCTTCAATTCTGGCAGAAATATGGCCTTGGGAGGGGCTATATTGCTCTTCAAAAAGATCAACTTCCACATCCTTAAAATATTATTATTTTATTGTAAATTTTGCATGTCTTGTAATATTTTATTTTTTTCTTTTCCACTTGGCTAATAATGCTTTCACATAGCATTATTTATATTCAAAAATTCATTTTCCTTCTTCTTTTCCTCCCTTGGCCGAAATTGGCCTCTAATTATGAAGAAATTAAGAGCTTCTTGCTTTAGTTATCAAATGACCATTTTGCCCTTACATTTCTTAAATTTTTGAATTACACTTTGTCTTCTTTCTTTCCATTTTGGTTTTTGGCCAAAAATTCATAAATAATTGGGCCAAAAATTGTGCTTTTCCCTTTTTGATTTTGGACTTCAAAATTAGGCTTTTAAGAAGATAAAAATTGGACTTATATGTCTTAATTTGGCCAAATTTTTTGTGTAGTCACTACTACTAATATTTTGTCATTCCAAGTGCACCATAATTCACCATTTTATTCCATTTATTGTAACAAATGTACAAGGAATTTTTTTGGTGATTAAAATTGAGGATACTACACTCATCTTTTTCAGTTCCATCAGGGTAACCTTATACCATTCAATGAAGTCATTAAAGTTGGTCATATCCATATGAATGGATAAGCTTTCATACCATACAGCTCTAGTGTAAGGCCATGAACAAAAAATATGGTGAAGAGTTTGATGTACATCACAACCAAATTAAACAAGTACTTCCCTGACACTTCTAAATGATGATGATGAAGGACATCACACGAGGGAATAGCTTGAGACAACATCTTCCATACGAACAATAAATGCTTCATAGGAAATGAGATTAACCAGGGGAACTTCTAGAAATCATCTTTTACTCCAGTATATTCATGCGACAGACAGATTTCAAAACCGGACTTTATCGAATAAATTCCAGAAAATGCGCTATCCCAAATGATTCTATCATTAACACCTGTAAATGAAAGTGGAATTGAAAGAATGTGGTAAGCAATGGTAGAGTAAGCTAAGAATTCCATATTAAGGAGTGCCAACTGAGACTATTATGTATTAACAAGTCAGCCATCACTAAGAGCTGATTAGGAGTGGCTAACTCGGATTGCATCTGCCACCATAGAATGTGGTTAAGAGGGATTGTGTAAATTATCCATTTGAGGTAATCTACTATAAGGTTTGAATGTTTCAACATTCCTTTCCACATCCAGGAGGCATTATATGGTTTTAAAACATTGTTTGGGGATGATGTATTTGTAACACCATATCTAATTAACCTTAACTAAGCATGATTTTCTAAAAAAAAAAACTTTTTTAAAGTAACCTTGATAAAAATATTCAATAGAAATATGGCTACAAAAATTTCTATTAGATCACGTTATCCTATATTGAATTCGCAATGCATGATTGAATAATCTAATCTCATCCTTATATGTAAGTATAATTATGAGGAGCTCAACTCCGGTCTTAGGTCTACGAAATATTAAACATAAATCACAATATGGTCTCATCAAAACCCATAGAAAACGTATTCTGGAAATAAATCCCAATAGAAAAAATAACTTCCTAGCCTCTTCACAAAAACATATTTAAACCACAGAAAATAAAAAAAAATGCAATATGATAATGAACAAAGTCCCTAAGTGGAATTAAATGAATCAAGCATGAACCAAAGCCTTAAGCCTTTGGTGTCTTCCCAATAGCACAATCACTACTCACCTTACCTATCAGCACTACCTGTGGGGTGCTAGGTGGGACTAACATACAAATATGTCACACGAATATAACAAGAAGGAGGGTAAACCAATATAATAATTAAGAGTATAGTGGTATCAATTCATATTTCTTAGAGGATATTTATTCATAGCACAACATGCTATATCACAAAATGTCATAATACAATGGTTAATCTTTATCTTTCATTAACCCATAACCATCCTTATATCCTCCGACTAAATCAATGGGCTAACTACATTCTATGTTACTGGTTACTCTCATGAGCTCTCTGCAAGTGTAATGTAGACTAGCCAAAGAAGTAATCTAGAGCATACAAGGGACCATGGGTTCCTCCAGTAGGGTTACTACCCTCGGGATTATTGCCTGGGCCCTGGGAATACTTCCTAGAAGCCCCTGGAGTGTCATATCAGGGAATAATGCCCTGTAAATAAATGACAGCTAGTGGTACACAATAATCAAACTAGTGGCCGGCTACGTGGTATTCAATTTTTATCATTCACAACCCATTCACTAACTCTGCTATTTATATCACATTATTTTAAAGGGGTTTTCATATCCTCATGCTTATACACCTCAGTCCGTAACATTGAATCAACATATTCCAACATAGACATACATTCTTTATCCAATCAACCAACAATATATCAACGGTACATAATCTCAGTGCATCCCATATATAATACATATATTCATCAAGTCCATACTTAGAATCACATTACACTAGTAGTTCAATTAGTGCCCATATAGGGCCACTCGCCTCAACGAGAAGGAAATTCAGCGAGGCGTAAACTACAAATATATCAATAACAAATTAGTTTAAACATCTAGACTTATCATTGTCTCTAATGATTCAACAAATTGATGTCCTAGTTTTTATTTTATTTAATTTTTTATTCATTTAATATCTACCATTAGTTTTTAAATATTGATATTTATTTAAATTATAATTTATAATTTATTCATTTTATTTTATTTTTTAATTATTGTACTACTAATTATTGAATTTATGAATTGAAATATGAAATTGATAATCATTAATTCATTTTGAGGGAAAAATTGATATTTCCCTTTTCTTTTCCAACTGCCCCTTCCATTTTCTTCATTCCAAATAACACATCTTTCCTTACTTGTGACAATCTTCACTTCTCTTCACTTTACATTAGTTCCTTGCTCTCGTTAAATTTTCCTCATACCAAGCGGTCTATTAGATCAGTTAGATGTGTCAAGTTGGGCGCATTAGATTTCAGTTTCTTACAATTTTTTATTAGCTAGTTAACGTGTCTGTTTTGTTTTTATGTCTATTTCTTTCTAAATTCGATTACTTCTTTTCTTTTTGGTGATTTTCAAATTTTGAACTTGCTTTTGCATTTTTTGTCAAAATAAATATAAAAAAATACTCCTATATTAAAGAGGAGAATCAATTTGCTATCTCATCTCGATTTTGTGGCCGGCCATTGGTGTTTGGACACCTGTAAGACACAACGGGTATTCCATCAATAGGAGCTTAAATAGAACATAATTAATTAACTAACACTTGAATTCTAAAATCTCAAAAAATTATCCCAATTTGTAAAATCCCAAATTAAAACTCCATCAGCAAAATCGAATATTAAAAGTAGTAGTAAAGAGGTTTACCATCATTTGAATGACGTCATCTATTATTGTTTTTAACAAGTTTCATACTTAAAGAACTTCAACTAATTGGGTGAATTTGTGAGAAATTTACTACACTTAAACGTGGTTGACAATACTTGTAATGCCATTTACTATTTGAATATAATGTGGCCTTTACCCAATTGGTTCATTTCCCCTGATATGAAAGTCGTTAAAAGTAGTAGTAAATGATGTCATTCAAATAGCAAATACATTTACAAATGTTATCATACACATTACAAATATGATAAATTTCTCACAACTTGGTCCAATTAGTTAAATTTCTCTAAGTGTGAAACTTGTTAAATGTGGTAGTAAATGACGTTATTTAAATGGACATATCACTAGTACAAAATTCCCTTTTTAGACCTTCGCATTTAGACCGGTTATGGCAGATAAAGTCTAAAAAATTTAACCGGTGGCAGTTTTATAATTATATAGAACTTCTAAGACCGGTTCTCCAAAAAACCGGTCTTAAATGTTAAAAAAATATTTTTTTCCACCCTTTTAAGATCGGTTTTTAGAAAAAACCGGTCTAAAAGGTGAACTTTTTCACCTGTATTTTTACTCCCGCGCTCTATGAACCCTTTCTTCTCTTTTCAGCATTTCTCTATGAGCTCTGTTGCTGCTTGTTTTGAACTAGTCCATTGCGCCCCGTTCCTCATTTATTCAACTCTCCTCCGTCATTACCGCTGTCGTTGTTGTGTTCGTCATCGCTGTTCTTTGGTCATCGTCACTCTCCTTCGCTGCCACCTTTATTTTCTATAGTGACCATTCTCCTCTGCCATGACTTCCCTTTTGGCAATGCCATGAATTTCAGGACTTCATTTTAACCTCAGTCGACGCCACCGTGACTTTGGGTAAAAGCTCACTCTTTGGTCTTCAATCAGATTAGTGTTCTGTTAATTAAAGCCCTCAACTTTCAGCTTGTATTTGCTTATTCTCAACAATATTAACTCTTATAATATAGTTAGACACGAAATAATTACAGAAAAAAGTAATTAAGATGAAAGGGAAAACTGTGTGATGACTTTATTATTACACATATATATTTTTCTTTTTTTGGACCAAAAGTAAATAAGATGCTCTGACTTGTGATATTTGGCTTGGAGTAATATCATTCTAAGTTCTGCTTTAATTTAGTGTAATTGTTTGATTGTCAGTGTTATTGGTTTATTGAAACAATACTAGTTTCAAATGGTGCAGTTAAAATTCGTTGAAATCTCTAAAACTCTATTGTTGTTATTTTTTTGTCTATCCTTTTGCTGTTGGATATAAGGTGTTATAAGTGTTGAGATATATATGAATCATAGTTGGATAAACGCTAAACGAATGAGTGTTTAATATGATAATGGGGTGAGGGGTTTTTTAGACTTTGCTAGAAGAAATGCTGATGATGGTAGTGGAAATTTGTATTGCCCTTGTGTAGTATGTTTGAATGAGAAGTGACTAAGTGCTGCAGATATATATACACATTTAATTTGTTAAGGATTTTGTAAGAGTTATACAGTATGAGTATAGCATGGTGAAGAATTGGAAATGCCAAGTTCATCTCAATAGGAGGGAGTAACCTTTGATGATAATGATACGGATACAGATGATCGGATAGAGGATATTATTCGTGATGTAGGAGAAGAGGCTTTTGAACAATCACATGAATATGGTAATATGTGCAGTGATGCTAAGACGCCGTTGTACCCGGGGTGTAAACAATACCAATTGTTGAAAGCAATATTGAAATTAATAAGCTTGAAAGTACGGCATGGATGGAGCAATAAGAGTTTTTTAGAAATGCTTGGGGCTTTTAAGGACATGCTTCTAGATGATAATGTGTTGTCTTCTCGATACTATGATGCTAAGAAAATATTGTGTCCACTAGGGATGCAGTATAAAAAGATTCATGCATGCCCTAATGATTGTATATTGTATAGAAAAGAGCATAAAAAGGAATAACAATGTCCGATATGTGAAACCTTGAGGTACAAATTAAATAACGCCCCTGCAAAAGTGTTGTGGTATCTTCGAATCATACCAAGGTTCAAGTGCTTGTTTGCTAATGAAAACGATGCAAAAAATTTGAGATGGTATGTGGATGAGAGGATATCCGATGGAAAGCTTAGACATCCGACTGATTTTTCTCAATAGAAGAAAATCGATCAATTATTTCCTGCCTCCGATGAAGAGCCTAAAAACCTTAGGCTTGGGCTTAGCACGGATGGTATGAATCCTTTTGGTAGCCTTAGTAGTATACATAGTTCATGGCCTGTTCTATTGGTAATTACAACTTATCTCCTTTCTTATGCATGAAATGAAAGTACATCATGTTGTCTATGTTGATTTTGGGACCAAAACAACCTAAAAATGACATAGATGTTTACCTAGAACCCTTGATTGAAAACTTGAAAGAGTTGTGGGACGAAGGTGTTGATGTTTTTGATGCAAACAAGAAGGAGATTTTTAAAATATGAGCCATGATCTTTTGTACTATAAATGACTTCCCTACATATGGAAACTTGTCAGGATATAGTGTTAAAGGCCATAAAGCATGTCTGATTTGTGAAGAAGGAACATGCTACCATCAACTTCAACATGGAAGAAAGACAGTTTATCTTGGTCATAGAAGATTGCTTAGATGAGGCCACCTGTATCGTAGATTAAAGAAAATTTTTTTTGGAGGACAAGAGTTTGAAGATGCTTCGAAAACATTTATTGGGGAGCAAGTTTATGAAAAGGTGAAAAATATGAATGTTATCTTTAGTAAGACTACAAAGAATAGTAATGAAAAAAATAAATGGAAAAAGAGGTCTATTTTCTTCAATCTTCCATATTGGCCCAATCTTGATGTGAGACACTGTATTGATTTCATGCATGTGGAGAAAAAGGTATGTGATAGTATTGTTGGGACACTGCTTAACATACAAGGTAGTTCTAAGGATGATGTGAAGGTAAGATTAGATTTGCAAGAAATGGGGATACAAGAACATTTGTATCCAAAGGCATATGGTAAGAGAACTTTTTGTCCTCCAGCTGTTCATACTTTGTCTAAGAATGAGAAAAGAAGCTTCTGTGAGTGTTTACATGGCATCAAAGTTCCTTCAGGGTATTCTTCAAATATTAGGAAGCTTGTGTCGATGAAAGACTTGAAGTTAGTAGGGCTAAAGTCTCATGATTGTCATGTCTTAATGCAACAACTACTCCTATTAGCTATTAGAGGCATTGCCGAATATGATCTTCAACATATTTTGACTAGACTTTGTTTCTTCTTCAATGCTATTTGTAGTAAAGTCATTGAGATAGAAAGATTGGATAAACTAGAAAATGAAGGATATATGATCTTGTGCCAGCTTGAGAAGCTTTTTCTTCCTTCTTTTTTTGACATCATGGTACATCTAATTGTTTATCTAGTGAGGGAGATAAAGTTGTGTGGCCCTATCTATTTATGGTGGATGTCCCCAATTGAAAGAACTATGAAAATCCTAAAAGGGTATGCGAAGAATGCAAATTGGCCTGAAGCATCTATTGTTCAAAAATATGTTTCTGAAGAAGCCATAGAGTTTTATCAATATTACCTGTCAAATGTAAGATATATTGGGCTTCCTAAATGTCATGATGAAGAAGGGGGTAGACGTGGGGCTACAATAAAGAGTGTTGATAGTGATGAATTATAACAAGTCCACTTGTACATCTTGAATAATGTTGATGAAGTTCAAGATTACATTAATGCTCATAAAGAAATTGTCCGAAAAGAAAATAGTCGAATGACCGAACAAAGATTAATTAGGAAGCATAACAAAACTTTTGCATATTGGTTTAAACAAAAGGTTGATGGAGAAGAATGTGTTTCTGATACAATTAAATAGTTAGCACGTGGTCCTGAGGTTGATGTCCTAACTTGGACTTCATATGTGATCAATGGTTATACGTTTTACATGAAGTCCCATACTGATAGGAGCATCGTCTAGAACAGTGGGGTTATATTAGTGGTTGAATCTATGCACTTCTCTAGTTCAAAAGATAAGAACCCTAGATTGGCAGCAATACGTTATTATGGGGTTATTAAAGAGATTTGGGTAGTTGATTATGTTAAAATCAAATTTCCCATTTTCAAATACAAGTGGTTTGATGTCAACAATGGTGTGATAATTGATTAGTTGGGATTTACATTGGTTGATCTAATTAGTAGAAGTTTTGGAGATGAACCTTTTATTATGGCATATCAAGCAAAATAAGTGTTCTATATTACTGATGAGGCAAATAAAATGTGGTCTGTAGCTCTCCAAGGAAAAAAGGTCGTTGACATTAATAAGGAAAGTTGTTTAATGAATGATCTTCTTGAGACTCCTTCTTTTTCTAGGGGTCTACAAGAATTGAACGAAGAAGATGAAGCAGACAATGAACACGGCACAAGACCTGATCAACATAAAGGGATATGTGAGGATATCTCTTTATAAAACTACTTTAAAGGTTTGTTAACTAAAATAATTATCATGAACTATATTTGAATTATGTTTATTGTTATTGGTATATATAAATTAAAACTACTTTTTTTGATGTTGGCACAGGAAAATGAAGCATATGAGGTGTCTAGTGTAGATGCTCTAATGCCAGCTAGTGATAATCAGCCTGAGAAGAGTGTGTATAAAGTATTTTGGCAATAATGAATAAGTGTTAATGATGATGAACTTTGTTTCCATTTCAATTAGTTTGGGTAGCCTTAGAAGATAGTGTATGAAGTATTTAATTTTGGCCATAATTTTATGATTCTGCCTGTGATTGTAAGTTTATTCTGTCTGTGATTCTATCTATGGCATTGAAATGGCTGCTTACTAAGTGAAATGTTTTAACAGAGGAAATGGCTAGCTTGCTAACTGGGTAAATGTTTTAAACGGAGCAATTGTTTTTTTTAAAAAAAAACTTTTTGAACCGATTCTTTTCAAAACCGGTCTTAAAAGTACATTTTAGACCGGTTTTGAAAAGAACCGATCTTAAAAGTATTACTTTAAGACTGGTTTTTTTAAAAATCGATCTTAAAAGTTGAATTTTTTAGACTGATTTTTTTTAGAACTTGTCTAAAAATTTGAGCTTTTTAGACTAGTTTCTTTGATAACCGGTCTAAAAATAATAATTTTTAGACCGGTTTTATAATTAACCGGTCTTAAAACATTTTTTTAAGAATGGTTCTTTAATTGGTCTTAAAAGTAGCAGACTTTTAAGATTAGCTGTATCAAGACCGGAACCATAACCGATCTAAAATGTTATTTTTAACCAGTCTTAAAAGTGATTTTCCCACTAGTGTATAAATGTTGTTAAAAGCGTTGCAAGTGTAATAAATTTCATACAACCCTACCTTTTTTTTTGTCAACTGGGAAATATATTCTATACTAATCAAACATTCATACAACAAATCAGCCCACACCAGATCTAATTGGTGGCTGGTAGAAATCAACTGCATCAAACGCTAATATATTACAGAGAGGGATTGGGAGAGAAGAGGACCATCCTCCCCAAAACAAACCCTTTATAGCTTCTTTGGCTAACCAGTATGTTGCTAAATTACAAGAGCGAGCAACATAAGACAAAGATAAATTCTGATTCATATCCAATCTCGCAATTACCTCCTACACCAATGGTTAAGCTCTCCAATCAGGGTTAAGAGATTTTGTCAAAATAGCATCCACCAAAGGCTTGCAATTTGATTCCATTAGGATCTTTCCTACTTCTGATTGCCCTACACTTTTTACAGCTTCCAAAATAGCAGCAGCTTTACTAAAATGTGATATAGCTTCACATCGTTTTGCATAGAGATTATTCACCTGACCTGCATCATTTCTCAAAATAAAACCAAGGCCACTCAGATTACTAGCTGCTGAAAAGGAACCATCACTATTTAATTTCAGAACACCCATTGGAGGAGAACTCCATTTATGTGGTGAGACACACGGCTCCAACTCTTATTGGCTAGTTTTTGACTACCCTTTCACTGTCCAAAGTTCTGTCACAGCTTTGGTGGCTAAACTAATTACCCAAGAAATGTTCGGAGCTTTGTGTTCATATAATTCACAACCATGGGTCTTCTAAATAAACCATAACAAATATGTAACCTGAGCTTTCGCACAATCATCCTCTTTTAAGTTATTCATTAACATCATAAACCAATTCACAAATGA
The DNA here is from genome assembly GCA_963242795.1 of Inga leiocalycina. Classification (NCBI taxonomy): domain Eukaryota; kingdom Viridiplantae; phylum Streptophyta; class Magnoliopsida; order Fabales; family Fabaceae; genus Inga; species Inga leiocalycina. The sequence continues at coordinate 63,050,135 of OY725320.1, forward strand.
CACAACATTCAATTCAAACACAGTAATCCCCAATGAACAAGCATACTAGATTCGTTTTACCCAATCACATAGTAACAACAAGTGTTCAATTGATTCAGGTTCCATGAAACATCGAAAACATATAAGGACTGGGGAACATTTACGCTTGAATAGTGCTTCTATAGTTGGTAAGGCTTTATTGCATACTTTCCATAGGAAATGTTTCACTTTAGGTTGGACTTCTAATGTCCAAATTTCACTCCAAATCTTATAAGGGAAAGGATTAGAAGTACTGGGGGTACTGGATAATGACACAAGATCCCTAGACTTTGCCCATTTATATCCCATCTTAACAGTATAAATTCTATTTGCACTCCCCAACCAATTGACCCTATCAGGGCGATCAATCTCAAGGATTAGGATCTTTAAAATTTCTTCTTTAAATTGCTCAGAAACATTTAACTCTCCCAGCACCCACTCTTTGTTCCTAATAATATGAGCTATATTACAGCTTACATTAGATTCAGGAATAAGATCTACAAGCATCTAATTCAAAGGAACATTAGGGATCCAAGCATCTCTCCATATATCTATTCTATTACCATCCCTACTTGCCAAAAAACATGATTTTCCAATAATTTCCTCCCTGCTAATAAACTACTCCATGCCTAAGAGGCTCTCCCACCTTTTTTGGCAGCATGAAAGGGCAATAAAAAAAATAAAGTCCTTTCAACAGTCTAACCCACGGAGCCTCAGGTTCATTCATAATCCTCCATCATTGTTTGCCTAATAAAGCTAAATTAAAGTTTTGGAAGTCTTTAAATCCCTGGCTTCCTTCCTTCTTCCCTTTTGACATTACTTCCCATGACTTCCAATGAATTTTATTCCCTCTTTCAGTTTGTCCCCACCAAAAATCAGAGATAATTCTATTCAGCTCTTAGCATGACTTTTTTGGATATTGAAAACAAGCCATAGAATAGGTTGGGATTGCATTAGCCACTGCTTTGATTAATGCTTCTTTCCTTGCTTGTGATAAGAATTGCTTATTCTAACTCATAACTTTCTTCCTCACCTTATCTCTAACAAAGCTAGTGCCTCAGTCTTAGATTTGCCCTACAAAATTGGTAATCCTAAGTATTTACCCAGTGAATCAGCCCCATCTATACCCAACACTTCACAAATTTCATTTTTCATTTCATCTGAAGCTTTTGCAGAAACAAAAACATAAGATTGATCAAAATTCACCCTTTGACCCGAGGCCTAGCAATATTCTTCCCAAATACTTTTAAGAATTAGACAGTTATTACTAGTAGCATTAAAGAAGAAAATTGAATCATCGGCAAAAAAACGAGATAAAATAGGGCAATGACGATTAATCTTAATCCCATGGATATTTCCCCTCTCCACATGAGCAGTAATCATACCAAACAGAACATCACCCACAAGAATGAATAGATAAGGAGAGAGGGGATCTCCCTGTCTAAGACCCCTTTGAGAGTGTATCACATATTTTCCTACTCAATTTCACCAGAAAATGAACAGAAGACACACATTTCATAATTTTAGACACCCAAGAAGCATCAAATTAAATTCAATTTAAGCAAAACAACTTCTAAGAAATCCCACTCAACTCTATCATAAGCTTTGTTCATGTTTATATTTACAGTAGTGTCATATTTATTTCCCCTACCAATTTTAGAAAATGGAAAGCCTCATGCACCATAAAAATATTATCCTAAATGAGCCTACCTGGTACAAATGCTCTCTACTATTCTGAGACTATCTTGGGCATGACACCCTTCATCCTATTAGCCATAATCTTAGCCACCACTTTATAACAGAAGTTACAAAGACTTATAGGACGGAAGTGACTAACAGTTTTTGGTGCATCTATTTTCAGGATCAAAACCAGATTTGTATTATTCAATGGCTTTATATCCAACCCCTTATTAAAGAAACCTTTAACCATATCACACAATGAAGGACCAACAGTTTCCCAAGAGTGCTTATAAAACAGACCTGGGAAACCATCAGATCCTGGAGCCTTGAGGCTGACTAAATCGAATCCTGCCCTCTGAATTTCATCTTCTGAAACAGGTAAGAGAAGTTTCTGGTTATCATGTTCAGAGACTAGAGGATTTACATAGCTCAAAACAACTTGAAGATCATGGCTACCAGACCCCGTAAACAAGTTTTTATAAAACTGCATGAAGCAATCACCTATTTCTTCTTGGCTATCAATCCATTGCTCATCAGCATTTTTCAATCTAATCACTTGATTACGAATTCTATGGAGTTGTGTGGTTTTATGAAAGAACTTGGAGTTACAGTCATCCCATTTTAGCCAATTCACCCTCACTCTTTGGAATCAGTATTTTTCCTCTCTCTCCCAGATATCCTCAATTTTGTTCACTAGATTATTTACTACAGCTATGCTTTCTTCTGTTCACTCTCCTTTATACCTCATTTTCAACTCCTCCAACAAAATCCTTATGACTTTTTGGTTGTTAGGGAATTCTTTCTTACTCCACTTCACTAGGACTCTTCTCACTCTATCAAGGTTCCCTAAGAAATGCTCAATTACACCCATCTTAGCCCCTTCACAATTGCCCTAATTACAAGAAAGTAAAGAGTTATAATCCTTATGATCTTCCCAAGCCATTTCAAATTTAAAATCTCTAAGTCCCCTACCCTCAGCAAATTTAGGATAAATCAAGATTGGAGAATGATAAGAGCCTATAGGTTCAAGATTGCATACCTGAGCAGAGGGGCATCTTTCACTCCAAGCTCCATTGTACACTACACGATCCAATCGTTCCTTGATATTGGCATGCTGAGTTCTTTTTCATACAACCCCACCTAATTAGTTGAATTTTCGCAAGTGTGAAACTTGTTTAAAAGTAGTAATACTAATAAATGGTGTTATTCAAATTGTAAACTCTTTTACAAATATTATCATCCACATTCGAAGTATAGTAAATTATTTAAAACATTATCCTCTTATTTGTATTATATATCATCTAGCATTATATTAACAAAGAGATTTGGTGGGTCAATAGTCACTAAACCTCTTAGAATCTAAGGGGTGCTAGAATCAAATCTCACATATATACCACTTTGCCCTAAAAATTTAGTCATTTCCGCTAGAGCTCTGGTGGACTATCGGTGATTAAGGTGGCCACCAGTGTCTCAAGTAAGGATGGTTGAGGCTTTTTCAAAAAAAAATTTAAGGGGCAAAATTGTAAAAACAACAATATTTTAATATCACTACTACAAAAAAGGGTAGTTGTGGCCTACAACACTTCTTTTTAGTATTACTGTGGTGCTTAAGAAGTGCCACATATTCTATTACCACTAAAAAAAGCTATGGCGCTTCCCTAAGCGCCACAACGTGTATTTTTTATTTCTTTTTAAAAAACACTTCTTGCTGGCGCTTGCTTAGGAAGTTTACACTTGCTGAACAAGCGCCACAAGAAATATTTTTTTAAAATAATTTTTTCATATATTCCTTCAAAACTCTATAATTACTGCCGACAACAAACTTTAAACACAAATTTCTATATCCATAGCAAAATAAAAAAAAGCAAACCACAATCAAATAACCTAAAATGATACAAACAAATAACTAATTAACAAAATCACTACTAAATATATTTACAACAATTATGAATGAAATAAAGCTAATTCTAGTTAAATAAACAACACAACAATAGGCAAAAAACAATTAGCCACTAATTGAATAGTAGCTAGCTAGAGCATTACCTGAGCAAATATTCACACCATTCCTTAATGACTTCATTCACTTAATGGTTAGTCAAACTATCACAATATTGATATTTATAATACTACATATACAATCATGCACACAATGGATTAAAATTACTAAAAATTAATTATCAGACACTACTTAACCCCGCCTTAAATGGAATACCAATTACTCTTCATACCAGAATGAAGAGTATACCGGCTTTTTTGTGCCTCATCAATAATTCTTTGCCTCAACCCCGTCTTAAGTGGAATACAAATTCTCTTCTGGTAGTACACCAATCCACTAGGTGACAAATCATAGCCTCAAGTTTCTCCTTATTCAATTCTAGCCAGATTATGCTGTATCCAACCATCTTGCCTTTGAGCTTCTTCAATCTCATCTCTCAAATCACTTTCCCCATGGTAAACCATATAGTTGGCAAAGACGATCTGGTTCGACAAATTCAAGTCTCAAAAGTCTTCTATCATCTTTCCCTCCTGTTTCCATCATTGCTGCTACAAGCATCGTCTTTCTACTAAGAGCATCTGTGACTATATTTGCCTTACCCGGATGATATTTGATTTCCAGGTTATAATCCTTAAGCAACTCCATGCAACGACGCTGTCTCATATTTAATTCTTTTTTATCATACAGATACTTGAGACTCTTGTGGTCGCAGTACAGTTCTACCGTCACACTATACAAATAATGTCGCTAGATTTTCAAAGCAAACACAATTGGTGCAAGCTCCAGATCATGGGTGGGATAATTCATTTCATGAGGTTTGAGCTGTAAAGAGGTATAGGCCACCACACGTCCTTGCTGTATAAGAACACACCTTAATCCTTGCTTACTCACATCACTATACACAACATAAGTCAAGCTAGGATCAGGTATAATCAACACAGGTGTCGTAGTCAATCTCTCCTTCAGCTCCACAAAGCAATTTTCACAACAGTCATCCCACACAAATGACTAATCCTTTCTCGTGAGCCTGGTCATCGGCAAAGCAATATGGGAGAAATTCTGAATGAATCTCCGGTAGTAACCAACAAGACCCAAAAACTACGTACCTTAACAATAGTTTCTGGCCTCTTCCAGTCTAGTACTACTTCCACTTTACTGGGATCTACAGAGACCCCTTCTTATGAGATAACATGGCCAAAGAATTTTACTTTTGACAGCCAAAACTCGCACTTACTCAACTTGGCATAATGCTACTTCTCACGCAATTTGTTTAACACAATCCTCAAATAATGCTCATGCTCCTCCTTACTTTTGGAGTATATCAAGATATCATCAATAAACACAATAATGAACTGATCCAGATACTATCGAAAGACACGGTTCATGTAATCCATGAATACCGTCGGTGCATTGATTAGCCCAAATGGCATCACCAAAAACTCATAATGCCCATATCTCATTTTGAAAGCAGTTTTTGGTATGTCTTATACTCTCACATGCAGCTGATGATATCCTGACCTTATATCGATCTTCAAAAACTCACATGAACCAGACAATTGATCTAGAAGGTCATCAATTCTTGGAAAAGGGTACTTATTGTTTATAGTAATCTTGTTCAGTTCTCGATAATCCATACACAAATGAAGACTTCCGTACTTCTTTTTAACAAACAATACTGGAGCTCCCCACGGCGACACGCTGGGTCCAATAAACCCTTTCTCAAGCAAGTCTTCAATCTGTTTCTTTAATTCTGCTATTTCATTCGGGGCTATACGATATGAGGCTTTTGAGATAGAACCAGCTCCAGGCACAATCTCAAAGAGAAATTGAACTTCCCTTTCAGGAGGCAATCTGCTAAGGTCATCGGGAAATACCTCAGGGAATTCATTTACTATGGGTATATTACTCAGAGTTTCTCCGATCTCTCCTTGGATAGAAAAGAATACCATATACTCCTGACAACCCTTCTTTAAATATTTCTTAGCTTTGGCCATCGAAAGGAAATTCAAACTGCCAGTCACATCATTCTCATTATGAACTCTTTGAGATATAGGATATACAATCCTCTTGCTCCCACAGTCAAGTAACACATTGTTTGCCATTAACCAATCAAAACCCAAAATGACTTTTAATTGATATAGTGGCAGACAAATCAAATCCACAATGGACTCAAGCCCTTCCATGGTTATAACACAGTTTAAATAGGCTTCAGTAGTCACAGACTTCACACCTATTGGAGTCAACACAACTAGATCAAAGGACAACTTATGTATATGCATACCCAGGCGCTTTACATAATCATAGGCAATGAAGGAGTGACTCGCACCTGAATCAAACAATGTGTGCAACACATTACCATCAAGGAGATTTTACCTTGGATGAGATCAGGGGACTTTCGGGCTTCCTTATAAGTCATGGTGAATACTCGACCCTGAGTCCTCGGTCGTTGCTATACCTATGGCCGCTGACAATCTCTAGAAAGGTCCTCGGTTGCTTACAATTAAAACAGATCATTTTACCCTGACATTTTCTACCATAGTGCAGCTTGTTGCAATGGGGACATACGCATTCTGTTGCAAATCTCTGAGGCTCATGATCCCTGATTGATAGGGCTTTCTACTACTGCCCCTAGACGAAGAAGATCCCTGGCCCTTTCGCTTCTGGGAAGTAGTACCCTTAACCGGATACAGAACTTTCAAGTTGTTTTCAGTAATTCTTCATTCTTTGACCACTTTGTTGAACTCTGTAAATTGGTGGGTGGCTAACCTCTTTCTTAGTTCTCGTCGCAACCTACGTATCAATATATCAGAATTTCACTCCTCGTCATCTATTTTTCATAGATATGAGGAGTATCTGGATAACCAAATGAAATGAAACAAATAGTCATCAAAAGACTCCAAGTCACCCTGCTTGATTGAAAGGAATTCAGTCTCCTTTTCAAGTCTACTGACTTGAGAAAATATTTTTCATTAAACACTGCTGGAACACTTCCCAAGTCAATGGCACATTTTTGCTCCTCAGTGTTAGGGCGATATTCAGCCACTAACGATCTACATCACCCTCGAGCTTGTAGACTACTAATCGTGCCTTCACCTCATATGGGCACTGAAGAACCTTAAAGATCTTTTCCAGCCTATTCAACCAATCTTCGAATGCTTGGGGATCAAATCTACCTCTAAACACTGGAGGCAGGTGTTTACAGAAATTTGAGACCCAAAACTGAAGATTCCTTGCCTCCCTTACCGGTACCCCATGTGATTCTTGGTTTGGCCCCGCGTGAGGAGGTGATTCTAATAGTCGTGTTGATCTTTTTGCAGTTTCTTCATACCGAGTTTCTTCTTTAGTTCCTTTTAGAGTGGACTGAACCAGGTCTTCCTTGTTATTCGCTCTCTCTACTCTAAGCTCTTCTCTTAGCTCAGTAATCATATCTTGCTAATCTTTAATCAAACCCATCATCTCTTGTATAGGATCCGGTGGATTATTATTAACTTCTTCCACCTCAAGGTCTACTTGTTGAACTCTGGGACGACCCTTTGACTTTCTCATTCTATAATTATTCATTACGTCAATTCCGCAGATAATGCATACACATAGTCCACAAGTCTCATATATATATCCACAATACAAAACACTTATGTGTATACACAACACACCAACAAAAGTTATCTTCTACCACTATAGACAAAACTGAGGAAACTATCCTAACAAACTCTACCCTTGCTAGGAACTACAGCTCTGATACAAAAAATATAACCCCCTTCATAATTATAATTCAAAATTTGTAATTAAAGTGAAATAGAGACCAATAATCATCCAAAGTTATTTAATATCCTTTCCTTATGGAAGGGTATTCCTAAATTCTTTCAAAACTTTACCTTTAACCTGGTCTCAAATTCACGTTTCGAATATAACTACCCTGTGTAATTCAAATCACATCTATACATATCAGAGTGTACAACAAAAAACTCGGCAACCCTCAGGTTTCATACATATATACTAAGGGATTACAGATTCCCATATAGGGGATTACACAAAATCATATCCAAAATTTACATCCCAATTTACATACAGTAATTCCAATACCAAAAATGATAACCAACAACCAACATATAAATCTCCTGAAGGAGTCCTATTTGCCCTTGGTCATCTCCTTCCCTTGGAGCTACTTGCCCTGTCTGAAGGTTAGTCAAAGGAAAGAATGAGATTTAAAAGAATCCTTGTAGTAATAAATCACTCATACAATATATAATCACAAAGCATGTAAGTAAATCATCAACCAGCATCACAGCATAAAACACAGCACGCAGGTTGCCACATGCACATAATCACATAATCTCATCCCCCGTATTCCACTACCACGAAGGGACGGTCCTCCACCATCAACTCCGATGGGCCACGGGTGAAGGTTCACAAATAGCCTTTCGGCTTTCACATAGTCTCATCCCCCATATTCCACCGCTCCGAAGGCACGATCCTCCCACCATCAACACTGATGGGCCACAGGTGATAGACCCACAAACGATGATCAAACAAACATACCATATTTCACATATAGTATAAGAAAAAGAGTCACTACCTTGTTCTTTCCTGGTGTGCACTGCACCGGTCGCTCACGATCAGGGCAAATGCCAAAGCTTATAAACTAAAATCAAGGACGATAGGTCATACTCTATTCCAAATTCTTATCTTTATAACACTTAAGATTGGTTATCATTTGAACTCTTTAGGTAGCTACTAGAAGCCTAGACATATGCCTAAAGGGTTGGGAACACTACACTAAAGATTCCTTTTTCAAAGGCATAACACAAATTTTTGACTCAGGCACTTGAGTGAAGATGGCCTCACTCGAGTGATATTGTGATTTGCACTTGAGCACTGAAGATTACTCGTGCGAGTGTTTGACCGAGAGCACCAACTGAGACAGAAAATAGTCACAACACTCAAGTGATGACCTTTTGATCACCCGAGTTCCATCGAGTAAGGTATAGGAAGTGTTTACCTGAAAGCACTACCTTTGGAACTTGAGTGATGACCCAATACTTGCGAGTGCTAGAATACACTTTTGACAATTTGGGCACAAGTGTTTGCCTGAGACACGAACCTAAAGTGTAAATACATACTCACTCGAGTGACACTCTAAACACTCGAGTAGTACCCCAAATCACTCATGGATAAGGAAGTGCACACTTGAACTTTGCTTGATAATCCTACTAAAATACTGAAGGAAAAAGGGAAAATATACTGTTGTACTCGAGTGAGACCCTACCTCACTCAAGTGAGGCTTATCAAAAGCCAAAATGCAGCAGCTGACAGAATTTTCCAAACTTGGCAAATCTGATCCCAATGGTTCCAAAACTTATACCAAAGCTCATTCTCACATAAAATTTCATAAGGAAACCATTGGACACACTCAAACAACTAAAATCACACCATAACCACAATTTGGTCTTGGGTCAACACACTACACCTAAACTACTCCATAACCCAAAACTTCCCTTTCCAATTTTCAAACCAATTCTAATGGCTCAAAGACTCAATATGCCACTAATGCACCATCATACACTATCCAATTCTTACATTCCAAATGGACACTAAATTCAGGGAAAAATTCCAGAATTTCCAAAAATCACTCAATAATTACACAATTTAGATCAAAATACTACTAACTCCTACCTCTTCCTCTTCTCAAGGTTGGTTTCTTGATTTCTCAGCCTTCAAATTTCTTCAATCACTAAAACACCACCTTTTAAAAATTTAAAACCATAGCCATAAAGCCCTTACTATCATGAACAACTTTAAAGAATAGTATTTGGGCCAAAGAGATCATTTACTAAGAAAAAACTCACCTTTACACTTTCTCTTTCCTTCTTAACTTGCCTGAAAATGGAGAATGATGAGAGAGAAAATGAGATATTGATGAAGAAGCAAATTTTCTTGTCTCCCATGCACACATAGCTGACTTTGGAGGGAGAGAAGGGAGAGGAAAGTGTTTTGAACATTTGACCAAATCTAATGGTCCACCTTTTTACACTTGGCAAGATATTACTTCCTTTACCATGAACTCACATAAGCCCAAAGTACTTGATTCCACCCCATGAATCACCTAACAATAATTAACAACCATTGATCTTTAAGTTACCAATGAGTTTTTTCTTCGACAACTGACCAATTGGTCAGTAACTTTACCATTTTGCCCCTGATTATCACAATACTTACTAAATTACTACCAAACACATTTATCTCATTCATATCACCTTACCATGCGCCCTCCCTCTTATTTAATTCAATTTAGATATTAATCCATAATTGAACTTAAATACAGGGTTTAGGCACTGATCATAACATATTCAGATCAAATTTCGCATCATATTCTTGAAAAGTGTTTATTTAATAATATTTACATTCAATTCCGATGTCATTAGCCCTTAAGCCCACGTTAGGGCATTATAAAGGGAGGACAAGGATAAGGAAAGGAAGAGAGCAATGGGAGTGGGCACTAAGGATAGGTAAATGAAATGGCCAATAGGAGTAGAGACAAGAGGATAAGGAAAAGGAAGGAGGAAATCTACGAAAGAGCTGCTAAAAATAGGGGACACATTGTTGCTAAAGTGAGAGCTGATGAAAAGGTACTGGGAGGTAAAAATTTAAAAATACTTTGTGTAGCGCTGTAATATCTTGAATTTTGGGCCTTGGAATTTGAAGAAAAGCATGTATTAAGTAGACGACTAAGCTTAGAAGTGTCCCAAGACTGATGAGAGGTAGAGTGACTCTCAAGGACTGTAAGACTCGGCCCTTCAGGTCAAGAGTGAGTCTCCGGATAGTATAAGGGCCAGTATATGAAAGTCATAAAGTGGAATACATCGTTGTATATGTGCAAGGGGACATAGGGGTTCTAAACGCCATTTACGAGGTCTTCATATGTGTGTCCCAATCTTGAGTAAAACCCGAGTAGAGTTCTATGGGAACACTAATAAAGTAACTTTAGTAAAGTAATCAATCATGACACAACTTTTGTGGTGGCTCTACAATAGAATGACAAGTGTCCTCTCATTCTCATCATGACAAAGTGCCACTTGACTTTTATGTTGGCTTGATAGGAATGTGACAAGTGTCCCTCATGATGACACTTGCTTTATGCCTTTTGAGGTGGCACTTTAAAAGGGCGCGACCAAGCCTTTAAGTCTGGGAAATCCACTGGTCTCATGTCTTGTTAACTTTAGTTTCCTGAACACTGACCTAGGAGTCAGGGCAATTCATCAGGCCTCTCTTCCTTAGGCCAAAAAGGATGCCCTAAAGAGAGAGAGAGAGAGAAAAGAAGAGGCTTAAATGACACTTGTCACTTTATGGCACCATCAAATCAAAAGATCAAGACACTTAGAAAAAATCCAACACCTCCCTTCCCTTTTAATAATTTTAGCCAACATGGAGAAAGGAAAGAGAAAATAGAGAGAATCAAGGAGAAAATGGAAGAGGAGATAAAGTAGATGAATAATGTTGTGTTATTGAGCTCCAGAGCCGATTTCACCTCTGATTCAGTATTTCTAGCTCCTGAAGTCTTCTCTAATATTGTTCCTCTCAGTGAGAGCAATATTTCTATGGTTCTGGATTTTTGATCAAACGTGTTTGGTGCCATCTAGTTGGCTGGAGTATTATCAAAATCAATAACCAATTATAGAATCGTGAAAAGGTAAGCCTAAGCTTCGATCTAAGCCATATATTTTGAGGTTTAGTTGAGTTTTCATACACTTCTTGAGCAGCTATGATTTTTGTCCAAGAGGGATTTTTAGGGATTTATGTTGTTTTAATCATGTATAAGATGATATATGATGATTAATGATGGTGTTAGACTAGTTAGTGGTCAAAAATGCAAACTTGGTTGTTGTTAGTTTAGGTCTATGGTTCAGCCAGAACTAGAAACTAGGGAAGGAGGGTCATTTTGATATTTTTGATGTCACCAATAACAATGTGGAAGTAGCCCCTAATTATAATCTTCAATGAATGGGAATGAAAAACCAAAAGTTAGAAGTTTGGTAAAAAGCTGCTAGATTTCATTTTCTAAAGGCAGTCTGCTTGTGACAAGTTTTAAGTGATCAAATCTTGTCTAATGGCCATGAAAATTTCTAGAATGGTAGTAGACCTTTCAAGATTTAATTTTATAGGTAATATGTGTCATTTGGGTCAGTATAGTAGGAATTATGAACTTTAAAAGTCAGGCATTGAATCTAGAATGTTTTCTGTGGTAGTCATGATTAATTAGGAATTCTGGAAATGTGTGCATGGAACTAGCAGTAAGAAGTATTTTTCCCTTAAAATAGACTTAAAGAGGGTTACATAGGAAGTTGAACCACTTCATTTGGAGTTCTAGAGATGAAGTTATGATTTTTCAAAATTAGGTGTTAAATCTGGCGGACTAGTGTTGACTCATGAATTTGTGGTACTTAAGATAATTTGGGACAAGTATGGATCCAAAGAATAGGGGACATGTCCTAAAGGCTAATGTAGTCACATAGGATATTCATTTGTCATGGCTTTAATGATGTGGTTATATATCTAGGGACATGAGATGATAAAGAAGAGGAATAGAAGAATCTTAAAGCAACTTCAATGTTTGGAAGAAAAGGTACAAGAGGAGGACTCAAAATCAAGAGGTAGTGAACTTACCTAACTTGCATGTACTTGATATGTTTGCTTTTGCATTAATGAATGTTAATGTTTTGCCTAATTATGTTGAGCATATTTGATTGATTGAAGTTCTATTTTGATTTATGATATGTCCATGAGTATGTTATGTGAAACATTGAGCATACAGATATGTCATTATGTTGGCATGTATTTAAGTAAGGCAAGCATATCATGCATGAAGCATTTATCTTGCATGCGAAGTGGTATTGTTTGCTATTGAGAGTCCCCCGAATCTCGCCTTCCTTCAACCAACCATATAGGCACATGAGTATAGAAGAGGAGTGCAAGACGATGTGCCAGGTGAAGAAATTGCAATGAAGAATTGAAAATTGTTACGTGCTAATCGACATGTATAAAATACTGTTAAAAGTGATTAATTGTATTATCTACATGATGGATGAATTGTTTCGTAAATAATTGAGCTAGGAATTGGTAATCGTACAGTACGAGCCCATTAGTTAAGTAAGTAGAATGATTTACGAAGAAGTTACAAACCACCTTATAATAATTTTGAACATTTTTAAATTATTCAGAAAAAACTCACTCAACTGCAGGTTTGAGTCCTATCTTGAGGTTGGGAATTGAAAGGGCTTTACCAAGGAATACTACTTAGTGGTTCAAACTCTCTTCATAAAACTCATCGGATTGAAGGGTGTTACAAGCGCTTTCTAATGCAAGCGCCACATGTAATGACCCAATTTGGGATTAAGGGCTAATGACTCTAATATTGATTGTAATTAGTATAATTAAACACTTTTGGAGAAATATGATGTAAATTTGATATGAGTATATTTTGAGATTAAAGATCAAGGGTGGAGATTTGTTGTATATGGGTCAGAATCTTGTGCATTAAGCTTGTGTGAGCTCATTGAGGAAGTGAGTATGATAGTGACATGTGGCATAGTGTGAACCATTGGATGTGGCATAAGGGATAAATGTCCACTTTTCTCCCTCTTCTCCCTCCTATTCAGTTGGGGGGAGTATGGGCAAGGGAAAGCACTTCATCATCATTATCCCATCCATCTATCATATTCTCTCTCTTCCTTCTTCTCCATTTTTGGTGACCTAGAAGGTGGAAAGAGAAAGTAAAAGCTTTAATCTTTGGTGAGTAATGGTCCTTCTTTGCTTAAATCCTCTTCTCTAATGTTGTAGACCTCATTGAGAACTTCATTATGGTGATTTCAGAATCTTGAAAGGTGTTGATTTGAGTGTTGGATGAAATTAAAAGTTGGAGGATCAAGATTATGGATTTGGCAAAGTGAAGAGGTAAGCATTTGATGCTTTTTGATTATATGTTATGAGTTTTGGATAAGTTTGAGAAATTTTGGAAATTTGCCCTATTTTCTGCCCATTTTGGAATGTGTGAATTTCATAGTGATTGATGTTTGGATTAGTTCATTGTGATGTTCTTTGAGTATTTGATATAGTTTTGAAGTTTGAAAGTGATTTGAATGAATTTGGGAGGTGTGTGTCATAGAGACCCAAAAGCATAAATTGTGGTTAAAATGGTATTTGGGTGTTTTAGAGGTTACTAATGGGTTCCCTAAGTCATTTTGAGTGGTAATAAGCTTTGTGTGGAGTTTGAGGACCATTGAGTTAAATTTGGTAAATCTAGGAATTTTCTGTCAGTTGCTACGATATGGCAATCTGATAGCCTCACTCGAGTGAGGGAGGAAGGAACTCACTCAAGTGCTACGTGTGTTTTTCCTTTCTGCGTAGTGTTTTGCCTGGGTTCTCATGATGAGGGTTGGAGTGTACTTCCTTCACCGTGAGTGATGTTGGTGATCACTCGAGTGAGCAAGAGATTGCTCGAGTGATGGCTTGGGTTCAAGATTTAGGGTTACTCTCCGGTTGTCACTCACTGGTTGATGTCCAAGAGTGTGTTCCATCACTCGCAAATGAAACCTTCTCACCCGAGCACTGGGGGTATGCTCGAGTGAGCTTGTCCCTCTGATATTGCATGTGTTCTTGGGTTGTCACTCTTTGTGTTGTACTTTCGGGGACTCGAGTAGAGTTAGAGGCATCACCCAAGTGCAAAGCCTTCTGCTCAAGTGATGTGAGTACTTTCTGGCCGAAGTAGCTACTCACTGTCAAACACTAGCAAGTGAGATTCGTTCTCACTCGAGCACGAGTTTTCCACCACTCGAGTGAGGTCATCTTTACTCGGGTGAGTCAGCCAAAAATCGGTGTTTTGCCTTCGGAAAAGGGGTCTTCAGGGTAGTTTCTCTTAACCCTTTAGGCATATGTTTAGGCCTCTATTAGCTACCTAAAGAGTCCTAAATGATAACCAACTTAGAGTATTATGGAATAAGTGTTTGGAAAAGAGATTAATCAATTGTCCCTAAATTGGTATAGGATTTGACATCTGTCAAACGCGTGAGCCCACTGTGCCAAAGAACGTCAGGAAAGATTCAGGTAGTGACTCCTCTCTTATACTTTGTGTAAAATGTATTGTATGTTTGCCTATCATGCATTGTGTGCTGTTACTGCTTTGAGATGCATTGAGATACATTGTGGAGCATTGTGCTTATAGATATTTGTGCATTGAGATACCTTGTGCTTTGTGATGTTGCTACATAGTGATTACCGCGGAAGCGAGCATTGTGATTACAATAAAAGCTGGCATAGTGATTATCGTGTGAGCGAGCATAGTGTTTGTAGCGAAAGCTGTAATACCCCGAATTCTGAGACTTGAGCTTAGAGAATAAGCCTGAGATTAGTGGACTTCTAAGCCCTGGTTTAGCAGGATCCTAAATTGTGATTAAGAGATAATGACTCCTAAAATGGATGTCATTAGTGATTAATGAACCCTTTTGGAGATTATGGTGTGATTTGGCACCCGATGTGATTCGTATGTGTTGTGGGTAGCGCTAAAACCCTGTATTTAAGCTCAATTATGGATTAACCTCTAAATTGACTTAAAATAGAGGGGAGGGCGCATTGTGAAAGAAAATGAATGAGAAAATGTGTTTGGTGGTGATTCAAGAGGAATTACCGTAATCAGGGGCAAAACGGTAAAGTTACCGACCAGTTGGTCAGTTACCGAAGAGGAAACTCATTGGTAACTTCAAGATCAATGGTTAGGATTGATTTGTGTTGAGATCAAAGGGTGGAATCCCATGTGCATGTTCCTATGTGAACTCATGAAGATGGATCAAGATCATGACACATGGCAAGTTGTGAGCCATGGATCTTGGGTCAAATGTTCAACCCTTTTCCCTCTCTCCTCTCCTCTCTATTTGGACGTTTTTGAGGGCCTAATTGCCCAAAAACTGATCACTTTATTCATCTTCATCATCCACTCATCTCTCTCTCTCTCTTATGTCTCCATGGACGTGCAAGCTTGGAGGAAGAAAGAGAAAGCTTAAGGTGAGATTTTAACTTGTTTGGTGACCTCTAATGCTCTAATGTCCTTCTATAAAGTTGTTCATAGTGATGAGAGCTTCATCTCTATGGTTTTAGATTTGTGAGAGGAGGTGTTTTGTTGCTTGAGCAAAAGTGGAAAGATGGAGAATCAAGAAATTGGTTTGGGAAAGAGGAAGAGGTGAGCATTTGCTTCCTTTTGATCTAAGTTTTGTGAATTATGGTTGAGTATTGTGATTTGTAGAATTTGCCCTGATTTTGTGATGAATTTCTTGTGGTTTGGATTGGATGAATTGGGTTGTGTTTTATGTTGGAAATGGTGCCATGTTGTGGTATTTGGTCATTGGAATTGATTTGAGAACCATTGGAATCATTGGTGTAAAACTAGAAATTCTGTCCAGTGTAAATTCTGTCTGGGCAGTCTTGTTGTGTGGACGTTTTGACTCGGCAAATGAAGTCAGAAAATTATGAAACTTTCCAGTCTTAAATTTCACATCCCAAGCTTCAAAATAGACATATAATTTGTGCCATTTCGTTTTTGGAACTGGGAGTTATAGCTGTCCAAAGTTTGAGGTCGAAAATGGATTCTGTTTTGGGACAGTCTTGAATGTTTGGGAATTCTGTATTTATGTGGTGATTTCCAGTATTGGCCAATATTTTTCCTGTGTAGAGGACTTGAATAGCTTTCATTTGGCTTTGGGATCACCTCATTTCAATTTTTGTGGAACTAGTTATGATTTTTGGAAGTTCAGCCAAGAAACTGGATTTTCTGGGCTGCGGCTAGCGGATTCTGGGCCGCAGCCCAAACGTTTCTGAGCGTCTCTGGGCAGTTTTGGGCCGCAGCCCGTGGATTCTGGGCCGTAGCCCAAATGTCTCTGAGCGTTTCTGGGCAGTTTTGGGCCGCAGCCCACCCCCAAAAATCAGTATTTTACACTTTTAAAGGTGATTCTTGGTATAGCCTTTCCCAACCCTTTAGGCATATGTTTAGGCTTTGATTAGCCACCTAAAGGTGTTAAATGATAACCAACATTAAGTGTTTGAGAGTTAAGGAATTGGAAAAGGGATTAACCCTATGTTCTTTCTTTGATTATAGGGTTGATGTTCGCCCTGGACGTGGTTCGGTATTTGTTCTGATCGCGAGTAAGCGGAGCTAGAGCATACGTGGAAAGAGAGTAGGGAACATATCTCTTCTGCTTGTATTTGATATATGTGTTAGTGTGTTGGTGCATGTCTTAGCTTTGCATAATTATGTGTAATTTGAAGCTATGTTTCAATTTATGCTATGGCCATAGGTATATTGTTTGAAGCATTGAGCTTGCAAATTGTCATTTTGTTATCATGAGTTGTGTGATGCAAGTATGTCATGCATTAAACATCTATCATACATGCATATTGATATTGTTTACCTACTGAGATTCTCTAGAATCTCACCCTCCCCTGCTAACCTTTCAGATAGGGTAGTAGATCAAGGATATAGCGAGCAGCCAAGGGTGATGAAGACTCCTTCGAGATTAAAGTTGGTAGTTGGTTATCTTAGTTGGGATGTATATTTGGATAATTGTATTTGGTTATTTGGATGAGTATATGTGGATGAGGATTTGATTATTTGTATTGAGAATTGTTGTGTAATTCCCTAGTTGTGAAGTTGTATGGGCTAATGTACCCTATGATTGTTAGCGAAGATATGTATTCCGGGATTGCTGAGAATTTATATTGCGTACTCTGATATATGAATGTGATTTATCTTCGTGTAGTAATTGTATTCGGAAGGTGAATGCGAGACCAGGTCTAAATGATTTCGAACTATATTTATGAAAACCCCGTCAGTTAGATAGGATATTAAATGTTAATTGTTTCTTATTGGTCTCTATTCCACTTAAATTTTGTAATCCGAATATTAATTACGGCAGGGGGTTACAAAAGCTGTCATTGTGATTACCGCGAAAGCAAGCATAGTGTTTGTAGCGAAAGCTATCATTGTGATTATCGTGAAAGTAGGCATAGTGCATTGTGATACCGCTGTGAGTGCTAACGTCTGTGGCGTGAGCCATGGATCATTGTATTCTGATGATGCTGGTGAACATGATACATTACATGCCTTGTGTTTATATATTGTATGAGTGATTTGTTACTACTGGGATTCTTTTGAATCTCACTCTTTCCAAATGGCTAACATTTCGGATAGGGCATGTAGCTCGAAAGGGAAGCGGCCAACCAGGAGTGGTTAGGGCTTTAGGGACATTTTGTATTTTGGATGTTGGTTATCTAGTTGGCTTTTAGGATTACTATATGTATATGAGATGTATATAGCAAATTTTGGATATGTAATCCCCATCTTGGGAAACCTTTAAACCCATTATACATATAAGTAACCCGGGGTTGCCAGGATTTTGGTTATGCACTCTGATATTTATTATGTGATTTATCGGCACAGGTAATTGTGTTCAAGAGTGAATGTGAGACCAGATGAATTCTGTTTTGAACGTTTTGTTTTGGACACCCCATCTCTTGGAGATGAGTGATCCTAAATGTGATTTTTTGTCTTATTGGTCTCTATTTCACTTAAATTTCATAATCCGGATATAATTACCGTGAGGGGGGTTACACCACACAAAGTCAATAGCAATTGTAGTGCTTGTATGAGAAAGTGCCACATGCCTAATTTTTTTTAGTAAAAACAATCTAAAAGAAGCTAAAGAAGTGCCATAAAACATGTGCCACTATTCCCTCTATTTGTAGTAGTGTATTTTATTTCAGTGATTGGGTGTTGATTTGGTTTTAGAATTGGGATAAACTTTTTGGGTTTTTGATATTCAAGTTGTATGTATGTGGTATTTTACCTTTTGTATTTTTAATAAATAAAAAAAATTTAATTAGATCATTCTTTTGAAATATATTAATTTTAAAAGAATTTAACGATTTTTTTTAAAAAATGGGAGAATTAATTTGTTATGGCCACATGGAGAAGTGTGGGAAGAATATAATCTGGTGAGTGTCATCGGATCACAAATAATAAGGAAAGGGACGTCGCTATGACTTTAATCAGAACCATAAAAAGCATCAGATTCAAGCCATGCCCCATTTTGATTTGCCCTTTTCCATATAAAGATGTTTAAAAAAGAAGAGAAATTTTGAAAGTGATTGATTTCAATTCATTTTATTGATTTTTTCCCTATTCAAATCTATAATAGCCTAAAGGGAGTGGAATGAAGATGGTCCCTCCAAGCATTGGCGTTCTTAATAATTATTTTTCTCATTATTTTTTGGGGCTAATACGAAAATTTTAAGGGTTAATGTCCAATTTTGTCCCAAAAATTTTCATATATGAGTTGTAGGTATCCATAAGTTTTTTTTATCAATACCGTCATAAAAGTTTTAAAAATCAAACAATATTTCAATCTTAGTTTTTTAACTGCTAGAATAAATCTAATCTTTTTTAACACTTCTAGGATGATATTGATTGATTAAAAACTTTTGAATACTCACAACTGCTACGCGACTACATGAAATCTTTCAACACAAAATTGAACCTTAACCCAAATTCCAAATATTTTTATCATGGAGCTAATAGGAAAGATGAATTACCAGTGCAAAAATTAAACAATAGATATCTCCCAAAAGAATGTGTGAGAGGATCCTCTTTTCTACACTTCCCTATAAAATTTAATGGTCTAAATTTAACATGTCATAAAAATATTAATAAAGTTTTTACTTAAAAAATATATAAATAAACTTGATTTGAATAGTGTTTTTTATAAAAAGACAATAATATTAATTAAATGAAAATGCTTACAAAGCACCAAAGCAAATGCTTCAAATAAATTTACAAAAATAAGTAAAATAAACAGATTGTTGAATAACATGAATAAGCTGCACATGAAAGTCCATTGAGAGGGTAAATATTTCATGCCATGTGTACTATTCATCGAAGACCAGTCTGATAGAAGCACCAAAAATGCCTTGTTAACACAGGTTATAACCAAATGAGGATGTCCAGATGTTGCATGAAGTTGAGAGTTAGTGATCCAAAGTAGAGTTGCCCTCAAACATCTAGCATAAAAGGGAGAACCTAGATTCCCTGTATTCTTCCATAAGAATTGAATCAGAGGAAAACCTTGATGGCAAATATAGCATTTACAGAAGTATTCTTCTTAAAGTGGTACATAATGATGTTCCATTGAGCTAAAACAATAGTAGTCACATGATTAATTGGAAGGGATGTTGTCTTGATTATCATATTTTCTTTGAAACCTATTTAGCCAGTTTTGCCATAGACTGAAGATCCCTGACTTCCTAAATGATCATTTCCAGAGTTGCTCTTTTCCCATAATGCAACACTACATTTCTATTTAACCACAGAACATGAATTGTCAAAATTATCACATGTAAGATACCTAACTCATTAGATTGATGAAGATGAATGAGGGCTTCCTTGAAGGCTTGAACCTAGATAGCAAAGCTGAAGAATCTAGCAAAGGAAATTCTTATGCCTAACAAACCAAACCAGACAGCTTTTTCTAAAGGATACTAAAAGAAGATATGGGACAAAGTTTCTTCCATTTCACAATCAAATTGACAGTAGCCACTAACATTCATATAATGTTTTTGAATAATATCTATAGTAAGGAGGGCTTCCTGAAGCAATTTCCATATCAACAAAAGAAATTTTGGCATAAAAGGCAACTTCCAAAACACCTTCCAGAATGCACTATCAGTAGGTTGAGGCCTAGATGCTTGACTTAAAAGAAATTGAAAACCATTCTTGACTTTATACAAACTAGAACTATTACCTTGCCATAATATTCTATCATGTGTAGTTAGGAAGGATAGATGAATGCTAATGTTTTTTTGTGTAATATTAAGGGGATAAAGATCATAAACTAGTGAATGGTTCCATCTAGTAGGATTCTAAGAGGAGGGTGTAATGCCCCAAATTTTGATTAAGGGCTAATGATAATTATTGAAAATAATTTGTGCATTAAAGATTGAATTATTATGTTTTTTGTGGCAATTTCGGTAAATGTGCCAAAATCAATAAAAAAATTGGAAGAATGGAAATTATAGGCCAATTAGTTAATGATTAATGAAGAAATTAATTACTAATTAAGAATAAATGAGAAGTGTAACTAAATGGCTAATTGAGTGGTTAGAGTAACTAAATTTCCTAATCTTATTCAATAAGTTATGCTATGTTTTTCAAGACATAGTCTTGGGGAGAGAGATTGGCAGAGCTAAGGAAAGCAATAGACTCTACTACATGGAAGGAAGTTCTAGCAATAAAGGTCATTCGGTTGTTTCTACTTTTAATTCAATTTCGATGCCATAAAAAGGACATTATGTTATGGCATTCTAGACTAGGTCATCCAAGCTTTGATTATATGAAAATTTTGTTTCCTCAATCTTTGAATAAAAGTACCCCTTTTTAATGTGATATTGCCGTTTATTTACCTACTACATATACCCCTACTGCACCATTTACACTAATTCATAATGATGTTTTAGGACCTTCTAAGATAGAAACAAATAGAAAGGGCAGATGGTTTGTCGCATTCATTGATGATCATATGCAACTTACATGATTGTTTTTAATTAGGGAAAACTATGAAGTTTATACAATTTTTAAAAATTTTCACACTTTGTTAAAACACAATTTAACACCTCTATGAAAATTTTAAGAAGTGATAATGGAAGGGAATATATTAATTCAAGTTTTCAAAAATTTTTAGCTAAACAAGGCATACACCATCAAACGTTATGTATCAAAACTCCAAAATAAAATGTAGCGGTTGAAAGGAAAAATAGGCATCTTTTAAAAGTTACCTACACACTTTTACATGAATATGATGTTCATATTTTTTTTGAGGAGATATAGTTCTTACAGCTACCTATCTTATTAATAGATTGCCCTTTAAGGTTTTGAATTTTAAAACACCTATTCAATCTTTCTTAGAAGTTTTTCTAAATTTTAAGGGGGTATATGGGAAGTATAGGAGCAAAGGAAGAGATTTGCATATGGTTTTCATTGATTTTGAAAAAGCATATGATCGTGTGCTAAGAGATATACTATGGAAAGCCTTGGAAAAGAAGGGGGTGCGGTTTGCATATATCAAAGCCATTCAGGACATGTATGAGGGGGTTACAACCAATGTTAGAATGCCTGGATGTGTAACAAAGGACTTTCTTATAAGGATTGGCCTACATTAGGGATCAGCTTTAAGCCTTTATTTGTTTAACCTAGTGGTAGATGTTCTAACTGAGCCTATAAGAGAGGAGATCCCTAAATGCATGCTTTTTGTGGATGATATAGTTCTGTTGGTTGAATCCAGGGACAAAATTACTTCTAAACTTGAGATATGGAGACGGACTTTTGAAGTGAAGGGATTTCGTCTGAGAAGGAGCAAAACTGAATATATGCATTGTAAGTATGATAAGAGGCAAGGTTGAAATGAAGTGGAAGTTAAATTGGGAGGGCAAGTCATTCCGCAAGTGACAAAATTTTGGTATTTGGGATCAATTATACAATAAGATGGTGAAATTGTTAGTGATGTCAATCACAGAATTCAAGCTGGATGGTGTAAATGGAGAAAAGCTACTGGAGTTATTTGTGATCGGAAAGTACCTAATAAGGTAAAAGGGAAGTTCTATTGCACTGCTATAAGACCAGTAATGCTTTATGGTAGTGAAAAGTGTTGGGCTTTAAAGGGATTACATGAGCATAAAATGTGGGTGGCTGAGATGAGGATGTTGAGATGGATGTGTGATCATACAAGAAAAGATAATATTCGTAATAATCATATACGTGAATGAGTTGGAGTGGCCTCTATTGAAGGAAAAATGGTAGAAAGTCGTTTGAGGTGGTTTGGACGTTTTCAACGAAGGCAGTTGAATGCACTGGTGAGGAGGGTGGATCAAGCCGTATGGAGTCCTGTAAAACGAGGTCGCGGAAGGCCGAATCGTATGCTTAATGAAGTCATAGAGAGAGATCTTTTGATTAATAATATACCAAAAAATATGGTTTTTGACAGAGCACAATGGCATCGTGCGATCCATGTAGCCGACCCCACCTAGTGGGATAAAGGCTTTATTGTTGTTGTTGTTGTTGTCAATACTATTCCTAAATGAATTTTTGGGTGTACAACCTTTGTTTTCGATAATAATGGTGGAAAATTAAATTCCAATCTACAAATTGTATTTTCTTAGGTTATTCTCCTACTAAGAAAGGATACAAATGTTTTTCTCTAGCCATAAAAAAAGAATATATCACAATGAATGTGCAATTTAATGGAATACTACCATTCTATTCCAAATCATCCATTCAGTTAAAGTAATGGCTAATTTTTTCTATAAAAGATAAAGGATCTTATTCACAAATTATGATAGATGATCCATAAACATCACCATAATTAGTACCACTTTTAGTTGAGCCTAAACCTACTCCAAATAACCCTCAACTTCATCTCCCAACATCTATAAATCTAAATAGTCCACAACCTCTTTTTCCAGCAATCGCAACACCTCAAGATAGTTCTTCAAATCATTTTCCATCTACTGAAACTTCTACAAACAGTTTTGAACCTCAGCCAGAAACCTCTAACATGCTTGATGTACCACCCCAAATTTTATTCACCAAGAATGTATTGTAATTATTTAAGATATTTAATAAAATGGTGAATATTCATGGTCATAGGAAATAAGTATTGGAAATTTAGATGTAAACAGTGTTTTCAGTAAAATTGCCTGTGAGGCAGTGTGATTGTTATGTGGTTTTGGATGACAAATGATGACAAAAATTTATGAAATTTTACAGGGTAAAAGTAGACATCCTTAGCTTTAATTTGATAAGTAATGGGTGATTTTTACAGCTGTATGCAAAGAGTTATGAACTTTTGAATTTAGTTTAGAAAAACTACCTATTTCCTGGAATAGCATCCAAAGAATTTAATTCTGGGAATTTTGTACTTCTATTTTGCTAAATTCTATATTTGTTATTGAAATTAGAATAAAGGTTCTATATCCTTTAGAATCACTTTGATACGATGTCTACAAATTTATTTATGATTATTCAAAGTTTGGGCAGAAAATTTGCCAGAAATCTAAAAATGAAGAAAAATGTAATGACAAACTTGTAATTTTGCCAAACAAGTGCCAAATTAATTAGTTTCCAATTAATTGAAGTTAATTTCAATTAATTAATGAAAATAAAGTGGAAAAATATATTTAGAGTATTTTGGTCAAATAAATATGCATTTATAGAGAATTTGAGCAAATGTGCAAATTTGACCAAAATTCTGACTTAAAGTGTACATGTAAGTTGAACAAGTTTTGAAGCCAATTGAGGTCAAAGGGAAGGAACCCTGACATCTCCTACATATAACAAGAAGTGGAAAATGTTAGATACACGTTGATTGAGCTTATGACACAATTGAAGGAAGATAGGAATTATTGCATAAAAACTTAAAGTTTGGAATTTTTGGAAATTCAATAAATGATTAAAATATCATATAATAATATGATAAAAGCATCATCTCCTTCCTTCCATCAGCTCATTTCCATCCAGCAGCAAGAACAGAAGAGAGAGGTGAGTCTTGAATTTCTAGAGAGAGAAAGAGCAAAAGATCACAAAGGTAAGTAATTTCTTCGGTGATTTAGCTCCTAACCTGTGTAATCCTTCTTCTAAGCTCCTCTTCTACATGGTTTATGGTGTTTAGGAAGCAAAAATTCAATTTTTGGAGAGGCTAAGGTTTCAACCTAGTGAGCAAAGTCAGAGGAAGTGAAAGGTAACTTCCAAAACTTTGAATATTGATTGTTCTGGCTGCTGTAAGTAGTTTAACCGATGGATTTCTGTTGTAATTGCCTTGATTGTAAATTTGGTAAATGTGGTGGCCTAGGCTTTATGCTACCAAAATTAGGTCTAAATAGTGGTTGTAACGTAATTAAATAGTTAATAAAGTAGTTAGGAGTGAAAAAGAGCAAGTCTACGGATTCAGAAATGGAAAACCCCAACTTTTCCCCATGGAACTTCTAGATTTTGGCCAGGGCTATTAGAGAGGCTAAGTGTAACCCCCTGCCGTAATTAATATCCGGATTATGCAATTATCGTGAAATAGAGACCAATAAGACAAAACATCATTTATAAACCCATCAACCAGACGGGGTTTTCACAATTACATTTCGAAATTATTAAAACACGGTCTCATATTTACACTCCGAATATAATTACTATGCGAAGATAAATTACATTTATACAAATATCAGAGTACGCAATATAAATTTCCGGCAATCCCGGACTCATATCTTCGCTCAATAATCATAGGGCACATTAGCCCATACAATTCATCGATTAGGGATTACACAATCTACTCGAATACATAGTCAAATGCTAATCCGAATGTACACATATATATTCTCAACTACACCTTGATAACCCACTACCAAGCTCTCACCCAGAAACGAGTCCTCTTTGCCCTTGGGTGCTTGCTCCTTCCTTGAGCCACTTGTCCTGTCTAAAATGTTGGTAGGGGAGGGTGAGATTCTTGGGGAATCTCAGTAGGAAACACATACCAATATGCATGCAAGATAAGTATTTAATGCATGACATGCTTGCATCACAATAACTCATGTTCACATCATGATATATCCGCATGCTCAATGTTTCAACAACATACTCATGGCCATAGCATAACTAGAAACAGAGCTACAATCATTCATACATGTCTCACATAATCACGCAAAGCAATAACATGCATCAATACACAAATACAATTATCAATACATGCAGGAGAGGTAAGTTCCCTACTCTCATTCTTTCCACGTATGCTCCAGCGTCGGCTACTCACGATCCAAGCGGATATCAAATCATAATCAGGGTGAATACCCAACCCTATAACCAAATCAAGAACATATGGTCATTCTCTTTTCCAAATTCTCACTTTCATAATACTTAGATTTGGCTATCATAATTGACCCTTAAGAGGCCCTAAATGCCTCTAATCAAAGCCCCAAAAGACTGGGAAACAATAGATTGAAGGTCACTTTTCAAAATCACAAAGTGCTGGAACATAGGCGTGGGCCCCGGCCCACCATTCCTTGGGCCGCGGCCCAAAGATGGTCAGAAGGCCTTGGGCTGCGGCCCACCACTCATGGGCCGCGGCCCAGATAAGGCCAGAAAGTCTTGGGCCGCGGTCCAGCCACTCTTGGGCCGCGGCCCAGAAATTTCCTGACTCTGGGCGAACTTCCAAAATTCATAACTAAATCTAGAAAAATCGAAATGAAGTGATTCTAAAGCCAAATGAAAGGTATATAAGTCCTCTTTCAAGGAAAAATATAGCCATTCACTGGAAATCACTACACAAATCCAGAATCACCAAAAACTCAAGACTGTCCCAAAACAGAATCCATTTTCGACCTCAAACTTTGGACAGCTATAACTCACAGTAGACAAAACGAAATGGCACAATTTATATGTCCATTTTGAAGTTTGGGATGTGAAATTTAAGACTGGAAAGTTTCAGAATTTTCCAATACCATTTGGTCATTCAAAACGCTCATACAAAATTACTGCACAAAACAGAGCTTAACCCAAACAGATTTCCAATTTTCTACCAAGGTGTTCAATAACTCCAAAATTAATAACCAAGCTTATTCCCACACAAAATCACTCAAGGAACACAATGGTAACCTCAAAATGACCAAAATCACAACCCATTTATATGCCCTGTTTTGACCAAAGCATAAAACCAACACAAAAAGTGCCAAACTTCACATTTAAGCTTCAATTCAATACCATTCATTCAAAACACTTAACAAGGCACTAATTCCATGACAACCACATGTTATACTCCCCAAGACCCTAAATCACGAAAATTAGGGCTTAAATTCCAGAAATTCAAGGCCCAACAAATGGCCACAAATCTTATATGAGAAGGAAGCTTTCACTTACCTCAACAACTTTCCCAAAGACACTTCATGATTCTCCCAAGTCCATAATTTCGTGACTCCTCAAATCACCACCAATGGAGAATCTAACACCATAGGATGAAAGCTCTTAGCTCAAGGAACAATATTAATGAAGAGCATTTTGGCATTTGAGGCCATTTGCTTACCTCAAAATCCAGCTTTCACTTCCTCTTTCTTGAGCAACAATGGCGAAAATGGAGAGAAGGGGAGAGAGAACGAGAGAGAGAAGGAAGAGAGGGAGATGATGATGAAATGCAGAAAAAATCTGCCCCCACCCCCTTCACATGCCTCCAAAAACGCATAGGAGAGAGAGGAGAGAGAAAAAAGTGATTTTTGTCTCATATGCCTCATCCTATGGTCCACCATAATGCCACTTGGCAACATCTCATCCCTTAATCTCTAATACCACACAAATATACACCAATTAATCTCTCTAATCCATCCATTAGCCATTTGATCACACTTCTCATTTTTCTCTTAGTTAGTAATTAATTTCCATTAATTACCAACTTATGCCAATAATTCCATTCTTTCAATTTCCCAACTCTTATGGCATATTAATTATTATTGCCATAAGACACATAATTATTCTCAATAATTATCATTAGTCCTTAATTGAAAATCGGGGTGTTACATTTCTCCCCCCGTTCAATAAATTTCGTCCTCGAAATTTGTTCCACCACTAAGGACATAAACTCCGGACTCTTCTTCACGACAGCTTCCGTTTCACAATTCATTTCATATTGGGATGGTCTCCTCTAGACCACTCAACCAATCCATACACAATAGGTCTGACTCTAGCAAGAATCAAAACAGACCAATGCATCACAACTCAATGTATTTTGCTCGATCATCTTTAATGATCTCAATTCTCGGAGACACTCTTACATATACGTGATCTCCATTTCAAACTCAAGAGGTCTTCACCTCATTCGATAATATTTCAGATGAACTGCACTCGTGCATCTTGACTTTGAGCCACTCAAATCACTGACATCAAGTCACCTTCCCTTTTTGGGTACAATTCAAACTACCATAGATTCACTACGTATAATCGACAGCTTCTGCTGTATTCACATATGTCACAGCTTCCGCTGTTTTCAACAATACTTCAGCTTACGCTGTATCCACTTCCACAACATTGACTTCACCCGTACACCCACTAGTTACTCTACCCGCGGTAACCGGGATTGTTGGTATTCACAATCACATCAGGCCACTCCGGAATCTCAATCTCTTCTATCCGAAGCACCCTACCGTAACGGCCCACCTAGAATCTCAGTCTCTTCTATCCAGGCGACCGGTTGAGAGTCTCAATCTCCCAACACCACCTTCATCCTCTTTACCCACATAAAGCAACTACAACGGCAGTTCAACGGCCGAGCTAGAGATGACCAGCGTCAATCCCTAAACGGCTCACGCTGACCTGCACACGCTGCATTGCACCTTAACACAATTCACACAATATACTTCACCACAGCTGGGATTCATATAAAGCATTCCATACACAAGCCACACTGGCAAGATGTACAACACACAGCCCACAGCTGGATTCGCAACACGCCGCCCCACGGGTCGGATTCACAAAGATCCATGTTGATTACAACGGCAGTTCAACGGCAATGGTTAGTATGACACATGTCATCCCTTACGATTGCTCACGTTGAATTGCTCACGCTGTATTGCAACACAATAATCAACACAGTATAATTCACCACAGCTGGGATCCATATAAAGCATATCATAATCACAAGCCACATAGGCAAAATACACACACACAGCCCACGGCTGGTTTCACAAACGCTGCCCCATGGGTCGGATTCACAAAGATCCATGTCGATTACAACGGCAGTTCAACGGCCGACCTAGAGATGACCACTGTCAATCCTACACGGCTCACGCTGACCTGCTCACGCCGTAATGAACCATGGCACACATTTCTGTCTTTATTGTCACACCCACCCCGCTACTCACATTTCGCGGTGGCTGGATGCCCACCCCGGTACTCACATTTCCCGGCGGCCGGTACCCTCCGTATGGGCCTAGGCACTCCCGCCTTACCCTCCCAACTGGGCCTCAACCCCTTGGGCCGCGAGGGAGACTTACAATACACATTCACATCAACACATATTGCATATTCTTTTCACGTATTAGGATCCTTCAAGACCCCTTCTCACAAATTAATCTGGGCTTCGAAGTTTTACCTCCCGAAGCTATGATTAACACGTCTTTCTCACAGCAATCTCGAGCTTCTGCTCAACATAATTCTCGAACATATTACATTCCCACGCTTCCGCTGCACACTCTGATGTCAATCTCCTCATTTGTGATTTAACAATATCAGATTGATTTAATAGAAGTTCCATAGGAATCTCCTACTACAACTAACAACACATTCACAATCTGTACCAAATCTTGGCCTGATTCAACTCGAATCATTGAAAGCCATAATCAACACATCGTTAAGAATATGGGCTCTCACGGCTCTACTCTACGATTCAACGTCACGGTAACTGCTCTCCACGGTTCATTATCAAGGTGGCTGCACTCTAGGGTTTATCGTCACAGTGGCTCCACTCTAGGGTTCATCGTCATGGTGGCTCCACACTACGCTACTGCACTCGGTGCTTCACTCAGTCCACTGACTGGTCAGCCCCTCCGGTCAGAATTTTTCGTAGGTAGCCCTTTCCAATCGGATCTCACCGTAGGTAGCCCTTTCCGATCAAATCTCACCGTAGGTAGCCCTTTCCGATCAAAAGTCCCCGTAGATAGCGCTCTTCGATCCGAATCCTCCATAGGTAACTTTGTTCCTGTGCTGGATTAACGACCAACACTCTCAAAATACCTGATACACATTTCAATTCACTTCTAGTACCATACCCTGGTACCACAGACCATTGAGATCAAATCCAATTCCTAAGAATCAACCCAGCTATTGAGTCTAATCCTTGGATCACAACTCATCTATCCAAACCTCAACCTTAGTTGAATTGAGAAATTACTTCCCTCATTTCCACGGAGCACCATCAGCCCCAACACAAGTTCAACTATCTCGGCCAGCCTAAGGCACACCGATCCCCTAGGTCTTAAGGCTTTTACACACACAAGCTCAGTATGACATTACTACATGTAACATCATACCACCTTGGGTTACATACCCAACATCTAGGTTAGTCATGATACCTAGAACTTCAATATCAAACATCTCGGAAACCATTTTCCTCGATTTTCAAATCAACTAGAAGTCTTATTACCACCACCTCTGGGTTTATACCTCAAATTCTCGGACGAATCACTATATCTTTCGATTACACAATGATTCGCCACTCTAGAATAACCCCAGTGTATACACATATTCCTCAAATCTCTTATGTCCACAATGACAAATCACACATGTGTATACATAATCACTATCACAAGACATCATCTACCACCAAGGTAGAGATCTAAGAGAGCCATCCTAGCAAATTCCCATGTTTGCCAGGAACTACAGCTCTGATACCAAAAATGTAACCCCCTGCCGTAATTAATATCCGGATTATGCAATTATCGTGAAATAGAGACCAATAAGACAAAACATCATTTATAAACCCATCAACCAGACGGGGTTTTCACAATTACATTTCGAAATTATTAAAACACGGTCTCATATTTACACTCCGAATATAATTACTATGCGAAGATAAATTACATTTATACAAATATCAGAGTACGCAATATAAATTTCCGGCAATCCCGGACTCATATCTTCGCTCAATAATCATAGGGCACATTAGCCCATACAATTCATCGATTAGGGATTACACAATCTACTCGAATACATAGTCAAATGCTAATCCGAATGTACACATATATATTCTCAACTACACCTTGATAACCCACTACCAAGCTCTCACCCAGAAACGAGTCCTCTTTGCCCTTGGGTGCTTGCTCCTTCCTTGAGCCACTTGTCCTGTCTAAAATGTTGGTAGGGGAGGGTGAGATTCTTGGGGAATCTCAGTAGGAAACACATACCAATATGCATGCAAGATAAGTATTTAATGCATGACATGCTTGCATCACAATAACTCATGTTCACATCATGATATATCCGCATGCTCAATGTTTCAACAACATACTCATGGCCATAGCATAACTAGAAACAGAGCTACAATCATTCATACATGTCTCACATAATCACGCAAAGCAATAACATGCATCAATACACAAATACAATTATCAATACATGCAGGAGAGGTAAGTTCCCTACTCTCATTCTTTCCACGTATGCTCCAGCGTCGGCTACTCACGATCCAAGCGGATATCAAATCATAATCAGGGTGAATACCCAACCCTATAACCAAATCAAGAACATATGGTCATTCTCTTTTCCAAATTCTCACTTTCATAATACTTAGATTTGGCTATCATAATTGACCCTTAAGAGGCCCTAAATGCCTCTAATCAAAGCCCCAAAAGACTGGGAAACAATAGATTGAAGGTCACTTTTCAAAATCACAAAGTGCTGGAACATAGGCGTGGGCCCCGGCCCACCATTCCTTGGGCCGCGGCCCAAAGATGGTCAGAAGGCCTTGGGCTGCGGCCCACCACTCATGGGCCGCGGCCCAGATAAGGCCAGAAAGTCTTGGGCCGCGGTCCAGCCACTCTTGGGCCGCGGCCCAGAAATTTCCTGACTCTGGGCGAACTTCCAAAATTCATAACTAAATCTAGAAAAATCGAAATGAAGTGATTCTAAAGCCAAATGAAAGGTATATAAGTCCTCTTTCAAGGAAAAATATAGCCATTCACTGGAAATCACTACACAAATCCAGAATCACCAAAAACTCAAGACTGTCCCAAAACAGAATCCATTTTCGACCTCAAACTTTGGACAGCTATAACTCACAGTAGACAAAACGAAATGGCACAATTTATATGTCCATTTTGAAGTTTGGGATGTGAAATTTAAGACTGGAAAGTTTCAGAATTTTCCAATACCATTTGGTCATTCAAAACGCTCATACAAAATTACTGCACAAAACAGAGCTTAACCCAAACAGATTTCCAATTTTCTACCAAGGTGTTCAATAACTCCAAAATTAATAACCAAGCTTATTCCCACACAAAATCACTCAAGGAACACAATGGTAACCTCAAAATGACCAAAATCACAACCCATTTATATGCCCTGTTTTGACCAAAGCATAAAACCAACACAAAAAGTGCCAAACTTCACATTTAAGCTTCAATTCAATACCATTCATTCAAAACACTTAACAAGGCACTAATTCCATGACAACCACATGTTATACTCCCCAAGACCCTAAATCACGAAAATTAGGGCTTAAATTCCAGAAATTCAAGGCCCAACAAATGGCCACAAATCTTATATGAGAAGGAAGCTTTCACTTACCTCAACAACTTTCCCAAAGACACTTCATGATTCTCCCAAGTCCATAATTTCGTGACTCCTCAAATCACCACCAATGGAGAATCTAACACCATAGGATGAAAGCTCTTAGCTCAAGGAACAATATTAATGAAGAGCATTTTGGCATTTGAGGCCATTTGCTTACCTCAAAATCCAGCTTTCACTTCCTCTTTCTTGAGCAACAATGGCGAAAATGGAGAGAAGGGGAGAGAGAACGAGAGAGAGAAGGAAGAGAGGGAGATGATGATGAAATGCAGAAAAAATCTGCCCCCACCCCCTTCACATGCCTCCAAAAACGCATAGGAGAGAGAGGAGAGAGAAAAAAGTGATTTTTGTCTCATATGCCTCATCCTATGGTCCACCATAATGCCACTTGGCAACATCTCATCCCTTAATCTCTAATACCACACAAATATACACCAATTAATCTCTCTAATCCATCCATTAGCCATTTGATCACACTTCTCATTTTTCTCTTAGTTAGTAATTAATTTCCATTAATTACCAACTTATGCCAATAATTCCATTCTTTCAATTTCCCAACTCTTATGGCATATTAATTATTATTGCCATAAGACACATAATTATTCTCAATAATTATCATTAGTCCTTAATTGAAAATCGGGGTGTTACACTAAGAGTTGGATTTTCATGAAATTGATGCTTCCATTATGTTCAGAAGGAAAAATTAGGTAGGGCTACAGTTGAATACTTTCCTAGAAAAGCCCTAGAAAGCATAATTACCAAATGCCCCTAAAACCTTGAAATTGGGGCTGCCAAGAGCATTCTTGTCTTTTAGTAGTGAATTTGGTAATTTCAAGTCCTAAAATGGGTTCCTTGGGTGAAAATATGTAAGAATAGTCTAGGTCAAAATTTCAGAAAAAGTACGATCGGACAAGGTACGGCGGGGCTATGCTGGGTCCCCAGGGGCATTTTGGTAAATTTTCATAAGGCTTATACCACTATAAACACTATGGAAGTGGCTACAAAAGTACATGAATGGTTTTAACCTAATTCTTGTACATTTGAAATTTTAGGACTGAGTTGGGAGCCTAAGTTTGGCACGCTTTATGAGGCACACTTTACGAGGCAAGGAAGGGTTAAGGTAGTAACTATTATTTCTCATACACTATGTGATGATTGATATATTGTGTGTTACTGTATTCTGTGATATGAACACGTGCTAGGGGCACATTACCTAGTTGTGGTCTGGGACCTAGCTGAGGACACATAGGGGTTTCAATTGGATAGTTGGCCATGAGCTTTGTGTACATACATGGTATGATATGAATTTTCATTTTACACTATATGGTGCATTGCATATTTAATTCTCGTATTTTATATGTTTGATGGTATGTTGCTACTGGGATTCCTTGGAATCTCACCCCTCTTTATAAATAAAAATGTCTCAGCGGCAACCAGCGGTGTCAACACCCATTTCCATTTTGATATATACAGAGTAATAGAGACTAAGTTCCATAGGCGTACAGAAAAGTACAAATATATGATATAAGTATTTGTTTACAGATCGGAATCAACAATGCAAAATTCGATAATATTTGCAATTATTACAAAATATCCCAACAATATTCCTGATATAGACTATGTACAACTACGAACTTCATCTCAAGAAATGTGTCCATTAGTTCCCTGTAGCTACGTCCTTGCCTTTTGAGCCGCTAGCACCCACTAAGATGTTTTGTTTACAAAAACGGGTGAGATTCTGAGGAATTCTAATAAAAAATCATACTATCAAACATATAAAATATAAGAATTAAATATACAATATACCATATCAAGAAAAATGAAAATTCACATTAATCCGTGTGTATACACAAAGTTCAGGGCTAATCATCAATTGAAACCCCTACATGTACCTCAGCCAAGTCACCAACTACAGCTAGGAAATACCAGTGTACCTTGGTTGGGCTCCAAACCACAAACAGGAAATGTGCCTCCCGCACATTTTCAAATCACTGAAATACAGTAACACGCATCATACAAATAGTCACATAGTATATGAGAGATAGTAGTCCTTATCTTAAACCTTTTTCTTCTAAAAAGGTCTTCTTCGTGAAATATGCCAAGCTTAGGTCCCAACTCGGTTCTAAAATATTAAATGTACAAGATATAGGTTAAAACCCATTCATGCACCATTTTAGACACTTCCATAGTGTTTATTGTGGTTATATTAGCCTATGTAAAAGTTTACCAAAATGCACTCGAGACCTCGGCCCGACCCCGCCTACCTGGTTCGACTGTACTTTTTTCTAAATTTTTACTAGGGCTTTTTTGACATATTTTCACCTAAGGAATCCATTTTTAGAACTAGAATTACCAAATTCACTACCAAAAGACGAAATTACCCTTGGCAGCCTTGCTTTAAGGATTTTATGGGCATTTTCGTAATTATGCTTTTTCAGGCTTTTTCAAAAAAGTATCCAACTATAACCCCAACTAATTTCCCCTCATAAACTCAATGGAATCATCAAATTATTGAAATTCCAACTCTAACCCCAAGATACAATCCTGGCCAAAATATAGGCATTCTCTAGAAAAAAAGTCAGAGTTTTTTTATTCAAACTATTTCATTAGGTTACATAAACCATTTAATCTAAATTTTGGAAGCATAACACTTCTAATGTCACTTTTCCAAATTTTACATACAAAAACAATTCAACAAAATTTCACCAATTAAATTATCTATAGCAGCCAGAATAGTCAATATACGAAGGTTTGAGAATTACCTTTCACTTCCTTCTAGCTTTTCTTATCGTGGCCAAACAAACCCTAGCTCCTACTCACAAAGATTAGCTTCACAACCTTCAAATACATACAAGAGTAGCTTATGAACTGAGTTATATGTATTAGGAACCGATTTACTGACTTTTCTTAAAGTGGCCGAACAAACCCTAGCTCCTACACACAAAGATCAGCTTCACAACCTTCAAATACATGGAAAAGCAGCTTAGGAATGGAGTTATATGTATTAGAAACCGATTTACCGAAGAAATCATTTACCTTTGCAAGTTTTTCTGCTCTTTCTCCCTCTAAAAATCTCACACTTTCTCTCTCTTGTTGTAGCTGAACTTCACGTCAAAAATGAGAAGAGGATGAAGATGAGAAATATTTTATAAGTCCATGTTTATATCATCTTTAAGTATGCTTATGTCATAATTCCAAAAATTGCATTTCATGTACACAAACCCTTATGTACATGTAACCATGCTCATTAAGTCCAACCAATATTTCCTTCTTTACGCTACATGTAGGAGACACCTAAGGGTACCCCCATTTGGTCTCAATTGGCTTCACAACTTGTTCCGGTTACGTATATACGTAAAGTCTCAATTTTGGTCAAAATTGCACTTTTTACTCAAATTTTTCATAAATTCATATTTAATTGAACAAAATATTCTAAATATATTTTTCCCTTTATTTTTCTTAATTAATTGAAATTAAATTCAATTAATCAAAAAATAATTAATTTTGTGTTGAATTGGCAAAATTACAAGTTTGTCATTATATTTTTCCTTCATTTTCTGATTTTAGGCAAATTTTCTGCCCAAACTTTGAAAAATCATAACTAAATTTATAGATATCATATTGGATTGATTCCAAATGTTATAGAACCCTTATTGAGTCTAGTTTCAAAGAAAAATATAGCCTTTCACCAGTTGGAAGTACAAAATCTCCAGAATTAATTTATTTGAAAGCTGTCCCAGAAAATTCACAGTTTTTCTGGGCTAATTTCAAAAATTCATAACTTTTTGTATATAGCTCTAATTGACTCATATAACCTATCAATTTAAAGCTTAGGATATTTAGTTTCATTTTGGAAAATTTCCTAAATACTTGTCAAGATTTGGTCATCCAAAACCACATGAAAAGTACACTACCTCGCAGGTGATTTCATTGAAAACATTGTTCACCTTTCAATTTCCAATATTTAATTCCTTTGGCCATAAATATTTACTATTTTATTGAATATATTAAATAATTACAATACATTCTTAATGAATAAAATTTGGGGTGTTACAATCGGCTCTAAAGGAAGGGTTGCCAAAACAGGAAATTGACAGGCACGTATCCCAAGGCAAAGATAATGGTTTATAAATGGTGTATTTTGGACATTTTGAACCAATTTGTAAGTATTATCAAATCCTGCACAGTTGAATGTTGTATGTAAACAAATACTTTTATTAGTATATTAGTACTTTGTTGTGTGCCTATAGAATTATGTCTTTATTCCTCTACGAATATCGAAATGGAAACATGTGTTGACACTTGAACATATCTTTACAAACTCACCTATTCCTAGTCCCGAACCTTATATAACAGAAATAGAAATGGAAACATCAAGAACTCAGCACAAACAAGTAGCAAATGAAGAAGATTCCATTACTATTCCAAGGCAAAGGCATGAAACTCAACTTGAGATTATTCCGAAGGATCTACAATGGCCTATTTCTTTTAGAAAAGGAAAAATGAGATGCATTCGTCATCCTATTGGGAGGTATTTTTCCTATGAAAAATTGTCACCTTAGTTTAGAGCATTTATGATTACTATTGACAAGTAAGAAATTCCAAAGATATTTCAAGAGGCTATGAATAATTAGAACTAGAAATTGGTTATTGATGAACAGTTGAAAGCATTATAAAAAAATAAAAAATAGAAAATCACTAAACTACCACATAGGAAGCCTATTGTAGGAAATAAGTAAGCTTTTATAAAGAAATATAACCTGGTAAGTAGTATTAACAAATATAAGGCACTTAAGGCACGTTTGGTTGCTAAAGGATTCACGCAAACCTATGTTATTGATTATCAGGAAACATTTGCTCATGTGGCTAAATTCAATACTATAAATGTTTTACTCTCTCTTACAACTAATTTAGATTGGTCGTTGCATAAGTTAGATGTCAAGAATGCTTTACTAAAGGGTAATTTGGAAGAGGAGGTGCACATGGAAGTGCCATTAGTATTGCAAAGTCCAGAAAATTCCAGTAAGGTTTGTAAACTACTTAAGTCATAGTACAGGTTGAAACAATCTCTAAGGGCCTAGTTTGAGAGATTTACACGTGTTGTGAAGTGCGTTGAGTATAAAAATGCCAAGATAAATATACCTTATTTGTTAAAAATCTAATCATAAGATTATTATTTTAATTGTTTATGTGGATGACATGGTAGTGATAGGGAATGGCGTAGAAGAGATTGCAAATCTAAAAAATAAGCTTGCTATAGAATTTGAATTAAAAGATAAAAAAAATCTGAGGTAGTTTCTTGGGTTAGAAGTTATTAGCGTATATCAGAGAAATTATACTTTGGATGTTCTTGAGGAAACTAGGATACTCGGCGCAAGACCTACATAGACTCCAATGGATTCCAATTATAATTTAGAGATTAAACCAGATGGCAAGTCAGTGAATAGGGAGAGATATTAGAGATTAGTAGGAAAGCTAATCTATTTATCTCACACTAGACCAGATATATCCTATATAATAGGTGTAGTAAGTCAATTTGCTAACAATCCTCAGAAAGAACATATGGAAGCTGTAAATAGGATTCTCAAGTACCTGAAGAGTACACTTAGTAAGGGTCTTTTCTTTTCAAAAGCTAGACAGTTGAATGTAGAAATCTACACCATGGAAAAAAATGAGTACCAGGAAGTAAAGAAGGAAATGGTGTAAAATGCAGATTGGGATGGATCAATATATTATAGATACTCAACTACATGATATTGCACATTTGTCTAGGAAAACCTAGCAACCTGGAAAAGCAAAAAACAACATGTAATGTCAAAAAGCTCTACATAATTAGAATATAAAGCATTGACATTAGGAATCTGTGAAGGAATATAGGAGTGCATGTTTTGAAAGAATTGGGATTAGGACCAACTGTACCAATCAAGATGTAGTGTGATAGTATGGCAGATCTCCAAATAGCAAAATAATCTAGTACAACATGATCGTTCTAAGCATGTTGAAATTGATCAACACTTCATTAAAGAAAAGATTGAAGCTAAGGTGATAGACTTAGCTAATATACCTTTAGGGAAATAGATAGCAGATGTGATGACCAAGCCTCCTGTAAAGAACAAGTTCAACGAGTTTACAAGTAAGTTGGGAATGTCCAATATCTATTCTCCAGCTTAAAGGGGAGTGTTAGAATTAGGTTTAGAATAAATAGGCCTAATTAATAATAATAATTAATATTTGATTATCTGTAATTAGGATTATGGTTAGTTAGCATGATTCTAGGGATTATTGTTTTAGAATTTGAAAGCCTTTTTTTGTTTGATACCTTCGATATTATAGAGAGAAAATATCTAGGGTTAGCTAGACCTATCCTTTTCTTGTCTATATGTACACATTATTGGTATTCAATAAGATTAGATTTTTAGTGCTCAATTTGCTTAGATAAAATTCCATGATAGTTGATCAAAAGCTTTGGAAAAATCAACCTTAAGAGCTGCTATTTTCTTCTTTCCTACCTTGGAAGTGTGTATTTGAGACATTATATCATATTCCAGAAGGATATTGTCATAAATTAGCCTCCCTTTTGAAAAGCACATTGATTTTCAGTAATAATTCTAAATATAGAAGCCTTGAGCCAATTACTTAGGACTTTATAGATAATCTTATATGTGACTGAAAAATCCCTAATTTGATATATGTTTTCATATTTTATTTGGGGTTTTTGTCAATTTAATTGACATTAAAATGCCTTCTTTGTGATTAATTGTGATTAAAGTTGTTTGCATAAAATTAAGGTTAAAGAGGGGGCAAAAATGTCATATATCTCATGATTTACCTTATTTAATTAATTTTTGGAATATAAGATATTATATTTTGGGTTTATTTTCTTTACAGATCAATTTAGGGAAAATTATAGAGGCCCAGAGTTCTTAAAAATTACAGTTCAACCCTACAAATTTTTTAAAATTTGTAGGGTATCTCTCCACAAACCTTTTATGCTTTGCAGTTTAAGTTTTGACTAGGGAAATTGGGTTTCAAATTCATACCTTCTTCAAGAGCCTGGTACTTTGATGTACTAGGGGGAATGCCATAGAGAATTTCACAAGAAAACAGAGCTCCATATTAGCCACTTCACTTCTGTCCACTACCACCTCTCTACTTCCGTCGCTAGCGACTCTCGCCTTCACCACTATAGTCACCGGTGATCTTCATTCTTCCCCCAATATGGAGTTTCAGTAAGACTAGAAGGAGGTAGCCACCGTTGATGCCTTTCAAGCTCCAGAACTCAAGCTTGGACCTTTAATCTTTCCTCCTCCACCTTCTTCTTCCTTATTTCCGCTGGTGACAATCATCCACTACCATAGTCGCTAGCAACCTCCATTTCCTTCCTTTTCACCACGTCTTCCTCCATTTTCGGTGAATTAAGCTAGAGATGAAAGCTGTAGTGGAGAGACCAGAAGCAACGTTGGCAAGCTTCAGAGAACACTAACGAGCTTCAACTAGCAACCTTCCCACTACTAACACACTTCATTGACTTGCAAAGAGAGACATAGGGTCGAGTAGAGTTTGAGAAAGAGAGAGAGAGAGAGTATCAGAGAAGAGTGACGAAGGCGCCAAAAAAGAAGACGACAAAGATTGAACCTTTACCATTCTTCTTTTCTTTCTTCGATCAACTTTTCACTGTGGAGCTTTAGAGAACACTGGCGAGACAAAAAGTTCATAACTCTAGTGAACCCCTTCCTTCTATATCTCCGGCAATTTGAATCACCACCTCTCTTCACTATTGGACTTTATTTTCTAGCCTTCCTCCAGCGTTCACATCTCAACTTCTAGATTATGGCCTCCTTTGTTGATGCTCTGCTGCTACTCACCAATCTTTCCCTTCTTCATTACTAATTCTATTCTATGTTGATGGTGTTCTCTAGCCAGTTGCTTAAATCTTTTGCTTCTTGGTGTTAGCTCATTGAGTGTATGTGGCTAAGCTTCTCTTCTCTTAAAGCAATAGTTTAAGTCTTGAGGTTAGAGCTTCACAGGGGAGTGTTGTTTATCTAATTTCTTACTCTTTCCATTTTAATAATTTAATTCTAGGTTTAGGCTTGATTATTATGACGGTTTGATGTTTTATATTGAGGTTTCATACAATTTGGGAGATTGGATGTATTTGGACTTGATTTTGTACATTTAATACTTTGAACTTAATTAGTAGTAATTTCATGTAATTGACTTGGTATAGCTTTTGTTTGAAGTTATTATGAATATTTAATTGCATTTCATTAATTCAAATTACTAGTGTTTAAATTAGGTTTCAGTTAGAGAGATTAATTCTTACCCAGTGTGGAGGAATTAATTCACCTAACTCACGTTAGCTCAAATGGTCTTTTTGGCACTTTTGTCAAACTAGAACACTCCTATAAATATTTTGAAGCAAGGATAGAAGAAATCCATTACTCTATG
The DNA here is from genome assembly GCA_963242795.1 of Inga leiocalycina. Lineage (NCBI taxonomy): Eukaryota > Viridiplantae > Streptophyta > Magnoliopsida > Fabales > Fabaceae > Inga > Inga leiocalycina. The sequence goes on from OY725320.1 coordinate 63,090,673, forward strand.
AGGTTTTTATCATACTTTTCAAAACCAATTTCCATTTCATTCCACTTTTATTCCAAACATTCAAAAATATTAGTTTTTAAAGCATTTAAGTTTAATTGCAATTTAATTGTTAGATAAAAACCTCAAAATACTTTTTAACTTGTTCTATGCCTATAATCACATTTAGTTGCTAGGTAATTAATAAAGGCTTCTCAAGAGATGATCCGGGATTGCACTATATATTAAAATCCTTAGTTAAATTTTGAAGAAGTTACTAAGGCATAGAAGCTAACATGCTATCTTTAGTGATATTACAAAGACTAGTTTGCCTGAAGTCCTTGAAGTGTTAGGATTGGTAGGCATAGCGAAATAATTTTAAAATTGATCTATCAATGGCATTTAAACAGAATTAGGAAGAATTGTACCTTTCTTTTTGTTCGCTCTTGGTTTTCGATCTTCATGAGCTGACACGACAATCAACTCCCTCTACCGGTATTCACACAAATGTTACTCCAACAAGGACTGTATGGTAGTGCCTCCAATATCTACTAGGGTTTTCTCACGACTCTGACTTCTCATCCATACGTGAGTTTTTCTGTTCCATCATTTTTTATAACCCATTATGGCTATATTTGAATTTCAAAATTAATCTTGATTAAATTTGAAATTAATTAACCCTTAATTATCTTGATAAGCTAATTAAATAAATTCAGTTTAATTAAATTTGTCATACAGTTTTAATTTAACCTATTTATTTAATCCGAATAAAGAGCCAATAGATTTAATTTATCCTTATAAATTAAATATGAGATATTATATTTCTATCATGTTAGTTATTAAATTTAATTTATCTAATAAAATTAATTTAAAACTAACATAATATAGTAATATTATCATATATATATAAATATGTATTTCAAAAATACATATATATATATATATATATATTATATTTCTTTTCACAGATTTATGTTATATATATAAATATAAAATTCATCTACCCTAAATTAAACATTGTCTTACATTGGACCATTCTTATGTGTGACCCTGTAGGCCCATAAGAAGTTGGCAGTGGGCTAATAATTGTACTAACCTATAAGTCACAAGCGACCTCTAGAAAGACATTACGACTACCCAATTCATATGAGGATCATTAACATGATGCAACTTGTTATACAACCATGTCACGTCCCTTTTGTCACAGATATTTCAGTCAAGGATGAGGCATGGATGATGTCATCCTCCTGTTCTTGATCATTACTTTCCTTATTCTTGAGTAGTCTAATAATAGAAATGGAAACTCCTTTCCATCGTAGTATGGCCATAGATTTCTCATATCACTCATCGAGGGGCCCAGTAATATCTCTTTACTAATGTGAGGGACAAATTCCATCTTGATTATTCATATTCCTCTACATGAGAAACCATCAAGCCTAATCGCAGCCTTTATCATCACCCGGCCAAAGGTGACTTTTGACTAGTTCAAAGCTTACCAACTCTCATGTAGGAATCCACGATAACCTCAGGTCAAAGGGCATTGTGACATGGTTATACTTAAGATAAGCTTATGACTTGATCTATGCAGCTTTCTCATAACGGGTTGGTCCAGCACCTTGTACTCTTACAAGTGTCTAATATTTTGATTTGTATCTCCATATCTTATCAATGTTATACTGGTCTTATTTCATCTCTGCTCCCACATAAATAACCAACCAAGGACATTCAGGATAATCTTTATGATTTATCTAAGGATATAGTCATCACAGCGAACATGCAAATAATATAATAACATAATAGAGAAAATTCATTAAATTAATAATGTTCAAAGTATAATGATTGGCCCCTAAGGCACAATTTACATCATGAAGTCTGTGCGGTTTTTCAGTTTTCAGCAATATGATGATGGTAGTCCTGTTCATTGATTTAAGTACATACTCAATCAGCCAGAAATGATTCACCATACAAATTATGTCTATACCTACTAGATCCCAGTGTTTCTGGAAGAAATGAGCATGGAAGCCATCAATACTCGGTGCACTATCTTTAAGAAGGTTGAACACTACATTTTTTACTTCAATATTAAATAAGCCCATCCTTAATTGATCAATTTCAATAGATAATAGAGTATGAATGGGAGGTGTTGTAAACCAGCTATAATATCTTCCAAAGAAGCTTGATGTGGTTCTTGATATAAACTTTTAAAGTGAGATAAAGCCATCTCAGAAAACTCTGTTTCATCAGAGGTCCATTGACCATCCTGTTTAAGCAGACTTATAATTAAGTTTTAGGATGATCTCTTATTACGGAATGGAAGTAAGCAGTGTTACTTTCCCCTTCAGAGATCTATTTTATCTTAGCTCATTGAGACCCAAAGCTTGCTTCACAATCATAGAAAGCCTCTAAGTGATGCTTGGTATCTTGAAAGACTTGCAATTTAGTAGAATTCATATTTTTCTCCAAAGAAATTTCTTTAAAAATATCATTCAACAATTGTTCTGCTTGAGAAATTCTTGAAGGTAAATTACCTATGTGGTTCCTACTCCATTTAGAAAGGGTTTGTAGAGTTCTTAACAACTTTAAATGAACCCTAAAGGAGGGGGAACTCGTAACTTGTTGTATCTAGCAGCTTCTAAGGATTACTTCATATTCTTAGAATAAGAACCAATAATTTTGAAATCTTTACTTATTTTTCCTAAAGTAATTTTCAAATGAAAATAGGATAGGGCTGTGATCAAAGGCTGCTATTGGAAGAGTGATAATGGTTGAAGATGGAAAAGCTTGCAAGCATTTACAATTACAAAAAAAGCTATATATATATATCCTTTCGAAGATAGCATTCTCATCCTTTATGTTATTGGCCCATGTAAAAGCAGGGCCATGCTGAGAAATACGCATCAAATTTGCTTCTTCTAGACATTGGTGAAATCAGGAAATGTTACATAAAGTGCCAGAACCACCAGATTTTTCATCACTTGAGATGATTTGGTTGAAATCTACTATTAGTAACTAAGGTATAGAGAAGGCACTTGTTTATTTAGTCCAATCCCAAATAACATATTTAAGATGGTAGTAAGGGGAACCATAGACAAAGGTAATGTAGTAAGAAGAGGATGCTTCATGATTGGATATCTTACAATGATAGAAAAAGGGGGATTGATCAACAACAAAAAGAACAAAAGTGTCTTTCCAACAAACCAAATTACTTATCCCATGGTTAAAATCATCTGAACTAAAGAAACAACTAAAACCAACTGATCTAAATGTTTTACAAGTATATTCAAAAGAGATTTTTTGTTTTAGAGAGATAAATAAAGTCAAGATCATAATTTCTTAACATCAACTTGCACCTTTATAGTACCATGATTTTTCTAAAACCATAGTAGTTCCAACTTAAAATCTTCATGGTGCTTGGGGAAGCATTGAATGGGCTACTTCCGTAGCCACTTTGACATAATTCTAAGGTAAAAGAGACAACTGACCTATAATAGTAAGGAGATTAATGCTTTCCATTAGATTTTCCTAGACCTAAACTGGATTAAATATTGGTAGACACATCTTCTTATACAAAAGAGGTAGACTATATCAAAGTTCATTCTCTTCCTCTTACTCATTTTAGTAAAGGCTCTTCTAAATTTTTTAGCCTTAAAAGGAGGTTTCAAAGTCTCTTATAACTTAGATCGCTTCTTCGAAGGTCTATTTTGCTGGCCTATGTTTTCTGCAACATGTGTTGTTTACCTCAATTTTTGGTGGTCATTGTGAGGTTCATCAACCTTGAATTCTGATTGTTTTATAACAGTGAAATGCTTTATTATGATTCTCTTGTTTGGGGTTTTGGCTCTTTGTTGAAGTGTGATTTCCTGAAGATTGCCTAACCCGGCAAGGTGAAGTAGAGAGCATTGAAGTTTTTTTTATGATGAAAGGAAGAAAAACTTGATCCAGATAACTTCCAAGCATGAAACTTCTTTCCAATCATAAAAGAAAAAAAAATCTAGAGATGCTTGCAAAATTTGATTATTGCTAAGACAAGTACTGTTCTAATTGCTCATGTTAACTATCTTATGTTGTTGAACCCTAAAGATACCAATACCTCTTCTAACAATCCTTTCAAAAGAAGTTGTATAAAAATCTTCATTACCAATTCGTATGAAACATCAAAGATTTAGAGGAATCCTTAGCATTTAAAGTTTATGCTTTGAAGTATGCAAGTTACATCTATTAAGATGATTCCAAAAACCAACAAAATTATTACCCGAATCCATAAGAAAATGCCGAAGAATCTTCAGTATAGAGTATGTGTGGCTAAGTTGGTAAATTAAGCATTATGTCCAATATAGAGTTGTAACATTGCTGCCAGATTATTTTTCACACTAGGTGACCATTGAACACCCGTACCCACAACAAGATTACCAAGGAAGGGTCTATACATTGAAGTAACAAAACAAATCCAATTGCAAACAACTAAGGCATATTGGGTAACAATGACTTTGATTTCATGATTTCCAAAATTGATAATGTAAAGCTAAAATTTCAAACCTGAAGATCAACTTATACGAATATTCATAGCCATAGAAATAGAGAATCAGAAACAGCTACCAAAATACTACCAGACCCAAATATCAGGTATTTCAAAGCATCAAACATAAGAATAAAAGAGGATAGACTTCCCATTTCACATGCATACTACAAGGAGGAAGAAGAAAAAACCCAAGATCCCAGTCTCCTATAAGCCTAATCCTTCTAGTTCGAGTTATAAATGGTGATAAGTTTAAAAGAAATCAACATGCAACCAAGGGTTTGGGGAACTCAACTCATAAGTTAGACCTAGAAGATAGATCAAATCCCCTTTAAAACCTAGGCCTTAGATCATTCCAATTCTTGCACCAATTTCTCAGTTAGAAGAAGAAGGAATTATTAGCCTTAAAGTTGCAGAGTGGTTCAGAGGAGGGAGAGCCAGTGATTCTAAACATATAGAATTGAGAGATAGAGCCCTAGCAGATTCACGATTATCGAGAGGACAATCTAAAGACAACAAAAGAAGATGTGTACTATTTAGAGGAAAGCCAAGGACCAGGGTCTCCTAAAGAAAGTAATAGAGGCAAATTGTTGCATTCAATTTGGCGGTTGCGGAAAAAAATATTGCATAACTAGTAAAGACGGTGTTGACAAGGTCATTTGGGGTAGATGCAATGTAAGATAGACATGGAGAAAATAAAATGAGCTCATCCATACAGGTCGTTGCTGGCAACAACGATAACATTGTTGTGGGAGGTTGAGATGGTGACACAGTTCAAGTAACTGTAGGGTTCCATTCATCTTTTACTATATCTACCATTCGATTTGAATAGTTCATAACTGTAGTAAAAGAAAGTGAGGAAAAAAACTACATTATAATATATCTACAGTTTTGAAATATTCAAATCAAAATTTAAAATTTTGAATTTATTTATATATTTTATAAAAGTTTTAATGATATTTTTACAAAATATTAAATCTGAACCATTAAATTGTTAATCTAATGGTGATAAAGGTGCAGAGTGTTAGATCTCATATGTTTTGATAATAACAAAGATTGGATCAATAATATGAAAGGATTTGATAACAAACAAATGGATTTGAACAAAGTGGCAAAGCATCACTTGGAGTAAACACTGGAAGTAATCAACAAATTTTGTGAAGGCTTACTTGAGTAGCTACTTGGGTAAGAGAAGCCATTACTCGAGTAGCCACTCGAGTAAGCAAAGAGAATTTCATCCAGTTAAGCACTGCCAAAATTTTGACAGGTTTACTCGAGGGACCACTCGAGTAATCTGCAAAGTTATATAGACCATTACTCAAGTAGCCACTCGAGTAATGAGGTTAAAAATCTTCCAATGACTCTCGGCTAAGAAATGCAGCATATCACTTGAGTAGCCACTCAAGTAACCAATGAGAAAATAGCATTACTCAAGGGACCACCCAAGTAATCTACAAAGTTATTTGAAGTACCACTCGAGTAGTCACTCGAGTAACCAGAAAGCAAACTCTTGGCCAAGAATTTGATGCTATTACTTAAGGGAATAATCGAGTAATCTGCCAGGTTATTTGAAAGTCACTCAAGGAACCACTCAAGTAATGTGTGAAGATAAATGAAGCCCACTTGAGTAGCCACTCGAGTAAGTAGTTTACCACAGTGATCACCCGAGTAACTTGTGAAGATAAAGACATGGCCACTCAAGTAGCCACTCGAGTAATTAGGTATTTTCAAGATTTGTAATATATTACTTTAGGTCTTACCCAAGTGATATCTGATTTAAAATGTTGATTTGTTCACTGCCATAATTTAGACAATTTTACTCGAGGGACCACTCGAGTAACAAACTTGATCACTCGAGTAAGGTAGCCTAGAAATTATGTTTTTGATTGAATGTCTATTAAATTGTTATCTATATGATTAAAACTTCATTGCATTAGTATCCTAAGTACATTTGCAGAGAAATAATGAAGAGATCATGCAAGAAGATCAAAGTCAAATAAAGTGTCCGAGCGTTCACCTACTACTACTTACCGCAAACGGATAGTTTTCCAATTCAAAGAACAGTCAACCGTTGCTGTGCGACTCTAACGGACATGTTTGAAATGCTTCCAACGGATACTACAAATCATCTATATATATGGAGCATTCAGAAAGAAGAAAAACAAGAGACACGAACTGAGATTACACTGATCAACACATTCTTAAATGCTTTGTTTACTTATACTCATTCATTATACTTCAGTGATTACATATTTACTCTGTGAGAGAGTTTTTCATTACAAACTAAATATTTGTTATTGAGACAACTTAAGGTAGTAGAACCTTGAGTTGGGGTTTTGATTACAACGTGTAAGGGGGAGCGAGTGTTCAGGTGGAGGAACTTGTTGTGTACTGAGGTGCCAAGAACCCACTGAATCTTGGAGAATATAGTGAAACTCTCAGAGACGTTCTGAAGACTGGACGTAGGTCAAAGTGGTTGTGGCCGAACCAGTATAACTCCCAGTGTACACTTTGGTGATATTTCTCCTTGTTCTTAACTACTTTTAATATTCCGTCAATTTCCTTATACGCAATGAAATTTATAGGATCACCCAATTCACCCCCCTCTTGGGTGAAACGCTTGCACTAACACAGAAGACAGAAGCTAATTCCACTAAATTTACTTTAACACATAAAAGGTTGAGAATCAAACTCTAATTGGTAAGCTTTTATTACTTATAATAACATAATTTGTTTGGTATCAAATTCTAGTTGTCTTGTTTAGCATTATGTTTCATGGTTGCAAGTAACAATTGTTAGAATCGGCTAACACCTAAGAGGGGGTGAATTGGGTGCAACATAAAAACTTTTAAAAACTTTTTGCATCTTAATGAAAGCAATGAATATGTAAATAATGAACCATAAATGCATACTAAAATATGTCAATCACTAATGTTGGAATTATAAGAGATAAGGGAAGAGAATATGCAAACTATAATTTATACTGGTTCCGACTAAGCCTTGATGACCTATGTCTAGTCCCCAAGCTCCACTTGAGATTTTCAATCCACTATCTTCTTGTTTAATCTGGGTACAAGAGAAGCCAATACAATTCTACAAGTTTAGTTGAGCACTTATGAAGCTTTTTATAATTCTCACATAGAGTTACTCCCCCTTACACATTGTAAGGATACAACCTTAATGATGATGAATTACAATGATCTTCACTCTTAGAAGTGAATTAAGAAGAACACTGAAGTACAATGCAAATAATCCCTCTCCCTTTAAGATAAATGATATCGAAGTTAGAAAAAACATAGAGTATTCGGGTTGAAGTAGGTGATTCATGGTTTTAGCATTTTAGCATAGTTGCTCTCTATGTTCAAATTTGAGTGTTTTTCTATTTATAGTTGATGGATATATGACCATTGAGTTTTTTCTTCTTCCTATTAGGCTTCTTAGATATGACTTATGGAAGTAGCCGTTGAAGCTTCTGACACAAAGTTGCATTTTGGCCATTGAGCACTAATCCAAGTTTAATCACCTATAATCCTCATGTAAACTTGATTAGTGGTGATTAGGAATGTTTAGGAGCAAGATAATCAAGATTTAAATGAGTTTGAAAGAATATCAAAAAATCCGAGATGATGATTAAAAAATGTGAACAAATATCACTCAAGTGTGGCCTTAAATTACTTGAGTGATCGCTTATCATTTGAGTGCTTACTTTGTCACTTGAGTATTCAAGTGATCTTAGTTAAGGCATTTTGATAATCATTAGCAAGTGTCCTAGTAGATTTGTGTTTGAAAATGATTCTTTTATCATTACCGCATGACTTATAAGTGATTCATATTACTAGAGTGCTTAACTTATTACTCAAGTGATCTTCCCTAGAATATTGCAACACTTTCTAATCACTTGTGAGTGACTTACAAGTGATCTTAGATCACTCAAGCGATTTCCCATCCACTTGAGTGATTTCTATATGAAAGATCTCATCACCTCAGAATCACTTGTAAGTAACTCATAAGTGATGGTCATCACTCGAGTGACATAGTGACATCACTCAAGTGATCCTTTTGTTACTCAAGTGATATATTCTCATTAGATCACAAACTTTCTAATCACTTGCAAGTGACCTGCAAGTGATACTCATCACTCGAGTGCTTACCATATCACTCGAGTAATTTTATCTTTGAATCCATTCGTTTGTTTGATCACTATTGAGTGACTCACTAGAATTTTGTAAGTCAAGCTTCATCACTTGAGTGGCACATTCTTTACTCAAGTGCCCTTTCCCTTTTTTGGAACATAGATAGTTTGGCATAGAAGTCAATTTCCATTGGGCATAACTTTTCTACTATAACTTCAAATTTGGCAAACGACCTATCTACAGAAAGCTCTTTAAGTCTACTTTTCACTACAACTAGAATCGATCCCAAATACATTGTATTCCAAAATTTATGATTCAATTCATAACATCGGGTTTGGAACACAGCATGGATTTTGAGCACCAAATTTTGAAGTTCATATCTCTGACAACTGACAATATTTTAGCAAGAAATTGATGTCCATAAATCACATTATGAGTCTATTTCCATATGAAACAATTGTCATCTCAATCAGATGTGTGGTTAGAGATACAATTGTCATCTCAATCGGATGTGTGGTTAGAGATATATGATCAAATTACTAAACCTATGTCAAGTTGAACGAAAACAGAGCTGAACAGAGTTTACTAAAATATGATCATCACTCGAGTGGAGCTTTTTTAACTCAAGTGAAACATATAAATTACATCTAGAGATGCAACTCAAGTGCTAATGAAGTATAACTTGAGTAAAGTTGATTTAACCTCGATATAAGGCACTTTAACTTCTGATTAAGCCATTCTAACTTCCCATTTAGCATAACAACCTCTAATACCAAATCTAAGAACTTGAAACTTGATATTCCTATCATACTTTGCAATTTTTTCTTTTTTAATCTCTTCTCTTCTCTTCTTCTTCATGATTATTCTTCACAATCCTTTTGATAACTCCTTGCTTTTCTTAATTAATGTCTCATTCTTCTTCTTCCTTTTAATCATTCTTCATAATTCAACTTGATAGCTTCTTTCTTCTCTTAACTTTCTCTCCTCCTAAGTGATAACTTCTTTTTCTTATTCTTCTCTTGACTAACCTACAATATATTTCACATTAAATATAGTTGCTAGTCAAAGTATAAGATAAATACATAATACAAACTTTTTGCTCTTAATATTTAGCATCTATATTTGACATCATCAAAACTAGTCATATCTTACAATAATTCTACATGTTTTTAATCAGGTTGTTATAATTTTGTTTTTAGTTCTTACAGTTTTTTCAATCATGAGTATTAGTTCTTATACTTATAACAAGCTATATCTCTTGGGACGTTACACGGGGGAGCATTGTACCTGAAAGTGTTAATTGTGATACTAGTATATGCAGAGAAATAATGTTAGATAGTATGATTATCCATATATATTGATAAGGTAATAAACTTGTTATATTGATTTTAAATGGAATTAATTTGATTATCATTGTAAAACAATGTCCAAAATTGCTTTTGGATATGAAGGGGAAAAGCATTTGCAGCCCACATGATTGATTTTATAGTCTCCAAATGTCTATTAGTTGATTATGAATTTATAATTTATGATTCATGATTTGATATCTATGTTCAAATTCATGATTTAATGTCTTTTTCCAAATTCAATTTACTTTATTATCTCATCTTCAAACCCTAATAATAAAAAATAGGAATTAAATGGGAATAATATCCTAATATATTCGAATAACTTGGAAATGGAATACATAATTTTAGTCTGTAGCTATTATTGAAGATGCCAAACTTTATCGAGTGAAAGTAAATTGTCTATATGAGGGAATAATTTGTAATGATTTTTCTTTAAAAAGGAAATTACTTTAACATGTATTAACTGAATGATTGTTAATGTAATTATGTATGGATTATGAAGGCAAAAAAAATTATGTATGGATTATGAAGGCAAAAAAAAAAATTATGTATGGATTAATTTCATGATGTGGTTACCCAACCCGTTTTTTAGTTTATCGAATTTTTAAGTAGGTATTACAAGATTTCATCTATAAAGTTGATGATTTTTTTTTTTTCAATTTGCAAGAGAAAAGATGTTAATCACTGATCGATTATGTGGCTCTCACCTATATATAGTTGGATTAATTTTGTCGCATAAATCTAAATAACTAAAATCAAAATCATCCATATGCAAATTATATATGCAATGAGACAATTCTGAGCACAATAAATTTTTAAATTTTTATTTTGATCATATATAAATTGTATTCTAGTATTTTATTTTTTTTAAAAAAAACTTATTTTTCATTTTGTATTTTGTGAAAATTTACCTATCGCTTAACAAGTATCTACAGTAGCCCTAATCAACAAATTATGGATATAGGGATATTAATGCCTATAACTGAAATACTATAAAAACTAAATAAAAAGAAGAAAAAACTACATAGACCTAATTAAAAGCCATGTAAAATTATTAAAAATGACAAATTAATTTTTTCATAAAATTGGAAGAAAATTATATAAACCAGACTAAGAAAACTACAGCATGATGGGTATTATGAAATTTGTTTTAATTTTTATATCCAATCTACCTTAATGTCTGTGAATGAAAAAAATAATATAGAATATTAATGATAATTGAACTACATGAAAAGCATTCAATTCTCTTCAAATAAGATTGTGAATTCATATGATGTGATTAAAAAAAATCAAGTTTTTGGATTTCTCTAGGGGTTTTTGCTAGACGATTTGTGAGAATGTAGACCCACAATGTAAAACCTCACTACCTCTAAGTAATTGTCGTAGCTGCATACCCAAGACTTGAACACGTCTCCAATATTAAGTTGGAACGACCCATAGCTATTGGATCCAATTAAGCGCTCGGTTGGGGGGGGGGGGGAACAAGTTAAGAAAACTATGGCCTTCATGACCCTAAAAATGTTGGAATATATGAACCAATTGTGCCAAATATTAAATAAAGTTAATTTACTCAAAACATTATTATTATTATTATTATTATTATTATTATTATTATTATTTGCCAACTTACTCAAAGCATTCTTAAACTTTGAACTTTGTGTGGATAAATCCCAATCATCATTATATAGCTCTTTAAATAATATTTTTTGTGCGTATATAACCTCTTCAAACTTTGAATTATATGCGCTAAACTTTAATAATATGTGTTAAAACTAATGAACAAAACTATTAGTAAGGGAATTATTTGCATAAATGTAAGAGTTTAGGGATATTCATTGAAAAGTTTGAAAGTTTAAATAGATTTATTTAAAATAACATAAAGTTCAGTGCAATTATGTATAGTTTTACCATTAAATAATTTCACAAAAAAGAAAATGGACAAGAACAGTGGAAAGTTGGGAAATGATTTATAACCGAATCTTGGAAGGGAGCATCTTTGGACTTGAAACATAGACTAAAGGGGATGGCTTTTCAAAGATACACATAATATTGGTTGTAAAGATAAGTTGGAGCAGCTGGTCCATCAATTTACCCACTTTGTTCTTTCTTTTTCTTTTTCTAAAAAGAAGTTTCTGATTATTATGTTTTTGATAGATCTTCTCTATCTTCTCAAAACATGAACTGTTCTTTTCAATTCCAATTTCACCAATTAGGGACAATAATCCATATAATTGGAAATCAATTGGTGGCCTCAATGACAAGGCAAATGCATCTAACTCTACTCTCCTTGTTTTATTTTTGCTTTCTTTGCTCCTTGATGGAATTGAAGGAATTTGTTGGCACCGTTGCCATTGCCATTTATCGGAACCAACGCATTTTTAAATCATTATTGTCGGGCCAATCCATTACTCTTACTATCTTAAATGTAAGAGTTAGTTGAGAGATTTATTTTGATTATAAATGTAAAATTTTAATCCATTTTATCTATTAAATTTATAATTTTATTCAAAAGTGTTTCTTGAATCGCACATATCAAAGGGGTTTGCATAATGAGATTGATTTCCATGATGCAAATGAGTAAATGAGATATTTTAGGAAAATGGACACATTTTTTTTATAAATAATTAACTTTACTAATTTTCTTAATCTCTATTAATTAGATATATGGTTATGATATTTAGTACTAGAGGAGTAGAACAATAGTGTTTTTATATATCTATAGAGTTTGAAGAGTAAATGCTTTAAAAAAAAAAAAAAGAGTTTGAAGAGTAAACAACATCCTACATGATTGAATGTGAATGCGTGTTAGGCTATCAATTCATAAAGTCCAAGTTAATATGGTCTTATAGCCTAATGGTATGAAACATCTCTAGTAAATAAAAAGTCACCAGCATAATCTTGCTTATAACCTTAGGCTCTTAGTTTCAGCCCCTTGATTTTTTTTTTCCAAAAAAAAATGTTTAGAAGGTACAGATTAACTTTAGTAAAATTTAATTTTGATGCTTGTTTGGGTCACTTATTAATGACTTTTGCAAAGTAAAATAGAGGATCTGCTCAAAACTGCTAAGTTTTGTATATGGAAAAAAAGTACTTTTCAAATTGTTGGATAACCAAAATTACACTATTTATAATAAACTTGCATGATCTAATAGATAAAATAGATAGACTTCTTCAATATAGAGTAGGGTTAAAGGGCTAAAATGCTTTGGAAGTTTCCACAAATGGGCATTAGAAATTTCGACGAGGGCAACTTTATCCCGAAAGTTTAAAAAATAAGACAATATTGCCTTAACCTAACAGATCTAAGTGGTCAACAATTAGTTGACTGGCTATGCTAAGATGACATACCCACATGGCATCCACATCACCTTGGTTGAAGGGTATTTTTGCTTCGGAAGTTATTATGGAAGAGTTGTGGGCATCGGTCAAAAATTTTTTGTTGATTTATTTTTTTTATTGATTTATTTCATGTCTGGAATGCCGCTATCAAGCACTAAATGATGAAAAAATGAAAAATCAACAAAAATCAAGAACCAATAAATCAAAACTAAATATATAAGTAGAGAAACTAAAAACCATAAAGTCAAAATCAAAAGAAAAACAAAAAATCTCCTAGTTAAAAAAAGCAACAAAAATTTTGGGCTTGGGAAACTAAAATATTTATAAGAAGAAAACAAAGAAGACAAAAGATGCAACACCCCAAATTTTAATCACCAAGATATATTATAATTATTTAAAAATATTCAATAAAATGGTGAATATTCATTGTCATACGAATTAAATATTGGAAATTGAAAGGCGAACAGTACTTCCAGTGAAATCGCCTGTGAGACAATGAGTTTGTCATGTGGTTTTGAATAACCAAATGATAACAGAAATTTATGAAATTTTTCATAATGAATGTAGACATCCTAAACTTTAATTTGATAGGTCACATGAATCAATTAGAGCTATATACAAAGAGTTATGAATTTTTGAAATGAGCCCAGGAAAACTGCCTATTTTCTAGAACAGCTTCCAAAAACTAAAAATCAGGGAATGATGCACTTCTAATTGGAAAAATTCTATATTTTTCCTTGAAAATAAACTCAATAAGGGTTCTATAGCCATTAGAATCACTCCAATTCAATTTCTACAAATTTAGTTATGATTTTTCAAACTTTAGGCAGAAAATCTAGCAGAATTTTGTAAAAATCCGAAATTGGGAAAAATAATTAATTAAATGATGGGATATTATTAAATCATCATCCTCTTTCTTCCAGCCCCAAAAATGACGTCCAAGGGCATAAAATAGAGAGAGAGAGAGAGAGAGAATGAGAAGAAAACTCAAAAGGTAGGTCGATTTCTTCAGTGATTTCATTCCTGATGTGTAAATATTGCAAAAACCTGTGGGGTTAAATCCTGTACGTAAACACATACTTAATATCAGTATATTTGCATTACTTCTGTATGCCTATGGAACAATGTCTTTATCACTCTTTGTGTATTGAAATGTTCATAGGTGTTGACATTTTTGGTATCAGAGCTTAAAGCGGTTTGGCATTATCAAAATGGTTCTTTTAATGAAATTAAATAGTTAATAAAGTGGTTAGGAGTAGAAAATAGCAATTCTGTGGAGTAGGAATTGAAAAACCCTAACTTTTCCCAGAAAACCTGAGAATTTCAGCCAGGGCCAAAAATGGGGCTAGGAGTTGGATTTTCTTGAAACTAATAATTCCATTATGTTCAAGAGAGAAAATTAGGTGGGTTACAATTGAACACTTTTTTAGAAAAGCACTAAAAAGTATAATTATGAAAATGCCCCTAAAACCCTGAAATCAAGGCTGCCAAGGGCATTTCTATTTTTTGGCAGTGAATTTAGCAATTATTAGGCTAGAAATGGATTCTGTCAGCAAAAATATGTCAAAATAGCCAGGGTCAAATTTTCAAAAAAAGTACGATCAGACTGGGTGCAGCGGAGCCGGGATAGGCCGAGTCCCTGGAGGCATTTAGGTAAATTTTCACAATGTGCTTATATAACTACTATAAAGACTATGGAAGTGCCTAAAATGATATATGAATGGGCTTTAACCTAATTCTTGTACATTTAACATTTTAGGACCGAGTCGTGAACTAGTTAGTGGCATGCTTTACGAGGCACACGTTTTGAGAGGTGGAAAAAGGTTAAGGTAGTAACTCTCTCCTTTATACACTATGTAAACTTATATGTGCTTCGTGTATGCCATTTTCCTGTGATATGTATAATGTACTCTCTAACTGGTGCAGGAAAATCACAAGTATCGTGTGAGGGAGAATCACACAATACCCCAACAGCCTTGAAAAAGGATCCTATTATGAGAATTTGGTACCAAGAGGGTACATTGCCCAGTCAGGAGACTAGGGTATGAAAGTTAGGTTCTGACAGCAATTGGTCCTGACTTAGGGTCTAATATTGGTTAGCCCTGAAATGTGCACATTCCGAGAAACATGTTTACAGTGATTTATTCTATTGATTATGTGGATACCTGGATAATTATTTGTTGCATTTTATATGATTGACTTTCTGTTACTACTAAGATTCGTTTGAATCTCACCCTTTTTCAAAATAACAAAATTCCAGTAAGAGCTAGCGGCTCCAAGGGAAAGACAACCGATACTGGCAAATGAGCATGTGGAACCCAAGATTTAACTAGTGGTTATATGTGGCCTCCATTTTGGACAATTTTAGATGAATTGTAAATATTGTCAAACCCTGAGGTGTTGAATCTTATATGTAAACACATACTTAATATCAGTATATTTGTACTATTTCTGTATGCCTATAGAACTATGTCTTTATCACTCTTTGTGTATCGAAATGTTAATGGGTATTGACATTTTCAATATCTGAGCTTAAAGCGATTTGACATTTTCAAAATGGTATTGTTTGCTTGGAACAGTACATCATGAGCAGTTCGAGTGAGTTATCAGAGGGAGAACTATCAGTGAACTAGCGGCTGGTGGAGTAGCATATCCCGGACGGCCAGCTATTTATAGAGTACTATGGGTCTGGAGGAGTCTATATGATGCGGATGGCACAGAAGACTGTTCCAGTACTACCCATATATGGACTGAAGTCGAGGTCGGTATCGCCAAGGCAATCAGAGGTCAGGAAGATAGGGTAGGATCTAGAGGAGGATCCTGATAAGGATCTAGAGGAGGACGCTGATGAGGATCTGGAGGAGTACCCAGAGCACGAGTCGAGTGATTGAGTTTCGGGCAGAGCCATTATAGGTGTTGTATGATTTGCAACCAAACTTGGAGCTAGGGTATTATATTAGGGGCAGGTACCATAAAGCACTACAGGAACATGATACACCCAGAGGCAGATATCTAGCTTTCCTAAGAGGTGTAGAGCCGCTATATCGGTTATAGATGCAGCTGGAAGTCGTGTTACCTTATGAGTGCTGGGTTTACACTACTATGCATTTCTTCATGGACACAGCATACTGGAACCAACAAAAGATTCATATTGTTCAACGGGGCCTGATTGTGAACTTCTAGACATTTTTTAGGCAAATTAGAGACCTTGTACTGAGGTATATGTATGTCAAGTGATGTGGGGCCCGCACAGTATATTTTGGTGACTAGAGCTAACCGGCACGTATTTCGGACAAGGGCAATAAGGTGCAACAGATGGATGGAAGAAGATAAAGCCAGAGTCGGTGTTTTAGGAGTGTCCGTAGAAAGTTAATTATGCTTGACCCAGGGTAATCTAGGATGGGTGACCCCCGGGAATTTTCATTTACTTCGAATTTATGAATTTTGTAAAAAGGATTAATATGTCATGTACATTAGTTTATAGGTTATAGGATGTTTCTAACTTTCTGTAACTATTGTAAGTAGTTGCTGTATGCTATATATGACATATATGTGTAACCTAACTTTTATAAAATGATGAAAATGTCCTTGTTCTTATGTGAAATTTATTTTTTCTCTATTTTCATGTAGTGTGAATTATAGAGATGGTTCGTAGTAGACCACATGGCTGAGGCTGAGGACAAGGTAGGACTGAGGGTCGGGATGGTAATGAGGAAAAGTAGGTGCTAGACCAGACCCATTCCAGTAACAAATACTTGGTATGATGACACAACAGCAGGCCACGATGAACGAAATCAAAGAAGACCTACAGGAAGTGCAGCATAGGCAGGATCACGTAGAAGATCACCTAAATGAGTTGGTCAAAGGGAATGGTAAGGAAGAACTGCATGAGGAACCCCTACCAAAGGATATTGTACTATAACCGGAAGCTGACATACAAATCTGGTTAAGTAGGTTTAGTAAATAGCAGCCTCCTATTTTTTGAGGAAAATTTGATCCGTAAATAGCCGAAGAATGGCTGTTACGTCTAGAGGATATCTTTAATATGATGCGGTGTCCAGATGATATCAAAGCTTTATTAGCCATCTACAAGTTAGAGGGTGAGGCCAATCGGTAGTAGAGGAACACAGAGCTCATTCTGAGGGGAAGGAATATTCCGGGGTGACATGGGAATTATTCCAAGAGAGGTTTAATGACAAATATTTCCCCCTTCCGTCAGGAGAGCAAAAGAGCATGAATTTCTTAGCATCCAATAGCAAGGTAAAGAAAGTTTTGATGATTATCTGGCACGATATATTTGTTGCTCTCGATATTCAGCATACCTTAAGTACCAGGATGACAAAGAATGGAGCACAGACATGATGATTGAATAGTTGAAGCAAGAAATGAAGGAAAGACTATTTTCGAGGTGCTACACAAAATTTAATAAAGCTGTGGAAGAATGTTAGGTTGTTGAAAAAAACTTGTTGAGTATGGTAGCTAAAGATAGTAGCAAGAGTGTGACTAGAAGTGGTAGTCCATCACAAAAGAGAAAAGATCAAGGCGGACCCTCTAGGGGCACTAACAAGAGGCCGAATCAAGCTGGGGGCCGTTGAGGCTAGGGCTCCTTAAGAAGTAGAACCTATTGGTATTATAGAAAACCACATCATCCTGGTAGATCATGTAGTGGTGCTTCATTACCACAGGCATCGCCAATAACTCAAGGAGTAGAACCTATTGGTAATATGAACCTTTGGGTACCAAGCTTAGATTCAGCATGACATATCATCCTCAGACAGATGGGCAGACAGAGTAAACCATATAGACACTTGAGGATATGATAAGGGCATGTGCAATTGATTTCAAAGGTAGTTGGGACAAATTCCTTCCATTGGTAGAGTTTGCTTACAACAACAGTTGTCATTCGAGCATCCAGATGGCTCCATATGAGGCACTGTATGGGAGGAAATGTCAATTACCCTTGTACTGGACAGAGTTGTTTGAGAGGCATTTCCTGGGGCCAGATATTGTTGACCAGACAATGGAGAAAATAAAGTTGATCAAGTAAAGGTTGTTAACTACTTAGAGCTGATAGAAAATCTATGCTGACAAAAGGCGAAAACCTCTAGAATTTGAATTTGGCGACCATGTATTTATGAAAGATCACCAGTTATGGGTATTGGCAGAACATTGAAAGTGCAGAAGCTGCATCTAAGGTACATTGGTCTATTTGAGATCTTAGCAAAGATTGGGCCAGTAGCGTACCGCATTGCTTTGCCACCGAATCTAAGCAGGCTACACGATATTTTCCATGTTTCCACGTTAAAGAAGTATTAACCCGATCCAGAGCATGTAATTGAGTATAAAGATGTGGAAATGCGTGATGACTTGACTTATGAAGTCACACCTAAACGGATCATCGATCGGCAAGACAAGCAACTCTAGAGTAAGAGCATTCCATTTGTCAAAATTTTCTAGAAAGAGTTATCTCCTAGAGCGACAACATGGGAAACAAAGGAGAGTATGAAGAAACATTACCCAGAATTTATGGATGTACAAGTGTAGCAAATTTCGAGGACGGAATTTATTTAAGTAGGGGAAAACTATAACGCCCCAAATTTTATTCACCAAGATATATTGTAATTTTTTGGAAATATTATATAAAATGGTGAATATTCATGGACATAGGAATTAAATATTGGAAATTGAAAGGCGAACAGTACTTCCAGTGAAATCGCCTCTAAGGCAATGAGCTTATCATACGAAAAATGATGACAAAAATCTATGAAATTTTCCATAATGAAAGTAGACATCCTGAGCTTTAATTTGATAGGCCATATGAATCAATTGGAGCTATGTACAAAGAGTTATGAATTTTTAAAATTCGCCTAGGAAGACTACCTATTTTCTGGAACAGCTTCCAAAAACTAAAATCTAGAATGATGTGCTTCCAATTGGCAAAATTCTATATTTTTCCTTGAATCACTCCAATTAGAATCACTCAAATTCAATGTCTATAAATTTAGTTATGATTTTTCAAAGTTTAGACAGAAAATCTGCCAGAATTTTGTAAAAATACGAAATTGGGAAAATTAATTAATTAAATTATGGGATACTTTTAAACATCATCCTCTTCTTTCCATCCCCAAAATTGATGTCCAAGTGTAGAAAATAGAGAGAGAAAGAGAGAGAGAGTTATAGAGAGAGAAGGAGAAGAAAATTCACAAGGTAGGTCGATTTCTTCGGTGAATTCGTTCCTATCGTATATAATCCTTCTCCTAAGCTTCTCTTCTACATGATTTAAGGTAGTTGAAGCTCAAATTTCAGTGTTAAAGGGGCTAGAGTCTCGTCCATACTAGAAAAGAACCAGAGGAGGCAAAAGGTAACTTCTGAACCTTCGATTATTGATTGTTTTGGCGCTGAGAATAGTTTAATCGGTGAAATTTTGATTGGTTTGCTCTGAATTTGAATTTGGAAAAGGTCGAGGCCTAAATGTTATGCCACCAAAGTTGAGTCTAAAATGGAGGTTTTAACATAATTAAATAGTTAATAAAGTGGTTAGGAGTAAAAAAGAGCAAGTCTGCGGAGTCAAAATTTAAAAACCCCAACTTTTCTTAAAGAACTTGAGAATTTTGGCTAGGGTTAGAAATGGAGCTAGGAGTTGTATTTTCATGAAACTAATGTTTCCATTATGTTCAGGAGGGAAAATTAGGTGAGTTTACAGTTGAACACTTTTTCAGAAAAGCCCTAAAAAGCATAATTACGGAAAAGCCCTTGAAACCCTGAAATCGGGGTTGCCAAGGGCATTTCTATCTTTTGGAAGTGAATTTAGAAATTCTGAGGCCTGAAATGGATTCCTTGGGTAAAAATATATCAGAATAGCCTGGGTTAAAATTTTGAAAAAAGTGCAATCGGACCAGGTGCAACTGAGCTAGGTCCACAGGGGCATTTTGGTAAATTTTTACAATAGGCTTATATAACCACTATAAAGACTATGGAAGTGCCTAAAATGATACATAAATGGGTTTTAACTTAATTCTTGTACATTTAACATTTTAGGACCGAGCTGTAAGCGAGTCAATGGCACGCTTTACGAGGCACACATTTTGCGAGGTAGAAAAAGGGTTAAGGTGGTAACTCTCTCCTCTATACACTATGTAAATTTATAAGTGCTTCATGTATGCCATTTTCCTGTGATATGTATAATGCATTCTCTAACAGGTGCAGGAAAATCACAAGTACCGTCTGAAGGAGAATCACAAAATACCCTAATGGCCTTGAAAAGGGATCCAGTTATGAGAATTTTTTACCAAGAGGGTACATTGCCCAGTCAGGGGACTGAGGTATGAAAGTTGGGTTCTGACAGTAGTTGGTCCTGACTCGGGGTCTAATAGAGGTTAGCCTTGAAATGTGCACATTCCGAGAAACATGTTTATAGTGTATTTATTATATTGCATTATGTGGATACCTGGCATAATTATTTGTTGCATTTTATATAATTGATTGTCTGTTACTACTGAGATTTTTTTGAATCTCACCCTTTTTCATAATAACAAAATTCTAGCAGAAGCTTGCGGCTCCAAAGGAAAGACAGCCGATATGGGCAAATAAGGGTGCGAAACCCAAGATTTTAGCAAGTGGTTATATGTGGCCTCTATTTTGGACAATTTTGGATGAATTGTAAATATTGTAAAACCCTGAGGGGTTGAATCCTGTATGTAAATATGTACTTAATATCAGTATATTTGTACTATTTCTATATGCATATGGAACTATGTCTTTATCACTCTACGCGTATCGAAATGTTAATGGGTGTTGACAAAAGAAGGGATGGTAACCCATTGAAAAACTCTTTACAAATTTAATTTGTTTCTTGAAACATGCTCATTTCTAACATCAACACAACATAAAGTAGGTGTGCTTCACCAATAGAGGTCAACTCCTCATGAGTTATGTGTTTTGAACAAGATTCCCTTACCAGGGTTCATCTTTAGGTACCTTAGGATTTCATGCACAACTTCCATATGTTCTTCTTAAGGGTTACTTAAGAATTGGCTCACTAGCCTCACAGGATATGCAATGTCTAGTCTTGTGTTAGTGAGGTAGTTCCCACCAACCGTTGGTGCCTTTTCTTGTTTTCTGGTACTCCATCTTCCTTGAACTCTAGGTTAGTATCAGTATTCATAGGGGTGCCTGATGGACTTGGCCCAAGCATACCTGTTTCCTTTAAAAGATCCAATGTGTACCTTTTCTATGATACTACTATTCCTTCTTTAAACCTGGCTACCTCCATTTCAAGGAAATATCGCAAATTTCCCAAGTCTTCAACTTCAAATTCTTGTGCAAGAGATTTCTTTAGTCCTGCTATGCCTTCTCGGTCATTACCTGTGACAAATATATCATCTACATATATAATCAATATTGTCATTTTATTATAGATATGTTTTACAAATAAGGTATGATCAGTTTGACATTGAACAAGTCAAAGCTTCTTTACACAGCTAGTAAACCGTTCAAACCATACCTGAGGTGATTGTTTCAAGCCATATAGAGACTTGTAAAGCCTACATGCGACATTTGGAATATTAGGTTGTTTTACTCCCTCAGGAACAACCATATACACTTCCTCTTTGAGGTCCTTATTGAGGAATACATTCTTTACATCTAGCTCATGTAATGGCTAGTCTAGATTAACTATAATAGATAATAGTACCTTGATAGTGTTTAACTTGGCTACTGGTAATAAGGTTTCTTCATAATCAATTCCCTCAGTTTGAGTGAATCCTCAAGCCACTAGTCTTGCTTTATACTTATTTAAGCTTCCATCAAGGTTGTATTTCTTAGTAAATACCCATTTCGAGCTTACAATCATCTTTCCTTCTGGCAGTTTCATCAATCTCCAGGTTCCATTTTTCTCAAGAGCCCTGAGTTCATCATTTATTGTTGCTTTCCAACTAGGATGTACCATAGCTTCTTGGTATGTACTGGGTATTTTTTTACTGTCTATGTTAGCAATAAAGGCTTTATAAGTTGTAGTTAGGTTGTTGTATGACATAAACCTTTAAATTGGATGTTGAGTACATGTGCGTACCCCTTTTCAGAGGGCAATGGGCTAGCCTAGATCATCAGGAACTGAGTTAGATGCATATTCTTGGGTTTGCCTTGGAACATTTGAGGTTATACTTGCCTCTCCATCTTGCTACTTTGACTGCCTTGTTTCTAGTGTCATTCCTCATGCACTGTCATCATTTTTTGGTTTAGTGATACTTTTGCGCATTTCTAGTTGTGTATCTTTAGATTCAGGCTCAGTTTCATACTCTTGTGGTCTGGATCTAGTTGTGTAGGTGCAGATTTAGGCTCGGTTTCAGATTCTGGTAGGTTTGGATATGTTGCTGGCTAGGTTGAGATAATAGGTGAGGGTGCTAGTGGTGGTTTATATTGATGCGAAAGGAGGAAATTCAATTCCAATTCCTTTAGATCACTCTCCCCCTGATTGGATTTTTCTGGTAGTATGGGCTGTCTTCAATAAATGTAACATCCATAGAGATAAACATTTTCTTTAGAGTAGGGGAGTAGCACTTATAACCCTTTGCTATGGTGAATACTCGAGAAATATGCATTTAAGAGATCTAGGGTTAAGTTTCCCTCTATGGTAGTTATGGATATAAGCTAGGCATCCAAACACTTTGTGAGATATGGAGGATATTAGATGTGTTTGTGGGTATGTTTTGGAAAGAATATGAGTTGGAGTATGAAAATCAAGTGTTTTGGATGGTAGGTTGTTGGCAAGATAATTTGCTATGAGAATAACCTCTCCCCAGTAAATTGAAGGTATGTTGTGTGTGAGCATAAGGGCCCTTGTAATTTCTAAAAGTTATCTAGTTTTTTCTCTCAGCAATACCGTTCTATTGAGGTGTGTAAAAGCAACTGGTTTAGTGAAATGTACTTTCTTCATTAAGTTATTTTTTGAATTGTGAACTGAGGACTCTCTCCCATTATTGAGAGAGGGAAAGTATTAAAAGGTAGATTAGTAGTGAAACCAGGGTTGGATCTCATATTTGTTGCACCAAGCTGCTGCACATCGTCATGCAATTGTGAGCTTGTAGCATCGACGCTACCTTGGAAGGCACCGTGTGTGCCGAATTGAATCAGATTCTGATTCATTGCTCTGATACCATGTGAATAACTCAGAATCTGTTATTAATATGTTGAGTGCAATAGAGATATATAGGAATGTCTACCCCACTAGAAACCCTAGTATCTGGCCAAAAAATAAGGAAAATAAAAACAGAAAGATAATAGATGTTTAAATCTAAGATTGTGACCTAAGATACTAATTTATTCTAGATCTGATAAGATATCAATAATTAATCTAATAATTAACCTAATGAGCTAAGGCCCAAGTTGCTAGCCAACAATTATTAAATATACTTGAGATATCATATTATTTATTTGCTCTAATAAAAAATAGTTCAAATTAAAAATACCCTTTTTAATTGGCATGGATTAGGGGACATGTAAATACCTCCCTATGTGCTCTTTGAGGTAGGGATTACGATTGAGTAATACCATCATTTCATGCTTAGTATGACGTAATAATGAGGTGTCCAATCACAATCCTTATCTCAATTTCATCCTTCATGAAATTACTCAATACCCTTAGCCTACTCCATAAAGCGAAGGTGCCATTTTCCTCCTCAGTCGTTGTTGCCACCATCTCCATCCCCAGTCACTAGCTTCCATATTCAGTCACCGCCTTCTCTTCTATCTCTGACAACCACCTTCTCCTATTTGAGTTCACCAAATTTGATTCCATGAGTTCAATGGTGGTCCTAGATGGTTTGAGTTAGGTAATGAGAACAATGGTTATCCTTTATTGACATTGTCACTTGTTTATCATATGGTTTAAGTCCAATTGCGTTCCCAAGAAACTAGATAGTTCGTGGCTTGGATTGTATGATTAACTATGGGCTGCATGGTGGCTGCAATGGTCTCTTAGGGTTGTGTATTGGGTTCAACTATGTTGGTTCGATAGGTTAAGATGGGTTCAACTAACAAATGTGTTGCAAAAAGCTTTGGAGATGGATTTTCTAAAGGGTAATTTGGTCATTTTCTCCCTCATACTTAATGACACTCAAGGAAACGCTTCAAGTCCCATTTGACAATTAATTAGAAAATTGGGATTTATCCCTAATTAATTTTCCTATTTGGGAAGGCGGTGATAGAGCTGGTAATATGGATTTTAACCGTGGGTAGAAACCGCACCAACCCAATAAAATAGGTGGTTTAAGGTCTACAAAAGTGGGACCATTTTGATGATGTTCTTTTTTGTCTGAACCTATATAGGCCCAATCCATGACTAGTTGGACTACCGGATTGGCGGTTTGGACAGTTTTTATTTATATTATTTTTTTAAAAAACAAATCTATAACTTTTATGAGTGTATTGTGTAACTTAATACTATAAATATCAACTAATTATTGATTGTATTAAATGTTAATGATGGCTTTTGGATTTATGTTTATTTTGTATTGTGTGAACCTGTGATGAATGCTTAATTTGTAATGTTTGAAACTTTGAATTTGATATTTTATTATCACTTTATGATTTTGTAATGTATTTTTAATTTTTGTTATGGTTTAGATTTGTAGGAAAAAATTTTTAGTATATTGTTTAAAAAAAGGTTTGAAAAATGCATTATAAAAAAATTTTAAAAGAAGGAAAATAATATGGGTTTGGCTGGTCAAATGTTATGGGTTGGGTTGGCTAGATGTCGACCTATATTAATGCGATTCTTTTTGGTCCAAACCCATATGGTCCCAACCTGTGGTGCGTTAGCCCGAATTCGGTGGTCCAACCCATATTACCAACTGTAGGTGGTGGGAGCTGTAAAAGCCCGATAAGAAGAGAAAAAGTATGTTGTGAGTAAAATGAGGTGTTTGAGTTGGCATTTTTCCGAATAGGCTTTCAGACCAAAAGCTACTTTTAAGAAGAAGCTATTAAGACCTGCTTTTCATAGTACATATGGGCTTATTCCATTGTCAATCCAAATATAAATCACATTTGCAATATAACTTTTATCTTATCTTAAGTTTTCAAAAATCATATTGGAAAGAAGTCACTTCTGTCATCACTAATCCAAACGGCCTAAAATTGAATGGGGTTGATTTGAAAATATATTCTCCTCGGTCAAAATATTTGTAAATAAAATGATATTTTGAAAACCACATAATTATATATTTTTGGGATAATTACATTCAAGTCTCACACAAAAGAAAAAATATGAAGAAATGATTTATAAAGTTGTAATGACAAGTCGAGGAATCGAAGAGCATTCATTGACAACTTCAAAAAACATTTTTTTATTTATTTATTTTTTTTACATAGGACTTGAATATAATTATCCCTATATTTTTACATTTATCTCAAAACGTGCCTATGTTTCAAGTTTCAACTCAAAAAGCCTAGTATAGCGCAAATTTGGGGTCAGACTAAGGGCATTATAGTAAATTAATCTTCCCCTCATTACAAGAATTTATATCCCCGTGGTTTCAACGCAAATTAGCTGCACAGCAACACACAGATAAAGCAGAAGAAGACAGCAAGCTCCGATTTCCAGAGCCAACTAAAAGCGCCGAACTCGCGAGAACTCAACCCTCCAGAAGAAGATGTCGTGGCAAACCTACGTCGATGACCACCTCATATGCGAGATTGAAGGTAATCATCTCAGTTCTGCTGCTATCCTTGGTCAAGATGGCAGCGTTTGGGCTCAGAGCGCCACTTTCCCTCAGGTTTCAACTCTTTTTCTCTTTTAGTTCCCGATTTCAACGTGATTTCTTACTTGGAATTTCGATTTCTCATCTTTATTGTATTTATTTTCCTTGATCCGAACTGAATTCTTGAAGGATTTCTTTCCTCCGGCGATCTACTTCCGATTTTGATGTTTCTTTCTTAGGTTGCGCAGTTGAGGATGATTTGTTTCTGATTCGTTGTTTGTGCTTGAATTTTGTATTTTTATTTTCTGTTTTGGGGCGATTAATTTATCCGCTATTTACATGCAGAGGACAAAGCGCATGATCCTGCTTTGGCTTTGATTATAATAATTACACCAATAGTTTAATTTGGAAGGCCAATTTTGAAAGTTTAATGTTTCCTAGGGTTGTGAATTCGGCTGTAGTCGCTGATGAGAATCACTTTGGGAAAACGCTCCCAACTTGGGTAAATTTGTGGGGATTGGCAATACAATGAGAAAAAAAGGCTCCTAGTTGCCTGGAATGCTCGATTAGAATATGAATGTGAAGTAAACCGACAGTATTAGATACTAGAAGTGTGTTTGGTTTACTGCTTATATCTCATTGCTTGCTCTATTAGTCTTTAATTGAGAGATATTCTTTTATATATAGTTCAAAATGATGATCTTATGCATTCCTTGTCAATATTGTACCAGTTCAAGCCTGAGGAAATCACTGCTATCATGCATGACTTTGCCGAACCTGGATCACTTGCTCCTACTGGATTATATCTTGGTGGCACTAAATATATGGTGATTCAAGGTGAACCAGGAGCAGTCATTCGAGGGAAGAAGGTAAATGATGTTTCTAATAGTCTTTGTAGTCATCCTTTAAATTTTGGTTGATTCATTTAGTGGAACTAGTCAATGGATAGTGCAATCAGCCGCTACCCTACCATTTGACGATTTACATGCCTGAAAGTTACAATGGAGTTTGTTTGGTGATACAATCATGCACAAAGCAAAGTTTTGCAAGTGGCGAACAAAATATATATCTTCTGTAGACCTTCTGTAATCATAACGAAACCATGTCTTGTTCAGATTTGTTTTCATTTCATATCAATTACTGTATCGGCAGGCATGAGTTTACATTGACATATTTGAGCATACTGTCTTGAAACAATAGAATGCTTCATACAATGATTAGCAGGCATCATGTGTTTCGTGAATCCAAAGCTTGATAACCGTCTCTCTAGTTTTGGACTAACTGTTTAAACTTGAACTTGCATTTGGTTAGATTGTTAGCTCAATATTCTGAGTCGATAATGTCTGTGATTTCCATTATGGCTATATGCTCAGCATTTTCTCCATTACATCCAGGGTCCTGGCGGGCTGACCATCAAGAAGACCACCCAAGCCCTAATCATTGGGATTTATGATGAACCAATGGCACCTGGTCAGTGCAACATGATAGTGGAAAGGCTTGGTGATTACCTCATTGATCAGGGTCTTTAATTTTGTTTGGAATGTCTTGTGATCGTGCATATTTTCAATGGCTTCCATATACGAAGGATTTGTTTCATTGTAATAATATTTTGCGCATCATCGAAAGTCATGGGATCTGCGTGTGGCAAAGAAGTGTTTGGTGCTTGAGAAAGTGATGACTGTAAGCTTTCTTCTACTTCTTAGTGGGTATCTGTATACATTACAGTGGTTTCATTGCTATGGTATTAATGATTGGCGTAATCTTTTATAAACTTCACATTTTCTTATTCGTGTGTCAGAAAGCCTTCTCTCTTTTTTTATGCCTACATGCCCGGCTCATATCTTTGAGAAATGCAGATCCATGGAAATGACAAATTAATTGATATTTTGTTTTGGGACTTGTTTAATGGGGAAATCCCTGTAAGATTTCTAGGCGCCTAATTATCATAAGGTTCCTAATAACAAGTGAACATTGGCTGTGTTGCCTTTTCTTATGTTAGATATTGTCATTACATATTGCTGATTTGTAGTATTTTTTGGTTATTACATTTTTTTTCTGAGACCTTATTGTGATTTACCCTTGTTTAATTTAGTCAATGCCTGAATGGAGTGTTGGGTGTGTGTGCGCGTCATAATTTTAGTCCACGGTTATGACAAATGTATTAAAGTGTTATTATATACTACCTCACTACAAATTAGGTTCCACGTTTAGGACTGGAGGTTTGCAAGGTTTTTGTAGTTATTAAATAGAGAAAAAAGAAAGAGCAAATGGTAAAAGAAAAGAAGGAATATGAATTTGATAAACACTTGCATTCGTGTTTGTGTTTTGAGTTCCACAAGAAGTTTTAGTTTAGAGTATGCCGAGCGGTTTATCATTGGAAAGCTCATCCTTCGTCCCCTTGCACAGTTGAAGCGTTATATATATATATATATATGAAGATAAAAATCAAAGCAATTATAGAAGATTTTAATTGATGCATTTCTTGACAGAGTAAATGCTAACATAATAATCAAACAAAAGCACTCCAAATTAAATACTAAATCTTAAAGAGTAATATGGATAAAGATGAACCAAGAATGGTGGGAAAAGAATGACATTTATCCAAACAGCACATCGAATAGGACTATAGGCATTAAGACTTAAAAGTGAAATCTAAGCACATATCACATATGATAAAATTGCTTTTAGAAGAAAAGTTTACTTGTTAAATTATCATTATTAGTAATGTACAAAAATGCTTAGCATCATGTGGTACCACCATATGCGTTGAATAACTAACTTAAGAACTTATACTTGACTTTATGAATTATTTGATTTTTTTTATAGTTATAATGGTAAAAAAATAAATACCATTTATAATTTCTGTAAAAAAAATACTTTTTGTAATTTGAATATTTTATGATTTATATATATTGTACCCACTTTCCTCTTTATATTTGATGGGTACTGAATCATTTGAAGTATTCTTTCTTTCTCCTTCTTTTCTCTGATCTCTTTATCTGAGCTTGCCCAACATGTTCTTCATTATTCTCAATAGTTGATGCTTTGTGCTCGTAGGACTTGATGTTCTACATGTCATCTGCTCATTGGTCAACTTCATAATTTTAAATAAAACATCTTGAGATGTGTAGAAAATTGAAAGAGGGATCAAATAAGCTACAACATCTCCATTTCCATTGTTGCCAAACACCATTATCCCAAAGGTTTGATCTAAACCAGTCTTTTGACTTTCAAGACAAGAAGAATGTTCATCCCCATTAATGAACCTTGACAACATTAAACCAAATCACACGACAAAATTGACAGTCTCAAATAACATGAAGTCTATTAGGCTTACCAATGTGCCTTGAGGAGTGTCCGATAATCAAAAGTTTATCCTAATAAATGAGTCAAAGAACTGAACAAATGCACTCAGTATCTCTTACATTGTGTTTGGATGGGGAGAAAAGTTGGGGGAGAGAAGTGGGGGAGAATACTATCCCTCCTTGTGTTTGGATAGAGGGGGGAGAGAAACTGTAAGATATTCACAATGATAATAATGCCCTTATTTAATATTTAACCCATTTTTTAAAAATGCCATGAAAAGTAAATCCAAATAAAAAGTTGATACTATTTAAGTAAAGACTAAAGTCAAATTAAAAATAAAATTATTGTTATATTTTATTTCAAGCCAAATAATACTTTCTCTAAATAATAATTTCTTTTAAAATATCAAACTCTTTATTTCATTTATCATTTATAATTATAATAATTATCATAATCATGATTTATATGAGATTTTTATTAATTATAAAAAGTACTCCCTCCGGTTGCACTACAAACTATGTCCTATATTTAGGACCAGAGGTAGTAAGAAAAAATGATATAAAAAGTCATGTGCATGAGTTGAATAAATGTGGTTTATCATATTAATTAATACAAATACAAATATACGTGCTAATTTTAAAAAATTACATAAACACATGATTGGAAAAAAGAGATGAAATCTGTAACCTGCTATCAAAATAACATAAGAGGCATCGTCATGCCACAATAACAGAATTTTTAGCCATAATAAAAGTAAAATATCTATTGCTATAAAATCCTTAGCCATAAGAAAGGGAAAATGTCTATTAACATAAAATCCTTCAAGTTTACCAATAAAGAGAACATTTTATGTTAAATCTCATGATTGTTATGCTATAGCTAAGCTAACCAAATCACATTTATCAATCTAGATAAGTCAAAATGCTCTTCAACTTCATCTTCATTCACTAATAGAAGGTGCAACTAAAAATGGCTACTTCTTTCAATAAATTCCAGCCTCATTCATTAACTTGACTAGTGCTTTGTAGCGGCATATGCAGAATGGGCGTATTCTTAGCTTCCACTTTCTTGCACTTGGTTTTTTCTGCAAAATAGGAAAATTCATATTTAAAAAAAAAAAACAGTGTTAGAAATAGTGGTCATCCAAATTAATACTGGCAAAATAAACCAACAATTAGCAATTTGAGTCTAGGCCACATGAACAAACTTAACCATTTACCCATTTGCTCCAAATGTGGTTCATAGAATAATAATGGCTATACATCTTCAACATTGATCTGTATGCTTCATTAGGTCACCATTCCATGGTGAAAGGAAAGAATTGACATGAATTATACCTATTAGCATAAATAATACTACCTCTGATCCTAAATATAGGACATAGTTGATTTTTTTTAGAGAGATTAAGGAAGATAAATATGTTACTTAATTATATCATTTGTTGTGTATCCTTAGATTATATATCAGTTTATAAGTTTGGCACAATAATTTGGAGAAAACAGAATAAATATAAATAGCTTAAAGTAATTTAATTAGCTTTCTTAATATATCCAAAAAAAGTCAACTTTGTTTTATATTTAGGATTGGAAGGAGTACTAAGACAAGATGGATCATGTGATGATGTGCTCTAAATTTTTAAACTGAGTTATAGAAAATTAAACATTTCTTTCTTTTTTTCTGAACAGAAAGCATAGTAAGGAGTGAGGAAGCAGGCATGCTGAGCACAAAGACTTGTGACCATAATGAAGAATAGGGAAAGTCCAGCCAAATGCAATATTGGTATAGTTTCCAGGTTTAGAAAGCAAATTAAAGACCCCATCCCCCAAAGAAAAATTGTCATTCTTGAGACACAAGATATATAAATGGAAATCAACAATAAAAATTCTCTCTCTAATACAGAGGCGGAGACAAAATTGAACACAAACCTATGACAAATTTGAACTCTATTTACATTCACATCAGAAAACTAAAGGGGAAAAGAGCATAAGTCATTTTTGTAGTTCTCTTACATCCACATCAAACATAAGCTTCAATTCCATATTCAGACTCTAATATAGTTAGATTTATCCACCCAACCACCCATCTCATGCTTGCTTCAACTACTGAACCAAGCACTTGTATGTTGAAAAACTCATTTAACTTGATATGAAAATAAGCATAATATACTAAAACATGCTTCATACAAGAACCACTCTCGATTTAAAGTGTTTAATCTAAATTTTTACTATTTGCAGGATCTATTTGGATCTCTCTGCAATGTTGGCGTGAGAACTGGGAATGATTTGCCCGTATATCATATTGTTTCCTTCAATCTATATGAAGGAAACAATATGATATGAAAAGCAACCATAAACATTATGTAACATGTTAGAACAACCGCAGCAAACTACAGCAACAAAAAATCAGTTTGGTGCTGAATGATTCAGTGAAAGCAAATTGAACAAGACTGGAAAACAAACTTTGGTGAAGGAACCATGGGAAAACCAAAGAAACTTAGTAAATAAACTTCCCTGGCCCATTGACATGAATCTTATACTGATTCGAGAAGCGTTTTTCATTTAACACCAGTGAATATCAAATGGAAAAAACACTTGCAAAAGCAGATGATTTCGCAACGTGTCTCAGTACAAAAGTTTTATACACTGATCCAGTGCCCCTCCAAATACTTTTTCCTTTTTGAAACTCTGTCCTTGTAAATAAGTGAAGAGGGTTGATCAAGCAGTATGGAGTCCTGTAAAACGAGGTCGCAGAAGGCCGAAGCAAACGCTCAATGAGGTTATAAAGAGAGACCTTTTGATTAATAATATATCTAAAGATATGGTTTTCGATATGTTGGAAAATAGCCTAATCCACCCTTGATGATTGGGCCCAAGCCCAATAAGATTGGGGTCAAAGTATAAATAACATAAATGCTTGGGTGGATATATGTAATATTATCCAAAATGTTATGAGTCATGTTTTTTGTCCGATGCAATATGACTCTTCAAGTGGCATTGTTTCACTGAAACAACATATCTCTCAATCGAAAGGATATCTTGTCTCTCTGATGGAAGGACATGTTAGTAGAAGAGGAAGGGGTGCATAGAACCCTATAAATAGGCGTAAAGGGATTCAGTTGCAATATACTTGAATTAACATACATAAACTCTGTCACTGTGAATCCCTATTCCCTCTACTATATTTCTCTTTTCTTCTTCCGTTCGTGGTGTATTTGCTGTGCATCATAATCGCTTCCGCTACTGTGATACGATTAGCGTGGGTATAAGAGAGAAACGGTCACACTCCAGGTACGCCCAATTATTCTTACATGGTATCAGAGCCAGGTTTAGCCTGTATGAGATTGTAATCCTCATATTATGATAATATGATGTGTATGTTATTATTTTCAAAGATCTATATGATATTTTCTATAGTCACATATATATGCGTGCGGAACTTATTGATATTTGTTCTTGAGATTCACATGATAATATATGTATAATGCTTCTACTGAGTTTCTGAGTTTGAGAGTATGCTTTTCGTATAGGCATAAAGATATAGCATATGTAAATTTAGAATCATAAAACAAAAGAACTTAGAGAGAGAAAGCATGAAAAACGAAATTGTTTTTGGTATTGGGTCATTTTAAAATCAGAGAATTAGGATTTAAAATTAGTCCCATTGCGTAGAGCTCGAAAAAATGATCGAAAACGACCCCAACAACACCCAAAATGGACGTCGGACGAAGGAGATACGGAGGAGAGAAGGTTCCGGGTCGACGGACTCGACCCATGCCTTGAACCGGGTCCGGGTCGACCCGGCGGGAGGTTGAAGACAACCTCCGGCCTCCAAAAACGACGTCGTTTCGGCGTTTAAAAAAAAAAGGTTTTTTGTTTAAAGGTGTCTGGGCCGAATAATTTAAAAAAAAAAAAAGGTTTCGGCCCAATACGTAAGGGCAGAACAAAAAAAACGAATTAAGTCCAGGCCCAACAAGTGAAGCCCAAACTTCTGAACCAGAATTCAAAAAAAAAAAAAATTTGCAGAAAAGCCACGTGGAGCGTGAGGCCACGTGGCACATTAATTTGACACGTGGGAGACACCATCCGACAGTCCTCGGCGCGTGGAAGCGGATGAACCGGCGCGTGTCGCCGGTTTGTGGCCGGAAGGTGGCACGTGATGTACACCCGCCACTATGTGCGTGTGTACTTTCTGTTTTTTTGTTATTTCTGACTTCTTTGGGCGCGTGGGGGCGCGTGCATGAGCCGAATGGGACCCGGTTTGCTTCTAAAAATCTCTAAATTCATGATCTTTAATATGATATGCTATTTGAATAGTTTTGACACTTATTAATATATGTTTATGATATTCTAAGTGCGTTTATGAATGTTTTAAATCATTTTAAAACATCTAAAATTCATTTGTTGAGTACAATATTTTTTTGTTATATTTAAATGTGTTATGAACATGTTTTCAAATATTACGAGTGAATATTGTCTTATTTATATTATAATGAAGCATGATTTAGTTGATAATTCATTATATTATTATATGTTTTTGTTAAGTGGGAGCTTTTAGGAATTGTTAATCCTAAAAGTTAAAGTTGTTAAAGTACATATATATAATTCTTGACAGAATTTTAGTGATGTTGCTAATATTTATGTGATGGGAAATACAAACGTATACTCCTGATTATGAATTTAGTAGTATTACTATTTTTTCTGGTTAAGAATAATATAAGTACATGACATTGTATACTGTGTTGTGCTATATATTGTCGATGATATGTTCAATAGTTTAATTCTTTTAGAGAGACATATTGAATGTGGAATGAATTTGTCTCCAGAATTGAAAATGGCAACTAAGAACATTATCGCTGAGTTAAATAAAAGGGACAAACTAAATGGTGACAATTGGGATATCTGGCACCGCAAAGTCCAATATATTTTGGAGGAACAAGAGGCAATGGAACCTCTAACAACAGTTGTAGCACAGCCTGCTGCTGGGAATACGGCCCAACACAAGAGAGACCAAGAGGTCTATGAGGCTTGGAAAAAGCAAAATAGCATTGCAAGAATTACATTGCTGAGTACAATGGCAGATGACCTCATGTGTGAATATGAGAAAAATGAAACAGCGCAAGCCATATGGGCAGCGTTGAAAGACAGATTTGGTGGTACATCCACCTCTAAGCTTAGACGATTAACTATTAAGTTTGATACGTATAAGCTTAGGCCAAGTACTTCCATGAAACAACATCTAAGAGAGATGGAAAATATGATTAGAGAATTGAAGGAAGCTGGGCATACTGTGTCTGATGAACAACAAGTTCAGGCAGTGATAAGATCATTGCCATCTAGTTGGGAGCACATGAAGGTTAATCTAACCCATAATGAAGGCATTAAAAATTTTAATGATGTGGCTAAACACTTGGAACTTGAGGACGAGCGCTTGGAGGCATACAAGTCCTCTGGCCATGCCTACTACACAGAGGGTGTAGGTCCTTCTAATACAAAACCCGATTCCAAGAAGGGGAATAAATTCCAAAAGAATGGAAAGAAGGACAAGAATAAATTTGTAAAAGGCAAAAAGGAATTCAAGAAGAAAGGAAAAAAGGGCGGGAAGAAGAATAAAAATGACTTAAAGAAGGTCAAATGCTTTGCCTGCCAAAAGATAGGTCATTTCGCACGGGATTGTACTGAGCGAAATGAGAGTGAAAAGGTACTAGTGGATTATGTAAATTCATATGTTTCCTATGTTTCTAGCACTGTTTTCCTAACAGAGAATATCTGTTCTTCTTGGATTTTGGACTCAGGTTCAACAGACCACATGACGAGGGATCGAGGATCCTATGTAGAATACCGTCGGCTGCCTGACAAATGTAAGTGGCTTTATGTAGGCAACAATGTAAAGATTGAAGTTAAAGGCATTGGAACTTGCAAATTAACTTTGCGTAGTGGAAAGCCTTTGATCCTACATGATGTGCTTCATGCTCCTGACATCCGACGGAATTTAGTTTTTGTAAAATGTCTTGTAAGCTATGGGTTTAATGTAAACTTTCATGATAAAGTTGCAGACATATTTTATAATTTTGTATTTTATGGTTTGGCTTTCCTTTCAAAGAAGTTCTTTGTAATGGATATTATTGATGATTATAATATACATGATTGCTTTGCTACTTCTTCTGATTCAACTGTTGATATGGCTATTTGGCATGCTAGATTAGGGCATATTAATCAAAATAAAATGATTAAACTAGCGAAAGAAGGTTTGCTAGGATCCATATCCAATATGGAAATGTCCTTGTGTGAAAGTTGTCTAGCAGGTAAGGCAACTAGAAAACCTTTTGGTAAGGGAACAAGATCAGAACAACCATTGCAAATAATTCATTCTGATATTTGCGGTCCTATGAGTGTGAGGGCAAGGCATGGAGCTTGGTATTTTATCACTTTTATTGATGACTATTCACGATACGGTCATGTCTATTTGATCACACATAAGTCTGAGGCTCTTGAGTGCTTTAGACGATACGTAAATGAAGTTGAAAATCAAATGGACAATAAAGTTAAAGTATTACGTACTGATCGAGGACGTGAATATTTGTCTGATCAATTTAAAAAGCTCTGTGAAGAAAAAGGGATAATTAGGCAGCTAACCATCCCTGGCACTCCCCAACAGAACGGAGTTGCTGAAAGAAGAAATAGAACGCTTCTAGACATGGTTAGGTCAATGATGGCACAAGCAAATCTACCAATTTCATATTGGGGTGATGCTTTAATGACTGCTACCTTCGTACTTAATCGTTGATGAACCCTTGTCGTGTGAGTTCACAAAATAAAACTAGGTTAGAAAATGTAGCGTAGTAGCTCAACCTAGGTCGTTCTTGTGAGGAGATTAATTTCCAATTTTCTAAGTAGGAAAGTGATAAAGAGCCTTAAAGTTGTGAGAAATCATTTTTGAGAAATTGCATTTGTAAACTAATGAACTAAACTAAGCTAAAGCAATATTTTTGTATTTTTTAGTTTTTAAAACAAAGAAGCAAATGGAATTGAATTTAACACTAAAAACAAAGTAAATTTAATAAACTAGAATAATGATGAAATGGGATTCCCTTGAGTTGGGGTTTTAGTCTTCCTTGCTTACTAATGATATGAATTCCACAATATGAGTCAAGAGGATGGAACTAAGTTACCACTAGCTCCATACTTGCAATAATCATTTAATTCATTCTACCGAAGCAATTAAATGAATACCACCAAATAATTCAGACTCAAGGAGATGAATAATCAACTTCCAATTCTAGCTTGTAATTACCATTACAACAATTCAAAACATTCAGTTTAATCATTTAAATCCACTTAACCAAGTTGGAATAAACAATTCAACCTACTCATAACATGAATCATACAAAGCTTAATTAATCAACTCCTAGCTCAACAACCAAGTTTATTCACTTGGCATAACAATCTAGATCACAATTACATACTTAACCAAGCTACATAATCATGAACTAAAAAGAGAGCTCAAGGGAATTCCATTGAAGTTTAGAAGCTCAAACCATTATCCAACTCAAGGAAATCACCAACACTTTAGCTACTCATGGAAAAAGAGAAGAATGAAGCTTGATATATGAAGAGAGAACAGCCATCAAAATTCCTGCAGCCTTCACGCCTTGCTTCCTCTTTTCCAGCCGCAACACTCTTCTCCTTTTCTGCCTCCTCTTCCGTCTTTTTTTTTTCTCACGCACCGCCCCCCCTTTTTCGGCTGCTTGCTCCTTTCCCTATCAATGACCTTTTCGGTCCAGCTCCTCTATTTTTCTTTTCAATTAATCACAGCCTTTGTTTCTATTGGTTCAGCTTTTCTCTTGTGCATTCGGTCAACAAAATCGGCTAGGCTTCCTTTCTCATTCAATTCGATCTGCTCCTTCCAAGTATTCGGTCCAGCTCCTCTTCTTGAGTCAACAAAATCGGCTTGTTTCCTTTCTCTAAATTCGGTCTGATTGCTTCTCTTACATTTCTTCAATTTGGTTCAGCAATTCTTTCCATCTTTTCTTCTTGTATCTTCGGTCCAGCCCTCACGGTTCAGCTGTTTCTTTCCTCTCCTTTAATCCTTTAATTTGGTTCAACTCTCCTTCTTTTATTTCCTTCACAGCCGCCACACACCAAAATAATGGTCCCCACTTCCTTTTCTTTTGCTTCTTCAATTCTCTCTAGGTTAAAAGTGAGTTGTGCCATGTTTGGATAAGAGATAAAAATCTATTTTAACCATTAGACATAAATTTGCAACCACTAAACAAGGCCCTTACTCATTTAACCTCCTCCTTTACCACTCAAGTTGTGCCACATCATCACCTACAAAATTATATTGACAAAGGTAATATCTTTTGTTCACAATTAAAGAATAATGGGAATAACAAATATTAATTAAAAATATAACAATTTAACCACTTTAATTCCCAAATTATTCTTCCATTAAAGTCTCACATTAACACTTGATTATGCCCAAAATATTCAATTAAGTCCCACAAAAGCCTAAGATTAATTAATAAAAAGATATAAATATTGAGCTCTATCAATTCCCCCACACTTAAGCTTTTGCACTCCTGAGCAAAACATTAAACTCACAATAAGAAGAGAGGGATGAAAGTTAAAAGGATAGGCAAGATCAAGCTTCAAGAATTACAATTAGTCAAATAACAAGGTATCCTTCTATCAATTCAATGAACATACCAAAACAATTGAAGTAGTTAAAGCAATGCAAAGTTTAATTACAATGAGCTTAATTAGAAACATTAACTAGGACAAGTGTTTACACTCTTCTCTCATATAAGGTAGTGTTTCACTCACATCCACTTTAACCACACTCTACCATAGGCTTGTAGTATTTCTAGGTTCTCCACTACTTGCAACAATGGTATAAATAAATCCAAAGGACTTTCTAGGGTTGTAATGTTGAATAGGCCAAATGATGGAAAATGTAACAAACACTATGCTTGCACCAAATAAATTGCTAGATCACTTAGCACTATAGAACTAACTTAATTCACATATTTCACAATAGTGAATCTATTTCTTTCTTTGATTTGATTTTTTTTCTTTTTTCTTTTTACACTTTTCTCTTTTTTTTTTCTTTTCTATTTTCTTTCTTTTGACTATTCACATTGTATTTTTTTTTTCTTTTCTAATATATAATAGTAGTCTTTCTTTTCTTCTTTTTTTTTTCAATAGTACTAGGAAGAACTTGATAAAGGATGCAAACATAGCATTTGTATAATGAAATAGAAGTGAAGGGCTCAAGGGGCTAAACAAAGGTAAATGATAAATGGTTTGTGTTTGGGTAAATGGGTGATGAAATGAATGCCAATGTCATCTCTATCCATACCATTGCAAAATGTAGCCTCAAGCAAGAAATAAAACAAGTTCTAGAGAGCAATAATCTAAGTAGATGAATCACACAATGAAATAAACAATTAGGCCCAAAATACCTTCCAACTTGGCTTTTTGTTTCCTAACAAACTCATCAAAATTAAACCATGCATCATTAAAACACTTGAATTTTATGGCAATTCACTAATTCAAAGCAAGTTTCAACCATGAATTCAGCTAAGAGTAATCAAGATACTTGATCATGACTAAAGGCTTCAAAAATCTCAGTGAATTGGACCAAAAACAATAGAGGACACAAGCAGGAGACAGAGGCATATGATATCACAGTGAGTTCTCATGAGGATAACACACTCCCCCACACTCAATCCTTACATTGCCTTCAATGTAATGCACAAAAACAAAGAACCTAGATGTACTTATCTCTTGGGTGAAGTGAATGTTGTGAAGTCCAATTCAAGATTGAAGCACAACACATCATCATCACAAGGAGAGAGAGGACAAGACATAAGTGGAAATAGTTCTCAGAAATTAGGCATAAGGATAAGAGAAAAGGGTAGTGTAGGATAAGGTTAAGCACAAGGGTATGATTCACAATGGATTTTATTCAATTGAAAAATGCAAACAAACAAACTACCTTTTACTACTGGTAAGTCCCTCCCCCACACTTGTTCAATAGCATATATCATCAAATAAAACAAGAAACAAGGTAAGGAACTACCATGTAATCATGGTGGCTTGTAGCTAGATAGGAAAATCAAAAGGAAGCTCAGTATTTTGCTCCTCAACAGTTGAAGCGCAAGTAAGAGTAGAGGTTCCCAAATGGAAAGATAATAAGAATGAAGGCAACCACCAAGAGAATTAGCCTGTAAAGAATTAACCAAAACAACAGCAGTACCTACTCCAAGGATGCCACATGAATCAAAATACTTATATCCATGGAAAGCATTAGGACCAATGAAATGATATAATAGTGTATGTAATGTGAGAAGACTAGAGTCGGGTGCATTTGATAACAAGTGCTTCTCAAAACCAATAAAATCAACTAGTGGCATACAACAAGCAACACTAGGTATCAAAGAATCAATTTGCATTTCAGTAGTGGTAGTGACATAATCAAGAACTACTCTACCATCTATAGCACAATCCAAGTCAATAGAATCACTAACAACATCAAATCCCAATAAATCAGGAGGTAAATCACATGATAAGATTTGGGAGTATGATTCATGAATATGTTTGACATCATCTAGTAAAGAAGTATGATCATCACAAAGCACAAAACTAGGTCTAAGCAACTCAAGTGAATCAAGGTGAATCTCTCTTGCCAAATCAAAAGCACTAACAATTGAAACAATAGGTACATGCTTGTCATCATAAAATATGTGCACATTGAACTCTTGCAAACAAATATTGACCTTGGGATTAGTGAGCAATTGCGATTTAACATCTTTATCTTCACTCTTGTGTGAAATGGAAAGTGCAGAATCCAATATAGAATTGGAATGCACCAAGTCACTTTCACAAGTAAGAAAGGAAGAAGAAGAGAAAGACAAAGAAGTTTGATTCTCAACATCATACATGGCATGCATATCACTAAGTTCTAGAGGATGGTCATCTCTACTTCTATGCATTTCAACAAATTTAGGATATTTCTCATCAATGCAATCCATACACATTGTATTTTCATCACAAGAACATGTAATTTCAGCATTAGCATCATCATTATCATCCAAATCTGCACTCAAAGTATCATGCAAAGGAGTAGAATCATTACAAGGCATAGGCTCATCCAAGCTACCACTACTAGAATCAATGGGTTGAGCAATTACATGTTCAAGCATGAGAGGTATTTCAACAATTATTTCCTCCTCCACCTCATTATCACTTAAATCATGAATGACTTCATCAATCAAAGTAGTAGGAGAGTCAACTTTTGTAAGGATAGGATTGTTACCAAAGGGTAAGGAAGACTCTTCATTGCTTTGTTGTACTTGCTTCACTTCTTGTGCTTGGATAGATGCATTCGATGGAATCATTGAAGGTTGAGAACTCTCCACATGTGAAGTAGCATAAAGCTCTTGATTTTGGGTTCCTTGTTCCTCCTTTTGTAGATCTTGAGGCCAATGGGTTCCAGCTTCACCTTCTGTCTTTACCCATAACATGTGATCATAATATGCCTTGAAGAATTCATCAATATCTTTCAATTGCTCTTCTCTCGCCTTAGAGCTATCAATTGGTCCTTGATACATGAGTAATTGAAGGTATTGCTCTTGGAGTGTCTCATACTTTCTTGTTAAGGCACTTGTTAGGGAATCCATGTTATGAGGTGAGAAAATGGTATCCAATCCACTAGGTTGTGGGTCATGAAATGGAGGTGGAGGTTCAAGGTAGGATGGTGGGGAAGGTTCACAAAGTGGTAGGGTAAATAATTGGAATGAAGATTGAAATGAGGGTTGGTATGGTGAGTAAGAGGGTAGATGGTGTAAAGGAGATGGTTTATAGGGTGGTCCTTATGGTGAAGGGATGGGGTCAAAATTTAAGTTGTTGGGTGGGAAACAAAAGTCATGTTGAGGTCCATATAGGGGTTGTGGTGGGAATAAAGGACTATCGAAGGGTTGGTGTGGTAGAAAAGATTATTGGGGGTAGGATTCATGACGTAGATTGTGGAAGGATGAATCATATTCTTGACTATTGGAACCTCTCTCTAGACTCTCCAACTGGGCTTGAACAAGCTCTAATTAATGTTGTATGGCTTTAAAGCTTTGTGAAAGAGGATCTTCCATTTTGGCAATATTACCAAGAGCTTCCCAAGGATGAAGAATGCAAATTTGCTCACCACAAGACAATAGTAAACCACACAATGGCCAATAAGAACATGATAGCAAAGCAACAAAATGCAAATTTCTTTTTTTTTTAAATGCAAATGGAATGCAAAACAACTATGAATATGAAAAATGACTAAACCACTATCAAACACTCCAACAATGAACAACTACCTAAAACAAACTCAAAAACACACTAACAACCAAGAAAAATCAAAGTAAACCTTAAGAACAAACTAAATCAAAAACTTAGAAAAATACCAAAAAAAAAATTCAGAAAAATATAGCAAACCTTCGAATTTGGCAAAAATCCAGCATACCTAATAGCTATAGCTATTAGTCTTGCTCAGAATGAGGAAAAACTTTAACCTGTCAAATTTTAGAATTTTTTGGGCACAGATATTTCAGTTCCAGCAAGACAGTGCTAATCGAAAATCAGAATTTTGCCAAAATTCAAATGAGTGCTACACACTTCCTACTAAGCTAAGATACACTATGACAACAGAAAAGAACACCTAACTACTTAAAACCTTGGCAATCATCCTCCCCGGCAACGGCGCCAATTTTGATGAACCCTTGTCGTGTGAGTTCACAAAATAAAACTAGGTTAGAAAATGTAGCGTAGTAGCTCAACCTAGGTCGTTTTTGTGAGGAGATTAATTTCCAATTTTCTAAGTAGGAAAGTGATAAAGAGCCTTAAAGTTGTGAGAAATCATTTTTGAGAAATTGCATTTGTAAACTAATGAACTAAACTAAGCTAAAGCAATATTTTTGTATTTTTTAGTTTTTAAAACAAAGAAGCAAATGGAATTGAATTTAACACTAAAAACAAAGTAAATTTAATAAACTAGAATAATGATGAAATGGGATTCCCTTGAGTTGGGGTTTTAGTCTTCCTTGCTTACTAATGATTGAATTCCACAATATGAGTCAAGAGGATGGAACTAAGTTACCACTAGCTCCATACTTGCAATAATCATTTAATTCATTCTACCGAAGCAATTAAATGAATACCACCAAATAATTCAGACTCAAGGAGATGAATAATCAACTTCCAATTCTAGCTTGTAATTACCATTACAACAATTCAAAACATTCAGTTTAATCATTTAAATCCACTTAACCAAGTTGGAATAAACAATTCAACCTACTCATAACATGAATCATACAAAGCTTAATTAATCAACTCCTAGCTCAACAACCAAGTTTATTCACTTGGCATAACAATCTAGATCACAATTACATACTTAACCAAGCTACATAATCATGAACTAAAAAGAGAGCTCAAGGGAATTCCATTGAAGTTTAGAAGCTCAAACCATTATCCAACTCAAGGAAATCACCAACACTTTAGCTACTCATGGAAAAAGAGAAGGATGAAGCTTGATATATGAAGAGAGAACAGCCATCAAAATTCCCGCAGCCTTCACGCCTTGCTTCCTCTTTTCCAGCCGCAACACTCTTCTCCTTTTCTGCTTCCTCTTCCGTCTTTTTTTTTCTCACGCACCGCCCCCCCTTTTTCGGCTGCTTGCTCCTTTTCCTATCAATGACCTTTTCGGTCCAGCTCCTCTATTTTTCTTTTCAATTAATCACAGCCTTTGTTTCTATTGGTTCAGCTTTTCTCTTGTGCATTCGGTCAACAAAATCGGCTAGGTTTACTTTCTCATTCAATTCGATCTGCTCCTTCCAAGTATTCGGTCCAGCTCCTCTTCTTGAGTCAACAAAATCGGCTTGTTTCCTTTCTCTAAATTCGGTCTGATTGCTTCTCTTACATTTCTTCAATTTGGTTCAGCAATTCTTTCCATCTTTTCTTCTTGTATCTTCGGTCCAGCCCTCACGGTTCAGCTGTTTCTTTCCTCTCCTTTAATCCTTTAATTTGGTTCAACTCTCCTTCTTTTATTTCCTTCACAGCCGCCACACACCAAAATAATGGTCCCCACTTCCTTTTCTTTTGCTTCTTCAATTCTCTCTAGGTTAAAAGTGAGTTGTGCCATGTTTGGATAAGAGATAAAAATCTATTTTAACCATTAGCCATAAATTTGCAACCACCAAACAAGGCCCTTACTCATTTAACCTCCTCCTTTACCACTCAAGTTGTGCCACATCATCACCTACAAAATTA
Organism: Inga leiocalycina; assembly: GCA_963242795.1. NCBI lineage: Eukaryota > Viridiplantae > Streptophyta > Magnoliopsida > Fabales > Fabaceae > Inga > Inga leiocalycina. Next base: position 63,134,293 of record OY725320.1, read on the forward strand.
TATTGACAAAGGTAATATCTTTTGTTCACAATTAAAGAATAATGGGAATAACAAATATTAATTAAAAATATAACAATTTAACCACTTTAATTCCCAAATTATTCTTCCATTAAAGTCTCACATTAACACTTGATTATGCCCAAAATATTCAATTAAGTCCCACAAAAGCCTAAGATTAATTAATAAAAAGATATAAATATTGAGCTCTATCAATCGTGTGCCCTCAAAATCAGTTACTTCAATACCTTATGAGTTATGGACAAAACGCAAGTCGGATCTTAGTATCCTTAGACCATGGGGGTCAGCTGCATACATTCATGATAATTCTCATAAGTATGGCAAGTTAGGTCCTAGAGGAAAGAAATGTATCTTTATAAGGTACTCTGAACAATCTAAAGGATATGTTTTCATAGGTGAAAATGAAGTTGGAACGGTAACTGAAATTGAATCTAGAGATGTTACATTTCTAGAAAATGAATTCCCTAAAAGGGGAGACATTGACCGCACTGTATCTCTTTATGAGACACAGGAACAAATAAGTATAGAACCTGTTGGTATGCCTGAATCATCCCAAAATGTCGATATAAGTGGGAGCTTAGAAAGGTCAACACAAAGACCTAGACAAAAGAAAAGACAAAGGCAAGAAGCTCCTACAAGAAAGAGTAACAGGGAAAGTATCCCTAAAAGACGCTTCCAAATAGAAAGTGAAGCACTTATTGTTACTCCTGATGGGGAAGATGAACCACGTTTGGTACTAAAGGCCTTATCCAGTCCTGCTAAAGATGAATGGAAAAAGGCAATGGATGAAGAAATGAACTCAATGAGAAAGAATAAAGTTTGGGAATTGGTTGACCTACCAAAAGGGTGAAAAGCCATTGGGAACAAGTGGGTTCTCAAAATTAAAAGAAAGGTGGATGGGTCAATTGATAAGTATAAGGCACGATTAGTTGCAAAGGGGTATACACAGCAAGAAGGTATAGATTATGAAGATACCTTCTTACCTGTGGTACGATTTAATTCTATAAGAATTATTCTAGCAATAGTAAACAGTTTGAACTTAGAATTACATCAAATGGATGTTAAAACTACATTTCTAAATGGTGATCTGGATGAAGAAATCTATATGGAACAACCATTAGGTTTCATTGAAAAAGGAAAAGAGAATAAAGTTTGTAAACTTAAAAGGTCTATTTATGGACTAAAACAATCATCCAGACAGTGGTATTTGAGGTTTCATAAAGCAATAACCTCTTATGATTTCCAAATGATTGAAGAGGACCACTGTGTCTTCATCAAACGGTTTGAGGGTAATTTTGTTATATTATCCTTATATGTAGATGATATACTATTGGCTGGAAATAATCTGAATTCGATTATAGCTATTAAAGAATGGCTTTCATCGAATTTTGAAATGAAAGACATGGGTGAAGCAGAGTATATACTTGGAGTTAAGATCCAAAGAGATCGTTCAAAAAGAATCCTATATCTTTCACAAGAAAATTATATTAAAAAGATTCTCGAACGATTCAACATGAGCAACTGCAATTCCTTAGATACCCCAGTGGCTTCTGGTGTAACCTTAAGCAATAAGATGTGTCCCAAAACTGAGTTTGATCAAAAGAAAATGATGAAAGTTCCCTATGCTAGTGCTGTTGGTAGTTTAATATACGTAATGATGTGTACAAGGCCAGATATCTGCTTTGCGGTAGGATTGGTAAGTAGGTTCCAGTCCAACCCAGGTGAGCGTCACTGGAAAGCAGTAAAAAGGATCATGAGATACTTAAAAGGAACCTCTGACTATGCACTATGCTACGAAGGAAGCGATCTACGCCTGGTTGGAGATTCCGATGCTGATTTAGGCGGAGATGAGGAAGAGCGAAGATCAACCTCAGGTTATACTTTCTTACTAAATAATGGTGCCATATGTTGGAGTAGCAAGAAGCAAACATGTATTGCTTTACATTCTATGGAAGCTGAGTTCGTAGCATGCACTGCAGCTGCACAAGAGGCATTATGGTTGAAGAGGTTCATTGAACATCTTGGATTTGGTAATGAGAGTACCAATCCAGTATTAATGCATTGTGATAACACTGCAGCTATAGCCTATACTAAAGATCCTAAGTATCATAGTAAGACCAAGCATATAGACATTAAGTACAATTTTGTAAGAGATTATATAGCACATAAAATTATTGCTGTACAACATATTTCGACCAAGAGTATGGTCGCAGATCCCCTAACCAAACCAATTGCCAAGGAAACATTTGAAAAACATGTAAGGGCACTTGGTGTACGTAAAATGTAAAAATTTCAGACTTTATTACATTTATGATTAATTGAAGTACTTATCATTATTAGTATAAATGTCTGTGTGAAAGTATACAATGTCTAGTATGTCGTACAGGCTTGTGAGGTTGTCTCTCTCACACGAGCAACCGCCTTTGACACTCAGGAGGGGTGTGCAAAGATGAGACAATTGTGTTCACCGGTAAAGCTGCTAGAATGCTGATATGGTAGAGAAGAAACACAAACTATATGTCGCCTTGACAACAGTGTAGCGTGTCAAGATGAGATCCATAAACATGAACATTAGTATGGATCGAATCATGGATATCCACTTCCATGATGCCTGTAGCCAGATAACAAATTCTTCAATATTGACGTCTGAGTAGAAAGGAAGAATTTGGGTTTAGATGCTAGGAGTGTCTAGACTTAAGTCTGTACAGTGTTAATAACAAAATGAAAAACGACGTGCGCTCTTATGGTGTGAGAGTAACACTGTAGCATGTGATTCATACCACATGTGCTAAAGAACCGCAAAAGGGAAGCAAGTAAGAAGATCCCTGCTTAATTGTTGTGTGAGTCCCAGGAAGTTTCTAATTCTTCCAATCATATCCTTTGACTTTGACAATATCATAGAGGTGTGCTTCAGCGTCTGCTACTTTAGCATATGTCCTACGATCATGATAGATGCGATCTATGGTATTATGTTAGGAAAGCGGCTGATGTATATTGAAGTGATATCTGGGCGAAAGGAAGATTACTTGAAATATACACAAATATGCTAGTGTCTAAGACATGTCCTTTATGGTATTATTTTTGATAATTTCATAAATGTGGATACTATGCATACTAGAAAGGCAATCTGAGTTTTATACTGACTCAAAAGGGATTAGATTAGCTATGTGAAAGTGTATATAAGTGAATCTAGGATATTTAAGGCACAATATTAAAATCAAGCTACACAATGAAGGTTGCTTTGTGCTGGTCTTTGTAAAAGAGATTTCTAGTACATACACCTATATGCAGATGTCATGCCTACGCGGTCACGTTAAAGCACCTAGTATGAAAGAAGGAAGAAAAAGAGACATATCTAATCCACCAAGTGTGAATGGGAGATGTTGGAAAATAGCCTAGTCCACCCTTGGTGGATTGGGCCCAAGCCTAATAAGATTGGGGTCAAAGTATAAATAACATAAATGCTTGGGTGGATATATGTAATATTATCCAAAATGTTATGAGTCATGTTTTTTGTCCGATGCAATATGACTCTTCAAGTGGCATTGTTTCACTGAAACAACATATCTCTCAATCGAAAGGATATCTTGTCTCTCTGATGGAAGGACATGTTAGTAGAAGAGGAAGGGGTGCATAGAACCCTATAAATAAGCGTAAAGGGATTCAGTTGCAATATACTTGAATTAACATACAGAAACTCTGTCACTGTGAATCCCTATTCCCTCTACTATATTTCTCTTTTCTTCTTCCGTTCGTGGTGTATTTGCTGTGCGTCATAATCGCTTCCGCTACTGTGATACGATTAGCGTGGGTATAAGAGAGAAACGGTCGCACTCCAGGTACGCCCAATTATTCTTACACGATAGAACACAATGGCGTTATGGGATCCATGTAGCCGACCCCGATAAAGGCTTTGTTGTTATTGTTGTTGTTATATATTCTTTGAAACTTGCCACTAGACAGCAGAACTCCATTGTAAAGAATGGTAAAATTGAAAAACTCGTGTTCCTAAAATACTAAATAATGTCCAACATATTAATTGAACCACTTCCACAAGATTAAGTAGCCTATATGGAGGAGTTCATAATTCATGAAAGAACAAATAATTGACAAATAGAATCAGTCGTGAGACCCAACGGATGCCCAAACCAGATTGCCCTTCACAAAATGACAGAAAGAATAGATAATCCTTTGTTTCATGCTCATGATATTACAGAATGGACAATTTAGTCTCTATATTAAGATGATGGCAGCGACCTCATTTTAATTTAAATATCATTTTAAATTCACATTGCTTCCTCTCGAACTTTTGCTGCTTCTAATTTAAGTAGGAGTAGTAGAATATCCAGGCTTAATGATTTTTGTTTATTTCAAGCTGAGTTCTCTTTTATGATGCCCTTCCCTAACATACAACATGTGTTTATTCGTGTCTCTACTTTCAGCTATCAAGGTTTCTATCAAGGTTTCTTATAATATGATTATATTAATGATCTGAAAGTTTTCCTTCACAATTTTTTTTTTGAAGAGAACTAGTTTACTGTGCAACAATGTTGTAGTATTAGATTAATTATATATTTCTTAGCATTATGTCTATTAATAATACTATTAAATTGGTATTACTTGTTTAAATCCTCCATGTTTGTTTCCTTTAGAACTTTTGCTGCTACTAACATGAGTCGTAGTAGGCTTAATGATTTTGTTTCTTTATTTTTTACTGTGCAGTTCCTAAACGATGGCAAATTTCACAACCGCTTCCAAACTCATATCATACTTAGGAGACTATAACATAAATAATTCAAGACATCAACCCTAATAATCTACGTCAAAACCCATGCATTTGGAAACTCTAGCATCCATACAGGATGCAAAAGAGTGGTTAGCCAAACCAGAAGTATCACTTAACATCAATGTAACCAAAACCCAAGTAAAGAATAAGATTCGAGGCAAAGAACCGTGAAACCCAAAGCCCCAAACCAAGGAAGGGAGAGACAAAGAAAAAAGAGCGCAGAAGAAGACCTGTTCGCCCCAATCAGCAAAGAGTAATCCGACCAAAAAAAAAGAAAAACCCACATCACGATTGAAGCAAAAAAGAGAAGGAAAGTGAGAAATCATGAATCACACAAAAAATGAATCATGAATCTCTCTGTAGCAAATGCAAGTGTCGGTGCCACCGTTCGTCGTCGGAGATAGTGGCTGTCACAATTACCTTTGCTGGGAGGGGAGAGATATTCAATAGTAGTGAGGATTTTTGTTTTGTATTACACGGACCCGGCTCCCATCCTTTTCTTCAAAAGAAAAGGATGGTCCTTTTCTTCCTCAGGACTGTCGGATTAAGATCTCAACGGTCAAGATTTAATATATTATTAAAATATTATTTTTATTAAAATATTATAAAAATAATATTTTAATAATATATTAAATCTAAACCGTTGAGATCTTGATCTGACGGTTCCGAAGAAGAAAAGGACCATCCTTTTCTTTTGAAGAAAAGGATGGGAGCCACTTCCGTATTACACTATACTACCACTTAGACATATACATGGTTCTGATGTTACATATACCATTCCAGCGTCTAATACCAGACTTTGATTGCACATATAATATCCCATTAATTACATCACTCTCTAAATTTTCCGCTTTGGGCTCTCAAAATTGTCTACTTTGAGGTCTCATTCCTTAAGGGCCTAACATACTTATTGACACATAAAAATCTAATACTAGGCTCTAATATCAAGATTTGATACCACTTATAAGATTCCAGCACCTAATACCAGACTTTGATATCACTTGTAACATGCTAGCCCTTACTCTCAAAATTGAATAGTAATGAAATCATGAAGCACACAAAAAATCTTACATAGGAATCATGAATCTCACTGTAGCAAATGCAAGCATCATCTGTCATTGGCGAGAATTTAGATAGTTTGTCATCAAAGATAGTGGTTGTCGGGTTTGCTTTTGCTGTGAGGAGAGATATATTGAATAATAGCAAGAACTTTAATTTTGTATTATATTGTACTATCACTTAGACATATATATGGTTCTGATATCAAGCTTTAATGACACCTATACCATCCCAGTGTCTGATAACAAGCTTTAATGCCACCTGTAATATCCCACCACATCACTTTTGAAATTACCATTTTGGGCTATCAAAATTGTTTACTTTGGGGATTCATTCCTTAAGGGCTCAGCATACTCGATGGCACATCAACCTCTAATACCAAGCTCTGATATTAAGGTTTGGTACTACCTATTGTTAGAACCGGCTGACACCCAAGAGGGGGGTGAATTGGGTGTAAGGTAAAAACTTAAGAACTTTGGAAATCTTTTGGCATCTTAGAGGAAGCAATAAATATGAAAGTAATGAATCATAAATCACAGTTAGATATTTAAATGATATATGCTGGAAGTATAAGAGCTTAGGGAAGAGAATATGCAAACTGTGATTTATCCTGGTTCGGCCCAATCCACGATGACCTACGTTCAGTCCCCAGGCTCCTCCTGAGATTTTCAATCCACTATCTTCCTCAAGTTTAACCGGGTACTTGAGAACCCCTACAATCTCACAAGTTTGATCCGGGCACTTGTGAAGCCTTCACAATTCTCGCACTGAGATTACTCCCCCTTACACACCGTAAGATTACAACCAAGTTGCTCCCCCTTACACACCGTAAGGATACAACTTTAATGATGAAAGATTACAATCAATCTTCTCTCTTAGAAGTGAATAAGATGAACACTGAAGTACAAATAATATCTCTCTCAAAGGTAAATCATATAGAAGCTAGAGAAACAGAGAGTATGTGCGATGAGTATTGATGTCAGGATGTTGGCATTTGGACGATGTATATTCTGAGTCTTACTTCTGTTTTGGGTGATCTTCTATTTATAGCTGATGAGGATTGATGACCGTTTGAGCATTTCAACATGTCCGTTAGAGTGACGCAGCTTTGTTTGACCGTTCTTCGATTTTGAAAACTAGCCGTTGGAACGTTGGCCGCTCCGCTCCGTAAAGTCAACTTTTATCTCTTCTCATCATCTCTTCATTGTTTACTGGAAAAATGCATTAAACACTAATACAATGAAGTGTTAGAGTGATTAGAAGCAATAAGAATGAGTTATATGATCATTCTATTGATTTCCAGAATTTTCGGGACGTTGTTCTGTTTTCCTGGGAAGCATTACTCGAGTGCTTACTCGAGTAAACATCAAGTTTCTTCACATGTTACTCGAGTGGCCTTCCATTTTCTGCATCGCTTACTCGGGTAGTAACTTGAAGTTCTCTTCTAAATAACTCTGCATACACAGTGCTTTACTCCAGTAGTTACTTGAAGTTTTCGTGCTTTACTCCAGTAGTGACTTGAAGTTTTCGTCTAAACAGTGCTTTACTCCAGTAGTGACTTGAAGTTTTCGTGCTTTACTCCAGTAGTGACTTGAAGTTTTCATCTAAACAGTGCTTTACTCGAGTAGCTACTCGAGTATTCATTAAAGTTTACTCGAGTACTTACTCGAGTATCATCGGGAAAACTTTGATCAACTTCAAGTTTTTGCTTACCATAGTGAGTTACTCGAGTAGCTCCTCGAGTAACATTGGCAGTGGTACAAAATGCCGAGAGCAACTGCAAGTGACCTACATGGTTACTCGAGTACTTACTCGAGTAACGTTGGCAGGCCGAGAGCAACTGGAAGTTTTCTATCTGATTACTCGAGTACCTACTCGAGTAAAGTCTTTTGTTATCAACTAGTTACTCGAGTGGTGCCTTCAAGTAAATTCTTGATTTTGACTCGAAACATGGAAAATTATATATCATCGGAAAGCCCTCATTATCTACATTCCAATGCAACAAAAATCAGCTCCAAACTCGTTGTATACAGAAAGTTATGATCCAAAGAGTATCTACTGTTCTTAGACAATCCTGAAATCACGAGCAGCAATTTCCAGAAGTCATAGCTCTTAGGATATAGCTTCAAATGTGACAAATTATATATCCATGGAAATTTCTTTGAGTCTTCTTTCATATGGCACCGGTTTCGTCTCAATCTGATATGTATTTTGAGAGTTATGTCCAAAATACCGAAGCTGTCCTGGAATATGACGGTGATTCATGAGTCAATTTCAACAGATCATATCTCCCTCATATGAACTCCTTTGAATGTGATCTTGGTGTCAAAAGTTCGTGTTGGAAGTCTAGTTTCATATGCCACTGGTTTCAGTTCGATCCGACATGTGGTTGTAGAGATATCATCAAAATACCGAACCTCTGTTCTGCCGCGCGAAAAACAGAGTGCCCATTACTTCAAGTTCGGCCTCGAGTGATTCATCAAATAACCCGGCAGATTACTCGAGTAAGGCCTCGAGTAAACACCTCCAAAATCAGACAATACCATATTACTCGAGTGATTACTCGGGTAATCATCCCCAAAGGTACTATAGCTTCCGTATACATCATTTTAGCTTCGTATTGACCCATTCCAACTTCCGTATGATCATAGAAACCTCCGGTATCACTTCTAGGAGCTTGAATCTTGCAAGTTTTTCTTTCTTTAATCTCTTTCTTCTTGTTTTTCCTCTTGATGATCATTCTTCATAATCCAACTTCAATCTTCTTGATGAATATCTTCAATCTTCATCTTTCTTTCTTCTTTCTTCAATTCCTTGCCTCTTGATTTTCTTCTTGATGATTATTCTCCATTTATGAGGCATTATAATATCAATCCACAATTATGTCTATGACTAATCTACAAGATATACAACATTAAATATGGTAGTTAGTCAATGTGGAAGATAAGTATATTATACAAACTTTTTGCTCATATTTAACATCTATATTTGACATCATCAAAACTATTCATATCTAACACCTATAATATTCCAGCACCTAATACCAGACTCTGATACTACTTGTAATATGCTAGCCCTTAGTGTCAAAATTGTCTGCTTCTGGGCCCATTATCTGGCTCTAATACCAAACTCAAAAAAAAAATCAAACATTCCAAACCCTATGTCCTGGGTTACTGTAAAATGACATTTTTCTTAGTTCAAAATAAGTTTCTTCTCTGTACATCACAAGATAAGCAAATATCAAATGATCACCATAAACAGTAAAGTCATCCATAAACATACTCATCTAATGCTTAATGAAATCATAAAAGATTAACATCATGCAATGATGAAAAGTTCCAAGAGTATTGTAAAGACTAAAAGACATCCTCCTATAAGCAAAAGTGTAAAAGGGGGCAAGTGAAGATAGTTAATGACTCTTCCCTACTAATCTTTTCAACATTTGGTCAATAGAGGGTAGAGGGAAATGCCCTTCCTAATGGCATCATAAAGCTTTCTAAAATTAATACACACCCTCCATGCATTCTGTACTCTAGTGGAAATTAACTCATTACTAACAACAATAAGCCCACTCTTTTTAGGGACCACTAGAACAGGATTAATTGCACTCACTAACAACATAAACAATATATGCTAAGATGTTACAGATTGTAACATCCCACCGTCTACATTTGATATCAGGCTTTGATATTACTTTTAACATCTTAGTGTCTGATATGGGGCTTTGATACCACCTGTAATATTCTAGCATCTAATACCTAGCTTTGATACTAGTACTAAGAGTATTACAAAGATCAAAAGGCATCCTCCAATAAGCAAAAGTGTTAAAAGGGTAGGTGAATGTGGTTTTCTCTTGATCATTCGGATCTATAGGAATTTGAAAGTAACCAAAACAACCCATATAAGAAGCAGTAGTTCTCTTCCCCGCTAATCTCTTTAGCGTTTGGTCAATAGAGGGTATAGGAAAATGGTCCTTCCTAGCGGCTTCATTAAGCTTCCTAAAATTTACACACACCTTCCAGATATTTTGCACTCTAGTGGGAATTAACATCCTAGTGTTTGTGTCTGATTCCAAGCTTTAATACAACCTATAACATCCTAGCATTAAGATACCAAGCTTTGATACCACCTATAATATCCTAGCGTTTAATACTAAGCTTTAATACTGGTACCAGCAACATTACAAAGACTAGGGGTCATCCTCCTGTAAGGAAAAGTGTCAAAATGGCAAGTAGAGGTGGTTTTCTTTGGATCTTTATTATCTTTGGAAATTTAGAGGTACCCAGAAAACTCATATAAGAAGTAGTAATGACTCTTCCACATTAATCTTTGTAGCATTTGGTCAATAAATGGTATAGGGAAATGATCCTTCTTAATGGCATCATTAAGCTTCCTAAAATTCATATGCACCCTCCAAACATTTTATACTCTAGTGAGAATTAATATCCTATTGTCTACGTTTAATGCAATGCTTTTATACCAACTGTAACATCCTAGTGTCTGATACTAGACTTTGATACCACCTGTAACATTCTAACATTTGATACCAGGCTTTGATACTAGTACCAAGAGTGTTACAAAGACCAAAAGATATCCTCTTATAAGCAAAAGTGCCAAAAGAGCAAGTAAATGTGTTTATTATTGATCCTCAGAAAGTGCATTTAGTCAATAAATGGTAAGGGGAAATGGTCCTTTCTAATGATATCATTAAGTTTCCTAAAATTAATACACACCCTCCAAACATTCTATAATCTAGTGAGAATTAATTCATTTTGCTGCATTTTAACAATAGTAAGCCCACTGTGACCTCTCTCCAGACATTTTGTACTCTAGTAGGAATTAACTCATTTTACTCACTTTAACGATAGTAAGCCCACTCTTCTTAAGGACCGCCTGAAGAAGAGGACTAACACACTCATTAACAACAATACAATAGACACTAATATTAGGCTTCCAACACCTATTACCAAACTCTGATATCATTTGTAACATGCTAACTCTTACTCTCAAAATTGTCTGCTTTTGGGGTCATTATCCAGACCCTTATATGATGTCATTTGTTCCACTCCTTAGCCGACGTGATGCTTCACACCATGAATATGTATGTAGAATAGAAAGCACTACCAACACATGAGTATTGACAAGCTAGCTCAACGTAACAAAAAGTTGGAATTGCAACCATTATTCCAGTAATGAAAATTGATATCGCAAGTGTCTGTCCTTATTTTGGTTTTTTGGTTAACCAATTAGAACAAGATCGATGACAAATAAATTTCTGGCTAATCTCTGACCTTTTGATCTTGCAAGCCTAGAATCAACCCACTTTCTCCTCACCAAACATCTAAGTTCCCATAATCATCTTCCTTCTATAACCCCATCGTTCCAAAACGAGTGTTGTTTTTTTTTTCAAGAAAAATCACTCGACTAGAAATGGACTTTGAGCTAATTTTTTTTTTCTGAATTTAGAAGACTGAGTGACCAAAGCCTACTAAAATCTATTTTCCTTCTTTCTCTAGATGTGATTTTTTTTTGTGAAACTCTTAGTGTGATTTTATCCTACATGAGAAGGCGCTAAACAAATTCAATAGTTTTCCAATTATTGTTAATTCACCAACGGATTTTGAAAGTTTCAATTATGTTAGAGCTGGTAATATGGGTTGAGCTCGGAATGCCAACTCGTAAAAACTTGGAGGGTTGGGTTGTGAAACATGGACCCATTTTGATGCGAATTTTTTAACCCAAACCCGCATAACCCACACTCGTGACGAGCTAGCCCGCTAACTCATGGGCTAGCCCATATTCATTTTTTATTTTTTCAATTCTATAATTATAAAACAAACAAAAACAAAACAAAACAAAAATATTCCCCAAACCTGGTGTTGAATGTTAACCATGGATTTATAATTTATGTTTAGTTTGTAATGTATTTTTCATTTCATGTTTATGTACTAGCCTAATAGGTAATTAGATAAATAATATTATATTGTTTAGAAATTATGAAAAAAGAAATTTGCAAAAAAAATTAAAAACAAAGAAAAAGAATTGGGCGGGATAGCTAGCAACCCATCGGTTATGAATTGAGTTGGCTGAATCCTAGCCTGTTTTGGTGTAGGTCTTTTAAACCCAACCCATCGAGCTATCAACTTGCAACAAGCCAACTTGTAACCGGTAGGCTGGCCCATATTATCAACTCTGATAATTGTTTATAAGCACCAATGCAAGGGTATTCCCTTTTAAAAAATATATATATTTGGGATGACTTTCACTACAAAAAAAAATGAAAATTAGCAACAGAATTTCTTTCTGTCCCTAATCCCTCACAAATTCCGTCACTAAAATTAGCGACGAAATTTTTCCGTCTCTAAATTAGCGACAGAATCACATTCCGTCGCTAAATTTCATCCCTAATCCGTCTCTAATTCCGTCCCTAAAATTAGTGACGGAAATTAGCGACGAAATTTTTCTGTCCCTAAATTAGCGACGGAATAGAGACAGAATCGCATTCCGTCGCTAAATTCCATCCCTAATCCGTCTCTAATTCTGTCATTAAAAATTAGCGATGGAATTTTTCCGTCCCTAATTTAGAGAAGGAATTAGATTCCGTCTCTAAATTGCGTCACTAATCCATCTCTAATTCTTTCATTAAAAATTAGCGACGGAATTTTTCCGTCCCTAATTTCCGTCTCTAATTTCCGTTACAAATAATTAATTTTTTCAATAATTATATTTTTTTACAATTATAAATTTATAATATACATATTAAAATAAATAAATAAAATTATTAATTCAAATTTATTTTTGAAATTGAAATTATAATATAATATATTTGAATTTTTAATAATATATTATATACAAATAAAAATAAAAATTTTATAAACACAAAAAAAAAATATATATATATATATATATATATCATAAAATGAATAAAAATTTAGGTAGAAAAATTACATAAAATAAAATAAGAAAACTAAATTCAAATATTTAATAATAGATTAAATTTTGTATTTCTAATTTTGTTCACAAAGAAAATATATATATATATATATATATGATTTTGCATTTAAATTACACAGGTTCTTCTTAACTTAACTGGTAAAGGCACTGCCACACGCGTGGAAGGTCAAGGCTTCGAATCCCAACTTGGTCACAAAATGCAACCAATTTGTGACTTGGACACGTGGCGCGCGATGGAGGGTGACATGTGGCCAGCGATGGAGGGTGACACATGGCGGTAGACCTGGACACGCGGAGGGCGAAGGAGAGGCGGTGGCGGCTGACGGGTACACGTGGCTTGCGGTTGGTACACATGGCTGCCGCCGGTGAGGGACATGTGGAGGCTCATTGTGAGGACATGTGGCAATTTAAATTATATAAAAAAAAATATTTTACGACGGATTAGAGACGGAAATTCCGTCGCTAAATTCCGTCTCTAATTAGTGAATTCCGTCTCTAATTAGAGACGGAATTTTCCGTAGCTAATTTAGCAACGGAATTTCCGTCACTAATCCGTCTTTAATTAGCGACGGAATTTAAAATTCCGTCTCTAATTAATTAGTAACGGTCTTTTTACCGACGGAATTTAATTTGGTTTTGTCGCTAATCTGTCGCAAATTTTCATCGCTAAACTAATTAGGGACAGAAATTCCGTCACTAAATTCTGTCGCTAATCCGATGTTTTTTTGTAGTGTTTAATTAGCTGCACTCCTCCTCAAAAGCTATTAATTAATTTTATCATACATAAATAGTATAAGTAATATTATATATTAATAATAATAATCATTGAGGGAGGGTAGTGGCTTGTTTTATATTGGACAAAGAACATGGCCAATTCATTGATGTTCTAACCTAATGACATGGATGCTTTATTGTAAGTGGAGAGTAGCATATTCAATCCCATGTATAACTTCAAACTAGTACCTACCTTTTTTTTGGTAAGTACTTACTCTGAGTAAAATATCTATTTTTCCTAAATTATATAAACTTCCTCTTTATTTTGAAAATATATATAGACCTTCTTTGAAATTAAAGTGCATGTTATACAAATCTCCCTTATATATTTGAGAGTCCATTTCTATCCACCCAATCATTAGTTGATTGTTAAGTTTGACTATTAAACTTTTGCTTTGACCAAAAGACCCCTCTTTAACAAATAAATAACATTTATATTTGCCTAAAAATAATTTTTTATACAACCAAAAAATAATTCTAATACATTTATGTTCAAACTTTTCAATATATTATAAAATTTATTATTTTTTTATTATATAATAAAATTTTTACTTTTTGTCATATTTATTGAAACTTTTTTTTTCTTTACCCTATGTTATTCTAACCTGACATGTGGGGATGAAATTGTTCATCTCAGTCAACCAATACGATACTCGAACATTCACTGAAACTTACTTATTTAGTTTTTTTAAAATGGCTAAAAACATATTTCTTTCCTTTTTTTTTCCACGAGACCACCTTTCAAAACATATTTGAAAGGTATATTTTCATTTATCATATGTTATTAATAAGGTAAATTTGAGATATTATATAACTTATATTAATTTTAATTTTTAATTTTTAAATATATATTTTGCGTAAATATGCATAAACATGGTTATTTAAGTATGCATCTATTATGTATAAAAAAAAAGGATACATCTATTAAAAAAAGTAAGCATATTTTTAATTGTGGTAAAAACTCATATTTTTAATTTAGTTTTCTATGTCTACATTAATTAAATTAACTAAGCCTTTACCCCAATATGCTAAAAAATTTTACAAATAACTATTTGAAAAAGTAAAATATTAATTAAGAAGAAGAAAAAGAAACTCTTAAATTACTTAAACAATTTTAACCAAAATTGGAGAATTAGTTATGACGAAGGGTAAATTAATAAATAAAATTTAGTTTAATATAAATTTTAATTAAAAAATAAAAATCCTTAACAGATTTAATAATTTAGACTTCAGTATATATTTTTAAAATAGAGAAAATGTCCGTATAATTAAGAAAAAATATAAAGAATGCTAGAATATCTTACTACTCTTTTAATCAAGGAACAAAACACCGGACCAGTTAATGAACCGGTCACGGAACAGGTTTAAAGGTTAATAGTTCAATCGGGATTTAACCAGTGGTCAAACTGGTCTATTAAAATATTACAATTTATTAGTAACAATATATATATTAATATATTCTTAAACTTCTATAGATAAAATCAATTGATTATGTTAGATTTAATTACTTGAATCATATAAAATTAATTGACTAAAATATTATATATTATATATTATATGTATGTAATATATAATATTTTTGCATTTATTCTTTTTATTTTTTAAATTTTTGTAGCTTTGAAATTAAAATTTGTTCTTATAATTTAGTAAAATATTATAGATTGTATGTATGTCGGTCTAAATTTATTGTTTTATTTCTTTTTAAGCCTTTTTTTGAATCAGATATCTCATTTTTCAAAAATAAATAAATAAAAGAGCAAACCGGTTGAACCAGTGACCCACTGGTTTTGGATCGGTTCGACCGGTTTCCACCGGTTCGACCTTCCCCCCCTCTAAAATAGCAAACCGGACTGGACTGAGGACCGATTCACCTGTTTTCTGGTCGAACCGGCCGGTCCGGTCCGATTTTTCACACTATGCTTTTAATTCAATGAAAGAAACAGAGAGAGAATATAGGCCGAAGCCCATATTACAAGTTACTAATGGCGAAGGCGCATCTAAGGAGTTCTTTTTCTTTTCCCCATGAAAATCTGTACACCATTAATTCAACAGAACTCTACAAACCATATTAGAAATAAAAAACAAAATCTATAACACTATTCTACGGTCATTCATTAATAACCAACTCTTAATGGGGAGGTGGTGGTTGATCAAGGAAGCTGAAATTCCCTACTAAACTATGAGCAAGTTTAACTAAACTATCCATTATGCTAATGGATTCATTAGGAACTTTACGAATCACGATATTCCAATCTCTATGTATATATAAGGAGTTTGGTTTCATCAACAACATCCTTATAAGGATGGTTAGCTTCACTTCCACGAAGGATTAGGTTTACTGCTTCAATGCAATCCGGGGCCCATAGATTTTCCTACATCCACGAACCCACTCAAAATGGAAACCATGGATAATGCCCAATAGTTCAGCAGCTGAGGAGTTCCGCCCACACACGTTGTGTGTTGTGCTTTTGTTTTGTTTTCTAGAAAAAAGAAATTGGATGCATGAATGGATTTGTGAATTGGATAATCCATGTGTTGGATTTTGGGCGAACCTGGAATCTGTTGACTCACCGAGTACCCACACGAGATCGGAGAATCGATTCGAATTCTAATCACGTTATACAGCAGATTCATCATTGGAGAAGAGGACCCAGGGAGAGGAGTTTTTTGAAAGTTTTCTTAGGTGTTGTTTGTTTTTTACTCATCAACTGAGAATAACCCCTTATAATACGTACGGGAGTTATTATGATTTGAAATTCAAATCATAAGGATAAAACTCCTTAATTAGACCCATACTTTTTCATAATTTTATAATAGCCCCAACTGAATTGGGCTTGGGCCTGATCCACCAAGGGTGGACCAACCATATTCCAACACCATGGATAGCCGAAACCTATTTTCATTTTTGTTTCTTCTAAGTTTATTTCTTTTTTTTTTGTTTTAAGTGATTGTTTGGAAAACACCCAAACCGTGATTACAGAAGCTATTTTTCACAGTCGAGACAAAACTCCTCTCACATACTTACCTTATAAATAGTAAAAATTATTCTCAAAAGCTAATCCAAACACACACCTCTATATAAGTAGATCACTTTGCCACTAGGATAATACACCATGTGCCTTCCAAGTTTATTTCTATTTTAATTACGTCATGCAGATGGATCCTATAGATAAATTGATTTCCTTGGAATTTCTGGTTAATAACACAGTGATCCATCTATATACAAGTGAAACACAAAGATACATATGGCTTAGAGAAAAGTTACTCTCCTTAATTATTTTTTAAAAAAATTGCATCCAGTGACAGATCCAAAGCATCATCCTTTGCTGAAATATATATGTTGCCTTGGAAAACAATATCTACACAAATTTTAATCCTGCGAACTCTTCCGTGGCTGGATCCACCACATATTGCAAATAAGCGAGTTCTTGGCTAATAAGTGTTACCTCTATATGGTTTATGGATAACCAAGAAGCTATCAAATTAACAATGGAGGTTAGTTAAGTAGATGGAGCTGCTCTCTTAAAACTTAATGAATAAATGATCAAATTCTTACTTAGAGATGTACTCATATTTATCATATGAGCAGATGGGAAAAAAATTAAAGAGCAAAGCATATTAGAAAGAAAAACTCTAAAAAAATTTATAATATTTTAGGAAGTATTCTTTTTTAGTACTCTCTTCCCTATTTTCGGGAGCGGACCTCTCTCTTGAGCCCCTCTCCATTTTGATGAGAGCTCATGAAATCATCAATGAATAGACGTAGATTAAGTAATTGAGCACACGTGGAATGAAAAAAAGACACGTGCCAAATTTTTTTCCTTATAAATCAAATGACACCGTTTGATTTAAATGGAGGTGAAATGGAGAGGCGCCAGTCCCCCTATTTTCCTCCCACTTCTCCATCTATCCAAACGGGAGAAGGGTGTCTTTATTGAGCTTCCTTTCCATTTCCTCTCTATTTGCTTTTCTCACTGTTGGATCAATTTCTAATGGTTGAGATTTAACATCTTATAACAATATAGTATAATCTTAAATAACAAAAAATATATAAATAATCTTAAACTATTAAAGTTTAACTTGAAAAGTTCAAAGGTCACTACTACAAAAAACGCTTTTAATATTCCTTTTTTAAGGCTTTTAACGTCTGAAAACAGAATGACATCTATGTGAGCGACGTAGTAAAAAATGACAATAATGTTCGTAAAATAAAGGACGTCTAAAGACCATACTTTAGAAGTCCTCAATTTGAAATGCGAACGTCTAATTACTGGACATTACATTTCTTAATATTACAACAATTAATTTGACCAAAATGAAGAACACATCAATCAACAATAAAACTCAGAAAATTCTCATCTTTCTTTTCTTAATTAATTTTAGTTAAGCATTTTTTATTATATGCTAAGTTCAAATATCCCCTACAAGAGGTAGACTATTTTAGTTAGTTTTTTTTTTTACCAGAGACTATTTTAGTTAGTTCAAATATTGAGAATGAAAGAATAATTTTGACCGTTAATTATAAGTACAGAAGGAAAGCTTAGAGTGTTGATGAATCAAGAGAAGGATAACATGTGAAGGGAAACAGGGCAAGGACATGGTGTAAGGCTATAAAGCATATATAAATAGAGATGAGGAAGGCAATGTTGCAAGCTAACCTGTAGAGGGAGACGACCCATAGTGGTGAGAAGGAGGGCAAAGGTGGTGAGAGAGAGAGAGGGAGAGAGAGAGAGAAAGAGAGAGAGAGAGAGAGGACGGTGCAATAGCCACAGCAGTGTCGACTACGGCCACCTCAAAAGGTGGAGCTCTCTTAGTAAGTAGCCACGAAGGATGATAGAGATCGATGGAGGAGCAAGAAGAGACAACAATGTGAATGAAAGTGAAATGGTGAACACTTTTTGGAGAAAGAAGAAAAAGAAGACGTAGAAAGGAGAGAAAGAGAAGATGGAGAAATGAGAGAAAGCCATGAAGTGTGTTAGTTGGAAAGAAATTGAACAAAAAAAATATTTTAACTACCTTTAGGCATCCCTAGTTGGAACTAGAGACACCTAAAGGTAATATTAGGGCCTAATATTAGGTTAAGGCATCCCCAGTTCCTAATGTCTGGCTCCCCTAACACACGACCACATGCATTGGTCATATCATCATGTGGCCATGTGTCAGCCCTTACGCGTCCCCAGTACGACTAGGGACGCCTAAAGTAGAACTTTAGGCATCCCCAGTTCCACAAGAGACACCTAAAGTCCCACATACCGTCTCCTGAAACATATTTTGGCATGAAATTGAATAATTTGAAAGACCTTAGACATCCCAATTTTTGTTTAGGACGCCTAAAATGGACTTTAGGCGTCTCAATTTAAATTGGGGATGCCTAAACATACCCAATTCCCACCTATAATTATGAAAATGCCACCACCTTTATTTTTAACTACGTTTTTTAATAAAGAAATGTCCTTTATGGTAGTGATATCTATATTTTGTAGTAGTGGATACGGGAGATAAAACAAGTAAAAAGAAATTATAAAACATTTTAATAAAAGTTTATAGAGTAGAAATATTTAGCTATAATTTTAATAGTTTAAATTTATTTATATTTATTTTTGTATTTAATTTTATAATAATATTTTTATAAAATTTTAAATTCCAACCATTGGAAGTTGGTCTAATAGTGGAGGAAATAAATAGAGAGGAAAAGGAAAGGAAACTCATTGGAGACACCCCCTCTCTCCCTTAAAAACATAGGATTAGTGTTATGTATCCTTTAATAGAAGGATACATGTGCCACACAAAGAGGGAAACCGTCAAATTCCTCTAATTTTTGTTTTTTTTTTTAAAATGGTATTATCAAAGTAGTGGTTGGGTCATTAGCCTAACTATTAATGAATTTGGGTTGAACAATCATCATTTAAATAATATAATTTAATTAAAATATATAAAAATATTCATATATAATCCCAAAAAAGAATAATATTTAAATAATAACATTAATTCACAAGTAGATAGAACATTCATGTATAAGTTACAGATAATTTCTCTTCAAGCTCATGGTTGCCTTATGTAATCCAAAAAAGAGAAATACACATAATTCAAAAAAATAGAGTTACTAAATCACAAATATGATATACTGCTATTTTTTTAAAACTCAAAACGATGTTGTTTTAGGCTTAGCAAGGGAAGAAAAAAAAATAAAAATTCAATCTAGTTGACCCGTCCAAAACTCTTGATCGAACCAGTTAGAAGTTTGAATTAGCAATTCCCTTGCCTGACCATCTGATATAGGTTGGTTTTTAATACCATAGTTTGAAGGCAATATATCTCGGAGCATACCACAGAATTTGATATTATAATACTATGATTATATTATTTGAATATTTGAATAATAGTATGGAGATACAGTTGTTATGATACTCTCCATTAGGCCACTCATGTATTAGTGTGTGTATGCGCACGCCTTTAATCTATCAATGAAAGATATGCAATTCATTCTCATTTCAATATTTCTCATGGTATCAGAGCATGATCTCTTGATAACCAAACTGTATCAGACAAGATAATGAAAAGCTCAGGCACATCAAACATCGGTCATTCTCAAGAGAATGGAGATAAGCGAGATGGAAAACAAAAATGATCAAAGTGCAATTATTATGGGACGCTTGGACACACTGAAGATCGATGTTATGAGATCATAGGTTATCAACAAGATTTCAAGAAGGGAGGATGTGACAGAGGAGAACCAAGTGTCATGAGAGGGACACAGGTGAGCTCCAATAAAGTGTCATTCCTAGTCTCATGCCTGAATAGTATGATTTGCTGGTGTAATATCTCACCAAGGAAGCTGGTCCCTTGAATCTTGGAAGAGACAACTCACCCGTAGTAAATATGGCAGCTAAATTGATTCCTAATGAACCTTGGATAATTGATACAGGAGTAACGATACATATAAAATTTGATGAGAGCCTCTTGCGAAATGTGACTCCAGCAAGGCATCACCTTCCAGTTAAAATGCCAAATGGGCAAACATTATCAATTAAAAGCATAAGAGATGTTCACTTGTCAAATAGGATGACACTTATAAATGTTCTTCATATACTGGAATGTAAGTGCAACTTGATTTCTATTAGCAAACTACCCGAAACTACTTGTGTTCAATAACATTTATTTGTGACATGTGTGTGATACAAGATTTGCATTCGAGGAGCCTGATTGGAACATGTAGAATATGTGATGGACTCTACCTACTGGAAGAAGGCCAACTGAATAAGACTTTTCATGTGTGGCAAAGTTGCACAACAGAAATTTGGCACCAGAGATTTGGGCACCCCTCTGAAGAGAAGCTTAAAAGCATTAACTTGCCTTGCAATTCTTTTAAATCAATTCAGTGTAATTCTTGCATAAGAGCCAAACAGACTATAATAAGTTTTCTTATTAGTTAAATAAAAACTTCTTCGCCTTTTGAACTGATACATTCCGTCATTTTGGGTAGTCTTTATATGGCCTCTTTAAGTGGTGAACACTATTTTTTAACCATTGTGATTATTATAGCTAGGGAACGTGGGTCTATTTGATGAATCACAAGTCCAACACAGCAAAATATTTGATAGATTTTTTAAACATGGTGAAAAAACAATTCCACAAGCAGGTCCAATGAATTAGAACAGACAATGGCCTTGAATTCAAGTCTAAACGAATGATGCAATATTATTTTGATAAAGAAATTCTGTTACAGAATAGTTGCCCCTACATGCCATAACAAAATGGGGGTCATGGAGTGGAAACATAGACACATACTCGAAGGTGTTCGAGCACTACGTTTTCAAGAAAGCTTACTAATTAAGTTTTATGGTGAATGTATACTCACAGCAGTGTATTTAATCAAGCGACTACTATCCTGCACTTTAGAACACAAGACACCTTATGAAATATTACTTGGCAAATGACCTAAGTATCATCACATGAAGGTCTTTGGTTGTTTTGTCTATGCACATAACAAAAACAGGAAGGATAAATTTAATAAGAGAGGTCAGCTTTGTGTTTTCTTGGGATACCCCTTTGATCAGAAAGCATATTATGTATATGACATTCGTGACAAATGGATGCATATTACACGTGATGTTTTGTTTCTTAAGGATCAATTTCCTTATGCCACACAAGAGCGCTGCAGTGAATCATTACCAAGCAGACCTTATTATTGCCCAGTCATTGATGATAATAAAGTTATTTATTCAAGCCTTACTGAGCGCTACACAAATAGTGCTCCCTTAACTCAAGGGGAATCTAATTAGCCACATGATAATGAGATCAACTAAGAAGAAACACAAGTCCTAATATAAAGGAGCCATAAGGGCCTCAACATAGCGAACGTGAGAGATGAGTACCTCAACACTTGAAAAATTATGAAGTGACATTGTCGTAGTCTATAGACTATACGACTCCACCATCTCCATCAAGTGATTTGATCAAGTATCTTCTTTCGCATTTTGACTCGGATAATTGATTCTCTGTCCATCAAAAGGCTTATCGTTCAACCATCAAGTTATACGATGAGCCTAAGACCTTTTAGCAAGAGTGAAAACACACTTTGTTAGGATCGGTAGGCACAGCGGAAGAATTTTAAAAATTTTCACCGATCCTAATCGAGGATCTATCAACGGCGTTTAAACCAAGTTGGAAGGATTCATACCTTTTGATGATTCAGAGTTTTCACGATCTCTAGGAGCCAACACGTCAAGTCCGCTCCCTCTACCAGTATCCACACGAATGCTCTCCAACCGAGACTGCGTGCTAGCGCCTCTAATGTCTCCTAGGGTTTCACTTGCGGCTCTCAATTCTCATGTGTGTATGAATATATCTGCTCTATCAAGTTTATAACCTATTAGGGCTATTTTCAAATTTCAAAATTAATCATCATTAATTTTGAAATTAATTAAAAATTAATTATCTTGATGAGCTAATTAAATAAATTCAGTTTAAATTAAATATGTCCAACAGTTTTAATTTAACCTATTTATTTAATCCAAATAAAAAGCCATTAGATTTAATTTATCTTCATAAATTAAATCTGAGATACTATATCTCTATCATGTTAGTTATTAAGTTTAATATATCTTAATAAATTAAATTTAAAACTAACACAATATAATAATATCATATAATATATATATATACATATATATATATAAAAGATATATATTTTGAAAAAATATATATTTATATAATATTATTAATGAATTTTATATTATATATATATAAATATAAAATTCGTCCACCCTAAATTAAACATTATCTCGTGTTGGGCCATTCTTGTGTGCGACCCAGTAGGCCCATATGAAGTTGGCAGTGGGCCAATAACTATACTAACCCAAAAGTCGCAAGCGGCCTCTAGCAAGACATTACGACTACCCAATTCATATGAGGATCGTTATCACGATACAACCTGTCATACAACCATGTCACGTCACTTTTGTCACACGATATATCGATCAAGGATAAGGCATGGATAATGTCATCCTCTTGTTCCTGACCATTACTTTCTCGATTCCTGAGTAGCCTGATAATAGAGATAGAAACTCCTTTCATCATAGTATGGCCATACATTTCTCAGACTCACTCATCAAGGGGCCCAGTAATATCTCTCTACTAATGTGAGGGACAAATTCCATCTTGATCATTCATATTCCTTTGTATGAAAAACCACCAAGCCCGATCATAGCCTTTATCATCACCCGGTCAAAAGTGACTTTTGACTAGTTCAAAGCTTAGTAACTCTCATGTAGGAATCCATGATGCCCTCAGGTCTAAGGGCATTGTGATGTGGTTATACATGATAAAAGCTTATGACTTGATCCATGTAGCTTTCTCCTAGTGGGTCGGTCCAGCACCTTGTACTCTTACAAGTGTCTAAGACTTTGATTCGTATCTCCATATCTTATCAAAGTCATACTGATCTTGTTTCATCTCTGCTCCCACATAGATGACCGACCAGGGACATTTTAGGACAATCTTTATGAATTATCCAAGAATACAATTATTACAGTTAACATGGAAATAATATGATAACATAATGGAGAAATTTCATTAAAATAATAATGTTCAAAGTATAATGATTGGCCCTTAGGGCACAATTTTCCAACACACTTATGTGAAGCCATGGAAAAGGAAATTCAGGCACTTGAGGCGAATAGGACTTAGATACTTGAACATTTTCTACTAGGGAAACATCTCATCGACTCCAAGTGGATTTATAAAAACAAGTTTAAACCAACTAGAGAGTTACACTCTCAAAAGACACGATTTATGGGCGAAGCTTTACCCAATGAGAAGGGATTGATTTTCACGAACCTTTGCCCTAGTCGTAAAGTTTGTTACAATTTGAACGCTAATGGTTGTTGCAGTCAAAAGAGGACTTAAAATTCATTAATTGGACTTCAACAATACATTTCTCCTTGGCGACCACCATGAGTAGGTTTACATGAAAATACTTGAAGGCTTTGCTCAAAAGGGAGAAACAAAAGCACATCCTTATATAAGCTTCACCAAGCGTCACGAAATTGGAATGAAAATCTACAAGCTTATTGGTCGGTTTTAGTTTCAGGCAATCACAGGCAGATTACTCATTATTCACTTATCTCATGGTGACACATGTACCATGTCTTTGATTTATGTTGATAATGTCATTCTTTCAAGTACAAGCGATACTCATATTAATAGTGTAAAGCAATTTCTTCATTATTAATTTAGCATTAAAGATCTCGGACCCTTGAAATATTTCTCAGGCATCAAAGTGGCTCAGTCTCCTGAAGGCATGGTACTTAGCCAACGCAAATATGTCTTAAATATCTTAAAAGAAACGTGAATGACAGTGTGTAGGCCCAGCAAGTTTCCCATAGAGCAAAATTGTCGTCTTTGTAGTACTGAGGGTGATGCACACCCAAACCCAAGACACTATTGAAAACTAGTTGGTCTGCTATTGTATTTCACAGGCACCAGGATTGATCTCACACATGCATAGTAAATGTTCTTAATCAATTTGTAGCTGATATCTAGGTCCCTCACATGCGTGTGGCAAAACGTGTCTTATGATACCTTAAGTTTACTGTGGGACAAGGTATCTTCTTACTAAATACAAGCTCTCTTGACTTAAAATTATATTGTGATGTAGATTGGGGTCTCTGCCATGAGACTCAACATTCTTACACTACTTATTTTATCAACTTTGGTGGGTCACCCATCTCATGGTATAGCAAAAGGCAATGTTTGGTTTCCCTTTCCTCAGCAGAAGCTGAATATTGAGCAGTGGCTGGTACAGTTCAAGAAGTTTTATAGTTACAATGGCTCCTTTGTGACCTTGGAGCGACTCAACAGTCTTCAACTCCACTATATTGTGATGATCAAGCTGTCATTTATATTGCTAAGAACCTAGTCTTTTATGAGAGGACTAAGCATGTTAAAATGAATTACTACTTTATCCATGAACGAGTCCAGTCTCAAGACATCTCTCCATTAAAGATCTGGACCAAGTATCAAGTTGTTGACATCTTCACAAAAGCACTTGGAGTTGACCGATTTTAGGAACTTTCCAATAAGTTGGGCATTCATAATCTTCGTGTGCCAACTTGAAGGGGAGTGAAGGCAATATATCTCGGATCATATCACTGGATTTGATATTATAATATTATGATTATATTATTTGAATATTTAAATGTTAGTATGGAGATACAATTGTTATGATACTCTCCATTAGAGTACTCATGTACTAGCATGTTATATATGTGTGTGCACGCACGCACCCCTCTAATCTATCAATAAAATATGGGCAATTCATTCTCATTTTTATATTTCACATAGTTATTATACATGTGAGTTGCCAAAGACTATTTTGTAATACTCTGTCTGATCTAAAATATGAGTCACTTAGAAAGTATTTAATACTTATCTATCAATTTTGCCCTATAATTAATGTTTAAATGTGATTCTTTGTAATTTTCTCTTTCCTTTAAAACATTATGTATTTAGCATGACTAAGTTAGAAAAAAATTTCAATTCATAACAACTTTAATGAATAACTATAATTTATTGGCTTTGATGTATTAGTTGAAATGAATTATATTATTAATTAATGGGGAGGGGTATTGCTTTTAATATAAAGCTGAACTATAATCACTACTCTTGGTAGAATGAAGGTTTTTTTTTTTTGTCATAACTCATACATTCATGGTATTCAAGACTCGCAGTCTTGCACTACTGTAGTTAATTGGAATAACGATTACAATGTTTAAAAATAACTTTTCAATCGTAATTTACGGTACACAGGATAAATATGTGAGAGAAATTTTGTCTTGATTTATATGAAAACAACTTATAAACAATCCAAATGTCATACCAAACATACAATACCATAGTTGGTCACAATATATATTTATATATAAGAATCAAATGATCCCACGATATTTGTCCCAAAAAAATGATCCCACGATAAACATAATTTGGGTAGGTTCAAAATCCGCGTCAAACCTCGCTACCCCACCAAATTAATTATTAATTAGTGACACTACGAATAATACAATCAAAATGACACGTTATCAATTATTAATAATTATTGGGCAAACCTGTGGGCACAGATTAAGACTCACGGAAAAAAAAACCATCGAATTATGTAATTTGCACACAGGGAAGATGGTATGCACAAAATAGAAGATCGCTTATACACACGGAAGATCACTTACATGCTTGATAGCAATCAGTAATTAATTTGCCTTAAAGGTATGTTTGGGCAATTCTCCCTAATTTTTTTGTGATAAGGTTTTTAATGGGGAAAATTCAATAAATATTGTTGCTTATTTTTTTTCCTTTATTAAATTTCCTATTAACTATTGTATTCATGAACATCCATGGAAATTGTTATATAAATATTATTATATTATGCAGATGTTGATAATCCGCCCAAATATTTGAACAAAATAATAATAATAATCTTTCCAAATAACTTTTAAAATTCTATACGTAAAAGTCCACGAATGGTTGTAACTTGTAAGAGTTTTCGTTATATTTAATATTCATAACTCAAATGTTGCATTCAAATTTATGACATTGCTTAAGGCATATCAAATACTTTAAATTATTTTTAAAATTTTTATAAAATGATTATTAATTTTCACTTGCAGTAATTATCTTTAATAATCACTTTAAACATCATTTAGTTTAAAAATATAAAAAAAACTAATAAGACCTAAATTAATTGAATTTTGTAACACCCCAAATTTTATATTCACCAAATATATTGTAATTATTTAGGAAATTCAATAAAATGGTGAATATTTATGAATTTGGAATTTATGAATTTATAAATGTTCAATTTCATGGGAAATTGGGCAAAAATAATTATGGAATTAATTTGGGTAATTTAAAAAGCCCAATATTAAGGTCCAAAAGTGAAGGAATATTAGAGAAAATATTTGGTCCAAAAATAGATGAAAATTGGTGAAAGAAAAATAAGAGAAGAAATTGGATTAGAAAGGTAATGGCAAAATCGTAATTTTGCCAAAATATCACAAAATTAATTATTTTTCAATTAATTGAATTTAATTTCAATTAATTAAGGGAAATAAAGTTTAAAAATATATTTAGAATATTTTGGTCAATTTAATATGAATTTATGGAAAATTTGAGCAAAAAGTGCAATTTTGACCAAAATTGAGACTTTACGTGTATACGTAACCGAAACAAGTTGTGAAGCCAATTGAGACCATAGGGAGGGACCCCTAGGTGTCTCCTACATGTGGCATAAAGAAGAAAATATTGGTTGGACATGATGGCATGGTTACGTGAATGTAGGAAGTTATGTACATAAAAATTGGATTTTAGCAATTTTGGAAAATTAAATAAATTATTATAATATTATGAGATATTAGAATATAAGTCATCTTCCTCATTCAGCTGCTCATTCACGCACAGCAACATGAAATAGAGAGAGAGAAGGTTGAGAGAGTTTAGAGAGAGAAATAGAAGAAAAATCACAAGGTAAGCCGATTTCTCCGGCGATTTCGCTCCTAACGCGTATAACTCCGATTCTAAACTACTCCTCTTTGTTCTTTAAGGTTTGGAAAGCTCAAATTGGGTGTTTTAAAAGTTAGGGTTTGCTGCCATTTTTGGGAAAAGCTTGTTGGAGCTTGAGGTAACTTCCAAACCTTCGTATATTAACTAATCTGGCTGCTGTGGGCAATTTAATCGGTGAAATTTCGCCGGATTGCCATTGGTTTTAAATTTTGGAAAGTTGTATATCTAAGGGTTATGCTGCCCAATTTTAGTTCAAATGGTTGTTATAACTCAATTAGATTGTTAATAAAGGGGTTAGGAGTAGAAAGGAACGTGTTTACGGAGCCGAAATCGTAAAACCCCGATTTTTCCCGGAGAACACAATTATTTCGGCCAGGGATGTTTGAGGGCCTTAGAGTTGGATTTTCAATGATTTTATGGTTCCATTGGATTCAGTGGGCGAAAATAGGTGGGGTTACAGTTGGGCACTTTTTCAGAAAAGGCTGAGAAAGCATAATTACGGAAACACCCCTAAAACCCTAAAAGTAGGGCTGCCAAGGGCAATTTCGTAATTTTACATTGAATTTGGTAATTTTGAGTCCGGAAATGGATTCCTTGGACGAAAATATGTCAGGATAGCCCTAGTCAAAAATTTGGAAAAACGTGCCATCAGGCCGGGTACGGCTGGGCCGGGGTCCCGGGGGCATTTTTGTAAATTTTCACCATAGGCTAATATAACCACAAGAAACACTATGGAAGTGTCTAAAATGATACTTGGATAGGTTATAACCTATTTCTTGTACATTTGATGTTTTAGGACCGAGTTGGACGCCTATAGTTGACACATCTTACGAGGCGGACCCTTTGAGACAGGAAAGAGGTTAAGGTAGGGACTACTATCTCTCATATACTATGTGACTATTTGTATGATGCATGTTACTGTATTTTGTGATCTGAACACGTGCTGGAGGCACATTACCTAGCTGTGGTCTAGGACCTAGCTGAGGTACACTGGTCTTACCTAGCTGTAGTCAAGGACTCGGCTGAGGTACATGCAGGGGTTTCAACGGGTTTGTTGGCCCTGAATTTTGTGTACACACACGGATGATATGAATTTTCATTTTACTTGATACGGTGCATTGCATATTTAATTTTCGCATTTTATATATTGATCGTATGTTTCTACTGAGATTCCTTGGAATCTCACCCCTTTTTCTAATCAAAATGTCTCAGCGGGTGCCAGTGGCTCAAAAGCCAAGGATGCAGAGAAGGGAAACTGACGGACACGTTTCCCAAGATGAATACAGTGGTTGTATAGTCTGTATGTGAAATAGTTTTGGGAACATACTGTACATATTTGTCATTATTATCGACTTCTGCTCTGTTAATGACTGTCTGTAAACAAATACTTATTATCAGTATAACTGTACTTTTCTGTTTGCCTATGGAACTTGTTCGTTATTGCCCTGCGCATATCAAAATGGAAACGGGTGTTGACAAATTTCACTAAAATGACACATAGATATGGACCAAATCTGAGTATTCCCTTTCTTATGAAGTCCAACAACCTTATCTTCTTATTTTTCCCATTCCAAATGTCTTATCATTCTCGTACCAATCCAGCTCATCCTTGAAACAACCCATATTCTAAAACAAGCTCCTTTTTTAAAAAAAAAAATACTAAATAGGCATGGAGGAATCAAGTTTTTTTTTTTTTATATTGTTCTGGCAAATAATTTACCAAGCCATCTCAAGCCCCACCAGCCTAATCACATCAAACATCTCCCTTGTTAAATGGGTTATGGTGACAAATACCCATGTATATACACCCAATGTGCAAATATAGTCTAAAATTTTTTCAGATCGATGTAAAGAAACCTATGAACAAAAATGACGCATGTTTTTTTTGTAGTGGGACCCTACTGTTTTCTTTTCATACAAAAAGTAATGGACTTTAGGCAATTTTAACATTTATGTCATTTTTACTCTGATTTTTAAATTGCATCAGTATTTTTACACTAAAAAAAATTTTTGTGTATTTGTGCACATTGGATAAGACTACATGGGCATTTTACTAAACCATATATAGTGAAATACAGCAATTATCCGTATATATTTCTATCTTCTATTTTCGTTCATGTGGATGACCTGTGACTTGGGAGTTTATTATAGTACATAGAATTAGTATTTTCAATAACAGAAATTAGTTTTGTTGTATTAGTTTTATTAGCCGCATTCAGTTGATGGCTGTTAGATAAATTATGCTGACAGCTTAGCATATATGTGTACAGATGTATACCACAGAAAATAAGACACATTTCCCTCATTCTCTCTATTTTTCTTTCCTGTTTTGACCGTGATAGAGTTTGTGTCTTTGTGAGAATAATAGTTCACATTTTAAAAAAACAAAAACAAATTTTCAGTTGTTAGTACAGGAAATCAGATAACAACATGTGGGGTATCTTTTATTCATAGCACTCACGTGTGAAGGAATCTTTGGGTCAAGTAAGATTGCTTACCATGTGATCATAGATCTCCATGTTTGACTTGTAGAAGCTCAATAAAGATTCTGTTTTTTAAACCAACTTCTCACTATATAAGTTGTGTGGATTTTTTTTTTAAAGTGTCACACGCTTGATGTTATATGAATGATAAATTCCATATTATGAATAGTTTAAAAAATATAGTGGTATGGGGTAAAAAAAGTTATAGTCCTTGTCACATCCTCATCTTATTTTCAGCTATTTTAGAATATTTGCGGAAAATGATATACAATTCAATGAGCAACATAGGAATATCATAAACATATACTGATATTATGTGCACAATTACGAAAATTTCCCATAGGGGTTCGTACTTAATAATTACAATTAATGTAGCCTCGCAGCGCTACATGGGTGTCTACACCTATCCTAGTGAAACAGAGACATCTTCCAGTTTTCGTTCCACCACTGCAATCCCCTCGTACGGTTGTCTTCTTTGTTTTTAGCATACGTTATGTCTTCTCCTGTCTAAATTGATGGTAGGGGGTGAGATTCTAGAGAATCTCAGTAGGAAAGCAATACCAATATGCATGCAAGATAAGTGTTTAATGCATGACATGCCTGCATTACATAACTCATGCTCACACAATGACATATCTGCGTGCTCAATATTTCAATCAACATACATATGACCATAGCATAAACAGAAACAGAGCTTCAATTATTCATATAAGTTTCTCAGTCTCAAGCAAAGCAATAACATGCATTAATACACCAGTACAAATATCAAATACATGCAGGAGAGGTAAGTTCCCTACCTTAATTGCCCTTCCTTGATCCTCAAATAACGTGACTCGATTTGCGTGCCAATCCATCTGGCTCTCTACTCAATCCTATAACGTCAAATGTACAGTTTAGACATTTCCATAGTGTTTTTGGTGGTTGTATTAGTCTATGGTAAAATTTTACCAAAATGCTCCAGGACCCCGGCCTGGCCTCGCTATACCTGGCCCGATGGCACGCTTTCCTAAAAATTTGATATTTTCGCTCAAGGAATCCATTTCTAGGCTCGAAA
Organism: Inga leiocalycina; assembly: GCA_963242795.1. Taxonomy (NCBI): domain Eukaryota; kingdom Viridiplantae; phylum Streptophyta; class Magnoliopsida; order Fabales; family Fabaceae; genus Inga; species Inga leiocalycina. The sequence continues at coordinate 63,165,473 of OY725320.1, forward strand.
TCACCAAATTCACTGTCAAATTACAAAAGTACCCTTGACAGCCCCTATTTAGAGTTTCAGTGATATTTTCGTAATTATGCTTTTTCGGCCTTTTCCGAAAAAGTGACCAACTGTAACCCCACCTATTTTTGCCCACTGCATCCAATGGAAGTATCTATTTTATGAAAATCCAGCTCCAATTACATATTTACCCCTGGCAACCCCTATGTGAGAGTTTTAAGGCTATTTTTGTCATTTCACTTTCTAGGGCTTTTCTCACTTCGCTCCCAACATAAACCCTACACAATTTTCCATTCTAAACACAATGGAATCATCAAAAACACCAAACTACAGTCCCAACACTGTCCAACACAGATCTGGATGAAATTCTTTAATAATTGGAGAAAATAGAGTTTTATGATTTCAATTCATAAAACACCTTCTTATAACCTTTAATCACTTGTTTAACCCTTAATCACATTCTAAATATGATTAGACTAAATTTGGACAGCACCTCTCCTTAGGATTAGGACTTTCCAAATTTACAAACTTGGCAAAAATCACTAAAACCAAACACTACAAACCTCAACAACAACACCATACTAGTTTAAATCCAAGGTTTGTGAGGTTACCTTTTGAGATCTTGAATCCTCTCTCTTTAGGCATCTCCTCTCTCTCTTCTTGAGCTCAAAATGTGTTTTCAAAATCATAGATTCCATGAAGAAGAAAGATTTAGAGAAGGTTTCTAAGCAAAATCACAAGAAAACTCTTAAGAAATCACACTTATTTTAAACTTCTTCTTCTTCCTTCTCTCTAGAACTTGAGAGCTCTCTCTCTCTTCTCTTCTTGTGTTAGATGAAAATGAGGAAGGGAATGAAAGAGAAAAGCTTTATAAAAATGCTCCCTTGATCCTACACCATTGATCTCATCAAAGGTTGAGATTTCAACACTTATCAAAGACACCATCCTTCTTCCCATACCTCCAACCATGCCTTCTACTTTATGCCATACCCTCTCATCATTTGGGTCTTCTTGCCTCTTAACCCTTGATCTCATCAAAGGACCATAATGTGACACTTGTCACAAGCATACATCCATCAAGAATATTCCAATTATGCATTTTTCTTTATTTTCCTTGATTAATTGAAATTAACTCCAATTAATTAGAAAATAATTAATCTTGGGCTACATTGGCAAAATTATGATTTTTTTATCACTTTTGTAATTTAATTCATTTCTTGAGTTAATTTGCCTATTTCCTTATGAATATCAAAATTCACAGGATCCAAATTCATGAATATTCACCATTTTATTGAATTTCTCAGTTAATTATAATATATTTTTTGTGATTATAAAATTTGGGATGTTACAGTCCTTATCAATAAGGTGCTAAAAATTAAACTACTAGTTGAAATAATAATTCAAGGGTCAACGGTCAAATTATTATTAAACTAGGGCAACATAATGATAATTAAAATAATATAAGGTTATATAACATTACTCACCCTGAAGTATTTTTCAATAACACTTGATATCATAAATTAATTTTTAAGGCATCCATTACCTAAAAGTATTTGTTTAATGGCACCCAGTATATTAAAATAATTATTTTGTACATCAAGTATTTTAAAGTATTTTTAATAACAATTAATATTGTAGATTTATTTATTGGATCTGTATCTCTCTATGAATACGCCATATGTCATATGCACTTAATTTTGTGAAGGAAAAAAATCCAAAATATTTTTACTCTATGCTTTATTTCTTTCATAATGAAATCATAGAACTTGTAACCAAAAAAAAATCATAGAACTGATTTAGACGTCTCAAATTAATGAGGACTGAACAGTACCTTGGCAAAGGAGGGATGAGAAGAACATGAAGCCAAAACAAGGTTTGTTGCAAGTATTTCATCATTCAAAAATCGACCGTTATTCCTGCTGCTGCTGCTTCTTTTTTGCCAACATTTTGAGTATATGTCCACATTACCATGAATTCGTGAATATATAACATTTAATAAATAACAGCTACAACAAATAAATGCCATATATGTTGAGGAATAAGTCATGTAAGAATATATAACACTAAAACATAATGATTAAATATGCGTATCATCATATATTAAGAGACAAAATTTGAAAAAACATAACTATAATGGTTGTAGTTAATAACAGTTGTTTTTTTAAATACAACAATATTGATGGTTCTTACGATATAACTGTCATGTAACAATTACAAACGATTTGTCTTCCACTTTTATATCAGCGAAAACAAAAACATAATTATTGTAATTATTTATCATTATTTATTGAATTACAAAATGACGATGCTCACTAAACAGCTCCTCTGTCACGTAAACTTCCAAACAATCTGTCACCCAACTACTTTTCCCCCAGCTACTCTAATTAAATGTACCTTTTCATAAATCTATAATTAAACTCACAAAATGTTTCTTTTTCCCCAGCTCCTCTATTCTCTCAATCGTCAAGATGAAACGCCATGCAGCAAACTTGCTAGAAAATCCTTGACGTCATCCTCCTCCTTCTCCACCTCCTTCTGCTCCTTCGCTTCCGCCTCCATATCCTTTGCTCCATCAAGTGGAGGCAATAATGCATCATGTAGAATGCATTGACCATGATGTGAGGAGGCTGGTTGGATATTTGTTGAGTATGAATAGGAAGATCAATCTCATTCTTGATGAGTATGGGATTGGTCAACATGATTCTGACATACTCCTAGATGATTCAGCCCACTTCTTTAGTAACGAGTAGCATGATAATATGAGGTATATGCTATGAATTTTTGGAATTTTTTATTCATTCAAATTGAAGGAAACAAAAGTTCCAAAGTTCCCAACAGACCTCAAATCATCCATCAAAGGGTGTTGTTTTATGGTTTTAAATTATCTATGCACTATTAGCCCTAAAAACATTTAAAAAAATTAACATACCTCATGGTTATTAATAAAGAACTGTGATAAATGCAAACAAATAAATAACAATTCTTACGAATAAACTGTAATGTAAAGTCTCACGCATGATAATCCAAAAAAACCTACCATTCCTCTTCTATTTAACCATCTGAAATAGAAGACACTTGATACTTAATATTTTCGAATGAAACCCACCAGCATCGTAACTCTACTACTCTTGTTATCTTTTCCGGCTGTTAAGAGTCATTTTCAATTGAATCCTACTGTAAAAAGCCTTCGTTTGACTTCTTAGTGACAGCTGTGCTAGTGGATACACTTAACACTTGTCTTACTGATTGTCGTGCAAGTTGCCTTCACTTGCCCTAATTCGCTTTTTCATTCGTGAGCCTTAGCTAGGCTACATTCCTTTGCTGCTCTGTTCTCCTTATCAACCCCAAACCCCAAACCTTGGAGTATGATTTCCCTTATCCATTTTGCATTATCGATTATGCATTCATTTCGATGATTCCTCTCCTATTACTTTCAGTGTTCAACCTGGCCGATTAGGCTTTTTTCGTGAAGTCACGACATGATAAAGCATTCAATGTGACAATAAATTGCTTTTGTGAAGTTTTTTTTTTTTTGAAAAACCTATTATTGCTCTGATTAAAGGTTCCTTTCCTGTTAAAAGAAGTTGTCAACCCATTACTTTGATAGAAGGTTCCTTTCCTATTATAGGAAGTTGTCAACCCATTACTTTGATGGAAGGTTTCTACTCTATTGTTCTTTTTGAAGTAACTTTTGGAGATATGGATCCCTAAGCGAATAATTTTTCACTTTTTGAAGTATCCATATTTCTAGAAGTTACTTTCAAAATATCAATAGTGATATGATGAATAAATTAGTTTAGTTGTATCGAGAGTTATACGTGATCAATTAAGCAATACAATTTTTGTGAAGTCATGACGCACTAAAGCTTTCAAGGTAACATTAAATTGCTTTTGTGAAGTTATGTTCTTTTGGAAAACCCATTATTGCTCTTATTGAAGGTTCCTCGATCTCCTGTTTTTGTATTGAGCAGATGGCACCAATTTAAAGCTCTGAAATTCGACAATGTGAGATCAGTCCTAGACTCTTCAATGTGAGAGCTTTTGAGCTACTTGGACTCAACTCGATCTAATAGATTAGTACTTCCTACATCGAGTAGTGATGCGATTTGGGACCGATTAAGATTTTCTAAGTTTTGTGGCTAGAATTAGTTGCACTCATGACCTATATGTATAATAATGTAATCGTTTACCTATATGTTGTGTTTCTTCATAGAGCTAGGCAAACAAGAAGAGGGTAAAAAAGAACAAATAGCCATATTTAAAAGGGTGCAAGGGTATGAAATCATCGATCTCTTGCTCTAAGTTTGCATACTCTTGCTCCCTTTTCGATAGGGATATTCCTTCTTTTTAACTCTCTCCTTATTTTGCTTGCTTATGAAGAGACAGAAAGTATAAGTCAATAGTTACATTATCACATTATATTTGGTCAACAATCACAACTAGCTTAGAAAGCTTGGAATGTTTTGATCTATCCTAAATTGCATGGCAACTTGTTGTGGGAGGTACCATTATATTATATATAGATGAGCTCAAACTAGCTCAAAAACTCTCACTTGAAAAGTCTTACATCCATGCATCATAGTTATTAAATAAGAACCGTAATTTATTATAAAAGTTCATGGTTCTTAGTTACAAACCATGATTTATGTTACTAAATAAATAACCTGGTTATCTACTTGAAACCATTATTTATTATTATAAAAAGTCATTGTTCTTACACAAAAATCGTTATGAATGTTATTGAATAAATAATGGTTGTTAAAATGAGGACGTTATGTATTATGCCAACATTACTGATTATATAGTGGTTGTTTACATGAGCTCATTTTTTATTACACCTGCATCATGCACATCATGATTTTATCTAGCTTCAATGTATGACGGTTGTTATATTAGAACCTACTATAATAGGTGTTAAATAAATTATGGTTCGAAATCATTATGTATTTGTGCTAAACATATGTAGCACCCGTATATATGACAGTTTGTAACCTTGATTTTTGGTCGATAATAATCGTCATATGTGTGCGATTCTCTAGTAGTGCCACCCGCTCTAGCAGCATGGCTATGGCTTCTGGTATGTAGTTGGACTGATCTAATTCAATGTTAGGATAATTCAACTTGGATAAGTAATATGATTTCTTCTCTTTTAATTTAGAGAAGACAGACTCTCATTCTGTTAAATAAATCATTAATCTTCCTAAATCTGATGATTGGGAGGAAAAGAAATCAAGTCATATACTTAAAAGGTATAATTTCTTTTGAACTTATATTCTACTCTTTAGGTGAGACCAGGACCTGGTTGTATCTTTTTTTATTTTAATATATTTTATCTATTAAAAATAATGTGAGACAAATGAATTGTGCATTAACCGCATTTGTTATCAACAAAAAATGATGCAGTAGAGGCGGGAGCAACTTTTATATGTATGCCCATTATTGTTAAGCACAACTAGCGTATCTGGGATCTAAAAATTATTTTTTTATACAATTATCATAATATCGGATAGTATCATATCAAATGCGAGTATTGGCTACAACAACAAATTACAAATTTGGTAGCATCTATCGACAACCAAATTTCTTAAACCAGATTTCTTATTTTTCTTCTTTTCTTCTCCACATCCCATCCCACCCCACCATGAATTGGATTGAAAAATAAACAAACGTAGCTCAATATTTTATAAAACGATTAATTTTTTTCTTCTATTTTCAAATAGTTTACAATTGTGAGTTGTCGATATTAAATTTTAAATGTTTATTTTTTTATTGTTGTTGGAAAATAGCCTAGTCCACCCTTGGTGGATTGGGCCCAAGCCCAATAAGATTGGGGTCAAAGTATAAATTACATAAATGCTTGGGTGGATATATGTAATATTATCAAAAATATTATGAGTCATGTTTTTTTGTCCGATGCAATATGACTCTTCAAGTGGCATTGTTTCACTGAAACAATATATCTCTCAATCGAAAGGATATCTTGTCTCTCTGATGGAAGGACATGTTAGTAGAAGAGGAAGGGGTGCATAGAAACCTATAAATAGGCGTAAAGGGATTCAGTTGCAATATACTTGGAATTAACATACAGAAACTCTGTCACTATGAATCCCTATTCCCTCTACTATATTTCTCTTTTCTTCTTCCTATAGTGGTGTATTTGCTGTGCGTCATAATCGCTTCCGCTACTGTGATACGATTAGCGTGGGTATAAGAGAGAAACGGTCGCACTCCAGGTACGCCCAATTATTCTTACAATTGTTTTATATAATATTATCATATAATTTTATGATATATTAAATCTCAATTATTCAATTTTTAATCTAGAAAAGAGGATGGGATGCGGAGGAAAATTATATTAAAAAAGAAAGAGGAGGAAAGAATCCATATCCTAGAGCCAGCTATTTTTTTGATAGAGAGAGCCAGCTATTAAGTATTAACTCATCAACTTAATTATAGGTTTCAAATTAAATCAATTAAGAGAGAGAAAGAGTGATGATGGTGTCTCAAGCGATATGGATATACATGCACGTTCTGATTTGGATCTTATCCTCAATCTTATAAGTAGGCCTGAAACAAGCCACTAATTTTGCACCATACACCCCGTGATTGATAACGACAACTAATTTTTTTCAGATAAACAAATATTCCAATTACAAGAAATAACGTTGGTCAATGTTATCCATATATATCTTCTTCATTTGTGTGTCTGAGTCTGCTTTTACACGCGCGCGCGCACAAACACCCACACACGCATATATATATATATATATATAAGACTCCATTTTCTTCTGTCTCAAAACACATCTCCATGCACTAAAGTATATGGAATATTCTGCATCTTCTGAAAACTTTCTTCGTTGACAGATCCAAAACTTTCTCAAAAAAAAAAAAAAACGGATTCGCAGAGAATTATGGATGTTGGAAACATGAGATGGGATTTTGGAAAAGCTGATGATACTGATGATGGCGATTCAAAGTCATCCATTGGATGCGTATCAGAATACTCATCAATGGATTCTTTGACTGAGATGAGTTTATCATCTTCTTCTTTTTCAGAACAATCCACTGATCAGGAGGCTCCAGAATCTTCGACAACGTCGTTGTCTTCTTCTTCATCAAGCGGCCCTTTATATGAACTGTCTCAACTCATGAACAGTCTTCCTATAAAGTAAGCAATATCTTGCTTTGTATTTCCTCTTACTCCTCCCATCAGAAGGTGAAAAGGGTTTATTTTCATCCTAAATACTCATCGGTTCTAAATATAAGATATAATTAATTTTTTTTAAAAGATTAAAGAAATTAAATAAGTTACTTAATAACGCTAAATATAAGTATTTTAAAGTAATTTAATTAATTTTTTTTAATATTTTAAAAAATTCAACTTTATCTTATATTTAGTATAGGAGGGAGTATAAAATTTTAATCCACTTTAGTTCTAAAGTTTTTAACTTTTTTCATAAACTATCGATGGTACTGATCGTACATATTAAAGAGATTTCTAAATAAATTTAAGAAGGTATTTTAAAGAAATTAACACATATTTTTATAAATAAGGTACTATAACTTACCTAATTAGTCTTAGTCCCTGCAAATTAATTACCTACCTCTTATACTAAACATTAGAGTATATTATGAATATTGAGGTTGGAATTTTTTTTTTTTTTTTGGGAATTGCAGGAGAGGGCTATCAATATTCTATGAAGGGAAGGCACAGTCTTTCACATCTCTAGCAACAGTGGAGAGCATAGGAGATCTTCCAAAGAAAGAAACAGCTTATAATTGCAGAAAGAGAACGAAGTCAAGCAAGAGCTATGCAGGAGATTTGGACAGATCATACATTAGCCCCAAGGCCATAATATCAAAGAAGTCTTCAAGATGATCTTGAGGATCTGCACTGGGTAGTAGTAGTAAAAGAGGTAGTTTTCTGGGAGGCTCTAGGCTCTCCTTTGCTGTACACAAGAACTTTTGAGTTCCTTCAAATAAGTTAGAGCATGCTTCTTTCATGCGCAGGAATTAAAAAATAAAGTTGGTCTTGTTTAAAAAATGTGAATATATTAATTTTTCTTTATTTTAATTTCTTCTGGAGAGACTGAGAGAATAACCCAATTTTCATGATCGATATTAAAACTCAACCCACGTCGGCAGGTTAAATCAATGGACCATGGGACCAATCTCTTTATTGATCTAGTTACGAGTTTTGGATAAGTCAATTAGATTGAATTTTATATCTTTTTCTCCTCATATTGAGCATGAAATGATGTCATTTTGAATTAAAGAGAAAAAATAGCATTCCGTTATATTTATACTTTAATAATTTCATAGATCACATTATTTGTGCTTCTATCACACTTAAAAACAATAAATTCATCTCTTTCGTCAAATGTATAAGATATTTTCGGAAATAAAAAGAGGAAGATATTTGGGTATTATATATTAATTGTGATATTAATATACCAATAAATTATATTGAGTGTATTTATAAATCATATTGTCGATCAAATAAGAATTTTTTTAGGTGGAAAAATGATCACATTATCAAAATCCATAGAAAATCACAAATAAAAATAACATGTCGATCCACGTATAATTGTTTAAGCAATCAAATATAAGCAAATAAATTATTGGGTGAAGGATCAAATATGATTGTTTAAGCTCCAATGAATACATTTTTTTGAACAAAAAAAAAAAAGAATACTTTTTCAGTTGTGGTTTAGACACTTTAACGGGGCTTTCAAGCCTATTGACTATTGTGTGATACAATTGGGAATATAAATGGTGGAGCTATAATATGGGTCACCTTGCCTGTTATGGATTGGCCCTCTGTTGAGCCGTCGGGTTAAAAATACCCATATCAAAATGAGCTGAGATTTATTTATTCCAATCCATAATTGGTGGGTTCCGGCTAACCCACCCAACGCTTTTATCTTTGTTTTTTAATTTTTTCTTGCATATTGCTTTTTCATATTTTTTAAAATAGTATAATGATATTTATCTAATTACTTATTAGGCTATTACCTAACATAAAATGAAATATCTTTTTTTCGCATACCTAAATTATAAAGCTACATTATAAAAATATAAAATGATAATAAAATATCAAATTCGAAGTTTTTTTTACCATGAATTAAATTCAAAGTTTTAAAAATTACAAATTAAACATACATAACAATTCAACACATTATAGACTTACAAAAAATTTAAAAAATAATATGGGCTAGCTCACCGGATTAGGAAATGTTTTGGTTTTTGTTTTTTTGTTTTATAACTTCAGAATTTAATTTTTTTAAAACAAATATAGAGAAACCAAATACGGGCCAGCCCACAGGTTAATATGCTAGCTCCTCACGGGTTTCTGACCCACACCAAAATGGGTCCATTCTTTTCACAATCCAACCCTTCAAGATTTTATGGGTTGATGGGTTGAGCCCATGGGCTTGATCCATTAAATGGGAGACTTATCTAGTACTATTGACTTAAGTTGGAACTTGTGATTGGAGCATATATAAAGGATTTAAGAAAATAATCACTAATAACGAATAATTAAGGTCAAAAGTATTTAGTACCCGACAATGCTTTAAATAGAATTGATTCTAATAGAAGGATACTTATGCTTAACAAAATAAAAAGTCAAAAGTATTTAAAAAATACAATTTTTTAAGCAAGTTTCCAACATATTTTCAATAATCCATTAAGCACAATTTCTAAAACGCCGCTAATCTTCATCAATCCATTAATTGTGATTAAAAGTGGGATGATCGTAACTAATAACACACAAGTAAATGGAGATTACTGATTGCGGCATGTATATACAGAAAATAAGAGAATAATTATTAATAACCTGTAATTAGAGGCATTAAAAGTGCTTATTGATTGCTAGACCCGAACCGACCTGTCTTTAACTCAACCTAGGATTTTAAAAATAAAGTTGATTGATTGATATTTCATTTACTTCTGGATTAATAATTTTTATATAAACATTACCACAGAAAAAAGTTAGAGACAAAATTTCCGTCCTTAACAAGTTGATAGGATTGCATCTTTAATTATTTAGTGACAGTACAATCTGACGGAACTTTTTAATATATATCCTTTAAGGAATCTTTATCAATATCTTTTGTATATTTTAATTTAACAATATTTTTTTAATAATGATTGTATTGGTGCCAGTTCAACTTTGGTTAGACCATTGAACAATATATCACCATAGTCTCAATCGATTTAATGAAATATCTGATTTTCTATAAGGTTAAAGGGCTATTTTGCTCCGTAAGTTGTTACAAAGAGACAATTTTACCAAGAAGTTTTGCAAGGGTAATTTAGTTTTGACCGTTATCTTAGTTATATTTGACCGTTAGTTAACCGAATATCTTGAACTAGTAGTCCACATGTGATTTACATCATTTTTGTTTTGGGTTTAGGTGCAAATTTTCCCCGGACCTTTTTACTTGGGAGTAATGTTATTCTAAAAATTTTTAAATCGTAGCAATTTCACCCTAGTTGTTACTCAAGTTAAGTTTACCTGTTAGTTGACTAAATATGCTTATTTGGCAACTCCATGTGTCATCCCCTTCATTTTTTTCAAAGTTAGATATAAAAATAATTAATTTTTCTTTTAAAAAAATGCATCTCATTTGAAGGATTAGAGACAATCAATAAGATGAAAACATCTTGTGTAATGAAGAGAAAATCAAAGAGGTACTTGTCTATCTCGGCATTGTTGGGGTATGGTGGTAGAGAGGTTTTGATGGCCTTGTTCTCAGCAATATTCCTTAATGTATTATACATATGGTGATTGAATCTTTTTCTTTATTGCTCTCTAGAGAATGTAAACTCCTCCTCCCCATGTAACTTCTTCTTAAATGTTGTTCAAGCTGCTAGATTAACAAATTCGCTCAATTAATAGTCAAAATTAGCCTAGATAATTGTCAGAACGATATTATTACAATTTGGAAACTTTTGAGGCAGCATTGCTCCTAAGTGAAAACTTTTGAGGCAAAAATTTTCACTTTAAAGAAATGACGTGGACAACATGTAGAAGATACATGGACTGCAAGCTTAGCATATTTGGTTAACTAATGGTTAAATTTAATTAGGATAATGTCAAAGGCAAAATTGCTCTACCGTGACAATTTCAGAGGCAAAATAGCCCTTTAATCCTTTTCTATATACCTAGTCATTTTTCATACTGTCTGTGCCTTCTGCTAAAGACCCTTTTCTATATACCTAGTCATTTTTCATACTGTCTGTGCCTTCTGCTAAAGATAGTGTATTGCTTCATTATTATTACTCCATCTGGTCCTTAATTTAGGAATAATTAGGGAGTTGATCTTTATCCTAAATGAAAAACCTATTTTTCATATTTGTCAATCTTTTCCTAATTTACCCCTCTTGATGCTCTATCAACAATAATTAAGTAAAGAGAGATTGTGGGAATTAAGGAAGATAATTGGTATGTTTTAGAAAAAAAACATGTTATAGTATTAACTAACTTCGCTAACTTCCTTAATATATTCAAATTAGTTAAATATGTTTTACATTAAGGACCAGAGGGAGTATTATTTTTTGTCATGGCAGTCCCGGTATATGTTTTGGCTAATTAGTAATTACACCCTAAAAGTGATTACCTATTAGCATATATAAGTTATATATGAGCTATCATTATCATTATTATCAAACGACATAATGGGAAAATCTCTGCTCAAATCTATCTTCAATTATGTTATCTGAATGTGAGAAGCAAATTGCAGTGCCTATATCTTTTGCACTTTCCTTCATGTATTGTGTCCACCGAACTATACTTTTTCATATCTTGTTCTTCACACACACACATCACACAATTCTAGGGAATTGAATCTTCCCACTTTTTTTTATATTTCAATTTTGATAAAAAGATGATCTTATGCCAAGTTCAATCTGAGTTTTCTGTGTTCCAGCACCTTTTCTGAATTTTTCTGATCTTCAAGTAAAGCATAACTTTGGTACCAAAAAAAAAAAAGCATAATTATCTCGGAATAAAAATGATATTGAAAACTTATTATTAGATGAGCTCAATTATACTCAAATCTCACTCTAATTGACTACCACTTTTAATATTTCAAACAAGTATTGAAACTTGTGCGTTGCATAGGGATGTTCATATCTATGTGATGCCTAAGTTAGGTTGTGACAATGTGTCAATAAACATTTAAATTTTGAATTATGATAAGATAAAATAAAATTCATATTTGGCAATTTGTTCAAGAAATAATATGGAAAATTTGAAACGAAAGGTTAAATTATGAATTATTTATGATAACTCAACAAAAATTTTTATTTGTTTTATTTTTGTAAAATAAAAATTTAAATTTTGAATTATGAAAACTCCTAGATTAATAGAGATTTGGCGATCAAACGGTGTTACTTAAAAACAAACCACAATTTAGCTAGTATTAGAACGGGATTAAATGATGTTATTTAAAAACAAAATGTAAGTTAACAGTGTTACTATGGGTATTAGAGAAGATATTGAATTGATGATATAATGATATGTATTAAATTAATAAATATTTAGAAAACTTAACGTCAAATTTGTTACACACCCACCCATTATTTCCAACATTATGTCATTTAACAAAAAAATTAATTTTAGAATAATCCTCAAAGAGACTTCATAAACATAAATTCATTTTGAAGCAACATTTTTTAAGTATAGTAGCCAAGTATTAAAAACTGGACCGGACCGACCGGTTCAGCCCGTGAACCGATTGTCCGGTCCGGTCCAGTGGGTGAACCGTACGGATCAATTCACCCAATTTTTTTTAAAATTGTTTTTAATTCATTTTTACACATGATTTTATATAAATAAGCCTGAAAAATTTACTTCCTCATGGGTTTAGGCTCGGTTTAGCTCCGGTTTGAATCATATCTGACCCACTGACCCTTAACTTAATATCCTGACCAGTTTAATGTCCGGTCTAGTTTTCAATACATTGTATAGCAGTGCTATTTTTAATAACTTAATTCCCAAAATATGCTTTAAAACTGTTTAAGCCACTTTGGAGTAACTTAACCTCTCTATATATTCTCTTATTCCTCAAAACAATTATAATCCATTTTTTATTTTTCTGGGCTCTTAAATAATCTTAATAATTATTTTCTTTTCTACTTCCTTAAAATCTTACTCAAAAAAGGGCTTTTTGTTAGTGCAAGCATTTCACCCGAAAGGGGGTGAATTAGGTGATAATAAAAATTTAATGAAAAATAAAAATTTAAAAGGAATTAAATAAAATAAAACTGAAGTTAAGAGATGGAGAAATATCACTAAAGTATACATTGGAGAATTATACAGGTTTGATCACAATTTAACTGACCTACATCTAGTCCTTAGATTGCCTCTGAGCTTTTCACTATATCTTCCAAGATTCAATGGGTTCTTGACACTTAAGTACATTGCAAGTTCCTTCTCCAGACACTCATTCTTCCTTACACAATGTAAAGGAATACCCTACTTACGATTCCACAACATTAAGTTATCTCAATAAGAAGTATTGAGTGTTTGAAGTGACTCTCTCTCTCTCTCTCTAAGAGTGAATGAATAATCACTTAAGTATAAAGATACAAATGGAATGATAAACAGAGCACTTAATAGCAGACTTAAATGTTTCATAGTTCGGTAGTTACTCTGCTTTGAATGCTTTCGTATTTATAGTTGTAGTGTATTTAATGACCATTGTGAGCATTCCATTTGTCCGTTACTCTGCTATTGCTTCTCTGGACATTCTTTATGTTGTAGGAATATAGCCGTTGGAGTAGAGAGAATGTGTTAGTTGGAGTTCTGCTTAGCATTTAATGCTTCTAACACATGATATGCTTTTCTTGGTATTCAAACTTTTGAAGTTGGAATTTCTTGAAACTTGCTTAAAAAAATATGCTAAACATGTGTATAAACAATAGCAAGTAAGATTAACAACTTTAATAAAAGTTTCCTTGATTTCTTGAATCTTTGGTTTTATGCTATGTTTTCTGGAACAATGAATTATTCGAATATAATCACTTGTATTTGAATAAAATGACTCTTTTTCTATTATAGCCTATTCGAATACTCTTTTCACTATTTGAATAACATTTAATCTATTTACCCTAAGTTTATTTGAATAAACTGATGTTTATTCAAATAGTCCCTTTTGAAAATTAAATGGATTTATTAAAATACAAACATTGTTATTTGAATACACTTTCATAATAGTGTGTATTCGAATACAATTCTTTCCATTCAAATAAACTTTCTAAAACCTCAACAATTATGTTGATAGAACATTTGGTTATTTGAATAAGCTTACTAAGAAACCTTATTCGAATAACATAGAGTCTATTCGAATAAGCTTTTGAAATTGGATTTTGAAATAGGTGAGTTTCTTATTCGAATACTATTTTCACTATTTGAATAGGCATGCCTTTAATCTTTAAATCTATCTTAGCCTTATTCAAATAGTTAACTTATTGTTCGAATAACCTTTTTAGAAACAAACTTGAAAAGTGAAGCTATTATTCAAATAATAATTTGTCTATTCGAATAGGTCTTGTCATATGTCAATTTAGAAAACTAGCCAAGGCTTACTACTATTCAAATAAAGTTATATGTATTTGGATAATCTCTTTCTTCAACTGTGCATCATTATTCGAATAATACTTTTGTTATTCGAATAAGCTAAGAGTTATTCAAATAAGCTAAGAGTTATTCGAATAGCTCTTAATTGAAACATGTTTTCTTATTTGAATAACAATTTGATTATTCAAATAATCCACAGTGTTAAACAATATGAATTTCTTTAAACCAGATCATAAATCCTCATTCGAATAATCTTAAGTTTGTTATCATTAAAACTCTAAACTAACACTTTTGAAGTAATTAATTTTTTAATATTTTTTAAGTTAACATACTTAAGATACACTACTATAGATTTGGTATATATAACATTTATTAAATAACGGTTACAGTAAATAAATGTCATATGTCATGTCAAACGTCTTAAAAAATATATAACACTAAAAACATAACGATTAAATGTGCGTACCATTATGTACTGAGAGGTGAAATCTGGGAAAATACAAAAATAATGGTTATAGTTAATGACCGTCATTTATTTAGTGACCAATATGATGGTTCTTATGAAACAATCAACATGAAACACTTACAAATGATTCATCTTCCAACCTCTTATATCAGTTAAGACAAACTATAACGGTCTTTAGAATCAACCATCATCTAACACTTTCATAACCCTTTGTAACATTGTCAAACCTTCATAAGTGATAACTCATAACCCTTTGTAATATGTTGAACCTTAATAAATCATAACTTATAACCCTTTGTAATCTATTAGACCTCTATTTAAACTCACATCTTTCGTGTGATTTTACTACTTTTCTTTATTAGCCTCCTCCTTCTCTCCTTCATCATGTTAAGTTCCCAGGGAGCTCCTCCGCCGCTGCCACCCCCTCTGTGACCACCACCAACTCCTCTTCCACCTCCTCCTGAAATGGAGGCTTTAATGCAGATGTTGACAGGTCTTGACCACCACAAAAGGTGTCTTGTGGCATGTGCAACAAGCTGAACAGGAAGTTGAACTACATACTTTATTCATAATGATATTGAATATGACTTAAAGTCAAACCCTTCATCTCTGTCCTCTAATGATGAGGATAAGGATAAGGATAAGGAAGAGGAAGAGGAGAATGAGGACATCAGTAATGGTGATGATTAAACATCATTATTGTTTTTTAAAATATTAAAAATGAAGTTAACAAAAAAAAAACAACTTAATAATTCACGTTTATTAATTAAGAATCATAAAGTAATCTTGTCAATATACTTAACAATTATATCTTAATAAATGATAAGTTAATAATAAAGTTACTAGATAAAAAAACTTAATAATTCATGGTTATTAATCAAAAACTGTAAAGTATTCTTGAAAATATACTTAACGATTTTAACTTAATAAATGTTAATTAAAACTTTTGAAACATTTTCTCTTCCCTACGCTAACTGTTTATGCCTCCTCATTATCTGATGATCGTCAGGAGAAGGTACCGTTTCATTACATCTTATTCAATTTTTAACACATGCAATGGTGATTTTTTCACGTCCATTCCAGATGTCTATTTGAACTCCCCATTTTCATTTATTTTTCCTACGATTTCTTCATCATCCTCCTCTTTACTCTCTCAATCACCAATATGAAACGCCGTGCGGAAGACTTACCAGAAAACACTTAGCATCATCATCCACCTCCACCTTAATATCTACCTCCTGCTTCTCCCCAACATCTGCCTCCACCTCCACTTCAACCACCATTGCATCCTCCTATACTTCCATATCCTATGCTTCCTCAACTGGAGGCAATATTGCAGCGTGCACAACATGTAGGATCGGTAAGCACAACGGAAGAATTTAAAAAATTTTCACCGATCCTAATCGAGGATCTATCAACGGCGTTTAAACCAAGTTGGAAGGATTCATACCTTTTTGATGATTCAGAGTTTTCACGATTTCTAGGAGCCAACACGTCAGGTCCGCTCCCTCTACCGGTATCCACATGAATGCTCCCAATCGAGACTGCGTGCTAGCGCCTCTAATGTCTCCAAGGGTTTAACTTGCGGCTCTCAATTTTGATGTACCCTGAGTCTATCAGCTCTATCAAGTTTATAACCCATGAGGGTTATTTTCAAATTTCAAAATTAATCATCATTAATTTCGAAATTAATTAACAATTAATTATCTTGATGAGCTAATTAAATAAATTCAGTTTAAATTAAATATGTCCAACAGTTTTAATTTAACCTATTTATTTAATCTAAATAAAGAGCCATTAGATTTAATTTATCTTCATAAATTAAATCTGAGATACTCTATCTCTATCATGTTAGTTATTAAATTTAATATATCATAATAAATTAAATTTAAAACCAACACAATATAATAATATCATATAATATATATATATATATATATAAAATATATTTCGAAAATATATATATCTATATAATATTATTAAATACAATAATATAATATATATATATATATAAGATATATATTTCAAAAATATATATATATATATCTATATAATATTATTAATGAATTTTATATTATATATATATAAATATAAAATTCATCCACCCTAAATCAAACATTATCTCGTGTTGGGCCATTCTTATGTGCGACCCTGTAGGCCCATATGAAGTTGGCAGTGGGCCAATAACTACACTAACCCAAAAGTCACAAGCGGCGTCTAGCAAGACATTACGACTACCCAATTCATATGAGGATCGTTATCACGATGCAACCTGTCATACAACCATATCACGTCCCTTTTGTCACACGATATATCGATCAAGGATAAGGCATGGAAAATGTTATCCTCTTGTTCCTGACCATTACTTTCTCGATTCCTGAGTAGCCTGATAACAGAGACAGAAACTCCTTTCATCATATTATGGCCATACATTTCTCAGACTCACTCATCGAGGGGCCTAGTAATATCTCTCTACTAATGTGAGGGGCAAATTCCATCTTGATCATTCATATTCCTCTACATGAAAAACCACCAAGCTCGATCGTAGCCTTTATCATCACCCGGTCAAAAGTGACTTTTGACTAGTTCAAAGCTTAGCAACTCTCATGTAGGAATCCATGATGACCTCAGGTCTAAGGGCATTGTGACATGGTTATACATGAGAAAAGCTTATGACTTGATCCATGTAGCTTTCTCATAGTGGGTCGGTCCAGCACCTTGTACTCTTACAAGTGCCTAAGACTTTGATTCGTATCTCCATATCTTATCAAAGTCATACTGGTCTTGTTTTATCTCTGCTCCCGCATAGATGATCGACCAGGGACATTTTAGGACAATCTTTATGAATTATCCGAGGATACAATTATCACAGTTAACATGCAAATAATATGATAACAGAATGGAGAAATTTCATTAAAATAATAATGTTTAAAGTATAATGATTGGCCCTTATGGCACAATTTCCAACATCCTCCCACTTGCCCTAGGTCCAATCATTAATTTGCCTAATTCCTATTGCCCTAACATGACGCTCTCATGCTTTGCCTGTGCAAGTGGCTTAGTAAGAGGATCAGCAACATTATCTTCTCCTGCTACTTTGCATATCTTTATATCACCTCTATCATTGATTTCTCTAATAAGATGAAATCGCCTGAGTATGTGTTTAGTCCTTTGATGTGACCTAGGCTCCTTGGCCTATGCAATAGCACCGCTATTGTCACAGAACAAATCTATTGGATTTGAGATGGTAGGCACCACCCCTAGTTTAGTAATGAACTTTCTGATCCAAACGGCTTCTTTAGCTCATCTGATGCTGCTATATACTTAGCTTCTGTTGCAGAATCTGCTATAGTGCTTTGCTTGGAGCTCTTCCAGCTTACTGCTCCACCATTCAGGAGGAATACATATCCAGATTGCGATTTAAGGTCGTCTTGGTCAGTTTGGAAACTTGCATTTATGTAACCAGTTACACAGAGCTCATCATCCAATCCACCATAGACCAAAAATAAGTCCTTAGTCCTTCTTAAGTACTTTAGGATATTCTTAACGGCAGTCCAATGACCCTCACCAGGATCTTGTTGGTATCTGCTGGTCATACTTAAGGCAAACGAGACATCCGGTCGAGTACATAACATGGCATATATGATGGATCCAATGGCTGAGGCATATGGAACCTTACTCATGCGATCTCGCTAATCAGGTGTACTAGGACACAGATCCTTGCTAAGATAGATGCCATGAGACATAGGCATGTAACCCCTTTTTGAATCATGCATATTGAACCTATGCAGTACCTTATCTATGTATGTGCTCTGACTTAGGCCTATTAGTCTTTTGGATCTATCCCTATAGATCCTAATCCCTAGGATATAGGTGGCTTCACCTAAGTCTTTAATTGAAAAGGACTTTCCTAACCAAGACTTGACACTCTGCAAGGTAGGAATATCATTCCCAATGAGTAGGATGTCATCTACATAAAGCACTAGAAATACAACTATGCTCCCACTAACCTTCTTGTAAACACAAGGTTCATCGATGTTTTGAATGAATCCAAACTCTTTGACTACTTCATCAAAATGATGATTCCAGCTCTGAGATGCTTGCTTCAATCCATAAATGGATCTTTGAAGCTTGCAAATTTTACTAGAGTCCTCTGGACGCACAAAACCTTCAGGTTGTGTCATGTACACATCCTCAAGTAGCTTTCCATTAAGGAAGGCTGTTTTGACATCCATCTGCCATATTTCATAGTCATAATATGCTGTAATGGCAAGAAGGATTCTGATTGATTTAGCCATTGCAACTGGGAAAAGGTTTCATCATAGTCTACACCATGAGTTTGAGTGAATCCTTTTGCAACCAGTCGTGCCTTGAAGACATTTACATTGCCATCCATGTCAGTTTTCTCCTTGAAAACCCATTTGCACCGAATGGTTTTTACACCTTCAGGTAGATCGACTGGTCCATACCTGATTGTCGTACATGGATTGCATTTCAGACTTCATGGCATTTAGCCATTTCTCAGAGTTTGGTCCCACTGTGGCTTCTCGACAGGTGGTGGACTCATTTTGCTCAATGAGCAACACATCACGGCCTTCAATAATCAGAAATCCATATCTCTGAGGCTGATGTCGTGTCCTATCAGATCTTCGTGGACCTTGTGTTACTTGAGGAGGCTCAGCAACTTGTTGTGAGTCTTCTCTAATTTCCATCTGTGGTTCTGTACCATCTTATGGATCTCGAATTTCTTCGAGATGTACGTCGCTCCCACTGGTTGTTTTAGAGACAAACTCTCTTTCTAGAAACTTACCATTTCGAATAACAAACACTTTGTTATCGGTGGGATTGTAGACATAGTATCCTTTCGTTTCTTTAGGATACCCTATGAAAAGGCACTTTTTGGATCTGGGCACTAATTTATCAAAGGCTTGTTGCTTAACATATACCTCACATCCCCAGATCTTAAGAAAAGATAAACTTGGTTTCTTTCCAGTCCATATCTCATATGGTGTCTTTTCAAATGCCTTAGATGGAACACGATTTAGTGTGAACGCAGCTGTCTCTAGGGCATGTCCCCAAAAGGACGGCGGAAGATCTGTTTGACTCATCATAGATCGAACCATATCTAATAGTGTTCGATTCCTCCGTTCAGAAACGCCATTCTATTGTGGTGTTCCTGGAGGAGTCAATTGTGAGATTATCCCACAACTCCTAAGATGGTCAGTGAATTCTTGGCTCAAATATTCACCACCTCGATCAGATCTAAGTACTTTAATTGTTTTACCAAGTTGGTTTTGTACTTCATTTTGGAATATTTTGAACATTTCAAAAGATTCAGATTTATGTTTCATTA
Source organism: Inga leiocalycina (assembly GCA_963242795.1). Taxonomy (NCBI): domain Eukaryota; kingdom Viridiplantae; phylum Streptophyta; class Magnoliopsida; order Fabales; family Fabaceae; genus Inga; species Inga leiocalycina. The sequence goes on from OY725320.1 coordinate 63,185,879, forward strand.
GATAGATATAGCCATATCTACTAAAGTCATCTATAAATGTAATGAAGTAGACATAACCTCCTCTGGCAGCTATATTTAATGGTCCACATACATCTGTATGTATGAGGCCCAATAATTCAGTAGCCCTCTCACTGTGCCCAGTGAAAGGTGCCTTAGTCATCTTTCCTAATAAGCAAGATTTGCATGTATCATATGATTCAAAATCAAATGAGTTTAGAAATCCATCTTGATGGAGTTTAGAAATGCGTTTCTTATTTATGTGGCCTAGACGACAATACCATAGGTAGGTCGGATTCAAATCGTTTGATTTTATCCTCTTAGTAGTTACGTTATAGATATTCCCATTATTAGGATGTTCCAAATTTAATATATAATGACCAATATGCAAATCACCATCAGCATAGAAAATGTCATTACGATAAATAGAACATTTACCATTCCTAGTAATGGAAGTATAACCTTCCTTATCCAAATAAGAAAGAGAAACAATGTTACTACTCAAAGCAGGAACATAATAGCAATTGTTCAAAACTAACAAAAGCCCATTGGGCAGAACTAATTCATAAGTGCCTACAGCTAAAGCAGCAACTCTTGCTCTGTTTCCAACTCGTAGGTCTACCTCGCCCTTCTTCAGCTTTCTACTGTCCTTTAGACCCTGCACATTTGTACAAGTGTGAGAACCACATGCAGTATCTAATACCCATGTAGAGGAAGTAGAAAAATGAATGTCTATAACATAAATACCTGAAGCGATAGCCCCGCTATCCTTCTTGTCCTTTTTCAGATCTTCCAGGTAGAGTTTGCAATTCCTCTTCCAATGACCGGGTTCATTATAGAAGTAGCAGACTCCTTCCTTTGGAGGCTTTGCCTTCCTAGGTGCAGGCTTGGTTTCGGGCTTGTTTGACTCTTTGGTCTTACCACCTAAGCCATTACCCTTCCATTTGCCCTTCCCTTTCTTTTTCATACCCTTTCTTTTCTGAACCATTAAAACTGTGCTAGGCTTTTTCTTAATGCTTTGCTCAGCAGTTTTGAGCATCCCATGCAGCTCAGAAATTGATTTCTCCATGTTGTTCATGTTGTAGTTCATAACAAACTGGTCATAACTCTCCGGGAGTGAGTTGAGGATCAAGTCCATAGCTAACTCCTGGCTCATGGGAAATCCAAGCCTCTCAAGGTGATCAATATAGCCTTTCATCTTTAACACATGAGTACTAACTGATGCACCTTCAGCTATTTTGTAGGAATGTAAGGCCTTTGTGGTCTTATACCTTTCTTGCCTTGCCTATTGCTGGAACATTTCCTTGAGATGTACTATCATCTCATGAGCCTCCATGAGTTCCAGATCTTTTTGGAGCTCTGGAACCATAGTGGCAAGCATCAGGCAACCTACATCCACAGAGTCATCCTTATGCTTTGTGTAAGCATCTCTCTGAGCTCTTGGAGCATTAGCTGCAGGCTCCTCAGGAATGGGTTGATCTAGGACATAAGCCTTTCTTTCCTGCTTGAGAACAATTCTCAAGTTCCTAAACCAGTCAAGAAAGTTTGTCCCATTGAGTTTGTCCTTCTCAAGGATCGATCGCAATGATAGTGTAGCAGTATTACTAGTCGACATGATTCTACAATTAAAATATGCAAAGTTAGTTAGTAATCTCCTACTAAATTAACAACCCTGAATATAATAATTAGTGGGCTAAGATCCATATTTGGCTTAAACTTAAGTCCGCTTTGGCAAGACGCTTAAATTCAAGTTATTTAGGTAGGTAACCTATTTACCAATTACATCACATGTAACTCTTAGATCTTTATGGGATTTAATCATCATATGATCTGGCATGTTTAACCCTATCTAATGCCTTGAGATTCAAAACTGTTTTGTTAATCTCAATTAAGTCAAAACAATAATGAATATTATGAGCAGCACAATTACTCAAGCTTGTCTCATCAAGATAACTCAAGTGCATCCACTTTGGTGGTTTCCACAATTGAGCGATCTAGGTTTTGACAAGTATTCATTAATTGACGGAATTATGACTTAAGATTTAATTTAGAGGGCTTAATTAATTAGTTTTGTTTATATGGATGCAATCGTGGTCGTATCTCATACAGATAAATACATATAAACGTAAAAGTAATCATGCAATGATCTTATCAAAAGCATAATTTAAACGTGACACAACATGGCTTACCTAACCTAAAATCCTCCCAAGCCAATGAGAGGACTTCTCTAAAAAAAAAGAGAAATACATTGAGAGAAACCTCGTTTAAACATTCGAGGGGAGTGAGATGAGAAGAGAATGTACATCGAGAGTATTTAGAGAAAGGCAAGGCACGTAGGCCGTATTTAAATATTACAACCTTTGTAAAATTCTAAAGCCATGTTGTTCACCATACCCAAACAAGGATAAATAATAAACCACAACAAGAATTCATACAATATGAAAAGTAATAAATGTCATGATCAGATTATATTGTGCTACGCAGAGGTGGTCACGGCGGTCCCGCTAAAAGGGGGGCCGCCCTTGCGGGGTTGCAAGGGGCAGCGCCCCTGAAGCTTTTGAAAAAGGCACATTCCTTTTAAAAGAAATATTTGAAAATTTTAAATTTAAAAATTTTGGACCCAATTTTTCAAAACTAAAAACAACAATGGCCCAGAACGCTTTTGATCCAATTTGTCTTCCCCATAGTTCGGATCCCTATTACCTGAATAGATATCCGAACCTAGACCCAATTTGATAGCTGCTAACTACGATCTCAGGTACCCTACCCAATTTCATGCTTGTTCAAAACGAAAATCACATACATGTTTCAAGATATACATGTTCGAAATCGATTTCACGCTTGTTCCAAAACGAGAATCACATACATATTCGAGTGTTTCTTATAAACATACGTACACATCCCATATATATCACATGTATAAGAATCATAAACTCAATTTAAACGCACAATTGATCTGGCTCTGATACTACTATAGGATTGGTAAGCACAGCAGAAGAATTTAAAAAATTTTCACCGATCTTAATTGAGGATCTATCAACGGCATTTAAACCAAGTTGGAAGGATTCATACCTTTTTGATGATTCAGAGTTTTCACGATCTCTAGGAGCCAACACGACAGGTCCGCTCCCTCTACCGGTATCCACACGAATGCTCTCCAACCGAGACTGCGTGCTAGCGCCTCTAATGTCTCGAAGGGTTTAACTTGCGGCTCTCAATTCTGATGTACCCTGAGTCTATCAGCTCTATCAAGTTTATAACCCATGAGGGTTATTTTCAAATTTCAAAATTAATCATCATTAATTTCAAAATTAATTAACAATTAATTATCTTGATGAGCTAATTAAATAAATTTAGTTTAAATTAAATCTGTCCAACAGTTTTAATCTAACCTATTTATTTAATCTAAATAAAGAGCCATTAGATTTAATTTATCTTCATAAATTAAATCTGAGATACTCTATCTCTATCATGTTAGTTATTAAATTTAATATATCTTAATAAATTAAATTTAAAACCAACACAATATAATAATATCATATAATATATATATATATATATATAAAATATATTTCGAAAATATATATATCTATATAATATTATTAAATACAATAATATAATATATATATATATATATATAAGATATATATTTCAAAAATATATATATATATATCTATATAATATTATTAATGAATTTTATATTATATATATATAAATATAAAATTCATCCATCCTAAATCAAACATTATCTCGTGTTGGGCCATTCTTGTGTGCGACCCTGTAGGCCCATATGAAGTTGGCAGTGGGCCAATAACTACACTAACCCAAAAGTCGCAAGCGGCGTCTAGCAAGACATTACGACTACCCAATTCATATGAGGATCGTTATCACGATGCAACCTGTCATACAACCATGTCACGTCCCTTTTGTCACACGATATATCGATCAAGGATAAGGCATGGAAAATGTCATCCTCTTGTTCCTGACCATTACTTTCTCGATTCCTGAGTAGCCTGATAACAGAGACAGAAACTCCTTTCATCATATTATGGCCATACATTTCTCAGACTCACTCATCGAGGGGCCCAGTAATATCTCTCTACTAATGTGAGGGACAAATTCCATCTTGATCATTCATATTCCTCTATATGAAAAACCACCAAGCCCGATCGTAGCCTTTATCATCACCCGGTCAAAAGTGACTTTTGACTAGTTCAAAGCTTAGCAACTCTCATGTAGGAATCCATGATGACCTCAGGTCTAAGGGTATTGTGACGTGGTTATACATGAGAAAAGCTTATGACTTGATCCATGTAGCTTTCTCATAGTGGGTCGGTCCAGCACCTTGTACTCTTACAAGTGCCTAAGACTTTGATTCGTATCTCCATATCTTATCAAAGTCATACTGGTCTTCTTTTATCTCTGCTCCCGCATAGATGACCGACCAGAGACATTTTAGGACAATCTTTATGAATTATCCGAGGATACAATTATCACAGTTAACATGCAAATAATATGATAACAGAATGGAGAAATTTCATTAAAATAATAATGTTTAAAGTACAATGATTGGCCCTTAGGGCACAATTTCCAACACAACATGTAACACCCTAAATTCTATTCACCAATATACATTGTAAGTATGTGGAAATATTCAATAAAATGGAAGGGTGAATTTTGGAGAATGTGATTATGCTGACAGTGAGACTTCTGGTGAGGTAGTGAGTTTATCATGTGATTTTGGAAAAGCAAATGATGTTCAAAAATTGTGAAATTAGACATCCTAAACTTTAATTTGATAGGTCATATGAATCATTTGAAGCTATATACAAGGAGTTATGAATTTTTGAAGATTGCCTAGAAAAATTGTTGATTTTCTGGAACAGCATTCAAGAAATTAATTTTGGGAATTTTGTGCTTTCAATTGGTAAAGGGCTATATTTTTTCTTGAAACTAGACTCAATAACGGTTCTATTGCCTTTGGAATCACTTCGATATGATGTCTACAAATTTAGTTATGTTTTTTTAAAGTTTGGGCAGAAAATCTGCCAGAAATCCAAAAATGAAGAAAAATATAATGGCAAACTTGTAATTCTACCAAACAAGTGCCAAATTAATTATTTTCCAATTAATTGAATTTAATGTCAATTAATTAAGAAAAATAAAGGGGAAAAATAATATTTGGAGTATTTTGGTCAAATAAATATGAATTTATGGAAAATTTGAGCAAAAGTGCAAATTTGACTAACAATTGTTACTTAAAATGTACACGTAACTTGAACAAGTTTTGAAGCCAATTAAGACCAAAAAGAAGGACCCCTAGGTGTCTCTTACATGTAACAAGAGGAAGAAAATGCTAGGGCCTGTTTGGTACACTGGAATTGGAGGAGGTAGAAATGGAATTGGGGCTTAATTCCATGTCTGGGTTTATTTGGTACAATGGAATTGACTCTTAATTTCAATTCCATTTGAAAGCCAAAAATACCAATTCCACCAAAATGAATTCCATCCAAAAAGCCAAGATTTGTAATTCCACCTCTACAATTCCATCAATTACCCTCATCTTTGCTTCCATCTCCTCACTCCGGTGACAATGGTGACCTCTCCTCCCTCACTGGCACTACTACTCTTTCATTGATGACGGCAATGGTGACTGTAGGCAACACATGACGGCAAGAGTGAAGACGGTAAGGGGGTAGTGAGGATGATGCTCTTTCACTTAGACTCCAATGCCACACCCTCATTTTCGACGATGGTGGCTGCGTACAATGCTCCTCACCGTCATCTCTATAGATCTAGATCAACTTCTCTAGACCATGAACTCCAGATCTTCTTTACGGTTTTCTTATTTGATCTTCTTCAGCCAAAGAAAAGAAATAATCTCTTTTGCCTTTTGTTTTTTCGATTTGATTTTTATGTTGATTATTGGATTTGATTTCTGGAACTGTAAATTGGAATATGAGAGGGTGGTGAAGAAGAAGACATGATTATTGGTCCAATAATGGTGGAGATTGGGTTTTTGGTATTCTTCCCTCCGATGACTGGTCCGTGTTTTTTCGATTGGGTTACTGGTCTGATGAGAGGGTGGTGAAGAAGAAGATGTTGCTAACTTTTTATATCTAGATATGGGTTTATCACCTGTTCTTGTGCGCTTGAGATTAAGAAAAGGATTGGCATCATTTTTGTATGGACGTTGTTGACTTTTAAATTGAGTGCTAGCATTACATCACTTTTTAAATTTTTTTATGCCCTTGAGATTCAAAACCATACTGTATTGAGATTTTTTCGATGGTTGGTGCCATGATGTTCGATGGTTGCTGCATCGTTGAGGAAGTCCTAAGGAAAAGATGATGAATTTGGAGTTTTTATCTTTTTTATTTAGAAGGGCATTTTAGTATTTTTTTAAAAGTAAAAATTATACCAGATTCCATGTGCATACCAAACATACTTTTAAACCTCATTTCCATATCCATTCCATTTCTATTTCTATCAAAATCAGTTCTAGTGTACCAAACGTGCCCTACATGCTATTTGAGCTTATGACACAATTAGAGGAAGATAGGAATTTTGTACACAAAAATTTGATTTTTTTTTAAATTTTGGTTAATTAATTAAATATGAGATATCATATTAAATCATCATCCACCTCCTTCATCCGCCCAAAATTGTCGTGCAAGGCTGCAACAAGAGAGAGAGTGTTGAGAGAATTCTAGAGAGAGAAGGAGAAGGAAACTCACAAGGTAAGTCGATTCCTTCAACGATTTAGCTCCTAACGTATACAAACCTTTTCTTAAGCTTCTCTTCTATGTTATTTAAGGTTATTTGAAGCAAAATTTAAAGTTAAAAGGACTAAGGTTTCAGCCACCTAAAGGAAAACCAAGAAGGAGCTTAAGGCAACTTCCGAAACTCTAAATATTGATTGTACTAACTTATGTGAGTAATTTAATCGGTGGATTTCTGTTGTATTTTCTTTGATTGTAAACTTTGGAAAATGGTGTGTCTTAAACGTTATGCTGCCCAAATTGAGTCTAAAGGGTGGTTTTAACATAATTAAATAGTTAATAAAGTGGTTAGAAGTAGAAAGAAGCAAGTCTGCAGAGTCGGAATCAAAAAATGCCAACTTTTCCTAGAGAACCCTAGGATATCGTGTAATGCCCTAAATTTTAATTAAGGGTTAATAACCTTTTATTAGGTTGTAAAGAGTATCTAATGAATGATTTTATGAATTAAAGCTGATTTGATACCCAAATTAATTATTGGAAATGCCCAACATCCTGTATTTTAGTATAATTATGTGACAGAGTAATTTTTGGGCTAAAAAATGGGAAAATGGTGCATGGAAGAAGAAAAGGGAATTAAAATATGTGTTATGTGGCAATTCAAGTGAATGTGCCATAATCAGGGGAAGAATTGAAAGAATAGAAAATTACTGGCCAATTAGTCAGTGATTAATGAAGAAATTAATTACTAACTAAGAGAAATGGGAAGTGTAACAAAATGGCCATCAAAGTAGTTAGTGTAACCATGCGGTTACTTATTTGGTGAGAAGAGATTGGGACATGTGGCAAGTAAATATGATGAAGAGTTGTTGAGGAAAGTCAAAACCCAATATTTTAGGTATTTCTTCTCTCTCTTTTCCCCCCAATTCAGCTGAACAAGTATGGGCATGGGGAGTCCATCATTTAATCTTCTTCACACACTCATCTCTCTCATTCTGTCTCTCTAATTTGGCAGCCATTGGTGACCAAGGAAGAGGAATAAGCTTTGTGAAAAAGGTGTGCATTTGACCCTTTAGATGAGCTCTAAAGCAAAAACTGTTAGATCTCACATGTTTTGATGATAACAAAGAATGGGTGTGAAAAAGATTTAATAAACAAACAAGTTTGAACAAAGTAATGATAAAGAAAATCATCACTTGAAGTAAGCACTGGAGTAATGAAGAAAGGCCAAGAGAGAAAGCTGAGAAACTTCATCACTGGCAGAATTTCTAAGAGGATACTCGAGTAATGAGATAGAAACTTGAAGTAACCAGAGCACAGAACCTCAAGTAACTCACAGCCAGATACATCACTCGAGGAACGACTCAAGTAATATGAAGTGAAGAGAAGAGTTACTCGAGTCAACACCCGAGTAACCTGCCACAAGGAAAAGAGTTGCTCTCGGCCATGTAATCCTACCAACGTTACTCGAGTAAGCACTTGAGTAATCAGGGAAATCACTCCCAGTTGCTCTCAGCCTGCCAACATTACTTGAGTCAGTACTCGAGTCCCCTGCTTCAAGAAAGATGTTGCTCTAGGCATTCCAATCCTGCCAATGTTACTCGAGGAGCAACTCGAGTAAATCATTATGGTAAACAAAGCTTGAAGGTAACACTCGATTAATCTGAAATGTTATTATCACACTTCACTTGAGGCATCACTCAAGCATGCATGTATTAAATTGTTCTATGTCAAAGACTTGAACGAGATTACTCGAGTCAGTAATCGAGTAATCGCAGATTTATTTACAATGCACTTGAAGTATCCACCCAAGTAAGCTATGCAGAAAATAGATGTTCACTCGAGGCGGTACTCGAGTAAACAGGTAAGCAAAACTTGAAGTGCTCTTAGCCTGAAATCCTGCCAATATTACTGGAGTAAAGCATCGAGTAACCTGTGAAGAAAATTGTAGTATACTCGACTAAGTACTCAAGTAAACAGGTATTTCCAAGGTTTGTAAATTTGTTTACTCTATGCACTACCCGAGTAATGTAATGTTCATTTATTGACTTGCTCTCTATCAATATTTTCACAAAGATACTCAAGTAATTACTTGAATAAACTTAATGAATACTCGAGGGACCACTCGAGTATACAAGTCCAAAAATTCAGAAATCATTCCAACGTTCATTGATTTATTTCATATATGATTAACCTTTCATTGTATTAGTATTCTTAGCATATTCGTAGATAAACAATAAAGAGATCTTACCAAATGAGGAAAGTCAAATGCAACGCTTAAATCTACCTACCGCCACCTACCGCAAACGGATATTTTTCAAAAATTGGAAAAGTCAACAGTGGCTGTGCACACTCTAACAGGCGAGAAGAAAATGTTCCAACGGTCATTATCAACACATCTATATATATGGGAACATCCAAATAGAGATAACAACAAGAACACACACGAACGCATTATCAAGTTCACGCTCAATACTCTGTTTTTATATATACTTGTAATTCTGTACTTCAGTGATTCTTATTCACTCTGTAAGAGAGATATTTCATTCAAACTCAATATTTGTTATTGAGGTAACTCAAGGTTGTGGAACCTTGAGTTGGGATTGGATTACAACTTGTAAGGGGGAGCAAGTGTCCAGGCGAAGGAACTTGCTTGTACCGAGGTACCAAGAACCCACTGAATCTTGAAAATTATAGTGAAACTCAGAGATGCTCTGAGGACTGGACGTAGGTCAAAGTGGTTGTGGCCGAACCAGTATAACTCCTGGTGTACACTTCGGTGATATTTCTCCTTACTCTTTACTGCTTTATATTCACCGTCAAGTTTTATATTTGAAATGAAATTTTTAGTATCACCTAATTAACCCCCTCTTGGGTGAAATGCTTTGCTCTAACAAAAAATTTCTTCTTCAATATCATTCCTTGGGTTGCGGGCTTCATTTCTATGATCTTAGATTTTCTATTGGTGGTGGTTTGTGCCTCAAGAAAATCTAGAGGTTGGAGAAGCAAGGAACAAGTTCGAGAAAGTTGTTGAGATGAGTAAGATGAACATTTCTATATAAGTCTTATGGCCACTGGTTGAGCCTTGAATTTCTAGAAATGTTGCCCTAATTTTTGTGATTTAGGGTCATAGAGAGTATGGCATGTTTTGGTCATGGAAATGGTGCCTTGTTATGTGTTTTGAATAGATAGAATTGATTTGAACTTGAATTGTGAAGTTTGAAGTTTTTAGGAATTTGCATTGAGTTAGAGCCTATACTATATCATGTGAAAGTAATATGAATAAGGTCATTTTGGTGTGTCCATTGGTTTCCTTATGAAATTTTGTGTAGGAATGATTTTTGGATTGAGTTTTGGAACTATTGGAGACTTAGGTTGCAAAATTGGAAAATTCTGGAAAATGTCAAGTGTGAATTGCTATACAAGTGGCCAACTTTGCATGGTAATTTGAAATAGAAAATTGTATTAAAATGTTATGAAATTTTCCAGTTTTGTAGTTCACATTGCAAGCTTTCCATTGATATAAAGTTTAGTTAATTTTGAGTTCTGTGCTAAGAGTTATGATCATTTGAAAACAGCCAAGAATCAGAACAATTCTTGGCTGTGGCAAGAGGGGTGCTGACTGTGGCCCAAGACTTTCTAACCTAATCTTGGCCATGGCCCAAATGTTTCTGTCCAATTCTTGGCCGCGGCCTAAGGAATGCTGGCCGTGACCTAAAATTTTCTTACCTTCTCTTGGCCGCGGCCCAAAACCTTTTTACCATATCTTGGCCGCAGCCCAAGGGTGGGCTGGCCACGGCCAACCCCTATTTTTTCAGCGCTAGTAGTTTTGAAATGTGGTCTTCAATCCAGTACTTCCCAACCCTTTAAGGATTTTGTTAGAGATATTCATAGCTACCTAAGGGACTTTAATGCTAACCAAATCTTAAGTGTTTCAAAGTCATTTAAGTATTGAGATAAGTGATAACTTGTCATCCTTAATTATGATTATAGGATTTGATATTTGTCTGGAACATAAGAGACCAATGCCTGAACAAGAACAAAAAGACCAAGGTAGTGACATTTTCTCCTATATCATGATTAATGCATTGTATGTTTGTATTTATCATTGAATTGGGTTGTGGTGGGTAACCCAACCTTAAATGCTGCTATTGCTGATTAAGTCATGGTGGGTAGCCCAGCTTTGAATGTACGATTGGGTTGTAGCAGTTAGCTCAACGTTGAATGTTGCTGATTGAGTCGTGGTAGTTAGCCCGGCTTTAAATGTATGATTAGGAAGTGGCAGCTAGCCCGACCTTGAATGCTGCTTAGCCTGGCTTTGAATGTATGATTAGGAGGTGGTAGTTAGCTCAGTCTTGAATGTTGCTGATGCTGATTGAGTCGTGGCGGGTAGCCCGGCTTTAAATGTATGATTGGGATGTGGCAGTTAGCTCAGCCTTGAATGTTGCTGATGTTGATTGAGTCGTGGCAGGAAGCTTGGCTTTGAATGTTGCTGAATTGTGATATATGCTTACATGATTTGTTTAATTATGCATCATATACGTGAAATGTTACTACTGAGATTAATTGAATCTCACAATTTCCAATTAACAATTTTAGCCAGGGCAAGTGGATCAAGGGACAAGCAAGTGAACAAAGGTGACTAGTACTACCGGTAGTAGTCTTAGCTTTTTGGATTTTGGTTATCATATTTTGGAAAATTGTATATATTCATTGACCATAGATTAGTATTGTTGTGTAATCCTCAGTATGGGAAGCTGAGATGGGCAATGATGCCCTGTAAAACTCTTTGATTAATGAATATATCTCGGGTGAATGTCAGGAATTTTGCTAGCACTATGATATTGTGTATGTGACAAATCAAACAGGCCAAAATGTTTTTATTTGAAAGTGAATGGAGATCGTAATATACAAGTTTTGTAAAACAATTTTAATTATCCTTGATCTCTCATTTATTTATAACATGTGTTTTACAACTAATTATGGCCTTGATGACGACGGGGGTTACATTTTGGCCAGGACAATTAGATGGGTTAGAGTTGGATTTTTTTTTGATTTGATGATTCCATTGAGTTTAAGAGGGAAAATTAGGTGGGGTTACAGTTGATCACTTTTTCAAAAAAGCCCGAAAAAGCATAATCACGAAAACACCCCTGAAAGCCTGAAACCCTGAAATAGGGGCTGCCAAGGGCATTCTTATCTTTTGGCAATGAATTTGGTAATTCTGAGTCTAGAAATAGATTCCTTGGGCGAAAATATATCAGAATAACCTAAGTCAAAATTTCAAAAAAAGTACGGTCGGACCGGGCACGGCTGGGCTGGGTCCGGCCAGGTCTTGGGGGTATTTTGGTACATTTTTACAATAGGCTTATATAACCACTATAAATGTAACCCTCTGCCTTAATAAACGTAATTATGATTCGATAATATGTGATTAAATGGATTAGAGACCAATGGATAGTTTAGAATTCTTTTTAAACTCCCACATTGTGGTAGAATTTTTCTCAAGTTTGTTTTTTTTTCAAAACTTCTCTACCCTGGTCTCACGTTTAAATATCGAATATAATTACCTATGTAGTTATATCACATTCATATATCAGAGTGTACAATAGAATCCCGGAGAACCCCAGGTTTCATACATATACTAAGGGTTTACAAGTCCCAACTAGGGGATTACATAACCAAAATCAAACGTAATATTTACACCCCAACATATACAATAATCCCAAGTCCAGTGATAGATAATCAACAACCAAAACGAATAATCCCTAAGAAGTCCCATCCGCTCTTAGTTATCCGCTTCTCCTTAGAGCCACCTGCCCTGTCTGCAATGTTAGTCAATGGAAAGAATGAAATTCAAAAGAATCCCAATAGTAACAAATCACTCATACCACATATAATCACATAGCATGTAAGAAAATCATCACACAATGCAGCAATACAAACACAGCCCACAAGCTGTCATATATATATGTTGTCTCACTGGCTTACACATATTGCATTGCCTCTCTAACAATGCACATAGCCACTTTGGCTTTCATATTGCCTCTTTGGCATTCGTAACGTACATTGCCTCTCTGGCAACCACATAGCTGTTAATGCAAGCGTTTCACCCAATAGGAGGGGGTGAATTGGGTGATCCCAGAAATTTTGTTGCGTATAAGGAAATTGACGAAATATTAAAATCAGTTAAGAGCAAGGAGAAATATCACCGAAGTGTACACCGAGAGTTATATTGGTTTGGCCACAACCACTTTGACCTACGTTCAGTCCTCAGAGCGTCTCTGAGAGTTTCACTATATTCTCTAAGATTTAGTGGTTTATTGGCACCTTAGTACACAGCAAGTTCCTTCACCTGGACACTCGCTCCCCCTTACACGTTGTAATCAAAACCCCAACTCAAGGTTCCACTACCTTAAGTTGTCTCAATAACAATTATTGAGTTTGTAATGAAAAACTCTCTCACAGAGCAAATATATAATCTCTGAAGTATAAACGAATGAGTATACGAAAACAAAGTACTAAGAGTGTGTTGATCAGTGTAATCTCAGTTCGTGTCTTGTTTTCTTCTCTCTGAATGCTCCATATATATAGATGATTTGCAGTATCCGTTGGAAGCATTTCAAATATGTCCGTTAGAGTCACGCAGCAACGGTTGACCATTCTTCAAATTTGAAAACTATTCGTTTGTGGTAGGTGAACGTTCGGACACTTTATTTGACTTTGCTCTTCTTGTATGATATCTTCATTGTTTCTCTGTAAATGTACTTAGGATACTAATGCAATGAAGAGTTAATCATATAGATAACAAGTCAAAAGATATTTGATGAAAAACTTAATTTCTGGACTGCCTTACTCGAGTGGTCCCTTGAGTAAACCTATCAAAAATATGGCAGAGAGCAAATCAACATTTTAAATCAGATATCACTCAGGTAAAACCTGGAGTGATATATTACAAACCTTGAAAATACTTAATTACTCGAGTGGCCATGTCTTTACCTTCACAGTGGCCATGTCTTTACCTTCACAGGTTGATCACTGTGGTAATCTGGTTACTCGAGTGGGCTTCATTTTTCTTCACATCTTACTCGAGTGGTTCCTCGAGTGGATTTCAAATAACCCGACAGATTACTCGATTACACCCTCGAGTAAATGCATCAAATTCTTGGCCAAGAGTTTGCTTTCTGGTTACTCGAGTGGCTACTCGAGTAATGCTTCAGATAATTCTGCAAATTACTCGGGTGGTCCCTTGAGTATTGCTATTTTCTCACTGGTTACTTGAGTGGTTACTCGAGTAATGTGTTCCATTTCTTAGCCGAGAGTCACTGCAAGATTTTTAACCTGATTACTCGAGTGGCTACTCGAGTAATGCCTGTGAAAATCATGTTACTCGAGTGGCTACTCAAGTAATGGTCTATATAACTTTGTAGATTACTCGAGTAGTCCCTCGAGTAACTTCTTCCAAATTTTGGCAGTACTTCACTGGATGAAATTCTTCTTGCTTACTCGAGTGGCTACTCGAGTAATGGCTTCTCTTACTCGAGTTGCTACTCGAGTAAGCCTTCACAGAATTGGTTCATCACTCCAGTGCTTACTCCAAGTAATGCTTTGCTACATTGTTCAAAATTCACTTGTTTGTTATCAAATTCTTTATATTATTGATCCAATCTTTGTTATCATCAAAACATATGGGATCTAACATTCTTCCCCTTTTTGATGATGACAAAACTTGGTGATTTTAAACAAGGTTTTTGAAATTGAGATTTAAAACATATGCTTGTTAAATTCTTTTCATATGAACTCGTTTTTTGAATTTAAACTTCAAAGCTCTTTTGAAATAACTTATTAGAGATCTTTTCAAAAATTTTGTTCTTTACTTGTTAACCTTGCATACACAATCGAAAACACATTAGTTCCATAATGCAATAAAATTTCATAATGAAGTTTAACTTTAATGGCATAGAAAGTTGCATAAATAAGAATTCAATACATAACTTAGAATGCAAAGCTAAAAGAAATTGAAAAACACCCAAAAACCCCATACTCCAAATCCCAATCAACTCAGTCATTTATCACAAAAAATCACTCAAGCTCTTCTCCCCCTTTTTGTCTTTATCACAAAGGTAGAATCAATCATGAGGAGGAGTAGGTGGCTTGGCCATTGAGATAGGAGTAACAAGAAATGCTAATGACTCATATGAACCATCAGAACTTGAAGAATCTGAAGATGATAATTCGGGTTCAGGAAGGTTCACTGGCGGTGTCTGAAGATCATATGGAGGATTCACCGGAGAAGATGAAGGGTAAGGAACCAGAGAAGTAATCTCTACTTCCTCTGTAGCAACCAATGAAGACTTAAGTACTTCCTCAGTCGTGCAGGAGATGCAATGGGAGTAGGTATGGGCTCAAGCTGAACAGGCTGAGGTGGTTCATCAGAGGTGATGTGGATTGGCTCAGATGTTTCAGAATCTAGCATAGAGAATAAGATATTGCTCGGTCCACTCTTATAAGGTCTATGCTCAGTAGGGATAGAAGGTCCAGGCTCAGAGGTAGGTATGGGCTCAGGAATACCAGAAGGACCAGGAGTAGAGGATCCAGATGCCATAGCATCAAGTCTAGCCATAATAGATCTCAGAAGCTCAACCTGGGCACGTTGTTTAGCAAGCAACTCTTTGTGCCTCTTGTCCATCTTTTCCACAAGTTGCCCCATCTTCTCATTCATGTGGGTAACCAACTCTGCATTGGTATTCGTAATATCAATATGGAAGCTCCTCAAAATGTTCTCTATAAACGTTTGCATTGCCGCACCAAAGAAGGATAGAGAATATGTGTTGGCTAGATCAGAAGACTGTATGTCATCCATTCGACTTGTTGCTGTTTCAGTCTTCTTTTTCTTGGGACTTGCTTCTAGAGGTGTCTTCAGAGGAATCTCAGTATTCAATTTTCCAATTTGATTCCTTCCTACAAGTGCTAACCTCTCTACTAGCTCCATACTCTCCAAATACCAAATCTTGTTCTTCTTGAGAAACAAGGAAATTAGTTGAGGATAAGGCATTGGAGTAGTTGGTTTGATATCACTGAAGATATAGTCTCCCAAGTCTTTTTGCTCCTTGAGGATCACTGAGGCGAATTTTTTGAAGTCCCTCTCAATGAAATGAGTGAAGTTATTGGATTTGTTCACCATGGCTCTAGAGTAGATATACCATAGGACTCTATGAAAATCACTCATATCACTTGGATTGAAGTTGAGAGGTCCCATAATCTTACCAGGTCTAAGGATAGAAAATATTTGGTTTGAAGAAAGGTTAGAGTAGTCATCATCAAGAGGATTTTCTATCCCTAACCAGGTATTAATTCTGAAGGGTGAGATTAGAATTCTTTGACCTCTAACCTCAGAAGTCATCTCTTCTTCCCCAGACTTCCTAACGGGATCATTAATCTATTCAAGGTTACAATAGAAATGTCTCACTATTTTGGTGCAAAAAGGAAGCTTGACAGATAACCAGGGCATATAGGAATCAAGGTAAGGACTAAGATCAAATTTCAATACCTCTTGAAGCACCTTGTAATCAATATAGTGCATCTTGCACACATTCCTTCTTACAAAATGACTCAGGTACTTCTGTGATTCCTTGAGCTTTTTCACATTAAATCCTTTTAGAGGAAATGTGATTTCTTCATCCTTCTCCTCAGTTTGCTTTGAAGTTTTCCCTTTCTTTGTTTCCTTAGACTGGAAAGCTTTCTCAAGCATGCCTACTATGACTTTGGTAAGCTTCTCAACAACCTTGGGCTTTTTTAGAGGCTTAGGAGAAAAGGTTGGAGTATCAAATGAATCTGAGGAAGGATGAGATGGTTTTTTTTTGTAGTTTTCCCTTTTCCAGGAGGTGAACTCTTCTTGGATTAAGCTCTTGTAGCAATGGGCTCCTTAATCACAACTCCTTTTACCTTTGGCTTGGTTTGCAGTTTGGCTTTGGATTTTGGTTTGGGAGAAATTTTCCTCTTTTTGGTAGGAGGAGAGGAATGTGTATCAGAGGGTTGATATGACTCAGAAGACTCAAATGGAGTACTAAGGTTGGGAGATTTTGTCCTCACCATTGTGATTTTAGAGAATGAGAAGTTTCAGGAAAAAACAGGGACAAAAGTCGCGAGTTTTGGGAAGCGATTCAGAGCTATATGAGAGGTTTTTAAAGCTGTGAATCACTGGGTTTTGACGGTAATAGGAAGAGAAAGATTCCTTAAAAAGTTTTTTTATGAGAGCACAGAAGAATCACTCGAGGAGATTTTGTGTGAAATGACCAAGTTTCAAGTAGAAATAACCTGGAACCTGATATCACTTGAGGGCTTACTCGAGTGATCATCATCATCACTCGGGTAGCTACTCGAGTGATCATATGAAAAATTTTAAAATATAGCAAATTTGAAAGCGTACCTAGCATGAATAATATTGTAATTATCCATGTATATTCCCTTGATCATTGGATAACTCTTTAGAATAGATTTGAACTAAAAATCAGATGATTTAAAATTTGCACCCAGGTTCACTCAAGGCCTTACTCGAGTAACATTGAACATCACTCGAGGCCTCCCTTAAGTAAGTTGTCTCTTCACCTTCAGACTATTCATTTTCAACTGTTGTGCCATTTCATTTGAAATTAATGCTTCACTGGCACATTTCCAAGTTCATTACTCGAGTGGGTACTCGAGTCATGTATCCATTACTTGAAGTTGTCACTCCAGTGATGCTCATTACTTGAAGTTGTCACTCCAGTAATGTTGTCCTCTGTTAACCTCTGCTATTCTTACTCCAAAACAGAATATTATGATCCTGCAAAATAAATTACTAGAAACTCCGATGCTTAAGTTAGTAATCATCAAAATATCAATAAATAATATCATCTAACATTTTGTAAACACTAAATAACTTACAATTCATTGGGATTTACCATTCCCAATTCTCGTCTAATATATAAAAATTGATCTTTTGCAAGAGGTTTTGTGAAGATATCAGCTACTTAAAGATGAGTTGGGATACCAAAGACCTAATTCTATCGTGTCAGCAAGATATTGGAAGATTCGTTTGACGGTTTCAGCATGTGATTCTTTTGGTGCTGATTAATATCTTGCACACATACACATACTGAATTGAATGTCAGGCCTACTTGCAGTGAGATAGAGTAATGATCTAATCATTCCTCTATATTTTGTGATGTTGTAATCTTTTCCCTTGACATCCGCATCAAGCAATGCAATAGAGCTCATGGGTGTGTCCGTTCTATTTGCTTCATCCAATCCATACTTCTTTAATAGCTCTTTCAAATATTTTTTTTGAGATATGAAAATTCCATTCTTTCTTTTTTTGATTTGCAACCCGAGAAAGAAATGTAATTCTCCTATCATTGACATCTCAAACTCCCCCTGCATTATCTTAGAAAATTCTTTGCAAATAGTTTCATTAGTAGCACCGAAAACTATATCATCAACATATATTTGCACAATTAATATATTATCACGTTTTCATTTTGTAAAAAGTGTTGTATCGACTTTTCCCCTACAAAACCTTGATCAATAAGAAATTTACTGATCCTTTCATACCATGCTCTAGGAGCTTATTTTAAACTATATAAAGCCTTTTTGAGTTTGAAAACATGGTCAGGTTGGGTTACATCTTCAAAACCTAGAGGTTGCTCTACATATACTTCTTCCTTGATGTAGCTATTTAGAAATGCACTCTTTACATCCATTTGATAGAGTTTGAATCCTTTGATGCATGCAAAGGCTAAGAGTACTCGTATAGCTTCCAATCTAGCCACTGGAGCATACATTTCCTCATAATCAATTTCTTATTCCTGATTATAGCCTTTGGCCACCAATCTTGCCTTATTTCTGGCAATTATTGCGGATTCATCAAGTTTGTTCTTGAATACCCATTTAGTGCTAATGATCTGATGATCCTTAGGTCAGGGTACCAAATCTCAAACTTGATTTCTTTCAAATTGGTTTAGTTCTTCTTGCATTGCTATAACCCGATCATTGTCTGATAAGGCTTCATCAATGTTAGAAGGTTCAATCTCAAAAATGAATGCAGAAAAACTTACTTCATTGAAAATTCTATTTCTAGTTTTGACTCCTTTATTCACATCTCCTATGACTTGATCTAAGGGATGACTCCTATTGTATTTCCAGGCTTTAGGTTTACCTAGTGATTGATCTTCTTCCTTGGTTTGATCGACTTCTGGAATAAGAGATTTAGAAATAGATTGACCATTTTCTTGATTTAAAACAACTTCCTGCTCATCATCAATGGTTTTGTCAGAGGATTCCAATTCATCAAATACAACATGAATTGATTCTTCAACAAGACATGTTTGTTTATTGAAAATTCTATATGCTTTACTTCGGTTAGAATATCCTAGAAAAATTCCTTCATCTATTCTACAATCAAATTTTCCTAAGTTATCTTTACCATTATTATGAATGAAACACTTACAACAGAAGATGCGTAAATGAGCAAGATTCGGCTTCCTTCCTTTGTATAGCTCGTATGGTGTCTTTCCAAGTTTTGTTCTAATGTAGGCTCTATTTGAAATATAGCATGCTGTGCTCATTGCATGGGCCCAGAAAACTTGAGACATGTTCTTTTCATTTAGCATTGCTTTAGCCATTTCAGTAAGCACTCTATTCTTACGTTCCATGACTCTGTTTTGTTGTGGTGTCCTTGGAGCAGAGAAATTATGATCAATGCCATTAGTATCACAATATTCTTCAAAGGCTTGATTTTCAAATTCTCCACCGTGATCTGTTCTAATACCTGTAATGGACATACCTTTCTCATTTTACACTTTCTTGGCAAAAACAATGAATTCTGCAAAGGTTTTATCCTTTGATGACATAAAAATAGTCCATGTAAATCTAGAGAAATCATCAACAATGACCAATGAATATAAGTTGCCACCAAGGCTTTTAACTCTTACTGGACCAACTAAATCCATATGTATCAATTGAAGTGGTCGATTTGTTGTAATCTCATATTTTGATTTGAAAGATGATTTAGTTTGTTTACCCTTTTGACATACGTCACAAATCAAATCATTTTTAAAACTTACTTTAAGTAAACCAAGAACTAAATCTTTGAACAAAAAAAACCAAGAACTAAATCCTTTTTGAGTAGTTTGCCTAGTTGGTGCATGTTGACATGAGCTATTCTCTTATGCCATAATCAACTTTCATCAGCATTACTCAGAATACAATTTTTAGAATTATTTCTATTTATATCAAGTGTATAGCAATTACCTTCCCTTTTTGGTCTGAGCTTTGCCTTGATATTTTTCTTATCAAGTTGTAAGTCGTTCTTATTGACAATCAGACATTCCTCTGAATCAAATATTATCCAGTTGTCTTTATCTGCTTTTTGACTTACGCTCAGCAAATTATGACACAAGCCTTCAACGTAATATACATCTTTGACTTGTATTCCTCTGTCATTTTTTATTTCACCAATTCCTACTATTTTTCCGGATTGATTTCCTCCAAATTTTACCTTTTCACCTTCCTTAGGTTGCAATTTGGTAAAACTTTCGAAATCATCGGTCATATGTCTAGAGCATCCACTATTTATGTACTATTTGTTATTTTTGGATGCTTTAAGACATATCTGCAATAAAATACGATTAAGTCTTAGGTACCCACATCTTTTTGGGTCCTTTTAGGTTAGTACAAAAAATTTTCGAGATATATGAACCTTTAAGTACCCATTTGTAGGTTCCTATATTTCCTTTCTTCCTATGAATGCATGGTGAAGTATAATGACCTTTTCTATTACAATAATTATAATGTGCAAAAGGATTTGATGTATGCATAGAATGCTGAAAATAATTCAAGTATGATTTACCTCCAGCTTTCTTTCTTCCTTTCCTTCTGTCTGATTTTGGATCATATCCAATTCCAAACCGATCATTCACAAATTGTTGATCTTTTAAAATCACATTTAGCATTTCACTTCCTTTAGTGAATTTTTTAAGAGATTTAGTAAGATCAGTGTTTTTCTTTTTCAAAGAAGTGCAATTTTCACAATCCTTTTCAAAATTTACTTTAAGCTCTACTTCAAGAGCTTTGTTTTTCTTTTTGAAAACAACTTGTTCTTTAACTACTTTGATGAATTCAGAATGTAAAGCATTATATTCGGAAAGTAATTCATCATAGGTAGGATCAGAATCAGTTACCTCTTCTTCTGTTTCCTCTTGAGCAACTAGACATATATTGGCTACTTCCTCTTCATCACTTTCTTCGTCAGAAGAACTATCTCCCCATATGGCAGATACAAAGGCTTTCTTCTTGTTGTAGAATTTGTCTTTTCTCTTCTCTTTATTCTTCTGAATCAGTTCTTGACATTCTAATTTGAAATGTCTTGGCTTTCCACATTCATAGCAGATGATGTGTTCTTTATTACTTGTTCCTCCTTTTTGAAAGTTTTTGAATCCTTGGCCCTTCTTATAAAACTTTTTGAATCATTTTATGATTAAGCCCATTTCATCATCATCAAGCTCTTCGTCTTCATCTTGTTCTTCTTCTTTTGCTTTTAGTGCTAGACCTCTTTTCTTCTTGTCGCCAATATCATCTAGTTCTCGTTTGAACTTTAATTTGCTTTCATATTCATAAAGGCTTCCGAATAGAGAAGCAACTGATCGCATTGATTCACCTTTTGCTTCCTCAATTGCAGTGACCTTTGCCTCCCAGTCTTTAGAAAGAATATTTAAAATCTTTTGTACTTGGGTATGTTGATCATAGACTTTTCCAAGTGCTGCAAGTTGATTAACAAGGTGAATATATCTAAGTTCAAATTCAGCTATTGACTCACCTGATTTCATTCGAAGTAAATCAAACTCAGTAACCAAAGTATTGACCCGGTTCTCTTTTATTCCCGAAGTTCCTTCATGAGCTATTTTCAAGGCTTCCCACATTTCTTTAGCTATTGGGAGTGTGCAGATTCTGAAGTACTCATTTTGACTCAAGGTACTTTGAATCATTAGAATTACTTTGTTGTTGAGTGTAATGAGTTTCTTGTCATTCTCATCATATTCTGCTAGTGTCTTGGGAACTCTTTGTGAATCTACAATCTTTTCAGGTTTGTAGTTTCCACTCTCAAACACATCCCATAGCCCATATTCAGTAGCCATTATGAACACTCTGAACTTCACTTTCTAAAATGAGAAGTGTTCGCCATTGAAACCTGGAGGTCTTGTGATAAAAGCTCCGTCGGGAAGAATGCCTTCACCCATGCTTACCATTGGATCCTTCTTAGGCTGTTAAACCTTAACAAGAATACCTACGCTCTGATACCAAATGTTAGTGCAAGCGTTTCACCCAAGAGGGGGGTGAATTAGTTGATCCTAGAAATTTTGTTGTGTATAAGGAAATTGACGAAATATTAAAATCAGTTAAGAGCAAGGAGAAATATCACCGAAGTGTACACCAAGAGTTATACTTGTTTGGCCACAACCACTTTGACCTACGTCCAGTCCTCAGAGCGTCTCTGATAGTTTCACTATATTCTCCAAGATTCAGTGTGTTATTGGCACCTCAGTACACAGCAAGTTCCTTCACCTGGACACTCGCTCCCCCTTACACGTTGTAATCAAAACCCCAACTCAAGGTTCCACTACCTTAAGTTGACTCAATAACAATTATTGAGTTTGTAATGAAAAGCTCTCTCACAGAGCAAATATATAATCTATGAAGCATAAATGAATGAGTATATGAAAATAAAGTACTAAGAGTGTGTTGATCAGTGTAATCTCAGTTCGTGTCTTGTTTTCTTCTCTCTGAATGCTCCATATATATATATATATATAGATGATTTGTAATATCTGTTGGAAGCATTTCAAATATGTCCGTTAGAGTCACGTAGCAACAGTTGACCATTCTTCAAATTTGAAAACTATTCGTTTGCGGTAGGTAGCGGTAGGTGAATGTTTGGATACTTTATTTGACTTTGCTCTCCTTGTATGATCTCTTCATTGTTTATCTACAAATGTACTTCGGATACTAATGTAATGAAGAGTTAATCATATAGATAACAAGTCAAAAGATATTCGATGAAAAACTTAATTTCTGGACTGCCTTAATCGAGTGGCTACTCGAGTGATCAAGTTTGTTACTTGAGTGGTCCCTCAAGTAAACCTATCAAAAATATGGCAGAGAGCAAATCAACATTTTAAATCAGTATCACTCGGGTAAGACCTGGAGTGATATATTACAAACCTTGAAAATACTTAATTACTCGAGTGCCATGCCTTTACCTTCACAGGTTACTCAGGTGATCACTGTGGTAATATGGTTACTCGAGTGGGCTTCATTTTTCTTCACACCTTACTCTAGTAGTTCCTCGAGTGGCTTTCAAATAACCTGACAGATTACTTGATTACACCCTCGAGTAAATGCATCAAATTCTTGGCCGAGAGTTTGCTTTCTGGTTACTCGAGCGGCTACTCAAGTAATGCTTCAAATAATTCTATAGATTACTCGAGTGGTCCCTCGAGTAATGCTATTTTCTCACTGGTTACTCGAGTGGTTAATCGAGTTATGTGTTCCATTTCTTGGCTGAGAATCACTGGAAGATTTTTAACCTGATTACTCGAGTGGCTACTCGAGTAATGCCTGTGAAAATCATGTTACTCGAGTGGCTACTTGAGTAATAGTCTATATAACTTTATAGATTACTCGAGTAGTCCCTCGAATAACTTCTTCCAAATTTTGGTAGTGCTTCACTGGATGAAATTCTTCTTCCTTACTCGAGTGGCTACTCAAGTAATGGCTTCTATTACTCGAGTTGCTACTCGACTAAGCCTTCACAAAATTGGTTCATCACTCCAGTAGTTACTCCAAGTAATGCTTTGCTACATTGTTCAAAATTCATTTTTTTGTTATCAAATTCTTTTATATTATTGATCCAATCTTTGTTATCATCAAAACATATGGGATCTAATAAAGCCACTCTGGCTTTCACATTCGAATCATCATACAATAATGACAAAACAGAGATACAATGCATCATATATAGTATAAGAGTAGGAGTCACTTCCTTGATCTTTCCTGACGTTCTCTAGCACAGTGGCCTCACGGGTATAGCAAATGTCAAATCCTATAACCATGATTAAGGACAATGAATTAATTTATTTTCCAAGTTCTTAATTCTTAATTTCATAATACTTAAAGTTGGTTGTCATTTGAACTCTTTAGGTGGTTATTAGAAGCCTAGACCTATGCCTAAAGGGTTGGGAGCAACTATATCAAAAACCACCTTTTAGATATGCAAAATGCTGATTTTTGGGTGTTGGCTGTGGCACACAAATCCATTGGCCGCGGCCAATGGATACACCGAAAGTTATGGGCCACGGTCCATAACCTCTGGCCGCGGCCAAGAAAATTCTGTTTCTTGGCTGAACTTCCAAAAATCATAACTAATTTCAGAAAAATTGAAATGAGGTGATTCCAAAACCAAATGAAATATATTTAAGTCCTCTTCATAGGAAAAATATTTTCCATTACTACAAATCACCACACAATTCCAGAATTACACAAAACTCAACACTGCTCCAAAACAGAGTCCAGTTTTCATCCCAAACTTTGGACAACCATAACTCACAGTACAAAAAACGAATTGATACAAATTATGTGTTCACATTGAAGCTTGGGATGTGAAATTTAAGACTGGAAAGTTTCAGAATTTTCTGATATCATTAGGTTATTTAAAACGCCAATACAAACAGACTGCCCAGAATAGACTCTCAATGGACAGCATTTCAGTTTTATACCAATGCTTCCAATGGTTCCCAAATTCATATCGAATACCATTCTCACACAAATTTGCACAAGTAATCCATTGGAAGTACCAAATTAACTGAATTCACATCCTACTAACATGTTACCACAACATGTTACACAAATCACAATTCAAATTATAACATTACACCACAATGCAATTCCTTCCATTCCAAAATTCTCAATCAACTCTAATGGCACAAAGACACAATTTAACACCACATTCTACACAACACACTAACCAATTCAAGCATTCAAATTTGACCAAAAATTAGGGCAAAAATTCAAAATTCTCAAAACCAAACCAATGACCACAACAATTATACCAAAAGATATCAAATACTCCCTCAACTTCTTCCTAAAGCTATTTCTTTGATTCCCATACTTTCAAATCCCCACAAGTTCTCAAACTCCACTAATTAAAAATATGAAACCATAGGAATAAAGCTCTCAACCCCTTGAACAATATTAATGAAGGTAAGTTGAATATTTAGGGACAACCTTACCTAAAACTCAAGCTTCTTCTTTCTCTTTCTTGCTTGATCTTAGTGACAATGGAGGAGAGGAGAGGTGAGAAGATGATGGAGAAATCAGATTTTTGGGGTGCAATAAGGCCCTTGGCTGACTTGAAATGGAGGAGGGAAGAGAGAGTTGCAATTGTTGACTCTTTGACCTCAATCCATGGTTCTTGTGTTGACATGTGTCAACATCTTGTTCCTCCTCAAGCACTCCCATAAGCACATGCACACACAATCCCACTCCCTTGCTTATTCAATCTTAGCCATTGATATCAATTACCAATGAGTTTCCTCTTCGTTAACTGTCCAATTAGTGGGTGAATTTACCATTTTGCCCCTGATTGTCATAACAATACGATACCCTCATCAAGCACATTTTACATCACAATTCACATCATGTCCTTCAAAAATGCTTAATTAACATTAATTATATCACTTTGAAGTTATTAGCCCTTAATTACAATTTAGGATATTACAATAGACATTATGGAAGTGTCTAAACTGGTACATAAATGGGTTTTAACATAATTCTCGTACATTTGATATTTTAGGACCAAATTGAGAGCCCATATGTTGGCACGCTTTATGAGACACACGTTTCAAGGCGGTAAAGGGTTAAGGTAATAGCTTTATCCTTCATACACTATGCCAATGTTTATATACTTTGTATACGTCATCTTCTGGAATATGTGTTATACACAGTGCGCATTGATGAATAGTGCTACAAGCAGTGCCTATAGGTACACTAATATACCCAGTCGAGGACTGAGGTATGGAACGTGTAGGGGCTGCAACTGTGGTTGGCTTTGAACATACTTCCTACTGAACTGAGTTTTGTGTTAATATGATATTGCTGCATATGGTATTTTGCATATTTATTTATTGCATCGTCTATTAATGATTATCTATTACTACTGGGATTCCTTGAAATCTTACCCCTTTTTATAAATAAAAATGTGCCTGCCGAAACTAGCGGATCCAAAGGCAAGGGTGCATACATGGGGAATTGACAGACATGAATCCCAGGGTGAGGATAAGTGGTATATGTAGTTATATTTGAATATTTTGGTTAAAATTGTAAATATTATCGAATTTTGCACTGTTGATTCTTGTATGTAAGCAAATACTTTTATCAGTATATTTATACTTTTTTTGTATGCTTGTGGTATTGGTCTATATCACTCTGCGCATATTGAAATAGAAACGAGTGTTGACATTTTTAGTATCAGAGCTTAAGCAGTTCTGGCAGAGCATTAAAGTGATTCTGTCATTATCAGAATGGTATACTGATATAGTATGTTTGCATGGTGACAGGACAGCATGAGCAGCTCGAGTGAGTCACATGAGGGATTAGAGGTATCGGTCAACCAAAGCTCGCCAGAGCAGCGTATACCGAATGGACAGCTCTTTATTGAGTAATATGCATCTGGGGGTTTCTGTATGATGCGGATGATAAGGAAGAGTGTGCCGGTATTACCAGTATATGGACCGAAGTCGAGGCCGACATCACTAGTAGAGTCACAGGTCAGGGAGACAAGAGAGGACCCAAAGGAGGACCCAGATGAGAATCCAGAGGAGTACCTGGAGTGTAACCCCCTTCGATAATCAGGCCGGAATTAGCTTTTAATCACATTTAATAATCGAATGAGAAATCCGGAATAATTAAAAAAATTTTTAAAACACATGTACAGATGAATCTCCATTCATTTCATTCAATAAAACAAATGGCCTGTTTGGTCTGTTACATATACAATATCAGAGTAAGCATAATTCCCGACGTTCACCCGGGATAATAACATTAATCCAAAGGTTTATACAGGGCATCATTACCCATCTCAGTATCCATACCGGGGATTACACAAAACTATAGTACTATGATCTATATAATATATTTACAATGATCCAAAATGATAACCAATTCGATTTAAAACCAAAATATATAGCTAAGACTACCGCTGGCAGTCCTAATCGTCCTTTGTCACTTGCTTGCTTTTCGATCCACTTGCCCTGTCTAAAAATGTTATTTGGAAAGAATGAGATTCTAGAGAATCCCAGTAGCAACAGTTTATTTATATGATGCATATATACAAAGCAAGTCACATATATCACAATGCAGCAATCAATATTCGAGACCGGGCTTTTGCCACGTTCCCTTCACTTTATACGAGGTCGGGCTTACGCCATGCCCCATCACTTTATCAATATTCGAGTCTAGGCTTTCGCCACGTCCCCTTCACTTTCACTGTAATCGAGTCTGGGCTTTCGCCACGTCCCCTTTACTTTCACTGTAATCGAGTCCGGGCTTTCGCCACGTCCCCTTCACTTTCACTACAATCGATGACTAATGCAAACAAGCAATGCAATACACATGATATAGGATAAAGTGTCACTACCTTTGTCTTTCCTTCCTTGAGCAGGCACAGGCCTTCTATGCTCTGGGCAGATATCAAATCCTAAAGTCATAATTAAAGATGAAACATTATTCTCTATTCCAATACTCAATTAACTCTTCAACTCTTAGATTTGGTTATCAATAATGACCCTTAAGAAGCCACAAATGCCTCTAATAAAACCCCTAAAAGGTTGGGAAACAATAGGGTGAAGATCTCTTTTCAAAAACTTAAAGTGCTGGAACACAGGGGTGGGCCGCGGCCCGCCCTTCCTTGGGCTGCGGCCCAAATATGGTCAGAAGGCCGTGGGCTGTGGCCTGCCTCTCATGGGCCGCTGCCCGAAACAGGCCAGAAAGGTTTGGGCCGCGGCCAGCCACTCATGGGCCGCGGCCCAGAAATTTCCTGACTCTGGGCTGAACTTCGAAAAACCATAACTAATTGTAGAAAAATCGAAACGAGGTGATTCTAAAGCCAAATGAAAGGTATATGAGTCCTATTTCAAGGAAAAATACAGCCCTTCACTGGAAATCACCACACAAATACAGAATCACCAAAAACTAAACACTACTCCAAAACAGAGTTCTGTTTCAATCCCAAACTTTGGACAACCATAACTCACAGAATACCAAACGAAATGACACAAAATATATGTCCATTTTGAAGCTTGGGATGTGAAAATTAAGACTGGAAAGTTTCAGAATTTTCCAATACCATTTGGTCATTCAAAACGCTCATAAAAAATTACTGCACAAAACAGAGCTTAAACCAAACAGATTTCCAATTTTCTACCAAAGTGTTCAATAACTCCAAAATTAATAACCAAGCTTATTCCCACACAAAATCACTCAAGGAACACAATGGTAACCTCAAAATGACCAAAATCACCACCCAATCCCAATGCACCAAAGCTATCACAAAGATCCCAAACTTTACTTTTAATGATTCAAACCAATCCATTTGTCCAAAAGACATCACAATATACCATTTCCATGATCACAACATGCCAAACTCACTAAGACCCTAATTTTCAAAAATAGGGCAGAAAATTCCAGAAAAATCAATGCTCACCAACAACCACAATATATATATCAAAAGGGAGATAACACTCACCTCTTTCACTTTGCCAAAGAGATTTCTTGATTCTTTAACTTTCACAATCTCTTGAGGTCACAAACTAACACCAATGAACACATTACAACCATCAAAATGAAGCTCTTCATTCAAGGATCAACATTAAAGAAGGAAGTTTGAGCAATGGAGATCATTTTCCTTACCTTTTCTCAAGCTTTTCTTCTTCTATTTTCTGCAACAATGGCGAGAGAGAGAGAGAGAAGGAGAGAACGAGAGAGAAAGATGGAGGTGGAGTGAAGAAAGTGCAAAATGATTATACTCCCTCCCATTTCAGTTTTTGCTGCGCCAAGTGAGGGAAGAGAGGAGAGAGAAATGCATTTTTTATCTCATTTGACTTTTCTTTACCTTCCCCCCACATGTGAGCTTGCCATGTGTCCACTCCTCATTGGCTCTCACTCACTAAATCACCAATTAATCTCTCTAATCCTTCCATTAGCCATTTTAATTACACTTCTCATTTTCTCTTAGTTAGTAATTAATTTCCCCATTAATTACCAACTAATGCCAATAATTCCATTCTTTCAATTTTCCAACAATTATGACATATTAAATAATATTGTCACCAATATACATTAATTTAACTTTAATCCACTCTAATTCACAATTACCTTCTCAAAAATCCTCATTAGCCCTTAATCAAAAATTGGGGCGTTACATGGAGGACGTGCCAAGTGATTGAGTTTCGAGCAGAGCTAATGATGTGCCGTATGATCTACAGCCGGACCTAGAGCTGGGGTACTATATTAGGGGCAGATACCATAAAGTGCTATGGGAATATGACATACCCAGCGGCTAGTATCTAGCGTTCCTGTGAGGCGTAAAGTCATTGTATTGGATTCAGATATAGCTAGAGGTCATGTTGCCTGATGACTTCTGGGTCTACACCTCCATGTATTTCTTCCTGAACTCAGCATACTAGAACCAGCAGAAGATTCATATTGTTCAACGGGGCCCGAGCGCGAACTTCTAGATGCTTTTTAGGCACATTAGAGACCTAGTATGGAGGTTTATTTATGTCAGGTAATGTGAGGTCTACATAGTATATTTTGGTGATCGAAGCTGACTGGCACGTATTTTTAGACAAAGGCAGCCAGGTGGTACCGACGGATAGAAAAAGATCTAGCCGTGGTCGGTGTTTTGGGAGGGTATATATAAAGTTAATCATGATCGACCCAGGGTAATTTAGGATGGGTGACCCCTTGGGAAGTTGCATAAACTTAGAATTTTGAAATGTAAAATGGACTAATATGTCATATATAGTTGTTTATAGGTTGTATGATATTTCTAACTTTCTGTGACTACTGTAAATAGTTTATGTATGCTATATATGACATATCTATATACCCTGACTTTTATGAAATGATGAAAATGCCCTTACTCGTATATGAAATGTAACTTTTCTCTATTTTCATGTAGTTTGAAATATAGAGATGGTGCGTGATAGACCTCAAGGTCAAGGTCGAGTTAGAGGAAGGGTTGGAGGTCAGCATGGAAATAATGAGGAAGAAGGGGGTACTAGACTAGATCCAATCCAGTAGCAAATTCTAAATAAGTTATCGCAGCAACAAGCAACCATGACCGAGATCCGAGAAAAGCTTTGGGAGGTACAACAAAGGCAAAATCACCTGGAAGAATATGTGAGGGGTATCGGAGAAGAAGTACTATCAGAGGGGCCTCAACTAGAGAACATCGTACCAGAGCCCAAAGCAGATATCCAAACCTGGGTAGGCAGGGTTCAACAAACAACAGCTTCCTATCTTTCAGGGGAAGTTTGACCTACAAATTGCGGAGGACTGGTTGTCCCGTTTGGAGACCATTTTAATATTTTGCTATGCTCGGATGAGGTAAAAGTTCTACTAGCCATTTACAAGTTGGAGGGTGACGTAGACCAGTGGTGGAAAACCATAGAGCTAATTTTGAGGGGAAGGAATATTCTAATCCCCTGGGAATTATTCCAAGAGAAGTTCAACAAGAAACATTTTCCCCCTTCCATCAGACAAGAAAAGGAGAAAGAGTTTTTAATCATCCAACAACGAGACCGAGAGAGTTTTGATGACTATCTGTCTCGGTACATTCGGTTATCTCAATATTCGGTGTATCTCATGTAACCCCTGCCTTAATAACTGTAATTATAATTCAAAATTCGTAATTAAAATGAAATAGAGACCAATAATCATCAAAATTCATTTACAATCCCTTCCTTACGGGAGGGTTTTCACAAAATCTTTCAAAATTTCATCCCTTTCGTGGTCTTAATTCCAAATATCGAATATAATTACCTGTGTAGTTAGTCACATTCAAATATATCAGAGTGTATAATAAGGTCCCGACAACTCCCAGGATTCATTTACTAAGGGTTTAAAGTTTCCCATATAGGGGATTACAGTACCATTCCAAAATACTATTTACATCCCCAAAAATAATATACAGTAATCGCTGATCTAAATGGATAACCAACAACCCAAAAGCAATATCCCTATAAGGACGTAGCTGCTCATGGTTGTTTGTTTCTCCTTGGAGCCACTTGCCCTGTCTGGAGGTTAGTCAATGGAGAGAATGAGATTCAAGAGAATCCTAGTAGTAACAAATTACTTATACAATATATAAACACATAGCATGTAAGATCATGTTCAGCAATAACACAATGATGCATGGCTCACACTATACACGACAGCACTCACGGCTGTACACACAATACGATAGCTTTCACTGTAATCTCTATGCTCAATGTGACAGCTTACACTTTAATCATTATGCTCAATGTGACAGCTTATACTGTAATCACTATGCTCAATGCGTCACAAAACATCTCAATGCATGACAACATACATATAATGTTCTATACACAGTACAAGAGAAAAAGTCACTAACTTGTTCTTTCCTGACGTGCTCTGGCATAGCTCGTTCATGACCAGGGCAAATGTCAAACCCTATCAACCAAAAATGAAGAACAGCGGATTAATCGCTTATTCCAAGTTCTTAATTCCATAACACTTAAAGTTGGTTATCATTTGAACTCTTTAGGTGACTATTAGAAGCCTAGACACATACCTAAAGGGTTAGGGAAAACTACCCTAAAGATCCCTTTTTGGTGGCAAAAGTACTTATTTTTGGCTGAGTCACTCGAATGAAGAAGACCTTACTCGAGTGATGACCCTAATTGTGTTAGATCCCATATGTTTTAATGATAACAAAGATTGGATCAATAATATGAAAGGATTTCATAACAAACAAATGGATTTGAACAAAGCGGCAAAGCATCACTTGGAGTAAACACTGGAAGTAATCAACAAATTTTGTGAAGGCTTACTCTAGTAGCCACTCGGGTAAGAGAAGCCATTACTCGAGTAGCCCCTCAAGTAAGCAAAGAGAATTTCATCCAATTAAGCATTGCCAAAATTTGGACAAAGTTACTCGAGGGACCACTCGAGTAATCTGCAAAGTTATATAGACCATTACTCAATTAGCCACTCGAGTAACAAGATT
Source organism: Inga leiocalycina (assembly GCA_963242795.1). NCBI lineage: Eukaryota > Viridiplantae > Streptophyta > Magnoliopsida > Fabales > Fabaceae > Inga > Inga leiocalycina. Next base: position 63,217,937 of record OY725320.1, read on the forward strand.
TTCACAGGCATTACTCGAGTAACCAGGTTAAAAATCTTCCAGTGACTCTCGGCTAAGAAATGCAGCATATCACTCAAGTAGCCACTCGAGTAACCAGTGAGAAAATAGCATTACTCAAGGGACCACCAAAATAATCTGTAGAGTTATTTGAAGTACCACTCGAGTAGTCACTCAAGTAACCAGAAAGCAAACCCTCGGCCAAGAATTTGATGCTATTACTCGAGGGAATAATCGAATAATCTGCCGGGTTATTTGAAAGTCACTCGAGGGACCACTTGAGTAAGGTGAGAAGAAAAATGAAGCCTACTCGAGCAGCCCCTCGAGTAAGCATTTTACCACAGTGATCACCTGAGTAACTTGTGAAGATAAAGACATGGCTACTCAAGTAGCCACTCGAGTAATCAGGTATTTTCAAGGTTTGTAATATATCACTCCATGTCTTACCCGAGTGATATCTGATGTAAAATGTTGATTTGCTCCTACTATATTTTTGACAGGTTTACTCGAGGGACCAGTCGAGTAACAAACTTGATCACTCGAGTAGCCACTCGAGTGATGCAGTCTAGAAATTATATTTTTTATTGAACATCTATTGATTTGTTATTTATATAATTAACTCTTCATTGTATTAATATTCTAAGTACATTTGCAGAGAAATAGTGAAAGAGTATGACAGATTTGAGAAGTCAAATAAAGGTCCGAACGTTCACCTACCGCCACCTACCGCCAACGAATAGTTTTCAAATACGAAGAATAGTCAACCGTTGCTGCGCGACTCTAACGGACAAGTTTGAATTGCTTCCAACGGACACTACAAATCATCTATATATATGGAGCATTCAAAGAGAAGAAAACAGAAGACACGAACTGAGATTACACTGATCAACACATTCTTAGTGCTTTGTTTACTTATACTCATTCATTGTACTTCAGTGATTACATATTTGCTCTGTGAGAGAGTTTTTCATTACAAACTCAATATTTGTTATTGAGACAACTTAAGGTAGAGGAACCTTGAGTAGGGGTTTTGATTACAACGTGTAAGGGGGAGCGAGTGTCCAGGTGAAGGAACTTGCTGTGTACTGAGGTGCCAAGAACCCACTGAATCTTAGAGAATATAGTAAAACTCTCATAGACGTTCTGAGGACTGGACATAGGTCAAGGTGGTTGTGGCCAAACCAGTATAACTCCCGGTGTACACTTCAGTGATATTTCTCCTTGCTCTTAACTACTTGTAATATTCCATCAATTTCCTTATACGCAACGAAATTTCTGGGATTACCCAATTCACCCCCCTCTTGGGTGAAACGCTTGCACTAACAAATTGTACTCGAGTCCCAGCAAATAAGACGCAGAAAGTGTGTACCCGAGAGCACTAACACACCTTGGAGTAGCCAGTTCACCCGATCAATATCCTTGGCACTTGAGTGAGGACACATTCACCCGAGTGCCATCGAGTAAAGTGCAGAAAGTGACAACCCGAGAGCAACTAAAATACCAAAGTGACAAGTACACTCGAGTACTAGCCCTAGTACTCGAGTGACTACCCAACACCTCAAGCACCCACACGCACTCTTGACAATTTTCCTGCGAGTGTTAACCCAAGACACACGCCCATAGTGTTACATGCATATGCACTCAAGTGATACCCCATACACTCGAGTGATAACGCATGCCACCCGTAGATAAGGAAGAGCACTCTTGGCTCTCGCCTGAAAACCTCACTGGAAATATCATACTGCACTCAATTGAGACCCTACCTTACTCGAGTGAGGCTTATCAGAAGCCAAATCACAGCGACTGATATAGCTTTCCATACTTGCCCAATTTGCTTCCAATGGTTCCAAAACTTCTACCCAAAACTCATTCCCATCTAATATGTCATAAGGAACCTATTGGGAATGTAACATCCTTGATTTTTTTTAGGGCTTAAAGTTAGTTGTAGATTAATTTTAGTTAGTCAAAGAATATAGAATATATATATATATATATAAAGTTCTAAAAAATGATTATTCAAAAGAAAAATAAATACAAATAAAATACCCCATTAAGATAATTATTTTAATATGAGTATATGTGAGTAAATTTGTCTTACCATTGGCAGGAAAAAAACGGAACAAAAAAAAATCCTCAAAAAAATTATTATAAAAAAAAGCGGTGCTGCTAGTAATTTGAATAATACTATTGTTATTTTTATTTTTTTTAAAAAAATTATTATTTTAATGAGACCAAACCCTAACTCTATCCTTATAAAACCTCCTTTTCTTTCTCATTCCCCAGACCCTAGGCGCCGCTCACGGTCCGGAGTCTGGAGGTATTCTTATTCTTTGATTCATACATTTTCTCTTGTTTGTGTCTTGGCCCCCATGTCTGCATTTTCCCATTTGCTTTTTACTGTAACATGTCTTTTCAACTCTCCTCCTATAGTGTTGTGTATTACCCCTACCAGAACCCACAAGCTTTTCATCTTCTCTTGGCTAAGTGCATTTATTTCAATAATCATAACCCAACTCGTCCTCTCTACTTCACTGTGCGTCTGTGCAATAGTATGTGTCGATTATATATATATATATATATATATATATCTAAATAGTTTTCACACCCACTTTATTCTTTGACTTGAATATGCATTACTTCCCTTCTTTCAAAAAAAACAACTGATTTCATCCTTATGTGCTGTGCGTGAGTGTGTGTATAAATGTGTGTGTGTGTGTGTATATATATATATATATTTTATATTGACCCATTCTACACTCCTTTGTATTTTTTATTTTGTCTTTATCTCCTGATAGTTTTCTTTTTTCTTTGTCACTGTGACTACCTATATATATAGATACCTTCCCTTGAAAGACAAATTTTTGTTAACCAGCGTACGCGCATACACAGACTTTATGTTTAGATCTCATGATTTTTTATTATTTTTATATAAAGAAATATTTAACATAAAATTTAAAATGAATCTATAGCAATTGATATATATATATATATATATATTAAATTTTTAGAAGGGAAGATTTATGTTTAGAGTAGAAATAGAGTAACTATAGAATAGATTTTAATTAGTATATTAATAGATATTTATATGTGTGACTTTGTAGACTCTCATTGAGAGCTTTGAAGTAACTCTTGTGTTACCTAAGAGCTAGGGAATATCAGGTAACTCTGAATATTCTTCCATATACTTGTGAATTGTGTATGATTGTGAATGACTATTTTTTTTATAAAAGAAAAATGGACTGAATTATATGTATATGTGTTTGCATTATAAATTCTCAAATAAGTAGTGTTACAAGTAAATTTCTCTATAACTCAGTTTATTCATATAATTAATAATTTAACGATAATTAATTTATTATTGGATTATTATTTCCTTTTTAGCATGTTTGAATATGTGATGATATATGATATGAATGGGAGCATGAATTATTGTACCTTGTCTTTTAATGATATTATATTTATTACTGTCATGGCGGTTGCATCTGTGATGGGTTGGAGTGAGGAGGAATTTGTATGTTGAGATCTTTTACCACGTGGTATGCCATCACTCGATGCACAGTGGATGGTACTTGTCAGGGCCCCTTCTTCCATGTTTTCCTAGGCTAGGATTTCATTAGAGCTGTGGGACATGTGACACCTCCTTAATTGTATTCTTTTAAGGAGGGGAGCCATAGTCCAGACTTAAACTTTACACCTTTGGCCAGGTATATCTTAAGAACTGGTGAGCTTGAGACAATCCAGTCAAATAGATGGGTTTCTATTGGACTATGTGTTAGCCTATGGCTCCAGTCAGCGGAATAAGTATGGACGGTGATATAAGGGAGGTTGCATCTTACATATTGCATATTGTATAATCATATATTACATGTTGTGATGAAAATACAGATTGACATGATGATGATTAAACTTGTTTTTTGTCTTGTATGAGGATCATAATATATATAAATATATATGTAACCAGTTCCTTCTTTTCATCATATGTGATTTTCTTGTGTATGGTAGAAACTTTCAATAATTACTGAGACGTGGAATCACATCCCTATATATTAACATTTTCAGGTGATTGTTCTAGTAGGGAACAAGGGAAGGCACATATGGAGTAAGCCTTGAAGGCTCTTTTGTGCTCTTAGAGCTCATGTTATGCCATTTATATTGCTATGACCCTAAAACTTCTGTATTGTCTTTTGTTTTGTTGAAATGTTTTGAGGATTTGATTTAACATTGTGACATGGGCTTTATTTGAACTAATTTGTATTTTGATGGTTTGGATGTTGAACATTCTTATTGGCAATATTTGAAACATTCTAGTTAAGTATTTGGTTGTTTCGATTTGAGGTGTTACAGGGAACCTTAAAACAACCCAATTCCCATTCAATCAACACATACTCTGTTTTTCAATCAAAATACAACACAATCCTCCAAATTATCAAATCTCCCAACTCAACTCCAAACTAAATCCATTGGCATCAAGACACCATCTGACACCTATTCTACCCCAAGACACTAGCTAATTCATTCATTCCAAAATTAGGCCAAAATCAGGGCAATAATCCAAAGTTCTCAAAACTTAACCAATAACCAAAAAAAATATACCAAAATGCCTCAAATACTCACCTCTTCGTTCTCCCAAAGTTAGCTTCTTGGTTTCTAAACTTTCAGTTTTTCTCAAGTTCTCAAACACCACTATTCAAAAATCTGAAACCATAGGAATGTAACCCTTGTTACCATGATCAAGATTAATGAAGGACACTTGAACATTCAAAGTCATTTTCAAGGTCGAACACTCACCTTTGTTTTTCTCTTCCTTGCTTAGTTTCAGTGAAAAAGGAGGAGAGAAGAGAGGAGATAATAATAAAGAAGTTGATCACACATTTTTCCCTTTTTCCCAAGCTCCTAACCGACTTGAAAGAGGAGAGGAGAGAGGAAAAACTTTTGACTTTTTGACTTGATCCCGTGGTCCATATAATGCCATGTGTCTCTATCTCATTCTCCCTACCATGGATTTACATATACTCACGCACGTAGGATTCTGCCTCTTGCTCTTTCAATCCTAGCCATTGATCTCAAGTTACTTATGATTTCCTCTTCGTTAATTGACCAATTGGTCAGTAAATTTACCATTTTGCCCCTGATTATCACAACATTCATTAAACCATCTTCAAACATATTCATATCACAATGCACATCATATCCTTCAAAAGTGTTTATTCATTAATAATTACATCACTTTTGAAGTCATTAGCCCTTAATTACAATTCAAGATATTACACCTCAAGCTTCATGATATCAAAGAATGAAGTGCTGATATGTTGATCGAGGGACTGAGACCAGAGTTTAAAGAGAAACTAGTTTCACAATATTTCACCAAGTTCAGCAAAGCAGTGGAAGAATGTCATTACTTTGATAAATGCATGTTGAGCTTGTTGGCCACAAACAATAGTAAGGGTACTTATAGAAGTAGTAGTTCATCTCAAAAATGAAAAGAACCAAGTAAACCACCCAGGAGTGGGGATAAGAAACCATATCAAGCTAGGGGTCATCAGAATCAAGGATTCCAACAAGGCAGAACATGTTGGTTTTGCCAAAAGCCACACCATCCTAGCAGAGTATATAGTGGCTCTCCATTACAGCAGGACCCAAACTGGCCAAATAATTGTTATATCTGCAATAGGTGGGGGCATTATACTAATAATTGCCCACAGAAGTAGCACTACTGAGCCTAGACCAAGAGTACAGGGTAGAGCTTATATGATTACTCAGGAGGAGGCCAGGAAATCTCTTGAACTGACTCCAGGTATGATTTATTATAATGGCAATTCAATATAATTGATGCATGATTTAGGTGCTATTCATTCATTCATTCATTTCTGGCATATAATTGTGTGAGACAACTAGGCCTGAGAGTACGTAACCTTTCTGATGTTCTGGTTGTGTCTACACCCACAGGTGTTAAAATTGTCATGGTCGATGAGTGTCTAAACTGTATGATAAAGGTCGAGGGGCATGAATCAAGTGTGGTTTGGTTTTCTTTTCCATACAATCGGAAGCTGGAACAGTATTTGAAAATTGTACTGAATGTACTAAAATTTAAGTAAACATGGGATTTGGCTTTCAAAAGTAAAATTTTTGGGCCATATAGTCTCACAAGGAGTCTTAGTAGATCCTTGCAAGGTGGGAGCAGTATTAAACTGGAAGAAGCTAGGGACTGTATTTGCATAGCACAGTTTTCTGGGTCTTGCTGGATATTACAAAAGATGTGTATTGAATTTCTCCAGAATAGTATTACAACCTCAACATTATCTGTGGGATCATAACTGGGAGAAGAGCTTAATTGAGCTAAGACGAAAATCAATGTCCGCACCGATATTGAAAATCTCAGATCCACTATGGACCTTTGTTATCCTTGTTGATGCCAGTAGGCAAGATTGGGAAGTGTTTTAATGCGGCATGACCATGTATTGGCTTATGCATCTCTATAAGCCTCATGAGCAAAAAAAATAATTTTATCCCACACATGATCTTGAGTTAGCAACAATTGTATTGCACTAAAAATATGGAGATGTATTGTTATGGTGCGACTGTAGTGTTGTACTACGACCACCAGGATTTGAAGTATTGATATAATGATATAATTAAAAAGAACAGAATATGAGAAAGCGTTACTTGGAAGTTATAGCTATACAAGTGTAGCAAATTTTAGGGACAAAATTTATTTAAATTGGGGAGAACTGTAACACCCCAAATTCTTCTCACCAATATACATTGTAAATATGTGAAAATATTCGATAAAATGGAAAGGGTGAATTATGGAGAATGTGATTATGATGTCAGCGAGATTTTCGGTGAGGCAGTGATTTTCTCATGTGATTTTGGAAGACCAAATGATGTTCAAAAATTGTGAAACTTTACAGGGTGAAAGTAGACATGCTAAAATTTAATTTGATGGGTCATTTGAATTATTTGAAACTATATACAAGGGGTTATGAATTTTTGAATATTTCCTAGAAAAACTGTTGATTTTCTAGAACAATATTCAAATAAATTAATTCAGGGAATTTTTTGCTTCCAATTGCTAAAGGGCTATATTTTTCCTTGAAACTAGACTCAATAATGGTTCTATAGCCTTTAGAATCACTTTGATATGATGTCTACAAATTTAGTTATGATTTTTCAAAGTTTAGGCAGGAAATCTGCTAGAAATCCAAAAATGAAGAAAAATATAATGGCAAACTTGTAATTTTTCCAAACAAGTGCCAAATTAATTATCTTTCAATTAATTACTTGAAATAAAGGGGAAAATATATTTGGAGTATTTTGGTCAAATAAATATGAATTTATGGAAAATTTGAGCAAAGGTACAAATTTGACCAAAATTGTGACTTAGAGTGTCCACGTAACTTGAATATGCTTTGAAGTAAATTGAGACCAAGGGGAAGGACTCCTAGATGTCTCTTACATGTAACAAGAGGAGGGAAATGTTATTTACATGCTATTTGAGCATATGACATAATTGGAGAAAGATTGGAATTTTGTACACAAAAAGTCCATTTTTTTTTGAAATTTTGGTTAATAAATAAATTAATTAATTCATTAAATATGGGATATCATATTCAATCATCATCCACCTCCTCCATCAGCCCAAAACTATCATGCAAGGCTGCAATAAGAAAGAGAGAGTTGAGAGAATTCTAGAGAGAGAAGGAGAATGAAACTCACAAGGTAAGTCAATTCCTCCGACGATTTAGCTCCTAACGTGTATAACCCTTCTCCTAAGTTTCTCTTCTATGTTATTTAAGGTTATTTGAAGTTAAAATGACTAGGGTTTCAGCCACCTAAAGGAAAATCAAGGAGCTTAAGGTAACTTCCGAAACTCCAAATATTGATTGTACTGACTGATGTGAGTAATTTAATCGGTAGATTTTTGTTGTATTTTCTTCGATTGTAAACTTTGGAATATGGTGTGTCCTAAATGTTATGCTGCCCAAATTGAGTCTAAGGGTGGTTTTAACATAATTAAATAGTTAATAAAGTGGTTAGGAATAGAAAGGAGCAAGTCTGCAGAGTCAAAATCGAAAAACCCCAACTTTTCCCGGAGAACCCTAGGATTTCGGCCAAGACCAATTGGAGGGCGTAGATTTGGATTATTGGTGATTTGATTATTCCATTGATTTCAAGTGGAAAAATTAGGCGGGGTTATAGTTGATCACTTTTTCAAAAAAGCTCGAAAAAACATAATTATGAAAACACCCCTGAAACCCAGAAATAGGGGCTGCCAAGGGTACTATTGTCTTTTGGCAGTGAAATTGGTGATTCTGAGTCCAAAAATGGATTCCTTTAACAAAAATATGTTAGAATAACCCAAGTAAAAATTTCAGAAAATGTACGGTCCGGCCAGGCCAAGCTAGGTCCCTGGAGGCATTAAGGTAAATTTTCACAATAGGCTTATATAACCACTATAAACACTATGGAAGTTCCTAAACTGGTACATGATTGGGTTTTAACATAATTCATGTTCATTTGATATTTTAGGACCAAATTGAGAGCCCAGACGTTGGCACGCTTTATGAGACAACATTTTGAGGCGAAAAAGGGTTAAGGTAGTAATTTTATCCTTTATACACTATGTCAATGTTTATATGCTTTGTATATGTCATCTTCTATACTAAGTATTATACATAGTGCATACTAATAAATAGTGCCTACGGGAAGTGCCTATGGTTACGCTGATATACCCAATCGAGGAGTAAGGTACGGAATGTGTAGGGGTTGCAACTGTGGTTAGCTCTGAACACATTTCTGACTAAACTATGTTTTGTGTCAATATAATATTGTTGTATATGATATTTTGCATATTTATTTATTGCATCATCTATGAATGATTATCTGTTACACTAGGATTCCTTAGAATCTCACCCCTTTTTATAAACAAAAATGTGCCAGTGGAAACTAGCAGATCCAAAGGCAAGGGTACAGACATGGGGAATTGACAAACACGGAACCCAGAGTAACCCCCTACCTTGATTGCCGATAATAAGGTTTGAAAATGTGTCATTAAGTTAAATTGGAGACCAACGGTAAATTCAAAGCTTATTAAAGGTCTCAACTTCAAGACAGGGTACGATCCTGTGATAAAGTGGGTTTTCAAAAACTTTTCAAAACCTGTTTCATACAATCTCACATACACTTTTTGAATCTATTTAGCCTGTTCAACTCGGTTCCATTCATAAATATCAAAGTATATAACAAAATTCTTGATGGCTCTTGGGTTTCATTCATTCATTAAAAGGTCTATAGGGCATATACGCCCATTTTAGTTCCCATATTGAGAATTACAAAATGGCACACAATTCTATGGTGGATGCAACCACCTCTACTACATTAAACTTAACTTACAACAATCACACTATTTACATTCATCCCAATATTATGATAACTACCTAACAAAACTAAATCTCCCAGCTGAGAGCACTAGTCGCCTTTGTTCACCTACTTCTCCTTCAATCTGCTTGCCCTAGCTGAAGGTTAGTCATTGGAAAGAGTGAGATTCATATGAATCTCAGTGGTAACATTTTACGTATATGATGCATAATAAACAAAGCATGTAAGTAATTATCAGAAAGTAGCATCAACAGTAACAATCACAACAGCTTTCATTGTATTCACAATAACGACAGTTTTCACTGTATTCACAATCACAACAGCTTTCGCTGTATGCACAATTACGACAGTACTCACGGCTATGGTGCAATAATGACTGTATGCACAATAACGACATCTCTCACAGCTGTGGTGCAATAACAATAGCACTCACTGCTGTATACATATCAACATACATGGGAGCAATTTGCGTGCATCATAATTCAATTATAAGCACAAGCATACAAAGCATTACACATGATATAGGAGAAAGAGTCACTACCTTGTTCTTTTCGTTCCTGTTCAGACACGGTTTTATACGCTCAGGGCAGATGTCAAATCCTATAAATCATAACCAAGGATGATGAGTTAATTCCCATTTCAAGTATTAACTCCAAAACACCTAGGGTTGGTTATCATTTAAGACATTTAGGTAGCTATGAGAAGCTCAAACAAAAGCCTAAAAGGTTTGGGAAGAGCTAAACCTATTACCACCATTCAAAAATGTAAAGTGCTCAAATTGGGGGTTGGCTGTAGCCAAAATAAAGCTAGAAACATTTTGGCCATGGCCACAAACTTTTGGCCGCGGCCAAAAACATTTGGCTGTGGCCAAGAACCTTTTGGCCGTAACCAAGAAAATTCTTGTTTCTTGGCTAAACTTCAAAAAATCATAACTAATTCTACAAAAATCAAAATGAAGTGATTACAAGTCCTACTTAGAGATTTTCAAGTCCTTTATACAAGAAAAATATGAATCACTACCATCTACAACTATAAAAATATAGACTTCAATAAATTTCCATACTGCTCCAAAATAATTTATAGTTTCAACCTCAAAATTTAGAAATACATAACTTCCAGCACACACATCAAATGACAATCATTATATATCAATTTAAAGCTTGGCATGTCTACTATTAGACTAAAAATTTTAAAAAATTTTAGACACAATTTACTCATTCAAAACTTCCATGCAAACTGACTGCCTTGCACAAAGTTTTCATTGACGAAACTTCCAATTTTTCAACATATGTTTCCAATTGTCAGAATTTACAACCAAGGCTACTCACCACACAATTTTTCACATAGAATCCAATGGAAACATCAAAACAACAAAATTCATATTCCTTTCATAAGTTCTATTTTAGGCAACATTTCAACACAATATCCAAAGTGTCTAAACTTTCCATTCATTACTCAAATCAATTTCAAATATCCAATAGACATCATATGACACCATGACTATCAACAAAACACCATGAACTTACTGAAACCCTATATACACAAAAATAGGGCAAAAATCTAGAAGTTCAAATACTCAACCAATAACCACAATATAAATGTCAAAAGGTTGCTTTTGCTCACCTCTATCTCTTTCACTACCTTGTTCTTTGGTTCTCCAACCACTAGCTTTTCTTGGTTTCACAAAAAACCTCCTCTTAAAAATCTAAAACCATAGGAATGAAGCTCTCATCAAGATGATCAAGATTAAATAAGAGGTTTTGAGCATTAGGAGTCATCTTCAAGGTCAAAATGGCTCACCTACCTTGATTTCTTCTTTCTCTTTCCTCCAACCACCATGAACGACCAGAGAGAGAGAGAGAGATGATGCGATCATATTTTTGGCTCCCTAATGGCCTCTTGGCCGACTTTGAAGAGAGAGGAAAGAGGAGAGGTGTTGAAACTTTGACTTTATCCAATGCGCCATGTGATGTCAAGTGTCATGATCTTGTGCATTCTCCCAAAAGCAAGTAACTAATCAGTTACTCTAACCAATTCCATTAGCTATTTAGTCACACCACTTACTCTTTTAGTTGATGCTAAATTTCCTCTTCGTTAGCTAACTAATTGGTCGATAAATTTCTTTCTTCATGTTCTATCCCTGTCTATGGCAATTTTTACTAGATTACCACTTAACACATCTTTTGATTCCATCTCTCATGTCATGCACCCTCCCCCTTATTTTAATTCAATTTAATCTTTGATACCATAATTTGAGTTTAAATATTGGGTTTGGGCACTGACTACTGCACTTCGAGTCATAATTCACACTTCATTCCCCGGAAGAGTTCATCCACATTTATTACATATTTTGGGGCATTACACCCAAGGCGAGGATGAGTGGTTATATGTAGTTATATTTGAATATTTTGGTTAAAATTGTAAATATTATCGAATTCTGCACTGTTGATTCCTATATGTAAACAAATACTTTTATCAATATATTTGTACTTTTTCTGTATACATGTAGAATTGGTCTTTATCACTCTGCACATATCGAAATAGAAACAGGTGTTGACACAACAAACTGACCATGTCATTAGGATGCTTTTTGAATACCTCTCCAGTATGAACAGTGTAATATCCCAATTTTTTTATTAAAGGCTAATCATGATTATTGTGGATAATTATGGATTTAATTGGAATTATTATGTGTTTTATGGAAATATTAATTAATATGTCATAATTAATGGAAAAATTGGAAGAATGGAATTATTGGCCATGAGTTGGTAATTAAGGGAGAAATTAATTACTAACTAAGAGAAAATGGGATGTGTGATTAAAATGGCTAATAGAGAGATTAGATAAGTTAATTGGTGACATATTTTGTGTAAACCAATGGCATGTGGACATGTGGCAAAAGTGTGTATGGTGAGTGTTGTGGAGAAAAGTCAAATGGGAGAGTATTTTAATTATTTTCTCTCTCTTCCTCTCCCTCATTTTCGCTAGTGGAGGCATAGAGGGAGTATGTCATCATTTCTTTCATCTCTTCTCACCATCTCTCTCTCATTCTTGCTCTCTCTCTCTCTCGTCAGCCATGGAAGGTGAAAGGGAAGGAAGAAAAGTTTAAAAAGGTAAGGGAAAATGATCTCAAATGCTTAAACTCCCTTCATTAAAGTTGATCCTTGAGTTAAGAGCTACATTTCTATGGTTATAGTTTGCCATTTGGTGTTGGTTTGAGACTTCAAGAAATTATGGAGGTTGGAGAATCAAGAAGCTACTTTGAGAAAGTTGTTAAGGTGAGTTTAAGAAACCTTTCTATATAAGTTTTGTGCCAAATGATTTAGCTTGGAAATCCTGGAAATTTGGCTTGAAATTTCAAAAATTAGGGTCTTGTGGTGTTTGAATTGTTGTTGCCATGGAATTAATGCCTTGGTAAGTGTTTTGAATGAATGGTATTGATTGAAGCTTAAAGGTGAAGTTTGGGAACTTTATGTTGGTTTTGTGCATTGGGCAAAAACAGGGCATGTAATTGGGTTGTGATTTTGGTCATTTTGAAGTCACCATTGTGTTCCTTGAGTGATTTTGTGTGGGAATAAGCTTAGTTATTGATTTTGGAGCCATTGAACACTTTGATAGAAAGTTGGAAATCTGTCTTGCTTGAGCTCTGTTTTGCGCATTCAGTTTGAACGAGCGTTTTGAATGACCAAATGGTGTTGGAAAATTAAGAAACTTTCTGTGCTGCTTCTGGCCGCAGCCAAAAACTCTCTGTGCTGTTTCTGACCACAGCCAGAGGTTTTTTTGGCTGCAACCAGCCCCCTGTTTTCAGCACCTTGTGATTTTGAAAAGTAGTTTCCAACCGGATGTTTCCTAATCCTTTAGGGCTTTTATTAGAGCCAATTTTAACTACTTAAAGGACATAAATGATAACCAAATCTAAGTATGGTGAAGTCAATTGAGTATTGGAATAGAGAATAACTCTTTATCCCTAATTATTATTATAGGATACGATATTTGCCCTCCACGGGAGAGACCTGCGACAAAGCACTCACGGAACGAACCAGGTAGTGACTTTTCTCTCATGTTGTGTATGATGTTTTGGTATGCATAACTTATCATTGAACTGTGAAATGCATGTACCATGGTCCATTACAGCGCGAGCAGGTCAGCGTGAGCCATATAGGGATTGACGTTGGTCATATCTAGGTCGGTCGTTGAACTGCCGTTGTAATCGACATGGAACTTTGTGAATCCGACTCGTGGGGCGGCGTTTATTAATCCAGCTGTGGGCTGTGAGTTTTGAATATTTCCTGTATGGCTTGTGTGATAAAATGCTTTATATGAATCCCAGCTGTGGTGAAATATATTGTGTGGATTGTGTTGTGCAATGCAGCGTGAGCAATTCAGTGTGAGCAATCGTAAGGGATAACATGTGTCATACTAACCATTGCCGTTGTAACTGCCGTTGTAGTTGCTTTATGTGGATAATGATTTGATTTCATGCCTTATTATTGTACATACTATGATTGATTTGACACTACGGGGATTCCTTAGAATCTCACTCTCCTAAAAACCATGTTTTAGACAGGGCAGAAGGATCGAAGGGAAAGCGGGCGACGAAGAGCGAGTAGAGCTCATTGATAGGAGTTTATTTTGGAAAAAACTTGGTTATCATTTTGTAAATCATTTGGATATATTTTGTTAGGAATTACATGTATATATTGGATAGTAATTATGTAATCCCCTTGTATGGGAAACTACTTGGGCTTTGTGCCTTGTATATACCCTGAATTAGTAATTGAACCCCGAGTGTGTCGGGAATTTGCATTATACTCTAATAATTGTGAATGAAATCAACCTGTATAGGCCATTTAGTATTGAAATGTGAATATGAGACCGTCACAAACAGGTTTTGTAAAAGTTTTTTTGTAAGCCATGATTTTGGGAAGTTTGATTTTGTGTAAGTCCCAAAATCATCTAAGGTATCTAATTCTACATCAATTACGTGTTTATGAACTAAATCTCGGCCTTAAGCGTGAAGGGGGTTACAAACAGGAAGGCCAATCTCATACTTGATGAGTATAGGATTGGCCATGATCCTAACAATGATAATGTATACTCCTCTATTAATAGGTAGCTAGGTGATCTCATTAGTTTATCAGTCTATTCACCACTGTTCTTGTTTTTTTTCATTTTATCATTTTTTAAATATTTTGTAAAAAAAAGAACATATCCAACCGTTCTTATAAAAAAACTGTCATAAATAAAAAATAATGATTCTTATACTCTTCATTCTTAATGACTGTCATGAATTCAAAAATTTTGACAACTGTCATGTAACTCATGGCACGGGAAAAAGAACAAATGTCAGTAACGCTTACAAATGATATGTCTTTCTCAACAAGTCTTATTTAAAGTACTATTTCATAAGTCTGTAATTTTTTTGCCCATAATATGGTAGTTGATAAATACATAACGGTTACTAAGAAAAATTTGTCACTTATTAGATTGCCACCTCAAATTCGTAATGGTTATTAAAAACCAACCCTTGCCATTTATAAAATATAATGATCTATAAATCTAAAGGATACAATGGCTTGATAATCCACGAAACCTTCTCTACATAAACGTTTGAAAACTAAACTCTACTTCTCCCTTCCATTTCAACTTCTCATAGCCAACTACAAGCTTTTGTTCTTCTTTACCAGACTCATGGACAAATGCAAGAGAACTTTTGCTTTATCATTGGGACAAATTGAAAGATGAACTCCCTCCACCAACAAGTATTGGAGAGCTCATCTATGTGACCTACGAGCTCCATCATATGGTCCAAGTTTACCTACAAGAGCAAGGATGCATGGACCAGTGCTTGAACGAACTTACCACTCTCATTCGCTCTTTGAACAAGAAGGTAGACAAGTTACTAGAAAAGAAAGAATCTAATGATGCATTACATTCTTAAAACATCTCCATAACTTGTTATTTTTAGTTTTTTATATACTTTGTCCTTTTTTTTTGTTTTTATTTTTATTTTTTTGCAAAATGATGGTTGCATAACCAACCACCAAAATTTTAAAAAAGAGTGTAATACAAATTAGTTATTAAGTAAAACCGGTCACTTATTAGAATACCATGTAAAAAAAAGTAAAGTACATAACGGTTATTAACAAAGAACCATGTTAAATGTAAACAAATAAATAACAGTTCTTAAAGATGAACCGTGATGTAAAGTCTTAGGTATGATAACACAAAAAACCCTATCATTCCTCTTATATTTAAACATTTGAAACATAATACACTTGACACTAGTCTATTCAAATGAAACCCACCTACATTGTAGCCCTAAGACTCGTGTTGTCTTTTCTAGCCTTTGGGAGTCATTTTCAGTCTCATGCCACCATAAAAATCAATTATCTAACTTTTCAGCGACAATCACGCTGTGAATACACTTGACCCTTGTCTTAGTGACTACCACATGAGTTGCTTTCGCTTGCTCTAACTCTCAATTTTGTTCGTGATCCCTAACTAGGTATACTAGTTATGATTTCTCTCATCCATTTTTCATTATCCTTCCTGCATTCACTTTAAAGGTTTCTCTTCTGTTACTTGCAGTCTTTAACCTGGCCGATTGGGCTGCTTTTGTTAAGTGGCAACGTGATAAAATATCCAAGGTAATGTTAAAGTGCTTTTGTGAAGTTATGTTTTTTTTGGAAAATGTACTATTGCACTGATCAAAAGTTCTTTTCCTGATGGAAAACCATGGTGCAAGTGCCTACCAAGGAGCTCTTAAGGCATGTACTTGACCCTCAGGTAATGGCTTTGAGTCCTTGGGGAGGCAAAATCCCTTGAGGGGAGAAAATCCCTAAGACTTTGAGAGGCGAAGGGGGGACAATTCGTAGCCATCCAAAAGACCTCAGGGAGGCGGGGTGAGGTTAGTCTGGCACCACTCCATAGCCCCTTGGGTGGGGGGCCATGCCGTTACATAAAAAGACATGGTGCAAGTGGCTACAAGGGTCACATAAGGCTTGTACTTATCCCTGAAGTCTTGCCTTCGATCTTTGAGGAGGCGAAATCCCTTGAGGGGAGAAAATCCCTAAGCCTTTGAGAGGTGGAAGGGGGATAATTCCTAGCCATCCAAAAGACCTCTGGGAGGCGGGGTGAGGTTGGTTTGGCATTGCTTTGTAGCCCCATGGGTGAGGGGCCGTGCCGTTATAGAGTAGCCATGCAATTCAGGACGGATCAAGATTTTCTAAGCTTTGTAGCTAGAATCAATTGCACTCCTAACTTGTATATCTCATATTGTAAGTGTTCATCACCTATACCTTATGTCTCTTCAAGAATTAAGCCAGGAAAATAAAGAATGGGTGAAAAAAATTCATACTCTGGCATCGCTCTATAGCCCCATGGGTGGGGGGCCGTGCCGTTACTAGTAGCCATGCAATTCAGGACGGATCAAGATTTTATAAGCTTTGTGGCTGGAATAAATTGCACTCCTAACTTGTATATCTCATAATGTAAGTGTTCATCACCTATACCTTATGTCTCTTCAGCAATTAAGCCAGGAATACAATGACTGGGTAAAAACAAATTCATACTCCTTGCTTTGCTTAAGGGTTTGCATACCCCATGCATCCTTTCCACTACGGATATTCGTACATTTTTTCCCTCTCATCTTTAGCTTTCAAGGGGTTAATTCCTGTGTGGAGACACAATTTATTGGTCACCAGTACATTATCATATATATATATATATATATATCAACAATTACCATTGATTCTCCCCACAAAGTTTGGAATGTCTTGATCCATTGCGAATCACATAGCCACTTGATGTTGGAGGTATTGTTCTATTATATACAGACAAGTCCAACTAACTCAGAAATTATCACCTGAAGAGTCTCACATTCATACATCACAGTTATTATATAATAGCCGTCATTTATTAGAAAAATTCATGTTTCATATTTAGAAGCCATTGTTAATGTACTAAATACATAACGGTTGTCTCCGTGACACCATTATTTATGTTTATTAAAAGTAACAATTCTTATATAAGAACCTTTATATATGTTATTGAATAATTAATGGTTGTCAATATGAGACCGTTATGTATCATGCAAGCTTTACTATATATTATGACAATTGTTCAGGTGTGCCTGTTAATTATTATCACAGCAATGTGTATATCATGGCATCACCGAGACTCAATCCATAGCGGGTGTTATATTAGAACCGTAATAATAGGTCTAGAATAAATAACGGTTTGGAATCGTAATGTATCTGCGTCAAACATATATAGCACCCACATATATTATGGTTCCGAACCGTGATTTATTACCGATAATAACTATCATATATCGTGATTTCTTTAGTAGTGATATTTCAATCATCACCGAGCTTGCCGACAAAGGCTACTTGACCACCGAGCCTGGACAAGGCAATGGCGACATTAGCAGAAGCACCATCGAGGGCTTTTAGAATCTGGGAGCCTTAGCCAAGGAGATGCCGGAGATGGTGGGAATAGAATCAATGAGCATCGCACCGAAGCTAAGCATAAGACCCTTGTTGGTGAAGGGAGCACTTTTGTTCAACGCCATTGGTTAGAGATTACACCTATGACTATAAATTGATGTGAAATGGATTAGGGTAAGGGAAAGAGAGGGAAGAGATGAAGGAAAGGAACTCTTTATTCAATTAGTCAATCAAAACTGAATACAACTTAAAAGCATTGGCTCTATTTATAGAGTTTACGAAATAATAACATAATAATAATTTAAATTCAAAATGTAAATCTAAATTTAACTTAAATGTAAAGGATAATAATAGGAATATCTAGCTAATATGGATATTTTATTTTTATCGAAAACAAATAAATCTAAAATAATATTAAGAAATATAATAATAAGAAAATCTACTAAAATCCTAATAAATCTAATGGATATTCAAAATATCCTTATTCAAATAATCTTAATAAAATAACCCTAAATATCTAGATGAAATCCTAATTATTTCTTATCCCATTTCCCATTTAGATATCCTTATTTTACATTAATCCTTTTACAAAGTTTTTCATTATCATTCTTCCTTTTACTACAAATTTTTATAAATAAATCTGCTAATAATCGTATAAAGTTCTAACATTCAGTTGTTAAAAGCTGCAAATCTTGATCTGATGAGTATGTAGACCAAAGGAGATATCTAACTATTATAATACTAATATAAAAATATAAAATATAAATGTCACATTATTGACATTTGATAAACCGTATTTTATTTTTTGAAGTCAAAATAATATTAATAAAGATGGATGTTTACATAAAAAATATTTTAGTTAATATGATGCTAAGTAATTCTTCATTATCTCATTTATAATAATTTATTTAGACCTGTTATTTTAGAATCAAAAGATTTAAACTTGGACATTTATTTACGCATACCGTATTTGTACATTTAAGTTATAATCATCAAGAGACTCACGAACCAAATGCTTGGCCAAAATGCTTCTAATTAAATATATATGACAAGATATTGATACAAATATAATGACATGTATTATGCAATATCCCAAATTTTGGGATTAGAATCTTGAAAATAAGCCTAAATCAAGTGGACTGCTAAGCCCCAGTTTAGCAAGAGTCCTATGACTTAGGATTTGCTATCAATGTATTTTTTCCAGCGTGGCAGTCTTCTTGTAGTGTATTTTTAAATAAGCAAATGATATTTAAAAAATGTGAAAATTTTCAGAATGAAAGTAAACACTCTAAGCTTTAATTTGATAGGTCATATAGATCATTTGAAGCTGTATACAAAGAGTTATCAATTTTTGAAATTCACCCAGTGAAACTAGTTATTTTCTAGAACAACGTCCAAAGATTGAAATTGGGAATTTTTAACTTTCAGTTGGCTAAATTCTATTTTTTTTTCTTGAAACTAGACTTAATAAGAGTTTCATAGCCTTTGGAACCACTCCAATTCGATGTCTACAAATAAAGTTATGATTTTTCAAAGTTTGGTCAGAAAATCTGCTAGAATCGTCAACTATTGCGAATTTGGGGAAAAATGTAATGGCAATTATGTAAATTATGGAATAAATTAAAAGCTCATATTTTTCCTTTATTGGTAGATATTTGCTACCAAAATGTTAAAGGAGAAGGAAAATATTTACTTGGATATAAATTGTGCCAAGTGTCATTATCTTGAGTCAAGGAATTAAATGAGAATTTCGTAAAATAAGAGCACATGTTGGAATTGTCATAAAATATGATGATTGTGCAAATGGATGTATTAATTAAAGGAACCAAATTGGTTCATTTAGGACCATGAAGTTGCGTCATTATTGGTCCTAAAAGGATGAAGGAATAAATCCAATTAGTTAAGGATAAGCCAAGCAAAGAAAACCACATGTCATAAACCATAATAGAATATTATATTTTAAAAGTAGTACGAGATATTTCTTAAATCACCATCATCTCTTTCTTCATCTCATTTCCTAAGGAAAAAGGAGAGAGAAGAGAGCTCGAACACAGAGAAAAGAGAGCTCATGAAGGCAAAATCAAAGGTAAGTGTTGGTGATTTCATCTGTTCTTGCCTTCTAACTTGTGTAGAACCACTTCTAAGCTCTTGTTCTTCATGGAAATCATGTGTAGTAAGCAAAATCAAGAGCAAGAAGGAGGAGAGAGGGGATGGTTTAGAGAGAGAAAGAAGAGGAAATCAAGGTAAGCTTGACAGCTTGTCTTATCTTGATTTTTATGGTTGTTGTTGATGTTGTGCTTAGTTTGTTGGAATGTTTTGGTTGTTTTTGAAATTTGGAAAGCTCAAACTATAATGCCCCAACATATGTATAAGGGCTCATGACTCCAAAAGTGAATGTAATTAATGTTAGACAAACATTTTCAGAAAATACGATGTGAATTATGACCGAATTAGCAGTTGATAGTGCCTAAACCCAGTATTTAAGCTCAATTATAGTGATAAAGCTTAAATTGAATTAAAAGAGAACGGGAGGGTGCATGGATGAGGAAAAGGAGTGAAATAATGTGTTAAGTGGTAATCCAAAAGGAATTGCCCTAATCAAGGGCAAAACAGGAAGAAAGATATTTATCAGCCAATTAGTCAGCAATTGAAGAAGCAATTGACTATTAACTAAAAGAGTAAGAGGTGTGACTAAATGGCTATTGGAATTAGATAGAATAAACCTATGGTTACATGCCTTTGAGTGGAGTTACAAGATCATGACACACGGCAACATTGGATAGAAATCAACATTTCAACTCACTTTCTCTTCCCTCTCTCCTCTCAAAGTCGGCTACAAGGGCATGGAGGGAGTTGAAAATCTAATCCTCATCATCATCATCTCTCTTTCTCTCAAGCTCTCGTTATCATCCAAGAAGGAGGAGGAAAGAGAAAGAAGAATCAAGATAAGTAAGCTCCATTTCTTGCATCTTGACTATATGGATTACCTCTAGTGCCAAAAACCTCTTCTCTAATCTTGTGCATCTTGATGAGAGCTTCATTCCTATGGTTTTAGATTTTCAAGAGGAGGTGTTTTGAGTTCTCAAGGAAACCTAGTGGTTGGAGAATCAAAGAACAAGCTAGAGAAAGAGGTAGAGGTTAGCAAAAGCAACCTTATGACATGTATATTGTAATCATTGGTTGAGTATTTTGGCTTGTGGAAATTACCCTAACTTTCGTGTATATTGGAGTTTAGAGGGTTTGTAATGTTTTGATGCTTGTAATGGTGTCTTATGTTGTGTTTTGGATAATAGAATTGATTTGAAACTTGAATGTGAAGTTTGGAAGTTTTGAGTTTTGTGTTGAATCATTGCCCCAAAACAGACCTTGTAAAAAGAATGTAAATTTTGTTGTTTTGATGTTTCCATTGGATTCTATGTAAAAAAACTGTATGGGAGTAGTCTTGGTTGTGAATTTTAAACCATTGGAAACTTAGGTTGAAAAATTGGAAATTTTGGCAATGAAAATTCTGTGCACGAGAGCTACTTTGCAAGGTGTTTTGAATGAGTAAATGGTGTCTAAGGTTTGTGAAACTTTCTATTATTGTAGTAGACATTGCAAGCTTTACAATGATATAAAGTAAGAGTCACTTGAGTTTGTATGCTAAAAGTTATGGTCATTGGAAGTTAGTCAAGAAACATACCAGCTTTTGGCCGCAGCCAGGTGTTTTGGCCGCTGCCAAAATGTATCTGACCAGTTCTTGGCCACAACCCAAAAGTTTCTGACTATCTCTTGGCCGAGGCCAGAGAATGGCTTGGCTTTGGCCAACACCCAAAATTCTGCATTTTGAACTTTCAAAAGATGGTTTCTAGTCTAGTTCTCCCCAACCCTTTAGGCTTTTGTTTGAGCTTCTAGAAGCTACCTAAAGGTCTCAAATGATAACCAACCTTAAGTGTCTTAGAGTTGTTAAAGAATTGGAATAAGCAATAACTCATTATCCTTTATTATGATTTATAGGATTTGGCATCTGCCCTGGGCGTAAGAAACTGGTGCCTTAGCTCGAACAGAAAGAAGAAGGTAGTGACACCTTCTCTTATATCATGTATAATGCTTGTATGTATGTGCTTATCATTGAATGGTGATGAATGTGAATACAGCTGTGAGAGTTGTCGTATATAGCTATGAAAGCTATCGTATATGGATGTGAAAACTGTCGTATACAGCTGCAAAATTTGTTGTGAATGTGACGAATGTTGTGAATGTCATGAATGTGTATACATGAGTGATAGCTGTCGTGAATGCCATGCTGCTGTGGATACTATTATGAATGCTGCTTTGTGATAATTACTTACATGCTCTGTTAATTATATATCAAATGAGTGAAACTGTTACTACTGAGATTCATATGAATCTCACTCTTTCCAATGACTAATCTACAGCCAGGGCTAGCGAATCAAAGGAGAAGTAGGTAACCAAGGGAGGCTAGTGCTCCTGGCTAGGAGATTTAGCTTCTTGTGTTGGTTATCAATTTTTGGGAAAAATGTATATATTGTATATGATGTGAATTGTGGAGTTGTATGTAATCCCCGGTATGAGAAACTCTTGTAGACCCTATTAGATATTAAATATAACCCGAGAGTCGTTAGGAAATTTTGTTGAGTACTCTGATATTTATAAATGGAACGGAACTGAATAGGCCAAATAGATTCGAAAAGTGGAAGTGAGACCATATTAAACAAGTTTTGAAAAGTTTTTGAAAACTTGTTTTATCACTGGACCAAACCCTGTATTAAAGTCATGATTTTTATTGAGTTTTGAGCTATTCGTTGGTCTCCCGTTTAACTCATAACACGTTTTCGAACCATATTAATGGTTTCCAAGGTACGGGGTTACACAAACCCTATGGGGAGGTGCTGCCCAAATTTGAATTAATCATGTGGGAAGTGTAACTAAGTGATTAAACAAATAATTAGAGGTGAAAAGAAGGTGGTTAATGGAATGAATCAAGAAATTCTATTTTCCCCAATTTATTGTGATTTTCGTCCAGACTTGTTTTAGAGGTGTTTGGACTGGATTTTGGTGGTTTTGATGATTCCATTGTGTTTAGAATAGAAAATTGTGTAGGGTTCATGTTGATCATGAAGTGTGAAAAGCCTTGAAATGTGAAATGGCAAAATTACCCATAACACCCTAAGTTAGTGGCTGCCAAGGGCATTTTCATCTTTTGACAGTGAATTCTGTAATTTTGAGGTCAAAAATGGATTCCTTGGGAGAAATTATGTAGGAATAGCCCGGGTCATAATTTTTGGAAAAATATAGTTGGACCGGATACAAAAGGGTTTAGACCGGGTCCCCAAGGGTATTTTGGTCATCTTACAGTTTTGAGCAATGATAACCAGCAAAAAGAGTTTAAAAGAGTTTAGAGAAGTACATGAATAGGTATTAACCTAATTCTTGTAAACTTGAAATTTTAGGACCGGACAGTTGTGGCTGAGACAAATCAAGACAGTTAGAGGATTAGACTGGAACGGACTATTTCAGGTAGTAACTCTATCCTTCAAACACTATGTCAATATTTATATGTTTGTGTATGTCATCTTCTATGATAGAATTAATAAATGTGATTTTTGCTGAGGAGGGCAATTTGTGTGTATGGAGGCACACTTACCTGGTTGTTGAGTAAGAATCCAACCGAGGTTTTATGCGTAGTAGGGGGATTGAGCCCCTAACTCATGTGCACATGCTGTGGATTTTATTGTTAATTTGTTGCATAGTATGGAGCATAACATATTTAATTTTCGTATTTTATATTATTGATAGCCTGTTACTACTGAGATTCTCTCGAATCTCACCCTTTCCATATTTAATAGAGATTCTCACTAACGAGTGTTGCTCGAGATGAGATGTACGAAAACATTATTTGTTTGATTTAGATATATAAGAACAAAAGTTAGTGAGAATCTCTATTCATTTGGAAAATTATGAATTCATTCTTCCGATTGATTACTTATAAAGTTAATTACTATCATTCTTGAAAAAAAAAATTAATTTTAAAGTTATCAATATCTCAATTAATATCTAATTATCATCAAAAGTTAAAATAAGAGTTAATGTCATATTAGTATCTGATTAATATACTAATTGATAACATTCCATAAACATCCTTTTATATATTTCCAAAAATCTATAATTCATCTAAAAAATAATGAACTTATTTTTATGAGGTCTAATGAGTTGCTCATGCAATAATTATTATCATTCATAAAAATCAAAAACCAATTTATTTTTAAAGTCAACAATATTATTTTGAAACATTTTAATTTCTTGATTAATACCCTAGTTGTAATTATTGCGGTATTAATATTCCAATTGTTGATTAATATTCAAAAACTTCATTTTCCACCTTTACGGTATTAATACCATTGATTGAGACATAATTTTTGGTCAACAATAATAAAAACTGAGAATCACTTTTAAAATCAAATCATTATCATTAGGACATAATTTAAAATATTATAGCACTAAAAACCTAATTATTAATATAATTTATGGATGGAAAGTGAAAGTTTCTTGGCATGTTTGGATCATAATTAAATAATAATTAATATAATTATGATTCCTGATTTAACGTCTAATTTCAAATTCAATTTACTTCCTTTCTTACCTTCAAATCCCAACAACTGCGCATGGACTATTTTGATTGTGTGATTATCTGCCCTGTCAACCAAATATGAAATAGACTGTCTAACCCAAATTTGATCACATTAATATAATTTTTAATGTAATTTATTGCAATAATTGATTAGTTATGGAGATCTCTACAATCATAGAATATGAAGTTCCTTAGTATGCTTGGACCACATTAATATAATCATTAATATAGTTATAATTCATGATTTAACCCTTATATTCAAACCCCAATAATAAGTTAATAACGGATGGGCATTTTTCATGGTGTGATTGTCCAACCCGTTTGTGGGTTAAACGGGTTATTACTAAGCGGATATTATAAGATTTCTGGTATAAAATTAATTGGTTGATTCCCAAAATAAGTTTTGAAATTAGTTAAGCTACTTTGGAGTTGCTAAACCTCTTCATATATTCTTTTAATATTCCTTAGAGTAACATTTTATAATGTGTTTTCTATTTTTCTGGGTCTTAAATAATTTTAGTAATTATTTTCTTTTTTACTCCATTAAAATCTTACCTGAAAATGGGATTTTTCAGTAATTAATTTTTTATATTTTTAAGTTAACATACTTAAGATACATAGATAATTCAATTTTCAAAATTTGAGTGATTAAGAACAAAATTTTGGAGTAAAAATTAGTTTTTCAATTCAATTTGTGCATGTGTTCTATATTTTTTAAATTAACTCCAACCCTCCAAAAAATTAATTGATGAGAAAATATTTTTACATTGGTATTGATATTTCTTTCTTGGTTTCTTTACATTCTTTCTTTCTACTTCTTTTTCTTGACCTTTTTTTTTTTTTTGTTGAAGCAGCGGTTCCGCATGTGTTGGAACTCTAGGATTGGTGACCTTCAAATCAATTTCAAAAATTGTGAAGCGTTAGCAATAGTTTCCGAATTTTTTGCGAACTTCATATCATGTGCAGAAAGGTAGGGTCTTTGTCGGAGGGATTCTATGTCATAAAGGTCTCTATCCAAGAAGATGAAAGAGGCCTTATAGAAATGAGGGTAGCCATCATTTTTAAAATTTAATTAAGGGTATTTAAAATATTAATTTATTTGATTGAATCACTTTTTTTGGCAATCTATAGCAGACTTCACTGGCCATGCTATATTATAGAGGTAATTGTGTCCCATAATAATAAAAAATTTTGATACGGTGTCTTATTCATTTGGACTTCATTGAATATAAGCATTATGAGTATTAGAGAAGAGGGTGATTGAACGGTATTATTTAAAAACAACACGGAATTTAACGGTGCTACTATGAATATTAGAAAAGATATTGATATGTGGAGAAAGTGAAAATGGATAACAAGTGCATTGAAAGCAAATATCAAGCCAGTGAAAATCGAATCAGCCATTAAATTTATTCAATCCGTGGTTTAAGGATTAGTGACCCAACCATAATTAAACTAGGTCAACCAAATCATAATTAAAATAATATATAATTTAACTAAAATATACAAAAAAATTCATGTATAACCCTAAAAGGAATAATATATAAATAAATAATATTAATGTACAAGTAAATTGAATATTCATGTATAAATCATACCTCAAAACAGTTACTAAAGCATAAATGCAGCATACCAAATATAACCTAATCAGCCTGTCCAAGGAGATTCTTAAACAGAGACCAGTCAAATTAACTGACCTGACTAACCAACCCAATGAGTTTTAATCGAGGGAAAAAAACACATCAATGAGAACTAACCAACAATACAGCTAGGGTAGAAAATGAAAAACAACACCAAGACACGAAGTTATAAGCTTACTGATTTTGCAGTAGTACTATTAATGATTCCATATAACTGAAAATTTCAAATAAAGTCGAACCTACTTGATATATTTAACTAAAATGTATTAAAAACACGAAATCAATCTTTTGTTACATTAGGATTATTTTTTATTAATCATCTGTGGATTTGAGGGCCATCACAAGGAGGTGCAATTTCCCTAACAAGTTTCTTGTATTAAAATCTTTAAACACTGTAAATGGTTATAAGCTTCCATTGCAAGTAGATGAAGAAAATTGAGTAGGAAAAGGCCATCATATTATATTAAAGTCAGTTAAAATATTACAGAGAACTCATCCTATTACCCCGTTTTCTTCAACCAAAGTGGACATAACAGGAAAACTAAAGCCACGGGGTAAGGAAAGATGAGTTTTGAATTCAGACAAGTTTTGACCTAGTTTACACAACTTGTGTACAAAAAATGACAGTCACAAAATTGTGTATTAAAAAACACTTAGAGATGAGTCATATCTTGTAGACAGGTACAATTCCAAGGAGATAAAAGCACTTTCTCATCACAGTGGCTGTTGCTTCACAAAGCAAGAGTCTACTTGTTTCCTCAGGCGACCCAACAACCTGCAATCAAATGGCTTGAGTCAGCATTCTTTTGACTCCAAACATTCTTTTCCTGAATTAGAGGGGCAAACACAAACGACTTGAGGTTAAGTGAGATTAAACCCTTGACCTCCCCTTTACAAGGGAGCTTCAGTGCCACTAGACTACAAAGCCCTTGACATAACTCCATATATTTCAATTCAGGCAAGGTGAATGTTTGGGAACGCATTTTGAGGTGTCCCCAAAATGTGGTTTCCTTGTGAGAAACACAACAAAATGGGTTCCCAAGCATAGCCTATGGTGTTTCCCTGTAAGTAACACTACTACCATAATTTTTTGGACACTTCAAAAAACAGTTTGGTCAAGGACAGGTTTCAGCTGATTAACCAACGAAATGGTACTTTCCAAGATTACAAAACCAGAAGCCATCATTTAGCAGCCACCATAAGAAATACTGCAAGCTAGATGTAGATTCCATGTACTATGTAGAGCTGGCTTATGAATAGTACAGCTTGTTAAATTTTTTTAACTTTATATCAATTTGCTAGTGGGCATTTGGGAGCTCTACTCTCTTGCCCTCACTACTGAGAGAGACGAGAAAACAATAATATAAAGCAAAAAATTGAGTGTCAGAACAATACCTGACAATTGGAATAAAACTTTTTTGTGAAGATCTCAGATAAATTATATAGGTATTCACACAACACGTTCGGCAATAAATTGGTGCAGGCCTCCTCAACAACCTGAAAAATAAAGCAGAAAATCCCACAAATAGAATGTAAGAATCCTTGTGGATTGACTAATAAGCAACTGGAACACAATGCAGCCTTTAGAGTCATGATCTTGTCCCAGTCTCGTGTTTGAAGGAAGTGAAGTAGCACTACTAATCAATCAAGTTTTAAATATTAAAGTACAGAATAAAGGTCCAAAAGCGTAAGGATTAAGGTCCTCATATCCTTTTGACATGTCCTACCTCCGAGAATTGTAGCAAATGGAGCCCCAATGCACGCTCATCTTGATGATCCAATGCTATTTTCCCAGTCTGTCACATCAAGTAAATAATCATGAGATACACAGCACTACATACAAGTTGGGAATTCAGCAAACTGGCCATATATTAAAATAAATGGGAAGATTTATTACAACGACACTGGTCTTGGGTGATTCGTGCCTCCAATTTAATCATTTTCAATTTTAAAAGGATGCACTTCAAAACTCAAGTGGTCCATTATTCAAATTTTTGGTAGATTAGTATCACAACTCAAGATTATATTAGATGAGTGAGTACTAGGAAGAGTCATATCAACTATGGAAAAATGCAATTTATTTGATCATAGGCACAACCTAACTAGACAGGCAGAAAACCAGGAGGAAAAAGGGAACTTACTCTCTTTAACTCTTCTATGTCTTTACCAGATTTCCTGATAATGGAACAGATTCGGGCATGAGCATACAGTAAATAGACAGCAGTATTGCCCTGTTTCACAATGTCGAAAAGGCGTCATTAACATCATAACCAACAGTTTTTTTGTGGAAGATAACGAGTTAGTCAACTATTTATAGAAGTTTAATACACACTTATTTATGGGTAGTTTTTAACCATTTACAAAGCAATTGTGAAATATAAGGGAGTAAATGATTATGGTTTGTAAAAATGTGTCTGGGTATAATTGCCCTGAAATCAACGAGCCTCTTCCCTGTAGTTTCATTGGATTACTTAAATTGTGCACGTTGTTACTGCACCTTATCACTGAGCATCTGATCAAAGTTGAATGTGTAATTTGTCAACCTGTTGTTCTTTAAGTCAGCATACCTGTCAGGACAAATTGAAGAGAAAGAAATAAGCGGCTACCCCTCATTTAACATTCTTACAGCCAACATCAGCTCAGTTCACAGACTGTCACATTGAAGCATTAGCACAGAAAGAAATACTCATACGTTAATAAAATGAATCTTCATGGCAGTAGCACAGAAATAGACAATTGATTGCGCACTTGGAAGGATAAAAGTTACTATATGTACTAATATATTTACATAGATTGTAGGGAAAAGAAATTGTACATGCCAACAGAATTCACAGCCATGTTCACAGCTGTAGCTCTAATTTTAAAGCACACTAAAAATAACATGTAAATATTCAGTCTAAGACTTTTCCAACACATACATGCATGCATCCATCCAAAGTAACACCAAATAAGCAACGTTATTATAGAACTTGATATCTTAGGACAGATTGTCAACTTCCCTCTCAAATAAAGGAAAAATTTTAGACGATGGACTGGTTATCTATTTTATTTTAAGGAAAACAAAGGGGGCCTAAGCCCAAGACTGGTAATATTTTAACTAATATTATTTGTCAACAATATTAAAGTCTCACCGAGCAGGAAAATTTGAAGGTACTTTCAAAAGTAAAAGTGACATACTTAACAGCACCGTAACCAACAGCCTCTGCTGTCTTCTCAATCTCCTCCTTAGACCAATCTTTAGCCGTTTCTAAAGAACATCAACAATTTGAAGGTCATCTTCCAGTGTAGAATATCGGTAAATGGAATCAAAATAGGCATGTCCACGCATCAATGTTACTCTACAAGAACTTTTTTCTTTCCTGTATATGCAAATAATGTGAACTAGAAATTTCACACTTTCCTAGCATAAAGTAGGCATCCAGTAATTTACCGCGTTCGATTAGGGCACTTTTGCTGCGATTCTTGGCTTCGTCAAGCAAATCAACCAATCGAACAACTTCAGTGTTACGAGTTCGAAAACGTTTTCCATCTTCCCCAAGAACAAGACCAAAGCCTACATGAGTAGCTTTGGGATATGAAGCACCATCTGCTGGAAGCCAGCCTGCACGCTTAACAGCCTGGAATAGAAATGGAAAGCCTCACAATTTATTTCATCATAACCTATGAAGCATAAATGCATCAAAAATGGATATTTGGTCCAGTCTGACACTTGTATCAAACACGACATGACACTCGGAACTTCACGCTTGTCTCAGCCGTGACTGGCTTCTTAGGAATAAACTACGTAATAAACTGTATGGATTATTTAATACAGCGAAGAAAAGTAAACAAAAAACGATTATTGTCAGAAAAGTCAACCAAAGGGTGACTATATTCACAAAAACAATTTATAAGATAACAAAATGCAGGAGCGATAAAATAATTTGGACATTAGCCTGAAAGATACCTTAAAAACCATATCAAAGTGCTGCTGCTGCCCTACATCTGTAACGTATATAATCCATTCAGCTTTTTCTTCATTTAGCCTATACCTATATGAATAAGTAACACAGCATCATCAACCTTTTTATTTTTCTTCTTATGTAATCTGATAGAAATAGAGACAAGGATAAGCAGATATAAACATAATGACTGAAGGTGTGAAAAATTTGTGTGTGAGTGGTTGTTTTTGGTGTTTTGGTTTTGGGGGGGGGGGGGGTTGGTATTTCCTATGCCTAACAAATTCAATTAATGATACATGGCATTAACCTGTCAATTTATGTGGATTATATTAAAAATGACATACTAATGCATCAAATACTTGTTGGTGGCAATGCACTTGTTATGTAAACATGACATTTAAGACTGCAAGTAGAGTAGCACTAATAAGGGGGCTTATGCACAGACGAAATGAATGTTTTCCACCCCGTGGAGTCTCTTGTTCTAACTGAAATGTGAATGTTATTCTAATAAGAAATTCTTCCCTAAGTAACTCAATTAAATTAATAAGAAAATAAATACATGTTTATGCTTCTTTTGATTCCCCGAGACAAGAACCGTCTCAATTTTATTTCATCAATCTCATTAAAAATTACAAGGCCATCATATTAACTCCAAAAGCCAATGTAAATCTCACAAACAAACAAGTCATCAGAGTCCTTAACATGACATAGTGAGCTACTTCATATTTTAGTTTGTAATATTTTACTAAGTATCCTAAAAGCAACTTGAACGGCAGAAAACAATTAACATTTAACACCATAGGGAAAAAATAGCATACTAATTTATCATAATATTTGACTTCTTGATAGTTGAGAAATTGACAACTGAAAGGTTTTTTAGATATTCGTCTAAATGAACCAATACAAGAAAGAACTTCGCCTATGTTTATAGCCGGTCTCAAGCCCGGGTAAAGGAGTAGGGTTGTGTTAGGCCCCGACAGCCAACGTAAAACCCTGTCAAATCTCTTATGAACATGGATTACCGAAGAAATTGTGCCAATACTAGATCGTTGCTTGTAAGTAATGCGCTGTATGGCTCGAGTACAATGAGAAGTGAGTGAGAGCTGCTACATCGTCCCCCGGATGCAGTGCTAAATAAGCAAGGACTACCACTCTCTTCTGAACAGAGGCAGCTAAAGAAGCTAGTTCACGGGAGCAAGATCAAATTTGGCACTTGGAACGTTAGGACTCTGAATGCCAAATCTTTGGAGGTGGTAGGTGCAATGAATGATCGAAAGATTAATAACTTGTGCCTCCAAGAAACTAAATGGGCAGGAGAAAGGTCTCGGGAAATTAATAGTTTTAAGCTTTGGTACACAGGAAAGGTCAATAGACAGAATGGTGTTGGTATCATCGCTGATAATGAATGGAGAAAGAACGTAGTGGAAGTTAAGAGGATTGGGAACAGAATCATTTCCTTAAAAATGATTGTTGGGAAGGATATTATAAACATTATCGGTGCGTATACACCTCATGTAGGAGCAGAAGCATATCTTAAGGAAAAGTTATGGGAAGATATGGAGGGGTTAATTCGGAGTATTACACTAACCAAAAAAGATTTTTGTTGGAGAAGATCTTAATGGACATGTTGGTAAAGAGACAGGACCTCATGCAAGTGCTCAAGGGGGTTTTAGATTTATGGTACTCAATAATAAAGGTAAGTCTATTATTGATTTCCCTCTCGCATATAACTTCAAGATTGTCAACATTTGCTTTAAGAAGAGAGAGGAGCATTTAATAACATACAAGAGTGGAGCTGCCACGACACATATTGACTTCTTTTTGGTAAGGAACTCCGATAGAAGACTTTGTACTAATTGCAAAGTGATCATTGGGGATGGCATAACAACACAACATAGGGTTTTGGTCCTTGATGTGAATATTGAATGTGTAAAACAAAAGCGCCAGCAAGTTTTAAATTCAAAGGTCAGGTGGTAGCAATTAAAGGGGGAGAAGCGGGAGATTTTTAAGAGAATTCTTTTAGAGGAGGGGGAGTGGGAGTTACAAGGAAGTGCTAATATCATATGGGAGAATATGTCTAAAAAGGTCCAGAAGGTTGCTAAAACAATTTTGAGAGAATCAAAAAGTTTTGGTCAGTAAAATAAGGAAACTTGGTGGTGGAATAAGACTGTTCAAGAGAAAGTCAAGCATAAGAAAGATTGTTTTAGAGCAATACACTTGTATAATAATATTGACAATTGAGAAATGTATCGTTTGACTAAAAAGGAGACTAAGAAAGCAGTGAGTGAAGCACGTAATAAAGCATATGAGGAGTTTTATAAGGAGTTAGGGACAAAGGCGAGAGAGCATAAGATTTATAAGATTGCAAAGAATAAGAAGAGAAAATCGAGAGACTTGGATCAAGTGAAGTGTATAAAGGACGAAAAAAGCAAAGTTTTGGTTACTGATAGAGATATTAAGAATAGGTGGAAAAGGGCCTTGTGATTGGAAAGATTTGACAACTCGAGAAGGTGAGCTCAATTTGTCATTTTACCACAAGATTCGAGTTGGCGAGGTTAGGGAAACTCTTAAAAAACTGGGAAATGGTAAAGCTGTTGGACCTGATGGTATTCCTATTGAAATTTAGAAATGTTTGGGTGAAGAGGGTGTGTTGTGGCTCACAATTATTTAACGAAATTTAACGATTCAAGCAAATGCCGGATGAGTGGAGAAAAAATACTTTGATTCCTATTTATAAGAAAAAGGGGGATATTCAAAA
The DNA here is from genome assembly GCA_963242795.1 of Inga leiocalycina. Lineage (NCBI taxonomy): Eukaryota > Viridiplantae > Streptophyta > Magnoliopsida > Fabales > Fabaceae > Inga > Inga leiocalycina. The sequence continues at coordinate 63,250,732 of OY725320.1, forward strand.
TTGTGCGAACTATAGGGGAATTAAGATTATGAGTTATACAATGAAATTATGGGAAAATGTGATTAAACACAGGTTGAGGTTGGAGATTAATATTGCTGAAAATCAATGTGGATTCATGTCAGGAATGTCTACAACAGAAGCGATTTATTTATTAAGGAGGGTAATGGAAAAGTATAGGAGCAAAGAAAGAGATTTGCATATGGTTTTCACTGATTTGAAAAAAGCATATGACTGTGTGCCAATAAATATACTCCTAAAAGCCTTGGAAAACAAAGGGGTGCGATTTGCATATATCAAAGCCATTTAAGACATATATGAAGGGGTTACAACCAATGCTAGAATGCCTGGAGGTGTGTAATAAAGGACTTTCCTATAAAGATTGGCCTACATCAAATATCAGCTTTGAGCCTTTTTTTGTTTAACCTAGCGGTAGATGTTCTAATTGAGCCTATAAAAGAAGAGATCCCTAAATGCATGCTTTTTGCAGATGATATAATTCTGTTGGCTGAATCCAGGGGGAAAATTAATTCTAAACTTTAGATACGGAGACGAAGTTTGGAAGTGAAGGATTTTCGTCTAAGTAGGAGCAAAACTAAATATATACATTGCAAGTATAATAAGAGACAAGGTCAAAACTAAGTGGAAGTTAAATTGGGGGGCAAGTCATTCTGCAAGTGACAAAATTTAGGTATTTGGGATCAATTATACAACAAGATGGTGAAATAGATGGAGATGTTAATCACAGAATTCAAACCGTAGATGGTATAAATGGAGAAATGCTACTTGAATTATTTGTGATCGGAAAGTACATAATAAGGTAAAAGGGAAGTTCTACTGCACTGCTATAAGACCGGCAAGGCTATATGGTACTGAATGTTGGACTTTAAAAGGACTACATGAACATAAAATGAGGGTAGCCGAGATGAGGATGTTGAAATAAATGTGTAGTCATACAAGAAACAATAAGATTTGTAATAATCATATACGTGAACGAGTTGGAATGGCTTCTATTGAAGGAAAAATGATACAAAGTCGTTTGAGATGTTTTAGACATGTTCAACGAAGGCCATTGAATGCATCAGTGAAAAGAGTTGGTCAAGCAGTATGGAGTCCTGTAAAACGAGGTCACGGAAGGCCGAAGCGAACGCTCAATGAGGTAACAAAGAGAGACCTTTTGATTAATAATATACCTAAAGATATGGTTTTCGACAGAACACAATGGCGTTGTACGATCCATATAGCCAACCCCACTTAGTGAGATAAAGGCTTTGTTGTTGTTATTGAACCAGTACAAGAAAGAAAGAAAAAAATCTTACCAAAGAGCAGCTAGATCTGTTGAAGCATAGTTGTAGCCCCCATCACTCTTCACAACAATAAGTGGTATGTTTACCCCTTCAACAAATATCACACGAGCTCCTTCACTTTCTTCAATCAATCCTTGTTGATTCAGTTTCTCTAAAATCCCAGGAATATATGGATTGTAAAAGCTCTCTCCCTGTGAAGACAACATCATTCAGTGATGGAAAAAAATGTTATGGTTCACAAACAACGTCCAGTCTAAAGTGTTTTTTTTTCATAAGTTTCACTGCTTTTGCTAAATCCTGGGAATTTATAAAGCATCTGAGAAGTCCTCTTTTACGCAAAAGCTGTATCTCAAAAGTTTCAGTGTTAGTTGATAATCTAAGAAAAACCGAATGCCTGATGCAAGATCAGAAAATTTCAGAAGGTAAATTTCAATCTTATCTGTGCAAAAGATCTAACCCTCAATCATAATCAAATAAAAAATAACAAGTGATCAGAATCTAAGGCATTCAATTAATGGACTAGTAAGAATCTAAACTGCTAGATTTTGCAGCAAACTCAAGAAAAAATAAGCAAACATAAAAATCCAATCAATAAATCCAAAAGGTACCAACAGAAAGATATCACGATAGCCCTCCCCCAAGTGATTGAAAAAGAAACTACTACATTTACCTTCTCCTCCAAATGAACTCCAAGACGTTGATAGACCCTGTGGAATTCAGTCCGGCTAATTTCACAAATTTGTGCCCACGCCTTTCGGTATTTGGCTTCTCCACCCTGAAAGTAAAATAAATTACAAACAACTTAAAATAAAAACTTCCAAGATCTCAAATGACAAGATCAAAAAATAAAGTTATATATTTGAAAATTGAAAATTGACATGATTTACCTGGAGACGGACCACTGCCAGTTGTGCCCTCAGCTTAAATTCAGGATCGCTGTCAAATCTCTGTTTTGAAGCCTTGTAGAACGTCTAACAAAATAGAGCTTCTTATTAGAAAATAACCAACCTTAATTTACTTTCCAAAATGTAGAGGAAATGTTTATGAATAAAGAAACATATAGATATGCATAACCAAAATAAAGAGAAACATACAACATGGCTATTTGCCGGCAGCAAAAAGGGGCAGTGTTAGCAACAAAAGCTCTATCCAAGCAATGATGTTCAATTCATTCTTTAAAGAACTAAGAAAAACGACAACAGAATTGATTTCAAAAGAGCACACTACCAATTTAATTGCACATGCAAAAGGGAAAAAAGAGGCATAAACAACCATTTGCAATGCTGCATGTTGAGAAGGACTTAACAACTGTCGGTTGAAACTATGCATTGGTTAGTCATAAATAGACATTAATATTTTCTTAAATAGATCAAATGATATTTATAGAAAATCAAGCTTAGTTCCAACTAGTATAAATTAATAGTGAGTGAGATAACAATGGTTATCAGAAGCTCAGAGTTGAAGGAAGAATTCCTAGTAAAATAACAGATTAAATATCTAAATAAGTTTAAATGCAATTGTATTCATTTCAATGTATCTTATTACCTGGAGATCTCCAATGGCTGCTTCATTGACATTTTCTGGGTTTGGAAATTTTTCAGAAAGGAATTCGATAAGCATACCAAACTGCAAAACAAATACACAAACTTTGAGGCGTGAGCAATATTATATCAATACCAAAAAGGAGAAATTATCCAAACTCCAAAAGAATATTTTATAATTCAATCAAATTTTAGGGAAGTGTAACACATCAAACAGAAGATTTCCTTTTTCACAGTAAAACATTTTCAGTTGGTCCTTATCCAGGAGGACATCTATTGTATCATTGACCTTGGTTCCTCTGCTCTTGTATATATACCACTTGAATAAAAGTATCACTTAATTCCACCACTTGCAACTCAAGCCTTCTATCAGACGCTCAAATTTTCTATCTTGAACTCACAAACACAATGATTTCAACATGTTCATGGTCTTATGAAAAGAGCGTCCTAAGGAAGTGATTGCCCAAAATATTTTTAGTTTTCAAAACACCATTTCAATGTTAATGAATCAGAAAGTCACCAAACTAAATAATGTCCATAAATGAGCTACAAAAGTCCGAGAGCTATTTACAGTGACATGAAATCTTGAACAATGTAAACCCATATGGAACATGTGTGATATTTATTGTACAAAAAGCATGACTTCAGAGTCAAATATACCTGTGTCCCCCAATCACCAACATGATTCCGGCGGAGAACTTCTACATGTGAAAATTCAAGCATACGAGCTAATGTATCCCCAATAATGGTAGATCTCAAGTGACCAACATGCATTTCTTTTGCAATGTTAGGAGAGGAAAAATCAACCACTGCCCTCTTGACTGGAAGTCGTGGTGCCCATGTATCAATACCATCAATAAGCATCCTTTGTAAGCTCTGTAACAGAAACCTCTAGCGTAAGTATAAACAGACCACTTTAAGACCAAGTAAGTCTAAGTGAAAACTTTCAGAGCAGCCTCTTCCAATGGATGAATAAAGCAAAAGTAATGACATTGGACTGAAATATGACGTATGTACAAATTGAAATTACAATCTTAAAGATAGAAAAATATGGTTACATGTGCCATCCAATCCTTTGATAAGACAACATTGACAAATCCAGGCCCAGCCACTGAGCATGATTCTATAATCTCAGATGGAGGAAGATTCTTCATGATGGCCTACACAAACAAAACAGAAAGGTAATCATCTGGCAGTAACAAATTAAGAGAAGTAAAGAAATCATCTCCAGCTATACCTGCCCAACAGATGGGGGACCCTTAAATTCTGTCTTCTTTCCTTTTATTTTAGACCATATCCCCATTGCATTATTACTACACAAAGGAAAGTAATCTAGTTTAGCTTTTAAATGCAGGATGAAGAAAACTTAATAAAATATGTTGTCTGATAGTCCTGTTCTACATATGACATAAAATAAATTTAGATTCTCAATTCTCAAATTCAAATAAATAAATGTTGAAAAGGGAAAAAATTGACCAACCACTGGTAGTCACCAAATTTTCCAGTGCAAGCAGCAATTAAAGGCTCTACGTCAATCTCATCAGGTACTGTTGTCTTCAGAGATACCTCAAATATTTTGGCCAATTGTCTCTTGACATTGCCCGCATTTTCTTCATCCTAGATCCAAAAAAAATAGTTTCACACTCTTATAAAAAAGAACAGGCATGGATATTGCAAGACACACACTTTGTAGTAGAGCTAGAACATGCATCGCAAAAAGAGTTGCAGCTTGCAACAACAAAAAGGCAGAAAATTTATACATTTACTGGATGAATTAACTTACTGCTGCCATTGTGGATATGGATTGGGTTTTTGTCTTTGTCGCAAAAGCGAGTCTTCTAGATGCAACCTTCAGTAAATCTGTCTAGTTTCACAATGACAACAGCATAAGTACCGCAGACAGCTACCAAAATTTAGAAACGAAACAAAGAAATAGTTAATCAAGAGTTGTTTAGCCAAAGCAGCTTAAGTTTTGAAACGAAATCCAAACCACATTTGCTCAAACTGCATGATTAAAAAACAATGACTACTGCGCAAAACGAATTCTTCCGTGTTAGCAGTACTAAAGTTGTTCATTAATAAGGAAAAAATAAATAAAAATGTCCCAAAACCCAATATGGAAAATGCGGGTGATTATAGTCAAAGGAAAATAATCTCATTACTCAAGAACTTTAACGTTACCAAGAAGTCAGTATAAAAACACAATTGACACAGAAGGGAGGAAAAAACAGGTTGGGATAATCTACCAAATCAAACGAAATAAATTAAATAAGCATTCGTAAACACCTAAGCTCCTCATAAATGGTGAACCCGCTTCCTCCAATAACTCAATTATCTTTAACACAAGACAATAAGAAGAAACGACAAATTAAGAAGCGAAGAAGATAATAAATTGTATTCAAAAACAAAAAGAAATAGAATGGAAGCGAAAGAGAGACAGAGCAAGAAAGAAAGTAGAAGCTGACCAGCGGGAGGCAGAAAAGAAGGCGAGGGAAAGTGAGAGAGGCGATTGAGAAGAAGAGATTGTGAAGAAGACGGCGCTACAAATAGAGATATGCAACTACTACTACTACACCCTAACATTATTATTTTCCTTAATTTCTTTTTCTCTTATTTTTTTATTCTAAAAAGTTCTGTTTTTCAATTCCTGGCAGCTTTGCTTCTGATGCCCCGCCCACCCATTTGAGCCTCTCCTCCGCATAATCTCATATCTCCTGTACTGTGTCTTGTTGTCCATTCAAAGGATTAATATTACATAAGTTACCCAAAAACGGATTATTACAAAAGTATTATCCAAAGGAAAAATTACGCCTTTCCCCATACACTTTCAGTAATTTTCCAATCTGTCCCTGAAGAGTGTAACTGTAGACCGAAGAGAACGACCCAAAATTAAGAAATGTCATATTCCCACCACAGTCATTAGGGACCTCTTTTTTTGGAAAAAAAATTCTTCATGGAATCATCTTATTTCCCTTATGAAAAAAAACAAATCCATCCACCGCGTGTCGTTTGGAAATTATTACTTAGAAAAATGTTGCTTTGGGAATGAATGACTACTTCATCTTAAAAAATAACAAATTTAATTATATCACATGATAATTACTATTTTGAAATTTTAAGTTTCAATAGTGACTTGGATATGAATAATTGCTTCAATTTAAGAAATAATCACTTTAGTTATATGAACCTTAAGCATTGACAAACCATTATTTTGAAGTTTTAAGTTTCATATGGTTAAAGGTGTCAATACTTAAGGTTTTGTTGTCATTTCATATAATTAAAATTATTATTTCTTCATAACCAAACAGGTTAGTGAATGAAGCGCTCTCTTTCCTTTAGCATACCGTTCAACTAAAAGTTCTCACATCTTTGCAATTGTCATGATATGTAATTTAATGTTTTGTATGTAATATGTTGTTTTACTAAATCCTATACATATTTGAGTATTAATAAAATTTCATTTTCATAAAAATAAGTTGTTATTTCTTAAACTGAAGTAATTAAATTCAAAATAATAGTTGTCACTGCTTAAAATTTTGTTAAAGAAAAAGATAAGAAAATATCACTTAAACTTCAAAATCTTAAATTAACTTTATTGTCTACAATAATACAGAGGTATTAACTATAGAAAATGACAATCCATTTTAATAAGAAATTACTTATTTGAATTTTTGATAATTCAAATGGTATTTTCTTTTTCTTTTTTTCTCACTTTGTTATCACTTAATAGTTCATATAATTAAATTAGTGCAGTTCTCAAGCTGAACTAGTCATTCATCTACAAACCCCAATAAACCTTAAAATTTCAAAATAGGAGTATATGTCACTACAATATTTTGTTGTCATTTAATATAATCAAAGTTGTTACTATTTCTTAAAATAAAGTAATTATTCATTGATGAGGCCCCTCCTTTCCCAAAAATTCTCCGAACATCGGAATTCAAGGCTGACCAAACAACTGGCAGTGGAGGTATTTATTATTATTATTATTATTATTTTACGCACACTAAAAGATAAAGAAACTTAATTCTAGAGAAGTCCCTAATGACTGTAATGGGAAATGGGCATTTCATAGTCTTCATATGATGCAGTATTTTCACATATTCCGTTGATTTTTGTGTGTCACACTCCTTATTGTTTTTTATACGGTGTAATTTATTTTATATAATGGACTTTATTAAAAATATATATGATATCATTCAATAATCAAGGTACTTCTCGTTACAAAACGATCAAAATTTCAATTCCTAAATTATGTAGGTGATTTATTGGAATGGAAGATTCAATCAATTAGCTTAATTAAAAACTTATGCCACAAGTCTTTTATAAAATCAATCAACTTTAAAAAAAATCAATATATGAAATTTAATATAAACTGGCGCGACTGATTTGATTTTTTTGTAGTTCATTGGCGTAATATTTGTTTAGGTGATTTATTGGAATAGAAGATTTAATCAATCAGCTTAATTAAAAACTTATGCCATATTTTACCCCAAAAAAATTTATGCCATAAGTCTTTTATAAAATCAATCAACTAAAAAAATCAATGTATGAGATTTAATATAAACTGCCACGAGTGCTTTGATTTTTGTAGTTTCTTGGTGTAATATATTTTTCAAAATTAAATTTTGAATCCCTAATTTAATTGAAATCAATCAAATATTTAAGTTTTGTAATTGAAATCGATCAGCGAGTTCCATCAAAATATAACTGTAAGTATAGGTAACAGTTACTTTTGTGAGAAAGTTCTATAAAAAAAAAATTCAATGACAATTAATTGGGAATATAGTTTTGTAATAGGAAATATAATATTACAATTTGCGTTTATTTTGATTTATTGATATTATCTTATCCAACGCATAAAACTTTAAAATACTGACCACATACTTTGCAAAATTAAAAGGGGAATGACAATTTGGGACCAAATGACACGACGCATCTCCTTTTTTATCTTTTTTAAATGTGAAATTGTGAGTTTGAACTTTCTACAGAGGGTATAATGAATGCGTAAATTATGGGAAAAAAAATATAAAATCTTTAGCCCTTACATGTAAAAGTAAAACAATGAAACCAATATAGAGTTTGTCTATCAATATAAGGCTTTATTAGATCTTTCTAGATCTCAAATTCAAATAATAGGGGAAACACTTGTGCTTGAGAAATAATATTAAAAAAGGTAAAATATAGAACACATGAGTTACAAATTAAATTTTGGATAGTCAGGTCAGGTATACATTTTTGTATCAATGGACCAAAGGTTCTAAATTAAATTCTGACAATTTGTTGGTCTGAAATGTAATTAAATTGTTCTATTAACTTCATATTGTCATTTACTCTAATCATTCAAATTTTCAAACTTGGGCCGCAAGCCTTCATTTTTGTTTGTCTTTGTCTCTCTCTGTTTTTTTTTTTTTGCAATCTGAAATGTAATTACATTGTTCTATGATCGATTTGTCATCTACCCTAATTATTCAAACTTTCAAGCTTGGGCCGCAAGCCTTCTTTTTTTTCTTTTTGTTGAGATACCATTCCAGAATCCTCACCCACGTTGATGTGTTCTGGACCATGACCAGCATCATCTCCAAATAGTACCACTAATTCTAATTATAAGATACTAACTAACAAAAGTTTTTATCATTTTGATAAGGCACTTACAGGTGTCTAAGGAACATTAAATTTGTTTTTCTATGTATGTCCATATTTAATAAGAGTAGTGAGAGAGAATAATAATTAATATGATATTTAAGTTTAGCGTAGTTACTAAGGGTAATACTGGAAATCACATGTATTTTAGAATAACTTTACTGCTTTTAATTGTTTTTATTGGTTTGTGAAAATTGGTAGTTGGTGCTTTTATAAGGATAAAAGAGAGGACAAGGCTATTGTTAATGTGAGAGACTCCATTAATTAATGATAAATAGTATGAGCTGTGAATTGAAGGCCTTTTTGGCTTTTTTCTTTTAGGGCATAACTTGTAGGGCTCATATTATTCTATCTTTGGTAAGATGCATTAAATTAAATGAAGTTAATTACTTGATCCAGCCCCTTTTATAAATAATTTTCTCTCTCAGGGGCTGATTTTTAATAAAAGCAACTTTCTTTTTGTATCTCAAAATTTAAACTACTTTTTCCTTTTCTATCTCTATTAAATACATAAATTCACATTAATTATCCCCACTGACTACTAATTCTCTTTCATTCAATCATTTGTTACTCTCTCTCATATTTTCTACTCATTCTTTTTAGTATTTTTATTCATTCTCTCTCCTATACCTTTTTTCATAAACAATGGCATATTTGGAAATGCATGACATTTTTTAAATATTTATTTTTTTAATTAATCTTAACTGTGAATTCATTTTACACAATAAAAAAAAGTTACTTATAAAACAGAGTATAAAAAAGGGTCCATAGATGACATCTCTCTCAGCAACTTCCTTGCAATTGCCATTGAACAAATTAAAGACCTGCGATAATATAATTTATTAAAATGAATATCAGACATTATTGGTTGGTCTTCCTTTTCAAGAAAGAGCGTGCCCTTTAGTCAACAAAGCTTTTCAAAAGATACTCCATTTTACAGAAAATTGTCCCAAAAAAATGGTGTATCAATATATCCAAAAGAGTAATAGCACTTTAAGCCGTTGCTTTTTTTTCTTTCTCATTCTGTCTCTTGCTTTACTATTCCTTACAACAGTAGTGGCTTCACTTGGCAAGCCGATCGCATCTCAGTTGGCTTTATTCCAAGCCAACGAAATTCAACAATAATTTAGTTCAAAACATTGGATGTTGTGTCAATATCACTTATTGTCTGCTTCTTCCATTTCCTAACTTCACCTACCCTGTACCTCTGCTTTTTCATTTCTTTGACTGTACCGATCATCACTTCTGAATGGAGTAAGTCTTCCGTCTTCACTCACTCTGGCCGACTGCAAAACTTCTGTCTTCACCGACTCTACCCTACTGCGAGACTATGATCTTTACCCACGCTGATGCCATTCTTTTTCTTGACTTTTGATTGGAGTTAGCTCCTGTTGATGTTTTCGGAAATGGGCATGCACAACCGAAGGCTTGATGCTCTAGATCTGAACAACTCTGAGCCCACAGTTATGGTCAAGGTTGAAGAGAAGGGTCTTCATGCTTTTTTAGTCACAGGTGAAGGATCCTGAGTTTTTTTCCTCCTCTGCTTTGTCAATGTCATTTTTTGTTTGTATCTTGCAGATGTTATTTATTTTTTTAGGATTAGGATTTGGAGGTTTACTAAAAGTAATATAGATTTCATATGTCATTTTGCTTATCTTCCTACTTTCTCTTTCGCATTACCAAGCATGCTGTCGACACTGATGCCTTACATTTTTCTGGATTTTGCTTTCAGTTGGCCTTTATTCTAGATCTTATGGATGACCTTTGCTTTTTTATTCAGGAGCTTGACCTTATTAGAATGAATCGACAGGTCAAGAGGATCAAGAAACAACCAGAGCTTTTGAGCCCAAATTTGAATTCAAAGTTGTTATTAATCATTCAGATACAAAGGTATGTTTTTTATGCTTTGAGAATATGATATTCTGTGTGTATCATGTCTCTGATCTCGACTATACCAGTAACCTCTATTGTTTATCAATGATGTTGACAACAAAATAACACTTATGAATTTATCATATAAAAAATTGTGACTGTTCTCTATTCTGATTCTTTTTAGGAAAAATGAGATGCATCTAAAAACCCTAAAGGCCTTAAACAAATTGAATTTGAGAAGAATATTTAGTGTTGTCTTTGTGAAGGCAAGTGTGGGAATCATGGCAAAGCTCCAGAGGGTGGAACCATATGTCAACTATGGGTGAGAGATGAGTTTTCTTGATTTTATATTTGTTAGAAAAATCCTTTTTTTAACTCTGATATGTTCAGGTTTGGGATACAAGTGGTTTAGTTGAGTTTAAAATGTTTCGTGTAAATGGTATTAGACTACATAAAAGGTTATTAGACCATCCATGCCTGTGTTTTGTTTGGATGACCCAGCTATGTTTTAATTTACTTGGCCATTTAGGTAGAACTTGGTGTTTGCTGGATCGCTTGCTGAAGCATTGATGGATTTCTATGTAAACAGTTTTACGTTTGATGATGTTATGATCTAGATTCCATACTGATATATGGTTGTTTTGCTCAGATAAATGTAATTCGTTTTTAAATGACTTTAGCTCAACAATTTCATGCTTGGTTGACCTTAGTTCCATGATAGTGTCCCCTTAACAGGAAAGTTGGAGGGTCATATTAAATACTCTATTTTCGTTATCTTCTCACATCTTTAGACTTTTTAAAATTTATCATAATTTTATATCATTACTCTTACTAAATTGTTAGTTATATTAATTGTTTTTATACAACTAATGTTGTGGTTCTGTCATATTTAAATTCTTTCCCCTATGGATTATTTATCAAGTCAAAAATCAGTTGTGTATAGTCCAGAATCAAAGATAGAACCACGCTTCTTTTTGCCAGTTCAAGTTAGTTTTTCTTCCATTTCTGCTCAATCTTTAGGTTGCTTTCTCAAAACTGTTTAACAGACTTTCTAGACGAGGATTTTGATACTGTGCAACCAACAAAGAGTGAACATTATAAGGCCTATAGCCTCTCAGTTTTTCACAAAAAGTAAGAGATGGATGAGGAAGAATTTGAAAGGGAAAATATTTTTATCTGTCTTTTAATATTAGTGGTTGTGATTAAATCATGTTCTATTATTGTCAAATTTATTTGCTTCATAGTTTGTCATGATAATATGATATAACATCTGTGATTGAATCATGTTCTATTCAATGGGATTCTTCCATTGAAAGCTTTGCTACTGTCAAAGCATAGCAGGAAAGTGTAGTAGTTGGAAATGGTGTTATTTATTTTTGTTGGATTATGAGGTTTAGTGAAATACTATAGATTTCAGATGTTATTTATTTTTGCCTATACCTTTACTTTGTTAATGACATTTGTGATTGTTCTCTTCCACCAGATCTTATGGGTTTCCTACTTGGCATTGTTTCTTTTACGTTTTAAGAACTTCTACTAGGAAACTTATATGTCTTGTATTGATCATATATGTTGTTATTATATGATAGGATCTTCTACTCTGAGGCCAATTCATTGTTGTGCCAATGAAAAAGATGAATTGTTATTTCAGTTCTGATATAATGTGGTCTTTTGATGCTACGGGAATGTTGGTGCTCAGTTGCATTATTTCACAAATAAAGGGTTTAATGTCATTTAAGTTATGGTTATGGAAAAAAAATCAATTGTTATTTCATATTGTACAAACCATTGGAATGATGTTTTATGGCAATAAGGCATTGGTTGTATTTATATTCCTTATTTGAGGTTGGAAGTGCTTCTATCCTAACTTAACTATTTTGCTATCAACATTTTTAAGCTTTTATGACTTGAAATATTGCATTGGATGAGTTTCTATTTAATGCCAACTAAACTAATAATTTGTTCATCTTTACTTATACTAAACTAATGTAGAATTAGGTTCAATGAAGGGGAGTAATTTTTTTCTAATCAGTCATTTATCAAGTTCTTCCCTTCCAGAAATATATATGCCACATGTAATTGTTTATAATTTAACTTGATCATCTTAAAAGCATGTCATTGAATTTGTCCTCATCAAGATCTTTTCCCTCATCTGTTTTCAGTTATGATATAAATTGGTTTTTTTATGGCACGGAGCTGTTGGTCTTCATATGCATTATTAGTTCACAGTGAAAGGGTTTCATGGCATTTAAGTTATGGTCATGGAAAATAAATCATTTGTTATTTCATATTGTACAAACCATTGGAGTGAGGTTTTATGATAGTTGTAACCCCCTCACGGCAATCACATCCGGATTTCAAATTATGATGTGAAATGGAGACCAATAAAATCAAATCAACAATTTATAATCCCTCAACTCGGGATGAGGTATTTCAAAATCTTTTCAAGACATATTAATTCCTGGTCTCACATTCACATGCGGATATAACCACTTGAGAAATCAAATTACATAAGAAATATCAGAGTGCGGAAACTAAAATCCCGACAAAACCCCGGGTTACTATATATATAAATGGGTTTACTATTTTCCCAATTGGGGATTACATATCAAAAACTCACTATGAACATCTATATACAGTAATCCCAAAGCTACAAAAGATAACCAACAAATCCCAAAATCCTGGTTGTCCCTAAGAGGTCCTAACCACTCCGGGTTGGTCGCTTCTCCTTCGAGCCACTTGCCCTATCTAAAAAGATTAGTCATATGGAAGAATGAGATTCTAAAGAATCCCAGAGCAACAACTCACTCATACGATATATAAACATAAAGCATGTATGTTCATCATAAACAGTAGCTTCACAATGATCTCTGGCTCGCGCCACATACGACAGCACTCACGGCTGTAATCACAATGCACTACGCCCACTTTCGTGGTGAACACTATGCCAGCTTTCGCTGTAATCACTATGCACAACGCTCGCTTTCGCGGTGAACACTATGTAGCAGCAACACAAAGCACAAAGCACCACAAAGCATCTCAACGCACGATGTATCACTATGCTCCACAAAGTATCTCAATGCACAAGGTATCACAAAGCAATAGCAGCAGCATCCACACAATGAATGACAGACAGACATACAATACATTTACACAAAGTATAAGAGAGGAGTCGCTACCTGTATCTTTCCTGACAATCTTTGGCACAGTGGGCTCACGCGTTCGGCAGATATCAAATCCTATACCAAATTAAGGACAATTGATCAATCTCTTTTCCAATTACTTAATCCCATAATACACTAAGTTGGTTATCATTTAGGACTCCTAAGAGGCCACAAATGTCTCTAATGAAAGCCCTAAAAGGTTGGGAAACAATAGGTTGAAGGTTACTTTTCGAAAACACTAAGTGCTGGAACATAGGCTTGGGCCCCGGCCTACCATTCCTTGGGCCGCGGCCCAAAGATGGTCAGAAGGCCTTGGGCTGTGGCCCACCACTCATGGGCCGCGGCCCAAAACATGTCAGAAAGGCTTGGGCCACGGCCCGCCACTCATGGGCCGCGGCCCAGAAGTTTCCTGACTCTGGGCTGAACTTCAAAAAAACATAACTAATTCTAGAAAAATCGAAACGGAGTGATTCCAAAGCCAAATGAAAGGTATATGAGTCCTCTTTCAAGGAAAAATATAGCCCCTCACTGGAAATCACTACACAAATACAGAATTACCAAAAACTACACACTACTCCCAAAACAGAGTTCTGTTTCAATCCCAAACTTTGGGCAACCATATCTCACAGAATTCTAAACGAAATGACACAAAATATATGTCCATTTTGAAGCTTGGGATGTGAAATTTATGACTGGAAAGTTTCACAATTTTCCAATACCATTTGGTCACTCAAAACGCTCATCCAAACTGACAGCAAAAAAACAGAGCTTAACAAAACAGATTTTCCAACTTTTCCCAAGTGACCCAAATGAATCCCAATCAATTTCTATCTATCCAAAATGCATCAAATGTTCATATATATCCAAACTCAATCATTTCCAATCATCAATCATAATGAACTTTATATTTCCAGAAATAGGCATAATTAGGGCAAAAATTCCAGATTTCACCAAACTTAGCCAAAGCTCACAAACAACATACCAAAATGCTCTAAATGCCTACCTCTTTACTTTGCCCAATCAAGAACTTTGATTCCTCAACTTCCAATTTCGAGCAAGTCACCAAGCACCACTTCTCAAGATTCTACAACCATCACAATGTAGCTCTCATTGAGATGAACAATATTATAGAAGAGGTTTTGAGCAAAGGAGGAGTATTTCTTACCAAAGATCAAGCTTTCTTCTTCTCTTTCCAAGCTCAAACCAGCGCCAGAAATGGAGGAAGGAGAAAGAGAAAATGAGAGGGAGATGATGATGATGAAGCCTTTCTCTTGCTTGCACACACATACACTCCACCGAAAAGGAGAGAGAGAGTGTGAGAAAAGTGGTGTTTTGTCACTTAGTACATCATCCAATGACCACCATAATGCCACTTGTCATCATCTACTCAATTCCCTCTATAAGCTCACATAGATGCAACACATAGGATTCCGACCCACGGTCAAGGAATCACAACCATTGATCTTAAATACCACATGTATTTATTCTCAAAATTCATATTACATTGATCCCAAATGTATTTAATCAAGATAATTACAATAATTATCGGGGTCATTAGCCCTAATTACAAATCGGGATATTACAATAGTAACCCATTAGTTTTGTGTGTGTGTGTGTGTGCGCGCCTTCTTTGATGTCGAAATGCTTTTATCATACCTTTACCATTTTACCATCAAACTTTTTAAACTTTTATGACCTGAAAGATTGAATTGGATGGGTTTCCATTTAATGCCAAGTAAACTGATAATTTGTAAACTCTTTACTCAGACTGAACTAATAGAGAATTAGATTCAATGAAGGAGAGTCATTTTTTTCAATAAGTCATTTATCAACCTTTTCCACATCCTGAAATCTATGTTGGATAGTTGATTGTTTATAATTTAACTGAGTCATCTTAAAATCCTATCATTGAATATGCCCTCATCAAGATTTTTTCCCTGATATGTTTTAAATGCATGACAGGTCATATGATGTGACGATTGCCTATAGCTTTTGTCTATGATGTTTAAGGAGGTAGGTGATGCAGATGGTCCATTCTTGAGTAGGTGTGAATAGTATCCCCATATGGTACAGTTTCAACCTACTGCATATTTTTTTTTAAAATTTCCTAATTCTAATTCCTAATGCGTACTGCCTACTGCCTACTGTCCAATGTCATATATGTACAAATTAGTTCCAATTTTTATAATCGGAACAGTATCATATTTCATTTAATATACGAAAATAATATCACAAGCAGCTCTGCAATATTTATGGGAGGCATAATAGAGATAGAAATAGAAGTAGCTGTATCGTAGTGGGAAGTTTACTGTGGTTTATTACTTTTATCACAATTAAATTAATATATATTGTGATCTGACTTCTACATAAGTCTCATTAGTCTTCAAGGTTTATCAATATTGAGCAGTCTGGTATTAATCATATAATGCCAAGTAAACTGATAATTTGTGAACTCTTTACTCAACTGAACTAATGGAGAATTAGATTCAATGAAGGGGAGTCTTTTTTTTTTAATCAGTCATTTATCAACCTTTTCCACATCCTGAAATCTATGTGGGATATGTGATTGTTTTTAATTTAACTGAGTCATCTTAAAATCTTGTCATTGGATGCATTTATTTAGATTTTTTCCCTGTATGTTTTAAATGCATGTCATGTTATGCAATGTGACAATTACCTATAGCTTATGTCTATAATGGCTAAGGAGGTAGGTGATACAGATGGTCCATACTTGAGTAGGTGTGAACAGTGACCTCATATGGTCCAGTTTCAACCTACTGCATATTTTTTAAATTTCCTAATTCTAATTCCCAATGCCTAATGCCTACTGCCTACTGTACAATGTATGTACAAATTAATATACATTGTGATCTGACTTCTTCTACATAAGTCCCATTAGTTTTCAAGGTTTCTCTATATTGAGTAGTCTGGTAATGTTCACTTTGTGATCTAATTTTATGTCGTCAATGGATGGTAGGAAGTGTTCAATAATCAAAGATATCGATGATACTACTGATATATGGAGGATTGTTGTGCGTGTATTAAGGAAGTGGAATAGCTATCAGAAGGACTCACCATCTCAGTTGTATGCTATATGTTTTCTTCTCATGGAACAAGAGGTTAGTTTGTTAACATAACTACCTTACATATCTTAGCTTCAATGTTTATCCTTACACTACAGTTTCATCTTTCCCATGTTTTTTGTAGGGTAGTAAGATCTAAGCTTTAATCATGAATAAGTATCAGTTCAAGCAGTTTGAGAAAGACCTTGTTGAAGGTTATTCTTACTTTATTGCAAATTTGGAGGTGATACCTAATGAGAAGGATTACAAGGTTGCTAAGCATAAGTTTAAACTGCTTTTTAACTCTGCTACTTTTGTGAAAGAAGAGATTGCTTCGATTCCACTTTATGTTTTCAGTTTCTTCCCTATAAAAGACATACTTACTCAAACTGTCTATAAACATACCATGTACCTATTTGGTGAGTTTTTTTGTTTACTTCCATCTGCTTATCTCACTTTATTCCCTATTGAAGTTATACTTTTTTCTCAGATGTCATTGGCTTTGTGATAAGTATTGTCTCTTTGGAAGAATATCATTCAAGAGCTAAGGTTAAGAATAAGGTGCGGCTCATATTGAGTGATGAGAGGTAATATTACCCTGTGGTTATTACTTTGCTGTGTTATTACGATGGTGTATTATATTTAAGTTGTACATTATGTGTGTGGTAGGGAGAATACTGTCTAAATGGTTTTGTATGATGAGTGTGCTTTAAATTTCTATATGAATGATTGCAATGGGATGCAAAAGCCTATAGTATTGGTAGCTCAGCTTGCAAGGGTTGGTTTTGATGACAGTGGTTAGTTTGCTGTTAGCTCTCATGTTCTCTGCATTTTTCTCTAATTACAGTTATGATTGTTGATTTAATATATATACATAATCTTTCAGGAAAATCGGAGATTTGCAGTTCTTTTTATGCAACTAAGATCCAGTTGAATGGGAAGTTTGTAGAGGTTCAACAATTTCTTGCAAGGAATAGGATATTAATAATGTAATGTGTTTTATGTCCGTCTTTGGGTTAAACATTTGTCATGGATTTAGTGCTGACTCCTTATTTATCTGTCTATATTGCTAATAACTTGCCATTACCAATGATTAGTTCACTGAACCAAAGTGTTGAGTCCCAAAGATCTAATTCTGCTGTTGCAAATATTATGAGGAATGCACCAAGAGTCAAAGTAGCTGACATCCCTAATTAGGAAGTGGTGTGTTTCACAATGCATTTTTCTTATGTTCACTCTTAGTCTTATGTTAATTAATTGAAATGTAACTGTGTGCAGGAGAAGTATTTTGCTGTGTTATTGATAAGTAAAATATTTGCATATTTATTTTCCTTTATATGATGATTTTATGGACGATATTTGTGTTTAATATAATAAATTTGGGTGTGATTGATATATAAATATTGTTTTTGGAATAAACAGCATTTTAAAATAAAAAATAAATAAAAAAATAAAAGTACTGTAGCAGTCAATGGCACTGTAGCAGCCATCGGGACTGTAGCAGGTCAACAGCACTGTAGCAGCCATCGGGAACTATAGCAGGTCAACGGTACTGTAGCAACCGCCAGGGCACTGTAGCACCCGCCAGATCACTGTAGCAGTACTGTAGCACACGTTTTTTTCCCCTATAAATAGAGATCAATGCCAAGCTCAAAGGGAGAAGAGAGGAAGAGAAGCAGAGGCCCTACTCCAACCGGGAGAGGTCCTTCTCTGACCGGGAGAGATCTTTCTCTAACATTTCTGAGTTCTTTGTGTTGTTTTTGAGATTTAATTTCATGTATTGCATGCCTCCATCTTGGAAGGCTTAGGATTGTATTACTTTTTGCATGCCTCCATCTTGGAAGGCTTGGGATTTTATTACATTTTGCATACCGCCTACATGGAAGGTTTTACCTCCTAAATGGACGGATAGATTTCTTCATGCCTCTATCTTGGAAGGCTTAGGATTTTATTTTGCATATATGCCTACATGGAAGGTTTTACCTCCTAAATGGACGGCTAGATTTCTTCATTTTTCATGCATCTTTTGGTTGTATATTTATGTTTGAGAATTTAATATTCAAGTTTATGCAGTATTTCTGATGATTTCATTCTAGTTTTATATAATATCAATTTATTTTGGTTTTGTTTTTAATTTCATCATGTGCTAAACTTTCATTTTCCTAGGGTGATGACGTAGCTTACTAATGACGGATTGAATCTTAACTTATTAAATCTAGTTTGAATTTCTCCTTCATGATTGAGTTTTAATTATTATTTTTAATGCTTTTGATTGATTGGCCATCTTTTAAATGATTTCAATATACATGTTGAGACCGGAAGGAGATACATGTGTGTAGACCCTATAATTAAAACCATGATTTGCATATGAAATAGGAATATATTCATATGAGTTGTGTAGTCTTACTGAGTTCCATAAATCTTAATGCATAATTAATTGCTTAAATCCATATAGGAATATATTGGATTAGCAATTGATTATAGAATTGCTTGACCTTGGAAGAGGCTAGTAATTAAAATAGGGAAACTCGACTATCAATCATGTGGAATAAATTGGGCTAGAATAGATAAGTGATTCAATCCGGAATTTGTTAAGTGAAATCTAATCCCTAGAGCTTTTTCTCATATTTGCTTTCATATCATCTGCATTCATATTTAATTGTCTTTCTTTTATTTTGTACTCTCAATCACCAACTGATCGATCAACTAAATAGAATTAAAATTACCTATTTTGGTACTTAGTGCTCAATCCTCATGGGAACGATACTCTACTTACTTCTATATTACTTGATTACGACAGTGTATACTTGCACTATTTAATTGATCATCTGAACTCGTATCAAGTTTTTGGCGCCGTTGCCGGGGATTGTTGTCACTAATATCAATACCAAGTAATTTTAATACTAATTTAGTCTGCATGTAAAGTTTGAAAAAGAAATGAATTATTCACGGCATTCATTTGGTGATAACTTGTCATATCTTGGTTCTTTTTCTGGAATGCATGTGAATGGAATGAGACATGAAAATATAAATGCTGGTTGGATTGAAAATTCTTCTCCTTATAATTGTTTTTCTTGTGCTTATTGTGGAGAGTGTCATTCTTATGAGCATTGTCCATATAGCAATACCGGTCTTTATGTGAGAGATGATTTCAATATGAACCAAACTTGTTTTGATCATTCCTTTTATCCTGGTGGAATTTTGGAGCAACAAGAGTCTTTGGATCCATATGTCAGGTATTCTCCTAATCCTCCTTTCTACTCTTATCCATATATTGAAGAACAAACTCTTGAGCATAAGGAAAAATCTGATTTAGAAAGATTAATTGAGGAGTTTGCGGAATCAACAGAGAGATTTTGTAGAGAGCAAAAGGAAAGTGATACTAGAGTTGAGTCAAGTGTCCAAAATATTGGAATATATGCGAGTCAAATTATTTCTTCACTTGAAACTATGAGGCAAGATAATTCTTTGAGTATGATGACCACTTCTTGTGTTGATGATGATTATTGTGAGGAAGTTGAGGATGTGGAATTGAATGAAACCTTAGCTCTTGTGGCATGTGATAAGGAACTTGAAATCACTTTTGGAGAGAATAATGGATGTCCAATTGAGGTTCTGACTATGGAGCCTAATCTTTGTGATTTTGATATTGAAACTAATGTGGATATTCCAAAAGATGTTGTTCATGTCTCTCCTGTTGAAGTATTGACTCTTACTGATGAGAGTCAAGTGGATTTTATGGGATGCTCTAAAATTTTGGAAACTCCTAAATCTGTTTGCAAATACATGCATGCTGTGCTTTATTTGAATTCAGTAAATAATTGTACTCTAAAATTGTCTATGATTGAAGAAGTACAATTAATTACTTTGAATGATCATTGTTGGTTTCTGAAATATTGTTGCTTGAAAAGAAATGAAGACAAGGTGATCCTGGTGTTTGATACTTTTGATTAGTAGTTTTTGTTTAAGAAGTCTGGCTGAAGACTATAAATTTAGCGCTGCTTGGGAGGCAACCCAAGGTTTGGTTTGATGTTTTGTTGTGCTTTTGCAGGACTTCTGGTAGCTCCTGATAATGTATTCTACTTTGATAGTTTAAAAAAAAACAAAAGAAAAAAATTTATGAAAAAAAATTTTGTTTTGGTCTTTGTCTAGCTAAAGACGTTAAAGAAGGGCGGCTTTTTGGGAGGCAACCCAAAACTTCTTTCCTACTCTCCCAAAACTTCTTTCCTACTCTTAATTTTCTTACCCACTCTCTCAAATTTCTTTCCTACTCTCTCATTTTTCTTTCCTACTCTCAAATTTCTTTCCTACTCTCTCATTTTTCTTTCCTACCCATAGAAACACACTACACTGCATTGAGCATTTTAGTTTTCATCATTTACATTTTAAGTTGCCATGGAGGAATCTCTTGCAAAGCTTAAGAACAGGTTCCCCACTCTTCCCAAAGATGTGCTCAGGAAGATCTATAGCTGTCGATTTGAAAGGATGAAAGTATTCAATCGTTTGGGCCTTCCTGTGGATATACGTTGGATCATTGAAGCTAAGGTACGTTTAGCAGGTGAGATTCATAATTCATTTGTTAAACCTTTGCCAGGAATGGGAAGAAGTTCTTACTCCAAAAAGAGAAGAGCTAAAAGAATGAAGGTCTGCTATAAATGTACAAGGTGGACATGTGATCAGCGCTGTAGGAGTAAAGGTATGGTTTCTGTAAATCGAGAAGATAAAATCAAATTTATAAAGGATGGACTGAGTAAGGAGTCACTGGATGATATCATTCAAACTCTTGAGACGCATCCGAGTGGTGATGTTCATCGTATTCTTCTCGATTTAGCAGACATATTCAATAAAGAAAAAGAGCGCTATTGTCTTGGGAATCTGACATTAAAAGACCCTATTTGCCAGTTTATAAGAAAACTGGATGGGAAGCAAATCCTCGATTCATAGAAAGCGTTTAAGCCGTTTCTGGACGTAAAACCAGAGGAAGATGTGAGCCAAAATCACAACTACTGTACATAATCATGCGTGTCTTTAATTTGTTTTGTTTTTTTTTTCCGTAGCTTTTGTCTAATTTTTATTATCCTTTCGGCAGTTTTTTTTTCTACTCTACTGTATCTTTTGACTTTCTTTCCTCTTTTTGTTTGATTTCTTCACACAATGGCCCACCGGTTATTTGTGTCGGAAATTTTTTCAAACTTCTTTGAAAAATGTGTGATTTGTGTGATTTTGTTGTCGTTGTTTTAGTATTATATATATGTACTCTTTCATTTGTAAATATGCACACTTCCATTTGTAAAATGAATTCTTTCTCTTGTAAGCGTACATGGTCGGAGAGAAACAAAGAGAAAAAGGTTATCACACAAAAATGTAGATTCACATCTATTTGCATTTTAGGTGAAACTGATTTGGGCAAGAAAGGAGAGTTTATAACAGCAGCAAATGAACTTGGAATTGCATTAGCTGCCAGAAAAATCAATGTTGTGTACGGGGGAGGCATCCAGGGCCTAAAGGGAAGTGTGGTCGTTTCTGTATCCATGAATGGAAGCACGGGTTTAAGTGTAAAGGTGAAGGAGTTGCAAGATCATGCTTTTTCCTTAGGACAAGAGTTACAGGTTTCAAGCTTGCCTGAACAAATGGGAGTAATGTTCCATCATGCTCAAGCTTTTATTGCTCTACCCGGTGGTTTGGGGACATTGGATGGCATTTCTAGTGTTGCTTATTAGGCTAAGTTAAACTATCACAAAAAACCATTAGGATTGTTAAATGTTAATGGTTTTTATGATAATCTGTTGTCTTTTCTTGATCATGCTGTGGAAACAGGATTTATACCCCAAGCGACTCGCCACTCCATAATTGCTGCACCAACTGCTGATCAGCTGCTCGATCAAATGCAAACCTATGAACCTAAACCAGATCTGCTCGTCAAGCAAATAGGTGGGCCATCTTCAGATAGCAGTCAGAAGCAGAACCCAGATGCCGCTCTTAGGTTGTAACTTTCCTTAATCTCTTGGTTTTACTTTATTGTGTGTTTATGTTAAGAAAAAACACCTTTTCTAAGTTCTAGAAGACATTGGGGACAATGTCTGATTTAGGTTGGGGGAGGAGAAAAAAAAATTTGTTTTTCTTTTGTTAGTTAGTAAAACCATTAGATGCATGGGGTGTGGAAAAAGATGGCAGAGTAAGGAGTTATTGTTAACTCCTGAGACGCATTTCATTAGTTGCATGATTTTTTTTATCTTTTTCAAAAAAAAAAAAAACTTTTTCAAGTGTTTTGTAATGATCTTAAGAAGTATATAAGTTTTAAGTATGGATCAATTGAATTTAGAGATTTTATAGCATAAATGAACAACTGATTGTTGCAATTGGTGATGAATTTTGAGATTGAATGAACTGAGTTTAAAAATTCCTAGCCCTGAGCTTCTGAGCCTATAATGATTATTTCTCTTGTGTGAGATATTCACCTATTAAGTTGTCACTCTAGAACTTGCTTTAAATCTGGTTGAAATTACATCTCACATGCTCATTCAAAAATGATAAAGGCATTCATTTTCTTTTGCCAGAGCCAAATAGCCAACCTTGCAATTATACCGTTGATAAGCCCCTTTGAGCCTAATTGACTATTTCTTTGTTTTCAACCCAGTAACATATGCTTTAATGATATATCAAGTGCTTTTACCTTATTCGAAAGATTAGTGGAGCATTTGAAATTTTTGTGAAATGGGCTTTTGACAAAGTGTGGGGGTGTATCTATCATCAACTTTATAGTTGCAATTCAAAAAATAAAAAAAAAAGAACAAAAAAAAATGAAAAAAAAAATTATGAAAAAAAAAGAAAAAAAAAAGAGAAAAAAAATGTTAAGTGTTTGAATTGTGGGTTGTTGTGATGAGATAAATTTATAAGTAGCCCATTTTTCAATTGTTCTATTTCTTTAGCCTTTCATATCATACTTTACATTCCTTTACCTTAACCCCATTACAACCCTTAATAAGTCCTTTTGATTTGAATTACGCATGTGAATTAGGTAGTAGAGATTGAGATTTTTAGCAAGCCTATGGTAGTGCGATTTTTTCGGTTGAATTTGAGCGAAACACTTACCCTTGAACACTTGAGAGATTGAGAGAGTGAGCTACAAGTACGAACTCAGTTTATTCATTTTCAATTAAAGTTACCAGTTTATATTTTCATTGATTCATTAATACTATGATTTCTTTATTTTTCAATTGTGTTCTTACTTATGACTTGACACTTCTGATTTTGTTGGAAGCACTTATTATTTACTTCTTGTCCGAGGACGTCCAAGAGTCAAGTGTGGGGGAATTTGATAAGTAAAATATTTGCATATTTATTTTCCTTTATATGATGATTTTATGGACGATATTTGTGTTTAATATAATAAATTTGGGTGTGATTGATATATAAATATTGTTTTTGGAATAAACAGCATTTTAAAATAAAAAATAAATAAAAAAATAAAAGTACTGTAGCAGTCAATGGCACTGTAGCAGCCATCGGGACTGTAGCAGGTCAACAGCACTGTAGCAGCCATCGGGAACTATAGCAGGTCAACGGTACTGTAGCAACCGCCAGGGCACTGTAGCACCCGCCAGATCACTGTAGCAGTACTGTAGCACACGTTTTTTCCCCCTATAAATAGAGATCAATGCCAAGCTCAAAGGGAGAAGAGAGGAAGAGAAGCAGAGGCCCTACTCCAACCGGGAGAGGTCCTTCTCTGACCGGGAGAGATCTTTCTCTAACATTTCTGAGTTCTTTGTGTTGTTTTTGAGATTTAATTTCATGTATTGCATGCCTCCATCTTGGAAGGCTTAGGATTGTATTACTTTTTGCATGCCTCCATCTTGGAAGGCTTAGGATTTTATTACATTTTGCATACCGCCTACATGGAAGGTTTTACCTCCTAAATGGACGGATAGATTTCTTCATGCCTCTATCTTGGAAGGCTTAGGATTTTATTTTGCATACCGCCTACATGGAAGGTTTTACCTCCTAAATGGACGGCTAGATTTCTTCATTTTTCATGCATCTTTTGGTTGTATATTTATGTTTGAGAATTTAATATTCAAGTTTATGCAGTATTTCTGAGGATTTCATTCTAGTTTTATATAATATCAATTTATTTTGGTTTTGTTTTTAATTTCATCATGTGCTAAACTTTCATTTTCCTAGGGTGATGACGTAGCTTACTAATGACGGATTGAATCTTAACTTATTAAATCTAGTTTGAATTTCTCCTTCATGATTGAGTTTTAATTATTATTTTTAATGCTTTTGATTGATTGGCCATCTTTTAAATGATTTCAATATACATGTTGAGACCGGAAGGAGATACATGTGTGTAGACCCTATAATTAAAACCATGATTTGCATATGAAATAGGAATATATTCATATGAGTTGTGTAGTCTTACTGAGTTCTATAAATCTTAATGCATAATTAATTGCTTAAATCCATATAGGAATATATTGGATTAGCAATTGATTATAGAATTGCTTGACCTTGGAAGAGGCTAGTAATTAAAATAGGGAAACTCGACTATCAATCATGTGGAATAAATTGGGCTAGAATAGATAAGTGATTCAATCCGGAATTTGTTAAGTGAAATCTAATCCCTAGAGCTTTTTCTCATATTTGCTTTCATATCATCTGCATTCATATTTAATTGTCTTTCTTTTATTTTGTACTCTCAATCACCAACTGATCGATCAACTAAATAGAATTAAAATTACCTATTTTGGTACTTAGTGCTCAATCCTCGTGGGAACGATACTCTACTTACTTCTATATTACTTGATTACGACAGTGTATACTTGCACTATTTAATTGATCATCTGAACTCGTATCAGTTATGTGAGTTTAAGAAATTTGAGACGCGACATAGCTGGATGTATGAGGGCTATGCATGTTGTGGCATTAAACCAAAAATCGAGAATGGATCAGTTTCATGTAGTAACAGTTACTGTAAGGGGAAACCCTGTACCATCAAATCAAAGTATGTTGCTTAAATAAGATGGGATCAATTATGCTTTTTATTTTTTCAAAATTAATGTGATAGAAATTTTGTTCTGTCTAGGCTGAGGCTGAATTACCTGATTGGTGATGATTTTGGAACTGCCTCAATTGTCCTGTTTGACAAGCATGCATATGATCTTATGAAAAAAAGTGTAGTTGAACTGAAAGCATCTATTCCTAAGGTATGTTTGTTCATTCGATCTAATCATTACATCATTTCTTAAGTTATTTCATTTCGCTGATTATTTTCCAAAATAAGATGCAATTAGGTATGAGTTTCCAAGTGAAATAAACAGCTTGATTGAGAAGAAAATGATCTTAAAGTTGAAGTTAAATAAGTACAACAAAGAGTGTAACCCCCTCACCGTAATGACATCCGGTTTATGAAATTTATGTGAAATAGAGACCAATAAAATAAAATAACAATTCATATTCCCTCATCCCAAGATGGGGTGTTTCAAAATCCGTTTCGAAACATAGTTAATCCTGGTCTCACATTCACAGGCGGATATAATTACTTGAGAAAAACAGAGTACATATTAAATATCAAAGTGCGGAAACCAAAATCCCGGCAAACCCCGGGTTACTTGCATACATAACTTGGGTTTACAGGTTTCCCAACAATGGGGATTACATAACCAAAATAGTCATTTACATAAAATGTACAAATTGCAATCCCAACCCAAAACTATGATAACCAACTACCACTTAGATCTCGGAGTGAGCCTAACTACTCCTGGTCGTCCGTTTCCCTTTCGAACCACTCGCCCTGTCTGAAAAGATTAATCATTTGGGAGGGTGAGATTCTAAAGAATCCCCGTAGTAACTACTATTTCATACCACATGCAATCACATAATATGTAAACACATCATCTCATATCAACAGCAACAAATTCACTCCACCCTCATCCCCTTTTACCGCCGGGAAGGCATACGACCTTCACCCGAACCGTTGTTAGCGACTCAGGGACTATTGGCGTGGCAGTGCATACAAATAGCCACACGGCTCACATATAGCCTTTCGGCTTTCACAAATGGCCCGTCGGCCTTCACAAATATCACACCCTAACCTCATCCCCTTTTACCGCCGGGAAGGCATACGACCTTCACCCGAACCGTTGTTAGCGACTCAGGGACTATTGGCTTAGCGGTGCTACCACAATATCACATAACGCATATATGACACCCTAACCTCATCCCCTTTTACCGCCGGGAAGGCATACGACCTTCACCCGAACCGTTGTTAGCGACTCAGGGACTATTGGTTTAGCGGTGCTTCCACACAAAGTTTTCACAAACTTGCAGCATACAAAATCCATTTTTATCACAATGATATAGCACACATATCATACATCACATAAGGTATAAAGATAGAGTCACTACCTGTATCTTTCCTGACTGGCTCCGGCACCGTGGCCTCACGAGGGCGACAGATATCAAATCCTATATCAATTAGGGACAACCAATTAATCTCTTATCCATAGGTATATTTCAATAATTCTCTAAGTTGGTTATCATTTAGGACTCTTTAGGTGACTAAAATAGGCCTAAACATATGCCTAAAGGGTTGGAAGAACCTACCCAAAAGACCCCTTACTCGAAGGCAAAACACAGATTTTTGGTCCTCTCACTCGAGCACAGATGCTCTCACTCGAGCACAAGTACGGACATCACTCGAGCACAAGTGCGAGTGAGACTGCGAGTGAGCTCCCGAGAGCATAAAGACACTTGCAGGAACTGGCTCACTCGAGCACACGCGAGAGAAAACCAGGAAGTGAGGACCCGAGAGCACCCAAAGCTCTCCAAGCATAGGATCACTCGA
Source organism: Inga leiocalycina (assembly GCA_963242795.1). Classification (NCBI taxonomy): domain Eukaryota; kingdom Viridiplantae; phylum Streptophyta; class Magnoliopsida; order Fabales; family Fabaceae; genus Inga; species Inga leiocalycina. The sequence continues at coordinate 63,278,164 of OY725320.1, forward strand.
GCACAAAACCACACCCGCGAGCACACTCCCACCCGCGAGCACACTCCCACCAGAAGCACACCTCACACCCGCGAGCACACCTCACACCCGCGAGCACACACCTCTCACCCGCGAGCATACCCGCGAGCACACACCTCTCACCCGCGAGCACCTCACTCGCAAGTGAGAGCCTGAAAGCACAACTCCCTCCTGAAGCACAACCTCACTCGAGCATGACCCCCAGTGCTCGAGTGAGAAGGCTATGCTCGCGAGTGTCAGAGCACACTCGTGGCATCCACCAGCAAGTGAAGACCCGAAAGAGACCCTTCACTCTGGACTCCCACCTTCACTCGAGCAGACCATGCCTGCTCGAGCATGTTCTTCGCTCACTCGAGCACAAAGCGCTGTGCTCGAGCATCACCCAAAGAAACCCAGACGCACTCGAAGCAGGACAGGGAAAACTCTTCCATCACTCGAGCACGTTCTTCCTCTGCTCGAGTGATGCTCATGCGAGACCCAGAAATGCAGAAAACCAGAAAACACCAAATGGTCAAATTCACTCCCAAAGGTTCCCAAACTCTCCACAATGCTCACACACCTTAAGCACTAACTAGGGAACACTATGGCAACTTCATAAACACTCCAAAAACCAATTTGACCACAATCATCCACTAAGGTCTCTATGATACACATTATCCAAATTCCCTTGACCCATTTTTATCATTCCAAATTACATCAAATGCTTCTCTACCTCCAACTACATCATTTCCATTCATCAATCATAATAAACTTCATATTTCCAAAAATAGGCATATTTAGGGCAAAATTCCAGATTTTACCAAACTTAACCAAAAATCATAAACAATACATCAAAATGCTCTAAATGCCTACCTCTTCTCTTTGCTCAATCCAGAATCTGGATTCTCAAACTCCCAAATTCGACCAATGTCCCAATCTACACCATTTAAGGCTCTACAATCATCACAATGTAACTCTCATTGAGATGATCAATATCAGAGAAGAGGATTAGAGCAAAGGAGAAGCATAACTTACCAAGATCAAGCTTTTTCTTCTTCCTCTTCTTGCCTCAATGTCGCCGGAATTAGAGAGAAAGATGAGAGATGAGAGATGAGAGAGGAAATGATGATGAAGAAACACATACTCCCTCCCTTGCCCATGCCTCCAACCGAATAAGAGAGAGAAAATGAGGGAAAAGTGACATTTTGTCACTTAGTGCATCATCCTATGGCTTTCCACTTGCCACATGTCATCATCCATTCTCTTCCACAATGAACTCACCTCACCACAACACGCAGGATTCCGACCCACGGTCATAAAACCACAACCCTTGATCTTAAATACCACATGTATTTATTCTCAAAATTCACATTACATTAATCATCATTGTGCTTAATCAAGATAATTACAATAATTATCAGAATCATTAGCCCTAATTACAAATCGGGATATTACAATTCTCCTCCCGTTAAATAAATTTCGTCCTCGAAATTTGTTACATCCCTTGAGCCATAAACTCCGGATATCGCCTTCGCATATCTTCCTCCGTTTCCCAAGTTGCTTCCCGCTGAGTCATTCCCTTCCAGATCACTTTCACATAAGGAATACTCCGGTGTCTGAGCCGACGTTCTTCTCGTTCAATAATTTGCTCTGGCACCACCGCATACGTGAAGTTATCTCGCAACTCCACATTCTCATATTCAACGACATGAGATGGATCCGGTTGGTACTTCTTCAATTGAGAAACATGAAACACATCATGGAGTCTGCTCAAGCTCGGAGGTAGGGCTATACGATAAGCAACAGGCCCAATCCTATCAAGGATCTCAAAAGGACCTATATACCTCGGGCTCAACTTCTTTCTCTTTATAGCTCGCCCAATACCGGTGACAGGTGATATTCTCATAAATACATGGTCACCAACTTCAAACTCTAGAGGCCTTCTCCTCTTGTCAGCATAACTTTTCTGCCGACTCTGAGCTGCAAGAAGCCTCTTACGAATGATTCGAATCTGGGCTGAGGTTTGATCCACAAGATCCGGCCCATAGAGTTTTCTCTCGGACAACTCATTCCAACACAATGGCGATTGGCATTTTCTTCCATACAACGCTTCATACGGCGCCATCTGAATGCTCGCATGAAAGCTATTGTTGTAGGCAAACTCAGCAAGTGGAAGGAAACGGTCCCAACTCCCTTTGAAGTCAAGTACACATGCCCGCAACATATCCTCTAAGGTCTGAATAGTCCTCTCTGACTGACCGTCTGTCTGAGGATGATAGGCTGTACTGAATCTCAACTGAGTACCCAGTGCCTCATGCAACGCCTTCCAGAATCTCGAAGTGAAACGAGGATCTCGATCAGAGATGATATTCCTCGGTATGCCATGGAGCTTCACAATTTCACGAAGATAAATCTCCGCTAGTCTATCCGGAGAGTAACTAACATTGATCGGTAGGAAGTGCGCTGACTTCGTTAACCGGTCCACCATAACCCAGATCGCATCATAATTCCTGATCTTGGGCAATCCCGTAACAAAATCCATGGTCACGCTTTCCCATTTCCATTCCGGAATTTCAGGGCTTTGCAATAAACCAGGCGGTCTTTGGTGCTCAATCTTCACTTTCTGACATGTGAGACACCTCGCCACATACTTTGTCACATCACTCTTCATACCCTGCCACCAATACTCAGATTTCAAACCATGGTACATTTTGGTCATACCAGGATGAAGAGTATATTGGCTCTTATGCGCCTCATCTAAGATCTTCTGTCTCAACTCCGCCTTAAGTGGAACACAAATCCTATTCTGATAACGAATCAATCCGCTAGGCGACACATCATAGCCTTGAACTTCTCCACGCTCAATTCTGGCTAGGTTACCCTGTATCCAGTCATCTTGCCGCTGAGCCTCTTCAATCTCAGCTCTCAAATCACTTTCCCCTTGGGAAACATTAAAATGGGCACAGATGATCTGGTTCGCCAGGTTCATATCACGAAAATCAGCAACCAATTTCTCCTCGTGTATCATCATAGCTGCCACAACCACAGTTTTCCGACTAAGAGCATCAGCGACTACATTTGCCTTACCCGGATGATATTTTATTTCCAGGTTGTAGTCCTTAAGCAACTCCATCCAACGTCGTTGTCTCATATTCAACTCTTTCTGATCGTACAGATATTTGAGACTCTTGTGGTCGCAGTACAGTTCCACGGTCACACCATACAAATAATGCCTCCAAATCTTCAAGGCAAACACAATAGCCGCAAGCTCCAGATCATGAGTGGGATAGTTCAATTCATGAGGTCTGAGCTGTCGAGAGGCGTAGGCCACCACACGTCCCTGCTGCATAAGGACACACCCTAATCCCTGCCCACTGGCATCAGAGTACACAACATATGTCACACTGGGATCGGGCAAAATCAACACAGGTGCCGTAGTCAACCTCTCCTTCAGCTCCACAAAGCAATTTTCACATTTCTCATCCCACACATACGGCTGATCCTTTCTCGTGAGCTTGGTCATCGGCAATGCAATACGGGAGAAATTCTGAATGAATCTCCGATAATAACCAGCAAGACCCAGAAAACTGCGTACCTCGGCCACAGATTCTGGCCTCTTCCAGTTCAGTACTGCTTCCACTTTACTAGGATCCACAGCGACCCCACCTTGCGAGATAACATGGCCTAAGAATTTCACTTCTGATAGCCAAAACTCACATTTACTCAACTTAGCATAGAGTTGCTTCTCACGCAATATATTCAACACGATTCTCAAATGATGCTCATGTTCTTTTCTACTCTTAGAGTATATCAAAATATCGTCAATAAATACCACAACAAACTGATCTAGGTATTGCCGAAAGATACGGTTCATGTAATCCATGAAAACCGCAGGCGCATTTGTCAACCCAAATGGCATCACTAAGAACTCATAATGACCATATCTGGTCCGGAAAGCAGTCTTCGGAACATCTTCCGCTTTCACACGCAGCTGATGATACCCCGATCTTAGATCAATCTTGGAGAATACACACGAGCCAGATAATTGATCTAACAAGTCATCAATTCTAGGGAGAGGGTACTTATTCTTGACGGTAACTTTATTCAATTCTCGATAGTCGATACACAAACGGAGACTCCCGTCTTTCTTTTTCACAAATAAAACTGGAGCACCCCAAGGCGACACACTGGGTCTAATAAACCCTTTCTCGAGCAAATCCTCAATCTGCTTTTTCAATTCGGCCATTTCATTTGGAGCCATACGATATGGGGCTTTAGATATCGAACCCGCTCCAGGCACAATGTCAATCGGAAACTGAACTTCCCTTTCCGGAGGTAATCCACTTAAGTCGTCCGGAAAAACCTCAGGGAATTCATTCACTATGGGTATACTATTCAAAGTTTCACTGATTTCTCCTTGTACCGAGAAGAAAACCATATACCCCTGACAACCCTTTTTCAAATATCTCTCAGCCTTCGCCGTCGAAAGAAAATTCAAATCAACATTGCCATTCTCGACGTTTTGAGAAACTGGATATACAATCCTCTCGTTCCCACAATCTAATAACACGTTATTCGCTCTCAACCAATCAAAACCCAAAATGACTTCCAATTGGCAGAGCGGTAAACAAATTAGATCTACCACAGACTCATGACCCTCTACGGTTATTACACAATTCAAACAGGCTTCTGTAGTTACAGCCTTTACACCCATCGGTGTTGACACAATCAATTCGAATGGCAACTTATGTACAATTAAACCCAGGCGCTTTACACAATCATGCGCAATAAATGAGTGACTTGCACCCGAGTCAAACAATACTTTCAATACAAATCCATTAAGAAGAACTGTACCTTGTATCAGCTCTGGGGATTTCCGGGCTTCCTCATGAGTCATAGCAAATACTCTGCCCTGAGTTTTCGGTCTCTGCTCCGCTTGCGGTCGTTGGCAATCTCTGGAAAGATGTCCGGTTCGCTTACAGTTAAAGCAAATCATCTCACCCTGACAGTTCTTACCATAATGTGACTGATTACAGCGAGGACATTTCCTCTCAGTCCCAAACCTCTGGGGTTCACGATCTCTGGGCTGATAGGGCTTCTTACCACCACCCCTATACGAAGATGACGATCCCGAACCCTTCCGCTTCTGGGAAGCACCACCCTTGCTGGGTTCACTATAACCACCCGCAGTCTTAGCCGGATACAATTCTCTCAGATTGCTCTCTGTAATCCGACACTCTTCAACGGCCTTGTTAAACTTGGAGAACCGATGAGTGGCTATTCTCTTCCTCATGTCACGCCTTAAGCCCCGAATGAGTAGATCTGAACTCAACTCCTCATCATCCCTCTTTTGTAGATAAGAGGAGTATCGGGACAACCGGGTGAATCGGGACAAGTATTCATCAAATGACTCCGTGTCCCCTTGCTTGATTTGTAGGAACTCGGTCTCCTTTTCAAGCCTCACCGACTTGGGAAAGTATTTCTCATCGAAGTGCTGTTGAAACACTTCCCAGGTCAATGGTATATTCTTGCTCTTCAGCGACAGAGCTATGTTCCGCCACCAGCGGTCTGCATCACCCTCAAGTTTGTACACCGCCAGCTTGGCTTTCACTTCCGAGGGACATTCTAGAACCTCGAATATCTTCTCAAGACGGTTCAACCAGTCTTCCGCCGCCTGAGGATCAAATTTCCCTCTGAATACCGGAGGTAGGTGTTTACAAAACCTGGAGACCCAAAACTGAAGATCTCTTTCCTCATTGACCGATTTCCCATGCGGCCTTTGATTTTCTTCAGTACGAGGAGGCGATTCAAGCGATCGTGCTGACCCTTCAGCTGTATCTTCCAGTCTAGTCTCCTCTCGGGTTTCCCCTCGAGTACCTTCTTGAGTAGACTGGCCTCTACCCTCATTGTTCTTTGCTTTCTCGGCTCGAAGCTCTTCTCTAAGCTCCGTAATCATATCCCTCTGATCCTTTATCAAGCCCATCAACTCTTGCATAGGATCTGGTGGATTGTCATTGACCAACTCCACATCGGGATCTTCTTGTTGTACTCTGGGGCGACCTTTTGTTGTTCTTTTCATTCTACAAAGAACTCACCCCATTAATCCAACAATTATGGTATACACATCTCTACAGAGCTCATATATCCACAATTATAACTCAAAGATGTGTAAACGAACAAACATTCGCTACCAATCCATTATCACTAAGGACACACTATGGGAGCTATCCTAGCAAACTCTACCCTTGCCAGGAACTGCAGCTCTGATACCAAAAATGTAACCCCCTCACCGTAATGACATCCGGTTTATGAAATTTATGTGAAATAGAGACCAATAAAATAAAATAACAATTCATATTCCCTCATCCCAAGATGGGGTGTTTCAAAATCCGTTTCGAAACATAGTTAATCCTGGTCTCACATTCACAGGCGGATATAATTACTTGAGAAAAACAGAGTACATATTAAATATCAAAGTGCGGAAACCAAAATCCCGGCAAACCCCGGGTTACTTGCATACATAACTTGGGTTTACAGGTTTCCCAACAATGGGGATTACATAACCAAAATAGTCATTTACATAAAATGTACAAATTGCAATCCCAATCCAAAACTATGATAACCAACTACCACTTAGATCTCGGAGTGAGCCTAACTACTCCTGGTCGTCCGTTTCCCTTTCGAACCACTCGCCCTGTCTGAAAAGATTAATCATTTGGGAGGGTGAGATTCTAAAGAATCCCCGTAGTAACTACTATTTCATACCACATGCAATCACATAATATGTAAACACATCATCTCATATCAACAGCAACAAATTCACTCCACCCTCATCCCCTTTTACCGCCGGGAAGGCATACGACCTTCACCCGAACCGTTGTTAGCGACTCAGGGACTATTGGCGTGGCAGTGCATACAAATAGCCACACGGCTCACATATAGCCTTTCGGCTTTCACAAATGGCCCGTCGGCCTTCACAAATATCACACCCTAACCTCATCCCCTTTTACCGCCGGGAAGGCATACGACCTTCACCCGAACCGTTGTTAGCGACTCAGGGACTATTGGCTTAGCGGTGCTACCACAATATCACATAACGCATATATGACACCCTAACCTCATCCCCTTTTACCGCCGGGAAGGCATACGACCTTCACCCGAACCGTTGTTAGCGACTCAGGGACTATTGGTTTAGCGGTGCTTCCACACAAAGTTTTCACAAACTTGCAGCATACAAAATCCATTTTTATCACAATGATATAGCACACATATCATACATCACATAAGGTATAAAGATAGAGTCACTACCTGTATCTTTCCTGACTGGCTCCGGCACCGTGGCCTCACGAGGGCGACAGATATCAAATCCTATATCAATTAGGGACAACCAATTAATCTCTTATCCATAGGTATATTTCAATAATTCTCTAAGTTGGTTATCATTTAGGACTCTTTAGGTGACTAAAATAGGCCTAAACATATGCCTAAAGGGTTGGAAGAACCTACCCAAAAGACCCCTTACTCGAAGGCAAAACACAGATTTTTGGTCCTCTCACTCGAGCACAGATGCTCTCACTCGAGCACAAGTACGGACATCACTCGAGCACAAGTGCGAGTGAGACTGCGAGTGAGCTCCCGAGAGCATAAAGACACTTGCAGGAACTGGCTCACTCGAGCACACGCGAGAGAAAACCAGGAAGTGAGGACCCGAGAGCACCCAAAGCTCTCCAAGCATAGGATCACTCGAGCACAAAACCACACCCGCGAGCACACTCCCACCCGCGAGCACACTCCCACCAGAAGCACACCTCACACCCGCGAGCACACCTCACACCCGCGAGCACACACCTCTCACCCGCGAGCATACCCGCGAGCACACACCTCTCACCCGCGAGCACCTCACTCGCAAGTGAGAGCCTGAAAGCACAACTCCCTCCTGAAGCACAACCTCACTCGAGCATGACCCCCAGTGCTCGAGTGAGAAGGCTATGCTCGCGAGTGTCAGAGCACACTCGTGGCATCCACCAGCAAGTGAAGACCCGAAAGAGACCCTTCACTCTGGACTCCCACCTTCACTCGAGCAGACCATGCCTGCTCGAGCATGTTCTTCGCTCACTCGAGCACAAAGCGCTGTGCTCGAGCATCACCCAAAGAAACCCAGACGCACTCGAAGCAGGACAGGGAAAACTCTTCCATCACTCGAGCACGTTCTTCCTCTGCTCGAGTGATGCTCATGCGAGACCCAGAAATGCAGAAAACCAGAAAACACCAAATGGTCAAATTCACTCCCAAAGGTTCCCAAACTCTCCACAATGCTCACACACCTTAAGCACTAACTAGGGAACACTATGGCAACTTCATAAACACTCCAAAAACCAATTTGACCACAATCATCCACTAAGGTCTCTATGATACACATTATCCAAATTCCCTTGACCCATTTTTATCATTCCAAATTACATCAAATGCTTCTCTACCTCCAACTACATCATTTCCATTCATCAATCATAATAAACTTCATATTTCCAAAAATAGGCATATTTAGGGCAAAATTCCAGATTTTACCAAACTTAACCAAAAATCATAAACAATACATCAAAATGCTCTAAATGCCTACCTCTTCTCTTTGCTCAATCCAGAATCTGGATTCTCAAACTCCCAAATTCGACCAATGTCCCAATCTACACCATTTAAGGCTCTACAATCATCACAATGTAACTCTCATTGAGATGATCAATATCAGAGAAGAGGATTAGAGCAAAGGAGAAGCATAACTTACCAAGATCAAGCTTTTTCTTCTTCCTCTTCTTGCCTCAATGTCGCCGGAATTAGAGAGAAAGATGAGAGATGAGAGATGAGAGAGGAAATGATGATGAAGAAACACATACTCCCTCCCTTGCCCATGCCTCCAACCGAATAAGAGAGAGAAAATGAGGGAAAAGTGACATTTTGTCACTTAGTGCATCATCCTATGGCTTTCCACTTGCCACATGTCATCATCCATTCTCTTCCACAATGAACTCACCTCACCACAACACGCAGGATTCCGACCCACGGTCATAAAACCACAACCCTTGATCTTAAATACCACATGTATTTATTCTCAAAATTCACATTACATTAATCATCATTGTGCTTAATCAAGATAATTACAATAATTATCAGAATCATTAGCCCTAATTACAAATCGGGATATTACAAAGAGCACCCAAATTCAAGTGTATCAGTTGCATCATATGTAGAGTGTGATGACCTTATTGATGAGTTTAATAAAGCTGCTTCTCAGGTTCAGTGTCATGTAATCTTTATAAGTTTCATATTCCACCTGACTATATTGTTTTGTACTAACTGGTATTTATTTCAATGTTTATTAGGTTGGAGAACCAAGTGTATTAGTCAATGAGGATAAGGAGGATTTTATCTTCATAAGGAATACCACTACTGAAGATAAAAGCATAGCTGATACTGATGCATGTGTTACGCTTTCTGAAACTTTCCTTTCCATGGAGCTAGATGGAGTTTCTATTTTGGATGTCATGCCTGCAGTACCTTTAAAGGGCAAGAGGAAGGTTTCTTTTAAGAAACCTGCTGCATCCAGTTTAAAGAGTGTTGGATTTGGACCTGACTTTCCAGCAAAATCATCCTTAAAACCATTGAAGTCAATTAAGCAGGAGAAGAATTGAGTAGATTACTCTTCTTCCTTTAGTATTTTAAGTAGGTTTTTCCCAATATTGGTTGTATTGTTAGCTTTTTGGTAGTCATGTTATTGCAATATCTTTCTCTATGTCATTAGTGTAACATGAACCTTTTTACGAAAGCAGTGGTCTTTTTGTTTATGTAGTGAATGCTATAACATCTCTTGAATGGATATTGTGTTTTGTAAGTTCTTTTGTCATCAATCGTATTAATGCACTACCAACTTTTATATATGAAGGGCATATAATGTTCATTCATTTGTTACAGTTCTTAGCATATTAATGTCATTAAGTAATGCTATTGCTATCAAATACCTATATTATGATTCGGAAAGTTCATTTAACAATGTTAATGGGTTTGATAAGGTTTCCACAATGTCATAAACACGATTACTAGTTCTGAAACAATCTAATATATGTTTAGAGTAGTCACAAAGGGACCTGGAGCAATGTACTGACTTTAAGAAGGTTCTTCATTGTGGAGTAAGGTTAGGGGGTGATGTTTTAGATGTACTTCTTTCAAATATGAAGAAGGTGCCTTGGTAATCTACTCATAGTTTTTGTGTGGATGATATTACTCAAATTAACTGCCTTCTAATATTGGTGGTTGTGGTTAAGTAATCTTCATTTGTCTTCAAACCTATATTGATTTATACTTTTTGATTACTTGTGGAATATTATTAAATTAGGTTACAAATTTGTAGAAGTGTTCTGGAATATTTACTAACACTATATAATTTCGCATTTTTTGGTCAACTACTTATATTATGATCTTTATGAATACATCTATGGTCTTTATATTAGTATTGATTAGGTATTTAGAAGATGACTCTCTGAACGTGTGATATTGGGCATACAGTACAAAATTATCTTCCAGCACTATAATATCAATACAAGAATTATTGTGGATTTTTAGGAGTTCTATTTTTTGAGTACATATATGTGCAATGAAATAATTAGAAAAGTTATACAATTGTATGTTGAAATCAATTTTTTAGTAGCTCTGCAGTAGGTGTACTGAACATTTGTTATATCAGCAAGGATATTGGGAAAATAAGTTTGCAGCAGAAGTCAAAGCATATTGCAGATCTAATTGATAATGGGACATTTTCCTTGGTTCTGTAGCCTCAATAAGATCTATATTTTATGGTTTAGATAGGCATAATGACGCAGCTGGAAGTGACATTATAACTTTCTATTTATCATTTAATTAAAAGTTCCATGTCTGGTAGTAAAATTTTTCAAGTATCCATTGGAAATTGTTATAGCTAAACCTTGAAATGTTGACTTTGGGAATTGCTGTCTATATTGCCAATAAGGCTCAACTGATCTAATGTGACTTATAGACTGCTATGTTTGCACTGTCAATGAGGTAATCCTATGACAGAAATTAGGTCTGCACTATATGTGATTTTGTAGACATACTTTTTAACTATTTTTATAATATGTTGCAGGATGACTTCAGCAGTATGGGACCAATTCTTACACTTGAGAATCTTCAAATGGTATATGAACGTGTATGAACATTCATGAAGTTCTGTTGTCATTTATCTAATTCGTGAGGTTTGTTATATTAAAGTGTTCATAAAAAAGTGATAATGAGTTACAAGTTTTTGCCTTTCATACTGACCATTAAGTTCTACCATAGCTTGGTATAACACTCATAAAGTTATGTCCCATCTTAGGTTTGTAATATGCTTCTATTGAACATATATGATGCTGTTAGTCTGGTATACCTATTTTATATATAGTATTCTTTATGTTTTGACATTAAGCTAATCCTTCAAACTTAAACATTACACTCCTTCTTTTACAATCTTATTTGTGGCAGTTGAAATGCTATTGAAACTTATGTTTTAGGATTGTATAGCTATTTGTATTGCTATTATGTGGTCAGTTTTTTGTTTTTCCATGATTATCAGGTTACTTCATCCATACCAGACATATGTATATGTTACGTCCTGTTTTTTTTCTTTCTTTTCTGTTAATAACTTTGGATGTGAAGTAGGTAACTCTTTGCTTTTGTTTTTTGTATTTGTTGCATCATGAGAATTTGAAATAGGAGAGAAAAGAGAAAAGATGACTAGAGTCAGAATCTATAACTACCCAAGAAAAAAAAATCACTGCTTAATCATTGTGTTCAAATCATAACTGTTGTCAAAATACATATATATACCCTAAACAATCTTTGCCTTCTCATCGGTACTTTGCTTCCCTTAAATCAACTGTGCTCCGCCTTACCTGCTCACCACAATACTTAGCAACCTACAGACAGACATAACTAATATAAGCAAAATAACTTGAGGTCCGTTCCTTAAATTAAATAGATATGTTCCTCCATAGTGGAAGATTTTCATTGGTTTTCACCACTCAGTAGTTGCTACATATTACTAACTGGATAGACATAATGATGTATGTCAAAGTGGACTTATATATTACTCTATATGTTTTCATAGGAAGTCCAATGTGTGGTAGGATACTTAGTGATTTCAACATTGAGTTATATATGAAGGGCTGTCAACGTTAGAATGATGCTACTTTATGTATATTCTGGAAGTCCCCAACTTCTAAGCAGTGTTATTAGTGAATAAGTAATTAATTATTATTAATGATATCAATTATTGGTATTTGTTTTTCATTAGTCCCTCACATACCCACAAATAGCTACAGTGGTTATAGTTAAGTGTGGTCGTTGTGTGCTATTAATTTGATTACCAAGAGGCATTTGTTTAATTTGAAGAATGACCAAGTCAAGGTTCTGTGCTTTTAATATTGGAGGCAATGGGTTTCCATCTAAGGGCTTTAAAGCTTAGGTTGTTTCTATTTTCTCAGAAATAACTAAGGAAAAAGATCAGTCAGTGAAGGGCAGTCATTTTCTTTCATAAAGGTATTGCAATTCATAAAATATCGGTGTATTATGTAATTGTTTTTACTTTGTCTGAGCACAACTTATATGCTTGTCAATCAATCTATCATAAAAAAGGTTTTTCTACCGATGTTTTCTAAATGCATTTTAATGGCTACGTTGTGTATAATTTAGGCAGAGACTACTTTTTTTAAATGCATCACAATATTGTAAACAAGGGAACATATAAACAAAAACATGCCTATGTTGACAAGTACACCTTCTTGACTTAATGTGACTTGCACTGTGCTTTGACTCCACTTTGATGGAAAAGGTGATATGTTTGGTATGAGGTCAGTTGGATAAGTTAAGTTGTAGTTATATACTTAAATGATTATAATATTATGTTGAATGCTAAATTCCATAATGACAAAAAAACTTTAGTGATTCATCTGTCTCATGTAACTTAGAGTCTAAAACATTTCTTGAAGGAGTTTTCCTTTAATTTCAAGGTGTGCCATACATTGTCTACATTCAGTTTTGTTCCAGCATGGTGGTATACCTGTTATACCTATTAGACTCCCTAACTTTTTCTAGTTAGAACATTGCTTCCCAACATATAAGCTGATATTAGACTGGTATACATGTTGTACCTTCAATACAAAATCATGCTTTGTCATTATTGCATTATTTTCTGTCTTTTAACATTGGTGGCAGTGGTTAAATCATGTTCAATTATTCTCAAACTTATATTGCTTCATATTTTCTCATGATAAATACGATTATACATGGCAGAATAAGATTCTATTTTATTTGTTGTGGAATTATTTTGTCAAATATGATAAATACGTCTGCTGAAGCTGTATTGAAATTATTCTTTTATTGCCTTAGTGTAATGGAAAATTATACATGCATTAAAACAAAGAATAAGTCTCAGACCTTTTTTTTAATTTGTCATAACCTTTCCTTCTTTGGCCTCATTAGGGTCTACATTTTACAGTATGGAAAAAATTTTTTTGACTTAATCTTCATTAATCCAATGGACAGAGGTAATTTAACCCTCACTTCTTTAGGCTCAGTCTTACTTTGTAATCGTTGCGTGTTTTTTTCTGTCTTTTAATATTGGTGGCAGTGGTGAAATCATGTTCAGTTATTTTCAAACTTATTTTCCTTCATACGTTGACATTAATGATAGGATAATGCATGGTAGATGAGGCTTCTTTTTCATAACCCTTACTTCTTTAGCCTCAATCAGGTCTGCATTATACTGGATAAAAGAACCATGAATATGACTTCATTTTGATTATTCCATTATAAAGAGATTCTTTCATAGTAATTTAATGTTGGTATTTAGATGGATTCTTTCATGTAGGAAGGGGTAGAAGTTGTAGATGTGTGCTTTGATATGAAATCTTAATCTAGAACATTGTTTTCCAACAATTCTGTTGCTATGATACTAGTATACTTGTTGTCACTACAATATATAATCATACTTTGTAACATACATATGTTTTGTCTCCCTTTTAATATTGGTGTCTGAGATTAAATCTGTAACCCCCTGCCGTAATTATATCCGAAATACTCGATTAAACTGAAATAGAGACCAATAATAAACAAATAACATTTACTAACCCATCACATGACGGGGTTTTCACAATTACCTTTCGAAATCATTTATAACCTTGGTCTCATAATCACTTTTCGAATACAATTACTACGCGGAATATCACATTCATAACAAATCAGAGTACACAAAATAATCCTGGCAATCCCAGGTTCCATACATTCACTCAAAGCCTTATAGGGCATATTCGCCCTTACAAACCCTCATATGAGGATTACACAAAGTCTTCTCAAATACACATCTCAAATACATATCTGAATACATACTCAAATATACATCCATATCATATATAATTATCCCAACATCTATGATAACCAACTACCAAACTCAAATACTCTAAGGAGTCTTCACCGTCCTTGAATGCTTGCACTATCCTCGCTCTTCCTTCCCTGTCTACAATGTTGATGGGGGAGGGTGAGATTCGAGAGAATCTCAGTAGGATAACAATATTAATATGCACGTACGATAAATGTTGAATACATGACATGCTTGCATCATACAACTCATGATAACATAATGACAATTTGCAAGCTCAATGCTTCGAACAATATACCTATGGCCATAGCATAAATTGAAACATAGCTTCAAATTACACATAATTATGCAAAGCTAAGACATGCACCAACACACTAACACATATATCAAGTACAAGCAGCAGAGATATGTTCCCTACACTCTTTCCACGTAAGCTCCAGCTCCGGCTGCTCACGATCAGGGCGAACACCAAAATCCTATAACCAAACAAGGACATAGGGTTAATCCCTTTTCCAATTCCTTAACTCTCAAACACTTAAGTTGGTTATCATTCACGACCTTTAGGTGGCTAATCAAAGCCCAAACATATGCCTAAAGGCTTAGGAAACTCTTGACCAAAGATCACCTTTTAAAAGTCCAAAATGCTGATTTTTGGGGGTTGGCTGCAGCCAAGAACCCTCTGGCTGTAGCCAGAACACGCACAGAAGGTTTTTGTCTGTAGCCAAGAATTTCTTGCTGCGGCCAAAACGTGCACAGAAACTTTTGCGCTGCAGCCAGGATTTTCTGCTGCAGCCAAGGGAACTTAGGAAATTCATAACTAATTCCAAAAAAATCAAAATGAGGTGATCCCAAAGCCAACTGAAAGATATTCAAGTCCTCTACACAGGAAAAATATTGGACAATGCTGAAAATCACTATAAAAATACATAATTACACACATTTCATCACTGCCCCAAAACAGAATCCATTTTCGACCTCAAACTTTGGGCAGATATAACTCCCAATTCCCAAAACGAAATGGCACAAATTATATGTCAATTTTGAAAATTGGGATGTGAAATTTAAGACTGGAAATTTTCATAATTTTCTGACATCATTTGTCCAGTCAAAACGTCCACACAAGCAGACTGTCCAGAACAAAACTTCAAGGGACAGATTTTCAGTTTTGCACCAATGATCCAATGGTTCCCAAATTCACACCAAATACCATTTCCACATAAATTTGCACAAGTAATCCATTGGAAACACCAAATCAATCAAATTCAAATCATATTGAAATGTTACCACAACATGTCACACAAATCACAATTCAAACCACAACATCACAACTCTTCCAATTCAAGTTCCCAAATCAATTCCAATGACCAAATACCACAACATGGCACCATTTTCAACATAAAACACAACCCAATTCATCCAATCCAAAATCACAAGAAAATCAGGGCAAAATTCAAAATTCACTAAACTCATCCACAAATCACAAAACTTAGATCAAAAGGAAGCAAATGCTCACCTCTTCCTCTTTTCCAAACCAATTTCTTGATTCTCCATCTTTCCACTTTTGCTCAAGCTCTCAAACACCTCCAATCAAGAATCTAAAACCATAGAGATGAAGCTCTCATCACTATGAACAAGATTATAGAAGGACATTAGAGCATTAGAGGACCATAAACCAACCAAAATCTCACCTATAGCTTTCTCTTTCCTCTCCTAGTGCTTGGCGAAAATGGAGAACAAGAGAGAGAGAGATGAAGATGAAGATGATGAAGAGATTAGTTTTTCCCCTTTTTCTCATGTGTTGGCCGACTATGAAAGAGAGAGGGAAGAGTTTGAAATGTTGACAAGATCCAAGGGTTTACATCTTGCCACTTGTCATGATCTTGATCCATCTTCATGAGTTCACATAGGAACATGCACATGAGATTCCACCCTTTAATCTCAACACAAATCAATCCTAACCATTGATCTTGAAGTTACCAATGAGTTTCCTCTTCAGTAACTGATCAATTGGTCGGTAACTTTACCGTTTTGCCCCTGATTATGGCAATTCCTCTTGAATCACCATCAAATACATTTTCTCATTCATTTTCTTTCACAATGCATCCTCCCCTCTATTTTAAGTCAATTTAGAGGTTAATCCATAATTGTACTTAAATACAGGGTTTCGGCGTTGCTCACAACACATACGAATCACATTCGAGTGCCAAATCACATCATAGTCTCTAAAAGGGTTATTTATCACTAACCACATCCACTTTTGGAGTCATTATCTCTTAATCACAATTTGGGATCCTGCTAAACCAGGGCTTAGTAGTCCACTAATCTCAGGCTTATACTCTAAGCTCAAGTCTCAGAATTCAGGGTATTACAAAATCATTTTTAGTTATTCTCATGATAAATACAATTATACATGGCAGAAAAGGGTTTTATTTTATTTACTGCAAAATTATTTATTTAAATATCATAATTAGGTCTGCTGGAGTTGTATTGAAATTATCCTTTTAGTCACTTAGTGTGTTGTGAAGTTATATATGCATCAAAATTAGAGACAGAGTCTCAGACCTTCTCCTTAATGTGTCATAACCCTTCCTTCTTTGGCCTCATTAGGGTCTACATTCTACAGTCTAGAAGGAAAAGAAAATTCTTTCTTACTCTTCATTAATCAATTAGATATAGGTGATATAACAATTACTTATTATTGGTCTTTACATGGATTATTTCATGTGGGAAGGGGCAGCTGTTGTAGGTGTGTTTTTTCATTTGGGAAAAATGTTGGTCAATAGTTTTGAATATTGGTGGCAAATGATGCAGCTTTGGTGATTGATATGTCTCATGAAAGTTGGTGCCTGAATATGCTCATGAAGAAGTGATAATTCTTCAAACTTATTTGTTGCTTTTACATTGGTATATTTGTTTTATCTCCTATAATCTTGATGTTATATCTCCTTAAGGACTTAAAATTATAGATTAGATAATAAAGTTTGGTATATTTGAAAACTCCCTTTTAGTCGCCTTGGGGTTCAAATACCGAATAATACTGCAATATAGCAGCACGATCCAGGTCATGTTCACTTTATGGAGCCAAAAATGAAAATGATTACTGAGTAAAAAAATTATCAAAATTGATTTCAAGAAAATAGAGAAAATGGTTTGGTCTTTTGCCTATTAAAAACTACTTTTGCAATTAGAATTAAAATGGTCCTAAGTTACTTCTTTTTGGGATTTTTCCTAAATATATGAAATAAAATGATGATTGAGTTAATGGAATGAAAGAATAAAAAAGATCAACAATGGAATAAGCAATCCCTCGTAGCAATGGCGTAAGCAATCCTCACTTTTGCTTCTCATAAAAAAATGTTATCTCACAGTCACCATACACTTATCTCTCAGTGTATCACCTCCTTTAATCCATCACTATTTCATCCCGACAGACATTAAATGCTTCTCTCTGTATGTGTTGGTTGTTTCATGCAATGAGTAATTATTTGAAATTTTTTGTACTCTTTCAATAGTAAATGGATGTCAGACTTTAAGTTTTGCTCATAATCCAGAATAGCCACTTTCAATCCCTTGTGTTACTATGTCTTGGGATGTACATGCATGTTAAAACCACTTTATTTGCTTCACATGTTTCTCTAAGATGGCTCCAAGGAAAAGGCCACTCATAAATAATGGAGTCTAACTGACTACAAAGAACAGGCTAGGAGAAGTGTTTTTCAGGATATTACAAATGTGGTGTATAGTGAGAAGTCACCATTCCAAGCTTTTAAAAGTCTTGGTATGTCAATTTAAATTATGCTTCCTAGTATATCCAATACAAGTTCGAAGTATTCTGTTATATGATTGATGCATTTATTTATGGGAGATGGACTTCAGGAACAGTACCATTAGACACCGAAGCAATAGATGTTGCTCAACGAAAATAGATTCTGACCAGCGTAGTACAATGTTCACAAGCTCATCAAGCAGTGCCAAAAAAGTTTTTCATGCATTTAATAGTACAATTTTCATGCATTGACTTATACTTGTATTGAAGGTAATGATGTAGTCTAACACACGAACCCTATTTTACACAGTTACCCTTTTAGAGGTTCAATTTCGTGAAATTTGTAGATGTGTACAATAAGTATTCATTTTTATCTAAACATAACCGCCATATCTATTAATCATTTAAATATTTATCGATCATTGTATTACTACTTTTGCTTATAGGAACTACAACTTTGAGTCCATATGGCCTCACTCCAGAGGGTACTTCAACACATTCACCAACCAAACTTAGTCTGTTGACAAATTTATTGACAATAACAGAGCAGCCATTGCGGAAGTCTCGACCTCTTCAAATACATGCAAGTTCTCTTTATTTATTAGCCATCATAAGCAAACTAGTTTATAGCACTTTATTCATCACAGTTTGTTCCTTCATATACATTCATTCCATGATCTACTTTCCAGTATCAATTGAAGCCTTTTTTATGGGTTATTTATATTGCATGTTTGATTTTATAACCATCCTGCTATTTGTTTAATCCAGATATGCACAACTTCTGAGTGATATTGTGACTCACTAATTAATTAGTTCTAATATGGAGGTTCACCACTTCTAAGTAATGTTACACTAATTAATTTGTTATAGTCTAGAGGTCCATCACTTCTGAGTAATGTTATCTCTCTTTTTTTAAATGTTGGAACTGAGTAATGTTATCACCACTAATTAATTAGCTGCAATTTGGATATCCACAATTTATGAGTAATGTTATAACTCACTATTTAATTACTTTTAACGATAATATTTACATAACTTGTGGGAATTTTTTGTATCTATTACCATGTCTAATTAGAATGGAAGGGGTTAAGGGCAATTCATTTGTATGAACATGGAAAAAAATGTGACTTCTGATTTCATATAACCACAATGTTAGAATGTAGGTATTTTAACATAAGGAGTTGTTGGTTTTCATATGCATTCAATTAGTATATATAATTCTTTTTTATTAATAGGTCCTGAACAATATTACCAAGACATTGACTTCACCTATAATGATGGCTTGGATTCTGACAATGAGGGCAGTGATAGCCAACCAAATTCAACTGAAGGTAGTATATCTATCTTTGAGGATAAGTATATGTATGAGTTTCGTGGAATAGTTATTTATATTCATGGGTTCAGATTCAGATACTGAGGAAAGAGTATTAGAAGTTGGTGTGACTGCACAAAATGCACTGCAAAAAGGAGAAGGAACTGACCATTAATTATCGGTATGTAATCTGAACAGTAGCTATGACAGATAATCCATTTCAGGGTTTTGCTTTTTTTGACATATGTATCTAATATTGTAGACTATCTTGATGAGGGAGATGCTACTTATATGTGCCAAATTTGTGGTGTAAAGATGTGGTATAATAAAAGGGTTCAGAATCAAAAGAATGCAAGTCCACCAACTTTTACAATGTGTTGCCATGGAGGAAAAGTCAGGCTTCCAAAAAACAAAGAGCCTCCGTCAAAGTTGTATGATCTATTCTTTGAAAAAAACTCAACTATGTCTAAGAATTTTCATGCGAATATTAAGTCATACAATAACATGTTTGCATTTACATCAATGGGTGGGAAAATTGATCATGCTAAAAATAATGGTAGTGGTTCATACACATTTATACTATCGGGTCTCAATTACCATCATATTGGCAGTCTTTTACCTGAACATGGAGTGAAACCTGTGTACTCATAGTTGTATATATATGACATCGAGAATGAAGTTCAAAGTAGGATTTCTGTGGTAAGGTACATATAATATACATTTTGATGTTAGTTTAATATGATTATGTCATGCTAATTAATAGTGTTTATTGAACGCAATTGTGTTGCTTTTTTTCCAGCAAGCACTTGAAGGAGTCAACTATTGATTTGGTAATTGTTGATTTGATAAAAGATGTGCTAGACGAATTTAATCCGTTTGTGCAACAGTATCGAATGGCGACTACAATAGTTAGTCACCATCATCCTCATAGATTGAAATTACGTTTGATAAGCAACAGACAATATGATGGCCGAACACATAATTTACCTTCTGCTTCAGAAGTTGCCGCTTTGATAGTTGGAGATATTGATATCAATTTTCAACAGAGAGACATTATTGTTGAGGAGTTGTCTGGTACACCACAAAGACTACATGAGCTACATGTATCATATATACCATTACGATACCCTCTATTATTTCCTAGAGGAGAGGATAGTTACAGAGACGATATAGAGCATTGTGAAGATGACCACACAGTTAATAAAAAACAAAGAAGCGAGTTAGTATGAGAGAGTACTTTATGTATAAGTTGATGGCTAGAGATAATGAAGTTTCAACTATTCTACATACTGGAAGGCTATTTCAACAATTTGTGGTTGATGCATATACAATGATTGACGCTCAAAGGTTGTTATGGGTTCAGACACATTAGAAAGAACTCCATGAGGACATGTACCAAGGATTGTTTGATGCTTTATTTAGTGGGGAGAGAAATACATCAGCTATAGGGAAGCGAATTGTTCTTCCATCTTCCTTTACTAGTGGAGCACTTTATATGATCCACGCTTATCAAGATGCCATAACAATATGTAGATTTGTTGGCTATCCAAATCTATTCATAACATTTACATGTAATCTAGAGTGGCCTGAAATATCAAGATACTGCCAAAGTGGGTCTCTGACTGCTGCAAACAGAGCTGATATATTATCCAAGATTTTTAGACTTAAATTGAGGGTTTAATGAAGGTTATTAAGAAGAAGAAAATATTTGGCAGCATTCGTACAGGTACATATACATAAGGTCAACTATGTTATGCATTTGTGGGCAGTTTCAAATCTTAATCTTTGCTTTATGACAAGTGTTAACTTATTTTAATGTTAGTTTTGTTTGTGATTTACAGAAGTGTATACGATTGAATTCCAAAAAAGAGGTCTACCACATGCACATACCTTATATAGCTTTCAGATCATGACAAATTGAAAGATCCTATTGATATAGACAAAATTATATCTGCCAAAATCTTAGATGTGCAATCTGATCCTCAGTTGTATGTGTTGGTACAGAAATTCATGATGCATTCTCCTTGTGGACATCTCAATCCAAAAGCCCAATGTATGGTGGATAAGAAGTGCAAGAAGTTCTTTCTTAAGAAATTTAATGAACAAACAATTATTGACCAAGAAGGGTTTCTTATATATAGAAGAAGAGATGATGGCAAGTATGTGGAAGTGAAAGGCATTCCGTTGGATAACAGATTTATAGTGCCATATAATCCTACATTATTGTCTATGTTTTACGCTCACATCAATGTCGAAAAATGTAATCAATCTACTGCAATCAAGTACCTATTCAAGTATATTAGTAAAGGGAATGACCGTGTGTAGCCTTAATTTATGATAGTGACCAGAATGGGAATCCCCAGAGATCGTTGGATAAGATTCAACAATATTATAATTTCTGTTACATCTCTGTATGTGAGGCAGCTTGGCGTATATTTGGTTTGATACCATCATAGGTTCCCACCAGTGGAAAGGTTAAGTTTTCATCTACCAAACCAACAGTGTGTCATCTATTCTAACACTAATGATGTAGCTGATATTCTAGACAAGCCTAGAGTATGTGAATCTATGTTCCTTGCTTGGATGAAACAAAATGAAGATGATGATTTGGCAAAAACACTTTATTATTATGAATTCCTAGAATATTATATGTATCATCAGAGGCAATGAATCTGGAAAAAAAAAGGAAAAGAGGTTTTGCAATTGGTCGACTTACTCGTACTTCACCTTCATCTGGAGAACTATATTACCTCAGGATTTTATTGACTAAAGTGAAAGGACCTTCATCTTATGAAGCTATTAGGACAGTTGATGGTGTCGTATATCCCACATATTGTGCTGCATGTATTGCATTGCGATTGTTAGACGATGAAACTGAATTTATTTCTGCTTTAAAGGAAGCTTCAGTGTGGGCAACAAGTCGTTTACTACGTACCATATTTGTTAGCATGTTATTGTGTGGTTGTCTAAGCCGGCCTGAGGTTGTTTGGATTGAGACTTTTTAAATTCTGTCAGAAGATCTATTATACTCCTACATGCTGACCCTATGTCATCAAGTATGTTCATATTCCTTGCATTTCTTTTGCATTACCAATTCTTTTTAAATGTGTTCTGCATCACATGTTTTTACTTCTGTAGGGATAGAGATATCAGTGTCAGAAAAAGAGCAAGTTGCCCTTATTGAGATTGAAATTCCATTACAGCTGAATGGAAAGAGCATTTCAGATTTCCCTTTATTCCCACTACCTTCATCGGTAAGTCATGTTGATGTTGGTAATCTCTTGATTCATCAAGAATTAAATTATGATAATGTTCAGCTGGGAGCGCAGTCAGTAGAAATAATCAATTCATTGAATATAGAGCAGAAAGTTATTTATGATTCAGTGATGTCTTCATTGAACACTAGTGTTGGTGGATTTTTCTTTGTGTATGGTTATGAAGGAACGAGGAAAACCTTTTTGTGGAGTGCATTTACTTCATTACTTCGGTCTAAAGGTGAAATTGTGTTGACTGGGTCGTCTAGTGGTATTGCAGCCACTTTACTACAATATGGAAGGACGGCTCATTCGAGCTTCACAATATCCATTGCAGTTAATGAAGATTCAATGTGCAATATTAAATAAAATTTGATGTTGGCTGAGTTGATTAAGTCCACTAAACTGATTATATGGGATGAAGTATCGATGGTTCAATATTTTTGTATTGAAGCATTTGACAAGACT
This sequence comes from Inga leiocalycina, assembly GCA_963242795.1. Lineage (NCBI taxonomy): Eukaryota > Viridiplantae > Streptophyta > Magnoliopsida > Fabales > Fabaceae > Inga > Inga leiocalycina. The sequence goes on from OY725320.1 coordinate 63,301,380, forward strand.
TTAAAGGATATCCTGCATTGCAACAATCCATTTGGTGGGAAGCCTGTATTGATAGGGGGTGACTTTCGCCAATTGTTACCTGTGATTCCAAAGGGTTCTAGAGCCACTATTGTAAATTCTTGCATTACTTTGTCATATTTGTAGGATTCATGTACAATCTTCCATCTAATAAAAAACATGAGGCTCTCATCTTCATCTAATCAAGATAATCACAAATGACAAGTGTTCTCAAAATGGCTTCTAGATATAGGTGATGGTAAATTAGGATTGCCATATGATGGCATTGCAAAGGTTGAGATTCCTGAAGAATTCCTTATTCAAAATTACCAAGATCCTATGCATGCTATTGTCTCAGCAACATACTCAAACTTCCTGGAAAATTTAGGTAATTCAGATTATTTCAATAGCCCAGCCATTCTATGCCCTACAATCGAGAGTGTAAACCATGTAAATGAATACATGTGCTCTTTATTACCTGCTGAATTGATGGAGTATTATAGTTGTGACACTATTTGTAAGTCATCTCAAGAGGTTGATGGATTTGACGATTTATACATGAAGTTCTTGAATACAATTAATTGTTCAGGATTGCCTAAGTATAGTCTGAATCTCAAGGTTGGAGTACCTATAATGCTATTAAGGAATATAGATCAAGCTAATGGGTTATGCAATGGAACCATATTACGTATCACACTACTTGGAAAAAATGTTATCGAATAATAACATTAAATGGGTCAAACCCATATCAAAAGGTTTTAATTCATAGAATGGATATGAATCCTTCAGAATTTAGTCTTCCTTTTCAGATGAAGAGAAGCAATTTCCTATTGCTTTGTCTTTTGCCATGACATTTAATAAGAGCCAAGGGCGATCATTACAAAATGTTGGGTTATACCTTTCAAAGCTGGTGTTCACACATGGGCAATTATATGTTGACTTATCAAGAGTTAAGAATATCACAGGTTTGAAAATTCTTATACATGATGGGAGTAATCATTAAAAGAGTTTAACTACGAATGTCGTTTACATGGAGATATTCAGTAAGATAGAGGATCATACTTGAGCTATTGTGAAGGCATATCATATTTACAAATGTTGTATGTATTGTGGTGGAAGTATTTTGTTATATGGTTCTTTCCTTTCTTTTGTTACATGATGGGGAATATGTTTGTGCTAAATGCAGGTGTGTTATTGGATTTTGTCCTCTTTTTTTGATTCCCTCAATGTTTTTATCTTTGTAAGTATGGACCTCAATATTGTAGTGGGTGTGTTGTAATGCAATTATGTTGTGAGCCATATGCACAGGTTACTCCTCAATTTTTGTCCCTTTTTTTGTTCCTTATCTGTTGATGACATTGCATTAGTAGAAGCTAAGTGTTTGCTTTTGTTTGGTGTTTTTTGTTGCAAACGCACAAATCATGGGGGAATTTTTGCTTGTTAGTAAAGAATAGGAAGAAGAAGAAGAAGAAGAGAGGGAACAAAAGCCCGCATTGCCTCAGCTCATGGTTTAATTAAGTAAAAGAATAATATATATATATATATATATGACTGGTCTTTAATTTCAAATAGCACTATGCAGTGAAAGACGTGTGAGATTTGAATTTGATGATGGTTTAAAGACAAAAAAGCTAATTGGGACTCACAACCGCTTGGGATATGAATGGAAACAAATTAAAGAAAAAAAGAAAAAAAAGATGCAACCGAGAAAAATTGAAATGAGTTAAAGGAAGCAATGAAGAAGGAGAAAGGAAGCCCTGCCACTCTGAAAATGCAATCTCATGATACCTTTCCTCTTGGTGCTCATCCATATCTGCACCGTCTCTTGTTTAGTTTAAGGTTAGGAGGTCAAATAATTCTATTTAAGTTAAAATAAGTGATTAAAAAGTCCATAAATTATATTTATAATAATAATTATTAAATATAATTATGAAAATATAAACTTTATTAGATTTATACCATTTTTGGTAATTATACATCTATATAAGCAATTTTAATAAATGAAACACAAACTAATCAAATTTCTCAAAGTCACTTGTAAAAGAGGCATCCAAATAAAAATCACATTAACTAGTTTGTATCACTTTTAACCAATATTACTTATGAAAATTTGGATTATGAAGATTCATAGTCACATTTGTTCACCACTTAATCAACAGCTTTAAAATTTATAACAATTTTTTTTGATAAAAAAACTTTTTTAAAAAATTTTAGTTAAAAAAAGTATCTTTATTTATAAATTCTATATACATTAAAATAATTTTTTAAAATTATTAAAAATAAAAAAATAAATTTAGACCATCCAAATTAATTTTGAATAGTCCTCAAACTCCCCTTCCCATGGGCTTCACTAGCACGGACACGCTTTTTGATTGGTGGATCCCACATTTAATATTTCTCGTTGCATGCATGTGACGTTATTCCTACTAATATTAGTTTTACCCTTACGCATTGTTACATTACAAACGCCTACTTAATTACCACGAAGCTCTGAAGAGATGAGAGCACTAGTGAGTTTGAGAGGGAAACTAAATGGAGGATTTGGTGGCCCTGGGCCAACCAATCCGACACTAGAGGAGGCAGTAGAGATGTTACGAAGTCGTAAGAAGGTCCAAAAAGGTCAGAACACGGGGGTATCTGGTTGGCTAGTGATCCCCTGTGTTGAAAAATATATGATGGTGGGCTCTGGGGATGATCCCAAGGAAGTAGTTGGTGGTCAAAAGGCTACAAAGGAATCGGTGCAAGCTTTCGATAGTGAGGAGGGTTCAAAAGCAAAACTAGAAGTTGCCAGATTATTGTATAAGCAAGTATGTAAGGGGAATGGGAATGGAGATATAAAGGAGTCGAAGGAGGAAGATGGTTGGTGGCTAAATGAGGGGTGGAAATCAAGGATTAAGGTTGAATACACTTCTTTTAGACCGAACGTTAGTTTACTTCCAAAGTATAATAACCAAATAGCGAGAAAATGGCGGTTTGCAACTATTGTGACGGTGCTTGGATGTATGGTTCAGGAGGATGTGATTACAATGAAGTTGACTGTGTTATGGGGGGAAGTCAACGTTATAGATATTGGATCCAGTTTCTTCATTGTGGATTGCAAGCGTTAGGATACTTACGAGTTGGTCTTGATCTGAGGTGTGTGGCTTGTGTATAATCATTACATTAGTATACGACCATGAAGGGTAGATTTTGATCCAGACCATGGAGCGGTGACTACCATTACCACCTGGGTTCACATTGCTAAATTACCTCTGGACTATTACGAGCAAGGAACACTCTTTGTGTTGGGTAGTCAAATCGGGAATGTTCTGAGGATTGATGTTAATACTATGTGCAAATCAAATGGTCGTTTTGCAAGGATTTGTATCGAGCTGGACCTTAATAAGCCATTAGTCCGTAGCATTATGGTTAATGGCAAGGTTAAGAAGGTAGAGTATGAAGGGTTGCACCTGATCTGTTTCATGTGCGAAAAATATGGATTCAATGGAGATCATTGCCAGTTGAAGGGAAACTAGCCAATGAATGATGGGGGGTTAGCTGAGACGGTTGAAAGACAAAGCATGGGACCCAGGATATTCCAGTTACTGCACCTGTACAGGGGAAGGACGTGACGAAGGAGAAGACTTTGGGCGGCTAGATGGTTGTCTAGCGGCCATGGAGGGGTAGGAGATTGATTGGCTGATAAGGTCAAGGAAATGACTGTTATGGGAAAGAATCAAGCCGTTATTCTTGTGATACCCATGCAAAGATGATGGGACCTCATTTCATGCCCTGGATTTGGTTAACGATGACATTGCGGCACAAGCTTTGGCCAAGAATAAGGAGTATTTACGTTCCCAATCAGCTTCATCCTAGATTCCCGTGTTTCCTAATAAATCAATTATTATGACGAATCAACCAGGCTCACAAGCTTTGCCTCACACCATGGAGAAAAAATCTAAAAGCAAGAAGACTAGTGCAATAAAAATAGAAAAGGCCAAGGAGAACACCCAAACAAGGCCGATTTCTATAGAGGAGTATTTGGTGGTTGAAAAAAGATTGCAACATGGATCCATAGGCTTAAGTGAAATGGTGTGCTTTGAGGAAAATAAGGAGGAGAGGATAGAGAGAGGTGCTTCATCATGAGCTGTTCTAACTGCACAAAATGACCAACAGGAGAATACCATAGCAGCTGAATTTGTAACAAGAGTAACGGTCGATAATCCCTTGGATCCTGGGGAGGAGTTAAATTTAAAATTTCTGACTCATACTAACCCATTATCTGGGGAGGACGTGATGGAAGCGCTGGTGCAGGCTCACACCAACCTCATGCAGGATAGTTGAGAATTTTTGTTCTATGGTTCACATATTAATATTGGTTATTCTGAATTGTGTTATGGAATTGTATAGGAACTACAGCAAGGCTTTTTCCTTCGTTGATTCAGGATCTTTCATATTTTCATGATATTGATTGCTTAATGTTACTGGAGACTAGAGTTAGAGGGGAGAAAGCTCAACGAACAGCGACAAGGTTGGGCTTTCAGTTTTATGAATTAATAGATGTGGTGGGATTTAGCGGTGGTATCTGGATGCTGTGGAAATCATCAGTGGGTAGTATTGATGTAATTGAAAAGAATCATCAATACATGCATGTGGCGGTACGGGACCTTCCTGGGTGACACTGGTACATGACATTTGTATATGCGTCACCAAACATAGTTAAGAGGTGACTATTATGGTAGGAGTAGGAACATCTGAAAGGTATTGTTCAAGGTGCATGGGGATATGAACACTACTCTTACATTGGATAAACGTTTCTCTAATGCAGTTTCAGGTGTTTTTGTTAATAAGGAGTTTAGATAGTGGTTTGGTCAATTAGGAATGACTAATATCAGATTTGCTGGGCCAAGATTTATATGGCAATGGAAGGGGTATAGGGCTCGACTTGATCAGGCTTTAGTTAATATTGATTGGCTGCTGGATTTTCCTGAAATAAAGGTTGTATACCTTCCATAATTAAAATCCGATCACATGCCTATTCTAGTGCAGCTGAAAGAAAAACAAACACGTATGAGGAAAGATAGGCCGTTTTGATTTACAGCGTCATGGGTTCTGCATGATGAGTTTGGAGAGTTCGTACAAAATAATTGGGTACATGATGCTTCATGGACAGAGACTGTTGAGAAGTTCACAAAAGCATGTTTTTGGTGGAATCATGAGGTATTCAGGTTCACTAATTATAAGAACAATTAGGTGTTAAAGAGATTAAATGGAATTTAACTAGCTCTTTCCTGGGATTGTTCGAGGCAGGATCTTTATTCTTTACAAGGGAGTCTATGGAAAGAATTGGAAGCCCTTATTATCCAAGAGAATTTGATGTGGGCTCAGAAAGCTGGAGCGGATTGGCATGCCATGGGGATAAAAACACGCGTTACTTCCATCTTCGAGTAAATGGGAGGCGTAGGCATAATAAAATTTCAGTTATTAAGGATGAAGAGGGGTCCTGGATTTATGATAAGGAGGAAATAAAAGGTACAAGCGAGTAATTTTTTTGGCCAGTTATTCATGAAAGAGGAACATGCTAGGGATGTACTTTTATGTCCAGTGTCTTACCCCAATATTAGTACGGAGTAGCTTGAGGTATACGGATTAAAGGTGTATGATGAGGAGATTAAGTCAACTATTTTCGAAATGGGGGCTTTGAAGTGTCCTGGGCTAGATGGGCTAAATGCTTTGTTTTACCAACACTAGTAGGACAAGGTAGCAACTTCTATTACTTATTTGATTAAACATTTATTTATTAATCCTAGAGATATTGCAGATGTCAATAGTCCCTTGATTGTGTTAATCCCCAAGAAAGACCCTCAGAAACATTCCGGGACCTGCGACCAATTAGCCTATGTAATGTTATTTACAAGGTTATTACAAAGATTGTGGCAAAGTGAATTAAGGCCTTTTTACCCATTATTATAAGTCCTTTCCAATGTAGTTTTGTTCCAGGGTGGCTAAGCGTTGATAATATTATTATTGCACAAGAGGTGATCTATACTATGAGGGTCACTAAAAGGAAGGAAGGGATTATGACCATCAAGATAGATTTGGAAAAAGCCTATGACCGACTGAGCTGGGAATATCTCACTCAATGTTTACCAGAGCTTCAGATTCCGGTGAATATGCTAGACGTCATTAGTATTGTGTGTCCACCTCATATATGCAATTATTATGGAATGGAGGTAAAGCTCACTAGTTCAACCCATCTAGAGGAGTAAGACAGGGTGATCTAATGTCCCCGTATCTTTTTGTTATCTATATGGAGAAACTGACTCATATTATCCAGGAGATTATTCAGAAGGGCGAGTGGAGACCTATCCATCTAAATAGGAATGGCCCCTATCTCTCCCACCTTATGTTTGCAGATGATATTGTCGTTTTTGGTGAAGCTTTAATGCAACAGGCTCAAATGATTAAGCACTGTCTATATTGTTTTTGTGAGGCTTCTGGTATGAAAGTGAATTCAGTGAAGTGCAGGGTTTTCTTCTCACTTAACATTAATCATAATAGAAGACGTGAACTTAGTGATGAGTTGGGATTCACAATAACGGCGGATCTAGTGAGATATTTGGTAGTACCGCTGATTCATAAGCAAGTCACTAAAAAAACATTTAGAGATGTTGTGGAGAAAGTTTAGAAGCTACTCTCAAGTTAGAAAGTCAACACTCTTTCTCTTCCACGGTGTCATACTTTGGCTTCTTCTGTCACAGTAGCTATTCCGATTTATACCATGCAAATTGCTTTGCTTCCTCCTGCCACGTGTGCGAAGTTGGAGAAGTGCAACAGGGATTTTGTGTGGGGTTCTGTAGTAGTAAAGAAGAAGCTTTACCATGTGGCTTGGGATAATGTGTGCAAGAGTAAGGCTAGGCGAGGTTTAGGATTGCGACATGTGGATAAACAAAATCAAGCATTTCACATGAAACTGGGCTAGAGTTTGATTAAGCAGCGTGATGCTCTATGGGTACAAGTGATATAGAGCAAGTATAAGAATGGAAGTAATTTGATTCCTAATATTGATATTAGGAAAAAGGGCTCGAATGTTTGGTCAGGAATAAAATTAGTATGGGAAGCTACTGAATTGAATTTGACTAGGAGTATGGATAACAAGGAGGTCCGTTGGAAGGGCATGAAGGATGGAACATTTACCATTAAATTGCTTATGATAGTTTAATCAATTCTCGAGGCCTTCAAGATAGCACGTAAAGTAAGATATGGAAGCTTATAGTGCCACCGTGGTGTAAGACGTTCATGTGGCTGCTATATCATGACCGTTTGCTAATAAATAAGACACGGTTTAGGAGAAATATCTCTCCAGCAGTGCTTGTGATCTTTACATCACCCTAGTGGAGATGTGTCTCTATGTTCTCACAGATTGTGGGGAAGCACGGGCCTATTGGAGGCAGGTGGTGCCATCCCATTTGGCTCGAAGGTTCTTTAATGTTGACCTCCATAAATGGGTTGGTTTCAATCTGTCAGCTAAGGTTTCTGAATATGAAATGGGATGGCCGAATGTTTTTACTACTTCATGCTGGTTGCACTGGAAGAAAAGGAACACATGCATTTTTTAGAATCGGATTTTGACTAACAGATCAATTTTTCTTTAGTCTATGGCATGTTTATCTTCTCTTTATAAAACTTGCCATAAACTGCGAGGGATATAGATGGATGCCTCCGAATCCTAAGAGTATTAAGCTAAATGTGGTCAAGACATGAGAAATTTCCTGGAGCTATATCCCTTGCAGTTTATGGCAAGTTTCATTAAGATGTCGTGATATTCATTGGATGCTTTTAATCTTCTTATGGGAGAATGTGCACAAGACCAGCCTTTATGAAATGTCATTTCTGAAATTAGAGGGCTACTTTTTCAAAGTTGGGAGGTGAAATTACAGTATGTATGGAGAAAAAACATTACATGTGCAGATTTCTTAGCTAGAGAAGGGCATAAGGATATATTTTGAGATAGTTCTAGTTCAAGATGTACCGCCTGGGGCTTAAGGATGTATTTAGAGGACCTACAATGCTGCCATTGTAACATTTGTTCTATATGGATATTTAAGAGTTCTACGTAGCATGCTTTCCTAGTTTTCTTTATTTCAAGCTTTTGGCTTTCCTTTGTAATAGGAAAAAAACAGTAAAATAAGGACAAATTCCATAACAAAGGGTGTACAATGATTTTGGACTCTTCTCTCTTTGTGGAATTGTCTCTCTCATCCTTTCTGCAACTTTCTCCACTCTTGCTATCTTTTTCTTAGTTCTAATTTTGTCATTTTCCATTCCATTTATGCATATTTCCTTTGTGGTGAACCTTGAAGGCTTTACCTCTTTTACTTAACAGAAGAATCTTATATTTGTGACCTATTATTATTTTATGGGAAAATCCCTATAAAATACTCTTGAAATATGGAATTCCCTATTTGGTGCAATGAAAAATGAAATTCCTGATTAGTCTGGAGGTAGGAATCATGGATTGTAAATTTCAGTAGAAATGACACAACTAGCCTTGGAAAAAAGCCCGCCGAAATGCATGAGTGGGAAAGAAAGGAAGGGAAAAACATGAGAGAGGAAAGAAAGGACGGTGGTGGGAGGAAATATGTAAGTTTCAGAAGGCTTGAAAGTTGAAGACAAAGCAGAGATAACTGATGGTAAGTAATTCTTGTGTAGAAATGATGTTTGTGTTGTGAATCTTCCTCTTCTGAAATGCCTTACAAAATCCCCAATCATTGGCAGCAGAGATATGTGCCTAACATTATATGTCGAGAGTAGTTTGGGAGAGCAACAAGTAGGGGACCATTATCAACAATAGTTTCATAATTAACAACTGCATACTCTTGTTTGACAACATTCTTATCTTTTTTTACAACTGACAAGATTGCGCACTTCTGACTTCCTATGACCTCTGAAAACAATAGCGGGCCAATAACAATATGCCTTTCATTAGTAACAACTTGTTGGTCTTGGTTAACGCTGTAAACTTATTGTTTAACAACTTTACTATTCCTGTTTACCAATTTTGTTGGAGGAAAACAAAGACATGCCTAAGGGGAAATTCAGCCACATTTAGTGTCACACAACACAGTGAAAGCAGAAACATAATTACATATGTTGCATAATCACATTAACATAATAGCATTATATGCACCATAATTATAGTAACATGATATCATAATATCCTGCATAATTACATAACTGCATAAGGTACACTCTTAAAGCTGTGACAGTAGATGTTTGGCACCTGTACATTTGTAATGACAAGGGAACATTAACATTGCACTTTACCCTAATGTTTCCTTGTTAGAACCAAAAAATGAAGACATATGCAGCAACCCGTTTTCCTAAAAAAAACTATACATATTACTTCAATAGGCTTGCTAACTATGAACAGGGTAACTTTAGGAAATTTACATTACTATCAACAGCTTTACTTCTAAATATTGTAGCTCTTTATATCTGCAAAATGGTTATTTTAAAAGATGATTTTTGCCAAATTCAGTTTGGATTTGGTTTTTTGCATTTCCATCTAGTATGCCCCGCTTCATGGCATATTCCATAGTGGTAAATCTTCTTATTCTGGAATTGTGATTCACGCCTACTGGTTCTTGGCCTTCTAGCAGGTCTGGTTGTCCTAGGGGCTAGGTGTAGGTGCACTCTCTACTCTACAAAGTAGCTTATTAGATCTTCCAGCAATTTGAACCGTCGTACACAAAGCAATACTTTCATAGTACTATGCTTCATCTTCGTTTTCCACACTAGTATGACAGTCAATAGATATTCCTTGTGAGAGTCCCAAGGAATTTACATATCTACAGTCAATTATAATAACAACTTTTGATACTTAATAACCCATAATAGTTTCACAAATAACAACTATCATCCCTAAAAAATTTGCACTTACATTTATGGGTCATATGATATGTGCATACATTATCATTTCCTTTTGCTTCTATATACACATGGCCACTCCTGTCATTGTATTCAAAAAGGTTTTCAACTTCACCATCATCATTTAAATCTATTAGTGTGCTTTCATCAAACCTCAATGTATACTTCATCTCACACATGTTGCAATCAATACCAAGCCATAATGATATCATCAACCTCAAATCTCCAAGCATTATCACCTCTTTCAAGCACTTCAACTTCACATAACCACCATTATATTTATTTTACCTTCATCATTCAACACATATTTCCCTCCAACATGAAAATAACAAAATAGTTCGTTCACAGATGCTGTGCCTTTGTTGCATGTCATTTTACATGCCTACCTGCAAAAAAAACAAAACGAAACGAAATAATTAATTAAACAAAGCCACTTATCATTATGTCAGTTAAGTAATCTTGTCAGCCATTGTTTATGAAATAGAGTAATTGCTCATTTCATCGCCAAACAGGGGTAATTAACAACAAATCCATATGTTTTAACATCCTCATATTCACTATTAACAACATCGCCCACATATCATCACCCTGTATCTAGTATCAACAGCAACACGTTATATTTTACAGTATATTTTAACAACTTTGTATTCTCAATTAACATCACAATTTATTTCAACTTCTCCATCCCCATTATTAACAATGTCCCCATGAACTATTAATAACAATATCATTCATTTTAACATCTCCATCTTCAGTATTAACAAAACCCCCTATAGTATTACCCTCCTTGTACCATTAACAACAACAAGGTATCTTTTCACATATCCTTCTTCACTGAAAACAACACCATCCCCCAACCAAAAAGCCTCAGCTTTATCACAGCGCGCTGCAGCCATTACGGTTTACTCCCGCGAGTGCCTCGAACAACAAAAAACCCACAATCTTCACCATTCATACCACTAAACATAATGAAATCCACCGCACAACTATCAACAATCTCCCATTACCTTAAATCTGCAACCTTTCTCCATCTTTAACCAACACCCCCTTACCCATAAAAGCTAGCGTCCATTACCAAAAACCTATCACAAACATTCACAATTTCAGAAGAGGAAGATGGAAGATTCACAATACAAACATCATTTCTACACAAGAATTACTTACCGTCGGTTATCTCTGCTTTGTCTTCAACTTTCAAGCCTTCCGAAACTTACGTATTTCCTCCCGCCACCGTCCTTTCCTTCCTTTCTCATGTTTTTTCCCTTCCTTTCTTTCCCACTCTTATGCATTTCGGCAGGCTTTTTTCCAAGGCTGGTTGTGTCATTTCTACTGAAATTTACAATTCTTGATTCCTACCACCAAACTGATCAGGGATTTTGTTTTTTACTACACCAAATAGGGAATTCCCTATTTCAAGCATATTTTACAGGGATTTTCCCTTATTTTATTGTGAACATTACAATCAGCTTCACAAATTAGTCCAGATTACTAGTTTAAGATCTCATAGGGCATTAGGATTTAGAGAAATTCCTATCTTTGGTTGAAATTTTCCGTATGCTCCTAATCAGGAAAAGAACTACATAATTTTGTATATGCAGTATAATCCATTGACCTATAATTAAGTAGTACTTAATTATTGCTTTCTAAATCTTAGTTATAAGCCACTTTCAATGTGCTTCTTTTTTTTTTTAAGAACATTCAACATGTTTCATTAGAATAACCACTAAAACACACTCAATTTTTGACAAAATTCACACTGAAATGTTTTTCTGTGACAAATTCGATAAGAAAAATTTTTGATGGAATTTTTTCGGGACTAATTTTGTCAAGAAAAAATAAAAAAATTATTATTATTTTTATAAATTTAATTTTAAAATAATATCTTTATAAAAATAAAAATTATTATATTAATAGCTATATAAACATATAAAAACAATTTTAAATAATTATTTTTAAAATTATGATAAAATATATGCAATTTTTTTAATAATATATTATATATAAAATAAAATAATATATAACTTAATACACACACATATATATTTTAAAAATACACACACACACACATTATTAGTTACTAATTAAAAATAAAATAAAATATTAAAAATTGGATAAAAATATATTTATATGAAAATTTATTTAAGATTTAAAACCTGTTTCATTGGAAATTAATTTATATTAAAAATTATAATAAATATTAAAAAACTAATTCAAATTATTATTTAATTTATAATTAGTTTTTGATAATATATATAATAAATATATATTTATAAATAATTAATATGTATAATAATATTATATATATATATATATAGTTTTGTAATAGTAAAATGTAGATCTATTGCAGCTTAATTGGCAAAGCTTGGCCTTCACATGCATGAAGTCATGGATTCGAGACAAGGGAAAGAACCAGGTCAAAAAAAAAAAAAACAAAGACAAGGGAAAGAGGCATCTCTAGGAATGATAGTGTGACAACATGAGGCACGATGAGTGGTGCATGTGAGTCGGCGGCTGCCGCTGACGACACTTGTCATCACATCATAATCAATACTACCTCCGATCTTAAATATAGGACATAATTTATAATACAAATTACACTATAAACTATGTGGATTGGAAAGAGAGTATGTTATAAATAACTGTTCATCGAAGCTGCTACAATAGCCATCTTATTCATGGCATCAAACACATATCACTATTCACCCACCAATCTTCATATTTTTTGAATAAAAAATCCTCCATCGGGATGCACACAAGTCGCTGCAGGCTAAATAACACACTTTCTTTTAGGGGTGAGCATGGTGCCCAGTAGCCCGGTGCGCCCACCCTGGCCCTGCAAAAAATTGCCCAGCTCAACCCTAAAAAAGTGGCCCGAAAAAATTTTGGGCAGCTTTGGGCGGGCTAATAACCGGGCAGAGCCGGGCATCGGGCAAGGGGTGCTGCCCTGCCCATTTGGGCCTGCCCTGAAAATTATTTTCATTTATTTAAAATATAAAATTTCATATCAATTAAATATTATTTCATATATATATTTTTATTTAAAATATATATTATCTATTGTATAATACTCTTCTGATCATCTCTTTTTTGCCCTAACCACTAAACACTATTTACAAGTAGATTTCTTCCTTTCTTCTTTACTTTGTGCTGTATTAAATTATACTTGCTTTTTATTTTCTTTCCAGATGCTTCATCATTTGATCAACTTTTGGGACATTGAATTAATACAAACTACTTTGACTTCACGGCTTTAATTAAATCATTTTTTTTCTTATTTATAATGGATTATGGATGTTGTTTAATTTTTAAAGTATGGATATTTGCTAAGACATATGGTATTTTTTAAATTTCAAGACTCTAAGTTGTAGACTTATTTTAAAATATCTCAAGATGTGAAATCATCGAATGTATTTGAAGTTTATATATACTTAGGGCGAAGTTAAGACATATATGGTATTAGTAACTACAGGAATGTTTATGAAATTCATAAGAAATTATTTTTTTCATAAGTGGATAAGATAAGGCGTTATCACTTGGGCAGGGAAGCCCACCCTGCCCAGCCCACCCTTGCCCAGCCCAAAATAGTTAGGGCTTTTAGCGGGCAGGGCCAGGCATCGGGGTGCAAAATACAGCCCGTTCATCCCTTGGGCAGGGCATCGGGCAGGGGTCTCGCCCTGCCCACCCCTGCCCACGCCCACCCCTACTTTCTCTATCATAAAAGCCGTATCACGGCCTCAGGGGTGTAGATAATAGAAGTGAAGCCTACTTATATTCTGCCTCCCCATTCTCTCCTCCAACCAAAACCCTCCTTGATTTGCATTCTACTCCTCATCTAGTTGTGTGCCAAATGGGAGTCTTCTCCCAATTCAAATTTCAAAAGTCATCTCTTTTTCTTTTTTCTCTTCATTTATTTTTGTACATCTTTCTTTAGAAACAAATATGTAACGTTGTTTAAAATTTCAAATCTAATTATAAAATTACAAATTTAATCTCTCTCTTCATTTTTTAAACAATCCATCCAGTATCAGATGTCATTTATGTTAGATATTTTATTAAATATAGTTACATATATTATTATTTAGATTATATCTGTTTATTTCAGATTATATCTAGATTACTAATTGATCATATAAGGATATTCTAGATATTGCTAGTTTATTATTTTCATCAATATTAAATAGTTTGGATATTATTTGATTATTCTAGATACTGTTTATTTGTTAATTTGAATAAAATATCTTCTGATTATGGCCCATATGTGAATTAGATAGAGATTTGATTTATGGTTACTTACTTAGGGCCCGTTTGGTTCGATTCCATTACACCCTGCGATGCAGTGCAATGCGATGCAATGGTAATGCAATGTAATATTAATTACAAGGGTAGTTTTTGGTTTGATTTTTAAGCAACATGCAATGAGTTAATATTTTAACAATTATTTAAAATTAATATATTACACAAAGTCCATTTTACCCCTTAATATAATCTTTGTAGAAAAAATAGTTACAAGCCGATGATGGAGGGGATGGAGGAGGAGGAGGTAGTGGTGGTGGCAATGATGGGGGTGGCGGGGGAGGAGGAGGAGGTGGTGGCGGTGGTGGGGGTGGGCGGTGGGCCGGTGGTGGCGGAAGAGGAGGTGGAGGTGGCGGTAGGCGACGGGGGTGGAGGAGGTAGTGGTGGTGGTGGCGGTGGCAGCAGCGGGGGTGAGGGTGGCAACGGAGGAGGAGGTGGTGGTGGCGGTGGGCGGCGGGGGTGGAAGAGGTGGTGGTAGGCGGTGGGCTGGTGGCCGTGGAGGATGAGGTGGTGGCGGCGGCGGAGGGGGAGGTGGCCGCGGTGGTGGTGGGCAGTGGGCTGGTGGCTGGGCTGGGGGTGGCGGGGGGTGGAGGTGAGGCGGTGGAAGAGAAAGAGGTTGTGGCGGTGGCAGTTGTGACGTGATACGGCAAGTGAAATAAAATAAGTGAAATAAAGATAAGGAAAACTAAAGGGTAAATTAGACTTTTTAGACCATGCAATAGGATGGTAATGAGGATTCATAGGGGGGGAGGTATGAATGAGGATTACCAATTTTTTGGTAATCATCATTACCATGGTAAACCCTATTACCATGCTAAAAAGCAACCAAACACTCTTCTCTAGGTAATGCAATCATGATTGCCATTGCAGACATGCAATGCGGTCGAACCAAACGGGCTCTTAGTTGATAAGCTATTTCAAACCTTGATAGATGACTATAAATAGCATACGCAAAGTCAGAGCAATAACACAAAAAATATGGACTTGCTCCCTAAGGGTTCCTTGATGGGTGACGGCTATTCCCAGATCATCACTATGCCTATCTTCTAGTTAGAAGAGACCCTGATTTTATTTTCTTCTAACCTCGTTTCTTGTTTATAATTTCTCTTATTTTCATATCATGAGATGCTTTGCTTCAACTAACTATGGCGGGAGGTTTCTCACATCAAGTTGGGATTGGAGCCTCTACTGCCCCAATACTAATGTGCTTTCTGCTGTCCCATATTTTGGGGCCTTCCCAAATATATTTTTTATAACTCTTTGGATCATTAGATTTTACACAAAATGAGTGAAATTTTGATACATTATGGGCAAAAAATGGATTATTTTCAATTTTTTATGATTTTTCAAAGATTTTTCAGAAAAATAGTGTATTTTTTTTCACTTTAAATACTTTTTTCTAAAAAAATCTTTGAAAAATCATAAAAAATTGAAAATAGATCCATTTTTTGCCCATAATATAATGGTCTAAAGAGCTATAAAATTTCAAAATTTCACTCATTTTATGTAGAATTTAATGGTATAAAAAGCTATAAAAAATATATTTGGGAAGACCCCAAAATATGGGGGCAGCAGAGAGCACATCATGATTGGGGTAGTAGAGGCCCCAATCCCCATCAAATCTTCTGTTACTGCTTTTTCTTGTGGAATTATGCAATGTATTTTGGCATCATCATAAGGTTTTTTTTATCACTCTCTATCTATTATTTTTTACATGTTATTTTATTTTATTTCTATTTTTTAAAAAAAAATAACCTGAGAATAATAATGAAGCATCGTCTATGCTGTTTTCCATTATTCCTCCTTAATTCAGTTTTTTGAATATTATGTGATGATGTTGTGTTCTTCAATGGAATTTGAAGATTCAAACTCACTCTCTTAGTTTAATTCCGAATCGATATTTACATTGAGTATTTCAAATGATTTTTTGTTTATATACTTACATTCAATATATATATATATGGGATGATTTCGCAGTCAATGGGAAATTAATGATTTCAGTCCTCTTTGAAAATCGTTGTCCTTACTATCGAGACCCATACTCCAAATCCGAGACATTAAATTGATTCTATTTTCTGCAATTTTAATTCCCTATATGCTTGGTGTTTTCTATTAATGGGATGAAAAGAAGAACCTCCCTGGTCTTCGATGCCGCCTTCATCGTCTACTTGATTATGTTTTAAATCTTGAAATCGTGTTTGATCTTGATGTATATTTGTTTAATTATCTTGCACATTGTGTTACGAGATTGTTTTCCTTGATCACTATTGTTGAAATTGCTGCCCAAGACACCAAAGACGAAGCCAGAAATCGCCGGAAAATGCAGTATAAAGGTGCGTTGGCCCGGCTCTGTGATGGTTTACATCCAGGTCGCAATGGTGGATCGGGTCAGGCATTTAGGATCCGTCTCCTTGGAGAAGATGATGCAAAATGATGTTATTTTAGCTCAGAGTGAAACGCACCGTTTCGCTAAGTAGAAGAAGAATTTAAACTTTCATAAAATACTCAGAAATTGTTAGATCAATGTTTTGAGGAAAATCCTAGAAATTTTGCAAATAGAAAAAATTATATTGTAAGAATAGAGTCAAAAATAGATAAACCAGTTTATGAAAAGCCGAGAAGATATTCAAAGTTAGATTTGGAAGATTTTCCTAAAATAATGGAAAAATTGATAAATCTAAACCTAATAAGAGCTTCTAAAAGTCCATAGAATTGTCCAGGATTCTTAGTAAGAAATTATTCATAACAGAAAAGAGGAGAACCAAGATTTGTAATAGATTATAAGCCTTTAAACTAGAGTTAGGAATATGGGCCAGCCCGTGGGTTGCGGGCTGGCAAAATGCCAACCCTAACCCGAAGTGTGTGGGTTGCGGGCCACCCGCGGGCTCGCATTGTTTTTTTTGAAAAAAAAAATTTCTATTTTTTAAAGAGGATTGAAAATATGATATATATATATATATATATGAGTTATTAAATTTACCTTCCTAACATCAATCATTTCTCTTATAAAAATTTAAAAACATAATCTACAATTCAAGATATAAAATTATCAAATTTGTTAAAGTTTATAAACAAAACATAAACTCATCCTCAAGTAACCAAGATATAATAATTTTGTTTAAAGAAGAAGGAAAGATGCTAAGATTTTTTCTCTTTGGATTGGAAGGTACCAAGATAAGAGTGAAAAACTTATAAGTTTTGTAAAATTATTATACGTAAAATAAAAAATAAAAAATTTTGCGGGCCAACCCGCGGGCTATGCGGTGCGGGCCTGTGCGGCCTGCATTTTTGCGGGTTGGGATAACCGGTCAAAACCCGCGGGCTCGCGGGTTGGGCCCACGGGTTGGGCCCATATTACCGACTCTACTTTAAACAAGGTTGTAAAATCTAATACATATCCACTCCCAAGGAAATATGTTCTTTTTGATAAAATCAAGGACTCTGAAATATTCTCAAAATTTAATTGTAAGTCTGGATTTTATCAAATTGAATTAGAAGAAAGCTCAAGAGAGTACATTGATTTTAGAGTACCAAATGGACATTATGAATGGAATGTCTTACCAATGGGATTAAAAACTAGTCCGACAGTATTTCAAGAAAGAATGGACCAGATTTTTATTCCATATAGATCTTTTATCTTGGTATATATAGATGATGTACTAATCTTTTCTAAAAGTATAGAAGACCATAAAAAAACATCTATTTGTTTTTGCTAGTCTAGATTTTAAAAATGGATTAGTATTATCAAGAAAGAAAGTAGGAATAGGAAAAACTCAGATAGAATATTTGGGTTTAAAAATAAAGCCTAGAGGAGTTGTAGAACTACAACCTGATATTATTCAGACAATTTTAACATTTCCGGATGAAATAAAAGATAAGAAACAGTTGATGTCTTTCTTAGGCCATCTTAATTATACAATGAATTTTATCCCTTATGGGGCTTTAGTTCGAGGCAAATTACAAAAGATGCTTAGAAAGAATAAACCCTTTGAGTGCGGGGAAACTGAAATCCAAGAGATTAGAAAGATTAAAGAATATGTAAAAAGCGAAGTCAAACCTTTACCCTTACCAAAGGATGAAGATGATTTGTTTTTACAGACTGACGCTTCTAATCATTATTGGGGAGCAGTACTGCGAAAGCGGGAAGAACCCATAAATCCAATTTTATCTTATGCTTCAGGAACATTCAAAGGAGCAGAGATAAACTATGATATAAATGAAAAGGAGCTTCTTGCCGTTAAATATGGAATTAAGAAGTTTAAAATCTGGATTGTTAGCAAAGAAATTGTTGTCGAGATAGATAATACCCAAGTAAAAACATTTATTAATCATAAATGTCCAGATTCGATCGCTAGCCAGTGAAGAGCCAAGTTGTCTGCATGGTTTAGTATGTATTCTTTTAAAGTTATTAATATTAAAGGAATTCATAATATATTTGCAAATTTTCTTAGCCGATATGGAAACCAATTCCATGACTAGTCTGATGGATCAAATTCAAAAGATCTAAGATGAAGAAGCCAAGTTGGAATCTCTTCTAGATTTCCAAAGTAAACAGTATGAGGAGCTAATGAAGCTTCATAGCCAAGTTATACTTCAAAGAAATATATTACTTCGACTCAGAACTGATTTGAAATAGTTTATAAGGAATTCTAATCCTTTGAGCGAAGAATCCTAGAAAGACTTAGCCAGTTCTTCTGATTTAAGCGAGAAAAGTCTTCTTGGTAGAATACTGGAAGCGAGAAAGTCAGAAGCAATAGCCTCTGCAATATTAGCCAAGCCGGATGAAGAATCTAAAATTTGTAAAGATTCTAGTGATTCCAAGAAAGAGGATAAAGAGGAAATCTCCTTAGTGAGACCTAATGATTTATCCAAAGAACAAAGGCAAAGAGCCTTAGAACTCAATAGTTCAGGATCCAAGACTGAGACAATAGTAGAGACTAAAGTCTGTGAAGTCAAGGAAATAAATCCTGAATTGGAAAAGTTAACTCAAGAGTTACTTGGTCAAAATTTTGTTCAGGTACCTAAGAAAACTATTCAGTTGGGGTTTACATCTGCAGAAAAAGCCAAACAGTTACATCCTCACTCGAACCAGTTTCCAAAATTACCTGAGAATACAAAAACCAGAGGCCAATTTCTTCTTTAAAATAACCAAGTAGTTACCCTAATTTATTTAGGGAATAACCAAGAGTCCTCCAAAACTTTTGCTATAGATTATGGAAGTTTTTATCTAAAAGTAATAACATTAAGTGGAGCACCAAAAGAAGTGATTAAAGTTGTGTTTAATTACGGATATCTTTCTTTATCCTATTTTGAAAATTGTTCCCAGGTTGAAGAATTACTCAAGCCAATCTATTTAGCTATTAAAGATCTAGATAAGATTGGACCATCCAAGTTAAATTTGCCAAGTTTGGAATAGTTCCTCCAAAGTATGGATTTTCAGGACCTTACATTTGTCAAGTAGGGACTGTTAACCATGGAAGCCAAATTAATCTAAAGATCAAGAAAAGTCAACCGGGTGGAAGAGCTGACTTTAATGAAGACTATATTAGTATGAGGAGAGCAGCAGGATATGCTCCTTATCTTCTTGTTGTATGATGAACCCATGTCATGTGAGTTCACAAAATAAAACTAGGTTTAGGAATGTAGCATAGTAGCTCAACCTAGGTCATTCTTGTGAGGAGATTAATTTCCAAGTTCCTAAGTAGTAAAGTGATAAAAAACCTTAAAGTTGTGAGAAATCATTTTGAGAATTTGATTTTTAAACTAATGAAGTAATCTAAGCTAAAACAATATTTTTGTTTTTTGTTTGGTTTCTAAAACAAAGAAGCAAACGAAATCGAAATTAACACTAACAACAAGATAAATTCAATTAACTAGTATAATGATAAAATGGGATTCCCTTGAGTTGGGGTTTTAGTCTTCCTTGCTTGCTAATGATATGAATTCCACAATGAGTTAAGAGGATGGAACTAAGTTACCACTAGCTCCATACTTGCAATAATCATTTAATTCATTCTACCGAAGCAATTAAATAAATACCACCAAATAATTCAAACTCAAGGAGATGAATAATCAACTTCCAATTCTAGCTTGTAATTACTATTACAATAATTCAAAACATTCAATTTAATCATTTAAATCCACTTAACCAAGTTGGAATAAACAATTCAACCTACTCATAATATGAATCATACAAAGCTTAATTAATCAACTCCTAGCTCAACAACCAAGTTTATTCACTTGGCTTAACGCTCTATATCACAATTACATACTTAACCAAGCTACATAATCATGAACTAAAAAGAGATCTTAAAAGAATTCCATTGAAGTTTAGAAGCTCAAACCATTACCTAACTCAAGGAAATCACCAAAGCTTAGCTATTCATGGAAGAGGAAGAAGAGGAAGCTTGATAAAAAGAGAAAGAATCATCCATGGGGAATTAAGATGCAGCACCGAACAGCACCTTCTTCAAGTGGCGGCCCCCCTCATGCTTTTTCTTTGATTTCGAATCTCTCATTCGCTTCCTTCATTCCCTTAGTCCACAATGTCGGCTGCTTCATTTTTTCATTCGGTCAGCCTCCTCTATGCACATCCCCTCTTCTTTTCTCCTTTATTCCCAGCCGCAACACCCTTCTCTTAATTCCCTCTTTTCGTTTGTTCTCGGGTCAGCCTTTAGTGCCAATCGGGTCAACAATGTCAGCTAAGCTCCTTTATTCTTCATTCAACCATTCACCTCGGTCCATAGCTCTTTTCTCATTCAGTTCATCATCTCCAATTCAGTCAAGCTGCTTGCTTTTTCTTCATTAATTCCACACGGTCCAGCAGCTCCAATTGAGTCAACAAAATCAGCTCACTCCCTCTCAATTGGTTCAGCGTCTCCCATACGGTCCAGTTGATCCCTTTCTTAATTCCTATTTGGTCCAAGTCTTCTTCAATTGCTCCAGCTTACTTCTTAGCCCATCAGTCAACTCTTCTCCTTTTTCTTCAATAATCCATTCCAATTGTTGGCTGAAAATTGGAAGACTTGTTGCTGCTTGCGTGCTTGACCTTTCTAAATTCTTTTGGTCAGCAATTTCAGCTCCCTTCAATCTTCTCTTCTTCAATCATTATTTTCGGTCTAGAGCTCCTCCTCATTTCTTCAATTATCCCCAATTCGGTTCAGCTCAACTTCCTTTCTTTAATTACTCAAATCGATCCAACTAGCTCCCTTCTTCATTTCCCTTTTCGGTTTACTCCCTTTTTCCTTCTCTTCACCAATTCAGTTTTGCATGTCTCAATTCAGCAGCCGCCACTCTAATGCCAAAACAATGACCTCCTCTTCTCTTCCTTTATTCTTTAGGTTAAAAGTGAGTTGTGCCTTGTTTGGATAAGAGATAAAAATCTGTTTTAAGCATTAGGCATAATTGTAACCACCAAACAAGGCCCTTACTCATTTAACCTCATCTTAGAAAACAAACGTGAAAATAAATTCTGCACTTGTGATGTTCCACTTTTGTCCTTCATCAAGCTCCAAAATAACATCTTTAACATTAACCACTCAAGTTGTGCCACATCATCACCTACAAAATTATATTCACAAAGGTAATATCTTTTGTTCACAATAAAGAATAATGAGAATAACAAATATTAATTAAAAATATAACAATTTTACCACTTTAATTCCCAAATTATTCTTCCATTAAAGTCTCACATTAACACTTGATTATGCCCAAAATATTCAATTAAGTCCCACAAAAGCCTAAGATTAATTAATAAAAATATATAAATATTGAACTCTATCAATGTAGACGAGATGTTAGAAGATGATGGAGCTTGGACCTGCCATGTGACGGAGTCTGCAGTAGTCTACTATAGAAAGAAGAATCCGATGAAGCAAGGAGTAATTAGCCAACTCAATGCCTTCAGAAGGAAGATAAGGTTGAATCAAATCAACGCAAGCAACAAAGTTAAAAAGAATCTTTGTACGAAAATGCATAGAAAAGAAGAAAAGCAGCACAGCTATATACTTTATCAACCACTGTCGTTAGAAACGACAGAAAAAGAAAAGCAAAAGCAGGCGACAAGTGTGTTGGCCACCTAAAAAGAAAGAAGCTTTTTTAGAAGCCTTATCCGATAAAGACACGAGACCAGGCCAGGTGATTAAAGCTGTCGGCCACGAGACTAAAAGACACCACCCGTGATTTACTTTTTGTAACTAGGGTTGTGTAAAGGAAACTATGGTTGAGTTATAAAACCATGGTTACCTACTAGTCAAGTTTCTATATAAACCGAATGGGGTTTTTTTTTACAAAGCACGAATTAGCACCTTACTCGCTAATGTACTTTGTTTTTCCCCAGACTATGTACATGTTTTTCGAGTAAATAAAATCCAAGGAATCCTTATTCCTTGTTTCTATCAATATGCTTCTAAACTAATATTCAAGAGAAGAGAGGATGAGTTGAGGTAATCACCTGGATAACCGGACGATACAGTTTCTGATTAAGTAGTTTCTTAATTCTCGAAGGTCTGCCAGCGTTTGTGGTAAGCCCGTTAAGGCAGGAGGCCGTAGATGGTGTAATACCAACCGAAAGGTGTTGAGGCAGAGAAGTGAGGAAGAGGAAGCGACTTGCGGAAGACGAGTTGGACCCAGTAAATCCTAATCTCTCATCTTGTTATAATCCTGATTATTAGATAACTCGAAGCATGATAGGAACAAAACTAGGGATTCTTTGATTTTATAAACATGAAAAATTTAGTTTTAGAACTAATGTATATAGCCAAGGAATATTACAAGAACATCTATATTTATATGGATGAAATGAGTATAATTAGAAGATATCCGAAAATACAAGCAGCTATATTTGAAAAAAGATTACATTCTGTTTTAGCCGAGTTTATAGAAGAATTTGGAGATACTTTTGATTATTCAGACGAGTATTTATTACAAAATTTCTGGCTATTTAGTTTACGAGATTTTGTTCAAGTTAAACATTATGTTCACAAAGCAATTAGCCAATGTATAGTTGATAACTATATAGCACAAGAAGCCTATAAAGAGAAAAGAATAAGCCTAGGTAAACAATTAAATCCGTTAGTTCCAAAATCACCAACGGATTATTGGAAAATAGAATTAGCCAAGAAACGTAAATGTGGATGTATGTCTTTAACTTGTGAGTTAGAGAAATTATCCCTACAAGCCAAAATTCCTCAAAATTTAGAAGAAAATTCTAAATTAGCTGAGGCACCACCGAATTCTAGCAAAGTGGTATTAGAGCCTAAGGATAAATATGCTATCCAAACAGGATCTGCTTCTTTATCCTATGATAAAGAAGATCATAGAAGAAGAAAACTTTAGTGTATGTATAGTAAGTCATCTGATTATCCATATCTTTAAATGATTAGTTTAAAGAATAAGAAAATTGAAATTGAAAAAGAATTATCTAAGGCAAGAAAGTTAGAGATAATTAATCAAGGATTACCAATTAATTTAGAACCGATTCAAAACCATTTGAAGGTTTTAAGACACGAGTTAGAATTAATAAGTGAACAAATTAAAATAGACTCTAAACTTACTCGAGAACAAATAAATACAGAAGCATCTAGTAGTAAAGTAAAAGTTACTTCAAGAGTAAAAGAAGTATATCCTTTTTCCTAAGCTATACCAAGTGCTATAGATAAGGAAATAGAAGAATTAAAAATTCTGTTAGAAGAAAAAGAAAAAAGGAAGTTAGAAAGAAAGAAAAGATGAGAAATGAAGATAAAAGAAAATGAATATGAAGAAAAGAAAAGAAAGATTTTAGAAGAATTAAAAGCTAAAATCTAAGAAGAAAACGATGATGATTCAGAAGGATCATTCTCATCAACTAGTCTTAAAGAAGAAAAGGCAATCATAGAAACAAAAAGTTTCACCTTAGAAGAGTATTTAGAAAACGAGTCTTCTTACAGTTTAAAAGAAGAAGAGATAAGTCAAGAATTAGGTAAAGAATTAACTAATCAGTTAATTGAAACCCAAGCTAATAAAGTAAGAATGGAAGAAGGTCAAACTTCTAATTCAGTGAGAGTTGAAAGTAGACGAGTATATGGAAACAGAAACCAAGAAAGATAGTTATAATCTTCTAGGAAGAGATTATCGATATTATCGATATGAACTAAGTGATAATCCAATGGAATTTGTTAGACCAAATGGGGTTATCTTAAATTTAGATTGTGAAATAGATCCAGAAGCTAAAATTCAAGCATGGATAAAAGAGAATACAGTAGTAGCAATGTCTAAACAACTTAATGTTTCACAGGCATTAGATTATTTAATGATGACTACCCGAGGGCAAACTTATAAATTCTTTCAATCAGTTAATCCAAAAGTTAAAAATGATCTTAGATCATCAGCCAATATCCAAGAGTTAGCAACAAAATTAGAAAATTTAATACTTTGGGAATGGGTAGGAGACCCAAAACAAGAGACAGTAGCCTAATAGACTCAAAAGAAAACTCAAGAGTCTATTAGAAGACTTAATCAATTAGCAATGTGTTCTCCATGTTATTTGGAGCAATATATTTGTAATTTTCAAGATATCTTTTATGAAGGTAGATTTGGAGACCCAGGAGTCCAAGAATATGATATATATTCTAGACTATTTTTTTCAAAAGATATCTGAGCCATGGGGATCTCAGATAGAAAGGGATTATTATACCTATTATAATAATAAGTATAATACCCAAGAAAATGATACTTAAGGTCAAAAGATAAAATTTAGTCGAAAATGGTTTAAGGAAGTATGTCTTAAATAGTTAATGAATAGAAAAATAGAGAAATGGAAGCAAACTAAAGGATTATGTTGCGACCAATTACTCGAGAAAAGATGGGGTTTTAAACCACAATTTATAGAAAGAAGAAAGAAAAAGAAGAATTGGAAACCCAAGAAAGTGTCTAAAAAATATAAGAAAAAGAAATATCCTAAATATGGATATTGGAAGAAAAAGACAAGTAATTATAAGCCAAAAACACAGTGTACTTGTTATATTTGTCAAGAGAAAAGACATTATGCTAATGAATGCCCTAATAAAGAAAAAAGAAAGAAAGAAACTAAAGTTTTTGAAACTTTAGATGAACAAGGATTTCATCCTTGCGAATAAAATGAATATTCAGTTTCATACCGAAAGAGAAAATGATAATTATGACTAGTGAAACCCATATTTTCAATAGTTAGTTAGCAGCCAAAATAGAAAAAGAAGAATTTGATCTTGAACCATCAAATATCTTTAAATCTGAGATTTTGAAAAATATTTTTAAGAAGAACAAATCACATTATTTTGTGATAAGAAAGATTCAAGAACCAATAAGAGTAGATCAAGCTACTTCCGGGACAGCTGAGATACCCTTATTAACTAATGAGATTGCTGAAGAAGAATTAGAAAAAATAAATAATCCGAAAGTTCAAAATATATATATAGCACCAGTACAAATTCTAGTAAAAGCCTGTTTTAGGTCTGGAATTAGTACACCAATCCAAGTATATCTGATGGATGATAGAATTATATCTAGTCTGAAACATGTCAAAATTGGAATTGTTTCAGGAGATTTAATTTATCAGAAATTAAAGTTTGTAGTACAACCAAACTTTAGTTTAACAAGACGAGAACCGAATAAACAAAGAGTATTAAAATTATGCTATAAATTGTCAGGAATAGACATGATGCCAAGAAGTGATGTCATGACTATCGAATCCAAGATTCTATATGCATTTACAGAAGATCATAAGATTAGAAGAAGAACTAAAGAGAGAGTAATGATTCCCTCTATATTTAGTTCGATTCTGAGAAATGACCCGATACCCACAGATGATATGTTAATTCCAACCAAGATTGTATTAGAAGCCTCTAGACAGAGACCTTTAATACAAAATCCTGTAATTCCAAGATTATCATTTGATAATGGTAATATAATAATAAGACATCTGAGAACAATAAGTAATATGGAAATACCAAATAGAGTAATAAATTTGGAACCAGTAAGACAAGAAGAAAATGGTAAATATCTAATACCAATGGTATTAAAAAACGAAAGAGTTGCACAAAATTGTGTAATTAATACAACGGTACAATATTCTCATATTAAAGATTCTTTAATATCACAAGCTGTACTGACCAAACTGGACAATGCTAGAAGATACAATCCTTTAGAGATTGTAGAAAAAGAAGTAGAGTTAGCCTTAACTCTATTTACAAATGAAAATCAAGAGTTGGTAATAATTCAAAAATTTGAATTAATGACCAATCCACAGTCACCAATTTTATTGGGAGAAGATTTATTACTAATAACTAAGTAATAATACATCCAGATCATTTAGAAATAAATGGGTACAAAATACCAAAAACAAGATAGGGAAACACCCTATATCCGAGTACAATATAGAGCTAAAAGATATGATTGTCTTTTATATATAGGATGTACCATTAATTTGGTAAAACATAAATTAAGCCAAGAAAAATTGATTAATATTACACCAGTTAGAGTACTTGATATTCATAATCAAGAAACAAGATATGATAAAGGATACAAACACCTTTATTTACAGATTGGCCATATAGAATTCGGGATTGATACATTTAGTTTCCAGAACCTAGGCCTTTTCCCTTTTTTTTGGTCATTTACGTTGAATATTAAACAAAAATATGTAACAGTGGCATTTTTGGACTTTGTTTTCCGGGCCCGTGGTTTGTTTTAATTGTTCTATTTCTGGACGTTTTTGATAGGCTTTATTTTCCTTGTTTAATCCATCTGTCTCACTTTTTGAGAAATTATTAGAGCAAAATAAATGTTGCTTTGAGCTGTTGTTCTCATGTATTTATTTGGCATTCTATTTGTTTATATAATCTCTTGTATGTACCATGTTAATTGCTTAAACGTAGAAATTTTTAATTTAGCTATTTTGACATGATGAGAATTGTAATACCCCGAATTTTGAGACTTGAGGCTAGAGAATAAGCCTGAAATAAGTGGATTGCTAAGCCCCGATTTAGCAAGATCCTAAATTGTGATTAAGGGTTAATGACTCTAAAAGTGGAGGTGGTTAGTGATAAATAAACCCTTTTGGAGATTATGGTGTGATTTAGCACCCGATGTGATTCGTATGTGCTGTGAGCAGCGCCAAAACCCTGTATTTAAGCTCAATTATGGATTAACATGTAAATTGACTTGAAATAGAGGGAAGGCGCATATTGTGGCTAAATGAAAAGATGTGAAGTGTTGGTGGTGATTCAATGAGAATTACCATAATCAGGGGCAAAACGGTAAAGTTACCGACCAATTGGTCAGTTACCGAAGAGGGAACTTATTGGTAACTTCAAGATCAATGGTTGAGATTGATTTCTGTAGAGATCAAAGGGTGGAATCATGTGTGCAAGTGCCTATGTGAGCTCATGAAGATGGATCAAGATCATGACAAGTGGCAAGATTTGGACCCTTGATCTTGGGTCAAAGATTCAACACCCTTCCTCTCTTCTCTCTCCCTTATTTGGATGGTTTTTGTAACATCCTGGATTTTAATTAAGGGATAATAACTTCAAATGATGTAATTAATGTTAATTAAGCATATTTGAAGTATATATTGTGTAATGAGTATTGTACTAATCAGGGGTAAAATGGTAAATTACCAACCGTCTGGTTAGCTACGGATGAGAAAACCCCTTCGTAATCAATATCAATGGTTGAGATTGAAAGATCTAAGGGTGGGATCTTGTGTATGTGAGAATATGTGAAATCATTGTGGGAGGAATGAGATGATGACAAGTGTCCAAATGAGAACCATTGGATGAGTCAACATTTTCAAACTCTTTCTCTCTCCCTCTTAGTTGGCCAAGTGCATGGGAGGAAGGGAAGTAGTGATCATCAACTCATCTTTCTCTCTCCATTTCCTCCATTTTCGGCGAACCAAGCAAGAAAGAGAAAGGAAGGGTTTGAAATTTGTGAAGGTAAATGATCTTATATGTTTAACCACCCTTCATTGATATTGTTCCAATGGTCAAGAGCTTTATTTCCATGTTTTCAGACTTTGGATTTGTGGTGTGTGGCAACTTGAGGGAAATTGAAAGTTGAGGAATCCAAGTTCTGAATTCAGCAAGTGAAAGAGGTAGGTTTTTGATGAATTGTGGTATATATATTAGGATGTTTGCATAATCAATGGAAATTCTGGAAATTTGACCTATTTATGATGTTAATTGAAGGGTATATTTTGATGGGAGTGTCACTGTTCATTTGGTCAGTTTTGACACTTGGGAGTGATTAGAAATTGATTTGAAGTTGAATAAGGGAATTTGTTAAAATAAGGTTTTGAGTGGTTTGATGATTTAGAGAGAGAATGGGTTGAATTTGAGTTGTTTTCGGTTGCCAATGGGTTCCTTGTGTTGAAATAAGTGAGAATAAGCTTTGACACAAGTTTTGGAACCACGGGAGTTCATTTGGTGGATTTTGGAGAAGTTTACCAGTTGCTGCGATCTAGTTTCTGAGGTGATTTCTCGAGTGAGGGAAGAACTCACTAGAGTACAGGATGAACGTGCTCGAGTGAGCATGTTTGTGCTCGAGTGAGGGTGCAAAAATGCACTGGGGGTGAGCGGTTCTGGTGTTCACTCGCGGGTGAATGCCAAGAGTGCGCCCGGCACTCGCGAGCACTGGGATTGTGCTCGAGTGCGCTGAGGGTCAGTGCTCGAGCACAGGTGCTTGTGCTCGAGTGAGAGTGCACTTTTGTGTTTTGGGAGAGTATCTCAGGGCATTGCTCGAGAGTGATGGTGGAGGGTGAGCGTGAGCACTCGCGAGTGTTGAGGAATCACTCGAGTACTGGGGTCGTGCTCGAGTGAGCCCTCTGTGCTCGAGTGCGCTTGTGGTTAGAGAGTTGGGATTGCTCTCGGGTCGTCACTCGCAGGGCTTTACTTCCGTGGTGCTCGAGTGCTGGCGAGGTCTCTGCTCGAGCACAGGTGCTTGTGCTCGAGTGAGAGTGTAGGTTTGTCGCGGGAGTTGCTCTCGGGTGAGCACTTCCTGCGTCTCACTTGCATGTGTGCTCGAGTGAGAGCGGGGGTTGTGCTCGAGCACGGCCTTCTGTGCTCGAGTGAAGGGTCCAAAAATCAGAGTTTAGCTTTCCAAAGAGGGATCTTTGGGGATAGTTATCCCAACCCTTTAGGCATATGTTTAGGCATATAATGGCCATCCAAAGAGTCCAAACGAATGCCAACTTAGAGTGTTATTGAATTAAGAACTTGGAAAAGGAAATTAACCAAATGTCCCTATTTTGATTATAGGATTTGACATCTGCTATCCGCGTGAGCCCACTGTGCCAGCGACCGTCAGGAAAGGATCAGGTAGTGACTTTTCTTTCGTACCATATGTGATGCATTGTATGTGTGTATGATCATTGATTTGTGATAAATTTGGATGTTGCGACTTATGTGGATATGTGTTAGCACTGTCAGTCCAATAATCCCTGAGTAGCTAACAACGGTTCAGGTTAGGACGGTGTGCCTTCCCGGCGGAGAAAGGGGATGAGGATGAGGTGTGATATATGTGATTATGTGAGCCGAAAGGCTATTTGTGAAGGCCGACGGGCCATTTGTGAAAGCCGGATAGCTGTATGAGCTATAAGGCTATATGTATGCACTGCCGCGCCAATAGTCCCTGAGTAGCTAACAACGGTTCGGGTTAGGGCAGTGTGCCTTCCCGGCGGAGAAAGGGGATGAGGGTGGAATGTGATATGAGTTGCTGCTGTTGTATGATGATTTGCTTACATGCTGTGTGAATATATGTGGTATAAATGCTTAGTTACTACTGGGATTCTTTTGAATCTCATTCTTTCCTTTGAACTAACATTTCAGACAGGGTGAGTGGCTCCAAGGAGAAGCGCGTGACCCGGAGCGGGTAGAGTTTCGTAGGGACATTTATTTTGGAAATGTTGGTTAGACTGTTTGGATAGGGATTACCGTATATTGTTGGGTTGTAAATAGTTTAAATACTTAAACCTGTAATCCCTTTAGCAGAACTTGGAACTATATATATGTAGTTGAACCCGGGGTTTGCAGGGATTTTGGTTATACACTCTGTCATACGTAAATGTAGTTAAACTGCACAGGTGATTATATTCGATAATCGAACTTGAGACCGAAAGAGGAATGAAGTTTTGAAAATTTCATAACGTCCCTACTATTAAAGGGAATTCTAAATGAGTTTTGAACTATTCGACGGTCTCTAATCCAATTTAATTACCAAATATCGAATTATAATTACGTGATTAAAGGCAGGGTGTTACAGTTTTTGGCCCTAAAAATCTGCTCCCTTCTTCATCATCTTCATTTATTCATCATCTCATCTCTCTCTTGTTTCTCCATGGCGTCCCAAAGCAAGGAAGAAAGAGAAAGGAAGAGTTCAATGTTCAGGTGAGATAATGTCCTCTAATGCTCAAATACCCTTCTTTAATGTTGTTCATAGTGATGAGAGCTTTATCTCTATGGTTTTAGATTCTTGATTGGAGGTGTTTGATGGCTTAAGGAAATTTGGAAAGATGGAGAATCAAGGAATTTGTTTGGGAAAGAGGAAGAGGTGAGTGTTTGCTCCATTTTGATCTATTGATTGTGGTTTTTGGTGGAGTTTTGAGAATTGTGATATTTTGCCTTGATTTTATGGTATTTTCGTGTGGTATGTAATTGGATGAATTGGATGTTGTTTTATGTTGAAAATGGTGTCATGTTGTGGTATTTAATCATTGGAATTGATTTGAATTGGATTGGATATATTGTGTGCAAAACTGGAAATTCTGTCCAGTGGGAATTCTGTTTGGGCAGTCTGGTTGTGTGGACGTTTTGACGGGGCAAATTGTGTCTGAAAATTGTGAAACTTTCCAGTATTAAATTTCACATCCCAAGCTTCAAAATGGACATATAATTTGTGCCATTTCGTTTTGGGAACTGGGAGTTATGGCTGTCCAAAGTTTGAGGTCGAAAATGGAATCTGTTTTGGGACAGTCTTGAGTTTTGGGGAATTCTGTATTTGTGTGGTGATTTCTAGTAAAGGCCAATATTTTTCCTGTGTAGAGGACTTGAATAGCTTTCATTTGGCTTTAGGATCACCTCATTTCAATTTTTTTGTAATTAGTTATGATTTTTGGAAGTTCAGCCAAGAAACTGGATTTTCTTGGCCGCGGCCAGCGGATTCTGGGCCGCGGCCCAAATGTTTCTGGGCATTTTTTGGCTGCGGCCAGTGGATTTGTGGGCCGCGGCCAACCCCCAAAAATCATCATTTTGGACTTTTAAAAGGTGATCTTTGATCAAGTGTTTCCCAAGCCTTTAGGCATATGTTTAGGTTTTGATTAGCCACCTAAAGGTCGTGAATGATAATCAACTTAAGTGTTTGAGAGTTAAGGAATTGGAAAAGGGATTAACCCTATGTCCTTGTTTGGTTATAGGATTTGATATTCTCCCTGATCGTGGTTCGGTATTCATTTTGATCGTGAGTAAGCGAAGCTGGAGCATACGTGGAAAGAGGGTAGGGAACATATCTCTTCTGCTTGTATTTGATATATGTGTTAGTGTGTTGGTGCATGTCTTAGCTTTGCATAATTGTGTGTAATTTGAAGCTATGTTTCAATTTATGCTATGGCCATAGGTATATTGTTCGAAGCATTCAGCTTGCAAATTGTCATTGTGTTATCATGAGTTGTGTGATGCAAGCATGTCATGCATTAAACATGTATCGTACGTGCATATTGATATTGTTATCCTACTAAGATTCTCTAGAATCTCACCCTCCCCTATCAACATTGTAGACAGGGAAGGAAGAGCGAGGATGGTGCAAGCATTCAAGGACGGTGAAGACTCCTTAGAGTATTTGAGTTTGGTAGTTGGTTATCATAGATGTTGGGATAATTATATATGACATGGATGTATATTTGAGTATGTATTCAGATATGTATTTGAGATGTGTATTTGAGAAGACTTTGTGTAATCCCCATATGAGGGCTTGTAGGGGCGAATATGCCCTATAAGGCTTTGAGTTAATGTATGGAACCCGGGATTGCCGGGATTATTTTTGTGTACTCTGATTTGTTATGGATGTGATATTCCGCGTAGTAATTGTATTCAAAAAGTGATTATAAGACCAAGTTTATAAATGATTTCGAAAGGTAATTGTGAAAACCCTGTCATGTGATGGGTTAGTAAATGTTATTTGTTTATTATTGGTTTCTATTTCACTTTAATCGCATATTTCGGATATAATTACGGCAGGGGGTTACAAGAATTCTGCAAAAAAAAAAAAGGATTATGCAAATTCACTTTTTGTGAGTTATTTGAATTGTCTAAATATTTAGAATGTTGGTTTTGGGCAATTAATGATTGCTTGAATTTTGTGGAATTAAATTTGAGTTGAGATATGATGAAGTTATTTTAAGCAATCCTTTAGTATATGAAATAGTGGGAGAATTTGATTTTTGGTTTTACAGTCACATTTTGTTGATCAAACCAATTGATTAAATATTCATCAAAGTTTTATGCATATTTGGAATTTAAATGCACATAGTTAATATTTGTTATCAACATGTAGCTTAGGGAGTAGCCAAAGCATCATTGTAACCCTATACCTTAATAGTCGAAATGAAAGTTCGAAAATGCATTATTAAATGAAATTTGGTTTTATTCATATATATTAGAGTGTAAATAAAATTTCCAGCAACACCCGAGTTTCATGCATTAACGGGGCATTTTCGCCCCTATCAATTTTCCATTTAGTGGATTACAAAACATTATCCAAAATTTACATTTATAATATGTATAGTAATCCTAGCCAAAATATGACAACCAACTACCAATATTACATCCCTAGCGAAGTACTAGCAGCCCTTGGTTGCTTGTTTCTCCTTTGAGCCGCTTGCCCTGGCTGTAGATTAGTCAGTTGAAAGAATGAAATTCAAAAGAATCTCAGTAGTAATAAATCACTCAAACAATATATAATCACATAGCATGCAAGCAAATCACCAAGCAGCAATAGCAGCAATGATCACAGTGATGTGTGTCTTTCATCACAAATGACAGCACTCACGGTTGTATACATATGATGCATGACTAGCGTTACAAACGACAGCACTCATGGCTGTATACAAATGATGTTTGACCAGCGTCACAAACGACATCACTAACGGTTATATACACATGATGCGTGACCAGCGTCACAATCGACAGCACTCATGGCTGTATACACATGATGCGTAACCAGCGTTACAATCGACAATACTCACTACTGTATACACATGATACGTGACCAGCGTTACAATTGACAGACTTACGAATATATATACATAGCTTTCACAGCAACATACACCGCAGTACTTGCAATCAACACAATTCAATGATAAGACTACATATAATGCATTACACATAGTATAAGAGAAAGTGTCCCTACCTTGTTATTTTGGGTATGCTCTGGCACCGGTTGATCACTTATAGGTCAAATATCAAATCCTAAAATCCATAATCAAGGACAACGTGTTAATCTCTATTCCAAGTTCTTAATTCCAAAACACTTAAAGTTAGTTATCATTTGAAATCTTTAGGTGGCTACTAGAAGCCCAACAAAATGCTTAGTATGTGTTTGGGTAAGCCCTAAATCGCGATTTCAAAAAGCCCTTTTCTGTAAATTGAGACAAAACTTTTCTCACATACTTGTCTCATAAATCGTAAAAGCTATTCTTTAAAAGCTAATCCAAACACACACTTAAAGGGTTGGGAAAGACTTGACCAAAGACTACCTTTCAAAAGTTCAAAATGCCATTTTTGAATGGTTGGCCATGGCCAAGCCATCCACTGGCCTCGGTCAACAAATGGTTAGAAAGTTTTGGGCTGCGGCCAAGATCCTCTGGCCGCGGGCAAAAATAGGTCAGAAACTTTTAGGCCGTTGGTAGAAACAAGTCAGAGAGTTTTGGGCTGGGCCCAACACCCTTTGGGCCACGCGCCAATCTTTGGCCTATTTCCTGGCTATTTTCAAATGACCATAACTTCTTGCGCAAACATCAAAATGACCTAAATTTTATTTCAATGGAAAGCTTGCAATGTGAACTACAAAACTGGAAAGTTTCACAACACTACAACACCATTTGCTATTTCAAATCGCCATACAAATTTGATCCCTTGCCTAACATTTTACAGTTAACCATTTTCCAGAATTTCCAGTTTTGCACCAAGTGTTCACAAAGGTTTCCAATGCACAACAAACACTACTCCTATACAATTTTTCACAAGGAATCCAATGGCAATATCAAAACACCCAAAATCACATCACATTTACACATGTCCTGTTTTGATCACATTGCAACACAAAACCAAACCATAGAGTCCTAACATTGCCAAACTCACATTCAACATTCCAAATCATTTCCATTGTCCAAGATACCACACAAAACACCATTGCAACCATCACAATACTATGTGAGTGATTAAATGATTGAAAATATGGCTTATAAGCTACTTTTCACGTAAATCGAGACATAACTCTTCTCACATACTTACCTCATATACCGTAAATCAGGATTGAAAAGTTGCTTTTAAGCATTCCTATCGCTATTCCAAACACACACTATAAATCCTCTAAGACCTTAATTATACGAAAATAGGGCTAAAATCCAGAAATTCCAAAGCTCAACCAACGATCACAACATATATAGTAAAAGGTAGCTTTTACTCACCTCTTCTCCTTCCTCAAGCTTGTTTCTTAATTCTTCAACCTTTCACTTTGCTCAAGAACTCAAACACCTTCTTTAAAAAATCTAAAACCATAGGATTAAAGCTCTTATCAACATGAACAAAATTAAAGAAGAGGATGTGAGCAGTTGGTGTCATTTACAAGGTCAAATTCTCACCTTTTCCTTTCTCTTTCCTCCTTCACTTGGACAAAAATGGAAACTTGAGAGAGAGAGAGAGAAGATGAAACAGATTTAGACTCCCTCCATACCTCCTTGGCCGACTTAATGAGGAGAGAGGGAAGAGAAATTTATGTTGAAAGTTTGTCCTTGATCCATGGCTCATATGTTGACATAAGCCATCATCCTACAACTTCTTCCATAAGCTTACATCATGTGATTACTCTCTCTTGTTCTATTTGTAATTAAT
Source organism: Inga leiocalycina (assembly GCA_963242795.1). Classification (NCBI taxonomy): domain Eukaryota; kingdom Viridiplantae; phylum Streptophyta; class Magnoliopsida; order Fabales; family Fabaceae; genus Inga; species Inga leiocalycina. The sequence goes on from OY725320.1 coordinate 63,336,698, forward strand.
CTCTCCACTTTATCTTTATGTGATTAGTGAATTCCCTCTTTGATTACTGACTAATTGGCTAGTAAATTTTCATTCTTTCAATTTTGCCCCTAACTATGGTATATTCACTTGAATTGCCACTTGACACATAATTTATTTCCTTTTTCCTTCTCCATGCACCATTCCCCTCTCATTTACGTTCAATAAAGACTTTAGAATATAATTAAACTTAAATATAGGGTTTGGGCATTTTCTACTAAGAATTTGGTCAAAATTCGTACTTTATTCCACAAAAGCATTTATCAAACATTCTTTACAATTACACCAAAATTCATTAGTCCTTAATCAAAATTTGGGGCATTACAATTCTCCCCCTGTACAATAAATTTTGCCCTTAAAATTTGTCACACAACTTGAGCCATAAACTACGGATAACATTTCCGCATGTCCGCTTCTGTTCCCATGTGGATTCCCTTTGAGGCATTCCCTTCCAGATCACCTTCAAAAAAGGAATACTCTGGTGTTTGAGCCATCTTTCCTCTCTATCAATGATTTGTTCTGGCTCCACCGCATATGTGAAGTTATCTTGCAAGTCGAAATCTTCATACTCAATAACATGCGCTGGATCTAGTTGGTATTTCTTTATTTAGGAAACATAGAACACATCATAGAGCCTGCTCAAGTTCGGGGGGAGGGCTACTCGATATGCAACAGGCCTGATTCTCACAAGAATCTCAAATGGACCAATATACCTTGGACTCAGCTTCTTCCTCTTGATAGCTCTCCCAATTCCTGTGACTGAAGACACTCTCAAGAATACATGATCCCCTGCTTTGAACTCTAGAGGTCTTCTCCTTTTAACAGCATAACTCTATTATCGACTTTGCACTGCAAGGACCTCCTCCGAATGATTCTGATATGCTCTGAGGTCTTATCAACAAGATCTGCCCCATACAACCTTTTCTCAGATAGCTCTGTCAGCATAAAGGTGATTGGCACTTCCTCCTATACAACGCTTCATACGGAGCCATCTGGATGCTCACATGATAGCTATTGTTGTAGGCGAACTCAACAAGTGGAAAGAAGTAGTCCCAATTCCCTTTAAAGTCTAGGACTCACACTCTCAGCATATCTTCTAGCTTTTGAATAGTTGTTTCCTATTGTCTATTCGTCTGAGAATGATAGGCTGTACTGAATCTCAATTTAGTACCCAGAGCTTCATGTAGACCCCTCCAGAATCTTGAAGTGAAGTGAGGATCTCTGTCTGAAATGATATTCTTTGGTGTGTCATGATTTAATATCCCAAAAAGTGATTAAGGGCTAATGACTTTAAAAGTGAATGTAATTATTGTTGAATAAACACTTTTGGAGAATGGGTGATGGGAATTTGGATGTTTTAATGATTCCAATTGCTTCCCTGTGAAAATTCGTGTGGGGAGAGTGTTTATTGTGAAATTGGAACCATTGGGAACAATTGTGCAAAAGTTGGAAATTCTATCCATTGAAACTCTGTACAGGGCAGTCGATTTGTATGGACGTTTAAAATAGACAAATGGTGTCTAAATATTCTTAAATTTTCCACTCTTAAAGTTCACATGCCAAGCTACAAAATGGACATATAATTTGTGTCATTTCAATTTGTGAGCTAAGAGTTATGATTTTCCAAAGTTTGGGATGGAAACTGGAATCTGTTTTGGAGCAGTATGAACTTTTGTGCAATTATGTATTTTTGAGGTTATTAAATGCAGTGATCCATATTTTTCCAATAAAGAGGACTTAAATATCTTTCCATTGGCTTTGGGATCACCTCATTTTTATTTTTCTAGAATTAGTTATGATTTTTCAAAGTTTGGGCAGAAATCTGCCAGAATTTTGTAAAAATCCGAAATTGATGGAAATTTAGTAAATAATTAGAAAATAATATTATATTATATTAAATCATCATCCACCTCCTCCATCAGCCCAAAACCGTGATATTCAGCTGCAACAAGAGAGAGAAGGTGTGAGAAATTCTAGAGAGAGAAGGAGAAGAGAACTTGTACGGTAAGTCGATTTCTTCGGTAAATCCTTACCTAACGCGTATAACTCCGCTCCTAAGCTATTCTTCTATGTTCTTCAAGGTTTGTGGAGCACAAATTTGGGTGTTCTAAGGCTAGGATTTTCATCCACCTTGAGGAAAAGCTAGTGGGAGCTTGAGGTAACTTCCAAACTTTCATATATTGCTTATTCTGGCTGCTGTGGGCAATTTAATCAGTGAAATTTCGCCGGATTTCCATTGGTTTTAAAGTTTGGAAATGATATGGCCTAGGGGTTATGCTGCCCAAATTGGGTCTTAATGTTAGTTTTAACCTAATGTAATGATTAATAAAGTGGTTAGGAGTATAAAGGAACACGTTTACGGAGCCGAAACCGAAAAACACCGATTCTTCCCAAAGTATACCAAGATTTTGGCCAGGGCTAGATCTGAGGGTTAGGGTTGGATTTTCAATGATTTGATGGTTCCATTGAGTTCAGGAGCAAAAATTAGGTGGGGTTACAGTTGGTCACTTTTTAGGAAATGGCCGAAAAAGCATAATTACGAAAACGCCCCTAAAACCCTAAAAGTGGGCCTCCCAAAGGTAATGTTGTAATTTGACATTGAATTTGATAATTTCAAGTTTGGAAATGGATTCCTTGGGCGAAAATATGTCAAAATAGCCCATGTCAAAATTTCGGGAAAAGTACAGCCGGACCGGGTACAGCCGAGCCCGGTCCCTGGGAGCATTTTTGTAAATTTTCATAATATGCTCATATAACCCCCAAAAACGCTATGGAAGTGTCTAAATTGTATTTTGGAATTGTAGGACCATGTTGTGAGCCCAGTGGTTAGCACGTTTTACGATGCACACTAAAAGGTAGTCTTTGAGATAGTACTCCTTAACCCTTTAGGCATGTGTCTAGACTTCTAGTAGCCGCCTAAAGAGTCCAAGTGATAACCAACTTTAAGTGCTCTGAAGGTGAGAAATTTGGAATAGAGAATAACCTGTCGTCCTTGACTTTGGTTTATAGGGTTTGACATTTGTCCTAATCGCAAGCAACCTATGCCGACGCACGTCAGGAAAGAACAAGGTAGTGACTCTTTTCCCTTATACTATATGTGATACATGGTATGTTTGTTTAATCATTGTTTGTGAGTCTATCACCTACGGCCCATCGGTGTTGACGGTGGGAGGATCGTACCTTTGGGGCGGTGGAATCCGGGGATGAGACTATATGAAAGCCGTAAGGCTATATGTGAAAGCCGAAATGCTATTTGTGAAACCTTCACCCACGGCCCATCGGTGTTGACGGTGGGAGGACCGTGCCTTCGGGGTGGTGGAATACAGGGGATGAGATTATGTAAATATGTGCTTATGTGGCAGCCTGCGTGCTGTGCTTTATGTTGTGATGCTGCTTGATGATTTTCTTACATGCTTTGTGATTACATGTGGTATGAGTGATTTGTTACTACTGGGATTCTTTTGAATCTCATTCTTTCCATTGACAAACCTTCAGACAAGGCAAGTGACTCCAAGGGAAAGGAGACGACCAAGGGCGGATGGGCTCCTTAGGGATATTTATGTTTTGTTGGGATATCACCGTATATCTTATAAATATTGTTTTGGAGACAGTGGTGTAATCCCCTAATGGGAATTTATAAACCTTTAGTTTATGTATGAAACCCAGGGGTTGCCGGGATTTTGTTATACACTCTGATATGTAAATGTGATGTAAGTGCATAGGATAATTATATTCGAGTTGTGGAATTTGAGACCAGGGTAAGGCAGAAACTTTGAAAATATTTGTGAAAACCCTTCCGTAAGGTAGGGATTGTAAATGAGTTTGATTATTATTGGTCTCTATTTCATTTTAAAATATGTATTTCAAATCATAATTACAAAGGTAGTTACACATGAAGCCTCACAATATCTCGTATATAAATTCTTACCAGTTTATCTGGAGAGTAACTAGCATTGATGGGTATGAAGTGCGCCGACTTTGTTAATCGATCAACAATCACCCAGATCGTATTATAGTTCCTGATCCTGGGCAATCCCACAACAAGGTCTATGGTCACACGTTCCCATTTCCATTCCAGAATCTCAAGACTCTTTAGTAATCCCAGAAGCCTTTGGTGCTTGATGTTCACTTTCTGGCAAGTAAGACACCGCACCATATACTTAGTTACATCGCTCTTCAATCCCGACCACCAATACATAGACTTTAAATCATAGTACATTTTGGTCATCTCGGGGTGAAGAGTATACCTACTCTTGTGTGCCTCATCTAGGATTCTTTGCCTCAAATCTGACTTTAGTGGAACACAACTTCTCTTCTTGTATTCAACCAATCTACTAGGTGACAATTCATAGTCTCGAGCTTCTCTTCTTTCAATCATAGCCTGTATGGACTGCACCCGATCATCCTGCTTTTAAGCTTCTTCAATGTCAGCCCTCAGATCACTTTCCCCTTGGGAAACATTATAATTAGCACAGACGATCTGGTTCAACAAATTCAAATTCTTGAAATCTTCTATCAACTTTACCTCTTGTATCATCATTGCTGCAACAAGCACTATCTTTCGACTAAGAGTATCCATGACAACATTAGCTTTACCCAGATGATATTTAATTTCCAGGTTGTAAGCTTTAAGCAACTCCATCCACGGCGCTGTCTCATGTTCAATTCTTTCTGATAGTATAGATACTAGAGACTCTTGTGGTCACAATACAGTTCTACTGCCACACCATACAAATAATGTCTCTATATCTTTAATGCAAACACAATTGCCGCAAGCTCCAGATCATGAGTGGGATAATTCTTTTCATGAGGTTTTAGCTGTCGGGAGGCATAAACCACATCATGTCCCTACTGCATAAGGACACACCTTAACCCCTGCTTGCTTACTCGCATCACAGTACACAACATAAGTCAAGCTAGAATCAAGTATAATTAACACTAGCGTCAAAGTCAACCTCTCCTTTAGCTCAACAAAATTGTTTTAACAACATTCATCCTACTTAAACGGTTGATCCTTCTTCGTGAGCTTGGTCATCAACAAGGCGATACGGAAGAAATTCTGGATGAATCTCCAGTAGTAACCAGTAAGACCCAGAAAACTGCGTATCTCAGCAACAATTTCTGGCCTCTTCTAGTCAAGTACTGCTTGCACTTTATTGGGATCCACTGAGACCCCTTCTTGCGAGATTACATGGCCTAAGAATTTTACTTCTGGAAGCCAAAACTCGCATTTACTCAATTTGGCATAGAGTTGCTTTTCACGTAATATCTCCAGAACAATTCTCAAATGATGCTTATGTTTCTCCCTACTCTTAGAGTATATCAGAATGTCATCGATAAACACCACTACGAATTGATCAAGGTACTATCGAAAGACACGATTCATGTAGCCCATGAATACGGCAGGCGCATTAGTCAACCCAAAGGGCATCACCAGAAACTCATAGTGCCCAAACCTAGTCTTGAAAGTAGTTTTCGGTATATCTTCTGCTGTCATACACAGTTGATGATAACCCGACCTTAGATCAATCTTCGAAAATACCCAAGAACCAGACAATTGATCTGAAAGGTCATTAATTCTCAGGAAAGGATATTTATTCTTGATGGTTATCTTATTCAATTTTCTGTAGTCAACACACAATCTCAGACTCCCTTCTTTCTTTTTGACAAACAATACTGGAGCTCCCCATGGCGAAACACTAGGTCTAATAAACTCTTTTTCAAGAAAGTCTTCAATATGCTTTTTTAGTTCTGCCATTTTATTTGGGGCCATTCTGTGTCAGGCTTTTGATATAGAACTAGCTCCAGGCACTATTTCAATTGGAAACTATACTTCCCTTTTCGGAGGCAATCCGCTAAGATCGTCTGGAAATACCTCAGGGAATTCTCTTACCATGGGTATACTACTCATAGTTTCTTCTATCTCTCCTTGCATGAAAAAGAACACCATATACTCCTGGTACCCCTTCTCTAAATTTTCTCATATTTAGCCGTTGAGAGGAAGTTCAAACTAGCATTCACATTACCATTAAGAACGATTTTACTTTGAATTAGGTTGGGAGATTTCTAGGCTTCCTCGTGGGTTATAGTGAACACCTGCCCTAATTCCTATGTCTTTGCTCTGCCTGTGGCCATTTGCATTCGCTAGAAATATGTCCGGTCTGTTTGCAGTTATAACAGATCACGTACCCCTGATATGTTTTGCCATAATATGCCCTACTACAATGAGGACATATCCATACCGTTGGGGATTTCTGGAGTTCGTGGTCTCCTGATTGATAGGGCCTTTTACCACCTCCCTTAGATGAGGAGAATCCCTAGTCCTTTCGCTTCTGTGGAGTACAACCCTTGCTGGGTTCACTGTGGCTACTTACACCCTTAAAGGGGTACAAATCCCTTAATTTATTTTTAGTGATTCGGCACTCTTCCACCGCTTTGTTAAACTTAATAAATTAGTGGGTGGCTAACCTTTTTCTTAGTTCACGCCTCAACCCACGAATCAATATGTCTGAACTCTATTACTCATCGTCCATACACCGCAGATAAGAGGAATAGCTGGCCAATCAGATAAAATGAGACAAGTAGTCATCGAAGGTCTTTGTATCACCCTGCTTGATGGATAAGAATTTAGTCTCCTTTTCGAGCTGCACTGACTTGGAAAAATAATTTTCATTGAATTTTTCTTGAAACACTTCCTAGGTTAATGGCACATTTCGGTTCCGTAATGTCAGGGCAATATTCTACCACAACGATCAGCATCTCCTCCAGCTTATGTACAACTAACCGTGTCTTTACCTCAGTTGGGCAATCTAAAACTTTAAAGATCTTTTCCAGATGGTTCAACCAATCCTCGGTTGCTTGGGGATCAAACCTCCCTCTGAGCACTGGAGGTAGATGTTTGTAGAATTTTGAGACCCAAAAATGAAGAGCTCTCTTATTTCGGATTGGTATCCCTTGTGACTATTGGTTCAGTTCAGTATGGAGAGGCGACTCTGAAGGTCGTACCGACCCTTTAGCTGTTTCTTCATGTCGTGTCTCCTCTTGGGTCTCTTCCTAAGTAGACTGGACCCTTTCTTCATTGTATTTTGCCTTTTCTTCCCAGAGCTCTTCTTTTAGCTTATTAATCATGTCTCTTTGTTCCGTTATACGACCTATCATCTCTTGTATAAGCTCATATGGGTTGTCATTAATCTCTTCCACCTCTAGGTCTACACGTCACACTTTGGGGTGAACCATTATTCTTTTTATTCTACAAATGATTCACCACATCAATATCACAGTCAATGTATACACATAGTCCTTAAAACTCCTATATATAGCAACAAATATTAGGAACATTCATGTGTATACATCAAACAATCATGGGTCATCATCTATCACTAAGCCACCAGACTACAGTCACTATCCTAGCAAATCCTATCATTACCAGGAACTACAATTCTGATACCACAAAAGTAACCCCTACCTTAATAGCCAAAATCAAAGTTCAAAAATGCGTTATTAAATGGAATTAGAGACCAACAAATAATTAAAACTTATTAAAAATCCCATCTTGAAGACAAGGTTTTCAAAAACTTTTCCAAAACCTATTTGACGCGGTCTAACATACACATTTCAAATATAATTGGCCTGTGCAATTCGGTTTCATTCATATATATCACAGTGTAAACAAAATTCTCGGCAACACCCAGGTTTCATGCATTAACTAAAGGGTTTATAGGGCATTTTCGCTCTTATCAATTTCTCATTCAAGGGATTACAAAACATTATCCAAAATTTACATTTATAATATATACAGTAATCCCAACTAAAATATGACAACCAATTACCAAAACTACATCCCTAGCGGAGTACTAGCCGCCCTTAGTTGCTTGTTTCTCCTTTGAGCTGTTTGCCCTGGCTATAGGTTAGTCAGTGGAAAGAATGAGATTCAAAAGAATCTTAGTAGTACAAATCACTCATACAATATATAATCACATAGCATGCAAGCAAATCACCAAGCAGTAACAGCAGCAACGATCACAATGATGCGTGTCTTTCGTCGCAAATGACAGCACTCACAACTGTAGACATATGATGTGTGACATGCGTCACAAACAACAATACTCACGGCTGTATACATATGATGTGTGACCAATGTCACAATCGATAACACTCACGGTTGTATACACATAGCTTTCACAGCAACATACACCGTAGCATTGGCAATCAACACAATTCAATGATAAGACATATATACAATGCAATACAATAGTATAAGAGAAAGTGACACTACCTTGTTCTTTCTGGGTGTGCTATGGAACCGGTTGATCACGTACAGGGCAAATATCAAATCCTAAAAACCATAATCAAGGACAATATGTCAATCTATATTACAAGTTTTTAATTCCAAACACTTAAAGTTGTTATCATTTAAGATTTTTAGGTGGCTACAGAAGCCTAAATAAATGCCCAAGGGGTTGGAAAAAACTTGACCAAAGACCACATTTCGAAAGTTCAAAATGCCATTGGCTGCGACCAACAGATGGTCAGAAAGTTTTGGGCTGTGACCAAGATCCTCTGGCCGTGGTAAAAACAGGTCAGAAACTTTTGAGCCGCTGCTAGAAAAAGGTCAAAGAGTTTTAGGCGGCGGCCAACATTCATTGGCCACGGCCAACCTTTTGCCTGTTTCTTGGTTAATTTCAAATGACCATAACTTCTTTCACAGGCATCAAAATGACTCAAACTTTATATCAATAGAAAGCTTGCAATATGAACTACAAAGTTGGTCCCCTGTATAGCATTTTACACGTAACCAATTTCCAGAATTTCCCGTTTTGCACCAAGTGTTCACAAAGGTTCCCAATGCACAACAAACACTATTCCCACACAATTTTCCATAAGGAATCTAATGGCAACATCAATACACCCAAAATCACATCACATCTACACATGTACTGTTTTGATCGCATTGCAACACAAAACCACAACATAAAGTCCTAACATTGCCAAACTCATATTCAATATTCCAAACCATTTCTATTGTCCAAGACACCACACAAAACACCATTTCAATTATCATAATACTATGAATCCTCTAAGACCCTAATTATACGAAAAATAGTGCTAAAATCCAGAAATTCCAAAGCTCAACTAATGATCACAACATATATACCAAAAGGTAGGTTTTACTCACCTCTTCCCCTTCCTCAAGCTTGTTCCTTGATTCTTCAACCTTCCATTTTGCTTAAGCACTCAAAAACCTTCTTTTAAAAATCTAAAACCATAGGATTAAAGCTCTTATCAACATGAACAAAAATAAAGAAGAGGATGTGAGCATTTGGTGTCATTTGCAAGGTCAAATTCTCACCTTTTCCTTTCTCTTTCCTCCTTCACTTGGACAGAAATGGAGACTTGAGAGAGAGAAGATGAGATAAAGATGAAACGGATTTAGACTCCCTCCATACCTCCTTGGCCGACTTAATGAGGAGAGAGTGAAGAGAAATTTGTGTTGAAAGTTTGACCTTGATCCATGGCTCATATGTTGACATGTGCCATCATCCTAGAACTTCTTCCATGAGCTTGCATCATATGATTACTCTCTCTTGTTCTCTTAGCAATTAATCTCTCCACTTAATCGTTATGTGATTAGTGAATTTCTTCTTCGGTTACTGACTAATTGGCCGGTAAATTTTCATTATTCCAATTTTTCCCCTGACTATGGCACATTCACTTGAATTGCCACTTGACACATAATTTATTTCCTTTTTCCTTCTCCATGTGCCATTCCCCTCTCATTTAAGTTTAATAAAGACTTTAGAATATAATTAAACTTCAGTACAAGGTTTGGGCATTTTCTACTAAGAATTTGGTCAAAATCCATACTTTATTCCACAAAAGCATTCATCAAACATTATTTACAATCACACTAAAAGTCATTAGTCCTTAATCAAAATTTGGGCCATTACAATCCTCTATGTTGCATATGTAAGCAATCACTTATAGATTTTAAACTATCAACTCTAATCAATGAGTAATTTTAATTTATTCAAAGTGGGATGATTTAATTTAGTTGTTTAGCCACTTTTGTCAATTAAATTAATTTGGTTAAGTTCTCCATTAAGCCGTGCATATACCGAATATAAATGCATATGATTGATATTTGTGATTAGCTTCGAGGTTAGGGGATTTGTAACACTTTATTTCTGTAATCGATATGATGAGTTTTACGCAATGAATTCGAACCACTAAACATATTCTTTTGTAAAGTTCTTTTAATTCCTAACCTCAAGATAGGATTCGAACTTGTAGTTGAGTGAGTTTTTTCTGAATATTTCAAAATCTTGCGGAAGCGTATTCTAGGGGTTCGCAACTTTGTTATTACTTATTAATTCTTATCTTCATTTAATTCAATCAAAGTGATTCACTGCTCATTTCTCTACTCATTCTTAAATAATTCATTTACATATTCCACAACACTATTCAACTAGGCATGTTTATACAAGTATTCTCATACAGTGATAATTTACACATAAGTAATTATCACATATTAATCTTCAATTCGCCATCGCATTTTCTTCTTGCACATCTTCCTGCATTCCTTTTCTGATCTTACCTACCTATATGGTTGGTGAGGGAGGGTAAGATTCAAGAGAATCTCAGTAGTAAACAATGCTAACTATGCATGTAAGATAGATGCTTAATGTATGACATGCTTGCTTACAGAAATTCACGCCAACATAATGACATTTGCATGCTCAATGTTTGACACACTACACCTATAGCCATAGCATAAGTACAAACAAAGCTTTAGGTATTCTCATATATTCCATACAATTCATCAAAGCAATAAAACACATTAACACATAAGCATATGCATATCAAATACATGCAAGTCAGGAAAGTTTTACTACCTTTTGACTTTATGTCCTCCTCTTGTTTCCTTTTCTTCCAACTATTGTAGTTGCTTGAAAAGCCTTCCATTTCCTCTTCATTGACTTCTCATGGCCCTAGATACCCAATCACATCATTAAAGCTATGATAGCAAGTCATTGGAAGTGTAAATCAATGTCAAAGAAGTTAGGAAGGGCTAAATAAGTTGACGTCTTTCAGAAAAATATGAAATGCTGGAATCAAGGGTTTTGGCTATAGCCAAAAAGAGGTCAAAAGCTTTTAGGCCGTGGCCAAGAAGTAGCTCAGGTGCTTGGCCGTAGCCAAAATCAGGATTTCCAGATTTCCCCTGTTTCTTGATTTAACTTTCAAAAATCATAACCTAATCTATAAAATTCCAAATGGAGTGGTTCAAAGTTCTATGTAACCCTCTTTAAGTCTACTTTAAGGGAAAAATACCCCTACTGCCAATTATATGCCCACAATTCCAAAATCACAATTCAATTCACACTACCACCAACATCATTCCAGATTTTAATGCCTAACTTTAAAAATTCATAACTCTTAGTATACAGATCCAAATGGCTCAAATGACATATCAAATTAAAGCTTGACATGTCTACTTTTATTCTAGAAAGTTTCATGGCCTTTGGACAACATTTGGCTAATTAAAAACATGCCACAGGCAGACTACCTTCCAGAAACTTCAACCCAACAATAAATAGTTTTGCAATTTCACTATCAAACTAGTCTAATATCATCACTAACCCTCATATATCATCATTTTCATGATTAAAATAACATATAGCCCTAAAATCTCAGTTTTGAAGAAATCATAGGGTAGTCCAAGAAATGCTTAAAGCTCAACAAAACTGCAAAACAATCGATTTAAATCAGAGCTTATATGTACCTCTACTTGTTTCTACAATTGGTTCTTGATTTTGACAGCACTTCCCCTAGGTAGATAGCTCCAAACACCTTTGATCAAGAATCTGAAACCATAGAAATGAAGCTCTCATCGAGAGGAACAACATAAGAGAAGACTCTGGAAACTGAAAACATCGAATCGAGGGTGAAATAGGCTCCATAGCTTAGAAACTTTCATTATTCATCCTTTCTCTTAACTCTTGATTTTTATCATTTTCCCCTTATTTTCTATGTGCTAGACGAATTTGGAGAGGAGAGAGGGAGTTTTGATCTTTATCCCCACTTAACCAAATGCTTAGCCCACAATTTGCTAACTGTCAAGTTCTTATGGCTCTAAGCAAGTGGTTAATTACTTAACCAAGGTTGATTTAGTTAACTAAATTGGTCTTCTCTCTTTCCTCCATGCTTTTTGATCGAATTGGTCCAACAAAAGTAAGGAAAATGTTTATTTCAAGCTTATATATTTATGTGCCTAAATTTGATCAAGTTTTCTTGAAATTGGGTTGACATTTTGATCAACACTTCCTTTTTTATTCCATTCTTTTCCTTCTTGGATGTTTTTGATAGTATAAGGGGAGGGAGTTAATTGTTTTTTCATTTTCATAATCACTTCTTACTTTTTGAAGAGCAAAATCTTGCTCTTCAATTTGTTTTCCAATTTTGACCTCAAGATCAAGTGGCAATTGACACTTTTGCCTTTGATTATGGCAGTATTATTCCTTATGCCATCAGTTCTTTTAGTTCTCTATATTACTTCTTTCTAGACACCAACCATTTCCCTTTAACTTTGGATCCGAGTTAGGTTTTATGTCATTATAACACATCCAAAAGGAATCGGATATTTTCTTTTGACTAAACCACACCAAAATTCATACTTTATTCTAAGTGTTGTTTCTACAAGCCATTCTATTTCTTATGCATTTTCTGGGACACTTGCTAAACCAAGGCTTAGCAGTCCACTCAATTCGGGCTTATTTTTAAGCCTTTAATCCTAAAATTCGGGATATTACAGGATTAGCCACAACACCTTCTTATAACATGCATGCATAATCCATGATTTTTAAAATATCAATTCTATTAAGGTGAGTAAACTTGATTTATTCACATAAATTATTTAAATGATTAAATTAACTAATTAAGATTCTCATTAACAATTGAGTGTATATATGGAACTTAATTGCACACATTTCATATTAGTGATTAGTATACATAATTTGTTTAAGATTAGCCACAATACCCTTATACACATGTTGTATGTGTTGTTAATCACATAAAGCTTTATACCGCATCCTTACGTATGTACATGCACTCAATTTTGTTTTAACAAACAAAATGCGTCACATACAGGTTTAAAGACATCATTTGTAATTAAATATATGATTATAATTAATCTTTGACTATAGGTAGTTGATTATAATTGTATATTTAATTAGGATGGAATAGAATGACATTGTATTTTCTAAGTAGCCCATAGATATTAGGAGATATAATTGTGTTTTAGCTTCATCAATTCGAGATAAAGTTAAGTTATGCTAATGTCTTTGCCCACATGTAGACCTTAGTGATATAAATTTATAATTTTACAATTTACATTGATTGCATACACTTATTTGTGATGGTTTTTTCTTTGCCTCTTATAGTAATATGTAAGCATGCTTGACTTTTATTTTTGACTTTGTAGCATGATTGTTATCTATTTAATTGGTTAGTTTAAAAATATTTATTAGGGACAATTATTGAGCCTAGAAAGAGATAAAGGTAACTTCTTCATTCAAATCAAATTTGACATTAAGAAGGTTCTAGAACATGTTGATACTAGCATGAGATAGTGTTTTGAGATACAATTTAATTGTCTTAATACATTAGTCTCAATTAAGAGCTAGTTGTCATGAGTATGTAAAGGATAAAGCAAAGTCAAGGGTTGTTTTGTAATATCCCAATTTTTGATTAAGGGCTAATCATGATTATAGTGGATAATTATGAATTTAATTGGAATTATTATGTGTTTTATGGCAATATTATTTAATATGTCATAATTGGTGGAAAATTGGAAGCATGGAATTATTGGCCATAAGCTAGTAATTAAGAGAGAAATTAATTACTAGCTAAGAGTAAAATGAGATGTGTAACTAAATGGCTAATAAAGTAGTTAGAGTAACTAATTAGTTACTTAATTGAGGAGAGCTAATGGGATGGTGACACTTGGCAAGATTGTGGGTGAAGGGAGGAAAAGTCAAATACATTATTTTAATGTTTCTCTCTCCTCTCTCTCCCTCTTTTTCGGCTGGACATGGAGGGAGTAGGTTCATCATCATTTCTCATTCTCCTTCACACCCATGTCTCACTCTCTTCTCTCTCTTTTTCTTTCTCATGCGTGCAGTCATTTTTGGCCAAGGAAGAAGAAGAAAAACTGGAATTTGAGGTAAGTTAATGACCTCTAATGAAAAAACTCTCTTCTCTAATGTTGATCCTTGGAGTGAGAGCTTCATTTTGATGTCTATAGTGTGCCTATTGGTGTTGATTTGTGCCCACATGAAATTTTGGAGGTTGGTGAATCAAGAAATCTCTTTGGCAAAGTTGATAAGGTAAGTGAGACCAATCTTTCTATCTATGTTTTATGCCAAATGATTAAGATTTGAATTTCTGGGATTTTTAGCCCATTTTCTTTGGAATAGGGCTATTGGTAGTTTGGCATGTTATTGGTATAGAAATGGGTGTTTTGGTATGAATTTTGGATAGATAGATTGATTTGGGATGGGAATGGTATGTTTGGATGATTTTGGAATTTGGATGATCATATTGCCTAAAACCAAAGCATGATAATGGAGTAGAATTTTGGTCATTTTGATGATTCCATTGAATTCCTTGGGTGTTTTTGTGTGGGAGTAGCTTTGGTTGATGTTTTGAGTCCATTGAAAACACTTGGGCAATTGTTGGGAAGAGCTGTCAGTTTTTCTGCGTTTTCTGGTTTTTGATAAAATCACTTGAGTAAGGGATGAACATTACTCGGGTGAGGGTGAGTTCACTCGAGTGCGTTAGTGTGTTCTTCCTTTCTGCTCTTTGTGTTCTTGTTGCACTTCCATGGTCAAAGGCAAGTATTGCCTCACTTGCAAGTGTTGTGGGTTCTTACTCGAGTGAGGGTAAGTTCAATTGAGTACGGGTGTATTTGGCAGCATGATCTATCGTCCCGGGTTGTCACTTGCGTTCGAAATTCAAGAGTGTGCTTTAACACTTGCGAGTGTTAAGTTGTCACTCGAGTGAGGTCTTCTTTACTCGAGTGCTCCTCTTCTTTGAAAGTTCTTATGCTCTCGGGAAAACACTTTCTGTCCTCACTTTCTAGCACTTGAAGTGCATTTTGTACCATCACTCAAGTGAGGCCCTCTTCACTCAAGTGTCCGTACCAACACTTGAGTGAGGCCATCTTCACTCAGTGCAGTAGTGAAAAATCAGTTTTTGTGCTTCCAAAAGGGGATCTTTAGGATAGTTCTTCCAACCGTTTAGGAGTTTTGTTAGGGGTGTTTAATGACTCTAAAAGAGCAATAATGATAACCAATCAAGTATTAAGAAGTCATTGAGAATTGGAATAGAGAATTGACTCTTCGTCCCTAATATGAATATAGGATTTGACATTTGCTCTACTCGGGAGAAACCGGCGCTAGGACACGCCCGAAAGGATCAAGGTAGTGACTCTTCTCTCATGTTGTGTATGATACTTGGTATGCATGTTTATCATTGTGAATGTGTTATTGGCCATAGGGCATTACAGTGCGAGACGTTCAGCGTGAGCCGTCGTAGGGGGCAATGCTCATGATACCTACCTCGGCCGTTGTATCTGTAGTTGTACTTGCCGAGGCTGCGTTATGGAATAATGGATTCCTGTTTGAGTATACAGCCCGTGGGGATGCGTGTTGTGAAATGTTTTATTTAGATCCCAGCTGTGGTGATATATTTGATATGTTCATGTGGATGTGCAATACAGCAAGCAGTTCAGCGTGAGCTGTCGTAAGAGGGCGATGCTCATGATACCTACCCCGACCGTTGCAACTGTTGTTGTGATTGTTGTGTGTTGTATAGATGATTTACTTTCATGCTTTGATGTTGTGCATATTATGAGTGATTTGTTACTACGGGGATTCTTTAGAATCTCACTCTCCCAAAAACAAATTTTAGACAGGGCCGAAGGATCCAAAGGAAAGCGGGCGACGAAGAGCAGTTATAGCTCCAGTTTAGGAGTTTATTTTGGTTAATGGTTATCAATGTAAAATTCATTGGATATTTTGTAATATCCCAATTTGTGATTAAGGGCTAATGGTATTGAGATTGATTATAATTTGTGTAATTAAATATTTTGAGAGAAATATGATGTGAAATTGGTGTAAATGTGTGTGGTATTTGAGATCAAGGGTTGAGATTCATTATTGATGGGTCGGAATCCTATGTATTGTGTCTATATGAGCTCATAGTGGAAGGAAGGAGATGGTGACATGTGGCATTGTGGAGATTGTTGGATGAGCCATTAGAGGACAAAATTTCTCTTTTTCCCTCATTCTCTCTCTCATATTCAGCCAAGAGGAATGGGCAAGGAAAGGAAAGCTTCTTCATCATCTCTCTCACTCATTTTCTCTCTCTTTCTTCCTCCATTTTTTCGCTGAAGTAAGCTTGGATAGAGAAGAAAAAGCCTTGATTTTGAGTAAGTAATGCTCCTTCTTTACTCAAAACCTCTTCTCTAAAGTTGTGTATCTCATTGAAAGCTACATTGTGGTGGTTGTAGAATCTTGAAAGGTGTTGATTTGTGAGTTGGAGAAATATGAAAGTGTGAGAATCAAGATTCTGAATTTGGCAAAGTGAAGAGGTAGGCATTTTGAGCATTTTGATATATTATTTGTGATTTTTGGATAAGTTTATAAAAATCTGGAAAATTGCCCTAGCTTATGTCCATTTTTGAATATATGAGTTTCATTGTGTTTGATGTTGGGAATGGTTCATTATGATGATATTTGAGTATTGGAGATAGTTTTGAAGTTTGGAATTGTGTTGATTGGAATTTGGACTTTGTGTGAATCATAGAGACCATAGTGTTTGATTGTAGTTAGATTGGTTTTGGGATGTTTTAGAGGTTGCTATTGTGTTCCTTATGGAAAATTGTATGGGAATAAGCTTGGTTATTGATTTTAGAGTCATTGAACACTTTGGTAGAAAGTTGGAACTATGTCTTGTGTGAGAGATATGCTGGGCAATCAGTTTATACGAAAGTTTTGAATGACCAAATGGTGTCAGAAAATTAGGAAACTTTCCAGTCTTAAATTTCACATCCCAAGCTTCAAAATGAACATATATTTTGTGTCATTTCGTTTAGTATTCTAGGAGAT
Organism: Inga leiocalycina; assembly: GCA_963242795.1. NCBI lineage: Eukaryota > Viridiplantae > Streptophyta > Magnoliopsida > Fabales > Fabaceae > Inga > Inga leiocalycina. The sequence continues at coordinate 63,353,881 of OY725320.1, forward strand.
ATGATTGTCCAAAGTTTGGGATGGAAACAGAACTCTGTTTTGGAGTAGTGTTGAGTTTTGGGTAATTCTGTATGTGTGTAGTGATTTCCAGTTATGAGCAATATTTTTCCTAGGAATAGGGTTTAAATACCTTTCATTTGGCTTTGGAATCACTCCATTTCAATTTTTCTACAATTAGTTATCATTTTTCGAAGTTCAGCTAAGAATCAGGAAATTGCTTGGCCGCAGCCTAAACCTTTCTACCCTGATTCTGGTTGCAGCCCATGGGTGGCTGGCCGTGGCCAGCGGCCTTCTGACCATATTTTAGCCACGGCCCAAGGAAGGGCTGGCCGCGGCCAACCCCTGTGTTCTAGCACTTTGTGTTTTCAAAAAGTGACATTCAACCTATTGTTTCCCAACCTTTTAGGGCTTTTATTAGAGGCATTTGTGGCCTCTTAAGAGTCCTAAATGATAACTTACTTAGTGTATTATGGAAATAAGTAATTGGAAGAGAGATTAATCAATTGTCCCTAATTTGGTATAGGATTTGATATCTGCCGAATGCGTGAGCCCACTGTGCCAAAGATTGTCAGGAAAGATTCAGGTAGCGACTCCTCTTTTATACTTTGTGTAAATGTATTTTATGTTTGTCTGTCATTCATTGTGTGGATGCTGCTACTGCTGCTTTGTGATACCTTGTGCATTGAGATACCTTGTGGAGTTAGTGATACATTATGCTTTGAGATGCTTTGTGGTGCTTTGTGCTTTGTGTTGCTGCTACATAGTGTTCACCGCGAAAGCGGGCGTTGTGCATAGTGATTACAGCGAAAGCTGGCATAGTGCATTGTGATTACAGCCGTGAGTGCTGTCGTATGTGGCGCGAGCCAGAGATCATTGTGAAGCTGCTGGACATGATGAACATACATGCTTTATGTTTATATATATTGTATGAGTGACTTGTTGCTACTGGGATTCTTTAGAATCTCACTCTTTCCATATGACTAACCTTTTCAGATAGGGCAAGTGGCTCGAAGGAGAAGCGACCAACCCGGAGTGGTTAGGATCTCTTAAGGACATTCAGGATTTTGGGACTGTTGGTTATCTATTGTAGATTTGGGATTACTGTATATAAATTGTTCATAGTGAATTTTTGATTTGTAATCCCCAGTTGGAAAATAGTAAACCCATTCGATATATAGAGTAACCCGGGGTTTGCCGGGATTTCATTTTCCGCACTCTGATATTTCTTATGTGATTTGATTTCTCAAGTAGTTACATCCACACGTGAATGTGAGACCCGAAATTATTACGTTTTGAAGTGATTTTGAAATACCTCATCCTGAGTTGAGGGATTATAAATTGTTGATTTCATTTTATTGGTCTCTATTTCACTTAAATGTCGAAATTCGGATGTGATTACCGTGAGGGGGTTACATATTTTGTGGTAAATAGTTGTATATTTTGGAAGTATAGTGTAGTTTTGTGTAATCCCCAAGATAAGGGAAACGTTTATGGGCTTTGTGCCTTGTATACCCTTTTTAAATTAGTAGAACCCAAGTGTGTCGGGAATTTATGCTGTACTCTGATATGTATGAATGAAATCAACCTATACAGGCCATTTATGTATTCAAATGTGAATATGAGACCACTGTGAACAGGTTTTGAGGAAGTTTTTGAAAACTCTGATTTTGGGAAATTTACTTTCTTTAAGTCTCAAATCATCTATGATCTCTAATTCAAACTTAATTATGTTTTTACGAACTAATCTCGGCTTATGGTGCGAAGGGGGTTACATGTTTAGTGTCAACCCCTTCATATTTCAAAATTCAATAGTGTTTGTGTGCAGTTCAGTGAGCACACATAAATAGCATAAATATATTGATATAAAGTACTTGATTACATTACAGGAATTCCCACAGGGTTAGTACATAATACTTACAAAACCCAAAAATAATAAAATAACCAACGTTCTTGCTTGAATTGGACCGAAACCTTCAGTTGCCAGTAATTATGATTTTGCCCTTAGAGCCACTTCCTGTTACGGAACAAATTGTACATTGTGGAAAGGGTTTGATCATCCTAAATCACAAATTCAACAAATATAAAGCCATAAATCAACTACAACAACAACATGAATCATCAAGAGATAACAAGTTCTCCAGCTTACCTTGATTTCTCTTAACACTCTCTTTCTAGTTATGCCCTCTCTCCTCCTCTTCTCTTGAATTTGTGCTTGCTACTTGTGTATTTCATGAAGGCATAGAGATTAGAGAGAGTTTCCATGAATTTGAGGGCATAAACAAGTGAAAATCACTTACTTCTTGAACACTTATGCTTCTTCTTTGTTCTTGATGTTCTTCACAACTCTCTTTCTCTTCTTGCTCTTGCTTGGCCGAAAATGGCCTTTGGAGGAGAGGATAAGAGCTCTTAAAATATCACTCTTTCACCTCCTTAAATATTAATATTTTAATGCTAATTAGTCATGTGATATTTGACTAATTGCTTCATCTTTTGAATTTGTCTCTAATAGCTTCCAAAAGACATCATTTAAGTTCAAATATTTATTTTTTCTTTCCTTCCTCTCATATTGGATGAAATATAGCCTTTTTAGAGAGGTTAAAAGGCTTCTTCAAGAAGCAAATTTCACCACCTCAAGTAATATTATTTTGTTATCATTAACATGTGATTTTTGACCTAAGTCATCATTTTTTGAACTTGGCCAACAATGCTTCCACATGTCACAAATTATGGCCAAATAAATATTTTTTCCTTGCTTTTATTCATGTTGGCTGAAATATATTCCCAACTAAATGGAAAAGTAAAAGATTCTTACTTTATGGCCAAATGAATATTTTGTCCTTACATTTTTGTAATTAAATTGGGTTTTCTTCTTTTTCTTCTTGTTTGACCAAAAATTCACAATATATTGGGCCCAAAAATTGTGCTCTTCCATTCTCCCATGTGGGCTCCAATAATAGTATTTTATGAAGACAACAATTGAATTTTATATCTTATATTGGCTTAAAATTCGTGTGGTCACCTCTTATATTATTTTGTCATCCCAAGTGCACCATAATTCACCATTTTATTCCCTCTATTGTACCAATTGTATATGGGATTTTTGTGACTGAAATTGTAATACCCCGAAATTTGGGATTGGAAGCTTTGGAATAAGCCTAAATTGAGTGGACTACTAAGCCCCGATTTAGTAGATGTCCCAAATCTAGTCTCTAATGTTCCTTATATCTTTGGGGCATTAAAGAAAGTAAAATAGTGAATTTTGGAGAATATAATTGTAACCCCCTCTGTAATTATATCCGAAATACGCAATTAAAATGAAATGGAGACCAATAATAATCAAATAACATTTACTAACCCATCACATGATGGGGTTTTCAAAAATACCTTTCGAAATTATTTATCAACTTGTTCTCATATTCACATTTCGAATACAATTACTACGCGAAGATAAATCACATTCGTATAAATATCAGAGTGCACAACATAATCATCCCGGCAATCCCGGGTACATACCTTCGCTAAAGATACACAGGGCACAATTGCCCATTACAATTCTTCAAATGGGGATTACATATTCGCATCTCGAAGGAGTCCTAGCCGCTCCCTCCACGAGCCACTTGCCCTGTCTAAATTGTTGGTAGGGGAGGGTGAGATTCGAGAGAATCTCAGTAGGGAAACATTATCAATATGCAGGCAAGATAAGTGTTTAATGCATGACATGCTTGCATCACATAACTCATGCACACATACAATGACAAATCTATAAGCTCAATGCTTCGAACGATACACATATGGCCATAGCATATATTGAAACATAGCTTCAAATCATTCATACATGTTCCACATAATCAAGCAAAGCAATAACATGCATCAACACATTAATACAGTTATCAGAGCATGCAGGAGAGATAAGTTCCCTACCTCCAGTCTTTTCTCCTCGATTTACGTGCCAACAACTCGGGGCTTCATGTTCGATCCTACAATGTCAAATGTACTATTTAGATACTTCCATAGTGTTTCTGAGGGTCATATGAAGCTATATTGAAAATTTGCTAAAATGCCCCCAGGGACCCGGTCCGGCCCCACCGTATCCGGTTCGACTGTACTTTTCCTGAAATTTTGACATGGGCTATTCTAACATATTTTTGCCCAAGGAATCCATTTCCGGACTCGGAATTATCAAATTCAATGTCAATTACAAAATTACCCTTGACAGCCCCACTTTAAGGGTTTTAGGGGCGTTTCTGTAATCATGCTTTCTCGGCCTTTTCCGAAAAAGTGCCCAACTGTAACCCCACCTATTTTCGCCCACTGAATCCAATGGAATCATCAAATCATTGAAAATCCAGCTCTAAGACCCATTTACAATGCTGGCCGAAATATATGGGTTTTAAGGGGGAAATTGGGGTTTTTCGGTTTCGGCTCCGTAAACGTGTTTCTTTCCATTCCTTACCACTTTATTGACTATTCCATTAGGTTACAACTACCATTTAGTATCAATTTGGGCAGCATAACAGCCCCTACAACCCATTTCCATAAATTAAAACTAACGGCAATCCGGCGAAATTTCACCGATTAAATTGCCCACAGCAGCTAGAATAGTCAATACACAAGAGTTTGGAAGTTACCTCAAGCTCCCACTAGCTTTTCCTTGACTTGGTTGAAAACCCTAGGTGTTTTAACACCAAAAGAGGAGTTTCCAAACCTTAAAGAACATAAAGGAGTAGCTTAGGATCGGAGTTATAAGCGTTAGGAGCTAAATCATCAGAGAAATCGGCTTACCTTGCGAGTTCTCCTCTCCTTTTCTCCCAAAACCCTCTCAACTCTTTTTCTTTACTTTGGTTGCAGAATGGCGTCGGAATGCTGAAGGAGAAAGATGATGTTTCTTTAATAATCTTATGCTTATGTCATTGCTTATGTCATCAACAATTTTCCATTTTCGGATTTTTCAGAAATTTTGGCAGATTTCTGTCCAAACTTTGAAAAATCATAACTAATTCTAGAAAAATATAATTAGAGTGATTCCAAAGCCTATAGAACCCTTATTGAGTCTAGTTTCAAGGAAAAATATAGAATTTTGCTTTATGGAATCACAAAATTCCCAGAATTTCAATCTTTGCATATTGTTCCAGAAATTTCACAGTTTTTCTGTGCTGACTTCAAAAATTCATATCTTTTTGTGTATAGCTCTAATTGATTCATATGACCTATCAAATTAAAGCTTAGGATGTCTACTTTCATCTTGTAAAATCTCATAATTTTTACTTATCATTTAGTCTTCCAAAACCTTATGATAAGCTCACTGCCTCATAGGCGATTTTATCGAAAACATAATTATATTCTCCAAAATTCACCATTTTACTTTCTTTAATGCCCCAAAGATATAAGGAACATTAGAGACTAGATTTGGGATATCTACTAAATCGGGGCTTAGTAGTCCACTCAATTTAGGCTTATTCCAAAGCTTCCAATCCCAAATTTCGGGGTATTACAGAAATCTAGGATGTTACATTTATAGGCTGAAGGACGAACTTAGAAATTCTCATAAATGTTATTGTATTATGCGTTGACTATAAAACGGTTTTCCTCTTGAAGGATACACTAAAGACAATTATGTATATTTTAGATGAGATTCCAACAAAATTTATGTTTAAACCCTTTTGAACCTTAAAAGTTGGAATCTTGACTTAAAATATACTCTTGCATAGAATTATCTTATAAAAGAAAGAGTGTTGAAGTAAAATATTCTAAGAGACTAACACTACATATTTTGCTGAAAATGCAAGAAAGGTCTTGGAGATTTAAAGTATATTGTCCATCATATTTTTTACAAGTTGTGTAGTATTTATGATATGCTAGATTATTAAGGAAAACCAAAATTAGTGGGAGTGATCACATATAAAGGGTTGACACGTCTAATTATAGTAGAGCATTAGTTTTGTATAGCACTCACCTTGTTGAGGTAAATGTAAAACTTAATTATGAGATTATCAATTGATCATGCTTGAAATTAGAGGTATTATCAGTAATTGATAGGTTATACTCTATTTATACAACTTCAATCTATCAACATATTGAGTTGAGACCGATGGTGATTAAGATTTGGCTATTCACGGTGACTACGTGATGTACTTTATGAAATTTGACTAGAACGTAAATATTGAGAGTGACCGTAAATTCTAAATGATGGCATTAATTCATGATAGATGAAAGTTAAGCAATAACATAAGTGTATTCATAAATTTACTAATGTGCAACATTAAGTAATACAAATAAAGTTGTTTGCTATAACTCTTCTATGAAGAAGGAATTGATTTACTGAGGTATTTTCTCTTATATTCATGCATAATTCCTTCCATATTTTCATGATTCTTAATGTTTGTTTTGAGTTGGGATGTCATTGGTATCTTTCCATTTTGGACATAAGGATATATATATATGTGTGTGTGTGAATTAGTAGAAATGATCATATAAATAATAAAGAGAATTTAGTTAGCAAAATTGAGAGCTCATTTTGTCATGAGCATGTCTCACAATAGTGACAATTAAGGTATCATGATGTGATTACATACAGGACCATGTAGAGAGCATAATAAGTCTTATTCATATCACTATTTTATTGGGAGTTGAATCATCCATATAGCACAAAATGATTTTTCATTTATACCTTGTACATTTTGACTTAAGATGTTGCAAATGACTAAGTAACCATTATTCAAAGTTATGATGTGACTAGGTTATGTTTGGTATTCTTTTAGAATACATAAAGAGATTATCCTCAATATTTGATAATATCATAAGTAACTTATTATCACAAGCATTTGAACATTTATGGATAATGGTAGTTGTTGTGAGTAACATCTATTATGAGAATGTGATTAGACAGTCCATTTGTCTCTAATATCATCACATTCCTTCTAATTCAAATTCTAATATGTAGGCTTGCTTAAATATGGGCACAAATGGGTAAGGTCATTGCAAAGGGAAATTTTAGGAGGATTGTCAAGCATATTCTTTCTTGAATAATAACTGAAAAGCTACAAGTCATATGTTATATTATCAAATGTATATTAAGTTTCATGTTTTATACATAGTAGAATGATTAACTTGATTTAGTTTTGTAAGATGCGTTAACTATAAAAGAGTTAACATTATAATACATCTTTACACTTGCTGAACAAAGTTGCATCATTGAGGGGTATAGGATTGATAAGCATGAAAGAGGCAAGCTTCACCCAAGAGGGGGTGAATTGGGTGATGTGATAAATTTTTCGCTTGATGTGGTGATATGAAAATAGTAATAGACAGAGTAGAGTTGAGAAGATTGTAACACAGAGAGTTATACTGGTTCGGCCTAAAAACCAGGCCTACATCCAGTCCTCAGAGATCAAGACCTACTGAGATTTTCCATATTCTTCCAATATTCAATGGGCTCTCAGAATGCCACAAAACAATAATTGTCCTCGAATGGACTACGAGCAGAAATATTCTCACACTAAGAAATTTCTCTCCCCCTTACAACAAGCCTTACGTGCAGAAAAACAACCTATGACCCTTTCCCACTTGCTTACGTATACAAGTCTTATGAGCAGCAACGTTCTCTCCCACTTACACCACTGTAAGTCTTATGAGTAGCAACGTTCTCTATTGCTTGTATCTTATAAGTCTTATGAGTGGAAGGTTTAACTATGAATTCTCTCAACTGCTTCTCTCGTAAGGATATCTACCCTCTCAAGGTCCCAATACCTTGAGATCAAATGAAAATAGAATTTGAAATGTATATAGACTCTCTTACAGAGCAAGTATGAAAAACACTGAAGATCAATATGAATACAGAGAAAATATGAATAACAGAGACTCATAAATTTGCTTGTGAATTCTTGTGCTTCGTTCTCTTTGACGATCTCTGGGACTCTGTATTTATAGACGTTCATTTTTGCCCGTTTGAATAACGATCATTGTGGAGCGGGCCATGTTACTATGGAACGGCATGTGCATGTTTGAAAACTTTGAATGCGGTAGGTATGTGCTTGTCATGATGTTGTCTGCCGTTGTTTAACTTCCTTCGCGTCTATTTATTTCAATGTTCATCCCCCTGTATCACACTTATAATACTTTCAAAAGGATGTTAAATAATAATAATAAGTGATGATAGGATAAATAAATATCATTAAACCATATTCGATTTGAACGCTGTAAGACTGGTGCATTTTATCTTCTGGCAGAGTATTACTCGAGCATGGATGGGCTCACTCGAGTGAATACACATATGTTCTCCTTGTTCTTCAGTTTTGTGCTTGCACTCTCACAGAAGTTTAGAGAGTTAATTTTCTCACTCGTGAGTGATGTGGGGCCTCACTCGAGCACAACTCCTTCTGCTCGAGTGGCCTTGCTTATTACATTAGGAGACTCATCTCTGGATAACACTCGCATACCATTTTAGCAAGAGTGAGATTCTACACTCGCAGGTGATGTGGGCCCTCACTCGAGCACACATACTCCTGCTCGAGTGAGAAGAATATTCTCATGTAATATACTCTTGTTATCAGCACTTGCATCAGAATTAGAGAGAGTTAGATTTCTCACTCGCGAGTGCTGATGTGTCACTCGGGCATATGAAGCCTCACTCGGGCATACTTGTACTTCTCTGACCTTATTGACTCTCGGCCAAACACTTGCACTATCTCACTCGCTAGTGCTCGAGTACAAACAGCTTCATGCTCGAGTATTGATTATAATGCTCGAGTGTATCAATAAGGATAACAGGAATTGCTCTCGGCCAAGCACTCGCAGTCCCTCACTCGCATGTGCTCGGGTGAGAAAGAGTCTTCTGCTCAAGTGCTATCTCCAGTGCTCGAGTGCATCAGTAAAAATGACAGTAGTTTGCTCTCGGGCAAACACTTTCTGGCTATCACTCGTATTTGCTCGAGTATAAAAGAGCTCTATGCTCGAGTGCTAGTTCTTGTGCTCGAGTACATCAGTTAAATCTGACAGCAGACTTCACAGAACTTTGCCATATGCATTTGGTAACTTTGTAATCATTCCTTAGATTTATAAAACTATGATTTGCACACAATTTCCTTTTGTTATCATCAAAACTTGGGATCTAACATTCTCCCCCTTTTTGATGATGACAAAACCTTTGTGATGGGTTTTAAGAAAAAGGTTGATTAGAGTGAAAAATTTTTAAAGTACAACATCAATGTTTCCAAATGCATATTTTCACCAAGGTTTAGATTCAAGTTCAGATTTTTGCACTTATCTACATATGTTCCCTGCAACACTTCCTCTAGACACTTAATAACCAAGATAAGCATAGTATCACAGAACCAATCAAAACTTGATAACATGAAAATAGCCATTAATGATAGACTAAGAAATATACAATAGTCAGCATAAATCATTAACTATATTAACTACCCATAAAGCCCATATAATAAAGCCCGTATACAACCATAATCCCAATAACATCATCATAAACCTACCCATTATATAAAAACTACCCAAACACCCAATACATCCCATGATAGCTCAGAAATTCATCACACATCCTTCTCCCCCAACCATCACACATCCTTCTCCCCCGTTTTGTCAATATCAGAAGGGGGCTAAGGAAAAGTGATATCAGATGATGGGACAAAGGGCACCATGGCAGTGGAAGGATCAATTGGCACAAAGGGTGGAGATGATGGCTGTGGAACAGAGGCTAAGGGCGGTAGTGAAGGCAACTGATCATAGGTGATATCAACATTAGAGTCTGGATCAGTGAAGAGAACATGTGTCTGTGGATGAGGAGGTGAGGTCGAGGCAGGAGTGGTCTCAGGTGGTACTTCTGAAGATGCAGTCGGGAAGTGATAACGTAAGAAGATCTCCATATCAGTTATCCTTCGTGACATGTCATCCTGAGTCTTGAACATCAAGTCAAAGTTGGTATTAGCCTTGTCTACCAACTTTAAGACTTGTAACTCCATCTTGTCTACCAACTTCTCATATTCAGTCATTAATTCCTTTTTCAAGCCTCTCAGTTCCTTCCAAGTACCATATCTTATTTTTCATAAGGATGAGAGATACAATCTGAGGATATGGTATAGTCGCGAATTTTGTTGAAGAAAATCGAAATCTTCTCATCTCACTAAAAATGATCTCCCCCATATTTCTTTGTTGCCTGGCTAGGAAGGAGGCTAACAAGTAATAATCCTTTTGAGCAAAATGGGTAAAATTTTTGGACTTGTTAACCATGCTCTGAGAATATATATAGTGTAGGGCTCTGTGAGAATCAGGCATGTCAATAGGCTTAAAATTAAGGGGGCCTACTGGGTCTTTTGGTCTCAAAAGCCGGAAGGCTTCATTGGCAGAGAAAGAGGGTGGATCTGGAGGTGGTGCAACATACCCAAGTAAGTCATTAATAATCTTAGCAGATATCATAATGAATTGACCTCTAATAGTAGTAGATACTGCTTCCTCAATCAATTCTCCAGCCTTAGACATAATGTTATGGGTTTTCATGTTGCAGTAAAATGTTTTCACAACAGAGGGTGAATGGAATATGGATATTCAGCCAGGGAGCATAGTATTCAAGATAAGGATATAAATCCAAATGACAATTCTTCTTCAAGTAATGTAGGTCCACATAAACTACAGGACAGAAATGCCTATGTGAAAACTCAATATCGAATACCTTCTGTTGTAGTGCCTTTAGTTCCTCAACATTGAATCCTTCAGGAGGATTTGTGACTTGATCATCCTCTGAAGCCTGTGAGGTAGAAGGTACCCCTGAAGCAGCCACACTGGATTGCTCAAGATGCTGTGAACTTGAGACACCAGCTTGAGAAGCAATTTTCCCTACCAACTTGTCAAGTTTTGACCTCTCCATTGCTTCCCGGAGTTGCATGTTGAATGTGTCATTAGAGGAAGAAGAGGATTGTTGTGGTTGCTCAGTTTCCTTCTTCTTTCCTTTTCCTTGGACCTCTTTGGATTGAGACCGGGTAACCACTAGTTCTTTGAACACCATACCCTTTGGTTTCTTTTATGGAGGTTGATCCTTCTTCGCAATTTGAGGCTTAGGATGAGGTTTCTTGGCCGGAGGTCTCTTTTTGGTTTTGGGTTTAAGAGGAGGTGTAGATGAAGAAGACATTCTAGGAGATAAAGGAGTTGGTACCGGGGTTGCAGAAGTACTAGCAGCAGAATGAGTGGGAGAGGGTGAGTGAGATCTTTGGGAAATAGCAGGCATCTTAGTTCTAGCCATTTAGAAACAAAATGGAAGATACAAGATTCATAGATTTTTCTAAAGATTGATAAGAGATTCAGAGACTTAGGGCATAGAATGAGAGAATCTGAGAATAAATCTCACCTTTTAAAGAAGGTTGAAGAGTTGTAACGGTGATTTGAGGCAAATGGATACATTTGATTAATGGGAAATGGTTGGAGGTGAAGAGGTATGACCTTCGAGTGATGAGACACCTAGAGTGAGAGCAGGAAGTGCGACGGTCTGAGCTATCGCGTAACTGATATAAGTGGCAATGCTCAAGCAATAACCCTAGTGCTCGAGTGATGTTCATACTGTTCTCGGGTGTGCTCATACTGTGCTCGAGTGATATACAAACAATTTTGATAAAACATGTAAAAGCGTACCTGGTTTATGGATTTCTAGCTATATTTTTCATCTTTATACTCAAATCCTCCAAAATCATTTGAGTAACCATGTATTGAGTAGGCTCTTGAAAGAAATTCTTCCTTTCTGCTTGAGTACACACTCTTCACTTCAAGCATGTTCATACCATGCTCAAGTGAGGATCTTTCTTACTCGAGTGAGATCAAATTTCACTGTTACACTTCAGATAGTCTCTTGGTATTTTTATCTCCTCTGTTAACCCCTGTTTTATATGCTAAGAAACAGAGTATTCTCAATAGTTTTGTGCTCGAGCAAAGTTAACTTGCTCGAGTGAGCATGAGCTTATCACTCGAGTGACACTTCCTGTGCTCAAGTGACAGACCTGCAAAACAATTTCTAATGCTCCGATGCCTAAGTCAGTATGGTTATCATCAAAAATATATTTAATTAAAATAATTAACAAGAAAACTTACAACTCATTGGGATTAACCATTCCCAATTCTCTTCGAATATATAGGAATTGATCTTTAGCTATTGGCTTTGTGAAAATGTCTGTAAGTTGAAGGTGTGTTAGTATGAATTCTACTTTGACATCCTTCTTTTGAACGTGATCTCGAATGAAGTGATGTCGAATGTCTATGTGTTTGGTCCTTGAATGTTGTACAGGATTTTTGGCTAAGCTTATGGTGCTAGTATTGTTACAATAAATTGGAATCTCATTTAAGTATATCCCCAAATCTTGAAGTTGTTGTTTCAACCATAACACTTGAGAACAGCAACTTGCTACAGCTATATATTCATCTTCAGTCGAGGATAATGAAACTTTGTTCTGCTTCTTGCTGAACCATGATACCAGAGAGCCTCCAAGGAATTGACATTGACCACTAGTACTCTTTCTGTCAGTTTTATATCCTCCATGATCTGAATATGAATATGCCATTAAATACTCGTTTCCTCTTTTTGGATACCATAAGCCAAGTTCTGAAGTGTCTCCTAGATATTTGAAGATTCTTTTTACTGTCTCTGCATGTGATACCTTAGGAGCAGATTGATACCTTGCACACATTCCAATGCTGAACTGAATATCTAGCCTGCTTGCTGTAAGATAGAGTAATGAACCAATCATTCCTCTATACTTAGTAGGTTGAAGCTAGGACCTTTTACATTAGCATCCAACAAAGTTGTAGAACTCATTGGAGTATCAACTCCATTAGCATTATCTAATCCATACTTCTTCAACAACTCTTTCAAATACTTTTTTTGAGACACAAATATACCATTCTTCTTTTTCTTGATTTGAAGTCCAAGAAAGAAGTTCAATTCTCCCATCATGGACATTTCAAACTCTCCCTGCATAATCTTAGAAAATTCTTGACACATAGATTCGTTAGTAGCACTGAAAATAATATCATCAACATAAATTTGAACTATTAGAATATCATATTTGTTATGTTTGATGAAAAGAGTTGTATCTACTTTTCCTCTGACAAAATTTTAATCAAGAAGAGACTTACTTAGTCTTTCATACCAAGCTCTAGGTGCTTATTTCAAACCATATAAAGCTTTCTTAAGTTTGAAAACATGATCAGGCTTTGTTTCATCTTCAAAACCAGGAGGTTGTTCTACATATACTTCCTCCATAATATAACCATTTAGAAAAGCACTTTTCACATCCATTTGATAAAGTTTAAAACCTTTAATGCAAGCAAAGGCTAAGAGTACTTGTATTGCTTCCAATCTTACCACTGGAGCATATGTTTCCTTATAATCAATACCTTTTTCTTGATTGTAGCCTTTAGCCACCAATCTTGCTTTGTTTCTCACAATGATTGCTGATTCATCAAGTTTTTTTTGAAAACCCATTTGGTCCCTATAACCGTATGATCTTTAGGTCGAGGAACTAAATCCCAAACTTGATTTCTTTGAAATTGATTTAATTCTTCTTGCATAGCAATCACCTAATCATTGTTAGATAAGGCTTCTTCCATATTAGAAGGTTCAATTTCAGAAATAAAAGCAAAGAAAGTTACCTCATTGAGAATTCTATTTCTGGTTTTGACACCTTCATGAATATCTCTAATTACTTGATCAATTGGATGATCTTTAATATGTCTCCATGCTTTTGGTTGAGCATGATCATCGACATCTTCTATATTTTGAAAATCATTTGTTTCAAAATCATTTTGTCTTGAAATAGTTTTGTTTTTCTTTATCAAATCCATTTCTTCTTCATCAATATGTTTTGTCTGAGAATCAAGTTCATCAAACACAACATGAATCGATTCTTCAACTGTACATGTTCTTTTATTAAAAACTCTATAAGCTTTACTTCTATTAGAATATCCTAGAAATAAACCTTCATCAGATTTTGAATCAAATTTACCTAAGTTCTCTTTACCATTGTTATGAATGAAGCACTTACATCCGAAGATGTATAGATGAGCAAGATTTGGCTTTCTTCCCTTGTAGAGTTCATATAGCGTCTTTCCAAGTGACTTGCAAATATATGCTCAATTTGAAATGTAGCATGCAGTACTCTTTGCATCTGCCCAGAGCACTTGTGACATTTCTTTTTTATTAAGTATTGCTCTCGCCATTTCTATGAGGACTCTGTTCTTTCTTTCTACTACTCCATTTTGTTGGGGTGTTCTAGGTGCGAAGAAGTTGTGATATATTCCTTCGTTGTTGCAGTAGTCTTCAAATAGTTGATTATCAAATTCTCCTCCATGGTCTGTCCTAATAGAAACAATAGAAATACCTTTCTCATTTTGGACCTTTTTAGCAAACGTAATAAATTCAACAAATGTTTCATCTTTTGAAGCAATAAATAGAGTCCATGTAAATCTTGTAAAATTATCGACAATCACTAAAGTATATAGATTTCCTCCAAAACTTTTTACTCTTGCCGGACCTACCAAATCCATATGAAGTAATTGTAAAGGTTTGGAAGTAGAAATCTCATACTTTGTTTTGAATGAAGATTTAGTTTGTTTGCCTTTTTGACATGCTTCACAAATCATATTATCTTTGAATTTAAGTTTAGGAAGACCAACAACTAAATCTTTTCTAATCAGTTTGTCAAGTTGATTCATATTGACATGAGCCAGACGCTTATGCCATAATCAACTTTCCTCTGATCTACTAAGAAAACAATTTTTAGAAGAATTTGAATTTAAATCAATAGTATAATAGTTACGCTCCCTTTGAGCTCGGATCTTTGCCTTGATAGATTCTTTGTTTAGTGGCAGATCTTTCTTGTTTACTATCAAGCATTCTTTTGAGTCAAAGATCACCCAGTTATCTTTGTCAGTACTTTGACTTACACTCAAGAGGTTGTGGCATAATCCTTCAACATAGTATACTTCGTTGATTTGAACACCATCAGATTTTCCCACTTCACCAATTCCAGCAATACGTCCAGATTGATTACCTCCAAATGTTACCTTTCCTCCTTCTCTGGTTTCCAGCATGGTGAACTTATTTTTGTCACCAGTCATATGTCTCGAACATCCACTATCAATATACCATTTGTTCGCTCGTAATGCTTTGAGACATACCTAGAGTAAGGTGATCAAGTTTTAGGTACCCACACTTTCTTGGGTCCTTTGTGGTTAGTATGTGATGCATGTGTCCCTTTCAGAACCCATTTATATGTGCCAAAAACTTGTCCTTTCTTAAAATAACATGATGAAGTATAATGTCCTTTCCTATTACAATAGCTACATGATGCGAAAGGATTTGAAGTATTCACAGAATTCCTGAAATATTTAAGATAAGTTCTACTGCTATTCTTCTTATTTACTCTATTCTTATCATGATCAGACTTATATCCAATTCCAGATTTATCAAATGAAACTTTCTGAGAATTTAGAATAACTTTAAGAGTTTCACTTCCCTTAGTAAATTTTTCAACAATTTTTGTTAAATCACTTATTTTCTTATTTTTCTCCTCACATATTTCACACGATGATATGACAGTATTTTCTAATTCTTTTACTTTCTTCTTATAACTAACCATTTCTTTAGCTACCCTAATGAATTCTGTATGCAATGCATTATATTCAGATAACAATTCATCATAAGTAGGTTCAGAATCACTTACCTCAGAATCTGATTCTTCTTCTTTGGCTACCAAGTATAGATTTGCTACTTCGTCATTATCGCTTTCTTCATCTGATGAACTATTACCCCAGATAGATGATATATATGCTTTCTTTTTCTGCTTCTTTTTGCCTTTGTTTCTGAAGCATTCGGATTTGATGTGTCCAGGTTTTCCACATTCATAGCATACTATCTGTTGTTCTTTGTTTTCTTTCTTGCTTGGTCCACCTTGATAATTTTTAAAGTTCTTTTGACCTCTTTTGTAGAATCTCTTGAATTTTCTCACAATCATTCCCATTTCATCATCATTAGGAACATCTTCATTTTTGGAAGACTCTTCTTCTTCCTTGATAGCCTTAAGTACAACTCCCTTTTTCTTTTTGTCATCGAACTCTTCTAGTTCCTTCTTGAATCTCAACTTTCCTTCATACTCGGAAAGACTACCAAAGAGAGCTGCTACGGATCTCGATGACTCTCCTTTAGCTTCTTCGATAGCTGTCACCTTCGCTTCCCATTCTTTTGTAAGAATATTAAGAATCATTCTTACCTGGGAATTTTGATCAAAAGATTTTACAAGTGTAGATAATTGATTAACAAGATGAGTATACCTGAGTTCGAATTCTGATATTCCTTCTCTAGGTTTCATACGAAATAGATCATATTCTGTAATTAGAGTATTGACTCTATTTTCTATGATTCCGGATGTACCATAGTGGGCGATTTCAAGAGCATCCCACATATCTTTGGTAGTTGGTACAGTACATATTCAAAAATATTCCTTTTGAATACGGTAGGTACGTGCTTGTCATGATGTTGTCTGCCGTTGTTTGACTTCCTTCGCGTCTGTTTATTTCAACGTTTATCCCCCTGTATCACACTTATAATACTTTCAAAAGGATGTTAAATAATAATAATAAGTGATGATAGGATAAATAAATATCATTAAACCATATTCGGTTTAAACGCTGTAAGACTGGTGCATTTTGTCTTCTGGCAGAGTATCACTCGAGTATAGATGGGCTCACTCGAGTGAATACACATATTTTCTGCTTGTTCTTCCGTTTTGTGCTTGCACTCTCACAGAAGTTCAGAGAGTTAATTTTCTCACTCGCGAGTGATGTGGGGCCTCACTCGAGCACAACTCCTTCAACTCGAGTGGCCTTGCTTATTACACTAGGAGACCCGTCTCTGGATAACACTCGCATACCATTTTAGAAAGAGTGAGATTCTGCACTCGTAAGTGATGTGGGCCCTCACTCGAGCACACATACTCCTGCTCGAGTGAGAAGAATATTCTCATGTAATATACTCTTGTTATCAGCACTTGCATTAGAATTAGAGAGAGTTAGATTTCTCACTCGTGAGTGCTGATGTGTTACTCGGGCATATGAAGCCTCACTCGGGCATGCTTGTACTTCTCTGAACTTATTGACTCTCGGCCAAACACTTGCACTCTCTCACTCGCTAGTGCTCGAGTACAAATAGCTTCATGCTCGAGTATTGATTATAATGCTCGAGTGCATAAGTAAGGATGACAGGAATTGCTCTCGGCCAAGCACTCGCAGTCCCTCACTCGTATGTGCTTGAGTGAGACTCGAGTGCTAGTTCTTGTGCTCGAGTACATCAGTTAAATCTGACAGCAGACTTCACAGAACTTTGCCATATGCATTTGGTAACTTTGCAATCATTCCTTAGATTTATAAAACTATGATTTGCACACAATTGCCTTTTGTTATCATCAAAACTTGGGATCTAACAAAGCAGTCACTGATTGCTTAGTTCCACCATATATTGCTTGACCTAGTCATTCGTCAGAGGGTTTTGTAATTATTAAACTAATCCAATCCAATTAAGAGTATGATATGACCATGAAGCCAATAAGTCATAAAACATAAAGCATAGATCCTTTAATAAAGAGCATGCCTTCAAAAAAATTCAAAGGATCAAATATCTCATAGTGGATGGATCACATTTAGTGAATTAGATTTGGCATTATTAAGTGATAATATTCAAGTTAAAGTTTTTCGGTACCTAAATTATGAGATATTGGCGAACATTTAAGTTGGCAACGAATAAACATTGGGGGTTTGTTCATTGAGGTTTTTGACCCATTAAGTAAGGGTGCTACTTCTGATGTAGGGAAGGTAATACTTATCAAAGAGGACTTATTGCTATGATTCCTTTAGTATTGTTTAAATGAACCCTGACACACCAATTGATATTAAATTGTGGGCCAAGTGGGAGAATGTTAAATATTTTATTAAAGATAATTACATATCTTATTATTTATATTATATTTGTTTATTTCAGATTATATCTAGATTACTAATTGATCATATATGGATACTTTAGATATTGCTAGTTTATTATTTTGGTCAATATTAAATATTCTAGATATTATTTGATTATTCTAGATATTTTCTGTTTGTTAATTTGAATAAAATATTTTCTTTTTTCAATGAAGATATAATTTATATTATGACATAAACGAAAAACATACAAAGGTCTGTAACAAAGTACACACATCTTTTAATAAATATTGTAGTTACCATGGAACTGCCCTGATTTTAGTTATAATCCTAATATGTGACTTCTTGGCAAGAGAACAAAATAGTGGGAACATATGAGGTTGATCAATATGAGTTTGACTCAAAATGTAGTTGATCTCTTCCCTTAGTGCCAACAACTGCAATTGAAGAGGACCCACTTTAATTGGAGGACATATGATCCATGAATTGCAATTTTTCTTATTGAAGCTGACACTGATATTAATGGAACGTTTAGATGGAGAAGTAGCTTTGATCTTGAAAACCACATTCCATCGAGGTCTATGACTCCCACTGAGCGAGCAGGGATATAAATCATTACATTCTTCTTACTGTCGAGGTATTCTTGAATCCATTTGCTTTTGAAAGGAAACAATATAACCAACTGCCTTGGCTTGTGCCATCTGTATTACATGATTAGGAGAGAACTAGCATCCTGTATGACGAATACTATTGTGAGCAAACCATAAGGAATCTACAAGATAAAAGGATAACAACAACATAAAGTTATCATCATCAAAAGGAGCCTGTAACCACAAGGTTATCTATTGCACTACTGATCTAGGCTGTGAAGAATCAATCCTAATTCCTAGAACACTACCACACCAATAGGCTCTACAAAACAAACAGTAAAGGAACAAATGGTCTAATGATTCATTATCTAGACGATAGAAAGCACATACCTCTACTTGAGATCGATGTCTATGCTTCAATAGACAAGAAATGGGTAAAATACCTCTCACAATCTTCCATATAAGCAGCTTCAATATGGGAGGGAGACAAGATTTCCATATTAGATTTTATATGGTACTAATCATACCTATATTTTGATCACCTCCTTCTTGCAATAATCGGCATGCATCTCAAATCATATATACCTTATATAGATTGCTTGACCATTATTGTATCTTGAGCTTGTATTATAGGAATAGGAGTCATTGCAAACTATCTTACCACCTACCTGAGATAAAGAGATGATAGCATCTACCAGTTCTAGCTTCCATAAGGCTGCAATATAAAGTCTAACACTTTCATAGATGAGTATGCCAAACCAAACTGCTGCACTGGCCACCAAAGTTAACTATTCAGTTGAATTGTCATACCATATCCAACTTGCTAGGTTAGATGGTTGAAGATCATTGAACCAGCTTTAAGAATTTATGTCCACATACTAGAACTATTATAAGTTGGTTTTAAAATATAATGATGCTCAGGATCAAGGTACCTCTTGAATATTATGCGACTAAGCAGACTAGATTGCTCAGTAATTTCTCTCTAGATGTGCTTGGTGGAAAGTCTCTGCCTAACCTAGAATTTGGTGAATTGAATCCAAAATATGAAAGAGCTATAAAGAGCCCATTAAGCCAATTGAGATCTTCATCAAAATCCAAACTTGGCAGAATATCCATAGATTGGCCATCCATTATCAAAAAATTGAACAAAAAATGTTGAGCCTCTAGGGAACTAGCGACAAAAAAAATAGCTCACTATTGAGCCTACTTAAGGGACTAGATCTAAGTTCCATTGAAATATTATATGCCAAATCCTTATTGGGTCTACTTCAAAGACCACATGGCATTCTGTGTGCACCAACCTTGCCGAGACTGATATGTTCATTCCTTCTGGTTTCACATGGTTCAAAATGAACTGAATTAGAGACTGAGATTAGTCAGGCATTTCAAAATCAGGTGCCCTTAGATGAAAGGCACTATGATTTCTCAAATTTAATGCATCTGCAAAGAGAGGATTAGTTGTTACATCAATATCTATTAGTCAGTCATCGTATCTATGTTGGGGAGGTACCATGTTTTGTCCATGCTATATGGTCTTTAAAGAAAGATGGATGGAATTAACCCCTATAAAATCAACTCTGTGATTATATAGGGAAGAGCCATGTGTCACAGTTTCATGAGCTACCTAGGGATTGGAGGAGTGTTATGACCTATCCAAAAAATCATCTCTGTGATTATTTGGGCAGGAGCCACGTGTGACATTTTCATGAGCCATTTGGGGATTGGAGGAGTGCCCTGATCTACCCTGTTCCGATCAAGAGTTCACTAGAAAAGTGTTACCAAAAGCTAGGGTTGTGGGAGCATTATTCACATTATTTAGAACATTGCAATCTTCATAAGAAAACCCATTAGTTAAGGACCCAATAATATCAACCATATCCTTATCGTCACCACCAGATGTAGAGGAACTAGACGATGCCATATTGGTATGGATTTGAAAAGAGTGATGAGATACCTAAAGACCGATATGTTAAGAATCAACTTTAACAGAATAGAAACCTCCCTGCTCCAATGGCAGCCAAGAGATATTGGTAGTATGACACTTATGAGCTTTATGATAAAAAGCTATATTTTCATGAGAAACCATCGGTTTGTCAAAATCCTTTACAAAGTCAGAACCAAATCTAGAAATTAATTGAGCACTATGCAGAGTCATACTAAAGCTTATCACCTGTTCATCCTAGTCATAATCTATTTTCTATAACCCAGTCGGCCACATGAGCAACAAATTCTGAAGAAATGCTCATATTTGAATTGAACCCACTCAGCTTTATCAGCATCTTTAAAGAAAACGTGGCATCCCATAATTAGAGAAAGAGTTGGATCATTGGTTGTTTGAACTCTAAGAAAACAAATATTATCTAGCTCTAAATCATTTGCTTCATAACTTACAAAGTTACCAATAATATTTCCAATGATTTTGGCCTTTGATAGAGAATGATATTATATAGTGAGATCCCACACTTGCACCCATACATTAATATGACAAAGAGGTTTTCATTATAGGATCACATTGCTCCAGAATTAAGAAACAATAAAACCAGAATTTTTTATAGACCACAGACCCCTAGAGACTAAGTACTGTAGGTCATGTTCATTGGTAAACTAGAGTAAGAATCGATTCTTACATCTCCCTTTAACATGTACTTTGCTCTGAAGTCTCCATGTATGATCAAGCTTACTTTAAAGTTCCCTTCTAGACCAAACCATGCGATCAATTAGAAAAAAAAAAGCATATTTATGTAAAAGTTGCCTTCTATTAGCAGTATGACGAGCCTCCAGCCGTATAGCAGGGCTTTGTTTGGGAAGTTGAAAACCTTAAGCACCATTTCTTGGGGAGCTATTATCATTGAAACCAGTAGTGAAACGTTCCCCACGAGAACTACTACTTTCAAGCCAGTTGAACTCCTTGTTATAAGAGTATTGACAAGCCATTACAACTATCCAATACACCATATGTTTCCACAAATGTGCAAGAAAATTGAGAAAGACGTAAAAACACATAAGGTTTATGGAGACGAGAAACAAATTGATTGGGTAGAAGCCTTGAAAGAGAGAATAAAAGATCATAGAAAGATTATAAAGATTTAGGTGAATAAGAAAAGACCAAGCATATAAGAGAAAACCAGAGAATACCGCTAAGGGTTTCAAAAATCATGGGTCTGAGTTTAGTCTTGGGATATAAATAAATCTAGGCTGATACAGTTTGGGAATATGTATTATTATGGTTGCTTGAATAAACTATCTTTTGATTGAGGCCCATATGTGAATTGGATGGAGATTTGGTTTAGGGTTACCTGATTGGCTGGTAAGCTATTTCAAGCCTTGTTGGAAGGCTATAAATCACATAGGCTAGGTCAGAGGAGTAACATAGAAAATATGTTCTTGCTCCTTAAGGGTTTCCTGAAAGGTGAAAACTATTCCTAAACTATCACTATGCCTATCTTCCCTTTAGAAAAGACCCTGATTTTATTTTCTTCCAACCTAGTTTCTTTTTTATAGTTTCTCTTATTTTCAAATCCTGAGATGCTTTGCTTCGACTAACTATGACTAGGGGTTTCTCACATCAAGTCTTTCATTGCTACTCATTTTTGTGGAATTATGCAATATTTTTTGGCATCATTATTGTTATGTTTATTCCAATAATTTAATCATTTCATTCCTAGCATCACTCTCCCCTCCCTCTCTTTTCTCACCTTTGCTCTATCTTTCTTCATGGCACAAGTTCACCTAGATTGGAGGGATCGTGGGCTGATCTAGCAATGAATCTAACAGAAAATCAATGATAGGGATGGCTATGTGGGGAGGCAGAGATAAGGATGCCTTGAAGCAAGTTAGGGGAGTTTAAGTTGGATTTGTTTCTCTTCTTAAATGTAATCTTGAACCCATATCAACCTACTTTTAGATTATATGAGGATCTCATTCTCTTAATTTCTCCATCCTATCTTTCCATCTATTGATTCAAATACTTTATTTGCATTTCTCAAAGTTCTGATTTTGGCTTTAATGTTTCAAAGTTTATGAATTTGATGCAGCTTAAGAATCAAATGGATCAAAGATCTTGCAGTTTTGATACCGTTAAAGCCCACCTTAAGGTTCCCTTTCTTTCCTAGCTTATCCCGTAATCTTCCTTTTTGGGTTGAAGATTTAGGATTCATTGTTTTTTGGTTAGTTTTGGCATCATAACCATGGAAAGAATAGTCCTTGAACTAACCTATACTATTTAATCAAAGATAGTGTAGACAAGAAGTTAAACAAATTTTTTTCTGGCCATTATGCTTTATATTTTCCAGAAGGTATGAATCTTGTAATAACCCTTTTAATTTATTTTTTTCATTTCTCCTTATTTTTCTACTCTTCCAACCAGGAGAGAACAAGGAACAATAGTGTTGTTGCTTCATTTTTATTGTCCTTCAACTAAGTATGTTCATTGGCTTTTTATTTGAATAGGGAAAAAATGCAATCATGAAGTTGTATTTCTTCTGTATAACTTTATTCTCTTGAAGATAGATAACAAGTAAATATTTGTAATATATAACTATATTAGACATGATTGGAGCCTAAGAGTACTTCTTCTTGATTCTTTGCAACATGTAACTTTTCCTTCCTCAAAATAAGGTGCATTGATCATCCGGTAAATTTGAACAAGAAAATACTGTTAGTGCCAAGAAAAGCTTAAATAAATGGTTTTGCCAATGTGGCATTAGTGAAGGCTTCTTACAATTTCTTTGTTTTTTTTAAAAAAGGTTGAAGTTCATGTGAGGATACTTAATCGAAAGAGCAGTAAGTAATGGCACGTATATTAGATGGAGTATAAGAAACCACCATTAATGCCATGTATAAGAACTCATTCCTCCTTGTGACTTTCTTTTATTTCAAAACCTCTGCTACATATATATATATATATATATATATATTCTAGAATTCATTTCAATACTTTTCCCTCTAAATTTTGGATAGATACTCTTAATTTTAGATTGTTTCTGAAAACTCTGTGGATAGATGCCTTTGATTATAACTATATATTGGCTTTCCTTTCCTCTTAATTTCTACATGAATTGCAGTTCTTCATGATTGATGAAGCTGAGAAGACATTGGAAGAAAATTTTGATGATGAAATGATCCTTACCCTTGATTTTCTCTCTCTAGCCCTTCAAAACCATGGCCTCCTCCTCTCCTTTCTCTTGATTTTGCAGTTGGTATATGAGTGTTTCATGAAAGCTCAAAGATTAGAGAGTTTTCATGAATTAGAGACAAGAACAAGTGAGATTTGCTTGCAAACTTCCCTAGTTTGCCACTTGAACATTTGTCTCTCTTCCTTTGCTCTTGCTTTCTTCAAGTTGCACTCTTCTCTCTCTCTCTCTCTCTCTCTCTCTCTCTCTCAACTTGGCCGAAATATGAGGCCTTTGGAAGAGCTTAATTAGCTCTTAAAATATCTCCTTCCACCTCCTTAAGAATATGTTATTTTATGCTAATTGAATTCATGTCATCATCTTTTCTCTTTCTCCATTTATGATATGCGAATATGGCCCTTGGAAAAAACCAAAAGGGCTTCTTGAATTATCACAAATTTTGCCTCCTTAAATATTAATTTTAATTGTAGTTATTTGCCTGCAAATTTTGACTTTTCTTCTTATCTTTTTCCACTTGACTTTAATGACTTCCAAAAGCACCAATTATAGCCAAGTATTTATTCCCTCTTTCCTTCCTCTTATTTGGATGAAATGAAGGGTCTTTGGGAAGGGATAATGATCTCAAAAATATCCTAATTCCACCTCCTTACATATTATTACTTTATGGCTAATTAACACATGTGCTTACTTTTGACTTTTCCACCTTTATTTACTTGGCCAAAAATGCTCCTCTTTTGATTAAATATGAGCCAAGTATTAATTTTCCTTTGCCTCTTCTCTTGTTGGACATCACACGACCCTTAATTATTGGAAAAATAAGAGCTTTTGCTTTAATGGCCAAAAAGACCATTTTGCTCATACATTTTTGCCAATACCTTTTTAATTTCGCACTTTGATTAAAAGCTGACAGAATTTTCATCAAACTTTAAAAATTTATATCTTTATTTATAGATATCCAATTGCAGTGGTTCTAAAGGCTATGTGACATTTATTAAGTCTATTTTTAAGAAAAAATATATTCTTTAGTCAACTGGACACACAACATTCCAGAATTATCTTTTATTTGACACTGCCACAGAAACTTGCCATTTTCACTTGGCTAAATTAAAAAATACATAACTCTTGGTGTACAGGTCCAAATGATTTATATGACCCATAAAATTAAAGCTTGATAAGTCTACTTTTATTCTAAAAAATTTCACATTCATTGGATATCATTTGATTATCCAAAAATACATGACAATCTCACTGCCATGTAGGAAAATACACTAGAAACAAATTGTAACTTTGCAAATTGTGTTCCAATGACCCATAATTTATAACCCTGGGCTAGCAGTCCACCTGATTCTGGCTTATTCTCAAGCCTCTACTCTCAAAATTTGGGATGTTACATGAAACAAGGTTTTATTTTTTTAAGAAAGTCAGAGGCCAAGTTTGAATCTTGAGTTGTCAACTTGGAAGAAGAAATCTGAGTCTTGAACAAGGGTGATGAAGCACATGATAAAAGTGTAAACTTTGGAGTCCATGCTAAAAGCTAATAAAGCACATATCAACCTAAAAGGCAATTGTGAATTCATAACTTGGAAAAAGAAAATTTGAAGCTTTCATAAAGTGGGGAAAAATTAAGAAGTTAACCCTTTTAGTGTCCATGCCATAAGCATAAGGTTACCCTATAACTTTTTGCATTTAGTTCAAATGAGAGTTGCATGTTGCTGCTTCTGACATGGACATATATAATTGATAGCATCCAATTGGAACTTTCACTTCGTTATGTGGTTTGAGAAAAAGCCTGTGAACCTTTGAGCTTACTTCTAGCAATTTCTAGACAAAAGGAAAAGAGATAATGCATGCGATTGAGCTTTGTGGTTTGTAGAATTGCTGATGCTGCAATCACTATGCCAATTGCCTATAGGATTCTTTAGTTTCTTTTTTGTTTTCAACAAATTGTGCTTGGATGTTTACCTGTCTGTCCTTGGATCACTTTATTTTGTAGGTTAAATTTTTTTCTAACATATTAATGGTCAAGTTATGAGATGTATGTATATATTATCCATAGCCAACTTGTAAATTTTCTTGAGTTGCAACAAAAGCAATGTTATTTAACTCGGACCGGCGGGTCAACCTAGAAATCGATGACATGACTATGAAACCAGTCCAGGAAAGTCTGCAACTTGGGGTTGGGGTGTAGCCCTAGGGGTGTTCCTGTGGTCCCAGTCCTAGCCTTCCTATCTCGGTCCCAGTAACATTGGGACAAAACAATCCTGGCCATACTAGGACCGGGACTGGGAGTAGAATATACCGGGACTAAGATAGGACCCAAGTAAGCCTTCAGGAATCCCGATCCCGGTCCCAGTATCTTAGTGTATTTTTTAATTTTTTCTAAATACAATTTAGTGGGGATAATAGGGTTGTAGTGTTTTCTTTATTTTTTATTTTATTTTTAACATGTTAAATCTCAAATAACTTGATACCCATCTCATCTAACCATCTCCA
The DNA here is from genome assembly GCA_963242795.1 of Inga leiocalycina. NCBI lineage: Eukaryota > Viridiplantae > Streptophyta > Magnoliopsida > Fabales > Fabaceae > Inga > Inga leiocalycina. Next base: position 63,380,057 of record OY725320.1, read on the forward strand.
AAATCCCAAATTATTTGATCTAGCCTTCTCCCTTTTCTAGCAATTACCACTTCAGCAGTTCGACTCTTTCTCTACTTCAGCTTCATCAATCCCGTTCTAGATCACTGTCCTCCTTGCTATCATCTGCTCAGCCTACTTGCCGTCACCCATTTGCCATTGTATCTCACGTCGTGGCTCACAAATCATTACTGTGATGATCAACTTTTGCTTTGCATCCCATCTAATTCATCATCTGTGTAAGGTATCTTAGTCAATTCTCTATGAGTCCTATGGGTACAATAAGAAAGATCAAAATTATGAACATTAACATTGAACTAACTGAAGAGGAATGCTCCCCCTGATTTAAAATACATGGCATCATGTAGTATTTATATTTTTTTCCTAGCCCTACACTTCTATTGTCTATTGCTGATTTGAGTTTAGGATTTTAATAATAATTGTTCATCTCTTTCCATTTTTTTCTTTTCACTTTTGCAGATGAAGGGCAAAGTCCAAACTCCTAAATGACTGTTTGTTGGTGTCAATAGCTGTTTCATAAAGAGCCTAACCAAGCTGTTTCTTGGCTGTTTAATTCACTTGTTTATTGCTTATTCATTGAATCATTGTTGTTTTGATCAAATTTATGGGGCTGAAACTTTGTTTACTCTTCTAATTTGAATTTAATGTTGTTGTAGTGTGTTTTTACTCTAGCAACTCTTGCTATTTAAGCATTTATATATATTCAAGTTTAATGTTGCTATAATGGTTGTTTCATGGCAATTGTGATGTGTTTTTCCAATATGTTTTCATTATTGTTCCTGTGTTCTTGTTCTAATTAAACCGAGAATTCCCAGTCCCAATCTCGGGAAAGTCCCAATCCTGATAATACCGGGATGTTCTCGGGAACGGGAATAGTTTCCCAATCCAGGCCTCTTATCGGGATGGGACATGGGAATAGGTGATCCCGGTCTTGGATAGGGATTTGAACACCCCTAGTGGCCTGGAGTGAACTGGGGCAACCCGAGTGAGTTGTTGGGTTAACTCAGGGTGCCTTTTAAAACAATTTACCATATTTTTTAAAGGGCATAAATTGTATAGAGCAATATTGGTAGAAATTAATAATAATTTTGGTCTTAATAGCTATGAGTTTAGTTATTAAAGGATTGTAGTTAGGAATATTTTGTTATCAATTATCTATTTTGATATTTTATTAGGAAGAATGTTTAGTGATTACTTATTCTAATGTCATTGGATGATACTTTGATACTATGATATCAATATATCAAAGAAATTGTAAAGAATGTTGGATAAGTATATAATTATTTTGTAAGTGATTATTCATGGTTTTGAATTGATATTCAGTATTTTATGGTATGTTAAGAATTTAAAATTATTTTTTATCCCTCACCGGTCTAAGTCTCAGGTTGACTCCGAGTTGACCTACTACCTCGATCGATTTAGGGGCCAGTCTGAGTTTAATAATCTTGCATAGAAGAAATAACATGTAAATTCTATATTCCCAAAGTTGAGGGAAAATTGTCGTGTTTAGAGAAAAAAATTAGAAATCTTGATTCCTTATCGTATTTGAAATGTAATGGTTTAAAGTTTATTACAACCAAATTTGTGATTGATGGTGGGGACTTATTGTTAGACACTTATGCTATTTCCACATTTTTCAGAGTGCTTGCGTGCAGTTCGGTGGGCATAAAAAAATAGCATAAAAATATTGATAATAAGTACTTGATTACAGGAATTCCCCACAAGGATTGTATATAATAATTATAAATAATGTAGCCGCACAAGGCTACTAGGGTGTCTAAACCCATAATAATGAAACACAAACATCTCTCGTCTTTATTCCACCACTGTATTCCTCTCGTTCAGTTCTCTTCTTTATTCTCAACACACCTCCTGTGCCCACCTGTCTAAATGGTTGGTTGGGGGGTAATATTTGAGAGAATCTTAGCAGTAAATAGTTACCATAATGCATGCAAGATATATGCTATTTGCATAACATGTTAGCTTTAACTAGATGCATGCCACATAATAACATTTTTGCATGCTCAATGTTTCATGTAACAAACTTATGGACATGGCATAAACAAAATTAGAGCTTTGTAATTCAAATATGCTTTACACAATCAAGTAAAGCAATCACATATGTAACCCCCTTCGATAATCAGGCCAGGATTAACATTTAAGCACATTTAATTATCGAATAAGAAATCCAGGACAATTAAAAACTTTTTAAAACACCTGTACAAATGGATTTCCATTCATTTCATTCATTAAAACAAATGGCCTGTTTGGTCTGTTACATATACAATATCAGAGTAAGCACAATTCCCGACGTTCACCCGGGATAATAACATTAATCCAAAGGTTTATACAGGGCATCATTGCCCATCTTAGTATCCATACCGGGGATTACACAAAACTATAGTACTATGATCTATACAATATATTTACAATGATCCAAAATGATAACCAGTTCGATATAAACCAAAATATATAACTAAGACTACCGCCGGCAGTCCTAATCGTCCTTTGCCACTTGCTTGCTTTTCGATCCACTTGCCCTGTCTAAAAATGTTATTTGGAAAGAATGAGATTCTAGAGAATCCCAGTAGCAACAGTTTATTTATATGATGCATATATACAAAGCAAGTCACATATATCACAATGCAGCAATCAATATTCGAGACCGGGCTTTCGCCACGTTCCCTTCACTTTCACTGTAATCAAGTCCGGGCTTTCGCCACGTCCCCTTCACTTTCACTTTAATAGAGTCCAGGCTTTCGCCACGTCCCCTTCACTTTCACTTTATTCGAGTCCGGGCTTTCGCCACGTCCTCTTCACTTTCACTGTATTCAATGACTAATGCAAACAAGAAATGCAATACACATGATATAGGATAAAGTGTCACTACCTTTGTCTTTCCTTCCTTGAGCAGGCACAGGCCTTCTATTCTCTGAGAAGATATCAAATCCTAAAGTCATAATTAAGGACGAAACATTATTCTCTATTCCAATACTCAATTAACTCTTCAACACTTAGATTTGGTTATCAATAATGACCCTTAAGAAGCCCCAAATGCCTCTAATAAAACCCCTAAAAGGTTGGGAAACAATAGGGTGAAGATCTCTTTTCAAAAACTTAAAGTGTTGGAACACAGGGGTGGGCCGCGGCCCACCATTCCTTGGGCTTCGGCCCAAATATGGTCAGAAGGCCTTGGGCTGCGGCCCACCACTCATGGGCCGCCGCCCAAAACAGGCCAGAAAGGTTTGGCTTGGGCCGTGGCCCAGAAATTTCCTGACTCTGGGCTGAACTTCGAAAAACCATAACTAATTGTAGAAAAATTGAAACGGAGTGATTCCAAAGTCAAATGAAAGGTATTTGAGACCTATTTCAAGGAAAAATATGGCTTATAACTTAAAATCATCACAGAAATACAGAATCACCCAAAACCCAACATTACTCCAAAACAGAGTTCTGTTTTTGTACCAAACTTTGGAAAAGCATAACTCTCAGAATACAAAACGAAATGACACAAAATATATGTCCATTTTGAAGCTTGGGATGTGAAATTTAAGACTGGAAAGTTTCACAATTTTCCAATACCATTTGGTCATTCAAAACGCTCATACAAAATTACTGCGCAAAACAGAGCTTAAACCAAACAGATTTCCAATTTTCTATCAAGGTGTTCAATAACTCCAAAATTAATAACCAAGCTTATTCCCACACAAAATCACTCAAGGAACACAATGGTAACCTCAAAATGACCAAATTCACAATCTAACCACATGCCCTGTTTTGATCAACACACCAAAACCAACACAAAGATCCCAAACTTTACTTTTAATGATTCAAACCAATCCCTTTGTCCAAAAGACATCATAATATACCATTTCCATTATCACAACATGCCAAACTCACTAAGACCCTAATATTTTCGAAAATAGGGCAGAAATTCCAGAAAAATCAATGCTCACCAACATCCACAATATATATATCAAAAGGGAGATAACACTCACCTCTTTCACTTTGCCAAAGAGATTCCTTGATTCTTCAACTTTCACAATCTCTTGAGGTCATAAACTAACACCAATGAACACATTTCAACCATCACAATGAAGCTCTTCATTCAAGGATCAACATTAAAGAAGGAAGTTTGAGCAATGGAAGTCATTTTCCTTACCTTTTTGAAGCTTTTCTTCTTCCTCTTTGCTGCAAAACTGTCGCCAGAAATGGAGAAAGAAGAGAGATGAGATGAGTGAGATGGAGTGTGGAGGAGGAATAAGGAAAGAAATCATTACTCCCCTCCAACCCATACCACTCCAGCATCCAAGAGGGAAGAGAGAGGAGAGAGAAACTATAAAAATTTGCATTTGACTTTCTCTTATCACTCCCACATGTGAGCTTGCCATGTGTCATTTCCCCATTGGTTCTCACACACTTAATCACCAATTATCCTCTCTAATCCTTCCATTACCCATTTAATCACACTTCTCACTTTTCTTTTAGTTAGTAATTAATTTCCCCATTAATTACCAACTTATGCCAATAATTCCATTCTTTCAATTTTCCAACAATTATGACATATTAAATAATATTTCCACCAATATACATTAATTCAACTTTAATCCGATAATTATCCTCAATAATTATCATTAGGCCTTAATCCAAAAATTGGGGCGTTACAACATACATCACTAGACAAGCATAAATATCAAATACATGCAAGTAGGGTATGTGTTCACCGTTTAGCTTCCACAAGCATACGGGTCGCAAGCAATAATTTAGTGAGAAAATGAGTGTCGATCCACAAGGACTATAACAAAAGTGAGTTAACTAATGTAAATATGTTCTTAATTAGGTTAGATGGATTCATTTGAAATTGATCAATTTGTATAAAGACTTTTGATAAAAACAACAAAGCAAACACAGTGGAAATTGGGAAATTGGGTCTAACTTCAAGACGTATTAGCTTAGGATTACTTCTTTCCCATTGTATTTCATGAAACTATGCAATTACATTACTTATGCTAATTAAATGAGTCTATATGCTAGTCAAAGATCCTAAAATCATCAACCAAGCTCTCTCAAGTCAAGATTGATTTTTAATCTTCATTAAAACATTCAATCTCTTGTTTATAATTAATAAAAATCATCTTTCCAAAACAATTCTTCAAAAGACTATGTTAGGTTGTTAGATATATTTCTATTCTAACAACAAACCATCCATTTAATCATTAAATTTCAAGTCTAACATGATTTTTCTCAAGTTCTACAATTAAAATAGCTCTCTCAAGCATCTTCAAATTGAACTACTCTAATCATGTGATGATTAAGCACAATATAGCATTAAGCTCAAAGAAAAATCAACATTTATATACTCATTAACCAACAAAAGCAAGATAATCTAGTAGTTTCAATCCATAAAATGGGTAAAAGTATTCCTAATTGATAGTTCTAGCTACTCATGGTCTGTACATGCCAAAATCTCATCACAAAATCATAATCCATATCAGCAAAATAGAGAAAAAGGAGAGAAGAACAAGAAAAACCCAAGAATTGAAGCTTCAAAACCCTTCTCAATCCAATCCTAAGCTCCAAGCTCTTGAAAATTTGAAGCCCGAGCAGCCAATCTGTCAAAGGAGTCCAGCCTCCCTTATTATCCAATGCTTTTATATTGATTTTTTTCTATTTCAGTTTTAAAAAAACACAGTATCAATTTTGTGCATTCACTGTGGGTTCTCTATGGCGAATGCCATAGCGAATTGTCATATAGACAGAAGCAGTGATTTTTCATATGGTTTCGCTATGACTTTGGCTACAGCAGATTTCATGGCTAAAGGGTATACAAAAAGATCATCTTCTAAAGCAGTTTTGCAACACCTTGGCTACAGCATCTCCACAATAAATGTAGGCTTTTCCTTCATGGTGTCCTTTTTCATCTTCCTCTTGCATTCTTTCCTTCCTTTCACATCTTCCTATGATCTTTAAGAGCTTTTACAACTTGCCATCCTCCACCTACAAGGAGATGGGATTCATGAACCCTTTTAACATTCACAAATAATCAAATCTATGTGATTTTAACTTATGATTCAACAAAATTTTGATTTAGCTTATATCCTATCACATTTCCTTATGTAATCTCTTTATATGCACAATTGGAACCCAAAAATAAGGAAAAAGAAAAGAAAATGTGCTAGAATACTCTTGATTTCTATGAGTTAATAGTAAGTTCACTACCTTGATCACCTTTCCCTTGCTTGTTTATCAGTCTAACTGTGTCCAGCTAGGGCTACTGTCCGATCCTAAAATCCCAAATTTACAATAAATGAGTTATTACTCATTCATGTATTATTCTAAACTCATTGTGTTTGTTATCTTGACTCAAAATCACATATTGACCAAAATGAATCATGCTCAAATTATAGAATTGCCCTTGACAGCGACAAAGTCAGGGTTTTAGGGGTAAAATTATCATTTCACACCCTAAAGCCTTCATACTTCATATTATACATGTTCCTTACACAATTTTTCATTCTAAACCCAATGGAATAATAAAAAACATCAAAATCCAGTCCAAACACAATATAAACAGCTGTTGGACAAAAATCACAATAAATTGGGAAAATTGGAGTTTCTTGATTTCATTCCATTAATCACCTTCCTTTCACCTTTAATTACTTGTTTAACCTCTTAAACACCTATTGAACATGATTAATAGAAATTTGGGCAACACCTCCCCTTAGGGTTTGTGCATCCCAAAATTACAAAATCATGGAAACAAAGCCAGCAACCAGCCAAAACACCAAAAAGAAGCATAAATCATCAAGATAAGATAAGCTTTCAAGCTTACCTTGATTTCTTCATCTTTCTATCTCTAAACCGTCCTCTCTCTCCTCCTTGTTGCTCTTGTTTTTGCCTTGCTATATGTGTATTTCAAGATGGCATAGAGATTAGAGAAAGTTGTGCATGATTTAGAAGGTATAAACACTTGAATTTCAACATTCTTACCTTGATTCTTGCTTCTTGTTTCTCTTGAGTTCTCTCTTGTTCTTGCTTCTTCAAAGCGCTCTCTCTCTCTCTCTCTTTATTTCTTATTTGGACGTTAATATGGCCTAAGTAAATGGATAAATAATCCATTAAAATATCACAACTCTACCTCCTTAGAAATATAATATTTAATTACAATTTTGCACATGTAAATGTTAGGATCGGTAGGCACAGCGGAAGAATTTTAAAAATTTCTACCGATCCTAATCAAGGATCTATCAACGGCGTTTAAACTAAGTTGGAAGGATTCATACCTTTTAATGATTCAGAGTTTTCACTATCTCTAGGAGCCAACACGTCATGTTCGCTCCCTCTACCGGTATCTACACGAATGCTCTCCAACCAAGACTGCGTGCTAGCACCTCTAATGTCTCCTAGGGTTTCACTTGCGGCTCTCAATTCTAATGTGTGTCACAATATATCTGCTCTATCAAGTTTATAACCTATGAGGGCTATTTTCAAATTTCAAAATTAATCATCATTAATTTCAAAATTAATTAACAATTAATTATCTTGATGAGCTAATTAAATAAATTCAGTTTAAATTAAATCTGTCCAACAGTTTTAATTTAACCTATTTATTCAATCCAAATAAAGAGCCATTAGATATAATTTATCTTCATAAATTAAATCTGAGATACTATATCTCTATCATGTTAGTTATTAAATTTAATATATCTGAATAAATTAAATTTAAAAATAATGCAATATAATAATATCATATAATATATACATATATATATAAGATATATATTTTGAAAAAATATATATCTATATAATATTATTAATGAATTTTTATATTATATATATATATATATAATTCGTCCACCCTAAATTAAACATTATCTCATGTTGGGCCATTCTTGTGTGCGACCCTGTAGGCCCATATGAAGTTGGCAGTGGGCCAATAACTATACTAACCCAAAAGTCGCAAGCGGCCTCTAGCAAGACATTACGACTACCCAATTCACATGAGGATCGTTATCACGATGTAACCTGTCATACAACCATGTCATGTCCCTTTTGTCACACGATATATCGATCAAGGATAAGGCATGGATAATGTCATCCTCTTGTTCCTGAATATTACTTTCTCGATTCTTGAGTAGCCTCATAACAAAGACAGAAACTCCTTTCATCATAGTATGGCCATACATTTCTCAGACTCACTCATCGAGGGGCCCAGTAATATCTCTCTACTAATATGAGGGACAAATTTCATCTTGATCATTCATATTCCTCTGCATGAAAAACCACCAAGCCCGATCGTAGCCTTTATCATCACCCGGTCAAAAGTGACTTTTGACTAGTTCATAGCTTCGCAACTCTCATGTAGGAATCCATGATGACCTCAGGTCTAAGGGCATTGTGACGTGGTTATACATGAGAAAAGCTTATGACTTGATCCATGTAGCTTTCTCATAGTGGGTCGGTCCAGCACCTTGTACTCTTACAAGTGTCTAAGACTTTGATTCGTATCTCCATATCTTATCAAAGTCATACTGATCTTGTTTCATCTCTGCTCCCACATAGATGACCGACCAGGGACATTTTAGGACAATCTTTATGAATTATCCAAGGATACAATTATCACAGTTAACATGCAAATAATATGATAACAGAATGGAGAAATTTCATTGAAATAATAATGTTCAAAGTACAATGATTGGCCCTTAGGGCACAATTTCCAACAGTAAATTGCTTTATGTTTTATCTCTTTTATCCCTTTTATCTTGATCATTAATACCTTCCCTTTTCTCTCTCCACTTGACATAAATATGGCTGTTGGAGGGACTCAAAGAGCTTCTTGAATTATCCAAAATTCACCTCCTTAATATTACTTTTAATTTGCCTACAATTGTTGACTTTTCAACATCTTTTTACTTAGCAAAAAAATTCCTCCCTCTTGATTAAATGTGAGCCAAGTATTAATTTTCTCTTGCTTTTATTCATGTTGGACATCCATACACAAGAAAAAGGGAAAAATATGGGCTTTGGATAAAATCTAGCCAAATGACTATTTTTCCCATACATTTTTACCATTACCTTTTTAATTTAGCATATAGATTAAAAGCTGATAGAATTTTCATCAAAATTTAAAAATTCATATATTTATTTATAGATGTTAGAGATATTATGGTGAATTAATTTGAGTGGTTAGTTAGTTGTGGCCCTAACCTATGTAAAGGGTCCTAGCTAATATGGTTTAGTGTGAAGGATAGTAAGATCCTCACCAAAAGAGGGAGATTAACTTGGTTCTTACCTCTCATTAATCCTAGAGTTTAGGGTTAATAGTAGAATTACCTAAGAAGGGTTTGTTGTAATGCCATTGTGACTTGTAATTCTCAAGAAGAGATTAGTATATTTCTCCAAATTTTGGGTTTATTAACATGGTATCATGATTTTGGGCCTGAAAATATTGAAGCCTAATGGTTCTTATTTTTCCTCCATCCAAATTCTTTGATGTTTCTTGAATCAATGGTGTCGTTTCTTGATTAGCCATCACACACCTAAGCCATAAACGACATCTAAAGTTTTTTTTGTCCTCTAAAATTTGAATCGATGCTTTTGCCGCAATCTTTCCCCTCACTATTATGCATCTGTCGCCGTTGATGCTGACGATCTCCGCCGTGAAAGGGGGGACTCCTAGCCTAGCAGTGGAGCACAATTCTCACTGTCATAACCCAGGTCGTTGAAGCACCGTCAAAGTTTTTGTTGCAAGATTACCGATGAATAGATCTTCTTGAGCTAGAGTAAGATGGCTTTACAATTTTGAACCCTTAGCAACACTAAGCAGAGGCTTCTTAGGAGGATTTTGTTCACATTTTTCCAATTTTCTTGATAAGGGAACTTCGTCCCAATTTTGATAAAGAAGAACGGTTGAAGACGGTGTTGGAGGTGCCATTCCATGAAGAAATATTGCTGAGTTTGGGGAGGTCTCCATCTACTTGTTGGAACAATCTTTGATATCTCATGAATGTTTATGGGAATTCACATCTTTCTGTAAGTGCTGGAGACTCTAGCCATTTAAATCTGCTGCCCCAAGAAATTTCAATAGTTCTTAAAGGGGTGTCTCTATTTTTATTTGGCAAATTCAAAATTTAATTCTCTACATGGGTTGCATTTGGACGGATATATTGGTATGAACTTTCGTACCTCTTGTTTCTGCTGTCCTTTGGGAAATTGTGATGGTGCCTTGGGTTCTTGGTGTTGGATGCCATTATCTGTAATATTCAATTTGTTTTTGAGTTCTTGTTGCCATTATCAGGGTGATTAGAGCTTTGAAGCAATGCGGTGGTGATCCGTTCACATTGTCGTGTGATGGCAAAGGACTTTGCTGAGTCATCATGGTTTTGCTTCAACTTCTATTTCACTGAATTTGGTCAATTTATTATCCCCACTAAAAGCAAGGAATTTTTTATGTTTGGTCCTCATCTCAATTTGGCATGGGTGTGAATGATGGGCATCATCAGTGAAGGAAATTGTTGTGATTGTGAAAAGATTATTCTGCTATATGCTTTATATGTATATATTTTTAATCTTGCCCAAGTATATATCTCATGGTTCTATAGAGATTGTTGATGGTAGATGACAGAGTTTTTGACACCAGATGCTTGTGTGTTCATATGTTGTCCTCAAGTATGTTGGTTTGCAATTGATGGGAGAATTTCATATCAAACCAGATGCACCATAATAAATACAATGCTTCAAGTCAAACTGGATTCTTGGAGAAATTCTACGTGAGTGCACAACATTGAAAAAAAAAGAAAGAAAGAAAGAAGAAGGCAGAAATATACAACCACCCCTACTTCAGAAGCTTGGTGTTTTGATAGATTGATAAAAGGAAAATAGGCTACTACATATTGAATAGGCAAAAGGCAAAAGTTGGCTCAGATGTTTTAGATAATGGGTGCCCTTATTGTCAAGTTGACAGAAGAGGAAGTGTTTTTGGATGTTGGCAGCGCTATTGGAAAATGTCTTAGTTAATGATTGCTACATAAAGAACTTATCAAGATGTCATGTTCTTTAAGGGGGCCAAGGTTATATTTAATGTGGCTTTGGCAATCTTTAAGATGAAAGAAGGCGAGTTGCTTCTTACACATCATGTTGGTAACGTAATTGATATTCTCCAAAGGACAACCCATCACCTAATTGATCTAGATAATTTACTAACTGGCGTATTTTATACCATGATGATCAATATCATATCATCAAGAAAGGGAAACTACAAAAGTGAATGAAGAAACTATTGGTTCATCTCAATCAGCCATGTTTTTACAATAATGGATGAAGGAGTGTAAACAAAGGTATGTGACCAATAGAATTAATGCTTTTGTTAAAATGTTTGAAGTGGCTTAACCATGTGGTTGAAAGTCATTAAAGTGAAAAACTCTTATATTCAGCAAAGAATGCTGAATTGAAGAATGGAGAGTTGAAGAACAACATTCCAAAGATCACCATGAATATGTCTCTATGAAGATAAAGAGAAAGATGTCTTCTAAAAGTGTTATTCATAAGAACAAAATGATTGGTTTATTCTCACTTTACTAAACCCTATTTGGTGTATTGGCAAGTTGGTACTTTCAAAAGTCTAAGAAGTGTCAACTTGAGGGGCCGTGTTAGAGATATTATGGTAAATTAATTTGAGTAGTTAGTTAGTTGAGGCCCTAGCCCATATAAAGGGTCCTAGCTAATATGGTTTAGTGTGAAGGATGATAGGATTCTCACCAAAAGAGGAAGGTTAACTTGGTCCTTACTTCTCATTAATCCTAGAGTTTAGGGTTAATAGTAGAATTGCCCAAGAAGGGTTTGTTATAATGCCATTGTGGCTTGTAATTCTCAAGAAGATATTAGTATGTTTCTCCAAATTCTAGATTTGTTAACAATAGATGTCCAATTGCAGTGGTTCCAAAAGCTATGTGACCCTTATTAAGTCTATTTTTAAGGAAAAATATTTCCTTTAGCCAAATGGACACACAACATTCCAGAACTTTACAATGTGTTCCAAATATAATCATGTTGTGTGCAACCGCTAATTGCGATGTTTTTGTCATTTCTTGTGTTCTTTAATTCACCATTTTATTCCCTTTAATATAAGACTTTTTTTGTGAATAAAATTTGCGATGTTACACTTACTTTTAAGTTTTTTTGTTCAAATTTTTAATTCTTTTTGTTCAAATAATATCTTAAAAATAAAAAATGATACACCTATCGAGCATCAAGTAGGGGGTTTAAAATCTTAATACGGGGGATCTAACAATTCTGCACATACAAGTAGACAAGCCAATGGCACTTAGGGCTTGTTTGGTTTAAAGGGAGGGGACGGAAGGTGAAGGGCTCATTTTACATCTCTTCCAAAACCCGCCCAATATTGAGGGAACAAAAATGAGGGGATGAGAGGGATTTGGAGCCCTTTCTTTGGGGCCCCTCCCCTCCAATTTTTCATACCAAACAACAACGGGAGGGGCTCATTTTGCATCCCCTCCCATCCAATCCCTTCCTCTCCAACCAAAATGTTTGTTCACCAAAGAAACAGATCTCAAATGTAACCAACAAGCGTTGGGGGTGCAGCGGTAAAGGCAGGTGTCACTTCCCCAAATGGACACGAGTTCAAACTTGGAGTCACGCTTGGAGGGAGGGGGAACCCGTCCTTGGTGCAAAGCACCTTACATGGGCGTGCCTTAAACAAATCCCTCGACTTCGGATTAGTCGATTGCTCAGGTTACCTAGTCAGTTATAAACGTCCAGGGGCTCAGAAAAAGCATCGGATACTGAGGGTGTAATGCCCTAAATTTTGATTAAGGGCTAATGACAATTATTGTGGATATTTGTGAATTAATTGGAATTATTATGTATTTTGTGGCAATTTTTAATTAATATGCCATAATTGGTGGAAAATGGAAGCATGGAATTATTGGCCATAAGTTAGTTATTAAGGGAGAAATTAATTACTAACTAAGAAAAATGAGAAATATGATTATATGGCTAATGGAGGGATTAGAGAAGCTAATTAGGTGTTCCCTTTATGGGAACCAATATGCTTGTGACATGTGGCAAAAGGAGATGAAGCAAGAGAGTGAGTAAAAGTCCAATGAAATATTTTAATGTTTTCTTCTCTCTCTTCCTTTCTTTTTCGCTGAAATGGCATGGAGGGAGTATTATTATCATTTCACTCCTTCTCCAACACTCTTCTATCTCTTCTTCCATTTTCGGTGCCATTGGAGCTTAGGAGAGAGAAAGGAAAAACTTGATTTTGAGGTAAGCTAATAACCTCAAATGCAAAAGTTTACATCATTAATGTTGTTCATTGGAGTGAGAGCTTCATTTCTATGTTTATAGTTTGGCCATTGGTGTTAATTTATGCCCATAAGGAAAGTTGGGAGTTGGAGAATCAAGAAATCTCTTTGGCAAAGTGAAAGAGGTAAGTGAGACTAATCTTTCTAAGTTTTATGCCAAATGGTTTAGTTTGAAATTTCTGGAAATTTTGGCCTTTAATCCGAAAATGATGGCCACTAGGCTTTTGGCATGTTTTTGGCATAGTAATGGTATCTTATAGTGAGTTTTGGATAGATAGAAATGATTTGGGTTTAAAATGTTAAGTTTGGTAATGTAGAGATTTTGGTGTTTTATGTTGTCCAAAACAAAAGCATGATAATGGAGTAGGAATTTGGTAATTCGGATGTTTCCATTAGATTCCTTGGGTGTTTTTGTGTGGGAGTAGCTTGGGTTGAGGTTTTGAGTCTATTGGAAACACTTGGGCAATTGTTGGGAAGTGTTGTCAGTTTTTCTGTGTTTTCTGGTTTCTAATTTGTATCACTCGAGTGATATGGGGTTCACTCGAGTGTGGGATGAACATCACTCGATTGAGGGTGAGTTCACTCGAGTGCGATAGTGTAATTTCCTTTTTCGCTTCAGTTTCTGTGTTGCACCTCCGGGTATAGAAGCAAGAGTGTTGCCTCACTTGCAAATATTGTGGGTTCTCACTCTAGTGAGCCTCCTCTCACTCGAGTGTGGGTGTATTTGACAGCATGATCTATCGTCTTGGGTTGTCACTCACGTCCAAAGTTCAAGAATGCGCTTTAACACTTGCGAGTGTTAAGTTGTCACTCGAGTGAGGTCTTCTTCACTTGAGTGCTCCCCTTCTTTGAAAGTTCTTGTGCTCTCAAGCAAACACTTTTTGTCCTCACTTTCTAGCACTTGAAGTGCAGACCATACCATCACTTGAGTGAGGCCTTCTTCACTCTAGTGTCCGCACCAACACTCGAGTAAGGCCATCTTCGCTCGAGTGCAGCAATGAAAAATCAGTTTTTGCGCTTCCAAAAGAGGATATTTAGGATAGTTCTTCCAACCCTTTAGGAGTTTTGTTAGGGGTATTTAATGACTCTAAAAGAGCAATAACAATAACCAATTAAGTATTAAGAAGTCATTGAGAATTGGAATAGAGAATTGACTCTTCATCCCTAATTATAAATATAGAATTTGACATTTGTCCTACTCAGGAGAAACCGGCGCTAGGATACGCCAGGGAAGGATCAAGGTAGTGACTCTTCTCTCATGTTGTGTATGATACTTGGTATGCATGTTTATCATTGTGAATGTGTTATCGGTCATAGGGCATTACAACGCGAGCAGTTTAGCGTAAGCCGTCGTAGGGGGTGTAACCCCCTGCCTTGATTAGCGTAATTAATATTTGATAATGCATAATAAAATAGATTAGAGACCGTCAGATAATTCAAAACTCGTTTAAAACTCTCTCCTTATAGTAAGGCTTCACAAAATTTTCAAAACCTTTTTCCAATCCTGGTCTCAAGTTCAAACATCGAATATAATTATCTGTGTAGTTATATCACATTTAACATATCAGAGTGCATAACTTAATCCCCGGCAACCTCTGGGTTTCATCTATATATAAAACTATAGGGTTTCAGTTCCCAATTAGTGGATTACACCACCATGTATTTAGAGACTATTTACAACTCAAAAAAATATCATACAGTAATCCCTATCCAAAATGAATAACCAACATGGCAGAATCAAATGTCCCTATAGGGTTCTAATCGCTCCGGGTTGTTCGCTTTTCCTTAGAGCCACTTGCCCTGTCTAAAATGTTAGTTAAAGGAAAGAATGAGATTCAAGAGAATCCCAGTAGTAACAAATCATTCATACCACACAAAAGCACACAGCATGTAAGCAAATCATCATACAGCAGCAGCAGAAACACAAATCACACTCCACCCTCATCCCCTTTTACCGCCGGGAAGGAACACCATTCTGACCCGAGCCGTTGTTAGCGACTCAGGGACTATTGGTGTGGCAGTGCATACAAGTAGCGTTACGGCTCACATATAGCCTTTTGGCCCACAATATAGCCTTTCGGCCCACGAAATCACAAATATCACACCCCATCGTCATCCCTTTTTACCGCCGGGAAGGTACGCAGCCCTTACCCGAACCGTTGTTAGTGACTCAGGGACTGTTGGTATGGCGGTGCTTACACATATCCAAAATCATTGCAGTATTCAAATCCATCACAAATCAATGATATTTCACACATACAATGCATCACATATGATATAAAAGAAAGAGTCACTACCTTGTTCCTTCCTGACGTTCGCTGGCACAGTGGGCTCACAAGGACGACAGATGTTAAATCCTATAAACCAAAATCAAGGATGGCGGATTAACTCTCTACCCCAATTCTCACTTTCAAACACTTAAAATAGGTTACCACATGAGTTCCTTAAGTGACTATAACAGGCTCAATGAAAATCTTGAAAGATTGGGAAGTACTAAATTGGAAATTACTTTTCAAAATCACAAAGTGCTGAAAATAGGGTTTTGGCAGCAACCAGGAATTCTTTGGCTGCGGCCAAAAACAGCACAGAAGTATTGTGGCTGCGGCCAAAACGTGCACAGAAAGTTTTGCGCTGCAGCCAAGAATTCTGGCTGCAGCCAAGGAAACTTTGAAAAATCATAACTAATTCTAGAAAAATCAAAATGAGGTGAACCCAAAGCCAAATGAACGATCTTTAAGTCCTATTTATAGGAAAAATATGGATCATTACCAGAAATCACCACAAAATTACAGAGTTACACGAAATTCACCACTACTCCAAAACAGATTCCAGTTTTAATCCCAAACTTTGGACAGTCATTACTCTTAGATCACAAAACGAAATGACACAAAATGTATGTCCATTTTGAAGCTTGGAATGTGAACTTTAAGACTAGAAAGTTTCAGAATTTTTAGACACCATTTGCCTATTCAAAACGTCCAGACAAATTGACTGCCCTGTACAGAGTTTTAAGAGACAGAATTTCAGTTTTTGAGTAATTGCTTCCAATGGTTCTAAATTCGCAACCAATACCATTCCCACACCAATTTTCCACAAGGAATCCATTAGAAATACCAAAATGACCAAATTCAACTCACATTGGCATGTTCCACAAGAAACACAACATGTCACACAATAACCCAACTCAAAACTCACAATGCAATTCCTATCCATTTAAGGTTCCAAACCAATTCTATTGGCACCAAAACACAAAATGACACCTATTCCAACACATTACACAATTCAATTCTTCCAAACCAAAATCACATGAAAATCAGGGCAAAAATTCAAAATTCTCAAAACTTGATCAATGGTTACTAAACTTAGCTCAAAATGTGTTAAATTCTTACCTCTTCTTCTTCCCAAAGCAACTTCCTTGTTTCTCCAACTTTCAATTTTTCTCAAGTTCTCAAACACCACCTTTCAAAAGCCTAAAACCATAACCATGAAGCCCTCAACACCATGAACAATATTAATGAAGGTGAATTGAGCATACAAGAACAAATCCTCACCTAACTTGAGCCTTCTTCTTTCTCTTTCCTTCAAACTTGAGACGAAAATGGAGGTGAGAGGAGAGATGCGATGATGATGATGATGAATAAAGATAAATCATATTTTTGGTCTCTACTAAGACCATTTGCAGACCTAAAAGAATGAGAGGGAAGAAAGAAAAAAGAGTTGCAATTATTGACTTGTCAAAAGGGGTGTGAGATGATGCCAAATATCAACATCTTAAGGCATCTTCCTTGGACTCACTTGGACATGCACACACACAATTCCACCTTCTTGATATCATAATAATCAATCTTAACCATTGATCTTTAAGTTACTAATAAGTTTCCTCTTTGGTAATTGACCAATTGGTCGATAACTTTCCCACTTTGCCCCTGATTATCACCATGCTTACCAAACCACCACCAAACACCTTTATCTCATATATGCCACTCAATATGCACCCTTCCAACCATTAGGGTTCATTTCAAGCTTCATCACACAATTAGGCTTAAACATAGGGTTAGGCACTGATCAAAACACATTTGAATCGCAATTCACATCATATTCTTCAAAAGTGTTCAATTAACAATAATTACATCACTTTTGGAAGGATTTAGCCCTTAATCACAATTTGGGATATTACAGGGGGCAATGCTCATGATACCTACCCTGACCGTTGTATCTGCCGTTGTAAGTGTCGAGGCTACGTTATGGAATCATGGATTCCTGTTTGAGTATCCAGCCCGTGGCCCTGCGTGTTATGAAATGTTTTATATAGATCCCGACTATGGTGATATATGTGATATGTTCATGTGGATGTGCAATACAGCAAGCAGTTCAATGTGAGCCGTCGTAGGGGGCGATGCCCATGATACCTATCCCGACCGTTGCAACTGTTGTTGTGATTGTTATGTGTTGTATAGATGATTTACTTTCATGCTTTGATGTTGTGCATATTATGAGTGATTTGTTACTACGGGGATTCTTTAGAATCTTACTCTCCCAAAACATAAATTTTAGACAGGGCTGAAGGATCCAAAGGAAAGCGGGCGACGAAGAGTGGATAGAGCTCCTAGCTAGGAGTTTATTTTGAAAAATTGGTTATCATTTGTAAATCATTTGGATATATTTTATTGGATATTACATGTACGTATTGGATAGTATTTGTGTAATCCCCTTGTTATGGGAAACTCTATGGGTAATTATACCTTGTAGACCCTTATTTATTGAATGAAATCCGAGTGTGTCGGGAATTTGCATTATACTCTGATATGTATGAATGAAATCAACATGTACAGGCCATTTATGTTTGAAATGTGAGTATGAGACCATTGTGGAACATATGTTGTAAAATTTTTTGAAAACCCTAATTTTGGGAAGTCTAAATTTTTACAAGTCCCAAATCATACATGGTCTTTAATTCAAACTTAATTATGTTTTTATGAACTAATCCCGACCTTAACCGTGAAGGGGGTTACGGAGGGAAACAAGGATCTGGGGGCCAAAGGCCCTAACTGCCTTAGTTCACCAAAAAAAAAGATCTCAAATATAAGCCCAGATTCAATCAGCAAGTCTAACATAGTTGTCGGGTCTGTCTTGACACAATAACCCATGGAAGTGTCTGGAGGAAGAGCAGGGTTAGAGCAGGGTTAGTGGTTAACGTGATGGAGGGAGACCCAGGGAACTCTGTTGTCATTATTCCTTGGGCACCACCGGCTCCAATCTCATTGGGTCAGCTCGGTGAAATAAAACTGAAATGCTCCCCCCTACCTGTTGATTCACCCCTAAATACAAAACGCAGCAAATTATTCACGATTGAACATTCTGTGAACATAGATGTGGGAAGTAAGGAGACAGTGCCTTTGAAGAAGGAAAATGTTAGAAGCACCAAGCAACATATGCGACGTAAGTTGGTCTTTTTCTCTAATTCTTTATCTGAGTCAAATTTGTCTATGGGGGAGAGGATTTCAGAGGTTCAAAAGAGTGATAAGAATGTTGAAAATTCTGATTGTGCTAAAGGCGCAAGTGGTTGGCCTCGAACAGCCCTCCAGGCATTATGAGAGTTATATCTTGGAACTGTCAGGGCGTCGGGGTGGCTTTGACAGTGAAGAATCTTCAAGAAGTATGCAGGAAGAAGCAACCCCATTTGGTTTTCATCATGGAGACCAAACAAAAAGAAAAATTAGTTAAAAAAATTCGGCGAAGGTATGACTTTGATGAAGAATGGATTGTGAATCCGACTGGTTTGAGTGGTGGTTTGGCATTGTGGTGGACAGATTCAATTATTTGTTAATGTTCTGCATTCATCTCGTAATATTATTCATGTTGCTGTTCATGCTAGTTCTATCTCTGTTCCTGATTATATGACATTTGTTTATGGCCCTTCAAAAGAGTGTGACCAAAAGTTAGTTTGGGAAAAGATTATTTACATCTCACATGGGATCGATGGGAGTTGGATATGTTTAGGGGATTTTAATGATGTCATAGGGCGGAATGAGAAATGGGGTGGTAAACCAAGAGCAATGAGGAAGATCTTGAATTTTCAAAAACATATTTCAGATTGTTGCCTGCTGGATTTGGGATATCAAGGTTCAAGCAGTGCAACAAAAGGGTTAATGAAGCACATGTGAAAGAGAGACTAGATAAAGCAATGGGAAATATAGAACTACGGGAGACTTTTCCAAAGGCCCAAGTTTTTCATTTGGAACCTATTGGGTCTGATCATAACATGTTATTGATTGATTTGTGCTATAACAGTATCAAAACTCCCTTTATGTCTAAATTTGAGAATTTATGGTTGGAGCATTCAGATTTCAGAAGTGTCACGCTATAAGGGTGGAATCAAGTGATACCTTTTTGTGATTCCAAAATTGATGAATTTATGTTGAGATTGTCAAATTGTAAGAAAGCATTAATTTGTCGGAGTAATAAGGTATTTCCAAACGGTTACAAATTAATGGAGAAGCTAAAGAAGCAACTTTCAAAATGCTATGAGGGAGATTTTACAGAGAGTAAACTGCAAAGAGTAGAGGAAATTAATGCTGAGATTGAAAGGGCATGGAATAGAGAAGAAAAATACTAGTGGCAGCGTTCACGTGTTGCTTGGCTAAGAACAGGTGATTGAAATTTGAAATTCTTTCATATTGCAGCTATTCAATGAGGCCGTGCGAATTCTATATTATGTCTCAAGAAAGAAGATGGGGTATGGGCTGAGGAAGAACCAGAAATTGCAGTGTGTTGCTAACTACTTTTCTGAGTTATTCACTGCCTTACCACCTCGTGATTTTTCTGCTATTCTTGAATATATTGTAACTCGGGTTAATGAAGCGGGTAACTCATTTTTATTAACCCCGGTGACTAATAAAGAGGTGAGAGAGGCTGCCTTTCAATTGGGAGGATCGAAGCCCTTGGTCTAAATGGTCTCAACGGTAAATTTAATCAAGGGACTTAGCCTGATGTCAAACAAAATATAATTGATACGGTGAAAGAATTTTTCCAGGGCAGAGGGGACATAAGTACACTGAATGACACCAATATTGTATTGATTCCTAAGGTTGACAAAGCAGAAACAATTCACCAATTTTGTCGCATTGGGTTATGTAATTTTTCATACAAGATTTTCTCCAAATTACTTGCAAATCGAATGAAGACCCTCCTTGATAGTTTCATTTTTGCTAATTAAGGTGCCTTTGTCCCTGGTCAACTAATTCAGGATAAAATTATTATTGCACATAAAGTGTTTCATTACCTTAGGAGGAAATCTTAGGGTGGTAAGTTTGAATTTGCACTGAAAATGGATATGAGCAAGGCATATTATTGTATTGAATGGGATTTCTTGAGGGCTGTGATACTGAAATTGGGTTTCTGTACTCACTGGGTGAATTTAATTATGTCATGCGTCTCTTCAGTTCATTTGAATTTATGTCTATCTAGAAGGAAAGTGAGCTTTATTTCACCTGGTTGAGGGTTGCGTCAAGGCGACCCATTGTGCCCTTATTTGTTTATTTTGGTAGTAGATGTCTTATCTTGTGCCTTGAACAAAGAGATTGGTCATAAATCATTGACAAGAATTAAACTCTCAAACCATTGCCCCGTGATATCACATACATTTTTTGCAGATGACACCCTCCTCTTTATGAATGCTAAAGTTGATAATTGTCGGTGTTTATCTCAGCTTTCAGGGATGTATTGTTTGGCTTCTGGACAACAAGCAAATTGAGCAAATCTGGATTAATTTTCTCTAAAAACACTCCTATGGCAGTTAGGGGCCAAGTAAGCCATATTTTGGGAATTCCAATCTCTGAGGATCCTGGAAAATATCTATGCATTCCCAATGTATGGGACAAATCAACACAGCAAGCTCTAGTCTATGTAAAGGAAAAAGTGGAAAAGAAGGTTCAAGGTTGGAGATGGAAGTTACTCTTGTTAGATCTCATGTTTTGATGATAACAAAAGAATGGTTTGAAAAGGAAATGATTAATAAACAAGTTTGAACAAAGGAATAACAGGGATAAGCATCACTTGACGTTAGCATTGGAGTAATGAAGAAAGACGAAGAGAAAAAGCTGAGAAACTTGATCAGAAGCAGTTTTTCTAAGGCATTACTCGAGGAGGTACTCGAGTAATGAGCCAAAACTTGAAGTAACCAGAGGCACCTTCCAGTAATCTGCCAACGTTACTCGAGTAAGTACTCGAGTAATAGTGTAAGTATTTTCAATTTGCTCTCGGCCTGCCAATGTTACTCGAGGAACTACTCGAGTAACCAGGTAAAAACTTGGAGTTGCTCTCGGCCTGCCAATATTACTCGAAGAGCTACTCGAGTAACCATATGAAAAACTTCCAGTTGCTCTCGGCCTGCCAATAATACTCGAGTAACCCTATTTCTGAAAATGTGTTGCTCTCGGCACTTTGTACCACTGCCAATGTTACTCGAGTAGATACTCGAGTAACATATCAGAGTCAGTGAAAACTTGAAGGTGGTACCCGATTAACTTGATATCATTCTATCTCATTTTCCTCGAGTTATTCCTCTAGTATACAAGTATTTAATGTTCTATTTTAAGTGGATTCCTCGAGTAGGTACCCAAGTATGCAGAGATATTTTCAAGGAAAACCTCAAGTCATTACCCGAGTAAGTGGTGCACAAAAAGAAAGATTACTCGAGTAGGTACTCGAGTAATAAGGTAAGTGCTCTCGGCCTTGAAATCCTGCCAACATTACTGGAGTAGAGCATCGAGTAATCAAAAGATATTTGAAGATTTACTCGAGTTGGTACCCGAGTAACCTATGAAGTTGTGAATGTATTACTCGAGTAGGTACCCGAGTAAATAACTATTTTCAAGAACTTAGATTTAGGTTATTCCATGCACTACCCGAGTATTCTTGTATTTGTTCATTGACTTGAAGTTAATTTAAGATTTCCCGATGATACTCGAGTAAGTACTCGAGTAAACTTCATGTGATACTCGAGTAGCTACTCGAGTAAGCAAACCCAGAAAGTTTGAAATCATTCCAACGATTATTGTTTTGTTTCCTATTTGATTAACTTTTCATTATATTAGTATTCTTAGCATTTCAACAGATAAACAATGAAGAGATCTTACCAAATAAGGAAAGTCAAAAGCAACGCTCAAATGTCACCGACCATCACCTACCCCAACGTATGTTTTTTTCAAAAACTGGAAAAGTCAATAGTGGCTGCGCACACTCCAACGGACATAAAGAAATATGTTCCACCAATCATTACCAACGTATCCATATATATGGGAACATCTGAACAGAGAGACACACAGGAACACACTCACGAACGTATCATCAAGTTCATTACTCTGTTTTTCATTGTACTTGTGATTCTATGCTTCAGTGATTCTTATTTACTCTGTAAGTGAGATATATCATTCAAACTCAATATTTGTTATTGAGGTAACTTAAGGTTGTGGAACCTTGAGTTGGGATTGAATTACAACTTGTAAGGGGGAGCGAGTGTCCAGGTGTAGGAACTTGCTTGTACTGAGGTGCCAAGAACCCACTGAATCTTGGAAGTTATAGTGAAACTCTCAGAGAAGCTCTGAGGACTGGACGTAGGTCAAAGTGGTTATGGCCGAACCAGTATAAATCCTGGTGTACACTTCGGTGATATTTCTCCTTACTCTTTCCTGTTTTAATTTCAACGTCAAATTTTATATTTGCAACGAAATTTCTAAGGTCACCCAAATCACCCCCCCTCTTGGGTGAAACGCTTGCTCTAACAACTCTCATTGCATGAAGGGAAGTTATGATCAAGGCTGTAATTAATGCCATACCAATATATCCTATGACATGTTTTAAGTCCGCCGCCCCCCCAAAAACAAAAAAAAACCTGCAAAGAACTTGATAGGTTGATTTTTGGTGGAATGGTAGTGGGATGGTGGAAGTATTCATTGGAGAGCTTGGAATCACTTATGTCACCCCAAGACTGATGGTGGTATGGGTTTTTGAGATTTTGAGGCGCTGAATGACTCCCTCCAAACAAAAGTAGCTTGGAGACTAATACATAATGAAAATTCTCTCTGGTATAAGGTGCTGAAAGGGGTATATTTTCCTGATTATACCTTTATGGCTGCTAAGAAGGGTTCTAAAGCGTCGTGGATTTGGTCAAGCATACTTACTGGCCATTCACTTATTCAAAAGGAGTGCCAATGGCTTCTTGGTGATGGTAAATCAATTAATGTGTGGGCAGATAATTGGATTCCTGATTTGCAAGGTAAACCTCTTAAACAATATTTAAATTCTGAGGTTGATTTTAATATGATAGTTGATTGTTTAACTGAGAATGGCTCTTGGAACTTGTCAGCTCTTGTGAATAAGGTCCCATCTGATAGTCTTTCATACGTTGGCAACACTAAACTAGATTTTCTCACATATCATGATAAATTAGTCTGGACAAAGTCCCGTAATTGTTCCTTCACTATTAAACTGGGTTACAAATGGGAAATGGACCTCAAACTCGACCACCACAACAACCTGGGTCCTCTTTATTCTTTCTAAAGAATTTTGGGTGAAGTTGTGTAAAATTGAAACTCTTCCAAGGATCCTGCACTTTATATGGCGCTGTTGTTCAAAAGCAGTACCCACTTTGTTATCACTCTTCCAATGGCCTTATGCAGTCAACCCTTTGTGTCCAGTTTGCTCAACAGAACCAGAATCATTAGAGCACCTTATTTTTTTCTGCCCATGGGTGAGATGTATTTGGTTTGGTTGTCAATTACTTTGATAATTGATCAGACTAATATTGTATCCTTTGAAGTATGGTTCCATAATTTTTTGTGTCAAGACTCAAAATATGCAGGATAGTGATATTTCACTTTTGGTCTGGTTATTCTGGTATATATGGAAAAAAATAAATGAGGTTCGGTTTAATGTCAAGGATCTAAATCCATATTCTGTTTTGGCCGAAGCTCGTAGAAGTGTTGGTGAATTTTGGGCTCCCCAACCAACACAAATGAAGTAATTGATGAGAGCCCTTCTGGAGTTGTGGGGTGGTGTAACCCTCCTACAGAATGGCTTAAAATCAACTGTGATGGTTCCTTTGTTACTGAAGATAACTCTGCTGCCCTTGGGATTATTTGTCATGATAGTATTGGATCTTTCCAATGGGCTTTTGGTGAATGTGACAATGCCCCTTCAGCTTTTATTACTGAACTTCATGCTGTTCGAAAGGCTATTCTTATATGTTCTGATTTAAACATCACAAAAGTGATAATTGAAACCGATAATCAAGATCTTTTTGCCTGTTTGAAATCATCAAGCTTATCTAGATGCGACTGGTGCGGATGGCACTTGAAGAAGGAAACATTGGATCTGGCTGCATCATGTCCTGGGATCTTATTTTCCTTTTCTTTTGGGGAAGGAAATTGTACTGCTGATTTGTTGGTAGTTTCTGTCCGAAAGAAGGTGCGTTCTTTGGGGTGTGTGTCTTCACCATCACCTTATATTGTTGCTATGCTATCCTATGATGCTGCTATGATGAATTATCCTCTAGTTCCACCAATTGATCAAGAGATGATGTGTGCAAGCTTTACTCGTAAAGGGATTGGTTGAAATTCATCTTGGCATGGTCTTTGTGTGTTTGTTTTATTTGTTTTCCAGTTTGTCAAGACTGTTGTTTAACTCTTATACTTTAAACTGTGTATGTTGTTTGTTTGTCGTCGTTAATGGGAAATATATATTCAGGCCAAAAAAATTGGTGATTTATGATCTCAACAGTATAGACCAAGGCTGAACCGGAAAATTCTTCTAAATTGGAGTTATTATGTATTTTATGGCAATTTTAATTAATATGCTATAATTATTGAGAAATTGAAAGCATAGCCATAAATTAGTAATTAATGGAAGAAATTAATTACTAACTAAGAAGAAAATGAGAAATGTTATTAAATGGCTAAAGAAGGGATTAGAGTATCTAATTGGTTGCTTATTGTATGAGAGCCAATGGGATTTTAACATGTGGCAAGGTGAGATAAAGAGAGTGTGGTAGAAGAAAAGTCAAATGCCCATTGTTTATTATTTTATCTCTCTCCTTCTCTTTTTGTGCGCATGGAAGGGCATGGAGGGGTAGAATTTCTACCATGCTTCATCATCATCACTCTCATCTCTCTTTTGTTCGGCCATTGTTGAAGGAAAAGCAGGAAGAAGTTCTTGCAAAAAGGTAGGTTTTTGACCCTCCTAATGGCTTCTAATGGATAAACTCTCTTCTATAAACTTGTTCCTTGTGTTGAGAGCTTCGATTTCATGGTTTTAGATTTGTCATTTGGTGGAATTTGAGCTCTCACGAAATTTTGGACTTAGGTGAATTAAGGAACTCCTTTGGGGAAAGTTGTAGAAGTGAGTAAGACAAACCTTTTCATATAAGTTTTGTAACCATTGGTTGAGTTTGGATTTTCTGAAAATTTTTCCTTGAATTTCAAAAATGAGGGTCATTATGTTGTTGGTATGTTGTTGTCATGGAAATGGTGCCTTGTTTAGTGTTTTAAATGAATTGAATTGAATTGAAGCTTAAAAGTAAAGTTTGACAACTTTGTGTTGATTTTGTGTATTGGGCAAAAATAGGGCATGTCAATGGGTTGTGATTTTGGTCATTTTGAGGTTACTATTGTGTTCCTTGTGAGAAATTGTATGGGAATAGATTTAGTGATTTATTTTGGAGTCATTGGACACTTTGGTAGAAAATTGGAAATTTGTCTTGTGTGAACTCTGTTTTGGGCATTCATTTTGCATGAATATTTTGAATAACCAAATGGTGTTGAAATATTCTGAAACTTTCCAATCTTAAAGTTCACATCCTAAGCTTCAAAATGGACATATGATTTGTGTCATTTCGTTTTGTTAACTGAGAGTTATGCTTTGCCAAAGTTTGGGACAAAAACTGGACTCTGTTTTGAAGCAGTGTTGAGTTTTGTGTAATTCTGGAATTTTGTGGTGATTTCTAGTTATGGTCCATATTTTTCCAGTAAAGAGGACTTAAATACCTTTCATTTGGCTTTAGAATCAACTCATTTTGATTTTTCTAGAATTATTTATGTTTTTTTCTAGAATTCAGCTAAGAATCAGGGAATTTCTTGGCCGTGGCCCAAGGTGGCTGGCCATGGCTCAAACCTTTCTGTCTTGATTCTAGCCGTGGCCAGTGACCTTCTAACCATATTTTGGCTACGGCCAACCTCTGTGTTCCAGCACTTTGAGTTTTTGAAAATTGATCTTCAACTTATTGTTTCTCAACCTTTTGAGCTTTTATTAGAGGCATTTGTGGCATCTTAAGGGTCAATTATGATAACCAAATATAAATGTTATGAAGTGGATTAAGTCTTGGAATAGAGTATAACTCTTCGTCCTTAATTATTATTCTAGGATTTGACATTTGCCCTACTCGGGAGAGATCGATGCAAGAATCCGCTCGGAAGGACCAAGGTAATGACTCTTCTCTCATGTTGTATATGATACTTGGTATGCATGTTTATCATTGTGAATGTGTTATCGACCATGGGGCATTACAGCGCGAGCAGTTCAGCTTGAGCCTTCGTAAGGGGTAATGCTCATGATACCTACCCCGGCCATTGTATCTGCCGTTGTATTGTCGAGGCTGGGTTATGGAATCATGGATTCCTGTTTGAGTATCCAGCCTGTGGGACTGCGTGTTGTGAAATGTTTTATATAGATTCCAGTGTGGTGATATATGTAATATGTTCATATGGATGTGCAATACAGTAAGCAGTTCAGCGTGAGCCATCGTAGGGGAGGCGATGCCCATGATACCTACCCCGGCCGTTACAACTGTTGTTGTGATTGCTGTGTATTGTATAGATGATTTACTTTCATGCTTTGATGTTGTGTATATTATGAGTGATTTGTTACTACGGGGATTCCTTAAAATCTCACTCTACCAAAAATAATTTTTAGACAAGGTCGAAGGATCTAAAGGAAAGTAGATGACAAAGAGTGGATGGAGCTCCAGACATGGAGTTACTTATTTTGGTTTTGGTTATCATAGTTTGATTTTAGATATTTGGTTGGGAAATGATTGTATATATTGGATTTATTGTTTAGGATTGTGTAATCCCTTAGTAAGGGTAATGGATTATTGGCAATTGTGCCTTGTAAAACCCTTAATTAATACATGGAACCCGAGTGTGTCAGAAATTTACTGTGTACTCTGATATTGATGAATAAAATCAATTTGTATAGGCCATTTGTATACTGAAATGTGAATATGAGATCGTTATTGAACATACTTTTGAAAAGTTTTTTTAAACCTGTTTTTGGGATATTTACTTTTAAATAAGTACCAAATCATCTTATGATCTCTAATTCAAACTTGATTAGTTTTTATGAATTAAGCTCGACCTTGATCGTGACGGGGGTTACACTTTTAGTCAATACCATAACACCTTAAGTCAATTTATTCACGCCGTTAATGAATATTAGTACTCATTTAGTCAATTTATTTACGTCGTTATTGAATATTATTACTTATTTAAAAAACAAATCAACCCCACCCCAAAGGTGGTGGCGTTCCAGCGAGAGGCCCTTTTCTTTTTATTACTTAAAAATTGAAGGACATTATAGTAAAATCACCAATATTTTAAAATCTCAATTGATCCCTTGTCATCTTTTTGTCATTTCTATTTGTTAATAGACTTTTTGGAGTTTTATA
The DNA here is from genome assembly GCA_963242795.1 of Inga leiocalycina. Lineage (NCBI taxonomy): Eukaryota > Viridiplantae > Streptophyta > Magnoliopsida > Fabales > Fabaceae > Inga > Inga leiocalycina. Next base: position 63,408,119 of record OY725320.1, read on the forward strand.
AATTCAAATGGTATTTATTTAGAATTTTTCCTTTTATAACTTCAAATAATTTTTATATATTTATTATAATTTTTAATATAAATTAATTTCAAATGAAGCAAGTTTTAAATCTTAAATGAATTTTCATATACATATATTTTATCTAAATTTTGAAATTGAATTTTATTTTTAATTAATATTAATTAATAACTAATAATATATATATATATATATCGAAAACATATAAGTGTATTAAATTATTTTTTTTTTCATTTTTTATAAATATATTATTTAAAAAATTGCATATATTATATCATAATTATGAAAATAATTATGGAAATTTTTTTATATATTTATATGGCTATTAATTATATGATTTTTATTTTTATAAATATATTAATTTTAAATTAAATTTATCTAAAAATAATAATTTGTTTATTTTTTCAACCCAATTAGTCAAGGAATTTTTTCTGAGACAAAATTAATCACGAAATAATTCCATGTCTAATTCCTTACCAAAAACATTTGTCATTGAAATTATTTCGTGGCTAATTTTTTCCAATTCCGTCTATGGAATTTGCTTAAAAAAAAATGTGCCGGCTAATCCATCTAAAATTGAGTGTGTTTTATTGTGTATAATATATATGAATTATATTTTTTTATTAGATTTTGAGTGATGAGTCTTATATAAAACTCCAACAAATCATACCATTTATTTATAAATTATAAGAAATATATTACTCAATTTTCATAAGCAAAAATCCTAATAAAATTCAGCTAAAATGATCAAAACCAAAATTAGGCTTACACTTTCAATAAATTCTTAATTAGGCCAAAATGCCTAATTAAGGATTTTTTGAAGTTGTTAAAAGACCAAAATACCCCTATATTGTTAAAAAATAAAATTGAAGGTATTTAAAAAGGGAAAAAAGGATTTTTAAATTAGGTCTCATCTAACTTAAATTAATTAATAATTATTTAATATATTTGTTGTTCAAGCTTCTGACCTTTGACAGATTATTTTTTGAAAAATATGATCTTGTATATATATATATAACATATGAAAATATTAATAATACATTTTTTATAAAAAAATATTAACAAAAAAGTAACTTATAAATAATACCACTTATTAATTCACAAATAATTCAAGTATATCATCCTTGATATAGATATGAATATATAAATACATGATCATCTTTGTTTTTCAAAAAAGAAAAAAGAAAAACAATCTTTCAAACGTCAAAAGTTAAAATTGATTATATTGATGAATTAATAACTATTTAAGTTAGATTAGGCCTGATTTAGAAATCCCCTTTTTTTCCTTTTTAACTACATTCAATTTTCCTTTTAAACAATAGAGGGGCATTATGATGTTTTAATAACATTCAAAAATTCCTAATTAGGCCTCTTACCTTATTAAGAATTTTTTAAAAGTGTAGGCCCAATTTTAGTTTTGATAATTTTAGATAGATTTAATTGGGATTTTCCCTTTTCATAATCTCATGAGATCTACATTATTTTGTACATAATTTGACATGATGTTATAAATTTTAAATTGATATCGAGATCTTATCAAATTTTTATTAATATATTAGGTTGTTTTAATTTTTGACGCTATTTACTAATATTTTATTTTTTTTATTTAAGTTTTCGCAACTATTCTGGTAAGATATATGACTAGCTTACTTTTTGAGAAATACTTAATACTCGAAGGCCTTATGTGAAGAGAAATACTTTAGGGAAAATACCAGCTAGGTCCCAAGCTAGAGAATTAATCTCAAAAAAGTTCTTTTGCAAATTCCAATGTCAGAAAAGTCCCTAGGGACTTTTCTGACATGGATTCCCAATGACCATTTACCAAAATACCCCCAAGCAATTTAACCAATGTCATTGGTTACAACATGTTCTGCTATATTTACAACTTCGTAAGTCATATTAACAACATAATAAGTTAGGTTTACAACATGTATATAAAATGCGTGATTGTGTTGCGTTTACAATCTCTTCAGTTACGTTTACAACTCATTAAATATAACGTAACATGTTGTAAACATAACTGATTATGTTGTTAATATGACTTACGATGTTATAAATATAGCACAACATGTTGTAACCAATGACAATGGTTAAATTGCTTGAGGGGTATTTTGGTAAATGGTCATTGGGAATCCATGTCAGAAAAGTCCCTAGGGACTTTTCTGACATTGGAATTTGCAAAGGGACTTTTTTGAGATTAATTCTCTAGCTTGGGACCTAGCTGGTATTTTCCCAATACTTTAAGAGTGACATCTTATATATATTTTGACTAATTAAAATACTTACATACTTTAAGAGTGACATCTTATATATATTTTGACTAATTAAAATGTAATAACTTCTCTTATTTTAATCCTACATGGTGGATAAGTCATCGGAGAAATTCAAATTTTAAGATTTTAAAAGACGTAAACTTCTTAATTTAGAAAAAAAAATGCAATTCCCTTACATCATCCCTAAAATCATACAATTTGAATTTATTCATATGACTTATCTGCCATATAGAATTAAAATGAGATGAGTTGTTATATTTTAATTTATCATAATATAGATGAGGTGATACTCATGAAGTATGCAAATATTCTCCTTATTTGATACGTGGGACAGAGGGTTGGAACTGAATTGAGATTGGGTAATAAATGTTTGGTATGCAATACTATGAAGTCCAATCACACCTTACATGATATCACCCAATACCACCCCTTCTCCTAGGTATTGGAAAACCTGGTGGGATTGAACATTATTCTTTGGACCAAATTGTCCCCATAAAATTTCACAAATTTTAAAATTGTATTTAAGATTATGACAAAATAAAATAAAAAATTTTAATTTTATAAAAAGGACAAGAGGAGAGTATGTATATAACAAAATAACGGGAGAATCCTTTAAAAGGAACTTAGAAAATAGCAAATGACAAATCAGGTATTTTCCAAAAAAAAAAAAAGGTGAGAATCGCTTATCAAGTTTCGACATTTTCTAATCAACTCCTTGTAAAAAATCTGATTTGTCATTTTTCAATTTTCAAATTCATTTTTAGGAATTTTCCCAATAACTTATCCCCTTACTCACTTTCCTGGTCACAAAGATTATGTGGCTTGTCTTTTTATAAATTAAAAAAAAAATATTTTGTGACTTGTGAATAGTAGTTTCTTCCTCTGTCTCATTTGGCTAACAAATAGCTACTTGTATAACATTGGCAGGCATGTATATTTTCAAAGAAACTGAAAAAAGAAAGATAGAAAAGATTTAACGAAGATAAATTCATTAGTTACATAGATATGGATTGGAAACATTGATTTAATTTGGCAAAAAAAGAAAAACTATTTTGTAGATACCACTACTCCAGATTCTCTGATATACGATAGCTATTATCAATTATAAATCACGGTTATGAACTGATATATATGGAGGTGTTATAAATGCTCAGTGTAGATAAATAATGGTTTCGAACAATGATTTATTTCATATCTTTTATAATGGTTCTAATATAACATCCGTCGTATATTGAAACTTAGTGAGGCCATGATGTACGTGATAGATGCAAAATAAAAAACAGGCTCACGTAACCAACTATTAAATAATCAGTAATGCTGGCATAATACATAACAGTCTCATGTAAACAACTATTACTATAATGAACATAACATTTTTTATGTAAGAATCGTAACTTTTAATAATAATAAATAACGGTTTCACGTAGAATTATTTATTTAGTAACACAAATAATGGTTTGTAAGTAAGACACTTGAACTTTTATAACACATGATAGTTTTTATATAGTAACCATGATATGTAACCCCATTTTTGCTTAAGGCCGAGATTAAATTCACAAAGTGTGATTATGTGGAATTAGAGACCATAAAATGATTTGGGATTTATTCAAAATTAAACTTCCCAAAATCAGGGTTTACAAAAACCTTTCTAAAACCTGTTCAACACAGTCACATATCCATATATCAATTTTACAAATGGCCTGTACAGTAAGATTTCATTTATAAATATTAGAGTACAATGCAAATTCTTGACACACTCGGGTTCCATTAATTGAATAAGGTTTTACAAGGCACACATGCCCATAATCATTTTTCTTTAACTAAGGGATTACACAAACTATCCAACATCCATATACAATTATTCCCCAAACAAGATATCAAAAAGATATAGAACTATGATAACCAATATCCAAAATAAAACTCCTTGCCCAAAGCTTCATCCACTCTTCATCACCCGCTTTCCTTTAGATCCTTCGGCCCTGTCTAAAAATTTATTTTTGGGAGAGTGGGATTCTAAGGAATCCCCGTAGTGTCAAATCACTCATAGTATACACAACAACAAAGCATGAAAGCAAATCATCACACACATAAAGCAACTACAACGGCAGTTACAGCGGCAAGGGCAGGTATGACTTGCGTCACCCTTACGTTTGCTCACGCTGAAGTGCTCACGTTGTATTGTACATTCACATGTTCATATCACACATATCACTACAGCTGGGATCCATATAAAAATATTTCATATATGTACAGCCACACTGGCCGGATAATCAAGAAGGAATCCCTGATTCCATAACGCAGTCTTGGCAATTACAATGGCAGATGCAACGGCAGGGGTAGGTGTGGTAACCATCACCCCCTACGAATGCTCATGTTGAATTGCTCACGTTGTAATGCTCTACGGTTGAATACACATACAACACAATGATAAGTCATGCATATCAAGCATCATATACAATATGAGAGAAAAGTCACTACTTTAGTCCTTCCTGGCGTGCTTTGGACCGGCCTCTCTCGAGTAGAGCAAATGTCAAATCCTATAATTCATAATTAGTTATGAAGTGTCATACTCTATTCCAATACTCAAATAACTTCATATTACTTAAATTGGTTATCATTATTCTCCTTTAGGAAGCTATAAATATCTCTAACAAAATCCCTAAAGAATTGGAAGAACTATCCCAAAGATCCCCTTTTGGAACCTCAAAAACAGAATTTTCACTGTTGCACTCGAGTGAAGAAGACCTTGCTCAAGTGATGATGGACTTGCACTTGAGTCCTGGAAGCAACACTCGAGTGATAGCCAAATACTTACCCGAGTCCTAGGAAGTGAGATGTGTAATGCCCTAATTTTTAATTAAGGGCTAATGAGGATTAGTGTGGATATTTATGAATTTAAATGGGAATTATTATGTTTTTTATGGCTTTTTTAATTAATACGTCATCATTATTGAGAAATTGGAAGAATGGAATTATTGAGCAAGTAGTTAGTGATTAGTAGGAAAATTAATTTCTAACTATAGGAGAAATGAGAAATGTAATTAGAATTGGTAAATGGAGGGATTAAAGAAGCTAATTGGAGACTTAGTGTGTGTGAGCCAATGAGAAGTGAATATTTGGCAAGATCACATGTGAAGGGATTGGGAGAAAAGTCAAGATGTATTTTTTAAAATCAGTTTCTCTCTCCTCTCTTCCCTCTTGTGCGTTGAAGTAGTATGGGATGGAGTAAGATCATCATTCTTCATCTTCTCCATCACTCAACCTCTCTCATTTTCTCTCTCTCTTGTTCTCTCTCCCTGGTTCAGCACCATTGTTGTTGAAAATAGAGGAAGGAAAGCTTGAGAAAAGGTACGCAAAATGGCCTCCATTGCTTAAACTCATTTCTTTAAAGTTGTTCCTTGAGTTAAGAGCTACATTTCTATGGTTATAGTTTGCCATTTGGTGCTGGTTTGAGACTTCAAGAAATTGTGGAGGTTGGAGAATCAATAAGCTCCTTTGAGAAAGTTGTTAAGGTGAGTTTAAGAGACCTTTCTATATAAGTTTTGTGCCAAATGCTTTAGCTTGAAAATTCTGGAAATTTGGATTGAAATTTCAAAAATTAGTGTCTTGTGGTGTTTGAATTGTTGTTGTCATAGATATGATGCTTTGAAATGTATCTTGGGTAGATAGAATTTGATTGAAGCTTAAATGTAAGGCTTGACACCTTTGTGTTGGTTTTGTGCATTAGGTAAAAACAAGGCATGTAATTGGGTTGTGATTTTAGTCATTTTGAGGTTACCATTGTGTTCCTTGTGAAAATTTATGTGGGAATAGGCTTGATTGTTAATTTTGGAGCCATTGGACACTTTGGTAGAAAATTGGAAAATCTGTCTTGTGTGAACTCTGTCTAGACAGTCAGTTTGAACAAGCATTTTGAATGACCAAATGGTGTTGGAATTTGGTTGAGAATGATGTTTGATATGAAAATGAAACCATTGGAAGCCAAATTGCAAAAACTGGAATTCTGTCTTTTGAGGTTCTGTTCTGGGCAGTCAGATTGTGTGAGCGTTTTGAATGGGCAAATGATGTCATAAAATTCTGAAAATTTCCAGTCTTGAAGTTCACATCTTAAGCTTCAAAATGGACATATAACATGTGTCATTTCGTTTTGTGAACTGGGATTTATGTCTGCCCAAAGTTTGAGGTAGAAACTGGATTCTATTTTGGAGCAATGTTGGATTTTGTGTAAATCTGGATTTGTGTGGTGATTTCTGGTAATGAGCCATATTTTTCCTATGAATAGGACTTAAAAATATTTCATTTGGCTTTGGGATCACCTCATTTCGATTTTTTTGGAATTAGTTATGAATTTCCTAAATTTCCTTGGCTGCAGCAGAAAATCCTGGCTGCAGCGCAAAAGTTTCTGTGAGCATTTTGGCCGCAGCCAGAAATTCTTGGCTGCAGCCAAAAACCTTCTGTGCGTGTTCTGGCTGCAGCCAGAGGATTCTTGGCTGCAGCCAACCCCCATTTTCAGCATTTTGAAATTTTGAAAGGTGATTTCCAACCTAGTACGTCCCAATCCTTTAAGCTTTCGTTGAGCTTATTTTAGCCACCTAAAGGGTGTGAATGATAACCAACCTTAAGTAATATAGAAGTAAGGATTTGGAATAGAGAATAACCCTATGTCCTTGCTTTGATTATAGGGTTGATGTATGCCCTGGTTGTGGTTCGATGTTCATTTTGTTCGTGAGCAGCTATGCTGGAGCTTACGTGGAAAGAGGGTAGGGAACATATCTCTTCTGCTTGTATTTGATATATGTGTTAATGTGTTGGTGCATGTCTTAGCTTTGCATAATTATGTGTAATTTGAAGCTATGTTTCAATTTATGCTATGGCCATAGGTATATTGTTCGAAGCATTGAGCTTGCAAATTGTCATTGTGTTATCATGAGTTGTGTGGTGCAAGCATGTCATGCATTAAACATCTATCATACATGCATATTGATATTGTTATCCTACTGAGATTCTCTAGAATCTCACCCTCCCCTGCTAACCTTTCAAACAGGGTAGTGGATCAAGGATGGAGCATGCAGCTAAGGGCGATGAGGACTTCCTTCGGGTTGTCATTCTGGTAGTTGGTTATCATCCTGGATGGGATATTTGAATTTGGATGTGTACATATGGATGAGTATATTTGGTTATGTATTTGAAATGAGTTATTGGATATTTGTATATGAATGAGAAAGATTTGTGTAATCCCCATATGAGGGCTTGTATGGGCAAATGTGCCCTATAAAGCTTGAGTTAATATATGGAAACCGGGATTGCTGGGATTATTATATTGTGTACTCTGATATATTTAAATGTGATTTATCTTTGTGTAGTAATTGTATTCGGAATGTGAATGTGAGACCAGGTTATGAATGATTTTGAAAGGTATTTATGAAAACCCCGTCTGGTAGATGGGTTTGTAAAATGTAGTTTTGCTTCTTATTGGTCTCTATTTCACTTTAATCGCGTATTTCGGATATAATTACGGCAGGGGGTTACAATTACAAGGTGCAGAAAGTGTTGACCAGAGAGCAAAAAGGAATTACAGAAAACAGAAATGCTCGCTGCACTCGAGTATAAACCAAATCACTTGAGTGATAGCCTAAAGCTCACCCGAATCCCACAAAGTGATGTTCAGGAAGTGCTCACCCAAGAGCATAAGAAATTTTCAGGAGGGAACATCACTCGAGCATGAACCATAGAACTTGAGTGATGGCTTAACACCTGTGAGTGCTAAGACACACTTTTGAGAAATTGGCTGCTAGTGACAACCTGAGACGAGATTTCACAGTGTCAAATACACCTTCACTTGAGTGGGACGAGGCTCACCCGAGTGATAACCTATGACACTCACAAGTGAGACAACACTTTTGGATTTTGAACATGGAAGCACAACAGAAACACTGAGGGAAAAATGAAAATATCACGCTTCACTCGATTGAGACCTTATAACGCCCCAAATCTCAATTAAGAGCTAATGGCAATTATTGAAAATGATTTGGGAATTAAAGTTGATTTGAGACATAAATCAGTTATTGGCAATGCCCAACTCCCTGTATTTTAGCATAATTATGTGACAAATAATTATTTGGGCTAAAATAGGGGTAAATGGCGCATGGAAGAAGGAAAAGAATTTGATTATGTATTATGTGGCAATTTTAATTAATATGCCATAATCAGTGAGAAATTGGAAGAATGGCCATAAGTTAGTGATTAATGGAGAGATTAATTACTAACTAAGGAGAAATGAGATATGTAACTAAATGGCTAATGGAATAGGTAGAGTAACCAAGTGGTTACTTACTTTATGAGATTGCATGAGATGAAGACATGTGGCACATTTGGATAAAGCAAGAGAGTGGTTGGTGGAAGAAAAATCAAGCAAACAATATTTTAATCTTTTCTCTTCCCTCTCCCTCTCTCATTTTCATCTAGGCATGGGTTTGGGAGGAAAAAATCAGATCCTATCCTTCATCTTCATCTCAAAAACATTTTCTTTCTCCAAGCTCCCTCTATTTTCACCATTGTTGAAGGAAGAAAGAGAAATGGAAAGCTTAAGATTTAGGTAAGATCTTGACCTCAAATGCCAAAATCTCCTTCTTTAAAGTTGTTCCCCTTGTTGAGAGCTTCATTTCTATGGTTTTAGAATCTCACGGAGATGTGTTTTTATGCTTGATAAAAGTTGGAGATTGAAGAATCAAGAAACAAGTTTGAGAAAGTGAAAGAGGTGAGTGTTAGCTCCCTTTTGATATATATATATATATATATATATATTGTGGTTGTTGGTTGAGTATTGATTTTTCTAGAATTTTCTGCCCTATTTTAAAAAATTAGGGTCTTAGTGAGTTTGGCATGTTGTGATCATGGAAATGGTATATTGTGATGTCTTTTGGACAAATGGATTGGTTTGAATCATTAAAAGTGAAGTTTGGCAACTTTGTGTTTGGTTTTGTGTATTGGTCAAAACAAGGCATGTCAATGGGTTGTGATTTTGGTCATTTTGAGGTTTCCATTTTGTTCCTTATGAGAAATTGTATGGAAATAGGTTTGGTTATTGATTTTAGAGTAACTGGACACTTTGGTAGAAAATTGGAAATCTGTCAAGTGTGAACTCTATACTGGGCAGTTAGTTTACACGAAAGTTTTGAATGACCAAATGGTGTTGAAAAATTCTGAAACTTTCCATTTTTAAAGTTCACATCCCAGCTTCAAAATGAACATATAATTCATATCATTTCATTTTGTGAAATGAGAGTTATGCTTTGTCAAAGTTTGGGACTAAAACTGGACTCTATTTTGGAGCAGTGTTGAGTTTTGTATAATTCTAGAATTGTATGGTGATTTCTAGTAATGGTCCATATTTTTCCAGTAAAGAGGACTTAAATAGCTTTCATTTGGCTTTAGAATCACCTCATTTTGATTTTGCTAGAATTAGTTATGATTTTCGGAAGTTCAGCCAAGAATCAAGGAATTTCTTGGCCGTGGCCCAAACCTTTTTATCCTGATTCTGGCCGTGGCCCATGGTGGCTGGCCGCGGCTAGTGACCTTCTGACCATATTTTGGCCACGGCCCAAGGGTGGGCTGGCCGCGGCCAAGTCCTGTGTTCCAGCAATTTGAGTTTTTAAAAAGTGATTTTCAATCTATTGTTTCCCAACCCTTTAAGGCTTTTATTAGAGGCATTTGTAGTTTCTTAAGAGTCATTGTTGATAACCAAATCTAAGTGTGTGTTTGGTAGGGGCGTTTGGGCCCCCAAAAGCTCAGCTGGATACCTAAAAGCTAATAACCAATTGGGAAAAAAAACGTGTGTTTGGTGAGCCCAATTGAGCATTGAGCTTGTAATTTGAAAACAAGCTTTTTCCTAAAGCTCACAAATGGAGCTTTTCCTCTAACCATCGAGTGTTTATTATTACCGTTAGGTAATAATTATGTTCCAACTTCTCTCACCCACTTTTTATTCTTTTCTGTCTCTTTCCCTGTCGTCCTCCTCACAGCTCTTCTTCGCTTCGTCCTCCTCCTTCGTCGTTCTATCTCGGCGTCCACCCAATCTTCAAGCTGAAGAGCTGCTTCATCTTCAACTTCAATCTGTCCTTCATTCGATCTGTCCTTCTTCATCTTCAATCTGTCATCTTTGACTTGAAGTTTGACGGTGCTTGCTTTGGTGCCCGCGTCGCCTTTCACTTTCTCTCTCGCCGTGGATCTGGTCTCCGACAGTCTTTTCCCCTTTTGGAGGTAAGGTTTAACTTCATTCATTGAAGATTTGTAATGGTTGTTCTCATGTGGTTTGTGGCTATTCATCCTCTGCTTTGCTCTGGCCTAGTTTGGGTGTAACATGTAACCCCCTCCATAATTATATCTGAAATACGCGATTAAAATGAAATAGAGACAAATAATAATCAAATAACATTTACTAACCCATCAAATGATAGGGTTTTCACAAATACATTTTGAAATCATTTATAAACTTGGTCTCATATTCACATTTCGAATACAATTACTACGCGAAGATAAATCACATTCATATAAATATCAGAGTGCACAACATAATCATCCCGGCAATCCCGGGTACATACCTTCCCTAAAGATACATAGGGCACAATTGCCCATTACAATTCTTCAAATAGGGATTACACAATCTCATCTCAAATTCATAACCCTATACTCAACCGAATCATATACAGTCTTCACAACTCATTGATAACCAACTACCAACTTTCATCTCGAAGGAGTCTTAGCCGCTCCCTCCACGAGCCACTTGCCCTGTCTAAATTTTTGGTAGGGGAGGGTGAGATTCAAGAGAATCTCAGTAGGGAAACATTATCAATATGCAGGCAAGATAAGTGTTTAATGCATGGCATACTTGCATCACATAACTCATGCACATATACAATGACAAATCTATAAGTTTAATGCTTCGAACGATACACATATGGCTATAGCATATATTGAAACATAGCTTCAAATCATTCATACATGTTCCACATAATCAAGCAAAGCAATAACATGCATCAACACATTAATATAGTTATCAGAGCATGTAGGAGAGATAAATTCCCTACCTTAACCCTTTTATGCCTCGAAACGTGTGCCTTAATCTACGTGCAAACAGCTTAGGGCTTCATATTCGATCCTACAATGTCAAATGTACTATTTAGACACTTCCATAGTGTTTCTGGGGGTTATATAAGGCTATATTGAAAATTTACTAAAATACCCCTGGGGACCCAGCCCGGCCCCACCGTGCCCAGTCCGGTTGTACTTTTCCCAAAATTTTGACATTAGATATTCTAACATATTTCCGTCCAAGGAATCCATTTCCAAACTTGAAATTATAAAATTCAATGTCAATTACAAAATTACCCTTGGCAGCCCCACTTTAAGGGTTTCAGGTTTTCATAATTATTCTTTTTCGGCCTTTTCCTAAAAAGTGCCCAACTATAACCCTACCTAATTTTCGTTCCTGAACTCAATGGAATCATCATATCATTGAAAATCCAACTCTAAGACCCATTTCTAGAGATGGCCAAAATTCTCAAGTATCCCAGGGAAAATTGGGGTTTTTCGGTTCCGGCTCCGTAAACGCATTCCTTTATACTCCTAATCACTTTATTAACTATTCCATTAGATTACATAAAACTCATTGCTGCCCCAAAATAGAGTTCAGTTTCCATCCCAAACTTTGGACAGTCATATCTCCTAGCTCACAAAACGAAATGGCATATTATATGTCCATTTTGAAGCTTGGGATGTGAAATTTAAGACTGATTTAGAATTTTTAGACACCATTTGGTCATTCAAAACATTCACACAAACTAACTGCCCAGAATAGAGTTTCACTGGAAAGAATTTCAGATTTTGCATCTTTGCTTTTAATGGTCCCATTTTCATACCAAACATCATTCCCACATAAATTTTCACAAGGAATCCATTGGAAACACCAAATCAATCAAATTCACATCACATTGACATGTTTTCACAACAAGCTCAACATGTCAACACAATTCACATTTCAAAACCTAACATTGTACCTTTTCCATTCCAAAATTCCAAACCAATTTCAATGACATCAAAACACACTATGACACCATTTCCAACACAATACCCCATTCAATTCTTCCCTTTATTCTAAGTCAATTTGGAATCCACAATTGAACTTAAATATAGGGTTTCAGTGCTTCTCACAACACACACGAATCACATTCGAGTGCCAAATCGCATCATATTCTCCAAAAGGGTTATTTATCACTAACCATATTCACTTTTGGAGTCATTAACCCTTAATCACAATTTGGGATCTTGCTAAACCAGGGCTTAGCAATCCACTAATCTTAGGCTTATTCTCTAAACTCAAGTCTCAAAAGTCAGGGTATTACATTTCTCCCCCCGTTCAATAAATTTTGTCCTCGAAATTTGTCACACCACTTAATCCACAAACTTCGGATGCTTCTTCATAACAGCTTCCGTTTCACAATTCATTTCTCGTTGTGATGGTCCCTTCCATACCACCCACACAAAACCGCAATCGGCCTATTTCACGATTGCTAGACAAACCTAATCAGTATACATTTTGCCAAACAGATGCAATCGCTTCTACATACGATTGCCACAAAACCATCATCACATAACCACAATCGTCACAAGCTCCCCCAATTCATGAGTGGCTAATGCATCTCAATATCCAGAGGCTATAACTCATGAGCCATCTTATAAGATCTTGGTAGTTGGGTGGTACAGGCCGCCACCCTACTAAATCAAACTAGTTACTCCTTCCGGAAGTAACCCCAAACACCACAAATTCAATACATCAAATGACAACCTTGGCTGTATACACAAACTCTTTCACTGTATTCACATTCACAACCTTACCCTCACCCGTACATCCACTAGTAACTCCACTAGTGGTAATCGGGACTTTTGGGTATTCACAACAATCACAATGCCGTATCAAGTTTCACGGTGTTACCCTCACCCATCCGGGACTTTTAGGTCTCAATCACAATATCACATTTTCATATCAAGTTTCACGGTGTTACCCTCACCCATCCGGGACTTTTGGGTATTACACAATGTCCACAACAGATTTATATTAATGCGTGACGATTGTCACAAGATGACAACACCCACAGCTATATACACAATGATACGTAGCTTTTGCCACTTGTATATATATCACATTGCAAGAATACCTCAGCTTCCGTCGCTTGCACAAATACGACAGCTTCACGCTATCTCATAAATACACATTGCCCTGCTAGAATTCACATCACAATTCACATTTACAACAACACACATCACAGATTCTAATTTTACGCACCGCCTTTTAGCCAGGGGTTAACACCGGTGCAACCAGCGTGGTGGCTGGCCAGGCTGGCCATGCTGAGGTAGTGCCCTTAGAATAGAGAACCCCCGATCATATATTTGAATTAGCCATTAGCTGAATTAGCACTGCTCTGCTACATAATTATACCCTAGTCCCAGCTTGTTCACAATTGTCACAGATTCACAATCACACTCCACCCTCATCCCCTCTTACCGCTGAGAAGACACACAGTCTTTACCTGAATTGTTGTTAGCGACTCAGAGACTATTGGTGTAGCAGTGCACACACATAGCTATTCTGGCTCACAAATAGTAGATCCACAATCACACCCTACTCTTATCCCCTTTACCGTCGAGAAGACACACAGTCTTTACCCGAACCATTGCTAGCGACTCAGATACTATTGGCGTAGCGGTGCTTACACATAGCCTTTCAGCTTCCACATCACACTCCACCCTCATCCCCTTTTACCACCTGGAAGACATACAGTCTTTACTCGAATTGTTGTTAGCGACTCAGGGACTATTGATGTCGCAATGTTTACACATAGCCTTTTGGCTTGCATAAATAGTTAATCCCCTATAAACTACCGCCCCAGTGGAATGGTCCTCCACATAGGAACCACCCCATACGGCCGCAGGTGAGAGACATCACAAATAGCCAGTCTCCCGTATCTCCACCGCCCCAAAGGCACGATCCTCCCACTGGAATCACCCGATGGGCCGTAGGTGAAAGACTCACAAATATCTGTCACATCCTGAGCCTATGCTTACCAAGCGCAGCCCACCAGACCAACCCGATCTGACCCAACCAGGGAGATGGACTCATAGTACACAAATGCAACAAGCTGGAACCAGGCATATTAACAAGTTCACCTTCAACATTGTGAATTCTTTTCACATACTGGGATCCTTCAAGACCCCTTCTTACAAAATAATCTGGACTTTGAAGTTTTATTTCCCGAAGCCATTACTAGCACATTGTACTTTCTACAAACTTGAGCTTTTGCTCAACACAATTCTCAAACATGTTTGAGTAATAGCAATTGATTAATGATGTGTGTGGAAAAGAGAGAAGAGCAATTGATTTTCTCTAGTCTTACGAAAATTTGATGGCACTCACTACTACTTTAGATCAGATGGCAAGCTTGTGGTCTGAGACAAAACCTTCCTTTCCTTCTCTGAAACAAACAAATAAAAGTAATGAAACAATGCCAATCACATAATCACAAATTTCATTTTTGAATTAAAAAGACTCCCAGCCAATCATTATTTTGCATTTATTCTCAAATAATTTAGATTATCTCTGTATAAATGAAAGTGAATATATACGCACACATTTAAAAGCAGCTATTAGATGGTTTTGCTTCTGTAGTTTGGCACCTATTTTGTTTTTTGTTTTAAATAAAAGGGCTAGTTAGTTATGGAAACTTATGTCTGAAATATTCCTTTATGAGGCTTGAGTCTTGCTTTCAATGATTTGTTTCTTTTTTTGGTATTGATTTGATGAAATGAATTATACTTTTCTATAATTTCATGCTGAATTCATTTAGTGAAAATACTTGGTGAGTTTAGAGTGATGAAGAATATACTGACCCTATGAATTGGTTTCCTCTTTAGCCTTCATATTAATTCTTATTCATTGACGTTGTGTTTTAACCTTCATATTAATTGAATCGAATGAAATCATGCATTTATTCTTGTGTGTGTGTAATGCTACATTTGTACGTTTCTGGAATGGTTCTTTTAAATTTGCTTTTTTGAGGTGCAAGTATTGTTGAAATAGTGGCATAGAAATATGGATAAAGCTGTTTGGGATGATGCGACAATGGAGACTTTTGTGTATGCCTGCCTAGAGCAAATTTACAAAAAAGAATGCCAGGGGTTGCATTTTACAAAGGATGGATGGAAGGGTATCGTCACCACATTTAATAAGAAGACAGGGAAAGAATATACAAGGGCATAGTTGAAGAATAGGTTTGATATCCTTAGGAAAGATTTTAAGACTTGGGATTCCTTAATCAAAGAGACAGATGTGAGTAGAGATCCTACAGGTAAAGTCCTCGCATCAAAAGAGTGGTGGCAGCAGAAAATACAGGTAGCAAAAAATTTAGCAACTTATACAATTAATTGTTTTCCTCTCGACTAATTTTTTTTGTTTAATTAATTAGTTTTTTGTTACTTGTGTACTTTGAGGAGAATTCAGCATACCGAAAGTTTAGACACACAAGCCTCAAGTTTGAAAGCAAACTAAGGATTATATTCAAGGATGTTATGGCGTCCGGTGAGGATGTTTTTGCACCGCCTTTTGCAAATCCACAGACACAGACAGAAGATGCTAAGAATGAAGATGTGTACAAACCAACAATGCATGAAGAAGAAGGGTCAGGGGATAGCGAAGATGATATGTTCAGTACTAACCCCGTGCCTAGACCAGAGTGATTGATGAGCTTGCTAGCATTGGTCTAACAACAAGCACTCCATCAACTGGTGGTACTGCGTCAGGAAGTCAGGGTAAGAGAAAGATAGGTGAAGGGTCAGGGCAGAGAAAGAAGCAGAAAGGGCCAGCTTTAAGACAGATCACGGATGCAGTTAGTGTTATGGCAAATGCATCTAAAGACAGAGCGGCAACATTAGATGCTATTAAAGAAGTTAGTGTCAATGCTGCTTTGAATCAACTACTTGACATTGACGAAGTCATACGTGATGAGGACTTTTGTCACCGCTGTATCAACCTAGTACAAGATAAGACAAATCGAGAAACGTTTATGTCATTCACTAAAAAAACATGGAGTTCGTGGTTCCGTGGTTGCGCTTTAAGATTTATGACTCCTAGATGTACCTAAACTATGTATTATTACGTTTGTGACTTCATGACACTATATGACTTCACGACCGAAAGCTATTTTATGCCATTATCACTTGAATCTATTTATTGTATGCCTTTCAGTCCTTATTTGGTATTTTATTTCTTCCATTACTTATAATTGAATTTTTAATCACACTCATAGGGTCCATAATCAATGGAAAATTTGAACAATCAATACTTACCTGATATGGTGGAGGAAGATGACCAGTCTCAACTTATATCTCTTATTAACGGGGAATGTGATGAGTATGAACAAATGACCACATTGATTTGTCAATATTGGGTGCCTTTCATGTGCAAAAAACCCCCACAAAACAAGTGCACGCACTGGTCATTTATGGGTGCAAGAGCTATTAGCAACCCATGGTTCATGCTGTCATAACATGTTTAAAGTGAAAAAACATGTCTTTTACATCTTGTGTCATAAATTGGTCAAACATGGCTTACAGAATTCAGTAAACGTTGGGATCGAGGAAATGGTTGCCATGTTTTTGCTCACTGTTGGCCATGGAATAGGCAATAGGGTGGTACAGGAACTCTTTCAACATTCAGGGGAAACGGTCAGTAGGCTTTTGCACAAGGTATTAGATGTTTGCATCAATCTAGCTTGAGAAAATATCAGACCCAGTGATCCCGAATTCACTGTATGCCACCCAAAGATCGAAAATGATCCCTGTTATTATCCATACTTTAAAGATGCTATTGGAGCAATAGATGGAACGCATATTAGGTGTGTGATCACTGGTGGCAATCGAGAAAAATATATCGACAGAAAGGGATATCCAACGCAGAATGTAATGGTTGTATATGATTGGGATATTTTCTTTACGTTCGTATCGGCGGGTTGGAAAGGCACTGCACATGATGCTCGTGTGTATATAAATGTTGTTTCAAATCTAGCTATGAGCTTCCCTCATCCACCTGCAGGTATATTTTAGTCACCTTCCTGTCAATTACTTTCACGCTATGCCATACTTATATTCATCTAACAGTTTGAATTGAATTCAACATTTATTAGGGAAATATTATTTGGTTGATGCTGGCTATCTGACACAACTTGGTTACCTTGGTCCTTATAGGTGTAAGCGTTATCATATGCCAGAATTTAGCCGCCAACCTGGATTTAGAAATGCTAACGAGACCTTTAATTTTTATCATTCTAGTTTGAGGTCAACTATAGAAAGGACTTTTAGAGTATGGAAGAATCGATTTGCATTGTTACAAAACATACATAAGTACAGCTACCAAACACAAGTTAGCATTATTTGTGCAATAATGGCCCTACATAATTTTATTAGGAGAAATGATTTGAAGACATGGTGTTTTGCCAGGGTGAAGCTGGGAATCTCGTCAATATAGATAATAATAGTGTAGATGAACAGCCTTCTGCGTCAAATTATGGTAGGCGATCTTCCATTCAAATGAATCAGTTGCTTGACTCAATTAGAGACCACATTGTACGGGACATGTGATCCAATTTGTTATGTAATATTATTTCATCAAATTGTGTTAATTTTAATTTCCAAATTTCCCAAATTTATCACAAAAATCACTTATGCTTAAGCCAATCCAAACAAGTTTGTAAAAGCTAAATTGACAAACTCCATCTTTTCCATCTCCAACCCAAACATAAATCACATTACACAATCGGGCTTTTACCAAAAATAAGATTACCAAAAGCTAAATTGACAAACTCCATTTTTCCAACCACTGTTCCAAACACACACTAAGTGTTGAGAAGTCAATTGAGTATTGGAATAGAGAATAACACTTCATCCTTAATAATGACTTTAGGATTTGATATTTTCCCGGAGCATAGAAGGCCCGTGCCTTCTCAAGAACGGAAAGACAAAGGTAGTAACACTTTATCCTATATCATGTATATTTCATTGCTTGTTTGCATTAGTCATTGAATATAGATACAGTGAGGGGACGTGGCGAAAATCCGGCCTTGAATACATATACAGTGAGGGGACGTGGCGAAAGCCCGATCTTGAATACAGATATAGTGAGGGGATGTGGCGAAAGCCCGACCTTGTATACAGTGAATGGGACATGGTAGTGTGCCCAGCCTCAAATATTGATTGCTGCATTGTGATGTATGCTTACTTACTTTATTTAATTATGCATCATATACGTAAACTATTGCTACTGGGATTCTTTGAATCTCACTCTTTCCAAATAACATTTTTAGACAGGGTAAGTGGATCAAGAGGCAAGTAAGTGGATAAAGGCGATTAAGACTGTCAGTGGTAGTCTTAGTTAGATATTTTGGTTTTATATTGAACTGGTTATCATGTTGGACGAATGTATATATATGGAATAGATCATTATATTATAGTTTTGTGTAATCCCCGGTATAGATACTGAGATGGGCAATGATGCCCTGTATAAATTTTTGGATTAATGTTATTATCCCGTGTGAATGTCAGGAATTGTGCTTTTACTCTGATATTATACATGTGACAAACCAAATAGGCCTATTGATTTTATGAAGGAATGAATGGAGTGAAGGAATGAAAGGAGATCTAATTGTACAGGTGTTTTAAAAAGTTTGAAAATGTTCCAGATCTCTTATTCGATTATAAAACGTGTTTATACACCTAATCCCCGCCTTGATTATGATGGGGGTTACAGACCCCATGTCATTCAAGTGAGCCATATCAGAACCTAGAAAACACAGAAAAACTGACAACACTTCCAGATTTTACCCAAGTGCTTTTAATGATCCCAAAGCCTAAACCAAAGCTATCCCCACATAATTTCACCCAAGGAATCATATAGGAGCATCAAATTTATCAAATTTCTATTCCATTATCATGCTTTGGTTCTAGGCCACATTCAACACCAAAATTCCAAAAACTCCAAACATACCATTCCAATCTCAAATCAATCTATCTATCCAAAACACATACCAAAACACCCATTTCCATACCAAAAACATGCCAAATACCCAATAACCCTAATCCAACAAAAACAGGCCAAAAATTCCAGAAATTCCAAACTTAACCATTTGGCATAAAACATAGATAGAAAGGTTTTTTTCACTTGCCTCTTCAACTTTTCTAAAGGAGTTTCTTGCTTCTCCAACCTTCAAAATTCCTTGAGAGCTCAAATCAACACCAATGGGCAATCTACCACCATAGAATTAAAGCTCTCAATCTAAGGAACAACTTTAAAGAAGAGAGTTTGATCATTTGAGATCATCTTCTTACCTTAATCAGAAGCTTTTCCTTTCTCTCACTTCTTCAGCAATGGCGCCAGATATATGAAGAGAGAAGAGAGAGATGATAGTTTAAAGGAGATGAAGAAATGATGATTATTTTCTCCATGCCCGTGCTTCTTCCAGTGAAAAGGAGGGAGGGAGGGAGGAGAGAGAAAGAATGTTAAAATACTCTATTTGACTTTTCTCCTTTATTCTCCCTTCACACACAATCTTGCCACATGTCTACTTCTCATTGACTCTTATAGAGTGAGTAACTTTTTAGGCACTTTAATCCCTCCATTAGCCATTTAATCACACTTCTCATTTTTCCTTTTAGTTAGTAATTAATTCCTCCCTTAATCACTAACTAATTATCCAATAATTTTCTATTCTTTCAAATTTTCTCCGATTTTGGCACATTTATCTAAATTTCCACAAAACACATAATAATTCAAATTTAATTCACAAATCATTCTCAATAATATTCATTAGCCTTTAATCAAAATTTGGGGCATTACATGATATATGGATGTTAGACTCTTTAAGTGAGAGTTTCTAAGCTTGATGGACCCATCTATATATAATACAACAATACCTCTCACAACGAGTTGTCATGCAATTTGGGATGAATTAAGACATTTCATGTTTGTGAGAAGAATCAATAACAACTGTTGATCTATATATGTGATAACATAACTGTTGACCCATAATTATGTCTCTTCACAACAATTAAACCTGGAAAACAAAAGCTGAGTGAAAAAAATGAATATCCCTATAGAAAAGATTGCAGGGGGTATGCAAACCCTTGAGCTATATGTTAAGGATTTTCTAGCAAGTTTACAGCATGGCGTTTCATCTTGGAAAATGAGAGAACAGAGGAGGAGGATGAAGAAATAGTACAAAAAACATGAGGAAATGGATAGTTTAAATAAATTGGAAGTGATAAGTTTGAACCATCATTGCACATGTTGAAGTTGAAGATGAACAGTCACACGTAGTGGTAGGTAATGAAAGGATACTTGATTTTTATGCTGATCATTGTAAAACAAAGAAGTGGAAGGAGAAAGGTTTTGAACGTTTAGTTTATGGTTATTAAAAAGAAACTGTTATGTTTTTCTTGTCGCAAATATAAAGTTGGAAGACAAATCATTTCTTATCTCATAATGGTTCTTGCGTAAGAACCATCATTCTTGTGAGACAATACATGATGATTACTAATTACAAACATTATGTATTTGCATGGTATTCTAATTAGTTATGGGTGTTACTTAATAAGCGTTATGTATTTGACATTTCTTTTAAAATTTTGGTGATTAGTTATGCAACCACCATTCTACAAAGGAAATTAAAAAAACAAAAAGACAATGTAAATAAATAAACTAAAAATAAAAAGTTATGTAGATGTTTTAATAATTTGATGCCTCATTAAATTCTTCCTTTTCCAGTAACTTGTCTATCTACCTTCTTATTCATAGAGCAAACGAGAGAGGTAATTTACTTTATGTACTAGTTCATGTGTCATTAGTCTAGCAGGTAAACCTAGTGATTTAAAGCCTTTGGTCATCTTAGGTTAAATCAAAATAAATTAAATTATGCAATGAATGGCACAACTTGGATTGTGTTCTATTGAGGAGCCTTTTATTTAATTCCTAATCTAAACTAAGTGACAAAAACATTAATATGGGTTTTAAATTGATTTTTTCCTTTTAATAATGGAAAATAACCTAGACTACTATTATTTTGTTTTGTTTTGTTTTTGAGATTTTGTTGAGATGATTAATGAAATTGTGATTTTAACAAATTGATGATGAATGCTTCTTGGAAAAATGGAATATAGGTTATTCTTGGTCAAAAGGATTTGGGAGTTAAACTACTTACTAAGTCAAAAATCAAACCTTAGCAACTCGTTAAGTTTAGTAATATTAATTAGTGATTACCCCTAGAACTCTAGCTAGATAATTACTTCTTAATACACTATTCAATACCACTTAGTGTGCAATTTAGGATTGCATTTTTGCAACTTGTTCCTCTATACAATGAACACTCAACTGAGATATTCAAATAAGATCAAAGCAGTCATAATACTCATTCAAACTATGAAAGAATAGCACAACCACATTAAACCAAAAAGGGAATATAGAAATTTAAATCTCAAATCACATAATCTGATCTAAATCACAATTGTTCAATCCAAACTAAGATAAACAACTCGCAATCTAAGTAAATTAACCACATAACATAAAATCCTAACTCAGGAAATTGTTACACAATTAAATCAAAAGATTAAAAAAAATAACTCCCCTGAATGTATCTCTGGAGCTCAAACCAATCTTTCATCCCCAAGAAGCAAGAAAGAATTTAGCCTCTTATGGAGTTTATCACAGCTACAACTCCTTTAAAACAACAAGAATCCATTGAATTGAGATAATGGAAAGAGAAGAAGATGAAAGTGATGGTGGTTAAATGAGGTGTTGGTGAAGCTCAGTGGTGATGACATCTCTTCTCTCCCTCTCCCACATTTTCGGTTGCGTGCAGGTGTATCTTCCCCTTTCTTTTTTTGAGCTCTTGCTTTTTAAAGTGCCGATGATCTCTTTCAAAGGCTCTCAATCTTTTTTTATTCATTTATTATTTTCGTTCAATCTGAAATCTCATTAGAATCCCTCCATTTGAGGCATAATCCTTATGGGAATATATTCAAATCAAATCTCTCATGAATCAGCTACCAAAAGAATCAATTCCAGCGGTGATTTACAACATTTTGGACCAAACTGGCATTTTTACAATTCAGGTTTGCCTGTAATTTTCTCTAATCTTTCTATACTGAAAGTAGTGAAAGATGTAGGAGCTTTGGACCAAACTGGAGTTTTGGAATTTTGGGGTCATGTTCTATAATTTTCTCTGGCCTTTTCCTTATGAAAGTAATAGCTAATATTATAGAATAAACCCTTCTTTCTGTCAGAATTCCCTTGGAGCCACACATAGAATCTTATTTTCTGTTTCAGTCCTTATATATCTTTACTTTTTTAGTCTCTCAACTCCTCCTTTTTCAATATGACTTATAATTTAAATCAATATCTTGTAATATCTTGATTTAAAATTCAAATTTTAAAGACCAATCCCAATATTATAACAAATATATCTTTTTAAGATTTATTTTCACATAATCATCTTTAATTCAATTTAATCATAATAAATGCTATTTAGGCCAAAAAGTAATGATAAAATCCCAAATATGATATTAAATATTATGATAAAATCGGGATATATCAAATTTCCCCACACTTGAACTTTTGTACTCCTGGACAAAGATTGTCAATCCAAAATCATCTAAGATGAACATCAATACAATTTAAAGATGAGCTATCTCATAGTATGAAAAATAATAAATCGATTAATTAAGCTCCACAACTAGCATAAGTCATAGTACAAAGCAATGCAAAGGGATTAGTCTACTACATAATCAAATGTAATTGAAACAAGCACAAGACAGCTCTCTATGATATTAGTGTTTACTCTCAACTCTTCTCATTAGGGTCATCTCACTCTAGCTCACTTAACTATCACGTTACCATAGGCTTATAAGAACTCTAACATCTCTACTGCTAACAACAATAAAGTAATGAATCAAGAGGACTTTCATAGGTTGTAAAGATGGAGAAGGCTACATGAAATAATTGAGAAAGAAACAGGTGTTATGCATGTATATAAGCTAATAACCCACCATTTAACATCCAATTTACCACTTGAAGTGCATATGATTATTATATTGTCATTTATAGAGATTCCCTAGAATTGCCTTATTTGAATGACTTTTTTTCTTTTTTTTTCTTTTTGCTTTTTTCTCATTTTTTTTCAACCATCTCTCTCTCTCTTTTTTTCTTCTTCTTTTTTTTCTCTTTTTTTTTCAATATGTATATACATGGCAGTTCAACATTCATAGAAACTATGGGTGATGGCAATTTACTTATAACAAGGTAGGATGCAAAGACTACGTAAATGAAATACACATGTATAACAACTTAATGAATGGCTCAAAGGGGTAAACAATGGATGATTTGAAAGGTTTGTGTTTAGGTAGAAAGGGTTTAGAATCGAATACCTCTATCTTTTCCATCACGTTAATGTAAATACAACTTTGACATAGAGTTGAGACAAGTTCTAGAAGATGAAAAGCTAATAAAGCATGCACACATAAAAAGAAAAAAATTAGGCTCAAATAACCTTCCAACAAGGGTTCTTCTCAAATCGTACTATACAGGCCATTTGTGTAATTGAAATGTGAATGTGAGACTGTTGTTGATCAATTATTAGAAAATTTTTTGAAAACCCTGATTTTGGGAAGTTTAATTTTAAATAAGTCCAAATCATACTACGGTCTCTAATTTCACATAATCACATATTTATGAACTTATTCTCAGCCTTGATGATGAAGGGGGTGGCACTTAGCATGCATATGGAAATAGTAATCATTATGTAATCTCAATTCATAATCATCTCTAGCAACCTCAATGGCCAAATATATAACATTAACGCCTAACAAGGAATAATCCTCATAAGGGTGTTTCATGGACTCATATATTAAAACAGATTTTATGATCCCAACCTCTATGGTTATAGCACATCCTTCATATCTATAATGGTGTTTGCTGTTCTAAGGAAGGGTATGCATAGAATAAGGGTCGAATCATGAGCTAATTCACTAGACACATCTAGGACATAAAAGTCAGCGGGGAACACAAGATCTTTTACTTTGACTAAGATGTCCTCTAAGATGCCCTCTGGGTGCCTAATTGACCTACCAGCTAGTTGTAACACAATACTGGTGGGCTTAATAGCTTTGATTCCTAGAGTAGTATAAATAGACTTAGGCATCACATTAATTGCAGCCCCTAAATCTAGTAAAGCAGCAGTTATGTTAACTGGTCCTATGGTACAAGAAATGGTATAAGCACCGGGGTCTTCGCATTTTATGGGAAGTTGGGACTTAAAGATGGCTGACACATTTGAACTCAATTGGACTCTTTCATTAGGCCTAAATTTTCTCTTATTTGTGCAAAAATCTTTAAGAAACTTACAATATGTAGGCATGCTCTTAATCATCTTAAGAAAAGGCATATTCACTTCTAACTTACTAAAGAACTCAAACATTTCTTTTTCAATTTTATCATCATGCAATTTCTTACTTCTAACGTAAGCCTTAGGGAAAGGGATATCAAAAATTTTTACTACCCTACCATTTTACATTAAGGCTCTTTGCATGCTTGATTCACCCTTCTCATGTATGGATGGAGCTTTCTCATTGATCTCTTCCATAAGTGGTTGCTCCTCCACTTGAGGTTGCTCAACTTCCTTGCCATCTTCTTCTCTAAGACCTCTTTCTTTTTGATACTTTTAGAATTACCCAATTTCATAGGGCTCAAGGGTGGACTTTCACCTTCTATCTCTTCATCCATATGGTCTTCACTATCTCCTGGGAAATGCACTATCTTGCCACTTCTTAACTCAATGGCATTGATAGATTCAGGATTGATCACAGTGGTAGAAGGTATACCACTTCTATTCTTAGCTTGCAAGTCATCAAGAATGTTGGAGACTTGAGAGAAGTGAGATTGTACTGTGTTATTCTTCATTTCCAACTCTTCCAACTTTTTACAGATGTTTGCCATTGAGTTACTGTCACTTATTCTATCATTTTGCATTTGTTGTAGGATTGTGGCAAGAGAGAAGAATTGACTATCATTTAAAGCTTTATCTTCCTCCATCCGATTGTTTATATTAGTAAGTTAGGCAACCATACTCTTTAACAGTTGGTTGGTCTCATCACTCTTGGGTTAGAAAAGCGTGTTATCTTAGAGTGGAATGACAATCTTTAAATATTCTTGAAACTGGCTAGAAGAAGTAACAGCTCCAATATTCCCTTGTTGAAAAAGATTTTTTCTTCTATTATCATTATCTCTCTAACTAAATTTAGGATTTTACCTCTACCCTTCATTATATATATTTGAGTAGGGATCCCACTTGGGATTGTTAGGGCGGCCTTGATACATGACAAAGACCTGTTCATACTGAGATAGTTAATTGCAGGCGATGTGCATAGATGAGCCACAAAGATCACAACTTAGGGCTGTCAATTCCTTACCAATCGAGTTGACTTCTTCTATATGGAATACCATTATTTTCCCCTTCATCCTCATTATGGTTCTCCATATCTAAATTCTGATTGAATTGATCACCTATGTTAGAATGAAGTTTCCTAAAGGCACCAAGTTCAGCAGATATGTGATGTCTTAAGGTAATTTTACTCATACCCCTTGTTCCTTTTCCTTTACTCTTTTTTGAAGGGATGGTTTGGAAGCAATCCGGTCTAACTTTGTCATCAAAGCATAAATTTGGGCGGTGAAGGTGTCAAGCTGAGGAATGTATAGAGGTGAAGAGTTAACATGATAAACTTCTCCAGCATTCCTTCTTGGTTCCCCATTGGTTTCATTAGCTAGGGCCATCTTCTTGATCAATTCCCAAGCTTCAGGAGCAGTGAAATCAATAATAGCACCACCAGCGGCTACGTCATCTTGTCTTGATCTTTCTCTTTCAAACTATCATATAAAGTTTAAGCCAACTGCTTATCAGGAATCTGGTGATTTGGGCACCGAGCCAAGAGGTCTTGAAAATGGTTCCAATATTCATATAAGGTCTCATCTGGATCTTAGAGAATTGAATTGATCTCTTTTCTTATAGCAGAAGTTCAAGATGCAAGAAAGTGCTTCTCAAGAAAAGCTTTCTGCAAGTTTTGTCAACTTTGATATACATCAGCTACATGTCTTGGTAGGCTTATATACCATTCCTTTGCCTTGCCTTCCAATGAGTGATGAAAGACTTTCCACATGATGTCCTCTACAGAAGCTCCAACTGGCTTCATACTCAAACAATTCAAGTAGAGCTCCCTTAGATGTAGATACGGATCCATTGCATACTCACCATGAAACTTAGGTAGTGAATTAATCAATAAACCTTTAATCTCAAAATCAGCATTCATGTTAGGTCTAGCATTAGCAAGATGATTTAAATCAATACCAAAAGTAGTGACTTCCCTAATTGTTCTTCTATGTGGAATACCATTATTTTCCCCTTCATCCTTATTATGGTTCTCCATATCTAACTTCTGATTAAATTGATCACCTATGTCATAATGAAGTTCCCTAAAGATACTAAGTTCAGCAGATATGTGATGTCCTAAGGGAATTTTACTAGTATCCTTTATTCCTTTTCCTTGACCCTTTTTTAGTTGTTCTATAAGCTGTTTTAAAGTGATGTCAAGATCAAGATCACTAGAAACAACTTTTTTACCTCGGGGCATGCACACAAAATTCAACCACAATATGCAAAATGTATGATATGTGATGCAAATGCAAACTAAAACCTATATGATGAATGAATGTAGGAAACTATAACTAACAACTAAAGGCACACAAAAGATTAACCCAGTTAATATTTTTTTTAATTGACACTTAGTTAAACAATGAGTCAAATAAATTGACTCTTCAGCAACGGCGCCATTGATTTAAAGCCTTTGGTCACCTCAAGTTAAATCAAAATAAACCAAATTATGCAGTGAAGGGCATAACTCAAGTCGTGTTCTCTTAAGGAGCCTTTTATTTAATTCCTAATCTAAACTAAGTGACAAAAACATTAATATGGGTTTTAAATTGATTTTTTTTCCTTTTAATAATGGAAAATAGCCTAGACTACTATTATTTTGTTTTGTTTTGTTTTTGAGATTTTGTTGAGATGATTAATGAAATTGTGATTTTAACAAATTGATGATGAATGCTTCTTGGAAAAATAGAATATAGGTTATTCTTGCTCAAAAGGATTTGGGAGTTAAACTACTTACTAAGTCAAAAATCAAATCTTAGCAACTCGCTAAGTCTAGTAATATTAATTAGTGATTACCCCTAGAACTCTAGCTAGATAATTACTTCTTAATACACTATTCAATACCACTTAGTGTGCAATTTAGGATTGGATTTTTGCATCTTGTTCCTCTATACAATGAACACTCAATTGAGATATTCAAATAAGATCAAAGCAATCATAATACTCATTCAAACTATGAAAGAATAGCACAACCACATTAAACCAAAAAGGGAATATAGAAATTTAAATCTCAAATCACATAATCCGATCTAAATCACAATTGTTCAATCCAAACTAAGATAAACAACTCGCAATCTCAGTAAATTAACCACATAACATAAAATCCTAACTCAAAAAATCCGTTACATAGTTAAATCAAAAGATTAAAAAAAATAACTCCCCTAAATGTATCTCTGGAGCTCAAATCAATCTTCCATCCCCAAGAAGCAAGAAAGAATTTAGCCTCTCATGAAGTTTATCACAGTAACAACTCCTTTAAAACAACAAGAATCCATTGAATTGAGATAATGGAAGGAGAAGAAGATGAAAGTGATGGTGGTTAAATAAGGTGTTGGTGAAGCTCAGTGGTGATGACGTCTCTTCTCTCCCTCTCCCGCATTTTCTGCTCCGTGTAGGTGTATCTTCCCACTTTTTTTTTCTAGCTCTTGCTTTTTAAAGTGCTGATGATTTCTTTAAAACGCTCTCAATCTTTTTTTAATTCATTTATTATTTTCCTTCAATCTGAAATCTCATTAGAAGCCCTCTATTTGAGGTAGAATCCTTATGGGAATATATTTAAATCGAATCTCCTATGAATCAGCTACCAAAAGAATCAGTTCCAGTGGTGATTTGTGACATTTTTTACCAAACTGGCATTTTTGCAATTTGGGGTCTGTCTGTATTTTCGCTGATCTTTCTACACTGAAAGTAGTGAAAGACGTAGGAGTTTTGGACTAAACTGGAGTTTTGGAATTTTGGGGTCCTGTTCTGTAATTTTCTCTGGTCTTTTCCTTATGAAAGTAATAGCTAATATTACAGAATAATCCCTTCTTTCTGTCAGAATTCCCTTGGAGCCACATGTAGAATCTTATTTTTTGTTTTAGTCCTTATACATCTTTACTTTTTTAGTTCCTCAGCTCCTCCTTTTCCAATGTGACCTAAAATTCAAATCAATATCTTGTAATATCTTCATTCAAAATTCAAATTTTAAAGAGCAATCCCAAGATTATAACAAATATATCTTTTTAAGATTTATTTTCACATAATCATATTTAATTCAATTTAATCATAATAAATGCTATTTAGCACAAAAATTAATGATAAAATCCCAAATATGATATTAAATATTATGATAAAATCGAGATATATCACCTGGACCATATGATAGAGCTCACATGTTTTCTCCCAAATAATAAATCAAACATTCTCTTGCTTTTGTCTAATTTTGGTGAAGAATCAAAGCTTGCAGTTGGCTGTGAGAAGTTGAAATGGAGGTGGATAAGTGGAGTTCAGTTTTAGGATGTTTAAATAGAGAGGGTTTCATGGATTATCTAGATAATCATGTCATTTAGTATTAAAAATTATATTTTAGTAATGGTGACGATTATTTCTTAATAACCGTTAGGAATTGAAATGGTATTCTAATAAGTGACTGATTTTGTAGAATAACCGTTATGTATTTGACATATTTTTCATTTTGGTATATGGTTGCATAATAAACCACCATATTACACAAAAAAATTAAAATAGAAAAATAAAATTAAAAAATAAAAATAAAAATCATGAAAATGAAGGGTATGATGCATCACTAGATTCTTTATTCTCCAGAAATTTGTTGACATCTCATTCAGAGAGCGAACAAAAGAGGTAAGTTTTTGTTTAGGGTTTCATAGAAGTGGAATGGAAAGAGTTGTGGGTTATCAAGCCAAATGGGCATGTCCCTATAAATATTTGTCCATGGAATTCATGATGATCGGATTTGTGAAACATATCATTATATATCATTCTCATATGACAAGTTTTGCAAATCTAATCATCGCACATAGCATTGACAACCAAAGAGAATATCATGATGAAGGGTTTGTGGGGGAAGAGCTCTTATAAGTGTTTAAATAGGTGAGTTTAATTAGAGATTTATGAAAGGGTACATTAAATCAGAGTAGTTGGGGACATATAATTTGAAAGTTTACATGACGGTTCTTTCTTAAGAAAGGTCATTTTTGTCATTCATAATTTATAGTCAATTGTTACAACCATTATGTTTTTTTTTTCACTGATATAAGGTTGAAAGACAAATAAATTATAATTGTTACATATCAGTTGTGTTGTAAGAACTGTCATTCTGTTATTCAATAAATGAGAGTTAATAATTACAACTGTTATATTTTTGTTTTCACTAATATAAGAGTGGAAGATAAATTATTTGTAATTGTTACATGACAGTTGTGTGGAAGAACCATCATTGTTGTGAGTCAAAAATGGCGGTTATTAACTATAACTGTTATTTTTGTATTTTTGTAAATTCTACCTCTCAATAGTATTAGTGTTATACATATATATATTTTAGCATGACCCTCGTCCTGATATACATGATGTTTATTTGTTGTAACCTTTATTTTTTAAGCATTATATATGCGTGAATTTGTAGTAATGTACCTATACTTTCCTTTATTTTTTAGTTTAGTACCTATGTATTTTTTTCTCTTTATTATGGTCCTTAATTTTACTTTGTCAGTATCATTAGCTTCTGTAACCTTTCTTTGTTAGCATGATTACCCTATACGAAAGCTATCAATGCTAACAAAGCAAAGTTAAAGGATTTAATTGAGAAAGAAAAAGACACAATGTAGAGTACATGTACCTAACAAATGACTTTTAAAAAGAGGATTGATTTTAGACATTTTAGATAGAGAAGAAACCTTCCTCTTACTTTTGAAAATGGGGAAGTCCCAACTAATTTAGGTAGAGAAGAAGTTTATCTTCCTCAGGTCGATAGGTGTAGCATCCGTTCTCTTACCTTGATTCTTACAAAATGCACACCTAGATCTCCTATTGGACTTGTCAACTAGTGGCAAGCTAGTTGTGACAATTATCAGTAGAACTCTGATGGATTTGTGATATTTTTGCAATATGATGATAATAAAAAGTATCACTGACAACTTATTCCGATAAACTTTGGTGACTTTGATTCCATGCTGTTCAATTGCAAGTCTCTTTATTTCTTTGTTCCAAACAAAAGTCCTCTTGCTTAAGTGCCATATGGTACCTCCTAGGACCAAATTGGTTTTTTACTTGTCCATGAGGGATTCTGATCTTCCTATCAATGGAAAATTGCCTACTCTAATTCCTAAACCTCCTTTGGACCCCAAATAAATTATGTATGCAAGTTTTGTTCAAAGGAGTAGCCCAAGAGCTCTGAATTCCCCAGTTGAGAAAAACCATACTAAAACTTTTCTCCAGAATGACTTTGTAAGGAAGAGACAGTGTTCTATCAATTAGACTATTGATGGCATTAATAAGCATCTCATGCTCATGTCAACCTCTAAGCTTGATGTTAAGGCAAGGGAAGTTACGGGTGAAAAGCTTCCCGATGACCTATGAGGCTCTTAAGTTAGAACTGCCATGGATTCAGAAAAACCACGATAGTTCAAAGATACAAGTGGCTAGTTCAAGATTTACATCCATATCTGTTTTATCTCTCAAAAACTAAAATAAATGTAT
Source organism: Inga leiocalycina (assembly GCA_963242795.1). Taxonomy (NCBI): domain Eukaryota; kingdom Viridiplantae; phylum Streptophyta; class Magnoliopsida; order Fabales; family Fabaceae; genus Inga; species Inga leiocalycina. Next base: position 63,439,464 of record OY725320.1, read on the forward strand.
TTGCCACTTGTATTCCAGTTATAGATTCAGGTCTAGTTACTTATGTAGAAACGGATGCAGTTAGGAGGGGTGGGGGTACTTTGATATCTTGATTTGTTTGTTTTTTATGTAACTCCTTACTTCTGTCATCGTATATATGCTTAATCGAAATGATTATTATCCTTCCTATTATAATTCTTGTGCATATTGTAACCTTCTTCACGATATAGGCCGAGATTGAGTTCATAAACACATGATAATATTGAATTACAGACTGTAAGATGATTAGGCCTTAATTAAAAGTAAATTTCCCAAAATCAGGGTTTTCAAAAACTTTTCTAAACCTGTGCAACAATGGTCTCATATTCATATTTGCAAACATACAAATGGCCTATACAATACGTGTAACCCCCTCGTAATTATATCCAAAATACGCGATTAAAATGAATTAGAGACCAACGATTAGCAAAACTCATTTTCAAACCCATCTACACAATAGGGTTTTCACAAATACATTTCAAAATCCAAACAAACTAGTCTCATATTCACATTTCAAATATGATTATACACAGCGCAGCTAATCACATTTATATATCAGAGTACACAATATAATTCTCAGCAATCCCGATTTCATACCTTTACTAAGGATTTACAGGGCACATTTACCTATTACAATTTCCCAAACAGGGGATTACACAAATCCTTTCAAATACACATCCATATATACATCCCAAATACATATTTGAAATATATACAATAATCCTAACCAATATCGATAACCAACTACCAAATAAAATATCCATAGGGGTTTTCACGGCCCCCGGTTGCTTGTCCCCTCCTCCAGCCTCTTGCCTTGTCTTAATTGATGGTAGGGGAGGTTGAGATTTGAGAGAATCTCAGTAGGAAAATAATACCAATATGCATGTATGATAAATTTTTAATACATGACATACTTGCATTACATAACTCATGCTCACACAATGACATATTTATAAGCTTAATGTTTCAAACAACATACTTATGGCCATAGCATAAACAGAAAAATAGCTTCAAACATTCATATGTATTACACATAATCATGCAAAGCAATAACATGCATCAACACACCAACTCAAATATCCAATACATGCAAGAAAGGTAAGTTCCCTACCTTAACCCTTTTATGCCTTGAAACGTGTGCCTCGTAAAGCATGCCAACAACTCAGGCTTCATATTCGATCCTACAATGCCCTTATTTCATTGTTTCAGAGGTGTTTTCGTAATTATGTTTTTTCAGGCTTTTCCGATAAAGTGACCAACTGTAACCCCGCCTAAGTTTCGTTCTTGAACTCAATGGAACCATCAAATTATTGAAAATCAAACTTTAAGGCCCATTTATAGTCATGGCCGAAATATACAGGTGCTTCGAGGAAAATTGGGATTTTTCGGTTTTAAAAACGTAAACTCGTTCCTTTCTACTCCTAACCACTTTATTAACTACTCCATTAGGTTATAACTACCGTTTAGTATCAATTTGGGAAGCATAACCCCTAGGCAACCTATTTCCAAAAATTAAAACCAATGACAATCTGACAAAATTTCACCGATTAAATTGTCCACAACGGCCAGAATAGTAATATACAAGAGTTTAGAAGTTACCTCAAGCTCCCACTAGCTTTTCCTCAATATGGCTGAAAACCCTAAGCTCTTACACACCAAATTTAGGCTTCAAAAACCTTAAATTACATAAAAGAGAAGCTTAGGTGCGAAGTTATACGTGTTAGGTACAAATTCATTGAAGAAATTGACCTACCTCGTGAGATTTCTTCTCCTTTTCTCTCTAAATGCTCTCAACATTTTTCCTTCTTTCAGCTGAAGTAATATGCCGGTTTTGAGCATATGAGGAGGAAGGTGATGTTTTATTATGCTTATGTCATATATACTTCCATTATCTATTTTCCAAAAATACAAATTTTTCCTTTATGTACATAAATCCCTATATACATATAATCTTGTCCATTAAGCCCAACAACATGCAAGTAATATTTTCCTTCTCTTAGCCCATCAAAATGACGTCTGAAGAGTCCTTTAAATCAGCAAAAATAGGCTGATGTATTTATCCCAAAATTACCATGTTGCCATCACAAAATTTCCCCATTTTCTGATTTGTCTGAATTTTGGTAGATTTTCTGCCCTAATTTTGAAAAATCATAACTAATTCTAGAAAAATCAAAGTGGAGTGATTCCAAAGGATATAAAACTCTTATTAAGTCTAGTTTCAAGAAAAATATAGCATTTTGCTATTTGGAAGCACATCATTCCCAGATTTTTAATCTTTACATGTTCTAGAAATTTCACAATTTTTCTGTGCTGAATTCAAAAATTCATAACTTTTCTGTATATAGCTCTAATTAAGTTATATGACCTATCAAATTAAAGCTCAGGAAGTCTACTTTCATCATATAAAATTTCATAATTTTTACTCATTATTTGGTTATACAAAATAACATGATAAGCTCACTACCTCACAAGCGATTTTACCAAAAACATAATTACTTTCTCCAAAATTCACCATTTTACTTTCTCTAATACCCCCAAAGATATAAGAATCATTGGGGAATAAATTTGGGGTCCTTCTAAACTTGGGTTTAGCAGTCCACTTATTTCAGGCTTATTCTCTAGCCTCAAATCTCAAAATTCGGGGTATTACATTTCTCCCCCCGTTCAATAAATTTTGTCCTTGAAAGTTGTCATACCACATAAACCAAAACCTCAGATGCCTCTTCATGACGGCTTCCATTTCACAAATTATTTCACATTAGGACAATCCCTTCCAGACCACACACACAAAGGTACATCACAGATCTCATTCTCATAAAATTTTATACGAATTAATGTGTTGTAGTCGGTTTCTTTCCAACCACGCAACACTCGGGATTCTCATAATCATTGTATAATTCTGCTATCATCCTATACAAGTGATAGCGCTATATCTTTGGCATAAGCATGAATGCAACACAATTGCCATAAACCCACAATCGGCCCATTACATGATTGCTGCACAAACAAATTCACCACACATTTATCAACAAATGCAATCGCCACCACGTACGATTTCCATAAAACTTTGTCATATCAAAAACAAAATCGTCAGAGGCTCTAAATCATGAGCCATTTCACAAGATCCCAACAGTTGTGCGGCATAGGCCACCACTCTGCTCAACTCAATCTAGTTACCCTTACCGAGAATAACTCAACACATCACAAACTCATTACACCAAACGACAGCCTCTGTTGTACCCATAAATACTTCAGCTTTTGCTGTATCTACTTTCAAGCATTACCCTCACTTGTACACCCACCAGTAACTCCGCTAGTGATAACCAAGACTTTTTGATGTCCACAACATTATCACATCGTCGTACCAACTTTCACGACGTTACTCTCACCTATACACCCACCAGTGACTCCGCCAGTGGTAACGGACTTTTGGGTACTAACACAATAATATCGCATTGGCGTATCAAATTTCACAGCGTCACAACAATATCCACGATAGGTTCATAATGATGCATGACTCACACGTCACAAGATGACATTTCTCTAGGCTTTATACACAATGATGCATGACGATTGTCACAAGATTCACAATCACACCCCACCCTCATCACCTTTTACCACCGGGAAGACACAAAGTCTTTACCCGAACCATTGTTAGCGACTCAGGGATTATTGGCATGGCGGTGCTTACACACATATACATATATACCGCAGCTCATGCTGCTTGCAAGAATACCTCAGCTTTCACTGCTTGTATATATATCTCATTGCAAGAATCCCTCGGCTTCCATTGCTTGTACACATATCACATTGTCATACCCCACCCTAATCCCCTTTTACCGTCGGGAAGGCACGTAATCTATACCCAAACCATTGTTAGCGACTCAAGGACTATTGGTGTGGCAGTGTATGCACATAGCCTCATGACTCACATAATCCACACCCCACCCTCATCCCCTTTTACCATCGGGAAGGAACGTAGTCCTACCCGAGCCGTTGTTAGTAACTCAGGGACTATTGGCGTGGTGGTGTACACTGTAATACCCCGAATTTTAGATTTGAGGCTAGAGAATAAGCTTAAAATTAGTTGACTACTAAGCTTGATTTAGCAAGATCCTAAATTTTGATTATGTGTTAAGGACTCCAAAAGTGGAGGTGATTATTGATAAATAAACCCTTTTGGAGAATATGATGTGATTTGGCACTCAAATGTGATTAGAATGTGTTGTGAGCAGCGCCGAAACCTTGTATTTAAGTTCAATTATGGATTAACATCTAAATTGACTTAAAATAGAGGGAGGGTGCATAATGTGGTATAAATGAATGATATGATGTGTTTAGTGGTGATTCAGTGTGAATTGCCGTAATCAAGGGTAAAACGGTAAAATTGCCGACTAATTGATAGGTTACTAAAGAGAAAGCTCATTGGTAACTTAAAAATCAATGGTTGAGATTGATTGTTATGTGATTAAAAGGGGTGGAATCCCATGTGTGAGAGTCTATGTATGCCCAAGATGATGAAACAAGAGTGTGACATATGGCACTTTTTGGACCCTTGAATCTTGGTCAAGATTTCAATACTCTTCCTCTCTCATCTCTCCCTTATTTGGACGGTTTTTGGGGCCAAAAACTACTAACATCTTTATCTTCATTATCTCATCTTCCTCTCTCTTCAAACTCCATGGGCGACCAAGTATAGGAGGAAAGAGAAAGAAGTTTAAGGTATAGTGCTCTATTTGCCCTCCAATGCTCAAATACCCTTCTATAATGTTGTTCATAGTGATGAGAGCTTTATCTCTATGGTTTTAGATTCTTCATTGGAGGTGTTTGATAGCTTGAGGAAAAATAGAAAGATAAAGAATCAAGGAATTGATTTGGGAAAGAGGAAAAGGTGAGTATTTGAAGCCTTTTGATCTAAGTTCTGTGATTTATGGATGTGCTTTGTAAATTTCGAATTTTGCCCTGATTTTCTTGTGATTTTGGAAATGATGAATTGCCTTATGTATTGTGGTGTAATTGGTGTTTTGTTATGTGATATAATCATTGGAATTGGTTTGGATTGGTTTGGAACATTAAATAAAAAGTTTAGAAATTCTGCCATTGAAACTCTGTTATGGGCAGTCTGTTTGTGTGGACGTTTTAAATGGGTAAATGATGTTAGAAAATTCTAAAACTTTCAGTCTTAAACTTCACATCCTAAGCTTCAAAATGGACATATAAATTATGTCATTTTGTTTTGTGAGCTAGGAGTTATAGTGTTCCAAAGTTTGATGTCGAAACTGGACTCTATTTTGGAGCAGTGTTGAGTTTTGTGTAATTCTGGAATTTTGTGGTGATTTCTAGTAATGGTCCATATTTTTCCTATGAAGAGGACTTAAATAGCTTTCATTTAGCTTTAGAATCACCTTATTTTGATTTTTCTGAAATTAGTTATGATTTTTGGAAGTTCAGCCAAGAAATCAGATTTTCTTGGCCGCAACCTAAATGTTTCTGACCTATTTTTTGCCGTGGCCATTGGATTCTTGGGTTGCGGCCAACCCCCAAAAAAATGACATTTTGGACTTCCGAAGATGGTTTTTGATATAGTTGTTTCCCAAGGCTTTAGGCATGTGTTTAGGCTTTGAGTAGCCACCTAAAGTTCGTGAATGATAACCAACTTCAAGTGTTATGAATGTAAGGTTTTGGAATAGAGAATAACTCTATATCCTTGCTTTGGTTATCGGGTTGGAGTTCACCCTGATCGTGGTTCTGTATTCATCTTGATTGTGAGTATGCGGTACTGGAGCATACGTGGAAAGGATAAGAGTATGGAACTTACCTCTTCTGCATGTATTTGATATTTGTGTTAGTGTATTGATACATGTATTGCTTTTCTTGATTATGTGAAACATATATGAATAATTGTAGCTCTATTTCTATTTATGCTATGGCCATGAGTATGTTGTTGAAACATTGAGCACACAGATATGTCATTGTGTGAGCATGAGTTATGTATTGCAAACATGTCATGCATTAAACACTTATCTTGTATACATACTAGTATTTGTTTCCTACTAAGATTTTTAAGAATCTCACCCTTCCTTATTAACCTTTCTGAAAGGGTAGTGGATCGAGGATGGAGCAAGCAACCAAAGGCAACGAAGACTTCCTTTTGGTTATTTGAGTTTAGTAGTTGGTTATCATTATAGTTTGGATATTTGTATTCGATATGGATGTATATTCAGATATGTGTTTGAGATGGATTTGAGTAATCCCTATATGAGAATTTGTAATGGGTGAATATGTATGATTAATGTATGGAACCCGGGGTTGCCGGGATTATTGTTGTGCACTCTAATATTTGTTAAAAATGTGATTTATCCACATAAAGTAATTGTATTCAAAATGTAACTATGAGACTAGGGTATTTGGATTTTAAAACTTATCTGAGAAAACCCTGTCTAGTATATGGTTTTGAAAGTGTTATTTGATAATTATTGGTCTCTATTTCACTTTAATTGCGTATTTCAGATATAACTACAGAAAGGGGTTACATTTGTGGAATTAAAGCTGTAGTTCCTAGCAAGTATGGGAATTTGCTAGGATAATGGTAGTAGTTGCTGCCTTAGGTCATAGAAGATTACTTGGTTTGTTTGTAGTATACACATTAATGTCCCTGCTATTGTGAATATGTGAGTGTTAAGGGATGTGTGTATACATTATCTATGATGTGAATGTGGTGAACTAGTGTGGTTCTCCTGTGAATTTGAAGAATAGACTAGTGCTAAAGGCACGACTAGCTGTGTTCAAGCTAGAGGGGTGCTAATCATTGGTGGTGGAATATTGCCCTAACGTATGAAATTAGAATGTGCCGTTGACCTGAGGATGGTTCTTGATATAACCAATGAATAGTTAAGAAATACAGTCTCAAGGTTGAGACAGAAGATGGAATGTATGAATGGCTTCTGAGTTCTCGTACAATGATACCTTTGCCTTAAGACAACCAACTGGAAAGAGATATCAACGGAGGATTCAAATCAAAAAGGGCTACTTGTGGAGAGTTCTGATAGGAGAGGGCTACCTACAGAGAGTTCCAATCAGAGAAGGCGCTTATAGGGAAATCTGATCGCAAAGGGCTACCTACTAAGAGTATGGTACTGTAGTATGGAGCCACCGTGATGACGAACCCTAGTGTGGAGCCGCTATGATGACAGCCCTAGAGTGCAGCTACCTTGACGATGAACTGTAGAGTGCAACTATCGTGATGTTGAGTCGTAGATTAGTGCTACGGAAATGTTAGCTCTTAATGATGGTGTATTGTAATGAATCCCACAGTGAATGGGTTTTCTTGAGATAAGAAGTCATATGTCTCAAAATGATTCAAGTTGAATCGGTCCAAGGTCTGGCACAGATAGATATGGATTGTGAGTGCTATTAGGTGTAGTTAGAGGTTCTTATAAGACTTATACTAAATCAACCTGACATTGTTAAAGCACAGATAAAGAGAAAGACCTCAAAGTGTGTAGTGAAAGCGTGGTAAATTTGATGTGTTTGAGTACAGCACTGACCAGGAACTCAAGTTTATAGAAAGTACAATGTGTTAGTGATGGCTTCGGGAAGTAAAACTCTGAAATCCAAATTATCTTGTGAGAAGGGGTCTTGAAGGATCCCGATTTGGTGAAAAGAATTCACAGTGTTGAAGGTGAAGTTGTTAAGATGTTTGGTTCTAGCTTGTTGTGATTGTGTATTATGAGCCCATCTCCCAAGTTTAGCCAGATCAGATTGGTTCGATGGCCTGAGCTAGGGTGGCATAGGCCCAGGATATGATGGATATTTGTGATGTCTCTCACCTGCGGCTCATCAGGTGATTCCGGTGGAAGACCGTTCCGCTCGAGTTGTAGTTTACGGGGGATTGACTATCTGAATGCTGAAAGGCTATATGTATACACTGCTATACCAATAGTCCCTAAGTCGCTAATAACGGTTCAGGTGGGGCTGCATGCCTTACTGGTGGTAAAGGGGATGAGGGTGGGGTATGATAATTGTGAACAAGCAGGGATTGGGATGTGGTTGTGTAGCAGAGAAGAGCTAGTTCAACTAATGGAAAATTCAACTACATGATTGGGCATTCTCACATCTAAGGGAACTTTCCTCGGCATGGCCAGTATAGCTAGCCACCATGCTGGTTGTATCGATATTGACCCAAGGCCAAAAGGCAGTCCGTAAAATTAGAGTCCACAGTATATATTCATTGTAGAAGTAGATATTCCTTGTGAGTCACAGTCCCAGCCACCCTTCAGGGTTGAACCTTCAGCATAGCCTCCTGGGGTGTGACAGATATTCCTTGTGATTCGCAGTCCTAGCCACCCTTCAGGGTCAAACCTGCGTACGGGCGGTGCAGCGAAGCCTCATGGGGTGTGACAATAAAAAGGCACCTATGTGAAAGGTATATAGCAGTGATTGTGGTCGTTATTGTACCACGGCCGTGAGAGCTATTGCATTGAGTATAAAGATTACAATGAAAGCTGGCATTGTCAATACATTGAGATCGCAGTGAAAGCTGACGTATAGTGTATACAGCAGTGGGTGCTGTTGTCTTGTAACAATTGTCATGCATCATTATGGTACATGAATATAGCTTTAGAGCTTTCGTCTTGTGACAAACGTCACGCATCAATGTGAATCTGTCGTGGACATTGTGAATACTCAAAAGTCCCTATTACCATTAGCAGAGTCACTAATGGGTGTACGGGTGAGGGTAACACAGTGAAAGTTGATACAATGATGTGATATGTTGTGAATATGGCAAACAGCAGAAAGCCAAGGTAATTTTGCAATCGACAAAAGCTGAGGTAGATGTGAATACAGCGCAAGCTGTTGTTATTGTGTTTATACAGCAGAGGTTGTCATTTTGTGTAATCAGTTGTGGCGTTTAGAGTTACTCTCAAAAAGGGGTAACTAGATTAAGTTGAGCAGAGTGGTGGCTTATGCCACCCAACTGCCAAGATCTTATGATATGGCTCATGATTTAGAGCCTTCGGATATTGTGATATGTGATGATAGTATGTTGTGGCAAACGTATGTGGAGGTGATTGCATTTTCTTGGCAAATGTATGGTGATTGTGTTTGTGTGGCAATCATGAAATGAGCTAATTACGGTTGTGTGACACACTGTTGTGGGGGTGGTCTAGAAGGGACTGTCCCAATGTGAAATAATTTGTGAAACGGAAGCCGTCAAGAAGAGGCATATGAGGTTATAGCTTAAGTAGTGTAACAAAATTTCGAGCATGACACTTATTGAAATGGGGAAAAAATGTAATACCCTAAATTTTGAGATTTGAGGCTAGAGAATAAGTCTAAAATAAGTGGACTACTAAGCCTGATTTAGCAAGATCCTAAATTTTGATTATGGGTTAAGGACTCCAAAAGTGGAGGTGATTATTGATAAATAAACCCTTTTAGAGAATATGATATGATTTGGCACTCGAATGTGATTCGTATGTATTGTGAGTAGTGCTGAAACCTTGTATTTAAGTTCAATAATGGATTAACATCTAAATTGACTTAAAATATAGGGAGGGCGCACAATGTGGTTAAAGGAATGATATGATGTGTTTGGTGGTGATTTAATGTGAATTGCCGTAATCAGGGGCAAAAAGGTAAAACTGCCGACCAATTGATCAATAACTGAAGAGAAAGCTCATTAGCAACTTAAATATCAATGGTTGAGATTGATTGTTATGTGATTAAAAGGGGTGGAATCCCATGTGTGAGAGTCCATGTGTGCCCAAGACAATGAAATAAGAGTGTGACACATGGCACTTTTTGGATCCTTAGATCTTGGTCAAGATTTCAACACTCTTCCTCTCTCCTCTCTCCCTATTTGGATGGTTTTTGGGGCCAAAAACCGCTACCATCTTCATCTTCATTATCTCATCTTCCTCTCTCTTCAAACTCCATGGGCGACCAAGTATAGGAGGAAAGAGAAAGAAGAAGTTCAAGGTATGGTGCTCTATTTGTCCTCTAATATTCAAATACCCTTCTATAAAATTGTTCATAGTGATGAGAGCTTCATCTTTATGGTTTTAGATTCTTCATTAGAGGTGTAACCCCATTCCAACCATAGGCTGAGATTAGTTCGTAAAAACAAAATTAAGTTTGAAAGTAGAGACCTTAACTGATTTGGGACTTTAACAAAATCAAATTTCCCAAATCGGGGTTTTCAAAAACTTTTACAAAACCTGTTCTCAACGGTCTCATTTCCACATTTCAATTCATACATATCAGATTACAGCATAAATTCCCGACACACTCGATTCCATTATTTCACAAAAGGGTTTATACAAAGGCACAAAGCCTATAATTCATACCCTTAACTTAAGGATTACACAAAACTCGTCACACATCTGAATATACATACACTTATTCCCAAAATATCCAAATGATATTATATATGATAATCATTAACAAAAAATAAACTCCTAAATTGGAGCTTACCCGCTCTTCATCACCTGCTTTCCTTTTGATCCTTTGGCCATGTCTAAAACATGGTTTATGGGAGAGTGAGATTCTAAAGAATCCCCGTAATGTCAAATCACTCATAAGTGCACTACAATAAGGCACGAAAGCAATCATATCACACTGATATTGCAACTACAACGACAGTTACAGTGGCAAAGGCAGGTAAGACTAACGCCACCCTTACGTTTGCTCACGCTGCATCACACACATCACAGTTCACAAATATATATATTACACCATAGCAAGGTTTCATATAACAGTTCACAATGCACAACTGTACTGGCTGGTTTACAGTTCATAATTGATCCATGTCGATTACAACGGTAGTTCAACGGCTGGGGTAGGTGTGATAAACATCAACCCCCTACGACGGCTCCTACTGAAGTACTCACACTGTAATTGACCATGGCACATATTTTCCTTCACATTTCACTAAGCACAAATTCACATTTCAAAAACACTATGATAAATCATGCATACCAGATATCATACACAATATGAGAGAGAAATCACTACCTGCTCATTCCTTCCGTGCACACTCTGGCACTATTTTCTCCTGAGTAGGGCACATGTCGTATCCTATAATTTATAATGAATGACGAAGTATCAATTCTCTATTCCAATTCTCAATGACTTCTCATGCTTAATTGGTTATCATTATTGCTCTTTAAGTATCCACGAATCACTCTATCAATAGTTCTAAAGGGTTGGAAGACTATCCCCAAAGATTCCCTTTTGAAAGCTCAAACTAATATTTTTATTGCAACACTTGAGTGAAGATGACCTCGTTCGTGTGACATTGTATGGACACTTGAGTGAAGAAGGCCTCACTCAGTTTATGGCACGATCTGCACTCGGGTACTAGAAATTAAACAACAGTGAGTAAACACCCGAGAGCAGAAGAACTTTTCAGAAACTACAACACTCAAGCACACTGGACCTCACTCAAGTGATAGCCAAATGCCTCACCCGAGCACTAGAGAGTGAAGTCCAGAAAGTGAAGACCCTAGAGCACCCAAAAGTTCTCAAGGATCAAGAGCATTCGAGCACAACGAATTGCACTCGAGTGGAACTTACATACCCGCGAGTAAAAAGGCATACTCTTGCACCATAACCCCGAGTGACAACCCAAGATGCAAGTCCTGGGTGTCAAATACACCAGCACTCGAGTGAGAGGAGGCTCACTCGAGTGATATCCCACCACACTCGCAAGTGAGACTATGCACTCTTGAGATTTTCCAGAAAGCACAACAAAAAAACTAAAGAGAACAATGAATATACACACAGCACTCGAGTGATACTCAACCTCATCCGAGTGATGTTCATCCCATACTCAAGTGAATCCCCAGATCACCTGAGTGATCCTATCAGAAACCAGAAACGTAGAAAAACAGACCACTCTTTCCAACTTTTCCTAAGTATTCCAAATAAACCCAAAACCTCTACCAAAGCTACTCCCACACAAAAACATCCAAGGAATTCAATGGAATCAACAGAATTAAAAAAATCCTATTCCATTATCATGCTTTGGTTTTGGGCAACATAATCATCAAATTTCCAAAATCATCCAAACAAAACATTTCAATCCCCAAATCAATCTATCTATCCCAAACTCACCACAAAGTACCATTTTTATGCCAATACCATACCAAATACCCAATGATACTTATTTTCGAATTTAAGGCCATAATTTCCAAAAATTCCAAACTTCATACAATCGCATGAAACATAGATAGAAAGATTAGGTTCACTTACCTTAACAACTTCCTCAAAGGGACTTTTTGATTCTCCAAACTTCAGATTTTCGTGATTCCTCAAATCACCACCAATGGAGAAGCTACAACCATCAAATTGAAGCTCTCACTCTAAGGAACAATATTAAGGAAGAGAACTTAAGCATTACAGACCATTTACTTACCCAAATCACAACTTTTCTTCTTCCTTCCTAAGCCCCCCAATGGCTGCACACATGAGAGAGAAGAGAGAGAGAGATGATAGCTTGAAGGGATGAAGAAATGATCACTCTACTTCCCCCCATGCCTCTCTTGTCAGCGAAAATAGGAGGGAAGAGAAAGGGAACACTACTGGAAAAAACCCTTTTTAGACCACCACATTTAGATCGGTTTTGGCGGATAAGGTCTTAAAAATTTGTACAGTGGCAGTTTTGTAATTATATTGAACTTATAAGGTGGGTTCTTAAAAAACCGGTCCTAAAAAACTTATTTAGACCGGTTATAAATAAAAACGGTCTTAAAATGTTAAAATTTTTATGAATTTAAAATGTTTTAACATTTAAGACCAGTTTTTATGTAAACTGGTCTTAAATGTTAAAACATTTTTAAACTGAAAAATTTTGACATTTTAAGACCGGTTTGTACAAAAACCGTTGACCGATTTTTTAAAAAACCGGTCTTAAATGTGAAATTTCACTCTTTTAAGACCGGTTTTTAATAAAAACCGGTCTTAAAGGTAAGATTTTTTGCCCGTATTTTTACTCCCGCGCCCAGAACACGCGCTTTATGAACCCTTTCTTCTCTTTTTGCCATTTCTCTGTGAGCTCTATCCTTGCTTATTCTGAACTCGTCCATGGTATCCCGTCCCTTATTTGCTAAACTCTCCTCCGTCATTACAACTGTCGTTGTTGTTTTCATCGTCGTTGTTCTTTGACTATCATCAGTCTTCTTCGAAGCCACCTCTATTCTCTACAGTGACCATTCTCCTCTGACTTGACTTCCTGTTATCAGTGCCGTGAATTTGAGGACTTCATTTTAACCTCAGTCGACACCACCGTGACCTTGGGTTGAAGTTCACTCCTTAGTCTTCAATCAGGATAGTGTTCGATCTATTATTTAGTTATACGTTGTTCAATAATTAATAATGTTCTATGAAAAAATGGTTCTTGTTGTTGCTTTGAGCACTTAAACATAATCTAGAAAAAATTAAATATGCTCATTCTTGTTAGATATATGCTCTGACTTTTAATTACATCCCTGTGATATTTGGCTTGGATTAATACCACTCTATGTTCTGTTTTAATTTAGTACGGTTGTTTGATTATTGTCAATGTTATTGGTTTGTTAAAACAATACTAGTTTTAAATGGTGCCTCTTAATTTCGTTGAAATATCTAAAACTCTATTGTTGTTGTTTTTTTGTCTATCCTTTTGTTGTTGGATATAGGGTGCTAGAAGTATTGAGATATATATGGATCATAGTTGGATAAACGCTAAACGAATGAGTGTTGAATATGATAATGGGGTGAGGGGTTTTTTAGACTTCGCTAGTAGAAATGCCGATGATGGTAGTGGGAAGTTTTATTACCCTTGTGTAGTATGTTTGAATGAGAAGCGACTAAATACTGCAGATATATATACACATTTAATTTGTAAAGGATTTCGTAAGAGTTATACTGTGTGGGTATGGCATGGTGAAGAATTAGAAATGCCAAGTTCATCTCAACAAGGGGGAGTGAACTTTGATGATAATGACACAGATATGGATGATCGGATAGAGGATATTATTCGTGGTGTAGGAGAAGAGATTTTTGAGCAATCACATACATATGGTAATATGTGTAGTGATGTTGAGACGCCGTTGTACCCGGGGTGTAAAAAGTACCAATTGTTGAAAGCAATATTGAAATTGGTAAGCTTGAAAGCACGTCATGGATGATGGAGCGACAAGACTTTTTCAGAAATGCTTGAGGCTTTTAAGGACATGCTTCCAGATGATAATGTGTTGCCTTCTCGATACTATGATGCTAAGAAAATATTGTGTCCACTAGGGATTAAGTATAAAAAGATCTATGCATGCCCTAATGATTGTATATTGTATAAAAAGAGTATGAAGAGGAACAATAGTGTCCGATATGTGAAACCTCGAGGTACAAATCAAATAACACTCCTGCAAAAGTATTGTAGTACCTTCCAATCATACCAAGGTTCAAGCACTTTTTGCTAATGAGAATAATGCAAGAAATTTGAGATGGCATATGGATGAAAGGATATCCGATGGAAAGCTTCGACGTCCGACTGATTCTTCTCAATGAAAGAAAATCAATCAATTATTTTCTACCTTCAGTTAAGAGCCTAGGAACCTTAGGCTTGGGCTTAGCACGGATGGCATGAATCCTTTTGGAAGCTTGAGCAGTATACATGGTTTATAGCCTGTTCTGTTAGTAATTTACAACTTATCTCCTCTGTTATGCATGAAACGAAAGTACATCATGTTATCTATATTGATTTCAGGACCAAAACAACCCAGAAAGGACATAGTTGTTTACCTGGAACCCTTGATCGAAGACTTGAAAGAGTTGTGGGATGAAGGTGTTGATGTTTTTGACACGAACAAGAAGGAGGTTTTCAAAATACGAGCCATGATCTTTTGTACTATAAATGACTTCCCTGCATATGGAAACTTGTCAGGCTATAGTGTTAAAGGCCATAAAGCATGTCCGATTCGTGAAGAAGGAACATGCTACCATCAACTTCAACATGCAAGAAAGACAGTTTATCTTGGACATAGGAGATTTCTTAGATGAGGCCACCCACATCGCAGATTTAAGAAAGCTTTTTTTGGTGAACAAGAGTTTGAAGATGCTCCGAAGGCATTGACTAGGGAGCAAGTTTATAAAAAGGTGAAAAATATGAATGTTATCTTTGGTAAGACTACAAAGAATAGTAATGAAAAATGTAAATGGATAAAAAGTTCTGTCTTCTTCAATCTTCTATATTGGCCGAAGCTTGATGTGAGACACTGTATTGATTTCATACATGTGGAGAAAAAAGCTTGTGATAGTATTATTGGGACACTGCTTAACATACAAGGTAGTTCTAAGGATGGCGTGAAGGCAAGATTAGATTTGCAAGAAATGGGGATACGAGAAGACTTGCATCCAAAGCCATATGGTAAGAGAACTTTTTATCCTCCAGATTCTCATACTTTGTCCAAGGATGAGAAAAGAAGCTTTTGTGACTGTTTAAATGGCATCAAAGTTCCTTCAGGGTATTCTTCAAATGTTAGGAAGCTTGTGTCGATGAAAGACTTGAAGTTAGTGGGGCTAAAGTATCATGATTGTCATGTCTTAATAAAACAACTGCTCCCAGTAGCTATTCGAGGCATTGCCGAATATGATCTTCAACATATTTTAACTAGACTTTGTTTCTTCTTCAATGCTATTTGTAGTAAAGTCATTGAGACAGAAAAATTGGATGAACTAGAAAATGAAGGATATCTGATCTTGTGCCATCTTAAGAAGCTTTTCTTCCTTCTTTTTTTGACATCATGGTACATCTAATTGTTCATCTAGTCAGGGAGATCAAGTTGTGTGGCCCTATCTATTTACGATGGAAGTACCCAATTGCAAGAACTATGAAAATTCTAAAAGGGTATATGAAGAAGCCTAACCAGCCTGAAGCATCTATTATTTAGAAATATATTTCTGAAGAAGCCATGGAGTTTTGTCAAGATTACTTGTCAAATGTAGGACACATTGGACTTCCTGAACGTCATGACGAAGAAGGCGACAGACACGAGGCTTCAATAAAGACTATGGATCCTGATGAATTGCAACAAGCCTACTTGTACATCTTAAATAATGTTGATAAAGTTCAAGATTACCTTAATGCTCATAAAGAAATTGTACGAAAAGGAAATAGTCGAATGACTGAACAAAGGTTAATTAGGGAGCATAACAAAACTTTTGTACATTGGTTCAAACAAAAGGTTGGCAGCAAAGAATGTGTTTCTGATACAATTGAATGGTTAGCACGTAGTCCTGAGGCTGATGTCATAAGTTGAACTTTATTTGTGATCAATGGTTATACGTTTTACACGAAGTCCCTTGATGATAGGAGCACTATCCAAAATAGTGGGGTTATGTTAGTGGATAAATCTATGCACTTCTCAAGTTCAAAAGATAAGAATCCTAGATTGACAGCAATACCTTATTAGGATGATTGAAGAGATTTGGGTAGTTGATTATGTTAAAGTTAAACTTCCTATTTTCAAATGTGAGTGGGTTAATGTCAACAATGGTGTGATGATTGATCAGTTGGGTTTTACATTGGTAGATTTGAATAGTAGAAGTTTTAGAGATGAACCTTTTATTATGGCATATCAAGTGAAACAAGTGTTTTATGTTACTGATCAGGTAAATAAAATGTGGTCTATAGCTCTCCAAGGAAAAAGGGTCGTTGATATTAATCAGGAAAGTCATTCAATGAATGATCTGCTTGAGACTCCTTCTTTTTCTAGGGGTTTACCAAAATTGAACTAAGAAGATGAAGCAGACAATGAACACTGCACAATAAATGATCATCATGAAGGGATATGGGAAGATATCCCTTTATAAAACTATATTGAAGGTTAGTTAGCTAAAATAGTTATCATGAACTATATTTGAATTATGTATATTGTTATTGGTGTATATATAACTACTTTTTTTGTTGTCGTCACAGGAAAATGAAGGATATGAGGTATACGTCTTAATGTAGATTCTCCGAAGCCAGGCCCGCTAGTGATCATTAGCCTATGAAGAGTGTGTATAAAGCATTTTGGCCCTAATGAATAACAGAATTGTCATTAATGTAATTTAATCTTTGATGTATGTATGTAAGTGAAACGATAAGGAACTTGGTCAAAACAGCATTATTATGGTTGTATGATTTCCTTGAATTATGATTCTGTCTATGATTGTGAGTTTATTATTCATGGTTGTTTTGCTTGCTTCTGTCTCGGCCAGTATTGTTTAAGCATAAGGGAGTTGAGTTTTAATATGTTCCAATGAGTTTTGAGTCTCTCACATGTCATTAAGATGTTAGTTATATAATCTGTAAGAGAAGAACATTTATTTGAATGTCGTTGAACTGGCTGCTGCTTGCTAAGTGAAATGTTTTAACGAAAATGGCTTGTTGGGTATATCTTTTAAATGAAAATTAAAAAAATTCAACTTTTAAGGCCGGTTCTCTCCAAAACCGGTCTGAAAAGTACATTTAAGACCGGTTTTGGATAGAACCGATCTAAAAAGTGGCAATTTTATACCAATTTTTCAGAAAACTGGTCTAAAATTTGAACCTGTTAGACCGGTTCCTCTGATAACCAATCTAAAAATATTCATTTTTAGACCGGTTTTATAATAACCGGTCTTAAAAATTTTTTAAGACCAATTCTATAATCGGTCTAAAAAGTAGCAGACTTTTTAGACCAGCTGTATCAAGACCGGATCAAAAACCGGTCTAAAATGTCTTTTTTAACTGGTCTTAAAAGTTATTTTTCCAGTAGTAAAAAATATTAAAATATGAGATGTTGACTTTTCCCATGCTCTCTCACTTTACCAACTTGCCACATGTCACTTTGCTATTGGCTCACCCAAAATAAGTCACCAATTAGCTACCTTAATTCCTCCATTAACCATTTAATCACACTTATCATTTTCTCTTAGCTAGTAATTAATCTCTCTATTAATCACTAACTAATTGCCCAACAATTTCATTCTTTCAACTTCCACTAATTATGGCATATTAATTAATATTTCCACCAAAATACATAATTATTCCACTTTCACTCGATAATTATCCTCAATAATTATCATTAACCCTTAATCAAAAATTAGGACGTTACAATTCTCCCCCCGTTCAATAAATTTCGTCCTCGAAATTTGTTACATCACTGGGGACATATATAAACTTCGGACGCCTCTTCATGACGGCTTCCGTTCCTCACTAGGATAATCCTATCAAAACCACTTATATCAACAGTACGCCACAGGTCCGATTCTCACAAGAATTTTATACAGACCAACACTTCGTGGCTCAATTTCTTTCTCTTAATCACTTTATCGCTCCTCATAACTGAAGACGTTCCCAAGAACCTATATTCTCCGACTTTAACTCTAGAGTTCTCCACCTCACTCAATCACTTATTCAGTCAACTGCACTCGTTCATCCCGGTTTTAAGCCTCTTTAATCTCAGTCATTAAGTCACGTTCGCAACATTTCCCTCATCCGTATACCCACCAGTGACTCCGCTAGTGGTAACCAGGACTTTTAGGCATTATCATTAACATCAGGCCACTCCAGAATCTCAATCTCTTCTATCCGAAGCACCTTACTGTAACATTCCACCCTGCCTACACTCCACCCATATACCCCCTTCGAGGGCTCGGCCGATGGCAGTGCGCTTGGCGTGATCATATGGTCATATTGCCTTACGTCATTCACCTTCACAACGGTATATCAACGGCCGATGGTAAAGATGACCAACGTTAAACCCTACAACGGCTCATGTTGACATGTGCACGCTGTCATTCACATAACCTTACGGCTTCAAATAGCCTCTCGGCTTCTATTCACACCACGATCCCAGCTGGTTCACATAGCCTTCCCAGCCTTCACATAGTCAATCCCCCATAAACTACCGCCCCAGTGGGACGGTCCTCCGCCATAGGAATCCTCCATGCGACCGCAGGTGAAAGACATAAAAATAGCCAATCCCCCAAATCCCACCGCCCCAGTGGGACGATCCTTCGCCATAGGAATCCCCCATACGGCCACAGGTGAAAGACATAAAAATAGCCAATCCCCCATAATCCCACCGCCCCGCAGGCACTGTCCTCCTACCAAAACCACCAATAGGCCGCAGGTGAAAGACTCACTATACACAATCACATCAAGCTGGAACCGGGTATATGCTTAACACTGATGCCTTTAAACACTATGACTTCCACACTATAACTCTTTTCATCAAACCGGGATCCTCTAAGACCCCTTCTCTCAATATAATTTGGCCTCAAAGCTTTACCTCCCGAAGCCATATACTTACATTGTATTTTCTACCTTGAGCTCTTGCTCTCCTCTATACTACGATTCAACATCACGGTGGCTGTACTCCATGGTTCGTCGTCAAGGTGGTTGTACGCTAGGGTTTGTCATCATGGTGGCTCCACACTAAGGTTCATCGTCACGGTGGCTTCACACTAGGGTTCATCGTTATGGTGGCTCCATACTACAGTGTTGTACTCAGAGCTTCACTCAATCCACTGATTGGTCAGCCTCTCCGGTCAAAACTCTCCATAAGTAAACCTTTCCAATCATATCTCACCATAGGTAGCCCCCTTTGATCAGATCTCACCGTAGGTAGCCCTCTCTGATCTAACCTCACCATAGGTAGCCCTCTCCTATTAGACCTCTCCATAAGTAGCCCTTGTTGATCAGTATCCTCGATCATACTCGTACACTATGTCACAATATCACCTACAACACTACCATGAACCGATCTAAACACAGTCAGAGGATACAATTCATCAAGCTCACATACATAGTAAATGCATTTCTCCCTGTCAACCCATTAAATCCAATAGGACTTTTAGGTTTCACAATCATCAACATTGCCACAACCAATCAAATAGCAGTTTACACATGCACACAATTCCAGGCGCTTCACATAATGATCATAATGCAAAATTGGATTGCACCCAAATCAAACAATAGTTTTAATGAACCATCATTAAAAAAGAATTTACCTTGAATCAGATCAGGGGACTTCTAGGCCTCCTCATATGTCATCATGAACACTAAACCTTGATTCCTAGGTCTTTGCTTAACACTCGTTCGGTTGCATTCCTTAGCGAAATGTCCAAGTTGTTGGCAATTATAGCAAATCGCTTGCCCCGAGAAAGTTTTGCCAGGATGATATCCTTTACATTGAGTGCACATCATTGTCGCTGGAGGTTTTTGATCACTACGACCCCCAGATTGATAGGGCTTCTTATTACTGCCCTCAGGTGAGAACCCTTGCTCCTTCCGCTTCTAGGAAATATTTGCCTTACTAGGCTCATTGCGGCTACCACTACCCTTGGCAGGGTACAATTCTCTCAAATTGTTCTCAACAATTCTATACTGCTCCACTACCTTATTGAAGTTGGTAAACAGCTGAGTAGCTAACCTCTTCTTCAAATCACGCCGTAAGCCCTAGATAAGCATATCAGAGCTCCACTCCTCATCATCCCTATCCCGGAGATGTGTAGAGTATCAAGATAGCCAGATGAAGCAGGACAGATACTCATCAAAACTCTCCGTATCTCCCTGCCTGATAGCCAGGAATTCATATTCATTTTCCAATCTCACAAACTTGGGGAAGTACTTCTCATTGAATTTTTCCTGGAACACCTCACAAGTCACAGGCATATTCTGAC
Organism: Inga leiocalycina; assembly: GCA_963242795.1. Lineage (NCBI taxonomy): Eukaryota > Viridiplantae > Streptophyta > Magnoliopsida > Fabales > Fabaceae > Inga > Inga leiocalycina. The sequence goes on from OY725320.1 coordinate 63,460,173, forward strand.
TTTTCAGCGTCATGGCGATATTCCACCACCACCGGTCTGCGTCACCTTCTAGCTTATACACTACTAGCTTTGCCTTAACCTCCATAGAGCACTCAAGGACTTCAAAGATCTTATCTAGATGATTCAACCAGTCCTCAGCAACTTGAGGCTCAAACCTCCCTTTGAACACTGGAGGCATATGCTTGTAGATCTTAGAGACCCAAAATTGCAAGTCTCTTTCCTCACGAGCCTGCACCCTTTAGGATTCTTGATTAGGTACCGTGTAAGGTGGGGACTCATGAGACCGATTGAACCCCTCAGCTGTATCTTCATGACGAGTCTCTCCTTTGGTTTCCTCTTAAGTGGATTGACCCCTCTTAGCATTACACTTGGCTCTTTCTTCTCTGAGCTCTTTTCTTAGCTCAATTATCATGTCTCTCTGTTCCCTTATGAGATCCATCATCTCTCGCATTAGGTCAGGTAGATTGTCATTTAATTCCTCCACCTCTGGATCCTCTTGCCTAACTCTAGGGCGAACCATGTTGTCCTTTACTCTACAATGATTCACCACGTCAGTTTCATAGCAAATGTATACACATAATCCATAAGACTTAAATATATCCATAACGAGCAGAAATATCCATGTGTACACAACCATCAATCACCAATTATCAAGCTACCTTAAGCCAAAAGACTAAGGTCAACTAGGGGAGCTATCCTAGTAAATCCTTACCTTGCGAGGAACTATAGCTCTGCTACCATAAATGTAACCCCCTTCCAACCATAGGCTGAGATTAGTTCGTAAAAATGAAATTAAGTTTGAAATTAGAGACCTTAACTAATTTGGGACTTTAACAAAATCAAATTTCCCAAATCGGGGTTTTTAAAAACTTTTACAAAACTTGTTCTCAACGGTTTCATATCCACATTTCAATTCATACATATCATAGTACAGCATAAATTCCCGACATACTCGGGTTCCATTATCTCATAAAAGGGTTTATACAAAGGCACAAAGCCCATAATTTATATCCTTAACTTGGGGATTACACAAAACTAGTCACACATATCAATATATATACCCTTGTTCCTAAAATATCCAAATGATATTATATATGATAATCATTAACCAAAAATAAACTCCTAAATTGGAGCTCACTTACTCTTCATCACCCGCTTTCCTTTTGATCCTTTGGCCCTATCTAAAACATAGTTTATGGGAGAGTGAGATTATAAAGAGTCCCCATAGTGTCAAATCACTCACAATATGCACAACAATAAGTCATGAAAGCAATCATATCACACTGATATTGCAACTACAATGGTAGTTACAGTGGCAAAGGCAGGTAAGATGAACGTCACCCTTACGCTTGCTCATGTTGTATCACACATATCACAGTTCATAAATATATATATTACACCACAGCTGGGTTTCATATAACAGTTCACAATACATAGCCGTACTAGCTGGTTTACAGTTCACAATCTATCCATGTTGATTACAACGGCAGTTCAACGGCCAGGGTAGATGTGATAAATATCAACCCCCTACGACGGCTCCCGCTGAAGTGCTACGCTGTAATGGACCATGGCACATATTTTCCTTCACATTTCACTAAGAACAAATTCACATTTCACAAACACTATGATAAATCATACATACCAGATATCATACACAATATGAGAGAGAAATCACTACCTGCTCATTCCTTCCGTGCACGCTCTGGCACTGTTTTCTCCCAAGTAGGGCACACGTCGTATCCTATAATTCATAATGAGTGACGAAGTATCAATTCTCTATTCCAATTCTCAATGACTTCTCATGCTTAATTGGTTATCGTTATTGCTCTTTCAGTACCCACGAATCACTCTATCAAAAGCTCTAAAGGGTTGGAAGACTATCCCCAAAGATCCCCTTTTGAAAGCTCAAACTGATATTTTCTACTGTGACACTCAAGTGAAGATGACCTCACTTGAGTGAGATTGTATGGATACTCGAGTGAAGAAGGCCGCACATAGGTGATGGTACAGTCTGCACTCGGGTACTAGAGAGTAAACAACAGCGAGTGAACACCCGAGAGCACAAAGAACTTTTTAGAAACTACAACACTCGAGAACACTAGACCTCACTCGAGTGATAGCCAAATGGCTCACCCGAGCACTAGAGAGTGAAGTCCAGAAAGTGAAGACCTTAGAGCACCCAAAAGTTCTCAAGGATCAGGAGCATTCAAGCACAACGAATTGCACTCGAGTGGAACTCACATACCTGCGAGTGAAAAGGCACACTCTTGCACTATAACCGTGAGTGACAACCCGAGAGGCAAGTCCTGGGTGTCAAATACACCAGCACTCAAGTGAGAGGAGGCCCACTCGAGTGATATCCCACCATACTCACAAGTGAGACTATATACTCTTGAGATTTTCCAAAAAGCACAATAAAAAAACTAAAGAGAACAATGAATATACACACAGCACTCGAGTGATACTCAACCTCACCCTAGTGATGTTCATCCCACACTCAAGTGAATCCCCAGATCACTCGAGTAATCCTATCAGAAACCAGAAACGTAGAAAAATAGACCACTCTTTCCAACTTTTCCCAAGTATTCCAAATGAACCCAAAACCTCTACCAAAGCTACTCCCACACAAAAACATCCAAGAAATTCAATGGAATCAACAGAATTAAAAAAATCCTATTCCATTATCATGCTTTGGTTTTAGGCAATATAATCATCAAATTTCCAAAATCATCCAAACAAAACATTTCAATCCTCAAATCAATCAATCTATCCCAAACTCACCACAAAGTACCATTTTTATGCCAATACCATACCAAATAACCAATGATACTTATTTTCGAATTTAAGGCCATAATCAATATATATAAGAATACTCTTCCACCGAAGTTACTGTAGCTAAGGTTTCTATGGCTCAGATTCATTCTCATCTCTTTTGACCAATGCCTCGAGATCCTATATTCCTAAACATACGCACCCTTTATGCCTCTGTTTAAAATTCAAATCTTCTTTCTAACTCCCTTTGGCCTTCAATATTATCTCAAGACAAGCCATTCCTAAACATACACACCCACTAAACAAACTGCTTATCAAACCATTCCTTCTTTGTATTTTAAATCACTTTTCCTCACTTCATTCTAGATCATAAAAGTCGACGAACAACAGGTAGATCCGACGATGACGTTGGCGAAGAAGTTACCACAAGGAAGGCTCTGACTCCTAAAGCTTCCGATGCCCTACCTCTGCCACTGTACCTTATCAATGCTGTGATTTCATCATCGAAGAACCGGTTCATCATTGATAGTAGATCCCAATCCCTTGGTTTTGTCTCTTTCCTCTGAGAAAGATGAGAAGGTCGTGCAATCTGTGGTAGATGGTACGATTCCTTGGCCGTCGATTTTAATAGGTTCGTTTCAAAAATTTTGTTCTTAGCATAACTTACATTTTGACAGATTTTTGCCTAAGGAAGTTTTCCTTTTGATAGTTTTAATCATTTCTCTTGTAGAGATGATTTTTTTCTCCTTTTTTTATGGTAATGTTTGGTGAGTTTTTAGTTGGGACAAATAATAAAAAACGTTCTTAAGAATTGAAAGGATGCAAGTTTTAGATATTTTTCCAAATTATATTATATTATATTAAATTTTGATATATCCTTTGTTGGTGCAGGTCAAGTAGATTTGGGAGGCTTCAAAGTATTCATTGTTCTATAGCCGGAAGGAACCTTTACATGAGATTCAGCTATAGCACAGGTGATGCCATGGGAATGAACATGGTTTCTAAGGGCGTGCAGAATGTTCTTGATTTCATTCAAAATGATTTCCCGGATATGGATGTTATTGGCATCTCTGGTAAACAACTTGTATTTAAAACTCAATGACACTATGTTGATGAATTGATTAATGTTTACATTCATGCTGAAATGAAGATGAATATTAGTGGCCTGTGATTTTTTTATTGTATTTAATGCTACAAAGAACATTTATTTACTTGGTGTTGTAAACCTTTGTTTTATGTTTGGTCTTAATTGCTTTTTTTCCCTGTTTTGCATTGAAAATTAACATTTCATTTGCTGCTCTAACTATTTGATACAGGTATTGATGTTCCCAACTCTTTTAGAGAATCAGCCCCTATTCACTGAATTTGAGTTATTTGTTGAAGCCATAGATAATATGCATGAATTGCTTTTATCTGGGCATTAGCAATTTCCTGCAAGCTTTGTTCCTTTACTGTGTACTTCTGCTTAGATATATGTTTTAGATTTCTTTACATGATGTATTCATCCTCTTCTAGGGAGAATTCTACAAAGGTACCTTTGTCTGTGCCTAAACATTTGAGATTTTAATTATGAGGATTTTTATTTATGATTTCAATGGAAGTTGTGTTTTTTACAACAATTATATGCTTATTGGTGACTATGGTTTTCTAGAAAAAAAGGTTTTTAATTTCATCAAAAAATAGGGAAGACCTAAAACCAGAGATCATGCCCAAGGTGTTATCTCAGGTGGTAAGAATAGGGAGTGGGTAGAGGCTAAAGGTTCTATCCCTCATGATGTAGTACAAAAATAAAAAAGCTAGAGATCAAGTTAGGTTTGGGGTAATATGGTAAGGTATGGTTTGATCAATAATGTTTGGTTAGACTGAATCTATTTGCTTATCTTTTCTTCTTAACTGTTTCAAATCACGTTTTCCTAATGCAAGACATCTAAATCCTTTCTTTGTGTTTTGATAATCATAAATGTTGTTTACATTGTGTGTAAGAGAGCAACGAACTTGGAACCTTTGCATCCATTGCTTAAGAAGTTTATTGCCTATTTAGAGGCAGAGACTTTACTATCAGCTACGGAGACTTCAACACCACAACACATCTAGATCGTGCTTCTTTATGGGTTGGCTTCAAATCTTTGTAAGAAGTTGTGGCTTTAGTAGTATAAATCTGAAATTATTTTTCTTAATGTTTAGTTTATCACTGCATTTCTTCTCATAAAGCTTTTTATGATTTCATGAAGGCTTGGCTTCATGGATTCACCTGCTTTTGAAGAAGGCTCCTTGAAACGTTATCCCTTTTTCCTTGATATTGTGCTCAATCATATTAGCAGTGATTCAATTGAATTGTCACATGTTGTTACTTGCATGAGACTTCTCTTTAAAATGCTTGGTAAGTACTTCCTCTTTTTAATTCTTTTTGCTTATCTCTCTTCATATTTTAATTTGTATTTTGTTTGGCTTTTCTTTTTCTCTCCTTTTTTTCTTCGTGGGAAGGTGGGGTTGTTCTTGGTTGAGACAATATCTCAAGTTATTTTGTAAGTTATTAATTTATTATGGTAAATGTCTTTTTGTCAGCTTATATGAGGATACCTACTTTGTGACTGGAGGATCTGACCATGCTATTATACTTTAGAGTGAGGATAGTGAGAAAATATGGAATCCAAAATCATTGCACAAGAATCTCCATTCATCTGTTGTCATGGGATCACCGGTATAGAGCAGAAACAAATTGTATTGTCTGCACAATATTTGGGTTTGACACTCATGTGGGAAGAGAATATTTCAAGCATCAAATTGATAATAAATGCATGAGTGTGCTACCAAATCCATGTGACTTCAATTTATTCATGGTTCAAACAGGGTAAGAATCATGATTCTGCAACTTCCTTTGGAGTTTGCTTTGTTAATCAGTTGCTCTTAGATTTTTTGCCCCACATGCTCTACCATCCTATAGCCAACTTCCTTTTACAAGTTCACCATTGCAAATACCTTAAACATGAATAATCTTCATGCTAAAGTCATTAAGTAAAACAAGTTGGTACATTCATAAATTAATGCAACCTATGTGATCAAACCTTTGATGCCTTTAAAAAATGTTATCCCATGGCCAGAAATTAGTCAGCTTCAATTTAAAAAAGTTGTTCTTTCATGCTAGAGAAATGGTTGTTTCAATTTAAAACTGTTCACTTAAATTTTTGCATTTCAGCTAGAGAAATATATTTGTATGTATGTATGTATGCATGTGTGTGTGTGGTTGATTGCTGCTATGGTAAAAGATGAATGGCTTGGGGTTGCAACATGAACTCTAGAAAGATCATTGAGTGAGAAAAGTTACATCCATAAATAGATCTGCTTTCTTTTGCATTAGATCAAGGTGAAAGACAACTGCTGACAAACATGCATTCATTAATTTATTTTTGAGCATCTTCCAGATTCAGTTCTAATAGGGCAAAATTTGTAGGATTTTTATAATTTATTTTTAATCAAGCATACTAGGCAATATTGCATTGTTCTCTTCATTTTAAGGGGGATATTTTTTAGCTGTGGATAACAGCTATGTCCATGATATGAAGATAAGCGTGTATGCATTTTTATCATATAGGAAAAATCTGTGCTTTTGATTTCATGTGTATATATAGGACTAGGAGGATGCATCTTTGGTTGAAATTTTTATCATAATATATAAATTGTTGTTTCATCAGTCAAACAAGCTATAGTACACATTCTCTACCCTGAAATAGTAATATAGGACTAGGATGATGCATCTTTAGTTGCAATGGTTATTTGTCATTTATTTATTTCATCTGGTTTTTACAGGTTTTGGGTGAAGCTTATAAGTATTGAGCACTTAGAAAAGAAGTCATGGGGTGGAATCTGGTTGAAAAAGTATGTGGGGTCAGGAAAATTAAGAAAAACACAAGAAATTATGAGCAAAAAAATTGTTATTTTATTGAATACTTACTGTACAGATGATGTGGTGTTCATGGAGTATCTAAGAATTACTTTAAAGTGATTATTAAGTGTAGACTGCAATTTATAAATATGTTGTTATAGTTTGTCCTTCTTTTGGGTTGTAACATAGGTTTATAAATTTTGCATCATGGTAAAAAAATAGATTAGGATCTTTATCATTAATGAACTATTATTAATTTTTAATCTTCCTATGTTATCATATTTTATTCATAGGTGAGCTCTTCTTTTTTTGTCAGGGCATGATTCTTTTTTCCCTTATCAATAGGGACATAACAATAGGTAATGCCTTATTGCCTTTGGAGTTAATTAGACCAATCAAATTAAGCACATATAAAAATGGGTTTAGCCTATCAAACAGCGTACCAGTAACTTAACTTTTTATTGAATGTTGATTTCGTTGCTTTTCCTAAATTGAATTTTTTTTAACAAAAATAAGTTTTCAACGTCATGTTCTATAACTAATATCCAAACAAGATATTGGGGGATTTACAAGCTAGTTGTGAAGCGTAGTTAACTCATCGACATGAACTATTAAGTGTTTCCATAATAACATTATATCCGCATAAGAAAGTTAATACTAGCAAGAATTTGAATACGGATGGATTGAAGTTATAAAGATAAGTCAATGCTAGCAAGGATAATCATTAAGTCATGTTGAGGTTATATCTATAGAAGCTCGCTTTTAGAGATAGATCAATTACATGTTGAAGTTTTGAGTTGTTTTATTTTAATTAAAATTAAGATGAAATGACTCACGATTTATAAGTTTTGATAAAATTAGGATAAAATGGCTCCATATTTATAAGCTTATTGTGTATTTAGAACAATGCAAAGGATAAGTGAGTATATTTTTATTCAATTCATTGTTTTCTCTTATTATTATATTTTTGGTATTGAATATCTTCCACCAATATTAGTGTGAAGAATTCATTTGTATGAAAATTAAAATTTTTTTCCCTTGATAATATTCTACCCGTGCGAAGTAAATGCTAATAAGAATGACATAATTTATAATATGGATATGAATCCTTCAGAAAATGTATGGCCAATTCATATGTGGAGTAGACAATTCCCAATCAACCTAATTTTTGCAGTGACAATCAACAAAAGTCAAGGGCAATCACTTCACCATGTAGGGATATATCTCTCAAAGTCTATATTTATATATGGTCAATTATGTGTTGCACTATCAAGAGTTAGAAGCATGGATAGGTTAAAAATTTATGTGCTAGATAATGAATATGATACTCAAAAGACTACAACAAATATAACTTATAAATTATGTGGGACAAAATGCTCCCCGCGCAACACACGGGGAAGCAATAGCTCGTTACCAAAAATTCCAAACTTCATACAATCGCATGAAACATAGATAGAAAGATTGGATTCACTTTCCTTAACAACTTCCTCAAAGACACTTTTTGATTCTCCAAACTTCATATTTTCGTGATTCCTCAAATCACCACCAATGGAGAAGCTACAACCATCAAATTGAAGCTCTTACTCCAAGGAACAACATTAAGGAAGAGAACTTAAGCATTAGAGACCATTTACATACCCAAATCAAAGTTTTTCTTCTTCCTTCCCAAGCCCCAATAGCTGCATGCATAAGAGAGAAGAGAGAGAGATGATAGCTTGAAGGGATGAAGAAATGATCACTCTACTTCCCCCCCATGCCTTTCTTGTCAGTGAAAATAAGAGGGCAGAGAGGGGGAAATATTAAAATATGAGATGTTGACTTTTCCCATGCTCTCCCACTTTACCAACTTGCCACATGTCACTTTGCTATTGGCTCACCCAAAATAAGTCACCAATTAGCTACCTTAATCCCTCCATTAGCCATTTAATCACACTTATCATTTTCTCTTAGCTAGTAATTAATTTCTCTATTAATCACTAACTAATTGCCCAACAATTTCATTCTTTCAATTTCCACTAATTATGGCATATTAATTAATAGTGCCACCAAAACACATAATTATTTCACTTTCACTCGATAATTGTCCTCAATAATTATCATTAGCCCTTAATCAAAAATTAGGGCGTTACAGGAGGTGTTTGATAGCTTGAGAAAAAGTGGAAAGATGAAGAATCAAGGAATTGGTTTGGGAAAGAGGAAGATGCGAGTATTTGAAGCCTTTTGATCTAAGTTTTGTGATTTGTGGATGAGCTTTGTAAATTTTGAATTTTGCCTTGATTTTCTTGTGATTTTGGAAACGATGAATTGCCTTGTGTATTGTGGTGTAATTGGTGTTCTGTTGTGTGATATGATCATTGGAATTGGTTTGGATTGGTTTGGAACATTAAATAGAAAGTTTGGAAATTCTGCCATTAAAACTTTGTTCTGGGCAGTCTGTTTGTGTGGACGTTTTGAATGGGCAAATGATGTCAGAAAGCAACCAAGGGCGACAAAGACTTCCTTTTGGTTATTTGAGTTTGGTAGTTGGTTATCATTATAGTTGGGATATTTGTATTTGATATGGATGTATTTTCGGATATTGTTTGAGATGGATTTGAGTAATCCTTATATGAGAATTTGTAATGGGCGAATATGCCCTGTAAGGCTATGATTAATGTATGGAACCCACGATTACTAGGATTATTGTGTTGCACTCTAATATTTGTTAAAAATGTGATTTATCTGTGTAAAATAATTGTATTCGAAATGTGACTATGAGACCAGGGTAATTGGATTTTGAAACGTATTTGAGAAAATCTCGTCTGGTAGATGGGCTTGAAAGTGTTATTTGATAATTATTGGTCTCTATTTCACTTTAATTGAATATTTCGAATATAATTACGGAAGGGGGTTACATATACACATAGCCTTTCGGCTTTCACAAATAGTCAATCCCCCGTAAACTATCGCCCCAGTAGAATGATCCTCCTACCGGAATCACAAATGTTCATCACATCCTGAGCCTATGCCAACCAAGCGTAGCCCATCAGACCAACCCGATCCGGCCCAACCAGGGAGATGGACTCACAATACACAATCATAACAAGCTGGAACTGGCATCTTAACAACTTCACCTTCAACACCATGAATTTTTTTCCACTAAACTGGGATCCTCCAAGACCCCTTCTCACAATATAATTTGGCCCTGAAGTTTTACTTCTCGAAGCCATAACTAAGACATCGTACTTTCTGCCTCGAGCTCCTCTCAGTACAGTACTCAAACACATCACATTCACCACGCTTCTGCTGCACACTCTAAGGTCTATCTCCTCATCTATGCTTTAACAATGTCAGGTTGATTTAGTAGGAGTTCTATAGGAATCTCCCACTACAACTGACAATACTCACAATATGCATTCAACTGTGCCAGACCTTGGCCCGTTTCAACTTGAATCATTATGAGCCATATAGCTTCTTATCTCAAGAAAACCCAATCCATGTGGGATTCATTACAATACACCATCATTGAGACCCAACGCTTCCGTAGCGCTAATCTACGATTCAACATCATGGCGGCTACGCTCTAGGGTTGTCATCTCAGCAGCTCTACACTAGGCTTTGTCATCATGGTGGCTCCACACTATGGTACCAAAACTCTCCGTAAGTAGCCCTTCGCGATTAGATTTCCCCATAGGTAGCCCTCTCCGATCAGAACTCTTTATAGGTAGCCCTTTCCTATCAAAACTCCTCGTAGGTAGCCCTTTCTAATATGAATCCTCTATAGATAGCTCTATCTAATTGGTCATCTCAAGATGAAGGTATCATTGTAACGAGAACTTAAAAGCCATTCACACATTCCATCTTTTCTCTCAACCTTGAGACATATCTCACAATTACTCATCATTTTATCAAAACTATCTTTAGGTCAATGGCACATCCCAATTTCATAACGTTAGGGCGATACTCCGCCACTAATTATTAGCACCCCTCTAGCTTGAACACAGCTAGTCGTGCCTTCAACACTGGTTCTACTCCTCAAATTCTCAGACGAACCACACTGATTCACCACATCCACATTACAGACAATGTATACACACAGTCCTTAAGCTCATATATCAACAAATAGTAGGGACCTTAATGTGTATACCACAACCAATCACAAATGATTGCCATTTATAGGCCAAACTAGGGGAACTATCCTAGCAAATCCTACCTTTACAAGGAACTACAGCTCTGATACCACAAATATAACCCCCTCATAATTATATCTGAAATACGCGATTAAAATGAATTAGAAACCAAAGATTAGCAAAACTCATTTTCAAACCTATCTACACGATAGGGTTTTCACAAATACTTTTCAAAATCCAAACAACCTGGTCTCGTATTCACATTTTGAATATGATTACAGACAGCACAGCTAATCACATTTATATATCAGAGTACACAATATAATTCCCAGCAATCCCGGTTTCATACCTTTACTAAGGATTTACAGGGCACATTCGCCTATTACAATTTCTCAAATAGGGGATTACACAAATCCTTTCAAATACATATCCAAATATGCATCCCAAATACATATTTGAAATATATACAATAATCCCAACCAATATTGATAACCAACTACCAAATAAAATATCCATAGGGGTCTTCGCCGCCCTTGGTTGCTTGTCCCCTCCTCGAGCCTCTTGCCTTGTCTTAATTGATGGTAGGGGAGGGTGAGATTCAAGAGAATCTCAGTAGGAAAATAATACCAATATGCGTGTATGATAAATGTTTAAGGCATGACATGCTTGCATTACATAACTCATGCTCACACAATGACATATCTATAAGCTTAATGTTTCAAACAGCATACTTATTGCCATAGCATAAACAAAAACATAGCTTCAAACATTCATATTTATTACACATAATCACGCAAAGCAATAACATGCATCAACACACCAACATAAATATCCAATACATGCAAGAAAGGTAAGTTCCCTACCTTAACCCTTTCATGCCTTGAAACGTGTTCCTCGTAAAGCATGCCAACAGCTCAGGCTTCATATTCGATCCTACAATGCCCTTATTTCAGTGTTTCAAGGGCGTTTTTGTAATTATGCTTTTTTGAGCTTTTCCGAAAAAGTGACCAACTATAACCCCACCTAAGTTTCAATCCTAAATTCAATAGAACCATCAAATCATTGAAAATCGAACTCTAAGGCCCATTTATAGTCATGGCCGAAATATACAGGTACTCCAGGGAAAATTGGGATTTTTTCAGTTTCGACCGTGTAAACGCGTTCCTTTCTACTCCTAACCACTTTATTGACTACTCCATTATGTTTGGGATCACGATTTCTTAAAAAATAAGTCCTTATTACGCAAGACGAGATAAAACTCCTCTCACATACTTACCTCATATACTGTGAATCACGATTTATAAGCACTTATTGGCCAAAAATAAGCTATTCCAAACGAGCATATAACTATCATTTAGTATCAATTTGGGTAGCATAACCCCTAGGCCAACCCATTTCCAAAAATTAAAATCAATGACAATCTGGAGAAATTTCACCGATTAAATTTTCCACAACGGCCAGAATAGTCAATATACAAGAGTTTGGAAGTTACCTCAAGCTCCCACTAGCTTTTCCTCAATATGGCTAAAAACCCTAATCTCTTCCACACCAAATTTGGGCTTTAAAAACCTTAAAATACATAAAAGAGAAGTTTAGGTGCAGAGTTTTACGTGTTAGGTATGAATTCACTGAAGAAATTGACCTACCTCGCGAGATTTCTTCTTCTTCTCTCTCTAAATGCTCTCAACATTTTCCCCTCTTTCAGCTGAAGTAATATGTCGGTTTTGAGCATATGAGGAGGAAGGTGATGTTTTATTATGCTTATGTCATATATACTTCCATTATCTATTTTTCAAAATACAAATTTTGCCTTTATGTACATAAATCCCTATGTACATGTAATCTTGTCCATCAAGCCCAACAGCATGCAACTAATATTTTCCTTCTCTTGGCCCATCAAAATGACATCCTAAGAGTCCTTTAAATCAGCAAAAATGGGCTAATGTATTTATCCCAAAATTACCACGTTGCCGTCACAAAATTTCCCCATTTTCGGATTTGTCTGAATTCTGGCAGATTTTCTGCCCTAACTTTGAAAACTCATAACTAATTCTAGAAAAATAAAAGTGGAGTGATTCTAAAGGCTATAAAACTCTTATTAAGTTTAGTTTCAAGAAAAAATATAGCCTTTTGCTATTTGGAAGCACATCATTCCCAAATTTTTAATTTTTACATGTTGTTCCAGAAATTTCACATTTTTTCTATGCTAAATTCATAAATTCATAAATTTTTGTACATAGCTCTAATTGAGTGATATGACCTATCAAATTAAATCTTAGGATGTCTACTTTCACCTTGTAAAATTTCATAATTTTTTCCCATCATTTGGTCATAGAAAATCACATGATAAGCTCACTACCTTATAGGTGATTTCACTAAAAACATAATTTCTTTCTCCAAAATTCACCATTTTACTTTCTTTAATACCCCAAAGATATAAGAATCATTAGAGAATAAATTTGGGGTCCTCCTAAACATGGGTTTAGCAGTCCACTTATTTCAGGCTTATTCTCTAGCCTCAAATCTAAAAATTTAGGGCATTACCGTACGATTCCATTCATAAATATCATAGTACAATGCAAATTCCCGACAAACTCGGGTTCTATAAAACAATATAGGGTTTACAGGGCACACTGCCCAAAATGTATTTCCCAATCTAGGATATTACACAATTACTATTCTATAATCAAAAATATCATATACAATTATCCAAAATGATAACCAAAATCCAAAATAAACTCCTAGCCCAAAGCTTTATCCACTCTTCATCACCCGCTTTCCTTTAGATCCTTCGGCCCTGTCTAAAAATTTGTTTTTGGGAGAGTGAGATTCTAAGGGATCCCCGTAGTGTTAAATTACTCATAGTATGCACAACCATAAAGCATAAAAGCAAATCATCACACAGACATAGCAACTATAACAGCAATTACAGCAGCAAGGGCAGGTATGACTTGCATCACCCTTATGTTTGCTCACGCTGAAGTGCTCACGCTGTATTGCACAACCATATGTTTATATCACATATATCACCACAATTGGGATCCATATAAAATATTTTACATACACACAGCCACACTGGCTAGATAATCAAACAGGAATTCACAATTCCATAACGCAGCCTTGGCAATTACAATGGCAGATGCAATTGTAAGGGTACGTGTGATAACCATCACCCCCAACGACTGCTCACGATGTAATGCTTTATGGCTGATAACACATACACAAGTTTGCAATGGCCTCATGCCAAAAATTTTCCACCAAAATAATGATAAGTCATGCATACCAATCATCATACACAACATGAGAGAAAAGTCACTACCTTGATCCTTCCGTGTGTGCCTTGGCACCGGTCTCTCCCGAGTAGGGAAAATGTCAAATCCTATAATTTATAATTAGGGACAAAGTGTTATTCTTTATTCCAATACTTAATTGAATTCACAACACTTAAATTGGTTATCATTATTATCATTTAAGTGGCCATAAATGCCTCTAACAAAAGCTCTAAAGGGTTGGAAGAACTATCTTAAAGATCCCCCTTTGGAAACACAAGCACTGGTTTTTCACTGTGGCACTCGAGTAAAGAAGGCCTCACTCGAGTGATGAGGAACTTTGCACTTGAGCATGAAAGCTCACTCGCGCGAGTGCTTGATAGAAAGCATAGACTAAGAAAAGAAGTGCCCGTAGCACTCTAGTCACCAAAACAATACTCGAGTGATAGCCAAAAGCTCACCCAAGTTCTACGAAGTGAGGTTCAAAAAGTATTTACCCAAGAGCAAAAAAGAATGGCAGAACCCAGAAATGCTCGCTACACTCGAGCATAAACTCGATCACTCGAGGGATAGCCTAATGGTCACTCGAGTACCCCAAAGTGAGGTTCAGGAAGTACTCACCCAAGAGCACAAGAAACTTTCTGAGAAGGACATCACTCGAGCAGGGACCACGGCACTCGAGTGATGGCTTAACTCCCGTGAGTGCTAAGGCACACTCATGAAAAATTGATTGCGAGTGACAACCCGAGATGCGAGTTCACAATGCCAGATACACCTTCACTCGAGCCATATCAAAACCCAGAAATGCAACAAAGATGACAGAACTTCCCAAATTTTACCCATGTTTCTAATGATCCCAAATACCAAACCAAAGCTACTCCCACATAAGTTTACCCAAAGAATCACATGAAAACATCAAAATCACCAAATTCCGATTCCATTATCATGCTTTGGTTTTTGACAACCAACCAAAATCCTAAATTATGCCAAACTCAACATTTTAACCCCAAACCCATTTCTATCCATTCTAAACATATACCAAGCACCATTTCCATAACCATATCATGCAAAACTACCAATGACCCTAATCCAACGAAAATAGGCCAAAATTTCTAGAAATTCCCAAACTTAATCATTTGGCACAAAACATAGATAGAAAGGTTTGTTTCACTTACCACTTCAACTTTTCCAAATAGGTTTCTTGATTCTCCAACTACCAAATTTTCTTGATGCCACAAATCACCACCAATGGAGAAACTAGAACCATGAAAATGTAGCTCTCAAGCCAAGGATCAACTTTAGAGAAAAGAGTTTTTCCATTAGGGGTCATTAACTTACCTCAATCACAAGCTTTTCTTCTTCCCTTTTCTTTTAACAATGGCGCCGGATGGGGGGAGAGAGAGAGAGAGAGAGAAAAGGAGAGAGATGATAGCATGAAGGAGATGAGGAAATGACGATTTCCCTCTAGCCCATACTTGCCCAGCGAAAAGGAAGGGAGGAAGAAAGAGAAAGAATGTTAAAATACTCCCATTTAACTTTTCTCCTCTATTCTCCCTTCACACACAATCTTGCCACATGTCCACTTCTCATTAGCTCTCATAAAGTAAGTAACTAATTAATTACTCTAACCCCTCCATTAGCCATTTAGTCACACATCTCATTTCTTCTTAGTTAGCAATTAATTTCCCTATTAATCACTGACTAATTAACCAACAATTTTCCACTGATTTTGGCACATTCACCGAAATTGCCATAAAACACATAATAATTCAAATTTAAATACTCAAATTATTCTCATTAATCATCATTAACCCTTAATCAAAATTTGGGGCATTACATATATGGTCCTCCTCAGTCTTCTCTTCGCTATATTTTGTGGCAATAGTAGGCTAGTATGGCCAAGATGATTGATCTTCCTTGGATTATTCCAGGAGATTTCAATTAGGTGTTCTCATTATTGGATAAGAAAGGGAAAATTGACTCTTCCTCTAGGCTTGCTAAGTTCATTATGTGTATAAATTTTGCTAATATGATCAACATTAATCAGCAAGGACATGCATTTACTTGGACAAATAATAGAGAAGGTAATGAAAATGTTATGAAAAAGCTTGATAAGACTTTTTGCAATAATCTCTGGTTAAGAACCTTTTCTCTCTCATATGTACGTACATTGGTGCTGGCTGCTTTAGATTGTAGCCTTACCATTGTTTCTACTGAAATTCCTCTAAAAAAGGTAAATTTAAAAGGTTTGAATCTTTTTGGTGCCAATTTGATGATTGCGTAAAATTTACTCATGATTCTTGGTCTCAAAATGTTCTTGGTTCATCCAGTTATAATTTTTACTACAAGCTAAACCACACTTTAGATTCTCTGTATTCATGGAGTAAATCTCAAATTCGTAACTTAGCTGCATGAATTGCTTGCATAGAGAAAAATATATATGTTGGTCCTTGAGAATAGATATGTGTTCTTCCTCTGATATGCCAATAGTTACTTATTTCAAGTCTTTAAAGCATGAACTTGAATTTCTTTATGATCGTGAGTTTAGTTACTCGGCTCAAGGAGCAAAAATGAAATGGAAGGTAGAAGGGGAGAGAAATACTAAATTCTTTCATGCTAAGGTTAGTAGGAGAAAAACCCAGAATTTTATTAGGTGTCTTAAGAGGGAAGATAGTACTTGGACTGATAACGGAACTTGCTTCCTTGGCTTCAAGTCATTTTATTCAAGTCTTTCAATGTCATATAATTGAACATCCAGATGCTTTAATGGAAGAATTGAGGAATTTACCTATGCCTATGTTGGAAGATTATGAAATTCATAATCTCATGGAACCTATCTCAATTGAAAAAAATCAAACTAGCAGTTTTTGGTTTACCTAAAGACAACTCTCTTAGTCCTGATGGGTTTCATGTTGATATTTATCGAAGAAATTGTTCCTTATTAAAGGGTAGTAAGTTATTAAGAATAGGAAACTTTAGAGAACCATAATGTTTTTCAATGCCGTCAATGGAGGTAAAGGTTCAATGCTTCTTAAGGATAAGAATCTATTGGGTGGCTTCTTAGGAATCAAATCCAAGACCAAGAATACCTGCAATACATCAAAATCACAAGGCAAATAATGATTAAAACCATTAGCAACCAAATAAATATCCTTGCAGTCACTCATAACCTCACTTTTCTCACAACTTTTTTCGTCTTTCTTTTCACTCAATTCTTCACTCTCATTTTTACTCTTTTTATTTTGAAAACACTCTATACTCTCAATCTCTTTTTCTCTTTCAAACTCAATGTTTCTCTCTAGAACAATTTCCTAAATCACTCTCACTCATATTTTCACTTTTCTTTTCATGATTGAGATGACTTTCTTCAACCACAAGATTGGTACTTCGCACAAGGAGGTCTTTTTCAACTCATTTGTACGCATGGCTTTCAACATTCAACTCTTCTTCCTCCTTGGTTGGCACTAGCACATCATTAGGGGCTATAAAAATAAAGCTTTCAATCTCCTTTGCATTGGAGCTACTATCACTAGCACCTTCAACTCTTCTTCCTCCTTGGTTGGCACTAGCACATCACTAGCACATTCAACTCTTCTTCCTCCTTGTTTCTTGATATTTTGCTCATACTCAACAACTAATGGAACCAAAATATCAATTTCCATGAAGCACAGGGTCTTTGCAAAACAAGATAGTTTAGGATTAAGCCCATTTACAAAACGATCCATAGTGGCTTTTGTAGTTTCCATCATACTATCCCTAATCTTAGCCAACTCCATCTTGTTGAAAATATTCCTCAACACTCATAGAGCCTTGTTTCAACTCTTGCAACTTTCTTTGTAATTCTCTTTTTGACTTGGAGCTGTGACTAGACATCCATTGGTTGCTTTTAGCATTAACCTTTTGGTGTCCTTTTAACAATAATTGGAGATCTTTTTGAAGTTTTTTTTCACCATACATATTGATACCTGAAAAGTTAGAAATAGAGAAAAAGGGAGCTCACAACTCTACTCACGTGTTTCACTCAAATAGTTTATTTTCACTCGTGTTTCTCACAAATTTAGCTTTTAAATTGATGATATGACACTCTTTCCTTTTTCTACTCTCTAATTCCTCTTGAGGCTCTTTAAAGAACTAAACAATTTAATTAAAGCAATCGCAACTTGCAGAATTACACAACGCTTAGAAATTTGAAATATCGAAGTGAGTATTGGAAAAAAGAGTTCAAGGAAAACCAGAGTTCAAATGACAAAAAGATGGCAGAGATTAAAGTAAATTCTAGGTATGAAGATGAACACTTGATCAGAATGCTTCCCACAAAACAATTGGAACTTCTCTATTTTTTTAATATATATTTTTTCTTTTTTTTTGGACACATTTTTGGTATTTTCTTTCCTTTTTTTTCCACAAAAAATAACCTAACCAGATGAAAAGAAGCAAGATCAACCCAGAAATTCCAGAAAACGCATTCTTTTCAAAATGCATGTATCTCATTTGAAACAACTCAGATTGAGGCTATTTCAAAACAAACAAAAAGAAGAGATTCTGAACAATAACAATGACCTATTAAACGTTGTAATATGAAAAGGGAAACTAGTTAAACAAGGACAAAAAATCTGGTGTCCTTAGAAAAATGAAGATGAATAGCAGACACAGAAATTTCCATAACAAACAATTAGATTAAAATGGATAGAACTCACAAATGATAAATTGGATTGAAACGATTCCAAACTAAGTAGAAAATATGAGATTTTGAACTATAAAAATGACCTACTAAATGACAGAAAACACAAATCAAAGCTTGATGAATAGAAGCAACAATTTTGGACATAAACAAAAATGAACCAGATAAACCGACACAAGAACAAAGCAAAATACACAAAAGAAAATGGAAGCAAAGAACAAAAAGATATGACTTGAGTTTATATCTGAAGCCATGATACCAAGATGGTGAGAACCCATAAGGGAAAGATCCCATGAACCCATGACTAATCTAGATATACTCATCTTAAGAAAGCTAAACAAATATTAATGATCCACTTGAACCCTTGAGCACGAAAAAACAAGGACTGGAATTGTTGGAAGACGCCATAAGGTTGACCAAGCCTTGATAAATCTGTTAGTTCTAAGAAGAACCTTAAAGAGAATCCACTCTCAAGATACAAAGTGTAGAAATGAACTTTTCGTAAGGCCTAGTCGACAAGCCTACAGGCCTATTACCAAACCTATTCAGATAAACAGGTCATGCCTCTGTTCACAAGTCTTATCCAACAAGCCTACAGGCTTGACCTATTTATTTATTTATTTATTTAAATGTATGCCATTATATAAGTATATATAATATCATCTAACTAATTTTATAAATTATTTATAAATTTACAACTCAACATTAATCCTAAGTTTCACATCCCATCATCATTCACACACACTTAAATCTTGTACTCACATCAATCATTCACCCATACCTCTCTTCTCTTCAATTACTCAAAATGGCAATGCTAACTCACTTTCTCTCCCTTAATTTGTGTCTTCCATTAAAGCACAATAATCGTTATGAGTTTATTTTAGTGCCAAATGAAATATTATAATCATAGTGTGAAGAGTTTGTCCCAATTTATGTGGGAAAAGTAAAAAAAGGTAAAATCCAGTTTTACATTATGCTTATTGTGCTTGCTCAATTTTAGAAAATATATCTCATTAGTCAACAGATGATTAGTTTTTCTTATTCCTATTTGCTTGAACAATTATTATCACTAGACATTCTTTTCTTGTCCTTGCTAAGCCTTTATATTATGACAAGAAATGATGTTAGGCTTTTAAGATATAATGTAGGATTGTAAAGAGGCTTGAAAGGTTAAATATATATTTGGAGGTACAAGCTTTAAAGGTTTATATTTTAAGTTGGGCTTTAAACAGGCTTCAGGCCTTATCAAGCCTTTTGAAGGCCCAAGCTTAGACCTAAAAAAAAGCCTGCATATAGGCTCAAGCTTTAAATCTTTATTGTAGGCTTAGGCTTATTTAGGTAAAGCCTAACCTAGCCTAGTCTATTTCCATCCCTATGAGCAGTTGAGTAGGAGAGTATTGAATAATCGGCTAGGCTAGGTTTGAATGTTTGAGAACGGCAGGGGTTAAAAACCTAAGATATTACAATCATGAGCAATGACTAATTAAATCTTTGAATTAAAATATAAAAATAAAACTAATATATATGTATATATGTGTGTGTGTAATTATATTTATTTTAATTGGTAAACAAGCCAAGTCTGAACGCTTATAGGCCAGGCTTTAGCAAAATATGTCTGGCCTATTTACATTTAGGCATTTAAATAGGTTTTAGCCTTGCCTCTTTATTAATCAAGCTGAGCTATAGACCACTTGATGAGGGTTTAACCTATTTTCACCCCCAATTCCAAATAGGCTTGAGAGGCTATGTTTGATATTTGGTTCTTTTGTGTGCTAACACTAATAAATACCCTTACATGTAGAGCCGGGAAAACGGGCCGAGCCCGTCGAGCCGACCCTTTTAGGCCCTGGCCCTTCAAGGGCCAGGCTTGTAAATTGTAGCCTCAAAAGGAAGTCGGGCCTAAAAGGGCCGGCCCTTTAGGCCTGTTTATTTTTTATTTTTCTTACTTGAAAAGGAACCATGTTACATTTTTGAATTACCTTATTGAATCTATATGTCACTATGTTCTCATATTGTATAAAGTATGATTTTTGAGTATATTGTTTTGTCTAATTGAATCATATTGTGATTTTTGAGTATATTGTTTTGCCTATTTAGACTAAAATCATATTATATACTATTCTGCCTAATAGAGTATGATTTTTTATGGAGGTTGTGATTATTTGACTACTTGAACCTATTGCTCAAAGTGAAACACAATCAAATGTCCTTGAAATTGATGATAGTGGCGAAGAAGGTGAAAATGATAGTCGTCATACTCATGTTGTTTAGATGTTAGAGTATTTAGCTTCTTGCCTTCTTATACTTTGGCCTTGGTGTGAGTTATTTATGGACATGATTTTATCTTTGATTATACATTTGTAACTGTGTTTGTTTGTTGCAATAGACGTGTTATTTAAACCTTAATGTTGACAACATTTATGCATTAAATTAGAACTTTAATAATTGTTATTTACTAGTTATATCTCTCTGGGGAAAATATGCAGGAAAAATAGTTAAATATTGTGAAAAGGATTTTCTGGCCCTGCGGGCCGGCCCTGGCCCTGATGCTCTCGGGCCGGGCCTTGAAAAACTATAATTTTCCTGACCCCGAGTCCTTTAGGGCCAGCCCTGTTAGGCCCTGGCCCGTCAAGGGCCAGCCCTGTAGAGCCGGGCCAGCCCTGATTCCCAGCTCTACTTACATGACTATCCTCTAGCAAATTTCTTATTTAACAATAAGTAAAGTGTATCAATTCCCTCATATATTTATCCCCTTGAAAACACATATTAACTTCCCTTAAAATCAAAATATATGTAGCATAAGTCTCCCTTCTAATTTTGAAATTTAACTTTCATCCCCACCTAATTGTTAGTTTATCATTAAATCATAGCATTGATATGTCATATTGACCAAAATGCCCTCCTTAACATAAATATTACATAATAATCATTTAATCACACATTTATATCCAAAATTTTAAAAAATAAGTTTAATATATATTTTCAAATTTTTTTGTCATACTCTTTAATTGATTTTACCATATTATAAAGTTAATTAATTTTATAATTATAATTTTTTAGTAAATTTAAATGCTTAATCTCATTTATTTATTAAAACTTATTTGTGATTTAATCTCTTAAATGCATCATAAGTATTAGCTAAATATTGGCTACCTATATAAAGTTGGTTTGATAGTGTAAGACCCATCTAAATTTCTCTGAGTCTTGAATTTGAATTTTAGAAGAGGCACTTGAGTTGGGAGGGGCCCAAAACTATATTTGCAATCATATCATAATACAATAAGAGGTGAATTAGTAAATATCGTGTTTAATTAAATAATATATATTAAGAATCTTTTTAGCATATTCTTTAACAGTGGTATAAAAAATTGGCTAAATATTTGTGTTTTGCAATCATATATATGTATTTTTAATTAAATTATAAAATGATATAATTTTGACGTCCTTATATTATTTTAATTTTTTTCTTAATTTAGTAAGAATATTAACTAGATCATTAATATATTAATTTTAGAAGATAAATTAGGGATTTGGTATAATGAAAGGTAAATTAGTAAATAAGATTTATTATAATATCTTCAATTAAAAAATATATTTTAAGAATCTATTATGCATAATCTTTAGTAGGGGTATAAAAAAATTAGCTAAATATTGGCTCAAATGTTTTGCAATCATATATATGTATTTTTAGTTAAATCCTAAAATGATATAATTTTGACATCCTTATATTATTTTAATTTTTTTTTCTTAATTTAGTAAGAATGTTAAATAGATCATTAATAAATATTAATATTAAAAGATAAATTAGAGATTTAGTATAATGAGAGGTAAATTAGTAAATAAAATTTATTCTAGTATTATGTTTAATTAAAAAAATGCATTATACGAATATTTTTAGTACATTCTTCGATAGTGTTTTTTCTCTCTCAACAGTCTCAACAATGGTGTTAATGATTTAGACTAAAATTTATGTTTTTCATAATAGATAAAAGATCCATATAATTAAGGAAAAATATAAAGGTGTTTAAAACATTTTACTTTTTAACAATTGTTTTATCAGACATATGAAAAAAAACAAAGTTCGAAAATAAACTTATACTAGCCATCGATGCTTAAGGAAGCAATTGGCCCTCAAAGCTCTGTAGTTTGCACCCCTCTCAAGCCTAACCTTTTAATCAGCAATTCTTCTTAACCTTTCAGAATTCTGAGCCTCCATGGCGTCCAAGATGAGGCATCTCAAGGTGCAAATGAATACTATTCCTTTCCTTTTCTTTTATACAAGAAGCTTCCGTTCTCCATACTACTCTGAAAACTACCCTTCGATAAGGCGCTTCCATCAAAAAGTGTATTCTTGTAGACGCCGCTCTTTCCATACCCACAAAGATGTGAATTTAATGGCACCAACAAAGATGAATCTCTATGCTTCGTTATTTTGTACTCTCATTCACCTCTACTTGGCTTGTGGAAAGTTCGTCAGAGCTTCTGATGCATTCTTTTTTATGCGAAGTCTTGGTCTTGTTCCTACATTGCCCATGTGGAACCGGCTTTTATGTGAATTCAATGTCTCGGGCTTGGTTTATGAGGTAAGAGTTTTGTATTCTGATATGGTATCGTGTGGAATCGTGCCAAGTGTTTACAGTGTTAATATATTGGTTCATTCACTGTGCAAAGTAGGGAATTTGGATTTGGCTTTAGGATATCTTAGGAGAAATGAAATTGATACTGTTACCTATAATACCATCATTTGGGGTTTTTGTGCCCAAGGATTAGCTGATCAAGGTTTTGGGTTGTTATCTGAAATGGTTAAAAAGGGCATTTGTATTGATCCTTGTACTTGCAATATACTTGTTAAAGGGTATTGCAGAATTGGATTGGTGAAGTATGCGGAGTGGCTGATGCTTAATTTGGTAGATGGGGGGGTTTCACAGGATATTATTGGTCTTGACACCTTAATTGATGGATATTGCAAAGCTGGGTTAATGACTCATGCACTAGCTTTGATGCACAATGGATGGAGGGATGGTCTTTTGCCTGATATTGTTGCTTATAATACTTTTCTCAATGCTTTTTGCAAAATGGATAATGTTGCAAGGGCCAGGTCTCTTACTGGTGAGATTTTTGGCCATCAAATGAACATAGAACATGAAGAATTCAAAAACTATGATTTGCAAAATCCAGATAAGAACAGAGATTTGCAGCCAACCGTCACTACATATACCACGTTAATTGCTGCTTATTGTAAGCAACAAGGAATTGAAGAAGCCCTTTCTTTGTACAAGCAAATGATCAAGACTAGGATCATTCCTGATGTGGTAACTTATAGTTCTCTTCTTTATGGGCTTTGTACACATGGGAGATTAAATGAAGCAGCGCTGTTATTGAAGGAGATGGGTAAAATGGGTTTGAATCCTAATCATGTCTCATACTCTATCATTATGAACTACTTGTTCAAGTCAGGAAGGTCAGTGGAAGCTTTGAATCTTCTAAGCCAGGTGGTTGTTCGGGGCATTCCTTTTGATCTGATTCTGTGTACAACTATAATGGATGGTCTTTTTAAGGTTGGAAAGCTCAAAGAGGCTGAAGGCATGTTCCAAACTATTTTAAAACTCAATCTTATTCCAAACTGTGTGACCTATTCTGCACTCCTTGATGGGTACTGCAAATTGGGGAACATGGATCATGCAGATATGTTGTTGCAAAAAATGGAGGGGGAACATATTCTTCCAAATGTTGTTACTTATTCTTCTATTATAAATGGATATGTTAAAAAAGGAATGCTTAATGAAGCTGTTGGTGTGTTAAGGAAGATGGTCAAGCAAAATATTTCGCCAAATGTATTTGTTTATGCAATTTTATTAGATGGCTATTTTAAAGCAGGAAAACAAGAAGTAGCATTTGGTTTCTATAAGGAAATGCAATCACATGGAGTGGAGGAAAACAATATTATATTTGATGCTTTCTTGAACAACTTGAAGAGACTTGGAAGGATGGAAGATGCTAAGTCATTAATGAAAGATATGTGTTCTAGGGATCTTTCACCAGATTTGTTTAACTACACTAATATAATGGATGGCTACTTCAAAGAAGGAAATGAGTCAGCTGCACTATGTGTAATCCAGGAAATGGAAGACAAAAATATCAAGCTTGATGTTGTTGCATACAATGCTTTAATCAATGGCCTTCTGAGGCTTGGGAAATATGAACCTCAGTCTGTGTTTTCAACTATGTTAGAGTTGGGTTTGTCTCCAAATTGTGCTACGTATAACACTGTAATTAGTGCATACTGCAGAAAAGGTAACACAGAAAATGCTTTAGATTTCTTGAATGAGATGAAGAGCCATGGGGTAATGCCAAATGCAACCACTTACAACATTCTGATATCTGGGCTTTGCAAAACTGGGGCGATTGAAAAGGCATTGGATGTTTTGAATGAAATGTTGGCTATGGGGTTTCCTCCTGTATCTAATACTCAAAAGTCTCTGCTTGAGGCTTCTTCAATGGGTATGAAAGCAGATACAATTTTGCAAATTCACAAGAGACTTGTGGATATGGGACTAAAACTTGATAGAACAGTGTATAACAACCTCATTATTGTACTATGCAGGTTAGGGATGACTAGTAAAGCAACTTCAGTTCTTAATGAAATGGTGGGAAGAGGAATTTTAGCTGATACTTTAACGTACAATGCCTTTATCCGTGGATACTGCATGAGCAATAATGTGGATAAGGCTTTATCTACTTATTCACAGATGTTGGCTGATGGAATCTCTCCAAATGTTACTACTTACAATAATCTTTTAGGGGGTCTTTCAACTGCTGGTCTGATGAAAGAAGCCGATGAATTGGTTGGTGAGATGAAGGAAAGAGGACTCGCCCCAAATGCCGCTACTTATAATATTTTGGTTTCTGGCCATGGTAGGGTCGGAAATAAATTGGACTCCATAAAACTTTATTGTGATATGATAAACAAAGGTTTTGTTCCCAACACTGGAACTTATAATGTGCTTATTCATGATTACGCTAAAGCAGGAAAGATGCGCCAAGCTAGGGAATTTTTGAATGAGATGCTGGCAAGAGGAAGAACTGCTAATTCTTCAACTTATGATATTTTGATTTCTGGGTGGTTCAAACTATCCAATCAGCCAGAACTGGATAGGGCACTTAAGCTGTCATATCAGTCCGAGGCGAAAAGATTGCTGCGAGAAATGCATGAAAAAGGATATGTGCCATCTGAGAGCACCCTTTCTTACATGGGTTATCACTTTTCAAAGCCGGGAAAAAGGTCTGAAGCTATAAGGCTATTGAAGGTACTTAGCAAAAGAAAGAATGAGGGTGCCAACAAAGGTTAATCCAATTAGTAAGGAGTTGGCTTATGATCTATAAAGTTGTAAGTTCAAATCCTACTGCTGACTGCCAATGTGAGAACCTTATTGGTTGGCAATCTATAAGTACCTCTATGAGTGCACTGAGCCTAAAGGCATGCACTGGCCCTGATAAGCCATCAGGAATGAGGGAGAAATGGCCTAGTAACATGAAACTGCTACTAATGATAAGGAGTATAATGGTAAGGAGGCCGGGGTCTTAAGGCTGTGGAAGCAGGTTGGGTGGTCCCCACGTGATAGGTAGTGGGTTAAGATCAATATTGATGGGGCTGGAAGGTGACAACCAGGGGTTGCTGGGTGTGGTGGTTTGTGAAAAACATGGGCATATGTTTCAAATTTGAGAAGAGTTGTTGTGGAATCTGATTCTCTTACTGTGCTGGCCCATCTGAATGATTTTGTTGTGCATGGAAGGGGGAATAGCAGGTTTATTAAGTTGGTCCAGAAGATGATTAGTGAGGACTGGGAAATAAGGATTGCGCCCACTTTTTAGGAAGCTAATGCCAGTGCTGTTTGGCTACCTAATTGGAGTTTAACTTGTAGCGTTGGCTGCCAAAACTTACACAGCTGATGGAATTTTGTCATATTAGGGTTATCGGTAATTACACATTACAAAGTTTCTCAGTTAACAGAAGCATATTGTAAATCCTGTCACAGGCTTCTCAGCTTAGTATAGTCTCACAGGCTTACTTGTACTTGTATAGATAGAGATGTTGACTTGTATAGCCGACCACTTTTTAAATATCTTTTGATGAAATGAATTATTATTTCACTAAAAAAAAAAATCGTCTCAAGACTATTTACTTTTTTTTACGGTGTCCAAATTTGAGAATTTTTTGTTCTTTTTAATTTTTGTCATTTACCTTTTTGGTAAGACTAAGTCATATACAGTGGAAGTGCTGACCACTTATGGCAATATGTGATTGATGTTTAACCTCAGGTTTAACAATTGCTCTCGCCACAGTTCTCCCTATAGTTTTAACCATCTACCTTAGCGTAAAAGAAAGTCCAAATGTTTTTATATTTTTCATTCCCTTCAATTATTTTCTTTTACCTTCGCCCTCCAGAAGTCTTAAAACAAATCTCCAAGCATTAATTAGAGGGCTGAAGCATCAAGTGCAGCTTTATTGATGGGCGACAAAGTTGTGATAATGTAAGTGCTCGTTTGGGATAGCTTATTCTTAACTTATAAGTGCTTATAAATCGTGATTTACGGTATATAAGGTAAGTATGTGAGAGGAGTTTTATCTCGACTTATGTAATAAGAACTTATTGCCCAAAAATAAGTAATGCCAAACACACACTAAGGCTTGTTTGGAATACCAATTCTCAATCATAATAGGTAAGCATATATGAGAGGGGATTTTATCTAGATTTGTGTGAACATACTTATCATAAACAACTTCAAGCAAGCACTTAATCATTGCTCAAGAAATTATTCACTTAATAAAAACTTTAAAAATATGACTGCAAGTTATATGACTATAGAATTTGATATAGAAAAAGCCTATGACTATCTTAATTGAGAGTTTTTTAAGAATACACTGAGTGGGTGGGATTGACCAATCATTTTGTTAAAATCCATATACTGGTGCTTTGGTTAAAGTTATTTGGAATGGAGAAGAGTCTTCTTAATTACAACCTCCATGAGAGTGAGGCAAGAAGACCCTTTGAGTCCATCCCTCTTCATTCTGCTTAAAATCCCTTTTTTCACAAAATCTGTTATTTAAAATCACTTTTTCTCTAAAAGTTAGTTTTCAAAAGTTAACTTAAACAGGCTCTTAGTAAGGAGCGCCCAAATCATATTAAAAATGAGTGTATTCATATCGGGGAAAAAAAAGAGAGTATTAACATAACACATGGAAAGCTTTTCAAATTTCAAGTTCTCTTGTAGAGGACCATACATCTCATACTTGTTTTTCTTTCCTGATGATTTTTTTCTGTTCTAATAAGCTTCTTGGGAAGACCCTACATCTCTTGCAGAGAACTTGTCCTTACGGATTGGGAAGTGGAATTACATCAATCTTACAGGATAGATATCAAATGTACTAATCATATGGCTATGAAATGCTTTTGTTCTCCCATGTTCCAAAAGAGGATTGTAACATCCCACTATTTTGCTATCGAAATTGTCTCCATTACTCCTTACAATTTTAAAATGTATCAAGAAGGAAATATTCAGACCCTTATAGGTGTCATTTGTCAAGCGATATTCCTGGAAGACAAAATTGGTGTTAATTGGGTTTTTGTTTTTTTGTTTTATGGTTTTATTAGTTTCTCTTATCTCCAAAGCTTTTTTAGCAAAAGAGCGCTTAAGCATCAAGAGCTTTTTCAAGGCCATAAATTTTATTCATCACTTTTTTGCCGTTAAATTTTATTCATCACATTTGTACTATTATACAACTTGGATGTTACAACACTAATATACAGGACGGCCAAACAAGCCCATGGGATGATTCCCTAAAATGTAGCCCAAGTGAGGAATCACTAATCTTGAGTTTTCCCAGTCGTTGTAGCTCATAGAGCATTTCCAATGCCGCAGAGTCAGGTGAACTCTTCTTATCAGCTCTACAATCTCCTTTACAATTGATATTACCATAATTGGGTATGTACAATTGCATGCTTGACATATATCCTTTTCTTCTTTCTTTACCTTCACCAAATTCAAATAGAGTCCTGCCAAAAAACAACAACAACAACAACAACAATAATAATAATAATAAAGTGTGGGTTTATAACTACAATTACCCAAAAAGCATAAGGTGTCTCTTTCCTTTCTTTCCTCCCTTCTAGTTCGTGAACTTTCTCTCAATTATCGATTTAGTCTTTGAATTTTGAATGTGAAAACAATTCAGTTTTCATAGTTTATTGCATTAAGGAATTACGATGATCAAGTTGTTTGAGTCAAAATTCAATGATTTTTTTGCCAGCAAAATTCATTGATTTGATCAATAGTTTATTGCATTATGCAGTATAAAGAAGACTAAATTTTATAATCCTGATCATATCAAATAATATAATGAGGATGCAAGTCTTTTGTAATTAAATAAAAAAGACATTATTATCATTATAATTTTTTTTTATTAAAACACTGAATTCACTAATCAACAAAGATTAATACAATAACGGTCTCAGGAACAGGCGCAACTTAGGATCTCTCATCAACCACCGCCTATCAGAAGAGGAGGTGGTGGTTGATCAAAGATAACAAAAATCTCAGAATTATTATGAGTTGATTTAGCTAAATAATCAACTTGAACGTTCAGATCTCTAGAGATATGTCTAATGATCATTATAATTTTTAAATTGATCAAAGTCATCCTTAATGAAAGTTAGACGCATAAGCGCCGTTATTGTCCTCATTGGATTCTCATGAACGGCATGAATCATTCCACAAGAATCGATTTTATAAATAGTGAGGTTTTCTACTCTTCTAACACTGCCGTCGGTTGACTTGCAGTTGTAGATGAAGTACATAAATTTAGTGTACTATGACGCTTTGTCGTTACAAACAGCCTTGCATCTCACTGTAAAACCCACCGTGACTATAATTGGCTTGTTGATTACAGCTATAGGTGGGGAGAGGTCATAGCAATCTAGGTTGAGGATGACTTTTTTTTTTCACTTGAACGATGATATTTTTTTAATTTTATATTTTTGTTGAAAAAATCAATGAATGAAAAACCGGACCGGACCGGCCGGTCCGACCGGAAAACCGGTGAACCGGTCCTCAGTCCGGTCCGGTTTGATGTTTTAGAGAGGGGGGAGTTCGAACCGGTGGGAACCGGTTGAACCGGTCCAGAACCGGTCAAACCGGTCAAAACCGGTGGGTCACTGGTTCAACCGGTTTGCTGCTTTTTTTTTTTTTTTTTTGAAAAATGAGATATCCTGTTCAAAAAAAAGCTGAAAAGGAAAGAAAACCATAGATTTAGACCGATATACATACAATCTATAATATTTTACTAAATTATAAGAACAAATTTTAATTTTAAGGCTACAAAATTAAAAAATAAAAAGAATAAAAGAAAAAATATTATATATTATATACATATAATATATAATATTTTAGTCAATTAATTTTATATGATTTAAGTAATCAAATCTAATATAATCAGTTGATTTTATCTATAGAAGTTTAAGAATATATTAATATATATATTTTTACTAATAATTGGTAATATTTTAATATGACCGGTTCGACTACCGGTTTGATCACCGGTTCGACCCCGGTTGAACCATTAACCCTTGAACCTGTTCCGTAACCGGTTCATTGACCGGTCCGGTTTTTTGTTCCTTGGAAAAAATAGACATTTTTAATTCATTATCTATATATTCTTTGTAATCCAACAAAACATTTTTATACACATGTATCATCTTTTATCAAAAGCATGCTAAATAAATTTATGTAGTTATCATTATATTACATTATATTATCTTCGATTCAGTGAACCAAACGAGTTAGTAGGAACTCCACTTAAGGCTTGTTTGGTGTGAAGGGAGGGGAGGGAAAGTGAGTGGAGGGAAAAAATTTTTGAGTTGGATTTAGGGAAAAAAAAAGTGGGGTTAAAAGTTTTAAATTTGTTTTTCTTACTCTTTTATCTTATATATTCTCTATATTAAAATTTTATAAACTCATTTCTCTAATTTTCTTAAATCTAAATCATAAAATTTTTTCCTCCCCTTCCCTTTCCCTCCAAATCCCTCAAACCAAACATCAAATGGTGTGAGGGATTTGGAGGGGAAGGGAGGGGAAAGAAAATTTTTATGAGTTGAATTTTAAAATATTGAAGAAGTAGGGTAATAAAATTTTAATAAAGAGAATATATAAGATAAAAAAGTAAGAAAAATTAATTAAAAATTTTTAACCCCACTTATCTAATTTTTTTAAATTCAACTCAAAAAAATTTTCCCTCCGCCCGCTTTCCCTCCCCTCCCCTCAGACCAATTATTATTATTATTTTGTTTTTGTAATTACATCTAGTCCAGATCTATTCATTGTTCATAGGTCAAGCCCTTTTTGGAAAAGTGCCCAAATGAAAAATAATTATTGAAATGTACTAGTATTTTATGATCCCTGCCACATTTAGGTAAGGGTTGAATTACAAATTGTCCGTGTGCATTAGGCATCATGCCACTTGCTTCATTGGATATTTAGACAGAATCTGCAATCAACTCAAGATGTTTCATTGAAAATAAGAAATATTTTTTCAATGTAAAATAAATAAGCTGAAATTTTTGATATATTCAACAAAATCGATAAAGAAATTACAATTAAAACTAATGATGAAAAAGTTTCTTAGTTTTTTTTCAACGTCTTAATATGCTAACTATAAATATATAAGGTAAAAAATTTAACTAAACTGAGGTATTTTATTTAGATATTAAATTTTTTTTTGTAAGGGTATGCCCATTTCAATTTCTTTTGAGCGAAACATAATTTGAACAAAAACCTTAGGTTAAGTTGCTTATATAACCCATTTTTACAATCACAATTGTTATTTTGCAATGAGTATGCGCACTTGTAAATATTCACATATCAACACTTATAAATTTTTGTATTAGCTCTTATAATGTAAATCATGATTAGTAAATTTTTATATAAGCACTTGTTATTTTGTTATTGTTAGTTGTTAAAATTCTTATATGTACTTGTAAATTCAACTATGAAATGAAATACGCACCCTTATTATTTTATTATTATTAGTTGTTAATATAAGTACATGCATTTGTAAATGGGAGAATCCCTGAAAAAATACTTGAAAATTGGGGAATAACAAATCAATTTTTTTTTTATCAAGAGTTGATTAGAAAATATCGAAACATGATAAGCTATTCCCAACTTTTTTCTTGGAAAATACCTTATCCGTCATTTCCCAAGTTTCAAATTCTTTTTCAAGGATTCTCCCTTTGTAAATTCACCTATGAACTTGACTTATGAAACTTGTCGTCCATACAAGGATCTTTCTTAGTTTTTAATATTTTATATGATATTTATATTGATACACACAATGTAAAACCCTAACAAATCATACCATTTATTTATACATTATAAATAATAATTTTTTTGCCAGCTATACATTATAAATAATATTACTCATTTGTCATAATCTCATCCACAATATTTTGTACTTAATTTAACGTTACAAATTTCAAATTGACATCGAGATCATAGTTGCTAAGACAAGTTAATTGGCTGAGACAAGTTGCAACTTGCAAGCAGAGGAGATTATAAGATCCTCGAATAGTCGAATTGGAAGTGGATAATGGACTTCAAAAGCATGTAGCAGCGTAGATCTTAGTAGTAAAGACTGGACTCAAAGATGGCATGCAGGTTGGAGTACCAAGGATGAGGCTTTAGTGCACATTTGGGAATCAACCAAACCATGGTTTTAGAAATTCTTTTCACAAGTCGAGACAAAGCTTTTGTCATACTTATCTCATAAATCATAAAAACTATTCTTCAAAAGTTAATCCAAACATGCACTTAAATTCACGGAGACTTTAAATTTGCTTTCAAGAGACAATGGCAAGAACCACCCTTTCGCATACATTTTTGGTTCTCAAGTGCTTCAAGTTAAGGATAATGACATCCTAGCACTTTGCTATCAAAATTGTCCATTTTTGAGGCCGCATTCCCTCTCACAGACCTTAATAAGGCATCCTTCGTCAAGAGGATGCACCTGGAATACAAAATTAGTGTTAATTAGGCTTTTGTTTTTTGTTTATTTTTATTAGTTTCTGATATGTCCAAAACTTTTTTTAAGCACTGCTATTCACACAAAAAAAACACAAAAAACGAAAAAAGAAGAGGGCTGCAGCATCAAGATTTTCTCAAGGTAAAACTTTATTCATCCCATTTGTACTATTATACAACTTAACTATCATACAACTTGACAATTACAACACGAATATACAGGGGAGCCAATCAAGCTCTTGGGATGATTCCCTAAAATGTAACCCAAGTTAGGAATCACTAATCTTGAGTTTTCCCAGTCGTTGTAGCTCATAAAGCATTTCCAATGCCGCAGAGTCAAATGAACTCTTCTTATCAGCTCTACAATCTCCTTTACAATTGATATTACCATAATTGGGTATGCACAATTGTATGCTTGACATAAAACAGATATATCCTTTTCTTCTTTCTGCACCTTCCCCAAATTCAAATAGAGTCCTGCCAAAAAACAAAAAACAAAAAATAACAAAGGTCGGATTTATTATCACAATTACCCAGAAAGAAAAAGATGTCTGCTTCCATTCCTTCCTCCCTTTTAGTTCCTGAAATTTCTCTCAATTACCGATAGTCTTTGAATTTTGAATCTAAAAACAATTCAGTCTTTGTACTTTATTGCGTTAAGGAATTACGATGACGAGTTGTTTTGAGTCAAAATTCAAGGATTGAATCGATAGTTGATGAAAAATTCAGGGGTCAAAAGTTATATTTTTCCCTGTTTACGTGAAGTTACATTCAGAGGTCAACTCACCTCTGTTTCTGTTCCGTTGAGTCAAATGTAGGCATTGGCCATTGTAGTCTCTTGCAAAGCTCAAATAGGGTGGTCCTGGGTCCTCCCTTCTTCATATTGATTGATGCCATAACTGTATGAATCAACAAAAGAAGTTGACTTGGTTGTTAAAATAACAGCTCTTCTCATTCTAGATATAGAAATGCAAGGAATTAAAGACAGTTTCGAGGGCTTAAAAGACGAGGGGATAACAGAGAAAAGAACGATGGCGCAAACCTGGAATTGCATCATTGGGATCAGAGGGTTCCACCGAAACGTCCTGGGAAGCTGATAGATTAGTTTTGTCCACCTTGGCCCTCTTAGTGGTTACCGGCTCTGAGACATGCTCATCAGGTACATCTGAGCCAATATTAATTTCCTTCCTCGTAGAAGGATCAAAGGAATGGTCAAGATTATCTCTTTTTCTCTTGGTCCCACTATTATTGTGTGAAATTCCCCTCTTCTGCAATGGTGAGGACAAAAGTGTAAGCTACGTAATCAGCAAAAAATACAAACCACTGCCAATACAAGCATATACCATTATTGCTGAAACAAATAAACTGATCAATACGATTGAAAAAATTAGAGTAAACCAGATTCCAGTGTAATTGATTTTAGTTGGAAGGCAGATATGGTAACAAATATTCATGGACACAGGTCTGTCTGGGTCATTTCTGATGCATAATGGAAATATAAGCAGTGTTATCTTTATCGGGAACGCAAATACATTATGCCTAGTTCAGGAGATGCTCTCTATGAGGTGAAAGAAGATTGGTTGTACCAACACTTCTCCAGTTGACAGAAACTTAGAAGGTGACAGTCGGTATTGCCTTGAACTCAATGATACACATAAGTATTTCAGAAAGATCATGTGACATATACTATAATTAAGTAATTTATTTATAACTCCCATAATCTCTTCAAATTAGTCAACTGGATCTATTACTAAGGACCGGAGGTGGTAACATATATTTTAGAAAATTTGATATAAAAAGGAAGACAGCAAATGCATTAGAGAAGCAAAGAAATACCTCAAGATCCTTTAGTAAATGAAAAGCAGCTTCTCCTTTTGCTGTTTTCCTATTCGGGCCCCTGCCCTCTCGAACCAAGAGGACATCTTGAAGCTGCAAACTAAGCTCTGCATGCACCATATCTCCCTTCACCTTACATTTTTCTTTCACAAAATACCCAAGAGAGCCAGATAGTTCAAGTAGTTCACGTAATGGAGGCAGTTCAAGCTTATCAGGAGTGACAATGGGAGATAACAGAGGCTTGAAAACTTTCCACACTTCTTCAAGATTAAGCTTGGTGTCAATTAGTATAGCCCCTGCAATACTTTCTACTAAATCTCCAAGTACCTGTGTCAAAAATAGACAAACAATAATTAATGAAAAATGATGATGAAAAGAAAAAACAAAAAAATTCCGACAAAACAAGGGTTTAACTAGCCCCATTTTGCCAAAAAAAAGAAAAAGAACGAAAAAAGCAAGGACAAAAAATGAGAAAAGAAACAAAGTGATGAGAGAAATTAGAAAAAATAATAGAATTATCAGTAACCTTTGGTCCTTTCAAGCCTGGAAGTGATTCTGTAGTGTTCAATTCAGAGAGCGCCCTGACATAATCATTTATTTGACCAAGTAATAAATCTGAGCTATGCAGAAGATACTGTTGTAGATTTTGTCTGACTGCAGCTTGAGCAAAGTTTTCGTTATTGACAGATGCAGATCGCAAGTCAGTTGACTCCCCAGGATCAATGTCAGTATGGCTCTGATATAAATACCATGTGATAAGCAAGTCCAATACCGCATCACCAAGAAACTCGAGCCTCTGCCATAACATATAAAGTTAGAGGAGTATCATATTGAAGTTTAACATATAAATCTAACTGTATGTTCACTTGTGATTATATAAGCTCCACTAGTAAAACCAAAAAGAAAAATTAGAACAGAAACAGTTCAACATTTTCAGATATCCTTTATAGGTACCTCATAAGAATAGCCACCTCCAAGTTCATTTTCAGATGCATGTGTCATTGCTTCTAGCAAGAGTCCTTTGACAGAAAATTTATACCCAATTTTAGTTTCTAGGCTGGCAATCTCATTTTCTTTTGGTGAATATAGGTGAAGAGAAGCAGCAGCAATTGCTTCATCAACCAAAGATGGTTCAAGATCAGCGCAAATTCCAAGCCACTTCATCACATGAAGCGAAGCAAGTAGTCCACCACCCACAAAATATGCACCTATTAGAGCTTCAACACAATCTGCAATAGTCTTTGAACATATCCAACGGTGACGCCTGTCACACAACTTCCCAACCACAATTTTTGGATCTTCACTTTGAAACTTTTCGTCTAAAGGCACTTCAAGGCTTTCCACCCCACATTTACAATCAACAGTATGTATAGAACGGTGTCCTGGAGCAAGCCACCGGCGGGGCTCAAATGCAGAGTCACGAATATATTCCTATTGAAGAAAACGAAAAAAATAACCAGTTATTAATTGGATCCATAGCAGAACCATTCAGACAGAATACAACATGTGCACTTATTGAATCAATAACAACGGATTTAATCCACAACTCAGCTAATGGGGAATAACTACCTAATAAACAAATAAAATTACAGATTTAATCTACAAGTATCATAACCCACTACTCCTAAACTTGAGGACCACTCAACAAATCAGAAAAATAACCTAAATAAAATAGAAAATATCAAGAATAACTTGAATAATTATGTATTCCTAATATTTCTCTAACTCTCCATATCATCCATTATCCCATAATAACCATTCCTCTATCAATATCTTTATAACTTAATATTTTTTATTTTTTATTTTTTTTTGTAATTACTTTTGGTCTATCATAGCAGTGGACCTATTCATTGTTCACAGTTCAAGCCCTTTTTGGCTATCTACACCCATGAGCTTAAGCTTTTAAGGAAAACTCGTTCTTGTGACAGTACCCAAATGAAAAATAATTGTAGAACAATTTACCTGGATTTTATGGTCTGTCCCATATTTATGTAGGGTCGAATTACAAACAGTCGATGTGCGTTGAGCAGATAATTGTCCTTCGTGCTTCGTTGGATGTTTAAGAAAGAGATGACAACTTACAGCATACTTGAGGATGGAATCTCCAAGCAGCTCAAGACGTTCCATTGAAAATCTTTCACAACATCTTACAGTTGTAAGTGCTTCTAGAATCTGACATTGTAAGAGATAATATGTACAATTAAAACAGAGAACAAAATAAGGATTATCTTGTCAATGTAAAACAAATAAATGGGACAACTAAACAAACCAGAGAGCTAGGTATGTTGATGATGCTATCTTGGCCAGCTATCTCTTGTCTAAGTTGACTCGCTAGCATAAATGATTCAATGCGGTGAATCAAAGATGGAAGCAGGTAAAGTGACTTTAACACATCTCTTCGAACATCGAGAGTGCAGAGAAGCTCTGGTGGAATGTGAACATGAGCTCGTGCCTTTTGGTTTACCAGGCCACCTTCTGGAGACTTGCCTAGAGTATCTGCTCAAATGTGAGTGAGAGTGTGTGAAGTAGAGGCAAAATTTCTAAGACACTGAAATTTATAAACAATAGAGCATATTTTCATTAAATAAATCCACCAAGTCAATAAACATTGGAAATTACATTTGACTAACCTTCCTCATTGAAGTTCACAAGAAGGTTGTGTGGATTATGACTTTGCCTCAAAAGCAGCAAAGGCTGCCCCGGATGTCTCAGTTTAACCCCATACCTGATGAACTTAAAGTTTAGTTAATCACAATAATGATATCGGAAGTGAAGTCCAATAAAGGAAAGGAAAGGGCACAGTCACTTTGGCAGTAAACAATGTGGTACCTTTTGTGGTAATAATCTGAGAAAGCAATGGGCTCTACTGCAGCCAGATTTTCGGGGGTATCAAAAGGACTTGCAGCAGACAGGTCATGAGCAGCTTCAATTATACAGTATGTTTTTCCAGTGTGGATGGCCAAAACTACCATATCTTTGACGTCGTTAACATCAAGCACACAATTAGCGAAATTAAGTTTTTCTCCGGCCCCACAATCTGCCTCCAACATGCTGATATCATTGGATGGTAAGTTTTTCACGTAATCATCACAAAGGTTAGCGCCCAGAGAATACTTTTTCTGCATAAATTCAATAGCAGAAGCACAAGAGTTGATTCCTGCCCAGTTGATTTTCAAAGATTCCTCAGAAATACCATCTTTTTCAAGAGGTAGAAGCAAATATGAGTTTGATGGAGTCCACAATGATGACGTTCCATCCTGGAGAAGAAATTGCCTTCCTCCCGCTGCTTCTTTGGACCGAAAAACTAATCTCCCAAAAACACCGTTGAAAAGAAGTTCATGGAAAGATTTTGCATTCTTCATCTGATAAATAAAAGGGGAAAAAAAACAGAGTTAAATTTCAAAGGAAAAATCTGGATTAAGGCATTTCATAAATGGGGAAATACATTTTACCACTTGAAAGCCTAGTCATAACTATAGAAAACGAATCTAATTAATGTGGGGGCTTTTCTGTTCCCAATGAAAAGGAGGTGGATGCTTTTGTTGCATTTTAAAGTTCACTTAATTTGTAACTAAGCAAGGGTTCAAGGAGTAAAATGTATTTCGCCTTTCATAATTCCTACATCAAATAAAGCGCACATTTCAATACCTGTTCAGCATCCAAACGCACTTGGCCACATGATGAGACTGAAGTCTTCACAATCTTTGAGATCAAGTAGAGTTCTAATTCAAAATTTCCAACATCATCATCAAGCTTTGACTCAGTCAGAAGAACAAACCCAGAGTACGTCTCATTCAGAACACTACAGGAGAAATCAAACGTATAGGCATAAAATACGGCTCCATCAAGTTTATCTTTCCAAGTGCCACATAAAGCATGAACGCTAGCTGAGCCATGCAACTCCTTCCTTTTTGTGCTTCCTTCAAATACCAGAAAAGCAAACAAAATCAAAATGCATTCATAATTAACTAGATTCATTGGAAAGCCTGACAAACTTGACTCCACAAAAGCGCCATTGCAACAATGTTACTGTCATTGAATTGAACATAATATTTTTATTTGATAACAAAAGATAACCTATTAATCAGCAGAAAACTCGTACCTGCACCTGAACTTGTTTTCTTGCTTTTTACAGTATGAACCTGTGCCAGAGGTTCTTCAACTGACAGGCAAAGATGATCATCCAAAACACCCATTTTATGGAGCTTCTTACATGCTTCTAAACATACAAGCTGTTTTGCCAGATGAGCATTTCTGCTTAACGGACCAACTATTGTTTGAAAAGCTGCATTAGAAGGCAATGACAACTTGCACTCGTAACCACCTTCCAAGTCATTATACTCAAAACTTGGTTTTGGATTGAAGTACCTGATACATAGAATTGAAGTTACATAGAATACAATTACAGGAGCATGTGATGGAGTTTGTTTGGGTAGGGGGAAAACATTATTAAGGAGTTAGAAGAAAACAAAAACAATTTAAAATGTTCTTACTTGTCTCCTTTGAGCTTTCCACAGTATTGATGAATGAGAGTAACACTAGAATCTGATGTGACCGATGCTCCAGTAGAATCCACAGAGTATGTGATTGCTTCTTCTACTGTACAAGCCCTTGGGGAGAAAAAATCAAGGCCACTATAAACAGAGTCATCAGTCATGAAACGCTCACTCTTGATTATGTCAAACAGTTGATTCCTTTGCTTCGTGTTTCCCCTAAAGATACAGTTAATAATATGATACACAGTTGAGAATATACACTATATTTTTCAAAGTAAGATGTCTCCAGCTTCCAAAAACTTCTAAGTTTATGTCATCAAGATATAAGCCTCACCTTTCCAACATCATAATAAACTGAGAGTTGGCCTGCCTAGCCCGTCCCCTTGATTGGACATAACTACGAATTGTTTTGGGTAGATCAAAACGTATAACAGAAGAGCAGCCGGGGACATGGATTCCTTCCTCAATTACATCAGTGGTAAATAATAGATTGACCTAAAAAAAGGAAGTAATAATTTATAATAATACTCCAAAATACCAACATTGTCAACAATGTAACTCAAATGATGCAATGATTCAATACCTTTCCAGCACGAAATGAATCTAACGTTTCTTTCTGCCTCTTTAATGCCAGTGAATCATTTGATGTATTGCTTCCAGTTATGTATGTAACTGTGAAATGAGACAACTGCGAAACTTTTCTTACAAACTTTTCAATTACCTTAGCAGTGACTATTCTCTCAACAAAAATAAGGCACGACACATGGCCAGACTCTCTGCAAGGAAAAACACAGGAATGAGGATCATCGATCATATAATTTGAAATGAAACTTGCAAAAGAAAAATATTCACAGGACAAAGATCATAATGATGAAACTTTGTTGCAAAATATCAATTTATACAAATTTCTGTACCCAAAGGATTGGAAGATTTGAACAAGTTCATGTAATTTTGGTGACATGTAACCCAAAGTTACGGCTCTTGTATAGTCAAATTCTACCTCCAAAAGGCTTTTATCAGCTGCAGAGATTTAATTATGAAAATGTCAATGATAAGTATAATCCTAAGCGAAAACATAGAAAATGAAATTATAAAAAATGCACTGGTCAAACAAGATCAACAGTAGACATGCAGCAAAACAAATAGACATGCATTCATTTATTCATGCACTCATCCAAATATACATATATACATACAGTAGGAATTCAACATCTAATAATCCTCTGAACATACTTTTATTGAATGAAAATAATGTTACATTTTCCAGCACTAAAAGAAAGAGATTCAGCTCTCAATTAATTAAGCCATAGTCTCTATCTAAGTGCATGTTTGTTTTAGCTTTTTAGAAATGCTTTTACGATTTACAAGGAAAATATGTGAGAAAAGTTTTGTCTCGGCTTGTAGAAAAATGCTTAAAAAAACACTTTTCATAAGTTTCCAAACAAGCGCTAAACAAAATATTTAGAACAACCTCATCCTACTACTGTAAGTCTACATCAACATTAAATGACAACATAATAAAAGAGGGAAAGCAGCTTAAAGCATTATATTGATAATATACTACAAACTCTCGTACGCTCACCACAGAAGTCTGTCTAAATATCAAAATTAATGTAAAACCTGCCTAAATATACAAAGTAAAGATTTTTAATTAAATAAAGTTTGTTATGATTGCTTGACTAATATTAGTGATAGATGAACAAAACAGTAGTTTGTCCCCTACATGATACTTATGACCTCAACAATGAAGATAGATTCAAAAGCACATGGCGCAAAATAAATAAATGAAATCTTCGAAAATGCCTACCCATAGGGAGTGATTCCCCAATTATTTGCATCACATTTTCAAGGAAATGTTTGTAATGCAGAAAACCTTTTTGGTATGCTCCGTGCTCTTCCTCTATGTTGTGGAATTTCTCAAGAGATATTTTGACAGCCTGCAGGAACATTAGCACCATTTTAATTATATTTCTATAAAAACAAGGGGAAGATAAAAAAGGAATTTACTTATTTTTCCGCATTTACATAGGAAGGCAGCTATATAAAGTTATTTGGAGTATGAGAATAATTACCCTAACAGGAGAGAATCAATGAACATACTGATATTGGGGGCAAAAAAAACAAACAGGAAGACACATATGCACACCCACAATCACAGAGATGACCAAAAAGAATTTATGCACAATAGAGATGAAATCTTTGATGGCATTCACAAAATAATTCACACATCAAGACAACGTTATCTATCCCAAAACATATATACCAGTTTCAATAAGTCAAAAATCTTCTGCTAGTCAAATTGTTAAAAAATTATGGCTGCTGTGAATATTCCAAAAAAATGGGAAAAGATACTCCCTTCAATCCTAAATGTTCTAGATAACTCACATAGATTCAGGAAGCAAGTTATTAGTAAAAAATCAGTATTTGTTCCCCTAAAATACCCCTCCTTTTAATCATTTACATTGGAAAATGTATGCAATCAATAGGTTTGGAAAAATTATAGTAAATGTGGTAGACAAAAGAGATTGAGTTTATATACTTAGCAGTTAGCACCAAAACAAACTCTCAACTAGCTCCTACATTGAGGATTAGAGGGAGCACCAATTTTCCATGTTCTTTTTCTTTTAGGCACAAACATTTTCATATTTTCTAACAGCAAGATGGATACCTCATAAGTACATAGGAGTCCGAGATCTTCAACACAATACAAGATTTTGGCAAGTTCATTGGAAATCCGCTTATGCAGAGCCTTAAATTTATCATCCACATCTTCATTTTCACGTTGCAATGACTTCTGTAATTCTGACAAGACATCAGACTGTCCAAACAGATAAATATCAGCCAGTATTTTTCAATAAAAGAAAAAAATGATTATGGAAATGAGACAAGAAGGTGCATTTTTTATGTTAACATATAATAGAATCAAGGATGGATCCAGGATGATTTTTTTTTTTTCCCTTCGTTGGGGGCAGGTGGATAGATCAGCATTAAAACCATAGCGGGAAATTCTTTTCCAAGTAGTGCACACATTCTACATATATTTTTGTTAGTTTAACATTAAGGAAAGTTCATTAGAATTTAACAAATTATCTATATTATGTATAATGATAAAAAAGAACTACCTCAGACCACAAGGCTTCAATCTTTGATTTCAAACTCATAGCAGCAAATTGTGCTTGATCATAGTATCTACAGCTCTCTTTTGCAGAAGGGATACAAACATCCACCTCTGTTCTATCTTCAATCATATATATCTGAAGAAGCGTAGAGGCTATATTTGAGCTTATGGAGCCAAAAAATGAAGTTTAAATACAGTCAACACAAGAAATTTATTAATACCTCGGACTCCAGGATATTTTCAAGTTCTGATATCTGACCCTTGCAATCCATAGTAGAGGAAACACCTACAATGAAGCAACACATAATATAAATTTACTAATTTCTTTTAATTAAATTTGGTGGCAGAGACAACTCAGCTCGTGATAAAGCTACCTTTTTTAATTACTGGCGATGCTGTCATCCCAAAGATCTTTGGCTTCACAGTAGCCTTGTGATAGAATTCCTTCACCAGTAGAAGAAAACAATTGTAAATTTTTTTATGTTGCAACTCTTTTCTCATTCACATTGAAAAAATATAACAAGTGTAAGGGTGAAAAAAATTCCCATGCGCTCACCTTCATTATTTTTGCATAGGGATGATTGCCAGTTGCTCTATGACATTCATCAATGACTATCAAAGATACCGTTTCTATACTGAGGAATGCCTTTCTCAAGGCATCCAAAAGAATCTGGGGTGTCATTATCAATACCTATAATGCAGAAAAAAAGTATAATTCTATCACTGACAAGATTTATCGGTGAAAACATGCAAGTCATGTAATATGTTTAATAAGCTCTGAAGCTAAATCCCATCAGGCCCAGAACCTGTCAATCAGTACTCAATGAAATGAAAGCATAAAAAACTTTTTAGAGATAACTCTGAGATAGCAGTAGCAGATCAGACAGAAACCTTACATCATGGTCATTGATCTCCTTCTCCCATCTCTCTAAATTCCATGTATCAACTCCTTTAGCCCCATAGTATTCTTCGACATCAAAATTTGTAAGATCTTTTATACTCTTAAATTGCTACAAATTGAAAGCACAAAACAAGGTAAGTGATAGCCTGCCATTGAACTAGCGAATATTAAATGTGGATAGTGGAATATCCCAAGTGTTGAGTGATTAAATCTTATATTGATATTTGATATAATCTATATATCTTAGAAGTATAAATTTGATATATTATTAGATTTAATTATGATTAGATTCTAAGGTTAGACTATTAGCTTTTGGTTTGCCTTATTTGTACTCTCATTCATTCTAAGGATTTATAATGTTGAGAGGCTCTTATTTTCTTTCTACATCAATCCTTCAAATTCCCACATAGTATCAGAGCCAGGTTCTGTCCTTAATTGTTGTCCCTATCTCAGACCTAGTCTCGCTCTCACCCCACCCATGGTAGCCATAGTTCTCACTTCCTCCTTCATCACTAGCTCAGCCCAGAAGAATCAACATGTTTTGGAGATAAAAAACTTAGTTTCAGATCCACTACAAGTCATTTCTACCGTTTGGTTCCATCCAGATTTGCTCCACATCATTTCTGTTCCGTCCATTAACACTGCTTCAATTTGTTTCTACCATATAGTTTCGTCCAAATCTACATTGCTCTAAATCATGTTGTTTTCTACCTCAGCTGCCCCCAATAAGCTGTACTATCACTTCCAGTTTTTAGTAGACAAACTCAAACGGCTTTCTATAAAAGCCATCTTAAATGAAGGACGGTGTTGAAATATTATATCTTATATAGATACTTGACATATTCTATACATTTTGGAAGTATAAATATGAGATATTACTATATTTAATTATGGTTGGATTTGATTAGATTGTAGGGTTAGACTATTAGCTTATGGTTTGCATACATAAGGCTTATTTGTACTCTCATTCATTCTAAGAATGAATGATTTATAATATTCAAAGGCTCTTGATTTTTTCTCTACTTCATTCCTTCAAATTTCCACATTTTAATAGAAACAACCAAAAGGAAGCCAGACTAGAAAACTTCTGGTTTAGAGCTTACCTGATTGACAAGATGAACGGTGGGAGCTAAAAAAATAATCGATGTTTTCAAGCCACTAGACTTGATTGACTGGCCAATGTCCTTTATGAGCATGACAGCAATTAATGTTTTACCAGAACCAGTACCCAACACTGCTATTGTGTTCTTTTGTCTTGCTACTTCAAACGCTTCTAATTGATACCTACAACGAAACCCATGAAGCATTATCAAAAACCAAATTTCAAAAACAAAAAACTATAAAGCAAAAGGGGGAAAAGAAAAAGGCAATACTTTCTAGGGTGAATGTGCTGGGTTTTCACGGAAGAGGAAGAACAAGAAGACAGCGATGCTTGAACCGGAGAACAATGAGCGTTGGAGTTAGAGTTTATCTTGTCAAAATTTTGTTCAAGAGAGCTATTGTACTGGTGTGGTGAGCCCATGACGAGCCAACACCACAAGTGTGATGCTGGATTTGCAGAGGGAACTAGGAACTATTTTGGTTACTGGTTCAAGGAAGGGAAGAGCTGGGTCCCTTGACCTCACCGAAGACGGGGCTTTTCGCTTTAAATATTTTCTTCCAATATGGTTTTAATTTCCAACAATATTTTCTTATAGACAGCAAATAGCCGTCGCCACGCTCGCCCGAGTTCTCTTGGCTATATAGAAAGTTTAAATTGTATACAATGGTTTAACGAAAAAAAATTATATACAA
Source organism: Inga leiocalycina (assembly GCA_963242795.1). Lineage (NCBI taxonomy): Eukaryota > Viridiplantae > Streptophyta > Magnoliopsida > Fabales > Fabaceae > Inga > Inga leiocalycina. Next base: position 63,505,105 of record OY725320.1, read on the forward strand.
TGGAAAAACAACAATACTACAAGTGTTTATGTATTCGTTTGGAATATTTTTGAGTAATAAGTGTTTATAAATCATGATTTGTGATATATAAGGTAAGTATGTAAGAAGAATTTTTTTCCGACTTATGTAATAAGGACTTATTCTCTAAAATTAAGTTATCCCTAACACAATTTATATAGTTGGCCAATTTGAGAAGAGAAAGGAAATTTCCTTAATCTTTATCATAATTCTCCTAAAGTATTTATTTTTATTATTTTTTTAAGTGAATTATCCTTATCTTTATTTTTATTATTTTTTCTTAAAACTAATTTTTCTAGTTTATAAACAAATATAAATTTATAAAATATTTTATATCAGTCTAATAAAAGATAAAAAAATCTATATTATCTATCATTTATACGTAAAAACTTAATGTATAATATTTATTTACAAATTATCAAGCTTCCCTAATCACCGTGATACATAATACTACCTCCGGTCCTAAATATAGGACCGGAGGGAGTAGTATTTTTTTTTTAATTCTTTTTTTTTATATAGTAAAATTTTCGGAAGGGGTTTAGGCTTAACCCAATCCAAGGGCAGGACCCTTAACTCATGATTCACTAAAGGCCTGTTCCTGTGGGCTCCTGGTTGGCAAGCCGCCCAATCCACATAGGTAGGTAGGGGATTTTCACCCCTATTTTTTCACCCCAACTTCACTTAGCTATGGAGATGCATCCCCAAACGCCGTAACTGGAGGCATAACTAAATGCCACTCCCAGGGATCGAACTCATGCCAAGGGGGTCACCCAGGCACTCATTGTCCGCTCCCCTCGCCAACTGAACCCACGGACGATGGGTTTTTTTTAAAAAAAAAAAATTCTGTATATCGCATATCTACCTTTTTTTTCCAGCGAATGGCATATATACTTCTAAAGCGAAGAGAAAATTTTATGGGTTTTAATCTTAATTTAATTATTAAGATAAGAAGTAATCTTTTTTATAAAATTTATTCATATTTTCTTTTATTTTGCTGAAAAAAAATAATAAAAGAAAGAAAAGGAAAGTAGAGGAGAGAAAATAAGAAATTATTGATAAAAAACATGTGTGTGTGTAGTTGGGAATTCTTTATATGCCTAATCTTTTTATAAAATTTATACATATTTTATTTTATTTTTCTGAAAAGAAATAATAATAGAAAGAAAAGGAAAAAAGAAAGAAGAAAATAAGAAGTAGAAAAAGAAAGAGGGAGGAGTTTACACGAGGGTGGTGAGTGTAATATCCTATCGCTTCATGTAATACCTTAAAATTTGGGATTGAAGGTTTGGGAATAAACCTAAATTGAGTGGACTACTAAGCCCCAATTTAGTAGATGACTCAAATCTATTCTCTAATGTTCCTTATATCTTTGGGGCATTAAAGAAAATAAAATAATTAATTTTGAAGAAAGTGATTATGTTTATGGTGAAATCGCCTATGAGGCAATGAGTTTGTCATATGATTTTGTATGACCAAATGATTAGTAAAAATTATAAAATTTTACAAGATGAAAGTAGACATCTTAAGCTTTAATTTGATAGGTCATATGAATTAATTAGAGTTATATACAAAAAGATATGAATTTTTGACGTTAGCCCAGAAAAACTAGAAATTTTCTGGAACAATATGCAAAGATTGAAATTCTGGGAATTTTGTGATTCCATTCAGCAAAATTCTATATTTTTACTTGAAACTAAACTCAATAAGGGTTCTATAGGCTTTGGAATCACTCCAATTCTATATTTATAGAATTAGTTATGATTTTTCAAAGTTAGGACAGAAAATCTGCCAGAAATTGCTAAAATCCGAAAATGGGAAGTATGACATCATCATAATTAAAGATGACATAAGCTAAATGTTATAAAATCATCATCCTCTTCCTCCATCAGCCAAAAACCGTGCAGCACCATGGAGAAAGAGAGAGAGACACTACTGGAAAAAACCCTTTTTAGACCGCCACATTTAGACCGGTTTTGGCGGATAAGGTCTTAAAAATTTGTGCGATGGCAGTTTTGTAATTATATTGAACTTCTTAGACCGGTTCTTAAAAAAACCGGTCTTAAAAAAATTATTTAGACCTGTTATAAAAAAAACCAGTCTTAAAGTTTTAAAATTTTACGCATTTAAAATTTTTTAACCTTTAAGACCGGTTTAAATATAAACCGGTCTTAAATGTTAAATATTTAAGACCGGTTTTGTATTAAAACCGGTCTAAAATTTTTAACATTTAATACCGGTTTGTATGTAAACCGGTTTTAAATGTTAAAAATTTTAAATTCAAAATGTGATAACTTTTTAAGGCTGGTTGTGGGAAGAACCGGTCTTAAATGTGTTACATTTAAGACTGGTTTTTGTACAAACCGGTCTTAAATGTGAATTTTCCCTCTTTTAAGACCGGTTTTTATTAAAAACCGGTCTTAAAGGTAAGATTTTTCACATTTATTTTTCCTCCCGCGCCCAGATCGCGTACTCTGTGAACCCTTTCTTCTCTCTTTGCCATTTCTCTGTGACCTCTGTCCTGCTCGTTCTGAACTCGTCCATGGCGTCCCATCCCTCATTTGCTCAAGTCTCCTCCATCATTACCGCTTCCGTTGCTGTGTTCGTCGTCGCTGTTATTTGATTATCGTCAGTCTTCTCCGTCGCGACCTCTAATCTCCGCAGCGCAGTGACCATTCTCCTCTGATTTGACTTCCCTTTGTCAGTGCCGTGAATTTGAGGACTTCATTTTAACCTCAGTCAACGCCACAGTGACTTTGGGTTGAAGCTCACTAATTGGTCTTCATTCAGGTTAGTGTTCGATCGATCTGTTATTTAGTTGTACGTTGTTTTATAATTAATAATGTTTAATGAAAAGTTCTTGTTGTTGCTTTAATTTGAGCACTTAAACGTAATCTGGAAAAATTAAAGTTCTTGTTCTTGCTTTAATTTGAGCACTTCTCGTTGTTTTATAATTAATATGCTCTGACTTTTTGAATTAATACCACTTTATGTTCTGTTTAGTTGTTTGATTATTGTCAGTGTTATTGGTTTGTTAAAACAATACTAGTTTCAAATGGTGCCTGTTAATTTCGTTGAAATATCTAAAACTCTATTGTTGTTGTTTTTTTGTCTATCCTTTTGTTGTTGGATATAGAGTGCTAGAAGTGTTGAGATATATATGGATCATAGTTGGATAGATGCTAAACGGACGAGTGTTGAATATGATAATGGGGTGAGGGTTTTTTAGACTTCACTAGTAGATATGCCGATAATGGTAGTGGAAAGTTTCATTGCCCTTATGTAGTATGTTTGAATGAGAAGCGACTAAGTACTACAGATATATATACACATTTAATTTGTGAAGGATTCTGTAAGAGTTATACAGTGTGGGTATGGCATGGTGAAAAATTAGAAATGCCAAGTTCATCTCAACAGGGGGGAGTGAACTTTGATGATAATGACACGGATACGGATGATCGAATAAAGGATATTATTCGTGATGTAGGAGAAGAGAGTTTTGAGCAATTACATGCATATGGTAATATGTGTAGTGATGCTGAGACGCCGTTGTACCCGGGGTGTAAAAAGTACCAATTGTTAAAAGCAGTATTGAAATTGGTAAGCTTGAAAGCACGACATGGATGGAGCGACAAGAGTTTTTCAGAAACGCTTGAGGCTTTTAAGGATATGCTTCCAGATGATAATGTGTTGCCTTCTCGATACTATGATGCTAAGAAAATATTGTATCCACTAGGGATGAAATATAAAAAGATCCATGCATTCCCTAATGATTGTATATTGTATAGAAAAGAGCATGAAGAGGAACAACAGTGTCCCATATATGAAACCCCGAGGTACAAATCAAATAACGCTCCTAGAAAAGTATTGTGGTTCCTTCCAATCATACCAAGGTTCAAGCGCTTGTTTGCTAATGAAAACGATGCAAGAAATTTGAGATGGAATGTGGATGAGAGGATATCCGATGGAAAGCTTCAACATCCAGCTGATTCTTCTCAATGGAAGAAAATCGATCAATTATTTCCTGCCTTTGGTGAAGAGCCTAGGAACCTTAGGCTTGGGCTTAGCACGGATGGCATGAATCCTTTTGGTAGCCTGAGCAGTATACATAGTTCATGGCCTGTTCTGTTGGTAATTTACAACTTATCTCCTCTGTTATGCATGAAACGAAAGTACATCATGTTATCTATATTGATTTTGGGACCAAAACAACCCGAAAATGATATAGATGTTTACCTGGAGCCCTTGATCGAAAACTTGAAAGAGTTGTGGGACGAAGGTGTTGATGTTTTTGGCGCGAACAAGAAGGAGGTTTTTAAAATGCGAGCTATGATCTTTTGTACTATAAATGACTTCCCTGCATATGGAAACTTGTCAGGCTATAGTGTTAAAGGCCATAAAGCATGTCCGATTTGTGAAGAAGGAACATGCTACCATCAACTTCAACATGGAAGAAAGACAGTTTATATTGGCCATAGGAGATTTCTTAGACGAGGCCACCCGTATCGCAGATTAAAGAAAGCTTTTTTTGGTGGACAAGAGTTTAAAGATGCTCCGAAGGCATTGACTGGGGAGAAAGTTTATGAAAAGGTGAAAAATATGAATGTTATCTTTGGTAAGACTACAAAGAAAAGTAATGAGAAAAGTAAATGGAAAAAGAGGTCTGTCTTCTTCAATCTTCCATATTGGCCGAAGCTTGATGTAAGACACTGTATTGATTTCATGCATGTGGAGAAAAACGTTTGTGATAGTATTGTTGGGACACTGCTTAACATACAAGGTAGTTCTAAGGATGGTGTGAAGGCAAAATTAGATTTGCAAGAAATGGGGATACAAGAAGACTTGCATCCAAAGCCATATGGTAAGAGAACTTTTTGTCCTCCAGCTGCTCATACTTTGTCTAAGGATGAGAAAAGAAGCTTTTGTCAGTGTTTACATAGCATCAAAGTTCCTTCAGGGTATTCTTCAAATGTTAGGAAGCTTGTGTCGATGAAAGACTTGAAGTTAGTGGGGCTAAAGTCTCATGATTGTCATGTCTTAATGCAACAACTGCTCCCAGTAGCTATTCGAGGCATTGCCGAATATGATCTTCAACATATTTTGACTAGACTTTATTTCTTCTTCAATGCTATTTGTAGTAAAGTCATTGATACAGAAAAATTGGATAAACTAGAAAATGAAGGATATCTAATCTTGTGCCAGCTTGAGAAGCTTTTTCTTCCTTCTTTTTTTGACATCATGGTACATCTAATTGTTCATCTAGTCAAGGAGATCAAGTTGTGTGGCCCTATCTATTTACGATGGATGTACCCAATTGAAAGAACTATGAAAATCCTAAAAGGGTATGTGAAGAACCCTAACCGGTCTGAAGCATATATTGTTCAGAAATATGTTTCTGAAGAAGCCATGGAGTTTTGTCAAGATTACTTGTCAAATGTAGGACACATTGGACTTCCTGAACGTCATAATGAAGAAAGCGGTAGACGTGGGGCTTCAGTAAAGAGCATGGATCCTGATGAATTGCAACAAGTCCACTTGTACATCTTGAATAATGTTGATGAAGTTCAAGATTACATTAATGCTCATAAAGAAATTGTACGGAAAGGAAATAGTCGAATAACTGAACAAAGGTTAATTAGGGAGCATAACAAAACTTTTGCACATTGGTTCAAACAAAAGGTTGACGGCGAAGAATGTGTTTCTGATACAATTAAATGGTTAGCACGTGGTCCTGAGGCTGATGTCATAAGTTGGACTTCATTTGTGATCAATGGTTATACATTTTACACAAAGTCCCTTGATGATAGGAGCACCGCCAGAACAGTGGGGTTATGTTAGTGGCTGAATCTATGCACTTCTCTAGTTCAAAAGATAAGAATCCTAGATTGGCAGCAATACTTTATTATGGGGTGATTGAAGAGATTTGGGTGGTTGATTATGTTAAAGTTAAACTTCCCATTTTCAAATGCAACTGGGTTGATGTCAATAATGGTGTGATGATTGATCAGTTGGGATTTACATTAGTTGATTTGAATAGTAGAAGTTTTAGAGATGAACCTTTTATTATGGCATATCAAGCGAAACAAGTGTTCTATGTTACTGATCAGACAAACAAAATGTGGTCTGTAACTCTCCAAGAAAAAAGGGTCATTGATATTAATCAGGAAAGTCATTCAATGAATGATATGCTTGAGACTCCTTCTTTTTCTAGAGGTTTACCAGAATTGAACGAAGAAGATGAAGCAGACAATGAACACGGCACGAGAAATAATCATCATGAAGGGATATGGGAGGATATCCCTTTATAAAATTACATTGAAGGTTAGTTAGCTGAAATAATTATCATGAACTATATTTGAATTATGTATATTGTTATTGGTGTATATATATAACTACTTTTTTTGTTGTCGTCACAGGAAAATGAAGGATATGAGGTGTACGTCTTAGTGTAGATTCTCTGAAGCCAGGCCAGCTAGTGATCATCAGCCTGAGACGAGTGTGATCATCATTAATGTAATTTAATCTTTGATGTATGTATGTAAGTGAAAAGATAAGGAACTTGGTCAAAACAGCATTGTCATGGTTGTTTGATTTCCTTGCATTATGATTCTGTCTATGGTTGTGAGTTTATTATACATGGTTGTTTTCCTTTGCTTCTGTTTCAGCCAGCACTGTTTAAGTAAAAGGGAGTTGAGTTTTAATATGTTCCAATGAGTTTTAAGATTTATTTATTTCAATGTCGTTGAACTGGCTGCTGCTTGCTGAGTGAAATGTTTTAACAGGGGAAATGACTTGCTGGGTATACTTTTAAACAAAATTTTTTAAAAAAAAAATTCAACTTGTTAGACCGGTTCTATACAAAACCGGTCTGAAAAGTAAATTTAAGACCGGTTTTAGAGTAAACCGGTCTAAAAATTTGACTTTTGAGACCGGTTTATTAAGAACCGACCTAAAATATGATACTTTTTAGACCGGTTCTTTATAAAACCGGTCTTAAAAGTCAAATTGTCAAACCGGTTCTTCATATGAACCAGTCTAAAATTTTATTAATTAAGACCGGTTCCTATTATAACCGATCTAAAAATATTTATTTTTAGACTGGTTTTATAATAACCGGTCTAAAAACATTTATTTTTAGACCATTTTTATAATAACTTGTCTTAAAAAGTTTTTTTAAGACCGGTTCCATTACCAGTCTAAAAAGTAGAAGACTTTTTAGACCGGCTGTATCAAGACCAGATCGAGAACCGGTCTAAAATGTCCTTTTTAACCGATCTTAAAAGTGATTTTTCCAGTAGTGAGAGGGAGTTTTAGAGAGAGAAGAGGAGAAAACTCACAAGATAGGTCGATTTCTTCGGTGAATTCATACCTAACGTATATAATCATTCTCCTAAGCTTCTCTTCTATGTGATGTAAGGTATTTGAAGCACAAATCTTGGTGTTTTGAAGTTAGGGTTTTCAGCCACAAGAAGGAAAAGCTAGTTAGAGCTTGAGGTAACTTCCAAACTCTTGCATATTGACTATTCTGGTTGTTATAGACAATTTAATCAGTGAAATTTCGCCGGATTGTCTTTGTGTGTAAAAATTGAAAATGGGTTGTGGGGGCTGTTATGCTGCCCAAATTGATACTAAATGGTATTTTTAACCTAATGGAATAGTCAGTAAAGTGGTTAGGAGTAGAAAGGAACGTGTTTACGGAGTCAAAACTGAAAAACCCCGATTTTCCCTGGAGTTCTTATAAGTTTCAGCCAGGTCTAGAAATGGGTCTTAGAGTTGGATTTTCAATGATTTGATGGTTCCATTGAGTTCAGGAGGGAAAATTAGGTGGGTTTACAGTTAGGCACTTTTTCGAAAAAGGTCGAAAAATCATAATTACGAAAAAGCCCCTGAAACCCTAAAAGTAGAGCTGCCAAGGGCAATTTCGTAATTTGATATTGAATTTGGTAACTCCGAGTCCAGAAATAGATTCCTTGGGTGAAAATATGTCAGGATAGCTTAGGTTAGAATTTTGAGAAAAGTATAGCCGGACCGGGTACAGCGAGGACGAGCCGGGTTCCCAGGGGCATTTTAGTAATTTTTCAAGATAGACTCATATAACCCCCAGAAACACTATGGAAGTGTCTAAATAGTACATTTGACATTGTAGGATCAAATATGGAGCTCCGAGCTATTTGCACGTAAATCGAGGAGAAAGATTAGAGGTAGGGGACTTACCTTACTTGCCTGTAGTTGATATCTTTGCTTGTGTAATGATGTATGTGATTGCTTTACTTGATTGTGTAGAGCATATTTGAATAAATGAAGCTCTGTTTCTGTTTTCGTTGTGGCCATAGTTTTGTTGTATGAAATATTGAACATGCAGAAATGTCATTATGGGGCATACATCTAGATAAAGCTAATATGTCATACACATAGCATCAATCATGCATGCATTATGGTATCTGTTTCCTACTGAGATTCTCTCGAATCTCACCCTCCCCTACCAACAATTTAGATAGGAGACGACAGAAGATATGCAAACAACAATGCAGAGTACCGTACAAGGGGATTACAGTAGTGGAACGAAGACGGGAAGAAGTCTCTGTTTCACTGGGATGAGTTTAGACACCCTAGTAGCCTTGTGCGGCTATACTAATTGTAATTATCAGGTACGAATCCCTGAGGGGAATTTCCATAATCATGTACATATTATCAGTATAGTTATGCTATTCCTGTGTTGCCTATCAAACCGCATATCGTTTTCCGCAAATACTCTGGTAAATGTAAAATTAAAATAAGGGTGTGACACTTCACTCTTGATATTATCTACTTTGTAGCCCCGTCCCCCTGATAATTTTGAAATGTATCGAGAGGGGTGATGAGAGCCCAAAGCGAAAAATATTGAAAGTAAGATGTTAAAATGTTCCAAATGGTATATGAACTATGTGTCGGGCTAATGTGGCTCAATATACCATTGGGAACACTAGCTAGGCTCGTAGAGGGTGGAGTGGGAGGTTTCACATCAGTTGGAGAAAGAAATGCAAGATGTCTTATATGGGTCTGGATACCTCTTTTCTCGACGCATTTTAAAGCTATGAAGGGTGACAAAGCTCAATATAGACAATATCAAAAGTGGGGTGCTGGGATCCTATAGTCAAGAATTGCTCACCGCAGCATTTTTTGAATTTTAGAATCATTAACAGTAAATAGTGAAATTAAAGCAGTAAACAAGTCCCTATTGCTAACTATTTCTTAACAAGTATTGTTTTGCTATTAGCTACTCTAATGTAATTGATTTAATGTCCTTTGCTTTTCGGAAACAATTGGGTGCTGAATCTTTTGTTGGGACAAATGCTTTAGGTGTTTGTTTTGTGCTCTCTGGAGGACTATATCTGTTTTGAGCTATTAATTTTTTAATTTCTGGAAAATTGGTTTTTGACCTTAGTTTTGGGTTTACATTTTTTGGGCTATCTTGTTTATATTCCAAAAATTAATGTGGGCTAAATAGATTGTATTTGGAGTTTTTTTTTTGATAGTAGAAGTTTTGATTTATCTGGTTAGCATTATGTTGTGTTATGTGAAAATTTAATTGTTCAAATTAAGGAAAATCATTTGGCTATTTCACTTTCTGGAAGATTTACAAAATCATTTTTTTATGTTATTTAATTGTCTAAGTATATAGATAATTAATTTTGGACAATTATTTAACCTTTTGAATTTTGCAACACTATAATCAAGTTGAACTACGTTAAAATCAATTTTAAACAATTTTTGGATGCATAAAATAGTGGGAGAATTTTTTAAGATGATTATTTAATAACATCTTGTTGATAAAATTAATCAATTAAATTCTCATTAAAGATTTATGTATATTTGGAATTTAAATGCACAATGGTGGTATTTGTGATTTACATGCATTTTGGGGAATAGCCACAACATCCTTTTTTGTATGTGTATATAATCACTTATATGTTTTAAAATATCAACCCTATTTAATGGGCAATATTAATTTAATCAAAGTGGAAGGATTATATTTAGTCACTTATATTGTTTAAATTAATTGGTTAAGTCTTCCATGAAGTTGTGCATATACGGAATTTAAGTGTACATGATATATATTTATGATTAACTTGCATACTAGAGTGATAGCTACAACGCCCTCTTACAATATGCATAAATAATCTCATATAAACTTTATAATATCAATCTTCAAAAGTTGATTAAATTAATTAATTAGGATTCCTATTAACATTATGTATATATATGCAATTTAATTGTACATATTTGATATTAATAATTAGTGTACATATTTTGTTTAAGGAATAGTTACAGCATCCTTATGCACATGTTGTATGCATAGTTAATCACATAAGGTTTAACCATATTAAATTATGATTATATGTACAATTAATATACACAATGATATGATGTCTTTGTGATGAGTATGTAGAATTGAGGAGTAGCCACAGCATCCTCACTAGATACATACACTCCATTTTGTTCTAACGAACAAAATACATAACACAAAGATTTAAAGATATCAATTGTAATTAAATATATAGTTATAATTAATCTTTGCCCACAGGTAGATAATTATAATCATACATTTAATTAGGGTGGAATAAAATGGCATTATATTTTCTAAATAACCCATGGGTATTAGAAAATATAACTACGTTCTAGATTCATCAATTCGAGATAAATTCATGCTATGCTAATGTTTTTGTCTACAGGTAGACCTTAGTTATACGAATTTATAATTGTATGATTTACATTAGTAAACATACACTTGTTTGTGATGGTTATTTCTTTGCCTTTTATAGTTGTTTTGTAAGCATGATTAATTTTCATTTTGACCTTGTAGCATGATTTTTATATTTAATTATTTAGTTTGATAGAATTTATTAGAGATAATCGTTGAGCCTATAAGGAGATAAATATTACTCCTTCCATTAGGGTAAAATTGACATTAGGAAATTTCTTATACTTAATGATACTGTCAAAAGAAGTGGGCCAACATTATGAGATATAATTATCTTATTAAATTAATCTCAATTAAGAGTTGGTCATATGAGTATATAAGAATAGAACAAGGTTAATTGTTGCTTATAGGCTAAAGGATGAATTTAGAAATTCTCATAATTATTGTTGCATTGTTGACTATAAAGTGATTCTCTATAATAGGGTAAGATGCATCCATTAATTTGGTGGAAGAGATCCTTAATTTATTATCTCATGAGTCATTACTTCTTTTTTATGAGTACATGCATGGATCTTAAATATTCATTGAAAATATGTTTATATAGGTTTTGCTCATACTTAAAAAAGAATGAGATTAAAAATTAAGGCTATAAAGCCACCAACTCTAAAACCATAAAGTAGTAGGCACATAGAGAATAATATATTTATAGTTAAACAGTTTGATTAAAGGCAGTAATGGATATACACTTTTCATTAATTATGTTGTAATTGTGAAATAATTCATCTCTCCTTATAGTTGACCTTTCACAATACTCAAAGGCTATTTGCTTCATAATTGAATAGTGTCATTAGACACATCTGGAGTATATAAAGTAAAATTGGGTGGTTAATCTGATAAACAGATTGATATAGTAATATTCATAAGAAGAAATGGGTAACATGATAAGTACATCATTAGTGGACTTGAACTTAGTCTTTATGTAAAGTTTTTCATACTTGGACTCACCTAATACAGGTGGAATTGTTGCAAGAAAAAATATAATAGATAATACGGTTTTCCTCTTAAGGACACACTAAAAACACTTATATATTTTTTATGAGATTTGAACAAAATTTTTGCTTAAATTTTTTTTAAATCTCAAAGGTTGGAAGCTCGGTTTAAAATATACTCGTATATATAATTGTCTTATAAAAGGAAGAGTGCAGAAGGAAAATATCCTAAGATTGCATATTTTGGTGAAAATACAAAGAAGTCTCAAGAATTTAAGTGAGCTGTTCATTTTATTTTAAATTTTTTGTGTACTATTTTGAAATGCTAGATTATTTAGGAATGCTAAAATTAGTGGGAGTGATCAAACTCATTGAGAATGATCACATATGGAGGATTGCCACCTCTAATTTTTGTAGAACATTGGTTTTATATGGACTCACCTTGTTGAGCTTCAATCTATCAATGGATTCAGTTGAGACCAATGGTGCTTAATATTTGACAATTTATAGTTACTACATGATGTACTTCAGGAAATTTAAACAAAACATAAATATTGAGAGTGATCATAAATTTCAAATGTAGGCCTTAATTCATGATAGACATAAGATAAGCAACAACATAAGTTTATTTGTAAAGTTGCTAGCATGCAATATTAAGTGATATAAATAAAGTTATTAGCTATAACTCCTTGTTACGAATGTAGATGATTAATTTAATAGTGCAAGTGTACACTATTGTAATCAAGTAATACAGAAGTAAGTAGAGTATCGTTCTCACGATGATTGATCACTAAGTACCAAAATGGATAATTTTAACTCTATTTAGTCGGTCGATTAGTTGATGATTGAAAGTACGAAATAAAAGATAATTAAATATGAATGCAAATGATATGAAACAACTATGAGAAAAAGTCCGAGGGATTAGATTTCACTTAACAAATTCTGGATTGAATCACTTATCTATTCTAATCCAATTTATTCCATATGATTGATAGTTGAGTTTCCCTAATTTAATTACTAGCCTCTTTCAAGGTCAAGCAATTATATAATTAATTGTTAATCCAATATCTTCCTATATGAATTTAAGCAATTAATTATGCATTAAAATTTATGAAACTCTATAAGACTACACAACTCACATGAATATATTCCTATTTTATATGCAAATTATGATTTTAATTATAGGGTCTATACACATGTATCTCCTTCCGGTCTCAACATATATATTGAAATCATTCAAAAGATGGCCAATCAAATGAAAGCATTAAAAATAATAATTAAAACTCAATCATGAAGGAAAAATTAAAACTAAATTTAATAAGTTAAGATTCAATCCGTTATTATTAAGCTACATCATCACCCTAGGAAAATAAAAATTTAGCTCATGATAAAATTAAAAACAAAACTAAAATAAATTGACATTATATAAAACTAGAATGAAATCCTCATAAATATTACATAAAATTTGAATATTAAATTCTCAAATATAAATATACAGCCAAAAGATGCATGAAAAATGTAAAAATCTAGCCACCTCTTTAGGAGGGAAAACATTCCATGTATGTGGTATACAAAAAGTAATACAATCCTAAGCCTTCCAAGATGGAGGCATGAAAAAAGTAATACAATGCATAAAATTAATTCTAAGACGATGGAGTAATTGGAGAAGAGATTAGGGTAATGAAATGGTGTGTACATAGAGAAGAGAGGAGAGTAATGGAAATGAAATGGTATGTGTGGAGAAGAGATGAGAGTAATGGATATGAATTGATGTGTGAAATGTGAAGGAGAGGGTGACTATATATAGGGAAGAATGGAGTAGGGTAGATGAAGTGGTAAATGAAATGTGGTAGGTGAAGTAGTAAATAGAATGTGGTAGATGAAGTAGTTGGTGAAAAGGAAGATGAAGTGGTAGATGAATTACTGGGTGAAAAGGAAGATGAAGAGGTAGATGAAATGGTTGGTGGAATGGTAGATGATTCTCGCTTTCAACTTCCAAGCAAAATTTAAAACCCTTGGAGATAGAACTGGATTTTGGTCTCAATATCAAAGTTATAGAGCTCTTTCTTAGCTTTTTATCCATATAAAGAACATCCCAATCCGACATCTAGAGCTCCAGATATTGCTTGAAAAATGAAAGAGGGTCTAATTTAGTATTTTTCAAGAAATTCTATTTTATGCCAAAAACATTATTTATTTATTAATTACACCCAAATTTATTCAATTGAGCTCAAATATCATCCATAAAATCATCATATAAGGAAAAATAAATATGCAAATATTTTACTTATCACTTCTCTATGAAGAGGGAATTGATTTAATGAGGTATTTCCTCCTATATTTATGTATAATTCTTTCCATATCTTCATGATAGTTAAATGTCTATCTTGAGTTATGATATCATTTGTATCTTTCCATTTTGGATATAAGGAGAGATATATATATGGATTAGTAGAGATGATCACATAAATAATAAAGAGAATTTAGTCAACAAAATTAGAAGTTCATTTTGTCATGAGCAAATTTCACAATAGTGATAGTTAAGGTATCATGATGTGATTACATACTATATCATGTTGAGAACATCATAAGTTTTATTATATCAGTGGATTGGCAGAAGTTGAGTCATCTATATAGTACAGAATGATAATTCATTTTATAGTTTGTGCATTTTGACTTAAGGTGTTGTAAGTCACCATTATTCAAAGTTGTGTTATGAGTAGGTTAGGTGTGGTACTCTTTTAAATACATAAAGAGTTTATTCTCAAAATATTTCAGAATATCATAAGCAACCTACAATCACAAGCATTTGAACATTTATGGATAATAGTAGTTGTTGAGAGTAACATCTATTATGAGAATATGTTTAGATTGTCCGTATGTCTCTAATATCATCTTATTCCTTCTACTTCAATTTCTAAGGTGTAGGCTTGCTTAAAAGTACGTACAAATCGGCAATGCACATAGAGCATAGAGTCAAGAGGTCATAAACACATAGAGCATAGATCCTTTAATAAAGAGCATGATTTTTAGAGAAATCAAAAGGATCAAATATCTCATTAGGGATGGATCACATTTGGTGATCTAAATGAGACATTAGCAAGTGATAAAATTCAAGTTGAAGTTTGTTGTCTTAATTATTGATACCTAAATTATGAGATTTTAACAAACATTTAAGTTGGAATCGAATAAACATTCTGGATTTATTCATTAAGTTTTGACCAGTAAGTAAGGGTACTACTTATGATGCATGGAAGGTAATTCTCGATTAAAGAGGATTTATCGCTATGATTCCTATAGTATTGCTTAAATGAACCATACTCACCAAATGAAGTTAGGTTGCGAGCCAAGTGGGAGAATGTTAAATATTTTATTAGAATTATAATTTTTTTATATAGATTATATCTAGATATATTTTTATTCTTTGATCATATAAAAGATATACTAGTTGGTTATTTTGATCAAATGAATATTCTAGATATTATGAAAATATTCTAAATATTAACATATTGCTTTAAATATTATCAGTTTAATATATTTTGGATAAAATATCTCTTGATTATGTTCCACAAAGTGATTTGAATAAAGATTTGGTTTAGGGTCACCTGACTCACCGGTAAAGCTGTTACAAGCTTTGATCGGAGTTTATAAATAGTCTAGGTTAGGTCTTAGAGTAGTACGTTGAATGTGGAAAACCTACTTACTTACTCCTTAGGGGTTCCTTGATGGGTGATGACTATTTACAGACCATTACTGTGCCTTATCTTCCCGTTAGAAGAAGCTCTCCCTATTATATTAGGATTCTAATTCTTTCTTGTTTTTTACAATTTCCAGATTGTGAGATATCAGTAGAATCACTATGACTGGAGGTATTTCATTTCATTAAGTTTTCCGCTGCTACTTTCTCTTTTGGGATTTCTACAATACATTTCTATCAGAGAGGTATATTGCACATAATGAATAGCGGCATAATCATGAATCATAATCATAATCATAATATTAATTATATAGTGGTTGGCACATTCGAATGGGCAAATATTGTTGATATGAAGAAGTGAAGTCTTAACACTCAAGAGTCCTAAGGAAAGAACCTGCACAACACAGTAAAGAGAAACACGAAATAGGAAATACACACTAGAAAGGAAACACACTAGGCATGGTCTTTGATAGGAAAAAAATCCACATGCGGAAAGCTCCTTATGCATTAAGGAATGACTCTATTTGGTTGCTTCACATTCTGCGATGCGTTTCCCCAGTTATGTATGATTGTATTGTCTCTCTCAAATGGAAGTCATCTCACAACAGAAATGCTCTCACTTAGAAAGTAAAAAACGAAACGTTTTCACTTCTCGTCCTTATTTATAATAATAATAAAATAATTATAATTGGCACCCCATGGAATGGAAGTCATGGGGTTTCATACCACTTGTTGTCGAGAAAAAATATTTTTGGAGCTAGATTTAATAAAATTAGAGAACTAGGGTTGGAAGTTTTTGATTAATTTTTTTTACCTTTTAATCTTACATATTCTCTTTTTAAAAATTTTGTAACCCCATTTCTTTATTTTTTTTTAAATTCAACTTATAAAAATTTTGTAACCCCATTGTTCGGACTCCTAATTTGCAATTGGTAATGTAGTAACATTTTCCTTCACATAGCTGAGCAAGGAATTGATCAATTAAGTTTCCACTATTACTTGTCAAAACATCTTGGTCCACAACAAGTATATTTTGCTAGTGGTAGGAATTAATGAATCAAATATTCTCATTTGAGGTAGAATTGACTCACTCTAAGAAATATAAAATGAGGTAGACTTAGAGTGAACAAGTATTGAAGTATACTTGATACAAAAAAGCTACTGTCTTCAATCCTTAATACAATATCTTGCTTGCACTACGAAAGGAGGTAATATTAAAAATGATATTAAAAATTTGTCTTGATATTTTCCATACAGCCATCAATCTACAGACAGAATGCTGATAGTACATGAGTATAGCCAGTGAGCTACAAGATACATAGAATATAGTGCCTTTAGAGTTTGACCAGTGTCTTCCTGAAGCACCTATTAAGGTTGGAGCAACTGGTTTGATGTGGTTTGATGATGTAAGAGTTACTGGTGTTGCAGGAAAAATATTTTTGAATGCAGAATTAGAAATTAATTAATTTGAGATACCGAATAATAAAAATATTTCAGAGTGCAGTATACAATTTAATCCAAATAAATAAGAATACATAAAAAAAAAATGGCACTCACCCCAAAATTGAAGGGATGAGCATGTTGTGCTCATCTTTTGGATGAGCATAGTATAAGGACCCCCTTGCGGGTTTAATATGTCCAATAAATAAAATCACATTTGTCCTACTTTTTTTTTTTAATTTTTTTTTACATGGAGCATCTGGTATCCTACTATATTCCTAAAGCTTGAACTCGAGACCCTTGATTAAGGATACAACCCCTTGTCAGTTGAATCAAGTGCTCGGTGGTGTCCTACTACTTTCTGCTGTTAATATAATGTTCACCTTGAAGTTCTTTCTTTCTTTTTTACCTCAAAGTGAGTTTTATATTAAACTACCAGAGAGAGGGTATTTATTATTTATATTCTCTCTTTTTTTATACAAAAAAAAATTATGTATTGGATCAAGGGACATACTAAGGTTAGGGTATGCTCAGAACTTAAAAAGTGCTCAGTTACTCACCAAGGTCGTTTTCACATATGGGCTTTGTGTTCTCTGTTTATATCTTCTATGAGCACCTTTATGAGTAAGTAACCTCTATGAGTACCTTTTAAGTCTTAAACATGCCCTGATCTTGGTGAATACTGATTCAATGCACACTATTTTTTGTGTATATAAAAAAGGAAACATAAATAATAAATACTCCCTCCATTACTTTATATAAGATCACTTTAACGAAAAAAATGAACTATAAAGGTGAATATTATAGGGAAAATTACACTCAAGTCCCAAAAAAAGGGGAATGAAAAAAAATGATCTCTTGAAATTGCAAAAATGGTCCTATGAAGTTGTCAATGTCCGCTCGTAAAATTATCAATGATTTGTTTATGGAGTTGTCCATGAGACCATTTTTTCATTTTACAATTTTAAAGGATTATTTTTTTTATTTCCTATCTTTCTTAAGACATAAGTGTAATTTCCCAATATTATATTAACGATAGAAAGTAGCCAGCAACGTGTGATTTTATTTATCGGTTATATTAGACCCGCAAGGCCCAATGGTATGTTACCCTTTGTTTAATGATAAATGATGCAAACAAAGCCCAATTGTCCTCTCCCATTTAAAATTACAACACAGGCTAGACAAGAGTGGCTGTGCTTGATTTGGTCACATTCTTCCACTATGCTGTTGCAAGAGAAATTAAACTGAAATTCACACATTCTAACAGACTACTTAATCTACCAGAATTTGGGGAACAAAAACACAAAAGAACGATCAAGTGGAAATATACCAGTAAACACTATTCATGTTGGTTGACCAATTAGTACTAAGGAGGCTTGTCTGATGACCCTTGATACTCTCCAAACTTCATGCTGCACTCGATTCCATGATTCCTCAGTTTTTAGTTCTTTCGCCATGCTTACAGCATCATCTATCCCAGGGAAGGACTGTGATCCATAGTCATTGTGTTTAGATGGTCCATAGATCTGGAAAGTGGAAGCTTGAGATTTAATGTGTTCATCATTTCATCAACAACTTCATATGAAAAATGCCATACAACGACTAAAAATTAACATCACTATCAATATCAAGATTATTAATATTGACATAAAATATAAAAGGTAGAATTACTATGAGGTCCCAAGGAATGGAGCTAATAATGTAAAGGCCTCAATGACAAGTGAACAATATAATCTGATCCTTAATATAAAACATATTTGGGGAGTTGATGGTCCTAAATATAAGACAAAGTTTTCATATTTGTCAATCTTTTTCTAATTTACCCCAGTTGATACTCCCTCAACAATAATCAAGAAGGAAAGGGAATGAGGGAATTAAAAAAGGTGATTGAGTGTTTTAGAAAATACATGTCATATTAACTAACTTAACCAACTTTGTTAATCCAATCAAATTAGGTAAATATGTCTCATATTAAGGACTAGAGGGAGTAATACAATTCATTCCTTAGAAATATTTGTGCAATGTATTTTCCTTAAGAGATGATAATGCCAAAAGAATGAAGAGCAAGGTGGTCTTGAAATTGACTTCTTACCAAATGCTTATACCATGTCATTCCAAAGAGCCCATCCCTGTCAGTAAAGGCACGCTCAGCCATCATCAGTCTATCATTGAGCTCTCTCACTGTCAACTGGTCATTCTTCCATGCTCTTGGTATCCAACCTCTACTTTCTTCTATTGCCTTGAAGAATCACTTATCAATTTGAGAAAAGAAAATTCTTCAAAGTAAAAATGACAAAAAATGCTACAACCACTGGTCCTTTTATATAGAAGTAGACAAGGTGTTTGTTTATTTGGTTCTAAATATAAATCTCAATCCACTTTTTCTATTAAATTTATAATTTTTTTTTAAAGTATCTCTATTGATTGCATATAGTAAGGGTTTCTATCAAGGGTAGTAATAATACATGTTATTGGAAATAGTATTTTAGGAAAACCAACACGCGTTTTTTTTTTACAAATGACTAAACTAAATTCATTATTATACCCAAATTAGTTATCTAGCTTTTATATTAAGGATCATGGGTAATACTTATTTTTATAAAAATGGTGGTCTACTCAGAGTTACCTTTCTCTGGTATTCTATCTCCTTTGCTGCTTTCTCAAGTTCTCTGACGGACTTGAATATGGGAGACAAACTTATGCCTTTGTTTGAAATCTCACTTTCCAGATTCTTTGTGCTAATCTGCCATTTAAGTTTATGATATTTTAATCATTAACTTAGTGAGAAATTGGGAATGCTCCTACCATGAGACATACAAATGAAATGAATAAATTACCATTGAATCAACGTTAATGTTTCTTATAGCGTTGAGATTGCTTATAAGCTATTTTTCACATAAATCGAGACAAAACTCCTTTCACATACTTATTTCGTATACCGTAAATCACGATTGAAAAGCTGCTTTTAAGCATTCCAATCGCTGTTCTAAACGAGCACTCAATCAATACCAAATGTAAAATCTAGTTGGGCTATTCACAAATCATGATTAGTACGACTCATTCATCAGCATAATATGTACATATACCATACATATACCTGGAGTTCCTTAGCATACGATAGATAGTCAAAAGGCAACAACTCCTCATCGGCTAGCCAAAGAGCCACTAGACCCCAAACACTTGCCACTGGTAATTTCCATAACTTATGCAGTTATTGACTGGTTATGAGCATATGAATCAAGTAAGGAGATTTAAGGCTTATTTATCATATCTTGTAAAAGAAGCTCATAGGACCAACCTGCTACATGCCTTTGAAACTTAGGGTCACCGAATTTCTCCATCCAGATAAAATTATCATACAAAGAGTGGTAAACTGGGTGATCTGCAAATGATTTGAATCAAGTTCAAGTCTTCAAAAACCAAAAACAAAAAAGTGATCTACATCTAATTAACCTGATAGAATTTTCAGATCATGATGCCAACCATAAGGTAAAGGCAATAAATGATTGACATATATAAAAGGATGAGGAATACATAGACATGAAGCATTTTCTAAAGCAATATTTTAAAGTCTCTAATGATTCGGTAGCATCTGCCCGTCTCAGGCCTTTAAGTTGAAGTAGTTATGATGATATTTTACAATTGAATCAAGGATTAAAGTGTAAAAATACCCATGAGCTTTAATCCAAAATGTGTCCGGCACTATATGCTTTTTGGAAGTGCGAAAATACCCAAGAACATTCAAAATGAGAGAAAAAATGCTAAGACCGTTAAATATAACTTAACACCATTACTTTTTGTGCCGTGGCCCACGCTATTTTTGCATATGCGTATGTAATGATGTTATGTTATATTTAATGGTTCTGGAATTTTTTCTCCAATCTTGAATGTTTATTGATATTTTTGCATCTTCGAAAAGTATATGATGTTGGACGCACTTTTGGTAAAAGCTCATCAATATTCTTGTACCTTAACCCTTGAATCAACACTAAATGATACCCATCCAATATATCTAGTTCTTGAAGTAGTCCATTGTTAACATGCATGCTATGTACTACCCCCTTCGATCCTAATTATAAGATAAAGTTGACCATTTTGGAAAAATTAAGGAAGCTAATTAAATTACTTTAGAGTATTTTTATTTTTATTTTTTTCTTCAAACTAATTAGTTTAACTAATAAATTAATATATAATCTAAGGATACATAACACATAATATAATTAAGTAACTTATTTAGCTTCCTTAATCTCTCCAAAAAAAGTCAACTTTATCTTATATTTAGGACCGGAGGTAGTAGTTTGCAATAAAAGGTTTGAAACATTCATGTTCTACAAATAAGACATGACCAAAATGTAAATATAGGTTGGACTCAAAACAAAATTCCCTTTTCTAGAAAAACAAAGGATTTTCCCCAATTCCCTTCCTTTCCGTAGGTGTCTATGCTTTTGTTCTAGGGATATTACATGTTTTCATCATAAATTTCCTAAAAAGCATGCCGACATGTTTTAGTTTGAGTTGGTTCTTCAGAAACAAATATTTGAACAAAAAAATAGCAACTTCTTTCAATACTGGGGAACAGAAAAATACTTGAAGAAATTCCTTTTGAGATTTTTCCAATGTTTTTCTCAATAGAAAAAGTAAATCTACAATATAAAGGATCCTATTGCTTACATCAGGGCAATAAACAGAATTATTAATGAATCAATTTGGACCTTTACCAATTCCAAAAAACACGTCAGTTGATGGAATTCCCACATGCTGCACAAAAGCTGCATAATCTGATCCCCCACCTCCTAATCTTCCAAACTTTTCATGCAGCAACAAGTTGTTCATGAGCAACGATATTGATATTATACAGATATACCAACATTTAATCCTCGCATATCACTCCCTAGTTTGTTGAAATTAGAAATGAAGTGATTTCTTCTCATAGCCAATGTGAAGCTTACAATAGGGAAAATATTGTATGCGAAACCTTAATCATTATTAACTTAAATATGGAAATGTAAACAACTGCAATTTGTCTACCATGGGAGAACCACTAGAACCAGCCCAGGATTCATAGATAGTCAATGCAGAGTTATCTGGGTCCTTGACCTTCAAAAGAATCAATGTCAATATTGAAAAGCAAGGGTTAGCAGCAACCAGGAAAGAAATAGACCCCTGAAATGAATCATTAACCTCATTTATACTCTTGTTCTGATTAGTTTTGCAATACCTGCTGAGTAGCTCGTTTGATTAATTCATCAAGCTGTGGTGTAGCACGGGCATAGAACCCAGGTCCCTTTACTGCAGAGTCAGCGTTCAGGTAAGCAACCGCTCTTGAAGCAAGAATTTCTCTATTCTCTTCTACCCATTCAGTAGATCCGATCTGGAGGGAGCGAAGAAATCAAAATTTTGCTGTGTTTAAGTAAACAGAAGCAGAGAGAAAGAAAAATACAAGGCCATATTCCTCTGCATCCCAGTTACATAAGATAATCGTTCTTCTAGGTTTCCAGCCTCTTTTCTGAAGCTTTCCAAATCGTTGAGCAATCTGCATCGTACAAGGATCAATATCACCCAAATATATATATATATATATACTCCCTCCGGTCCTAATTATAAGACAAAGTTGACTTTTTTGGAGAAATTAAGGAAGCCGATTAAATTACTTTAGAGTGATTATATTTTTAGTATCCTTAGATTATATATTAGTTTATTAGTCAAATTAATTAGTTTGAAGAAAAAAATAAAAATATAAATATTCTAAAATAATTTAATCGGCTTCCTTAATTTCTCCAAAAAAGTCAACTTTGTCTTATAATTAGGACCGGAGGGAGTATATATATTAATAACTACCTTCAACACCAATAGAGCCTGTGATTCTATTGGAATTGGGCCTCAAGCCCAAAGATGGAGTATAGGTGATGTGCAGAACATGTGAGTGTGGGGTGTTTCTGGTATTGTCTTAGAGTGACGGTTATTGAGAAAGCTGAAGCATATAATGATGGGTTTGGTTATGGGCGAGGGTACCGAAGGAGTGAGATAGAATTAGGAGAGTGTCTGTGCCTCTCGAATGCACAGTGAGGAGTGTTTTTCTTTGCTTAGGATGTACCTCCATATGACTTACACTCTGTGGAGGAGCTTCTTTCATTGAATAATACTATTTTGCTTGAGTTTGTTCCATCAGATTCCCTAAAGAATTGGACATCATTCTGTAAGACCTACGGCAGACAATCTAGGAAGGGAAGTGATTTAGAGACACCTAAAACCAGTGGTCTAGAGGTTTATCCCAAGGTTTATACTTATTGATCAGCAGGGTTTTATCACTCAGTAGCATAAATTTTCTTCTGTTTTTTTTAAACTCCATCTTTCAAGAACTAAACAGTGATCCTACACAAACAATAATACTTATCGGGTAAAAGAAACTCAATATAAAACATAGTTTCAAATTTGAGTCTTGTTAATGAAACAAATCATTTTAGGAGAGCCTCCCACCATTAGTACCTAAAGCGCTCAAATTGCTAATGGTACTTCCAAATGCCAGATAATTTTCACAAAGTAATGCTATCAATACTGATAGAGCCAGTGGTTCCCTAAAGAATTGGACATCATTTTGGAGGACCTATGGCAGACAATCTTGGAAGGTAAGTGATTTAGAGAGTACTAAAACCAGTGGTCTAGAGGTTTATCCCAAGTTTCACAACCATAAGGCTAAAATGGTGATAGACAGTAGGGGTAATGACTGTGTTTTGGGTTTTAGATCATCCTTTATGCGAAGGGGGAGAGGGATTTCAGAAATTTCTAGTGAAGTAATGTTTAGGAGAGGGCTGGCCTCTCGAATCCCACTGTTTGTGCAAGTATTTCTCTGTATTTTGTTGCAGAAACTTTTGTTCTATTATTCTGTACAGGTTGTATTGGGGAATAGGGTATTGAACAGAATCAGCAATTGTCCTGGTAACGTTGATTCAGCTTCTTTTGAGTATTAACATAAAAGCCTCAGAATTTCGCCTTCACATTCACTTTTACTGCCGTATTTATGTACTTTACAGTTATTGTTCCACAGGGTTCTATTAAACACTCAGTAGCTTGAAACCTTTTTTTTTTTTAAAGCTCCACCCTTCAAGGACTAAACAATGATACCACACAACCAATGTTACCTGGGTCAAGTAAAAGAAAATCAATATCCTTTAAATTTAAGTACCTAATACACTCAAATTGATACGATACTACCAAATGCCAGAAAATTCACACACAATTATAATATACAAGCTTTTGAAGATCAAAATGTTCAATCAAGCTTCAAGTACCAATTGATACAATTGAGAAAACCAATTGAAACCTGATCATCTTTAGAAACCAAACTGGGCTTCACCCTTTAATTTAAGTAAATCCATAGCTATACAGCCATCTATACCTCAAGTAGTGTTGCAGTACCACTATTGGGATCGACAGCTCCAAATGTCCATGCATCCCTATGGTTACCGAGGATAACAAATCTACAGATAGCAGCAACAGTCTAAGTAATTGCCTGTTGAACGCAAATGATTGCCTAGTCATGATTATCTTTATGCTAACTTATAGATAGAGGAATTCTTACGCACCGATCAGGTTCTTCTGCTCCTTTAATCGCACCAATAACATTCTCAATCTTGGCTAATATCTGCTGCCCCTAAATACCAAAAAGTGAACTACCAATTCAGTAAAGGACATTCTTTAACATTTTCTGTGACATTTTGACAATCACACAATTGATATTGCATTGATATGGCATGGTTTATGAAGTAGTGATCTTGCATAAACTTTAAAACTAGATATATACTTACTGTGTAACTGAGATTGAGAATTCCTGGACCAGGTCCAACCCTGTACGTAGGTGCGCCTTTGTCTCCTTGCCAATCTTCATCTGCTACTGGACCACCAATTGACCTCAATATCTCTTCACCATCTGCTGCTGAAACTGGAAAAGAAGGTAAAAGATAAACATCTCCTGCTTTCTCAACTTCGTCCTTTGATAGCCTCTCACACTCATCGTCGTCTTCATCTCTACTCGCCCAACCAGGAGTGGTAGGATCACCCAATCCGTTATACACCGTTCCCACCTGAACACCACTCGGCGGAAGCCACCTACCGTCAGGGAACCAGCGTGCCTCGCCGGCGCCGCCGTAATCCTTCCGGTCTGAATATATCACCGCCCCAATAGCTCCTTCCTTATAAGCAATTTTCACAATATCCCCTCTGTAAATTTCCCCATGTCGTGCCAATACCACAGTACCTGAAACATTCACCCCGATTTCTTTCAACTTCAAATAGTCCTCCACGCGCCCATAGTTGACGTAAACCACAGGACCAATTACAGTGCCAGACTTAGCATAAGCATGGAATGTTGGTAGGAGCTCGTCTTCCACATCGGCATAAGGATCGCCGTCGTAGGTTTCTTGCCGTAGAGTGAAGCTAGTGGGTGGTTTAGGAGGTGGG
The DNA here is from genome assembly GCA_963242795.1 of Inga leiocalycina. Lineage (NCBI taxonomy): Eukaryota > Viridiplantae > Streptophyta > Magnoliopsida > Fabales > Fabaceae > Inga > Inga leiocalycina. The sequence continues at coordinate 63,530,384 of OY725320.1, forward strand.
TTTATCAGCAATAAGGATCGAGAAAGAGGGTATGTGAGGGAAACCTTATAGGAAGCTATGTGGGATGGAATATCAGAGGAGGTGAGAACTGAAAGAACATAAGCTGCGGCCTCGGAGTTGGCTTCAGAGCCGGCTGTATGAGGGCGGCGCGTGAGAGTGCGGAGGTGGCGGGATATGGAGGCATTATCGGCGAGGGAATCGGATATGAAGAGGGAATGATAAGTTGATTTTGAAGGTGAAGTAATGAAAAGAAAGAGATAAGAAGCGACTATGGCGAGTAACGTAGTTGCAGCGATGGTTTGACTGATCATGAGTTCTCCTTGTAAGTTTCGATTTCCCGGGAAGTAGATTGGATTATGATATCATGATATCATGAGCAGGCTCTGCCTCTTCCGTCCACGGAAAAAAAGAAGAAGATCAGGCTGCCCTTGTCTCCTCCAATGCATGAAAAACCGTACCTGGCCGGTTGGATCAGAAAACCGGTCAAGCGGACCCCAGTCCACTCCGGTTGATCAATTGACTCAGGGGAAGGTCAACTCGGTCAATTTCGAGTTGACTCGAGCAACCCCCAAACCGAGTTACTATTTTTTTTTGGGAAATGTCCCAAAATGACATCGTTTTGGGATAGTTCAGAGGGGGAAATTTGAAAGTCGGGTCAAAGCAGGTTGACTCGATGACCCGAGTCAAATATCCAGCTCCCAATCTCTTTCCTCGAGTCCTCACTTGGTCTTCACTGAAAGAGGATCTAAGGGCTCTGGAATCCGAAATCATGCCCTAGCAGAGACTCTCTTTCTATCGTGTCTCATCTCTGCAATGGTTAATTGACGACATTGAAGTCGACGACAAGTGATGAAGGTGAGCCATGAGCGTCGACGGCGAGCTGTGTAACCTCCTACCGTAATTATAACCGAAATACGCGATGAAAATGAAATAGAGACCAATAAGACAAAAAAAACATTTATAAACCCATATACCAGACGGGGTTTTCACAAATATCTTTCAAAATCTTTTATAACCTGGTCTCACATTCACATTTCCGAATACAATTACTATGCGAAGATAAATAACATTTATACAAATATCAGAGTGCACAACATAATCATCCCGGTAATCTCAAGTTTCATATCTTCGCTAAACAATCATAGGGCACATTAGCCCATACAACTCCTCAAATAGAGATTACACAAACCCATCGAATACACACTCAAATACTCATCTAAATATACAAATAAACATCCCAACTGTTATGATAACCATCTACCAAACGCTCTTCCTGAAGGAAAACCTCGCTGCCCTTGGCTGCTTACTCCATCATCGATCTACTACCCTGTCTGAAAGGTTAGTAGGGGAGGGTGAGATTCTAAAGAATCTCAGTAGGGAAACATATACCAATATGCATGCAAGATCAGTGTTTAATGCTTGACATGCTTGCATCACAATAACACATGCTCACATAATGACATATCTACGTGCTCAATGTCTCAACAACATACTCATGGCCATAGCATAACTAAAAACAGAGCTACAATCATTCATATAGGTTTCACGTAATCAAGCAAAGCAATACATGCAAAAATACACAAACAAAAATATCAAAGCATGCAAAAGAGGTAAGTTCCCTACACTCTTTCCACATAAGCTCCAGCTCCGGCTGCTCACAATCAGGGCGATCATCAAACCCTATAACTAAAATCAAAGACATAGGGTTAATCCCTTTTTCCAATTCCTTAACTTTTAAACACTTAAGTTGGTTATCACTGACAACCTTTAGGTGGCTACTTAAAGCCTAAAGGGTTGGGAGAAACTTGACCAAAGTTCTCTTTTGAAACCTTACAAACCCATTTTTAGCTTTATCACTCGAGTGAGGGATGGCGCACTCGAGTGATGGACGACTCGTACCCGAGTGAGGACGGCTCACTCGTGCGAGTGCTTGCCCGAAAGCTATACCAAAAACAAAAAGTGATCACTTCACTTGAGCACTGACCGAAGCACTCGAGTGATGGACTTATGCTCACCCAAGTCCCATCGAGTGAAGCCCAAGAAGTGACTACCCGAGAGCACTGAAACCTTAGAACTAGAAGTGCACTTGAGCACTCCCCCCAGTACTCGAGTGATGGCACACAACTCGCGAGTGCTCACACACACTCTTGCCAAATGCTTATGAGTGTTAACCTGAGACACGACTCCAAGCACCAAAATGCATGCTCACTCGAGTGACGCACCTTGTGCTTGAGTAAGGACCCACTTCACTCGCGGGTGAGCCAATACACTCTTACTCCTTTCTCATGTGAGTACGACCAAAGCAAAAGGGAAAAGGGAAAATATCAAGCTTCACTTGAGCATGAACCTGACGCACTCGAGTGATGCTTATCAGAAGCCAAAAACGCAGCAACTAATATAGTTTCCCAAACTTACCCAATTTGCTTCCAATGGTTCCAAAACTCTACCACAAGGCTTGTCCCACATATTTTCACATAAGGAACCCATAGGACAACTCAAAATACCCAAAAATACATTATAATGACAATTTCCCTAATGGTCACACTTATTACACAATTTACTCAAATTTACCACTTTAACTTCCAATGATCAAAACCACTCCCAATGGCACCAAAACACCATTTGCTACCCAAAACACTAACCAAATCATTCATTACACAAATATATCAAAATCAGGGCAAATACCACAAATCACAAAACTTAATCAAATATCACAAAACTTAGATCAAAATGGTACAAATACTTACCTCTTCTTCTTTCCAATGCCAAATCTTTGATTCTCCATCTTTCCAAATTCCTCAAGCTCTCAAAACACCTTCTTTCACAAATCTAAAACCATAGCAATGAAGCTCTCATTACTATGAACAACTTTAAAGAAGATTATTTAAGCAAAAGAGGGCAAGAAGCTAACCAAATATCACCTTTTTCATTTTCTCTTTCTTCCCTTCACTTGGGCGAACATGGAGGCTTGGAGGAGAGAGAGAATCAGATTTTGGCTCCCCACTCACACACAAACCGACTTGGAGAAGAGAGGAAAGAGGAAAAGAGATTTGAAACTTTGACTTGATCCAAGGGCTCACATCATGCCACTTGTCTCTGTAACCCCCTCACCGTAATTACATCCGGATTACGAAATTTAAATGAAATAGAGACCAATAAGATGGTTTAACAATTTATAATCCCTCACTCGAGAGATGGGGCGTTCGAAAAATAATTTCAAAACTTATATATTCCTGGTCTCACATTCATGTACGGATATAACTACTTGAGAAATCAGAGTACATAATAAATATCAAAGTGCGGAAACTAAAATCCCGGCAACCCCGGGTTACTTACATAAATAATATGGGTTTTATATTTCCCAACAACGGGGATTACACGATCAAAATAATCATTTACATCAATTTACACTTTGGCAATCCCAAATCCAAAGTAAGGATAACCAACTATCCCAAAAATCCCTAATGTCCCTAAGAGACCCTAACCACTACGGGTTGGTCGCTTCTCCTTCGAGCCACTTGCCCTGCCTGAAAGGTTAATCATATGGAGGAATGAGATTCTTGAGAATCCCAGAGCAACAACTCACTCATACAATATATAAACACAAAGCATGTAATGTATCATGTTCACCAACATCATCAGCAACACAATGATCCATAGCTCGCGCCACAGACGACAGCACTCACGGCTGTATCACAATGCACTATGCCCGCTTACGCGGTAATCACAATGACAGCTTTCGCTGCAAACACTATGCCCGCTCGCGCGGTAATCACTATGCACAACGCCCGCTTTCGCGGTGAACACTATGTAGCAGCAACTCAAAGCACAATGTATCACTAAGCATCTCCAAACACAATGTATCACAAGGCACTATGCTCCACAGTACACAAAGCTCCACAACGTATCACAATGTATCTCAAGGCAGCAGCAGCACACAATGCATGATAGGCAAACATACAGTACATTTACACAAAGTATAAGAGAGAGGTCGCTACCTGAATCTTTCCTGATAATCTTTGGCACAGTGGGCTCACGCGTTCGACAGATGTCAAATCCTATTCAAATTAGGGACACTTGATCAATTTCTTTTCCATAATCATATTTCAACAATACTCTAAGTTGGTTATCGTTTAGGACTCTTTAGGTGACTAAAATAGGCCTAAACATATGCCTAAAGGGTTGGAAGAACCTACCCAAAAGACCCCTTACTCGAAGGCAAAACACAGATTTTTGGTCCTCTCACTCGAGCACAGATGCTCTCACTCGAGCACAAGTACGGACATCACTCGAGCACAAGTGCGAGTGAGACTGCGAGTGAGCTCCCGAGAGCATAAAGACACTTGCAGGAACTGGCTCACCCGAGCACGCTGACCCTCACTCGAGCACAAGGCCAAATACCTCACTCGAGCACACGCGAGAGAAAACCAGGAAGTGAGGACCCGAGAGCACCCAAAGCTCTCCAAGCATAGGATCACTCGAGCACAAACCACACCCGCGAGCACACTCCCACCCGCGAGCACACTCCCACCAGAAGCACACCTCACACCCGCGAGCACACCTCACACCCGCGAGCACACACCTCTCACCCGCGAGCACCTCACTCGCAAGTGAGAGCCCGAAAGCACAACTCCCTCCTGAAGCACAACCTCACTCGAGCATGACCCCCAGTGCTCGAGTGAGAAGGCTATGCTCGCGAGTGTCAGAGCACACTCGTGGCATCCTCCAGCAAGTGAAGACCCGAAAGAAACCCTTCACTCTGAACTCCCACCTTCACTCGAGCAGACCATGCCTGCTCGAGCATGTTCTTCGCTCACTCGAGCACAAAGCGCTGTGCTCGAGCATCACCCAAAGAAACCCAGACGCACTCGAAGCAGGACAGGGAAAACTCTTCCATCACTCGAGCACGTTCTTCCTCTGCTCGAGTGATGCTCATCCGAAACCCAGAATTGCAGAAAACCAGAAAAACACCAGATGGTCAAAATCATGCCCAAAGGTTCCCAAACTCCCCACAATGCTCATACACTCTAAGCACTAACTAGGGAACACAATGGCAACTCCACAAACACCCCAAAAACCACTTTGACCACAATCAACCACTAAGGTCTCTATGACACACATTTTCCAGATTTCCCTTAACACATTTCCCACATTCCGAATCTTATCCAATAATCAAATAACTCAACATTAACCCATTTTTACTATCAAACACCATAAAATCCACATTTTCAACATTTGGCATACTTAGGGCAAAATTTCCAGATTTTACCGAACCTAGCCAAAACTCAAACAATATATCCAAATGCTCTAAATGCCTACCTCTTCCCTTTGCTCAATCCAGAATCTTGTTTCTCCAACTCCCAATTTCGACCAAATCACAAACCAATACTATTTCAAGATTCTGAAATTACCATAATGTAGTTCTCAATGAGACACACAATATTAAAGAAGAGGTTTAGGGCATTAGAGATCAAACAAAGCATCAAAATCTCACCTTTCTTCTTCCTTCTTCCTTTGATCGCCGGAAACAATGGAGGAAAGAGAGAGAATATGGGAGAGAAAAATGGGAGGAGATGATGATGAAGACTTCTTCCCTTGCCTACACACACACTCCACCGAATTGGAGAGAGGAAAGGGAGTAAAAAGGTGGTTTTTGTCCTCTAGTGCATCATCCAACCACTACCACAATGCCACATGTCATGATCTCAAGCTCTCTCTCTAGGAGCTCACACAATCGCAAAGCGTAGGATCCCGACCCATTAACAATGAATCACAACCCTTGATCTTAAATACCACATGTATTTATTCCCAAAATTCACATTACATTAACTCAAAAGTGCTTAATTACACAAATCTCAATGATTATCAGAGTTATCAGTCCTAATCACAAATCGGGATATTACAATTCTCCCCCTGTCAAATAAATTTCGTCCTCGAAATTTCTACTCCCCTTGAGCCATAAACTCCGAATATCGCCTTCGCATATCTTCTTCCGTTTCCCAGGTTGCTTCCCGCTGAGTCATTCCCTTCCAGATCACTTTCACATAAGGAATACTCCGGTGTCTGAGCCGACGTTCTTCTCGTTCAATAATTTGCTCTGGCTCCACCGCATACGTGAAGTTATCTCGCAACTCCACATTCTCATACTCAACGACATGAGATGGATCCGGTTGGTACTTCTTCAATTGAGAAACATGAAACACATCATGGAGTCTGCTCAAGCTTGGAGGTAGGGCTACTCGATAAGCAACAGGCCCAATCCTATCAAGGATCTCAAAAGGACCTATATACCTTGGGCTCAACTTCTTTCGCTTTATAGCTCGCCCAATACCGGTGACAGGTGATATTCTCATAAATACATGATCACCAACTCCAAACTCTAGAGGTCTTCTCCTCTTGTCTGCATAACTCTTCTGCCGACTCTGAGCTGCAAGAAGCCTCTTACGAATGATTCGAATCTGGGCTGAGGTTTGATCCACAAGATCCGGCCCATAGAGCTTCCTCTCGGACAACTCATTCCAACACAATGGCGATTGGCATTTTCTTCCATACAACGCTTCATACGGCGCCATCTGAATGCTCGCATGAAAGCTATTGTTGTAGGCAAACTCAGCAAGTGGAAGGAAACGGTCCCAACTCCCTTTGAAGTCAAGAACACATGCCCGCAACATATCCTCTAAGGTTTGAATAGTCCTCTCTGACTGACCGTCTGTCTGAGGATGATAGGCTGTACTGAATCTCAACTGAGTACCCAGTGCCTCATGCAACGCCTTCCAGAATCTCGAAGTGAAACGAGGATCTCGATCAGAGATGATATTCTTCGGTATGCCATGGAGCTTCACAATTTCACGAACATAAATCTCTGCTAGCTTGTCCGGAGAGTAACTAGCCTTGATCGGTAGGAAGTGCGCCGACTTCGTTAACCGGTCCACAATGACCCAGATCGCATCATAATTCCTGATCTTGGGCAATCCCACAACAAGATCCATGGTCACACTTTCCCATTTCCATTCCGGAATCTCAGGACTTTGCAACAAACCAGGCGGTCTTTGGTGTTCAATCTTTACTTTCTGACATGTGAGACACCTCGCCACATATTTCGTCACATCACTCTTCATACCCTGCCACCAATACTCGGATTTCAAGTTATGGTACATCTTGGTCATACCAGGATGAAGAGTGTATTGGCTCTTATGCGCCTCATCTAAGATCTTCTGTCTCAACTCCGCCTTAAGTGGAATACAAATTCTCTTCTGATAACGAACCATTCCACTAGGCGACACATCATAGCCCTGAGCTTCACCACACTCTATTCTGACTAGATTACGCTGAATCCAGTCATCTTGCCTCTGAGCTTCTTCAATCTCAGCTCTCAAATCACTTTCCCCTTGGGAAACATTATAGTTGGCACAGATGATCTGGTTCGACAGATTCATATCACGAAAATCCGCAATCAGCTTCCCCTCGTGTATCATCATTGCTGCCACAACCACTGTCTTCCGACTAAGAGCATCAGCGACTACATTTGCCTTACCCGGATGATATTTGATTTCCAGGTTGTAGTCCTTAAGCAACTCCATCCAGCGCCGCTGTCTCATATTCAATTCTTTCTGATCATACAGATATTTGAGACTCTTGTGGTCGCAGTACAGTTCCACGGTCACACCATACAGGTAATGACGCCAAATCTTCAATGCAAACACTATGGCCGCAAGCTCCAGATCATGTGTGGGATAGTTCAATTCATGGGGTTTGAGCTGTCGAGAGGCGTAGGCCACCACACGTCCCTGCTGCATAAGGACACACCCTAATCCCTGCCCACTGGCATCAGAGTACACAACATATGTCGTACTGGGATCGGGTAAGATCAACACAGGTGCCGTAGTCAACCTCTGTTTCAGCTCCACAAAGCAATTATCACAATGTTCATCCCATACAAACGGCTGATCTTTTCTCGTGAGCTTGGTCATCGGCAACGCAATGCGGGAGAAATTCTGAATGAATCTCCGATAATAACCAGCAAGACCCAGAAAACTGCGTACCTCAGCAACAGTTTCTGGCCTCTTCCAGTCCAGTACTGCTTCCACTTTACTAGGATCCACAGCGACCCCACCTTGCGAGACAACATGGCCTAAGAATTTCACTTCTGATAGCCAAAACTCGCATTTACTCAATTTAGCATAGAGTTGCTTCTCACGCAATGTATTCAACACAATTCTCAAATGATGCTCATGCTCTTCTCTACTCTTAGAGTATATCAAAATATCATCAATGAATACCACAACGAATTGATCCAGATATTGTCGGAAAATACGGTTCATGTAATCCATGAATACCGCAGGCGCATTTGTCAACCCAAATGGCATCACTAAGAACTCATAATGACCATACCTGGTCCGGAAAGCAGTCTTCGGAACATCGTCCGCTTTCACACGCAGCTGATGATACCCCGACCTTAGATCAATCTTCGAAAACACACATGCTCCAGATAATTGATCTAAGAGATCATCGATTCTAGGGAGAGGGTACTTATTCTTAATGGTAACCTTATTCAACTCTCTATAGTCAATGCACAAACGAAGACTCCCGTCTTTCTTTTTCACAAACAAAACTGGAGCACCCCAAGGCGACACACTGGGTCTAATAAACCCTTTCTCAAGCAAATCTTCAATCTGCTTCTTCAACTCGGCCATTTCATTTGGGGCCATACGGTATGGGGCTTTGGATATCGAACCCGCTCCAGGCACAATGTCAATCGAAAACTGAACTTCCCTTTCCGGAGGTAATCCGCTTAGATCATCCGGAAAAACCTCAGGGAATTCATTCACTACGGGTATACTGCTCACAGCTTCACTGGTCTCTCCTTGTACAGAAAAGAAAACCATATACCCTTGACAACCCTTTAGCAAATACTTCTCAGCCTTAGCTGTCGAAAGAAAATTCAAACCGGCATTTTCGCCCTCAATGCTCTGAGAAACAGGATACACTATCCTCTTGTTCCCACAATCTAACAACACATTGTTAGCTCTCAACCAATCGAAACCCAAAATGACTTCTAACTGGCAGAGCGGCAAACAAATCAAATCTACTACAGACTCATGGCCCTCTACGGTTATAACACAATTTAAGCAGGCTTCTGTAGTTACAGCCTTCACACCCATCGGTGTTGACACAATCAGATCGAATGGCAACTTATGCACATTCAATCCCAGACGCTTCACACAAGCATAAGCAATAAAGGAGTGACTTGCACCCGAATCAAATAACGCTTGTAACTCAATGCCATAGATAAGAACTTTACCTTGTATCAGCTCTGGGGATTTTCGGGCCTCTTCGTGAGTCATAGCAAATACGCGGCCCTGAGTCCTCTGTCTCTGCTCTGGTCGTGGCTGTCCACACTCAACAGATGTATGTCCCACTTGCTTGCACTTAAAGCAAATCACCCGACCATCACACGTCTTGCCATGATGTGGCTGGTTGCAACGAGGACATGTCCATACACTAGGAGCCCTCTGATGATCACGACTCCCAGACTGATAAGGCTTCTTATTACCCCCTCTAAATGAAGAGGATGATCCCGAGCCCTTCCGCTTCTGAGAAGCACCGCCCTTACTAGGCTCACTATGACCACTACCAGCCTTAGCCGGATACAACTCTCTAAGATTATTCTCAGTAATCCGACATTCTTCAACGGCCTTGTTGAACTTGGAAAACTGATGAGTTGCTATTCTCTTTCTCATATCACGCCTCAAGCCCCGAATCAGCAAATCTGAGCTCAACTCCTCATCGTCCATTTTCTGAAGATAGGAGGAATATCGGGATAGGCGGGTAAATCGGGACAAATATTCGTCAAAAGACTCCGTGTCCCCTTGCTTGATATTCAGGAATTCCGTTTCCTTCTCAAGCCTCACTGACTTAGGAAAGTATTTCTCGTTGAAGTGTTGCTGAAACACCTCCCAGGTCAATGGCTCATTCTTTAACCGCATTGATAAGGCAATGTTACGCCACCAACGATCAGCATCGCCTTCAAGCTTGTACACTGCCAACTTGGCTTTCACTTCTGAGGGACACACTAAAACTTCAAAAATTTTCTCAAGACGGTGTAGCCAATCTTCAGCCGCCTGAGGATCAAACTTCCCTTTAAATGCCGGAGGTAGTTGTTTGCAGAATTTGGAGACCCAATACTCAAGGTCTCGTTCCTCCCTGACTGGCACTCCATGGGATCCTTGGTTCGGAATCACATGAGAAGGAGATTCAAGTGGTCGTGCCGACCCCTCAGCAGTATCTTCTAGTCTAGTCTCCTCTCGGGTTTCCCCTCGAGTTCCTTCATGAGTAGACTGACCCCGGCCCTCATTGTTCTTGGCCTTTTCAGCTCTAAGCTCTTCTCTAAGCTCCGCAATCATATCCCTCTGATCCTTTATCAAGCCCATTAACTCTTGCATAGGATCCGGTGGATTGTCATTGACCAACTCCACATCGGGATCTTCTTGTTGTACTCTGGGGCGACCTTTTGTTGTTCTTTTCATTCTACAAAGAACTCACCCCATTAATCCAACAATTATGGTATACACATCTCTACAGAGCTCATATATCCACAACTATAACTCAAAGATGTGTAATCGAACAGACATTTACTACCAATCCATTATCACTAAGGACACACTATGGGAGCTATCCTAGCAAACTCTACCCTTGCCAGGAACTGCATCTCTGATACCAAAAATGTAACCCCCTCACCGTAATTACATCCGGATTACGAAATTTAAATGAAATAGAGACCAATAAGATGGTTTAACAATTTATAATCCCTCACTCGAGAGATGGGGCGTTCGAAAAATAATTTCAAAACTTATATATTCCTGGTCTCACATTCATGTACGGATATAACTACTTGAGAAATCAGAGTACATAATAAATATCAAAGTGCGGAAACTAAAATCCCGGCAACCCCGGGTTACTTACATAAATAATATGGGTTTTATATTTCCCAACAACGGGGATTACACGATCAAAATAATCATTTACATCAATTTACACTTTGGCAATCCCAAATCCAAAGTAAGGATAACCAACTATCCCAAAAATCCCTAATGTCCCTAAGAGACCCTAACCACTACGGGTTGGTCGCTTCTCCTTCGAGCCACTTGCCCTGCCTGAAAGGTTAATCATATGGAGGAATGAGATTCTTGAGAATCCCAGAGCAACAACTCACTCATACAATATATAAACACAAAGCATGTAATGTATCATGTTCACCAACATCATCAGCAACACAATGATCCATAGCTCGCGCCACAGACGACAGCACTCACGGCTGTATCACAATGCACTATGCCCGCTTACGCGGTAATCACAATGACAGCTTTCGCTGCAAACACTATGCCCGCTCGCGCGGTAATCACTATGCACAACGCCCGCTTTCGCGGTGAACACTATGTAGCAGCAACTCAAAGCACAATGTATCACTAAGCATCTCCAAACACAATGTATCACAAGGCACTATGCTCCACAGTACACAAAGCTCCACAACGTATCACAATGTATCTCAAGGCAGCAGCAGCACACAATGCATGATAGGCAAACATACAGTACATTTACACAAAGTATAAGAGAGAGGTCGCTACCTGAATCTTTCCTGATAATCTTTGGCACAGTGGGCTCACGCGTTCGACAGATGTCAAATCCTATTCAAATTAGGGACACTTGATCAATTTCTTTTCCATAATCATATTTCAACAATACTCTAAGTTGGTTATCGTTTAGGACTCTTTAGGTGACTAAAATAGGCCTAAACATATGCCTAAAGGGTTGGAAGAACCTACCCAAAAGACCCCTTACTCGAAGGCAAAACACAGATTTTTGGTCCTCTCACTCGAGCACAGATGCTCTCACTCGAGCACAAGTACGGACATCACTCGAGCACAAGTGCGAGTGAGACTGCGAGTGAGCTCCCGAGAGCATAAAGACACTTGCAGGAACTGGCTCACCCGAGCACGCTGACCCTCACTCGAGCACAAGGCCAAATACCTCACTCGAGCACACGCGAGAGAAAACCAGGAAGTGAGGACCCGAGAGCACCCAAAGCTCTCCAAGCATAGGATCACTCGAGCACAAACCACACCCGCGAGCACACTCCCACCCGCGAGCACACTCCCACCAGAAGCACACCTCACACCCGCGAGCACACCTCACACCCGCGAGCACACACCTCTCACCCGCGAGCACCTCACTCGCAAGTGAGAGCCCGAAAGCACAACTCCCTCCTGAAGCACAACCTCACTCGAGCATGACCCCCAGTGCTCGAGTGAGAAGGCTATGCTCGCGAGTGTCAGAGCACACTCGTGGCATCCTCCAGCAAGTGAAGACCCGAAAGAAACCCTTCACTCTGAACTCCCACCTTCACTCGAGCAGACCATGCCTGCTCGAGCATGTTCTTCGCTCACTCGAGCACAAAGCGCTGTGCTCGAGCATCACCCAAAGAAACCCAGACGCACTCGAAGCAGGACAGGGAAAACTCTTCCATCACTCGAGCACGTTCTTCCTCTGCTCGAGTGATGCTCATCCGAAACCCAGAATTGCAGAAAACCAGAAAAACACCAGATGGTCAAAATCATGCCCAAAGGTTCCCAAACTCCCCACAATGCTCATACACTCTAAGCACTAACTAGGGAACACAATGGCAACTCCACAAACACCCCAAAAACCACTTTGACCACAATCAACCACTAAGGTCTCTATGACACACATTTTCCAGATTTCCCTTAACACATTTCCCACATTCCGAATCTTATCCAATAATCAAATAACTCAACATTAACCCATTTTTACTATCAAACACCATAAAATCCACATTTTCAACATTTGGCATACTTAGGGCAAAATTTCCAGATTTTACCGAACCTAGCCAAAACTCATAAACAATATATCCAAATGCTCTAAATGCCTACCTCTTCCCTTTGCTCAATCCAGAATCTTGTTTCTCCAACTCCCAATTTCGACCAAATCACAAACCAATACTATTTCAAGATTCTGAAATTACCATAATGTAGTTCTCAATGAGACACACAATATTAAAGAAGAGGTTTAGGGCATTAGAGATCAAACAAAGCATCAAAATCTCACCTTTCTTCTTCCTTCTTCCTTTGATCGCCGGAAACAATGGAGGAAAGAGAGAGAATATGGGAGAGAAAAATGGGAGGAGATGATGATGAAGACTTCTTCCCTTGCCTACACACACACTCCACCGAATTGGAGAGAGGAAAGGGAGTAAAAAGGTGGTTTTTGTCCTCTAGTGCATCATCCAACCACTACCACAATGCCACATGTCATGATCTCAAGCTCTCTCTCTAGGAGCTCACACAATCGCAAAGCGTAGGATCCCGACCCATTAACAATGAATCACAACCCTTGATCTTAAATACCACATGTATTTATTCCCAAAATTCACATTACATTAACTCAAAAGTGCTTAATTACACAAATCTCAATGATTATCAGAGTTATCAGTCCTAATCACAAATCGGGATATTACAGTCTCCATCTCAACACACCTCCCATGAGTTCATATGAGCACAACCACATGGGATTCCACCCTTTGATATATTACATTACTGTTCGCCGTTTAGCTTCCGCAAGCGCACAGGTCGCAAGTAATAATTTAGTAAGTGAACGAGTGTCGATCCACAAGGACTATGACGAAAGTGAGTTAATTATTGTAACTATGTTCTTAACTAGGTTGAATGAAATCATTTGAAATTGAGTATGTCAATTAAGGAAATTTGCTAAAAACAATAAGGTAAAATAAATGTAATTGTAAAATTGATTCTACTTCAAGGTTTAAAGGCTTAGGATTACTTCTTCCTCATTGTATTTCATAAAACTATGCAATTGATTCACTTATGATAGTTGTGTGAGTCCATATGCTAGTCAAAGATTCTAAGATCATTAATCAAGCTCTCTCAAGTCAAGATTGATTTTTAATCTTCATTAACAATGTTCAATCTCTTGTCCATCATTAATGAAAATCATCTTTCCCAAAGCAAATTTTCTTTAAACTATGTTAGGTTGTTAGATATATCTCTATTCTAACAACAAACCTTCCATTTAATCCATAAATTTCAAGTCTAACATGATTTTTCTCAAGTTCTACAACCAAAATAGCCCTCTCAAGCATCATTCAATTGAACTAAACTAATCATGTGGTGATCAAGCACAAGATAGTAATTAAGCATAGAGAAAAATCAACATATATTCTCAACAACTAGCAAAAGCAAGAAAATATAGTAGTTTTAATCCATACAATGAGTAGAAGTAATCCTAAATGAGGGTTTCTAGCTACTCATGATCAATACAAACCAAAAACTCAACACAAAAGGAAAATCTTGAATTTCTCCAAGAAGCACCAAAATTCTCCTCAAGCTCTCCAAGAAGCCTCCTTGTGGTTCTTGAGCTCTTCCTTGTGCAGAATGTCCCAATTTCGGCGCCCCCATTAGGTTAAAAACACAGCTGAAGCTTCACTTTTTCAAAACACATAGTTGCAGTATTGCAACTTTGCTTTCGCTTCGCTATAGCGAACCCACAGCGTACGTGGTCAGAAGGGCCTATTTTTTATGTGTTTTCGCTTTTGCTTCACTGTGGCGTAGCAAAAGCAACCGGGGCACCTTTAAGCTACTTTGATCTTCCTTTTTGGCTTTTGTTCTTCTTTTCTCCACCTCCAAGGATCCATGTAAGCTTCCATTTCTTGTCATCATCCTCCTATAAAGAGAAGTATTTTATGAGCTTTCCAACTTTCTTCAATTTAATCTAAAACCCAATACATCTAGCTCAAAATTTGCACTTTTTCAAGTATTTTAAACACATCACATTTTCCTTCATATGTATAAAGTTTATGCACAATTTTAGTTTAAAACCACAAATATATAAGAAAAATGTGATGAAATACAAGAATTTCTAGAGAATAGCAATAACCAATCTCAACCATTGATCTTCAAGTTACCAATGAGTTTCTTCCTCAGTAACCGATCAACTGGTCGGTAACTTTACCGTTTTGCCCCCGATTATGGCAACTCACTTGGAATCACCATCAAACTCATTTTCATATTTCTTAATCCAATTTGGGATCCTACTAAACCATGCCTTAACAGTCCACTAATCTCAGGTTTATTCTCTAAGCTCAAGTCTCAAAAGTCGGGGTATTACAAGCTACACCTGTGAGAGCGAGGCGAGCGAAGTTGCAAAGGCTTTCAAACATGTGACTATGAGAGGTAAAATTGCAAAGGCTCTTGAGCTGCAATAGGGTCGGACCTCTTCAATCTTTACTTTCTTAGTCATTTACGTGTTTTGCTATTTATCATCGTTTATAGTTGAACTTGCGATTTGTGACTGTGAAGTTGCTCATGTGTTTTCTGTCGTGATTTATGGTCTCTTGATTTATGCTTCTCTTATGACAATAATTATTGCATTAAAATATTATTGAAAAGGTAAAGTCGATCGGTGGATCATATCCGATTGTGATTATTGATTTCTCTCAATTATTGGGCTCATGATTTTCCTTGAAGATGGACCATGTTTTGTATTATTATCTTGCTTTTGTGAACTTGTTACTGTGAAGTTGCTTCTGCATTGCTCGTGACTTGGAACTTGATACTATGAAGTCACTTCTATGTTGCTCCTTATTTAAAGCCCCTAGTTCTTATGATTTTAAAACCAACTTACCAAGAGAATGGAAAATGGAATGCTAGTTACTCATTAATGGTCGTAGAGCAAAATGAAAAGATAATGGCTGCACACTTATGGCGAATTGATGGACTGATGTGAGACAAAGGACTCAGATAAACTTCTTAGTTTATTCTTCACACGTATGGTGTTTGTTAAGTCTATTGATGCATCATATTTAGTCAAAGATGCTACAACTTTATTCTCATTGTTTTCTGAAGTGATTGAATGGATTGGTCCGAAGAATATTGTTCATGTAGTGACTGACAATGTTGCCAACTATGTGGCATGCGAAAGGTTGATCAAGGAGAAATATATAAATATCTATTAGTCCCATTGTGCTACTCATTCTTTAAATCTTTTATTGAAAGACATTGCAAGCATGCTTTGTAATATCCCGAATTTTGAGATTTGAGGCTAGAGAATAAGCCTAAATTAAGTGAACTGCTAAGCCCCAGTTTAGTATATGTCCCAAATCTATTATCTAATGTCCCTTATATCTTTGGGGCATTAAAGAAAATAAAATGGTGAATTTTGAAGAAAGTGATTATGCTTCCAGTGAAATCGCCTATGAGAAAGTAAGCTTGTCATGTGATTTTTTATGACCAAATGATGATTAAAAATTATGAAATTTTACAGGGTGAAAGTAGAAATCCTGAGCTTTAATTTGATAGGTCATATGAATCAATTAGAGCTATATACAAAAAGTTATAAATTTTTGAAGTCAGCAATGAAAAACTATGAAGTCTATGGAACAACATGAAAAGATTGAAATTTTGGGGATTGTGTGCTTCTAGCTAGTAAAAGGCTATATTTTTCCTTGAAACTAGACTCAATAAGGGTTCCATAGCCTTTAGAATCACTTCAATTCGATATTTCTAGAATTAGTTATGATTTTTCAAAGTTTGGGAAGAAATCTGCAAGAATTTTGTAAAAAATCTGAAAATTCGGAAATTAAATTAATAAGTAAATACCATATGATATATCATCTTCCTCCTCCTCCTCAGCCCAAAACTGACGCCATTTCAGAAAAATAGAGAGAAGAAGTTGTGTTCTTTTAGAAAGAGAAGGAAAGGAGAAAACTCACGAGATAGGTCGATTTCTTCGGTGAATTCGTACCTAACGTGTATAATTCTTCTCCTAAGCTTATCTTCTATGTTGTTTGAGGTGTTTGAAGCAAGATTTTTGGAGTTGGGAAGGTTAGGGTTTCAGCCAGGAAAAGGAAAAACCAGAGGGAGCTTGAGGTAACTTCCAAACTCTTGTATATTTACTATTCTGGCTACTGTGGACAATTTAATCGGTGAAATTTTGCCAGATTGTCTTTGGTTTTAAATTTTGGAAATTGAGTTGCTTAAGGGTTATGCTGCCCAATTTTGGTTCAAATGGTAGTTGTAACCTAATGTAATAGTTAATAAAGTGGTTAGGAGTAAAAAGAAACATGTCTACGGAGCCAAAACCGAAAAACCCCAATTTTTCCTGAGGAACTGAGAATTTTGGCCAAGGTGTAACACCCTGCCTTTAATCATGTAATTATAATTCGATATTAAATAATTAAAGTAGATTAGAGACCTTCGGATAACTTAAACTCGTTTCAATCTCCTACTTTGTGGTAGGGTTTTCACAAAATCATTCAAAATCTCTTTCCTGTTCCTGGTCTCCATTTCAAAATTCGAATATAATCACCTGTGCAGTTTATCTACATTCACGTATGACAGAGTGTAAAACCAATTCCCCGGCAACTCCCGGATTCTATACATATATAACCTGAGGTTTAAGTATCCACTAGGGGATTACATCCAAAATCGAATATACTATTCATATTTCAGATTATACAGTAATCCCGAATTCAAAAGAAATAACCAACATTTCCAAAATCAACTATACCCCTAAGGGTCCTAATTGCTTCGGGTTGGCCACCTCTCCTTTGAGCCACATGCCCTGTCTGAAATGTTAGTCATAGGAAAGAATGAGATTCGAGAGAATCTCAGTAGTAACAAATCACTCACACAATGCATAAACACAAAGCATGTATATAAATCACAAACAGCAACAGCAGCAGCAATCTCAGAGATACATGGTTTTCACCACAAACGACAGCACTCACGGCTGTATACACAATACGACAGCTCTCGCTGTAATCATAATCACGACAGCTTACGCTGTAATCACCATCACGACAGCTTACGCTGTAATCACAATAACGACAGCTTACGCTGTAAACGACAGCTTGCGCTGTAAACGATAGCTATCACCAGCTGTAACCGCAGCAGCATCAAAGATTCATCACAGAACAGTGATAACACACACATACAGAGCATTACACATAGTATAAGAGATAGAGTCACTACCTGATCCTTTCCTGACGTCCTTCAGCGCAGTTGGCTCACGAGGGCGGCAAATATCGAATCCTACAATTCCAAATGCACTATTTAGACACTTCCATAGTGTTACTTAGGGTTATATGAGTCTATAATGAAAATTTACAAAAATACCCCCGGGGACCCGGCCTGGGCCCGCCATACCCGGACCGGTTGCACTTTTCTCGAAATTCTAATCTGGGCTATCCTAACATATTTCCGCCCAAGGAATCCATTTCCGGACACGGAATTATCAAGTTCAATGTCAAATTACGAAATTGCCCTTGGCAGCCCTACTTTTAGGGTTTTAGGGGTGTTTCCGTAATTATGCTTTCTCGGCCTTTTTTGAAAAAATGCCCAATTGTAACCCCACCTATTTTCGCCCATTGAATCCAATGGAATCATCAAATCATTGAAAATCCAACTCTAAGACCCATTTACAGCCTTGGCCGAAATATACATGTTCTCCGGGAAAAATTGGGGTTTTACGATTTCGGCTCCGTAAACGTGTTCCTTTCTACTCCTAACCACTTTATTAACCATTACATTAGGTTACAACTAACATTAAGACCCAATTTGGGCAGCATAACCCCTAGGGCACATCATTTCCAAACTTTAAAACCAATGGCAATCCGGCGAAATTTCACCGATTAAATTGCCCACAGCAGCCAGAATAAGCAATATACGAAAGTTTGGAAGTTACCTCAAGCTCCTTCTAGCTTTTCTCAAGAGTGGCTGAAAACCCTAGCCCCTTGAACACCAAATTGTCTTCTCAAACACCTTAAATAACATAGAAGATAAGCTTAGGAACAAGGTTATACGCGTTAGGAGCTAGATCGTCGGAGAAATCGGCTTACCTTGCGAGATTTCTCCTCTTTCTCTCTCTAAGAGCTCTCAACTTTCTCTCACTATCTTCAGCTGGAAATGGCGTGAAATGGCTGAAGAAGATGAGCAATTTGATTAATAATCCATGCTGACATCATCTTTTAATGAGATGATGTCAAAATTCCCATTTTCGGATTTTCTGGCAGATTTTCTGCCCAAACTTTGAAAAATCATAACTAATTCTAGAAAAATCGAAATGAGGTGATTCCAAAGCCAAATGAAATATATTTAAGTCCTCTTCATAGGAAAAATATTTTCCATTACTGAAAATCACCACAAAATTCCCAGAATTTCAATCTTTGCATACTGTTCCAGAAAATAATTAATTTCGCTGGGCAAACTTCAAAAATCCAAAAATCTTAGGTCACAAATCAAAATGATACAAATTATATGTTCATTTTGAAGCTTGACATGTGAACTTTAATACTGGAAAATTTCAGAATTTTTAGACACCATTTGCCTATTTAAAACGTCCATACAAATTGGCTGCCCTGTACAGAGTTTTCAACTTTTGCACGATTGTTCCCAATGGTTCCAATTTCACAATAAACACTCTCCCCACATGAATTTTCACAAGGAAGCCATTGGAATCATTAAAATATCCAAATTCCCATCACACATTCTCCAAAAGTATTTATTCAACAATAATTATATCCACTTTTAAAGTCATTAGCCCTTAATCACTTTTTGGGATATTACACAAGGCTAGTTTGGAAGGGTTAGAGTTGGATTTTCAATGATTTGATGGTTCCATTGAGTTCATGAGCAAAAATTAGGTGGGGTTACAGTTGGGCACTTTTTCGGAAAAGGCCGAAAAAGCATAATTATGAAAACGCCCCTGAAACACTAAAATAAGGGCTGCCAGGGCAATTTCATAATTTGGCTATGAATTTGATAATTCTGAGTCCATAAATGGATTACTTGGGCAAAAATATGTCAAGATAGCCTAGGTTAGAATTTCGAGAAAAGTACAGTCAGACCGGGCACGACGGGGCCGGGTCGGGCCCCCAGGGGCAATGTAGTAATTTTTCTATATAAACTCATATAACCCCCAAAAACACTATGGAAGTTTCTAAATGGTATATTTGGAATTGTAGGACTGAGTTAAGAGCCTGAGTTGCTGGCACGCAAATCGAGGAGAAAAGGCTGGAGGTAGGGGACTTACCTTACTTGCATGTATTTTCTATCTTTGCTTGTGTAATGATGTATGTCATTGCTTTACTTGATTGTGTAAAGCATATTTGAATAAATGAAGCTCTATTTCTGTTGTTGTTGTGGCTATAGTCTTGTTGCATGAAACATTGAGCATGCAGAAATGTCATTATGGGGCATACATCTAGTTAAAGCTAACATGTCATACGCACATCATCTATCACGCATGCATTATGGTATCTGTTTCCTACTGAGATTCTTTTGAATCTCACCCTCCCCTACTAACAATTTAGACAGGTGAAGACATAATGTATGCTGAGAACAAAGAAAAGAACCGTATGAGGGGATTGCGGTGGTGGAACGAAGACGGGAAGATGTCTTCATTTCACTCGAACGAGTTCAGACACCCTGATAGCCATGTGTGGCTACATTGATGGTAATTATTATGCACGAACCCCTATGGGGAATTTTTATAATCGAGCACTTTTTATCAGTATTTTTATGCTATTCATGTGTTGCCCACCGAACCGCATATCATTTTCCGTGAATACTCTGGTAAAGGTGAAATTAAAATAAGGGCGTGACATGCTACATGTGTCGAACATTGTAGTAAAGGCATAGAAGATAATAGTATTTGCTTACAATCACATGATATTCTTGTCTTGGTTGGGGAAAGGTCCGGTTGAAAAGAAATTGTGCATCCTGGTGCTACAAGGTTTACCACTACTTTTTTTTACTTTGGACGGCATATATATGTACAAGCATGACTTGCAAGCCCTTATTGTTGATAAACACTTTGTGGACCAAAGGCTATCTAGGACTGCTACAGGAAAATTTTTTAGTGCAATCATCTTAGATAGCCCGTTTTGGAATGAGTGCTACCATATTGTGAAGATTGTAACTCCTCTTATAAAATTGTTGAGAATTGTTGACTCAGACAAGAAGCGTTCGTTGCCATATGTTTATGAAGGCATGCAAAGAGCAAAAAATGGAATTAAGGAAATGTTCAAGAGGAATAAAGATCAATACAAGCCTTACACAAGCATCATTAAAGTACAATGGGATAAACATTTAAAGACCAATCTCCACGTAGCTTCATATATATTGAATCCATAATTCGTATATGGTCCAAATTTTGTTAACAAGGGAAGGTTTGTGCAAGCTTTGATTGATGTGGTGGAGGCTAACTCAGTAAAGATGTTGATTGCTTCAAGATAATGAAGCAAGTGACCTTGTATCTTGAAGGCAAAGAATCTTTCAATAGATTAACATGTAAAAAAGAAGCTGAAAAACTAGATCCTTGTAAGTAACTAAGTATTCATCTTTATTGTTGAATGTTTAATAGCATATTCATTGATTGTAACTAATATTATGTACATGTTTTATTTTGTAGATGAATGGTATATGTACTATAACTATTCAGTTCCAAAATTGCAATGTGTTGCAACATGTATTCTTAGCCAAACATCTGCTTCTTCTGGTTGCGAGAGAAACTAGAGCTTATTTGAACACATCCATACAAAATAAAGAAACGAATTGGAGAATCCAAGGCATAGAAAAATACTTTTATTTAATGTGGATTTGGTTTACACTAACTTTAACTTACTATTAAAGTATAGATAACTTTAGATATTATGAAAAATGCTTTTATTTAATGTGGATTTATTTTTAGCTAACATTATTTGTTATTTGAAGGAGTGAATTGAAGAAAAAGAAGACAAGTTATGATCCCCTTGACTATGAGTCTATTGACGAGGTGGTTTTTTGGTTGATTAAAGAAGCTCCCATTCCATAATTTAATAATAAAGATGTAGAAAATCTTGAAGGCCTTCTTAATAATAAAGGCATGGCAATTTCATCAACTATGGATAGGATTATTAAAGGTTTATATGTCCTATTAATATTCTGTTACTAATTGATTATCCAGCCATATCATTATTTTTTATATGTAACCATTCATATTAATTATTGTCATGCATATGCATAGGTGATAAAGATATAGACATTGGTGAATCCCCTGCTTTGAATGTTGATGTTGCTACCACTTATGCTTTCCCCAATCCAGCTCCTAATGTATCATCTCCAATAGATTTCCTTGATGAGTAGTAGAGTTTGATGTCAATGATTATTAGGGGGAAGAACTAGGTAGAGATGACTGATGAATAATGATTAAACTTGTTATGTTTTGGATATTAGTATTTTGATGTTAGTTTTAGGTTATGTTTGATGAATGATGACTGAACTTATGATATTTTGACTTTTTTGATGTTAGTGATGATTTATAAATGATGGTTCATATTGTTATTTTGTTATTGTCAATTAAATAATAATATTTTAATATGTATGGTCTGACCTCCAATTGAGCCATTAACTCTTGACCCTATGCTACAACCAATTCATTGCTTGGTATATTTTCTCGTTCCTTGGTCTTTTTATTGGGTATGAAAAATTATCCTCAGGGTGTGTTTGGTTGGGAATTTTTTAAGGTTAAGTGAATGTGAGGTTAGGGGTGGGAAAATTTTTTGTCCTATAATGCTCCCCTCCCCTCCTTTCTCAAACCCTCCAATTTTGGGGTTTTTCTGAGGAAAGAGAAAACTTGTATCTCATTATGACCAAATTACCCATAGCAATTTTTTTGATATTTCATAGCAACCCTTGACCCCTCTAACTAAAAACCCTTTTTCTCCTTTGATTCTTTGCTCATCTCCTCTCCTTCGATCGACCAAATCAATAGATGCCACTTGTTTTAAAAACTCTTTACATATTATTGCCTATAGCAAAAAATCGTGTGGTAAATTTCTTCTTTTGATGATCTAGTGAGACAATTAGTCATCATCTTTATAATGTGTTAAGAGTCATCATTGAAATAGGAGAAAGTTTGTTGTACAACTTGATGGGATAACAGTCCCTCCTGAAATTTATGTACATGATAGGTTTTACCCTTTTTTAAGGATTGTGTTGTTACCATAAATGGAACACATATATGTGTGAAAGCATCTACTAAAGATGCTCCTCGATATCGTGGCAAGAAAGAGTTCCCCACACAAAATGTGTTAGTAGCTTGCTCATTTGATTTAAAATTCACTTATGTGCTCACTGGGTAGGAAGGCACAACATTTGACTCTAAGATTATAAAAAAAATGCATTGACATGAGAAGATAAGCTCAAAATTCTTGAAGGTAAATATTACCTTGTGGATACTAGCTTCATGTTAACTAGTGGACTGATTACACCTTATAGAGGAGTCCGTTATCACTTGAAAGAGTATTCAGAAAGAAATCCCCCAAAAATTATGGAGAATTATCAATTTGACACATTCACAGCTACATATTGTGATTGAAAGAACTTTTGGTGTTTTAGGAAAAAAATTTGACATTTTAGCCAATTCATTTGAGCCTACATATGTAGTAAAAGCTCAAACATGTATCGTTGGAACATGTTGCATTCTTCATAACTATTTAATGAGCATAGACCCTAATTGTAACCCTCTTCCGTAATTATATCCGAAATACACGATTAAAATGAAATAGACACCAATAAGAAGCAAAAACATTTATAAACCCATCTACCAGACGGGATTTTAACAAATAACTTTCGAAATCTAATTAACCTGGTCTCATATTCAATTTCGAATACAATTACATCATGCGGAATATCACATTTATACAAATATCAGAGTGTACAACAATAACTTCCCGGCAACTCCCGGGTTCATACCTTTATATAGAATTCATAGGGCACATTCGCCCTTTACAATTTTCCAAATAAGGGATTACACAAATTCTCATCCCAATTAACCAAATATACATTCGAAACATGTACAATATCCAAATATACATAATCCCAACCATAATGATAACCAACTACCAAATTGACAACCCGAAGGAGTCCCGTCGCCCTTGATTGCTTGCTCCATCCTCGATCCACCTACCCTGTCTAAAATGGTTGATAGGGGAGGGTGAGATTCGAGAGAATCTTAGTAGGACAACAATATCAATATGCACGTATGATAAATGTTTAATGCATGACATGCTTGCATCACACAACTCATGATAACACAATGACAATTTGCAAGCTCAATGCTTCGAACAATATACCTATGGCCATAGCATAAATTGAAACATAGCTTCAAATCATACATAATTATGCAAAGCAAAGACATGCACCAACACACACTAAAAAAGATATCAAATACATGCAGGAGAGATATGTTCCCTACATTTGTTCTTTCCACGTAAGCTCCAGCACCGCTTACTCACGACCAGGTGAATATCGAACCACGTTCAGGGCGAACATCAAACCTATAACCAAAGTAAGGACATAGGTTTATTCTCTATTCCAAATATTTACTTTTATATCACTTAAAGTTGGTTGTCATTTGAATCCCTTAAGTGTCTAATAATAAGCTCAATAAAAGCTTGAAAGTTTGGGACATTTTAGGTTGGAAATCACCTTTTAAAATCTCAAAATGCTGAAAATGGGGGTTGGCTGCAGCCAAGAATCCTCTGGCTGCAGCCAGAACATGCATAGAAGGTTTTTGGCTGCAGCCAAGAATTTCTGGCTGCGGCCAAAACGTGCACAAAAACTTTTGCGCTGCAGCCAAGGCAACTTCAAAAATTCATAATTAATTCTAGAAAAATCGAAACGAGGTGATCCCAAAGCCAAATGAAATCTATTTAAGTCCTATTTATAGGAAAAATATGGGCCATTACTGGAAATCACCAAAAAAATACAGAATTCCACGAAATTGCCTTGCTGTTCCAGATTTGCACCCAGTTTCGACATCAAACTTTGGGCAAACATAAATCTCAGTTCACAAAACGAAATGACACAAATTATATGTCCATTTTGAAGCTTAAGATGTGATCTTTAAGACTGGAAAGTTTCATAATTTTCTGATATTATTTGCCTATTCAAAAAGCCAACACAAATAAACTGCCCAAAACAAACTTCCAAAGGACAGATTTTTTCTAGTTTTGCACCAATGATTCCAATGGTTCCCAAATTCACACCAAATACCATTTCCACACAAATTTGCACAAGGAATCCATTGGAAATACCAAATCAACCAATTTCACATTATATTGACATGTTTCACAATGAATTGCAACATGTCACACAATATCACATTTCAACTCAACATTGCACAATTTTCCATCTCAAGTTCCCAAATCAATTCCAATGACCAAATTACACAACAAAACACCATTTTCAACACAAAACACATGACAATTCATGCATTTCACAATTCCACCAAAATCAGGGCAAAATTCACAATTCACAAAATTCATCCACAAATCACAAAACTTAGATCAAAAGTCTTCAAATACTCACCTCTTCCTCTTTCCCAAACCAATTCTTTGATTCTTCATCTTTCCAAATTTCCTCAAGCCATCAAACACCTCCAATCAAGAATCTAAAACCATAGAGATGAAGCTCTCATCACTATGAACAACTTTATAGAAGAGTGTTTAGGCTAAAGAGAACAAGAACAAGGCTAAAACATCACCTTTCATTTTCTCTTTCTTCCCTTAAGCATGGCGCCATGGAGAATGAAGGAGAGAGAGCATGAGATCAGTTTTGGCTCCCAATTCGCCCACTTAACTGACCTAAAAGGGAAGAGAGGAGAGAGGGAAGAGTTAGACATCTTGACCCAATCCAAAGGTCCACATTTTGCCACTTGTCTCAATCTCACCACATCTCCTATGAGCTCACATGCACACAAGCACATGGGATTCCACCCTTTGATCTATCACACAAATAAATCCTAACCATTGATCTTGAAGTTACCAATGAGTTTCCTCTTCGGTAACTGACCAATTGGTCGGTAACTTTACCGTTTTGCCCCTATTTCTGGCAATTCCCTTGGAATCACCATCAAACACTTCATATCGTTTCATTTATCACCAAAACATGCCTTCCCTCTATTCTAAGTCAATTTGGATGTTAATCCACAATTGAACTCAAATACAGGGTTTCAGCGTTGCTCACAACGCATACGAATCACGGTTCACATCATATTCTCCAAAAGGGTTCATTTATCACTAATGACATCCACTTTTGGAGTCATTAACCCTTAATCACAATTTGGGATTTTGCTAAACCGGGGCTTAGCAGTCCACTTATCCCAGGCTTATTCTCTAGCCTCAAGTCTCAAAATTCGGGGTATTACACTAATGAGGATCTCATAGGAGATATAGATCATGAACTTGCAACTCAATTTGAGTCTGCTAATAATAGTTGTGATCAACATGGTGACAATAAGGAGGCTACCCAAGGACAACTTATTAGAGATACTATAGCAAATGAGATGTGGATTGATTATCAAAATAGGATAATGAGATGTGGTGGTAATGTACCATAATTTGTTTGAAGTTTATGGGATGATGAACTTGTTCTAAGTTTATTTCAAGTGTTGATGTGGTTTAGTATGCTATGAAGTCAAATAAGATTGAAGTTAGATTTTAATATATTGTTATTTAAAGTTTGTATCTCGATGGTTTAATGTATTGTTATTTGAAGTTTGTATCTTGATGCTATGTATTGTTATTTTAAGCTTGATTTTCAATGTGTTCTAATAACTTGTTTGTCGTATACTTTTAATACTTTTGTAATAGTATGTTGCCAAAATCAAACAACCATAAGCAATGTTTGAATTGAACGGAGCTATGGATGACTGCCTTGCTGATGCTTTTATAGAACAATATAAATATGGCTACAAGGTAAATGGTTCATTCACTTGCACAACATATGATAACATTGTAAAAGAGATGAGTGCCTTGTTTGGTATTGAAGTTGATAAAGACAGAATTAAGAATAGGTGGAAAACTTTGAAATAAAAAATTTCTCTAATGTTTATAATATTTTTAAACATAGATTGAGTAGGTTTGGAACACAACATCACATATATGGGAGGTAGAGGATGAAGTTTGGGAACAACTTATTGAGGTTATTTTATCTTAACATTTGTTGGGGAGTATTTTTCAAACAAATTTATTGACATACAATTTATTCATTAGTATTGACTATTGTTTAAAATTTGTTTTTATAGTCCAAGCCTCAAGCTACAGATTGGAGAAATGTTCTTATCCCCAACCATGATAAGATGTCCATTTTGTATGGGACTGATAGAACATCAAGGGAGAGAACTCGCATGCTTGGGGAATAACAATGATAATGTTGGTTCCCAAATATAGACCATTTTGAAGCTCTTGATAATAGTACCATTCAAGAGAACTCACTTGGAGTTGCAAGTGGTTCCTCAAGAAAGAAGCAAAAGGTAATTCAAATAAAGAAAAAAACTTTGACTTGGTTAGCTTAAGGATGTCATGTATGAAGTTGCACACCCAATCAATGTTGGAAATCAAGCAATGATTGCTGGAAATGAAGCATTGAGAGAATCAAATGAAATAGCAAGACAAGGAATTGAAGTAGCTAGAGAAAGAGTTAGAAAGCTTCCTCAATTGTCTGGTGAAGAAATATAGAAACTAATTCAAGATTGTTGCTTCTCAACAACCAATGTTACTAAGATCTATAGAGTTCTTATGGGTGATGGTGACCTACTAAGGACATTTGATGAATATCCCTTTCTTGCCTGCAAGGAATTGCATATGGATGTTGTGAAAGACTTAGCAATTTAGTTTGCTAATCATTTAGAAACTTTTGATGTTAGCAATTTAATTAGCTTGCCAACCTTTTGGAGACTTTTGATGTTACAACATCTTGCCTATTGAGTGATTTTTGATAATCACTTGGTAACAATATGGATGTTTTGATGTTAGCAATTTAATTAGTTTGCTAACCTTTTGGAGACTTTTGATGTTATAACATCTTGCCTATTGAGCAATGATTTTTGATAATCACTTGCTAACCATATGGATATTTTGATGTTAGCAATTTAATTAGTTTGCTAATATTTCGGAAACTTTTGATATTATAACGTTTTGTCTATTGAGCAATGATTTTTGATAATCACTTGCTAACCATATGGATATTTTGATGTTAACAATGTAATTAGTTTGCTAACCTTTTGGATACTTTTGATGTTACAACATTTTGCCTAGTGAGCAATGATTTTTAACAATCACTTGCTAATCATATGGATATTTTGGAAAACTTAGCAATATAGGACTTGTGTAGTTTGCTAACCATATGGAAATTTTTTATTTTATGTAATGATGTGGCCTATTATGTATTGATTTTTGATAATGATGTAAGCTGATATGACAAAAAAAAAAATATAAGCTGATATGCAAAATATTAATTATCTATTAGAATTTGTAAGTGGATAAAATTGTTTTCTATTTTGTAATGGCGGAATTTGGCCATGACTTTTTGGTTCCTAATTCAAGTAGGTTTATTAAATACGTTCCATTTCTTCCTTTTCATGATGACTAAATTATAATTCTATTAATAAATTAATAAATAATAATTTTAATAAAAATTGTAAAAGAAGAAGGAAAATATATAGATAAAGAGAAAATGATATATTTATCCATTTATAATTAGCTCCTTAACCTTAAATTTTTTGTTAAAAATTCAAGTTAAATTTGTACAATACCCATTATTTACTGCATGAGGTAACTTGGGCCTATTTATTAAACAAATTAAAAATTGTGTATATTATTGTGTGGGGTAGTTAAAGTTGCTAATTTCCCGCTAAACTCCCATTGCATTTTTTATTTTGTTTTTAATAAAAATTTATTTATATATTTAACATTAAAAAATTAGTTAATTTTTTTATTATATAATTATTATTTAAATTATTGTCATCTTATGGTTTTCGATGATTTGTTTTAATTTCTCATGTTATTTTAAGGAAAAATGGTAATAAAGGATTCAGAACAAATGATATTTATTAAATAGGACTAGAAAAATTATAATAATTTACAGTGTGAAAATATCAAAATATAAATTTAAAAACACTAAATTATCCCTCACAAATTTAATCCCATAGTCTATTTTTTCGATTATCTTGAATTTTTAAATTTCACTTAACTAAAAAAAATTCTCTAATTTTTACAATATACATTATAAATATATTGATAAAATAATACAAAATCAAAATTTATTTGAAAATAAAACAATATAATTTTGGAAAACTCCATATCTATTGTAATTTATTATATATATGAAAAAAGATTTTGTATATCAAAAAAATTATAAAAAATTGTAATTTTATTCCATTCAAAGGAATTGGTATAATAATTCCAGTTAAATTTGTACAATACCCATATTTTACCGCGTGAGGTAACTTGCGCCTAGTTATTAAATAAATTAAAAATTGTGTATATTACCGCGTGGGGAAGTTAAAGTTGCTAATTTTCAGCTGAACTCCCATTGTATTTTTTTATTTTGTTTTTAATAAAAATTTATTTATATATTTAACATTAAAAAATTAGTTAAAATTTTTTATTACATAATTATTTTTTAAATAGAACAAATGATTTTTTATTAAATAGAGCTATAAAAAATTATATTCGTTTACAATGTCCAAATATCAAAATGAATTTAAAAATACTAAATTACCTCTCCTAAATTTAATCCCATATTTTATTTTTTTCAACTATCTTGAATTTTTAAATTTCACTTAACTAAACTAAATTCTCTATTTTTTATAACATACACTGTATATCTATTGATAAAATAACACAAAGTTTATTCAATTTTTTTAAGAATTATCATTTTATTTTTGAAATCGACAAAAATTTTAACTGGAAATAAAACAATATAATTTTAAAAAAAAACTCCATATCTATTGTAATTTATTATATATGTTAAAAAAATTATATATATATATATAGAAAATTATAAAAACACATAATTTTAATCCATCCGAAGGAATTAATATAATTTATTTTTAATTTAGATCAAATTTATATGGTGTTATTAGGCCTGAGCAAGGAGCCCGCAACCCGATAAGCCCGCCCACACCCGTAATAAATTTATCCATTTTGGACCCGCCTAAAACAGGCCCGTAACAGGCGGGCAAATTACCCGCCCATTTAAGCATTAAATAGGTGGGCTATGGGTACCCCTTCGGGCTGCCCATACCCGCTTGTTTATTTTTTTTATTTATTGGTTTTATTGAAGATTCAATAGAAATGTAAGGATGATGCATGTTAAGAAGACTGATCATGGAAAGATGCCAATACTTTTATTGAATGGCTTTTGTTAACAGTTTTATTCCTTTAGATTCAAAGTTCGAATACTCTTTTTAGTTGCGATTTAAGGCTTAAATTCTGAATTTCTGATTGTGAATGTTACTATGTGATGTTTTAATTTAAATTAAAAGGTATATTGCAGACAGTTATATGAGTATTATGTGTTTGTTAACTGCAAAAGCGCAGTACTGTAGGGCTTAAAGTATGGCAATGAATTGTTTTACACTTTGCAATAGCCAGGATTTTTTTAATATCATATGATAAATGGGCTGCCCATTTCCCGCCCAAATTTGGACGGGTATGTCCGGCCCGTTTATTACTGGGCTATCTTAGGTACTTAACGGGTACGGGCTAGCCCGTACCCATTAAGACATAAACGGGCGAGTAATAAGGTCAGCCCAGCCCGCCCATTACTCAGCCCTAGGTATTATAAACAAAATTATAATTATAAGATTTATTGGGACATAAAATTATCCATGACAAGATTTTTTGTTAGCTTTAATTTTCCACTAAAATAACATAATCATATGATTTGTTGACAACTTCATCATGATTAACCAACCTGCAATAATTAAAATCACTCTTCATTTTATTGCTTCCTTGATTGTTATAGTGGAAATTGTTTTGTGAATATTGGTTATCATGTTAAGATTTTGGTGTTGTAGTTTTTTATTGGTGCTATGTTGAAATCTCTTCCTTGATTCTTCTGGATGCTCTGTGTTTTTTTCTCCACAGGTAGCAATGAGTGTCATAAACTATTTTGCTATTGGGCATCTAATAGTTGTGGTATTGATAGGTTTTGTATCAAGTGTGAAGCGTTCATACAAGGTTCAGGTCAAGCCTCTTGACCTGGAAGCTCAAGTCCCAACCAGTCCTCCTTTGCCTTCATTGATGAGCCCGCTACCTCGCATAAAAAAACTTCCACCTCCCATTCGAATGGCAAATTTCATCCCATATTTTATTTTTTTCAACTATCTTGAATTTCCAAATTTTGCTTAACTAAACAAAATTCTTTATATCACAGAATTATTCAACTTTTTAAGAATTATCATTTTATTTTTGAAATCAACACAAATTTTAATTGGGAATAAAACAATATAATTTTAGAAAAGCTCCATATCTATTGTAACAATGTAACATAATCATAATCATATGATCAATATAAATAATAAACATCAAACATTTAATGGCTCATAGTAGGTGCAATCCATAATTCATGAAAAGTAAGGTTTTTTTTCTTAAAAAAAACCTACAGTTATCAGTAGGTTTTTCAACAAAAACCATTTAATTTGTCATTTAAATACAAAATATATTTAAAAAGAAGGATTTGTTTTTAGCTAATAACAAAATATCCTTCTACCCAAAAACAACAAAAGGCGTATAGCAAAAAGCCTATATGTGTAAGCACCACCCTCCAGTGCTTGTCGTGACTATCACTATTCGAATGGGAGGTGGAATCAGAGGCTTGGGTGGAATTTTTTTGATGTGAGGCATCGGGCTCATCGGTGAAGGTGGAGTGGGCATTCTGGGACTTGAGCTTCCAGGTCAAGAGGCTTGACTTGGACCTCGTATGAACGCTTCATACTTGATGCAAGGCTTATCAGTAGCAAGATTATTATAAGTCCTATAGTAAAATAGTTGACAAGACTTATTGTTACCTGCGGAAAAAAATACATACAGGCAATCAAGAGAGCTTTTCCCAACATGAGCACTCTAAAAAATGAACAAATTCACAGAGAATCTTTCGCGTTTAAATCCTGCAGGTTCATCTTGAAGTTCTGAAATTTGGTTTCTACAGATTCTGGAGCTCCAAGTTTACAACTAGAGTTAAATAGAGTTTCACAATTGAAACTTTCCATAGCAATCACAAGTTTCAGAACTACCAGATCTTGTTCAGTTATTATGATAAGCAACACATATACAGAGTGAGTCAGAACCAAAACCAGATGACCTTTCCAACACAAGCTATTAATAGCTTTTAAGACATTAATAGGTGAATCAGAGCAAAGTAACACCACAATGGCTATATTCACAAACAAATGATACTACTCCTCAAATCCCACACACAGTTCAACCTTAAGTTCTTCAATTTGTCCACATCAAACTCCCCAAATTTGGCAACCTCATCAAAATCTCAACTCCAAGCTAACAAAACCTTAACAGAATATAGAAGAAAATTACCTTACAACAAAAGGGTAGATTATCTAAAACTTAGACTGGAACACTACTACTTCTAAGCTACGATGGCAGAGACTAAGAGTTGAGATGAAAACAAAGTGGATTTGTGATAGAGTAAGGAAGAAGAGTTAGGACAAAATTTAGGTTCGAATTTTTTTTAATGGGTGTGCCTGCAGCAAAGCCTTTTTTACTGAGGTATATATGTAGTTGAAATTTAGAGTTTTGAAACCAATGGACTCTTATAAAAAAAATTTTTGTTTCGATACACAAAAAATAATTCCCCATGTCAAATAAAGCACAGAGCAGAAAAACAAGGATAAATATAAGACACAAATAACCGAAAGCACCAGACTAATATTGCCCTCATTCAAACGCCCCTTCCTCCATCTAACATCATTTTTAGAGAGAGAGAGAGAGACTAACATAATAGAACAAATAAAGGAATTAATTCTTTTCGATAGATGAAGCGAAGAAGTTGAAGCCACGATGAAGAAGAGAACAAACGAAAGCGGCAGAAGCTGAGGACTTATTTTGAGTATGAGGAGTAGTGAGGCTTGCCAGGTATTTGAGTGTCATGTCGTGCCAGCTGGTGCCTTTTTACTGCATGAGGGCTTGTGCCAAATTAGTACCGCATGAGGTTAAGGGAGCACCTTCCTGTAAAACATTCAATTCCTGTAAAGTATTTAATTTCAGTTTGGGCATGCACATATAAAAGTGTATTCTACAATATAAGAAACAGATATAAGGGACATTGAAGGTGTCAGACTAATGTAATTAAAATTCAGATGATATTGTAATATCATGAATTGTGATTAAGGGCTAATAACTTCAAAGTGACGTAATTAATGTAAATGCCTTGTAAAAAATGCTTAAGCTTATATGTATGTTTGATGATGATTTGGTAGAAGTTATGTTAATCAGGGGTGAAATGGGAAATTCACTTACCAGTTGGTCAGTTATTGAAGAGGAGACTTATTGGTAAATTGAAGAACAACGGTTGAGATTAAAAGTCAAAGGAATCAATGGCTAGGATTTAACCATGGGGTGGAATCCGATGTAAATAAAAACATGTGAAATCAAAGGGGAGGAACAAGATTGTGCCAAGTGTCATCTTGAGGACCATGGATGAAGTCAACATTTTCAAACTCATTTTCTCTTCCCTCTTTCCTTCAAGTCGGCTTGTGTATGGGGAAAAGAAAGAAGTTGGATCATTATTCTCTTATCTCATTTCTCTCTCATTATTCTCCATTTTCTCCACACAAGGAAAGAAAGAGAAAGGAAGGATTTGAAATTTAGGTAGGTAAATGACTTCCCATGCTCAAATACTCTTCATTAACCTTGTTCAAGAAGTTGAGAGCTTGACTTCTATGTTTTCAGAATTTTGAAAAGTGGTGATTTGGTGTTTGCTCAAATCTCAAAGTTGGAGAAACAAAGATTTGATCTTACCAAGTGAAAGAGGTAATGATTTGATATATTTTGATGGTTGTGTTTTAGATGTTGGTTAAGTTTTGTAAATTCTGGAATTTTGCCTTGAATATTAGTATTAAATGAAAGTAGGAATTGGAGGGAGCGTCACTGTTCAATTGGTAGCTTGTGGTATTTTGAGTTGGTTGGAATTGATTTAGAAGTAAGAAATGAAAGTGTTAATGATTTAGTTATTGAGTGGAATATGGAGATTTAAGGACAAATTGTATTTGGGGTGTGATTTTGGATATTTTGAGGTTACCAATAGATTCCTTATGGAATTTTAGGTGAGAATGAGCTTTGGTGCAAGTGTAGAACCTATTGAGATCAGTTTAGGCCACTTTGGAAACCATACCAGTTGCTGCATTTCTGGCTTCTGATGCATATCACTCGAGTGCATCAGTAGATTTTTGTTTTTCTTTGGTTTCTCAGTGGTGTTTTTGAGTGGAAGGGGTGAGAGTGCACTTCCTGACTTGCAAGTGAGATATGATTCCACTCAAGTGAGCATGGGCATGCTCGAGTGAGGGAGTAAGTTTAAGACCTGGGAGTTTATGGTTGCTCTCGGGTAGTCACTTGTTGGGCCTCACTCTTTGTTGCTCGAGTGCACTTGTAGTCATTACTCGAGTGCAGCTTCCTGTACTCGAGTGAGTATGAGAAATATTTTGAGGTTTGCTCTTAGGCAGACACTTTTTGTGTCGCACTCGCTGGGACTCGAGCACAGGTGAGGGCAACACTCGAGTGAGACCTTATTCACTCGAGTAAGGCAGCCTAAAATTAGTGTGCTTTACTCGAGAAAGGTATCTTTAGGGTAGTTTCTTTCAACCCTTTGGGGATATGTTTAAACCTATAATAGCCACCTAAAGAGTCTAAACGATAACCAACATAAAGTACTATGAGATTGGGAAAACTTGGGAAAAGAGATTGACGGGTTGTCCCTGATTTGGTTTATAGGATTTGATATTTGCCGCCCTCGAGAGCCCACGGTGCATAAGAACGTCAGGAAGGAGCAAGGTAGTGACTTTTTCTCTTATACTGTGTGTGAAACATTGTATGTATGTTTGGCATGTATTGAGAATACTTTGTGAATACATTGTGAATACATAGAGATTGCAGCAAAAGCTGACGCATAGTGATACTTTGTTAATACATAGAGATCGCAGCGAAAGCTGACGCATAGAGTTTACAGCCATGAGTGCTGTCATTTGTGGCATGAGCCATGATATGTTGTGCTGCTGATACGTTGTGCTGCTGCTTAACATGATCATATATGCTATGTGTTTGTGCAATGTATGAGTGATTTGTTATTACTGGGATTCTCTTGAATCTCATTCTTTCCAATGACTAACATTTCAGATAGGGCTAGTGGCGTTAAAGAGAAGCGGGCAACCCGGAGCGATTAGGACCCTATGGGGTATATTTGATTTTGGGAGTTGGTTATCTACTTTTGAACTCGGGATTACTGTATATTCTGAGATGTAAATATTATATTTGATTTTGGTTATGTAATCCCCTATAGGAGACTTATAAACCCTTAGATTATATATGTATAGAACCTGGGAGTTACCGGGGATTTAGTTATCCACTCTGATATATATGAATGTAAATTAACTACACAGGTAATTATATTCGAAATTCGAAATCGAGACCAGGATGGGAAAAAGTTTTTGAAAGATTTTGTGAAAATCCTACTACAAAGTAGGAAGATGAAATGAGTTTAAATTATCCGATGGTCTCTAATTCAACTTAATTATGTATGTCGTAATATAATTACGCTAATCAAGGCAGGGGGTTACAGATATCACATATTATCACATGTTATAAACAGAGAATGCATTAGGCTACCAAACTCTAACCTGTAATGTTATATGTTTGACAATGCACCCCAGGTAAAAACTAATTAAAAGTTGTCAAACGCCATCAACCTAAGTGAACCTTGACTCTGCTAATTAAATTGCCAAGCTCAAACAAAAGTGAAAATTTGGGACACCAAGGCATGTTAAGTGATCAAAGACGACTTACCATTACATCTCTGCTCATTTTTTCTGCTAGTTTTCCTTTTGATGTGATCCTAGACAGCATAGATTTCACATCAACCTAAGGGAATGGTTATGATACATGTCCTTTTGATAAAGGCTTATTCAAATGCTTGTTCATGAGATGTTTGTGTGCTTAAGGCAACTGAAGCCAAAATAAAGCTTTTGAGGATTCATCAAACATTGCAGCAGTAAAGGCAAACCTAAGGACACAACTTTTATTCAGCACACTAATATACAACTTTGCCCTCTCATCATGAAGTATGTAGCCTTGGCAGAGATAATGTTGGTGAAGGTTAAAACATCACATATATGTATGAATTAACAAATATAAGAATCTTCATGATGAAATTGCATGCATAAGATATAGACCTTCTTTTTCTATATGGTTCAAGAATTTTCAAAAGCATCTTTGGCACTGTAGTGTAACCAAGAGGTGGTAAATCAATTATGTATATATGGAGATCTCCACTAGAAGATGAAGCTCCAAGTATGAAGTGAGGCCTCTTTTTTATGGTTGTACTACTAGTATTAATCCATATAAGGCAATATGATATGTACCATATAAGGCAAACGATATGCCATAGCAGTGGTTAATCCATCTAATGATATAAAGGAAGAAGTGGGCCATTTAGGTCTGCAACAAGTAAATACTAATTTCTATTCGATAAAGATCAACAAAAGTGAAAAATTAATGCAAGAGTATTGTATAATGCAAATAAGATAGATTAATTCTTGCTAGATTGGAGTATGGATCATAAATGAAAGAAAAATGAAATTAGCAGTCCCTTCTAAAATAAGTTCTGAATTGCCTGGAAGAAGACAATATACTATGCTTTCTAATTGCAGTATAGAACATTTCTACCTAAACCTTATACAAGAGTTGTCACATTCTTAGCATATGAGTCATAGTATTAATTAAATTTGATTCCTAGTGTAAAAGCCATTCAAACTAGAAGGTTTTGAAAGAGAAATTCATTAATTAGTAAATGAATGTTGAAATATTTCTTTGTTCATTGCATCATAGAATTAGAAAATATAATCAAAATATGGGAGCACTAGACTTTGTTTCCCACCCAAAAATGGCAAACACATGAGTAGTTTATATAATAAAGGCAATTATGCATATGACATAGTTAAATTTTGACAATAAGGAAGAATATAATTACAATAACAATATAAGGCTATAGAAGAACATACCATTCCAAAGACAAGTTTATAAAATTTATCATCATATTGTCTTGTTTTAAGGTCTTGAAGAAGTCTTGTAGTTTCATAGATTGGGTCCACCAACTTGTAGGTTCCATTTCTTACATTTGCTTTGGTTGTCTTTACTATAGTCTTCCTAGAGTCAGAATGTAACCCCCTACCTTGATAAGCATAATTATGATCCAAAACGCTTAATAAGAATGGATTGGAGACTGACGGATAATTTATAACTCATTTTAACTCCCGCCTTATGGTAGGGTTTTCACAAATTCTTTCAAAATGTTTTCCAATCCTGATCTCAAGTTCAGATTTCGAATATAATTACCCTTTGTAGTATATCACATTAATACATATCAGAGTGTACAACAAAAATGCCGACAAACCCCGGGTGTCATATAGGTACTAAGGGTTTACAAGATTCCCTTTTTGGGGATTACATAACTATATCCCAAAATAATATTTACAATCCAAAACAATATATCCCTACAAGGTCCTAGCAGCTCCTGGTCGTCCGTTTCTCCTTGGAGCCACTTGCCCTGTCTGTAAGGTTAGTCAATGGAAAGAATGAGATTCAAGAGAATCTCAGTAATAACAAATCACTCATACAGTATATAAACACACAGCATATAAGATCACGTTTAGCAGCAACACAATGATACATGGCTCACGCCACATACGACAGCACTCACGATTGTATACACTATACGTCAGCTTTCGCTGCGATCTCTATGTATTCACAAAGTATCACTATGCGTCAGTTTTCGCTGTGATATCAAAACATCACAATGTATCACAAAGTATTCACAATGCATGACAAACATACACACAATGTTTCACACACAGTATAAGAGAAAAAGTCACTACCTTGTTCTTTCCTGACGTTCCTCGGTACAGTGGGCTCACGAGTATAGCAAATGTCAAATCCTATAACCAATGCCAAGAACGATAGATTAAAGCTTTATTCTAATTTCTTTAATAACTCATGATACTTGAGTTGGTTATAACTATGGTCATTTAATCAAGTCAACTAAGGAGCTAAAGTGGTCAATTAACCTAAAAGGCCAATTTCTAACCTCAAAGTTCCACAATATTATATTATGCCATAAAATCTTCAATTTTCGCATAGGTGACCAATCTGCCAAAATTTTTCAGCATATTTGAAAAATCATAACTAATTCTAAAAAAAATCAAAATGAGGTGATCCAAAGCCCATTGAAAGCTATTTGAGTCCTCTTCATAGGAAAAATATGAATCATTACCAGAAATCACCACACAATTCCAGAATTACACAAAATTCCACATTGCTCCAGAATTAAGTCCAGTTTCGACATCAAACTTTGGGCAACCAGAAATCCCAGCTCACAAAATGAAATGACACAAATTATATGTCCATTTTGAAGCTTGGAATGTGAAATTTAAGACCTAAAAGTTTCAGAATTTTTAGACACCAATTTACCTTTCAAAATGTCCCTACAAACTGACTTCCCTGCACAGAGTTACACTTGACAGTTTTTCCAATTTTCAACCAATGTGTCCAATGGCTCCAAAATCAACAACCAACCCTATTTCCACACAATTTTTTGTGTAGAACACAATGGTAACATCAAAATGAATAAATTCCCACTCATTCTCCATGTCCTGTTTTGGCAGAATTTTAGGGTATTTCACAACAAACAACCACTTCACTATCTAATCACTAAGCTTAGCTCATTTGCCTCCAAACCAACATATAAGCACATACATAGGATGAAAGCTTCATGATCCCTAATATACTCTAAAAACAGAAATTAGGGCTATCACAATAGCCCACCACAACTCAGCCAATTAAAGCATCATATACATCAACATAATGCTCTTACTCACCCTTGCTTCTTCTTGTGTTCTTTTCTTGATTCCTCAACTTTTGTTCTTGCAAGGTGGCTGAAAACTCCACTTCTTAAAAAACAAAAACCATAGAAATGAAGCTAAGGAAGATAGGAACAAGTTTCATGAATGTCACTTGAGCCATAGATGAGGTTAAGTAGGTGAAAATCCATGTAGAAGATCTTACCTCAACTTTGTTCTTCACTCTCTCTTATCTTGCTGAACTTGGCCGACCTTGAGAAGAGGTGGGAGAGTGAATTATGATCAGTTTTTCTCTTCCCATATTCTCTTAATATCTGACTGAAAATGTGGCCCAAAGAGAAAGAAAAGTTGTGATGGAAAATAATTCTCTTTACACAAGCTTATGCCATGTTGACTTTGTTCATTTGATTAAGTTTTCTCTTGCCTCTTCTCTTCTTGCTTTTGGACGTGATATGGTCTGCCCAAATGGAGAAATATTATTGACCAACATGTTCTTCAAAAGGAGAAAGAAGGATTGACCAATTGAATGAACTTGCATAGCCATTGGTTACACAAATTTTCTAGTTGCAATTTTTGACTTTTCAAGGACAAAAGTGAAGAAGTGTATGAAGTAAATTCTCTTTCTTTCCTCTCTTTAAAATCTGAACAAAATAGATGCTTGAAAGAGGTTAAAGCCTTATAAAATATCTCTTAGCATCTCTTCAACTTATCATATTTAATTGCCTTTTGTTGCAATTGTTGACCAAGTCATCATCCTTTTATAACTTTGTCAAATTGTCTCCTCTTGCTTTCATTTTGAGTCAAGCATCATTCCCTCTTGCTTTGTCTCATGCCCTACACGAGATTATGGTTCTTTGAAGAGGAAAAATGATCTTTATAATATCTTCTTGAATAATATAGTTTAATGTTGAATTAGCATATGCTAATTAGACTTGTTGACTTCCCTTTTTTGTGTTTGGCCAAAAATGCTTCCATGTGTCTCATATTATGGAAAAATAAATATTCTCCTCATATTTCCCTTCCATAAGCCATTTTCCCCCTCTTCTCATGTTCAAATTAGTCCTTTAGTCATTCATTTTTTTTTACTTTAGGCGAAAAGACTAAATAGTTATCTCAAGTTAATTAGAACTAAAGTCATAACAAAAATTCTAGAAGTAATTTTGTCATTAATCCCACCATCTATTCTGTACATTTAGCTCTTGAATACATTTTGGGATATTACACAAAAGGGATAAAAGATATAAATAGTTTATCCCATCCAGATCACCAAACTAGATCGTGAATATAGAAAGCTTACTATCAACACTTACATAAAGAAAATACCAGAGAATTAGACAAGGTATTCAATTCTATAGTA
The DNA here is from genome assembly GCA_963242795.1 of Inga leiocalycina. Classification (NCBI taxonomy): domain Eukaryota; kingdom Viridiplantae; phylum Streptophyta; class Magnoliopsida; order Fabales; family Fabaceae; genus Inga; species Inga leiocalycina. The sequence continues at coordinate 63,570,741 of OY725320.1, forward strand.
CCAGACATGATTAAGCTTTATAGTTGACTCATAGCAAGATTTTAAATCAACTAGCTGCTTAAGTTAACCTACTTTACCTTTAGGGAACCATTATCCTGACCTCTTGGTCCAAAATAGAATGATATACAGCCAATGGTGACAGTAAATTGAGAACTAGATATGAAAACACATCATCCTACTTCTCTATTTTCTCATTCAGAAAATCAAAATATGAACCTATGTCCTCATGATGTTTGCTGCCACCAGCAAACTCAATTGACAACTCTTTCATTGGGTTCTAAAACCTAAAAATTGAAACAAGTGATAAGCAAGTATAACCAAACTGCTTCAGTCACAGAGCTAAAGGCAATAACAATTTTCTCTATGGCTGAGACTTCACCAGCACTCTTCTGATGGTCACAAGCTGCTACATCTATAAAATCATCGTCCTCTGTATTTATGCATAAGGCAACTTACTTACTTTTTGTACAACTCACAAAACTACAACAATTATATGAACTAGAAGTGAAGAACATGTTGTCATCATTCAAAGATGTATAAGTGCATACACACTAACACTACTTATGCTTTAGGTTAGATTAAGAGAAGCCAGAAACTTTACCTAATATTAACCATTCATCACTTTGGCATAGCATTAATCCCTCGTTATCATGCCTAGTTTTTCCTAATTTGATAAAAATTTCATGTTAGAAAAAACTTCTAAAAAATGTCACCTTTAAAATATTGATTTTTTGTTATTTAATGCAAACAATAGATAGGAAAAATTGTTATTAGCTCACCATCCTTATAGCCTCAGATTCCCTTCCTACGGGTGGAACAAAAAAACCTTCCAACCTTTTACTTGTCCTCGCCTTTCTAGTCATAATTCTTGTAGGTTGAGATGTTTTCCCTTTTTCATGACCTAGAGGTAACTGAGATGCTTAAGATGCTATGTTTGGTCCATCAAGATTATCATTGCCACTTTGATCTTCATCATGACACCCACTATCAACATTACTTCCTCTTGTATCAAAATTGCCAGCCCATTCTTCACTATTACCCCCTGTACCAACATTACTGCCATCACCGTTGGGATCATCATTGCCACTCTTCCCTTAAAGATTCTCCTCATAACATTATTGACAGTTGCTCCACGACCCTCACCACCACTCCTACCAGACAACAACGCTTGTACCCGTGGATCTATTGTTGTCAATACAACTAGAGTATTGATGGTAGATGTATGAAGGATATAAGCATCATGGTTAAGAGGAGACTAAATCATCTGTATTATGTTGGTAGGTAAATGAAGGACCTTAGAATTATCAGCAGCAAAGGTGTTGAACATTTTTGATCCGTTGTTGGCAAAATAGGAGATAAACATCTTGTTGGAAGGTTCGCTGGCAGGTGTTACAACAATCTTATTATCAACAGAATCAACATTATGCATCTCTGATTGTGTCCTTATCAAGTACTTCTTCCTTGAATTTCAACTTGCTATGCTCAATTTTAGAGCATATTTGCTGACCTTTTGGTGACCTAGTAGGACATCATAAAGTTGTGACAACCAATCCTCATCTAATTCAAGCTTTCTATCAAAATATTACTGAGCTGCTACTTGCGGGAGGTGGTGTACAGGATGATCCAGGAACAAAGCAGTGGTGCACAATCTCCTTAATTCTCCTTGTTGGAGATAAGGATAATTGAATGCGAGATTATGATATGGCTGCTAAACCACCTATAAAAATGGGAAAAATCAACAGTTTTAAATAATTTTCTAGTGCAGTTAAAAATTTCGAGTGGCAAGTTTCAAGGGACAAGAACGTAGATGTTACCTTACTAGGATCTAGCTCGGAAAAGATCTTCCATAGCTCTTCCATCAAAGGCCGATGCTTCCTATAAAAAAATCCAACATTAGCCATTTCAGTCACCCATGACATGATAAGTGGAAAGGATGCTTGCACCATAAGAGGGTCGAGTTTCTTAAAGCAAACTAGTACTAGCTTTGGTATATGGGTTAGGAAAAATACCTACAAAAAGAAAAACGGAACAAAGTAAACATTCGTATTTGAAATATTCATAAAAATACATAAATATCTTTTTAAAAATATAAAAATTAAAAAAGAGATTAAAGAGATTACTTGTAACCTAAACACACATCCAAATATGCTAGTGTGTTTTTCATCTCCTTTACATGCTTTCAAGCTGGTGTGAAGGTTCACCCAGCTTGCAGCGTCCCATGCATATGTACTTATTTCTCCCATGTCCCTAAGGAAATTAAAAAATTTTTTGTGGACATTACTTTTGCCCATCTCTGGAGAAATCTGCTATACCGAGGAGGTCTGCTACTCAAGCTATATGATTCAATGTCTCTTCATCAGCATTTACTCCATCAAAAGAGTTGATAAATTCAACCAGCTACCTCATGCCAAACAAAATTACCTATAAGGGTAACCCTAACAAGTTCAAGAACTTCTTGACTTGTTAGATCTAGGGTGTTACTGTAAAAAACAACTAGTTTATCATCAATTGGCAAACCAGTTATCATCAACACATCTTCGAGGCCAAAATACAATATGTTCTGGCCAATGTGAAAGTTTCTGATGTCGTAGGCCTCTATCATTGCAAGAAGGGATTTAACATGAGTGATTTTATCACTAATTTCAAAGATGAACTCAAATCCTGACCCCTTCAACTTATGCTTGACTTTTTCGTAGAGTCTAGCCTTAGAGTAATAAGAAACCAACTCCCTAGGGTTTAACCCCTCGCCTCCGCCACCTAGAAATTGTATCAATAATCAACAATAATTCAACAACAATAACAACACTTTCAACATTTCAAACTTACCAATCACTCTTCTAGGATGTTGTTGTTTCCCTATAGGATGTTCTTCTGCCATCTGCCAAACTTCTGCAGAATGCAAGATAGAATAGAAAAATACTAGAGCTAAAATATGAAATCTCTAGTCCAAAACACAATAACTTTATGACAATTCTTTGATAATCATTACAAATGAAAGTATTACATATTTATAGATTCTAAACATAACTGAAAGACATAACTAACAATAAATGAATACATAATAATTGCTGCAACCGAGATAAATGAAAATTTTTTTAATGGGTGTGGCTATAGCCAAGAAGGCTTGGCTACAACCTAAAACTTGCTGCAATAATTTTGGTGACCAAAAGTTTCTTGGCCACAGCCAAGATATACTTGGCCATGGCCTAAAAGATTCTGCCTCCTTCATGGGCAGGCGCAAAAGTTTCCTAGCCACAGCCCAAAAGCTTTTGTATCTTGCTTGGCTGCAACTAAACTAATATTGGCTGCAGCTCAAACCTTTCTGCCAATTCAAAACTTTCTGACCTGCTTTAGATATCAACACCAAATGTTGAAACACACACACACACACACACAAGGATTTTCTATGCTTTCCAGCTTATGAACATAGCACATAACACCACAACTCAATCAACTACAACGCAAATTCATCTTGAATCACGCACAATCATAAAACATCAATAAATACATAGAATCACAAATTCATTTTCTTCTATGTACCATGTTCACAAAAGAACAATGAATAATGAAAACTAGACTGAATTCATGCAAACCAGACATAATTTAGTAACAAATGATCAACAATTTCCCATATCAAACAAAGCACAAAGCTTTTACTAAGCTGAAATCATAAGTGAAATTAACTCAAACTCTAATCTTGTATTCCGTAAGCTATCCTTAACAGTACAACTACTCTAACCCTTAAATCAAATTCTTATAAGTTTAAGCCTAATTCTTACCAATCCCAAAATTTTCTGACTTGCTTCAGATATCAACACCAAATGTTGAAACACACAAACACACACACACACACACACACACACACAAGGATTTTCCATGCTTTCTAGCTTATGAACTTAGCATATAACACCACAACTCAATCAACCTCACCACAAATTCATCTTGAATCACACACAATCATAAAACATTAATAAATACACAAAATCACAAATTCATTTTCTTCTATATACCATATTCACAAGAGAATAGTGAACAATGAAAACCAAATTGAATTCATACAAACTAGACATAATTTAGTAACAAATGATCATCAATTTCCTATGTCAAACAAAGCACAGAGTTTTTACTAAGCTGAAATCATAAGTGAAATTAACTCAAACTCCAATCTTGTATTCCGTAAGCTATCCTCAACAACACAACTAGTCTAACCCTCAAATCAAATTCTTGTAAGTTCAAGCCTAATTCTTAACCATCCCAATAACCTCTTAGAGCCAAAAATTTCTGCACCACTAAATATATGCAGGCAATCAAAAGAGCTTTTCCCAACATGAGAACTTTGAAAAATGAACAAATTGACAGAGAATCTTTCATGTTTAAATCCTGTAGGTTTATTTTGAAGTTCTAAAATGTGGTTTCTATAGATTCTGCAGCTTCAAGTTTACAACTAGAGTTAAATAGAGTTACACAATTGAAACTTACACAGAGCACATCGTGTTCTTCTTCTGCTGGAAAAACCTACTGATTGCATTAAGCCAAGCCAGAACATTCCTCTAATCCAACACACAAATGGTTTTACTGGATTATAATATTTCATTCACAAATCCAAAGCCATACAACAGAGGTTTATATAACAGTAGGAGAATAACTTACTCAATCCTAAATAACTAACTACTAAAACAATAATTGCTCATGACTCATATAATAACAACCACTAACAGTAGCTGCAGAAAAACAAGGATAAATATAAGATACAAATAACTAAAAGCTAAAATCTAACCCATATTTTCAAATTAAATTATGGTTTTGAAGTTTCATGGTGTTTGATTATACAAATGGTGTCTTATGGTGTGTAATGGGCATATGAAACTAGTTTGAGGTTTAAATAGGAAGTTGGTAATTTTTGGATTTTGTGTATAATTTCTGCCAAAATAGGACACATAAAAGGAGTGAAAATTTGGTTTTTTTGAGATTTCCATTGTGTTCTACACAAAAAACTGTATAGGAATAGCCATAGTTGTAAATTCTAGACTATTGAAATATATATTTCAAAACTGAAAGTGCTGCCAATGTAGGTTTTGTGCAGGGTAGTCTGTTTGCATGATGTTTTTAAATAAGTAAATGGTGTCCAAAAATTGTGAAACTTTCCAGTCTAATAGTAGACATGTCAAGCTTTAAATTGATATAAAATAGGTGTAATTTGGGTGTGTGAGCTCGAAGTTATGCATTTTCAAAGTTTGAGGTTGAAACTGGAATTGGTTTTGGAACAATATGGAAATTCGTGGAATTCTGTATTTTTGTGGATGAAGATAGTAGTGGGTAGTATTTTTCCTATGTAGAGGATTTAGAAAGCTTCAATAAGGACTTTGAACCACTCCATTTCAATTTGTAGATAAAGTTATGATTTTTAAAAGTTCAGCCAAGAAACAAGACAATTTCTGGCCGTAACCAGGGGATTCTTGGCCGCAGCCAGAAATTCCTTGGCCGTGACCAACACTCAATTTTAGTGTTTTACATTTTTGAAAGGAGGTGTTTGGTCTAGCTTTCCATAACCCTTTTAGGCATTTGTTTGAGCTTCTAATAGCTACTTAAAGGACTCAAATGATAACCAACCCCAAGTATTTTGGAATTATTAAAGAATTGGAATAGGCAATAACTTATCATCCTTAATTCTAATTTATAGGATTTGATATTTGTCATGAGCGTAAGAAATCTGTGCAAGAACAAGACCAAAAAGACCAAGATAGTGGCTCTTTCTCTTGTATCATATGTAATGCTTTGTATATATTTTTATATCATCAATTGTTATGATGTTATGGATGTTACGACTGTCAAGAATGTCAAGAATGTTATGATTGTCAAAAATGTTACAACTGTTATGAATGATGTTTTGTGATGATTTTTTACATGCTTTATGAAATTATATGTCATATGAGTGAATTGTTACTACTGAGATTCATATGAATCTCACTCTTTCCAATGATTAACCTACAACAAGGACAAGCAGCTCAAGGGGCAACCAGGTAACCAAGGACCGCTAGAGCACGTAGATAAAGGATTAGGACTCTTGTTGGTTGTCTAGTTTTGAGAAATTGTAGAAGATGTATATATAAATACACTGTAAGACTAGTACTCCTTGTAATAGTAAACGTACTCATTGTATACCGAATATTAGTACATAACCCCGGTAAATGAACTAAAATAGGGTGATCAGGCACTATGGACTCTTTAGTTAACGAATTTAACTCGGATATCTGCCGAGGACGTGGGTAAGGACTTAACAAATGGAAACAAAACCAAATAAGATGAACATATTTGAAAAGTGAAAATGAGACCATATTGAATATGCTTTGAAAAATTTTTGAAAACCCACTTAAGTACAATACCAAACCCTATATTGCAGTTGGAATCCCGAATGGGTTGAAACCTGTTTTTGGTCTCTGATTTGACTTTATTACACGTGTTGAATTGTTTTCAATGCTTTGAAGTAATGGTGTTACGAATATACACACAAGTGTGTGTACAAAACTTAAAACCAACATTTAAACTAATATTATATTTACAAATAAGCCCCCACACATATGCGCTGTATATATATATATTTTTTGGTAAACTACTATTGGGAAATTAAGAATTTCTCAATAGAAGGTAAAAGATTTAAATTTAACAACTCAGTACATATATATATATATATATATATTGCCTGCACACTTAGAATAACTATAGAGTTGTTGATGAGTAAGGTATCAATAAATGTTGTGCGTACAATCTTTATAGACTCATTCTCATTGAGAGTATTGGAGTAACTCTTTGATAATTATCTAAGAAGTATCATGTAAATCTGAATATTTATCCATATATTTTGAATTGTGTATGATTGAATCGTGAATGACTATCTTAAAAAAAAAATGGACTGAATTATATGAATATGTGTATGTATCTTTCCATATACTTGTTGAAAGCTTCTCTCATGTCCTTCATCTTTTCCCACTTCCATTAACGCCATGAAATCCTCCAAACTCAGCAACCCAACGCTGTTCGAATCTAAAGTTTCTATTGCCATTTCTACCTCTTTCTACAACATCTCCCCACCCATCAGACCAAGCCGGTGCCGGAGCTTCGACAGAGGAATCTTTCCATCGCCGTCCTCATTGAAATATTTAAGAACAACTTTAAACTCAACGCTCCTCTTCACAGTAAACCAGTTTGATAGAGTGAAATGAGGTGGTTTTGTGTATGGAAGACTGTAACAAGAATATGTATTTGAGAGAGTGAGGTAAGGTGGTTTTCTGGGCACATCGTCGCCACTCTGGTTTTCTTCATTTGCGACCGAAGAGACAAGCTAAGGGAGTAAGGAGAGAGGAGAGGGGGCGAGATTTGCAAGAATGTTGCCAAGACAGCTTGCCATATGGCAATTTTTTGTCCAAATGTTTTATTTAACGGTCAAAGTTAAAGAATTGTTACGAAAGGACAACATTGCTACATTTTATATACTTTTGGGGTAAAATTTCGCCTAAAATAACTTCTAGATACCCACTATTCTTGAGTGAAAATTTCCAAAATAAAATTGGACATTTTCCTTGGATGAGTACGGCAAGTAATTGCAGCAGGATATATGGGGTAGATTTTTTGACAATTAAAATGGATCGTGAAGTCTTATACCGTATGGTTAAAAAGAAGAAACTGAATGGTTGTGAGTAGCAGAGTTGGGATCTGATGAATGATATACTTAGTTTATTGGATGCAAGGCATTAAAGCTGCTTATAAATTGGCAGGTGATACAACAAGGAAGATGCACCAAAATGTTTGGCTGGTTTATGCTCCATTTTCCTTAAGCAATGGACATGCCGACCGTCGCGGTTTGCATGCTGAGTTTGAAGCTGCTGAGGCCGACAGAGATGTCTCCACCGAACTTACCCTGAATACCGGCGAGCCTCCTTCTGCAAGGGCTCACCTGTCCCCATGAATCTACCGAAGTCTCTGTGTTACAGAACGATCAACTCTGTAATTCAGGCTCTGGTTCAATAGCTGCTCTCTTGTAATATACTGCTAATGCTGTTATGCATCTTTTCCTTTTCTGCTAGTTTATATGCATGTCTACAACGTCGTTTGGAAGGCGCTAAGTCACTGCTCTCACTGATGCTACTACTCGCGTCAGCTTTTAACACTCTTTGAAGTGTAGTCGGCGTTCATGGCGTGACCCTGCGAATCTATGGTATGTTGCTGCCTCAGTGGATCCTTTGTTGCTGGGTTTCTCTTTCGTCCATCCTCTCCACTGCAACACTAGCTTCGCTTGTTCGATGCTGCCATGGCGAAAGCGATGTGCTTCTTTATCTGTGTCCTACTGTAATTGGCTCAACTCCAGGATTGGCTCCCTTACTTCCTGTTTGTAATAGTTTCGACCTTGCTTTGGGCCCCCTTCTTGTAACTGCTCCTTGAAGCCCATTATGTTATTGTTTGGTACGTGGGCCCAGCTACGTAAACACTAAGTATGATGATCATTTTCTCTAATATATATTGACTTTCTATAAACAAAATTGCTTAAATTATACAAACTCTTTGAATAATAATAATGAGTCAAAGAGAAAATTGCTTTTACTATTTATGTTATAATGAATAATAAGTATATACAAACTTAAATAAGCATAAACAATAGAGGTTTAAGGAATATTTTAATTTTAAAAAATGAAGTCTAATTTACTTATAACAATAGCTATGTTTGCATATAAAAACAACCATTTATTTTTATGTTTCTTTAAATATTATTCGTTTTATTTTTTGTCGTATAAAAAATATATTTTAATTAATAAATGATAATAAAAATATTAATCAATTTATTAAGATTGTAAAAGTAAAGGCAATGGTTTAATATTAAGAATTGAAACTTTAAAGGGATTTAAATTTAAATTTAAATTTAAAAATATTAGGGGTTATTTGCAACTAGTCAAAGTTCATGGGGGTTTATAAAATTAGTAACTTAAATGGAATTCCTTATACGATGCCACATGTCTTCTATTAATATGACATGACAATTTTTGTTAAAAAGATAATGGCAAGTTAATAACAAAGGGTTTATGATAAACAAATAAAAAGTAAGCGGGGTTAAATTTAAACTTTAAATATCACTATTAGAGTGGTTATTGTCTGCAACTAACGCAAAGTTTTAGGGGGTTTGTATAATTTCGCCTATTTATTTGGTAAATTAGGTGTTAAAATGTATCCTTGGATGAAAAGGGTATTTTGGGAATTAAATGGAAAAATGCTATATTTTGCTTACAGTTTGTGTTTCTCGAATATTTCCTATCTATTTGGACATATGGTTATTTATTTTGAACTGAATATTTAGATATATGATTCTTTTTTTATATATATACAAAAGAGGGCTAAAGCCTAAAATACATCAGAACCATAAAACTAAATGTGGACTAGATCCCATATACACATTATCAACTAGAGATGTCAAGTAAGAAGGGCACGAATGAAGCAAGACTGACTTAGCTAGACCCTCCTTAGCCAATTTATTAGTAAGATAATTTTGTTCTCTTGAGATATGCACTATCTTCACCTCCCATGAAAGCTTCAATAAGTTTTCAATTTGGACGCGCTTTTTTTGGGAAACCCCTAAACTATGATTCAAAAACTCTTTTTCGTAAGTCGAGACAAAATTATTCTCATATACTTATCTTATAAATGATAAAAGCACTTTTAAAAAGTTAAAACAAACAGACACATTTAGATATTGATTTAAATATTTGGATTACAAGGGTTATTGACATTATTGAGCTAGCTTATACTTTAGTTTTAGGCCCCAAAATAATCACATTGCACATTTGTAACTTGGGTTCAACATCGCTCACTTAAGAATAGGAAAAACCCCAAAAGCACTTAAACTTTGCTACTGTCCGTGTTTGGAATAGCGGTGGTAAAAGAGACTTTTTTGCAATCTGACTGTTACAAACTTAAGATTGAGTAAAAGTTAGATTATATAATGTGATTGATTGGTGGTAGCATAAGTAACTTTTTTTTAAATTGAAACTTATTTGGATAATTGTTTTGAAAACCAAGTTTGGATGCAAAATGATTGAAAAGAGTATGATTTGTATAATATATACATTATATAATTTAATAATTTAAGAAAAAATTTAAATTTAAATTATAAAAATAAAAGTTAGTGTATTATAAAAAAGTGTAAATGCTAAAAAGCATTTAGTTAAATGTATTCAATAAATATAAATATATGTAAGTATAAAATTTAAAAATAACATATTGTTGTCCAGAAAAATGATATTAAAATTATAAAATGATACAGGTTGCCAGTGAAAACTAAAAAATGATAAAAATATATGTTGAAAATTATTTTCATTTAAGAGAGCATTAAAAATAAATAACGATTGGCAGTGAAAACTAAAGAAACGTAAGTGAAGCAAAAGGGAACCAAAAAAAAAAGAGGTGTTGATCTATAGGCAAATAAGGACAAAATTGTAAGGAAGAAAGAATGAGGAGCGAGTAAATGCAATCATAATATTCGCCGTACAGATATCGCCGTGCGTGCGAATTCTTTTCCCTCTGTTAGGGTTTCGCCTTGTGCGAGTTTCCTTCGAGCGGCGCCGATCTTCCAGCGGCACTCCGACCCTGCCAGGGGTAGATCGCGGTCAGCTCTGTAAGGTGGTCTCTCCCATTCGGGAAGAGCTCTCGTGTTGCCCCATGTCGTGGCCGGCGGAAGTTCTGGCGGGGAGTGAAACCAGCGACGACGGTGAACGGGGAAGAAGAGAGGAGGGATGCGAGAAGGCATTCAGGATTCAATACTTTGTGAAGCCCTCCGATGAAGATCTTCGATGGGTTCCCCCTTGGCTCCAGTATGTAAAGAACAAACTGAAGCGGAGGATTTTTCAACCCAGCGAAATGAGGACCTTAATGGAGGCTAGCAATGGGGGATTGGCAATAGCTCTGATTGAACCTAAGGTAAAGGCTAAGATATGCTCAATGGTACTAATCAATCGATCCCTAGAAATTGAGGTGAGTAAATTGCTTAAGGTTTCTTTTTTTCCCAATAATGGCCGATTATGGTTGAGATGTGCCTCTAGTAGGACTGGTTGGCTTGTTGTTGATCTCTCTAGGAATCATTTTGCCTACTGGTCAAAAGCTTTGAGAATGGGTGTAGTTGGGATAGACATATATGCTTGGGTGATTTGGTTTAATTCTCCTCTGGGTAGCAGGATATTTGGGTTAGAACTCTGTAATCTTGGTGCCTCTGGTTTAATAGAAATGGCGCGTACGGGTGTTGGGGGGAATGGATTCTGACTGCGTGCTATGTTTCTGGTAATTTAGAAATGGGTTATAAGTACGGCAGTGTGGCTAGATGTGTTGCTTTGAACTGTTATATTTGGTGTTTGGATGATGGAATTATCAATCTGAGTCTGTTCAGTGGGTTCATACACACTATTCATCATTGGGTAGACATTTACCTGTTCAGTGCTTCTCTCAACACTGTTCATATTAGGGTTCAATGTGTGCCTGTTTGGTGTGTGTGGCGACGCTGTTCATCACTGGGCTGGAATGGTGGTTCTTTCATTTATTATCATACTGACCGTGTTGTGTTTGCTAGTGTTTTATTTGTTGGCCTCCTTGTGGCTTGCTCAAGGAAAATCATCAGGAACCTCTTCTATAGATGGATTCTCATAGAAGCTGATTTGGTGATCGTGTGGTCTACCAAAGCTTCTTTGGATGGTCTTGCCCAGGGCATTGGGTACCTCGACCTCTATCACAGCTGTTGGCCTTATAGGTCTCTGGTGTTGTGGATGCTTTGTTTGTTTCAGTCCTATTTGCTTGTATTATTGAAGAACCACGTTTGGATTCTATTCTTAGATTCAGTGTTTGGATGCTTTAAGTTTTTATTTGTGTTATTAGGTAATAGGTGGTTGCTTTTAATTTCTAAATGGTTGTAATTTCGCATGAGTTCAATATATTATGTTTCTTTCTTGGCAAAAAAAAAAAAAAAAAAAAGAGTAAATGCAATCATAAATTTGTGACCGCCGTAAGCCATAAAAAGGGGCTTCCCTCGCATTGTGGCTTTTGATAACTTTTGAGAAGATACACTTATCTAGGAAAGTCATCCTAAACATTTAAAAAATATCCAATCTGGCTTATAGTTCTTCATCGTACATTTTGGGTTCCGAAATGCTCATCCAAACATATCTTAACATGACAAGAGTGTATTGAAGTATACTAAATACTAAAAGCTATTATAGTGAGATTTTCAAGGGCCAACAATCTATAGACAGGATAATGATAAGGTTACAATGATTTGGTCTTTATTTTATGTGTCATTTCTTTATAGTCTGTGCACCTTCTAGAGGTAATATGGCACATTGGTAAACATATATGTTTCTCTTTGACCACCGTCGTGAATTAATTATTTCTTATACTATTTCCATATTCTCTGATAATAGATGGGTAGAGCTAGTGAGCTACAATATACTTAAAACATAGTGCTTTAGATTTTGAGTAGTGTCTTCTTGAAACACGTATTAAGGTTAGAGTTTGATGTTGTGTGATGATGTAATTGTAAACTTAAGAAGATTCTTCTCTCTGCCCCCTTCTCTCTGAGACGCACATAATTCATTTCTTTATGGAGTCAGCTTCTCTCCAATACTCTTCCAGTCTCTCTATTACCCAAAACTATACCGTTTTAGGTGTAAAATGGGATGGTGATTCACATTTTTTCCCCAAAATTACATCTAGTATCCTGATGTATTTTTTTAATAGCACTCAATATCTTAAAATAATTTTTTATGCACTCTGTAGCATAAAAAAATTTTCAGTAACAATCAGTATCTCATAAGTTACATCTCCTAAAATATTTTTTTTCAATAACACCCAATATTCTAAACTAATTTTTAGGGCATCTAGCACTATAAAATAGTTTTCTAGTTGCAATGAACGCCCTAAACTTATGATATTGAGTACTAATTAAAATATATTTCATGGTATTAGATGCAACAAAAATTACTTTAAGAGACTTGTTATTGCAAAAACATTTTAGGATGTTGTATGTGCTAAAAATTAATTTATGATGCGGAGTGTTGCTAAAAAAAAATACTTTAAGGTATAACTTACTAAATACTAGATGTTATAGAAAAAATATTTTAGATTACAGAGTGCACAAAAATTTATTTCAAGATATTGAGTGTAGCTAAAATAATTACTTTCATGGCGCTGAATGTTATTTTAAAAAAAAATTGGATCAACCTCACATTTTACGCCTTAAACAGTATAATTTTGAGTAATGGAGAGATAAAGGACCGATCGAGTATAGGAGAGAAGATGCATCTATTTCTTTGGATTGGACATATAATGACGTGCCTTTGTAATCTTGACAGTACATAGAAAGAGAGGTAGTGGTGGAAATAGGTTAGGTTTTGCCTAAATAGGTTTGGGCCTGCAACAAAGATTTAAAGCCTGAGCCTGGGTCTGAGTCTGTATGTAGGTATTTTTTTAAGCCTGGGTCTAGGCCTTCAAAAGGCCTGACAAGGCCTGAAGTCTGTTTAAAGGCCTACTTAAATAATGTAGGCTTTTAAATAGCCTTTAAAGCTTATGCCTCCAAATTCATATATAACCCTTCACAGTTATATACAATCCTACATTATGCCTTAAAAGCCCAATATCCATTCTCATAGTAATATTAGGGCTTAGTAAGGAAAAGAAAAGAATATCTAGTAACAACAATTGTTCAAGAAAATAGGAATAAAAAAAAATCATTTGTTGACTAATAAGATATATTTTCTAAAATTGACTAAGCATAAGCATAAAAAATAACATACAAAACTAGATTCTACCCCTTTTACCTTTCCCACGTAAATTGAGACAAACTCTTCTTACTCAGATTATAATATTTCATTTGACACTAAAATAAACTCATAACAATTATTATGCTTTAGTAGAGGGTGCAAATTAAGGGAGAGTGAGTGAGTTAGTATTGCCATCTCGAGCGATCGAAGAGAAGAAAGGCAAGGGTGAATGATTTGTACGAAAGTAATGGTTAAGTATAATGACGATGTGATATGAAACTTAGAATTAAGGTTAAGTTGATAAATTTATAAAATTATTTAGATTATATTATATATACTTATGTAATAGTATACATTAAAAAAAAGCTAAATAGGCCAGACCTGTAGGCTTATAGGCTAGGCCTTATGAAAATAGGCCTGACCTATTTATCTAAATAGGTCTATCAATATGCCTGAGCCTGGGCCTGACCTATTTACTAAATAGGTTAAGCTAGGCTTTATGTAGGTTAGGGCATAGGCCCCTATTAGGGGCCTGGCTTATTTTCATCCCTAAAGAGAGGAAAAGAGAGAAAGGGAGGCAAGAGAGAGATAGGACAAACAAAGGGATCACATTTCCATTAACTATGTTTGTGTTTGGAACAATAATTGATAATTGGGCTTGTTTCAATTGGACTTGTTGTAATATTACTTTTGGTAAAAGCCAAATTATGTAATGTGATTTATGTTTGAATTGGCGATTGTCAATTAGGCTTTTCCAAAAATAAAACTTGTTTGAATTGGCTTAAGCATAAGGGTTTTTGTGATAATGGTAAGAGAGAGTGGGTGGAAAAATATTTAAAAATCAAGTAAATATTTAAAATTTTTTTAAAATATTAGGTGCTACTGGAAAAATATTTTAGAGTGGGTGGAAATCAATAAATTAGTATTATAAGTTTTGAGTGCTCTTTACTACTAAAAAAAATATATTAAAGGTAAAATTGTAATCAGTCTCCTAAGACTAGGTACAACTAAAAAAATATTTTAAAGAGTTAAAAGCATCAAAAAAATATTTTAAAGTAATTTTTGGAGCTGAAAAATTATATTAAAGATAAAATTGTAATTAATCTGATAACACACTGGATATAGCTGAAAAAATATTTTAAGGGATAAAAAACACTCAAAAAATATTTTTTGAGTGGGTACAACTAGAAAGTGGGTAAAATTGCAATCAGTCTGATAGCATACTAGGTAGTGGGTACAACTATAAAAATATTTTAAGAGGTTAAAAACACTCAAAATTTTTTTTTTGATACTACATACTATTTAAAAAACATTTTATAGGAAAAACCAATATCATATAACTAATTTCTAGATAATTCAATCTAGTATAAAATGCCATTAGCTTTTAACAAAAGCTCCATTCTCTAACTTCTCCCAATTGAGCTTTCAACAATTGAGTTTTGGTAAAAGTTCAATTACCAATAGGCCTCTCTAAACACTCAAAAAAAAAAAAAATAACTTACTATCAATTGAGTTTTTGCCTCCCTCAATCGGGCTTCTTGACCTCCCAAACACACACATATGACCCAATTGCAAGGCCATGTATTTATAGCTATTAGCTACCAACCGTCATCTCCATTGTAAAATCCGTGCTTCGACTATGCTGTTTGAAGGTTTAAAAATAATGTACTCCCTTCGGTCTTAATTATAAGATAAAGTTAATTTTTTTTAGAGAAATTAAGGAAGTCAATTAAATTACTTTAGAGTTTTTATATTTTTAGTATCCTAAGATTATTTATTAATTTATTAGTCATATTAATTAGTTTGGAGAAAAAATATAAATATAAATACTCTAAAGTAATTTAATTGGCTTCCTTAATTTCTTTAAAAAAGTCAACTTTATCTTATAATTAGGATTTAAGGTAATAATTCTTATCGCCAGATTTTTAAAAAACCAAAAACGTCATATTCATCAAATTCAAAAATACAAATGATTTCCAACAAATTAGATGATAAGTTATAAGCATACCTTCTCATAAAATCATAGGTTCATTTGGCTAGTAGTGAGACTCTAGCCCCATTGCGAAGCTATTGCTTGATTTGGTCACATTCTTCCACCATACTCTTGCAAGACAAATTAAACTGAAATTCAATATTCTACACAACTAAATCACTCACTAATTTGTGATCCATCCACCACATACTATTTAATCTATCAGCACCAACAAGAACAACCTTTATCCAACTATTTGTATCATATGATGCAATTGTTTTCCATCAACAACCAAATCCTTAGATAAATTAATGATTAAGAGGTCCCACTTGATAACTTACTTTATCAACACTTGAAAAAAAAAACCGAAAGTTCAAATCAAGAGGAAATATACAGGTAAATACTATTCATGTTGGTTGACCCTTTAGAACTAAGGAGGCTTGTCTGATGACTCTTGATACTCTCCAAACTTCATGCTGCACTCGATGCCATGATTCCTCAGTCTTCAGTTCTTTTGCCAAGTTTACAGCATCATCTATCCAAGGGAAGGATGGTGATCCATAGGTATTGTGTTTAGTTGGGCCATAGATCTGCAAAATGTAAGCTTGATGATTTAATGTGTTCATCATTTCATCAACATCTACATATGAAATGCCTTTTTTTGAGTATGTTTGGATTAGCTTTTTAAAAATAGATTATAAGAAGAATAGATTTTAGAGAATAAATTATGAGGAGAATAAATTATGAGAAATTATGGAGAGAGAGTGTGCGACGTGGGACCCACAAATAAAAAAGAACCAATAAGAGTGAGAGGGTGGGGCCTACAAAGTGAAAAAGCAAAAAAAAAAAAAAAAAAGATTATGCCCAAACCATGGTTTTGGAGTCCAAAACCATAGTTTGGGCTCAAAATAGATTATTTAAAAACCTACGAGTGTTTGGATGTTTTTTAAAAAAACCTAGGTTTGGGTTCAAAATTGATTTTTTTAAGTGAATTCAAACACACTCTAAAAAGGCAAAATGATACCTTTGCTTCTCTAATTTTTGATGAAGTTTCAATTTAGTACTTTAATTTTAAAATGTATGTTTTCATTCTTTTACCTTTGACATCATCAATGTAAAATGATGTTTTTTTATAACGATTATTGTTATTTTGAAAATTAAACTTAATATGTTAGCATTTAAAAATTTTTTTCTTAACATTTAAAATTTCAATATCAGCATTTTTTATTAACAGCGTAAGGGTTAAAAGACTAAAGAGACACTTTACAAAATTAAGGGATCAAAATGAAATCTTGCTTAAAATTAAAAGACTAAATGTGTACTTTTACTCAAGTAAAATTAAACATCACTATCAATATCAAGATTTTTTTTTTCGATACATAAAGTGGCCAAGCTAGCTTGGAAATGAGATACAACAAAATATGCTAAACATCAGAATGGGGTAGAAGATCTTCCCGCATAATAGGAAGGCACCCCGACAGTGGTACTGGCAAAATAACCAAATGTTGAACTAAAGTCTGTGCATCCTTGGCTAGGTAGTCAGCACATCTGATTGTCTCCCGTGGTGTATAGCGAAGATGAATGTCCCAATCGGAGTAAAGCAAATCCCTCACTACATTAATTTCCACTCGCAGAGGATGATGAAGGCCGCTGTCTCGCATAACCAGATGATACGCCTCAAGGGAATCTGTGTACGCAACAACTCTCTGAAATCCATATTGTCTACACAGTTGGAGGCCTTGGCTTAAGGCTAAGAGCTCTGCAGCAGTGGTTGGAGCAAATCCCAGTCTGCGCTGAAAGCCGACAACCCAGTTGCCTCTATGATCACGAACAAGCCCTCCGCATGTTGCATTACGTTGAGCGTCAACTGACCCATCTGTGTCGAGTCGAACGTATCCCTCCGGTGGCAATGTCCAGGAGTGGTTGTCTCCATCTGCGTAGCTGAAGATCTGGTGCCGAAAGGTATCCAAGGTGTTGGATTCCACGATCTGATACAGCCCACCATGAACAATTTCATTGGGCTGAGCACGAACTCCCTCCATAACACCCTTACACCTATTCTTCCATAGGAGCCAACAAATGATGCTGAAAATTCGAAGCCATGGCCAACGATGAAAGTAAGATTTGCCCAGTGAGAGTGACAAATTGTCCTTGAGCCATACCTGCAAATTAGAGCGAAAAAAACTAAAACGATGATTAGGAGCAACAAAATGTATCCACACTGCTCTCGCAATCTCACAATCACGAAGGATGTGTATAATGGATTCTGTACTCTCACACTGAAAAGGACACTCCTAGCTAACTGGTAAACCTCTCCTAGCTCTCAACAAGTTGGTAGGTAGTCTCTCGTGAATAATCTGCCATAAAAACATCTTCACTTTCTCCGGAACAGATAACTTCCACACTTTCTTCCACAGGCCGAGCCATTTTGGTCCCGCTTAGTAGAAATGAAGTTATAAGCAGCCTGGACACTAAATTTTCCATCCGAAGCATTTCTCCAGCAGAAAGGATCATCTCCGGGTTCACGAGGAGGTGGGATCTGAAGTATGATATTGACTGCCCAGTCTGGAAGGAAGTCCCTCCATTGTGAAATATTCCACATCCCATTAGGTAAAACAAAATCCTTCACTTTGGCACCAGGGTCTAAGCAATGAAAATTATGATCAACAAAGTGGATTAAGGGTTCTTCAAGCGGGGTCCATAAATCCCACCATACATTAGCTGTTGTCCCATTACGCAAGATTCGGCCAATTCCGCTATAAAAAGTCTCCCAAACAGTAGCAATGCTACGCCACACATGAGAGGAATTAGCCTTTTTGCAAACCATGGGATAGGCACCATCACCACATCCATATTTTCCTTTTAAACACCAAACCCAAAGGGCCTCGGGTTGGGTCAAGATACCCCAGCAGAGTTTCATGATGAAAGCCATGTTTTGCCTCTGAAGATCTTTAATACCTAAGCCTCCTGCTTCCTTGGGCTGCTTGATTTGATCCCATGAAATGAGATGCATTTTGTGCCCCTTTTGATCATGGTTCCATAAGAAGCTTCGACTAATCTTATCTAATTCCTCAAGATTATTAATGCCGATATAAAATACAAAATCTG
Source organism: Inga leiocalycina (assembly GCA_963242795.1). Lineage (NCBI taxonomy): Eukaryota > Viridiplantae > Streptophyta > Magnoliopsida > Fabales > Fabaceae > Inga > Inga leiocalycina. The sequence goes on from OY725320.1 coordinate 63,589,605, forward strand.
CCTTGAAAACTTTCATCTTGTTGACTAGCGTGTTTTGCACTAATCTGCAAGTTGTAAGTTCAAATAGGTAGAAACCAAAAACAAAGAACACCAAAAAAAAAATACCAAAACAAAAAAACCCACTACAAATTGCGCAATTCACGAGTATTTAATAATATTTGTGCAATGTAAATAATGATGAACAAGGTGGGCCAGAAATTCACTTCTTACCAAATGCTTATACCATATCATTCCAAAGAGGCCATCTCTATCAGTAAAGGCGCGCTCAGCCATCATCAATCTATCATTGAGCTCTCTCACTCTCAACTGGTCTTTCTTCCATGCTGTTGTTATCCAACCTCTACTTTCTTCTATTGCCTTGAAGAATCACTTCTCAATTTGAGAGAAGAAAAGTCCCCAAAATAAAATTGACAAAATGCTAATGGTTTTTTTAAACAAATGGTGGTTTACAGATACTCAGAGAGCTACCTTTCTCTGGTATTCTATCTCCTTTGCTGCTTCCTCAAGTTCTCTGATGGACTTGAATATGGGAGACAAATTTATGTCTTTGTTTGAAATCTCACTTTCCAGATTCTTGGTGCTAATCTGAGATTTAAACTTATGATGTGTTAATCATTAACTTGGTGACAAATTTTGAGTGTTCTTACCATAGAACTTATGAATGAAAAAACTACCATTGAATCATCGACTATTCACAAACCATGATTAGTATGACTCAATCATCAGGCCTCGTGCAATGCACAGGACCCACATAATTTGGACATATACTTGGAGCTCCTTAGCATAAGATAGATAGTCAAAAGGCAAGAACTCCTCATCTGCTAGCCAAAGAGCCACCAGACCCCAAACACTAGCCTCTGGTAATTTCCATGACATATGCAGTTATTGACTGGTTATAAGCATATGAATCAAGTAAGGAGATTTAAGGGTTATTTATCAGATACTAATAAAAGAATCTCACAAGACCAACCTGCTACATGCCTTTGAAACTTGGGGTCACCGAATTTCTCCATCCAGATGAAATTATCATACAATGAGTGGTAAACCGGGTAATCGATTTTAATCATGTCCAAGTCTTTAAAAATCCAAAAACAATAGAATTTTCTGATAATGATGGCAACTATAAGGTAAAGGTATATAAAATTATAAATGATTAACACTCGGAAAACCATAAGGTATACATAGACATGAAGCATTTTCTAAAGCAATCTTTTTTAAGCCTCTAATGCATCGCTAGCATCTGCCCATCCCTGGCCTTTAAGTTGAAGTAGTTCTGCTGATAATTTACAATTGAATCAACACTAATTGATACACATCCAAGATGTCTAGTTCTTGAAGTAGCTGACTATTAACATGCATGCCATATACTAGTTTGCAGTAAAAGGTTTGAGACGTCCATGTTCTGCAATCAAGACACGAAAAAAATGTAAATATAGATGGGACACAGAACAAAATTCCATTTCTGGCGAAAAATTATTTCCCCCCAATTCTCATCCTTTCCTTTATAAAAAAATTATAAATTTAGAAGACAAAATGAATTGAGGTATTATAATTTTAGGATCAAAATAAACCTCTTGTTCATGTTATATACAAGTATATAAGACCAAAGGAAATAGATATTAAAAAATTAGTTTAGTTAATTATTTATAAAACAATGTGTAATAAAAAATGTTTTTTAATTTTCCCAACCAACCCGTTTATAATCATTTATATTGAAATTATTCTCATTCATCAAAACTCTTCTTTAGTAATAATAGTTTGGAAAATATGAAATTATAAATATGTTAGATAGTAAAATCAACCGATTTTTTTATATTTAGGACCACAGCAAATTATTAGGTGCTACATTTACACACGAGGGTGTATAATATACTCGTAAACAAGTAGATCGATCAATCAAGCCGACAGAATACATAAATAAATATTCCAACTAGTATAATAGGACGGCGCTGACATAAGCCAACAAGAACATTATCATTTACCGCAATCACACACCAACAACACAAAAGAGGGCCACTCACGGGCAAAACCAAACAAGAACATTAAAGAAAAAAGAGAAAATCACATTCAGATCCTAAAAAAAAAAAAATAAAGAAATGATCTCTATATATTATAAAATGAAAAAATAGCCTTAAGGAGTAATCAATACAAACTCATAGAATTGCTAACGAGTTGTTAATATAGATTCTTAGAGTTGTTAATGGAACCATTTTTTCATTTTACAATCTAAAAAAATTATTTCTTTTTTAAGATCTAAATATAATTCTCCAACAAAAAATTGACAGAAAATTGTCTTAGAGACAACGTTTTTGTCCTCAAAAGAGCGTAACTTGTCTCTGTGGCCCTCTCTCTCACTCTCTCTCCCCCTCTGTGCCTACGTGTATGTCAGAAGAAGCACCCGTGACATCTCTTTCTCTTGCACTTTACCTCCACTTTCACACCTAAAGCACACCACAAAGAACCAATTAGACTTGTACATAAACCGCAGAAACAGAGACATTCCATTACATATACAAACACTTTTCAACATTCTATCTCAGAATGTTGAATTCACATTCTATTTGCTTCCTTCTTGTTCTTCTTTTCCTTCTGCAAAATCCTTCTGCAATATTGTGCCATACCAAGGGACTTAGACCCGGCCGGCATTATTCGGGTCTTGGGTTATCCATCAACAGGACCCAACTCCAGAATTCAGAGCAGCAATTCATGAAATGGGTTAACTTTGTTGGTAGCCTCAAGCACTCTGTGTTTAAGACTGCAAAAAACAAGCTTTTTCCTTCTTACACTCTTCACGTCTCTAAGAATCCTGCCGTAGCAGATTTTGCAACTATTCAAGAAGCCATTGATTCTCTTCCTTCCATCAATCTCGTGAGAGTGATCATTAAGGTTCATGCAGGTGTTTACACGTGAGTACAATTACTTCTTGCTCTGTTTCAAAAAAAAATCCCACTTACTTTCTGCCATTTTTCTGTTCCTTTTTTTTTCTTCCTGCTTTGGACAACGTAATCTGTTGCTCTCCCAAGACATGGATTCTGCCACATTTGTCTCTATCCTCAGTTTCTTTTATGTTAAACTGTGATATAAGACACTGCTAGTAGCTTTTGTTTGTTCTTGTGTTTTTTTCCTTCAAATTGAAACACTGTGACATTGGTGTCTGACCAAGGAAAAGCTTGGAGGTTTTTTTTCTTTTCCCAAGGGCAAAACTTATTACTTGAGGTTACAAGCAGTTGAACCTGCGGTTTCTCATTTTTTGAAAAGCTTTGGTGCCATTAGGCTACAAGGTTATTATTGGAAGAGTTTAGAGCTGCTGTCTTTTCATCTTCATTTTTATCAATGTCTCTTGTTGTGCTTTGGATTAAATGAAATGAAACTTTGTGTGATTTTCTTCCTGTTTTTTCAGTGAGAAAGTGAACATTCCTCCTATGAAATCTTTCATAACCATAGAAGGAGCAGGAGCAGAAAACACTATAGTTCAATGGGGTGACACAGCACAAACACCAGGTCCCAGAGGACAGCCTTTAGGAACATATGGTTCAGCAACATTTGCAGTGAACTCACCTTATTTCATAGCCAAGAACATAACATTCAAAGTAAGTTAAATTAAAAACCAAACAAAACACACACAAATGTTTCTATAAGATTCTGATACAACAGAAAAATAAGTGCAGAACACAACCCCAGTTCCTGCACCAGGAGCAGTAGGGAAGCAAGCAGTGGCATTAAGAATATCAGCAGACACAGCATCATTCTACGGATGCAAATTCCTAGGAGCACAAGACACATTGTATGACCATGTGGGTAGACATTATTACAAGGATTGTTACCTTGAAGGCTCAGTTGATTTCATATTCGGGAACGGCCTATCTCTGTTTGAGGTACTGGATAACTTATAGAAAATCACTGTGAGATTTTAAGGAATAAACGTAATTACCAAAATATCTCACAATTAGTGAGCAGCACGCAATGACAAATTTCGGTACAGGAAATGACAATAGATCCATGCTTCTCATTTGTTGCGAGATTTTTTGGTAATTACATTCTTGCTTTGGGACTTCATCAATTTTCTCTAATTTGTGAATTGTGATCATACAGTGTATGGTAGTTAGTTTCTGTTTGTGTTATGGGTATTGAATTTTGATGAAGAAGGGATATCACGTGAGATTGCAGAGATGTCACGTGCATGCAATAGCACAGAACTTAGGGGCCTTAACAGCACAAGGAAGGAGCAGCATGATGGAGGACACAGGGTTCTCATTTGTACACTGTAAGGTCACGGGTTCAGGAGCACTCTACCTTGGAAGGGCTTGGGGTCCTTTTTCTCGGGTGGTTTTTGCTTACACTTACATGGACAATATCATCATTCCCAAGGGCTGGTATAATTGGGGTGACCCTAATCGTGAAATGTATGTAACTTCACTCTCTTTCTCTCTCTTTTGCATTCATCTTTTAAACTCAACCTTCTGGTCTATATACAATTATAGAGATGGATATATTGATGAGTCTATGCATGGCCTACATAATGGGATCCAACGGCCAACATTGACTTGAGAAATCCAATTATTTACATTACTCCACAGTTTAAGGGACCATTGTATCAAGAGTATAACAGTTATGGGTGGTTGGATTTTCTCTCCCAAGTAGGCTCTGCATATAATATTGGTTCCACCTTAGGTTTCAAGCTTTCGTCCTAATATTTTCTCATTTCTATTTTTCTCCCTGTCCAAACCAATAGTTAAATTGTGTGGCTAAATTACATAAAAATCTCCTAAATTTTTGAAATATGTACGAATAACGTCATTAACCTTTAAAACTTAACAATGATTTCACCTAAACTTTCAACTCTGTATGAATAAATTTCAACAATTAATTAAATACCCCTTAAATTATATTTTTGTGTACATATAACTCCCAAACTTTGAGTTCAAAGCATATAAGCCCCTAAACTTTAATATATATATATATATATATATATATATAAGGAACAAAACTATTAGTATGGGAGTTTACTACATAAATGCAAGAATTTATGGGGATTCATTCTAAAATTTCAAAGTTTAGAGAAATTATCTATAAATAAAACATAGGGTTTGGGAAAGTTATGTAAAATTTCCTCTTGAATGAATTATTATAAAATCATTAACACAGCCACCACCTTCTCCAACCTAAACCAGAAAGCGTCGAGCTAGAATTGTACAGAAAACAGCTTCAGAAGCAGAGGACTCTGTTTTGGTGTTGTTAATTCTTTTAACTTAGTGAGTTCTCTTTTTGGACCAGTAAGTAAGTATGCAAGTGGGGACAATGGGGCGGTGAACTTCAGCATAATATTCAGTTGCAGAAGCCACCATCTGAGATATATAAGATAGTACAAGTTTTCTTTTTGTCATGTTGGTGATGTGGAGAATTTAGGAGCAGACTTTTTCCCATCCTTACAATACTAAGTGACAAGCATGTGTATCCTTCAATCTCCATCATCAAGCATATCAGCTTTTCTCTTTTTTTTCCCCCGTTTTTTATGAAGAAGCCTATTGTGACCATACAATATATGAGTTTATTAGGTACATAGCTGGTTACAGTAATGTGAGGCCACAAAGACTTACACCTCTAACATGGTGCAAATCTACGTGTTACCCACCACACAACACATAAAAAAGATGCAAACTTTAGCACTTATAGTTGAACTATATATAGAGGGAAGGGGGGAGGGAGGGAGGGAGAGAGAGTTGTATAGGCACCAAACTAGGCGTGTCTGTGTTTTGGCTTATGTACAGAAAAGAAAGAGAATTGAAGCATGCGTGTGTGTATATAATGAAATGAATTCTGAAAAGAGCATTAGCCACCCACCTAATTGGCTCCAAGGCTTCTATTTCTAGGTGCTGTACATATGGTTTATTTATTCAGGTTATAACAGCATGGGCTTCTGTGTGCTGGAGAAGCACAATGTTTGGTGGAGAAAGAATGATATATTGCAGTAGGTGGGCCCCATCTAACAAAATACTACTATACCTCATGGCGCATCATGTACAATTTTTAAGCCTATTTCTAGAGATAAGAAAATGACACTTTAGGACCATGCAAAAAGAATAGGAACAATTTAGGACATTGGCTTGGCAATGATCAAATCTTAATAAGAAATTATAGAATCTCAGTTGGAAATCACAGAAGTTCAATTGACAATGATTTTTAAATTTTAATAGTCATTGTTCAACTAGCAAGCTTCTAAAGTTTCCACTCTTATAGCATGTTTGGGAGAGCTTATATTTGAAAAATAAGCCCTTATTACGCAAGCCGAGAAAAAACTCCTCTCACATACTTACCTCGTATACCGTGAATCACGAATTATAAGTACTTATTGCCCAAAAATAAGCTCTTCCAAACACACACTTAGTGATGATGGGAGTTGGTTCAATCCCATAAGCCCATTGAGCCCTTGTACTAAAAAAGAGAGACAAAGGCATATAATGACTCCAAAATATGATAATCTCAAAATGGTCTCTCAAAATGGCTTAATTTCTATGAATATCTAGGGACTATTCTGAAATTATTTTTTGTGAAATGACTTGATTGCCCTTAGAGAAATTGGTTGTTGTTGCCTCACTTATCGTCAGCATTTAATAAATAAAAATTGTGACTTGTTAAACTATTGTTAAAGTTAAGAGCAATTAGGTAATTTCAATATAAAATTTAATCCAAGACTAGTCCTAAAAACGTAGTGGTTATTACGCGATTTCGAAGCCTTGAATTGAGATTTGCTTATTTGAAGGGTATTTATTTTCTTTTCTTAAAAAAAAAATGTCATTTTCCAGTTTATTTATAAGCACCTGGGCAAGCTGGGTGACTTAAATATGTTATTGAATGGACCTACAGGACAGTATTTTATGGACAGTATAAGTGTACAGGACGGGGGGCTAGCTTTGCAGGCAGAGTATCATGGTGTAGAGAACTCACCGACGAGGAAGCTCAGCCTTTTATTTCCCTTAGCTTCATTGATGGCGATGAGTGGACTAAATTGTAACTTCTCACATTTTATTTCTTTACTCTCGACAATTTTGATGTATAAAGTTTATATTTATATGTGGGTAGGCTCAATTAACACCAAACACCTCCTCAAATCTTACTTTAAAGAAAATTATGGGTGCATGGGTTCCTTCCTCTAGGCGAAAAAAGACAAAAACAAAAGAAATATTTGTATTTCCATGGGTATTTTCATAGTTCCCATTGCAAATAATTCACTGTTACTTTGCTTTTTTATGTAATAATGCAATAATACTACAATTTCACAGCTTGAGCTTGACTAAATGTAACTAGCCTTATTTAGTAAGAACACTTTAAGATTACATTATATTATGACACTAAAATTTATTCTTCACTATTCAAGATACAATTCTCCTAACTGAAACTATAGGATTGTTAAATAAATTGAAACCATAGCATAGGAAACTTAGCCACATTTTAAGCAAACTTTTAGTATTCTGTAATTCTACTCCTATGGGCTTTAACGTAATCCGTTTTCAGATATCCAACCCAAATATTACATGATCACTGAAATTATCAAGTGGCCTCAAACTATATCACAAATGGATTATAAAAGAAATAAACTTAGCCCATTGTGTGTCTTTTTTACGTAAAACTAAGGGACAACTGACTGTAGCCAACAGAAGACTTCTAACATATTTACTTAAAATTCTAATTTATCATGAATATAATTTATGCGTGGATGTACATATATCTCTATTACCTCACATTATCATGGATTAATTTTTATTTGATTTCTTTTTGAGTAAATGTGTGTAAATAGAAATTAAGAAATTAAAGGATAGTTTTGTCATTTTGTCTTGTAATATTAGGTTTAGTCTTTGAGATTCAAGCAAGTTGCCGCATTTATCTTTTGGAGGAATCCACATTCCATGTTCATCCAAAAGATGAACATCATGAATGCTCATCCCTAAGGTGTGTTTGGTTTGAGGAGATGGGAGAAGGGTGAAATTACCTTTTTGGATTGAAGGTATTTAAATTTTGGGTGAGAACCCAAAATTTAAAAAGAATGAGAGGGTAGATTTTGAGTAGGAATTCAAAATTTAAAAGAATGAGATGGTACATTTTGGGTTTCTTCAGTCCAAAATTGTAATTTACACCCCCTCCCCTCCCCTCAAACCAAACACACCCTAAATTAAGAGGTTTTTTTTTTTTCAAAAAAAAAAATCATTAAGTTTTTATTTGTTTGAGTTAAGCTGTATTTAACAGCTTGAAGTATTTTTTTAGTAACACCTAGTATCTTAAATTATTTAATTTTTAGTGCATCCAGCACTATAGGAAATTTTTTTTCTGATGCCGGATGCACTAATAATTTGAGATACTGGGTGCTACTAAAAAATATTTCCGAATATTGAGCGCTACTTGAAAAATATTTTAGAATACTAGGTGGTATAAGAAAAATATTTCTCAATATTGGATATATTAAAAATTAATTAATTTGAGATACTGAGTGTCAAAAATATTTTAGTGTGTAACATATCATTTAATCCAAATAAACAAGAATACAAAAAAATTTTTTAAAAAATTAAAAAAGGTTCCCTCACACCAAAATCGGGGGATGAGCATGTACTGCTCATAGATGCAATGAGCAGGGGCATGCGGACTCGTCTTGGAGGCTATAAAAGGCCAATTTTCTGCTAAACTAAGGCAACCGAACCACCAGAGCACAGCTTGTAGACTGAGCATGTCGATGCTCTTCTTCTTTAAAGGTGCTTTGACTCGACTGAACGAGAACCATCCACTAGAGGTTTGAGGGATCGGACGTCTCTACATTCGGCCTTATATTTATGGGTTTTTTGTCGTCCATTTTTTCTTCAACCTCCATCGTCTCCAATCACTTGTGGTTAGAGAAATCATCTTTTTGTTTGGGTTTCCTCTCTTCTTCAGCTATTGTGATTTATGTTGCTTCTTCTTTTCTTCTCCTTTCTTTCTTCATCATCATCCCTAATTGATCTACATTGTTGTTCTCTTTTATTTTCTTAAAATAACCTGTCCTCCTGCTTAAACTAGTGAGTTATTCGGGTTAAGATCAAGTTACTCTAGCTTGGTCCGAGTCCTACCGAGTTACTTATTTCTCGGTTTAGGCACTGAACTAGACAAGATAAGTGGCTGATTCACAGCTTTCCGGTCTAAATTGGCTAGTTTGATCCAGTTTTTCAAACACTAATATAAATAGAGTCATATATAATGTACTTGGTACCAAGAAAATGAATGAGAAATATTTTTCCCTCTCTCTCTTCTCCCGAATTCTCTACTCTCTACAGGTATTTCATTTTCTTGTATTTTTTGAGTGGAAATTTCATTCTCTTGTTGAATATCTTATATTTCCTTTAGTTTTATAACATGTTATCATTTATCATTATGAGTCTCTATTGAATTTGAACGAGACAATGACATTTAGAGTCTATTATTAATAAGTGAAGGTTTTTATCCATCATATGAAGGTATGATATTTTAATTCTCTTATTCTCCAATGGTTCAAATATGTAAGTTCTTGCCTGCAATAAGGATGCCTCAGTCCCCTAGTGATCAAATTATAGGGAAACTTGTTATGTTAAAAGTGACCAAATAACAAATAGAACGATTAAATACATTTCTTTTGGAAAAATCTAAATGATCATTTGCTTTTAGATTATATTAATATTAGTATTTAAAAATTTCATTTCATGTTGCAATAAATAAATTGGACATAACAAATACAAAAATGCATGCCCCAAATAATTTTAGTCTTTTGTGAAAGAAAAAAGGATTGTTTTTAAGGTAAAGTATATTTAAAAATTAAACAAAATCCAAGTTATTAAGAATTTTTCTGTTCTCCCCAATTCTCATTCAACCAAACAAAGATAACACATAGCCCGTAGATGTCGGGCGTGAGTTCAACACGCATGTACAGAAGGTAACGATTGCACAAATTGGCCAGTCTGACTCAACTAGCTGGAAGAGCTTTGATGGAATTCCTTACCCACGTAATGTTATTTGCACAATGTTTGATAATATTTGTAGTTGCTTCCAATATTATATCAGTTATGCAGATTATCAAGTTATGTTTTCTTATACAATGCATTCAAATGAAATGATATCCCCAGGAGACTACTTTGACTTTTAAAGAACAAGTTGTGGTGGATGAAGGCCAAATGGAGGGAACACCAGCTGGTTGTGCGAAAATAATGAAAAGGCATATTCATTTGGAAGCTCAGAAAACTTTTTATCCCAAAGGATGGCTACTTCAGAAGAACCTCGTTGCTGCTCTACCACTCAAGTGATTGAACACGTTGGGATTTTGACCCGTGTTCTAGAAAGGTATGCTCGTGTTGTTATGAAATGAAATAATTAAATGAACGATCCACTGTAATAAAATTTGAGTTAGGGTGATATCACTTCCACTATACTTTAATTTAATAAAAATCAATTTCATTGAATCAAACTATACATGTTTTTCAATATATATAAATTATAGGATATATACTCTATGCATTGTAAATAATAAATAATCATGCGACTTTCTCAAGAAAATTGCTTAGCAGTGGAAAATTATTGTTTCCCTAGTTGTTATAAATAGATAACTTATACAAACAGGGAGAGTGAGACGCTAGTATTGTAAAGCAACATCAAGAAGAACAATTTCTATTTTATAAAGTTGTGAGTAAAATATCCTTAAAAAAATTAATATTTTATGTAACATTCAAGGGAAAATTACAGCTAGACCTCAAAGTAAGAAAATTAAATATGAATAAGTCTTTCAAATTTCATTTAATATTGATGAGTCTGAACAGATCAAACAAAACTATTTTATTTTTTGAAATTAAAAACTTAACATGTTAATTTTTTCCTAGTTGATTAGTGAATAATCATGCTACGTGCTAATGAAATTTCTCAATAAAGAAAAAGTGTTTCTCTGGAAATTAAAAAAAGTTGTTTCTGTAGTTGTTTACAAATAAGTCATACAAGCATGGAGAGTAACGCGCATAATGAAGCAGATAGTGTGTAATGCCATAATAAGATTAACAATTTGTGCATTATAAAGTTGTGCGCAGGCCCCACGTGATGAATTACATATATATTAACAAAAAGGAAAAATTAATATTTGATAAAACACAATATATAATAAAGCAAATTTAAATAATGATTAAAAAAAGAACCAGTCTACATAATCAACAACGAAGTCATAGTCAGGATAAAGAGGCATATAATTACCAACATAACAGCGGAACCAACGATAATCATCATGCGGTTGCCCGAGTTCCACGCTATAAGGGATACGGAAACAATAATCACGGCGGAAGGCGGAAAGTGGACGGCGGAATGTGGAGGGAGAGCTTTACATCTATGTGAGGTTGAATCCCTTTGCAAGAACCACGAGAAAGTTAAAATGAAAGTAATTTTAGGATTGAATCTTCAACCATATCACTCTTTTTTAACCTCAGTTTCCTTAAAGTAATTTTAGGATTGAATCTTCAACCATATCACTCTTTTTTAACCTCAGTTTCCTTAAAAATGACCAACGAGTAATGCTGGTGGGAACTCTTGTTAATATTGTAGCATTACTATTACTATCACAATATTCCTTTATTAACTCTTCATCCTCCTCCTCTTCAACATCCATTGATGTCCTTGTAGCCACTTGATCTTCATAAACCATTTCTCTGGTGGTTATCATTAATCATTTTTTTCCTCCTCTAGCACCTCTCCTCACCTTCATTCTAACTACGATGTCATCATGCCTCCAAAAATGATCATAGTCGCAATCATAGTCACACCACACACAAAAAATGTGATTTGTTATCGGTTAAAAATAGTCATTAGTAGTTTGACAAAAAAAAAAAGGTCATTAGTAGCAGTTTTAACTGCTACAAGAAACATTAGTAACGGTTTATAAAACCATTACTAAATCGTATGTTGCAAGCGCATTTATATCGGTTATAAAAAACCGCTACTGAATCGAAATAACCGCTACTTTATTTGTAGCGGTTCAATCCCACCGCTATAACATCACCACAAGCCGAAAGCTCTTTATGGGATATTTGTAGCGGTTATATAACCGCTACAAATATCAAAAAGAAAATTTTCAAGGTGAGAAAAGAAAAATGAAATTTTTTTTCTCATTTGTAGCAGTTTAAGAACCGCTACTAATAAGAAGTTTTTAAAATTAGTAGCGGTCTAATTTCATCAAAATTCAAAATTCCTGCCAAAAAATTAATTTCGGTTTGAACCAGGCACATTAATTAGTAGCGGTTTAATAACCGCTACAAAAATTAAGAAAATTTAAAAAAAAAATACAATCATTTGTTTCTGTTATTTTGATATTAAATTAAATAGTTTATTTTTTTAATAGTTTACCTAATTTAATTAGCTTATTATTCAATAGTTTAGCTCATTTATAAATTAAAAAGAAATAATTTAATTTAGTTGGATAAGTATAAAAATTGTATTGATAATATTATTAAGGATACGTAGGTAATAAAGAACTATTATGTTGTCTACTACAATGTAATTATGTATGAAAAATAGATGAAAATGAGATAAAGCTCTGAAATATCTAAAAAAAATGGTGAGAAGGAAAGAAGTATTGAAATAAAAAATTAAAAAACTTTTTACCATATTTGATTGTATGTTAAGCTCCTCAACACATACAAAAATATTTGTAAATGAGAGAAAATGGAAGAAGGATAAGGTGAAAAGAAATGTGGGAGTATTTGAAATGAGATGTGATAGGGATATTTATAGGAATCCGGATAGCATTTATAGGGGTTAATGTTCCCATTTTGTAGCGGTTTTTAATTAGTAGCGGTTATTTGTGTTTTTGTAGCGGTTAAAGAACCGCTACAAATATTATTTTATTTTTTTAAATATTTTTTTCCAATTTTTTTTAAAGACAAAAACATAATTTGAATTTAATCACTTATCCTCGCCATCCCTACAGAAATTATGTAGAAAAATTATTGTTAGTGATGTATTATTAAATTTAAAAAATTTAATTTAAATGATGTGGACTTAAAAAAACGCACCGCAGTAGAGGTAAATTGTCATCGCCTTAAGGGAAATAGTTTTCAAAATCGGCTGGCTGAAATGGCTCACTCTCGTAGGCGATGTTATCGCCTTCACCTATGTCGTAAAGGTCTCGTGGTTTAAATGAATGACTATGTGCCAATCCTTGTGCCTCTCGTCCTCGACATAATAAACCTAATGTGCCTCTGAAGTAAGAATATACGGCTCATCATCTTGAGAAGTATCAGTATGAATTGGCCATGAGAAATTGACTGATGTGATCCCTAAGTCGTCAGTTGTCAGTCCCCGAGAATTAGTGGTATTTGCCCACAAACACTTGAACAACGTCATGATGAAATGGCTTTGATAATTAAGTTTGACCATGTCAAGAAGCTTTCCATACTAAGGGACACCTCCGAACTGCATATTAGCGTCACTACTGCTCACATAACTCCTTGTCCCAAATGTGCCATAAACACCCAAATTTTGAGTTTGCAATCCTTAATCTCATGAAACCGTGCAAAACTTAAAACCATTGACATTGTATGCTGTAAATCTTTTTGCATGATCAAGATGGCCGATTGCGAGAGCCCTGAAATCTGGTGAGTGTGGGTTGTGGTCATTTAGTATTCTGTGAGCAAACCAGGTCAAGAATTTTCTGTGGAACTTTTTGTCAACATCCGAGGATGTTTGTGTACGAATCCTGAGTTGACGCTTAACATGACTTCTGAATTCCCTACATTTAATAATGGAAAGACGATAGTGAAATGAAAGTGAAAAATGTTACGAAAGATATAGAATAACTTGTGAGTGTACAATTCTTACTGTATGAAAGGTTCAACTTGAGTGCAATTAATCAAGACATGTCTATGTGCTTGCAACTTTTCAGTTGCCATTAGTTTGAAATTCTCAGTTCCTCCAACTGGTTTACCTACATTAGGGATAAATTCTCCTTATGTTGGCATAGGTTTAGGACAATCGTCAACACAAGGTGGGCGGTTGAAAGCCGTCTCAAGGTCATCAAAGCACCTTGAACAAAAATATAACACCTCATCCCCTATATAGCCTTCAGCTATAGAACCTTCTGGCCACGCCTTATTCCTTACGTAAGATTTTAATTTCCTAAGGAACCTACGAAGTAAAGAAGAGAAAATTGATACTAAATGCTGAAAAGGACGACTAGCAAACATAAGAACTAACAATGAAACACATATTTAAAATGAGTACATCTCAATCGGATACATCTATCAATATTGTATATATGGAACTATATTTCTTAAACTTAAAAAAAATAAATTATATATTTGTAGTGGTTATATTATAAAACCGCTATAGAACCTGTGGATGCTGCTCATCCGGGAACAGGTGACTCCATGACTACTCAAGCATCTTCTTTGTGATTTCACGCCACTGCGTCTGCTGAGCGTAGATCAAATCAGCAGCTGCATCTATTGCTGCTGCTGCTGTGCCATTGCAGCCTGTGTCCGCTCCAAATCTGACCGCAGCTACTCAACAGACTCATCCCTTAGACATCTAACCCCTTTAGAGCTGCCAGCCTCAAAGGCGACGCTCCTGCCGTAGACCATGCTAGGTTTGGCACCTATCCCCACCCCTTGCATTCATCTGGGGTGCTTAGCCTGACCTAGACTCGCCTTCAAAGGAGACGTCGGGTCCACTGACCCTTGTGACTCCTCGGCCTGGGTCTCTCGCAGCTCAGCTTGTGACTGCTGCATCCGCTCCTGCCATTTTATGAAACAATTACTTATTAGAATTTTTAATTATTAAGTTGGTTATATAAAAGTTATAATAATGAAATTACTTACAATGGCCGCCTCTATCTGCTGAGAAGTCGGAGTCCTGTCATGGTGTCTGTGTGTGATAGTGTACAACTCCCCATAGTCCATCTGACGGTTCTCCTGCTGTGCCTTCCTCTCCTAAAACAATTACAAAATTCAATTAATATTATGAAATAACCAGTTAAAAGTTAGTGATATTATGAAAAGTTACCAGCTCGTTGTAAGTGACAGTAAATGTCTTCGATCTTGCTGTGTGGTAGATCGTCTGCTGCCCACTGCACCTAGTGTTCCTATGAAAAAGCGCCTGAAAAAAAATAATATTAAATGTATTAAAAAAATATAAAACATTTAAAATTAATAAAGTTCAAGTTAAAATTAATTAAATTTAAATTATAACTTAATACTTAACAATTACAAAATTATATATAAATAATATAATAAATACATTACCTGCCCCTCAGGGCTCCTCCTGAATTGGACGAAACTCGCCCGGTCATTTTGCGGGATGCCGTCCGGGACGCTCTCGATCAGCTGCTCCAGAGGCATTGTCCCATCCTTATCCACACTGTGGAAGAGACGGTTCCTCCTGTTCCTTCAGCCGTCACCCATCTTCACCAGGGTGTACCTCTTCCAGTTGGCCCGGACGGCAAACCGCAGCTACAAAAAAATTATTTAAATATCAATAATTACAAAAATACTATTAAAAAATATTAATTAAATAGAATTAATTACAAAAAATATTAATTAAATACTATTAATTACCTGAACCATCTCCTCCCAAGCCAGGTCCTTCGGCCCCTTCGGAATGTGCCTCCACGTCCTGAAGTGAAGGGGGAACCGCATCCAATTCAAGCCCAGCTCGTTCAGGAAGCGGTTGAACAGGTGACCCCTGTTGTCGATCGGCTGGTCCATGGCCTCATTCCATGGCACTACAACTCATAGTGTCCAGTCCATACTGTTCAGACCGGCCACGTCCAGCCTCCTCGTAGACACGTTCCCCTGCTCATCTACACAATTTACTACACGTTAGATAAATTGTAATTCAAATTTAACATTTTGAATTTAAATAAATAATTTATTAAATAAAAAAATTTATTTACCTTGGACCTGCACCTCAAACCCAGTAGACCGCGAAGACAACCCTCGTGGGTTATTCTGCTCCCATGCCTCCTCCTCATCGAGGAACTGCTCCATCTCTCTGATTCCAATCGGGATGTCGAAGTCCTTGTTGGCGCCATAGTCCTCGACGTTGATATTTGCCTCCCCCAAATCAGGCACCACTGGTGCGATTGTCTCATGTGGGATCGTCTGCAGTGCCTGTGGTTGGGTCAACTCCTGTGGGGGGATGGGTTGAAATGCCACCGTCGCCCTCCCTCCACGCTGCCCCCTCCCTCTGCCCCCAGATCTACTGCTGTCGCCCCACAAAATCAGTCTGGGGACCTCGGCCTCCTTCCACTTATCCTATCTAGAAGCCATATCAACTACAAAATTTAAAAAAAAAACATTTTAGTCACATTATTATGCAAAAATATAATAAAAATAAAAATACATATAAAATACGTACTGTCTCCGTACCTCAAATGCAAATAATGAGAAATACTGCAGCAAAAACTCTTCCACAGACGCCTAAACGCTCAAATCTAAAAGAAAACACTCAAAGGAATCTAAGGAAACAAAACGGTCAAACGGAAAAGTGAAGGGAGGAGGAGGATTTAAATAGGGGCGCCTTTGTAGCAATTCTCAATATAACTGCTACACCAACCGCTACAAATAACCTTGAGCGGCTAAACTTTATAGCGGTTCTATAATAACCGCTATAAAGTACAAAAAGGTTTAAAGTTTTGTAGCGGTTATGGTACAAAACCGCTATAATTTTAGAGACATCTCGAATTCTGTAGCAGATATAAATCTATAACTGCTACAAATACGCAACTTTTCGCATTTTGTAGCGGTTTAATTTATTAAACCCCTACAAATATACGTTACACTATTGGCGCGTTTTGTTCACGCCAACTGGCGCCAACTTTGTACCAGTTATAATTTAGTAACCGCTACAAATGTACCGCTACAACTTTTGGCAGGAATTGCGCACCATATTTGTAGCGGTTATTTATACTTAATTGCTACAAAAAATGTTGCCAATCTATCGCGACACTTAGCATGTAGTTTGTCGCTTTAAATTTGTAGCAGTTAAGGCTTTAACCGCTACAAATCTTAACATTTGTAGCGATTAATTGTAACTGCTACAATATCATCGTTACAAAATACCATTTTTTTGTAGTGTCATAATGTTGTTTGAAGTCATCCCCAAACTCAATTGGACTCCTTAACAAATCAAGTCTCCTAACAAATGGAAGTAAAGATCCCAATTCTGCTATCTCTTCCAATGACATTACCACATGTTTAAATTCAACACCAGAGATGATCTTGCCACATACAAACAGCTTTATTCTTACTTTATTCAATGACAGCTTGTCAAGATCTAAATAATTGAACACCATTACTAACCTCGAACTTGTCCCTTTAATACTTGCCCCAATGTTTATTAGCCTTGGCCTATCATATCCTAACTATAAATTGGCAAGAATTCACAGGACAGTTGAAGAATAGATTTGAGCCAAATTCACACATCCCCCAAGAACTATATGCTCAATTTTAGGGGCATGAGATAGATCTGGGAGTGCAATGAGATGTTTTGAACCCAACAACAGAATGATTTCCTTTAGATTTGGAAAATGCTGAAAAAAGAAGCATTGCCAAATAAATTAGGTAACTACACATTCCTACGATTTAATCTAACAATTTCTCTTATGACAATTAGAAGATGAATTTGAATTCCAGCAAAAATTACAACTATTTAACCATCAAATTAAAGGTAGTAAGATAAACATGTTCATTGTGAATTATTTGGCCAATGTTTGAGACAAAAAATGTAATATGTACCTGATTTTTATTCCAAAGTTGCCGGATATTACTATTAGGCATGTTAATTGTAATAAGGTTCTTGGCATAAAAATGTAATGGCACATTTGGTAATGAATATTCTTCCCAACTAAAACACCTCAGTTCTTCTGGAAGATAATCAAAATCATCATAAATAGTTAACTCTGAAGGCTTTCTCCTATCAGACTTATAAACTATAAGGAATATTAAATTATGCATCTTCCGAAAATTACTAACCCTCCATGTAATCCTCTTTATCTTGCTCAAGTCCAATGGCAAGCATCGAATTGCCTTAACTTCCTAAGAATAGCAAATCAAGGGAAGTACAATTATCATTACCCAAAAAATAACCAAAAATAACTGGAGAACAATTAAATATATCTCCATTTAGAAATATCTATATCAATAATGCTAATGTGCATTTTGTTCAAGGATTCTGACAATTCATTAATAAATGAATTTCTGAAAAAAGAAAACATAAACATACAGCAGACACAGTCATACGTATACCTGCATACTTGTACGCCTCCCTGCATGCATGCATGCATATTTAATTGATATGAATATAAAAGCAAATATCCATTTAAAATACTAGGCATAATACAACTTTTAATAAAAAAAAAGGCATGGGCTAAAGATGAACCATAGGCCCAATTACAAGACATTATAAAACAAAAGAACTTCATGATATATGTTGACGCTTATTGCCAAAGATGAATAAACACTACAAAAAAAAATTGTGATTTAGTAGCAGTTAACAATGTGTATTATTAGCGGTTTTAACCGCTACAAACGACATTAGTAGTGGTTGTAAAAACCGCTACAAAATCCACTGCTGCAAACGTATTTGTAGCGGTTTACAACAACCGCTATTCACGTAACATAACCGCTACAAATTTAGTAGCGGTTACTAAACCGCTACAAATGTTGGCACCACAATTTCGCGTAGCAGGAAATGAAAAATGAAAATTTGGCTCCAATTTTCCAACCGCTACTAAATTCAAATGGAAATTTCAAAAGTAGCGCAAAAAATTTAATCATATTTTGAGTTTAAATTTGTAGCGGTTCTAAAACCGCTACAAAATTTTGGGAATTTTTTTTTTAAAAAAATACAATTATTTGAGTCCATTGTTATAATATTGTGTTGAATAGTTTATTATTTAAGTAATTTAAATGATAGTAGTTATTATTTATAAAGAATGATTAAATTAAGTTAAATAAGTATAAACTTTATATAGGTAATATTATTGAGAATGTGCAAATAATGAGTATAAATATTATGAGGGGGAAAATGTTGAAATCAAATAATTGAAATTTTTTTAACTATATTTGATCACCTTACTTAGCTCTTCGGCTCTTAAAAAAATTCAGATGAGAGAAAACGAAAGAGAAGAAGGGTTGAAAGAAATAAATGAGTGTTTGAAATGATATATGCTAGGGGTATTTATAGGGATCTATGTAGCGTTTGTAGCGGTTAATGTGATATGTTTTGTAGTGGTTGATATTTGTAGCGGTTTATGTGACATTATTTATAGCAGTTTCACATTTGTACGATTTTATTTGATTTTGTAGTGGTTTCATAACCCCTATAAATATTGGTTTGAATTTTTTTTTATATAAATATTTCACACTTGTAGCGGTTTTATAACCCCTACAAATATTTGTCTGAATTTTTTTATAAAAATATTTTAAATTTCAAATGTTCAATTTGTAGCAGTTTTGTTTGTAAAACCGCTACAAATATTTATACTTTGTAGCGGTTTATATATAAAAACCGCTACAAATTCATTTTTTTATAAATATTTATTTCAAATTCATTTTGTAGCGGTTATATGATAAAAACCGCTACACAATTTCACCACCGTTGACAGGATTTAAAATTCAAATTTTCAATGTGCAACACTTTGTAGCGGTTATGTCAAAAAAGCCGTTACAATTGTTCATGACTTTTGGCGGGAATTAAAATATTCAAATTTTAAATGAACATTTTCTAGCGGTTAGTATTGAGAAACCACTACAAATATTTATAACCGTTAGCGAGGATTAAAATTTTTCAAATTTCAAATGTTCAATTTGTAGCAATTTTGTTTGTCAAACCGCTACAAAGTTACGTATCACTTTGTAGCGGTTTCATCCATTTAACCACTACAAATATTTATATTTTGTAGCGGTTTTTATATATAGACACCTACAAATGTTTTATTTAGTTATTTTTTAATAAATATTTATTTCAAATGCATTTTGTAGCAATTATAGACTGTAACCGTTAACAATATGAGTTAAATTTTGTAGCGGTTCTCTGTAACCGCTACAAAAAGGCGGCTCTCTAAATTCCGTAGCAGTTACAATCATAAAAACTGCTATAAAAGAACCACCACAATAGTTGCACTAGCTTCATGCCAAGTTGGCTCCATATTTGTAGCGGTTAACATAGACTAACTGCTACAAAATAACTGTGACAAATTTGGCGCCAAAATTTGTAGTGGTTATGTCTTGTAAGCCGCTACAAGTAGCATTCCCTAACCCATGCGCCACTTGGCGCGAAGCATACCGTTGCAAATTTGTAGCGGTGTTACTTAAAACTGCTACAAATCCTGATATTTGTAGCGGTTTATTTTAATCACTACAAATGCACTGTTATGAATTATCATTTTTTTTGTAGTAATAAAACATGAAGTCAAACAGATATAATTAGGAATTAATCTGATAATCAAGATGATAAAGAAAATAAGATAAAATAATAAAAAAAAAAATCATACCTTGTCACAGATGAAATAATCATAGATGTCATCATGCCTCCATAGTTGAACAGGACTTTTAAAACCAAAGAATACTTGTTGCCTAGCAATTTCAAGCCCTATTTTCAGCACAAAATTGTGCATCCCAATAGGATCAGTATGATTATTAAATGAAATAAGGCATTTATCTCTAAGAACAATAATCTCAATATGCATAGAAGAGCCATATAATTGTCTTATTAGATTCGAAGAAATACAAACTCCTTCCTTGATTAAGAATGATAGATCAAGAAACACATTATGCTGTTTGTGATCAAGTGCATCAAAACTCGACTTCAAAACATCAACAACATCCTTGGGTGGAGCTTCATTTAGTTTTTCCAATGCACTTTCCCACTCTTCTTTCCTCTACCATAGAGAAAGCAACCTAACACTACCAAGGCTAATACATTTCCTTAACAATATTCCACTATTGATTTTGAAAACTCCATGTAACCTTCATATGGCTTGTGTTGCTTGAATGCTTTCAAACTAAAGAGATAAAATGCATCATGGAAATCCAATTCCGAAAACATGATAGGTTGAAAATGCATAAGCATTCTTAAGCACTTGCTCATTTCTTTGCCAGAATATAAGCACTCGGTGTTGAAAAATTTCAAGAGCTTTCCAGCAAGTTGGACACTCATAATCTGCATGTGCCAACTTGAGGGGAGTAAAAGCAATATATCTCAGAGAATATCATAGGATTTCATATTATAATGTTGAAATAATATTATGATTTTATTATTAACTAATATTGTAAATATTAGTGTGGAGATATGGTTGTTATGATATTCTTCATTCGAGTATGCATGTACTAACATTATATATATATATATATATATATACCTCTAATCAATCAATGAAAGACATGCAATTCATTCTCATTTCAATATTTCAAAGCAGACTTGCACTTTCTCTTCAAATTCATAGATCAACGATGCCTCTCTCACTTATTTATCTTTTGTTTCAGCCTTTAGGGTCAACAAGTGAAGTCAAGTCATCATACGCTTAAGACTTATGGATTGTCATCTTGATTCATTCTATGGGCCCGTTTGGTACGCTGGAATTAGGCTATTGGAAATAGAAATGGAATTTAATTCCATGTCTTAAGTGTGTTTGGTATGGTTGAAATAGCCATGGAAATCATTTCCATATGGAAGCCAAAACCACCAATTCCACCAAATTGATTTCCATCAAGAAAGTAAAGATTTGCAATTCCACATGATTAAATTCCATCATACCCTTCAACCTTCGCATGACCCTACCCACCACCCACCACC
Organism: Inga leiocalycina; assembly: GCA_963242795.1. Lineage (NCBI taxonomy): Eukaryota > Viridiplantae > Streptophyta > Magnoliopsida > Fabales > Fabaceae > Inga > Inga leiocalycina. The sequence continues at coordinate 63,611,421 of OY725320.1, forward strand.
CACCGCATTCTCTATCATCCTTCAATTGATCCGCCGTAGCTTGTGCCCACAAACATGACTGCGACGACGACATCCCACGGATCTCTGGCCTCGTCTTCTCCCCATCTTCATCTTCACCTTCTTCTCCATTTTTGCTAGCGATCGTGCCATGATATTGAAGATTTCATATCTGCCATGGAGTTTATTCCAAAAGGCGAATCCCTATATTTCAGATATGCCAAACGGCGAATTCCAAACTGCCATGTTGAAGATTTTAGATCTGCCAAGAAGATTTCAGATCTGCCATGAATATTTCAAACCACACGAGTTCCTGCAACTGCCATGGAGACGTGGAGTGAAGTTTCTGAGATTTGCAACGATGTGGAAGATTTTTTTTTATTTAGATGGGCATTTTGGTATTTTTGTATAAAAATTAGATTTCATTTCCATAGCATACCAAACATACTTTTAAACCTCATTTCCATATCCATTTCTATATCCATATCCATTTCCATTTCCATTTCCATCAAAATCAATTCCATTGTACCAAACGGGCCCTATTTGCTTTTGGGAAAAATTAGAATCTTAAGGACCTACTTATTTGTGTATCATCATTTGGGCATTTGCTTGTATTAACCTCATGGAATTCATGTTATTTTGGCACATTTGCCTTTAATTTCTCACACTGTTTGGTGAATTCATACATATTTATGGATACATATGCAAAGGAAATGTGCCTAGTTAATATTTGGGATAAAGGGATAAAATTCTTTGGTTAAGTGTGAATATTTTACCATATTTCATTAACATTGGCTTTTATAAACTTTCTTGTATTGATAGGTTATCATGTGAGCCACATGTGAAGTTTTTTAAAGCACAAATCAATGACTAAGAAGTTGGAAAGGAGCTTAAAAAGTCAATACACCACGGAAAAATAAGAAAAGATAAAGATTAATTTTTGGCCTCAGCTAAAGCATTCCCTGGCCTCAACCAGAAGCAAGACAGAAACTTTTTTGTGTCAACTAAAGCATTCACTAGCCTTAGCCAGAAGCAAGACAGAAACTATTTGACTGCAGCCAAGGCCTCTTTGGGTTGCAGCCAACTACAGTCAATGAAGCTGTGTTTTGATGTTAGAACTGACACTATAAAAAAACATTGAATTTCTGACAGAATTTGTGACGGAATCAGCTTTTCTGACGGAATTTCTAACAGAATCTGTTCCTTTACTACTAGGTGCGTGACAAAAAAATTTGCAACGTAATTTCAATTCCATCGGAACGTTCCGATAGAAGTCCTTTCCGTCGCAATTATTTTTTAAAAAAAATTTCCAAATGCCACATGTTTGCTCCTCAGTACGCCACGTGTCCCTCTCCCCTGACTACCACATGTCCCTTTCCCCTGATTGCCACGTGTCTCCTCCTCGTACTGCCATGTGTCCGCATCTCATAATTTGTGAAAATGCCTCTCCTTCCATTCGAACCCAGTACCTCAAGCTCTGGCACCTTCGCGCGCAAGTCTTTGCCAGTTGCGCTGAAATGAACATGTGTCATATTATTATATATATATATATATAATATTATCATATATACACACACATAAAATTAATTAATTATATACATATAATTAAGTATTAATTAAATATAATATTATTAAAAATAATGAAAAATTTAATAAAAAATTAAAAACTATTTATATATTTAATTAAAAAGAATTTTTATGTAAAATTACTTAATAAATAATAATGTAATATTATAAATATTAGTTTTAATATAAAATTATAAATATAATATTAATAACATATATATTATTTTTAAATAAAATAAAATAATAAATAATATAATTTTAATAATTAAGGTTATATAGAATTATTTATTAATTATTATTTTAATTTTATAAATATTATTTTTTAAAAAATTAAAAAAATTTAATTTTTTCTGACGGAAAATTTTCGTGGCAATTTTCCATGGAAATTCCATCGGAAAACGTTCCGATGGAATTTCTGTCAAAAGTTGCCACGGAAAAAATTCCGTGGCTAAATTTGCGACGAAAAATTCTGTTGGAAATCAGGTGTTTTTTTGCAATGTGATTCTAAGCTTTAAATACTGAAATTCATGAAGAGTAGTGTCATTCTTCACTTCTTGGGGGTGATTTGGAAGCCTCTCTTTGCTAAGGTTTGGTGTTCTTGAAGGAGATTCAAGTATAGATTGAAGATTTGAAGATATTGAAACTTATTTCTCTTGGTTTTGTTGATTCCTTTCCCTTTCTTCTTCATTTTTTTGATATGGTTGTAGCTATTTTGTGTGGTTGTGGCTAGTTGCTGAACATTGTAGCTAAAATTTTCAATCTATGATTATTTTGAACCTTTATATGGATTAAGACTTGAATACTCCTATCTTTTGATTGCTAGTGATATATATGTGTTGATTTTATCTTTTTCTTAATGCTTCTAAGTGTTTGGCCATCATTTAGACTGATTTTTTATTGTGTGGTTTGACTTGAGAAAGCTAATCTAGGTGTAGAACTTAGTTAAAATCATGCTTGACCTAAAGTTCATTTGATAAATGGATAATTTGTTAGTAAATAGAGACATATTTATTAATCTTGCATTGTCACATTGAAGTTGTTGGTTAAAGTTGATTTTTATTAATTGTAGCCAAAGATTGTACACTTTAATGAAAAGGGAAACTTGGCTTTGACTTGAGAGAGCTTTGTTAAGTGCTTTTGAACATTAAACTAACACATATATTCATTGAAAATACTATTTGAGAGGAAATTAATATAGTTTTATGAAGTGCAAACGGGAGAAATAATCTTAGGCTCCATTTAATCATTGAAAAGTCAAATAATCATTTGTCTTTATCAATTTTTATTAGTCTTAAAAATGGTTTTCAAAATTTTCTTTCCACATCAAAAACTTGTTTAGTTCAACTTTATTAAATTCACTAAGCCTATTATTTAACTAATTTGTTACTCAAATATCTATAGGAACAATATCTACTTATCACTTTATTACTTGGCGTAACTCATGTACTTGCGATGGGAACAACTTGTTTTGGAGGGTGAGGGCGTTTCCTTTTCCCTTTCTCTTCTTTCTCCCTCCTTTTTTATTTTCTCTTCATAAAAAATTTGAAAGTGGAATGAAGTTGTGAATGATCAACACCAACTAAGGGGTTATTTGGTACAAGATTTGAAGTGGAGGTGGGGAGGGGGGAAGGGAATTTTTTATAAGTTAGATTTTAAAAAATTAGAAAAGTGGGGTTAAAAGGTTTTAATTAATTTTTTTTACTCTTTTATTTTATACCTTCTCTATTTTAAAACTTTAAAACCCCACTTCTATAATTTTTATAAATTCAACTTATAAAAATTTTCCTCCCTCTCCCTTCCCATCAAACTCCCTCGTAGCAAACAATTTCTTTACATTTTCTTTTACCAAGAAATTTCCAAGCTCTTGCTGTTGTGGCAGACAGCGTTCTTTATGCGCACCCCACCAAAGCCTTCAAATTAGCAAATGCTTACTCCATCCAAAACTTAGCATCTAAACCACTAATTTGCAGACATTAAAAAAATTACTTATTTTTCTTTCAGTAATAAGAGATTAAGAAAATTTGTTAAATTAGTTTTTTGTATTAAATGTGTGTTACATTTTTTTTTAAGTATCATCTTTAATCATTTACATTGGAAACTATGTTTGATAGAAAATCTATTAATATGTGTAATCAATGGGGGAATTGAAGAGTTTAGGAATATTAATTTAGAAGACAAGGTGGATTGATGTACTCCTCTTACCCTAAATATAAGAGCTAGGTAAGGGGTTACGTTGATCTTATTTCTAAAAATAAGACCTCAATCCATTGTATTTCTAATATATAGTTATCATTTTTCCCAAACTAATTTACATAGCATCATATAAAGTGATATATAATGTAATGTTAAACAAAGATATTTTAAGGGGATCAAGACACATTTGATATAATTAAGGAATTTATTTTCCCTCCTTAATCTACTTATATTAGTTAAATAGTTCTAGACTAGATGAGTATTATATTTAATTAGGATCAAAACAAACCTTAATACTAGCTCTTATATTTAAGATCAGGCTAAATAATAATTCATATAACGAAGCCTTTGAAGAATATACAACATACATATTTTGGAGTGCCTAATGTCTCAACTCTCCTTATTACTCTTTGAAATAGGTCAACCTCCTTATTTTTTTAATTATTAAATTTTATATAGAATAAAAGAAACTTTGATATTTTACTGTGCTTAATTGCACAAGATTATTTAGTTGGGAGATTTTTTTAGTTTGTTAAGAAATTTTAAAGGGAGGATGCTTACAAAAATATATGCTTTAGATAAAACATCTTAGGTTAAAGTATATTTTTAATCACTTAAGTTTACATCATGAGATATGCTTTTGATCTCTTAACTTTATAAAATATACTATTGATCCTATAATTCTAACACATTAATGTTGTTAACAAAAAATGTTGAGGCAACAAACTCAAATAATGATGGCTGCGCTATGTGATTAGGAGAAATTCTTGGATGAATTAGGAGCACCATATCATTCATGGCCTGACCAATAAAAATATAACAGACCACTAAATTTAATTTGCTGACATGTCAATCTTTTAAGTGACATTATTTTAATCATTTAGGGTTAATATAACTTTTAGTCCCTGAAGTTTGATTCAATTTTGATTTTGGTCCCTCAAGTTTAAAATCGGTGGTTTTAGTCCCTAAAGTTTGACCCTTGATCCCTTAAGTTTAAAAGTTTTGGTTTTGGTCCCTCAAATTTGAGAAGGACTTGGTTTTTTTCCGGTTCGGTTCATTTTCTACCAAATCCTTCTCAAACTTGGTGGACCAAAATCAAAACTTTTAAACTTGTGGGCCAAAATCAAAACTTTTAAACTTGACGGACCAAGAGTCAAACTTCAGGGACCAAAACCATTGATTTTAAACTTGAGGGAATAAAATCAAAATTGGATCAAACTTCAGGGATCAAAAATTATATTAACCCATTAATTTAATTTATCATTTTCTTAACAGTGTTTCCACCTTCGTCGCTCCCCTCTCTCTTCATTCTCCCCTCATCCGTGGAGAAATAATTTAATAACATGGATGAGGACACAATCAAAGAGGCGTTGGGATTAGAGGAGACCGCGGTGAAGGGTTAGGTCGCTGGGTAGCTCTTTTATTTTCCAATCCAGAATTCCAGTGCCGCGCATGTCCCAATTATTTTCCATCGCTGTGGTGTCTTTTCCTCCATTGCTATTGCTAAAAGCTCTATAATTATTAAAAGAAAGAACCTCAGATAAGTTGTTTTAACTCATTCAATCATTGAAAATGCATACAAGCATGGGCATAGCGTGATCCTACCATTGATGTTGAGGTCATCCTATTCCGATGCAAGAAATACATATATTAGAATGCAATCGAGCGGCCTCCATGGATTTTTAACCCAGCAACGGCTGGGAATCGCCGCTCAAATCTAAGAAAAGGTGAAGTGAGGAGGAGCGCTGAGATCGAACGTGGAGATTGCATAGAAGGAGTTTGATTTCTTACCATCGCCGGAGGAGACGATGGCGATGTCGTGGGATGCCATCTGTTCTGCTTAGGCGATGGATGAATGAAGGGGCGCGTGGGTAAGAGGAAGGTTTCTTTTTTTTATTTTTTCTGTCAGCCAAAAAATAGAGAGACAATTAGGATTAAAATTAGTTCAAGTGTTGCATTTTGATTAGTCAGAGTATAAATGACGTGTCACTCTGAGAATATGCAAGTATTTCTTCTCATACGTGATAGGGGTGGGCATGGGCTAGGTAGGGCGAGACCCCTGCCCGATGCCTAGCCCAAAGGATGAATGGGCTACATTTTTCAGCCCGCTGTCCGGCCCTGCCCTATAGAAGCCCTAACCATTTCGAGCAAGGCAAGTGTGGGCTGGGCAGGGCCGGCTTTCCTGCCCAAGTCGTAACTCCCTAACCAATATCACCTGTATAAAACCTCCAAACACGTAATAAATACTATTAAAAACTTCAAATACATTCCATAATTTCACACCTTGAAATATCTTAAAATAAATCTATAACTTAAGTCTTGAAATTAAAAAAAAAAACTAACATGTCTTGATAATTACATGACAAATTATGAAGTAATGTGTTTATGTATAAATATTGATTGATATGAATAGGTGCAATTACGATGGAAACTTCAAAGAAACTAAATTTTTTGTCTTTGATCTCAACTTTTTAATGTTTTGTATCATCTATCCAAATAAAAAAAACCACGTCCATCCAAAAAGCAATGAATTATATGTAAATTGGGGTGGATGGATATTGAATAATAATATAAAATGTTTCATAAACATGAAATAATATATATACATATTAAATAAAATAATATGAATAAAATACTATTTATTTTATATAAAATAATATATATTTTAAATAAATTGTATATAATTTTCAGGGCAGTGCCAAATGGGCAGGGCAATACCCCCTGCCCGATGCCCCGCCCTGCCCGATAGTTCACCTTGCCCAAAGATGCCCAAATTTTTATCGGGCCACTTTTTTTAGGCTGGGCAGGACAATTTTTGCCCTGGTTCGGGTGGGCATACCGAGATCCTGGATACCATGCTCACCCTTAAACCGTGATTCCTCTTCCTCTTCTTTTTAAACCCTCCCCATGTTAACTTTGTTCTTTCAGGCACCATCATTTTCAAAGCTATCGAAATATCTTCCTTTCCTCAATAGACTCCCTCCACATCACCATACACTATATAGAAGCTTTTCAACCTAAAACATAGTTGAATCTTCAATCACATTAAAAAACTATGCATTCATGTGCAATCACCTAGCCACATGCGTTGAACTGGCTGATCAAAGTTTAACTCGATCCAACGGTTAACAATTGGAAAAAAACCAATTTACTGAGACTGCCTTGTGAAACTGCATTTTTCTCTTTCTCTCATCTTTTCTCTCATATGGCTGTATATTCTGATCTCTCTCACCTCTTTGGCCTCCCTGGCATCGAACAAAAAGTAATAAGGCCCCTCTCCACTTAAATAAATAAGACACAATGGGTCTTAAACTTTGGCGACTCTAAGAGCATATTATTTCTCACAAAGAACAATCAAAAGCCTTTCCTTTTTTTCATTCTCTTACTCTTTTTCTTCTTTCTTCTTTCTTCTATCATTTTTTTGTCTTTACATAAAATAGGAAATATATAAACTTTGAACATTCAACAAAAGAAGAGAGCCTAAAACCCAACATTTAGTAGGATAAGATTTATTGTTGTTGTTGTTTTCAATTGCTTCCATGAAACTCACTAGTACACACTATTACAGAATATAGATTCTGCTACCCTAAAAGACATCCCTTTTTAAAATAGGGACATCTAAAACATAAGCGGTGATATTTTTGTAATTCTGTATGGGAAGTAGGTAGCTTTAGACGTCCCAAATTCCATTTGAGACGTCTAAAGTGGGACTTTAGATATCCCAAATTGAATTTGGGACGTCTAAAGTTAAAAAAAATTTTAATTTTTTTTTACTTTAGACGTCATTTTAGATGTCCCAAATTGAATTTGGAAGGTCTAAAATCCTACTGTAGACATCCCAAATTCCAACTTTGGATTTCCCTTTTTCAATTTGAGACATCTAAAGTAATTTAAAAATTTTCTTACGAGCTGTATTGAATATAAGGGACGATCTTCCCTTGTATTAAATAAAGGGACACTTTCCTTCCTTCCCCCCCTCTCTCTCTCTCTCGCTCTCACAACATTTTTCAATTTCTCTGAGAGGAGTTGCAGAAAGAGACCCACATTCTATAGATTCAAATGGTTTTTTCCTTCGGTGTTCTCGCCATCCTCCCCCCTCTCATCATGTCCTTCGGTGCCCCTATTTGCGACGGTAACTCTCTCTTTATCACTTCTCAAATCTTACATGCTTGTCTGTTTATTATTATTATTATTATTATTATATAAGCTTCTCTCTTTTTTCACAATCAGATCTGGTACAGTGCATTTGAGTAAAAAATGGATTTTTGAATTCTAAAGTTTGACTAAAAGAAGTTTGAACAAAGCTAGAAAAGTGGTGGAAGTGTGATGATGCCAAAAAAGGAAATTCCAAAACCAAAAAGAGAATAGAGAAAGCTAGCATTTGTGTTCAACAAAACTATTGCAGAGGATTCTCGTCTGGAATTTGTATTTGCTTCCGTAATTGATGACCTCAGCATCTACAAAAATTTGAAATTCAAATGACTTTAGACGTCCCTTTTTAAAAAAAGGGACATCTAAAGTGGAGACTTTAAACGTCCCTATTTCAAAATTGGAACGTCTAAAGTCCCACTTTAGACGTCCCTTTTTCAAATTTAGGACGTCTAAATTCCCACTTTAGACGTCCCTTTTTTAGGAACGTCTAAAGTTCTACTTTACTACGCCTCTCACATAGATGTTTCCCTATTTTTGGACGTTAAAAGTGCCAAAATAGGGATGTTAAAATCCTTATTTGTAGTAGTGGCAAACCACTCATTTAACTACATGATTTTGCATCAGTTACTTGAAGAATAAAAGTGATAATTCATATGATACTACCTCCGGTCCTAAATATAGGACATAGTTTGTAGTGCAAATTACACTACAAACTATGTCCTATATTTAGGACCGGAGGGAGTATAATTTTGCATCTATTTTATGTGTAACTGACGCTGTATTGTACAATATAACATCAATTACTTGAAAAACAGAAGTGATAATTCATGTGATATAAGTTCGCTTCTATTTAAAGTGTAACTGACGCAGTAATGTACAATATGACATCAGTTGTATATTCAACTGATGCTGTAATTAAGATGCTATAACAATAATAATTATGGAATCCATTTAGTAAGCACCAGAAGCCATAATTAATATAAAGTTTTGGAATTTAATTGTGAAATAAATTAATTTGAAATATTACATGTCATAATGTAATTAAATTCTATAAATAAATTTTAAAAAATAAATTTTCCCAAAATATAATTATATTATAGTTATATTATAAATGCCTTTTTTAAGTTGGTCATTTATAGCTCAGGATCATCTGATAGAGATTAGTGAATTTCTTTTAACTACTGAACTAAACCTAGTTAATTATTAAAAAAAAAAGGAATGATCAATTTATGGGTGAAACTTGATCCATAATTTATAATTTATTTACCGAGTTTACTTGTAGTGTTTGGTCCTATAGGAAACCAAAACCTTAATTAACCCATATGACTCTAAGGAAGTCTTAGAAATATATTAACTATTTTTTTCTAAAGAACAGGAAATTTTGTGTCGATTCCAATTCCACCTGATGCCTTAATGCCTCAACAAAAACCTCCACTACTCTGCTAACTTCGCGGCTTCTTTATATGAATTTCGCTCCAGCTCTGCTAATTTCGCAACTTCCTTTCATTGTTGTTGATGTAGCGGCTTCCAGATAGAGCACTCAAAAAAAAAAACACTCAATTTCTAGCGGAATTTACCACATAATTTTTTCCGTGGTAAATTCTGTCAAAAATTCTATTAGAAATTTTTTAGATAGAATTTTTCCATGGCTAAATTTGTTATGGAATTAACCACGGAAAAGTTCCGTGGCTAATTCCGTTGCAAGTTTTGTGACAAAATTTTTTGCCAAGAAAAAGCTCTGTGGCACATTGGTACAGAACTTTTTGGTGGCAAATTCTATCGCAAAAATTTCAAATTTAAAATAATATTATTAAATTAATTATTAAATAATTTTAATTAAAAATAAAATATTATTAGTAATGAATATTATATTATTATTTATTAATATTATATTTAAAATTTTCTACTAAAATAATATTTTTAATATTATTTATTATTTAATTTTATTTTAAAATAAATTATTAGTTATTAATATTATATTTATCATATTATATTAAAATTAATATTTATAATATTTAATTATTTTTTATTAAGTAATTTTAATTAAAAATATAATTTAGATTTAGAAAATTGATTAAAATGTAGTTATAAAAAGATTTTTTAAAGATTTAAAATTTATTGAATTTGAAATTAATTAATCATAAATATTTAAATATTTTTTCTATTTTATATTTTATTTATTTTATTTTTAATAATATTATATTTTGATATATAATTAATTTTATATTATGATAATATTATATATATATATATAATATTATATATATATATATATATAACATTATATAACATTATGTAATAAAACAACGTAGGTTCATCTCGGCGCAACTGACAGAGGTTTGAGCGTCCAGGCACTAGGAGCATGAGGTTGCGAGTTCAAATAGGAGGGGAGGCATTTTCAAAATTTAAGAGGCGCAGACACGTGGCAGTGCAAGGAGGTGACACTTGGCTCACTTCGAGGAGGGACGCGTAGTGCATTACGAGGAGGGTGGACACATGGCAGCGGTAGGAGGTGACACATGGTAGCACAAGGAGGAGACACTTGGCACACTTTGAGGAGGGACATGTGGTCCACTGCGAGGAGGGTGGAATCTTGAGCAACTAACATCATAATATATATTTTTTGCTATGACTAATTCTGCTACATCCTAAATGCTGTGGTGAAAATGCAATTTTAACTAATGCCAAATTAACTTTTTGCACTAGTGACTAGAGATCAACAACTCAATCCCTCTGAAGCTATGTTCTTGTTTAGATTTTGTCTATAATAATCTTCGGAGATAGAATCTATCCAAATAATGGAATAAAAATTAATGATAAACACATAACAATGCTCACCACTTTTATTATGTACTCCTTCACTCGTCGGAATTGGTTTTTGCTGAGTAGGGAGAGTTAAGAGAATCTAGGCGGTCAGATCTAATCTAAACGGTTCAGATTTGATTTATTAAAAAATCTATATTTTTTAATAAATCAGATCTAAGCCATCTAGATTAGATCTGACGGCCTATATTCTTCTAGTGCTAAACAAGGAAACCAGGTCCCTCACTCATCACAACGTCATTATTATAAAGCGTCTTTAACATTTTCACACATCTTAGAAATTTTTATTATATTTTAAAATTTGTCAAAAATAATCTAGAGATTTCAATTACACCTTCCTTAATGAAAGAAACACAAGCAAGAGCCATCAAAAGACAATATCAGTCCCAAAAACAAAGAGCGTTAGAGACAATGCATCCATGGCCATGTCTTAAAGCCATTCAGAGGAATGAACATACGATATACAAAAGTCACAGCCACACCAATCTCTTGTTGGAACATCCAAACAGAGCCTTGTATCCTTCAAAATTTCAAGCCCTTCACAACACTCAGATCCTGCAAGTGTCCTCAAAATCCAACCTTGAGGAATGCTCAAACCTCCACTTCCAATAATATCACTCTTCTTTAGTGACACTTTGTCAACAATGACCGACGTGCAACATCGCTTGGCACTCTTGTTAGTGTATAATTCTTATCATTGTTGCTGCAACATTCCTCTTCTTCTTCATATATAATATTCATCAACCACGTCACCTCTTACTATTAGTGGTCAGACGCCATCGCTTTGTGCTTTCTTTTCCACTCCCACTTCTTTCATTTTTATTTGGATCCTCTCACCAAAGAACTAGGAATCATAGTAATGATCACAGTCAAAATATTGTTTAAAATTTCCAAACTCAATTGGACTCTCTACCAATGAACAGCCCTAATAAAAGGAAGTAAAAACGCTAAACTTTATGCACATAATATTAATTTCTTGTCCCATTAACAGAGCCACCACCAAAGTTTATGCGCCCTGACCTTTCGCAGGATTCAAGAGTCAAGTTGGTAAGCTTGCCCAGGATATTTGAAGAATGGATTTGATCTAAATTTACACAACCATCAACGTGTCAACTTTCAAGGTTTGGGGCCTCTGATAGATCAGGAAGTGCCCTGAAATATTTTGAGTTACTTACATCAATCTTCTTTAAATTTGGAGATTGCTGCTAGGGCAAACAGAGCATTATTAAACATAATTCACCTCCAAAAAAGGAAAAAAAAACTAGTTATCTTTAAACATAGAAAATAAAGCACTTACTTGATTTCTATTCCAAAGTTGTTGAAGATGGCTGTTTGGCATTATAGGATGAATAAGATTCTCAACACAAAAGCTTAATGGCACATATTGAAGAGGACAATGAACCCAAAAGAGGAACTTGAATTCTTCAGGAAGAGAATCCAAATCTCTGTAAATATTCACTTTTAAAGGCTTCTTCCTATCTAACTAGTACAATTTAAGGAATTTTAAATTATACATCTTTTGAAAATTACTAGCTGTCATTGTAATCATTTTTATTTTGTTCATATCTAATGATAAGGTCTAGTGATAAGCATTGAACTTTCTTAATATCTTTAAATAAGTCAACTGGGTCTTATATTTATAATATACACTACAAAAAAACATGTTATTACCGACAGAATTACCCACGGAATTATTTCCATCGGTAATTTCCAACGGATTACCGATGGATTTTCCGTTGAAAAAATTACCGACAGATATTTGATGAAAAAATTTCATTCGTAAATTCCATTAGAAAATTTTTAAATTCTTTCAGAAAATAAATTTTTTGACGGAATTACCGACAGGAAAAAATTCCCTCTCTAATTACCGACGGATTAAAGATGGAAAAAATTCTGTTGGTAAATACTGACGGATTACCCACGAAATTTTTCTATCAGTAATTACCGATGCCTTACCCACAGAATTCCATGGGTAATTTGAATGAGAAATTATTGACAGAATTCCGTGGATAATGCGTAGCTAATTGTCGACGGATTAAAGATGGAAAAAATTCCGTCAGTAAATACTGAAGGATTAACTACAGAATTTTTTCTGTCGGTAATTACCGATGATTTATCCACGGAATTCTGTGGGTAATTTTAATAATTAAAATAAAAAATAATCTATAACAAATAAAAATTTAAATATCATAAAATTAATATTTAATATAATATATTAAATATATATAATATTAATAATAAAAATTTTAAATGAAATAAGAAATTAAAAATTTTTATCACAAAAAAAAATAATTATATATAAAAATATATTTAATATTATATATATTTATATTAATATTAAATATTTAAATGAAATAAGAAATTAAAAATTTTTAAATTTATATTATAAAAAACGAAATATATAATTATATATAAATATATGTGTAATATTATATATATTTATATTAATATTAAATATTTAAACGAAATAAAAAAATTAAAAAATTTTATATTTTATATTATAAAAAAGGAAATATATAATTTAATATAAATATATATTTAATATTATACATTTTTATCTTAATATTATATTTGTTTTTTAATTATTACATTATGTATATTATTACGTGAGTAAATAACGCAAGGTCAAAACAGCTCAACTGGCAAAGTCATCAGAACACATACCAGAGGTCCAAGGTTTGAATCACAGAGACACGTGGCTCCTACTCTGGGGCCGCCGGGGCCAGATGAGAGGGCAGGCAAAAAATAATATTAAATTACCGATGGATTACCCACCGAAAAAATCGGTAATTTCCAATGGATACCGACGAAATTTTTTCCGTGGGTAATCCGTCGGTAGTTTCCAATAGAATAAAAATTCCGTCAATAAATCAATTTGCCACGTACTTTTTAGAGACGGAACTTATTCCATCGGTAATTTGATTTCAGTGGCGGAATTCCGTAAGTAATTTCCGTGCGTAATACGCTGTTTTTTTTGTAGTGATATAAGATATATTATTAAGAGAATAAAGCATATAATAAAACAAGCAAAAATAATTAAATTTAAATTTGTACCTGATAAAGATTATTTAAGAACTATTAATTCCCGTCAAAAGATCAAAACCAAACGCAAATGCCAATGAATTTTGATTCTGCAAAGATACAAGAACCAATGGAATTAACATAAATGATGACATTTCTCTTATTATAGTGGATACAAGTTCAATTGAGATACTACATATCTTGCTCCAAAATAAGATACAACTAATAATAGTACTGCTAATACATCAAAGCACCCAAGTAAAATATTCCACTTCTCACCCAAAATATTGATGAAAATATTCATATTCCGTCACACAAATAATATGCTATGCTATTATTTGGTGGATCACATCAACTTTACCCTCTTGAGGCATGGCATAAAATCCAATAAGTATGCTATCATCAAAAATCATCTTAACATAAACTGAAAGATGCTCTGGGTGTGTAAGTCCTTCAACCTTCATAAGCTCAACATAAAGAGACTCCTTCATGCCATCCAAACACTTCTCACGTTCAACTTTATCTATGTGCATTTCCAGATGCTCACCTGCCTCCTTTAAGCCTTCCGATAATTTATGAGCTAACTCCTCCATGGCTTTGAGTAGCAAATCATCACGGGGCTGTTTTGCTTTTGCTTTTTGTTACTTGAACTTTCACAAGATAGAGTATGCTCAGTTGGAATCTGATCATAATACTAAAAATCAGTCTCAATTCATCCAGATAATACAAATACGCTCCTCATTCATCATATTAATACTGTAACTGAGAAAATCAAGCAATAAATGGTAACAAAAATATTCAGAGTAATAGAGGAGGAGGAGACAGAAGAAATCTGGTATATTTCTATAAAGAGTATATATATATATAACTAATTACAACAGCGCAGCCTTCATTCATTATAAGTATAATTAATGAGATTTACCTTTGTATATTCATCTCATTCTGTCTTTGGAGCTATAACGTATTTCTTATCAGTGTCCCAAAGAAAACCAGTTAACTTAGGTGGTCAGAAACCACACAATAGGCTTGAAGGTATTATGCATATCTTGGAAAGGGAATGTCCCCAAAATGGAAAATTGGAAAGGATGCAAACCAGATAAAATAGGCCCTAACCACACACATATATATTCTACTCAGGTCGATCGGTGGAGCCATGTCTGGTCAAACCGGGTTACTGGGTTCGATATTTAGCCGTTGCGTGATATGAGATAGAGGTGAGAGCAATTAACCCACAACAATATGAGCTTTCTGGGTGAAAATGCCAAAGGCCCGATGAGATGTGTTTGGATTAGTAGTTGCAGAAGTGACTTCTTTTCAAACTTAAATTTTTTTGGATTATTATTTAAAAAGCAAGTTGAAATAGAAAATGACTGTAAAAAGCATGAATCTAATTAAATAATGCATACATGCATACATATGTATTATATGATATATTGTGATAATTTAAGAGAAATATTATAATTAAAATTAGATAGAATAAAAATAGTTAATGTGAGATAATGCATGATCAGATATATTCTCATTTTTCAATTCTCAGTCAAAATGATAAATAATAATTCACTGCTCACAATTTTTTTAGACTGAGAAAATGTAATATAAGGGCACCAGTAGTGAAAAAACTTACAATAAATGGTTTAGATGAAAGTAAAATGATTATTATTATAAGGAATAACATTAGAGGGAATCGAAACACGTGTTAAGAAGAAGACAGAGGGAGACGAAACACGTGTAACTTGGGAAGGTGGAGATCACAATGATAGTGGAGAATAAGGAAAGGAGTTTAGAAAGAGGAAAAATCTCTAGAAACAGCTCCATGCTTAACGTTTGGTTTTATCGAAGCCTTACTAGATGCAAATTGGAGACTGAGGCATCATGCTAATCATCTAATAGAGAAAGTTGGAAACATGCTCTCTTATCATTTGCCACCATCCCATTATTTTTATACTCGGTGAAGTCCTCATCGACGAGCTGGGTATTAAGAAGTAAGCTAACCCGAGCATGCCGACATAGCATAGAATACAGAGCAAAGGTCCCTCCTTCGCCATTATCATTTTCTAGAAGGAAAAAAAATCAAAGGAGAGCAAAAGAGATCGGGCCACAAGAGGATTGAACCGTGACCGTCCAGTTTTTCCCACAATGGGAATATTTTTCCCAATCAATGAGCCCCTCCCCAAAACAAATGAACCTCTCTTTTTGGTTTCTTCTTGTTAGAAATAAGAGTATCCACCGTGAAGTTGATGCATCGTGAAAGCAACTCCTTCTGGCTTCTTTTTAGAAGTTGCTTTTGGGTAATAACACATCAGGATAATCACCAACCCAAACACCATCAAATACTCCCACCGTGCTTTTTCCAGTTTGAAAGCATGTTTTCCCCTCCTCACTGCTTTTTCAAACAGACCCTAATAAAACAACTATAAGGCCCTATGATTCAAAATTCAAACGATAGTTCGAGGAATAAAATACTCTTAGAATGGCAGGCCACGTAAATTGCAATACTGCATTTCAGCCAATGACATGTAAGAATCTTCTTCTTCTTCTTTTTTTTTTTTTGCCTTTTTTGTCAAAAAAAATTTAAAATTCACTCACATTCAAGTGAAATGAAATGCCAATCATTTGTTTCTAAAAGTGTAATTAAATATTAGAGGGAGAAAGGGAAAGCTAGGAGTCTAAGGCGATAAATTAGTAACTTTATGTACTTTCTTCATCCTAATTTACAATTTTAATTAAAATTTGTATGTTTTAAAATGGACAAAACTTACATCCAGTGCTTTATACCCAGTTTCTCCAGTTCCCCAATCAAACAGTGACATCTGGACATTTTTGACACATAAGCATTAACCCCCGTTACCCAATACTCCCTTCTTCTCCGTTTTCTCTTCTTCGCCTGATCAAACCATAAGCATCTCCAGCAGGGTTCCAAAAGTAGATTCGGCAACTTTGCAGAGGATACGACACCATCATGTAGGGCTTATAGGTGGCCAAAGACAGTCTCTCAAACTGACGCCATGGTGGAGAGGATACGGAGGCCATCTTGAGGACGTTATCGGCGGCCAACGACAGTCTCGAATTGACACAAATAAGGTTTCTCTTAGTTTCAATTTCTCAATCCTGGTGTTAGATTTCCCTTCCGATCATATATTTTGGGTATCTTATGAGTATTGGGCATCATTTTTTGGGGTTCAATTCTCAGTCTCGCATGGTCGGAAATCCTTTGTTATAGCTTTATGAGTTTTTTTCCCCTTGACATGTGCTTTATGAGTATGTTTTGAGTATTATGATGTTGAGGAAATCATTGTTCTTAGTGGCCCTATGATGATACAGTACTGTACATCCCTGTGACTTCTCTCCAATTAAAGACACCAAAGTTCTCATTTGAATTTTCCCCCCTTCTTTCCATTAACAATGAATTCAGAAGCTACGGAGCAAGATGAAGTCAGAGGAGGAGAAGAAAATGATGGTTCTGAAGAAGTTCAGAAACCTGTGACTTCTATTGTGGCAGCATATAGGTTGCTCACACAATTAGTTAAGGTAAGGAGCCATTACTAAAAACCTTGCTCCCAAATGTTTGTGTTCATCAAAATGAA
Source organism: Inga leiocalycina (assembly GCA_963242795.1). Classification (NCBI taxonomy): domain Eukaryota; kingdom Viridiplantae; phylum Streptophyta; class Magnoliopsida; order Fabales; family Fabaceae; genus Inga; species Inga leiocalycina. The sequence continues at coordinate 63,628,757 of OY725320.1, forward strand.
CTCTGACTCAGCCTTCTCCTCTGACTGTGAAATTTATTATCAGGTTCAATTATTTGTTTATTTTATGCTAAAATATGCAATGGAGATTGTACTAGCTGAATCAAGTGTTATCACCGGTCACTACTTTGTTTTTTCAACCAGCAGTTTCGCCATTTTCCTTGATGCCTTGGCCTTACCTTAACTGATGCCTTTACGTTAAGTTCTCGATTGAACAATGATATTTCATGCACTTTACGTTTATTATCCTGATAGATTGACTATGCGAGTCCTTTTATGTTGCATGATTAATGAACCCCCGCACTGTTAATAAATTGGGAACCACATAACGGAATTGGAGAAAAGAAAGATCAAGGTAGTCTTAATTCCACAAAAGCTGATCAAAAGCTGAAGCTTTACTTGAATTGAAAAGTAATATGAAAGAGATTGTGAGAAAGAGTTGAAAAATGAATATGTGTGGTTTTACTGCTTTCTATCATGAAGGCGTCTTGTGGAGTTGAAGACCCACACGATATTTTTGAAGAGGATTAAGTTAAGGACAGCTGTTATCCTCTTTCATATTTATATAATGACTTCAACAAAAAATGTATGTATGAGACACACTGACGTTTAGCTTTTGGCCTCTTTTGAGTCTTACTTTCTTTACCATTCCAAAAAGCATTGAAATTTTTAGAGGCATGGTGGTGAAATTTAAAAAAGTCTTGCTTTGCCCTTTATTTGCTATGTTATTCTTTTCATGAAAGTATTGAACAACAATGGGGTTCTATGTAATGCATTTTATCTTGCATTTTTTTTTTACAAGCATTTTATCTTGCTTTGACATGAGAGTAAAGTTTGTGAGGGGTCATATATTAATTTTTGCTGTCGTTGAATGCTTGTTGTTTCAAGTGTGCCCTGCTTCTATTCTTTATGTCATTATATAAATGTTTGATCCAACCAGCTGTGTCTTTTATTAATTTGTTGGCTTTTTTATCCAGCCAGTTGTTTCAAATCCCTGTGTTCACTCCTCTCTCTTGGGATATACTGAGATCACTAATCACATGGTGGGTGAGTAGAATTAATTTACTTTTTCTTGCCTTATGTTTTAGTGCACTTGTTTCAATTATTTTTTCATCATTTTGTTTGCCTTTTCATTCTTTCTTTTTGTATGGTTTCTTAATTTTTTTTAAGACGTTGCTCATTATCATATGAATATTTTATAGAACAAGAAGTTAGAGAGACAGATTTAACTCCATATGTGGGCTTGGAGTTTGAAAGTGAAGAACATGCATATAAATTCTATAATGCATATACTGGATTTGTCGGATTTAGTGTTAGGAAAGAGTGGGTAAATAGAAGCAAGACAGATCGTAAGACGGTGGTATCTCAAAAATTTGTGTGTTTCAAAGAAGGGTTTAAAAAAGTGAATGACTATGAAGGAACAAAGGCTCGTAAAGATTTGAGAACTGGTTGATTAGCTCAAATGATTATTACTCGACAAGCAAATGGGAAATATGCAGTAACATCTTTTGAAGAAGAACATAATCATACTTTAGCTACTCCTAGGAGCAAGCATAAATTGCCATCTCAAAGAAAGATCACTAGTGCTCAAGCAACCCAAATTGAGCAAGCGAACCATTCTCGAATACGACAAAAATTGATTTTTGAATTATTGAGTCGACAAGTTGGAGGACGTGAAAATGTTGGGTGCACTCTCAAAGATATTAGCAATCATTTGACTAGCAAGAGGATGGAAGAAATGAAAGAAGGCGAAGCTTATTCATTGCTTCATTATTTTGAATCAAAGCAACCTGAAAATCCATCATTTTTTTATGAAATTCAACTTGATGTTGAAGATCAAATAACAAATATTTTTTGGGCTGATGCAAAAATGATAGTGGATTATTCTTATTTTGGAGATATGGTATCTTTTGATACTACCTATCGTACAAATCATAATTTAAGGCCATTTGCACCTATTGTTGGATTCAATCAGCACCAACAAATTGTCATATTTGGTGCTACATTATTGTATGATGAAACTAGTGAATCATTTGAGTGGTTATTTAGAACTTTCTTGAAAGCTATGTCTAGAAAGAAGCCAAGTACAATATTTACAGATCAAGATCCAGCAATGGCAAAAGCAATTGCAAAGGTTTTTCCTGAATCATATCATCGTTTGTGTGCTTGGCACCTCTCACAGAATGCTTGCAAGCATGTTAATCATGTTTACAAGAAATCAGATTCTTTTGCTGCAGATTTTAAAAGTTGTATATGCAATTATGAATATGAGAATGATTTTCTTAATGCATGGGAGTCTATGCTTGACAAGTACGATCTTCGTCAAAATAAATGGTTGCAAGATTTGTTTGGAAAAAGAGAAAAATGGGCATCAGTATATGGGCGACATGCCTTTTCTGCAGGAGCTACAACAACCCAATTGAGTGAAAGCTTCAATGGTCGATTAAGAGGTTATATGAAGCCTACATTGAATGTGTTGGGTTTCTTTAGAAATTTTGAGAGGTTGATAGAAGACATGAGATATAAAGAGTTGGAGGAGAATTATGAAATGAGTCAAACTTTGCCCCCATTAAATTTAGATGTCCTTTTGCTAAAGAATGCCAGAGACATCTATACACGAGCTATATTTCTTCGAGTTAGGAAGGAATATGAGAAGTCATGTAACATACTCTTCAAGGATTATAACCAAGTTTCTAAAATATTTGAATATAAAGTGTGTGGAGTGGATGATAAAAGAGATCACAAGGTTACATATGATTCTGAAGATGAAACAATTGAATGCAGTTGTAAGAAATATGAATTCACTGGCATCTTATGTTGTCATGCTGTTCGAGTACTTACCTTGTGCCTAAACTAGTTATTCCTCCAAGGTACATTCTCAAGAGATGGACCAAACATGCTCAGAGTGGATCTGTTCTTGATAACAATGGACGTATAATTAAAGAAGATCCAAAGATAGATGTCTCAAATCATTTCAAGGATTTATGTCGAGTTGCAGTTGAGATATCAAATAAGATTGCTGAGTCAAATGATGCTACATCTTTTTTAGCACAAAAACTTGTAGAATTAGGTGAGGAAGTTGATAAAATATTGGGCAAAAGTTCTTCTATTTCAAATCAAGAAGATGTGATTCCAACCATGATGAATGGTGAAAAAGATGCATTTCAAGCAAAAGGGTTGAAAAGAAAAGGTGTATCTCGTGTTAAAGGTCATCCTAAAAATTGTCTAGAAAAGAAGTAAAAAAAAAAAGAAACACTGAGAGGTAGTTACAAAATACTTATATTTCATCGTCAATAAAATTTTTTATTTGAACTCTATAAAAATTTTATATTTATATTTTTCATTTTAATTTGACCCAGGTTGACATGTGAAGTGAAAAATTCCATAGGGAGTAAGATGCAGCATTTGGAAGGAATGAAGTAGGAGCGCAACTATCTTATTGGTTTTAATATTTTAATTATTGTATGTTGAGTATCCATTAGAATTATTGGGATATCTTTTGTTACTAATTTATATTCTTTTAAAATGTAAGTACCATATTTGTTCGATGTTTTTTTGCCATAACCATACTTGTTGGATTTACATTTTAAAATTTTTAATAAAAGAGTGGTCCCTATTTCAAACTAAACCATTACAAGGATATGGTCCAAGAACGTAAATTGCATGAAAAGGGAAATTTTATTAAAGAAATAAGCTATACAAGAACGTAACTGTAACCCTATGGTTTACATTAAAGAACAAGAAACTAAGCTCTAATTGAAACTAGTAAGCAATTGATGCCCTTGGGGGAACATCAAAACTTCAAGTTGCCAAACCACCTAATATTTCACGCCTTTAGCACAGAGATGCCCTTTTTCTTACTGATTAAAAACAAGATTACACTTAGAATATATACAGAGGAAACCAAAGAAAAAGCAAAAGAGTAGCTAGCTAGTAGAGTGAGTTGTAGGAGTAGCAGGTTACAACAATGGATGAGACAGAGATGACAAGAGCTGGAAATAAGGTGGCATTCAAGAAGTTGCTCTCACCTAAATACCCTAACATTGTTATTGCTGCATCTGTAACTACTTGGGCTAGAGTTCCAGCTTCCGTTGACAGCAATCCTCCATTGAATGTTCCCCTCGAAAGCCTCGATGACATCATCCTTGGTAGAAGTGACAGGTTCACTCCTGAATTTGGATCATGTCCAAAAATGTTCATGGCAGAGATTTCACCTTTAGAACTTGGCATTATATGTGATACACAGCTTACATGTCACGTAGAATGAAAGAAAACTACCTTTAAGGACATCAACATATACAAATGTGATAAGGGCTGAGCCAACATATTGCAGCACTGAGTAAGGGATGAAAACATGGAAGCTTAGGATTAGTCCAATGCAAACCATAATTTATGATGCCAACAGAACTTGTCTGTAAGTAAAAGCTAGCCAGAAAAGGAAAAATTAAAGATGGAAGAATGAAGAAAAAAAGGAGGGAGTATTGACTAGATTGAGATAGGACACATCTCGTGTATATTGTTACACAACAGAATGCTTCATAATACTTGAAGGATCACCTTTCTTCAAATATATTGCTGATAAAGCTTCCAACAACTATGTTTACAGGAAGTATCGTAAGGCCAAGGCATGCAAGGAAAATAGGGACACTGCTGGTTGACCAAACAAAGCAGTAACCGTTGATAACACTTGATTCAGCTAGTACAATCTCCATTGCATATTTGAGCATAAAATAAACAAATAATTGAACCTGATAATAAATTTCACATTCATAGGAGAAGACTGAGTCAGAGTTCATTTTGATGAACGCAAACATTTGGGAGCAAGGTTTTTAGTAATGGCTCCTTACCTTAACTAATGGTGTGAGCAACCTATGCGCCGCCACAATAGAAGTCACAGGTTTTTAAACTTCTTCAGAACCATCATTTTCTTCTTCTCCTCTGACTTCATCTTGCTCCGTAGCTTCTGAATTCATTATTAATGGAAAGAAGGGGAAAAAATTCAAATGAGAACTTTGGTGTCTTTAATTGGAGAGAAGTCACAGGGATGTATAGTATTGTATCATCATAGGTGCACTAAGAACAATGATTTGCTCAACATCATAATACTCAAAACATACTCATAAAGCACATGTCAAGGGAAAAAACTTATAAAGCTATAACAGAGGATTTCTGACCATGCGAAACTAAGAAATTGAACCCCAAAAAATGATGCCCAATACTCATAAGATACCCAAAATATTTGATCGGAAGGGAAATCTAACACCAGGATTGAGAGATTGAAACTAAGAGAAACCTTATTTGTGTCAATTCGAGACTGTTGTTGGCCACCGATAACGTCCTCAAGATGGCCTCTGTATCCTCTCCACCATGGCGTCAGTTTGAGAGACTGTCTTTGGCCATCGATAAGCCCTTCACGATGGTGTCGTATCCTCTGCAAAGTTCCTGAATATGCTTCTAGAACCCTGATGGAGATGCTTAGGGTTCAACCAAGCGAAGAAGAGAAAACGGATAAGAAGGGAGTATTGGGTAACGGGGGTTAATGTTGATGTGTCAAAAATTTCCAGATGTCACTGTTTGATTGAGGAATTAGAGGAACTGAGTATAAGGCACTGAATGTAATTTTTGTCCTTTAAAAATATAAATTTTAATTGAAATTTTATGGTATAATTATTATTTATTTTTAATAATACTCTTCTTAAAAGTAAAATTTAAATTTTGAAGATAGTTAATATTCATAATAATGTAATATTAAATTGAGTGCAAAAATAAAAAGAAAACTTTAAAATTAATACTTATTTGGTAATATTCATAAGGCAGAGAGAATGTATGTTTTATTTTATTTAGCGAAAAAGACCCAAAAAAATATTGTCAAAATTAGTAAAAGACAAATAAGTATGTTGAATTTCAATAATTCTAGAAAGACTGGTTTAAAATTTTGAAATGTTCCAAAATTTGAGAAACTACATAACTACCCTTAGTTTCTTTTTCAATAAAAAATCCTCAACCCCCTAACTAGCCGTCGGTGCCCGACGACACGCCACCGTCACTAGAGCTTCAGTGACCTTGCCGATGACTGGCCACCGGAGCTCCAACGATCTCATTATTTTTTTAAATTTCTTAAGCAAAAATCATCAATATGGATACTTAAGATATTAATATAGATACTACTAACATCGTAAATAGTGTCAACCAGAGCTTCGACTATTTCATATTTTTTTTTTAATATCTCAAGCAAAAGTCGTCAATCTAGATACTTGAATTTTTAATTTTGATACTAAAGTCATAAATAGGGTCAACTAAAGCTCCAATGGTCTCATATATTTTTTTGAATTTTCCAAGCAAAAAGAAATATTGATTTCTCTATTTATGATTTGGCATCTATATTAAGAACTCAAATATCCATATTGACGACTTTTGCTTGAGAAATTCAAAAAGTTATATGAGACCGTCAAAGTTCTAGACAACCCTATTTACGACTTTAGTATCTATATTAATAACAAAAGTATCCATATTGACTACTTTTGCTTGAGAAATTCAAGAATTCAAGAAATATATATATATGAGACCGTCGGTGCTCCGATCGTCCCTATTTACGACTTTTGCCTCACAATACATGATGGTAGGCATAATTAACTTTAAGTATTATATATATTTGTGCGACCTCCGCCTCAACATACATTACATTTATTAACTGTAACATATGTATTAAGTGTTATAAATGTGCAAATCTATAGTAATGCTCCCTATTGTAAGTTATTTACAACTCATTCTCACATACCAAAGAATGATAGTCAAGTCGTTGTCTTAAATTAATAAAATTTTCTAAATTTGCCTTTACTAAAATTTGTTCTCTCTACTTTTGCAAATCATTATCATATCTCTCTCCGCTTTTTTTCTTTCCTATAGAAATTAAATAGGAAAAAAATTTGGAAAATAGTCCTCGATAACCATTTAAATTACTTGCATTTTGAACCAAACTTTGTTCCTATGAATGACATATAATAATAGGGACTTAAGTGCTATAAATTAATTATCTAACTGTTATATTTTAGTACATATGAAAGTATCATAAATTTGAAATCATCGCATCCTCCACATACCTAAAGAATTATCACTGCCAACCCTGTGCCCTAAATTACCCCTCTGTAACATCTCACTTTTTACTCACTAATATTCCTTGTGTATTTGTAACATTAAAAGAAATAAAATGGTGAATTTTGGAGAACTTGGAATGTCAAAAACAATACAAATGGTGGTCACACATAACTTGTAACTTGGCTAAGTATAGACACAAGAGTGCAACTTTGTTCCATTGAAGGCTTATTTGTTAAGCCCAAATTGAAGCATGAAAGAGCAAAAATATTGGCCTAATATATATGTGAATTTCGGCCAAAAATAAAAAGGAAAGAAGGAAACTATGATTTAATACAATAAATCATAAAAATATATGGGTAAAATGGTCATTTGGCTAATAAAAATTAAAAACCCATATTTTTCCCTTTTTCTTGGGTATGGGACGTCCAAAGAGGCAAGGGGCAAATGGTATAAATAATTGAGATAGATATGATAAGAGTTGGAATAATTTTGGCTAAGTAAATTAAGTTGGAAAAGTCAAAAGTAAAATTTGTAATAAATGGCCATTAAATGCTTAATTGCAAAGAGATAAAAGAAACCATTAAGAGATCATTTGGTTATTTCAAGAGCTCCATTTTTGTCACTTTTGGGCAAGAGGAAAAGGGAATTAATGATTGAAATACAAATGCCGCAAGTTGAAGTATTATAGCCCAGCAAAAAAAGTGAAGTTTGAAAAGTCAAAAATTGGTGGCAAATGAGCTAATATTATGATATTTCAAGAAGCTTATTTATCCTCTTCCAAGGCCATTATTTCATTCCAATAGAGAGAGAGAGAGGAGAGAGACCAAATTTGAAAAAAAAATGAAGGTGGAAAAGTCAAGGTAAAAACATGTGGTAAAAATTGTAACAAAATAATTTAAACAAAGGAGGTGGAACAGTGTTTTCAGTGAAATCGCCTACGAGGCAGTGAGTTTGTCATGTGGATTTGGAAGACCAAATGATGAGCAAAAATTATGAAATTTTACAGGGTGAAACTAGACATCCTAAGCTTTAATTTGATAGTCATATGAATCACTTGAAGCTATGTACAAAAATATATGAATTTTTGAATTTAGTCCAGAAAATCTGGAAAGTCTCTAGAGCAGCGGTCAAAGAAATGAAATCTGGGAATGATATGCTTCCGGATGGCTAAAGTCCATATTTGTTTCTTGAAACTAGACTCAATAATGGTTCCATACCCTTTGGAATCACTCTGAAACGATGTCTACAAAATTAGTTATGATTTTTCAAAATTAAGGCAGAAAATCTGCCAGAATTGGCATTATTCCGAAAATTGAAAATAAATTGTGGAATCAAAGATGCCAAGTGTCATTATCATATGAAGAGAAGTATGGAGGGAAAAATTGATTATTGAAATTTGATATGCCAAGTGTTATGATCATATGAGGAAGGGGCCAAATCATAATTTATTTTCAAGAGCACATGTCAAATTGCTACATGAATATGGTAATGATGACAATGGTGGAGTGTACACTACATGAAGGCATGGACATAGTGATCATGATAAGTGAAGGTAAGGGAATAGTTTGAGTGAAGGGTTAGATGAACTTGAGTGCATAATTGATTACAAGAGGGGAAGCACCTTTTTTTGGCCAACCAAAAGTGAAAAGAAGAGCTTCAAATCTAAAATGAAGCTAATGGAGTAAGTGTGTCATAATATGAAAGACGTATTTGTGGAAATATGGCTTGTGACAAGTGTCACCACAAGATTTGATCTTGGAAAATCAAGGGCTAAGAGAAGAGATGAGGCATTATAATTAAAACACATCTCCTCTTCCCTTCCCTTTGTGTATTCGGCCAAACATAAGAAAAGGGGGGGGAGCGCTTAGAGGTCTCATGTGCTAAGGAGAAAGAAGGAGGGAAATCCTAAGGTAAGAAGTTAATCTCTTAAGATTTTCTTATGGTCTTGTTAAGAAATCATTCTCTAAACCTTGTTTCTTCATGGAAATCATGTGTAATAGGCAAATATTTAAGGTTGAAGAGAGAGTGAACAGTAACTTCTAGAGAGAGAGAGAGGATTCAAGATTTTAAGAGGTAACTACACCAAACTCAAATCTATACTTATATGAAGTTGATATTGAAGTTGTTGTTAGTTTGGTGATTTTTGGTTGAGTTGTAAAATTGGAAAAGCCCTAACCCTAAGGAGTTATGTTGCCCAAATTTGTTTGAATCATGGTTGAGAAGTGTTTAAATGAGTTAATAAAGGCTTAAAAGTGGAAAAGTACAAGTTTTGGAAGTTAAAACACAAAAGTCCATTTTTCCATTTCCTTTCAAAACTTTTGGCCAGCACTATTCTGGGGGGTAGGAGCTGGATTTTCATGAAATATATGGTTCCATTGGATTCATTGAGCAAAAATAGGTGGGGTTACAGTTGGTCACTTTTTCGGAAAAGGTCGAAAAACATAATTACGAAAACGCCCCTAAAATCCCTAAACTGGGGCTACCAAACGTATTTTCATAATTTGACATTGAATTTGATTATTTCGAGCCTGGAAATGGATTCCTTGGGCAAAAATACATTAGGATAGCCTTAGTCAAAATTTTGGAAAAACGTGCTATCAGGCCAGGTACAGCGAGGCCGGCTGAGATCCCAGGGGCATTTTGGTAAATTATCACCATAGACTAATATAACCATAAGAAACGCAATGGAAGAGTCTAAAATGATACTTGAATAGGTTATGACCTATTTCTTGTACATTTAATATTTTAGGACCAATCGGAGGCCGGACACAACACATTTTACGGGGCATATATAAAAAAAGGGTTTATAAAGCTTCGAGATAGGAACATTATCCTTCATACATCATGCCATAGTTATATGCTTATGTGGATGCCATTGTTTGTAAATGCGCTTTATTAATCAACATAATTTGCCTAGAGAGAGGAAGTTAGTACCAGAGGTGCACTTACACTAGGAGTTGGCAGAAGTCCAACTGGTGTAGATTGTAGGGTTGAACCCAATGCATGTATACATGATGATGATGTGTTTATATTGTTCATTAATTGGTGTATACCTTGGCGCATATATCATATTTACTTTTCGCATTTTCTATGAACGATAGCATGTTTTTATTGGGATTCTTTGGAATCTCACCCTATTTTTAAATAAACATCTCAGCGGGTGCTAGTGGATTGAAAGGCAAAGGCGTAGACACCGAGAAGTAATTGACACATGTCTTGAGGTAAGGTCAAGGTTGGTGGTTATAATTAGTTTATTCTTTAGATATTTTAGGATATCCTGTATTTATTAAAACTTCAGCTGTATTTTTGTATTTCATTGATGAACAACGTTGGGATTGTAAATGAATACTTTTATCAGTATAATTGTACTTGTCTGTATGCCCATGGAATCTTGTCTTTATTACTCTTCAATTATCAAAATGGAAACATATGTTGACATTTTTGGTATTAAAGCTAATAAGCGGTTCTGGCATTATCAGAATTATATACTGATATGGTTTGTTTGCATAGCAAGAGGACATCGTGAACAGTCCGAGTATGCCTATACTCAAGGATAGTCTGAGTGCATTTATGATCATGGATAGTCCGAGTATGCCAATGATCATGGATAGTCCAAGAGAGACGATGGTAAACCAGTGTGTTCCTGACAGATGGTCGATGATCGATTATTCTGGCACGGCGGCATGCGTATGCAATACACAACATGGAAGAGCGTGTCAATGCTGCTCGTGTAAGGTCCAGAGCCGAGGCCGTCATCCCTAAGAGTGATAGAGGTTGGAGAAACCAGAGATGCACCAAAGGAGTACCCAGAGTGGGATTTTGACTACGAACTGGAGGAGATTCCATTAGATGAGGCGAATGACCGCGAGTCTCAGACAGAGCCAATACCGGTGCCGTATAACTTACAGCCGGACATGGAGTTGTCATATCTTCTCAAGGCCAACTATCACAAGGCACTGCAGGAGCATGATACCCTGAGAGGCCAGTACTTAGCATTCACTGAAGATGTAGAGACAAGGATACTAGGGGAGCAAGTTCGTGACAGAGCGGTATCGAGACAGTAACGGCGGTATCAAGGAATAGGGGTATCAGGGTACTCAAAGGTATTGGTAAACCTGGAGATGGTATCAGTGCATACAGAGGCAGTATCTGTAACCCCCTTCCGTAATTATATCCGAAATACGTGATTAAAATGAAATAGAGACCAATAATAATCAAAATTCATTTACATTCCCATCCTTAAGATAGGATTTTCACAAATTTCTTTAACAAACACTTTAACCTAGTCTCACATTCATATTTTGAATACAATTACTTCGTGAAGATAAACTACATTCATATAAATATTAGAGTACACAATAATAACACCGGTAATTCTGGGGTTATACCTTCATTAAAGATATGTAGGGCACAATTGCCCATTACAATTCCTCAACGGGGATTACACAAATCCATCTCCAATATATAACCAAATAACCCAATATACATCCAAGCACATATACATCCAATATCCAATTATACATAATCCCAACTACCATGATAACCAACTACCAAAATGACAACCCGAAGGAGTCCTCATTGCCCTTGGATACTTGCTCTATCCACGTTCTACCTTCCCTGTCTAAAATGTTGGTAGGGGAGGGTGAGATTCTAGAGAATCCCAGTAGGAAACAGATACCAATATACATGCAAGATAAGTGTTTAATGCATGACATGCTTGCATCACAATAACTCGTGTTCACATAATGATATATCCGCATGCTCAATGTTTCAGCAAGATACTCATGGCCATAGCATAAATAGAAACAGAGCTTCAATCATTCATATATGTTTCACATAATCAAGCAAAGCAATAACATGCATCAATACACAAACACAAATATCAATACATGCAGGAGAGGTAAGTTCCCTACACTTATTCTTTCCACGTATGCTCCAGCATTGGCTACTCACGATCCAAGCGGATATCAAACCATGATCAGGGTGAATATCAACCCTATAACCAAATCAAGGACATGAGATCATTCTCTTTTCCAAATTCTCATTTTCATAGCACTTAAAGTTGGTTACCATTCATAACCTTCAGGTGGCTAATCAAAGCCTAAACACATGCCTAAAGGCTTGGGAAACACTTGACCAAAGGTCACCTTTTAAAAGTTCAAAATGCTAATTTTTGAGGGTTGGCCACAGCCAGCCTACCTATGGGCTGCGGCCAATAGATGCATAGAAAGTCTTGGGCCGTAATTCATAACCTCTGGCCGCGGCCAAGAAAATTCTGTTTCCTGGCTGAACTTCCAAAAATCATAACTAATTCTAGAAGCATCGAAATGAGGTGATTCCAAAGCCAAATGAAATCTATTTTAGTCCTATTTATAATAAAAATATGGACCATTACTGAAAATCACCAAAAAATTCCAGAATTACACAAAACTCCACACTGCCCCAAAAAAGAGTTCAGTTTCAATTCCAAACTTTGGGCAACCATAACTCCTAGTAAAAAAAACGAAATGACACACTTTATCTGTCCATTTTGAAGCTTGGGATGTGAAATTTATGATTGGAAATTTTCAGAATTTTTGAACACCATTTGGTCATTTAAAACTTTCGTACAAATTGACTGCCCAGAATAGAGTTTACACTTGACAGATTTCCAATTTTCTACCAAAGTGTTCAATAACTCCAAAATTAACAATCAAGCCTATTTCCACATAAATTTTCACAAGGAACATAATGGTAACCTCAAAATGACCAAAATCACAACCCATTCACATGCCTTATTTTTCCTAATACACAAAAACCAACATAAAGTGGCCAAACTTCACATTTAAGCTTCAATGCAATTCTATCACTTCAAAAAACTAAACAAGGCACCTTTTCCATAACAATAACATACCATACTCCCCCATTACCCTAAATCACGAAAATTAGGGCAAAATTTCAAGAAATTCAAGGCCTAACCAATGGCCACAAAACTTATATGAAAATGAAGCTTTCACTCACCTCAACAACTTTCCAAAAGAAGCTTCTTGATTCACCCAAGTCCATAATTTCGTGAGAGCTCAAACACCACCAAATGAATAAACTAAAAGCATGAAATTGAAGCTTTCAACACAATGAACAACTTTAAAGAAGGGAGTTTTGGCATTAGAGATCATTTAGAAGGTCAAAATGCAAGAGTTTTACCTTGGAAACTTTCTCTTTCTTCACCTTCAATGGTTGCTTGAAAATGGAGATAAGGATGAGAGAGAAATGAAAGTGGAGGAGTGGAGAAGGAGATAAAATGATACTCTCTTCCCATGCCATGCTTGCTGTAGCAAAAATGAGGGAAAAAGAGAGAGAAAATATGATTAAAAATGCTTACTTTGACTTTCTCTAACACTCTACCATCATCTCCATTTACCACATGTCCCAATCTTATTAGTTCTCATAAAGTAAGTAACCACTTGGTTACTCTAATCACTCCATTAGCCACATAGTTAGACTTCTCATTTCTCTTAGTAATTAATTTCTCCATTAATCACTAACTAATTAATCGATAATTTTCCATTCTTCCGTTGATTTTGGCACATTTACTTAAATTGCTACATAACACATAATTACTCAGATTTAATTCACAAATTATTCTCAATAATCATCATTAGCCCTTAATCAAAAATTAGGTGTTATCAGTACCCAATTGATGGTATTGGTGGTTCTAGTGCATATAGCAATGATATTCATACTTGTGATAGTAGTATAAGGATGGTACCAACGTATTAGAATAGTGTCTGCAGTATCATAGGATAATGGAATCAGCACAAACAAAGAAGGTACCAGTACCCAGTTAATGGTATCAGTGGGACTAGTGCACTGTATAAAAGAATCGATGCACGTAATAACGGTATCAGAACGCCAGTAGTAACAATTTTGATAATGGTATTAAAATTGATATTGTGATGTACAGTAGTTTGTAAGTTGCGTAATGCCTCTAGTTCCCATAACTACTGTAAATATCTAATGTATGTTATATTTAACATATTTATGTGCCTGAATTATTATGAAATGACAAAAATACCCTTGCATCTATATGGAAATTTATTTTTCCTTATTTCATTTAGCGAGATATCAAAATGATGTGTACAAGGGAAGGAGATTATGACCAACATGGGGAGGTTAGCCTTGACTCTATGCACCAAATACCGAGCAAGATGGCATGATATCAACTTGTGATAGATGATCTTAAAGATGAACTGCATGAGTTATGACGAAGACAGGGAAGACTAGAACATCTTGAAAGGCAAGTAGGTGAATATAGTTCATCTGTGTAACTTTATTAGGAGCTTCCACCCACATTCGTTCATGAAATGAATGTTTTTCAAACATAAGTGAAACGATTTGAGAAACAACAACCTCCTACTTTCCGAGAGAGATTCAATCCCCTGCAAGCAGAAGAATGGTTATCTGTATTGGAGCAAATTTTTACAAGACTAATGTGCTCCAATGGTATTAAATTTCAGCTAGCCGTTTACAAACTAGAAGGAGAGGCAGATATATGTATAGAGTTGACTCTACAAATATGGAATATTTTAATGACATGGGAAATGTTCCAGGGGAAATTTGATGAAAAATATTTCTCTCAACCAAACAAGTCAGCAAAAGAAAATGAATTCCTCAATATACGAGAGAATAATGAAGAGAGCTTCATGAGTACCTGGCGCATTATGTCCTATTGTCTCGGTGTTTCTCATACCTAAGATATCAGGATGATGAAGAGTGGAGCTCCAATATATTGATACAAGGGTTAAAGCTATAATTGAGAAAGAAATTGATTTCTAAACACTTTACAGTGTTCGCTAAGGTGGTTGAAGAGACTTGACTCGCTAAGAATGGCCTGTTAGGTTTACACCATGATAGAAACGATTACTACAAGGATGTGTTTGGTAGTGGGAATTCTTCCCAGAAATGTAAGAATCAAGAAGTTCCCTCTAGGGGCAATGATAAAAAGCGATATCGAGATGATAGGGGTAGCGAGCAGAGATCCTTTGGAAATAAGACATGTGAGTGTTGTAGCCAGCCACATGGTGATAAACCATATCCAAATAGGTTACGAATTTGCTACAACTGCCGAAAGTGAGGACATTTTGCTAGGGATTACCCACAGAAGCAACAATGAGAGGAGTTTAGACTCGGAGCCTAGAGCATGGCCCATGTGATAATTCAGGTAGAGGCTAGAAAATCCCCTGAACTTATCCAAGGTACAATTTCTTTTAATGACAACTCAATGCATGGTTTGAATTTCAATTACTTTTCATTATATATATATATATACACATACTCCCTAGTAATATTTGATATTTGATTAAATTGAGAAGCTAGTCCTCAATGAGAACAAAATAGAGGATATGCCAGTGATTGGTAAGTTCCATAAATCCTTCCAAAGGATATGGTAAATGTAGGGTAATTACGCAGTAAGTCGTTCCTAGAGGATCCAATTTGATGATACTTATGAATGAGAATAGTTCTTGATAGAACAAAGGTAGCCAAGAGATAGGGTCTCAAGGTTGAGACAGAGAATAAAATGTATAAGTGGCTTTTGGTTTCCCTATACAAGGAGGGTAAAGTATCCTAAGGAAAGAAAAAATTGATCTACCTGTTGTTCTATGAACCTAAGGCTTTACTAGGAGCCAGTTGGTGGATGGCAGATAGTGTGTTGAAAGGTATAAATAAAGGATGGTAGGAAATCGTGTTTTGACAGCCTGGTAGGCTGAGGAGTTCTCTGGAATTTGTTTTGGAGGATATGAATGGGCTACCCTAAAAAGGGTAGTAGAATTGGTAAGTATGCATAGATTCCCATACGAATAGAATGTGCCTATACCCACAGGTGTCAGGATTATCATAATCGATGCATGTATGAATGATATAATAAATGCTGAGGGACAAGAATCACTAGTGGACTTGATTGTCTACTGTTGCATGGTTGTATGGCTTAGAGATAATCCTCAAAATCTGGTTGGTTAATGATCTATTGGTGAACTCACCAAGTAAAATGATGTGTGAGTAATGATTACGAATGGAATTGAACATGGTGAAGGGAAAAATAACTCTATACCAAGTCTAGTAAATGTGAGTTATGGCTATCAGAGGTAACATTTCTGGGCTATGTAGTTTCATAGTAAGGGATCCTAGTAAACCCTAGTAAAGTGGAAGCAGTACTGAACTGAGAAGCCCGGAAATTGTGGTTGTGATACGCATTGTTCTGAGTCATGTTGATTATTACAAGATGTTTATATCAAAATTTCCTTAGAACTCAATATTATACATGGGATAGTGATTATGGGAGGAGCTTCAGAGAGCTGATCATGAAAATTTATTAAAGTACTAATACTGATAATCCTATATCCATAGTAGACCTTTTTTGTTTTCCCTAATACCAGATGGCATGGATTAGGAAGGGAATTGAATCCCAGATGCGAGCAGGCATAGATCGAGATGAAAATTGATGCAAGTCGAGTAAGGGTATACGCATCTCGTCAGCTAAAGCTTCGAGAATTGAAATATTCCATCCTTAATCTTGAGATGATGGTAATAATGTTTGTTTTGAATATGGAAATGTTGCCTTTATGGCGAAATTGTGGAATTTTACTGCGACTACAAGGATTGAAATGTGTGTATGATCAAAAAGAGTGAAATATGAGGCGATGTAAGTGGATAGAGTTGTTGAAAGATTAAGACCTGGAATGTAAATGTTGTCCAGGGCAGGCTAATGTTGTCATTAACACATTGAGCCATAAGATAGTGCAGATAGGAGATATGATGAATTATGAGCAAAAAGTCAACCAAGGAAATTTAGGGATCTTAGTCTGTATAAGCAGATCTTAATGAGCAATAATGATGTTAGTAAGAAGTACGCCAAAGGGTTACCCTGGAGTTTATGAATGTATAAATGTAGCAAATTTCGGGGATGAAATTTACTTAAGTGGGGGAGAATAGTAACACCCCAAATTTTATTCACCAAGAGTATATGGTGATTATTTAAGGCAAAAGGAATTAAATATTGAAAGTTGAAAGTTGCACAATGTTTTTAGTGAAATCGCTTGCGAGGCAGTGAGTTTGTCATGTGGTTTTGGAAGAACAAATGTTGAGAAAAAATTATCAGCTTTTACAGGATGAAAGTATACATTTAAAGCTTTAATTTGATAGGTCATATGAGTCAATTGAAGCTATGTACCAAAACATATGAATTTTTGAAGTTAGTCCAGAAAATTTGGAAAGTCTCTAGAGCAGCGGTCAAAGAAATAAAATCTGGGAATGACATGCTTCCAGATGGCTAAAGTCCATATTTTTTCTTGAAACTAGACTCAATAATGGTTCCATAGCCTTTGGAATTACTCCGAAATGATGTCTACAAAATTAGTTATGATTTTTCAAAGTTAAAATCTACCAGAATTGGCATTATTCCAAAAATTGAAAATAAATTTTTTAGTAATTGTGTAAATTGTGGAATCAAAGATGACAAGTGTCATTATCATATGAAGAAAGTATGGAGGGAAAATTGATTAATGAAATTTGATATGCCAAGTGTTATGATCATATAATAAAGGGGCCAAATCATAATTTATTTCCAAGAGCACATGTCAAGTTGCTACATGAACATGGTAATGATAACAATGGTGGAGTGTACACTACATGAAGGCATGGACTTAGTGATCATGATAAGTGAAGGTAAGGGAATAGTTTGAGTGAAGGGTTGGATGAACTTGAGTGCATAATTGACTACAAGTTTGGATTTAGTTGGAAGAACACTTGGTTTGGTTGGAGCAAGAGCGGGAGCACGTTTTTTTGGCCAACCAAAGGTGAAGAGAAGTGCTTCAAATCTAAAAGGAAGCTAATAGAGTAAGTGTGTCATAATATGAAGGAGGTATGGGTGGAAGCATGGCTAGTGACAAGTGTCACCACAAGATTTGATCTTGGAAAATCAAGGGCTAAGAGAAGAGATGAGGCATGATAATTAAAACACATTTCCTCTTCCCTTCCCTTTGTGTATTCGGCCAAACATAAGAAAACAGAGAGAGAGAGAGAGAGAGAGAGAGAGAGAGAGAGCTTGGAGGTCTCATGTGCTAAGGAGAAAGAAGGAGGGACATCCTAAGGTAAGAAGTTAATCTCTTAAGGTTTTCTTGCTATCTTGTTAAGAAATCCTTCTCTAAACCTTGTTTCTTCATGGAAATCATGTGTAGTAAGCAAATATTCAAGGTTGAAGAGAGAGTGAACAGTAACTTCTAGAGAGAGAGAGGATTCAATATCTTAAGAGGTAACTACACCAAACTCAAATCTATACTTGTATGAAGTTGTCATTAGTTTGGTGATTTTTGGTTGAGTTGTAAAATTGGAAAAGCCTTGACACTAAGGGGTTATGCTGCCCAAATTTCGTTGAATCATGGTTAAGAAGTGTTTAAATGAGTTAATAAAGGATTAGAAGTGAAAAAGTACAAGTTTTGGAAGCTAAAACACAAAAGTCCATTTTTCCATTTTCTTTCAAAACTTTCTGCCAGCACTGTTCTGGGGGGTAGGAGCTGGATTTTCATGAAATAGATGGTTCCATTACAATCAGTGGGCAAAAATAGGTGGGGTTACAGTTGGTTACTTTGTAGGAAAAGGCTGAAAAAAAGTAATTACATAAAGCCCCTAAAATCCCTAAACTGGGACTGTCAAGGATATTTTTGTAATTTGACACTGAATTTGGTGATTTTAAGCCTGGAAATGGATTCCTTGGGTGAAAATATGTCAGGATAGCCCTAGTCAAAATTTTGGAAAAACGTGCCATCAGGTCGATACTGCTAGCCGGGGTCCTGGGGGCATTTTGGTAAATTTTCACCATAGTCTAATATAACCATAGGAAACACAATGGAAGAGTCTAAAATGATACTTGGATAGGTTATGACCTATTTCTTGTACATTTAATATTTTAGGACCGAGTCGGAGGCCGGTCACGAAACGTTTTACGAGGCACATCTAAAAAGAGGTTTATAAAGCTTTGAGGTAGGAACATTATCTTTCATATATCATGCCATAGTTATATGCTTATGTGGATGCCATTATTTATAAATACGCTTTATTAATCAACATAATTTGCCTATAGAGGGGCAGTTAGTGCCAGAGGTGCACTTACACTAGGAGTTGACATAAGTCCAACCAGTGTAGATTGTGAGGCTGGGCCCAACGCATGTATACATGATAATGATGTGTTTATATTGTACACTAATTGTTGCATACCTTGGCGCATATATCATATTTACTTTTCGCATTTTCTATGAACGATAGCATGTTTCTATTAGGATTCTTCGGAATCTTACCCTATTTTTAAATAAACATCTCAACGAGTGCCAGTGGATTGAAAGCCATTGGTTATAATTAATTTATGCTTTAAATATTTTGGGATATCTTGTATTTATTAAAACTTCCGCTGTATTTTGTATTTCGTTGTTGAACGACGTTGGGATTATAAACGAATACTTTTATCAGTATAATTGTACTTTTCTGTATGCCTAAGGACTCTTGTCTTTATTACTCTTCGATTATCAAAATGGAAATGAGTTTTTGACATCTTACATCCAAGCAAGAGGAGGAAATAAAGAAAGAAAGTTAATTCAATTAAACTTAACCATGGTTGGCCCTTTTAACTCACAACTTTACGAGGAGTCATAAAAAAGTGACATATGTATTTTTCTCTTGTTCTTTGGTGATTTTCAGTCAAGCATATTAATTGGCTGAACCTAGATGATTTAAACACATAATACTTTCTCACACACATACAAAGAAGGTCAACTAAGGTGAAGAAAGGAAAGAGAAAGTGAAGCTTGAAGAACAAAGTCACAAGGTGAGCTTCTAGCTCTAATTTCACTTGGTAAATCACCTCTTTTGCTCAAAACCTCTTCATAAATATAGTTCCTCTTGCTTAGATCTTCAATTCTATGGTTGTTGTTTTTTAAGAGGAGGTGTTTTGTGTGCTCAAGGAAGAACCAAAGTTTGAGAATCAAAGAACAACCTATAGAAAGTGCTAGAGGTGAGTAAGAGCTTCACTTTGAGCTATATATTATGTTGATTGGTTGAGAATTTTGGAATGTGAATTTCTGACCTCATTTTCAGATATGTTAGGGTTTGGAGGTTTTATGGTGTTTTGATTGTACAAGTGGTGTCTTATGGTGCTTTATGAACATATAGAACTAGTGGGAAGCTTAAATTGGAAGTTTGGTAATTTTTGAGTGGCATGTCTAATTTCTAGTTTGAACAAGGCATGACCAAGGAATGAGAATTTAACCAATTTGATGTTACCATTGTGTTCTACACAAAAAACTGTGTAGGAATAGTCTCTGGTTATGAATTTTGGATCATTACAACCAAATTCTTAAAATTTGAAACTTGCTGCCAATTGATGTTTCTGCGTGGCAGTCTTGTTGTCATGTGTTTTTGTATAATCAAATGGTGTCCAATAAATGTGAAACTTTCTAGTATAAAATTAGATATATCAAGCTTCAATTTGATATGTAATTTGTCCCATTTGGATTAGTATGTTAAGAGTTATGATTTATTGAAGTTGAACCTGAAAAACTAGAATGTTGTGATGGCAGTATGCAAACAATGTTGCTACTGGAATTCTGTGCACATAATAGGTTAAAGGAAATATTTTTCCTTAAAAATATACTTAATAAGGGTTCTATAGCCTTTAGAACCACAGTAATTAGACAATTGTAAACAAAGTTATGAATTTTCAAAGTTTAATGAAAATTCTGGCAGATTTAGTTAATGTGAGAAAATAAAAGGTAATAGCAAAAAATGTAATTACTTTGGACTCTAAAGGTAAAGATAACTAACAAAATAAGTTTGGAATAGTATATGAATGAGTAAAAACTCAATTCTTGTAAACTTGGAATTTTAGGACTGGACAGTTTGCCCAAGCTGGGACAAGGTTCAGAATAGTTTGTGAGCTGAAAAGGGACTTAAGGTAGTAACTTTATCTTTCATACATTATGAGAACTTATATATGCTTTATGTATGCCATCTTCTATGATATGTATAATGCACACACAATATCTAACTGGTGCGGGAAAAGTACAAGTACGCCCGAGGGGAAAAGCCGAAGCACCCCAATGGCCCAAAGGGGACAGTTATGATACATAGTGCTAGAGAGCACATTACCTAATCTGTGGTCTTGAGCCCAACTGAGTTATGAACAATGTAACCCCCTGCTTTTAAACACGCAATTATAATTCGATAATGCATAATTAAATCGGATTAGAGACCATCAGATGTTTTAAACTCATTTTAACTATCTACCTTACAGTAGGATTTTCACAAAAATCTTTCAGAACCTTTTTCCTATCCCGGTCTCAGTTCCAACATTCGAATATAATTACCTGTGTAGTTAATATACATTCATTCATATCAGAGTGTATAACCAAATCCCCGGTAACTCCCGGGTTCTATACATATATAACCTGAGGGTTTATAAGTATCCACTAGGCGATTACACAACCAAAATCGAATATAATATTCATATCTTAAAATATACAGTAATCCCAAGTTCAAAATAGATAACCAACATCTCCAAGATCAAATGTACCCCTAAAGGTCCTAATTGCTCCAGGTTGGCCTCTTCTCTTTTGAGCCACATGCCCTATCTGAAATGTTAGTCATAGGAAAGAATGAGATTTGAGAGAATCCCAGTAGTAACAAACCACTCACACAATGTATAAACACAAAGCATGTACATAAATCACAAACAACAACAACAGCAGCAATCTCAAAGATACATAGTTTTCACCATAAACGACAGCACTCACGGCTGTATACACAATACTACAGCTCTCGCTGTAATCATAATCACGACAGCTTACGCTGTAATTACCATCACGACAGCTTACACTGTAATTACAATAACGACAGCTTGCATTGTAAACGACAGCTTGCGCTGTAAACGACAGCTATCACCAACTGTAACCGCATCAGCATCAGAGATCATCACAAAACAGTGATACAACACACATACAGTGCATTACACATAGTATAAGAGAGAGAGTCACTACCTGATCCTTTTCCGACGTTTCTTGGCACCGCGGGCTCACGAGGATGGCAAATATCAAACCCTGTAAACCAAGTTAGGGAGAACCCGTCAATCTCTTTCCCAAGTTCTTATTTCTATACTACTTTAAGTTGGTTATCATTTAAACTCTTTAGGTGTCTATTTTAGGTCTAAACATATGCCTAAAGGGTTAGGAGAAACTACCCCGAAGACCCTCCTTCTTGGAAGAATTTCTGAATTTTGGGCTGGCTCACTCGAGTGAAAGGAGTCTCACTCGAGTGACACCCCTATCAGCACTCGAGCACCAGCGAGTGGACCTCAGAAAGTGTTTGCCCGAGAGCAAACCTTGTTATATCATACACTCTCACTCGAGCACAGGAGGCTGTACTCGAGCAATGACCTCAGGTGCGAAGTGAGACCCAGCGAGTGACTACCCGAGAGCAACCATAAATTCCCAAGTCTTAAAATGATTCCCTCACTAGATCATGCCCATGCTCACTCGAGCAGAATCATATCTCACTCGTAAGTCAGGAAGTGTGCTCATGGTTTCTGTTTGAAGACCTTCCCAAAATACCCAGATTTTCACATCGTGCTCGAGTGAGTTCCTCCCTCACTCGAGTGATGTCTATTAAATGCCAAATCGTAGCAACTGATATGGTTTTCCAGACTTGACCAATTAAGCTCCAAGGGTTCCTAAACTTATACCAATACTCCTTCTCATCCAAAACTTCACAACAAACCTATTGGTAACCCAAAACAACCAAACTTTCACTCAAACAACACAATCTCAACTCTAACTCACAAAACCACTCAAAACCACAATTTGTCAACTTCTTCTTTTCAAATCCAAACCAAAACCATTGACATCCATACACTATTTGACATCTATTTCACTACATTACATCACTTAATTCATATCTTCTAAAATCACAAGAAATCAGGCAAAAATCTAGAATTTGCTAAACTAAACCAAAAGCCATAACATTTATACCAAAAGGTCACCAATGCTTACCTTTTTAACTTGCCAAGATCAAACCCTTGATTCCTCAACTTCTCAAACCTCACAATCCTTCAAACACCACCTATGGAAATTTTGAAACCATAGAAGTCAAGCTCTCAACCTCTTGAACAACATCAATGAAGAGTGTTTGAGCATATAAAAGCATCTACTTACCAAAACTTAAACTTTTTCTCTTTCTCTTTCTTGGCTAGTTCAGCGAAAATGGAGGAGGATGAGAGATGAAGATGAAACAGTTTCTCTTTGTCCCATACACACACACAACTGACTTTGAGAGTGGGAGGGAAGAGAAAGGAGTTGGATCTTTGACTTCAATCCCATGGTCCATAGTTTGCCACTTGTCATGATCTCCCTTCACCCTTACATGAACTCACATATTCCCATCCACACTTGATTCCACCTCTTGTTCTTTCAATCCTAGCCATTGATCTTGATTACTAAGGAGTTTTCTCTTCGATAGTTGACCAATCGATAGGTAAATTTACCGTTTTACCCCTGATTATTTCAATACTCATTAAACCATCACTAAGCATCTTTATATCATGTTGCACAACATGTAACTTCAAAAGTGCTCAATTAATATTAATTACCTCACTTTGAAGTAATTAATCCTTGATTACAATTCAGGATATTACAAACAAGTAGGGGTTCTAACAATGGTTGGCTCTGAAATATGTGCACATACTGATTGTTATGATTATCATGTTATTATTTTATTGCATTATATGGTGTTTAACATATTTATTTTTTGCATTTTATATAACTGAAAGCTTGTTACTACTGAAATCCGTTCGAATCTCACCCTTTTCAACATTTAAAAATATTTCAGTAAAAGTTAGCGGCTCTAAGGGCAAACTGTAAATATTGGCGGTTGAGGGTTCTGGTGCATGCAAAGACTGTCGTTGGTTATCATTAGACTTATTTTGAGAATTTTGGAGGATTTGTGTGTATATATATTTTTCAAACCCTATAGGGATTGCCTGTATTATAAATAAGTACTCAATATTAATATATATGTGTAGTTTGTGTATGTCCGTGAAACTATGCCTTTATTACTCTAACAAATATCGAAATATTAAAAGGTTTGACACCCTCCACTTCGTGAATACAATTGACTCGTTTTCCCTCCACATTTTAGTCATATCATCCTTCAATTTTCATCCATTCTTGCAACCAAACCCCTGTTAGGGTTCATTTTGCTTTTTACCCACACACACAAAAAAATAAATAAATAAAGCACCTCTTGGGGTTCTATTATCACTTTTTATGGTTTTCTCATGGGAAAGCAAGCTCAACTACTATGAGGCAAGAGCCAAACACTCTATCGAGGAAAGATTATGGTTGTACCAATTTGTAGTTGTAGGGAAATGAATTACCCACTTGCATTTCATTTCAATGACAGAATATGAAGAGAAACAAAAATAACAATAATTACCATGAGTTTTAAGCTATTCATCATCAAAGTACAACAAGTTGAACCTTATCATTCTATTTTCGTCGTTTTAAACCTCTGGCTGTTTCTGCTAATTTCCCAATCAACAACAATCAATCACCATACCACTTTCTCTGCAAGTAGTAACTATCTCTCCCAATCTCCCCAGATTTCTCAATCTTCCCCATCACAGCATTCTTGAAATTAATGGCTTCCTGAACTTTCGAACAAGTCCTCTGCATCCTAATCCCACTCAAACTACTCCTAGACTCCATCATTTCATTCAACGAAAGCCTCTTCTTCGCCCCCCCGCCGGAGGACTCCGGCCGCTGCTTCGGAGCACTGCGAGACCTCAGTTTCGCCTTCGAAGACTGAGTATTCGCCATGTAATTATGATAGTTTCCATATTGCCACACCAATCTTTCTGCACAGACACTCTTGGGTGTGGCGGCGAGTGATCCACATGAACATGAATTGGTGAAACGTGGAGTGCTCTGTACTGTAGAGAACTTATATTCTTCCCCTGTTAGTCCCCACTCTGACTCCGGCAAAACCCTCCGATCTGCCGCCGTTGATATCCGAGCTGGGGTTCGAATTTGTGGAACTGGGAGTGGAGAAGACATTGCTTGAAATAATGGGTCGTCGCCAAAATCCGACATTGATGTGTTGCTCCGGCGAGACCTTGACTTCGGCCGGCAGCCGCCTGTGTCCACTTCCACTATCTTCGGTGTCGGACTCCCATCAGTACTGTTAGTGTTGTTATTCATGGAAGCGTCGAAGGAAGAAGAAAATCTCCTACTTTCATCGAATCTCTCCTGAAAATGAAGTAAAGGTTGACAGATTTGGATTGGGGAATAGTTTGATTGTGAAAAGTTGGGATCTTTACCGTGAATCTTCGAGGCTGACTGTCAAATTTGTATGATTCGTCGTTTTTGTTCATGACTTGACGAGCTTTATGAGATCGAACCGTGGCTTGAGCTCTAATCAGAGCTTGCATGCTGTGTAGTGTTGCAGTTGCTTGCTTTCGAACTAGAAATCCTCTCACTAGTGATTGAATCTTCACTAATCCTTTCAGGGCCCTTAATGCCTTCCTTGCCTGTTCAAACCCAGAAACTATTTTTTAGATATTTTTCAAAAAAAAAAAAAGAATTCGGAAGATATGGAACTTTGTTTACCAAGAATCCCCTGAATACTGTTTGAATCTTGACGACCGCTAATTTCTCATGTCCACGGCCGAACATGGTGATGGTTCTGCTATTACTGGTCAGCCTCACTACGGCCACTGCCGCCTGAGCGGCAGCCAAGGCGGCGTCCGCTGCTGCGGCCGTGGCTGCGGCCACCGCAATGGCGTGCTTGTTCTGCTGGTCCTCTGTTTCTCCGTAGAATGATTGAAGCCAAGCAGCTTCTGCAGGTGAAAGATGATTGGGTGGTGGTGCCGCCGACGGCGCTGCCACAGATTTCGAGTTACCACGGTGGTCGGAGTTTGAATTCTGTTTTTTGTCTCGGTCTTTCTTCATCCCAAACAACCCCTTCAACCACCTTGTCGCTCTTCCCATCTGCCCAGAAGAGAACGAAACTCTTAACAGAAGATTAAGAACAAACAAACAAAAAGTCTGAAACAGTGAGAGAGATTTGTAGACAAAAGTCGAGGTTGCTAGATCTTGCGGGTCACAGATTTGGCGTATTTTCCATTTTGGAAGAAAATGGTGAAACAGAGCGTGGCTACGGAAAAGTAAAAACTCTCTTGACACACTTCAAAAATGAGAAACAAGTGAGAAAGAAGGAAGAAAGAAGGAGAAGATGAGAAGAAGAATGTGAAAAGAAAATGTGTCTCAAAGCAGAAATAGAAAAACTCTCTCTGTGAATGCCTCGAGAAACTCTGCATTACATGACAAAATGTTAGCGTTGGAACATGCAGCATGGGCAAGCATGCAAGGTGCAGAAATTTGAAAGTGTTATTTTATAGTAAAATTACTTTTTGTTTATTTTGTGTGCTTTTTTATAGAAAACATATACTCCCTCCGGTCCTAATTATAAGACAAAGTTGACTTTTTTGGAGAAATTAAGGAAGCCAATTAAATCACTTTAAAATTTTTATTTTTTTATTTTTTTCTTCAAACTAATTAATTTGACTAATAAACTTATACATAATCTAAAGATACTAAAAATATAAATACTCTAAAGTGATTTAATTGGCTTCCTTAATTTCTCCAAAAAAGTCAACTTTGTCTTATAATTAGGACCGGAGGAAGTATTAAATTATAGGGGTAATGTGCATCCAGCCCTCAAAGTAATTTTTTCATGTTTATTCATAGCTTAAAATATTTTATGATGCAACTAACATCTTAAAATATTTTTTTTATTTTACTATTCTAAAATATTTTTTGATATAACCAACAACCTAAAATATTTTTCAGATCTTTCGAGTAGTCTAAATTATCTAAATTAGTAAATGTAAAATTACACACAAAAAATATTATAGGATTATAGATACACCTGAAAAAATTATTTCAGAGTATTACATGCTGATAAACAAATTTTGTTAGATGTCTCTGAAAAATACTTCATATCGTATTACCCCGTCAAAGTAATAAACTTTTAACAAACTGAGAAAGTAAGTTATTATTATCCAATGAGATGAAATCAGACAAAATTTCCTTGGGAGAAGAATCAGATTCTCGAAACAAAAGCTACGGGTATTTAAATAAGTTAAAAAGGTTAGAGGAAGGAAATTGAGGCCCCACGTTTTCCCGAGTACTGGACCTTGAATTTATAAAAATTACAGGGTTAAATGAAATAAATAAACTGGTTTGAGGCCTAAAATTAAAAACAAAATGTCCTTTAGATATGTCAAGTGTCAACTATTCCGCATCTTTTTAGAAAATTTAATAAATGAACTTTAAACTTTTAAAGTTTAAAATTTCAAACCCTATCAATATGGGAACAGGATTATCTCCACTTCGTTTATAGTCCACTTGCCTTCACTTTTTAATTCTCATTGTTAGATTAATTCTGAACAAATGAGATTTAATATACTATAAAAATATTATAATAATATCAAATTACAAAAAATATATATAAATAAATTTAAATGATTAAAATTCGATCTAAATAGTAGTTCATATCTTTATATTTTTATTAAAGTCTTATACACATATGTTCTATATAATATTAAATCCCAACCATTCAAAGATAATCTAACTGTGAGAATAAAGAAATTGAGGGAAATGAACAGTAAAAATAAAAGAAGTGAAGAGGCTCCTTTTCCATCAATGTAAGGATTTTGTTGGTGAGTAATCAATAAATACATATATGCATGTTTTTTAACTCCGGAAACATGTCATAACCTTGGTGAGACTTGCCTAAACTTTTCCTGCTATCAAAAAATAAATAAATATAAAAGGAAAAACACACATTGAGATTATTTTAAGGACATACTAATAATATAAATAACTTAGATTGAAAGTGGTTTGATTCTCATTCTCGTATTTGAACAAACCTAATTGAGAAGGGTGAAATGGGGATTTGGGGGATATAGTTTCTTTTTCTTTTTTGCTTTTTTTTGGTATCATCCTTTGATGGATAAAGACCTCAAAATTCGAAAATGATAGAGGCGAGCCCTAAATTATTTGGAATAGATTATGATAGTCCCAAAAAAATTTCCCTCCCTACTTTTTTCCCTAGATCTGATTGGTAAATGGTGGAGAGGACCCTAACATTTGAAAATGACATAAACTTAGTACTAAATTATTTATAATACATATGTGGCACAATAATTTAAAATTGAGGATTTGAATAATCTACCATTAATCTTTCATTTTGTAAAATTCATTATCTTAAGTCTTGATTTTCGATTTAAAAATTTGGGGTCATTCTCTATCATCATCTTCCTGAAATGGTCCCCATGTGTCATGTTCGTCAGCAAATTAAATATAATAAATTTCAAATTTTTTATTAATATTATATATATTGGGATTCTAAATATGCATATGAATACATTTGACAAACAAATTCGGGTGAACACAATGGATGATGGTCCTTGCATTTTGATTGACTTTTAATTTTGATTGCTTTAGTTTCAAATTACGGTTTTAAGTAGTTTTTTTTTTATTAATATTATATATATTGGGATTTCAAATATACACATGAATACATTTGACAAATAAGTTTGGGTGAACACAATGACTGGTCCTTACACTTTGATTGACTTTTAATTCTGATTCCTTTAAGTTCAAATAGTGGTTTTAAGTTCATATAGTTTTATAAGAATTTGATTAGAATTAAAGTTGTTAAGTAGGCTGACCAAAACCAAAACTCGTCTAGTTGCTATATTTTTATTGAATTTCGATTTTAATACATATACTTTAAACAAATTTTGATTTGGTCCATATATTTATCAATGTTATCTAAAAGTTAATGTGGTTCAACTTAAACTAATGTTATCTAAAGGTATTAAAATCAAAATTCAATTAAACTGTAAGGATCAAAATATTTAGTATCCACTCAATAAATTCTTAAAAATATTGATACAAAAGGCATAACTGAAACACAATTTTTAAATTTGAATTGAATACTACTTTTTATTTTTATTCGTATCATTAACATTTCTATAAAATTATCAAACCCTTTTGAAATATTATTTTAGATTGAAACCTACACACATATATATATATATTACATTCATCTTAAGCATATCAAAATGAATGGAATCCATATTGTATAATTACAACGTTGGGCCATAGGATATCACTCCTACGTGGAGGCCCAAATTTTAATTGTTCAATTTTATTTATTTCCTATTTTATGTACTTCATTTTTTGTGAAAATTAAAAAAAAAAAGAGAAAAAGGGAAAGAAAAAGAAAAAAGAAAGAAAAGAATGAGTGAAACCTGAGAGGGTTGTGTGCAACTGCTTGAGATAGTAAGAGAAAAAAAGGAAGTTTCTTAATTGCTCTTTGTGAGAGAGAATTTTTTTGTTTTTTTGCAGTTTTTAAGTCTGAATGGTTTTGATCTGGATAATGATCAGAAGGTGAGTTCTTGTCAAATTGAGTTGAATTATTTTGTGGAGGTTCTAGGCATATAGAACTTCATTTTGGATTGTCAAATCATCCACTGGAGTCTTCTAGTTTCCTCAGAATTTTTGTGAATGGCGTTCAAATCTACTGCAGATTTTCTTGAGTGATTTTGACCTAAGTGACAATCAGAAGGTGATTTCTGGACTAACTGACCTGACATTTGGCAGAGGAGTTATATAGGTCTTGAATCTAAATGCTGGGATCGTTCGTTGGAGCGTCCTACATTCCCAGATCTGGCATGAACGTTGGTATATGTTCTGTGGTGACTATAGCTTTTATGTTTATTGTAATACCCCAAAATTTGGGATTGGAGGCTTGGGAATAAGCCTAAATTAAGTGGTCTACTAAGCCCCAATTTAGCAGGAGCCCAAATTTATCCCCTAATGATTTCTATATCTTTGGGGTATTAAGAAAGTAAAATGGTGAATTTTAGAGAATATAATTATGTTTTCGGTGAAATCGCCTATGAGGTAGTGAGCTTGTAATATGATTTTGAATGACCAAATGATGAGTAAAAATTATGAAATTTTACAGGATGAAAGTAGACATCCTAAGCTTTAATTTTATAGGTCATATGAAGCAATTAGAGTTATATACAAAAAGATATGAATTTTTGAAATTAGCCCAGAAAACTGGAAATTTTCTGGAACAACATGCAAAGATTGAAATTCTGGGAATTTTGTGATTCCATTCAGCTAACTTCTATATTTTTCCTTGAAACTAAACTCAATATGGGTTCTATAGGCTTTGGAATCACTCCAATTCAATTTTTCTAGAATTAGTTATGATTTTTCAAATTTAGGGCAGAAAATCTGCCAGAAATTGCTGAAATCCGAAAATGGGAATTATGACATCATCATAATTAAAGATGACATAAGCTAAATGTTATAAAATCATCATCCTCTTCCTCTATCAGCCAAAAACCGTGCAGCACCATGGAGAAAGAGAGAGGGAGGGAGTTTTAGAGAGAGAAGAGGAGAAAACTCACGAGATAGGTCGATTTCTTTGGTGAATTTGTACCTAACGTGTATAATCATTCTCCTAAGCTTCTCTTCTATGTGATGTAAGGTATTTGAAGCACAAATCTTGGTGTTTTGAAGTTAGGGTTTTCAGCCACAAGAAGGAAAAGCTAGTGGGAGCTTGAAGTAACTTCCAAACTCTTGTATATTGACTATTCTGGCTGTTGTGGACAATTTAATCGGTGAAATTTCGCCGGATTGTCTTTAGTTCTAAAAATGGAAAATGGGTTTGTGGGGCTGTTATGCTGCCAAAATTGGTACTAAATGGTAGTTTTAACCTAATTGAATAGTCAATAAAGTGGTTAGGAGTATAAAGGAATGTGTTTACGAAGTCGAAACCGAAAAACCCTGATTTCCCCCTAAAAACCCATATATTTCAGCCAGCACTATAAATGGGTCTTAGAGTTGGATTTTCAATGATTTGATGGTTCCATTGAGTTCAGGGGCGAAAATTAGGTGGGGTTACAGTTGGACAATTTTTCAGAAAAGGCCGAGAAAGCATAATTACGGAAACGCCCTAAAACCCTAAAAGTATGGCTGCCAAGGGCAATTTCGTAATTTTACATTGAATTTGATAATTCTGAGTCCGAAATGGATTCCTTGGGTAAAAATATGTCAGGATAGCCCAGGTTATAATTTTGAGAAAAGTACAGCCGGACCGGGTACGATGGGGCCGGGTCCCCGGGGTATTTTAGTAATTTTTCAATATGGCCTCATATAACCCCCAGAAACATCATGGAAGTGTCTAAATGATACATTTGGAATTGTAGGATCGAATATGGAGCCCAAGCTGTTGTCACGCTTTACGAGGCACACGCTTCGAGGCGGAAAATGGTTAAGGTAGGGGACTTACCTTACTTGCATGTATTTGATATCTTTGCTTGTGTAATGATGTATGTGATTGCTTTACTTGATTGTGTAGAGCATATTTGAATAAATGAAGCTCTGTTTCTGTTTTCACTGTGGCCATAGTCTTGTTGTATGAAACATTGAGCATGCAGAAATGTCATTATGGGGCATATATCTAGATAAAGCTAACATGTCATACACATAGCATCAATCATGCATGCATTATGGTATCTGTTTCCTACTGAGATTCTCTCGAATCTCATCCTCCCCTACCAACAATTTAGACAGGAGACGACAGAAGATATGCAAACAACAATGCAGAGTACCATACGAGGGAATTACAGTAGTGGAACGAAGACGGGAAGAAGTATCCATTTCATTGGGATGAGTTTAGACACCCTAGTAGCCTTGTACGGCTACCTTAATTGTAAGTATCATGTACAAACCCCTATGGGGAATTTATGTAATCATGAACATATTATCAGTATAGTTATGCTATTCCTGTGTTGCCTACCGAACCGCATATCGTTTTCCGCAAATACTCTAAAAAAGGTTGAAATTGAGAAAGGGGCGTGACATTTAGTGATTTCTGGTATGTGCATATTGTATCTTTGCCTAAAATATACATGTTTTATTATTCTATTTGCTCTTCTATTTTATTAACATATTCCATTGGTGATTTTTGTGGATGAGATGAATTTGTTATTGTCACACCTTTATTTAAATTTCACCTTTACCAGAGTATTCACGGAAAATGATATGCAATTCGGTGGGTAACAGGAATAACATAAATATACTGATAAAAAATGCTTGATTACAGAAATTCCCCACAAGGGTTCGTACATAATAATTACCATTAATGTAGCTGGACATGGCTACCAGGGCATCTAAACTCGTCCGAATAAAATGGAGACATCTTCCCGTCTTCGTTCCACCACCGTAATCCCCTCGTACTGTTCTTTTATTTATTCTCAGTGTATCTTCTATTTCCTCATGTCTAAATTGTTGGTAGGGGAGGGTGAGATTTGAGAGAATCTCAGTAGGAAAACAGTACCAATATGCATGAAAGATAAGTGCTTAATGCATGACATGCTTGTATTACATAAACTCATGCTAACACAATGACATATCTGCATGCTCAATATTTTGAACAACATATTTATGGCCATAGCATAAATAGAAACAGAACTTCAATCATTCATATATGTTTCACATGATCAAGAAAAGCAATAACATGCATCAATATACCAGCACAAATATCAAATATACGCGGGATAACTAAGTTTCCTACCTTAATCGCTCTTACTTGATCCTTAAAAAGGCTCCTCCATTTGTGTGCCAACCCCTCGGGCTCTCAACTTGATTCTAAAATGTCAAATATACAAGAATTAGGTTAAAATACATTCATGTACCATTTTAGGCACTTCCATAGTGTTTATAATAGTTATATTAGCTTATGGTGAAAATTTACCAAAATGCCCTCGAGGACCTAGCGCTGCCCACCATACCTGGTCCAGCTGCACTTTTTCTGAAATTTTAACCTGGGCTATCCTGACATATTTCTGCCCAAGGAATTTATTTCAAACTCGAAATTACCAAATTTACTGCCAAAAGATGAAATTGCCCTTGACAGCCCCACTTTAAGGATTTCAAGGGTGTTTTCGTAATTATATTTTTTCGGGCTTTTCCAAAAAAGTGACCAACTGTAACCCCACCTAATTTTCCATCCTAAACTCAATTGAACCATCAAATCATTAAAAATCCAAATCTAAGCTCATTTTCTAGTACTGGCCAAAATCTGAGAAATTCTTAGGGAAATTGGGGTTTTTCAAATCCGACGTCATAGACGTGTTCCTTTCTACTCCTAACCACTTTATTAACTATTTAATTAGGTTACAACTACCATTTAGACCAAATTTTGGCAGCATAACCCCTAGGCCACATCATTTCCAAAATTTATAGACAAAGACAATCCGGCGAAATTTCACCGATTAAATTGTCCACAACAACCAGAATAATAAAATATTGAAATTTCAGAGGTTAACTTAAACTCCTTCTGGCTTTTCCCTCTTTTGGCCAAAAACCCTAACCTCCTCCACAATGAAATTTAGCTTCCTAACACCTTAATTCACATAGAAGAGAAGCTTAGAGGAAGGATCATATAAGTTAGGAATTAATTAACCGAAGGAATCGGACTTACCTTGCACTTTTTCTCCCCTTCTCTCTAAATTTCTCTCAAACTCTCTCTTTCTCTTGTGTGAACTTAAGACCTTTGGGAATAATGGCTGAGAAGGAAGCAAAAATGCTTTTTAATATTATGATGATGTCATCTAATCTTATGATGATGTCATAATTCCAAAATTTGATATTTTCATATTTTCTGACTAATTTTTTGCCCAATATTTGAAAAAGCATAACTGATTTTAGAAAAATCGAATTGAAGTGATTCCAAAGGCAATGAAACCCTTATTGAGTCTAGTTTCAAGAAAAAATATAGAATTAGCCACTTGGAAGCACATCATTCCCATTTTTTTAATCTTTACATGCTGTTCCAGAAAAGAATCAATTTTGATGGGCAAACTTCAAAAATTCATAATTCTTTGTATATAGCTTTAATTGAGTCATATGACTATCAAATTAAAGCTTAAGATATCTACTTTCATCCTGCAAAATCTCATAATTTTTTATCATTAATTGTTCATACAAAATCACATGACAAGCTCACTGCCTCATAGGCAATTTCACCGAAAATATAATTATGTTCTCTAAAATTCACCATTTTATTTTCTTTAATGCCCCAAAGACATAAGGAACATTAGAAAATAGACTTAAGACATCTATTAAACCGAAGTTTAATAGTCCGCTTAATTTAGGCTTATTCCCAAGCCTCAAATCTCAAAATTCAGGGTATTACAGTTGTCATCCTATAGTTGAGATTTGTATTGAAGCATTGAACATTATATTCCTTTTCGAATATAATGAACTTTTTTTGTTTTGAGTCGTGGTGGTTTACCGTCACTCACATTAAGAGAAAGATTTTTTCACATCAAATTCTCGTGTCTTCATTTATTTTTTATTTTTTTGCTCGCTTTTTTTCTACTTTATTGACTCTATAATATATTTTTCATTAGGGATATCCGTTTTTCCTATCATCTAATGCAATTATTAGCTTATTAATATATATATATATATATATATATTTACAACGAATTATGTTGCTTAGGCAAGGTTACAACTTACAAGTATAGCTTGTTAAATGATATTTTATACATATGATGTAGGATGCTTTTATTCAAGACTAAAATTATATTTTGACCATGTATTTTTTAAAATGATGTTATAAGTTATGGATAATTTAATTAATAATGAATTAATAATATGTCAATGAAAGGAGGAGAACACGAACATAAGTAGGCAGCGTTAAATCCCTATCCCCATCAATCTGCACGGTGAGATTACAAAGTGGAGGGACTTCTATTGTATGTGTCTTAGAATACCTCTCATCTCTCTGACGCTCTCTCTTAACAAGCCACGCCCCTCTTTTCTATCTCTCCTCCTCATCCTCCTCCTCCTCCTCTTTGCAATATTGGATTTTGGGTCCAAGTTCGTCCTTCATAGGCTAGACTATTTAATTAGAATATAAGTAGCCTAATCAAATAAGAATAAAATCAGCATTAATTGCATATTGGGGAATAATTCAGTAATAATTATGGGATTGTTAATTGAAGAACAAGTCACCATAATTAGGAAATTAATTGAGAATCAATTAATTTAATTACTGACTTGAAGGGCAGGAAGGAGTGCACATGTTTCCTAATTAGTGGCCACCCTAAACCACTATAAATAGGAGGTGCCTCCTTCAGTTATTCCTCATCCCAGCTATTGAGTTTTCTAGCAATTTTTTCTCTCCTACCATCTTTCTTGTTCTGGTGATCTGCTGTGCAAATCACAATTAGGCTCTAGTAGTCTAATACTTGTGTGGGCACTATTATGGAGCTTTAACCCGGATCCGAACATGGATTTGCCCTAGTATGCCAGTTCTCTCTCCCTCTATTTTTTTCCTATATTGGCATCAGAGCGTGTTGATCCTGTGGCTGTGTGATTTATTCTTTATGAATAATTAACTGATCTATTTTGTTTATATCATCATCAAAATTTTTTTCCCGCTGTGCAATCATATATATGAGATTATATGATGAAAGAATATATGCTGCTTCAACTAATTTTTTGAATGCGTACACAGATATACCATGAACACGTTTTGCACATATGTATATATATTTGGTCAAGCATGATATTTGTTTTGTTTTATATATATATGTTCATGAATCTGTCTCCTATGCCTTTCGATCATATGCCCGTGTGTATATAGATCCCTCTGCCTAGCATATATCTATACATGAGATTGTATAATACGTCATTTTTTTTAGCTTTCCTCTCTGATTCTGTTGCTTGAAATTACTCCATGAATGCTCTCTATTTCGCATATGGATATATGATAATGAGTTTGAAAGTTTAAAACTTCGTACTTATAAATAAAAATGCTTCTGCTCCTCACAATTCTTCTTCTTCTCCTAACTTCTTCGATCCCTTTAACGGTTGAGTTTTTGGAACCTATGTGGAACCAAAAACAAGAAACTTTGACCCAGAGGACACACATCCAGGTCGAATTATGAAGCACTGTCAATGTCGAGAAAAAAATGAGGTGTTCGAAACTGAGTGTTTTTGCCCCAAACGAAGCCATGGATGTGTAGAGCTCGAAGAGATAATTTCAATGTTGCTTAGAACGCATCAAACAGAGTTCAGATGAGGGAGAAATGAAGGAAAGAAGTTGGCAGGTTGCTTGTCACTACCGCCACTTGAGACACGATTTGATCAATGAAACAAAGTTTTTTAGATCAAATAAATGTCATGAATTTTTAGTTCGCTGAACTACGATTCCAACGACACCAAGAATGCGAAAAATGGAGCTAAAACGAGGGAGATATGGCTTCCCAAAGTTGGCGGGTTGCGATGACCTGCTGGAGCTCCAACCGGGTCGTGTTGACCCGGCTGGAGGTTGAAGACGATGACGTGGCAGTCAACACCACGTCATCGGTCAAACCAACCCACATGGCGCCAATGAGCGAGCA
This sequence comes from Inga leiocalycina, assembly GCA_963242795.1. Classification (NCBI taxonomy): domain Eukaryota; kingdom Viridiplantae; phylum Streptophyta; class Magnoliopsida; order Fabales; family Fabaceae; genus Inga; species Inga leiocalycina. The sequence goes on from OY725320.1 coordinate 63,665,427, forward strand.
CCACATCAGCGTCCAGTGCCACCTCAGATTGACTAGCCACATCATCCATTGACCACGACACGTCATCACAATGTCAACAACGGTCAATGGTCAAAGTTGACAAAAAAACCAGAAACTGACATATGGCTCGTGGGGCCCACTGGGGCCTCTGTTTGACATGTGGCAAGCACCATCGGAGAGAGGACGGTGCGTGGAGTCTTGGGAGCCGGCTCGTGTTGTCGGCAGACGGCCACAAGGCGGCGTGTGGAGGTCACGTGCCACCGCTGAGAGTGGCCTTTGTTGGAATTTTTCAATTTTTCAAGACTTTTTCATCCAGACACTTTCTAGGGACGCGTAAAAGTGCATGGGACCTCCGATTGAGATGCGGTTTGTTCCTAAAAATTCTTAAATTCGAGAGCTTCAAGTTGATATAGAATTTGCACATATTTGAAGCATGTTTGGATGTGATTTGAGTCAAAAAGGTGCTTGTGTGTACTTAGAGATTCTCAAAAGTGTTGAAATTGAGTCAATGTTGATTCTATTGTTTTTTTTTATAGGTTGGCTTACTTATTAAGAGTATTTTAACTGCAACATAAGGTTAATGTTGAAAGATTCTTTGAAGTAAGAGATTATTCAAATAAGTCTTTTGAATGTAAGATCCTATCCAACCTTAACTCAAACTCTTAGAGTTAAAACCTAAAAATTGCAACTTGAAATTATTGAATAATAACAAGTTTTCCCATGCTTCAATTGGGATTGAAGCAGTGACTTTAAAAGTCAACCCTTTATCACAAATATTGTGACAAAGGACAAGACAGATAGAGATGTGAGAATCATCTCATCAAGTGGGAGGTATGCTGCAAATACATCCAAGTGAGTAGAGGAGCTTGACATTATAGCTAGACGCTACATTAGTTCATATGGTCAGAAGGGCCTATGAGAGGGAGAACCTAGTTAAGAGACAACAAAATGAGGCAAAAGTTTTTGAATGTTCTTTATCATTAAATTTATGATTAAATTCTCTATTTTTAGAATTGAATTAAGCATATTCTCTTCTTGTTTTCGTGAACATTCATGTTGATTAGATGATATTGTATTATCTTCTTTGTATAACTACCTTTGATTGAGTGGGGGTTTCTGGAATGCGTCTAGAAATCCAAAGGGGAATATGTTCAAGGAAGATTATGGTTAAAAGGGTGATGAGCTAACTAACATGATTGGGATGGGATTCAACATAGTTGTCTCTTGAATATGAAACTAGTGCACTTATTATCTAATTATCCTTTGTCTTGTTTGAATAAATATGATTTGTATACCAAAATCGTCTTAGTGACCAATTATGACCAAGTCTATTTGATTAAGCTTACAAAGACAAGCTCAAAAGAGATATCTATGGAGTTAGAAACTCTCAAATCTCTTTCATTCAAGAAAAATGAGATGTTAGGGACATCCTACCAACTAGTCTTCAGCATTTAGAGGCTGAAGCAACCGAAGGATACAAAAAGTTTATGCTATCAAGCATAGAAAGAACAACATTGCTCAAACTTATGATTATAGCAATGTAACTTTATCCAAGCTATGTGGATAGTGTTGGAAGATAGTGAAATAGATGATCTTCTTCCATAAAATTAAAACTAAGTTAAGTTTTAACATAATGTATTAAGTCCTAACATGTCATTTAGGCAACGCTTGAGGTTAAATGTCAAACTAAGAAGTTATGAACAAAATGCCAAGTTCTTTCTAACAAACAACAAGTATATGTTGCGACAAGATGTCTCCCATTGAGTGGGAGTGAGCCACGTCTTCCAGTGAGTAGGCGTATACGAAAGTAAATATTGCCCTTGATATACATATTGTAACCTTTAGCAATGTGATTCGTCATATTGAACTTGAGTATGAAAGGCTGAAGGATCCAAGGTCCATCAGTTAGACAAACTTAGCTAAAGAGTAGGATGATTTATCCTCTAAGCCTAAGGGCAAGAAACCTATGAGCTAAACTTGATCTAGAGGAGGTTAATGGTTTCTGCAAAGATGAAAGGCTACATTGATAAACATTTAAGGGTTGTAGAAGTAGCAATATGCATGAGTAGAAGATGTTTCATAGAAGCACATGGCTTCATGTCGAATGCAAAGTAAGAAAGAGATAGAATCAAGGGACTGGGACTTGCATGTTAACTCTGCATAGATAAACCACCCTGATTCACTCCATACAATTGCAATAGAAAAAATCACATCTTTGCTATCTCTTTAGTTAATGATCAATGGGACTATGACTCTCAAATCTTTTGTTGGATTTTTGATGTATTTTAACGATAATAGATTCCATTTCTTACCATATGTACACATTGATCAAAAGAAATGATCAAACTAGCAAAAGAGTATTTACTAAATGATGTGTGCTAAAGGGTTAATACCCTTATGAATAAGTTGAGAACTTAGCCTATCTGACAAGAAAGACAAAGAAACATTTTGAGAAAATCCACTACAATTAGCAAATTATGACATTTGTGAATGAGAGGGCAAAACACAAAGCTTGGTATTTCGTTAACGTCATGGACGTTTACTTGAAATACAATAATGTTTACTTTATTTTAGGTAAGTGTGAAGCTGTTAGATAACAGCTGAACTAGTCAGGAATCAGTTAAACTAAAAGGATAATACCTTTCGAACTAACAAGGGTTAAAGACACCCACGTGATTAGTTCAAGATACTTTGTGTACAAAGAAGGCATTGTTAGGTAACTATCAATATTTAAAATCCTTCAACATATTAGAGTTGTTAAAATGGAGAGATAGACCTCTCCTTGACATGGTTAAGTAAATAATGACATAAGTGAAACTATCAGCCATATGTTGGTATGTAAACTCACAACTATTATCTTCACACTTAACTAAATGCCCTCTATGTCAGTTACAGCCTTACCTTGTGAATCGTGGATAGGCCTTAGATCAGGCCCAAGCTTGTTAAGACCATAAGGGTCAACAACTTCATATCCATAATTCTTACTATGAGTAAGGAAGATTGGGGACAGTACCTGCCATGGGAGGGACCAAGCCTGTGTAGCGGTGGTTGAACCATAGCCGGCCGCATCTAGCTTGTGTGGCGGAAGGCGGGTTGTTACATAAAAAAGGGGCATTTTTATGTAAGGTATCTCTTTATGAGATGACCTGAGAATTTGACAAGACACATCTTCATTATTGAAAATGATAGTGGATCAGTGACTGCAAGAAAGCCGAGGGATGCAACATTCATAAAACCCAGATTTCCTAGTACGAAATGAGCATTAATCATATTGAATCTCTTCAAGAGGTTCTCAAGTGACAAGGAATAACCAAGTGTTCCTAAGTTTACTGATATAAGTGGGAGAGTTGAGATCATTTTCACAATGAAAGAGATAAGAGGTAAGTTGCGAGAGGTTTACCACACCCATACATAGGAAAAGAATCCTATGAAATCTACCTCGGTGTAAATAGACATCCAGCAAATGACTATAAAAGGATAGATTCCCTAATGAATTAAATGCTATCTTCATCATTTTGAAGGTAATAATGACTAATTACAAGTGTTTGAAAGACACTAAAAGGACCTGCTAAGAAGAATTGCAAAGTGGCATGTAGGAGGATTTAGATTCTCTTTGAGCCAAGTACATGTTTGGGCAATTTGTCACTTAGCCAAGAGACAATTGGGAACAAGTAGGTTCTCAAATCTTTTGGAGGCATATAAAAACCTAAAACACTTAGTGGCTAAGGGGTACTACAATTGAAGGTTGTTTGTTGTGCGTTTTAACTCTGAACTTGGTTATGACAACAAGCTTAGTCTTGAAATTACATCAAGATGATGTAAAAACCGCTTTCCAATTTGGAAATTTTGGAAATTGGATTATGAGCTCTATATGAAGCAGCTTAAGGGCTTCATAGAAACAGTCACCTAGATAGTAGTATATGAGGTTTTACAATGTTAAAGCCTCACCAACTTCGAGATAATCAAAGAACACTACATGAATGCCAAACGGTCTAGTGATGATTCTTTGTGAAGTCATTCTTTGTCAAATGATATATGTTTAGCTGAAACAAGTGTCAAGGGAGTCAAAGGAATAAAGGATAAGAGAATCTTTAAATTCTGGGTTGGAAAAAAATCATGAGTTGAACAAATAATATCTTGAATAACAAGGTAAACGGATATTGCACAAGGAAGATACAGTATTTACCACTAAAGACATGTATAAGTGTGATCCTTAGGCATCTTAGGATGCCAAACTACAAACCCATGGACACCCCTAAAGTCAAGGGCACAAACCTAAAGAGGTTACATGTCCTATAAGAAATCCAACGTAGAAAAGGTGGACAGAGTCCCATGTGAGACTATGGTTGGTAATATGAATGTACACATTAATGTACATAAGAGCAAATATTTTTTATCGGACTTGGAAGCTCTTTTTGGTCCTGTTGTGAAATAGATTATGAGAATAATCATGTATTAAGTTGTCAAGACAACAACTTTCCTTTGAAAGGATACTCAAATACAAGACCTGGGCAAATGGTAATAGAGTAAGGAAATATACAAAGTATTTTTCCTGTTATCCATGGAAATAAAACATAGAGCGTGTTCTACCATCATTCAAAGTGCCATATGGCTAAAGTAGTTCCTATGAGAGATTGGGAATGAATGGTGGATAGAAGGATCCAAACGATAGCATCTTATGATGAGGATCCTAAGTATCACTGCAAGGAGAAACATACTTTTTTATATATCTCTATGAGAGATATGCTTTCAAAAAGGGAAAGCGATAGTTCAATGACCTTCTATTGACGGAATGTTGGTAGATCCCCTAACTAAGCCCATCGCTTGATATTCATTGAGTTAGTGAAAATCTTGAGGCGCAAATAAAATATAAGGTCATGAACTTCTTTTATATGAAGATAAAAGAAATAGTATGTATATTATGAGTAAATACATATAAGGTATACAATTTTGTATGTCGTACAGGTCCGAAGAGGTTGGTTCACTAAAATGAACAACCATCTTCCCATGTTTTGCAGGGGGCATGGGAGGGTAAGACGAGCAAATAATCACCATGAGATGGTTAAGAAAAATCTTTGCGTTTGAGTCTGTTAGATTGAGATGAGATCAATATGTGTACATATACACATAAAATGGATCGGAGCATGAATACAGGCCTGTAGCCAGGCAAAGAACTCTTTTTTTCCACAAATGAGATTGTAAAAGAGATATTGTGAAAAAGAAAGTTATGGTTCGAATATTGAGTATATTTTGGAACTAATGTCTGTACGGTGAAAGAGAGAAATCGACATACACCACAAACCATTCACCATAGCATACAATTCATACTACATGTGCTTGAGAGTTAGATTGCAACATAGGATATGGGTGAAAGATCCTTAGTTCACTACAGTGTGAGTCCCAAGAAGGACGAATCCTTCCATGATGCCCTTAAGACTTAGGCGGCATCATGAAAGCTTTATGATGACACTCGATTCGGTCAGACGAGTGTAAACTAGGAAAGCAACCAAGTTAAGATGGACTGATGTTTAGTCAAAAAAGAAGATTTACTCCTAGATACATAAGTTGTGCTAGTGTCTTTGGTCGACCCCTTACTAGCTCTATGTGTAGCTTGTAAGTGCGGATACTATGTGCATGGAAGGCAATATGAGTTAATCAACATATTAACTCGAGAGGGATTAGATATGCCATGAGTAATATGTACGGGAGAATCTGGGGCATCTTAGGCAATGAATATATAGCTTACAGATATAAAGGGTGTCCTTGGATGCTGATCCGGTATGAGGGATTTCTAGTATTACAAGCACCAAATCTTGAAGATGTTTTCGCTGACGTTGTCACGGTAGACACCAAGTATGAAATAGGAAAGAGTAACTGACGCACAATGGGATGCCCATTAAATACAAGTGGGAGATGTTGGATTTTGGGTCCAAGTCCGTTTTTGATGAACCGGACTATTTGATTAGAATATAAGTAGCATAATCAAATAAGAATAAAATCAGCATTAATTGCAAACTGGGGAATAATTCAGTAATAATTATGGGATTGTTAATTGAGGAACAAGTCACCATAATTAGGAAATTAATTGAGAATTAATTAATTTAATTACTGTCTTCGAGGGCAAGAAGGAATGCACACGTTTCCTAATTAGTGGCCACCCTAAACCACTATAAATAGGAGGCGCCTCCTTCAGTTATTCATCATCCCTGCTATTGAGTTTTCTAGCAATCTCTTCTCTCCTATCATCTTTCTTGTTCTGGTGATCTGCTGTGCAAATCACAATTAGGCTCTAGTAATCTAATACTTGTGCGGGCACTATTATGGAGCTTTGACCCTGATCCAAACACATATTCACCCCGGTACGCTAGTTCTCTCTCCCTTTATTTTTTTTCCTACAGCAACTAATCCATCCCTTGCCCTTTGAATTGAAATAACTAATACAATATTGGTATAAGAATAAGATGAGAGGTTTATTTTAGTCTAAAATATAATATAAGATTTTAATCCACTTTATATCTCAAATTTGTAATATAATTTTTGTCTCAAAATATCCCTATCAATTGCATAATTAAGGAGGTTTTCATCAATCATTTAGTTCTAATGCATGTGATTAAAAATGGTGTTTTAAGAAAATCAACACTCATTTATTACAAATAACTATCTTATAAGTAATTTCCTTAACATATTCATAAATTAGTTATCTAACTATTATATGAAGGATCAGAGATAATAGAAGTGTTTTTTCCCAGTGTAGGTAAGAAAAACTCAATAACTAGTTGATCAGGTAATAGTTTAAAGGTTAGGGATCCAATCATACTTGAAATAAATAAACTTAATGATCATTAAAAAAATAATATAATTTAAATAAAATATACATAAATATTGACATATTACACTGAAAAGTTAATATTTAAATAAAAAACATTAATCAACAAGTAAATGAAATATTCATGTATAAACTACACATAATATAATCCAACCAAATAAAGTTACTAAAAACACTAATTTGATGGACTACTAAATTTTTTAAACTTAAATGACATCGTTTTATGCTAGTACGGGAAGGAAAATATCAAGGAACGAAAAATCGGACCGGGCAATGAACCGGTCACAGCACAGGTTCAAGGGTTAATGGGTCAACCGGGGTCTAACCGGTAGTTGAACCGGTCATATTAAAATATTATAATTTATTAGTGATAATATATATTAATATATTTTTAAACTTCTATAGATAAAAATAAAGATTTTTAGAAAAAAAAATGTTTAAAATCTATTAGCATTAGTTATAATACCTATACTTATGCAAATATATCTCATTTCCTATAATTATTATATCTTTTTAAATAATTTTTTTTCATTATTTTCTTCATTTTTTTAGATTTGTTCTTTCTTTATCTATTTTTCTCTTCATTTTAGTCTTCAACTTTCCATTTTGCCCTCAAAAAACACAAAATAAAAATTTAGAAATTTAAAAAAAAAAAAAAGGAAGAAACCGGGTCAACCGGTCGGACCACCGGTTTTACCGGTTTTAACCGGTTCTGACCGGTCCGACCGGTTCTGACCGGTTCGACCAGTCTGACCGGTTTTTGATCAAACCGGACCGGACCAGGGACCGGTTCCCGGTTCAACCGGTCGAACCGGCCGGTCCGGTCCGGTTTTTTGAACCATGGAAAATATGAAATCTAACCTAGTAGATTGGTTCAAAACTCTTAACCAAATCAATCAAGGACTAACTCACCCATTTACTAGTTTGATCAAAACGGATACCGGTTGGATTTTAATACTATGTTGTACGTAGTTACTAGTTGGTGATGAACCAAGTGTTGCTAACCAACGTTTCTCACTATATTATTTGATTTGTATCTGTTAAAAAAGTGATTTTTTAATTTATCGGGTATATGTTTTATATTTCTAAAATATGAACAATAAAGAGTGATTTTCTTCTAATTAAGTTTGTTTCAGACACAAAAGTTTAAAAAATGAACTTCCATCAATTTATTTAGAAGACGAGAACCCCCACCATTAACGCATATTTAAAACTACTTTTTTTATTTATCTATAATAGCAAAAACTTCTATCAAAATGTTGGAGCAATTATTATTTCTCCTATTTTCTTATGAAATTTGCATAAATAAAGAAATAAAAGGAAAAAATAATTATGGGGTTATAAACATGCCAAGTGGCATCATCTAAAGTCAAGGGATTAAATAAGAATTTATTAAAATATGAGCACATGTTCAATTAAGATTAAAATATAATATCTTGTATAATTGGTTAGATAAATTGAATGAAGCCCATTTTGTGTATGAAAGACCCTTAGAGGCGTCTTTTTAGGCCAAGAGGAGAGGAGGAAAAGCTAGTTCAAAACTAATGAAGAGTTTATGACATATTTAGGAAGAGATAAGGCCAAGGACAAAACACATGTCATAAACCATAAAACTATTATATTTTTAGAAAAGATGTAGAGATATTTTAAAGCCTTTACCTTCATCTTTCCTCTTCATTTTCACGCCTAAAACAAGAAATAGAGAGAGAGAGAGAGAGAGAGAGAGGAGCTTTGGGAGACTTAGAGAGAGAGAGGTAAAGGAAACAAAATCAAAGGTAAGTCTTGTGATTTCGAAAGCTCATACCTTCTATCTTATGTATCAACTCCTCTAAACTCTTGTTCTACATGAAAATTATGAGTAGCCAAGCAAAACATCAAGAGAAGAGAGGGAGGGAGGGAGGATGTAAAACCCCGCCTTACATACCACTTATCATTCAAATTAATCAGAGTACTTGAGTGCAGTTCGGTGGGCAACACAGGAATAAAGGAAATATACTGATATTATTGAAATATTACTTGATTACATTACAGGTTTTCACCACCGGGGTTTGTACATATAATACTTACAGTCCTTGAAATAGTAAAAGGTCTTCAGATAACCAACATCTTCACTCGATCTTAACTGGAACCTTCAATTGCCGGTAAATACCATTTTGCCCTCAGAGTCGTGTACTACTGCTGCAAAATTTATACACTTTTGGAAAGGGTGAAATTCGAGAAAATCTCAGTAGTAACATACAATCGATCATATAAAATGTAAAAATTAAATATGTCATGCTTCATGTTATGCACCAAATTAATAACAATACCACGGCATGTATACATGAGTTAGAGGCTCAATCCCTCACTACCTGTAAGACCTCGATTGGGTTCTTACTCAACAACTAGGTAAAAATGCCCACTCGCAGTAATTTCCCTCCTCAACAAAAACCACATTTATTAATTATATCACAGAACATGGCATATAAAAACATAAAAACATTGGTATAATGTATGAATGATAGAGTTACTACCTTAAATAGCATTTTTTAGCCTAATCATCTAACTATCTTGATCCGACTCGGCCACAATTTTCCAGTCCTAAAATGAGTTTAAAAACTCATTTTGTTCGTTATCTTTGTTCAAAACTATAAAATTACCAAAATGACTCTGGAGACCTTGGTCTAAGCCCCTTTTTACCCGGTTCAACTGTACTTTTCTAAAAAATTATGACCCAGGATTTTCTTATGTAATTTCATCCAATGAATCCATTTTAGACCTCGTAATTACCAAATTTACTGTCAAAAAACAAAAATGCCCTTGACAGCCCCTAACTTAGGGTTTTAGGGGTAGTTTTACTATTTCACATTCTAAGGTTTTTCACACTTCATGATCAACATGAACCCTACACAATTTCCATTCTAAACACAATGGAATCATTAAAACTATCAAAATACAGTCCAAACACCCCTAAAACAAGTCTAGACGAAAATCACAATAAATTGGGGAAAATGGAATTTCTTGATTCCATAACATTAACCACCTTCTTTTCATCTCTAATTTCTTGTTTAATCACTTAGTTACACTTCCCACTTGATTAATCCAAATTTGGGCAGCACCTCCCCTTAGGGTTTCATCATCCTAAATTTATAAAACCATCCAAACAATTCACAAAGCAAGCCAACAACCACAACAACAACATATTAACTAAGAGGATCAAATTCCTTAAGATTACCTCTTGATTTCTCACTTTCTCTCTCTAGCCGTCCCTCTCCCCTCCTCTTTCTCTTAAATTTTTGCTTGCTATACATGATATTCTTGAAAAACAAGAGCTTAAAAGAGATTCTACACAAGCCAGAAGACATAAGCTCTTGAAATCACAAGATTAACCTTGGATTTTTGCTCCTCAAGATCTCTTGTTTCTTTATGATTCAAAGCTCTTCTCTCTCTCTCTCTCTCTCTATTCTTGTTCTTGGCGTGAAAGTGGAGAGGGAAACATGAAGGAATAGCTTTTTAAAATATCCCCTTCTCTCTTTTTAAAATATGTAAATTAAATGGGTTTATGACACCTTTTTATTTTTGGCTTTATCTCTAACTAATTAAGTCATAAACTTCCCTTTGATTTTGAACTAATTCTCCTTATCTCTTGTTGGCCCATAAGGACGCCACTTTTGGTCCTTCATCCACCAAATGGGCTTCTTTCAATTACTTTAACCAATTGCCCAAAGTATATTATTTTATTGTTAATTCCAACATGTGCTCATCTTTAATCAATTATTATTTAATCCCTTGCTTAGATTGATGACACTTGGCACAATTTGTATCCAAGAAAATGTTTTCCTTCTTCTCTAATATTTTGGTAGCAAATATCTACCAATTTAATCACATGCCAGCCTTTTTTGACTTTTTAACCCTTAGTCAAAGTAAGGCTCCATATGGCCCCCCCCACACACACACATATATATATATGATCATGCTAATTCATTTCCTTGCCTTCATTCTAACGTCCCTAGCCCATTGGTAGAGCAAATGGGGCTACTAGTATTTTATTCCATAATTACAAGATTTGCCATAATATTTTTTCCTTTTTCAGAATAGTTGGTAATTTTGGCAAATTTTCTAACCAAACTTTGAAAAATCATAACTTTATTTGTAGAACTTAAATTGGAGTGATTCCAAAGGCTATGAAACCCTTATTGAGTCTAGTTTCAAGAAAAAATATAATTTTAGCCAACTGAAAGCTCATAATTCCCAGAAATTCATTAAACCTTACTTGTTCCAGATTTGGTTCCAGAAACATGGTCTAACTTTGAAAAATCATATCTCTTAATATATAAGTCCAAAAATTACCCATTACCCATTAAATTAAAGCTTATGATGTCTACTTTCATTATATAAAATTTCACAATTTTTGGACTTCATTTGCCTATTTAAAAATACGCTACAAGAAAACTATCATGTTGGAAAAATACCCTTATAGCATGTAATATCCCGAATTTTGGGACTGGAAGCTTGGAAATAACCTGAAATAAATGAACTACTAAGCCCCAATTAGTAGATGTCCTAAATCTATTCTCTAATATCTCTTATATCTTTAGGGCATTAAAGAAAATAACATGATGAATTTTGAAGAAAGTGATTATGCTTCCAATGAAATTGCCTATGAAGCAGTGAGCTTGTCATGAGGTTTTGGAAGACTAAATGATGATAAAAAATTATGAAATTTTACAGGGTGAAAGCAAACATCCTAAGCTTTAATTTGATAGGTCATATAAATCAATTGAAGATATATACAAAAATTTATGGATTTTTGAAGTTTACCTAGCGAAATTGATTATTTTATGGGACAACATGCAAAGATTAAAGTTTTGGGGATTGTGTGCTTCCAATTGGCTAAAACAAGAGAGAGAGAGAGAGAGAGAGAAAGTGTGAGAAATTGCAGAGAGACAAAAAGGGAAAAAGCTTGCAAAAGTAGGTAATTTCTTTGGTAATTCGGTTCTTAATGCATATAACTCTGTTCCTAAGCTACTCTTCTATGTAATTTAAGGTTTGGAAGCTCCATTTCTTGTGTTGAAGAGAGCTAGGGTTTAGCCACTTTGAGAAAAGCCGAAAAAACGAAAGGTAACCTCCAAACCTTCATATATTGACTATTCTGACTGTTGTGGACAATTTATTCAGTGAAATTTTGCCGGATTGTCTTTGATTTTAAATTTTGGAAATGTGTTGACCTAAGGGTTATGCTGCTAAAATTTAGTCTAAAAGGTAGTTGTAACCTAATTAAATAGTTGATAAAGTGATTAGGAGTAGAAAGGAATACATCTACGGAGTTAGAATCGAAAAATCCCAATTTTTCCTAAAGTTCCTTTAAGTTTTGGCCATCTCTAGTTAGGGGGTTAGGAGTTGGATTTTCAATGATTTGATGATTCCATTGAGTTCAAGAGGGAAAATTAGGTCGGGTTACAATTGGTCACTTTTTCAAAAAAGCCCGAAAAAGCATAATTACGAAAACGCCCCTGAAACCCTTAAAGTAGGGTTGCCAAGGGTAATTTTGTAATTTGACATTGAATTTGATAATTCCAACTCCAGAAAGGGATTTCTTGGGTAAAAATATGTTAGAATAACGCATGTCAAAATTTTGGAAAAAGTACAGTCGAACCAGGTATGGCGAGGATAGGCCGGGTCCTTAGGGGCAATTTAGTAATTTCTCAATATAGACTCATATAACCCCTAAAAACACTATGGAAGTGTCTTAACAGTACATTTGGCATTGTAGGATGGAATATGGAGCCCAAGTTGTTTGCACGTAGATCGAGGAGATAAGATTGGAGGTAGGGGACTTACCTTGATTGCATGTAATTGATATCTTTGCTTGTGTAGTGATGTATGTGATTGCTTTACTTGATTGTGTAGAGCATATTTGAATAAATGAAGCTCTGTTTCTGTTTTGTTGTGGCCATAGTTTTGTTGCATGAAACATCGAGCATGTAAAAATGTCATTATAGGGCATGCATCTAGATAAAGCTAACATGTCATACATATAGCATCTATCATACATGTATTGTGGTATATATTTCCTACTGAGATTCTCTCGAATCTTAACTTCCCCTACCAACAATTTAGACAGGCAAATACAAAAGGTACGTAAAAATCAGAGAAGAAAACTACATAAGAGAGGGTTGCAGTCGTAGAGCGAAGACAGGAAGAAGTCTCTGTTTTACTGTGATGGATTTAGACACCCTAGTAACCTTGTGTAGCTACCTTAATTGTAAGTATCATGTAAAAACCCTTATGGGGATTTTTTATAAACATGCACATATTATCAGTATATTTATGCTATTCTTGTATTACCCACCGAACCACGTAATAATATTCTACTGCATGTTAAAATAAGTGAGGGTGTGACATAGCAATTTCTCATTCCTGGGACTCTTGCTAAACTGGGGCTTAGCAGTCCACTTAATTCAGGCTTATTCTCAAGCCTTTAATCCTAGAATTTAGGATATTAAAGAGGACGCCTAGAGAGAGAAAGAGGAGAATCAAGAGGTAAATTCAAGAATCTCATTCCCTTTGGTAATATGATGTTGTTGTTGTGGTTCTTGACTTGATTTGTGGTTGGGTTGGTAATTTTGTAAATTTGGAATGTTGGAACCCTAAGGGGTTGTGTTGCCCAAATTTCCTTAAATCATGTCTAATAAGTGTTTAAAAGGTTTAACAAGTGATTAGGAGGGAAACAGAATGAGCTTTAAGGCCTTGTTTGGTACGTGGTATTTGAGAGCAGGGAGAGGGATTGGATGAGGGATTGAGTAAAAATACATCGTTTGGTATAAGGGATTATGAATAATCAGAGATTGTGAGTACCAAAAATATGGGATTGCTGTAAAGCCACATCCCCCCTGGTATTGTGTTTTGAATCCCAAGATTACAAAATTATGAAGACAAAAATATCCCTGATTAAAATATTTTGAGACAAAAATAACCTGAGTTTAACCTAACCCTCTCACATAATCACTTCCTCCTCCTCCTTTTTTCCTCCCTTCACCATCGACAGCTCCTCTGCATCGTCGACCTTCACTGCCGCTCACTCCGTCGCCCACAACCGATACCTTCACCTTTCCCCTTTATCTTCGTCGCCCTCAACCCCGCTCACACCGTCGTCTTTTTGAAGCAGCTCTAGGTTTGCTCATTAATTGCAGATCTCGACGTCGATATTCTTTAAGTTGCAGTGATCATAATCCTAGTTTTTTCTCTGAGATACTCTGGCTTCTGAGAGAGGGAAGAAAATGAGGGAAGTTGTGATAGTCACAATTTCTTCTACGCTTGGGAATATGTTGATCGGCTGGGATAGTTCTAGCATTGCAGGTCTCATCTCCTTCATAATCTTCTTGTTCTTCTTTTGAAATGTACATCAAAGCTCAATTTTACTTTTGCTTCTTTATTAATGGATATGACATTGCAGGGGGCATGTCTTACATCAAGAAGGAATTCAATTTAGAAACCGATCCCAAAATGGAAGGAATGATTGTCTCCATGACGTTCCTCGAGGGAACACTGACGACGACACTTGCTGGAACGGCCAGCGACATGTTCGGACGACGTACGATGCTAATAATCTCATCAGTAACATTTAACTTTAGCGCTCTGGTTATCCTCTGGGCTTCCAACATTTACATAATTCTAATGGCGAGGTTACTGGTCGGTGGTGCCAATGCTCTCACTGGCACTCTCACTCCTCTCTACATATCGGAGATTTCACCGCCGGACATCAGAGGCAGAAGTGAGGGTTAGGGCTCGAGACGGGTGAGAAGACCAGTGACTATTTATTAAATAAGATAAATATAATTATTCCCTCCAACTATTACTCCCTACCAAACATATTTTTAAAGCATCAATCCCAGTCCCAGTCCCAGTCCCAATCCCAATCTCAATCCATCAAAATTCAATGCCTCGTACCAAACAGGGCCTAAGGGTTAGGTCACAAAAATCAAATTTTCCTTTTTCCTTTGACAAGTTTCGGCCACACCTAGTTTAACGGGTTAGGGCTGGAATTTTATTAATATGATGTTCTATTGTGTTAAGGACGGAAAATTGTGTAGGGTTGATGTAATATCCCAAATTTTGCGATTTGAGGCTTGGGAATGAGCCTAAATTAAGTGGACTGCTAATGTCCGATTTAGTAAGTGCCCCAAATTTATTCCCTAATGTTTCTTATATCTTTGGGGTATTAAAGAAAGTAAAATGGTGAAGTTTGGAGAATGTGATTATGCTTTCAGTGAAATTTTCTATGAGGCAGTAAGAATGTCTTGGGATTTTGGATGATCAAATGATATCCAAAAATTATGATATTTTATAGGGTGAAAGTAGATATCCTAAGCTTTAAATTAATAGGTATATGACTCATTTGAATCTATATACAAAGAATTATGAATTTTTGAATTTTGCCCAGCAACATTGATTATTTTCTGGAACAGCAGGTAAATATTAAAATTCTGGGAATCATGTGCTTCCAACTAGCAAAAGGCTATATTTTTCCTTGAACATAGACTAAATAAGGGTTCTATAGCCTTTAGAATCACTCCAATTCAATTTGTTAAGAATTAGTTATGATTTTTAAAAATTTAGGTGGAAAATCTGCTAGAATTTTGTAAAAATCTGAAAATTGAGAAATTGATAAATAATTAAATTATGACATCATCATGATATATCATCATGATGATAGATCATTATCCTCCTCCTTTCTCCAACAAAAATGACACCCAAGAACAACTAAACTAGAGAGGGAAAGTTGTGAGAAGTTAGAGAGAAAAGGAGAAGAAAAATCACAAGGTAAGCCAATCCCTCCGACGATTTAGCTTCTAACGCGTATAACTCTAACCCTAAGCTACTCCTCTTTGTTCTTTAAGGTTTTGAAGCTCAAAATATGTTGTTGAGTACTTAGAGTTTCAGCTACATTGAGAAAAAGCTAGTGGGAGCTTGAGGTAACTTCCAAACTCTTGCATATTGACTATTCTAGTTGTTGTAGTCAATTTAATCGGTGAAATTTCGCCGGATTGTCCTTATGTGTAAAAATGCAAAATAGGTTGTGGGGGGCTGTTATGCTGCCCAAATTGGTACTAAATAGTAGTTGTAACCTAATGGAATAGTCAATAAAGTGGTTAAGAGTATAAAGAAAAACATTTACGGACTTGAAATCGTAAAACCCATATTTTCCCCGAAGAACCTGTACATTTTGGCCAGGACTATAAATGGGCCTTAGAGTTGGATTTTCAATGATTTGATGGTTCCATTGAGTTTAGGAGGGAAAATTAGGTATGGTTACAGTTGGTCACTTTTTCAAAAAAGCCTAAAAAAACATAATTACAAAAACGCCCCTGAAATCCTTAAAGTGGGACTGCCAAGGGCAATTTCTTCTTTTGACAGTGAATTTGATAATTCTGAGTCTAAAAATGGATTCCTTGGGCGGAAAATATGTCTTGATAGCCCATGTTAGAATTTCAGGAAAAGTGAAGCCGAACAGGGTACGGGGGGGCCGAGCCGGGTCCCTGAGGGCATTTTAGTAATTTTTCAATATAAACTCATATAACCCCCAGAAAAACTATGGAAGTGTCTAAATTGTACATTTGGAAGTTGAGAGCCTGAGTTGTTGGCACGCAAATCGAGGAGAAAAGACTGGAGGTAGGGGACTTACCTTATTTGAATGTATTTGATATCTCTACTTGTGTAATAATGTATGTGATTGCTTTACTTGATTGTGTAGAGCATATTTGAATAAATGAAGCTCTGTTTTTTTTTTGTTGTGGCCATAGTCTTGTTACATCAAACATTGAGCATGTAGAAATGTCATTATGTGGCATACATCTAGTTAAAGCTAACATGTCATACACATAGTATCTATCATGCATACATTATGGTATACGTTTCCTACTGAGATTCTCTCGAATCTCTCCCTCCCCTACCAACAATTTAGACAAGTAAAGACAGAAGATATGCTGAGAACAAAGAAGAGAACCGTACGAGAGGATTGCAATGGTGGAATGAAGATGGGAAGATGTCTCTATTTCACATGGACAGGTTTAGATACCCTAGAGTCCTGTGCGGCTACAAGGTTTGTAATTATTCTATACGAACCCCTATAGGGAATTTCTATAATCGAGTACTTTTTATCAATATATTTATGCTATTCCTGTGTTACCCACCGAACCGCATATCATTTTCCTTGAATACTCTGAAAAAGGTTAAAATAAGGTAAAGGGGTGACAGTTGATGTTGATCATGTTGTGAAAAAACCCCCTAGAAAGTGAAATATCAAAAATAGCTTTAAAACCTTAACTAGGGGCTGTCAAGGGCAAAACTGTCATTTGACAGTGCTTTGAGAAAACTGAGATAAAAAATGGATTCCACAAGCAAAACTATGTAGGAATAGCCCGAGTCAAAATTTCTGGAAAAGTACAGTCGAACTGAGTAAAAAGGGACTTAGACCAGGTTCCTAAGGGCATTTTGATAACTTTATAGAATTAGACTAATATAACCAATAAGTGAGTTTAAAAGAGTTTAGGGTAGTACATGTATGGGTATTAACCTAATTCTTGTAAACTTGGAATTTTAGGACCAGACTGTTGAGCTTGAGCAGGATCGAATTAAGGACTTAATTGGACATAAGGTAGTAGCATTTTCTTTCATATACTCCCTCCAGTCCTAATTATAAGATAAATTTGATTTTTTTGGAGAAATTAAGGAAGCTAATTACATTACTTTAGAGTATTTATTTATTTTTTCTCCAAACTAATTAATATGACTAATAAACTAATATATAATCTTAGGATACTAAAAATATAAACACTCTAAAGTAATTTAATTGACTTCTTTAATTTCTCCAAAAAAGTCAACTTTGTCTTATAATTAGGACCGGAGGGAGTACCATGTAATTGTCTATATGCTTTGTGTATGTCATCTTCTGTAATATGAACATTGTTTTGCCTAGTAGGGCAATTGTGTGTGGAGCCACACTTACTTGGTTGTGAGTAAGAATCCAACCAAGGTGTTTACAGGTAATGGGGAACCAACCCCAACTCATGTTCACATGCCGTATTCTAGCTGTGGTGCGGGAAGTGTAATACCCCAAATTTTGAGACTCGAGGCTAGAGAATAAGCCTGAGATTAGTGGATTGCTAAGCCCCGGTTTAGCAAGATCCAAAATTGTGATTATGGGTTAATGACTACAAAAGTGGATGTGGTTAGTGATTAATGAACCCTTTTAGAAAATATAAAGAGGATTGTAGTCGCTTGTGTTATGAGCAACGCCAAAACCCTGTATTTGAGTTCAATTGTGGATTAACATCCAAATTGACTTAGAATAGAGGGAAGAATTGAATGGGGTATTGTGATGGAAATGGTGTCATGTTGTGGTATTTAATCATTGGAATTGATTTAAATTGGATTGGACACATTGGTTGCAAAACTGGAAATGCTGTCCAGTGAAACTCTATTCTGGGCTGTCAGTTTGTGTGAACGTTTTGAATGACCAAATGGTGTCTAAAAATTCTGAAACTTTCCAGTCTTATAGTTCACATCTCAAGCTTCAAAATGGACATATAATTTGTGCCATTTCGTTTTGTGAACTAGGAGATATGACTGTCCAAAGTTTGGGATGGAAACTGAACTCTGTTTTGGGGCAGTGATGAGTTTTATGTAATTCTGGAATTGTGTGGTGATCTTTAGTAATGGCCAATATTTTTCCTATGAAGAGGACTTAAATATATTTCATTTGGCTTTAGAATCACCTCATTTCGATTTTTCTAGAATTAGTTATGATTTTTCAAAGTTTGGGCAGAAAATCTGCCAAAAAATCCGAAAATGGGAATTATGACATCATCTCAATAAAAGATGACATCATCATGGACTTAAAATATTTCCCATCTTCTTCTTTCTCTCATTTCTGTCGTGAGTTGCAGCTGAAAAGAGAGAGAGACGTTTGGGAGCTCTTAGAGAGAGAAAGAGGAGAAATCTCACAAGGTAAGCCGATTTCTCCGACGATCTAGCTCCTAACGCGTATAACCTTGCTTCTAAGCTTCT
Source organism: Inga leiocalycina (assembly GCA_963242795.1). Classification (NCBI taxonomy): domain Eukaryota; kingdom Viridiplantae; phylum Streptophyta; class Magnoliopsida; order Fabales; family Fabaceae; genus Inga; species Inga leiocalycina. The sequence goes on from OY725320.1 coordinate 63,684,301, forward strand.
CTTTCATGTTCTTTAAGGTGTTGGAAGCTCAATTTTCATGTTTTAAAAGGGGCTAGGGTTCAGCCATATTGAGTAAAAGCCAGAGGTAACTTCCGAAACTTCAATGTTTGATTGTTCTGGCTGCTGTGGTTGATTTAATCGGTGAAATTTCACCGGATTGTCTTTGTTTGTAAATTTGGAAAATGGGTTGGCCTAGGTGTTATGCTGCCCAAATTGATACTAAATGGTAGTTCTAACCCAATGTAATGGTTAATAAAGTGGTTAGGAGTAGAAAGAAACACGTTTACGGAGCCGAAACTGAAAAACCCCAATTTCTCCTGGAGTACATGTATATTTCGGTTATGGCTATAAATGGGTCTTAGAGTTGGATTTTCAATGATTTTATGGTTCCATTGAGTTCAGGAGCAAAAATTAGGTGGGGTTACAGTTGGTCACTTTTTCGGAAAAGGCCGAAAAAGCATAATTACGAAAACGCCCCTGAAACCCTTAAAGTGGGGCTGCCAAGGGTAAATTTGTAAATTGACATTGAATTTGATAATTCTGAGTCCGGAAATGGATTCCTTGGGCGAAAATATGTTAGAATAGCCCATGTCAATATTTCAAGAAAAGTACAGCCGGACCGGGTACGGCGGGGCCGGGCCGGGTCCCCAGGGGTATTTTAGTAAATTTTCAATATAGCCTCATATAACCCCCAGAAACACTATGGAAGTGTCTAAATAGTACATTTGACATTGTAGGATCGAATGTGAAGCCCCGAGTTGCTGGCACGCAAATCGTGGAGAAAAGACTGGAGGTAGGGAACTTATCTCTCCTGCATGCTCTGATAACTGTATTAATGTGTTGATGCATGTTGTTGCTTTGCTTGATTATGTGGAACATGTATGAATGATTTGAAGCTATGTTTCAATATATGCTATGGCCATATGTGTATCGTTCGAAGCATTAAGCTTATAGATTTGTCATTGTATGTGTGCATGAGTTATGTGATGCAAGCATGTCATGCATTAAACACTTATCTTGCCTGCATATTGATAAATTTCCCTACTGAGATTCTCTCGAATCTCACCCTCCCCTACCAACAATTTAGACAGGGCAAGTGGCTCGTAGAGGGAGCGGCTATGACTCTTTCGAGATGAGAGTTGGTAGTTGGTTATCAATGAGCTGTGAAGACTGTATATGATTCGGTTGAATATATGGTTATGAATTTGAGATGAGATTGTGTAATCCCCATTTGAAGAATTGTAATGGGCAATTGTGCCCTGTGTATCTTTAGCGAAGGTATGTACCCGGGATTGTCGGGATGATTATGTTGTGCACTCTGATATTTATGTGAATGTGATTTATCTTCACGTAGTAATTGTATTCGAAATGTGAATTTGGGACCAAGTTTATAAATGATTTCAAAACTTATTTTTGAAAACCCCATCATGTGATGGGTTAGTAAATGTTATTTGATTATTATTGGTCTCTATTTCATTTTAATCGCGTATTTCGGATATAATTACGGAGGGGGTTACAGGAAGTGTATATGTACCTCCCGATGGGAAGTGTATATGTACCATTTGGCCAAGTATGGACCCAGCTATGAATTGTTTGTGTTATGTTACATTACATAGTGTAGGGCATATTTAATTGTTGCATTTTCTATGACTGGTTGCATGCTACTACTGAGATTCATTTAAATCTCATCTCTTTTGAAATTCAAAAATTTTCTAGCAGAAGCTAGCAGCTCCTAAGACAAAACGGTAAATACTGGCAACTGAGGTATCCGAGTCAAGAGAATGGAGCTGTTGGTTATAATTAGTTTGTTTTGTTATGTCTAGATAAAATTGTATATATATTTTCAAACCGTGTGAGGAGACTCCTATATGTAAACGAGTACTTCTTATAAGTATATTCATGTTGTTTCTGTATGGATGTGGAATTGTGCGCTTCTTACTCTGTGTATATTGAAATGTCGAGGGGTTTGACACATTTAGCCAAGTTAAAATTGACTTTCCAAATTGGATCTAGAACCTGTCTAAATAAAGGTTATTTAGAATGTCATGAATCTAAAAAATATAAGCTAAAATATACATTTATCCATGTATATTTACATCAAGTTTCATTTAGTCTATTAAATTAAAATAATGCATTTTTAGTTTTCAATCTTAACATTGTTAATATTCATGTTTTGAAAACCAAACCGAACAAGACTAGTCGGTTTAGGCCCGAAATTGGCCAACAGTGGTCCGATCCAGTGGTTGACCCCGGTTCAACCGATTTTTGCATGGTTTGTGTAATACCTCAAATTTTGAGATTTAATGCTAGAGAAAAAGCCTGAAATAAGTGGACTATTAAGCCCCGGTTTAGTAGGAGCTCAAATTTATTCCCTAATAATTCTTATATCTTTGGGGTATTAAAGAAAGTAAAATGGTGAATTTTGGATAAAGTAATTATGTTTTTGGTGAAATCGCCTATGAGGTACTAAGCTTGTCATGCAAGTTTGTATGACAACTGATGATAAAAAATTATAAAATTTTACAAGGTGAAAGTACATCCTAAGCTTTAATTTGATAGGTCATATGACTCAATTAGAGCAATATACAAAAAGTTATGAATTTTTGAAGTCAACAAAGAAAAACTTTGAAATTTCTGGAACAGTATGAAAATATTGAAATTATGGGAATTTTGCGATTCTATATAGACAAATTCTATATTTTTCCTTAAAACTAGACTCAATAAGGGTTCTATAGGCCTTGAAATCACTCAACTTCGATATTTCTAGAATTAGTTATGATTTTTCAAAGTTTGGGCAGAAATCTGCCAGAATTTTGTAAAAATCCAAAATTGTTGGAAATTTAGTAAATAATTAGAAAATAATATTATATTATATTAAATCATCATCCACCTCCTCCATCAGCCAAAAACCGTGCCATTCAGCTGCAACAAGAGAGAGAAGGTGTGAGATATTTTAGAGAGAGAAGGAGAAGAGAACTCGCAAGGTAAGCTGATTTCTCTGACGATCTAGCTCCTAATGCATATAACTCCGCTTCTAAGCTATTCCTCTATATTCTTTAAGGTTTGGAAGCTCAAAATCTATTGTTGAACACCTAGGGTTTTCAGCCAAGTCAAGGAAAAGCTATTAGGAGTTTGAGATAACTTCCAAACTCTTGTATAATGACTATTCTGGCTGTTGTGGACAATTTGATTAGTGAAATTTTGCTAGATTGTCATTGGTTTCAAAAATGGAAAATGGGTGTGTGGGGCTGTTATGCTGCCCACATTGGTACTAAATGGTAGTTGTAACATAATGGAATAGTCAATAAAGTGGTTAGGAGTAGAAAGGAACGCGTTTATGCAGCCGAAACTGAAAAACCCCAAATTTTCCCAGGTAACTAAGAATTTCGGCCAAGGCTAGTTTGGAGGGGTTAGAGTTGGATTTTCAATGATTTGATGATTTCATTGAGTTTTGGAGTGAAAATTAGGTGGGGCTATAATTGATCATTGTTTTGGAAAATGCCGAAAAAGCATAATTACGAAAACGCCCCTAAAACCCTTAAAGTGGGACTGCCAAGGGTGAATTTGTAATTTGACAATAAATTTGATAATTCCTAGTCCGGAAATATATTCCATGGACCAAAATATGTCAAGATAGCCTAGGATAGAATTTTGAAAAAAGTACAGCCGGATCAGGTACCGCGGGGCCGGGCCGGGTCCCCGGGGGCATTTTTGTAAATTTTCATAATAGGCTTATATAACCCCTAGAAACACTATGGAAGTGTCTAAATGGTATATTTGGAAATGTTGGATCGAATATGGAGCCCGAGCTATTGTCACTCTTTACGAGGCACACGTTTCGAGGCGAAAAAGGGTTAAGGTAGGGAACTTGCCTCTCCTGCACATGTTGTATTTGATATTTGTGCTGTGTATTGATGCATGTTATTGCTTTGCTTGATTATGTGAAACATATATGAATGATTGAAGCTCTGTTTCTGTTTATACTGTGGCTATAGTTTTGTTGCACAAAACATTAAGCACGCAGATATGTCATTGTGTTAACATGAGTTTATGTAATGCAAGCATGTCATCATTAAGCACTTATCTTGCATGCATATGATGTAATATCCCAATTTTTTATTAAGGGATAATCATGATTATTGTGGATAATTATGAATTTAATTGGAATTTTTATGTGTTTTATGGCAATATTAATTAATATGTCATAATTAGTGGAAAATTGGAAGAATGGAAATATTGGCCATAAGTGGTAATTAATGGGCAAATTAATTACTAACTAAGAGGAAAAATTAGAAGTGTGATTAAATGGCTAATGGAGGGATTAGATAAGTTAATTGGTGACTTATTGTGTGAGAGCCAATGGGAGTAAGACATGTGGCAAGATTTTGTGTGTGTGAAGGGAGAAAAGTCAAAGTTGGAATTAAAAATTATTTCCTTCCATCTCTCCTCCTTGGTGTATGCTGATGGGAGTATGGGGCAAGAGATCATCACTCTCATTCTCTTCCACACTCCATCTCTCTTCTCTCTCCCTCTCGTTCTCTCTCTTCTCTTCTGAAATTCCAGCGGCCAAGTTGGGCAAGAAAGGAAAAGAAGAGCTCGTGATTTAGGTAAGTAAATGCCCTCCATTGCTCAATCACCATTCATAAATGTTGATCCTTGAGTGATGAGCTTCATTTTGGTGTTTTTAGTTTGACCATTGGTTGAGGTTTGAGCCCACATGAAAATCTGATTGTTGGAGAATCAAAGAGTGTCTTTGGAAAAGTTGATAAGGTGAGTGACATCAATCTTTCTATCTATGTTTCATGTCATTTAAAGTAGTTTGTAATTTCTGGAAATTTTGGCTTGAATCCGAAAATGAGTGCCACTGTTCATTTAGTATGTTTTTGGCATGAGAATGGTATCTTGGAATGAGTTTAGGATAGATAGATGGATTAGAGGTTGAAATGTTAAGTTTAGTTATTTTGGGAAAATTGATGATTTGTGTTGATTCAAACCAAAGCATGATAATGGAGTAGGATTTTGTTAATTTTGATGTTTCTATTGGATTCCTTGGGTGTTTTTGTGTGGGAGTAGCTTTGGTTTGGTATTTGGGTTCATTTGGATCACTTGGTAAAAATTCTGGAAGTGCTGTCATACCTTCTGCGTTTTCTGGTTTCTGATAATCATGCTCGAGTGAGAGTGAGTGTGCTCGAGTGAAGGAAGAACATCACTCTGAAGAACATGCTCGAGTGTTGTGTGTATTTTCCCTTCGGGCCTTCAGTTTTCTATCGCACTTCCGGGCGAGAGGCAAGAGTGTTGCCTCACTTGCAAGTATTGAGGTTTCTCACTCGAGTGAGGTCTTCTTCACTCGAGTGATCCTTTTCTGTGAAAGTTCTTATGCTCTCGGGAAAACACTTTCTATCCTCACTTCCTAGCACTTGAGGTGCTGTCCGTACCAATGCTCGAGTGAGGGTTTTTGTGCTCGAGTGACCATACCAATGCTCGAGTGAGACCATTTTCACTCGAGGTGCAGCAGTGAAAAATCAGTTTTTGTGCTTCCAAAAGGGGATCTTTGGGATAGTTCTTCCTACCCTTTAGGAGTTTTGTTAGGGGTATTTAATGACTCTAAAAGAGCAATAATGATAACCAATTAAGTATTATAAAGTGAATTAAGTCTTGGAATAGAGTATAACTCTTCGTCCCTAATTGTGAAAATAGGATTTGACATTTGCCCTACTCGGGAGAGACTGGCGCTAGGACACGCACGGAAGGATCAAGGTAGTGACTCTTCTCTCATATTGTGTATGATGTTTTGGTATGCATAACTTATCATTGAATTTGTGAAATGTGTGCCATGGTACATTACGGCGTGAGCACTTCAGCGTGAGCCGTATAGGGATTGACGTTGGTCATCTCTAGGTCGGCCGTTGAATTGTCGTCGTAATCGACATGGATCTTTGTGAATCCGACCCGTGGGGTTGCGTTTGTGAAACCAACTGTGGGCTGTGTGTATCTTGCCTGTATGGCTTGCATTATGAAATGCTTTATATGGATCCCAGCTGTGGTGAATTATATTGTGTGGATTGTTGTGATGCAATACAGCGTGAGCAATCGTCAGGAATGACATGCGTCATACTGACCATTGCCGTTGTAGTTGCTTGTATGGATAATGATTTGATTTCATGCCTTATTATTGTACATTATATGATTGATTTGACACTACGGGGATTCTTTAGAATCTCACTCTCCCAAAATTAAACATTTTAGACAGGGCTGAAGGATCGAAAGGCAAACGGGTGACGAAGAGTGGGTAGAGCTCCTTGTTAGGAGTTCCTTTTTGGTTATTGGTTATCATTGTATATTATTGGATATTTTTTGGGAAGTATATGTATATTTTGGGATTTGTGATGTAGTTTTGTGTAATCCTTAAGTCAAGGGTATGAATTATGGGCTTTATGCCTTTGTATACACTCATATTAAATGAATGGAACCCGAATGAGTCGGGAATTTACTTTGCACTCTGATAATTGTAAATGGAATCCACCTGTACAGGCCATATTGGTTTTGTATTATTAATATGAGACCATTGTGAATAAATTTTGAAAAAGTTTTAGCAAATCCGATTTTGGGCAAAAGATTACTTTAATAAGTCCCAATTTGAAATATGGTCTCTAATTCTACATTAATTACGTGTTTACGAACGTAAATCTCGGCCTTAATCGGGAAGGGGGTTACATATGAGGAGATAAAAGATACGCTGAGAACAAAGAATAGAATCGTACGAAGAGATTGCAGTGGTGGAACGAAGATGGGAAGATGTCTCTGTTTCATTGGGACAGGTTTAGATACCCAAGTAGCTCTTTGTAGCTACATTGATGGTAATGATCATGTACGAACCCCTATGAGGAATTTATGTAATCATGCATATATTATCAGTATAATTATGCTATTCCTGTGTTGCCTACTGAATCGTATATCGTTTTCCGCAAATACTCTGAAAAATGTTAAAATAAAATAAGGGTGTGACAGTTTGACCTATATTTTTTTATAAATATTTTATTCAAAATTTTATATAAATAACTCTGAAATCTTCACTTCCTTACCAGTTTATCCCCGTTTTAAATCGAATCTGACCCACTGACCCTTAACCCAGTACCCTACCCCGTTCAGTGGCCGATCCACGTTTCAGAACCTTGGTTAATATCATTCAACGGAAAATAATAGCTCATTAAATTTAAGTGATAACTATATAATTGATAAAACATGTTTGTATTTGAATTCTTTTAACATATAATATTTTTAGCGAGGCACAAATGAAATTAGAACATTTAGGGTTGTTTTCATTTTAAATTTGTTTTAATTTTCACAATCTAATATATAAAAAATATTACATTAAAAGAATTAAAATGCAATCAAGCTTTGTTAAAGTTTAAATTGCACAATTATCAATTAAGTTTGATTATCCAACATTTTCTATTAACTGAGACTAACAATATTAACATTGAGGAACTAACAATATAATTTATAAATTTAAAAGACTATAATAAAAATTGATGTAAATGTAAATAACCAAACATATATTTTAGCTAACAATATATTTTAAACTATGGTTGTTTGAGGATTCAGTTTAAAAAATCAACTAATATTTATAAGTAATGTCACCACTCACTAGTCACATTTTTACATCTTATCCTCTACAACCATTTTAAAAAAGGTGGTTTGGTTAACCTATTTTGTACTTGTTTGTCTCTTAGCTAAATTTACTTTAAACATGAAGGTTGAAATTTGAATTCATAGTCACCTTTTTAAATACTAAGAAATTCTCATTCAATGCTTCCTCTCACTAGTACAGAAAAGGGTTTTTAGACTGGTTAAAATCGACTTTTTAGACCAGTTTTAGATCCGGTCTTGATACAGCCGGTCTTAAAAGTATGTCATTTTTAAGACCGGTTTTGAAACTAGTCTTAAAAGTCTAACTTGTAAGACCGGTTATATTAATAACCGGTCTAAAAGTAACAATTTTAAGACCGGTTGTCATGAGCATCGGTCTTAAAAGACCTCTGGGGAAGGGGTTTTAGAGAAATTTTTAAGACCGGTTGTTAAAAATAACCGGTCTTAAAAGTAATTTCAAGACCGGTTCTAAAACTAACCGGTCTTAAAAATTTTAATTTTAAGACCGGTTCATTTTAACAACCGGTCTTAAAATTACTTTTAAGTCCGGTTATTTGTATAACCGGTCTTAAAAGTGTTATATTTTGTTTTTTTTAAATGTGTGCGATTAGGTTTTTACCAAAACGCATCCTTGAATTGCTACCTGCAATGCCATACTTGTTAAGTGCCATATGGTGTTCAGTTTGCTTCCACTTATAATGTTCAATAGGCATAAATGAATTCAACCATGTCATATATATCATGCAACCAACAAGCTAGTGAATTCATCAAAATATACAAAAATCATCTTAAAACCAACAAACATGTCAAATCATGCAACCAACAATATTTGCACCTAATTAACCACCATGTCAATTCATCAATATACAGAAACAATTCCTCAGTTTTACAAGAACTCACTGTTGTAAAAGTTCATAAATGAATTCAGCACAACATTTGCGAATGTGCTCAATATCTTCTTCTAGAAAAGGGTCAGCAAGTTCAAACATCTGAAATACCAAAGCTAGGCAAAACATTAAATTCACTTAAAAATAATAATAGTACAAAATTTTTGAAATATATATATACATTTACCTCTTCAGTAAGTTCTGTCATGCCTAGGGTAATAATATTATACATGTGCCTTAGAATATATATCCCACACAAGTTGGACCTCGGTGGTTGCCTACGGGTCTGAAAAAATAATATGATATCGTTAAAACAAGTATAAAATTAAAGCATGACTTATTATTGAATACATTCTTAAAACAAACTAATATGTAACTAACATTTGGCAAGATCTATGTAGGGTCTTTTACCTTACGCATAGGCCTACCACAAGTGTGTTGGAATGTCCGCATAGCCCTATATCATAAAAATCACAAAGGTTACTTATTTTACACAAATTCCATAAATTTTGCACACGAAAGGTAATTAATAATGCAAGAAAACTTACGAGTCCAAGCTTTTCTTCAATTCACTAGTTGCTGGAGGGAGTATAAGAGGATGACAGAATAACTCCTCTTGCACAAAATAGCCAATTGCTAATGATCACTGAAAAAAGGGAAAACTTTTAAGCAAATATAAAATATTATGTATAGTATGAAATATAAATTTGTCTTACCCATACAAATATGGAGCCAAGAAACACTCAATTGCGGTTTCACTAAGTCTGTGCGATAAGTATGTGTATCTGATAGAAGAAGTGGTCCCTTTGTCGTAGAGTTGATGAGGGCATAGGAGTCCAAATTTATCGGTTTTTCCAGAGTCAACCAACCTGCGATGCATTAACCTACAATAATTCAAGCAGGGACATTAAATCAAAGTTTAACGGCGTAATTTGTAAAATATTAACTTCCAATTTGAGAAGATACTTACATCAAAAAGAGCTAGACAATCGAAATCGTAAGCTGTTGTAGAGGAGCTACCAGGGACATTAAATCATCCCTCTCAAGATAGCAGTGTGCTCCTGACTTGCCAACAGCTGACTCAGTAGCCCAATTTATTGTTACAAAGGACATATCATATGCCATCAGAATCACTTATTGCATGACATTCAATGGAGGCCGTGAAACATCTTGAGTGGAGGGAGGTGGAGGTGGAGGCGGAGGCGGGGATTCCTCAGCTCGATCAGAAACAAGGTTCTTTGGCCACAAGATGAAAGAGTTGATGACATCGCCCACAACCTTGAAGTCATCAACAGGGATAGGGAGAGGTGCATCTGCAACGATCACCTCTTCAACTGCCACTCTGACTTGATCATCCTTTATTTCTTGGTGGTGGACAGTTGATCCCAAGTTGTGCATGCTCCCCCGTACAACCAATCATCTCAGAGGATCCTCCACAAACAAGTCACAAGGCTCACCAATTTGGCCGCTAGGACCCTCTGATGACTGACCAATGCAACTCCCTTTAGTGCTCTGTTTAGGGTTTAGGGAATGAGCCTGGGGAGCACTGGTATTTGCTTCTCTTGTGCTCGTCATGATCATCCATTCCTCCTTCATTTTGCTGAACCTTTCTTCAAATCGTGCATCAAATGATGCTTCTGCCTCGGCTCTAGCTTCCGCCCTCACTGTGGCCAATATACACTCCATCTCCTCCCTAGTCACCATACCACTTGAGGAACAGTGTGAGGGTGCTCTAAAATAATCCCTTATGCCTACCCCTTCTCCAATCCCCCTGACACGGCCAAGATGCTCAGGTTTTCCTATAGCTACGATCAAGATGTCATTCCTCCCATTCGACCTAAACGATCCCTCGGCTTGTTTTTTTTTAAGCTCCTCCTATAAGACAGATGACAAATGTTAGTAATGAAATTTGTTTACTAAATAATTAATAACAACAAGTTAACAACAATACTTATAATTTTCTCACCAACTATACGAGATTGTTCACTCGTATAAGACCCGCTCCTCTTTTGACGAGCGAACAACCACTTCTCTTCTCGACGTATCGGAGATGGTGGAGAAAGAAGAACAGAAGGATCGGATTGAGCTGCTTCTTCCAATCTCTTCCGTTTGGCCGCCAACAAGTCTTTTTCGGCCTTCGCATACCCCCCACGAGACATTGTATGGGGGCAATCATTCTTTCTACCATTCTCTTGGGCCTTTTCCTTTTTTCCTGCGAATAAGAAATCAAAATTAAGTCATTGTAAATCAATAAATACAATTCATAATTCATAAGCAAATCAATTGCAAAATAAGTCAACAACTCACCAATGCTTATGGAGTAGTCCGAAGCCGTCTAAATTCTTGCCAAGTTTGTTCGTCAATAAAAGAATACTGATCGCACGGATTAGGAAGAGGATGACCTTCTTCCACCTCGATATGCATGTAATTGTTGGCTAGATTTGTCTTAAACTTCATCTAGCGTTCATCACAAAACGTCATTGTGTAATACCCCGAATTTTGAGACTCGAGGCTAGAGAATAAGCCTAAGATTAGTGGATTGCTAAGCCCCGGTTTAGCAAGATCTCAAATTGTGATTAGGAGTTAATGACTACAAAAGTGGACGTGGTTAGTGATTAATGAACCTTTTTAGAGAATATAAAGTGGATTGTAGTCGCTTGTGTTATGAGCAACGCCAAAACCCTATATTTGAGTTCAATTGTGGATTAACATCCAAATTGACTTAGAATAGAGGGAATAATTGAATGGGGTATTGTGATGGAAATTGTGTCATGTTGTGGTATTTAATCATTGGAATTGATTTAAATTGGATTGGACACATTGGTTGCAAAACTAGAAATGTTGTCCAGTGTGAATTCTGTCTGGGCATTCTTCTCGTGTGGACGTTTTTAATAGGCAAATAATGTCAGAAAATTATGAAACTTTCCAGTCTTAAATTTCACATCCAAAGCTTCAAAATGGATATATAATTTGTGCCATTTCATTTTGTGAACTAGGAGATATGACTGTCCAAAGTTTGGGATGGAAACTGAACTCTGTTTTGGGGCAGTGATGAGTTTTATGTAATTCTGGAATTTTGTGGTGATTTTTAGTAATGGAAAATATTTTTCCTATGAAGAGGACTTAAATATCTTTCATTTGGCTTTGGAATCACCTCATTTCGATTTTTCTAGAATTAGTTATGATTTTTCAAAGATTGGGCAGAAAATCTGCCAGAAAATCCGAAAATGCCAATTTTGGGAATTATGACATCATCAAAAGGCAAGATGACATAAGCATGGAATTAAAACATCTTCTCATCATCTTCAGCTCTCATTTCCGACGTGTTGCACAGCTGAATATGGAGAGAGGAGTTGAGAGAAAAATAGAGAGAAGGAAGGAGAAATCTCGTAAGGTAAGCCGATTTCTCCGGCGATCTAGCTCCTAACGCGTATAACTCCGATCCTAAGCTACTCCTTTATGTTCTTTAAGGTTTGGAAGCTCTTCCTTTGGTATTAAAACAGCTAGGGTTTCAGCCAAGACAAGGAAAAGCTAGTGGGAGCTTGAGGTAACTTCCAAACTCTTGTGTATTGACTATTCTGGCTGTTGTGGACAATTTAATCGGTGAAATTTCGCCGGATTGTCATTGGTTGCAAAAATGGAAAATGGGTGTGTGGGGCTGTTATGCTACCCAAATTGGTACTAAATGGTAGTTGTAACCTAATGGAATAGTCAATAAAGTGGTTAGGAGTAGAAAGGAACACGTTTACGGAGCCGAAACCGAAAAACCCCAATTTTTCCCGGGGAATTGAGAATTTCGGCCAAGCCTAGTTTGGAGGGGTTAGAGATGGATTTTCAATGATTTGATGATTCCATTGAGTTCAAGAGCAAAAATTAGGTGGGGTTACAGTTGGGCACTTTTTCAGAAACGGCTGAAAAAGCATAATTACGAAAACGCCCTTGAAACCCTTAAAGTAGGGCTGTCAAGGGTAATTTTGTAATTTACATTGAATTTGATAATTTCAAGTTCGGACCATTCCTTGGGCGAAAATATGTCAAAATAGCCCATGTCAAAATTTCAGGAAAAGTACAGTCGGACCGGGTACGGTGGGGCCGGGCTGGGTCCCCGGGGGCATTTTAGTAAATTTTCAATATAGCCTCATATAACCCCCAGAAACACTATGGAAGTGTCTAAATAGTACATTTGACATTGTAGGACCGAATGTGAAGCCCTGAGTTGCTGGCAAGCAAATCGAGGAGAAAACACTGGAGGTAGGGGACTTACCTTACTTGCATGTATTTGATATCTTTGCTTGTGTAGTGATGTATGTGATTGCTTTACTTGATTGTGTAGAGCATATTTGAATAAATGAAGCTCTGTTTCTGTTTTGCTGTGGCCATAGTTTTGTTACATAAAACATTGAGTATGCAAAAATGTCATTATGGGGCATACATCTAGATAAAGCTAACATGTCATACACATAGCATCTATCATGCATGCATTATGGTATCTGTTTCCTACTGAGATTCTCTCGAATCTCACTCTACCCTACCAATAATTTAGACAGGGCAAGTGGCTCGTGGAGGGAGCGGCTAGGACTCCTCTGAGATGAGATTGTGTAATCCCCATTTGAAGAATTGTAATGGGCAATTGTACCCTATGTATCTTTAGTGAAGGTATGTACCCGAGATTGCCGGGATGATTAAGTTGTGCATTTTGATATTTATATGAATGTGATTTATCTTCGCGTAGTAATTGTATTCGAAATATGAATATGAAACCAAGTTTATAAATGATTTCAAAAAGTATTCGTGAAAACCCCGTCATGTGATGGGTTAGTAAATGTTATTTGATTATTATTGGTCTCTATTTCATTTTAATCACGTATTTCGGATATAATTACGGAGGGGGTTACACATTGTCTTGTCATACAAGACTTCACTCTCAAGAATGTCGTAAGTGAGCTGGATAGTTTCCCAAATATGTCGCTTCACACCTCTATCGACATTTCTTCACTGCTCTATCAAGATGCTAGGCTTGTTGCGTGCTAGGAGGCCGACAAAACTCCTATACCGTTGGGCATTAGGCCCAATTGGTTTTCAATATCTATCAAACTTAATCGGAATCTTTCCCTCGGTATTCCGATTGAGAGGAATGTCTCTCAATTGGGTGGCTCTCCTACCCCTTCGTCTAGGCCGGTTACGTGGTACATTGTGTTCCTGACTCGGAGCATTGCTAGGCTCGCTTTGATTTAGATTAGTTGGATCGGGAGTACCCTCACTAGGACGACTCATTGTCTAAAAACACTTTAAGAACACTATTTAAGGCAATTTTGCTACACGGTGCTTATTGTTATAACACGGCACTATCTACAAAGGAATCGTTCAAAAGCAATTTCCAAGTTATGCAAACATGAACAAATAATTGCAATGCACAAGGTAAAGGTTTTAAATTCAAATTGCAGGGCCGAATCAAAAGAAGGAAACTAGAAGCTACAAAATCAATATAACAGAAGCAACAAGCTTAAACCAAACAAAACAATATAACAGAAGCTACACCACTAGAAGCAACAAGCTTAAACTATAGTCTTCAACATACTAGGATCAAAATCATCACTACGACTCTCAAAATCATCACTTTCAAATGGAATAATTAACCCAGGTCCACTAGAAGTAACAAGCTTAAACTATAGTCTGTAATGTAAATGGAAAACCACCAAAATAAACCAACGCCCTCAATTTCAGAATAATTCAACCGTACCTTAAACCTTTGCTTGAGGATCCTCTTATTCCTCTAGATTTGAACAGTCCTTGGCCACTTGCTGCAGGAATCGAACAAAGTAAATGGAGGATAAGTAATCTCACAATTTCAATGAAAAACCCAAAAATGAAATGGAAACACAAACTTGACAATAAAAACGAGGTTGAGAACAAAACCAATCGGAGGAAACAAACGACGATAGCCTTCCGACAATGAATTCTACAGTAAATCTCCGTTGACGGCGGCGAAGTTAAGGACGGAGAAGAGAAGGGGAAAGGAGGAGCTGCCGAGAAGAGACGCAGGGGTTTTGCTGATGTGCTTGAGTCTTGAAATGAAATTTCAGAGCTAAATTTAGGCGGGTTTTAAAATCCAAGTCAGTTTTAAGACCGGTTGTCAATTAAAACCGGTCTTAAAAATAACATTTAAGACCGGTTCTTTTTTAAAACCGGTCTTAAAATATATATTTAAGACAGGTTATTAATTAATAACCGATCTAAAATTTTGAATTTTTAAGACAGGTTCTTATTTACAACCGGTTTTAAAAATAATAAACATTTTATTTTTATAATTGTCTTTAACTCAGATAATATTTTCTAGACCGGTTATTTTTAAAACCGGTCTAAAAAATATATTACATATTTTTATTTTTTTTATTGTATATATTTTAAGACCGGTTGTTTTGTAACCAGTCTAAAAATTATTTTTAAGACCGGTTGTTACTATAACCGGTCTTAAAAGTATTTTTAAGACCGGTTATATTAATAACCGGTCTTAATATTTCATCATAATTACAAAAATGCCACCGGTCATATTTTTAAGACCTTATCCGATGTAACCAGTTTAAATATTCTGGTCTAAAAACCCTTTTCTGTACTAATGTCTGATCCCAAATATATGAATTTGTTGGGGGTTGATGGATTTTTTTATTGGTCTTTCTCTCCGTTTTCTCTTTATTTGTTTTTCCCACCATTGAAACAACATCTAATAGTTAA
This sequence comes from Inga leiocalycina, assembly GCA_963242795.1. NCBI lineage: Eukaryota > Viridiplantae > Streptophyta > Magnoliopsida > Fabales > Fabaceae > Inga > Inga leiocalycina. Next base: position 63,699,570 of record OY725320.1, read on the forward strand.
GATTTAACATTGTATAATAATATCACAATAACATTAAATACAAACATAAATTTAAATTATTAAAAGTATATCTAAATATTTCAACTCTGTGGATTTTATTAACATATTTTATAATTTTATTACTTATTATCTCTTGTCCTTCTTAAATTTTTAGTTTAAGTTTTAATAGTTGAAATTTATTTATATATTTTTGTTATTTAATATTATAATATATTTTTTATAAAATATTAAATTCCAACCATTGGGGTTATTTCAATTGTGGAGAAGGTTAATAGAAAGAAAATGAAGAGGAAAGTTATTGGAGACACCCCTCCTCATTTATTTTGATACTAAATATAATACTTTGATCAATTCACATTGTTTCACAAATTTATAACTTTTTTCTCAAATTAAATATATTGAATGCATATAGTAAGGGGCTTCCACAAAGGGTAATTCTAATGCTGATGATTATTAAAGAAGACAATTTATCAAAATCAATACAACAAACTTTTTGCAAATAATACATTTTAGCAAAATCAATACAACACACTTTTTACAAATAATACGCTAATGTGTATAAAAAAACAAATAACTACGCTACTTTTATTAATCTATACAAATTAATTATCTCCTTCATATATTAAAAATAAGAGGAGTAACTTTAAATCATACATATTTTTCTCCTTAACTTCAACCTCCCCGAACAAAACAAAATTGTGCATAGATTTAGTTTATTGATTCCTTCTCAACTTTATAGAAAAATCCAATCAAACCTAGCTTTTCCTTCCCCCACAAACCTTTTTCTGATCTTGCATCCTCACCCAATATCTAAGCTACCTTTGTTAATTATGCTGCTTCCTGCTCTTTTATTCTGCTTGGTTGATTATTTTTCTTTTGCTCCATTATTTGTGTACTGATTTTTTCCCTGACATTTTTCTTTTTGCTTTTATTGTCTTCTGCAGCTCTGAAACAACTACGGCGTACCAGCTCAAACGTTATTTAAAAGAATCAGTATTAATTGTTTCCGCTCCTCTATAATTAATTGTGAATATTTTCTTCATAAAATTTAAAAAGATTTGAATTTGAATACTGATGGGGGTTAGTAATGTAAAATTTATATTATCATCATTTTTTTTTAAGAGAGAAAATTTTTATAATTTTGAAGGGATAAACACTTTACAAACTTCTATACTTTTTAGTTGGTTTTGATTCCTATAATTTTTTATTGTTTCCCATCCCTCTTTTTTATATAGTCGAAAATCTTGTTTTCTATATTTTTATGAGCACTTGAACTATGCTAATTTCGCATATATGACGTTAACACCCTTAAAATGCGTTTACATGATCGACGAGGACTCACCTGAAAGAAGAATATGATAGGTTAAGCATATTTCTGATATAAGGACAAAAACAAAAACTAGCAAAAAATATAGGAACTTGAAGCTAAGCGTATTTAATTTAACCCTTTTGAACATTAAATGTAACCTTTTGTATATATTTTGTGTGATAAATTAAAAAGGGAGAAATCTAGCGTTAGTGGATTGTGGAAGCAAATCAGAGGACGAAAAAAGAAGTGTCTGAACATCAAACATCGCACGCAAACTCCATATCATCATAAAAAATTATATAATGAAAAATTTCAAATTTAATATACAAATTTACCCTTATATAATTTTATATTACTACCTCCAGTCCTTAATATAAGATTTAATTTATAATATAACTTTCACTATAAATTAAATCTTATATTAAGAACAGGAGGTAATATTTATTTTTATATATAAAAAGCTTATATGAATAAAATTTTTGAGACTCACTCAAGATCAAAGCTAAATTTTATCATACAAAGTGAGTTCACTAAGAAGTCGATGATGTTGATCATAATAATAATGAGAAGACTTGGCACACAAAAAAAATTAATGAGAAGAACAACTTATTATTATTTTATTGTTGTTATTGTTATTGTTATTTAATAACAATGTAACTAGTGTTAACTAGTTACCCCCGTGAGTTGCATGAGATTGTGAATTCTGATTAATGGTACATTATAAAATTAATTTTTTATGACTATAATGTATTTATTTGTATATCTATAGAACTAATTTTTCAGCTTAGAAATGCATAAAGGGTGATTATAATCATGTTTATATATCACATTTTGAGGGAGCATTTTTTGGAGAATTTATTACGCCTTGGTGTGTAAACAGAGCGTCAATAAATCAATAAATGGAAGGTTATGTGGAGGACAAAATTGGATAAAGCAGAGATAAAATGACTACAATTTTGGTTTTTTACTAAGTACATCACCAAAAGAATCTTTCAACAAAAAAATGAATCTTATATGATATTTTGAAAAATTTCTCTATAGACCACATTGATTGTCTTGTTGGTGAATTTTTTGTTTGAATCAAGTATTAAAATCTTGATACCATCCATTGATTTAATTCTCGACAAAGTAACATATAATTGACCATGTATAAAACTCACCATCTGATTGTAAAACTATTCAAGCTTGTCATAACTGTGTGAAAATGGATGATGATGTTTTCCAACATATCAATCAAGTAGCTTCCGTATTTAAGTTTATTATGCAGGAATGACCTTTAATGTATTTTCTAAGGTTGAAAGACAGATAATAATGACACTTTTATGGCAATAAATAGGATTTTCCAAATTCTCATATGCCGTAGGAAGAAAAGGAATAAAGATTATTACTATAATGGTTTTAATTGGATTGAATGAGCATCAAGCTCTTTGATGTTAATGTCTCGTTTTAAATTTGATTTGTTACCAAAAGGTACAAAACGAATAATTAATGCAATAATATTCTAACAAAATCATTTGGGTAATTAATTAGGTAATTAATATTATTTGTGATGCAAAGAACCCAATATAAGTGAATGCATGTTGTTAATTTGTGGAACCTCTAACCATAATTATCACGAGCAATCACTAAAGAATATGTGACGGGATTGGGCCAAATTAAAAATGTACGGTAATTATTGCAATGTTAATAAAAACGTACGGTAATTATAGTAATAATAATTTAAATCAGCCAAGATAATAATTGAATGATGTATTTCGTCACATAAATTATAATTATTGTCAAGGTTTCAAATTAATGTTATTTGATATAGGATTAAAAAATTATTTTTTTCTTTTTAAGTGAACTCTTGATTTTAATGTTAATTGTAGGATATGCAAAGATCTATCAATAATAGAAACATGAACTTTTATTAAAAAAAAAAAGGGAAATAAGAATAAAGGAATTGAGAATTGATATTATTTTGGCAAACCGATGTAATTAAAGCTAACATCATTGTAAATAGTAATTTATATTATTGAACTTCTTACATTACTCTATCATAACTTTATTATTTGATTGGGTAGATGGATGATTAATCGGATGTCATTAATTATGCTGGAAGGACCTTTAATGTATTTTCTAAGATTGCAAAACATATAATAACTACACTTTTATGGCAATAAATAGGGTTTTTCAAATTCTCATATGCCGCTGATAGAAAAGGAATAGAGCTTATTACTATAATGGTTTTAATTGGATTTTGAATGAGCATCAATCTCTTTGATGTTAATGGCTCATTTTAAATTTTATTTGTTACCAAAAGGTACAAAATGAATAATTAATGCAATAATATTCTAACAAAATCATTTGGTTAATTAGTCAAATAATTAATATTATTTGTGATGCAAAGACCCCAATAATTGGGTAAACCAAAAGTAAACATATGTTGTTAATTTGTGGAACCTTTAATCATAATTATCACGAGAAATCATGTGACAGGATTGGACCAAAGTAAAAACACACGGCGATTATGGCAATGTTAAAAAAAATGTAAGGTAATTATAGTAATAACAGTTTAAAGCAACCAAGATAATAATTGAATGATGTATCCCTTCACATAAATTATAATTATTGTCAAGTTTTCAAATTTATGTTAATTTGACATAAGGTAATAAATTATTTTTCCTTCTAAGTGAACTCTTAATTTTAATGTTAATGATAGTACATGCATAGATCTATCAATAATAAAAACACGCTATTTTATAAAAAAAGGGAAATAACAACTAAGGAACTCAGAATTGATTTTATTTTGGTAAACTCACATTAATTAAAGCTAACTTAAATTTAAATAGAAATTTACAATATTGAAATTCTTACATTACTCTAACCATAAATTCATTATTTGTGAATCCTCATACCACAAATTTCGTGAGAATTAAAATCATGATGTTATTTTGGTTACATATTATTTGTGAATCTAAGAATATCTTTTTGCTTGCATATTTTTTATTTTTTGTATCATCCGTTCGGCAAACCATCATTAAAACGTTAGGCAATTATTATATTATAATAAAAGCGTACGGTAATTATAGTAATAATAATTGAAATCAACCAAGGTGATAATTTAATTATTTATTTTATCACATAATTTATAATTACTTTCAAGATTTCAAAATACCATTAATTTGATATAGGATCAATAATTTATTTTTTCCTTTTAAGTGACCTCCAAATTTTAATATTTGTTGTAGTATATGCAGAGATCTAACAATAATAAATTCATGATATTTTATAAAAAAGAGAAATTACAAAAAAGAAGCTCAGAATTGATATTATCTTGATTCCTATTCAAGAGATTTATACCTAACGTGTTCGCATAAATTTTTTTTATTTTATATTATCCACTAAATCAATGAATTTCTAGAATATCTACGTACTGGGTTTTTGTAAAATTATAATGCGAATGCAGTTTTATCGCCATATTAAGTGTATATAATCTTATCATTTATTTATTGTGTAGATATTTGCAACTAACAAATCACAGATGAAAATAAGTTAAAGGAACAAAAGATAAGCACTTTTGTTGAAAAGTAGAAGAGTTCCACCAAGCATTATAACTCTTTAATAGATAGAAAAAGTCAACCATCAGAGTAACAAAAGCAAAAATACATTCGGAATCCATATTCTGAAATTAGCATGACCTTCTATGTCACGCCCTTATTTTAATTTCACATTTACCAGAGTATTTGCGGAAAACGACATGCGGTTCGATAGGCAACATAGGAATATCATAACTATACTGATAATATGTGCATGATTACATAAATTTCCCATAGGGGTTTGTACATGATACTTATGATTAAGGTAGCCGCACAAGGCTACTAGGGTGTCTAAACTCATCCCAGTGAAACAGAGATATCTTCTCGTCTTCGTTCTACTACTATGATCCCCTCGCACGATTCCCTTCTTTGCTCTCAACATATCTTTTGTCTTTTCCTATCTAAATTGTTGGTAGGGGAGGGTGAGATTCGAGAGAATCTCAGTAGGAAACAGATACCATAATGCATGCATGATTGATACTATATGTATGACATGTTAGCTTTATCTAGATGTATGCCCCATAATGACATTTCTGCATGCTCAATGTTTCATACAACAAGACTATGGCCACAGCGCAAACAGAAACAAAGCTTCATTTATTCAAATAAACTCTACACAATCAAGTAAAGCAATCACATACATCATTACACAAGCAAAGATATCAAATGCATGCAAGTAAGGTAAGTCCCCTTCCTTAACCCTTTTTTTTTGGTAAATCCCTTCCTTAACCCTTTTCTGCCTTGAAACGCGTGCCTCGATCTACGTGCAAACAACTCAGGGCTCCATATTCGATCCTACAATGTCAAATGTACTATTTAGACACTTTCATATTATTTTTGGGGGTTATATGAGTCTATCTTGAAAATTTACCAAAATGCCCCCAGGACCCGGCACGGCCCCGCTATACTTGGTCCGGCTGTACTTTTCCTGAAATTTTGACATGGGCTATTCTTACATATTTTCACCCAAGGAATCCATTTCCGGACTTGGAATTATCAAATTCAATGTCAAATTACGAAATTGCCCTTGGCAGCCCTGCTTTTAGGGTTTTAGGGGCGTTTCCGTAATTATGTTTTTTCGGCCTTTTCCGAAAAAGTGTCCAACTGTAACCCCACATAATTTTCCTTCCTGAATCTAATGGAACCATCAAATCATTGAAAATCCAACTCTAAGACCCATTTACAATGCTGGCCGAAATATATGGGTTTTAAGGGGAAAATCGGGGTTTTTCGGTTTCGGCTGCGTAAACGCATTCCTTTCTAGTCCTAACCACTTTATTGACTATTCTATTAAGTTATAACTATCATTTAGTACCAATTTGGGCAGCATAACCCCTAGGCCAACCCATTTCCAAGAATTAAAACCAATGGCAATCCGGTAAAATTTCACCGATTAAATTGTCCACAATAGCCAGAATAGTCAATATACAAAGGTTTAGAAGTTACCTCAAGCTCCCACTTGGTTTTCCTTGACTTGGCTGAACCCTAGCTCTTGAAAAACCAAAAGATTAGCTTCCAAACCTTGAATCACATAGAAGAATAGCTTAGGAACGGAGTTATACGTATTAGGAACCGATTTACCGAAGAAATCACTTACCTTTACAAGCTTTTTCCTCTCCTTTTCTCTCTAAAAATCTCAACCCTTCTCTCTCTATTTCAAACCTGTGCTGCACGGTTTTGGCTGAAGGAAGGAGAAGAATGATATTTATTATATGATATTTACTTTATTACACCATTTTTCCAAAATTCAGATTTTACAAAATTCTGGCAGATTTCTGCCCAAACTTTAAAAAATCATAACTAATTCTAGAAAAATTGAATTAGAGTGCTTCTAAAGCCTATAGAACCCTTATTGAGTCTAGGTTCAAGGAAAAATATATAATTTTGCTGAATGGAATCACAAAATTCCCAGAATTTCAATCTTTGCATGTTGTTTCAGAAACTTTCCAGTTTTTATGGGCTAACTTCAAAAATTCATATCTTTTTTTATATAACTCTAACTGAGTCATATGACCTATTAAATTAAAGCTTAGGATGTCTAATTTCATCCTATAAAATGTCATAATTTTTAATCATCATTTGGTCATTCAAAATCGCATGACAAGATTACTACCTCATAGGCGATTTCACTGAAAATATAATTATATTCTCCAGAATTCACCATTTTACTTTCTTAATACTCCAAAGATATAAGAAATATTAGAGAATATATTTGGGACACCTGCTAAACCGGGGCTTAGCAGTCCGCTTAATTTAGACTTATTTTCAAGCTTCCAATCTCAAAATTCGGGGTATTACATTCTACAAATTTATTCAATGCAGAATTAAAGTATAGAATAGAATTTGAAGAAAAGGCCGCTGCTTATTTTTCTATTTTGACTTTTTTGGTTGGTCTGGTTGCACTAAAGCTAGGATTTGACAATTCGGACAACCCAATGTCATCAACTTCGACATGTCTACTGCTTGCAATCTTCTTTCTCTTTGAGGCAGCCATAATAGGAGTCACCATGTGAGGTATGCTTATGTTATTGCTCATATTTTGTTTCAAAGTTATTGATGCAGATGACTCTAGTGGCAAAATCTGGGAAGCAAAACATCAATAGATGTTAAGAAAAGAAGGTTGAATAGTAAAGTAGTTATGATGTAGCTTGCTTATGTTCTCATCGGAACTGGCATCAGAATAGGTGAAGTTCTTAACAATATCCTTCTCGGCAGTAAAGTACGAGACACTCATACTACACACTGGATATTTTATGTTGTTGTCCTTTACCCTTAACTTAATCATGATTATCCTCCCGACAGCTCCAACAGTTAACTCTTCTAGGAAAGATGAAGATGCCCCTGCCTACAATTGAAAGAACATAATGATGAAAATCATAGATGTCATGGTATCCGTATTAATAAGTCTGAAAATTTTTTAACACCTTCGTCTTAAGCTCAGCTGCCGAACAACCTAAAAACTCAGATACATGTCGGTCGAACATTAGTATGGAACATTTTGCAATTGAATCAAACACTGTGTAATGAACTTTGAACCTGTCAGAAATAACCATTTAAATGGTAATGTTAATCATTGATCAGAAGGTCATTAATTATTAAGTGTTTAAGTCATAAAGTTATATGAAAACACATTATTGAAGAATGTTGGATATTGTTTGAGCTTACATAGGCTTGGTCTTCATCACTTCCCTATGACATAACTTGCACATCAATTTAGCACCCTCATAGATTGGTTTTTTATCACATGAACATCCATCATAATACCAACCGTGTGTTGTCTCAAGCTTTTGGATTGTTACATTGGTAACAATTTTAGATTCCTACATATCACATCACATAAGCAAAGATTAATAAGCTTAAAAAAAGATGCGGTTGGGATATATTGTATACATACTGGAATAGCTAAAATGAAAACTATTTACCTTTGAAAACTTCAAAATTTCATGTAAAGGAATTCTGACAGGGAATGATAAGAGTGAGTCACTTGAAATCTCGTGTGACACAGTAGAGGAGATCTGTGTGAAAGCTTGATTCGCCTCAGGTGCATTGGTGAGTCTGTGTAGTAAATAAAACATTTATGTTAGGAAACCTTATACATTATATAATTTAGGTACACAGATGCACAAAGAGCATGGATACAACTAAATTTTAACCTGTCATAAAGGTCCCTTATGTCTAGAAAATTAGGGTTGAAATAAACTTGTATGGCATTAAAGGCACTGCATATGTCTCCATAACCTTAATAAAAAAAGCATGTAATTAAAACCCAAAGAAAAAAAATGAATTTATAGGGAAATTAAATATACATATAATACTTTTGTTTTTGGTAATCCTAGCAAACCGTAAGACAACTAAGGTGGGCACATCCAAATCTTTTGTTCTGTCCTCAAAAGCTTTGACTGCAACCTCCCCAAATAGAGATATGTTGACACATACTTCACTGCACATGTTATCATATAATTATGATGATGTACTAACATTAAAGTAGATGTTAATATCATGAATTGATTAATGTTAAATGTAGAGAGTATACTACTTATGATTTGCAATTGTGAATCCAATTTCTTCGTTGTGCCGAAGTTTCTTCTTAGATCAACTAAGTTCTCAAATGCTTGTAGGTAGCCCTTCATATCTAGATGGATCTGTCGTCTAGGTTAGAATAAAACGCTTTGAATAAAAGACATGGTAGAAATATACACTAACCTATTAACTCTTCATGTACGGCTTCACTGTTGGCGATGTCATTGACTGGGACAAAGTTGAATACATGAAGAGGGATTTGGAAGTCATGTTTCTGAAAAAATGTGTTAGCGTGAAACGTAATCTTCCAACGGTGTGAGCATGTTTTGTAGTTAGCATTGTTGGCCAACACATCAAAGTTTTCAAATCGGTACACCTCACCCTCTTTTAAATCCTCAATATACCTATGGATCTGTCCCCTCCAGACAATTGAACCATCAATTCAATCACCCTGTTTGTAAATAGTTAGATGAAATATAAGCAACACATAATTTTCACTTAGTGAATTGGTGCATGTGATGACTACATTAGAGACTTACTTGTTTGTCAACAAATGCTCCGGGTTTCCTTGCTATCATCAATTTCATTGAGTAAAGTATGAGCAATATTTGCCATTGCTTGAGTTGCTGTATATGAGGATGGGAGGTTTTTTTATGAGATATATAATTGTACATGTGCTGTATTTGAGGAATTTCTAAACTATTTTATAATGATTTGTCCAACATCTTAATTTTAATTCTCAATTAATGTGATCCATGACATTTTTTTTAAGCGATTTAATACCCCTATTCAACCTTCTTACTTCCAAATTTTAGCCGTAATATCCTTTTCAATTAATGTGATAGTATTAACCTTTATAAAAAAAAATAGATTACCGAGTTTGCAATGGGAAAAAAACTGCATTTCTTGGATCGTTTTTTTCGTACAAATAGATCAACGAGTTATGTAACAGTCTTTTCCTTATATGAATGACTTTTAAAATGTGCCAAAAATTCATTCTAACATGTCGGTCCTTAATAAAAAAAATGGGTGATATTTGCCGTAATATCCTTTCCTCAATTCATGTTGTGACCTCTTCCTTCCAAATTATTCCTTTTAGAGCAATTATTATTTGTCGTATTAAGAAATTATTATTTGTTTGAAATTTGAAAGGATATGTTCAATTATTATATGCTAATCATCATAAATGTGTTTCAATATAATTAAGTTGTTTGAAATTTAAAAGGATACGTCTAATTATTATCTACTAATCATCATAAATATGTTTCAATGTAATTAGGTTGTTTGAAATTTAAAAGGATACGTCGAATTGTTATCTACTAATCATCATAAATATGTTTCAATGTAATTAGGTTGTTTGACATTTAAAAGGATACGTCCAATTATTATCTGCTAATCATCATAAATATGTTTCAATGTAATTAGGTTATTTGAAATTTGAAAGGATATGTTCAATTATTATTTGTCAATTATCATAAATGTGTTTTTATTTTAACTGCGATTGTGATTGTTCGACCCGAGTCAAGCGTAATTGGGTTATGGAACGGGTCGTATGAGATTTAGAGAGTAAAGTTGATGATTATTATGACGATGTTGAAAGTGTAGTACAAAGCACAAGATATGAACAGGGAAAAATATGTGTGAGGAAAAGAATATTGAGGATTTATATGGAAAACTCAGGAAAAGCATGAAATGAGAACATTTTACGGAAACAGCACTCAAATAAGGGCTTGACTATTAGCTATATATGATATAATGGGTACAGTCTTACACGCTCTAATATATTGACACCATTTTATTAGGTGGGTGGTAACTTTTCTTCTGTTTCTGTCAAGGTATTAAAACTCGGACCGGGTATTGAACCGGTCGGGATACTGGATTAAGGGTCAGTGGGTCAGACCGGGGTCAAATTGGAGCTAAACTGGGACCAAACCAGTGAGAAATTAAAAATTTTAGACTTATAGTATGAAATTCTAAAAGAAAAATTAAAAAAAAAAATTTTAAAAATACGAATCCGGACTGGACCGGTTTGCCGGTTTACGAGCCGGAACGGTCCGAATTCAATAACCCTGGTTTCTGCTTTCCATCTTCAGCCGTACTCTCGCAACTCATAAAGTGGAAATAAAGGTTACACAGTATATAAATTTGGGAGAAATATACAAACAATACTCCCAAATGAATAGAACACTAAGATGACCCTATCTAATTATGATGACGTGTTTAGAGACTAGTCTATAATTAAATTTTTATAGAAAATGGAAGCAAACGTAGAGCTTAAAAAATTCAAATGTTTTTTTTCTGAAAACTTTTAACTCTGGAGCAATTAGTCTTAACTCGGTAGTGGAATATCCATATTAATGAATTTTTGAATAGGCAAGAAGACTTCTAGATATATATAGATTTGTTAGCTAGGAGAGCCCTCTAATCTGTTTTGGTCTTTTTTTCCGCAATTATTTCATCATTAAGCGAGCTTTTGACTTTGTATTAATACTTCACTTCAAGTTCCCCATTGTTTTCATGTGAGTGTCTCCACTAACTCATCTCTTCACTTAATTTCTTAATCATTGGGTTGATTTTTAATTGTTGAAATTTTATATTATATTAAAAATATTATTGTAATATTAAATATTAAATTGTAATAATATTTTTATAGAATGAATCTCAACCATTAAAAGCTAATCCAATGGTGGAGAAATTAAGTGGAAATGAAGTGAAAAGAGATGTTAGTGGAAGACTCCTTTTCCCCCAAAAAGTGCATCATTGTTAGTAGAACTGATAATACGAGCCCGGCCATGGGTTGCTGGTCAACAATATTAGATATACATATGATATATACATACATAAAGTCACCCCTCTCAGTACAATACACTTAAATTATATCCACCATTAAATGCACTGACCTGCAACATTCAAAATAATCATCGATCTTCAATGACCATAAAGAGCCTTCAAAAAATAATGTGTTGAAAATGAAATCCTGACATAAAAATAAGTAAATACTATCTCTAGTTTATATTATAAGTCACTTCTAAAAGAATTTTTGTTTTTACAATATAAGTTAGCTAGAGAGTAATTAACACTTATTTATCAATATTACCCATATAATTAATATTTTAATGTGACTCTTTATATATTTTATCTCTTCCAACACTTTATTTAATATGTTAAAGTTGGATTTATTTTCAACTTAAAACAAATTTAATGAGTTAGCTGTCTTTTTTTTTTTGGGTGAATTAGTTTAAGTGGCTTATATCCTATATTAGAAGAAGTGCTGATTTTGGATTTGGGATGCATGCTTTGATTGATTGAGATATTTAATGAGCAGAGGATTTGAGAGGACAGCGGAATGCGAATGATATTTATCAGGATCAAATAAAAAATATAAATTAAAAAAAATACTAAATTACCTCTACCTAAACCTCATATATTCTCTACCACCACATCCTATTATTTTCCTATTATTTCATGAAATAATTGAGATTTATTTGAAATAATTTAAACTATTTTGAACTTAAAGTAAAAACCTAATTATAAATAATTAAATTAACAAACAACATTAATTTGTTTACTTTTTATCATTTTTAATCAATAAGACTTTTTCTTTTAGGCTTTCTGAATACTTAGTCTATTAAACTCATAAAGTTGGAACATATTTTCCTTTATTTATTTCATATTCTTCTTATATTCTTATATTTTTCTATTAAACTCATTTAAAAATGTTTCTCCATTCTCCAACAACCCCCCTCTCTCACTTTGGATTTAATGAGATGGATATTGTGTGATTTTATTGGATACAGCACAAATGACGAGGTGCACCATGTTCATATAAGAATTTCTTAAAAAATACATTGACGGATTCAAAGACTCTCTTTGCCAAAAATAGCAGTGGTTAGTGCTAAAAAAATATGTTGATAGATTCAAAAACTCTCCCTACAATAGGTCACCAGCTGTTGCTAAGCCGGAGCGACCATCGGTAGCCTTGGAGCTTCGATGCCGACCAGCTGGAGCTCTAACCACTTGGAATTAATATGTTGTTCATAAAAGAATTTCATTTGTTTATGAAGAATTGCACACTTGTTCATAATTCTATTATTCATGAATAAGTCAGCAACTCTTCATGAACAAGTGGAATCTTTCTATGAACAATACGTTAATTTTCAGTGATCATAGCTCCGACGACCAGCCGATGGTGGTTGCTCAGGTGGGTTGTCGAAGCTCCGACCACTGGAAATTAATATGTTGTTCATAGAAAGATTCCACTTGGTCATAAAGAGTTGCACACTTGTTCATGACTATACTTTTTATGAACAAGGAAAATCCTCCTATGAACAAAACATTAATTTTTCGGTAATCGGAGCTCTGGTCGTCGAACGATGGAGTTGGCGGCCGAAACTTTTGTGACGATCAAACCTTTTTTTGAAAAAGAAATAAAGCAAGGGGCATTACTATCTTTTTACCTATAAAATTTATTTTCATTTTAGTCGTTGATCCTACAGTGAAATTTTAAAATATTTTGGTCCTTGACTTAAATTAATTTTGTCTTGTAGTCCTGTAATGAAAATTTCCCAAAATATAATGATGGAATCAAAGACTTTTCCGGCCTAAAAATAGGGCCGTTAGTGCTAAAACTAGGGGTGGTTAGTGCTGAAGCGGATGGTGGATTAGGTTCTTTGAGATGAATGTAAATGAGATAAATGCCAGATAGGATTAAAATTGGTGCTTGTTAATGGGCCAGAGCACAAATGGACTGGTAGTTCGGCTGTAGACAAAAATTCTCATTTATGTGGTGATTCTCTGTTTTTTAATAAGATTTCATTAAGGTTTCAAGTTTCCTATGGATTTTGCCTCGATTTGAGTGGGCTTCAAGGCCAATGGGCCTACTTTTTTCGGAACGGAAAGTAAAATTATGTTGGACCATTCGAGAAAGAAAGCCACATGGATAGACAATGGCGTCCGCATCAAAGAGACTGAAGACCGACCATCGGCCACCGCCTCGCCGGTAAATCACTGACGTCCCCGCCGTTTATCTGTTTATCTGTTTTTGAATTAATAATCCCTTTCTTTCTTCGTCTCCAATTTTACGAAATCAATTCGAGAACTTGTTCTCCTTGTGGATTCTTATGAGAAACAATATTTTCGTGGTTCGTTCGTCTCGATAGAGAGAATAACGTTTCATATCGTCATTGAGCTTTTTGATGCGTATTTCTGTGTTATAGCAAGAAGTAATCTAGATTCTCAAAAACTCACACACTCTCACCTTTACTATGAGTTTAATCGAAGATATACTTTGATGTTCCATCAGCTTTCTCTTTCTCCTGAAACTCTGAATTTGAAATAGGAAAAAAAAGGCAAATTTCTGAGTCCCTTTTACTTACTTTCAGGAATGTAGCTTCTTCATCTGATGAAAAGAACGAGAAAGCTACAACACCAGCAGGTGGATTGCAGGTTTATCCCTGTTTATGGATTTTTGTGCTTGAGGCTTATTCAATATTTTTTAATCGTTAAAACTGTTTTAGTATTATAATTCCCAACTTCATCTGTCATATCCAGGCTGCTGTGGTTGAAATGAGCGGATCCAATTTCAGAATTCAACAGGCCAAAAACTTTGCTATAGCACAAGCACAAGCAGATGGGTGCACTGGAAACTACAGGATCTTTGATTCACCCTTTGGCAATTTCCTTGTGCCTGCAGTCCCAACTCGTGCAGATCTAGCCCTATAATCCGTCATTGGATTCATTCAAGACTGTATGTCTTTTAGTTTATCAAAAAGGATAAGAGAAATTGGATTCATTTCATACTGTTCATAGGTTAAGATACACTATTTCTGGTGCTGATACTAAATGCAACTAAAGTGGTCCAATACGTGAATAAATTATTAACATATTATAGTTGTCTATGGCATCATCCCATGGATATGTCACCAGGGGATGTGTTTGAAATTTCGTAGATCATAGTGATGCTAAAAGTGACAACAGCCTAGAGATTCTTTTTTTTCAAAAGAAGAAACTGTATAAATTTATTTTTTTAAAAAAAACTTTCAGCAGAAGCCAAGTATAGCGTACTCTTAAAAGCATCTTGTAGGCGGGCTGCAACTCTATTAGATAGTTCTGGAATTGATTTTTCTTCTCCCTGTTTACAATTTAATTTCTTGGGGTTGTTTATCATAATTAGGGATTTTAGAATGATGTTGTTTTTATCAATTTAATTATGTGTTTCTAAATTACTCAGTTGGGGTAATGACGTAATCCAACTAGGAAATTAGTTGTCTACTCCTGTTTTGATTTTTTATGGATTACTATTTATGAGCATATTTTGATTTCTGTCAATTACATTTATTTTTGTGTTCTTCGTGTTGATTTTCATTAAATTAAATTTATGGGTGATTTTCATGTAGAACCTAGATATAAAGAAATAGCTAGACACAAATTACTAGACTAGGGCTAATTCTTAAAAATTTGTGGTGACTTATAAGGGCAGTTTCATGGTTTAATTAGTTGCTAGATAGTGTATGTTTGTATTAGTTTTGGAGAATAGTTTTTACCGTTTATAAGGTAAGTATGTAAGAGATATTTTGTCTCAACTTATGAAAAGTGCTTTTGAAATCATTGTTTCAGGGTCAATTTTAGAAATTTGTAGTGATTTCAAATTATAGCTTCATACAGTAGTTTATTTAGTTTTTGGGTATTGCCCGACCGATTTTTTTTTTTTGGGCCATTCTTTGTTTTTTTTGCCAACTTTTTTTTTTGGTCCATTTTTGTGAGAACGAGTTTAGCATTAATTAAAAAGGGACTTATGATTTGGGAGAATATTATCGTTATTTTAGCATCTTTCTGTGAGATCGTTGCCCATATTTTGCTTTGAAATTGTTTGCGTGTAGAGCCGGGAATTCGGGCCGAGCCCGTCGGGCCGGCCCGTTTAGGCCCGAGCCCGTCAAGGGCCGGGCCTATGATTTGGAGGCTGAAAATGGAAGCGGGCCTAAACGGGCCGGCCCGTTTAGGCCCGAGCCCGTCAAGGGCCGGCCCTGAAGCCCTGAGGGCCGGCCCTTTTAGGCCCGTTTAACTTTTTTTTTAAAAAAATGGCAACAAGACAATGGGTAGTAAGCATTGGTCAGAGGTAGAGTTAACCTAACCTAACCCTCATATAAAAAATGCTCTCACATTGATTCAAACATCATTTGAAGCTTCTCTTCTTTGATTTTCTTTTTTCTTTTTTTGCATGTATACGCCAAAATCCAAATCAGGTGTTATATTATTACTGACATTTGAAGCTTGTAGGCTTGTTTGATTGTGGCTGTGAACTTATTTAATTGGTTATGAACATTAATTATGGTTTGGACTTAAGTTTTAGTGTTTGTGTTCTATTAAACTTGGATAATATTTATATTTTAAATTAGTGTTGATGATATTTATATTTTAAATTAGGTATTTTAGTATGAGAATAAGAGGAAAAAAAGGAATTGCAAAAAAAAAAATAATAATTTAAACGGGCCAAAAGCCCGCGGGCCGGCCCGCGGGCTTTACTTAAACGGGCCGGGCTGTCTTAAAAGGGTACGGATTCCTTCACGGGCCTAAACGGGCCGGCCCGTTTAGGCCCGAGCCCGTCACGGGCCGGCCCGTTTTCCCAGTACTATTTGCGTGTTCGCCGCTGTTGAAATCGCCGGATTTGGAACGCTGAAAAGCTGCACTTGAAATCACGGAATGCGGCAGCTCCGTTTGGGTTTACGTCCGGGTTGTGGGTCAGGTTTTAGGGATCCGGGTGGGCGAGGGCCATGATGAGGGCTCCCTCATCTGCATGTAAATGACGTCCTTTACGGCCAAGGGTAGAGTCGGAAAACGGGCTTAGTCCGTTGGGCCGGCTCTTTTAGATCCTGAATTTATAAGAATAGGGTCTAAAATTTTTGCCTCAAAAGTGAAAGCGAGCCTAAAAATGCCAGTGTTGTAGGGCCAAGAGCCGGCCTTTTTAGGCCCTTATATATATTTTTTATTTTTTTAAATTATTTATATGATAATAATATTATTGATTTTTTATATTTTGTTAATGATGTTACAAATATTTAGTTGTTATTTTTTTTAGAATTAAATTTCATAAGAATATCTTGTATTAAGAATCCTAAAGATTAAAAACTTATAAAAGATATTTCTTATTTCATAAGTATTCTTCCCAATTTTGTATTTATTAGCTTATTTTCTGGTGATTGTTTTATTTATATCATGTGTTGTTTATTTTGTTGACTACTTACACTTTTCAAGACATTTATAAGAAGTATTTTTAATTTTGTCAAGTCTTCTCATTAATTATTTGTAATTGTGGTATGTAAACAATAATTTACCTTTGATATTGATTTAATGACTGTATTTATTTGTTGTATGATGCATACTGTTTACACTCTAATTTTGACAACATTTATATGTTAAATTAGAAATTTCATTATTGTAATTTTTTAAAACAAACTGAAAGAAAGTAAAAATTATTAAATCTCGTGAAAAGGATTTCAAGCCCTGCGGGACGGCCCTGGCCCGTATGCTCTCGGGCCAAACTTTAAAAAACAGTAATTTTTCTTACCCCGAGCCTAAAGGGGCCGGCCTGTTTAGGCCCTGGCCAGTCAAGGACTGATCCTGATTCCCAACTCTAGCCAAGGGAAAGGCGCGTTTCACTTATTCTGGAATTGGGCCGGGTGCCTTTTGGGCTTGGTTACTTTTGTTTATTTTAGTTATGTTTGGGGCCGAGTTTGTTTGGGCTTGCAATTTTTAAAAAAATTTCTTCTCTTCATTTATTCTGCATCTGGGCCAAGGCAATTTTGGGTTCGTTTTCCTTTTATTTTATTTTATTTTTCGGCTTGTTCAGGTCTGGGCTTTAAGGATCTTAGGCTTGCGTTTATTTAAAATTTTCCTTTTCTGGAATTTCATAGTTTTTTTGTCTTGGGCCTCTCGGTTTGGGTTTGTTCCGATTTTTGAATACTACCTCCGGTCCTAAATATAGGACATAGTTTGTAGTGCAATTTGCACTTCAAACTATATCCTATATTTAGGACCGGAGGAGTAACTTTTTGCCACTATTTTGGACCTGTATTTTTGTTTGATCAGTGAAAAAATTTATTCTGGGCCTTTTACTACATTATTCTTCTGGAAATTTCTTTGTGGGTTTTGTTTCCTTTTTTATTTACTTGGGCCATGTTATTTTTATAGATAAGACCTATGTTAAGTTTTATATCTATCATGTCAAGTTTTCCAATCACATATAGTTATATGTCCTTTTTTTTGTGGGTTTATAGTTAAGTGATATTAAATAAAAAAATAGCACACATGACTACATGTGATTAGAGAAATTTACATATCAAATATCATGAATTTGACCCAAGTATTTTCTTATTCTTATTTTCAGAAAGCTATTTGGGCTACATAAATGATTCTTTTGCTTTCTCTTATTTATTTAGTTTTCTGTTTTACATTTGATTTATTCTGATTCATTATTTTAACTATTAAGAAAAAATAGTTGATTTTGGCAATTTTCACATTATGGAAAAGTTTTGTAAAATCATTCTTGTTTGTTACTTAATTGTCTAAGTATTTGGATAATATATTTTTGGGCAATTATTTAACTATTTGAATTTTGCAAAACTTAATTGAAGGTGAAACATTGCAAAATTAATTTTTAAAACAATATTTTGGATGCATAAAATAGTGAGAGAGTTTAATTTAGTTATTGTCACGCCCTTATCTCAATTTTTACCTTTACCAGAGTATTCGCGGAAAACAATATGCGGTTCGGTAGGCAACACAAGAATAGCATAACTATACTGATAAAAAGTACTCGATTACAGAAATTTCCCATAGGGGTTCGTACATGATACTTACGATTAAGGTAGCCGCACAAGGCTACTAGGGTGTTTAAACTCATCCCAGTGAAACGGAGACTTCTTCCCATCTTAGTTCCACTACTGTAATCCCCTCGTACAGTTCTCTGCATTGTTGTTTGCGTAACTTCTGTCGTCTCCTGTATAAATTGTTGGTAGGGGAGGGTGAGATTCGAGAGAATCTCAGTAGGAAACAGATACCATAATGCATGCATGATTGATGCTATGTGTATGACATGTTAGCTTTATCTAGATGTATGCCCCATAATGACATTTCTGCATGCTCAATGTTTCATACAACAAGACTATGGCCACAGCGAAAACAGAAACAGAGCTTCATTTATTCAAATATGCTCTACACAATCAAGTAAAGCAAACACATACATCATTACACAAGCAAAGATATCAAATACATGCAAGTAAGGTAAGTCCCCTACCTTAACCCGTTTTCGCCTCGAAACGCGTGCCTCGATCTACGTGCAAACAGCTCGGGGCTCCATATTCGATCCTACAATGTCAAATGTACTATTTAGACACTTCCATAGTATTTCTGGGGGTTATATGAGTCTATCTTAAAAATTTACCAAAATGCCCCCGAGAAACCGGCCCCATCGTACCCGGTCCGGCTGTACTTTTCTCGAAATTGTAACCTGGGCTATCCTGACATATTTTCGCCCAAGGAATCCATTTCCGGACTCGAAATTATCAAATTCAATGTCAAATTACGAAATTGCCCTTGGCGGCCCTACTTTTAGGGTTTTAGGGGCGTTTCCGTAATTATGCTTTCTAGGCCTTTTCCGAAAAAGTGCCCAACTGTAACCCCACCTATTTTCGCCCATTGATTCCAATGGAATCATCAAATCATTGAAAATCTAACTCTAAGACCCATTTACAATGCTGGCCGAAATATATAGGTTTTAAGGGGAAAATCGGGGTTTTTCGGTTTCGGCTCCGTAAACACGTTCATTTCTACTCCTAACCACTTTATTGACTATTCCATTAGGTTACAACTACCATTTAGTATCAATTTGGGCAGCATAACCCCTAGGGAAACCCATTTTCCATTTTTACAACCAATGGCAATCCGGCGAAATTTCACCGATTAAATTGCCCACAGCAGCTAGAATAGTCAATATACGAAGGTTTAGAAGTTACCTCAAGCTCCCACTGGCTTTTCCTCTTCTTGGCTGAAAACCCTAACCTTCCCAACTCCAAAAATCTTGCCTCAAACACCTCAAACAACATAGAAGATAAGCTTAGGAGAAGGAGTATACACGTTAGGTACGAATTCACCGAAGAAATCGACCTATTTTGTGAGATTTCTCCTCTTCTTCTCTCTCTAAAATCTCAACTTTCTCTCTCTCAAAATACTGAACTTCACGTCAGAAATGAGGCTTGGAGGAAGGAGGAGCTGATTTATAATATATATCAATTTAATTAATTCATTTTCTCAATTTCGGATTTTTTACAAAATTCTGGCAGATTTCTGCCCAAACTTTGAAAAATCATAAATAATTCTAGAAAAATCTAAATGTGGTGATTCCAAAGCCTATAGAACCCTTATTGAGTCTAGTTTCAAGGAAAAATATAGACTTTTGCTTTCTGTAATCACAAAATTCCCAGAATTTCAATCTTTGCATATTGTTCCAGAAATTTCACAGTTTTTCTGTGCTGACTTTAAAAATTCATATCTTTTTGTGTATAGCTCTAATTGATTTATATGACCTATCAAATTAAAGCTTATAATGTCTACTTTCATCCTGTAAAATTTCATAATTTTTTCTTATCATTTAGTCTTTCAAAACCTTATGATAAGCTCACTGCCTCATAGGTGATTTTACCGTAAGCATAATCACTTTCTTCAAAATTAACCATTTTATTTTCTTTAATGCCCCAAAGATATAAGGAACATTAGAGAATATATTTGGGACATCTACTAAATCGGGGCTTAGTAGTCCACTCAATTTAGGCTTATTCCCAAGCCTCCAATCCCAAAATTCGGGATATTACAGTTATTTAGTCACTGCTATTGATTAAATTGTTTAATGTCTCCATTAAGTTGTGCATATGTTGGGTTTCAATGCACTTACATGATAATGATGATTTGTACTCTATTTTTTTAAGGATTAGCCACAGCATCTTTTCTGTTACACGCATTATTAATCGAATATGAGTTTATAAAATAACAAATTGTAATTAAATACGCAATTATAGTTGTTCTTTGTTTGCAGGTAGACAATTATAAGTATATATTTCACTAAGGTGAGATGAAATTATTTTATAATTTCTAAGTTGCCCAAAGGTATTAGGAAATGCAAGTATATTCTAGTTTTATCAATTTGAGATAAATACATGTTTTGCTAACTTCTTTGCCCATAGGTAGAATTTTAGTGATATGTATTTATAAGTTGTATGTTTGATTGATGTATAACTCATGCATACTTGGCACAATTATTGTGATTGTCTCAATTATTTTGTGAGCTTGACTTTCTAAATTGTAGCACCATTTTTTGTCCCTAATACAATTATTGACACCAAGAACTAAATTATGCTAGATGGTACTAACTACACAATAGAACCATCAGATTAGTGAAATTCCAGCTCCTTCCCCTATTTCTCGAGCTAGCTGAAACTTAAGTTTAAAAAGGGAAAATGTGATTTTTGTGATCTAACCCTTAAAGTTCCTTCATTTTTTTCCTCTTTGTCACTTGTTAAATCTTTTAAACACTTATTAGACATGTTTTGAGGAAATTTGGGCAGCATAACCTCTTAGGGTTTCAACATTCCAAACTTACAAAATCATCAACCAAACTATAAATCATGACAAGAACCACAACAACAATAACAATATACCAAAGGAATTGAAGTTCTTGAAGTTACTTTTTGATTCTCCAACTTTCTCTCTCTAGGTGTCACTTTCTCTCTCCTTTACCTTGAAGATTTGCTTGCTACACATGGTTTTTCATGGAGAATAAGAGCTTAGAAGAAGAATTACTCAAGATAGAAGGCATGAGCTCTTGAAATCACAAGACTTAGCTTTGATTTTGCCTCTTGTGCTCTCCCAAGAATTACTCAAGATAGAAGGCATAAGCTCTTGAAATCACAAGACTTAGCTTTGATTTTGCCTCTTGTGCTCTCCCTTGCTCCAAGTTCTCAAAGCTCTTCTCTCTCTCTCTCTCTCTCTCTCTCTCTCTCTCTCTCTCTATTTTTTGTGTAGGATCTGAAAATGAAGAGGAAAGAGATGAGGAAGTGTTTTTAATAATATCTCCATCCAACTTTAATAAATATTATTATGTTGGATTTATGACATGGGCTTTTGTACTTGGCTCATCTCTTCCTAACTTATCATGACCATTTGCCTTGCTTCTTCACTAATTCTTTTCCCTCCTCTTTGGCCCAAAAAGACGCCACCTTGGTGTCCCCAATGAACCAATTTGGCTCCTTTAATTACTTCATCCACTTCCCCAAATATTATATTTTATACTAATTTGAACATGTGCTCATATTTTAATAAATTCTTGTTTAATCCCTTGGCTCAAAATAATGACACTTGGCATATTTATTGTCCAAGTAATTATTTTTCCTTCTCCCTTAATATTTTGGCAGCAAATGTCCACCAATAAAGGGAAAATATGGGCTTTTACTTTATTCCATAATTTACACAATTTATGTTACATTGTTTTTTCCAAATTCGTAATAGTTGGCAATTTTAGTAAATTTTCTGACCAAACTTTGAAAAATCATAATTTTATTTGTAGAAATTCAATTTGAGTGATTGTGAAGGCTAAGAAACTCTTATTGAGTCTAGTTTTAAGGAAAAATATAGCCTTTAGCCAATTGAAAGCTCAAAATTCCTAGAAATTCATTAAACCTTACCTATTTCAAAATTGGTTCCAGAAATAATATCTAACTTTGAAAAATCATATCTCTCAATCCTCAAGTCCAAAAATCACATATTACCTATCAAATTAAAGCTTAGAATGTTTACTTTCATCCTAAAAAATTTCACAATTTTGGGGCATCATTTGCCTATGTAAAAATACGCTACAAGACTACCACGCTGGAAAAATACATTGGCAGTAAATCCACATTTCTGGGACTCTTGCTAAACTAGGGTTTAGCAGTCCATTTGATTCAGGCTTATTCTCATGCCAATCTCAAAATCTGGGATATTACATGCCCCTTCTTGCAGAAGAAGCATATGACATTCTTCTTGTTGATGGTAGGCACAACAGGAATTGTTTTCTTCATTTTCTTTTTGACATACTTATTCTTTTTAGCAGCCCTATTGGTTCCTTCCACTATATAAGATTCTTTAGGTGGAACCCTTTCCACTCATAATAAGCCCAGTTTCTTCCTGCACACACATGGAGAGTAATTCATCTACTGACCACTTTTCCTTATGTGTTGTAGGATATCTTATGATGGAGGAAGGGAGTTCAAAACTAAATGCATCAAGAATTGTTCGGTTGGTTCCATGTCGAAGGCCTTTAGTTGAGAGGATAGGTTTCTCACTTTCATAATGTGTTGCATAATTCCTCTAATACTTGTAAGCTTCATGACGCATAGCTCCGACATGATGGAGCCTCCTATATGCTTATCTGTGGGTTTGAATTGCCTATCTGTAGCCTCCAAGTATTCTTTAACAGTATCACATTTAGGGATTTCTCCATGATTGCTACTTATGATCCTTGTTTATATAACTGAGATAGACATACGATTCATCTTCTTCCAATGCTTGTGATATTTAATTTCATGTTCACTTGATTTATAATTGGGTTTAGGAGGCCTATCTATGTCTAAGACAAATTTCGTATTCAAAAAACCGAGCTGCAAAGCAATATATTCCCTCCAATCAGAGTATGTATTGGCATCATCAATGATGTTAGAGACAGAAAATGGTGATACAATTTGGAGAGTCAAGTTAGCTCACAAAATGATCGAGACAATCATAGTAACTATGCCATGTATGCATGTTATACGTCAATGAAGCATGCAATTTATGAATACGTATCATTAAATTCTATTTGTGGGCAAAGAAGTTAGTATAACATGCATTTATTTCAAATTGATGAAACTAGAATGTAATTACATTTCCTAATACTTGTGAGTAATTTAGAAAATATAAAGCAATTCCATCCTACCCTAACTAAATATACACTTATAATTGTCTACCTTTGGGCAAAGATCAATTATGATTGCATATCCAATTACAATTTGATATTTTATAAGTCCATATGTGGTTAATAATACATGCAACATAAAGGGTATTGTGGCTACTCCTTAAGAAAGAAGCATGCAAGTCACAAATATTTTGTGAGTGCATTGAAATCCAAGATATGCACAACTTAACAGAGGGATTAAGCAAATAATATAATAAAAAAGTGATCAAATAACTAAATTAAATCCTCCCACTAATTTATGCACCAAAAAATATTGTTTGAAAATTAATTTTGCATATTTCAACTTAAATTAGGTTTTGCAAAATTCAAATTGGTAAATAATTTCTCAAAATGAATTATCCAAATATTTAGGTAATTAGATAACACACAAGAATGATTTTGCAAATGGTTTTTAGAATGTAAAAATTGCCAAAATCAACATTTTTTTAATTTAAACAATTAAAATGAGGCCAAAAAATAAACTATATACAAAACAGAGAACTAAATAAATAGTTAGAAAGCAAAAATCATTATTTAGCCTGAATAGCTTTCTAGAAATCAAAACAACGTGGCCCAAGTAAATAAAAAATGAGACAGAGCCCGTAGACAATTTCCCGGTTACATAATAAAACAATAAATGGCCCAAAACAATCATACCTTCTAGTCCCTACTTCCTCTTGAAATATCATACACATATCAGTATGGAGAATGTAATAAGGGAGAACTGATCAGATATTTATTGTAGCATGTCAGCAGAGGGCATGATCAAGTTATTGCAACCTTTTATTATGAATTTTCATCTACTATAGGTGTTATGGTTCATGATGATATTAGGATGTATTATGATGTAAGATATCTTTATGTGAAGCTGTCAAGGGATGCTTTAGGCTTGACATTGAGTACAAATCGCTATCAGTGGAAAGACTCTCCTTTCATTTTCTAAACTAGCAAACTATAATATATGAGTACATTGAAAATTTGGATTAATGCGATGAACCACAATATAGTGAAACAATTATTGTTTCTTGCTTAAATGGAATCAAATAAAAAATACAAGGAAGCCATATAAAGTTTTTATGGGATGACAAAGGTCTAATGATAATTATGATGATGAAGTATATTATTTTGTGGTGGATGCAACAATTTTTGTGTAAGAACCCGAATTTTAGGATTGGAGGCTAGAAAATAAGTTTGAATTTAGTGGACTGGTAAGTCCTGGTTTAGCGGGTGTTCCAAATCTATTCCCTAGTGTCTCTTATATCTTTGAGATATTAAAGGGAATAAAATAGTGAATTAAAGAGTATGGGAAATTTGTATACAAAAATGGAATTTGTTGAGGTTGCAAGTGCTTGTCGTTTCATTGCTTCCAGTGAGAAAGTGTTGTTGTGCAATGCATTTCATTGATCAAATGATGTTCAAAAATTATGAAATTTTACAAAGTGCAAGTAGACATCCAAAGCTTTAATTTGATAGGTCATATGAATCATTTAAATCTATATACAAAGAGTTATGAATTTTTGAATTTTACCCAGCGAAATTGATTATTTTCTGGAACAGCATGTAAAGATTAAAATTTTGGGAAGTTTGCGCTTCCAACTGGCAAAATTCTATATTTTTCCTTGAAACTAGACTCAATAAGAGTTCTATAGCCTTTGGAATCACTCTGATACGATGTCTACAAAATTAGTTATGATTTTTCAAAGTTTGGACATAAATTATGTCAGAAAATCCGAAAATGGGAATTATGACATAAGCAAGCTCTTAGATGACATCACCATGATATTAAAAAGCTAATCTTCATCTCTTCCTTCCCATTTCCGACGTCCAGCAGCAAGAGAAGAGAGGGAGAGCTTGTTTGAGTTCCTAGAGAGAGAAGGAGCAAAAGATCACAAAGGTAAGTGATTTCTTCGGTGATTTAGCTCCTAACCGGTGTAATGCTTCTCCTAAGCATCTATTCTCTGTAATTTAAGGTGTTGAAGTTTGAAAGTGAGTTAGGGTTTAGCCACTTTAAGGAAAAGCCAGAAGAGGATTGAAGTAACTTCTGAAACTTCAATCTTTGATTGTTCTAACTGCTGTAGACAATTTAATCGGTGAAATTTTGCCAGATTATCTTTGATTTGAAATTTGGAAATTGTAATGGCCTAAGGATTATGCTGCAGAAATTTGGTCCAGATTATAGTTGTAACCTAATTAAATAGTTAATAAAGTGGTTAGGAATAGAAAGGAACACGTCTGCGAAGTCAAAATTGAAAAACCCTGATTTTTGGAGGATACCCATATTTTGGCCAGCTCTAGTTAGGGGCCTTAGAGTTGAGTTTTCAATGATTTGATGGTTCCATTGAGTTCATGAGGGAAAATTAGGTAGGGTTACAATTGGTCACTTTTTCGAAAAAGCTTGAAAAAACATAATTATGAAAACGCCCCTAAAACCCTGAAATAAGGGTTGCCAGGGGGCATTTTGGTCTTTTGGCAATGAATTTGGTAATTCCAAGTCCGAAAATGGATTTCTTGGGCAAAATTATGTCATAATAGCTCGGGTCAAAATTTCGGGAAAAGAATGGTCAACCAGGTACGGCGGGGTGGGTCAAGTTCCTGAGGGCATTTTAGTAATATTTTAATATAGGCTTATATTACCATCAGAAGCACTATGGAAGTGTCTAAATGGTACATTTGAAATTTAAGACCCAGTGGAGAGCCGAGCTACGACAAGCATTACGAGGCACGAAGTTCGAGGAGCGTACTTAAGGATCAAGAAGGGCTAAGGTAGGGGACTTACCTTAATTGCATGTAAATGATATCTTCACTTGTGTAGTGATATATGTGAGTGCTTTACTTGATTATGTAGAGTATATTTGAACAAATGAAGCTCTGTTTCTGTTTTGTTGTGGCCATGGTTTTGTTACATAAAACATTGAACATGCAGAAATGTCATTATGAGGTATGCATCTTGATAAAGCTAACATGTCATAAACATAGCATTTATCATGCATGCATATTGGTACTATTTTCCTACTGAGATTCTCTCAAATCTAACCCTCCCTTACCAACAATTTAAACAGAAGAAGACAGAAGATATGCTAAGAACAAAGAAGAGAACTGTATAAGAGGATTGTAGTGGTGGAATGAAGTTGGGAAAGTGTCTCTGTCTCACTGGGTTGGGTTTAGACACCCAAGTAACCCTACGTGGCTACATTAATTGTAATTATCAAGTATGAACCCCTATGGGGGAAATTTATGTAATCATGCACTTATTATCAGTATATTTATGATATTTTTGTGTTGCCTACCAAACCATGCATTAATATTCTGCTGTAAGTCAAAATAAGTAAGGGTGTGACATTTTGCATGTATTATTAGTTTGAAAATATATGAAAATAAAATGTGTCTATTAGATATTGTTATAACCTATGCATATGGTTCAATAAATAGCAAAATTTACTTGAGAATCCTTAAAGGATCTACAATGTCAGAAGTATGTCCAAGAAAATCATTCAATATATCAGATGTTGTGTGAATTAACATAATTAGTATATATAATTAATTCAGGAAAATATATTGAAAGATAAATAATTTTGTATTTTACTTGACTTATAAATCAAGTTATTGAATCCTCAATGATGTGAACATCACGTATTTTTGCCATGATAATTTTCTTTGCAATGATATATTGAATTTAATGGTCTAAAAGTACCATATACTTTATTAGAATATCTACATATCATACTAATAATATGTTCATTATGATTTGTTAGTAAAATTAAGTTCATGCCAGACACAATAGATAATGAAATTGAGATTTAGAGTGATAGATCTATAAAACTAGTATATGGGATCATTTTGTTCAAAACAAGTTGAACATGTAAAATGCAAGATGTATCTTGATTTTCAAAATAATTTTTCTTTTATTATTTCTACAAGGTATAAGGGAGAATACATTGATAATTCAATATATCTAGAAGATATGAAAAGGGAATATGTTTCCGTAAATAATTTGATGATAGTACATCATATATAGTTTAAATGAAATAAAGATCAACTGAATCCAAATAGTATTACTTACTCTATGTTCAATTAGGGCTTTGGTGAGTACGTTGGACTTTTCTCTCTCTTGAATATCACATCTCCTTCTTCTTCTCCAGTATGGGTGATCAGAACCACCGGAAACTTCCATCAGATCGCCTTTCTGATGTCCTAGTTAGTGGTAGCAATAAGAAGTCAAAGAATAACTCTTCTTCTCAAGCAATACTGGACACTCATATGTCAGAGGAGGGATCTTTAGAGAATGTCGTTTACATGGATCATGGTGATACTCAGAAGGAGATGACAAACAAGTCCTATACAATTCATGCCTTTTACAAGGATTCCCTTCTTGGCTTCAATGGGATAGCCAATGGAGGAGAATGTATGGATGATGAGGATCTCCTTTCTAATACTATCAACATGGAATGGGATATGCTAGCGCTCTCTGAGGAAGTCATGGCACTTATGAAAATTCACCCAGTGGTTCCAGTTACATATGAGGAATACAGTGTATGGCATAGGCCTTGGAATGCTACACTCATTCTCACTGTGTTGGGCAAGAAATATAATGTCCATACCTTAAAGGCTCATCTCAACCAGAGTTGGAACACTCCTCACTTTGATCTTATTAACATGCCCAATAATTACTTTATAGTTCATTTTTTGCAAAAAAAAAAGGTTTGGGGGCAGTTATATTAGAAAATTCTTTATGGGGGTCCCTGGGTTAGGCAGCATCATACCATTTTAGTTCAGAAATGGTCCCCCAATTTTGACCCTTTCAACAACCCACTGGGGAGGGTAATCACTTCGGTTAGAGTACCTAATATACTAATGTAGTGTTATAATCAAGAATTCATTATGTAGTTGGGTAATTATATAAGAAAAATAGTGAAGATCGACATGCTTACCCCATCTGCCACCCATTCAGATTTGGTGAGAATTGAGAGAGGGAAGTATGCTCGATTTATGTCGAGCTTGATCTTCAGAAGAAGCTTGTGTCACACATCATTGCTGCCCATTTTGTGTATCAGGTTGAATATGAAGGTCTTGGGCTGATTTGCTTTTCCTGTGGCTGCTATGGGCATGCTATTCGAATACTAATGTGCTTATCCAAATATTTTCAACTGTTAACAGTTCTCCTCTATTCGAATAGCATATTCATTATTCAAATAATACTTTGTTTATTCGGATAAATTTAGAGTTATTCGAAGAGATCTAAACCAAAAATAGGTTTTATTATTCGAATAACAATTTGACTATTTGAATAATCCGTAATATTAAATCACATGAATCTTTTCAACCCAACTTGATATCTTCTTTCTTTTTGCTTGACTACTCTACAAGATATTTCACATTAAACACATCAGTTAGTCAATGTAGGTGATAAGTACATTATGTAAACTTTTTACTCAAAATTTAATATCTATATTTGACATCATCAAAACCAATCATATCTAACAAATATTACTTTTATCATGAAGCTTTGTTGGGGTCTGCTCACTAGAAAGGAAGACCTATGGGTTAGATGTTTGAGAGGGAAATATGGGTGTAGAGATAGTGACTATTTGATGGTTTGTAGAAACAAAATTCCTCTAGTGTGTGGCATAGTATAACTACGGTTTGGGGCACCTTCTATCGAGGAATTGGCTGAAATCTGCAGAGTGGAACTATAGCCAATGTCTAGTGGGACTTATGGACACCGTTTGAGGAACCTCTCATACATTTTGTTGATCACAATTTCCATAATTTAAATCCAAGGGCCAAACCGAAGGACTTTGTCTTGGCAAATGATGTGCGGAACATATTTAAGTGGAGAGATTTTCTCCCACAATGGAGATGATCCTTTCAATTGGAGAAACGCTTCAGATGTAACATTCAGTGTCCGTACTGCTTATAATTTCCTAGCTACCCAACAGGATAGGAATGGACCAATACTGTGGAAGAAAGTGTGGAAATTACTCGTTTTGGAGAAGGTGAAGATGTTTTTCTAGTAGGTCATTCACAAGAGACTACCTACCAACTCACTCAGAGCAATGAGAGATTTACCAGTTAGTAAGGAGTGTCCTTTTGAGTGTTACCAGAAAGAAACCATTTTACACATGTGTAACAAATTATGGCTCAAGTAGTGTAACAAATTTTGAGGGCAAAATTTATTGTACGGCGGGAGAATTGTAAGGCCCCAAATTATGATTAAGGGCTAATGACTTCAAAAGTAAATGTAATTAATGTTAAACAAACACTTTTGGAGAATATAATGTGAATTGTGAACTGAATGAGCAGTAGTCAGTGCCTAAACCCTGTATTTAAGCTCAATTGTGGTATTAAAACCTAAATTGAATTAAAAGAAAGGGGAGGGCGCATGAATGAGGAAAAGGAATGAGAAAATGTATTAAATGGTGAACTAAAAGGAATTTCTATAGTCTGAGGCAAAATGGGAAAAACAAAAGTTACTGGCCAATTAGTCAGCAACCGAAGAGGGATTCCACAAATAACTTAAAGAGTAAGTGGAGAGACTAATTTCCAAGTGAAATAAGAGAGAGCAATCCCATGGTTGCATGCACAAGGAAGGAGTTGGGAGATCATGACACATGGCATCATGTAGACCATGGATGAAAGTCAAAGATTCAAACTCTTCTCCCTCTCTCCTCTTCTCTTCAAAGTCAGCCAAGAGGCCTTGGGGAGCCAAAAAATCTGATCTCATTCTCTCTCTTTCTCTAAGCTCTCTTGTCGTCCATTGTTGAAGAGGAAAGAGAAAAAAGAAGCTCAAGGTAAAGGTAAGATTTTGACCTTGAAGGTGACCTTGAATGCTCAAATCCTCTTCTTTAACTTTGTTCATGTTGATGAGAGCTTTAATCCTATGGTTTTAGATTTTCAAGAGGAGGTGTTTGAGTGCTTGAGAATAACTGAAGGTAGAAGAATCAAAGAACAAGTTTGAGGAAGTGATAGAGGTGAGTAGTAGCTATCTTTTGATATGTGTTATGACTATTGTTGAGACTTTGAGGTTTTGGAAGTTTGCCCTGATTTTTGTGTACATTAGGGTCTTATAGATTGCATGGTGTTTTGTGATGGAAATGATATTTTGTTGTGTAATTTGGACAATGAACTTGGTTTGGAGTATTGGATATAGAGTGTAGCAACTTTGTGGTTTTGTGTTGAAATATGTCTCAAAACAAAACATGTAGATGGAATGAAAATTTGGGTGTTTTGATGTTGCCATTGGATTTCTTGTGAAAAACTGTGTGAGAGTAGTGTTTGTTGTGGAAATTTGACCTTTGGAAACATGTTTGACAAAAACTGGAAATTCTAGAAATATGGCTAAGTGTAAAATACTATGCAGGGGACTAACTTTGCATGGTGATTTGAAATAATAAATGGTGTCAAAATGTTATGAATTTCTAGTTTTGTAGTTCACATTTCAAGCTTTCCAAAGGTATAAAGTTTGAGTCATTTCGATATTTGTACAAGAAGTTATGGTCGTTTGAAAATCAGCCAGGAAACAAGCCAATTGTTGGCCGCGGCTAGGCATGTAGCATCTGACCAGTTCTTGGCCATGGCCAACAGGGTCTTGGCTGCAGCCCAAAACCTTCTGACCTATTCTTGGCCTCGGCTAGGCATGTTGTGCCATGGCCCAAAACTTTCTAACTTGATTTTGGCCTCAGCCAGTAGATCTTGGCCGTAGCCCAAATCTTTCTGACCATCCATGGGCTGCGGCTAGTAGGTGGCTTGGCTGCGGCCAACCCCTTAAAACTACATTTTTGAACTTTCGAAAGATGGTCTTTGGTTAAGTCTTTCCCAACCTTTTAGGCATGTGTTTGAACTTCTAGTAGCCACCTAAAGGTCTCAAATGATAACCGACCCTAAATATTTTGAAGTTAAACATTAGAATAGGGAATAACACTTCGTCCTTGATTATGGTTTATAGGATTCTATATCTTCCCTGTACGTGATAGACCGGTGCCAGGACCTGAACGGAAAGAATAAGGTAGTGACTCCTTCTCTTATATTATGTGTAATGCATTATATGTATATCTTATCATTGAATTGTGTTGATTGCAAATGATGCGGTATATGTTACTGTGAAAGCTATGTGTATACGGCCGTGAGTGCTGTCATTTGTAATGCTAGTCACACATTATGTGGATACAGCGCAAGCTGTCGTTTGTGACGCTGGTCACGCATCATGTGGATACAGCCGTGAGAGCTGTGGTTTGTGATGAAAGTCAAGCATCACTGTGTTCGTTGCTGCTGTGTGATTTGCTTGCATGCTATGTGATTATATATGGTATGAGTGATTTGTTACTATTGGGATTCTTTTGAATCTCATTCTTTCAATTGACTAACCTACAGCCAGGGCAAGAGGCTAGAAGGAAAAGCAAGTGAGAAAGGGTGGCTAGAGCTCCTAGCTAGGAGTTTTAGTTTTGATAGTTGGTTATCATGTTTTGGGATTATTGAATATTTTGTAAGTGTTGTAAATATGGATAGTTCCATGTAATCCCCGATATGGGAAATTGATAAGGGCAAGTATGCCTCGTAAACCCTTTAGTTAATGTATGAAACCCGAGTGTGTCAGGAATTTTTGTTACACTCTGATATATATGAATGAAACCATACTGTACAAGCCAAATATATTCAAAATGTGAATATGAGACCGCATTGAACAGGTTTTGAAAAAAATTTTAAACACCCCACTTTATCACAGGACCGTATCTTGTCTTGAAGATGAGACTTTTAATAAATTTTGAATTATCGGTTGGTCTCTAATTTAATATAATTGCGCATTTTGAACTATAATTACGGCTATTAAGGTAGGGGTTACTGTTATTTAGATTAAGTTTACCCGATAATGCTTATTTGGCAAGTCCATATGTTATTCACTTCAATTTTTTTTTCAAAGCTAGATTTTAAAAAGAAAGTGATTTTTTTAAAAAAAATACATCCCATATAAAGGATTAGAGACAATCAAAGAAGTGAAAACATCTTTTACGGTGAAGAGAAAACAAAGAGGTGCTTGCCTATTTTGGCATCGTTGGGGTACGGCAGCAGAGAGTTTTCAATGTCCTTGTTCTTAGCAATCTTCCTTAGTGTGTTATGCATATAGTGATTGAATCTTTTTATTCAGTACTCTTTGGCAAATATGAGCTCCTCCTCAATATGTAACTTCTTCTTCATTATTGTTCACACTACTAGCACAACATACTCAGCCAACTAACAGTCAAACTTAACCTAGATAACTGTCAAAGCAACATGGCTACAATTTAAAATGGCCAAATCTCCTACCAAAATCAAAAGAGATGGTAAGTAGGTTATGCAAATAGGTTACTGTTATTCAAACTTGTTTGTGAGAGTTTTGTCTTTTTTATGGAGAAAAAAGGTTAGTAATGATTGATTGCTGTGATATCATATTTATTACAATTACATGCTATAGGTTATAAATATGGAGTGGGGTAAGTGCAGATCCCCACTGTAACCCCCTTCACGATCAAAGGCTGAGATTAAGTTCATAAACATGTGATTATGTGAAATTAAAGACTGTACGATGATTTGGGACTTTATTAAAATTAAACTTCCCAAATTACGGTTTACAAAAATTTTTCTAAAACCTATTCAACAATGGTCTCATATTCACATTTCCAATACACAAATGGCCTGTACAGTATTATTTCATTTATAAATATTAAAGTATAAATCAAATTCCCAACATACTCGGGTTCCATTAATCTAATAAGGATTTTACAAGGCACACATGCCTATAATATATTTTCCTTAACTAGGGGATTACACAAAATTATACTACAATTCCAAAATATACAATTGCTTCCCATCATATATCCAAAATACATAAAACTATGATAACTAATATCCAAAATAAAACTCCTATCCCGGAGCTCTATCTGCCCTTCATCACCTGTTCTCTTTTGAACCTCCAGCCCTATCTAAAAATTTATTTTGGGAGAGTGAGATTCAAAGGAATCCCCGTAGTGTCAAATCACTCATAGTATGCACAACCACAAAGCATGAAAGCAAATCATCACACAACACATAGCAACTACAACGGCAATTACAACGGCAAGGACAGGTATGACTTGCGTCACCCTTACATTTGCTCACGCTGAAGTGCTCACGCCGTATTGCACAACCACATGTTTATATCACATATCACCACAGCTAAGATCCATATAAAATATTTCATATACACACAGCCACACTGGCCGGATAATCAAACAGGAATTCATAATTTCACAACGCAGCCTCGGCAATTACAATGTAAGATGCAACGGTAGGGGTAGGTGTGATAACCATCACCCCCTATGATTGCCATGCTGAACTGCTCATGCTGTAATGCCCTATAGCCGATAACACATACACAAGTTCGCAATGGCCTCATGCCAAAGATTTTTCACAACACAATAATGATAAGTCATGCATACTAAGCATCATACACAACATGAGAGAAAAGTCACTACCTTGGTTCTTCCATGCGTGCTCTAGCACTGGTCTCTCCTGAATAGGGTAAATGTCGAATCCTATAATTCATAATTAGGGATGAAGTGTTATTCTCTATTCCAATACTTAAATGACTTCAAATCACTTAAATTTGTTATCATTTATGTTCTTTAGGAAGCTACAAATACCTCTAACAAGAGCCTTAAAAGGTTAGAAGAACTATCCCAAAGATCCCCTTTTTGGAAGCACAAGAACAGAATTTTCACTGTTGCACTCGAGTGATGATGGACTTATACTCGAGTCCTAGAAGCAACACTCGAGTGATAGCCAAATGCTCACCCGAGTCCTAGGAAGTGAGGTACAGAAAGTGTTGACCCGAGAGCAAGAAGGAAATTCCAAATGAGATGAGTACTCGACAGGGCTCTTTGAACTCAAGTGATGGCTTAACACATTCGAGCGCTAAGTCACACTCTTGAAACTCAACCGCGAGTGACAACCTGAGACGCGAGTTCATAGTATCAGATACACCTTCACTCGAGTGAGAACCCACAACACTCGCAAGTGAGACAACACTCTTGTCTTTTTAACATGGAAGTGCAAGTGAAAAACTGAAGGAAAAAATGAAGATACAAGGGTACACCTAAGTGACACCCTGGAGCACTTGAGTGAGGCTTATCAGAAGCCAAAAACGCAGTAGAGTTTGACATCACTTTTCAAATATTGCCCAAGTAATTCTAATGATCCCAAATACTAAATCAAAGCTACTCCCACATAAAATTGCACAAGGAATCCAATGAAACCACCAAAACTATCAAATTTCTATTCCATTATCATGCTTTGGTTTTAGGCCACATAGAACACTAAATTCCAAAACATCACCAACTTCACATTTTAACCTCAAACCAATTCTATCTATTCAAAACTCATCTCAAGACACCACATTCATAACCATATCATGCCAAAATTCCAATGACCCTAATTTTCAAAAATAAGGCCAAATATTCCAGAATTTCAAAGCTTCATCATTTGGCATAAAACATAGATAGAAAGGTTTCTCTTACTCACCTCTACAACTTTTTCAAAGAAGCTCCTTGATTCTCCAACTCTTAGATTTCCTTGAATGCTCAAATTAACACCAATGGAAAATCTAGAACCATCAAAATAAAGCCCTCAATCCAAGGAACAACATTAGAGAAGTGAGTTTTTGCATTTGAGGTCATTTACTCACCTTAATCTCAAGCTTTTCCTTTCTCTTGCTTTTTCAATAATGGCGCCAAATGGAGAGAGAGAGAGAGAGAGAATGAGAGAGATGATAGCTTGAAGGAGATGAGGAAATGATGATTTCCCACCCTCCCATTCTTGCTCAGCGAAAACCAAGGGAGAGAAGAGAGAGAAATGATATAAAAAAATGAGTTTGACTTTCCCATAGTCTCTCTCATTCTACCAACTTGCCAAGTGTCAACTTCTTATTGGCTCTCATAAAGTAAGTAACTAATTAGTTACTCTAACCACTCCATTAACCATTTATTCACACATCTCATTTCCAATTAGTTAGTAATTAATTTTCCCATTAATCACTGACTAATTAACCAAAAATTTTCCACTGATTTTGACACATTTACCGAAATTGCCACAAAACACATAATAATTCAGATTTAATTCACAAATCATTCTCAATAATTGTCATTAGCTCTTAATCAAAATTTGGGGCATTACACCCATATCTTCCTATATTAGAATTTGATCAAGCTTTAGATTCTGAGAGCTTAAACCTAGGAGATCATGTAACAGTCATCGATTGTAAGTTTAAATGATCAATGTGCATATGCAACACACTTACCCTATATGTAGATTTTTGAGAAGTTGATTTCTGGTACATATTAGGGGGATATTTTAAGGAGAGTTTTATTGAAGTTTCCTGAAGAAGTTGACTTCTTGGGAGAGTTCGTTCCCCCCAAGTGAGAAATTCCATTCATACTCAAGTGTGATCATTAATCCAACCAGACCTTATCTCTTTTCTTTGAGGTCCATAGAAATTATTAAAAATATAAAATGTTCATATTGCTCACCTTATTCTTTTTCACAGAGGTATTTGCTTGCATATCTACCTGACTAACAATGATTGAAGTATTTTATCCTGCTCTATTTTGGCTGAAGGTAAGCTCATGTTGAACTATTAGGATGCATTCTTTGCTTGTCGCATGTATTATCTTTGTTCTGCTGTTCTGATTTTAACTGATGTAATCCCTAATTTTTATAAATATTTTATGTGGAGTGCTTGATATAAATCTTGTTGTTGCTTTAATTGGTGGCCATACAATTGGCAGTTGTGAAGATTTTAAATTTTTTTCTAGTTTGTGTTTGGAAAAAATTGTAAAAATGGAATGGATGAAATTTATTTTCAATCTCTCTGGTTCGTTATAGGTAAAAGCATATAGGATTGACAAAGTTTTATCCTAATAATAACTGTAAACCCTTTTCATCCAGAAATAGAAAAATTAAAAACATTTATTTCTGCTGATATTAATTAAAACAAAATATAGGTTAACGGGCAAAAGTATAATTTTGCTTGATTTTTTTGACATTGCACTTCCATTCAAGTTTTGAAAATAGATTAAGTTGCCAAGAGTGACATGCATATAGTTTCCTATAATCCTTGTTTGACGACTTAGAGCACTTGTGCTCCCTCTTCCTTAGAGTAAAAATAACAGTCAGTCGCCTGTGAATATGCTGGAGAGATCATGATGGTTAGTACTTGAACTTTATACAGGCTTGGCTTGTAATGACCCAAAAATGGGATTAAGGGCTAATGACTTCAAAAGTGATGTAATTATTATTAATCAAACACTTTTGAAGAATATGATGTGAAATTCGATTTGAATGTATTATGATCAATGCCTAAACCCTGTATTTAAGTTCAAAGGTGGATTAACATCTAAATTGAAGTAAATATGAGAGAGGGCGTATGGTAAGGTGAAATGGAATGATCAAATGTGCTTAGTGGTGATTCAAATGGAATTGCCGTAATTAGGGGCAAAATGGGAAAACGTAAAGTTATCGACTAATTGGTCAGTTACCGAAGAGGAAACTCCTTGGTAATTCAAAGATCAATGGTTGATATTTATTGTCAAGAGAGTAAAATCATGTGTGTGTGAACTCGTGTGTGCCATGGAAGGAGAAACAAGATCATGCCACTTGTCAACATGAGAGCCATGGATCAAGTCAAAAGTT
Source organism: Inga leiocalycina (assembly GCA_963242795.1). Taxonomy (NCBI): domain Eukaryota; kingdom Viridiplantae; phylum Streptophyta; class Magnoliopsida; order Fabales; family Fabaceae; genus Inga; species Inga leiocalycina. The sequence goes on from OY725320.1 coordinate 63,737,188, forward strand.
CAAGCCACTCATTCCTCTCTTCTCTCTCCCTCCAAGTCGGCTAGTGAGCTTGGGAACAAGGGAAAAATTGAACCTCATCATCATCATCTTATTTCTCTCTCTCCAACTCCATTTCCGCCAAGCTTAAGAGGAAAGAGAAAGAAGAGAGTTTAAGGTAAGGGTCCCATTTGACCTTGAATGATGAAATCCTCATTAATATTGTTCATGGTGATGAGTGCTTCATTGCTATGATTTTAGATTTTTGAAAGGTGGTGTTTGAGTGTTTGAAGCAAAGTGGAAAGTTGAGGAATCAAGGAACCAACCTTGGGAAGAGTTAGAAGTGAGTATTTGAAGCATTTTGATATGTTCATTGTGATCATTAGTTAAGTTTTGGAAATTTGTGATTTTGCCTTGATTTTGAGTCATTTTGAAATAGACAAATGGCCTAGTGTATTGTGGTGGAATTAGTGTTATAATGTGTTTCTATGTCATTGTGATTAGTTGGGAATTGAATTGAGAAGTTTGGTAAAGTGGAGGTTGTATTACACTTTGGTAGAAAACTGAATATGTATTGGTAGGATGAGAATTTGGTTGTTTTAGTATTTCCAATGGTTTCCTTGTGAAATTTCATGTGGGAATGAGCCTTGGATTAAGTTTTGGAACCATTGGAATCATAATTGTCACGTTTGGGAAAATTCAATTAGTTGCTGCGTTTTGGCTTCTGATAAGCCTCATTCGAGTGATCTGGGGTCTCACTCGAGTGCAGCATCATGTCTTCTCTTTTCCTTCAGTTTTTGATCGCACTTCTAAGCCAAAATGTAAGGGTGCACTTCCTCACTTGTGAGTGATAGGGGTCATCACTCGGGTGAACTTGGTGTCACTCAAGTGCAAGGGTATTTTGCACTTTGAGGCCGCGTCTCAGGTTGTCACTCATTGGCCATTTTTCAAGAGTGTGTGCTAGCACCTGCAAGTGCTGAGCCATCACTCGAGAACTAAAGCTAGTGCTTGAGTACACTCCTCATTCTAGGATTTCGTTGCTCTTGGGTAGTCACTTCATGTGCCTCACTCCGTTAGACTTAGGTGAGCATAAGGGCATCACTCGAGTATTGGGTCCAGAACTCGGGTGTTGTGATCATTTTCTGTCTCAGTGGTTGCTCTCGGCCAACCACTCACACGAGTGAGCCAACCTCACTCGAGTGCAAACCATCTCATCACTCGAGTGTAAGAGCTGAAAATCAATGTTTTCTCTTCCAAAAAGGGATCATCGGTGTAGTGTTCCTAACCCCTTAGGCATGTGTCTAGACTTCTAGTAGCCACCTAAAGAGTCGAAAAGATAACCAACTTTAAGTGTTGCTAAATTAAGAAATTGGAGTAGAGAAATAACCTATCATCCTTGATTTGGTTTATAGGATTTAATATTTGCCCTGCTCGTGAGCCATTTGTGCCGAAGCACGCTCGGAAAGAACAAGGTAGTGGCTTTTTCCTTATACTATATGTGATACATTGTATGTTTTATTTATCATTAATTTGTGAAGACTTCGTATGCTGCAAAGCTTGTGGATATGAGCCAAAAGGCTAATTGTGAAAGTCGAAAGACTATTTGTGGGCCGGAAGACTATGTGTATGCACTGCCACGCCAATAGTCCCTAAGTCGCTAATAATGGTTCGGGTAAGGACCGCATGCCTTCTCGGCGGTAAAAGGGGATGAGGGTGGGGTGTGATATGTATTCGTGTTGCTATGCTGTGTGATGATTTACTTGCATGCTATGTGATTACATGTGATATAAGTGATTTGTTATTACTGGGATTCTTTTGAATCTCATTCTTTCCTTTGACTAACCTTCAAACAGGGCAAGTGGCTCTAAGGGGAAGGAGACGACCAAGGGTGGATAGGACTCCTTAGGGAGATTTATATTTTGATTGTTGGTTATCTATTTTGGATTGGGGATCACTGTACATTCTGTGTATATAATTTTGGATACAGTTGTGTAATCCCCTAAATGGTAAATTGTAAACCCTTAGTGTATATATATATATATGAAACCCGGGATTTGCCAGGATTTTTATTGTACACTCTGGTATATTAATGTGATTTAATTGCGTAGGGTAATTATATTCGAATTGTGAAATTTAAGACCAAGGTAAGGCAGAAATTTTGAAAGAATTTGTGAAAATCCTACCACAAGGAAGGGATTGGAAATGAGTTTTAATTATCCGTGGTCTCTAATCCATTTTAATTACGCTTTTTCAAATCATAATTACTGTTTATAAGGCAAAGGGTTACATGGCTCACTTCTAGAATGCCACAAACTCAAAGGTATTTTGCCCTTTTATGATCTTATCCTCTTCTGGGCATGTCTTACTAGTGTAATAGTCACTCACCTTCCTTCATTGCTGTCACTTTGCTTTTACATCAAGGAATTCACTTTCCTTCGTTGATTGGTCAGTGCCAAAGCTTTGAGTGATGACTATGAGACTTTGTCTCTGTAGCCTTCTATACTGAGGTTGAGCATATGAGGTTGCACATTTGCTTCAGGGGACTTGGGTTTATCTGGACGGTTGGCTTGATCAAATGGTCCATAAACCAAGGTAATTAAACCCGGACCGGTCGGGGTACTGGGTCAAGGGTTAGTGGGTCAGACCGGAGTCAACCGGAGCTAAACCGGTGAGAAATAGAATATTTTAGGCTTATAGTATGAAATTCTAAAGGAAATTTTTAAAAAAATAAAATAAAAAAGTTGACCCGGACCGGTTTAGTGCCCGGGTCGCCGGTTCGGCCGGTCCGGTCCGGGTCAGAGAACTATGCCATAAACAGATAGAAGAGGTCAGGAGGAAATTAGACAAGAGACGAATGCATTTTCAATATTTTGGACAATTAAGCCTGCAGTTAAAATTTGGAGGATTGGTGGAGGTAATTCAGCTTTGATTGGTAAGATAAGTTAAACTTCATTCAAGTTGCTTATAACTCTTATCAAACACCTATGGGTGTTCTGGTCACATTGCACTGTATACTAATTACATCCTTTTTGAATCAAATTTACACTGTAATGCATTTTTTGCGGCATGTTGGAGCTTTTTAAATCCTCATTTTCTTATTAATGAGATTTATAGGACACCCGACATGTTTGCCATACACAACGACACGTCTTCAGATCTAGAAGAGGTTGAAAGCAAATTGAGGGATATATTAGAGGTATGTACTCTATTGATGTTGGATACACGTGGATATGTATTGTTGTCTTATCTTCCTTTCCAGTCCTGTTAATTCTTTTTCTTGAATTGGATGCAAAGCGAAGGAAGTTAACTATGAACTTTAACAGGACTTGCTGTCTATGACCTGTCTTAACAAATGAAGTGGCCCCATAACAGTGGAGTGGTTTTCATATTGTATTTCCTTTTCTCATATCTCTGATAAATCTTTGAGAACAAGGATGATTGTTGTCACCTCTGTGACATCATTGCTACTCGTGGGGCCCGCCTAGCTGCCTCCGGAATTTAGGCATCCTCAAGAAAACAGGAAGGGATACGGTTAAGCCGAGAGGGTAGCAAAAATCAGTGGTAGCATTGGATGGAGGATTGTTCAAGCACTGCACGAAATTCCGTACATGCCTGGAGGGTACTCTGTCTGAGGGGAGGAGAGGGAGGTTGGGCGGAGGGAAAATAATTTTGAGTTTAATTTAAAAAAAATTAGAGAAGTGGGGTTAAAAATTTTTAATTAATTTTTCTTACTCTTTTATCTTATATATTCTTTTTATTAAAATTTTATTATCCCATTTCTTCAATTTTTTAAAATTCAACTCATAAAAATCCCCCATTTTCCCTCCAAATCCCTCACCAAAGTAATTAGTGGGAGACGAGGTAGCCGGCACCATTGTCATCCCTTCTAGCAGCATCTCAATATCGCTATTTGGGAGTGGATGATTATTTTAAATAAGGTTAATCCCACGCTGAAGAATTGCAAAAAGGTTTCACTTTGTGTACTCCAGGTAGATCAACAAATGGAACCAACAAGTCCAGAGTGGGGCTTTCTTTAGTGCTCATGGGTTCTATTCTGTGGCCATTGATGCTGCGCCTTTGCAGGTGGATTAGGGCATTGGTTCAAGAATAGAACTGATAGATTTGAACTACAAGTCCAGACAAAAGTAAAAATGAAATAAAAAAAGAAAAGAAAAAAAAATGAGCAGAGAGAATATTAGAATATATTAAGAAAGTATGCATTGATAGGTGAATTGAAGGTAAAAGGTCGGCCATTTTATTGACTTGGAACCCATACTTGTATCGAAAAAATTCCGCATTCCCTCTTTGAATTCACATAGCATGTTTCCTTAGTTTCTTCATCTAGCACTTCTACATCTTCACCAAGCTGCACGTGTCGCCTTGTCTAATCTGCGTCAGACGAGTGTTCGTCTCCATGGTTAGCTTCTTTTCCAGTTGTCAGTTCCAAAAGAGCAACCCCAGGGCTGTACACATCAATCTTTTTAGTGATTTTTCTTCTTTGAATGTACTCTACATTAGAAGATGAAAATTCTCATTAGATTGTAACTTATATTGTTCTTTCAGAGAGAAATTTAAATGGGGTAGAAATATTTTTCATGAAGTAAATTCACCGGGAGCAATATAGCCGAAGGAGAGCCATAGATGACATAGTGAGTTCATTGGGGTTGATCAACATCCAAGCTAGACCAAAGTCCCCAACGTTTGCACTGAACGACATACAGTACCACAACCACATCTACGTATAACATTGTCCGGTTAGCCAACTATGAATGAAAGCACCCCAGTGAGCATAAGTTTTTAGAAGAATTATACCCCGAAAGTTAGGGGCAGGGGTAAGTGTTGTCCCCCTGTTGCTTCTAAAAAAAATCCCTCCTTTCCAAATATTTTTTTTCGTATTTTGTTTTATCATTAGATTCTATATAAAATAAATGACATTTTAATATTTTATGTGGCAAAAAATAGTATTGTTTTTAATTTTTTATGATTTTTCAAATATTTTAAAATCTTGATGGAAAAAATACACAATTTTTAAGTATTAAATCTTTAAAAAATTATTTAAAAAAATTAAAAACAACACCATTTTTTTGCCTAAAATATATCAAAATATCATTTATTTTATATAGAATATAATGATCAAAAGAAACAAAAAAAAAAATATTTGGGAGGGGGGGATTTTTTGAGGGGCAGCATCCACCCCTTGCCCGAAAACTAATAGTTGGAGTTAGGGAATTTAAACTCGTGTAAGGCCTCTCTAGAAATCTTTTCGCTTTGGGACTTATGAAAACACTAACAAAGCAACTAAAGAGGCCACTAGCTCCATGTCTGTAATCAAAGTAAGAGACTCAAATGACCTATTAACCATTATGGGAGCTACAAAAATCTACAACAATTCATGGACAAAGCACTTTAAAAAAGAAAAAGAAATATGGGAAAATCCCTCAAAAAGAACTTTTAAATTAATAAAAGACGCAGAGGTGTTCCGAAATTCTATATTTCCACAAAAGTGCGAGTGCTTGAACTGGGATATTGAATTTGAGACAAAATGACGTGCGTAACCCTGTGAGTTTTTAAATTCAAAAACGTTGAGGGAGCCATGAAAAGAAGGGCGAAATTGTGCGAAAACGTGGTCGGGACTCTTCATCTTCTTCTGGCGTCGTCGGTGCCGTTGGTCGACCCTGGTTCCGTGGCGTTGAGAGAGGATAGTGATAGCGACACTGTGGGGCGAATTTGGGGTGGATTTGAGGAGGAGCAAAGGCGAGGAGAGGTTGTAGTGAAAGGCATTGGATAGTTGCAGAGGTACCGGTGTTTGGATGCGAATTTGAGCTTCGGTGCTGAAGTTCGGTAAGTGGTTGTGTTAAAAAATGCATTTTATTTTAACTTCTCTAGCTGATTAGAATGGCGGTTCAATATGCATGGGTTAAAATAAGTTTGGGAAATGTGGATAAAATGTAACGGTGACAAAATCTATGAACTCTGTTGTGAGAATGTGCATGGGTTAAGATAAGTTTGAAAAATGTGGATAAAACGTAATGAGGAAGGTTGTAAAATAAGTTGTGAAATTCTGTTGTTAAGTGAGGAAGTTTGAATTGCAACTTTTGAAATTTCTAAACCGTTAAAACAGCATATGAACGTGTCAATTGGTGAAGTTGTGAGACGGTGTTGAGATGTAGGAAATTGTGATTTTATTGTTGTGAGAATGTTATACATACAGTTGCGAATGGCTTCAGTGAAGTTGTGAAACAAAACCTATGAAAACCCAAAGATAACCTGCGAAAATTGAATGTTATAGGATGCAGAACTCGAGTTTTCCATTCACAACTTGAGTTCATATCATCACTGGAGGGTAACCGGTGAGTGATTAGCTTATAGGATGCAGAACTCGAGTTATGAATTGATAACTCGAATTTACCAACACAGTCTTACATTTTCACAACATCCTGTTAGACTTTCACAACTCGAGTTTGTCATTCGCAACTCGAGTTCATATCGTCAATGGAGGGTAACCAGCGAGTGATTAGCTTATAGGATGCAGAACTCGAGTTAAGAATTGATAACTCGAGTTTACCAACACAGTCTTACATTTTCATGACATCCCGTTAGACTTTCACAACTTGAGTTCATATCGTCACTGGAAGGTAACCGGTGAGTGATTAGCTTATAGGATGCAGAACTCGAGTTAAGAATTGATAACTCGAGTTTACCAACACAATCTTACATTTTCACGACATCCCGTTAGACTTTCACAACTCGAGTTTGCCATTCACAACTCGAGTTCATATCGTCACTGGAGGGTAACCGGCGAGTGATTAGCTTATAGGATAGTTATGAATTGATACCTCGAGTTTACCAACACAGTCTTACATTTTCACGACATCCCGTTAGACTTTCACAACTCGAGTTTGCCATTTACAACTCGAGTTCATATCGTCACTGGAGGGTAACTGGCAAGTGATTAGCTTATAGGATGCAGAACTCGAGTTATGAATTGATAACTCGAGTTTACCAACACAGTCTTACATTTTCACGACATCCCGTTAGACTTTCACAACTCGAGTTTGCCATTCACAACTCGAGTTCATATCGTCACTGGAGGGTAACCGGCGAGTGATTAGCTTATAGGATGCAAAACTCGAGTTATGAATTGATAACTCAAGTTTACCAACACAGTCTTACATTTTCACGACATCCCGTTAGACTTTCACAACTCGAGTTTGCCATTCACAACTCGAGTTCATATCGTCACTGGAGGGTAACCGGCAAGTGATTAGCTTATAGGATGCAGAACTCGAGTTATGAATTGATAACTCGAGTTTACCAACACAGTCTTACATTTTCACGACATCCCGTTAGACTTTCACAACTCGAGTTTGCCATTCACAACTCGAGTTCATATCGTCACTGGAGAGTAACCGGCCAGTGATTAGGCTTATAGGATGCAGAACTCGAGTTGTCTATTGATAACTTGAGTTTACCAACACAGTCTTACATTTTCACAACATCCTATTAGACTTTCACAACTCGAGTTTGCCATTTTCACAACATTGCAGGGTGATCATCCCACTTTTAGAGATAAGACCATATTGAATAATTCAATTTTCTTCGTAAAACAATTACTGAATAGAAAATTTACCAACCTTCCCATGTAAATATGTATGCATAATTTTAACTACCACAATCAACAAAATATGAATTATAACGTTTATCATTTTGGCAACCAAAGATTATCTAGGGTGAAGGAGCAACAACATCAGATGTCATAGGATCCAAATTTGTAGAAGAAAAAAGAGTCCAGTCTAAAGAATTTGAGTGGTTTTTCCTGCTAAAACCACTTATTCTGTAAGCATAGAAACACCAATATTATTAAGGGTTATTCAATAAAAATATCAAGATAACATCACAAGTGAATAATAATTCAAATTTTTTCGATTCAGACATCTTGAAAATTCATTGCAATACAAGTGTTTTTCATATTGCATGAAAAATTCAGTTACTTTACCTAAATGACTGCCATCTCCTCTTAGAGCAAGCTACAGGAATATCATCAAGATCAGGAGCATGCTGCATAGATTCATAGCAAAAGTTTCTAAAGAGTAAATATAAAGAATACCTAATTTAGCATTAATATAGTTAGGGCGACTTGCTCATAACTATAACATTCACATTACTTGATTTAGCATTAAAATTTCAAAAAAACAAATTTTAGCCTAATAGTGATCTCACCTTTAATTGATCACAGTGATTTGAAGTATTGTAAAGAGTAAATATAAAGAATACCTGCAATTTGTGCAAAGAATTCCTATTAAGCATATTTCATTGGTGCATATTGATTGGAACAGAAAGTTGAGACAAATATTAACATTAAACCACAAAGAAATTGTGCTTATACTTTTCTGTTAATGCTTTCCCTCCCATTGTCTGTGACTCGTATACAAGAATCTACAACAACACTTCTAAGAGGATCCTGACAAACAGTTAAAGAAAGGTTTCACTTCCTCAACTTTGATCAAATAGAACAAAAACTTAATTATAACACCTCATATAAAAGGTCGATATCCAAATTAGTAATTAACTCCTTCATTTTCAAACATGGATAATCAAGTATTTTTATTAAAGTCAAAATTTTCAGTTTATACATGAAAAGTAGCTGACTGGTTTCATGAGGAGAATATCATGTAACTACTCTCTGGAGAAAAAAAACTCTTATACAAACACAATAAGCAAAACTCAACTTTTGCAAGATGTTTGCTTTTACTCTGCCATTGTTACACATCATCTTAGAAGATATATTGATATGCAGGCTCCCAAAGTAGGTTCAAAACTTTAGGAGTTTGACATGCGATTATCTTAATCTAATCATCTAGAATTATTGCAGACAGATGCATGTACAGGCATGTGCGTACAGCATTGGCGCCCAAGGTTTTACGAACCGATTGCATCGTTTTCCTCTGAATCGATTAACAGACTAACCAAAAGTGAAAATCTTAAAAACCAGTTCAATATATCTTGCATGCACTTCTAAAGAAACTAAAACAAAATGATCCAATCACTCAGCCGTGTGAGTGCGCTTGCACATTCTCTTCTAACCAACCAATCAACTCATAACAATTAATGTCCAACAAGAAACAACAGCTACCAGTCGAACAATCTAATCCTGATGGAAAAGAAATGATAACCTTTGCTAACAAAGAATAGCAAAGAAAGTTGGTTCAGCTTTATTATGATAACCTTTACTTATTTTGTAGGATCCTCTGTATATGCGCTAAAAACAGGGATAAACAGAGGATGACGGTGATAACTTATGAGACAGAACAGACAACAACGGACTAATAGTAAGTTTCTCTTCAGTTAACTCGAGGGCTATAGAAGTCGGAGGTCGAGTGGAGTGAACAGAAATGTTTGGGGATTGAGGGATTTAAAGAGTGGAGGGCTGTTTAACTCGAGTTATAATCAATCCACTCGAGTCCTTCTTCCCCTTTTTGTTCCTGACTTTCCAGTTACCCTCTAATGATGATCTTCACTCGAGTTTTAATTGGTAAACTCGAGTCTAACCATAGATTGACAGCACCACCTAACTGGAGTATGTTATTTACAACTCGAGTTCTGTGTATATTGACAGGATAACTCTCTGGTTACCCTCCAGTGATGGGGAAACCTCGAGTTTCTAATAGGCCAACTCGAGTCCGCATGTGGATTGAACACAGGAACGCACTGGAGTGAGTTTTGTACAACTCGAGTTTGGTTCTACTAGACACCATCACTCTTCGGTTACCCTACAGTGATCAGGATAACTCAAGTTTTTAGATTAGAAACTCGAGCCCTTCCGCGGATTCATAACACTGCCTCACTGTCGTATGTTCTTTACAACTCGAGTTCAATGCAGCTTGAAACACGCACTATCTGGTTACCCTCCAGTGATGTTTATAACTCAAGTGATATATGGGCCAACTCGAGTAGTCATGCGGAAGTAATACAAGTACGCACTGGAGTTAGCTTCTGAACACCTCGAGTTTGATGCGACTTCACACCATCCCTCTTCGGTTACTCTCCAGTGCTAAGCAAAACTCGAGTATAAATTTCATCAAACTCGAGTTTAATGTGTGCTTTAACAGGATCTTGTTTCTACCTCAATAGATTAGATTGTTATCATATTCATAACAAGATCATACCTTTTCCTCAGCAGAGAAAGTTTGAATAAATACTCAGTAGCATCAACAACTATAGCCCTGCTTTTCCCATCGCGATCCAAACAGAAGATTGTATTTCCAGAAATTTTTGAAATATAAACTGGGACATCAAGTGTTTTTATTAGCTATTATCTCCGTTTGGAAGACAATATTTGATGTGATTTAAAGTTGTGTACATAAAAACACCATTGCCATCCCAACCTCTACTTTTTACACGGATTGTCTCATACAGGGTACATTGATGCACAAGCTTGTTGCTAGCGATGACAATGCCATGTTTGTTAAGCAAGGCAACACATTCCATATCATTAGACCAAACAACATACTTCACAAAGGGTATCTGAATATCACCAAGAACTATCCTCTGCTGAAGATCAAATATAACCACCTCATTAATCTCGAGTTTAATGTGTACTTACATTGTGTTACATGAACACAGATATTTTTGGTAGCATAGTTGCTGTGGTTAAGTATATTTTAGAAGGTCATGATAGCAGAGTCAAGTGGGTTGCATTCTCATACCATTTTACAACATTCCCATTACAACCACAACAATTGGAAAAATCTATCTCCCCACAGTTAAATAAGGTCTCACAACTTATGGAGAATCATTCACAAGTTCTGCATAAGGATTCACAAGTTCTTCTATGAATTTCACAATTTCCTCACCTAAATCGATCTCTACACATATTTACCAACTTTTCATTAGGTTTTCACAAACTCCGATAATGTTTTCATAGGATAACATTCGATTTTCGCAGGTTATCTTTGGGTTTTCATAGGTTTTGTTTCACAACTTCACTGAAACATTCGCAATTGTATGTATAACATTCTCACAACAATAAAATCACAATTTCCTACATCTCAACACCGTGTCACAACTTCACCAATTGACGAGAATGGTTTTGCTTCAGCTCGACCACGTGGGGGAAGAACATTGTCGACTCAATAAAATACATACTTCACTCTTGTTTGTCTCGCCTCCCACTTACATTCCCGCGCGCTGACGTTCACCCTGTATCGTGTCACCTTCTTTTGTTATCAACAACTTCTTTTCTTTCATCAGAGGGCTAAATCTGTCATTTTACATTCAATTCTAGTATTCCGGTTCGGGCACTCGCATTTATCTGGGATATTAAATTTCGGAGCACCTATGCGTGTTTTACTAATTTAAAAGTTCTTTTCGAGGGATTTTCCCAAGAAATATTGCCTGAAGAGTTTCATTTAGTGCTGAAAGAAATCATAATTAAAAAAAATTGCTCCAGCCTTCAACTTCATTGATGCTGCTCCTTTGCAGATAAGCAGGGCATTGTTTCCCTCCTCTGTTTTAGATCTCAACTAAACTCCTTTTAAGTACTTTCCGTAGGCAACTGGAGCAAATCAGAACTTTCATGTATACACAAGGCTGTTTTTTTTTCCCTGGCTTTAATTGGAAGATAAGAGTGGGATGATTAAAAAACATGTAAAACATTTTTTTTTTTTTTATAAAGCGACAATTACGTTAGAACAAGTGAAATGAGTACAACATAAATTTGGGCAAGTTTACAAGAGAGGCCAGAAGGCAATTCCGGCCCAAGAGAGGAAGAAAACACACTAAAGACAGCACACACAGTGACCGAAACAAAGGGTAAAGAGTTCAGAAGCTGACCGATGAGGAAAGTAAGAGCAACAAGTTGTATCTGGAATGGGAGATTATGTTGGTACACTAAGAATTCCTTAATATATATTACATAGTGGTGATCACTTCCTTATAGTGTGCCATTATCATTCAACTTTATGTTACATAATTTCACTTCTCTCTAAAAGGACAAAAATTTCATTTTCCACTTCTGAGCTATTTGGAAGTTGAAGTGGAACCAACATGATCATACCTTACTCTCAAGTCACAACTATCTAAATCAGTTGTGGCCACTGAACTTGGGTTTGCTGGTCAGAGCACATTGCTCTCATCTTTTAGGTCCCAAGTTCGAATCGGCGACGCTATCATCTTCATCAATCTCTGACTCTGTCTGATCTAAATCAGTTGCCTTTTTACTTCCATCAACACCAGATTCTAACTTCGTAGAAACTGATATTGTTCCTGCATTACCGGTAAGGATTTACTTCATCATTGACGTCAATGATGCAATAAATCATCATCACTATCCAATCTACTTTCTCTCTTGTAATTCTTCAGAAGAGGAACAACATCAAAGATTCCAGGATTCCTTTCTCCATAACCAAACAGGTCCCTGCAATGAAGCAGTATTTGCAGAACCTCCTTCATGGAAGGCCTACTAGCTAGCAGTCTTGCGGTACACATCACCCCAAGTTTGAAGACACGGCATATTTCATCCATATAGCATGCTTCCATAATTTCCTTGTCTAGAACTTCCTCTACATCTCCGCCCAGTTGCACATGTCGCCATGCCCATTCTGCTAGAGACGAGTCTTCATCTCCACGGTTCGCTTCCTTCCCAGTTGTAAGTTCCAGCAACACCACTCCAAAACAATACACATCGATCTTTTCATTGATTTTCACTGTATAAGCATATTCTGCATTTCAAAGCGAGAATTCGCATTAGGTTGAAACTCATATATGCGTATAAACACTTGAAATAGATAGAAATATGGTTGCAAGTAATTCACCTGGAGCAATATAGCCGGATGATCCAGCTACACCTGACATGGTGAGTTCGTTTGGCTTGAACAATCTTCTTGCCAGACCAAAGTCTGCAACTTTTGCATTGAACTCAGAATCCAAAAGGATGTTACGTGTTTTAATATCACGATGAACAACAGGAGGGATGCAATCATGGTGCATATAGGTCAGACCTTGTGCAGCTTCAATGGCTATCTGCAATCTTTTTGGCCAGGCAAGAACAAAATTAGGGTTTAATCTATTCTCCTTGTTCAACCAGCGATCAAGGCTATTGTTTTCTAGATATTCATACACCAGAAGCAAAGAATCATCATTTGACATGCAACACAACATTTTCACAATATTTTTGTGATGAATGCTGCTCAAAATCTTAATTTCTGCTAAGAATGCATTCTCCAGTTTCTGCTCCCACCTCTTGTTACTCAATATCTTCTTCACAGCAACATAGCCTAAACCATCGACTGGGACTTGGTATACCGTGCCATAGCCACCTCTGCCTATAATATTATGATCTGTCAAAGATGACACAATGTTCATTTCTGAGAAACTTGGCCTGTGAAAGGAAGTTAACTTCCATGAAGTACCCATTTTTTGCTTTCTTGATCTGTATACTCGAATAATCCAGAGTAAAACCCAGAAAGCTACTGAAGAGGCCGCAATCACTAGGCCTGTGATCAAAGCAAGAAAAGCAAATGATCTCTTGCTTAACCTTGGAAAGCCAAAGCCAGAACTAGAATTGCACAAGGGAAGGTTTAGATTTTTGGTACTAGCACAAAGACAAGAATTGTTTAGAAAGCTATCAGAATAGGCAGGATTTTCAAATTCACTAGGAATCTTCCCTGTGAAAAGATTGGAGGAGAGATTGAGGTTTGTGAGGGTACTTGACAATTTACCAAGTTGAGGTGGAACATGACCGGAGAGCTGATTATTTGACAAGTCCAATTGTGCTAGGACGGATAAATGATCAATGGAATATGGGATTTGTCCAGAGAGTTGATTGTGGCTCAAATTTAGAGCGTTGAGAGATTTCGAAGATATGATTTGTGATGGAAGTGGCCCTGTTAGCTGGTTTTGATCAATCAACAATGTTGTTACCTTAGGAAGAGTCATTAGCTATTGTGGAATACTTCCATTGAAAAGATTCTTGCTAGCTTCAAACACGACCAGATTCTTCCAGGTAGATACTCCTACTGGAATTCTGCCAGAGAATTGATTGTTGCTTATGGACAAACGTGAAAGATTCTTGGCCAATCTTTGAGGTAGCTCGCCGGTGAACTTGTTGTTGTTGATCATTAAAGTCATCAAATTATATGACGTCCAAAGGCTGCCAGGGATTTTGCCAGAAAAACTATTATTTTGAAGAAACAAATGTTCCAGGCTATTGTTGCAGCTTCCTAATGATTCTGACAGCTCCCCACTTAGATCGTTGTCATAAGCACTTACTCCAACTAACTTGCCATTGTAACATAAATCCTCTGGCAATTTTCCTGTCAATCTATTGGTCGCGACCTGAAAGGTTTCGAGTGGCGAATAACGACCAAAGTAAGGAGGAAGAGTACCTGATAGACTGTTTTCAAAAACCACGAAATCCACTAGAGCTGGCAGATGAGCAAGGCTTTCTGGTATCTCTCCTGATAGTTGATTCATTTGCAGCCTCAAACCTGTTAGCTTTGTGAGCTTCCCTAAACCATCTGGGATTTTTCCAGTAAGAAAATTCGCTGAAACATCCAGTTCAGTCAGATTCAGGGCTTCAATTTCTGTAGGTATTTCCCCAGATAGCCTATTGTTCCAAAGATACAATATGCTTAGATTCTTCAGAGCAAACAAACTACTGGGGATTTGCCCATTTAAGCCATTCTCCGATAAATCCAATTCCTCCAAACTCACCATTTGCCCAATACTTTCTGGAATTTTCCCAATCAAATTCATGGATTTCATTCTAAAGGTCTTCACTTTTTTCAACTTGGTGAAGCTCGCCGGCAACTCTGTAGGAGGAAGATTGGTGTTTAGGCGCAGGTCTAAGAATTCAAGATTGGACAAGTCGCCTATTTCATCTGGGATACAACCGTTAAATCTACATAAGTAAAGTTCGAGATTTCTCAGCTCCTTCAACCTTCCTATGCTAGCCGGAATGTCGCCGGAGAAATTGTTGGTGGCAAGATTAAGGAAACGCAGGTTGGCCAATCGGTCAATATCATTTGGAATCGGACCCGCAAAGTTGTTCTGGGAGAGGTCAAGGTACTCAGCCGAAGTGGGAACATTGAAAATTTACAAGTGCAACACCCCACTTAATTAATAAATTAATTAAATATAATAATCAAAGTTAAGGATGGTTAAAGAATGATTTGAATAATTACGAATTCCCACGTGGATGTACTGATATCCCATTTTCTATAGGAAAAATTGTAAATTAACATGTGCAAGCATTTTAAAGTTTCCGTACATCCTTTTTTAGTGATTTAGTATTAATTTACAACTAATTATAATTACCTTTTACTTTTTAAGAGGGAACATTGAAAATTAACAAGTGCAACAACCCACTTAATTAAAAAATTAATTAAATATAATCAAAGTTAAGGATGGTTAAAAAATGATTTGAATAATTAAGAATTCCCACGTGGATGTTTGGAAGGTAATCCTATCATATATTGATAAGGGGTGTCTGATGTGTCTTTGGTGTTGTGCCCCCATTGCCCTTCAATTTTGGGGCCCTTCCCAAATTTTTTTCATAATTCTTTTAATAATTATATCATCATTAAACATAATTAAAACTACTTAACTAACTTATCCATAATAGGAAAGTGAGAAACTAAACATTGAAAAAGGTGTAATGGATAATAAAACATTTCTAATCATTTCATAGACTAAACCACATTAGAAAATGGCA
Source organism: Inga leiocalycina (assembly GCA_963242795.1). Lineage (NCBI taxonomy): Eukaryota > Viridiplantae > Streptophyta > Magnoliopsida > Fabales > Fabaceae > Inga > Inga leiocalycina. The sequence continues at coordinate 63,752,876 of OY725320.1, forward strand.
CAACTCAACTAACATGTTTACTTCAACAAAACTCCTCTTTACATCCATTTACCAAACAACATTTGGACCTTGAACTTCTCAATCTAAAATATAACATTCACCATAAACCCAGTACAAATACTTGATAAATACTTCATTAAATATCTAAAATGATACATGTCAAACTCAGAATGTGAACCCACAAGTTAAAACATAATTCTTAGGCCTCCAGCCCATCAAAATCATCAACAATTCACTATTGATTCAATGTATAATAAAGCTATCTCATAAAAATTTGAATATGCAAAATGGACCATATGGTGGCAATACACAACTATTCTAGCACATAATCAAATGAGGGAGTTTATACACGAATGTATAAACAACTAAACCTCTGACACATTCCCTAATGGACCAGTTCTAGAGCTGTCACCTGAAAAAAAAAAATTTTAAATAAACGAGGTGAGGTAAAAGCCTCAACAACCAACAATCCATTTCATTAAGCATACAAATATATGCTTGTAAAATCTTTTCATTAAAACTTAATTATCCATACAATTAATCAAATTTTCAAATAATAACTTTGGCGTAAAAGAGAAACTTAAACCTGAAAGTCTACCATAGTAGAAAACATTACAACTCATCTTTTGAAAGTCATCCATGGTGGAAAATGAGTTCTACTAACAATTTAAAAACACTACCATGGTTAAAAAGGATTTAAATCAGTGCAAAAATCTATTTTTGATGGAAAAGAATGAACTGGATATTTAAAATTTATCATAGATAATAAAACCTTTCTAAGTAATTGTATACTAAGCTATCTCAAATCAATACATTTATAAAGTCATTCTAATTAACAGATGGTCTTTGAGCTTTTTGAAGCTCAGAATAACATATTCAACCTTAAGCCCAGAGATAAACTCATTTTTTAGTACTATTGTTTCTCAAATGTTTGTAAAATGTCAAAACTCCACTATTCATCAATCAAATATTAAAAATCTATCATAGATCATAAAACTCTTCTCATCATTTCATAAACTAAAACAAATTAATCAATACACTTGGGCCTTGGACTTTTTGAAGTTCATAATATAATCATTCAACCACAAACCCAATATCAAACTCAATTATAAAAATATTGAAACAACAATTTTCTCAAATATTCACTTGAGTTACTTATTTATGATAGAAAACAGTAAAATTCAAAACATAATATCACATTAGAGTATGCAACGTGAGCCTTACAATGACAATGCACAACAATTCACCATATAAATAAAAAGAAAGAGGCTTTACAAAGATTATCACAGTAATCTAACCTCCAGAGCCTTTCCTAATTGACCAGCAAAAAAACTATTGCTTAAAAAAATGTTAAATCAATAGGGTGAGACAAAAGCCTCAATAATCAGCTATCTGACTCATTACACATGCTAATATGTGCTCATGAGGTGCCAAGGGAACAATTTATATAATAAATTATTAGAGATATAATTCACAAATCTCGTATCACAATTTTCACATAACAAATTTCATATCACAATTTTCATATCACAAATTTCTAAGTTGAATCCCATCAATCCACTGAATAGTCTTATTTTTGCTGACTAGACCCATGAGCTAAATTACTATCCATGTTATTGGCCACTCAAAAGTTCAATGGTCATATGATGAGTGTAACATCTTAATTTTTACGTTAGGAGTAAATTACAATTAAGAAAGAATTAATCATGATAAATGAATTTAGCATGTAATCATCAAAATAAAGGTTTTATTAAAATAAGATTTATGATAGTAAAAGGCATTAGTGTAATAAACATATATAAATAATAATATTTTTTTAATTATTGTTGTTGTTGTTGTTGTTGTTGTTAAAAAAAGAATAATAATAATGGGAAAAAAAAGAGTAGAATTCAAAAAAAAAAAAGTGTGTGTACATATATATATGTGGCAGCTAAAGGGGTCCCATAAGGTAAAGGGGTATTTATTAGGTTTATCAGACCTGGACCAGATAGGCAGGTCTAAACCAGAAACCGCCCAATCGGTCGGTAGACCGGTTCGGGTCAACCTTTTCTTTTTTAAAAAAAAAATCATTTTTTTATTTTTTTTTCTTTAGAATTTCATACTAATAGGCCTAAAATCTTTAATTTCTCACCGGCTTGATCCCAGGTTAGCTCCAATTTGACTCTGATCTGACCCACTGACCCTGACCTAATATCCCGACCAGTTCACTGACCAATCCGAATTTAATTACCTTGGTATTTATAATACCCCCACCAACCATTTAGCTGGAGGGGGTATTATAAATACCCCCCAGACTATTCACTTCGCCTTAAAGGCGAAGTGATATTTCTGAGAGGCAGAGACAGAGAGAGAGAGCACGCAGTAGTCGTTCTCAGTTTTTCAGCTTAGGTTTAAATTTTGGAGATCGATAAAGTACTCAAAATCACTTCCAATTATAAAATTTCCTCCATAAAATCTATTCTAAATACGTTTCTCTTTCTTATGATTGTAACTTTGTGTCAGTTAGAGAATATTTTTGAAATAGAGTTTTAGGCAAGTTTTGAGTTTTGTCAATATATGACTACATAAATGTAGAGGATAATTAATAGTTGATTTTAATCGATTGACTTTTGTTATTTAGTTTGTATAAATTTTTTGTAATGAATTTTCTATATAATCAGCCTATAAATAAGTCTATATTGGATTTTTTTAACCGATTAAATTTGGGTTATATAATTTATTTAGTTTATTGGAGGTATTGTTAAATTTTTAATAGGTTTAGATTTTGTTATTAAAGTGAAGATTTATAGTTTAGCTATTTTATGCCCTAAACTTAAACTTGGGGATTTTTATGTAATAGAATGAAATTGATGATAAACAATGACTTAAATGGGTTACTTGAGTTAAGAAAAATATTTGAATTAATGTTAAAATAAATAATTGGGATTTTAGTAGGAAATTAGAATTTTTAAGGAATTAATTCAAAACTTTAAAGTTATAGAATTAATTTAAGTAATTTAATTGTTCTAATAATTGAAAGAGTTATTAATGTGTAATAAATTGGTTGTTGTAAATTGATTTTGGCTTGTGTTTGAGCTCTTGAATCAGGAGCAGTGTGGTTATAATTTGCTTTGGCGAGAGGTAACAACTTTCCTCTTATTATGCATGCTTGTATGAGGTTTATGAGTGATTTTTAACTATATAGAACTATAAATTTTGCTATTAGTATGTAGTGTGGACTTTGAAACTATGTTGTTAATAAAATTGTCTTGTGAGACTTACTTTTATTGAGAAATGGCTAGTGATATTACATTATATAAATTGGTATTGATTTATGAGTTTGGAAAGATTCTTTGGATAACTTGTGAATTGTTAATAATATGTGATAATTTGTTGTCATTATATCTTTTGAGTATTATTGATATGAGAGGGGATGGCGGATGTGGATATGATGGAAGGTTATTCAAAGAGAAAATAAGGGGGTGAATTCTTGTAGAAAAAGTGGAAATAAGATGGTGGGCTTCCAGGTGTACACTGGTTAGTCCTTTGGCCCATTTGTGTCTAGTAGGGCCTTGACACCCCACTAATGTATTAGAGGGGGAACCCATGGTTCGGTCTTGTGCTCTGCGGATTTTGACCGGTCCATATTACTTGATCGGTGAGCTTGTTGAGTTTAACTATCAGTCACATGGGTGAGTACTAGCGCATGAGTTCAGTCAGAGGAAATGAGGGAGGACAGAGAATAAATTCTTGTGTATTAATTCTTATGCATTTATGTGATAAACATGAGAATGAGTTTATGAAATTGTGATGAATTGATTTATATGCAAATATGTAGCCATGTGTCATTGTTTTTATAATACTATGATTTTATAACTGTCCCACTTGACACCTCATGAGCACTTACTCGTATGCCCGATGAGATAGATTGTTGGTTGTTGAGGCCTTTATCTCACCTCATCAATTTAACATTTTTTCAGATGATAGTTCTCGTGCTAGTCTATCAGGGAAGACTCTGGAAGCTTAAGCTACTTCTGCTAACAGTAGTACTTCCATTTTTTTGGTATATGTATGATTATTGTATATTGCCACACTAGGACTCATCTTACATACTTTGATTTATTTTGGAAATTTGAGACATTAACTATATACTTTTGATTACTCCTGATGATTTTGGATGGCCTAGAGGCCTTATAACTTGTTTTGAATTTGTGGATCCATAATTAGTCTGATATGGATATTTTGATATATGATGATGTATTATTTAATTAAAGAGTTTGGGTTTGGTAGTGAATAGTTATTTTGACCCTTGTAAAATCCAAAGCCCAACTGTGTATATGATAATGTTTTAGCAAATGGTTTTATCAAACCCTTAGTTAATTATCATTTTAAGGAAAGGATTTTACAATGAGGACCATTCAAAATCCATAAAGTATACACCCAGACCATAGGTCTTTTCCCTTCATTAAACTAGTGGGATATCGCAGCCCCTCGTTGAACCAGTAAGACAGTCCTTCATTAAACTAATGGGATAATAGAAGACCAACTATCATACATCAATAGAGGCCATATCACATGGTAGAACAAATTATTCTATCTCATCTTAATCCAATCATCACAAAAATTATTAATAGCTCATCGAGAATTTTTGAAGTTTTCACATTCATACAATTGTTATTCAAATCATCTTCACACACGTCACAAACGGTGGCCATACCACCCTCGCACGCGCACACGTGTTTTGATGAATGAATAAGGGGGAGTGTATATTTGTCCAAAAAAAAAAGGGGGAGTCTATATATTAGTTTTCTTTTTCTCTAGTAAGGCTGGAGGTATACATGACCCCACCAGATTTGTCCCATATATATCCTTTCTTTTGTCCCCCCCTTCTTTCCATTTTGTTTTCTTTTGATTTACATTATCCTTTCTTTGTTTTTTTATAATAACGAGTAGGAGTTACCCGTGCGTTGCACGGAGAGTTTTTGCATATTGATAAATTCTCTCTATATTTTACACTTAATCAGTTAGACTAATATATTTTGTGTTTAAATAAGTACAGTTACATCATCTTGAATAATATTGCTTATTACAATAGTGCATTTAAACCATTAAACTATACATAAGATGACAACGGATACAAAACAGAAGATTGCATTCTTCAAATTTAAGCTTATATTACATGAAAAGGAAAAAATTAATATAAACAATAGTCAGACTTAATATGAACAAACAAACTATAATAACTCATATAAAAAGTTCAATCAAAAGAGGAACAACACTGTAACACATTACATTTACATTTCAAAAAATCTGTTTGTAGACCATCTATAATAGTTTACTTATTGTGTATATCATATTTTAACAGTCTAAGTTTTCTTATTTATGTTTAAAATAATAGTTTTAGAAAATATAAAATCTAGACCATCTATTTTTATAAACATGAGGGTGGATTCTAAGAAGAAAAGGAGAAAAAGGATTATGAGATAACCTAAAACCATGATTAGTATATATTTTGATATATCTGCATATGTGTACTTGTGTAATTTTTTTTGAAGATTAATGCATAACAATGCTATTTGTTTTAATTTATAATATGTTGTATTGTATAGTTTTCAAGAGAGTGAACAGAAAGGATAAAAGGAATCCAATATTGTACAAAGAAAGGGAGTAAGTAACCCACTAATCTTAATCTCATTTGAGATTGAAAAAGCATGTGGCCGATGGGAATGTTGACAGAAATAAGGGCATTTTTATGTAATATTAGACGCTACTTTCAGTGTAAAACATGTCAGAGGAAACTACAGAAAAGTGCCCTGAAATTCTAAATTGTCATTTTGATCCAAAAATCCGAAAATTACCTTCTTTCACCTCTGGAACTGATTTTTGCCAGCCTCTTGTACATAATTTAGAGAAATCTGATCTTAATATAATCTTGGAGGGCTTTTTCCGCAATTTAGAGGGGATTTGAAGGAGATTTGAAATCGCAAAAAAATAAAAGGATCAAGAGTCTTATTGTTCTCTAAAGACGCAAATCATATCAGTCTCATGTATCCACAAAAGAATCGGTCTCAAAACAAAGAATCATCACCAATATTGTAGGATACAAAATAGGATTAATCATCTACATAATAAGAGGTAGTTATAAGTTAGAGATACTAAGATTACAACTATAAATTAGAGATAATTAGAAATCTCAACGTCATATGATTCCTTAATCTTGGGGATTTTATTGCACTATTTTTTATTCTCTCTCTTTTTTTTTTAAATTTAATAAGGAATGAAATGAAAATATGCTGTCATTTCTTCTCTTAATAATCACCAAAAATTTAAGCTTCCATAATAGGAGATGAAGCTTTATGTAGACAATCACGTGGAGGATGGAGTTTTATATTTAATTTTTAATCCTATTAAAATATTTAATAGGATAAAGCTAAAAATAAAGGAGGTTTTGCTTGATTAAAAAATAAAGCTATTAGACAAAACAAAATGATGAAAGAAGGTTTCAACTTTAGTCACTTTGTACATGTAAACTATTGAAGATTAAGAAATACAATTAACAATATAAACTTAGTGGGATAGTTACCGAGATATCCAGCCGACAAATGATCTTTCTTCTTCTACTTGACTCTCTCTTTGTTCATTTTGAATGAACTGAATCTCTTTCATAATTTTGAACAAAAAAAAAAAATCTCTTTCATAATTGGATGACTAACCTCTTCTTCTTCGCCTTTCCCTGAACTTCACTTTTTTTTTTCCGATACATTTTCCTGAACTTCAATTTTGTCTGCGAGTGCTTGGAACACATGGATTTCTCCTCCCTCCTATCAACTTTCTTCTTTATACCTTGACTAATAAATTAATATATATAATTTAATGATACATAACATATGATATGATTAAGTAACTTATTTAACTTCCAGGCCAGGCATGTTTGTTTTAACGATCATATTGCTTATAAGTTGCTTTTCACGTAGATCGAGATGCAACTCCTCTCACATATTTACCTCGTATACCGTAAATTACGATTGAAAAGTTGCTTTTAAGCATTCCAATCGCTCATAATTTCTCCAAAAAAAGTTAACTTTGTCTTATAATTAGGACCGGAGGTAGTATTACTTTTCTCCGACCGTGCATTTTGGAAGCATTTTCATTTGTTAATCGGACTCTACCATCACTGACTAATGAGGCAGGGATGAAAAAGGAGAAGAACAATATAAGGAAAAAAATGTCCAAATAAAAAAGACTTTAAATGATAGAACAAAGTTGAATACAGAAGATTGTTTAAAACAGTCCAAAATGCAAAAAATAAAGCTTCATGGTTAAAAGGTTATGAATTTTGTCGGTTCAGAATCCTCCCGCTAAAAAGTCAAGCAGTTCTTCACGAAATTATTTAGTTTTAATTCGATAAAAGGTTATTTTGAAAAAATATATAAATTTGTTACAGCATTACTAATTTAATTTAATTAATCTGATGGGCTCTTTGTATTTGGATTTAAAATTCAAGCATGATGGTCCACTAATTTAGGAGTTATATAAATAATGTGTGAATCATATCCTGATTCACCTTCTGATTTCCACACGTAATGTAATATCTTGATTTTTACTTATAAGATATAATTATAATTAGGAAATAATTGTTTATATATAAAATAAATAAATTATTTCAAAAAAGAAGAAGAACAACAACAATGATGATGTTAAGAAAAATAGTAAAGGAAGGAGCACCCGCCATGATGAAGATACTGGGGAAAACTACAGAAAAGGCCCCACAATTTCTGAAAATTACACAGTTGTAAAGGAAAAGGGGCAAAATAAAAGAGAAGTACCCAAAGTTTTGAAAATTCAGTTGCGTCCAACAAAAGTTTCAAGAAGTTTTAATATGATCCCTCTGCAAACTTTAAGAAGTTTCAAGTTTGTCCCTTGGTCAAAACGTGTGTTTTGACCAAGGGAACTTGAGTTTGCAATATGCTTCTTCATCAGGCACCCGACACGATTTAGTGGAATGGAGACAAAAAAAAAGGAGTGGAGAAAAAAGAAGGAAAAGAAAGATGAGTGGAGCATCTTAAATTCCCTTCCCTTTCGGCTGATAATGATGGAGTTGGGGACAATTTATTTCTACTATATTTAATTCGGCTAAGCTTTATGCATTTCCTCATTTTCTCTTATTAGACCAAGTCAAACATATTTACTCCGTGTCATGGTGATTAAAAGGAAAAAAAGCAAGCTAAGTAATGTCACTTTCCTTTTCTATGGGTCACTTCCTGCTTTCTAAAAGTATTTTATACTTCATAGGTTATTAATATTAAAGTGTAAAATTTATGAAATAATTAATATTTTTTCCAATAGCATTATAGTACGAACACTGTAAAAAAAAATCATGATGGAGAAATGGATCAATGGAGATAAGAAGAGTTGTGTTGTGCTAGAAGTTATTGCTTTTAATTGAAGGTATTTTTTTAAAATATGAGTAATTTATGTAGTTTTAATTTTTTTTTCTGGAATTTATTTAGTGTTAATTAATTAAAACGGATTTATAAACATAAACCAGAGAACAACACGCTTATGCACACACAACCACATAATCCACACAAATGAATTCAAAATTGGTGAAACATCCCAAGTCAAGTCAATTTGTTTATATAAGGATAGGAAAAAGGGAAAAAGTAAGGAACAAAAAATTAATATTATTTTTCATCTTTAATATAAGGGCCACTATACACAAATTTGTAACATTAAGTTATATATTATATTTATAAGTTACATAAATTAATGTGGAAGAAAATAAGTTGAGATATTTTTGTTATTACTTTTAGTGGCTTTTTAGATTAGCAGTAAAAACTATTTTTTTAACGTGATTTACCATATATAAGGTAAATATGTAAAAAAATTTTTATCTCAATTTACATAAATATGTATGTATAACGTTAACTCAAAGTAACCCCTTGGACTTCATCTTGATGAGGACGCATTCCCAAAGTTGGGGTAGGCTAGACATGGAAAAAGGAGGGATGAAATACATAACGAACCAATAGAATTCAAACACAAGAATTATGGTTTTCTAACGGGTAAATAAAAAAGGGAAAATGGCATTGGGTTTGGGTTCTAAGGTAAGAAAAATATGACTTCAAGATCTTTTAAAATCTCTAATTTATAGATAAGTCTCGTGAAATGTTTAAATAATATAATTGAATTATAAAAAGACTAAAAAATTCTCAGCGAATTTGAGATACCCAATTCTTCTTTCTCTCCGCCGAGGGCCCCAATTCTTCGTCTCTTCCCTTATAGCCTACAATGATTAAGTTTCGCATTCTGCATATTTCTTACTTCATTAACTCTGTGCTTTGGAGGAGTCCCGTTGAATGTGAAACCCCTCGCCCTCATTCATTAAAACACGCCCAAAATTGCATTCTTCTTCAATTTCGGGTCGTTTGTTTTGGATACACTTTGTGAAAATGATTGATTCATTTTTCCTTTAAAGCTCGTTCAGTGGATTCTAATTTCAGTTTTTATTATGCACAGCTGTTCTTCGTGTGTGAAATTCACTATTTTATTCTTAAGGAAAAAAGGTGTAACATGCGCACATGGTTTCTTCCTGGAAAGCCGCTCTTGGAAATTGTGTAACAGTGATGTGTCCTTTTTTTCTTTTCAAAATCACTTTTTCTACTTAATTGCATGAGACACTATCATTGCATGCCAGCGTAGAAAGGGTTCTTGAGGGAGAGAGGTTATTAGCAAAAAAATATTTGACCACCATGTGTATATCAATCTTCAACTTTAAGCTCTGAACCATGTTTTCTTTATTTGGGCGTGCCGTCTTTTTCAGTAGCCTCTTCATACGCCAATGAAATGCATCACTCATATCTCATATCGGATGATTCTGCTACAGCGACCTCACTTGCTTCGTCACTTCCTCTGCAAAAGTTTTGTATGTACAGTGATGGTTAAAGAGCAAGAAGAAGTAGAAAATACTGATCCTTGTCTGTCTTCAGCTATGTCCCCAGCTCTAGGAGAACAATCGCTTGGTCTGGACGCGATTTCTGACAACCCATCTATCAGAGATCGCATTAATTAAAACTTTTGCAGAGTAAGTTGTTTGCAAACCACCTGAAGCGTGTCGGGAAACTTGTAAAGCAGAATTAGTTTGGGATAGCTTTGTATCGCCAAAGGAATGGACGGTGTCGATCTTGCGAGACGAAACACACTCTGATTCGAGATAACACACTCTGCTCGGCGTTTTGGTTCTAGTTGAGGAAAGTACCGACCAAGATGAAGACACTGAAGCTTCCATGGCAGTATCCCGGCCCGGTCACTGCATCGCCGGTTAACAGGCCTATGTACTGCCGCGTAGGCTCGTGGGATCATGCCATCCACATATAACTTCCGTGGGAAGTGTTGAAGGAATGCTCTGCTCTGCTTGAAACTACGTCGCATCCTTCTCTCTTTTCGTTTCTGTTCTCTTTTTTTTTTTAAGCCAGATGCGCTTTCAGCTTTGGGGAAAATAGAGGCAATCGGACTACAAACGCCATGTACCATTTCCATGATCCTCCAACAATGAAGTGTAGATGAGTACAAAGGGAGAAATAGCAGAGGGGGCAAATAAGAAAACAGAGGCAGAAGAAGACGTGCTGACTAGAAGGAGAGGGTTTCGGGGAAGAGAAAAGAAGGGAGCATCGAGAGAAGGAAAATATGTGGAGGGTGAGCGTGATTCGAGAATATAAATATATCATCAAACAATTTGGTGGGATGTGTGAGTTTGAATTTGAATTTGAATTTGAATTACCCGCTCAATGGCTTGTTGGGATTCAAACGCTTGCTTGAGTGTAAAATTCCAATCACGAAGGTAGCTGCAGAATTGTAGAAGGAGCTGATGGCACGCAGCCTAATACCATATTTGGCTTATGAACAGTTGTTTCCCCTCTCTACGTAAGGGAAGAGAATTTGATTATATATTGATCATTTTTATTTATAATAACTTTTTTTCAAAACTTTCATAAGATTCAAAAGGTGGGGCTAAGTCAAGTACTTATTATTTACGTAACGTTTTCATAATATTTGAATAAGGAAAATATATACTTACATCAATTTCCTTATATTCATTTCGTCAAGTTCTCCAATCACATGTGACCATATGTCCTATCTTTGAATTATTAGCAATTAACTATAAATCCAAATGCGAAAGTTAAGACACATGGTCCTGTGTGATTGAAGAATTTGATGTAATGGATGTAAGGAACTTGATATAAGTATGATCCTTTGAATAATAATAATGTTATTTAGAAAAATAGTTTAAATACTTTTATTTAAATCTCTTTTAACTTTGTCAATTTTCTTGGTAGAAAATTAAATTTTATTTTGAGTAAATTATTTTTCTCAACTAATTACATGATAATCTTAATTATCATGAATTAATTTCATCCAAATTTTACTTAAATTCTAATAATAAATTTTGAACACTTACATTGATTTTGAGGTGTCAAGTAGGACAGATTCATATACATAGCATTAACACAAATGTCACATGGTTACATGCATATCAATCTACAATAACATAATCTTATTCTCATATTTAACAAATGGGAGCACAAAAATTAATACACAACAATTTATTTTGTAACATCTTTTATTTCGTCACACCTTATTTCCTCTGATTGAACCATGGGGTAGTACTTACTTATATGACTAGTAGTTCAACTCTATAAGCCCATCGATCAAATGATATGGACTGACTAAAATCTATAGAGCACTAGACCGGACCATGAGTTCCCCCTCTAATGTATTAATTGGGAGTCAAGGCCCTACTATATAATGCAAATAGGCCAAATGACTAACCAATGTCCACCACCTTATTTCCTCTTTTGTATAAGAATTCACTCCCTTATTTCCTCTATGAATAACCTCTCATCAAATCAACATCCATTATCCCCTCTCATGAAATACTCAAGAGATATAATCACAATGGGTTATCATATGTCATTATCAATTCACAAATTGTCAAGACAATTTCTCCAATCTCATAAATCGACATCAATTGATATAATATCATGTCATTAGCCATTTCTCAATGAAAATAAATCCAACAAGACAATTTCATTAAAAACGTAGTTTCATGGTCTATATCACAAACTAATGGCAAATTTATTGTTCTATATAGTTAAAAAAATCACTCACAAACATCATACAAGCATACACAACAAGAGAAAAGTGATTACCCTTTTGCCAAAGCGAAGTTTACCACAGGGATTCAAGCTTCAAGCCCAACCACAAGTTACAAATTAATCTATAACAATCAATTATAAATACTTAAATTCAAATGTATGACCCACTTAATCATAAATTACAATTTTCCTAGCTAGGCCCTAACTTTAGTTTCCTCAGATCAACCACTTAAGTAGAAATCCAAACTATATAACTCTTATTCAAACTTATAATCAATTAGAAGGCTCAAGAACTTGAAATTAAGAAACCCTAGATTCTTCACCATCTATTAAGGATGATAATGGACCGGACCAGACCGAGTTAGAGGCTGGCCCGAGGTCTGGTTTGGTTAAGACCTCAGGCTGAAAAAGGCAGCCCGAGGTCTGGTTTGGTCTGATGACAACCCGAACTCGGGTCAGACCGGACTTGGTCCACCGGGCTAGTGGAATGGTCTGGGTAGTCCAACATATATAATTTTTTTTCTTTGAAAAAATAAAATAAAAAAAAACTAGAGGAATGAAAAAGAGAGGGAGGGAGGCTGATTGAGAAGAGAATCAGAGGGAGCGTCAGGAGCAACTCCAAGAGGAGAACCAACAGCAGTATCGGACCAGAGGGATCGACACTGAGAGAAGGACCAGTAGCAGCACAGGACCAGAGCGATCAATGTTGAGGTGAGTGATTAACGATGGAGTTTCCATGCGATTAAGGGTAAGGGAAGTAAGGATGAAGTGAGATTGAAGGAATGAAGGTGAGGAGGCAAGGGCATTGAGCGCCATTTTTGATGGTGGGAGAGATGATGAGATTGATGAAGGGAAGTGGGTCTGTGCAGTGTGCGTGAGCAATGTGTCAAATCAATTAAAAAGAAAGTGATAGTGTGTGGTTCACGTGAGAGGGTGGACTTTTTTTTTTGGTTATAATGAGGGTGGAGTTATAACTGTGCAAAACCATTAATTTTTTTTTTATAAAAAAAATAAATGATTCGGGCTAGACCAAACTAGACAATGTGGACTGCGAACCTGGTCTTGAACCCAGTCCAACCCGAGTAGTTGGTCCGGTCTGGTCCGGTCCTTTTTGTTATAAGGCTGTTTTTCACACGGACCGAATAGGACTGGACCACCTCAGGTCAGACTGGGTTACCTGAACCACTGGGTTTTTTTATCCTCCCTACCATCTATAATCCATGAGACTAAGAAAAATGATGAGAGTAGGAAGATAAATAACTTACCATTAAGTACACTTATTCAAGCTCCTTCTCTTAGGTTTGTTTGGTATGAGAGGAGGGGAGGAAAAGTGAGTTGAGGGAAAAAAAAATTTTTTTGTTAGATTTAAAAAAATGAGAAAAGTTGGGTTACAAGTTTTTAATTAAAATTTTGTAACCTCACTCCTTTAATTTTCTTAAATTCAACTCATAAAACCCCCCAAATCCCTCGTACCAAACAAGCTTTCCCCTATGGAAGCTTGAAGAAGACGGACCATAGGGGAAATGTGTAGTGTGTGTGTATGTGTTTGATTAAATAAGGGGAAGGGGGGTTTTAAACAATGTTTGAAGACCCAGACTGAACTGGATAGTCTGGTTGGCTGGACCGTCGGTAGAAGGGTCTACCAGGCCACTTCAATGCATTTAGCTGTTCTGAGCATTCGGCCATTTTGGACCACTAAAAGCCGACTTTTCAGCCAGGACCCGCTGTTAGACCATGAATCGAAGCGACTTTTTCATAGCCGGGTGACTCAAGATCCACCAGAAAAGAAAGGTGAAGGAAGATGAAAAACAAATCAATGGAAGGAAAAACAAATGGAGAGAGAAATACCTAAAGCACTTACCCAAAATGATTTGAAGTTTTAAACAAAGTGATGAGAATATTAGTGTGTTGTAAAACTTTTTAACCCAAGTTTAGGATTCATGTCTTTGAACAGCTTTAGTAATATCTGGTAGAGGAGAAGGCAAGAAGCGATCAAATGCTTAGAAGAAAAAGAAGCAAGTTTGAGACCAAATAGAAAGACAAAGGTATGAGAGAGAGGTTGAGAGCTGTGAAGAGTTTGTTGAACATCTTGTGATTGAGATTCGACCAAGTTCATGTGATCCAATGGATGGTAGCATGTGCTTCTGAGCTCTCTTTTTAAAACATAAAAAAGCATGAGAGAGAATAGTACATCCCATTGCAAATTACACTTCTCAAGGTTATTGGTTTTCTCACTCCATCAATCTCATTTCCTATCTTCTTCACCTTTCTTTTCATTGTTTGGGGGCTACTTCAGTGGTAAGATAGGCACAAGAGATTATTTTTAAATTTTTAGTATATCATTATTACAATTTTAAGTGTCATAGTTACTTATAAAATCTATTTTTTTTATTCAAAATGCTTTTAAAAATATAAGACTTATGCTGGCACAAATCTATAAAGATTTGTATAATGATTATTTTTAAAACTAAATATTATTATAAGGATTTGAAACATTAATTAGTAAATATTTTTATAATTATATTTTTGTAATATACTTGTGAGTATTGATGGTTAACATGTTAATATTCTTCTTTCAATGATTTTACTTTGTCGGAAGATATGTTGTAATTTTGTTAATTTTTCATCAAATTAGACTAATTATATTTATAACATTATATATGTGTATAATATTATTTTTAATTTAATTATTATATGTTACTAGTCTGATCGAACGGCCCAACCGATCTGATCATTTGAATCATGACTTGTTAGTTTTTCCAACTCGACATCCGGTCCGGTTTTTAAAATATTGGTTTTAAAACAATAGGGGGGTCCTGCATATGACCCCACTATTGTGTTATTTTATTTTATTTATTTTATTTTCTTTAGGTTATATATATAATATATTTTCACTTTTCTAAAATTCACACAGTTGGACTTAGTTTATGCATTTGGCCTAAATAAAATTTTCACAATGCTTAACTAGTATAGTACGTTATTTTGCAAAGAAATAATTTAATTACTTTAATTTAATCCCACTTAACTTGTTAATTTTCACTTTAGAAAATTTACTCTCATTTTGAATAACTACGTAGTAAAATTTAATTACCATAAATTAATCTTATTTAAATATTACATATATACTAAAATTAAAAATAGGGATGTCACTGTGACAAGTAGTCTAGGTTCTAATGTCATGTTTGAACTGTTATTTTTTTTTTATGAAACTAGTTTGAGCAGTTATGAATCATGTGATCTGGGTGTTCATGAGAATAATTACATTATATCTTTAGAAAAGTGTTTTGAAATTAATGTTGATGAATGAATGTCGTCTTATATGGGTACCTCACAAGTGTGTGCTATTAAGGTGTGCCTTATGCATAATAGAATTTGTATTTGACAAGTCTGTGTTGACCAAGGAACAAAAAATCGGATCGGACAATGAACCGGTTGCGGCGCATGTTTAAGGGCCAATGGGTTAATCGGGGTTGGACCGAAGGTCGGACATGTCATATTAAAATATTATAATTTAATTGATAATAACAAAATAATCATCATTCATAATTTATAAGTCATCACTAACTTCAAGATAGTAAAATACCTAGTTAGTCTTTCAAACAAAACACATAACTAACATCAAAATATAGTTAAAACATAATAATTTCAATCATCATTCATCCAACATAACCAATAACTACAATCAAAATACTAAAAAATATAGCAATTGTAATCATTACTCTTCATGTGTCCCTAGTCAGTTTAATCATCACTCCTCAATCAAAAAGATGCCATTAAAATTATTGCTTAAGGGAATCAATACTCAAATAAGCTTGCTTTTCATACGGAAATTGAAATCTATCCCCATTCCCCAAGATAAACCAACAAAAACGCAGAGCAAAAACCCAAAATATAATAGAAACGAGAAGGAAAAAACGAAAAGGCAATACAAAGTTCAGCAAGCGTGAAGGAAAAGAAAGGCCACAGATCAAAATCCCAAATCCCAAATTTGTGAAATGAAATCACTGTCGTCGTCGCTGCTGAAAAAGAAACGCAAAGCAAATCTCGAATATCGATCACAATCACCATTGTAGCTCACAGCTCACCAGTCACCGTCGTCGCTCGCCGTTTATCATCGTTAGGGCACAGGGTTGGGAGCTAGGGCAGGGCATAGGGTCGAGGAGGCAGTTCCGAGTTCAGCTGAGGCACAGGGTTGTCTTTCCTCCTTCGTTCCTTTCTGATCTGAGTATCCGACTAAGCACCGAGGTTAAGTTTTTTTTTGTAAGGTCTCTGCTGCCAGTCTCAGCTGACTCGGGCAAACCGCCTCTGCTGCCAGTCTCAGCTGACTTGGGCAAACCGCCTAACTCGGCGGTTTTCCCGAGTCAGCTGAGACTGGCAGCAGAGACCTTACAAAAAAAACTTAACCTTGGTGCTCAGTCGGATACTCAGATCAGAAAGGAACGAAGGAGGAAAGACAACCCTGTGCCTCAGCTAATTGGGCGGTTTTCCCGAGTCATACTAAAACCGACCGACTTGACTTGGTTTTGACTGAGTTGACCTCCCCTCCTCTCTAAGCAGTAAATCGGATTGGACTAGGGACCGGTTCACCGGTTTTCCAGTCCGACCGACCTGCCGGTCTGGTCCGATTTTTCACTCCATGGTGTTGACCTATTGTTGAAGTGGGCTTGTAGCTAGTATATCTTGGAAGGGTGAAGGTGTAATTTTAACAACAATGTTCTATCTCATGGGCATCAGACATCATAAAGTTTTTTAGGGTGCTAAAATACACATAAACTTTATAAACTCGAGCAATTTTACTAAACTGTTAACTTGAAGGAAACGAAAGTTATATGTGGGTCCCACATGTACTTTTTTTAAAGGGTGAAGGTGCAATTTTAACAACAATGTTTTATCTCAAGGGCATCTGGCACCATTAAATTTTTAAAGGTGCTAAAATACATATAAACTTTATAAACTGGGGCAATTTTACCAACTTTTTAACGGAAAGCAAACAGACGTTATGTGTGGGTCCCACATAGTGAATTTACTGCTTCTTGCTCCTGCTCCCCTTTGCAATTTCTTACCCAGTCTTGTTTGTAACATGCAGCTCTTCCTTTGAAATCTTTAACTATTCACTCACACAGTTTCATCTTTCCCATTGCTGAAACAGGCAAACTTTTTTTCCCAACAGTTTTAATAATTTGTATACGTCAGTCAAAAATAAAGTTAAAAGCTACCGGGCTTGTTCTACAAATTATGATATTCGTTGAAAAAGGCTTTAAAACCATGTTTTTCAGATGGAGCATCGAGCACGATGTAAACATTATTATGTACTGCTCTTTGTGGAATTATCCACTCGAGAGAAGGAGCAAGAAGCAATTGCTTTTTTTAAAAAAATACATGTGGGACCCGCATATAATGTCAGTTTCCTTCAAGTTAATAATTTGGTAAAATTGCCCCAATTTATAAAGTTTATGTGTATTTTAGCACCCTAAAAAACTTGATGGTGCTAGATGCCCTGAGATAGAACATTGTTGTTAAAATTGCATCTTTGCCCTTTTTAAAAAAATACGTGTGGGACCCGCATATAATGTCTGTTTCCTTCAAGTTAACAGTTTGGTAAAATTGCAAAAATTTATAAAGTTTATGTGTATTTTAGTACCCTAAAAAACTTAATGGTGCCAGATGCCCCTGAGATAGAACACTGTTGTCAAAATTGCACCTTTACCCATCTTGGAAGAGTTACGTAGCACCTTTCGAGGTGCCCATGAGTGAAGGGCCAAATATTTTAGGATAGTGGATAAAATGAAATAACAGAATTTAGGTCATGTTCTTTATCACTATTGTAACCCCCTCAGTAATTATATCCGAAATACGGGATTAAAATGAAATAGAGACCAATAATAATCAAATAACATTTACTAACCCATCACATGATGGGGTTTTCAAAAATACCTTTCGAAATCATTTATAAACTTGGTCTCATATTCACATTTCGAATATAATTACTACGCGAAGATAAATCACATTTATATATCAGAGTACGCAATATAAATTCCCGGCAATCCCGGAATACATATCTTCGCTAACAATCATAGGGTACATTAGCTCATACAACTTCACAAATAGGGAATTACACAAAAAATCTCAATACCAAAAACAATTATCCAAATATACATCCCAACTAAGAGAACCAACTACCAACTTCAATCCCGAAGGAGTCTTTATCGCCCTTAGCTATTCGCTATATCCTTGATCTACTACCCTGTCTGGAAGGTTAGTAGGGGAGGGTGAGATTCGAGAGAATCTCAGTAGGGAAACATTATCAATATGCAGGAAAGATAAGTGTTTAATGCATGACATGCTTGCATCACATAACTCATGCACATATACAATGACAAATCTATAAGCTCAATGATTCGAACGATACACATATGGCCATAGCATATATTGAAACATAGCTTTAAATCATTCATACATGTTCCACATAATCAAGCAAAGCAATAACATGCATCAACACATTAATACAGTTATCAGAGCATGCAGGAAAGATAAGTTCCCTACCTCCAGTCTTTTCTCCTCGATTTACGTGCCAGCAACTCAGGGATTCACATTCAATCCTACAATGTCAAATGTACTATTTAGATACTTCCATAGTGTTTCTGAGGGTCATATGAAGCTATATTGAAAATTTGCTAAAATGCCCCCGGGGACCCGGTCCGGCCCCACCGTACCCGGTCTGGCTGTACTTTTCCCGAAATTTTGACATGGGCTATTCTAACATATTTTTGCCCAAGGAATCCATTTCCGGACTCGGAATTATCAAATTCAATGTCAATTTACAAATTTACCCTTGGCAGCCCTACTTTGAGGTTTTCAGGGGCGTTTTCGTAATTATGCTTTTTTGGCCTGTTCCGAAAAAGTGCCCAACTGTAACCCCACCTATTTTCGCCCACTGAATCCAATGGAATCATCAAATCATTGAAAATCCAACTCTAAGACCCATTTACAATGCTGGCCGAAATATATGGGTTTTAAGGGGAAAATTGGGGTTTTTCGGTTTCGGCTCCGTAAACGCGTTCCTTTCTACTCCTAACCACTTTATTGACTATCCCATTAGGTTAAAACTACCATTTAGTATCAATTTGGGCAGCATAACAGCCCCACACACCCATTTTCCATTTTTGAAACCAATGACAATCCGGCGAAATTTCACCGATTAAATTGTCCACAGCAGCCAGAATAGTCAATACACAAGAGTTTGGAAGTTACCTCAAGCTCCCACTAGCTTTTCCTTGTCTTGGCTGAAAACCCTAACTTCAAAACACCAAAAGAGGAGCTTCCAAACCTTAAAGAACATAAAGGAGTAGTTTAGGATCGGAGTTATACGCGTTAGGAGCGAAATCGTCGGAGAAATCGGCTTACCTTGTGATTTTTCTTCTATTTCTCTCTCTAAACTCTCTCAACCTTCTCTCTCTATGGTTCAGGCTGCTGTGCGTGAATGAGCAGCTGAAGATGATGAGAAGATGTTTTAATTCCATGCTTATGTCATCTTGACTTTTGATGATGTCATAATTCCCAAAATAGGCATTTTCGGATTTTCTGGCAGATTTTCTGCCCAAACTTTGAAAAATCATAACTAATTCTAGAAAAATCGAAATGAGATGATTCCAAAGCCAAATGAAATATATTTAAGTCTTATTCATAGGAAAAATATTGGCCATTACTAAAAATCACCACACAATTCCAGAATTACATAAAACTCATCACTGCCCCAAAACAGAGTTCAGTTTCTATCCCAAACTTTGGACAGTTATATCTCCTAGTTCACAAAACGAAATGGCAAAAATTATATGTCCATTTTGAAGCTTGAGATGTGAACTATAAGACTGGAAATTTTCAGAATTTTTAGACACCATTTGGTCATTCAAAACGTTCACACAAACGGACAGCCCAGAATAGAGTTTCACTGGACAGCATTTCCAGTTTTGCAACCAATGTGTCCAATCCAATTTAAATCAATTCCAATGATTAAATACCACAACATGACACCATTTCCATCACAATACCCCATTCAATTCTTCCCTCTATTCTAAGTCAATTTGGATGTTAATCCACAATTGAACTCAAATACAGGGTTTTGGCATTGCTCATAACACAAGCGACTACAATCCTCTTTATATTCTCTAAAAGGGTTCATTAATCACTAACCACGTCCACTTTTGTAGTCATTAACCCCTAATCACAATTTTGGATCTTGCTAAACCGGGGCTTAGCAATCCACTAATCTCAGGCTTATTCTCTAGCCTCGAGTCTCAAAATTCGGGGTATTACAACTATTACATCCATGATTCTATTTTTATTATGTCATATCTCCTATTTTTTCCACATTAGCATATGGGGTTAAATGCGGATGGGAAAAAATTATACAAGTGATAGAATCTGATTGGAATAATGGATATAATACTTTTAAAAAACTTGACCTAAGTCTTGGATAAATGAAATATATTGTGATTTGAAAGATGAATTTTGGTATATTCTTAGTGCATGTTTGAATTAACTTTTGAGAATAATTTTTACGATTTACGAAGTAAATATGTGAAAGGAGTTTTATCTCGACTTACAAAAAAATATTTCTAAAACCACGGTTTTGTGGTTTGCAAACATACACTTTCTCTTCAGGCACTTTTATGTGACGTTTAATGTTATTGGTATGAATTTTGTTAGAAAATAGTACGTTTGGTTACTGAGATTGTTATATAAGGTTTGACTATTTGAATAGAGAGGGAAGGCAACTAGAATATTACGTTCTAATATTTGAGTAAAGGTTTTATCTCGTTCCTTGTATTGGTAAGTTTAATACTAGATGCATTTGAAACTGCAGCTGCAAAGTATAGGATTGGTGTTGTTGATCAATGAGTATAGTAGAACCTTATATTATGTAAGATTGTTTCTCTTATATTAAATGATGAAGAATGGATTGGATCCCTAGAAAATCATTTTCCTTAAACACTGTCCTTTAGTAACTTTTCTTACACCTATGTCGTCAAGTTTGTAATGTGTCTGCTTCACGCAGGACTGCTTTGGGAAATGTAAGTCTTAGATTATGTTGGTGTAACATCTTGCTTTTTAAACATAATTTCAATACTCTACCATGGTATGTAAAAAGCAAACCCAATTGTTGTATACCATAGCAGAAAAATTGAAAATCCAACGATCAAATGTCAACTGTAGTAGAAAAAAGACAAACCCAACAATTAGTAAGTCTACCATAATTGAAGAAAGCACCATCTTTTTTTTTTTTGGTACAACAAGCACCATCCTTTGATAACAATAAACACAACACTACATAGCATAAAAGCTTCTACAGTACCATGGTAGAAACTAAATAAGGCCAATAAAGAACATTTTCAAAGAACAAAAGTGACCAAAACCAGTATACAAACTCCTGATCATATAACATGTAACAATAAGTGGGTTAAGGTACATTGGAGGCCCAAAATATTTAGATTATTTAAATTATACCTCCAATAATCCAAATAAATTATTTAAACTAAATTTAATCCGAAAAAACACCATATAGAAACTAATTTATGACATGTTTATACAAGAAATTGATTATAAAATCATAAAATAACTAAATAATAAATCTAGACTGATTAAAATTAATTATTAATTATTCTCCACATTTCTACAGTTATATATTGACAAAACTCAAAACTTGTCTAAACTCTTATCCCAAAGTATTCTCTAATTAGCAGAATATTACTATTTAAAGAAAGAGAAAATTATTTAGAACGTTTTTCATAAAAGAATTTTTGTGATTAGAAGTGATTTTGAGTACCTCATTGATCCCCAAAGATATGAAAATACTCCTCAAAATAGAAGCCAATGCTTTCATAAGCTCCAATTCATAGCTTTTGTCCATCAGAGCTTTTTCTGACTTTTTTCTGAAAGTCAATTGTCCAACCAAACACCCACTTTATTATGAATTACTGTGTAATTCCGATTGGCCCTCTCAATCGGACGATTGGGCTATCAAATCGGTGAAACAAACACACCCAGTGAGGATTACTTCATACTTCTCGGTTTAACAAACACAACTACAAAAAATGCTATTTACTTTGCATATTGCATTCCTAAATTATTATAATTATTATGTTATTATGTATTTATTTTATTATGCATTTACTTGTTTATTATTTATTTCCTAATATACCATATTGCTTGTATATGTTAGTTATAATTATACCCCTTGTATGAAATAAAATAAATAAGGTGATGGCAAAAAATATATATATATATACCAGCGCCACTAGGCACAGTGGTCACTGAAGTGCTCTTAAGCACTTACCCCCCTCCCCCATCCGGGTTCGAACCCGGTCATGTTCTAATTATATATATATATATATATATTGCTTCTAAGGATCTTTCTCCATGATTATTGTGTTTTTGCTTCTGTTAATGATTCACCCCCAAGGATATCTCTCTTCACAATCATTTTGCAACAAACCAGGATGAACAGATCACCTAAGAAAGTTAAACAAAGGTGTGGTGATTCATTTGAACCTTCGAGTATGGAAAAATAAGAACCCGAATTGTTAGAAGATGCCACAATGTTAATCAAACCTTAATAAGTATGTCAGTTCAATGAAGAACCTTAGAGAAAATCTATTCTCAAGTAACAAAGTACAGAAATGCAACTGTTCATTTCTAAACTTGCTGAGATGTTTGATATAGGGATAAAGTTATAAACATAATAGTTGTTTAGACCTAGGTAAACTATGAAGGGATTTGGACAAATATATTCATCCAGAGTCACGTAGCAAAAACAAAACTTTGTAAATTGAGGGGAAGTAATGAGAAATCGATATACGTGGTAATGTGGAGGTTGAATTAGGAGAAGACATATGGGAAACCAAGATAAGAAATGAAGAGCTCCTAATATGCCTATTAGCATATGAATTTTGGAAACAAAATTTCTTTAAGTGGGAAAAATTGTAACATCCTAAATTTTCATTCTTAAGGTTTAAGTCATTTTATAAAAACAAATATTTAGTGGTAAATAGAATTTAACAAAGGGTTAAGGCGCAAACTTACCCTAGAAGTATTTGCAAAATCTCAATGTTGCATGATAATTTTTTCTTATCTTAATCTCGCCCTAGAAGTCTAAAAACGTAGCAATGTCGCCCCCACATTAACAGTCCATACGTTTGACTTTTAGTTGGCCCTGTTTTACTAATGTGGCTTGCCAATATAGCATCCACCTCACTTTTTATATGAGCCACGTGGTTGAGGTGGTCCAGGTGGAAAATTATTTTCACTTTCTACTTATTCCTCCATAACACTGTTCACCTCCTTGTTGGTGCAAACACAATCTAAGAAATTCACCCTCCACATCCCAATCTATATCTTTAAGAGCTTGAATCCCCACATAAAACAATCCCATGGTTTTTATAAGTCGAAAGTCTGAGGATGAGAGGTGGCAACGGCGGTTGTTGGTAGGTATGAGGGAATGATGATTTTGACCACCGAAAATCTTGAGTCATAACCTAGCTACCGACATTGTTGAAAGTGGTTCTCTGGCTGAGAGCACCGATAGTGCCTTTATAGTAGGAAAAGGTGACAGCATAGAAGCACCCTTGGCTGGCAGTGCCCTAAAACTAAGCCTTGACTTCCTTGTTGTCTATTGGAATATATTAGTCCACCTTTGATGGATTAGGACCCAAGACAGAATCAAGAGGGGTCATTATTTAGATATGGAGATATTAAGGGAGGAGAGTAGTTAGAATATAACAAATACATAATAATGTTCTCCTCCCTCTAAAAGGTTCTCTCATATGAATGTTCTCTTCTCTTCTTCTCTTTGGTGTATGTCTTGTGTAACGTGATTAAGGTCAGCATCAATGCTTTGGTTTCATAGGAATTGTAAAATCCTTTCCTTAAAACGATAAATAACTAAGGGTTCGATCAAACCATTTATCAAAACATTATGATGCATACAGTTGGGCTTTGGACTTCACAAGGCCCAAAATAAGTATTCACTACCAAGCCCAAACTCTTTAATTGAATAATACCTCATCATATATCAAAAAATTCATATCAGACTAAATTGTGGATCCACAAGTTCAAAATAAGTCATAAGGCCTCTAGACCATTCAAAATCATTAAGAGTAATCAAAAGTATATAGTTAATGCCTCAAATCTCCAGAATAAATCAAAGTATTCAGGACGAGCCCTAGCGTGACAATATACAATAATCCAACATATACCAAAAAGATGGAAGCATTAATGTTAGCAGAAGTAGCTTAAGCTTCCGAAGTCTTCCCTGATGGACCCGTATGAGGACTATCACTTGGAAAAATGTTAAATCAACGGGGTGAGACAAAATCCTTAGCAACCAACAATCCATCCTATCAGGCATACGAGCAAGTGCTCGTGAGGTATCAAGTGGGACAATTATAAAATCATAGTATTATTAAAAATGTCACATGGCTACATATATATATCAATTCACAATATCATAATCTTATTCTCATATTTATCACATAAGTGCACAAGAATCAATACACAAGAATTTATTCTCTTTATTCCTTTATTTCCTCCTTGTCTTATTTCCTCTGACTGAACCCATGGGCTAGTACTTACCCATATGACTGGTAGTTCAACTCAACAAGTTCACTGATCAAGTGATATAGACCGACCAGAATCCATAGAGCACAAGACCGAACCATGGGTTCCCCCTCTAATACTTTAGTAGGGTGTCAAGGCCCTACAAGACACAAATGGGCTGAAAGACTAACCAGTATACACTTGGAAGCCCACCACCTTATTTCCTCTTTTTGTACAAAATTTCACCCCCTTATTTCCTCTTGGAATAACCTCCCATCAATTCCATATCCACCATCCCCTCTCATATTGTAACCCCCTTCACATCCAAGGCAAAGATTAAGTTTATAAATACGTGATTATATCGAATTAGAGACCGTACGATGATTTGGAACTTTATTAAAATTAATCTTCCCAACCCAGGGTTTACAAAAACCTTTCTAAGACCTGTTCAACAATGATCTTATATTCACATTTCAAATACACAAATGGCCTATACAATACGAATTCATTCATAAATATCAGAGTACAATAGAAATTCCCAACACACTCGAGTTCCATTAATCGAATAAGGGTTTTACAAGGAACCAATACCCATAATCTATTTTCCCTTAGCTAGGGGATTACATAAAACTATACTATAATTCCAATATATACAATTGTTTCCTCACAAATATCCAAAATCTATAAGATGATAGCCAAATGCCAAAATAGACTCATAGCTCGAAGCTTCAGCCACCCTTCATCACCTGCTTTTCTTTTGAACTACCGGCCCTGTCTAAAAATATGTTTTTGGGAGAGTAAGATTCTAAGGAATCCCCGTAGTAACAAATCACTCATAGTATGCATAACCACAAAGCATGAAAGCAAATCATAATATACAACACACAGCAACTACAACGGCAGTTGTAGCGGCAGGGGCAGGTATGATGTGCGTCACCCTTACGTTTGCTTACGCTGAAGTGCTCACACTGTATTATACCACAACAAGGTTCACAACAATGTTTTATCTCAAGAGCATCTGGACACCACAGTTGGGTTTCATATAAAGCATTTTACAACACACAATCACATTGACCGGATACTCAAACAGGAATTCACAATTCCACAACGCTGCCTCAGCAATTACAATGGCAGATACAACGACAGGGGTAGGAGTGATAACCATCACCCCCTACGACTGCTCACGTTATAATGCCCTACGGCCGATAACACATATAACACAATGATAAGTCATGCATACCAGCATCATACACAACATGAGAGAAAAGTTACTACCTTAGTCCTTCCGGGCGTGCTCTGGCATCGACCTCTCCCGAGTAGGGCAAATATCGTATCCTATAATTCATATTTAGGGACGATGTGTTATTCTCTATTCCAATACTCAATTGACTTCTCAACACTTAGATTTGGTTATCATTAATGACCCTTAAGAAGCTACAAATGCCTCTAATAAAAGCCCTAAATGGTTGGAAAATAATGGGTTGAAAACCACTTTTCAAAAACCATAAGTACTGAAAAATAGGGGTTGGTCACGGCCAAGATATGGTCCGAAAGTTTTGGGTCGCAGCCAGGAAGTGGACAGAAGGTTATGGGCCGCGGCTAGCCATATTGCCCGCGGGCAAGAATTGTCCTGATTCTTGGCTATTTTCAACCAACCATAACTTTTAGCACAAAACTCAGAATCGACCAATCTTTATATCAATGGAAAGCTTGAAATGTGAACTATAAAACTGGAAAGTTTCACCTCATTCTAAAACCATTTGCTATTTCAAATTACCATACAAAATTGACCACTTGCACAGCAATTTCACACTTAACATTTTCCAATTTTGCAATTAAGTCTCCAATGGTTTCAAAACTCAAACCAAAGCTCATTTCCATACAAA
Source organism: Inga leiocalycina (assembly GCA_963242795.1). Taxonomy (NCBI): domain Eukaryota; kingdom Viridiplantae; phylum Streptophyta; class Magnoliopsida; order Fabales; family Fabaceae; genus Inga; species Inga leiocalycina. The sequence goes on from OY725320.1 coordinate 63,779,487, forward strand.
ATTTCATAAGGAAACCAATGGTGATATCAAAATGACCAATTTCACATTGCTTTTACAAGATATAACCAAGGCAACAACACAATGCCATTTTCCCCAAAATATTCAAACTTCACAATTCAAACCTAAATCAATTCTATCAATTCAAGTTACATCCCAAAGCATCATATCCATAACAACAACATCTCAAACACACCATGACCCTCATTTTCGAAAATGGGGCCAAATTCCCAGAAATTCCAACCTCAACCAAATATCACAAAACCTATATAGAAAGGTTTGTCTTACTCATATCTACAACTTCTCCAAAGGAGTTCCTTGGTTGTCCAAACTCCAAAATTCCTTGAGAGCTCAAACACCACCAAATGGGAAATTTAAAACCATGAAATCGAAGCTTTCAACACAAGGAACAATATTGTAGAAGAGAGTTTTTCCATTAGAGGTCATTAAGAGGGTCAATTGCTTACCTTTTTCTTAGAACATTCCTCTCTCCTTGGGCAAAAATGGTGGACAAAAATGAGAGAGAAGGAAGCTTGAAGAAGGTGAAATGATCACTCTTCCCTTGCCATGCCTCATGTCAGCCGAATGGGAGGGGGAGAGAGAGAGAGAGAGAGAGAGAGAGAGAGAGAAAATGATTTTTTTATTGCAATTTGACTTTCCATGCCCTCTCTCATCCTCTTGACTTGCCAAGTGTCATATTTTTATTGGCTCTCATAAAGTAAGTAACTAATTAGTTATTTTAACCCTTGCATTAGCCATTTAGTTACACATCTTATTTCCCTCTTAGTTAGTAATTAATTCTTCTATTAATCAGTGACTAATAGCCATTCTTTCAATTTCTCACTGATTATGGCATATTAATTAAAATTGTCACATAACACATAATAACTCAACCTTAAATTCACAAAATAATCACAATAATTATCATTGGCATTTAATCAAAATTTGGGGCATTACACATATCAATACTCAAGAGATATAATCACATTGAATTAACACATGTCATTATCAATTCACAACTTATCAAAGGAATCTTTCCAATCTTATAAATAAATACCAATTCATAGAATATAATATCACTAGCCATTTCTCAATGAAAATAAGTCCTACAAGGCAATTTCATTAACACCATAGTTTCAAAGTTCACATCATATACCAATAGCAAAATTTACAGTTCTATATAGTTAAAAATCACTCACAAACATTATACAAGCATGCACAACAAGAGGAAAGTGGTTATCTCTCACCACAACAAATTATAACCACACTGTTCCTAACCCAAGAGCTCAAACACATGCCAAAATCAATCTATAACAATCAATTTACTACACATTAATAACTCTCTGAGTTATTAGAACAATTAACTTAACTTAATTCTAAAATTTTAAAGTTTTGAATTAATTACTCAAAAATTCCAATTTCACACTAAAATCCCAATTATTTATTTTAATATTAATTTAACTCAAACAACCCACTTAAGTCATTGAATATCATTATTTTTATCCCTTTATATAAAATTCCCAATTTAAAATTTAGGGCATAAAATAGCTAAATTATAAATCTTTACTTTGGAAAAAAATTTAAACCAATTAAAACTTTAATAATACATATAATAATCCAAATAAATCGTTTTACCTTAATTTAATTGGTTAAAAAGTAAAATATAGAATTATTTATAGGCTGATTATATAGAAAATTCATTATAAAATATGATACCAACTAAATAATAAATGTAAACCAATTAAAATTAACTATTTATCATCCTCTACAATTAAAATAATTTTCATGAAGAGAGTTTTATGATTGTAAATGATTTTAAGTATTTTATTGATTTCCAAAATTTGAACCAAAACTGAGAAACTACGTGCTCTCTGCCTCTCCGAATTGCAATGAAAAAAAAGAGAGATGCCTCTCCCATATGGAAGCTAAAGGGACTACGTGGCACAGTTAGCTACTATATATATAATAATATTTTAATATTTTTTTTTTAATTAATTTTTTTTTTATTCAAATTCTTCGTCTTCTTTTTCCTTTTTTTTACTTCCCATTATTTTTTTATAATATTAACAAAAACAATAATAATAAAATATTATTATTTCTATATCTTTATTCCACTAATTTATTTTACTATCATAAATCATAATTTAAATAAAAACCTTTATTTTGATAATTACATGATAAATTCATTTATCATGATTAATTTTTTCTTGATTGTAATTAAATCCTAAGATAAAAAATCAGAATGTTACAAGGATACTTCAACGAGTCAAGGTACGCTTGAAATTCTTACTTGGTATCAGAGTCAAATTTTCTTATAGCCTATATGAAATTATGATTTTCATATTATGACACTATATATAATATTATAATCTCAATATCATGATATTTAATCTCCTTCCAGGATATCATGCTGTTATGATTTTAATACTTTCATTCTCCCATATGTGTTTTATTTCATGAATGAATATGCAAACTGAGCATAATATTATTTTATTTAGTTTCCACTGCAAATGACATTCTCATGCTTGTGCTTAAATATTCTAGCGTACATGTTTTTTTTTTTTATTTTGTTCTGAGTAATATGCAAATAGTCAATATTCACATGCTTCTAGTATCCCTGTAGCATATTTATATTGATAACCCTCGTAGATATTATGAATATCAGCTCTTGAAGCTAGTATGAAATTTTTTCCACTGCATATTTGTTTCTACCGTGTCTGAAACCTTTTCCTGGAATATATAATTTGTTGGATATGTCTCTGCCTCTACGTTTTCGGTTATATTTCTTTTTTTGGTCAAATTTTCGGTTATATTTCTTGCGCCAACTATTGTTTAATTGTTTATAAAAATAGAGCATATAACCATTTTGAACCCTAAACCAGAAAGGCAACGCCATGAAATCTATTACATTCGGCCACCACTGGTTATTAGAAACAAAATATGTGCATGTTTGGGAAAGCGTTTTGTACAGGAAAAACGCACTTATTACGCAAGTCGAGAAAAAACTTCTCTCACATACTTGCCTCGTATACCGTGAATCACGAATTATAAGCACGTTTTGGATAAAAATAAGCCATTCCAAACGCACACATCATAGAGAGGGAATAGTCGTAGGTAATTGTTTTTTTCGAAAACTAATGTTTAGGCAACGGAACTGGACTAAACGTGTAGAGAAGGATAAAAAGAGTTCAATGACATCAAAACCCTTAAATCTCCTTGTTAAAATAAAGAGGAAATTAACAGTGGAAAACCTTCAATTGGGGAAACGGACCCGGCGATTTCATTCCTTGAGATTGGGTCACGTGAAAGCCTTCGTCTCATGCCATGAAAATAGTCTCAATGTGTATGGCATGAAAAAAAAATGAAGAGAACGGCACCAAAAACGCAAAAACTGATGTCGAAAATGTCGGTTATGTAGGAGAGAAGAGTCGGGTCCTTCCGTTGCTTTACTGGGTCAATGTGACCCGGCTAGAGATTAGGGATGACGCAAATGACTCATTTGTGAAAGTGTTAAAACTTAAAACCATCATCTCCCATTTTTTAGTGAAACGGTGCGTTTCACTTTTCTTAAATAAAAAAAAACATTAGCTGAATTGGATTGGGCTTCAGCGACTAGATTAAGGAAAAAGCACTCTGGGTTTACTTATTCTGGACCATCAGAAAAAAATTTTTTTGGTCCAACATTATGTTTTGATTCTTCTTCCTTCCCGGGGGTTATGAGGTTTCATTTGGACTCTGATTGAGATACGTTTTTTATTTTTAAGAATTCCTAAATTCATGATTTAAATTTTAACTTTTGACATATAATTTAACTATTTTAAGAATATGTTTGGATCTATATTGAATGTCTTTACAGTGCCATTATAGTGTTTTTTTTTTTTGTGTGTTTTAAAAAGGAAAAAAGACAGATAAATAATTTTAAAACTACAAAAACATAAAAAATTGTTTCTAATATTTAAAATATTAAAAAAGTGTTAGGTGTGATTTATCGTTTTTAAAATAAAAAAAATGAACGACAAAAATTTCGTCCCCTCATCTTTCCAAATTTCCAATCCCAATACTCTCTCCCTCCTGCAACTTCCTCAGCTTCTTCGCCTTCCAATCCCTCATTCTCCTTCCAACCATTTCCTTCTATCTCTCCATCTGCCTTTTTGCATTCCTCGCCTTAATCCCCAATCTCTCAAGAATCTTATTCTGATTTCTTGCATATATTTCATAGATTGAAATGCCCATCTGCGATTGAATCATCCGCAGGCTTGAGATTGCCTTTCTTGATAATTGATTCTGGGTTTTGTTTGGTTCCAATTTATCTCCCTCCACAGCTTTTTTTATTGGGTTTCTAGGGGAGAATCCTTGGAGAACATGAGGAAGTTTAGAGGAGCTGCCATTGTCCAACAGGCGGGACGACGACGGTCAAACTCAATGGATCCGATTCAGGGATGGTTTTAAAAGAGGCTAGGTACCGGGGCATGAGGAAGAGACCGTGAGGTAGATTCGCCGCTGAGATCAGAGACCCCTTGAAGAAAGCTCGTGTCTGGCTAGGCACCTTTGACTCAGCCAAGGAGGCGGCTCGAGCCTATGATGCCACGGTGATGGCCCTCCGTGGAACCATGGCCAAGACCAATTTCCTTATCTCTCCATCATTTTCCCCATACAGTTACCCCACCTCCAATTTGTTTTTTTTTAAAAAAAAACTTGTTGCCACTTGGAAGAGAAAAAGTTTATGTAGGTTCGGTATTAGTTCCCTACCAAGGTCAGGGCACGGTCCCAGGGCTCTTCGAGTGCTTACAAGGGACTTACGAGATCACCTACCAATGAGGTCTCCCCATTAGTCAAAGGGTTCGAACACACTCCTTTATGATCGGGGTGACAAAATCTTAACCAACTATGTCAAACCTCGTTTGCAAACTTGTTGCCACTTAATCTATAGTTTTGTGCCTTATTGCTAAAATATTCTCTGCATTATTTAGGAGGTGCTTGTCTAATTTTGATTAAACAACTATACCGAATAAAAGCAAGGAAGGATTATATAATCACTTCTCTTGTCTTCATCTCTCTCTTCAGTTACATTTGTCGGTCGACTACCAGAGCTTCCTCTGGAGCCTGGACCCGACTCCCGTCCTTTTCTTCTAAAGAAAATGATGGTCCTTTTCTTTATCGGGACCGTTCCAGATTTAATATATTATTAAAATATTTTTATTAAAATATTATTATAAAAATAATATTTTAATAATAAATTAAATTTGAACCGTTGAGATTTTAATCCGACGGCCCCAATGAAAAAAAGACCATCCTTTTCTTTTGAAGAAAAAGATGGTAGCCAATTCCCTGGAGACTACATAGTCGCTGACCACTCACGTTGTCTTAGTCACACTAACTCCGATGGAACCTAGAAGTGAGTATTATGGCGATTCTGATGTTGCGACAAGGGAATGTGTTGCTGTTGATGGTCAATTGTTACGTGCTCATTTGGGATAGCTAATTTTTGAATTATAAGTGCTTATAATTCATGATTTATGATATACAAGGTAAGTATGTGAGAGGAGTTTTGTCTCGACTTATGTAATAAGTGCTTATTTCCCAAAAATAAGCTATTCCAAACATAGCTGTAGTTGGCATAAGAAAACGTGGCTGGGGCTTTGATGGATTTTGATTTCTAGGACGTGGACATTTTGGAGTTTTTGGACTTTGATTTTACTAGACTTGTAGATTTTGACATGTTCTTCAACATGGAAGATTTGAAACAAAGTAATGGTGGGGTGGTGAGAGGGAAAGAGAAAAAGACATCTAAAAAAGGAAAGTGAGAAAAATGGAGCAATGATAAGACAAGGTAAAAAGAGTATGTAAAAAATGATGAGCGAGAAAGATAGTGAGAGATAGAGCAAGAGCAATGGGCTTTCAATCACCACTGGAAGTCTTGCATCTACTGGGAATAACTCCGATGGAGGAGAAGGAAACTCTAAAGAAGAAGATGATTTGTTAAGGAGGAATATAAAGAAGATGCATACGGAAATGGACATCGAGGAGAGCAGAAATATTGATGAGCAAAGAGAACAGCCCACTGAGGTAACGATAGAGGACATTGTAGCTCAAACAACACAGAAGAAATAGAGCACGAAACAAGCCATTAAAAGTCAAATCTCCTACAAAGCTAAACTCTTGGGGAGGCGGAGAAAAACCAGGATAAGAGTTTTGATGAGCAAATGATGGAATGGCTGAAAGAAGAGGAAGATTTGGCTCCAAAGCTAACGGAAGAACAGAAGGAAAATTTAGGTTCTATCCCCTCGTTGCAATTACCCAATGATAAATTGAAAGAGTTCTGCAGGCCGTGGATGCCCTTATCATAACTCTTCTGGGAAAGAGAACTAACTTATACATGATGAAAGATAGAGTCAAGACGTTATTGAGATCAAAGAATTTCAAATCAATCGACTTGCCAAATAACTACTTCATATTTAGAATAGTGGAGAAAACGTTGTGTTCAAGATTGTTGTTTGATGGTCCATGGCTAATCTAAGGCCACTACCTTGTGGTTCAACATTGGAGCCCAAATTTCAACCCCTACTGTAACAAAGTGAGAAAGGTGGCTATTTAGATAAGGGTTCCTACCCTTCCGGTGCATATTTATTCAGAGGAGTGCATGTTTGAGATAGGGAATTTAATTGGGCGAACTCTTAAAGTTGATATGAATACTCTTGTCGATCAGGAAAATAATAAGTAGACTGTGGAAAGAGGAAAATACGCTAGAGTAAGTGTTGAGGTCGATCTTAACAAAAAGCCACAATCCAGATTTTTTCTTAGAAACTAGGTTTACATACTATAGTATGAAGGGCTTAATGCCATATGTTTTAACTGTGGGCTGTATAGACACACAAAGGAATCATGTCAAACGCAGTCATTGAAATTAAAAGCTACAATGACGCCAAAAAAAACTCAGGTGGAGGCAGAAGGTGGAGAAGGCGTCGTGAAACACCCAGTTATCTCCGTACCTAGTATAATGCCCCAAATTTTGATTAAGGGTTAATGACAATTATTATGGATAATTGTGAATTTAAATTGGAATTATTAAGTGTTTTGTGGCAATTTTAATTAATATGCCATAAGTGGTGAAAAATTTAAAGAATGGAGTTATTGGCTATAAGTTAGTGATTAAGGGAAAATTAATTACTATCTAAGAGAAAAAAAATAAGATATGTGATTAAATAGCTAATGGAGGGATTAAGTGACTAATTGGGTGTTTGCTTTATGGGAACTAATGGCATGTGGACATGTGTCAAGTGTAGAAGAAGAGAGAGGCATTGGGAAAGTCAAGTCGGGATAAAATAATATTTTTCTCTCTCCTCTCTCTCCTACATTTTCGGTTGGAGCATGGAGCCATGGGCAAGTATCATCATTTCACCTTCCTCCATACTCCTCATCTCTTTCTTGCTCTCTCTCTCTCTTGTGCCATTATTGCTCCAAGAATGAGGAATAAAGAGCTTGTGATTAAGGTAAGCAAATGGCCTCTATTGCTCAAACTCACTTCATTAATGTTGATCCTTGGAGTAAGAGCTTCATTTTGATGTTTATAGTGTGCCTATTGGTGTTGATTTATGCCCACATGAAATTTTAGAGGTTGCTAAATCAAGAAATCTCTTTGGCAAAGTGAAAGAGGTAAGTGAGACTAATCTATCTATCTAAGTTTTATGCCAAATGGGGTTAGTTTGAAATTTCTGGAAATTTTGACCTTTAATCCGAAAATGATGATCACTGGGCTTTTGGCATGTTTTTGGCATAGTAATAGTATGTTGAGAATGTATATGGATAGATAGGATTGATTGAGAATTGAATGATTGAGTTTAGTAATATTGGAAAATTGGTGATTTGTGTTGCCCAAAACCAAAGCATGATAATAGAGTAGGATTTGGATAATTCTGATGATTCCATTGAATTCCTTGGATGTTTTTGTATAGGAATAGCTTTGGTAGAAGTTTTGGGTCAATTGGGATCAATTGGACAAGTGTTAAGAAAAGTGGTCAGTTTTGCTGCGTTTTCTTGTTTCTGATAGAATCATTCGAGTGATCTGGGGTTCACTTGAGTGAAAGATGAATAACACTCAGTGGTGATGAGTTCCACTCGAGTGAGGTTGTGTGAACTGTTGTGGTGCAATACAACGTGAGCAAACATAAGGGTGACATGAGTCATACCTGCCCTTGCTGCTGTAACTGTTGTTGTAATTGCCATGTATGTGTGATGATTTGCTTTCATGCCTTATTGTTGTGCATACTATGAGTTATTTGTTACTACGGGGATTCTTTGGAAACTCACTCTCCCAAAACAACTTTTAGACAAGGCCGAAGGATCAAAAGGGAAGCGGGTGATGAAGAGTGGGTAGAGCTCCAGGGTAGGAGTGTTTTGATTATTTGGTTATCATGTAAATCATTTGGATATTTTTGTTGGGAATTACATGTATATGTTGGATAGTAATTGCGTAATCCCCTTATTATAGGAAACTTTATAGGCAATTATGCCTTGTAAACCCTTATTTAATTAATGGAACCCGAGTGTGTTGGGAATTTATGCTGTACTCTGATATGTATGAATGAAATCAACCTGTACAGGCCATTTATGTATTGAAATGTGAATATGAGACCACTGTGAACAGGTTTTAAAAAAGGTTTTTTTAAAACCCTGATTTTAGAAAATTTTATTTTGTTTGAGTCCCAAATCGTCTATGGTCTCTAATTCCATATAATTACGTATTTATAAATGTAAACCTCAGCCTGGATCATGAAGGGGGTTACACCTGGTATAGCAGTGGAAGAGGCGTACGGACCTTGGATGCAGGTGAGATCGTTAGCTAGATCGCGGCCATCGCGCCCCCAAATTGCTGATACGAACAGAAATCAACAAGGCCGAACGGATATTTCTTCTAGGAAAAATGGAAAAGAAGTTGACAGAAACTCTGGCTCGAGGTTTGCAATCTTGTAAGAGCGAGATCCGACTTTCTTGTCACAGGATACATCGACACTAAATAGGAAGAATAAGGGGATTGAAGTTCAGTGCAGGAAAAAGGAGAGTCAAACCCTACCTAAAACTGGCAGTGAGGGAAGGAAATCAAAGAAACTAGATAACCTAATCTCTATCTTCGAGGTAGGAGACTGCAGCGTGAAGACCGTAGAACCTGCGGAGATGAGAGGAAAAAGGATGAGATGTCGATGTCGGAAATGAAGAATGAAGAGAAGAGGGGGCCAACGGATTTGAGAAAGAGGAAGAGAGGGGTTGGATCGGTTCAAGCCCAAGCGAAGGAATCTTGGGCACAAGAAGCCCAACCAAAGGAAACCAATAGGCAATAAATGCAAGAACAAGATGGACCAACTTAAGCCCAAACGAAGGAATTGTCAAGACAAGAAATAAAAAAATGGAAGGGCCCATTTTGGGAGAAATTGAAATATAGGAAAAATAACAATGGGGATGGGCTGAAAATTCCAACTACACAAACTAAAAGAAAGCAAACGGGGAGGAATCATAGTTTGGTGTTTGGATCTTCATCAATAAATGGATCACTTCAATTGGACCTATCCAATCAAACTAATTGCAATCAGATCATATCAATAGAATCCAATGGAGCATCTATTCCAGCATGTGCAGAGATGAACATGAAACAGGAAGAGCATTTCCGTTTGCTTCTTACGAAACCTCCGGAACGCAACATGATCCAACAAGCATCATATGTGAGCAACAACAAGGATGCAGAAATGGGGATTGAGGTCGACACTTGAATTCGGAGAAGGTATTTTTGTTGATGTAGAAGTGATGCAAGTAGCTCAACTGGACCAGCAATAGCATCTTCTCAGGTCAGTTTTCCCCTACTATATCTTTCTATTATGGATTCTATGAATATATTATCTTGGAAATACAGGGGCGCAGCTTCTAAAACTTTTTCTGATAGAGTTAGAGATGTGCTTAAAAATAACGATGTTAAGATTATGATTCTTATGGAAACTCGGGTCAGTGGTATGAAGGCAAATAGAATAATTAAAAGAATGGGGTTTAATACTTGACTTCGGTTGGAAGCTATGGGCTTTGCTGGCGGCATCTGGCTGTTATGGAATAGTGAAAATCTTTCTGTCCATTATATTTCCTCTTCAACCCAAGCCATTCATGTGAAAATTATGGTGACTAAAGATTCTAAAGAGTTTTTGCTTTCTTGTATATATGCTGAACAGAATCGAATTCTCCTTCAAAATCTTTAGAATGAATTGAATGATTTAAGCAGGCTTGTCAACATGCCATGGATTGTCATAGGGGGTTTTAATGCATACTTATATAGTGAAAATAAATATGGGGGTTCGAGTTTGAATGTTAGATCCATGAGGCAGTTCCAGTATTATATCTTTGAGTGGTAACTCCTTAGTATTGAAACAATTGGAGATAGGTTTACCTGGGAGCGCGCTTTGATTAAAGAGAAAATTGATTGGGCATTTATGAACTCCTAGTGGAACCACTTATACCTACTCACAAAAGTTCACCATCTGCCCAAATTTGGTTCTGATCATCAGCCTATATTACTTAAAGCATGTCCTTCATATGGCCGACGGTCTAAACCCTCTTTTAGATATCAAGCTGCTTGGTTCTTGGAAGAGGGCTTTCGTGATATGGTTAAGGAGGCTTGGAATGGGGAGAACTAGAACGTAAAAGTAAATAATTTTACCAGCAAAGCGGGGGAATGGAATAAAAAAAGAGTGGGAAATCTTAATGAAAAAAAGGAGAACTCTTCATAGGATAGAAGGTATTGAAAGAGCAAAGGCCAGGCGGGATAGCCAATATTTGATCCAAACTAAAAATGAGCTATGGAAAGAGTACAACAAATTATTGGCTCAAGAAGAATTGTTATGGTACCAAAAATCGAGATGTAATTGGTTGAAGTGAGGGAATCAAAATAGTAAATTCTTCCATACTACAGCAATTAACAGAAGACGACGTAATAGGATTGATGGTCTGAGAAAGAGTAATGAGGAGTGGGTCTTCAACCAATAGGAGCTTAAGAACCTTGCTGTCAATTATTATAGAGGCCTATTTTAATGTGGGCTTCAAAATCCTAGCAGCATTGTTACCCAGATCAATGTTCCAAACTTGAGTGACACCAAACTTAACAAGATAAATGCATCTGTATCTCAAGAAGAGATTAAAAGAGCAACCTTTGATCTTGGGGCTTTCAAGGCTCCGGGACCCGATGGTATTCAAGCAATCTTTTATCAAGAATATTGGCCAGTTGTGGGAAAGCATATATTTGATCTGGTGACTGATGTATTTCAAGATCCGAGCCGAATTAGAATCATTAATAATACAAATATTGTGCTCATTCCAAAATTAGATACCCCTGAGACTATCATGGATTTCAGGCCCATCTCCCTATGTAATGTGAGCTATAAAATTATTACCAAAATTCCTAGTTGTTGGGCAACATCAATGTAGTTTCATTGCAGGGTGTCAAAGTAGTGATAATATAATTATTACTCAAGAAGTTATCTACTCAATGAGAGTCAAGATGGGGAAGAAGAGTTGGATGGCTGTGAAGGTATATCTTAAGAAAACTTATGATCGGCTGGAATAGGACGTTCATACATGATACACTTCGTATTATGGCTGTGAAGGGAAAATCTGTGACCTTATTATGGCTTGTATCTCGAGCCCATCCTTTCAGGTGCTATGGAATGGGGAAGCTACTAATACCTTCACTTCTTCTCATAGAGTTAGACAGGGAGACCCCCTTTCCCCTTATATTTTCACTCTATGCATGGAGCATCTTAGTCATATTATTCAAGATACGGTTAATGCGGGAATGTGGAAATCGATTCGTCTTAATAGAGGAGGTCCTCCAATTTCTCACCTCTTCTTTGCGGATGATTTAATTTTATTTGGAGAAGCAACGCAGGATCAGATTGACCAAATGCTAGGTTGCCTTCGGAAATTTTGTCATGTCTCGGGGCAAAAAGTTAACAAAAGGAAGACCAAAGTTTGTTTCTCTAAGAATGTCCACTTCAACAGAGCATATGATCTTAGCAGAGCTATGGGAGTTCTTTTAACAGGGGATTTGGGTAAATATCTTGGTATTCCCTTAATTCATAAAAGAGTTTCTAGGGTTCTTTTTAATCCTATTATGGAGAAGACACAAAAGAGATTAACAGGCTGGAAGAGGGGATGTTTGAATATGGTAGGAAGAGTTACCCTCATTAAATCAGTATTATCGGCTCTTTCGGCTTACCATATGCAAACCATGTTGCTACCAGAGGATTACTAAGAGAGCTAGAAAAGAAGATCAGGAGTTTCCTATGGGATGAGAGGGACGATCAGAGGAAATTACATCTTATCTCTTGGGATTAGATTAAGAAAGATAAGAAAGAAGGCGGCCTACGCATCCGGGAAACGTGTAAACAGAATAAAGCCTTTATTATGAAGCTGTGTTGGCATATCCTTACTAACAAGGAAGCCTTATGGACAAGGGTGCTTAGGAGCAAGTATAAATGGGATCAAATGAATGGACCGATACCTAGAAAGGTTGCTTCGTATACATGGAGAGGTATTTGCTCGGTATAGGAAAAATTTAGGAAGAAGTGAAGGTCAAAATCGGGAATGGTTCAATGTCCTTTTTTTAGTATGATAATTGGTCGGATTTAAACAGACCATTAGTTGATCTTTTTCCTGGGTTGAAGACCTTCATGGGCATGAATGAAAAAGTTCAAGATTATGTTAATCCGTGGGTGAGTAGGATAAAAGAAAGTTAAGTATGTGGTTCTAGTGGCCGATTATCGAGTTGATTATGAGTGTAAGCCCCCCTGTGAGGAGAGGGGAAAGGATAAGTATTACTGGGCTCCGACTGCTGATGGTAAGTTTTCTATTAGTTCTGCATATTGTTTCTATTTTGCAGGTCACCAAAACCAGAATCAAGCCTTCTGGAAGCTGCTGTGGAGATGAAAGGTACCAGAGAAGATCGAATCCTTTATGTGGCTTGTTACTCATGGGAAGGCTCATACGGCGAAATTAAGACAACAAAGGGGCTTGATGGAAAATACAAGTTGTGCTTTTAGATGCAATGAGGAAGAGGATCTGATGCACCTGCTGCAGGATTGTGCTAATGCAAAGGAAAGGTGGATTTCCTTGGTTCAACTAGTCCTGTGGGCTAAGTTCTCTACTCTACTAGGTTTGGAATGGATCCAATGGAACCTCAAAAATGAAGCAGGGAGAAACTTCACTATAAAAGTTAGTTGGTCAATTCTATTTGAGTATGTCTGCTGGGATATATGGGTTGCCCATTGTTCGAAGTTGTTTGGTATTGAACAAGAAATGGGACAGCAAAATGGTCACTCTAGTTTGTTCAGAGCCAGTTGGGACCTCGATTTAACCAACAATTATAGTTTTTACAATCATAACATTACTGAGGAAGGAGCTCGTATGAGGGGAAGCTCGGGTTTTGTTACTTTAGAGACAGATGGATCAGTGCTAGAGTTAGGCATGTCAAGCTATGTTGGAGCGATCAAGGACAAAGCCGGTAGTTGGATTTGTGGTTATATTAGTTGGATTATCCACGTGCCTCCTGTGGTGGCAGAGATCATTGCAATTATACAGGGTCTTCAAATATGCTGAAACCAGAATATAAAGAATATTATTGTTCTCACAGACTATCTGGAGGCCATAAACCTTCTCACAAGAGGCTCGGATAAGGACCACCAGTTTAGGGATGTGATAGAGGATGCGAGATGTAACCCCCTGCCTTAATTGGCGTAATTAAGATTCGATAACACATAATAAAATGGATTAGAGACTGATGGATAGTTTGAAACTCATTTTAAACACCCTCCTTAAGGTAGGGATTTCACAATATTTTGAAAACTTCTTTCCTTTCCCAGCCTCAGGTTCAATTATCGAATATAATCACCTGTACAGTTAATTTACATTCATACATATCAGAGTATATAACAAAAATCCCGGCAACCCCCGGGTTCCATTCATTCACTAAAAGATTTATAATTCCCATAGAGGGGATTACACAACTATATTCAACTAATAATTACAACCCAAAAATAATTTACAAAATCCCTGTCCAATATAATTAACCAACATGGCCCAAACAAAATGTCCATATAGGATTCTAACCGCTCCGGGTTGTGCATTTTTCCTTGCAGCCACTTGCCCTATCTGAAAGGTTAGTCAGACGAAAGAATGAGATTCAAGAGAATCCCAGTAGTAACAGAACATTTATACCACACATAAGCACACAGTGTAATACCTCGGATTTTGAGACTTGAGGCTAGAGAATAAGCCTAAAATAAGTGGATTGTTAGGCCCCGGTTTAGCAAGATCCCAAATTGTGATTAAGGGTTTAATGACTCCAAAAGTGGATGTGGTTAGTGATAATAAACCCTTTTGGAGACTATGATGTGATTTGGCACTCGAATGTGATTTGTAAGTGTTGTAAGCAGCATTGAAACCCTGTATTTGAGTTCAATTATGGATTAACCTCTAAATTTACTTAAAATATAGGGGAGGGCGCATTGTGAAAGAAAAGGAATGAGATGGAATTATAAAATGTGTTTGGTGGTGATTCCAAGGGAATTACCATAATCAGGGGCAAAACGGTAAAGTTACCGACCAATTGATCGGTTACTGAAGAGGAAACTTATTAGTAACTTTAAGATCAATGGTTATGATTTATTATGAAAGAGATCAAAGGGTGGAATTCCATGTGTGAGTTATGTGAGCTCATGAAGATGGATCAAGATCATGACAAGTGGCAAGATTTGGACCCTTGGATCTTGGTCAATTTGTCAACTCTTCCCTCTCTCCTCTCCTCCCTTATTTGGACGGTTTTTGAGCCCAAAAATCTGATTCATCTCTCTCTCCTCTCATTTCCATGGACGTGCAAGCTTGGAGGAAGAAAGAGAAAGCTTAAGGTGAGATTTTAGCTTGTTTGGTGACCTCTTTAGCTCTAATCATCTTCTTTAAAGTTGTTCATAGTGATGAGAGCTTCATCTCTATGGTTTTAGATTTGTGAAAGAAGGTGTTTGACAGCTTGAGGAAAAGTGGAAAGATGAAGAATCAAGGAATTGGTTTGGGAAAGAGGAAGAGGTGAGTAGTTGAAGCCTTTTGATCTAAGTTTTGTGACTTGTGGTTGAGTTTTGAGAATTTTGGAATTTTGCCCTGATTTTATGGTAATTTCGTGTGGCATGTAAATGGTGGAATTGGATGTTTTTTAAGTTGAAAATGGTGTCATGTTGTGGTGTTTAATCATTGGAATTGGTTTGAATTGGATTAGACACATTTGTTGCAAAATTGGAAAATCTGTCCTTTGGAAGTTTGTTCTGGGCAGTTTATTTGTATTGGCGTTTTGACTAGGCAAATGATGTCAAAAAATTATGAAACTTTCCAGTATTAAATTTCACATCCCAAGCTTCAAAGTGCAATAATTTGTGCCATTTCGTTTTGTGAACTGGGATTTATGTTTCCCAAAGTTTGAGGTCGAAACTGGGTTTGATTCTGGAGCAATGTGGATATTTGTGTAATTCTGTATTTCTGTGGTTTTGTACAGCCTTGATCCATATTTTTCCTATGAAGAGGACTTAAATAGCTTTCATTTGGCTTTGGGATCACCTCATTTCAATTTTTCTAGAATTAATTATGAATTTTCGAAGTTGCCTTGGCTGCAGCAGAAAATCTTGGCTGCAGCGTAAAAGTTTCTGTGTGCGTTTTGGCCGTAGCCAAGAAGGCCAGAAATTCTTGGCTATAGCCAAAAACCTTCTGTGCGTGTTTTGGCTACAGTCAGAGGATTCTTGGCTGCAGCCAACCCCCATTTTTCAGTATTTTGTGATTTTGAAAGGTGATTCCCAACCTAGTACTTCCCAATCCTTTAGGCTTTCGTTGAGCTTATTATAGCCACCTAAAGGAGGTGAATGGTAACCAATCTTAAGTGATATGAAAGTAAAGAATTGGAATAGCGAATAACCCGATGTCCTTGCTTTGGTTATAGGGTTCAATATTCGCCTTGATCATGAGTAGCCGATGTTGGAGCATACGTGGAAAGAAAAAGTGTAGGGAACTTACCTCTCTTGCATGCTTTGATATTTGTGTTTGTGTATTGATGCATGTATTGCTTTGCTTGATTATGTGAAACATGTATGAATGATTGTAACTCTGTTTCTATTTATGCTCTGGCCATGAGTATGTTGTTGAAACATTGAGCACGCAGATATGTCATTATGTGAGCATGTGTTATTGTGATGCAAGCATGTCATGCATTAAATACTTATCATGCATGCATATTGGTATATGTTTCCCTACTGAGATTCTCTCGAATCTCACCCTCCCTTACCAACATTTTAGATAGGGTAGGTGGATTGAGGATGGAGCAAGCAACCAAAGGCGATGAGGACTCCTTTGGGTTGTCATTCTGATTGTTGGCTATCATAGTTGGGAGTATTGTGTATTGGATATTTGTATATGTGGATAAGGATTTAATTATGTGTATTTGAGATGAGATTTGCGTAATCCCTGTATGAGAACTTGTATATGGGCGTATTGCCCTTTGTAAACCCTTTTGTAAAGATGTGAACCCGGGATTGCCGGGATTATTATATTGTGCACTCTGATTTATCTATTGAATGTAATTATCCGTGTGAAGTGATTGTATTCGAAATGTGAACATGAGACCACGTAAATCGGATTTGTAAAGATATTTGTGAAAACCCTATCGTGAAGATAGGATTGTAAAATGGTTTTGTTTATTATTGGTCTCTATTTCACTTTAATCGCGTATTTCGGATATAATTACGGAAGGAGGTTACACACAGCATGTAAGCAAATCATCATACAGCAGCAGTAGCACAAATCACACTCCACCCTCATCCCATTTTACCGCCGGGAGGCACACCGTCTTAACCCGAACCGTTGTTAGCGACTCATGGACTGTTGGTGTGGCAGTGCATACACATAGCCTTATAGCTCATATAGCCATCCGGCTTCACAATTGGCTCGTCGGCTTTCACAAATAGCCTTTCAGCTTTTCACATAATCTCACATATCACACCCCATCCTTATCCCGTTTTACCGTTGGGAAGGCACACTGTCCTAACTCAAACCGTTGTTAGCGACTCAGGGACTATTGGCATGGCGGTGCTTACACATATCCATAAATTTCGCAGCATATGAATTTATCACAAATCAATGATATAACACACATATAATGCATCACATATGGTATAAAAAATAAGTCACTTGCTGGCTCAGTGGGCTCACGAGGACGGCAGATGTCGAATCCTATAAACCAAATTAGGGACAATCAATCAATCTCTTTTCCAAGTTCTTAATTCCGTTATACTTTAAGTTGGTATTCATATGAACTCTCTAAGTGGTTATTAAATGCCTAGATATATGCCTAAAGGGTTGGGGTAACTATCCTCAAAGACACCTTTTTCGGAAGAAGAAGCACTAATTTTGGGCTGCCTCACTCGAGTGACGAACACCTCACTCGAGTAATGCCCACAATTGTGCTCGAGTCCCAGCGAGTGAAACATAGAATTTGTATGCCCGAGAGCAAACCTCACAATATCCCTCACATTCACTCGAGCACTGGAAGCTGTACTCGAGTGATGACCTCAAATGCACTTGAGCACCAAGAAGTGAGGTACCGCGAGTGACTACCCGAGAGCAACCATAAATTCGAAAGTCTTAGACTTACTCTATCACTTGAGCATGCCCATGCTCACTCGAGTAGGATCATATCTCACTCGCAGGTCAAGAAGTGCACTCTCGCATTTCCACTTGAAAACACCACTGAGAACACCAAAGAAAATAGAAAACTACAGATGCACTCGAGTGAGCTCATCCCTCACTTGAGTGATGTGAATCAGTAGCCAGAAACACAGTAATTGATAAGGTTTTCCAGATTTACCTATTTCACTACCAATAGTCCTAAAAATTGTGCCAAAGCTCATTCTCACTCATTTGGACACAAGTGTAACCCCCTTCATGCTTAGGTTGGGATTAAGTTCATAAACACATAATTAATATGGAATGAGAGACCGTAAATGATTTGGGACTTAATACAACAAGTTTTGCCCAAAACATGCTTTTATAAAACCTTTTCTAAACTTGTCAATAATGGTCTCCTATTCACATTTCAATACACAAATGGCCTGAACAATTTGATTCCATTTATAAATATCAGAGTACACAGTAAATTCCCGACACACTCAGGGTTCAATTACTAATTCAGGGTCTATACAAGGCACAAAGCCCAAGTAGTTTCCCATACAAGGAGATTACATAATTACTATCCAATATATACATGTAATTCCCAACAAAATATATCCAAATGATTTACAAAATGATAACCAATTTTTTTTCAAAATAGACTCCTAGCAATGAGCTCTACTCGCTCTTCATCACCCGTTTTCCCTTCGATCCTTCTGCCTTGTCTAAAATGTTTAATTTTGGGAGAGTGAGATTCTAAGGAATCCCCATAATGTCAAATCACTCATAATATGCATAACAATAAGGCATGAAATCAAATCATTATCTACACAAAGCAACTACAACGGCAGTTACAACGACAATGGTTAGTATGACACATGTCATCCCTTACGATTGCTCACGCTGCATTGCACAACACAATCCACACAATATATTTCACCACAACTGGCATTCATATAAAGCATTTCATCACACAAGCCATACAGGCAAGATTCAAAACTCACAGCCCATGGCTGGATTAACAAACACCGCCCCACGGGTTGGATTCACAAAGTTCCATGTCGATTACAATGACAGTTCAATGGCCGACCTAGAGATGACCAGAGTCAATCCCTACATGGCTCATGCTGACCTGCTCGCGCTGTAATGGACCATGGTACAAGCAGTTCACAGTTCAATGATAAGTTATGCATACCAAAATATCATACACAACATGAGAGAAAAGTTAATACCTGGTTCGTTCCGTGCGTGCCTTGTCGCAGGTCTCTCCCGAGGAGGACAAATATCGTATCCCATAATTATAATTAGGGACGAAGAGTTATTCTCTATTCCAATACTCAATTGACTTCACAATACTTAGATTTGGTTATCATTTATATCCTTTAAGTAGTTACAATTGGCTCTAATAAAAGCTCTAAAGGATTGGGAAACACCGGGTTGGAAACCACTTTTCAAAATCACAAGGTGTTGAAAACAAGGGGTTGGCTGTAGCCAAGAAATCTCTGGCTGGGGCCAAAAACATCACAGAAAGTTTCTGGCTGCAGCCAACAATTTTCTAGATGTGGCCAAAAACAGCCCAGAACTGTTCTAGCTGTAGCCCAAAATTTTCTGGCTGCAGTCAAGAATCTTCTGGCTGCGGCTAGGAAAATTCTATTTCGCAGCTGAACTTTCAAAAATCATAACTAATTCTAAAAAAATCAAAATGAGGTGATCCTAAAGCCTAATGAAAGCTATTTAAGTCATCTTCACTAGAAAAACATGGACCAATACCAAAAATCACCACAAAAATACAGAATTTAAGAAATGCCTATATTGCTCCAGAATTGATCCCAGATTTAACATCAAACTTTGGGCGGTCATAACTCCTAGCTCATAAATCGGAATGACATGAAATATATGTCCATTTTGAAGCTTGAAAGGTGATCTTTAAACCTAGAAGGTTTCATAATTTTCCAACACCATTTGATATTTTAAAACGTCCATGCAAGATCACTGCCAGAACAGAGTTTCTTACTAACCAAAACTTGTCACTTTCAAAACCAAGTTGCCAATGGTTAAAAATTCACATTTGACACTTCTCCTACACAATTTTCCACAAGGAATACAATGGCAACCTCAAAATGACCAAAATCCTACTCCATTATCATGCTTTGGTTTTGGGCAACACAAACATCAAAATTCCAAACTCATCCAAACATACCATTCAAATCACCAATCAATTCTATCTATCCCAAACTTCCCACAAGACACCATTTTCATGCTAATAACATACCAAACACACAATGGCTCTCATTTTCGAATTCAAGGCTAGAATTTCCAGAAATTACAAACTCAATCATTTGGCATAAAACTTAGATAGATAGATTGGTCTCACATACCTCTTTCACTTTGCCAAAGAGACTTCTTGATTCACCACTTCCCAAAATTTCATGTAGGCATAAACCAACACCAATGGGCACACTATAAACACCAAAATGAAGCTCTCACTCCAAGGAACAACATTCATGAAGTGAGTTTGAGCAATGGAGGGCATTTGCTTACCTTTTTTCAAGCTTTTCCCTTCCCTTTTGCTGCAACAATGGTGTCAAAAGAAGGGAGAAGAGACAGAACGAGAGAGATGGAGCAAAGAGATGAAGGAAACAATGATAATTCTACTCCCTCCTTGTTAGCCGAAAGTAAGAGAAGAAGAGAGAGAAAATATCATTTTCCAATGCCATTTGACTTTCACATACTCTTTTGCTTCATCTCACATTGACACTTGTCAATTTCTGATTTGCTCACATAAAGTAATCTCCCAATTAATCACCTTAATCCCTCCATTAACCATTCTAATTACACATCTCATTTTCCTCTTAGTTAGTAATTAATTTCTCCCTTAATTACCAACTTATGGCCAATAATTCCATTACCCCAATATTTCACCAATTATGACATATAAATTAATATTACCATAAAACACATAATAATGCCAATTAAATCCATAATTATCCACAATAACCATGATTAGCCCTTAATCAAAAATTGAGATATTACAACAAGGAGCTTCTTGGTAACTACAAAATACCCAAAATCACATCCCAACAACAATATAACTCTTAGGTCTCCATTTTACTTCCAACACTCAATCACCAACACTTTCATTTCCATTTTCCTCAAATCAATCCCAATGACTGCAAGGCACAATAAGTTATCAATACAACAATAACACTCCATCTAACTCCTACATTTCACTTAATATCATATTTAGGGTAAAATTCCAAAATTTACAAAACTTATCCAACATTCCAGTCATAACGATCAAAATGCATCAAATCATTACCTCTTTCACTTGGTAAGATCAAATCTTCATTTCTCCAACTTTCAGATTCGATCAAACACCAAATCACCACTTTTCAAAATTCTGAAAACATAGCAAAGAAGCTCTCAACCTCTTGAACAAGTTTAATAAAGAGGCTTTATGCATAGAGAGACAATTACTTACTCAAAATCAAGCTCTTCTCTTTCTCTTTCCTGACTGTCTTCAGTGAGAATGAAGGGAGATGAGAGAGAAATGAGGCATGAAGATGATGATCTCATTCTTTTCTTTTTTCCATGCACAAACCGACTAAGAGGAGAGAGGGAAGAGAAAATGAGTTTGAAATATTGACTTTGATCCAAGGGTCCTTATGATGACACTTGGTAAGATCTTACTCTTCCTCTATGATTTCACATGTTTTCATTTACATAGGATTCCACCCCATGATTAAATCCTAGCCATTGATTCCTTTGAATTTTAATCTCAACCGTTGATCTTCAAGTTACCAATGAGTTTCCTCTTCGGTAACCTACCAATCGGTAAGGGGATTTCCAATTTCACCCTTGATTATCATAACCTTAGCCAAATCATCACTAACCTCCAATATAAGCTCAAACATTGCTTACCACATATTTACCACAAGATTAACAATAATTACATCATTAAAATCATAATTAGCCCTTAATCACAAGTTGGGGCATTACATGAGACTTTGGCTATCTAGAGATTGGCAAGTGCTTCTTAGTTTTGTATCTAAGGAGGATAATACTCTTGAGGATTATATGGTTGTGTTAGCTCATAGCATTACCATGAATTTTGTCATCCTTGATCACCCACCACCTTCTTTTCCGGAGGCGGTTGTTAATCATGTTTGATTTTTGTTTTTGCGTTTCCTCTTGGGAACGAATTTCCTTTGTAACCTATCTATAGGTTATTGTATTCCAGTTTATCATTCAAAAAAGACAAGCTAAATAAAAAAAAAGATTTGAAACTAGAAGGAAGGCAGAGTGATTCTCAGTCATTCTCTGTCTTTGTTGATTCTTTTTTTTAATTTGGACAGTTATGTGATTCCTTTTTAATTTTGGAAAGGTTGAATCAAGCCCTAATACTACTATGGTATTCTAAATATTCAAAACATTTTTTTTTCTTATAACATTTTTAAAGTTCTTTTTAAAATATTTTCTCTTTAAAAAGCACTTAAACAAATTTTTTTTTGTCTTTTGGAAAATGTTTTCATTGAAAAACTTATGCCGAGTGTGAACCTATTAGTGATGGCCTAGAAGATGAACAAGTTTTTTCAAAAAACTTTAAAAGTTTGATCCAAACATACATTACTTAGAAGAATTGAATTTCTAAGTAATGAATGAGATAGAGATGTGCCCATTTGAGTACAAAATTTTAAGTGACAACTCAGAAGCAGAAAATTTTAAAAAGAATCATGATAAAAAAAATCCAAAGTAAGGTTGATTAGTAATCTTGAAATGGAATAAGAGGAGCAATTGGAAGAAAATTGAGAAGACGATACCTAAAAGGAACTTGAATATCCTTAATCTTAAGAAATTCAATGTCAAGATTCGAATGTAAAGAAATCTCAAGGAGATAAAAGTTAATGATCTGATACTAAATAATCGACGTCATATCAATGTGAAAGAAAATCTTAAATGAAGAGATTTCCAAATATTAAAACTCTGAATTATGGTGGAATTCAGGGAAATAACACTCCTTGAACATAGAGTGAAAGCCTATCTCAAAAGAAGAAATTGAGCGCAGTCAAAATCTCCAATACTTGAAACTATAAGAGATACTAAATGTTTCTATTATGAAACAAATATGATTTAAATATGAAATTTGGAATATTTCTCCTAGAAAATATAGAGAAACTCTAAGATATTGTTGAAATGATAAAAAACATAAAATTCTTACAAATTTAGAAAAACAATAGTTGTAATGCCCCAAAATGGGATTAAAGGCTAATCACTTCAAAAGTGGATGTAATTATTGTTAATTAAACACTTTTGGAGAATATGATGTGAATTGTGAATTGAATGTATTATAATCAGTGCCTAAACCATGTATTTAAGTTCAGTTGTGGATTAATATCTAAATTGAATTAACTTAGAGGGAGGGCGCATAGTAAGGTGTAATGGAAAGATAGAATGTGTTAAATGGTGATTCAACAAAAATGACCAAATAGTCAGCAACCGAAGAAGGAACCCATTAGTAACATGAGAGATTAAGAAGTGTGACAATTGTCTAAGTATTATAAAGGGAACTATCCCATGTTTGCATGTGCATGGAAAGAGTTGAGAGGATGTTCAAGATCTTGACACTTGGTAACATTTGAGCCATGGGATCATGGTCAAAGTGTCAACACTAATTCTCTTCCCTCTTCCCTCGTTAATTTCATCCAAAGAGGAGTGTGAGAAACCAAACATCTTCATTATCATCTTTAGCCCATCTTTCTCTCTCTAAGACTCTATTTTCGCCAAGTGAAGGAAGGAAAGAGAAAAGAAAAGGTCAGTTTTTTACCCTAGAGATGACCTTGTATGCTCAAATGCTCTTCTTTAATGTTGTTCATGTTGATGAGAGCTTCATATCTATGATTTTAGATTTTTGAAAGAAGGTGTTTGAGAGCTTGAGAAAAGTTAAAAGTGGTGGAATCAAGAAACTAGCTTGAGGAAGTGAAAGAGGTGATAAATAGCTTCCTTTTGATATATATATATTGTGACCATTAGTGAAACTTTAGAATTTCTGGATTTTAGCCCTAATTTTTGTGTTGTTATTAGGGTCTTGAGTATTGCATGGTGTTTTAGTGGTGGACTTGATATTTTGTTATATGTCTTGCACAATGAAATTGGATGGGATTGGTTTGAAACTTTGAATGGAAAGGAATTGCACTGTGAGTTTTGTGTTGTGATATTGGGTGACATGTTGTGGTCATTGGGGAAACATGTCAATGTGATATGAATTAGGTTGATTTGGTGTTTCTAATGGATTACTTATGAAAATTTGTGCGGGGAGAGTGTTTGTTGTGAAATTGGAACTATTGAGAATAATTGTGCAAAACTTGGAATTTTGTCCATTGAAACTCTGTGTTGGGCAGTTTATTTGTGTGGACATTTTGAATGGGCAAATGGTGTCTAAAAACTCTGAAACTTTCCAGTCTTAAATTTCACATGCCAAGCTTCAAAATGGACATATAATTCATGTCATTTCGATTTGTGAGCTAGGAGTTATGATTTCCCAAAGTTTGGGATTGAAACTGGAATTTGTTTTGAAGCAATGTGTACTTTTGTGTAATTCTGTATTTATGTGATGGTGGCTGGTGATAGTTCATATTTTTCCTGTGTAGAGGACTTTTGGATCACCTTATTTCAATTTTTCTAGAATTAGTTATGATTTTTCGAAGTTCAGCCAAGAAACAGAATTTTCTTGGCAGCAGCCAAAAGTTCCTGGCCGCAGTGAAAAAGTTTCTGACCTCTGTTTTTGGCTATCGATAAATACTTCTTGGCTGCGGCCAACTCCTAAAAAACATGATTCTAGAAATTTTTGAAAGTGGTTTTGATATGGTTCCTCCCAATCCTTTGAGGCATGTGTTTAGGCTTCTAATAGTCACCTAAAGTCTCAAATAATAACCAACTTTAGGTATTATGAAATTAAGAACTTGCAATAGAGATTGATCAGTCGTCCTTAAGGGCTAATTACGATTTGAATGATGTAATTATTGTTAATCTTGTTGTAAATATGTGGTAAGCAATGTTTGAGCTTATATTGGAGGTTAGTGATGATTTGGCAAAGCTTATGATAATCAAGGGTGAAATTGGAAATCCCCTTACCAATTGGTAGGTTACCGAAGAGGAAACTCATTAGTAACTTGAAGATTAACGGTTAAGATTAAAAGTCAAAGGAATCAATGGCTAGGATTTAATCATGGGGTGGAATCCTATGTAAATGAAAACATGTGAAATCATAGAGAAAGAGTAAGATCTTACCAAGTGTCATCATAAGGACCCTTGGATCAAAGTCAATATTTCAAACTCATTTTCTCTTCCCTCTCTCCTCTTAGTCAGTTTGTGCATGGAAAAAAGAAAAGAATGAGATCATCATCTTCATGCCTCATCTCCCTCTCATCTCCTTCCATTCTCGTTGAAGACAGTCAGGAAAGAGAAAGAGAAGAGCTTGATTTTGAGTAAGTAATTGTCTCTCTATGCTTAAAGCCTCTTTATTAAACATGTTTAAGAGGTTGAGAGCTTCTTTGCTATGTTTTCAGAATTTTGAAAAGTGGTGATTTGGTTTTGCTTGAATCTGAAAGTTGGAGAAACGAAGATTTGATCTTACCAAGTGAAAGAGGTAATGATTTGATGCATTTTGATGGTTATGACTTGAATGTTGGATAAGTTTTGTAAATTCTGGAAGTTTACTCTAAATATGATGTTAAGTGAAATATAGGAGTTAGATGGAGTGTTATTGTTGTATTGGTAACCTATTGTGCCTTGGAGTCATTTGGATTGCTTTGAGGGAAATGGAAATGAAAGTGTTGGTGATTGAGTGTTGGAAGTAAAATGGAGACCTAAGAGCTAGATTGTTGTTGGGATGTGATTTTGGGTATTTTGTAGTTACTAAGAGGTTCCTTGTGTCCAAATGAGTGAGAATGAGCTTTGGCACAAGTTTTAGGACCATTGGTAGTGAAATGGGTAAATCTGGAAAACCTTATCAGTTGCTACGTTTCTGGCTTCTAATGCGCATCACTCGAGTGAGGGATGAGCTCACTCGAGTGCATCTGTAGTTTTTTGTTTTCTTTGGTGTTCTCAATGGTGTTTTCGAGTGGAAATGCGAGAGTGCACTTATTGACTTGTGAGTGAGATATGATCCCACTCGAGTGAGCATGGGCATGCTCAAGTGAGGGAGTAAGTCTAAGACTTTGGAATTTATGTTTGCTCTCAGGTTGTCACTCGCGGTACCTCACTTCTTGGTGCTCGAATGCATTTGAGGTCATCACTCGAGTACAGCTTCTAGTGCTCGAGTGAATGTGAGGGATATTGTGAGGTTTGCTCTCAGGCAAACACTTTCTGTGTTTCACTTGCTGGGACTCGAGCACAATTATGGGCATACTTGAGTAAGGTGTCCGTCACTCGATTGAGGCAGCCCAAAATTAGTGCTTCTTCTTCCGAAAAAGGTGTCTTTGAGGATAGTTACCCCAACCCTTTAGGCATATATCTAGGCATTTAATAACTACTTAGAGAGTTCATATGAATACCAACTTAAAGTATTACGGAATTAAGAACTTGGAAAAGAGATTGATCTATTGTCCCTAATTTGGTTTATAGGATTCGACATCTGCCGTCCTCGTGAGCCCACTGAGCCAGCTAACGTCAGGAAGGAACGAGGTAGTGACTTTTCTTTTATACCATATGTGATGCATTGTATGTGTGTTATATCATTGATTTGTGATAAATTCGTATGCTGCGATATTTGTGGATATGTGTAAGCACCGCCATGCCAATAGTCCCTGAGTCACTAACAACAGTTCAGGTTAAGATGTGTGCCTTCCCGGTGGTAAAGGGGATGAGGATAGGGTGTGATATGTATGATTATGTGAAAAGCCGAAAGGCTATTTGTGAAGGCCGACGGGCCAATTGTAAAAGCCGGATGGCTATATGAACTATAAGGCTATGTGTATGCACTGCCACACCAACAGTCCCTGAGTCGCTAACAACGGTTCGGGTTAGGACGGTGTGCCTTCCCGGCGGTAAAAGGGGATGAGGGTCGAGTGTGATTTGTGCTACTGCTACTGTATGATGATTTGCTTACATGCTATGTGCTTATGTGTGATATGAATTATTTGTTACTACTGGGATTCTCTTGAATCTCATTCTTTCCTTTAACTAACCTTTCAGACAGGGCAAGTGGCTCCAAGAAAAAACGTACGACCCAGAGCGGCTAGAACCCTATAGGGACACTTTGTTTGGGCCATGTTGGTTAATTATATTGGACAGGTATTTTGTAAATTATTTTTGGGTTGTAATTATTAGTTGAATATAGTTGTGTAATCCCCTCTATAGGAATTATAAACCTTTTAGTGAATAAATGGAACCCGGGGGTTGCTGGGATTTTTGTTATATACTCTGATATGTATGAATGTAAATTAACTGCACAGGTGATTATATTCGATAATTGAACCTGAGACTGGGAAAGGGAAGAAGTTTTCAAAATGTTGTGAAATCCCTACCTTAGGGAGGGTGTTTAAAATGAGTTTCAAACTATCCATCGGTCTCTAATCCATTTTATTATGTGTTATCAAATCTTAATTACGCCAATTAAGGCAGGGGGTTACAGGGGATGACCATGGCCCAAATGTTTCTGACCTATCTCTGGCCGCAGCCCATAATTACTGACTACATCCCATGAGTTTTTGACCATTTGTTGGTCGTGGCCCAAGGTGGGGCTGGCCGCAGCCAACCTTTGAAAAATGATGTTTTGAGGTTTGAAATATGGTCTTTGGTCAAGTTTTCCCAACCCTTTAGGTATGTGTTTAGGCTTTAAGTAGTCACCTAAAGCTTGTGAATGATAACCAACTTTAAGTGTTATTGGAATAGAGAATAACCCTATGTCCTTCCTTTGGTTATAGGGTTTGATGTTCGCCTTGATCGTGAATAGCCGGTGCTAGAGCACACGTGGAAAGAACAAGTGTAGGGAACTTACCTCTCCTGCATGTATTTGATATTTGTGTTGGTGTATTGATGCATGTTATTGCTTTGCTTGATTATGTGAAACATATATGATTGATTGAAGCTCCGTTTCTATTTAAGCTATGGCCATAAGTATGTTGTTTAAAACATTGAGAGCGTAGATATGTCATTGTGTGAGCATGTGTTTATGTAAAGCAAGCATATCATGCATTAAGTACTTATCTTGATGCATATTGGTATTTGTTTTCTATTGAGATTCTCTTGAATCTCACCCTCCCCTACCAACAATTTAGACAGGGCAAGAGGCTCTAGGAGGGGACAAGCAACTAGGGGCGGCAAAGACTCTTTCGAGATATTTGATTTAGTAGTTGGTTATCAGCGTTGGTTAGGATGATTGTGTATGTTTAGGATGTATATTTGGTTATTTGGATATGTACATGTTCGGCTGAGTATTTCGATTTGTATTTCGAATGGATTTGTGTAATCCCCTAATTGGGAATTTGTATATCCTTCTTAATAAAGGTATGAACCCGAGGTTCGCCGGGAAATAATGTTGTGCACTCTAATATATGTATGAATATGATTTATCTGCGCGAAATAATTGTATTCGAAATGTGAATGTAAGACCAAGTGTATTAGATTTCAAAAGGTATTTGTGAAAACCCTATCTTAAGGATAGGAAATTTAAATGAGTTTTGTTTATCCATTGGTCCCTAATTCATTTTAATCGCGTATTTTGGATATAATTATGGAAGGGAGTTACATAACACACACAGAATAATGTTCTCCTCCCTCTAAAAGGTTATCTCATATAAATGTTCTCTTATCTTCTTCTCTTTGGTGTATTTGTTGTGTAACATAATCAGGGGTCCGCATCAATGGTCCGGTTTCATATCGGTACTTCAGTGGGTTAATCAGATTCTAGGTACACTCAAAATTTTTACACCATCAATTTCCATGCTCGAGTCTGAAACTCGACGCCAATGGTGGCCTTAGAATGCATGCAAGAGATCAGGTTGGATTTGTGGGGGATTTTACTCTGCTTTGTTTCCAATCACAATTTGACCCCTTCTTTTGTGAAACAATGGTTCTGAATTTAGATTTCGTTCATTGAATTTTTTTTTCTCATACCGTAATTCAATTTTATATGTAATTGATTTTTTTTTTATTTTTTCTCCTTTCTTATTTATATTTTTTGGGTTCTTCATTGTCCATGGCTGCTTGAAGGTTATTTCTTACTTGTATTTGTATTGAATTGTTGGTCATTGCTGGGTTTAATGGCTGTGGATGGGGTGAGGGGCGAAGGCCGATGAGGCAAGACGAGACTGAATGGTTTGAGTGATGAAGATGAAGGGGAGGAGCACCTGGTCGATTAGATTTTGTTGAATGATGATGATGAGGGAGAGGATCACCTGAAATTCCCATAACGAAATATCTAAACATCTCAACAGCACCATTTAAACTTGCAACAGGATTTAGAATATTCTCCAAGTGTGGATTGCATGCATTACACAAGTCTGAAAGAAGAGTTGTTATTCGTGGCTCATAAATTGTTTAAGTTTAAAAATTATATATACTACTACAGAGCAAATGAGGGATGATAAGGGAAGGTGTAACCCCCTCACCGTAATTATATCTGAGTTATGAAATTTAAGTGAAATAGAGACTAATAAGACAAAAACAACATTTATAATCCCTCATCTTCTCAAAAATATAATTAATCTAGTCTCACATTCACATTCGAATATAATTACCTGTGCAGTAAAATCACATTCATAAATATCAGAGTGCCCAACTAAAATCCCTGCAATCCTGGGTTACATATATAGATATAATGGATGTAAAGTTTCCCAAAATAGGGGATTACATATCCAAAAATAACATTCACAACCCATATATATACAGTAATCCCAAATCAAAATAGATAACCAACAGTCCAAAAGTAAAATGTCCCTACTAGTCCTAGCCGCTCCTAGTTGCCCGCTTCTCCTTGGAGCCACTCGCCTTGTTTGATGGTTAGTCAAAGGGAAGAATGAGATTCAAAAGAATCTCAGTGCTCGTTTGGAAGAGCTTATTTTTGTCCAAAACGTGCTTATAATTCGTGATTCACGGTATACGAGGTAAGTATGTGAGAGGAGTTTTTTCTCGGCTTGCGTAATAAGTGCGTTTTGACTGTTCAAAACGCTATCACAAACACAGTGCATGGCTCACGCCACAAACGACAGCACTCACGGCTGTAATCACAATGCGACAGCTTCCGTTGTAATCACTATGTCAGCTTTCACTATAATCTCTATGCCCGCTTTTGCGGTAAACACTATGCAGCAGCATCACGAGAGAGCACAAAGCTTCACAAAGCAGCAATAGCAACACAATGCATGATAGACAAACATACAATGATTTGCACAAAGTATAAGAGAAAGAGTCACTACCTTGATCTTTCCTGACGTTCCTTGGCACAGTGGGCTCACAAGTCTGGTAAATGTCAAATTCTATAACCAAATTTGGGACAACTAATTAATCTCTTTTCCAAATACACATTTCCATAATACACTAGGTTGGTTATCATTCGAACTCTTTAGGTGGCTATTAGAGGCCTACACATATGCCAAAAGGGTTGGGAGAAACTACCCTAAAGACCCCTTTTTCAGAAACAGAACACTGATTTTTGGCTGACTCACTCGAGTGATAAGAGAGTTGTACTCGGGTGAGAATGGTTCTCACTCGCGAGTGTTTGACAGTGAGCAACAACCATGGCCAGAAAATGCTCACAACACTCGAGCATGAGGTTTCGCACTCGAGTGATGACATCAAATTCACTTGAGTCCTCGAAAGTGCAACACAGGAAGTGACAACCCGAGAGCACGGACAGCTTCAGAGGAAAAAGCTCACTCGTGCACAACCCTTAGCACTCGGGTGAGAAGACTACACTTGCGAGTGTCAAAACACACTCTTGAAAGTTGGCCTGCGAGTGACAACCCAAGACATAACCCTTAACATGAACTCACACCTTCACTCGAGTGATTACCAATATCACTCGCGGGTTACAAAGTGCGCTCTTGCTTCTTATCAGAAAACCAGGTGAAATGCAGAAGCAAAAAGGGAAACTACACTGCAGCACTCGAGTGAGAACCCCTCACTCGAGTGATCTTATCAGATTGCCAAATCGCAGCAACTAACAGAAATTCCCAGATTTGCCAAAACTAATCCCAATGGTTCCCAAACTCAACACAAAGCTCATTCCTACTTAAAATCTCATAAGGAATCCAATTGGTAACCTCAAAACATCCAAAAACCCATTTTAACAACAACCTCACTCTTGGGTCTCTATAATACACACATTACCCAATTCCATTCAACTTACTTCCAAAATTCAAAACCATATCCAATACTCAAATAACTTCACAATAAACCAATTCCAACATCATTCACCATGTAATTCATGCATTCAAAATGTTGTCATAAAACCATGGCATATTCCAGAATTCATCAAGCTCAACCAAAAATCACAATAAATATATCAAAAAGCACTAAATCCTTACCTCTTCAAATTGCTAGAATCAAACCTTAATTCTCCAACTCTCAAATTTGTTCCAACACTCAAATCACCACCTTTCAAAATTCTGAAACCTTCAAAATGAAGCTCTTAACACTAGGAACAAGATTAATGAAGAGTGTTTGAGCATATGAGAACCATTACTCACCTAAAAAGCAAGCTTTCTCTTTCTCTTTCTCTTTCTTCTTTGGGTCGCCGGAAATGGAGGTGAGGAGAGAGAGAGAGAGAGATGAGAGATGAGAGATGATGATGATGATGATCAAGGCAAGCATATTTTTCCCCTTCCCAAAGCTCCCAACCGTATAGGAGATAGAAGAGAGAGAAAAGGTGAGTGGTTGACTAATGAACATTATCCTTTGGTCCACAAAATGCCACTTGTCACCATCTTGCTCACTCTTCCATGAATTCACATAGATGCATAGCACATGATTCCAACCCATAAACAATAAAATCTCAACCATTGATTCTCAATCACCAATGAGTTTCCTCTTTGGTAACTGACCAATTGGTAGGTAAATTTTCAATTTTACTATTTTGCCCCTGGCTTTCACTTGCTTAATAAATTATCACCAAGTACATTTATATCAAATTCACATCACATTTCTCCAAAAGTGTTTAATTACACTAATTACAATCAATTTCGAAGTCATTAGCCCTTAATCTCAAATTGGGTCATTACAGAAGGGACCCTTGCTCTCACCGATTTGTTTAAGCGATGATGATGGAAGAGAAAGAAGGTTGAATTGATGAAGATGAGGGATGGTTAGGGAAGGGAGAGTAGCATATTGTTATGTTTTAAGACTTCTGAAGCAACATTGACATAAGAAAAATTTACATGACAACATTGATATTTTGCAAATATTTTTAGGGCAAGTTTTCACAATGATTTAAATCAAGAAAATAGATCTAAAATCAATTAGAATTCAAAACTTAATGAAGTTAAGTAAAACTATAATCAAGCATTTATTATTGATTCATTTAAGAAAAATGTAAAATAAACAAGATTATAAAGGTTAAAGAAGATATTCAAGATATATCTAATTAAATATGCATATATGTGTGTGTAAGTATACATGTGTGTATATAACAACAACAACAAAGCCTTTATCCCACTAGGTGGGGTCAGCTACATGGATCGCACGACGCCATTGTGCTCTGTCGAAAACCATATTTTTTTGGTATATTATTAATCAAAAGGTCTCTCTCTATAACCTCATTAAGCGTACGCTTCGGCCTTCCGCGATCTTGTTTTACAGAACTCCATACGGCTCAATCCACCCTCCTCACCGGTGCATTCAACGCCCTTCGTTGAACATGTCCAAACCAACTCGTTCAACTTTCTACCATTTTTCCTTCAATAGAAGCCACTCCAACTCGTTCACGTATATGATTATTACGAATCTTATCTTTTCTTGTATGATCACACATCCATCTCAACATCCTCATCTCGGCCACCCCCATTTTATGCTCATGTAATCCCTTTAAAGCCCAACACTCACTACCATAAAGCATTGCTGGTCTTATAACAGTGCGGTAGAACTTCCCTTTTACCTTATTAGATACTTTCTGATCACAAATAACTCCAATAGCTTTTCTCCATTTACACCATCCAGCTTGAATTCTATGATTGATATCACCATCAATTTCACCATCTTGTTGTATAATTGATCTCAAATACCGAAATTTTGTCACTTACGGAATGACTTGCCCTACCAATTTAACTTCCACTTCATTTCGACCTTATCTCTTATCATACTTATAATGCATATATTCAGTTTTGCTCCTACTTAGACAAAAACCCTTCACTTCCAAAGTCCGTCTCCATATCTTAAGTTTAGAATTAATTTCCTCCCTGGATTCAACCAACAGAACTATATCATCCGCAAAAAGCATGCATTTAGGGATCTTCTCTCTTATAGGCTTAGTTAGAACATCTACCACTAGGTTAAACAAATAAGGGCTCAAAGCTGATCCCTGATGTAGGCCAATCATTATAGGAAAGTTCTTTGTTACACCTCCAGGCATCCTAACATGTGTGTATATATATAAATAATTAATTAAATAAATAAGGAATAAGAAGTCCCACATCGATTAAATAATATTTTTTACGGTCTAAACTCTTATTTTCATATTAGTTTTTGGTTATTTAAAATTATCTTCTGACTTATTAGATAGACTATGCTTTTTTATTGCCAACATTAGATAGACAGTGTTGTCGTATTTAGCAAGCACACGTGTAGGTGTGACACGTAGACTATGATAAATATTGCTAAATATCGCCTGGGATCAATTATTGGCTTCTTCTAATAATCCGCCTTTTAACTTTTTAACTTATGGCGTCACTTGTTCAAGAATAATTCCCATTAAGTCCCTACTTGCTTATCCTAATTTCTTCACTTTCTTTACACTCTTTGGCACTGCTAATCGTTTCCAGAGCAATCTCTATGTCCTCTTGAGAATCCCCATACCCATTAGGCCTCTTTTGTTCTTGTTTTTCTACCGTGAAATTGTTCTTGAACACGTCATGAACTTTGTCTAATTGAGAAAATAACAAAAATGCATACTTATCCCTACAAACACAAGCCTACTTTTTTAGATGGTACAAACCTCACCTAATGAGATAAGTTTTACTAATTGATTTTTATGTTGTAGAATCATACTATGAATTGAGTTTTTTTTTTTTTTTTTGGCCCAACTACTATCAATTGTGGTTTGAAGTTCTTGATTTAGAATGGGCGGGGTTGGGTCCACGAAATAAATCACGCAACATTAAGTTCGTAAAGCTAATGATGACAGTAGTTTCAGATTCAATGCATTTAATTGTAAGAAGCAGAGGACTGAATAGGAAACATGAAAAACCCAAAAAAAAAAAAAAAAAAAAAGGTTGAGTGAAGGGTTCAGAAGAAAATGTGGAAAGTAAGAACGAGTTCTATAAAAAGAGAGGAAAAATTTGGCACGAAATTTGCAATATATCTTGGGGAATGTTGGAATGGGAGATTATGAGACTGCAGTGTATTATTCTTTATGCTTAACCAATTAAATATTCCTATTTCCAAACTTCACTACTTTAAGCTTTTCATATAGATTAAGAAAATCATTAAATAACATAGACAATAAAAAATTTAATTGTATTTCATTAAAATTCCCTCAACATTAATATTATGTAGAAAACACTATTGGAGTAGACTAAAATATTGAGGGTAAAATATTAAGGTTCAAGAAAAAAATTAATGTTTTATTAAAATTCTTGGTGAATCAGGTGATTAATATTTTAAAGTGATAATTATTATGAAGTTATGAAATGGAGGTGTACTTAAGATAGATGATATGGTAGGATTCTAAAATTCTGTCCTTTTATGATGAGGAAGCTGAGACCATTGTCATTGAGCAGCCGTTTACCCTTTTAACAGCTTCTCACTCTCAGCCCTTGATGAAGAATTGCACTAGTTTGCATATTTATCCATTGCGTGACCAGGGAAAGAAAATAATACTGCAACAATTGGTTCTGCTCCTTTGCAGACAAGTACAGCATTGTTTCTCTCCAGTGTTCCATTTTTTAATATTGTGAAGAAGACTATTTGACTTTACGTTTTTCTTTTTTTTTTTCCCACCCCAAAAAAATTAGAGCACTATAATTATGTCACAGTTTTCAGACATAGAATATTAATATATTCAATTAAAAGTTTTAATAGTTTTTGTTTTTCTATTTGATTATAAGAAAATTCAACTCAATACTAAATAAAAGATAAATAAACAGAGAATATGAAGCACATTATAAATTGAAATTGGAAAAAGGGGATTCTATAAGGAATTACTTATCTTCCTAGAGCCCTTCTTGTTTGTGTGGAAACATTCTCCCCAATATTTTCATATAGCAAAAATTTTCATATAATAATGCCTATTGATCTCGTTCGTTAAAGAATTCTATTGAGTACTTCCGGTTGGAAACTGAAGAAATTCATAGCTTTCATGCACAATCAATTTTGTTTATTATTACTCCCTCTGTCCCTATATATAAGCTTAATTTAACCATTTTTTGTTTATCAAGAAATTAGTTAAAAGTAATTAAACACAATAAATATGTAAGTAATATTTTTTTTTTCAATTATGCCCTTATATATAAAAATGATAAGTGAGAGAGAGAGAAAATGAGAAAAATATGAGAGAGAATGAACGGGCAAAAGATAATGATAGAGAGTGTGTTAAAAAAGAGAGAATAAATATAGTAATTACTTTATATCACAAAAATGAATTAGGAGAAATGAACCTTCTTTCTCCCTCCCTCGTAAATAGCAAGTCGCAGCACCTAGCACCTAATTAATGCAATTCATTCACTAGTAAAAAAGCTATGCAAACAAAACAAGGGTAAATATATATAGTCAACAAGGGCAAAAATGGGGAAAAAAACATTTAATGTTGAGATAAAACTGAAATCAAGCTTATATTTTAGGACGGAGCTCTTATCAGAAATTGACAAGTGTAAGGTAAATATTGTAATTTAGTTTTACATTCAAGTTGCATACCCAATATGTTATGTATTAGTTACATGTACACATTGTATATATATGGACATCTATCAATCAATAATACACCATTCATTTTCTCCCATTCAATATTCTGTCACAGAAATCAAGCTTACATTTTAAGATGGAGGAAGTATTTGTGTTGCTGTTGGTGGTGTTTTAAATACAATGCTTTTAATTGGTAGAAAAAGTGGTATGATTAGAAAACATGTAAAACGAAGTTGAGTGAAGAGTTCAGAAACTTGCTCACATCCGGGGCACAAAAGTTGCCGCTGAAGCTACCTCTGATCCAGTGGAGGAGGGAACTATTGCTGTTTTGGTTGATGGAGCTTACTCATTTACCACTACTTTAGCAGCTTGTGGAGGGATTCTCAAGGATCATGAGGGCATGCCCGTTGAGTTTTTCATGTTTAATATCAGAGCAGGTGACCCTCTATGCTCAGAGTTGTGGGCGTGTTTAGTGGGGCTTCGTAGATCATGGGAGGGTTTTAGGAAGGTAAGCATGAAAAGTGATTGCTCCCAAGCAGTTGAGCTGATTCAGCAAGGAACTAATGAGTTGCATGCTCATGACAATATTATTGCTGAGATTAATAGTATGCTACAGAGAGAGTGGCTCAGGAAGCTGATGATCTTGCGGGAAGTGCTCTAGCTCTCCCACCTGGACTCCATTTTGCACCTATGTCGGGGGGGTTTGCTAATTCCTGTCTCGTAGATTAGTCGCTTTTTCCTTTTCCATTGTAGCAAATAAATAAATAAAGAGTTCAGAAACTGATGTGCAAAGTAAGAGTAACAAGTTCAATGATCCAACTACACCTGACATGGTGAGTTCGCTTGCAAGGAACAGATGGCAGAATGCTGACATTCTTTAATACTCCGTCCGGTCCACAATATAGGACGCTTCTTAAAGAATAGTTTGGTCTAAAATATAAATCCATGTAATTAAAACTCATGTCTAATTTTGTTTACTCATTAAATTTTCAAGCTCACATTTCAATAAGGGCAAAAGGGGAAAAGATTTCAATTTAAGACATATTTAGTCATTTAACTATTACTTCTTGTTTACTG
Organism: Inga leiocalycina; assembly: GCA_963242795.1. NCBI lineage: Eukaryota > Viridiplantae > Streptophyta > Magnoliopsida > Fabales > Fabaceae > Inga > Inga leiocalycina. The sequence continues at coordinate 63,816,339 of OY725320.1, forward strand.
CAAATTAATTAAACTACCTTATATTATGGAATGAAGAAGTATATGTTACACAGTGGTGATCACATGTGAACGTCTCCTTATTTCAAACAGTGACATTATTATACAACTTCGTTACATGATCAACTTGTTCACTTGTCTCTAAAAGAACAACCTTCATTTTCCACTATTTGGAAGTTGAAGCGGAACCAACCTCATCATTCCTTGCTCTCAAGTCACAACTATCTAAATCAATTGTCCCTTTTTTTTATTTTTGCAAAGTTGTCCTTTTACTTCCATCAACGCCAGATTCTGACTTTGTCCAAACTGATGTTGCCTGTGTTCTTCCGGCTTTACCTGAAAGGATTTAATTCAAAATTGAGGCCAGTGATGCTATAAATCATCATCAATATCCAATCTACTTTCCCTCTTGGAATTCTTCAGGAGGGGAGCAACATCAAAAACTCCAGGACTCCTTTCTCCATAACCGTACAGGTCCCTGCAACGAAGCAGTATTTGCAGAACCTCTTTCATGGAAGGCCTACAGCTGGCAGTATTGCAGTGCACATCACCCCAAGTCTGAAGACACGGCATATTTCATCCATATAGCATGCTTCCATAATTTCCTTGTCTAGAACTTCCTCTACATCTCCACCCAGTTGCACATGTCGCCATGCCCATTCTGCAAGAGACGAGTGTTCATCTCCACGGTTCGCTTCCTTCCCAGTTGTAAGTTCCAGCAACACCGCTCCAAAACTATACACATCGATCTTTTCATTGATTTTCGTTGTTTGAATATATTCTGCATTTCAAAGCGAGAATTGGCGTTAGATTGAAACTCATGCATATGAACACTTGAAAGAGATGGAAATATGGTTGCAAGTAAATCACCTGGAGCAATATAGCCGAATGATCCAGCAACCCCTGACATGGTGAGTTCGCTTGGCTTGATCAATATTCTTGCTAGACCAAAGTCCGCAACTTTTGCATTGAATTCAGAATCCAAAAGGATGTTACTTGTTTTAATATCACGATGAACAACGGGATGTGGGCAATCATGGTGCATATAGGTCAGACTATCTGCAATCTTTTCCGCCAATCAAGAACAAAATTATGGTTTAACCTATTCTTCTTGTTCAGCCAACGATCAAGGCTATTGTTTTCTAGATATTCATACACAAGCAACAGGGAATCATCATTTGACATGCAACACAACAGCTTCACAATATTGTTGTGACGAATGTCGCTCAAAATCTTAACTTCAGCTAGGAATGCATCCTCAAGTTTCTGCTCCCACTTCTTGTTATTGAATATCTTCTTCACATCGACGTAGCCTAAACCATCTACGGGGACTTGGTATACCGTACCATACACACCACTGCCTATAATATTTTGATCTGTCAAAGATGATACAATGTTCATTTCTGAGAAACTAAACCTCTGGAAGTAAGTCAACTTCCATGAATTATCCAATTCTTTCTTTCTTGATTTGTATAATCTAACAATCAAGAGTAAAACCAAGAAAGCCGCTAAGGAGGCCACAATCACTAGGCCTATGATCAAAGCAAGAGATGCAGATGATCTCTTTCTTAACCTTTCAATTTGAAGGTCAGAACCAGAATCGCACAAGGGAAGGTTTAGCTTTTTGGTATCAACACAGAGGCCAGAATTGTTTAGAAAGCTATCAGAAAAGCCACGATTTCCAAATTCACTAGGAATCTTCCCTTTGAAAAGATTGGAGGAGAGATTGAGGTTTGTGAGGGTCATTGACAATTTACCAAGCTGAGGTGAAATAAGACCGGAGAGCTGATTATTTGACAGGTCTGGTTGTAATAGGTTGGGTAAACGATCAATAGAATCTGGGATTGGTCCAGAGAGTTGATTGTGGCTCAAATTTAGAGCACTGAGAGATTTCCAAGATATGATTTCTGATGGAAGTGGACCTGTTAGCTGGTTTTGATCAAGCAACAAATTTGTTAGCTTAGGAAGAGTGGTTAGCTCTTGTGGAATACTCCCATTGAAGAGATTCTTACTAGCTTCAAACTTGACCAGATTCTTCCAGGTAGATACTCCTACTGGAATTCTACCAGAGAATTGATTGTTGCTTATCATCAAACTTGAAAGATTCCAAGCCAATCTTTGAGGTAGCTCGCCGGTGAACTTGTTGCTGTTGATCATTAAAGTCACCAAATGATATGACGTCCAAAGGCCTGCAGGGATTTTGCCTGAAAAACTATTATTTTGAAGAAACAAGTGTTGCAGGCTATTGTTGCAGCTTCCTAATGATTCTGACAGCTCCCCACTTAGATCATTGTCATTAGCACTTACCCCAACTAACTTGCCATTGTAACATAAATCCTCTAGCAATTTTCCTGTTAATCTATTGGTTGCAACCTGAAAGGTTTCGAGTGGCGAATAACGACCAAAGTAAGGAGGCAGAGTACCTGATAGACTGTTTTCAAAAACCACGAAATCCACTAGAGCTGGCAGATGAGCAAGGCTTTCTGGTATCTCTCCTGATAGTTGATTCATTTGCAGACTGAAACCTGTTAGCTTTGTGAGCTTCCCTAAACCATCTGGGATTTTTCCAGTAAGAAAATTCTTAGAAACATCCAGTACAGTCAGATTCAGAGCTTCAATTTCTGTAGGTATTTCCCCAGATAGCCTATTGTTCCAAAGATACAATACGTTGGCGTCAGCACCTAAATTCTCATACGATCCAATGAATCTTCCAACTCCACCTCGTATTCTGCAAATCCTATATGTGGCAGCACTTACAAAGTAAATGAATAATCCAAGTCACGTCCAAGGACGTTGTCCCTTAAGAGCTATTCCACAACCACCGGTTAAGGGAAAGCGGCACTCCCCAGGATAAAACGGATCCTTCCTGCAAGAATAGAGTGAACAGAACAACGAAATATAATAGAACTCAGCAAGCAAAAATCAGAGGAGGAGAGGAGTGCTCGAAGGCTCATGAGCTAGATATATAGACCTCTAACCAAAGTACTTTATATAGGCCTCACCACACCAAATGTTGGCAGCCTTTAAAGCATCATAAGTGGGCAGTTTTTATTAACATAAAGTGCCATGAATGTGTTTAAATAAGGTTCTGAACGTTGGGCATAAGAAGCCATTAGAAAGCTATACATTAGACATTTAAAGCATTTTGATATTTGAATAGAACCAATGTCCAAAAATCATTATTTTTGTTAAGCAAAATGGCATTTTCTATATGGCTGATTATTCAAAATCTGTAATTCCATATTTCTCAAAAATCAATTAATAAAAGTGCCCAGTCTATGTTAACTCACACACGGGAAATTGCCGGATTTCCATGTGGCCATGTGTGTGAGTCCACTCCTCCTCTTGACCCATTTATTAGCTCAAGATCACAAGCTTTTATTTAAACTTTTGTGCTTCCACATTCTTGAGCAATATAGGACTTTTCCATTTTGACACACCCACAAATATACAATAACTCCAACAATCCCCCACATGTGTCAAAAGGGAACACCATTAGCTGAGTTGTGCACACGGGTATAACCATTATATCTGGTGGTCCTAAGAACTTAAAACCAGACCTAGACTTATAACACTTAATACACAGAGATGTCGGTGGTCCTAAGAACTTAAAACCGCTCATCTCTTAGGCGTATACTAGAGGCATTAAGAGTCAGATTATACCCCCCACATTTCGCTGTTAACGCAGTTTTGCACATTAAGACGGCCATGCGCGTGCCTGGTGCATAACGAATGCTCTAGAGATTTTGCCACGATCTCATAGGAGCAGGCCCACTCCACATTCATAGAGGTGATTTCATGAAATGTACCTGCAATGAGTACATTATCCCGTAGGGTTATGAAATCATTAAGAGCTTTTGCTCAGCCTCACCAAAATGCATTCTAGCACTTTCTCATGCCATAGGAAGGGACTGATAATTTATTTTAGTGCTAGCAGAACTAACAAATGACTTGTTCTTACCCATTGAACCTCCTTCATGGGATCACCAATCACAGAGGTTGGGTTGCCATCGCTGTTAATTTCGTATTGGCTTTGGTCCCATTCCCCTCGGCTAATTGAATTTTTCCCGGGATTTGCTAACGGATCCATTGGTCAATTTTTTGACCTTACAAATCGATTGAGATAACTCCACAATTATTAAGCATGCTTGTTCACAATATATCTCAAACGATTTCCACTTGAACCATTGCTCTTTCTACAATGGCTATTACGATTTAGTAATCACAACTCATTGACATAAAATGTTAATTTTACACCCAAAATTCTTGCTAAGAGGTTTTCAATAACTTAGCCTCCAATTTTAGCCAATTCCAGAGTAACATACTCTGACTCACATAATAATTTATTTTGGCTACTAGTAGATTTTCTCATATACAACTGAAGTTTAAATTCAGTTAACATCCGTATATCTCAATATAACAGGAATCCACTACACATGATACCAACAGTTATGATCACTACTACAAAAAGGGGTTTTAACGTCCCTATTTTGGCACTTTTAACGTCCAAAAACTGGGGGACGTCTATGTAGGGGGCGTAGTATATTTTAAGAAAAGACGTCCCAAAAAAGTTGGGACATCTAAAGTCCTCTATGGGGGGACTTTAGACATCCCAAATCTCAATTTGGGACGTCTAAAGTCCCCCTGTATCTAAAGTCCTCCATAGGGGAACTTTAGACATCCCAATTCTTAATTTGGGAAATTAAAATGTTTTATTTTTTTTAAAATGATTATTTATATTCTTCATTACCCAACAAATTAAAATTACAGAAATAGAATTGAAGATGGATTCATAAACCACAAAATGTCCCTTACGAAATGGTAAGGACTTCTAGCACTGCAATCTTTTTACTATATATATATATATATATATGTATAATAACAACAACTCATACAACCTAATATCATATATGTATAACAACAACTAGAAAGTGTCAAAATATTTGTCACCACACAACTACAAACTAATTGTTGTTCATTTCATCAAAATAAATATACATATGTATTTTCCTCGATTTCCAAGCTCCAAACGTATAAAACAAAAACATTATTAGTATTGCATAACTACTAACAACTAGTTTATGATTCTGGAAAAAAAAAACAATCAAGGGAAACACACTCCAATAACTAGAATCATGTAAATAAATTGAAAGCATTATAATAATTTCATATTGCAAGTTTATCTTAATTCTTCATGTAAATTTATATTTAAAAAAAAAAAAACCTGATGAAAGCAGAGGAGAGGGCAGCCAATGGTGTCTATGTGCTTCCAAGGTGGAGAGAAGACATTGGAGGAGTTGTGTATGCACAGTGGAGAGGAGAGGTACGCCGGAGGCTGAAAGCAACGAAGAGAGTGGGAGGTCTACGCCGAAGGGTGGAGGGGGCAAAAAAGGTGGAGGAGGTGTACGTCGAAGGGTGAGAGCAAAGAAGGTGTTATGAGAATAGAAGGAGGTAGAGGAAAAGGGAATGAAGAAAAGGAAGAGAGGAAGAAGATTGAGGAAGACGAAGTCACGGGAATGAAAGAAAAAAGGAAATGCAGAAAAAAGGGAAGAGAAGTCATGGGGATGGGAAAGATGGAAAAAGAGGGATGAGTTTCTGACATGGGAATGAAAAAAAAGAAAGAAAAGTCTCACGTATGTCAGAATTTCTGACATGACTTTAGGAGCCCCAAATTTTTTTGGGACTCCTAAAGTGTGACTTTAGGCATCCCAAATCCCATTTGGGAGGTCTAAAGTCTCTACTTTATGCGTCCCAAATCTCATTTGGGACGCCTAAAGTAAGTTAAATTTTTTTAATTTACTTTTTTGGCTCCAGTAAAAATCTTTAAGCGTCCCAAATAAAATTTGGAACGTCTAAACTCAACTTTAGGCGTCCCAAATTCAAATTTGGGACGTCTAAGGGTTTTTCTATGTACACATAATTACGAAAATACCACCGCCTTCCTTTTTAACCACCCAATTTTAAAATTGGGACGTCTATTGGAGTGGTTATATCATAATTCTGTAGTAGTGGATATCCACATAATTAATATATACTCAATCTCTATATAGCACATAAGCTATATCACAGGGATTAGTATCCACTAATTACTACATCAAATCCTCATAAATTTGTGCATATACACGAATTGAGCTGCAAAATTTGTTAGTATCATAAGGAATATCCACATATATATCCTTTCACCAAAATAATTACATACCCTCAAATTTTGAAAATCATATTTATCTACCATAGATAAATGATTAAATTTTCACGGACATAATGCTTATTTCAAGCAACACAAAAAATTTGATAATTTGCAAAATTTGCTCCTAGTCATAAAATTTGCTCTTTGCAGCAAAAAACAAATCCTCCATATAATTATTCTTAAATCACAACTTGATTTTCTCAAATGAGTCTAGAAACAATCTGCAACTTTGAAATTTATAAGGTGCCCCCACATGTTAAGCACCCCTACACTTTCAAATATCTCAAATTATATATGAAAGTATTTTCACATAATTAAATTAGAATCTCACCATATAATCCCCTTCCATTCTAATTAGGATTAGAATTTCTCAAATATCGTGTTACCACTCACAATTAGGGTTTTGCATGATAATCTTTATTAAATCTCATCATTTAAGCTCATAAAGATATCTAATTTCCACAACAAAATTAGATAAAACCACCTTATAAAATGTACCTTTCCCCTTGTGAGATAATCACACAGCTCCTGCATCTCAAGGCTAACAAACTATAATAGGTTTTTATACATAATTATATTGCTAGCATCAAATTTATTATATGTCATAACAAGGTAAAAAGATCAATACCAGTAGACCTCTATCATGTGTTTAACACATTCAGATCACAAGATAAAAATAATTTGAATGGCCCTTATAAGTCCATATAACTTCAAATGCTGTTTTGTTTTGAAGTCTGCCACTCTTCATTAATTTGGAATATTCTCAAATAATATCATTCTAATTTTACAAAATATCAACACCAAATCTCCAATATTTGTTTCCCAATAAAATTAATGGTTCTTTTATACACATGGGATGTTGCTTTCAAAACTCACGCACACCCCCACAATTTTGATATTGCAATTGCGTATAGCACACAAAAAATTTCCTTTCTATGATTGACTATCATGGGGTAAAAACACAAATCATAACAACTCGTAAATTATGATTAGACCACAATATCAAGATGACAATATAACAGTCATGATAAATTGTTGCTAATAATTAACTGCCGATATTGATATCATGACAGTTACAAAAACAAACCATCAGTAAGAATTATAATGTTGTTATCAATAGTAATAAAGTATTAGACTAACAATCTGTCCTCTTTGGACTTTATTACCAATTCAATGTCCATAACACAAACCCCTCAATTTAATATATAATTCCCTTATTATTACACCAGTGTCGTTTTCCACGGACATATAGAGGGCTATTAAATACTATTATTTTACCTTCTAAATCTATAAACACGTGGGTTGACTCAGGGAGATTGATCCATGAGCTCTAAATAGATTCTTAAATGCCCCTAATATTCTTCTTGCAGTGAACTATAACAGGCCATGCATTCACCGGTGACAACCAGAATTCAATGGTAATAAAGCTGCGATTAGTTGCTTTGTATAACCAATTCAAAAAATATTTCATGCACATTTAAATACAAATAAACTCCTCATTCATATCCACATGATACGCAACGGCCAGTCAAATGATTTAAAAATATCATGAATCAATTAACGTTAACATTTTTATTTTCCTTCCCGAGAGAAAATGAACGCATCAAAATATAAGGGAGCCACTTGCCTTTCATAAGAACCGAGGAGCAAACACAAATAATTATTTGAGTTTCAGTTATTATCACAATTAGCACAAAGACGCCACTAAGCCATTGGAATCAATGAGATTATTCCACATGACAACCACAAAGCATGAAATCGTGTGTCTATCTATAGATTTTTGGAAATACCTTATCAGCTTCACCTTGCTTTTGGAGAGATTTGAAACACAATTTTCCAGACATCTCCACCACCATCTATTGGGTCTTTATCTATCTTAAAGGTAGCATTTATGAGGTCTTATATGAGTCCGGCTAACAAACAAAAGTGACGTACACTTGGGGTTCACAACCACCATGGCCCTCTAGAGCATATAGCACATGCCCTACAAGCTAGTTTTATTCATAAAACATCATCAGACTCAGTGCCTTAACATATCCTCTTATATGTTCCATGAATCACCACATCAGGTATCCATGCCTTGCTACCAATACGAGTTACGAGATAACACTCAATTCTCAAATCATCCCTGGCCTCTACAATCACCAGAGGTTTATGCCAAACTGAGTTTAGCATCTCAAATAATGAATTATCTCCACATCAATACTGCCACAAAGACGATAAGGAGCAGCTTATTTTGGCCAGCTTCTCTATCTCATGAGATCTCAAAAACTGTCCTAAAATGAGACACAAATAAAAACGTGAGACCAAGTCAACATCCCTACATAGGAGGAAAATACCAATTGAAATAAAACCATCAAATTAGGACAAAGCTCAAAGGCCTCCTTATTCAAGAACTTTGTTGTTGATGCACACACCAATCAAAAGGATTAGCATAGAATAGCTCTTAAGATTGTTGGCGTCAGCACCTAAATGCTCATACGATCCAGTGAATCTTCTAACTCCACCTCGTATTCTGCAAATCCTATATGTGGCAGCACCTACAAAGTAAATGAATAATCCGAGTCACGTATAAGGACATTGTCCTTAAAAGCTATTCCGCAACCACCGGCTAAGGGGAAGCGGCACTCCCCAGAATAAAACGGATCCTTCCTACAAGAATAGGATGAACAGAACAGTAAAATATAATAGAACTCAGCAAGCAAAAATCAGAGGAGGAGAGGAGTGCTCGAAGGCTCATGAGCCAGATATATAGACCTCTAACCAAAGTACTTTATATAGGCCTCACCACACCAAACGTTGGCAACCTTTAAAGCATCATAAGTGGGCAGTTTTTATTAACATAAAGTGCCATGAATGTGTTTAAATAAGGTTCTGAACGTTGGGCATAAGAAGCCATTAAAAGGCTATTCATTAGACATTTAAAGGGAATTGAAGAAATCCATTTTGATATTTGAATAGAACCAATGTCCAAAAATCATTATTTTTATTAAGCAAAATGGCATTTTCTATATGGCTGATTATTCAAAATATGTAATTCCATATTTCTCAAAAATCAATTAATAAAAGTGCTCAGTCTATGTTAACTCACACACGGGAAATTGCCGGATTTTCATGTGGTCATGTTTGTGAGTCCACTCCTCCACTTGGCCCATTTATTAGCTCAAGATCACAAGCTTTTATTTAAACTTTTGTGCTTCCACATTCTTAAGCAATATAGGACTTTTCCATCTTGACACACCCACAAATATACAATAACTCCAACACAATATGCTTAGATTCTTCAGAGCAAACAAACTACTGGGGATTTGCCTATTTAAGCCATTCTCCGAAAAATCCAATTCCTCCAAACTCACCGTTTGCCCAATACTTTCTGGAATTTTCCCAATCAAATTCATGGATTTCATTCTAAAGGTCTTCACTTTTTTCAACTTGGTGAAGCTCGCCGGCAACTGTGTAGGAGGAAGATTGGTGTTTAGGCGCAGGTCTAATAATTCAAGATCGGACAAGTCGCCTATTTCATCTGGGATACTGCCGTTAAATCTACAGAAGTAAAGTTGGAGATTTCTCAGCTCCTTCAACCTTCCTATGCTCGCCGGAATGTCGCCGGAGAAATAGTTGGCGGCAAGATTAAGGAAACGCAGGTTGGCCAATCGGTCAATATCATTTGGAATCTGACTCGTAAAAGGTGTGTTTGGAATAGCGATTGGAAAAATAAAGTTTCTCAATTTAATTTTTGGTAATCTTATTTTTTATAAAAGCTCGATTGTGTAATGTGATTTATGTTTGAATTGGTAATTGTATAAATGACTTTTATAAAAATAAAACTTATTTGAATTGTCTTAAGCATAAGTGATTTTTATGATAATAGTAAGAGAAAAATTAAATTAAATTTATAAAAAATTTATAAAAGTTAAAGTTGGGAAATTAGAGAAATAAAAACTACATAATCTAAAAAATACATTTGGAATCGGACCCGCAAAGTTGTTCTGGGAGAGGTCAAGGTACTCAAGCTTGGGGCACTCATAGAGAGATTTTGGGAACTCCCCAGTAAAATAATTAAACTGAAAATCAATAAAGGTGAGATTTTTGAGGTCACAGATAAAAGGAGGTATAGTTTTGGTGATGTTCATGTCACCAAAATCTAGTTTTGTGACAGAGCCACCGGTGCAGTCGATCCGAGGCCAAGAACAATGAGAGGAATTCGGTGGGACCCACTGATTGAGGAAAGGATGAAGGTGTTGTTTCATTTTAAGTAGGACTGTATGTTCTTGATCATACACCAGAGACTTGTTATTAGTCTCAGCATCACTCAGTACGAATAAGAAGAAGAAAATGGAGTATAAGAAATATGGCATTTTGACAAGAAAGAGGGGTTTTTCTTTTCCCTTCAAGTTCTTACTTGTTTTACTCACCAAATTATTGCTCAAGGAAGAAGAAGATACAGGTGATGTACTTAGAGGGTACAATCCTCGAACATGCCTGAAGACTCAGAACAGAGAGTCAATGCCATTAGAGTGGCCCCGAAGTGGGAAGTGAAAGGCAAACCAGAGGGTCCAAAACCATCATAGCTTGCTTGATTCATCTCTGGCAAATTGATAATGGTCATTATAAATTCTTTGAAGGAAAGATTAGAATAAAGTTTTTATGTGTGCGTTTGGAATGGCTTATTTTTGTCCAAAACGTACTTATAATTCGTGATTCACGGTATACGAGGTAAGTATGTGAGAGGAGTTTTATCTCCGCTTCTCTCCACTTCCCTTGTATTTCCCTTATGTGCCCATTTGGATTAGCGGTGAAGAGGTGGCTTTTTTATCATTTGATTTTTGAAAAAGTAAGGTAGGAAAAAAATTGAAAATGTAAATGTGATTTATGTTTGGATTAGCAATGGCAGGAGTGACTTTTTTTTTTCTAACCTTGAATATGTTTGTATTAGAGTTTGAAAAGCTCGTTTAGATGCAAAATGATTGAAAAGGGTATGAATCATATATATATTATTTGTATATATTGTGATAACTGAAGTGAAAAATTAAATTAAAATTAAAATTTGATAAAATACAATAAGTCAAGTTAATGCATTTTTTGGGACATTATTACATGATTAAGTACTAATTTGAGGACTAGAGAAATTTACAGAATAATACCCCAGAATTTATGAGAATTACAAGTGAATGAAGAAAAGGGATCGGGGAATCACAGAAAATGACCCAAATGTTTCATAAATTACAGTTAATTCTACAAATATTTCAACAATTTTCAGTTTAATCCCTCCTTAAAAACTTTTAAAGTTTGCAAAGAAATCCCTAATCAAATCTAATTTGACCAAAGCATCTTCTTCTTCTTTAGAACACTCGAACCAGTGAAGGCAAGCCATGAGATGAGTGATGACGCGAGACACCAACGAGACGCGAGGAGATTTGGACAGAGCTATGACGTGTGACGGCGACGCTTAGACACAAACTCTTGGACGGTGCTCTCTGAAATGCACCACCGGAAGCTCTGATTCGAAGGAAAATGAAAGCTCAGAGATCGCCTTTGTGCATGAGTCAACAACGCTCATGGAGTTGGGTGAGACAAAATAATGAACAAATGGGAAGTGCGGTGGAAAAGCTCCTTTGATTAGCTTCAAAAAAAAGCCACAGTATAGCCAAAAGTGCAGAGAAGATCAATGTCTTGCCAAACGGGATAAAAACTGCCACTGTGATTTTTTTTCTCTTACCGTGCAGTGGGGGCTGTCTATCGCTGTGCCAAACAAACCCTATATATTTGTTAGTTTCTTATGTTGTTTTCGAATTAGCTCTTAGAAAATAGTTTTGGAGAAAAAGTGAAGAATAATTTTTGAAAAATAGATTTTGAGTAGAATAGATTATCATAAAAAAATGATTTTAATAAAATAAAATTATTTAAATATTATGATCAGAATAGTTTTTTTTCATGGTATGAGGCTCACATAATGAGAAAGGAAAAATGAGAGTGAGAGGGTAGAGCCCACACAAAAATAAATAAATAAAAAAATGGATTTTTCTAAAACCTAAATTTTGAAATCAAAACCTAAATTTAATATCAAAATCATGATTTAAAAAAATTTTAAGTATTCAATAACCAAACTATGGTTTTGATTCAAAACCTAAAAAAAAATTCAAACCCACATGATATAGAAAGATCGAAATCCAAATGGAATCTGATCATCACACACACACCCAAGTTTGACTTCAAATTCACGTGGCACAAATTGATAGGATATTATTTAATGATGTGACGTGAACATATACTCCCACGTTTTCTATAACATTTGATGTGTTGAACTTATTCTAAATATATTATATATTTTTTATATTTATCAATATTTTTTTATTTTTTTTATTAATGCTTCTTTAAGAATAATTAATAAGAGGAAAAAATGAAAAAAAAAATTAATATTAACTAATTTCTTTAATCTAATCAAATTAAAAAAATATATCTTATATTAACTTTACGGTGGAATTAATTATGGAAGCAAGTTGGAGTTCTTAACTGTTCGATGCAATGAGCGAGGCACACGGATTGTTTAAACTTTAAAGGGTCTGTTTGGCAGAGCAGTGAGAGGGAGAACCGCACGTTTGAATTGAAAAAAGCTCAGTAGTAGGTTGGGAGAGACCGTTTGGTAACACGTTGGCTTCCATTACGCTTTAATGAAAAAGTGGCTTGTATATAGAAGCCCATTTTGATAGCTTCTGACTTCTATCTTCATCACGGTTACGGTAATTGCAGAGCAGAGAGGACCGTCGCACTTGCAGGGCATTTATTTGCTTACCAAACTTTGCTCTGCTCTGGTTTTGTAGTGGATAAGGCAAGGCACCGTGTTCTGATTTCTGCTGGATGTATGGCCATGGGATGATTTTTGCTACTGCTCCAAGCCTCCAACAGTGATAGCAGAATGCAGAAAACTCAGAGGCTGCCATCATCTCTTCACGACTGTCGCTCATGAATGAAGATGGGATGAAGAAAGGAATCTGTGGTAGATGATGATATGAGTACAGATGGCATATTTTGATTAGATAAATGGTGGACTGATGTAAGCATTTCCTTTTCCATTTCTACTCGTACTTCTGCAGGAAAAATGTCGTGAAGGAGAATAATGGCACAATTTAGAATTTTAACATAAACATTTCATTTTTTTATTTCTACTCAGGCTTTTATTTGGTTGGGACACTAATGTTATTAGTACTATCAAGAAGAGGTCTTCAAAGAGGCTGGTTCCGTATAAGCTTGAGATTATGCTGAAAACTTGCAGATTCTTTCATTTCTTGTATCTTTTTTTGGTCAATTTTCATTTCTTGTATCTCAATATATACAAATTATATATATATATATATACATAGTATTCAATAACATCCATGTCCTTTTCAGTTATTTTGCATCTAAACGGGCTTTCAAACTCTAATCTAAATAGGTTCAAGGTTATAAAAAAAAGTCACTTCTGTCACCACTAATCCAAACACAAATCACATTTACAATTTTATTTTTAATCCTACCTTACTTTTTTTAAAATCATATGGTGAAAAAAACCACTTCTTCACCGCTAATCTATACAGGTACTAAGTCAAGTGGGGAAGCTGGAAGCCGCACATCATTGTTTCTTATTACTCCCTTCGGTCCTAATTATAAGATAAATTTGATTTTTTTAAAGAAATTAAGGAAGCCAATTAAATTACTTTAGAGTATTTATATTTATATTTTTTTCTCTAACTTAATTAATTTGACTAATAAACTGATATATAATCTAAAGATATTAAAAATATAAATATTTTAAAATAATTTAATTATTTTCCTTAACTTCTTTTAAAAAATCAACTTTATTTTATAATTAGGAACACAAATTTCTTTTGGCCCACAACCGCACGCCATTGTTGAAGGTTTGAACGCATCACGTTCGAAAAGGACAAAACATGTCGACGTAAAGGGGAAGTAAAATTAAAGGGTTTAATAAGAAGAAAAAAGCACACTTATACTAAATTAAAAATTGACCGAAACTACAATTATCTCAATAATGGTTTTCCCAAATATTTAATCCCAAATCAAAATTTGATTGATGTATTGGTCTAAACTCTAAAGTGTCATTTCCCAATAAAAAAAACAAATGGGAGAATGGTGGCTAGCTTAAGACCCATTTTATAATTATGATTAAGTTTCCAAAAATTTTAAAATTCTAGGAAAGTCCCATAGATGTCCTATTTCATCATCATAATTAATGTGAAATGATAAAATTACTCTTTAAAAATCATTCATCAGATTCTATAAGCAACTTAGCTCCATAGATATAGGAACTGGTGATTAAAGGCTTGCTTGATTCCATTTTTAAAATCTGTCAAAAACCAAAAAATATTGGAAAACTTTTTTCAATAAATTTTTAAAAAAAATAAATAACGAAAATTTGTTTTTAAAAAATAAAAAAAATTAGGTGACTTTTATTTTTATTTTTCTATTTTTTATTTTTTGGTGTCGTCACCCATCACTATCAACATCATATTATTGTTGTCACATCACTTCAAGAATATATTTTTAAAAAAATAACTATTCAAATAGATGTTTTTTGTTTTCTTTTTTTAAAAAACTTGTTTTTAAAATAATTTTATAAAATTGTTTCTATAAACTAGAAAGCAGAAACAAACGGCCTGCTTTTACAACTATATCCCATTTCCTATAGGAAATTTTTTTTTTTTTGATTACATAGGGCACGGGATTGAACCCATGAAATGGGGGAGGGGGAGTGGCCTAAGGCCACTTGGGTGACCACTTCACCTAATGGTGCTGGTCTTTCCTATAGGAAATTTTGATAATTAACATGTGAAAGTATTTTAAAATTTCTGTACAGCTTCCTTTTTTTAGTGGTTTAGTATTAATTTACAACTAGTTACCTTTTACTTTTTAAGTGGGAATATTGTAAAAAACTGAAAAAAATAATAAAAATTGTTAAAATAGCTTCAACTCTGTAGGATTGACTCTGGTCCTTATACTCAAGTGTCAGACCTTAAAAAATAACTGTTTTTCTTTATCTCAATTTATATTATCTTTAGAAAGTGATATCGAACATAGTTTTATACAAGGTTTGAACGCATCACGTCTTAAAAGGACAAAAGGTAGTGGCAGTGGCAGACCTTGACTTTACGCGACAAGAGCCAAAGTGGAGGAAGTTGACTTTGCGCCACAAGAGCCAACAACCCATTTCTTATGCTTTCCTATGGATTTTGGATGTATTGTAAATTGTTTTGGTGTTGTGGTGGATTAGCTTATTTTTTAAGAATAAGTATTTATTATGTAAATTGAGATAAAACTCTTTTCATATACTTATTTTATATATCGTAAATCATAATTTATAAATACTTATTGTCAAAAATAAGTTATTCTAAATGAACGCTAAATATGGTTCAAGCAGCCGTGAGCCATGTTATATTAAAATATGATACAAATATTTGACGATTATTAATCATCAAGTATATATGATTTATTTGACACTTAGTGTATGTTTGGGTAAGCTCCAACTGTGACCACAGTAAATCCTTTTTCACAAATCGAGATAAAACTCTTCTCATATATTTACCTCATAAACCGTAAAATCTATTCTCCAAAAACTAATCCAAACACATATTTAATTTAAATAACCCTGAAGTAGGTTTATTTACAAGTGAAGACATCACAATTTTTGACCAAAATTGAAACCTAACTATTTGGTGCCTTTTCTACTGTAACAATCAAATAAATTATCTGTATTTGGTGATAGTTTGTATGCCATTTTATGCAGTAGTGACTTTTTTGGGGGGAAAATCATTCTGGAGATAATTGGAGTTCCTCCCATTTTCAATTTGATACTTGAATATTTTTTTCTTATTAGATCTTATAATTTTATTCTTATCACTAGTCCATGTAACTTTATTTTGTTAGTATTGTTAACCAATATATAAAAGCTAATTGTGATTAATTTTTAAAATTCTAGTAAAGTCCCATAGATGTCCTATTTCATTAAAATTAATGTGAAATGACAAAATTACTCCTAAAAAATCATTCATTAGATTCTATTTGCAACTTAACTCCATAGATATAGGAACAGGTGACTAAAGGCTTGTTTGATTCCATTTTAAAAACCTGTTAATATATATATATATATATATATATTTGGAAAATTGTTTTCAATAGATTCTTTTAAAAAAAATAAAATTTTTTTTTAAGAAATAAAAAATAAAACAATTTTTAGGTGTTTTCTTATTTTTATTTTTCTATTTTTTTTATGTCGTTACCTATCCACTATCGATATCACACCACCACTATCATGTCACTATCGGCAATGGCCGCCGTCACGTCACTTCAAAAATAAATTTAAAAGAAAACAACTATTAAAATGGTTTTTTTTTCAAAACTACTTTTTAAAAATAATTTTATAAAATTTTTTTGAAAAACTAGAAAACACAAACCAACAGGCCCTAATTTTACAAGTATATCCCATTTCCTATAGGAAAGGTTGAAAATTAACATGTGCAATTATTTTAAAATTTATGTTCAGCTTCCTTCTCTAGTGATTTAGCATTAATTTACAACTAATTACCTTTTACTTTTTAAGTGGGAATATTGTAAAGTAACAAGTACAACAACCCACTTAATTAAAAATTTAATTCAATATAATCAGAGTTAATGATGGTTAAAGAATTATTTGAATGATTAAGAATTGCCACATGAATGTTTGGAAGGTAATCCAATCACTTATGTGTTTGGGTAAGCCTCAAACCGTGGTTTCAAAAGCCTTTTTTCGTAAATCAAGACCAATATTCTCTTACATACTTACCTCGTAAATCATAATAATTATTCTCTAAAAGTTAATCCAAACACATATACTACTTTGTGTATATAACGATTTGATATTGGACGGTGTTGGGTAAAAATAATTTCAATTAGATGATATTGTGAATAATAATTTGGGGAAGTTCCAAAAAAAAATATTTTGGAAAATGGGAAAGGACAATTTATTGCTCTGAAATTGGGAAAGGACGAGTTAGTTCACTGTCAGATGGGAAGAGGAATATGGGATTTTGAAATCTCGGTGAAAAGATAAAAATGCCCTTCAGCCCTCCTTCTTTCTCAGCTCGGAATAACAACACCGGCCTCTTTATTAACAATACCGGATTCTACATTAACAACTCCATTTTCTTCTTTCACAATAACAAGTTTTAGGGCCAATAACAACATCTCTCTCTTTATTAACAACACCGTATTCTACATTAACAACTCCACTTTCATCTTTCACAATTAACGAGTTTAGGGTCAATAACAACACCTATCTCTTTATTAACAACACCATATTCTACATTAACAACTCCACTTTCTTCTTTCACAATTAACAAGTTTAGGGCCAATAACAACACCGATCTTTTTATTAACAACACCGTATTCTACATTAACAACTCCACTTTCTTCTTTCACAATTAACAAGTTTAGGGCCAATAACAACACCTATCTTTTTATTAACAACATCATATTCTACATTAACACCTCATCTCAGTTGTAAATCTCGGCCATCTTAGTTGCAAATCATATAGCTGATTCAAATCTCCTTGGGGAACCCACCGAAGATCCGCTGCAACCTTGTGATTATAGCCTCGTCAATCCTCTTTGAATGAGATCTCACTCATGGCCGCTGATCTATTCCAGATCGAACTACCGCCCAGTACCTCCCTCCCAGTAATAGGCACCAATCTCCAATCATCTCCTTCCACCACCGAAACCAGCCATCAACACGCTCCCAAGAGAGTGTCCTACTCCCATCTGCCCGATGAAGGAAAAGTGACACCGACAGCTGCGCCTCACCCACAGGAAGATAGTGGAGTTGTTAATGTAGAATATAGTGTTGTTAATAAAGAGAAAGGAGTTGTTATTGGCCCTAAAATTTGTTAACTGTGAAATAAGAAAGTAGAGTTGTCAATGTAGAATACGATGTTGTTAATAAAGATATAGGTGTTGTTATTGGCCCTAAAACTTGTTAATTGTGAAAGAAGAAAGTGGAGTTATTAATGTAGAATACAATATTGTTAATAAAGAGAGAGGTGTTGTTATTGGCCCTAAACTTGTTAATTGTGAAAGAAACAAGTGGAGTAATTAATGTAGAATACGGTGTTGTTAATAAAGAGAGAGGTGTTGTTATTAGCTCTATACTTGTTAATTGTGAAAGAAGAAAATGGAGTTGTTAATGTAGAACGAAGGTGTTGTTATCAGAATGAAGGTGAAGTGCATGGAAGTATAGACTCTTTGTGCGATTTTGGTGTTATTAATGTAGAATACGGTGTTGTTAATTAAGAGACCGTTGTTGTTATTCCGATGTGGAAAAAGGGATGACTGAAGGGCATTTTCATCTTTTCGCTGAGAGTTCAAAATCCCAGATTCCTCCGCTCGTCTGACAGCGAACTGACTCTCATCCTTTCCCAATTTCAGAGACTGAATCATCCTTTTCCATTTTCCAAAGGATTTTTTTGGCATTTTCCCTAATAATTTCAAGAAGTATTTTAACTTGTAGATGTAAAATCCTTTCCTTGAAACTCAATTCTCAAAACAATTAATCAAATCTTCTGATAATGAACAATACCATTTTACAAAAGGGAAAACTTGAACCCGAAGGTCAACTATAGTAAAAAAAAATTACAACTCAGCTTTCAAAAGATTATCATGATAGAAATGAGTTCAATTAACTATTTGAAAACTCTACCATGGAAATAAAAAAATTATAACTCATTTTTCAAAATATTACCATGGTAAAAAATAGTTCAACTAATCATTTAAAAACTCTACCATGGTAATAAAGAATTTAATTCCCTACAAAAAAAAATATTATAACTCATTTTTTAAAAGATTACTATGGTAGAAAAAAATTCAACTAACTATTTGAAAACTTTACCATGGTAATAAAAAGATTAAGTTCTTAAAAATATCTACCAATAATGGAAAATAATATACTATTCATTTAAAATTGATCATGGATAATAAAACTCCTCTCATTGCTTCGCAAATCAAACCATAATTAATCAACATCTTTGGGCCTTGGACTTCTCTAAGTCCATAACATAATCATTCAACCACAAGCCTAATGTCAAATTCAATTATCAAAATACTTGAACAACAATTATCTCAAATATCAACTTGGGTTACTTATCTATAATGAGAAATAGTATAATTATAATATCACATCAGAGCATGCAGCATAAGCCCTATAGTGGCAATACACAACAATTCACCACATAAATAAAAAGGAGGAGGCTTTACAAAGATTATCACAATACTCAAGCCTCCGAAACCTTCCCTAACTGACTTGTAGAAGAACTATTACTTGAAAAAATGTTAAATTAACGGGGTGAGACAAAAGCCTCAGTAACTGACATTTCATCTCATCGGGTATACGAGTAAGTGCCCGTGAGGTGTCAGGTGGTACAGTTATAAAATCGTAGAATTATTAAAAATACCATATGTTGTTGGAATTATTATATAAATAATGCGCGTGTGCCAAATGGAATGAGTCTCACATTGCTTGGGAGTGTGAGAGTCCAAGTGTATGAACTTGGATAAGTAAATGAGTCAAGAGGAGGAATGAACTCGCACAACAACAAACCACATGGAAATCCGGCAATTTCCCCTGTGTGCGAGTTATAGACTAGACACCTTTTTTTCTATAGGCATTTTTGAGATATAAAAAAATAAAATTATTTTGGAACAAAATACTTACCATTAAATGTCACAATTGCTTAGCCTTTAATAGTGAAATATGGGCGTTGCAAAGTTCAAATACATGATTGTCCACATTTATTTGTGGGACCTACACATTGGAACTCTAGAAGCATGAATCAACTTTTCCGTTGCTTTTGTGAACGTTTTTTTATTGCTTTAAAGTCTCATATTAATGGCTTTAAATTATTTAATGGGTCTTTATTGTTTTTAACGTGTGAGCATTATGGTATTTAATGTCCAATGTTTGGAAACGTCAAAGTTAATATCTGTAATGTTTGAAACCCTATGAAACCATAGATTTAATCACATTAATGTGATTATTTTGTGAATTTTGAAATGGTTTGTTGCCTATATAAAGGGTGCTTCAGTTTGAAGTTTAACACATCCAACTCTTGAGCCTTCAAGCACTTCTCTCCTCCTCTAGATTTTGCCTACTGAATTCTATTATATTTTACTGTTCTGTTCACCCTGTTCTTTCAGGAAGGATCTGTTTTATCCAGGGGAGTGTCGCTTCCTCTTAGCCGGTGATTGTGAAATAGCTCTAAAGGACAACGTCCTTGGATGTGACTTGAATTACATGGTGTATTTACAGAAACTACGTTAACAATCTTAAGAGCTAGTATGGCTTCTGTTCCTCCTGCTGGTGCCGGAGCTAGTGCCGAAGCTAACAATGCTACTGCTTCTGAAACAAACAACACTAGTGCTGGTTCTAACCCAATAGTGGTGCTTATGCCAAGACATTTTCCAGACATTTCCAAGATAGAGTAATTTGAAGGGGAGAACTTCAGACGCTGGCAAGAACGTGTCTACACTATTCTTGACATGCATGGAGTTGTTGATGCACTTACACAGCCTGTGCCTTCCCTAGATGCTAACCAAGTCCAGAAGGATGCTTGGGCCTATGCTAACACGGTTTACGGACACACTCTTATTACTACTTTATCTAATGATTTATTCGATGTGTACTATGTCTATAAAGAAGCAAATGAGATATGGGGATCACTTATCCTCAAGTACACTGTTGAGGATGTTGGAAAGCATGAGTTCGTGATAGGAAACTTTTACAAGTGGGAGATGATAGATGACAAAGACATCAAACTCCAGATCAATGAATACCACAAGTTGAATAAGGAGCTTCGAGTTGAGAAGATCAATTTGTCAGATGAGTTCGTGGCTGGTATACTTGTCACACCCTCATTTTATTTTCACCTATTTCAGAGTATTTGCGGAAACAATACGCAGTTCAATGGGCAATACAGGAATAACATAGATATACTAATATTATGTGCGCGATTACGGAAATTCCCCATACGGGTTCGTACTTGATAATTACAATGAACGTAGCCTCATAGTGCTACGTGGGTGTCTAAATACGTCTCAGTGAATGGAGACATCTTCTCGTCTTCACTTCACTACTGCAATCCCCTTCGTACGGTTCTCTTTATTGTTCTCAGCATACGTTCTGTCTTTTCCTGTCTAAATTGTTGGTAGGGGAGGGTGAGATTCTGGGGAATCTCAATAGGAAAGTAATACCAATATGGATGCAAGATAAGTGCTTAATGCATAACATGCTTGCATTACATAACTCATGCTCACACAATGACATATCTGCATGCTCAATGTTTCAATCAACATACGTATGGCCATAGCATAAATAGAAACAGAGCTTCAATCATTCATATATGTTTTACATAATCAAGCAAAGAAATAACATGCATCAATACACAAACACAAATATCAATACATGCAGGAGAGATAAGTTCCCTACTTTAATCGCCCTTCCCTGATCTTCAAATAACATGCCTCGATTTGCGTGCCAATCCCTCGAGCTCTCTACTCGGTCCTAGAACGTCAAATATACAGTTTAGACACTTCCATAGTGTTTTTGGTGGTTATATTAGTCTATGATGAAATTTTACCAAAATGCCCCTGGACCCCGGCCCAGCCCTGCCATACCCAGCCCGATGACACGTTTTCCCAAAATTTTGACTAAGGCTATTCTGACACATTTTGGCCCAAGGAATCCATTTTCGAGCTCGAAATCACCAATTTCAATGTCAAATTATGAAAATACCCTTGACAGCCCCTATTTAGGTATTTCAGTGGCGTTTTCATAATTATGCTTTTTCGGCCTCTACCGAAAAAGTGCCCAACTGTAACCCCACCTATTTTTGCCCACTGACTCCAATGGAACCATTTATTTCATGAAAATCCAACTCCTACTACCATTTCTGGTCTGACCGAAATATTGAAAGGAAAATAGAAAAATGTAGCTTTTTGTTTTAGCTTCCAAAACTTGTACTTTTCCACTTCTAATCCTTGATTAACTCATTTAAACACTTCATAATCATGATTTAAAGGATTTTGGGCAGCATAAACCCTTAGGATTATGGCTTTTCCAATTTACAACTTAACCAAAAATGACATAAACCAAACAACAATCACCAACAACAACTTCAATACACAAAGAAGTTGAGATTTTGGAGATTACCTCTTGATCCTTG
The DNA here is from genome assembly GCA_963242795.1 of Inga leiocalycina. NCBI lineage: Eukaryota > Viridiplantae > Streptophyta > Magnoliopsida > Fabales > Fabaceae > Inga > Inga leiocalycina. Next base: position 63,838,767 of record OY725320.1, read on the forward strand.
GTGTTTCTCTCTCCTCAACCTTGAAGATTAGCTTGCTAATCCATGGAGTTTATGGAAAGGAAAAGATTAGAGAAGAGATTTATGGAAGATTAGAAGAAGAAACCTTAAGAAATCATAACTTACCTTAGTCTTTCTCTTCTTCCTTCTCTTTAGAGCATGAAACTTCATAAACTCACTCTCTCTCTTCTTTATTAAGCCTTGAACGAAAATAGCAAGGAAGATGAAGGACGTGGCCTCATAAATTATCTCACATTTTCTCTTCATTTTTCATCCTAGTCCTTGATCTAACCAAAGGTTAGTATTTCTCCACCTTTCATATACACCATCATTCCATTTTTGTGTACACTCAACATTGCCATGCTTCCCTTTTGTGTACACTCAACCTTGATTATCATTTCCTTCTTCCTTGGTTGGCCAAAAACGTGCTCCCTCTTATGCTCCAACTAAATCAAGTGTTTCTTCCATTTACTCAAGTCAATTGGTGCAAAAGTTGGCCACCTAACCTTATGACATAAGTAAGGACTTATGACACAACAATTATCTCCATCATCTTTCATGTGGTGTTGACACTTGGTCTCATTGGATTTTGACACTTGTCTTCTCCTCCTTCATCCCTTAATTTCTAAAATAATTAAGAGAAAAAGGAAGATTACTTTATTTTCTTAAATTTTCGGAATAATGCCAATTCTGGCAGATTTTCTGCCTTAACTTTGAAAAATCATAACTAATTTTGTAGACATCATTTTAATGTGATTCCAAAGCCTACGGAACCCTTATTGAGTCTAGTTTCAAGAAAAAATATGGAATTTTACTGACCGGGATCATATCATTCCCAGATTTTCAATCTTTGACCGTTACTCCAGAAACTTTCCAGATTTTTTGGATTAACTTCAAAAATTCATATATTTTTGTACATAGCTTCAATTGAGTCATATGACCTATCAAATTAAATCTTAGGATGTTTACTTCCATTTTATAAAATTTCATAATTTTTGGTCATCATATGGTCTTCCAAAACTATATGACAATCTCACTGCCTCGCAGGCGATTTCACTGAAACCACTATTCCACTTTCAATTTTCAATATTTAATTCCTTTGGCCTTAAATATTCACCATTTCATTGAATATATATAATAATTACAATATATTCTTGGTAAATAAAATTTGGGATGTTACAATACTGATTGAGAAGCTGCCACATTTATGGAATGACTATAAGCAACAGCTGAAACTCAAACAGAAACAATTGAAGATACCAACTGAAAGGCGATACAAGCTGCAAAGGGCAAAGAAATGGCCGCTAAAGCAAACCTAGTTGAGGAAAAGCCATACAACAAGAGGTATGATCCCAAAAACAAAAAGAATAAAAATAAAAAACCTTACTACAAGCCTAAAGACACTAACCCCAAGAAGAAGATGGGCAATTGTTTTGTCTGTGGTAAACCAGGTCATTATGCAGCATAGTGCAAGAAAAGGGCTAAAGGAGATAACTCTCAAAGGGGTGGAAATCCTCTTAAGCCAGATGTGAATTTGGTTGAAGGAGATGATAGCAATGATGAAGAAATCATTGTTGTTGTGGTGTCACAAGCCCTTCTTATCTCTAATGTGAAGAAATAGGTGGTAGACTCAGGAGCTACTAGGCACATTGTGCAAACAAAGAGATGTTTACCTCATTTGAAGAAGGGGAAGACCACATTTATCTGGCTGATTCCTGAACTGCTAAGGTTTAGGGAAAAGGGAAAGTGGTATTGAGACTCATATCTGGAAAGACCTTGGCACTGAACGACGTGCTGTATGTTCCTGAAGTCAGAGCTAACTTAGTCTCTGCGATGCTACTTGGAAAAGTTGGGGTTAGGGTGTGTTTTGAGTCTGACAAGATTGTCATGACCAAGAACAATGTTCTTATTGGGAAGGGCTATTGGAAGAAGGGTCTGTTTGTTCTGAGTATTACTGAAATGAATGAGAATGCATCTTCTTCTAATTACTTGGTTGATTCTTTTGGTGTATGGCATGCTAGATTAGGACATGTTAATAAATCTGATATTAAAAGGCTGCAAAATCTTGGGCTTATTTATAAAACTAAAAATGATTTTCAAAAGTGTGAAGTTTGTGCAGAAATTAAGCAAGCTAAAAAACCGCATTTTTCTACTCAAAGAGAAACTAAGTTGTTAGCTTTAATTCATACTGATTTGGGAGATTTAAAACAAACTGAGACCAGAGGTGGTAAAAGGTATTATATTACTTTTATTGATGATTTTTCAAAATGTACCAAAGCGTATTTAATGAGAAATAAAGATGAGGCTTTTGAAAAATTTCTTTTGTACAAGGCAGAAGTAGAAAATCAATTACAAAAAAGATTAAAAGGGTCAGGTCAGATAGAGGAGGAGAATATTTTTTTATTAAATAATTTTTACGAAAAAGAAGGGATAATTCATGAAGTAACTTCTCCTTATTCACCTGAATCTAATGGTGTTGCAGAAACGACAAATAGAACTTTAAAAGAAATGATGAATGATTTACTTATAAGTTCTGCAACGCCTAATAACCTATGGGGTGAAGGCTTGTTATCTACTTGTTTTTTACAAAACAAAATACCCAATAGGAAAACTAAAAAGATACCTTATGAGTTATGGAAAGGTTTTGTACCTAACCTTGAATATTTGAAAGTGTGGAGGTATCTTGCTAAAGTATTACTACCTGATGTTAAAAAGAGGAAAATTGGTTCTAAAATTTCTGATTACATGTTTATTGGATATGCTCAACAAAGTGATGCTTATCGTTTTCTAGTTTTGAAAAGCGATATTTTAGATCATGACACAATTGTTGAAACAAAAGATGCAGAGTTTTTTGAACATATATTTCCTTTGAAGGTTTGAGTATATTCCTAAAAAAGTTGAGAATTCATCTGCTTCTTCTGAACAAAATTCATATGAAGTTTTGGTTAAGGATTTAAGGAGAAGTAAAAGACAAAAAAACAAACATCTTTTGGATATGACTTTTATACTTACTTGGTACAAAATGAACCCAAAATTTTTTATGAAGCTATTTCTTCTCCGGATGAATCCTTTTGGAAAGAAGCAATAAAAGCTGAAATTGATTCTTTAAATCAAAATAAAACGTGGGTTTTAGTAGACTCTCCTCCAGGAGCAAAGCTTATTGGTTGTAAATGGGTTTTTAGGAAAAAGTATTTGCCTGATGGAACTATTAATAAATATAAGGCTAGGTTGGTAGCCAAAGGATATACTCAAAAAGAAAATGTTGACTATTTTGATACCTTCTCTCCTGTCACTAGGATTTCTTCTGTTAGAATCCTAATTGCCTTAACTTCTATTCATAAACTTTTCATTCATCAAATGGATGTTAAAAGAGCTTTTTTAAATGGTAATTTAGAAGAGGAGATTTATATGGTACAACCTGAAGGTTGTATTATTCCTGGGCAAGAAAACAAAGTTTGTAAACTTGTAAATCTTTGTATGGTTTGAAACAAGCGCCTAAACAATGGCATGAAAAATTGGATCAAGTTTTGTTAAGTGGTGGTTTCTCTATTGTTGAGGTAGAAAGATGTGTTTATATAAAACTTGTAAATGGTGATTGTATGATTATTTGTCTGTATGTGGATAACATGCATATCTTTGGTACTAGCATGGGTGTTGTGCTTGAGACAACATTTTTTGTGTTCTAATTTTGATATGAAAGATTTAGGTGAGGGAAAAGTGATTTTTGGTGTAAAGATCATAAGGAATGATAATGGTATCATACTTTCTCAAGAACATTATATCGAGAAAATTCAGAGAAAATTTGAATCGTTTGATGAGTCTCTTATAAATACTCCTTATGATCCTAATGTGTATTTAAAGAAAAATATAGGAGATCCAGTTGCTCAATCTAAATATGCACAGATTATTGGGAGTCTGTTGCATTTAATGAACTATACCAGGCCAAACATAGCATATGCTGTGTGTATATTGAGCAAATATACTCATTATCCAGGCAATGAACATTGGAAGGCTCTGGTAAGGGTATTGAGATGCCTGAGAGGTACCATGAATTATGGTATTCATTACAGTGGATTTCCTGCTATATTGGAAGGATACAATGATGCTAACTGGATCTCAGTTTCAGAGGAGAGCAAATCCACTGGTGGCTATGTTTTTACTCTTGGTGGTGGTGTCGTAACGTGGAAGTCAGGAAAACAAACTATTTTAACCAGTTCCTCAAGGGATTCTGAGTTTATTGCTATAGAGTTGGCTGGTACTAAGGTTGAATGGTTGAAAAACTTCTTGGCGGATATCCCACTAGGTGGAAAATCAACACCATCAGTGTTTTTACATTGTGATAGTCAATCTACGATAGCTATGGCTAAAAATAAAACATTTAATGGTAAAAGCAGACATATTCGATTGAGACATAATATAATAAGGCAACTGCTAAAAGATGGTGTAATCTTAATCGATTATGTGAGGTCAGCAGTGAACCTTGCGGATCCGTTTACAAAACCCCTAAAGAGGAAACAAATCTTTGATTCATCAAGGGGAATGAAACTTAAGCCGATACGAAATTAAGAGCGATGGCAACCCAATCTCTGTGATTGGTGATCCCATGAAGGAGGTTCAATGTGTAAGAACAAGTCGTGTGTTAGTTCTGCTAGAACTACAATAAATTGTTGGTCTTTTCCTATGATGCCGAGAAAATGCTAGAATGGATTTTGGTGAGGATGAGCAAAGCTCTTAATGATTTCATAATTTTATGGGATGGTGTGCTCATTGCAAGTACATTTCATGAAATCACCTCTACGAATGTGGAGTGGGGCCGCACCTATGAAATCATGGCAAAATCTCTAGAGCATTTGTTGTGCACCAGGCACGCACATGGCCATCTTAACATGCAAAACTGCGTTAACAGCAAAATGTGGGGGTATAATCTGACTTTTAATACCTCTAATATATGCCTAAGAGTTGTTGGTTTTAAGTTCATAGGACCACCAACACCTCTATGTACTAAGTGTTATCGGTCTAGGTCTAGTTTTAAATTTATAGGACCACCAGATACAATGATTATATCGTGTGTGCAACTTAGCTAATGGTGTTCCTTTTGACACATGTGGGGGATTGTTGGAATTATTATATAGTGGGTGTATCAAATGGAACGAGTCTCATATTACTTGGGAGTGTGGGAGTCCAAGTGTATGAACTTGGATAAGTAAATGAGTCAAGAGGAGGAATGAACTCGTACAACAAGCCACATGGAAATCCGACAATTTCCCCTGTGCGTGAGTTATAGACTGGACACCTTTTTTACTATACGCATTTTTTAGATATAAAAAAATAAAATATATTTTGGAACAAAATACTTACCATTAAATGTCACAATTGCTTAACCTTTAATAGTGAAATATGGACATTGCAAAGTTCAAATACATGATTGTTCACATTTATTTGTGGGACCTACACGTTGGAACTCTAGAAGCATGAATCAGCTTTTCCGTTGCTTTTGTGAATGTTTTTTTATTGCTTTAAAGTCTCATATTAATGGCTTTAAATTATGTAATGGGTCTTTATTCCTTTTAACGTGTGAGCATTATGGTATTTAATGTTCAACGTTTGGAAACGTCAAAGTTAATATCTGCAACATTTGAAACCCCATGAAACTGTGGATTTAATCACATTAACGTGATTATTTTGTGAATTTTGAAATGGTGTGTTGCCTATATAAAGGGTTAATCAATTTGAGGTTTAACACTTCCAGCTCTTGAGCCTTTGAGCACTTCTCTCCTCCTCTAACTTTTGTCTGCTAATGTTTATTATATTTTGTTGTTTTGTTCTCCCTATTATTTTAGAAAGGATCAATTTTATCCTTGGGGGTGCCGCTTCCTCTTAATCGGTGGTTGCGGAATAACTTTTAAGAACAGCGTACTTGGACGTGACTCGAATTACACAGTGTATTTATAGGAACTACGCCAACATATGTATGCTTGTATATTAGTTCACAATATCAAAATCTCATTCCCATATTCATCACATAAGTGTATAAGAATCAATACATAAGAATTTATTCTTTGTCCTCCCTTATTTCCTCTACATATATATATATTCATAATATCATAACCTTATTCTCATATTTATCACATAAATATACAAGAATCAATACATAAGAATTTATTCTTTGTCCTCCCTTATTTCCTCTCCTGCCTTATATTCTCTGACTGAACCCATGGGCTAGCACCCACTCATATCATTGGTAGCTTAACTTAACAAGCTCACCGATCAAGTGATATGAACCTATCATAATCTACAGAACACAAGACCAGACCCATGGGTTCCCCCTCTAAAAATACATTAGTGGGGTGTCAAGGCCCTACTAAACACAAGTAGGCCAAAGGACTAACTAGTGCACACCTGGAAGTCAACCACTTTATTTCCTCTTTTTGTACAAGAATTCACCCCCTTATTTCCTCTTTAAGTAACCTCCCATCAAATCCACATCCACCACCCCCTCTCATATCAATACTCAAAAGATATAATCATTCCGGATTATCGCATGTCATTATCAATTCACAATTTGTCAAAATAATCTTTCCAATCTCATAAATAAATACCAAATTCATATAATATAATATCACTAGTCATTTTTCAATGAAAATAAGTCCTACAAGACCATTTTATTAACTACATAGTTTCAAAGTCCACATCATATATCAATAGCAAAATTTACAGTTCTATATATTTACAAATTACTCACAAACATCATACAAGAATGTACAACAAGAGAAAAGCGGTTACCTCTCGCCAAAGCAAATTATAATCATAAGATTCCTAATCCAAGAGCTCAATTACACACTAAAAATCAATCTACAACAATCAATTTATTATACATTAATAACTATTTGAGTTATTAGAAAAATTAATTTACTTAACTTAATTCTATAATTTTAAAGTTTGGAATTAATTACTCCCAAAAATTCCAATTTCACACTAAAATCCTAATTATTAATTTAAATATTTTTTTTAATTCAAATAACCTATTCAAGTAATTGATTATGATTAATTTCATTCCCTTACATAAAATCCCTAATTTAAAGTTTAGGACATAAAAAAACTAAATTGTAAATCTTCATCTTAAAAAAAAAATCTAAACCGATTAAAACCTCAAGAATACCTCCAATAATCCAAATAAATTATTTAACCCAAGTTTAATCGGTTAAAAAGTTCAGTGTAAAATTATTTATAGATTGATTATATAAAAAAATCATTATAAAATATTATACCAACTGAATAATAAAATCAAACCAATTAAAATTCACTATTATTCGTTCTTTACATTTCTGTAGTCATATACTGATAAAACTTAAACTTATCAATAATTTTAATCCTAAAATATTCTCTAATCAATAAGAAATTACTATCATAAGAAAAATAAAATTATTTAGGACATTTTTCTTGAAGGAAATTTTGTGATTAGAAATGATTTTGAGTACTTTATTGATTCTAAAAAACTAAAAATAACCCTACCAACGTCAAATCCTATGCCTCTTAGCTCAACACTTCACACATCTCTCTGCGTGAAGTGAGTATGGATAAATACCCCCTCCACCTGATTAATTGTATTTAATTAATTTAATATATTTGTTTAACATGACAAAATGATTGTCTTGTCTTTTTGTTTGCCTATTAAAGGGTCTGCTTGGTTCAACGGAGGAAAGGGGATGAGAGGGATTTTAATAAAGGGGAGGGAACGAAAAGAGATGAAAGAGATTTTAATATTAACTCGTTTTGATTAATTGGAAGGGAGGGGAGGAGGGGAATTTTAATATTACCTTGTTTGATTGAGGAGTGGAAGGGAGGGAAAATATTTTTATTTGGAAAACTTTACCCTCATTTAATCTTGCTTTTTCATACATAGTAGAATGTTTAATAAAATATAATTATTAAGATTAAATAAATATAATCATAATTAAAATTTTAAAATATAGATAATAATAATTTTAATAAAAATAGGGTAATTATAAATATTATAATAACGAGGGAGGAATAGTTTGGGAATAATAGAAATAAGTAGGGGTATAATAGCCTTTACATACAAAATGTCACCCTTCCCCTTCAAATCCCTCAATTTGGAGGGGAAGGGTTTTGAGGGGAAATTTCCCCTCCCCTCCTTAAGGGTGTGTTTGGTTTACGGGGATGGGAAGGAGGAGTGGGGAGAAGAGGGGGGTTAAATTACTTTTTTGGGTTGAAGGTATTTAAATTTTGGGAGGGAACCCAAAATTTAAAAGGAATAAGGGGATAAATTTTTTGCCAGAATCCAAAATTTAAAAGAATAAAAAGGTAGATTTTAAGTTCTTTCATCCAAAATTATAATTTTTCACCTTTCTCTTCCCCCACTTCTGCTCTCCTCAAACTAAACACACCCTAAATTTTATTGTTGTCAAACAAAAGGAGAGGAGCACTATGAAAATATATCCAGTATTATATCCAGTATTATAAATTTTTTTTTAAGTTTAAAAATATCCATAAACTTATGAAAATAGGTGGAAATGCCCACTTTGTTAACTTTGATACCGTTGACCAGAGTATACATTTTGACAAACAAATGCTGACGTGGATGCACGTGTGATATCCTAGCTGGCAAAACAATTACAAAAATTCTTCACCCACAATGACCCAGTCTCCTCCATGACCGTCGCCTTTCCACCGTGGGACGCATCCCACCAACGCCACCGTCGTCATTGTCCCCCTCCATCATGTTTCCTTCCTTCCAACGATAACATAAATCAAACCCATCGTGTTCAATCTGAAGCATCGACCTCTTCCAATCTCATCACACACCACTCTGTCCGCAAGGCCAGATCAGCGAAGGCGGATGTGGTGGACGAGAGACCGCAAACCAGAAGCAATATATACAAGTCGATAACCACAAGAAATCGAAAAGCACAAGCAATCGAAGATTTAGAATGAAGGGGAAAAAATCTATTAAGGAGAGAGACGGTGAACAAACCGATGAGAGAGAAAATGATGAACAAAGGGATGATAGAGAAAACGCTAAACTAGAGACTGAAGGCCGAAAGCATTAAACAATGAAACACGCAAACAATAAGTGACGGTGATTTAGCACGCACACGTGTAGGTGTGACACGTAGACTATGATAAATATTGCTAAATATCGTTTGGGATCAATTTACTTTTATTAGGGCTTCTTCTAATAATCCGCTTTCCAACTTAAGGTGTCACTTGTTGAAGGATAATTCCAATTAAGTCCCTACTTGCTTTTTCTAATTTCTTCACTTTCTTTACATTCTTTGGCATCACTAATCCTCTCCAGAGCCATCTCTATGTCCTCTTGAGAATCCCCAGACCCGTTAGGTACTTTTTGTTCTCTTTTTCCTACGGTGAAATTGTTCTTGAACACGCCATGAACTCTGTCTAATTGAGAAAATAACAAAAATGCATACTTATCCCTACAAACACAAGCCTACTTTTTTAGATGTTACAAACCTCACCTAATAAGATAGGGTTTACTGATGCATTTTTATGGTGTAGAATCATACTCCCCCCCCCCCCCAAAAAAACTACTATGAATTGAGAGTTGAAGTTCTTGATTTAGAATGGGCCGGGTTGGGTCAACGAAATAAATCACGCAACATTAAGTTCGTAATGCTGATGGTGACAGTAGTTTCGGATTCAATGCATTTAATTGGAAGAAGCAGAGGAATGAATAGGAAACATGAAAAATAAAAATAAAAGAGGTTGAGCGAAGAGCTGAGAAGAAAATGTGGAAAAAGAAGGAAGACATGTGGGGGGGGGGGGGAATTTGGCACGAAATTTGCAATATATCTTGTGGAATGTTGGAATGGGAGATTATGAGATTGCAGTGTATTATTCTTTATGCTTAACCAATTAAATACTCCTATTTCAAAACATTTACTACTTTAAGCTTTTCATATAGATTACGAAAATCATTAAATAACATACACAATAAAAATATTTAATTATATTTCTTTAAAATACCCTCAACATTAATATTATCTAGAAAACACTATTGGAGTAGACTAAAATATTGAGGGTAAAATATTAACAACCAAATATTAACGATCGTTAGTTATTTTTAATGGAAGTGTCATTTTTACCCCCCTTTTAAAAGTTTATGGTTACTTTTATACACACAAAAAGTTTATCGTGGTGAATACACTTTTGATAAAAGTTTATTGGTATTTTTGCCTCTTAATCCTTTTTTTAAATTGAGGATCGAGATGGAAAAAAAAAATGAGACAAAGGATTATCAGACAACCTGAACTCCTTTTAACAAACCGTTTTAACAGCTTCTCGCTTTCAGCACTTGGTGAAGAATTGCACTAGTTTGCATATTTATCCATTGCTTGACCTGAATAATGCTGCAACAATTGATTCTGTTCCTTTGCAGATAAGTACAGCATTGTTTCTCTCCAGTGTTCCAGTTTTTAATATTGTGAAGAAGACTATTTGTCTGATAAAAAAAAGAAGACTATTTGATTTAGCCTATTTTTTTTTTCACCCAAACAATTGGAGCACTATAATTATGTCACGGTTTTCAGACATAGACTATTAATATATTCAATTAAAAATTTTAATAGTTTTTGTTTTTCTATTTGATTATAAGAAAATTCAACCCGATACTAAATAAAAGATAAATAAACGAAGAATATTAAACACATTATAAATTGAAATTGGGAAAATGGGATTTTAGGAGGGATTACTTATCTTCCTAGAACCCTTCTTGTTTGTGTCGAAACATTCTCCCAAATATTTTCATATACCAAAAATTTTAATATGATAATGCCTACTGATCTCGTTGGTTAAAGAATCCTATTCAGTACTTCTGGTTGGGAACCGAAGAAATTCATAGCTTTCATGCATAATCAAATCTGTTCATTTATTACTTCCTTCGTCCCTAAATGTAGCCTGATTTAATCATTTTTTGTTTATCAAGAAAGTAGTTAAACAAAATAAATATGTACGTAATATTTTTTTTTTCAATTATGCACTTATGTATAAAAAAGATAAGTGAAAGAAAATAAATGAGAAAAAAATATGAGAGAGAATATACAGGGAAAAGATAATGAGAGAGTGTTAAAGAAAGAGAGAATTGCTGATAAATATTTTTTGGCAAATTAATAGCTGAATGCTACCATGAAAAATCTGTTACACATAACGGAAGATATTTTGTATACAACAGAAAATTGTTTGCACATTTATATGGAAGATTTTTGCACACACGGAAGATGGCTTGCATAAAACGGAAGATCGCTTGCACACACGGAAAATCACTTACACGCTTGGTAGCAATTAGCAATTAATTTGTCCCAAAGATATTTTTGGACAATTTACCCTTAAAGAAAAGACAATAAATAAAGCAATACTCTATCACAAAAATAAATTAGGAGAAATGACCCTTCTTTCTCCCTTTCTCGTAATTAGCAAATAGCAGCACCTAATTAATGTAATTCATTCACTAGTAAAAAAAAACTATGCAAAAAAATAAGGGTAAATATATATAGTCAACAAGGGAAAAATTGAAAAATAAATAAATATTGAGACAAAACTAAAATTAAGTTTACATTTTAGGACAGACATCTTCTCAAAAATCAAACTACATTTAGAGACAAAAGGGAGTATTTTTGTTGCTGTTGGTGGTGTTTTAAATACAATGCTTTTAATTGGAAGAAAAAGTGGTATAATTAGAAAACATGTAAAACAAAGTTGAGTGAAGAGTTCAGAAACTTGCTCACATCCGGGGCACAAAAGTTGCTGCTGAACCTACCTCTGATCCAGTGGAGGAGGGAAATGGTTGTTTTGGTTGATGGAGCTTACTCATTTACCACTACTTAGCAGCTTGTGGAGGGATTCTCAAGGATCAAGAGGGCATGCCCGTTGAGTCTTTCATGTTTAGTATCATAGCAGGTGACCCTCTACGCTGAGTTGTGGGCGTGTTTAATGGGACTTCGTAGAGCATGGGACCGAGGTTCTAGGAAGATTAGCATGAAAGGTGATTGCTCCCAAGCAGTTGAGCTGATTCAGCAAGGAACTAATGAGTTGCATGCTCATGACAATATTATTGCTGAAATTAATAGTATGGCTCATCTTGCGGGAAGTGCTCTAGCTCTCCCACCTAGACTCCAGTTTACACCTATATCGGGGAGGTTTTCTAATTCCTGTCTTGTAGATTAGTCTCTTTTACCTTTTCCAATGTATCAAAAATAAATTAATAAATAAATAAAGAGTTCAGAGACTGATGTGCAAAGTAAGAGTAACAAGTTCTATGATCCAGCTACACCTGATATGGTGAGTTCGCTTGCAAGGAACAGATGGCAGAATGCTGAAATTCTTTAATACTCCATCCAATCCATAATGTAGGACGGTTCTTCTTGAAGAATAGCTTGGTATAAAATATTAGTCCCTGTAATTAATACTCATATCTAATTTTGTTTACTCATTAAATTTTCAAACTCACTTTTCAATTAGGGTAAAAGTGGAAAAAGTTTCAATTTAAGACATATTTAGTAAGTTAACCGTTACTTCTAGTTTCCGGCAAATTAGTTATACTGCCATATATTATGGACAGGAGAAGTATATATTACATAATGGTGATAACGTGTGAACACCTCCTTATTTCAAACAGTGACATTATTATACAACTTTGTTACATGATCAACTCGTTCACTTCTCTCTAGAAGAACAAAATTCATTTTCCACTATTTGGAAGTTGAAGTGGAACCAACCTGATCATTCCTTGCTCTCAAGTCACAACTATCTAGATCAATTGTCCGTTTCTTTTTTTTGGGGGCAAAGTTGTCCTTTACTTCCATCAACACCAGATTCTGACTTTGTCGAAACTGATGTTGTTTGTGTTCTTCCGGCATTACCTGAAAGGATTTACTTCAAAATTGAGGCCAGTGATGCTATAAATCATCATCAATATCCAATCTACTTTCCCTCTTGGAATTCTTCAGGAGGGGAACAACATCAAAGACTCCAGGACTCCTTTCTCCATAACCGTACGGGTCCCCGCAACGAAGCAGTATTTGCAGAACCTCTTTCATGGAAGGCCTACTAGCTGGCAGTATTGCAGTGCACATCACCCCAAGTTTGAAGACACGGCATATTTCCTCCATATGGCATGCTTCCATAATTTCCTTGTCTAGAACTTCCTCTACATCTCCACCCAGTTGCACATGTCGCCATGCCCATTCTGCAAGAGACGAGTGTTCATCTCCACGGTTCGCTTCCTTCCCAGTTGTAAGTTCCAGCAACACCACTCCAAAACTATACACATCGATCTTTTCATTGATTTTCGTTGTTTGAATATATTCTGCATTTCAAAGCGAGAATTCGCGTTAGATTGAAACTCATGTATTCATATGGACACTTGAAAGAGATAGAAATATGGTTGCAAGTAAATCACCTGGAGCAATATAGCCGAATGATCCAGCTACACCTGACATGGTGAGTTCGCTTGGCTTGATCAATATTCTTGCTAGACCAAAGTCTGCAACTTTTGCATTGAATTCAGAATCCAAAAGGATGTTACTTGTTTTAATATCACGATGAACAACGGGATGTGGGCAATCATGGTGCATATAGGTCAGACCTTGTGCAGCTCCAATGGCTATCTGCAATCTTTTCGGCCAATCAAGGACAAAATTATGGTTTAACCTATTCTTCTTGTTCAGCCAGCGATCAAGGCTATTGTTTTCTAGATATTCATACACAAGCAGCAGGGAATCATCATTTGACATGCAACACAACAGCTTTACAATATTGTTGTGACGAATGTTGCTCAAAATCTTAACTTCAGCTAGGAATGCATCCTCAAGTTTCTGCTCCCACTTCTTGTTACTGAATATCTTCTTCACAGCGACGTAGCCTAAACCATCTACGGGGACTTGGTATACCGTACCATACCCGCCACTGCCTATAATATTATGATCTGTCAAAGATGACACAATGTTCATTTCTGAGAAACTTAGCCTCTGGAAGGAAGTCAACTTCCATGAATTATCCAATTCTTGCTTTCTTGATTTGTATAATCTAACAATCAAGAGTAAAACCAAGAAAGCCGCTAAGGAGGCCACAATCACTAGGCCTATGATCAAAGCAAGAGATGCAGATGATCTCTTTCTTGTCCTTTCAATTTGAAGTTCAGAACCGGAATCGCACAAGGGAAGGTTTAGCTTTTTGGTATCAGCACAGAGGCCAGAATTGTTTAGAAAGCTATCAGAATAGGCAAGATTTTCAAATTCACTAGGAATCTTCCCTGTGAAAAGATTGGAGGAGAGATTGAGGTTTTTGAGGGTCATTGACAATTTTCCAAGTTGAGGTGGAACATGACCAGAGAGCTGATTATTTGACAAGTCTAATTGTGCTAGGACGGATAAATGATAAATTGAATATGGGATTTGTCCAGAGAGTTGATTGTGGCTCAAATTTAGAGCCTTGAGAGATTTCGAAGATATGATTTGTGACGGAAGTGGCCCTGTTAGCTGGTTTTGATCAAGCAACAATGTCGTTACCTTAGGGAGAGTGATTAGCTCTTGTGGAATACTTCCATTGAAAAGATTCTTGCTAGCTTCAAACACGACCAGATTCTTCCAGGTAGATACTCCTACTGGAATTCTGCCAGAGAATTGATTGTTGATTATGGACAAACGTGAAAGATTCTTGGCCAATCTTTGAGGTAGCTCGCCGGTGAACTTGTTGTTGTTGATCATTAAAGTCATCAAATTATATGACGTCCAAAGGCTGTCAGGGATTTTGCCAGAAAAACGATTATTTTGAAGAAACAAGTGTTTCAGGCTATTGCAGCTCCCAAGCAATTCTGAAAGCTCCCCAGTTAGATCGTTGTCATAAGCACTTACTCCAACTAACTTGCCATTGTAACATAAATCCTCTGGCAATTTTCCTGTCAATCTATTGGTCGCAACCTGAAAGGTTTCGAGTGGCGAATAACGGCCAAAGTAAGGAGGAAGAGTACCTGATAGATTGTTTCCAGAAACCATGAAAATTGCAAGATCTGGCAGATGAGCAAGGCTTTCTGGTACCTCTCCTGATAGTTGATTCATATCCAGACTCAAGCCTGTTAACCTTTTGAGCTTCCCTAAACCATCTGGAATTTTCCCGGTGAGAATATTCTCTGAAACATCGAGTACGGTCAAATTCAAAGCTTCGATTTCTATAGGCATTTCTCCAGATAGCTTATTTTTCAATAGATACAATGAGCTCAGATTCTTCAGAGAAAACAAACCACTAGGGATTTTCCCACTTAAGCCATTCTCCGATAAATCCAATTCCTCCAAACTCACCATTTGTCCAATACTTTCTGGAATTTTCCCAATCAAATTCATACAGGACATCCGAAGGCTCCTCACTTTTTTCAACTTGGTGAATTTCAACGGAAACGGTGTAGGAGGTAGAGCTCTGTTTAGATCCAGGTGCAAGAGTTCAAGATTGGACAAGTCGCCTATCTCATCTGGGATACTGCCGTTAAATCGACACCCGTAAAGTTGAAGATTTCTCAGCTCCTTCAACCCTCCAATGCTGGCCGGAACGTCGCCGGAGAAATTGTTGGCGGCAAGATTAAGGAAACGCAGGTTGGCCAATCGGTCAATGTCTTTAGGAATCGGACCCGCAAAGTTGTTCAGGGAGAGGTCAAGGTGCTCAAGCTTGGAGCAGTTGTAGAGAGATTTTGGGAAATCCCCAGTAAAATGATTAAGCTGAAAATCAATAAAGGTGAGATTTTTGAGGTCACAGATGAAAGGAGGTATGGTTTTGGTGATGTTCATGTCACCAAAATCTAGTTTTGTGACAGAGCCACCGGTGCAGTCGATCCGAGGCCAAGAACAATGAGAGGAATTCGGTGGGACCCACTGATTGAGGAAAGGATGAAGGTGTTGTTTCATTTTAAGTAGGACTGTATGTTCTTGATCATACACCAGAGACTTGTAATTAGTCTCAGCATCACTCAGTACGAAGAAGAAGAAGAAGAAGAAGAAGAAAATGGAGTATAAGAAATATGGCATTTTGACAAGAAAGAGGGGTTTTTCTTTTCCCTTCAAGTTCTTACTTGTTTTACTCACCAAATTATTGCTCAAGGAAGAAGAAGATATAGGTGATGTACTTACAGGGTACAATCCTCGAACATGCCTGAAGACCCAGAACAGAGAGTCAATGCCATTAGAGTGGCCCCGAAGTGGGAAGTGAAAGGCAAACCAGAGGGTCCAACACCATCATAGCTTGCTTGATTCATCTCTGGTCAATTGATAATGGCCATTATAAATTCTTTGAAGGAAAGATTAGAATAAAGTTTTTATATTTGTTAGGGGTTCAGCTTCTCTCCGCATCCTTTGTATTTCCATTATATATTTGTTAGTGTCCTATGCTGTGAAGGAATTAACTTTTGTAAAATGTTTCCCGGGTGGAGAATAAATCATGAGTAAAAAATAATTTTGATAAAATAGAATGTTTATGTATTATGATTAAAATAATATTTTTTTATAATATGAGAGTCACATGATAAAAAGAAGATCAATGAGATAATAGAGCCCACACAAAAAAATAAAAAAAAATGAATTTTTCAAAAACTTAAATTTAAATTTTAAGATCAAGATCTTAAAATCAAAATCATGATTTAAAATAATTTTGAGTGTGATTTTGATTCAAAATATAGGTTGTGAAATAACATCCCATCACACAGTGATAGAGAAGGATCGACATCCAAATGGAATCTGATCATCTCACACACTCCCAAGTTTGACTTCAAAATCACGTGGCACAAATTGATAGGATATTATTTAATGGTACGAGGTGAATTTATACTCCAACGTTGTTTATAAAAGTAGTTGATATTGATTATAAATATATCATATATTTTTATATTTATTAATTTTTTTAATTTTTTTATTAATACTATTTTAACAATAATTAATAAAAAAAATGAGAAAATTAATATTAACTAACTTATTTAATCTAATTAAATTAAATAAATATATCTTACATTAATTTTACGGTGAAATTAATTATGGAAGCAAGTTGGAGTTTTTAGCTGTTTGATGCAATGAGCGAGGCACGCGGATTGTTTAAACTTTTAAGTCAAGTGGGAAAGCTGGAAGCCGCACGTCATTGTTTATTATTATTATCTCCGGTCTTAAATATAGGATAAAATTTATAATGCAATTTGTACTATAAATTTTATCCTATATTTAGGACCGGAGGGAGTATTTCTTTTGACCCACAGCCGCACGCCATTGTTGAATGTGTTCAAAGTCACGTTCGAAAAGAACAAAAGATGTTGAGTAAAGGGTTGGCAGCGGAAGTCCTTGACTTTACGCAACAAAGCCCAACAACCCATTGCTTATCCTTCTTTTCTATGGATTTTGGAGGTTTCGTGGCAGTAAATAATTAAATATGGTTCTGATATTTCACCGAACTATTTGGTGCCTTTTCTAATGTAACGGTCAAATAAATTATCTTGTATTTGGTCATGGTTTTTATGCCATTTTATGTTGTAGTGATTTTTTTCGGGGAAAATCATTCTTGAAATAATTGGAGTTTCTTCCCATTTTCAATTTGATACTTGTATTTTTTTTCTTATTAAATTTTTTTAATTGTACTCTTAACATTAGCCCATGTAACTTTACTTTGTTAGTATTGTTAACCCATATACAAAAGTTAATTATGCAAGTAAAATTAAAGAATTTAATAAAGAGAAAAAAGCACACTAATACTAAATTAAAAATTGACCGAAACTACAATTATCTCAATAATGGTTTTCCCAAATCTTTAATCCCAAATCAAAATTTAATTGATGTATTGGTCTAAAGTGTCATTTCCCAATAAAAAAAAAACAAAAGGGAGAATGGTGGCTAGCTTAAGACCCATTTAATAATTATGATTAAGTTTCCAAACATTTTAAAATTCTAGGAAAGTCCCATAGATTTCCTATTTCATCAGAATTATTGTGAAATGATAAAATTATTCCTTAAAAATCATTCATCAGATTCTATTAGCAACTTAGCTCCATAGAGGAATTGGTGATTAAAGGCTTGTTTGATTTTATTTTTAAAATCTGTTAAAAACAAAAAAATGGAAAAATGTTTTCAATAAATTTTTTTAAACAATAAATAGCTAAATATTTGGTTTTTTTAAAAAAAAATTAGTATATTTTTATTTTTATTTTTCTATTTTTTATTTTTTGGTGTCATCACCTATAACTATCAACATTACAACACCGCAGTCACATTACTTCAAAAATATATTTTAAAAAAAACAACTATTCAAATGGATGGTTTTTTTTCTTTTTTTTTTAAAAAAACTTGTTTTTAAAATAATTTTATAAATTTTTTTTTTAAAAAAACTAGAAAGCAGAAACAAACGGGCCTGATTTTACAACTATATCCCATTTCCTATAGGAAATGGGATAAATTAACATGTGCAAGTATTTTAAAATTTCTGTACAGCTTCTTTTTTTTAGTGATTTAGCATTAATTTACAACTAGTTACCTTTTACTTTTTAAGTGGGAATATTGTAAATTAACGAATAATACAACCCACTTAATTAAAAAATGATATTGCAAATATTTAGTTATTATTATCTTTTTTAGAATTAAGTTTCTTAAGAATATCTTATATTAAGAATTCTAAAAATTTAAAACTTATGAAAGATATTTCTTATTTCATAAGTATTTTTACCAATTTTGTATTTTCGAACTTATTTTCTAATGATTATTTTGTTTATACCTTGTGTTGTTTATTTTGTTGACTACTTACACTTTTCAAGACATATTTATAAGAAATATTTTTTAATTTTGTTAAGTCTTCTCATTAATTATTTGTAATTGTGGTATGTGGACAATAGTTTATCTTTGATTATGACTTAGTGACTGTGTTTGTTTGTTGCTTGATGCGTACTATTTACACCATAATTTTGACAACATTTATGTGTTAAATTAGGATTTTCATTGTTGTAATTTTTTTAAAAAACTGAAAAAAATAATAAAAATTGTTAAAATAGCTTCAACTCTGTAGGGTTGGCCCTGATCCTTATACTCAAATGTCAGACCTTAAAAAATAACTGTTTTTTCTTTGTCACAATTTATATTATCTTTAGAAAGTGATATCAAACATACTTTTATATAAAGGTTTGAACGCATCACGTCTTAAGCTGTATTGTAAATTGTTCTGGTGGTGTGATGGATTAGTTTAACTTTTAAGAATAAGTGTTCGTTTGGAATAGCTTATTTTTGGGCAATAAGTGCTTATAAATCGTGATTCACCGTATACGAGGTAAATATGTTAGAGGAATTTTATCTTGGTTTGCGTAATAAGGACTTATTCTCTAACATTAAGTATTTATTATATAAGTTGAGATAAAACTCTTTTCATATATTTATTTTATATATCGTAAATCATAATTTATAAGTATTTATTGCCCAAAAATAAGTTATCTCAAATGAACGCTAAATATGGTTCAAGCAGCCGTGAGCCATGTTATATTAAAATATGACAAAAATATTTGACTATTATTAATCATCAAGTATATATGATTTATTTGACACTTAGTGTATGTTTGGGTAAGCTCCAATTGTGACCACAGTAAATCTTTTTTCGCAAATCGAGACAAAACTCTTCTCACATATTTACCTCGTAAATCCTAAAAGTTATTCTCCAAAAACTAATCCAAATACACATTTAATTTAAATAACCCTGAAGTAGGTTTATTTACAAGTGAAGGCATCACAAATTTTTACCAAAATTGAAACCTAACTATTTGGTGCCTTTTCTACTGTAACAATCAAATAAATTATCTGTATTTGGTGATAGTTTGTATGCCATTTTATGCAGTAGTGACATTTTGGGGGGGGGGGACAATTCTGGAGATAATTGGAGTTTCCTCCCATTTTCAATTTGATACTTGAATATTTTTTTCTTATTAGATCTTTTAATTTTATTCTTATCATTAGTCCATGTAACTTTATTTTGTTAGTATTGTTAACCCATATATAAAAGCTAATTGTGATTAAGTTTTAACATTCTAGTAAAGTCCCATAGATGTCCTATTTCATTAGAATTAATGTGAAATGACAAAATTACTCCTAAAAAATCATTCATTAGATTCTATTTGCAACTTAAGTCCATAGATATAGGAACAGGTGACTAAAGGCTTGTTTGATTCCATTTTAAAAATCTGTTAATATATATATATATATATTTGGAAAATTGTTTTCAATAGATTCTTTTAAAAAACACTAAAATTTTTTTTAAGAAATAAAAAATAGAACAATTTTTAGGTGTTTTCTTATTTTTATTTTTCTATTTTTTTTTATGTCGCTACCTATCTACTATCGATATCACACCACCAATATCATGTCACTATCAGCAACGGCCGCTGTCACGTCACTTCAAAAATAAATTTAAAAGAAAACAACTATTAAAATAGTTTTTTTTTTCAAAACTACTTTTTAAAAATAATTTTATAAAATTGTTTTGAAAAACTAGAAAACACAAACCAACAGGCCCTAATTTTACAACTATATCCCATTTCCTATAGGAAAGGTTGAAAATTAACATGTGCAATTATTTTAAAATTTATGTTCAGCTTCCTTCTCTAGTGATTTAGCATTAATTTACAACTAATTACCTTTTACTTTTTAAGTGGGAATATTGTAAAGTAACAAGTACAACAACCCACTTAATTAAAAATTTAATTCAATATAATCAGAGTTAATGATGGTTAAAGAATTATTTGAATGATTAAGAATTGCCACATGAATGTTTGGAAGGTAATCCAATCACATATGTGTTTGGGTAAGCCTCAAACCGTGGTTTCAAAAACCTTTTTCCGTAAATCAAGACAAATCTTCTCTTACATACTTACCTCATAAATCATAATAGCTATTCTCTAAAAGCTAATCCAAACACACATACTACTTTGTGTATATAACGATTTGATATTGGACGGTGTTGGGTAAAAATAATTTCAATTAGATGATATTGTGAATAATAATTTGGGGAAGTTCCAAAAAAAATATTTTAGAAAATGGGAAAGGACGATTTAGTGCTATGAAATTGGGAAAGGACGAGTTAGTTCACTATCAGACGGGAGGAGGAATCTGGGATTTTGAAATCTCGGTGAAAAGGTGAAAATGCCCTTCAACCCTCCCTCTTTCTCAGCTCGGAATAACAACACCAGCTTCTTTATTAACAATACTGTATTCTACATTAACAACTCCATTTTCTTCTTTCACAATAACAAGTTTTAGGGCCAATAACAACATCTCTCTCTTTATTAACAACACCGTATTCTACATTAACAACTCCACTTTCATCTTTCACAATTAACAAGTTTAGGGACAATAACAACACATATCTCTTTATTAACAACACCGTATTCTATATTAACAAATCCACTTTCTTCTTTCATAATCAACAAGTTTATGGCCAATAACGACACCTATCTTTTCATTAACAATATCATATTCTACATTAACACCTCATTTCAGTTGTAAATCTCGGCCATCTTAGTTGCAAATCATACATCCGATTCAAATCTCCTTGGGGAACCCACCGAAGATCCACTGCAACCTTGTGATTATAGCCCCGTCAATCCTCTTTGAATGAGATCTCACTCATGGCCGCTGATCTATTCCAGATCTAACTACCACCCAGCACCTCCCTCCCAGCAATAGGCGCCAATCTCCAATCATCTCCTTCCACCACCGAAAACAGCCATCAACACGCTCCCAAGAGAGTCTCCTACTCCCATCTGCTCGATGACGGAAAAGTGACACCAACAGCTACGCCTCACCCGCAGGAAGATAGTGGAGTTGTTAATGTAAAATAAAGTGTTGTTAATAAAGAGAAAGGAGTTGTTATTGGCCTTGAAATTTGTTAACTGTGAAATAAGAAAGTAGAGTTGTTAATATAGAATACGATATTGTTAATAAAGAGAGAGGTGCTATTATTAGCCCTAAAACTTGTTAATTGTGAAAAAATAAAGTGGAGTTATTAATGTAGAATACAATATTGTTAATAAAGAGAGAGGTGTTGTTATTGGCCCTAAACTTGTTAATTGTGAAAGAAACAAGTGGAGTAATTAATGTAGAATACGGTGTTGTTAATAAAGAGAGAGGTGTTGTTATTGGCTCTAAACTTGTTAATTGTGAAAAAAGAAAGTGGAGTTGTTAATATAGAACGAAGGTGTTGTTATCAGAATGAAGGTGAAGCATTGGAAGTATGGACTCTTTGTGCGATTTTGGTGTCATTAATGTAGAATACGGTGTTGTTAATTAAGAGACCGGTGTTGTTATTCCGATGTGGAAAAAGGGACAACTGAAGGGCATTTTCCTCTTTTCGCTGAGATTTCAAAATCCCAGATTCCTCCACCCGTCTGACAGCGAACTGACTCATCCTTTTCCAATTTCAGAGCACTGAATCATCCTTTTCCATTTTCCAAAGGATTTTTTTTGGCATTTTCCCTAATAATTTCAAGAAGTATTTTAACTTGTAGATGTAAAATCCTTTCCTTGAAACTCAATTCTCAAAACACTTAATCAAATCCTCTGATAATGAACAATACCATTTCACAAAAGGAAAACCTTGAACCCGAAGGTCAACTATAGTAAAAAAAAGTACAACTCAGCTTTCAAAAGATTACCATGGTAGAAATGAGTTCAACTAACCATTTGAAAACTCTACCATGGAAATAAAAAGATTATAACTCATTTTTCAAAAGATTACCATAGTAAAAAATAGTTCAACTAATCATTTAAAAACTCTACCATGGTAATAAAGAATTTAAGTCCCTACAAAAAAAATATTATAACTCACTTTTTAAAAGATTACTATGGTAGAAAAGAGTTCAACTAACTATTTGAAAACTCTACCATGGTAATAAAAAGATTAAGTTCTTAAAAATATCTACCAATAATGGAAAATAATATACTATTCATTTAAAATTGATCATGGATAATAAAACTACTCTCATTGCTTTGCAAATCAAACCATAGTTAATCAACATCTTTGGGCCTTGGACTTCTCTAAGTCCATAACATAATCATTCAACCACAAGCCTAATGTCAAATTCAATTATCAAAATACTTAAACAACAATTATCTCAAATGTCAACTTGGGTTACTTATCCATAATGAGAAATAGTATAATTATAATATCACATCAGAGCATGCAGCATAAGCCCTATAGTGGCAATACACAACAATTCACCACATAAATAAAAAGGAGGAGGCTTTACAAAGATAATCACAATAATCAAGCCTCCGAAACCTTCCCTAACTGACTTGTAGAAGAACTATTACCTGAAAAAATGTTAAATTAACGGGGTGAGACAAAAGCCTCAGTAACTAACATTTCATCTCATCGGGCATACGAGTAAGTGCCCGTGAGGTGTCAGGTAGTACGGTTATAAAATCGTAGAATTATTAAAAATACCATATGTTGTTGGAATTATTATATAAATAATGTGGGTGTGCCAAATGGAATGAGTCTCACATTGCTTGGGAGTGTGAGAGTCCAAGTGTATGAACTTGGATAAGTAAATGAGTCAAGAGGAGGAATGAACTTGCACAACAACAAACCACATGGAAATTCGGCAATTTCTCCTGTGCGCGAGTTATAGACTAGACACCTTTTTTTCTATAGGCATTTTTGAGATATAAAAATATAAAATATATTTTGGAACAAAATACTTACCATTAAATGTCACAATTGCTTAGCCTTTAATAGTGAAATATGGGCGTTGCAAAGTTCAAATACATGACTGTCCACATTTATTTGTGGGACCTACACGTTAGAACTCTAGAAGCATGAATCAGCTTTTCCGTTGCTTTTGTGAACGTTTTTTTTATTGCTTTAAAGTATCATATTAATGGCTTTAAATTATTTAATGGGTCTTTATTGTTTTTAACGTGTGAGCATTATGGTATTTAATGTCCAACGTTTGGAAACGTCAAAGTTAATATATGTAATGTTTGAAACCCTATGAAACCATGGATTTAATCACATTAATGTGATTATTTTGTGAATTTTGAAATGGTTTGTTGCCTATATAAAGGGTGCTTCAGTTTGAGGTTTAACACATCCAACTCTTGAGCCTTCGAGCACTTCTCTCCTCCTCTAGATTTTGCCTACTGAATTCTATTATATTTTATTGTTTTGTTCACCCTGTTCTTTCAGGAAGGATCTGTTTTATCCTGGGGAGTGCCGCTTCCTCTTAGCCTGTGATTGTGAAATAGCTCTTAAGGACAGCGTCCTTGGATGTGACTCAAATTACACGGTGTATTTACAGGAACTACGCTAACAATCTTAAGAGCTAGTATGGTTTCTGTTCCTCCTGCTGGTGCCGGAGCTAACAATGCTACTGCTTCTGAAGCAAACAACACTAGTGCTAGTTCTAACCCAATAGTAGTGCCTATGCCAAGACAATTTCCAGACATTTCCAAGATAGAGTAATTTGAAGGGGAGAACTTCAGACGCTGGCAAGAACGTGTCAACACTATTCTTGACATGCATGGAGTTGCTGATGCACTTACACAGCCTGCGCCTTCCCTAGATGCTAACCAAGTTCAGAAGGATGCTTGGGCCTATGCTAACAAAGTTTGCAGACACACTCTTATTACTACTTTATCAAATGATTTATTCGATGTGTACCATGTCTATAAAGAAGCAAATGAGATATGGGGATCACTTATCCTCAAGTACATTTTTGAGGATGTTGGAAAGCATGAGTTCGTGATAGGAAACTTTTACAAGTGGGAGATGACAGATGAGAAAGACATCAAACTCCAGATCAACGAATACCACAAGCTGAGTAAGGAGCTTCGAGCTAAGAAGATCAATTTGTCAGATGAGTTCGTGGCTGGTATACTGATTGAGAAGCTGCCACATTCATGGAATGACTACAAGCAACAGCTGAAACTTAAACGGAAATAATTGAAGATACCAACTAAAAGGCGATACAAGCTGCAAAGGGTAAAGAAATGGCTGCTAAAGCAAACCTAGTTGAGTAAAAGCCGTACAACAAGAGGTATGATCCCAAAAACAAAAAGAATAAAAATAAAAAACCTTACTACAAGCCTAAAGACACTAACCCCAAGAAGAAGATGGGCAATTGTTTTGTCTGTGGTAAACTAGGTTATTATGCAGCATAGTGCAAGAAAAGGGCTAAAGGAGATAACTCTCAAAGGGGTGGAAATCCTCTTAAGCCAAATGTGAATTTGGTTGAAGGAGATGATAGCAGTGATGAAGAAATCATTGTTGTTATGGTGTCACAAGCCCTTTTTATCTTTAATGTGAAGAAATAGGTGGTAGACTCAGGAGCTACTAAGCACATTGTGGAAACAAAGAGATGTTTACCTCATTTGAAGAGGGGAAGACCACGTTTATCTGGCTGATTCCTGAACTGCTAAGGCTTAGGGAAAAGGGAAAGTGGTATTGAAACTCATATCTGGAAAGACCTTGGCACTGAACGACGTGCTGTATGTTCCTGAAGTCAGAGCTAACTTAGTCTCTGCGACGCTATTTGGAAAAGTTGGGGTTAGGTGTGTTTTGAGTCTGACAAGATTGTCATGACCAAGAACAATGTTCTTATTGGGAAGGGCTATTGGAAGAAGGGTCTGTTTGTTTTGAGTATTACTGAAATGAATGAGAATGCATCTTCTTCTAATTACTTGGTTGATTCTTTTGGTGTATGGCATGCTAGATTAAGACATGTTAATAAATCTTATATTAAAAGGCTGCAAAATCTTGGGCTTATTTATAAAACTAAAAATGATTTTCAAAAGTGTGAAGTTTGTGCAGAAATTAAGCAAGCTAAAAAACCGCATTTTTCTACTCAAAGAGAAACTAAGTTGTTAGCTTTAATTCATACTGATTTGGGAGATTTAAAACAAACTGAGACTAGAGGTGGTAAAAGGTTTTATATTACTTTTATTAATGATTTTTCAAAATATACCAAAGCGTATTTGATGAGAAATAAAGATGAGGCTTTTGAAAAATTTCTTTTATACAAGGCAGAAGTAGAAAATCAATTAAAAAAAAGATTAAAAGGGTCAGGTCAGATAGAGGAGGAGAATATTTATTATTAAATAATTTTTACGAAAAAGAAGGGATAATTCATGAAGTAACTTCTCCTTATTCACCTGAATGTAATGGTGTTGCAGAAAGGAAAAATAGAACTTTAAAAGAAATGATGAATGCTTTACTTATAAGTTATGCAGCGCCTAATAACCTGTGGGGTGAAGCCTTGTTATCTGCTTGTTTTTTACAAAACAGAATACCCAATAGGAAAACTAAAAAGACACCTTATGAGTTATGGAAAGGTTTTGTATCTAACCTTAAATATTTGAAAATGTGGGGGTATCTTACTAAAGTATTACTACTTATGTTAAAAAGAGGAAAATTGGTTCTAAAATTTCTAATTACATGTTTATTGGATATGCTCAACAAAGTGATGCTTATCGTTTTCTAGTTTTGAAAAGCGATGTTTTAGATCATGACACAATTGCTAAAACAAAAGATGCAGAGTTTTTTGAACATATATGTTCTTTGAAGGTTTGAGTATATTCCTAAAAAAGTTGAGAATTCATCTGCTTCTTCTGAACAAAATTCATATGAAGTTTTGGTTGAGGATTTAAGGAGAAGTAAAAGACAAAAAAAACAAACATCTTTTGGATATGACTTTTATACTTACTTGGTACAAAATGAACCCAAAATTTTTTATGAAGCCATTTCTTCTCCGGATGAATCCTTTTGGAAAGAAGCAATAAAAGCTAAAATTGATTCTTTAAATCAAAATAAAACGTGGGTTTTAGTAGACTCTCCTCCAGGAGCAAAGCTTATTGGTTGTAAATGGGTTTTTAGGAAAAAGTATTTGCCTGATGGAACTATTAATAAATACAAGGCTATGTTGGTAGCCAAAGGATATACTCAAAAAGAAAATGTTGACTATTGTGATACCTTCTCTCCTGTCACTAGGATTTCTTCTATTAAAATCCTAATTGCCTTAACTTCTATTCATAAACTTTCCATTCATCAACTGGATGCTAAAACATCTTTTTTAAATGGTAATTTAGAAAAGGAGATTTATATGGTGCAACCTGAAGGTTGTATTATTCCTGGGCAAGAAAACAAAGTTTGTAAACTTGTTAAATTTTTGTATGGTTTGAAACAAGCGCCTAAACAATGACATGAAAAATTGGATCAAGTTTTGTTAAGTGGTGGTTTCTCTATTGTTGAGGTAGAAAGATGTGTTTATACAAAACTTGTAAATGGTGATTGTATGATTATTTGTCTGTATGTGGATGACATGCATATCTTTGGTATTAGCATGGGTGTTGTGCTTGAGACAAAACATTTTTTGTCTTCTAATTTTGATATGAAAGATTCAGGTGAGGCAAAAGTGATTTTTGGTGTAAAGATCATAAGGAATGATAATGGTATCATACTTTCTCAAGAACATTATATCGAGAAAATTTAGAGAAAATTTGAATCGTTTGATGAGTCTCCTATAAATACTCCTTATGATCCTAATGTGTATTTAAAGAAAAATAGAGGAGATCCAATTGCTCAATCTAAATATGCACAGATTATTGGGAGTCTGTTGCATTTAATGAACTATACCAGGCCAGACATAGCATATGCTGTGTGTAGATTGAGCAAATATACTCATTATCCAGGCAATGAACATTGGAAAGCTCTAGTAAGGGTATTGAGATGTCTAAGAGCTACCATGAATTATGGTATTCATTACAGTGGATTTCCTGCTATATTGGAAGGATACAATGATGCTAACTGGATCTCAGATTCAGAGGAGAGCAAATCCACTAGTGGCTATGTTTTCACTCTTGGTGGTGGTGTCATAACGTGGAAGTCAGGAAAACAAACTTATTTAACCAGTTCCTCAAGGGATTCTGAGTTTATTGCTATAGAGTTGGCTGGTACTAAGGCTGAATGGTTGAAAAACTTCTTGGCGGATATCCCACTAGGTGGAAAGTCAACACCATCAGTGTCTTTACATTGTGATAGTCAATCTACGATAGCTATGGCTAAAAATAAAACCTTTAATGGTAAAAGCAGACATATTCGATTGAGACATAATATAATAAGGCAATTGTTAAAAGATGGTGTAATCTTAATCGATTATGTGAGGTTAGCAGTGAACCTTGCGGATCCGTTTACAAAACCCCTAAGGAGGAAACAAATCTTTGATTCATCGAGGGGAATGAGACTTAAGCCAATACGAAATTAACAGCGATGGCAACCCAACCTCTGTGATTGGTGATCCCATGAAGGAGGTTCAATGGGTAAGAGCAAGTCGTGTGTTAGTTATGCTAGCACTACAATAAATTGTTGGTCCTTTCCTATGATGCCGAGAAAGTGCTAGAATGCATTTTGGTGAGGATGAGCAAAGCTCTTAATGATTTCATAATTCTATGGGATGATGTGCTCATTGCAAGTACATTTCATGAAATCACTTCTACGAATTTGGAGTGGGGCCACACCTATGAAATCATGGCAAAATCTCTAGAGCATTTGTTGTGCACCAGGCACGCACATGGCCATCTTAACATGCAAAATTGCGTTAACAGCAAAATGTGGGGGTATAATATGACTTTTAATACCTTTAATATATGCCTAAGAGTTGTTGGTTTTAAGTTCATAGGACCACCAACACTTCTATGTACTAAGTGTTATCGGTCTAGGTCTAGTTTTAAATTTATAGGACCACAAGATACAATGATTATATCGTGTGTGCAACTTAGCTAATGGTGTTCCTTTTGACACATGTGGGGGATTGTTGGAATTATTATATAAATAATGTGGGTGTATAAAATGGAACGAGTCTCATATTACTTGGGAGTGTGAGAGTCCAAGTGTATGAACTTGGATAAGTAAATGAGTCAAGAGGAGGAATGAACTCGCACAACAAGCCACATGGAAATCCGGCAATTTCCCCTGTGTGTGAGTTATAGACTGGACACCTTTTTTACTATAGGCATCTTTTAGAATAAAAAAATAAAATATATTTTGGAACAAAATACTTACCATTAAATGTCACAATTGCTTAGCCTTTAATAGTGAAATATGGACATTGCAAAGTTCAAATACATGATTGTTCACATTTATTTATGGGACCTACACGTTGGAACTCTAGAAGCATGAATCAGCTTTGTCGTTGCCTTTGTGAACGTTTTTTTTATTGCTTTAAAGTCTCATATTAATGGCTTTAAATTATGTAATGGGTCTTTATTGCTTTTAACGTGTGAGCATTATGGTATTTAATGTTCAACGTTTGGAAACGTCAAAGTTAATATCTGCAATGTTTGAAACCCCATGAAACTGTGGATTTAATCACATTAACATGATTATTTTGTGAATTTTGAAATTGTGTGTTGCCTATATAAAGGGTGCTTCAATTTGAGCTTTAACACTTCCAGCTCTTGAGCCTTCGAGCACTTTTCTCCTCCTCTAGCTTTTGCCTGCTGATTTTTATTATATTTTGCTGTTTTGTTCTCCCTATTCTTTTAGGAAGGATCAGTTTTATCCTTGGAGGTGCCGCTTCCTCCTAATCGGTGGTTGCAGAATAACTCTTAAGAACAGCGTCCTTGGACGTGACTCGAATTACACAGTGTATTTATAGGAACCACGCCAACATATGTATGCGTGTATATTAGTTCACAATATCAAAATCTCATTCCCATATTCATCACATAAGTGTATAAGAATCAATACATAAGAATTTATTCTTTGTCCTCCCTTATTTCCTCTACATATATATATTCATAATATCATAACCTTATTCTCATATTTATCACATAAATATACAAGAATCAATACATAAGAATTTATTCTTTGTCCTCCCTTATTTCCTCTCCTGCCTTATATCCTCTGACTGAACCCATGGGCTAGCACCCACTCATAGGATTGGTAGCTTAACTTAACAAGCTCACCAATCAAGTGATATGGACCTATCATAATCTACAGAACACAAGACCAGACCCATGGGTTCCCCCTCTAAAAATACATTAGTGGGGTGTCAAGGCCCTACTAAACACAAATAGGCCAAAGGACTAACCAGTGCACACCTGGAAGTCAACCACCTTATTTCCTCTTTTTGTATAAGAATTCACCTATTTATTTCCTCTTTAAGTAACCTCCCATCAAATCCACATCCACCACTCCCTCTCATATCAATACTCAAAAGATATAATCATTCCGGATTATCACATGTCATTGTCAATTCACAATTTGTCAAAAAAATCTTTCCAATCTCATAAATAAATTCCAAATTCATATAATATAATATAATATCACTAGTCATTTTTCAATGAAAATAAGTCCTACAAGACCATTTTATTAACTACATAGTTTCAAAGTTCACATCATATATCAATGGCAAAATTTACAGTTCTATATATTTACAAATTACTCACAAACATCATACAAGCATGTACAATAAGAGAAAAGTGGTTACCTCTCGCCAAAGCAAATTATAATCATAAGATTCCTAATCCAAGAGCTCAATTACACATTAAAAATCAATCTACAACAATCAATTTATTATACATTAATAACTATTTGAGTTATTAGAAAAATTAATTTACTTAACTTAATTCTATAATTTTAAAGTTTGGAATTAATTACTCCCAAAAATTTCAATTTCACACTAAAATCCTAATTATTAATTTAAATATTTTTCTTAATTCAAATGACCTATTCAAATCATTGATTATGATTAATTTCATTCCCTTACATAAAATAATTAAATTATAAATCTTCATCTTAAAAAAAAATCTAAACCGATTAAAACCTCAAGAATACCTCCAATAATCTAAATAAATTATTTAACCCAAATTTAATCGGTTAAAAAGCCCAGTGTAAAATTATTTATAGATTGATTATATAAAAAAATCATTATAAAATCTTATACCAACTGAATAATAAAAGTAAACCAATTAAAATTCACTATTATTCGTCCTTTACATTTCTGTAGTCATATAATGATAAAACTTAAACTTATCAATAATTCAAATCCTAAAACATTCTCTAATCAATAAGAAATTACTATCATAAGAAAGACAAAATTATTTAGAACATTTTTTTTGAAGAAAATTTTATGATTAAAAATGATTTTGAGTACTTTATCAATTTTAAAAAACTAAAAATAACCCTACCAACGTCAAATCCTATGCCACTTAGCTCAACACTTCACGCATCTCTCTGCGTGAGGTGAGTATGAATAAATACCCCCTCCATCTTATTAATTGTATTTAATTAATTTAATATATTTGTTTAACAAGACAAAATGATTATGTCTTGTCTTTCTTTTCCCTATTAAAGGGTCTGCTTGGTTTAACGGAGGGAAGGGGATGAGAGGGATTTTAATAAAGGGGAGGGAATGAGAGAGGATGAAAAAGATTTTAATATTACCTCGTTTTGGTTAATTGGAAGGGAGTGAAGGAGGGGAATTTTAATGTCACCTTGTTTGATTGAGGAAGGGAGGGGAGGGAAAATATTTTTATTTGGACAACTTTACTCTCATTTAATCTTGCTTTTTCATACATAGTAGAATGTTTAATAAAATATAATTATTAAGATTAAATAAATATAATCATAATTAAAATTTTAAAATATAGATAATAATAATTTTAATAAAAATAGGGTAATTATAAATATTATAATAATAAGGGAGGAACCGTTTGGGAATAATAGAAATAAGTAAGGGTATAATAGCCTTCACATACATAATGTCACCCTTCTCCTTCAAATCCTTCAATTTGGAGGGGAAGGGTTTTGAGGGGAAATTTCCCCTCCCCTCCTTAAAGGTGTGTTTGGTTTAAGGGGATGGGAGGGAGGAGTGGGGAGAAGAGGGGGGTTAAATTACCTTTTTAAATTGAAGGTATTTAAATTTTGGGCAGAAACTCAAAATTTAAAAGAAATGAGAGGGTAAATTTTGAACGAAAATCCAAAATTTAAAAGATTAAAAGGGTAAATTTTGGGTTCTCCCATCCAAAATTATAATTTGTTACATCTCTCCTCTCCCACCTCCGCTCCCCTCAAACTAAACACACCCTAAATTTTATTTTTGCCAAACAAAGGGAGGGGAGCAATATCCCTCCCCTTCCCTCCTCCCAAACCAAACAGACCCTTGGACAACAATTACAACGCCACTAATTGATGAAATTTCGGCTTGCCACTTTCATTTTTTTTAATATATATTTATATTATTATTATTATTATTATTTTAAATTACATTTTAACCAAATCTCCGTCTAAAATTTACTTTTAGAAATTCATTTTTTTAATAAATAATTACTTCCTAGTTATATTTATATTTTATAAGTAAAAATCAGCTTGTTAGAGTAGACATGGTTACAATCAACATAAATTCATTTTTTTAATAAATAATTACTTCCTAGTTATATTTATATTTTATAAGTAAAAATCAGCATGTTAGAGTAGACATGGTTACAATCAACATAGATGAAACTGTGAAATTTAAGTACATACCAAAATTTGATATTTTGAGGACTGGTGTATGATTAAGACAAAGGTTAAGAGGCAACCTTATCCATGAATTTTTTTCAAATATATATCCAGTATTATAATTTTTTTTAAGTATAAAAATATCCTTAAACTTATGAAAATAGATGGAAATGCCCACTCTGTTAACTTTGATACCGTTGACCAGAGTATATACATTTTGACAAAAAATGCTGACGTGGATGCACGTGTGATATCCTAGCTGGCAAAACAATTACAAAAATTCTTCACCCACAGTGACCCAGTCTCCTCCATGACCGTCGCCTTTCCACCGTGGGACGCATCCCACCAACGCCACCGTCGTCATTGGTCCCCTCCATCATGTTTCCTTCCTTCCAACGATAACATAAATCAAACCCATCGTGTTCAATCTGAAGCATCGCCCTCTTCCAATCTCATCACACACTGTTCTGTCCGCAAGGCCAGATCTGCGAAGGCGGATGTGGTGGACGAGAAACCGCGAACCAGAAGCAATATATAAAAGTCGATGACCACCAGAAATCGAAAAGCACAAGCAATCGAAGATTTAGAATGAGGGGAAAAAAATCTATTAAGGAGAGAGACGGTGAATAAAGCGATGAGAGAGAAAATGATGAACAAAGGGATGATAGAGAAAACGCTAAACTAGAGACTGAAGGCCGAAAGCATTAAACAATGAAACACGCAAACAATAAGTGACGGTGATTTAGCACGCACACGTGTAGGTGTGACACGTAGACTATGATAAATATTGCTAAATATCGTTTGGGATCAATTTACTTTTATTAGGGCTTCTTCTAATAATCCGCTTTCCAACTTAAGGTGTCACTTGTTGAAGGATAATTCCAATTAAGTCCCTACTTGCTTTTTCTAATTTCTTCACTTTCTTTACATTCTTTGGCATCACTAATCCTCTCCAGAGCCATCTCTATGTCCTCTTGAGAATCCCCAGACCCGTTAGGTACTTTTTGTTCTCTTTTTCCTACGGTGAAATTGTTCTTGAACACGCCATGAACTCTGTCTAATTGAGAAAATAACAAAAATGCATACTTATCCCTACAAACACAAGCCTACTTTTTTAGATGTTACAAACCTCACCTAATAAAGATAGGGTTTACTGATGCATTTTTATGGTGTAGAATCATACTTACGAATTGTGGACCACCCCCCCCCCCCTCAAAATTAGGGAGAATTACATTTAGGTCCCAAGAAAAGAAAAAAATGAAAAAATAATCCCTATAGATTTCAAAATGAAAAAATGATCTTATTAACAACTCCAGGAGCCTGTATTGAGAACTCCTTAACAACTCTATGAGCCTGTATTAACAACTCTTTGGGACCATTTTCTCATTTTGTAATCTATAGGGACAATTTCTTCATTTCTCTTTTTACTTGGGACCTGAGTGTAATTCTTCCAAAAAACTACCATGAATTGAGAGTTGAAGTTCCTGATTTAGAATGGGCCGGGTTGGGTCAACGAAATAAATCACGCAACATTAAGTTCGTAATGCTAATGTTGACAGTAGTTTCGGATTCAATGCATTTAATTGGAAGAAGCAGAGGACTGAATAGGAAACATGAAAAAAATAAAATAAAAGAGGTTGAGCGAAGAGCTCAGAAGAAAATGTGGAAAAAGAAGGAAGACATGTGGGGAAAAAATTTGCCACGAAATTTGCAATATATCTTGTGGAATGTTGGAATGGGAGATTATGAGATTGCAGTGTATTATTCTTTATGCTTAACCAATTAAATACTCCTATTTCAAAACATTTACTACTTTAAGCTTTTCATATAGATTAAGAAAATCATTAAATAACATACACAATAAAAATATTTAATTATATTTCTTTAAAATACCCTCAACATTAATATTATCTAGAAAACACTATTGGAGTAGACTAAAATATTGAGGGTAAAATATTAACAACCAAATATTAACGATCGTTAGTTATTTTTAATGGAAGTGTCATTTTTACCCCCTTTTAAAAGTTTATGGTTATTTTTGTACACAAAAAAAGTTTATGGTGGTGAATACACTTTTGATAAAAGTTTATTGGTATTTTTGCCTCTTAATCCTTTTTTTAAATTGAGGATCGAGATGCGATTCTAAAAAAAAAATGAGACAAAGGATTATCAGACAACCTAAACTCTTTTTAACAAACCGTTTTAACAGCTTCTCGCTTTCAGCACTTGGTGAAGAATTGCACTAGTTTGCATATTTATCCATTGCTTGACCTGAATAATGCTGCAACAATTGATTCTGTTCCTTTGCAGATAAGTACAGCATTGTTTCTATCCAGTGTTCCAGTTTTTAATATTGTGAAGAAGACTATTTGTCTGATAAAAAAAAGAAGACTATTTGATTTAGCCTATTTTTTTTTTCACCCAAACAATTAGAGCACTATAATTATGTCACGGTTTTCAGACATAGAATATTAATATATTCAATTAAAAATTTTAATAGCTTTTGTTTTTCTATTTGATTATAAGAAAATTCAACCCAATACTAAATAAAAGATAAATAAACGAAGAATATTAAACACATTATAAATTGAAATTGGGAAAATGGGATTTTAGGAGGGATTACTTATCTTCCTAGAACCCTTCTTGTTTGTGTCGAAACATTCTCCCAAATATTTTCATATACCAAAAATTTTAATATGATAATGCCTACTGATCTCGTTGGTTAAAGAATCCTATTCAGTACTTCTGGTTGGGAACCGAAGAAATTCATAGCTTTCATGCATAATCAAATCTGTTCATTTATTACTTCCTTCGTCCCTAAATGTAGCCTGATTTAATCATTTTTTGTTTATCAAGAAAGTAGTTAAACAAAATAAATATGTACGTAATATATATTTTTTTCAATTATGCACTTATGTATAAAAAAGATAAGTGAAAGAAAATAAATGAGAAAAAAATATGAGAGAGAATATACAGGGAAAAGATAATGAGAGAGTGTTAAAGAAAGAGAGAATTGCTGATAAATATTTTTTGGCAAATTAATAACTGAATGCTACCATGAAAAATCTGTTACACATAACGGAAGATATTTTGTATACAACAGAAAATTGTTTGCACATTTATATGGAAGATTTTTGCACACACGGAAGATAGCTTGCATAAAACGGAAGATCGCTTGCACACACGGAAAATCACTTACACGCTTGATAGCAAGTAGCAATTAATTTGTCCCAAAGATATTTTTGGACAATTTACCCTTAAAGAAAAGACAATAAATAAAGCAATACTCTATCACAAAAATAAATTAGGAGAAATGACCCTTCTTTCTCCCTCCCTCGTAATTAGCAAATAGCAGCACCTAATTAATGTAATTCATTCACTAGTAAAAAAAAAAAACTATGCAAAAAAATAAGGGTAAATATATATAGTCAACAAGGGAAAAATTGAAAAATAAATAAATAAATATTGAGACAAAACTAAAATTAAGTTTACATTTTAGGACAGACATCTTCTCAAAAATCAAACTACATTTAGAGACAAAAGGGAGTATTTTTGTTGCTGTTGGTGGTGTTTTAAATACAATGCTTTTAATTGGAAGAAAAAGTGGTATAATTAGAAAACATGTAAAACAAAGTTGAGTGAAGAGTTCAGAAACTTGCTCACATCCGGGGCACAAAAGTTGCTGCTGAACCTACCTCTGATCCAGTGGAGGAGGGAAATGGTTGTTTTGGTTGATGGAGCTTACTCATTTACCACTACTTAGCAGCTTGTGGAGGGATTCTCAAGGATCAAGAGGGCATGCCCGTTGAGTCTTTCATGTTTAGTATCATAGCAGGTGACCCTCTACGCTGAGTTGTGGGCGTGTTTAATGGGACTTCGTAGAGCATGGGACCGAGGTTCTAGGAAGATTAGCATGAAAGGTGATTGCTCCCAAGCAGTTGAGCTGATTCAGCAAGGAACTAATGAGTTGCATGCTCATGACAATATTATTGCTGAAATTAATAGTATGGCTCATCTTGCGGGAAGTGCTCTAGCTCTCCCACCTAGACTCCACTTTACACCTAGATCGGGGAGGTTTTCTAATTCCTGTCTTGTAGATTAGTCTCTTTTACCTTTTCCAATGTATCAAAAATAAATTAATAAATAAATAAAGAGTTCAGAAACTGATGTGCAAAGTAAGAGTAACAAGTTCTATGATCCAGCTACACCTGATATGGTGAGTTCGCTTGCAAGGAACAGATGGCAGAATGCTGAAATTCTTTAATACTCCATCCAATCCATAATGTAGGATGGTTCTTCTTGAAGAATAGCTTGATATAAAATATTAGTCCCTATAATTAATACTTATATCTAATTTTGTTTACTCATTAAATTTTCAAACTCACTTTTCAACGAGGGTAAAAGTGGAAAATATTTCAATTTAAGACATATTTAGTAAGTTAACCGTTACTTCTAGTTTCCGGCAAATTAGTTATACTGCCATATATTATGGACAGGAGAAGTATATATTACATAGTGGTGATAACGTGGGAACACCTCCTTATTTCAAACAGTGACATTATTATACAACTTTGTTACATGATCAACTTGTTCACTTCTCTCTAAAAGAACAAAATTCATTTTCCACTATTTGGAAGTTGAAGTGGAACCAACCTGATCATTCCTTGCTCTCAAGTCACAACTATCTAGATCAATTGTCCGTTTCTTTTTTTTGGGGGCAAAGTTGTCCTTTACTTCCATCAACACCAGATTCTGACTTTGTCGAAACTGATGTTGTTTGTGTTCTTCCGGCATTACCTGACAGGATTTACTTCAAAATTGAGGCCAGTGATGCTATAAATCATCATCAATATCCAATCTACTTTCCCTCTTGGAATTCTTCAGGAGGGGAACAACATCAAAGACTCCAGGACTCCTTTCTCCATAACCGTACGGGTCCCTGCAACGAAGCAGTATTTGCAGAACCTCTTTCATGGAAGGCCTACTAGCTGGCAGTATTGCAGTGCACATCACCCCAAGTTTGAAGACACGGCATATTTCCTCCATATGGCATGCTTCCATAATTTCCTTGTCTAGAACTTCCTCTACATCTCCACCCAGTTGCACATGTCGCCATGCCCATTCTGCAAGAGACGAGTGTTCATCTCCACGGTTCGCTTCCTTCCCAGTTGTAAGTTCCAGCAACACCACTCCAAAACTATACACATCAATCTTTTCATTGATTTTCGTTGTTTGAATATATTCTGCATTTCAAAGCGAGAATTCGCGTTAGATTGAAACTCATGTATTCATATGGACACTTGAAAGAGATAGAAATATGGTTGCAAGTAAATCACCTGGAGCAATATAGCCGAATGATCCAGCTACCCCTGACATGGTGAGTTCGCTTGGCTTGATCAATATTCTTGCTAGACCAAAGTCTGCAACTTTTGCATTGAATTCAGAATCCAAAAGGATGTTACTTGTTTTAATATCACGATGAACAACGGGATGTGGGCAATCATGGTGCATATAGGTCAGACCTTGTGCAGCTCCAATGGCTATCTGCAATCTTTTCGGCCAATCAAGGACAAAATTATGGTTTAACCTATTCTTCTTGTTCAGCCAGCGATCAAGGCTATTGTTTTCTAGATATTCATACACAAGCAGCAGGGAATCATCATTTGACATGCAACACAACAGCTTTACAATATTGTTGTGACGAATGTTGCTCAAAATCTTAACTTCAGCTAGGAATGCATCCTCAAGTTTCTGCTCCCACTTCTTGTTACTGAATATCTTCTTCACAGCGACGTAGCCTAAACCATCTACGGGGACTTGGTATACCGTACCATAACCGCCACTGCCTATAATATTATGATCTGTCAAAGATGACACAATGTTCATTTCTGAGAAACTTAGCCTCTGGAAGGAAGTCAACTTCCATGAATTATCCAATTCTTGCTTTCTTGATTTGTATAATCTAACAATCAAGAGTAAAACCAAGAAAGCCGCTAAGGAGGCCACAATCACTAGGCCTATGATCAAAGCAAGAGATGCAGATGATCTCTTTCTTATCCTTTCAATTTGAAGTTCAGAACCGGAATCACACAAGGGAAGGTTTAGCTTTTTGGTATCAGCACAGAGGCCAGAATTGTTTAGAAAGCTATCAGAAAAGCCAGGATTTGCAAATTCACTAGGAATCTTCCCTTTGAAAAGATTGGAGGAGAGATTGAGGTTTGTGAGGGTCGTTGACAATTTACCAAGCTGAGGTGAAATAAGACCGGAGAGCTGATTATTTGACAGGTCTAGTTGTAATAGGTTGGGTAAACGATCAATAGAATCTGGGATTGGTCCAGAGAGGTGATTGTGGCTCAAATTTAGAGCACTGAGAGATTTCCAAGATATGATTTCTGATGGAAGTGGACCTGTTAGCTGGTTTTGATCAAGCAACAAATTTGTTAGCTTAGGAAGAGTGGTTAGCTCTTGTGGAATACTCCCATTGAAGAGATTCTTACTAGCTTCAAACTTGACCAGATTCTTCCAGGTAGATACTCCTACTGGAATTCTACCAGAGAATTGATTGTTGCCTATCATCAAACTTGAAAGATTCCAAGCCAATCTTTGAGGTAGCTCGCCGGTGAACTTGTTGCTGTTGATTATTAAAGTCTCCAAATGATATGACGTCCAAAGGCCTGCAGGGATTTTGCCTGAAAAACTATTATTTGGAAGAAACAGGTATTGCAGGCTATTGTTGCAGCTTCCTAATGATTCTGACAGCTCCCCACGTAGATCGTTGTCATTAGCACTTATCCCAACTAACTTGCCATTGTAACATAAATCCTCTGGCAATTTTCCTGTCAATCTATTGGTCGCGACCTGAAAGGTTTTGAGTGGCGAATAACGACCAAAGTAAGGAGGCAGAGTACCTGATAGGCAGTTTTCAAAAACCACGAAATCCACTAGAGCTGGCAGATGAGCAAGGCTTTCTGGTATCTCTCCTGATAGTTGATTCATTTGCAGCCTCAAACCTATTAGCTTTGTGAGCTTCCCTAAACCATCTGGGATTTTTCCAGTAAGAAAATTCTCAGAAACATCCAGTACGGTCAGATTCAGAGCTTCAATTTCTGTAGGTATTTCCCCAGATAGCCTATTGTTCCAAAGATACAATATGCTTAGATTCTTCAGAGCAAACAAAGTACTGGGGATTTGCCCATTTAAGCCATTCTCCGAAAAATCCAATTCCTCCAAACTCACCATTTGCCCAATACTTTCTGGAATTTTCCCAATCAAATTCATGGATTCCATTCTAAAGGTCTTCACTTTTTTCAACTTCGTGAAGCTCGCCGGCAACTGTGTAGGAGGAAGATTGGTGTTTAGGCTCAGGTCTAATAATTCAAGATCGGACAAGTCGCCTATTTCATCTGGGATACTGCCGTTAAATCTACAGAAGTAAAGTTGGAGATTTCTCAGCTGCTTTAACCTTCCTATGCTCGCCGGAATGTCGCCAGAGAAATAGTTAGCGGCAAGATTAAGGAAACGCAGGCTGGCCAATCGGTCAATATCATTTGGAATCGGACCCGCAAAGTTGTTCTGGGAGAGGTCAAGGTACTCAAGCTTGGGGCAGTCGTAGACAAATTTCGGGAACTCCCCAGAAAAATAATTAAGCTGAAAATCAATGAAGGTGAGATTTTTGAGGTCACAGATAAAAGGAGGTATGGTTTTGGTGATGTTCATGTCACCAAAATGTAGTTTTGTGACAGAGCCACCGGTGCAGTCGATCCGAGGCCAAGAACAATGAGAGGAATTCGGTGTGACCCACTGATTGAGGAAAGGATGAAGGTGTTGTTTCATTTTAAGTAGGACTGTATGTTCTTGATCATACACCAGAGACTTGTTATTAGTCTCAGCATCACTCAGGACAAAGAAGAAGAAGAAGAAGAGAATGGAGTATAAGAAATA
Source organism: Inga leiocalycina (assembly GCA_963242795.1). Classification (NCBI taxonomy): domain Eukaryota; kingdom Viridiplantae; phylum Streptophyta; class Magnoliopsida; order Fabales; family Fabaceae; genus Inga; species Inga leiocalycina. Next base: position 63,879,231 of record OY725320.1, read on the forward strand.
TGGCATTTTGACAAGAAAGAGGGGTTTTTCTTTTCCCTTCAAGTTCTTACTTGTTTTACTCACCAAATTATTGCTCAAGGAAGAAGAAGATATAGGTGATGTACTTACAGGGTACAATCCTCGAACATGCCTGAAGACCCAGAACAGAGAGTCAATGCCATTAGAGTGGCCCCGAAGTGGGAAGTGAAAGGCAAACCAGAGGGTCCAACACCATCATAGCTTGCTTGATTCATCTCTGGTCAATTGATAATGGCCATTATAAATTCTTTGAAGGAAAGATTAGAATAAAGTTTTTATATTTGTTAGGGGTTCAGCTTCTCTCCGCTTCCTTTGTATCTCCATTATATATTTGTTAGTGTCCAATGCTGTGAAGGAATTAACTTTTGTAAAATGTTTGCCGGGTGAACAATAGATTATGGGAAAAATAAATTATGAGAAAAAAATAATTTTAATAAAATGAGAATGTTTATGTATTATGATTAAAATAATATTTTTTTTATAATATGAGAGTCATATAATAAAAAATAAAAGATCAATGAGATAATAGAGCCCACATAAAAAAAATGAATTTTTTAAAAACGTAAATTTAAATTTTAAGATCAAGATCTTAAAATCAAAATCATGATTTAAAATAATTTTGAGTGTGATTTTGATTCAAAATATAAGTTGTGAAATAACATCCAATCACACAGTGATATAGAAGGATCGACATTCAAATGGAATCTGATCATCTCACACACTCCCAAGTTTGACTTCAAAATCACGTGGCACAGATTGATGGGATATTATTTAATGGTATGAGGTGAATATATACTCCAACGTTGTTTATAATATTATTTATAACAGTAGTGATATTGATTTTAAATATATCATATATTTTTATATTTATTAATTTTTTTTATTAATACTGTTTTAACAATAATTAATAAAAAAATGAGAAAATTAATATTAATTAATTTATTTAATATAATCAAATTAAATAAATATATCTTATATTAACTTTACGATGGAATTAATTATGGAAGCAAGTTGGAGTTCTGATCAAAGACTGGCAGGTTTTCATTAACCATGTTTACAGGGAACAGAATACATTAGCTGATCACCTAGCGCATTTAGCTCACGATATTCCAGGGAATTTTGTGCTCTTTGATCACCCACCACCTTCTTTTGATGAGGAGGTCAATGATGAGGGATGATAGTTTATGGGTTTTTCCATTGCTTTTGTATTGACCTGGTTCTAGGTCGATTGTCTTTTAGTATTGTAATCAAAAAAAAAAAAAACTGTTTGATGCAATGAGCGAGGCACACGGATTGTTTAAACTTTTAAGTCAAGTGGGGAAGCTGGAAGCCGCACGTCATTGTTTATTATTATTTCTTTTGGCCCACAGCCGCACGCCATTGTTGAATGTGTTCAAACTTTGAACACATCACGTTCGAAAAGAACAAAAGATGTCGACGTAAAGGGTTGGCAGCGGAAGACCTTGACTTTACGCAACAAAGGCCAACAACCCATTGCTTATCCTTCTTTTCTATGGATTTTGGATGTATTGTAGATTGTTGTTGTGGAGGTTTCGTGGCAGTAAATAATTAAATATGGTTCTGATATTTCACCGAACTATTTGGTGCCTTTTCTAATGTAACGGTCAAATAAATTATCTTGTATTTGGTCATGGTTTTTATGCCATTTTATGTTGTAGTGATTTTTTTCGGGGAAAATCATTCTTGAAATAATTGGAGTTTCTTCCCATTTTCAATTTGATACTTGTATTTTTTTTCTTATTAAATTTTTTTAATTGTACTCTTAACATTAGCCCATGTAACTTTACTTTGTTAGTATTGTTAACCCATATACAAAAGTTAATTATGCAAGTAAAATTAAAGAATTTAATAAAGAGAAAAAAGCACACAAATACTAAATTAAAAATTGACCGAAACTAAAATTATCTCAATAATGGTTTTCCCAAATCTTTAATCCCAAATCAAAATTTAATTGATGTATTGGTCTAATGTGTCATTTCCCAATAAAAACAAAAAAACAAAAGGGAGAATGGTGGCTAGCTTAAGACCCATTTAATAATTATGATTAAGTTTCCAAACATTTTAAAATTCTAGTAAAGTCCCATAGATGTCTTATTTCATCAGAATTATTGTGAAATGATAAAATTATTCCTTAAAAATCATTCATCAGATTCTATTAGCAACTTAGCTCCATCGAGGAATTGGTGATTAAAGGCTTGTTTGATTTTATTTTTAAAATCTGTTAAAAACAAAAAAATGGAAAAATGTTTTCAATAATTTTTTTTTAAAAATAAATAGATAAATATTTGGTTTTTTTTAAAAAAAATTAGTATTTTTTTATTTTTATTTTTCTATTTTTTATTTTTTGGTGTCATCACCTATTACTATCAACATTACAACACCGCGGTCACATTACTTCAAAAATATATTTAAAAAAAACAACTATTTAAATGGATGTTTTTTTTAAAACTTGTTTTTAAAATAATTTTATAAAATTTTTTTTGAAAAACTAGAAAGCAGAAACAAACGGGCCTGATTTTACAACTATATCCCATTTCCTATAGGAAATGTTGAAAATTAACATGTGCAAGTATTTTAAAATTTCTGTACAGCTTCCTTTTTTTAGTGATTTAGCATTAATTTACAACTAGTTACCTTTTACTTTTTAAGTGGGAATATAAAAAATTAATTCAATATAATCAGAGTTAATTATGGTTAAAGAATTATTTGAATGATTAAGAATTGCCACGTGGATGTTTGGAAGGTAATCCAATCATACTATATAAGGATTTGATATTGGATGGTGTGGAGTAAAAATAATTTCAGTTAGATGATATTGTGAACAATAATTTCAAGGAGTATTTTAAAATTGTAGACATGGATGAAACTGTGAAATTTAATTATTATTGTATTAGAAGAAAAATATGGACCTCAACTGGCCAAAATTTGATACTTTGGGGGACAGGGGAAAACTTATCCATGAACTTTTGTCAAATGTGTAATCAGCATCGTAAATCTTTCTTTAATATAAAAGTACCCATTGAATTTATAAAAATCTGGACAAAATGCCACCTCTTTTAACTTTGATAACGTTGACCGTTTAGAGCATACATTTTGATCAAAAATACTGATGTGGATGCACATGTTGTATCCTAGCTGACAAAAGAATTTAACAATTAAAAAAATTCTTCATCCCCGTGACCCAGTCCCCTCCATGATCGTCGCCTATCCACCATGGGACGCATCCCACCAGCGCCACCTCCATCTTGTCTCCTTCCTTCCTTCCATCGTGTTCAATCTAAAGCATCTCCCTCTTCCAATCTCATCACACAACGCTCTGTCTTCAAGGCGGATGTGGTGGACGAGAAACCACAAACCAGAAGCAATATACGAAAATCGATGACCACCAGAAATCGAAAAGCACAAGCAATCCAAGATTTAGGAGAGAGATGGCAAACAAAGTGATGAGGGAGAAAACAATGAACAAAGGGATGATAGCGAAAACGCTAAATTGGAGAATGAAGGCTGAAAGCATTAAACAATGAAATACTCAACAATGAGAGACGGCGATGCAAGCGATGAAACACAGAAGAAATCGCCTGAAAGAGATATAAAATACACTGATCTTATTTGAAAGGGGACAACTGAATGAAGAATGATGGTAAAAGGAAGTGGAATCGGCAACAGAGAGACGACAGTGTAGTGATCGCAAAAGGTGGAGAAGTCAGCGAATTTGGGAGTGATAGGGGGAGACGAGAAGATTTACCAGAGAAATCGGTGAAAGCTAGATGTCACAACCGGTGAAGGCGAGCAGGGGTGTGAGTTAGACTAGAGGTGGTAATTCCGCCTGGTTGGCGGATTAATCTGGTTCACGCCGTCAAAATGGGTACTTCGTTTGATTTTGGGCTAAATGGGCTGAGCTATTTTAGCCCACCAGCTCGCTCGTTTTATTTAATTTTTTTTATTTTTTTTAAATACCTTTAATTTCTTATCTTCTTTTTTTATGATGTGTTTAATTAATTTTTTATATTTTTTATTTGATATTTATTTTTATATTATATTTATTTATTTTATTATTATTAAATTTAAAAGAGATATGTTTATATGTTTTTTTTATATGAGTAGACCCAAAAAAGGAAAGTAAGAATGAAATTAGTTTCCTAATACAAATATATAAAAAAAAAGAAATGTGATGTGAGTGGGTTAAAGAAAAAGGTAATGAGAATTTTAATAAAAAAATCGGCACGAATGCCAGTCCACCCTGTCAAGCCTGCAACTCGTCACCGACCAGCCCACAACTTGTGGGCTGGCCCGAATTCCACACTCTATGAGTTACTTTTTTTTCTAAAAAAAAGAAGGGAAAATTACACTCAAATCTAAAAGAAAAAAAAATTAAAAAAAATGGTTTTTTGAAATTATAAAATAAAAAAATAATCTTATCAATAATTCTATCAGCGCACATTAACAACTTTATTGGATCACTTTTTCATTTTCTAATTTGAAGGTATCAGTTTTTTTCATTTTTTTTTTAGAATTTGAATGTAATTTTCTCAAAAGAAAAAAACCATTAAAAATGATGGGAAGAGTTGGAAAGCGTGATTGTTTTTTAGATAACCATTTAAAAAAATAAAGGGAAAATTTCAAAAAACGACACTCAAAATATAAAAAGGATAAATCAGTACATCCAAATTTAGAAAAGACAAATCAGGCGGGTGTCAAAAAAAGGAGGAATCTATCCTTTTGAAATTTCGGCCAAATTATGAAAATGCCCTTCAGCACTTTATGCACACTTCAGAATAACAACATGATCATCGCAATTAACACCTTCGGATTCGGTATTAACAACTGCAATTCTTCTTTTACAATTAACAAATTTCAGGACCAATAACAACACATATCTCGCCATTAACAACTCTAGATTCGATATTAACAACTCCAATTTCTTCTTTCAACACTTAACAAGTTTCAGGGCCAATAACAACACTCACCTCGCCATTAACAACTCATGATTCGCCATTAACAACTCCTATGTTGTTATTGCGACTGAGGGCTGAAGAGCATTTTCGTAATTTGACCGAAATTTCAAAAGGACAGATTCCTCCTTTTTCTGACACCAGCCTGATTCATCTTTTTTGATTTTCGATGTACTGATTTATCCTTTTTATATTTTGAGTGTAGTTTTTTGAAATTTTCCCAAAAATAAACCGTGGGGGGGCAAAAATTAACTTGAGTTGGTGAACTGTAATTGGACAATATAGGGAAGTGACCATGTGAACAATTGTATGGGGCCCACCAAAATCAAAAAATAACACTATTTACCACATTCAACGGGGGTGGCATTTTTGCCATATATGTTTATGGATATTTTTGTATTCAATAAAAATTTATAGTATTAGCTGCATATTTGAAAAAAAAATTATAGATAAATTTACCTCTTAACTCTTAACACAATTTTAAGAATCTCTTATACATTCAAGTTTATTGAAAATGATTTGGATTTTGTTTTGAAATGGCTTAAATGGGTTATAAAAACTAAGGTACTGAAAACCGGACTGGACAGTAAACCAGTCAAGGTATTGGATTAAGGGTCAGTGGTTCAGATCAGGATCAACTTGGGGGTCAAACCGAGGTCAATTGAAAAAAATAAATGTAATTTAAATGTTTATACATACCATTCAAAAAATTATATAAAAGCTTTTTTCTAACTAATAGTCCAATATAACTTCCTAAACCTAATACCCACAACAATATCATTAAGTATATAAGGATTTTTCTCCAATCAATGCAAAACGTATTCCACAATCTTTTTAAGGCTCCTTACAAATCAAAAAAATTTAGGAAAATAATTTTTTTTAGGGCGAAGGTGTAAAAATACCCATCTACATATGTCACATGTGAGCCTGGCACCATTTACATTCCTTGGGTGCAAAAATACCCATGATCTTTACAAAAAGGGGCAAAAATACCAGCTCCGTCAATTTAGGCAAACGACCGTTAAGTTTTTTTTTGTGGGCCCCAATTTAATATTTTTTAATTAATTATTTTAAGGGCTAAGGTGCAAAATTACCTATCTACATATCCTTCGGGTGCAAAAATACCTATGATCATTAAAAAAGTGGACAAAAATGCCAGCTTCATTAACGAAGGCAAACGACCATTAATTTCTGATTTTGTGAGCCCACTTTAATCATTTTTAAATAATTATTTAAAAAACTCTCACCCTCTCTCTCTCTTCTTGCACCCCTTTCCCTCTCACCTTCCTTTCTCTCTCCTTGTCCAAAATAGAGCCCCACCTTCACATTGGCAATAACTCTTTAAGGCCACCCACATGGTCACTGCCTTTATACTACCCGCTCCCTCCAAATGCCCTTTCATAGTTCATCATCGAAACTTTTCCCCTTATTAATGAAGCCAGAAATTAATGAATGTTTGCCTTCATTAATGGAGCTGGAATTTTGTCCCCATTTTTAATGATTATAGGTAATAATTAAAAGCTTAATGTAGAGAGGTATTTTAAGGTTTTAATTAATACCTATGATTATTAAAAAAAGTGGACAAAATGTTGCTTTTAGTTAATACCTATTATCATTTTGTCCGCTTTTTTAATGATCATAGCTTTTAATTAATACCTATGATCATTAAAAAAGGGGACAAAATGCTATAACCATTAATGAAGATAAATGTTCGTTAATTTCTAATTTCGTTAATGAAGGGAAAAGTTTAGATGATGAACTACGGAAGAGCATTTGGAGGGAGTGGGTAGTATAAAGGCAGTGACCATGTGGGAGGTTGGAGAGAGTTATTACCGGTGTGAAGGTGGGGCTCTAGTTTGGACGAGGAGAGAGAAAGGAGGGTGAGAGGGAAAGGGGTGCAAGAAGAGAGAGAGAGGGTGAGAGTTTTTTAAATAATTATTTAAAAATGATTAAAGTGGGCTCACAAAATCAGAAATTAACGGTCGTTTACCTTCGTTAACGAAGCTGGCATTTTTGTCCACTTTTTTAATGATCATAGGTATTTTTGCACCCGAAGGATATGTAAATAGGTAATTTTGCACCTTAGCCCTTAAAATAATTAATTAAAAAAAATTAAAGTGGGGCCCACAAAAAAAAACTTAACGGTCGTTTGCCTAAATTGACGGAGTTGGTATTTTTGCCCCTTTTTGTAAAGATCATGGGTATTTTTGCACCCAAGGAATGTAAATGGTGCCAGGCGCACATGTGACATATGTAGATGGGTATTTTTGTACCTTCGCCCCTTATTTTTAAGAAAAAAAGGCCAAAACGACGTACTTTTGAGCATAAAAAAGTAAATAAAAAGGGGGGGACTTGGTTCACTCAGGGTTATCCCGGGTCATACCAGTTTGACCAAGTCCACCCTGAGTCAACCGGGTCAGTTGAACCAATTCTCTAACCCTCAATAGGATTGGTCTAGTGACTGGTTCACCGGTTTTTGGTCTGAACCGATCGGTTCAGTCCGATTTTATATACCATGGTAAAACACAAAAGTTAAAATTTGGCACTTTATGGCATATATCTTGTTGGCTTTGGAAATTAGCATATTTGAGGAGTCAATGACATTATTTCGAAAAGGAACCTTTATTTTGGTTGAAAAATAGACATTTCAAACTTTTTAAAGAGTTCTTACTTGTAATTTATTTTAAGTGCATGCATTAATCTGATTCGAGTGTGTTACAAGTGTAAATGATTAATTAAAAAATGTAAGTGTACACTGTCATAACCAAGTAATATAATAATGAATAGAATATCGTTTTTACGAGGATTGATCACTAAGTACTAAAATGGGTAATTTTAATTTTATTTAGTCGATCGATTAGTTGATGATTAAAAGTACAAAATAAAAATGATTAAATATGAATGCAATTGATATGAAAACAATAATGAGAAAAAATCATAGAGATCATATTTCATTTAACAAATTTTGGATTGAATCACCTATCTATTCTAATCCAATTTATTCCACATGATTGATAGTCGAGTTTCCCTAATTTAATTACTAATATCTTCCAAAGTCAAGCAATTTTATAATTAATTGCTAATCCAATATATTCCTATATAAATTAAAGCAATCAATGATGTATTAAAATTTATGGAACTCATTAAGACAATGAATATATTCCTATTTCATATGTAAATTATGGTTTCAATTATAGGATTTATACATATGCATCTTCTTCCGGTCTCAACATGCATATTGAAATCATTTTAAAGATAGCCAATCAATCAAAAGCATTAAGAATAATAATCAAAACTCAATCATGAAGGAAAAATTAAAACTATATTTAATAAGTTCAGATTCTATCCGTCACTAGTAAGCTACATCATCACCCTAGGAAAATAGAACTTTAGTTCATGATGAAATTAAAAAAAAACCAAAATAAATTAAAATTTTCATAAACATTGCATGAAACTCAATTATTCAATTCTAAAACACAAAGATACAACTACAAGATGCATGAAAATGAAAAAATTTAGGGCTTGTTTGATTTTAGTTTTTGTTTTTTGTTTTCAGAAATAGTTTTATAAAATATTTTTTAGAAACAAGTTTTAAAAATAAAAAAATAAAAAAAATCTATTTAAATAGTTGTTTTGAAAAATCTGTTTTTGAAGTAATATGGAGGTGCGGTCGCTGGTGGTGATATGATAGTGGTCGTCACTGATAGTGTAGCATTGATAATGTATAAGTGACGGCCTCAAAATATAAAAAATATGAAAAAAAAAGAGAAAACAAGGAAAAATTGTTTTTGTTTTTTAGTTTTTAAAAACAATTTTTTGAAAACAGTTTACCAAACATGTTTTATTGTTTTATTATTTTTAAAAACAAAAAAACGGTTTTTAAAAACAAAATTAAACAGCCCCCTAACCTTCCATATAAGAGGTAAAAACTTTCATATAGGTGGTAACCTATACTATCCATAAAGGACTACTTAAGCCTTCCATGAAGGAGGCATGCAAGAAGTAAATACAATGCATGAAATTAACTCTAAAATAATGTATTTCCTGTGTCTTGAGCTCATTTATTTATAGATGGAGGAAGTACAAAAATTTCCAAAAAAGTTAGGCATACATACCTCCAACCTCCAACATTAACTTTGAAAGTTAGGTTGCCAAACTTCTTGATTATTGCCTGATTTTGACATCTAAAATGGTGGAATTTCAACACATGATCTACATGAAAGTTGAAGCTCTGTATCTTACCGTGAAAATCCAACTGGAATCTCCCCATTTTGACATTTGAAGCTCAAGTTATAGTCAAATTAGTGGGCAAAGGTTAATCAAGGACAAATTCACATATTCAAATTCCAAACAAAATTCGAGACTAGTGAAGGTAGAACTGGATTTTCGGTTTAACATGAAAGTTGTAGAGTTTTTTTTTAGTTTTTTATCCATATAAAATAACATCCCAATCCAATATTTAGAGCTCCAGATATTGCCAAAAAACCGAAATAGGGTCAAATTTAGCATTTTTCAATAAATTCTATTTTATGTCAAAATCATTATTTATTTATCAATTACACTCAAATTTATTAAATTAAGCTCAAATGTTATTCACAAAATCATCATATAAGAAAAAAATATATATACATATATTTTACTTATCAGAGTGCAATGTGAATTATTGGCATTAGGATGCATTGGGAAAAAGCTCTCATTTGTGGCTTGTTATAATGGTAAGTACTGTATATGGTGTAGGTAGTCATGTTCTAATGTCTTGTTTGAACTGTTATGAATCATGCGATCTATGTGTTTATGAGAATAATTACATTATATCTTGAGAAATTAAATACGTTTTGAAAGTAATGTTGATGATTAAATGGCGCATTAGATGTGTACCTCACAAATGTGTGTTACCATGGTGTGTCTTGTGCATAGAAGAATTTGTACCTGACGAGTATGCTGACCTTTTGTTGAAGTGGACTTGTATAACTAGGGCATCTGGGAAGACATGCGCGCCTTTCGAGGTGCTAAGAGTATATATTACTAGAAAAAAATGCCTTTAAGATAGTAATATTTAGACATCTTATAGATAGAGAAGGTTTAAAAACTATGATTTGTGATATTTTTATAAATATATGTAACATTTTAGACTGGTTGGCATACAACAGGTCTAAAATATATTTTTTAAACTAATTACTTTAAAAACTAGTCTAAAAAGCATTAATATATATTTTATGAAAATACTATTTATAAGTTTTTAAACATAATTTGCATACAACCGGCCTAAAATATACTTTTTAAATCTAGTGTTTGTACAATAGGTCTAAAACAATATCAAAAATATTTTATTCAAAAATAATATTTACAAACTTTTATGTTAGAGTTTGTTAAATCCGGTCTATAAAATAATCTAAATCCTGAAAAAAAAAAATATAAACTTCACTCGATTGCCCCTTTAAAACCAAATTTCATGATCTCTACAGATGTTCATCTTTGTTTGCCATTTTTTTGAAGTTCTCCCCTTCCTCATCTCTCACAAAACCACACTCGTGATTTCCTCCCCAACTACTTTATGAGCAACAACTTCTCCAGCTTCATTTGATGGTTTCCTAGACATTAGTTTTTTTTTTCTTCGTGCTTGTTGGCTTGTTTGTTCTCATTGGCTTCTAGATCCATGTTCGTCATGTCCAGATCCATGCTTGTCAAGTCCAAATATATGCTCTTCATATATAGTTTGTGCTAGCTTAAGCTCTCATTGAGTCATCACCCAGATCTATGCTTGTCTATGCCACCGCCAGATTTATTCTAAGATAATGCATCAAATTCCTTTATCTTTGTTTTAATTTTAACTAATATATTATTGTTATCTAAATCTAACAAACTTGAATATATGGTTTGATCTAATATTTTCTACTCTTGAATATATTATTGTTGGCTTATTCGTACGCGTTGGCAATTGTCAACACCCGTTTCCATTTCGATAATCAAAGAGTAATAACGACGGAATTCAATGGGCATACAGAAAAGTACAATTATACTGATAGAAATATTCGTTTACGATCCCAACGTCGTTCGTTTACAATTCTAATATTGTTCGTCGACGGAAACGGAAAATACAGCGGAAGTTTTAATATTTACAAATTATCCAAAATATTAAGGCATAGACTAAGGCATAACCACGTTCATATCCTCGCCTCGAGACACGCGCTGCTCTACTTTCCGACGTCAATGTCTTTGCCCTTTGGCCCACTGGTACCCACTGAGGTATTTGTTTAAAAATAGGGTGAGATTCTGGAGAATCCCCGTAGAGACATAATATCATTCATAGAAAATGCGAAAAGTAAATATGTCATACGCCAAGGTATGCACAAATTAATGAACAATATAAACACATCATTGTCATGTATACATGAGTAGGGCCCAGGCCCACAATCTACACCGGTTGGACTTTTGCCAACTCCCAGTGTAAGTGCACATCTGGCACTAACAGCATCTCTCTAAGCAAATCATGTTAATTAATAAAGTGCATTTACAAAACAATGGCATCCACACAATCACATAACTTATGGCATAGTGTATGAAGGATAATGTCCCTACCTCAAAGCTTTATAATCCTCTTTTTAACGGTGTCTCGTAAAGCGTGCTGTTCCGGCATCCGACTCGGTCCTAAAATATTAAATGTACCAGAAATAGGTCATAACCTATCCAAGTATCATTTTAAACTCTTCCATAGTGTTTATTGTGGTTATATTAGTCTATGGTGAAAATTTACAAAAATGCCCCCGAGAACCCGGCCGGGCCCCGCCGTACCCGGCCCGATGGCACGTTTTCCCAAAATTTTGACTAAGGCTATTTTGACTTATTTTCACCCAAGGAATCCATTTCCGGGCTCGAAATCACCAAATTCAGTGTCAAATTACAAAAATACTCTTGACAACCCCTATTTAGGGATTTTAGTGGCGTTTTCGTAAATATGCTTTTTCGACCTCTACCGAAAAAGTGCCCAACTGTAACCCCACCTATTTTTGCCCACTGAGTCCAATAGAACCATTTATTTTATGAAAATCCAGCTCCAATTACATATTTACCCCTTACAGCCCCTATGTGAGGGTTTTAAGGTTATTTTTGTCATTTCACTTTCTAGGGCTTTTCTCACTTTGCACCCAACATGAACCCTACACAATTTTCCATTCTAAACACAATGGAATCATCAAAAACACCAAAATCCAGTCCCAACACTGTCCAACACAGATCTGGACGAAATTCTTTAATAATTGGAGAAAATGGAGTTTTATGATTTCAATCCATAAAATACCTTCTTATGACCTTTAATCACTTGTTTAACCACTTAATCACATTCTAAACATGATTAGACTAAATTTGGACAGCACCTCCCCTTAGGGTTAGGACTTTCCAAATTTACAAACTTGACAAAATAACCAATTCCAACCACAATCATAAACAACAATCACATACTAGCATAGTTTTAGGATTTGAGAAGTTACCTCTTGAGTTCCTTTCCTCTTACTCTCTAAACATCCTCCTCCCTCTCTTCTTGGGCTCAAGATGAGCTTGCTAAACCATGGATTTCATAGAGAAATAGAGATTAGAGAAGAAGCTTATGCTAGTTTAGAAGGCAATATTAAGGAATCACAAACCTACCTTGATCTTTTTCTTCCTCCTTTTCTCTAATCTTCCGAAGAATTCCAAGGCACTTCCTCTCTCTCTTTCTCTTGTGTTATGCGTGAAGTGTATGAAGGAAAGGGAAAAGAACATGTTTTATTAATTTCCTCATCTTTCCTCCTAGCCATTGATATAATCAAGGGTCAAGATTACACCACCTTGCATGCACACCATTCCTCCTCCCATACCTTCTCATTATGACCACCATGCACATGCCTTCACTTAGAGTGCACTCTACCTTTGTCATCATTGAGAGATTCATGTAGCCTTTGACTTGCTTGCTTCATTTGATTTCCATTTTTGTGTATACTCAACCTTGCCATGCTTCCCTTTTGTGTACACTCAACCTTGATTATGATTTTCTTCTTCCTTGGTTGGCCAAAAACGTGCTCCCTCTTATGCTTCAACAAAATAAAGTGTTCCTTCCATTTACTCAAGTCAATTGGTGCAAAAGTTGGCCACCTAACCTTATGACATAAGTAAGGACTTATGACACAACAATTATCTCCATCATCTTTCATGTGGTGTTGACACTTGGTCTCATTGGATTTTGACACTTGTCTTCTCCTCCTTCATCCCTAAATTTCTAAAATAATTAAGAGAAAAAGGAAGATTACTTTATTTCTCAAATTTTCGGAATAATGCCAATTCTGGCAGATTTTCTGCCTTAACTTTGAAAAATCATAACTAATTTTGTAGACATCGTTTCAAGGCGATTCCAAAGCCTATGTAACCCTCATTGAGTCTAGTTTCAAGGAAAAATATGGAATTTTACTGGAAATGATCATATTATTCCCAGATTTTCAATCTTTGACCGCTGCTCCAGAAATTAGTCAATTTCGATGGGCAACTTCAAAAATTCATAATTCTTTGTACATAGCTTCAATTGAGTCATATGACCTATCAAATTAAAACTTAGGATGTATACTTTCACCCTATAAAATTTCATAATTTTTGGTCATCATTTGATCTTCCAAAACTATATGACAATCTCACTGCCTCGCAAGCGATTTCACTGAAAACACTATTCAACCTTCAATTTTCAATATTTAATTCTTTTGGCCTTAAATATTCACCATTTCATTGAATATATATAATAATTACAATATATTCTTGGTGAATAAAATTTGGGATGTTACAACAATTTTTATTGTTTGATGGTCTGTTGCGATTTTATTGGATATGCTTGTTTTCGTAATTTTTTTTCAAATTTATATTCTTCTATTTTATTAAGATATGAATTTTATAATGAGATCTCATAAAAGCATAGCTTCTTTTATGCGATTTTATGATATTTTATCCAGATCTAAAAATCCATATCTCAAAATATTCGCACAAACAGCCGTTCTAAAAAATAAAATTAAAGAAAATCAAAAAACCTAGATCTCAAAATAGCTTCTGCGCTGCAATTTTGACATATAGATTTTTCTATTTTTTTTTAATTTTTAACTTTATATTTTAGACCGGTTGTCTATTATCCAGTCTAAAAATTGTCAAACTTTTTAGACGATTCAATATAAGACCTAATATTTAACCGGTCTAAATAACCATTTTTATTTGTTCTAAAAAACCTTTTTTCTTGTTGTGATATAGCCATATATATACTAGGATTGTAGATAAAATGAAGTGGACAAAACTTAAGTTATGTTCCTTAAGAGTATTACGTCCATTGTTCGAATCCCATATGTCCTATTTTTTCCCCATTAACATACGAGGTTAAATGTAGTTGGGAAAAAAATAATATAAATGGCAGAATCTAATTGGAATAATGGATACAATGGTTCCAAGAAACTTAACTTTAAATATGAATAATTTTGATATATCATACTGTTCATGCACTTTTATGTGACGATAAATAATGTTTTGTTTTGGTATGAATTTTGTAAGAATTAATAGTACCCATGGTTACTGAGATTGTTATCTAAGTTTTGAATGTTTGAATGGCGAGGGAAGGCAATAAGAATATTATGTTCTTACCATTAAGTAATAGTGTGTGTTTTGGATGGGGAGAAATTAGGGGAGGAGAAAATGGAGGGGGAGAAAAGTAAAGAGATAATAATGTTCCTATTATCTTTGGATAGAGAGGAAAAATCAGCAGAGAGAGTCAGTTTTAAGAAAAAAAGTTTTTAATAAATAAATAAGTACTAATGCCAAGACCATACAAGAAAGAGAAGTTGGCCTTTGGAGTATTTAACTCCATACAAATGTCAGCAGCTGAAAAGTTCCTACACTCGATAGGGATGGGTCAAAAATCAAAATAAAACATCACCCTCGGAGTGATCCGCACCTTGAGAAACCAATTGGCGCAAACAGTTTGTCTTTCTAAATACATGTTCACAGGAAACATAACAGTCAGAAAGTCATGACATTTCTTGCGTCGGTCTTATATTCAATAACAGAGAACTTTCAAATTCAAATAATTCACATACATAAAAAAATATGTATAATATATTGAAGATATACAAAGGAAATTAACTTATAAGTCCCTATAGTTTCACCTTATTTTTAATTAGGTCAATGTATTTTTTTTCTTTTTATCAAGTTCTTAGTTTTATGTGATTTTAATTAATGTCTCTGTAGGTTTTTTCATCAACTCCTTATAGTTTCACCTTATTTTTATCAAACCTCTATAATATTTTTCTTTTTATCAGTTAAAACTACGCAAGTATGAATAATATATTGATGTATAGAAGAGATACAAAGAAAATAGACATCTGATCTCAAGATGAAATGTAACTCGTATATTTTGATTTTGTTGAAAACTCTCACATATATTTACACCCTCTATTATTTGATTTTACAAAAATGATATGAGATGGATAAGTTACAGCACATGCTGCCATATGTGCAAATTTTCACTCATCAGACCCCAACATTTGATAACACAGACATGAATCTAGTTAGCTATCATTATCATCAATATCTAACCTACTCTCCCTTTTGGAGTTCTTTAGTAGAGGAACAACCTCACAATGACCAGAATTCATTTCTGTATAACCAAACGGTTCTCCCAAGCGCAGCAATATATTCAGAGCATCTTTCATGGAGGGTCTACTAGCTGGCTCCTTGCTTGTACACATCACCCCAAGCTTGAAGACACTGCACATTTTCGGCAAGTAAGAGGTTTCCTTAACATCTTCGTCTAGAACTTGTTCTATGTTGCTTCCTAATCGAATCTGACACCATGCCCATTCTGCGAGAGACGAGTGTTCATCTCCATAGTTAGCTTCTTTTCCTGTTGTCAGCTCCAGCAGGATCACCCCAAAGCCATAAACATCAACCTTTTCATTCACTCTTTTTGTTTGAGCATATTCTACAGATTTAGTATGTTTCAAATAGCATCCATATATATCAGTTTGTGCAGTTTAAAAGATACGAAATTTAATTTGAATCTATACTAAGCACTCTGTCCCATATTAGTTTCTCTGTCAAGTAAAGCCAAAAGGTGAGGGAAGGATTGAAATGTAATAAATTTGTGATGTCTGGGAACTAAACTGCATAATTTACTAATTTTTCTGTGAAGATGAAAAACAAATGACCAAATAGAGTTCATTGCATAGCTAGAATGTGGGGCTCGAGCTTAGCACCAAGTCTATAATAATATTAGTCATAATCAATAGTACGAAATTTTATTATATACTTCTTCCAGTCTTAAATATAAGAGCTAGCAAAAGGATTTTAAATATAAAACCTCAATATAGTTTTATCACTTTTTTCTAAACTCTCTCTATTGATCACATACTAAAAAAGAGTACTTTTCAATGCAAATGATTAAAAGGGGTATATAAGAAAAATAAAAACACATTTACTAATAACTAATTTTCTTAACATCTGTAAATTAGCTATCGAGCTCATATATATATATATATATATATGATATGAATGAATATAAAATATACAATGTGGCATTATTTACCTGGGGCAATGTAACCGAAAGAGCCAACAACATCTGACATGGTATCTTGTTCTCCTGGATTGATCAACATCCTTGCAAGACCAAAATCTGCAATTTTTGCATTGAACTGAGAATCTAAGAGAATATTACTTGTTTTGACATCACGATGAATAATCGGCGGTGAGGTGTCATGATGCATGTAGCTCAAACCTTGCGCAATGTAATATCCTGATTTGTAATCAAGGATTAGTAGCTTCAAATGATGTAATTAATGTTAATTAAGCATATTTGAGTATATGTTGTGTGTTATGATATAAGGATGATTAGTGATGATTTCATGAGTCAAGAACCAATCAGGGGTAAAACGGTAAATTTACCAACTGTCTGGTTAGCTAATGATGAGAAAAACCCCTTAGTAATCAAAATCAATGGTTGAGATTGAAAGACCAAGGGGTGGAATTTGATGCAAGCAAGCTTAGGTGAAAGCATTGTGGGAAGAGTAAGATGATGCCAAGTGGCAAGCTTTGGACCATTGGATGAGTCAAAGTTTTCAAACACTCTTCTCTCTCCCTCTTAGTTGGTTTTTGCATGGGAAAAAGGAAAGAATGATCATCACCAACATCTCACCTTCTCTCTCCATTTCTTCCATTTCCGGCGGTGCAAGCTAAGGAAAGAGAAAGAGAAAAGCTTAAGTCTTGGTAAGTAAAGGTCTCCATATGCTTATATACCTTTCATTAATGTTGATCAAGAAGTTGAGAGCATTACTTCTATGATTTCAGAATTTCCATTGGTGGTGTTTGATTGTTTGATAAATCTGAAAAGTGGTGGAATCAAAGTGTTGATTTCAGCAAGTTGAAGAGGTAGGTTTGTAATGCATTTTGATATATATGTCAAGATGTTTGCCTAATCAATGAAAATTCTGGAAATTTGACCTAATTGTGATGTTAAATGAAGGGTAGTCTTTGATGAGAGTGTCACTGTTCATTTGGTCAGTTTTGACACTTGGGAGTGATTAGAAATTGATTTGAAGTTGAATAAGGGAAATGTGTTAAGTTGTGGTTTTGGTGGATTTATGGTTTAGAGATGAGATCTTGTTGTTGAGTGGAAATTTGGGTTGTTTATGGTTGTCAATGGGTTCCTTGTGATGATATATGAGAGAATGAGTAATGGTATGAGTTAGGGAACCATTGGAATTCATTTGGTGAATTCTGGTAAACCATGTCAGTTTCTGCGTTTTGGGTATCTGGTGTGAATTCTCGAGTGAGAGAAGAACTCACTCGAGCACAGGATGAACGTGCTCGAGTGAGCATGTTTGTGCTCGAGTGAGGGTGCCTTTTTGGTGCTGCGGGTGAGTGTCTCAGGATATCACTCGTGAGTGATTGCCAAGAGTGCGCCTGGCACTCGCGAGCATTGGGAGATCACTCGAGCACAGGTGTTGTGCTCGAGTGAATCTGTGGTCTGGGAGTTGGGGTGCTCTCGGGCAGACACTCGCTGCCTTGTGCTCGCGAGCACTGAGGGGCAGTGCTCGAGCACAGGTGTTTGTGCTCGGGTGTTGGAGAAGGAAGAGGTTAAGAGATGCTCTCGGGTTGTCACTCGTAGGCCTCACTTCCGTGGTTCTCGAGTGTGCTCGGGATCTCTGCTCTAGCACAACCTTTTATGCTCGAGTGAGAGTGTAGGTTGGTCGCGGGAGTTGCTCTCGGGCAAGCACTTCCTGCGTCTCACTCGCGAGTGAGGGGGAGTTGTGCTCGAGCACGGCCTTCTGTGCTCGAGTGAGGGGTGCGAGTGAGGGGTCCAAAAATTAGAGTTTAGCTTTCTAAAGAGGGATCTTTGGGGATAGTTATCCCAACCCTTTAGGCATATGTTTAGGCATATAATGGCCATCTAAAGAGTCCAAATGAATACCAACTTAGAGTGTTATTGAAGTAGGAACTTGGAAAAGGAAATTAACCAAATGTCCCTATTTTGATTATAGGATTTGACATCTGCTATCCTCGTGAGCCTACTGTGCCCAGAGACATCAGGAAAGGATCAGGTAGTGACTTTTCTTTCGTACCATTTGTGATGCATCGTATGTGTGTATTTTCATTGCTTTGCGATAAGTTGTATGCTGCGACTTATGTGGATATATGTGAGCACCGTCAGTCCAATAGTCCCTGAGTAGCTAACAACGGTTCGGATAAAGACTGTGTGTCTTTCCGGCGGAGAAAGGGGATGAGGATGAGGTGTGATTATGTGACATGAAAGCCGAGAGGCTGATTGTGGGCCGAAAGGTCGGTTATGAGCCGAAAGGCTATTTGTGAGGCTGACGAGCCGTTTGTGAAGCCGGATAGCTATGTGCTATAAGGTTATATGTATGCACTGCCACGCCAATAGTCCCTGAGTAGCTAACAACGGTTCGGGTTAGGCAGTGTGCCTTCCCGGCGGAGAAAGGGGAGGAGGCTGGAGTGTGATATGTGTTGCTGCTGTATGATGATTTACTTACATGCTATGTATTTATGTGTGGTATAAATGCTTAGTTACTACTGGGATTCTTTAGAATCTCATTCTTTCCTTTGAACTAACCTTTCAGACAGGGCGACTGGCTCCAAGGAGAAGCGCGTGACCCGAAGTGGTTAGAGTTCTTAGGGACATTAGTATAGTTTTGTTGGTTTATTCATTTTGGTTAGGGATTACTGTATTATGTTTTGGGAGATGTATATAGTTTGAAATACTTGGTTGTAATCCCTAAACAAGATTTGGAAATTCTAGGTATGTAGTTGAACCCGGGGGTTGCCGGGAGTTTGGTTATACACTCTGTTATTCGTAAATGTATATAAACTGCGCAGGTGATTATATTCGATAAATTGAAGTTGAGACTGGAAGAGGAATGAAGTTTTGAAAATTTCGTAAAGTCCCTACTACTAGAGGGAAGTTTAAATGAGTTTTAAACCATACGACGGTCTCTAATCTAATTTAATTACCTAATATCGAGTTATAATCACGTGTTTAAAAGCAGGGTGTTACATTTTGGTATCAGAGCTGTAGTTCCTGGCAAGGGTAGAGTTTGCTAGGATAGATCCCTTAGTTGGTTTAGGGATAAAAGATTGTTTGTGAATGATTGTTATGTGTGCACATATATGTTTAAATGATTTGGATATATATCAGTTTTGTGACCATATGTGCATACTGTCTCTGCTGAATTAATGGGGTAAGTTGCTTGTAGAATGAAGAAAACCAGAGGACGCCCCAAAATTCCGCGTGTAGACCCCGTGGTGGAGGTTGATAATGAAAACCCACCAGATCCTATGCATGAGTTGATGAGTCTAATCAAGGATCAGCGGGACATGATCACTGAGTTAAGGGACGAGCTCAGAGCAGAGAAGGCAAAGAATAAGGAAGTTCCGGTTCAGTCTATTCCGGAAGAAACTCAAGAGGAGACCCGTTATGAGGACACTGCAGAAGGATCAGCACGACCTCTAGAATCCCCACCTCGTGCTACCTTGAATCCGGAATCATATGGGATGCCACCCAGGGAGGAAAAAGACCTTCAGTATTGGGTCACCCGATTCTGTAAGCATTTGCCTCCGGCGTTCAGAGGGAGGTTTGATCCTCAAGTGGCAGAAGATTGGCTGAATCGTCTGGAAAAGATATTTGAGGTTCTTGGATGTCCGGATGAAGTGAAGCCACGGTTGGCCGTCTACAAGCTCGAAGGGGATGCAGATCGTTGGTGGCGGAATATCGCCTCAACATTGAAGAGCAATGAAACACCACTGACTTGGGAGTTGTTCTTGCAAGAATTCAACGAGAAGTATTTCCCGAAGTCAGTCCAGCTTGAAAAGGAGACAGAATTCCTTAATATCAGGCAAGGGGACACGGAGAGTTTTGATGACTACTTGTCCCGATTCATCCGCCTGTCCCGGTATTCCTCCTATCTCCGGTACAAGGATGACGGAGAATGGAGCTCAGATATGCTTATTCGTGGTCTGAGACGAGAGTTGAGGAAGCGATTGGTTACTCACCGATTTACGAAGTTCAATAAGGCTGTGGAGCAATGTCGAATCACGGAAAACAACTTGAGAGAGGTGTACCCTAATAAAGCTATTGGCCACCGCAGTGAGCCTAGTAAGGGTAATGTTCCTCAGAAGCGTAAAGGCCAAGGATCATCTTCATTCAAGGGTGGTGATAAGAAGCCCTATCAGCCTGGAGGTCGTGAACCTTAGAGATTTGCAACCGAGTGGAAATGTCGTCGCTGTAACAAATCACATTACGGCCAGAATTGTCAGGGAGAGATGATTTGTTTTAACTGCAAGCGGCCAGGACATCTTTCCAGAGATTGTCAACAACCACGAGCGGAGCAAAGGCCGAAGACACAGGGTCGAGTGTTTGCAATGACCCATGAGGAGGCTCGTAGATCTCCTGAGTTGATACAAGGTAAAATCTCCCTAAATGGCTATCTATTACAAGCATTGTTCGACTCGGGTGCCAGTCATTCCTTTATTGCGTATGATTGTGTAAAACGCCTGGGTATGCATGTGCATAAGTTACCATTTGATTTGGTAGTATCGACTCCGATGGGTGTTAAGGCCTTAACCACAGAAGTTTGTCTGAATTGTGTTATAACTGTGGAAGGGCGTCAGTCTGTTGTAGATTTGATTTGTTTGCCGCTTTACCAGTTGGAAGTCATTTTGGGTTTTGATTGGTTAACGGCAAATAACGTATTACTTGATTGCGGGAATAAGAGGATAGTATATCCTGTTTCTCAAAGGGCTGAAGTTGTAGGTGCTTGTATGAATTTTCTTTCTACAGCTAAAGCTGAGAGATATATTGAAAAGGGTTGCCAGGGGTATATGGTATTCTTCTCCATTCAGGGGGAAACTGGTGAAACCTTGAGTAATATACCCGTGGTAAATGAATTCCCTGAGGTGTTTCCGGATGACCTTAGCGGATTGCCTCTGAGAGGGAAGTTCAGTTCCCGATTGACATTGTACCTGGAGCTGGTTCTATTTCGAAAGCCCCATATCGTATGGCCCCAAACGAGATGGCGGAACTAAAGAAACAAATAGAAGATTTGCTTGAGAAAGGATTCATTAGACCCAGTGTATCGCCTTGGGGAGCTCCAGTGTTATTTGTGAAGAAGAAAGATGGAAGCCTCCGGTTGTGTATCGATTATAGAGAGTTGAATAAGGTTACTATCAAGAACAAGTACCCACTTCCTCGAATCGATGACCTGTTAGATCAACTCTCTGGATCGTGTGTATTCTCAAAGATCGATCTAAGGTCAGGGTATCATCAGCTGCGAGTAAAAGCGAAAGATGTTCCGAAAACTGCTTTCAGGACCCGGTATGGTCATTACGAGTTTTTGGTAATGCCATTTGGGCTAACCAATGCGCCTGCGGTTTTCATGGATTACATGAACCGTATCTTTCGGCAGTATCTGGATCAGTTTGTTGTTGTGTTTATCGATGACATTCTGATATATTCCAAAAGTAAGGAAGAGCATGAGCATCATTTGAGAATTGTATTGAATATCTTGTATGAGAAGAAACTATACGCGAAGTTGAGTAAATGCGAATTTTGGCTATCGGAAGTGAGATTCCTAGGCCATGTTATCTCGCAAGAAGGGGTCTCTGTGGATCCCAGTAAAGTGGAAGCAGTACTAGATTGGAAGAGGCCAGAATCTGTGGCAGAAGTACGCAGTTTTCTGGGTCTTGCCGGGTACTATCGGAGATTCATTCAGAATTTCTCTCGTATTGCGTTGCCGATGACCAAGCTCACGAGGAAGGATCAGCCGTTTGTGTGGGACGATAAATGCGAAAATTGTTTTGTGGAGCTGAAGGAGAGGTTGACGTCGGCACCTGTGTTGATTTTGCCCGATCCCAATGTGACATATGTTGTGTATTCTGATGCCAGTGGGCAGGGATTAGGGTGTGTCCTTATGCAGCAGGGACGTGTGGTGGCCTACGCCTCTCGACAGCTCAGACCTCATGAATTGAATTATCCCACTCATGATCTGGAGCTTGCGGCCATTGTGTTTGCTTTGAAAATCTGGCGTCATTACCTGTATGGTGTGACTGTGGAACTGTACTGCGACCACAAGAGTCTCAAGTATTTATACGATCAGAAAGAACTGAATATGAGACAGCGTCGTTGGATGGAATTGCTTAAGGACTACGACCTGGAAATCAAATATCATCCGGGTAAAGCCAATGTAGTTGCTGATGCTCTGAGTCGAAAGACTGTGCTCGTTGCAGCTATGATGATACGAGAGGAGAAATTGATTGAAGATTTTCGTGATTTGAATTTGACGAACCAAATCATCTGTGCCAATTACACTGTTTCCCAGGAGGAAAGTGATCTAAAAGCTGAGATTGAAGAAGCTCAGAGGCAAGATGACTGGATACAGCGAAATCTGATTCGGATTGAACGGGGAGAAGTCCCGGGTTATGATTTGTCGCCTAGAGGATTGATTCGCTATCAGAATAGAGTCTGCGTTCCACTCAAGGCGGAGTTGCGACAAAAGATTCTAGATGAGGCGCATAAGAGCCAGTACACTCTTCATCCTGGTATGACCAAGATGTACCATAATCTGAAATCTGTGTATTGGTGGCCGGGTTTGAAGAGTGATGTGACCAAGTATGTGGCGAGATGCCTCACTTGTCAGAAAGTGAAGATCGAGCACCAAAGACCACCTGGTTTGCTCCAGAGTCCTGAGATTCCCGAATGGAAATGGGAAAGTGTGACTATGGACCTTGTGACGGGATTGCCCAAGATCAGAAATTACGATGTGATCTGGGTAATTGTGGATCGGTTAACGAAGTCGGCGCACTTCATACCAATCAATGCTGGTTATTCTCCTGACAAACTAGCAGAGATTTATGTTCGTGAGATCGTGAAACTCCATGGTGTTCCTAAGAATATCATTTCTGATCGAGACCCACGATTTACTTCGAGGTTCTGGAAAGCATTGCATAAAGCTTTGGGAACTCAATTGAGGTTTAGCACGGCTTATCATCCACAGACGGATGGGCAGTCAGAAAGGACAATCCAGACGCTGGAAGACATGTTGCGAGCCTGTGTTCTTGACTTTAAAGGAAGTTGGGATCGTTTTCTTCCACTAGCGGAATTTGCCTACAACAATAGCTATCATGCGAGCATTCAGATGGCTCCGTATGAAGCATTGTATGGAAGACGGTGTCAATCGCCTTTGTGTTGGAACGAGCTATCCGAAAGGAAGTTATACGGACCAGATTTGGTTGATCAGACCTCAGCACAGATTCAGATTATTCGAAGGAGGTTACTTGCGGCGCAGAGTCGACAGAAAAGCTATGCTGACAAGAGGAGACGACCTCTAGAGTTTGAGGCTGGGGATCATGTGTTCTTGAGAGTATCACCAGTTACGGGCGTTGGGCGAGCCATCAAGAGGAAGAAGCTAAGCCCGAGGTATATAGGTCCTTTTGAGATCCTTGAGAGGATTGGGCCTGTCGCATACCGAGTAGCGCTACCCCCAAGTTTGAGCAGACTTCATGATGTGTTTCACGTTTCCCAACTGAAGAAGTACCAACCAGACCCATCCCACATAGTTGAGTACGAGAATGTTGAGCTTCAAGACAACTTCACATATGCGGTGGAGCCAGAGCAGATCATTGACCGGGAGGAGCGACGGCTCAGACACCGAAGCATTCCATATGTGAAAGTAATCTGGAAGGGAATGACTCCGAGAGAAGCAACTTGGGAAGCGGAGGAAGATCTGCAGAGAAGATATCCGGAGTTTATGACTCAAGTAATGTAACAATTTCGAGGACGAAATTAAATTTTCGGGGGGAGAATTGTAATATCCTGATTTGTAATCAAGGATTAGTAGCTTCAAATGATGTAATTAATGTTAATTAAGCATATTTGAGTATATGTTGTGTGTTATGATATAAGGATGATTAGTGATGATTTCATGAGTCAAGAACCAATCAGGGGTAAAACGGTAAATTTACCAACTGTCTGGTTAGCTAATGATGAGAAAAACCCCTTAGTAATCAAAATCAATGGTTGAGATTGAAAGACCAAGGGGTGGAATTTGATGCAAGCAAGCTTAGGTGAAAGCATTGTGGGAAGAGTAAGATGATGCCAAGTGGCAAGCTTTGGACCATTGGATGAGTCAAAGTTTTCAAACACTCTTCTCTCTCCCTCTTAGTTGGTTTTTGCATGGGAAAAAGGAAAGAATGATCATCACCAACATCTCACCTTCTCTCTCCATTTCTTCCATTTCCGGCGGTGCAAGCTAAGGAAAGAGAAAGAGAAAAGCTTAAGTCTTGGTAAGTAAAGGTCTCCATATGCTTATATACCTTTCATTAATGTTGATCAAGAAGTTGAGAGCATTACTTCTATGATTTCAGAATTTCCATTGGTGGTGTTTGATTGTTTGATAAATCTGAAAAGTGGTGGAATCAAAGTGTTGATTTCAGCAAGTTGAAGAGGTAGGTTTGTAATGCATTTTGATATATATGTCAAGATGTTTGCCTAATCAATGAAAATTCTGGAAATTTGACCTAATTGTGATGTTAAATGAAGGGTAGTCTTTGATGAGAGTGTCACTGTTCATTTGGTCAGTTTTGACACTTGGGAGTGATTAGAAATTGATTTGAAGTTGAATAAGGGAAATGTGTTAAGTTGTGGTTTTGGTGGATTTATGGTTTAGAGATGAGATCTTGTTGTTGAGTGGAAATTTGGGTTGTTTATGGTTGTCAATGGGTTCCTTGTGATGATATATGAGAGAATGAGTAATGGTATGAGTTAGGGAACCATTGGAATTCATTTGGTGAATTCTGGTAAACCATGTCAGTTTCTGCGTTTTGGGTATCTGGTGTGAATTCTCGAGTGAGAGAAGAACTCACTCGAGCACAGGATGAACGTGCTCGAGTGAGCATGTTTGTGCTCGAGTGAGGGTGCCTTTTTGGTGCTGCGGGTGAGTGTCTCAGGATATCACTCGTGAGTGATTGCCAAGAGTGCGCCTGGCACTCGCGAGCATTGGGAGATCACTCGAGCACAGGTGTTGTGCTCGAGTGAATCTGTGGTCTGGGAGTTGGGGTGCTCTCGGGCAGACACTCGCTGCCTTGTGCTCGCGAGCACTGAGGGGCAGTGCTCGAGCACAGGTGTTTGTGCTCGGGTGTTGGAGAAGGAAGAGGTTAAGAGATGCTCTCGGGTTGTCACTCGTAGGCCTCACTTCCGTGGTTCTCGAGTGTGCTCGGGATCTCTGCTCGAGCACAGCCTTTTATGCTCGAGTGAGAGTGTAGGTTGGTCGCGGGAGTTGCTCTCGGGCAAGCACTTCCTGCGTCTCACTCGCGAGTGAGGGGGAGTTGTGCTCGAGCACGGCCTTCTGTGCTCGAGTGAGGGGTGCGAGTGAGGGGTCCAAAAATTAGAGTTTAGCTTTCTAAAGAGGGATCTTTGGGGATAGTTATCCCAACCCTTTAGGCATATGTTTAGGCATATAATGGCCATCTAAAGAGTCCAAATGAATACCAACTTAGAGTGTTATTGAAGTAGGAACTTGGAAAAGGAAATTAACCAAATGTCCCTATTTTGATTATAGGATTTGACATCTGCTATCCTCGTGAGCCTACTGTGCCCAGAGACATCAGGAAAGGATCAGGTAGTGACTTTTCTTTCGTACCATTTGTGATGCATCGTATGTGTGTATTTTCATTGCTTTGCGATAAGTTGTATGCTGCGACTTATGTGGATATATGTGAGCACCGTCAGTCCAATAGTCCCTGAGTAGCTAACAACGGTTCGGATAAAGACTGTGTGTCTTTCCGGCGGAGAAAGGGGATGAGGATGAGGTGTGATTATGTGACATGAAAGCCGAGAGGCTGATTGTGGGCCGAAAGGTCGGTTATGAGCCGAAAGGCTATTTGTGAGGCTGACGAGCCGTTTGTGAAGCCGGATAGCTATGTGCTATAAGGTTATATGTATGCACTGCCACGCCAATAGTCCCTGAGTAGCTAACAACGGTTCGGGTTAGGCAGTGTGCCTTCCCGGCGGAGAAAGGGGAGGAGGCTGGAGTGTGATATGTGTTGCTGCTGTATGATGATTTACTTACATGCTATGTATTTATGTGTGGTATAAATGCTTAGTTACTACTGGGATTCTTTAGAATCTCATTCTTTCCTTTGAACTAACCTTTCAGACAGGGCGACTGGCTCCAAGGAGAAGCGCGTGACCCGAAGTGGTTAGAGTTCTTAGGGACATTAGTATAGTTTTGTTGGTTTATTCATTTTGGTTAGGGATTACTGTATTATGTTTTGGGAGATGTATATAGTTTGAAATACTTGGTTGTAATCCCTAAACAAGATTTGGAAATTCTAGGTATGTAGTTGAACCCGGGGGTTGCCGGGAGTTTGGTTATACACTCTGTTATTCGTAAATGTATATAAACTGCGCAGGTGATTATATTCGATAAATTGAAGTTGAGACTGGAAGAGGAATGAAGTTTTGAAAATTTCGTAAAGTCCCTACTACTAGAGGGAAGTTTAAATGAGTTTTAAACCATACGACGGTCTCTAATCTAATTTAATTACCTAATATCGAGTTATAATCACGTGTTTAAAAGCAGGGTGTTACACGCAATCCCGATGGCTATTCGCATTCTCTTTGGCCAATCAAGAAAAACACTATGAACTGTAGAAGATGATAACCCATCTGAAGAGCCATTACCAATCTTCTTGTGTAGCCACTTATCAAGACTTCGATTTTCCATATACTCATAAACAAGAAGCAGAGAACCCTCATTAGACATACAACATAGCAACTTCACTATGTTAATGTGACGAATAGTGCCCAAGATTTTACCTTCCGCAATAAATGCATTCTCAAGTTTCTGACCCAACTTCCTATTGTTGCTTATCTTCTTCACAGCAACATAGCCGACATCATCGTTGATGGCGATACGGTACACGGTACCGTGCCCTCCACTGCCGATGATGTTATAATCCGTCATAGATGAGACGATGTTTGATTCTGTGAAACTGAGCTTTTGGAAGGAAGTTAACTTCCATGAAGTGTCCAGTTCTTGATTTCTCCTTTGGTAGAATTTGATCGTCAAAAGTGATGACAAGAAAATTGCTATGCAGGCTATTACAACAAGGCCTATGATCATCCCAACAGAAACAGATGAGCCTTTGCTTGAACTTTGAGGAACAGAACCAGAATTGCACAAGTTAAGGTTTAATCTATCTGTATCAGTACAAAGACCAGAATTGTTCAAAAAGCTGGTGGCATAAGCAAGATTATCAAATTCACTGGGAATCTTCCCAGTCAAATGATTAGAGGAAAGGTTGAGAACAGAGGGTCTCAAAAGGGCTAGTTGAGATGGAATTTGGCCAGATAGTTGATTTTCTGACAAATCTAGTTGATCAAGGTCAAGTAAATGACCAATCGAATCTGGGATTTCGCCGGAGAGTTGATTTTGGCTCAAGTTTAGAGTTCTCAGAGATTCCCATGATATAATTTTAGATGGAAGTGGCCCAGAAACTTTGTTCTGATCAAGCAACAAAGTTGCTAGCTGAGAAAGACTGGTTAGCTCTTGTGGGATACTTCCATTAAAGAGGTTTCTACTTGCATTAAACACAACCAGATTCTTCATGGAAGATATTCCTGTTGGGATTCTACCAGAAAACTGGTTGTAACTAATTGTCATGAGTGAAACATTCACAGGCAATTTTTCAGGAAGCTCACCTGTGAACTTATTGTCGTTGATCATAAAAGTTGACAAATTCTGAGACGCCCAAAGGTTACTAGGAATTTCACCAGAGAGTTCATTATTGTAGACTTTCAACTCTAGCAAGCTGCTACAATTTCCAAGTGATTTTGGTAATTCTCCACTGAGTTTATTGTCATAAGCAGTTAATCTAAATAAATTTCCATGGTAACACAAGTTCTGAGGGAGACTACCTATGAAATTGTTCGAAGCAACCTCAAATCTTCTAAGATTTGAATGGAGCCCAAATTCGGGAGGAATGTTGCCTGATAAATTGTTGAAGAAGATATTAAAGTCCATTATAGATTGAAGACGACCTAAGCTTTCTGGAATCTCATCTGATAATTGGTTAAGACCAAAGTTCAAACCAGTTAGCTTCTGGAGATTACCAAAGCCATTTGGTATCTTCCCTGTAAGCTTGTTCCGAGTAAGATCAACGATGGTCAAGTTTAAAGCTTCAATCACTTGAGGTAGCTCACCATTAAGCTGATTCTTCCAAAGAAACATAATGCTCAGATTCTTTAGCATAAACAAACTACTTGGAATGTTGCCACTTAACTGATTCATGGACAAATCCAATGTCTCTAAGTCCGCCAGTTGCCCAATGCTTTCGGGGATTTCACCGGTCAAGTTGGAGGAAGACATCTCAAAGTCCTTCAATTTCGTGAGCTTCATGAAGTTAGAAGGAAACTGTGAAGGTGAGAATAGGTTGAAGCCCAAATTTAAGAATTCAAGATTGGATAAGTTGCCTATTTCACTTGGGATGGTGCCATTAAATAGGCAGCTGTCAAGCTGAAGAGTTGTGAGCTCTTTTAACTTGGTGACGCTCACCGGAATCTCACCGGAGAAGTTGTTACCGCCGAGGTTAAGAAAACGCAGGCCGGCCAATCGGTCAATGTCATCTGGAACCTTACCAACAAAGTAATTATTAGAGAGGTCCAAGTACTCCAGCTTGAGGCAATTGTAGAGATACGTTGGGAAATCCAGCGGAATGGAATTCCCTTGAAAATCAATAGAACTGAGATTCTCAAGCTCACAGATGAAAGTTGGTATCGGTTGGCTTATATTGATGTTGATCAGAACGAGCCCTGTAACAGAGTTATTGGTGCACGTTATCTCAGACCATGAACAATGAGATGATGAATTTGTCCAGTGAATGAGAGAAGATGGGTTGTTAAAGTACTGTTTCATCCTCAGCAAAACTGCATGTTCTTGAGCATAAAGTTCAGACTGAGAATTCACACAGCTCAGGAAGAAGAAGAAGAAGAAGAACAATGGAGTTGGATTTCTCATCTCTGGGGGTGTGTGAATTCACTCAGTGATTTCGAAGAGGAAATAGTATTTGATTGGTGACAAGTTTGAGGGGAAAGTGAGAATCACGTATGTCTATTCACATTCTTGGAGCTGTCATCAATGTCGGATTTCACACATAGATATTGAAACGATGAAATTTCTTCTTCTCGGTCCCTTGTTGGGTTATAGGACCTACAAACTTGAACTTCTTAAGGTCAAATACATTTGGCGGGTTAGAGACGTGAAGCGTTTTGTAGAACCCCTAAAGAAAATCAAATCCAATTCCCCGCCGGATGCTACCTCTAAACTTTCTTGATGGCAGTCAACGGCCACATATTCCCTCTTTCACTTAAAAAAAAAAAACTACTCTCTCCGGTCCTAATTATAAGATAAAGTTAACTTTTTTGGAGAAATTAAGGAAGCTAATTAAATCACTTTAGAATATTTATATTTATATTTTTTTCTTTAAACTAATTAATTTAACTAATAAACTGATATATAATTTAAGGATACTAAAAATATAAATACTTTAAAGTGATTAAATTGACTTCCTTAATTTCTCCAAAAAAATCAACTTTATCTTATAATTAGGACTGGAGTGAGTAATTTATAAAGTAGTGTTCATGTACCAAAGCAGTCCGATTTTGCATCAACCCAAGGTTTGGTCGGATGAAGATCTTGGGTTGTATAAAACAGTATATGTCCGATACTAGGTCCAGCGAACTACTTGGTTTCATTTCATATCAGCCTGATTGACTAAAATTTATTTCTTAGTTGTTACCAATAATCCAATATGTGCCAAGTATTCTTGCAAGAACAGTAAAATATGGTGGATTTAGTCAAAAGAAAAGAAATATATATATATATATATATATGAAATGATTGTTAGATCAATTAAAATGAACTTCATGTTGCTTAGAAGATAAAAGTTTAATTTTTATAAATGGAAAAAAATATATTAATAGAATTATTTTATTTATGCCTAACAATGCTTGAATTTAAAATTAGTCACTTGAATCAGCATTACATTAAATAATCAAGTATAGATATATTAGTGGTTTTTTTTTTTTAATGAAATTCAGCGGAGGTATTGAATGATACTGTGGAAGTGGAGTGTAGCGTGGATGATGCAATGAATTAGATGAAAATAAAATATTTTTGTGGCCCATGGTTTAAAATAAAATACTAATAGTATACAGCCTGCCATAGTTTCCACAACTTATCTAACGAAATATTTGATCGCAAATAATGCCATTTTTTGTTGGGTTGTATGTACGTATTGTCTTCTAGAGGAGGGGAAAATATTTTTCTCGTTCAAAACTTCAAACTATGCAAGAATCCTTTATCAAAAAAATAATTCAAGAATCAATGTTACATACTGGTAACCCATAACCTCTCTTTTCCCGAAACAGGTAATTCTATATAAAAATTAAGACAAATAACATCCTGCACCATGCCAAGCTCAAATCATTACCCAGGAATCCAAAAAGAGTTAAAGTTTAATTTTTCTCTAAAAGTTATCTAGAAACAATATTACCCCAAAAGTTTCTTTAAGGGCAACATCACTTTGAAAGTTTTACTACAAAAAAAAAAAAAAGAGATTTCGTAACGGTGAATTTGTAGCGGTTAATATTAACCGCTACAAATGTTGACATTTATAGCGGTTTAAACATAAACCACTACAATATTGTAATGGCAACCTATGCACCAAGTGGCGCAACAGATTAGCAATGTTATTTGTAGTTGTTAATAGGAAATAACCGCTACAAATATGGCGCGAGTTTCCCACCAAATTTTGTTGTGGTTATTTTGTAGCGGTTACAACACATAAACCGCTACAAAGTTCGCGCCACTTAGTGGTGCCAATAGTGTATCATTTTTTTGTAGCGGTTATCATGAATTGGACTGCTACAAAATACTAAAGGTTGCCTATTTGTAGTGGTTTTGGAAATATAACCGCTATAGAACTTCAAAGGTCATCACATTTGTAGCGGTTATGCTATCGTAACCGCTACATAACTTCAAGGGTCGTCACATTTGTAGCAGTTATTTCGTAACCGCTACAAAATCCTCAACTATAAAAGGTGCGCCGCCTATCCTTTTTCCCATTTGACCATTTTGTTTTCTGAAGTTTCTCTGAGAGTTTTCCTTCAGATCTGAGTGTTCTAACGTCTTTTGGAGAGTTTTTTCTCTAGCATTTCTCATTATCTCTTGAGGTACGGACAATACTTATTTTATTTGTATATTTATTATAATTTTACATATAAATGTGACTAAATCTTTTTTTTTTGAATTTTTGTAGTTGATATGACTTCAGGGATGGACAAGAGGAAGGAGTTTGAGGTCCCAGACGGATTTTGCGAGGTGGCAGCAGCAAAGGAGGGGGCAGTGAGGAGGGAGGGCGACCGTGTCATTTCAGCCTATCTCCCTACAGTAGCCACAGGAGTCGGCCCTATCACAGCCACCGCAGACGGTCCCACAGGAGACGATCGCACCAGAGGTGCTTGATCTAGCAGAGGGAGATATCAGTGTCAATGACTATGACATGAATGAGGACTTCGAGATCCCGATTGGGATCAGAGAGATGAAACAGTTCCTCGATGAGGAGGAGGTGCGGGAGCAGAACAACCCACGAGGGTTGTCTTCGCGGTCTACTGGGTTTGAGGTGGAGGTCCAAGTTAAATAAATTTTTTTATTCAATAAATTATATATTTAAATTCAAAATGTTAAATTTGAATTACAATTTATCTAACGTGTGGTAAATTGTACAGATGAGCAGGGGAACATGTTCACGAGGAGGTTGGATGTGGTCGGTCTGAACAACATGGACCGAACACTACAAGTTGTAGTGTTGTGGAATGAGGGCACGAACCAGCCCATCGATAATGGGAGTCACCTGTTCAACCGCTTCCTGAACAACTTAGGCTCAAATTGGATGCAGTTCCCCCTTTACTTCAGGATGTAGAGGAATGTTCTAAAGGGGCCGAAGGACTTGGCGTGGGAAGAGGTGGTACAGTTAATTAATAATATTTAATTATACTGTATTTTTTGTAATTAATTCTATTTAATTAATATATTTTAATTGTCTTATTTGTAATTATTCGCATTTAAAATTTTTTTACAGCTGAGGTTTGCCGTCCGGGCCAACCAGAAGAGTTAGTGCTTGTTTAGATAAGCGATTGGAATGCTTAGAAGCAGCTTTTCAATCGTAATTTACGATATACAAGGTAAGTATTTGAGAGGAGTTGTGTCTCGATCTACATGAAAAGCAACTTATAAGCAATCTGATCGCTAAAACAAACATGCCCTAATATATGCTGATGAAGATGGGCGATGGCTGAAGGAACATGAGAAATCATCTCTTCCTTAGTGTGGGTAAGGATGAGACGATGCCTTTAGAGCAACTGATCAAGAACGTCCCGCCGAACGACTGGGCGAGTTTCGTCCAGTTCAAGAGGAGCGCTGACGGGCAAGTAATGTATTTATTAGATTAATTATATATAATTTTGTAATTGATAATTATTAAATTATAATTTAAATTTAATTAATTTTATGATTTTATTAATTATAAATGTTTTATATTGTTTTAATACATTTAATATTTTTTCCAAGGCGCTTTCTTATAAAAACACGAGGTGCCGTGAGCAGCAGACGCTCCACCACACAGCAGGATCGAAGACCTTTGCTGTCACTTACAGCGAGCTGATAACTTTTCACAATATCAATTACTTTTAGCTGGTTATTTCATATTATAAAGAATGTATATGTTTTGTTAATACTAATTGAATTTTGTAATTATTTTAGGAGAAGAAGGCACAGCAGGAGAACCGTCAGATGGACTATGGGAAGTTGTTCGCTATCACACACAGACACCGTGATGGAACCCTAACCTCTCAGCAGGCAGAGGCGGCCATTGTAAGTGATTTCATTGTTATATTGTTTATAAAACCAACTTTATTATGAAAAATGCTAATAAGTAATTGTTTCATAAAATGAAAAGAGCAGATGCAGCAGTCACAAGCTGAGCTGCGAGAGAACCAGGCTGAGGAGTGACAGGGGTCTGTGGACCCCATGGCTCCTTTGAAGGCGATTCTGGGTCAGGCTGAGCACCCCGGACGTATGCGGGGGACGGGGATAGGCGCCAGACCTAGCATGGTCTGTGGCAGGAGTGCCGCCTCTGAGGCTGGCAGCTCTAGAGCATAAACGTCCGGGGTCATACGTCCGAGGGATGAGTCTATGGAGGAACTGCGCTCAGATTTAGCCCGGACACAGGCTGCAGCAACACATCAGCAGCAGTAGATGCAGCAACAGGCTGATTACTACTACGTTGAGCATGCGTAGTGGCGTGATATCACGAACTTCATGCTCGAGCGATCGTGGAGTTGCCTGTTCCCGGACGAGCAGCATCTATAGGTTCCCCCTGTCCATCGGTTCGTCATCCAGCCTCTTCCTCCTCCTCCTTCTGATGATGATGGTGCTGTTAACTATGTCCAGCGCCCCAATCCACCAGTACCTAAGGGAGCCCCACCTGAGGGAGGACCAGAGATCAGCCTCCTGCTACTTAGTTTAGAACATATTTATTTTTTCTTTTTGAAACATTTGTAAATAAATCTAGATATTTTATTTCAGAACTTAAATTTTTATTGCGTTTACCATAGTTATATTTATATTTTTAGACCACCTTGTTAAATTTGTGTTTCATTTGCAACAGTTTTATTTATATTTCTAAAACTAACAAAAAAAATTAATTATATATATATATATATATTTGTTGCGGTTTTATAATAAAACCACTAATATATTAAAAAAAATTTGGAACAATATTTGTAGTGGTTAATGCCAAAAACCGCTAGAAAGATAGTTGAATATTTGTAACGGTTATGAGTGTAAACCGCTACAAATGGAAATGTTGGAGGGAATTTCCAAATTCAAATGTTGAATATTTGTAGCGGTTACATTAATAGTAGCTACAAATATTAAACATTTCAAATTTGAATTTCCCCCCACTTTGTTCAAATTTGTAGCGATTTACAAGAATATCCGCTATAAATTGAGAACAAATTTTTGTTTTAAAATTGTCTAATGGTTATAAATATTTTTTAGCAGTTTTGTTTTCTCATAACCGCTACAAAGGTAAAATATTTGAAATTTGAAATTATTCTACCGTCAGAAATTTGTAGCGGTTAAGAAAGTATAACGCTATAAATATATATTAGTAGCGATTTTTAATATAATCACTACAAGGTTAAAACAAATTCTTCAATTTGATTTAAACGACTTGAGAATTGGTAGCAATTATTATAGCGGTTTTAGTAATATAACCGCTACAAATTTGTAATACGGTAGCGGTTATTGTAGTGGTTTATGAACCGCTACAAAATATTAAATGTTTGAAATTCAAAATATAAGGTTTCAAGTATTCGTCATTTTCTATTCACTCATCTTCTTCACTATTCTTTCTTTTCTCTCACTAGTAGCTATGGATAAGTCATGAATCAGGTTGCCACGCAATTCTCCAGAATATTTGTACGGATTAAACAATTTCTTGGATTTCACATTCACTCACGCCAGCTGTAATGGCAAGATCGTCTGTCCGTGTCAGAGATGGAAGTTCAAGAAGTGGCATGCATGACATGTTGTTAAGGAACATTTGCTTTTGAAACCTTTCCCGGAAGACTATACGTTCTGATCAGTTCATGGTGAGAAGGCCGGTATGAGATATGATGATGCTCTTCCTCGAAGTTCGCAAGTAGAAGTTCAACTAGATGAAGATAATCCTGTGAATGATATTGTGCATGATGCATTTGGTGTTCATGACGATAACTTCAACGAAGAAGTGCAGGGCTCAGAGCTTGTGTTCTTGCGGAATGAAGCCACTCGGGGTTTTTTTAGCTTGATGGATGAAGCAAATCGTCTTTTATATCAAGGTTGTCAAAAATACTCTAAATTATCTTTCTTGATCAAGTTGTATCATATCAAGTGCTTGTATGGAATCACAGATAAGGGAATGTCGATGTTGCTGGAATTATTACAAGATGCATTCCTCGACACGGAGATTCCCACGATGTTCTACGAGGCCAAGAAGATTATTAACAAATTGGGCTTGAACTACAAAAAAATTGATGCATGCCCCATCGATTATATGTTGTATTAGGGAAACAATGACAGTAGAGAGACTAGCAAGCGATGTCACACATCAAGGTATAAGACAATTCAGAAGGGAAAAAAGCAGAAGAAGCAACTTGTAAAGATTCTTAGATGCTTCCCTTTAAAGCCGCACTTATAAAGATTGTTTATGTCGTTTAAAATGGCAGAGCAGATGAGGTGGCATGAGGTTGATAAGAATGAAAATGGTAAATTACGACATCTCAAGATGTAGATGCCTGGAAAACATTCGACAAAGACCTTCCATCTTTTGCTGCTGACCTCTGAAATGTTAGACTTGCTTTGGCAAATGACGGTTTCAATCCATTTGGGAATCTTAGCACAAGTTACAGTATTTGGCCGGTAGTCTTAGTTCCCTACAATTTACCCCCTGGATGTGTATGAAACAAAGCTCCTTCATTTTGTCTATAATCATTCTAGGCAAAAAGGCACCAGGTAATGACATTGATATGTATCTCCAACCGTTTATTGCAAAATTGCTTGACCTGTGGAATGTCGGCATCGAGGCATATGACGCCTTCGGGAAGACATTGTTCAACTTGCGTGTAGCATTGATATAGACGATTAGTGACTTTCCTGACCTTGGAACATTATCCGGGTGGAATATGCATACTAGTTTGGCTTGTTCAGCTTGCAATCTTGACTCTGACGCAGTGCGCCTTCCCCACAGTCGGAAGTGATGCTTTATGGGGCATAAGAGGTTTCTCGATGGAAGGCACAAGTTTAGGTTGTAACGAAATCACTTCAATGGGAAACCAGAAACAAGAGGGTCACCTCAGACTTTATCCGGCGCAAACATCTTACAGTAGCTTGAGGATGTTGAATTCGAGTTTGGAAAAAGCGACGATGCAGCACAAGCAGGCAGAAAGAGGGGCAAGACTTCTGCGCCTCAGCAATGGTGGAAGATAAGCATTTTCTTTTGTCTTCCATATTAGAATTCTAATTTACTTTGCCACAGTATTGATATCATGGACATTGAAAAAATGTATGTGATAATGTGCTATATACGCTGCTTAACAAACTGGGAAAGTCAAACGATCATCTTCAAGTGAGGTAAGATTTACGTGCCATAGGAGTTCGTGAAGATGCGTGGCTAGATGAGCATGACAAATTTTAGCTGGCAAAGTTCACCCTCACAAAACCGAACAAGGAAGTCTTCCTCGCGACGTTGAAGAACATAAAAGTTCCAGATGGGTATGTTGGAAATTGTGCCCTAAGGGCCAATCATTGTATTTTAAACATTATTATTTTAATGAAATTTCTCCATTCTGTTATCATATTATTTGCATGTTAACTGTGATAATTGTATCCTTGGATAATTCATAAAGATTGTCCTAAAATGTCCCTGGTCGGTCATCTATGCGGGAGCAGAGATGAAACAAGACCAGTATGACTTTGATAAGATATGGAGATATGAATCAAAGTCTTAGGCACTTGTAAGAGTACAAGGTGCTGGACCGACCCACTATGAGAAAGCTACATGGATCAAGCCATAAGCTTTTCTCATGTATAACCACGTCACAATGCCCTTAGACCTGAGGTCATCATGGATTCCTACATGAGAGTTGCGAAGCTTTGAACTAGTCAAAAGTCACTTTTGACCGGGTGATGATAAAGGCTACGATCGGGCTTGGTGGTTTTTCATGCAGAGGAATATGAATGATCAAGATGGAATTTGTCCCTCACATTAGTAGAGAGATATTACTGGGCCCCTCGATGAGTGAGTTTGAGAAATGTATGGCCATACTATGATGAAAGGAGTTTCTGTCTCTGTTATCAGACTACTCAGGAATCGAGAAAGTAATGGTCAGGAACAAGAGGATGACATTTTCCATGCCTTATCCTTGATCGATATATCGTGTGACAAAAGGGACGTGACATGGTTGTATGACAGGTTGCATCGTGATAATGATCCTCATATGAATTGGGTAGTCGTAATGTCTTGCTAGAGGCCACTTGCGACTTTTGGGTTAGTGTAATTATTGGCCCACTGCCAACTTCATATAGGCCTATAGGGTCACACACAAAAATGGCCCAACACGAGATAATGTTTGATTTAGGGTGGATGAATTTTATATTTATATATATATATATATAATATAAAATTCATTAATAATATTATATAGATATATATATTTTTTCGAAATATATATCTTATATATATATATATTATATTATTATATTTAATAATATTATATAGATATATATATTTTCGAAATATATTATATATATATATGTATATATATATATTATATGATATTATTATATTGTGTTGGTTTTAAATTTAATTTATTAAGATATATTAAATTTAATAACTAACATGATAGAGATATAGTATCTTAGATTTAATTTATGAAGATAAATTAAATCTAATGGCTCTTTATTTAGATTAATAAATAGGTTAAATTAAAACTGTTGGACAGATTTAATTTAAACTGAATTTATTTAATTAGCTCATCAAGATAATTAATTGTTAATTAATTTCAAAATTAATGATGATTAATTTTGAAATTTGAAAATAACCTTCATGGGTTAAAAACTTGATAGAGCTGATAGACTCAGCGTACATCAGAATTGAGAGCCGCAAGTTAAACCTTGGAGACATTAGAGGGCTAGCACGCAGTCTTGGTTGGAGAGCATTCGTGTGGATACCGGTAGAGGGAGCGGACCTGACGTGTTGGCTCCTAGAGATCGTGAAAACTCTGAATCATCAAAAAGGTATGAATCCTTCCAACTTGGTTTAAACGCCGTTGATAGATCCTCGATTAGGATCGGTGAAATTTTTTTTTAAAATTCTTCCACTGTGCCTACCGATCCTAACAGTGGCATCAGAGCCAGATCAATTGTGTGTTTAAATTGAGTTTATGATTCTTATACATGTGATATATATGGGATGTGTACGTATGTTTATAAGAAACACTCGAATATGTATGTGATTCTCGTTTTGGAACAAGCGTGAAATCGATTCCGAACATGTATATCTTGAAACATGTATGTGATTTTCGTTTTGAACAAGCATGAAATTGGGTAGGGTACCTGAGATCGTAGTTGGCGGCAATCAAATTGGGTCTAGGTTCGGATATCTATTCGGGTAATAGGGATCCGAACTATGGGGAAGACAAATTGGATCAGAAGCGTTCTGGGCCATTGTTGTTTTTTGTTTTGAAAAATTGGGTCTGAAATTTAAAAATTTAAAATTTTCAAATATTTTTTTTAAATGGAATGTGCCTTTTTCAAAAGCTTCAGGGGCGCTGCCCCTTGCAACCCTGCAAGGGCGGCCCCCCTTAACCCCGCCCGCTAACCGGCTAGCGGGACCGTCTTGACCACCTCTGCGTAGCACAATATAATCTGATTATGACATTTATTGCTTTTCATATTGTATGAATTCTTGTTGTGGTTTATTATTTATCCTTGTTTGGGTATGGTGAACAACATGGCTTTAGAATTTTACAAAGGTTGTAATATTTAAATACGACCTGCGTGCCGTGCCTTTCTCTAAATACTCTCGATGTACATTCTCTTCTCATCTCACTCCCCTCGAATGTTTAAACGAGGTTTCTCTCAATGTATTTCTCTTTTTTTAGAGAAGTCCTCTCATTGGCTTGGGAGGATTTTAGGTTAGGTAAAGCCATATTGTGTCACGTTTAAATTATGCTTTTGATAAGATCATTGCATGATTACTTTTACGTTTATATGTATTTATCTGTATGAGATACGACCACGATTGCATCCATATAAACAAAACTAATTAATTAAGCCCTCTAAATTAAATCTTAAGTCATAATGCCATCAATTAATGAATACTTGTCAAAACCTAGATCGCTCAATTGTGGAAACCACCAAAGTGGATGCACTTGAGTTATCTTGATGATACAAGCTTGAGTAATTGTGCTGCTCATAATATTCATTATTGTTTTGACTTAATTGAGATTAACAAAACGGTTTTGAATCTCAAGGCATTAGATGGGGTTAAACATGCCAGATCATATGATGATTAAATCCCATAAAGATCTAAGAATTACATGTGATGTAATTGGTAAATAGGTTACCTACCTAAATAACTTGAATTTAAGCGTCTTGCCAAAACGGACTTAAGTTTAAGCCAAATATGGATCTTAGCCCACTAATTATTATATTGAGGGTTGTTAATTTAGTGGGAGATTACTAAATAACTTTGCATATTTAAATTGTAGAATCATATCGACTAGTAATACTGCTACACTATCATTGCGATCGGTCCTTGAGAAAGACAAACTCAATGGGACAAACTTTCTTGACTGGTTCAGGAACTTAAGAATTGTTCTCAAGTAGGAAAGAAAGGCTTATGTCCTAGATCAACCCATTCCTGAGGAGCCTGCAGCTAATGCTCCAAGAGCTCAAAGAGATGCTTACACAAAGCATAAGGATGACTCTGTGGATGTAGGTTGCCTGATGCTTGCCACTATGGTTCTAGAGCTCCAAAAAGATCTGGAACTCATGGAGGCTCATGAGATGATAGTACATCTCAAGGAAATGTTCCAGCAACAGGCAAGGCAAGAAAGGTATGAGACCACAAAGGCCTTACATTCCTGCAAAATGGCTGAAGGTGCATCAGTTAGTACTCATGTGTTAAAGATGAAAGGCTATATTGATCACCTTGAGAGGCTTAGATTTCCCATGAGCTAGGAGTTAGCTACGGACTTGATCCTCAACTCACTCCAGAGTTATGACCAGTTTGTTATGAACTACAACATGAACAACATGGAGAAATCAATTTCTGACCTGCATGGGATGCTCAAAACTGCTGAGCAAAGCATTAAGGAAAAGCCTAGCACAGTTTTAATGGTTCAGAAAGGAAAGGGTATGAAAAAGAAAGGGAAGGGCAAATGGAAGGGTAATGGCTCAGGTGGTAAGACCAAAGAGTCAAACAAGCCCGAAACCAAGCCTGCACCCAAGAAGGCAAAGCCTCCAAAGGAAGGAGTCTGCTACTTCTGCAATGAACCCGGTCATTGGAAGAGGAATTGCAAACTCTACCTGGAAGATCTGAAA
Organism: Inga leiocalycina; assembly: GCA_963242795.1. Classification (NCBI taxonomy): domain Eukaryota; kingdom Viridiplantae; phylum Streptophyta; class Magnoliopsida; order Fabales; family Fabaceae; genus Inga; species Inga leiocalycina. The sequence continues at coordinate 63,919,993 of OY725320.1, forward strand.
AAGGACAAGAAGGATAGCGGGGCTATCGCTTCAGGTCTTTATGTTATAGACATTCATTTTTCTACTTCCTCTACATGGGTATTAGATACTGCATGTGGTTCTCACATTTGTACAAATGTGCAGGGTCTAAAGGACAGTAGAAAGCTGAAGAAGGGCGAGGTGGACCTACGAGTTGGAAACAGAGCAAGAGTTGCTGCTTTAGCTGTAGGCACTTATGAATTAGTTCTGCCCAGTGGGCTTTTGTTAGTTTTGAACAATTGCTATTATGTTCCTACTTTGAGTAGTAACATTGTTCCTCTTTCTTATTTGGATAAGGAAGGTTATACTTCCATTACTAGGAATGGTAAATGTTCTATTTATCGTAATGACATTTTCTATGCTGATGGTGATTTGCATGTTAGTCATTATATATTAAATTTGGAACATCCTAATAATGGGAATATCTATAACGTAACTACTAAGAGGATAAAATCAAATGATTTGAATCCAACCTACCTATGACATTGTCGTCTAGGCCACATAAATGAGAAACACATTTCTAAACTCCATCAAGATGGATTTCTAAACTCATTTGATTTTGAATCATATGATACATGCAAATCTTGCTTATTAGGAAAGATGACTAAGGCACCTTTCACTGGGCACAGTGAGAGGGCTACTGAATTATTGGGCCTTATACATACAGATGTATGTTGACCATTAAACATAGCTGCCAGAGGAGGTTATGTCACTTCATTACATTTATAGATGACTTTAGTAGATATGGCTATATCTATCTAATGAAACATAAATCTGAATCTTTCGAAATGTTCAAAATATTCCAAAATGAAGTATAAAACCAACTTGGTAAAACAATTAAAGCACTTAGATCTGATTGAGGTGGTGAATATTTGAGCCAAGAATTCACTGACCATCTTAGGAGTTGTGGGATAATCTCACAATTGACTCCTCCAGGAACACCACAATGGAATGGCGTTTCTGAATGGAGGAATCGAACACTATTAGATATGGTTTGATCTATGATGAGTCAAACAGATCTTCCACCGTCCTTTTGGGGATATGCCCTAGAGATAGCTGCGTTCACACTAAATCGTGTTCCATCTAAAGCAATTGAAAAGACACCATATGAGATATGGATTGGAAAGAAACCAAGTTTATATTTTCTTAAGATCTGCGGATGTAAGGTATATGTTAAGCAACAAGCCTCTGATAAATTAGTGCCCAGATTCATAAAGTGCCTTTTCGTAGGGTATCTTAAAGAAACGAAAGGTTACTATGTCACAATCCCACCGATAATAAAGTGTTTGTTATTCGAAATGGCAAGTTTCTAGAAAGAGAGTTTGTCTCTAAAACAACCACTGGGAGCGACGTACATCTCGAAGAAATTCGAGATCCACAAGATTGTACAGAACTACAGATGGAAATTAGAGAAGACTCACAACAAGTTGCTGAGCCTCCTCAAGTAACACAAGGTCCACGAAGATCTGATAGGACACGGCATCAGCCTCAGAGATATGGATTTCTGATTACTGAAGGCCGTGATGTGTTGCTCATTGAGCAAAATAAGCCCACCACCTATCGAGAAGCCACAGTGGGATCAAACTCTGAGAAATGGCTAAATGCCATGAAGTCTGAAATGCAATCCATGTACGACAATCAGGTATGGACCTTAGTCGATCCATCTGAAGGTGTAAAAACTATTGGGTGCAAATGGGTTTTCAAGGAGAAAACTGAAATGGATGGCAATGTAAATGTCTTCAAGGCACGACTGGTTGCAAAAGGATTCACTCAAACTCATGGTGTAGACTATGATGAAACCCTTTTCCCCAGTTGCAATGGCCAAATCAATCAGAATCCTTCTTACCATTGCAGCATATTATGACTATGAAATATGGCAGATGGATGTCAAAACAGCCTTCCTTAATGGAAAGCTACTTGAGGATGTGTACATGACACAACCTGAAGGTTTTGTGCGTCCAGAGGACTCTGGTAAAATTTGCAAGCTTCAAAGATCCATTTATGGATTGAAGCAAGCATCTCGGAGCTGGAATCATCGTTTTGATGAAGTAGTCAAAGAGTTTGGATCATTCAAAACATCGATGAACCTTGTGTTTACAACAAGTTTAGTGGGAGCATAGTTGTATTTCTAGTGCTTTATGTAGATGACATCCTACTCATTGGGAATGATATTCCCACCTTGCAGAGTGTCAAGTCTTGGTTAGGAAAGTCCTTTTCAATGAAAGACTTAGGTGAAGCCACCTACATCCTAAGGATTAGGATCTATAGGGATAGATCCAAAAGACTAATAGGCCTAAGTCAGAGCACATACATAGATAAGATATGCATAGGTTCAATATGCATGATTCAAAAAGGGGTTACATGCCTATGTCTCATGGCATCTATCTTAGCAAGGATCTGTGCCCTAGTACACCTGATCAGCGAGATCGCATGAGTAAGGTTCCATATGCCTCGGCCATTAGATCCATCATGTATGCTATGTTATGTACTCGACCGGATGTCTCGTTTGCTTTAAGTATGACCAGCAGATACCAACAAGATCCTGGTGAGGGTCATTGGACTGCCGTTAAGAATATCCTAAAGTACTTAAGAAGGACTAAGGACTTATTTTTGGTCTATGGTGGATTGGATGATGAGCTCTGTGTAACCGGTTACACAGATGCAAGTTTCCAAACTGACTAAGACGACCTTGAATCGCAATCTGGATATGTATTCCTCCTGAATGGTGGAGCAGTAAGCTGGAAGAGCTCCAAGCAAAGCACTATAGCAGATTCTGCAACAGAAGCTGAGTATATAGCAGCATCAGATGCAGCTAAAGAAGCTGTTTGGATCAGAAAGTTCATTACTGAATTAGGGGTGGTGCCTACCATCTCAAATCCAATAGATTTGTTCTGTGACAATAGCGGTGCTATTGCACAGGCCAAGGAGCCTAGGTCACATCAAAGGACCAAACACATACTCAGGCGATTTCATCTTATTAGAGAAATCAATGATAGAGGTGATATAAAGATATGCAAAGTAGCAGGAGAAGATAATGTTGCTAATCCTCTTACTAAGCCACTTGCACAGGCAAAGCATGAGCGTCATGTTAGGGCAATGGGAATTAGGCAAATTAATGATTGCACCTAGGGCAAGTGGGAGGATGTTGAAAATTGTGCCCTAAGGGCCAATCATTGTACTTTAAACATTATTATTTTAATGAAATTTCTCCATTCTGTTATCATATTATTTGCATGTTAACTGTGATAATTGTATCCTTGGATAATTCATAAAGATTGTCCTAAAATGTCCCTGGTCGGTCATCTATGCGGGAGCAGAGATGAAACAAGACCAGTATGACTTTGATAAGATATGGAGATATGAATCAAAGTCTTAGGCACTTGTAAGAGTACAAGGTGCTGGACCGACCCACTATGAGAAAGCTACATGGATCAAGTCATAAGCTTTTCTCATGTATAACCACGTCACAATGCCCTTAGACCTGAGGTCATCATGGATTCCTACATGAGAGTTGCTAAGCTTTGAACTAGTCAAAAGTCACTTTTGACCGGGTGATGATAAAGGCTACGATCGGGCTTGGTGGTTTTTGATGTAGAGGAATATGAATGATCAAGATGGAATTTGTCCCTCATAATAATAGAGAGATATTACTGAGCCCCTCGATGAGTGAGTTTGAGAAATGTATGGCCATACTATGATGAAAGGAGTTTCTGTCTCTGTTATCAGGCTACTCAGGAATCAAGAAAGTAATGGTCAGGAACAAGAGGATGACATTTTCCATGCCTTATCCTTGATCGATATATCGTGCGACAAAAGGGACGTGACATGGTTGTATGACAGGTTGCATCGTGATAACGATCCTCATATGAATTGGGTAGTCGTAATGTCTTGCTAGAGGCCGGTTGCGACTTTTGGGTTAGTGTAGTTATTGGCCCACTGCCAACTTCATATGGGCCTACAGGGTCGCACACAAGAATGGTCCAACACGAGATAATGTTTGATTTAGGGTGGATGAATTATATATATATATATAATATAAAATTCATTAATAATATTATATAGATATATATATATTTTCGAAATATATATCTTATATATATATATATATATATTATATTATATTATTATATTTAATAATATTATATAGATATATATATTTTCGAAATATATTATATATATATATATATGTATATATATATTATATGATATTATTATATTGTGTTGGTTTTAAATTTAATTTATTAAGATATATTAAATTGGGCGAAGGTGCAAATTTGGCAATGAACAATATCGTCAGGAGCGTCTGTAAGACATATCTATTTTCGGGTGCAAAAATGGCAATCAACTATTTTTTTTGGAGCAAATTTGGCAACGCCGTTAAAAAACACTTAACAGCCGTTAACTTTTCAAACGTGGGTCCCAATAGGCTTCTCCATCTGTATTATTTTAATATTTTTTTAATGCAAAAATATCACTTAGGCCACATAGAAAAAATTTCATTTCAGATAACCCCAAAAGATTCTGAAATATCACTGTCAGTAAAAATAAATTAAGCTTTGCAGTGAGATTTCAGAATATTTTGGGGGTTATCTGAAATGAAATTTTTTCTATGTGGCCTCAGTGATATTTTTCCATTTTAAAAAAATTAAAATAATACAGATGGAGAAGCCTGTTGGGACTCAAATTTCAAAAGTTAATGGCCGTTAACTGTTTTTTAACGTCATTGCCAAATTTGCTCCAAAAAAATAGTTGATTGCCATTTTTGCACCCGAAAATAGATATGTCTTACAGACGCTCCTGACGATATTGTTCATTGCCAAATTTGCACCTTTACCCTATTAAATTTAATAACTAACATGATAGAGATATAGTATCTCATATTTAATTTATGAAGATAAATTAAATCTAATGGCTCTTTATTTAGATTAATAAATAGGTTAAATTAAAACTGTTGGACAGATTTAATTTAAACTGAATTTATTTAATTAGCTCATCAAGATAATTAATTGTTAATTAATTTCAAAATTAATGATGATTAATTTTGAAATTTGAAAATAACCCTCATGGGTTATAAACTTGATAGAGCTGATAGACTCATCGTACATCAGAATTGAGAGCCGTAAGTTAAACCCTTGGCGACATTAAAGGCACTAGCATGCAGTCTCGGTTGGAGTGCATTCGTGTGGATACCGGTAGAGGGAGCGGACCTGACGTGTTGGCTCCTAGAGATCATGAAAACTCTGAATTATCAAAAAGGTATGAATCCTTCCAACTTGGTTTAAACGCTGTTGATAGATCCTCGATTAGGATCGGTGAAATTTTTTTTTTAAATTCTTCCGCTGTGCCTACCGATCCTAACAGGGTATTCAAGCAATATTTCACAATGTATTGACATGCAGGCTCAAATGGTTGCTGCCTAAAGAGTCATGACTCACATGTGCTTATGCAACAGTTACTTCCACTGGCTATAAAGATTACACTTCCTCCTGATGTGTCAATTGTTTTGGTGGAGCTTTGTTCTTTCTTTCGGAAGTTATGTTCTAAGATCTTGATCGTTGAGGAGATTGATTAGCTGCAGTCCAAAATTATTCTTACACTTTGTCATTTGGAGATGCTCTTTCCTCCATCCTTTTTCACTATGATGGTTCATCTTACAGTCCACCTTGTCCATGAAACAAAGCTCGTTGGCCTAGTTCAATACCAATGGATATCCTATTGAGAAGTACTCATTTTATATATGTGTCATTAATAGTTTTTATGTTTGTTATTCGCCTTTTTGAGCATTTTGTATCATTTTGCCCTTCTTCACTTTGTAGGTTTCTTGCGAAAATGAAATCTTACTTAAGGAATAAGGCTTGGCCATAAGGTTTTATAACTGAATGTTATATAAGGGATGAGGTCCTGTATTTCTGTTCAAGGTATTTTGATGACATTGAGACTACCTTCAACTGACCGTCTCGTGTAGACGATTGTCCCGAACCCGCGGCAACATCAGGAGAATTCATCCCTCGTGTTGGTAAACCAGTTGGAGGAATTGGGAACTTCAAACTAACGGCAACTAAGAAGTTGCAAGCACATAGACATGTCTTGATTAATTGCACAGGTTGAACCTTTCATATAGTAAGAATTGTACACTCAAATGTTATTCTATATCTTTCGTAACATTTTTCACTTTAATTTCACTATCGCATTCCATTGATTAATTGCAGGGAATTTAGAAGTCATGTTAAGTGTCAACTCAGGATCTGTACACAAACATCCTCTGAAGTTGACAAAAAGGTCCACAGAGAATTCTCAAGATGGTTTACGCGCAGAATACTGAATGATCACAACCCATACTCACAAGATTTCAGAGCTCTCGCAATCAAGCCTCTTAACCATGCAAAAAGGTTTACAGCTTACAATGTCAATGGTTTCAAGTTTTGCATAGTTTCATGTGATCAAGGATTGCAAACTCAAAATTCAGGTGTTTACAGCACCTTTGGGACAAGGAGTTATGCGAGCAGCAATGATGCCAACATACAGTTCGGAGGCATCCCTTACTATAGAAAGCTTCTTGATGTCGTGGAACTTAATTACCAAGGGCGTTTCAGCGTTACGCTATTCAAGTGTTTGTGGGCAAATACCATTACTTCCCGAGGACTCACAACTGACGACTTAGGCATCACATTAATAAATTTCTCACGGCCAATTCACACTGATCATTCTCAAGATGATGAATCGTATATTCTTGCATCAGAGGCACACCAGATTTATTATGTTGAGGACGAGAGATATAGGGATTGGCACATGGTTGTCCATTTAAAGCCTCAAGACCTTTACAACATGGGTGATGGTGATAACATTGCCTATGAGAGTGAGCTGTTTCTGCCCGCCAATTTTAAAAACTTCTTCCCTGAAGGTGATCAATATTTACCTATAGTTCGATGCGTTTTTTAAATTTATATAATTTTAATTAAATTTTTTTAACAAAAAAACACATCGCTAACAATTTTTCTATACAATTTCTATAGGGATGATGCGGATGATTGATCAAACAGATTATGTTTTTATTTCAAAACAAATTATGTTTTGGTTTTTTTTAAAAAAATGATTTTTTAAAAAAATAAAAAAATTATAGCTATTATAAAACCACTACAAAAATAAAATCGCTACAAACACATGACACTAACGCTACAAGTTCCGCGCAGATCCCTATAAATACCCTAACCACATCTCATTTCAAACATTCCCCCATTTCTTTCCACCTTATCTCTTTCATCTTCTCTCATTTTCACTCTCTTTTCTATGAGCCGAGGAGCTTAACAAGGTGATCAAATATGGTAATAAATTTTTAAATTATTTATTTCAATACTTTCTTTTCTTTCTCGTAATATTTATTCTTACTATTTTTTAGATATTTATTTACATAATCATAATCACATTATAATGGACAACATAATGGTTTCTTATTACCTACATATCCCCAATAATATTATCAATACCATTTTCAAACTTATCTAATTTAATTAAATCATTCCTTTAAAATTATAAATGACCTCAACTCATGAATAATAAGCTAATTAAATTAGCTAAACTATTAAAATAATAAAATATTTAATTTATTATTAACAAAACAGAAACAGGTAATTGAATATTTCTTTTTAATTTTTCTGAAATTTGTAGTGGTTTTATAACCGCTACAAATATATTTTTAAAAACTAGACCAAATTTTTGACACAAAATTTGAATTGTAATGGAATAATGTAGTTGTTAAATAACCGTTACTAATTATTTCCGTGCTTTTTAAATTCACTTTTATAGCGGTTAATAAACCACTACTAACAATTCCCACCATTTTTAAATTCACATTTGTAGTGGTTTTATAACCGCTACAAATATCACAACAAATTTTCATTTTCATTTTCCGCAAAAAAATATTCATGGTTACAATTTGTAGCGGTTATATAACCGCAACAAATTAGTAAGAAAAGTTCCTTAGATTGAGAATGTTATAGCGGTGCTTATTAACCGTTACGAATATAGTAGCGGTGTTTTCCCTTGAGTAGCGGTTATTAATAACCGTTACAAATACACTTGCAACAGTGGATTTAGTAGCAGTTTCTTAAACCGCTACAAATTATATTAGTAGCTATTAAAACCACTACAAATACATTCTTTTAACTGTTACTAAACCACGATTTTTTTGTAGTGTTTCCAAATTGTAGTAATTTTACTATGATTGTTATCCAGATTAAATTTAACCATTAGTTGATCAAACAAGCTGAGATGGTAGACCCATGTGTTATCCATGTTATTTTTGTTAAAATGTATATTTACCCAGAAATTTTCACGTAAGAGTTATGTTGCTCTAAAACGTTTTTGGATTCTCTATTCCCTTAGACATATAGCCGGGAAGTTGGGTTGAGCCTGTCGAGCTAGCTTGTTTAGGCCCGAGCTCTTCAAAGGTTGGACTTATGATTTAAAGACTCCAAAAGGAAGTGGGCCTAAAAGGGCCTCGTTGGGATGGCCCTGTAGCCCTGTAGAACTGACTCTTTTAGGCCTATTTAATATTTTTTTTAAATAAATTAATATATGTAATATTATTATATCATATTATCAATATGAGAGATATCTAAGTACCTAATAGAGTATTAGTAACATACTAATACTTATTAAATTGTTTGATTTATTTGGTTTTCTGCAATAGTTTATTCATTTAAACTTAAAAAAAAGACTAATTTATACGTTAAATAATTATTTTAACTAGAAATTTATGAGTTTTAAAAATAATGTATCTCAATTTAAAACAAAATAATAAATGAATTATAAAAATTGAAAGTGAATTTTATTTGAATTAAAATGAGTTTAGGCTCGTTTAAGTTCAAGCCGTGAAGAGCCAGCTTTGTAGGGCCGCAGGCTTTAAACATTGGGGTTTTTACAGGAAGCGGGTCTAAACTGGCCAACCCGTTTAAACCCGAGCTAGTGAAAGGCCTACCCATATTCCTAGCTATACTTGGACATTTTCAAATAATAGTAATGTCGTCTTGATCATTGCATTTTTTTAAAAATGTTTTTGCCTTACTTGTAAACCTAACTTAAAAAAAAAAGTGGATGACACGTGGATCTGTCATGTTAGTATATTTGATCATCTAACTCTCAAACTTAACTTGAATAATAACTGAGGTGGAATTACTATAATTTGAAAACTCTCAGCGTAACATTGCTCTTAAGTGAAAGCTTTTGAGGCAAATTTGCACCTTAAGCCAAAATAAAAATGATGTGAATGACACATGAATATATCAGCTCAATATATTTGATCAACTGACAGTCAAACTTAATATAAATAATGGTCAAGGCAAAATTGCTACGCTTTGGAGACTTCCACAGTGACATTGCTTCTAAAAAAACTTTTAGGACAACATTGCTCTTATATGAGAACTTCCGGAACAAAATTAAATCTTAACTCAGTGCACAAATGACATAGAAGTTCTCTTTTACATGATGGAAAGTAGGGTCATTTCACCAAATTCAGAAATTTCATTTTAATCCAAGGAACCTTTTTTCGTTTACGCATTTTGTAGTACTAATTTAGATTTTATATATTTTAGGAGTATTTCTTTGTCTTTTTTCCGGTATCTTTATAAGGCAAGGGTCATTGTTTTTGGGTATGATGATGATCTTATTGCATATGTAAAAGGTACGTAAGATAGATTTGCTCTTCAACTATGGATAATGTTGGGTTTTAAATTAGCATTGATGTAATTTAGAAAATCAAGTATGGGGGAGAAGATGAGATTTAAGAGGATGCCAGAGGGAGAGGCGGAGGTGGCTGCCATTGGGAAAGGAAAGAGAGAGAAAGAGGAGAGAGAAGAAAATGAGAAATAGATAGAAAAAATAGGAGGGCATTTAAGTCTTTTCACTCAAACTTTTACATCCCAAATTCCCATCATATGACCTCTATGACATTTACAAGTATTAATAGACTTTTCTAGGTTTTAGAAATTCAGATGATATTTATTTTTCTCTCTTTATTTACTTCTTCTATTATTTGATTTTACAAAAATGATATGAGATGGATCAGGTACAGCACATGACGCCATATGTGCAAATTTTTGCTCATCAGACCCCAACATTTGATAACACAGACATGAAACTAGTTAGCTATTATTATAATCAATATCTAACCTACTCTCCCTTTTGGAATTCTTTAGTAGAGGAACAATCTCAAAATGACCAAAATTCATTTCTATATAACCAACTGGTTCTCTCAAGCTCAGCAATATATTCAGAGCCTCTTTCATGGAGGGTCTACTAGCTGGCTCTTTGCTTGTACACATCACACCAAGCTTGAAGACACTGCACATTTCCGACAAGTAAGAGGTTTCCTTAACATCTTCGTCTAGAACTTGTTCTATGTTGCTTCCTAATCGAATCTGACAACATGCCCATTCTGCGAGAGACGAGTGTTCATCTCCTTGGTTAGCTTCTTTTCCTGTTGTCATCTCCAGCAGGATCACCCCAAAGCCATAAACATCAACCTTTTCGTTCACAGTTTTTTGTTTGAGCATATTCTGCAGATTCAGGGCCCGTTTGGTTCAATTGCAGACCCCTCTGGTAATGCAATGGACTGCAATGCAATAATGATTACCATCATCATGTTTGGTTGCTTAATAATAAGATGTTGAGAAATTTTTTTTATATTTAAATTGAATTATAAAAGGTCCAAAATACCCCTTAAACATAAAAAAAACCTCCATCACCGATCATCTCCTTCCTCACCCCAATAATCTGTCTCCCCCAAAGCCTCCGTGGAACCAAAGCCATAATCGTACAAGTTACACATCGCACCCGCTTAAGTGAAGAAAACACATCGGACGCAATGAATACGCGGGTGCGAAGAAATTTTAAAACTATATTAGAACCCTAATTATAGCTAACCTAACAATTTTAAATCTCAAAGAAACCAAGAAAAAGGGGGAACGATCTCAAAAGTTAGAGTGAGAGCGGGAGAGAAAATGGGTTGTAAGGACTAGAGGAGTACTCACACTTGAGAGGGTGACGGAAGGAAGAAACCGGAGATTGAAGGTTTGGGAAGTGCCGGAACTGAAACAACAATTTTGACTTACTTCAGAAAATGCTGAGGGCTCAGGCATCAGGCCGTATGGGCATCTTTGTTGAGCAAGAGCAGCGTTGGTGAGGATAAATCTTGTCTTTTTATTATATTAATAGGGTCAAAATTGAGATTTCATTAATGATTACAAGCCTGCAATGAGTTTTTATAGGGGTCCCCCTATGAATGGAGATTACCATAAAATATGCAATCTATTTTACAATTGTAATCTACATTACCATTAATAAGCCCAACCAAACAGGCCACCAATGGTAATGCAATCAAGATTACCATCGCATGTGTGCAATGCAATCTAATCAAACGGGCCCTCAGTATGTTTCAAATAGCATCCATATATATATATATCAGTTTGTGGAGTTTGAAAGATACGAATTTAATTTGAATCTATACTAAGCACTTTGTCCCTTATTAGTCTCTCTGTCAAGTGACTCAAAAAATTTCAAAAGGTGAGGGAAGGATTGAAATGTAATAAATTTGTGATGTCTGGGGACATTGCACAATTTACTAATTTTTCTGGGAAGATAAAAATCCAGTGACCAAATAGTTAGTTCATTGAATAGCTAGAACGTGGGCTCGTGCTTAGTACGAAGTCTAATACAGCATCCGGCGTGAAGCTCTCGACTGACATTGAGAGGTATGAGATTGCTTGTTAGAGGAAGCTCTTTCTAACCTTATGAAATCACTCAAGCCAAGTAAAAGGATAGTTGACTCGACTGGTTTTACTCATCAGCTTATCAATAGTATAACCTTCTATTATATACTTCCTCTACTTTATCTCTCAAATTTATAACTTTTTCTAAACTCTCTCTATATATTACATACTAAAAAAAAGTAGTTTCCAATGCAAATAATTAAAAGGGATATTTTAGAAAAATCAACATACATTTTTATTAATAACTATCTTTTTTATCAACAATAACTAATATTTAAAATAATATAACTTCCTATTATATACTTCCTCTAGTTTTAAATCTAAGAGCTAGTTAAAGGGTTTGCTTTGATTCTAAATATAAAACTTCAATTTACTTTATTTCCTAAATTTATAATTTTTCTAAACTCCCCTTATTGATTACATATTAAGAGGGGTTTTCATCAAAAAATGAAGTTTTCAATACAAATGATTAAAAGAAGTATTTTAAAAAAACTCAAAACACATTTTTATTAATAAATAATTTTTTTAATATCTGTAAATTAATTATCAAGCTCATGTTTATGATATGAATGAGTATAAAATATATATTGTGGCATTTTTTACTTGGAGCAATGTAACCAAAAGAGCCAACAACAGCTGACTTGGTATCTTGTTCTCCTAGTTTGATCAATATCCTTGCAAGACCAAAATCTGCAACTTTTGCATTGAACTGAGAATCCAAAAGAATATTGCTTGTTTTGACATCACGATGAATAATCGGCGGTGAGTTGTCATGATGCATGTAGCTCAAACCTTGTGCAATCCCAATGGCTATTCGCATTCTCTTTGGCCAATCAAGAAAAACTCTAGGAACTGTAGTAGATGATAACCCATCTGAAGAGCCATTACTAATCTTCTTGTGTAGCCACTTATCAAGACTGTGATTTTCCATATACTCCTAAACAAGAAACAGAGAATCCTCATTAGACATACAACATAGCAACTTCACTATGTTAATGTGACGAATTGTGCCCAAGGTTTTAACTTCCGCAATAAATGCATTATCAAGTTTCTGATCCAACTTCCTATTGTTGCTTATCTTCTTCACAGCAACATACCGGTCATCATCGTTGATGGCGATACGGTACACGGTACCGTACCCTCCACTGCCGATGATGTTATAATCCGTCATGGATGAGACGATGTTTGATTCTGTGAAACTGAGCTTTTGAAAGGAAGTTAACTTCCATGAAGTGTCCAGTTCTTGATTTCTCCTTTGGTAGAATTTCATCATCAAAAGTGATAACAAGAAAATTGCTATGCAGGCTACTACAACAAGACCCATGATCAACCCAACAGAAACAGATGAGCCTTTGCTTGAACTTTGAGGGACAGAACCAGAATTTGCATAATTTAAGGTTTAATCCATCTGTGTCAGTACAAAGACCAGAATTGTTCAAAAAGCTGTTGGCATAAGCAAGATTATCAAATTCACTGGGAATCTTCCCAGTCAAATGATTAGAGGAAAGGTTGAGAACAGAGAGTCTCAAAAGGGCTAGTTGAGATGGAATTTGGCCAGAGAGTTGATTTTCTGAAAAATCTAGTTGAGCAAGGTCAAGTAAATGACCAATCGAATCTGGGATTTCGCCGGAGAGTTGATTTTGGCTCAAGTTTAGAGTTCTCAAAGATTCCCTTGATATTATCGTAGATGGAAGTGGCCCAGAAAGTTTGTTCTGATCAAGCAACAAAGTTGCTAGCTGAGGAAGACTGGTTAGCTCTTGTGGAATACTTCCACTAAAGAGGTTGGTACTTGCATTAAACACAACCAGATTCTTCATGGAAGATATTCGTGCTGGGATTCTACAAGAAAACTGGTTGTAACTAATTGTCATGAGTGAAACATTCACAGGCAATATTTCTGGAAGCTCACCTGTGAATTTATTGTCATTGATCATAAAAATTGACAAATTCTGAGAAGCCCAAAGGATGCTAGGAATTTCACCAGAGAGCTCATTATTGTAGACTCTCAACTCTTGCAAGCTGCTAAAGTTTCCAAGTGATTCTGGTAATTCTCCACTGAGTTTATTGTCATAAGCTGTTAATCTAAATAAATTTCCATGGTAACATAAGTTCTGAGGAATACTACCTGTGAAATGTTTGAAGCAATCTCAAATCTTCTAAGATTTGAATGGAGCCCAAACTCTGGGGGAATATTGCCTGATAAATTGTTGAAGAAGATACTAAAGTCCATTATAGATTGAAGACGGCCTAAGCTTTCTGGAATCTCACCTGATAATTGGTTAAGACCAAAGTTCAAACCAGTTAGCTTCTGGAGATTTCCAAAGCCATTAGGTATCTTCCCTGTAAGCTTGTTCCGACTAAGATTGTTGGACTTTGGGTCCAAGTCCGCCCTTGATGGGTCGGACTATTTGATTAGGATATAAGTAGCCTAATTAAATAAGAATAAAATCAGCATTAATTGCAGATTGAGGAATAATTCAGCAATAATTATGGATTTGTTAATTGAGGAACAAATCACCATAATTAGGAAATTAATTGAGAATCAATTAATTTAATTGTTGTCTTGGAGGGCAAGAAGGAGTGCACACATTTCCTAATTAGTGGCCTCCATAAACCACTATAAATAGGGTGTGCCTCCTCAATTGCAATTCACCCTGCCATTCAGTTTTCTGGCAATTCTCTTCTCTCCTACCATCTTTCTGGTTCTGGTGATCTGCTGTGTAAATCACAATTAGGCTCTAGTAGTCTAATAATTGTGTGGGCACAATTATGGAGCATTGGAGCTTTAACCCGGATTCGAACATGAATTCACCCCGGTACGCTAGTTCTCTCTCTATCCTCTCTATATTTTTCAAATATTGGCATCAGAGCATAATGATCCTGTAGCTGTGTGATTTATTCTTTGTGAATAATAATTTGATATAATTTTGTTTATATTCCTATCGTTTAATTTTTTTTGTTGTGCTATTGTGTGTATATATATATATATATATATATGAAAGTATATATTGTATATATTGTTCATACATATATAATCTGTACATATATTGATCACGCATATATATTGTTCAAGCATATTCTCTTTATTTTGTTTAATATTGTTCCGATGTGCTACAATATCTGAACATGCTTGAATAGTTTGAAGCTTGCTTGATGCCTCGTTTTCATTCGACCATACACGTGTGTATATATGGATGCCTCTGCCTAGTATAAGTACATACATGAGATTGTATAATACATTATTCTCAGTTAGATTTTGTTGCTTGAAATTTATATATGCATGGACTCTAGTTTACAAGTGAGACACTAGGTTTTAAAAGCTCCTCAAGCTTCATTCTTCCTCTTCTCCTCCCTTCTTTGATCCTTTTAAAGTTGAGTTTTTGGAACCTATGTGGAACAAAAAACAAGAGACTTTGACCCTCAAAAGCTAGGAAAGTTTTTGACACAGAGGACACACATCCAAGCCGAATTATGTAGCGCCATCAACGTCGAGAAAAAATGGGGTGTTCAAAACTGAGTGTTTTTTCCCCAAGCGAAGTCATGGATGTGTAGATCTCGAAGAGATGATTCCAACGATGCTTAGAACGCGTCAAACGGAGTCCAGATGAGGGAGAAATGAAGAAAAGAAGTTGGCGGATCGCTTTGCACCGCCGCCACCTGAGCCATGATTTGATCAATGAAATAGAGGTTTTAAGATCAAATAAAGGCCATGGATTTGTAGTTCACTGAATTACGATTCCAACAGCACTAAGAACGCAAACAACAGAGCTAAAATGAGGGAGATATGACCTCTCGAAGTTGGCGGGTCGCGATGACTCGTCGGAGCTCCAATTGGGTCAGGTTGACCCGTCTGGAGGTTGAAGATAATGATGTGGCAGGCAACTGCCATGTCAACGGTCAACCCAAGCTATGTGGTGCCAATGAGAACACGCCACGTCAGCGTTCAGTGCCACGTCAGAATAGGTCAACGGCGGCCACGTCATCTATCGACCAGCCACGTTGACCGACACATGTCAGCGCCACGCCATTGACATGTCAGCAAGGTCAAGGGTTGACCATTCAACCATCGACTGGTCAACGGTCAAAAGTTGACAAAAAAAACCAGAAACTGACATATGGCGTGTGGGGCCCACTGGGGCCTCCGTTTGACACATGGCAAGCACCATCGGAAAGACGTGTGGAGTCTTGGGAGCCGGCGCATGTCACCGGCAGACAGCCGTAAGGCGGCGCGTGGAGGTCACGCGCCACCGCCAAGAGTGGCCTTCGTTGGGATTTTCCAATTTTTCAGGATTTTTCAATCTAGACACCTTTTAGGGGCGCGTGTGAGCACGTGGAACCTCTGATTGAGACGTGGTTTGTTCCTAAAAATCCCTAAATTCGAGAGCTTTAATTTGATATATAATTTGCATTTAGTTGAAGCACGTTTGGATGTGTTTTGAGTCAAAAAGTTGCTTATAAGCGCTTTAGAGATTCCTAAAAAATTGAAATTGAGTTAATAATTATTCTATTGTTTTTTTGGGATAGGTTGGCTTACTTGTTAAGAGTATTTTCAGCAGCAACATAAGGTTAATGCCAAAAGATTCTTTAAAAGTGAGGGATTATTCAAATGCGTTTTTGAATATAAAATCCTATCCAACTTTGACTCAAACTCTTACAGATTAAAAACCTAAAAATTGTGGCAACTTGAAATTATTGAATAATAACAGGTCTTTCCATGCTTCTAACCACATTGATCCACTTGGATTGAAGCAATGACTTTTAAAGATCAACCCTTTATCACAAATGTTGTGACAAAGGACAAGACAGATAGAGATGTGAGAATCATCTCATCAAGTGGGAGGTATGCTGCAATTACACCTAAGTAAATGGATATAAACATGGCAAAGAGGAGTTGGACATTGTAGCTAGATGCTACATGAGTTCATATGGTCAGAAGGGCCTATGAGAGGGAGAACCTAGTTAAGAGACAACAAAATGAGGCAAAAAGTTTTTGAATGTTCTTTATCATTGAATTTATCATTAAATTCTCTATTTTTTTTAGAATTGAATTAAGCATATTCTCTTCTTGTTTTCATGAACATTCATGTTGATTAGATGATATTGTATTATCTTCTTTGAATAACTATCTTTTTATTGAGTGGGGGTTTTCTGGAATACTTCTAGAAATCCAAAAGGGGAATGTGTTCAAGAAAGACTATGGTTAAAAGGGTGATAAGCTAACTAACATGATTGGGATAGGAGTTAACATAATTGTCTCTTGAACATGAAACTAGTGAACTTATTATCTAATTATCCTTCGTCTTACTTGAATAAATATGATTTGTATACCATAATCGTTTAAGTGACCAATTATGATCAAGTCTATTTGACTAAGCTTATGAAGACAAGCTCAATAGAGATGTTTGTGGAGTTAGAAACTCTCAAATCTCTTTTATTCAAAAAGAATGAGATGTCAAGGACATCCTACCAACTAGACTTTAGCATTTAAAGGCTGAAGCAACCGAAGGGTACAAAAAGTTTATGCTATCAAGCATAGAAAGAACAACATTGCTCAAACTTATGATGGTATGAGCAATGTAACCTTATCCAAGACGTGTGGATAGTGTTGGAAGATAGTGAAATAGGTGATCTTCTTCCATAAAATTAAAACTAAGTTAAGTTTTAACATAGTGTATTAAGTCCTAACATATCGTTTAGGCAATACTTGAGACAAATGTCAAGCTAAGAAGTTGAGACAAATACAATGCCAAGTTCTTTCTAACAAACAACAAGTGTATGTTGTGACAAGACATCTCTCAGTGAGTGGGAGTGAGCTGTGTCTCCCAGTGAGTGGGAGTAAGGCACGTCTTCCGATGAGTGGGCGTATACGAAACTAAAAATTGCCCTTGATATACATATTGTAACCTTCAGCAATGTGATTTACCACATTGAACTTAAATGTGAAAGACTGAAGGATCCAAGATCCATTAGTCAGACGAATTTAGCTAAAAGAGTGCTAAAAGAGTGGGAGGATTCATCCTCCAAGCCTAAGGGCAAGAAACCTATAAGGTAAACTTGATCTAGAGGAAGTCAAATGGTTTCTACAAATATGAAAAGCTACATTGATAATCCTTAAGGGTTGTAAAAGTAGCAATCCACATGAGTTGTGGATGTTTCACTAAAGTATATGGCTTCATGTCAAATGCAAAGCAATAAAGAGATAGAATCAAAGGATTGAAACTTGCATGTTAACTCTGCATAGATAAACCACCCTGATTCACTTCATGCAATTGCAACTGACTGAATCACATCTTTGCTATCTATTTAGTTAAGGATCGATGGGACTATGATTCTCAAATCTTTCGTTGGATTTTGATATTTCTTTTTACGGATAAAAGATTCCATTTCTTGCCATATGTACACATTAATCAGAAGAAATGATCAAATTAGCAAAAGAGTATTTGCTAAACAACGTGTGCTAAAGGGTTAATACCCTTATGAATAAGTTGAGAACTTATTCTACCTGGCAAAGAAAATTTTTTGAGAAAATCCACTATAATTGGCAAAATTTGATGTTAGTGAACCAGTGAATGTGAGGGCAAAACACAAAGCTTGGTGTTTCGTTAATGTTTGGTGTTTCGTTAATGTTGTGGATGTTTACTCGTAATATAGTAATGTTTACTTGATTTTTGGCAAGTGTGAAGCTGTTAGATAATGGCTAAACTAGTTAGGAATCAGTTAAACTAAAGGATAAGACCTTTCGAACTAACAAGGGTTTAGGACATCCATGTGATTAGTTCAAGCAATTTTGTGTACAAGAAAGACATTGTTAGGTAACTATCAATACCTAGAACCCTTCAACAAAATAGAGTTGTTGAAATGGAAAGATAGGCCTCTCCTTGATACGATTGTGAACATAATGGCATAAGTAAGGCTATCAGCCATATGTTGGTATGAAGACTCACAGCTATTATATTTACACTTAACCAAATACCCTTTATGTCAGTTACGACCTTACCCTGTGAATCATGGATAGGCCTTAGATCAGGCACAAGCTCGTCAAGACCATAAGAGTTAGTAACTTTATATCCATAATTCTTCCTATGAATAAGGAAGATTAGGGTCAAGGTATACAAGGTATCTCTTTGAGAGATGACCTGAGAACTTGACAAGACACATTTTTAATTTGTGAAAATGATGGTAGCTCAGTGACTGCAAGAGAACCGAGGGACACAACGTTCATAAAACCCAGATTTCCTAGTAGGAAATGAGCATTAATCATATTGAATCTCTTTAAAAGGTTCACAAGTGACAAGGAATAACTAAGTGTTCCTAAGTTCACTGATCTGAGTGGGAGGATTGAGACCATTTTCACAATGAAAGAGGTAAGAGGTAAGTAATGAGAGAATTACCTCATTCATACATAGGAAAAGAATCCTATGAACTCCACCTCGGTGTAGATAGTCATCCAGCAAACGACTATAAATGGATATATTTCCTAATGGATTAAATGCTCTCTTCATCATTTAGAAGGTAATGATGACTACTTATAAGTGTTTGAAAGACACTAGAAGGACCTGCTAAGAAGAATTGCAAAGTGTCATGCAGGGGGATTTGAATTCCTTTCTGAAAGCCAAGTACATGTTTGGGCAATTTGTCACCTAGCCAAGAGGCGATTGGGAACAGGTAGGTTTTCAAATTTGTTGGGGGCATCTAAAACCTAAAACACTTAGTGGCTAAGGGGTACCACAATGGAAGGTTGTCCATTATGCGTTTTAACTCTGAACTTTAGCTATGACAACAAGTTTAGTCTTGAAATTACATCAAGATGATGTAAAGACTATTTTCTAATTTGGAATTTTGGAAATTGGATGATGAACTCTACATGAAGCAGCTTAAGGCTTTATAGAAATAATCACCAAAATAGTAGTATATGAGGTTTCACAAGGTGAAAACCTCACCAACTTTGAGATAATCGAAAAACACTACATGAGTGCAAAACGGTCTAATGATGATTCTTTGTGAATTCATCCTTTGTCAAATGACATATATTTAGCTGAAACAAGTGTCAAGGGAGTCAAAGGAATAAAGGATCAGAGAATCCTTAAATTATGAGTTGAGAAAATCATGGGTTGCACAAATATCTTGAATGACAAGGTAAACGGAGATTGCACAAAGAAGATACAGTCTTTGCTACCTGAGACATGTACAAGTGTGATCCTTAGGCATCCTAGGATGCCAAATTGCAAACCCATGGACACCCCTGAAATCTAAGGCAAAAACATAAAGAGGTTACATGTCCTATGAGAAATCCAACATAGAAAAGGTGGATAGAGTCCCATAATAAGACTATGGTTGGTAATGTGCACATTGGTGTGTATAAGACCACAATGTTTTTGGTCGGACTTGGAAGATGTTTTTGGTCCTACTGTAAAATGAGTTATGAGAATAACCATGGATTAAGTTGTCAAGACAACAACTTTCTTTTGAAAGCATACTCTAATACAAGACCTAGGCAAATGGTGATGGAGTAAGGAAATAGACAAAGTATTTTTTCTTGTTATCCACGGAAATAGAACACGGGGCGTGTTCTGCCATAATTCAAAGTGTTATATGGCTAAAGTAATTCCTATGAGAGATTGGGAATGAATGGTGGATAGAAGGATCCAAACGATAGCATCTTATGATGAGGATCCTAAGTATTATAGCAAGGCGAAACATACTTTTTGATATATCTCTATAAGAGATATACTTTCAAAGAGGGAAAGCGACAGTTCAATGAACTTCTACTGATAGAATGTTGGTAGATCCCCTTATTGAGCCCATAGCTTGATTTTCATTGAGTTAGTGAAAATCTTGGGGCGCAAATAAAATGTAAGGTCGTGAACTTCTTTTATATGAATATAAAAGAAATAGTATGTATGTTATGAGTAAATACATATAAGGTATACAAGTTTGTATGTCTTACAGGTCAGAAGAGGTTGGTTCACTCACACAAACAACCATCTTCCCATGTTTTGCGGGGGCATGGGAGGGTAAGATGAGCAAATGATCACCATGAGATGGTTAAGAAAAATTGTTGCATTTGAGTCGTCTCAGTTAGACTGAGATGAGATCTACATGTGTGCATATACACAGAAAATGGATTGAAGCATGAATATAGACTTGTAGCTAGACAAAGAACTCTTTTTCACAAATGAGATTGTAAAAGAGATATTGTGAAAAAAAAAGTTCTGGTTCGAATGTTGAGTACATTTTGGAATTGATGTCTGTACGGTGAAAGAGAAAGAAATCGACGTACACCACAAACTGTTCATCGTAGCATGCAATTCATACTGCATGTGCTTGAGAGTTAAACTGCAACATGGGATGTGGGTGAAAGATCCCTAGTTCACTACAGTGTGAGTCCTAGGAAGGAAGAATCCTTCCATTATGCCCTTAAGACTTAGGCGGCATCATGAAAGCTTGGTTTGGTGACAGCTACTTTAGCTGAAGCTCCATGATCACACTCGATTCGGTCAAACGAGTGAAAACTAGGAAAGCGACCAAGTCAAGATGGACTGATGTTTAGTCAAAAAGGAATATTTACTCCTGGATACATAAGATGTGCTAGTGTCTGTGGTTGACCCCTTACTAGCTCTATGTAAAGCTTGTAAGTGCGGATACTATGTGCGTGGAAGGCAATATGAGTTAATCAACATATTAATTCGAGAGGGATTAGAAATGCCATGAATAATATGTATGGGAGAATCTGAGGCATATGAGGTAATGAATATATATATCTTACAAATATAAAGGGTGTCCTTGGATGCTGATTCGGTATGAGGGGTTTCTAGTATCACAAGCACCAAATCTTGAAGACGTTTTTGCCCACGTGGTCACGGCAGACGCCAAATATGAAACAAGAAAGAGTAACGGACGCATGATGGGAGGCTTATTAAGTGCGAGTGGGAGATGTTGGACTTTGGGTCCAAGTCCGCCCTTTATAGGCCGGACTATTTTGATTAGAATATAAGTATCCTAATTAAATAAGAATAAAATTAGCATTAATTGTATATTGGGGAATAATTCAGCAATAATTATGGATTTGTTAATTGAGGAATAAATCACCATAATTAGGAAATCAATTGAGAATCAAATAATTTAATTGCTCTCTTGGAGGGCAAGAATGAGTGCACACATTTCCTAATTAGTGGCCTCCATAAACCACTATAAATAGGGTGTGCCTTCTCAATTGCAATTCACCCGCCATTGAGTTTCTGGCAATTCTCTTCTCTCCTACCATCTTTCTAGTTCTGGTGATCTGCTGTGCAAATCACAATTAGGCTCTAGAGGTCTAATAATTGTGTTGGCACAATTATGAAGCATTGGAGCTTTGACCCGGATCCAAACATGGATTCGCCCTGGTACGCCAGTTTTCTCTCAATCCTCTCTATATTTTTCCTACAAAGATCAACGATGGTCAAGTTTAAAGCTTCGATCACTTGAGGTAGCTCACAATTAAGCTGATTCTTCCAAAGAAACAGTGCTCAGATTCCTCAGCATAAACAAACTACTTGGAATGTTGCCACTTAACTGATTCATGAACAAATCCAATGTCTCTAAGTCCGCCAGTTGCCCGATGCTTTCGGGGATTTCACCCGTCAAGTTGCAGGAAGACATCTCAAAATCCTTCAATTTCGTGAGCTTCATGAAGCTTGAAGGAAACTGTGAAGGTGAGAATAGGTTGAAGCCCAAATTTAAGACTTCAAAATTGGATAAGTTGCCTATTTCACTTGGGATAGTGCCATTGAAGAGACAGGTATCAAGCTGAAGATTTGTGAGCTCTTTTAACTTAGTGACACTCACCGGAATCTCACCGGAGAAGTTGTTACCACCAAGGTTAAGAAAACGCAGGCCGGCCAATCGGTCAATGTCATCTGGAACCTTACCAACAAAGTAATTATTAGAGAGGTCCACGAACTCCAGCTTGGGGCAATTGTAGAGATACGTTGGGAACTCCAGATGAATGGAATTCCATTGAAAATCAATAGAACTGAGATTCTTTAGTTCACAGATGAAAGTTGGCATGGTTGGCTTATACCGATGTTGATCAGAGCGAGCCCTGTAACAGGGTTATTGGTGCACGTTATCTCAGACCATGAACAATGAGATGATGAATTTGTCCAGTGAATGAGAGAAGATGGGTTGTTAAAGTACTGTTTCATCCTCAGCACAAAACTTCATGTTCTTGAGCATAATGTTCAGACTGTGAATTCACACAGCTCAGAAAGAGAAGGAGGAGGAAGAAGAACAATGGAGTTGGATTTCTCATCTCTGGGGGTATGTGAATTCACTCAGTGATTTCGAAGAGGAAATAAGATTTGATTGGGTGATAAGTTTGAGGAGAAAGTGAGAATCATTTATGTCTATTCACATTCTAGGAGCTGTCATCAATGTCGGATTTCACACAGATATTGAAACGATGAAAATTTTTCGTGTCGGATGCTTGTTTATGCTACACCTGTATTTGCTTATAAACATTTGTTTGTGGTTAGGTTAGTTCTTTTTATAAATAATTTTCTTCTTATATTTTAAAATTTAAATTATTTTTTTTCTTTTCTGTTCCTGTTAAAATCTTGGGCACAATTCGTTACATTAATAATTGTGAAGTATATATATATATATATGAAATAATTGTTAGATCAATTAAAATGAACTTGATGTTGCTTAAAAGATAAAGGTTTAATTTTTATAAATGGAAAAAAATTTGTTAATAGAATTATTTTATTTATATCTAACAATGCTTGAATTTAAAATTAGTCACTTGAATCAGCGTTACAATAAATAATCAGGTATAGATATATTAGTGGTTTTTTTTAATGAAATTCAGTGGAGGTATTGAATGATATTGTGAAAGTGGAGTGTAGCATGGATGATGCAATGAATTAGATAAAAATAAAATATTTGTTTGGCCTATGGTTTAAAATAAAATACTAAAAGCATACAGCCTGCCATTGTTTTTTTTTTTTTGCCTATCCGGTTCATCGGAGCTTTGCCCCGACTACATTCGGATCCGACCCGCGTCATGCACCTAGCTATGGTGGGAGAGTCTCCCAATGGGAATTTTCTGTATATACAAGGCTCGAATCCGAGACCTTGCTTAAGCGGAACCAAACAACTTACCACTTGGATCAACTCCCATTGATTCAGCCTGCCATTGTTGAAACACAATAAAATAGAAGTTTCCAAAACTTATCTAACGATTGAGCCAAAAAAAAAAACTTATCTAACGAAATATTGTAAATTATATGATCACAAATAATGCTATTTTTTGTTGGGTTGTATGTACGTACTAGCGGAGGGGAAAATATTTGTATCGTTCAAAACTTCAAATAATGCAATAATCCTTCATCAAAAAAATAATTCAAGAATCGAAGTTACATGCTGATAACCCAATTTTTTCCTGAAACAAGTAATTCGCTGTAAAAATTAAGACAAATAACATCATGAACTATGCAAATTAAAGCTCAAATCAGTACCCAGGAATGCACAAAGAGTTTTCATTTAATTTTGCCTCAAAAGTTGTCATATAAGAACATTGTTGCCCCAAAAGTTTTTTGAGGAGCAATATTACTTTGAAAGTTTTTAAATTGGAACAATTTTTCTATTTCGTTATCTAGGTTGAGTTTGATTGTTAGCTGACCAAATATGCTGAGTTGGTAGATTCATGTGTCATCAATGTCATTTTTGTTAAGGTATATATTTGCCCCGGAAGTTTGAACTTACGTGCAATGTTGCCTTAAAAGTTTTTCAGAATCTATATTCCCTTTATTTGTTTTCAAATCGTAGTAATGTCCTCTTGATCATTGCATTTTTTTAAATTTTTTTTGCCTTACTTGTAAATCTAACTTGAAAAGAAAAAAAAAAAGTGAATGACACGTGGATCTGTCATGTCAATATATTTGATCATCTAACTCTTAAATTTAATCCGAATAATAATTAGGGTGGAATTGCTACAATTTAAAAACTTTTAGTATAATATTGCTCTTAAGCAAAAACTTTCTACGCAAATTTACATCTTAATCCAAAATAAAAATGATGTGAGTAACATATAAATATGTCAGTTCAGCATATTTAGTTAACTAAAAATTAAATTTAATATAGATAATGGTCACGGCAAAATTGCTATGATTTGGAGGCTTTTAAGACAACATTACTTCTCAAAAAACTTCTGAGATAAGATGTAACAACTTTTGGGACAAAATTGGATATTAACTCAACGCACAAATGACATAAAAGTTCTCTTTGACATGACAGAAAGTAGGGTCCCCTTTCACCAAATTCAGAAATTTCATTTTAATCCAAGGAACTTTTTTGTCATTTACACATTTTACAGTACTAATTTAGATTTTATATATTTCAGGAGTATTTCTTTGTCTTTTTTCCTGTTCCTTTACAAGGCACCTAAATTTCATTGTTTTTGGGTATGAAGATGATCTTATTGCAAATGTAAAAGGTACGTAAGATAGATTTGCTCTTCAACTATAGATAATGTTGGGTTTTAAATTAGCATTGATGTAATTTAAAAAATCAAGAATGGGGGAGAAGATGAAATTTAGGAGGATGCTGGAGGGAGAGGCCGAGGCAGCTGCAGGTGGGGAAGGAAAGAGAGAGAAAGAGGAGAGAGAAGAGAGTGAGAAGTAGATAAAAAAAGAGGAGAGCGTTTAATTCTATTCACTTAAATTTTTAAGTCTCAAATTCCTATCATATGATCTATATATTATTTGTAAGTGTTAATAGACTTTTTTAAATTTTAAAAATTCAGATGATATTTATTTATCTTTCTCCCTGTTTACATCTATTATTTGATTTTACAAAAATAATATGAGATGGATCAGGTACAGCACATGACGCCATATGTGCAAATTTTCTCTCATCAGACCCCAACATTTGATAACACAGACATGAATCTAGTTAGCTATCATTATCATCAATATCTAACCTACTCTCCCTTTTGGAATTCTTTAGTAGAGGAACAACCTCAAAATGACCAAAATTCATTTCTGTATAACCAACCGGTTCTCTCAAGCGCAGCAATATATTCAGAGCCTCTTTCATCGAGGGTCTACTAGCTGGCTCTTTGCTTGTACACATCACACCAAGCTTGAAGACACTGCACATTTCCGGCAAGCAAGAGGTTTCCTTAACATCTTCGTCTAGAACTTGTTCTATGTTGCTTCCTAATCGAATCTGACAACATGCCCATTCTGCGAGAGACGAGTGTTCATCTCCATAGTTAGCTTCTTTTCCTGTTGTCAGCTCCAGCAGGATCACCCCAAAGCCATAAACATCAACCTTTTCGTTCACTCTTTTTGTTTGAGCGTATTCTGCAGATTCAGTATGTTTCAAATAGCATCCATATATATACACATCAGTTTGTGCAGTTTGAAAGATAAGAAATTTAATTTGAATGTACACCAAGCACTTTGTCCCTTGTTAGTCTCTTTGTCAAGTGACTCAAAAGTCAAAAGGTAATGGAAGGATTGAAATGTAATAATTTGTGATGTCTGGGGACTGAACTACATAATTTACTAATTTTTCTTTGAAGATAAAAAACCAATGACCAAATAGTTAGTTCATTGAATAGCTAGAACTTGGGCTCGTGCTTTGTACGAGGTTTAAAATAATATTACTCATAAGCTTATCAATATTCAATAGTATAACTTTCTATTATATATTCTCTCTATTCTTAAATCGAAGATCTAGTAAAAGGGTTTACTCTTATTCTAAATATAAAAATTCAATTTATTTTGTCTTCCAAATTTATAATTTTTCTAAACTCTCTTTATTAATCATATATTTTAACAGGGGTCTCCATAAAAAAAACAAGTAGTTTTCAATGCAAATAATTAAAAGGGATACTTTAGAAGAATCACAACACATTTTTACTAATAATTAATTTGTTAATATCTATAAATTAGTTATCTAACTTATATATTTATGATATGAATGAATATAAAATATATATTGTGGTATTATTTACCTGGAGCAATATAACCAAAAGAGCCAACAACACATGACATGGTATCTTGTTCTCCTGGTGTGATCAACATCCTTGCAAGACCAAAATCTGCAACTTTTACATTGAACTGAGAATCCAAAAGAATATTGCTCGCTTTGACATCGCGATGAATAATCGGCGGTGAGCTATCATGATGCATGTAGCTCAAACCTTGTGCAATCCCAATGGCTATTCGCATTCTCTTTGGCCAATCAAGAAAAACACTGTGAATTGTTGAAGATGATAACTCCCCTGAAGAGCCATTACAAATCTGTTTGTGCAGCCACTTGTCAAGACTGTGATTTTCCATATACTCATAAACAAGAAGCCGAGAATCGTCATTAGACATGCAACATAGCAACTTCACTATGTTAATGTGACGAATTGTGCCCAAGATTTTAACTTCCGCAATAAATGCATTCTCAAGTTTCTGATCCAACTTCCTGTTGTTGCTTATCTTCTTCACAGCAACATAGCCGCCATCACCGTTGATGGCGATACGGTACACCGTACCGTACCCTCCACTACCGATGATGTTATAATCCGTCATGGATGAGACGATGTTTGATTCTGTGAAACTGAGCTTTTGGAAGGAAGTTAACTTCCATGAAGTGTCCAGTTCTTGATTTCTACTTTGGTAGAATTTCATCATCAAAAGTGATAACAAGGAAATTGCTACGCAGGCTACTACAACAAGGCCTATGATCAACCCAACAGCAACAGATGAACCTTTGCTTGAACTATGAGGGACAGAACCAGAATTGCACAACTTAAGGTTTAATCCATCTGTATCAGTACAAAGGCCAGAATTGTTCAAAAAGCTGGTGGCATAAGCAAGATTATCAAATTCACTGGGAATCTTCCCAGTCAAATGATTAGAGGAAAGGTTGAGAACAGAGGGTCTCAAAAGGGCCAGTTGAGATGGAATTTGGCCAGAGAGTTGATTTTCTGACAAATCTAGTTGAGAAAGGCCAATTAAATGACCAATCGAATCTGGGATTTCGCCGGAGAGTTGATTTTGGCTCAATTTTAGAGTTCTCAGAGATTCCCATGATATAATCTTAGATGGAAGTGGCCCAGAAAGTTTGTTCTGATCAAGCAACAAAGTGTCGAGTTGTGAAAGACTGGTTAGCTCTTGTGGGATACTTCCATTAAAGAGGTTTCTACTTGCATTAAACACAACCAGCTTCTTCATGGAAGATATTCCTGCTGGGATTCTACCAGAAAACTGATTGTAACTAATTGTCATGAGTGAAACATTCACAGGCAATTTTTCAGGAAGCTCGCCGGTGAACTTATTGCCATTGATCATAAATATTGACAAATTCTGAGACACCCAAAGGCTACTAGGAATTTCACCAGAGAGTTCATTATTGTAGACTCTCAACTCTAGCAAGCTGCTGCAATTTCCAAGTGATTTTGGTAATTCTCCACTGAGTTTATTTTCATAAGCTGTTAATCTCAATAAATTTCCATGGTAACACATGTTCTGAGGAAGACTACCTGTGAAATTGTTTGAAGCAATCTCAAATCTTCTAAGATTTGAATGGAGCCCAAACTCTGGAGGAATATTGCCTGATAAATTGTTGAAGAAGATACTAAAGTCCATTATAGATTGAAGACGGCCTAAGCTTTCTGGAATCTCACCTGATAATTGGTTAAGACCAAAGTTCAAACCAGTTAGCTTCTGGAGATTCCCAAAGCCATTTGGTATCTTCCCTGTAAGCGTGTTATTAGTAAGATCAACGATGGTCAAGTTTAAAGCTTCAATCACTTGAGGTAGCTCACCATTAAGCTGATTCCTCGAAAGAAACATAATGCTCAGATTCTTCAGCATAAACAAACTACTTGGAATGTTGCCACTTAACTGATTCATGGACAAATCCAATGTCTCTAAGTCCCCCAGTTGCCGGATGCTTTCGGGGATTTCACCGATCAAGTTGCAGGAAGACATCTCAAATTTCTTCAATTTCGTGAGCTTCATGAAGTTAGAAGGAAACTGTGAAGGTGAGAATAGGTTGAAGCCCAAATTTAAGACTTCAAGATTGGATAAGTTGCCTATTTCACTTGGGATAGTGCCATTGAAGAGACAGTAATAAAGCTGAAGATTTGTGAGCTCTTTTAACTTAGTGACACTCACCGGAATCTCACCGGAGAAGTTGTTACCGCCGAGGTTAAGAAAACGCAGGCCGGCCAATCGGTCAATGTCATCTGGAACCTTACCAACAAAGTAATTATTAGAGAGGTCCAAGTACTCCAGCTTGAGGCAATTGTAGAGATACGTTGGGAACTCCAAAGGAATGGAATTCAATTGAAAATCAATAGAACTGAGATTCTTAAGCTCACAGATGAAAGTTGGTATCGGTTGGCTTATACTGATGTTGGTCAGAGTGAGCCCTGTAACAGAGTTCTTGGTGCACGTTATCCCAGACCATGAACAATGAGATGATGAATTTGTCCAGTGAATGAGAGACGATGGATTGTTAAAGTACTGTTTCATCCTCAGCAAAACTTCATGCTCTTGAGCATAAAGTTCAGACTGAGAATTCACGCGGCTCAGGAAGAGAAGGAAGAAGAAGAAGAACAATGGAGTTGGATTTCTCATCTCTGGGGGTGTGTGAATTCACACGGTGATTTCGAAGAGGAAATAAGGTATGCTTGGGTGATAAGTTTGATAAGGAAGTGAGAATCACGTATGTCTATTCACATTTTAGAAGCTGTCATCATTGTCGGATTTCACACATAGGTATTGAAACGATGAAAATTCTTCGTCTCGGTCGCTTGTTGGGTTTTTGTACCTATTTTTTTGACCTGGGGTTATAGTACCTACAAACTTGGACTTTTTAAGGTCAACTATATTTGGCGGGTCAGAGACGTTAAGTCTTTTGTAGGCCCCACACAGATACCGTGATTGGTTGGTTGAAAAAATCAAATCCAATTCCCTACCGTATGCAACTACTAAACTTTCTAGATGGAAGTCAGTGGCCACATATTCCTTCTTTCACTTAAAAAAAAAAAATTATAAAGTAGTGCTCATTGACCAAACTAGTCCAGATTTGGCATCAATTAATAATATTTTTATAAAATATTAAATATCAATCATGAGATTTTGATCTAATGGTCATAAAGGGGATAAAGGTTAGGAGCGGATAGAAAAAGAAATGAAATTTTCCCTTTAATATATGTAATTAATAAGGCTAGTTTGTGGGGAAAAGTTATAAATTTGAGAAATAAAGTGGATTAAGGTTTTATATTTAAAACTAGAGGTAGCACATCTTAATAAATCTTTATATCTACAAAAAAAATGAAGTATTACCTAAAAAACATTAAAAAAAGGGAAAATTCCAAAAAACTACATTGGAAATATCAAAAGGATAAATCAATACATTGAAAATGGGAAAAGACGGATCCGGTGGGTGTCAGATATGTGAGGAATATGTCCTTTTGAAATTTCGGTCAAATGACGAAAATGCCCTTCAGCACTTCATCCCCACTTTGGAATAACAACATGATCCTCGTAATTAACAACTCCGGATTCGATATTAACAACTTCAATTCTTCTTTTACAATTAACAAGTTTCAGGGTCAATAACAACACATATATCTTAATTAACAACTCTGGATTCGATATTAACAACTTCAATATCTTCTTTCACACTTCATCCTCCACTTCAAAATTACAACATGATCCTCGTAATTAACAACTCTGGATTCGACATTAACAACTTCAATTCTTCTTTGATAATTAACAAGTTTCAGGGCCAATAACAACACCTATATCTTAATTAACAACTCTTGATTCGACATTAACAATTCCAATTTCTTCTTTCATAATTAACGAATTTCATGGCCAATAACAACACCTATCTCTTAATTAACAACTCCGAATTTGACATTAACAACTTCGGATTCGATATTAACAAATCCAATTTCTTCTTTCACACTTAACAAGTTTCAGGGCCAATAACAACACCTATCTCTTAATTAACAACTCTGGATTAGAAATTAACAACTTCAATTTCTTTTTTCACAATTAACAAGTTTCAGGGCCAATAACAACACCTATCTTACCATTAACAACTCCGGATTCGCCATTAACAACTCCTATGTTGTTATTACGACTGAGGGGTAAAGGGCATTTTTGTCATTTGACCGATATTTCAAAAGGACAGATTTATCACATTTATGACACCTGCCTGATCCGTCTTTTCCCATTTTTAATGTACTGATTTATCTTTTTTATATTTCCAATGTAGTTTTTTGAATTTTTTCCTTAAAAAAAAGGAATTATTAGTAAAAGAGTAATTATGTGTTCGCCAACAAAGGTTGGCTCAATTAACAAAGACTTAGCTTATAACTCATAAAATCATGTGAGTTTAAATCATGCAACTAATATGAGGGCTTCGTTTGTGGACTATCTTTAGGTACTTCTTTGTATGATCTTTAAGTTTGGAGGTATGTCTAGACTCGTAAGCCTCTAATATAAAACCCATTTAAACTTTTTTTTTTTTGGGTCTTAAAAACTTTTTAAATTTTCAAAGAGTAATTATGGGCAAGTACCAAACTTTCCCATTGATCCACTTTCCAAGATACGCATGAGCTTGGTTTCTTTTCATATCAGTCTGATTGACTAAAAATTACTTGTTAGTTGTTACCGATAATCCAATATGTGCCAAGTATTCTTTCAATAACAGTAAATATGGTGGTCTTAGTCAAAAGAAAAGAAGTATAAATATGAAATGATTGTTAGATCAATTAAAATGAACTTGTTGTTGCTTAAAAGATAAAAGTTTAATTTTTATAAATGGAAAAAAATATATTAATAGAATTATTTTATTTATGTCTAACAATGCTTGAATTTAAAATTAGTCACTTGAATCAAATTACATTAAATAATCAGGTATAGATATATTAGTGGTTTTTTTTTTTAAATGAAATTCACTGGAGATATTGAATGATATTGTGGAAGTGGAGTGCAGCGTGGATGATGCAATGAATTAGATGAAAATAAAATATTTGTTTGGCCCATGGTTTAAAATAAAATACTAATAGGATACAGCCTGCCATTGTTGAACGGAGAACACTATAAAATAGAAGTTTCCACACCCTTTCTAACGAAATATTGTAAATTATTTGATCACAAATAATGCTATTTTTTGTTGGGTTGTATGTACGTATTGTCTTCAAGAGGAGGGGAAAATATTTTTATCAAATAACGCAAGAATCCTTTGTCAAAAAAATAATTCAAGAATCAAAGTTACATACTGATAACCCATAACCTCTTTTTTCCCGAAACAAGTAATTCTATATAAAAATTAAGACAAATAACATCCTGAACTATGCAAAGCTCAAATCAGTACCCAGGAATGCAGAAAGAGTTTGACGTTTAATTTTGCCCCAGAAGTTGTCATATAAGAGTAATGTTGTTCCAAAAGTTTTTTAACGGGCAACACCACCCTGAAAGTTTTTAAATTGTAGAAATTTTGCAATGATCGTTATTCAGATTAAGTTTGACCGTTATTTGACTAGATATACTAAGTGAAGAGGTTCATATGTTATCAACGTTATTTTTGTTAAGGTGTATATTTACTTCAGAAGTTTTCACAGAACAATGTTGCTCTAAAAGTTTTTTAGGTTCTATATTCCTCTAAATGTTTTCAAATCGTAGTAATGTCGTCCTAACCATTGCATTTTTTTAATTTTATTGCCTTACTTATAAATCTAACTTGAAAAAAAAAATATAAGTAGATGGCACGTGGATCTATCATATTAGTATATTTGATCATTTAACCCTCAAACTTAATCTGAAAAATTGTTGGGGTGGAATTGCTACAATTTGAAAACTTTCAACATAACATTGCTTTTAAATAAAAACTTTTGAGGCAAATTGCACCTTAACCTAAAACAAAAATGATATGGATGACATATGGACATGTCAGCTTAGCATATGTGGTCAACTAACAGTCAAACTTAATATAGATAATGGTTAGGGCAAAATTGCTACGATTTGAAAACTTCTAAGGGAAACATTGCGCCTCAAAAAACTTCCAAGACAACATTACTTCTACATGACAACTTCCGGAATAAAATTGGACAGTAACTCAGTGCATAAATGACACAGAAGTTCTCTTTTACATGACGAAAAGCAGGGTCATTTCACCAAATTCAGAAATTTCATTTTAATCCAAGGAACTTTTTTGCCATTTACACATTTTACAGCACTAATTTAGATTTTATATATTTCAGGAGTATTTCTTTGTCTTTTTTCCTGTTCCTTTACAAGGCGCCTAAATGTCGTTGTTTTTGGGTATGATGATGATGATCTTATGGCATATGTAAAAGGTACGTAAGATAGACTTGCTCTTCAACTATGGATAATGTTGGGTTTTAATTGTTAATGGGAGAGAAAAAGAGATGTTAGTCTACCAAATAAGTGCTTTGAGGAAACTAATGTTTGGCTTATCCCAGAAATTAAACATCTGACTTTCCCAACATTAACTCAAAACAAGCATGGTTTCAGATGTGGGACTCCATAGGTAGTCCTCTCTGGGCGGCCCCTTTTGTCAGAACCCTCCTCCACAAGTAAACCTTTTCAGTTGGTTGTTTCTAAATAAAAGCACCATTGTAACTAGCATAAGTCTTTATGAGAGCCGCACCCTCTTTGCAAGTAGACCTTTCTAGTCGGTTGTCGCTCAATGTAGGACTTGTGACAAATTAATAATCATAGAAATCAAACTCTGACTGGTATGGAAATTATGGCATAGCAGTGGTGAAATGAATGTGTTCAAAAAATAAACCACAGGACTTACCCTCTTGGGGTAATCATGCATGAATGCTAACAAGAATTTCATTGACTATGGAATTCGACCAATGTTGTGGAAAGGGTTCTTCTTGTATGGATTATGTGTGTTTAGATTAGCAAAAAGAAAATAAATTTCGAAGAAAATGAATTTAAGATTATGATTTTAAGAATATATTTGGTTGTACTTGATTTATAATATTCAAGTTGGGTATAATTGAAAAGTCAAAACAATTTGCGATGCTATCGAAGACCCAGATATCGTGAGCCGTCGGGTTTGCTTACGGGCTTGTGGCGGCATTACAAGTCAGTCAACATATCACTCCCATCCTAGATTCTTCTGCCACATCTCTTGCTGACGAGTGTGATGCAGTCCACCCATATGTATGTGAGCTTTGGCCCACATAATCAAATTTGACTTGCTTATGGACCCATCTTACCAGCAGTTGTTTCTCTCTGTTTTTCCTAGTCTACTCTAACGTTATTGGGCCCCCCAACGATGACTTTTCTATCATGTATTGGGGCCTCTTATCTTATGTATCCGTATAATGGTTTGAATGAGATTTGTCTTAGTGTGTGTGTGTAAAGGTTAAAAGTTAAAACCACGGTTTTCTTAAAAAATATCCTAACACTCCTTATACATGTTAAAATCAATTATAATTCAAAAACCACAGTAATTTTGGGGGGGACACACACACAGTTATTACACAAGCCACCAAACTCCCCTTATGCATGCCAAAGTCTCTCTTGAGAGCAAGGTACCGAAAGTTTAGCCAGTCAAGGCAATGATTTAAAGGTCAATTAGTTCAAGTTGGATCAACACAGCGTCAGACTAGTCATTTAGAACAGGAGGGAGCATTAATTTTTACATTTCAACCATTCTTTAAATTAAAATGTGAGTGCACATTAAACTCAGATTTACTTGGGAAAAATTAACAAGGTCAATTTTTATGTTTTAAAAATAAAAGGAAACGGAAGGAATGAATAAATTTCTCAGGGAAATTTGTTACCAATTTTCCAGGACTCCTCTAGATGGCCCAAACACATTCTCGTAGAGACATAATTAGGGACTTTTTTTTTTTTAGAATAAATTTGAAAACTATTGTCTTCATAACATAGCAATACAACTAGGAATATCAAACCTAAAATCCTTCATTGGGCGCCTCCTGATTAAAAGGTGGTTGTTGATTAAAGATACAAAAATTACCTACTAAATCATGAGAGATCTTAGCTAAATGATCAACAACACTATAATTTGGGAATTCAGATACGACAACTACCAAAAGATGAAGAATATAAAATTTGAAAGGAATCAATTCAGTACCGCAATTCCCGAGAATGGTGAGGTACAAAAAATGAGCCCCAAACAATCTATTTAGAATAAAAGTATAGAATAGCAGAGAACGCAAGCCAGGCAAAGAAAACTTCAATTTGATAAATGATAATGACATCATAGGAATTAGTTGGAGATGTCAACTTGTATGCTCTCCTTAGTTGCAAAGCAAATCATGTGTGCAAAGTGCGAACAATCACATTAGTTTGATTGTCTTGGTCAACAGGGGACTTGGATCCTTACTTTTTTATTGGGTAATAAAAATCCAATAATATTGGAGATAAATGGCTAGAGACAAAAGCGGAAGAGAAATCCCAAAATGGCATTATTTCTGTTTATATGCCATGTATTCAGAAAGAAAGTAACATGTACAAAAATGTGATTGTCTATAGAATTCACAGTTTATAACATCATTCGTCTACTATGTATGTGCAGGATTCATGTCTTGCAATTATAATCATCAACTCTTTTCTGTGTTTCACTCCAAATGGATCATTTACATTTACTTTTGTGAATGAGGAGGATCTTCGCTAATTAGGTTGACTAGAACAAACTCGACTATCCTTAAGCAAAGCTAAGAATTCAAACTAGTGGTATAGAAAATATTATTCTGAGAGCTATCCTCAATCATACCTAAGGTACTGAATACCAAACCAGTCATTAAACTAGTTGAGATAATGGTTTGAAGATCAGTGGTCCACGGCAAGGGATGGTTCTAAAGTAGTCAAGAGCTATCCCCAACGCTCTTTCGGTTTTTAAAGTTTCAAGGATTATCAAGAAAAGATAACTACTAAGGTTCAATTACAAGGGACTTTTAAGTTTAAAAATGCACAAATATGTATCAAGTAAAGCATGGGCATATAATAAGCACAAGACATTACATCATTTGAAGAATTTTTAAGATTCAAACACTTCCAGCGTTATAAACCCCAAACAATTCAAATGTTCCAGAAAGTTGGTCCAATAAGCCAGAAATTATGTAAAAAATTCAAGCTCAGCTACAGCCTCTTACTGCAAATTTGTCAGTCTCAATTCATATACACAACAACGATAAAGACTTATCCCACTAGGTGGGGTCGGCTACATAGATCATACAATGCTATTGTACTCTGTCGAAAACTAAATCTTTAGTTATATGTGCCTAAAATTAGAAAATGAATTGCACTGAACCCAACTAGACAAGCTAAAACAACATACGAGCAAATGTAGCTCATGGAACAAAATGGAAGGTAATCCGATTCAGACAACTTTTTCAAAGTTTCTTCCCTTTTCCTTCATCACATCATTAATGGAGTTCATGAAGAACCCCATTCCACAGGAAGCACCACAGAACCATAATTTGTCCAGGACAACAATTGGTAGGATACACATACAAAAGAAAACAACTTCTGTAGGACTGAATCCGATGCGCTGTTGCCAGGACCCATCGTTTTCAATTTCAGCTATCTACTTTCTTCCCTATAAATAGGTCAGCTTGTTCATACTGTCAAAACCGAGTTCAAAACATTAAATGCCTACATTCTTTTGAAACTGAAAGAAAATTCTATACATGGTGAGAGTTCTCACTGTTGAACTGCTTTTTCTTTATATTAGCATTGTTACTCAACCAAATCTTATTAGCAAGTTAATTGTCTTTATGAAAATTTGCAGTGCTTACAGCTTAATACTCATGCGATTCTAAATGTAGGAGCTAGTATAGGGATATGCTTTGGTCCTAAATATAAGAAGCAAATCCGCTTTATCTCCCAAATTTATAATTTATTTTGCAAACTATCCCTATTAATTGCCCTTAGGGGGCTTCCATCAGGGATAGATTCAAATGCAAATGATTAAAGGTAGTGGTTTAGGAAACTAACACAAATTTATTACAAATAACTAAATTAACTAATTTTCTCAATTTTGCAAACTAATTATCTAGCTCCTAAATTTAGGATCAGAGAAGTACAATCTACATCTAGACATAGTTTCCAAAAATAAGCCACAGTATAATAACATGTACGATAAGCCAGTTCAAAACTAAGTATTTATTACATCATACTATATGTTACCAGACCAAAGAACACAAACCACATTGGATAAGCTGTTGTTCAAAGGGAAAATATAGAAATGCGGTATCTCCATGATCATTGTCATAGAGAATTATTCCAGTTGTCCATGCAGTGCTTAATTAGCAACAAAAGTTACCAACCTAAGTCGATGAAGCAGCGAGAGCGCCTGGTTTAAGAGTAACATTGTTGAGTCGCTCTAGAACCAATATTAGTGATTGAATTCCCAAATTACCTTCACCATGAGCCTTAAGCGACACGAAAAGCTGCTGAGCAAGAGCCAGCCCAGGCAAAGCAATACCCATGTTCTGACACTCCTTCAAACAAATCCCCAAATCCTTCACAAAGTGATTCACATAGAATCCAGGCGCAAAGTCCCTCTTCAAGATTCTATCCCCATACAAATCCAGCGACCTCGAACCAGCCGCTCCTGTAGAAATTGCATCCAAGTACAATCCCACATCAAGCCCAGCTTTGTGAGCATACACCATACCCTCCACGAGCCCCACCATGTGTGAAGCAATCGTAATCTGATTAGCTAACTTTGCAAATTGCCCCTTCCCACTACTACCCATATAATTAACCTTCCCCATGAGGGAAAATAGTGGGCTCAACCGATGAACTACAGACTCATCTCCCCCTGTGAAAATTGCTAGGGTTCCGCCCCTGGCACCACGATCACCACCGGAGACAGGGGCATCAATGGAGTGGCAGCCTTTGGAGGCGGCAGCGGAGGCGATTTCCACGGCAAGGGATGGTTCTGAGGTAGTCATATCAACGAGAACGCCACCAGGCCTAAGTCCAGAGAGCGCACCGGATTTGGAGTCCAGAAGGACCGAACGGACATCAGAGGGGTAGCCGACGATGGAGAAAACGACGTCAGCTTGGGAAGCCACTGCGTGAGGAGACTGAGCTAGCTGAGCACCCATATCGAGAAGTGGTTGAGCTTTGGAGACAGTTCGATTGAAGACGGTGAGCTTATAGCCAGCTCGAATTAGGTGGGCGCACATTGACTGCCCCATGACGCCGGTGCCGATCCATCCCACACGGGTGTTCGATGGGCTAATCGGCTCAGCGGAGGCGGCGGCCATGAAGTGGCGGAGGATGGTAAGGAGGGCGACAGAGGGATTGGAAGCGTGAGAGTTGGAGAGAGAGTAGGAGAGCCGATAGTTCTGGTATAGTGAGCGCAGCAGGAGAGGCAGGGGCATTGCCTTTCTTTTTTCCGGTCAATATCATTTCATCATCCTCATTGTGAAGCCGACGGTAATTCGGTTTCTAAATTTGTTTGTCGTCTTGGCCGTGGATCATAAAAAATTATAAAAAAGTTTCATAGCAAATTTTTCAATAAAAAATGTCTCTAGAGATTATATTATGATTAATTTTAAATGTAAAGTTACTGGTTACTATTACTAATTAAAAACACACTTTCGGACATTAACAATTTCATCAACCTATTTTGATAACTACATATATCTACTAAAGGTGAGCATGGTGCTCAGAAGTCCAGTATGCTTACCCAAGTTAGATAAAAAATTATCCTGCCTAGCCTAAAAAAAGTGGTCTAAAAAATTTTTTGGCATCTTTGGGCCGAACATCGGACAGGGGTACCGCCCAGCTCATTTGGCCCTGGACGAAAAATTATATACAATTTATTTAAAATATATATTATTTTATATAAAATATATAGTATTCTATACATATTATTATATATATATATATATATATATATTAATTTTTATGAGATATTTTATATTATTATTTAATATCTGTCTACTACAGTTTACATGTAACTCATTGCTTTTTGGATGGATGAGGTTTTTTTGATTTGGATTGATGATACAAAGCATTAAAAAAATTAGGATCGAACACAAAAAATTTTGTTTCTTTAAAGTCTTTATTACAATTACACCTATTCATATGAATCAATATTCATACACAAACACATCTTACTTCATAATTTATCATGTTTATTAAGATATATGGTAGTTTTTTTTTAAAAAAAATTTCAAGACTAAAGTTATAGATTTGTTTTGAGATATCTCAAAGTGTAAAATTATGGAATGTAATTGAAGTTTTTGTACATATAGTATTTATTAGGGAATTACCGCTGGGACAGGGAAATCCATCCTACCTAGCCCACCCTTAATTACCATGTCCGAAATGGTTAGGGCTTCTGCCTAGCAGGGCCAGGCATCGGGTTGCATTTTGCAACTCGTTCATCCTTTGGACCGGACATCGGGCAAAAGTCTCGCTCTGCCCAACCTTGCCCATGCCCACCCCAATTGCCTACTTTGACAAGTTCATTTTCCCACTTTGACAAATTCCAAAATGGTAAGTTAATGTGCATATTTTCACAAGCTTCTGTGCCAATTTTAACAATTTCGTCAACCTATTTTGACAACTGCATCTGCCTACTTTGACAAGTTCATTTTCCCACTTTAACAAATTCTAAAATGGCAAGTTAATGTGTATATTTTCACAAGCTTCTGTGCCAATTTTGACAACTTCATCAACCTATTTTGACAACTGCAATTACCTACTTTGACAAGTTCATTTTCCTACTTTGACAAGTTATAAAATAGCAAGTTAATGTGTCTATTTTCTCAAATCTCTGTGCCAATTTTGACAACTTTGTCTGCCTATTTTGACAAATTCCTTTTCCCACTTTGACAAGTTTTATAATGACAAGTTATTGTGCCTATTTTCACAAGCCTCTGTACCAATTTTGACAAGTTCTTCTGCCTATTTTTACAAAGTAGGAAGATGTAATTATCCCAGTGGGAAAATGAACTTGTCCAAATAAGTAGATGCAATTGTCAAAATAGCTTAACGAAGTTATCAAAATTGGTACAGATGCTTGTGAAAATGCACATTAACTTGCCATTTTAGAACTTATCCAAGTGGGAAAATGAAGTTGTCAAAGTACGTAGATGCAGTTGTTAAAATAGGCTGACGAAGTTGTCAATACCCGACAGTGTATTTTCAATTAATAAAGGCAATCCAATAACTAGGGGTGTTCAACGTTTTCCTATCCCGGTCTTCCCATCCTGATCTAGAGCAAATTGGGACTGGATTATTCGAGATCGGGATTGAGATCGAGAATGGGACTTCTCGATCTTGACTATATATACACACACTTTTTTTTTTAAATATCCAAGATGACAAGACCAAATGTAAAAGAAAATGTGAAAATCCTTAACACCCTTAAGATAATCTCTATTCTTTTAGTTTATTTAGTTAATTTTATTTATTATTTATTAAATAATTCTAATTTTTTGTTCTTGTCATTATACTTTTTGCAACTGAATTGACTACTTTAAATATGTCACATGAAGAGCAAGCACTAGACAACTAATCAAATGACGTTGTTTTGAGTTCCAAAATAAGAACAATGATTAGTTTTATTGTTATTTCATTTGGTACCAATCAGATTCAGCCATTCAGGCCTACGATGAAATCCTTAGTTCCTTTTAATTTACTTTAAATATTTGTATTGGACTAATTTGGTATAATATGATATTGGACAAATTATATATTTGTATTAGGTTGAAGGAAACACAACAAAAAATTCAATGCAAGGATTTTTTTTTAAAAGGAAAAGGATCCATATCGGGAAATGCCCGATCCTGATCCCAGGAATTTCCCCTCCTAACAGAATGGGAAATTCTCGGGATTGGAAATGAAAATAATTTTCGAATCCTTCTCGAGATCGGGATCTGGAATGGGATTTCCTGATCCCGTACGGTCCCAAGAACACCCTACCGGTAACTTCATATCCAGAATTAATGACAATGTAGTCCATAGGGACCTTTTTGATAAGGGAATTTTCTATGGGAATTTTTTGTAATTTTTACGGTCCTTGGTACCTCACTATGATTTTCCCAAAATAATAATTTACAAACTAATTTTTCTTCGCCAATATTTTTTTATTTTTTCCCTTAAAAGATGGTACTCATTTCTGTTCTTAATATAAGATATATTTAAGGAGTTGATCTTTGTACTAAATATAAAATATTATTTTCGTATTTGTTAATCTTTCTTTAATTTACCTATTGATGCCCTCTTAAAAATAATCAATGAGGAGAGAGAAGAAGAGAATTAAGGAAGATGACTAGATGTTTTAGAAAATACATGTCATATCAATGGGAAAAAGATGTCTCCACTTCCTCTCCACTTA
The DNA here is from genome assembly GCA_963242795.1 of Inga leiocalycina. NCBI lineage: Eukaryota > Viridiplantae > Streptophyta > Magnoliopsida > Fabales > Fabaceae > Inga > Inga leiocalycina. The sequence continues at coordinate 63,961,152 of OY725320.1, forward strand.
ATTTCTCCACTATTTGATTGGCTTTTAATGTGGAGATTTTATACTATATTAAAAATAATATTATTGAAATATTAAATATTAAATGATAATAATATTTTTATAGAACAAATCTCAACTATTAAAAGGCAATCCAATAGTAGAGAAATTAAGTAGAGAGAGGGTTAGTGGAGAAATTCTTTTCCCCATATTAATCAACTTTTTTAATCTAATCAAATTGGGTAAATAGTTTTATATTAAAGATAGGAGGAGTGTCTAATAGGAAAATATTTATGCCAAGTTCCTTATATCCATTTCGTCAAGTTTTCTAATTATATCCGATCATGTGTTCTATGTTTGAATTATTATCATTTAACTATAAACTCATATTAAAAAAATAGGAAACGTGGCCATATGTATGATTGGAAAACTTGATGACAATTGATTAAAAAACTAAGTAAAAAATATACAAACTGTCGGCCCTCTTTACCTAATAAATTCAAATGAAAATATAGGAGCCCAATGAAGAAAAAAGGAAAAAGAAAAAAAAAACAAAACCGCCTAAACGAGGAGTCAGAGAAGAGCTTTGAATAGAAAGCCAAGCAAAGGCTAAGACAATCACATGTAAAGTAAGCCCTAAAACCACTTGTAAATCACTTCAAATATAATATCCCAAAATGTGAGCTTGAAAGCTCATGGACATCCCTGAATAACATAGGCTACTTGTAATATACTGAAATTTTATAAACTATAATGCTTCGTATGTATATGATTTAGTCAGATGTATGAGCAGGCACAAGATATATATAAATATGCTTGTGTTTGGGAAGGCCTGGTGACTCCTTGGAAGTAACTACATAGCGCCATTATAGGATACTTGAGCAAAAATGGTGGCATGACCTAGTGTGGGTCCCACACGGATACCCGAATTCAACTACGATACATGGGTACATAGACTCGGCAATTCCTAGACAAACTGGTGTAGGTGGCACTATTTCTTGGTCTCTAAGGGCATATGGCACTCTTCGGGCATTCTCCAGAACACATGGCAACAATCAGGGGAAGGAGTGACATGAATGGCAAAACCGAGTGGCCCTGTATCAAAAAGTAGTTTTATTAAAGTAACTTTTTAACTTTTTCCCTAATTAACCAATCATATGATGACATTTACAGTTATATATTAAGGATCTATAGAATAGCCAGTATAATTCACCGGTCCCAGTCTGGCTACATACCAGATTTTCTCAAACACTGCACGGGAAGCCAGATGAATTCATCATACTTCCTTTCCCTTGGCCAATGAATTCATCCAACCATGAGAGAAGGGAAAAGAAGACAAATTTTAGGAGATGTGTTGGGCACCCTGTAGTGTTAAGAAAGAGCATTCAGTACACAAGATTGCTGGATACCTAGTAATTTCCAAAAAGAGCACCCAGCACCTTGACTTTTTGGACATGTGACACATATTAATAAAACATCTTCTTACACCTCCAAGGGCATCAAAAAGTTGGCCAGCCCATAAAAAAGAGAGGAAAAATCAGAAAATTCAAGAGAAAAAGAAAGAGGAGAGAAGTTTTGTGTTCTTGAGCTCAATCGCCGATTTCAAGCCTGAAATTGAGTTTCCAACCTCCGAAGCCCTACTAATCTTCTTCTACTCATCGAGAGCTATGTTTCTATGGTTTCAGATTTCCTATCAAAGGTGTTTGGTGTCATCTTGTCAGCGGAAATACTGCCGAAATCAAGAACCGATCGTAGAATCGAGTAGAGGTAATTGTAAGCTTTGATTTAAGTATAGTGTCTTAATGTTTTGATGAGTATTTATGAACTTATGAACCCCCTAGGGTTTTGGCCAAGAGAGGGAATTTGACCTTTGATGGGTGTTTGATGATTAACATGATGTTAATTGAGGTTTAATGATGGTTAAGAACATGTTTTAAGGTTGAAATTGCAAGAACACTTCTTTTGCCAATTTAGGGTCAAATTCGGTCTGCTCTAGTTCTTGAGGTTAGAGCTGGATTTTGATAAATTTGAGGTTGGAAATGGATTTTATGGCCAAAATTGGATAGGAATAGCATGGGGATATGATCTTTCTATGATTGGTTAGAAACCCTAATTTTGGAATTTAAAGTGTTAATGTTTGATTCTGTCATGTTCAAGTCAAACTGCTTGTGAGTTATTTTTGAGGAGTTAGATCTTATCCAATGATTGTGATATTTTACAGGGTGTTAGTAGATATCTTAGGCTTTCCAATGATATATAGTATGCGCCATTTGGCCTTGTCAATTGTGAGTTATGATCTGTTGAAGTTGAAGTACAAACACTAGAATGTATTTTGAGGTAGCAATGTTGATCAAGGATTCTTGAGGTTTTGACTATGTATTTAGCACTGAGTGGTATTTTTCCTTGAAATAGGACTTAAATAGATTTCTATAGGAATTGGAACCACCCTATTTAGAATTTTTTAGATTAAGTTATGAATTTTTAAAGCTGTGTGTCAAATTTGTCAAATTAGGATAACCTACAAATTTGAGATACTTAAACCAATTTGTAGCAAGTTTGACTCCAAAGGATAAAGACATGCACTAGAAACTAGTGTAGCCCCATTGATTGTCTATTTGACCTAATGTACTAGATCAGAAAGGCATTCAGGTAGTAACTCTTCATTTCACATAGTATGTAATGCCCTGCATGTGTGTTTTGCCATCAAATATGTTATGTTTTGAGCATATGGAACATGTTCGAGTGGACACCTGAAGCAGCTAGGATATGACGGGTGGATGCCTATGTATGTAACTAAACACTATAGTATTGTGATCTGTGTATGTAGTGCTACATATTGATGTGTAAAATGCTCATACACTGCTCATTATGTTGTGATGGTTGTAATGCATGCTTTATGTAATTGCATTTTATATGATTGGATGTTTGCTACTATTGAGATTCTTCCGAATCTCAACCTTTCCTAAAAATTTATTATACAATAAAGACCAGTAGCACGAAGGGCAAAGAGGTAAGCACTGATAAGTGAAGGAATGAGCATAACACGAAGAAGTTATTTGTAGACTATATGTATATTTTTGTAATATGTTGTAAGATGGTTGAATAGTTTATATGGATATACTCTAAGTATATATGTATGTAAAGACATAATAGTACGGATAATATAAGACGGCATCAGAGCACCTAGTTATATTTCCAAAATATTTACATATTTGGTAATATTGACCCACATAAAGGTAAGATTAGTACATAAGATAAGAGTATTAGTACCCGAGTATGGTATCAGAATTATCAGAGAGTAGTGGTATTAGAGTGTTCAACCGTGACGTTAATATCAGTATTGGTATTGTATTAATAGAAACAAGGAAATTGAATAATAATTCATACATATACGTTAAATAAAGAAAGGTTTTACACTACAAAACCCAGTGAAACTAGAGTTCTAGTCAAGAAGTGTCCTAAAAAGAGAAAAAATGATTCTTAAAGACTAAATTATAAACTAAAAAAAATTCTAAGACAACAGTATAAATATGTTAGAGACTAAAGGGGAGTTTTAAGGGCAAAATGAAAGAATTATGAGTTGTTTTGAGATCCTCAAGAGATATTAAAGAAGATTATACAAATGGCAAGTGCTTTGAGTCAAAAGGGCAATCAAAGAAACCTTGTTTAACATAATTTCGTAAGTTCTATAACCATATGCAATTTATAGATTTTTCTTGTTTTAATATCATTTTGTCTTTTATAAAAAAAGGGGCAATCAAATAGGGTAAGAGGGATCAGAAAATGTCGGGCCAATAGTGATAATTGAGGGAAAAAAATTACTTGAAAATCTCATAAATTCCAGAAAGAGAAGATAAATGTTTCAAAAACATTTGTCATGGTAAAAATGGTGGAAATAAGTAAATAACTCAAAAAGAGAATTTTGGTTATTTTTGAGATTTTGGCTAATTACATTATATTTAGCCAAATTCTATTATTTGAGATATGTGGAGGCCTCAAATAATTGGATACAAAATGAGGAATATTATTTTGGAACTATTATGAATTTATAAAAATAGAATCACCAAAAGAGGAGAAGATTAGCTTTAAAAATATTTAATTCCTAGTTTAGCCTAGCAATTTCTTCAAAAATTCAAGGAAAAATAGTTAGTTAAAAGCCAAGTTTTAACTTAAGAAAAATTAGAAGGTTTCCCAATAATAAAATGGAATTTTTGAAGCAATGACACAAATATTATGATGAACGAATCATTAAAAACATTTGGTAGAGCTAAAGTATTACTTTATGGTCATTTTATGATAAGAAGGCAAAGTCCAAATTGTGTGCTTCTCCTTAGCCTCCCTAATGATGATGTAATGCAAACGGTCGGTCCATATATGATTATGTGGAGTTTCAAATAAACAATGGACGAGGCGGAGTAATTTAATTCATAGATTCCTCTTGAAAATAATGCAATTAACATTAGCTCTGATTGTTCTTGAAAATAATGCAATTAACATTGGATCTGATTGTGCTTTCTCTGTCATTATTTTTGTTATTGTCCTCCATGAGGATATTATTGTCTCAAGTAAATTTGGTAGCCGATTTTTGGGTATTTAAACCTTCATCATAGTTGCATGCCGTATTGGCGAATAATGCACGTGAAATTTTTGAATTCGGTTTGAAGTACTCTCTCTGCCTCAGAGACCTTTTATATGCTTGTTTTTACAGACGCTTTCTCCTTTTTGGAGTCTATTTTGTCTTGTTTTGTAGGTTGTTTTGTGTCTTGCTTGAGATATAAGTTTTTCTTTTATTGGGGGAAAAAACAGAGAACCTTTGGTCTATATATATACTCCACCCCAACTGGCTCCCGTGACTATACCATTACCATTATAGTTGTTGTTATTATTTGTTTCTTAAATTTCAGAAGTTCTTCAAATAAAAATGTGCGTACACATTAAACTTGGATTTAGGGTCTGTTTGGGAACCTGTTTGGGTCCAAAAAAAGCTCATCTGGGGGGCTAAAAGCTCCAAAAGCTCATTTGATGTGTTTGGGAAAGCTTTTGGGATGACTGAGCTTATGAAGCAAATGAAGCTTTTATGAGAAGCTCATTCAAGTTACTTCTCTCAACTTTTATGAAAAAAAAAAGTTACTTTTGACACCACCAATCCAAACACAAATCACATCTACAAAGCTCCTTTCTTTCTATATGACTTTTCTAAAAGCCCATCTGCAAAAAATGCTCCTTCTCTACCGCTGATCCAAACTTACTCGGGAAAATGTTAGCAAGGCCAATTTATTTGGTAAAAAGAAAGAAAGAAAAGGAAATAAAGGAAGGGAAAATTCACAGGCGGAAACTTGATACTAGACGGCCCAAACACACCGTTGTAGAGATATAACTTGGGTGTTCAGATACTACAACTACAAAAATAAGGAATATAGATATATAACATGAACAGTATAGTTGGCCAAAAAAAAAAAATGAAGAGTATAAAATTGGAAAGGATCGATTCAGTACTACAAGTCCTCAGAATAGTGAGGTAAAAAAAAGAGCCCCAAACAAAGATATTTAGAATAAGTATCGAATTGCAAAGAAAGCAAGACAGGCGAAGAAAACTTTAAATTTGACAGCTTGGAGCTTGATGATGGCATCATGGGAATTAGTTAGATTTTCTTGGTCAACAGGGAATTGGATCCTTAGTCTTTTTTTTTTTTTGGTAATAAAAATCAGATAATATTGGAGAGAAATGGCTTAAGCCATAAGGGCAAGAGAAACCACAACGTGGCTTCATTTCTGTTTATATATCATGCATTTAGAAAGAAAGTGACATAAAATGTGATTGTGTATGGAATTCACATTTTATAACATCATCTTGAAAAACACCTATTCATGCCCAAGAACATTGTGCTTTGCCACCCAAGGTAAGAAATGCGGTACTTCCCAGGATTAAACCAACCATTCTTACAATAAACAGGGATACGGAATAATAGTAACAAAAATATAAAATCATAACTCAGTAGAAGAGAGAGAGAGGAGACCAATATAGAGTTGGTTTAGTAGTGTAAGGTCTTGCTAAATCCCTCTGAGTCTCGAGTTTGAGTCTCAGGGGAGACATTTGTGTTAGGAAGGACAGTCATGAACCCCGAACTGGATACCGGAATATAATATCAAAAAAAGAAGAGAAAGAGGAGGGCTTGGGGCCATCTGACCATGCACCAAGGCAAAGAACACAAACAAAACCGTTGAACAACATAATGGTGATTAAAAACGGTTTAATGATGATTAAAAGGGTAGTTTCTAAACATTGGAATAACAGTGGTTTAATGCAATTGAAACATTTTCAGGTCATTAAATATAGTTAATGAATAATAAAACTGACTAATTAAAAACACATATAATCCAAGGGTCTGTTGCCTGTAAATACTTCTCTTGATCTCTTAGCCTTTTTACCAGCCTAAGCTCACATCTTAGTATATACCAAAGTCTCCTCAATCTTGAGCAATACAAGACTTCTTTTGGCACACAAACACATTATAGCTCCAACACAACAATCATATAATGTGTGAGCATGTGTAGGATTCATATCTTACAATTATACTCACAACTCTTCTCTGTGTCTCTCTCCAAATGGAACATGTGCATTCAGAACATTAAATGTCTACATTCTATTGACAATGATAGAAAATTCTATACATTGTGAGAGTTGTCACTGTTGACCTGGTTTTTTTTATGTTAGCATTGTTACTCAACAAAATCTTATTAGCAAATTAATTATCAATATGAAAATTGGCAGTGTTTAACACTCCTTCCATCCTAGATTTAGGAACTAGTGGAGGATTTTGCTTTGTAAGAACCCAAAAAACTTTATCGCCCAAATTTATGATTTATTCTCCAAATTATCCCTATTAATTACACTTAGACTTTTCTTACCCATAAGAATGATAACTAATTTCCTCAAGTTATCTAGCTTCTCCGTTCAAGACCGGATAAGTAACATTTAGACATGGTTTCCTGAAATGAAACATAGTATGATAACATGTAAGACAAACCAGTCCAGAACCAAGTATTTATCACATCATATCATATGTTATCAATCCAAAGAACAAAAGCCACATTGAAGCAATCTAACACAAGTAGAAGTTACCCAAGTTCATCATCATTAGGGATAAAATGTTCAACAGAAGGGATAACATAGTAATGTGATATCTCCAAGTTCATCATCATCGAGAATTATTCAGTTCCCCACAATGCATTATTAGCAACAAAAGGTACCAACCTAATGAAGACTAAGATTGTTGAGTCGCTCTAGAACCAAAACTAGAGATTGAGTTCCCAAATTACCTTCGCCATGAGCCTTAAGCGACACATGAAGCTGCTGAGCAAGAGCCAGCCCAGGTAAAGCAATACCCATGTTCTGGCACTCCTTCAAACAAATCCCCAGGTCCTTTACAAAGTGATCCACGTAGAATCCAGGAGCAAAGTCCCTCTTCAAGATTCTATGCCCAAACAAATCCAGCGACTTCGAACCCGCAGCTCCGGTCGAAATTGCATTCAAGTATGATTCCACATCAAGCCCAGCCTTGTGAGCATACACCATTCCCTCCACGAGCCCCACCATGTTTGAAGCAAGCGTAATCTGATTAGCTAACTTCGTGAATTGCCCTTTCCCACTACTACCCATACAATTAAGCTTCCCCATGTGGGAAAACAATGGGCTCAGACGGTGAACTACAGACTCGTCTCCCCCAGCGAAGATTGCTAGATTTCCGTTCTTAGCACCAAGATCACCACCGGAAACAGGGGCATCAATGGAGTAGCAACCTTTGGAGGCAGCGGCGGAGGCGATTTCCACGGCAAGGGACGGTTCTGAAGTAGTCATGTCAACGAGAACTCCGCCGGGCCTAAGTCCGGTGAGGGCGCCGGATTTGGGGTCAAGAAGGACCGAACGGACATCAGAGGGGAAACCGACCATGGAGAAAACGACGTCGGATTGGGAAGCTACAGCGTGTGGAGTATGAGCTAGCTGAGCGCCCATATCGACAAGTGGTTGAGCTTTAGAGACAGTTCGATTGAAGACGGTGAGCTTATAGCCAGCTCGAATTAGGTGGCCGCACATTGACTGCCCCATCACGCCGGTGCCAATCCATCCCACACGGGTGTTCGATGGGCTAATCCGCTCTGCGGCGGCGGCGGCCATGAAACGGCGGAGGAGGTTAAAGAGGGCGACGAACGGATTGGAAGCGTGAGAGTTAGGAAGAGAGTGGAGGCGCCGCAGCTCCGGGGAAGTGAAATAGTGAACGTACTAGGCTGCTAGCAGAGGCAGGGGCATTTCTTTTCTTATTTCCTTGCAAATATATTTTTTATTTTTGCCAAAAAAAAATGTGTATCTAACCCATGCTTCTCAAACCCGGACCGGACCGGCCGGTCCGGCCCGGTAACCGGCGAACCGGCCGGAAAACCGGTCCGGTCCGGGTTGGTGTAAAAAAAAAAAAAAAAAATTTTCCTTAAGAATTTCATACTATAAGTCTAAAATTTTCAATTTTTCACCGGTTTGGTCCCGGTTTGACCCACTGACCCTTAACCCAGTACCCCGACCGGTTCAATGACCGGTCCGAGTTTTAATACCTTGATCTAACCTAATATAGTACTAATTCTTAATATAAAGTATTTATATTTATTATTTTTTTAAATTAGACTATTTGATTTATAAACTAACATATAATTAAATAATATATATTTCACAATATATACTATAATTAAATAACTCATTTGATTTTTTGAATTTGTTTTAAAAAAGTGAATTAATTATTATATTAAGTATGAGATGGAGTAATAAAAAGTACCGCCTCTCTCTCTTTTAATACATGGGGTCAAGACAGAGCTTGGAATTAGAGTTAACTAATAGACTATACTATGCCATATCCTCCTGTATGTATACGGTACAACTAGGATGCGGCAAAGGCAACACCACTAGACTATCAACTACTTGGTGCACGTCCCTGGCGAAAAAATCGGCGCATCTATTCGCCTTTCTGGATGCATAATGAAGCTGTACCTCCCAATCCGAAAAAAGCAGATCCTAGGCTTCCTAAACCTCCCCTGTAAGAGGATGGTAAGAATGACTGCTGCTATCCTGCACAATCAACTGATAGGCCTCTATTGAATCGGTGTAGGCATGGATGTTCTGGAGATTAAGCTGCTTACAGAGCTTTAAACCAACCACTATTCCCAATAATTCAGCTCCTATGTCGAAGCAACATCTAACTGACGTTGGAACCCAACCACCCAATACCGCCTCTCATTAAGCATTGCAAAAGGGCTTGTGTGGTTTCTAACTCCTCCACTGTTCATCCTAGATAAAGTAGAATCCAATGCTATGTAGTGTCGCATGTCTTGAGCTCAAAAACAAAAAAGCACCCCATCCTCTTCTAAATATAAGAATTAGATAAAAAGTTAACTTTGATTTTAAATATTTTTTTTAAAGATTTAATATAAGACTTAGTTAACTTTTATGGAGAGATTCATAAAACTAAATAAATTATTTTAAATTATTTATATTTATTGTTTTTCTCTAGATTAATTGATTTGTTTTATAAACTGATATATAATTTCATAATACATAACATATGCTCTTCGGTCATTTTTATAAGTAACAACTACCTTGATCGCATAAAACTAAATGAAAGTTAAGATTAGTTAAAAATAATAAATATTTTAAAAATGTGATGTATTTTTCAAATATATCTTTATTTATGAAAAGAGTATAGGAGAAATAATGAATAAAAAATATATGAGAAAAAATGGGTAATAAATAATCAAATGAAAGAGAATTAGTGGCGAGTGTGAGATAATTAATAGAGTAAAATACTCTAATTACCCCTTTGTTTGGCCTTAATTATATGAATCTCCTATCTATTTTGAAAACTCATTTAAAACATATATGTTTGTTATCATATAGTAGCTGTTAATACGGGTTGAACTTGTGGGCCGAACCCGTCCAACCTGCAAAATTTAGTTGGTTAGGTTGTGAAAAATTGGGACCATTTTGGTGTGAGTATTTAAAACAAAGATTTTTGTTATCATATAGTAGAGCTTTTTTTTTCTTATTTTCTGAAATTCTATAAAATTGTATAACCATTAATATTTAAACTTCCAAAAATCTTTCGGCTTAAAAATTGAAATTCTGACATGTAAAAGTGAAATTCTAAAAATCTTACAGCTTTACATCATACTTCAAATTCGAACACCATTTATATAGATTAATATTTGATTGTATTGAATGTTAATTATGGAATTGGAATTATTTGGTTTGTAATGTGTGGAATTATGATTCATACTTAATTTGTAATGTCTGAAACTTTGAATTTTGTTTTATTATCACTTTGGATTTTGTAATGTATTTTTAATTTTTTATGGTGTAGGTTTTTAGCAAAAAGAATATTTGATTAAAAATATTTTGAAAGATGCAGTATGAAAAAAAATTAAAAAGAATAAAGGAGAACATATTGGGCGAGCTAACCTGCCAACCCATATGTTACGAGTTGTGTTGACTAAATGTCAGCTCATTTTGATGTGGGTCTTCTCAGCCTGTGTAATATCCCAAGAAGTGATTAAGGGCTAATGACTTCAAAAGTCGATGTAATTATTGTTAATTAACACTTTTGAATAATATGATGTGAATTTCGATCTGAATGTGTTTCAATTAATACCTAAACCCTGCATTTAAGCTTAATTGTGTGATAAAGCTTAAAATGAACCCTAAGGGTTTGGGAGGCCACATGAATGAAGAAGTGAAGTATAAAATGTGTTTGGTGGTGATCAAGTAAGAATTGCCATAATTAGGGGCAAAATGGGAAAATGGAAAGTCACCGACCAATTGGTTAACTACCAAAGAGGTTGGTAGCTTAAAAATCAAAGGTTAGGATTAAGTGAGTAAGAGAGTGGAATTGTATGCGTGAGCGTTCATGTGTGTCCATGGAGGGTGAAACTAGATCTTGCCAAGTGTTAAGGTGAGAGCCATAGATTAAGGTCAGTTTCAAACTTCACTCCCTCTCTCCTCTCTCCCTCAAGGTCGGCCAATGTGCTTAGGGATGTCAAAAATTTGCACTTTCATCATCATCTCATCTTCTCTCACTTGCCTCCATTTTCATGTGAGCTTAAGGAAGAAAGAGAAAGAAGAAAACTTAAGGTTAATGTTCTATATGACCTTGAATGCTCAATCCATCTTCATTAATCTTGTTACATTTTGGCTTCTAATAAACCTCACTCAAGTGCTCTAGGATCTCATTCAAGTACAATATCATGTTTTCTCTTTTCCTTCAAGTTTCAGTTACACTCCCATGCAAAGAAAGCAAAAGTACATTGTCTTACTTGCGAGTAATATGGGTCCTCACTCGAGTGCAAGAGTGTTATACACTATGGACTCGTGTCTCGGGTTGTCACTTGCAGCCCATTTTTCAAGAGTGTCTTAACATCCACAGGTGTTGTGTCATTACTCGAGCGCCAGAGCCAGTGCTCTAGTGCACTTCTCACTTTAGGGTTTCGGTTGCTCTCGGGTAGTTACTTTCTATACCTCACTTGGTAGGACTCAGGTAAGTATGAGGCTATCACTCGAGTGTTGGGTTTAGGACTCGAGTGTTGTGATTATGTTCCGTCTCAGTTGTTGCTCTCATCCAAGCACTCGCATGAGTGAGCTAACCTCACTTGAGTGTGAGTTATCTCATCACTTGAGTGCGTCATCTATCACTCGAGTGTATGAGTTAAAATTATTTTTTTCACTTCCAAAGGGGGTTTTGGTCAAGTTTTTTCCAACCCTTTAGGTATGTGTCTAGGCTTCTAGTAGCCACCAAACAAGTTCAAATGATAACCAACATTAAGAGTTATGAAAGTAAGAATTTGGAATAAGGATTAATCGGTTGTCCTTGATTTTGGTTATAGGCTTTGATATTTGCCCTGCTCGTGAGCCATTTGTTCTAGGGCACGCTTAGAAAGAATAAGGTAGTGACTCTTTCCCTTATACTATATGTAATACATGGTATGTTTGATTTATCATTGTTTGTGGGTCTATCACCTACGGCTCATCGGTGTTTCCGATGGGAGGACTGTGCCTTCGGGGTGGTAGTTTACAGGGGATGAGACTATGTGGAAGCTGAAAGGCTATTTGTAAAAGCCGAAAGGCTATTTATGAACCCTTCACCTGCGGCCCATTGGTGATTCCAGTGGGAGGACCGTGCCTTGGGGGTGGTAGAAATACGGGGGATGATATTTTGTGACTATGTATATATGTGATAGCTTGTATGCTGTGTTTCATACTCCTATGTTGCTTGATGATGTCATTGCATGCTTTGTGATTATGTATGGTATAAGTGATTTGTTACTACTGGAATTCTTTGAATTTCATTCTTTCCATTGACTAACCTTTAAACAGGGCAAATGGCTCCAAGGGAAAAGAGACAATCAAGGGCGGCTAAATCTCCTATAGGGCCATTTGATTTTGAGTTTTTGGTTATCAATTTTGGTTGGGATTACTGTATATATATATATATTTGGGATGATAATGTTGGTAAGACCTTGTGTAATCCCCTAAATGAGAATTTATATACCCTTAGTTGATATATATATGAAACCCAAGGGTTGCTGGGTTTTTGTTGTACACTCTGATATGTATGAATGTAATTTGACTGCACAAAATAGTTAAATTCGAAACATGAATAAGAGATCGGGTTAAAACAATTTTGAAAGAGATTTGTAAAAACTCTATCTCAAGCATGGGATTAGAAATGAAATTTTATCATTTGTTGGTCCCTAATTTATCTTAATTATGTATTTTCAAATTATAATTACTGTTTATAAGGCAGGGGGTTACATTTATGGTATCATAGTTGTAGTTCCTGGCAAGGTTAGAGTTTGCTAGGATAGTTTCCTTAGTTTGGCCTTAGTGGTAGAAGATGATCAGTGATAGTTGTTGTGCATACACATGTATGTCTGTGATACGAATATATACATGAAACTTGTAGACATATGTGTATACTTATTTGTGATATTGATGTGGTGAGCTATTTGTAGAATGAAGAAAACAAAGGGTCGTCCCAGAGTACAGCAAATAAACCTGGAGGTGGTCAATGACAATCCACCGGACCCTATGCAGGAGATGATGAGTCTGATTCGAGATCAGAGGGATATGATTGCTGAGCTAAGGGAAGAGCTCAGAATAGAAAAGGCAAGATGGAAGAGGGACGGAGTTAGTCAACCCAGGAGAAGACTCGAGAGGAGACCCAGGAAGAAACTCGTTGTGAGGAGACTGCAGAAGGGTTGGCACGACCACTAGAGTCACCTCCTCATGTTGGATCAAACCAAGAATCACATGGGGTTCCAGTTAGAGAAGAAAGAGATCTGCAATACTGGGTCACAAAGTTCTGTAAACACCTACCTCCAATGTTCAGAGGGAGATTTGATCCCCAAGCAGCCGATGACTGGTTGAATAGGCAGGAGAAAATCTTTGAAGTCTTTAAGTACCCGACTGAGTAAATGCACACCTGGCAATATACAAGTTAGAGGGTGACGCGGATCATTGGTGGTGGAATATCGCCCTAACATTGTGGAATAGAAATATGCCACTGACCTGGGAGTTATTCTAACAGCAGTTCAATGAGAGATATTTTCCCAAGTTGGTGCGACTCGAGAAAGAGATTGAATTCCTCACCATCAAACAAGGGGACACGGAGACTTTTGATGATTATCTATTTCATTTCATCTAGTTGTCCAGGTATTCTTCTTATATGAGATGTATAGATGATAAGGAGTGGAGTTTGGATATGTTGATTTGTGGATTGAGGTGGGAATTGAGAAAGAGGTTAGCCACCCACCAATTCACCAAGTTCAATAAGGCAGCAGGAGAATGTAGGATCACTGAAAACAATCTAAGAGATTTGTATCCGGCGGTACTGGTAGACATAGTGAACCCAGTGTTAGTGGAAGCGTTTCACCTAAGATAAGGGGTGAATTGGATACCTAAAATTTTGTTGCGTATAAGAAAATTGACAGAATATTTAAAGCAGTTGAGAGCAAAGAGAAATATCACCAAAGTGTACACCGGGAGTTATACTGGTTTGGCCACGATCACTTTGACCTACATCCAGTCCTCAAAGCGTCTCTAAGAGTTTCACTATATTCTCCAAGATTCAGTGGGTTCTTGGCACCTCAGTACACAGCAAGTTCCTTCACCTGAACACTCGCTTCCCCTTACACGTTGTAATCAAATCCCCAACTCAAGGTTCCACAACCTTAAGTTGTCTTAATAACAAATATTGCGTTTGTAATGAAAAACTCTCTCACAGAGCAAATATATAATCACTGAAGTACAATGAATGAGTGTAAGAAAACAAAGCGCTAAGAGTGTGTTTATCAGTGTATGTTCGTGTGTTCTTAGTTCTTGTTTTTTGCTCTTTGAATGCTCCCTATATATAGATGATTTGTAGTGTCCGTTGGAAGCAATTCAAACATGTCCGTTAGAGTCGCGCAGCAACGGTTGACCATTCTTCAATTTTGAAAACTATCTGTTTGCGGTAGTAGGTAGCGGTAGGTGAACGTTTGGACTTTTATTTGACTTTTCACTTCTGGCATGATCTCTTTATTGTTTCTCTGCAAATGTGCTTAGAATACTAGTGTAATGAAGAGTTAATCATATAGATAACAAATCAATAATTATTCAATTAAAAAATGATTTCTGGACTTCATTACTCGAGTGGCTACTCGAGTGATCATGTTTGTTACTCGAGTAGTCCCTTGAGTAAACCTATAAAAAATATGGCAGTGAGTAATTCAACATTTTACATAAGATATTACTCGGGTAAGACATGGAGTGAGATATATTACAAACCTTGGAAATACCTGATTACTCGAGTGGCTACTCGAGTGACCATGTCTTTTCCTCACGAGTTACTCGGGTGCTTCCTCCAGTAAGCCTATTACTCGAGTGGTTACTAGAGTGGCCATGTTGTTTCCTCAAACCTTACTAGAGTGACCCCTCGAGTAAATTCCAAATAACTCTGCAGATTACTCGATTACTCACTCGAGTAATTGCATCAAATTATTGGCTGAGAGTCCTTGTTCTTTGTTTACCTGATTACTTGAGTGACCCCTCGAGTAATGCTTCAAATAACTCTGGAGATTACTGGAGTGCTTCCTTGAATAATGTCTTTTTCTCACCTGGTTACTCGAGTGGCTACTCGAGTAATGCCTTTTTCTCATGTGTTACTTAAGTGGTTACTCGAGTAAGCTTTTATATAACTTTGCAGATTACTCAAGTGGCTACTCGAGTAACATCTTCCAAATTTTGGCAGTGCTTTTGAAAACATTTTCTTTTGACATTACTCGAGTGCCTACTAGAGTAACAATGTTCCTTACTCGAGTAGTCACTCTAGTAAACATAGATAAAGACTGCCACTAAGGTTTTTCCTTTGCTTTTTCTCTTAGATCTTCTTCATTACTCCAGTACTTACTTCAAGTAATGCTTTGCCATTTATTTACTTTGTTCAAATTCATTTGTTATCATATCCTCTTTTATCATTAGTTCAATTCTTTGTTATCATCAAAACATATGGGATCTAACATTCTCCCCCTTTTGATGATGACAAAACTTGGTGATTTTGAACAAAGTTTTTAAATTTGAGTTTTCAAACATATGCTTCTTAAATACTTTTCATATGAAATTTTTGTTCAATTTAACCTTGAAAACTCTTTTGAAATAGCTTATTAAAGATCTTTTCAAAGTTTTTGTTCTTATTTACTTGTTCACCTTGCATACACAATCAAAAAACTCATTAGTCCCACAATGCAATATAACTTCAATGAAATTTAACTTTAATGGCATAAAGAAACAAATTGCATAAAGAAGAATTCATTACATAACCAAAACTTTAGAATTCAAAAATAAAAGCGCCCTAAAGCCCCGTACACCCAAATCCCAATACATCAACTTAGCCATTCATCACAAAATCACTCAGGTTCTTCTCCTCCTTTTTGTCTTCATCACAAAGGTGGAATCAATCATGAGGAGGAGTAGGTGGCTTGGCTGCTGAAATAGGAGTGACAGGAAATGCCAATGATTCATATGAACCATATGAACTTGAAGGATCTAAAGATGATGGTTCAGGGTCAGGAAGATTTACTGGGGTTGTCTGAAGATCCTCTAGAAGATTTATAAGAGATGATGAGTAAGGAACTAGAGAAGTAATTTCTACTTCCTCTGTTGCAACCGATGAAGACTCAAGCACCTCCTCAGTATATGTAGGTGAGGCAATGGGAGTATATATGAGCTCTGGTTGAATAGGCTAAGGTAGATCATCAGTGGTGATATGGATTAGCTTAGATGTGTCAGGGTCAGGCATAGAGAACAAGATATTACTAGGTCCAATCTCAGAAGCTCTATGCTCAGTAGGTATAGAGGGCTAAGTTCAGAGACAGGTATGGGATCAGGAATAACAGAAGGACTAGGAATAAGAGAGCCAGACGCTATAGCATTAAGTCTAGCAATAATGGATCTCAGAAGCTCACCCTGGGCATGTTGTTCCACTATCAACTCTTTGTGCCTCTTATCCATCTTCTCCACAAGTTGTCCCATCTTTTCATTCATATGGGTTACCAACTCCACATTGGTATTCACAATGTCAATATGAAAACTCTTCAGAATGTTCTTTATAAATGTTTGCATTGCGGCACCAAAGAAGGATGGAGAAGATGTGTTGGCTGGAGCAGAAGACTGTGTGTCATCCATTCAACTAGTTGCTGTGTCAGTCTTCTTTTTCTTCTTAGGACTTGCTTTTAGAGGAGTCTTCAGAGGAATCTCAATGTTCAATTTTCCAATTTGATTCCTCCCAACTGGTGCTATCCTCTCAATCGACTCCATACTCTCCAAGTACCAAATCTTATTCTTCTTGAGGAATAAGGAAATAAGTTGAGGATAAGGCATTGGAGTAGTAGGTTTTCCTTCATACCTATATCTCTTGAACTTAGCAAAGATATATTATCCCAAATCCTTTTGTTCTTTGAGGATCAATGAGGTGAATTTTCTGACGTCCCTCTCAATAAAATGAGTGAAGTTATTGGATTTGTTCACCATGGCTCTAGAATAGATATACCATAGGACTCGATGAAAATCACTCATATCACTGGGATTGAAATTGAGGGGTCCTACTATCTCACCAGATCTTAGGATAGAAAACAACTGGTTTGATTCATAATTAGGATAATCATCATCAGGAGGGTTTTCTATTCATAACCAAGTATTGATTCTAGAAGGTGAGATTAGAATTCTCTGTCCTCTGACCTTAGAAGTCATTTCTTCTTCCATAGACTTCCTAATGGGATCATTTATAGGTTCAAGGTTACAGTAAAAATGCCTCACTACTTTGGTGTAAAATGAAAGTTTAACATATAGCTAAGGCATATAGGAATCAAGATAGGGACTCAGGTCAAATTTCAATACCTCTTGAAGAACCTTGTAGTCAATGTAGTCCATCTTGCACACATTTCTTCTTGCAAAGTGACTCAGATACTTTTGAGATTCCTCAAGTTTGCTCACGTTGAATGCTTTTGGAGGAAACGTGATTTCTTCATCCCTCTCTTTTGGTTTCCTTGAAGATTGCCCTTTCTTTGCTTCCTTAGATTGAAAAGCTTCTTCAAGCATGCCTACCATAACTTTGGTAAGCTTCTCATCAATCTTGGGCTTTTATAGAGGTTTAGGAGAAAAGGTGGGTGTGTCGGATGAATTAGAAGAAGGAGGAGATAGCTCTTTTGTTACTTTGCCTCTTCCTGGAGGTGAACTCTTCTTGGTTTGAGCTCTTGTGACAATGGGTTCTTTAATCAAAACCCTTTCACCTTAGCCTTATGTTGCAGTTTAGCTTTGGCTTTAGGTTTAGGAGAGATTTTTCTTTTCTTGGTAGGTGGAGAGGAAAGTGAATAAAGAGGGTTGATATGGTTCAGAGGACTCAGAAGGAGTGCTAAGATTAGGAAATTTAGTCCTCACCATTTTGATTGGAGAGAAATGAGTATTTCTGAAAAACAGGGACCGTGAGTCGTGAATGTTGGGTAGAGGTTATTGAGCAATTTTGGAGTTTTTAGAAGATAAAAACCAATGGGTTTCGACGGAAATGAGAAGGGAAAATGATTGTGAAAATTTTTTGTGAGGGTACTAGGAAAATCACTCAAGGCGATTTTGTGAGAAATGACCAAGTGTCGACTGAAATAACCCTAAAGCTCGACATCACTCGAGGGCTTACTTGAGTGATCATCAGCTTCACTCAAGTAGCTACTCGAGTGATCATACCAGAAATTTCAAAATGCTGTGAATTCAAGTGTGTACCTAGCATGAATAATATTGTAATTACCCATGAATATTCCCTCTATCATTTGATGGCTCTTTAGGACAGATTTGAGTTGAAACTCAGTAAATTTGATATTCTGCACCCAGGTTCACTCGAGGCCTTACTCGAGTAACGTTTAAGTTCACTCTAGGCCTCCCTCGAGTAATCTGTCTCTTTACCTTCTGACTGTTCATTTCCAACCATTGTGCCGTTTCATTTAAAATTAATGCTTCACTAGCACATTTCCTAGTTCATTACTTGAGTGGCTACTTGAGTAATTCATCCATTACTTCAAGGTGTCACTCCAATAATGCTCTTTACTTGAAGTTGTCCCTCTAATAATGTTATCCTCTGTTAATCTTTGTTTTTCATACTCCAAAACAGAATATCATGATCCTGCAAAACAAATTGCTAGAAACTCCGATGCTTAAGTTAGTAATCATCAAAACATCAATGAATAACATCATCTAACATTTTGTAAACACTAAATAACTTACAATTCATTGGGATTTACCATTCCCAATTCTCGTCTAATATACAAAAATTGATCTTTTGCAAGAGGTTTTGTGAAGATATCAGCTAGTTGAAGATGAGTTGGAATGAATATCACTTTGAAATCTTTCTTTTGGACATGATCTCTGATGAAGTGATGTCTAACATTAATATGCTTGGTTCTGGAATGTTGAACAGGATTCTTTGCCAAGCTTATCGTGCTTGTGTTGTCATAGTATATTGGTGTCTATTTCAAACAAATACCAAGATCCTGGAGTTGTTGCTTTAGCCATATTACTTGTGCACAACAACTTGATACTGCAACATACTCAGCTTCTGTTGACGAAAGAGACACTGTAGTTTGTTTCTTGCTAAACCATAACACAAGTTAGCCTCCAAGAAATTGGCCTTGTCCATTCGTACTCTTTCTGTCTGTCTTGTATCCTCCATGATCAGAGTCTGAGTATGCAACTAGATATTCACTTCTTCCTTTAGGATACCAGAGACCCAATTCTACCGTGTCAGCAAGATATCGGAAGATATGTTTGACGGTTTCAGCATGTGACTCTTTTGGTGCTGATTGATATCTTGCACACATGCCCACACTGAATTAATATCAGACCTACTTGCAATGAAATAGAGTAATGATCCAATCATTTCTCTATATTTTGTGATGTTGTAATCTTTTCCCTTGACATTTGCATCAAGCAATGTAGTTGAGGTCATGGGTGTGTCCATTCCATTTGCTTAATTGAATCAATACTTCTTCAATAGTTCTTTCAAATATTTCGTTTGAGATATGAAAATTCCATTTTTTTTGTTTGATTTGCAAACCGAGAAAGAAATTTAATTCTCCCATAATTGACATCTCAAACTCCCCCTGCATTATCTCAGAAAATTCTTTGCACATAATTTCATTAGTAGCACCGAAAACTATATCATCAATATATATTTGCACAATTAATATATCATCACGTTTTCGTTTTGTAAAAAGTGTTGTATAAACTTTTCCTCGTACAAAACCTTGATCAATAAGAAATTTACTGAGCCTTTCGTACCATGGTCTAGGAGCTTGTTTTAAACCATACAAAACCTTTTTGAGTTTGAAAACATGGTTAGGTTTGGTTATATCTTCGAAACCTGGAGGTTGATCTACATATACTTCTTCCATGATGTAGCTATTTTAAAATGTACTCTTTACATCCATTTGATAAAGTTTGAATCCTTTGATGCATCACTCATATAGCTTCCAATCTAGCTACTGGAGCATACGTTTCCTCATAATCAATTCCTTCTTCCTGATTATAGCCTTTGGCCACTAATCTTGCCTTGTTTTTGACAATAATTACGGGTTCATCAAGTTTGTTCTTGAATACCCATTTAGTGCCAATGATCGAATGATCCTTAGGTCAGGGTACCAATTCCCAAACTTGATTTCTTTCAAATTGATTTAGTTCTTCTTGCATTGCTATAACCCAATCATTGTCTGATAGGGCTTCGTCAATGTTAGAAGGTTCAATCTCAGAAATGAATGTAGAAAAACTAACTTCAATTAAAATTTTAATTCTAGTTTTGACTCCTTCATTCACATCTCCTATGACTTGATCTAGGGGATGGCTCCTATTGTATTTCCAGGCTTTAGGTTGTCCTAGTGACTGATCTTCTTCCTTGGTTTGATCAACTCCTGGAATAAGAGATTTAGAAATAGATTGACCATTTTCTTGATTTAAAACAACTTCCTACTCATCATCATTGGTTTTGTCAGAGGATTCAAATTCATCAAATACAACATGAATTGATTCTTTAACAACACATGTTCTTTTATTGAAAATTCTGTATGCTTTACTTCGGTTAGAATAGCCTAGGAAAATTCCTTCATCTGTTCTAGAATCAAATTTTACTAAGTTATCTTTACCATTATTATGAATGAAACAGTTACAACCGAAGATGTGTAAATGAGCAAGGTTCAGCTTCCTTCCTTTGTATAGCTTGTATGGTGTCTTTCCAAGTTTTGTTCTAATGTAGGCTCTATTTGAAATATAGCATGTTGTGCTCATTGCATCGGCCCAAAAAACTTGAGACACGTTCTTTTCATTCAGCATTGCTCTAGACATTTTAGTGAGCACTCTATTCTTACGTTCTATGACTCCGTTTTGATGAGATGTCCTTGGAGCAGAGAAGTTGTGATCTATGCCATTAGTATCACAATATTCTTCAATGGCTTGATTTTCAAACTCTCCACCGTGATATGTCCTAATACCTGCAATGGATATACCTTTCTCATTTTTGCACTTTCTTGGCAAAAACAATGAATTCTGCAAGGGTTTCATCCTTTGATGACAGAAAAATAGTCCATGTAAATCTAGAGAAATCATCAACAATGACTAATGAATATAAGTTGCCACCAATGCTTTTAACTCTTACTGGACCAACTAAATCCATATGTATCAATTGAAGTAGTCGATTTGTTGTAATTTCATTTTTTGATTTGAAAGATGATTTAGTTTGTTTACCCTTTTGACATGCGTCACAAATCAAATCATTTTTAAAACTTACTTTGGGTAATCCAAGAACTAAATCCTTTTTGAGTAGTTTGCCTAGTTGGTGCATATTAACATGAGCTAGTCTCTTATGCCATAACCAACTTTCATTGGCATTACTCAGAAAACAATTTTCAGAGTTATTTCTATTGATATCAAGTGTATAGCAGTTACCTTCCCTTTTTGCTCTGAGCTTTGCCTTGATATTTTTCTTATCGAGTTGTAAGTCTTTCTTGTTGGCAATTAGACATTCCTCTAAATCAAATATTATCCAGTTGTCTTTATCTGCACTTTGACTTACACTCAGCAAATTATGACATAAGTCTTCAATGTAATATACATCTTTGACTTGTATTCCTTTATCTTTTTTGATTTCACCAATTCCTACTATTTTTCTGGATTGATTTCCTCCAAATTTTACCTTTCTACTTTCCTTAGGTTGCAATGTGGTAAAACTTTCGAAATCACCGGTCATATGTCTAGAGCATCCACTGTGTATGTACCACTTGTTGTTTTTGGATGCTGTAAGAGATATCTACAATCAAATACGATTAAGTCTTAGGTACCCATATCTTTTTGGGTCTTTTTGAGTTTCCTTTCTTGCTATGAATGCATGATGAAGTATAATGACCTTTTCTATTACAATAATTACAATGTGTAAAAGGATTTGACGTATGCACAGAATGCTGAAAATAATTTAAGTATGATTTACCTCTAGCTTTCTTTCTTCCTTTCCTTTTGTCTGATTTTGGATCATATCCAATTCCAGATCGATCATTCACAAATCGTTGAGCTTTTAAAATTACATTTAGCATTTCACTTCCTTTAGTGAATTTTTCAAGAGATTTAGTAAGATCAGTGTTTTTCTTTTTCAAAGAAGTATAGTTTTTACAATCCTTTTCAAAATTCTCTTTAAGTTCTACTTCAAGAGCTTTGTTTTTCTTTTTGAAAACAACTAGTTCTTTAACTACTTTGATGAATTCAGAATGTAAAGCATTATATTCGGAAAGTAATTCATCATAGGTAGGATCAGAATCAGTTACCTCTTCTTCTGTTTCCTCTTGAGCAACTGGACAGATATTGGCTACTTTCTCTTTATCGCTTTCTTCGTCAGAAGAACTATCTCCCCATATGGCAGATACAAAGGCTTTCTTCTTGTTGTAGAATTTGCCTTTTCTCTTTTCTTTATTCTTCTAAATCAGTTCTTGACATTCTGATTTGAAATGTCCTGGCTTTCCACATTCATAGCAGATGATGTGTTCTTTATTGCTTATTCCTCCTTTCTGAAAGTTTTTGAATCCTTGGCCTTTCTTATAAAACTTTCTGAATCGTTTTATGATTAGGCCCATTTCATCATCGTCAAGCTCTTCATCTTCATCTTGTTTTTCTTCTTTTTCTTTCAGTGCTAGACCTCTTTTCTTCTTGTCACCAATATCATCTAGTTCTCGTTTGAACTTTAATTTGCTTTCATATTCAGAAAGGCTTCCGAATAGAGAAGCAACCGATCGCATTGATTCACCTTTTGCTTCCACAATTGCAGTGACTTTTGCCTCCCAGTCTTTAGAAAGAATATTTAAAATCTTTCGTACTTGGGTATGTTGATCATAGACTTTTCCAAGTGCTGCAAGTTGATCAACAAGGTGAGTATATCTAAGTTCAAATTCAACTATCGACTCACCTGATTTCATTTGAAGTAAATCAAACTCAGTAACCAGAGTATTGATCTGGTTTTCTTTTATTCTCAAAGTTCCTTCGTAAACTATTTCCAAGGCTTCCCACATTTCTTTAGCTGTTGGGAGTATGCAGATTCTAAAGTACTCATTTTGACTCAAGGCACTTTGAATCATTAGAATTGCTTTACTGTTGAGTGCAATGAGTTTCTTGTTATTCTTATCATATTCTGCTGGTATCTTGGGAACTCTTTGTGAATCTACAATCTTTTCAGGTTTGTAGCTTCCACTCTCAATCATATTCCATAACCCATATTCAGTAGCCATTACGAAGACTCTGAACTTCGCTTTCCAGAATGAGAAGTGTTCGCTATTGAAACCTGGAGGTCTTGTGATAGAAGCTCCGTCAAGAAGAATGCCTTCACCCATGCTTGCCATTGGATCCTTCTTAGGCTGTTAAACCTTAGAGGAAGACCTATGCTTTGATACCAAATGTTAGTGCAAGTGTTTCACCCAAAAGGGGGGTGAATTGGGTGATTCCAAAAATTTTGTTATGTATAAGAAAATTGACAAAATATTTAAAGCAGTTGAGAGTAAAGAGAAATATCACCGAAGTGTACACTGAGAGTTATACTGGTTCGGCCACAACCACTTTGACCTACGTTCAGTCCTCAGAGCATCTCTAAGAGTTTTACTATATTCTCCAAGATTCAGTAGGTTCTTGTCACCTCAGTACACAGCAAGTTCCTTCACCTGGACATTCACTCCCCCTTACACGTTGTAATCAAATCCCCAACTCAAGGTTCCACAACCTTAAGTTGTCTCAATAACAAATATTGAGTTTGCCATGAAAAACTCTCTCACAGAGCAAATATATAATCACTGAAGTATAATGAATGAGTATAAGAAAATAAAGTACTAAGAGTGTGTTGATCAGTGTATGTTCATGTGTTCTCAGTTCTTGTTTTTTGCTCTTTGAATGCTCCATATATATAGATGATTTATAGTGTCCGTTAGAAGCAATTCAAACATGTCCGTTAGAGTCGTGTAGCAACGGTTGACCATTCTTCAATTTTGAAAACTATCTGTTTATAGTAGGTAGCGGTAGGTGAACGTTCGAACTTTTGTTTGACTTTTCACTTCTGGCATGATCTCTTCATTGTTTCTCTGTAAATGTGCTTGGAATACTAGTGCAATGAAGGGTTAATCATACAGATAACAAATCAATAATTATTCAAAACATCGATGAACCTTGTGTTTACAAGAAGGTTAGTGGGAGCATGTTGTATTTCTAGTGCTTTATGTAGATGACATCCTACTCATTGGGAATGATATTCCTACCTTGCAGAGTGTCAAGTCTTGGTTAGGAAAGTCTTTTTCAATGAAAGACTTAGGTGAATCCACCTATATCCTAGGGATTAGGATCTATAAGGATAGATCCAAAAGACTAATAGGCCTAAGTCAGAGCACATACATAGACAAGATACTGCATAGGTTCAGTATGCAGGATTCAAAAAGGGTTACATGCCCATGTCTCATGGCATCCATCTTAGCAAGGATCTGTGTCCTAGTACACCTGATCAGCGAGATCGCATGAGTAAGGTTCCATATGCCTCGGCCATTGGATCCATCATGTATGCCATGTTATGTACTCGACTGGATGTCTCGTTTGCCTTAAGTATGACCAGCAGATACCAACAAGATCTTGATAAGGGTCATTGGACTGCCGTCAAGAATATCCTAAAGTACTTAAGAAGGACTAAGGACTTATTTTTGGTCTATGGTGGATTGAATGATGAGCTCTACGTAACCGGTTACACAGATGCAAGTTTCCAAACTAACCAAGACGACCTTAAATCGCAATCTGGATATGTATTCCTCCAGAATGGTAGAGCAGTAAGCTGGAAGAGCTCCAAGTAGAGCACTAAAGTAGATTCTGCAATGGAAGCTAAGTATATAGCATCATTAGATGCAGCTAAAGAAGCTGTTTAGATCAGAAAGTTCATTACTGAACTAGGGGTGGTGCCTACCATCTCAAATCCAATAGATTTGTTCTGTGACAATAGCGGTGCTATTGCACAGGCCAAGGAGCCTAGGTCACATTAAAGGACCAAGCATATACTCAGGCGATTTCATCTTATTAGAGAAATCAATTATAGAGGTGATATAAAGATATGCAAAGTAGCAGGAGAAGATAATGTTGCTGATCCTCTTACTAAGCCACTTGCACAGGCAAAGCATGAGCGTCATGTTAGGGCAATGGGAATTAGGCAAATTAATGATTGCAACTAGGGCAAGTGGGAGGAGTTGGAAATTGTGCCCTAAGGGCCAATCATTGTACTTTGAACATTATTATTTTAATGAAATTTCTCCATTCTGTTATCATATTATTTGCATGTTAATTGTGATAATAATATCCTTGGATAATTCATAAAGATTGTCCTAAAATGTCCCTGGTCGGTCATCTATGTCAGAGTAGAGATGAAACATGATCAGTATGACTTTGATAAGATATGGAGATACGAATCAAAGTTTTAGGCACTTGTAAGAGTACAATGTGCTGGACCGACCCACTATGAGAAAGCTACATGGATCAAGTCATAAGCTTTTCTCATGTATAACCACGTCACAATGCCCTTAGACCTGAGATCATCATGGATTCCTACATGAGAGTTGTTAAGCTTTGAACCAGTCAAAAGTCACTTTTGACTGGGTGATGATAAAGGCTACGATCGGGCTTGGTGGTTTTTCATGCAGAGGAATATGAATGATCAAGATAGAATTTTTCCCTTACATTAGTAGAGAGATATTACTGGGCCCCTCGATGAGTGAGTCTGAGAAATGTATGGCCATACTATGATGAAAGGAGTTTCTGTCTCTGTTATCAGGCTACTCAGGAATCGAGAAAGTAATGGTCAGGAACAAGAGGATGACATTATCCATGCCTTATCCTTGATCGATATATCGTGTGACAAAAGGGACGTGACATGGTTGTATGACAGGTTGCATCGTGATAACGATCCTCTTATGAATTGGGTAGTCGTAATGTCTTGCTAGAGGCCGCTTGCGACTTTTGGGTTAGTATGGTTATTGGCCCACTGCCAACTTCATATGGGCCTACAGGGTCGCACACAAGAATGGCCCAACACGAGATAATGTTTAATTTAGGATGGACGAATTTTATACATATATATATAAGATATATATTTCAAAAATATATATATCTATATAATATTATTAAATATAATAATATCATATAATATATATATATACATATAAGATATATATTTCGAAAAAATATATATCTATATAATATTATTAAATATAATAATATCATATAATATATATATATATACATATACATATAAGATATATATTTCGAAATATATATCTTATATATTTATTTTCATTAATAAATATAAGATATAAAATATATATATATATATTTTATATATTTATTTTATATATATCTTATATATCTTATATATATCTTATATATATTTATTTTCATATTTTATATATATCTTATATATCTTATATATATTTATTAATGAAAATAAATATATAAGATATATATTTCGAAATATATATCTTATATGTGTGTGTATATATATATATATATATTATATGATATTATTATATTTAATAATATTATATAGATATATATATTTTCGAAATATATATCTTATATATATATATGTGTATATATATATATTATATGATATTATTATATTGTGTTAGTTTTAAATTTAATTTATTAAGATATATTAAATTTAATAACTAATATGATAGAGATATAGTTTCTCATATTTAATTTATGAAGATAAATTAAATCTAATGGCTCTTTATTTGGATTAAATAAATAGGTTAAATTAAAACTGTTGGACATATTTAATTTAAACTGAATTTATTTAATTAGCTCATCAAGATAATTAATTGTTAATTAATTTCAAAATTAATGATGATTAATTTTGAAATTTGAAAATAGCCCTCATAGGTTATAAACTTGATAGAGCAGATATATTCATATGCATATGAGAATTGAGAGCCGGAAGTGAAACCCTAGGAGACATTAGAGGCGCTAGCACGCAGTCTCAGTTGGAGAGCATTCGTGTGGATACCGATAGAGGGAGCGGACCTGACGTGTTGGCTCCTAGAGATCGTGAAAACTCTGAATCATAAAAAAAAAGGTATGAATCCTTCCAACTTGGTTTAAACGCCGTTGATAGATCCTCGATTAGGATCGGTGAAAATTTTAAAATTCTTCCGCTGTGCCTACCGATTCTAACAAGAAATACGGGGGATGAGACTATGTGACTATGTGTATATGTGACAGCTTGTATGTTGTGTTTCGTGCTGCTTGATGATGTCATTGCATGCGTTGTGATTATGTATGGTATAAGTGATTTGCTACTATTGGGATTCTTTGAATCTCATTCTTTCCATTGACTAACCTTCAGACAGGGTAAGTGGCTCCAAGGGAAAAGAGACGATCAAGGGCGGCTAAATCTCCTATAGGGCCATTTGATTTTGAGTTGTTGGTTATCAATTTTGGATGGGATTACTGTATATATATTTGGGATGATAATGTTGGTATGACCTTGTGTAATCCCCTAAATGAGAATTTATAAACCCTTAGTTGATATATATATATGAAAGCCGGGGATTGCCGGGATTTTGCTGTACACTCTGATATATATGAATGTAATTTGACTGCATATAATAGTTATAATCAAAATATGAATAGGAGACCGGGTTAAAACAATTTTGAAAGAGAGTTGTAAAAACCCTATCTCAAGGATGGGATTAGAAACAAAATTTTATCATTTGTTGGTCCCTAATTCATCTTTATTACGTTTTTTTGAATCATAATTACTGCTTATAAGGCAGGGGGTTACAGCTTGTCTTAGTGGGCCGTCAACCAACGGCGGGCTAGCTTGAACCTGGTGGGCTGGCCCATATTACGAGCTCTATCATGTAGTATAAATAATATAATTTCAAGATGTTATATAAATAATTCATTAATGGGGCCATTGGTTTTTTTTCCTTAAAGTTTGCAAATGTTCAAAAATAAATTACGGATTTGATATGATGAAGGGCAAATTAGTAAATAAAGTTTAGGGTTAATATAATCTTTAGTTCCTCAAGTTTATCCCTATTTTGATTTTGGTCCTTCAAATTTCAAACTATAAGTTTTAGTTTCTCAAGTTTCATTTTGTTTAGAATATTAGTTCGTATAACTCAATAAAAAAGTTGGACTACTTTATTCCTACGGGGACTAAAAACAATGGTTTGTAAATTGAGGGACAAAAACTAAAACAAAGTCAAATTTAAGGGACCAAAAATGATATTAACCATAAAATTTTAATTTAAAAATAGTTTTTTAGAATTATTTGGAATATTATTAATAAAGTGGTTTAGACCTGAGTGTTTGTTTTAAAATAAAGGGGAAGCTGTGTAATTAGGGAAAAATAGAAAGGTGGTCAGAGTATTTTACTTCGTTTAATATAACAATATGTATTTAATAATTAATAATGGTAGAAAAGGAAAAAATAGTTTAAATTTTGAGACAAAAAATGTTGCTAAAGACTTGCCCCAAGAGAGTGAAAGCTCTTGGAATATTTTAAAATGAAGCTATGTGTTTGTTGCAAAAACATGTTCTTATAAATTAAGGAATTTATATGAAGGGTTCTATAGGGGGTTATAACTCTAAAGATCACTAAGGTCATATCTCTTTAGTTTCTAAAGACACAAGAAAAGATGTGGTAACTACTACTTGGGGAAATGTTGTGTTGGTTTTTCAAGAAGACCTTACATACTATAAAAGTGTAGCTCTTCATGGAATAGTTATTTTAAATAACCAATGGTTATTTAAGTTATATTAGTTCATAAGAGTTCATGAATCTGACATATGTTTATAACTTTTAATTGAAGAGGTATTGCTTTAAGAGACACCACTACATAGTCTATAAATACCTTACTCTATCACTTCATTTGTGACATATGATACAACATTAGAAATTACACAACAATAAGAGATCAAACTCAATGCCTTTGTCTTTTAGTGCATAAAAGATAAAGTCAAATTATCACTTTGTAAAAGCCATTATTGTCTTGGCTTGAGTGTTGGGAGTGCAATTCATACTCGAGAGTCTTCATTGCATCCTACAGAAAATTCGCCCATCAATCCAAATCGCACCCTATAAGATAGGCATAGGTGGGCGCAAATTAAGCCTAAAGGAAAGTATTGCCCACAACTTAAAGACATTGTCTACTACTTTCTTCTTCTTCTCTTTTTCTTTTACTCCTCAAAGATCCAACCTCTCTAACAAAAGCTGCTTATAAAAAATAATGAATGGAGTAATTTATTTAACTTTTTTATTCTCTTAAAAAAAATTCAAATGGTTCTTATGTTAATGACTGGAGGGAGTATATAAAATATTTCAATCCAATATATCATCTAAATTTATAATTTTCTCCTCAAAGTATCCCTATTTATTTCACATAGAAAGGGGGGTTTCACCAAGAGTAGTTACAATTTTCATAATAAGAAAGAATATTATAGGCAAACTAACATATATTTGTTACAAAATAACTAATTTAACTAACTTTCTTAACATTAACAAATTGATTATCTAGTTCTCCTATTAAGGATAGGAAGAAAGGATTATATGAATAAAAAATTCCTAGTGGAATATATGTTTTTCACTAGAATTTTAATCTATATAAATTATATAATTTATTGAATGCTTTAATTTTACAAAAAATAATAATTCAGATAATAACAGAGTTAGAGACTAGGTGTGTCAGAAATTGACATACCTCCCTAGCTGAGGAGCGGGAGAGGTTTGCTTCTTTGTAACCTTATCACATTACTAGCTCCATCATTCTCTCCTCTGCGTTTCAAGCTTTATGATCCTTCTTCCCTCCCTCTCTATTTTCATGCCTCTACTTTGCATCCTAACAACCTTGTTTGTGTTCCTTGTTTTTGGATCAATGATTTGATTACCAAACTACAATGCTCATCACCTCTCCTTTTGTCAAAAACATTATCTATTCATATGTGTTCTTCACTCTAAGCGCATCTATGCCTCCAAGCTTCAATCTCTTATAACCATTTATTGGCAACTCAGGTAACCTGTTTCCATTGTCCAAGAAGCTCGAAATCACTTCTTGCTACACTTTCATAACTCTTTCGATGCTTGGTTTATATGTAACTATAGGATCTAGAGACTTTAAGGTATGCTCTATGTCTTCTCTCTTTGGATTCTGAACATCCCATTGTCTTCGATCACCATCACAGATGTTGTCATACCCTTATCTTATTTTTATCATTTTCAAAGAGCTTGTGCACAGTTTGGTGGGCACACAGGAATAGCATAAATATACTGATATATATAGTATATGATTACATTATGGCATTCCCCCACAAGGTTGGAAATATATACATTTCATCAAAAATATTCAAAATTAAAGACTATATATAACCATGAACTTCATCTCAGAAAGCATGTCTGTCAGTTCCTCATATCTATGTCCTTGCTTTTTAAGTCGCTGGTACCCATTGAGATATTTATATTTAGAAAAAAGGGTGAGATTCCAAGGAATACTAGTAGAAACATATTATTGTTCACACAAAATGCAATAAGTAGATATGATATGCACCATGTATGCATCAATTAATGAACAATATAAACATCATTGTTATGTATACATGAGTAGGGCTTTAGCCCTACTAATCGTACACCAGTTGTATTCTTACTCAATTCTTAGTGTAAGTGCACTTTTGGTACTAATTGCCCCTTTTAGGCAAACTATGTTCATTAATAAAAGCACAAACAAGGCAACCATACAATCATATGAACTATGGCATGATGTATAAAGGATAATGTCCTTACCTTAAGTCTCTTTTACCTCGTAAATTTCACCTCGAACAACGTGCCAACCTCAGGCTCCCAACTTGGTCTTAAAATATCAAATGTATAAGAATTAGGTTAAAACCCATTAATGTACCATGTTAGACACTTCCATAGTATTTATAGTGGTCATATTAGCCTATGGAAAAAATTTACCAAAATGTCCTCAGGGGTTTGGCCCGGCCCGCCATACCCGGTCTGACTATACTTTTCTTGAAATTTTGACTGGGGTTATTCTGACATATTTTCGCCCAAGGAATATATTTCAGGACTCAAAATTACCAAATTCACTGCCAAAAGATGAAATTGCCCTTGGTAGCCCCACTATCTAGGTCTCAGGGGCATTTTTGTCATTATGATGTTTCGGCCTTTTCCAAAAAGGGACCAACTGTAACTCTATTAGGATCGGCAGGCACAGTGGAAGAATTTTTTTAAAAAAATTTTTCCGATCCTAATCGAGGATCTATCAATGGCGTTTAAACCGTGTTAGAAGGATTCATACCTTTTTCAATCTCTAGGAGCCAACACGTCAGGTCCGCTCCCTCTACCGATATCTACATGAATGCTCTCTAACACGGACTGCGTGCTAGTGCCTCCAATGTTTCCTAAGGTTTCCCTTGCGGCTCTGAAATCTCATACGTGTATGAGTATATCTGCTTTATCAAGTTTATAACCTATGAGGGTTATATTCAAATTTCAAAATTGATCTTCATTAATTTTGAAATTAATTAAAAATTAATTATCTTGATGAGCTAATTAAACAAATTCAGTTTAAATTAAATTTGTCCAACAGTTTTAATTTAACCTATTTATTTAATCCAAATAAAGAGCCATTAGATTTAAGTTATCTTCATAAATTAAATCTGAAATACTATATCTTTATCATGTTAGTTATTAAATTTAATATATCTTAATAGATTAAATTTAAAACTAACATAATATAATAATATCATATAACACACATACACACATATATAAGATATGTATTTTGAAAATATATATGTATATAATATTATTAACGAATTTTATATTATATATATATATATATAAATATAAAATTCATCCACCTTAAATTAAACATTATCTCGTATCGAGCCATTCTTGTGTGCAACCCTGTAGGCCCATATGAAGTTGGTAGTGGGCCAATAACTGTAATAACCCATAAGTTGCAAGCGGCCTCTAGCAAGACATTACGATTACCCAATTCATATGAGGATCGTTAAGACGATGCAACCTGTCATACAACCATGTCATGTCCCTTTTATCACATGATATATCGATCAAGGATAAGGCATGGATAATGTTATCCTCTTGTTCCTGACCATTACTTTCTCAATTCATGAGTAACCTGACAATATAAATGGAAACTCCTTTCCATCGTAATATGGCCATACATTTCTCAGACTCACTCATCGAGGGGCCCAGTAATATCTCTCTACTAATGTGAGGGACACATTCCATCCTGATCATTCATATTCCTCTGCATGAAAAACCACCAAGCCCGATCATAGTCTTTATCGAGTGTGTTTGGAACAGCGATAGGAAAATAGAGTTTCTCAATTTAGCGTTTGGTAATTTTATTTTTGGTAAAAGGCTGATTGTGTAATGTGATTTATGTTTGGAACAGCAATTGTATAAATGACTTTTGCAAAAGTAAAACTTGTTTGGATTGACTTAAGCACAAGTGAATTTTATGATAATAGTAAGAGAGAGTGGGTGAAAAAATATTTTAAAGGGTTAAAAACACCAAAAAATAGTTTAAAATAATTTTTGGAACTGAAAAAGTACATTAAAGATAAAATTGCAATCAGTCTGATAACACATTGAGTACAGTTGAAAAAATATTTTAAGGGTTAAAAGCACCAAATAATAGTTGAAATTAATTTTTGTAGCAAAAAAAGTACATTAAGGGTAAAATTGCAATAAGTCTGATAGTACACTGGACACAACTGAAAAAATATTTTAACCATTCTCACTCTCCCCAAAAGATAAATCAGTAAAAGCTGAGAAATGGAGCTTATGGCAAAAGCTATTAAGATAGAATTAAGCTCGATTGCTCACTTTGGGAAACAAACACTCACAATTTTTTTTCAAATGGGCAATTTGGCGTTTGCTAATCAATTGGGCGTTTGGTGGGTCCAAACGCCTCCTCAAACACATACATCATCACCTGGTCAAAAGTAACTTTTGATTAGTTCAAAGCTTAGTAACTCTCATGTAAGAATTCATGATAACCTCAGGTCTAAGAGCATTGTGATGTGGTTATATATGAGAAAAGCTTATGACTTGATCCATGTAGCTTTCTCATAGTGGGTCGGTCCAGCACCTTGTACTCTTACAAGTGCTTAAGACTTTGATTCGTATCTCCATATCTTATCAAAGTCATACTTGTCTTGTGTCATCTTTGCTCCCGCATAGATGACCAACCAGGGACATTTTAGGATAATTTTTATAATTTATCCAAGGATACAATTATCATAGTTAACATGCAAATAATATGATAATAGAATGGAGAAATTTCATTTAATTAATAGTGTTCAAAGTACAATAATTGGCCCTTTGGGCATAATTTCCAACATCTTCCCACTTGCCCTAGGTACAATCATTAATTTGTCTAATTCCCATTGTCCTAACATTTCGCTCATGCTTTGCCTGTGTAAGCGTCTGAGTAAGAGGATCAGCAACATTGCCTTCTCCTGCTACTTTGCATATCTATATATCACCTCTATCATTGATTTCTCTAATAAGATGAAATCGCCTGAGTATATGCTTGGTCCTTTGATATGACCTAGGCTCCTTGGTTGTGCAATAGCATCGCTATTGTCACAGAATAAATCTATTGGATTTGAGATAGTAGGCATGACTCCTAGTTCATTAATCAACTTCTATTGTAGAATCTGCTACAGTGCTATGCTTGGAGCTCTTCTAGCTTATTGCTCCACCATTTAGGAGGAATATGTATCCAAATTGTGATTTAAGGTTGTCTTAGTCAGTTTGGAAACTTGCATCTGTGTAACCGGTTACACAGAGCTCATCATCTAATCTACCATAGACCAAAAATAGGTCCTTAGTCCTTCTTAAGTACTTTAGGATATTCTTGACTGCAGTCCAATGACCCTCACCAAGATCTTGTTGATATTTACTGGTCATACTTAAAGTAAATGAGACATCTGGTCGAGTACATAGCATGGCATACATGATGGATCCAATGGCTGAGGCATATAGAACCTTATTCATGCGATCTCACTAATAAGGTGTAGTAGGACATAGATCTTTACTAAGATGGATGCCATGAGACATGGGCATGTAGCCCCCTTTTTGAATCCTGCATACTGAACCTATGCAGTATCTTGTTTATGTATATGCTCTGACTTAGGCCTATTAGTCTTTTGGATCTATCCCTATAGATCATAATCCTTAGGATATAGGTGTCTTTACCTAAGTCTTTCATTGAAAATGACTTTCCTAACCAAGACTTGACACTTTGCAAGGTAGGAATGTCGTTCCTAATGAGTAGGATGTCATCTACATAAAGTACTAAAGATACAACTGTGCTCCCACTAACCTTCTTGTAAACAAAAGGTTCCTCAATGTTTTGAATGAATCCAAACTCTTTGACTACTTGTTCAAAATGATGATTCCAGCTTTGAGATGCTTGTTTCAATCCATAAATGGATCTTTGAAGCTTGCAAACTTTAACAGAGTTCTCTGGACGCATAAAACCTTCAGGTTGTGTCATGTACACATCCTCAAGGAGCTTTCCATTAATGAAGCCTGTTTTAACGTCCATCTGTCATATTTTATAGTCATAATATGCTGCAATGGCAAGAAGGATTTTGATTGATTTGGCTATTGCAACTGGGGAAAAGGTTTCATCATAGTCTATACCATGAGTTTGAGTGAATTCTTTTGCAACTAGTAGTGTCTTGAAGACATTTACATTGTCATCCATGTCAGTTTTCTCCTTGAAAACCCATTTGCACCCGATGATTTTTAAACCTTCAGGTGGATCGACTAAGGTCCATACCTAATTGTCGTCCATGGATTGCATTTTAAACTTCATGGTATTTAGCCATTTCTCGGAGTTTGGTCTTACTATGGCTTCTCGATAGGTGGTTGGCTCATTTTGCTCAATGAGCAACACATCACTACCATTGTAATCAGAAATCTATATCTTTGAGGTTGATACCGTGTCCTATCAGATATTCATGGACCTTGTGTTACTTGAGGAGGCTCAGCAACTTGTTGTGAGTCTTCTTTAATTTCTATCTGTGGTTCTGTACTATCTTGTGACTCTCGAACTTCTTCGAGATGTACCTTGCTCCCATTGGTTGTTTTAGAGACAAACTCTCTTTCTGGAAACTTACCATTTCAAATAACAAACACTTTGTTATCAGTGGGATTGTAGACATAGCATCCTTTCGTTTCTTTCGGATACCCCATGAAAAGGAACTTTGAGGACCTAGACGCTAATTTATCTGAGGCTTGTTTAACATATACCTCACATCCCCAAATCTTGAGAAAAAATAAACTTGGTTTTTTTCTGGTCCATATCTCATGTGGTGTCTTTTCAATTGCCTTAGATGGAACACAATTTAGTGTGAATGCAGCTGTCTCTAGAGTATGTCCCCAAAAGGATGCTGAAAGGTCTGTTTGACTCATCAAAGATTGAACCATATCTAATAGTGTTCGATTCCTCTGTTTAGAAACGCCATTCTGTTGTGGTGTTCCTGGAGGAGTCAGTTGTGAGATTATCTTTTAACTCCTAAGATGGTCAATAAAGTCTTGGCTCAAATATTCACCACCTCGATCAGATTAAAGCGCTTTAATTGTTTTGCCAAGTTGGTTTTGTACTTCATTTTGGAATATTTTGAACATTTCAAAAGATTCAGATCTATGTTTTATTAGATAGATATAGCCATATCTACTAAAGTCGTCTATAAATGTAA
This sequence comes from Inga leiocalycina, assembly GCA_963242795.1. Taxonomy (NCBI): domain Eukaryota; kingdom Viridiplantae; phylum Streptophyta; class Magnoliopsida; order Fabales; family Fabaceae; genus Inga; species Inga leiocalycina. The sequence continues at coordinate 63,997,036 of OY725320.1, forward strand.
TGAAGTAGACATAACCTCCTCTAGCAGCTATATTTAATGGTCCACATACATCTGTATGTATAAGGCCCAATAATTCAGTGGCCTTCTCACTATGCCCAGTAAAAGGTGCCTTTGTTATCTTTCCTAATAAGCAAGATTTAGATGTATTATATGATTCAAAATCAAATGAATTTAGAAATGCGTTTCTCATTTATATGGCCGAGATGACATTGCCATAGGTAGGTCGGATTCAAAATGTTTAACTTTATCCTTTTAGTAATTACGTTATAGATATTCCCATTATTAAGATGTTCCAAATTTAATATATAATGACCAACATGCAAATCACCATCAGCATATAAAATGTCATTACGATAAATATAATATTTACCATTCCTAGTAATGGAAGTATAACCTTCCTTATCCAAATAAGAAAGAGAAACAATGTTACTACTCAAAGCAGGAACATAATAGCAATTGTTCAAAACTAACAAAAGCCCACTGGGTAGAACTAATTCATAAGTGCCTACGGCTAAAGCAGTAACTCTTGCTCTGTTTCCAACTCGTAGGTCCACCTCGCCCTTCTTCAACTTTCTACTATCCTTTAGACCCTGCACATTTGTACAAATGTGAGAACCACATGCAGTATCTAATACCCATATAGAGGAAGTAGAAAAATGAATATCTATAACATAAATACCTGAAGCGATAGCCCTGCTATTCTTCTTGTTCTTTTTCATATCTTCCAAGTAGAGTTTGCAATTCCTCTTTCAATGAACGAGTTCATTGCAGAAGTAGCAGACTCCTTCCTTTGGAGGCTTTGCCTTCTTGGGTGCAGGCTTGGTTTCGGGCTTGTTTGACTCTTTGGACTTACCACTTGAGCCATTACCCTTCCATTTGCCATTCCCTTTCTTTTTCATACCCTTTCCTTTCTGAACCATCAAAACAGTATTGTGCTTTTTCTTAATGCTCTGTTCAGCAGTTTTAAGCATCCCATGCAGTTCAAAAATTGATTTCTCCATGTTGTAATTCATAACAAACTGGTCATAACTCTTCGGGAGTAAGTTCAGGATCAAATCTATAGCTAACTCCTGGCTCATGAGAAATCTAAGCCTCTCAAGGTGATCAATATAACCTTTCATCTTTAACACATGAGTACTAACTGATGCACATTCAGCCATCTTACAGGAATGTAAGGCCTTTGTGGTCTCATTCCTTTCTTGCCTTGCCTATTGGTGGAACATTTCCTTGAGATGGACAATCATCTCATGAGCCTCCATAAGTTCCAGATCTCTTTAGAGCTCTGGAACCATAGTGGCAAGCATCAGGCAACCTTCATCCACAGAGTCATCCTTATGCTTTATGTAAGCATATCTCTGAGCTCTTAGAGCATTGGCTGCTGGCTCCTCAGGAATGGGTTGATCTAGGACATAAGCCTTTCTTTCCTGCTTGAGAACAATTCTCAAATTCTTGAACCAGTTAAGAAAGTTTGTCCCATTGAATTTGTCCTTCTCAAGGACCGATCACAACAATAGTGTAGCAGTATTACTAGTCGATATGATTTTACAATTAAAATATGCAAAGTTAGTTAGTAATTTCCCACTAGATTAACAACCCTCAAAATAATTAGTGGGCTAAGATCCATATTTGGCTTAAACTTAAGTCCGCTTTGGCAAGACGCTTAAATTCAAGTTATTTATGTAGGTAACCCATTTACCAATTACATCACATGTAACTCTTAGATGTTTATGGGATTTGATCATCATATGATCCGTCATGTTTAATCCCATCTAACGCCTTGAAATTTGAAACCGTTTTGTTAATCTCAATTAAGTTAAAACAATAATGAATATTGTGAGCAATACCATTACTCATACTTGTCTCATCAAGATAACTCAAGTGCATTAACTTTGGTGGTTTCCACAATTGAGCGATCTAGGTTTTGACAAATATTCATTAGTTGACGTCATTATGACTTAAGATTTGATTAGAGGGCTCAATTAATTAGTCTTATTTATATGAATGCAATCGTGGTCGTATCTCATACAGATAAATACATATAAACGCAAAAGTATTCATGCAATGATCTAATCAAAAGCATAATTTAAACGTGACATAATATGGATTACCTAACCTAAAAGAAATACATTGAGAGAAACCTCGTTTAAACATTCGAGGGGAGTAAGAAGAGAAGAGAATGTACATTGAGAGTATTTAGAGGAAGGCACAACACGTAGGCTGTATTTAAATATTACAACCTTTTGTAAAAATCTAAAGCCATGTTGTTCACCATACCCAAACAAGTATGAAGAATAAACCACAACAAGAATTCATACAATATTAAAAGCAATAAATGTCACGATCAGATTATATTGCGCTACGAACAGGTAGTCAAGGCAGCACCCCTGGAGCTTTTAAAAAAAGTCACATTCCTTTTAAAAGAAATATTTGAAAAATTTTAAATTTTAAAAATTTCTGACCTAATTTTTTAAAATATTTGTTTCAGTCTAGTTCTAAAGGGATTTCAGCCTAGTTTCAAAAAACACAACAACGACCCAGAACACTTCTGATCCATATTGTCTTCCACATAGTTTCGGATCCCTAATACTTGAGTAGATATCCAAACTTAGATCCGATTGGATTGCCACCAACTATGATCTCAGGTACCCTATGTAACCCCCTTCCCACCTGAGGCCGAGATTAAGTTCTCAAACTCATAATTAAATTGTACTTATAGACCATAATGAAATTGGGACTTGTTAAGATACTCATTTGCCCAATAATCGGATTTGCAAAAACTTTTTCAAACATATTCACAATGGTCTCAAATTCCCAATATGAAATAATAATGGCCTGAACAGGTGGGTTCCATTCACAAATATCAGAGTGCAAGTAAATTCCCGACACACTCGGGTTCCATTCATAACAAAAAGGGATTTACAAAAGGCACATAGCCTACAATTCATACCCTTTTACTTGGGGATTACACAAAATCTACTATATACAATTCCAAAATATACAATGATAACCATAATCTCCAAAATATACTCCTAAACAGGAGTTCTAACTACTCTTCGTCGCCCGCTTGCCTCTCGATCCTTCGGCCCTGTCTAAAAGGTTTAATTTTGGGAGAGTGAGATTCTAAAGAATCCCCGTAGTAACAAGTCAATCATATAATGTACAACAATAATGCATGTAATCAAATCATCATCCACACAAGCAACTACAACGGCAGTTGCAGCGGCAATGGTTAGTATGACACATGTCATCCCTGACGATTGCTCACACTGAATTGCTCACGTTGTATTGCATCACAACAATCAACACAGTATAATTCACCACAGCTGGGATCCATATAAAGCATATCATATTCACAAGCCACATAGGCAAGATACATATACACAGCCCACGGCTGGTTCTCACATACGCCGCCCCCACGGGTCGGATTCACAAAGATCCATGTCGATTACCACGGCAGTCCAACGGCCGACTAGAGATGACCACTGTCACTCCCTATACGGCTCACGTTGACCTGCTCGCGCCGTAATAGACCATGGCACACATTTCACAAGTTCAATGATAAGATATGCATACCAAAACATCATACAAGATATGAGAGAAAAGTCACTACCTGAGTTCTTCCGGGCGTGTCCTAGCGCCGGTCTCTCCCGAGGAAGGCAAATATCAAATCCTATTTTCACAATTAGGGACGAAGAGTTATTCTCTATTCCAAGGCTTAATCCACTTTATAATACTTAATTGGTTATCATTATTGCTCTTTTAGAGTCATTAAACACCCCTAACCAAACTCCTAAAGGGTAGGAAAAACTATCCCAAAGATCCCTTTTTGGAAGCACAAAAACTCAGATTTTACACTGCCTCACTCGAGCACAGATGGCCGTGCTCGAGCACAAATGTACGGACACTCGAGTGAAGATGGCCTCACTCGAGCACAGGTACGGATATCACTCGGGCACAAGAGAGAGTGAGAGCAGAAAGCACTTGCCCGAGAGCACAACACCTTCCAAGGAAACGGATTACTCGAGCACAAAATCCTCACTCGAGCACAAGTACGGAATTCACCTCAAGCACAAGGAAGTGAAGACAGAAAGCACGTACCCGAGAGCACAAGAGAAAGCACATCAGCCCAAATGGCTCACCGTGCTCGAGCACACACGGCTCACTCGAGCAGACAGCCCCCTGCTCGCGAGTGAGAAGGCGCACTTGCGCACCTTACCCGCGAGTGACAACCTGCGAGCACGAGCTCACTCGAGCAGACACCCAGTGCTCGCGAGCATGCTTGCGAGTGTCAGAGCACACTCTTGGCATCCACCAGCGAGTGAAAACCCGAGAGAAACCCTTCACTCTGAACTAACACCCTCACTCGAGCACAAAGCGATGCACTCGAGCATCAATCATAAAAACCCAGGTGCACTCGAAGCACAAAAGGGAAAACTCTCGCATCACTCGAGCACGATCATCCTGTGCTCGGGTGATATTCATCCTTCACTCGAGCACACCCCTGTCTGCTCGAGTGAATGCCTCAGATATCAGAGAACGCAGAAAGCAGAGGCACTCTCCTTAACCTTTGCCCAATTGATTCCTATGGACTCAAAACTTAACCCAAAGCCATTCCCACACAAAAACACCCAACAAACTCAATGGAATACTCAAAATCATCAAAATCCTATTCCATTATCATGCTTTGGGTTTTGGGCATTAAATTCAACAAGATACCTCTTTCAACAAAACTTCATATCTCAACTTCTAATCAATCTATCTATCACATACTCATTCCAAAACACCATTCTCATGCCAAAAACATACCAAATGAACAGTGGCATCCAATTTTCGGATTCAAGCCAAATTTCCAGAATTTAGAAACTATTCCAAATGGTATGAAACATAGATAGATAGATTGGTTTTACTCACCTTATCAACTTCTCCAAAGAGAGTTCTTGATCCACCAACAATCAATTTTCGTGTGATCACAAACCACACCAAATGGCCACACTACACACACCCAAATGAAGCCCATTACTCAAGGATCAACATTAAGGAAGTGAGTTTGAGCAATGGAAATTATTTACCTACTCAAAATCCAAGCTTTTCTTCCTTCAACAATGGAGAAAGAGAGAAGAGAGAGAGAGCACGTGAGAGAGAGAGATGAGATGGAGAGATGGAGAGAGAGAGGGAAAAGTGAACTTTTGTCCCCATGTGGCCCATCCAATGGTCACCACCATGCCACATGTCAGCATCTCATTTATTCCCACTAAAGCTCACCACACCTCAACACATAGGATTCCGACCCACGGTCAAGGAATCACCACCATTGATCTTAAATACCACACATATGCACTAATATTTCCAATTTCCACTAATTATGACATTAACTCATATTGTCATAAAATACATAATAATCCCAATTAAATTCATAATTATCATTAATAATCATGATTATCCCTTAATCAAAAATTGGGATATTACACCCTACCCGATTTCATGCTATCCAAAAACAAAAATCACATACATGTTTCAAGATATACATGTTCGGAAATGAAAACGAAAGCAATTTCGAGATTTAATTTAAATGAAAACAAAAATTAGTGGAATTTCAAGATCATATCTTTCAAAATAGTTTCGTTTCGTGTTAACTAAATCACATACATTTTCGAACGTTTCTTATAAACATACGTACATATCCCATATATATATATATATATCACATGTATAAGAATCATAAACTCAATTTAAACGCACAATTGACTTAACTCTGATGCCATTGTTAGGATCGGTAGGCACAGGAGAAGATTTTTTTTTAAAAAAATTTTGCCGATCCTAATCAAGGATCTATCCACAATGTTTAAACCAAGTTAGAAGGATTCATACCTTTTTCAATTTAGGGTTTTCGATCTCTAGGAGTCAACACGTCAGGTCCGCTCCCTCTACCGATATCCACACAAATGCTCTCCAACATGGACAACTTGCTAGTGTCTCCAATGTCTCCTAGGGGTTCCTTTGCGGCTCTGAATTTTCATGCGTGTATGAGTATATATGCTCTATCAAGTTTATAACCTATGAGGGCTATATTCGAATTTCAAAATTAATCTTCATTAATTTAAAAATTAATTATGAATTAATTATCTTGACGAGCTAATTAAATAAATTCAGTTTAAATTAAATCTGTCCAACGATTTTAATTTAACCTATTTATTTAATCCAAATAAAGAGCCATTAGATTTAAGTTATCTTCATAAATTAAATCTGAGATACTATATCTCTATCATGTTAGTTATTAAATTTAATATATCTTAATAGATTAAATTTAAAACTAACACAATATAATAATATCATATAACACACACACACACATATAAGATATGTATTTCAAAAATATATATCTATATAATATTATTAATGAATTTTATATTATATATATATAATTCGTCAATCCTAAATTAAACATTATCTCATGTTAGGTCATTCTTGTGTGCGACCCTGTAGGCCCATATGAAGTTGGCAGCGGGCCAATAACTGTACTAATCTATAAGTCGCAAGCGGCGTCTTGCAAGACATTATGACTACCTAATTCATATGAGGATCGTGTTAGAACCGGCTGACACCCAAGAGGGGGGTGAATTGGGTGTAAGGTAAAAACTTAAGAACTTTGGAAATCTTTTCGCATCTTAGAGGAAGCAATAAATATGAAAGTAATGAATCATAAATCACAGATAGATATTTAAATGATATATGCTGGAAGTATAAGAGCTTAGGGAAGAGAATATGCAAACTGTGATTTATCCTGGTTCGGTCCAATCCACGATGACCTACGTCCAGTCCCCAGGCTCCTCCTGAGATTTTCAATCCACTATCTTCCTCAAGTTTAACCGGGTACTTGAGAACCACTACAATCTCACAAGTTTGATCCGGGCACTTGTGAAGCCTTTACAATTCTCGCACTGAGATTACTCCCCCTTACACACCGTAAGATTACAACCAAGTTGCTCCCCCTTACACACCGTAAGGATACAACTTTGATGATGAAAGATTACAATCAATCTTCTCTCTTAGAAGTGAATAAGATGAACACTGAAGTACAATACAAATAATATCTCTCTCAAAGGTAAATCATATAGAAGCTAGAGAAACAGAGAGTATGTGTGATGAGTATTGATGTCAGGATGTTGGCATTTGGACGATGTATACTCTGAGTCTTACTTCTGTTTTGGATGATCTTCTATTTATAGCTGATGAGGATTGATGACCGTTTGAGCATTTCAACATGTCCGTTAGAGTGACGCGGCTTTGTTTGACCGTTCTTCGATTTTGAAAACTAGCCGTTGGAACGTTGGCCGCTCCGCTCCGTAAACTCAACTTTTATCTCTTCTCATCATCTCTTCATTGTTTTACTAGAAAAATGCATTAAACACTAATACAATGAAGTGTTAGAGTGATTAGAAGCAATAAGAATGAGTTATATGATCATTCCATTGATTTCCAGAATTTTCGGGACGTTGTTCTGTTTTCCTGGGAAGCATTACTCGAGTGCTTACTAGAGTAAACATCAAGTTTCTTCACAGGTTACTCGAGTGGCTACTCGAGTGGCCTTCCATTTTCTGCATAGCTTACTCGGGTAGTAACTTGAAGTTCTCTCTTCATGCACAGTGCTTTACTCCAGTAGTGACTTGAAGTTTTCGTCAATAACTCTTCATGTACAGTGATTTACTCCAGTAGTGACTTGAAGTTTTCGTCAATAACTCTTCATGTACAGTGATTTACTCCAGTAGTGACTTGAAGTTCTCGTCTAAATAGTGTTTTACTCCAGTAGTGACTTGAAGTTTTTGTGCTTTACTCCAGTAGTGACTTGAAGTTTTCGTCCAAATAACTCTTCAAGTTTTGCTAGCACAGTGCTTTACTCGAGTAGCTACTCGATTATTCATTAAAGTTTCCTCGAGTACATACTCGAGTATCATCGGGAAAAACTTTGATGAACTTTAGGTTTTTGCTTACCACAGTGAGTTACTCGAGTAGCTCCTCGAGTATCATTGGTAGGATTGAAAATGCCGAGAGCAACCGCAAGTGATCTACATGGTTACTCGAGTACTTACTCGAGTAACGTTGGCAGGCCGAGAGCAATTGGAAGTTTTCTATCTGATTACTCGAGTACCTACTCGAGTAAAGTCTTTTGTTATCAACTAGTTACTCGAGTGGTGCCTTCAAGTAAATTCTTGATTTTGACTCGAAACATGGCAAATTATATATTATCGGAAATCCCTCATTATCTACATTCCAATGCAACAAGAATCAACTCCAAACTCGTTGTGTACAGAAAGTTATGATCCAAAGAGTATCTCCTGTTCTTAGACAATCCTGAAATCACGAGCAGCAACTTCCAGAAGTCATAACTCTTAGGATATAGCTTCCAATGTGACAAATTATATATCGATGGAAAGCTCTTTGAGTCGTCTTTCATATGGCACCGGTTTCGTCCCAATCCGATGTGTAGTTTGGGAGTTATGTCCAAAATACCGAAGCTGTCCAGGAATATGACGGTGATTCATGTGTCGACTTTCGAGGCTTATATCTCTCTCATCTGACCTCTTTTGAATGTGATCTTGGTGTAAAACGTTCGTGTTGGAAGTCTAGTTTCCAATGCTGCCAGTTTCAGTTCGATACGACATGTGGTTGGAGAGATATCATCAAAATACCGAACCTCTGTTCTACCGCGCGAAAAACAGAGTGCCCATTACTTCAAGTTCCGCCTCGAGTGATTCATCAAATAACCCGGCAGATTACTCGAGTAAGGCCTCGAGTAAACACCTCCAAAATCAGATAATACCATATTACTCGAGTGATTACTCGGGTAATCATCCCCAAAGGTACCATAGCTTCCGTATACATCATTTTAGCTTCGTATTGACCCATTCCAACTTCCGTATGATCATAGAAACCTCCGGTATCACTTCTAGGAGCTTGAATCTTGATATTCTCATGTGATCTTGCAAGTTTTTCTTTCTTTAATCTCTTTCTTCTTGTTTTTCCTCTTGATGATCATTTTTCATAATCCAACTTCAATCTTCTTGATGAATATCTTCAATCTTCATCTTTCTTTCTTCTTTCTTCAATTCCTTGCCTCTTGATTTTCTTCTTGATGATTATTCTCCATTTATGAGGCATTATAATATCAACCCACAATGATGTCTATGACTAATCTACAAGATATACAACATTAAATATGGTAGTTAGTCAATGTGGAAGATAAGTATATTATACAAACTTTTTGCTCATATTTAACATCTATATTTGACATCATCAAAGCTATTCATATCTAACATTCTCCCCCTTTTTGATGATGACAAATCCTTCAAGAAAATATATATGAGTTATAAAAACTCTATAAGAACAATATATTTTTCTTGCCTTTCTCTCCCCCTATTTGACATCAGCAAAAAGTTTGAAGTATAAAGAAGAAAGACTTGTAGAGAAGTAATATGAAGTCAAATGAGAAATGTCATTCTCCCTATTAATCAAAATAAATGCATCAAAAAAACAAGTTTCTCTCCCCTGTTTTGAAAGTAGTTTCATTTATAATGTGATGTAAATGAAAAATGGTTTTCCTGAAAAACACATTTGAAAGAATATGGAAAGGTTTTCAAGAAAAACTTTCATAATCAAGGATAGGCAAAGTAAGCTCAAAATATAAAGAGAGGGTTTAGAAATGCTCATGTAGTTTTTGGAAAATGATGAAGTGCTCCATGAAGTCCGTTGCTTCCTTTTCTTGTTGTGTAGATCTATGATGTTGTGTTCACCATACTTTTGAAGCGCAACTTTGATGAATAAATTTCATAGGAGTGAACTATAGCTGGCTTAGTGGTAGACTCTGAAGTGTGCTCAATAAGAAGCTCAGGAATAGCCTTCCTTAGAATGCTACCAAAATCATCCTGATTTGTGCCTTTTGTTGCTTTGAGTGTTGCAGCCAATCATCTTTCCTCAAAGTGTATATATTCTCCTTTTAGTGTGTTGAGGAATGATTTTGCATAGAGCCAATTCTCCTACTATAAAAGCATTCTTGCAAAGAGAATGGTTAGTGCAATCAAGTATCAAATTTATTGTATAAACCAAAGCCATCCTTTCTATATGATATGCTAAAACTTAAGATCATGAAAGGAAAATATAAGATTAACTCATCATCAAAACTAATTAAAACATAGTGAATTCAGATGGGTATGTTAAAAGGATTTTCTTTTAATAAATGAGATGAGCTTTTAATATATAAAACATATGTGAATGTGAAGCTCCCTCTTAATGAATGCATGGCTTTTTTTTTAAAAAAAAAAATCATGAGCAATACAATTAATAACTCTCTTGAATTTTGTAAAATCATTGGAAATTTTGTAGAGAGAATGAGTATGAAAATATGAAGATTAGAGAAAAATCAAGTTGAAAATGATGATGCTATTCAGGGTTTTAAGGTTGTAACCCTGTATCCCTTGAGTAGTTAATCGAGTAATTCTACTCAACCATCACTCGGGTGCTCACCCGAGTGATGCAACTCAGAGAATTTTAATTAAGTAAGAATACAATACCTCACTCGAGTAATATCGTAATCACTCGAGCCATAATCCTCTAAAGTCCGTTGATGCATCGTTAGATACTCACTGTCTGATGATGTGATTAGTACTGAAAGATTCTGAAGCATAATCTCTTAGGCACTTTAGGATACCAGGATGAGCTCATAATAAAGCCTTGAAGTTCTGGTTGATTGAACCATAGAGTTGTCTAATCTTGCCATTCACAGAAGTGATGAACTCAGCATGTTTGTAGCAAGCTTTGTGTGATTGTTGAGCTCCTTTCTCTGATAGCCTTGGATAGATGGACTAAAGAATGAAGGACCAGGGAGACCAACTCTAGCAAAGTGTTGTCTCTCATTTATTCTTGAAGTCTCAGCTTTCATCCTCTGTGCCTCTTGTGAGTAAGATTCAGACTTACTTGGAGTAATTGTGAATTACTTGAAGGTATACTTGAAGTAATTGCCGATTACTTGAAGGTATACTTGAAGTAATTGCAGATTACTTGAAGTAACTTCTGATTACTTGGAGTAAGTCCTGTAGAAGTATATATATACCTCTTATTCTCTGACAAACATGATCTTTCCAGTATTCTTCCCCTCCTTGCTTATAATCTAGGCCATTATGTGGTAATTCTTCCCAATGAAGTGATTGAATTGGCCTTGTTCGCCATAGCTCTAGTGTATGTATATCAGATAATGCAATAGAGATCACACATAAAGCTAAGGTTGAAGTTAAGAACCCTCATTAGCTTTCATGATTTGATGATTTTACACTTCTTAGGCTCGTTGTACTCCTTGAGAAGTCTAGTGGGAGAGTATTGAAGCCCAAGCACTTATTAATCTTTGAAGCTAAGATGGTGACACTCTAATCTCTGATTATTATCTCCAATGTTTGTGCCTTCTTCAAAGCATAATTCAGCAGGATCCATATCGTGGAAGAGATGTCTAACTTCCTTTGGTAGTAGGGAAGATGAAGGAATAACCAAGACTCATAATTATGAGACTTGTTCTTGACCTTGAATTGAACACCGTCGAGGCTACTAAGAGATTTTTCTTTCTCTGACTGCATCACTAGCTACTTACTTGTGGTGTCACTTGAACGATACCATAAATTTTGCTTATGCTCACATTGCAATATTGTCAGTCACGCCTCCTCTATTAGCCTCTGATCTTTGTATCCAAAAGTAGAGCATTTTGATTAATTCCTGCAAAAGTATATGCTCTTTGGTACCCAACTTTCTCTTGGGTCCATACAGTATCAAATATTGTAACTCTTATGCTCTTATACAACTGAATCATATGATATTTGAGCAAAGAGTATAATAATCAACAAAGACCAGAATATAATTTTACTCAATTAAATAAATTCAAGCAATTGAATCATAAAGGGCAACGAACAAATAATACTAAGAATGATGATTTCAAAGATCAATGACAATTTGTAAATACACTTTTTTAAAAAAATTAAGTCATTGATAAGATTTTCATGCAATCAATGTAAGTCAGATCAAAGAGAGTTGAAAACTTATTCATAATGACCAACTATTATGAAATGAAAAATTATGGATGAAATCAAATTTCCCAAGAATGATCATGAGATATGCACATTGTTTCAAATCTCAGATGTAATTTCAAATTATAACAATGTATTGTAAAATTGAGATTTTGAATATATGCAAAACTTATCTTTGAAATATGTTTTTAATCAATGTTCATGTTGAAAATGGTGAAAGTTAACAGTTTAAGTATACATATACCAGAAAGCTTCCTTTTTAGAGAACAACTAAAATAACATGTTAATCATCAAAGTTAACATGATGAAGAATTTTCCAAACAGTAAGAGTCATATGGATAACCAAAAGGATTAGCTTGATAGACATATACAAGTATCATGACTTTGCTTATTGATTCATAGACTATCTTGACACTTAGAGTTATGTCTTGAAAGATATGAATATTCAACTCAAGAATTCAAATACATGACACTGTTTACTCAAAGATAGATTTTATCAATGGTGAATGTGTTTGAGCAATGAAATGAGTACACGAATTTATGAGTGATGAAGCACATACTCATTAGTCCAAATGACTTGAGTACTTGAATTTTATCCTAGTAAGTTATTCCACTATAATGATTAATGCATTAAGATTCAATGCACTAATAAACATTCATAATGCTTGGAATAACATAGCCAACCAAAGATTTATGCATCAGGCATAAGGCTTTCACATATTGAATTCTTTTCTGGGAAATATACTTGAAACTCATAGATAGATAACTTGTTAGACATAAGGTCTAATTTGTTAGAAAATAATGGTTAAGGAGTTCAAGCAATAATAAGTTTAAAATCAAGAAATAATATGTGAATGATGGGAAAAACTCTAGTGGATGAATTTGAAGCATTTCTGACTTTTAGTATACATAAATATTAACTTCCAATTTTGAAACCAATTTAAATGCAAACAATATATAAGTAATTTTCAAATAATGTGTATGCATTTTTATAAACAAGATGAATTGGAATCTAAGTATATTTTTTAAATGTACATTTCAAAACTCAAATACACAATTTCATTTTAAGTCCATTTAGCAATCTAAAAACAATTTGAAAATCATAAATGATTGATTGCTAATGGTATGCAATTTTATAACACATGTTGAAATGGAACCAAAACACATTTTTGAATTGTGCACTTCAAAACATAAATTGATAGATAAACTATGCACAATTTCACTTATCGTTCATTTAGCAATCTATAAACAAATTAACAATCATGAAGGATTGATAGCTAAATGAATGCAATAATGGACAAATACTCATTACTCAAAATAAATAATTCATATAATCACAGTATAGAGTAAGGATTAGATATCACCGTAATTCCTCTTGTCCTTGTGATAGCTTGCTTGATTTTGGTGGAATAATATTGATTTCTCTCCTTTGCACAATCAGCACCAAAATCCAAACTCCGAATTTCAGCATCATCAAGATATGAATTTGTTTTCATGTGGTTATAGTCTTGAGAAGCTTTTTCTTATTCTACAGAATTATATAAATTTCTTTTCTTCATGGTATCCAACATTGATTGGATCCATTTCTTGTTAGCTTCTAGGAATCAAGATAAAATTCACATGTTCTAAGAATATAATTAATTCAAGGCAATTGCGCATAATGAATTAAACATGTCTTTGTGCATAAAAGAAATATTTTCTTTTCAAATCATTATATATGCGTAAAGAATTATCCTGTTGAGCATTGCAATCCCTTTATAAATAAATCTATTAAGTGGCTTTTTAAAAGATTTGAAAACATAATTTCAAAATAGTTTGCAATGCTCATTCCTAAGGTTCCAAAATATAAAATCTCAATAATTATTACAAACAATAGTATAGGAGGTTTTATCATTGTGTACCTTTGCCTTAGATACTTGGAGGATTGCTTTTGCTTACCTACTGCTTCTTTCTAGGATGTTGATACTTTGAATATCTTGCTTTGGGTGCTGGCAATCGTCTCTCAAAATACATAGATTCTAGGAGTCTTTTACTTGATGCTTGAGAGATCCTCCTTTTCTTGTTCTCCTCAAGATAGTTGAGCGGTACTCTATGGTAGTCCATTCTTGAGGTAGAACGTACTCTTTTTCTCCATTGCATTTCTTTGTGATTAAACTTTACAGTTCTAGCAATGGGTGCTCCGAGAGTTCTTCTTTTCGATATAGATGGTATGAACCTCTTTCTTGGTGCATGAGAAACTCTTGGTTTCTTCTTCATCATCTCCGTACCCTTATGTCCATTCTTCTTATATTCAATCTGCATACATAAAGTACTAGAAGAACATTTTGGTACCCACATATACCTGGGTCCTTGATTGTTAGGATTAGACATTACTTGTCTTTTCGGAACCCAAACATATTTATTTCTCAAATTAGAATTTCTTCTAATATAGCATGTGTGAGAAATATGACCTGATTTACCACAATAATTGCAAATAATATGATGATATGTATTATGAGATTCTATGCAAGTATTGTGTTGATCAAGAAAAGATGATTTCGAATGATCAGTTTGCCTAAGTTCTTTCTTCCCGCATGAATTTCCAGCATGATTGAAAATCTTTTTGCTTTTCTCAATAGAATCAATAATTGGTTGAAAAACAATTTTATGCAAGATTTGAAAATCAGTTTTACGAAAATCATAAGAAGAATTGGAACTTTTTACCTTAAGTTCATGTTGAGCTCCAGAGAGTGAATTTTCTTGTCCGTCCATAACGAGCTCTTTTCGGGAATCATTTTCCTCTTGTTCTTCTATGTTGACAAGATCATGGAAGTGTTCTATGATTTCTCCTTCTTCATTTTCAACTTCCACTTGTTCATGAATCATGGATATATAGCTTGTAGTTTCACATGAACTGTCAACACTTTCAACTTCAACATACTTGTTAGAAGTATACAGAGAATCAAGA
Source organism: Inga leiocalycina (assembly GCA_963242795.1). Lineage (NCBI taxonomy): Eukaryota > Viridiplantae > Streptophyta > Magnoliopsida > Fabales > Fabaceae > Inga > Inga leiocalycina. The sequence goes on from OY725320.1 coordinate 64,012,045, forward strand.
GTATCCCAAATATCTCTTGCAGTAGAGCAAAATCTAATTTTCTCAAAATCATTTTCAGTTAAAGCACTATACAAAATTTTCATTGCTCTAATGTTCAACGAAAACATTTTCTTTTCTCTTTCTGTCCAATCCTTTCTCGGTTTGAAATCAAAGACATTTGTAAAAACATCCCACATATCATAATCAAAGCATTTTATAAAAGATATCATTCTAGCTTTCCAAAACCAAAAATCAATATCTTTTAGAATAGGTGGAATTGTATAGTCAAAACCTTCGGAAAGCATATAACACCCAAAATCAGCCATTATAAACTCTTGAGACGGTTAAGTCATTTAAACAAGAGTCCGGCTCTGATACCAAATGTTAGAACCGGCTGACACCCAAGAGGGGGGTGAATTGGGTGTAAGGTAAAAACTTAAGAACTTTGGAAATCTTTTCGCATCTTAGAGGAAGCAATAAATATGAAAGTAATGAATCATAAATCACAGATAGATATTTAAATGATATATGCTGGAAGTATAAGAGCTTAGGGAAGAGAATATGCAAACTGTGATTTATCCTGGTTCGGTCCAATCCACGATGACCTACGTCCAGTCCCCAGGCTCCTCCTGAGATTTTCAATCCACTATCTTCCTCAAGTTTAACCGGGTACTTGAGAACCACTACAATCTCACAAGTTTGATCCGGGCACTTGTGAAGCCTTTACAATTCTCGCACTGAGATTACTCCCCCTTACACACCGTAAGATTACAACCAAGTTGCTCACCCTTACACACCGTAAGGATACAACTTTGATGATGAAAGATTACAATCAATCTTCTCTCTTAGAAGTGAATAAGATGAACACTGAAGTACAATACAAATAATATCTCTCTCAAAGGTAAATCATATAGAAGCTAGAGAAACAGAGAGTATGTGTGATGAGTATTGATGTCAGGATGTTGGCATTTGGACGATGTATACTCTGAGTCTTACTTCTGTTTTGGATGATCTTCTATTTATAGCTGATGAGGATTGATGACCGTTTGAGCATTTCAACATGTCCGTTAGAGTGACGCGGCTTTGTTTGACCGTTCTTCGATTTTGAAAACTAGCCGTTGGAACGTTGGCCGCTCCGTTCCGTAAACTCAACTTTTATCTCTTCTCATCATCTCTTCATTGTTTTACTAGAAAAATGCATTAAACACTAATACAATGAAGTGTTAGAGTGATTAGAAGCAATAAGAATGAGTTATATGATCATTCCATTGATTTCCAGAATTTTCGGGACGTTGTTCTGTTTTCCTGGGAAGCATTACTCGAGTGCTTACTCGAGTAAACATCAAGTTTCTTCACAGGCTACTCGAGTGGCCTTCCATTTTCTGCATAGCTTACTCGGGTAGTAACTTGAAGTTCTCTCTTCATGCACAGTGCTTTACTCCAGTAGTGACTTGAAGTTTTCGTCAATAACTCTTCATGTACAGTGATTTACTCCAGTAGTGACTTGAAGTTTTCGTCAATAACTCTTCATGTACAGTGATTTACTCCAGTAGTGACTTGAAGTTCTCGTCTAAACAGTGCTTTACTCCAGTAGTGACTTGAAGTTTTCGTGCTTTACTCCAGTAGTGACTTGAAGTTTTCGTGCTTTACTCCAGTAGTGACTTAAAGTTTTCGTCCAAATAACTCTTCAAGTTTTGCTAGCACAGTGCTTTACTCGAGTAGCTACTCGATTATTCATTAAAGTTTCCTCGAGTACATACTCGAGTATCATCGGGAAAAACTTTGATGAACTTTAGGTTTTTGCTTACCACAGTGAGTTACTCGAGTAGCTCCTCGAGTATCATTGGCAGGATTGAAAATGCCGAGAGCAACCGCAAGTGATCTACATGGTTACTCGAGTAACGTTGGCAGGCCGAGAGCAATTGGAAGTTTTCTATCTGATTACTCGAGTACCTACTCGAGTAAAGTCTTTTGTTATCAACTAGTTACTCGAGTGGTGCCTTCAAGTAAATTCTTGATTTTGACTCGAAACATGGCAAATTATATATCATCGGAAAGCCCTCATTATCTACGTTCCAATGCAACAAGAATCAACTCCAAACTCGTTGTGTACAGAAAGTTATGATCCAAAGAGTATCTCCTATTCTTAGACAATCCTGAAATCACGAGCAGCAACTTCCAGAAGTCATAACTCTTAGGATATAGCTTCCAATGTGACAAATTATACATCCATGGAAAGATCTTTGAGTCTTCTTTCATATGGCACCGGTTTCGTCCCAATCTGATGTGTAGTTTGGGAGTTATGTCCAAAATACCGAAGCTGTCCAGGAATATGACGGTGATTCATGTGTCAACTTTCGAGGCTTATATCTCTCTCATCTGACATCTTTTGACTGTGATCTTGGTGTAAAACGTTCGTGTTGGAAGTCTAGTTTCCAATGCCACCAGTTTCAGTTCGATACGACATGTGGTTGGAGAGATATCATCAAAATACCGAACCTCTGTTCTACCGCGCGAAAAACAGAGTGCCCATTACTTCAAGTTCCGCCTCGAGTGATTCATCAAATAACCCGGCAGATTACTCGAGTAAGGCCTCGAGTAAACACCTCCAAAATCAGATAATACCATATTACTCGAGTGATTACTCGGGTAATCATCCCCAAAGGTACCATAGCTTCCGTATACATCATTTTAGCTTCGTATTGACCCATTCCAACTTCCGTATGATCATAGAAACCTCCGGTATCACTTCTAGGAGCTTGAATCTTGATATTCTCATGTGATCTTGCAAGTTTTTCTTTCTTTAATCTCTTTCTTCTTGTTTTTCCTCTTGATGATCATTCTTCATAATCCAACTTCAATCTTCTTGATGAATATCTTCAATCTTCATCTTTCTTTCTTCTTTCTTCAATTCCTTGCCTCTTGATTTTCTTCTTGATGATTATTCTCCATTTATGAGGCATTATAATATCAACCCACAATGATGTCTATGACTAATCTACAAGATATACAACATTAAATATGGTAGTTAGTCAATGTGGAAGATAAGTATATTATACAAACTTTTTTCTCATATTTAACATCTATATTTGACATCATCAAAACTATTCATATCTAACAGATCGTTTACACGATGCAACCTGTCATACAACCATGTCCTGTCCCTTTTGTCACACGATATATCGGTGAAGGATAAGGCATGAATAATGTCATCCTGTTGTTCCTGACCATTACTTTCTCGATTCTTGAGTAGACTGACAATAGAATTGGAAGATCATTTTCATCATAGTATGGCCATACATTTCTCAGACTCACTCATCGAGGGGCCCAGTAATATCTCTCTACTAATATGAGGGACAAATTCCATCTTGATTATTCATATTCCTCTGCATGAAAAATCACCAAGCCCGATGTAGCCTTTATTATCACCTGGTCAAAAGTGACTTTTGACTAGTTCAAAGCTTAGCAACTCTCATGTAGGAATCTATGATAACCTCAGGTCTAAGGGCATTGTGACGTGGTTATACATGAGAAAAGCTTATGACTTAGTCCATGTAGCTTTCTCATAGTGGGTCGGTCCAACACCTTGTACTCTTACAAGTGCCTAAGACTTTGATTCGTATCTCCATATCTTATCAAAGTCATACTGGTCTTGTGTCATCTTTGCTCCCGCATAGATGACTAACCAGGGACATTTTAGGATAATCTTTATGATTTATCCCTGGATACAATTATCACAGTTAACATGCAAATAATATGATAATAGAATAGAGAAATTTCATTAAATTAATAATATTCAAAGTACAATGATTGGCCCTTTGGGAACAATTTCCAATAAAGTCCACCTAATTTTCCTTCCTGAATGCAATGGAATCATCAGAACATCAAAAATCCAACTGTAACCCCTTGATATAGACCTGGCCGAAACTTGGGTCTTCCTCTGGAAAAATTGGGGTTTTTCGATTTTGGCTCCGCAGACGTGTTCCTTTCCACTTCTAATCACTTTGTTCACTATTTAATTAGGTTATAACTACCATTTAGTACCAATTTTGGCAGCATAACAGCCCTCACAACCCATTTTGCAATTTCACAAACAAAGACAATTCAGCGAAATTTCACTGATTAAATCGACCATATCATCATAACACTAATATTCGAAGGTTTGGAAGTTACCTTTCACTTCCTCTGGCTCTTCCCCTTTAGGCCAAAATCCTAGCTCTTTACAACAAGGAAATTTGAGCTTCCCAAACCTTGAATAAGATAGAAGAACAGCTTAGGAGCAGGGTTATACACGTTAGGTACGAATTCACAGAAGAAATCAACCTACCTCTTGAGTTTTCTTCTCTTTCTCTCTCTAGAATTTCTCAACTCTCTCTCATTCGGGTTGCCATGGCTGACATGAAATGGGGGAAGAGGATAATGAGAATTGCTTTTGTAATTGTCCCCGTAATTATAAGATTGCCACCATGTTTTTCCATTTTTGGATTTTTTTTATAATTTCTGGCAGATTTTCTAGCCAAACTTTGAAAAATCATAACTAAATTTGTGGATATCATGTTGAAGTGAATCCAAAGGCTATGGAACCATTGTTGAGTCTAGTTTCAAGGAAAAATGTAGATTTCAGCCACTTGGAAGTACAAAATTCCAAGAATTAAATTCTTTGGATGCTGTTCTAGAAAATTTTCAGTTTTTATGAGCTAACTTCAAAAATTCATAACACTTTGTATATAGCTTCAAATGATTTATATGACCTATCAATCTAAAGCTTAGATTGATATGATTTACTTTCATCCTTAAAATTTCCTAGTTTTTGCTTATCATTTGGTCTTTAAAAACCACATGACAAACTCACCGCCTCACTTGAAGCAATGAAGCGACAAGCACTTGCAACTTCAATTATTCCATTTTTGTATACAAATTTCCGCCCATTTTTGTATACAAATTTTCCCTACTATTTTATTCTCTTTAATGCCTCAAAGATATAAGAAACATTAGGAAATAAATTTGGGACACTTGCTACACCGAGGCTTAGCTGTCCGCTTAATTTAGGCTTATTTCCAAGCCTCTAATCCCAATATTCGGGATATTACAGATGCCTCACTCTCGTTTCCTATATATGATCTTCTGTTGAACTACTATACCTTACATGTTGCACGCCTTATTGCTTCTCACTTAGGTGAATACCTTACTTTTGACTGGAACAGCGCTAATCATCGACATGGATTCCAAGTAGGTGTGAAAATTCCGTTGACTTTTTCGATTTTTTCTCTCCCTCAAATTGTGCTACCTTTTGGCAAGGTAGTTCCAACCACCTACCTATTTGAACATGTCAGATTAATGTGTGCCTATTGTGGTTGCATTAGTCACATATCTCGGCAATGTTCACACAAGCAACACCCACTAAACTCTTTCCCACTGTCTAGGCCTATTGGACCAATCTCTTCATATGTCCACTTCAAATTTGGTTTATATAAAATTTGCTCACTAAGAGGCCTTCTTATTTGGTCTCCAACTCTTTCTAGCACAAGCCTCTCTACTCCACCTTTTCCTTTCACCTCACTTAAACGACCACCAATGTCACCTCTTGAACCCCCTATTTCCAAAAGACTTAAACCTAGTAACAATTTCTTACCAACTCTATTAACTCTACTTAACCACACATGTCCTCTACATAAACCTCATCCCTCCCCATATCCTCTATGAAACAAACGTCCTAGAATCCTAACCCAACCTCTACCAAGCCTTCCTCTTAAATGTCGTTGAACCATTGTCTCTTCTCAAGCCTAATCCCTAACCATTTATCTACTTTCTAGTTCCATTTCAACAAGACTCATTTCTGTCTGATAGACTTAAATCGACAATCACTTCCACCTCCTCCTTCTCAGATCACCACCACTTAATTACCCATAATGACTCTTGATTTTCCTTCCCATTTATGTGTCACCACGGTAATTTTGCCACCCTTTTACTAAACCTCCTTCCCTTTGCATGGTAGGGACATGTGCCCTGTTTATGTGGCTCCCCCATTTGCCTTCATGCATGAGCACACCAATATATATATATATATGTGGCCCGAACTTACTACGCTTCTCACACAAAAAAATAGAGAAAGTCTTTTGTAGTAATGGACAAATATTGTACTTTCATGCGCTTCCATAAGGTTGCCTTTTATCGGCTTCTTCATCGCTGGTTTTGCCAAGGACGTTGTTGTCTTTGTATCGCAGATGGGCGTGTTGATGTGATCATGGAGTATGATCTCAATTTGCACGAAGCTCGTCCTGTTGCAGTGGAGCATGCTGATTTCAATCCTCCAGACCCACACTGGTTTGAAGATCAATTCTTGAGGTTTCACTGGGTTTATGCTCTCTTCAGGATGCACGGCTTGTATGACCTTTAGTAGGAAGATCTTCAGCGTCAAGGCTATCATATTATCATGCATGTACCAATTATTCACCCTCAACTGTCATACATGCGTGTGCTTGATAAACTCAACAAGAATATGATGACATTCTGGGGTCGTCACCTCACTCTATTTTGCCTCCACTGGCGTCACGTCCTCTAGCACCAGCCTCTGTTGCATGGTTGTCCTCTAATAGCTAAATCAATGGACATGCAAGCCATCGTCGCTCCCGAGCTAACTTCAAAGCAGGACAAAATGGTGACGTCTCCACTAAGCTCACTCTTCAGACCGGTGTGTAACCCCCCTCAAGGTAATCACATCCAGATTTCGAAATTTAAGTGAAATAGAGACCAATAAAGTGAAATAAAAAATTTATAATCCCTCAACTCGGGATGAGGTAATTCAAAATCAATTAAAAAACGTAATAATTCCGGGTCTCACATTCACGTGCGGATATAACTACTTGAGAAATCAAATCACATAAGAAATATCAGAATGCGGAAACTAAAATCCCGGCAAACCCCCGGGTTACTCTATATATATATCGAATGGGTTTACTATTTTTCCCAATGGGGATTACAAGACAAAATTCACTATGAACAATTTATATACAGAAATCCCAAATCAACAATGGAACACCAACAATCCCAAAATCCTGGTTGTCCCTAAGAGATCCTAACCACTCCGGGTTGGTCGCTTCTCCTTCGAGCCACTTGCCCTGTTTGAAAAGGTTAGTCATATGGAAAGAGTGAGATTCTAAAGAATCCCAGTAGCAACAAGACACTCATACGATATATAAACATAAAGCATGTATGTTCATCATGTTCAGAAGCTTCACAATGATCTCTGGCTTGCGCCACATACGACAGCACTCACGGCTGTAATCACAATGCACTACGCCCACTTTCGTGGTGAACACTATGCCAGCTTTCGCTGTAATCACTATGCACAACGCCCGCTTTCGCGGTGAACACTATGTAGCAGCAACAAGAAGTACAAAGCACCACAAAGCATCTCGAATCATCTCAATGCACAAGGAATCACAAGGCAACAGCAGCAGTAACATCGACTCAATGCTTGACAGACAAACATACAATACATTTACATAAAGTATAAGAGAGGAGTCGCTACCTGTATCTTTCCTGACAATCTTTGGCACAGTGGGCTCACGCGTTCGGCAGATATCAAATCCTATACTAAATTAGGGACAATTGATCAATCTCTTTACCAATTACTTATATTCATAATACACTAAGTTGGTTATCATTTAGGACTCTTAAGAGGCCACAAATGCCTCTAAAGAAAGGCCTAAAAGATTGGGAAACAAAAGGTTGAAGGTCACTTTTCGAAAACACAAAGTGCTGGAACACAGGGGTGGGCCGCGGCCTGCCCTTCTTTGGGCTGTGGCCCGTCACTCATGGGCCGCGGCCCGAATCAGGCTAGAAAGGTTTGGGCCGCGGCCAGCCACTCATGGGCTGCGGCCCAGAAATTTCCTGACTCTGGGCTGAACTTCGAAAAACCATAACTAATTCTAGAAAAATTGAAATGAGGTGATTCCAAAGCCAAATGAAAGGTATATGAGTCCTCTTTCAAGGAAAAATATATCCCTTCACTGGAAATCACCACACAAATACAGAATCACCAAAAACTAAACACTACTCCAAAACAGAGTTCTGTTTCAATCCCAAACGTTGGACAACCATAACTCACAGAATAATAAACGAAATGACACAAAATATATGTCCATTTTGAAGCTTGGGATGTGAACTTTAAGACTGGAAAGTTTCATAATTTTTCAATACCATTTGGTCACTCAAAACGCTCGTGCAAACAGACTGTGCAAAACAAAGCTTAAACAAGATAGATTTCCAACTTTTCCGAAGTGATCCCAATGAATCCAAAATCAATAACCAAGCTTATTCCCACACAAAATCACTCAAGGTATCCAATGGAAATGTCAAAATCACCAAAATCCTATTCCATTATCATGCTTTGGTTTTGGGGTAACATTAAACACCAACTTCCAAAATCTCCAAACTTAACAATTTCAAACCTAATCAAATCTATCTATCCAAAATGCATTACAACATACAATTTCCATACCAAACATATACCAAACTCTCAATGGCCCTCATTTTCGAAAATGGGTCCAAAATTCCAGAAATTCCAAGTTAATCCATTTGGCATAAAACATAGATAGATAGATAGGTCTCACTCACCTTATCATCTTTATCAAAAGGAGTTCTTGATTCACCACTTTCCAAAATTTCGAGTGGCCATAAACCACAACCAATGGACAAACTACAACCATAGAATTGTTGCTCTTAACTCAAGGATCAACTTTAATGAAGGGAGTTTGAGCAATAGAGATCATTTACCTACTCAAAGATTAAGCTTTCATTTTCTCTTTCCCAAGCTTGTGCGCCAGAAAAATGGAGGAAGAAGAGAGAGAAAATGGTGAGATGGAAGGGATGATGATGAAATGAGACTTTTCTTCCCTTGTACACACACACACTCTACCGATCAAGAGAGAGAGAAAAGAGAGGAAAGTAGTATTTTGTCCTCTAGTGCCTCATCCAAAGGCCTCAACTATGCCACATGTCACCATCTCATCCACTTCCACTATGAGCTCACATAGACACAATGTATAGGATTCTGACCCATCAATAATGAATCTCAACCATTGATCTCAAATACCACACACATTCATCTCAAATTTACATCATATTACTTCCAAAATATTTAATTACACAATTTTATAATCAATCTCAATGCCATTAGCCCTTAATCCTAAATTAGGATATTACACGGTGAGCCTCCACTTGCGAGAGCTTGCATGACTGCATGATATGATTACACCTCGCTCACTACAGATAGAGCAGTTCCGTAATGATGTTATGGTCTGCAAAGCTGCTCTACTATGTTTACCTAACTACTATTATAGTTTCCTTTCTTTTTCTTTGCAGTTTTAAGTTTGCAAGTACTGAATTCTTTTGTGTTGGCAACTACGGTGGGAACATTGTTCATCAACTCTCATCGCCTGTGTTCAACAACAACGCCACTCTCTGTTTTGTTGTTTATGCCAATGTCCACTTTCAGTACCTTGTTTGCATCAAGAATCTCTTCACTACTTCACTACACTTGTTCAGCGCTGTCTCTGCAGACTCTGTTCTGTTAGTGGCTTATGGATCCATTTGCCCCTTTTAACTTCGCAAGGGAAGCTCCGAACCCCTGCAGTTCACCTAGGTGGCTCATGTCCTCAGGTAGACGTGCTGTAACACCCATGGTTTCTACAACACTCTGCATTCTCAATTTCAATGGTTATGACGGACAAATGAAGAGATTTGCTTTTAGACGATGCAATATATATATTTGGTCATTCCTTGGTCTTTTTATGGGTATGTTTTATTTGGATGCACTCTTACATATTTCCTTTGCGTTATGTTTGCTTTTTGGGTTACTTGGGATGCCTCTATCAGGTTGATCCAAGACGGCCCACTACTAATGTGATCGTTTTATCTTATAATGAAAGTTGTCTTTCATATAATAATAATAATAATAATAATAATAATAATAATAATAAAGGGAGTTGGAGACTATGAACGAGTTACTCAGAACAATAATTTCCTTTTATTCTACAATGCGTCCACAACCTAGTTAGGTTATGTTGATCTTTAATTATTTTTTTGATGTCAATCTTTAATTAACTAGAAATGGTTTGCTAGGATATTTGAGAGTCTACTGTCTAAACTATAAATGTACTTTAACTTGGTACCGATGAGACTCCAAATGTCCCAAATGCTCTTTCAAGCTTATTAAGAGCATGTTCAAACCAACACCGGTTAATAAGAAGTGAGTTCTAGAAATGAGTAGAGGAAGATAATGAAAGAGGCAATACTGTTATTGTTGTATACATGTGCTCAAGTTCATTCACTTAAGTTCATTCACTTATAGTTTAATTAGCAAATCAATTTTAGAAAAAATTCATGTGCTCAGAATTTGATTGAAAAATTAAACCTAACCCATACAAATAAATAAATCTAAATTTTTTCCCCAGAAATAATAACAGGATTTGAATTAATGGTTGTCCCAAACATACTCTTGGATAGTTACTCCCCGTGTCTCTTATGTCGACCTTTGTATTACTATTAAATAAATAAATAAATATTCGGGGACTTGACTGCATATTCCAGGGACTTGAACTTGAAGGCGGCTTTCTTCGTCGCAAACCAAAAGATCAAAATGGCTTTAATAAAATTTAATATTGGAAGTGATTTTGATAGTAAGTATGGGAAGTTTAATAAAATGAAGAAGGATACGATCGTCCGTAAAAATGGCGGCTGAAAAACCAAAGCGACACAATGCGAATGGTCCAAGGTACAGCATATGTGATTCAACTATAAATGGCGCACGATCATATCGGTTATTTTGTGAATCGCTCCAGTAATTAATACATATTTTGAAAAAAAATGAAAATATATCATATATGTGGTGAAAAATTTTACCCAATCTTTCTGATTTTAGCAATAAAATTAGCCGTTCCTGTGATTTCCCCTCTCTCTGGTTCCCCTAATTTAGCTCATTTTGCCGCTTGTTTCTCAGCAATGTACACGGCCATCAAAGAGAGAGAGAGAAAGGGAAGATACAGGCAAAAGCGTATGGGATGAGGATTATACTCTCGTCGACGTTTAGGTTTCAGAATCTCATACCATTGCATTGAGTTGATCGAGAGAGCCATAAATATTGCATATACATACATACACATATATATATAGTTGCAGGTAGAAATTGATAAACAAGGGTCCTTATAATGTCTTCGCCTGAGGCTTTCGATTGGTTGCTCCTCTCTCTCAGCAGAACCTTTTGTACTCCATTCTCCGTTTTCATTCAGATCCAGGTTCACTTTTCTTAACATATTTCATTTTCTATTCTTCTCTCCTTCTGTTTTCTCTGGAATTATACAACTCTAGTAGATTTTTAATTTTGTCTGTTGAGTTTGTTATGATCATATCCAATGAATCGTGGGTTTGGAAAATATTATGTTTTGTATTGCCACGGGTTATCCCAAACTATCTCATGAAGCAATGTTCCATTTTATTTTATTTTTTTGCCGGGATGAAGCAATGTTCCTTTCAAGTATTAAAATTTATAATGTCGCCTTTGGATAACAGATAGATAGTAACGTCATTTACCCAAAAAAAAAAACAGATATTAATGTTAAATTTTAACATCAGGAAAACCGGTTAAGAGCAATTTTGCCTCTAAAATATATATAGAGGAGCATCTGATCCCCTAAAACAATTGGCATCGACTTTGTTTTCTAATTAAAATATGTAGCATCATATTTAGGGTGTCATATGGTTTGCCAACTATGTTATTTATCAATTAAAAAATTCTATCAACACTAGTTGCGACGTCACAATTTATATATGTCTAGCCTAACCTGCAAACGAGACACTTGCCCTTAAAAAAGAAATAAGGGTTAAAGCACATTTTTACTTTTAAATTATTTCGTGAGGAGCACCGGTCATTCTAGATTATTTGTTGGAGCAATGTTACTCTTAAAGTATTACAATAGCGATGTTTCCCTTTGACTAGCAGATTGTGTGTAATTGAGGGAAAAAATTCATTAAACTTAGACTAATGATCATCTTACAGTATTGTCATAGGTTATATATGTTTATCTTGTCTGTCTATAGGTTATATAGGTATATTTGTCAATAAAAACAGTTTGTTGGTCTTATAGCTAGTCAGAGTAGACCTATATAATTTGTGACAACACCATTAGTTAATTGTTAGTGTGGGCTAGTAGATTTTTTTTTTGTTGGTCAAATGGCAACATTGCAATGATTTTAATACTGAGAGGGCAATATTGCTTCAACAACTAGCTAGTTTAGGATAACCAGTGCCCCTCGCAGAATAGTTCAAAGGTAAAAATGATCTTTAAGCCTTTTTATATATTGTAAATGTACATATTAACTTTATATGAATATTTATTTAATCCAAAAACCAATGCATAACTTGGAATTCAATTTAATATATAAGACGCATTTATTTTAAGCATCACACCTTTTCAGAAGCATAGTGGTTTAAATTAAACGAATTAAATTAGTAAAATACATACATTTATGTGAAAAGTTTCACTTATGCTTCAAAGGGAGTTCTTAAAATTTTCACCAGAAAAAAGGGAGTTTCTAAATTGATTTTATAATGTTAGGATTAGCCGTCTAGCTGCTAACAGTATATATAATAAAGTTAAACAATTTTGGTTATTGTGAGTTAGAAATTGGAAATAAAGCAAAACTTTCTAATTAGGACCTTGGACTAACAGGTGACTTCACTTTATATATTAAGCAAAACTTTACATATTGTCTCCTTCATTACTGAATGAACCCTGGCCCCTGGGGACCCTGCATGGTTTTTTTTTTCCCTGCAAGCTTCACTAATGGCCTATTTGGTAGGAGGGAAATAGATGGGAGGCAGAATTTTAATGAGTTTGATTTTAAAAAAAAAAATAGAGAAGTGGGGTTAAAATTTTTTTTAATTAAATCTTCTTATTTTTTTATCTTATATATTCTCTTTACTAAAATTTCATTACCGCACTTAACTATTTCTTTTCAATTGAACTCATTAAAATTTCCCCTCTCCCCTCCTCCATTTTCCTCGTGCCAAACAGATCCTAAGAGTTCAAGGGCACATCAAAGTCAATCTGCGAATTTTCATGGTTACTGTATGAAATGACACTAATTGTAATGAATTAGTAGTTTGACCTTAAACATCTGAGTACGGTGTTTGTATATAGCCAAATACATCAGCAATTTGGTGACATAATTTTTGCCTTTCAGTTGGTCATTTAAATTAAATAAGTTTCCATGAAATGCTGTTCTAAATTCATCGATACTTGTTACTTATGAAAAATCCCTACATGATACGAGGTAGAGTCGTCTTTTCTCTTCCTGACCTTTCCCCTGAAAAAGACTTAAAATTGCATGTGAAAAGCATATAGCCAATAGCTTCTTAGCGCTGCCATTCAAAGCTAAATTTTATGTCTGCTCTGTAGGGATGTGTAATTTGCTTGCTTCTTGGTATTGGTTGGGCTTTGGCTGCTTCTGTCAGGTACAAATTGATGTTAAACAGTGAAACAATTTCAGTACCATGTTAATGAGAAATTTAATACAAATACATGTGTGTGTATATAATTCTTTACAGGAACAGAGAGATAAATAGAATTAAGTACAATTTGCGGAGTGGCAACAACTTTGCTTTCCTTTGTCAGAGTATCAACGAACTTGAGCACTCAAATCAGGTCAACCTGCCAACAGTAACTGTAATTATGCCACTAAAAGGTTTTGGAGAACACAATTTACGCAATTGGAGAAGTCAGGTAACCTTTTGGACACATGTCTTTATAACTTTCTGTCTTAGTATGTTCCATCAAATAGAGTTCGGAATTCAAGTTGGCCCGTTGGACCGGTCTGATTTTCTCACATTTTACGGAAGGTCAGGCTTGAGGAATTGTGAAAAGAATGATTAAAAAGGCTTTTGGGCTCAAGTTTAGAAAAATCTAATTTTGTTTACAATTTGGACTTTAGAAAACTATTTTGTCCTTTAAAATTCGGATTTGAATTACTCAATTTGAACTTTTAAACATTTAAATTTGTTCGTTTAAATTTTTGATTTGTATTGTGCAAGTTGGACTTTAGAACATTTATTTTTAGTCCGTTGGAGTTTGGATATACATTATGATCTTGTTAAACTTAAAAAAAGTTATAAAGAAATATTATCTGAGCTTTTAGGCCTAGTCTTCAACTCGATCAATTTGGGTTGGCTTTAGGAAATGACCAAAATAAGATAAATAGGTTTTTGAGCTTGAGCCCAAGGGTGGGCCAAGCTCATCCTTTTTCCCAGCTATATTCTTTGATATGTCATTCTTTCTGAAAATGCTATTTGATGCACTTCTTTGGTTATTGGAATTTTGTATCTAACTTAACCGTCATATGTGCTTAAACTACCAACATATCCTCTCTATATACTGTGTTTATCCTAAGTTTGAAAGGACTCCCTATAGGTTGCATAACTATATCTAATTTCTTATTAAAATTTAAGTTGTATGATTTGTTTTTTCAGTATTTTGCAGATTTTATCAATCGAGGATTTGTGGTGTTTGATTCTATTATTTTTCCAAATTTCTTCATGACTTTTATGCTTTTTATTTGAGGTTCTCCTTCTGTCATTTTTGCAAATGTAGATAACATCTCTCTACGGCGGCCCTCTAGAGTTCATTTTTGTGGTAGATAGCACAGAGGATCCTGCTTACCATGCTGTGTCAAGACTACTATCAGAATATGAGGTATACATAATCATGGAATAGATTAAAATTTATCTCCCTATTTCAGAGATCTGTTCATAGTTTTGGTTATGTCCTACAATATACTCAATACATCATTGCCCTCTTTATCCAAGCCTGGAAGAAGTGCATGAAAATTCCATGTTAAGGCTAGATTCTTGGCTTCTTGGTGCAACTGCAAAAAGCCTGGTTGAAGCATGTACCTGTACCTTACCAACTAATACAACACACGCTCACACTCACACCACTTCTAAAGAAAACATGAGATTTTTGGGGGGAGACGTACAGAGACAGATGGGAAGACGAGAAACGGAACAAAAATTCAGAGGGAGAGAAGACAAAAAGTGAGAGGGGGAATTAGACAGAGAAATGAAAGGGGATAAAAGCAGAAGAATGGGGAATAAGAAGAACTTGAGGGGGATAGAGATCAAAATAGCTAACCCATAGCAAAATTCATTTCCATTATCATCCAAGTACCCCTACAAGGCCTAGGCTATTTATAGAAAAAGGTTTTCTTAACTACTCCTTCTAGTCCTTATTATAAAACATATTTGTCATTTTTTTTTCTAATTTACCCCATTGATGGTCCTTCAACAATAATCATGAAGGAGAGGGAATGAGGAAATTAAGGAAGATAACTTAGAGTGTTTTGAAAAATATATGTCATTTTACCTAATTTATCTAACATTTTTAATCTAATCAAATTACTTAAATATGTCTCATATTAAGGATAGAAGGGAGTAAGAAGTAAGCCTACTTGTAGAAGTAAAACTACTTGCACAAGTAAACCTATTCACCTACTCCCAACTACTTTAAAGGTTACTTAGAAAAGTAAACATACTCCAACTACTCTAAAGGTTTCCTTAATTAACAAGGAAACTTACAATTTGCTAATATAATATAATTAAAACTAAAAAGAAACAAAAGTAAATATATTTCTTTCTTAAATAAA
This sequence comes from Inga leiocalycina, assembly GCA_963242795.1. NCBI lineage: Eukaryota > Viridiplantae > Streptophyta > Magnoliopsida > Fabales > Fabaceae > Inga > Inga leiocalycina. Next base: position 64,027,723 of record OY725320.1, read on the forward strand.
ATCTTCTACATTTGGTTTCCTCAAAATGTATTAGTTCTTATTTTTCATGACCAATTTTGATGTTACATTGGTTCATGCAGGATCATGTTGATGCTAAGATTATTGTAGCTGATTTTGCAACAACTTGTAGTCAAAAAATTCACAATCAGTTGGTATGTTAGCTTTTCCATTTCTGTTAATTAATTAGGTCCTTCTTGATGGGATAATTTTTCATTTACTCTAGTAACACACACTGTAAGCACATCGGCAGGTTGGAGTTGAAAATATGCGTAAAGACAGCAAATATGTATTGTTTTTGGATGATGATGTTAGGCTACATCCTGGAACAATTGGAGAGCTCACTAAAGAGATGGAGAAAAACCCTAAGGTATACCTTAAAATCCTTCTTTTCTTCTTGTTTAATTAGAGTAGTGGGCTTCTACTTGCCCAAATTATATAATTATTCTCAAGTGTTTTTATGCTTAACAGATATTTATTCAAACTGGATATCCTCTCGATTTGCCATCTGGAAGTCTTGGAAGTTATTGCATCTATGAGTACCATATGGTATCCAACTGCAACTTTCATAGTATCTCCAATCACTTCTATGCTTTCCCCACCATTTTTATAGGATTGTGTGCATTTTGCATTTTCTTGAAAGCTGATTCACTGTTAGAAGTCTCACTAAATGAATTTAACTATAGCACTCAGAAATCACTAGATGCTTGATCAGTATTTAAGAAGTTAGCTCTTATGATTGAAAAATGTCAGTGATGGGCCTGATGGCTTTCCATGTGGCTTTCTTTGTATCATATTTGCTTAACTTGGTTGTTTTTATGCCTTTCTCAGCCATGTTCAATGGGCTTTGCGACTGGTGGAAAAACTTTTTTTCTGTGGGGAGGGTGCATGATGGCAAGTAACATCTACTTTTTGTTTGATTTGGTTAGTGCATCAGAATGTGAAAAGTAGATTCTAACTATTTGAATGTCTTCAGATGCATGCTGATGACTTTAGGAAAGATCGCTGTGGTGTAGTCTCAGGACTTCGATATGGTGGATATTCTGATGATATGACTCTTGCAGCTATAGCTGGTTAATCTTTGATTCTCTCTCTCTCTCTCTCGCTATAAAAACAAAGTCCAGATCTATCTCTGGCTCACATTATGTTTTATAAAACTAGCATCTTCAATTTGTGATGTTTTTTTGGACAAAGAGTGCCACAAGCTTTCAGTAATCCATATGGCATTGACCAACTTTTTTTAAGAAAAATTATTTCCTTGTCTTCCATTCCTCTATTAATTTATTTTGACCAAATTCCATTCTGTTTTATAATATATTACCATACTGTTGTTCCTTTCAGGTGCTCACAAAGAACTCATCTATTCTCCTCCAGTTGCTGTCTTTCCTCATCCACTTGCAAGTGATCTTAATTTTGGAAGGTTTGTGACATATACTCCTGAAAGTTATGTTATGGTTGTATTGTGTTTGACATTTTTAACCATGATCAGGTACTGGAATTACTTACGGAAACAAACATTTGTGTTGGAGTCATATGTAACAAGGACTAACTGGATAATGAACCGTGTATTATTCGTTGCTCACTGCTATCTGTCATGGGGATTTATAACACCATACTTCATGGCAATTATTCATATTGTGGCAGCGTTAAGATTTTATATCAAAGGGTACTCATATGAGGAAATGGCTTATGGTGATCATTCTACTTTTCCTTACAACTCTCACGCGCTTCGTTTTTTTTCATAATTAGTACTCCTCTAGTCTTAAATGTGGGACCTAGTTTGTAGGGCAAATTGCACTACAAACTAGATCTTACATTTACTATCGGAGGTTGTATTATTCATGTCTCTGTTTGTCTTGTTGGCAAGTTGTTATTGTGCTTCATCTTCTCATTTCTTGAAGTTTTGATTTTATGCCTTTCACGTAGGGTTATTGCTGGTGGGCTTCTTAATTGTATGCACTTTCATTGCTCTTTTTTCAATGTGGAACTTGACAAGGATAGAAGTTCATCTGTGCAACCTTTTGTCCCCAGAGGCACCTCGGCTTTCTCTTGCTTCCTATAATTGGTGTCTTGTAAGTATTTCTCTAAGCTTCATTTATATATGGACTGATTTTAATGGCCATTATCTTAGGTACCTTATTATTTGATTCCGATGTTGTCAAGTCGCGTCATTAGTGCCCAATTTAACTGAATTGATAATAGTGACATAATACTTTCATCAACAAAAAACACTCACTTAGAGATTTCTTCTCGTATAAGCTCAGTTATAATGTTTAAAATCAAGCTAAACAATTAAGATCTTGATGATTATCCCTACTACAGAAAAGTTTTTTGTCTCACCTATAGGTTACAGTCGTTGTTACCTCTTCATACATATCTTATAGGATTCAACTCACCTATGGACATGGGGAGTGGAATTAGTTAAGTACAAAGAAACATGACACCACAAGTATAAATGAATGTAAACATGTTAATATATAGGATTCAACTTCTACCAAAGGATGTTAAATTACTTGCTGATAAAGCTATCAATTGATATCTATTGAGCAGGTATTCATAGCGATGCTGGTGGGTAACTTTCTATATCCTATATCAGCCGTTCGTTCTCGTTTATCTCAATATATCAATTGGTCTGGTATTCTGTACTATCTGGAAGATGGAAAAGTAAGCAGGGTAAGTTGGTCAATGCCTTGTGTCATCTCCAGTAAATCATTACTTCACTTGCTTATCCTCACAGATGCACAATTTCTTGTGACTCTATATATTAGATGAAGCATGTGTATATAAAATTGCATGATTAAGATACAATTACTTTCTAAGCAAAATGACAATTGGGAGAGAATTGCAGTAGATAATTGGAATAATATACAATGCATTTTAAAAGAAATGTGTGTGTGTGTGTGTTTTTTTTCCTATTTTGTACCTATATGGCAACATATATATCTAAAATAATATATCTAATGGATTCTTACAAGATAATGACATTTAGTGGATAATCAAAAGGATTTAATTAAGGATTCACTAAATCTAACAAAATCCTGAATAAACAAATAAAACTTAAATGAATAAATGGACTCAAATTGACTGTAGGTGGATTGGTCTTCAAGTAATGCCTCTTGTAACTCCAAGCAAACCACTTTTAAACCATTTGAGTCTCTCATGCACTGTTCACATGCATGACTCTCCATTGTGCTCAATCTACCTCCTCCAAGTGTGTATTTATGTTTTTGTCTTATTTATGTTTTTGTCTTCCAATATGTTGTCTTTGTCTCCAAATGCACATTGTAGCCTCTTGAATTTGAAAATCTTGTTTTTTTGACCTTTCCTCCACTTGGCCAATGCCATGAAAAGTGACAAAGTTACCCTCTAGATTCATATCAAAATTCCTGAATAAGGCTCCAATTAGTGGAGCCAATCTGCACCAAAGTTTTCTTCCCTAAACATATGAACCACCCTTATTTCCCACCTATATAATCTATAATTCTCTCGACATGTTTTGATAACTTGTTCTGTACATTCTTACATTCTAACAAATCCTGAATTGAAGCCGCTAATGTAGCGCAATCCCACTCAACAATCACTCTTCTATGCTCCCCATAGTTCTGCCTCAAAATGTGTGAAAAATTTATGATTTGATGTAAAACCAACAAGTTGTTTTATGTTGTGCAGATTGAAAGAGTACCGAGAAGCAAGGATATGGGTCCAGTTTTCACAGACTTGGGAGGAAAACACTTATTTGGAAAGAAAGGATTAACTCGTCGGAACTCATTCATGGGTTTTTGGTCCAGTTTGGCGCAATGGCGTCAACCCAAGAAACATGCATGATATTTAAGATACATGGCTTCTTTTATTGCTCGTTGCCCTACTTTTTGACAGTTAATGAGCAGATTGGCCTTTGGAGACAAAAAGTACGTTGGCAGATTAATTGGTCTTTTTTAGTTTTGCTTGGGGCATTCATCATTGATTGTAAGGCTGTTTGTATTATAGTCCCATTTTTTGGTTACCCATTCCAACCATAATTCTTTAGAACAACCATTGTCCCATTTAGCCTGATTTGTAATGGCTAAAAGTATGTTTTTTAATTGTTATTGTATTTGTTTAATCTATTGTAGATAGTTTCAATTCTAGAAACACAATTGTACTTTGCCCTTAATCTTAGGGATGTAATTGTAAATACATCGGGGTTTTTCCTTGCAAAGAACCTATGTATTTTCTAATCATTTAACTTGGGATTAGAACTTCTTGCCCAAGAAAAGTTGTATTAAAGCCTCTGAGCTCAGTTTGAAATTTCTTCAAGCTTTTGTTGCCTTCTTTCTCATACCAGTGGGACTCAATCTTCAATTTCAAGCCTTGAATAATATTTTCCCTCATCATGCTATTTACCCTCAATCTTCAAGAGACATGAGGATTAGCACGAGTGCATGCCTAATGGCAAAGTAATGCTTTGTGTAGGGGACGTGTCGTGTTCAATCCCTCCACAAGGCTAGTTTAGCCCCTCCTAATTTATTAAAAAAAAAAAGAAAAGAAACAAAGATTTCAATTATCTATGAGAGGATCACTTCATTGAAATGCAATATTTGATAAGTATAAAATTTATTTATTTTCCCCATGCCTTTTCCTTTGGACTATACTTTGATAATTACTATGGTTTGAAAAACTAGATTGGATTGGTCAGGTTGGACCGGAAAATGGCCACTTGTTCAATCCAGTTTATGTGCAAACCCAGTAGGAATTTGATCGGGATTGGTATAAATTAGTGTGATAAGAGAGTAACCCAGGTAACTTGTTGGATTTGGCAGGTGGCTGATATAAACCAGTGTGAGCAACCCAAGTAATCGGCTGATGTCTCTAAATTCTGTGTCCCAAATTTTCTCAAGTCCCAATATACATTCCCAAGGCTTAACTATAAGGGCATCCCCTTCATTTAAACTTTAGAAGGAAGGCCTCCATCATACAACTATTGCAATCTCAAATAACATATCCACAAGCTACTATGCTACTAATATGAGAATAAGTGCCTTCCATTCATGACTCTATTAAACCCCACTACCTTAATAATTGTGATTATAGTTCGAAAATGTGTCATTAGCTTAAACTCAAGACCAAAGAATAGTTTAAACCTCATTAACGATCCTAACCTTAAGACAAGGTTTGGCCCTATGATAAAGTGGATTTTCAAAAAATTTTCCAAAACTTGTCTAATACGGTCTTACATTTACTTTTTGAATCTATTTGGCTTGTGCAGTTCGATTTCATTCACAAATATCAGAGTGCATAACAAAAATTCCCAACAACACTTGGGTTTCATCCATTCACTAAAAGGGTTTACAGGGCATATTCGCCCATTTCAATTTCCCATACTGGGGATTACATAATACTATGCAAAGTTTACAATAGTTACAATATGTATAATAATCCCAAAAATTGATAACCAACATAAAAGCTCAAAACTCCTAGGGGAGCACTAGCCGCCCTTCGTCACTTGTTTCTCCCTAGATCAATTTGTCCTGGTTGTAGGTTAGTCATTGGAAAGAGTGAGATTCAAATGAATCTTAGTAGTAACAATTCACTCATAAGATATATAATAACAAAGTATGTAAGCAAATCATAAAGCAACATCACGATAGCATCCATAGAAATGATCACAATTGTGACTTTTGTCACATAACAACAGCACTCACAGCTGTATACACAATATGACAGCTTTTGCTGTAATCACAATAATGACATCTTTCACTGTATTCACAATGACGATAGCTTTTGCTATATTCACAATAACGACAGCTATCACAGTTGTATTTGCAGCAGCATAAGAATTCGTCACAAATCAATGATAAGACAAACATACAATGCATTATACATGATACAAAAGAAAGAGTCACTACCTTGTTCTTTCTGCTCGCGCTCAGGTATCAATTTATCATGCGTAGGGCAGATGTCAAATCCTATAAATCATAATCAAGGACGATGGGTTATTCCCTATTCTAATTCATGATTCCAAAGTACTAAGGGTTGGTTATCATTTGAGACCTTTAGGTGGCTACTAGAAGCCCAAACAGATGCTTAAAGGGTTTGGTAAAGCTAGACCAAAGACTATCTTTCAAAAGTTCTAAATGCATATTTTAAGGGGTTGGCCGTGGCCAATAGATGGTCAGAAACTTACTGGCTGCGGCTAAGAACAGGACATAAACTTTTGGGTCGCGGCCAAGAACAATTCAGAAGGTTTTGGGCCGTGGCTAAAAGGGGTCTTGGCAATGGCCAAGAACTAGTCAGATGCTTTTTGGCTGCGGCCAAAATGCCTGGCCGGGCCAACAACTAGCCTATTTCCTGGCTGATTTCAAACGATCATAACTTCACATACACACATCGAAATGACACAAACTTTATATCATTAGAAAGCTTGCAATATCTACTACAAAATTAGAAAGTTTCATAACATTTTGACAACATTTTCTATTTCAAAACACTATGCAAAGTAGGTCCCCCGCACAAAATTTTTGTTAGATATGATTAGTTTTGATGATGTTAAATATATATGTTAAATATTAAGAGCAAAAAGTTTACTTATTGTATTTATCTCTTACATTGACTAACTACTGTGTTTAATGTAAAATATCTTATAGATTAGTCAAGCAAGAAAGAAGATATCAAGTTGGGTTGAAAAGATTCATGTGATTTCATACTATGGATTATTAGAATAGTCAAATTGTTATTCGAATTGTAAAACTTGTTTTCAGCAAAGATATATTCGAATAACTCTCAATTTATCTGAATAAACAAAGTATTATTCGAATAATGAATATGCTATTCGAATAGAGAAGAACTGCTAATAGTTTAAAGTATTTGGATAAGCACATTAGTATTCAAATAGCATACCTAATAAATTTATCTGAAAATAATTCAAGTAAAAAAGTATTCGAATAATCAAGGCACTATTCGAATAGTTGTTGTGATTTTAAACTCTGTTTCTAAATATGTTATCCGGATAGTAGGATAACTATTCGAATAATAAGGGCACTATTCGAATAGTATGATGATTATCCGAATAACTTTTTGATGAATTTCAGCATCTAATACAAGACTATCAGGATAGTAAGGTTACTATCAGAATAGTAAGATTACTATTAGGATAGTAAAGAGACTATCAAAATAGTATTTGACATATTTCAAAGAGGATTATTCGAATAGTAATGGAGCTATTAGAATAGTCTCAGTGCAAAATTATCAAATACTATTTGAATAGTGAAATGACTATTTGAATACTACAAGACTATCAGGATAGTAATGGAACTATAGAATAGTCTCAGTGCAAAATAATCAAATACTATTCGAATAATCACAAGACTATCAGGATAGTAAGGTGGCTCTCAGGATAGTAATTGAACTATCAGAATAGTCTCAATGCAAAGTATTTCTGCTCCAGACCAATCGAAACACATTGAATCATAACTTTTGAAATGCAAAGTATTTGTGATTGATTCTAGTTGTTGTGCAAAGAAGACTTAAAGAGATTTATAAGGATAGTTCATTTGCCATGGATTTATATCCAAAGAGTTATGCCCTCAAAAGTTTATTCAAATATTGAGGGTGCAGTATTCGTTTGTGAAGATTCATTATCAAAGGTGAACTATTCGAGTAGAGCAAGTTCTATTTGAATAATATCATATATTTTGTGTGAGAAGCTATTCGAATAAGGGTTGGTCTATTCGAATATGAAAGTTCATTATGAGAGAATATTATTCAAATACATATGGCACCTATTCGAATAAGATCATTTGTTTTATAAGGCAGATATTTGAATAAGGAATTCACTATTTGAATACACTTCAAGTTCTAAAAGTTTATTCGAATAGAGGATAAAGTATTCAAATAAAGATTACTCATTATCAAAGAAGACTATTCGAATACAACAGATGTTATCTGAATAACTGCTTTTCCAGAAAATAGAGTATCACTTTGAAACTTCTGAATATCATTGAAATTTTGTGTGACTCGTTCTTATTGATTCTAATCACTCTAACACTTCATTATATTAGTGATTAAGCATTTTTCAGGTTATCAAACAAAGATTAACACACAAGATAAAGAAAGCACTTTTGTGTCAGAAGCTTCCAACGACTAGTTCAACAGTAATATTTCAAGCCTTAACGGGAAGAAGAAAAGCTTAAACTGTCAAAAGCTCTTCATCAACTATAAAAGGATAGTCATTCAAAATGAATAGTGACGAGAGCCCATGCCTACAATGCTAACATGATGTTACTCTGAATCTAACCTGATTGAAGCTCTATAATGATACTCCCACTATGTACTTCAGTGTTAATCATTATCTACTTTATATAGAGATAAGTAATCACTCATTGTAATCATTCTATATTTGTGAGAGTTACTCAAGATTGGGGAATCTTGAGCAAGAAATAGATTGTATCCTTACAGTGTGTAAGGGGGAGTCCTTGTCTCAGTATGAGAATTGTAAAGTCTTCACAAGTCCCGGATTAAACTTGTGGGATTGTAGTGGTTCTCAAGTGCCCTGTTAAACTTGAGGGAGATATTGGATTGAAATATCAGGAGGAGCCTGGGGACTGGATGTAGGTAATTGTAGATTGGACTGAACTAGGATAAATTATAGTTTGCATCTTCTCTTCCCTAAACTCTTATATTTCCAGCATATATGATTTCAATAACTGATTATGGTTTTATATTTCATTACTTCATACTTATTGATTTCATAAGATGTGAAAAGAATTTCAAATTTGTTAAGTTTTTATAATACACCCAATTCACTCCCTCTTGGATGTCAGTCAGTTCTAACAATTTTCACTTGACAACATTTCCAGTTTTCAACCTAAGTTTCCAATGGTTCCACAATTTTCGTGACAAACTACTCCTATATAGTTTTTCACATAGAATCTAATGGAAACAAAAAAACCACCAAATTCTCACTCCATTCACATGTTTTGGTTTGGCAACCAATTCAAGATAAAAATCAAAATTGCCAATATCTCACATTCAAGACTCCAACCAATTTCATTGTCTGAAAAAAGAACAACACAAGTTACTATTTTAACAATCAAAACACCAAGGACTCTCTAAAACCCTAAATACATGAAAATTAGGGTAAAAATTTAGAAATCAAAGCTCTCAACAATGGCCACAATATATATATATATATAAAAGAGTTGCTTTTGCTTACCTTTTCTACTATCACTAGCTTGCTTTTTGATTCTCCAACCACTACTTTTCCTTGTCCACACAAAACACCTCCTCTTGAAAATCTAAAACCATAGGATTGAAGCTTTCATCAAGAGGAATAAGATTAAAGAAGAGGTTTTGAGCAATAGAAACCATCTATAAGGTTAAAATGCAAGAGGAAGAGCTCACCATGCCTTTGCTTCTCTCTCTTTCTTCTTCACTTGCTTGGCTAACTTAGAAGCTTGAGGGAGAGAGAAAAGTGATGAAATAATATCTTCAGGCCCCTCTATGCTCTTGACCGAAATGAGAAGAGAGAGGGAAGAGAAAGAGTGTTGAAAGTAATTGTTTGGACTTTTTGACTTCACCAGTGGTGCCATGTGTCAATATCTCATGGCTTCTCATAAAACATGTAACCATATGGTTACTTTGAGTAATTCTATTGCCATTTAGTCACACCACTTACTCTTTTAGTTGATAGTGAATTTCCTCTTCGGTAACTAAATAATTAGCCGATAAATTTCTTTCTTCCCGTTTTGCCTATAACTATGACAATTCCTATTGAATTACCGCTTAACACATTATTTCCTTCCTTTTTCCTCATTTATGCGCCCTCCCTTCTCTTTTAATTTTATTTAAGCTTGGCAACACATTTGAGCTTAAATATATGGTTTGGGCATTGTCTTCTGCTAATTTAGGTCATAATTCACATTGTATTCTCCAAAAGTGTTTTCCTACATTAATTACATTCACTTTGGAGATAATAAGCCCTTATACACATGTTTGGGCATTACAAAGATTCCCATGGAAAAATCACTGCAGTAGTTTGGAGGAAGGATTTCTGCTAAAACTCATTGACCTACTGATAGTCTCTAAGAATGTGTATTTCATCTTCTTTTGTTTCCAAATAGCAAGCACAATTATCTGTTTAAGTGTAAGTCCCTCGGCCATTTAAGCTTATTTGTAATAATTCATTTATGCAGTGTGATCCAAGTGAAAATCTTGCATCTTCAGGGGAGGGGGTTTAGCATCCTAATTTCATCCTACTTTAGCTTATATTGTTCCCTATTTCCATTGAGTGCCCTATAAGCAAGCTGATATGGTAGAAAACATTCCACTCTTCTCATATTTCCTATGAACACTATCATTACTTGCCCTATCATAGAACGACTACAAACCATCGAGAACATGACACCAATTCTTCCCGATGCCTCATTGTGTGTTAGAGCTGTGACGATCAACATTCAGAACCAAGTTATCATCATAACCATACTTATTATGAATCACTTTAACCTAGAGAGACTCTATATCCTTCACCAAGATCCATCCAAGCTTCATCATAAACACATTATTTTGTTGTTTGATCCTCTTGTAGTACTCATCCCTTATGTGCCCTTTCTTCTTGTAGAATAAGCATATGACATGCTTCTTGTTGATAGTAGGCACCGACTAACCCATGGGCTAAATTCTAAACCACATCACTAGTAACTCTTAGGAGCTCTCCACAAGTGTGATGTAGATTAGCCAAAGTACTATAGAGCACAAAAGGGACTATACGTTCCTCTAGTAGGGGATACTACTGTATAGCCACTGGAGTGTCGTATCAGGTGGTATTTGCTGTTTTTCTACCGCAAGTATACAGGTTGCAAGTAGTATAAAAAGTTATTGTTCCCATGATGTCTACGACAAATATGGGCTAATTAATGTTATTATACTCTTAATTAGGTTGGGCAAAGTCATTTAAAGTATTTCAATTTAAAAGAATAATTTTGATTTGAAATAAACTAAATTGAAAGAAGCAAAGTAAAAGTTGATTATAACTTCAAGAAAATGAGGCTCTAGGATTACTTCTCCCTTCTATACTCCAAGAGACCAATTAATTTCCTCTCAATTTGCTTTAATGAAAAACCAAGTGTTTACCTAAGATTCACAAGTATTGGAAAAGCTTTCTCAAGTCAAAACCAAAATCTATTTTTAAAGAATTCATTCAATCTAATGATATAAGTTACATGCAAAACAATGAAGACCAATAACAAATTGGTATATTAGATTGGAAAAATAATGCTCTAGAGACATTTAAAAGATGTTGATTGTAATACCCCAGCTTTTGAGACTTGAGGCTAGAGAATAAGCCTGAGATTATTGGATTGCTAAGCCGTGGTTTAGCAAGATCCCAAATTGTGATTAAGGATTAATGACTTCAAAAGTGGATGTGGTTAGTGATAAATAACCTTTTTGGAGAATATGATGTGATTTGGCACTCGAATGTGATTCGTGTGTGTTGTGAGCAGTGTCGAAACCTTGTATTTGAGTTCAATTGTGGATTAACATCCAAATTGACTTAGAATAGAGGGAAGAATTGAATGAGAATTGTGTTGACATGTTGAGATTGTTGTGAAACATGTTAGTGTGATGTGAATTTGATTGATTTGGTGTTTCCAATGGATTCCTTGTGAAAATTTATGTGGGAATGATGTTTGGTATGAAAATGGAACCAATTGAAGCAAAGATGTAAAATTTGAAATTCTGTCCAGTGAAACTCTATTCTGGGCAGTCAGCTTGTGTGAACATTTTGAATGAACAAATGGTGTCTAAAAATTCTGAAACTTTCCATTATTATAGTTCACATCTCAAGCTTCAAAATGGGCATATAATTTGTGCCATTTCGTTTTGTGAACTAGGAGATATGACTGTCCAAAGTTTGAGATGGAAACTGAACTCTGTTTTGGGGCAGTGATGAGTTTTATGTAATTCTGGAATTATGCGGTGATTTTTAGTAATAGCCAATATTTTTCCTATGAAGAGGACTTAAATATCTTTCATTTGGCTTTGGAATCACCTCATTTTGAGTTTTCTAGAATTAGTTATGATTTTTCAAAGTTTGGGCAGAAAATCTGACAGAAAATCCGAAAATGGAAATTATGACATCATCAAAATAAAAGATGACATCAGCTTGGAAATTAAAACAATTTCTCATCATCTTCAGCTCTCATTTTCGTACTGAACCAGAAGACAAGAGAGAGAGAAAGTTTGAGAGCTTTTAGAGAGAGAAAGAGAAGAGAACTTACAAGGTATGTTGATTTCTTCGGTGAATTCGTACCTAATGCGTATAACCTTGTTCCTAAGCTTCTCTTCTATGTTATTTAAGGTGTTTGAGAAGCAAATTTGGTGTTCAAGAGGCTAGGGGTTTTCAACCAAGTCAAGGAGAAGCTATTAGGAGCTTGAGGTAACTTCCAAACTTTCGTATATTAACTATTCTGGCTGATTTGGACAATTTAATCGGTGAAATTTCGCCGAATTGTCTTTATTTGTAAAATTTGGAAATGTTGTGTTAGTAGTGTTATTCTGCCAAATTTTATACTAAATGGTAGTTGTAACCTAATGAAATAGTCAATAAAGTGGTTAGGAGTTGAAAGGAACACATTTACGGAGCCGAAACCGAAAAACCCCAATTTTTCTTGGGGAATTGAGAATTTCGGCCAATGCTAGTTTGGAGGGTTTAGAGATGGATTTTCAATAATTTGATGATTCCATTGAGTTCAGGAGTGAAAATTAGGTGTGGCTACAGTTGGTCACTTTTTCGGAAAAGGCCGAAAAAGCATAATTACGAAAACGCCCTTGAAATCCTTAAAGTGGGGCTGCCAAGGGTAAATTTGTAAATTGACATTGAATTTGAAAATTCAAAGTCCGGAAATAGATTCCTTGGGTGAAAATATGTCAGAATAGCCCATGTCAAAATTTCAAAAAAAGTACAGCCAGACCGGGTACGGTAGGGCCGGGCCAGGCCGGGTCCCGGGGGTATTTTAGTAAATTTTCAATATAGCCTCATATAACCCCCAGAAACACTATGGAAGTGTCTAAATAGTACATTTGACATTGTAGGATCGAATATGAAGCCCCGAGTTGCTGGCATGCAAATCGAGGAGAAAAGATTGGAGGTAGGGAACTTATCTCTCATGCATGCTTTGATAACTGTATTAATGTGTTGATGCATGTTATTGCTTTGCTTGATTATGTGGAACATGTATGAATGATTTGAAGCTATGTTTCAATATATGCTATGGCCATGTGTATCGTTCGAAGCATTGAGCTTATAGATTTGTCATTGTATGTGTGCATGAGTTATGTGATGCAAGCATGTCATGCATTAAACACTTATCTTGACTACATATTGATAATGTTTCCCTACTGAGATTCTCTCGAATCTCACCCTCCTCTACCAACAATTTAGACAGGGCAAGGGGCTCATGGAGGGAGCGGCTAGGACTCCTTCGAGATGAGAGTTGGTAGTTGGTTATCAATGAGTTGTGAAGACTGTATATGATTCGGTTGAATATAGGGTTATAAATTTGAGATGAGATTGTGTAATCCCCATTTGAAGAATTGTAATGGGCAATTGTGCCCTGTGCATCTTTAGCGAAGGTATGTACCCGGGATTGCCGGGATGATTATATTGTACACTCTGATATTTATATGTATGTGATTTATCTTTGCGTAGAAATTGTATTCGAAATGTGAATATGAGACCAAGTTAATTAGATTTTAAAAGGTATTTGTGGAAACCCTATCTTAAGGATGGGATTTTAAATGAGTTTTGATTATTATTGGTTTCTATTTCACTTTAATCGCGTATTTCGGATATAATTGTAAAGGGGGTTACATTGATGCTTATGCTTAGCTAAACCATTTTATTGACAAGTTTCAACACAAGATTTTTTTATTTAAAATCCCCTTAAAAGCATAAAACTGGGGCATTGAAAACTCAACACCATGATCTGTGTGTAAAGCCTTAATAAGGGTAGAAAAATGAGTTTTAACAAGAACAACATTTATTTTTGAGTTGAGTTCTTCCATCAGATTTGGAATGCATAAAAAATTGTTAGATCCCATATGTTTTGATGATAACAAAGATTGGATTAATATTACAAAAGTTTTAAATAAAAGATTTGAATAAAGTAACTGAGTTCTTGGTGGCAAGCAAAAGCATTACTTGAGTAGGTACTCAAGTAATGAAGAAGAACTGAAAGAGAGAGAACAAAGAAAATAGCACTAGCAGAATAGTGAAGGCATTACTTGAGTAAGTCCTCAAGTAATGAGCTCCATTACTCGAGGGATCACTCGAGTAATGTGTGAGAAATTGTTCCAGAAGCTCTCTGTCAAAAATTGCATTGGATTACTCGAAGGGATCACTCGAGTAATCTGCAAAGTTATTTGAAACATTACTCAAGGGATCACTTGAGTAATCAGAGAAGAAATCATCGAGTAGCTCTCAGCCAAGAAATAACTGACAATACTCGAGGGATAACTTGAGTAACCAGATTTGTAAAATCCACTTTTCTCGAGGGATCACTCGAGTAAGTTAAAATGGAAAGATTGAATTACTCGAGGGATTACTCGGGTAATTAGGTAAGCAAAGAAGAAGGTACTCTCAACCAAGATTTGGATGACATTCCCCAAGGGTTTACTCGAGTAATAAGAAAGGAATTTGAAACTTTACTCGAGGGATTACTCGAGTAACCAAAGAAGAAAAGAGAGACTTACTTAAGGAATCACTTGAGTAACCAGGTATGTAAAAATTTTTGGGAAGTAAATTACTCAATGGAGTACCCAAGTAATCTAGTCAGAAAATGTTGACTTACTCTCTGCCTTATTTTTAAAGAGATTATTCGAGGGTTTACTTGAGTAATTGTACTTAATTACCCGAGTAACCACTCAAGTAATCATGTCCAAAACTGTGTTTTTGATTTGTTACTCATTGATTTGTAATCTACATGATTAACCTTTCATTGTATTAGTAATATGAGTATATTTGTAGAGAAACAATGAAGATATCATGCAATGAATGAAAATTCAAACAAAACGTCCGAATGCTCACCTACTGCAAACGGATAGTTTTTGTAGTAACCCCCCGCCTTAATTAGCGTAATATAATTCAATAATGCATAATAAAAATGATTAGATACCGTCGGATAATTTGAAACTCCTTTAAAACTCCCCCTTGTAGTAGGGAATCCACAAAATTTTCAAAACTTCTTTCCAATCCTGGTCTTAAATTCAACTATCGAATCTAATTATCTGTACAGTTATATCAAATTTGACATATCGAGTATTCAATTGAATCCTTGGCAAACCCCGGGTTTCATCTATATATAAAACTATAGGGTTCTAGTTCCTAATTAGGGGATTACATCACTATGCATTCCAAACTATTTACAACTCAAAAATATCATACAATAATCCCTATCCAAAATGAATAACCAACATGGCCCGAATCAAATGTCCCTACAAGGTTCTAACCGCTCCAGGTCATCCGCTTTACCTTGGAACCACTTGCCCTGTCTGAAATATTAGTTAAAGGAAAGAATGAGATTCAAAAGAATCCCAGTAGTAACAAATCCTTCATACCACACGTAATCACATAGTATATAAGCAAATCACCACTCAGCAGCAGCAGCACAAATCACACTCCACCCTTATCCCTTTTTACGGCCAGGAAGGCACTGTTGGAAATTGTTCCCTAAGGGCCAATCATTGTACTTTAAACATTATTATTTTAATGAAATTCCTCCATTCTGTTATTATATTATTTGCATGTTAACTGTGATAATTGTATCCTTGGATAATTCATAAACATTGTTCTAAAATGTCCCTGGTCGGTCATCTATATAGGAGCAGAGATGAAACAAGATCAGTATGACTTTGATAAGATATGGAGATACGAATCAAAAGTCTTAGGCACTTGTAAGAGTACAAGGTGCTGGACCGACCCACTATGAGAAAGCTACATGGATCAAGTCATAAGCTTTTCTCATGTATAACCACGTCACAATGCCCTTAGACCTGAGGTCATCATGGATTCCTACATGAGAGTTGCTAAGCTTTGAACTAGTCAAAAGTCATTTTTGACTGGGTGATGATAAAGGCTACGATCGGGCTTGGTGGTTTTTCTTGCAGAGGAATATGAATGATCAAGATGGAATTTGTCCCTCACATTAGTAGAGAGATATTACTAGGCCCCTCGATGAGTAAGTCTGAGAAATGTATGGCCATACTATGATGAAAGGAGTTTTTGTCTCTGTTATCAGGCTACTCAGGAATCGAGAAAGTAATGGTCAGGAACAAGAGGATGACATTATCCATGCCTTATCCTTGATCGATATATCGTGTGACAAAAGGGACGTGACATGGTTGTATGACAGGTTGCATCGTGATAACGATCCTTATATGAATTGGGTAGTCGTAATGTCTTGCTAGAGGCCTCTTGCGACTTTTGTGTTAGTATAGTTATTGGCCCACTGCCAACTTCATATGGGCCTACAGGGTCACACACAAGAATGGCCCAACATGAGATAATGTTTAATTTAGGGTGGACGAATTTTATATTTATATATATATAATATAAAATTCATTAATAATATTATATAGATATATATATTTTCAAAATATATATCTTATATATATATGTGTATATATATATTATATGATATTATTATATTATGTTATTTTTAAATTTAATTTATTAAGATATATTAAATTTAATAACTAACATGATAGAGATATAGTATCTCAGATTTAATTTATGAAGATAAATTAAATCTAATGGCTCTTTATTTAAATTAAATAAATAGGTTAAATAAAAACTGTTGGACAGATTTAATTTAAACTGAATTTATTTAATTAGCTCATCAAGATAATTAATTGTTAATTAATTTCAAAATTAATGATGATTAATTTTGAAATTTGAAAATAGCCCTCATAGGCTATAAACTTGATAGAGCAGATATATTCATATGCACATGAGAATTGAGAGCCGCAAGTGAAACCCTAGGAGACATTAGAGGTGCTAGTACGCAGTCTCGGTTGGAGAGCATTCGTGTGGATACCGGTAGAGGGAGCGGACCTGATGTGTTGGCTCCTAGAGATCGTGAAAACTCTGATTCATCAAAAGGTATGAATCCTTCCAACTTGGTTTAAACGCCATTAATAGATCTTCGATTAGGATCGGTGAAAATTTTTAAAATTCTTCCGCTGTGCCTACCGATTCTAACAGGTATACCGTCCTAAATCGAACCATTGTTAGCGACTCAGGGACTATTGGCATGACAATGTATACAAATAGCCTTATGGCTCACATATAGCCTTTCGGCCTATAATATAGCCTTACAGCCCATATAATCACAAATATCACTCCATCCTCATCCCCTTTTACCGTCGGGAAGGTACGCAGCCCTTACCTGAATCGTTGATAGCAACTCAGGGACTATTGGTATGGCGGTGCTTACACATTTCCACAATCATTGCAGCATTCGAATCCGTCACAAATCTTTGATATAACATATATATCATGTATCACATATGGTATAAAAGAAAGAGTCACTACCTTGTTCTTTCCTGACATTCTTCGGCACCGAGGGCTCGTAAGGATGGCAAATGTCAAATCCTATAAACCAAATTAGGGATAATAGATCAATCTCTTTTCCAAGTTCTTAATTCCATAATACTTTAAGTTGGTATCCATATAAACTCTTTAGGTGGCTATTAAATGCCTAAACATATACCTAAAGGGTTGGGATAGCTACCCCCAAAGATGCCTTTTTGGAAGCAAAAGCACTGATTTTTGGTCAACTCATTCGAGTGGAGATGACCTCACTCGAGTGATGACCCCCAAATTCACTCGAGTTTCTAAAAGTACCACACTGGAAGTGTTTGCCTAAGAGCAAACCTCAATATGTCTCACACCCTCACTCGAGCACAGGAAGTTGCACTCGAGTGATGATCTCAAATACACTCGAGCACCGAAAAGTGAGACACAACGAGTGACTACCTGAGAGCAACCATAAATCCCAAAAGCTTAAAGTTACTCCCTCACTCGAGTGAAACCAAGATCACTCGAGTGATGACCTATATTACTCGCGGAAATGAAAGTGCATTCTTTAGCTTTGGCTGAGAATCCAAATGAAACTGAAGGGAAAAAGGGAAAATATCTCACAGCACTTGAGTGAACCCTCCCTCACTCGAGTGTTATTCATTATAAGCCAAAAATCACGGCAACTAAGATATGTTCCTATATTTACCTATTTCACTACCAATGGTCCTCAAACTTGTGCCGAGCTCATTCTCACTCATTTTGACACAAGGAACCTCTTGGTAACTACAAAACAACCCAATTTCCACTCAATCAACACATCCTCCATCCTAGTTCACAAGGCCACACAAAACCACAATTTGCCAAACTTCCTCATTCAATTCCAAAATCAAACCTAATGACATTATAACACATCCTAATACCATCATCTACACAATACCATTCTAAACTCTTTCATTATCCAATTCTCATGAAATTAGGGCAAAAATTCCAGAATTTACAAAGCTCAACCAAAAATCACGATAAGTATACCAAAATGTATCAAATTCTTACCTCTTCAACTTGGTAAGATCAAATCTCTGTTTCCCCAACTTTCAAGTTTGTGCAAACACCAAATCACCACTTTTCAAAATTCTGAAAATATAGCAAAGAAGCTCTCAACCTCTTGAACAAGTTTAATGAAGAGGCTTCAAGCATAGGGAGATAATTACCTACTCAAAATCAAGCTTTTCTCTTTCTGTTGCTTGAACTTCAGCGAAAATGGAAGGAAGAAGAGAGAAGGTGAGAAATGATGGTGAATGCATGAGGATTATTTTTCTCCACACACACACACTCATAGCCGACTTAGAGGAGAGAGGGAAGAGAAGATAAGTTTGAAATTTTGACTTTGACCCAAGGGTCCTTATTATGACAATTGCCATGATCTCATGTCTCCCTTCATGAATCCATATAACCCATGCACACTTGATTCCACCTCTTGCTTAACAAATCCTAGCCATTGATCTTAAGTTACCTATGAGTTTTCTCTTTGGTAATAGTCCAATTGGTCTGTGAATTTACCATTTTACCCCTGATTGTCATGACACATATATCATCATCATCAATCACATTTTACATCGCAACTCACATTATTTACTTCATAAGTGTTTAATTAACATTAATTACATCACTTTGAAATAATTAGCTCTTAATCACAATTCAGGATATTACAGTTTTCAAATTCAAAGAACGGTTAAACGTAGCTGCGCGACTCTAACGGACAAGTTGAAATTGTTCCAACAACTATCACAACTCATCTATAAATATGGAAACATTCAACATGGAATAATACATCAACTGAGAACATACGAACATACACCGATCAACACATTCTTAGTGCTCTGTGTCTTATATTAACTCTTTGTACTTCAGTGATTATATATTTGCTCTATGAGAGATATTTTCATTACAAACTCAATATTTGTTATTGAGATAACTTAAGGTTATGGAACCTTGAGTTGGGGATTTGATTACAACGTGTAAGGGGGAGCGAGTGTCCAGTGAAGGGACTTGCTGTGTATTGAGGTGCCAAGAACCTACTGAAACTTGGAATATATAGTGAAAATATCAGAGAAGATTTGAGGACTGGAGGTAGGTCAAAGTGGTTGTGGCCGAACCAGTATAACTCCTGGTGTACACTTTGGTGATATTTCTCCTAGCTCTTAACTGCTTTAAATTTCTAGTCAATTTTTATATACATAACGAATTTTCTGGTATCACCCAATTTACCCCTCTTGGGTAAAATGCTTGCACTAACAAAAATGACCAAGTATATCTTGAGCAATCATCATCAATTGTAAGGACTTGAAAAAAGGACCCAATATCAACATGTATCAAATCAAAGATTTTATTACTCAAACTTATGCTTACAGGGAAATAAAGACGTTTTTGTTTAGCAAAATGGAAAGTGTCACACATAAGGGGATATGGATTACAAGCAATATCAAGAATTTTTTATTCAAAACTGAAAAAGTAGAGTCAGAGAGATGACCCCATCGAATATGCCAAAAGGTGAAAGTTGAGGCATAATCAATAGCAATCATATTAATCGGAGCGGCTTTAAGAAAGGGTAGCAAATTTGCATTTAAAATGTAAAGCCCTTCAAAGAGTTTAGTTTAATCAATCATCAGAGAAGGTTTGAGTAAGTGTATTTGACAAGAATGAAAAGAGAAAGTAAGGAAACAATTGAGGGACATAGTTAACCAAGAAACAGAAATAATATTGAATGAGAGGAAGATAAAGAACATTTGGTAAGATGGAAAGTGTCATTGTTCCAAATATTGATGTAATAGAATGAGACCCTGTAGAAAGACAAACAAAAATAGGATGAATGAAATGATATGAAGAAATAACTCTAAAGAACAACATACATGATTGGTTACACTAGAATCAATGATCTAGGTAACAAAATTTTTAGAGGAAAAATTTACATATACCTGTAACTAGAGAAGTAGTAGATGTAGAGAGATGATTAATGGAAGAAGTGGTAGGTGAGAAGAACTTATAAGAGCAAGGAGGAATTGGTATTAAGTAGTGGTCAATTGAGGGAGCATTGAAGCTATTAAAGAATACTGAGATGGAAGAACAAACTTTGCAGTATGTGTATTTTTAGCCAAACCAGAATCTTAAGCCAAAACTCGATTAACCATGGCTGAAGAACCAAAGGAATGAAATTTGAAGCCAGGTGGGAAGCCATGCTTTCTATAGTAAATATCTTTAGTATGACCAGGCTTATTACAGTAAGAGCAATGCATATTGTGATTTGGAGGAATATGAATCTCACGTTTTTGTTGGAGAAATAAAAAAACTCAATTGATAGGAGGCAAGGGATTAAGAATCATAATTTGCGACTTGACCGAGGCCTATTGTTCACTCAAGCCTTTCAAAAATGAATGATATAATCCTCCTCTCTATGATGTATAGCACTACTAGTAGATCCGTTCATAAGCCTTCAAAGGACGGATATTCAATAACTCATCCCATAAAATTTTTAGCTGATTATAATGCTCACTAATAGTCAAACTACCTTGCTTCAAACCATAAATTTCTTCTTGAAGATCAGCAATACAAAAAATATTTGACTAAGAATAATGAGATCGAAGATCATTCCAGATCTCATATGCTTGATCAAACCAAAGAAAACTCTTAGCAATGGTTGGGGAAAAGGACTTAGTAATCCAATCTTGAATGAAATTGTTGTAACCCTCACAAGCTGCTAGAAATAAAGAATCAAAAGCTGGTGGTGGAGAAATCACATTATCAATGAAGTTTGTAATACCCTAAAAGTGAATGTGATTATTGTTAAATAAGCACTCTAGGAGAATACCATGCCAATTATGAGTTGAATGTGTTACAATCGTGCCCAAACCCTGTATTTAAGAATAAATGTGTGATAAAGCTTAAAATGTATTTAAGGAGTAAGGGAGGGCGCTTGGTTGGAGTAATACAATGACAAGATGTGTTTGGTGGTGATTCAGAAGGAATTACCATAGTCAGGGGTAAAATGGGCAAAAGAAAAGTTACTGACCAATTAGTCAGCTATCGTAGAGGGAGTTTAATAATTACTTGGAGCTCTTGTGGAATGTTTAGTTGCTTAAGAGATTATGATAGAGTGGTCCTATGCATGCATGTACATGGAAGGAGTTGGGAGGAGGCTCAAGATCATGACAAGTGTTATCATAGAGGCCACAATACGGGTCAAAGATTCAACTCATTTTTTTTCTCTTACTTCTCACCTCCAAGTAAGCTAAATGGGCAAAGGAGAGACCAAAAATATGCATCATCATCTTCATCTCATTTCCTCTCTCTCAAGTCTCCATTTTTGCCAAGTGAAGGAAGAAAGAGAAAAGAGAAGGTAATGTTTTGACCTTAGAAATGATCTTGAATGCTCCAGACCTCTTCATTAATCTTGATCACCTTGATGAGAGCTTTATCTCTATGGTTTTAGATTTTTGAAAGAAGGTGTTTGAGAGCTTGAGAAAAATTGAAAGTGGTGGAATCAAAGAACAAGCTTTGGAAAGTGGAAGAGGTGAGAAATAGCTATTTTTTGATATATATATATATATATATTGTGCCCATTGGTGGAACTTTGTAATTTCTCAATTTTAGCCCTACTTTTCATATCATTAGGGTCTTATGTATTGCATGGTGTTTTGGTAGTGGAATAGGTGTCTTGTTGCATGGTTTGAACAATGAAATTAGTTTGAATTAGTTTGGATCATTGAATTGAAAGTTTGGCAATTTAATGGATTTGTGTTGCAATGTGGTCCAAACAGAATATATGTTTATGTGATGGGAATTTGGTTGCTTTTGTGATTCCAATGGTTTCCTTGTGAAAAATTGTATGGGAATAGGTTTGGTTGTTGATTTTGGAGCCATTGGTTGAAAATTTGAAATTCTGTCAAGTGTAAACTCTATGCTGGGCAGTTTGTTTCCATGGAAGTTTTGAATGAGCAAATAATGTCTAAAAATTTTGAAACTTTCTAGTCTTAAATTTCACATGCCAAGCTTCAAAATGGACAAATAGTTCATGTCATTTCAATTTGTGAGCTAAGAGTTATGATTTTCCAAAGTTTGGGGTTGAAACTGAACACTATTTTGGAGCAGTATGAGATTTCATGTAATTCTGTATTTTTGTGGGATTGAATAGCATTGATTCATATTTTTCCTATAAATAGGACTTAAATATATTTCCATTGGCTTTGGAATCACCCTATTTTGATTTTTCTAGAATTAGTTATAATTTTTCAAAGTTTCTTTGGCTACAGCCCAAAACTTTCTGGGCAGTATTTGGCCACAGCTAGAAAATCTTGGCTGCAGCCAAAAACTCTCTGTGCAATTTTTTGCCGCAGCAAAAAGATCTTGGTTATAGCAAAAAACTCTCTATGCTTTTTTTGGCCGCAGCCAGAGATTTCTTGGCTGTAGCCAACCCCTGTTTTTAGCACTTTTTGATTTTGAAAAGTGGTTTCTAACCTAGTATTTCCCAATCCTTTTAGGTTATTGTTAGATGTTAGATATGATTAGTTTTGATAATGTCAAATATAAATGTGAAATATTAAGAGCAAAAGTTTGCATAAAATATCAATCTTCTATATTGACTAACTACTATATTTAATGTTGCATAACTTGAAGATTAGCTAAGCAAAGAAAGAAGAAGATTGAAGGTAGTCAAGAAAAATATTAGCCAAGCAAAGAAAGAAGATTGAAGATTAGCCAAGCAAAGAAAGAAGAAGATTAAAGATAGTTAAGAAAACAAAAGAAGATATCTTGACTGACTTATGGAGAATTATTAACAAAAGGAAAATCAAGAAGAAAAATATGGAAGAAAGAAGAACTTGTAAGATCTTATGAGAATATCAAGATTCAAGTTATTAGAAGTAATTTTGGAGATTTCAGAAATTTGAGGCACTGTTTGGCACTGTAGTGGTGGTACTGTAGCAATCACTCGAGTGAGGCACCGTAGTGCTCGAGTGAGGCACTGTAGCATGCAGGTACTGTAGCATGCAAATCACTGTAGTGCTCGAGGTGCAAAGAGGAAGTGCAAAATCACTGTAGCAAGTGTGGCACTGTAGCACTCGAGTGAAGCAAGAACATACTCGAGTGTTGGGCTACTATATTCAGCTCTGTTTTACGTTCAGCCTGATAGAGGTCCGGTATTTTGGCCATATCTCTCAAACCACACATCGGATTGACCCTAAACTAGTGGCATATGAAAGAAGGCTCACAACATGAAAAATATACACCAAGATCACATTGGAAAAAGCTCAAATGAAGGAGATATGATCTGTGGAAGATGACACTGAAATCACCGTCACTTTTCAAGACAGGTTCAGTATTTTGAACATAACTCACAAACCACACATCGGATTGAGACAAGACCAGTGCCATATGAAACTAGAATCAAAGGGATTTCTATGGATAGGTAATTTGCCTAATTTGAACTTATATTCTAGGAGCTATGCCTTCTGGAAGTTGACGCTTGTGCAGTCTAGTGGGATAGACACTCTTTCGATCATAACTTGCAGAATACAAGGAGTTTGGAGCTGATTCTTTTTGCATTGGAATGCATATGGCAAGAGCTTTCTTATGATACATCATTACAATCAAATAAATAAATTTTGTCTAATGTGGCCCCACATTACTCATGAGTGCAAAAACACACTCTTGAAAAATGTCATGCGAGTGTTGTCCAGAAGCGACTGAAGTGTGGAGAAATTTAGCAACACTCGAGCACTAGGATCTACACTCGAGCATCAAGTTACTTTTTGGAAATTGTGCCCTAAGGGCCAATCATTGTACTTTAAACGTTATTATTTTAATGAAATTTCTCCATTCTGTTATCATATTATTTGCATGTTAACTGTGATAATTATATCCTTAGATAATTCATAAAGATTGTCCTAAAATGTCCCTGGTCGGTCATCTATGTGGGAGCAGAGATGAAACAAGACCAGTATGACTTTGGTAAGATATGGAGATACGAATCAAAGTCTTAGGCACTTGTAAGAATACAAGGTGCTGGACCGACCCACTATGAGAAAGCTACATGGATCAAGTCATAAGCTTTTCTCATGTATAACCACGTCACAATGCCCTTAGACCTGAGGTCATTATGGATTCCTACATGAGAGTTGCTAAGCTTTGAACTAGTCAAAAGTCACTTTTGACTGGGTGATAGTAAAGGCTACGATCGGGCTTGGTGGTTTTTCATGTACAGGAATATGAATGATCAAGATGGAATTTGTCCCTCACATTAGTAGAGAGATATTACTGGGCCCCTCGATGAGTGAGTCTAAGAAATGTATGGCCATACTATGATGAAAGGAGTTTCTGTCTCTGTTATCAGGCTACTCAGGAATCAAGAAAGTAATGGTCAGGAACAAGAGGACAACATTTTCCATGCCTTATCCTTGATTGATATATCGTGTGACAAAAGGGACGTGACATGGTTGTATGACAGGTTGCATCGTGATAACGATCCTCATATGAATTGGGTAGTCATAATGTCTTGCTAGAGGCCGCTTGCGACTTTTGGGTTAGTGTAGTTATTGGCCCACTGCCAACTTCATATGGGCCTACAGGGTCGCACATAAGAATGGCCCAACACGAGATAATGTTTGATTTAGGGTGAATGAATTATATATATATATATATAATATAAAATTCATTAATAATATTATATAGATATATATATATATATATATTTTGAAATATATATCTTATATATGTATATTATATTATATTATTATATTTAATAATATTATATAGATATATATATTTTCGAAATATATTATATATATATATATGTATATATATATTATATGATATTATTATATTGTGTTGGTTTTAAATTTAATTTATTAAGATATATTAAATTTAATAACTAACATGATAGAGATATAGTATTTCAGATTTAATTTATGAAGATAAATTAAATCTAATGGCTCTTTATTTAGATTAAATAAATAGGTTAAATTAAAACTGTTGGACAGATTTAATTTAAACTGAATTTATTTAATTAGCTCATCAAGATAATTAATTGTTAATTAATTTCAAAATTAATGATGATTAATTTAGAAATTTGAAAATAACCCTCATGGGTTATAAACTTGATAGAGCTGATAGACTCAGGGTACATCAGAATTGAGAGCCGCAAGTTAAACCCTTGGAGACATTAGAGGCGCTAGCACGCAGTCTCGATCGGAGAGCATTCGTGTGGATACCGGTAGAGGGAGTGGACCTAACGTGTTGGCTCCTAGAGATCGTGAAAACTCTGAATCATCAAAAGGTATGAATCCTTCCAACTTGGTTTAAACGCCCTTGATAGATCCTCGATTAGGATCGGTGAAATTTTTTTTTTTAAATTCTTCCGCTGTGCTTACCGATCCTACATTACTTTGCACTCAAGCACATGCAAGTGTTGACATGAAAGTATTAACCCGAGAAGAAGCATGTATGTGAAACAAGAAGTACACTCGAGTGAGAGATGTTGCACTCAAGTGAGGTCTAGAATTGCACTCGAGTCCGTGCGAGTGAAGAGTAGCAAGTGTTTGCTCGAGAGCAAGCTAGAACGTGAAATTGTACATGCACTCGAGTAAGGCTTCTTTACACTTGAGTGAAGTCGTAAAAGAACCAAAACGCAGAAGTTCAGACTCTCATGGCCATCAATCCAAACATGGTTAAATGTTATACGGTCATTATATTTTCACTTGTTATTATTCCTAAACGTTAACTAACTTATATTTCAAGTGAGAAACAGGAGATTAAACATTTGGATTGTATCTTCAAGTATAGATGGAAAAAGTCTTCACTCAACGTGATGAGTCCCAGAAGCCAGAAATTCAGCTTTTGACCAATGATCCAACATACCCATGACTAACTCTTCATCATATTAATGATTAAGTATTTTGCAGTGTGAAATAAGAAATTTAACATTGAGATTACATATTCAAATGAAAGAGTCAATTTTGGCAGGCGACATCATTACACATCGAATATCGGCTACCTACCACTACAAAAGATTTACCCACCATAAACAAATGTCTGAAACACAAACGCTCCACAATTTGACGTACAACTCATAATGAAACTTCTCGGTCTTCAATGAGACACTCCACTCTGCAACGGACATTTCATAGTGGCTCGTTATTTAAATGCACTCAACGGACAAACAAAGCAATGGGACTCCAACGGATGAATGCTCACAACAGTCATCATCTTTATCAATTATAAATGAGAGAGCAATCAAAGTCGATGAAAAATAGAGACAGCGAGCAACTACGAGAAAAATGATAGAAATATGAATCCTCTGCTTCTACCCAAACACTCTCTATTTTCCAGCTTCTATATTACTTATCATTGAGAGAGTGATTATTTGTATTGTACTTCAGTGAGTATTATATCTACTCTATGAGAGAGTTTGTAAACACTTTCAACTATATTTCTGAGTTGATCTCAAGGTAGAGGGACCTTGAGAGGGTTGATTTCCTTACAGGGGAAGCTGTAGAGAGAATTGCCAGTAAGACATTCTGCTCGTAAGACTTATGAGGTGCAAGCAGTAGAGAACGTTGCTGCTTATAAGACTTACAGGGGTGTAAGCAGGAGAGAACGTTGCTACTTGTAAAACTTGCACGAGTAGCGGGAGAGGAAGATCTTCGGGATTGCTCTGCGTTTAAGACTTGCCGTAAGGGGGAGTATTTCAGCAAGAGATTTATAAAAGGTTTCACAAGTACCCAGCTAAACTTGTGGGATTGTAAAGGCTTTTCTTGTGCCCAAATTATTTCTTGTGCCGAAATTAAACAAGAAGATAGTGGATTTGAAAATCTCAGGAGGAGCTTGAGGACTGGACGTAGGCCATCACAGATTGAACCGAACCAGGATAAATGATATATCCCGATTTTATCATAATATTGAATATCATATTTAGGGATTTTATCATTAATTTTTGGGTTAAATAGCATTTATTATGATTAAATTGAATTAAAGATGATTGTGTGAAAATAAATCTTAAAATCATATATTTGTTATAATCTTGTAATTACTTTTTAAAATTTGAATTTTGAATAAAGATATTACAAGATATTGATCTGAATTGTAGGTCACATTGGAAAAGGAGGAGCTGAGGGACTAAAAAGTAAAGATGTACAAGGACTGAAACAGAAAATAAGATTCTACGTGTGGCTCCAAGAGAATTCTGACAGAAAAGGGCACTTTTCTGTAATATTAGCTGGCACTTTCAGGAGGGAAAATATCAGAAACAATTACAGAAAAGTACCCCGAATTACAACAAATTACAGTTGGGACCCAAAATCCGAAGATCACTGCTGGATTGATTCACTTGGCCACAGAGAATATTACAGAATAGGACCCTGAATTTCCAAAACTCCAGTTTGGTCCAGATATCCGAAACCAGCGTTCTTCACTCCTGAAACTGATTTTTTTTGTCCAGATTCTCATATTAAATCTAGGAAAATCAGATCTAAATATTTCCTGGAAGATTATATCCCAAATTTAAAGGGATTTGACCTAGATTTCAAAGAGAGGAGGGGATTACTAAAAAAAAGGGAATCGGAAATTAGAGAAGAGAGTGAGCCAGCCGCAGACGAACCCTCACAGCGAGCACACAGAGCCAGGGACGGACATCAGAACCTGAAGAAGAGACACCCAGCGGCAGATCTGAATCATCGCACCAGAACCAGACGGACGCACCAGAACGGAGAGGAGACACGCACAGTGGCAGAGGGGACGCACCAGAACTTAGAACCAGACGTAGTGGCAACGCTAGAGAAGGAGTACAAAGATCAAGATTCACCAATAACACCTCTCTTCTTCTCCTTTCATCTTAATTCCATAGATTTTTGGTGCCTTCAAAAAGTTGTAGCTGTTATAAACTCCATGAGAGGCTAAATTCCTTCTTGCTTCTTGGAGATGGAAGACTGGTTTGAGCTCCAGAGACACATTCAGGGGAGTTAATTGTTTTAATCTTTTTATTTAATTATGTAACGAATTTCCTGAGTTAGGATTTTATGTTATATGGTTAATTTACTGAGATTGCGAGTTGTTTATCTTAGTATTGATTGAACAATTGTGATTTAGATTGGTTTATGTGGTTTGAGATTTAAATTTCTATATTTCCTTTTGGTTTAATGTGGTTGTTTATTCTTTCATAGTTTGAATGAATATTATGACTGCTTAGATATTGTTTGAATATTTCAGTTGAATGTTCATTGTATAGAGGAACAAGTTGTATGAATCCAATCCCTAATTGCACACTAAGTGGTATTTAATAGTGTATTAAGAGGTAATTATCTAGCTAGAGTTCTAGGGGTAATCACCAATTAATATACTAGACTTAACGAGTTGTTAAGGTTTAATTTTTGACTTAGTGAGTGGTTTAACTCCCAATTCAATTTGAGTAAGGATAACCTATATTCTATTTTTCCAAGAAGCATTTATCATTAATTTGTTTAAATCACAATTTCATTATTTCAACAATTTCTCAAAAACCCAAAAAAATAGTAGTCTAAGTTATTTTCAATTATTAAAAAGAAAAAAAAATCAATTTAAAACCCATCTTAATATTTTTGTCACTTAGTTTAGCTTAGGAATTAAATAAAAGGCTCCTCAAGAGAATACGACCCGAGTTGTGCCCTTCACTGCATAATTTGGTTTATTTTGATTTAACCTGAGGCGACTAAAGGCTTTAAATCAATAAATCACAGTTTACATATTCTCTTCCATAACCTCTTATATTTCCAGCATATATTATTTAATCTAATTGTTGATTTATGATTCATTACCTTTATACTTATTGCTTTTACTAAGATGCGAAAAGATTTTCAAAGTTCTTAAGTTTTCATCTTACACCCAATTTACCCCCTCTTGGGTGTCAGCCGGTTCTAACATTAGAGACTTTCATAGCTACCTAAAGATCTCAAATGATAACCAACCTTGGGCATTTAAAATTAAGAATTTGGAAAAGGGAATAATGTTACATCCTTGGTTTTGTTTTAGGATTCAATATTTTCCCTATACGAGATCAACCGGTACCAGAGCACAACCGGAAAGAACAAGGTAGTGACTCTTTCTCTTATACTGTATGTAATGAATTGTATATATGTTGTAACGCCCCAAATTTTGATTAAGGGTTAATGAGAATTATTGAGTATGTATTTATGAACTAAAGTTGAGTTATTATGTGTTTTATGGCAATTTTAATTACTAAGCCAAAATCAGAAAGAAATTGAAGGAATGGGAACCATTGGATAATTAGTTAGTGATCAATGGAGAAATTAATTACTAACTAAGAGGAAAATGAGAAGAGTAATTAAATGGCTTATGGAGTGGTTAGAATAATTAATTAGTTACTTAATTTATGAGAGCCAATAAAATGGTGACACTTGGCAAGGGAGATGATGGGAGAGGGCATGGAAAGTCAAACAATGAGTTTTTAAATATTTTCTCTCTCCTCCTTCCCTTGTTTTCGACTGTGCAAGCATGGGGAGTGAAGAAATTATCATTTCCTATCATCTTCAACATCTCTTTATCTCTCTCTTCTCTCTCATTTTTGGCTCCATTGTTGCTCAAGAAGGAAGAAGAAAAGCTTGAGAAAAAGGTAAGGAGATGAACCCCATTTTTCAAACTCTCTTCCTTGAGTTAAGAGCTTCATTTCCATGGTTATAGATTGTTCATTAGTGTTGATTTGAGCTCTTAAGGAATTTTAAAGTTTGGAGAATCAAGAAACTCCTTTGGAAAAAGTTGAAGAGTTAAGTGAAACCAATCTTTCTGTCTATGTTTTATGCCAAATGGTTTAGCTTTGAATTTCTAGAATTTTTGGCCTTGATTTCGAAAATAAGGGTTATTGGGTATTTGGCATGTTGTTGGTATGGAATTGGTATGTTTGGAATGTATGTGGATAGATAGAAAGGGATTTGGGATTAAATGATTAAGTTTGGTGATTTTGGAATTTTGGTGTTTAGTGTTTCCCAAAACCAAAGCATGATAATAGAGCAGGAATTTGGTAGTTTTGGCATTTCCATTGGATTCCTTGAGCAATTTTGTGTGGGAGTAGCTTTGTTGAGGTTTTGGGTCTATTGGAAATACTTGTGTAAATCTTGGCAACCGCTGTCAGTTTTTTTGCATTTTCTGGTTTCTGATGCACATCACTCGAGTGAGGAGGGGTCTCACTGGAGTGAGGAGGGGTCTCACTCGAGTGAGGCAGTGTGATTTCTCATTTCCCTTCAGTTTTCAACTGCACTTTTGGTAAGAGTATTGTCTCACTTGCGAGTGTGGTGGGTTCTCACTTGAGTGAGCCTCCTCTCACTCGAATGTGGGTATATTTGACACCATGAACTTGCTTTTGGGTTATCACTCATGATTAAAGTGCAAGAGGGTGTCTTAACACTCGCGGGTATTCAGCCTTCACTCGAGTACAAAGATCCGTGCTCGAGTGCTTCTCTTCTTTGAAAATTCTTGTGCCCTCGAGTTAATACTTTATGTACCTCACTTTCTTAAACTCGGGAGAGCATTAGGCCATCATTCACATGTTCATTATTATGCTTGAGTGTAGTGGATATTTCCTACTTCTATCGTTGCTCTCAGCCAAACACTTGTACGAGTGTGCTTCCATACTCGGGTACAAACCGTACCATCACTCGAGTGAGGTCTTCTTTACTCGAGTGCAACAGTAGGAAAATCAGTTCTTGTACTTCCAAAAGGGGATCTTCGGGATAGTTTTTCAAACCCTTTAGGGCTTTTGTTAGAGGTATATATGGGTACTTAACCGGAGCATAGAAGGCCTGTGCTACTCAAGAACGGAAAGACCAAGGTAGTGACACTTTATCCTATATCATGTGTAATGCATTGCTTGTTTGTATTAATCATTGAATGAGCGAGGGGATGTGGTGAAAGCCTAACCTTGGATATTGTTGAGGGGACGTGGCGAGAGCCCGGCCTTGAATATTGTTGAAGGGATATGGCGGTTAGCCTGGCTTTGAATTTTGATATGCTACATTGTGATATATGCTTACTTGCTTTGTTTAGTTATGCATCATATACGTAAACTGTTGCTACTAGGATTCTCTTGAATCTCACTCTTTCCAAAACACTTTTAGACAGGGCAAGTGGATCGAGAGGCAAACAAGTGAGCAAGGATGATTAGGATTGCCGGTGGTGGGCTTAGCTAGATTCTTTTGGTTTTTGGATTGGTTATCATTTTAGATGAATGTATATATAATTAACCATAGAATAGTGATGTCGTGTAATCCCCAGTATAGGAAACTGAGATTGGCAATAATGCCCTACAAACTCTTGGATTAATGTTAGTATCCCAGGTGAATGTCGGGAATTTTTGTTATACTCTAATATTGTATATGTGGCAAACCGAACATGCCTTTATTTTTATGAATGAATGAATGGAGATCTATTTATACATGTGTTGTAAAAACTTTTTAATTACTTCAAATCTCTCATTCCTTAACTTAACATGTTTAAACACTAATCATCGGCCTTGGTCGTAGTGGGGGTTACATATGTGATGTCATTGGATTGTGTATTGCCAATGCTGCGAAGCTCATTCTGTGTGTATGCTGTGAAGTTATATGTATATTGTGACGCTGGTCACGCATCATGTGTATATTGTGACATCGATCACGCATCATGTATATATGCCTTTGAGTCGCATCGCCATGTCAAGAGTCCTCCGGTAGCTAACAACAATTCGGGTGAGGGCTATGTGATCGCCAATGCTGCGAAGCTCATTCTGTGTGTATGCTGTGAAGTTATATGTATATTGTGACGCTGGTCACGCATCATGTGTATATTGTGACATCGATCACGCATCATGTATATATGCCTTTGAGTCGCATCGCCATGTCAAGAGTCCTCCGGTAGCTAACAACAATTCGGGTGAGGGCTATGTGATCCCCGGTGGTGAAAGAGGTTGAGGGTCAGGTGTGACAATGAATTCATGTGTATGTGAAAGCTGAAAGGCTATGTAACAGCTGAAAGGCTATGTGATAGCTGTAAAGGCCATGTGATAGCCAAAAGGTCATGTGTAAGCGTAAGGCTATGTGATTGCTCTGAAGATTATTTGTATGCTGTTAAGGCTATGTGTATACTGTGATCATTGCTGCTGTGCTAATTGATGATTTGCTTGCATGCTATGTGATTATATACTGTATGAGTGATTTGTTACTACTGTGATTCTTTTAAATCACATTCTTTCCATTGACTAATCTACACACAGGGCAAGTGGCTCGAAGGAGAAGCAAACAACCAAGGTTGGATGGTTCTTTATTTTAGTTGTTGGTTGGTTGTCATATCTGGATTAGGATTACTGTACATTTGTAAATGTTATTTTGGATAAGGATATGTAATCCCTCGAACGATAAATGGTAAGAAGCGGAAATGCCCTATAAACCCTTTATTTAATATATGGAAACCCACGGGTTGCCGGGTATTTTGATTTACACTCTGATATGTATAAATGCTACTTAACTGCATAGGTTAATTATATTCAAAATGTGAGTATGAGACCGGATTGAACAGGTTTTGAAAGAAATTTAAAAACCCACTGTGTTACGAGTATAAATGGTTCATTAAAAAGTGCAAGTGTACATTGTCGTAATCCAATATATTCCCATATGAATTTAAGCAATTAATTATGCATTAAGATTTATGGAACTCAGTAAGACTACACAACTCATATGAATATATTCCTATTTCATATGCAAGTTATGGTTTTAATTATAGGATCTATATACATGCATCTCCTTCAAGTCTCAACATGCATATTGAAATCATTTAAAAGATGGCCAGTCAATCAACAGCATTAAGAATAATAATCAAAACTCAATCATGAAGAAGAAATTCAAATTAGATTTAATAAGTTAAGATTCAATCCGTTATTAGTAAGCTACGTCATCACCCTAGGAAAATGAAACTTTAGCTCATGATAAAATTAAAAACAAAACCAAAATAAATTGACATTATATAAAACTAGAATGAAATCCTCATAAATATTGCATAAAACTTGAAAATTAAATTCTCAAACATAAATATACAGCCAAAAGATGCATGAAAAATGGAAAAATCTAGCCGTTCCTTTAGGAGGTAAAACCTTTCATGTAGGTGGCATGTAAAAAGTAATACAATCCTAAGCCTCTCAAGATGGAGGCATGCAAAAAGTAATACAATGCATAAAATTAACTCTAAGATGGTGTATGTAGATAGGAGAGAAAAGTAACGGATATGAAATGATTGTAAGTGAAGAAGAGAGGAGAGTAATGGATATGAATTGGTGTGTAAATGAAGAAGAGAGGAGGGTAATAGATATGAATGTGTCTACAATATGAAAGAGAGCGTGGCTATATATAGGGAAGAATGAAGTAGGGTAGATGAAGTGGTAGTTGAAATGTGGTAGATGAAATAGTAGATAGAATGTGGTAGATGAAGTAGTAGGTGAAAAGAAAGATGAAGTGGTAGATGAAATGTGGTAGATAGAATGTGGTAGATGAAATAGTAGGTGAAAAGGAAGATGAAGTGGTAGATGAAATGGTTGGTGGAATGGTAGATGATTCTTACTCTCAATGCCCAAGCAAAATTCGAAACCCTTGGAGATAGAACTGGATTTTGGTTCAACATAAAAGTTGTAGAGCTCTTTCTTAGCTTTTTATCCATATAAAGAACATCCCAATCCGATATCTAGAGTTCCAGATATTGCCTGAAAACTGAAAGAGGGTCTAATTTAATATTTTTCAAGAAATTTTATTTTATGCCAAAATCATTATTTATTTATTAATTACACCCAAATTTATTAAATTGAGCTCAAATATCATCCACAAAATCATCATATAAGGGAAAATTAATATGGAAATCTTTTTCTTATCACATTGCATTTCAGGGCGGGTCCTTGTCTTGAAGTGGGAACTTAAACAAATTTTGTATTAATCATCGGTCTCTAATTTAACCTAATTACACATTTTTTAATTATAATTACGGTTTATAAGGTAGGGGGTTATATTTGTGATATCAGAGCTGTAGTTCCTGGTAAGGGTAGATTTTGCTAGGATAGCTCGCTTAGTTCTTTACCTTAGTGATAGAAGATGATTGGTGATTGGTAATTGTATACACATTAATGTTCCTGCTATTTGTAAATAGGCCAGGCGTTGAACTTGTAACCCCCTGCCTTATAAACAATGATTATAATTTGAAAATATGTAATTAAGATAAATTAAGGACTAACGAATGATAAAATTTTGTTTTTAATCTCATCCTTAAGATAAGGTTTTATCAATTTCTTTCGAAATCAGTTTAGCCTGGTTTCCTATTCATATTTCGAATATAACTAGATGTTGGAAATTATGCCCTAAGGGCCAATCATTGTACTTTGAACATTATTATTTTAATGAAATTTCTCCATTCTGTTATCATATTATTTGCATGTTAACTGTGATAATTGTATCCTTAGATAATTCATAAAGATTGTCCTAAAATGTCCCTGGTCGGTCATCTATGCGGGAGCAGAGATGAAACAAGACCAGTATGACTTTGATAAGATATAGAGATATGAATCAAAGTCTTAGGCATTTGTAAGAGTACAAGGTGTTGGACCAACCCACTATGAGAAAGCTACATGGATCAAGTCATAAGCTTTTCTCATGTATAATCACATCACAATGCCCTTAGCCCTGAGGTCATCATGGATTCCTACATGAGAGTTACTAATCTTTGAACTAGTCAAAAGTCACTTTTGACCGGGTGATGATAAAGGCTACGATCGGGCTTAGTGATTTTTCATGTAGAGGAATATGAATGATCAAGATGGAATTTGTCCCTCACATTAGTAGAGAGATATTACTGGGCCCCTTGATGAGTGAGTCTGAGAAATGTATGGCCATACTATGACGAAAGGAGTTTCTGTCTCTGTTATCAGACTACTCAGGAATCGAGAAAGTAATGGTCAGGAACAAGAGGACAACATTATCCATGCCTTATCCTTGATCGATATATCGTGTAACAAAAGGGACGTGACATAGTTGTATGACAAGTTGCATAATGATAACGATCCTCATATGAATTGGGTAGTCGTAATGTCTTGCTAGAGGCCGCTTGCGACTTTTGGGTTTGTATAGTTATTGGCCCACTGCCAACTTCATATGGGCCTACAGGGTCGCATACAAGAATGGCCCAACACGAGATAATGTTTAATTTAGGGTGGATGAATTTTATATTTATATATATATATATATAATATAAAATTCATTAATAATATTATATAGATATATATATTTTTGAAATATATATCTTATATATATATATATGTATATATATTATATGATATTATTATATTGTGTTAGTTTTAAATTTAATTTATTAAGATATATTAAATTTAATAACTAACATGATAGAGATATAGTATCTCAGATTTAATTTATGAAGATAAATTAAATCTAATGGCTCTTTATTTGGATTAAATAAATAGGTTAAATTAAAACTGTTGGACAGATTTAATTTAAATTGAATTTATTTAATTAGCACATCAAGATAATTAATTGTTAATTAATTTCGGAATTAATGATGATTAATTTTGAAATTTGAAACTAGCCCTCATAGGTTATAAACTTGATAGAGCAGATATATTCATACGCACATGAGAATTGAGAGCCGCAAGAAAAACCCAAGGAGACATTAGAGGCGCTAGCACGCAGTCTCAGTTGGAGAGCATTCGTGTGGATATTGGTAGAGGGAGCGGACCTGACGTGTTGGCTCCTAGAGATCGTGAAAACTCAGAATCATCAAAAAGGTATGAAACCTTCCAACTTAGTTTAAACGCCGTTGATAGATCCTCAATTAAGATCAGTGAAAATTTTAAAATTCTTCCGCTGTGCCTACCGATCCTAACAGTGGCATCAGAGCCAGATCAATTGTGCGTTTAAATTGAGTTTATGATTCTTATACATGTGATATATATGGAATGTGTACGTATGTTTATAAGAAACACTCGAATATGCATGTGATTTGGTTAATACGAAACGAAATTATTTAGAAAGATGTGATCTTGTAATTCTGTTGATTTTCGTTTTCGTTTAAATTGAATCCTAAAATTGTTTCATTTTCGGTTTTGAAACATGTACGTGATTTTTGTTTTGAACAAGTGGAGAAAGTGAAATTGGATTACAAGTGCATTTAAAACAAATATCAAGGTAGTGAAAATTGAATCAGC
Source organism: Inga leiocalycina (assembly GCA_963242795.1). Classification (NCBI taxonomy): domain Eukaryota; kingdom Viridiplantae; phylum Streptophyta; class Magnoliopsida; order Fabales; family Fabaceae; genus Inga; species Inga leiocalycina. The sequence continues at coordinate 64,064,532 of OY725320.1, forward strand.
CATTAAATTTATTCAATCCGTGGTTTGAGGATTAGTGACCCAACCATAATTAAACTAGGTCAACCAAATCATAATTAAAATAATATATAATTTAACTAAAATATACAAAAAAAAAATCATGTATAACCCTAAAAGGAATAATATATAAATAAAAAATATTAATGTACAAGTAAATTGAATATTCATGTATAAATCATACCTCAAAGCAGTTACTAAAGCATAAATACAGCATACCAAATATAACCTAATCAGCCTGTCCAAGGAGATTCTTAAACAGAGACCAGTCAAGAGATTGATTTAATGATTAACTCGCCTGACTAACCAACCCAAGATGAGTTTTAATCCAGGGAAAAAAACACATCAATGAGAACTAACCAACAATACAGCTAGGGTAGAAAATGAAAAACAACACGAAGACACGAGGTTATAAGCTTACTGATTACACAGTAGTACCATTAATGATTCCATATAACTGAAAATTTCAAATAAAGTCGAACCTACTTGATATATTTAACTAAAATGTATTAAAAACACGAAATCAATCTTTTGTTACATTAGGATTATTTGTTTTTTATTAATCATCTGTGGATTTGAGGGCCATCACAAGGAGGTGCAATTTCCCTAACAAGTTTCTTATATTAAAATCTTTAAACACTGTAAATGGTTATAAGCTTCCTTTGCAAGTAGATGAAGAAAATTGACTAGGAAAAGGCCATCATGTTATATTAAAGTCAGTTAAAATATTACAGAGAACTCATCCTATTACCCCGTTTTCTTCAACCAAAGTAGACATAACAGGAAAACTAAAGCCACGGGGGAAGGAAAGATGAGTTTTGAATTCAGACAAGTTTAGAGAGAGCACACAACTCGTGTACAAAAAATGGCAGTCACAAAATTGTGTATTACACTTGGAGGTGAGTCATATCTTGTAGACAGGTACAATTCCAAGGAGATAAAAGCACTTTCTCATCACAGTGGCTGTTGCTTCACAAAGCAAGAGTCTACTTGTTTCCTCAGGCGACCCAACAACCTGCAATCAAATGGCTTGAGTCAGCATTCTTTTGACTCCAAACATTCTTTTACTAAATTAGAGGGGCAAACACAAACGACTTGAGGTTATAAGTGAGATTAAACCCTTGACCTCCCCTTTACAAGGGAGCTTCAGTGCCACTAGACTACAAAGCCCTTGACATAACTCCATATATTTCAATTCAGGCAAGGTGAATGTTTGGGAACGCGTTTTGAGGTGTCCCCAAAATGTGGTTTCCTTGTGAGAAACACAACAAAATGGGTTCCTAAGCATAGCCTATGGTGTTTCCCTGTAAGTAACAATACTACCATAATTTTTTGGACACTTCAAAAACAGTTTGGTCAAGGACAGGTTTCTTGAGTGTCAGAACAATACCTGACAATTGGAATAAAACTTTTTTGTGAAGATCTCAGATAAATTATATAGGTATTCACACAACACGTTCGGCAATAAATTGGTCCAGGCCTCCTCAACAACCTGAAAAATAAAGCAGAAAATCCCACAAATAGAATGTAAGAATCCTTGTGGATTGACTAATAAGCAACTGGAACACAATGCAGCCTTTAGAGTCATGATATTGTCCCAGTCTCGTGTTTGAAGGAAGTGAAGTAGCACTACTAATCAATCAAGTTTTAAATATTAAAGTACAGAATAAAGGTCCTTATATCCTTTTGACATGTCCTACCTCCGAGAATTGTAGCAAATGGAGCCCCAATGCACGCTCATCTTGATGATCCAATGCTATTTTCCCAGTCTGTCACATCAAGTAAATAATCATGAGATACACAGCACTACATACAAGTTGGGAATTCAGCAAACTGGCCATATATTAACATAAATGGGAAGATTCATTACAACGACACTGGTCTTGGGTGATTCGTGCCTCCAATTTAATCATTTTCAATTTTAAATGGATGCACTTCAAAACTCAAGTGGTCCATTATTCAATTTTTTGGTAGATTAGTATCACAACTCAAGATTATATTAGATGAGTGAGTACTAGGAAGAGTCATATCAACTATGGAAAATGCAATTTATTTGAACATAGGCACAACCTAACTAGACAGGCAGAAAACCAGGAGGAAAAAGGGAACTTACTCTCTTTAACTCTTCCATGTCTTTACCAGATTTCCTGATAATGGAACAGATTCGGGCATGAGCATACAGTAAATAGACAGCAGTATTGCCCTGTTTCACAATGTCGAAAAGGCGTCATTACCATCATAACCAACAGTTTTTTTGTGGAAGATAACGAGTTAGTCAACTATTTATAGAAGTTTAATACACACTTATTTATGGGTAGTTTTTAACCATTTACAAAGCAATTGTGAAATATAAGGGAGTAAATGATTATGGCTTGTAAAAATGGGTCTAGGTATAATTGCCCTGAAATCAACGAGCCTCTTCCCTGTAGTTTCATTGGATTACTTAAATTTTGCACGTTGTTACTGCACCTTATCACTGAGCATCTGATCAAAGTTGAATGTGTAATTTGTCAACCTGTTGTTCTTTAAGTCAGCATACCTGTCAGGACAAATTGAAGAGAAAGAAATAAGCGGCTGCCCCTCATTTAACATTCTTACAGCCAACATTGGCTCAGTTCACAGATTGTCACATTGAAGCATTAGCACAGAAAGAAATACTCATACGTTAATAAAATGAATCTTCATGGCAGTAGCACAGAAATAGACAATTGATTGCGCACTTGGAAGGATAAAAGTTACTATATGTAATAATATATTTACATAGATTGTAGGGAAAAGAAATTGTACATGCCAACAGAATTCACAGCCATGTTCACAGCTGTAGCTCTAATTTTAAAGCACACTAAAAATAACATGTAAATATTCAGTCTAAGACTTTTCCAACACATGCATGCATGCATCCATCCAAAGTAACACCAAATAAGCAACGTTATTATAGAACTTGATATCTTAGGACAGATATCTGAGATCATAGTTGGCGGCAATCAAATCAGGTCTAGGATCGGATATCTATTCGAGTAATAGGGATCTGAACTATGGGGAAGACAATCTGGATAAGAATCGTTCTAGGCCATTGTTGTTTTTGTTTTGAAAAATTGGGTCTGAAATTTAAAACATAGCTGCCCCTTGCAACCCCACAAGGGCGGCCCCCCTTGACCCCGCCCGCTAACCGGCTAGTGGGATCGCCGTGACCATCTCTGCGTAGCGCAATATAATCTGATCACGACATTTAGAAAGATGCGATCTTGTAATTTGATTGATTTTCGTTTTCGTTTAAATTGAATCTTGAAATTGTTTCATTTTCGGTTTTGAAACATGTATGTGCTTCTCATTTTTTAACAAGCATGAAATCGATTCCAAAATCTTGAAACATGTATGTGATTTTCATTTTTGAACAAGCATGAAATCGGGTAGGGTACCTGAGATTGTAGTTGGTGGCAATCAAATTAGGTCTAGGTTCGGATATCTATTTGGGACCGCCGTGACCACCTCTGCGTAGCGCAATATAATCTGATCATGACATTTATTGCTTTTCATATTGTATGAATTCTTGTTGTGGTTTATTATTTATCCTTGTTTGGGTATGGTGAACAATATGGCTTTAGAATTTTACAAAGGTTGTAATATTTAAATACGGCCTACGTGCCGTGCCTTTCTCTAAATATTCTCAATGTACATTCCCTTCTCATCTTACTCCCCTCGAATGTTTAGACGAGGTTTCTCTCAATGTATTTCTTTTTATTTAGAGAAGTCCTCTCATTGGCTTGGGAGGATTTTAGGTTAGGTAAGCCATGTTGTGTCACATTTAAAGTATGCTTTTGATAAGATCATTGCATGATTACTTTTACGTTTATATGTATTTATCTGTATGAGATATGACCACGATTGCATCCATATAAACAAAACTAATTAATTAAGCCCTCTGAATCAAATCTTAAGTCATAATGCCGTCAATTAATGAATACTTGTCAAAACCTAGATCGCTCAATTGTGGAAACCACCAAAGTGGATGGACTTGAGTTATCTTGATGAGACAAGCTTGAGTAATGGTGCTGCTCATCATATTCATTATTTTTTTGACTTAATTGAGATTAACAAAACGGTTTTGAGTCTCAAGGCATTAGATGGGGTTAAACTTGCCGGATCATATGATGATTAAATCCCATAAAGCTCTAAGAGTTACATGTGATGTAATTGGTAAATCGGTTACCTACCTAAATAACTTGAATTTAAGTGTCTTGCCAAAGCGGACTTAAGTTTAAGCCAAATATGGATCTTAGCCCACTAATTATTATATTGAGGGTTGTTAATTTAGTGGGAGATTACTAACTAACTTTGCATATTTTAATTGTAGAATCATGTCACACTAGTAATACTGCTACACTATCATTGCGATCGGTCCTTCAGAAGGACAAACTTAATGGGACAAACTTTCATGACTGGTTCAGGAACTTGAGAATTGTTCTCAAGCAGGAAAGAAAGGCTTATGTCCTAGATCAACCCATTCCTGAGGAGCCTGCAGCCAATGCTCCAAGAGCTCAGAGAGATGCTTACACAAAGCATAAGGATGACTCTGTGGATGTAGGTTGCTTGATGCTTGCCACTATGGTTCCAGAGCTCCAAAAAGATCTAAAACTCATGGAGGCTCATGAGATGATTGTACATCTCAAGGAAATGTTCTAGCAACAGGCAAGGCAAGAAAGGTATGAGACCACAAAGGCCTTACATTCCTACAAAATGGCTGAAGGTGCATCAGTTAGTACTCATGTGTTAAAGATGAAAGGCTATATTGATCACCTTGAGAGGCTTGGATTTCCCATGAGCCAGGAGTTAGCTACGGATTTGATCCTCAACTCACTCCCGGAGAGTTATGACCAGTTTGTTATGAACTACAACATGAACAACATGGAGAAATCAATTTTTGAGCTGCATGGGATGCTCAAAACTGCTGAGCAAAGCATTAAGAAAAAGCCTAGCACAGTTTTGATGGTTCAGAAAGGAAAGGGTATGAAAAAGAAAGGGAAGGGCAAATGGAAGGGTAATGGCTCAGGTGGTAAGACCAAAGAGTCAAACAAGCCCGAAACCAAGCCTGCACCCAAGAAGGCAAAGCCTCCAAAGGAAAGGGTCTTCTACTTCTGCAATGAACCCGGTCATTGGAAGAGGAATTGCAAACTCTACCTGGAAGATCTGAAAAAGAACAAGAAGGATAGCGAGGCTATCGCTTCAAGTATTTATGTTATAGACATTCATTTTTCTACTTCTTCTACATGGGTATTAGATACTGTATGTGGTTCTCACATTTGTACAAATGTGTAGGGTTTAAAGGACAGTATAAAGCTGAATAAGGGTGAGGTGGACCAACGAGTTGGAAACAGAGCAAGAGTTGCTGCTTTAGCTGTAGGCACTTATGAATTAGTTCTTCCCAGTAGGCTTTTATTTGTTTTGAATAATTGCTATTATGTTCTTGCTTTGAGTAGTAACATTGTTTCTCTTTCTTATTTGGATAAGGAAGGTTATACTTCTATTACTAGGAATGGTAAATGTTTTATTTATCGTAATGACATTTTCTATGCTGATGGTGATTTTCATGTTGGTCATTATATATTAAATTTGGAACATCCTAATAATCGGAATATCTATAACGTAACTACTAAGAGGATAAAATCAAACGATTTGAATCCGACCTACCTATGGCATTGTTGTCTAGGCCACATAAATGAGAAACGCATTTCTAAACTCCATCAAGATGGATTTCTAAACTCATTTGATTTTGAATCATATGATACATGTAAATCTTGCTTATTAGGAAAGATGACTAAGGCACCTTTTACTGGGCACAGTGAGAGGGCTACTGAATTATTGGGCCTCATACATACAGATGTATCTGGACCATTAAATATAGCTGCCAGAGGAGGTTATGTCTACTTCATTACATTTATAGATGACTTTAGTAGATATGGCTATATCTATCTAATGAAACATAAATATGAATCTTTTGAAATATTCAAAATATTCCAAAATGAAGTACAAAACCAACTTGGTGAAACAATTAAAGCACTTCGATCTGATCGAGGTGGTGAATATTTGAACCAAGAATTCATTGACTATCTTAGGAGTTGTGGGATAATCTCACAATTGACTCCTCCAGAAACAGCACAATGGAATGACGTTTCTGAACGGAGGAATCGAACACTATTAGATATGGTTCGATCTTTGATGAGTCAAACAGATCTTCCACCGTCCTTTTGCAGACATGCCCTAGAGACAGCTGCGTTCACACTAAATCATGTTCCATCTAAGGCAATTGAAAAGACACCATATGAGATATGGACTGGAAAGAAACCAAGTTTATCTTTTTTCAAGATCTGGGGATGTGAGTATATGTTAAGCAACAAGCCTCTGATAAATTAGCGCCCAGATCCATAAAGTGCCTTTTCGTGGGGTATCCTAAAGAAACTAAAGGATACTATGTCTACAATCCCACCGATAACAAAGTGTATGTTATTCGAAATGGTATGTTTCTAGAAAGAGAGTTTGTCTCTAAAATAACCAGTGGGAGCGACGTACATCTCGAAGAAATTAGAGAGCCACAAGATGGTACAGAACCATATAGATGGAAATTAGAGAAGACTCACAACAAGTTGCTGAGCTTCCTCAAGTAACAAAAGGTCCACGAAGATCTGATAGGACACGACATCAGCCTCAGATATATGGATTTCTGATTACTGAAGGCCGTGATGTCTTGCTCATTGAGCAAAATAAGCCCACCACCTATCGAGAAGCCACAGGGGGACAAAACTCTGAGACATGGCTAAATGCCATGAAGTCTGAAATGCAATCTATGTACGACAATTAGGTATGGACCTTAGTCGATCCACCTGAAGGTGTAAAAACCATTGGATGCAAATGGGTTTTCAAGGAGAAAACTGACATGGATGGCAATGTAAATGTCTTCAAGGCACAACTGGTTGCAAAAGGATTCACTCAAACTCATGGTGTAGACTATGATGAAACCTTTTCCCCAGTTGCAATGGCCAAATCGATCAGAATCCTTCTTGCCATTGCAGCATATTATGACTATGAAATATGGCAGATGGATGTCAAACCAGCCTTCCTTAATGGAAAGCTGCTTGAGGATGTGTACATGACACAACCTGAAGGTTTTGTGCGTCCAAAGGACTTTGGTAAAATTTGCAAACTTCAAAGATCCATTTATGGATTGAAGCAAGCATCTCGGAGCTGGAATTATCATTTTGATGAAGTAGTCAAAGAGTTTGGATTCATTCAAAATATCGATGAACCTTGTGTTTACAAGAAGATTAGTGGGAGCATAGTTGTATTTCTAGTGCTTTATGTAGATGACATCCTACTCATTGGGAATGATATTCCTACCTTGCAGAGTGTCAAGTCTTGGTTAGGAAAGTCCTTTTCAATGAAATACTTAGGTGAAGCCACCTATATCCTAGGAATTAGGATCTATAGGGATAGATCCAAAAGACTTATAGGCCTAAGTCAGAGCACGTACATAGACAAGATACTGCATAGGTTCAGTATGCAGGATTCAAAAAGGGGTTACATGCCCATGTCTCATGTCATCCATCTTAGCAAGGATCTATGTCCTAGTACACCTGATCAGTGAGATCGCATAAGTAAGGTTCCATATGCCTCGGCCATTGGATCCATCATGTATGCCATGTTATGTACTCGACCGGATGTCTCATTTGCCTTAAGTATGACCAGTAGATACGAACAAGATCTTGGTGAGGGTCATTGGACTGCCATCAAGAATATCCTAAAGTACTTCAGAAGGACTAAGGACTTATTTTTGGTCTATGGTGGATTGGATGATGAGCTTTGCGTAACCAGTTACACAGATGCAAGTTTCTAAACTGACCAAGACGACCTTAAATTGCAATCTGGATATGTATTGCTCCTGAATGGTGGAGCAGTAAGCTGGAAGAGCTCCAAGCAGAGCACTATAGCAGATTCTGCAACAGAAGCTGAGTATATAGCAGTATTAGATGCAGCTAAAGAAGCCGTTTGGATCAGAAAGTTTATTACTGAATTAGGGGTAGTGCCTACCATCTCAAATCCAATAGATTTGTTCTGTGACAATAGCGGTGCTATTGCATAGGCCAAGGAGCCTAGGTCACATCAAAGGACCAAGTATATACTGAGGCGATTTCATCTTATTAGAGAAATCAATGATAGAGGTGATATAAAGATATGCAAAGTAGCAGGAGAAGATAATGTTGCTGATCCTCTTACTAAGCCACTTGCACAGGCAAAGCATGAGCGTCATGTTAGGGCAATGAGAATTAGGCAAATTAATGATTGCACCTAGGGCAAGTGGGAGGATGTTGGAAATTGTGCCCTAAGGGCCAATCATTGTACTTTAAACATTATTATTTTAATGAAATTTCTCCATTCTTTTATCATATTATTTGCATGTTAACTGTGATAATTGTACACTTGGATAATTCATAAAGATTGTCCTAAAATGTCCCTGGTCGGTCATCTATGCGGGAGCAGAGATGAAACAAGACCAATATGACTTTGATAAGATATGGAGATATCAATCAAAGTCTTAGGCACTTGTAAGAGTACAAGGTGTTGGACCGACCCACTATGAGAAAGCTACATGGATCAAGTCATAAGCTTTTCTCATGTATAACCACGTCACAATACCCTTAGACTTGAGGTCATCATGGATTCCTACATGAGAGTTGCTAAGCTTTAAACTAGTCAAAAGTCACTTTTGACCGGGTGATGATAAAGGCTACGATCGGGCTTAGTGATTTTTCATGTAAAGGAATATGAATGATCAAGATGGAATTTGTCCCTCATATTAGTGAGAGATATTACTGGGCCCCTCGATAAGTGAGTCTGAGAAATGTATGGCCATACTATGATGAAAGGATTTTCTGTCTCTGTTATCAGGCTACTCAGGAATCGAGAAAGTAATAGTCAGGAACAAGAGGACGACATTATCCATACCTTATCCTTGATCGATATATCGTGTGACAAAAGGGACGTGACATAGTTGTATGACAGGTTGCATCGTGAAAACGATCCTCATATGAATTGGGTAGTCGTAATGTCTTGCTAGAGGCCGCTTGCGACTTTTGGGTTAGTATAGTTATTGGCCCACTGCCAACTTCATATGGGCCTACAGGGTCGCACACAAGAATGGCCCAACAGGAGATAATGTTTAATTTAGGGTGGATGAATTTTATATTTATATATATATATATATATATAATATAAAATTCATTAATAATATTATATAGATATATATATTTTCGAAATATATATCTTATATATATATATATATATTATATGATATTATTATATTTAATAATATTATATAGATATATATATTTTTTCGAAATATATATCTTATACATATATGTATATATATATATTATATTATATTATTATATTGTGTTAGTTTTAAATTTAATTTATTAAGATATATTAAATTTAATAACTAACATGATAGAGATATAGTATCTCAGATTTAATTTATGAAGATAAATTAAATCTAATGGCTCTTTATTTGAATGAAATAAATAGGTTAAATTAAAAATGTTGGACAGATTGAATTTAAACTGAATTTATTTAATTAGCTCATCAAGATAATTAATTGTTAATTAATTTCGAAATTAATGATGATTAATTTTGAAATTTGAAAATAGCCCTCATAGGTTATAAACTTGATAGAACAGATATATTCATACGCACATGAGAATATTCTAATTAAATATTCTAATAAAGTGAAAAATGGAGAGCCACAAGAAAAACCCTAGGAGACATTAGAGGTGCTAGCACGCAGTTTCGGTTAGAGAGCATTCGTGTGGATACCGGTATAGGGAGCGGACCTGGCGTGTTGGCTCCTAGAGATCGTGTAAACTCTGAATCATCAAAAAGGTATGAAACCTTCCAACTTGGTTTAAACGCCGTTGATAGATCCTCAATTATGATCGGTGAAAATTTTAAAATTCTTCCGCTGTGCCTACCGATCCTAACACTACCCTATACAGTTAAATCATATTCATACATATCAGAGTGTACAACAAAAATCCTGGCAACTAGAGCCGGGAATTCAGGCCGAGCCCGTCGGGCTGGCCCGAGGAAGGGCTCGGGCTTATGATTTAGAGGTTAAAAAGAGAAGTAGGCCTAAAAGGGCCGGCCCTGTAGGGCGGGCCCTGCAGCCCTGAGGGTCGGCCCTTTTAGGCCCGTTTAATATTTTTTTAAATTAAATTAATAAATATAATATCATTATATCAAATTATCAATATGAGAGACACTTAAGTACCTAATAGAGTATTAATAAAAGGCAAACACTTATTAATTGGTTTGATTTATTTTATTTTCTACAATGATTTATTAATTTAAACTTTAAAAAATAGGCTAATTTAGACATTAGATGATTATTTTAACTAAAAATTTATGAGTTTTAAAAATAATGTATCTCAATTTAAAGCAAAATAATAAATAAATTGTAAAACTTGAAAAAGAAATTTTTTTTGAATTAAAATGAGTTTAAGCCCGTTTAGGCCCGAGCCCGTGAGGGGCCAGCCCTGTAGGGCCGATGGCATAAAAAATAGTGTACTTTTTAGCAAATGGGCCTAAACGGGTTGGCCCGTTTAAGCCTGAGCCCGTGAAGGGCCGGCCTGTATTCCCGGCTCTACCGGCAACCCCAAGTTTCATTTATATACCAAGGGTTTACAAATTCCCATTTAGGGGATTACACAACCGTATCCAAAATAATATTTACAGAATATCCAGTGATCCCCAATCAAAATTTGATAACCAACAACCTAAAATCAAATGACCCTATAGAAGTCCTAGCCGCCCTTGGTCGTCTCATTTCCCTTGGAGCCACTTGCCTAGTCTGAAGGTTAGTTAATGGAAAGAATGAGATTTAAAAGAATCCTAGCAGTAACAAATCACTCGTACCATACATAATCACAAAGCATGCAAGCATATCATCATAAAGCATAGCAGCACAAATACAACATACAAACTGTCATATATGCACATAATCACATAGTCTCATCCCCCGTATCTCCACCGCCCGAAGGTACAACCCTCCCACTAGAACCATCGATGGGCCACAGGTGAAGGGTTCACAAACATCCTTTTGGCTTGCACAAATAGCCTTTCGGCTTTCTCATATAGCCTTTTAGCTTCCAAATAGTCTCATCCCCCGTAAACTACTACCCCAAAGGCATGATCCTCCCACCTAAAACACAGACGGGCCGTAGGTGATAGATCCACAAATGGTGATAAATCAAACGTACAATGTATCACATATAGTATAAGGGAAAGCATCACTACCTTATTCTTTCTTGGTGTGCTCTGGCACAGTCTGTTTATAAACAGGGAAAATATCAAATCCTATAAACCAAATCAGGGACGACATGTTATTCTCTATTCCAAATGTTTACTTTCATAACGCTTAAAGTTGGTTATCTTTTAAACTCTTTAGGTGGCTACTAAAAGTTTAGACATATGCCTAAAGGGTTGGAAAAAACTTGACCAAACCCCCCTAGGAAGTAAAAACATTTATTTTTAACTCATGCACTCGAGTGATAGATGGCACACTCGAGTGACAGGATAACTTGCACTCGAGTGAGGACGACTCACTCGTGCGAGTGCTTGGCTGAGGGCAATGACAGAGACTGAAAATGGTCACTGCACTCGAGTTTTGACCTTAACACTCGAGTGATGGTCTCATGCTCACCCGAGTCCTAGCAAGTGAGGCATAAGTAGTGACTACCTAAGAGCAATGAGAACCCTAGAATAAGAAGTGCACTGGAGCACTAGCTCTAGAACTCAAGTAATGGCACAATACTTGTAGGCGATAGGACACACCCTTGAAAAATGGGCTGCGAGTGACAACCCAAGACGCAGCCCCATAATGTATAATAGTCTTACACTAGAGTGAGATAAGGTTTACTTGAGTGATGACTTACATCACTCGTAAGTGAGAAATACACCCTTACAATCTTGTATGGAAATGCAACCAAAAAGCTGAAGGAAGAGTGAAAACATGATGCTACACTCAAGTGAGGCTTATCAGAAACCAAAACGTAGCAGCTGATAGAGTTTTCCAAATTTCCTACCAAAGTGTGCAATGGTTCCCAAAATTCACAAACAACCTATTCACACACAAATTTTCAAAAGGAACCCATTGGAAACACCAAAACAACCAAACTTCAATCACAATGACACATTCCATACTTCCAAACATATTGAAATCCAAAACCACTAAATGACCAACTTAGATTCCAAGATTTCAAACCAATTCTAATGACACAAAGACATAATATGACACCAAATCTAAGCCCACACACTATCTAAATTGTCCATTCCAAAATCATACTAAAATAAGGGTAAAATCCATAAATTCCAAAACTTAATCAATGGTCACAATGAATATGTCAAAATGCATCAAATACTCATCTCTTCCTCTTCCAAAGGTTAGATCCTTGATTCCTTAACTTTCAAATTTCTTGAAGTACTCAAACACCACCTTTTAAAAATCTAAAATCATAGTAATGACACTCTCATCACCAAGAATAAGATTATAGAAGAGCATTTGAGCTAAAGAAGACCCTAAGTAAGCCAAAAGATCACCTTTTACTTTCGTTTTCCTCTTGTGCTTTGGACGAAAAAGAAGGCAAGTGAAAGAAGCTAAAATGATGAAGATGAAACAATTTTTGGCTCCCCCAAAGTCTACTTGGCCAACCTAAGGGAGAGAGGAGAGAGGGAAAGAAGTTTGAATTTTTGACTTGATCTATGGTATGAGTGGTGACACTTATCATGATCTAAAATCTCTTCCACAGACACACACATGAACACACCTACATATGATCCCTCCCTCTTGATCTCATGAGAAGTAATCCTAAACATTGATCTTTAAGTTACCGATGAGTTTCCTCTTCTGTAACTGACCATTCGGTGGTAACTTTCCTTTTTACCCATTTTCCCCTGATTATGACAATTCTTATTGAATCACCACCAACCATATTTGTATCCTTATATTCTTCATTTATATGCCCTCCCCTATCCTTAGGGTTCATTTTAAAGCTTTGTCACACAATTAAGCTTAGGCACTAATCAGAACACATTTAAATTAAAATTCACATTATATTCCTCAAAAGTGTTTATCAACAATAATTTATTCACTTTTGAAGTCATTGGCCCTTAAGCCCATTTATGGGGCATTACAGAACTAGTAGTAGAAGCCCATATGTAATGGCCTGGAATAATTTGAGGTGAAACGGGCAAAGCGCGGGCACAGGGGCAAAGCGCGGGCACAGAGAAACATAGATTATGAGTACCATCAGGTGTAGTGGGAGATTCCTATGGGACTCCTATTACATCAACCTGACATTGTTAAAGCATAGATGAGGAGATAGACCTCAGAGTATGCAGCAAAAGCATAGTGAATGTTATGTGTTTGAGGACTGTATTGAGCAGAGACTCGAGACGGTAATGATAATGTGTTATCTTAGCTCCTAAAAATAAAACTTCTAGGCCATGTCTTCTCGTGAGAAGGGGTCTCAGTGGATTCTAGTATAGTAGAAGTAGTGCTGGATCGGCAGAGGCTAGAAACTGTTATTGTGATGCAGTTTCTGGGTCTTGCTATTATTACTGGAGGATTCACTTAGAATTCTTTCTAAATTGTTTTGCCGATGACCAAGCTCGTGTGAAAGAATCAACTGGTTGAGTGGGGTGAATGATGTGTGATGAGCTCATGGAGCTGAAGGAGAAGTTGTAATGGTACCAATGTTGAATATACCTTATCCGAGCTTGATTTTCCTATGTAATATGATGTGTTGTGAACAAGCAAGGGTTGGGGTGTGCCCTACCCAGCTTGACTTGTACTTTGTATCATGTGTAAATAAGCTGGGATTGGGGTATGGTCGTAAAGTAGAGCTAGTTCAACGATGGCGAATTCGACTACATGATCGGGGGTTCTCACTTATGATGGAACTTACCCCTACATGACCAGTTTGGCTAGCCACCAGGATGGTTGCACTGGTGTTGACCCCAAGTTGAAAGGCAGCTGATAAAACTAGAGTTTGCTATGAGTTTATTGTGAGTTACAGTGAATCTGTGGTACTTTGAGTTACTTCCAGAAGGGTTGGCTAGATTACACAGAGTGGTGGCCTATGCCTCCCATATGCTGAGGTTTTATGAAATGAACTATCCCACTTATGATTCGGAGCTTGTGACGATTGTGTTCGCGTGGTGATTGTGTTTTATGGTGTTTGTGTATTATGGTGATTGCATTTTGTGGCGATTGCATTATGCTCATGTTTGTGATAAAGATATGGTGCTATTGCCTGTATAGTGTGATGGCAAAATCGTATTATGACCACGAGAATCTTGAATGTTTATGTCGTTAGAAAGAACTAAATGTGAGACAACACAAGTAAATGGAGTTACTAAAAGACTACGGTAGCTGACTAATTGATCGGTAACTTTTCTTTTTCCCATTTTTCCCATGACTATGGTAATTCCTTCTGAATCACCACCAAACACATTTTGTCATTGCATTACTCCAACCATGCGCCTTCCTTTCCTCCTTAAATACATTTTAAGCTTTGTCACACATTTAGGCTTAAATACAGGGTTTGGACATTGATTATAACACATTCAGCTCACAATTGGCATGTATTCTCCAAAGGTGCTTGTTTAACAATAATTACATTCACTTTTTGAGTCTTTAACCCTTAATCACTTTTTGGGGTATTACAAAGTTGAGCTTATTTTCAAAAGTAAGGCTATATGCATGGTCCTTACCTAGCTATGGTAGTTTGATCCATCGAACGGTGAAGCATCCAATACTAGGGTGGGATTTTTGTTGGGTGAATGTAGTAGGGGCTAGTAAGATTGAAGGACATGAGATCAGAGAGAAAATGAAGAAGATGAAGGGTACGAAGGGAAAAGGGAAGAGAGGGAGAGAAAATTAGCTGGCTTATGTAATTAATACTTTGGGGAAAAAAAGTAAATTGTGTATTATTCATGGATAGGAATTCAATATTATAGCAATATCTCAACTAACTCTATAACTAACTATGGTTACAAATATATAGCATATGTTAGATCCTAAGTTTTGATGATAACAAAGGATGATTATGTGTTTTGATAAGAAACTTATGTTTTGCAAGTTTAAATAATGATTGAAAATGTTACCAAATGCATCTCACAAAGTTTAGAGGTAATTGCTGTGATTTCTACTGATACACTCGAGTGATGAAGGCAGTACTCGATGATAAGCAACTTTGAACTCAAGTACAGCAAGTATTGGATTGAAAGTGTTTCACATAAGAGGCATTCCAATTGAAAATACCAGGACAACTTGAGTGATGGACTTAGTCATCAAGTAATAAACTAATTTGCACTCGAGCATAGTAAGTATGGGACTGAAAGTATTTGTCAGAGAGTCAAGTCAGAGACAGGAATTACCACTCTCACCGAGCACTAGATTGCCACCCGAGTGATAGGCAAATATGCACCTTAGTCTAACAAGTGAAGCATTAAAAGTACTTGCCCGAGAGTTAGCTAGAACATGAAAGAAGAGGTGCACCCGAGTGAAGAACTTTTGCACCTGAGTGATAGTTCAGCACTAGTGAGTGAGAGAACTCACTTCCTTCAAATGATACAAGTACTGCAGCAGAAGGGTATATGATATACGAACATATCTAATACACTCGAGTGAGGCTCAGTGCACTTGAGTGAGGGCCCACATCACCTGCGAGCACGAATTCACACGTATGACATTTTTCATGCGAGTGATGTACAGAAGTGAAGTCTGGAACATGAAAAACACTTGTACACTTGAGGTGAGCATTTGACACCTGAGGATGACCTCTACACCCACGAGTGAAGATTCACACTCTTGATGAAATGATACAAGTGTTATCCACAGACGCAAGTCCAGTGTACAAAATATATATGCACCCGAGTGATATATTAGCATTCCAGCAAATGATGAGTTTATGTAAGTACTAGCTGGAAAATATGCAGTGCACTCGATCGAGACACGTTGGCACTAGAGTGATGCTTTGACAAAAGTCCAAATGCAACAGACTTATAACGATCAATCCGAACATGGTTCAATATTATTTATTTATTATGGTTTCACTTATTATTATTATTAAACTTCATTTAAAATGTATTTCTAGTGTGAAACAGGAAATTGAAGCCATGTTTGTTTTAACGATCAGATTGCTTATAAGTTGCTTTTTACGTAGATCGAGACATAACTCCTCACACATACTTACCTCGTATACCGTAAATTACGATTGAAAAGCTGCTTTTAAGCATTCCAATCGCTCATCCAAACGAGCAGTGAATCTTTGAATATGAGATGCATGCAGTAAGTCAACAACGGCAGACATAATCATTTCGTTCAAAATCAAAAACACGAACGTTACAACCTACAACCATATCTTGTCTGGAGATTTCAACGTACGTATGCCGCTCCACAACATGACGCTCTACTCCACCAACAGTTATTACTCAATAGACCATAACCAATATGCTATAAATACAGAGCTTTAGACACTATTCAAGATAGGGAACACAAAACGTGAAAGTCATACAAGCAAACACACGAGTCTTAGTTTTTCATATATACTTTGTGTTCATATTATACGTCAAATTTTATCATTTCTACTCTGTGAGGAGACTAAAAAAACACATTTCATTTATATTTCTTGATCTCAAGGTAAAGGGACCTTGAGAGGGTAGATCTCTTGTAGGAGGAGCAGTATAGAATACTAGAAAGGTTATTCTGCCATAAGAATTGCTGTAGGGGGATAGAAATTAGAATATTTCTGCTTATAGTCCTTGAGAGGATGATTGTTGTTTGGTGGCGTTCTGAGAGCCGATTAAATCTTGGTAGAATAGTAAATCTAAGAAGGTCTTGATCTCTGAGAACTATATGTAGGCCTGAAGGCCAAATCAGTATAACTTTCTGTGTCTAAATTCTCTCAACTCTACTCTATCTCCATCTATATTTGTTTCATCATCACAAGCAAAAAATTTATAATATCACCCAATTCACCCCCTTGGGTGATGCTTGCCTCTTTCAATTGGTATCAGAGTAAGGTCTTCTCTGAAGACTAAACAGCTTGAGAATGATCCAGTTCATCGCAACAATAGGTGAGAACATTCTTCCTGTCAAAGCTTCTATCACTAGAACTCCCAGGTTTGCCGGAGAGCATTTTTTATTCTGGAGTGTAAAGTTCAGAGTGTTCATGATGGCAAATGAATATGGGTTATGGAATGTGATACAAGATGGTGATTATACTCCAATAAAGAAAATCAAAGATAAAATCGAGATGAAAAAACCAGAGGAGTTTGACGAAGATGACCCCGATGACGAAGAAATAGGAATGGTCGTAAGACAATTCAAGAAATTCTACAGAAGAGGTCAACAAAATTTCAAGAATTATCAAGGAGAACCAAGCAAGAAAGAAAATAAAGAGCAACAGACTGTATGCTATGAATGTGGGAAACCTGGACACATCAAATCTAAATGCTTCAAAAACAAAGATAAGAAGAAGCAGAGAAAGAAAGCATACATATAATCCATATAGGGTGATAGTTCGTCTGACGAAGAAGGAGATGACGATGAAGTTGCAAACATATACTTGGTAGCTAAAGAAGAAAAAGAAACTGATTTTAAACCTACCTATGATGAATTATTATCCGAATATAATGCATTACATATTGAATTCATCAAAATTGCTAAAAAAATGGTTAGTTATAAGAAGAGAGTAAAAGAGTTAGAAAATGTTGTTACAACCTGTACATTATATAAAGAAAAGGATAAGAAAATATCTAGTTTAATGAATACCTTGGAAAAATTTACTAAGGGTAGTGAAACGCTTAAAGTTATCTTGAAGTCACAAGATTCATGCATGATAAATCTGGAATTGGATATAATTCTGTTCAAGATAAAAACAAAAAGAATAAGAAGAAAGGTAGCAAGGCTTATTTGAAATATTTTAAAAATTCTGTTCATACATCAAATCTTTTCACATCATGTAGTTACTGCAATAGAAAAAGACATTATACTTCATCTTGTCATTTTAGAGAAGGAAAAACTATTGGTACATACAGATGGGTTTTGAAAGGAAAACATATATTGCACACCAACCATGAAAGACCCAAGAAAGTGTGGGTACCTAAAACTTGATGATATTACTTTAGGTATGTGTCAAAGCATCAAGAGCAAACAAGTGGTACACTGATAGTGGATGCTCGAGACACATTACTAGTGATAGAGATAAGTTCACCATGTTAGAAGCTAAAGAAGGAGGAAGAGTAACCTTTAGAGGAACTAAATCTAGATGTATTACTAGAATTAAAGTTGGAAAATCGAGTGGTGTTCAAATCAATGACGTATACTATATTGAAGGATTATGTCACAACCTCTTAAGCGTGAGTCAAAGCACTGACAAAGATAACTGGGTAATCTTTGGTTTAGAAGAATGCTTGATAGTAAACAAGAAGGATCTACAGCTTAACAAAGAATCCATCAAAGCAAAGATCTGAGCTAAAAGGGACGGTAATTGCTATACTATTGATTTAAATTCAAATAATCTAGAAAACTATTTTCTTCGCAAATCAGAAGAAAGTTGGTTATGGCATAAGCGATTAGCTCATGTCAGTATGTACCAACTTGACAAGCTTATTAGAAAAGATTTAGTTATCGGTCTTCTTAAACTTAAATTCAAAGATGGCATGATTTATAGTACGTGTCAAAAAGGGAAGCAGACTAAATCCTCTTTCAAAATAAGAATAAAATTTCAATATCAAAACCTTTACAATTACTTGATATAGATTTAGTTGGCCCTTCAAGGGTAAAAATTTTTGGAGGAAATTTCCATACTTTTGTAATTGTTTATGATTATCAAGGTTTGCATGGACTATATTTCTTACTTCAAAAGATGAACCTTTGTTGAATTCATTTCATTTGCTAAAAAAGTCCAAAATGAGAAAGGTATTTCTATTGTTTCTATCAGGACCGATCATGGAGAAGAATTTGATAATCAACTCTTTAAAGATTTCTGCAACAATCAAGGAATAGATCACAATTTCTCTGTACCAAGAACGCCTCAACAAAATAGAGAAGCTGAAAGGAAGAACAGAGTCCTCACAGAAATGGCAAGGGCAATGCTTAATGAAAAAGAAATCTCACAAGTATTCTAGGCTGATGTTATGAGTACTGCATGCTACATGTCAAATCGAGCATATATCTGCAAAACAATTGGAAAAATGCCGTATGAACTTTACAAAGGAAGAAAACCAAACATTGCTTATCTACACATCTTTGGATGCAAGTGCTACATTCACAACAATAGTAAAAAAAATTTGATAAATTTGATTTAAAGTCTAATGAAGGTTTGTTTTTAGGCTATTCTAATAGAAGTAAGGCATATAGAGCTTTTAATAAAAGAACATGTACTATAGAGGAAACCATTCATGTTGTATTTGATGAACTTAATTCTTAGACAAAACCTTTTGATGAAGAAGAAATGGATTTGATAAAGAAAAGTAAAAACTTGAGTATTTCAAAACAAAATGATTTTGAAAATAAAGAAATTGTTGATGTTCAACCAAAAGCATGGAGGCACATGAAAGATCATCTAATTAAACAAGTACTAGGAGATGTCCAAGAAAGTGCCAAAACTAGAAATAAAATCCAAAATGAGGTAACATTTTCTACATTTATTTCTGAGATTGAACCTTCTAGTATTAAAGAAGCACTTTCTGACAATGATTGGGTAATTGCTATGCAAGAAGAATTGAATCAATTTCAAAGAAATCAAGTTTGAGATTTGGTACCTCGACCGAAAGAACACTCGATTATAGGAACCAAATGGGTTTTTAAAAACAAACTTGATGAATAGCAATCATTGTAAGAAACAAGGCAAGGTTAGTTGTGAAAGGCTATATTCAGGAAGAATGTATTGATTATGAGGAAACATATGCTCCAGTGGTAAGATTGGAAGCCAAATGAGTACTCTTAACCTTTGTATACATTAGAGGTTTTAAACTTTATCAAATGGATGTCAAAAGTGAATTTTTGAATGGTTATATCATGGAGGAAGTATATGGAGAACAACCTCTTAGTTTTGAAGATGACATAAAACCTGATCATATTTTCAGACTTACGAAAGCTTTATATGGTTTGAAACAAATACCCAAAGCTTGGTATGAAAGATTAAGAAAATTTCTTCTTGATCAAAATTTTGTTAGAGGAAAAGTAGATACAATACTCTTCATCAAACACAACAAAAATGATCTTTTAATAGTTCAAGTATATGTTGATGATATCATATTCGGTACTACTAATGAATCTCTTTGTCAAGAATTTTCTAAGCTTATGCAGGGAGAATTTGAAATGTCCATGATGGGAGAGTTAAACTTCTTTCGTGGACTTCAAATTAAACAATGAAAGAAAAGGATATTTATATCTCAAACCAAATATTTAAGACAGTTATTAAAGAAATATAGGATGGATAATGCTAATGGCGCTGATGCTCTAATGAGTTCTACCATATTGCTGGATGCCAATGTGAAAGGCCTTGATTTTAATATGACTAAATATAGAGGAATGATTGGTTCATTATTCTATAAAACAGCAAGTAGGCCAGATATCCAATTCAGTGTCGGGATGTGTGTAAGATATCAATATGCTCCTAAGGTATCATATACAGAAACTATGAAAAGAATTTTCAAGTATCTAAGAGATACTATAGAACTTGGTCTATGGTATCCAAAAGATGGAAATGAGTATTTAATGTCATATTCAGGTTTATACCACGAAGGATACAAAACTGACAGAAAAAGTACCAATGAACAATGCCAATTCCTTGGAGGTTCTCTGGTATCCTGGTTCAGCAAGAAGCAGAACTCAGTATTACTATCTTCAGCTGAAGCAGAATATATAGCCACAGCAAGTTGCTGTTCACAAGTACTTTAGTTGAAGCAACAACTTCAGGACCTAGGGATATACTTGAGGGAGATATCCATTTACTATGACAACACAAGTATTATTAGTTTAGCCAAGAATCCTGTACAACATTAAAGAACCAAGCACATAGACATCCGACATCACTTTATTCTTGATCATGTTTAGAAAAAGGATGTCAAATTAGAATTCATTCCTATAGATCTTCAACTCACAAATATATTCACAAAACCGATAGCCAAAGATCAATTTTTATACATACGGGGAGAATTGGGAATGGTTACTTCCAATGAATTATAAGATTTTATTGTTAATAATTATATATAATATGAGTTTTGATGATTATCTTACTGACTTAAGCATCGAAGAATGTTAAAAGCTGTTTTGCAAGATTGCATCTCAAGTGCACTATGCATGACTAAAGTGCAAGAGCCTCACTTGAGCATAAAAGCTCTCACTCAAGTCCATCTATCATTCAATATACTCTATTTCTAGTATGTAAAATAGGGATTAACAGAGCATGTAAGAACTCTTGGGACTCATTAAAGCATATCAAAAGTGTTAGATCTCACTCGAGTAAGGGAGGAGTTCACTCAAGTGGTATAAGAACATAACTAGAAGTGCAACAAGAACACTCGAGCAGCAAGAGAGATATATGCAAAATACTAATCCCAAAGTATGGTTACTCAAGTGATCTTGGAGGACTTGAGTACAAAGGTGAAAAATATAACAAGATATACTTAAACTAGGTATGTATTTACATGTTTTATCATATTTCCTTTGTTTTGCACTCGAGTACCAAAATGTCTCACTTGAGTGCAATATAAATAACACTTGAGCACTAGGAATGCTCACTCGAGTGACAATTATATCAGTAACAAGAGCTCAAACCGTTGCACTTCCTCATCTCACTCGCACCCGTCCTCTCATTCGAGAGTCACAACTCTTCACCTCCGACCGTTAGCCATCGATTCATCACTTCCAATATCTTTAATTAACTATTACAACTCCTGAATCCACTCCTAAAACACCTAATTACTTCCTATAAATCTCTCACTCTTGTTCTAACCTAAGTATCCCATCCGAACTCTCTCCAAGTCTTCTTACTTATCATCTTCTCTTAAAAAGCACTCAAAATGGTGAGAACAAAGGTTCCTCAAGTTTCCCAAAAGACTACTACTCCTTCTCCATCTCATTTTGTCAAAGGTGAATAAGAAACACCGACGGCAACTCCAACTCTGACTCTGACTGCTACACCAACTCTAACTCCTTCACCTCCTCCAAAGTCCAAAACTATTAAGAAGAAGTCAACTCCTTCCAAGAAAACTCATCCCATGCCTAAGGTTGCAAAGAAAATTCAACCTCCACAAAAGAAGCCAAAAGGAGTAGTATTCAAGGAGCCGATTGTTACATTGTCAAAGTCACAAACGGAAGTAAAAGGCACAGGATAGAAGGCCACAGAGGAACCTCAAGAGTCTTCATCTTCTGATGATTCCTTCAATATACAACTCTTAAAAGCAATGGAGAAATCCAAGCTTGATGCCTTCGTTGGCAAGATTGCATCCCAAGCTGGTGCCTCTGCTTCTCACCATATTGGTCAATCCAGTCACATGGTTTCACAATCAGGAGTGCCCTCAACTTCTCAGGTACCAATGAAAGAAGAACAAGACTTGACTCCTCCAAAAGTTTCAACACTCAGGAATTGGAGCCAACAACCAAAAGGTATATAATACTGAGTTTGCACATAGAAGTTTCTGTCTAGTAGTCTATGTTGATTTGGACTATCTAAAGAAACATTATAGCCTGGATTTTGAACCTTTTCTTGGATACTATAACTCCTAGTTGAATGTGCATCTTCCATATTGTCCTACTGCTGTGAGAACATTTTATTGCAATATGGAAGTGCACAATATTGTTTTTAGGAGTGGTAAGACGATAGAGGATGGAATGTCCACTACGGTTAGAGGTCAATTTGTTATGATTTCTGTATCTATTTTGAATACTATACCTAGTTGTGTTACACCTCCATTCGATCCACCCACATTAGAAACCAATAAGGTTTTTCAAAAGCTGAGACCTAATGACCCTATAGGACCTCTCAATTTTAAGCCTGTTGATATGGCTAGCTCTCATCGTGCTCTTCTTTATATATACAGCTGTAGCATCATAAACAAATCAAAAATTTATACCCATTTTTTCTAGAGAGATTACTATTTATTGGCCTTCTTCCTAGCTGGTCAACAAAGAAAAGTGGGGGAGCTTATTTTTGGTAAGAAGAGAAGGTTTCAATTTTCTTTAGCAAGATCCACCACAATCCCATATCCATAACTTGTATCTCTTATTCTAAAACACAACAAGATTTGGTACTTGGAGGAGACAGAGAGAGTGAAAATTCAAAGGTTTGGGCAAACTCAGTTAACACACATGGGAATCACTCATCTAGTTAGCAAGA
Organism: Inga leiocalycina; assembly: GCA_963242795.1. Classification (NCBI taxonomy): domain Eukaryota; kingdom Viridiplantae; phylum Streptophyta; class Magnoliopsida; order Fabales; family Fabaceae; genus Inga; species Inga leiocalycina. The sequence continues at coordinate 64,088,006 of OY725320.1, forward strand.
CCAAGGCAATATCACAGAGAAAAGCCACACCGTCGAAAGGTGATAAGGCTTAATCTTCAGCCCAAGGTCAATCTCAACCTCCATCATTCCTGAGTACCTTTCTCTTAATCTACATAGCTGAAGTAATCAATAAAGTAGTGGCAGGCTTGAAAAAGGAACTGGTCAGTGAGTATGATAAATTGGTAAACAAGATGGAAACACAAGTCTCAAGGTTGGTGGATAAGGCAAATACCAACTTTGACATAATGTTCAAGGCACAAGAAGAACAGTCAAGAAGAATCACTAAAATGGAGATTTTCTTGCTTACTCATCTTCTGACTACTTCTACTGAGGTGCCTCTAGAGTTTATTCCTGCCACATCTTCTCCATCTCAGCCACAGACACATATACTCTTCACTGACCCTGATTCCCAGATTGATGTGAATTATGACCAGCCATCATCATCACAGCCTGTAACTTCTATGCCTCAGCCATCATCTCCAACCTTTGTGCGAGCCATTTGATCCATCCACCGCCATGGTGTTATATGTCCCAATACAGCCATATGATCTTACCTTTCCTCAGCCCCCTTCTAAGGCTGACAAAATGGAGAAGAAGGATGTGTGATGATTCTTTTTGAGGTATTTTGAACTAGTTTGGGTGTATTTGGTTTAAAGGGGAGTTTTAGGTAGTTTTTATGTAATGGCATAGGTTTGATGTTATTTAATGGTTTTTGCTTTATTTTTATGACTTGGGTGTATTTGGGTTTTCATGGGTAAATGTTCAGTTTACTAATGTATTTCACAAATCTAGTAATCTATTTATGGTTATTTTCATGTTGTCTAAGTTTTCTGCTCAAATCTTATGGTATTATGACTTATCTTGGCTCTAATTGTCCAATGGAAGCACTGCAGAAAGTTAATAAGGTTAAGTGTAAAAAAATGTGAAATATGACTTAAAACTTTAGTGATTATGCATTTGGAAATCTTGAAAGTCTTTTCAAAAATTTTCAATCCAACGAAGTCTTTAAATCCATCACAAAGGTTTTGTCATCATCAAAAAGGGTGAGAATATTAGATCCTAAGTTTTGCTGATAACAAAGGATGATTATATGTTTTGATAAGAAACTTATGTATTGCAAGTTTGAACAATGATTGAAAATGTTACCAAATGCATCTCACAAAGTTTAGAGGTAATTGTTGTGATTTCTACTGTGCTCTCGAGTGATAAAGGCAGTACTCGAGTGATAAGTAGCTTTGTACTCAAGCATAGCAAGTGTTAGACTGAAAGTGTTTCACAAAAGAGGCGTTCCAGCTGAAAATACAAGGACAACTCAAGTGATGGACTCAAACGTCGAGTGATGAACTAATTTGCACTCGAGCACAATGAGTGTGGGACTGAAAGTGTTTGGCAAAGAGTCAAGTAAGAGACTGGAATTAGCACTCTCACTTGAGCACTAGATTACCACCCGAGTCCAATAAGTGAAGCATAGAAAGTACTTGCCTGAGAGTCAGCAAGAACATGAAAGAAAAGGTGCACTTGTGTGAAGAACTTTTGCACCCGAGTGATAGCTTAGCACTCACAAGTGAGAGAACTCACTTCCTTTAAATGATGCAAGTGCTAAAGTACAAAGGCACTTGATACACGAACATATCTGATGCACTCAAGTGAGGGCCCACATCACCTACGAGCACAAATTCACACTCTTGACATTTTGATGCGAGTGATGTATAGAAATGAAAAATAGAACATGAAAAACACTTGTGCAGCCGAGGTGATCATTTGTCACCGAGTGATGACCTCTACACCCTCGAGTGAAGATTCACACTCTTGTTAAAATGATGCAAGTGTTATCCAGAGGTGCAAGTCGAGTGTACAAAATAGATATGCACCCAAGTGATATATGAGCACTCTAGTAAAGGATGATTTTTTTACAAGTGTTACTTGGAAAATATACAGTTTACTCGAGCAAGACATGTTGGCACTCGAGTAATGCTCTGAAATAAGTCTAAATGCAACATACTTATAATGATCAACCCGAAAATGGTTCAATATTATTTATTTCTTATGGTTTCACTTATTATTATTATTAAACTTCATTTAAAATCTATTTCAAGTGTTAAACAGGAAATTGAATCTTTGAATCTGACATGTATGCAATAAGTCAACAATAGCGGACATGAACATTTCATCCAAAATCAAAAGCACGCATGTTACAAACCTACTACCATATCTTGTCTTGAGATTTCAACATACGCATGCCGATCCACAATATAACGCTCTACTCCACTAGCAGTTATTACTCAACATGTGCTATAAATATGGAGCTTCAAACACCATTCAAGATAGAGAACACAAATCATGAAAATCATACAAGCAAATACACGAGTCTTAGTTTTTCATATATACTCTGTATTCATGTTGTACATCAATGTTTATCATTTCTACTCTGTGAGGAGAGTCAAAAAACTCATTTCATTCATATTTCTTAATCTCAAGGTAAATGGACCTTGAGAGCGTAGATCTCTTGTAGGAGAAGCAGTGGAGAATACTAGGAAGGTTATTCTACACATAAGACTTACTGTAAAGGGGAGAGAAATTAGAATATTTCTTCTCATAGTCTTTAAGGGGACAATTGTTGTTTTGTGGCATTCCGAGAGCCGATTGAATCTTGGAAGAATAGTTGAAATCTTAGCAGGTCTGGATCTCTGAGGACTGGACATAAGCCTAATTTCTAGCTGAACCAGTATAACTCTCTATGTCCAAATTCTCTCAACTCAACTCTATCTCCATCTATATTTGTATCATCATCACAAGCGAAAAATTTATAACATCACCCAATTCACCCCCTCTTGGGTGATGCTTGCCTCTTTTATTTGGTATCGGAGCAAGGTATTCTCCAAAGATCTTAACAACTTGAGAAGGATCTAGTTGATGGCAACAATGGGTAAGAACATTCTTCTTGATGAAGCTTCCATCACTAGACCTCCTGGGTTTGCTAGAGAGCATTTTTTATTCTGAAGTGCAAAGTTTAGAGTGTTTATTATGGCAAATGAATATGGGCTATAGAATGTGATACAAGATAGTGATTATACTCCAACGAAGAAAATCGAAGATAGAATCGTGAAGAAGAAACCATAGGAGTTTGATAAAGATGAACCTGATGTCGAAGATATGAGAATGATGGTAAGAAAATTCAACAAATTCTACAAAAGAGGTCAAAAGAATTTCAAGAATTATCAATGAGAACCAAGAAAGAAAGAAAATAAAGAGCAACAGATTGTATGCTATGAATGTGAGAAACCTGGACACATCAAATCTGAATGCTTCAAAAACAAAGATAAGAAGAAGCAGAGAAAGAAAGCATACATATAATCCATATGAGGTGATAGATGACGATGAAGTTGCAAACATATGCTTGGTAGCTAAAGAAGAAGAAGAATTTAATTCTAAACCTACCTATGATGAATCATTATATGAATATAATGCAATACATACTAAATCATCAAAATAGCTAAAGAAATGGTTAGTTATAAGAAGAGAGTAAAGGAGTTAGAAAATGTTGTTACAACCTATACATTGTATGGAGAAAAAGATACAAAAATATCTAGTTTAATGAATACCTTGGAAAAATTTACTAAGGGTAGTGAAACACTTAAATTTATCTTAAAGTCATAAAGAGTCATACATGATAAATCTGGAATTAGATATAATTCTGTGATTTCAGTGGCCATTTATAATCACAATATTATAAAGTCATTTCTAATGTCTAATATATCTACTAACCCTGATTCCCCCAAAGTGTTTGGACCATCCTTCTTATTTGTATAAAGCCTATTGATTCCCCCCAAGAATTTTAATAATCAACAAGTGCTGCCATGGTCGTTCAAGTCTCCCATCCCACACCTTCTCATATGTCCCAATTTTCCCTTAGCTCTTCTCTATATCAATCTTAGGTTTCTACACTTCACCCTTATCCTCCATTCCACTCTTCAGCTCTTGTGGCTAGAGAGGCTTTACCGTTGAAGCTACCCTCCTTCCTTGACACCTTTCCTCTAGCCTTGCTCTCATTCTCACATCATCTCAAACCATCTCTGAAGCCAACAACTGGAACCTCCAATCTTCCTCATTGTCATTTATGCCAGGATTTATGGTTGGCACCCCTTTTCCAACCCCTCAACTATTTAAAGGATAATCCTAAAGGGTATTTCCTTTTTTTTATTTGATCAAAGGTTTCCCCCTCGAGGCTTAAAGGGTAAAGGGTCCTCACTTCTCCTAACAAGTACATTTCCTAGGATTTGAACTTGAGTTCTCCTTTTCATAGGGTGAGGCCCCTTACCACCTTAACCAACAACTTGCTAGTTTGGAGGGTATTTCTAAAAGGCAAATCTCATTAGATGGCATAGAAAAGTCTCAAAGAATTTCTCTATATGTCTCTCTCTCTTCTTTCTTTCTCAACAAGTAGTTTTTGGCTTGTTTCATGTTTGATGTCAATGCTTTTCCTTCACAAGTTATCTAATGACTTTTAACCTAAAGATACTATAGTCATCATTCAATAAATGTTAGAAAGTTTCATGCTTCTCTCCACTTCTTTTCTATTATCTACATCACTACTAAAGTTCAATACGCTCTATGTCAATATAGCATTCTATTTTAGGGAATTATAATTATTATGTGACAACTTAATTGTTTAAATACTAAAAATTAATTTTGGTTATTTTAAAATATTGAAAAAAAATTTCACAAAAAAACATAATGAAATATTTTGCAAAATTTGTTTTATGTGTAATTCATATGTCTAAAGGTTTGGAAAACTAGTTTTAGCTAAATATACCAGCATTTGATTTGTACAAGGTTACATGAGTTATAATATGTTGAAATTAATTTTTTAAAAAAATTTAGGTAATAAAATAGTGGGAGAATTTTTTCCTAATTTAATCACATTTTTGTTGATTAAACTAAAATTCTCATTTAGTTTTGTGAATGTTTATAATTTAAATGCCCTTTTGGCAAAAAAAAGAATTTAAATGCCCATGTTTGATATTTGTAATTAGCATGCATTTTTTAGGAGCAACCATACAATATTTTTTGTATGTTACATGCATAATTAATCAAAAGTGAATTTTAAAATATCAATTCTGGTTTGATTGTAGTATATTTTTATCCACCTGTAGATAATTAGAGTTACATATTTAACTAGGGGGAATGGAATTGGCTTTATTTTTAAGGGAAAACTAGTTTGTTAGTCCTTAAAATTTTACCCTATTTTGAATTAGGTCCCTCTAGTATGCCAGTCCTTAAAATTTTACCAAAAGTTTCTTCAGTTTCTATGAAAGTCCTTTGGAATGGCAATAAATGTAACACCCCAATTTTTGATTAAGGACTAATGATAATTATTGAGAATAATTATGTGTTTTATGGAAATAATAATTAATAAGCCATAATTAGTGGAAATTGAAGGAGTGAAATTGTTGGGAATTAGTTAGTGATTAATAGAGAAATTAATTGCTAGCTAAGAGAAAATGAGATGTGTGATTAAAATTATCAATGGCTATAATTGATTGTGTAGTTGGGCCAGGGGCATAATCATGTGTATGTGTGTTCATGTGAGCCCATGAGAGTTGAAGTGAGATGGTGGCAAGTGGCAAAGTGTGGACCCTTGGATGAAGCATAAGTGATGTGAGACACATCATCATCATCTCCATCTCCTCTCTTCTCTCTCTCTTTCGTTTTCTCTCTCTTGTGCGCATGGTTGAAGGAAGAAGAGAAAGGAAAAGCTTGGGAAAAGGTGAGTAAATGGCTTCCTTTGCTCAAATCCTTTTCATAAATGTTGATCATTGAGTCGAGAGCTTCAATTTGTTGGTTGTAGCTTCTCCATTGGTAGTGATTTGAGGATCAAGAAACTATGAAGTTTGGAGAATCAAAGAGGGTCTTTGAGAAAGTTGACAAGGTAAGTGAACCCAATCTTTCTATCTATGTTTCATGCCAAATGATTAAGTTTGGAATTTCTGGAATTATTGCCCTAATTTCGAAAATATGGGTCAATGGATAGTTTGGCATGTTATGGTTATAGAAATGGTATCTGAGAGTGAGTTTGGAATAGATAGATTGATTGGGGATTGAAATGATTGAAGTTAGTGATTTTGGAAAAATGATGATTGTGATGCCCTAGACCAAAGCATGTAAATGGAATGGGATTTTGGTAATTCTATTGTTTCCATTGAATTCAGTAAGTGATTTTGTGTGGGAGTAGCTTTGGTAGAAGTTTTGGGTCCATTTGGATCAATTGGGCAAATGGTAGAAGATGTGGTATGTTTTGCTGCGTTTTCTGGAATCTGATGGATTCACTCAAGCAGACATGGGTGTGCTCGAGTGAGGGAGGAACATTGCTCGAGTGAGGGAGATCCTGCTCGAGTGATATGTGAGTCTTCCCTTATTTTGCTTCGAGTGCACCTGGGTTTCTATGAGCAATGCTCGAGCACATCGCTTTGTGCTTGAGTGAGCGAAGAACATGCTCGAGTGAGCATGGTCTGCTCGAGTGATAGTGGGGGTCCAGAGGGAAGGGTTGCTTTCTGGTCTTCACTCGCGGGCTGGTTGCCACGAGTGTGCTCTGACACTCGCAAACATAGCCGTTTCACTTGAGCACTGGGGGGTCATGCTGGAGTGATCTGGTGTCTCAGGTGAAGAGTGGTGCTCTCGGGTTGTTACTCGCGAGTAAGGTGCTCGAGTGCGCCTTCTCACTCGTGGGTGTGAGGTGTGTGCTCGCGGGTGGGAGGTGTGTGCTCGCAGGTGTGAGGTTGTGCTCGAGTGATCCAGTGCTGGGAGAGCGTTGTGTGCTCTCGGGTCTTCACTTCCTGGATTTCTCTCCCGGGTGCTCGAGTGAGGCATTTGGCCTTGTGCTCGAGTGAGACCATTCTGTGCTAGAGTGAGGCAGTGAAAAATATCAAGTTTGAGTGTTCAAAAGGGGATCATTGGGGATAGTCTTCCAACCCTTTAGAGCTATGGATTGAGGTGTTTGAGGGCACTTAAAGGGCAATAATGATAACCAACTTGAGTGTCTAAAAGTTAAGGAATTGGAAAAGGGATTAATCCTATGTCCTTGATTTTGGTTATAAGATTTGATGATTTCCCTGATCGTGAGCAGCCGGAGCTGGAGCTTACGTGGAAAGAGTGTAGGGAACTTACCTCTCCTGCATGTATTGATAATTGTATTTGTGTATTGATGCATGTTATTGCTTTGCGTGATTATGTGAAACATGTATGAATGATTGTAGCTCTGTTTCTAGTTTTGCTATGGCCATGAGTATGTTGTGAAACATTGAGCATGCGGATATATCATTATGTGAACATGAGTTATTGTGATGCAAGCATGTCATGCATTAAATACTTATCTTGCATGCATATTGGTATCTGTTTCCTACTGAGATTCCCCAGAATCTCACCCTCCCCTATCAACATTTTAGACAGGGAAGGAAGATTGTGGATGAAGCAAGCATCCAAGGACGAAGAGGACTCGTTTCTGGGTGAGAGTTTAATAGTTGCTTATCAAGGCGTAATTGGGATTATGAATTTGTATATTGGGATAAATATTGAGAATGTATTCGGATAAGTTGTGTAATCCCTGTTATTTGAGTTGTATGGGCTAATGTGCCCTATGATTATTGAGCGAAGATATGATCCCGGAATTGTCGGGAATTTATATTGCGTACTCTGATAATTGTATAAATGTAATTTATCTTCGCATAGTAATTATATTCGGAGTGTGAATGTGAGACCGGGCTTGAAATGATTTCGAAATGCATTTGTGAAAACCCCGTCGGGTTGATGGGTTTATAAACGTTGTTTTATCTTATTGGTCTCTATTTCACCTTAATCGCGTAATCCGGATATTAATTACGGCAGGGGGTTACAATAAAGGTCACACTTTTTCACCATCTAGAGGGGGTCCACCAAGGGGACCCCCTCAGTCCTTATTTATTTGTGCTTTGTATGCAAAGGTTGAGCCATCTAATTAAGGAAGAATGAAGACAAGATAGGTGGAAACCTTTAAAAAGGTTTAGTGAGGGCCTATATAGATCACATCTATTGTTTGCAAATGGTTTACTACCTTTAGTGGAAGCTTCTATTGCTCAAATTAATATCATCAAACAAGTCATGCATAGGTGTCAAAGGTTGGGTATTGGAACTACCTCAGATCTAGGAAAATACCTTGGTGTACCTCTTATCAATTCAAGTGTTACTAAAGAGAATTTTGGTCATATTACAAGGAAGGTTAGATCAAGACTTTCAACTTGGAAAGGGAAATTTTTAACCATGGCAGGCAAAACAGTCCTTATAAAAGCAATGATTGTTGCTCCTCCTTCTTACCAAATATAATCAACTATACTTTTAATGGGATTGATTCAAGAGATTGAAAAGGTTAGTAGGAGTTTTCTATTATGTCAAGATGAATTTTTGAGAAAGTTGCACCTCATTGCATGGCATAAAATTATGGAATAAAAGAAAGCCGGTAGTATGGTCATTAAAAATTTGGAGACCCAAAACAAAGCTTTTATTATGAAGTTATAATGGGGATTGATAATGAAGCCGAAAGCTCTTTGGGTTAAATGTTTACGGGCTAAATATGCATGTGGTGATAGCTTGGTTCCTAAAGTAGTAAGACTTATAACATTCTCAAATGTAGAAAGCTATAACAAGCATTTGGGATGAATTTATAAAAGGAGTAGGACAAAAAATTAATGTTTGTGAATCAACTTATTTCTTGAAGGATCTTTGGTTTCCATTGGAGGCACCATTGCTTGAATATGTGTCACACAATCATGATGCCATCAATCCCAATGATAAAGCAGCCATCTTTACACTTCCAAATGGTTATTAGGATTTAAATAAGTGAAGTTTCTTTCAAGCCTGGGTTATAAATATTCTCTCTAAAGTTTAACCCCCATCAAATGGTCAGGATGATGTCTTTTACTGGAGACATACACCAGATGGTGTTTTCTTAGTTAAATTTGCCTACAAGTTTTTATCTCAATCAATGAATACCATTCCTAATCCAATTTAGTGGAAATTATGGTGTTGGCATGTGCTTGAAAAAGTTAAATTCTTCCCTTGGCAAGTTAGCCATGAGAGGATACTTACTAATTCACAAAGAGCTAAATAAGGAATTGAAAGTTCAGGAGAGTGCCCTTGGGATGTGAGAGAAAAGAGAGTGTGATACATACATTGAGAAATCGTGTGAAAGCGTCAGAGGTGTAGAAGAACCTTATTTATCCTAACCATTATACTTCTTTCCTTTCTTGTGATTTACAGGATTGGCTGAATTGGAATTCAACACATCACCCTACACGGAGGAAATTCTCTTGTTAACCCTGACCAAAATTTTTTCGCTATGCTTGATGGTTAATATGGAAAGCTTGGTGCACACAGACATTTCAAGCTTGTACATTGTCTTCCAATGAAGTGGTTTACCAATGCCCTTTTCATTTGATTGAGGAAGTTACAAACAGAGCATACAGTCACAAATAGCTTTCAAAAAACCCAGATCAACCGAATTGTTGGTGGCCCCCCACAAGGTACAATTTGATTAAATGTGGATTCATTGTAAGAGGTTTTAATCAAGCCATATGTGGAGGATTAGTTAGAGATGAGCTAGGGAATTAGATAATGGGCTTCAATAAGTCACTTGGCACTTATCCGGTAGTAGCTACTGAAATTATGGCAATTAAGACAGGGTTAGAGGTTTGTAAGCTTATGAAATTAAACGATGTGTATACTTTCTCAGACTCTCTCGAGGCCATCCAGTTATTACTCTAGGATAGTAGAGTGAATCACCCCTTTAGGAAAGAAATTAAGGAGACGAGGTAGCTTATATATGGTTATTGGCATGTGGAACTAGCTTATGCTAGAAGGGAGATCATTACCTGTGCTGATCAATTGGTAAGAACTACTCATATGGGACCTACTCAATTTATTTTATAGCAAGATTGCCACCAGACTATACTGACATAATTTAGAGGGACCTGTGCATGGTGGAGGAGGGTTTCACTCCTCTTACATAGGGCTTTCCTAGTTATGTAATTATTAATGTTCAAGCTTTGGCTTGCTACTTCAATGCAAAAAAAAACTTTTCTATTAAATCCTTGTAGATTCCAGATAACTTAAGGTGAGCATTCTGGTTCAACATTCTAGCAGGGGTAAAGGCCACCACGACTCCCCTATGGTGTTTAATTTCTTACTTCTTTTCTGAAGATGGAAGTGGCTATTACAGGAGATGTTAACAGCATCATAGATTTGAGGGTTTGCTACTCGACTTCATATCTTGTCTCATGGTTAAATGTGGTTAAAATGCCTTTACATCGTTATGCAACATAGGAATGTGTTTTATATATGCATACACCATTGCTTCAAAGGCCTTGTTTTATCAAAAGTCTGAATCTAAATCAAATACCCCTATGACAATACAAGATAGGATCGAACCATGATTACTTGAAGCATTAAAAAATAGAGTATTATATGTTGTATAGATTTTTGTAAAATAAGAAGTTAAGGTGATTTTCTGTTAATATTTTCAAAAAAATAATATACAGCTGTGTGTATTGAAATATGCAGTTGGGACAAACCTAGTTGCCATCACCAGAAAAGAAGTAAGAAATTAAACACCATGGGGGAGGCATAGTGGCCTTTACCCCACCGGAATGCTGAACCCCATTCCTCACATGAAGTTATTCGAAATCCACAAGTATAGAAATAGTACATTGATGTTGATGAGAAGTAGAATGAACGGTGTCATTGTAATACCCAAAATTCTGAGGCTTGAGGCTAGAGAATAAGCCTGAGATTATTGAATTGCTAAGCTCTATTTTAGCAAGATTCCAAATGTGGATTAATGGATAATGATGCCAAAAGTAAATGTGGTTAGTGATAAATAAACCCTTTTGGAGAATATGGAGTGGATTGTAGTTGCTTGTGTTGTGAGCAGCACCAAAACCCTATATTTTAGTTCAATTGTTGATTAACATCCAAATTGACTTAAAATAGAGGGAAGGCATGTTTTGTGATAAATGGAACGGTATGATGTGTTTGGTGGTGATTCAGGAGGAATTGCCATAATCAGGGGCAAAACGGTAAAGTTACCGACCAATTGGTCAGTTACCGAAGAGGAAAATCATTGGTAACTTCAAGATCAATGGTTAGGATTGATTTGTCCAAGAATTCAAGGGGTGGAATCAAGTGTATGTGTGTGTATGTGAGCTTATGGAAGATGGATTGCGTGTGTGACACATGGCACTTTTTGGACCCTTGAATCTTGGTCAAAAGTTCAACACTCTTTCTCTCTTCTCTCTTCTCTCTCCCTTATTTGGACATTTTGGAGGCCTAAAAATGTGCTCCCTTCTTCATCATCTTCATCTCATCATCTCTCTCTCTCACTTGTTTCTCCATGTTTGTCCATGGCAAGGAAGAAAGAGAAAAGAATAAGGTAAGATTTGGTGCATTTGGTGTCCTCTAATACTTGAATACCCTTCATTAATGTTGTTCATAGTGATGATAGCTTCATTGCTATGGTTTTAGATTTGTGAAAAGAGGTGTTTGATGGCTTGAGGAAATTTGGAAAGATGAAGAAGCAAGGAATTGGTTTGGGAAAGAGGCAGAGGTGAGTATTTGAAGCCTTTTGATTTAAGTTTTGTGGTTATTGAATGAGTATTGTGAATTTTGGAATTTTCCCTGATTTGTGTGTGATTTTGGAAATGATGAATTGGATTGTGTATTGTGGTGGTTTTGATGCCATATTGTGTCTTGGTATTATTGGAATTGATTTGGAATGTGAAATGGAAAGTTTGGAAATTCTGTCCAGTGTGAATTCTGTCTGAGCAGTCTGTTTGTGTGGACATTTTTACTAGGCAAATGGTTTCTAAAAATTATGAAACTTTTCAGTCTTAAATTTCACATCCAAAGCTTCAAAATGGACATATAATTTGTGCCATTTAGTTTTGGGAACTGGGAGATGTGACTGTCCAAAGTTTGAGGTCGAAAATGGACTCTGTTTTGGGGCAGTGATGCAATTTGGGTAATTCAGGAATTGTTTGGTGATTTCTAGTAATGGACAATATTTTTATAGTAAAGAGGACTTAAATACCTTTCATTTGGCTTTGGAATCAACTCATTTTAATTTTTCTGGAATTATATATGATTTTTGGAAGTTCAGCCAAGAAACAGAAAATTCTTGGCTGCTGCCAGAGATTATAAACCGCGGCCCATAACTTTTTGTGCATCAATTGGCCATGGCCAGTGGGTTTGTGAGCCATGGACAACCCCCAAAAATCAGTATTTTGGTACTTTTGAAAGGTGATTCATGTTATAGTTTCTCCCAACCCTTTAGGCATGTGTTTGGGCTTTGAGTAGCCACCTAAAGGTGTTAAATAATAACGAACCAACATTAAGTGTTTGTATGTTGAGGAATTGGAAAAGGGATTGACCCTATGTCCATTATTTTGGTTATAGGGTTGGATATTCACCCTAATCATGGTGCAATGTTCATCGGATCGTGAGTAGCAGGTGCTGGAGCACACGTGGAAAGAGTGTAGGGAAAATACCTATCCTGCATGTATTTGATATTTGTGTTAATGTGTTGATGCATGTTATTGCTTTGCTTGATTATGTGAAACATATATGAATGATTTGATGCTATGTTTCAATTTATGCTATGGCTATATGTATTTTGTTCGAAGCATTGAGCTTGCAGATTTGTCATTGTGTAAACATAAGTTATGTGATGCAAGCATGTCATGTATTAAACATATATTTTACATGCATATTGATATTGTTTACCTACTGAGATTCTCTTGAATCTCACCCTTCCCTACTAACCTTTCAGACAAAGTAGTGAATCGATGATGGAGCAGGCACCAAGGGTGACGAGGACTCATTTGGATTGTCATCTTGGTAGTTGGTTATCATTGTAGTTGGGATATTGGTATTTGGATTTGGTTGTATATATGTGGATGAGGATTTGATTATGTATTTGGTATGAGAATTTGTGTAATCCCCTATTTGGAAAAAATTGTTAAGGGCAAATGTGCCCTGTAAAGCTTGGATTAATGTAAGGAATCTGGGATTGTCAAAAATTTATATTATGCACTCTCATAGTTATATGAATGTGATTTATCTTCGTGTAGTAATTGTATTCAAAATGTGAATATAAGACCAGGTTATTTGTATTTTGTAAAGCATTTGTGAAAACCCCATCTGATAGATATGTTTGAAAATGTTGTTTGATAATTATTGGTCTTTATTTCACTTTAATCGCATATTTCGGATATAATTAAGGAAGGAGTTACAGTCATTAAACTGTATTTTCCTGAAAGAGAGAGAGAGAGAGAGAGAGAGAGACAGAGTACAAGCTTTTGTTGCAGGGAGAGAGAAAGCAAGTCCATGTTCAACTTTTTAAGAGAAATATACTCTAGGAGCGCCACTTCATCTATACTTTGACTAATTAAAATACAACTCCTCATTTTACATTAATCCTACAAGGCAAATGAGTCCTTGAAGAAATTCAAATTTTATAATTTTAGGGATAATGGGAGAGGATTGCGTTTTTTTGTTTTTCTAAATTAAGAAGTTTGTGTTTTTTAAAATCATAAAATTTGAATTTCTCTAAATAACTCATCTGCCATGTAGAATTAATGTAAGATAAGTTGTTGTATTTTAATTAGTCAGAGTACAAATGGGGTGGCACTCTTGGAGTAAGCAAGTATTTCTCACTTTTTCATTACCATGTCATGCATGCTTTAATGGTGTTAGAGGATTTTTAATAGAAGGACTACCACCTTTGATATAATAAACTAAAAGGATCCAATAAAAAGAAATAAAACTAGAAGGACTTAATTCAAATTTGGGTTAAACTATAATAACTGGCATATTAGGTTTACCTATTTTTAAACTAGCTCACATATATTTGTGAATATAAATACATTTAATAAATTTTAGATAAATACATGATATGCTAGTGTGTTTGCCCACAAATAACTATTAGTGAAATGTATTTATAATTTTATGATTTACAACATTGAGCATACATGTATAGCACAACAATTATGCTAGTCTTAAAACTAATATGTGAGTGTATTCGATTTTGTAATCTTGCAATTCCTATAGCTACTTTTAGAATTGTTGTTGAAGTTAATAACAAAACAATTTTAGATGACTAACTGCCTTATTGGAAATATGATATTATGTTGTTGTAGCTTGGATGTATGTTTTTGAATTTTACATTGGGGGTTAATGAACTCCCTATACCAACTGATGATTTTGATGACCGAGCTGAAAGGAACTATTATTATCATGGGGTTCGATATAGTTGTCTATCTCTTATACTAATGAGCGAACTAAGAATAAGGACAGAGAATAAAAAACAAAAGCAAAGAATGCTCAATGGATAATATTATTACCCAATGTATTTTGTACATAGTGAGGCCCTATTTATAATAAAAGAGCTCAAATGAGTGAGTAACACATTTATTGTGACACAGACAATGGAGAAAAGTCTAGAATAACAGCATATGCTGGTCACTTGATGTGTTGAGATATATTAGTGGTTTCAACACTCCCCTACGAGTCAAACTGGGCAGGCAACACAGTAAGACTCAAATGAAGATTGATAAAGCAAGTAGAAGGCAAGGGCTTGGTTAGAGCATCCACAATCTGATCTTTGAAGGATATGTGAAGAATAATGAGAAGACCAGCAACCAATCATTCTCAAACAAAGTGGTAGTCTAGATGTAACCCCCTCACCATAATTATTATGAAATTTAAGTGAAATAGAGACCAATAAGACAAAAACAACCTTTATAATCCCTCATCTTCAAGATCGGGTATACCGAAAAATAGTTCAAAACATAGTTCATACGGTCTCACATTCACTTTCGAATATAATTACCTGTGCAGTTAAATCACATTCATAAATATCAGAGCACGAAACTAAAATCCCGACAACCCCGGGTTACTTGTATATATACATAATGGGTTTAGAGTTTCCCAAAATGGGGATTACATATCCAAAAATATTATTTACATCACATATACATAGTAATCCCAAACCAAAAACAGATAACCAACCCCCAACAAATTGTCTCTAAGAGTTCCTAACCACTCCTGGTTGTCCGCTTCCCTTTTGAGCCATTTGCCCTGTCTGAAATATTAATCATTGGAAAGAATGAGATTTTAAAGAATCCCAGTAGTAACAAATCACTCATACAATATATAAACACAAAGCTTGTAAGTTCATCATGTCCAGCAGCAACACTATGAGTCATGGCTCGTGCCACAACCGATAGCACTCACGGCTGTATCACAATGCTCTATGCCCGCTTTCACGGTAAACACTATGCTAGCTTTCGTTGTAATCACTATGCCTGCTTCCGCGGTAAACACTATGCGGTAGCATCATAAAGCACAAAGCTCCACAAAGCGTCTCAATGTATCACAAAACAACATCAGCAACACAATGCATGATAGGCATACATACAATACATTTACACAAAGTATAAGAGAGGAGTCACTACCTGAATATTTCCTGACATTCTACGGCATAGTGGGCTCACGAGTCTAACATATGTCAAATCCTATAACCAAATTAGGGACAACCGATCAATGTCTTTTCCAAATACTTATTCCATAATACTCTAAGTTGGTTACCATTTAAACTCTTTAGGATGTCCATTAGAGGCCTAAAAACATGCTAAAAGGGTTCGAAGAAGCTACCCTGAAGACCCCTTTTTCGGAAGCACAACACTGATTTTTGGCTGACTCACTCGAGTCAAGATGACCTCACTCGAGTAATAAGAGACTTGCACTCGAGTGAGAACGGCTCTCACTCACGAGTGTTTGATAGTGAGCAACTACCTCGGCCAGAAAGTGCTTACAACACTCGAGCATAAGCCTTTGCACTCAAGTGATGACTCCAAATCAACTCAAGTCCCCAAAAGTACAACGCAGAAAGTGACAACCCGAGAGCACATGCAACATCAGGGGGAAAAGCTCACTCAAGCACCACCCTTGGCACTCGAGTGAGGAGCCCATACTTGCAAGTGTCAGAACATACTCTTGAATATTGACCAGCGAGTGACGACTCGAGAGCAACCTTAACCATGAACTGACACCATCACTCGAGTGATCCCATGCTCACTTGAGTAATCACCAACTTCACTCTCGGTTTAAGAAGTACACTTGAGCTTCCTTCATGAAATCCCAGGAAAAACACTAAGGAGAAAGGGAATTACAAGACGGCACTCGAGTGAGATCCTCCCTCATTCGAGTGATGCTATCAGATTGCCCATATCGCAACAACTGACAAAAATTCCCATATTGGTTAAAAATTCTCCTAATGGTTCCCAAACTCCACACAAAGCTCATACCCACATAACATTGCCTAAGGAACACATTGGTAACCTCCAAAATACCTAAAAATGATTTTAACCACTATCTAACTCTTAGGCCTCTAATTCACACATAATACCCAATTCCAATCAACATACTTCTAAACTCAAAACTATATCTAATACTCAAATAGCTTCACAATGCACCAATTCCAACATCATCCACTATGAAATTCATACATTCAAAATTTACACAAAAACAAGGGCAAAATTCCATATTTTATCAAACTTATCCAAAAATCACAATATATATACCAAAAAGCACCAAATTTTCACCTCTTCACTTTGCCAAAGTCAAATGCTTGATTCTCAAACTTCCAAATTTGCTCCAACACCCAAATCACCACTTTTCAGAATTCTAAAACCACCAAGATGGAGCTCTTAATAAGGTGCATAACATTAGAGAAGAGGTTTAGGGCATTAGAGATCAACAAGGCATCAAAATCTCACCTTTCTTCTTCCTTTTCTTCTTTTGTGTGTGCATATCTTTTCCCTTCCCAAGATCAAAATTGAATAGGAGAGAGAAGAGAGAGAAAAAGTGATTGTTTGTCTTTTAGCACAATCCTATGGCTCTTGCAATACTACTTGGCCACATCTTGTTCACTCCCTCCATGAGCTCACATAAGCTTAAAGCACAAGATTCTAACCCATCGCCAATAGATCTCAACCTTTGATCTCTAATCACCAATGAGTTTCTTCTTTGGTAATTGATCAATTGGTAGGCAAATTTCCAATTTTACCATTTTGCCCCTGGTTTCACTATGATAAATAAATCATCACTATGAACATTTATATCAATTTCACATCACATTTCACCAAAAGTTTTTAATTACACTAAATACAATCAATCTCAAAGCCATTAGCCCTTAATCTCAAATTAGGTCATTACACCAGATGGATGTGCTTGGCTCAAGGGTTGAAAATAGGATTAGCTACAAGATAAGTAGCACCAAGATTTTCACAGTAAAGAAATGGAGCCTCAGGTAAAGTAATGCAGAGCTCATGTAGAAGAAGCCAAATGAGTTCACTAGTAGTGGTAGTAATGGCCTTATATTCAGCTTCTGTGCTTAATTTTGCCATAATAGGTTGTTTCTTGGAACTCTAAACTATCAAATTTGGGCCAAAATAGATGGCAAAAGCACCTATGGAGTGAGCATCATCAGGATTGCCTCCGCAATCAGCATCATAAAAGGCAGAGAGCATAAGAGAGGTGGAAGGGTGAATGTGAAGTGAGTAATGAGAGGTGCCTAAAAGATATCATAAAATACATTTAACAGTAGTTCAATAAGACTCTTTAGGATGATGCATGAATTGGCAGACTCGATTAACAGCAAAGGTAATGTCAGGTCTAGTGAAACTCAAGTATTGAAGGCTCCCAACAACACTTCAATAGAGTTGAGGGTCAGGAAAATTAGTTCCTTTGTGAGCAGATAAATGAGACCCAGAGGCCATAGATGTAGATACAGGGTGAGCTTTAGACATGTGTGATTTTTAAAGCAAATATAGGATGGATTAGCTCTAAGAAAGAACCAGACCAGTAGAAAAAGATAAAACTTCTACACCAAAGAAATAGTGTAGGGAGCCAAGGTCCTTAATAGGAAAGGAGTGTCTAAGGGTAGTAATAAGATCTTGAATGGAAGATTTAGAAGAGTTAGTCATATAATATCATTAACATGAATTAGAATATATAGTGTGATCCTGGAATTGTAACAGATAAAAAGAGAAGAATCTGACTGTGAAGCCTTAAAGTCAAGTTGTAGCAACCTCAAACTGAGATATGTAAACCAGGCACGAGGAACCTATTTGAGCCAATAGATAGCTTTATGAAGTTTGTAAACATGCTGTGGGTAATATGGATTAACAAAACTAGGGGTTGTTGCATAAAAATAGCTTCTTGAAGGAAACTATGAAGAAATGCATTTTGGATATCGATTTGTTTCACAGCCTAGCCACGAGAGACAAGAATAGAAAGAATAAGCTGAACAGTAGTAGGATTCACTATAGGGGAAAATGTATAAGCAAAATCAATCCTAAGTTGTTGATAAAAGCCTTTAGCCACTAAACATGCTTTGAGTTTTTCCAGTTTCCCATCAAAATGAAATTTTTGGCAAAAAAACCTATTTACATCCAATAACATTCATTGAAGGTGAATAGGGAACAAGGTCCCATATTTTGGTGGATGTAAGTGCAAGAAATTCATCAAACAGTGCTTGATGCCAATCAGGATGTAATACCCCAAAATATGCAATGAATGTGGATGAACTCTTTTAGGGAATAAAGTGTGAATTATGACCTGAATTAGCACCGGAAAGTACCCAAACCCTATATTTAAGCTCAATTATAGTGAAAAAGCCTAAATTTACATAAAATAAAAGGGGAATGGCATATAGAAGGAGAAAATAGAAATAAATAATGTGTCAAGTGGCAATCTAGCTGAGATTGCCATAATCATAGGCAAAATGGGAAGAAAGACATTTATTGGCCAATTAGTTAGTAACCGAAAAGGAAATTGACTAATAGCTAAAAGAACAAGAGATGTAACTAAATGGCTAATGAAATTAATTAGAGTAACCATATGGTTACATGCTTTTTGGGATAAGTCACAAGATGGTGACACATGGCAATACATGAACTAGGCAAGAGATGTTTCACAAGTCAAACAATTAATTCCCAAATCCTCTCTCTCTCTCTTCTCTAAGTTAGTTAAGGCATGGGTAGGCAGAAAAAATCTGATCATTCACTATATATATATATATATATATATCTCTACCTCAAAGTCGTCCAAGTAAGGAGGAGGAAAGAGAAAGGAGTTGAGCCAAAGGTGAGGTGCTTCTCTTGAGTTTTGACCTTTGTTGCCAAAAACCTCTTCTCTAATCTTGTTCCTTTTGATGAAAGCTTCATTTGTATGGTTTTAGATTTTCAAAAGGAGGTGTTTTGTGTACTCAAGGAAAACTAGTGGCTGGAGAATCAAAGAACAAGCTAGAGATAGTGATAAAGGTAAGTAAGAGCAACTCTTTGATATATATATTGTTGCCATTGGATAAGAGTTTTGTCTTGTGAAATTTTGCCCTAATTTTCATGCATATTAGGGTTTTGGGAGTTATGATGTGTTGATGGTAGTATTGGTGTCTTGTGGTGTCCATTAGGTTTATGGAATTGGCTTGAGACTTGAATGTGTAGTTTGGAAATTTCTGGATTTTATGTTGAACTGTTGCCAAAATAGAGCATGTGAAAGGAATTTGAATGTGGTTGTTTTGATATATCCATTGGATTCTACTTGAAAAATTATGGAGGAGTAGCCTTGGTTGTGAACTTTGGACCATTGGAAACATTGATTGAAAATTGAAGTTTTGTTATTAAAATATTCTATACAGGGGAGCTAGTTTGCTTGGTGTTTTGAAATGGCAAATAAAGTCTAGAAGTTATGAACTTTGGTAGTTAAGAGTAATCATTGAAAGCTTTAAATGATGTAAAGAGGGTGTAATTTTGATGTGTGTACTGAGAGTTATGGTCGTTGGAAACCAGCCAAAAAACAGCAAGTTCTTGGATGCAGCTAAGCATTTTCGCCACAACCAAAAAGTGTCTGACTAGTTCTTGGCTGCGGCCAAGACCAAATCCTTCTGACCTGTTCTTGGCCACAGCCAAAGGATTCTTTATTGCAGCCCAAATGTTTCTAGCCATCTCTTGGCTACTACCAACCCCCAAAATCCTGTATTTTGAACTTCTAAGATATGGTTTCCGGTCTAGCTTTCCTAAACCCTTGAGGCTTTTGTTTGAGCTTCTAATAGCTACCTAAAGGTCTCAAATGATAACTAACCCTAAGTGTTTTATAGTTATTTAAACATTGAAATGGGTAATAACTCGTCATCCTTAACTCTGATTATAGGATTTGACATCTGCCCTAAGCGTAAGAAACCTATGCCCGATCATAAACAGAAAGAACAAGGTAGTGACTCTTTCTCTTATATCATGTATGATGCTTGTATGTAAATACTTATCATTAAATTATGAAGAATATGAATGCTCCTATGAATGCTGTTGTGTGATGAATGTCACAAATGTGTATACAGCTGTGTGTTAGACCTCATGTTTTGATGATAACAAAAGAATGGTTTGAAAAGGAAATGTTTAATAATCAAGCTTGAACTAAGTAATGACAGGAATAAGCTTTACTTGAGGTAAGCATGGAAGTAGTGAAGATTGGCCAAGAGAAAATACTGAGGAACTTGATCAGAAGCACAATTTCTAAGGCATTACTCGAGGCACTACTCGAGTAATGAGCCAAAACTTGAAGTAACCAAGGAGAACTTCCAGTAACCTGCCACCATTACTCGAGGCGATACTCGAGTAACTAGGTAAAATTTTGAGGTTGTTCTCGGCCTACTAATGTTACTCGAGGAGGTACTCGAGTAACTAGTCAAAACTTCCAGTTGGCTTCAAGTTTTCCCCATGATACTCGAGGAGCTACTCGAGTACCTGTGTTTCCTAAAATATGGACCTCTCGGCATTTTGTACCACTGCTAATGTTACTCGAGGAGCTACCCGAGTAACCAGGTCAGAAACTTCCAGTTCCCCTCAAGTTTTTCATGATACTCGAGGAGCTACTCGAGTACCTCTGTTTGTGAAAAGATGTAACTCTCGGCACTTTGTACCACTGCCAATGTTACTCGAGGAGCTACTCGAGTAACAGACTAAGGTAAGTGAAAACTTGAGGTTGGTACCCGAGTGACTTGATCTTTCTTTATTTCATCTTCCTTGAGTACTTACTCTAGTATACAAGTTTTTCATGGTTTACTTGAAGTGGATTCCTCGAGTAAGTACCCCAGTATGCACAACTTTTTCAAAGTAAACTTCAAGTCATTACCAGAGTAAATCATGCTTAAAAGTCTTAGTTACTCGAGGAGCTACCCGAGTAACCTATGCAAAAATGAATGCATTACTCGAGTCCCTACTCGAGTAACAAGGTATTTGCTCTCGGCCTTGAAATCCTGCCAACATTATTGGAGTAGAGCATCGAGTAATCAAAAGGTTTTTAATGGATTACTCGAGGTGTTACCCGAGTAATCTATGAAGTTGCCAAAGCATTACTGGAGTAGCTACCCGAGTAAATAACTATTCCCAAAGGTATGAAATTTAGTTTACTCCATGCACTACCCGAGTAATCTTATATTTATTCATTGACTTGCAGTTGAACAATGATTTCACGATATTACTCGAGGAGCTACTCGAGTAAACTTCAAGGGTTACTCGAGGAGCTACTCGAGTAAGCTAATCCAGAAAGTTTGAAATCATTCCAACGGTCATTATTCTGTTTCCTATTTGATTAACTTTTCATTATATTAGTGTACTTAGTTTTTCAACAGGAAAACAGTGAAGAGATCTTACCAAATAAGGAAAGTCAAAAACAATGCTCAAATGTCACCGACCGTCACCTACCGCAACGTATGTTTTTCAAAAACTAGAAAAGTCAATTATGGCTGCGCACGCTCCAACGGTCATGAAGAAATATGTTCCAGCAATCATTACCAACGTTTCTATATATATGGGAACATCTGATACAAGAAAACACAAGAACTCACATACGAACATATCATTAAGTTCATTGCTCTGTTTTCACGTTGAAATTGTATTTCTATGCTTCAGTGATTATCATTTACTCTGTAAGAGAGATATTTCATTCAAACTCAATATTTGTTATTGAGAAAACTTAAGGTTGTGGAACCTTGAGTTGGGATTGGATTACAACCTGTGAGGGGGAGCGAGTGTCCAGGTGTAGGAACTTGCTTGTACTGAGGTGCCAAGAACCCACTGAATCTTGGAAGCTATAGTGAAACTCTCAGAGAAGCTCTGAGGACTGGACGTAGGTCAAAGTGGTTGTGACCGAACCAATATAACTCCCGGTGTACACTTCGGTGATATTTCTCCTTACTCATTACTGTTTTAATTATTTTGTCAAAGTTTTATATTTTCGAAAGAAATTTCAGTATCACCCAATTCACCCCCCCTCTTGGGTGAAACGCTTGATCTAACATTTGGTATCAGAGCATAGGTCTTCTTGTTAAGGTTTAACAGCCTAAGAAGGATCCAATGGCAAGCATGGGTGAAGGAATTCTTCCCGACGGAGCATCCATCACTAGACCCCCTGGTTTCAATGGAGAACACTTTTCTTTCTGGAAAGCTAAGTTCAGAGTGTTCGTGATGGCTACTGAATATGGACTATGGGATGTAATTGAGAGTGGAAATTATCAACCTACAAAGGTTGTAGATTCTCAGAAAATTCCAAAGACGCCAGTGGAATACGATGAGAATGACAAGAAACTCATCACTCTCAATAGCAAAGCAATTCTGATGTTACAAAGTTCTTTAAGTCAAAATGAATACTTCAGAATTTGCACACTTCCAACAGCAAAGGAAATGTGGGAAGCTCTGGAAATAGCTCATGAAGGAACTTCGGGAATAAAGGAGAATCGAATCAACACCTTGATCACTGAATTCGATCTACTTCGAATGAAATCAGGTGAGTCAATTTCTGAATTCAAACTTAGATATACTCATCTTGTTAATCAACTTGCAGCACTTGGTAAAGTCTATGATCAAAATACCCAAGTACGAAAGATCTTGAATATTCTTTCTAAAGAGTGGGAGGCCAAAGTCACTGCGATAGAAGAGGCAAAAGGAGAATCAATGAGATCAGTTGCTTCTCTATTTGGAAGCCTTTCTGAATATGAAAGCAAATTAAAATTCAAACGGGAACTAGATGACATTGGTGACAAAAGAAAGAAAGGTCTAGCACTAAAAGCGAAAGAAGAAAATCAAGATGAAGATGAGGAGTTTGATGATGACGAAATGGGTCTAATCATAAAACGATTCAGAAAGTTCTACAAGAAAGGTCAAGGATTCAAACATTTTCAGAAAGGAGGAAATAGTAGCAAAGATCATATCATTTGCTATGAATGTGGGAAACCAGGAGATATCAAGTCAGAAAGTCCAGATTTGAGCCAAAAGAGCAAAGAAAAGAGAAAAGGTAAATTCTTCAACAAAAAGAAAGCCTTTGTATCTGCTATATGGGGTGATAGCTCCTCAGATGAAGAAAGTGATGAGGAAGAAGTAGCTAATATATGTCTTGTTGCTCAAGAAGAAACAGAAGAAGAGGTAAATGATACTGAACCTACCTATGATGAATTATTTTCCGAATATAATGCTTTACATTCTGAATTCATCAAAGTTGTTAAAGAATTGATTGTTGTTAAAAAGAAAAACAAAGTTCTTGAAACTGAACATAAGGTAAAGGATTGTGAAAATTGTTTATCTTTGAAAAAGAAAAACATTGATCTCACAAAAACTCTTGAAAAATTCACACAAGGAAGTGAGATGTTAAATGTCATTTTAAAAGCTCAACGATTTGTAAATGATCGATCTAGAATTGGATATGATCCAAAATCAGATAAAAGAAAAGGAAGAAAGAAAGCAGGAGGTAAGTCATATTTGAATTATTTCCAACATTCTGTGCATACATCAAATCCCTTTGTATTTTGTAATTACTGTAATAGAAAATGACATCATACATCTTCATGCATTCATAAAAAGAAAGGAACCATAGGAACCTACAAATGGGTACCTAAAGGATCATATATTCATAAAATCATTTGTACTAACCCAAAAGGACCCAAAAAGATGTGGGTACCTAAGACTTAGTCAATTAATTGCAAGTATGTCTTAAAGCATCCAAAAATAGCAAGTGGTACATAGATAGTGGATGCTCTAGACATATGACCGGAGATTTCGAAAGTTTTACCACATTACAACCTAAAGAAGGTGGAAAGGTAAAATTTGGAGGAAATCAATCCGGAAAGAAAGCAGGAATTGGTGAAATCAAAAATGACAAAGGAATACAAGTCAAAGATGTATATTATGTTGAAGGCTTGTGTCACAATTTGCTGAGCGTAAGTCAAAGTGCAGATAAAAACAACTGGGTGATATTTGACTTAGAAGAATGTTTAGTCATCAACAAGAATGACTTACAGCTTGATAAGAAGAATATCAAGGCTAAGCTCAGAGCAAAAAGGGAAGGTAACTGCTATACTCTAGATATTAGTAGAAATGAATTTGAAAACTGTTTTCTGAGTAATGCCGATGAAAGTTAGCTATGGCATAAAAGATTGGCTCATGTCAACATGCATCAACTAGGCAAGTTACTCAAAAGGGATTTAGTTCTTGGATTACCCAAAGTAAACTTCAAAAACGATTTGATTTGTGACGCATGTCAAAAGGGTAAACAAACTAAATCATCTTTCAAATTGAAAAATGAGATTTCAACAAATAGACCATTACAACTATTGCATATGGATTTAGTTGGCCCAGCAAGAGTAAAGAGTCTTGGTGGCAATCTATATACATTGGTCATTGTTGATGATTTTTCTAGATTTACATGGGTTATTTTTCTATCATCAAAAGATGAAACTTTTAAAGAATTCATTGTTTTTGCCAAGAAAGTGAAAAATGAGAAAGGTATGACCATTGCAGGTATTAGGACTGATCATGGTGGAGAATTCGAGAATCAAGCTTTTAAAGAATATTGTGATACTAATGGTATTGATCACAATTTCTCTGCTCCAAGAACACCTCAACAAAATGGAGTCGTGGAACGAAAGAATAGAGTGCTCACTGAAATGGCCAGAGCAATGTTAAACGAAAAGAATGTGTCCCAAGTTTTCTAGGCTAATGCTATGAGTACAGCATGCTATATTTCAAATAGAGCCTATATCAGAACCAAACTTGGAAAGACACCATATGAGCTGTACAAAGGAAGAAAGCCAAACATTGCTCATCTACACATCTTCGGTTGTAAGTGTTTCATTCATAATAATGGTAAAGATAACTTAGGAAAATTTGATTCTAAAACTGATGAAGGAATTTTCTTAGGATATTCTAACCGAAGTAAAGCATATAGAGTTTTCAATAAAAGAACATGTGTTATTGAAGAATCAATTCATACTGTGTTTGATGAATTTGAATCCTCTGACAAAACCATTGATGAAGAACAGGAAGTTGTTTTAAATCAAGAAAATGATCAATCTATCTCTAAGTCTCTTATTCCAGAGGTTGATGAAACTAAGGATGAAGAGCAGACCCTAGGTCAACCTAAAGCTTGGAAATACAATAGAAGTCATCCCTTAGATCAAGTCATAGGAGATGTGAATGAAGGGATCAAAACCAGAAATAGAGTTTTCAATGAAGTAAGTTTTTCTGCATTCATTTCTGAGATTGAACCTTCTAACATTGATGAAGCCCTATCAGACAATGATTGGGTCATAGCAATGCAAGAAGAACTAAATCAATTTGAGAGAAATTAAGTTTGGGATTTGGTGCCCCGACCCAAAGATCATACGATCATTGGTACTAAATGGGTATTCAAAAACAAACTCGATGAATCTGCAATTATTGTCAGAAACAAGGCAAGATTGGTGGCCAAAGGCTATAATCAGGAAGAAAGAATTGATTATGAGGAAACGTATGCTCCAGTGGCTAGATTGGAAGCTATACGTGTACTCTTAGCCTTTGTATGCATCAAAGGATTCAAACTCTATCAAATGGATGTTAAGAGTGCTTTTCTAAATGGTTACATCATGGAAGAAGTGTATGTAGAACAACCTCCAGGTTTTGAAGATGTCACTAAACCGGACCATGTTTTCAAACTTAAAAAGGCTTTGTATGGTTTAAAACAAGCTCCTAGAGCCTGGTATGAAAGACTTAGTAAGTTTCTCATCGATCAAGATTTTGTACGGGGAAAAGTTGATACAACATTATTTATAAATCGAAAACGTGATGATATTTTAATTGTTCAAATATATGTTGATGATATTGTTTTCTGTGCTACTAATGAATCTCTATGTAAGGAATTTTCTGAGATAATGCAGGGAGAGTTTGAGATGTCAATGATGGGAGAATTGAATTTCTTTCTTGGTTTGCAAATCAAACAAAGAAAGAATGGAATCTTCATATCTCAAACAAAGTATTTAAAAGAGCTATTGAAGAAGTATGGAATGGATGAAGCAAACGGCTCAGACACACCTATGAGCTCAACAACGTTGCTTGATGCTGATGTCAAAGGGAAAGACTACAATATCACAAAATATAGAGGAATGATTGGATCATTACTCTATCTCACGGCAAGCAGACCAGACATTCAATTTAGTGTTGGCATATGTGCAAGATATCAATCGGCGCCAAAGGAATCACATGCTGAAACGGTCAAACGAATCTTTAGATACCTTGCTGACACACCAGAATTGGGTCTGTGGTATCCTAAAGGAAGAAGTGAATATTTAGTTGCTTATTCAGATTCTGATCATGGAGGATACAAGACAGATAGAAAGAGCACCAGTGGACAAGGACAATTTCTTGGAGGATCTCTTGTATCATGGTTCAGCAAGAAACAAAATACAGTGTCTCTTTCGTCAACAGAAGCCGAATACGTTGCAGTCTCAAGTTGTTGTGCACAAGTGATATGGTTAAAACAACAACTGCAAGACCTTGGTATTTATCTTAAAGAAATACCAATCTATTGTGACAATACAAGTACGATAAGCTTGGCAAAGAATCCAGTTCAACACTCTAGAACCAAGCATATCGATGTCAGACATCACTTCATCAGAGATCATGTCCAAAAGAAAGATGTGAAAGTCATATTCATTCCTACTCATCTTCAACTAGCTGATATCTTCACAAAACCCCTTGCAAAAGATCAATTTCTATTCATTAGAAGAGAATTGGGAATGGTAAATCCCAATGAGTTATAAGTATTTTTCAGCATTTCATAATATTAGATGAAGTCATTTGATAATGTTTTGATGATCACTAACTTAAGCATCGGAGTATATAGAAATGTGTTTTGCAGGAAGGTTGAAACTCTGTTTTGAGAAACAAAAACAGAGGTGATCAGAGGACACATTTACTGGAGTACCAACTTGAAGTAATGTGTAACAGAAAAGCAATACCCGAGGAGCAACTTGAAGTAAAGAAGCACTTTACTCGAGTATGTACTCGAGTAATGGCCCCCAAAACTGGAAGTAACGGATCAAGTTACTTGATTTTCAAATATAACGGTTCAGATTTCAAGGAAATGAAGAGTCAGAAATTTAGAAGCTATTTACTCGAGGCAGGCCTCGAGTAAACTTGAAACTTACTTGAGGAAGGCCTCGAGTAAAGTCGGAGCTCAGATTCTCAAAATGTTGAATAATGACTCAAAACTGACCCAAATGGATTATGAATGATCGAGGGAACATCCATGGATAATTACTATATTATTCATGCCAGGTACGCAATTTAAATGAATTATTTTTGAATTATTGTGTATGAACACTCGAGGAAGGCCTCGAGTAAACTTGAATATTACTCGAGTAACGCCTCGAGTAAAGTCGGGATTTAGGTCTTTATCTTGCGCAAACTTGGTCATTTCCACAAAATCTCCTCGAGTAAATCACTATACATCCTTTCAAAAACTTTTCCTAATCGATTCCTTGTCTCATTTCAGTCAAAACCCAACTGGTTTCAAGTCCAAAAACTTCCTATTTTGTTCAAAATCTGTCTGCCCTATTCTCGCGACGGTTACCCTGTTTTCTGAGATTTCTGACTTTTCTGTGATTCAAAATGGTTAGAACCAAGAATCTCAACTTCACTGATTCCTCTGATTCACAACAAAATCCTGATCTTCTTCCTCCTCCTCCAACAAAGAGAAGAAAATTAATCCCTAGACCAAAAGCCAAAACCCCTCTTAAACCTCAACCACAACCCAAAACCAAAGGTGTGGTGATCAAAGAGCCTGTTGTGACTAGGGCTCAGTCTAAAAGAAACACATCTACTGGAAGAAGCAAAGGTGTCAAAACACCCTCACCCTCTCACTCAGACTCATCCACACCCTCTTTTACTCCAAAACCTCCCAAGAAGCCAAAATATGACAAGAAGGTGGCTGATGCAATGGCTGGGATAATTGACCAATTGGAGAAGGGTCAATCATCCAAGAGATCCAAGATTCCAGAGGCAGAGATCACTACCCCTCCCAAAGGATTCAATGTGGGGAAACTGGTGGAGTCTCCCAAGTACCTGACACAGTTCTCCAGAAGGAAAGTGTGTAAAACACACTACGTTGATCTGAAGCTACTTCAAGAGGTAGTAAAGTTTGATCTTAGTTCTTATCTTGATCCATTTATGCCTTGGTTGTCTATCAGATTTCCTTTTTGCACAAAGGTAATCACCCATTTTTACTGTAACCTAGAAATCACTGATGAGCCTAACCGAACCTCAGTTGAGGAAGAGATGACCACCACAGTGAGAGGTCAAAAAATTCTTATATCTCCCTCTAGGATCAATCTATGGTTAGGAATTGAGAATCCCCCTGATGATATCTATTCCGAGCTTGAGCCAAATCAAATTTTCACTATTCTAAAGCCCGGTGAGTTAGTTGGCCCCCTAAACTTTAAACCGAGTGACATGTGTGATCACCATAGGGTCCTTTGGTACATTTACTCTAGGTCCCTAGTAAACAAAGCCAACAACTATACCCATTTCTCGGATAGGGACTATAGATGGTTTGCTTCACTCCTCTTGAAAGAGCAAAAAGATCTGGGAGAGTACATATTTTCAGAAATGAAGAGGTATAAGGTGGATGGAAAAGGGACTACTCCAATGCCATATCCCCAAATTGTGTCTCTTATCCTGAAAGAGAACAAAATATGGTACTTGGATAGTAAGGAGCCAATTGAGAGGGTGACCCCAGTGGGGAGGAACCAGATTGGTAAACTGAACATCGACATCCCTCTTAAAGGCCCACTGGAGTCTGGGTCCAAGAAGAAGAGAAAGGCTCCTGAGACAGAGACCAATAGGATGGATGACACTCAGTCATCGGCTCCAGCTGCTACCACATCCTCACCATCCTTCTTGAATGCCACTCTCCAGCACTTCATGGAGAACATACTCAAAGGCTTCCATGTGGACATAGCCAATACAAATGCTGAGCTGATTACCAATACCAACTTCAAGATGGGAGAACTGGTTGAGAAAATTGACAAAAGGCATGAGGAATTGGTTGAGAGAATGGATAGGAGACATGAGGAGTTGCTAGCAGAGCAACGTGCTCAGGGAGAGACCCTGAGATTGATCCTAGCACGTTTGGATTCATTGGGTTCCGGACCTTCTTCCAGTCCCTCCTCATCTACACCACCACCACCTCCAGAAAACCCTCCGATTGTTGATCCTATTCCTGAGGCTGAACCATCTACCCCTCTGGTTTCTGATCCACTTGAGCCCCAAGGGAAAGATATCTTATTCACAGTGGATGATCCTGATACCCACGAAACCACTCATATTATCATCGATGATTCACCACAAAAGCCACAGCCTGAAACCACCTCTAAACCAATTCCCTCTCCTACTCACACTGAGGAGATATCTCCCTCTTCATCACCTGAAAAGCATACACCTGAGGTTGAGATTTCACCTGAGACTCAGACCACCCCGGAAGGAGAAACCTCTACTATGGTTGTCTTCCAACCTTCTCTTCCCGGTGATGACATCTATATCCCTCCACTTTATTTGCCTGATCCTGTACCCTCCAGTTCATTTGCCTGATCCTGTACACCTGAGGTTGAGATTTCACCTGAGACTCAGACCACCCCGGAAGGAGAAACCTCTACTATGGTTGTCTTCCAACCTTCTCTTCCCGGTGATGACATCTATATCCCTCCACTTCATTTGCCTGATCATGTACCCTCCAGTTCATTTGACTCTTTCGACTCAAATGATTCTATGGTCTTTCCTGTAACACCCATTTCCATGGCCAAGCCTCCTAGTCCTCCACTTGATTGATGAAGCCAAAAAGGGGGAGAAGAGCTTGAGGGTGATTTTGTGGATGTGTCCTAGTTCATTTTGGGTATTTGGGTGTACATGGGACTTTAGGGAGTCTTTTGATTTCAGTTTGAACTTTATCTTGTAATTTGAAATTTTAAGTTTAATGCAAGTGTGTTTAAATTATGACTTCATTTGATTTCATTTAAGTTTTGAATTATGATACATGTTTGGACTAATGAAGTTGTTATGTATGCAAGGTATATTCAATCTTAATAAGAAATAATTAATTAAGAATCTAATTTGAAAAACCATGTTCAAAATCACCAAGTTTTGTCATCATCAAAAAGGGGGAGAATGTTAGACCTCATGTTTTGATGATAACAAAAGAATGGTTTGAAAAGGAAATGTTTAATAATCAAGCTTGAACTAAGTAATGACAGGAATAAGCTTTACTTGAGGTAAGCATGGAAGTAGTGAAGATTGGCCAAGAGAAAATGCTAAGGAACTTGATCAGAAGCACAATTTCTAAGGCATTACTCGAGGCACTACTCGAGTAATGAGCCAAAACTTGAAGTAACCAAGGAGAACTTCCAGTAACCTGCCACCATTACTCAAGGCGATACTCGAGTAACTAGGTAAAATTTTGAGGTTGTTCTCGGCCTGCTAATGTTACTCGAGGAGGTACTCGAGTAACTAGTCAAAACTTCCAGTTGGCTTCAAGTTTTCCCCATGATACTCGAGGAGCTACTCGAGTACCTGTGTTTCCTAAAATATGGACCTCTCGGCATTTTGTACCACTGCTAATGTTACTCGAGGAGCTACCCGAGTAACCAGGTCAGAAACTTCCAGTTCCCTTCAAGTTTTTCATGATACTCGAGGAGCTACTCGAGTACCTCTGTTTGTGAAAAGATGTAACTCTCGGCACTTTGTACCACTGCCAATGTTACTCGAGGAGCTACTCGAGTAACAGACTAAGGTAAGTGAAAACTTGAGGTTGGTACCCGAGTGACTTGATCTTTCTTTATTTCATCTTCCTTGAGTACTTACTCTAGTATACAAGTTTTTCATGGTTTACTTGAAGTGGATTCCTCGAGTAAGTACCCCAGTATGCACAACTTTTTCAAAGTAAACTTCAAGTCATTACCAGAGTAAATCATGCTTAAAAGTCTTAGTTACTCGAGGAGCTACCCGAGTAACCTATGCAAAAATGAATGCATTACTCGAGTCCCT
The DNA here is from genome assembly GCA_963242795.1 of Inga leiocalycina. Lineage (NCBI taxonomy): Eukaryota > Viridiplantae > Streptophyta > Magnoliopsida > Fabales > Fabaceae > Inga > Inga leiocalycina. Next base: position 64,119,490 of record OY725320.1, read on the forward strand.
ACTCGAGTAACAAGGTATTTGCTCTCGGCCTTGAAATCCTACCAACATTATTGGAGTAGAGCATCGAGTAATCAAAAGGTTTTTAATGGATTACTCGAGGTGTTACCCGAGTAATCTATGAAGTTGCCAAAGCATTACTGGAGTAGCTACCCGAGTAAATAACTATTCCCAAAGGTATGAAATTTAGTTTACTCCATGCACTACCCGAGTAATCTTATATTTATTCATTGACTTGCAGTTGAACAATGATTTCACGATATTACTCGAGGAGCTACTCGAGTAAACTTCAAGGGTTACTCGAGGAGCTACTCGAGTAAGCTAATCCAGAAAGTTTGAAATCATTCCAACGGTCATTATTCTGTTTCCTATTTGATTAACTTTTCATTATATTAGTGTACTTAGTTTTTCAACAGGAAAACAGTGAAGAGATCTTACCAAATAAGGAAAGTCAAAAGCAATGCTCAAATGTCACCGACCGTCACCTACCGCAACGTATGTTTTTCAAAAACTAGAAAAGTCAATTATGGCTGCGCACGCTCCAACGGTCATGAAGAAATATGTTCCAGCAATCATTACCAACGTTTCTATATATATGGGAACATCTGATACAAGAAAACACAAGAACTCACATACGAACATATCATTAAGTTCATTGCTCTGTTTTCACGTTGAAATTGTATTTCTATGCTTCAGTGATTATCATTTACTCTGTAAGAGAGATATTTCATTCAAACTCAATATTTGTTATTGAGAAAACTTAAGGTTGTGGAACCTTGAGTTGGGATTGGATTACAACCTGTGAGGGGGAGCGAGTGTCCAGGTGTAGGAACTTGCTTGTACTGAGGTGCCAAGAACCCACTGAATCTTGGAAGCTATAGTGAAACTCTCAGAGAAGCTCTGAGGACTGGACGTAGGTCAAAGTGGTTGTGACCGAACCAGTATAACTCCCGGTATACACTTCGGTGATATTTCTCCTTACTCATTACTGTTTTAATTATTTTGTCAAAGTTTTATATTTTTGAAAGAAATTTCAGTATCACCCAATTCACCCCCTCTTGGGTGAAACGCTTGATCTAACACTGTGAAAGTTGTCATATATAGCTATGAAAGCTGTCGTGAATGTCATGAATTGTGACGAATGTGATGAAGGTCACGAATGTGAATGCTATTGTGTTTGTTGCTTTATGATAATTCGTTGCATGCTTTGCTATATTATATATCATATGAGTGAAATGTTATTACTGAGATTCCTATGAATCTCACTCTTTCCAATAACTAATATACAGCTAAGGCAAGCGGATCAAAGGAGAAGCAGGTAAACAAGGCGGATAGTGCTCATAGCTAGGAGATTAGAGTTTTGTGTTAGTTATCAACTTTTGGCTGAATGTATTAGTGTTATATGATGTAAATGTAAGATCAATGTAGTAGAGGTAGGCGTATCTACATGGACTTATGTATTGGTTTGTAATCCCTGATATAGGAACTAAAATGGGCGATTATGCCCTATAGACCTTACTAGTTATGAATATAACCTGAAAATCCATTAGGAAATTTTGTTGAAGACTCTGATATTTATGAATGAAACAGAACCGAACAGGCCAAATAGATTTGAAAAGTGAAAATGAGACCATATTAAACAAGTTTTGAAAAGTTTTTGAAAACCCACTTTATCACAATACCGAATTCTGTCTTAAAGTCGGGACCTTTAATGATTTTTAAATTATCCTTTGGTCTCTCATTTATTTTATGACACATTTTAAAACCATATTAACGGCTTTCAAGGTAGGGGTTACATAGGAAATTTTAGAGCTTGAGCAACAGAGGTAGGAAGAAGGTATATGGGGCTGGAGGTATAGTGAGATTGGGGTGGTGGTTGAGATATAAAGTCAGAGGAGAGATTTTTTAGTTTGAATATATTGGCTTTAGATTAGGTAATTGTGGAATGAGAAGGTTGAGCAAGTTCTGGGGACAAGTGAGGTGAGGAAGAGGATGAAGTATATGTCAATGAGAGAGAAGGTGAGGAAGTAGATGGTGATGAGTTGGTTGAGTAGGTAAGGTTAGGTAGAAGTGGATTGGTGTTAGTGGTTTGGTTTGGAATAGGTGGGCTTGTGTGATGTAAAGGCCCAAAGGGTAAATAAGGAAAGAAGGTGAGTGAGGAAGGATTGGGCTTAGAGTTAGGTAAGTAGGTTAAAAAGCAAAATAGGTGCTTGTCAAAAATCACATCTCTACTGGTATAGATTCTCTAGTTGGCAAATGAAGACATAAATATCCAAGATGATTAGAGGCATATCAGATAAAAACACATAGCTGAGATCTAGGTGCAAGTTTATGAGGAGTATAGGACCGTACGTTGGGCCAATATCCTAATCTAAAAACCTTTAAGAATTTATCATTTGGCCTTTTAGCAAATAAGAGTTCAAAGGGACATTTCCCTTACAAAGTTGGACTGGGCATATGGTTTAATAAGCAAGAGGCAGTAGCAAATGCAAAGGTCCAGTAGTTTTGAGGGACTAAAGCATGATGCTTAAGGGCAAGCCCTATTCAACTATAGTCTTATGGCATCTTTTAATTGTGCCATTTTTAGTGTATATATGAGGACATGTTATTCGATGATGAATGCCAAGAGATATTAAATCTTTGTTTAGAGATCAAAATTCTCCACCCCGGTTGGATTGAAAGGATCATATGCGAGAGTTAAAGAAGGTTTCAATAAGAGACATAAATTGATGAAAAATTGAACGCACTTTATTTTTTTTGTGAATGGGATAAAACCAGATATAGCGAGAGTAATAGTCTACAAAACAAACATAATATTTAAAACCAGTTATAGAGACACAAGGGGAAGGCCCCCATACATCACAAAAGACTAATTTAAAAGGTAAATTGGAACGATGAGGTGACATGGTATATGGTAATCTATGACTTTTGGAATTGGCATGCTACACATTGATGCTGGACTTTTTTATTAGTGTCTAAAAGAAAGTTTGATTGGAGAACTTGCTGAACAGTATGAAAGGATGGATGCCCCAGATGACGATGCCACTGGATAAAAGAAGTGCAAGCACCAAAGAAGGCTTATGGAGCAGTGGAAGAGGCAAAAGGATATAGATGATTACGACTAGGACCATGGAGTAGGACTTTCCATATTTGTTCGTCCTTCACAAAAAAAATTGGAATAAAATTCAAAAAAACCAACATTTTCAACACAAAATTGAGGAACAAACATTAAATTTTTTGAGATATTGGGACATGTAAAAGATGAGAGATAAGATAATTTCCAGAATTTGTTGTGGGAGTCCCTGAGCTCAGATGTTGAATGGCCATTGGAGTGCCATCGTTGATGTGGATTGAGTTTGCACCATGGTACAATACTGAGTGGAGGTTGAGTCTTGACGGATTATTGGTCATATGGTGTGTTGCACTAGTAACTGGGTACCATAAAGAATCATCAACAGTGGAGTATTCAAAGTACTGTATGGCAAGTGATGGTGGAAGAGGGGCTTGGAGAGTGTGATTAGTAAGACACTGTAGGTGAGGGTTGTATGGCCAAATTGCCTATAGAGCTAACATGGACCACTATCTATATCACTCTGAAAAGGAGAATAGTTGGAATATAATCCTCCACCATAGTAATTCCGGCCACGATTGTTGCATCCTCATCTGCCTCCATAATAATAACTACGGTTGTTACGACTGCCTCTATTTGTTCCAGAATAGAATCCTTGACCATTGGAGAATCAATTGCCTCTGCCACCATCAATTGAAAAATTGTCCAATGAAAAATGTTGAACAATATTGGCTATGACTTTTGTGGAAAGAGAAATAGAATCCTGATGCGACATTCTTCTTCAAAGGTCAATAAGTGGCTCAAAACTACTTTAAAGGATGGGAATGATCTCTGAGTTGAATTGACAGTGACTATGGTGTCATACTGTGGGCCCAAACCAACTAAGAGATAAGTAATGAAATCATCATTTGTAATAGGCTTGCTGGCAGTAGCAAGTGAATCAATAATAGCTATAGCTCATTTATGGTAATCAGCTATGGATTCTCCACCCTTTTTAAAAGAAGTAATTTGTTGATGAAGATGAACCAAACGAGCTTAAGTTTGTTGGGAGAATAAGGTTTCAAGAGCATTCCACATGTCCCTTAAATTAATATGGAGAATAAATTTAGAAAAAAGATTCTTTGAGATAGAAGCCACAAGAATGAATAACACAAACTGGTCTTGTTGAAACCAGGCATTGAAGGATGGGTTAGGAAGACTTGAAGGTAGATCTTAAAGAGGTGAGGGCTGAGACCCATCAACATACTCAAAAAGATCCTGACCATATAAAAAAGGTAGTATTTGTGCTTTCCAGATTAGATAGTTTTCTTGGGTAAATTTGATGGTAACATAGTGAGAAACATTATTGGAAGGTAATGGTAGTGTTGACAAAGAAGAAGGGTGAGGTGTATGAGTCCCAGTTGTTTCAAAACTATCCGGTGATGATTGGTGATTCATTTATGGTGGCTAGGGTGATCTATAGCTCCAATATCATAATGAGCAAACCAAGATTAAGGACAGAGAATAAAAAGCAAAAGGAAAGAATGCTTAATGTATAATATTATTGCTCAATGTGTTTTGTATATAGTGAGGCCCTATCTGTAATGAAAGGGGTCAAATGAGTGAGTGACACATGTATTGTGATACAGACAATAGAGAAGAGTCTAGAGTAAAAGCATATGCTGGTCAAGTAATGCCTTGATATATATTCATGTTTTCAACATATACTCATCCAAACTTGGATTACAAGAAGCGTTCGGGTGCCATCCCTGGATGCCATAATAGCAAGGAATACTTGCGGGCTCTTGACAAACAATTTAAGCCACACCACAAATGGTTGGTTTGGACTATCATGTTCGAATTATGTAGTATGTGACTTATAAGCCTCAGTAAAACAAGGCAACACAAAATAAGGCAAAAGAAAATAGAACACATTAAGCAATTCTTAATGCAGCTCATTTCAAAAGGTTTCAATTGCGAGGAAAGGTTTCTCATCTTTATTATATGTTGCCATATTCGACCAACACTTGCAAGTCACATACTACATGATTGAAACATAATATCCTACCCAATTGTTTGTTAGATGTCTTGTATTACTTGTCAATAATGTGCAAGTATTCCTTGATAGTATGACATATAGGGATTGCATCCTGAATGCTCCTTGTAATGAGTTTAAATGAGCATAAGAGATAGGTAGCTAGAATGCTAACATCATCATAATAGTTCCATGCATTTGTATCTTCAATTGGTCTAAGGGGTTCGTGAACCCTCAATGTAAAATTCATATCCAAACAAACAAGTTACAACATAATATCATCTTTCAAGTTGAGATGGTCAATACCATCCAAACTTGTTCTGTCATTAACTTCAGCAATAATTATAAGAGTAGCTATAAGAATTGCAAGATTACATTATCACAATTATCATGTCATGCATGCATGATCAATGTCACAAAGAATATAAGAGGAATAGATAGTATGTAAGCCCCAAATTTTGAGTAAGGGCTAATGATGATTATTGAGAATAATTTGTGAATTAAATCTGAGGTATTATATGTTATGTGGCAATTTTAATTAATATACCATAATCAGTGAGAAATTGGAAGTATGGTAGTTAGTCAGTGATTAATGAAGAAATTAATTCCTAACTAAGGAGAAATGAGATGTGTAACTAAGAGGCTAATGGAGGGGTTAGAGTAACTAATTAGTTACTTACTTTATGAGAACCAATACATGGGTCAAGATGAGATGATGGGAGAGTGGTTGGAAAAGTCAAATGGTAATTAAAAATCATTTTTCTCTCTCCGTCTTCCCTTAAATTCAGCTGAAATGGTATGGGGGCAAGAGAAATCATCATTCCACTATCTTCAACCTCTCATCTCTCTCATTCTCTCTCTCCATTTCGTTCAGCCATTGCAGCCCAAGAAAGAAGAAGAACACTTGATTTAGGTAAGCCATTTGACCCTCTTAATGACCTCTAATGCCAAAACTCTCTTCTACAATATTGTTCCTTGTGTCGAGAGCTTTAATTTCATGATTTTAGATTTCCCATTTGGTGGTGTTTGAGCTCTCAAGGAATTTTGGAGTTTGGAGAACCAATGAACTCCTTTGGAGAAGTTGTGGAGGTAAGTAAGACAAACCTTTCTATATAGGTTTTGTAGCCATTGATTGAGTTTGGAATTTCTAGAATTTTTGGCTTGATTTTCGAAAATGAGGGTCATGGTGTGTATGGCATGTTGTTGTCATGGATATAGTGTCTTGATTATCTGTTTTGGATAGATAGAATTTGCTTGAAGCTTAAATGTCAAGTTTGGCAATTTTGGGATTTTGTTGGATATATGCCAAAAAGAGAGCATGATAATGGAATGAGGATTTGGTCCTTTTGATGTTTCCATAGAATTCGTTGTGGAAAATTGGATTGGAGTAGTATTGGATATGAATTTTGAACCATTAGGAACTTAGTTTTAAAAGTTGCAAGTTTTGGTTAGTGAAAAACTCTGTGTTGGCAGTTGTTTACATAGACCTTTTGAATGGACAAATGGTGATGAAAAATTATGAAACTTTCCAATCTTAAATTTCACATTCCAAGCTTCAAATAGACATATAATTCATGTCATTTTTTTTTGTGAGCTAGGAGTTATGATTTCCCAAAGTTTGGGTTTGAAACTGGATTTAATTCTAGAAAAGTATGAACATTTGTGGAATTCTTGATTTTTATGGTTATAGACAACCTTGATCCATATTTTTCAAGTAAAGAGGACATAAATACCTTTCATTAGGCTTTGAAATCACCTCATTTGGATTTTTCTAGAATTAGTTATGATTTTTGGAAATTTAACCCAGAAACTGAAATTTGCTTGGCCGCAGCCCAAAAGTTTCTTACCTGCTTTTGGCCGCAGCCAAAAGTACTTGACTACAGTCTAAAATTTTCTGACCTATTTTATGCCGCAGCCAAAGATCCTTAGCCGCGGCCAACATCCAAAAATCAGAACTTTTCACTGTTGTAAGGTAGTCTTTGAGATAGTACTTCCTAACCCTTTAGGGCTTTTGTTAGAGACAATTATAGCCACTTAAAGGACATTAATGATAAACAAATCTAAGTGCTTAGAAGTCAATTGAGCATTGGAATAAATGATAACCTGTCATCCTTACTTATAACTATAGGATTTGATATTTTCCCGATTCGTAGAAGGCTTGTGCCTGATCAAGAACGGAAAGACCAAGGTAGTGACACTTTATCATATATCATGTTTAATGCATTGCTTGTGTGTATTTATCATTGAATCTTGTGAGCTGTGACCTGCGGCCACATAGGGGGATCAACCCATAGTAGAGTACCATGTCTGCGGGCCAGTGGGAATACAGGGCATACCAATGAAGAGTTGTGACCTACGACCATATGGGGGGATGAACCCATGGTGGAGGACCATACCTGCGGGCCGGTGGGATTATAAGGCATGACAAGAAACATTGAATATTGTGTTGTCGATTTGTGATATATGATTACTTGCTATGTTTCATTATACATCATATACGTAAACTGTTACTACTGGGATTCTTTTGAATCTCAGTCTTTCCAATTAACAATTTTTAGCTAGGGCAAGAAGGTCAAGGGACAAGTAAGTGAACAAGGACGACTAGGATTGCCGGTGGTAGTCTTAGTTTCTTTTTGGTTTGGTTATCATTTAGACAATTGTATATATATATTTTGTGAACCATAGAATAGTATAGTTGTAATCCCCTACCTTGATAATCATAATTAAGATTCAAAAATGCATAATTTAAAGGAATTAGAGACCGACGATTACATTTTTTCTAAAATTCGTTCAACATGGTCTCATATTCATCTTCTGAATCTAATTACTCTGCGCAGTTCAATCACATTCATATATATCAGAGTGCATAGCCAAATTCCTGGCAACTCTCGGGTTTCATACTTATATAAACTAAGGGTTGTAAGTTCCAACTAGGGGACTACATGACCAACATCAACGTAATATCTACATTTCAAAAATAAACAGTAATCCCAAGTCCAAAATAGATAACCAACAACCTAACAACACATCTCTACAAGATCCTAGCCGCTCCTGGTGGTTCGTTTCTCCTTGGAGCCACTTGCCCTGTCTGAAATGTTAGTCAATAGAAAGAATGATATTCAAAAGAATCTCTGTAGTAACAAATCACTCATACAGTGTATAAACACATAGCATATATGATCATGTTAAGTAGCATCACAATGTATCATGGCTTTCGCCACAAACAACAGCACTCATGGCTGTAATCTCTATGCGTCAGCTTTCACTGCGATCTCTATGTATCACAAAGTATCACTATGCGTCATCTTGCGCTGCGAACTCAAACCATCACAATGTATTCACAAAGTATTCTCAATGCATGACAAACATACATACAATGTTTCACACACAGTATAAGAGAGAGAGTCACTACCTTGTTCTTTCCGATTGTGCTATAGCACAGGTGGATCACGAATAGGGAAAATATCGAATCCTACAATTCCAAATGCACCATTTAGACACTTCCATAGTGTTTCTTGGGGTTATATGAGTCTATAATGAAAATTTACAAAAATGCCCCAGGGGACCCGGCCTGGGCCCGCCGTATCCGGTCCGGTTGCACTTTTCCCAAAATTCTAATTTAGGCTATCCTAACATATTTCCGCCCAAGGAATCCATTTCCAGACTCGGAATTATGAAATTCAATGTAAAATTACAAATTTACCCTTGGCAGCCCTACTTCAAGGGTTTTAGGGGCGTTTTTGTAATTATGCTTTTTCGGCCTTTTCTGAAAAAGTGACCAACTGTAACCCCACCTAATTTTCGCCCCTGAACTCAATAGAACCATCAAATCATTGAAAATCCAACTCTAAGACCCATTTCTTGAGCTGGCCAAAATTTATGAACTCTTCGAAAAAAATCGGGGTTTTACGATTTCGACTCCGTAAACACGTTCCTTTCTACTCCTAACCACTTTATTAACCATTACATTAGGTTAAAACTAACATTAAGACCCAATTTGGGCAGCATAACCCCTAGGCCATATCATTTCCAAACTTTAAAACCAATGGCAATCCGGCGAAATTTCATCGATTAAATTGCCCACAGCAGCCAGAATAAGCAACATACGAAAGTTTGGAAATTACCTCAAGCTCTTTCTAGCTTTTCTCAAGAGTGGATGAAAACCCTAGCCCCTTGAACACCAAATTTGCTTCTCAAACACCTTAAATAACATAGAAGAGAAGCTTAGGAACAAGGTTATACGCATTAGGTACGAATTCACCGAAGAAATCGACCTACCTTGTAAGTTCTCTTCTCTTTCTCTCTCTAAAAGCTCTCAAACTTTCTCTCTCTCTTGGCTGCTGGTTCAGCACGAAATGAGCTAAGGAGGAAGATGGAAAAATGATTTTATAATATTTTATGTCTTACTTTAATTATTCATTAAAGTAAAATTCCAAAAATCACACTTTATGTACATAAACATAATGTTGTAAGCCCAAATAACATGTGCATAATATTTTCTCTTCGTGGCCCATGATAAAGACGTCCAAGAAGGTCCTTCCATCAGCCCAAATGAGTTTTCCATGTACCTCATAATTTCAAAACTTGCCATCACATTATTTCTTTATTTTCGGACTTAATGAGATTTCTGGCAGATTTTCTGCCCTAACTTTGAAAAATCATAACTAATTCTAGAAAAATCAAAATGGAGTGATTCCAAAGCCTATAGAACCCTTATTGAGTCTAGTTTTAAGGAAAAATATATAATTTTTCTGGATGGAATCACAAAATTCCCAGAATTTCAATCTTTACATACTGTTCCAGAAAATAATTAATTTCGCTGGGCAAACTTCAAAAATCCATAACTCTTAGCTCACAAATCAAAATGATACAAATTATATGTCCATTTTGAAGGTTGACATGTGAAATTTAAGATTGGAAAATTTCAGAATTTTTAGACACCATTTTCCTATTTAAAATGTCCATACAAATCAGCTGCCCTATACAGAGTTTCAATGGACAGAGTTTTCAACTTTTGCACAATTGTTCCCACTGGTTCCAATTTCACAATAAACACTCTCCCCACACGAATTTTCACAAGGAAGCCATTGGAATCATTAAAATATCCAAATTCCCATCACACATTCTCCAAAAGTGTTTATTCAACAATAATTACATCCACTTTTGAAGTCATTAGCCCTTAATCACTTTTTGGGATATTACAATAGTTGTGCAATCCTCGGTATGGGAAACTCATATGGGCAATGATGCCCTGTAAAACTCTTGGATTAATGATATTATCTTGGGTGGATATCGGGAATTATGTCAATACTCTAATATTGTATATGTGATGAACCGAGCAAGCCAATTGCTTTTACTTTAAAATGAATAGAGATCGTATTGTACAGGTTTTTTGTAAAAATTTTTAGTTACTCTTGATCTCTTATTCAATTATAAAACGAGTTTAAACACTAGTCACAACCTTGATAAAGCCGGGGGTTATATAGTGGATGAACTATGCGCAATGTATGTTCAAGAGCATGTTAATAAATTGGAGAGCTGCACCCAAGGAGGATCATTTGGTTGAGTTCCCGTAAAAGTTGCTGGTAAAAAGGAGAAGAAAGATAAGAAAACGAGGAATAAAATTGCTCCCACTTCAGCTACAAACACAAAGGCTGAGTGTTTCTTCAGTAAGAATGGGCACATGAAGAATGAGAGTCCCAAAGTGGAAGCTTGGCTTGAAAGAAAAGGTATGAGTATTTCTTATGTTACTTTTGAATCTCAATTAACTAATATATATTAACAAGGACACTTAATGGATTAATACTAGTTCTATGATACACATTTCAAATACCATATAGGGTTTTGTAACTAGCAAATGTCTACATCCTAGTGGGGAAAAAGTCTATTCATGCAAAGGGATTTGGGAACTCATGGAAGCAGCTGGGACTTTTTTTTACCAACATATGAGTATTTCTTATGTTACTTTTGAATCTCACTTAACTAATATTAAGAAGGCCACTTGATGGATTAATACTAGTTCTATGATACACATTTCAAATACCATATAGGGCTTTGTAACTAGCAGGCGTCCACATCCTAGTGGGGAAAAAGTCTATTCATGCAAAGGGATTTGGGACCTCATAGAAGCAACTTGGACTTTTTTTATCAAACTAGCAATTCTATAATTAATTGCTAATCCAATATATTCCTATCTGAATCTAAGCAATTAATTATGCATTAAGATTTATGGAACTCAGTAAGACTACACAACTCATATGAATATATTCCTATTTCATATGCAAGTCATGGTTTTAATTATAGGATCTATACACATGCATCTCCTTCTGATCTCAACATGCATATTGAAATCATTTAAAAGATGGCCAATCAATTAAAAGCATCAAGAATAATAATTAAAACTCAATTATGAAGGAGAAAATCAAACTAGATTTAATAAGTTAAGATTCAATCCGTCATTAGTAAGATACATCATCACCTTAGGAAAATAGAAATTTAACGCATGATGAAATTTAAAACAAAACCAAATAAATTAACATTGCATAAAACTTAATTATTAAATTCTAAAACATAAATATACAACAACTAGATGCATGAAAATGGAGAAAATCTAGTTGTCCCTTTAGGAGGTAAAACCTTCCATGTAGGTGGCAACCTATACCATCCATAAAGGAGGACTACCTAAGCCTTCCATGTATGAGGCATGCAAGAATTAAATACAATGTATAAAACTACTCTAAGATGGTGTATGTGGAGAAGAGAGGAAAGTAATGGATATGAAAAATGGTTGTGTAAAATGTGAAGGAGAGGGTGGCTATATATAGAGAAGAATATAGTACAGTAGATGAAGTGGTAGATAAAATATGGTAGATTAAAAGGAAGATGAAGTGGTAGATAGAATGTGGTAGACGAAGTGGTAGATGAAAAGGAAGATGAAGTGGTAGATGACAAGGAAGAAGAAGTGGTAGATGGAATGTAGTAGATGAAGTGGTTGGTGGAATGGCAGATGATTCACGCTCTCAACTTCCAAGCAAAATTGGAAACCATTGGAGATAGAATTGGGTTTTAGTCTCAACATAAAAGTTGTAGAGCTCTTTCTTAGCTTTTTATCCATATATAGAATGTCCCAATCCGAAATCTAGAGCTCCAGATACTACCTGAAAACTGAAAGAGGGTCTAATTTAGTATTTTTCAAGAAATTCTATTTCATGCCAAAATCATTATTTATTTATTAATTACACCCAAATTCATTAAATTGAGCTCAAATATCATCCACAAAATGATCATATAGGGAAAAATAAATATACAAATATGTTACTTATCACGTGTCTCGCAACATACATCTCAATTATGATGACTGATGTACCTAATTTACAACATTGAAAATCACTTCGTTGTAAACAACATTTGCTGCCCTGTTTGTTACTTTGTCAACACTATCCAAAAGTAACATCTTGAGGCCATCTTTATGTCTCACTCTTGAAACAACAACATAAAATTGGCCATGTGAAAAAACAGGTCTTAGAAGGTATAACCCAACTAACATCAAACTTTGCCCAAAGCTTTTGTTTATTGTCATTGCAAAGGATGACATAATGGGGAACTGGCGACGACACAATGTGAGTGGCAATGATGTGTCAGATGGTGATAAAGTTATTCTAAGAATTAAGACTCTAAGTCCAACATTGTCACCTATCATGATCTTTGCTTGAATGACATGCCTCTTAAGGCGAGTTAGAATCAACCTTATACCATTGTATGGTCTAAATGAATTATCAAGATTACACATTAGCATAATGGGACAACCAACCTTAAGTCTCAATTGATGATTAAGAACCCCAGACATGGAGATCATATTTAAAACTTCCATATAATGCATAACAGCAATGGAATCTTGCAACACATCCTGCCTAAACACACTGTTGGCACTTAAATATATCCTTTTATCGCCGGATAGCCTATCAATCATATAATTGTTAACATCTTCAACCACCGTCAAACTTGAGGCTAAAATTGCATGATCCTTGAAATAGTCACCATCACTCAAATGATTCAATAGGTTAGGATAAGTATAATATACAATACATCCTACTGGAGATGAATAATGGTGTAGTAAAAATTCATCCGATATGGTAACAAAATCTATAATACCATCAATTATTGGAAATGTTCCATCACCTATTGCAACAATCAAGTCTGTAAACTCCTTTATATCCATATTATTTTCTGCTATATTTGAAGGCATTAACCTCATGTTCTTTGTCAGTTTAAAGACTTTACAATGTTGTCAAAGGTATGATGCATTGATTGTCACTAAGACAATGTCCTCTTTACAACCTCTAGGTATGACTGGTAATATATGTCTAAAATCTCCACCAAGTATAATGACTTTACCACCAAATGGCATTTCAGATGCAACCAAACAGACATGACTGCATATATCCTTCAGTATTCAATCTAATCTTGAAAACATAATTATTTGCCATTGGCACCTCATCCCATATTATAAAAGATGTATGGATGAGTAACTCTGCTAGATCTAAATCCTGTTTGATATTGCATACTGAATCTTCATTGATATTCAGTAGGATAGTAAATTGAGAGTTTGCCATTTTACCCCTAGGTAATAATAAAGTCATAATATCGCTGGATGTCACTGTCAGTACAATTTTTTCATCGCCTCTCAATGATGCTGAGAGCATTTTCCACAAGTATGTCTCTCTGGTTCCACTATGGCCATAGACAACATACAAACCTCTATCCAAGATGTTGACAGCTGATCTAATTGCATCATAAACCTCTTTTTGTCTATCAAGTTAGCAACCAAATCTGAAACTTCCCTCCTCAGAGTATGGAAGTCAAAATTTAATTCGTTATACATGAATCTAGTTACCCGACCATGATAAGAGGGAAAAGATGGAAATGGGATTGACTTATACTCATTAAGACTTCTAACATTCATGTTTAGAAGATGATCAATCTCTATCAAAATAGCATTTTCAAGTTCTTTGTTCGTCAGAGTTTAACCTGAATAGTGACAATAAGGTGAGTGCATACAAACTATAGGATAAGGAATCAGGATGAACATGATGTAGTTTTGAATAGTCAAATAATTAATAACACTACATTGATTCTCATAAATGAAAGATCCTGAATGTATATTATATTGCATACATGTTTCTTGCTCATGTCTATATAGTACATCACCAGCCATTAACATCAACTCTCCAAATATGTCTCATATTATATAGATGGAATAATAAACTTAAACTAATTAGGAAGGATAGATGATCTATTTCAAAGCAACATTAAATGCTATGGCCACCCCTACATTTTGTATTATCACAACAGTATGAGTGCTAACTTTTAACCATTAGTTGACCTCAATTTGAACATTGCATTTGCTTCCATACAACTATTAGTTGACCGTTAACTTTGACTTGTTCACACTTTTTTTACCATAATACCCATACATAACATAATAACTATTTAAATACTTATATGTTGACCAAAAACAATACAAAACCAAGAAATTATTTTTTCAAAAGCTATAGTATACTTTTCACAATATCTCTGCATAATTAATTTAAATGTTACAATTTCTCCATATTTAGTCCACTCTTTTTGGAATTCAGTATGATTCCCACCTATGTCCATAGGATAAGCTGTTTAGTCGCATAATATGTAAACATTTGTCCCAATATCAAAGACATGGTCGAATTTGCCTGCCTAAATGCACCAAAGTACAATTTTAAGCTAGTAAAATAGAGTTCATTTTTACACTAATAGGCAAATATATTCACTTCCACCCATGAAAGATATAGTCCTTTTTTTAATTCAGAGAAGCAAACTTGTTCCCTTTTCAGTTTGGATTTATTCCACTCTTTCTAGAATTCAATATGATTCTCGTCCGTGTCTTTAGGAGAAGCTTTTAGGTCCTATAATATGTAAACATTTGTCCCTATATCAAAGAAACGACCAGATTTGCTCGCCTAAAAGCACCCATGTACAATTTGTAGCTTGTATAATAAAGTTACTTTTGTACTAATAGACAAATACCTTCACTTTCACCCGTGAAAGATATGGTCCCTTTTCTTAATCTAGAGAAGTAAACTTGTTTCCTTTTCTGTTTAGATTTAATCTACTCCTTCTTGAATTAAGTATGATTCTCATCTTTGTCTTTAGGAGAAGCTCTTGAGTGCCATAATATGTAAATATTTGTCCGTATATCAAAGACAAGTTTAGATTTGCTCACTTAAAAGCACCCAAGTACAATTTTTAGCTAGTATAATAGCATTGCTTTTTGCACTAATAGGCAAATAACTTCTCTTCAACCTCGAAAGATATGGTCCATTTTTTTTAATCTAGAAAAGAAAACTTGTTCCCTTTCATGTTTAGATTTAGTACACTCTTCCTAAACTTCAGTATGATTCCTGTCCATGTGTTTAGGAGAAGCTCTTGAGTCCCATAATATGTAAACATTTGTCCCTATATCAAAGACGCGGTCAGATTTACCCACCTAAAAACACACAAGTACAATTTTTAGTTAATATAATATAGTTAATTTTTTCCCTAATTGACATATACCTTCTCTTCCACCCGTGAAAGATATGGTCCATTTTTTAATCTAGAGAAAAGAAAATTTGAACCCTTTTCTGTTTAGATTTAGTCCACTCTTTCCGGACTTCAGTATGATTCATGTCCATATCTTTAAGAGAAGCTTTGAATCCCATAATATATAAACATTTATTTCTATATCAAAGACAAGGTCAGACTTTCCTACCTAAAAACACCTAAGTAAAATTTTTTAGCAAGTATAAGAGTTACTTTTTGTACTAATAGGAAAATATCTTCACTTCCACCCATGAAAGATATGGTCCCTTTTTTTTTAATCTAGAGAAGTAAAATTATTCCCTTTTCTGTTTAGATATATTCCACTATTTATGGACTTCAATATGATTCTCGCTCATATCTTCAGGAGAAGCTCTTAGGTCCTATAATATGTAAACATTTGTCCCTATATCAAAGACACGATTAGATTTACCCGCCTAAAAGCACCAAAGTATAATTTTTTAGCAATTATATTAGAGTTACTTTTTGTACTAATAGACAAATACATTCACTTTCACCCATGAAAGATATGGTCCCTTTTTTTATTAACCTAGAGAAGTAAACTTGTTCCCTTTTTTGTTTAGATTTAGTCCACTCTTTTTTAACTTCAATAAGATTCCATATCTCATCCTTGTCTTTAGGAGAAGCTCTTGAATCATCCCATAACATGTAAATGTTTATCCCAATATCAAAGACACAGTCAGATTTGCGAGCCTAAAAGCACCCAAGTACAATTTTTAGACCAGAAAAACTTTATAGATGTTATCACATATTGATTAAAATACAATTCTTTTTAATTGAAAAGGAGGCCAAACTGGCTCTTTGGGGGTAGAACCCTCCATTTCCCCCATGCATGGGGAGATGGGGGGTTCTACTCTAGATAGTATAATAGAGTTGCTTTTTGCACTAATAGACAAATACCTTCACTTCTACATGTGAATGATATGGTCCATTTTTTAAATCTAGAAAAGCAAACATGTTCCCTTTTCTATTTAGATTTAGTCCATTCTTTCTTGCCATCTATATGACTCCATATTTCATCCATCTCTTTTAGAGAAACTCAAGCCTCATAATAGGTAAACATCTTATTTAAAAGGATCAAGTCATGCAAGGTCACATGTCGTCTATAATGACAACAACTTCTAAGATGATGTATGAAATAGAAGCGTTAAAAAATGCCAATAAATTATTTTTGATGAGGAAACTAACAATTTTAACTGGCTTCACGATCATTAGGTAACAAAGAAAACACAATCAAAGAATACCTTCCCTAACATACACTTCATTATTCATGGCGTAAGTTACAATTTGTAAGAAACCAATAAAGTATTCAAATTGAATTATCAGGAGGAGTGATTCTTGTATAATATGGAAAAAAAATAACATTGTTAGGAAAGTTAAACATCACTCAACTTCTTTAGGCTTTAGCTTCTTAAACAAAATCTGATATGACAGTCATTACACAGCTTATTATTGAGAAACTTGATTTTGAATAATCAATTAAATAGAAGATACACTCAATGGAAGAACAACACAAATCATTCTTGCATTTGAAGTGTATAAAACAAAATGCTTTGCATGGATATGGTGGTAGAGTACTCTATTAACATGAGCATATAACAACAAAATCAGCATCAATTTACAGCTTCTTCCTTCTTCCCTGACAAGTACCTAAATAGAGCAACATATTCTAGATGCAAATTTAGAAATGGAAGTAGTACAAAAACAAAATAGTATTAGTAAGTAGCCTTTGATGACTAAAACTATCTTATGTTAAAATCAAATAAGATACATCAGAACTTTTTTTTTCTTCCACTTAAAATGACTAAAGAACATGTTATTAGCCAAGACTAACATAACACTAAAGTGCAATCAGACCAAAACATCCAAGTTCATATGTTCAAATTGAAGAACCCACAATATCTCACAAACTCTATGGCCTACATTAATAGATTCAATCATTTCCTTCTTTTATCAAATACTATCTTATGAGGCATGTACTTGCTTCATAAATCAAAATTATTACTGATAGAATGTATGTCTAAACAATATATAATTTCAAATATAATTAATGTAAACATTTAACAGTATTATAGGTGAGTGACACAACCACAATATTTACTATAACATTATTTAGCCAACACAACATTATTCTTGCAAATCAAGAAAATATGGCCAAATTATGTAATTAATCAAGAATAAAACAGTGTAAATTTTCTTTGCTTCCTACATAGTGATAAGTTAGAATCCTGAGCCAAAGACTAACCCTCGTGATCAAACCTTCTAACGCCACTACTTTAATAAAAGAAAGCAGGAATTTAATGAAAATTCTGATAGTTAAAACAATGAAAATGAAAACATTGCCTGTTATAATCTTATTAAGTTTAAGATGCACAGAGATTGTCATAAACTGTTACAACTGAAAGATGGGCCTAATAGTTCCACAATCTTGTGGAAATGGAAAAACTGAGCTCCCATTTGTCTCTCACAAATCTATAACCTAATTTCCCACATAACACGATCATTCCATGTTTAGAGCAAATAAACTAAAATCAATAATGCACCGTTCGCTTCATACCATCTTGACATGCCAACAGATCTCACATGTTAACTCATATGGATGAAGATACAATAGTAATGACAAGGTAATGCTTGAATCCACAAAATAACATAGATACAGAAATAAGGGTTACTTGAAGGTGAGATGCTACTAAGCAAATTTCTTATATCTGTAATAGGAAAATGAAGTCAAACGCACATAAAAGCGCGCACATATAATTCCCATTTCTACAGTTATCTCCTCCTCTTAGCTATTAATCATTTGGAAACAGAACAATTTAAGCATCGCCTATATGCTACCCAAATAAATTCAAAATTATATTCATGTATACTCAATTCTAAGCAGGTAAAAAGTTTTTGCTCTTTTCTTAGTTTAAAATCATGATGGTGCCAAATATGTTTCCCAAATGCAAACCCAAATGGGATGCCTGGTTATTGCTTACCAAAAAGTAGAAACTAAAACAAAACAGACAATGTATTGAAGCACAAACTAAAACTTGTTCTATGTGGGAAATTCAAAATCTTATAGAGTTATCCTATTTTACACTGATGTGAATCAAATATTACATGAAATCGAAAAAAAAGGATATAAATAATGGTAGCAAAAGGTAATAAAACTCAGCTATCTATAATAAAAATTATAGCATCTTGATCATATATTTATAAAGTTATATATGGAGATAGATTGTCTGATTTTGAGTTTGAAGCTTTGAAATGGATTTTGAACATTTTAACGTCATTGTTTAAGCTACTATCCACCAGATGGGACTAAAGATTTTTATATCCTTACCATTTCACCACATAGGATCAAAGATAATTTAAGGCATTCCTTTTTTTCCTGAAAAAACATAACAACAGACAAAAGACTCAAGTTGGAAGGTGAAAAAATGGAGCAAAGTTGATACAGTAAGAACCTTGAAAATTACTTCATCAAATGGAGAAGTTGGCAAAAGGCAAATATAATAGTGAAAATCTTCAATTTAAGGCAATAAATTACCAGTTCCTATATATTAAGAGTTAATATTAAATGGGAGCCAAAATACAGCAACGGGTTTTGGTCCAATACGAAATGATATAGAAGATCTAACAGTAAGTTTGCATTCCCATCAAACACCAACCCAATCCACAGTAATCCCAAGAAACTAAATGACATTAATAATTGGCCTACATTCGCAACTCATTATATGCAACCTATTGAACAAATTCACCTTTTAGTGAATAATATTATTACGAAAATAAAGGATCACTACTCCATTTATAGGTCTAGTGCCAAAAAAATAATAACCATTCCAATTTACACTTTAGGAATCAACCCAAAGAGGAAAAATGAGAGATATACTTGAAAACACTATTATGAGGGGTAAATCGGCTAGCTCATTGAAACTAATGTTTGTTGGGTGTAATCATTGATAGCTATTGATGAAAGAACTACCAGCATTATTTTAAAGCAAACATAAACTATGTGATTGACCGAGAGACTATATTTTATTGCATACTCAATAATCATAAAAAGTAAATATATAGAACAAGAAACAAACTCATCAAATCATTCATTCATATTTCTTTGTACATGCTAATAAAATGGTCAGTTTCCTTCTCAAAAATAAGCAGTGGTACAATTCCACACTCAGTAATATGTAGAATCCCGTATAGCTAATATATCACAAACATAAGCCTTATGGACCAGATCCTGCATCTAAAATAGTGACAGAACTGATGAGCAAGAAATTAGTATGACCAAAAATTCAACAATATATACCCTAAAGCAGTAGTTTTGATCTTCATTGTTGTTTGATGAAAGAGCAAGATTTTCAAGAACATACAGATGACGTGCGTGCTTTTCTGCATAAAACATGAATTAGTTGATTGAACATATAAAATTATAATAAAAGAACTTTACTTTATGTAATCAACTACATAAAATGGTGAATACAGTTTGATCATAATGAGACTCGTGGAACAAACATCACCTCTAGTCCAGCATTCTCCAATTGTTCGTATCCCCCTTCCACTGTTGTCCTAACAAATAGAATCAAGGGAATTATCCAAAAGTGAAATATCTCTCAAACAAGCTTGATGCTTATGTAGTAGTAGATGAAGTTCTTGCCGAGCTTCTAGCAAACCGTATTGCTAAAGCATGGGAAAAGCATTATGACATAAGTAAGGACCTACATGTAAATAAAAATGGCTATTGACAATATTTTAGATGCACAAACCTTAAGAAGCAGTTATATATCATTAACACAATTGATGTAGACTTTTTGATCTTTTAGGCTCCATCAACAAATGACATGCTGGATTAGTTTAATTTGCTTCATTTTTTTAAAAAGGACGGTGGCAATAACCAAGCTTGAAAATTCCAACCATCCTTATTTTCTTCAAATTACCCAAGCCAACATTTCACTAATATGAATCATCATCCACAAAAAACCAATCGTTCTACATAAAGACCATTGAAACACCTTGTGTGTAAGCCCGTTCAACCCACACCCAAGGCTTGATTTAGCATTCTGGTTACTTTATGATCAATTTTATTAATTAAAATAGAACAGAGAAAATGTGAGATTCCAGCAACAAATTAACTAAAGCTTTCTTTTAAACACAATAAAGAGCATGCAGCACAGACATGCCTTCAAAGAATTCCTTCCACACATTATCATCACCCATTTGGTCAAGGACAATCATTAGATATAGTTCTCATAATAGCAGTACAGAATTAGAAAGAAGTAATAAGATGGAATAAAATAGCATGTACTGAAAAATTTCAGTTCAAAACAACACAACTAACCATATAAACCAACCTATTATAAATTGTAATTACAATCAAAAAAATATACATATGGGAAGAGATAATTACCCGACAAGTAAGATGAGAGAAGAGAAAGTGGCTCAGTCATAGCAAGGATGTAACTCCGAGTCTCTCCATTCCTTCTGTTACAACACCAGGAGAAAGTAGTTCTTGTTTAGCTGGACAAGAGGAAAAATTAAAAATCAATATTTACTTAGCAAAGGAAAACAAAAACACAACCAAGCACAAAACATTGACGTCTATGCGTGGCAAAATAAGGAAATACCTAGCCAGCCTATGAAAACATACCCATTACATTTCTTATGGCCAGAAAAAGGAATCGCTTATATCCATTACATTTGTCTCAAATAAGTAAATTGAGAGAAAATTACAATTTAAATATCTTATCAATTATAAAATATAAAAAGAAATCTCAGCAACATTTTACCTGTATTGCAAGCTCCCTAGCAGGGCATATGAAAACAACACCAATTGTCCAATTCAATTTCACGAAGTGAATTGAGCATGGTACAAAAGCTCTATAGCTGGTATTAGAAAAGCAAGAATTTTCTTAGAAAACGTCCTCACAGCACCAAGAACATATTTCCCAATCAAGATCAGGGGGATTGCTCTGCCTTGAATCTTCATAGCCATGTAAGATCAATATGAATGCCTGTAAAATACTCTCGCCACACAGTTTGTAAATGCTTTCACAAGATCCTTTCATTAATTAACATAACTTGTGAAGATGAAAAATTTGATTCTCTCTTCGTATAAAAAAGAAAATGTTTTCTCTGTCCTTTGCTATGCCCCAATAAATAATTATTATTCAGAATTTCATTTTAACGCAGGAAGATTGAATCGAGAGTTTTAATTTGAGGTCTTCATGAAATGTATTTTAATGAAGAACCTGGGTAAGGGAAAAAGAATGAAGAAGATGAAGAAGGAGAATGAGTACCAGAGGTAGCGACACTGATGAAGAAGAAGAATCAAAGGAGTGACGCCCTGAGATGAATGGTTGGTCCTGCCGGAGAGACTTGCTTTGTGTGACTTTGCAAGAACGAAGTAAAGCGAGCAGAAAATGCAACTAATCAGAAAATGCAAAGCCCCGTATATATAGAAAAACAAAAAATGCAACCAATCAGCCCACATAAGAGTAATTTGCTGAATGGTGCTAACCCATGAACGGTGGAGGTGAAACATCATGATATGTGGACGCGCATTACAGGAGTCTGGTTTAAACCTCCCTAAAAAATAAAAAGGAAGCTGAACTCTTGATAGGTATCTCCAATCACGAAACACACGAATAGAACGTAGCTGTAGACAATGAACGGGGATTCTTCTTAGCCACCTCTAATAGCAGCAGTAAAATAACCGACCGTAAGAGAGTAACATTGAAGGAGGAGAGAGAGTAGGATTTGCTGATGTGGACATATTAATGGCTTTAGAGCTTCAGGATAAAACTGTAGACCCTAAACCAAAAATATAACTGGCTCAGGGCTATAGCGGCAAACTCTCCTTTTGGAAGACTATTGCACTGCTTGTTGAGTTCTTCCTCTACAGCTTTTACATCAACATCTCCAGCAATGACAAGAACAACCTGACTATCAGGACCATACTCAGCCTATAAAATTATAAGCTGGTTGATGTCAGAAAACCAAATCAGAAAAAATGTTTATCATGTTATTTACTTGAATAGATTTGGAAAAAAACAGGAATGATTTTAAAATTTTGAGTTGTCAGTATGTAACAAAAATGCCGGAAAGTAAAGTGACTTTACATGCCCGTATGTATTATAATGAAAATGAAGTAAAACAAACTCTAGATTGAATTTGTCAGAAACACAGCCTAAATAGAAGTGAGACGTACATTAAACATGTCATATATTCTGTATCACGTATTTCTAGCTATTATAAATCGTTCTTATAGGGAAATAATATTAGAAGAAGAGAAAGATACAAGGAAAAGATAGAAGAAAATATAAATGCAAAAATAATAAATACAGAAGACTTATTGAATTTCTCTACAAACCTGGGAAAGCAAATCAGCTGCAACATGACGAGGCACTGCATACTTGTCTGTAATGACCAAAACCTCAGATGGACCAGCTGGCATGTCAATTAAAACTATGGCTTCACTGTTCTGCAAGTTTTAAAGATTAAGGGGCAAAAGCTCTAAGATTTTAAGTACATGAAACCATAATGCAAACAAAACTAGAGTTAACTGTAAATGGGTGTACTTGCAGTATCATTTTTGTAGTTGTGACATATTGATTTCTAGGGCCAAGAATCTTCTCAACCTACGCAAGTAACACCACACACCCACAATTGAAAAGAATGACGCAAACTAATAAAAACAGAAAAAGTTACAAAAAGTTATTTCCAGATACTTTTTAGTCATATGATTATTTAATATAGTAATATCTTCTTTAAAACATCCAAGGGAGTAAATTTTGATGTTTTATCTTATATGTAATCATATAAAGGAAAAAGTAGTTGAGAAGTATGTTGCAATTAACCATGAATTTTAAACACATCAAACTCTTCAAATTAATAATGATAGTGGCAAGTCAGATTTCAAGAACTATAAAAATCTTATGAGATAACTTTAAACAAATCGAGACATTTGATCATGATGAAAAATTGATTTTAGTATGAGATATGGAAAAATAAATAATAAAATACTTAAAATACATATTAGACAACGCGTTTAATTTTAAGGGGGGATAAAGTTCAATCTAATGAATACTAATAGCACAACAATAATTTGAATTTAGAACATGACAGGAGAGATGAGTTATTAGTAAAAACCTTCGGACAAGATTCTGTACCCCAAGCCATTGCTGATATAGCCTGCAACAGAGAAGAATGTAATGTAAATTATAATTTTATGTTTAAGATAATACAAATTCATAAAATACAACTAAATGTAAGGGTATAGTCTCAAATTACAAAGCCAGAAAATGGGTTATGTAATCATGCTTTAAAACTTGAGCTCCTCTTGCTTTAAGAATGTGAGTGACCCCAGCCTTCTTTGCATAATACAGAACCTCCTACAAGAAATCATTTGATATGTAACTATAATAATAGTTCATAAGTTGGTTATGAGGTTAGTTAGGATATAGTCATTAGTGTGTTAGTGAGTTAGGCTCTTACATGATTAGGTCAAATGACCCCCACCTTATAAATAGGCATACCCCTTATTGTAGCTCTTAGATTTATGATGATGGAATAATAAGGTTTCTCTCAATTCTTTTCCTCTCTATCTCTCGGTTCTCCTCTCTTATTCCCTCTCTTTTTCTTCTTTAATCCTCTAAATCCTCTTCTCTTCTACCCTAATTCCCAATTCTACAACATTCATATTCATCTCCTTATCAATGGTATTAGAGCTTTTTGATTCTTGGCCTTAGTTATTGGCTCACTGTGTTGAATGGTGGAAACAAGATTCCAAGAAAACTTAAGAATTATGGATGGAAGAATACAAACTATAGCACAGAAATTAGGAACGTTTGAAGACTCCAATGAAAACAAGATGTGGCTACGGCAAGAAGGAAGCATTAAGGAATGATGCCTTCTTTCATGAGGCCACAAGCAACGTATAGCTGCCAGAATGATATCTCGTCATGACGTATGTGGCAGGGCTGAAAAGCAACATAGCAGAGTCTGTCCGGCAATTTGGACCAAGAACTATAGGTGAAGCCCAATCCTTGCAAGAACTCAAGAGATATCCTTGCAATGGCCAGCCAAGAGAGCAACGCAGGCAAGAAAAATCTTGGCCAGGCAAGAAGAAGGGCCAGTCATCCCAGAAGCATCTGACGAAGTTTGAGAAGAAGATGAAATTCTTGAAAAAGAAGATGAAATTATTGAACCTGTTCCTAAGCAAGATACCAAGGACAATGAAGAAAAACACCGTGCAACTGAGACCAACAATGTCGACTTTGACAGAAAGAACCAGAGAAGTAAAGACAAGCTAAAAGTTTAAGAAGAAGGTTTTAAATCCTCTGTTCTGGAGAAAGAAACAGAGAGCGATGATGCTACTCGAATTAGGCAAGATGTGATCAGGAAGAATGAAGACACTAGGGAAGTGACGGGAAACATGTTGGGCGTTGATAGGTGTTTGAGTTTCAACACTCTTAGAAGCTTTCATACCTCATGCTCAGCACCGTCACTCTCTACTCTTCCTCCTTCAGCGTTGATGGCTTCTTCTTTCATACGGCCGACGATTACTGTTCCCTTGCTGTATCAGAGTTCAACTTCTTTAACACCATCTCTGTTATAGTCGTTTAATTGTTGGTCTTTGCAAAGCAATGAAAATCCCTATGCACAAGTTTCAAGAAGCATGGACCCAGGTCTGTGGGATGTTTAAATGTGGACATGGCATGCTAAAATTCAATTTAGATTGTCAAATTCTCTTCTGTTCGTTATGGACTCTTCAACTCATGAATTCTCACAAGTTGAAAGAGGTGTCTCGAAAAAGAAGAATGAAGATATGTGTGGAGTTCAGCTGCATCCAGGACTTGAAATTCTTGATTTGGGTTTCACGTGGCTAAATAAAGTTGAGTTAGAAGTGTCAAATGTGTTAGATCTCATATGTTTTGATGATAACAAAGATTGGATCAATGATATGATATAAAAGAATTTGATAACAAACAAATGAATTTGAACAAAGTGGCAAAACATTACTTGAAGTAAGTACTGTAGTAATGAGCAAATTCTGTGATGGCTTACTCGAGTGACTACTCGAGTAAGGGAAGTTGTTACTCGAGTAATTGTGGAGAATTTCATCCAAAGAAACACTGCCAAAATTTGAAAGAAGTTACTTGAGGGACCACTCGAGTAATCTGCAAAGGTATATAGACCATTACTCGAGTAACATCATTTGTAAAGACATCACTCAAGTAGCTACTCGAGTAAACAAGACAAAAATCTTCCAGTAGCTCTCGGCCAAGAAATGCAACACTTTACTCGAGTAGCCACTCTAGTAACCAGGTGAGAAAAAGGCATAACTTGAGGGAGTACTCCAGTAATCTGCAGAGTTATTTGAAGCATTACTTGAAGGATCACTCGAGTAACCAGGTAAGCAAACTCTCGACCAAGATTTGAATGACATTACTCGATGGAGTAATTGAGTAATCTGCAAACTTATTTGAAATCTACTCGAGGGAGCACTCGAGTAACATCTGAAGAAAACACATGGCCACTCAAGTAACCACTCGAGCAATCAGATTACTAGAGTTAGCACCCGAGTAACTTATGAAGAAAAGACATGGCCACTCGAGTAATCAAGTATTTCCAAGGTTTGTGATATATCTCGCTCCATGTCTTACCCAAGTAATATCTTATGAAAAATGTTGAATTAGGCACTGTCATATTTTTTATAGGTTTACTCGAGTAACAAACATGATTACTTGAGTAGCCACTCGAGTAAGGCAGTCCAGAAATTATGTTTTTAATCGAATGATTATTGATTTGTTATCTATATGATTAAATTTTCATTGCATTAGTATCCTAAGTCATTCACAGAGAAACAATGAAGAGATCATGCAAGAAGAGCAAAGTCAAATAAAGTGTCTGAGATCTCACCTACCGCTACCTACCGCAAACATATAGTTTTATAATTTGAAGAATAGTCAACCGTTGTTGCACAACTCTAATGGACATGTTTGAATTGCTTCCAACTGACACTATAAATCATATATATATATGAAGCATTCAAAGAGCAGAATATACAAGAACAGAGAACACATAAACATACATTGATCAACACACTCTTAGTACTTTGTTTTCTTATACTCATTCATTATACTTCAGTGATTATATATTTGCTCTGTGAGAGAGCTTTTCATTACAAACTCAATATTTGTTATTGAGACAACTTAAGGTTGTGGAACCTTGAGTTGGGGATTTGATTACAATGTGTAAGGGGGAGCGAGTGTCCAGGTGAAGGAACTTGTTGTGTACTGAGGTGCCAAGAACCCACTGAATCTTAGAGCATATAGTGAAACTTTGAGAGACGCTCTGAGGACTGGACATAGGTCAAAGTGGTTGTGGCCGAACCAGTATAATTCCCGGTGTACACTTTGGTGATATTTCTCTTTGCTCTGAACTGCTTTAAATATTCTGTCAATTTTCTTATACACAATGAAATTTCTGGTATCACCCAATCCACCCCCCTCTTGGGTGAAACACTTGTAATAACATTTAGTATCAAAGCGTAGGTCTTCTTGTTAAGGTTTAACAGCCTAAGAAGGATCCAATGGCAAGCATGGGTGAAGGTATTCTTCCCGATGAAGCTTCTATCACAAGACCTCCAGGTTTCAATAGTGAACACTTCTCATTTTGGAAAGCAAAGTTTAAAGTTTTCATAATGGCTACTGAATATGGGCTATGGGATGTGATTGAGAGTGGAAACTACAAACCTGAAAAGATTGTAGATTCACAAAGAGTTCCTAAGATACCAGCAAAATATGATGAGAATGACAAGAAACTCATTACACTCAACAGTAAAGTAATTCTAATGATTCAAAGTGCCTTGAGTCAAAATGAGTACTTTAGAATCTGCACACTCCCAACAACTAAAGAAATATGGGAAGCCTTGGAAATAGCTCACGAAGGAACTTTGGGAATAAAAGAAAACTGGATCAATACTCTGGTTACTAAGTTTGATTTACTTCGAATGAATCAGGTGAGTCGATAAATGAATTTGAACTTAGATATACTCACCTTGTTAATCAACTTGCAACACTTGAAAAAGTCAATGATCAACATACCCAAGTATGAAAGATTTTAAATATTCTTTCTAAAGATTGGGAGGCAAAAGTCACTACAATTGAGGAAGCAAAAGGTGAATCAAAGTGATCGGTTGCTTCTCTATTCTGAAGTCTTTCTGAATATGATAGTAAGTTAAAGTTCAAATGAGAACTAGATGATATTAGTGATAAGAAGAAAAGAGGTCTAGCACTGAAACCAAAAGAAGAAGAACAAGATGAAGATGAAGAGCTTAACGATGACGAAATAGGCCTAATCATAAAATGATTCAGAAAGTTTTACAAGAAAGGCCAAGGATTCAAAAACTTTCAGAAAGGAAGAACAAGCAATAAAGAACACATCATCTACTATGAATGTGGAAAGCCAGGACATTTCAAATCAAAATGTTAAGAATTGATTCAGAAGAATAAAGAAAAGAGAAAAGGCAAATTCTACAACAAGAAGAAAGCCTTTGTATCTGCCACATGGGGAGATAGTTCTTTTAACGAAGAAAGTGATGAAGAAGAAGTAGCCAATATCTGTCTAGTTGCTCAAGAGGAAATAAAAGAAGTGGTAACTGATTCTGATCCTACCTATGATGAATTACTTTCCGAATATAATGCTTTACATTCTGAACTTATCAAAGTAGTTAAAGAAATAGTTGTTTTCTAAAAGAAAAACAAAGCTCTTGAAGTAGAACTTAAAGAGAATTTTGAAAAGGATTGTGAAAATTATACTTCTTTAAAAAAGAAAAACACTGATCTTACTAAATCTCTTGAAAAATTCACTAAAGGAAGTGAAATGTTAAATGTAATTTTAAAAGCTCAACGATTTGTGAATGATCGATCTGGAATTGGATATGAGCCAAAATCAGACAGAAGGAAAGGAAGAAAGAAAGCTGGAGGTAAATCATACTTGAATTATTTTCAGCATTCTGTGCATACATCAAATTCTTTTGCCTATTGTAATTTTTGTCATAGAAAAGGTCATTATACTTCATCATGCATTCCTAGGAAGAAAGGAAATATAGGAACCTACAAATGGGTACCTAAAGGTTCATATGTTTCAAAAAAAAATTGTACTAACCCAAAAGGACCCAAAAAGATGTAGGTACCTAAGACTTAATCGTATTTGATTGCAAATATGTCTTAAAGCATCCAAAAACAACAAGTAGTACATAGACAGTGGATGCTCTAGACATATGACCGTGTTTTCGAAAGTTTTACCACATTGCAACCTAAGGAAGGTGGAAAGGTAAAATTTGGAGGAAATCAATCCGGAAAAATAACAGAAATTAGTGAAATCAAAAACGACAAAGGAATACAAGTCAAAGATGTATATTACGTTGAAGGCTTGTGTCATAATTTGCTGATCGTAAGTCAAAGTGGAAATAAAGACAACTGGATAATTTTTGATTCAGAGTAATGTCTGATTGTCAACAAGAAAGACTTACAACTTGATAAGAAAAATATCAAGGCAAAGCTCAGAGCAAAAAGGGAAGGTAACTGCTATACACTTGATATAAATAGAAATGACTCTGAAAATTGTTTTCTGAGTAATGCCAATGAAAGTTGGGTATGGCATAAGAGACTAGCTCTTGTCAACATGCACCAACTAGGCAAACTACTCAAAAAGGATTTAGTTCTTGGATTACGCAAAGTAAGTTTTAAAAATGATTTGATTTGTGATGCATGTCAAAAGGGTAAACAAACTAAATCATCTTTCAAATCGAAAAATGAGATTACAACAAATTGACCGCTTCAATTGATACATATGGATTTAGTTGGTCCAGCAAGAGTTAAAAGCCTTGGCGGCAACTTATATTCATTGGTCATTGTTGATGATTTCTCTAGATTTACATGGACTATTTTTCTGTCATCAAAGGATGAAACCTTTGCAGAATTCATTGTTTTTGACAAGAAAGCGCAAAATGAGAAAGGTATGTCCATTACAGGTATCAAGATAGATCTTGATGGAGAGTTTGAAAATCAAGGCTTTGAAGAATATTATGATACTAATGGCATAGATCACAACTTCTCTGCTCCAAGGATATCACAACAAAACGGAGTTGTGGAACATAAAAATAGAGTACTCACTGAAATGGCTAGAGCAATGCTGAATGAAAAGAACGTATCTCAAGTTTTTTGGACCGATGCAATGAGCACAGCATGCTATATTTCAAATAGAGCCTATATTAGAACAAAACTTGGAAAGACACCATATGAGCTATACAAAGGAAGGAAGCCAAACCTTGCTCATTTACACATCTTCTGTTATAAGTGTTTCATTCATAATAATGGTAAAGATAACTTATGAAAATTTGATTCTAGAACAGATGAAGGAATTTTCCTAGGATATTCTAACCGAAGTAAAGCATACAGAATTTCCAATAAACAAACATGTGTTGTTGAAGAATCAATTCACGTTGTATTTGATGAATTTGAATCCTCAGACAAAACCATTGATGATGAGTAGGAAGTTGTTTTAAATCAAGAAAATGGTCAATCTATTTCTAAATCTCTTATTCCAGAAGTTGATCAAACCAAGGAAGAAGATCAGTCACTAGGACAATCTAAAGCCTGGAAATACAATAGGACTCATCCCCTAGATCAAGTCATAGGAGATGTGAATGAAGGAGTCAAGACTAGAAATAGAATTTTCAATGAAGTGAGTTTTTCTGCATTCATTTCTAAGATTGAGCCTTCTAACATTGATGAAGCCCTATCAAACAATGATTGGGTTATAGCAATGCAAGAAGAACTAAACCAATTTGAAAGAAATAGTTTGGGATTTGGTACCCCGACCTAAGGATCATTTGATCATTGGCACTAAATGGGTATTCAAGGATAAATTTGGTGAATCCACAATTATTGTCAGAAATAAGGTAAGATTGGTGGCCAAAGGCTATAATCAGGAAGAAGGAATTGATTGTGAGAAAACGTATGCTCCAGTGGCTAGATTGGAAGCTATACGAGTACTCTTAGGCTTTGTATGTATCAAAGGATTCAAACTCTATCAAATGGATGTAAAGAGTGCATTTCTAAATGACTATATCATGGAAGAAGTGTATGTAGATCAACCTCCAAGTTTTTAAGATATAACCAAACCTGACCATGTTTTCAAACTCAAAAAGGCTTTGTACGATTTAAAACAAGCTCCTAGAGCATGGTACAAAAGGCTCAGTAAATTTCTTATTGATCAAGGTTTTGTACGAGGAAAAGTTGATACAACATTTTTTACAAAACAAAAATGTGATGATATATTAATTGTGCAAATATATGTTGATGATATAGTTTTCGGTGCTACTAACGAAACTATGTGCAAAGAATTTTCTGAGATAATGCAGGGGGAGTTTGAGATATCAATGATGGGTGAATTGAATTTCTTTGTCGGTTTGCAAATCAGACAAAGAAAGAATGGAATTTTCATAACTCAAACGAAATATTTGAAAGAGCTATTGAAGAAGTATGGATTGGATGAAGCAAATGGAACTGACACACCCATGAGCTCAACCACATTACTTGATGAGGATATCAAGGGAAAAGATTACAACATCACAAAATATAGAGGAATGATTGGATCATTAATCTATCTCACTGCAAGTAGGCCTGATATTCAATTCAGTGTGGGTATGTGTGCAAGATATCAATTAGCACCAAAAGAGTCACATGCTAAAACCGTCAAACATATCTTCTGATATCTTGCTGACATGCCAGAATTGGGTCTCTGGTATCCCAAAGGAATAAGTGAATATCTAGTTGCATACTCAAACTCTGATCATGGAGGATACAAGACGGGCAGAAAGAGTACGAATGGACAAGGCCAATTTCTTGGAGGCTCACTTGTGTCATGGTTTAGCAAGAAACAAACTACAGTGTCTCTTCCGTCAATGGAAGCTAAGTATGTTGCAGTATCAAGTTGTTGTGCACAAGTAATATGGCTAAAACAACAACTCCAGGATCTTGGTATTTATTTGAAAGAGAGACCAATATACTGTGACAACACTAGCACGATAAGTTTAGCAAAGAATCCTGTTTAACATTCTAGAACCAAGCATATTGATGTTAGACATCACTTCATCAGAGATCATGTCCGAAAGAAATATGTCAAAGTGATATTCATTCCAACTTATCTTCAACTAGCTGATATCTTCACAAAAACTCTTGTAAAAGATCAATTTTTGTATATTAGAAGAGAATTGGGAATAGAAAATCCCAATGAATTATAAGTTATTTAGTGTTTACAAAATGTTAAATGATATTATTTATTGATGTTTCAATGATTACTAACTTAAGCATCAGAGTTTCTAGCAATTTGTTTTGCAGGATCATAATATTCTGTTTTAGAGTATGAAAAGCAGAGGTTAACAGAGGATAACATTACTGGAGGGACAACTTCAAGTAATAAGCATTACTGGAGTGAAACCTTGAAGTAATGGATGCATTACTCGAGTAGCCACTCGAGTAATGAACATGGAAATGTGCCAGTGAAGTATTAATTTTGAATGAAACGGCACAACGGTTGGAAATGAACAGTCAGAAGGTAAAGAGACAGATTACCCCAGGGAGGCCTTGAGTGAACTTCAATGTTACTCGAGTAAGACCTCGAGTGAACCTGGGTGCAGATCTCATATCTGCTGAGTTTCAGCTAAATCTATTATAAAGAATCATCAAATGATCGAGGGAATATACATGGGTAATTACAATATTATTTATGCCAGGTACACTCTCAAATTCACTGTATTTTAAAAATTTCTGGTATGATCACTTGAGTAGCTACTCGAGTGATGCTGATGATCACTTGAGTAAGCCCTCGAGTAATGCCGGGCTCTAGGTTATTTCAGTCGATACTCGATCATTTCTCATAAAATTGCCTTGAGTGATTCTCCAAGCGCTCTCACAAAAACTTTTCAAAATCTTTTTCTCTTCCCATAATCGTCAAAACCCAGTGATCTATGCTTACAAAAACCTCTCAGATTGTACTAAATCGTCTGCCCTAATTTCACGACGCTCGGTCTCTATTTTTCCAGAAATCACTTATTTTCTCAAATCACAATGGTGAGGACAAAATCTCCTAATCTTAGCACTCCTTCTGAGTCCTCTAAACCATACTAGCCCTCTGATTCACTTTCATCTCTCCTACCAAGAAAAGGAAGATTTCTCCTGAATCTAAAACCAAAGCCAAACCACAACCCAAGCCAAAGGTGAAAGGGGTTGTGATTAAGGAGCCCATTGTCACAAGAGCTCAAACCAAGAAGAGTTCACCTCTAGGAAGAGGCAAAGCAACAAAAGAGCCATCTCCTCCTTCTTCTGATTCATCCGACACACCTACCTTTTCTCCTAAACCTTTGAAAAAGCATAAGGTTAATGAGAAGCTTACCAAAGTCTTGGTAGGCATGCTTGAAGAAGCTTTACAATTAAAGGAAGCAAAGAAAGGGCAATCTTCAAGGTAAACAGAAGAGAGGGATGAAGAAATCACATTTCCTCTAAAGGGATTCAACGTAAGCAAGCTTGAGGAATCTCAGAAGTACCTGAGTCATTTTGGAAGAAGAAATGTGTACAAGATATATTACATTGACTACAAAGTTCTTCAAGAGGTATTGAATTTCGATCTGAGCCCATATCTTGATTCCTACATGCCCTGGCTCTCTATTAAACTCATATTTTGCACTAAAGTCGTGTGGCATTTTTATTGTAACCTTGAACCTATAAATGATCCCGTTAGGAAGTCTGTGGAAGAAGAAATGACTTCTAAAGTCAGAGGATAGAGAATTCTAATCTCACCTTCTAGAATTAATACCTGGTTAGGAATATAAAACCCTCCTGATGATGATTATCCCAATTATGATTCAAACCAGTTATTTTATATCCTAAGACCTGGTGAGATGGTAGGACCCCTCAATTTCAATCTGAGTGATATGAGTGATTTTCATAGAGTCCTATGGTATATCTATTCTAGAGCCATAGTGAACAAATCTAATAACTTAACTCATTTTATTGAGAGGGACTTCAGAAAATTTTCCTAATTGATCCTCAAAGAACAAAAGGACTTAGGAGAATATATCTTCAATAAGATCAAGAGATATAGGTATGAAGGAAAACCTACTACTCCAATGCCTTATCCTCAACTTATTTCCTTGTTCCTCAAGAAGAATAACATTTGGTACTTTGAGAGTATAAAGCCGATTGAGAGGATAGCACCAGTTGGGAGGAATCAAATTGGAAAATTGAACATTGAGATTCCTCTAAAGACTCCTCTAGAAGAAAGTCCTAAAAAGAAGAAGACTGACATAGCAACTAGTCGAATGGATGACACACAGTCTTCTGCTCCAGCAACACATCTTCTCCATCCTTCTTTGGTGCCGCAATCAAACTTTCATGGAGAATATTCTGAAGAGTTTTCATGTTGACATTGCGAATACCAATGTGAAGTTGGTGACTTATATGAATGGGCAAATGGGACAGCTTGTGGAGAGAATGGACAAGAGGCATGAAGAGTTGCTAGCTGAACAACATGCCCAGGGTGAGCTTCTGAGATCCATTGTTGCCAAATTTGATGCTATGGCATCTGGCTCCTCTATTCCTAGTCCTTCTGTTATTCTTGAGCCCATACCTGTCTCTGAACCTAGACCCTCTATACCTAATGAGCATAAACCTTCTGAGATTGGACCCAGTAATGTCTTGTTCTCTATGCCAGACCCTGACACATCTGAGCCAATCCACATCACTACTGATAATCCACCTCATCCTGTTTAGGAAAAGCCCATCTCTACTCCCATTGTATCACCTACACGTACTGAGGAGGTGCTTGAGTCTTCACTGGTTGCTACAGAAGAAGTAGAAATTACTTCTTTAGTTCCTTACCCTTCATCTTCGGTTAATCCTCCAGAGGATCTTCAGACACCGCCAATGAACCTTCTTGACCCTGAACCATCATCTTCATATCCTTCAAGTTTGGATGGTTCATATGAATCATTGGCATTTCCTGTCACTCATATCTCAGTAGCTAAGTCACCTACTCCTCCTCTGATTGATTTTACCTTTGTGATGAAGACAAAAAGGGGGAGAAGAACCTGAGTGATTTAAGCTTTTATTTTTAAATTCTAAAGTTTTGTTTATGTAATGAAT
This sequence comes from Inga leiocalycina, assembly GCA_963242795.1. NCBI lineage: Eukaryota > Viridiplantae > Streptophyta > Magnoliopsida > Fabales > Fabaceae > Inga > Inga leiocalycina. Next base: position 64,154,402 of record OY725320.1, read on the forward strand.
TCTTCTTTATGCAATTTGTTTCTTTATGCCATTAAAGTTAAATTTCATTGAAATTATATTGCATTGTGGGACGAATGTGTTTTTGATTGTGTATGCAAGGTGAATAAATAAATAAGAACAAAAAATTTGAAAAGATCTTTAATAAGCTGTTTCAAAAGAGTTTTCAAGGTTAAATTGAACAAAAGATTTTATATGAAAAGTATTTAAGAAGCTATGTTTGAAAAATCAATTTCAAAAAACTTTGTTCAAAATCACCACGTTTTGTCATCATCAAAAAGGTGGAGAATGTTAGATCCCATATGTTTTGATGATAACAAAAATTGGATCAATGATATAAAAGAATTTGATAACAAACAAATGAATTTGAACAAAGTGGCAAAACATTACTTGAAGTAAGCACTGGAGTAATGAGCAAATTCTGTGATGGCTTACTTGAGTGAGGGAAGCTGTTACTCGAGTAAGCACTCGAGTAATCGTGGAGAATTTCATCCAGAGAAGCACTGCCAAAATTTAGAAGAAGTTACTCAAGGGACCACTTGAGTAATCTGCAGAGTTATATAGACCATTACTCAAGTAGCTATTCGAGTAACATCATTTACAAAGACATTACTCGAGTAGCCACTCGAGTAAACAGGTCAAAAATCTTCCAGTAGCTCTCGGCCAAGAAATGCAACACTTTGCTCGAGTAGCCACTCAAGTAACCAGGAGAGAAAAAGGCATAACTCGAGGGAGCACTCCAGTAATCTGTAGAGTTATTTGAAGCATTACTCGAGGGATCACTAGAGTAACCATGTAAGCAAACTCTTGGCCAAGATTTGAATGACATTACTCGAGGGAGCAATCGAGTAATCTACAAACTTATTTGAAATCTACTCGAGGGAGCACCTGAGTAACATCTGAAGAAAACACATGGCCACTCAAGTAATCAAATTACCAGAGTCAGCACCCGAGTAACTTATGAAGAAAAGACAAGGCCAATTGAGTACCCACTCGAGTAATCAGGTATTTCCAAGGTTTGTGATATATCATACTACATGTCTTACCCGAGTAATATCCTATGAAAAATGTTGAATTAGGCACTGTCATATTTTTTATAGGTTTACTCGAGTAACAAACATGATCACTCGAGTAGCCATTCGAGTAAGGTAGTCCAGAAATTATGTTTTTAATTGAATGATTATTGATTTGTTATCTATATGATTAACTCTTCATTGCATTAGTATCCTAAGTACATTTGCAGAGAAACAATGAAGAGATCATGCAAGAAGAGAAAAGTCAAATAAAGTGTCTGAGATCTCACCTACCGCTACCTACCACAAATGGATAGTTTTCTAATTCGAAGAATGGTCAATCGTTGATGCGCGACTCTAACGGACATGTTTGAATTGCTTCCAATGGACACTACAAAGCATCTATATATATGAAGCATTCAAAGAGCAGAATATACAAGAACAAAGAATACACGAACATACACTGATCAACACACTCTTAGTGCTTTATTTTCTTATACTCATTAATTGTACTTCAGTGATTATATATTTGCTCTAAGGTTGTACCCCCATCTTGGGTGAAACACTTACACTTACAAAATGTATAGCTGGATACCCCTCTTTTTATTATGCAGAAGTATCTAGGTGGGTCACAGCTGGATAACATTCTCTTCCCCTGTCAGAAACATTTTTGTAGATTCCCTGGGTTTTTTAATTGCAGATGAGCATTTGGGCTTTGAAGGTGACAGTAAGTATATGAGCCCACTAACTTTACATTTGGGTTTTAAAGGGTCTGAGTATTTCAGTGATGGGCTGCTACAAAAATAGCTCATTTCTTCAATGTTCTCCTACACAAGGTCAGCTGCAAACTTGGTTTATAGGAGAGCTTATTAGAATGCTATTTAGGTCTGGATTGGATTTCTTGCTTCTATTTGTTCCAACATCAAACAAGTGAACTGCACATGTGAGAAGCTACATTCAAGATAGAATTCTACACTGTCAAGAAGTTTTTTAGAATTTTAATGTCTCTATGTTGTTGATTTTAGATTGTTTGTTTTGTTGTTAACCATGCTTGAGGGCAAGGATGTTTTTGAGAGGGGGTATTGATATGTAACTGTAATAACAATTCATAAGTTGGTTATGAGGTTAGTTATGATATAGTCGTTAGTGTGCTAGTGAGTTAGGCTCTTACATGATTAGGCCAAATGACCCCCTGCCTTATAAATAGGCATACCCCTTATTATAACTCTCAGATTTGTGATGATGGAATATAAGGTTTCTCTCAATTCTTTTCCTCCCTATCTCTCGGTTCTCCTCTCTTATTCCCTCTCTTCTTCTTCTTCAATACTCTAAATCCTCTTCTCTTCTACCCTAATTCCCAATTCTACAACATTCATATTACATCTCCTTATCATCATTGGCCAGAACTCAAAACTCAGAGCAAGACTAAAGAAACCTCATAGTTATATTATTCATCCAATATGAACGAATACCTTACATATATTGCTATCCTGATCTAGAGGAGTTGCAAGAACAATAGTTTTACACCCAGCAATCTAACCGGGCTAGATACAGTATTTAAATGTCAACTTAATATGGTAATGAATGTTAATAATCACAATAATAAACATCAGTTGAAAATAGTAGCAAAAGCTAATGAAATATTTATTCAACTTACTATTGAAAGCATCAGAGAAATTGAAGGTAATATTGTAGTTCCCCCTGGAATGTAAAGACCCACAGAATTAATACATCTTGCAACTCGCTTGTATTTGACTCCCTAACTTTTATGAAAAGCACAAATGAATCATAAATGAGGTATTGAATGACACAGAAATTTAACGAACCTAAAGTGTCATAGACATGAAGGCTTAAAATGAAATGGCACTATGACACGGCATACACATTCATTTATGCAGTTCCACAAGTTTAAAATAAACTTGTTGAGGACACAAGCAAATTATTGCATCTGGAAAACAATCTTCTAAGCATTATATTCTTCCATTACATATCCAACTTTTCCAAGATATCACGGCAATCATTTACTTCTTACTATTGCACTTTGCTATACCAGTACCATTAAACTTGTATCTTTTTCACTGTATGATGAACATGAATATGTATAACAGCTCACACTCATGACTTTTATCCAAACAAAAATGAATTTTGAGTCTTTAGCATACTTCATGTTCTCTACACTTTTATCAGCTGACTTCTGAGCATCATGAAATGCATATATATTATTGTAGGCAATGTCAAAGGCATCCTTAACAGGTTCATCAAGCAATAGAAAGGTACCAAATCAACAAGAATTCAAAAATAAAGGAATAGTTTCAACCAAATGCAAACAAATCGTTTCAAATAATTTATGCATGTTCAAATAATTATACTATTGGATCAGGAATCTCTAAGACATTTTCAACTATATATCTTATCTAGTTTCACTTTATCAAATTTTGATTTATACCTATGAAACAAGAGTAGGTACAATGTTTAGAGCATAACTAAATAGGATTAGTCACTAATTTGAAAGTAACTAACAAATTTAAACAAACTTCACTAGGAATGAGTTATTATGAAGCACTAACTCTTTAACTATTGCATCACCTCGTTTATGAACATCATCAATCATGGGGTTTACTTATAATACATGGCTTCTATGTTAATCAAGTAAAGTTCTATGAAAGTGATCTATAGCAAAACATTATTAACATACAGTAGATAAGTTTATCATGTAAATTGAAAACAATAACTAATACTGAAAGATATTGAATAATTCTTTCTTGTGTGTTTAAATTAGAGAAGTATTACAATATATAGAAGGAGTAGGGAATATTTCTAATTATTATGGCCTTGATTATTATCTAATTATATCCCCTAAAATCCTCCTAGAATCTCGAAATAATAATAATGATTGATATGGTTAGATTTTATCTCAATCTAACCTTTCCATGATCTTCTTAGGAAATTAGGCTAAATCTATTGATATTGGGCTTGTTGCTAGGCTCATATTCTCACACTCCCGCTTAAGCTGGCGAATAGATGTTGATCATTCCCAGCTTGCTTCTAAAGCCTTCAAATTTTTCTTGAGTGGGGGACTTGGTCATAATATCTGCAATTTGATCTCTTGATGGAATATAGGCCAGATCAATTTCATTATTATCCATTTTCTCTTTAATGAAATGCCGGTTTATCTCTACGTGTTTTGTGTGGTCATGATGTACTGGATTAGTTGCCATTTTTATAGTAGAGATATTGTCACACCAGACCTTTATTGGAGCATCCTTATCTATTTGTAATTCCTTTATAATTCTAACCAGCCATATCCCTTCACAGATGCTAGTGCTAAGGCCCTGAGTTCTTATTCAGCTAAACTTTTAGAGACTACAGGTTGCTTCTTGCTTCTCTATGTAACTAGGTTTCCCGCACCTAAGAGCAATAACCGGTTGTAGAACATCTGTCTCTCTTTGATCCTGCCAAATCAGTATCAGTAAATAGTTCAACTCCCCTTGATTTGCCCTTTGCAAAGAACAATCCTTGTCCTAAAGTTCTCTTTAGGTATCTTAGGATTCTATAGACTGTTGTCATCTATTCTGTTTGTAGATTGCTGGAGAATTGACTCACTACACCAATAGAATAACATATGTCAGGCCTAGTGTGTGATAAATAAATTATTTTTCCTACTAACCTTTGGTACCTTTCTTTATTTACTTCCTTGCCATCGAGTTTGATAGTCAATTTTTAATTTAGCTCCATTGGTATCTTAGCAGGACGAGCCCCTAACATACCTGTTTCTTTTAGCAAATCTATTGTATATTTACGTTGAGACAAACTTATCCCTGTGTGAATTCTTGCTACTTCCATACCTAAGAAGTACCTTAATGGGCCAAGATCTTTGATTTCAAACTTTGCTGCCAATTCTTTCTTTAGCCTTATGATTTCCTCTTTGTCGTTACCTATCAATACTATATCACCAACATATAATATAAGCATGGTTATTTTTTCTCCATTTAGTCTAATGAATAGGGTGTCATCAGCTTGGCATTATTTATAGTCTAGCCCTTTGATAGTTCGAGAGAATTTCTTAAACCATGCTCTAGGAGATTATTTCAGGCCATACAAGGATTTGTGTAACCTGCAAACTTCTCCCAGATTTTCAGATGTTCTCATTCCTATAGAATTTCCATATAAACCTCTTCCTCTAAATCCCCATTTAGAAAAGCATTTTTTACATCAAGTTGGTAAAGAGGCTAGTCAAGATTTGTAGTAAGGGATAAGAGAACATTTATAGTGTGTAATTTAGCTACAAGAGTAAAAGTTTCTTGATAATCTATCCCATATGTTTATGTGTAACCTCTAGCAACTAAACGTGCCTTATATTTATTTATAGTTCCATCATAATTATATTTTACTGTAAATGCCCATTTGCTACTCACCACTGATTTACCCTTAGGGAGATTGGTTATTCTCTATGTTTCATTCTTGATAAGGGCTCTTAGTTCTTCTTCTACTGCCTCTTTCCAATGTGGATCCATCATTGCCTCATTGTAATTCTTGGGTATTTTCACACTGTTTATGTTTGCTACAAAACCTTTAAGGTTAGAAGAAATCTTATTGTAAGAGACATACTTACTAAATGGGTGCTGAGTACAACTCCCCTTGCCCTTTCTTAGCGCTATAGGCCAGTGAAGCCCTTCAAGACTGGGATCTGGTGTAGAATCATGGTGCTGTACAGTGGTGGAACTACTGTTGCCACTATCATATTGTTGTTCTGATATAGTTTCAGTTGTAGAATTATCAGGAAGATCATTTAGAGGTTCAAACGAATTGTTACTCTAAAACATGGATCTATTTGGAGTGCTCTCAGTGTGATTAGGCACTTGGTGGGGTCTGTTTTGGTCATTTTGAGGATATGGGTTGAAGTTGTAGGCTTGTTTGTAGATTCTGTACAGGTGGGAGAGTTAAGGGACATGTCCAATAATAAAGGTGAATCATTATTTTGATTTCTTTGTTGCTGGTCTGTTTGAGGATCCTTACTATCCCACCACATTAATTCACACTCTTCATTCTCCCCCTGAATGGGTTATTTTAGATAGTAGGTGTAACCCCCTGCCTTTAATCACGTAATTATAATTCGATAATGCACATTTAATTCGGATTAGAGACCATCGGATAACTTAAACTCATTTCAATATCCTACTTTGTAGTAGGGTTTTCACAAAACATTCAAAATCTCTTCCTGTTCCTGGTCTCCATTTCAAAATTCGAATATAATTACCTGTGCAGTTTATCTACATTCATGTATAACAGAGTGTATAACCAAATCCCCGGCAACTCCCGGGTTCTATACCTATATACTCTAGAGGTTACAAGTATCCACTAGGGGATTACACAACCAAAATCGAATATAATATTCCTAATTCAAAATATACAGTAATCCCGAGTTTAAAGTAGATAACCAACATCTCAAAAATCCATAGTATCCCTAAAGGTCCTAAGTGCTTCGGGTTGGCCGCTTCTCCTTTGAGCCACATGCCCTGTCTGAAATGTTAGTCATAGGAAAGAATGAGATTCGAGCGAATCCCAGTAGTAACAAACCACTCACACAATGCATAACACAAAGCATGTATATAAATCACAAACAGCAGCAGCAGCAGCAATCTCAGAGATACATGGTTTTCACCACAAACGACAGCACTCACGGCTGTATACACAATACGACAGCTCTTGCTGTAATCATAATCACGACAGCTTACGCTGTAATCACAATAACGACAGCTTACGCTGTAAACGACAGCTTACGCTGTAAACGACAGCTTGCGCTGTAAACGACAGCTATCACCAGCTGTAACCGCAGCAGCATCAAAGATTCATCACAGAACAGTGATAACACACACATACAGAGCATTACACATAGTATAAGAGAGAGAGTCACTACCTGATCCTTTCCCGATGTTTCTTGGCACTGCGGGCTCACGAGGACGACAAATATCAAATCCTGTAACCAAGTTAGGGACAACCCGTCAATCTCTTTCCCAAGTTCTTTTCTCTATAATACTTTAAGTTGATTATCACTATGGTCAATTAATCAAGTCAACTAAGGAGCTAAAGTGGTCAATTAACCTAAAAGGCTAATTTCTAACCTCAAAGTTCCACAATATTACATTATGCCATAAAATCTTCAATTTTCGCATAGGTGACCAATCTGCCAGAATTTTCCAACATCTTTGAAAAATCATAACTAATTCTAGAAAAATCAAAATGAGGTGATCCCAAAGCCTATTGAAAGCTCCTGAAGTCCTCTTCATAGGAAAAATATGAATCACTACCAGAAATCACCACAAAATTCCAGAATTATACAACATTCCACACTGCTCCAGAATTAGGTCCAGTTTCGACATCAAACTTTGGGCAACTATAACTCCCAGCTCAAAAACCGAAATGACACAAATCATATGTCCATTTTGAAGCTTGAAATGTGAAATTTAAGACTGGAAAGTTTCAGAATTTTTAGACACCAATTGCCCATTCAAAATGTCCCTACAAACTGACTGCCCTGCACAAAGTTACACTTGACAGTTTTTCTAATTTTCAACCAATGTGTCAAATGGCTTCAAAATCAACAACCAAACCTATTCCCACATAATTTTTCGTGTAGAACACAATGGTAACATCAAAATGAACAAATTCCCACTCATTCCTCATGTCCTGTTTTGGCAGAATTTTAGGGTATTTCACAACAACCAATCACTCCACTATCTAATTACTAAGCTTAGCTCATTTGCCTCCAAACCAACATATAAGCACATATATAGGATGAAAGCTTCATGATCCCTAATATACCCTAAAAAAACGAAATTAGGGCTGTCACAATAGCCCACCACAACTCAGCCAATTAAAGCATCATATACATCAACATAATGCTCTTACTCACCTCTTGCTTCTTCTTGTGTTCTTTTCTTGATTCCTCAACTTTTGTTCTTGCAAGGTGGCTGAAAACTCCTCCTCTTCAAAAACAAAAACCATAGAAATGAAGCTAAGGAAGAGAGGAACAAGTTTCATGAAGGTCACTTGAGCCATAGATGAGGTTAAGAAGGTGAAAAATCAAGATTAAGCTCACCTTAAAACCTTGCTTTTCTTCCTCCACGTTTTTTTTGCTGCTGTAACCGACTTGAGGAGAGATGAAATATGTGACTTAATGATCAGATTTTTGGCCCCTCTTATCTCTCAAAGTCCAAACGAAAATATGGTGCAAAAGTAGATAAAAGATGTGGTGAAAATTACTTCAAGTTTTCTCTTTCCTTCCTCCTCCCTTTTTGACCGAAATGTTTTCCCCTTTTGTATACAAGATATCATCTTATGCTTGGCCTACAATTGTTGACCAAGTCTTCATCTCCTTACTTGGTCTTTCATGTGCTTCTCTTTCTCTCTTTATTGTCACCGTAAATAGCTCTTAAAGAGCAAAAACAAATACTCCTTGATTTATCATAACTTTTGCCTCTTCAAATACATTACTTTAGTTGCAATATTTGACCAATTCAACATATTTTCTTTTCCTTCTCATGCCATACGAATTGTAGCCCTTGAAATAGCCAAAAGAGCTTCTTGAATCAATCATAATTCCAACTCTTCAAATATTACTTATTTAATTGAAATTGTTGACTTAGTCACCACCTTTTACAACTTGGTCAAATTGCCTTCACATGTCATATATTAATAACCAATATTGTCTCCTTATATCTTACGTAAGTCATGGCCCTTTGAAGGAGATGATGATCTTATAAAATATCCACTTACAATATAATATTCAATTGCCAATTTTTTGCATGTGAAAATTGACTTAAGTTGTGACAAAATTTCTAGAGGTAATTCTGTCATTAGTCCCACCATCTATTCTGTACATTTAGCCCTTGAGTATATTTTGGGATATTACAGTAGGGTTGTTTCTCAACAAACTTAACATTCATAGTAATATAAATCTTGTTAGTGAGTGGAGAAAAACATTTATATCCTTTTTTGATTTGAAGAGAGGCCAAGATAAATACATTTTATCACTCTAGGATCTAATTTCCTACCATGTTCAATGTAAACAAAAATAGTACATCCAAAAATCTTTGGAGGAAGGGAAGTTACCAAGGAGGAATTTGGAAAAACATCAAGAAGCTTTTGAAGAGGTGTTTGAAAGTTTAGTATTTTTTAAGGCATTTTGTTTATTAAATGGGTAGCTGTAAGGACAGCATCACCCCAGAATTTATTGGGGACATTTGTCTCAATCATCAAAGCTCTAGCAACCTCTGAAAGGTGTCTATTTTTCCTTTCAGAAACTCCATTTTACTGTGGAGAGTAAACACAAGAAGTCTTATGCATAATACCATATGTGATCAAGAAATTTGTGAAGGAAAAATTTAAATATTCCTTTCCATTATCAGTTGGTAGTATTTTTATGGAAGTCTAAAACTAATTTTTGATAAAAATATAGAAATTTTGAAAAATAGAAAAAACGTCAGTTTTCTCTTTTAATAGAAAAAACCAAGTCAATCTTGTGTGGTCATCAATGAATGTGACAAACCAACGTGCTTTAGAGTTTGTTTCAAATTTAAAGGGCCCCCAAACATCACTATGACTAAGATGGAAAGGATGACAACGTGAATATGGTTTGGGGGGATAGGAATTATGAACTTGTTTTGCAAAATAGCATGTACCACAATGAAAATTTGTTTTGAGAAATAAAATTCTCATATAATTGAGATTAGGGTGGCCTAACCTAGAGTGCCACAACATTATTTCATCGGTCGTCATGGTAGTTTAAGTAGAACAAGAGATGGGAATTTTTGGAGAGGAACTCTAGATATAATAAAGGCCATTCCACACCTTAGCAGCACCAATCATCTTCCCCAATCCCAAGTCCTGAAAAATACAGCCAAGATTATCAAATGTGACAAGACATTGTAATTTGTTAGCAACTTGTTTAACAAATAATAAACTGCACTCAATGTCAGGAATATAGAGAACCTGTTTTAAAACTATGTCTTCATATATAATAACAATGCCTAATCCTAACACTTTTGCATATTGACCATTTTCCACTTCTACATGCTCATGTTTAGAATAATTACTAAATTCAGAATATAACTCCTTAAAACCAGTAATATGATCAGTTGCACCAGAGTCTATTATCCATAGGTTTTTAGATGTTGTTTTACTATTAAAGGCACATGTAAGAGTAGTACCTGCACGAGCCATGGTAAAAGAAGGAGTAGAAGGTGTAGAATTCTCACTTGATGTAGGAGTGTGTTTATCTAATATGTTCCTTAGTATAGTCAATTCTTTATGGCTCAACATGCTTTCCTTAGAAGAACTACTTACCATATGCCTTTTGCTGCCATTCTCAAATTTCCCTTTTAGTTTTTGTGTCGAAGGCCTGCCATGGAGCTTCCAACACTCATTTTTGGTGTGACCATTCTTATTGCAAGGGCAGAAGCATTATTAGTAGGGACAGAAAGAGTAAGGATATTAGTAGTAAGTACCTTCCTACTTTCTTCAAATTTGATAAGGTTAAAAGCCTCTATAAAAGTCGGAATTGGCTTGATACTCATTATTTGACCTTGGACATCCTCAAAAGAGTCTTAAAGCCCAAGAAGAAATTTGTAGCAACGATATTGGTCCACCACTTTCTTGTAGTACATTGCTGTATTGGGGCTTAGCCACTTATGAACTTCATATAGATCAAGTAGCTGCCAAAGTTTATTTAAAGCATTATAATACAGTGTTTCAGATTTTTCACCTTGGATCAGCCCATGAAGTTGACGTTTGACTTGATACAGGGCAGCTGTATTGTCTATGTCAGAGTATGCATTTTGAGTTGATGTCCAGATTTCTTTAGCAGTAGCAACAAGCAAATAGTTTTCACTAACCTCTGCTATAGTTGATGAGCCAAGCCATCACCAGGTTGTTTTCAGCCCACCATGTGTTATAGGAAGCATTGTTAATGGTGGTGGATCATCGAAGATAAATTTCTCCTTGTTGAGGCCTTGAATAAACATCAAGGCATGGCGAGACCACTAAAGATAAGTGTTATCATTTAGGCAGTGAGTAGTAGGAAACTATGAGAACCCATCTGTTACTAAGGAGGGAAATCCCACCAGCAATGGATTTCCCGTCGTTCTACTAGGCGTACCAATGTTCTACACCATCAAATTAGGGTTGCTGCTATCAGCACTCAAGACGCGACTTTGAAGGGCATCTTTGAAAGACATAGAGCCTAATTTTGCTTACAGCTTTGATACCATGAAAGATATTGAATAATTCTTTCTTATGTGTTTGGAATCAGAGAAGTATTACAATATATAGAAGGAGTAGGGAATGTTTCTAATTATTATGGCCTTGATTATTGCCTATTTATGGCCTTGATTATTATCTAATTATATCCCCTAAAATCCTTCTAAAATCTTGGAATAATAATAATGATGGGTTAAAGGTCACTTTTGCTCCGGAAGTATTCACTTGGGGTCAATTTTGGCCTGGAATTTTCAAATTTGGAACAATTTTGCCCTTACGTTAGTTGACCGTTAGTTAACTGTCAGTTGAAAGTTAACCGGGGCAATTTTGCTCCAAATTTGAAATTTTCGGGACAAAATTGCACCTTAACCCAATGACCATTAGTCAGGCGCATCAAATACCACATGAAGTGTTGTGCTCTTCCAGCCGCTGGACCCTACCTCTGCCTGAGCCAGGGTATATAGGTTGTTAAATAGAAAAGAGAACTCTTCCTGAGCCCCCTGCCGACATCTCTAGACTCACTAACGTTATTGTCAGCTGCCACGTCCCGGTTCAGAAATTTTGACCCGATTCCCTTTTGAAGTACGCGTGCTGCACGCTATAAGACGGGCTTCCCCGTCTCTTATGATCGACTAACTCATGTACAAGTACTGTTTACATGAAACATTTTACCTCTTCATCCTTCAAAGTTCTCACTTAAATATTTGCTACTACCACCAAGATCTACATTGACGGCCGCTCTGCCCGAGTGCTGAAGTATGCTACCTATACTCGGTCGTTGGGGTTAGTGCAAGGCCCTGATGAGTAGGAAGGCACGGCTGTCACTGCAAAACCTGGGGCACGAGCCCAGGTGGAGCAGCTGTCAATGCCAATCTTGGTGGTAGTAGCAAATATTCAAATGAGAATTTTGAAGGCCGAAGAGGGGAAATGTTCCATGTGAATAGCACTTGCATATGAGTTAGTCTATCTTAAGAGACGGCGAAAGCCCATCTGATAGCGTGCAACACGCGTACTTCGAAAGGGAATAGGGTCAAAATTCCTAAACCGGGACGTGGCAGCTGACAGTAACGTTAGTGAGTCCAATGACGTCGGTAGGGGCTTCGGGAAGAGTTCTCTTTTCTGTTTAACAACCTGCACACCCTAGCTCAACTAGAGGTAGGGTCCAACGGTAGGAAGAGCACAGCACGTCGCGTGATGTTCTATGTGCTCGACTAACGGTCATTGGGTTAAAGTGCAATTTTACCTCGAAAGTTTCAAATTTGGAGCAAATTTGCCCGGCTAACGGTCAACTAACACAAGGGCAAAATTGGCCCTCGAAAAACTTTCGAGGCAAAATTGGCCCCAAGCGAATACTTCCGGGGCAAAAGTGACCTTTAACCCAATAATGATTGATATGGTCAGATTTTATCTCAATCTGACCGTTACATGACCTTCTTAGGAAATTAGGTTAAATCTATTGATATTTGGCTTGTTGCTAGGCCCATATTGTCACAAATACTTACAACACTGAAAATGGAAGAGAAATCTATGCAAGGGCCTTAAGGCTCTCAATCTCAGCCTGAGTAAGTTCGAACAATTTATATGACTTCATTGAGTACTTTATTTGATTACAGGAAAACACTGTATCAAGAAATCCAATGTTATGACATGAAGAACAAAGCTTCAGGATATGGCACATTTCACCTGATAAGGTGGTTTAACACATAAATTTCCAACAATAAAACCACAGGCAGTATAATTAATGCAAAGATTATAGGTTAGGTATGGTGCGGACCTTTCTTTCTGTACATGTGTATAGTCTTTATGCCATAAGTATTGTGCTACTTAGGAATTAGGATACTGAGAAAAAATGATAAACTGAAAATTTAATTTTGTGATTAGAATTGAACGTCCCCACTCCCAGAGACAGAACATTCATAGATCCATATCCTTACAGTTCCACAGAGTAAAAAAAACAAACTGTCAATTGAAGTTCCTGTAGGAATGGCAAATCAATGTCTTCCAGACCTTCTGGAAATGCCAGTAATTTGACAAGCGCAATTTGGAAGGCTTGATCAAGTGATTTCTCTGGTTAAAATATAAAAGCTGACTATCCATCATCATCTTCAAACAGACCAATAAAAAATACTCACTATGGAATAAAATTAAAAAAACAAATCAAAGAAAGAAGGACAATGGAGCTGAAGGAAGAAAACAGTGCAACTGGACCATATGTTACAAAAACAACAACATATACAATCAGGTAGAGCATGGTACAAAAGCTCCGTAGCTGGTAGTAGAAAAGCAAGAATTTTCTTAGAAAACGCGCTCACATCACCAAGAACATATTTCCCAATCATGATCAGCGGAATTGCTCTGCCTTGAATCTTCATAGCCATGTAGGATCAATATGAATGCCTGCAAAATACTCTTGCCACACAATTTGTAAATGCTTTCACAAGATCCTTTCATTAATTAACATAACTTGTGAAGATGAAAAACTTGATTCTCTCTTCATATAGAAAAGAAATTGTTTTCTCTGTCCTTTGCTAGGCCCTAATAAATAATTATAATTCAGAATTTCATTTTAATGCAGGAAGATTGAGGCGAGAGTTTCAATCTGAGGTCTTATAAAATGTATTTTAATGAAGAACCTGGGTAAGGGAAAGAGAATGAAGAAGATGAAGAAGGAGAATGAGTACTAGAGGTAGCGACACTGATGAAGAAGAAGAATTAGAGGAGTGACGCCCAGAGATGACAGGTTGGTCCTGCCCAAGAGACTTGCTTTGTGTGAATCTGCAAGAACGAAGTGAAGCGAGTAGAAAATGCAAAGCCTCATATATATAGAGAAACAGAAAACGCAACCAATCAGCCCACATAAGCGTAATTTGCGGAATGGCGCTAAACCCAGGCACGGTGGAAACAATCATGGTGGAGGTGAAAGATCATGATATGTGGATGTGCATTGCATTACAAGAGTCTAGTTTAAACCTCCCAAAAAATCAAAAGGAAGCTGGACTCAAGATAGGTACCTCTAATCACAAAACACACAAACAGAACATGGCTATAGACAACAAACAGGGCTTCTTCTTAACCGCCTCTAAGAGCAATAGTAGAATAACCGATTGCATTGAAGGAGGAGAGAGAGAGCAGGATTTGCTGACGTGGACGCATAGGAGACCAGCTTTAAACCTTACTATTATATATATTTATATATATATAATTTTGTTTTAGATCTTTATGAAACTTTCTTTGTTCCTGCATACAAGAGAAAATTGATTTCCATATCCAAATTAAGTCCTTATGGCTATGTTTTGAGCATTGCAAAGGATTTTATGAGCTTTAATAAAGATTCTGTTCCAATTGTAGACATTATTTTGATTGATGGTTTATTTAAAATTCTTTATAATTCACCTCAATCTTGTGTTGTCATGCGTGGCATTAACCGAAGCTGTCATTGAAGAGAATTCAATAACCTTGTGGCATAGGAGATTGGAATCAAGAGGTTAACTAAAGATGGAATTCTTCCATTCTAGACTATTCGGAACTGGGTTTTTATGTGAACTGCGTTAAGGGAATGCAGACCAACAAGCCACAAAGGAAATTCATCTAGATAAAAGAAAGAAAGAAAAAAGGAAAAAGGGAAAAAAGATTCCTCATCTAGTATGTAAAATACTAAAACAGCAGGTAGCCGGTGATTATCACAGGGAACAAAAGTATCCAAGTTGTTGAAGATGTATTAATCACGGGCTGGTTAAGCACCCACAATGGACAAAGGGCTCCTCAATTAGTATCTAAGAAAGTACATTCAGTTGTTTAAGATTCTCAAGCCATGCATCTCTAAAAATGTTGCAAATCACTGATCTAGCTAACGCTCCAAATCTCCAATGTAAAAGTCTTCAATCATATCAAAGACTCGAGTTGCATGTTGTGGCCTGCCATGTGGAAGTAAAGAATCATACAAGAGGGAGAATAGAGGACATTAAAATACGAATAATCAATTTTACAGATAAGAAAATGGAACAGAAATACATTAACAATCAAGCAGTGGATCAAGTTTATTAGGAAATTGGCATGTTCTCAGTGGTTCGTGCTGGCAGTGCAGCAGTGTTAATAGACAAAGTTCTAATTTGAACTAAATGGCATTCTTGAACGTCTCAGAATGTGTTGGGAAGAGGGATTTTGACGAGTGGTGGTCACAAGTGATTCTAGAGAAACAATCAACAAAATTAGAAGAAACAACGCCTCTCACCACACAGGGAACAGCCTTACTAACAAAATCAGGATCTCATTAGGGAATGTGACCTTGTTTTTAATTATATTTATTGGAAAGCCAATAATTGCTGAATTGCCTTCCTAAAGTCTCCATTGATCTCAATGTTTACTTCACTAGGGAATGCGACATTGTTTCTTTTGTATGGCTCTTCCTTAGCCTTTTTGCTTTTTTTAAAGGGTTCTATTGAACCACATACCATCTTTTTTTGACATCTTAGTTCATCCCTAGATTCCATGGTCGACACACACTTACAATGAAATAACAAAAGCCTATATGTGAGCTTGGATGGAAGAGCATGTGAATGAGATGAAGGGGATGAGATTACAGGGTGGACACTATATAAGGAATTATTCTGGCATGCAAAAGGATTTTTACCACAGAATTGTAGTCAGATATTACACAATCCTTTTTTTTATCTTTTGCTAAATGACAAAGAAAAACTTTGAACCCAAGACCTCCTGCTAATCACCTACATGGCTACATCTTCCATTAATAGCACAACTAATAGCAAGTAAATCTGAATATTTGTGGAAATGTTTCTACGGCCTCAGTTGAAGGCAACATGAGGAGCTATGGTGGAAAATATACAAACACAACTATACAAGTTATGGTCAAACCCTAGTTGGCTAACCTATACAACAGCATGCTTCAGTTTATTTGTTATTTTCAGTTATATACCAGAGAGGAACCAAATATAGTATATGTGAAGAAAATATTTAAAATATTCACTTAAGGAATATGGATAGAGGGGGGAATGAGAAAAGTATAATGGTTACTTTCCAACCAAGAGGTAAAGAGGAGTATCTCAAAGCAAAAATATGCATACCCAAAAAACCCTTCAGTTGAATCGTCCCCTGCATGTGTTAGAATGGCATCGCCACCTGGATGTTCCTCTACATAAGAGGTCACATCATAAACCTGCAGAAGATAGGGCACAAATAAATGTAAATTATACATAAGTTAGGGAGGGGGAAATGCAAAATTATTCTCTTTTTTTTTTTTTTTTTGAGTTACAAAGGCAAGCACTAACGGTCTAAGTTACAAGCAGGATTAAACTTGCGACCTCCCACTTATAGGGGAGCATCCATACCACTAGGCTATAAGCCTTTGGTAAATGCAAAATTATTCTAAAAGCAAATAATGTAGTCTAAGGATGACTGGTAAATTGAAGAAGTAATTTGGAGATGTATTTTGGCTTTGACCAATAAACTTTATGTATGTGCCACAAGCTTTTGGGATTAGAGCTGCTTGATGTTTCAAGTTTGTAAACGAGCCTAAAGCTGCAATATAAGGCCATACCCTGTTCTTGATTATTATCCAGCAGTCTGTTCTCTTGTTATGCAACGAGACTTCTGCTTTGCTGTAGGTTTTTGATGCCTGAGTACAAGTGAGCATGCAGGACACCAAAAACAAATTAATCTAATGTCTATTTAGCATCTTTAAAAAACATTCTAACTTCAATTGAATCCATATAGAATTCATTTTGTGACTTGCAGTGCTCAAATTACTTCACTGGCCATACCCATAGTCTACAAACCCTATCTACATATATTTGAAAAGTATATGATTTGCATATTTCCATCTTACCAAACTAGCTCCAGACTCTCAAAATAAAAAAATAAAAATAAAAATAAAAATAAAAGAATGAATGATACGCCCTCATCCAAAACAAAGCAAATTCTATCTTTCCATTCAAGTAAATTTCAAGGTTCAAAACAGATGGATGGACTAAACGAAAAAAGCATTTCCAACAAACCACAGAAGCATTCAAAACGTTATGATCCAACGATTGACTTCCATTAATTTCCATCCTGAAGTACTAAATGGTAAAGTTCTTGAGTTTTCTCATAAAGCAAGAAAAGCTGAATCAAAGAATTTAAAGCTGAATTACATTCATAACCTGTCATTTAGCCATCCATTCAAAACACAAACATCAACTGGCAATCACTGGGAAGCCAAAGACGCTAGTCCAACTATGCACCCAATTCAACTAAATTAGAAGCCTCAGCTAAGTTTCAAGCCATATCATTTATATTCTTTTCTTTTCATGTATGGACTAAACATACATTGACAAGAATCCAAAACAAATGGTTACAAAATAGTGACAAGACAGTAAACTATTGACTATTCAAATGGTTTTCACCTTGATCCGAATCAGGCTAAAGGCTTACACTCTTGCTCAATTACTATCTTTGCTCAAATAACTAGTGGTAAACAGAAACCAAAACGAATGAACCTAAGAGTTCAACTTCAACAATGTAGATTTTGCTCACAAAGAAACGAAAGAAAAAGCGCTAAACTAATAATATCGCACAACCTTGTTATCGTTTAAGTTGGACTCGCCTTTTCCCGTATGCTCTGAGGAGGGAAAAATAATTCAGAAAGTGATTTAGATACACTTCATAAATCAACATAAGTACGCACAGAAATTATCGAAAATTACGAAGAAGTAAAGATACGAACTAGATTTGCGGACTCGCGATGTAAAAACAAAGACACTCAGCAAAAAACCGAGAACCAACCAAAAGGCAGCTATGATCACCATACTTTTGAGAATTCGGCGTCTGCAATGAATGAAATCTGATTCAAGAAAAAAAAGTAAAGGATTAAAGTAAAGTCGGGAATGAGACTTGAAATGTCATGGAAAGGTAAGAATGAATCTATGCTAGAATCTACAGGAAATGTACGTGAGCTTACAGTATTTGAGCAGCGAAAGCTGTGGGATAGGGACGCTCAAGGATCCCGAAGATAGCAATTGGCTATGGCATGTGATATTTTTCCATTTTTCAGTGTGGATTCGAGGTCCGTTGCCGCTGCGGATGGGCCACTCTTGGGAGGAGAAAATAACAAATAAAAACAATATTTAATAATACTTTTAGAAAAAATTACTCATCGCAAAATGTATTGTCTAAAGTTAGCCTAAATAAGTTTAAGGACTCAAGTGTAACTTATCTTCAGTTGGTACAATTCTCCTTTAACTTTATGCAACTGTAATTTATCTTCAATTTTATGTAAAATGAAAAATATTTGTATATAGTCAAAGATATATTACATACACTAAAAAGAGTTACACTTAGTGGAGAAATGTTGTACCTGCTAATATTTACTATTTTAAATACTCAACAGCTTTCAACCAAAAAAAAACACTCAAAACAGTGAGGATTTTCAACAATTTTCCCATATTTCAAGCCTTGCTCTAAAGCTAATAATATATTGTTAAAAAAGGAGCTAGTAATATGGGTTCCTATTGGAGGCAATCATGTTCGGGGAACTATCAGGTATTAAATATGGGCACCTCTCCTAACGGGAATTCAACTTTGATTCGCCACATTTTAATGAATAAACCCTTTCCATTAGACCCAACCCTCATTAATAAAATGTGTAGGGTTAAATTGGTAAAAATGAGTTTAAACGAGTCTATTGAGTCCAAACTCATTTTATTTAAGCCCATGTCAGATTTTCCCTCCCAGCCCCCACTTTCTTTTCCTCTTCAATATATATTTGCCTATTTTTTATATTTTTTCTTTGTATATTATATAATTTGAAGAATTTGAATATTTGACGTTTGTAATGATAAAAAATTTATTTCAATAATTTTTGCTTGTTGAGAAAAGAATTGCATTATATTAGTATGCATATTATACAAGAGGAAATATAAAAAAAAACGGTAAATACAAAATTATAAAAAGCCAACCCACAAAGGGAGGCTTGGCCAACCCATTGGGAGGCGGGCCTTTTCAACCCGCTCCTCGCCAGCATTCTCAACTCTGGATTTGGCTGTGGTTCGCTGCCTAGCGGTCCGCTGTCAATCTTTTTAAAGGGGTGAGTTTTATTTTTAAAAAAATAAAATATAGTATTTTGAAATATTTATTTGGAAGTATATAGTATCTTAAAATATTTTTTAAGTAACATATAGTATCATAAAATGATTTTTAGTACTTTAACCCCTTAAAATATGTTTTCAGTTGTATCCAGTGTGTTAGCAGACTGATTGTAATTTAACTCTTAATATATTTTAAAGAGTTCAAAGCACCAAAAAAATATTTTAAAGGGTTAAAAACACCAAAAAAATATTTTAAAGTGATTTTTGGAACTAAAAAAATATATTAAAGGTTAAATTGCAATCACTCTGCTAACACACTGGATACAACTGAAAACATATTTTAAGGGGTTAAAGTACTAAAAATTATTTTATGATACTATATGTTACTTAAAAAATATTTTAAGATACTAGATACTTCCAAAAAAATATTTCAAAATACTATATCTTATTCTTTTTTTAAAAAAAAACTCACCCCTTTTACCCCAAACTACACCAAAACGGTGTAGTTTGGGAGAAAAGGATTGGCAGGGGACCGCAGCCAAATCCCTCAACTGTACCTTTCTGCTTGTCATCATCAGCAACAAGGTTAATCAAAACCCATAACAACAGCATTTTCATGTATGTCTTTAATGAAGTGGTGATTTTTAATTAACTAGTGATGTACATCGAACTAACATGTGACGGCTTGGTGAACACTAAACTCGATATATATCCACATTGATGGAGCAATTCTCCACACAAGTTTTGTACTGCTAAATCCTTGTCCCCTTTGTTTTTTGTATTTCAAGGTGTTTCATCATGATCACTTGATTATTAACAATTTATAGTAAAAAATTGGGGTAAATGTGCAAATTTACCTATAAATATTTATATGCTGCAATAATATGTTCAAATTAGTAACAAATTTGATACATTTGTTAAAATACGATGTAGTGGGGCCATAGCATTTTTCTAAAAGTATCATCAAAATATCTTCAACTCAAAAATGGTAAAAGTGCAAAAATGTTTATAAACTTTTATATAAAGTATGTCAAATACTATATGCTTTTTGGATGTATATAAATACTCATGAATATTTAAAATGTAGATGGAAGTACTAAAATACCCCTAGAAAAAAAACCATTACACACACATGGTAAATACTCCCTCTAGTATTTAATATAAGACATAATTACTTAATTTGATTATATTAAGAAAGTTAGCAAAATTAGTTAATATGACATGTATTTTATAAAATGCCCTAATCATCTTCATTAATTCCCCCATTCCCTCTCCTCCTTAATTATTATTGAGAAAGCATCAATAAGAGTAACCTAAGAAAAGATTGATAAATATAAAAAAAAAATATGCCTTATATTTATGACTAAGACTAACCCTCCAAATGTATCTTATATTAAGGACCGGAAGGAGTATATTTTATGAAAATTATTTTCATGTGTTTGGCAGGTACTTTAGTTAAGTTTGGAGTTTGAATCTCATTTTTTGTTTTTCTTTTATTTGGTCAAAGGATTTTGAATCTAGCATAGTTTAATGATTTGATTCATTTTAAAATTAAGCCAATTTTGTATCTCCTACATTTGCACAGTGACCCATAAAAAAGGGATAATTTCAGTTAAGCTCATTGTTGATGCCGCTTTGTTCTAATTAAAGATTGAAAGATCATGAAACTACACTGCAATGCCAAAGAACCTAAATGAAATTAGGTTTTGATGGTAAATGACTAAAATGTCATTCATTCATTTTCCCTAAACCACATATATATGAAATGTAACAACTAACAATAAAAATATTTGCGAGTGTATCTATGGAGATTTACGACAACTGATACAAAAAGTTATAAATGCTTATAAGTGAATTTATAAGTGTAAATAAGTATTTTAACAGTTATCAATAAGAAAACAAGAAGTTTCTATATGAAGAAAGGGTATTTTGGTTATTATCAAAACATAGTTTCACTCATGCAATTTGGTACAACCGTGTAATTTCAAAATGTTTTGTCCTTATTTAAAATAAAAGATATGTTCAACTTAAATTTTCACCAAAAAAAATAAAAAGAAAGAAAGAAAACAGTGTCATTCTTCGTCCCTGGATATTTATGAATATGCTAGAACTTTCTATTTCACATTAGCCACCATGAGAACTTTTTCCGTCAAAAGTTCTCTCTAGTGACCAGTGTAAGTAGGGTTAATAGAAATGTCATTTTTTATCAGCTTTTAAAAGTTCCCGGATCCTTTTGATTAGAAAAAAGTTTGTAGTGTCTGGCGTACATTTGACGTACATCTAGCAAAAGTTTATGAGTAGGTTTAAACATGTACACTTAGTTTAGATATAAACTTAAAGTTGGTTAAATTAGCTTAGAAAAAATAATAAATATATAAGATAAAGGAAAAATCCTAAATAAATACTATTTGAAAATGTATAACCCTAAAAAGTTTATTAACACTTTAAAAAGATTTAGATGTACCAAGTACTAAATTGAGTTTTTCAAGTTTTGACACATTTACCATTTTACCCCTCAATTTTTTTTTTAAATAATAGTGGTGCCCCGCCGGAGCACCACCGCCGGCCGACGGCCGGAGCTCTGGCCGGTGGAAGCTTTTTTGGTGAGGAGGGTTTTTTTTTTTGAAAAAAATTTGTAGAGAAATAGTAAGAGGTGTGATCGAACCCATCCCACCCCTTTAGAAAAGAAGCTTTGGTGGCCATTTCTTTGATATATATATATATATATATATGCATTATTAAATATGTATAATATAATTAAACGTGTAGTAGCTTTGACAAAGTTAGTAATGATATTGACAAATTCAATAATGGAAATAACAAAATTCGTAACGGTATTAATAAAACCGTTTGCTGATGAACCTTAACTTGCATGTTTTCATCAGAATCTTTGCACAAAACGTTTTTGTCAAAACCATTACAATTCTTATCAAAATCATTACTAAACTTATCAATCTCATTACTGAATTTGTTAAAATCATTTTATTTATATTATGAATGTTTTCATAATGGAATCTCATAATATAAAATGAGATTGACAAATTCATAATATAAATAAAATGATTTTAACAAATTCAGTAATGAAATTAATGTAATATCCCGAAATTTGGGATTGGAGGTTTGGAAATAAGCTTAAATTAAGTGGATTGCAAAGCCCCAGTTCAGTAGATGTTCCAAATCTATTCTCTAATGTTTCTTATATCTTTGAGGTATTAAGAAAGTAAAATAGCGAATTTTAGAGAATATAATTACAATTTTGGTGAAATCGCTTATGAGGTAGTGAGCTTGTCATGTGATTTTAATGAACAAATGATGAGAAACAATTATGAAATTTTATAGGATGAAAGTAGACATCCTAAGCTTTAATTTGATAGGTAATATGACTCAATTAGAGCTATAGACAAAAAGATATGAATTTTTGAAGTCAACACAGAAAAACTGTGAAATTTCTGGAACAATATGCAAAGATTGAAATTCTGGGAATTTTGTGATTTCATTCAGAAAAAGCCTATATTTTTTCTTGAAACTATACTCAATAAAGGTTCTATAGGCTTTAGAATCACTTCAATTTGATTTTTCTAGAATTAGTTATGATTTTTCAAAGTTTGGGCAGAAATCTGCCAAAATTTTGTAAAAATCCGAAAATTTGGAAAATTAGAGTAAATTATGATATAATAATATATCATCATCCTCTTCCTCTTGAGCCCATTTCAGAAGTGAGCTGCAGCCAAGGAGAGAGAGGAAGTGTGAAATTTTAGAGAGAGAAAAGGGGAGGAAAAAGCTTACAAAGGTAAGTGATTTCTTCGATAAATCGGTTCCTAATGCGTATAACTCCGCTCCTAAGCTATTCTTCTATGTGATTCAAGGGTTGGAAGCTCAAAATCTCTTGTTGGAGTAGCTAGGGTTTCAGCCAAGTCAAGAAAAGTCAGAAGGAGCTTGAGGTAACTTCCAAACCTTCGTATATTGACTATTCTGGCTGTTGTAGACAATTTAATCGGTGAAATTTCGCCGGATTGTCTTTGGTTCTTAAAATGGAAAATGGGTTTGTGGGGCTATTATTCTGACGAAATTGATACTAAATGGTAGTTTTAACCTAATGGAATAGTCAATAAAGTGGTTAGGAGTAGAAAGGAACGTGTTTACGGAGCCGAAACCGAAAAACCCTAATTTTTCCCTAAAAACCCATATATTTCGGCTAGCACTATAAATGGGTCTTAGAGTTGGATTTTCAATGATTTGATGGTTCCATTGAGTTCAGGGGCGAAAATTAGGTGGGGTTATAGTTGGGCACTTTTTCGGAAAAGGCCGAGAAAGCATAATTACGGAAACGCCCCTAAAACCCTAAAAGTAGGGCTGCCAAGGGCAATTTCGTAATTTTACATTGAATTTGATAATTTCGAGTCCGGAAATGGATTCCTTGGGTGAAAATATATACGAATAGCCCATGTCAAAATTTCGGGAAAAGTACAGCTGGACCGGGTACAGCGGGGCCGGCCGGGTCCCCGGGGGTATTTCAGTAATTTTTCAAGATAGACTCATATAACCCCCAGAAACACTATGGAAGTGTCTAAATAGTACATTTGACATTGTAGGATTGAATATAGAGCCCCGAGCTGTTTGCACGTAGATCGAGACGCGTTTCAAGACGAAAAATGGTTAAGGTAAGGGACTTACCTTACTTGCATGTATTTGATATCTTTGCTTGTGTAATGATGTATGTGATTGCTTTACTTGATTGTGTAGAGCATATTTGAATAAATGAAGCTCTGTTTCTGTTTTCGCTGTGGCCATAGTCTTGTTGTATGAAACATTGAGCATGCAGAAATGTTATTATGAGGTATACATCTAGATAAAGCTAACATGTCATACACATAGCATCAATCATGCATGCATTATGGTATCTGTTTCCTACTGAGATTCTCTCGAATCTCACCCTCCCCTACCAACAATTTAGACAGGAGAAGACAAAAGATATGTTGAGAGCAAAGAAGAGAACTACATGAGGGGATTACAGTAGTGGAACGAAGACGGGAAGAAGTCTCCGTTACACTGGGATGAATTTAGACACCCTAGTAGCCTTGTGCGGTTACCTTAATCGTAAGTATTATTTACAAACCCTTATGGGGAATTTATGTAATCATGCAATTATTATCAGTATATTCATGTTATTCATGTGTTGCCCACCGAACCACATATCATCTTCCGCGAATACTCTGAAAAAAGGTGAAAATTAGATAAGGGCGTGACAATTGACAAGTTTAGTAATGAAATTGACAAGAATTGTAATGGTTTGGACAATCTCATTATGAAATTCCATTATGAAAACATTCATAACATAAATAAAAGGATTTTAACAAATTCAGTAATAAGATTGACAAGTTCAATAATGAGATTGACAAGTTCAGTAATGGTTTTGACAATCCCATTATGAGATTCCATTATGAAAACATTCATAATATAAATAAAATGATTTTAACAAATTTAGTAATGAGATTAACAAGTTTAGTAATGATTTTGATAAGAATTGTAATGGTTTTGACAAAAACGTTTTTTGCAAAAATTCTGATGAAAACATGCAAGTCAAGGTTCATCAGCAAATAGTTTTGTCAATACCATTACGAATTTTGTTATTTCCATTATTGAATTTGTCAACGCCATTACTGACTTTGTCAAAGCTACTATACATTTAATTATATTATACATATTTAATAATACATATATATATATATCAAAGAAGCTTTGGTGGCCCAGTGGCCACCATGCTTCTTTTCTAAAGGGGTGGGATGGGTTCGATCCCACTCCTTGCCATTTCTCTTCAAATTTTTTTCAAAAAAAAACCCCTCCCTACCAAAAAAGCTTCCATCGGCCGGAGTTCCTATCGTCGGTGACCAAAGTTCCGGCCGACGGTGGTGCTCCGGCGGGGGCACCACTATTATTTTTTTAAAAAAAATTGAGGGGTAAAATGGTAAATGTGTCAAAACTTGAAAAACCCAATTTGGTACTTAGTACCTCTAAGTCTTTTTAGAGTGTTAATAGACTTTTTAGGGTTATACATTTTCAAATGGTATTTATTTGGGATTTTTCCTAAGATAAACTAGATTGAGATATTATATTTTAGATTAAATCCAAACCCTCAACTAGGCCTTTTATTAGGGATCAATATTAGAGCCGGTACTTGTTTTGGGAGCATTTTAGAAAGAAAAATTACATTCAGATTCCAATGAAAACAAATTAATGCTGTAAGGTCCCCTGAAATCACAAAGTTTCTAATAGGTTCCAGGGGACTTGAGGGTAATATAACGCAATTATGAAATTACCTCATTGCCCTTAATAATAGACAATGAAGAACATAGACAAGTAGTGGTGTCTAGATTGATGAATTAATGTGCCTTGAACAACAAGTGCCGCGACACTTATTAACAACTAATGTCAACATATATAACACAATTGTTATTGACAGTTGAATTAACTATATTAGCAATTGTTGTAGCATGCATTAACAACTAATTAGTGAGGGTTGCTTGGTAATTTCACAATTGCATTATATTACGTCCCTTGGGACCTGTTGTAATTTTGAGATTTTAAGGGACCTTACAGTGTTAATTTTTCTTCCTTGATATCTGAGTGTAATTTTCCCTTCTGGAAACCCTCCCTAAAGATTAAAGTAAGCTCTCCCATATACTACTTCTCATCCTTAATATAAAAGCTAGTTAGAGTTAGATTTTGTTCGAAATATAATATCGTAATTCATTTTGCCTCCAAAATTTATAATTCTTTCTTCAAACTATTGTTATTGATTATATTTACACATATCAAAGGGGCTTTCCATCAATAATTGCCATGACTAAAAAAGGTGTTTTAGGAAAATCCACTCATATTGGTTACAATTTACTAATTTTTTAAATATGTCCAAGTTAGTTATATAACTCTTAGATTAAAAATTCGATGTAGTAGCTTTTTTATTGGGTTTCAAGGATTTGGTGAGCTCATTAAGGAAGATCAATTTTCAAATCTAACACCATTTTAATAATTCCTTTGTCTCTTAATATAAATTATAATTTTAAAAAATATAGAAATCACCAAGGAAATAATAAAATCTATGTAATGTGCATTTTTAAAAGTGAATATGTAATTTAAATTTTTTATAAGGAGTATTTTGAAAACGTTAAGGAAAAGTTCTTGATTGAAAAATTAATTAGGGATTGATACTTGAAATCATGTTATGAACTATAGTCCTTTAATGAGAAATATACGTGCATATGAAATGACAATGTTACCCTTTATGTGCAAATTGCCTTCTCTTGTGCGCAAATTGTAACACCCTCTATAATGAACCTTAAGCTTAACATGATTTTCAAAAAATTTCTTTAAAGATGACCTCGAAATGAGTTCCTCAAATCAACAATCCAAATTAAGCAAATAAACATCCTAGGTCCTCAGTCGTCTATCAAAAGAGTGCAATTATATATTCTAACTAAATTCACATACAACATGATATAATAGGCAAAATTCTCCAAATGTGGTAATAAAAATGAAATAAGTAGTAACCGCTAACTACTCCTTAGGGTAGCCACATCATCATATGCCTTCCTAGTTGCTCCCGCCCTCGAACTCTCACCTAAAAAAATGTGAGAAGTAATGGGATGAGACCACTGTCTTAATAACGCAATCACTACCCATGTTACCTACCAGCACCACCCGTGGGGGGCCAAGTGGGATCAACATACAAACATGTCAAGCAGACATGTTAGGCAGAAAGGCATGCATATATAATAAGTAAGAGGCAACAGATATACTAATCAAGAGCATGATTATGTCTATTCATATTCTCAAAGAACATTTACTCACAATATATTCTTTCGCAAAATGTCATTATACATGACTACTCTTTATCTTTCATTACCCCTAACCATCTTTATATTTTCCTTATGTCCTTCAACTGAACCCATGGGCTAAGTACTTTCCATGTTACTGGGCTACTCTCACAAGCTCTCCTCAAGTGTGATATAGACCGGCCAAAGTACCGCAGAGCACACAAGGGACCATGGTTCCTCTAATAGGGGTACTGCCCTCCGGAATACTGCCCAGAAGCCCTTGGAGTGTCATATCAGGAAATACTGCCCTGTAAAATAAATGCCAGCTAGTGGTGCACAATAATCAACTAGCGACTTGCCACGTGGTATTCAGTTTTTATCAATCACAACCCATTCACTAAATTTGCCATATATATCACATTATTCTCAAGGGGTCTTCATATTTTCATGCTCATGCATTCAAGTTCATAACATAGAATCACCATGTTCCTATTAGATCCTATGTTTTAATGATAACAAAAGATGTCACAAAAGATTTGATTAGGAACAAAAGGTTTTTAAAACAACTAAGCTAAAGTTTTATGAAGCATACTGTGCCATCACTTTAGTGATGAAGTAAGAAAAGCTACTCTATTTTAGTGATGCTCTCTATCAAGTTTTGGAAGGGATCAATCAAGTGATGGCCCTGGATCACTCGAGTGACCACTCGAGTAATGAGATAAAAGGCATCACTAGCACAACACTTGAGTGATTCTGAAAGTAATCTATTGTTGAAAATTTTTCTAAAGTCAGATTACTCGAGTGATCCCATTTCTGAGATCACTAGTAGAGCACTCGAGTGATCCTTCAAGTAATCCATTGTAGATCACTTGATTGATCACTCATGTGATGCAATTTGTGGATCACTAGCATAGCACTAGAGTGATCCATCTAGTGATCTGTTATATTTTACAGTTGCTAAGTCAAAATCACTAGAGTGATCACTTGAGTGATAGTTTCCAGAAAAATAGAGCACTTTCTGTTAATTTTCAAAAATAACTGAATGATGATATAATTGATTATATTTGATTCTCTTTCAGTCTAACATCTTATTTCTTTAATGTATAAAGCTTTCTCAAGTAAAAGATGAAGAGATCAAATAAAGATATGAAAAAAGTGATTGTGTGTCAGAAGCACTTAATGCGAGCGGTATTTTAATGAAGACATTTTCTCTGTTGCAACGGCTACTTTACCATACACGAAGAATATTCAGAGGAAGCAACGATACTCTAACGAACAAACAAAATATTTACAATGGTCATTTATTTCAATCTAACTAAAAATACGAAGCATTCAGAGCGGATCAACTACCAAACTGTGAAATCATTTAAGTCTTCTTTAAATGCTCTATTTTACACTCATTGTTCTTCTTATACTCTGTATATCAGTGATTATACATTTACTCTGTGAGAGATATTTCATCAAAAACTCAATACACTTTATTGAGATTACTTAAGGTAGTGGGACCTTAAGTAAGGTATTGGTTTACATCGTGTAAGGGGGAGCGAGTGTCCAGAAAAGGAACTTGTTGTGTACTGAAATGCCAAGAACCCACTGAATCTTGGAAGTTATAATGAAAATCTTAGAGGTAATCTGAGGACTGAACGTAGGTAAAAGATATTGGAAAGAACAAGTATAAATCTCTAGTATACACTTCGGTGAAATTCTTCTCACTCTTAATTATGTTTTAATTTCTGTTAATTATCGTCATTATATTTGAATTTTTTTAATCACCTAATTCCTCTTAGGTAAAACGCTTGTACTAACAGTTCCAACACAGGCATATATTATTTATCTAGTTAATCAACAATATATGAGCAATACAGAATCTCAGTGCATCATATACATAAACATATATTTGTCAAGCCCATACTCAGAAACACATCACACCAGTAATTCAATTGCCCATATAGGGCCACTCACGAGGCATGAATCATAAAGATACAAAAAATAGTTCAGTTTACGCATCCAAACCTATAGTTGTTTCTAATGATTCAACAAAACAATCTATCCAGTCCTATGATTCACACAAAGGTGCCACAAGGCATTATTGGTCATAAAATAGCAAGGTTCATACCAATTCTATTCATTCTAGGCTTGTGGAGTTTTTCAAAAAAACCCACAAGCAACACCAATAAATAAGATAGGTATAATCATGTTACTTAGTATTCTTTAAGTTCCAACCAAGAAAAATCCTTATACCGAAGCTCAGAGTAACAAGAAACTTAATTAATGCAAAGTCTTTTAGTAACACTAAATGTTTATAATTTCTCCTCCATTGAGTTGCTCAGAATTTCCTACAAGTAAGAAATGTTATATTAGAACTATATTATATTTGAGAACTGGGACTATCGAAGCATTAGACTAGCCTTGTCTAACATTCCTATGATCTCAATTTGGATTTTAACCTTTAGAACTTCTAGAAAACTCCTAAATCTAGGACATAATTCCTATTTTTCAAATAACAAATTCAATGCGTGATACATTACTCTTATCCAAGGCATCAAATCAAAGATCCCACTGTTGGTTTTTCCAAACAGGGTGTCTTGAACAAGTTCACAAACTTTCATGATGATCCAATGGTGCAATTACATGAAAACATTGATTCTTTCCTCTATGGTTTGTTCTCCACATTCCAAAAATTCATTTGTCTTCGGAGCTTTGTAACTTGTAACCCACAATACTATGGTTGGTATGCTGGAATTGATTTTGATAGAAATGGATATGGAGATGGTTATGGAAATGGATATGGATGAGTTTTAAAAGTATGTTTGGTATATCTTAGATATGAGACCTAATTTTTATATAAAAAGCCTAAATTATCTGTAATATCCCAAAAAGTGATTAAGGGCTAATGACTTCAAAAGTGGATGTAATTATTGTTGAATAAACACTTTTGGAGAATGTGTGATGGGAATTTGGTGGTTTTAGTGATTCCAATGGTTTCCTTGTGAAAAATTGTGTGGAAATAGGTTTGATTGTTGATTTTGGAGCCATTGGACGCATTGGTTGAAAATTTGAAAAACTGTTAACTGTAATTCTGTGCAGGATAGTTGGTTTGTATGGACATTTGAATGGGAAAATGGTGTCTAATAATTCTGAAACTTTCCAGTCTTAAATTTCACATGTCAAGCTTCAAAATGGACATATAATATGTGTTATTTCAATTTGTGAGCTAAGAGTTATGAATTCTTGAAGTTTGCCCAGCGAAATTACTTATTTTCTGGAACAGCAGGCAAAGATTAAAATTCTGGGAATTTTGTGATTCCATCTAGCAAAAGTCTATATTTTTCCTTAAAATTAGACTCAATAAGGGTTATATAGGCTTTATAATCACTCCAATTCGATTTTTCCAGAATTAGTTATGATTTATCAAAGTTCGGTCAGAAAATCTGCCAACAAATCCGAAAATGGAAAATTTGTGATGGTAACTTTGTAATTATGGGATAATTCGTGATCAGCCCATTTTGGCACAAAATTGGGCCCCTAGACGTGAATATGACTGACCAAGAAGAGGGAAGAGTGGTTGGAATTTAATTGGGCTTGTGAACCATTTATATGTACAAAAAGGATTTGTGTACATAAAGTGGATTTTTAGAAATTTCTAAATATGACATAAGCAAGCAATACCATGACATGAGCCTAATGTTATAAAACATTTATAGCACCTTTTCCCTTCCATTTCCCGTCGTCTTTTCCAGCAAAACAAAACGTGAGAGAGAGCTTGGAGAAAAATAGTGAGAAGGAAGGAGAAATCTCACAAGGTAGGTCGATTTCTTCAGTGAATTCGTACCTAACGTGTATAATCCTTCTCCTAAGCTATTCCTCTATGTGAATTAAGGTTTTGAAGCAAAGAATTTCATGGTTCAAAGAGGCTAGGGTTCAGCCAAATTTGGGAAAAGCTAGTGGGAGCTTGAGGTAACTTCCAAACTTTTGTATATTGATTATTCTGGTTGCTGTGGCCAATGTAATCAGTGAAATTTCACCATATTGCCATTGGTTTTAAAGTTTGGAAATGATATGGCCTAGGGGTTATGCTTCCAAAATTGGGTCTTAATGTTAGTTGTAACCTAATGTAATGGTTAATAAAGTGGTTAGGAGTAGAAAGGAACGCGTTTACGGAGCCGAAATCGTAAAACCCCGATTTCCCCAGGAGAACTCATAAATTTTGGTCAGCTCTAGAAATGGGTCTTAGAGTTGGATTTTCAATGATTTGATGGTTCCATTGCATTCAGGAGCAAAAATTAGGTGGGGTTACAGTTGGCCACTTTTTCGGAAAAGGCTGAAAAAGCATAATTACGAAAACTCCCCAAAACCCTTGAAGTAGGGCTGCCAAGGGTAAATTTGTAATTTACATTGAATTTGATAATTCTGAGTCTAGAAATGAATTCCTTGGGCAGAAATATGTTAGGATAGCCCAGATTAGGATTTCGGGAAAAGTACAACCGAACCGGGTACGGCGGGCCTGGGCCGGGTCCCCGGGGGCATTTTTGTAAATTTTCATTATAGACTCATATAACCCCAAGAAACACTATGGAAGTGTCTAAATGGTGCATTTAGAATTTTAGGATTCGATATTTTCCCTGTTCGTGATCCACCTACGCTAGAGCACAATTGGAAAGAACAAGGTAGTGACTCTTTCTCTTATACTGTGTGTGAAACATTGTATGTATGTTTGTCATGCATTGAGAATACTTTATGAATACATTGTGATGCTTTGAGTTCACAGCGCAAGCTGACGCATAGTGATACTTTGTGATACATAGAGATCGCAGCAAAAGCTGACGCATAGAGATTACAGTCATGAGTGCTGTCGTTTGTGGCGAAAGCCATGATACATTATTATGCTGCTTAACATGATCATATATGCTATGTGTTTATACACTGTATGAGTTATTTGTTACTACAGAGATTCTTTTGAATCTCATTCTTTCTATTGACTAACATTTCAGACAGGGCAAGTGGCTCTAAGGAGAAACGAACCACCAGGAGCGGTTAGGATCTTGTAGAGATGTGTTGTTAGGTAGTTGGTTATCTATTTTGGACTTGGGATTACTGTTTATTTTTGAAATGTAGATATTACGTTGATATTGGTCATGTAATCCCCTAGTTGGAACTTACAACCCTTAGTTTATACATGTATGAAACCTGGGAGTTACCGGGAATTCGGCTATGCACTCTGATATGTATGAATGTGATTGAACTGCGCAGAGTAATTAGATTCGGAAGATGAATATGAGACCATGTTGAACGAATTTTAGAAAAGAGATTTGAGAAAAACGTATCTGTCGGTCTCTAATTCCTTTAAATTACGCATTTTTGAATCTTAATTACAGTTATCAAGGTAGGGGATTACAATATCCTTCTAATTATAGAATACAAAACTAAACAATTATTTCAATGGGAAAGAACCCATATCTCCGACCACCACCGTTGATGGTAACCATCACCAGAAATCAACAACTCAACTGTACCTCCAACCACCCACACATATAACTAGATTTTTTTTCAGATCTGAAGCTTTCTCTTTCATGGCAAAATATAGGGAAGAACACAAATTTCAAGCTATCTTCATAGCTCCCTCCATTGATAGTGACGTGGTTTTGCGCAATCTTTAGATCTAGAAAAGAAAGCTTCATAGTGTGGAAAATGGAGAAGAGGAGATTAGTATGAAGACAATGGATAAGGTGGAGATGAGTCATCGGCGTCGGCTCTCGCACTCTCACCGTCTTCCTTGCGATTTTTAGCAGATTTGATGAACTTGTGATTTTTGAAAATCGAAATGGAGAAGGTGAAATCAAAAACCCATAAGCTTGCAATTTTCTGAAGATCTTTTTAAACTTTCAAAAACCCATAAAGGTGAAATTGTCCATACCATGCCATAATCACCAGTAAGTGAGTGAATGGTAAAGATGGGTGGAGTTAAGAGGTCATCATCATCTCCAGTGAGTACGAGGAGGTCATTGTCTTTGTCGATGAGGGTGAGAATCCTCAAGGCGAAGGTCACGGTAAGTGAGGGGTCGCTAGCCTGAAACATGAAAAAGAGGGAAGGGGCAAAAGTGAAATCCACCTACAAGGAATTGCAAATTTAAGCTTTTTAGGTGGAATTCATTTTGGTGGAATTGACATCAATTGGCTTCCACATGGAAATGGAATTTTTTCAAATTCCATCATGCCAAACATGCTCAAAGCATAAAATTGGCCTCCATTTCCATGGGCTCAATTGCAGTGTACTAAACAGGACCTAATTTCTAATACAACCGTTGCAATTGATAGATTGGATGTCTTGGATGGGCTAGCCAAATTTCAGCTCGATCTAACAGTTCACGATAATAGAAATGACATTTTACCGAGGCTGCCCCGGTTGTATGTGAAAATAGGAAAGTTGCACCTTGAGTCCACTTCACTACTCTTATATATAGGCTCTAAGAGCTCCCATTTTATTATTTATTTGCTTATACACACATAATTAAAATTAAATACTCTCATGTAATCTCTACTAACTTTATTATTTTATATTTTCTTAAAAAATTTAATAATAATAATTGTTTAATTATATTTTTATTAGACTTCATTTAACTTTAATTTTTAAATTTATTTTAGATTTATCTTCCTCATTTAAACCATTATTCACTAAATTATATTTACTGCTAAATGTTTCCTTCATAAGATTATCTAAGTCTTATGAATAAAAATTTGGGATGTTACATAAATAAGTTCAATGTTGCCCTGAAACACAACAAGTGCAAGCATTCTTCTGCTGGTGCATTTTATCTTCCCTTGTATGCAAATGACTTCAATATTACCGTGAAACACAACAAGTGCAAGGATTCTTCGACGGGTGTAGTCTATCTTCCTTTGCATGCAAATTAACTTCCCTTATATATATGCAATGTGCAAATTAACTTCACTTACGTGGGAAGTAATTATTAGTCCAAATTATACAAATGGAAAGCAATTTTCATCATGTGCAAGAAATTTCATTGATAATGTAACATCCCAAAACTCATTCACCAAAAATCTCATGTATATTTATTATGATAAATGGAATAAAATGATGAATATTGTCACGTTTGAAATGGCCAAACAGTGCCACACACAACATTAGTATATTGAAAACACAAATTGTAAATATTTGAATTTGCTGCTAGTGAGTTTCCCTGTGTAGTAGTCTTGTTGTGTGACATTTTTAAATAGACAAATGATGTCCAATACCTATGAAATTTTTCAGAATAAAAGTATACATATCAAACTTTGATTTGATAAGTCATATAGGTCATTTGGACATGTACACTGAGAGTTATGTATTTTGAAGTTAGCCAAGTAAAACTGGCAAGATATTGTGGCAATTTCCAATAAATGATAATTCCTCAATGATGTACATCTATTTGGCTAAAGAAAATATTTTTCCTTAAAAATAGGCTTAAAAAGGGTCACATAGTCTTTGGAACCACTGTAATTAGATATCTATAGATAAAGATATGAATTTTCAAAGTTTGGTGAAAATTCTGATAGATTGAGTACATGCGCGAAATTTCACAAAATGTATGGGCAAAATAGTCATTTGGTTAAATTTAATCTAAAGCCCATATTTTTCCCTTTTCCTCATGATGTTGGACCATTGGATTGAAAGTTATAATTTTTCAAAGTTTGACCCTGAATCTGGAATGAAATATGTAACAGTTTGAGTTTGACGAGTTTTTGGGAACTGTGTGGTTATAATTGGGACCTTGTAATATTTTTCATTGAAAGAGGACTTAAATAGCTTTTTATATAACCTAGAACCAACCCATTTGGATTTTTGTAGAATTAATTATGAATTTTCAAAGTCTGGTCAATAAAACTGGCAGATTGGGCTAACCTACAAATTTATGACAATTGTGTTGAAATGTCATAAGTAGTGGGCCAAATATAAGAGACATGTCCTAAAGGCCCATGTTGCCCTATTGGACATTCAATTTCATGGCTCTAATAATATGGGTATTTATTTAGGGCCATTAGAAGTCAAAAAGAAGCATCTTCAATTGTTGGAAAAGAAAAGGTACAAAGAGGGAACTTGAAGACAGAAGTTAGTAAACTTACTTAACTTGCATGTATTTGATATGTTTGCTATGTATTAATTTGCAGTATTGCTTTGCTTGATTATGTGAAGCATGTATGAATTAATGAAGTTCTGTTTCTATTTATATTGTGGCCATATATATGTTGCATGAAATATTAAGCATGTAGAAATGTCATTATGTGAACATAAGCCTATATAAGGCAAGCATATCATGCACTAGTGTTCATCTTGCATGCATTGTTAGTCTTGTTTGCTACTAAGATTCCCCCGAATCTCACCCTCCCCAACCAACCATATTTGCGTTTTATTATAACAGTTTTAGATACCCTAGTATCTTTATACAGCTACATTACTTGTAATTTTATGTACAATCCATGTGGGGCATTTTGGTAATCGAGCACCTTTTATCAGTATTTTTATGTTATTTCTGTGTGCCCACCAAACTACATGCAAAGCACTTTGAAAAATGTGGAAATAAGATAAGGGTCTTACATTTTAATATCAGAGCCCAAATGGTTCTGGCAGAGCAAGCAGTTCTGGCAACAGGATAGTATACAGATATGATATTGATTATACAATGACAAGAAATATACACAGAATGTGGCACTAGAGAAGTGAATTACTCCTCTTCTGTGAATCAGCCCCCAAATGATTAGTGAACACTCGAAGGGCAGTCAATATCAAAATACCGATTTGAGGGCGGTATAAAGATGTCACGGACACCGAAGGAGTGGGTTTGAATGACAACTTTATGGACTTCGGGGAGCATATCATCTTGTACGTGTTCAAGTACATGAATTGGCGCTGATATATTGTCTATACACAATATTTAGTCGGCCGAAGATTATTGGCATGGCTCTTGAGACAAGGACTGTCATGGGGTACCAGTAGTCTGAAGCAGTTGAAGCCAGTATCTGTGTTTGGACAAGGGTACATGAAAGTTAAGCATGCTTAACCCAAGGAAATGTTATGATGGGTGACCTCCTAGGAAGTTACATGAACATATTGTGTTATGTAACACAAAGGGCAAGCACATTTTGTGCAGTAATTCAGAGGTTGCATGTTGTTGCAGGCTTTCTCTGACAACTATAAACATTTGTGATATATTATATGTGTACCCAAAACTTTATAAAATGCCAAATATGCCCTTGTGATTATGTGACATTTACATCTTCCTTGTTTCCATATAGTGAAACACAAAGATGGTTAGATTAAGAGGTACAAATACTGGGCAGGGTCAAGAAGTTAGACCGGCCTGACCCAATGCAGCAAATCATGGGTATGTTAATAGAACATCAAACAATGATCAAGGATCATAGTAATGAACTACGAGAAGTGCAATAGAAACAGAACACAGAAAGGGTCTTACAGATAATAAAGAAAATTTGCATATAATGAAAGTTAATTTGCATATAACAAAAGTTAAATTGCACATAAGGGAAGTTAATTTGCACACAAAAGAAGATGGATTGCACCCGTTAAATATACTTTAACTTGTATTTCAGGACAACAATGAAGTCATTTGCACATAACAATAGTTTATTTGCACATAATTTATATGTGAGAGAATATGGATTGCATCAGTTTAAAAATGAATGCACTTATTGTGTTTCATGGCAATGCTGAAGTAATTTGCAAATGAAAAAAACATTTAATTTGCACTTTAAGAAGTTAGATTATATTAAGTGTGTTTGGATTAAAAAAAAGGTGCTTCTGGCTCTAAAACTATAGTTTTACAAAAATTTATCTAAACACCTAACAAAAGCTGATAATCACCTTTTTTTTTCCAATACCATGGTTTTGGGCTCCAAAACCATGATTTTGTAAAGCTGAATTTTTCTCCTTTTCACCTCTTTCCTCTCTCTTTTGTCTATCTTTTCCTATCTCTTTCCTCTTTGTCTTCTCTTGTCTTTTTTCTCCTGTCTGAGATTTGTCCTGTCTCTTTCCCCTATCTTCTCTTGTCTTTTTTCTTCTTTTCCCAACCATGAGCAAAGCTTTAGTGTCCCCAATTTTGCGCTAATCTTTGGCCAATCTGGTGAATGTGGTGGGTGGTGGTGGTTTGTTGGTGATTGAAGAAGGTTGATGGTGCCAGTGGTGCGGGTGAGTCTCTCACCAATCTTCTAAATGCATTCAACAACTAATCTCCACCGTCGAGCTCGACCAGGCTTTGAACCATTAGTGATTAACTTGTTGTAAATATTGCATATGGGTGTGTCAAAGAAAGAGAGTCTCTCAAATATTGTTGAATATGTTTAAATAAAGAGGTGTGTTTTGAGAAGTCATGGTCTTATGAATTAAGAGATTTATGTTGGATCATGAATCAATATGGTTCATAAAATTAACAAGTAGTTATGACTTTTTAAGTAAAGAGGTGTAGTCTTCAAGAGGCACCATTTTAAGGTATCGATTCAGTGTCTATAAATACCCCAATTGTGACACCATTTAGAGAAGAGAAATAGAATCATCGGTAACTCTTACTAAGTTATTTTATTTTCTGCCAATTCTGCTGCGCTGTATCATTACAGGAAGGGATTGCTGCCATGTATCCTTACAGGAAGGGTTCGTTTAATCCTGGGGAGATGCCACTTTCTATTAATTGAGGGGGCTGTGGAATGTCTCTTGAGGACAGTGTCCTCAAACTCGACTCGAACCAAATATTTTCTTGTTTCTTTGCAAATTTTGCTAACAATTTTAGGAGATAGTCCTGCATTGCTTATCTTTGAGAGTGCATCATGATGAGCATTCCACAATTGGTTTGATTGAATAGAAGGGAAATCAGATAAGTTTTAATTCTAACTTTTGCCTCCTTATATTTGTTTCTTCTCCCGTGAAAACTATTCATGAGTTAAGATCTGAATATTCTGCAATGTGAGATTTTTAAAAGATATTAAATTTTTATTTCATATCTGTTGGTTCAAGCGGATATTTCTCTGACTGAAATTTTTTCTGAAGAGAATGGACGAGACTACTGTTTCAGTTTATGAAGATTGAAGATCGAGATTTTTCGCCTCCATTGATAATTTCTATCCCATTATTATATTAAGCAAGAAACTGATTATCTTCTTCAAGTTGATTTTGACTCATTCTTCGTTTTCCCGAACTGTGGAGAACTCACCCCATTCACAATGCAAGTCTTGAGTAAAAGACGGCGGTTGCATTCATTTGGAGTCTACAAGATCGCTGGTCTTTCTCGTTATTCAAGAACGATGACCTGAGGGCATCCAATCAATTGGAAGATGAGGGCCTACAATTTCAACAGCAGTTGTATATGGCTGGTGATCTCGAAAATAAACGAATTCTGAGATCTATGAGAAAATCTGCCCAACTGTAGGGGTGCTTCATGATAAGCGATGCAAAGATGGCTCTCTCATAAAAGAAAAAAATGTTAGTCCAATGATAATTGAGAATGGAGGGAGTGAGAATTGAGTCTTACTATATCTGATGATAGCATATTAAAATAAGCCTATGATCAAGGCGGATTATGATCAGTACTGTAATGGACGAATATCCAATTTCCCTTCAATCGAACTATTTTAATCTCTATGATAAAGAGATTTTGAGGGCACTATGGTCCTTACAAACACAAGCAAAAGGCAGAAGAGAAGTCTGCAAGTCTGATTAGAAAGAGAAACTGTTTTTGCAACAGTACAGGAAGACGATGAAGAAGAAGAAGAGACGAGTTACCATAGAAATTAAATCTATATGTTATTTAATTGTTTATGCTAAATATTGATTACTTGCACGGTGAATTTACTTCAATTGAAAGTTTGATTATCTTTTGTTAATAAATATATTAGTTTTGATTAATAGGGAAGTTAATAAGTCTCTTATTATCTCTCCTTATTATAATAAGGATTTGATGAATATTAAATTAATAAAGTGAAGATAAGATATAGCTTATGACTTATGAGGCAAACGTTTTCCTTTCCTCAAGTAATAAGCCCTTGGTTTCATCGGGAGATTTTACTGTTTTTGATTAGTGAATATTTTGAATTAAATTAGTTATCATACAGAGATGAAATCTTGATGATCATAAGATCATTATTGGGTCCATGCCTGTTATTTTATTATTTGGTTTCTAGTTGTAGAAATTAAATATATTTAAGAGTTAAATGATAAGCTTTACTATAATAATAATAATAATAATAATAATAATAATAATAATAATAATAATAATTGTACAAAGTCCTAAATTTTAGGATGTTGAAATATTTGAAAATCATGATATTATTTAGTTATTTATGTTAAGAGTTTTGAATTTTACGGTGGTGAATTTATTTAATTAGTTGGAGAGGCTTTATTAAAAATAATCATATAGATTCCTAATTTTTAGGATGATAACATGTTTGAGAAATTCATATTCGTTTAGTTGAAACCGTCAGTGGACTATTATCTCGTGATTGACTAAATGATTATTTATTATATTTATGTAGAGGGTTTAACGTCAATGAAATATTATTTTGTTTAATATATAGTTGCTAATTCCCTATTATCTATCCTACAATTTTTGCGAATCTCCTATTCTTTTAAGGATGAATAAATTTTGGGATTTGTTGTGTTTGACATGATAATAGTTGGAAGTTGAAACAAATGTTTTTAATAAATCTGGTGATATTTGTGAATATCTCAGCCAGTACATAATTTATTAGAACGATTTTTTTTACTATAATCAATGAATAGAAATAATTAATTACACGATGGTTAATTTATTTTAATATACCATATCAGTTAGTTTGAATCTTGAAAATCATAGATTTTAATGCTGCAAATTATGTTTATATTTTGGTGATTTTTATAAAATGATCATTTGAAATACTGTGGCATTGGTTTCACATGTTTAAATACGTGTGAATATTATTAAATATTGGTAAAATAATTAAATATTTAGAAATTTATGTGGAAAATTATGTGTGTGTATTGGA
The DNA here is from genome assembly GCA_963242795.1 of Inga leiocalycina. Taxonomy (NCBI): domain Eukaryota; kingdom Viridiplantae; phylum Streptophyta; class Magnoliopsida; order Fabales; family Fabaceae; genus Inga; species Inga leiocalycina. The sequence goes on from OY725320.1 coordinate 64,194,584, forward strand.
TGAAAGAGTGTAGTGGGCAATATTAGCCGTTGGCGTGAACTTATCTGCAACAATTCTATATATGCAAGGTGTAATTGCAGAATTTGAAAAAAAAAATTTGTGCGTGATATTATTTAGATAATATATTTGACATATGAGATAATATTTATGTGATTTTGTGGGAAACAAGTTTTGAATTTAAATTCTATTATCCTATGTGAAATTAGAATGAAATATTTGAGAAATTCTAATTTAACTATCATGGAAAGAAATTATATCATGAGATTCTAAAACATTTATAAATAAACTTTAATTGAATATTTGAAAGTGTGGGGGTGCTTAAGATATGAACTATCTTGTGGGGGCACCTTGGAATATATATATTGATATATTGAAAAATTATAAAATTACATATATGACGCGTGTTATGATTAAAATTAATTTAATTAAGGTTTTGTTATTTGCTGTGAAGAGCAAATCTTGGTGTGAATTATTTAAATAAGCATTATAGCAGTGATATGGAATTTAATTATTCATCTAGTATATAGATAAAGGTGTTTTAAATTTTCATGATATGTGGATATATATTTATCTTGGTATATGCATGCATGATTATGAACATATATTGATGCATGGCATGCATGGTCAAAAATATCATGTTATGCACTTGAAAGCATGAGAGAATTAAATGTGATTTTGGGTATTAAAGTCATGAGGAATAGTGTGATAAATGAGAAATGGTTCTAAAGATTGGTTTTGAGAACCATTATGTGAATAGTCCTTATGATACTATTTGAGATTACTTTAAAGCTCAAGAAAAATAGCTAAGGGATGTCATAAATGATGGCATCATGTATAGTGGATTCCTGTTGTATTGATACACATGGATGGTAACTGAAGCCTATTGGTTATTATTGACCTTTAGTGGTGACAAAAATAAAATATTATGTGAGTCAGAGTTGATTACTCTGTAAACGGATGGAATGCTAAGAATGTTGAAAATCTCTTAACAAATATTTTGATATGAAACCGACACTAAGTGTCGATGATATGTGCTTGCTAAATATGGCGATAACCATTGTAGAAAGAACAATGATATAAGTGGAAAATCGTTTGAGATATTATATGCATAAGCATGCTTAAAAATTATGATAGAGTTATCTCAATCGATTTGATGAGGTCAATAATAGACCTATTGGATCCGTTAACAAAATCCCTTGGGAGGAAAATGAATATTAAAATGTCAAGAGGAATGGGACCAAAGTCAACTATTAGTTAACAGTGATGGCAACCCAACCTTTGTGATTGGTTATCCCATAAAGAAGGTTCAATGGGTAAGAATAAGTCATTCGTCATTTTGATTAGCACAAATATATTTTACATTCCTTTCTATGTCACTTAGAATGCATTATTGTAGGTTAAGCAAAGCTCTTAATGATTTCATAGGTTAATGTCAACACCTGTTTCCATTTCGATAATCGAAGAGTAATAAAGACATAATTTAATAAGCATACAGAAAAGTACAGTTATACTAAAAAAAATATTCATTTACAATCCCACGTCGTTCGTCAACGAAATACAAAAAATACAGCGGAAACTTAATATTTACATAATTCTCCAAAATATCTAAACATAAACTAATTATAATCACGATCTTGACCTCCCTTCAAGACACAAGCCTATTATTTATCGGCGTCTACACCTTTGCCTTTTTAACCACTGGCATCCGCCGAGATGTTTATTTAAAAATAGGGTGAGATTCCGAAGAATCCCAGTGGAAACATGCTATCGTTCATAGAAAATGCGAAAAGTAAAAATGATATGTGCCATGTATGCACCAATTAATGAACAATACAAACATATCATCTTCATGTATACATGAGTAGGGCCTAGCCCCACTATTCTGAACTAATTGGGTTCTCACCAACTCCAGTGTAAGTGCCTCTGGCACTACTGGCCCCTCTCTGGGCTAAACATGTTGATTAATAGAGCGCACTTACAACAATGGCAACCACACAATCATATAACTATGGTATGATGTATAAAGAATAATGTTCCTACCTCAAAGCTTTTAGATTCCTCTTTAGATGTGTCTCATAAAACGTGTCGTTTTGGCTTTCGACTTGGTCCTAAAATATTAAATGTACAAGCAATATGTCATAAGTTATCCAAGTATCATTTTAGACTCTACCATAGTGTTTCTTATAGTTATATTAGTCTATGGTGGAAACTTACCAAAATGCCCCTACGATCCGGCCAGGCCTCGCCGTACCCGGCCGGATGGCACGTTTTCTCAAAATTTTGACTAGGGCTATTCTGACTTATTTTTGCCGAAGGAATCCATTTCTGGGTTCGAAATTGCCAAATTCACTATCAAATTATGAAAATGCCCTTGATAAACCCGATTTAGGGATTTTAGTGGCGTTTTCGTAATTATACTTTTTGGGCCTTTTCCAAAAAAAGTGGCCAACTGTAACCCCACATATTTTTGTCTACTAAATCCAATGAAACCATCTATTTCATGAAAATCTAGCTCCTACCCCCTGAAACAGTGCCGGCCAAAATATTTCAAGAAAAATGGAAAAATGTAGTTTTGTGTTTTAGCTTCCAAAACTTGTACTTTTCCACTTCTAATCCTTTATTAACTCATTTAAACACTTCTTAATCATGATTCAAAGAAATTTCGGCAGCTTAACCCCTTATCAAATGGATGTGAAAAGTACTTTTCTAAATGGTTATATTATGGAGAAAGTATATGTAGAACAACCTCCTGGTTTTGAAGATGAAATAAAGCCTGATCATGTTTTCAAACTTAAGAAAGCTTTATATGGTTTGAAACAAGAACCTAGAGCTTGGTATGAAAGACTAAGTAAGTTTCTTCTTGATCAAAACTTTGTCAGAGGAAAAGTAGATATAACTCTTTTCATCAAACAAAACAAAGATTATATCCTAATTGTTCAAATATATGTTGATGATATTATTTTCGGTGCTACTAACGAATCTATGTGTCAAGAATTTTCCAAGATTATGCAGGGAGAGTTTGAGATGTCCATGATGGGAGAATTAAATTTCTTTCTTGGACTTCAAATTAAGCAAAAGAAGAATGGGATATTTGTATCTCAAACAAAATATTTGAAGGAGTTGTTGAAGAAGTATGGATTGGACAATGTTACTGGAGCTTATACTCCAATGAGTTCTACAATATTATTGGATGATGATGTAAAGGGTCCCAGTTACAACATCACTAAATATAGAGGAATGATTGGTTCATTACTCTATCTTACAACAAGCAGGCCGGATATTCAGTTCAATGTTGGAATGTGTGCAAGGTATCAATATGCTCCTAAGGTATCACATACAGAGACTGTGAAAAGAATCTTCAAATATCTAGGAGACACTGCAGAACTTGGTTTATGGTATCCAAAAAAAGGAAACGAATATTTGATGGCCTATTCAGATTCAGATCATGGAGGATATAAAACTGACAGGAAAAGTACTAGTGGTCAATGTCAATTCCTTGGAGGCTTTCTAGTATCATGGTTCAGAGAGAAGCAGAACATAGTGTCACTAAAGCTGAATATATAGCTGTAGCAAGTTGTTGTTCTCAAGTACTATGGTTGAAGCAACAATCTTCAGGATTTAGGGATATACTTAAAAGGGATTCCAATTTATTGTGACAACACTAGCACCATTAGCTTGGCCAAGAATCCTGTACAACATTCAAGGACCAAACACATAGATATTCGACATCATTTCATTCGAGATCACGTGCAAAAGAAGGATGTCAAAGTAGAATTCATACCGACACATCTTCAACTCGTTGACATATTCACAAACGCAATAGCCAAAGAACAATTCTTATACATTCGAAGAGAATTGGGAATGGTTAATCCCAATGAGTTGTAAGTTTTTTTTCTAATAACCATACTAACTTTGGCATCGGAGTATGTAGAAATTGTTTTTGTAGGTCTGTCACTTGAGCACTGGAAGTGTCACTCGAGTGATAAGCTCATTCTCACTCAGGTCAATCAACAATGCTCGAGTCCAGAACTATAGCATATACTCTACCTCAGGCTATGAAAAACAGGGATTAACAGAGTATGTAAGAACTTTTGAAACTCACTCAAGCATTCCAAGAGTGACAGGTCTCACTCAAGTGAGGGAAGATCTTCACTCGAGCATGGTATGAATTGACCTGAAGTGAAGTAAGAAAACTCGAGCAGAAGGAATAAATTTATGCAAATACTCATTCAAAGTGTGGTTACTCAAATGATTTTGGAGGATTTGAGTACAAAGATAAAAAATATAACAAGCTATATTTAAATCAGGTACGCTTTTACATGCTTTTTTTAAAATTTTTCTGAATATCACTTAAGCACAATATGGTCACACTCGAGCAAGGTATGAACAACACTCGAGCACTAGGGTTGTCACTCAAGTGTTGGAACTTATATCAGTTACGTGATAGATCAGACCGTCGCACTTCCTCCTCTCACTCGAAGCGTTGTGTCACTCGAAGGTCGTCTCTCCTCACCTCCGACTGTTACCCATCGATTAAACGTCTCATTTTGCTTCAAATCACAGTTACAACTCTTCAATCATCTTTATAAGGTGAGATTTATCCTCAAAGTTCCTCATTTTGTGCCCTAACACTATGAAACTTTCTCACTCTATCCTCAGTAAATCTGTTATTCCTGTTGTTTTCATTTCATTTTTCAATGGCTAGAACTAAGATTCCTGTTGTTTCCCATTCACCTTCACCCACTCATTCAGCCGCTAGTGTCTCAGAGACTCCGATGGCCTCATCTTCATCTCCTACTCTTTCTCTGTCTTTTACTCCTACACCTCCTCCTAAACCTAAAACCAAAAAGAGAACTCCAGCCAAGAAACCTCACCCTAAGCCTTAAGTGGCTAAGAAGGATCAACCTCTGCGAAAGAAACCAAAGGGAGTGGTTTTTAAAGAACCGATTATGACTCGGTCTCAATCCAAAGAAGTCAAAGAAAGAGGAAAGAAGAAGGAAACAGAGCAACCACAAAAATCTTCTTCCTCCGATGGCTCCCTCAATATGCAACTCCAGGAAGTAATGGAGAAATCAAAGCTTGACGTATTGGTTAGCAAAATTGCCTCACAAGCCGGTGCCTCAAGTTCACATCAAGTTGGCCAATCTAATACGGCTACTTCAGGGGTTCCTTCCACATCTCAGGCTCCAGAGGAAGAACAAGTCACAAATCCTCCTGAAGACTTCAATCTTAAGGAACTGAAGGCATTTAAACAAAAGGTATATGATTCTGAGTTTGCACATAGACAATTTTGTCCCATAGTTTATGTCGACTTAGAATATCTACTGAAGAGCTGTGGTTTGGATTTTCATCCTTTTCTTGAATTTTATGCTCCCTAGCTGAGTGTTCATATTCCTTATTCACCCTCTGTTGTGAAAACTTTTTATTGCAACATGAAATCCCACAACATAAAATCTAGGACTGGAAAATTGATAGAAGAAGCAGTATCTACCACTATTAGAGATCAAATCATTATGATATCTACTAGTATCATTAATGATTTACTTGGATATGTTGTACCTCCTTTTGATCCACCCACTCTATCAGCCAATGAAGCCTTCCGGCTTTTGAGACCAAATGACCCAATAGGCCCTCTCAACTTTAAGCCTATTGACATGCCTTATTCTAATCGTGCCCTTCACTACATATACTCTCGTAGCATTGTTAATAAATCCAAAAATTATACCCATTTTGCTCAGAGAGATTACTACTTGCTGGCCTCCTTCCTAGCCGGTCAGCGAAGAAATGTGGGGGAGATTATCTTTAGTGAGATGAGAAGATTTCGATTTTCTTCATCAAAATCCACCACTATACCATACCCACAAATTGTGTCTCTCATTCTCAAGAAAAACAAAGTGTGGTATTTAGAGGAAACTGAGAGGGTAACTATTCTAAGGTTTGGCAAGACTCAATTGACACATATGAGTATCAATCTTCCAGTGAGTCAAACTAAGGCTACATCTCACAGAGAAGCCACTCCTTCGAGAGGTGATAAGGCTCAATCTTCTGCTCAAGGTTCAATTCCACCTCTATCTTTCCTGATTGCATCACTTTCCACTCATCTGACTGAAGTGATCAATCAAGCTATGTCTGGTCTGAAAAAGGAATTGATGACTGAGTATAAGAAGTTGGTAAACACGATGGAGTTACAAGTCTTAAAGTTGGTGGACAAGGCTAATACCAACTTTGACTTAATGTTCAAGACTCAAAAAGATATGTCGAAAAGAATCACTGATATGGAGATCTTCTTATGCACTCATTTTCCGACTACGTCTTCTAAGGTGCCACCTGAGACTACTCCTGCCTCGATTTCACCTCCTCATACACAGACACATGTTCTCTTCACTGATCTGGATTCCAATATTGATGTCACTTATGATCGGTCGCCTTCACCACCACCTACAGCCTTTGTTCCTCAGCCGTCATCTCTACACTTTGAGCCAGAGCCAGTAAACCCTTCTACTGCCATGATGCTCTTTGCCCCACCATCCTATCTCACTTTTCCTCAGCCCCCTTCTGATGTTGACAAAACAGGGGAGAAGGATCTGTGATGGTTTCTGAGCTAATATGGTCTGATTTAGGGTATATATTAGGTAGTTTTTTTTCTTTTCTGTATTAAGGTAGGATTACTGTTGTTTTCTGTTCTACTTTTGCTGACATGGTTGTATATGGGGTTTTTTATGGGCAGATGTTGATTCAAGCTTAATATTGTACTTTTCAAGTTCACTAAGGGTTATTCTTAAGTTTGTTAAGTTTTAATGATTTCTGTTCAGTTTTAATCATTTCTGTGATACTATGACTTATCTTGGTTTTTAAGTGTCCATTGGAAATATTGCAGTAAACATATGAGGATAAGCGCAAAAATATGAAAATGAGTCTAAATCTTTGTAAAATATGCATTTGGAAATGTTGATAATGTTTTTCATAATTTTAACTCTAATCAAGATTTTTCTTAAAACTCATTGCAAAGGTTTTTTAATTATGAAAAAGGGGGAGAATGTTAGATTTCAAGTTTTGATGATAACAAAAGGTAATTGTGTGCAAAGTATGTTTTTACAAGTCTAGACAATGATTGCAAAGTTACCAAATGCATATGGCAAAGTTTAAAGATGTCTGCTGTCAGTTTTTACTGATGCACTCTAGCAACAGAGTTAACACTCGAGCATCAACCTCTTTTACACTTGAGCACATGCAAGTGTTGGAAAGAAAGTATTTGACAGAGAGTAATTGCTGTCTATTTTACTTATGCACTCGAGCACTATAACCAACACTCAAGCATGAAGCTGTTTTGCACTTGAGCATATGAAAGTGTTGAACTGAAAGTGTTTGACAGAGAGCAAAGTCAGAAACAAGATATTAACACTTCACTCGAGCACAGGTTCTATACTCGAGTGATGGCCTTATCTGCACCCGAGTTCTAGCGAGTGAGAGACTGCGAGTGTTTGGCCGAGAGTCATGCAGAACAGAGAAGCATAACATGCCTGAGTGAGAGTTCATGTGCTCGAGTGATACATCAGCACTCGCGAGTAAGAAATCTAACTCTCTCAATTCTGATGCAAGTGCTGAAGACAAAGAGTATATTATAGAAGAATATTCTTCTCACTCGAGTAAGAGTATGTATGCTCAAGTGAGGGCCCACATCACCTGCGAGTGCAAAATCACACTCTTGATAAAACAGGGTACGAGTGTTGTCCAGAGACGTGGCTCATAGTGTAAAATGAAGCAGCACTCAAGTGAGGGGACCAGTGCTCGAGTGAGGACCCGCATCACTCGCAAGTGTGAAAATGCACTCTCTCAAAATCCGTGGAAGTGCAAGTGTAAAACTAAAGCAAAAGGAGAAAATATAGTATTGTACTCGAGTGAGACATCACAGCGCTTGAGTGATACTCTGCCAGAAGCAAAAAAACACCAGTCTTACAGCGTTCAATCTGAATATGGTTTAATGTTATTCATTCATTTCATTTTCACTTATTATTATTATATAACATCATTTAACATGTATTACGAGTGTGATACAGGAGTTTGAACGTTTGAATCAGAAAAACACAGAGGAAGTCAAACAACGGCAGACAGCATCATTACGACCATCCAAGCACGTACCTACCGTGTTCAAAGATTTCAAACATACGCATGCCATTCCACATTAACATGCCCCGCGCCACAACGATTATTATTCAAATGGGCAAAAACAAATGTCTATAAATATAGAACTCCAGAGAGCATCAAGAACAATAAAGTACAAGAATTCACACAAGCAAATTCACGAGTCTCTGTTATTCACATTTTCTCTGTATTCATATCATTCTTTAGTGTTTATCTGTTTATCATATTTGCTCTATAAGAGAGTCTGTATACACTTCAAACTCTATTTGATCTCAAGTTACTGGGACCTTGAGAGGGGAGATTTCCTTACGAGAGAAGCAGTGAGAGAATTCCTAGTAGGACTTTCTGCTCATAAGACTTACAAGATGCAAGCAGAAGAGAATGTTGCTGCTCGTAAGACTTACAGTGGTGTAAGTAGGAGAGAACGTTGTTGCTCATAAGACTTGTATACGTAAGTAAGAGAGAAAGGTCATAGGTTTATTTTTCTGCACATAAGACTTGTCGTAAGGGGGAGAGAAATTTCTAGTATTTCTACTCGTAGTCCTTTCAAGGACAATTGTTGTCTTGCGGCGTTCCTAGAGCCCACTGAATCTTAGAAGAATAGTGAAAATCTTAGTAGGTCTTGATCTCTGAGGACTGGATGTAGGCCTGGTCTTTGGCTGAACCAGTATAATTCTCTGTGTGCTTATCTTCTCAACTCTACTCTATCTACAGCTATTACTATATCACCATATCAACCGAAAAAATTTATCACATCACCTAATTCACCCCCCTCTTGGGTAAAGCTTGCCTCTTTCACTTCTCTCTATGTCTTCAAAGTTTTCTCAAACTCTCTCTCTCTCTCTCTCTTCTTTGGTTTGGCCGAAATGTTGCATGAAAAGGGAAGACAGTGTGTTTTATTAAATTCCTCTTCTTTCCTTCTAGCCATTGATTTCATCAAGGGTTGATATGGTGACACATGTCTTCCACCATACTTCGATCCATGCTTCCACCATACCTCTTCACTTTATGCCATGCTTGCCTCCATGCTTCCACATTACCCCTTCACTTTATGCCATGCTTGCCCTATACTTCCTTCATAATTTGAACTACTTGCTCTATTAGATTTCACTTAGGATTGAACCAAATTCTCCCTTTGATTTGGTCCACAAAATTGTCCCCTTCTCCCTTACTCTAACCAACCAATTTTTCTTCCAACTAAGTCCAAGTTTGCATTCCTCCATGCACTCAAGTTCTTTCATTCCTTCACTCAAGCTTATCCTCCCATCATGCACTCAACATTTAATCTAACCAATCACTCAACCATTATCATCATTGGCCATAAGTACTATATCCATGTAGCATTGCTATCATGACTTTATTCATGTAGCATTTTGGACATGTGTCATGAAATTAAATTTTTCCCCTTATCTTCATGAGTTGGACGAAATTAGGGAGGAGAAGAAAAGAAAAATATGTTTCTCTAATTCCATAATTCCCTTAATTGATTTATACCCAAGTCCCTCTAATTTTACCATTCTTGATTTATTCCATTAAGAATAATCCACATTACATATTTTCCTTGATTAATTGAAATTAACTTCAATTAATTGGAAAATAATTAATTTTTGGGCTAAATTGGAAAAATTATGATTTTGCTATCACCTTTATAATTTAATTCCTTTCTTGAATTATTTTACTCATTTTCTTATGAATATGAATATTTCAAAATTCATAAGATCCAATTTCATGAATATGCACTTTTTTTATTGAATTTCTCAATTATAGGTGAATATAAAATTTGGAATGTTACAGTCAACGAGACAGTGTGCATTAGTGAAGGTACACTTTAGTGAAATCATCCTCTATGAATGTGGTGTGTGTGGCCACTCCTATGAGATATTGGCAAAATCTCTAGAGCATTCACTATGCACCAGGTATGCGCATGGCCAATACAATGTGCAAAACTGCCATTAACAGCGAAAATGTTATAATATAATTTGACCCTTTATGCCTCTGGTACACACCTAGATTTGTTTGTTCATAGAAGCAGGCTTCACTGATATTTCTGTGTACCAAGTGTTATTGGTCTAAGTTTGGTTTATAGTTCTAAGAACCATTAGATACAATGGTTATATCCATGGGTGTAACTCAGCAAATGGAGTGTTTTCTTTAACACATGTGGAGGATTGTTGTAAATATTGCATATGGGTGTATCAAAGAAAGAGTCTCTCCAATATTATGGAATATGTTTAAATAAAGAGATGCGTTTTGAGAAATCTTGATATTATGAATTAAGGGATTTGTGTTGGTTCATGAATCAATATGGTTCATGAAATTAACATATAGTTATGACCCTTTAATTGAAGAAGTGTAGTCTTCAAGAGGCAGCATGTCAAGGTATCAATTCAATAGCTATAAATACCTCAATTTTGACACCATGTAAAGAAGAGAAATAGACGCATCGGTAATCTCTTATTGAGTTACTTTATCTTTCACTAGTTTTGCCGCCCTGTATCCTTACATGAAGAGTTTGTTTAATCCTGGAGAGATGCAGCTTCCTATTAATTGAGGGGGTTATGGAATATCTCTTAAAAATAGTGTCCTCGGATGTGACTCGAACCAAATATTTTTCTTACTTCTTTATGGATTTTGCCAACATTATTTGCTCGGTTGAGTGTTTTTCCCGCTATTATGCTCCAGTGACAGAGGCGATAATTCCTTTCATTTTCGGATGGTTTCGCCCATCCAGCAAATAAGACATGGGTGGAAATGGATCGAGCCTTCTATTAGGGATTCTATGAACTAGACACCAAAATTGAGGTAATGCTTTTTCTTTTTTACTTTTCCAAAATAAAAAACGATTCTAGCATGCGCAAAATTAGTTGAGTGAAAGAACCTGTAATTTCATCATTTATAAAGCGATAGAAAGATTTGTTGTCTGAATAAGAGAAACCAACTGCAACTGGTGATTCCATGTATATCATATGTGCCTCTGCAACGAAGAGAAGATCAATCAGCAATTTGGATCCAAATTAATTACAGTGTATATATTGGTTGCATGGTGTGTTTTCTTGGACCGACCTTTGTTCCAACTGAAATTATTCTTTTTTTTTTTTTTTGGACCACAACTGAAATTATTCTTTATTTGTAGTAGATTGTTTCCAATAGGATATGGATACAAATTTGCATTAGCACAAAAAACCTATATGGGTTATAAAGACCTTAATTAAATTTTGTCAGTTTTGTTACAAAATCATTACTCTTATCTATTTAAGGTTCCATTTTTTAGCCATAAAATATTTAATTATATAATAAATTATGTGTTTCAATATATGACTTTTGATTATACAATTTATTAATGTATGTATGTATGTTTTACTTATTTTTTTTATGTTATATAACTGACTGATGTTATAATTTTAATTTTATAAGAAAATTTATGTAATCTTATCCTTTATTTATAATTATCACAAAAATTAATGTCTTTTTTAATAATTTGACTATGAAAGAGTGGTTCCGATTTTAATATCTAAACACTATCATTTCATTAAAATCATTTTTTTTAGAATCTCTTCTACTCATAATCTATTATCTAAAATCATTTTTATCACTTTTTTTTTAGAAACTATTTTCTAAAAACTAATTCAAATACACTCTTATTTAGAAATATTCAGAAATGGTAGTGTCGTGATTTTATATGTAAATCTATTTCTCCTAAAGACTATAGTCCTTCGTATGATTCCATTTACCATTCCCCCAACTAATTTTTTTTAATAGGCTTTCGCCAATATTCCCAAACATTTCTTGATTACATGTATAAAATCTTTATTCTGTTAAGGCATAGAAAGAAAATAATATGATGCTTAATCCTTCTCCTACACTAGAAGTAAAGCATTCTTTAGAAAGAAGACAGTTCAAGAGCATCAAACATTTGCAACATATAAGAAACTGTAGAAAGAACGGAAAGAATTAGAACTAGATTCTGCAAAATTTTTAACTCCCCATACCCCATAACGAATGGTATTGGTAATAACATCTATTAGGATTAGGACCTCGCAAAAGGTATCCCAGGCCAGTACAGTACAGATTCCTTTGTCCCAACAACTTCAAATGATAACAGAAAATGTCGCGGGAAAATCTCAAACAAAATCATGGCAGATAAACATCAAAAATCCAAAAAGTCCTACTTTCACACTATAACATGCATTGGCATTCGTGATATGCATAATTACACTTGCGCCCTTTTCAGAAATAAAAAAGGCTTTTGATCTTAGCTTCGATATTCCACATTTCCGCCGAAACCGAGAGCCACATCACCTTATATATATAAATGGTTTATGTCAGGAACAGAATAAAGTAAAGTTGACCAACGCCACTAGGCGTTGTGGTCATCGAAATGCCTTTAGGCACTTCTCCCCCCTCCCCCATCCGAATTCGACCCCCTTGCCGCCGCTGTATCCAGAATGAAGTAAAATAGAAAGTAAACATTTAGAAAAAAAAATGTTAAAAAAAATCCCTAGTTAAATATTTATTATCGAGAGCCAGGTTCTTTACTGTACAACTTTTTGTTATATGTATTTTTTTTTTTGTCGATAAGGGTATCATTAATAAATAGGTATCAAGTTTACATATTGATGAGATTAAACAAAATAATTATACATCAGAGAACATCAACCTGGACCTTCTCCTATTATATCAAAATGTTCCATATTTCGATGGACGTGTATAAAATGAGAAATATTTGCACATAATCAAAGATAATGTTCATAAGGCTGAAAATAAGTTGCATATAACCTTTTTCAGAGTGAAAACAAACACATTTGTAGCTAAAAATATATTGTGTACAATGTTATTAAATTTGGATTGGCCACTGAACCGGTCAGGTATTGAGTTAAGGGTTCAAATGTCAAATCATAATTAAAATAAAGCTAACCTGAAATCAGACCAATGAGAAAGTGAAGATTTCAGCGTTATTAATATGAGATTCTGAAGAAAATTTTATAAAAACAGATTTTTTTTTTTAAATGGTGAATCTAGTTGATGGCTGGACTAGACTGATTGAGTGGGTAGTTTGCTGGTTTCCGGGGCGAACCAATCTGTCTAATCTAGATTTAATAACCCTAGTTGTCAAGTTTATTAAACCTAGACTAGCTAGAGTCAAACCTGAGCTAACCCAAAGCCAAACTAGTGAGGAAGTGAAGATTTCAGAGTTATTAATATAACATTTTGAAGAAAATTTTAAAAAAATCGATTTCTTTTTTAAATAGAGGTGAACCAGGTTGATGGTTGGATCATACCGGAATGCTTAAATGACTAGTTCACTGATTTTCTGGCTGAAAGGACTGATTCTATCTAGATTTATTAACCCTAGTTGTGCGTGTTTAAAGATATGTTATAAGTAGCTGAATAAAAATTACATCTGCTTAAATAAATTTTAGGTATCTTGATGCAATAAATATTTTAATGAGAAATTTTTCAATAATTCTCCCTAAAACGTACACCGTGACCTTTTTCATCTTTTTTTTTTTTTTGATCGGCATCACCTTTTTCATCTTGCTTTCTTTTTATCTCCATTAATATTCCAAAACTAGCGGTCCCCAACAGAACCAAACACAAACACAGAGAGAGGCATGGGTTGCTGTTTCCGGGGCTCAAGAACTCAGCCTCCCATGGCTCTCTCCTTTGAACAATACTCATCAGGACCACCACCACCGCCGAGAAACCTCCGGCAAGAAGTCCTGTTCCAAATCCCAGGATGCAGAGTTCACCTCATGGACGACGGCGAAGCCGTGGAGCTAGCACAGGGCCACTTCGAGATCGTCAGAATCGTGGACGACAACGAGTTACTAGCCACAATCGTGAGAATCGCCGGCGGCGAGCTTCAATGGCCGTTGACGAAGGACGAGCCGGTGGTGAAGCTGACGGCGGTGAGTTACCTGTTCTCATTGGCCGTAAAAGACGGCGAGCCTCTGAGCTATGGCGTGACGTTCTCGGAACAGAGTATTGGGAGCTTGGGGTTTTTGGATTCGTTCTTGAAGGATCATGCTTGCTTCACAGGTTTGAAATCGAGCAATACTAGGAAGAATGATCTTGATTGGAAGGAGTTCGCTCCCAGGGTTGATGATTATAATCATTTTCTGGCGAAGGCCATCGCCGGCGGTACTGGTCACATTGTTAGAGGTATCTTCACGTGTAGCAATGCCTATACAAACCAGGTTTGCTTCTTTACTTTTTCCATTACCCCTTTTTCAACATTCTTAAAAGAATAAAACCTTCAAATTACTCCGTTAATACTTTGCTCCTAAAGACAAATGTACATCTCAATTTTTTTTATCTCTCATGTATATTATTTTTTTAATTTTTTTATCTCTCATGTGTATTATTTTTTTAATTTTTTTATCTCTCATGTATATTATTTTTTTAATATGTGCGATGATGCGACTAATATGACTAGTTTCTAATTTAAATAATTAAAATAAGAGATGTTTTAGAGAAATTAATGTGTATCTTTTACAAATATCCAATGTAAGTGTACCTTCATACATGTGGATCAGTTATCTAACCCCAACATTTAGTTAGCACCCGAGAGTATAACATTTAGTTTATATATATATATATATGGTGAAATCTTATTTAGAACCATATCATCACATATAGTATCACATTAGAATTCAAATTAACCCAACTATGTTGGGTGTGCCTACAACTCTACATAGACACACTCCATTTAGTTCTTGTACACTTTCCAGAGGAAATAGATTAGGTATTAGTTACTTTTTCTGAAAAAAAAGTACCTCTATTTAAAATTTCATTAATTATAATTTTTATGGCTTTTTTTTTTTCGAATGTAATTCATAATATTAAATATGAGTAAGTTGCTGAGAACTTTGTTATATTTGGAGGAAAACATTGTAAAAAAGGAAAACGTTAATTAGCTGTCAATTAGAGCATATGCAATAGAAGGGGAAGACATAATAGCTAGAAGTGACAAGTTACTAGTGGCCCTACAAAGACTTTTCCCCCTTAACTACTACTGTAACCTGTCCGTTTGTTTTTTTTTAAAAGAAGTGTATTAATGGCATGATATTTGACGATATTACTTTGAGAACCCCACAATATCTGTATATTGTGCCAACAGCATATAAGTTTTTGTCTGCATGTCCGTGTTACACCATAAGTATGCTTGTTAAACTTGTGATCTAAAATTAGTCGGGAAAAAGCAGATCCAGAAAGGAGGAGAAACAATTCTAAAAGGTGGTGCTGAAGACAACAATGGCATCATGCGCAGAGATAGCAGGGGATACAGTAGTTCTGGTTCCACAAACAAGAACCAAATGAACAAGAACCTCAAACGGTACCCAAAACTAGTTCATATAGTTGATACACACTGTTATGACTCCCACAGAGAAGTGTGGTTTATTAAGTCCAAGGAGTTGTTCCACCCGATATGCTAGTATTTTGGAACGGGCTATCTCTTTGGACTTATGTTCATAACACATACATACATATATATATATATATGTTGGTCAGAAGGTAATGAAGATGTGAATGAATGTGGTAATGTAGGGCGAGGAATGTGTCGAAGATGACAGACAAGTTAAGCAAGTCATTGCTAAATGGGGTTGGAATAGTGAGTGGATCAGTGATGGGACCAGTTGTGAGATCCAAACCAGGGCAAGCTTTCTTGAGGATGCTTCCTGGCGAAGTGCTCTTGGCTTCTCTTGATGCAGTTAGTAAGTCAGTAATCTCAAGTTTTACAAAGATAAAAGTGGAGGGAATACTAGGAATAAAATCTTTCAAACATGATAAAAAAAATTATCATTTTTGGGAGTTTTCCTTTCTGATATTCCCCCCCCTAATTTTTCCTTCATCCAAACATAGGGTAATTAATTCAAGATTTATTATTACTGTTTGTTCTTAATATTCTATCCAATCCTAAATATAACAACTAGTGGGAATTTTTGTTTAAGTCGTAAACGTAAAACCTTAGTTCATTTTGTCTTCCAAATTCCTCCCTTAAACTATCCCTATTAATTGTAAATACTAAGATGGTTTTTTGTTGATGGAGTAGTATTTGACACATTTTCTTGCAAATTACCGACTTAACTAAATTTTCTTATATCAATAAATTAGTTATGTAGCTCATATATTTAAGACAAAGAGAGTATAATTTATGACTTATTCAAGTTTTTTAACGTTCTTAATGTTGTTTTCATGTGACAGACAAGGTTCTTGATGCTGCTGAAGCTGCTGAGAAACAGACATTTACTGCAACATCCCAAGCTGTAACCAGAACCGTCACTAACAGGTACTTAATTACTTAAGGGCTTGTTTGGCACGAGGGGAGGGGCGGGAAGGGAAAGTGGGCTGAGGGAAAAGTTTTTTGAGTTGAAGTTAAAAAAATTAGAGAAATGGTGTTAAAAATTTTTAATTAATTTTTCTTATTCTTTTATCTTATATACTCTATTTATTAAAATTTTATTACCCCACTTCTTCAATCTTATAAAATCCAACTCATAAAAATCTCCCGTCCCCTCCAAATCCCTCACACCAAACAGACCCTAAAAGTCTCTAAAAGTCATGGAATTGCTCAAGACAATATCATAGAAACCATATATGCAACAAATTTGTTAGGCCCATGATGAGTCATTTCATTTCCCCTTGGTAAAATATGTGAGCAACCTCTCTGGCCTTGTTGTGTCTTTGCTTTTGCTGAGTTTCTCAATTAAAATTCTGACCCGGATGTTATATAAGATGCTTATAATTGGACATATATTCAAATCAATCTAGCTAGTGTAGACTGTAGAGTATTAGTAACTTTGGCTTTACTTTTTCCCCATTTTTTATAGTAAAAAGGAAGGGAAAATGACATCAAGAGTCCAATTAAAGAAAACAATATCAGAAAAGTCACATAACTTATCAATAATAACTCCTTCACTTGTTAATGACTGCTCTTTCACTTGTTATTGACAAGTTATAAGATTTTTATGATATTATTTTCCTTAATTGAAACCTTGATGTCATTTTCTCTAAAAAGAATTAGAAAAATTAAAGTGTGATTAGCGTAAACATGCCATTTAATTAATGGAGTCGCATGTTAGGCACATAACATGCTTATTTACATTTGATGGGTTAAAAATACACCACAATATAATTAAAAATAATCATATTGACATAAAAAAATCAAAAAAACTATTGACCTTCTATGATGATTGATGAGCTTGTTGCTTGACCCAACATGCCATAAGGGTTTTTTTTGTTTTTTCATATTTTTATGGATTTGCTCCATGCTCAAACTTCTATGGGTTGTAAAAGCACGTATTTACATGGTTATATCCTCATTTGTACCCTTAAATCAATGTGGCAAATTAAAACCCAACTGTTCTTTCTAACCTCTTGATTCTCTCTCTTTTAATGGGCTTAAAGTTGTTGGGCCTTCAATGCAATGTAAAAAATCGTGGTACTGTTTAGACACTTTGTAGACTACATGGACACCACCTTGATGATGACAATAGATTACGTGTATGACGTGATTGCCGTCCTGAGTTCATATCAATACACTCCCCAGTCCGTTGTTATAACATAAAATCTAAATAACCGAATTACATAATCTAAAGAAATTATAAAAATTAGTTAAAAATATAATCTAAAGAAATTATAAAAATTAGTTAAAAATAATAAATATATAAAAATATATATTATTTTAAATATGCCTTTATTTATAAGTGGGTAAGTAAGAGAGAGTAATAATAAAAGAAACGATGAAAGGTAATGTGTAGGAAAAATTAATTAGGGATAAATTATATTCAATACTCATACAACCTTAAAGTGAATCTTATAAAAAGGGATGGATGAATTAAAACAAATTGGATTTTATAAGAAGGGAAGAAGGGAGAACTTTTTGTTTTTTGTGTTTTTTTGGTTTAATCTTGTGTGATGTATATAACATGATTTAGAATGGTGGATGAACAGGTTTGGAGATGATGCAGGCGAAGCTACAGAGCACGTGCTTGCAACTGCAGGACATGCCGCTAACACTGCATGGAACGTTTTTAAGATACGAAAGGCCATCAATCCAGCTTCTTCAGTCAAAACTGGAGTCCTTAAAACTGCAGCCAAGGCGACAAGCTTCAGATAAATCCAATTTATTGGTGAATTTCTTAGTAAGCACAATACTGTATTACCCAAAGTAATGGGAAACTGGTTGATGAATATCTTGTTGGTTCTGTTAATGTGATGGTTTGCTTTATATTTTTCACGTCTTTTTATATACCATTTTTTATCTCGTATATTATTTCTCTCCTTTTTATTATTCTAATTTCTTATAATTTATTAAATTTCAGTGTAATTATATTGTGATGTGTGTGAATGCGTAGAACAATCATGTCTAATATAAATTTATTTAGATATCAGGAATATCTTCTTTGGACCCCATTTACATCTTCAGCAATAATATTTTCTAGATCAATTAATTAACTAATTGATACGGTAGCAACTAATTCAGACGCCTTGTTTTTCGGTTGCATACTTTTTTGAAAAGATAAATATTTAAAAAATTCTTATATGCATTTTGATTAAAATAAAGTTTTAAGAGTCAAACTTAACTAACAACCTATTGGTTTATGTGGATGAAAATAGTATCCCAAATATATAAGTATAGTTTGTACAACATACATCTTAACTTTAATTTATGTTTATATGAGTTTTTTAAATAAATAGAAAATCTGTGTATTTAAAATAAAACTACGAGTGATTCGAGTATTTTACTTTTATAATTATTTACAGAAAAACAAATGAAGCACACACGAATATAATGTGAAGCATTGAAAAAAATAGAGGATGACATTAAATGTGTGCACAATTCCCAATAGAAATTTAAATCTTGATTCACCAAATGAGAAACTAACCCTTTCTACGAGACCAATCCTCCTATTAGGTCAACAATTGTCTCTCGATATTGTTTAACCTGTACCAAAGTATTGGTTGGATTTGTTTTAGGCCCAAGTAGTTCGGGCCCAAACCTGAATGGGCTTCTTGTCGTCAACCTATTGTTGACCGAGATGGTTCTGCCTATTGGCTATTGCAAATATTTTTAACTGCTAACCTTCTGATAAAGCTCAGTTATGTATTTGTCTTGTTTCCTTTGCCGTTATGTAACTTGAATACTATAAACTCTCAATTTACTTGATTCTATTTAGTTCTCGTATATTTAAAAAAAGTAAAGTCTCCCCATTTTGCTGATGAGTTTGATGTATAGAAATTTTTTTTTTAAGAAAAGGAAAAGACCAGGAAAAGTGTATTCTTTTTAACGTGTTTAATAATCTTCCAATATAATTTTAACACACTTTTAATTTTGCACTACTACATATTCGCGCATATATAACGCTTAAAAAATAACAGTTACAATAAATAAATGTCATATATGTCAAGGTGGAGGTGACATAAGAATATATAATGTTAAAACTTAACGGTTAGTTATACATACCGTCAAGTATTGCGAGGCGGAATTCACGAAAACATAAATATAAGGGTTGTAGTTAATAACCATAATTTATTTAGTGACAAAAATAACGATTCTTACGAAATAACTGTCATGTAACACTTACAAACGATTCGTCTTCCAATCTCTTACATCAGTAAAGACAAAATATAATGGTCTTCAGAAACAACCAACATATAATACTTTTATAACCCTTCGTAATATTGTCGGACCTTCATAAGTCATAACCTTTCATAACATTCGCTAAATCTCTATTTAAACTCACATATTTCTTGTGATTCTTACTACTTTTCTTTATCGGTCTCCTCCTTCTCTCCATCATGTCAAGATCCCAAGGAGCTCCTCTGCCACCACTGTCACGCCCTTACTTTTTCCATTACCCCTTTTTCAACATTCTTAAAAGAATAAAACCTTCAAATTACTCCGTTAATACTTTGCTCCTAAAGACAAATGTACATCTCAATTTTTTTTATCTCTCATGTATATTATTTTTTTAATATGTGCGATGATGCGACTAATATGACTAGTTTCTAATTTAAATAATTAAAATAAGAGATGTTTTAGAGAAATTAATGTGCATCTTTTACAAATATCCAATGTAAGTACCTTCATACATGTGGATCAGTTATCTAACCCCAACATTTAGTTAGCACCCGAGAGTATAAAATTTAGTTTATATATATATATATATATGTTGAAATCTTATTTAGAACCATATCATCACATATAGTATCACATTAGAATTCAAATTAACCCAACTATGTTGGGTGTGCCTACAACTCTACATAGACACACTCCATTTAGTTCTTGTACACTTTCCAGAGGAAATAGATTAGGTATTAGTTACTTTTTCTGAAAAAAAGTACCTCTATTTAAAATTTCATTAATTATAATTTTTATGGCTTTATTTTTCGAATGTAATTCATAATATTAAATATGCGTAAGTTGCTGAGAACTTTGTTATATTTGGAGGAAAACATTGTAAAAAAGAAAAACGTTAATTAGCTGTCAATTAGAGCATATGCAATAGCAGGGGAAGACATAATAGCTAGAAGGGACAAGTTACTAGTGGCCCTACAAAGACTTTTCCCCCTTAACTACTACTGTAACCTGTCCGTTTGTTTTTTTTAAAAGAAGTGTATTAATGGCATGATATTTGACGATATTACTTTGAGAACCCCATAATATCTGTATATTGTGCCAACAGCATATAAGTTTTTGGCTGCATGTCCGTGTTACACCATAAGTATGCCTGTTAAACTTGTGATCTAAAATTAGTCGGGAAAAAGCAGATCCAGAAAGGAGGAGAAACAATTCTAAAAGGTGGTGCTGAAGACAACAATGGCATCATGCGCAGAGATAGCAGGGGATACAGTAGTTCTGGTTCCACAAACAAGAACCAAATGAACAAGAACCTCAAACGGTACCCAAAACTAGTTCACATAGTTGATACACACTGTTATGACTCCCACGTCAGGGAAGTGTGGTTTATTAAGTTCAAGGAGTTGTTCCACCCGATATGCTAGTATTTTGGAACGGGCTATCTCTTTGGACTTATGTTCATAACACATACATATATATATATGGTGGTCAGAAGGTAATGAAGATGTGAATGAATGTGGTAATGTAGGGCGAGGAATGTGTCGAAGATGACAGACAAGTTAAGCAAGTCATTGCTAAATGGGGTTGGAATAGTGAGTGGATCAGTGATGGGACCAGTTGTGAGATCCAAACCAGGGCAAGCTTTCTTGAGGATGCTTCCTGGCGAAGTGCTCTTGGCTTCTCTTGATGCAGTTAGTAAGTCAGTAATCTCAAGTTTTACAAAGATAAAAGTGGAGGGAATACTAGGAATAAAATCTTTCAAAAATGATAAAAAAAATTATCATTTTTGGGAGTTTTTCTTTCTAATATTCTCCCCCTAATTTTTGCTTCATCCAAACATAGGGTAATTAATTCAAGATTTATTATTAGTGTTTGTTCTTAATATTCTATCCAATTCTAAATATAACAGCCAGTGAGAATTTTTATTTAAGTCGTAAATATAAAACCTTAATTCATTTTATCTTCCAAATTTTCTGCCCCTTGAACTATCCCTATTAATTGTAAATAATAAGATGGTTTTTTATTGATGGAGTAGTATCTAACACATTTTCTTACAAATTACCGACTTAACTAATTTTTTTTATATCAACAAATTATTTATGTAGCTCATATATTTAAGACAGAGAGAGTATAATTTATGACTTATTCAAGTTTTTTAACGTTCTTAATGTTGTTTTCATGTGACAGACAAGGTTCTTGATGCTGCTGAAGCTGCTGAGAAACAGACATTTACTGCAACATCCCAAGCTGTAACCAGAACCGTCACTAACAGGTACTTAATTACTTAAGGGCTTGTTTGGCATGAGGGGAAGGGCGGGGAGGGAAAGTGAGCGGAGAGAAAATTTTTTTGAGTTGAATTTAAAAAAATTAGGGAAATGGGGTTAAAAATTTTTAATTAATTTTTCTTACTCTTTTATCTTATATACTCTATTTATTAAAATTTTATTACCCCACTTCTTCAATATTTTAAAATCCAACTCATAAAAATCTCCCGTCCCCTCCAAATCTCTCACATCAAACAGACCCTAAAAGCCATGGAATTGCTTAAAACAATATTATAGAAACCATATATGCAACAAATTTGTTAGGCCCCTGAAAGTTAGCTGAGTCATTTCATTTCCCCTTGGTAAAATATGTGAGCAACCTCTCTGGCCTTGTTGTGTCTTTGCTTTTGCTGAGTTTCTCAATTAAAATTCTGACCCGGATGTTATATAAGATACTTATAATTGGACATATATTCAAATCAATCTAGCTAGTGTAGACCGTAGAGTACTAGTAACTTTGGCTTTATTTTTTCCCCATTTTTTATAGTAAAAAGGAAGGGAAAATGACATCAAGATTCCAATTAAAAAAAATAATATCAGAAAAGTCACATAACTTATCAACGATAGCTCCTTCACTTGTTAATGTCTACTTTTTCACTTGTTATTGACAAGTTATGAGATTTTTATGATATTATTTTCCTTAATTGAAACCTTGATGTCATTTTCCCTAAAAAGAATTAGAAAAATTAAAGTGTGATTAGCATAAACATGCCATTTAATTAATGGAGTCACATGTTAGGCACATACATGCTTATTTACATTTGATGGGTTAAAAATACACCACAATATAATTAAAAATAATCATATTGACATAAAAAAATCAAAAAAACTATTGAACTTCTATGATGATTGATGAGCTTGTTGCTTGACCCAACATGCCATAAGGGTTTTTTTTTTTCCCATATTTTTATGGATTTGCTCCATGCTCAAACTTCTATGGGTTGTAAAAGCACGTATTTACATGGTTAGACACTTTGTAAAAAATCGTGGTACTGTTTAGACACTTTGTAGACTACATGGACACCACCTTGATTTTTTTTTTTTTGCCAGTACAGGACGCCACCTTGATGATGACAATAGATTTCGTGTATGACGTGATTGCCGTCCTGAGTTCATATCAATACACTCCCCAGTCCTCATTTGTTTTTTGTGTTTTTTTGTTTAATCTTGTGTGATGTATATAACATGATTTAGAATGGTGGATGAACAGGTTTGGAGATGATGCAGGCGAAGCTACAGAGCACGTGCTTGCAACTGCAGGACATGCCGCTAACACTGCATGGAACGTTTTTAAGATACGAAAGGCCATCAATCCAGCTTCTTCGGTCAAGACTGGAGTCCTTAAAACTGCAGCCAAGGCGACAAGCTTCAGATAAATACTCATAAATCCAATTTACTGGTGAATTTATTAGTAAGCACAAAACTGTATTACCCAAAGTAATGGGAAACTGGTTGATGAATATCTTGTTGGTTCTGTTAACGTGATGGTTTGCTTTATATTTTTCACCTCTTTTAATATACCTGTTTTTATCTCGTATATTATTTCTCTCCTTTTTATTATTCTAATTTCTTATAATTTATTACATTTCAGTGTAATTATATTGTGATGTGTGTGAATGTGTAGAACAATCATGTATAATATAAATTTATTTAGATATCAGGAATATCTTCTTTGGACCCCATTTACATCTTCAGCAATAATATTTTCTAGATCAATTAATTAACTAATTGATTAGGTAGCAACTAATTCAGACGCCTTGTTTTTTGGTTGCATACTTTTTTGAAAAGATAAATATATAAAAAAATTTTTATGTTAAACAAGGGCATTTTGATTAAAATAAAGTTTAAGAGTCAAACTTAACTGACAACCTATTGGTTCATGTGGATGAAAATAGCATCCTAAATATATAAGGATAAAAATAGTATCCCAAATATACAAGTATAGTTTGTGTAACATACATTTTAACTTTAATTTAGATTTATACGAGTTTTTTTAAATAAATAGGATATATGTGTAATTAAAGTAAAACTACAATTCGAGTATTTTACTTTTGTAATTATTTTCAGAAAAACAATGAAACACACACTAACATAATGTGGAGCATTGAAAAAGTAGAGGATGACATTAAATGTGAGCACAATTTCTAATAGGAATTCAAACCTTGATTTATTAAGTGAGATACTAGCCCTTTCTATGAAACCAATCCTCCTGTTAGGCCAACAATTGTCTCTTGATATTGTTTAACCTGTACCAAAGTATTGGTTGGATTTGTTTTAGGCCCAAGTAGTTCGGGCCCAAACCTGAATGGGCTTCTTGTCTTCAACATATTGTTGGCCGAGATGGTTTTGTCTATTGGCCATTGCAAATATTTTCAACTGCTACATTTAGGGTTGCTTCAACCTCTGATAAAGCTCAGTTTTGTATTTGTCTTATTTCCGTTGCTGTTATGTAACTTGAATGCTATAAACTCTCAATTTACTTAATACTATTTAGTTCTCGTACATTTAAAAAAAGTGAAGTCTCTCCAATTTTTTTTGACAAACATCTAATTTCTTTATTTCTCTTCTATTCCTTTTTTGTAGGCACCATTTAGGAGATAAAATAGGTGAGATATTAAAATAAGGTGAATGGGTATGGGGCAATGTTATCTAAAGTTTTCAGTGTTAAATAACGATCATTGGAAATTCTTCACATGACTTGATGAAAAATCAAATCTTCCTTTCCTCTTCTTCTATTCAGTATATGCTCCTACCATCCTTGAAAAGATAGAAGGATAATACTAATAGGTACTCAATTCAAATCTTGATGGAAGCTGAACTTGATCCATGGCTTTGGCCCGGGGCTTCATGCATATTACCTAAGGCCTTTGTCTAAATAAATCTCTCTTATAACTTGTTGACCGTAGGATCTTCAAATACTCTTCCACTGACACTACAAAAAAAACTGTGATTTAGTAGTAGTTAAAAAGGTGTATTTGTAACTCCCTACCTTAAAAACTGTATTTATAATCGTAATTATATTCGGATTTTGAAATTTAAGTAAAATAGAGACCAATAATCATCAAAAGTCATTTACAATCCCTTCCTTACGGGAGGATTTTCACAAATTCTTTCAAAACCTTTCGCCTTATCCTGTTCTCAAATTCACGTTTCAAATATAACTACCCTGTGCAGTTATGTCACATTTATACATATCAGAGTGTATAGCAAAAATCCCCGGCAACCCCCGGGTTTCATTTATATACTAAAGGATTTAAAGCTTCCTAAATAGGGGATTACACAACCATATTCACAATATTATTTACATCTCAAAAAGAATATACAGTAATCACATCCAAAACAAATAACCAACAGTCCAAAATGTAAAATGTCTCTACAAGGTCCTAACCGCTCCTGGTTGCCCGCTTCTCTTTGAAGCCACTTGCCCTGTCTGATGGTTAGTCAAAGGAAAGAATGAGATTCAAAAGAATCCCAGTAGTAACTAATCACTCATACAATGTTTAAACACATAGCATATATGATCATGTTAAGCAGCAACACAATAGTGCATGGCTCACGCCACATACGATAGCACTCACGGCTGTATTCACAATGCGATAGCTTTCGCTGTGATCACTATCCCTGCTTTCGTGGCAAACACTATACCAGCTTCCGCTGTAATCACTATGCCCGCTTTCGCGATATACACTATGCAGCAGCATCACATGAAGTGACTTGAAGTTCTCTTCCAACTAACTTTGCATACTCGAGTAGTGACTTGAAGTGAAGTGTGAGAAAAGCATTTCATGTTATTCGAGTATTACCTTCAGGTTTTGACTTACCACAGTGAGTTACTCGAGTAGCTCCTCGAGTAACATTGGCAGGGTTGAAAATGCCGAGAGCAACACATTTCTTGAAATAGAGTAACTCGAGTACAGACTCGAGTATCATTGGCAGGGTTGAAAATGCCGAGAGTAACACATTTCTTGAAATAGAGTAACTCGAGTATAGACTTGAGTATCATTGGCAGGGTTGAAAATGCTGAGAGTAACTTGAAGTCTTTGACATGGTTACTCGAGTACTTACTCGAGTAACGTTGGCAGGCCGAGAGCAACTATCAGT
This sequence comes from Inga leiocalycina, assembly GCA_963242795.1. NCBI lineage: Eukaryota > Viridiplantae > Streptophyta > Magnoliopsida > Fabales > Fabaceae > Inga > Inga leiocalycina. The sequence continues at coordinate 64,220,735 of OY725320.1, forward strand.
GATTTACCTGGTTACTCGAGTAGCTCCTCGAGTAACGTTGGCAGGCCGAGAGCAACTTTGAGTCATTTACCTTCTTACTCAATTACTTACTCGAGAAAAGTTGGCAGGTTACTTGAAGGTTGACCTGGTTACTTCAAGTTTCTGTTTCATTACTCGAGTACGTACTCGAGTAACCCTTTAGAAAACTTGCTAGTGATGAAGTTTCTCAGCCTTTCTCTTGGCCTTTCTTCATTACTCCAATGCTTACTTCAAGTAATGATTTGCCCTGTTATTACTTTGTTCAAACTTATTTGTTTATCAAATCTTTTTCATACCATCCTTTGTTATCATCAAAACATGAGAGATCTAACATTCTCCCCCTTTTTGATGATGACAAAACTTGGTGATTTTGAGCAAGATTTTTAAAATTAAGTTCTCAATTAAACACTTCTTGAATTCAATGATAATTTTGAAAACCTTGTTAAGTTTAAATTCAAAGTGTTTTGGAAAAGGTTGAAATCAACATATTCACCTTGCATACATAACAAACTCATTAGTCCCACAATGTATTATAATTTAAAAGCTTAAATGGACTTGAAATGAAATTATAACTTAAGGAAACTTGCATTAAGCTTAAACATTACATTACAAGATGAAAAATAAGTTGAAAAGCTCCCTAAATCCCATATACACCCATATACCCAAAATGACTCAGAAACTTCCACAAAATCACTCTCAAGCTCTTCTCCCCCTTTTGTCTTCATCAATCAAGTGGAGGACTAGAAGGCTTGACCATAGAGATAGGTTTCACAGGAATAACCAAAGGGCCATCTGAACTCAGAGAATCAAAAGAAGAACTTGAAGATTCTGGTTCAGGAAGATTAAGTGGAGGGATATGGATGTCATCTCTGGGAGGAATAGGAGAAGGCTAGTAGACAATCATAGTAGTAGTCTCAACCTCTTCAGTAGCACTTGGAGTATGATGATCAGAGGATGAGGGAGAGATTTCCTCTGTATGAGTAGGAGATGGAATAGGTATAGGAGAGGGTTCAGGCTGAGGTTTGGGTGGTGAATCCTCAATAATGATATGTATGGTCTCATTGGTTTCAGGGTTGTCCACTGAACATAGGATATCTCTGGGTCTTGTTCCAGGTGGACTAGAAACTGGAGGTTCAGGAATAGTTGGCTCTTCTTCAGTATGAGGAAGGTCAGATGGAATGTTCTCTGGAGGTGGTATATTCTCTGGAGGTGAGAAAACCTCATGTGCAGATGATGGACTAGAAGAAGGTCCAGGACCCAAAGAGTCCAATCTTGCCAGAATTAACTTTAAAGTCTCACCCTGGGCACGTTGCTCAGCAAGCAACTTTTCGTGCCTCTTATCCATTCTCTCAACCAACTCAGTCATCTTGCCATTCATGTGTGTTATCAGCTCAGCATTGGTGTTGGCAATGTCTACATGGAATCCTCTGAGCATATTCTCCATAAAGTGTTGGAGTGTGGCATTGAGGAAAGAGGGTGAAGAGGTAGTGGCGGTTGGAGCTGAAGACTGAGTGTCATCTAATTTACTCGTCTCAGCCTCGGTCTTCTTCTTCTTCTTAGATCCAGACTCCAGAGGACTCTTGAGAGGAATATCAATGTTGAGCTTGCCAATTTGATTTCTCCCAACTGGAGTTACTCTCTCAATATGCTCTTTCCTCTCTAAGTACAATATCTTATTTTCCTTCAGAATGAGTGAAACAATCTGAGGATATGGCATAGGCGTAGTAGCTTTCCTATCTACTCTGTACCTCTTCATCTCAGAAAATATGTACTTCCCCAAATCTTTTTGTTCCTTCAGGAGTAAGGAAGCAAACCATCTGTAGTCCCGATCAGAAAAGTGGGTATAGTTGTTAGCCTTGTTCACAAGGGATCTAGAGTAGATATACCATAGAACCCTGTGATGATCACACATGTCACTAGGTTTGAAGTTCAAAGGGCCTACAAGCTCACCAGGTTTAAGGACAGAGAAAATTTGGTTTGAATCAAGTTTAGAGTAAATGTCATCTGGTGGGTTCTCTATTCCTAACCACAGATTGATCCTAGAAGGTGAGATAAGTATCTTTTGGCCTCTAATAATAGTAGTCATTTCTTCCTCAGCTGAAGTTCTATTTGGTTCATCTAGAATCTCAAGATTGCAGTAAAAGTGTGTGACTACTTTGGTGCAAAAAGGAAGCTTAATAGATAGCCAAGGCATAAAAGGTTCCAGAAAGGGACTAAGATCATACTTCAATACCTCCTGAAGTACTTTGAGGTCCACATAGTGAGTCTTGCATACTTTTCTCCTTGAGAACTGAGTGAGATACTTGTGGGACTCCTCTAGCTTTTTGACATTAAACCCCTTTGGAGGTTTAGTGATCTCCTCTTCTGGCAATATAGATTTCTTTGAAGATTGCCCCTTCTCAAGCTGATCTAGAATGCCAGCCATTGCCTTGGTCATATTCACATCATATTTGGGCTTTTTGGATGGTTTAGGTGTGAAAGAGGGAGTGGAAGAATCCGAAGGTGGAGGGGAAAGAGACTTGGCACTTTTGCCTCTCCCTGTAGAGGTGCTCTTCTTGGATTGAGCCCTTGTAACCACTGGCTCTTTAATCACAACACCTTTTGGTTTCAGTTGAGGTTTGGGTTGGATTTTTGCTTTTGACCTAGGTGTGAGTTTTCTTCTCTTTCTGGGAGGAGAAGAAAGAGAGTCAGAGAGTTGTGGGGATCCAGAAGAATCTGTGGGAGTGAGGTTTTTGGTTCTAACCATTTTGAATCAGTGAAAGTTTTGAAAACTCAGAAAAATAGAGTGAAAAACGCGATATAGGGCACAGTGAATCTGAGCAGAATAGGAGGTTTTTGGAGTTAAAAATCGATGGGTTTTGACGGAAATCAAGTAGGGAAGAGATTGTGAAAAGTTTTTCAGAGAGGACTGGGTGATTTACTCGAGGAGATTTTGTGGAAATGACCGAGTTTGCGACAGATAAAGACCTAGAATCCGACGTTACTCGAGGCCTTACTCGAGTAAATATTATGTTTACTCGAGTGATCATATAGAAAATTTCTAAAATAATTTATTTAAATTACGTACCTGGCATGAATAATATTGTAATTATCCATGTATGTTCCCTCTATCATTTTATAACCATTTTAGAGCAGATTTGAGTCGATTCTCATCAAATTTGTGATCTGGACTTGCAGTTACTCGAGGCCTTACTCGAGTAACCTTCAAGTTTACTCGAGGCTCTCCTCGGGTAACCTGTCATTTCTAGTTTGGACTGTTCATTTCTCACCAAATGAACCGTTTGATTTAAAATCCAGGTAACTTGATATGTTACTTCCAATTTTGGAAGACCATTACTCGAGTATATACTTGAGTAAAGTGCTCTTTTACTTCAAGTAGTTCCTTGGGTAATGCTTCACTGTCAGTCATTACTTGAAGTTGGCACTCCAGTAAAGGTGTCCTCTGATAACCTCTGTTTTTATTTCTCAAAACAGAGTTTCAATCTTCCTGCAAAACAAGTTTCTACATACTCCGATGCTTAAATTAGTAATCATCAAAACATTATCAAATATCTTTATCTAACATTATAAGAGACTTATAATTCATTGGGATTTACCATTCCCAATTCTCTTCTAATGTATATAAATTGATCTTTTGCAAGTGGTTTAGTGAAGATATCAGCTAGTTGAAGATAAGTAGGAATGAATATCACTTTCACATCTTTCTTTTGGACATGATCTCTGATGAAATGATATCTAACATCGATATGCTTGGTTCTAGAATGTTGAACTAGATTTTTCGCCAAGCTTATGGTACTGGTATTGTCACAATAGATTGTTATTTCTTTGAGATAAATACCAAGATCTTGTAGTTGTTGTTTTAACCATATCACTTGTGCACAACAACTTGAGACTGCAACATATTCGGCTTCCGTTGATGAAAGAGACACTGTATTTTGTTTCTTGCTGAACCATGATACAAGGGATCCTCCAAGAAATTTTCCTTGTCCACTGGTGCTCTTTCTATCCGTCTTGTATCCTCCATGATCAGAATCTGAATATGCAACTAGATATTCATTTCTTCCTTTGGGATACCACAGACCCAATTCTAGTGTGTCAGCAAGGTATCTAAAGATTTGTTTGACAGTTTCGGCATGCGATTCCTTTGGTGCTGATTGATATCTTGCACATATGCCAACACTAAATTAGATGTCCGGTCTGCTTGTTGTGAGATAGAGTAATGATCCAATCATTCCTTTGTATTTCGTGATGTTGTAGTCTTTCCCTTTGACATCAGCATCAAGCAACGTAGTCATTGACATCTTTCAAATACTTCTTGAACAACTCTTTCAAATACTTCTTGAAGTCAAAGGTGTGTCCGTTCCATTTGCTTCATCCATTCCATACTTCTTGAACAACTCTTTCAAATACTTTGTCTGAGATATGAAGATTCCATTCTTTCTTTGTTTGATTTGCAAACCAAGAAAGAAATTCAATTCTCCCATCATTGACATCTCAAACTCTCCTTGCATTATCTCAGAAAATTCCTTACACATAGATTCATTAGTAGCACTGAAAACAATATCATCAACATATATTTGAACAGTTAAAATATCATCACGTTTTCGTTTTATAAAAAATGTTGTATCAACTTTTCCCCGTACAAAACCTTGATCAATAAGAAATTTACTGAGCCTTTCGTACCATGCTCTAGGAGCTTGTTTTAAATCATATAAAACCTTTTTAAGTTTGAAAACATGGTCTGGTTTAGTTACATCTTCAAAACCTGGAGGTTGTTCTACGTATACTTCTTCCATGATCTAACCATTTAGAAATGCACTCTTTACATCCATTTGATAGAGTTTGAATCCTTTAATGCGTGCAAAGGCTAAGAGTATGCGTATAACTTCCAATCTAGCCACTGGAGCATACGTTTCCTCATAATCAATCCCTTCTTCCTGATTATAGCCTTTGGCCACCAATCTTGCCTTGTTTCTGACAATAATTGCGGATTCATCGAGTTTGTTCTTGAATACCCATTTAGTTCCAATGATCGGATGATCTTTGGGTCGGGGTACCAAATCCCAAACTTGATTTCTTTCAAATTGATTTAATTCTTCTTGCATTGCTATAACCCAATCATTGTCTGATAGGGCTTCATCAATGTTAGAAGGTTCAATCTCAGAAATGAATGCAGAAAAACTTACTTCATTGAAAATTCTATTTCTAGTTTTGATCCCTTCATTCACATCTCCTATGACTTGATCTAAGGGATGACTTTTATTGTATTTCCATGCTCTAGGTTGTCCTAGTGATTGCTCTTCTTCATTGGTTTCATCAACTTCTGGAATAAGAGATTTAGAAATAGATTGATCATTTTCTTGATTTAAAACAACTTCCTGTTCTTCATCAATGGTTTTGTCAGAGGATTCAAATTCATCAAATACAATATGAATTGATTCTTCAACAACACATGTTCTTTTGTTAAAAACTCTATATGCTTTACTTCAGTTAGAATATCCTAGGAAAATTCCTTCATCAATTTTAGAATCAAATTTTCCTAAGTTATCTTTACCATTATTATGAATGAAACACTTACAACCGAAGATGTCTAGATGAGCAATGTTTGGCTTCCTTCCTTTGTAAAGCTCGTATGGTGTCTTTCCAAGTTTTGTTTTAATATATGCTCTATTTGAAATATAGCATGCTGTACTCATAGCATCAGCCTAGAAAACTTGAGACATGTTCTTTTCATTTAACATTGCTCTAGCCATTTCAGTGAGTACTCTATTCTTACGTTCCACGACTCCATTTTGTTGAGGCGTCCTTGGAGCAGAGAAATTGTGATCAATGCCATTAGTATCACAATATTCTTCAAAGGCTTGATTTTCAAATTCTCCACCATGATCGGTCCTAATACCTGCAATGGACATACCTTTCTCATTTTGCACTTTCTTGGCAAAGACAATAAATTCTTCAAAGGTTTCATCTTTTGATGATAGAAAAATAACCCATGTAAATCTGGAGAAATCATCAACAATAACCAATGAATATAAGTTACCACCAAGACTCTTTACTCTTGCTGGGCCAACTAAATCCATATGTAATAATTGTAGTGGTCTATTTGTTGAAATCTCATTTTTCAATTTGAAAGATGATTTATTTTGTTTACCCTTTTGACATGCGTCACAAATCAAGTCATTTTTGAAAGTTACTTTGGGTAATCCAAGGACTAAATCCTTTTTGAGTAATTTGCCCAATTGATGCATATTGACATGAGCCAATCTCTTATGCCATAGCCAACTTTCATCGGTATTACTCAGAAAACAATTTTCAGATTCATTTCTACTAATATCTAAAGTATAACAATTACCTTCCCTTTTTGCTCTGAGCTTAGCCTTGACATTCTTCTTATCAAGTAGTAAGTCATTTTTGTTGATAATTAGACATTCCTCTGAGTCAAATATTACCCAGTTGTTTTTGTCTGCACTTTGACTTACACTCAGCAAGTTATGGCATAATCCTTCGTCATAGTATACATCTTTGACTTGTATGCCTTTGTCATTTTTTATTTCGCCAATTCCTGCTATCCTTTTGGTTTGATTTCCTCCAAATTTGAACTTTCCACCTTCTTTAGGTTGTAATTTGGTAAAACTTTCGAAATCACCGGTCATATGTCTTGAGCATCCACTGTCTATGTACCATTTATTGTTTTTGGATGCCTTGAGACAGATCTGCAATTAAATACGATTAATTCTTAGGTACCCACTTCTTTTAGGTACCCATTTGTAGGTTCCTATCATTCCTTTCTTCTTATGAATGCATGAAGATGTATAATGACCTTTTCGATTACAGTAGTTACAAAATGCAAAAGGATTTGATGTATGCACAGAATGCTGAAAATAATTCAAATATGACTTACCTCCTGCTTTCTTTCCACCTTTCCTTCTATATGATTTTGGATCATATCCAATTCTAGATCGGTCATTTACAAATCGTTGAGCTTTTAAAATAACATTTAGCATCTCACTTCCTTATGTAAATTTTTCAAGAATTTTCGTGAGATCAGTGTTTTTCTTTTTCAAAGAAGAACAATTTTCACAATCCTTTTCTGAACTTTCTTTAAGTTCAATTTCAAGAGCTTTGTTTTTCTTTTTGAAAACAATTAATTCTTTAACTACTTTGATGAATTCAGAATGTAAAGCATTATATTCAGAAAGTAATTCGTCATAGGTAGGATCAAAATCATTTACCTCCTCTTCGGTTTCTTCTTGAGCAATCTCCAGAGCTTCCCATATTTCCTTTGTTGTTGGAAGTGTGCAAATTCTGAAATATTCACTTTGACTCAAAGCACTTTGTAACATCAGAATTGCCTTGCTGTTGAGAGTGTTAAGTTTCTTGTCATTCTCATCATATTCCGCTGGAGTCTTGGGAATTTTCTGAGAATCTACAATCTTTGTAGGTTGATAGTTTCCACTCTCAATCACATCCCATAGCCCATATTCAGTAGCCATCATGAATACTCTAAACTTTGCTTTCCAGAAAGAAAAGTGTTCGCCACTGAAACCTGGAGGTCTAGTGATGGATGCTCCGTCGGGAAGAATTCCTTCACCCATGCTTGCCATTGGATCCTTCTTAGGTATTTATACCTTAACAAGAAGACCTACGCTCTGATACCAAATGTTATAGCAAGCGTTTCACCGAAGAGGGGGGGTGAATTGGGTGATACTAAAATTTCATTGCAAATATAAAAACTTGACGGTGAATATAAAGCAATCAAGAGTAAGGAGAAATATCACCGAAGTGTACACCGAGAGTTATACTGGTTCGGCCACAACCACTTTGACCTACGTCCAGTCCTCAGAGCTTCTTTGAGAGTTTCACTATAACTTCCAAGATTCAGTGGGTTCTTGGTACCTCAGTACAAGCAAGTTCCTTCGCCTCGACACTCGCTCCCCCTTACAAGTTGTAATCCAATCCCAACTCAAGGTTCCACAACCTTAAGTTACCTCAATAACAAAATATTGAGTTTGAATGAAATATCTCTCTCACAGAGTGAATAAGAATCACTGAAGCATAGAATTACAAGTATAATGTAAAACAGAGTGATGAACTTGATAATGCGTTCATGTGTTTGTTCTTGTTCTATATCTCCTCTGTTTAGATGTTCCCGTATATATAGATGTGTTGGTAATGATTGTTGGAACGTTTTTCTTCATTCCCATTAGAGTGTGCGCAGACACTGTTGACTTTTCCAATATTTGAAAAATATCCGTTTGTGGTAGGTGACGGTAGGTAGCATTTGAACGTTGCATTTGACTTTCCTTATTTGGTAAGATCTCTTCATTGTTTATCTGTGGATATGCTAAGAATACTAATACAATGAAAGGTTAATCACATAGGAAACAAATCAATGAACGTTGGACAGATTTATGAATTTCTGAACTTGCATACTCGAGTATTCATTAAAGTTTACTTGAGTACTTACTCAAGTATCATAATGATGAACTGCAAGTTAATAAATTAGCATTGCTTTACTCGGGTAGTGAATAGAGTAAACAAAATTACAAACCTCTGGAAATACCTGTTTATTCGGGTACTTACTCAAGTATGGCACACTTTTCTTCATAAGTTACTCGAGTAGCAACTTGAGTAAACTCTCAAATAAACTTTATGTTACTCGATGCTTCACTCCAGTAATGTTGGCAGGATTTCAAGGCCGAGAGTACTTCAAGTTTGATTACCATGTTACTCGAGTACTTACTCGAGTAAACATAAATTTTCTGCATAGCTTACTCGGGTAGTGACTTGAAGTTCTCTTCCAACTAACTCTGCATACTCGAGTAGTGACTTGAAGTGAAGTGTGAGAAAAGCATTTCATGTTATTCGAGTATTACCTTCAGGTTTTGACTTACCACAGTGAGTTACTCGAGTAGCTCCTCGAGTAACATTGGGAGGGTTGAAAATGCCGAGAGCAACACATTTCTTGAAATAGAGTAACTCGAGTACAGACTCGAGTATCATTGGTAGGGTTGAAAATGTCGAGAGTAACTGGAAGTCTTTGACATGGTTACTCGAGTACTTGCTCGAGTAATGTTGGCAGGCCGAGAGCAACTGCCAGTGATTTACCTGGTTACTCGAGTAGCTCCTCGAGTAACGTTGGCAGGCCAAGAGCAACTTTGAGTCATTTACCTTCTTACTTGAGTACTTACTTGAGTAAAGTTGGCAGGTTACTTGAAGGTTGACCTGGTTACTTCAAGTTTCTGTCTCATTACTCGAGTACGTACTCGAGTAACCTTTTAGAAAACTTGCCAGTGATGAAGTTTCTCAGCTTTTTCTCTTGGCCTTTCTTTATTACTCCAATGCTTACTTTAAGTAATGATTTGCCCTGTTATTACTTTGTTCAAACTTATTTGTTTATCAAATCTTTTTCATACCATCCTTTGTTATCATCAAAACATGAGAGATCTAACAGGAATGTGCATACTGGGTCGGCATGTCCAGCTTGCAATTTTGACTTTGACGCAGTGTGCCTTCCCCACTATTGAAAGTAGTACTTTATAGGGCATTCGAGGTTTCTCGGTGGAAGGCATAAGTTCATATTGCAATGGAATTACTTCAATGGGAAACCAAAAAAAAGAGGACCACCTCAAACTTTATCCAGTACAAATATCTTATAGCAACTTAAGAATGTTGAATTCGAGTTCAGAAAAAGCGACAATCAGCACAAGCTCACCAAAAGACGCCTAGGACTTTGGCACCTCAGCAATGGAAGAAGATAAGTATTTCCTTTACTCTTCCATATTGGAAATATAATTTAATTCGCCACGGTCTTGATGTCATGTACATTGAAAATAATGTTTACGATAATGTGCTATAACACTACTTAATGAACCCGGCAAGACAAAAGATCATCTTCAATCGAGGAAAGATTTACGTGCTATGGGAGTTCGTGAAGACGCTTAGGCAGATGAGCATAACAAATTTCAACCAACAAAGTTTTTCCCTATAAAACCGAACAAGGAAGTCTTCCTCACGATGTTGAAGAAATTAAAAGTTCCTTATGGGTATTCAAGCAACATTTCTCGATGTATTGACTTGTAGGCTCAAAAGGTTGATGGCCTGAAGAGTCATGACTCACATGTTCTTATGTAACAGTTACTCCCTCTGGTTATAAATAATGCACTTCCTTCTGATGTGTCCATCATTTTGGTGGAACTTTGTTCATTTTTCAGGAAGTTGTGTTCCAAGGTTTTGATTGTTGAGGAGCTCAATCAGTTATAGTCCAAAATCATTCTTACGCTTTGTCATTCGGAGATGATCTTTCCTTCATCGTTTTTCACTATGATGGTTCACCTTACAATCTACCTCGTTTATGAAACAAAGCTCACTGGCCTAGTTCAATATTGATGGATGTATTCGATTAAGAGGTACTCATTTTAAACATGTGCTTCATTGTTAGTTCCTATGTTTGTTAATCTCCCTTTCTAGCATTTAGTATCATTTTTCCCTTCTTTACTTTGTAGGTTTCTTGGCAAATTAAACTCTTATGTAAGAAATAAGGCGTGGTCAGAAGGTTCTATAGCTGAAGGGTATATAGGGGATGAGGTGCTATATTTTGTTTAAGATACTTCGATGACCTTGAGACAGCTTTCAACCACCCACCTTATGTTGATGATTGTCCTAAACCTGTGCCAACCTCAGGAGAATTTATCCCTAGTGTTGGTAAACCAGTTGAAGGAATTGAGAACTTCAAACTAACAGCAACTGAGAAGTTGCAAGCACATAGACATGTCTTGATTTATTGCACTCAAGTTGAACCTTTCATAAAGTGATAATTGTACACTCACATGTTATTTTATATCTTTTGTAACATTTTTCACTTTCATTTCACTATTGCCTTCTTATGATTAATTACAGGAAATTCAGAAGTCATGTTAAGCGTCAACTCAAGATCCATACACAAACATCCTCTGAAGTTGAAAAAAAGGTTTACAGAGAATTCCCAAGTTGGTTTGCACGCAAAATACTAAATGACCAACCCCCACACTCACCAGATTTCAAAGCTCTCACAATCGACCCTCTTGACCATGCAAAAAGGTTTACAGCATACAATGTCAATGGTTTCAAGTTTTGTATGGTTTCATGGGATCAAGGATTGTAAACTCAAAATTCGGGTGTTTATGGAACCTTTAGGACAACGAGTTATGCGAGCAGCAGTGACACCAACATGCAGTTTGGAGGCATCCCTTACTATGAAAAGCTTGTTGATGTCGTCGAACTTAATTACCAAGGCCATTTCACTATGACACTGTTCAAGTGTTTGTGGGCAAATACCACTACTTCCCAGGGATTGACAACTGACGACTTAGGGATCACATCAGTCAATTTCTCACGGCCAATTTATAATAGTAATTCTCAAGATGATAAACCGTATATTCTTGCCTCAGAGGCACACCAGGTTTATTATGTTGAGGGCGAGAGGTACAGGGATTGGCACATTGTCGTTCACTTAAAGCCACAAGACCTTTACGACATGGGTGAAGGCGATAACATCACCTACGAGAGTGAGCATTTCAGACCACGAATTTCGAAAACTTCTTCCCTGAAGGTGATGACAATTTACCTCTACTTCGATGCATTTTTTTAAATTCGCATCATTTAAATTAAATTGTTTAACAAAATAATACATCACTAACAATTTTTCTACACAATTTCTGTAGGGATGGTGAAGATGAATGATCAAACAAATTATGTTTTTGTCTTAAAAAATATTTAAAAATAAATAAATAAACCGCTATAAAACACGATACACTAACCTCTACAAGTGCTACGCAGATCCCTATAAATACCTCTACCATATCTCATTTTAAACACTCCTACATTTCTTTCCACCTAACCCCTCTTTCATTTTCTCTCATTTACAAATTTTTTTCTGAGTTAAGGAGCTAAACAAGGTGATCAAATATAGTAACAAGTTTTTAAATTTTTTATTTCAATACTTTTTTCCTTCACATAAAATTATTCTCACAATTTCTTTTTGCAGATATTTTAAGAGCTTTTTCTCATTTTCACCTATTTTTCTTACACAATCATAATCACATTATAGTAGACAACATAATAGTTCCTTGTTACCTAGGTATCCTCAATAATATTATCAATACAATCTTCATACTTATCCAACTAAGTTAAATCATTCCTTTTAAATTATAAATGAGCTAAACTATTGAATAATTAGCTAATTAAATTAGCTAAACTATTAAAATAATAAGCTATTTAATTTAATATAAAAAAAACGGAAACAAATGATTGTATTTTAAAAAAAAAATTACTTACTTTTGTAGCGGTTATTCAACCACTACTAATTAACGGCGCCATTTTAAAATGGAAATCAATTTTCTTTTTGCAAAATTTGAATTTCAATGAAATATAACCTCTACTACTTAATGGCGCCATTTTTAAAATCCATATTAGTAGCAGTTTTTGAACCACTACAAAACATAGCCAAATTGTTATTTTTCATTTCCTGCCTTCCAAATTTCAAGGTTTGAGATTTGTAGCGGTTATATAACCGCTACAAAATTTAGAGAAAATGCTTATTACTCTTGGCAAATTTGTAGTGGTGGGTTTTAACCGCTACAAATATAGTAGCGGTTTATTCTATTTGTAGAATGTAAGAGTGCACTTCCTAACCCGTGAGTGATATTGGCGATCACTCGAGTGAGCATGGGTTCACTCGAGTGAAGGCGTTAGTTCAGGTTAAGGGTTACTCTCGGCCAAGCACTAGCTAGTCAATTTCCAAGAGTGTAATTTGACACTCACAGATGCTGTGTTCTCACTCGAGTGACATTGGTGGTACTCGAGTGAGCTTTTTCCTCTGAGTTTGTTGTACTCTCAGGCAAACAATACTTGTGTTTCACTTTCTGGGACTCTAGTGAATTTGGAGTCATCACTCGAGTGCAAATATTCTTACTCGAGTGTAGTGATCACTTTCTGGCCGTTGATATTGCTCTCTGTCAAGTACTCGCGAGTGAGAGCTTCTCACTCGAGTGCAAGTCCCTCATCACTCAAGTGAGGTTATCTTCACTCGAGTGAGTCAGCCAAAAATCAGTGTTTTGCTTCCGAAAATGGGTCTTCAGGGTAGTTTCTCCAAACCCTGTTTAGGACACTAATAGACACCTAAAGAGTTCAAATGATAACGGATTTTGAGTATTATAGAAATAAGTATTTGGAAAAGAGATTGATTGGTTATCCCTGATTTGGTTTATAGGATTTGACCTTTACCATACTCGTGAGCCCACTGTGCCAAGGAACGTCAGGAAAGAACAAGGTAGTGACTCTTTCTCTTATAATGCGTGTAAAGCATTATATATATGTCTATCATGCATTGTGTTATTGCTCCTTATTTGTGATACCTTGTGATGCCTTGTGAAGCTTTATGATGCTTTGTAATGCTGCTATATGGTGTATACCGTGAAAGATGGCATAGTGATTATAGCAGAAGCTGGCATAATATTTATCGCGAAAGCGGGGATAGTGATCATAGTGAAAGCTATCACAATGTGAATACAGTCGTGAGTGCTGTCGTATGTGGCATGAGCCATGCACCATTATGTTGCTGCTTAACATGATCATATATTCTATGTGTTTAAAAATTGTATGAGTGATTTGTTACTACTGGGATTCTTTTGAATCTCATTCTTTCCTTTAACTAACCATCAGACAAGGCAAGTGGCTCTAAGGAGAAGCAGGCAATCAGGAGCGGTTAGGACCTTGTAGAGACGTTTTACATTTTGGACTGTTGGTTATCTATTTTGGACAGGATTAATGTATTCTTTTTAAGATGTAAATAATATTGTGAATATTGTTTTGTAATCCCCTATTTAGGAAGCTTTAAATCGTTTAGTATATAAATGAAACCCATGGGTTGCCAGGGATTTTTGCTGTACACTCTTATATGTATAAATGTGACATAACTACACAAGGTAGTTATATTCAAAAAGTGAATTTGAGACCAGGACAAGGCGAAAGGTTTTGAAAAAATTTGTGAAAACCTTCCCGTAAGAAAGGGATTGTAAATGAATTTTGAAGATTATTGGTCTTTATTTCACTTAAATTTCAAAATCTGAATATAATTATGGTTATAAATATAGTTTTTAAGGCAGGGGTTACATTTTTTGTATAAGAGCTGTAGTTCCTGGCAAGGGTAGAGTTTGATAGGATAGCTCCCATAGTTTGGCCTTAGTTATAGAAGATCATTTGTGAATAACTATTGTATACACATATGTGTTCTGGTTATGTGGATGTATGTATGATTTGTGGAATTATGTGTATACCATAATTGTTGGATTAATGGGGTGAGTTATTTGTAGAATGAAAATAACAACAAAAGGTTGCCCCAGAGTACAATAATTAGATCCCAAGGTAAAGGTGGTTCGTGACAATCCACCGGAGCCTATACAAGAATTAATAGGCTTGATTTGGGATCAACAAGACATGATAGCTAAGCACGGGAAGAGCTCAAAATAGAGAGAGGAAAGAATAAAGAAAACTGGAGTCAGTCCACACAAGAGGAGACCCAAGAGGGGACCTATAGAGAAGAAACTGCAGAAGGGTCAGCGCGACCACTTGAGTCACCTCCTCGTGCTGGACCAAACCAGGAATCATATGGAGTTCCAACTAGAGAGGAAAGAGATCTTTAGCTTTGGGTATCCAAATTTTGTAAACACATGCCACCGATATTTAAAGGTAGATTTGATCCTCAGGCGGCTGAAGATTAGCTAAACCGTCTTGAGAAGATTTTTAAGGTTCTTGATGTTAGAATCCAGCGAACACCCAAGAGGGGGTAAATTGGGTGTATGATAAAAACTTAAGGATTTTGAAAATCTTTTTGCGTCTTAACGAAAGTGGTAAGTATAAAGGTAATGAATTATAAATCAACAGTTAGATTAAATAATATATGCTGGAAATATAAGAGCTTAGGGAAAAGAATATGCAAACTGTGATTTATCCTGGTTCGGTCCAATCTGTGATGGCCTACTCCAGTCCCCAAGCTCCTCCTAAGATTTTCAAATTCATTATCTTCTTATTTAATCCGAGCACAAGAAAAGCCTTTACAACCCCACAAGTTTAGCCGGGTACTTGTGAAACCTTTCACAAATCTCTCACCGAAAAACTCCCCCTTACGGCAAGTCTTACGAGCAGAGCAATCCCGAAAATCTTCCTCTCCTACTTACTTGTGCAAGTCTTACGAGCAACAACGTTCTCTCCTGCTTACACTCCTGTAAGTTTTATGAGTAAAAATGTTCTCTACTGCTTTCACCTTGTAAGTCTTACGAGCGGAATGTCTTACTGGCAATTCTTTCTACAGCTTCCCCCGTAAGGAAATCAACCCTCTCAAGGTCCCTCTACCTTGAGATCAATTCAGAAATACAGATCAAAGTGTTTACAGACTCTCTCATAGAGTGGATATAATGCTCACTGAAGTACAATACAAATAATCACTTTCTCAATGATAAGTAATATAGAAGCTGCAAAACAGAGAGTGTTTGGGTAGAAGCAGAGAATTCATGTTTCCCTCATTTTTCTCATAGTTTCTTGTTGTCTCAGTTAGCCATCGACTTTAATTGCTCTCTCATTTATAGTTGATAAAGATGATGACCGTTGTGAGCATTCGTCTATTAGAGTCTCATTATAAGATTTGACCATTGAGTATATTTGACCAACTAGCCATTATCCGTTACAGAGCATCGTATCCCATAAAGGAGCGGGATGCGAGCGTTTGGATATGCGACAATTTTTCATTATGAGTTGTACGTCACGTTGTGGATCGGTATGAAGATGTTTGAATATTCGACAATCTTTCGTGGTGTGTCAGTTGCTTGTCGTGGTAGGTAGCCGCCATTCGGTGTGTAATGATAAAGTTCACCGTAATTGACTTTCTTATTTGAAACTTCAATCCAAACATTTAATATCTTGTTTCACACTTGAAATATATGTTAGTTAACATTTAGAAACAATAACAAGTGAGAACAAAATGATTCAATAACATGTAACCAAATTCAAATTGTTCGTTGAGTAATGATATTTGCCATATGTTACCTCCATTCATGAAGATGCAATCCAAATGTTTAATCTCCTGTTTCTCACTTGAAATATAAGTTAGTTAATGTTTAGGAATAATTACAAGTGAAAACATAATGAATGTATAACATTTAACCACATTTGGATTGATGGCTATGAGAGTCTGAACTTTCTGCGTTTTTATTCTGTTAGGACTTCACTCGAGTTCAGTATGGCTCACTCGAGTGCATTTCATATTTTCATGTTCTGGCTTCCTCTCGGGCAAACACTTGCTTCTCTTCACTCACAAGACTCGAGTGCAATTCTGGACATCACTCAAGTGCAACATCTCTCACTCGAGTGCACTTCTTGTTTTCACGTACATGCTTCTTCTTGGGTTCACACTTTCACGTCAACACTTGCTTGACTCAAGTGCAATTCTGATCCTCACTCCAGTGTGTTGTTCAATGCTCGAGTGTTGCTAAATTTCTCCACACTTCAGCCACTTTTGGACAACACTCGCATGACATTTTTCAAGAGAACGTTTTTGCACTCGTGAGTGATGTGGGGCCATGTCAAACTCAATTTATTTATTTGATTATAAATATGGAAAATGATGCATTAGAAGAAAGCTCTTGTCATATGCATTTGAATGCAAAAAGAATCAGCTCCAAACTCCTTGTATTCTGTAAGTTATGATCGAAAGAGTGTCTATCGCACTAGACTGCACAAGTGTCAACTTCTAGAAGGCATAGCTCCTAGAATATAAGTTCAAATTAGGCAAATTACCTATATATGGAAAGCTCTTTGAGTTTATTTTCATATGGCACTAGTTTTGTCTCAAACCAATGTGTCGTTTTTGAGTTATGCTCAAAATACCGAACCTATCTTGAAAAGTGATGGTGATTTCAGTGTCAACTTCCACGGATCATATCTCCTTCATCTAAGCTTCTTTCAATGTGATCTTGGTGTAAATTTTTTATGTTGTGAGTCTTCTTTCATATGCCACTAGTTTCCGGTCAATTCGACGTGTGGTTTGAGAGATATGGCTAAAACACTAGACCTCTGTCAGGCTGAATGTAAAATAGATCTGAACAGAGTAGCCCAACACTCGAGTATATTCTTCCTTCACTCGAGTGCTACAGTGCCACTCTTGCTATAGCGATTTTGTACTTTCAGTCTGCACATCGAGTGCTACAGTGATTCACATGTTATAGTACCAACCAGTGCTCGATTGCTACAGTAACGACCGTTACAATGCCCAACAGTACCAACTGCTACAGTACAGAACAGTGCCATCTAATTTCCTTCTGACCATAGAAATCTCAGAGAACTTGAATCTTGATATTCCCATTAGATTTTGAAAGTTCTTCTTTCTTCAATATCTTTCTTCTTGATTTTCCTCTTGATAATAATTCTCCATAATCCTAGTAGGCAGCTTCTTGACTATCTTCAGTTTCTTTCTTCTTCTTCCTTTTGTTCATTCTCATCAATTCAATCACTTCTTTGTATATTTGATAATTTAGTCTTCTCATGCTGCCTCCATAATTCAACTTAATTAATCTACAAGATATTTCACATTAAACACAATAATTAGTCAAAGAAATACTATATATAAACTTTTTGCTCTTATCATTTCATATCTATATTTGACATCATCAAAACTAATCATATCTAACACTTGAGTGCCCCTTAGAAGTGAAAGCTTGACTGGCGGTATATAAATTGGAGGGGGATACAGATCCTTGGTGGCGTAATATCACCTTAACCCTTCGGAGTCACAGCGTACCACTGCCCTAGGAGGTGTTTCAGCAGCAGTTCAATGAGAAGTATTTTCCCAAGTTGGTGAGGCTTGAGAAGAAGACTAAATTTCTAAATATCATGCAAGGGGACATATAGTTGTTTGATGATTATTTATCCTGCTTTATCCATTTGTCTCGGTATTCTTCTAAACTTCAGAAGATGGATGATGAGAAGTTGAGCTCGGACATGTTAGTACGGGGTTTGAGGCATGATATGAGGAAAAGATTAGCCACCTACCAGTTCACCGAGTTCAACAAGGTAGTTAAGGAATGTCGGGTCACAAAGAGCAATCAGACTGAATTGTATCCGGCCAAGGCCGTTGAAGGTCATAGTGAGCTCAGTAAGGGCAATGCCTCTCAGAAGTGAAAGGGCCCAGGACCATCTTTGTATAGGGGCAGTGGTAAGAAGCCTTACCAGTCTAGAAGTCATGATCAGCAGAGAGCTCCTACAGTATAGACATGTCCTCGTTGTAACAAGCCACATCATGGCAAGGCTTGTGATAGTCGGGTGATCTGTTTCAATTGTAAGCAAGTTAGGCATACATCCATTGAATACAGACAGCCACGATAAGAGTAGAGACCGAGGACTCAGGGATGAGTATTTGCTATAACTCATGAGGAGGCCCAAAAATCCCTAAAGTTGATACAAGGTAAAGTCCTTCTTCATGGTAATGTGTTACAAGCATTGTTTGACTCGGGTGGAAGTCACTCCTTTATTGCCTATGATTGTGTGAAGCGCCTTGGTATGAATGTGTATAAGTTACCATTAGATTTGATTGTATCAACGCCGATGGGTGTCAAGTCTATGACTACAGAAACCTACTTAAATTGTGTTATAACTGTTGAGGGTCAGGAATCTGTGATAGATTTAATTTGTTTGCCGCTCTACCAATTGGAAGTCATTCTGGGTTTTGATTGGTTGAAAGCCAATATTGTGTTATTAAATTGTGGGAACAAGTGGATAGTGTATCTTGTTTCTTAAAGCATTAATGACGAGAATATCGGCCTAAATTTTCTTTCAACAATTAAGGCTGAGAAATATTTGAAAAAGGACTGTCAGGGGTATATGGGTTTCTTTTCTGTGCAAGAAGAAACTAGTGAGACTTTGAAAAGTATATTTGTGGTAAATGAATTCTCTGAGGTATTTTCGGATGACTTAAGTGGATTACCTCCTGAAAGGGAAGTTCCATTTCCAATTGAGATTGTGCCTGGAGCTAGTTCTATATTAAAAGCCCCATATCGTATGGCCCCAAATGAAATGGCGGAATTAAAGAAACAGATTGAAGATTTTCTTGAAAAGGGGTTTATTAGACCCAGTGTGTCACCTTGGGGAGCTCCAGTTTTGTTTGTTAAAAAGAAAGACGAGTCTTCATTTGTGTATTGATTATCGAGAATTGAATAAGATTAGCATCAAGAACAAGTACCCACTCCCAATAATCGATGACCTTTTAGATCAACTATCTAGGTCGTGTGTATTTTTGAAGATTGATCTAAGGTCGGGATATCATTAGCTGCATGTGAAAGCAGAGGATGTTCCATAAATTGCTTTCAGAATGAGGTATGGCCATTATGAGTTCTTAGTGATGCCATTTGGGCTAACCAACGCACCTGTGGTATCCATGGATTACATAAACAGTGTCTTTCGACAATATCTGGATCAATTTGTTATTTTTGCTCATCGATGATATTAAAATATACTCGAAGAGTATGGAGGAGCATGAGCATCATTTGCGAATTGTGTTGAATACATTGCGTGAGAAGCAACTTTATGCCAAACTAAGTAAATGCAAGTTTTGGCTTTTAGAAGTAAAATTCGTAGGCCATGTTATCTTGCGAGAAGGAGTCTCTGTAGATCCCAGTAAAGTGGAAGCAGTACTAGACTGGAAGAGGCCAGAAACTGTTGCTGAGATACGCAGTTTTCTGGGTCTTGTAGGTTACTACCAGAGATTTATCCAGAATTTCACACACATTGCCTTGCCAATGACCAAGCTCATGAGAAAGGATCAGCCATTTGTGTGGGATTAACATTGTGAAAATTGCTTTGTGGAGCTGAAGGAGAGGTTGACTACGGCACCTGTGTTGATTATACCTAATCCCAGCTTGACTTACGTTGTGTATAGTGATGCGAGTAAGCAGGGATTAGGGTGTGTCCTTATGCAGCAGGGATGTGTGGTGGCCTATGCCTCTCGATAGTTTAAACCTCATGAGATGAACTATCTCACTCATGATCTAGAGCTTGTGACCATTGTGATTGCTTTGAAGATTTGGTGGCATTATTTGTATGGTGTAATGGTAGAACTGTATTGCGACCACAAGAGTCTCAAGTATCTGTATAACCAGAAAGAGTTAAATATGAGATAGTGCCATTGGATGGAGTTGCTTAAGGACTACAACTTGGAAATTAAATATCATCTGGGTAAGGCGAATATAGTCGCGGATGCTCTTAGTCGAAAGACGGTCCTTGTGGCAACGATGATGATACAAGAGGGAAAATTGATAGAAGATTTTCATGAATTGAATTTGTCAAACCATATCATCTGTGCCAATTATACTGTTTCCCAATGGGAAAGTGACTTGAGAGCTGAGATTGAAGAAACTCAGAGGTAAGATGGCTGGATACAGCATAATCTGGCTAAAATTGAACGAGGAGAAGCTCAAGGCTATGATCTGTCGCCCAGTGGGTTGGTTCATTATCAGAAGAGAATTTTTGTTCCACTTAAGGCGGATTTGAGGCGGAAGATTCTGGATGAGGCACATAAGAGTCGGTACACCCTTCATCCTGGTATGAGCAAAATGTATCATAATTTGAAATCTGTGTATTGGTGGTCGGGAATGAAGAGTGATGTGACAAAATATGTAGCACGTAGTCTTACATGCCAGAGGGTAAAAATCGAGCACCAGAGACCGCCAGGTTTACTACAGAGTCATAAGATTCCGTAATGGAAATGGGAAAGTGTAACTATATACCTTGTTATGGGATTGCCAAGGATTAGAAACTATGATGCGATCTGGGTAATTATGGACCGGTTAACGAAGTTGGCATACTTCATACCAATCAATGCTAGTTACTCTTCGGACAAGCTGGCAAAGATTTACATTTGTGAGATTGTGAAGCTCCATGGGGTACCGAAGAATATCATTTCCGTCTGAGATCCCCGGTTCACTTCTAGATTTTGGAAGGCTTTGCATGAAGCCCTGGGAACTCAATTGAGATTTAGTACAGCCTATCATCCCCAGACAGATGGACAGTCATAGAGGACCATTCAGACACTAGAGGATATGTTGTGAGCTTGTGTCCTCGACTTTAAAGGAAGTTGGGATCACTTCCTTCCACTTGCCAAGTTCGCTTACAACAACAGCTATCATGCGAGCATTCAGATGGCATTGTATGAAGTGTTGTACAGAAGGAAGTGCCAATCACCTTTGTGCTAGAATGAGTTATCCGAAAGGAAGCTTTATGGGCCAAATCTTGTTGATTAAACCTTAGTGCAGATTCGTATCATTCATAAGAGGCTTTTTGTAACGTAGAGTCGACAAAAAAGCTACACTGACAAAAGGAAACAGCCTCTAGAATTTGAGGTTGGTGATCATATATTTTTGAGAGTATCATCAGTTACTGGCATCGGGAAAGCTATCAAGAGGAAGAAGCTGAGCCTGAGGTATGTAGGTCCTTTTGAGATCCTTGAAAGGATTAGGCCTGTTGCATATCACGTAGCCCTACCCCTGAATTTGAGCAGAGTCCACGATGTGTTTCATGTTTCCCAATTAAAGAAATACCAATCGAATCCATCTCACATTGTTGAGTATGAGGAGGTGGAGTTGTAAGACAACTTCACATATGCGGTGGAGCCAGAGCAGATTATTGATCGAGAGGAGTTACAGCTCAGACACTGAAGTATCCCATATATTAAAGTGATCTGGAGGGGAATGACCAAGAGAGAAGCAACTGGGGAAGCGGAGAGGATATGCGAAGACAATATCTGGAGTTTATGGCTCAAGTAGTTTGACAAATTTTGAGGGCGAAATTTATTTTATGGGGGGAGAAATGTAATGACCCAATTCGAGATTAAGGGTTAATGACTTCAAAAGTGATTGTAATTATTGTAATTAAATGCTTTTGGAGAAATGTGATGTCAATTTTGTTAGATCTCTCATGTTTTGATGATAACAAAGGATGGTATGAAAAAGATTTGATAAACAAATAAGTTTGAATAAAGTAATAACAGGGTAAATCATTACTTGAAGTAAGCATTGGAGTAATGAAGAAAGGCCAAGAGAAAAAGCTGAGAAACTTCATCACTGGCAAGTTTTCTAAAGGGTTACTCGAGTACGTACTTGAGTAATGAGACAGAAACTTGAAGTAACCAGGTCAACCTTCTAGTAACCTGCCAACTTTACTCGAGTAAGTAATTGAGTAAGAAGGTAAATGACTCAAAGTTGTTCTCGGCCTGCCAACGTTACTCGAGGAGCTACTCGAGTAACCAGGTAAATCACTGGCAGTTGCTCTCGGTCGGCCAACGTTACTCGAGTAAGTACTCTAGTAACCATGTCAAAGACTTCCAGTGACTCTCGGCATTTTCAACCCTGCCAATGATACTCGAGTCTGTACTCGAGTTGCTCTATTTCAAGAAATGTGTTACTCTCGGCATTTTCAACCCTGCCAATGATACTCGAGTCTGTACTCGAGTTATTCTGTTTCAAGAAATGTGTTGCTCTCGGCATTTTCAACTCTGCCAATGTTACTCGAGGAGCTATTCGAGTAACTCACTGTGGTAAGTCAAAACCTGAAGGTAATACTCGAATAACATGAAATGCTTTTCTCACACTTCACTTCAAGTCACTACTCGAGTATGCAGAGTTAGTTGGAAGAGAGCTTCAAGTCACTACCTGAGTAAACTATGCAGAAAATTTATGTTTACTCGAGTAAGTACTCGAGTAACATGGTAATCAAACTTGAAGTACTCTCGGCCTTGAAATCCTACCAACATTACTGGAGTGAAGCATCAAGTAACATAAATTTTATTTGAGAGTTTACTCGAGTTGCTACTCGAGTAACTTATGAAGAAAAGTGTGCCATACTCGAGTAAGTACCCGAGTAAACAGGTATTTCCAAAGGTTTGTAATTTTGTTTACTCCATTCACTACCCGAGTAAAGCAATGCTCATTTATTAACTTGCAGTTCATCAATACTCTCACGATGATACTCGAGTAAGTACTCGAGTAAACTTAATGGATACTCGAGTAGCTACTCGAGTTTGCAAGTCCAGAAATTCAGAATTTATTCAAACATTCATTGAGTTGTTTCATATGTGATTAACCTTTCATTGTATTAGTATTCTTAGTATATCCACAGATAAACAATGAAGAGATCTTACCAAATAAGGAAAGTCAAATGCAACGTTCAAATGCTACCTACCGCCACCTACAGCAAACAGATATTTTTCAAATATTGGAAAAGTCAATAGTGGCTGTGTACACTCTAACGGACGAGAAGAAAATGTTCCAACGGTTACTACCAACACATCTATATATATGGGAACATCCAAACAGAGAATGAAATCAAGTGAATCAATATCTGAATTCGAACTTAGATATACTCATCTTGTTAATCAACTTGCAGCACTTGGGAAAGTTTATGATCATCATACCCAAGTACGAAAGATATTGAATATTCTTTCTAAAGAGTGAGAGGCCAAAGTCATTGCAATAGAAGAACCAAAAGGAGAATCAATGAGATCAGTTGCTTCTCTATTTGGAAGTCTTTCTGAATATGAAAGTAAACTGAAGTTCAAACGGGAACTAGATGACATCGGTGACAAGAAGAAGAGAGACCTAGTACTAAAAGCTAAAGATGAAAATCAGGATGAGGATAAGGAGTTTGACGATGATGAAATGGGCCTAATCATAAAATAATTTAGAAAGTTTTACAAGAAAGATCAAGGATTCAAACACTTTTAGAAAGGAGGACCTAGCAGCAAAGATCATATCATTTGCTACGAATGTGAAAAACCAGGATATATCAAATCAGAATGTCCAGAGCTAAACCAAAAGAGCAAAGAAAAGAGAAAAGGCAAATTCTTCAACAAAAAGAAGGCCTTCGTATCTGCTATATGGGGTGATAGCTCCTCTGACGAAGAAAATGATGAGGAAGAAGTAGCCAATATATGTCTTGTTGCTCAAGAAGAAACAGAAGAAGAGGTAAATGATTCTGATCCTACCTATGATGAATTACTCTCTGAATATAATGCTTTACATTCTGAATTCATCAAAGTAGTTAAAGAATTAATTATTTTCAAAAAGAAAAACAAAGCTCTTGAAATTGAACTTAAAGAAAGTTCAGAAAAGAATTATGAAAATTGTTCTTCTTTGAAAAAGAAAAACACTGATCTTACAAAAACTCTTGAAAAATTTACACAAGGAAGTGAGATGCTAAATGTTATTTTAAAAGCTCAACGATTTGTAAATGACCGATCTGGAATTGTATATGATCCAAAATTAGATAAAAGGAAAGGTAGAAAGAAAGCAGGAGGTAAGTCCTATTTGAATTATTTCCAGCATTCTGTGCATACATCGAATCCTTTTGCATATTTTAATTACTGTAATAGAAAAGGTCATTATACCTCTTCATGCATTCATAAGAAGAAAGGAAACATAGGAACCTACAAATGGGTACCTAAAGGCTCACATGTTCAGAAAATTATTTGTACTAACCTAAAAGGACCTAAAAGATGTGGGTACCTAAGACTTAGTCATTTGATTGCAGATATGTCTCAAAGCATCCAAAAATAGCAAGTGGTACATAGACAGTGGATGCTCTAGACATATAACCGGAGATTTCGAAAGTTTTACCACATTGCAACCTAAGGAAAGTGGAAAGGTAAAATTTGGAGGAAATCAATCCGGAAAGATAGCAGGAATTGGTGAAATCAAAAATGACAAAGGAATACAAGTCAAAGATGTATATTATATTGAAGGCTTGTGTCACAATTTGCTGAGCGTAAGTTAAAGTGCAGATAAAGACAACTGGATAA
This sequence comes from Inga leiocalycina, assembly GCA_963242795.1. Classification (NCBI taxonomy): domain Eukaryota; kingdom Viridiplantae; phylum Streptophyta; class Magnoliopsida; order Fabales; family Fabaceae; genus Inga; species Inga leiocalycina. The sequence continues at coordinate 64,245,627 of OY725320.1, forward strand.
TATTTGATTCAGAGGAATGTCTAATTGTCAACAAGAAAGACTTACTACTTGATAAGAAGAATATCAAGGCTAAACTCAGAGCAAAAAGGGAAGGTAACTGCTATACTCTAGATATTAGTATAAATGAATCTGAAAATTGTTTTCTAAGTAATACTGATGAAAGTTGGCTATGGCATAAGAGATTGGCTCATGTCAATATGCATCAATTGGGCAAATTACTCAAAAAGGATTTAGTCCTTGGATTACCCAAAGTAACTTTCAAAAATGACTTGATTTGTGGCGCATGTCAAAAGGGTAAACAAAATAAATCATCTTTCAAATTGAAAAATGAGATTTCAACAAATAGACCACTACAATTATTACATATGGATTTAGTTGGCCCAGCAAGAGTAAAGAGTCTTGGTGGCAACTTATATTCATTGGTTATTGTTGATGATTTCTCCAGATTTACATGGGTTATTTTTCTATCATCAAAAGATGAAACCTTTGAAGAATTTATTGTCTTTGCCAAGAAAGTGCAAAATGAGAAAGGTATGTCCATTGCAGGTATTAGGACCGATCATGGTGGAGAATTTGAAAATCAAGCCTTTGAAGAATATTGTGATACTAATGGCATTGATCACAATTTCTCTGCTCCAAGGACGCCTCAACAAAATGGAGTCATGGAACGTAAGAATAGAGTACTCACTGAAATGGCTAGAGCAATGTTAAATGAAAAGAACGTGTCTCAAGTTTTCTGGGCTGATGCTATGAGTACAGCATGCTATATTTCAAATAGAGCATATATTAAAACAAAACTTGGAAAGACACCATACGAGCTGTACAAAGGAAGGAAGCCAAACATTGCTCATCTATACATCTTCGGTTGTAAGTGTTTCATTCATAATAATGGTAAAGATAACTTAGGAAAATTTGATTCTAAAACTGATGAAGGAATTTTCCTAGGATATTCTAACTGAAGTAAAGCATATAGAGTTTTTAACAAAAGAACATGTGTTGTTGAAGAATCAATTCATATTGTATTTGATGAATTTGAATCCTCTGACAAAACCATTGATGAAGAACAGGAAGTTGTTTTAAATCAAGAAAATGATCAATCTATTTCTAAATCTCTTATTCCAGAAGTTGATGAAACCAAGGAAGAAGAGCAATCACTAGGACAACCTAGAGCATGGAAATACAATAAAAGTCATCCCTTAGATCAAGTCATAGGAGATGTGAATGAAGGGATCAAAACTAGAAATAGAATTTTCAATGAAGTAAGTTTTTCTGCATTCATTTCTGAGATTGAACCTTCTAACATTGATGAAGCCCTATCAGACAATGATTGGGTTATAGCAATGCAAGAAGAATTAAATCAATTTGAAAGAAATCAAGTTTGGGATTTGGTACCCCGACCCAAAGATCATCCGATCATTGGAACTAAATGGGTATTCAAGAACAAACTCGATGAATCCGCAATTATTGTCAGAAACAAGGCAAGATTGGTGGCCAAAGGCTATAATCAGGAAGAAGGGATTGATTATAAGGAAACGTATGCTCCAGTGGCTAGATTGGAAGCTATACGCGTACTCTTAGCCTTTGCACGCATCAAAGGATTCAAACTCTATCAAATGGATGTAAAGAGTGCATTTCTAAATGGTTACATCATGAAAGAAGTATACGTAGAACAACCTCCAGGTTTTGAAGATGTAACTAAACCAGACCATGTTTTCAAACTTAAAAAGGCTTTATATGGTTTAAAACAAGCTCTTAGAGCATGGTACGAAAGGCTCAGTAAATTTCTTATTGATCAAGGTTTTGTACAGGGAAAAGTTGATACAACATTTTTTATAAAATGAAAACGTGATGATATTTTAATTGTTCAAATATATGTTGATGATATTGTTTTCGGTGCTACTAATGAATCTATGTGTAAGAAATTTTCTGAGATAATACAGGGAGAGTTTGAGATGTCAATGATGGGAGAATTGAATTTCTTTCTTGGTTTGCAAATCAAACAAAAAAAGAATGGAATCTTCATATCTTAAACAAAGTATTTGAAAGAGTTGTTCAAGAAGTATGGAATGGATGAAGCAAATGGAACGGACACACCTTTGACTACAAGAAGTATTTGAAAGAGTTGTTCAAGAAGTATTTGAAAGATGTCAATGACTACGTTGCTTGATGCTGATGTCAAAGGGAAAGACTACAACATCACGAAATACAGAGGAATGATTGGATCATTACTCTATCTCACAGCAAGCAGACCGGACATCCAATTTAGTGTTGGCATATGTGCAAGATATCAATCAGCACCAAAGGAATCACATGCCAAAACTGTCAAACGAATCTTTAGATACGTTGCTGACACACCAGAATTGGGTCTGTGGTATCCCAAAGGAAGAAATGAATATCTAGTTGCATATTCAGATTCTGATTATGGAGGATACAAGACAGATAGAAAGAGCACCAGTGGACAAGGACAATTTCTTGGAGGATCCCTTGTATCATAGTTCAGCAAGAAACAAAATACAGTGTCTCTTTCGTCAACGGAAGCCGAATATGTTGCAGTCTCAAGTTGTTGTACACAAGTGATATGGTTAAAACAACAACTACAAGATCTTGGTATTTATCTCAAAGAAATACCAATCTATTGTGATAATACCAGTACGATAAGCTTGGCGAAAAATCCAGTTCAACATTCTAGAACCAAGCATATCGATGTTAGATATCATTTCATCAGAGATCATGTCCAAAAGAAAGATGTGAAAGTGATATTCATTCCTACTCATCTTCAACTAGCTGATATCTTTACTAAACCACTTGTAAAAGATCAATTTCTATACATTAGAAGAGAATTGGGAATGGTAAATCCCAATGAATTGTAAGTCTCTTATAATGTTAGATAAAGATATTTGATAATGTTTTGATGATTACTAATTTAAGCATCGGAGTATGTAGAAACTTGTTTTGCAGGAAGATTGAAACTCTGTTTTGTGAAATAAAAACAGAGGTTATCAGAGGACACCTTTACTGGAGTGCCAACTTCAAGTAATGACTGACAGTGAAGCATTACCCGAGGAACTACTTGAAGTAAAAGAGCACTTTACTCGAGTATGTACTCGAGTAATGGTCTTCCAAAACTGGAAGTAACATATCAAGTTAACTGGATTTTAAATCAAACGGTTCATTTGGTAAGAAATGAATAGTCTAAACTAGAAATGACAGGTTACCCAAGGAGAGCCTCGAGTAAACTTGAAGGTTACTCGAGTAAGGCCTCGAGTAACTGCAGGTCCAGATCACAAATTTGATGAGAATTGACTCAAATATGCTCTAAAATGGTTATAAAATGATAGAGGGAACATACATGGATAATTACAATATTATTCATGCCAGGTACGCAATTTAAATGAATAATTTTAGAAATTTTCTGTATGATCACTCAAGTAGGAACTCGAGTAAACATGATATTTACTCGAGTAAGGCCTCGAGTAACTTCGGGTTCTAGGTCTTTATTTATCTCAAACTCGGTCATTTCCATAAAATCTCCTCGAGTAAATCACCCAGTCCTCTCTGAAAAACTTTTCACAATCTTTTCCCTACTTGATTTTTGTCAAAACCCATCGATTTTTAACTCCAAAAACCTCCTATTCTGCTCAGATTCACTGTACCCTATATCGCGTTTTTCACTCTATTTTTCTGAGTTTTCAAAACTTTCACTGATTCAAAATGGTTAGAACCAAAAATCTCACTCCCACAGTTTCTTCTGGATCCCCACAACTCTCTGACCCTCTTTCTTCTCCTCCCAGAAAGAGAAGAAAACTCACACCTAGGTCAAAAGCAAAAATCCAACCCAAACCTCAACCGAAACCAAAAGGTGTTGTGATTAAAGAGCCAGTGGTTACAAGGGCTCAATCCAAGAAGATCACCTCTACAGGGAGAGGCAAAAGTGCCAAGTCTCCTTCCCCTCCACCTTCGGATTCTTCCACTCCCTCTTTCACACCTAAACCATCCAAAAAGCCCAAATATGATGTGAATGTGGCTAAGGCAATGGCTGGCATTCTAGATCAGCTTAAGAAGGGGCAGTCTTTAAAGAAATCTGTATTGCCAGAAGAGGAGATCACTAAACCTCCAAAGGGGTTTAATATCAACAAGCTAGAGGAGTCCCAGAAGTATCTCACTCAGTTCTCAACGAGAAAGGTATGCAAGACTCACTATGTGGACCTCAAAGTACTTCAGGAGGTATTGAAGTATGATCTTAGTCCCTTTCTAGAACCTTTTATGCCTTGGCTATCTATTAAGCTTCCTTTTTGCACCAAAGTAGTCACACACTTTTACTGCAATCTTGAGATTCTAGATAAACCAAATAGAACTTCAGCTGAGGAAGAAATGACTACTATTGTTAGAGGCAAAAAGATACTTATCTCACCTTCTAGGATCAATCTGTGGTTAGGAATAGAGAACCCACCAGATGACATTTACTCCAAACTTGATTCAAACCAAATTTTCTCTGTCCTTAAACCTGGTGAGCTTGTAGGCCCTTTGAACTTCAAACCTAGTGACATGTGTGATCATCACAGGGTTCTACGGTATATCTACTCTAGATTCCTTGTGAATAAGGCCAACAACTATACCCACTTTTCTGATCGGGACTACAGATGGTTTCCTTCCTTACTCCTGAAGGAACAAAAAGATTTAGGGGAGTACATATTTTCTGAGATGAAGAGGTACAGAGTAGATGGGAAAGCTACTACGCCTATGCCATATCCTCAGATTGTTTCACTCATTCAGAAGGAAAATAAGATATGGTACTTGGAGAGCAAAGAGCATATTGAGAGAGTGACTCCGGTTGGGAGAAATCAAATTGGCAAGCTCAACATTGATATTCCTCTCAAGAGTCCTCTGGAGTCTGGATCTAAGAAGAAGAAGAAGACCGAGGCTGAGACGAGTAAATTAGATGACACTCAGTCTTTGGCTCCAGCTGCCACTACCTCTTCACCCTCTTTCCTCAATGCCACACTCCAACATTTTATGGAGAATATGCTCAGAGGATTCCATGTAGACATTGCCAACACCAATGTTGAGCTGATAACACACATGAATGGCAAGATAGCTGAGTTGGTTGAGAGAATGGATAAGAGGCACGAAGAGTTGCTAGCTGAGCAACGTGCCCAGGGTGAGACCTTGAAGTTAATTCTGGCAAGATTGGACTCTTTGGGTCTTGGACCTTCTTCTAATCCATCATCTGCACATGAGGTTTTCTCACCTTCAGAGAATATACCACCTCCAGAGAACATTCCATCTGACCTTCCTCATACTGAAGAAGAGCCAACTATTCCTGAACCTCCAGTTTCTAGTCCACCTGGAACAAGACCCAGAGATATCCTATGTTCAGTGGACAACCCTGAAACCAATGAGACCATACATATCATTATTGAGGATTCACCACCCAAACCTCAACCTGAACCCTCTCCTATACCTATTCCATCTCCTACTCATACAGAGGAAATCTGTCCCTTATCCTCTGATCATCATACTCCAGGTGCTACTCAAGAGGTTGAGACCACTACTATGATTGTCTATCAGCCCTCTCCTATTCTGATCATCATACTCCAGGTGGAAGTTTCTGAGTCATTGTGATTTTGTGGAAGTTTCTGAGTTATTTTGGGTATATGGGTGTACATGGGATTTAGGGAGCTTTTCAACTTATTTTTCATCTTGTAATGTAATGTTTAAGCTTAATGCAAGTTTCTTTAAGTTATAATTTCATTTCAAGTTCATTTAAGCTTTTAAATTATAATACATTGTGGGACTAATAAGTTTGTTATGTATGCAAGGTGAATATGTTATGATTTTCCAAAACTCTTTGTATTTACACTTACAAGGTTTTCAAAATTATCATTGAATTCAAAAAGTGTTTAATTGAGAACTTAATTTCAAAAATCTTGTTTAAAATCACCAAGTTTTGTCATCATCAAAAAGGGGGAGAATGTTAGATCTCTCATATTTTGATGATAACAAATGATGGTATGAAAAAGATTTGATAAACAAATAAGTTTGAACAAAGTGATAACAGGGCAAATCATTACTTGAAGTAAGCATTGGAGTAATAAAGAAAGGCCAAGAGAAAAAGCTGAGAAACTTCATCACTGGCAAGTTTTCTAAAGGGTTACTCGAGTACATACTAGAGTAATGAGACAGAAACTTGAAGTAACCAGGTCAACCTTCAAGTAACCTGCCAACTTTACTCAAGTAAGTACTCGAGTAAGAAGGTAAATGACTCAAAGTTGCTCTCGGCCTGCCAATGTTACTCGAGGAGCTACTCGAGTAACCAGGTAAATCACTGGCAGTTGCTCTCGGCCTGCCAACGTTACTCGAGCAAGTACTCGAGTAACCATGTTAAAGACTTCTAGTTACTCTCGGCATTTTCAACCCTGCCAATGATACTCGAGTTTGTACTCGAGTTACTCTGTTTCAAGAAATGTGTTGCTCTCGGCATTTTCAACACTGCCAATGTTACTCGAGAAGCTACTCGAGTAACTCACTGTGGTAAGTCAAAACCTGAAGGTAATACTCGAATAACATGAAATGCATTTCTCACACTTCACTTCAAGTCACTACTAGAGTATGCAGAGTTAGTTGGAAGAGAACTTCAAGTCACTACCTGAGTAAGTATGCAGAAAATTTATGTTTACTCGAGTAAGTACTCGAGTAACATGGTAATCAAACTTGAAGTACTCTCGGCCTTGAAATCCTGCCAACATTACTGGAGTGAAGCATCTAGTAACATAAAGTTTATTTTAAGAGTTTACTCGGGTAACTTATGAAGAAAAGTGTGCCATACTCGAGTAAGTACCCGAATAAACAGATATTTCCAGAGGTTTGTAATTTTTTTTACTCCATTCACTACCCGAGTAAAGCAATGCTCATTTATTAACTTGTAGTTCATCTTTATGATACTCGAGTAAGTACTCGAGTAAACTTTAATGAATACTCGAGTAACTACTCGAGTATGCAAGTTCAGAAATTCATAAATCTGTCCAACGTTCATTGATTTGATTCCTAAGTGATTAACCTTTCATTGTATTAGTATTCTTAGCATATCCACAGATAAACAAGGAAGAGATCTTACCAAATAAGGAAAGTCAAATGCAACGTTCAAATGCTACCTACCGCCACCTACCGCAAACGGATCTTTTTCAAATATTGGAAAAGTCAACAGTGGCTACGCACACTTTAACAGGCATGAAGAAAAATGTTCCAACAATCATTACCAACACATCTATATATACGGGAATATCGAAACAGAGGAGATATAGAACAAGAACACATACATGAACGCATTATCAAGTTCATCACTCTGTTTTACATTATACTTGTAATTCTATGCTTCAGTGATTCTTATTCACTCTGTGAGAGAGATATTTCATTCAAACTCAATATTTTGTTATTGAAGTAACTTAAGGTTGTGGAACCTTGAGTTGGGATTGGATTACAACTTGTAAGGGGGAACGAGTGTCCAGGCGAAGGAACTTGCTTGTACTGAGGTACCAAGAACCCACTGAATCTTGGAAGTTATAGTGAAACTCTCAAAGAAGCTCTGAGGACTGGACGTAGGTCAAAGTGGTTGTGGCCGAACCAGTATAACTCTCGGTGTACACTTCAGTGATATTTCTCCTTACTCTTTATTGCTTTATATTCACCGTCAAGTTTTTATATTTGCAACGAAATTTTAGTATCACCCAATTCACCCCCTCTTGGGTGAAACACTTGCTCTAACAATTCCAACTAGATAATGTGCCAAGGCCAGGAAATTCACTAATCGTCCACATCAAGGCTGCACACAAGTTGAATAATGTCTTCTTGTAAGCGTCGTATATCTCGATGATGACATTCCACAGGTCAAGCAATTCTGTAATAAGTGGTTGGAGATACACATCAATGTCATTACCTGTTGCCTTTTTGCTTGGAATGATCATAGACATAATGAAGGAGCTTTGTTTCATACACATCCAAGGGGACAAGTTGTTAGGAACTCAGACTATCGGCCAAATGCTATAACTTGTGCTAAGATTCCCAAATGATTGAAATCGTTAGTCTCCAAAGCAAGTCAAACATTTTTGGGGTTAGTCGTGAAAGATGGAAAGTCATTGTCAAACATTTTCTAGGCTTCTATATCCCAGAGATGTCATAATTTACTATCTTCATTCTTATCAACGTCATGGTACCTCATTTGCTCCGCCGTTTTGGATGACATAAACAATCTTTTTAGGCGTGGCTTTAAAGTGAAGTACTTTAAAATCTTTGCAGGTTTCTTCTTCTGCTTTTTCCCCTTCTGAATTGTCTTGTACCTCAATGTGTGACATCTCTTACAAGTCTCCCTACTAGAATCGTCTTCCTAATACATCATACAATCGTTCGGGCATACATCAATTTTTTGATAGTTCAACCCCAACCTGTTGATAATCTTCTTGGCCTCCTAGAACATTGTGGCAATTCTTCGTTGAAGTTGTCACCTTGAAATCCAAAAGCATCATGCACAGCATCATTAACTGGATCATCTTCATCTAGTTGAACTCCAACTTGTGACCTTTAAGGGAAAGCATAATCATATCTCATACCGACCTTCTCACCATGAACTACCCAGAACGTATAGTCTTCCAGGAAAGGCTTCAAAAGCAAATGGTCCTTAACAACTTGTCGTGCATACCACTTCTTGAACTTGTAACTCTGACATGGACAAACGATCTTGCTATTACAGCTGGCGTGAGTGAATGTGAAATCCAAGAAATTGTTTAATCTGTATAAATATTTCAGAGAATTCCATGGCAACTTGATCCATGATTTATCCATAGCTATTAGTAAGAGAGAAGAAAGTATAGTGAATAAGATTAGTGAATAGAGAATTATGGATTCTTGGAAGCTTATATAAAACTTTTCCAACGTTTAACATTTTGTAGCGGTTACAAAACCACTACTATAACCACTACTGCATTCAATATTTGTAGTGGTTTTAGGCATATAACCGCTACAAAATTTCAACCCGTTGGCAAGATTTAGAAAAATTTATGTCATATTTGTAGCTGTTTTATTTTATCAACCGCTACAACTTTCGGCATTAGAGGAAATTCAAATTTCAAATTTTTTTACTTTGTAGCGGTTATAAGAAAAATACTGCTACAAATGTTCATGACCATTGGACTCACCTTTAAAGGAGCCGTGGGGTCCACAGACCCTTATGGGTGTGTTTGGTTTGAGGGGAGGGGAGGGAAGGGGGGGAATGAGAGGGTGGGTAAATTACCTTTTTAGGTTGAAAGAATTTAAATTTTGGGCGGGAATCTAAAATTTAAAAAGAATGAGAAAGTAAATTTTGAGTGGGAAACCAAAATTTAAAAAAATGAGAGGGTAAATTTTAAGTTTCTTTTGTCCAAAATGGTAATTTCTCCACCTTCCCCTCCCCTCCCTCCCCTACCCTCCCCTCAAACCAAACACACCCTATGGCTCTTGGGTCTGGGTCTCTTGCAGCTTAGCTTGCAACTGCTACATCTGCTCCTGCCATTTTATGAAACAATTAATTATAAATTATTTTTCATAATAAAGTTGGTTTAATTTTATAAACAATATAATAATGAATTAACTTACAATGGCCGCCTCTGCCTACTGAGAGGTCGGAGACCCGTCATGGAGTCTATGGGTGATAGCGAATAACTCCCCATAGTCCGTCTGACAGTTCTCCTTCTGTGCCTTCCTCTCCCAAAACAATTACAAAATTGCAAAATTAAATTAGTATTATGAACAACAATATACTAAATTTATAGTATGAAATAACCAGCTAAAAGTAATTGATAACGTGAAAAGTTACCAACTCGCTGTAAGTGACAGCAAAGGTTTTCGATCTTGCTGTGTGGTGGATCGTTAGTTGCCCTCGGCACCTCATATTCTTCTAAGAAAGTTCTTGGAAAAAAATAATATTAAAAGTGTTAAAACAATATAAAACACTTATAATTAATACAAACATAAAATTTATTAAATTTATAATTCAATAATTATAAATTAAATTATAAATAAAAAATTATATATAATTAATTACTATTTTATAATTCATATTAATATTTAGTAATAATAATTTATTATAATAATTTTTTATATAATCTAATCTAAATCTAATAATCGAAATAATCTAATAAATACATTACCTGCCCCTCTGCGCTCCTCCTGAACTGGACAAAACTCACCCAGTCATTTGACAGGACACCATCCATGATGTTCTCGATCAGTTGCTACAGAGGAATCATCCCATCCTTATCTATAATGTGAAAGAGACGATTCCTCCTGTTCCTCCAGCCATCGCCCATCTTTATCAGCGTATACCTCTTCCGGTTGTCTCGGACGGCAAACCTAAGCTGTAACACCATTGAAAAATAATATTTAAATATGACTAATTACAAACAAGACAATTAAAAAATATTAATTAAATATAATTAATTACAAAAAATATAATATAATTAAATACTATTAATTACTTGCACCACCTTATCCCACTCTAGGTCCTTCGACCCCTTCAGAACATTCCTCCATGTCCTGAAGTAAAGGGGGAACCGTATCCAATTTGAGCCCAGCTTGTTTAGAAAGTGGTTGAACAGGTGACCCCCATTGTCGATGAGCTGGTCTGTGGCCTCATTCCACGAAACTATAACTCGTAGTGTTTGGTCCAAGTTGTTCAGACCGGCCACGTCCAGCCTCTTGTAGACATATTCCCCTGCTCATCTGCATAATTTACTACACATTAGATAAATTACAATTCAAAATTAAAATTTTGAATTTAAATATTTAATTTATTAAATAAAATATATTTACCTTGGACCTGCACCTCAAATCCAGTAGACTGAGAAGATGACCGTCGTGGGTTGTTCTGGTCCCGCCCCTCCTCCTCATCCAGGAACCGTTCCATGTCTCTGATCAGAATCGGGATCTCAAAGTCATCGTTCACATCATAGTCACTGACACTGATATCTCCCTCTCCCAGATCAGGCACCTCTGGTGAGGTCGTCTCCTGTGGGACCGTCTGCGGTGGTTGTGGTAGGGCCAACTCCTATGGCTGCTATAAGGAGATGGGCTGAAATGGCTCGGTCGCTCTCCCTCCACGTTGCCCCTTCCTACTACCCCCTCCTTTCTTGTTGCTACCCCGTAGAATCGGTCTGGGGACCTCAGACTCCTTCCCCTTGTCCATCCCTGAAGCCATATCAACTGTAAAAATAAAAGAAACAAACTAATTAGTCACATTTATATGTAAAATTATAATAAAATTAAAAATAAAATATATATTGTCCATACCTCAAGTGAGAATAATGAGAAATATTGCAACGAAAACTCTTTAATAGACGTCAGAATGCACAGATCTAAAGGGAAATTCTCACAGAAATGTCAGAAAACAAAATGACAAAACGAGAAAATAGAAGGGGCGGCGGCCTTTTATAGTTGTGGACTTTATAGTGGTTCTTGAAAGAGCCTTACAAAAAAGCTAAGGTTTCAAAACTTTATAGCGGTTATAAAATAACCGCTATAAATGCGATAACCTTTGAAGTTCTATAGCAGTTATGAAAACCTAACCACTATAAATGTGATGACCTTTGAAGTTCTGTAGCAGTTATGAAAACATAACCATTACAAATAAGCAACCTTTGGCATTTTATAGCGGTTTACTTTGTTGTAACCGCTACACTATTGGAGTGGCTAAGTGGTGCCAAGTGGCGCGAACTTTGTAGTGGTTTATATGTTATAACCGCTACAAGTTAACCGTGACAAATTTTGGCTAGAATCTCACGCCATATTTGTAGCGGTTTTATTCTTTTAACCATTATAAATAACGTTGCCAATCAGTTGTGCCACTTGGCGCGTAGCTTTACGCTACAAATCTATAGCTATTTATCTTATAACCACTAAAAATGTCACAATTTGTAGCGGTTAAGTGTAACCGCTACAAATGCACCGCTACGAAATCCCTTCTTTTTTTTAGTGTGATGAGTTTGATGCACTAGAAAGTTTTTTTTGAAGAAAAGGAAAAGACCAGGAAAAGTATATTCTTTTTAACGTGTTTAATAATCTTCCAATATAATTTCAACACACTTTTAATTTTGCACTACTATAGATTTGCGCATATATAACGCTTAAAAAATAATGGTTACAGTAAATAAACGTCATGTATGTTAAGGCAGAGGTTGCACAAGAATATATAATGTTAAAACTTAAAGGTTAATTATACATACTATCAAGTATTGCGAGGAGGAATTCATGAAAACACAAATGTAACGGTTATAGTTGATAACCATAATTTATTTAGTGACAAAAATGATGATTTTTATGAAATAACCGTCATGTAACACTTACAAACAATTCGTCTTCCAACTTCTTATATCAGTAAAGACAAAATATAATGGTCTTCAAAAACAACCGATATGTAATACCTTTATAACCTTTCGTAACATTGTCAGACCTTCATAAGTCATAACCTCATAAAATTCGCTAAACCACTATTTAAACTCACATATTTCTTGTGATTCTTACTACTTTTCTTTATCAGCCTCCTCTTTCTCTCCATCATGTTAAGATGCCAGGGAGCTCCTCCGCCACCACTATTGCCTCCTCCTCCTCCTCTGCCTGCTTCTCAATTGGAGGCTCTATGCAGATGTTGGCAAAACTTGTGTAATATCCTAAATTTTAACCCCTAGGATTAGTGTTAATTAAGTAAGGATTTGTGTGAAATTGATTAATTAGGTGATTAGTTATTGATTAAGTCTTAGAGAGATTAGGAGTAAAGTTTTAGAGTAATTTGATTATTCTAATTACTCTATATTTGGAAGTGACAAATATTGGAATAAGATATGAAAAGTGGGAAAATATGTAAGGAAGTTTTAAGGCCTAGGCACTCAGATAAGGGCTTAGGCTCTTAGTTAGGCAGAGAGCTCAAATGCCTAGGCATTCAAGTCGGGGCCTAGATGCTAATGTTATAGATTTTATAAAATGGGGTGTTGGGTGTTTGAAAAATGGAGAAAAATAAAGAAGGAATGGCTTGGGATTTGCTAGGGTTTGTTATTTTAGTCAATTGGGAGTGTTTTCAAGCTTCCTAACACCTAAGTGAGTTATTCTACCTTGATTTTTAAAATAGAGTCACGCTCTTTAAACGCCCTAAGAAATAGGCGGGATTGCAAAAAGACTTAGTTAGACTTTTCTTTTTAAAGTTTTTAAAATCTTGGGTATGAGCTAGATTTTGAAATGGGTTATGTTTTTATTGAACATCTTGAGTTTAAATGAGTTATTTGGGTTAGATGAAGAGTTTAATCGGTTTAGTTTTGTTGGATTTAAGGATATATGGATTTTTGAGTTAGGGTTTGGCTTTAAAGAAAGATTTTGGCTAAGTTATGATAATGTGAAGTTTGAAATTGAGTTTTAATTATTGGGTTATGATAATATTTGTTAGATTACAGGTTTAATCAGTTTAAATTGTTGTATAATCTTGATTTTACGAAATGGGTATTTTGAGCTTGGAACCCTAAGGTGTGAAATTGAGATGTTTGAATGATTTGAGTTATTGGAGGTTATTTATTGTATTTTTTGAGTTGTTTGAGCTAATGGAAACCTCAAGTCTTGTTAGGATGATTAAGTGTGGCCTAGAGTGAAATTGGGAACTCTAAAAGGGATTAAGTCCCTAAGTTGTTATTTTTACCACCCAATTAGTTGATAAACTAATGGGTACGTGGTGATGTTGATCATGTAGATTGAATTGTGATTGATTGATGTTGAGCATGGGGTCTTGATTGTGGTAATATTTCCTTACTTGGTGAGACATAACGACTTTCCACTTGTCATAGATACTAATGTCTTGCTTTTGAGAGATTTTGGTAATATGAAATAATGGAATAAGATAAGTACTTTCTATTGGCATGATATATTCTTGATTTGTGAAATTTGTCTTGTTGGACTTCGGATTTGAAAAGAAAATGTGAAGTGTTGAAAAGAGGTTTTATCTTGAATATTCTTTGTAAGAGCATTACCATGAATAATCATAAGATAATCATTATGCATTATTGATATTGTGATATCGGTGGATTTGATAGTGATTCATGAAAAGGGAATAGAGATGATACTATCATGTGATAAGACCTCCCATTGGTGCACATTGGGTTGGTTATTCGTCCCTGTTGGGATATGCCTTCATGGCTCAATCATCCTAGAGAAAAGGACATGCTCTTGTAACTCTTTTCATTCATAAGAGAAAGGAATAGGCCCTTGTGGCTTGTGTGTGAGAAAAATACTATCATGTGATAAGACCTCCCATTAGTGCACATGGGATTGGTTATTCGTTCCTATTGGGATAGGCCTATGTGGCTTATTCATCCTAGAGAGGAAGACAAGCTCTTGTAACTCTTCTTGTCCTTAAAAAAAAGGAATAAGCCTTGTGGCTTTTGGTGTACATCTCTATAGTGATGGGATAGGCCTTCTTAGGCTTTTGTTTTTGCATAACTCCTTTAAGATAAACTCTAATGAGTTAATATGTATAATTATGAGATTATATGAATGATATTATATATACTGATATTTTCTATCCCATTTGACATGCCTTCTTGGTCTTAAGTGTTTTTATGCCTCTTTTAGGAAAGACTCGAATGAGTTAATGTGTATAACTATGAGATTATTTGAATGACATTATATGTATTGCTACTTTTTTCCCACTTGACACCTTACTTGCACATGTTGGTATGTATGTTGAGTTGGAATTTTGGTTATTGAGGCTTTTATCTCACCCCATTGCTCTTAACAATTATTTTTTTAGGTGTGTGTTAGTTAAATTCTTTTCTTTCATAGTTAGCTTCGATTTGAAAGAGAATCTTTTGATAACAATATTTGATGCCTGAAAGCTGAAGATGATAATTTTTCTATTATGGTAGACCTTAGGTTCCAATCTTTCCCGTCTCGCCATAGTATTGTTATTATCTTAAGATTTAATTTAATATTATGGATAATTGAGTTTTAATAAAAGAATTTTACACATTGACTGCCACAAAAGGCGTCTCGTGGAATACCCCAACAAGTTGAATAGGAAGTTGAACCTTATACTTCATACTAATAAGGTTGCATATGACTTGCAGTAAGACCCTTCATCTCCTTCCTCCGATGATGAGAATGAGGATGAGGAGGGGAAGGAGGACTTTGGTGGCAGTGATGACTAAACACTACTATTTTTTTTTAAAATTATTTAGAAAATAAGTTAACTAAAGAAAAAACAACTTAATAATTCATGGTTATTAATTAAAAACCATAAAATATTCTTAGAGTGATAACACCAATATACTTCTTGGTTCTAACTTAATAAACATTAATTAAACCTTTTGAAACCTTTCCTCTTCCCCGCATTGACTCTGGTGCCTTCTTGTTATCTGAAGATAAATAATGGCTCTTTTGAAACATTCGTCACGTACCTAATGTCTTAAGAAAAAGAACATAATTGCACGAGACTAATCCATATTAGCTTCCAATAGACGCGTCACTTCCATTCTATTTAAACTCCCCATTTTCATCATTTTCTTCATCCTTTTCCTTTGTTCTCATCATGATGGTGAAGCAACACACTGAAGAAATGCTGGAGAATCCTCCACCTTCTCCTCCTCTTTGTGCTCCTCCTTCCTATCTCACACCTTTGTTTGCTTCTTTTCCTTCTTCTCCCCGACCTCTACCTTCTCTTCCTCCTCCTAAACCTTCACCTGTATAGCGTGACCGTTGCTTCTACCGCGTCCACAATGCTAAAATCCAAGTTTTGATGATAACAAAAGGTGATTATGTGTTTTGGTAAGAAAATCATGTTTTGAAAGGATAAACATTGATTCAAATAGTTATCAAATGCATTTCACAAAATTAAGAGAAACTTGTTGTGATTTCATCTGATGCACTTGAGTGATGGAGTACCCACTCGAGTGAGAAGCATTTTTGCACTTGGGTCCAGGAAGTATTATTCTGAAAGTGTTTTACAGAGAGCTACTGACTTTAGAGATTTTTTAGCAACACTCGAGTGAGAGGTATTGCCTCGAGTGATAACAAGGTTTGCACTCGAGCATAAAGGCACACTATTGCAAGTGTTTGACACTGAGCAAAGTTAAAGATGGAAAATGGCTGTTACACTCAAGTACTAGCTCAATATTTGAGTGAGAGCCTCAAGCTCACTCGAGTCCTACAAGTGTGACATAGGGAGTGTTTGTCCGAGAGTAAAGAAGAACTTGAGAATGGGAAGAAACTTGGTGCAAGTGTTGACTAGAAGCGAAGCCTGAAGTTTAAATACACTAGTGCACTTGAGTAATACATCTGTACTCGAGTGAAGATCACTCACACTTGCAAGTAAGAAATCACACTCTTTATAAAAATGCTGAAAGTGTTATCCAGAGGCTCAATTTCATAGTACAAACACACATGCACTTGAGTAAGACATGCTAAACTCGAGTGAGAGGTCGGTACACTTGCAAGTGAGAAAATGCACTCTTGCCAATTCATAAGGAAGTTCTACATAAATGCAAAGGGAGAAGTCGAAGAATTGATGATGCACTCGAGTGAGGCCTTAAAGCACTTGAGTGAGACTTTGAAAGAATCCAAAATGCAACAGACTCACAACAATCAATCCGAATGTGGTTTAAAGTTATTTATTCATTATGTTTTCACTTGTTATTATTATTAAACACTATTTAACAAATATATCAAGTGTGAAATAGGAGATTGATTGTTTGGAACCTGGAGAAAGGATCTTTGAATCTGTACACTTCTGACAGCCAAGGATATATGGGATGCACCTGAAATTGCACACGAAGGTAAATCTAGAATCAAAGAAAATAGAGTCAATACTCTAATTATAGAGTATGATCTATTTTAGATGAAATATGGAGAAAGGATCTCTGAATTTGAACTTAGATATACACATCTTGTTAATTAGCTATCAGCACTTAGGAAACCTTTGATCAAAATTCCCAAGTCAGGAAGATTCTTAACATTCTCACAAATGAATGGGAAGCCAAAGTGACAGCTATTAAAAAAGCCAAATGTGAATCAATAAGATCTGTAACTACTCTCTTTGGTAGTCTTTCTGAGTATGAAGGAAAGATGAAATTCAAGAAGGAACTGGAAGAGTTTGATGGTAAAAAGAAAAGAGTTGTCTCTCTTAAAGTCATAAAGGAAGTTGATTCTTTAGAAAACGAAGATGTACCTGATGATAATGATATGGGAATGATCATATGGAAATTCAAGAAGTTCTATGGAAGAGGCCAAAAGAACTTTAAGAACTACCAAGGTGGACCAAGCAAGAAAGACAATAAAGAACAACAAATAGTATACTACGAATGTGGACAGCCAAGACATGTCAAGTCTGAATGTTTCAAAAATAAAGACAAGAAGAAGCAGAAAAAGTAAGCATACATCTCATCTATATGGGGTCATAACTTATCGGGGGAAGAAAGAAATAATGACGAAGTTGCAAATATATTCTTGGTGGCCAAAGAAGAAGAGTTGGATTCTGAGGTAAGTGATTTTGAACCTACTTATGATAAAGTATTATATGAATATAATGCATTGCATACTGAATCCATCAAGGTAGCTAAAGAAATGGTTAGTCATAAGAAGAAAGTAAAAGAGTTAGAAAGTATTGTCATATCATTATATGCATTATGTGAAGAAAAAGACAAGAAAAAAAAAGTGATTTTACAAAAATGTTAGAAAGATTTTCTAAAGGAAGTGAAACTCTTAAAATAATCTTGAAATCACAAAGAGTCACTCATGATAAATATGGAACTAGATATAACTCGGCTCAAAATAGAAATAGAGGAAAGAAGAAAAGTAGTAAGGTATATTTCAAATATTTGAAGAATTCTGTGCATGCTTCAAATCTATTTGCATAATGTAATTACTGTAATAGGAAAGGGCATTATATTTTATCATGTCATTTTAGTAAAGACAAGATTATTGGCACGTACAAATAGGTTTTGAAAGGAATAATGTACCAAAAGTGATTCATGCTAACCATGAAGGACCCAAGAAAATGTGGGTACCTAAAAGTTAATCATATTACTCTAGGTATGTCTCAAAGCATCACGAGCAAACAAGTGGTATGTTGATAGTGGATGTTCAAGACACATGACTGGTGACAGAGATAAGTTCACCATGTAGGAAACCAGAGAAAGAGGAAAGGTAACCTTTGGAGGTAACCAATATGGATGAATTGCTGGAATTGGTGAAGTAGGAAAATCCGATGGTGTTCAGATCAATGATGTATATTACATTGAAGGGTTATGCCACAACTTCCTAAGTGTAAGTCAAGGCACTGGCAAAGATAACTGGGTGATCTTTGATTCAAAGGAATGCTTGATAGTAAACATGAAGGGTCTACTGCTTAACAAAGAATCTATCAAAGCAAAGATATGAGCTCAAAGGGACAGTAATTGCTATACTATAAATTTAAGTTCAAATTCTTCTAAAAATTATTTTCTTAGCAAATCAAAGGAGAGTTGGTTATGGTATAAGAGTCTGGCTCATGTCAACATGAATCAACTTGATAAACTGATTAGAAAGGATTTAGTTATTGATCTTCCCAAACTTAAATTCAAAGACAGCATGATTTGTGATGTTTGTCAAAAAGGGAAACAAACTAAATCTTCTTTCAAAAGAAAGAATGAGATTTCAATGTCCAAACCATTGCAATTACTTCATATGGATTTGGTAGATCCAACAAGAGTAAAAAGTTTTGGAGGAAATCTACATACTTTAGTAATTGTTGATGATTTTACAAGATTTACATGGACTATATTTATTACTTCAAAAATGAAACTTTTGTTAAATTTATTATGTTTACTTGAAGGTCCAAAATAAGAAAGGTATTTCTATTGTCTCTATTATGACAGATCATGGAGGAGAATTTGATAATCAAGTCTTTGAAGCCTTCTGCAACAACGAGGGAATAGATCACAACTTCTATACACCTAGAATGCCTCAGTAGAATGAAGTAGTAGAAAGGAAGAATAGAGTCCTTACAGAAATGGGAAGGGCGATGCTCAATTGAAAAAAAATGTCACAAGTGTTTTGGGCTGACGTAATGAGTACTGCATGCTATATCTTAAATCGAGCATACATTTACAAGTCACTTGGAAAGATACCATATGAAATCTATGAAGGGAGAAAGCCAAACCTTGCTCATCCACACATCTTCAGATGCAAGTGCTTCATTCACAACAATGGTAATGAAAACTTGGGTAAATTTGATTCAAAGTCTGATGGATGTTTATTTCTAGGTTATTCTAATACAAGTAAAGCATATAAAGTTTTCAAAAAAAGAACATGCATTGTTGAATAACCCATTCAAGTTGTGTTTGATGAACTTGATTCTCAGATAAAGTCTTTTGATGAAGAAGAATTTAATAAAGAAAACTAAAACTATTTCAAATCAAAATGATTTTGAAACAAATGATTTTCAAAATGAAGAAAGTGTTGACGATTATGCTTAACCAAAAGCATGTAGACACATGAAAGATCATCTAATTGATCAAGTCATTGGAGATATACATGAAAGTGTCAAAACCAGAAATAGAATTTGTAATTAAGTAACATTTTCCACATTCATTTCTAAAATTGAACCTTCTAGTATTGAAGAAGCACTTTCAGACAAAGATTGGGTGATTGATATGCAAGAAGAGTTAAATCATTTCCAAAGAAATCAAGTTTGGAACTTGGTATCTCGACCAAAAGATCACTCAGTCATAGGAACTATATCGGTTTCTAAAAACAAACTTGATGAATCAATAGTCGTTATGAGAAACAAGGCAAGGATAGTTGCAAATATAATTAAGAAAAAGGTATTGAGTATGAGGAAACATATGCTCCAGTGGCAAGATTGGAAGCAATATGTGTACTCTTAGTTTTTACATGCATTAAAGGTTTTAAACTTTATCAAATGGATGTAAAGAGTACTTTTCTAAATGGTTATATCATGGAGGAAGTATATGTAGAACAACCTCCTAGTTTTGAAAATGACTCAAAACCTGATCATGTTTTTAAACTGAAGAAAGCTTTATATGGTTTGAAACAAGCACCCAGAGTTTGGTACAAAAGACTAAGAAAGTTTCTTCTTAATCAAAACTTTATTAGAGGAAAAGTGTATACAACACATTTCATTAAACATAACAGAAATTATATATTAATAGTTCAAATATATGTTGATAATATAATCTCTGGTGCTATTAACGAATCTCTTTGTCAATAATTCTCTAAGCTTATGCAGGGAGAATTTGAAATATTCATGATGGGAGAATTAAACTTCTTTCTTGGACTTCAAATCAAGCAATGAAGGAATCGGATATTTATATCTCAAACTAAATATTTGAAGGAGTTATTGAAGATGTTTGGAATGGAAAATGCCAATGGAGCTGATACTCTAATGAGCTCTACCACATTATTGGACACTGATGTAAAAGGCCTTGACTTCAACATCACTAAATATAGAGGAATGATTGGTTCATTACTCTATCTAACTGCAAGCATGCTAGATATAAAATTTAGCGTTGGGATGTGTGCAAGGTATCAATCACTCCTAAGGTATCACATGCAGAAACTGTAAAAAGAATCTTCAAGTACTTAAGAGATACTGTAGAACTTGGACTATGGTACCCTAAAGGAGGAAACAAATATTTGATGGCCTATTCAGATACAGATAATGGAGGATACAAAATTGACAAAAAGGGTACCAGTGGAAAATGTCAATTTCTTGGGGGTTCTTTAGTATTATAGTTTAGCAAAAAGCAGAACATAGTTTTTCATTGTCTTCCACCAAAGCTGAATACATAGCTGTAGCAAGTTGTTGTTCTCAAGTACTATGGTTGAAGCAACAACTTCAGGACTTGGGAATCTACTTGAAGGAGATACCTATTTACTGTGATAACATGAGTACTATAAGCTTGGCTAAAAATCTTTTACAGCATTCAAGAACCAAGCACATAGATATCTGACATCACTTCATATGAGATTATGTATAGAAGAAGGTTGTCAAAGTAGAATTCATTCCAACACATCTTCAACTTGTTGATATATTCACAAAGCCAATAACTAAAGATCAATTTTTATACATACAGAGAGAATTGGGAATGGTTAATCCAATGAATTGTAAGAATTTCTTGTTAATTATTATGATTAATGTGTGTTTTGATGATAACTATACTAACTTAAGCTTCATAGTATATAGAATTTTGTTTTGTAGGAATGATTTTGAAAAAGAAACATATCACTTGAGTGAAGAGTTAACACTCGAGTTTATAATATGCTAACACTCGAGTGAAGGTAGAACACTCGAGTGCATATTTTATTCATATGCTCTGCTTCTAACTTGCAAAACAGAGGTTGACAGAGGAGATAGAAGTATTAAGAGCTCACTCAAAGTGAATGAGTATGTTGGCTCACACTCAAGTGGGAAATCATCACACTTGAGTGCAGGAAGAATACACCTGAAAGTGTAGCAAGAACACCCGAGTGTCACAGGTACAAATGCATTAATTAGCTCCAAAACATGGTTGACTCAAGTGATCTTGGAGGACTTGAGTACAAAGATGAAGATCATAACAAGATATACTTAAACTATCATAGTCAAGTGCAAATAGTGTTCACTCGAGTGCGTTGGTAAGAACACTCGAGTGCGTGGTCTCTCACTCAAGTGTCGAGGCTTATAGCAGTTACATAACAGCTTAAACGACATACTCGCTTTTCTTTCTTCGGAAGTGTCTCCTTACTCGCTAGTAACAACTTTCCTTCCTCGGCTGTTACCCACCGATTAAACATCTCTAATCTCTTTAATCAACCATTGCAACTCCTCAAGAGTCTCTAAAAGGTCAGATTTTTCTATATAAATCTCTCATTTCTTGCCCTAACCAAAGTCATCCCACCAAAAGCTCTCTCTTTGATTTCATAATTCTTTTTGATTCTCAATCCTTTCTAAATCATCAAAATGGTTCGTTTAAAGATTCTTCAAGTTACTCAGAAATCTCCCACTCCTTCACTATTTCATTCCACTGCCAGTGAGTCGGCAACACTGTCAGTGACACTAACTCCAACTCCAACTCTAACACCCACACCTTCTCTAAAACTCAAATAACCAAGAAGAAGGCAACCCCAATTAAGAAGAAGCATCCTAAGCTAAAGGTAGCAAAGGATGTTCAATCTCCTCTCAAGAAAATAAAGGGAGCAGCTTTCAAGCAACCAATCATGACAAGGTTGAAGTCACAAGAAGTAAAAGGAAGAGGGAAGAAGATAGCCATGAGAAACCTCAAGAATCTTCCTTTAACTATTCTTTCAACCAACAACTCTGGGAAGTAATGGAAAAATCAAAACTGGATGCCTTGGTTGGTAAAATTGCCTCCCAAATTGGTGCCTCGACCTCTCATTATGGTTCCCAGTCCAGTCAAGTTGGTTCGCACAGCACCATCTCCTTCTCATGCATAGGAGGAAGAAGAACAAGACACAGTCCCTCCTGAAGGTTTCAATACCTAGGAAGTAAAGCCATTCAATCAAAAGGTATATAACTCTAAATTTGGATTACTTGAGTAAAAACTGTGGCTTGAACTTCTGACCTTTTTTGGATTTTTATAAACCTTGGTTGAGTGTGCACCTTCCATATTCACCTATTGTTATGAAAACATTTTACTATAATATGAAAGTACACAATATTGTATCCAGAGCCGGTGAGTTAATAGAGGATGGAATATGCACTACAGTTAAAGGTGAACACATTTTGATTTCCCCCTCTATTATTAACACCATCTAGGCTATGTATTTCCTCCTACCACTCCACCTACACTCTCAGCCATTGAAGCCTTCTAGAGATTGAGACTAGAAAACCTAATAGGACCCCTCAACTTTAAACCCATTGATATGCGTAACTCAATCCATACCATTTACTATATCTATACCTGGAGTATGATTAACAAGTCCAAAAACTACACCCACTTTGCTCAGAAAGACTATTACCTGCTGGCATCCTTTTTATCCGGCTAATAAAGGAATGTTGGTGAACTAATCTTTGGAGAGATGAGAAGATTTCGGTTTTCTTCATCAAGAACCACCACTATACCATCCTCAACTTGTCTCTCTCATTCTTTGGCATAACAAGGTATGGTATTTGAAGGGAAACGAAAGGGTAAGGATCCTGAGGTTTGGAAGAACTCAATTGACTCATATAAGGATCTCAATTCCTGTTGGTAAAACCAAGTCTGCAACTCAGAGAGAACCTATAACTTCAAGAGGTTATGAGGCTCAATCTACAGTAAGAGGTCGATCTCCATCTCCCACTTTCTTTGGTGCCTCAGTTCAGAATCAAGTGGCTGAAATAATTAATCAAGCTATGGCCAGTTTGAAACAAGAATTGTTTGTAGAGTTTGAGAAGTTGGTGGTTACAATGGAGACTCAAGTCACCAAGTTGGTTGACAAAGCAAACACCAACTTTGACTTAATGTTTAAGGCTTAAGAAGATCAGTCTAGGAGAATGACTGAATTAGAAACTTATTGTGTATACACCTTCCGTTTACTCAGACCGATGTGCCTTTAGTTTTTGTTATGACTACATCCACCACCACCGTTCACCATCTCAGACATAGGCCTATGTCCTTTGCTCCTATACCGACCCTAAAACTACCACCACATTCGACATCACCTATGATCAGTCATCAACCTATAGCCTTTACTCCTCAGCCATCACCACCACCATTTAAGCTAGATACTATTAATCTTTCTATTGCAATAGTTTTATACACTCCACCACAGCCATCTAACATCACTTTCCCATAGTCTCCTTCTAATGATTACAAAACAGGGAAGAGGAATAAGTAATAGTTATTTGAGTTGTCTGTACTGATTAAGGGGGGGTTTGGGTATTGTTTTGTTGATTGGATGTATTTTAGGTAGATTTTCATTTGATCATGTACTTTACATTTTAAGTAATGAGTATCTAGTTAATGAGTATCTGTTGCAATTTTTGTAATCTTTATGTTTTCATTAAGTTTATTGTTTAATCTTAGTGATATTATGACTTACCTATGCCTTGAGTGTGTGATGGAAGCCTTGCAGGATGTTTTTGAAGCAAATTGCAAAAATGTATCAAGTGACTCTTAAACTTTAGTAAAAATGCATTTGTAAATCCCTTTAAGTATTTTTCAAAAGTTTTCAATTAAGTTAAGTTTAAAAACCATCATAAAGGTTTTGTCATCATCAAAAAGGGGGAGAATGTTAGAATCCAAGTTTTAATGATAACAAATGGTGATTATGTGTTTTGGTAAGAAACTCATATTTTGAAAGGATAAACATTGATTCAAATAGTTATCAAATGCATTTCACAAAATTAAGAGAAAGTTTCTGTGATTTCATCTGATACACTGGAGCGATAGAGCACCCACTCAAGTGAGAAGCAGTTTTACACTCGGGTCGAGGAAGTATTGGTCTGAAAGTGTTTTATAGAAAGCTATTGACTTCAGAGATTTTTCAGTAACACTTGAGTGAGAGGCATTGCACTTGAGTGATAACAAGGTTTGCACTCGAGCATAAAGGCACACTCTTGCAAGTACTTGACAGTCAGCAAAGTTAGAGACAAAAAATGGCCATTGCATTTGAGCACTGGTTCAACACTCAAGTGAGAGCCTCAAGCTCACTCAAGTCCTGTGACTATGCCACAGGGAGTGTTTGTCTGAGAGTAAAGAAGAACCTGAGAATGGGAAGTACACTTGAGTGAAGTCTTTTGCTCTTGAGTGACGATACAACACTCACGAGTGAGAAAACTCACTTTCTCAAATATTGGTGCAAGTGTTGAGCAAAATTCTGTCAAGAAGTGAGGATATATTGATGCACTCGAGTGAGAACCCATGCACTCGAGTGAACACCTCAACACTCGCAAGTGCAAAATCTCACTGTTGCAAAACTTGGTGCAAGTGCTGACCAGAAGCGAAGCTTGAATTTCAAATACAATGGTGCACTCGAGTAATACATCTACACTCGAGTGAAGATCACTCACACTTGTAAGTGGGAAATCACACTCTTTATAAAAATATCGTAAGTGTTATCCAGAGGCTCAATTTCATAGTATAAAACACACATGCACTTCAGTAAGACATGCTACTGAGTGAGAGGTCAGTACACTCACAAGTGAGAAAATGCACTTTTGCCAATTCACAAGGAAGTGCTACACAAATACAAAGGCAGAAGTGGAAGAATTGATAACACACTCTAGTGATGCCTTAGAGCACTCAAGTGAGACTCTGACAAAAGCCAAAATGCAACAGACTCACAGAAATGAATCCGAACGTGGTTTAAAGTTATTTATTCATTATGTTTTCACTTGTTATTATTATTAAATACTATTTAACATATACTTCAAGTGTGAAATAGGAGATTGAACATTTGGATCAGAGATGCATATAGAAAGTCAAAATATGGTGGACATAATCTTCACATTCAAAGTTGACCAGCTAAGCTTGCATTTTACTGACCTACCATGATATCTTGTCCAGAGATTTCAAACTCATAAATACTGTTCCACAATGTAATACTTCGCTACACTACGGCTATCAATCAACAGACCAAAACCAATGTGCTATAAATATAGAGTTTCAAGAGACCATCAATATAACATAGATTGCACGAGAGATATACATAAGAAAACACACGAGTCTCTGTTATTCATATTTTTCTTTGTATTCTCATTGTACTTCAGTATTTATCATATTTTCTCTGTGAGAGAGTTTGTATACATTTCAAATCATATTGTTATTTGATCTCAAGGTACAGGGATCTTGAAAGGGTAGATTTCCTTATGAGAGAAGCTGTTGAGAAAATTTCTAGTAAAACTTTCTGCTTGTAAGACTTACAAGGTGCAAGTAAGAGAGAACATTGCTACTCGTAAGACTTACAGGGGTGCAAGCAGGAGAGAACGTTACTGCTCTAAAACTTGCATATGTAAGTAGGAGAGAAAAGGTCTTAGGGATTGTTCTGCACATAAGACTTGTCATGAAGGGGAGAGAAAATTCTAGGTATTAGAATATTTCTGCTCACAGTCCTTATTAGGGCTATTGTTGTCTTGTGGCTTTCTGAGAGCCCACTGAATCTTGGAAGAATAGTGAAAATCTCAATAGGTCTTAATCTCTGAGGATTGGATGTAGGCCTAAGTTTTAGGCCAAACCAGTATAACTCTTTGTATTCAAATTTTATGAGCTCTACTTTATTTGCATATATTTCTAATCACTGCAACGATAAAAAGCTTTATTACATCACCCAATTCACCCCCGGTAAAGCTTGCCTTTCATACTATAGGCTTGTCTTTATCTTGTCAAATGATTTAGATCACTCTTTTGAGGATGATGGGTAGGTTTTATTTATTTTCATTTTTTAGTTTTATAAATAAAAATATATTAATGTAATTATGGCTCCAATATAAAAAATAATAATAACATACATCACGGTTGTTATTAAAGAATTGTGATAAATCAAATAAATAGCACACCTCACGGTTAGATAAAAATAATTGTGATAAAGGTAAAACAATAATTAGTGGTTCTTACCAATTAACCTTTATGTAAGACCTTAAAGGTATGTTAATAACATACCTCATGGTTATTTGAACATAGCCATGATAAAACTAAAACAATTAGCGGTTCTCACCAACTAAAAGTTATGTAAAACCTTAAAAACTACTTAACGAGGGTTTGTTTGTAAAACATCCAATAAGTTTTGCATTTGAAAGCTTTCGTAATCGATCAAAATCTCTAGCTCTTTCAGCTCTATGAAAGTGTATGCTTAACCTCAGATTTTTCTTCTTCAACTTAATGGTTTTTCTTTCATTATACATTTTGCTGAATTATTATGGGCGCATATGATTATTCAGTTTTGATTGGAGTTTTTATTTCCAAATGATTTATGTTAGATGGGGTCTTTGAATAAGTAGTGGATGTATGCCGATCGGCTATCCAGTGACTACTGGGATGGGGTAACAGATTTCCTTAACTTTGCATTTTCACATAATCCCCCAAATGATAGTTTGATCTTTACCCTTGCGTAAAGTGTGACAATGTATAGTAGTGTAATCAAGAAACTTTTTTGTCACACTTAGTAATTAATGGAATAGATCCTACTTATATTTGTTGGAAGAGGTATAGTAAGATAAGAAGTTGGGTGGTTAAACCAATAGATGAAGGCATGCTTTGATATCATGCTATTTCTTTAGAGTGGAAGAACTTTGATTTAAACTACTCTGAATCACAAAAGATGATAGGAACCCATGCCTTACATTAGATATTAATAGAATGAACCCATTTAGGATGCAAGGCAGTATCCATAAGACATGGCTGGCAATATTGTTTATATATAACTTTTGTAATATCCCAAATTGTGATTAAGGGCTAAATACTTCAAAAGTGATGTAATTTTTGTTAAACAAACACTTTTGAAGAATATGATGTGAATTTTGATTCGAATATGTTCTAATTAGTTCCTAAACCCTGTATATAAGTTCAATGATGGATTAACATCTAAATTGATTTAAATAAGAGGGAGGGTGCATGGTAAGGTGAAATGGAATGATAAAATTGCTTAGTGGCGATTCAAGTGGAATTGCCATAATTAGGGGCAAAACAGGTAAAAAGGAAAGTTACCAACTGGTTGGTTAGTTACCGAAGAGGAAACTCATTGGTAATTAGAGATCAATGGTTAGGATTGATAGGGGTGGAATCTTGTGCAATGGAGTTCATGTGTGACATGGAAGAGGAGAATAAGATCTTGCCAAGTGTCAAAGCATGAGCCATAGGATCCAAGTCAAACATTCAACTTTTTTTCTCTTCCCTCCCATTCTTTTAGGTCAGCTAAAAGGTCTCTTCAATCTCAAAATCAGATTATATCTTCATCATCTCACCTCTTACTCCATCTTCTATTTTCATTCAAGGTGCTAGAGGAAAGAGAAAGAAGAAGGCTTAAGAATAGGTGAGATTTTGTCTATGAATGCTCAAATTACCTTCATTAATATTGTTCATGGTGTTGAGGGCTTTATGGCTATGGTTTTAGGTTTTTGAAAGGTAGTGTTTGAGAACTTGAGAAAAATTGAAAGTTAGAGAAACAAGGAATTTGCTTTGGGAAGAAGAAGAGGTAAGAATTTAACATATTTTGAGCTAAGTTTTGTAACCATTGATCAAGTTTTGAGAATTTTGAATTTTCCCCCTGATTTTCATGTGATTTTGGTTTGGAAGAATTGGATTGTGTGATGTGTTGGAATAGGTGTCATTTTGTGCTTTGGTGCCAATAGAATTGGTTTGGAACCTTAAATAGAAAGGAATTGCATTGTGAGTGTTGAATTGTGTTATTGTGTGACATGTTGTGTCTCTTGTGGAACATGTCAATATGAGTTGAATTTGGTTATTTTGGTGTTTCCAATGGATTCCTTGTGAAAAATTGGTGTGGGAATGGTGTTTGTTGTGAATTTGGAACTATTTGAAACAATGGCACAAAAACTGAAATTCTGTCCCTTAAAACTCTGTACAGGACAGTCAGGTTGTCTTGACTTTTGAATAGGAAAATAGTGTCTAAAAATTATGAAACTTTCTAGTCTTAAATTTCACATTCCAAGCTTCAAAATGGACATAGAATTTGTGTCATTTCGTTTTGTGAGCTGGGAGTTCTGGTGCCCAAAGTTTGATGTCGAAACTGGACTTAATTCTGAAGCAGTGTGGAATTTTGTGTAATCCTGGAATTGTGTGGTGATTTCTGTTAATGGTTCATATTTTTCCTATAAAGAGGACTTAAATAGCTTTCATTTGGCTTTGAGATCACCTCATTTCAATTTTTCTAGAATTAGTTATGATTTTTCAAATTTTCCTTGGCTACAGCGCAAAACTTTCTGTGCACCTTTTGGCCGCAGCCAGAAAATCTTGGCTGCAGCTAAAAACCTTCTGTGCACATTTTGGCTGTAGCCAGAGGATTCTTGGCTGCAACCAACCCTCATTTTCAGCATTTTGTGATTTTGGAAAAGTGGTTTCCAACTTAGTACTTCCCAATCCTTTAAGCATGTGTTTAGGCTTCTAGTAACCACCTAAAGAGTTCAATGATAACCAACTTTAAGTGTTATAAAAGTGGGAATTTGGAATAGAGATTAATCCGTCGTCCTTGATTTTGGTTTATAGGATTCGATATTTGCCTTATACGCGAACAACCTGTGCCTGAGCACCTCCGGAAAGAACAAGGTAGTGACACTTTCTCTTATACTATGTGTAAATGCATTGTATGTATATGTTATCATTGTTTTGTGATAATTTTGTATGTGAAAGCCAGTGAGGCTATGTGAATGCCAGAGAGGCAATATGAAAGCCAGAGAGGCTATGTAAAAGCCAGTGAGGCTATATGAATGCTAGTAAGGTATGAGTTATGTGTATGCCAGTGAGGCAACATGTATATATGACAGCTGATATGATGTGTTTTGTACTACTGTACGGTTTGATAATTTACTTGCATGTTATGTGTTTATGTGTGGAATAAGTGATTTATTACTACTGGGATTCTTTTGAATCTCATTCTTTCCTTTGACTAACCTTCAGACAGGGCAAGTGGCTCCAAAAGGAAGGAGACGACCAAGGGCCGGTAGGACTCCCCTAGGAATATAATTTGGGTCATTGGTTATCAAATTTTGGTTTGGGATTACTGTATATTTTTGGGATGTAAATATTATTTTGGATACAGTTGTGTAATCCCGTAAATGGGAATGTATGAACCCTTAGTATATATATATGAAACCTGGGGTTTGCCGGGATTTTTGCTATACACTCTGATATGTATAAATATGATTTGACTGTATAGGTAATTATATTCAGAATTTGAAATTGAGACCAGGGTAAGGCAGGAATTTTGAAAGAATTTCTGAAAAACCTACCTGAAGGAAGGGATTGGAAATGAATTTTAATTATCAGACGATCTCTAGTCCATTCTAATTTCGCATTTTTGAATCATAATTATGGTTTTCAAGGTAGAGGGTTACAAATTTCCTTTATGGGTTTGCATGAAGTGCAAGTACGTCATGTTGTCCATGCTAATCTTGGGGCCCTAGCAACTTGAAAATAACATAGATATATACCTAGTTCTACTAATCGAAGACTTGAAGCATTTATGGGATGATAGGGTCATGGTGTATGATGCTCATGAGAAAGAAACGTTCAACTTGAGAGCCATGCTCTTTGGCACTATAAATGACTTTCTTGTATGTGGTAATTTTTCATGATACAACATTAAAGGCCAACTTGGATCTCCAATTTGTAAAGAGGGTACATGTAATATCCTGAATTTTGGGACTAAAGGCTAGAAAATAAGCTTGAAAAGTATACAGCTAAGCCCTAGTTAAGCAAGTGTCCCGAGGGGGCATAATGATATTTCCTAATATTTTGTATATCTTTATGGCATTTAAGGGAATAAAATGATAAAAAAGGCAATTGGTGGTCACACACAACATGAGTATGTTTAGAACATAAAATGTAAACATTTGAATTTGTTACCAGTGAGTTTCCTTGTGTAGCAGTCTTGTTGTGTGACTTTTTTAAATAGGAAAATGAATTCTAATGCATATAATATTTTGTAAAAGGAAAGTAGGCTTATCAAGCTTTAATTTAATAGGTCATATATGTCATTTGGAGCTGTACATAAAGAGTTATGTATTTTTCAAGTTAGCCCAGTGATACTGGCGATTTTTAGTGGTAGTGTCCAAAAACAATAATTTTGGGAATTGTAAGCTTCTAGTTGGCTAAAGGCTATATTTTTTCTTGAAAATAGACTTAATAAGGGTTACATAGCTTTTGGAATCATACCAATTGGATTTCTATAAATAAATATATGAATTTTTAAATTTTGATGAAAATTATGCCCACCTTTTAGCCTATGTGCAAAATTGAAAAGGTAGTGGCAAAAATGTATAGGCAAAATAGTCATTTGGATAGATTTAATTCAAAGCCCATAATTTTCCCTTTCTCATGTGCTCTTGGACTACCAAAAGAGGAGCAAGAAAGGAAATGGATAATTGAAATACTTAAGCCAATAGTTGAAGCATTTCACACCAAGTAAACATGAGGTTGAAAAGTCAAAAATAGTGGCTAAACATAAAGGAAGCAAGAAGAGAACCTTGGTCAACATTTTTACTTCCATTTGGTGATGTATTTTCATATGAAAAGAGGAAGGGAAGAGAAAATCAGAATTTGACCATAAATTAAAGTAAAAGATGAATGGTTAATCATGACCAAGTATTTACATTAAACAAGTAATATTTCCAAAAGTATGAGGGAGAAGAGAAGAGATAAGGATGATGATATTTTAACTCTTTCATCTCCATCTTGGGCTTATTTTCATGTAGCACCTGAAAATAGAGGAAAAAATAGGTTAGGAAAATGAAAGAGGAGAGAAGGAAGGTGAATAGTAAAAATTACTGAGTTCTAGAGCCAATTTCACCTTTAATTTAGTGTTTCCAGCTTCTAGACTCTTCTCTAATGTTGCTTTACTCGATGAAAGCTTTCTTTCTATGGTTTTGGATTTTTGATCAAAGGTGTTTGGAGCCATCTACCTAAGGGAAGTGTTGCCAAAATCAAGAACCGGTTGTACAAGCTTCAATTTGAACTGGTTGATTTGCAGTTTTGTTAAGCTTTGAGCATTTCTGAGATGCCCTATGATTTCATCCATGCTATGATTTTAGGGCTATATGTTGTTTTAATTATGAAAATGATGATCTATGAGGACTATTGAAATATTAGACTAGTTTGATAGTGAAATTGCAAAACTGTTGATTGCTAGGTTGAAGTTTCTGAGAGACAGTATGTTTATGGTGAAATTTTTGTTAGTAAAACCTGGTCCAAATGTTATAACTTTCCAGGATTATAGTAGAAATGCTGGGATTTAATTTGATATGTATTATAATCAATTTTGACAGTGTATTGAAAGTTATGGATTTTTGAAGGGTTGCCCTGTTTCTAGACTTGATTTTGGAATAGTGTGGGACTTTATGAAATTCTATAATTTTGTCATTGTTGATGGTGGTGGTTCATATTTTTCCTTTATAGAGGACTTAAAGAGCTTTCCATAGAACGTTAAACCACTCTATTTCGATTTTTTTAGATTTAGTTATGATTTTTGGAAGTGGAGTAAAGAATAGAGGATTTCTTGGTTGCGGCCTTAAAGTTTCTAACCTCTCTTGGCCGTGGCCAAAGGATTTTTGGCTGGGGCTAAGACCCTTTTTTAGCATTTCATATTTTTGATTGGTTTAGCTTTCTTAACCCCATAGGCGCTTGTTTGGACTTCCAATGGCTACCTAAGTGGCTCAAAAGATAACCAAAATGATGTGTTTAGCCTCCCTAACTTCTTGGACACTAATATACACTTCCAATGACTCTCTATCATGTCTCTATCATGAAGTGACAAGGATTGAGCATCTTTAATGGTTGGAGTAAAGGTACAAGAGGAGGGTTCAAGACAAGAGGTAGGAAACTTACCTTATTTGCATGAAGTTGATATTTATGCTTGTGTAGTGATGTATGTGATTTCTTTACTTAATTGTGTAGAGCATATTTGAATAATGAAGCTCTGTTTCTATTTATACTGTAGTCATAGTTATATTGCATGAAACATTGAGCATACATAAATATCATTATGGGGCATGTATCTAGTTAAAGCTAACAAGTTATACATATAGCATCTATCATGCATGCATGCATTATGGTAACTGTTTGCTACTGAGATTCTCTTGAATCTCAGTCTCCCCTACTAACCATTTAGACAGGTGAACACAGAAGGTGTGCTGGGAACATAGAAGGATTCTGTATCAGACGAATGCAGTGGTGGAATAAAGATGTGTATATGTCTATAATACTTGAAATGTGTTTAGACACTTTAGTAGCCTTATGGCTACATTGTCTCTATGTGTGTGTGTGTGTATATGCAAATGAATGAACTAAGAATGAGCAGAGGAATGATCTGGCTAAATAATGAGCGACAAATCACTCGATTGAATTAAATAAAGGTGAGAGTCGATGAGTAGTAATGAAGTTGTGAACCATTAAATGAAGCTTCTTTAAGATTTTGAAAATTATTCTGAAAAACCCACTCAACTACAGGTTCGAATCTTGGCTTGAGATTGGGAATTTAAAACAATTTTATGAAAGTGGTTTGGACTGTATAGGTTCATCAGATCGATTACGGGAATAAGGCATTACAGTATGCATTCAATTAGATTGAAGCATGGCATGAAGAATTCCTATATGGGACATTGATTATGGTTGCTTCAGATCATCTTTATTGGTGTTTATAAAAAGTATTTCAATGGGAAATTAGAAGAGTGCAGGGCACCTCAACCTTTGACCGGTGAACATGTATATGAAAAGGTGAAAGATATAAAATGTCAATTTGGTAAACCTTTTGTAAGGGATGTTGGGACAAATAAGGGGAAGAAGATGTCTATTTTTTACTTGCCTTATTAGAGGACCCTAGATTTGAGACATTTTTTTATGTAAAACATATTGAGAAAAACGTGTGCAAAAGTATTTTTGGCACTTTATGTAATGGCTCAAAACATGATTAAGGGCTAATGACTTCAAAAGTGAATGTAATTAATGTTAAGCAAACACTTTTGGAGAATACAATGTGAATTATTGTCTGTATGAGTAGTGATCAGTGCCCAAATTCTGTATATGAGCTCAATTATGGTATTAAAACCAAATTTGAATTAAGTTAAGGTAAGGGTGCATGGTGTGATGCAATGGAGGTATGAAATGTGTTAAGTGATGATACAATAGAAATTGCTATAGTTAGGGGCAAAATCGGAAAAAGAAAAGTTATCGGCCAATTAGTCAGTAGCTGAAGAGGGATTTTACTAATCACTTGAAGAGTAAGTGGAGTGTCTAATTGCCTAGAGAAACAAGAGAGCATAATCCCATGGCTGCATGCACAAGAAAAGAGTTGGGAGATTATGATACATGTCAACATGTGGACCATGGGATCAAAGTCAAACATTTAACTTTTTTTTAATCTTCCCTCTCTCTTCAAAGTCGGCTAAGCATGGTAAGAGGAGGAAAAATATGCTTAATCATCATCTCATTTTCTTTCTCACAAGCCACCATTTTTGTCTCAATCAAGAAGGAAAGAGAAAGAAGAAATCAAGGTATTTTCTTGCACTTTTGACCTTATGAATGACCTCAAATGCCAAAATCCTCTTTATTAATCTTGACCACCTTGATGAGAGCTTTAATCCTATGGTTTAAGATTTTCAAGAGGATGTGTTTGAGTGCTTTAAAAAAATTAGAGGTTGAAGGAACAAGGAGCTAGCTTTGGAAAGTCTAAGAGGTGAGTAAAGGCTACATTTTGATATATATATATATATATATATTGTGACCATTGTTGAGACTTTTGAATTTCTAGATTTTAGCCCTATTTTTTTTTGTATAATTAGGGTCTTAGAGGATTCATAGTGTTGTGATGGTTGAAATGGTGTTTTGTGTGGTGTCTTGGACAATGTAAATAGTTTGGCAATATTGGGACTTTGTGTTGTGGTTGTGTTGCAATGTGGTCAAAATAGGACATGTGTAGATGTGATATGAATTTGACTATTTTAGTGTTTCCATTGGTTTGGTTGTGAAAAATTTTATGAGAATAGGTTTGGTTGTGAATTTTGGAGCTATTGGACACTTTGGTTGAAATTTGGAAATTGTAGAAAATTTCTAAGTGTAAAATGATATGCAGGGGACCAAATTTGCATGGTGGTTTGAAATAGAAAATGGTATTGAAATATTGTAAAACTTTCCATTTTTATAGTTCACATTGCAAGCTTTCTATTGATATAAAGTTTGGGTTGTTTTGATGTCTGTGTAATAGGTTATGGTCATTTGAAAATAGCTAGGAAATAGGCCAACGGTTGACTGCTGTCCATGGATGCTGGCCGTTACCCAAAACCTTCTGACTAGTTTTCTGCCACTGCCCAAAGGGTGTTGCCTAAGGCCCAAAACTCTTTGACCTATTTCTGACCACATTCCAAAAGTTTCTGACCTATTTTTGGTCACAGCTAGAAGATTTTGGCCATAGCCCAAAACTTTCTGACCATCTATTGGCCGCAGTCAGTGGATGGCTTGCAGTGGCCAACCCTTCAAAAATGCCATTTTTGAACTTTTGAAAGATGGTCTTTGGTCAAGTCTTCCCAACCTTTTAGGCGTTTGTTTGGACTTCTAGTAGCCACCTAAAGGTCTCAAATGATAACCAACTTTAAGTGCTTTGGTATTAAGAACTTGGAATAGAGATTAACATGTCCTTGATTATGGTTTTTAGGATTTGATATTTGTTCTGTACATGATCAACCGATGCCAGAGCACACCTGAAAAGAACATGGTAGTGACTTTCTCTTATACTATGCGTAATGTATTGTATGTATGTCTTATCATTGATTTGTGTTGATTGCCAATGATGCAGTGTATGTTGCTATGAAAGATATGTGTATACAGCCATGAGTACTGTTGATTGTGATGCTGGTCACGTATCATGTGTATATAGCTGTGAGTGTTGCCGATTATGACGCTGGTCACACATCATGCGTATGCAGTCGTGAGTACTGTCGATTGTGACACTGGTCAAGCATCATGTGTATACAGTTGTGAGTGCTGTCATTTGTGGCAAAAGTCACGTATCACTGAGATCGTCACTACTGTTGCTGCTTGGTGATTTGCTTGCATGCTATGTGATTGTAATGACCCAATTTGAGATTAAGGGTTAATGACTTTGAAAGTGCTTGTAATTAGTGTAATTAAACGCTTTTGGAGAAATGTGATGTGAATTTGATATAAATGTACTTGGTGATGATTTAGTAACCATAGTGAAAACCAAGGGTAACATGGTAAAATTGGAAATTTACCGACCAATTGGTCAGTTACTAAAGAGGAAACTCATTGATTGTTAAAGATCAATGGTTGAGATGCATCGTCAATGGGTCAAAATCCAGTGCTTTGCACCTATGTGAGCTCATAGAAAAGTGAGCAAGATGTTGACAAGTGGCTTAATGTGGACCATGTGATTTGGCCAATGTGTCAAGCTCATCTTTTTCTCTCTTCTCTCCCTCAAATCGGTAGGTGAGCATAGGAAAAGGGAAAGTTGACCTTCTTCATCATCTCTCATCGTCTCTCTCTCCTCACCTCCATTTCCAGTACCTTAAGGAAGAAAGAGAAAGTGAAAACTTGAATTTTAGCAAATTGAAGAGATGAGCATTTGGATCATTTTGATATATTTATTGTGATTTTTTATTAAGTTTCGTAAAGTTTGGATTTTTCCCCTAATTTCATGAGAATTGGAAATGCATGGGTTCTATATGGTAATGTGGAGGAATTGGTGTTGGGATGTGTTATAATGTCATTAGTTTTGGTTGGAATTTGAATGGGGAAAAGATTGGTCTTTGGTTGTTGGGTGTGATATATTGATCTAGGACCTAAATTGTTGTTAGAATGGGAATTTGGGTGTTTTGAGGTTACCAATAGGTTCCTTATGGAATTTTAGGTGGGAATGAATTTTGGTATAAGTTTTGGAACCATTGGTATTATTTTCGGAAAGTCTGGAAAGTTATATCAGTTGCTACGTTCTAGCAATCTGATAAAGCTCACTCGAGTGAGGATGGGTCTCACTCGAGTACAGTGTAACCCCCTCACCGTAATTATATCCAGATTTTGAAGTTAAAGTGAAATAGAGACCAATAATATCAAAATAGCATTTATATTTTCCTTTTGTCAAGATAGGGTTTTCACAAAAGCAGTTCAAAATACAATTATTCGAGTCTCAGATTCATGTTTCGAATATAATTGCCTGTGCAGTTGTATCACATTTATACATATCAGAGTGTACATCAAAAATCCCCGGCAACCCCCGGGTTTCATTTATATACTAAAGGATTTAAAGCTTCCTAAATAGGGGATTACAAAACCATATTCACAATATTATTTACATCTCAAAAAGAATATACAGTAATCCCGTCCAAAAGTGATAACCAACGGTTCAAACTATACATCTCTACTAAGTCCTAGCCGCTCCTGGTGGCATGCTTCTCCTTGGAGCCACTTGCCTTGTGTGATGGTTAGTCAAAGGAAAGATTTAGATTCAAGAGAACCCCAGTAATAACAAATCACTTATACAATGTTTAAACACAGCATATATGATCATGTTAAGCAGCATTACTATGATATATGGCTCACACCACATACGACATCACTCACGACTGTATTCACATTGCGATAGATTTCGCTGTAATCACTATGCCCGCTTTCAGGTAAACACTATGCCAGCTTCCGTTGTAATCACTATTCTCGCTTTCGCGGTATACACTATACAACAACATCACAAGGCATTCACAAAGCTTCACAAAGTGTCGTAAGGTATCACAAAGCAGTAGCAATAACATAATACATGATAAACATACATATAGTGCTTTACACACACTATAAGAGAAAGAGTTAGTACCTTGTTCTTTCCTGATGTTCCTCGGCATAGTGGACTCATGGGTACGACATATGTCAAACCCTATAACCCAAAATTAAGAATGGCGGATTAATCCCTTATTCCAAACTATTTATTTTATAACACTTAAAGTTGGTTATCATTTGAACTCTTTGGATGGCTATTAGAACCCTAAACACACATCTAAAGGGTTGGGGAAAACTTCCTTGAAGATCCCTTTTTGGAGGCAAAAGCACTAAATTTTGGTTGAATCACTCGAGTAAAGAAGGCCTTACTCTAGTGATGCCCCCACTTGCACTCGAGTCCTACAAAGTGAGACACAGAAAGTGTGAACCCGAGAGCATTAACACACCCGGAGTGGCCAGTTCACCCGAGCACTATCCTTGGCACTCGAGTGATAACACATATTCACCTGAGTCTTATCGAGAACGGTGTAGGAAGTGATAACTTGAGAGTAACTAAAATCCCACAGTGACAAGTGCACTCGAGCACTAACCCTAGCACTCGAGTGACTTCCCAACACTTGCGAGTGTCAAATTACACTCTTGGAAATTGGCCAGTGAGTGCTTGGCCGAGAGTAACTCTTAACCTGAACTTACACCTTTACTCGAGTGAACCAATGCTCACTCGAGTGATCGCCAATATCACTCTCGGGTTAAGAAGTGTACTCTTGCATTCCACCCAGAAACAACACTGATAAACTGAAGGAAACCAGAAATCTACTGTTGCACTCGAGTGAGACCCATCCTCACTCGAGTGAGCCTTATCAGATTGCCAGATTGTAGCAACTGATATAACTTTCCAAACTTTCCCAAAACAATTCTAATGGTTCCAAAACTTATACCAAACTTCATTCCCACCTAAAATTCCATAAGGAACCTATTGGTAACCACAAAACACCCATATTCCCATATAAACAACAAATTTGGGTCCTAGATCAATACATCACACCCAACAACCAAAGGCCAATCTTTTCCCCATTCAAATTCCAACCAAAACTAATGACGTTATAACACATCCCAACACCAATTCCTGCACATTACCATATCAAACTCATTTATTTCCAATTCTCATGAAATTAGGGCAAAAATCCAAAATTTACGAAACTTAACCAAAAATCACAATAAATATAGCAAAATGATCCAAATGCTCATATCTTCAATTTGCTAAAGCCAAAACCTTAATTCTCTAACTTTCAAATTTGTTCCAACACCCAAATCGCCACCTTTCAAAATTTTAAAACCATCAAGATAGAGCTCTTAACACTATGAACAAGATTAATGAAGAGTGCTTGAGCATATGAGAACCATTACTTACCTAAAATTCAAGTTTTCTCTTTCTTTTTCTTCCTTGAGGTCGTCGAAAATGGAGGTGAGGAGAGAGAGATGATGAAGAAGGTCAACTTTCCCTTTTCTTATACTCATCTACCAATTTGAGGGAGAGAAGAGAGAAAAAGATAAGCTTGACACAATGGCTAAATCCCATGGTCCACATTAAGCCACTTGTCAACATCTTGCTCACTTCCTCCATGAGCTCACATAGGTGCAAAGCACCCAATTCCGACCCATTAACAATGCATCTGAACCATTGATCTTTAATCATCAATGAGTTTCCTCTTTGGTAACCGACCAAATGGCCAGTACATTTACAATTTTACCATTTTGCCCCTGGTTTCACTATGCTTACTAAATTATCACCAAGTCCATTTATATCAAATTCATATCACATTTCTCCAAAAGCGTTTAAATACACTAATTACAATCACTTTCAAAGTCATTAGCCCCTAATCTCAAATTGGGTCTTACAATTCTCCCCTTTTAAAATAAATTTCGGCCTCAATATTTGTCAAACTTTTTGAGCCATAAACTCTGGATATCATCTTTGAATATCCTCTTCTGCTTCCCAAGTTGCTTCTCTCTGGGTTATTCCCCTCCAAATCACTTTCACATATGGGATACTTCGGTGTCTAAGCCATCATTCTTCTTGATCAATAATCTGCTCTGGCTCCACCACATATGTGAAGTGGTCTTGCAACTCCACCTCCTTATACTCAACGATGTGAGATGGATCCGGTTGGTACTTTTTCAGTTGGGAAACATGAAACATATCGTGGAGTTTACTCAAGTTTGGGGGTAGGGCTATTCAATATGCAACAGGCCTAATCCTCTCAAGGATTTTAAAAGGACCTATATACCTCGGGCTCAGCTTTTTCCGCTTGATAGCTCTCTCGATGCCAGTAACTGGAGATACTTTAAGAAACACATGATCATCAACCTCAAACTCTAGTGATCATTTTCTCTTGTCAGCGTAGCTTTTTTGTCGACTTTGCACTGTAAGGAGCCTCTTACGGATTATTCAAATCTGTGCTGAGGTTTGATCAATAAGCTCTGGCCCGTATAGTTTCCTCTCACTCGAGTGCAAGTCCCTCATCACTCAAGTAAGGCTATCTTCACTCGAGTGAGTTAGCCAAAAATTAGTGTTTTGCTTCCAAAAAGGGGTATTCAGGGTAGTTTCTCCCAACCCTTTTGGCATATGTTTAGGCCACTAATAGCCACTAATAGCTACTTTGTGATACCTTGTGACGTCTTGTGAAGATTTGTGATGCTTTATGATGCTGTTGTATAGTGTATACAACAAAAGCGGGCAAAGTGATTACAGCATAAGCTGACATAGTATTTACCGTGAAAGCTGGCATAGTGATCATAGTGAAAGCTTTACCATTGTGAATACAAGCATGAGTTCTGTCGTATGTAGCATGAGCCATGCACCATTGTGTTGCTCCTTAACATGATCATATATGCTATGTGTTTAAACATTGTATGAGTGATTTTCTACTACTGGGATTCTTTTGAATCTCATTCTTTCCTTTAACTAACCATCAGATAAGGCAAG
This sequence comes from Inga leiocalycina, assembly GCA_963242795.1. NCBI lineage: Eukaryota > Viridiplantae > Streptophyta > Magnoliopsida > Fabales > Fabaceae > Inga > Inga leiocalycina. Next base: position 64,286,040 of record OY725320.1, read on the forward strand.
TGGCTCTAAGGAGAAATGGGCAACCAGGAGCGGTTAGAACCTTGTAGAGACGTTTTCCTTTAATAGGAAACCCATAGGTTGCCGGGGATTTTTGCTGTACACTCTGATATGTATAAATGTGACATAACTGCACAGGGTAGTTATTGTTAGTGCAAGCGTTTCACCCAAGAGGGGAGGGGGTGACTTGGGTGATACCAAAAATTTCGTTGCGTATAAGAAAATTGACAGAATATGAAAAGCAGTTAAGAGCAAAGAGAAATATCATCGAAGTGTACACCGGGAGATATACTGGTTCGGTCACGACTACTTTGACCTATGTCGAGTCCTCAGAGCGTCTCTGAGAATTTCACTATATTCTCCAAGCTTCAGTGGGTTCTTGTCACCTCAGTACACAACAAGTTCCTTTACCTGGACACTCACTCCCCCTTACACGTTGTAATCAAATCCCTAACTCAAGGTTACACAACCTTAAGTTGTCTCAATAATAAATATTGAGTTTGTAATGAAAAAATCTCTCACAGAGCAAACGTATAATCAATGAAGTACAATGAATGAGTATGAGAAAAACATAGCACTAAGAATATGTTGATCAGTGTTTGTTCGTGTGTTCTCAGTTGTTATTTTTGTATGTGCTTTCTATCTTGAATGCTTCAGTATTATATAAAGGTTTTTTGTGAGCTGTTGAGATTATTCAAACATTTGACAGTTGTAGAATAATTATTGCGTTGACAAATGCTCCCGTCATTGTTTACTGCTGCACTCCTGAATCTTTGAATTCTGATTTCTCGTTGTAAAATAGTCAAACGCTCCCTCCGTTATTATTGACTGTTGCACTTTGAAAGTCTTTGTATTCTGATCATTATGTATTACCTGTAACACACTCAGAAGAAAAGATTAATACTGTAATTAATTTATTAATACTAATTTTTTAAAACTTCACTTCAAGTGATATCATCTCTAGAAGTTGTCTTTATGCGCCTGTCAACATCACTCAAGTTCACTACCAATTCACTTGAAGTGATATGATGTTTTGGTTATCACTTCAAGTGATTCTAATTCATTAGAAGTGATTTCTCATTACTGGAGGTGATTCTAACAATCACTGGAAGTGTTCTTACATTGCTTCAAGTATTTTTGTTATTCACTGGTTATCACTTCAAGTGATTTTAGACTTCACTGACTGGATATCACTTCAAGTGATACTGAACTTCACTGGAAGTGATCTTGATAATCACTGGTTATCACTTTAAGTGATTTTAAACTTCACTGGAAGTGATTCATCTTCACTGGAAGTGATTCTGATAATCACTGGATATCACTTCAAGTGATACTAAACTTCATTGGAAGTGATCTTATATTTACTGGAAGTGCTTCTGACTTTTTTTGGAATTACTTCATGTGATTCTGGTCATAACTCGAGTGCAGTGATAATTCACTTCAAGTGATCTAACATCACTTCAAGTGATTTGTTAACAGATCAATTTCTTTCTTTTCCTTACCTTTGCAATGAATAATTGATTAAGATCTTTTGCAAAACATTACTAACAAGATTTGTTATCATCAAAAAACTGAAACTAACAGTTATATTCGAAACTTGAATTTGAGACCAGGACAAGGCGAAAGGTTTTGAAAGAATTTGTGAAAACCCTGCCGTAAGGAAGGGATTGTAAATGACTTTTGATGATATTAGTCTCTCTTTCACTTAAATTTCAAAATCCAAATATAATTATGGTTATAAATGCAGTTTTTAAGGCAGGGGGTTACATTTTTTGTATCAGAGCTGTAGTTCCTAGCAAGGGTAGAGTTTGCTAGGATAGCTCCTATAGTTTGGCCTTAGTGATAGAAGATCATTTGTAAATAACTGTTGTATACACATATGTGTTCTGGTTATGTAGATGTATCTAAGATTTATGGAATTATGTGTATACCATAATTGTTGGATTAATGGAGTGAGTTATTTGTAGAATGAAAAGAAAATAAAAGTTCACCCCAGAGTACAACAATTAGATCATAAGGTGGAGGTAGTTCGTGACAATCCACCAGATCCTATGCAAGAATTTATAAACTTGATTTGGGATCAGCGAGACATGATAGCTAAGCTATAGGAAGAGCTCAGAATAGAGAGAGGAAAGAATAAAGAAAACTGGAGTCAGTTCATACAAGAGACCTAAGAGGGGACCCATAGAGAAGAAACTGCAGAAGGGTCGGTGCGACCATTCGAGTCACCTCCTTGTGTTGGACCAAACCAGGAATTATATAGAGTTCCAAGTAGATAGGAAAGAGATCTTCAGTTTTAGGTATCTAAATTTTGTAAACATATGCCACCAGAATTTAAAGGTAGATTTGATCCTCAGGTGGTTGAAGATTGGCTAAATAGTCTTGAGAAGTTTTTTGAGGTTCTTGAGCGCTCCTCAGAAGTGAAAGCTCGACTAGCAATGTATAAATTGGAGGGGGATGCAGATCGTTGGTGGCATAATATCGCCCAAAACCCTTCGAAGCAGTAGCGTACCACTGACCTGGGAGGTGTTTCAACAGCAGTTCAATGAGAAGTATTTTCCCAAGTCGGTAAGGCTTGAGAAGGAGACTGAATTTCTGAATATCAAGGAAGGGGACACGGAGTCGTTTGATGATTATTTGTCCGGCTTTATCCGTTTGTCTCAGTATTCTTCTTATCTTTAAAAGATGGATGACGAGGAGTTACGCTTGGACATCTTAATACAGGGTTTGAGGCATGATATGAGGAAAAGATTAGCCACCCACTAGTTCACCGAGTTCAATAAGGTAGTTGAGGAATGCTGGATCATAGAGAACAATCTGAGAGAATTGTATCCTACCATGGCTGTTGATGGTCGTAGTGAGCTCAGTAAGGGTAGTGCCTTTTAGAAGCAGAAGGGCTCAGGACCATCTTTGTATAGGGGTAGTGGTAAGAGGCCTTACCAGTCTAGAAGTCATGATTAGTAGAGAACTCCTACAGTATGGACATGTCCTCGTTGTAACAAGCCACATCATGGCAAGACTTGCGATGGCTGAGTGATCTATTTCAATTGCAAACAAGTTGGTCATACATCCATTGAATGCAGACAGCCACGACAAGAGCAGAGACTGAGGACTCAGGGCCGGGTATTTGCTATAACTCATGAGGAGGCCCAAAAATCCCCAGAGTTGATACAAGGTAAAGTCCTTTTTCATGGTAATGTGTTACAAGCATTGTTTGACTCGGGTGCAAGTCACTCCTATATTGCCTATGATTGTGTGAAGCGCCTGGGTATGAATGTGTATTAGTTACCATTTGATTTGATTGTGTCAACGTCGATTGGTGTCAAGGCTGTGACTATAGAAGCTTGCTTAAATTGTGTTATAATTGTTGAGGGTCAGGAGTCTGTGATAGATTTGATTTGTTTGTCGCTCTACCAATTGGAAGTCATTCTGGGTTTTGATTGGTTGAGAGCCAATAATTTGTTATTAGATTGTGGGAACAAGAGGATAGTGTATCCTGTTTCTCAAAGAATTAATGACATAAATGTCGGCCTATATTTTCTTTCAACAGCTAAGGCTGAGAAATATTTGAAAAAGGGCTGTCAGGGGTATATGGTTTTCTTTTCTGTGCAAGGAGAAACGAGGAGACTTTGAAAAGTATATCTGTGGTAAATGAATTCCCTGAGTTATTTCCAGATAATCTAAGTGGATTACCTCCTTAAAGGGAAGTTCAATTTCCAATTGAGATTGTGCCTGGAGCTGGTTCTATATCCAAAGCCCCATATCATATGGCCCCAAATGAAATGGCGGAATTAAAGAAACATATTGAAGATTTGCTTGAAAAGGGGTTTATTAGACCTAGTGTGTCGCCTTGGGAAGCTCCAGTTTTGTTTGTTAAAAAGAAAGACGGGAGTCTTCGTTTGTGTGTTATTATCGAGAGTTGAATAAGATTACCGTCAAGAACAAGTACCCTCTCCCAAGAATCGATGACCTTTTAGATCAACTATCTAGGTCATGTTTGTTTTCGAAGATTGATCCAAGGTCAGGATATCATCAGTTGCATGTGAAAGCAGAGGATGTTCCAAAAATTGCTTTCAGAACAAGGTATGTCCATTATGATTTCTTAGTGATGCCATTTGGGCTAACCAACGCACCTGCAGTATTTATGGATTACATGAACTGTGTCTTTCAACAATATCTGGATCAATTTATTGTTGTGTTCATTGATTATATTCTGATATACTCGAAGAGTATGGAGGAGCATGAGCATTATTTGAGAATTGTGTTGAATACATTGCGTGAGAAGCAACTCTATGCTCAACTGAGTAAATGGGAGTTCTGGCTTTCAGAAGTAAAATTCCTAGGCCATGTTATCTCACGAGAAGGGGTCTCTGTGGATCCCAGTAAAGTGGAAGCAGTACTAGACTGGAAGAGGCCAGAAACTGTTGCTGAGATATGTAGTTTTTTGGGTCTTGCTGGTTACAAACGGAGATTTATCTAGAATTTTTCACGCATTGCCTTGCTAATGACCAAGCTCATGAAAAGGATTACCCATTTTTCTGGGATGAACATTGTGAAAATTGCTTTATGGAGCTGAAGGAGAGGTTGACTACGGCACCTGTGTTGATTATACCTAATCCCAGCTTGACCTATGTTGTGTATAGTGATGTGAGCAAGTAGGGATTATGGTGTGTCCTTATGCAGCAGGGATGTGTGGTGGCCTATGCCTCTCGACAGCTTAAACCTCATGAGATAAACTATCCCACTCATGATCTGGAACTTGTGGCCATTGTGTTTGCTTTGAAGATTTGGCGGCATTATTTATATGGTGTGATGGTAGAATTGTACTGTAACCACAAGAGTCTCAAGTATCTATATGACTAGAAAGAGTTAAATATGAGACAGCACCGTTGGATGGAGTTGCTTAAGGACTACAACTTGGAAATTAAATATCATTCGAGTAATGAGAATGTAGTCGCGGATGCTCTTAGTTGAAAGACGGTCCTTGTGGCAGCGATGATGATACAAGAGGGAAAATTGATAGAAGATTTTTGTGACTTGAATTTGTCAAACCAAATCATCTGTGCCAATTATACTATTTTCTAAGGGGAAAGTGACTTGAGAGCTGAGATTGTAGAAGCTCAGAGGCAAGATGGTTGGATACAGCATAATCTGGCTAGAACTGAACGAGAAGAAGCTTAGGGCTAGGATCTGTCACCCAGTGGGTTGGTTCGTTATCAGAAGAGAATTTGTGTTCCACTTAAGGTAGATTTGAGGCGGAAGATTCTGGTTTAAGTGTCACTTTTATGTTCGAATATAATTAATTTCTTCGATTGCAGATATCTATATTTTGAGATAATTCCATAATTGATCACTTTGCTCAATAGTGCAAAGGTTTAAGTGTGGGGAAATTTGATATGTCCCTATTTTATTATATATTTTTATATCTACTTATGGAATTTTTTCATTATTATTTAAATTTTACTATTATGATTATCTTGGATTAGAAGGTATTACACAAAATAATTGCTAAAAAGGGTACAATTGTCATATTTTTATTTCCCTATATTAAATTTATTTGCACGAAGTTATTTTTTGTTGTGTTTATTATAGGAAAATTGAGGAATTACAATCAAAAGGACAATCAACGCTAGAAAGAGGACGATACAATACTAAAGAAATCGTGATACATGATGGTTATTATCTGCCATATATCACGGTTCCGAACCTTCACATATGGGGGTGTTATATATGCTCCACACAGATAATTTACAGTTTCGAACTATTATTTATTTCGGGTTTATTATAATGCTTCTAATATAACATCTATTATGGATTGAGTCTCGGTGATACCATAATATGCGTATTGCTATAATAATAATTATTAATGGGCACATGTAAACAATTGTCATAATATATGGTAATACTTGCATGATACATAACGGTGTTATATTGACAATCGTTATTTATTTAGTAACATATAGAACATTTCTAATATAAGAACATTTATTTTTAATAAAAATAAATAACGGTGTCATGCAGACAACCGTTATGTATTTAGTCCATAAATAATTTTCCTAAATAAGAACCGTGAATGTTTATAATATATGACGGTTGTTATATAATAACTGTAATGTATGGTTGAGAGACTCTTCAAGTGAGAGTTTCTGAGCTAGTTGGACTAGACTGTATATAATAGAATAGTACCTCCCATACTGAGTGGCTATGTAATATGGGATAAAGCAAGACATTCCAGGATTTATAGGTAGAATCAATGGCAACTATTGACCTATATAAGTGATAATGTAACTACTTACTTATAATTGTGTCTCTTCATAGGAATTAACCTTAGAAAGAAATTGTGGGGGACATTAGAATATCCTTATTAGAAAGGCTACATGGGGTATGCAAACCCTTGAGCAAACTTCTTAAGGGTTGGCTTACCCCTTGCGGCCTTTCCATTACAAACATTTGTGTTTTTTTCCACCCAGATGTTGCTTTCCTAGCTTAATTGATGAAGAGACACAAGGTATATGTGGAGTGTAATATCCCAAATTTTGGGATTAGAGGTTTGAGAATAATCTTAAATCAAGTGGACTACTAAACCCCAGTTTAGCAAGAGTCCCAGTAAAGAGGATATGCTACCAGTGTATTTTTTGAGTGTGATAGTTTTGTTGTGTGACATTTTTTTAAATAGGCAAATGATGTCCAATGCCCGTGATTCCCAGAATAAAAGTAGACTTGTCAAGCTTTAATTTGATAGGTCATTTAGGTCATTTGGAGTTGTACACAGAGTTAAGTATCTTTAAAATTAGCCCAGTAAAACCAATGATTTTTAGTGGCAGCCTCCAAAAACAATAATTCTAAGAATTGTGAGCTTTTAGTTGGCTAAAGGCTATATTATTCCTTGAAAATAGACTTAATAAGGGTCATACAGCCTTTAGAATGATGCCAATTAGACACTTGTACAATTAAATATGAATTCTCAAAGTTTGATGAAAATTCTGTCAGATTTCTAGCAAAGTGCAAAAATGGCAAAAATGTATAGGCAAAATAGTCATTCGGCTAAATAAATTGAAAGTGTATATTGTCCTTTATATTAAAAGCGTATATTTTCTACAAAAATGTATGTTCACAGAGGGTTCTAACTGGAATTTGGTTGATTTGATGATCCCATTGGATTTAGAAGGGAAAATTGTGTAGGTACACATAAGTTCATGATTTTTGGATGAGTAAATGCAAATATGGAAGTTTTAGAAGTTCAAAGTACATGATGTTTTATTGTTTCACTGGAGGCAGTGGTATTGTACAATGAAATTCATTTGTCAAACCTAGTCCAGATGTAACGAAACTTCCCAGGATTTAAGTAAACATATAGAGCTTTAATTTGATAGGTGGTTCATAATTTTTTAACTTGTATTCAAAGAGATATGGATGTTTGAAGTTGTGCCCTGTTTCTGGAATGTAATTTGGAACAGTGTGGGAATTCATAGAATTTTGAAATTTTGTGGTTGCAGATGGTAGTTTTTCATATTTTTCCTGCACAGAGGACTTAAAAATGTTCAAGTAAGACTTTGAATCACTCCATTTTGATTTTTGTAGATTGCATTATGATTTTTGAAAGTTTAGTCAAGAAACAGGTCGTTTCTTGGCCGCGGCCAAAACCCCCAATTCCAGCATTTCATATTTTTCCAAGAAATGTCAACTTGTTTTCCTTTCTAGCTTCTTGGACATTGGTATACACTTCCAATGACTCTCAGTCATGTCCTTAATGATATGAATAGGTACCTAGGGCCATGAGAGGTCAAGGAAGAAGAAATGGAAAAATTTCCAAGAAGCTACAATGGTTGGAAGAAAAGGGAACCAAAGAAGGACTTAAAGCATAAGGTAGGGAACTTACCTTATTTACATGTATTTGATATTCCTGCTTGTGTAGTGATGTATGTGATTACTTTACTTGATTGTGTAAAGGATATTTGAATAATAGAGCTCTATTTCTATTTATACTATGGCCATAGTTATGTTGCATGAAACATTAAGCATGTAGAAATGTAATTATGGGGCATGCATCTAGTTAAAGCTAATATGTCATACACATAGCATCTATCATGCATATATTATGGTTACTGTTTCCTATTGAGATTCTCTTGAATCTTACTCTCCCCTACCAACCATTTAGACAAGTGAACACAGGAGGTGTGCTGGGAACAGAGAAGAATTCTGTATGAGATGAATGTAGTCATGGAATGAAGACAGGGATATGTCCATAATACTTGAAATAGGTTTAGACACTTTGGAAGCCCTATGGCTACATTGTCTGTATATATATCTGTAAATGAATGAACTATGAATTAGGAGAGAAATGATCTGGCTAAATAAAAGAGCAGTGAATCACTCTAATTAAATTAAATAAATGTGAGAGTCGATGAGTAGTAATGAAGTTGCGAACCACTGAATGATACTTCCGCAAGATTTTGAAAATTATTCTGAAAACCCCACTCAACTACAAGTTTCAATCCTATCTTGAGATTTGGAATTTAAAATGATTTTATGAAAGTGGTTCGAACTTATTGTGTACAAGCTCATCCGATCAATTACGAGAATAAGGCGTTATAGTTTGTGGTATCATAGCAGTGATTTTGGCAATGGAATTGTCTGCTCAGAGATACAGGTCCAGTCAGAGCAAAGGGTTTTAATTGTAGGTTTCATTCTCTACTTATGTGAATAGTATAGTGATTCCCTATTAGTGCTACTATAACTAGGAGTTATAGATAGCCAAGGAACCTAAGGAATTAGACCACCCCTGTTTGTTAATTAGCTTATCAGATAAAGGGGCAATGGTCTATATAGAGGAAGTGACTCTGCTTGATAAGGATGTTAGCAGTGTCTAGTCCTAGTAAGGATTCCTCTACTAGAGATAATGACAATGAGACCCTAAGGATAGAAGTGGAAGTGCAAGATTCATATTTTGTTGCTAACTCTAAGGTTTTTGATATTGAGTTAAAGTATGATCCAAATTTTTCCCTGTGTTATGAGAACACATAGAGAGTCTATACCAAGAGGCTGGTACTGCTTATGTTTCCCTAAGGGGATAGTATCCGTATTTCTGGTAGGATAGCATGGTATACTGGGATTGAGGTATATGTGGGATATTGATGCTCAGAGATATATGAGTCGATACAAGTACTAATGCCCATATACTATTATAACTCTGTGGTTAAGCATGCTTAAGTGAGAGAAATCCGGGGATAGGTGACCCCTGGGAAGTATCTTGGGAATTTAAAGCCTTTTGATTAAAGGTATAGAATTTTGATTAGAAGTTCTTAAATAACATATGGAATGATTGGAGGCATGGAGATGATGAGGTAAGTATTGATTTTTAATCTGAACCATTTCTACTGCAGTGAGTACTACCTAAAAAAATTCATTTGATGAGGATATGGAAACTTGAGGTATAGTGATTGTTTTGAGGTTTCTTTATGCTAGGTAATGACCCTTAATAACACCATGGTGTTAAAGGTATATAGGTATGCTATATAGTGATGCATGCTGAGTTATGCTTTTACTGTATATCGATCATAGAGGATTTGATCTTATGATACTAAAAGTTAAGGATGTGTTTGAATCCTATTTAATCTGAAATAGTGCTTATGTCAAATGTGAATCAAGTTGCACTATGGTTCTATTTCATGATGGAAGTTGAACCTTGTGAACCTTGTAGATAATATTGAACCTTTAGTAATGTTTTAAGGATATTACCTAAATATAGTAAAGGTTAGTCCATGTGCTATTAATCTTGATCTTAGCATGCCTAATCGGTATAATTTAGGACAGTGATTTCTGATCTGTGTAATGTTGAAGTTCTGGATTCAGTAATGAATTTAGAAGATTAGGTGAATATTCAAGAGTTATTACCCAATGAATTGTAACATAAGAATCAAACTGTAGTTGAATTGATTCTTTAGGCATTTGAATTGACCCGGATGTTTTGAGGGACTAGAATCTGTGAAAAATGTGTATTAGGTTTTCTTAAGGTTGCTAGTCACTAATCAAGCATAGGGAAAGATCTTGATTATAGAATCTTCTTATAGAAGAACGATTAAGAGTTTATTCCCTAATGGAATAAAGTAATCAAAAGATTGAGAAAGGTCTTAAGTTATGGTCTCATGGCTAAGGCAGATAACAGAAGTTATGCTAGTGACTTATGAATTCCCTGCACGATGTGGACATATTACCCCAGTAAGGGAAGAAGAATTATTCCTAGAGCCGGACCGATATCGAAAGTCCATGTAGAATGACCTTAGATGAGATGGTGAAATTAAGGAAAACAGAGTACAGAATTGCTGGAGAAGAGGGAACTTATAAGATCTAGGTTTCCTATTACAATGGAACTTCTATTCAAAGACAGCCAACTAGAGAGAGATACCTATAGGGGGTTCTGATTGGGAAGGGCTACCTACAGAGGTTTAAGAATGGAGGGGCTAACCAGTCACAGTGGACTAAGTAAAGCACCGAGTAAAGGACCATAGAGTAGCACCGGCATGATGTCGATCCATAAAGTAAAGCTACCAGGACGTTGACTTTTAAATGTGGTGTATTGTAATGTATCCTACATCAGATGGGTTTCTTAGAAGAAGGGTTTATTTGACCTAATATATCGCCATGGGTTGCTCCAATACTATATGTTGAAAGAAAGATAGAAGAAGGGAATTAAGAAAGAACAGGCTCAACGGTACAAAGGAAAGCAACTCTTGCTTTCGTATCTTATGTAATGGTTATGCATGTATGTATTTACCATCACGTGTATTCGTTTCATGAATATACCAAATTATTATGAATGTAAAGTATGTTATGAATGTAAAGTTTGTTACAAATGTTATAAAATGCCCTAAGACCTAGTAGGCAGTTTGCCCTTAGGCAGGCAGCGTTATGTTATGAAATGCCTTAAGACCTAATAGGCAGTATGTCCTTAGGCTGGCAGATGCATTTGAACTGTTAAGTTATGTTGTCCAGGATAGTGTGTCTTGTGATGTCCGAATACTTGTTATGTGATGGTTTGTTTAGCATGTTTCATGAACATTACATAAGTATATGAGGGTTGTACATAAGTATATGAGGGTTTGAGTAGCAAGAAGTAAAGCCTATAATGAAATTAGAATACCTTATGGACTGTGTACCCTGAGGTCCTTAGTCTTGATATGTATTCAACAAAGATGATAAACCGAATGTTATGAGGCCATAAGACCTGAGGGACATGTATGTCCTTAGGCTGGCAGAATGTTATGTATTTAAGAATGGTGTTGAGCAGAGGCTTGAGTCAGCAAGTCCCAAAGTGCTTGCAAGCATAGGGGGATTCCCTAGGCAGTATGACCAAGTGTGCAAGATTGTATGGGATAGTGTCTCTAGGCTATAAGATCCTACATGCCCGTTATGTTGTAGTGGACATGTGTGTCTAGAGGCCCTAAGACCTTGTAGACCAATGTGTGCTTAGGTTAGCAGATGAATTCAGAATTGTGTACGTCAGTGACCCAAGGAAGGGGGCAGAGACCCTCGGCTGTAAAATCTTATATGCTAGTTGTTTTTGTTACACACTGATTGTTAAATGTCATTATGATGAATGCAAATGCTGAATACTATATAAGATTTGTGTTAAGAATATAATGATGATTGTGTTGCATGGTTTGTGAGCTTGCACATAAAAGAGATAGATTGAGTAATAAAAGTGTTTCCCTAAGGTGTAGATGATTCTATACGATGTTCAAATTTTGAGGACGAAATTTATTGAATGGGGGGGGGGGGAGAAATGTAATATGCCAAATTTTGGGATTAGAGGCTTAAAAATAAGCTTGAATCAAGTGGACTGCTAAGCCCTAGTTTAGCAAGAGTCCCAGTAAAGAGGATGTGCTGCCAGTGTATTTTTCTAGCCTGGCAGTCTTGTTGTGTGACATTTTTTAAATAGGCAAATGATGTCCAATACTTATGATATTTGTAAAATCCTTTCCTTATACATAAAAATTTACTATGGATTTGATAAAACCATTTCTTTATTTAAAGAAACATTTTTATAACCATTTGAAAACTCTACCATGGTAATAAAAAGGTTACAACTCATCTTTTAAAATATTACCATGGTAGAAAAGAGTTCAACTAACCATATGAAAACTCTATAATATCTCATCATATATTAGAATATCCATATCAGACCAAATTATGGTATCACCAATTCAAAACACATCATAAGGCCTGTAGGCCATCCAACATCATCAGAGTAATTAAAAATATATAGTTAAAATATCAAATCTCCAAAATAAATCAGAGTCTGCAAAATGACACTTAATGCGGCAACATACAATAATCCAACATATACTAAAAAGATAGAAGCACTACTTTTAGCAGAAGTAGTTTAAGCTTCTGGAGCCTTCCCTGATGGACCTGCACGACAACTATCACCTGAAAAATGTTAAATTAACGAGGTGAGACAAAAGCATCAGCAACCGATAATCTATCTCATCGGGCATACGAGTAAGTGCCTATGAGGTGCCCAGTAGGACGATTATAAAATCATAGCATTATTAAAATGCCACATGTCCACCTGTATATATATACACATTAATTCACAATATCATAATCTCATTCTCATATTTATCATATAAGTGTCTAGAAATCAATACACAATAATTTATTCTTTATTCTCCCTTATTTCCTCTGACTAAACCCATGGGCTAGCATTGATCTATATAACTGGTAGTTTAACTCAACAAGCTCACCGATCAAATGATATGGACCGGCCAAAATCCATAGAGCAGAAGACCAGACCATGGGTTCCCTGATTGAACCATATTTTTATATGAATTTTCCATGATTAAATTGGGATTTTAATGTATTTCCTAGGACATTATTGCATTATTAAGCATTAATTTTGGTTAGGGACAATTATTTTGAATTAATGAGAATTAGGGGCAAAATGGTCAAAATTCATTAATTATCATATTTTTTTATTGTCTCTTAAACTTTTGATGCTGGTTGTGCTTAATTTTGCATTGTTGGTGTTAAAGAACAAATTAAATATTTTGTGGGTGATTTGGGCCAAGTGGAAAGAGGGATGAAGAAAAGAAAAAAAATGGTGACTTGGGCTGCTTTTGGGCTGCTGAAATAATAAAAAAAAGAGAAATAGGCCCAAGAAGCTGAGGCCCAGAACACATATCAGCTGAGAAAAAAAATAACAAAAGAGCTGAAGGCCCAACTGGAATGCACAGACGCGACCCAAAAGCAAGAAAAAACAAAAACGGAGGAGGCAGCAGCTGGGCCCAGACCCGGTGGATATGCCAAATAGATATAGCAGGACCCGAGACGGAGCTGAACACAGACAAGCTGAGAGTGAGAATATATACAGAGAGGCGCCGCACAAGAAGGAGGATCGAGAATCACCATAATCGCAGATCAGCATTGCATATCATCTCATTATCATCTTCTTCCTTCCTCGTCGGTGACTATCTTCCCCACCACGGTCACCGGTGAGCTTCCTTCCTCCATCTCCAATAGACCACCACATTGCACCAGACACGGCTGAAGGAGGGAGCTGCAAGCTGAGAGGCCTGTGAGACAGAATCAGAGCTTACGAACCAGAGTTCATCATCATCGAAACTGCATCTTCTTCATGAGCTTGGTCCCATCACCTCCATTCACCTTCTTCACCACCGTGTTCTGTTCTTAATCCATTATCATCATCATTCACCCACTACCAAGCTCAGCTGTAGTTAAGAGAGAGCAAAGGAACATATTTCATTTTCCATTCTCTGGCTTTCCTCAGTCTCGGCCGTGGTTTCCTATATTGCCTTGCACTCAACATAGCCGTGCCTATTCCTCTGTTCTGTTTGGTTTTTGATTCAAAGCCAGCCCATGAATTAAATTGATTTAGGCTGATTGGTTAATTTATTCTGAGATTTTATGGCTGGGTGTTTGAATCAAAATGGGATTATATTTCTTGAAGTTATTCTCATGATTGGTTAGGCAATTTTGTGCTCTTGGGGATCAATTGGAGATGACTTGAGCTCATATGTGCTTCAAAGGGGAGTTTATTTTATCTATAGCTCATTGTATTTTTGATTTCTTAGGTTTAAGAATTCATTTATATATTGAGACTATAATTTTAATTATGTTTTATTCTATGGATTGAGTTGTTGTGATTTGGAATTTGTAATGAGGATTTGTGCTTATCAATATATATGGTTATATGTATGTTTATCTATGATTCTATTGCTTTCTATCTATTTAACATGGTATTATTGGATAGTTTGATTGAATTGGAATTGTAGTTGAACCTAAATGCATTGCTTATTCCATAGTCACTCTCTAAGGGGTTTTAATAATGTTTAAATAAATGGGTTTATGAGTTTAAGCATTAGACTTAATGGTAATTGGGGTTTGATATATTAGAAAACTTAGAGAAACTCATTACACTAAGAGGGCTTAATAGCATTTCAAGAGTAGGGGTTCCTCTCTTGTGATGCTAGACTCAATGGTAATTGAGGTTTGGTATATTAGAAACTTAGTGTATTAACTTTCCAAATATCTTAATTGAGCAAGGATAGCCATTGAAAACCATTTCCAAGAGCATATTTATCACTTGCATTTCTAACCAATTTCCATTCCATATCAATTTTATTACAAAAATCCAAAAATATTAGTTTTAAAAGCATTTTAGTTTAATTGCAATTTAGTTGTTAGATAAAAAGCTCAAAGATCATTTTTAACTCATTTCATGTCAATTATTGCACTTAGTTTCTAGGTAATTAATAAAAGGCTCTTCGAGAGACGATCCGAGATTGTACCCTATATTGCAATCCTTGGTTATTTTTGAAGAGATTACCAAGGCAAAAAGCCGACAAAGCTTATTTCTTCATTCCCTCATCTAGATATATTAGTAGGGTGTCAAGGCCCTACTGGACATAATTGGGCCAAAGGACTAACCAGTGTACGCCTGGAAGACCACCACCTTATTATCTCTTTTTGTACAAAAATTCATTCCCTTATTTCCTCCTTAAGTAACAACCCATCAAATCAACATTCACCATCCCCTCTCATATCAATGTGTGTGATTATAACATATCATTATCAATTCACAATTATTAAAAGGATCTTTTCAATTTCATAAATGCATACCAACTCTTATAATAAAATATAATATTAGTATTCATTTTCTAAATGAAAATATGTCCCACAAGACTATTACATTAACAACATATTTTCAAAATCCACATCACATATCAATAGCCAAATTTATAATTCTATATAGTTAAAAATCACTCATAAACATCATACAAGTATGCACAACAAGAGGAAAATAGTTACCTCTCGCCAAAGCAAAATTATAACCACAAGCCCTTAATCCAAGAGCTCAAATACACACCAAAAATCAATCTTAATGATTTCTAAAGCTACAAAAACTGGGACTTTACGGCTCTCCTTTTCCTCAGAATCTTCACTTCGTCTTTGTGACGACGTGAAGGAGGATTAGGGGTATTTATAGAATACCCCCTCCTCATTTCTCTTATTAGCCACCTGCCCCAATTATATATATATATATATATATTTTATATATGGGGGCCGCCGCCCCTATTTTCTCATTTCTCTTTTGGTTGGCGCCAAGTGCCCCATTTTTTTCTAATATTATATATATATATATATTTGAACTATATATATATATATATATATATATATATATATTAACCAAATTCCTCTTTTCTTTTTATCCTTTTAAAAAAATTACTGCTAACTTCATAATTATCTCTAAATTATAATTATATCTTATAAATAAAAATCAGGATGTTACAATATTTCCTAGAATGAAAGTAGACTTATCAAGCTTTAATTTAATAGGTTATATAGGTTATTTGGAGCTTACATAAAGAGTTATGTATTTTTAAAGTTAGCCCAGTAAAAATGGCGATTTTCAGTGGTAGCGTCCAAAAACAATAATTCTGGGAATTGTGAGCTTTCAGTTGGCTAAAGGCTATATTTTTCCTTGAAAATAAACTTAATAAGGTCACATAACCTTTGAACCAATTGGACATCTATACAATTAGATATGAATTCTTAAAGTTTGATGAAAATTCTGTCAAATTTTGTAACACTACAAATTTTATTCCCTAATATTGTTAGGATCGACAGGCATAGCAGAAGAATTTTAAAATTTTACCGATCCTGATCGAGGATCTATCAACGGCGTTTAAATCGAGTTAGAAAGAACTCGTACCTTTTTAACTTAGGGTTTTCACGATCTCTAGGAGACAACACGTTAGGTCCGTTCCCTCTACCGGTATCCACACAAATGCTCTCCAACTGAGACTGTGTGCTGGCGCCTCTAAATATCTCCTAGGGTTTTCCTTGCGGCTCTCAATTCTCATGCGCGTATGAGTATATCTGCTCTATCAAGTTTATAACCTATGAGGGCTATATTCAAATTTCAAAATTAATCATCATTAATTTTGAAATTAATCAACAATTAATTATCTTGATGAACTAATTAAATAAATTCAGTTTAAAGTAAATATGTCCAACAGTTTTAATTTAACCTATTTATTTAATCCAAATAAGAGCCATTAGATTTAATTTATCTTCATAAATTAAATCTAAGATACTATATCTCTATCATGTTAGTTATTAAATTTAATATATCTTAATAAATTAATTTTAAAACTAACACAATATAATAATATCATATATATATATACATATATACATATATATAATATATAAGATATGTATTTCGAAAATATATATCTATATAATATTATTAACCAATTTTATATTATATATATAAATAAATATAAAATTTGTCCACCCTAAATTAAACATTATCTCGTGTTGGGCTATTCTTGTGTGCGACCCTGTAGGCCCATATAAAGTTGGCAGTGAGCCAATAATTGTACTAACCCAAAAGTCACAAGCGGCCTCTAGCAAGACATTACGACTACCCAATTCATATGAGGATCGTTATCACGATGCAACCTGTTATACAACCATGTCACGTCTCTTTTGTCACACGATATATCGATCAAGGATAAGGCATGGATAATGACATCCTCTTGTTTCTAACCATTACTTTCTCGATTCCTGAGTAGCCTGACAATAGAAATGGAAACTCCTTTTCATTGTAGTATGGCCATACATTTCTCATACTCACTCATCGAGAGCCCAGTAATATCACTCTACTAATGTAAGGGACAAATTCCATCTTAATCATTCATATTCCTCTGCATGAGAAACCACCAAGCCTGATCATAGCCTTTATCATCACTCAGTCAAAAGTGACTTTTGACTAGTTTAAAGCTTAGCAACTCTCATGTAGGAATCCATGATGACCTCAGGTCTAAGGGCATTGTGATGTGGTTATACACGAGAAAATCTTATGACTTGTCCATGTAGCTTTCTCATAGTGGGTCGGTCCAACACCTTGTACTCTTACAACTGCCTAAGACTTTGATTTGTATCTCCATATCTTATCAAAGTCATACTGGTCTTGTTTCATCTCTACTCCCATATAGATGACTGACCAGGGACATTTTAGGACAATCTTCATGAATTATCCAAGGATACAATTATCACAGTTAACATGCAAATAATATGATAGCAGAATAGAGAAATTTCATTAAAATAATAATGTTCAGAGTATAATGATTGGCCCTTAGGGCACAATTTCCAACAAATATGCCTTGTACACATTTGTGTCATTTAGTGAAATAGAAGGGTGAATTTTGAAGAATGTGATTATGCGGCCAGTGAGATTTCCTGTGAGGCAGTGAGTTTGTCATGTGATTTTGGAAGATCAAATGATGTTTAAAAATTATGAAATGTGAAAGTAGACATCCTAAGCTTTAATTGGATTGGTCATATGAATCATTTGAAGTTATATATAAGGAGTTATTAATTTTTGATGTTAGCCTAGTGAAACTGGAAAGTTTCTATGGTAGCATCCAAATATGGAATTTATGGGAAGTTTGAGCTTCTAATTGGCAAAAGGCTATATTTTTCCTTAAAACTAGATTCAATAAGGGTTCTATAGCCTTTAGAATCACTCCAATACGATGTCTACAAATTTAGTTATGATTTTTAAAAGTTTGGATAGAAAATCTGCTAGAATTGAGAAAAATCCAAAAATAGGGAAAATTTTAAGATGGCAACATGGTAATTTTGGGTTAAACCCATAAGCCAATTTGGCTGATCTAACGGGTCCCTAAGACATGCTTTTGGATGGGCCAAGGAGGGAAAATATTAGTTGCATGGTTATTGGGCTTATAGATTACCAATGCATGTGCAAAAAGCTTTTGTACATAAAACCAAAGTTTTGGTATTTGTTTTAAGAAATTAGATAGTTAGATATTATGACATAAGCATACTATAAAAGCACATTTCCCTTCCTCTTCCATGCATTCCCATCGGTTTTGAGTGTCAGAAGAGAGTGAGAGCTTGCGAGGAATTCTTTGAGAAAAGGAGGAGAAATTTCACCCTGGTAAGCTTAATTTCTTCAAAGAATTAGCTTCTAACTTGTATAATCCTTCTTTAAGCTTCTCTTCTATGTGATTCAAGGTGTTTGAGAAGCTAAATTTCAGTTTAAGGGAGCTAGGGTTTTCGGCTAAAGAAGAAAAAGCCAGAAGGAAGAAGAGGTATCTCCCTAAACTTATTGGTTGTCATAAACGTTATGCTACCTAAGTTGAGTCTAAATGGTGGCTATAACGTAATTAAATAGTTAATAAAGTGTTTAGGAGTAGAAAGGAGCAAGTCTATAGAGTCAGATTTTGAAAACCCCAATTTTCCCTTAAGAATTCAAATTTTGGCTAGGACCAATTGGAGGGGTTAAGGATGGATTTTTGATGATATGATGATTCTATTGTGTTCAGGAGGGAAGATTTGGTAGGGTTATAGTTGATCACTTTTCCAGAAAGGCCCGAAAAAGCATAATGACCAAAACGCCCCTGAAACCCTGAAATAGGGGATTCCAAGGTCATTCTGGTCTTTTGGCAGTGAATTTGAAAATTCTGAGGCCGAAAATGGATTCCTTGGCCAAAAATATGTTATAATAGCCCAGGTCAAAATTCCAAGAAAAGTATAGTCGGACCAAGTACAGTAGGGCTGGGCCGGGTCCCAAGGGCATTTTGGTAATTTTTCAATATAGACTTATGCAACCACTAGAAGCACTATGGAAGTGTATAAATTGTACATTTGGAATTTTATGATTGAATTTGATGCTCGAGCATTTGCATGTAGATCGAGGAATTATTTTTGTTTATCAAAAGGGACACAAGGTAGGGGACTTACCTTATTTGCATGTATTTGATATTTTTGCTTGTGTAGTGATGTATGTGCTTGCTTTACTTGATTGTGTAGAGCATATTTGAACAATAAAGCTTTGTTTCTGTTTTTGCTATGGACATAGTTTTGTTGCATGAAAGATTGAGCATGCAGAAATGTTATTATGGGCCATACATATACTTAAAGCTAATATGTCATACACAGAGCATCTATCATGCATGCATTATTGTATCTGTTTGCTACAGAGATTCTCTCGAATCTTACCCTCCCCTACCAAAAATTTAGACAGGTGAATACAGAAGGTACGCGGAGATCAGAGAAGAGAACTATACGAGAGAGGATTGCAGTGGTGGAACAAAGATGGGAAGATGTCTCCGTTTCACTCGGACGGGTTTAGACACCCTAGTAGCCCTGTGTAGATACATTGATGGTAACTATCTTGTACGAACCCCTATAGGGAATATTATGTAATCATGCACATATTATCAGTGTTTTTATACTATTCCTATGTTGCCTATCGAACCACGCAATAATATTCCGTTGCAAGTCAAAATAAGTAAGCGTGTTACAGATTTCCAACAAAGTGCAAAAATGGAAAAAATGTATGGGCAAAATAGTCATTTGGCTAAATAAAATGAAAGCCCATATTTTCCCTTATTATTGTGTAGTGTAGATGTCCTAAAAGGTGAGGTCAAGAGGAAATTGAAGTTTGAGAAATATATGACAAGAGTTGAAATAAATTGTAGCCAAGTAAAGTTCAAGTTGAAAAGTCAAAAGTCAAAAATTGTAGGCAAAAGTTGTAACATTAGAAGAGGCAATTGGAGTAACATATTGGGTTATTTCAAGAGCCCATTTATGTCACCTTTTGGGCAAGGGAAGGTGAAGGGAAATAAATTACTTGGACCATATTAAAAGAGCAAGAATTAACCATGGCTAAGTAAAATTGCATGTGGTAGAAAATTGCCAAAAATTAATATTATTTCAAGAAGGCAAAAGAGATATTTTAAGAATCTAATATCCCTCCTCCCTTTCCATTTTTGATCACCAACACAAAATAGAGGGAGTAAAGATTTAAGAAAGCTTGGAGAGTACAAAGAATTTTAGGGTTCCAAGAAGCAAAAATCAAGGGTAAAAGCTTGTTATCTTAGTGATTTTTCTTTCTAATCACCTTGAAACTTTCTCTAATCTCTTCTCTTCCTTGAAATCCATGGATTGCAAGCCAAATCAAGATTGTAGAGAGAGAGAGGGCAGTGACATTTTTAAAGGGAGAAAGTGGTGAAATCAAGAGGTAATCCCATAAACTTAATCCTCTTGGGTTATATGTTGTTGTTGGTTTTGGCTTGGTTTTAATTTTTTTTGTAAATTTGGGCTGATGAAAACCCTAAGGGGAGGTGCTACTAAAATCTTGATTAATCATGTTTAAAAGGTGTTTAAGTGGTTAATCATGTGATTAGAAGTGTAAGGAAGATGTTTAATTGCATGAAAAATGGAAATCACATTTTCCTTAAATTATACCAATTTTGTCCAGGCACCGTTCACAGAGGGTTCTAACAAACCTTGGTTGATTTGATGATTCTATTGGATTTAGAAGGAAAAATTGTGTAGGTATACATAAGTTCATGATTATTTTATAAGTATATACAAATCTGGATCTTTTAGAAGTTCAAAGTACCTGATGTTTGCTTGTTGCAATGGAGATAGTGGTATTGTACAATGAAATTCGTTTGTCAAACCTAGTTTAGATGTAATAAAACTTCCCAGGATTAAAGTAGACGTATAGAGCTTTAATTTGATAGGTGGTTCATAATTTTTTGACTTGTATACTAAGAGATATGGATTTTTGAATTTGTGCCTTGTTTCTGGAATGTAATCTAGAACAGTGTGGGAATTCATGGAATTCTGTAATTTTGTGGTTGCAAATGGCAGTGGTTCATATTTTTCCTATATAGAGGACTTAAAAATATTCAAGTAGGACTTTGAACTACTCCATTTCGATTTTTTTAGATTACGTTATGATTTTTGGAAGTTCAGCCTTAAAATAAGACAGTTCTTGGCCGCGGCCAAAACCCCCAATTCCAGTATTTCATATTTTTCCTAGAAATGTCAACTTGTTTAGCCTTTCTAGCTTCTTGGACATTGATATACACATCCAATAACTCTCTATCATGTCCCTAATAATGTGATTGAGTATCTAGGGCCATGAGAGGTCAAGGAAGAAGAAATGGAAGAATTCCTTAGAAGCTACAATGGTTGGAAGAAAAGGGAACCAAAGAAAAACTTAAAGCCATAAGGTAGGGAACTTACTTTATTTGTATGTATTTGATATTCCTACTTGTGTAGTGATGTATGTGATTTCTTTACTTGATTGTGTAGAGCATATTTGAATAACGAGCATGTTCTACCCGTGCGTTGCATGGGAACATTTACTTATTCACAAAACAATTGCGCAAGAAATTATAGGAACAAATCGCCATCATTCTATCAGGAAATTGAACTTTATATTGGAGATGGACATTTCAAGTTCAGCATCCAATTACCAAATAGCAATTGAAATTTAACATGAAAACTAAAATGAAACCATTAAATGAACAACATCCTAAGAAAGTGCATTTACATTCCGAAAAACCTCCTTATAAACAACATTTTTTGTTATTGCTTTGCCTCTAGATAGTTGGTCTTCCAACACAATCTTCAAACCTTTCATGCTTCTTACTCTAGACAATGCCATATAAAGTTTCTCATGTGTGAAGATAGGCTTTGAAAGATATAACCCCACATGACATAATGATTATCCCTAACTTTTGTTAATTGTTATGGCAAATGATAATGTTATTGGGAATTGTCTTCGTTGCATGCGAAATGGCCATCTAGATTTAGAAGGGTTCATGTCCATTCTATGGATGAGTACCTTTCCATTTGGCCTTGATTCATTCAAAGTAATTGCTTCAATAATTTTCTTCCCTATCATTGATACTCTTAGTTGTGTTCCGTTACATAATCCGGCTACTTGGTCTATATTCCTGAGCAACATATTAGGGGTACCAACTTTGAGAATAAGCCTATATGGTGGTAAACCTAAGGAGTTGATTGTGTTCAGAAATTCAGTTGTGTAGAGGTTGTCAAAACTATCAGGATCGGCTATTGACTTGCATATAGAATCACAACTAAGGAATTTATATTCTTCATCTGGAAGTATGGAGCACATATAATCATTTATTTTTCTGACCATCTCAATGGTTAGAGTGAGAATAGCCCTGCCATTAAAGTAATCATTCACAGTCAACATGTAGAAAATTTTATAATCTGTATAGGGATTACAAACCTAGAATGAGTTGTGCCTCCCGATGGCAATAATGTTGTAGCAATCCCTCTTGATACAACTGTAAGGACTATATCTTCGTTTGATCATAAGGTTGAGGCTAATGCATTCCATAAGAATGTTTTTCCGGTTCCTCCATATCCATAAACAAAAAAGAAACCACCGTTAGCCAAGTGCAATGCAGTCATGACATTGTCATATACCTTCCTCTGGTCCTAGTTCAGATCATTTTAAAGTTGAGTTGCATGTATCTTTAGAGCACCACGATCATAACTCAACTCCTGTAGTATCATGTGGTTTGCAATATCAATTGATGGCATTTCAGTTGGTATTAGAAGTCCATTAAAATCATGCAAACTCTTCCTATTTTGTCTAAGTAAGGCATCAATGTTTTTGAGAGCAGCTTCCTCTTTTGCCCACATCGGTACATGAACACCTACAAATTATCAAAAGTCAAAAATTAGAACATAGATCATAAGTAAAAAATTAGAATATATCTCATGGCATCATAATATGATGCTACCAAGTTGAAATTAATGGTGATCTGTTTAGACGATGAATTAAATGAACCTGAAAGTGTTGCATCATTTCGTGGGATGTGTAGTAGATCTTTGAAAGTAATTCAGAAACTTCTTTCTAAACATAAAGAGGATGCTGTAGAGAACCAAATAGCGACATTGTGACAAATAACTTCCTTAAGGCAAAACCTGAAGCCCAAAAGGAGGCTTCCTTAATTGCAGTAATGTATTCTCTGTCAACATCCATAACTCCTCATGCAAAATATGCTTCTTTGAAGGTATTATGAATGACACCATCAACTATTCTTATGTCTTCATATGATGATGGTCCTCACAACTATGTTAGCAAAACTCCTAGGTAATACAACTCTCTAGCAAATGGTCAGACATGTGTCATTCTACCTACAGAACCTCCTCTTCTCCTTCTCTTCCATTCTTGTTTGTCTTTTTTATACACATAATAATTAGGTAACTCTGAATATGTGAGTATTTTGGAAAAAGTGTCCAAGGAATTGATCTTCATCCATGATAGGAATTGTGACTCAGGGACTCAAGGTTTTTCAAGCAATTCAGCTACATCGTCTATACTAGAGTATATTACAAATTGCTTATTTGGAAGATGAAAACTCAGGGACTCAAAAGTAGGATACCGATGGTGGATAGGAAATCCAAAAATTCTCCAAAATGCCTTGTAATGACCCAAAAATGGGATTAAGGGCTAATGACTTCAAAAGTGATGTAATTATTGTTAAATAAACACTTTAGAAGAATACAATATGAATTTTGATTCGAATGTGTTCGGATCGTGCCTAGACTCTATATTTAAGTTTAATGGTGAATTAACATCTAAATTGAGTCAAATAAGAGGGAGGACACGTGGTTGAGTGATATGAACTATATAAATGTGTTTAGTGGTGATTCAAGTAGAATTACCATAATCAGGGGAAAAACGGGTAAAAAGGAAAGTTACTGACCAATTGGTCAGTTACCGAAGAGGAAACTCATTGGTAATTGGAGATCAATGGTTAGGATTGATTGATCAAGAGAGTGGAATTGTATGTGTGAGTATTCATGTGTGTCCATGGAAGGTGAAACAAGATTTTGCCAAGTGTCAAGGTGTGGACCATGGATCAAGTCAAAGATTCAACTCATTTTTTTCTCTTCACTCTAATCTCCAAGTCAGCTAAATGGGCTTAGTAGAGACCAAAAATCTGCATTATCATCTTCTCTCACCCTAACCTCTATTTTCATCCAACTAGAAGAGGAAAGAGAAAGAAAGAAGTACAAGGTTAATGTTTTATTTGACCTTGAATGAGGAGATGCTCTTCTTTAACTTTGTTCATAGTGATGAGAGCTTCATCTTGATGGTTTTAGATTTTTGAAAGAATGTGTTTGAATAATTTAAGAAATTTGAAAGAGGAGAAATCAAGAAAACTAGTCTTGGAAAGAGGAAGAGTTAATAATTTGGCACATTTTGACATATTCATTGTGGTTATTGGTTGACCTTGAAATTGCTGGGTTTTGGCCCTATTTTTCATGTTATTAGGGTCTTGTGGATTGCATGGTGATTTGGTATTGGAGTAGGTGTCATATTGTGTTTTGGTGCCATTGGATTTGGTTTGGAACCTTGAATGGAAAGGAATTGCATTGTGAGTTTTGGTGTATGATATTGTGTGACATGTTATGTTACTTGTGAAACATGTCAATGTGAGTTGAATTTGGTCATTTTGGTGTTTCCAATGGATTCCTTGTGAAAATTTGTGTGGGAATGATATTTGTTGTGAATTGGGAAGCATTGAAAGCAATTGTACAAAACTGAAATTCTGTCTCTTGAAACTTTGTGCTGGACAGTTTGTTTGTCTGGACTTTTTGAATGGAAAAATGATATCTAAAAATTTTGAAACTTTCCAGTCTTAAAGTTCATATGCCAAGCTTCAAAATAGACATATAATTCATGTCATTTCGTTTTGTGAGCTAGGAGTAATGATTTTCCAAATTTTGGGATCAAAACTGGAATCTGTTTTGGAGCAGCATTGGATTCCATGCAATTCTGTTTTTTTTTGTGATTATGGACATCCTTGATCCATATTTTTCCAGTGAAGAGGGATTAAATAGCTTTCAATAGGCTTTGGGATCACCTCATTTCGATTTTTTTAAAAATTAATTATGATTTTTTGAAGTTTCCTTAGCAGCAGCCAAAAGTTCTTGGCTACAACGCAAAACTTTTTGTGCTAGTTTTGGCCACAGCCAGAAAATCTTGGTTGCAGCTAAAAACCTTTTGTGCTGTTTTTGGCCACAACCAAAGGATTATTGGTTGCAGCCAACCCCCATACCAGCACTTTGTGATTTTGAAAAGTGGCTTCCAACTTAGTACTTCCCAATCCTTTAAGCATGTGTCTAGGCTTCTAATAACCACCTAAAGGGTACAATGATAACCAACTTTAAGTGTTATAAAAGTGGGAATTTGGAATAGAGATTAATCCGTCATCCTTGATTTTGATTTATAGGGTTCGATATTTGCCCTGTACAAGAACAACCTATGCCCGAGCACCTCTGGAAAGAAAATGCTAGTTACACTTTTCTTTATACTATGTGTAAACGCATTGTATGTATATGTTATCATTGTTTTGTGATAATTGTGAATGCTACGAGCCAATGAGGCTATGTGAATGGCAGAGAGGCAATGTGAAAGCCAGAGAGGCTATGTGAATGCCAGTAAGGCAATGTGTTACGTATATGCCAGTGATGCAACATGTATATGTGACAGCTGATATGCTGTGTTTTGTGCTGCTGTACGATTTGATGATTTACTTGCATGCTATGTGATTATGTGTGGAATAAGTGATCTGTTACTACTAGGATTCTTTTGAATTTCATTTTTTCCTTTGACTAACCTTCAGACATGGCAAGTGGCTCCAAAGGGAAGGAGATGACTAAGGGCGGCTAGGACTCTCGTAAGAATATAATTTGGGTCGTTGGTTATCAAATTTTGGTTTGGGATTACTGTTTATTGTTGGGATGTAAATATTATTTTGGATACGGTTGTGTAATCCTCAAAATGGGATTGTATGAACCCTTAGTATATATATATGAAACTTGGGGGTTACCGGGATTTTTGTTGTACACTCTGATATATATAATTGTGATTTAACTGCACAGGTAATTATATTCGGAATATTGAATTTGAGACCAAGGTAAGGCAAAAATTTTGAAAGAATTTGTGAAAATCCTATCGGAAGGAAGGGATTGGAAATGAATTTTTAATTATCCGTCGGCCTCTAATCCATTCTAATTATGCATTTTAGAATCATAATTACGGTTTTCAAGGCAGGGGGTCACAAGCCTCACATGCAGAAATTTAACGATAGTTATAGTAATGTTGAATCTTATCGATCACACCATTTGCAGATCTATGCTTGCTACTGTTGAATATCCCAAGGGCAACTCTATCATTCCCTTGCTAATATACTTAAATAAGTATTTTATAGCAGTTGAATGGTTGCATTTCTCAATATTAATATGTGCTTGAAACATATGTAGTAGTTGTGGATTATAAGGTACAACATAATAATTGTCCAACGGAACTCCCTTTAACTCAACTGACCTTCCATCATCTTTACGTCTGTATGCAGGATAACCATCTTCATCAATTGTTATGTTATTGTTGAACTTCTTCAGAAAATACTTACTGTATTTTTTGTCTTTCATGTATGGAGCATTTCCCTACTATTTCCGCATGGCCCATGAATCATGAATTTCTTGACCAACTCATGAAGCATAGGTGATGTTTCCTTGTCTGGTATTTCAGCTGAGATAACCCTATCAATGGCTTCTGGATCTTTGAACTTGTCTTTCAGATCTAAAAATGAAAGTATGTGTGCATGAGGAAGCCCTCTCTTCTGGAACTCAATCATGTATACCTCTGTGACATGTATCAAGAAAATAAATAATTAGTAGGTAATATCAAATGTCAATAATAAGAGTTTGGAAAGAAATGTCTATAATTGCATAAAATTCATAAGAATTACCTGCACATATTGTCCCAAATATGTTTTTGCTCTTTAATGTCCTAAGCAATAATCACAACTTCATCTCAAAAATCCTTGATAATGCTATTAGACAATAAGAAGGACTTAAATTATGCGTCTCAGAAAATCTAGTAACTTCAGGCCATACTGGATTACAAGTAAAGGTTATGAACAAATCAGGATAACCAACAGTTATGCAAATTGCAATTGCATCTTGATAGTTTTAAATCATGTATCTTGCTCCTCCAGTGAATGATAAGGGGAGGACAATCCTTTTTCCTATTGAAGCAACATTTGTCTCTCCACTGATCACCGCATTAGTTAATCCTTCGTACAAATTAGCCCTTAGCTCCTTCAATAAGTCCTAACCCACAATAATCATTGCGTTTCAATCATTGTATAGCCATCAATAATAAAATGTTGGAGTAATTGAGAAGCATGGTGTAATGTGCATATCTCATGTCCTCTTAGCATCAATCTATAACTTAAGAATTCACGTATACTCACTCTTTTCCTTGTCTTAGTTACAATTAGTGTCTCTTCCCTATATTGGACATCATCTCTATATCCATTTTCCCCATAAGGGAAAAGGAGAGGGTATTGTAGAGGCAAATAAGAGCCATGTAGTTTATTGATTTGTTGTAGAGTTCCTTCCTGTGTCTCTAAAATGATATCCCTCACATTGAAATTCATGTCTAAGTCTCCAACAATTAATGCTGCAACTTCTAAAGTAGTAGGCAAATTATAAGTTCTTCCAACATGTTCTCTGTTTCCAAGCAAACACATCTTCAATGAACTATGGTTTGCATTTGAAAGGATTTCACTAGCTAATCGAAATTGCTTCACAAAAGGATTTATCTCATCCAACCGGTTCTTTACCTTCTGCAATAAGGGAATGTTATGTAGGTGTAAAAAAATTATCAATTACAATGAACGGGAGTTACCTTACTACAAGAATTCTATTTGATACTTTATTGTCTGTGTCATGAATATATAGTTGAGAGTAGACTGGTCTTGCACCTTCTGGTGGCATTAATGTACTAATAGTATGATAATTTAAACCAGATAAGACATAGGTATAAGGACTTCTGCCTGAGTTTATTGAATGGTCTATTCTCCCTCCCATTCTATGAAAGAGAACATGTTATTGTACTGTCTTATTTTCAAATGGAAATTTTTAACTATGCATCTTTCTTGTCCAAGAACAATTTTTGGAATAAGGAAGGAGGCATTTTCACAGGAGGTAATACAACCTTACCTTTCAAGCAACATAAGGAAAATAAGGCAACACTTTGTTGGTTTCTATCTTTCTTTACTCTTTCATTAAACTAGAGCTTCGCGTGACAGAATTTACATTTGTATGTTGCGTCTCCTTCATCTGTATGCATTTGAATGAAATGAATATACTTTGTAATTACAATTAAGGCTAATTATATATTGATAAATGAGTAATGCAAATAAGAAAATGGAGATTTCATCTAACCCTGATAAGGTAAGTCTTGAAGGGCAGATTGATTGGAAAAATCATTTACTACATGTTGGTTGTCCTCTGTGTCGTACGATGCATCATATGTTAGGTAATAGAAATATATACTAAACTTAATGACATTCATTCATATTAAACATTAAACAATAATTTGAAGAACAAACATCAATGGTGTGGTTGTAACCTTGAATGGTCTCTGTCTCAGATTCACATGGAAGGTTTTGCTCCTCCTCTTCCAACTTAAAGTTGAACTCTATGTTCTGGTAATACTCTGCTTGAGGCACAACTATAATTTAATGAAATATAAAATGTGTCAATTAATGTACTTATTTGATTAGACATACTATATGAACAACATTTATTAACCACACATGTTTGAATTGTTTTACCGGAACCAAATAAACATGAAATCACAATAAGGAAGTGTGTGCAGTAGAAATTTGGGGGGGGGGATAAGAAGTTAAGATGAGATGATGCATGGTACAACATTTAAACAAACATCTTAGGATATGTTTCAAGTACGTAAACACACACACACACTTGCGCGCGTAAAGAGAGAGAGAGATGTGTTTAAGAGATAATATATATTTACATACATACATATATATATATATATTAGGGGTTTCAATCTCCATTCTCCACAATGTCTATATCGTATTAGTGCTTAATTGTTTTTGTTTTGACCGAGTATTAGTGCTTAATTACCATTATAAAGCTAACACTTTTATGATATTTTAATATTTTTAGTTATATAAAATAAATTGACTTTTTCCAATAAGTAACAATTGAATATCGTATATCAATACAAAGTAGGAGGTCCAGATTCACATAATTGAAGGTGTTAAAAGTAACACATACGTGGTTATGTGACTCACTGAAAAAAAAAGCCTTGTGAAATTTATAGAGCCAATATGTCTCTATCAAGGACATGAGTAAAATTTCCTATTCATTTACTTAAACCACATTTTTTTATTATAAAAAACAACTCTACACTAAATTAAAAACAAAGATGCACATCAAGTCTTGGAATTTGTATACTACATATTTTTTTTAGTAAATCACAATATTAATTATAATTTATTTTTAAAGACAACACAAGGCATAAAATATATCATTTTTAAATAGAAATTACATAATATATAGTTGGAGATTTGGTTATCAATTTACCTAAAACTTCAAGAATATCAAATTGGTTCATTGTGCATATATATGAAGTGGTCTCGTAGAGATTGATTTTGGAAAAGTGTGTTTGAATAACCATTGGCCTTAGTCAAAAATATTAAGAATAAGTTCGATTGAAACATTATTAAAGCCTATTTAAACAATATGTTGAAACTATGGGCCCTCTAGTTAAATAACTATGGAATCATGTCTTCTTGGCTGAATGATGAGAAAATGTGTATAGAGGATATGATGCAGGTTTGTTGTGAAATCAGCCATATTACATGTATCATAATCATACCTGGAATCTCAGCTATCTTCGAATTATGCAAACCGTCATTTAAACCTAGTATGCTCTATCCGTACTTCACTATTGGATTCCTCTTATTTCTTGTTAGAGCTGTACTTCCATTAACTGGTCAAGGCCTCTACATCTTGCACTCTTACGTTTGAAAACATTAGTTGTAGAGATGTTGGTTAAATCTTCTATAATAGCATTAATGTTTAATAATTAGAATATACAGAGATTGCATGATTAATGTGTTTAATATCAATTTTCACTATACATATAAGAATGGCAATCTCTGCCTCCATCACCTTGAAAATGATTTGCCAAATTTGATTGTAGATTCGTTATGTCATGAAAAGCAGTTGATCTCCTTTGCCTGGCGTGAAATTTTTTTTTTATGAGATGAATGGTGATAATTTAAAACAAAGGCTGGTTTGGTGTAGGCAATGGTTTATGAAGTAGGAGTTTCTTGATTGGAAGTAGCATATTTACCTTAACCCAACTACTATTTTCTATTCCATCCATTGTAACATGTAGCAGAGCCCAACTATGATTTTCTATTCCATCTATTGTAACATGAAGTAGAGTTGAAGTAACGACACTCTTTGATGATTATGTTGTTGTCATGTTTCACAAATGTTTGCATTTAGTTGGAGATATAACATATGGAATATACAAAGCAAACATGTATCCAAGAATACCTTAGTTGCATTGATGATCATGTAACTATTATGCAGGTGACATTCATTTTCCATGATTTGAGAAGTAAGCTTGTGGCCACTTATTGAGTTTACTTGGTAGATGGAGAACATAGCATATGTTGAAGAATAAAGGTAAAAGGATATCTTGGACAACGTTAAAGTAGAACATATGATGCAATGCAGCAGAAAACACACAGGAGACAAAAGAAGCATTCATTGGCAATATGGCATCACTTGAGGTAGGACATATTGATAAAGACAGCTCATCAATAAAGTAAGGCATTGGGTTCCATGACAGGAATTGCATCTTATTCCAATAAGTGGTTTGTTAAGACAAGATTTAGTTACCAATGAAATCTTTTAATATTGAAATTTACCGACACAGTATTTTGTTCTTTACCTTTTGAGTATGATTGAGTTTTGAAAAATGAGATATTTTCTGGGCTAATATTTAGTCCACCGTAGTATGATTGCATCAGTTGGTCACAAATTCAACGGAATTGCAGTACCCTATAATGTGTTTTGTGTGTCTTGATTTTATATACCATTCTATTAAAGGATGGTTCTAATTAATTACCATCCTATTACTATTAATGGTGCTTCAGTTTTGTTAATGTCGGAACTCTAGGGGAATTTATCACATATAAAGGTGTCTATGAGATATAATATTTATTGGTCAAATTAAGAAACAATGTTAAATTAAGAATGAGATTGTATACTACTTGATAGTATGTATTTTAGCATGGGTAGAGTGTACTAGGTTTAAACCAGTAATTTGCTTGAAATTGATAACCTTTTACATATATAATAGTAGAAAGGAATGTCCCTTGTATAACACTCCCTCCGGTCCAAAATATAAGACAAAGTTGACTTTTTTTAGAGAGATTAAGGAAATTAAATAAGTCACTTAATGATATAATATATTGTGTATCCTCAGATTATATATCAATTTATTAGTCAAACTAATTAATTTGGAGGGAATAAAAAGAAATAAAATTACTTTAAAGTAATTTAATTAGCTTCCTTAATCTCTTCAAAAAAGGCATCTCTGTCTTATATTTAGGATCAGAGGGAATAGTTGGTATGTCTATTTGAAGCTCCTGGAATACTTTACTGCCACGTTTTTTTGCAGTCAAGTGAGGAACCTTATTGGGTATATCAGACATAGATATCTATAATATATTACAAAATGAGTTATTACGTGCATACACAATTTATTTAATCTCGTGTAGTGAAATTGAATATGTTAGTCTTGGGATGAGAGAATAATCATGTGAAGGAAGGGCGACATGATCACAATTCAATTAAAGATAGATAAAAAAGAGTAACAACACAGAAACATCTAATTGAAGTTGAATGACACATTTGAAAGACAAGTGGTGCAATGAGTTCAACGGGAACATAAAAACATAATGGATAAAGCTGTAAAAAAACTAAAATGATTAGGACTACAGTGCAGGAAAATAAAGTCTAATCTTAAGTTATATCAAGTCTAAATGATAAGCTATTCAGCTGATGGAATGATTATACTTCTCTTGCTTAATGGCCTTAAGGATCCTGTCGTTAGTACATTGCTTGGATGATGGTTAGATGACAGAGTTGTACAAATGAATACCTCAACAGATGTTGCATCAAACTTGTGAATTAGGTCCTCATAAACTAAGAATTCACTAACACTTAGGCTAGATTCAGGGAACTTCTTGGTGAACTGATTCATTTTGAGTTTAATTAAAAGTTTCTGGCCAATGGGATCTTCCAACTCCTTTAGGAATCCAGTTTTGCGGTCCTTCTAAAAAACATATAGTTAATATAAATATAAATTTATGAACATGAATGTAATAGAATATAGTCAACACTCATTTTACCACAGGTAAACTTAGCTTCAATTGTAAGGCAGTCATGTTCAATAACTGAACAGCAAGTTGATCCCAGAAAAGCACAGAGTAGGAACCTGAATCATCTTTTACAATGTAGTGGAGTTTCATTCTACATGATTTAATAACATTTATGTTAGTTGCATTAACTTGTTCCGAAAAAAAGTCTGGTCAAATTTGAAAGTAATTGTGAACATAAAGTAATATGTGGTACTTAGGTGTGGTATAGGATCATTTTCGCCTGTCAGTTTTGGTTTTGATGAACATTTGGTACAACCATCATAAACCCAACCATGCTTTGTTTCAAACTTTCGAACTTGATAGTTGATAACAAATATGCTTCCCTGTAACAAAAAAAGGATTAGATAATTAGATAACAAACAAATGAGTAACTGTGTACATCATTAAGGTATTTTGCAACCTACTATTTTTTGTTCTTGGAGCTATGAAATAGTAATTTTTTTCCTAGTTATGCAAAGATCCTTGACCAGAAATATGACTAATCTGTGACGACATAGGCTGACTGAAGGTAGTAGTTATTGGAGTAGAAGTTCCTTGGCTTCACAAATAAGGTCACATAAGAAAAATACAACAAAATTGAAATACATGCAACATAAAATATTTGCATTAGTATAAGTATAATCAGTGTAATTGACAATCATAATGGGTATCCAATATAAGACATGTGTCAAAGACATTTCATTTGTCAATTAAATCTTGGACCTCTTTTATGGGAGGATTAAATGAGACTCTAGTGGCACTGAAGGAACTACAAATCTAGTGCCCATCTATATAAGTCATAATTATAAATTGCATTTTATTACAAAGTAGAAAATATCATCATAACCATAATAAGGGGTATGACCATAAGTGAAAGCGATATTGGACTGTATTATTAGAATACATTAAAGTGATAATTGTAAATTTAATAACTACAAATATGGCGGCTATCTACATAAGTGAATGTACATTTAAAGGAGTATGGAGAAGATAGTTATTACTATCAGTGGAACTAAGTCTAGCAAGATTTATGAGAGCAACAACATGTGTGTCATTGTTTTGCAATTGAGCAAGGTATGCATTTGAGGCACAACTATCCCACAAAACACACTTGATATCATTTCCTCGGCATATAAGAAGGTGTTAATCAATAAAACTGGTCATGAAAGTAGAAAATATACATTGAGTATTAGAATAAGCATGGTGTCTTATCTTGTAGGACCATTGGCAACCTATACTTGGTCTTATTATCCTTTTGATCTTCATCCAATGTACCAATTGAGCTTATGAAGGCAATGACATATGAAAGTATAGTATTATCCAATCTAAAAACTATGGGACAGAAGTGTTGTTTTGAATTATTATTTCTAGATTCTAGTTTGAAGTAGTGTAGAGCATAGAAGAAGTGATTTTGTGTAGCAAATATGATTAGAATGTAAAAACATAAATGTAGTAAATATAAATGTCGATTAGCATAAGGAAATATATAAGAGTACTAACAGGTATTCAATTTGGTCCTTTTCATTAAGGTTTATGATATCAGAGATGCTCATGAAGGAGTATGAGTATGTTGGTATTGGAGCCTCCACTTCTAAGATTGATGTATATATAGTGAGAGTCAGCTTAAAAGGATGAGTGGTAGGTTTATACTTATAAGTGTTTAGGGATACAATGAAGTTTGATAGTTTATATGTTTTTCCTTCCTTGATGTCATGACAGAATTTGTTGTGCATTGATTTGTTGATAACACTTGCTTGGATCTTAGTACCCTTGAAAAAAGATGTTAACAAAGTCAAGATATCAGGTACGAAAAAATGAACGGAAGGAATGAAGAGAAAGAACTATACAAAAGATATCTCTGTATCAATGAACAACAAGGAAATACAAAACAACTTGGTAGCTACGGTCTTTTGGTAGACATTCCATTTCCTGAAAACTCTAACAACAATAGTCCACATGTTGGATCTATCATGCAAGTCCTTGACCAAAGAGGGAGGCATTACAAGGCTGCAAAGAATGAGTAGGAGAAGATAGGTGTGGAAGGATATTAAGCTGGGAAAATCTGGGAACAATGAACACTTATATGAAGGAATTTATAGGAAAATGAGATGCATGAAATAGGCGGGAAATTAAGGGGATGGCATTCTATTTTGGGTTTCATCCACAATTGACTATAGATAATGTGGACTCTGCACCTCACAATAGAGCCCTGTAAATGGTAAGGGAATGGGAGGAAACAAAAGGCTTTATGAATCATATTAGCAACAGTGAAGAAGGTACTATGTATAGGGTGACAATTATCTTTTCATATTGATAGGAAGTTTGCTTAAAATATGTAGCAGTCACTAATTGTCAGAATACCATGTTAGAAATAGCAGGTGGCAGCTAATATTTATGAAGTAGGCATGAGGAAAATAGAAAAGTTAGTTGGAAAAAACAAAAGTATGGCAAGATCAATGAGGCTTATACATAGCAGGGTAATATTGTAGGTAGTAGGTGCGTTAGGAGATTAACATCATTGTCGGTATTGGGCGGATGATAAAGGATAGAGGATTGAGTCAATATTGGCATGTTCCATATCATCTGACATAGAATTGTAACATTAGCATCGATCAAAGTGACTTACCAAAATCATTGATAGGCAAATTCAACAACGATTGCAACCACTTATGCAATGTAGGAAAAAGCCTTTGAATAAATTTTGGCCAGGAAAAAGAGGCAGTGATATGGGATGGTAATAGTTAATAATGGAAATGTGATTATATGCAAAAGAGAAGGGAAAGCAATAGATGTGATCAACAAAATCAGTCATCAGGTAAATGGCATTACAAAATTACTATTCCCATGTATATAGGCACAAAGCAGCAATACAAAATCGACTGAACATGGAAAGTCTTTCTATATGCAAAACAAAAGCTATTATCGACACATATACATATATACATGAGAAGGAAGAATCTTTGCTATCAGCTTAATAAATTTACAACTAAATGGTTTTAGAGAGTTACAATTATCATGTATGGAAGAATTGAGAGCAAGATAATAGCCTTTGAACATAGGAAAAGTAACATAGGATGAGAATCAAAACAAAAGCTAGTGACATTAGTAAAAGTAAAGCCTATAGGTAGGAGAGGTAGCTTGTAGGGTGCAATAAGACATTTAATAAAAGGAACTTCAGGCCATTTCATAATAATGGAAAAATAACAATAGGAACACAATGGTGTTAATAACGAAGTTGGCATTTAAAGTGATGATGAGGTATCTTGGTTGATGATAAGGAAGCTTCATGAAGAGGTTGGATACAGAGGTGCGTAGGTTTATGGTATAGTAGCTGTTGGATGAGCAAAGCAAGTAAACCAAACATAATTAACCTACATGCAGAAAAAGAAATATTATGATAGGAAAGGTCAAAGATACTTTATGCATAGGAATAATTGTATAGAATTATTAATGAATGGCTCTTTATTATTTTTTATTCTCCCTAATATTATATACCCCCATATTATGTTGTTCCTTTTTTATCTCATAGGGTAGGTGTATATATTGGTATATTGTTAGGGCAATAAAAAATATCTTCAATGAAAATACACGCAAGAAATAAACTACCTAAGTAACGACCTACTAATCTCAAGTTACATACACTAAGGAAACCATCCTAAAACCATAAAATAAGAGCTAAACTAAAGAAGACAATATGTTGTAGTAGATGCTGTAGCATTAAACTATCATATAAATCCTAGGGATTGCACTTAAATGATGCAACCGTATGGGCACTGCAGCCAATTCATGCCTATGTAAACTATCCTTTCACCCTTAAAACCATGCATATCAATAAAAGTAACTGACAATAGTGAAAAATCATATATTTGAGATCTAAGAGTCTACAGTGTGTTCAATCATTAAAATTATGCCATAGGATCATATAAGTATCAAGCAAGCAAGACTATACATATTACAATGGCATTTATAACTATCTTTGATAAGTGATGGATCTGTTAAGCTTATAATATTCAACCATATGGCATAGAAGTAGGTACTGTCTCAGTAACTAGTGCAACAGGACCATAATGGCAATGTGATATGATTTTATAAAACGTTCACAAAAGGAGAGGGTAAAGGAAAATAATTAAGTATATAAAACATGGAAAAAAATGGTTATGTTTACTGGGAAATCCTTCACAGCACATAGCTTAATGATAAGGACAGGTAATACATGTTGGACAACCACATATGGTTTCTCCTCCATTGTACGGCCTCATAAGCTCTAATTATCATCTCAGCACACTCCCCATGAAAAAAAGACAAAGTCAAGATAACAAAAAAAATCTCATTTTTATGTATGGAGGGAAGGAAAGCAAAATAATAATAGCCTTAGAACAGATGAAAAGTAACATCGCATGCAAAATAAAACAAAAGCTAGTGTCATAAAAAAAAGTGAAGGCTATACGTTGATGAGGTAGCATTTATTATGCAATGAGATATGTAATAGAAGAAATTTCATGCCATTTCATTAAAATGGGAAAAAAACAAAAGGCACACAGTAAAAGAAAAATAAGTAGTGACAATAAAAAAGTATTAGCATACCAAGGATGACAACACAATTGTCATTACAATAATGTTAAGAAATGTGTCATTTGACTATCCTAATGGTTTGATTTGGTTTAGTTTTGAGGTTCTGGTTACATCGACTAAATCAGTTGTTATTTAAATGGGGATGCTATGGACGTTTATGGGCAACACCTCATTGTTGAACTTAGATCAACACCATAATGTCCCATGCCCATGACAGGTTTGAATCTCAAATTTCTGCTTTACTCCAAAGGTGGAAAGATATGAGAGTTTAGTATGTTAGACTCAAACACGAACCATTCGATCTTGTAGAAGAAATTGAGGTGTTTGATGAGATCAAGGAAATGTTCATGTATACACCTGACTTGAATACTTTTGTCGAGGTCGAAGTTATCTTCACCCATTTTGAGTCAAAGCTAATGACAAATGAAAAGAGGCTCATTTTTGTAGGATCTTATAAATGGCATGGACGATGGTACTTCTTATTCAAATGCATATACAGCCAGCTAAAAGACGAAGGATTCTTTAACCATGAATAGGATAGAATACATATCCCAGTATGCAAATGACAGTACATGAAAGTGATTAATACACGCACCTCTTTCCTCCGAGTGCTAATTCCTGAAGAAAGCTACCAACCCCTAATAATCAAAGACTTTAGCACATTCACCTACATGAAAGTGACGTCGACCACCAAGAGGAATTTGATTAATGAAATGCCGATGGATGAAGAACCTCGAACCCAAATAATGTGGCAGTTGACCATTTCTGACAATAATACATTAGAGATCTACCTAGAGGATGATGACAATATGAGGCTACCGACAACATCTGAATTAGGGTTGGAACTACGGTTTGTGATTGGCTAAATATGGTGTTTCTGGGAGTACTGTAGGCATGAATTGTTATCTCTGTCTTGCTTTATGTTTCCTAAGTATGTTTTATGTGCTTATAAGTATAGTCAGGTGTATTGTAGTTGTCAATTTACATTGTTAGTGTATTATGTCATTTATGCTATATAATGGCTGCAATATAAGCGTACTCATTTTCACTCCCAACTTGAATGGTGTCCCATATTGGAATCGAGTTAACACTTCACTGACACTAATAATTATAATTACTATACCTATGTTTGTAATTTATATTTATATTTTCTAAAAAGCCATCTGGTATGCAATGCAGGAAACAAAATTAGCAGGGGCAACCTTAATATGGGTAAGATATAAATAGGAACACTCATGCTTTATTTGTACACAAAAGATCAAATACAATATAGGGCCAGTAATTGGGTCTGATAATTTATTGGACCATTAAATCAAACTGAGAAGGCTGACTGAAGAAGATGGTGATCTGTGTACAAAAAGTTGACATACTTGGAAACAAAAGAAAGTGGACATTGTAGGTTTGACTATTAACAATAAACACACTGAGAAATGTAAATGTCTTTACAGTACAATTTCAAACTTCCAACTTGCATTGACTACCAGAATAACATAAAAAAATGATTGGCAAATATGTGGACAAACAAAAAAGATTTGAACAACAGTTCCATTTCATCCACTGCTTCAACCAGAAGAACTCTGGAGGCATGTATCAAGTTTGAGGCACCACTTCTTCTCTGGGACCCCCGTATACCTATTCATACCAATACGTGTTTCTTGGAAATGGCTTGTACATGATCTTACTGGTCTTTATACTGGGATGAACGTCACACAGCATATGGAAGTTGGCCTACAGTTAGCAGAATGAAAACGTAAAGTTAGAGAAGAAGGGACTGTGAATAATGAAAAACGCAAAGTGAGGTAATATGAGATTCAAAGGGGCTAAAGCTCAATTGAATACAGTTTAGCAGAAAGAAAGGAAGGCACAAAGTAGAGACACCTACGTTTAAGTTGAACGAAGTCGTTGAAGAGTAAGAAAGTGAGAAAGTAACAGTTTCGTGGAGGAAGGGAAGACAAAAAACTTCTTATGTGCTCACCAGTGACCTTCAGGCATTATAAATAAGAAAATTTAGGTGTTTAAAGGTGGGAAGTTTAAAACTTGAATCTGATATCTGATAATTAAAAATATCTACACATTTTTTGAATAAGGGAGGATGGCTTAGCTGGGTATCACTTTTATAGGGGAATGGCTCGTATAAAGCTAGTGGAGAAGTGGAATCAATTTGTGAACAGTAATTTGACTCTGAAGCCGTTAGATACGCTGAGCTGGTGTTGGCTTCGTGGAAGAAGACTTGTATATATGTATATTGATGAAGCTCTGTTTCTAATTATACTGTGGCCATAGTTATGTTACATGAAACATTGAGCATGCAGAAATATCATTATGGGGCATACATCTAGTTAAAGCTAACATGTCATACACATAGACTCTATCATGTATGCATTATGGTAACTGTTTCCTATTGAGATTCTCTTGAATCTCACTCTCCCCTACCAACTATTTAGATATGCAAATACAGGAGGTGTGCTGGAAATATAGAAGAATTTTGTATGAGACAATGTAGTTGTGGAACGAAGACGGGAATATGTCTATAACACTTGAGATGGGTTTAGACACTTTGGTAGCCCTATGGCTACATTGTCTCTGTGTGTGTGTGTATATGCAAATGAATGAACTAAGAATGAGCAAAGGAATGATCTAGCTAAATAAATGAGCAACAAATCACTTTGATTGAATTAAATAAAGGTAAGAGTCTATGAGTAGTAATGAAGTTGTGAACCTCTGAATGACGCTTCCACAAGATTTTGAAAATTACTTTGAATAACCCACTCAACTATAGGTTTGAATCCTATTTTGAGATTGGGAATTTAAAACAATTTTATGGAAGTGGTTCAAAATTATTGTATACAAGCTCATCTGATCGATTATGAGGATAAGGCGTTACATGGTGAATACTTACATTATGAGATATATAGGTTAGGAGTATGATTGATTCAAGACACAAACTAGAAAATCTTGATTCGTCCCATATTGCATGGCTGCTCGATGTAGGAAGTACTACTCTATTAGATAGAGTCAAGACCAAGTAGCTCAAAAACTTTCACATTGAAGAGACTTGGACTTATCATAATGCTGAATTTTAGAGCTTTCAACTTAGTGCCACCTACCCAATACAAAGACAGGAGAGGAATATTCGATCAAGGCAATAATGGTTTTTTCCAAAATAATATAACTTCACAAAAGCAATTTAATATGTCACCTTGAATGCTTTATCACGTTATGACATCACAAATGCTGCAAGTATTCTCTTGTTCTTGTATGACTCTCGGTACAACTGAACTAGTTTATTCATCACATCCCTATTGATCTTTTTGAAGTAACTTCTAGAGATATAGATACTTTTAAAAAAGGAAAGGTATTTGCTTAAGGATCCATATCTACCGAAATCACTTCGAAAAAGATTAATAGAGTAGGAATCTTGAATCAATGCAATGGGTTGACAACTTCCTATAACAAGAAAAGAACTTTCAATCAAACCAATACTAGCTTTTACAAAAAAACATAAATTCATAAAAGTAATTTAAGGAATGTTAGATCAAAGCAATACTAGGTTTTCCAAAAAGCATAACTTCACAAAAGCAATTTAATGTCACCTTGGATGCTTTATCACGTTGTGACTTCACAAAGGAAACCCAATCGACCAGGTTGTGTAACATCCCAAATTTCAGTCACGAAAATTCCTTTGCACCTTGTGGAATTAAAAGGAATAAATGGTGAATCATGAAGCACCTTGAATGGCCAAATAGTGACCACACAAAATTAGTCAATATAAGACATAAGAATTCAATTTTGTCTTCATATAAGCCTATTCTTGAAGCTCAACAATGAAGAATAGAAGAGCATAATTTTTCAGCTCAAAAAACATGTAAATTGTGGCTGAACACAAAGAAAAGGAAGAAGGCCCAATTTAATTACAAAAATGTAAGGGCAAATGGTAATTTGAACAAAAAAGCAAAAAACACTAATTTTTTTGCTTTTCTTGGGATATATTTCGGCCAAAACTATTAAAAGGAGGTGAAATAAATATTTGGCCATAAATTATTCCATGAGGGAGGAATATTAGCCATGTGAAAAAGATGATGACAAAAGTCAATTTTCACATGTTAATTGGCAATTAAATATAGTATTTTGAGGGGTGATATTTTGATAATTCAAGAAGCCTTCTTGCTCTTCCAAAGGCCAAGTTTCATCCAAGCAAGGGAAAGAGAGGGAAATAAAACACTTGGTCCAAATTAAGCAAAAAAAAAAGCAATATGGGTCAAGTAAAATAAGTTGAAAAGTCAAAAAGCTAACATGTGGTTAATTAGCATTAAAATACTATTATTTGAGGAGGTGGAATGGGATATTTTTAAGAGATCTTATCCCTTTCTCAGAGCTCATTTTTGTCTAAAAAGAAGAGGCAAGAACACGTAAATTGTGGGCAAACACAAAGAAAAAGAAGAAGGCCCAATTTAGTTACAAAACTGTAAGGGCAAAATGGTTATTTGACTAATAAAGCAAAAGCACTTATTTTTTGCTTTTCTTGGGATATATTTAGGCCAAAACTACTAAAAGGAGGGGAAATAAATATTTGGCCATAAATTATGCCATGAGGAAGGAATATTAGCCAACTGAAAAAGATGATGACAAAAGTCAAATTTCACATGTTAATTGGCAATTAAATATAGTACTTTGAGAAGGTGATATTATGATAATTTAAGAAGCCTTCGTGCTCCTCCAAAGGCCAAGTTTCGTACAAGCAACAGAAAGAGAGGGAAATAAAACACTTGGTCCAAATTAAGCAAAAAAAGAAGCAATATAGGCCAAGTAAAATAAGTTGAAAAGTCAAAAAGCTAACATGTGGTTAATTTGCATTAAAATACTATTATTTGAGGAGGTGGAATGGGATATTTTTAAGAGCTCTTATCCCTTTCTTAGAGCTCATTTTCATCCAAAAGAAGAGGCAAGAACATGTTAATTGTGGCCAAATACAAAGAAAAAGAAAAAGGCCCATTTTAATTTCAAAAATGTAAGGGGAAAATGGTCATTTGACCAATAAAGCAAAACGCACTTATTTTTTGCTTTTCTTGGGATATATTTTGGCCAAAACTACTAAAAGGAGGGGAAATAAATATTTAGCCATAAATTATGCCATGAGGGAGG
Organism: Inga leiocalycina; assembly: GCA_963242795.1. Taxonomy (NCBI): domain Eukaryota; kingdom Viridiplantae; phylum Streptophyta; class Magnoliopsida; order Fabales; family Fabaceae; genus Inga; species Inga leiocalycina. The sequence continues at coordinate 64,328,417 of OY725320.1, forward strand.
AATATTAGCCAAGTGAAAAATATGATGACAAAAGTCAAATTTCACATGTTAATTGGCAATTAAATATAGTACTTTGAGAAGGTGATATTATGATAATTTAAGAAGCCTTCGTGCTCCTCCAAAGGCCAAGTTTCGTACAAGCAACAGAAAGAGAGGGAAATAAAACACTTGGTCCAAATTAAGCAAAAAAAGAAGCAATATAGGCCAAGTAAAATAAGTTGAAAAGTCAAAAAGCTAACATGTGGTTAATTTGCATTAAAATACTATTATTTGAGGAGGTGGAATGGGATATTTTTAAGAGCTCTTGTCCCTTTCTTAGAGCTCATTTTCATCCAAAAGAAGAGGCAAGAACATGTTAATTGTGGCCAAATACAAAGAAAAAGAAAAAGGCCCATTTTAATTTCAAAAATGTAAGGGGAAAATGGTCATTTGACCAATAAAGCAAAAAGCACTTATTTTTTGCTTTTCTTGGGATATATTTTGGCCAAAACTACTAAAAGGAGGGGAAATAAATATTTAGCCATAAATTATGCCATGAGGGAGGAATATTAGCCAAGTGAAAAATATGATGACAAAAGTCAAATTTCACATGTTAATTGGCAATTAAATATAGTACTTTGAGAAGGTGATATTATGATAATTTAAGAAGCCTTCGTGCTCCTCCAAAGGCCAAGTTTCGTACAAGCAACAGAAAGAGAGGGAAATAAAACACTTGGTCCAAATTAAGCAAAAAAAGAAGCAATATAGGCCAAGTAAAATAAGTTGAAAAGTCAAAAAGCTAACATGTGGTTAATTTGCATTAAAATACTATTATTTGAGGAGGTGGAATGGGATATTTTTAAGAGCTCTTGTCCCTTTCTTAGAGCTCATTTTCATCCAAAAGAAGAGGCAAGAACATGTTAATTGTGGCCAAATACAAAGAAAAAGAAAAAGACCCATTTTAATTTCAAAAATGTAAGGGGAAAATGGTCATTTGACCAATAAAGCAAAAAGCACTTATTTTTTGCTTTTCTTGGGATATATTTTGGCCAAAACTACTAAAAGGAGGGGAAATAAATATTTAGCCATAAATTATGCCATGAGGGAGGAATATTAGCCAAGTGAAAAATATGATGACAAAAGTCAAATTTCACATGTTAATTGGCAATTAAATATAGTACTTTGAGAAGGTGATATTATGATAATTTAAGAAGCCTTCGTGCTCCTCCAAAGGCCAAGTTTCGTACAAGCAACAGAAAGAGAGGGAAATAAAACACTTGGTCCAAATTAAGCAAAAAAAGAAGCAATATAGGCCAAGTAAAATAAGTTGAAAAGTCAAAAAGCTAACATGTGGTTAATTTGCATTAAAATACTATTATTTGAGGAGGTGGAATGGGATATTTTAAAGAGCTCTTATCCCTTTCTTAGAGCTCATTTTCATCCAAAAGAAGAGGCAAGAACATGTTAATTGTGGCCAAATACAAAGAAAAAGAAAAAGGCCCATTTTAATTTCAAAAATGTAAGGGGAAAATGGTCATTTGACCAATAAAGCAAAAAGCACTTATTTTTTGCTTTTCTTGGGATATATTTTGGCCAAAACTACTAAAAGGAGGGGAAATAAATATTTAGCCATAAATTATGCCATGAGGGAGGAATATTAGCCAAGTGAAAAGTATGATCACAAAAGTCAATTTTCACATGTTAATTGGCAATTACAAATAGTATTTTGAGGAGTTGATATTATGATAATTCAAGAAGCCTTCTTGCTCCTCCAAAGGTCAAGTTTCATCCAAGCAAGGGAAAGAGTGGGAAATACAACACTTAGAACAAATTAAGGGGAAAAAAAAGCAATATGGGTGAAGTAAAATAAATTGAAAAGTCAAAAAGCTAACATATGGTTAATTTGCATTAAAATACTATTATTTGAGGAGGTGGAATGGGATATTTTTAAGAGCTCTTTTCCCTTTTTTAGAGCTCATTTTCGTCCAAAAAGAAGAGGCAAGAGAGAGAGAGAGAGGAGTGAAGAACACAAGAACAAAGGAGAAGCTCAAGTGTTCAAGAAGCCAAATATAGGTAAGTTTGTGGTAATTTCCACTTGTTCTTGCCTTCAAATTTATGGAAATCTCTCTTGATCCTCATATTCTCCTTCAAATATTCATGTAGCAAGACAAAATCAAGGGAAATAAGAAGGGGGGAGGATGATTTAGAGAGATAAAGAAGAAGAAATCAAGGAAAGCTTGGAAGCTTGTCTTATCTTGATTATCTATGCTTGTTGTTGGTGTTTTGGATAGTTGTTGTCTTTGTTTTCGTGGTTTTGTGATTTTGGGAATGCCAAACCCTAAGGCAAAGTTTGTGTTTAAATCTGCCTGAATTTGTTTTCTGGAGGCAGAGAACTTGCAACGTGTTTTTGATTAGTCAACCCTAGTTCAAATGCTATGAAATTTTATAGGATTAAAGTAGACATCCTGGGCTTTACTTTGATAGGTAATACAAGCCATTTGGACTAGTGGATTGAAAGTTATGATTTTTCAAAGTTTGACCTTGATTCTGGAACGAAATCTGTAACAATTTGAGTTTGACGAATTTCTGGGAAATGTGTGGCTATAATTGGGGCTTTGTGATATTTTTCATTGAAGAGGACTTAAAGAGCTATTTATAGAACTTAGAACCAACCCATTTGGATTTTTTTAGAATTAATTATGAATTGCCAAAGTTTGGTCAACAAAACTAGCAGATTGGGTTAACCTACGAATTTATGGCAATTGTGTTAAATTGTGATATGTATTAGGCCAAATATATGAGATATTTCCTAAAGGCCCATGTAGTCCTATTGGACATTCATTTATCATGGCTCTAATGATATGATTATATATCTAGGGTTAATAGTTGACAAAGAAGAAGCATCCTCAATGGTTGAAGAAAAGGTACAAGAAGAGAACTCAAGACAAGAGGCAGTGAACTTACTTAACTTGCATGTATTTAATGTGTTTTCTGTGTATTGATTTGTAATATTGCTTTGCTTGATTATGTAAAGCATGTATAAATGAATGAAGCTCTATTTCTGTTTATACTGTGGCCATAGATATGTTGCATGAAACATTGAGCATGCAGAAATGTCATTATGTGAACATGAACCTATGTAAGGCAAGCATATCATGCATTAGCATTTATCTTGCATGCATTGTTAGTATTGTTTGGTACTGAGATTTCCTTAAATCTCACTATCCCCAACCTACCATTTAGACAGGTGAAAGCATAGAAGAGAACTTCACAAGAGGAATGCAATGGTGGAACGCAAACGGGAAGATGCATTCATTTCATTGTAATGGGCTTAGACACCCTAGTAGCCCTGTGTAGCTATATTATTTGTAATTATTATGTACAATCCCTGTAGGAAATTTTTGTAATCAAGCACTTTTTATCAACATATTTATACTATTCTTGTATGTCCACTGAACTATACGTAAACACTGAGAAATGTGGAAATAAGACAACGGTCTTACAGGTTGAACACTGTAAAAAGTAGGAGAGGAATCGTTAAAAGTGAATGTAAGAAGGATAATGCAAAATGGATAAGGGAAATCATAACTATACTTAGATAAAGCTCCCGAATGAAAATAACCCACTCGTTAGTTAGTGAGATAAGGTCAGCAACTGTTGCTGAGAAGTTGGACAAAGGATTTTTATAGTAGGATTTGATTGAAAATGACTCATGATAGCTAGAAAAGACAACAGGAGTCGTAGGGTTATGATGTTGGTGGGTTTCATTTGAACAGACTAAATGTCAATTGTATTTTGCTTCAAACATTTAAATAGAAGAGGCATGGTAGGGGTTTTTGGGTTATTGACATACTTGCATGCTCAATACTTTACACATTACACCTATAGCCATAACATAAGTATAAGCAGAGTTTCAATCATTCAAATATGCTTATACCATTCATCAAAGCAATTAAACACATCAATGCATAAGCATACTTATCAAGTAAATGCAAGTTAGGAAAGTTTTACTACCTTTTAGACTTAGGTCCTCTTTTTGTCCCTTTTTCTTCCAACAATTGAAGTTGCTTGAAGAATCTTCCATTCTTCTTCTTTCTTGACATCTCATGGCCTTACACACATAATCAAATTATTTGGTTAATTCATTAGAGCCATGAAATTAAGTCATTACTCATGACTTATCTTAACCCTTGGAGCTCAACTTTATTACCATTTACCCTAAGTACATTCCACCCTTGGATATCCATATTATTACAATTTACCCAAGTACTAGAACATATCTCTACCCTTGGGTTTTAATCTTATTACAATCCAATCCAAGCACTAGCACTTATTTCTACCCTTGCAAGTCACTCTTATATACCATTCAATATAATTCCTCATTTTCGCATATCAAGCCTATGCTGCCAAAATTTTCACCTAACTTTGAAAAATCATAATTAATTCTAGAAAACTCCAAATGAGATGGTTCTTGTTTCTATGTAAAGCTATTTAATTCTGAATTGATCATGAAAAAATTGCATTACATTGTTAATATGAACATCACTTGTGCTGGCAAGAATGACATCATCAATGTAAATCAAGGCCATGGTATTGGTGTCACATTGACGATATGTAAATAGTGAGTAATCTGCATGGGATTGCTTGAAATTAAACCCAAACTTATCAACGAGCTTGTGAATTTTTATTCCAATTTTGTGATGCTTGGCGCAGCTGATGACTTCCCATTTTTAATGGATTTGAGATATATTTTGATATATTTGGGAAGTCATTAATGCTAATTTAAAGGGGTTTTCTTGAGATTTTTTGAGATATCAATTAGGTGCATCATTTGTGAGATTTCAAATTAAAATAGAATTTTTTAATTTTAGGAAAGAAATAATAGTAAATAATAAAGGGAAGTTAAGATAGTGTGTTCTATTTTTTTGGTTGGGGATGGCAAACAAGAGCTCAGAATTTTATAGTTGGAGATTAAAGTTTGGAGATGCAGAAGATCTATACCATAAATGAAAATTTGGCATTGATTTTTTGTTTCTCCTTCCCTTTCTCTTCTTTCTTTTGTTTTTTATTTTGTCTTTGATTGGCTATTATTTATTTATTAAATCAGGAAACAACTTCTTCAAATGTTTGAAACGAGGATGATCTAACCTATAGTGCAATAACAATAAATTCTCATTTGAACTAGAAAAAGAAACTTGCAAAATTTGGTTTATTGTATAAACTTCCTTCCTTTCCAATAATTTATCTTTCACTAGTATTACCCCTCTAGCAACTTAGCTACACCAATCGTCTTCACCAACTCCAAGTCCTGAAAAACACATTGGAAAGTAAAGAAATAAACATGACACTGCTGAGTTAGACTAGCTTCACTTACAGATACAAGACTACACTTCAAATCAGGGCCATACAGTACCAAATTAAGCACCAAATTATCAAATAGGGAAGCTTCTCCAATACCATGAAAATTAATGACTTTACCATCAGTGACATAAATAATGTAGTAGAAGAACAAGGTTTCATACTTCAAATGAGATCTATATTACTAGTCATGTGATTTGTTGCTGCTGAGTCAATTATCCACATACTTGTTTATCAAACATTCACAAGGTAAAGTGGCTATATTAATAGTATATGTTGTTGATATTATTTTGACAGGTGATAATGCCTTAGAAATATCCAAGCTCAAGAAGTCTTTTGAGATGGAGTTTGAAGTAAAAGACTTGGGACATCTTCGATACTTTTTAGGCATGGAGGTAGCAAGGTCTAAAGATGGACTCTTTATGTCACAAAGAACATAAACCATAGACCTTCTAAAAGAAACCATAATGTTGGGTGCCAAACCAGTAGATACACCTAAGGAACCTACGTGTAAATTGGATAACAAAGATGAAGATAAGGAAGAGGCTTCAAACGAAAAGAAGGTTCAAAAGAAGATAAAGCCAAAAAGAAGTGAGTACCAGTTGATGCAGACAGGTATAAGAGACTAGTAGGAAAACTCTTATATCTTTCTCATACTCACCCAGGCATAAGCTATGCTATTTGTATAGTTAGTCGGTTTACAAATAAACCCCTACAATGAACACATGAATGTTGTGGATAGAATACTACACTACCTGAAGATGACCCCAAGCCATGGATTATAGTTCAAAAAGGGAACTTAACAAGAAATCATCATATACATAAGCGCATATTATGCATGCTCCTTACCTGATAGGAGATCCACATCAGGATATTGTACTATAGTATGGGGAAACCTAGCTACTTGGAGAAGCAAGAAACAAGTAGTGGTTTCCATTAGTAGTGTTGAAGTAGAACTGTGAGCTTTAGCTAAAGGGGTATGTGAAGGACTCTGGATAAGTAGGTTACTAAGAGATCTTAGATAATACCAATTGAAGCAATCAAATTAAGGTGTGATAGTATGTTAGCTATTGTGATGGTAAGCAATCCTGTCCATCATGAAAGAACCAAGCTTGTGGATATAGATAAACACTTTGTCAAGGAAAACAAGGATGTCAGGATTATAGAAATAATCCATGTCCCTTCACATTGTCCAGTTGTAGATATCTTTACCAAGGCTTTAGCAAGACCTCAGTTTAAGACTTCAAAGACAAGCTGGGAAAGATAAACATATATTTGCCAGCCTAAAAGGGAGTGTTGGCACTATTACCCTAGACCTGAGTCTTTAGCTTATAAGTTTAATATCATTTATTATTTTATATTTAGTATTTTTTATTATTTAATTTTTTTTATTTTAGTAAGATAGAATTTGATTAGATAAAATTTATATAACATCCCAAAGTTTAGTCATTAAAATTCCTTTATACCTTTGAGGTATTAAAGGTAATAAAATGGTGAATATTGGCACACTTGAAATAGCAAATAGTGCAATTGGTGGCCACATGAAATTTGGGCCACAATAAGACATAAAATACGAATTATGTCTTCATAAAAGCCCATTATTGAAGCCTAACATAATTAATGAAATAGCACAAGTTTTGGGCCCAATTAATTGTGATTTTTTCCCATGAAGAGGAAAAAAGAGAAGGCCCAATTTAATTACAAAAAAATATATGGGACAAATGGTCATTTGGCTAAATAAAAATTTAAAAGCCAATATTTTTCCCTTTTCCTTGGGTGTTGGACATCCAAAAGAGAAGCAACAGAGGGAATAATATTTACCTGGTTCAAATTAAGCCTAATATGGTGAAATTATAGCCAAGTAAAAATATGTGAAAAAGTCAACAATTGTAGGCAAATTAAAAGTAATATTGAAGAGACAAAATTGTGATAATTCAAGAAGCCAACATGGTTAATTGGAAGGCCTTCATGGTATCATGTATGGGTAAGAAGCAAAGGGAAATTAATGATTAAATTCCAATTGCCAAGTTGAAAGAATTAAATCAAGCAAAAAACTGAAGTTTGAAAAGTTAAAAAGTTGATTTTATAATAAATGGTCATCTTGCCATTTATTGTAAGGAAATGGATGAAGCAATTAAAGAATCTTATTTGGTTCATTTTGGAAACCCTCCTTGGCGTCACTTTAGCCAAGAGGAAAGAGAAATAATTATGTCAAGTTAAATAAGGACAAAGCTCAAGCAAAACACATGTGTAAATTTCAATAAAATAATATATCTTCAAGGAGGTAGATGAGGATATTATAAGCTCTTCTCTTTCAATTTCAAGACTCCTCTACGTCTAAACACAAGAGGAAAGAGAGAGAAAGAGCTTGAAGAAAAAAGAAAGACAAGAGAGTTCAAGAAGGCAAAATCTAAGGTAAGTTGGTGAAATTCAAGTGTTCTTGCCTTTTAGTTTGTGTAAGACCTTCTCTAACCTCTATCTTCATGAATATTGTAACATCCCAAAATTTATATTCACCAAAAATATTGTAATTATTTGAGAAATTCAATAAAATGGTAAATATTGATGAATTTGGAATTTATGAATTCATAAATGTTCATTTTCATGAGAAATTGGGAAAAAATAATTATGGAATTAATTTAGGTAATTTTAAAAGCTCAATATTAATATCCAAAAGTGGAGAAATTATAGAGAAAATATTTGGTCAAAAAATATATGGGAAATTGGTCAATTAAATATTGGAAATTGAAAGGGGAATAATGTTTCCAATGGAATCGCCTGTGAGACAGTGAGTTTGTCATGTGGTTTTGGATAACCAAATGATGACAGAAATTTATGAAATTTTTCAGAATAAAATTAGACATCCTAAGCTTTAATTTTATAGGTAATATTACTTAATTAGAGCTATAGACAAAAAGTTATGAATTTTTGAAGTTAGCCCATAAAAATTATGAATTTTCTGGAACAGCTTCCAAAAACTAAAAATATGGGAATGATTTGCTTTCAATTGGTGAAAGGCCATATTTTTCCATCAAACTAGACTCAATAGGGGTTCTATAGCCTTTGGAATCACTCCAATACATTGTCTACAAATTTAGTTGTGATTTTGAAAATTTGGAAGGGAAAATCTGCCAGAATTTTGCTTAAATCCGAAATTAAGGGAAATCGAATGAATGATTAAATATTATAAAATATATGATAAAAAGGCAATTCCTCCTCCTCCATCAGCCATTTCAGAAATGCTTTAGCTGAACATAGAGAGAGAAGAGTTTAGCTAAAAAATTTTTGTTGAACACTTGGGGTTTTCTTCCAAGCCAAGGAAAATCTAATGGGAGCTTGAGGTAACATCCAAACTCTTGTATATTGACTATTATGGCTGCTATAGGCAATTTAATTGGTGAAATTTTACCGAATTGTCTGTGTTTGTAAAAATGGAAAATGGTGTGTAGGGCTGTTATGCTGTCCAAATTGGTACTAAATGGTAGTTGTAACCTAATATAATAGTAAATAAAGTAGTTAGGAGTAAAACGAAACACATCACGGAGTCGAAACCAAAAAGCCCCAATTTTCCCTAAAGTATCGGACGGAGCTGTTAGAGGGCTTTAGAGTTGGACTTTCAATTATTTGATAATTCCATTGAGTTCAGGAGGGAAAATTAGGGGGGTTATAGTTGGTCACTTTTTCAAAAAAGCCCGAAAAAGCATAATTACGAAAACGCCCTTGAAACCTTGAAATAATGACTGTCAAGGGTATTGTTATAATTTGACAATGAATTTGGTAATTCTGAATCCGAAAAAGGATTCCTTGGATGAAAATATGTCAGGATAGACCATGTCAAAATTTTAAAAAAAGTACAGCCAGGCCGGGGTCCCGGGGACATTTTAGTAAATTTTCATCATAGGCTAATATAACAACAATACACATTATAGAAGTGTCTAAAATGATACATGGATAGGTTTTAACCTATCTCTTGTACATTTGATGTTTTAGGACCGAGTTGGACCCTATAGTTGGCACATTTGACGAAGCAAATCGTTTGAGACTAGGAAAAAGTTCAGGTAAGGACTACTATCTCTCATATACTATGTGGCTATTTGTATAATGCGTGTTACTGTATTTGGTGACTTGAACACATGCTAGAGGCACATTACCTAGCTGTGATCTAGGACCTAGCTGAGGTATATTAGTCTTACCTAGCTGTAGTCAAGGACTCAGCTGAGGTACACGTAGGGGTTGTAACTTGGTTTTTAGCCCTGAACTTTGTGTACACACACGGATGATATGAATTTTCATTTTACTTGATATGGTGCCTTGCATATTTAATTTTTACATTTTATATATTGATTGTATGTTTCTACTGAGATTTCTTGGAATTACACAGTTTTTTTCCTAAATCAAAATGTCTCAGCGGGCGCCAGCGGATCGAAAGGAAAGGATGTAGATATGGGAAACTAACGGGCACATTTCTCAAGATGAGGACTGTGATTATATAGTCTGTACTGGGTTTATTTTGGGATATTCTGGACATTATTATAAATATTTATGTATTCTTCCTTACCGATGCTTGTTTGTAAACAAACACTTTTATCAGTGTAATTGTACGTTTTTGTAATCTTTGTGGAACATGGTCTCTTTTACATATCATGTTCAGTAAATATCAAAATGAAAATGGATGTTGACAAATATCATGTTTAGCAAGCAAAAATCTAAGAGAAGAGAGAGAGAGAGGAGGGTGACACCTAGAGAGAGAAAGTGTAGGAATCAAGAGGTAATCTCAAGAACCTTGATCCTCTTGGTTAATATGTTGTTGTTGTTGCCTTGATCTGTTGCAGATTTTATAATTTTGGGATGATGAAACCCTAAGGGGTTATGCTAGCCAAATTTCCACAAATCATATTTAATAATTGTTTAAGAAGTTATGTAACCCCCTTCTGTAATTAATATTCAGAATACGCAATTAAAGTGAAATAGAGATCAATAACAATCAAATAACATTTATAAACCCATATACCAGACGGGGTTTTCACAAATACCTTTCGAAATCATTTATAACCTGGTCTCATATTCATATTCCGAATACAATTACTACAAGAAGATAAATCACATTTAATATATCAGAGTACGCAATGTAATAATTCCAGATTCCATTTATTAACTCAAGCTTTATAAGGCACATTACCATTACAAGCCCTCATATGAGGATTACGCAAATCCATCTCAAATAAATAACAAATCCTCATCTACATACATATATACACATCTAAATCCATAGACTCCCAACTATGATAACCAACTACCGAATCTTCAACCCGAAGAAAGTCCTTGTCGTCCTTGATTACTTACTCCATCCTCGATCCACTACCCTATCTGAAAGGTTAGTAGGGGAGGGTGAGATTCAAGAAAATCTCAATAGGACAACAATATCATTATGCATGTATGATAAATGTTTAATGCATGACATGCTTGCATCACATAACTCATGCTAACTCAATGGCAAATTTGTAAGCTCAATGCTTCAAACAATATACTGATGGCCATAGCATAAATTGAAAAATAGCTTCAAATTACACATAATCATGCAAAGCTAAGACATGCACCAACACACTAATAAAGATATCAAATACATGCAGGTGAGATATGTTCCCTACTCTCTTTCCACGTAAGCTCCAGCTCCGGCTGCTCACGATCAGGGCGATCAACAAACCCTATAACCAAAACAAGGACACAGGGTTAATCCCTTTTCCAATTCCTTAACTTTTAGACACTTAAGTTGGTTATCATTCACGACCTTTAGGTGGCTACTCAAAGCCTAAACACATAACTAAAGGGTTGGGAAATACTTGACCAAAGACCATCTTTTGAATCCTCAAAATCCCCTTTTTGACTGTAGCACTCGAGTGAAGATGACCTCACTCGAGTGATGGATGCCTTTCACTCGAGTGATACCTCCTCAAGCATTTGAGTCCTACCGAGTGAAGCTCCAAAAGTGCTTACCCAAGAGCACAGAAATCCCAGAGTCAAAAGTGCACTCAAGTACAATGACCCTCACTCGAGTGATAGCTCAACACTTGCGAGTGCTAGCTCATACTCTTGACAAACCAACTGTGAGTGACAACCTGAGAGCAGCCTCTTAGCACACAACACACATTCACTCGAGGGAGCCATGGTGAAGCGAGTAAAGACCTATATCACTCACAGGTGAGGAAGTGCACTCTTGCTTCTTCCATGAACAAGTGCAACCAAAATCAAAGGGCAAAGGGAAAATATCACGCTGCAATCGAGTGAGATCCATGTTCACTCAAGTGATGCTTATCAGAACCTAGGAAAATGCAGAAAACCAGAATTCTCTCAAACTTAACCAATATGTCTTCAATGGTTCCCAAACTCTAACACAAGGCTATTTCCACATAATTTCACTCAAGGAATCCATTGGAAACCTCAAAACATCCAAAATCCTATCACAATAACATTTTACCCCTATGGTCCACCTATCACACACATTACCCAAATTTTATTACTTTATACCCAATGCTCTAAATCAATTCCAATGACACCAAAACACCCTATAGTATCATTCTAACCACAATACACCACCATTCTACAATTATACCAAATTAGGGCAAAAACTATAAATCACAAAACTCAACCAAACAACACAATATATAGATCAAAAGGGAAATATCACTCACCTCTTCCTCTTTCTCAAAGCTAATCCTTGATTCTTCATCTTCCAAGATTCCTCAATCTCTTAAAACACCTTCTTTCCCAAATCTAAAACCATAGCAATAAAGCTCTCATTACTATGAACAACTTTAAAGAAGATGATTTAAGCTAAAGAGGATAAAAAGCTAACCAAATCTTACCTTTTCACTTTCTCTTTCCTCCCTCAAGCTCAACGAAAATGGAGGAATTAGAGAGAGAAAGAAAAGCATGAAGAAGACATAGATTTTTTGCCCTCATAAACACACACCACCGACTTGAGGGAAGAGAGGAGAGAGGGAATGGTTTGAAAGTTTGACCAAAATCCAAGAGCTCAAATGTTGCCACTTGTCATGATCTCCCCACATCTCCCATAAGCTCACATACACACAAGCACATAGGATTTTGCCCCTTGATCTATTGCACAATTCAATCCTAGCCATTGATCTTAAATTTACCAATGAGTTTCCTCCTCGGTAACCGATCAATTGGTCGGTAACTTTACCATTTTGCCCCTGATTATGACAATTCCCTTGGAATTACCATCAAACTCATTTTCATATTGCTTAATCCAATTTGGGGTCCTGCTAAACTAGGGCTTAGCAGTCCACTAACCTCAGGCTTATTCGCTAAGCTCAAGTCTCAAAATTCGGGGTATTACAAGTTAAATATGTGATAAAGAGTGAAAAGAAAGGAGTTTAAATGGTTGGATCATGAAAACCCAATTTTCCCTTTTCTGGTGCATGTTTCAGCCAAACTTAGAAATGGGGTTTAACGTTGAACTTTTTCATTTTTGAAGGTTCCATTGTGTTTAAAAGGGAAAATTGTGTATCGTTCATGATAAGTGTGAAGTGTGGAAGGAATTAGAATATGAAATGACAAAATGACCCTTAAAACTCTAAATAAGGGTTGCCAAAGGCAAAATTGTCTTTTGGCAGTGAATTTGTCAATTTTGAGTTCAAAAATGGATTCTACAAGTGAAATTGTGTAGGATTATCCCATGTCATAATTTTTGAAAAAGTATAGTTTGATCGGGTATAAAGGGACTTGGACCAGGTCCCTAGGGGCATTTTGGTTATTTTATAGTTTAAGCTAAGATAACCAACAAAATGAGTTTAAAATAGTTTAGAGCAATACATGAATGAGTAATAACTCAATTCTTATAAATTTGAAATTTTAGGACTGGACAATTTACCCACGCCGGGACCAAGTTAGAGTGAGGAAAAGGGATTAAGGTAGTAACTCTATCTTTCATAAACTATTTGATTATTTGTATGCTTTATGTATACCATCTTCTATGATATGTATAATGCACTCTCAGACTGGGGTGGGACAAGCACAAGTACCGTTCAGTGAGAAAAGCATAAGTACCCCAACAGCCCCAAAAAGGGATTCACTTATAAGATATAGTACCAAGAGGGTACATTGCCCAGTCTGTGGTCGTGAGCCCAGCTGAGGTATGAACAAGTAGGGGTTCTAACAATAGTTGGCCCTGAATACATGTGTACATTATGATGATTATGAGTTTTATAGTGTTATTATTCTGTTGCATTATATGATACTTGACATATCTATTTATCACATTTTATATGATTCATAGCTTGTTACTACTGAGATTCTTTTGAATCTCACCCTTTCCATAAATATAAAAGTTTTCAGTAGTAGCAAGCAGCTCAAGGGGCAAAGGTGTACTTATAGAAAACTGAGGGTTCCAGTACTGATCAAACAAGACTGTTGGTTATCTAAAGGCCTTTTTATTATTTAAGGTATGCAATTATTATCCCCTGTTGGGATTTCTGTAATATAATCATGTACATTTTATCAGTGTATTTATGTTATTCCTATGTGCCCATTGAACTGCATACTAATACTCTGAATAATGTGGAAATAAGATAAGGGTCTTACAATTTATTAGATATATTTTTTATGGATATATTTTTCATTTGATAGATTTTTTGATTTATTTGGTTGTTCCTAGTAACAATAGGAAACCTAGGATTGATGCCTACATATGTAAACATCGTTTAATGAATAAAGTATCTTTTTTTGGGGCATTTCTCTTAAGCATCGAGAGCTTCAACCATATATTATGAATTTTCACAAAGAACCGTTTAGTAATCTAACCTAGATTACTGATATTATCCTGATTTTATAATATTTGTCAATTTTTATTATATCTATTCTAATTTTCATATTTATATTATCCTTTTGCAGTTAAAGGATGCATGATTAGAACTCTGGATTAATGATACGTGTTTGACAATATACAACAAAGGCATTGGAGAATATTTTAGAAACTTTTTAATACATTTTTTGTTAGAATTCAAGCAAATATAAGATAATATTCTAGAGTGTTTAAGTGATTAATTTCTTTTAAATTGTATGATGTTTATCTATAATGTACTGAAATGTTTTTTTATAATGTATTGAATTTTGAATATTATAAATAAATTTTTTATTTAATACTATTATCTTGTTATTATAAATGATTATATTGTATTTTAAATAATAAATATTAACAATGAAACAAAATAAAAACAAACAATAAAAAATAACTATATATAATAAAAATATAAAGCAAATACATTACGGTTATTAACAAATAACCATTATATATGCCCTTAATATATTATAGTTCGGAATCATTATGTATCTCTCTTTGAGCATATATAGCACCCGTATATACAACGGTTCGGAACCATGATTTATGGTCGACAATAACTGTTATATATTAGTGATTTTGTAGTAGCACCCCAAATTTTAATGATAATGTTACTACCATCCATAATTATTAATTGTATTGATTAAAGGATTGTAAAGATGAATATCCTTGATATTGATGTATTTTGTTATTTTACAAGTTTTATTTTGCTAAAATTTTTATAAGTAGACTATTTTTATAGTCTCTTATATTTTAATAGTAGTGATGATTAATGTTGTATTTTCTTATTGTCAATTAAAATGTATTATTTTAATATGGCCAGTCTGACTTTAAGTTGACCTTAATCTAACCCGTTAACCCTTGAATCATTGCTTTAACTTCATAGAGAGAGAAGTATGCTTTCATTTTAATCCTTTTATCTTTGTGAGTATTATTCAAGATTGGGATCTTGAATGGAAAACATATTGTAACCTCACAATAAGTTGTAAGGGGAGCAATTCTCAAGTATCGAAATTAAATTTAAAGGAGTAAAGGTTTCACAAGTGCCCATATAAACTTGGGAGATTGTAAAGGTTTCTCTTATGCCCAGATTAAATAAGAAGATAGTGAATTAAAATTCTTAGGTGGAGTCTGGGGACTAGACATAGGTCATCAAGGATTGGATCAAACTAGGATAAATCATGGTTTGCATTTTCTCATCCCTAATCTCCTATGTTTCCATCATATCTTATCTAGACATTTGATTAGGCATTTCATGTTCTATTATTACTTGTTACTTTCACTAAGATGTGCAAGTATTTTTAAGTTTTAATTTGACACCCAATTCACCCCCTCTTGCTGTTAGCTAGTTCTAATAATAGCTTATGCTTAGATGAGTCACGACTTCTAATGCTTCGGTCAGAACTATAATGCACTAAAAAGGGTGTACTTAAAATGAACGAGTATCTTGGGAAGATCAAGGACATAGTATAGCAACTTTCTCTTGCAGGTAGACATCGTATAACAACTCTTTCTTGTGGGTAGACCTACTTTACTACCAAATTTTATTATACAAGCTCTTATTTGATTGGATGCAGACTACACCCCTATTGTAGTGCAGTTTTCTCATCAAGCAAATACCTTGACTTGGATTAAGCTTTAAGCATCTCTTCTAACCTTTGAAAGGAAGATGGATCAACTAAACCAACTTTCTCTCAATACCTCTCTTGTCAAATATGCTAGATCCAATGGGCCCCCAACTCAAAGAAAAAACAATCGATGTAGTGGAAGAGGAGACTACGACAGAAGAGGAAGAGGAAGAAATAATATATCTGGCCATGTAATAAACAACAATGATGATGATGATGAAGAGAATCCTAAGTGTTACCTTTATGAGAAACTTGGTCACAAGGTTGAACACTACTTTTATCAATATGATAAAACTTTTGTTCCATTTAGCAGCAAGAGGAAAAATAGAAAAGGAAAAACTCAAGCTATTTTGACTTTTAACAGTGCTTATTAGGCAAAACCTAAAAATGTTGCTGATGACTCATGGTATCTTGACAATGGAGCCACCAACCATGTTATTAATGATCTAAGCAAGCTTGAAAATCCTATTGATCCCAATGGTAAGATGAATATAGTAGTTAATGATGGTTACAAGCAAGGGGTTACTAAAATTGGCTCTTTTACAGTTCAAAATGTTCCTGACAAGAAAGTTAAACATAGTAATGCTCTTTATACCAAGGTTATTAAACCCAAACCGGCCTCTAAACTGGTCGAGCCAGTGGGTCAAGTGTTAGTAGGTCAACTTAGATCAACCTGAGGCCACAATAGTGTAAAATAAAAAAATTAAGAAATAATTTAAATTATCATCATAGTATTATACTATCCAAAATCAATTCAATACCTTGAATCGCTAACAAAATAATTATATACTTTTCCAACATTCTTTCCAATTTGTTTGATATATTGACATATAGTATCAATCAACTATCTAATAAAACTATAATCAATAATCATAAATATTCTTCCTAGAAAATTATAAAAATAGTTATATGATAATAAAATATTCCAACATATAATCCTTTAATCACTAAAATAATAGTCACTAACACAAAAATTGTCATTAATTTTGACTAATATTGTCATCTACCACATAAAAATATTAATTGTTTTAAGAATGTAATCGGGTCAACCCAGCAACTTGCCTAAGTTGATCAGGTTGCCCAGGTTGGGACTGGGTCACCCCAGGTTGCATAGAAGTCCGGGTAAAGGACCTATCTGGACCGATTTCATGGCTGCATTGTCGATTTCTGGGCTGCCTATAATATCCTGAATTTTTGGATTTAAGGCTTAAGAATAAGCCTAGATTGAGTGGACTACTAAGACATGGTTTGGTAGGTGTCCTAGGAATGAATAAGAAGTATAATGACTTGTAGAAACTGCACTCAGAATAAAGTATGAATTTCAGTGTGAATTAGTCGAAAAAAAAATACTCGATTCCTTTTGGATATGACAGAATGACATAAAACCTAACCCAGATCCAAAGGAAAAGGGAAATGGTGTTTGAAAGAAGTAAGAAAGAGAACTAAAAGAACTAATGGCACAAGAAATAATATTGCCATAATTAAGGGCAAAAGACTCAATTGCCACTTGATCTTGAGGTCAAAATTGGAAACCAAATTGAAGGGCTAGATTTTGCTCTTCAAAAATAAGAAGTGATTATGAAAATGAAAAAGAAATCAACTCCCTCCCCTTGTATTATTAAAAAACGTCCAAGACAGGCAAAGTAGGGAGAAAGAAGAGCTTAGTCAAATAGTCAATGCTTCTTCAAATATTGCCAACTTGGAAAGTTTGACCAAAGGGCAATATTTCAAAAACACTTTAGTCAACAATTCCTCTCCCTATTGATGATGATTTTTGGTTAAATAAAGAGGGAGAAGGAAAGAGAAAGTTTAACCCAAGTAAACTATAATATCCCAAAAAAGTGATTAAGGGTTAATGACTTCACAAGTAGATGTGATTATAGATAAATAAACACTTTTGGAGAATACGATATGAATTGTGATTCAAATGTGTTATGAGCAGTGCCTAAATCCTGTATTTAAGTTCAATTGTAGATTAACATCTAAATCGAATTGGAATAGAGAGATGGCGCATATTATGGTGGAATGAAAAGTTAGACAATTTGGTGGTTGTGTTGCATTATGGTTCAAAACTGAATATGTGTGTATGTGATGAGAATTTGGTTGTTTTAGTGATTCCAATGGCTTCCTTGTGAAAATTTGTGTGGGGAGAGTGTTTGTTGTGAAATTGGAACCATTAGGAACAATTGTACAAAAGTTAGAAATTCTGTCCATTGAAACTCTGTACAAGGCAGTCGGTTTGTATGGATTTTTTGAATAGGAAAATGGTATCTAAAAATTCTAAAAATTTCCAATCTTAAATTTCACATTCCAAGATTCAAAATATACACATAATTTATGTCATTTCGATTTGTGAGCTAAGAGTTATGATTTTCCAAAGTTTGGGATTGAAACTGGAATTTGTTTTGGACCAGTATGGACTTTTGTTCAATTTTGTATTTTTGTGGTTATGAACAGTAGTGATCCATATTTTTCCAATAAACAGGACTTAAATAGCTTTCCATTGGCTTTGGGATCATCCCATTTCGATTTTTTTAGAATTAGTTATGATGTTTCAAAGATTGGGTAGAAAATATGCCAGAAAATCTGAAAATGGGAAAATAGGGAATTATGACATCAGGTCATTAAAAGATGACATCAGCATGAACTATTAAACATATTGCCTCATCTTCTTTAGCCATTTAATGTCATTTTGGCTAAAAATAGAGAGAGAAAGCTTGAGAGAGTTTAGAGAGTAGAGAGAGAAAGAGAAGAAAATTCACAAGATAGGTCGATTTCTTTGGTGAATTTGTACCTAACGCATAGAAATCTTCTCCTAAGCTACTCTTATATGTGATTCAAGGTTTTGGAAGCTCAAATTCAGTTCTTAAAAAGGTTAGGGTTTCGACCTAAAAGAGGAAAAGCAAGAAGGAGCTTAATGTAACTTCTAAAACTTCAATCTTTGATTGCTCTGGCTGCTGTGGACAATTTAATCAATGAAATTTCACAATTTGATACGGGTAAGGGTAATGCCACGAAAGTTGATACAGTGAAGTGATGTTATTGTTGATGCCCAAAAGTCCTAGTTACCACTCACAGAGTCACTGGTAGGTGTACGGGTGAAGGTAATACTGTGAAGGATTGCAAACAGCGAAAGCTGACATATTTGTGAAAACAGTGAAAGCTGAGGTAATGTTGTAAATAGCAAAAGCTGAGGTATCTTTGCAACCAGCGAAAGTTGAGGTATATGTGGATATTGCGCAAGCTGTCATTATTGTGGATACAACGAAAGCTGTAATTATTGTGAATACAGTGCAAGTTGTCATTACACAGTGAAAGCGTCGTTATTGTGAATATAACACAAGTTGTCGTTATTGCGATCACAGCAAAAGCTTAGGTATTTTTGCAAACAGCGAAAGCTGAGGTATTGTTCCAACTAGCGAAAGCTGAGGTATTGTTTTAAATAGTGAAAGCTGAGGTATTATTGCAAACAGCGAAAGCTAAGGTATTGTTGCAAATAGCGAAAGCTTAGGTATTGTTGCAAACAGTGAAAGCTTAGGTATTGTTGCAAACAGCAAAAGCTGAGGTATTGTTGCAAATAGTGAAAGTTGAGGTATTGTTGCAAACAGCGAAAGCTGAGGTATTGTTGTAAATAGCAAAAACTGAGGTATACTTAAATACAGTGGAAGCTATTGTTTATGTGTAGTGAACCTATGGTACTTTGAGTTACACATGGAAGAAGGTGACTAGAGTGAGCTGAGTGGTGGCCTATGCCTTCCAACTGCTTACGACGATTGTGTTTGTGCGATAATGATGTTTTGCTGCAATCGTACATTGTTGTGATTGCATTTGTTTGGCAATTTTGTTGTGTTAGTATTAGTATCAAAGATGTGACACTAGTACCTATATGATATAACGGTTGAACAGTATGGTGACCATTATTGTCCCAAGTATCCTGGAGATTAAGTATCATCTGGTAAATTGGATGTTGTCACAGAAATGGTTAGTTGGAAAACGATTCGAATTGTGGTAGTAATGATGGAGGATTTTTGGGATTTAAATTTTTTGAATCTAATTGTATATATTAAGTATAGTATTTCCCAAGGGGCGAAGTGATTTGACGATTGTGATTAAGGGGCTCAAAGCTGGGTTGAATGAGTACAGTCTATTTGAATTATGATCGAAGTAGGTGGAAACCTCTAGAGTTGAAAATGGAGATCACATGCCCGTAAGAATGTCTTCGGGTATGGGAATTAGTAGAGCAATCAAGCGAAAGGCGCTGAGCCACGACACATTGGTCCGTTAAGATTCTTGTGAGAATTAAACCTATAGCGCACCATTTGTATGGGTGGTCTATAAGGGACTATCCCAATGAGAAGTAATTTGTGAAACAGAAGCCGTCATTAAGAGGCATCCAGAGTTTATGGCTTAAGTTGAGTAACAAATTTTGAGGACAAAATTTATTTACGAGAGGAGAAATGTAATATCCCAACAAAGTGATTAAGGGTTAATAACTTCAAAAGTGGATGTGATTATTGATAAATAAACACTTTTGGAGAATACAATGTGAATTGTGATTCGAATATGTTATGAGCAGTGCCTAAACCCTACATTTAAGTTTAATTGTGGATTAACATCTAAATCGAATTGGAATAGACGGAGGGTGCATATTATGGTGAAAGGGAAAGTTGGACAATTTGGTGGTTATGTTGCATTGTGGTTCAAAACTAAATATGTGTGGATGTGATGAGAATTTGGTTGTTTTAGTGATTCCAATGGCTTCCTTGTGAAAACTTTTGTGGGGAGAGTGTTTGTTGTGAAATTGGAACTATTGGGAACAATTATGCAAAAGTTAGAAATTCTGTCCATTGAAACTCTGTACAGGGCAGTTAGTTTTCATGAAGTTTTGAATGGGCAAATGGTGTCTAAAAACTTTGAAACTTTCTAATCTTAAATTTCACATGCCAAGCTTTAAAATGGACATATAATTTATGTCATTTCTATTTTTGAGCTAAGAGTTATGATTTTCCAAAGTTTGGGATTGAAACTGGAATTTGTTTTGGACCAGTATGGACTTTTGTTCAATTTTGTATTTTTGTGGTTATGAACAGTAGTGATCCATATTTTTCCAATAAACAGGACTTAAATAGCTTTCCATTGGCTTTGGGATCATCCCATTTCGATTTTTTTAGAATTAGTTATGATGTTTCAAAGATTGGGTAGAAAATATGCCAGAAAATCTGAAAATGGGAAAATAGGGAATTATGACATCAGGTCATTAAAAGATGACATCAGCATGAACTATTAAACATATTGCCTCATCTTCTTTAGCCATTTAATGTCATTTTGGCTAAAAATAGAGAGAGAAAGCTTGAGAGAGTTTAGAGAGTAGAGAGAGAAAGAGAAGAAAATTCACAAGATAGGTCGATTTCTTTGGTGAATTTGTACCTAACGCATAGAAATCTTCTCCTAAGCTACTCTTATATGTGATTCAAGGTTTTGGAAGCTCAAATTCAGTTCTTGGGAAGGTTAGGGTTTCAGCCTAAAAGAGGAAAAGCAAGAAGGAGCTTAATGTAACTTCCGAAACTTCAAACTTTGATTGTTCTGGCTGCTGTAGACAATTTAATCGGTGAAATTTTGCTGGATTGTCTTTGATGTGAAATTTGGAAATTGAATTGGCCTATAGGTTATGCTGCCAAAATTGGGTCCAAATGGTAGTTATAACCTAATGTAATAGTTAATAAAGTAGTTAGGAACAAAAAGGAACATGTCTGCGGAGTCGGATTTCAAAAACCCCAATTTTTCTGAGGAATGTGATAATTTTGGCCATCTCTATAAATATCCCTTATAGTTTGATTTTTAGTGATTTGATGGTTCCATTGAGTTCATAAGCAAAAATTAGGTGGGGTTACATTTGGTCACTTTTTCGGAAAAGCCCGAAAAAGCATAATTATGAAGATGCCCCTGAAACCCTTAAAGTAGGGCTGCCAAGGGTAATTTTGTAATTTAACATTGAATTTAATAATTTTGAGTCCTGAAATGGATTTCTTGGGTGAAAATATGTTAGGATAGCCCAGGTTAGAATTTCAGGAAAAGTACGGCCGGACCGGGTACGGCGGGCTAGGGCCGGGTCCCCGGGGCCATTTCTGTAAATTTTCATTATTGACCCATATAACCCCTAGAAACACTATGAAAGTGTCTACATAGTGCATTTGGAATTGTAGGATTTGATATTTGTTCTGAACGTGAGCAACCTATTAAATTCCATGTTTTGAAGATAACAAAAGATTATTGTGTGATATGGTAAGAATATCATGTTTTACAAGTTTAGACAACGGTTGAAACTATTACCAAAATATTACTAAATGCATATCACTAAGTTCAAAGATTAGTACATCTATTTTAGCTAATGCACTCGAGTGTTGGAGCTAACACTCGAGCATTCAACACTTTTGCACTCAAGCACAAGAGAGTATTGAACAGAAAGTGTTTGACAGAAGCATACTCTAGTTGAAAATACCAGGAGTGATGGACACAGAACTCGAGTGATGATGTGATTTGTACTCGAATATAAAGGCACACTCATGCAAGTGTTTGACAGAGAGCATAGGCAAAGACAAGATATCATCACTTCACTCGAGCCCAGACTCACTACTCGAGTGATAGCCTCAAGCTCACCCGAGTCCTTACAAGTATGGCACTGGAAGTGTTTACCTGGGAGCGAGATAACCTCAGAGTGTAAATTGCACTCGAGTCCAAGTGAGTGAGGGACAACAACTGTTTGCCCAAGAGTCATGTAGTGCATGGAAGAGAAAGTGTGCTCTAGTAAAGAGTACTTGCACCCGAGTGATACCTCAGCACCTGCGAGTAAGAAATCTAACTCTTTCCATTTTGATGCAAGTGCTGAAGCAAAAGAGTATCTTATAGGAGAATATTCTGTTTACTCGAGTGAGAGTAAGTATGCTTGAGTGAGGGCCCATATCACCTGCAAGTGTAAAATCATGCTCTTGATAGAATGGGATGCGAGTGTTATCCAGAGATAGGGTTTATAGTACAAATTTCAAGCGCACTCAAGTGATAGGATATGTACTTGAGTGAGTGTAACCCCCTGCTTTTAAACACGTAATTATAATTCGATAATGCATATTTAAATCGGATTAGAGACCATTGGATGCTTTAACCTTGTTTTAAACTTTCAGTCTCACAGTAAAATTTTCGCAAAACTTTTAAAACTCTTTTTCCCCATCCTGGTCTCAATCTCAGTATTCGAATATAATTACCTGTGCAGTTAATATACATTCAATCATATCAAAGTGTATCACCAAATCCCTGGCAACTCCCGAGTTCTATACATATAACTTGAGGTTTATAAGTATCCACTAGGGGATTACACAACCAAAATCGAATATAATATTCCTAATTCAAAATATACAGTAATCCCGAGTTTAAAGTAGATAACCAACATCTCAAAAATCCTTAGTATCACTAAAGATCCTAAGTGCTTCGGGTTGGCCGCTTCTCCTTTGAGCCACATGCCCTGTCTGAAATGTTAGTCATAGGAAAGAATGAGATTCGAGCGAATCTCAGTAGTAACAAACCACTCACACAATGCATAACACAAAGCATGTATATAAATCACAACCAGCAACAGCAGTAGCAATCTCAAAGATACATGGTTTTCACCACAAACGACAGCACTCACGGCTGTATGCACAATACGACAGCTCTCGCTGTAATAATAATCACGACAGCTTACGGTGTAACCACAATAACGACAGCTTACGCTATAAACGACAGCTTGCGCTGTAAACGACTGCTATCACCAGCTGTAATCGCAGCAGCATCAAAGAATCATCACATAACAGTGATAACACACACATACAGAGCATTATACATAGTATAAGAGAGAGAGTCACTACCTGATCCTTTCCCGACGTTTCTTGGCACTGTGGGCTCACGACGATGGCAAATATCAAATCCTGTAAACCAAATTAGGGACAACCCGTCAATCTCTTTCCCAAGTTCTTTTCTCTATAATACTTTAAGTTGGTTATCATTTGAACTCTTTAGCTGACTATTCTAGGTCTAAACATATGCCTAAAGGTTGGGAAAGACTATACCCAAAACCACCTTTCAAAAGTGCAAAACACAGATTTTTGGGGGTGGGCCGCGACCCAAAAATCCATGGGCTACGGCCCAAAACTACCTAGAAACATTTGGGCTGCGGCCCAAGAAAATCCAGTTTCTGGCTGAACTTCCAAAAATCATAACTAATTCAGGAAAAATAGAAATAAGGTGATTCCAAAGCCAAATGAAATATATTTAAGTCCTCTTTCAAGGAAAAAATCACCACAAAAGTTCAGATTTAACAAAAACCTAACATTGTACCAAAACAGGGTCCAGCTTTGATGCCAAAATTTGGACAGTTCAAACTCCCAGCTCAAAAAGCGAAATGACACAAAATTTATGTCCATTTTGAAGCTTGAGATGTGAATTTTAAGACTGAAAAGTTTCATAATTTTTTAACATCATTTGCCCAGTCAAAACTTCCACACCATCTGACTGTCCATAACAGACTTACATTGGACAGATTTTCCAGATTTTGCCAATTGGTTTCCAATGGTCCCTAATTTCAAATCACATACTATTTTCACACAATTTGGCTCAAGGAACACATTGGAGCCATCAAAATGACCATATTCATTATACATGAGCATGTTCTACCACAATCACCACATGTCACCTTAACATCTCTAATCAACACACACATTGCAATCCATTCCAACCCAAAATTCCAAGCCAATTCCAAATGCACAAAGACACTCTATGACACTAATTTCCACACTAAACACTAACCAAATCATGCTTTTCGAAATTTACCAAAAATCAGGGCAAATTCCAAAGTCCTCAAGACTCAACCAATGATCAAAGCAACCATACCAAAGTGCTTCTAATTCTTACCTCTTCTTCTTCCTAAAGTCAATTCTTCAATTCTTCAACCTTCCAAAATTCTCAATCTCTCAACCACCACCAATGAAAATTCTGAAACCATAGGAATATAGCCCTCAACCTCATGAACAATATTAATAAAAGACACTTGAGCATATGAAGGCATTAACTTACCAAAACTCAAGCTTTTCCCTTTCTCTTTCCTTAGCTTGTTCAGTGAAAAATGGAGAATGATGAGAGAGAAAAATGAGATATTGATGATGATGATTCATTGCCTCTCATATACATAAACCGACTAGGAAGAGGAGAGAAAGAGAAAATGGTTTGAAAACTTGACTTTAATCCAAGGCTCCTTGTTTTGCCACTTGGCACCATCCTACTCTTTCTACCATGATTTCATATAAGCTTGCATGCATAGGATTCCACCCCTTGGTCTTTCAATCTTAGCCATTAATCTTGATTACTAAGAAGTGTTCTCAATAGTATCTAACCAGTCAGTCGGTAAATTTACCGTTTTGCCCCTGATTATCACAATGCACGATATATACTTCAAAAGTGCTCAATTAATATTAATTACATTACTTTGAAGTTGCTAATCCTTGGTCACAATCCAGGATATTACAGTGAGGATCCACATCACTCGCAAGTATGAAAATGTACTTTCTCAAAATCATGCAGAAGTGCAACACAAACGTAGAAGCAGAAGAGGAAATATGGTATTGCACTCGAGTGATCCTCTGTCAGAAGCCAAAATGCAACTGACTTACAACGATCAATCCAAATATGGTTTAATATTATTTATTCATTCTATTTTCACTTGTTATTATTATTTAACATCATTTAACATATATTACAAGTATGAAACAAGAGTTTGATCATTTGAATTAGAAAGGCACAAAGGAAGTCAAACAGCAACAGACAGAATCATTATGACTAACCAAGCACGTACCTACCATGATATATTGTTCAAAGATTTCAAACGTATGAATGTTGTTCCATAGTAAAATGCTCAGCTCTACAATGATTATTAGTCAACGGGCAAAATCAACTGACTATAAATATAGAGCTTCAGAGACCATCAAGATGAACCAAGAACAAGAATTCACACAAGCAAATTCATGAGTCTCTATTATTCACATTTTCTTTATCTTTATATTGTACTTCAGTGTTTATCATATTTGCTTTGTGAGAGAGTCTGTATACACTTCAAATTCTATTTCCATTTGATCTCAAGGAACAGGGACCTTGAGAGGGTAGATATCCTTACGAGAGAAGCGGTTGAGAGAATTCCCAGTAAGACTTTCTACTCAAAAGACTTACAAGGTACAACCAGTAGAGAACGTTGCTGCTCGTAAGACTTACAGTGGTGTAAGCAGGAGAGAAAGTTGCTGCTCATAAGACTTGTATACGTAAGCAAGAGAGAAAGGTCATATGTTTGTTTTTCTGCACATAAGACTTGTCGTAAGGGGGAGAGAAATTTCTAAGGTCTAAGTGTTAGAATATTTTTGCTCGTAGTCCATTTAAGGATAAATGTTGTTTTGTGGTTTCCAAGAGCCCAATGAATCTTGGAAGTATAGTAGAAATCTCAGTAGGTCTTTATCTTTGAGGACTGGACATAGGCCTGGGTTTTGGTCTGAACCAGTATAAATCTTTATGTGCTAATCTTCTCAACTATAATCTATCTACAGTTATTGTTATATCACCGCCTCAACCGAAAAATTTATCACATCACCCAATTCACCCCCTCTTGGGTGAAGCTTGCCTCTTTCACAACTTGTGCCAGAGCACACTTGGAAAGAACAAGGTAGTGACACTTTCCCTTATACTATGTGTAATTGTATTGTATGTATGTGTAACCATTGTTTGTGATGGTTACGAATGATGTAAATCTTGTTGCGTATGTGAAAGCCGAAATGCTATTTGTGAGTCCTTCACCTATGGCCCATCGGTAGTTCCGATGGGAGGACCGTGCCTGCGCGGGGATGAGATTACGGGGGATGTAACTATGTGAAAGCTGGTAAGGCTAGTAACGACGTAAATGCCGATAAGGCTAGTAACAATGTGAATTCTGGGAAGGCAATATGTATGTGCATATGTGAATGCCATAATGACAATGTGTATATGTGACAACTTGTGTATGCTGTATTCGTTCTGTTTGATGATTTATTGCATGCTATATGATTATGTGTGGTAGGAGAGATTTGTCACTACTAGGATTCTTTTGAATCTCATTCTTTCCATTGACTAACATTCAGACAGGGCAATTGGCCCAAAAAGGGAGCAAGCATCAGGGCGGCTAGGACTCCTTCTAGATAGTTGAGTTTGGTACTTGGTTATCAATGTTGGTTGGGAAACTGTATATCTTGTGGATGTATATTTGGTTATGTATTTGGAATGATATTATGTAATCCCCTAAATGGGAATTTGTATACCATTAGTAAAGGTATGGAACCTGGGATTTGCCAGGAATTATGTTGTGCATTTGATATATATACGAATGTGATTTATCTGCACAAGGTAATTGTATTCAAAATATGAATATGAGACCAGGCGAAAATATATTTTGAAAGGTATTTGTGAAAACCTTATCTCAAGGATAGGAATGAAATAAGTTTTGATTATTGTTGGTCTCTAATTCATCTTAATCTTGTATTTCGAATCATAATTACGGAGGGGGTTACATTTGTAAACAAATCATAGTTGATTATTTAACCAATTACCTTTTCAAGGAGCCACAAGAACTTGACACTTGGCTCATTGTAGGCTAAGTATTTTGCTTAAGTGGAGATAATTATCCAACATTCCTTCTCTCCACTCAAAATTTGTCGAACAACCAAGACCCCTATAGCAGCATACCATATTTCTGATAGATGTTGATTGATCTAGCCTTTTCCAACCTCAGGCATTTGTTTAAGCTTCCAATGGCTACCCAAGTGACTCAAATAATAACCAACAAGTTCAAAACAAAGGATAAATATGAGGATAGGTCAAGAACAACTTAGTTTACATTATGCCTAAAGTATTAGACTAAGTAATGATGCACCAATCGTAAATTCCGATTATAGGACCTGAAAGCTGTCCGGGATCTAAGACCTGCCTGAGCTTGGAGAGACTGTTGGACACCCTTTGGGGAAAGCGACCAAGTAGTAATTGTCAACACTCATTTCCACTTCGATATTCACAATTAATAGAGACCAAGTTCCATAGGCATATAGAAAAGTACAAATATACTGATAAAAGTATTTGTTTATAGATCAGAATCAACTGTTCATATTTGATAATATTTACAAATATGTACAGAATATCTAAAAGTATTCCAAATACAGACTATATATAACCACAATCTTCACCTCGGGAAATATGCCCCCATCAGTTTCTTGTATCTACATCCTTGCCTTTCGAGTTGCTGGCACCCGCTAAGATAGTGTTATTTAGAAAAAGGGGTGAGAATCCAAGGAATCCCAGTAGAAACATACTATCGTTCACATAAAATGTGATAAGTAGATATGATATGCACCATGTATACACCAATTAATGAACAATATAAAACAACATCATCATCATGTATACATGAGTAGGGCTCCTTCCCTACTAATCGTACACCGTTGGATTGTTACCCAACCTCTAGGCGTAAGCACACTTTTGGCACTAACTGCCCTTTCTAGGCAAACCATGTTGAATAATAAAAGCACAAACAATGGCAACCACACAATCATATGAACTATGGCATGATGTATGAAAGATAATGTCCCTACATCAAGTCTCTTTCACCTCGTTTTGACTTCCTCGTAAAATGTGCCAAGCTAAGCCTCTCGACTCGGTCTTAAAATATCAAATGTATAAGAATTAAGTTAAAACCTATTCATGTACCATTTTAAATACTTCTATAGTGTTTACAGTGGTAATGTTAGTTTACTATGAAAATTTACCAAAATGCCCCCGGGGACCCAGCTCGACCCCGCTGCACCCAATCCAACTATAGTTTTCCTGAATTTTTGACCTAGACTATTCTGACATATTTTTGTCCGAAGAATCCATTTCCAGACTTGGATTTATCAAATTCACTACCAAAATACCAAAATGCCCTTAGCAGCCTCTTTTTCAGGGTTTCATAGGCATTTTCATAATTATACTTTTTAGGGCTTTTCTGGAAATGTGTTCAACTGTAACCCCACCTAATTTTCATTGTTGAACACAATGGAATCATCAAATTATCAAAAATCTAGCCCTAACACCTCCAAATGGCACTAGCTAAAACCTAAAATTCTCATAAAAAAATTTGGGTTTTTGAATTTTGACTCGGCAGACTTACTCCTTTATACTCTTAACCAACTTATTAACTATTTAATTACGTGAA
Organism: Inga leiocalycina; assembly: GCA_963242795.1. NCBI lineage: Eukaryota > Viridiplantae > Streptophyta > Magnoliopsida > Fabales > Fabaceae > Inga > Inga leiocalycina. The sequence continues at coordinate 64,357,527 of OY725320.1, forward strand.
AACCACCATTTAGACTCAATTTTGGTAGCATAACGTGTGGGACACAATGTTTCCTAAATTCTATAACTACAGCAATTTAACCAAAAATTCACCAATTAAATAATCCACAGTAGCCAGAATAACCAAAGTTTTAAGTTTAGGAAGTCATCTTAGCTTCCATCTAGCTTTTCCTTTCTTGGTTGAGCCCTAGCCTCCACTCAACATTGAATTTTGAGCTTTAACACCTTGAATCACATAAAAGAGAAGCTTAGAGGAAGGATTATACACGTTAGGAACGAATTCACTGAAGAAATCGACTTACCTCGTGAGATTTTCCTCCTTGTCTCTCTAAAATTCTCTCAACTCTCTATTTCTCTTTTTTGTGTTAAAACCTTCGGGAATGAGCATGGAAGAAGGAAGGAAAAATGATTTATAATATGCTTGCTTATGTCATAATTCCTAATTTCCCAAAAATACCAAAGCTTTAGTTTTATGTACATATAAATGGGTTATAAAGCCCAATTAAAATCCAATTAATTCTTCCCTTTTGGTCCATCCATAATCATGTCTAAAGGTCCTTCGATCAGCTCAAATGGCGTTTCCAATTTATCTAATAATTTCAAAGTTGTTTTTCCTTCATTTTCAGATTAATTGGAAATTATGGCAGATTTTTTGCCCAAACTTTGAAAAATCATAACTAAATTTATAGACATCGGATTGGAGTGATTCGAAAGGCTATAGAACCTTTATTGAGCCTAATTTCAACAAAAAAATATAGCCCTTAGCCAATTAGAAGCTCAAAATTCCCAAAATTTAAATCTTTGGACACTACTCCGAAAACCTTTTAGTTTTTCTAAGCTAAATTCAAAAATTCATAACTTTTTACATATAGCTCCAAAAATTACTCATAACCTATCAAATTAAAGCTTAGGATGTATACTTTCATTTTGGAATATTTTTTATAATTTTTTCCCATCATTTGGTCATCTAAAATCACTTGACAAACCCACTGCCTCACAAAAAATCTCGCTGGTAGCACTGTTCACATTCTCTAAAGTTCACCATTTTATTTCATTGACGATTTCCAATAATTATAATACATTTTGGGGAATAAAATTTGGGGTGCTACTGTTCTCCCCTTTCCAAAATTTGCTATGTATAGCCAAAAACTCCTAGTAACGCTTTCTCATATTCAGTTCTTTTTTATTACATCAACACTTAAAATCTAGGTGGTCGCAGTACAGCACTAAAGTCGCACCATAACGGTATGTCTCCTGATTTTTAGTGCAACATAATTGTTGCTAACTCAAGATTATGTGTGGGATAATAATTAATTATTTTTTATGAGGCTTCCATTCTCTAGATGTATAAGCCAATACATGGCCATGCTGTATTAAAATACTTCCCAATCCTACCTAATGGCATCAACAAGGACAACAAAGGTCTATAGTAGATTCGAGATTATCAATATTAGTGCTAATGAGTTTTTCAACTCAGTGAAGCTCTTCTCTTGTTATGGTCCAACAAATAATATTGAGTTTTTCAAGTTAACCTTGTCAAAGGCAAAACTATTCTGGAGAACTTCGGTATAAATTTTCGGTAATATTCAGTAAGACCTAGAGAACTGTGTATGTTAGAAATAGTTCTGGCCTTTTTCAATTCAGTAATGCTTCCACCTTGCAAGGATCCACCAAGACTCCTTGCTGTTAGACAATATGGTCCATAAATCTTACTTCTGAAAGCCAAATCCCACGTTTGCTTAAATTTTTGTGCATTCAATACAATTCAATCAGAAACATTTAGAGCCAACGACTGTTGCAACCTCTACTTATTCCGTAACTCAATTGGATTCCACTTGACCTTTGTAGTAACACCCAATCGTTCATAGAGAATACGATAATGTATATGCCTTGCACCATATAATGCAATATTATACTAACACATAACTCAGTTCAGTTAGAAATGTGTTCAAAGCCAACCATTGTTGCAACCCCTACACATTCCGTACCTTAGTCATCGATTAGCCATATCATTATACCCACAGGCACTATTCATCAGGTACCAGTAGGCACTGCCTATAGGCACTGCATGTAGGCATTATTCATTAGTGTACCCAAAGGCACTGTGTATCATACATATTACAAAAGATGGTATATACAAAGCATATAAATATTCATATAGTAAATGAAGGATAAAGTTACTACATTGGCCTTTCCTAGATAACACTGGATTTCAAATCTTCCCCTAATATGTGTTCTGCTATATCTCTCACAACTCATTACTATAATCCTTGATCATTGATCCTTGTTTGATATTTTGCTAACATGCCAAGTATTGGAGGCATGTTTTGAATGTGTGAACAAAAGAAGGATGGTACTGCTCCATTGGTTTTTATTGCTAATGTAGCTGTGAAGACTCAAAACTTACAAATTGTAGCTTTAGTATAAGCTTTTGACATTGTAGGCTTAGTCATCCTAATGAAGAATTTTAAGTCAAGTGATTAGTGAATGTGATATGAAAATTATCTCTAGTAATGAAAGAAAATATTTTTTTATGAGTCATGCAAATTTGGCAAACCACACTCTCTCTCCCTTCCAAAACTTCCAGTTCTCATGCATTTAAGCCACTTGAATTGATACAGACTGATTTGTAGGGACCATTGCCACTTATTTCCATGATTTTTTATCGCTACATTGTTATGTTCCTAAATTACTACAATTGTTACTCTTAGATTTGCCACTTGAAAACTAAGGATGAAGGTTTGTCAAAGTTTGCTCAATTGAACAATTTTGTTAAAAAATAGTTTGAAAGCAAGATATGCTACTGCATATTTGTCTATATTTAATGGTTATTTTTACCTATATTTAAAATTTGTTAACGTTAAATATCTAAGTGCTAAATATTTATATTTAGCAATTCTTAACTATTAAATATTGGGCAATATATTTCATGGTTTTTTCCATTACAATCATTATTTATAGGGCACTATATGTAATGGTTGTAAGACAATGACTAGTAAATATAGCAATATATATTTAATGGTTATTTACTAATAACCATGAAATATTTTGTGCACTACGTAACGGTTAAATGATGAACAGTGATGTATTTATTACTAGAGAAAGGGGTCTATTTGATGGTTAATTGAAAAAAAAGTTATATATGTGTAATACTTTACAGTTATTAGTGAATAACTGTTAAGTATGTGTCACCAATTTTCTTAAAAAATTGGGGGGCCTTACTTTCAATCAACCCCCTACAAAATAATGTACAGAAACAACATAAATATGCCAAACACTAAAATAGGTCCATTTCTGGCTAGATGTATTACAATATACAAAATAACCAATTCTGGCCAACAAGTGCGGACAAATTAAAACAAATCATCGTATACTATCTATACAAATATGAATACATCAAAGGTAAGGGAATTTATATTATCAAGTGCCTCTTTTTCTTTTCCCAGTGTTAATAATTTTAATTTTCTGCTTAGTAACAATTGTTTTCTTTAGTTTGTGAAGAAACTTCCCCCTCTTTGATATCCAAACTCTTTCATTATGGTTATGCCTAACATACAAAGCATCATCGTTATTGAATTGTGTTTCAAGTGATGTGTAACACCCTAGTTACATTATCATTCTGGTGAGTCTTGGCAAAAATTTCAAATCCCAACTCCAAAAACAGGATTTGAACTTACAGCTGAGTGGGTTTTTCTAAATATTTCAAAACTTTTCACAAACTATCATAAAGTGGTTTGTAATTTCTTTGTGACTCATCTTTTCTTAATTCTCTTTATTATCTTGATTAGAGTGATTCTTTGCTCATTTTTATGTGCGGAAGGTTTCTTAACTAATGGGTTCGTACCATGTGATCACCAACTTCTAATTCAATTAGCACGATTGGATAATTAATCCATATGTCATGTGGGTTATATAGTTATCCATTTCAAATATATTAATTTATATAATGGACTAATGCATGAATATTTCTTCTTTTCTTCATTACAAATTCTTTCCTGGAATAGCGTCTTGTACTTCTTTTTTGTGCTCAGCTGCCTATATGGTTGGTGGGGCAGGGTGAGATTCAGGGGAATCTCAGTAGCAAACATTACAAATAATACATATAAGATGAATGTTAGTGCATGATATACTTGCCTCACATAGGATCATGTTCACAAAATGATATTTTGCATGCTCATGAGAAATCTGAGACCATAGAATTGAAGCTTAGAGCAAGTAGAGGAAGTTTCTTAAAGGACTTACTAGACGATAACGACGTTTTGGGGTCAGAATCAGCTCCGGTAGTCAAGAAATGTTACTATTCACTCTCCTTCTCTCCTCTAACAATTTTGAGTGATTAAATTCAGATTTTCCTCCCTCTCTCTCCATTTGGCCGAAATTAAGGGCCCTTAAGGAGATTGGAGGGTTGTGATTAAATCTTGCAAATTGATCTCATGTTAGCTTGCCAAGTGTTATAAGATTAGTGCCCTAGATTGCCATGTGTCATCCAACCTTCACATCCTCTCTTTCTCTCTCTTAGGTGGCACATAAATGGTTAAGGGAAAGGAAGGGCCTCACAATTTCCCTTGACTCCCAACGCGATGTTTGAGAAAGTTAGTCGGGTGACCGCACCGGAGATCGGTGGATTTCCCTGACTCATGTGACATGTGGCACTCTCCGGAGATGCCAATACAAAAAGGCCTAAAGTAAGTGTAATGATGAGGGACACTTGTCACCTCCTTATTTGGCCAACACAAAAGTAGCCTTATACTTTGTAATGATTATGGGATACTTGTCATTTTGTTACTTGGCCAACACAAAAGGTGTCATCCTAAGTCATGATAACTTACTTTATTAAAGATAATTTAATAAAGTTGCTTTATCGGTGCTCACTCGGGACTCTACTTGGGTTTTGTTTAGGAATGCGACTCGTATATCGAGGCCCAAAGATGACATCAGGTCGGAGTATGTGTGTAGGCCCTATATGGCGCCATATATCGATGTCTATTCCCAAAAACCTAGTGTACACATGTCTACCTTGAAAATGCCATATGTACACCTACACCGCCCTATTTCACTTGACTAATCCGTCCCTTACCTCGTGACATAGCTGGGTGGCATCTTCTACCAACCCATTGGCACCGTATATCTGTCCCATGCATATTTGCACCGATACTTTGATCTTATTACCCACACGTACTGGGCCCTCTGACCAGTAGGATTGGATCATATAGTCCCCTCGAGTCTTTCTATTTCTCGACATTCTTGGGACTCTTCCTGAATTAGGCTGTCGTCTGCCTAATAAAGGCTTCTCCTCAAGTCTCTTGGCCCAAAATTTGGGATATTACAATTCTCACCACGTTCATAAATTTCATCCTCGAAATTTGCTACTGGCCCGATTCTTAATAATACTTCAAAAGGACCATTGTAGCAAGGGTTTCATTTCTTTACTTCTACATTCATTTGACACCTCAAATTCTAGAGGTCTAACAATATTTCAAATTCTAGAGGTCACATCAAATCCTATAGGACACTCAAAATTCTCAATACCTCAAATTCTAGAGGACACCTCAATTCTGGAGGTTTTCTCATTTAATTCCATTCTTATAGACCTTACTCATCTATCCTCTATCAGAGCTTCTTCAATCTAAGCTCTCATACTACTTTCCTCTTGACTAGCACGGTAGCTAGCAAGTACTATCTGACTTCATCAGTTTAATTTCTAGACACTTCTTTCAGTTTCTGTTCCTGTATCATCATGACCATCAACTACACCACTTTTCAATTCAAAGCTTCAGCAATGATAATCATGTCATTGCTTTTCTTTTCATTTATGTTGTCTCATATTCTACTTTTCTGATTTTCAAATATTTGAAATTCTTGGGGTCACAGTACATTTTTGCAATCGCACTATACAAATAGTGCTGTTACGTTTTCAAAGAAAACATATCGCTACCAGCTCAATTCACAAGTGGGGTAATTCATCTAGTAAGATTTCAACTTTGAGAGGCAAACACCACCATTCTGTCCTGTTTCACGAGGACATCCAAATCCTTTCTTTCTTTTTCATTCTATTGTAAACCATACTAGTTACTTCACTGCAAACCATAGGGGTCACAATTCTTTACAGACCACACAGGTTACCTTATTCATTCTTTGCAAACCACTCATGGGTTGCATTCTAGGATCGACAATATTCAATACTGGTACGAGTTTCAACCTCTCCTATAGCTCTATGAAATCCTCTCATAGACATCATCCTACTTAAGAAATTCTTTCTTTCAATTCTTTCATTAAGTCCTTTCTTTCAAGTGAGCTTTATCAATGGCAAAGTGATTCTAGAAAAATTTTGAATTCATCTAGAAAGACCTAGCAAACTAAGTATTTCTACAACAGTCTCTAGCCTCTCCAGTTCTATACTGCTTCCACTATTCTAGGTTCCCCTAAGGATCCCTTCTTTTGAGACAACAAAGTTCAGAAATGACCACTTTAAACTGGTCAAAAATTCTATTCATAAAATTCACAAATACAGCAGGTGCATTGGTTTATTCAAAATTCAATTTCTGAAAATTCACAGGAAACAGACAACTATTCTAGAAGGTCATTCATTCTGTATACATTCCAGGCTCCAAACCTTACTACTCAAGCTATTCATTCCCTTATGTAATGTTCATGTAGCACGCAGAACAAACCATCCATTCTCAAGCATTTACATTCATTCACAAGACCTAACAGGTCAAGTTTAGCATTCATAGGACACATTGGTCCCTACTCCTAGCACTGGGTATTCACAATTAACAATATGCAACAAGGCATAAAGTTAAGATACCAATTCATAATATGCAGAAAGTATAAAGTTGGGTAAATTCAAGGACAACTATCCCTTGCCATAGTGCTAGGTAGTTCTTATTCTCGACACTAATTTTACACACCGCCTCTCAACCTGGGGCTTCTAGCCGGTGCAACCTCTGCCATAGTGTAAGGCCATATTGGGGTAAAAGCTCAAGATCATGTAGAAATTCTACTAAACTAGCTCTGATTCTATATTCTAGCTATATATTGAATGCTCATTAGGTCTAACTGCCCGGGCTATCACCCCATGCCATAGGCATGTCGGGTCATATTGCCTACCATATATTCATAACACGAATATATTCGATGGTATACATACACGTGTAGAACCATTATATAAAATACAAGAGCAAGAGTTCACTTGACTTATTCTGTCAAGCCTGTTCTTTCTTAATTCTCTTCCTCATTCTATCCATCACTCTGTTCTATCAAGGAACAAATTCTCATTCGTTCATTCTTTCTAAGGGAATATTCTATAATCAAGATCTTTCCCTATACTGAGTTAGTAGCTAGAAACCTCATATACATTTCAATACATTCTAGTACCATGTTCTAGTACCTCAGACCACCCATGTCAATTCAAATTCCTAAAGAATCAGTTCAAGTATTAATTTGATTCTTAGGTTACAATTCAATTAATAGTATCCCTCTAGTGTCTATCTGACTTATAGGTTCTTCAACCTAATTCTAAGACCTCAACCATACCCAATAAGCATGCTAAAATCATTATGATTTATTCTATCTATTCTATTCTCTTAACATTCAGTTAATATCTTCAAATATTTCTAAAGCCTTGATGGTAGTTTAGCATTACATACCAGGTTCACAAGATAGTGCAACCTGAATCATATCTCGACCTAAACACTATTTCAACTTAGATTTGATTCAAGCCTATCCTCAACCTTTACCATATTCATTCTAACATTCTTATGGCATCCCTAAAAATCACCGTATTTCATATCTCAGGGCACTAAGCCTTTAATCAAGAAGTTTCAAATTTCTAAAGTACTTCCCAGGGGGTCACTCGTCCCAGAATTTCTCTCGCCTGAGCACACTTAACCACGGAGTTCCACTGGAATTCGGGTCACAGACCGGCTCAGCGTCAAATTCTCTATAACACATACTCTTTTATACTGGGTACCCATCACTACTGCTCTATTTCATTCTTTATATACAATTCTACCCCTTCCTTTAGCAAGGGATTCTACAATCAGTCGATTCACCAATATACGGCTCTACCCTTTCTCTATACCAGCCTGCCAATTAGGAATCAGGGGAATTATATTTCTTTGAGTTCAGATATCACTTATACTTTTTAATCCTAGTATCACTCAGGATTATCTAAGTATCAATAAGGATATTATTCACATCAGCAGAGCATACTAGCCAAATGCCAAAATCTATGCTATGATAACACCAAATGTAACACCCTAGTTATATTATCATTCTGATAAGTCTTTCATAGTGAATTGAAACCACTGAGTGATATTTCTTGCATACAATTTCAAATCTCAACTTCAAAAAATAGGATTTGAACCTGCAGCTGAGTGGGTTTTTCTGAATATTTTAAAACTTTTCAAAACCTATCATAAAGTGGTTCGTAATTTCTTCATGACTCATGTTTCCTTAATTCTCTTTATTATCTTGATCAGAGTGATTCTTTACTCATTTTTATGTACTGAAGGTTTCTTAACTAATGGCTCATACCATGCGATTACCCACTTCTAATTTAATTATCGCGCTTGGATAATTAATTCAATCATTATACGGGTTATAAAGCTATCCATTTCAAATATATTAATTTACATAATGGACTAGTGTGTAACTAATTCTTCTTTTCTTCATTACAACTTCTTTCCTGAAATAGCGTCCTGCACTCCTTTTCTGTGCTCAACTACTTATATGTTGTGGGGGACGGTGAGTTCAGGGGAATCTCAGTAGCAAACATTACAGACAATACATATAAGATGAATACTAGTGCATGATATGCTTGCCTAACATAGGCTTATGTCCATAAAATGATATTCTGCATGCTTAATGTTTTGTGCAACATACTTATGGCCACAACAATAATAGAAATAGAGCTTTATTCATGCATACATGCTTCACACAATCAAGTAAAGCAATATCACAAATCAATACATAGCATAAACATCACATACATGCAAGTAAGTAAGTTCACTACTTTTGTCTTCAAGTCCCCTTTTTGTACCTTTTCTTTCAACCACTGAAGTTGCTTCTTCTTTGTCACCTCACAGCCCTAGATGTATAGCCACATTATTATCTTTAAAGCCATACATTAGGCCCAATGTGTAGGTTATAGGTCCACACTAACTTTATGGGCTTAACTAAACCCTTAAAGGTCCAATTCCATTATAAAAACACTTTACTTGAATTTCGCACACTTGCTAAAAAGCTAGCAGATTTTTCACTAAACTTTGAAAAATCATAACGAATTCTAAAAAACTCCAATTGGGGTGATTTAAAATTCTATATGACCCTTATTAAGTCTATTTTAAGGGAAAAATACTTCCTGCAGTTCTCTATCCACACAAGATTCCCTATGTTTATGTTTTCCCTTGCTGCCATAAAATGTGAACAGTTTTAATGGTCTACCTTCAAACACTCATAAGTCCTAGTGTACTTATCCAAATCCTTTTTAAAACCTATCAAATTAAAGGTCTTTAAGTATACTTTAATTTTAGAAAATCTTATCATCATCAGATGAAGTTTGGATAGTGAAATATTTCTTACAACAAAACTGCCAGACAAAAACGCATATTGGCAAATAAGTAAACTAAGTTTCTAGTATTTGAGCCTTTTAACCAGTCTTCTAGAAATTATAATCAATATGTATTCCTACACAATTTTTTATGTAGAATCCAATAAAAAGCTCAAAAATACCAAAATCAAACTCTTTCTCCCAATTTGTCCCCTAAACAAAATCTACCTCCCAAACAATAAAAATCCAACTGTGTTTTTAACTACCAACAAGTCTAATACTTCAACAAGCATCGTATATCAACTTAAACATGATTAAAAACATCATCTTGCTTCAAAAACTCCCCTTGGCTAAAAATCAAGGGTAGAACAAGAGTCAAGAAATACTCAACAAAAACTCAAAGTAATTGGTTCAAAATGAAGCTGGGGCTTACCTCTTCACATTTCTACAAGTGGTTTGGTATTTCGGTAGGACTCTGGCAAACTAACTACCATAAAACACCTCATATGAGAAATCTAAGACAATAGAATTAAATCTTAGAGTGAGTAAAGGAAGTTTATTGAAGGACTTACCAGACGATAACGGCATTTCAGAGTTAGAATCGGCTTCGGTACTCAGAAAGTGTTGTATTTACTCTCTCTCTCTCTCTCCTCTAACAATTTTGAGTGATTAAATTTATATTTTCCTCCCTCTCTCTCTATTTGTCCAACTTTAAGGGCCTTTAAGAGAAATGGAGGGTTGTGATTAAATCTTGCAAATTGATCTCATGTTAGCTTGCCAAGTGTCATAAGAATAGAGCCCTAGATTACCATATGTCTTCCAACCATCATATCCTTTCTTTCTTTCTCTTAGGTGATGCATAAATGGTTAGGGGAAGGGAAGGGCTTGATAATTTCCACGGACTACCGATACAGTGTTCTAGAAAGTTAGTCGGGTGACTGGACTAGAAACCGGTAGATTTCCTTGACTCAGGTAATATGTAGCGCTCTCCGGAGATGCCAACACAAAAGGCATAAAGCGAGTGTAATGATGAGGGACACTTGTCACCTCCTTATTTGGCCAACACAAAAGTAGCCTTGTACTTTGCAATGCTTAAGGGATACTTGTCATTTTATTACTTGGCCAACACAAAAGGTGTGTCATCATGAGTCATGATAACTTACTTTATTAAAATTACTTTAATAAAGTTGCTTTATCGATGCTCACTCAGGACTCTACTCAGGTTTTACTCAGGAATGCGACATGTATATCGAGGCCTAAAAGATGACACCAGGTCAGAATATGTGTGTAGGTCCCACATGGTGCCACATATCGGTGTCTATTCCCAAAAATATAGGGTTCACATATCTGACCTGAAAATTCCATATGTACACCTACACTAGCCTATTTCCCCCGACTAATCCGTCCCTTACCTCATGATATAGCTGGGTCGTGTCTTCTACCAACCCATTGGCACCGTATATTTGTGATGTGTATATCTGTACCGACACTTCAATCCTATTACCCACACGTACCCTCTACCTGGTAGGATTGGATCACATAGTCCCCTCAAGTCTTTCTATCTCTTGACATTCTTACGAGTCTTCCTGAATTGGGCTTAGTCGTCTGCTTGATAAAGGCTTATCCTTAACTCTTTAGGCCCAAAATTTAGGATATTACATGATGACCCTTAAAAAGGATCATTCTTACTAAATTCACCTCTTGCATCCTCATTGCTTTTGTTTGATAATAAAATAATAGATCATTCTTTAATAGCAAGAACAAAGAACACTTGTTTAGCTTGAGACACCAAAATGAAAGGCTCTTCCTTACACCCTTCCTTTTTTAAATTGAATTGTATCAACCCTAACTTATCATCCACTTTCAAAGTATTATTATTGTCAACCCACTTGTACCTAAAAATTGGAACTTGAAATCTCACATAATTCAACTCCCAAATAAGCTTGACTACCTCAAAGTCTGACATATTGGAATAGATAGGATTCTTATCTTTTGTACTTAATACATGCATGGTGTTAGCAACAACAGTTACCCCACTATTTTACATTTTTCTTCAGGCATCTTACTCTTTAGTGTAGAATATGTATTCATTGTGATGTAGCTTGAGAAAGAAAGCACATGTCTGTTTAAACCACATGCCAAGAATATTACTTTCTCTGGAACTAACTATGATCAATACTATACTTATCTGCACGTGTTACTTCAACCGTGTTGTGAATTGTTTATTATGTTCTTTGGCATACCAAATCTATACTTTGTTGGGGACTTGGAGTTTTCGTTCCTAAGCTCATCCATATGGATACCTACATACTAGTCAATCTCTTCGAAGTTGTGAAGTAAGTAGATACGTGCTTGCTCCCACTGTTACTTTGAGATAGAGATAACTTTCTTTCCTATCAACCCTTGTTCAGGTTTCCTTCCTTCATACTAAGATACCGAAAGGCTAATATCATATGCATCTTTCAAGTAATAGGTACATAATTCAGCCACCTTTTCACAAATGCACGATTCAACAATGCAACCATTTAGCCAGCTTTGATTTTTCACATACCCTTTTAGGTCCATCATCTTGCACTTGATTAGGTACATCCATCTCATATAGATTAGACCATACAATTGTATCTCTTTAACCAAATAAACAGTGAGGTGCACTATTATGTCAAAGAAAGCTAGAGGGAAAAATATCTCCCTTTCACAAAATGTAGTCATGATTCAGGTTTGTAACTTCAACAATTTCTTGGGGTCAATCACTTTATTGCATAGTGACTTGAAAAAAAGAACATAGCTTCATGATCATAGTTCACACTTATCAGGTACCTTGTATTGGTATCAAAATAAATTTTTCCATCAACACATCATGGAAATAGTGTGATTTAAGACCCTTTAGCTTCAAGCCCTTTATTAAACAAGGTTGCTAATATTTGTCGAGTAACCCTTTAGCACTTTCATTGTAGCAAGAAACTCATAAAAGCTTTTTTTTTACTTCTTTAGATAGTGTGAAAGCTGCAGGCCAAAGGAATGTATGAGATCCCCTCTCCTCTATTGCCAATTCCTCCCTTATTCCTATCTCTACAATGTCTAGTCTTTTATTTTTTCCAGCCTTGGTCTTCCCAGGAATAAGGAATAACATTCCAAAAAGGCTCTCAAACATATTTTTCTCAATGTGCTTGACATTAAGAAAGTGTCAACATTAAGGGAACTCTAATATGGCAGATTTTAAAAATAGACCTTATTTTCTAACTACTTATCCCAACGTATTTCCCAAATGGCTTCCCAAATTTATTGTCTATGTGTTTCATTTTTTCAAAAACCTCCTTACCAGTTAAAGATCCATCCTTTAACCTAATTTCCCATTGAAGCATTTTCTCATACAGCGATACAGATGACCCTTTTGCAACCATCTACGATGTCCCATGATAGAATTCTTCATACCATGCTTCAACCTTATTGATTGTGTTCCCTCTTTACAAATTGGGCATCCAAGTTGGCATTTAATGCTATACCTTGACAAATTACCATATGCAGGAAAGTCATTGATTATGCCAAACAGTATGACCTTCATATTGAATGTTTGTTTCTTATAAGCATTATATACAGGCTCCCCTGTATCCCATAACTTTTTCAAGTCTTCAATTAGTGGCACAAGGTATATATCTATGTCATTCCTCGGTTGCCTTGGCTATAAGATTAGAATTGACAACATCATAACCTTCTATTTCATCGAGAGCCATGGAGGGAGGTTACATAAAAACAACATAACCAACCATATACTGTGGGTACTTCTCTATATCCCAAATGGTTTCATACCATCAGTAGCTAATTCTAGGTGGAGGTTTATTGGTTCTTTAACAAATTTGGGATACTCAAAGCCAAACTTACTTCATGCCATAGAGTCTGCAAGATGCTGAAACATGCTGTCTTGAATCCTTTTATCCATAAGCCACCTTAATTTTTTTTTGCATAAATTGCAATACTATACAAGCATCTAAATCTAGATATAATTGGAAAATACCATAACGCCTTCTTTGGACTCTTCCCATTCACTTGGTAGTGTGAGGGAGAACACAGAGGACACTCGGTTAATGATTCGTATTATTTCCTGAACAAAATACAATCGTTAAGGCAAGCATGTGTATTTTTATAACTCAAGCTAGTGGTACGCATCACTTGTTTTGCATCATAATTCTTGGTTAGTATATCATTTTCTAGTGGTAGCATTTTTCTCAAAAAGTACAAGCAATTCTATGCAACTTAAGTCACTCAACCCGTCTTTTGCTTTCCAGTTGTATAAGGTTAACACTATAGATAATAATGTGACCTTAATACAATTCTCATACAAAGGCTTCCCAACATTGCTCTTCATCTTTTCAAACTTTTATAGGCATTCACTAAATTTCACTTCAATTACATCGGCCATACCTTAAAATGATCTGCCTCAAATATACTTACGTTGAAGTTAGGTGATTCACACTTTTCCAAATTTTCCTTACTAGTACTATTGCCCACACCTATCTCCCTATGTTTTGTCCAATAGGTATAACTCTGATCAATTCTATACATCACTAAGGGCGACTCACAACTGTCTGGATCAACAAGCTTCACAGCGCCACACTTGATGCTAGGGCAAAAAATCATACTGTGATTATCAGTACTATTATGAATCACAAACCTTATGAAATTGCCTACTCCATCCTTCAATAGACAATTAGTAGATAGCTATTCTTTATATACTCTCTCCATCTAGAGTGCAACATCTTACTTTTTATTCACCAATATCCCTTGTATGTAATTATAGAATTTAAGGGAATAAAGTGGTAGATTAAAGAACACATTAAATGTCATAATAAGGCAATTAATGGTCACACACACACCATGATTAAGTGGGAACACAATTTGCAAAGTTAAAAGATGTTGCCAGTGAAATTTCTTGTGAGGTAGTAAGATTGTCATGTGGTTTTGGATGATTAAATGATGTCTTATAAATATGAAATTTTCTAGAATGAAATTAGACATTCCAAGGTCATTTGGGTTATTTGGACCTGTACACTAAGAGTTATGTATTTTTGAAGTTAGCTAAATAAAACTAGTAAGTTTCTATAGCAACATCCAATAATGGTAATTCTGGGAACTCTGAGCGTCTAATTAGCTAAAGGCTATATTTTTCCTTAAAATAGACTTATAAGGATTATATAGCCTTTAGAACCACTGTAATTTGACATCTATAAATAAATATATGAATTTTCCATGTTTGGTGAAAATTCTGGCAGATTGAGTACACGTGCAAAATTTCACAAAATGTAAGGGCAAAAAGGGGAAATTGCCAATAATGTAAGAAACAATAAATATTTTCCTTTTCCCTTTGCATTTTTGGTTAAAAAGGGGAGAGCAATGTAGAAATAATTTTCTAGGCTTAAAATGAATCAAGAAGGAGTGATTTATAGCCAACAAAAATTGAGAGTTAAAAAGTCAAAAGGTAAGTGTCAAAATAAAGTCTTACATGATAATTATGATGGAATGCATGAAGATATTACAAGACCATTTTCTCTTACCCTTTCAAGATGCTTTACATTCAACAAGGGAAAGTGAAGCAAAATAGATTTACTTGGTTTATATTAAATCAAGAGGAAGGAAAAATTCATGACCAAGTATTTCCATCAAACAAATGATATACTAAAAGTAAGAAGAGAGATAAATGGATAAAGCTAATATCCTTCCTATTCTTCCTCATTTTCATTCAGCTGCACCAAATAGAGAGAGAGGGAGATTTGAACAAAGTTGAGAGCTCAAGAACAAGGAAGAGCTAGGGTTCAAGCAAACTTGAAGGTAAGATGCTTGAAATCCAAGTGTTTATGCCTTCCAAACTCCTTAGAACTTCCTCTAACCTCTTATTCTTCCTAAAATTCATGGTTAGCAAGCTAAATCAAGAGAGAAGACAGAGAGGGCTGAGGTGACTTAGAGAGAAAAAGTGGTGAAATCAAGAGGTAATCTCATAAACTTGATCATCTTGTGCTATAAGATGTTGTTGTGGGTGCTGTTATTGAATTTGGCTTGGTTTTGCCTTGTTTTGTGATTTTGGGATAATGAACCCTAAAGTGTTATGATGCTAAAATTTCCTCTAATCATGTACATTTAGTGTTTAAGTGGTTAATCATATGATTAGAAGTGGAAAGGAAGTGCTTAAACAAGAGAAATCAAGAAAACACATTTTCCCTCCTAAGAACCCTGACTTTCGGCCAAGTGTAGAACATAGGGGAGGAGTTGGAATTTAGTAATTTTGATAATTCCATTGGATTTAGAAGGGAAAATTGCATGGGAATATATATGTTCATGATTTTTGGGAATTTGTATGCAAATCTGGAAATTTTTAGAAGTTGAAGGAAAATGTTGTTTGATTTACTTCACTGAAGGCAGTGTGGTTGAGAACTGAATTTCACTAGTCAAACCTAGTCCAAAATTTCTGAAACTTCACAATCATAAAGTAGAGATATAGAGCTTTAATTTGGTGGGTAGAACACAATTTTTGAACAAGTAGATTAAGAAATATGAGTTTTCAAAGTTGAGCCCTGTTTTTGGAATGTAATATGGAACAGGGGAGGTTTGGCGAAATTTTCGGAGTGACATGGTTGTAGTGGTCAGACTTAAGTATTTTTATACAAAAGTATATTTAAAGGGCTTCATATAGGTTTTGTAATAAGTTAAGTTAGATTTTCCTTGAATTAATTATGAATTTCCAAAGTTAACTGAAAATCTGCCAGTTTCTAGAAATAGTGAAACTACACTATATAGAGTTGTACTGTTCATAAATTGTCGTAACTAGATAACCAACAGAATTTGATTTAAAGGCAGTAATAGTTCTAGTAATAACCAGTTACTTGTAACTTTAATTTTACAGGAAATGGAAACAGCTCAAGCCGGAACAAGAGTTTAGGACAGACCGAGGAACTGAAAAATAAGTCAGGTAGTAACACTTTCTTTCATGCACTAGGTAATAATCTGTATGCTTTGGGTATGCTATCTTCTGTATCATGACAGTACCTAGAACACACAACCAAGTTGTGATATGAGATCCAACTATGGTACACGCGGATAGGCCAGGGGTTCAAACAGTCATTTGACCATGGACATGAGTTAAGCTGAGGTTGCAATCATGTTGTTTGGCCTTAGACAGGGTATAGATAACACAAGTTTGTATCTTACATGACATGGTACATTGCATATTTATTAATACATTCTATATGTTTGATTACCTGTTGCTACTAAGATACGCTTTAATCTCACCTTTTTTTTCAAACTGAAAAACCTTACAGCTGAGTCTAGCGGTTCGAAGGGCAAGGCAGTGGCTACCGGTGAATAGAGTCCTAGTACAAACCGAAGCTGCTATAGTTATCTAGGGTTGTACTGTTGTTTCTTTTGGAATACTTGTACATTTGTAAATATTTTTCTAACCTTACAGAAATTCTCCTGTATTGTAAATAAGTGCCTAATGTCAGTATGTTTCCGCTATTTTTGTATGCCTTACAAAACTACGCACTTAATACTCTACGAATATCAAAATGTTAAGGACTTTGACATAGAGCATATAAGGTATGTAAAGGAAAATGTGATAACAACTTAAGAAAATCACTCAAAACACAATATTTCCAAAAAAATTATTTAAATCATTAACAAATAATAACTTTAATGGCAATATACACTTAAAATAAGTGACAAAACCCTATGCACATACCAAATACTCAAAAAACAATCTTTACATACATTTTACCCAAATCAATTCTAACAAATAACAATTTTAGTAACAACAAACACTTAAAATCAGTGGAAAAACCATATACACATATAAAATCACTCAAAAAATAATATTTATATACTCTTTAACTAAATCAATATTAAAAAATGAGATAAAAAACCACTAACATAAGCAACTGAACCAAATTCACCTTTAGGAAGAAGAGATAAGCTCAAAGTCCCTAGACAAAGAAATCAGCCCAAAAGCCACTAGTAGGAGCACCTACGAATCCGACAAACCCACAAATGCAACGACAGACAAAGGAGACTAATGGAGAAGAAAGGAGTAAAACCACCAAGGGGACGACGGAGGAGAGCAAAATGGTGGTGGAGGAGAGGAATTAAGTTGTCGGTGTTAGGAGTGAGATCTCTATAACTTGTAAGTTTCAAATGTCAAACAAAAATGGGTCTAGGAGAGGTTTTTTTAAAGAGTATACTTAATAGTTATTATTAAGTAATCATTAAGTATGTGACATTTTATGATTATTTCTAAGTAACTATCCATCAAATATATATTATCTATATTTGATGGTTGTTCACAAACAACCATCAAGTAAACGATACCATTTTGCCCAAAAAACAAACTAATATATCATGGTTGAAGTATAAAACCATCAAATATTTGCTCTTAAACTTAACGGTTAATTAAAAAAAAAAATTATGTATTTCTTTCCCTTAACTCTGCCTCTTTATATTTGACAGTTTCCTAAAAATAGTAAGTATGGAGCATCAAGTATAGAAAAATCTGTAGTAGTGATTATAGTTGTAAGTATAGAAGTTTTGTTAAACTATTTGCTGATTGTGGAATACAATTTAGGCATTATTGCATTCATTTATCTCAAAATGGGAAATCTAAAAGGAAACACAGGAATATAGTTGAAGTTGCTCTCACCTTGCATACTAAAGTTAAGATGCCATTGTGCTGTTAGTAAGAAGCTTTTCATACTAATGTTGAGCTAATTAACATATTACCATCTAGTGTTTTAAGTGGTATTTCTCCTTATTTCAAGTTGTTTGAAATATGTCCCGATTATAATTCCCTTAAAATTTTTGGTACTATATGTTATCCTTGCTTGAGACCCTATAATGAACATAAGTTACATTTCAAGATAACTAAATTTGTCTTTATTGGCTACAATAACTCTCATAAGGATACAAATGTTTGAGCTCTATAAGGAAAGTTAATCTTTCTAGACATGTGGCATTGAACAAAAATTATTTTTCTTTTTTCGATAGGTTTCATTGATAAGAAGAGCATAATTGAAACACAAGTTCATCTTCAAGTCTTTTTTAAGCCTATCTCCATATCACCAAGCATTTGTCCATATAATGTGGAACAAAACAACAAGTCAACAAGAATTTCTAATGATACATAACTATCCCCAGGGCCTTCTCTACCTCTTGTATCATTTGGACCTGTTAATATAAAAGAAGAGGAACACGATCAATCACAAAGTGAGCCTATATCATCTAGTACCTAAAATAAACAACAACTTCCTAATAGTCTAGTGGTAGAAACTAGTGATAATAATCAAAATTCCTCATCCTCTAATGATGTCGTTATTCCTATTCAACATCACATGATAACTCAAAACAAAGTTGGTGTGCACAAACTAAAACTACCCTATGTTGGTAGTATTTCCACTAAACTCGTTCCTTTAAAAATCAAACTTAGGTTTTGATTCTTTACACTAAACAGAGGAAGTTAATTGACTGTAAGTGGGATTTTGAGCTTAAAACAAATATTAATAGATCAATTTCCATACCTAAAGGAAGGTATGTAGCTAAAGGTTTTTAACAATGCTCGAGAGTAGGCTAATAAGATTTTCATCCCTATAATAAAAGCTTCAACACTCAAGTTTGTTCTCACTATTGTTGTTACTTTTGGATGGCAGATTATGCAATTGGATATTAACAATGCCTTTCATAATGGAAAATTACAAGAACAAGTGTTGATGAAAAAAATAAAGGGTTTATGTCTTCTAGGTATCCTAATCATGTGTGCTTATTCAAAATTGGTCTCTATAGCAATCATGTGTGCTTATTCAAAATCGGTCTCATGGCTTGAAACAAGCTCCAAGAGCTTGGTTTGAAAAACTAAGATATACTTTGATTAGTTGGGGTTTCAGCCATTCTAAAAGTGATACTTCATTGTTCTTCATCAAGCACAATCAATTTGTCATATTTGTTTTGATCTATTATCAATGGAAATTCTCCTAGAGTTTTAAAATTGTTCAACAAATAGCTTCATTCATGTTTTTCTCTTAAAGATCTTAGACACATTCATCATTTCTACGAATTGAGGCTTACAAGGATGACACTGGACTTTACACTAAATAGTAAAAAATCCCATAATTTATAGACAAGCAGTTAGGGCTTTACAAGATTTGATAAAATACAAGACAAATATCAAATTTGTAGTAAACAAGCTAAGCCAATTTCTCACTGCTCCCACAAAAATTCATTGGCAAGAAGTTAATAAAATACCTTGTTATTTCAAAGGGACAACTAAGTTAGCCTTGAATGTAAAGCCAAGCAATCATGTAAACTTGTAAGGGTTTTTCAATGGTAATTAGGCTATTTGTCTGGATGATTGGAGATCCTTAGAGGCTACTGTGTGTTCTTTGGTGACTCCTTAATTTCTTGGTCAACAAAGAATAATGTGGTTGCTCAATCGAGTACTAAATCAAAATATAGGGCATTAGCCAACCTTAACAGTAAACTTGCATGGATTCAATCTTTGATTGGTGTATATTGGTATTTGATTAAACCATCATCCGATTGTGTAACATCCTAAATTTTTATTCATATGACTTAGGTAATATTATGAAGGAAATATTTAGTGGTAATGATAAATAACTAAATAATAAAATAAAAGGGGAATATAAAGTCCTACATTGACTAAATAAGGAGAAGAGGGATACCTCAGAGCCTATATATAGGAATGGTGAGTTCGATTTAAGGTGCAATAATTCTATTTTCGCATATACCTTAGACAACCTCAATAAAATGTCATTTTCTCCATTGTTGACCATTAGATCGGGCTGACAGTTTTTTAGCCCATCCAACTCGTCATATTCAATGGTTGGATTATTTATTAGCATTGTACTTTAAAAGTTACAAAGCAAGAAACATGATCAGGATTCTGGTACGTGGAAAACGAACCCTAGAAGAAAGAATCGGTATTTTCAACTTCGTCCAACTTTGGATCGTCATGAAATTTTATGAGAAGGTTGGGACATCTATATTAGAAATTTCAATGAAAGGATTAATGATTGGATGTGATAAGTAAAATATTTGCATATTTATTTTCCCTTATATGATGATTTTATGGACGATATTTGCGTTTAATATAATAAATTTGGGTGTGATTGATAAATAAATATTGTTTTTGGAATAAACATCATTTAAAAAAATTAACAAATTAAAAATTTAAAAATTTAAAAATAAAAGTACTGTAGCAGCCACCGAGCACTGTAGCAGTCAACGTGTGTAACCCCCTCTATAATTATATCCGAAATACGTGATTAAAATGAAATAGAGACCAATAATAATCAAATAACATTTACTAACCCATCACATGACGGGGTTTTCACGAATACTTTTTGAAATCATTTATAAACTTGGTCTCATATTCACATTTCGAATACAATTACTACGCGAAGATAAATCACATTCATATAAATATCAGAGTCCACAACTTAATCAACCCGGTAATCCCGGGTACATACCTTCGCTAAAGATACACAGGGTACAATTGCCCATTACAATTCTTCAAATGGGGATTACACAATCTCATCTCGAAGGAGTCCTAGCCGCTCCCTCCACGAGCCACTTGCCCTGTCTAAATTATTGGTAGGGGAGAGTGAGATTCAAGAGAATCTCAGTAGGAAACAGATACCATAATGCATGCATGATAGATGCTAGGTGTATGACATGTTAGCTTTATCTAGATGCATACCCCATAATGATATTTCTGCATGCTCAATGTTTCATACAACAAGACTATGGCCACAGCGAAAACAGAAACAGAGCTTCATTTATTCAAATATGCTCTACACAATCAAGTAAAGCAATCACATACATCACTACACAAGCAAAGATATCGAATACATGCAAGTAAGGTAAGTCCCCTACCTCCAGTCTTTTCTCCTCGATTTGCGTGCTAGCAACTCGGGGCTTCACATTCGGTCCTACAATGTCAAATGTACTATTTAGACACTTCCATAGTGTTTCTGGGGGTTATATGAGGCTATATTGAAAATTTACTAAAATACCCCCGGGGACCCGGTCCGGCCCCGCGTACCCAGTCCGGCCTCGCCGTACCCGGTCCGGCTGTACTTTTCTTGAAATTTTAACATAGGCTATTCTGACATATTTTTGCCCAAGTAATCCATTTCCGGACTCGGAATTATCAAATTCAATGTCAATTACAAAATTACCCTTGACGGCCCTACTTTAAGGGTTTCAGGGGCATTTTCGTAATTATGCTCTTTCGGCCTTTTCTGAAAAAGTGCCCAACTGTAACCCCACCTAATTTTGGCTCCTGAACTAAATGGGATCATCAAATCATTGAAAATCCAACTCTAAGACCCATTTATAGCCTTGGACAAAATATACATGTTCTCCGGGAAAAATTGGGGTTTTTGGGTTTCGGCTCCGTAAACGCGTTCCTTTCTATTCCTAACCACTTTATTAACTATTCCATTAGGTTACAACTACCATTTAGTACCAATTTAGGCAGCATAACAGCCCCACACACCCATTTTCCATTTTTGAAACCAATGACAATCCGACGAAATTTCACCGATTAAATTGTCCACAGCAGCCAGAATAGTCAATACACAAGAGTTTGGAAGTTACCTCAAGCTCCCACTAGCTTTTCCTTGTCTTGGCTGAAACCCTAGCTGTTTTAACACCAAAGGAAGAGCTTCCAAACCTTAAAGAACATAAAGGAGTAGCTTAGGATCGGAGTTATACGTATTAGGAGCTAGATCGTCGGAGAAATCGGCTTACCTTACGACATTTCTTCCTCTTTCTCTCTCTAAAGATCCCATATTCTCTCTCTCTATTTCAGCTGTTCTCAGCGTCAGAAATGAGGAGGAAGAAGGAAAAAACCGTTTAATAACATATCCCATGCTGATGTCATCTTTTATTGAGATGATGTCATAATTCCCATTTTCGGATTTTCTGGCATATTTTCTGCCCAAACTTTGAAAAATCATAACTAATTCTAGAAAAATAGAAATGAAGTGATTACAAAGCCAAATGAAATTTATTTAAGTCCTCTTCATTGGAAAAATATGATCCATTACCAGAAATCACCACAAAATTCCAGAATTACACAAATTTCATCACTGCCCCAAAACAGAGTCCATTTTCGACCTCAAACTTTGGACAGTCATATCTCCCAGTTCCCAAAACTAAATGGCACAAATTATATATCCATTTTGAATCTTGGGATGTGAAATTTAAGACTGGAAAGTTTCATAATTTTCTGACATCATTTGCCTAGTCAAAACATCCACACAAGAAGACTGCACAGAATAGTGTTTCACTGGACAGAATTTCAGATTTTGAATTTTTGCTTCCAATGGTTCCATTTTCATACCAAACATCATTCCCACATAAATTTTCACAAGGAATCCATTGGAAACACCAAATCGATCAAATTCACATCTCATTGACATGTTTTCACAACAATCTCAACATGTCAACACAATTCACATTTCAAAACCTAACATTGCAACATTTCCATTCCAAAGTTCCAAACCAATTTCAATGACATCAAAACACACTATGACACCATTTCCAACACAATACCCCATTCAATTCTTCCCTCTATTCTAAGTCAATTTGGATGTTGATCCATAATTGAACTCAAATACAGGGTTTCGGCGCTGCTCACAACACACACGAATCATATTCGAGTGCCAAATCACATCATATTCTCCAAAAGGGTTATTTATCACTAACCACATCCACTTTTGGACTCATTAACCCTTAATCACAATTTGGGATCTTGCTAAACCGGGGCTTAGCAATCCACTAATCTCAGGCTTATTCTCTAGCCTCGAGTCTCGAAATTCGGGGTATTACAACGGGCACTGTAGCAGCCGCCAGTACTGTAGCAGTCAACGGGCACTGTAGCAGCCGCCAGGGCACTGTAGTAGTCAACGGGCACTGTAGCAGTACTGTAGCACACGTTTTTCTCCCCTATAAATAGATATCAATGCCAAGCTCAAGTGGAGAAGAGAGGAAGAGAATCAGAGGTCCTTTTCTGACAATTAGAGGCCCTTCTCTGACAAGGAGATATCCTTTCTCTGATAGTTCTAAAAAAACTGTGTTACTTTCTAGATTTAATTTCATACATTGTATCAATTCTTGCATGCCTCTATCTTAGAAGGCTTAGGATTGTATTACATTTTGCATGTCGTCTACATGGAAGGTTTTACCTCCTAAATGGACGGCTTGATTTCTTCATTTTTCATGCATCTTTTGGTTGTATATTTATGTTTGAGAATTTAATATTCAAGTTTATACAGTATTTCTAAGGATTTCATTCTAGCTTTATATAATGTCAATTTATTTTGGTTTTGTTTTAAATTTTATCATGAGCTAAATTTTTATTTTCCTAGGGTGATGACGTAACTTACTAATGATGGATTGAATCCTAACTTATTAAATCTAGTTTGAATTTCTCCTGCATGATTGAGTTTTAATTATTATTATTAATGCTTTTGATTGACTGGCCATCTTTTGAATGATTTCAATATACATGTTGAGACTGGAAGGAGATACATGTGTGTAGACCCTATAATTAAAACCATGACTTGCATATGAAATAGGAATATATTCATATGAGTTGTGTAGTCTTACTGAGTTCCATAAATCTTAATGCATAATTAATTGCTTAAATTCATATAGGAATATATTGGATTAGCAATTGATTATAGAATTCCTTGACCTTGGAAAAGGCGAGTAATTAAATTAGGGAAACTCGACTATCAATCATGTGGAATAAATTGGGCTAGAATAGATAAGTGATTCAATCCAGAATTTGTTAAGTGAAATATGACCCCTAGGGCTTTTTCTCATATTTGCTTTCATATCATCTGCATTCATATTTAATTATCTTTCTTTTATTTTGTACTCTCAATCACCAACTAATCGATCGACTAAATAGAGTTAAAATTGCTCATTTTGGTACTTAGTGATCAATCCTCGTGGAAACGATACTCTACTTACTTCTATATTACTTGATTACGACAGTGTACACTTGCACTATTTAATTGATCATCTGAATACGTATCAAGTTTTTGGCGCCGTAGCCGGGGATTGTTGTCATTAATATCAATACCAAGTAATTTTAATACTAATTTAGTCTTCATGTAAAAATTTCAAAAAATAAAAAAAATGGATTATTCACAGCATTCATTCAGTTTAATCAGTGATAACTTGTCATATCTTGGTTCTTTTTCTGGAATGCATGTGAATGGAATGAGACAAGAAAATATAAATGCTGGTTGGATTGAAAATTCTTCTCCTTATAATTGTTTTTCTTGTGCTTATTGTGGAGAGTGTCATTCCTATGAGCATTGTCCATATAGCAATACCGGTCATTATGTGAGAGATAATTTCAATATAAACCAAACTTGTTTTTATCATTCCTTTTATCCTGGTGGAATTTTAGAGCAACAAGAGTCTTTTGATCCATATGTCAGGTATTCTCCTAATCCTCCTTTCTACTCTTATCCATATATTGAAGAACAAACTCTTGAGTATAAGGAAAAATCTGATTTAGAAAGATTAATTGAGGAGTTTGCGGAATCAACAGAGAGATTTTGTAGAAAGCAAAAGGAAAGTGACACTAGAGTCAAGTCAAGTGTCCAAAATATTGGAATATATGCGAGTCAAATTATTGCATCACTTGAAACTATGAGGCAAGATAATTCTTTAAGCATGATTCCCACTTCTTGTGTTGATGATGATTATTGTGAGGAAGTTGAGGATATGGAATTGAATGAAACCTTAGCTCTTGTGGAATGTGATAAGGAACTTGAAATCACTTTTGGAGAGATTACTGGGTGTAGTCTAGATGAGGTTCCGGTTGTGGAACCTGATTCCTGTCATTTTGATGTTGAAACTAATGAGGATGTTCTAAAAGATGTTGTTCATGTCTCTCCTGTTGAAGTATTGACTCTTACTGATGAGAGTCAAGTGGATTTTATGGGATGCTCTAAAATTTTGGAAACTCCTAAATCTATTTGCAAATACATTAATGTTGTGCTTTCTTTGAATTCAGTAAATAATTGTACTCTAAAATTGTCTATGATTGAAGAAGTACAATTAATTACTTTGAATTATCATTGTTGGTTTCTGAAATATTGTTGCTTGAAAAGAAATGAAGTTTGGCTGAAGACTATAAATTTAGCGCTGCTTGGGAGGCAACCCAAGGTTTGTTTTGATATTTTGTGTGATTTTGCAGGACTTCTGGTAGCTCCTGATGACATATTCTACTTTGATAGTTTAAAAAAAATAAAAATTTTTTTTAAAAAAAATTTGGTTTGCTCTTTGTCTAGCTAAAGATGTTAAAGCAGGGTGGCTATTTGGGAGGCAACCCAAAACTTCTTTCCCACTCTCTCAATTTTCTTTCCCACTCTCTCAATTTTCTTTCTTACTCTCTCAAAACTTCTTTCCTACTCTCTCTTTTTTCTTTCCTACTCATTGAAACATATTGCACTGCATTGAGATTTTAGTTTTCATCATTTTCATTTTAAGTTACCATAGAGGAATCTCTTGCAAAGCTTAAGAACAGGTTTCCCACTCTTCCCAAAGATGTGCTCAGGAAGATCTATAACAGTGGACTTGAAAGGATGATGATATTTAATCGTTTGGGCCTTCCTGAGGACATACGTTGGATCATTAAAGCAAAGGTACGTTTAGCATGTGAGATTCATAATTCATTTGTTAAACCTTTGCCAGGAATGGGAAGAAGTTCTTACTCCAAAAAGAGAAGAGCTAAAAGAATGAAGGTCTGCCATAAATGTGCAAGGTGGAATTGTGATGAGCGCTATAGGAGTAAAGGTATGGTTTCTATAAATCGAGAAGATAAAATCAAATTTATAAAGGATGGACTGAGTAAGGAGTCTTTGGATGATATCATTCAAACTCTTGAGACGTATCCGAGTAGTGATGTTCATCGTATTCTTCTCGATTTAGCAAACATATTCAATAGAGAAAAGGAGCGCTATTGTCTTGGGAATCTGACGTTAAAAGACCCGATTTGCCAGTTTATAAGAAAACTGGATAGGAAGCAAATCCTCGATTCATAGAAAGCGTTTAAGCCGTTTCTGGACGTAAAACCAGAGGAAGATGTGAGCCAAAATCACAACTACTGTACATAATCATGCTTTTGTTTTAATCTTCCTTATCTTTTCTATCACTTTTGTCTAATCTGTCTTATCTTTTCAGCATCTTTTATTTAATATGTCTTTTCTTTTTTAGTAACGTTTGACTTTCTTTCCACTTTTTCTTCATGCAAATTACGCCAGTCATTTGTGTCAGAAGTTTTTTCAAAATTTTTTGAAAAATGCGTGATTTGTATGATTTTGTTTTCGCTGCTTTAGTGTTATATATATGCACTCTTTCATTTGTAAATATGAATTCTTCCTCTTGTAAGCATACATGGTCCGAGAAAAACAAAGAGAAAAAGGATATTTCACAAAAATGTAGATTTACATCTATTTGCATTTTTACTGAAACTAATTTGGGCACAAAAGGAGAGTTTATAACAGCAGCAAAAGAACTTGGAATTGCATTAGCTGCCAGAAAAATCAACTTTGTGTACGAGGGAGGCATCCAGGGCCTAAAGGGAAGTGTGGCCATTTCTACATCCATGAATGGAAGCAAGGGTTTAAGTGTAAGGGTGAAGGAGTTGGAAGATCACATTTTTTCCTTAGGACAAGAGTTACAGGTTTCGAACTTGCCTGAACGGATGGGAGTAATGTTCTACCATGCTCAAGCTTTTATTGCTCTACCCGGTGGTTTGGAGACATTGGATGGCATTTCTAGTGTTGCATATTGGGCTAAGTTAAACTATCATAAAAAGCTATTAGGATTGTTAAATGTTAATGGTTTTTATGATAATCTATTGTCTTTTCTTGATCATGCTGTGGAAACAGGATTCATACCCCAAGCGACTCGCCACTCCATAATTGTTGCACCAACTGCTGATCAGCTGCTCGATCAAATGCAAACCTATAAACCTAAACCAAATATACTCGTCAAGCAAATAGGGGGCAATCTTCAGATAGCAGTCAGAAGCATAACCCAGATACCACTCTTAGGTTGTAACTTTCCTTAATCTCTTGGTTTTACTTTATTGTGTGTTTATGTTAAACAAAACACCTCCTCTGAGCTCTAGAAGACATTGGGGACAATGTCTGATTTAGGTTTAGGGAGGAGAAAAAAAAATTTTGTTTTTCTTTTGTTAGTTAGTAAAACCATTGATGCATAGGGTGTGGAAAAAAATGGCAAAGTAAGGGGTTATTCTTAACTCCTGAAACGCATTTCATTAGTTGCATTTTTTTTATCTTTTTCAAAAAAAAAGTAAAAAAAAGTTAAAAAAAATCATCATCTTGTTCAAGTGCTTTGTAATGATCTTAAGAAGTATATAAGTTTTAAGTATGGATCAATTGAATTTAGATATTTTATAGCATAAATGAACAACTGATTGTTGCAATTGGTGATGAATTTTGAGATTGAATGAACTGAGTTTAAAACTTCCTAGCCGTGAGCTTCTGAGCCTATAATGATTATTTCTCTTGTGTGTGATATTCACCTATTAAGTTGTCACTTTAGAACTTGCTTTAAATCTGGTTGAAATTACATCTCACATGCACATTCAAAAATGATAAAGGCATTCATTTTCTTTAGCTAGAGACAAATAGCCAACCTTGCAATTATATCGTTGATAAGCCCCTTTGAGCCTAATTGACTGTTTCTTTGTTTTCAATCCATTAACATGTGTTTTAATGATATATCAAGTGCTTTTACCTTATTCGGAAGATTAGTAGAGCATTTGAAATTTTTGTGAAATGGGCTTTTGACAAAGTGTGGGGGTATATCTATCATCAACTTTACAGTTGCAATTCAAGAAAAAAAAAGAGAGAAAAAAATAGAAAAAAGAAAAAGAAAAAAAAAAGAAGAAGGAAAAAATTATAAAAAAAAATGTTAAGTGTTTGAATTGTGGGTTGTTGTGATAAGATAAATTTACAAGTAGCCCATTTTTCAATTGCTCTATTTCTTTAGCCTTTCATATCATGTTTTACATTCCTTTACCTTCACCCCATTACAACCCTTAATAAGTCCTTTTGATTTGAATTATGCATGTGAATTAGGTAGTAAAGATTGAGATTTTTAGCAAGCCTATGGTAGTTTAATTTTTTCGGTTGAATTTGAGCGAAACACTTACCCTTGAACACTTGAGACATTGAGAGAATGAGCTACAAGTACGAACTCAGTTTATTCATTTTCAATTAAAGTTACCGGTTTATATTTTCATTGATTCATTAATACTATGATCTCTTTATTTTTCAATTGTGTTCTTACTTATGACATGACACTTCTGATTTTGTTGGAAGCACTTATTATTTACTTTTTGTCTGAGGACGTCCAAGAGTTAAGTGTGGGGGAATTTGATAAGTAAAATATTTACATATTTATTTTCCCTTATATGATGATTTTATGGACGATATTTGTCTTTAATATAATAAATTTGGGTGTGATTGATAAATAAATATTGTTTTTAGAATAAACAACATTTTAAAAAAAATAAAAAATAAAAGTACTGTAACAGCCACCGAGCATTGTAGCAGTCAATAGGCACTGTAGCAGCCGTAGCATTGTAGCAGTCAACGGGCACTATAGCAGCCGCAGGGCACTGTAGCAGTCAACGGGGGGTACTGTAGTAGCCGCCAGGGCACTGTAGTAATACTGTAGCACACGTTTTTCCCCCTATAAATAGAGATAAATGTCAAGCTCAAGTGGAGAAGAGAGGAAGAGAATCAGAGGTCCTTTTCTGACAATTAGAGGCCCTTATCTGACAAGGAGATATCCTTTCTCTGAAAGTTCTGAAAAAAGTGTGTTACTTTCTAGATTTAATTTCATACATTGTATCAATTCTTGCATGCCTCTATCTTGGAAGGCTTAGGATTTTATTCCTTTTTGCATGCCTCCATCTTGGAAGGCTTAGGATTTTATTCCTTTTTGCATGCCTCCATCTTGGAAGGCTTAAGATTTTATTACTTTTTGCATGCCTCCATCTTATAAGGCTTAGGATTGTATTACATTTTGCATGCCGCCTACATGGAAGGTTTTACCTCCTAAATGGACGGCTTGATTTCTTCATTTTTCATGCATCTTTTAGTTGTATATTTATGTTTGAGAATTTAATATTCAAGTTTATACAGTATTTCTGAGGATTTCATTCTAGCTTTATATAATGTCAATTTATTTTGGTTTTGTTTTAAATTTTATCATGAGCTAAATTTTCATTTTCCTAGGGTGATGATGTAACTTACTAATGACGGATTGAATCCTAACTTATTAAATCTAGTTTGAATTTCTCCTGCATGATTGAGTTTTAATTATTATTATTAATGCTTTTGATTGACTGGCCATCTTTTGAATGATTTCAATATACATGTTGAGACCGGAAGGAGATACATGTGTGTAGACCCTATAATTAAAACCATGACTTGCATATGAAATAGGAATATATTCATATGAGTTGTGTAGTCTTACTGAGTTCCATAAATCTTAATGCATAATTAATTACTTAAATTCATATAGGAATATATTGGATTAGCAATTGATTATAGAATTCCTTGACTTTGGAAGAGGCGAGTAATTAAATTAGGGAAACTCGACTATCAATCATGTGGAATAAATTTGGCTAGAATAGATAAGTGATTCAATCCGGAATTTGTTAAGTGAAATCTGACCCCTAGGGCTTTTCTCATATTTGCTTTCATATCATCTGCATTCATATTTAATTATCTTTCTTTTATTTTGTACTCTCAATCACCAACTAATCGATCGACTAAATAGAGTTAAAATTGCTTATTTTGGTACTTAGTGATCAATCCTCGTGGGAACGATACTCTACTTACTTCTATATTACTGGATTACGACAGTGTGTACTTGCACTATTTAATTGATCATTTGAACACGTATCAGGATGCCTTAAGTAAGAGACATTTATCACGCACTGAATCTGCTATTCAAAAAATATGAATTTTATCTTAAATTTGGGACTTTTCTATAAAATGAGGTTCTAAAGTTTAGAACCCCAAATTGAGATAATAGAACTGTTAGATAAGGCTATTCTAAGACTCCAATGATCCCAATTCTCATATCTAATATAGTCTCAATAACATTTCCTATTTGTAGGAAATTCTAAGCAACTAAATGGAGGTAAAATTATGAACATCTAGTGTTGCTAAATGATTTTGTTTTAATTAAGCTTCCCATTACTCTGTAGTTGAGTTCGAGCTTTATGATAAGGACTTTTATCAATTTCAATTTAGAGAAAATCAGGTAATATAGTCCTATTAATCTTAATTATCAGTACTACTCATGGGTTTTTTTTTGAAAACTCCACAAGCCTAGATTGAGTAGAGCTGGTATGAACTAGAGGTGGTAATAAGGGTTGGGACCATGAGCTGAGCCCGCCCAACCTGACAAAATGGGCGGTTGGGGTTCTACAAAAATAGGACCATTTGATGTGGTCCTTTTGGGCCCGAACCTATATGGTCCCAACCCGTGGTGGGTTAGCCCAAACCACTAGGCCAGACCATATTACTACCTATAATATGAACACAATAATTTTAAGGCTAAAATTGCCTTATGGGACCTTTGTATGAACCCTAGGACTAGATAGATTGATATATGTGATAATTAGAGACATCCACAAGCTTGTGTGTGTGAACTAAGCTGAATTTCATATTGTTTTGACTTATACCTTGTTTTTGGAAAATAGCACCCCTGTCAAAGCTAGTTTTATGTAGGCTTGCCCCCGAAAGGGACATACCCGCTGAGGTAAATGCCCCAATAAGGGTAAAAAGTGTTTTCCATGTTATGATAACCATGATACTATTGTATGATTTATTTATGTGTTTAATATACAAGCATGTGATCTTTTGATATATTGTAAAAGTATACTTGGTACATGCATCTAATGAGAGTTGAATTGACATGCATGATCATGAGAACATATGGAAACCCCTTGAGAATGATGTGATATAAATGGTGGAGTTAGTGATTGGGTTGTGATTTGTAAAATAATTGAATACCACATGGCAGACCGCTAGTTTGATTATTAAGCACTACTAGCTGGCATCTATTTTACAAGGTAGTATTCCTTAATACGATACTCCTGGGGCTTCTGAGCAGTATTCCCAAGGGCAATAACCTTATTAGAGGAATCCATGGTCCCTTGTGTGCTCTATAGTACTTTGGTTGGTCTACATTACACTTATGGAAAGCTTGTGAGAGTAACCAGTAACATGGAATATACTTAGCCCATGGGTTCAGTCTGAGGAAATAAGGAGGGTATAAGGATGGTTAAGGGTTAATAAAAGTTAAAAAGTAATCATTGCTTTATGACATTTTATGATATGGTATGTTGTGCTATGAATAAATGTCCTTTAAGGCATATGAATTGATACTATCATGTCCTACTTATTTTGTCTACTTGCCCTCCTGCTTATTATGTTTGTTTAACACGTCTATATATTAGTCCAACCTAGCACCCCCACGGTTGTTGTCTGTAGTTAAGGTGGGTATTTTTTGCTCTAAGTTAAGGTAGGTATTGACTATGTTATTGAGACAGTGGTCTCATCCTGTTACTTCTCACACTTTTCAGGTGAGAGCTCAGGGGCAACATGACTGGGAAGGTACCTAAAGCCTAAGGCTGTAGCTATTAATAGTTGTAATGTACTTGTTTGATTCTATTTTTTGCCATAATTAGGATATGCATTTTAAATTCATGATTGTGTTGAACTTTGAGTAGTCCTTTATCTGGATTTTGGTAGTAGACAATCTGAGGCCTAAGGTTTTCATATAAATGCATTATTATAGCTTATGCATTAATAAGTGATGGATTTTAGACCTACAATTGCTATATCTAGCTGTGTGAGATTTGTGGGCTAAGGGCTCGAAACTCCCATGGATTTTGATATTTGTTATAAGGGCATGGTAATTATGCCCACTGCATGACAATAAATGAAAATTTTTCTTAAAATTCACTCTAAGAATAGGGAATATGAGATAGGGTGTTATAGATTGCATGGTGCTATAATTTGAGTCTCGTTATTCTTTCATCCAATCTTGTATTCCATGTTAAATAAAAATACTGAGCTAGATATGTTCATTATCTTTGGAATCAAGTCATGGATCACTTACTCTCTGTTTGATATGATCCTTCCTTTAAGAAAATCACAAACCTCATTACTAAGGCACTTTATCAGTCAAAGTCCTCTGGTTTCAAAGACAAACTAGGCCTTTCATTTTCTCTTTGCGGTTAATGTTAAGGTTACAGAAGTAAGACAATACTAAAGCTCAATAGGATTGAGCCCAAGTATATCAGACATCCTAGTTACAACTATATTGTATATTTTTTATTGTTGTGTCTTTGTACACTTGGCAACATCCCATGTAATTTAGGGTTACACATGTCTATATAATGAATAGTAAAAGAATGTCTCAATGCACCATCAATAGGATATTCATTTCCCCCCTAAAATCTTGTCTTGACCAAGTAGTAAGTAGCTATTACGCTCACTTAGCAGCCTCCAAAACTCTACAACACAACTATTTCTAAGATATATTCATAGATATTATAAAAACGTTAAAAAGAGTGAACAAACTAGTTCACTAGTTCAAAAAATTAGTGAGAAGATAAAGTAACGACAAGGCTTTT
This sequence comes from Inga leiocalycina, assembly GCA_963242795.1. Taxonomy (NCBI): domain Eukaryota; kingdom Viridiplantae; phylum Streptophyta; class Magnoliopsida; order Fabales; family Fabaceae; genus Inga; species Inga leiocalycina. The sequence goes on from OY725320.1 coordinate 64,390,849, forward strand.
CCATATCTAAGATAACCACAACTCAATGACTTTTTTGAAAATATCAAGAAACAGAACAAATGTAAAACAAACGGAAGAATTAAAGAAAGAGACACATGAGTAGAACATTTTGGTATTCTCATTGATATTCACAATCACTATTTATAATGGTATATATAGTGAATTCTATAAATCATATGGTGGCATGTATATACTTTTGGAAATTATCCTTTAGGGCTTAGCTGTCTATGTCTTGAAAGTATTTACTGTGATGGTCATATGCTTGAAAGGGTCTTGCTTTTAGATGTCTTTTATTGTTCCTCATTTATTTTATCCTCTAACATCCCCCTGCGAGTCGAAATAGAGAGGCTTGACATTGAGAATCGATAGAAGAAAAAGTAAGCAATGTCTGGCCAATACTTTGGTAAGTATATTAGCAAGTTGATCCCTAGAAGAGACAATAGCAATACAAAGAGCTTTGGCAGCAACTCATTCACGAACAAAATGACAATCCAATACAATGTGCTTGGCACAAGAGTAAGAAAAGGATTGGTAGCAAGGTAGGTAGCACCCAGATTTTCACAATAAAGAGTTGGTAGTTTAGGAAGGATAATTTGCAACTCACTAAGGATATTCTCGATCCAAATTAATTCACTAGTGGCATTAGTAAGAGACTTATACTTGGACTCAGTACTTGATCAAGACATAGTGGGTTGCTTCTTAGAGCTCTAGGAGATTACATTAGAGCCAAAAAATACAACTCAACCAGTAGTTGATTTGGGGTCAATAGGGTAATCGCCCCCATCAAAATTGCGTATATTGAGGGATCACCAGTTGTATGCTAAGTTGAGTAAGTGTGATTTTTGGCTCAGGGAAGTAAATTTCCTTGGCCACGTTGTGTCTGCTGAAGGAGTAGCTGTTGAATCCAATAAAAGGGATGCCGTATTGAAATAGGAAGCCCCAAAGTCGATGACTGAAGTAAGAAGCTTTTTAGGATTGGATGGCTACTACAGGAGATTCATTAAAGGATTCTCTCAAATTGCTAGGACTCTTGCCAAGTTGACCAAGAAAGATCGACCGTATATATGGACTAATAATTGTAAAGCTACTTTTCAAGAGTTGAAGGTGAAGTTGACTATAGCCTCTATGCTTACCCTTCCTGATCCCTGCCCATACATAGTGTACACGGACTCTTCCTTCAAGGGTTTGGGTTGCGTGTTGATGCAAGAAGGCAAAGTAGTTGAATATGCTTCTAGACAGTTGAGTATGAGGAGAATTATCCTACTCATGACTTGGAATTCGTAGCTATGGTGTTTGCTCTGAAGATTTGGAGGCATTATCTGTATGGGTCTCAATTCGAAGTATTCAGTGACCATAAGTGTAATATCCTGAATGTAATTAAGGGCTAATGACTTCATGAGGGATGTAATTATTAATGAATAAACACTTTTGAAGAATATGATTTGCATTGTGATATAAATATGTTAGAAGATGATTTAATAAACATTGTGATAATCAGGGGCAAAATGGTAAATTTACCGACCAGTTGGTTAGTTACCGAAGAGGAGACTCATTGGTAACTTAAGGACCAATGGCTAGAATTAGCTCTTGAATGATCAATAGGGCTAAATTAAGTGTGTGTATATGAGTATGTGAGATCATGGAAGGAAGCATAAGATCAAGACAAGTGGCAAATTATGAGCCATGGGATGAGGGTCAAAGATTCAACTCATTTTCTCTTCCCTCCTACTCCTAGAGTCTGCTATGTGCATGGGAAAGAGATGAAAATCTGCTTCTTCATCAATATCTCATTCTCTCTCATTATTCTCCATTTTCGTTCAGCTTGAAGAGCAAAGAGAAAGAAGGAATTTTGTGGTAAGTACTCTTTTAACCTTGAATGATGAAATTCTCTTCATTAAAGTTGATCTTGGTGTTGAGAACTTCATCTTCATGGTTTCAGATTTTTGAAAGGTGGTGTTTGAGCACTTGAAGAAATTTGAAAGTTGTGAAATCATGAAGCTAACTTTGGGAGAAGAAAGAGGAGAGTATTTGATGCATTTTGGTATAATTTTTTGTTATTGGTTAAGTTTTGAGAACTTTGTATTTTTTTTTAAATGAATAAATTAGCTAGTGCCTTTTGGTGTAATAGGTGTCTTGATGCTAATGGATTTAGTTTGGAGTTGAATTGGGAGGTTTGATAATTTGGAGGATTGTGTTGCATCTTGATTAAAAAACAGAGTATGTGTTGATTGAATGGGAATTGGGTTGTTTTAGTGTTTCCAATAGGTTCCTTGTGAAATTTTTGTGGGAATATTCTTTGGTATGAGTTTTTGAACCATTGGGGTCAGTTTGGGCAAGTCTGGAAAGTTATATCAGGTGTTGTGATTTGGCTTCTGATAAGCCTCACTCGAGTGAGGTAGGGTCTCACTCGAGTGCAGCACGATATTTCTCTTTCTCTTTAATGGTTCAGTGAGGTCTTCAGGCAAAAGGGAAGAGTGTACTTCCTCATCTGCGAGTGGCATGTATTACTACTCGAGTGCATAGGGTATCACTCGTGTACATGTGCATATAGCACTATGGACGCACGTCTCGGGTTGGTACTTGCAAGCAAATTGCCAACAGCGCGCATGGGCACTCGTGGGTATTGGGTGGTCACTCGAGTGCTAAGGCTAGTGCTCGAGTGCACTTGTCACTTTGGGATTTTAGATGCTGTCAGGTTATCACATCCTATACCTCACTTGATGGGATTTAGGAGACTATGTGTCATCACTCGATTGCTCAAAAGAGTGCTCTAGTGAACTAGCCACTCCAGGATATGTCTGTGCTCTCAGATGCATACTTTATGTGTCTTACTTTGTGGGACTCGAGTGCAAGTGGGGGCATCACTCGAGTGAGGCCTTCTTTATTCGAGTGATTCAGCCAAAAATCAGTGCTTTTGCTTCTAAAAAGGGATCTTCAGGGTAGTTTTTGCCAACCCTTTAGGTATGTGTTTAGACTTCTAATAGCACTACTACAAACTAGACATTTAACGACCTTAAAGGACGTCCCTTTTTAAATTAGGAACGCCCAAAGTTCAATATTTAGCACAAACCATTGGCGCTGGTTGAATTTAAAACAAAAAAAAAATTGTACAACTTTAGACATCCCCAGAGTCTTTGTGGACGTCTAAAGTGTGCCCTTTATGTACTTTAGACGTCCCCAGTTTGATTGGTGACATCTAAAGTGAGCTTTAGACGTCCCTGTTTTGAATGGGGACACAGAAAAGCCTGTCAGATGCCCATCCTATCAGCAACAGGCCAGCAGCTTTACTTTCCTTCCCCAAGCTTCATTCCGTCTTCCCCCGTGAGCTTCGTTCCTAGCTGTCTTCCTCTTTGCCCTTTCCCTTGTTTCCTTCCCAGTCTGCCTTCCTCTTTCTCATAATCATATTTCTATTTTTCCCTCTCTCTTCTTTGACAAGAGCATCGTCGTTTGTGTCTCCCTCTCACAACTTTCGTCTTCCCAGCTGGTGGCACCATGAGTCGTCTCCTTTTCCGTCATCCATAGGTTTGTCTCTCACTCCCACAACTTTAGACACAAATGATTCAACAAATGCTTGTAACTGTTAATTTAAATCATATTATGAAACTGGAAAAACAGAGTAACTTGTATATGCATACTTTTAATCTGCTTCTAATTTGCTTGATATGGAAATGGACTGTCATTATTGCATACTTGTTTTTTTCATCAGTAGACTTCAACACGGTAATGTATATATATAGACATGAGTTAAAAAAATAACAATGATACTTAGGAATGAATTTAGTTTAGCTTAGGTTAGTCTAGTTTAACATTATTCAAAAGTCAACTAAATTACAAAAATATGTCAGAGTTTTGCCTCAAATGCGTGTATGGTTCTGGAATGTTGATGAGATACAATATAATACAACATCAATTATGCCATAAAATAGGTATGAAGATGGCAATTTTTTTCTAGGGTGGTACATACATTCTAAGAAAGCACATTTCTTGTGATGGGATGAATAATACTTATCTAAAAATTATGGAGGCTTGAAAATTGTTTAGTTGGAAGCTTTGACCTTGGCATGGGTTGCTTGGTAAAAAAATCACAATGATATATTGTCTTGAATATGAATTGCTTTAATTAGTTTAGTTTCGTTTAAATCAAGCTGAGACGGTTTGTTATTTTGATTTTGGGATGTCTCACTTTTAAGGGGAATTTTGGGATGAATTTCCAAGGTGCGAATTAGAGTTGTGTTGTTGTACATACTATTAGATTGTTGGATAACTTTTTTATTAGATAGTACTGAACTGCTATTGTTTCCATTATGGTTTATGCAATATTTCTTCTATCCAATTTCTGCAGTTTAAATTTGCCGGACAGTGATGTATATAAAAAGCCATAAAAAAAACTTTAGATGTCCCCAAAGCAAACTGGGGACATCTAAAGTGTTTCTGAACCACTTTAGACGTCCCCAATTTGATCTGGGGACCTCTAAAGCCTAACTTTAGACGTCCTTAGTTGTCTAAAGTGAGGTTTTAGATGTCCCCAGTTCAAACTGGGGATGTCTAAAGTGGTTCAGAAAACTTTAGACGTCCCCAGTAACGACTGGGGACGTCTAAAGTCTGGCCTAAAGATGTCCCCTATTTTAGGGACGTTATTGATAGTTTTTTTCTACATCGTTAAGATAGACGTCCCCCTATTTTTAGATGTTAAAAGGCCCAAAAAAGGGACGTTAAAAGCATTTTTTGTAGTAGTGTAGCCACCTAAAGAGTTCAAATGATAGCCAACTTTAAGTATTGTAAAAGAAAGAGCCTGGAATAAGAGATTAATCTATTGTTCTTAAATTTGGTTTATAGGGTTTAACATTTGCCCTGGTCATGAACGAACCATGCCGGAGCAAGTCAAGAAAGAATAAGGTAGTGACTCTTTCTCTTGTACTGTGTATGGAACATTGTATATATGTTGTCATGCATTGAGATACTTTGTGATGCTTCAAGATACTGCTGCCATTACAGAGTAAGCTGTCGCATTGAGCATAGTGATTACAGCATAAGCTGTCATATTGAGCATAGAGATTACAATGAAAGCTGTAGCATTGTGTATACAGTCGTGAGTGCTGTCGTGTGTGGCGTGAGCCGTGTATCATTGTGTTGCTTCTAAACATGATCTTACATGCTATGTGTTTATATATTGTATGAGTGATTTGTTACTATTGGGATTCTCTTGAATCTCATTCTTTCCATTGACTAACCTTATAGACAGGGCAAGTGGTTCCAAGGAGAAATGGGCGACCAGGAGCGGGTAGGACCCTGTAGGGGTAATTACTTTCAGGTTGTTGGTTATCTATTTGGATTTGGGATTACTGTATATTATTTTTGAAGATGTAAATAATATTTTGGAATAGTATTGTAATCCCCTGTATGGTAAACTTTTAACCCTTAGTAAATGAATCCCAGGAGTTGCCGGGACTTTGTTATATACTCTAATATATTTGAATGTGACTAACTGCACAGGTAATTATATTCGAAGCATGAAAATTGAGACAAGGGAAGGGATGAAGTTTTGAAAGAATTTGTGAAAACCCTACCGTCAGGAAGGCATTGAGATGAGTTTAATTTTCTATTAGTCTCTAACCCATTTTGATTGCTCATTTTCAAATTATAATTACGGTTTTCAAGGAAGGGGGTTACAATAAGAGTCTAAGTATCTTGTTGATTAGAAGGAGTTGAATAACAGACAACGCCGGTGGATGGAATTCCTAAAGGATTATGACTTTGAGTTGAAGTATCATCCTAGCAAGGCTAACGTAGTTGCAGACGCTTTAAGTCGAAAGTCAATACACTTGTTTCATATAAGCTTAGAAGTATCTTGTTGATTAGAAGGAGTTGAATAACAGACAACGTCGTGGATGGAATTCCTGAAGGATTATGACTTTGAGTTGAAGTATCATCCTAGCAAGGCTAACATGGTTGCAGACGCTTTAAGTCGAAAGTCAATACACTTGTTTCATATGAGCTTAGAAGTATCTTATTGATTAGAAGAAGTTGAATAACAGACAACGTCGGTAGATGGAATTCCTGAAGGATTATAACTTTGAGTTGAAGTATCATCCTAGCAAGGCTAACGTGGTTGCAGACGCTTTAAGTCGAAAGTCAATACACTTGTTTCATATGAGCTTAGAAGAACAGAGTTGGCTAAATGGATTAAGAGATATCCATGTAGTCCCATATCAAAGAAAGGTTACTTTAAATGCAGTCCTTGGTGAATATGGGTTTTATCAGGACCTAAGAGACACCCAGATGAAAGATGATCAGCTAAAAAGAATTCGAGAGGAACTAGAACATGGTAATGTTTCAGATTAGGACATTAGGAATACGGATATCTTCAGATATAAGAAGAAAATTTATGTTCCCAACAAAGATGAAATCAAGAAAACCATTTTTGAAGAAGCTCATCGGAGTAGGTACGCTATGTATCCGGGAATCACCAAGATATGTAACGATTTGAAGCAACAGTATTGGTGGCTAAAAATGAAGAGAAATGTGACCGACTTTGTCTTGAAGTGTTTGACATGTCAGAAAGTCAAGATCAAGCACCAGAAACCCCTAGGACTACTCCAGAACCTGGATATCCCTAAATGGAAATGGGATAGCATTTCTATGGACTTTATTACAGGTTTACCATAAATCCCGGCCACTTACAATGCTATTTGGGTGATCATAGACTGATTAACCAAGTCAGCACACTTTCTACTGATTAGAGTGGACTACTCGTTAGAGAAATTGGCTGAGCTATACATTAAAGAGATTGTTCATATGCATGGAATGCCAGAAAATATCATATCGGATCGTGATCCAAGGTTCACTTCAAACTTTTGGAAATCCCTGCAGGAGGCCATGGGTACAAAATTAAAGTACAGTACCGCTTATCATCCTCAGACAGATGGTCAAACCGAGAGGACTATTCAGACACTCGAAGACATGTTGAGAGCATGCACCATTGAGCTCCCAGGTAGTTGGGACAAGCACTTGCCATTAGCAGAATTTGCATACAATAATAGCTACCACTCCAGTATTCAAATGGCACCTTTTGAGGCTTTATATTGTCGAAGGTGTAGATTGTCGTTGTGTTGGACCGAATTAAGTGAAAGAACCATTATTGGACCAGATTTGGTAGACCAAACATCGCGAAAGATTGAAATGATACAGCAAAAATTGTTGACAGCTAGCCGACAGAAGAGTTATGTGGATCGTCAAAGGAGACCATTGGAATTGAATGAAGGAGATCATGTTTTCCTAAAGGTTTCCCCTATAACGGGCATTGGAAGGTCTATTAAAGCAAAGAAGTTGACTCCTGGATTCATTGGACCATACGAGATTTTGGAGCGAATTAGGTCAGTAGCTTATCGAATCACTTTGCCTCCGCACTTGTCTAATGTACACAACGTATTCCATATATCATAGTTGAAGAAGTATCATCCATATCCATCTCATGTCATTAAGCCTGAGGAAGTTGAGTTGAGAGAAAACTTAACTTATATAGCAGAACCAGAGAGGATTTTAGATATCCAAAACAAACAACTGCGGAAAAAGACCATTCGGCTGGTTAAAGTCTTTTGGAAGGGTATGACACCTGAAGATGTGACTTGGGAGACTGAAGAAAGAATGCGTCATGACTTTCCTAACTTGTTTACTTAAAGCTGCGGTTATGCTTGTTTGTTTTGAATTATTGTATTCTAATTGTATTTTTGTACATTACTTAAAACGAATTTTGGGGACAAAAATCTATTTAGGTGGGGAGAATTGTAACATCCTGATTTTTATTTTTAGAATATAATTATAATTTAGAGATAATTATAAAATTAATAGTAATTTTTGGATAAAAAGAAAAGAGGGATTTAGTTAAAATAGGTTTTAAAAAAATTAAATATACATATGTATAATAAAAATTAATAATTATAAATAAATAAATATATATATATTAAAAATAATAATAAATAAATAAATATTATAAAAAATAAAATAATAATATTTATATAATTTAAAAAAAATAAAAAATATGTGGACTTTGTTGGCGCCCACAGTTAAGAAAACTAGGGGAGGCACAAAAATGCCTCCCACCATTTAATATTGAGATTGTGGGCGCCTGCCCACAATTTTAAAGGAAAGCAGGTGCCCCCCACTGTTTTCAAGAGGACGGGAGTATTATAAATACCTGCTCTTTCCCCCTCCTCATTTCACACAACACAAGTGTGAAGAAAGGTGCAGAGTGAGACATTAATATAAGTATTTTTATATCTTCGAGGATCGATAAGGTACTCAATATTATTTCCCATCTAAAAACTTTCTTCATGAAAATATTTTAAATAATTTTCTCTTCCTTATGACAATAATTTTGTGATGATTAGAGAAAATTTTAGGATTATGATTTTGGATAAATTTGAGTTTTGTTAATATAAGGCTATAGGAATGTAGAGGATAATTAATAGTTAATTTTAATCAAGTTACTTTTATTAGTTAGCATATAATTTTATAATGAAATCTTTATATAATTAATCTATGAATAATTCTATATTAGGCTTGTTAACCGATTAAATTTAGGTTAAATAATTTATTTGCAATATTAGAGGTATTCTTGAGATTTTAATTGGTTTAGATTCTTTTTAGGATGATGATTTATAATTTAGCCATTTTATAAATTGATTATTGTAGATTGATTTTTGGCGTGTATTTGAGCTCTTGGATTAGGAGCTTATGATTATAATTTTGCTTTGGCTAAAGGTAATCACTTTCTACTTATTATGTGTGTTGGTATGCTGTTTGTGAGTATTTTTGATTTTGAGAATTTGAACATGCTATGTTGATATTTATTCAATATTTCAATGAGTAAAGGTTTATTATGATTGAGAAAGTTATCATTATATTGTGAAGTATTTTGATGTAAATTTGCTTTGTGGAATTTTATGATTTGAAATGGAAAATATTTATATATAAGAATATGGAAATATTGGGGAAAATCCCATTGAAATAATTATTGATAAATTATTTTGATAATGGGTTTGGGATGAGATGAAGTATATTATTTTATCACGTGGTATAGCCTCCATTAGTGCATGATGGTTGGCTTTCTATTGGCCGACCAGTTTCAATGAGGGACTGCCCCACAAGTTCAATGAGAGGAAAGACCCATGGTCTAGGGCACGTGCTCTAAGTGTTTGGCCGATCCTCATCACATGACCGGTGAGCTTTTTGAGTGGCCAGTCACATGGTTAGTAACATAGCCCATGGGTCTAGTCAGCGGAAATAAGGCAGTTCGGTTGGATTGATGGGAGGCAATGGAAATTGCAATAAGAAATTTATGTATAAAACCATGATATTGTATTTTTATCAATTATAATTTGCTATATAAACTGTTCCACTTAGCACTTCATGAAATACATGTTAGCATGTGTAATAAGTCGGATAGCTGGTTACTGAGGCTTTTGTCTCACCCAGTTAATTTAACATTTTTTAGGTGATATTTCTCTTGCTAGGATGTTGGGAGGAACTCCTGAGGCGTAGATATATTTCCATATATATCTGTATAGCCTCTTGTAATTTAATATGTGTTGAATTAATGTATATTGCCATTTATTAGGGACCATATTTTGTAAACTCTAAATTCATCTACATACTTTGTTTATCATATAACGTTGGGTGACTTTGATTTTGAAATGGAAATTTTTGATATGATAACGGTAGTATTAATTTTTGTCAGGATTAATATTTAAAAAATGAGTTGTAATATTTTCTTTGTAGGGACTTAAATCCTTTATAACCATGGTAGAGTTTTCAAATGATTAGTTAAGTTTTTTTTTCTACCATGGTAATCTTATGAAAGATGAATTGTAATCTTTTTATTACCATGATAGAGTTTTTAAATAGTTAGTTGAACTCTTTTCTATCATGGTAATCTTTTAAAAAAAATGAATAATTTTTAAAGTTAAGTTAATATTATAAAATTAAGGAGAAGATTTTACAGAGTCCACTTGATTGGAGGCCTCAAAGTTCTTTCGGTGATTTTATTTTCATCTTTGAAGCCTTAAATTTCTGCAACAATGATTTTGTTAATTACCTTTACGTTCGTGGATTCTAAAAGCAGGGAAAGAAATTTTGCATCAGAGAGTAAACAAAGAAGAATGTTTGGGTTTATTTCCATGGAGCATAAAAGGAAGAAGAAGAATGTTTGGGTGCTGGAAAAAGAAAAAGGAAAAGCACAAAGCTTGAGGTTCATGGCAGTTCCACCAAGAAACTTAGTGGGCCGTTTCCAAGTTGGTTAATTTCTTTCATCGTCGTTAACAACGTACTGGTAAAAATAGGGAGTGTGCACAGGGATTGCAGATATAATTGAAGGAGCATATGGTAAGAGCAGTGGCTTTCTTTTCAGACGTTGCTTTAGTTTTTTAACTTGATGCCCAGTTGGATATACTTAACTGATTTTTTAACACTATTAAGACTCATTAAACAGATTTAGGGACCACAGGAGTTGAAAGAAAGGACTTGATAAAAAGAAAAATATCGTAAGGACCTAATTCAAAACCCTATAAAACTATAAGGACTCAGGAATTAGTTTTTCCTAATTTATTTTAGGGTGACTCTATTGTCTTTCCTTTTATAGAGATTCAGTTGTCTTTTTGAACTTTTTTTTTTTGGCTAAAGTATATGTGTTTCATCTTTTATATTTATATCAAGTTTTATTTTATTTTTTTAAGTTTATAAAATACATTTTTAATCCCAATATCTTAATATCTTAACACCGTTAGTCTTATTGAACTGAAAATGAGACTTACCAAATTCAAGTAATGCCTGAGCAATTAAATGCAAACAAAATATGTTTGCAATTTTATTCTTTTAACATAATATTTTTTTAATTTTAATTGGGTACAATTAAAAGTGATTTAAAATGAAAACAACCCAAAATTTTCGGACTTCATCCTTGCTACTAACATCTCATCCCTGCAATGAACATGGATGAACATAATCTCATTCCTACCACAGACCAAAGATTCTCGAGCAAACTAATGCCATATATAAATTAAAAAGGGGGGGGGGGGGAAGACTTTACATCGTTGATCCCTTCAATGTCTCCCTCTTTTGTTCCATTCCCAACTACTTGGTCCATGGCTGCAGTTCTTGAGGGACACCAATTCAATGTGTGAACTTGTACAACTTGTACAGGCTGAGGTCTAAGATATCGATTAGGATTGCTCTCTTTCAAGGGCACACTTTCAATTTTAATTAGGACGATGTTAACCAGCTTTTTGATATGATTTAGTGTCTATCTGTTTGAGCTTTTTAAGGTAAGTATTTAAGAAGAGTTATATCTTAACTTATGGAAAATTATTTAAAACACACTTTTTTCCAAACAAACATAGTGCGAGGGTCGTGGCAGGAGACAAGAATATACCCAATATAATATTTGTGATGGAGATTTGGTGGCCTAGCGCTAGCTCTGCTAGGACTGAGGCTGACGTGGACATGGTGTGCGCCGTGATGTTCCTTGCAGGGATGAGATGTTGGACGCAAGGATGAAACCTAGAAATTTAGGGTTGTTTTCATTTTTAATTTTCCCAATTAAAAAAAATAAACATATAAAAGTATATTAAGTTAAAAGAATAAATATGCAAACATGATTTGCTAGCGTTTAATTGCACAGTCATCATTTAAATTTGATGAGTTAGCATTTTCCGTTAAATAAGAACAACAGTGTTAAGATTATGGGATAACAATGTACTTTATAAACTCAATGGATTAAAATGAAAATTGACATAAACATAATGGAACAAACTTATACATTTTTTATGGGTTAATGTGCTAAAATAACCATCAATTTTTATCAAAAGTACAAAAATAACTGTAAACTATTTTTTAGAACAAAAATAACCATAAACTTTTAAAAGTGGGGCAAAATCGTTAAACCTAACTAACTTCTATATATTATATTGGGGAAAATTAATCTTTTGATTTTTAAAGTTTTGACTTACTTATAACTTAGTCTATAAACTTTTGACTCGCCCACAACTTAATTCTTAATGTTTCTGAGTCATCCTATGTGGCAATAAATGTTAAAATATGGTTAAAAATTGTTTATTTGGATTTTAAATAAATTAAAAAATAAAAAACAGTGTCCACATCCCCACCAACTCACATCGCCCTCCATCTCTATTTTCCAGAAACATCGCTGGGCATTCGCAGTGTCCATGACAGATCCTTCAGAAGCTCCTTTCAAGCATAAGGTGAGAACGATCTTCTTATATTAAAGGGCCTTCAAAATTATGAGCATCATATAAAGGATTTATAGTTCAATTTGTTATTAAAAGAGAAAAAGCAATTGTAGAAAAAGAGATTTCTTAACTTTTGAATGATACTCCCTCCGGTCTTAATTATAGGATAACATTTGAGAATTGAACTTGGTCCTAATTATAGGACAAAGTTCTAATTTTTTTCAATTTTTCCCAAAATACCCCCTATTGATACTTTCTCAATAATAATTAAACACAATAATAATTTAATAAGAGTAGATTGGAAGTTGTAGAGGGAGATTAACGACGCCAGATTGTGTGAGAGCTTGGAGAAGTCGTGTGTGAGGCAGGAGAGGTACAAGAAAAAATAGAGAATCAACGTAATTGGATGTCATTTTAAATTTTAAATAAGGGTATTTTAGGAAAATAAATATGATTAACTAATTTAACCATTATCCTTAATTTCTCCAAAGTTAGGTAAATATGTCCTATAATTAAGACCGGAGGGAGTAAATAATAAATAGCGCTTGGAAGAGGATGGGATTAGAAAAAGTTGAAGCAAACTCACTTCACAATATGCCTAGCGCACAATCTCTCCTTTTTGTAATAAATGGAACTATAAATCCTTTATATGATGCTTATAATTTTGAAAGCCCTTTAATATCATAAAATCAATCTCACCTTATGCTTGAAAGAAGCTTATGAATGATCTGTCATGGACAATGCAGAAGTCTAGCGAGGTTTTTGAAAAATAGAGGCGGAGGGGGTTGCGAGTGGGTGGAGACAAGGATGTTGTTTTTTATTTTTTAATTTCTGTAAAATCCACTTAAGAAATTTTTAACCGTATTTTAATATTTTTTTTGCCACCTAGGTACTGAATTGCAAGTAAGTCAAAAATTCAAGAATTGAATTATAAAAGAATCAAAACTTTAAGGGCCAAAATATTAACTTTCTCCAATATAATAGATAGAAGTTAGTTAGGTTTAACGGTTTTACCCCAATATTAAAAGTTTATGATTACTTTTTGTTTAAAAATAATTTATGATTACTTTTATACTTTTAATAAAAATTGAAGGTTATTTTATCATCTTAGCTTTTTTATATTCATAGATGAAAGGATGCACGGCCTTTAAAAAAGGGATACACAGCAATTGGGCTTGACTAAATATAGACCACACTCTAAACTAAAGAAGCCCAACCCACATATGAAACCAACATATCTGAAACAAACTTAACCCAAACCACAAAATAGAAACAACTAGGACATTGCAGAAGTGGAATACATCTGAGGAGGGCAAAATGGCCACTAGCATCCTTTGCACCAAGAAAAGTGCGGAGCATAAACCATCAAAAGGTGCCATTGGGCAAGGGTATCCCAAAAGATACTGAAAAAACAAATGGAAAACACTTCTAGCAGATTGAAACTTGACAATAAAGCTGGGAAGAACTAACAATGGATCTCATGTTGCAATATCCATGCTTGCATGCATAACAAATAAAATAAAACACGAGCTGTAGAAAAGAACACACCCACTAGAAGGTAAAACTAGGAAGAGAGGATCAATTCTCTATTTGTAGACCATAACCTAATCTTAATTTATGGACCTTAACTCTATAAGACAAAATTAATTTTCAATTAAATTTTATTTTAAAAAATGTACTAATATGTTAATACTTTGTTTAATTATAGACCTTAACCTAATTTTATATGTTGTAACTTAATCCTAGAAACTAAGTATAAAATACTAAGAAAAAATACAAATATTCTGAAATAATAAGAAAGATCGATCACGATGTCCTAAAAAAATATAAACACAAAGATTACAATAATAGTGAAAGTAATTATTCTGAATCTTCAAACTAATCTTGAACTCATTAAAGAAACCCTTCAAATATTTTTTCCCTCATGTCCATCGACCATCAGGCCCTTTGGTCCATATTTTCCAAATTTTTTATTTCATAATTTGGCTTGTAGACGTGCTAATGACCAGTGCTTCTTCCTTATTCTCTTGTGTATATGCTTCTTTTGTCACACCCTTATCTTATTTTCACTTATTTCAGAGTATTTGCAGAAAATGATACGCAGTTCAATGGGCAACATATGAATAGCATAAATATATTGATATTATGTGCACGATTACGAAAATTCCCCATAAGGGTTCGTACTTGATAATTACAATTAATGTAGCCTCGCAGCGTTATGTGGGTGTCTACACCTGTCCCAGTGAAACGGAGACATCTTCCTGTCTTGGTACCACCACTACAATCCCCTCATACGGTTCTCTTCTTGGTTGTCAACATACATTATATCTTCTCCTATCTAAATTGTTAGTAGGGGAGGGTGAGATTCTGGGGAATCTCAATAGGAAAGCAATACCAATATACATGCAAGATAAGTGCTTAATAATGACATGCTTGCATTACATAACTCATGCTCATACAATGACATATTTGCGTGCTCAATGTTTCAATCAACATACGCATGACTATAACATAAACAGAAACAAAGCTTCAATTATTCATATATGTTTCACATAATCAAGCAAAGCAATAACATGCATTAATACACCAGCACAAATATCAAATACATGCAAGAGAGGTAAGTTCTCTACCTTAATTGCCCTTCCCAGATCTTCGAATAACGTGCCTCGATTTGCATGCCAATCCCTCGGGCTCTCTACTCGGTCCTAAAACGTTAAATGTACAGTTTAGACACTTCCATAGGATTTTTGGTGGTTGTATTTGTTTATGGTGAAATTTTACCAAAATGCTCCTAGGGCCCTGGTCCGCCTTAACGTACCAGGGCCGATGGCACGTTTTCCCAAATTTTTTACTAGGGCTATCCTAACTTATTTTCACCCAATGAATCCATTTCCGGCCTTGAAATCACCAAATTCACTGTCAAATTACAAAAATACCCTTGACAGCCACTATTTAGAGTCTTAGTGGCGTTTTCGTAATTATGTTTTTTCGGCATTTTCCGAAAAAGTGGCCAACTGTAACCCCACCTATTTTCGCCCATTGAATCTAATGGAACGATCTATTTTATGAAAATCCAGTTCCTTCCCTCAGATCTGGTCTTGTCCGAAATATTGGTCAAAAAAATGGAAAAAATGGAGTTTTTGTGTTTTAGCTTCCAAAACTTGTACTTTTCCGCTTCTAATCCTTTATTAACTTATTTAAACACATCTTAACCATGTTTCAAAGGAATTTGGGCAGCATAACCCCTTAGGATTAGGACTTTCCAAATTTACAAATTTGATAAAAATCACCAAAACCAAACACAAACCTTAATTTACAACAACATCATACTAGTTTAGATCTAAGGTTTGTGAGGTTACTTCTTGAGATATTGAATCCTCTCTCTCTAGGTATCTCCTCTCTCCTTGAGCTCACAATGTGTTTTCAAAATCATAGATTCACTACTACAAAAAACCAAATTTGTGGCGCTTATAATTGCATTAGCTGTGGCGCTTGCGAAATGCCACCTATCTTAACGCTACTAAAAAAAGCTGTGGCGCTTGAAAGCGCCACAGCTATTTAAATTTTTTTTTTTTAAATAGCCTTTTGTGGCGCCTAACCAGCCAGGCGCCACAGGAGGCTACCTTCCTGTGGCGCCTGGTCAGCCAGGCGCCACAGGAGGGATGGCCTTTTGTGGCGCCTGACCAGCCAGGCGCCACAGGAGGCATCCCTCCTGTGGCGCCTGGCTGGCCAGGCGCCACAAAAGGCCTTTTTTTTTTTTTTTTGCGTCTTCTTTTTCTTTTCTTTCCTGTGGCCCTTTTTTTTGCTTCCTGATTGTGAGGCTTTATTTTATAATGAGTTGCTTTCATGTTTATCATCTCTCAAATTTTCAATCTTTCTATTTTATATATCAACCTATTATATATATATATATATATATATATATAATTTTCACATTTAAAATTCAAGTTCCCCAACAATAATTTTCTTACACAACAATATATTTATTGTCATTTCCTCAATAATAATGTTCTTACATTAATACTTTCCAAAGCTAACATAAAAAATATCACAATACAAGAACTTGATATGTGAACACAGTACATCAACAACTGATTAAGTAAATTAAAAGATTACTAAAAAAATTTAAACAAAGCAAGCTAGAATGAAACAATCTTCTTCTTACGTTGGTGACGCTAGCTTGAGTGACGAGGATGAGCAAATGTGAGCTGTGGAGTGGATCAGTAGGGATCAACTGTAGTGAGGTTCAAAAGAGAAAGAGAGACAGAGAGTATGAAGAAAAGGGAACAACTAGGAACAAAAGTGGGGACAGACGAAACAAAATGGAAAAAGGGACAAGAGAATTTAATGTAGAAGACGAGTGTGTGTTTTTGTTGTGCAAGAGAAAGTGATATCTTTTACGGGGGAGAGGCGTCAACATGAGCTATGGAAGAGGGAATAAAAAGGAAAAAGGGAGGGAAAAGATAAAAAGTAAAGTTAAAGGAGGGAAATCTGATTGGCGGGAGAGTTGAAAAAATTCATTATTCAAGCAATTGTGGCACTTCTTTAAAGAAGTGCCACAGCTGCCCTTTTTTTTTTTTTAATTTTTTTTTTTGGGACCAGCTGTGGCACCTGGTCCACCAGGTGCCACAGCTGGTGGGGCCAATTGTGGCGCCTGGCAAGGCAGGCGCCACCTTTGGGTGTAACCAGCTGTGACCAGGCGCCACAGCTGGCCAATTGTGGCGCCTGCCTTGCCAGGCGCCACAATTGGCCCCACCAGCTGTGGCGCCTGGTGGACCAGGCGCCACAGCTGGTCCCAAAAAAAAAAAAAAAAAAAAAAAGGGCAGCTGTGGCACTTCTTTAAAGAAGTGCCACAAAATATGCGCCACCTTTCAATCTTTTTGTAGTAGTGATTCCATGAAAGAAAAAAAAAGGTTTAGAAAATGTTTCTAAGCAAAATCACAAGAAAACTCTTAAGAAATCATACTTACCTTAAACTTCTTCTTCTTCCTTCTCTCTAGAACTTGAGAGCTCTTTAAGGTTTTCTCCAAGCTTTCTCTCTCTCCTTCTCTTTGTTTTGGCCGAAATGTTGCATGAAGAGGGAAGAGAATGTGTTTTATTAATTTGCTCCTAGCCATTAATCTCATCAAGGGTTGACATAGTGACATATGTCTTCCACCATCCCTCCCTCCATGCTTCCAACATACCTCTTCACTTTATGCCATACTTCCTTCATCATTTTACTTACTTGCTCCCTTACCATCAACCATCATGATCACCATGCCCATACCTTCATGTAATGCACACCTTACCATTGTCATCATTACTATCTTCATGTAGCATTTTGACATGTGCTCATGAAATTAAATCTTCATTTAATCTCCTCTTCATATGATAATGGTACTTAGCATGTTTAATCCCCAAGATTACTTTTCCCTCCATTTTCCTTGTGTTGGACGAACTTATCAAGGAAAAAGGGAAATAAATATGTGTTTCAATAATTCCATAATTCAATTAAATGAATTATGTATAATTATCTCTATTTTCACAATTCTTGATTTATTTCATCAAGAATAATCCAATTATACATTTTCCTTTATTTTCCTTGATTAATTAAAATTAACTCTAATTAATTGGAAAATAATTAATCTTGGGCTAAATTGGCAAAATTATGATTTTGCTATCACCTTTGTAATTTAATTCCTTCCTTGAATTAATTTGCCCATTTCCTCATGAATATGAATATTTCAAAATTCATAAGATCCAAATTCATGAATATTCATCATTTTATTGAATTTCTCAATTAATTACAATATATTTTTGATGAATATAAAATTTGGGGTGTTACATCTTTCATGGAAACACCCCCCACCCCCAACAAAAAGAAAAAAAAAAGCTAAATATAAGGATATTTGAGCTTAGTTTCTTCAAGCAATTAGCGAAAGATATGTAAGAGCCAACTAGACGTACACATGTACCACCAAAAAGAAAAAAATTGTGCGCTTAGAACCATTTCTTGATCTCATACTGCTGATGATGAGATCGAATATAAGGTAATTTAGTGGTCTAATTTTTGGTTATTAACATTGATCGCTTTTAATTATTTAAATTCTATCCGTGTTCCTTAAACTCCTATAATACAGGCTTTAATTAATTCGTATTATCAGTGTGAGTGGACAACAAATTTGCACAAAAATGAAAGTTAAATCGTATAAAATTCTTGGTTTTGTCCTTAGTTGGAAGTTGATCACAAAAAGCAATAAGGAAACCTGTAAAGCAATATGAACAAAGCAAATTTCCTGCATTACACTAATTAAATTAATAGTAATTATTCCACTAATCTCCGTCATATATATATACATATATATAACCCAATTAATTAATTAATAGGAGGGGATGTTAAGGTCCTTGTCCAATATGCTTTAATTAGTATGTCTGTGTGGCCTCAGCTGAGTGAAACATCTTAATCATGCTTTTTTGGGGGCCATGATATGATCAAAGTCTAAAGGGATAATATATATATATATATATATACCGGCATTTTAATCACAATGAACCCTTAACAATGAAATGAAATTTCAAAAGAATACCAGAATGATCAAAAGTAGTTTTAGGGGTCACTATGAGGGTTTTCTAAACTTACTAAGATGTATTTTTTATTTCTGTCCAAGTATTTAAGAGCTTAACTCTACCTCTTTTTTTTAGGGGCAAAAGCTTCACTCTACTTGGTACATCAATATAAGCAGATACAAGACTGTTCCAAGTCGCAATAACTGTCCCCTGAGTCCATAAGGCTTTCATTCATTTTCCTGCTTTATCTCCACACTTATTGATGAACATATACAATGACTTGGAAAGCAGAAATCTTGTGTTTGATTCATGCCTTCTCACTCCCATAAGTCAAAGTTGTTCCATTACATGCTTTCCGTAGCTTTTTCTTAGTAATTCTTTTAGTATATTAACTTAATGCTCCTTGTAAAACTCTTGCTTTTTAAATATCATTGTGTCTTGTTCCCAAAAAAACAAAAAGTGAAATATAATAATTAAAAGTGACATATGTTCAAAACAAAAGAAAATACATTATTAAAATATTTCATTCGCATGTCACGATCGAGGCTACACATTTTTCAAACAAACTATTAATTTTTAACTGTCGTCTCTCATTTCTTAATTACAATCAATAAAAAAATGAAAAAGAAAGAGTTAAAGTGCTAAAATAATCTTTAATTTTATTAAAAGAGCAACAATAACTATAAACTACTTTTTGGAGTAAAAGCAACCATAAACTTTTAAAATTGGGGGGCAAAACCGTTAAACTTAACTAACTTCCATGTATTACAATTTGGAAAATTAATCTTTTGACCCTTAAAGTTTTGACTCATTTATAACTTAGTTCCTGGAGTTTGATTCGATATAACTCGGTCCCTAAAATTTTAACTCGCTTGCAACTCAGTTCTTGATGTTTCAGAGTCATATTATGTGACAAAAAATTGTTAAAAATACTATTAAAGTGCTTAGGTAGATTTTATATAAATTATGATCATCATGCAAAGGATTTGTAGTTCTATTTATTCTTAAAAGGAGAGATTGTGTGCTAGGATGTTGTGAAGTAGGTATGCTTTAACATTTTCTAATCTCATCCTCCTCCAAGTGCTATTTATTTATCATTCAAAGGTAAAAAAAACAATCTCTTTTTCCACAATGATTTTTTCTTCCATACTTGGTTGCTTTATCATACCTAAAAGCATCATAAATGACTTCAACCTTTTCTCCAACCTATGTCAGTCGCTGCCCTTTGATACTTCAAAAGGATATGTAACAGATGCTGTAGATGGCCAGCGATGTTTCTAGAAAACAAAGGTGAAGGGGGATGCAAGTTGGTGGGGATGGGGGCACTGTTTTTTTAAAAAAAAAATTATATAAATCCACCTAAACATTATTTTAACATTTTTTTGTTACATAGGATGACTCAAAAATATTAGAGACTGAGTTACAAGTGAGTCAAAAGTTCAAAGATTGAGTTATAAGTGATTCAAAACTTTAAGAGCCAAAATATTAATTTTCCTCATTGTAATAAATGAGTGTAAACTATTTTACCCAAACTTTGAAAGTTTATGGTTACTTTTACTCTAAAATATAGTTTATAGTTACTGTTACATTTTTTATAAAAGTTGAAGGATATTTTAGCACATTAACCCCAAAAAGAAATTAATGAACTAGAGACATTACCGAAATGTAATTTATATTTTAATGTGAAACAACATTTTAAAACATGGCTTGTTTCTTTAAGTTGAGAGATTAATTCAATTTATTTTTTTAGACAAATTTTTTTATAATTAATAAGGTTTATAAGTTATAAATATATATCGAATAAACTATCTATTTAAAAGACATGACAACTGACTAATTAAATTTAGTGCTCATTTGGAATAGCTTATTTTTGAGTAATAAGTGCTTATAAATCGTGATTCACAGTATACGAGGTAAGTATGTGAGAGGAATTTTATCTCGGCTTGCATAATAAGGACTTATTGTCTAACAATAAGTGATCCCAAACATACCTTTAATTAATAATAAAAAAGTTGGTTTTGTTACAGTCAATCGAGGACAATCATACCAAACCAATACCTAAATTAATGTAAAGCCGTCTAGGTCATTCATTGTACTGAGCGTTTTTAACTAACCCATTGATCAAAACCCATTATATATCCAAATCCAATGTACTGATCTCTGAATTTTATTTATTATCTTAAGGAAATCAATAGCTTATTCTCATGCATAATTGCATTCAAATTTAGCCTCCCTCTCACCCTAGCTTCATAGTACATAACCTACTCTAGATGTGGCCTGCGCATGCCTATAATTAATTTATCTACTAGCCAACGCATGTTTCATATGTTTACTGTGAACTCAAGAACCTAAAATAAATAATTATATTTATTTATTTATATGGGATCATGAGTACCAACTTTTTATGACTGAGGGCGAAGGGTTAAGGAGACAGAACCTGGAAATTCTCCAGACAATTCTGGGTTTGATTAGTAAACACACGCACACACCATATTCTTTTTAAATGCTCCACTTAGTGATTATGGTCCTTATTTTTTTATAACTAGTCTTCTGCTTTTTTGTTTGTTTTGTGGGCTAATGCAAATTAATTGTATATCGGACCTACCTAACCCATGCAAAGCCATTTAATTATTATACTACCTCTTATCTTTAATAAAAGAGCTTGTTAACTTTTTTTAAAAAGATTAAGAAAGTTAAATAAACTACATTAAAATATTTATATTTATTTATTTTTCTCCAAACTAGTTTACCTTATTCATTAAATTAATATATAATATAATAATACGTAACATTTACTTTCATTAAATAATTTATTTATCTTTCTTAATCTCTTCAAAAAAAAAAAAAATCAACAGGGTCTTGTATTAAGAACTAAAGGGAGTAATATTTAGAGCTAAATATCTTTAAGCTGAAAATACTGGATGATGCTCTTCTTTTGTTTCCTTGAAATTTGGGTGGTCTAATTAAATTATGAATAATGTACATAATATATGTGTGCTACATACACACACAGACACACATAATATTTATACATTATCAACCATGCAATATTTTTTTTAAATATTTACCAATTAACAGCCCAGTCATATATACCACTACAGTTACAATTAAAAGAAGAAGAGAAATTAATCTACAGTTGAGAACTGAGCCAACTTTATTTCATGTCTTGATTAACCTTTTGCCAGGTACTACGTTTGATATGAAGAGTATGCCAATGGCTTTAAGCTAACAAAGGTGTCTTTGTATAGTTTCTTTGAAGTGATTATTTTAAATAAGCTTATTATTTGTATAACCCATTTTTAAATATTATTCAATTTAGAAAGAAAAATGTGTTCATTTAAAATTAATTAGTTTGCCGACCATTGATCCTAATATGAAAGCTAGAATGGTACTAATTGCATATGCATGTATGTGTACTATAATATATAAGATTGATATATTAATTTGTCAATGATTTTCTTAAGGGGCAAAATTTAATCAGAACACCATTTCTTTCCTTAAATTGTACATGTGATAATATGTAAAGAGTAAAATATGTTGACCTCTTTTCTGTTTAAAATAATTAATAATATTCTTTAAATATTCTGTAATCATTTTATTATAAAATTGAAATTTATCTTCTTATCATTTGTTAAGCAAAAGTTGTTATTCACTTAGATGTTTTTGTCATTCACATGTAGGTCTACTTAAACTTATCAATGCATCACACAAATAATTTGTCACTAACAAAGCCATTTGTGCCGAAGTTATTTGTTTAATTGTTATTGACATTCATATGCAAATCGCTAACTACACTTGGTAATTAATGCAAACGCACAAATAACTTGCCACTAACTAAGCTGTTCTTGTGATCATTTTGTTATGCAAAAGCTATTACTTGCTTAGCTTTTCTTGTAATTCATATATGTACGTAGGTCCCTACTTAAACTTAAAAAAGCACACACATATTTAACTTGTTACTAGCTAAATTGTCCTATTCATTGTTATGAAAAAGTTATTGTTCGCTTAGCTATTCTTGTCATTTATATGCGGATCCCTGCTTAAACTTGTCAACACATGCACAAAATAACTTGTCATTGTTATTTATCATTTGTTAAGTGAAAGTTGTTATTCACTTTGCTGTTCTAGCTAGTCATTTATATGCGGATCCCTGCTTAAACTTGTCAACACATGCACAAAATAACTTATCATTGTTGGGTAAGCCGTATTTATCATTTGTCTAAGCCGTATTTATCATTTGTTAAGTGAAAGTTGTTATTCACTTTGCTGTTCTAGCTAGTCATTGTTTTATATGTCTCAAACTAGTTCGATATTTTATATTATACTCCCTCTAATCCTTAATATAAGATATATTTACCTAATTTGATTAAATTAAGGAAGTTAGTTAATATGTTATGCTTTTTTTTTTCTAAAACACCCTAGCTATGTTCATTAATCTCTCTCTTTATTGATTATTATTGAGGGTGTATCAATATAGATAAATTAGAAAAATATTGACAAATATGGGAATTATGTCTTATATTTTAGAACCAAGATAAACTCTCCAAATACGTCCTATATTGGGGGGAGTATAATATTTTGCACTATATTACTAGGAAGCTTTAGTGGCTTATATATCCTTTTGGAAATTAAAATTTTGCTGGAATAATCAGATCCTACCTTGATTAACCCATACCCAAAAATTTTCCTGCTGACAGTAGTGGGATTTTTTTAGACATGAGGAAATAATTAGGTCATTTTACAACCAAAAAGAACTTAATTCTGGAACCACACATACCTCAAGATTCTTACAGTAAGATAAGGGCAAAAGTCCTCCGATCCTAATAGGTCAAAACTCGGCCCTCATGTGCTGCTCCTTCTTGACAATTAGTTATAAAATTTTGAATCTCATCACGTGGTCGACACGTGATTCAGCTTCCTGACAAGTTTGGACCTTGATCAAGTTTAAACGAAGCCATTCAAACTAAATATGGGTCTTCACTAAGCCTTCCCATGACACAAAAATCATATATTTGACTTATATTCCCAATTATAAGGCTTTACTTTAAGGGTCTGTTTGGTGTGAGGAATTTGGATGGGAGGGGAAATTTTTATGAGTAGAATTTTAAAAGATTGAAGAAGTGGGGTAATAAAAGTTTAATAAAGAGAATATATAAGATAAAAGAGTAAGAGAAATTAATTAAAAATTTTTAACCCCACTTCTCTAATTTTTTTAAATTTAACTCAAAAATTTTTTTCCTCCATCACCCACTTTCTCTCCCCTCCCCTCAGACCATAGAGGCCCTAAATCATGATTTAGAAATTCAGGGCGTGATACAAGAAACTTGTGGTTGTGTAATATAACTTTTGATTTTGAAATAAGATCAGTGTTAATAATTTAATTAGTCAGAAAATCTGCCAAAAATCTTGGGGCTTATTTGATTAATTATACATTTTGGAAAACGAATGATGTCCTAACTTCTTAGATAGTGTTAGACAAAAGAATTTCTTATTGTTTAATTATAATAAGAAATTATAATCACGTACGCCTCATGGAGATTAGTTTTTTCTATTATTTTCTATTGGACAGGTATAATTAAGCAATCAACATCAGATATGGAATATTTGAGGATCCATTTTTGGATGTTCGCTAAAACTAAGTGCTTTACAAGATCTTCCTTCTCTTTTATAACATTACACTAAAACTAATGGCACGTTTGGTTCGATCCCATTACATCTAGTAGTGCAGTGTAATGCGATGCAATGGTAATGCAGTGCAATGCGATGCAATGGTAATGGAATGCAATATTAATTACAGGGCTAGTGTTTGATTGATTTTTAATCAAGCTGCAATGAGTTATTTTTTTTAATAATTATTTAAAATTAATATATCACGCAAAGTCTATTTTACCCTAAATATAATCTTTGTAAAAAAATAGTTCAGAGTTATTGTGTTGCCTCATAATAATTGTAGCACTCGAAATTTGGAAAACAAGAAGCCGCCACCAAAATTTTGAAAAAGGATAATTTTGGAAACCTTTTTAAAAATGGAAACTAATCTACAAAAACTATTTAAGGTTCGGGAGTTGTTTATGTATGGGGAAGGTGTTAGGCACCTCATAACACTCATTCATAAGAATTGGTTACCCTAAATTAATTATTTAAAAATATTATGAGATTTAATCTTATGATAATTACCCAAATAAAAAAAGAATATTTACAAAAATAAATGAAATGAAAACTAAAGAAGGAAAAAAAAGGAACAAGAAAATAAGGAAAAATATATTTATTTACAAAATTGGACTTGACTTAGGAAGGGGACCTAGGGCATACATACCCTTTAGAAGGATCAAAGCTCACGTAGTTTAGGGATAGAAATGCGTGTCACTTTGTTGGTATATTTTAGAAAAAAGGTTTATTTAATTTATTTGAGAAAAATATTTTTTTTATTTGCTTTGTGTTTTTTATTTTTTTAAAAAAAGCATTTTTTTTATCTCATATGAAACCAAATAATTTACTTTAAGGAAAGAATCTCTTTTTTTTTTAAACTTTTTTATTTGCAAAGAAAAAAAACAAAAGTTCATTAAGCCAACAAGGAATTGTTTTTACACCTATCATTCAAAAGAGTCTAAGATGGCAAGAAAATCAATAAAGACATAATAAGAGCATATACCTCCGGTGCTTTGTGTTCGAAATTGTGCCATAAAGGCCAATCATTGTACTTTGAACATTATTATTTTAATGAAATTTCTCCATTCTGTTATCATATTATTTGCATGTTAACTGTGATAATTGTATCCTTGGATAATTCAGAAAGATTGTCCTAAAATGTCCCTAGTCGGCCATCTATGCGGGAGCAGAGATGAAACAAGATCAGTATGACTTTGATAAGATATGGAGATACGAATCAAAGTCTTAGGCACTTGTAAAAGTACAAGGTGCTGGACCGACCCGCTATGAGAAAGCTACATGGATCAAGTCATAAGCTTTTCTCTTGTATAACCACGTCACAATGCCCTTAGACCTGAGGTCATCATGGATTCCTACATGAGAGTTGCTAAGCTTTGAACTAGTCAAAAGTCACTTTTGACTGGGTGATGATAAAGGCTACGATCGGGCTTGGTGGTTTTTCATGTAGAGGAATATGAATGATCAAGATGGAATTTGTCCCTCACATTAGTAGAGAGATATTACTGGGCCCCTCGATGAGTGAGTCTGAGAAATGTATGGCCATACTATGATGAAAGGAGTTTCTGTCTCTATTATCTGGATACTAAGGAATAGAGAAAGTAATGGTGAGGAACAAGAGGATGACATTATCCATGCTTTATCCTTGATCGATATATCGTGTGACAAAAGGGACGTGACATGGTTGTATGACAGGTTGCATCATGATAACGATCCTCATATGAATTGGGTAGTCGTAATGTCTTGCTAGAGGCCACTTGCGACTTTTGGGTTAGTATAGTTATTGGCCCACTGCCAACTTCATTTGGGCCTACATGGTTGCACACAAGAATGACCCAACACGAGATAATGTTTAATTTAGGATGGACGAATATATATATATATATATAATATAAAATTCATTAATAATATTATATAGATATATATATTTTTGAAATATATATCTTATATATATATATGTATGTATATATATATATATATTATATGATATTATTATATTATGTTAGTTTTAAATTTAATTTATTAAGATATATTAAATTTAATAACTAACATGATAGAGATATAGTATCTCAGATTTAATTTATGAAGTTAAATTAAATCTAATAGCTCTTTATTTGGATTAAATAAATAGGTTAAATTAAAACTGTTGGACAGATTTAATTTAAACTGAATTTATTTAATTAGCTCATCAAGATAATTAATTGTTAATTAATTTTGAAATTAATGATGATTAATTTTGAAATTTGAAAATAGCCCTCATAGGTTATAAACTTGATAGAGCAGATATATTAATATGCACGTGAGAATTGAGAGCCGCAAGTGAAACCCTAAGAGACATTAGAGGTGCTAGCACGCAGTCTCGGTTGGAGAGCATTTGTGTGGATACCGGTAGAGGGAGCGGACCTGACGTGTTGGCTCATAGAGATCGTGAAAACTCTGAATCATCAAAAGGTATGAATCCTTCCAACTTGGTTTAAACGCCATTGATAGATCCTTGATTAGGATCGGTGAAAATTTTTAAAATTCTTCCGCTGTGCCTACCGATTCTAACACTTTGAAACTTGGTGCAAAAGAGACAAACCACATGGATAAAACAACACAATCACACACAATTCATCCATGCCAATAATAATACCCAGAATATGAAAGAGGCCAACACATACCATTCATCCTCGCATTTGTAAGCCACCTGATCTATTATGTTTGGCAACCCCAACATATATCAAAGTCATGGTGCATGATTTATGCACATGTGAATCATGATGAGTTAAGCATGAGTCACGATGAGATAAGCATAAAGATATGGTAATGAAAGCATAAAGATGTAATCACAATGAATCAAGTTGCGCGGTGAAAGCACAGTAAGCATAAAAATGAATCAAGTTGCTCTAAATGAGGTAAGCATAAAGATGAGAAGGAAATCATGAAAGCATGGTGAAGGAGAGTCAGTCACATGCAACACTTACATAAGATGCCATGTATCATTAGAAATAAAGGAAAGGGATGAAAACTCAACCACAGACCCACAAATGTAAGGTCAAGAAATGAAAAACAATATATGAACTTCTCTCCCTCAGAATTATGTTTGAGCAATGAAATAAGAATTCAAATTAACTCTCTACCTTGCCTCCTTGCTCTCCCAAAGTTCTTGTGTAATTCTTGTGTCAACTCTTACTCCCCTATTTATAGTCTCAAAGTAGGGTTTTCTTTATAATTGCTTATTCTTTTTTTGAATTTTCATTTTTGAATTTGTTTTGTATTTTATGTTAAAAACTACCTAACCTAGCTCAATCACCATCAATGGAGATTTCTTTTTTAATTTTAACTTTTTTTTCTAATAATAAAACTTCCTAGCTTGACCTACTCACTATCGATGGAGATTTTTTTTTATTTTGAATTTTTGGGTTAATATAACTTTTGGTCCCTGAAGTTTGATCCAATTTTGGTTTTGGTTCCTCAAGTTTGAAATCAGTGGTTTAGGTCCCTGAAGTTTCACCCAATTTTGGTTTTAGTCCCTCAAGTTTGAAATAAGTGGTTTTGGTCCCTGAAGTTTCACCCGATTTTGGTTCTGGTCCCTCAAGTTTGAAAAGGACTTGGTGACCCGTTTTTGAAACCCAACCTGACCCGGAAAAAAAACAAGTCTTTTTTAAACTTAAGGGACCAAAACCAAAATCGGGTGAAACTTCAGGGACCAAAACCACCGATTTCAAACTTGAGGGACTAAAACCAAAATTAGGTGAAACTTCAGGGACTAAAACCACCGATTTCAAACTTGAGAGACCAAAACCAAAATTGGATCAAACTTTAGGGACCAAAAGTTATGTTAACCCTAAATTTTTTCTATTATTCTCCTCACAAGTATTTTCCTAATTTAAACCTATCAACATAAATGAAATTTCTTTTTATTTTGTATTTTCATTTTTTATTTATTATATTTTTCCTATAAGCAACTTCCTAATTTAAACCTATGAATGAGAGATACTTTTTTATATATTTTTATTTTCCCTTAACGACAATGTCAATTTGGACACTAATCATCATCAATGAGAGGATTGTTTTTAACTTTCATATTTATTTACTTTTTTAATGATGATTGCCAATTTGGACACCGATCATCACCAGTGGGAGGATTTTTTTTGTTTTTTTAAATTTATTTATTTAATTTTCCCTTGAATGATGATTGCCAATTTAGACACCAATCATTATCAATGAGAGGAATTTCTTTTATTTTTATTTTTTATTAGTTTTTTAATTTTTGAGTGAGGCTCGGATAAAATAGGGTATTCACAATAATCGTCACGCTATCTCGACAAGGATTGTCTGATGTCGATGGTTGTAGTGGTAGAGGCGACAATAACAGTGATGTGGCAGTGGTGACGACAGGTGGTGACAGCTACAATGGTGGAGGAGAAGGTAGTGGTGGCGACGACGACAATAGTGAATGTGGCGATGATGAGGGGTGGCAGTGATGGTGGTGGTGGAGGAGGTAGTGGCAATGACGGCAATGGTAGAGGTGGCAGCAGCGGGGGTGGCGATAATGGCGGTGGAGGAGGAGGTAGTGGCAGCTACGGCAATAGTAGGGTGACGATGGATGAGGAGGAGGAGGATGAGGTAGAGGTGGTAGCGGCGGCAATAGTAGGGTGACGGCGGTGGAGGAGGATGAGGTAATAGCGACAGCCATAATGGTGGAGGTGGCAGCGAAGGCTTGAGGTGATGGCGGTGGTGTGGGGTGGCGACGACCGTAGTGTAAGAGGAGGAGGAGGAGGAGGAGGCCGGTAGTGGTGGTGGCCACAATAGTAGAGGAGGTGATGAGGGGTGTTAGGATGGAGGTGGAGGTGGAGGAGGTAGTGGCGGCGGCGGCAGTTGTGATTTGGTATGACAAGTGAAATGAGACAAGTAAAATAAAGACAAATGAAACTAAAGAGTAAATTGGACTTCTTTAACTATGCAATGAGGTGGTAATGAGTATTTATAGGAGGAGAGCTATGAATGAAGATTACCAATATTTTGGTGATCATCATTACCATGGTAAACCCTATTATCATGCTAAAGAGCAACCAAATACTTTTATCTTGATATTGCCATCATGATTAACATTGCAGGCATGCATTGCGGTTAAACTAAACGGACTCTAAGTGCTTTACAAGTTGAAGTTCTGTTAGTGCTTGAAACTCATCTATTGGCTACAGATGATATTATATATTCGTTTAGAAACCAAGCAATCATCACGAAGATATAATATATATACATACATATATATATATATATGTGTGTGTGTGTGTGTGTACATATATATGTGTATGTATGTATACATATATGTGTATGTATACATACACATATATATGTACACACACACACACACACACACACACATATATAGATGCTGGTTATGAGTTAGTTTAACATTAAGAAAGGAGAATTAATGGATAGCATCTTTACAATATATATATACACATGTGATAAGGACTTTTTATCGTTAGCCTTGGGATCCACAATAAAAAATTAACCATTATATCTCTAAACAATGTAATACCTTTCATCCCAAAAATTAACCATTCAAGAAAATCAATAAAAAGTGACCATTATACCCCTTTTTAAACCTTTTTCATGTAATCACTCATTAATCCAAATTAATCCTAAATAATGTATTTGTAGCTCAATTAACATAATAACATCACTGGATTAATCATTAAATAACATATTAAAATATGGTACGATCAATATGCTCCATCCTATGAATAATACAGAAGTAACTTCACTTCGTAATCATTAGGGGGAAAAAAAGGATATGTGTGTGTCTATATATATATATGAAGCTAGCTAGTGTATGTGAGTATATAATACTACCTTTGGTCCTTAATATAAAATTTAGTTTCTAGTATAATTTGCTCTATAAACTAAATCTTATGTTTGGGACCAGCATCCTTCCTCTCTACTTCTGAAAAAACATGGATGCTTGTTTTGGCGATGACTTGTGAGATTGTACATATAAGGAAACAAAATTAATGGCCATCATATAAATTATCATATCTCATCTTGATGAAGGCCTCCCATTTTCAAATAATCTTCTATATACTTTACAACTGCTAACATTATCTACTTAAGGAAGATGTCTATATTTTAATGGGGGCACAAATAATTAGTTTTGACTCCAATAACTCATATTAATGCTTTCTCTTGACATTCTTCTTTTTTTCCTTTTAGTTTTTCATAACATACCTACCTAATGTTTAGATTATTAGAAGATCAAAATATTTATCACATAAGACACAATGTCACTAAAAAAAAGCGATTTAGTAGCGGTTAAAAAGGTATATTTATAGCGGTCTTAACCACTACAAACGACATTGTCAACCGTTACAAAACCCACTATTGCAAACATTTTTGTAATAGTTATTACTCAAGTAACAAAACGGCTACTACCTTTGTAGCAGTTTCTTCCAACTGCTACAAATTTTGGTGCAACAAATTTGCATGGCGGGAAATGAAAAATGAAAATTTGGCTCCATTTTTGTAGCGGTTAGGTACTAAATTGAAAAAGTAATTTTTAAAAAAATGGCGCCAAAAGTTAGTAGCGGTTTGTGAATCGCTACTAATATCATATGAAATTTCAAAAGTGGTGTCAGAAATTTAATCCCATTTTTTTTTAATTTTGTAGCCGTTGTAGTTCTTAAAACCACTACAAATATTTTGTAAAATTTTTAAAAAAATTATACAATTATCTGTTTCCATTTTTATAATATTGGATTAAATAATTTATTATTTAAGTAGTTTAGCTAATAGTAGTTATTATTTAAAAAGAACGATTAAATTAAGTTGGATAAGTATACACTTGATATTGGTAATATTATTGAGGATATGTAGGTAATAAGAAATTATTATGTTGTCTGCTACAATATGGTTATCATTATGTAAGGAAAATAGGAAACTGTCAAAAAATGTAGGGAAATAATATTGAAATGAAAGAATTAAAAAACTTTTTACCATATTTGATCACCTTATGTAGCCTCTCAGCTCTTAGAAACAAATTTGTAAATGAGAGAAAACGAAAGAGAGGAAGGGTTGAAAGAAATGGGGAAGTGTTTGAAATAAGGTGTGGAGGGGATATTTATAGGAATCTGCATAATACCTATAGCGGTTAATGTGATGAGTGTTGTAGTGATTTATTTTTGTAGTAGTTATTGTGATGTTCTTTATAGCGGTTGTTGCATTCGTGGTAGTTTTGTTTGATTTTGTAGTGGTTATATAACCAATCCAAATATTGTTTTGATTTTTTTAATAAA
This sequence comes from Inga leiocalycina, assembly GCA_963242795.1. NCBI lineage: Eukaryota > Viridiplantae > Streptophyta > Magnoliopsida > Fabales > Fabaceae > Inga > Inga leiocalycina. The sequence continues at coordinate 64,422,590 of OY725320.1, forward strand.
AATATACATTAAAGTTTACAAGAACAAAAAAAAGCATAATTTGTTTAATCATTCTTCATCTCCATCCATACAAAAATTGTATGAAGAAATTGTTAGTGTGGTATTATTTTATACAAAAATTAAATTTAAATGAAAGGTCTGGTAGGCGATGTTAACACCATCACCTATGTTGTAAAGGTCTCCAGGCTTTAAATAAACTACCATATGCTAATCCTTATACTTCTCGTCCTCACAGAATAAACCTGGTATGTCTTTGAGGCAAGAATATACGGCTCATCATCTTCAAAATGACAAGTGTGAATTGGCTATGAGAAATTTATAGATGTGATGCCTAAGTCATCAGTTGTGAGTCCCTGGGAAGTAGTCGTATCTGCCCATAAACACTTTAACAACGTCATTGTGAAACGACCTTGGTAATTTAGTTCGACGATAGCAAGAAGCTTTCTATAGTAAGGGACACCGCCGAACTGCATGTTGGAATTGCTGCTGCTCACATAACTCCTTGTCCCAAATGTGCCATAAATACTCAAATTTTGAGTTTGCAATTCTTGATCTCGTGAAACCGTACAAAACTTGAAACTATTGACATTGTATGTTGTAAACCTTTTTGCATGGTCAAGATGGCCAATTGTGAGAGCTCTGAAATCTGGTGAGTGCAGGTTATGGTCATTTAGTATTCTATGTGCAAATTAGCTTGGGAATTCTCTATGGACTATTTTGTCAACTTTGGAGGATGTTTGTGTATGGATCTTGAGTTGACGCTTCACATAACTTTTGAATTCCCTGCAATTAATCATGGGAAGGAGATCATGAAATGTAAGTACAAAATGTTACAAAAGATATAAAATAACATATGAGTGTACAATTCTTACTACAGGAAATGTTCAACTTGAGTGTAATTAATCAAGACATGTCTATGTGCTTGCAGCTTCTCAATTACTGTTAGTTTGAAGTTCTCAGTTTCTCCAACTGGTTTACAACCACGAGGGATTAACAACTCTCATGATGTTGGCGCAGGTTCAGGATAATTGTCTATACTAGGTGGTTGGTTTAAATCCATCTCAATGTCATCAAAGTACCTTGAACAGAAATACAAGATCTTATCCCTTAAATAACCTTAAGCTATAGAACCTTCTGGCCTCGACTTATTCCTTACATAAGATTTTGTTACAACCAGTTGGCACCCAAGAGGGGGTGAATTGTGTGTAAGATAAAAATTTAAGAACTTTGAAAATCTTTTTATATCTTATTGAAAACAATAAGTATGAAAGTAATGAATTATGAATCAATAGTCATATTAAATAATATATGCTGGAAATATAACAGCTAAGGGAAGAGAATAGGCAAACAGTGATTTATCCTGGTTTGGTCCAATCTGTGATGGCCTACGTCTAGTACCCAGGCTCCTCTTAAGATTTTCAAATACACTATCTTCTTATTTAATCTGGGCGCAAGAAAAGCCTCTATAATTTCATAAGTTTAGTCGGGTACTTGTGAAACCTTTTACAAATCACTCACTGAAATACTCTCTCTTACGGCAAGTCTTATGAGTAGAGCAATCCTGAAGACCTTCCTCTCCTGTTTACCCATGCAAGTCTTACGATAAGCAACGTTCTCTCCTGCTTACACCCCTATAAGTCTTATGAGTAGCAAAGTTCTCTACTGCTTGCACCTTGTAAGTCTTACGAGCAGAAAGTCTTACTGGCAATTCTCTCTACAGCTTTTCCCGTAAGAAAATCAACCCTCTCAAGGTCCCTCTACCTTGAGATCAATTCAGAAATACAATTGAAAGTGTTTACAGACTCTCTCATAGAGTAGAATAATGCTCATTGAAGTACAATACAAATAATCACTCTCACATGTATATGATCTAGAATATAGATAAGAATAGAGAGTGTTTGGGAAGAAGTGGATGACTCATGATATTTGCATATTGGTGTCGTTGCTCTGTTCGCTCGTCGTCTTCTTCTCTTCTCTAAATGCTACCATATTTATAGATAAGTTATAGAAGATAACCGTTATAAGCATTTGTCCGTTGGAGTCCCATTGCTTTGTTTGACTATTGAGTGCATTTGAATAACAAGCCACTATAAAATGTCCGTTGCAGAGCGGAGCATCTTGTGGAAGAGCGAGATGATTCATTATGAATTGTATGTCAAATTGTGGAGTGGGATGTTCCGTTATGAAACTGAACATCATGTTATGGAGCGTTTGTGTTTCAGACATTCGTTCATGGTGGGTCATCTTTTGTCGTGGTAGGTAGCCGATATTCGGTGTGTAATGATGCCGCCCGCCAAAATTGACTCTTTCATTTGAATATGTAATGTCAATGTTAAATTTCCTATTTCACACTACAAAATGCTTAATCACTAATATGATGAAGTGTTAGTTATGGGTATGTTGGATCATTGGTCAAAAGATGAATTTTTGGTTTCTGAGACTCATCACTTCGAGAGACGATATTTGCCATGAGTGACCTCCATACTTGAAGATGCAATCCGAATGTTTAATCCCTTGTTTCTTACTTGAAATATATGTTAATTAATGTTTATGTATAATAACAAGTGAAAACATAGTGAATAAATAACCTTTAACCATATTAAGATTGTTTGCTACAACTCTATAATGCATTATACTTCTGTCCCCGTTTTATTTTCATGTTGTGTTTTAATCCTTGTTTGATCACCTGAAAAATACTTAAACACTAATATGATGAGGTGTTAGAGTGATTAGAATCAAGAAAAATAAGTTCTACAATTATTCCTATGATTTTCAGAAGATACGTAGCATTGCTATGTTATTCCTACAATTATTCCTATGATTTTCCGAATGTTTAATCTCCTGTTTCTCACTTGAAATATATGTTAATTAATGTTAATGTATAATAAAAAGTGAAAACATAGTGAATAAATAACCTTTAACCGTATTAAGATTGTTTTCTACAACTCTATAATGCATTCAACTTCTGTCATCGTTATATTTTCATGTTGTGTGTTAATCCTTGTTTGATCACTTGAAAAAATGCTTAAACACTAATATGATGAAGTGTTAGAGTGATTAGAAGGAAGCAAAATAAGTTATACAATTATTCCTATGATTTTCAGAAGATACGTAGCATTGCTTTGTTTTTCCTGGAAGTGCTTCTCAGAAGTGCACTTGCACTTTGTGCCAAACACTTTCAATCTCACACTTGCAAGACTCGAATATAAATACGGACATCACTGGAGTGCAACATCTCTCACTTGATTGTTGCTGAAATTCTTCCACTTCGCATCCACTTCTGGAACATACTCGCTTGATATTTGCAAGAGTGAGATTTCTCACTCGCGAGTGTATTGAGCTCTCACTCGAGTGTGAATGGCCTCACTTGAGTGAACATGTATATTGCACTATGAATTTGAGCTTCTGGGCAACACTCGAATGATATTTTCCAAGATTGCGTTTTTGGACTCACGGGTGATGTGGGGCCATGTCAAATTCAATTTTTTCATTTGATTCAAAATATGGAAAAGGATGTACCATAAGAAAGCTCTTGTCATATGCATTCCAATGCAAAAAGAATCAGCTCTAAACTCCTTGTATTCTGCAAGTTATGATTAAACAAGTGTCTATCGCACTAGACCGCACAAGCATCAACTTCCAAAAGGCATATCTCCTAGAATATAACTTCAAATTAGGCAAGTTACCTATCCATAGAAATACCTTTGAGTATAGTTTCATATGGCACTAGTTTCATCTCAATCCGATATGTTGTTTGTGAGTTATGGCTAGAATACCAAACATGTCTTGAAAAGTGATGGTGATTTCAGTGTCATCTTCCACAATTCATATCTCTTTCATCTGAGCTTCTTTCAATGTGCTATTAGTGCATATTTTTTGTGTTGTGAGTCTTCTTTTATATGCCACTGGTTTTAGTCGATTCGACATGTGGTTTGAGAGATATGGCCAAAATACTGGACCTCTACAGGCAGAATGAAAAAAAAGGTTGAACAGAGTATCCCCGATATTCAAGTGTGTTCATCCTGCACTCGAGTGTCACTTGAGTGCAACACCTTTGACACTCCAGTGTTGAGCACACACTCGAGTGTAACTCCTCTAAAAGTTCCATAATTCATATATAAGTCATTTTAGCTTTGTATTAACCCATACCAACCATCATTTGATCATAGAAACCTCCAGTATCACTTCTAACAACTTAAATCTTGATATTCTCACCAGATCTTGTAATTTCTTCTTTCTTCAAAATATTTCTTCTTGATTTCCTTCTTGAGGATCATTCTCCATAAGCCAATTAAGATATCTTCTTTATTTTCTTAACTACCTTCAATCTTCTTCTTTCTTTGCCTAGCTAATCTTCAATCTTCTTGTTTCTTTGCTTGACTAACCTATAAGATATGTAATAGTAAACATAGTAATTAGTCAACGAAATATATTATAAAATTTTTGCTCTTATCATTTCATATCTATATTTGACATCATCAAAACTAATAATATCTAACAGATTTCAATTTCCTTAGTAACCTACAAAGTAAAGAAGGAAAAATGATACTAAAAGCTAAAAAGGGCAACTAGCAAACATAGGAACTAATAATGAATACCTCTCAATAAGATAGATTCATCAATATTGAACTAGGCTGGTGAGCTTTGTTTCATGAATAAGGTAGATTGTAAGGTGAACCATCATAGTGAAAAAGGACGGAGGAAAGATCATCTCTAAATGACAAAGTATAAGAATGATTTTGGACTGCAGCTGATCAAGCTCCTTAACGATCAAAACCTTGGAACACAATTTCTGAAAGAAAGAACAAAGTTGCACAAAAAATGATGGACACATAGGGCTGAAGTAAATTCTTTATAGCCAACAGAAGTAACTGTTGCATAAGAATATGTGAGTTATGACTCTTCAGGCCAGCAACCTTTTAAGCCTGCATGTCAATACATCATGAAATGTTACTTGAATACCCATTAGTAACTTTTATTTTCTTCAACATCACGAGGAAGACTTCCTAGTTCAGTTTTGTGAGGGTGAACTTTGTAGGTTGAAATTTATCATGCTCTTTAGATACACGCCTTCACGAATTCCAATGCATGTAAATCTTTCCTCACTTGATGATAATCATTTGACTTGCTAGGCTCGTTAAGCAACGTATATAGCACATTGTCGCATACATTTTTTTCAATGTGCATGACATCAAGATTATGATGAATTAAATTAGATTTCCAATATGGAAGAGTGAAGAGAATACTTATCTTCCTATATTGATGAGGCATAGAGCAGAAGTCCTACCCATCTTTCACCTTGCTTTTACTGTATCATCACTTTTTCTAAACTCGAATTCAACATCCTTAAGCTGCTATAAGATATCTACATTAGATAAAGTCTAAAGTGATCCTTTTTTTCTGGTTTCCCATTGAAGTGATTTCATTGCGATCTAAACTTGTGCTTTCCATCAAGAAACCACTAATACCTCAAGAAGCACCACTTTCAGCTGTGGGGAAGGCGCACTGAGTCAGAGTCAAAATTTTAAGTTGGACACGCCGACCCAGTATGTACATTCAACCCGGAGAACATTCCCAGCTAGGAAAGTCACTAATCGTCCACTTAAGACCGCATACAAGTTGAACAATATCTTCCCGTACGTGCCATGTCTCAATACCGACATTGCATAGGGCAAGAAATTCTACAATAAGCGATAGGAGATACACATCGATGTCATTATCCAGTGCCTTTTTGCCTGGAATGATCATAGACAAAATGAAGGAGCTTTGTTTCATACACATCCAGGGGTAAGTTGTAGGGAACTAAGACTATAGGCCAAATACTGTAACTTGTGCTAAGATTCCTAAATAGATTGAAACCATCGATTGCCAAAGCAAGCTGAACATTTCTAGGGTCAGCCATGAAAGATGGAAAGTCTTTGTCAAACATTTTCCAGGCATCTGCATCCCGAGGATATCTTAATTTACCATCTTCATTCTTATCAACCTCATGCCACCTCCTGTGCTCTGTTATTTTGGATGACATAAATAATCTTTGTAACCACAGCTTCTAAGGAAAGTACCTGAGAATCTCTACAGGTTTCTTCTTCTGCTTTTTCCCCTTCTAAATTGTCTTGTACCTTGATGTGTGACATCACTTACAAGTCTCCTTACTGGCATCATCTCCCCAATATAGCATACAATCATTGGGGAATGCATCAAATTTTTCGTAGTTCAAGTCTAATGTGTTAATAATATTCTTGGCCTAGTAGACTGTTATGGGAATCTCCGCATTAGGGAACGCATCTTGTAATAATTCCAGTAACATCGATGTTCCCTTATCTGTGATTCCACACAAGCACTTGATATGATACAACTTGATCAAAAAAGATAATTTAGAGTATTTTCGACAACGTTTATATAAAGGATGATTTGCTTCATCCATTAAGCTAAAAAAATCTTGAGCTGCTTCATTCCTCAAGAGGACCGGCTCTGAACCCTACACTTCATTGAAGTTGTCATCTTGAAAACTAAATGCATCACGTATAACGTCATTAATAAGATCATCTTCATTTGCTTGAACTTCTACTTGTGAACTTCGAGGAAGAGCATCACCATATCTCATACCGGTCTTCTCACTATGAACTCCCCATAACGTATAGTCTTATTAGAAAGGCTTTATAAGTAAATATCCCTTAATAGCTTGTCATTCATGCCACTTCTTGAACTTGCATCTCTGACATGAACAAATGATCTTGCCATTACAGCTGGCGTGAGAGTATGCGAAATCCAAGAAATTGTTTAATCCTTATAAATAGTCTAGAGAATTGCGTGGCAACCTGTAACACTCTAGTTACATTATCATTTTGATAAGTCTTTTGTAATGAATTTGGACCACTAAGTGACATTTCTTGACAACCAATTTCAAATTCCAACTCCAATACAGGATTCGAACTTACACTTGAAAGGGTTTTCTGAATAACTTAAAAATTTTTAAAGATTATTCACCATGGTTCCCTACTCATTATGACTCATATTTCCTTAATTCTCTTTATTATCTTAATTAGAATGATTCCTTGTTCATTTTTATGTATGAAAGGTTTCTTAACTAATGGGCTTGTACTGTGCTATTACCTACTTCTAATTCAATTATTACGTTTGGATAATTAATTCAATCATCATTCGGGTTATACAGTTATCTATTGTAAATATATTAATTTACACAACAGACTAGTGTGTGGATACTTATTCTCTTCTTCATTGCAACCTCTTTCCTAGATCAACATCCTGCACTCCTCTTTTATGCTCAGCTGACTATATGGTTGGTCAGGGAGGGTGAGATTTGGGGGAATCTCAGTTGCAAATATTATAGACAATACACTCAAGATGAATACTAGTACATGATATGCTTGCCTTATATAGGCTCATGTTCATGTAATGATATTCTGCATGCTCAATGTTTCATGCAACATACTTATGGCCACAGTAAAAATAGAAACAGAGCTTCATTTATTCATATATGCTTCACATAATCAAGTAAAGTAATATAGCAAATCAATACACAACATAAACATCACATACATGCAAGTAAGTAAGTTCACTACCTTTTGTCTTTGAGTCCCTTTTTTAGTACTTTTTCTTCCAACCATTGAAGTTGCTTCTTCTTTGTAACCTCATGACCCTAGATATATAGCCACAATATTAGAGTCATGACAAATAAATGTCTAATGGGCTACTTTAGCCTCTAGGACTTGTCTTTATTATTTGGGTCTATACTTGTCTCCAATTTTAATAACCCAAGACACATTGGTTGATTAACTTTGAAGTTAACACATTAGGCCCAGTGGATATTTAATGAACCCACACTAGCTTTATGGACTTTACTTAACCATTGAAGTTCAAATTAATTTTGAATTATGCTTACTTTCTTATTTTCACACTATTCCAAAAAGTTGGCAGATTTTTCCCTTAACTTTGAAAAATCATAACTAATTCTAGAAAAATCCAATTGCAGTGGTTAAAACTTCTATGTGACCCTCATTAAGTTTATTTTAAGGGAAAAATAATAGCTACTACTAATTATAGGGATAATTTTCTAAGAAACATCAACAGCACAATTGGTCCAGAGAACATTACAAATTTGATGCCTGACTTCAAAAATTCATATCTCATAATCTACAAGCCCAAATGACACATGTTATATATCAAATTAAAACTTATGTATATTTTAAATCAGGAAAGTTTCATGGCTATTGGAGAAGATTTGGTCATTCAAAAACTCATTCCAAACTCGCTGCCTTTAGAAAACAAATTCACACAGCTTTAAACATAAGCTTCCAAAATAATCATAAATCATCATTTAACCATAAACACATGATTAAACATAAAAAATACCCTTGGCTGAAATATGAACAGTACCCCACCCCCATAAAAACACATCTAAACAACAAACCAATTGATTCAAAATGAAGCCCACGCTTACCTTTACGTGTTTTGCCAATTGGTTTAGAAATCTGTCAGCACTCCGGCCTGCAAGATGGTACCAAACCCTCCAAATGAAAATCTAAAACCATAGAAATGTTGCTCTCACTGAGAGGAACAACATTACAGAATACTCAAGGAGCTAGAAATACCGAATTAGGGGTGGAATCGGCTTTAGAGCGTAAGAACAGTTACTATTCATCTACCTTCTCTCTTCTTCCATTTTTCTTAACATTTTTTGGGATTGGCTCCAAATTTTGGGGTATTTGGCTGAAAATATATGGCCCTTAATGAGTCTTAAAAGTTGTTTGACACGTGTCAAAATTCTGTGGTGCCATTTGTCCGATGATCCACTAGTTCAGTGACACATGTCACTTGCTATAATAAAGTGGGTCCCACCTTTTTTCTTAGGCCTTCAGCCATCCAACTTGTCATGGATAGTGAGGGTCAAATGATTTTCCCCTGACTCTTGGATTCAATGTTTGAGAAAGTCAAGTACACGATCAGGGCAGAGACCAGTGAATTTCCATGGCTTAAGTGACATGTGACACCTCATGAGTGTGCCAACACAAAAGGCAAAAAGGTGGTGTAATGATGTGGGACACTTGTCACCGCCTTATTTGGCCAATACAAAAGTGGCTTTGTACTTTGTCATGATTAAGGGACACATGTCATGTTCTTATTTAGCCAACAAAAAAGGTGTTTCATCATGAGTCATCATTACGTACTTTGTTAGCATTATTTTAATTAAGTTTCTTTATCGGTGTATACTCGGGATTCTACTTGGGAACATGGCATGCATACTGAGGCACAAAAGATGACACTAGGTTGAAGTATGTGTGTGGGCCCTACATGGAACTACATACCGGTGTCTACTTAAAAAACGTAGGGTACATATGTCTGCCCCAAAAATACCATTTGCATACCTATACCGGCCTATTTTACCCTACTAATTCGTCCCTTACCTCATGACATAGCTGGGTGGCGTCTTCTACCTACCCAATATATGTGTCATGTGCACATCTATATTGATACTTTGATCCTTTTACCTATACGTATTGGGCCCTTAGCTCAGTAGGACTGGATCATATTGTCTCCTTAAGTTTTTCTATCTGTCAAAATTCTTGGGAGTCTTCCAAAATTGGGTTTAGTGTTTGCCTAATATAGGCATATCCTCAAGTCTCTAGGTCCAAAATTTAGGATATTACATAACCTGATCCATGGCTTATCCATAGCTAGTGAGAAAATTTAGTAAAGAAGATAAGTGAATAGAGGATGACGGGTGACTGGAAGCTTGTATTCAAATTCTCCAACATTTAATATTTTGTAGTGGTTCTAAAACTGCTACCAAGTAGAAGTTTGTAGCGGTTATAGTTAAATAAATCGCTACAAAATATGAGGATCGTTGGTGGGATATGAAATTCAAATTTCAAATGTTGGACACTTTGTAGTAGTTAAATCAAAACAACTGCTATGAATATGTATGACCATTGGTGGGAATTAACATATGCAAATTAATGATTTTCAATTTGTAACAGTTTCTTAACAAAACCGTTACAAATGTGCAAGTCAGTTTGTAGCGGATGTGCTGTATAACCGCTACAAATGTACAAGGGCAGGATTCAAATTTTCAAAATTCAAATTGAGATTTTTTGTAGCAGTTGTTGTAATGCCCCAAATTCTATTCACCAATATACATTGTAAATATGTGGAAATATTCAATAAAATGGAAGGGTGAATTTTAAAGGATGTAATTTTGTGACCAGTGAAAATCCCTGTGAGGCAGTGAGTTTGTCAGGTGATTTGGAAGAACAAATGGTGTTCAAAAGTTATGAAATTTTACAACATAAAATTAGACATCCTAAGCTTTAATTTGACAGGTTATTGGTAATTTTTGGAGCTGTATACAAAAAGTTATAAATTTTTGAAGTTAGCCCAAAAAATTATATATTTTCTGGAATAGTATCGAAAGAATTTAATTATGGGAATTTTGGTGCTTCCAAGTGGTAAAGGGCTATATTTTTCCTTGAAACTAGACTCAATAGGGGTTCTATAGCCTTTAGAATCACTCCAATACGATGTCTACAAATTTAGTTATGACTTTGCAAATTTGGAGAGAAAATCTGCCAGAATTTCCAATAAATCTGAAAATTAATTAAATTAAGGGAAAATTATGAGATATTTTGAAAAATCATCTCCTTCCCTTCCCTGCCCATTTCACGTTAGTTTTGGCTGCCAAATAGAGAGAGAGAGAGAGAGCTTGAGAGAATTTGTAGAAAGAATGAGGAGAAATTCGCCAAGTAAGCTTGATTTCTTCAGCGATTTACCTTCTAACCTGTATAATCCTTTCTCTAAGCTTCTCTTCTACATGATTCAAGGTTGTTAAAGCAGAAATTTTGAAGGTTTGGAGCTAGGGTTTTTGGCTAAAGAGAGGGAAAAGCCAGACCGAAGCTAAGGTGACTTCCTAAACTTCAATCTTTGGTTATTCTGGTTGCTGTAGATAATTTAATCGGTGGATTTCTATTGCATTTACTTTGATTGTAAATTTAGGAAGGGTGTGCCCTAGGTGTTATGCTACCAAAATTGAGTCTAAATAGTGGTTTTAATGTAATTAAATAGTTAATAAAGTGGTTAGGAGTAGCAAAGAGCAAGTTTGCGAAGTCAAAATTGGAAAATCCCAAATATTCCTAGAGAATCTTAGGTTTCGGCAAGTCCAATTCATAGGGTTAGGGTTATATTTTGATGTTTTGATGATTCTATTAAGTTCGTGAGGGAAAATTAGGTGGGGTTATAGTTGACCACTTTTCCATTACAGCCTTCAAAAGCATAATTACCAAAACACCCCTAAAATCCTAAAATAGGGATGCCAAGGGTTTTCTTGTCTTTTAGCAGTGAATTTGATAATTCTGAGTCTAAAAATGGATTCCTTGGGTAAAAATATGTTAGAATAGTCCAGGTCAAAATTTTGAGAAAAGTATGGTCGAACCAGGTACGACAGGGCCGGGCCGGGTCCCTTAGGGAATTTTGGTAAATTTTCACAATAGGCTTATATAACCATTATAAACACTATGGAAGTGCCAAAAATGGTACATGAATGAGTTTTAACCTAATTTTGTACATTTGATATTTTAAGACTAAATTGAGAGCCCAGATGTTGGCCCGCTTTACGAAACACACGTTTCGAGGTGAAAAAGGGTTAAGGTAGTAACTTTATTCCTCATACACTATGCCAATGTTTATATGCTTTGTATATGACATATTCTGTTATGTGTTATACACAGTGCACACTGATGAATAGTGCATATGGGCAGTACTTATGGGTACACTGATATACCCAGTCGACGACTGAGGTACGCGAATGTGTATGGGTTACAACTGTGGTTGGGTCTGAACACATTTTTGACTAAATTGAGTTTTTTCGGATAATATTACATTTCTAGTATTTGGCATAATAACATTTCCTAACTATTTGGCATATTTACATTATCTGGCATATTACATTTCTAAACACATTTCCCAGTAGTAACAGATAATATTACATTATCTGGTATTTGACATATTTATTTATTGCATATTCTATGAATGATTATCTGTTACTACTAGGATTTATTAGAATCTCACCCCATTTTATAAACAAAAATATGCCAGTGGGAACTAGTGGATTCAAAGGCAAGGGTGCAGATATGGGGAATTGACAAACAAGGATATCGAGGCAAGAATGAGGGTTATATGTAGTTATATTTGAATATTATGGGTAAAATTGTAAATATTATCGAATTTTGCATTGTTGATTCCTGTATGTAAATAAATACTTTTATCAATATATTGGTACTTTTTCTGTATGCTTGTGGAATTGGTCTTCATCACTTTGCACATATTGAAATAGACATAGGTGTTGACATTATTGGTATCAGAGCCCAAGCAATTTTGGCAGAGCTTTAAAGTGGTTTTGGCATTATCAGAATGGTATACTGATTTGGTTTTATTTACATAGTGATAGGACATCATAAGAAGTGATAGCGAGCCATATGAGGGGTCAGAGGCATCAGTCAACCAAAGCCCGCCAATGCAGTGTATACCAGACGGATAGCTCTTTATTGAATACTATGCATCTAGGGGTCTCCGTATGATACGGACGGTAAGGAAGAGTGTGCCGGTATTACCAGTATATGGATCGGAGCCAAGGCTGGCATCGTTAGTAGAGTTATAAGTTGGGGAGACAGGAGAGGATCCAGAGGAGGACCTAGATAAGGATCCGGAGGAGTATCCAGAGAATTTGCTGAGTGATTGTAAGTCTTGGGCAGAGCCAATGTAGGTGCCATATGATCTACACTTGGACCTAGAGTTAAGGTACTATATTAGGTAGATAGCATAAAGTGCTATGGGAACATGATACACCCAGAGGCTAGTATCTAGTGTTCCTGTGAGGTGTAGAGTCACTGTATTGGATTCAGATGTAGCTAGAGATCGCATTGCCTGATGAATTCTAGGTCCACACCACCATGTATTTCTTCTCAGCTTAGCATATTGGAACCAACAGAAGATTCTTATCATTCAGCAGGGCCCAAGCGCGAACTTCTGGATGTTTCTAAGACATATCAGAAACCTAGTATAGAAGTTTATGTATATTGGGTCATATAGGGCTACGCAGTATATTTTGGTGACCAGAGCTGACTGGTATGTATTTAAGACAGGGGCGGTCAGGTAGTACCGATGGGCTAAAAAAGATTTAATCAAGTTAGTGTTTTGGGAGGGTACATAGAAAGTTGATCGTGCTCGACCTAGGGTAATCTAGGATTGGTGACCCCCTGGGAAGTTGCATGAACTTAGAATTTTGAAATTTAAAAAGGATTAGTATGTCATGTATAGTAGTTTATAGGTTGTGTAATGTTTCAATCTTTCTATAACTACTGTAAATAGTTGATGTATGCTATATATGACATATCTATATATCTTGACTTTTATAAAATGAAAAAGATGCCCTTCTTATATGAAATATAATTTTTCTTTATTTTCATGTAGTTTGAAATATATAGATGATGCATAGTAGAGTTTGTTGTCGAGGCCGAGTTGGAGGAAGGACCGAAGGTAGAGCTGGAAATAATAATGAGGAAGATCAGGGTCCTAGACCAGATCCATTCCAGTAGCAAATGTTGGCTATGCTCACGTAGCAGCAAGCTATAATAAATGAAATTAAAAGAGAGTTGAGGGAAGTACAACTTAAGCAAGATCACCTAGAAGACTGCCAAGAAGAGTTAGTCAGAGGGAAAAGTGAGTAAGAACTACATGAAGAACCCCCACCAGAGGAAATTTTACCAAAACCTGAAATAGACACCCAAACCTGGTTGAGCAGGTTCAGCAAACAATAGCCTCCTATATTCTGAGGAAAGTTTGACCTATAGATTGTAGAGGACTGGTTGTCCTGCTTGGATAAAATTTTCAGTATGCTATGGTGCCCAGATGGATTAAAGCCTTATTAACCATATACAAGCTGAAAGGTGACGCAGACCGGTAGTGGAAAAACACAAAGCTAATTTTGAGGGGAAGGAATATTCGAATCACCTGGGAATTATTCTAAGAGAAGTTCAACGAGAAATATTTTTTCCTTTCCATCAGACGAGAAAAAGAGAAAGAGTTTTTAAGCATCCAACAATAGGACTGGAAGAGTTTTGAGGACTATCAGTCTTGGTACATTCGGTTATCTCAATATTCAGCATACCTCAAGCTTCATGATAATGAAGAATGGAGTACTGATATGTTGATTGAGGGACTGAGACCAGAGTTAAAAGAGAAACTAGTTTTGCAATATTTCACTGAGTTTAACAAAGCAGTGGAAGAGTGTCATTACATCGAGAAACACATGTTGAGCTTGGCTGCCAAAAACAACAGTAAGGATACTTCTGGAAGAGGTAGATCATCTTATAAATGAAAAGAACCAAGTGAACCACCCAGGAGTAGTGATAAGAAACTATACCAAGCTGGAGGTCATTCAAATCAAAGATCCCAATAAGGCAGAACTTGTTGGGTTTGCTAGAAACCACACCATCTTAGCAGAGCATGTAATGGCTCTCCATTATAGTAAGACTTAAACCGGCCCAACAATTGTTATATCTGCGGTAGGTGGGGGAATTATGCTAATAATTGCCCATAAAAGCAGCAACGTCCTATTGAGCCTAGACCAAGAGTACAGGCAGAGCTTATATGATTCCTCAGGAGGAGGCCCAGAAATATCCTGAACCGACTCAAGGTATGATTTATTATAATGGTTGTTCAACATAATTGATGCATGATTCATGGGCTAGTCATTTATTCATTTATGGTATATACTTGTGTGAGACAGCTAGGCCTAAGAGTACATAACCATTCTGATGCTCTGGTTGTGTTTATACCCACGGGTGTTAAAATTGTCATGGCCAATGATTGTCAAAACTATATGATAAAGGCCGAGGGGCATGAATCAACTACAGATTTGGTATTTTTTTTCCATACAATCGGAAGATGGAACAATATTTGAAAACTGTACTGAACATACTAGGATTTATGCAAATATAGGATTTGACTTCAGAAGCTAGATTTCTGGGTCGTATAGTCTCACAGCAAGGAGTCTTGATGTATCCTTACAGGGTGGAAGTAGTACTGAGCTGGAAGAGGCCAGAGACTGTATTTGAAATACGTAGTTTTCTGGGTTTTACCGGATATTACAAAAGATGCATACTGAATTTCTCCATAATAGTTTTAAAAAAATCTCAACATTATTTGTGGGACTGTAACTGGAGACGGTCTTCAATAAGCTAAGATGAAAATCAATGTCAACATCGATATTGATAATCCCAGATCTACTGTGGACCTTTGTTGTTCTTATTGATGATAGAGGCAGGATTGGGAAGTATTTTAATGCGATATGGCCATATAATAGCTTATGCATCTAGAGAATGGAAGCCTCAAGAAAAACAAATTTAATTAGTATTCCATACATGATCTTGAGTTAACAGCAATTGTGTTGCACTGAAAATATAGAGACGTACCATTATGGTGCTACTGTAGTTCTGTACTACGGCCATCAGGATTTGAAGTATTGATATAATCAAAAAGAACTGAAAATGAGAAAGTGTTACCTGGAAGTTATAGTTGTACAAGTGTGGCAAATTTCAGGGATGAAATTTATTTAAGTGGGGGAGAACTGTAACACCCTAGATTAAATTCACCAATATACATTATAAATATATGGAAATATTCAATAAAATGGAAGGGTGAATTTTGGAGGATGTGATTTTGCAGCCAGTGAAAATTCCTTGTGAGGTAGTGAGTTTGTCAGGTGATTTTGGAAGACCAAACGATACTCAAAAATTATAATATTTTACAAGATGAAAGTAGACATCTTAAGCTTTAATTTGATAGGTTATGGGAAATTTTTAGAGATGTGTACAAAAAGTTATGAGTTTTTGAAGTTAGCCCGAAAAAAATTTTGATTTTCTAGAATAGCATCTAAAGAATTTAATTTTGAGAATTTTATTCTTCCAAGTGGCAACGGGCTATATTTTTCCTTAAAATTAGACTCAATAAGGGTTCCATAGCCTTTATAATCACTCCAATAAGATGTTTACAAATCTAGTTATGCTTTTTCAAATTTTGGGCAGAAAATCTGCTAGAATTTCCAATAAATCCGAAAATTAATTAAATTAAAGGAAAATTATGAGATATTTGTAGAAATCATCTCCTTCCCTTTCCTGCCCATTTCACATCAGTTTTGGTTGCCAAATAGAGAGAGAGGGCTTGAGAGAATTTGTAGAGAGAAGGAGGAGAAATTCGCTAGGTAAGCTTGATTTCTTCAGCGATTTACCTTCTAACCTGTGTAATCCTTCCTCCAAGCTTATCTTTTGCATGATTCAAGGTTGTTGAAGCAGAAATTTTGAAGGTTTAAAGCTAAAGTTTTTAGCCAAGAGAGGGAAAAGCCAGACGAAAGCTAAGGTAACTTCTTAAACTTCAATCTTTGGTTATTTTGGCTACTGTAAATAATTTAATAGGTGGAGTTCTGTTGTATTTGCTTTGTTGTAAAATTTATGAAAGGGTGTGCCCTAGGCGTTATGCTACCAAAATTGAGCCTAAATGGTGGTTTTAACGTAATTAATAGTTAATAAAGTGACTAGAAGTAAAAAGGAGTGAGTCTACGAAGTTAAAATTGGAAAACCCAAAATTTTCCTGGAGAATCTTGGGTTTCGGCTAGGTCCAATTTAGGGGGTTAGGGTTGGATTTTTATGTTTTGATGATTCCATTACATTTAAGAGGGAAAACTAGGTGGGATTATAGTTTATCACTTTTCTAGAAAAACCTTCAAAAGCATAATTACCAAAACACCCCTGAAACCCTGAAATTGAGGCTCTTATCTTTTGTCAGTGAATTTGGCAATTCTAAGTCTGGAAATAGATTCTTTGGGCAAAAATATGTAAGAATGGCCCAAGTCAAAATTTCAGGAAAAGTACGGTCGGACTAGGTACACAGGGCTGGGCCTGGTCCTCGGGGGCATTTTGGTAAATTTCACAATAGGCTTATATAACCACTATAAACACTATGGAAGTGCCTAAAATGGTACATGAATGAGTTTTAACCTAATTCTTGTACATTTGATATTTTAGGACCAAATTGAGAGCCCAGACATTGGCACGCTTTATGACACACACGTTTCGAGGCGAAAAAGGGTTAATAGGGCTAATGACTCCAAAAGTGAATATAATTATTGTTAAATAAACACTTTTGGAGAGTGCAATACGAATTGTGAATTGGGTATGTTTTAATTAGAGCTTAACCTTGTATTTAAGCTCAATTATGGATTAAGACCTAAATTGAAATTAGATGGAGGAAGGGCGCATAATATGGTGAAATGGAACGATAAAATGTGTTTAGTAGTGATTCAAGAGAAATTACTATAGTTAGGGGCAAAATGGGAGAAAGAAAAGTTACCGACTAATTAGTCAGCTACCGTAGTGGGAGTTTATGAATTACTTGGAGCTATTGTTAAGTGTTTAATTGCTAAAGAGATTATAAGAGAGTGATCCTATGCTTTCATGTGCATAGAGGAAGTGGATAGATGATGCCAAGTGTTAACATATGCACCCTTGATCATGGTTAAAAAGTCCACGATGAATTTTTAATTCATTTTCCCCCCTCTCATTTATTTTAGTCGGTTATGTATGGGCTAAAGAGGGAAGAGAAAATTGAATTCATCATCATTATAATCTCATCTTCTCTCTCTCCAAGCTTCCATTTTTGTCCCAACTCAAGGAAGAAAGAAAAAGTGGAAAGGTAAGGTTTTTGGCCTTGTAAATGGTTTTGAATGCTTAAATCCATTTCACTAATCTTGACCACCTTGATGAGAGCTTCATCTCTATGGTTTAAGATTTTTGAAAGGAGTTTGAGAGCTTTTGAAAAGTTGAAAGTCGGTGAATCAAGAAACAAGCTTGAGGAAGTGAAAGAGGTTAGAAATAACTTTCTTTTGGTATATATATTGTGCTCATAGGTTGAACTTTGAAATTTCTGTATTTTAGCCCTAATTTTCATGTCATTAGGGTCTTGTGTATTGCATGGTGTTTTGGTAGTAGAATAGGTGTCTTGTTGCATGGTTTGAACAATGAAATTGGTTTGGATCATTGAATGAAAAGTTGGTAATTTAGTGGTTTGTGTTGCAATGTGGTTGAAAACATAACATATGTGTATCTGATGTGAATTTGGTTGTTTTAGTGATCCCAATAGTTTCCTTATGAAAAATTTTATAGGAATAGGTTTGGTTGTTGATTTTGGAGCCATTGGACATATTGGTTGAAAATAGGAAATTTTGTCAAGTGTAAACTCTATGCAGGGCAGTCCGTTTGCATGGCAGTTTTGAATGTGTAAATGGTGTCTAAAAATTCTGAAACTTTCTAGTCTAATATTATACATGCAAATCTGTAAAATGGATATATAATGTATGTCTTTTCAATGTGTGTGCTGGAAGTTATGTATTTCCAAAATTTGGGGTTGAAATTGGAAGCTATTCTGGAGCAGTATGAGATTTTGTGTAATTATGTATTTTTGTGGTTATGAACAGTAGTGATTCATATTTTTCCTGTATATAGGACTTCAATAGCTTTCCGTAGGACTTGGGATCACCTCATTTCAATTTTTCCAGAATTAGTTATGATTTTTCGAAATTCAGCCAATAAGCAGAAATTTTCCTGGCCACAGCCAAAAGTTCCTGGGCACAGCCCAAAAGCTTTTGACTTACTTTTTGCTACAGCCGGAAAACTATTAGTCATAGTCAAAAAATTGCTAACCTCTTTTTGGCCATAGCCAAAATCTCTTGCCATAGCAAAAAACATTCTGAGCTATCTTTGGCTGTATAATACCCTGAATTCTGACACTTGAGGCTAGAGAAAAAGCCTGAAATAAGTGGACTGCTAAGCTCAAGTTTACATTTTGTGGCATCTTGTTTGTGAGGGTGGTTTGGAAGGGACCATCCCAATGTGAAATGATTTGTGAAACGGAAGCTATCATGAAGAAGCATCCGTAGTTTATTGTTTAAGTGGTGTAACAAATTTCAAGGACGAAATTTATTGAACGGGAGGAGAAATGTAATACCCCAAATTTTAACACTTGAGGCTAGAGAATAAGCCTGAAGTAAGTGGACTGCTAAGCCCTAGTTTAGCAGGATCCTATATTGCGATTAAGGGATAATGACTCCAAAAGCGGAGGTGATTAGTGATCAATGATCCTTTTAGAGAATTCAATGAGAATTGTGATCCGTATGTGTGTAGCCAGTGCCCAAACCCTACATTTAAGCTTATTTGTGTGTCAAAGCTTAAGATTCATTGAATGTGAAGGGGAGGGCGCATGGTATAAAGAAATGAGATATGAAATGTGTTTGGTGGTGATTCAGTGGGAATTGCCATAATTAGGGGCAAAATGGTAAAGTTACCGACCAATTAGTCAGTTACCAAAGAGGAAACTCATTGGTAACTTCAAGATCAATAGTTGAGATTGAATTGTGTAATAGATCAAAGGGTGGAATCCCATGTGGTGCGCTCATGTGAGCTCATAAGAGGTGTGTTGAGATGGTGACAAGTGGCATTTTGTGGACCCTTGGTTTTGGGTCAAGATTTCAACTCTCCCTTTCTCCTCTCTTCCTTTATTCAGCCAAGAAGCCATTTGGCCCCAAAAGCTGATCCTCTTCTTCATCATCTTCGTCTCTCTCTCCAACGCCATGGTCGACCAAGAGAGGGAGGAAAGATAAAAGAATAAGGTGAGTTTTGGCCTATTTGTGGTCCTCTAATGGCTAAATCCTCTTTACTAATCTTAATCATATTGATGAGAGCTTCATCTCTATGGTTTTAGATTTTTGAAAGGAGGTGCTTTAGAGCTTGTGGAATTTGGGAAAGATGAAGAATCAAGGAATTTTTTTGGGAAAAAGGAAGAGGTGAGTGTTTGCGCCCTTTTGATCTATTGATTGTGGTTTTTGGTGGAGTTTTGAGAATTTTGATATTTGCCTTGATTTTGTGTGATTTTGGAATTGGATTATTTGAATGGTGAATTGCGGTTAAATTGATGCCATAGTGTGTTTTGGTGTCATTGGAAGTGATTTGAGAATGTGAAATGGAAAGTGGTGCAATGTGTGTTTTGTGCTATGAATTGTGTGACATGTTGTGGAAACATGTCAATGTAATGTGAATTTGGTTGATTTGGTATTTCCAATGCATTCCTTGTTCAAAACTGTATAGGAATGGTGTTTGGTGTGAAATTGGAACCATTGAAGATCATAGTGTGAAAACTGGAATTCTGGAATTTTGGCTAGGTCTGAAATGCTGTGCAAGTGGCCAACTTTGCATGGTATTTTGACATAGCAAATAGTTTCTAAATGTTGTAAAATTTTCCAAGATTGTAGTACACATTGCAAGCTTCCATCCATATAAAGATTGAGTCATTATGAGTATGTGCACAAAGTTATGAGTGTTTGGAAATCAGCCAAGAATAAGGGTTATAGGTTGGCCGCGGCCCATAAGGCTGGCCGCGACCTAAAACCTTCTGACTATGTGTTAGCCACAGCCCATAAGGGGCTGGCCGCAGCCCAAAACTTACTGACCTGCTCTCAGCCACGGCCCAAGGAAGTTGGCTGTGGCCCAAATATTTCTGACTTGTTTTTGCCCATGGCCAGTGGATTTATGGGCCACAGCCAACCCCCAAAATTAGTATTTTGGCACTTCTGAAAGGTGATGCTTTGTATAGTTTCTCCCAACCCTTTAGGCATGTGTTCGGGCTTTGAGTAGCCACCTAAAGGTGTTAAATGATAACCAACATTAAGTGTTTGTTTGTTGAGGAATTGGAAAAGGGATTAACCCTATGTCCATGATTTTGGTTATAGGGTTGGATATTCGCCCTGATCGTAGTTCGATGTTCTTCAGATCGTGAGTAGCCGGTGCTGGAGCACACGTGGAAAGAGGGTAGGAAACATACCTCTCCAGCATGTATTATATATTTGTGTTAGTGTATTGGTGCATGTCTTTGTTTTACATGATTATGTGTAATTTGAAGCTATGTTTCAATTTATGCTATGGCCATCAGTATGTTGTTTGAAGATTAAGCTTACAAATTTGTCATTATGTGAGCATGAGTTATGTGATGCAAGCATGTCATGCATTAAACACTTATCGTACATGCATATTGGTATTGTTTTCCTACTGAGATTCTCTCGAATCTCACCCTCCCCTACTAACCATGTAGATAGGATAGGTGGATCGAGGATGGGGCAAGCATCCAAGGGCAATGAGAACTCCTTTGGGCTGTCATTAGTTGGTAGTTAGTTATCATAGCGGAGAGTATTACGTATTGGATATTTGTGTTTAATTGAGGATGTGAGTGTGTATTTGAGATGAGATTTGTGTAATCCCCGTATGAGGACTTATATGGGCGAATATGCCCTGTAAAGCTTGAGTTAATATATGGAACCCGGGATTGCTGGGATTATTATATTATGCACTCTGATTTATATATTGAATGTGATTATCCACGTGAAGTGATTGTATTCTAAATGTGAATATAAGACCTGGTTATTTAGATTTTAAAAAGTATTTGTGAAAATCCGGTCTGGTAGATGGGTTTGAAATTGAATTTTCATTGTTAGTAGTCTCTATTTCATTAATTGTGTATTTCAGATATAATTACGGAAGGGGGTTATAGGCTGCAGCCAAAGATTGTTTGGCTGCGGGCAACCACCAAAAATAAGTATTTTCACTTCTGAGAGGTGGTCTTTCGTATAGTCTTTCCCAAACCTTTAAGGCTTTCGTTGAGCTTATCATAGCCACCTAAAGGACTCAAATAATAACCAACCTTAAGTGTTTTAAAGTTAAGGAACCGGAAAAGGGAATGACATTATGTCCTTGATTTTGGTTGATTGGATTCGATATTTGCCCTGAATATGAGCAATCTGTGCCAGAGCACACCCAGAAAGAACAAGGTATTGACACTTTCTCTTATACTATGTGTAATGCATTGTATGTTTGTCATATCATTGAATTGTGTATTATGAATGCTGCGAAATTTGCTGCTGTGAAAGCCATGAAGGCTATGTGTAAGCCGTAATGGCTATAAGTATGCCGTGAAGGCTATGTGTATGCTGTGAAAGCATTGTATAAGCCATAAAGGCTATGAGTATTACAGAGTGAGCAGTCGTGGAGGTGATGCAAGTCACACCTACCCCTGCCGTTGTAATTGTGTAAGCCGTGAAGGCTATATGTATGCTGTAAAGACCATATGTAAACCGAGAGGGCTATGTGAATATTGTGAAAGCTATGTGTATGTTGTGAAGGCCATATGTATACTGCTACTGTAACACCCTGACTTTAATCACGTAATTATAATTCGATATTTGGTAATTAAATTAGATTAGAGACCGTCGAATAGTTTAAAATTCATTTAAAACTCCCTTTAGTAGTTGGGACTTTACGAAATTTTCAAAACTTTATTCCTCTTTCGGTCTCAAGTTCAATTATCGAATATAATTACCTGTGCAGTTTATCTACATTTACGTATGACAGAGTGTATAACCAAAATCCCGGCAAACCCCGGGTTCAACTACATATATACATATATAGAGTTCCAAATCCTGATGAAAGGAATACAGGTTCGAGTGTTCAAACTATTTACAATCCATCGATATACAGATATCTAACCAACATAACCAAAATAAATGTCCCTACGAAACTCTACCCGCTCCGGGTCACGCGCTTCTCCTTAGAGCCACTTGCCCTGTCTGAAAGGTTAGTTCAAAGGAAAGAATGAGATTCAAAAGAATCCCAGTAGTAACTAAACATTTATACCACATATAAGCACACAGCATGTAAGCAAATCATCATACAGTAGCAGCAACCAATATCAAACTCCACCCTCATCCCCTTTCTCCGTCGGGAAGGCACACTGCCCTAACCCGAACCGTTGTTAGCTACTCGGGGACTATTGGCGTGGCATATCACACTCCACCCTCATCCCCTTTCTCCGCCGGGAAGGCACACTGCCCTAACCCGAACCGTTGTTAGCTACTCGGGGACTATTGGCGTGGCATATCACACTCCACCCTCATCCCCTTTCTCCGCCGGGGAAGGCACACTGCCCTAACCCGAACCGTTGTTAGCTACTCAGGGACTATTGGCGTGGCCGTGCATACTTATAGCCTTATAGCTCATACAGCTAACCGGCTTTCACAAATGGCCCGTCGGCCTCACAATCAGCCTATCGGCCTCATGTCACATAATCACACCTCATCCTCATCCCCTTTCTCCACCGGGAAGGCATACGACCTTCACCCGAACCGTTGTTAGCTACTCAGGGACTATTGGACTGACGGTGCTTCCACATATCCACATAAGTCGCAACATACGCACTTATCAAACATCAATGACAATACATACATACAATGCATCACATATGGTACGAAAGAAAAGTCACTACCTGATCCTTTCCTGACGGTCTCTGGCACAGTGGGCTCACGAGGATAGCAGATGTCAAATCCTATGATCAAAATAGGGACATTTGGTTAATTTCCTTTTCCAAGTTCTTACTTCAATAACACTCTAAGTTGGTATTCATTTGGACTCTTTAGATGGCCATTAAATGCCTAAACATATGCCTAAAGGGTTGGGATAACTATCCCCAAAGATCCCTCACAAGAAAGCTAAACACTCATTTTTGGTCCCTTCACTCGGATACAGAAGACCGTGCTCGAGCACAACCCTCGATCTCACTCGAGCACACATGCGAGTGAGACAGGAAGTGCTTACCCGAGAGCAACTCCCGCGACAAACCTACACTCTCACTCGAGCACAAGAGGCTGTGCTCGAGCAGAGACCTCGCCAGCACTCGAGCACCACGGAAGTGAGGCCCTGCGAGTGACAACCCGAGAGCAATCCCAACTCTCTAACCACAAGCGTACTCGAGCACAGAGGGCTCACTCGAGCACGACCCCAGTGCTCGAGTGATTCCTCAACACTCGCGAGTGCTCACGTTCACCCTCCACCATCACTCTCGAGCAATGCCCTGAGATACTCTCCCAAAACACAAAAGTGCACTCTCACTCGAGCACAAGCACCTGTGCTCGAGCACTGGCCCTCAGCGCACTCGAGCACAATCCCAGTGCTCGCGAGTGCCGGGCGCACTCTTGGCATCCACCCGCGAGTGAACACCAGAACCGCTCACCCCCAGTGCATTTATGCACCCTCACTCGAGCACAAACATGCTCACTCGAGCACGTTCATCCTGTGCTCGAGTGAGTTCTTCCCTCACTCAATAAATCACCTCAGATACCAGATCGCAGCAACTGGTAAACTTCTCCAAAATCCACCAAATGAACTCCCATGGTTCCAAAACTTGTGTCAAAGCTCATTCTCACTTATTTCCACACAAGGAACCCATTGGCAACCAAAAACAACTCAAATTCAACCCATTCAACACATTCTCTCTCTAAATCATCAAACCACTCAAAACCTCATTTTAACAAATTCCCTTATTCAACTTCAAATCAATTTCTAACCACTCCCAAGTGTCAAAACTGACCAAATGAACAGTGACACTCCCATCAAAATATACCCTTCAATTAACATTATAATTAGGTCAAATTTCCAGAATTTCCATTGATTATGCAAACATCCTAATATATATATCACAATTCATCAAAAACCTACCTCTTTCATTTGCTGAATTCAGAACTTGGATTCCTCAACTTTCAATTTTCCCTCAAGTTGCCACACACCACAAATCCAAAGTCTGAAAACATGGAAATAAAGCTCTTGACCATTGGAACAATATCAATGAAGGGTGGTTAAACATATAAGATCATTTACCTTTACAAATTTCAAACCCTTCCTTTCTCTTTCTTGCTTGGTTCGCCGGAAATGGAGGAAATGGAGAGAGAAAGATGAGTTGATGATCACTACTTCCCTTCCTCCCATGCACTTGGCCAACTAAGAGGGAGAGAGAAAGAGTTTGAAAATGTTGACTCATCCAAGGGTTCTCATTTGGACACTTGTCACCATCTCTTTCTTCCTACTTATGATTTCATATAAATCCATTCACACTTGATTCCACCCCTTGATCTTTCAATCTCAACCATTGATCTTAATTACTAAGGGGTTTTCTCATCCGTGGCTAACCAGACGGTTGGTAAATTTACCGTTTTACCCTTGATTAGTACAATACTCATTAAATTATGAATAATTGCCTTCATTTCACATTACACAACATATACTTCAAATATGCTTAATTAACATTAATTACATCATTTGAAGTTATTATCCCTTAGTTAAAATTCAGGATGTTACAATTCTCCCCCCGAAAATTTAATTTCGTCCCCGAAATTACTATACAACTTGAGCCATAAACTCCAGATATCTTCTTCGCATATCTTCCTCCGCTTCCCAAGTTGCTTCTCTCGAAGTCATTCCCTTCCAGACCACCTTCACATATGGAATGCTTCTGTGCCTGAGCCGTCGCTCTTCTCGATCAACCACTTGCTCCGGCTCCACTGCATATGTGAAATTGTCTTGAAGCTCAACATTCTCATACTCAATAATGTGAGACGGATCCGGTTGGTACTTCTTCAATTGCGAAACGTGGAATACGTCATGGAGTCTGCTCAAGCTTGGGGGTAGAGCTACTCGGTAAGCTACAGGCCCAATCCTATCAAGGATTTCAAAAGGACCTATGTATCTAGGGCTCAGCTTTTTCCTCTTGATCGCTCGCCCAACACCGGTGACAGGAGATACTCGTAAGAAGATATGATCTCCAACCTCAAACTCTAGAGGCCGTCTTCTCTTGTCAGCGTAGCTCTTCTGTCGACTCTGCGCTGTAAGCAACCTCTTACGAATAATTTGAATCTGTGCTGAGGTTTGATCAACCAAATCTGGTCCATACAGCTTCCTTTCGGACAGTTCGCTCCAGCACAAAGGCGATTGACACCGTCTTCCATACAACGCTTCATACGGAGCCATCTGAATGCTCGCATGATAGCTATTGTTGTAAGCGAATTCCGCAAGTGGAAGAAAGCGATCCCAGCTCCCTTTAAAGTCAATAACACAAGCTCGCAGCATATCTTCCAATGTTTGGATTGTTTTCTCTGACTGTCCATCCGTTTGCGGATGATAAGCCGTACTGAACCTCAATTGAGTTCCCAAGGCTTTATGCAACGCTTTCCAGAATCTCGAAGTAAATCGAGGATCTCGATCAGAAATGATGTTTTTCGGAACACCATGGAGTTTCACGATCTCACGAACATAAATCTCTGCTAGTTTATCAGGAGAATAACCAGCATTGATTGGTATGAAGTGCGCCGACTTCGTTAACCGATCCACCATTACCCAGATCGCATCATAGTTCCGGATCTTGGGCAATCCTACCACAAGGTCCATGGCCACACTTTCCCATTTCCATTCTGGAATCTCGGGACTCTGGAGTAAACCAGGTGGTCTTTGGTGCTCAATCTTCACCTTCTGGCAAGTGAGGCATCTCGCCACATATTTGGTCACATCACTCTTCATACCCGGCCACCAATACACAAATTTCAGGTCACGGTACATCTTGGTCATACCAGGATGAAGAGTATATCTGCTCTTGTGTGCCTCATCCAGAATTTTCTGTCTCAATTCCGCCTCAAGTGGCACGCAGACTCTCTTCTGATAACGAACCAATCCACGGGGTGATAAATCATAGCCTGGAATTTCTCCTCGTTCAATCCGAGTCAGATTGCGCTGTATCCAGTCATCTTGCCTCTGAGCTTCCTCAATCTCAGCTCTTAGATCATTTTCCTCTTGGGAAACAGTGCAGTTGGCACAAAAGATCTGGTTCGTCAAATTCAAATCACGAAAATCCTCAATCAATTTCTTCTCTCGTATCATCATAGCTGCAACGTGCACGGTTTTCCAACTAAGAGCATCAGCGACTACGTTAGCTTTACCCGGATGGTATCTGATTTCCAGGTCGTAGTCTTTAAGCAATTCCATCCAACGGCGCTGTCTCATATTCAGTTCTTTTTTATCATACAGATATTTGAGACTCTTGTGGTCGCAGTACAGTTCCACAGTCACACCATACAGGTAATGACGCCAAATCTTCAAAGCAAATACAATGGCCGCAAGCTCCAGATCATGAGTGGGATAGTTCAATTCATGAGGTCTGAGCTGTCGAGAGGCGTAGGCCACCACACGTCCCTGCTGCATAAGGACACACCCTAATCCCTGCCCACTGACATCAGAGTACACAACATATGTCATACTGGGATCAGGTAAACTCAACACTGGTGCCGACGTCAACCTCTCCTTCAGCTCCACAAAGCAGTTTTCACATTTCTCGTCCCACACAAACGGCTGATCCTTTCTCGTGAGCTTGGTTATCGGCAACGCAATACGGGAGAAATTCTGGATGAATCTCCGATAGTACCCGGCAAGACCCAAAAAACTGCGTATCTCTGCCACAGATTCTGGCCTCTTCCAGTCTAGTACTGCTTCCACTTTACTGGGATCCACAGAGACCCCTTCTTGCGAGATAACGTGGCCTAGGAATCTCACTTCCGATAGCCAAAACTCGCACTTGCTCAACTTGGCATATAATTGCTTCTCACGCAAAATATTCAATACCACTCTCAGATGATGCTCATGCTCCTCCATACTCTTGGAATATATCAGAATGTCATCGATAACACACAACAACAAACTGATCCAGATATTGTCGAAAGATACGGTTCATGTAGTCCATGAAAACCGCAGGTGCATTGGTTAGCCCAAATGGCATTACCAAAAACTCATAATGACCATATCGGGTCCTGAAAGCAGTCTTCGAAACATCTTCTGCTTTCACCCGCAGCTGATGATACCCTGACCTTAGATCAATCTTTGAAAACACACACGAACCAGAGAGTTGATCTAGCAGGTCATCGATCCGGGGAAGTAGGTACTTGTTCTTAATAGTAACCTTGTTCAATTCCCTGTAATCGATACACAACCGAAGGCTTCCATCCTTCTTCTTTACAAACAGCACTGGAGCTCCCCAAGGTGACACACTGGGTCTAATGAACCCTTTCTCAAGCAGATCTTCTATCTGTTTCTTTAGCTCCGCCATCTCATTTGGGGCCATACGATATGGGGCCTTTGAAATAGAACCTGCTCCAGGTACGATGTCAATTGGAAACTGAACTTCCCTCTCAGGAGGCAATCCGCTAAGGTCATCTGGAAACACCTCAGGGAATTCATTCACCACGGGTATGTTACTCAAAGTTTCATCGATTTCCCCTTGTATAGAGAAAAACACTACATACCCCTGGCAGCCCTTTTTAAGATACTTTTCAGCTTTAGCCGTAGAAAGGAAATTCATACTGGCATTCACAGTTTCAAACTTCTGAGAAACAGGATATACTATCCTCTTGTTTCCACAATCAAGCAACACATTATTTGCCGTTAACCAATCAAAACCTAAAATGACTTCCAATTGGTAAAGCGGCAAACAAATCAGGTCTACCACAGATTGGTGCCTTTCTACGGTTACAACACAACTCAAACAAGCTTCTGTGGTCAAGGCCTTAACACCCATCGGGGTTGACACTACCAAATCAAATGGTAACTTATGTACATGCAATCCCAGGCGCTTCACGCAATCATAAGCAATGAAGGAGTGACTTGCACCTGAGTCGAACAATGCTTGCAACAGATGGCCATTAATAGAGATTTTACCTTGTATCAACTCGGGAGATCTACGGGCCTCCTTGTGAGTCATAGCGAACACTCGGCCTTGAGTCTTTGGCCTCTGCTCAACTCGTGGTTGTTGACAATCTCTTGAAAGATGTCCTGGCTTTTTACAGTTAAAACAGATCATTTCTCCCCGACAATTCTGACCGTAATGTGATTTGTTGCAGCGAGGACATTTCTGCTCGGTCACAAATCTCTGAGGTTCACGGTCTCTAGGCTGATAGGGCTTCTTATCACCGCCCTTGAATGAAGATGATCCTTGGCCTTTCCGCTTCTGAGAGGCATTACCCTTGCTGGGTTCACTGCGGTGACCAGTAGTTCTACCAGGATACACTTCTCTTAGATTGTTCTCCGTGATTCGACATTGCTCCACAGCCTTATTGAACTTCGTGAATTGGTGAGTAACCAACCGTTTCCTCAACTCTCGCCTCAGGCCTCGTATGAGCATATCTGAACTCCATTCTTCGTCATCCTTGAATCGGAGATAGGAGGAATACTGGGTTAAACGGATGAATCGGGACAAATAATCATCAAAGCTTTCCGTGTCCCCTTGCTTAATGTTAAGGAATTCTGTCTCCTTCACGAGCCGCACTGATTTGGGAAAGTATTTCTCGTTGAACTCTTGTTGAAACAACTCCCAAGTCAGTGGCACATTTCTGCTCTTCAGTGTTAGGGCGATATTCCGCCACCAACGATCCGCATCACCCTCAAGTTTGTAGACCGCCAACCGTGGCTTCACTTCATCCGGACACCCGAGAACCTCAAATATCTTCTCCAGCCTATTCAGTAAATCTTCGGCTGCTTGAGGGTCAAACCTCCCTCTGAACACCGGAGGCAGATGCTTGCAGAACCTAGTGACCCAGAACTGTAGGTCTTTTTCCTCTCTAGGCGGTATCCCGTGAGATTCACGATTCGGAATAGCATGAGGTATAGACTCTGATTGTCGCGCTGACCCCTCAGCAGTGTCCTCATATCGAATCTCTTCTTGAGTTTCTTCCGGAGTAGACTGAACCGGAACTTCCCTGTTCTTTGCCTTCTCCGCTCTGAGCTCTTCTCTCAGCTCAGTTATCATATCCCGCTGATCCTTGATTAAACCCATTAACTCGTGCATTGCCTCTGGTGGATTTTCATTATCAACCTCCACCACAGGGTCTCCACGCGGAATTTTGGGGCGTCCTCTAGTCTTCTTCATTCTACAAATAGCTTGCCCCATTAATTCAGCAGAAACAGTATGCACATATAGTCACACAACTTATATGTATCCAAATCATTTAAACATACATGTGCACACACAACGATCATTCACAAATAATCTTCTATCCCTAAGCCAACTAAGGGATCTATCCTAGCGACCTCTACCCTTGCCAGGAACTACGCTCTGATACCAAAATGTAATACCCTGACTTTAATCACGTAATTATAATTCGATATTTGGTAATTAAATTAGATTATAGACCGTCGAATAGTTTAAAAATCATTTAAAACTCCCTTTAGTAGTTGGGACTTTACGAAATTTTCAAAACTTTATTCCTCTTTCGGTCTCAAGTTCAATTATCGAATATAATTACCTGTGCAGTTTATCTACATTTACGTATGACAAAGTGTATAACCAAAATCCCGGCAAACCCTGGGTTCAACTACATATATACATATATAGAGTTCCAAATCCTGATGAAAGGAATACAGGTTCGAGTGTTCAAACTATTTACAATCCATCGATATACAGATATCTAACCAACATAACCAAAATAAATGTCCCTACGAAACTCTACCCGCTCCGGGTCACGCGCTTCTCCTTGGAGCCACTCGCCCTGTCTGAAAGGTTAGTTCAAAGGAAAGAATGAGATTCAAAAGAATCCCAGTAGTAACTAAACATTTATACCACATATAAGCACACAGCATGTAAGCAAATCATCATACAGTAGCAGCAAACAATATCAAACTCCACCCTCATCCCCTTTCTCCGTCGGGAAGGCACACTGCCCTAACCCGAACCGTTGTTAGCTACTCGGGGACTATTGGCGTGGCATATCACACTCCACCCTCATCCCCTTTCTCCGCCGGGGAAGGCACACTGCCCTAACCCGAACCGTTGTTAGCTACTCAGGGACTATTGGCGTGGCCGTGCATACTTATAGCCTTATAGCTCATACAGCTAACCGGCTTTCACAAATGGCCCGTCGACCTCACAATCAGCCTATCGGCCTCATGTCACATAATCACACCTCATCCTCATCCCCTTTCTCCGCCGGGAAGGCATACGACCTTCACCCGAACCGTTGTTAGCTACTTAGGGACTATTGGACTGACGGTGCTTCCACATATCCACATAAGTCGCAACATACGACTTATCAAACATCAATGACAATACATACATACAATGCATCACATATGGTACGAAAGAAAAGTCACTACCTGATCCTTTCCTGACGGTCTCTGGAACAGTGGGCTCACGAGGATAGCAGATGTCAAATCCTATGATCAAAATAGGGACATTTGGTTAATTTCCTTTTCCAAGTTCTTACTTCAATAACACTCTAAGTTGGTATTCATTTGGACTCTTTAGATGGCCATTAAATGCCTAAACATATGCCTAAAGGGTTGGGATAACTATCCCCAAAGATCCCTCACAAGAAAGCTAAACACTGATTTTTGGTCACTTCACTCGAGCACCGAAGACCATGCTCGAGCACAACCCTCGATCTCACTCGAGCACACATGCGAGTGAGACAGGAAGTGCTTACCCGAGAGCAACTCCCGCGACAAACCTACACTCTCACTCGAGCACAAGAGGCTGTACTCGAGCAGAGACCTCGCCAGCACTCGAGCACCACGGAAGTGAGGCCCTGCGAGTGACAACCCGAGAGCAATCCCAACTCTCTAACCACAAGCGCACTCGAGCACAGAGGGCTCACTCGAGCACGACCCCAGTGCTCGAGTGATTCCTCAACACTCGCGAGTGCTCACGTTCACCCTCCACCATCACTCTCGAGCAATGCCCTGAGATACTCTCCCAAAACACAAAAGTGCACTCTCACTCGAGCACAAGCACCTGTGCTCGAGCACTGGCCCTCAGCGCACTCGAGCACAATCCCAGTGCTCGCGAGTGCCGGGCGCACTCTTGGCATCCACCCGCGAGTGAACACCAGAACCGCTCACCCCCAATGCATTTATGCACCCTCACTCGAGCACAAACATGCTCACTCGAGCACGTTCATCCTGTGCTCGAGTGAGTTCTTCCCTCACTCAATAAATCACCTCAGATACCAGATCGCAGCAACTGGTAAACTTCTCCAAAATCCACCAAATGAACTCCCATGGTTCCAAAACTTGTGTCAAAGCTCATTCTCACTTATTTCCACACAAGGAACCCATTGGCAACCAAAAACAACTCAAATTCAACCCATTCTCTCTCTAAATCATCAAACCACTCAAAACCTCATTTTAACAAATTCCCTTATTCAACTTCAAATCAATTTCTAACCACTCCCAAGTGTCAAAACTGACCAAATGAACAGTGACACTCCCATCAAAATATACCCTTCAATTAACATCATAATTAGGTCAAATTTCCAGAATTTCCATTGATTATGCAAACATCCTAATATATATATTACAATTCATCAAAAACCTACCTCTTTCACTTGCTGAATTCAGAACTTGGATTCCTCAACTTTCAATTTTCCCTCAAGTTGCCACACACCACAAATCCAAAGTCTGAAAACATGGAAATAAAGCTCTTGACCATTGGAACAATATCAATGAAGGGTGGTTAAACATATAAGATCATTTACCTTTACAAATTTCAAACCCTTCCTTTCTCTTTCTTGCTTGGTTCGCCGGAAATGGAGGAAATGGAGAGAGAAAGATGAGTTGATGATCACTACTTCCCTTCCTCCCATGCACTTGGCCAACTAAGAGGGAGAGAGAAAGAGTTTAAAAATGTTGACTCATCCAAGGGTTCTCATTTGGACACTTGTCACCATCTCTTTCTTCCCACTTATGATTTCATATAAATCTCATCCGTGGCTAACCAGACGGTTGGTAAATTTACCGTTTTACCCTTGATTAGTACAATACTCATTAAATTATGAATAATTGCCTTCATTTCACATTACACAACATATACTTCAAATATGCTTAATTAACATTAATTACATCATTTGAAGTTATTATCCCTTAGTTAAAATTCAGGATGTTACAGCTACTGCTTGGTGATTTGCTTGCATGCTATGTGATTACATATTGTATGAGTGATTTGTTACTACTGAGATTCTCTTGAATCTCATTCTTTCCATTAACTAACCTACAGCCAGGGCAAGTAGCTCGAAGGAGAAGCAGCCAACCAAGGATGGCTAGTTATTTATTTTCATTTGTTGGTTGGTTGTCATAGTTTGGTTGGGATTACTGTACCTTTTGTAACTATTATTTTGGATAAGGATATGTAATCCCTTGAATGGGAACTTGTAAGAGACGAATATGTCCCGTAAACCCTTTAGTTATTATATGAAAACCCAGGGGTTGTCGGGAATTTTGGTTTACACTTTGATATTTATGAATGTAACTTAATTACGTAGGTGAATTATATTCGAAATGTGAATGTGAGACCAAATTAAATATATTTTGAAAACCCACTTCATCTCAGGGAAATTCCTTGTTTTGAAGTTTGGGACTTAACATATTTTAAAATAACCATTGGTCTCTAATTTATCTTAATTATACAACTTCGAATTATAATTACGGATTATAAGGTAGGGGTTACAATTAGGGTAATAACTTTATCCTTCATACACTATGTCAATATTTATATGCCATCTTCTATAATATGTTATACACAGTGCACACTGATGAATACTGCATACAGGCAGTGCCTATGGGTACACTAATATACCCAGTCGAGGATTGAGGTGCGAAATGTGTAGGGGTTGCGACTATGGTTGGCTCTGAACACATTTCTGACTAATTGAGTTTTGTGTTAATATAATATTGCATTATCTAGTATTTGGCATATTTATTTATTGCATCTTCTATGAATGATTATCAGTTACTACTGGGATTTCTTGGATTCTCACCCCTTTTTATAAACAAAAATGTGCCAGTGAGAACTAGCGGATTCGAAGGCAAGGAGGGTGCTGACATGAGGAATTGACAGAGAAGGATCCCAAGGCAAGGATGAGTGGTTATATGTACTTATATTTGAATATTTTGGCTAAAATTGTAAATATTATCGAATTATGCACTGTTAATTCCTATATGTAAATAAATACTTTATCAGTATATTTGTACTTTTTCTGTATACTTGTGGAATTGGTCTTTATCACTCTGTGCTATCAAAATAAAAATGAGTGTTGACAGTTGTAGTTGTGAAAACCGCTATAAAGTGTCTTGACTGTTGGTTATATTTCAAATTTTTTATTTTGCAGTTTGTAGCGGTTCTTGTTGATGTAACCGCTACAATGTTTAACTACAGTTTGTAGTGGTTAAAACCTGGAACCACTACAAAGTAATGAGTATTTCCTATTTGGAGCAGTGTAATATTCTTAACTGCTACAAATACATAGTTTGTAGTGATTTCTTTGTTAAAACCGCTATAAAGAATATTTTTATTTATTTTTTTTTCAAATTCTTTTTGTGAGTTGTGAACAAAAGACGAATCTAATATTAATGAACATATAAAAATCTAATGTTTTTTACAGATGTTAAAACGAAAATATAATTGTCATAAAGCTAACTAAAAGCATAAACTAACTATCTGAAAAGGCAGAATTATGGGCTGATCATCAGGGCTGCCCTCAGGTGGGAGAGGGGATCACGGCACCGAGTCGAGTAAACCACACCATCATCATTGGCAGTAAGAAGTGGCTGGAATACTCCTTGTCAGGGAACAAGTGAGTCTATGACCGCTTTAGCATGTTGTTCGTGATATCTTGCCACTGTGTGTGTTGAACGCAGTAGAAATTGGCCTGTTGCTACATCTGCTAGGCCACCGCAACATGTGCCTTGGCAACCTCCCAACAAAGCTCATCAACAGAGTCATCCCTCGGACGTCTAACCATAGACGTCCGTGCTCAAGAGCTGCCAGCCTAAGAGGCGACACTCTTGCCATAGACCATACTAGGTCTAACGCTTATCACCTACCTCGCACACGTCCAGGGTGCTTATTGGACCCAGACCCACTTTCAATGGTGTAGTAGGGTCTACAAACCCCTGTGATTCATGGGTCTGGGTCTCTCGCAGCTCAGCCTGCAACTGTTGCATCTGCTCCTGCCGTTTTATAAAACAATAAAGTATTATTATTATTCACAATAAATTAGTTTTATAAAACATATAACAAAAAATTAACTTACAATGGCCTCCTCTGCTTGCTGAGAGGTCGGAGTCCCACCTATGTGTCTATAGGTGATAATGTATAACTCCCCACATTCCGTCTGGCTGTTCTCCTCTGAGCCTTCCTGGTATTCCTCTCAGAAAAAGTCTGCATAAAATAAACAATATTAAAACTATTTGAAAAATATAAAACAACTATAATTATTAAAAACATAAATATTATGAAAATTATATTAAAATTATTATTATATATAAATTACCTGCCCCTCTGCGCTCCTACTATATTGGATAAAACTCGCCCAGTCGTTCAGTGGGATGCTGTACGAGATGTTCTTATTAGCTGCTGCAGCCTGCAGAGGAATTGTCCTATCCTTATCCATACTATTAAAGAGATGATTCCTCCTGTTCCTCCAGCCATCTCCTATCTTTATAAGCGTGTACCTCTTCTGGTTGTCTAGGACAACAAACCTAAGTTATAACACAATTGAATAAAAAATAATTAAATACATTTACGTACAAATGATACAATTAATAAATATTAATTAAATACAATTAATTACAAAATATTTAATATAATTAAATACTATTTATTACCTTCATGACCTCGCCCCACACTAGATCCTTCACCCCTTAGGAATGTAACACCCTTATCTTATTTTCACCTTTTTTAGAGTATTTACGGAAAACAATACATAGTTCGGTAGGCAACATAGGAATAATATTAATATAATGATAAAAAGTAATCGATTATGAAAATTCCCTATTGGGATTGTACGTGATAATTACAATCAATGTCACCAAATAGGGCTACTAGGGTATCTAAACCCACTATAATGAAACGGAGATATCTTTCCATCTTCGTTCTACTACTGCATTCCTCCCATATGGTTCTCTTCTCTTCTTTCAATACACCTCCTGTTTTCACCTATCTAAATTTTTGGTAGAGGGTGTGAGATTCTAGAGAATCTCAGTAGAAAATAGATACCATAATGAATGTATAATAGATGCTATATGTATGACATACTAACTTTAACTAGAAATGTGCCCCATAATGACATTTCTGCATGGTCAATGTTTCATTTAACAAAACTATGGCCATAGCAATCACATACATCACTACACAAGCAAAGATATCAAATACATGCAAGTAAGGTAAGTTCCTTACCTCTGGTCTCTGAGTCCTTCTCTTGTACCTTTCTACCAGTCCAACATTCTGTGTCCGGCTCGGGCTACTGTCCGTTCCTAAATTTTCAAATGTACAAGAATTAGGTAAAAATTCATTCATGTACTACTTTAGGCACTTCCATAATGTTTCAAGTGATTATATGAGTCTATAGTGAAAATTTACCAAAATACCCCTGGGGACCAGGCCCAGCCCCGCTTTACCCGGTCCGACAGTACTTTTCCCGAAATTTTGACCTGAGCTATTCGGACATATTTTTGCCCAAAAAAATCATTTATGGACTCAAAATTACCAAATTCACTGTCAAACCACAGAAATGCCCTTGGCAGCCCCCACTTTAGGGTTTCAGGGGCGTTTGGGTCATTATGGTTTTTAGAGCTTTTTTGGAAAATTGTTCAACTGTAACCCTACCTAATTTTCCCTCCTAAGCACAATGGAATTATCAAAACATCAAAAATCCAACTCTAATTCTGACTCTGTAGACTTGCTTCTTTTTACTCTTCACTTTATTAACTATTCAATTACATTATAACTACCATTTAGACCTAATTTTGTCAGCATAGCTCCTAGGCTTCAACGTTTCCCAAATTTCACAACCACAACAAATTCACCAGAAATTCAACGATTAAATCAACCACAAAAGTCAGAACAACCTAATATTTGAAGCTTATGAAGTTACCTTTAGCTCTTTCTTGTTGTTCTCTGGTTGGCTGAAACCCTAGCCTCTTAAACTTCAAAATTTTTGCTTAAAAAACCTTGAATAGCATAGAGAAGAAGCTTAGAAGAAGGGTTACACATGTTAGGAGCTAATTTTCTAAAGGAATCATTTACCTTTGCAAGCTTTCTCCTTTCTTCTCTATAAAAATCAAGCAAGCTCTCTCTCCCTCTCCCTCTTGGACACTAAAAAGTGATAGAAATAAAGGGAAAGAGGAAGAGAAATAGCTTTCATAATTATCCCTTAATTTATCTAATTATTTAATTTCTAAAATCCCCATTTTCAGATTTATTGGAAATTTTGGCAAGTTTTCTACTCAAACTTTGAAAAATCATAACTAAATTTGTAAACATCGTATTGGAGTGATTTCAAAGGCTATAGAACCCTTACTGAGTTTAGTTTCAAGGAAAAATATAGCCCTTTTCCAATTAGAAGCACAAAATTCCCAGAATTAAATTCTTTGAATTCTATTCTAGAAAATCAACAGTTTTTCTGGGCTAACTTCAAAAATTCATAACTCTTTGCATACATCGCCAAAAATTATTCATTACATATCTAATTAAAGTTTAGGATGACTACTTTCACTTTGTAAAATTTCACAATTTTTGAATATCATTTGTTCTTCTAAAGTCACATGACAAACTCACTGCCTTACCAAAATTCTCACTAGCAGCATAATCACACTCTTCAAAATTCACCTTTTTATTTTATTGACTATTTCCAATAATTACAATGCATTTTGGTGAATAAAATTTGGGGGTGTTACAAGGAACATTCTTATACATCCTGAAGTGGATGGGGAACCACATTCAATTTGAGCCTAACTCATTTAGGAAGCAGTTGAAGAGGTGACTGTCGTTCTCAATTAGCTGGTCTGTGGCCTCATTCGACAGAACTACTATCAAGTGGCTGAAGAGGTGACTGCCATTATCAAACTACCCGCCCATTTATTGTATAGTAACCCATGACCGTCAAAAGCCCACTCATGCTATGAAAAATGGGCCGGACTAAACTCATGTGGGTTGGAATGAGTATGGGCTGCCCGTTAGTGAATCTTTTCCAAAAATTGCATTTCTACCTTATTGTTTTGTTGTTACTAATTTCTCAATATAAATTACTAAAAACACTAATCATCATTCCTGATGAGATAATTTATTTAATAATTTAATTAATCCTTAATTAATAGTTGAAAAAATATTTAGAGTAAGAGAAATTTATAATATTATATATAGAATTACAGTTTACATATAAAAGCTCTATATCATGATCATGATTCATATTTTTGAAACATGATCATAATATATAAGCATTAATTCATGAGATATACATAACTATATCATTTAACTCACTTGGAAATTTGTTCTTTAGAATTACATTATCTCTTATACTTAACTAAATATTATGTATAATATAATATTATATATATTGGCAAAAAAATATATTATACATTTATGCTTAAATAAATATTATATATACACATAAATGGACAAGCATGGGTAGCCCAAAGGTGTACCTGTAGCCCGTCCCGTTTAGTGCATATGCTCGCCCAATTAAGCCCGCTCGTTATGTGTAAACCCCTCCGTAATTATATCCAAAATACGCGACTAAAATGAAATAGAGACCAATAATAATCAAATAACATTTACTAACCCATCACATGACGGGGTTTTCACAAATACCTTTCGAAATCATTTATAAACTTGGTCTCATATTCAAATTTCAAATACAATTACTACGTGAAGATAAATCACATTCATATAAATATCAGAGTGCACAACATAATCATCCCGGCAATCCCGGGTACATACCTTCGCTAAAGATACACAGGGCACAATTGCCCATTACAATTCTTCAAATGGGGATTACACAATCTCATCTCAAATTCATAACCCTATATTCAACCGAATCATATATAGTCTTCACAACTCATTGATAACCAACTACCAACTCTCATCTCAAAGGAGTCCTAGCCGCTCCCTCCACGAGCTACTTGCCCTGTCTAAATTGTTGGTAGGGGAGGATGAGATTTGAGAGAATCTCAGTAGGGAAACATTATCAATATGCAGGAAAGATAAGTGTTTAATGCATAACATGCCTGCATCACATAACTCATGCACATATACAATGACAAATCTATAAGCTCGATGCTTCGAACGATACACATATGGCCATAGCATATATTGAAACATAGCTTCAAATCATTTATACATGTTCCACATAATCAAGTAAAGTAATAGCATGCATCAACACATTAATACAGTTTTCAGAGCATGCAGGAGAGATAAGTTCCCTACCTTAACCCTTTTATGCCTCAAAATGTGTGCCTCAATCTATGTGCAAACAACTAGGGGTTTCATATTCGATCCTACAATGTCAAATGTACTATTTAGACACTTCTATAGTGTTTTTGGGGGCTATATGAGGCTATATTGAAAATTTACTAAAATGACCCCAGGGACCCGGCCCAAGGAATCCATTTCTGAACTTGAAATTATCAAATTTAATGTCAATTACAAAAATACCCTTGGCAGGCCCATTTTAAGGGTTTCAGGGGCGTTTTCATAATTATGCTTTTTCGGCCTTTTCTGAAAAGGTGCCCAACTGTAACCCCACCTAATTTGCTCTCTTGAACTCAATGGAATCATCAAATCATTGAAAATCCAACTCTAAGACCCATTTCTAGAGCTGTCCAAAATTCTCAAGTATTCAGGGGAAAATTGGGGATTTTCGGTTTCGGCTCCGTAAACGTGTTCCTTTATACTCCTAACCACTTTATTGACTATTCCATTAGGTTACAACTACCATTTAGTACCAATTTGGGCAGCATAATAGCCCCACACACCCATTTTCCATTTTTGAAACCAGTGACAATCCGGCGAAATTTCACCGATTAAATTGTACGCAGCTGCCAGAATAGTCAATACACAAGAGTTTGGAAGTTACCTCAAGCTCCCACTAGCTTTTCTTAAGAGTGGATGAAACCCTAGCCCTTCTTAACCACAAAAATTGAGCTTCCAACACCTTAAAGAACATGAAAGAGAAGCTTAGGAGCAAGGTTATACACGTTAAGAGCTAGATCGTCGGAGAAATCGGCTTACCTTGTAAGATTTCTCCTCTTTCTCTCTCTAAGAGCTCTCAACTTTCTCTCACTAGTTTCAGCTGGTTCAGCATGTCAGAAATGAGAGCTGAAGATGATGAGAAAATATTTAATTCTATACTGATGTCATCTTTTATTTTGATGATGCCAACATTCCCATTTTCGGATTTTCTGGCAGATTTTCTGCCCAAACTTTAAAAAATCATAACTAATTCTAGAAAAATCGAAATGAGGTGAGTCTAAAGCCAAATAAAAGGTATTTAAGTCTTCTTTATAAGAAAAATATGGGCAATTACCCAAAATTACCACAAAATTCCAGAATTACATAAAACCCATCGCTGCCCCAAAATAGAGTTTAGTTTCCATCCCAAATTTTGGATAGTCATATCTCTTAGCTCACAAAATGAAATGGCACAAATTATATTTCCATTTTGAAGCTTAGGATGTGAAATTTAAGACTCAAAAGTTTCGGAATTTTAAGACACAATTTGATCATTAAAAACATTCACACAAAATGACTGCCCAGAATAGAGTTTCATTGGACAGAATTTCAGATTTTGCATCTTTGCTTCCAATGGTCCCATTTTCATACCAAACATCATTCCCACATAAATTTTCACAACGAATCCATTGGAAACACCAAATAAATCAAATTCACATCACATTGATGTGTTTTCACAACAATCTCAACATGTCAACACAATTCACATTTCAAAACCTAACATTGCAACTTTTCCATTCCAAAGTTCCAAACCAATTTCAATGACATCAAAACACACTGTGACACCATTTCCAACACAATAACCCATTCAATTCTTCCCTTTATTCTAAGTTAATTTGGATGTTAATCCACAATTGAACTCAAATACAAGGTTTCGGCACTGCTCACAACACACACGAATCACATTCAAGTGCCAAATCACATTATATTCTCCAAAAGGGTTATTTATCACTAACCACATCTACTTTTGGAGTCATTAACCCTTAATCACAATTTGGGATCTTGCTAAACTGGGGCTTAGCAATCCACTAATCTCAGGCTTATTCTCTAAGCTCAAGTCTCAAAATTCGGGGTATTACATTATGGGTCTTATTGGGTAGGCCATAATGGTCAATTTTTCATTTGGCATGAGCGAGATCACTAGACCATGGGCGAAATGCTCAACCCTACACGTAGGCTCTGGTCTATGCTATTAAGATAGGCCACATCTAGCCTCCTCATTCAAATGGTCCTATACTTATTTGTACAATTTACCACATACGTTAATTAAATTTTTAAAAACATTTAACCTATGGGATTTCAATATTAAATTTATTAAAATAATAATTAAATTTACCATGAACCTACACCTTAAACCTTGTCAACCAGGTAGACGACCACTGTGGGTTGTTTTGGTCCCTTATGTCCTGTAATATCCTGAACTTTGGGATTTGAGGCTTGAGAATAAGGCTGAATCAAGTGGACTGCTAAGCCCCAGTTTAGCAAGAGTCTCAAGAATGAGGATTTGCTGCCAATGTATTTTTCCATCATGGCAGTCTTCTTGTAGCATATTTTTAAATAGGCAAATGATGTCCAAAAATTGTGAAGTTTTATAGGATGAAAGTAGACATCCTAAGCTTTAATTTGATAGGTAATATATGATTTTTGGACTTGAGGATTGAGAGATATGAGTTTTCAAAGTTAGACCCAGTTTCTAGAACCAATTCTGGAACAGGTAAGGTTTAAGGAATTTTTGGGAATTTTGAGCTTTCAATTGGCTAAAGGCTATATTTTTTAATGAAACTAGACTCAACAAGGGTTTTATAGCCTTTGGAATAACTCCAATTGAATTTCTACAAATAAAGTTATGTTTTTTCAAAGTTTGGTCAGTAAATTTTCCAGAATTGCCAACTATTGCGAATTTGGGAAAAAAATGTAATGGCAATTTTGTAAATTGTGGAATAAAGTAAAAGCCCATATTTTCCCTTGATTGGTAGATATTGCTACCAAAATATTAAAGGAGAAGGAAAATATTTACTTGGATACAAATTGTGCCAAGTGTCATCATCCAAGCAAAGGGATTAAATAATAATTGATTAAGTATGAGCATATGTTAATTAAGATTAAAATATGATATTTTGTACATGTGGTTAGGCTAATGGAATGAAGCCCAAATGGGTTATGAAGGACCCCTTTAGGCATCATGTTGGGCCAAGGAAAGAGGAGGAAAATTGGTTCAAATGGAATGGGAGTTTATGACATAAATTGGCAAGAGATAAGATTAAGTACACAAGCTATGTCATAGATGCAAATTAGTAATAAAAATTAATTAAGGAAAGATGTAAGATATTTTATTAAAGCTCCATTTTCATGCCTACACACAAGAATAGAGAGAGAGAGAGAGAGAAGCTTTGGGAAAACTTAGAGAGAGGAAGCTTAAGAGGCAAAAATCAAAGGTAAGACTTGTGTTTTCAAGTGTTTAAGCTTCCTAACTTGTATAATAGCTTCTCTAAGTTCTTGATCAACATGGAAACCATGTGTAGTCAAGCAAAATCCCAAGGGAAGAGAGAGAGAGAGAGGGTGACACTTAGTAAGAGGTAGTGTGAAGATCAAGAGGTAACTTCAAGAACTTCAAATCCTTTGGTGTATTGTTGTTGTTGTTGTCATGATTTGTGGTTTGGATTATTGATTTTGTAAAGTTGGGATGTTGAAACCCTAAGGGTTTATGCAGCCCAAATTTCCTTAAATCATGTCTAATAAGTGTTTAAATAATTTAGTAAGTGGTTAGGAGTGAAAAGGAGCAAGCTTTAGGTATTAAAACTCAAAAATCACATTTTCCCTTTCTTGTGTGTAAGTTTTGGCCAGTATGAGTTCAGGGGATTAGGACTGGAATTTGTGTAGGGTTGATATTGATCACTTCATGAGAAAAGCCCTAGAAAGTGAATTTATGAAAATATCCTTAAAATCCTAAATAGGGATTGTCAAGGGTAAAACTGTCATTTGGTAGTGATTTTGTGAAAACTAAGGTCAAAAATGGATTCTACACACACAACTATGTAGGCATAGCCTGGGTCAAAATTTCTGAAAAAGTATAGTCAGACGGGGTAAAAAGGGACTTAGACTGGGGCATTTTGCTAATTTTGTAGTTTTAGACTAATATAAACAACCAAAGTAATTTGGAAGAGCCTAAAGTGATACATGAATGGATATTAACCTAATTCTTGCAAACTTGGAATTTGAGGACTGGATAGTTATAGCCGAGCCGGATCAAGTTAGTTAGATGATTAGATGGGAAAGGGCTATTTCAGGCAATAACTATCTCTTTCATATTCTATGTAATTGTCTATATGCTTTGTTTATGCCACCTTATATTATATGAACACTATTTTGCCAACTAGGGAAATTGTGTGTGGAGGCACACTTACCTAGTTGTGAGCTAGAACCTAATCGAGGAGTTTACGGGTAGTAGGGCTAGTATGTGTGGAGCCATACTTATTCGGTTGTGGGGAACCAACCCTGAATCATGTTCACATGTCTTGTTGTTTGTGTTATGTTGCATTAAATGGTATAGGGCATATTTAATTTTTGCATTTTATATGATTGACTGCATGTTACTACTGAGATTCTCTCGAATCTCACCCTTTCCATAAATGTATAAAGTTTACAGCAGCAGAAAATGGCTCTGAAGGCATGATTGTATTTGCCAGCAATTAAAGGTTCTGCTCAAGATCAAGTAAAGACGTTGGCTATCTGAGGACCATTTTTATTATTTCAAGGTTTGTAAGTATTATGTATCCAACCCTGTGGAGAAAACCTATAATGTAATCAAGTACCTTATATCAATATATCAATATATTTACATTATTCCTGTGTAGCTCACTGCCCTACGCTCAAGTATTCTGAAAATATGGAAATGAGATTAGGGTCTTACATGTCCTCCTCTTCCAGGAACCGTTCCATATCAATAATAGGAATTAGGATGTCAAATTCCTTATTCTCATCCAGAATATTGAAATTGATCTCCCCATTGGGCTGAACATACAGCTCTGGACTAGTCGTCTTCTGTGGGGCTATCTGCTGTGGCCTCATCTCCTGGACGGGCGGCTATGGTGGGGATACCTCCTATGGTTGTTGCAGTGTGGTCGACCCTTGAAACGGCATGGGGACGTGCCTAAGCTCACGTTGCCCTTTGCTGCCACCTCTCCCACTACTTCCTT
The DNA here is from genome assembly GCA_963242795.1 of Inga leiocalycina. Classification (NCBI taxonomy): domain Eukaryota; kingdom Viridiplantae; phylum Streptophyta; class Magnoliopsida; order Fabales; family Fabaceae; genus Inga; species Inga leiocalycina. The sequence goes on from OY725320.1 coordinate 64,466,818, forward strand.
TACTGCTGCGCTCCCATAAAATAGGTCTAGTGGAAGTTTAGCCTCCTTCCGCTTCCCTTTGTCTCACTCAAAAGTTATAATATATATACTTGAAAGAAATATATATTATAGCACAATTTATATCAAAACTATAAAATAATAGCCCAAAAATGAATAAAGTACTTAACTTTACTAACCTCAGTAGCAAACTCTGTCAAAAGCTTAAACAAAACCTTAGATCTTAAGAAAAATCTTAAAGGGTGCATGAGAGATCAAAATAGAAAGATAAGGAATTAGAGGAGGGGCAGGGTTTTTATAGTACCTAGATTTGCAGCGGTTCTAATAAAAATAGCTACCTTAACAAGTATACAAATTAGACCTCAGTTAACGTGAACATTTGTAGCGGTTTTATATAATGGCTACAAACTTGCAGACCCTTTAGATTCTGTAGCAGTTATAAGCTATAATCGCTACAACTTTGTATTCCACTTTGTATCGGTTGACCATAACCTCTACAAATATGTGGCTCCTTGCATTCTATAGCGGTTATTTTGATTATAACCACTACAAAATAACTATCACAATAGTCACACTAGCTTCACACCATTTGGCTATAAGCTGGCACCAAATTTGCAGTGGTTAATATATACGAACTGCTATAAATGAACCACGTCAAATTTTGCGCCAACTTGGTGCCAAAATTTGTAACGGTTATACTTTGTAAATTGCTAGAAAGTCCGTTCCCTAACCCGCACGCCACTTGGCATGAGGTAGCCTGTTGTAGATTTGGTAGTTTTGGTAAAAACCACTACAAATACTCACATTTATAGCTGTTTATTTTGACCATTACAAATGCACTACTACAAATTGTCATTTTGTTTGTAGTATGTACTCTGTTAAAAGCTTCAACAGAATCTTAGATCTCAAAGAAAACCTCAAAGGGCACGTGAGAAATCAAAATGACAAAATGAGGAATTGGAGGAGGCACAGGGTTTTTATAGTGCCCATATTTGTAGCAGTTCTAATAAAAACAGCTACCTTAACCGCTATAAATGCACAAATCAGACCTCGATTAACGTGAACATTTATAGCGATTATATGTAGACCCTTTGGATTTTATAGTGGTTATAAGCTATAATCGCTACAACTTTGTATTCCACTTTGTAGAGGTTGACCATAATGGCTACAAATATATGGCTCTTTGCATTTTGTAGTGGTTATTTTGATTATAATCACTACAAAATAACTGTCACAATAGTCGTGACAGCTTTACACCATTTGGCACCAAACTGGTGCTAAATTTGTAGCAGTTAATATATTCAAACTGCTATGAATGAACCATGGCAAATTTCACGCCAACGTGGAACCAAAATTTGTAGTGGTTATACTTTGTAAATTGCTACAAAGTCCATTCCCTAACCAGCGTACCACTTGGCATGAGGTAGCCTATTGCAGATATTTGTAGCAGTTTATTTTGACTGCTGTAATACCCCAAATTTTGAGACTCAAGGTTAGAGAATAAGCCTGAGATTAGTGGATTGCTAAGCCCCGGTTTAGCAAGATCCCAAATTGTGATTAAGGGTTAATGACTCCAAAAGTGGATGTGGTTAGTGATAAATAACCCTTTTGGAGAATATGATGTGATTTGGTACTCGAATGTGAATTGTGTTGACATGTTGAGATTGTTGTGAGAACATGTCAATGAGATGTGAATTTGATTGATTTGGTGTTTCCAATGGATTCCTAGTGAAAATTTATGTGGGAATGATGTTTGGTATGAAAATGGAACCATTGGAAGCAAAGATGCAAATTCTGAAATTCTGTCTAGTGAAACTCTATTCTGGGCAGTCAGTTTGTATGAATGTTTTGAATGACCAAATGGTGTTTAAAAATCCTGAAACTTTCCAGTCTTAAATTTCACATCCCAAGCTTCAAAATGGACTTATAATTTGTGCCATTTCGTTTTGGGAACTGGGAGATATGACTATCCAAAGTTTGAGGTCGAAAATGGACTCTGTTTTGGGGAAGTGATGAAATTTGTGCAATTCTGGAATTGTGTGGTGATTTCTAGTAATGGAAAATATTTTTCTAGTAAATAGGAATCAAATATCTTTCATTTGGCTTTGGGATCACCTCATTTGGATTTTTCTAGAATTAGTTATGATTTTTCAAAGATTGGGCAGAAAATCTGCCAGAAAATCCGAAAATGCCAATTTTGGAATTATGACATCATCATAATTAAAGATGACATAAGCTAAATGTTATAAAGTCATCATCATCTTCCTCCATCAGCCAAAAACCGTGCAGCACCATGGAGAAAGAGAGAGAGGGAGTTTTAGAGAGAGAAGAGGAAGAAAACTCACGAGGTAGGTCGATTTCTTCGGTGAATTCGTACCTAACGCGTATAATCCTTCTCCTAAGCTTCTCTTCTGTATTATGTAAGGTATTTGAAGCACAAATCTTGGTGTTTTTAAGTTAGGGTTTTCAGCCACAAGAAGGAAAAGCGAAAAGGGAGAAGAGGTAACTTCCTAAACTTCGTATATTGACTATTCTGGCTGCTGTGGACAATTTAATCGGTGAAATTTCGCCGGATTGTCTTTGTTTGTAAAATTTGGAAATGTTATGTTAGTAGTGTTATGCTGCCAAAATTTGTACTAAATGGTAGTTGTAACCTAATGGAATAGTCAATAAAGTGGTTAGGAGTAGAAAGGACCGCATTTACGGAGCCGAAACCGAAAAACCCCAATTTTTCCTGGGGAATTGAGAATTTCTGCCAAGGCTAGTTTGGAGGGGTTAGAGATGGATTTTCAATGATTTGATGATTCCATTGAGTTCAAGAGGGAAAATTAGGTGGGGTTACAGTTGGTCACTTTTTCGGAAAAGGCCGAAAAAGCATTATTACGAAAACGCCCCTGAAACCCTTAAAGTGGGGCTGCCAAGGGTAAATTGACATTGAATTTGATAATTCCGAGTCCAGAAATGGATTCCTTGGGCGAAAATATGTCAGATTAGCCCATGTCAAAATTTCAAAAAAAGTACAGCCGAACCGGGTGCGGCGGGGCCGGACTGGGTCCCCGGGGGTATTTTAGTAAATTTTCAATATAGCCTCATATAACCCCCAGAAACACTATGGAAGTGTCTAAATAGTACATTTGACATTGTAGGATCGAATGTGAAGCCCCGAGTTGTTGGCACGCAAATCGAGGAGAAAAGACTGGAGGTAGGGGACTTACCTTACTTGCATGTATTTGATATCTTTACTTGTGTAGTGATGTATGTGATTACTTTACTTGATTGTGTAGAGCATATTTGAATAAATGAAGCTCTGTTTCTGTTTTACTACGGCCATAGTTTTGTTACATGAAATATTGAGCATGCAAAAATGTCATTATGGGGCATGTATCTAGATAAAGCTACATGTCATACACATAGCATCTATCATGCATGCATTATGGTATCTGTTTCCTACTGAGATTCTCTCGAATCTCACTCTCCCCTACCAACAATGTAGACAGGGCAAGTGGCTCGTGGAGGGAGCGGCTAGGACTCCTTCAAGATGAGATTGTGTAATCCCCATATGAAGAATTGTAATGGGCAATTGTACCCTGTGTATCATTAGCGAAGGTATGTACCCAGGATTGCTGGGATGATTAAGTTCTGCACTCTGATATTTATATGAATGTGATTTATCTTCACATGGTAATGGTATTCGAAATATGAATATGAGACCAAGTTTATAAATGATTTCAAAAAGTATTCGTGAAAACCTCGTCATGTGATGAGTTAGTAAATGTTATTTGATTATTATTGGCCTCTATTTCATCTTAATCGCGTATTTCGGATATAATTACGGAGGGGGTTACAACTGCTACAAATGAATCGCTACGAATTGTCAATTTTTTATGGTGTGCATGAGTGGTGGTAAAGTAATTAATAACAGGCTTTATGTAAAATTTCATAAATCTTGCTATATATATTTATAAGGCAATTTTAACATGTTTTACTAAAATCAAGAAAAACCATAAACTTTATTAATGGCATCTTAAAATTTAATAAATTTTCAAGTTCATCATTTTTAATAAGCCCAAAAATAATAAATTATGAGTAAAATTGTATATATATATATATAATGTGGTGACTTGTTCTAAGGACACTTAAAAAAACACACATACTCTCTCTCTCACACACATAAAGGACTAGATGAGTATATAAAAACTCTAACAAGTTGCACTATCCATTAGGCATGAATTTACAATCCATATAACACAATACACTAATTCAAGCCTATGAATGTCATTCTGAATGACAATGCACACAATAAAACATTTACATTCTGTCTTTGAGACTTTTTTCTTTATTAAAATTTATAGTATATGCATAAGTTACATATGATGGTGCTTTTGTCACTAAAGCCGTCAACTGAATTAGGACCAACTATACAAATACAATATAGTGGTAATCTAGGTCATTCTCCCAATGAGCAATATGTGGGTTTTCTTTAGGATTGAATTTAGGCGATGAAGGACACAATGGAATGAACCTAGACTAGAATGCAGGACATTACTACCTATATGCAATTCAACTAACTAAATGCAAGATGTAAATGACTTTAAAACCTATATGAGAATAAAACTAACATAAATGAATGCTAATACAATGTTGAGGGATTGTTTTATAGAATGAAAAATTAGACACCTAAGCAAAGGAATGGACTAATAGTTAACAAAACAAGACAAGCACATATTTGATTAAGTTATAGTGGAGGGAACAACTTAGGATTCACAAGGAGTTATTTTCTTAGCCCAAATCAATGAATCAGACCAAAGGAAGATTAATAAGATATTGAAATTAATAGATTTAATCACCTAATTGAAACATGAGAAACCCTCACACTACTACATAATTGCATATATATGACACTTAATGAATAACGGCTATAGTGAATTAACGTAATGTATGTTGAGGCAGAGCTCGCGCAAGAATATATAACGCTAATACTTAATGGTTAAATATTTGCACCATTATGTATTGAGAGACGGGATTTGCAAAAACAAAAATATGACGATTGCAATTATTAATCGTCATGTATTGAATAACAAAAATGACAGTTCTTACAAAACAACTATCATGTAACACTTGTAAAGGATTTATCTTCCAACATTATATCAGTAAAAATAAAAGCATAATAGTCATAACAATTGACTCTAAAGTATGAATGAGAAAACAATGTTTCTTAAGAAACAACAATCATGTAACTCTTTCAAATGATATGTCTTCCCCAACTTTAAACTACTCTAAATTAAAGTACCTTTAGTTTCATAAATCTCATTTGGCCCAATGCCAAGTAATAGTTTATAAGTCATAGCCCTTCATAATATTGCTGGACCTCTATTAAAACTCATCTATTCCTTTTTATTCTTACTAATTTTCTTTATCGGCCTCCTCCTTCTCTCATTCATTATGTTAAGACCCTAGGGAGCTCCTCCTCCTCCTCCCCCCTCCCCTCCTCCTAAGATGGAGGCTTTGATGCATACTTTGGCAAGCTTTGACCACTCTATAAAGTGTCTCGTGACATACGCTAACAAGCTAAATAAGAACTTGAAACTCATACCTCATCACAATGACATTGAATATGACTTGTAGTTAAACCCTTCATCTCCTTCCTCTGATGATGTCAATGAGGAGGAGGAAGGCGGTAGTAGTGGCGATGACTAAACGCCACTATTGTTTTTTTAAAATATTAAAAAAATTAAGTGAACCTAAAAAAACAACTAAATACGTAATGGCTATTAACTTATAATCGTAAAGTATTCCTGTTACATAACTAATGGTTTTAAATAACACTAATATACTTAACAGTTCTAACTTAATAACCGTTAGTTAAAACTTTTGAAACATATCCTCTTCCTCACGCTAACTTTAGGTGCTTCCTTATTATTTGATGATTGTCACAGGAACCAAAGTACCCTTTCATTACCCTTCATTAAGCAAGATTGTTCCTATTCAACCTCCAATGCACGCAATGATGGTCTTTTTTTATCCTTTCCAACTGTCTACTCAAACTCCCCATTTTCATATGTTTTTCCTATACATTTTCTTCATTATCCTCTTTTTTGTTCTCTTAATTGCCAAGATGAAATGATGTGATGAATAATTACCAAAAAATCCTTCGCGTCATCCTCCACCCCCTCCTTCCTAATCCCTACCTCTTTCTCCTCCCCAACCTCCACCTCCTGCTCATCATCACCATCATCTGCCATATCCTCCACCTCTATATCATATGTTTCCTCAACTAGAGACAATGACACGGCATGCAGAACGTACTAACCATGCCGTGAGGAGGCTAACTGGATACTTGTCGAGTATGACTAGAAGGTCAATCTCGTTCTTGATAGGTATAGGAACAGCCATGATCTTGAATATTCCTAGATGATTTAGGCCACTTCTCTAATGATGAGTAGCCTGATGATGTAAGGTATTCCACTAATTTTTGGAACTTTAGTTTAAAGGAAACTAAAGTTCCAAAAATTAACAGAATAATTAGATCAACAGAATACTCGCTACTATAATGGTTTTTTTTCATTTTTTCATTTTATTTTTGACAATAGAATAATTCAATTATCATGGGCACAAATAGATGAAAAAATGGTAAAAAAAATAGCATACCTCATGTGTAACCCCCTACCTTATTATGGCTCAAAACGCATCATTATGTTAAATTAGAGACCAATGGATAATTCAAAACTTATTAAAAGTCTCAGCTTTAAGACAGGGTTTGTAATACTCCGAATTTTGAGACTCGAGGCTAGAGAATAAGCCTGAACTAAGTAGTATGCTAAACCTTGATTTAGTAGGGAGAGGGGAGGGCACATTGTGGAAGAAAAGGAATGATATGGTGTATTTGGTGGTTTTTCCAGAGGAATTGCCATAATCAATGTCAAAATGGTAAAGTTACCGACCAATTGGTCAGTTACCGAAGAGAAAACTTATTGATAACTTCAAGATCAATGGTTAGCATTGATTTGTGTGAAAGATCAAGGGGAGGAATCAAGTGTATGTGTGTGTATGTGAGCTCATGGGAGATGGAACAAGAAGAAGATCATGACACTTGGCAAGTTTTGGACCTTTGGATGTTGGTCAATTGGTCAACACTCATCCTCTCTCCTCTCTTCCTTTTTGGTAAGTTTAATGAGGCTTTTAGTTCCCAAAAATCTGACCCTCCTTCTTCATCATCTCATCTTTCTCTCTCATTAGCTTCCATGGATGCCCAAAGTGGAGGAGGAAAGAGAAAGAATCAAGGTGAGATTTAGCCTTGTATATGTCCTTTAATGCTTTAATACCCTTCTTTAATATTGTTCATAGTGATGAGAGCTTCATTGCTATGGTTTTAGATTTTTGAAAGAATGTGTTTTGAGATAATGAAGAATTTGGAAAGATAAAGAATCAAAAAATTGATTTGGGAAAGAGGAAGAGGTAAGTATTTGCTACCTTTTGAACTAAGTTTTGTGATATTTGGTTGAGTATTGTGAATTATGTGATTTGCCCTGATTTTGTGGTATTTTTGTGTGGCATGTAATTGGGAGAATTGCATGTTGATTTGTGTTAAAAATGGTGATTTTTTGTGTAATTTGGTCATTGGAATTGGTTTGGCATTGGAAATGGAAAAGTTTGCGATGTTAGGTGTTGGAATGTGAATTGTGTTGACATGTTGAGATTGTTGTGAAAATATGTTAATGTGATGTGAATTTGATTGATTTGGTGTTTTTAATGGATTCCTTATGAAAATTTGTGTGGGAATGATGTTTGGTATTAAAATGGGACCATTGGAAGCAAAGATGCAAAATCTGGAATTCTGTCTTTTGAAACTCTATTTTGGATAGTCTACTTGTATGGACGTTTTGAATTGGCAAATAATGTCTAAATATTTTGAAACTTTCCAATCTTAAATTTCACATCCCAAGCTTCAAAATTGACATATAATTTGTGTCATTTCGTTTTGTAAGCTGGGACTTATGGTTGTCTAAAGTTTGAGGTCAAAACTGGAATATGTTTTGGAGCAATGTTGGATTTTTTGTAATTCTAGAATTGTGTGGTGATTTTTGGTAATGGATCATATTTTTCCTATGAAGAGGACTTTCAATAGGCTTTGGGATCACCTCATTTTTATTTTTCTAGAATTAATTATGAATTTTTGAAGTTGCCTTGGCTGCAGTAGAAAATCTTGGCTGCAATGCAAAACTATCTGTACATGTCTTGGCCGCAGCTAGAAATTCTTGGCTACAGCCAAAAACCTTCTATGCACGTTTTGGCTGGAGCCTACCCCCATTTTTAGTATTTATAATTTTGAAAGGTGATTTCCAACCTAATACTTCCCAACCTTTTAGGCTTTCATTAAGCTTATTATAGCCACCTAAAGGTGTAAATGATAACCAACCTTAAGTGATATGAAAGTAAAGATTTGGAATCGAGAATAACCCTATGTCCTTACTTTGGTTATAGGGTTTGATAGTCGCCCTGATCGTGAGTAGCCAATGCTAGAGCATACGTGGAAAGAACAAGATTAGGGACTTACCTCTATTGCATGTATTTGATATTTGTGTTGGTATTGATGCATGTTATTGCTTTGCTTGATTATGTGAAATATGTATAAATGATTTGAAGCTATGTTTCAATTTATACTATGACCATATGTATGTTATTCGAAGTATTGAGCTTACAGATTTATCATTGTGTGTGAGCATGAGTTATGCAAGCATGTCATTCACTAAACATTTATTGTACATACATATTGGTATTTTTTTCCTACTGAGATTTTCTAGAATCTCACCCTCCCCTACTAACCTTTCAAACAGGGTAGTAGATCGAGGATGGAGCTGGCACCCAGAGCAACGAGATCTCCTTCAAGATAAGATTTTGGTAGTTAGTTATCATAGTTGGGAGTAGTGTGTATTGGATATTTGTATTTGGATTTGGATATGTATTTGAGATGATATTGTGTAATCCCCATTTGAGAAATTGTAATGGGTGAATGTGCTCTGTAAAACTTGATTTAATATGTGAAACCCGAGATTGGCTGGGAATTATTATTGTGCACTCTGATGTTTATCATAAATGTGATTTATCTTCATGTGGTAATTGTATTCGAAATGTGATTGTGAGACCAAGTGTATTAGATTTCGAAATGTATTTTGTGAAAACCCTGTCTGGTAGATGGGTTTGAAATTAAGCTTTGATTATTATTGGTCTCTATTTCACTTTAATCGCATATTTCGAATATAATTATGGCAGGGGGTTATAGGGTTCGACCCTATCATAAAGTGGGTTTTTAAAAGCCTTTCCAAAATCTGTTAAATGCAGTTTCACATTCACTTATCGATTCTATAAACTTGTGCAGTTCTGTTCCATTCAAGAATATCAGAGTGTATAACAAAATTCCCGATGACTCTCAGGTTTCATCTATTTACCACATAGGTTCACAGGGCGTATTCTCCCGTATTAGTTTCCCATACCGAGGATTACATCACACTAACCAAATTTACAACCTTTATAATGTGTACAATCATCCCATAAATACAATAACCAACTAATAAAGCACAAATCTCCTAGCTGTGAACTCTAGCCGCCCTTAGTCACTTGTTTCTCCTTTTATCCACTAGCCCTGGCTGTAGGTTAGTCATTGGAAAGAGTGAGATTCAAAAGTATCTCTGTAGTAACAGTTCACTCATATGATATATACTAACAAAGCATGTAAGCAATTATCATAGAGCAGCAGTACAACAACAGCATTCACAGCAATGGTACAACAACGGCATTCACGATAGCAGTAGTATAATGGCATGTTCTTTTGACTACAATACAATAATGACACTTTCAACCGCAATACAACAACGGCATTCACTTTCATGGCAATTCAATGATAATCACAAACATACAATGAAATATACATGATATAAGAGAAAGGGTCACTACCTTGCTCTTCCGTCCGTGCTCGGACACCGTTTTCACATGCTCAGGGCGGATGTCAAGTCCCATAAATCATAGTCAAGGATGATGAGTTATTCCCTATTCAATTCTTAACTCTAAACACATAGAGTTGGTTATCATTTAAGATTTTTAGGTGGCTACTAGAAGCACAAACAAATGCCTAAAGAGTTGGAAAGAACTATACCAAAAACCACCATTCAAAAGTTCAAAACGTGAAATTGGGGGTTGGCCGCAGCCAAGGAAATTTCTGTTTCTTGGCTGAACTTCGAAAAATCATCACTAATTCTAGAAAAATTGAAATAAGGTAAATACAAGTCTTACTTGAAGCCTTTTAAGTTCTATTTACACGAAAAATATGAATCACCAATATCTACAACCACAAAAATACAGACTTCAACATATTTCCACACTGCTCTAGAATTAAGTCTAGTTTCAACCTCAAACTTTGGAAATATGTAACTTCCAAGACACACATGAAAATGACACCTATTATATGTCCATTTTGAAGCTTAACACATCCTATATTAAACTAGAAAGTTTTAGAATTTTTTGACACCATTTACTTATTCAAAACTGCCATGCAAACTGATTGCCTGCATAGAGTTTTCACCAACAACATTTTCCAGTTTTCAACAAATGTTTCCAATGGTCCCATTTCCACAACCAAAACTATTCCCACGCATAATTTTTCATATAGAATACAATGGTAGCATCAAAATGAACAAATTCTTAGTGCTTCATGATGCCCTATTCAAGTCAAAATTTTAGGGTTTTCTACAACAAGCAACCAATTCACAACTTAATCATCAAACTTAGTTCATTTGATCCCAAACCAACATATAAGCACATACATAGGATGAAAGCTTTATGATCCCTCAAAATTAGGGCTGTCACAATACCCTACCAAAACTCAGCCAATCAAAGCATCATATACATCAAAATAATGCTCTTACTTCTTCTTGTGTTCTTTTCTTGCTTCCTCAAATTTTGTTCTTAGATGATGGCTCAAAACACCTCTTCTTGAAATTCTAAAGCCATAAAAATGAAGCTCTCATCAAGAGGAACAATGTTTATGAAGAGCTTTTGAGCCATGAATGAGGTTAAGAAGGCGAAAATCATGGTAGAAAGTCTTACCTTCACCTTGCCTTCTTTCTCTTTTATTGTAGCTGCTACAAACCGACTTAGAGAGATAGAAAATGAGTGATGAATAATCAGATTTTTGGCTTCCCTTATCCCTTAAGAGCTAGCCAAAAATTTGGACAAAGGAGGTGAAAAAACTTGTGGTCACAATTGATTTACTTTGGTCAACTAATTACAACCATTTAACTTGAGTTTTTCCCCTTTCCGTCCTCTTCCCTTTTTGACCGAAATGGCTGCCCAAGATGTGTCCTAATTAATTCAATTTTTAGCCCCTCCTCTCTATTCATTTGACCAAAATATATGCCCTAAAAATTTAACAACTTGCTCAAAATTCCCAATTTGTAACAAATAGCAAGTCTAGTTGAATTTTCTCCTCTTCTTCTTTCTTTCGTTTTGACTTGTCATTGGTCATCGTTTAATTTCATATTCTCTCTCTTTCTTTGGGATCTTGAATGAAATTATTTAAGAGGAAAGGAGAAAGATATATTGATCCATTGATCTCTTGGTTCTCGCTTTCTTTATACATAGCCACAATTGTTGACTTTTCAACTAGAAAAGATTAAGAAGTATATCATTTAAATTCTCTTTCCTTCTTCCCATGGTCTTGAACGTTTTTTTATCAAGTGAGAATAAAGGGAAGTTAATTTAATCTTCTTCATCATTACATTCACATTTAGAGTCATTAGTCCTTGTACACATTTTGGGGCATTACATCATGGTTCTTACAAAACAACCATCATGAAATCAAATAAATAATTGTTCTAATGAAACAACCATCATGTAACACATATTAGCATAAGGGAACAAAAAACATAATTGCATGCGGACTGACCCTCTTCAACTTCCAACTCAAAACCATCACTTCCAATCTATTCAAGCTTCCTATTTTTCATATATTTTTCCAATATTTTCTTCATCATCCACCTTTGTTTTCTTGATCATCATAGTAGCATATGGCATTCTCTAGTCACATCTGATCCCTTATTCTCTGTCAATCTTGCTCGAGGCTTGCATTCCCCTTACGCCATGTATGGTAGGTATATTTGTTCTTTTTCACTCTCATTATTTTTGCCTTTCTTAATTCCTATTAATTTAAGAGGCACAAGCTATAGGTCAAAAGTTACATTATTATTGATATAGGTCAGGAGTTCCATTGAGTCTAACCATAAAGCTAATACTATCTTGATCCATCCCAAATTGCATAGCTATCCTTGATGTACGAGGTTTTGTTCTATTATACAGTCAAGTCCAACTAGCCTAGAAACTCTATCCATGTATAATATATATATATATAGGTTTTAAACTTTTAGTTTTAATGTATATATACATGAATGACTGTAAATATATATGCAAGTTTGTTTACAACTTCATCTTGTACAATATTGATTGTAGGGGGACACCGAAAGTAGAAGGCCCCATTTTTTTCTAAAATATACTCAAAACTTAACAGTTCTTACTTACAATTATGAATATAAAGTTGAAGATCATTATTCATCATAATGAGGTTGAATATGACTTTCAGTCATACCCTTCATCTCCTTCGTCTAATGTTGATGATGAACAAAGTGAGGGGGAGGGTTAAGAAGAGGAGGATAACAGTAGTAATGATGAATGATGACCACTAGTTTTTTTTTCTTTTTTAAATATGAAAAGAAATTAATTAATAGGGCAGAAGTATCCCAAATTTTTTTTTAAAAAATCCACTTGATACTTCATAAATATTAGTAAATAACCATTGATAGCATTGCAATTTTTATTTATATAATTAAAAAGATCTCTAATACTTTGCACTTCATACTGTATAACTATTAAAATAAAAAATGATCTACAATACCTAACGATTCTTACTTAACAACCGTGGCATTTCACTAGGACATGATCAGCACATTAACCCACAAGACCCTATCTATTCTACTTATTTTTAAACATCCGAAATTGACCTCCACTTCTCCATTATTTCATGAGCCTCTTCACTTGTCCTAGACAACTTTTGTCTTGTTGTTCATCATGGACAAATGCAAGAGATGATCTAGTTCATCATTTGCTAAATGTTCACAAGTAGTATTGAAGGGCTAGTTTACGTGACCTATGAGCTCCATCATATGGTTTAATTTTTCCTAAGGGATCAAGCCGCACAGGCACGTGCCTGAAGGAACTTACCTCTCTCATTTGCTCTCAGGACGAGAAGATGAACAAAATATTAGAGAAGGAAGAAGGAAAAAAATGAAGCCTCAGATCCTTCCTCTGTATAGATTTTTATTTTTTATTTGTTTATTTTTATTTCCCATTTTATTTTATTTTTTTGTAATTATTAGGGATTGCATAATGAACCTTTAAAAATCTTTAAAGTGTTAGCTCTCATAATGTTTTGATGATAACAAACCTTGATATCCAAGTACATTTTGACAAGCAAGAAGAATGGCAAAAAGTTGACTTGATAATTCAAGTCACTCAATAAATTTTTATGCACTCGAGTGATGTAAGTGTTTTTTGGAAAAACTTGAGTAGGAAATCATCACTCGAGTATTGGTCTTGGCAGAAAAGTGAAACTCTATGGTGATTTCTCTGCCTTGAGAGAATCACTCGAGTAATGGTCTTAGCACTTAAGTGATGGCCAAGTAAGAACCAAGATTAATCAAAGAGGATCACTCGAGTTATAGTAAATGTACTCAAGTGATGAATCTTCACTTTCAAATCAAGTAAAGAGTTTAGAGACAAAATCACTCAAGTAATATCATCACTTGTAAGTCTCTTACAAGTGATATGAGAGTTTATGATCTGATGAAACAAATCACTTGAGTGATAGAATTGTGCACTCAAGTGATACTCTTTCTCACCTGTGCAACAAAGACAAGATCACTCGAGTGATGTTATATCACTCGATTTATGTCAATCTATTGCAAGTCACTCGCAAGTGATCCTGAAGTGATGTGATCTTCAAATGAAAATCACTTGAGTGATTGATAAAATCATATCAATAACTCGAGTGATCCATGATCACTTGCAAGGCACTTGCAAGCGATCTGAAAGTACTGACTTGAGTAATATGAATCACTTACAGGTCACTCGGTAGTGATTAAGCTTAAATTTTATAGAAAATATGGAATATCACTTGAGTGAATAAATATGCACTCAAGTGATACTCATTTTCACAAACAAGAATACCAAGTCACTCGCTAGTGATTTCCAACACAAGATCACTTGAACATAAGTTTTAGGTGTTTAGTCTCTAGATTAACTTCAAAATCAAGAAAAGCAAAATCCTGTCAAAAGCATTAAATGTGTAGCAGAGATAACCAATGAAAACACTCTCTTTCACCATCGGCTACATGTACTCTCTAACAGATAGATTTGGATTCTCTTAAACGGTCATTAAATTCATCTTATCTATAAACATAGAAGCATTTAAGAAGGAGCAACTAATAAACAACAAAATAAATTCTGTGCATTAAATGCTATGTTTTCTTTATGATTTTCTCTTATATACCTATTATTCTTCAGTATTCATTTATCAACTCTTTAAGAGAGATTTTATAAACTTATTCATTACTCTTGTAAAGAAAATCTCAAGGTAGTGGGACCTTGAGTGAGGGTATCAACAGACAAAGTGTAAGGGGGAGTGAGTGTCCTATTAAGGAACTCTCTTATACTGTGGTGCCAAGAACCCATCAAATCTTGAAAGTATAGTGAAAATCCAAGAGGCGCTCTGAGGACTAGACGTAGGTCAAGAGGTTAACACCAAACCAGTACAAACTTTGGTGTATACTTCGGTGAAATTTCTCCAACTCTTTTCTTTTGATCAAGTTTCTTAATTGTGATTTTTAAATTTTTAATTTCACCAATTCACCCCCTCTTGGGTGAAACCATTGACATTAACATAATGAAATGCCAAATACCTCATGGTTATCAAGTAAAATCCATCATCTTTTTTAATATCTTATGGTTGTAATATAAAACCTGTGAATTATTGTTCAATAAGAAGATATGTCAAATAGTTAATGGTTATTAAGTAACACCCGCCATCTTTTATGATACCTCACAGTTGTAATGTAAAACTTATGAACTATTGTTCAATACTTATGGAATAGATACATTACAATTCTAAAGTAAACCCGTTATATAAGGTTCCATTTTATAGCGGTTCTAATTTTACAAAAGTTAAGCATTTGCATCAAGTTTCCTCTTTTAAAACACTCGCTATCTAGCACCTCTTCACAAAACAAAGTTATTATGCTTAACACTTGTCTACAGTCAAATGTAACCCACAAACCTTGGAACCCCACTATTTCAATTGACTTTTCTGGCCACTAAGAGACATTTTTAGCCAAACTACACCACCCAAAGCCTTTGCAATGCTTCTCAATGATAGCCACATAATCTTTTTTGCTTACTCTAACTAGGCTTTTCGTTTGTGCATTCCTTCACGTGTTCTATTCTCCTTTTTTGTGGGTATAATTTGCCTTCTCTATTTCATGTTCTCCATTCTACATTCTCCATTATTCACTTTGTGTTGCCTAGATAGAGTTTGACCTTATATGTGCTCATGTTTTTTTTCAGAAAACTCATTTCTCTACTCTATATAGTTGATTGAATTAGTTTTTTTTTCTGTTTCATTTAAGATAAAATGGACAGTGATAGTAGCTTTAACACTAAAAATCCATCTAAGAAATTCAAAAGCATGACATAGGCATAGGAGCTAGAAAAAATGAAACATATGGTAAAGAGGGGCCTCTGCACCATGGCTTGGTTAACAAAGAAAAATCTAAGGGATGAAAACTTATTATGAGATAGAATGCTTATGGGCAAGTAGTTAGAACACCGTACTTTATTAGCTACATCAACACAGTAGCAAGGAACAATGTTCCTATGTCTTTAGGTCATTAGGGTAGGAAAAAGTTGCAAGGCCTTATTTGAGCCACTATAATAGAAAGATATATATAATAGTTATTTACCTGTTAAAAATGATAACTTGAATTGTGTGTTTTGCAGTCTACATTTGATATAGATGAAAGTTGGAAGGGATATGTCCTCTCCAAGACTTGGCAGGTAGTATGCACATTTCGGCATATATTGATGAAGACATATTTGTAAGATCCCGAAGAGGCCGATGAGATGAAAGCTCGTTCCTAGTGGCAAGCCATTATCAACCAAGAGAATTGGAGAGAATTTGTTCTCTCATATCACAAGGAGTCATTCAAGATAATAGTGATATGCAAATTATAAAGCAATTGGATTGCATATATACCTTTTTAATAATAACTTGAGTGTTGTGTGTTTTCATAGAAATTAAGCTGTGAGAATAAGGTACATGTATTAAATGTCCCCTGACGCCACTTTAAAAATGCCTTCCAGTAGATGAGAATAAAGGTATATATATTATTCACTATTAACTATAATATTGAAGCAAATATACTTTATTATGTGATTGATTGATACATTTTTTCTCATTTCTTTATAATGCCCACAACAACCAAAAGGGAACAACGATTGTGGGTATTGCATGATGTAGATCATAAAGGAAATAGTCACACACAGTCCCGATGAAATTGATGTAACGATATGTATATGCTTATTTGTTTAGATATATATTTAGTTAGCTCTATATATATATATAGTACAATATCTAACTCAATTTATTGTTTCTTGTTGTGTACAATACTTTCAGGACTTGTATTGCAAGGAGTATAGCCTGTCTCAAATAGAAGAAGTTGCTGAAGAGTTGGCCACTATTGTTCACCATCAGTGGACAATATGTTGATGACTTCCCAAGCTCAAATGGTGTGTATGTGCGCGCGCGCGGGTATTCTTTCGTTCATGCTTTAGCAATTTTTTGGTTTGTTTGATGAATTGGTTTAATGTTGGTAACCAATATGATGTTAATTTATATACTCCCTCCGGTTCTATTTATAAGCAACTTTCTCTTTGATTGCACAAAATGAACCGATAGTTAAAAGCAATAAGTGTGTCAAAAATGCCATATTTTTTCCATATATGCCCCTATTTATGAGAAGAGTATAGGAGAGAGAATAGATAACAAGTATGAAAGATAATGAGTATAGAATATGAGAAAGAATGAGTATTTAATAAGGGTAAAATAGGAAAAAGAAGCTTACATTTTCAAACAAAAAGTAAAAGTTGCTTATAAAAGATACTAGCCCAATGAGAGAGAAAGTTGCTTATAAATAGGACAGGAGGGAGTACAACTTAGGTTGTCTTCAAATAGGCTTTAAACTTTTGGTTTTAATGTGTGTGTGTGTGTGAATGACTGTCAATATATATATACAAGTGTTATGTGTTTTCATATAAATTGAAGAGAATATGTCCTCTCATGTCGTGAAGAGTCATTCATGACAATAGTCATTCACAATTCATAAGGCAATTGGATTGCATGTATCTTTTTAATATTAACTTAAGTGTTATGTGTTTTCATAGAATTTAAGCTGTGAGAATAAGGTATATATATTAAGTGTCCCCAGAGGCCACTTTGGAAATGCCTTCCAATGGCTAAGAATAAAGGTATATATATTATTTACCATTAACTATAATATTGAAGCACATATAGTTTATTATATGATTGACTTATACATTTTTTCTCATTTCTTTATAATGCCCAAAGCACTAAAAGGGAACAATGATTGTGGGTATTGCATGATGCAAATCATGAAGGAAATAGTCACGCATAGTCCCAATAAAATTGATGTAAAGGAATATATATGCTCACTCGTTTAGATATATATTCAGTCAGTTATATATATAGTACAATATCTGACTTGACCTATTGTTTCCTTTTACATATAGTACTTTGAAGACTCATATTGCAAGGAGTATAGCTTGTCTCAAATAGAAGAAGTTGTTGAAGAGTTGGCCACTACTATCATCGTCATTGGATGATGTGATGATGAGTTCCTGAGCTCAAAATGGTGTGTGAGTGCGCGCGCGCGCGCATGCATGTGCATGCTCTAGCAATTTTGTGTTTTGATTGATGAATTGATTTAATTGTTGTAAGCAATATAATATTAATTTATATACAACTTAGATTGTTTTCAAATAGATTTTAAAATTTTAGTTTGAATATATGTCAAACCCTACCTTACATACCATTTATTTTTTATATTAATAAGATTAGCAATTGCACAATTCGGAGGGCACATAAGAATAGCAAAAATATACCGATATTACTAAAACAATATTGTTTGATTATATTATAGGAGTTCCCCTACATGGGTTTGTACATAATAATTACAAACCTTAAATAATAAAAGGTCTTCAAATAACCAACATCTCTTTTTATGCTCGTCCAGAACCTTTTGTTGCCTGTAATTGTGATTTTTCCCTCTGAGCTGCTATCTGCTGCTAAAAAATTTTTACATTTATGGAAAGGGTGAGATTCAAAGAATCTTAGTAGTAACATACAATCAGACATATACGATGTGAAAATAAATATGCCATGTACCATGTTATGTAAAATAATAGAATGTTGTGTGATAAATTGTTGTATGCACACTGTCCAGGGCCAAACAACTATTTGAAATATTGGCTTAACCTTATGCCAACCCTGGCTAATATGTGTGTCCAAGATACTATGCTCATGATATAGAAGATGGCATACACAAAACATATATAAGTTGATATAGTGTATGATTACTATCTTGAATTGCCCTTTCCTGCTCTATTTGTCTGTTCAATACTTTAATCTGGCTCGAGCTATTGTAAATTCCTATAAAATTATAGTTACAAGTAACTGATTATTACTTGAACTATTTGTAACATCCTGGATTTTAATTAAGGGATTATAACTTCAAATGATGTAATTAATGTCAATTAAGCATATTTGAAGTATATGTTGTGTGTTATGATATAAAGACCATTAGTGATGATTTAATGAGTATTGTGCTAATCAGGGGTAAAACGGTAAATTTACCAACCGTCTGGTTAGCTACTAATGAGAAAACCCCTAAGTAATCAAAATCAATGGTTGAGATTGAAAGATAATGGGGTGGAATCAAGTGTGAATGGGAGTATGTAAATTCATGTTAGGGAGAATAGGATGGTGACAAGTGGCCAAATGAGGGCCATTGGATGAGTCAACAATTTCAAACTCTTTTCTCTCTCCCTCTCAAGTCGGTTGGTGCATGGGAAGAAGGAAGAGATGATCATCACCTTCACCTACTCACTTCTCTCTCCATTCTCTCCATTTTCGCTGAAGTTAAACAAGAAAGAGAAAGAGAAAAGCTTAAATCTTGGTAAGTAGAGGTCTTTATATGTTTAGTTACCCTTCATTAATGTTGATCATGAGGTTGAGAGCTTGACTTCTATGATTTCAGAATTTCCATTGGTGGTGTTTGATTGAGGGATAAATATGAAAGTTAGTGAGATCAAGGTGTTGATTTCAGCAAGTGTAAGAGGTAGGTTTTTGATGAATTGTGGTATATATGATATGGTGTTTGCTTAATCAATGAGAAATCTAGAAATTAGACCTAATTATGATGTTAAGTGAAGGGTAGACTTTGGTGAGAGTGTCACTGTTCATTTGGTCAGTTTTGACATTTGAGAGTGATTAGGAATTGATTTGAAGTTGAATGAGGGGATTTGTTAGAATGGGTTTTTGAGTGGTTTGATGATTTAGAGAGAGAATGTGTTGAATGGGTTGAATTTGAGTTGTTTTTGGTTGCCAATGGGTTCCTTGTGTTGAAATGAGTGAGAATGAGTCTTGACACAAGTTTAAGAACCATTGGAGTTCATTTGGTGAAGTTTGGAAAAGTATACCAGTTGCTGCGTTCTGGTTTCTGGTGTGATTTCTCGAGTGAGAGAAGAACTCACTCGAGCACAGGATGAACGTGCTCGAGTGAGCATATTTGTGCTCGAGTGAGGGTGCATAAATGCGCTGGGGGTGAGCGTTTCAGGTGTTCACTTGAGAGTGATTGCTAAGAGTGCGCCTGGCACTCGCGAGCATTGGGGGATCACTCGCAAGCACTGGAGTCGTGCTCGAGTGAATTTGTTGCCTGGGAGTTGGGGTGCTCTCGGGCAGACACTCGCTGCCTTGTGCTTGCGAGCACTGAGGGTCAGTGCTCGAGCACAGGCACTTGTGCTCGAGTGAAGGTGGAAGAAGATGTTGAGAGGTACTCTCGGGTTGTCACTCGCAGGCCTCACTTTTGTGGTGCTCGAGTGTGCTCGGGGTCTTTGCTCGAGCACAGCCTTTTGTGCTCGAGTGAGAGTGTGAAAATGTAGTGAAGTTTGCTCTCGGGCAAGCACTCGCGAGAGGTCACTCGCATGTGTGCTCGAGTGAGAGCGAGAGTCATGCTCGAGCACAGCCCCTTGTGCTCGAGTGAGGGGACCCAGAAATTAGTGTTTAGCTTTCCAAAGAAGGATCTTTAGGGATAGTTATCCCAACCCTTTAGGCATATGAATAGGCACTTAATGGCCATCTAAAGAGTCCAAATGAATACCAACTTAGAGTGTTATTGAAGTAAGAACTTGGAAAAGGAAATTAACCAAATGTCCCTATTTTGATTATAGGATTTGATATCTGCTATCCTCGTGAGCCCACTGTGCCCAGAGACATCAGGAAGGGATCAGGTAGTGACTTTTCTTTCGTACCATTTATGATGCATTGTATGTGTGTATGATCAGTAATTTGTGATGAATTCGGATATTTCGAATGATGCGGATATGTGGTAGCACCGTCAGTCCAATAGTCCCTGAGTAGCTAACAACGGTTCGGGTGAAGACTGTGTGTCTTCCCGGCGGAGAAAGGGGATGAGGATGAGGTGTGATATATGTGATATGTGAGCCGAAAGGCTGATTTGTGAGCCGAAAGGCTATTTGTGAGGCCGACGGGCCATTTGTGAAGCCGGATAGCTTATGAGCTATAAGGCTATATGTATGCACTGCCACGCCAATAGTCCCTGAGTAGCTAACAACGGTTCGGGTGAAGACTGTGTGTCTTCCCGGCGGAGAAAGGGGATGAGGGTGGAGTGTGATATGTGTTGCTGCTGCGGTGCATTGATTGCTTACATGCTATGTGCTTGTATGTGGTATAATTGCTTAGTTACTACTGGGATTCTTTTGAATCTCATTCTTTCCTTTGAACTAACCTTTCAGACAGGGCGACTGGCTCCAAGGAAAAGCGCGTGACCCGGAGCGGGTAGAGTTTCGTAGGGACATTTATTTTGGGAATGTTGGTTAGACTGTTTGGATAGGGATTACTGTATATTGTTGGGTTGTAAATAGTTTAAATACTTTAACCTGTAATCCCTTTAGCAGAGCTTGGAACTATATATATGTAGTTGAACCCGGGGTTTGCCGGGATTTTGGTTATACACTCTGTCATACGTAAATGTAGATAAACTGCACAGGTGATTATATTCGATAATCGAACTTGAGACCGAAAGAGGAATGAAGTTTTGAAAATTTCATAACGTCCCTACTATTAAAGGGAATTACAAATGAGTTCTAAACTAATCGACGGTCTCTAATCTAATTTAATTACCAAACATCGAATTATAATTACGTGATTAAAGGCAGGGTGTTACACTATTACTGCCTTTAATCACAGTTCGTTGGTTATCACAGTTTCAGCAATTTCTGCACATTACAATTCTGCACAATGCAGTGTCACTATTTCCAGAAAACTGGCAGATTTTTAGTCAATTTTGGAAAATCACAATTAATTATAGAAAATTCCAAATTAACTAATTCCAAAGCCTTTATGAACCTCTTTAATTTTTCTTTTAAGGAAAAATAATTGAGTCAAACCATTGCAATAAGTCAATCACATTGTTCCCAAAAATTCTTCAAACCTCCTATGTTTCATATTTCCTTCCAGAAGTAGGGATCAAATTTGAAAAATCACTCATTAAAAAATAATTTTCTCCCACCAAATTAAAGCTCTATATCTCTATTTTAATCCTATAAAGTTTCCTAATTTTTGGACAAGGTTTGGCCAACAAATTTCATTGCACACTAACACTGCCTCCAGTAAAACAATCAAGCAACATTTACTTTAAACTTCAATAAATTCCAGATTTGCTTACCAACATCCAAAAATCATGAACTCATGTATACCTACACAAATTTCCCTTATTGATTCAATGGAATCATCAAAATTATAAAATTCCTTCTCCTCCCCACCGTTTTGCTCTTGGCCAAAAATAGGGTTCTTAGGAAGAAAAGTGTGTTTTCTTGATTTCTCTTGATTAATCACTTCCTTTTCACTTATAATCCCAAGATTAACTACTTAAACACTAAACAAACATTATCCATAGAAATTTTGGTAGTATAAACCCTTAGGGTTACATCTCCCAAATTTTATGAAAACAACTGATCCAAGCCAATATC
The DNA here is from genome assembly GCA_963242795.1 of Inga leiocalycina. Taxonomy (NCBI): domain Eukaryota; kingdom Viridiplantae; phylum Streptophyta; class Magnoliopsida; order Fabales; family Fabaceae; genus Inga; species Inga leiocalycina. The sequence continues at coordinate 64,489,258 of OY725320.1, forward strand.
CACAACAACCACCACAACAATAACATATAAGGCAAGATGATTAAAGTTTTAGAGATTACCTCTTGATTTTCCAACTTTCTCTCGCTAGGCATCACTGTTCACTCTTTCTTCGCTCTTAATTTTGCTTGCTACCATAATATTTATGGAGGAGAAGAGGTTAGAAGAGGTTTCACATAAGTTAGAAGGCAAGAACACTTGAAATCACAAGCACTTACCTTGGATTTTGCCCTCTGGAGCTCTCTTTGTCCTAGTTTCTTCAAAGCTCTTTCTCTCTCCCTTGGATTTAGACTAAAATGAAGAAGGAAAGAGAAGGGATGTTGCATTATCAAATTATCTCTCCTTGCTTTATGGTTAATATTATTTAATGCCAAATTACCATGTGCTTAATTTACTTGGCCACAAATTTTCCTCCTTGAATTAATCCTAGCCAAGCATTTTATTTTCCTTTCTTGCTCCCTCCTTCAACCAAAATTCATCCCAATTAAAGGGAAAAACAATGGTTTCTTGCTTTATTAGTAAAATGATCATTTTGCCTATACATTTTTTTCCCATTTTCGCACTTACTGGAAAATCTGGCAGAATGTTCATCAAACTTTGAAAATTTATATCTAATTGGATAGGTGTCCAATTGGTATGGTTCCAAAGGCTATGTGACCATTATTAAGTCTATTTTTAAGAATATAGCCTTTAGCCAAATGGAAGCTCATAATTCCCAGAATTTCCATTTTTGGACATTATCACAGAAACTTACCAGTTTCACTGGGCTAACTTCAAAAACACATAACTCTTTGTATACAGCTCCAAATGACCTATCAAATTAAAGCTTGATAAGTATACTTTTATTTGGAAAATTTAATAAGCATTGGACATCATTTGCCTATTTAAAAATGTCACACAATAAGCCTGCTCCACAAGAAACTCACTGGCAGCAAATTCAAATTGTTACAATTTGTGCTCTAAATATAATCATGTTATGTGTAACCACTAATTGCCTTGTTTTGTCATTCCATATGCTCTTTACTTCACATTTTTATTCCCTTTAATATAAGGAATTTGAGGTGAATAAAATTTGGGATGTTACAATATACATATATACATGAATGACTATCAATGTATACACACACACACACACAAGTGTGTGTGTGTGTGTGTATTCTAATTTGTTTTATTGTTGTTTCTTTGTATTTGTATTTCATCTGTACAAATGCATGTAGGAGAATATCGAAAGTAGAACTGCCCTCAATTTTTAAAAAAGAATTTAGCATCGATACATAACATAAAATTATAATATAGCAACATTGTAATGCATTAAAAATAATTCACGGTTATTACTTAACAACAGTTATGCATGTCAACTATATATAATAGTTGTTTAAATAAATCTGTTAGCATTACTATAAATACATAACAAGTTTTGTATTAAAACATTATACATGTTACTAAATATATAACAGTTGTTTATGCAAACATGTTAAGTATTTATGCCATCATTACTCACATAATGACTTTATCAAGCCTCAATATATATCAGATGTTATATTAGAACTATTATACATGTTATGTTTGGAACCTTAAGTATTTGCTTTGAGAGTATATAATGCCACCATATATAACGGTTCAGAACCGTGATGTATTGTCAAAAATAATCATGATGTATTGGCTTTGTCACTTCTCATGAATAGATGTAAGTACATAACCATTTGGTACTAAAAATGAGAGTTAGAGGGGCTTCCCTCCAAACAGTGAGTAATTGAATAATGACAAATTTCTTGCGTGGGGCCACAGATAGGGGAAAGGGCAAAAGAGAACATAGAAGAGTAAGGAGAGAGTGACAATGGATGGATGGATGGATGGATGGATAGAGGATAAGAGGAAAGAGTAAAACTCAATAAGACAAAATTAATACTCAGTTCAATTTCAGGCTCATTTAGCACTCTAAAGTATTTTTTTAGGCACGTCCAATATCCTAAAGCATTTTGTAGTTCAATTTTGCCCTTACAACAATTTTCAAGAGCAATTTTACACTTGAAGCTTTTTTTATGAGGAATGTTAATCTTTTTGTTAACGCCCCAAAAGTCTTTTAAGTGAAGGTAATTAATCATCTTCCATGTTTTCACTATTGAAAATAATTAAATATTAGGGTTTGAAATATGGAGGATGTAATATCCAGAATTTTGGGATTAGAGGCTTGAGAATAAGCCTAAATCAAGTGGACTACTAAGCCCTAGTTTAGGAAGAGTCCTAGGAATGTAAACTTTGCTGCCAGTATATTTTTCCTGCGTGGCAGTTTGGTTATGTGATGGTTTTGGATAACCAAATGATGTCCAATGAATGTGACATTTTTTAGAATAAAAGTAGACTTATTAAACTTTAATTAGATATGTCATATAAGTTATATGGAGCTGTATATAAAGAGTTATGTATTTTTGAAGTTAGCCTAGTGACACTTGCAAGTTTCTGTGATAGAGTCAAAAAATGGAAATTCTAGGAATTATGAGCTTCCAAGTGGCCAAAAGCTCTATTTTTCTCTAAAAAAAGACTTAATAAGGGTCACATAGCTTTTGGAACTAAAGAGAAACTAATGATTAAAGAGTAAAAAATGGTGGGCAATTGAAGAGATAAAATTGTGATAGTTCAAGAAGCTAACTTGGTCAATTGGAGGCCTTCATTTCATCATGTATGGGCAAGAAGCAAAGGGGAACTAATGATTAAATCCTAAGTGCCAAGTTGAAGGAACTAAATCAAGCAAAAAACTAAAGTTTGAAAAGTCAAAAATTGTAGGTAAAATATAATATTTAAGGAGGTAAACTTATGATAAATCAAGAAGCATTTTAACTCCTCTAATGGGCCAACATTTCGGTCAAGTAAATGGACAAAGAGGAAAGAATATTTATGGCCCAAAAACAAAAGATGAAGCAAAGGAAAAGTAAACAAATAACATGTGGTAAATTGTGAAAAAATAATAGTAACTTAAGGAGGTGAGTTGGGATATTTCTAAATGGATAATTATCCACTTCAAGGGATCATATTTTGGTTGACAAGATAAAATGGAGAGAGAGAGAGAGAGCTAGACGAAAGTGAGATCAAGAGAGGGTTCAAGTGTTTCAAGAGCAAAGATCAAGGTGAGTTGATGAAATTTCATTCGATCTTGTTTACTAATTCATGGAAAATCCTCCCTAATCTCCAATCCTTCATAAATATCACTTGTCGCAAGGCAAAATCAAGAGGAAGAAGAGAGAGGTCAGCCATGGTTTAGAGAGAGAAAGAAGGAAAAATCAAGGTAAGCTTAGAAATATGTCTTATCTTGATGAATATTGATTGTTGTTGGTTGTTTGATGTTTGATTGGCTTGTTTTTCTTTGATTAAATTTAGGAAGATGAAACCCTAAGGAGAGGTGATGCCAAATGCACTCTAATCATGTGCAATTAATATTTAAATGGCTAAACATAGGATTAGGAGTGAAAAGAATGAGGTTTATGGATTAGAATCAAGAAACTCAAATTTTCGCTCTTGATTGTGAAATTCGTCCAGCTACTATTCACATTGGGTTAGAGCTAGAATTTGATCATTTTGATTATTTCATTGGACTTAGAATGGAAAATTGTGTAGGAATGAGTTCATGGTTTTTGAATGTTTATATGCAAATCTGGAATTTTTAAAAGTTTAAAGTAAATGTTGTTTGATTTGATTCCTGGAGGTAGTGTTGTTTTGAAATGAATTTTGTAGGTCAAACCTAGTCCAAATGTTATGAAACTTTCTAGAATTAAAGTAGAGATGTAGAGCTTTAATTTGATAGGTAGATCAAAATTTTTGGACAAGTATATTAAAAGATATGGATTCTTGAATTTGCGCCCTATTTTTGGAATGCAATCTGGAAAAAGGGAAATTTGGCGAATTTTTGGGAAAATGTGATAACAGTTACCAATCTTGTTATTTCTCCATGAAACTACACTTAGAGATGTACATAGGCTTTGGAACCATCCAATTTGAAATTTCCTAGAATTAATTATAATTTTCTACATTCGGCTGAAAATATGCCAATTTTCTGTAAAATTGTGAAACTGTACTATGTAAAAATTGCTGAAACTATGATAGATAACCAACAAGCTGTAATTAAATGCAGTAATAGTTCAAGTAATAACCAATTACTTGTAACTTTAATTTATAGGAATTTGCAATATCCCGAGCTGGAACCAAGATTTTGAACGGACAAGTAAAGTAGGAAAGGGCAATTCCAGGTAGTAACTCTTTCTCTCATACACTATACAAGTGTTTATATGTTGTGTTATTGTTATGTTGCATTACTTGGTGTATGGCATATTTATCTATCGTATTTTATATGACAGATTGCATGTTACTACTGAGAGTCTTTCAAATCTCATCCTTTCTATAAATATATAAAGTTTTCAGCAATAGGCAGCGGCTCCAGGGGCAAAGGTGTATTTACAGGCAACTGATGGTTCCAATGTATATCAATCAAAACAATTGGTTATTTGAAGACCTTTTTATTATTTGAGGTATGTAACTATTGTGAACTCACCCTGTAGGTTTCTGTAATATAATCATGTGCATTTTATCAGTATATATATGCTATTCTTATGTGCCCACCGAACTGCGTGCAAGCATTCTGAAAAATGTGAAAATAAGATAAGGGCGTTACAGAGGATAAGTCTGAACATATTTAAGATTACTACTAAAAAAATTGCAAAATTGATTATTAGAAGTGTTAAATATGAGTACTAAAAATATGGAATATGAGGGGAAAAAAAGAAGTGATAAAAAATTAACTCTAAAAATACTTTAAGGACAAAATTGCAACATAAAATACTATAAGATTCACCTGAAAAGTACTCTGCATGGTGCTGGATGAACCTTATCCTTTAGAATTTCATTAGAATTATTTACAAAACAAATGAACTAAGCTGCTATTTATAGACCCTAACCTAACTTCAATTTATAGGGTATAACTTAGTCATACAATGTAAGTACAAAACCTAAGAAATAAATACAAATTAAAATCTTAAGATATAATTATTTGAATTCTATCCTTGTTATTTGAACGCCTATAATATAGGCTTTAATTAATTTGTATTATCAGTAATCAGTGTGTGGACAATAAATTTGCACAAAAAGGAAAGTTAAATCGTATAATTCATGTGGTTTTGTCCTTAATTGGAAAGTTGATCACAAAATGAAATAAGTGGCATATAAAGCAAATTTCTTGCACTATATTAATTAAATTAACAGTTATTAATCTTCATTAATATATATATATATATATATAACACCCAATTAATAAATTAATTAATTAATAGGGAGGGAATTTAAGGTCCTTGTCAAATATGCTTTAATTTCTACGTCTCTGTGGCCTAAACCGAGTGAAACATCTTAATTATCTTTTAAAATTTAATTTTCACTATTAAGGGATCATTGTGATTAAAAAAGTGGGGTATATATATTTGAGGAAAACATAAAGGGTATTTCTCAACTTACTAAAATGTGTTCCCTCAAGTTCAAAATATAAATCACTCACGTTTATCTAACTCCATATGTGTGTATTTTGGCCCCAAAAAAACAATTCCATGTGTGTGTGTGTATTTAAATGTAAAAAAATAGAGCAAAAAATGGTTAGCATATTAAATTTATTAAAAGAATAGGAGATTATGGGTTGTTTGATTTTATTTTAACCAAAAAAAAAAAAGAATAAAACAATACAACCTATTTGGCAAACTGTTTTCAAAAAATTGCTTTAAGAAAAAATTGTTTTTAAAAACTAAAAAAAAACAATCTTTAGTTGTTTTCTTGTTTTTGTTTTCCTATTTTTTATTTTTTGAGGCCGTCACTTATCCACTATCGATAATAGATTATTAGTAACAACCAACGCCACATCACCACTAGCGACTACACCACCACATCACTTCAAAAACATTTTTTTCAAAATGACTATTCAAACATATTTTTTTAAAATTTTTAAAACTTGTTTTAAAAAACTGATTTATAAAATTATTTCTAAGAATAGAAAACAAAGAATAGAATGAAACAAGCCATACATTACTTTCCATTATTGCTCATATTCAATAATCCTTAAATTAATAACCTATTAAAATAAATTGGCGGTATTATAAATTAGTCATTGGTTAAAAAATAATTTAACATATCGAGACATCTATATATATATATATATATATATTAAATTTCATTGTCAAACTATTTCTATAATTTAACTATCTTTCCTTGATTTAAGTGCGCATAACCGTGATTCTTTCCCTCTTAACCCTCACCTTTAATAGATGGTCCATGCCGTAGGAACAAGCCTCCTCATGGATATTTATCTAGTTGTAGATCTATTAGGGTTAGGGTGTAAATTTACTTTAGAAGTTTTTGCTGAGGAGTAATGTTACTCCAGAAGTTTTATTAGGTTTAATGTTGCCTTAGAAGTGTTAAAATGAGCAATGCTACCTTTTATCATTAAAAAATTAGTAGTTAACGTCAAGCTTTTAACGATATGGGAAAAGATTGCTGCATTTTGAAACTTTTAGAGTAACATTAAATCTGAAAAAACTTCCAGAATAATATTGCTCCTGGAGCAAATTTGTAACTTAACCCCATCTATTATTGCATGATATCCCTTGCTCCTACAATAATATATATAATGTCAATTGGAACTCATATATGCTAATTTTTCTTGTATTCTTTGGATGATGCTAATTCTATACTTGAGATCTCACTATCCATTTTAAACTCTCCTGGCATATTATATTGGAAAGTAACGCTTCCAAACTATATAATTAATGTCGTCAAGGATGGGGTGTCTCACATCGCTCAATCTTTCAATTAGACTGGCTCAAGTTTTGATGATTTTTGGAGGCTTCTTTGGAAAATCCATTTCCCATCATTTAAGCAACTTCTCTTCAAAACTTCTCTTCATATGGAAACCATTGAACAATGCTTTGCAGTTTGGTGATATATTTAGGAAGCATCACCAAAATACCTTTCATTCATTTTCATGCGTAATCTTCATAATCATTGATCATAAGGTTTGTATTTGACCCTCAAGTCAAGCCTTCAATCCTTGGGGAGGCGACTCTTGGGGAAATTAGGAGTACCCAAGAGGAAAATCCCTAAGCCGTTGGGCAAAGGGTGTAATATCTCAAAAAGTGATTAAAGGCTAATGACTTCAAAAGTGGATGTAATTATTGTCGAATAAACACTTTTGGAGAATGTGTGATGGAAATTTAGAGGTTTTACTGATTCCAATGGTTTTCTTGTGAAAACTTGTGTGGGAATAGGTTTGATTGTTGATTTTGGAGCCATTGGACACATTGGTTGAAAATTTGAAAAACTGTTAAGTGTAAATCTGTGCAGGGCAGTCAGTTTGTATGGACATTTTGAATGGGCAAATGTTGTCTAAAAATTTTGAAACATATCAATCTTAAATTTCACATGTCAAGCTTTAAAATGGACATATAATCTGTGTTATTTTGATTTGTGAGCTAAGAGTTATGAATTTTTGAAGTTTGCCTAGGAAAATTGATTATTTTCTGGAGCAGCAGTCAAAGAAATTAACTCTGGGAATGATATACTTCCAGCTAGTAAAAAGCTATATTTTTCCTTGAAACTAGACTCAATAAGGGTTCTATAGCTTTTAGAATCACTCCAATTCAATTTTTCTAGAATTATTTATGATTTTTCAAAGATTTGGCAGAAAATTTGCCAGAAAATCCGAAAATGGGGAAATAGGGAATTATGACATCAGCTCATTAAAAGATGATGTCTGCATGGATTATTAATCATATTGCCTCATCTTCTTCAGCCATTTCATGCCATTTTCAGCTGAAGCAAGAGAGAGAAAGTTGAGAGAGTTTAGAGAGAGAAAGGGAAGAAATCTCACAAGGTAAGCCGATTTCTCCGACGATTTAGCTCCTAACACGTATAACTCCGACCCTAAGCTACTCTTCTTTGTTCTTTAAGGTTTGGAGGCTCAAAAATCTGTTGTTATTTAGGTTAGGGTTTCAGCCATATTTGGGAAAAGCTTGTGGGAGCTTGAGGTAACTTCCAAACCTTCGTATATTAACTATTCTGGCTGATGTGGGCAATTTAATCAGTGAAATTTAACCGAATTGCCATTGGTTTTAAACTTTAGAAATGTATGTGCCTATGGGTTATTTTGCCCAATTTTAGTTCAAATGGTAGTAATAACTCAATTAGATGGTTAATAAAGTGGTTAGGAGTATAAAGGAACGCGTTTACGGAGCCGAAATCGTAAAACCTCGATTTTCCCGAAAGAACACATAAATTTTGGCCAGCTCTAGAAATGGATCTTAGATTTGGATTTTCAATGATTTGATGGTTCCATTAAGTTCAGGAGGGAAAATTAGGTGGGGTTACAGTAGGTCACTTTTTCGAAAAAGGCCGAAAAAGCATAATTACGGAAACACCCCTGAAACCCTTAAAGTGGGGCTGCTAAGGGTAAATTTATAATTTCACATGAAATTTGATAATTCTGAGTCCGGAAATAGATTTCTTAGGCGGAAATATGTCAGGTTAGCTCAAGTTAGAATTTCAAGAAAACTGTAGCCAGACCGGGTACGGCGGGGCCAGGCTGGGTCCCCGGGGGCATTTTTATAAATTTTCATTACAGACTCATATAACCCTAGAAACACTATGGAAGTGTCTAAATGGTGCATTTGGAATTGTAGAATTTGATATTTTCCCTGATCGTGAATGACCTGTGCCAGAGCACTTTCGGAAAGAACCAAGTAATGACTCTTTCTCTTATACTATGTGTAATGCACTGTATGTGTGTTGTATCACTATTTTGTTATGATTTCTGATGATGCTACGGTTACAATTGGTGATAGCTATCATTATACAACGAAAGCTGTCATTTACAATGCAAGCTGTCATTATTATGATTACCACGAGAGTTGTCGCATTGTGTATACAGCCGTGAGTGCTGTCGTTTGTGGTAAAAGCCATGTATCTTTGTGCTGCTGCTACTATTGTTGTTTGTGATTTACTTACATGCTCTATACTTATATATTGTTTGAGTGACTTGTTACTACTGATATTCTTTTGAATTTCATTCTTTCCATGAACTAACTTACAAACAGGGCAAGTGACTCAAAAGGGAAGTGGATAACCAAGAGTGGCTAGAACTCCTTACAGATCTTTGATGTTGGTTGTTGTCATCCATGTTGATTTGGGATTACTGTATATATGTGGAATGATTTTGTGTAATCCCCTACATGGGAAACTGTAAACCCTTAGTGAATGAATGAAACCCGGGGGTTATCGGGATTTTTGTTGTACACTCTAATATGTCTGAATGCGATTCAACTACATTGGGTAATTATATTCAAAACTTAAATTTGAGATCGGAATAGGAATGAAATTTTGAAAGGGTTTGTGAAAACCCTATCGTAATGAGGGGAGTTTGAAATAAGTTTAATTATTCATTGGTCTCTAATTCATTTCAATTACGCCTTTTTGAATCATAATTACAATTTTTGAGGCAGGGGGTTACATTTGTGGTATCATAGCTGTAGTTCCTGGTAAAGGTAGAGTTTGCTAGGATAACTCCCTTAGTCTGGTCTTAGTGATAGAAGATGATTGTGAATGGTCGTTGTGTATACATATATAATCTTTGTTATTATGAATATATATGAGATTCATGGACATATGTGTATACCTATTTGTGATATTGATAAGTGAGTTATTTATAGAATGAAGAAAACAAAAGGTCGCCCCATAATACAGCAAGTAGACCCAGAGGTGGAAGAAGTTAATGATAATCCACTAGATCCTATGCAAGAGCTGATGGGTCTGATAAGAGATCAAAGGGATATGATTACTGAGCTAAGAGAAGAGCTCCGAGAAGAGAGAGTGAAGCATCAAGAAGATCAGGTTCAATCCACTCAAGAGAAGACTCACGAAGAGACACTACCTGAAGAAACTATAGAAGGGTCGACAAAACCACTAGAATCACCTCCTCACACTGGACCAAACCGAGAATCACATGGGGTTCTAGTTAGAGAGGAAAGGGATTTGTAATATTGGGTCTCAAAATTTTGCAAGCACCTGCCTCTAGTGTTCAGAGGTAGATTTGATCCTCAAGCGGCTGAAGATTGGTTGAATCATCTTGAGAATATTTTTGAAGTCCTTGAGTGCCCATCTAGAGTGAAGGCACGCCTGGCAATATACAAGCTTGAGGGAGATGCAGATCACTAGTGGCAGAATATCGCCTTAACACTGCGGAATCGCAATGTGCCCCTGACTTGGGAATTGTTCCAACAACAAACCAATGAAAAATATTTTCCCAAGTCAATGTGGCTTGAGAAGGAGACTGAATTTCTTTCTATTAAGTAGGGTAACACAGAGACTTTTGATGATTATCTGTCTCATTTCATCTGGTTGTCTAGGTATTCCTCATATCTACGAAAAATGGATGATGAGGAGTGGAGTTTTGATATGCTGATATGTGGGTTAAGGTTGGAATTAAGGAAAAGGTTAGCCACCCACCGATTCACTAAATTCAATAAGGCAGTCAAGGAATGCCGGATCACTAAGAACAATTTGAGAGATTTATATTCGGACAAGGCTGCTGGTAGCCGCAATGAACCCAGTAAGGGTAATACTTCCCAGAAGCGGAAGGGATAGGGATTCTCTTCGTCCAAGGGTAGTGGTAAAAGGCCCTATCAGTCTGGGAGTCATGAATAGCAAAGAGCTCTTACATTGTGGATATGCCCTCATTGTAACCAGCTATATCATGGCAAAACTTGTGAGGGTCTAGTGATATGTTTTAACTGCAAGCAGCCCAGTCATATTTTGAATGAATGCAAAATGGCCCTGACCAGAGCAGAGACTGAGGACTCAAGGGAGAGTATTCGCCATGACACACAAGAGTAGGGATATACTCCAAGAGTAGGGAGGAGCATGAGCATCTAGATTAAATGAACCTTATCTTTCGACAGTATCTGGATCAGTTTGTTGTTGTATTTATTGATGATATTTTGATATACTCCAAGAGTAGGGAGGAGCATGAGCATCATTTGAGGATTGTGTTGAACATCTTGTGTGGGAAGCAGCTTTATGCCAAATTGAGTAAATGCAAGTTTTAGCTGCCAGAAGTAAAATTTTTAGGCCATATTATCTTGCAAGAAGGGGTCTCAGTGGATCCCAGTAAGGTGAAAGCAGTACTGGACTAGAAGAGGCCAGAAACTATTGTTGAGGTACGCAGTTTTCTGGGTCTTACTGGTTACTACCAGAGATTCATTCAGAATTTCTCTCATATTGCTTTGCCAATGACCAAGCTCATGAGAAAAGCTCAGCCATTTGTGTGGGATGAGAAATGTGAAAATTGCTTTGTGGATTTGAAGGAGAGACTGACTACGGCACTTGTATTACTTATACCTTATGCCAGCTTGACTTATGTTGTGCATATTGATACAAGTAAGTAGGGATTAGGGTGCGTCCTTATGCAGCAGGGATGTGTGGTGGCCTACGCCTCTCGACAGCTCAAACCTCATGAAATGAATTATCCTACCCATGATCTAGAGCTTGTGGCCATTGTGTTTGCTTTGAAAATTTGGCGACATTATATGTATGGTATGACGGTAGAACTATACTGCGACCACAAAAGTCTCAAATCTTTGTATGATCAGAAAAAATTGAATATGAGACAGCGTCGTGGGATGGAGTTATTGAAAGACTACAACCTAGAAATCAAATATCATCCAGGTAAGGCAAATGTAGTCGCAGATGCTCTTATTTGAAAGATGGTGCTTGTGGCAGCAATGATGATACAAGAAGGAAAGTTGATAGAAGATTTCTGAGATTTGAATTCACTAAACCAAATTGTATGTGCCAACTTCAATGTTTCCCGAGGGGAAAGTGATTTGAGAGTTGAGATTGAAGAAGCTCAAAGGCAAGATGATTGGGTGCAATCTATTTGAGCCATAATTGAGTAGGGAGAAGCTCAGGACTATGATTTGTCATCTAGTGGATTGGTTCATTACCAAAAGAGAATTTGTATTCCACTTAAGGCAAAGTTGAGGCAAAAGATTCTTGACGAAGCACATAAGAGCAGATACACTCTTTATTCGAGTATGACCAAAATGTATCATAATTTGAAATCTGTGTATTAGTGGCCTGGATTGAAGAGTGATGTGACGAAATATGTGGCACGATGTGTAACTCCCTTCAAGACATAGGCCGAGATTTACATTCATAAAACGTGATTAGGTTGAATTAGAGACCATAATACCGTTTGGGACTTAATAAAGTATTCATTTTCCCAAAACCGGGCTTGAAAAAAAACAATTTTCTAAAATATATTCAACAATGGTCTTACACCAACAATCAACACAAAAATGGCCTGTACAATTCGTTTCCATTTATACATATCATAGTGCAATGTAAACTCCCGACACACTCGGGTTCTATTAATCAAGTAAGGGTTTTACAAGGCACAATTGCCAATAATCCATTACCCTTACTAGGGGATTACACAATACTAAACCATAAATCCAATATGTACAATCATTACCCAACAAAATATCTAAATGATTTACATGATAACCAAATAATCAAAACACTTCCAATTCTAGAGTTTTACCCGCTCTTTGTCACCCACTTTCCTTTGGATCCTTCAGCCCTATCTAAAATTTGTGTTTTTGGGAGAGTGAGATTCTAAAGAATCCCCGTAGTAACAAATCACTCATAGTATGCACAACAATAAGGCATGAAAGCAAATCATCACACACACATGGCAACTACAACGGCAGTTACAGCGGCAAGGGCAGGTATGACCATGTCACCCTTATGTTTGCTCTCGCTGTATTGAACTATAACAGTTCACACAATATATTTCACCACCACTTGGATTCATATAAATCATTTCACACGCAAGCCATACAGGCAAGAAACATAACACACAGCCCACAGCTGGATTCACAATACGCCACCCCACGGGTCGGATTCACAAAGATCAATGTCGATTACAATGGTACTACAACGGCCGAGCTAGAGATGACTAGCGTCAATCCCTAAACGGCTCATGCTGTAATAGACCATAGCACTTATAGTTCACAAAACTCAATGACAAGTCATGCATACCAAAACATCATACACAACATGAGAGAAGAGTCACTACCTTGGTCCTTCCGGGCGTATTCTGGCACCGGTCTCTCCCGAGTAGGGCAAATGTCAAATCCTAGAATCATAATTAAGGATGAAGAGTTATACTCTATTCCAAGACGTAATTTACTTCATAACACTAAAATTTGGTTATCATAACTGACCCTTAAGAGGCCAAAAATGCCTCAAATAAAACCCTAAAAGTTGGGAAACAATAGGTTGAATATCACTTTTCAAAAACTCAAAGTGCTGGAACACAGGGGCTGACCACGGCCAGCCGTCCCTTAGGCCAGTGCCAAAATATGGTTAGAAGGTTACTAGCCGCGGCCAACCACCCATAGGCAACGGCCAGAATCAGGACAAAAAGGTTTGGACCGCGGCCAGCCACCTTGGGCTGCGGCCAAAAATTCCCTGATTCTTAGTTGAAATTCCAAAAATCATAACGAATTCTATAAAAATCAAAATGAGGTAATTTTAAAGCCAAATAAAAGGTATTTAAGTCCTCTTTACTGGAAAAATATGGACCATAACTAGAAATCACCACACAATCCTAGAATTACACAAAAATCAACACTGCTCCAAAACAGAGTCCAGTTTTTGTCCCAAAGTTTGGAAAAGCATAACTCTCAATTCACAAAATGAAATGACATGAATTATATATCCATTTTGAAGCTTGGGATGTGAACTTTAAGCTTGGAAATTTTCAGAATTTTCCAACACCATTTGTTATTCAAAACTTTCATACAAACTGACTACCCATAACAGAGTTCACACAAGACAGATTTTCCAACTTTTCTACCAAAGTGTCCAATGACTCCAAAATCATTAACCAAAACTATTCCCATACAATTTTCCACAAATAACATAATGGAAACCTCAAAATGACCAAAATTACAACCTAATTACATGCCTTATTTTGCCCAATGCACAAAACCAACACAAAGTTGCCAAACTTTACTTTTAAGCTTCAATTCAATTCTATCATTCTAAAACACATTCTCAAGGCACTATATCTATGACAACAACATGCCAACAACACAATGAACCCCATTTTCAAAATTCAAGCCAAAAATTCCAGAAAATCCAAACTTAACCAATGCCTACAAAACCTATATAGAAAGGTTTGTTTTACTCACCTCTATAACTTTTCCAAAGGAGTTCCTTGATTCTCCAACTTCTAGATTTCCTTGTGGCCACAAAACACCACTAATGGCAAATCTTTTTTACAAGCTTTTCACCTCTTCTTTGGCCTCCCATGGCAGCACAAATGGAAGAGAGAATAAGAGAGATGAAGAGTGATGATGAAGAAGGGAAATGATGATGAGGGATGGCAGAAAATTCTACCCCCCAAGCCTTAATCATGCACACAAAGAGAGAGGGGGAGAGAGAAAGCAATAAAAAAATGTGGGTTTGACTTTTCTCACCCACTCTCTCTTCACCCACCAATGCCACTTGTCTAACACTCATTGGTTCTCATAAAGTTAAGTAACTAATTAGTTACTCTAACCATTCCATTAGTCATTTAGTTACTTATCTCATTTCTCTTAGATAGTAATCAATTCCTCCATTAATCACTAACTTATGGCCATTCTTTCAATTTCTCCTTAATATGGCATATTAATTAAAATTGCCACATAATTCATAATCAAATTCTTTTCCTTCTTCCATCGCCATTTACCCCTATATTTAGCCTAATAATTATTTTGTCACATAATTATGCTAAAATACTGGGTATTGGGCATTCCCAATACTTAATCCAGATCTCAAATCCACATAATCATTCATAATAATTGCAATTAGCCTTTAATCAAAATTTGGGTATTACACGATGTCTTACCTGCCAGAGGGTAAAGATTGAACACCAGAGACCTCCAGGGTTGTTGTAGAGTCTTGAGATTCCAGAATGGAAATGGGAAAGCATGACCATGGATCTTGTTGTGGGATTACCCAAGATCAAGAATTATGATGCGATCTGGGTAATTGTATACCAATTAACGAAGTCGGCACACTTCATACCAATCAATGCTAGTTACTCTCCGGACAAGCTAGCAGAGATTTATATCCAGGAGATTGTGAACCTCTATGGTATACCGAGAAATATCATTTCTGACCGAGATCCCTTATTCACTTTGAGATTTTGGAGGGTGTTGCATGAGGCCCTAGGAACTCAATTGAGATTTAGTACAGCCTATTATTCACATAAGGATGGACAGTAAAAGAGGACTATTCAGACGCTAGAGGATATGCTACGAGCTTGTGTCCTCAATTTTAAAGGGAATTGGGACTACTTTCTTCCACTTGCTGAATTTGCCTACAACAATAGCTATCATACAAGCATTCAAATGGCGTCATACGAAGCATTGTATGGGAGGAAGTGCCAATCACCCCTGTGCTGGAATGAGTTATATAAGAGGAAGCTGTATGGGCTAGAGCTTGTTAATCAAACCTCAGCACAGATTAGAATCATTCGTAAGAGGCTTCTTCCAGCACAGAGTTGACAAAAACGCTATGCTGACAAGAGGAGACGGCCTCTAGAGTTTGAGGTTGGTAACCATGTGTTCTTGAGAGTGTCACCAGTTACCGGTATCGGGAGAGCTATCAAGTGGAAGAAGCTAAGCCCAAGATAATAGGTCCTTTTGAGATTCTTGTGAGAATCGGGCCTGTTGCTTATCGAGTAGCCCTACCCCTAAACTTGAGCAAGCTCCGCGATGTGTTTCATGTTTCCCAACTGAAGAAGTACCAATCGGATCCATCTCACATTATTGAATATGAAGAAGTCGAAGTACAAGACAACTTCAAATATGCGGTTGAGCCAGAACATATTATTGAGCGAGAAGAATGACGGCTCAAACACTGAAGCATTCCATTTGTGAAGGTGATCTGGAAGGGAATGACTCAGAGGGAAGCAACTTAGGAAGCGGAAGCGGATATGCAAAGACGTTATCCAAAGTTTATGGCTCAAGTTGTGTGACAAATTTCAAGGATGAAATTTATTTTACGGGGGGAGAAATGTAATATCCCAAAAAGTGATGAAGGGCTAATGACTTCAAAAGTGGATGTAATTATTTCGAATAAACACTTTTGGAGAATGTGTTATGGGAATTTGGTGGTTTTAGTGATTTCAATGGTTTTCTTGTGAAAAATTGTGTGGGAATAGGTTTGATTGTTGATTTTGAAGCCATTGGACATATTGGTTGAAAATTTGAAAAACTTTTAAGTGTAATTCTTTGCAGGGCAGTCGGTTTTTATGGACATTTTAAATGAGCAAATGGTATCTAAAAATTATGAAACTTTCAAGACTTAAAAGTCCACATGTTAAGCTTCAAAATAGACATATAACATGTGTCATTTCGATTTGTGAGCTAAGAGTTATGAATTTTTGAACTATAGCAAAATTGATTATTTTGTGAAGCAGCAGTCAAAGAAATTAACTCTGGGAATGATATACTTCCAACTAGTAAAAGGCTATATTTTTCCTTGAAACTATACTAGATAAGGGTTCTATAGCCTTTAGAATCACTCCAATTCAATTTTTCTAAAATTAGTTATGAGTTTTCAAATATTGGGCAGAAGATCTGCCAAAAAATATGAAAATGGGAAAATAGTGAATTATGGCATCAGCTCATTAAAAGATGATGTCAGCATGGATTATTAATCATATTGCCTCATCTTCTTCAGCCATTTCATGCCATTTTCAGCTGAAGTAAGAGAGAGAAAGTTCAGAGAGTTTAGAGAGAGAAAGGGAAGAAATCTCACAAGGTAAGCCGATTTCTCCGATGATTTAGCTCCTAACGTATAACTCCGACCCTAAGCTACTCTTCTTTGTTCCTTAATGTTTAGAGGCTCAAAAATATGTTGTTATTTAGGTTAGGGTTGTAGCCATATTTGGGAAAAGCTTGTGGTAGCTTGAGATAACTTCCAAACCTTCGTATATTAACTATTCTATCTGCTGTGGGCAATTTAATCGGTGAAATTTTGCCGAATTGCCATTGGTTTTAAACTTTAGAAATGTATGTGCCTAAGGGTTATGCTGCCCAATTTTAGTTCATATGGTAGTAATAACTCAATTAGATGGTTAATAAAGTGGTTAGGAGTAGAAAGGAACGCGTTTATGGAGCCGAAATCGTAAAAGCCCCATTTTCCTCGTAGAACACATAAATTTTGGCCATCTCTAGAAATGGGTCTTAGAGTTGGATTTTCAATGATTTGATGGTTCCATTGAGTTCAAGAGGGAAAATTAGATGGGTTTACAGTTAGTCACTTTTTTTGAAAAAGGCCGAAAAAGCATAATTACGAAAACGCCCCTAAAACCCTTAAATTGGGGCTGCCAAGGGTAAATTTATAATTTTACATGGAATTTGATAATTTTGAGTCCAAAAATGGATTCCTTGGGCAGAAATATGTTAGGTTAGCTTAGGTTAGAATTTCAGGAAAAGTGTGGCCGGATCGGGTATGGCGGGGCCAGGCTGAGTCCCCGAGGGCATTTTTATAAATTTTCATTATAGACTCATATAACCCCCATAAACACCATAGAAGTGTCTAAATGATGCATTTGGAATTGTAGGATTCAACATTTTCCCTGACCATGAACAACCTGTGCCAGAGAACGTTCAGAAAGAACCAAGTAGTGACTCTTTCTCTTATACTATGTGTAATGCACTGTATCTGTGTTGTATCACTGTTTTGTGATGATTTCTAATGCTGTTGTGGTTATTGTAACCCCCTTCACGATCAAGGCCGAGATTAGTTCGTAAAAACATAATTAAGTTTGAATTAGAGACCATATATGATTTGGGACTTATAAAAAAAATTAAACTTCCCAAAATCAGGGTTTTCAAAACTTTTACAACACTTGTTTCACAATGGTCTCATATTCACCTTTCAAACATAAATAGCCTGTACAGATTGATTTCATTCATACATATCAGAGTACAGCATAAATTCCTGACATACTCGGGTTCCATTGATTAATAAAAGGTTCTACAAAGCATAATGCCAATAATCTTTCCCTTTACTCGGGGATTACACAAACCTATCTAAATGATTTATACATGATAACCAAATAACCAAAATAAAACTCTCAATCCTGAGCTCTATCCGCTCTTTGTCACCCGCTTCCCTTTTGATCCTTCGGCCCTGTCTAAAAGTTATTTTAGGAGAGTGAGATTCTAAAGAATCCCCGTAGTAACAAATCACTCATAGTATGCATCATAATAAGACATGAAAGCAAATCATAACCCACACATAGCAACTACAACGGTAGTTTCAGCGGCAAGGGTAGGTATAACTTACGTCACCCTTACGTTTGCTCACGTTGAAGTACTCATGCTGTATTGCACCACAACATAGTTCATAACAATATATTTCACCACAGCTGGGATTCATATAAAGCATTTTACAATACACAGCCACACTGGTTGGATTCATAAAGTAGTTTCTCAAAGATCCATGTTTATTACAACGGTAGTTCAACGGCCGGGGTAGGTGTGATAAGCATCAACCCCCTACGACGGCTCCTGCTAAAGTACTCACACTGCAATAGACCATGACACATTTTCATTTACATTTCACAAACACACAATAATCAATCATGCATACCAGACATCATACACAATATGAGAGAAAAGTCACTACCTGCTCGTTCCTTTCATGCATGCTCTGGCACTGGTCCCTCCCAAGTAGGGCAAATGTCGTATCCTATAATTCATAATGAGTGGTGAAGTATTATTCTCTATCCAATACTCAATTACTTCTTAACACTTAATTTGGTTATCATTATTGCTCTTTAAGCGCCATAAATACTTCTAACAAAAGCCCTAAAGGGTTCGAAGAACTATCTCAAAGATCCTCTTTTTGGAAGCACAAGACATGATTTTTCATTGAGACACTCGAGTGAAGATGGCCTCACTCGAGTGATATTGTACGGATACTCGAGTAAAGAAGAGCTCACTCAAGTGATGGTATGGTCTACACTCGGGTAATAGAGAGTGAAAGACAGTGAGCATACACCTGAGAGCACAAGAACCTTCAAAAGACTACAACACTCGAGTCCAGAATGCCACACTCGAGTGACAGCCAAATACTCACTTGAGTACTAGGAAGTGAAACACAGAAAGTAAGGACCCGAGAGCACAAGAGTTTTCCATGAAGTGGAGAACTCGAGTGGAACACAAAGCACTCGAGTGACGGCTTAACACTCGCAAGTATTAAGGTGCACTCTTGCCTTTAACCACAGAAGTGCAATAGAAACAAAGAGCAGAAAGGAAAATTGCACTACCGCACTCTAGTAAAACCCATCACCACCAGAGTGATATTCATCCCACACTCGAGTGAACCCAAATCACTCGAGTGAGTTTATCAAAAACCAGAAAATGCAACAAAACACACCACCCATCCCAACAATTGCCCAATTGATTCTAATAGCCCATGTAATATCCCGAATTTGGGGATTAGAGGCTTTGGAATAAGCTTAAATTGAGTGGACTACTAACCCCTGATTTAGTAGATATCCCAAATCTATTCTCTAATGTTTCTTATATCTTTGGGGTATTAAGAAAGTAAAATGGTGAATTTTGGAGAATATAATTATGTTTTTGGTGACATCGCCTATGAGGTAGTGAGCTTATCATACAATTTTGAATGATCAAATGATGAGAAAAAGTTATGATCTTTTACTGGATGAAAGTAGGCATCCTAAGCTTTAATTTGATAGGTCATATGACTCAATTAGAGCTATATACAAAAAGATATGAATTTTTGAATTCAGCATAGAAAAACTGTGAAATTTCTGGAACAGTATCAAAGATTGAAATTCTGGGAATTTTGTGATTCCATTCAGCAAAAGGCTATATTTTTCCTTGAAACTAGACTCAATAAGGGTTCTATAGGGTTTGGAATCACTCCAATTTCAGTTTTCTAGAATTAGTTATGATTTTTCAAAGTTTGGGCAGAAATCTGCCAGAATTTTGTAAAATCTGATTTTTGGGAAAAATAATTAATTAAAAGTGGATATGATATAAAGTGATCATCTCCTTCTTCAGCTCTATTTCTGATGAAATAACAGACCCTAAGAGAGAGAGAGAACTCAGATTTGTAGAGAGAGAAGGGGAGGAAAAAACTTGCAAAGGTAAGTGATTTCTTCGGTAAATCGGTTCCTAATGCGTATAACTCTACTCCTAAGCTTATCTTCTATGTTGTTTGAGGTGTTTGAAGCAAGATTTTTGGAGTTGGGAAGGTTAGGGTTTTAGCCAAGAAAAGGAAAAGCCAGAGGGAGCTTGAGGTAACTTCCAAACTCTTGTATATTTACTATTCTAGCTACTGTGGATAATTTAATCGGTGAAATTTCGCCGGATTGTCCTTTGTTTCAATTTATGGAAATGGGTTGGCCTAGGTGTTATGCTGCCCAAATTGATACTAAATGGTAGTTGTAACCTAATGGAATAGTAAATAAAGTGGTTAGGAGTAGAAAGGAACGCGTTTACGCAGCCGAAACCGAAAAACCCTGATTTTCCCCTTAAAACCCATATATTTTGGCCAGCATTGTAAATGGGTCTTAGAGTTGGATTTTCAATGATTTGATGTTTCCATTGGACTTAGGATGGAAAATTAGGTGGGGTTACAGTTGGGCACTTTTTCGGAAAAGGCCGACAAAGCATAATTACGGAAATGCCCCTAAAACCCTAAAAGTAGGGCTGCCAAGGGCAATTTCATAATTTGACATTGAATTTGATAATTCCGAGTCCAGAAATGGATTCCTTAGGTGAAAATATGTCAGGATAGCTCAGGTTAGAATTTCGAGAAAAGTACAGCCAGACCTGGTATGATGGGCTAGGTCCCCGGGGGTATTTTGGTAATTTTTCAATATAGCCTCATATAACCCCCAGAAACACTATGGAAGTGTCTAAATAGTACATTTGACATTGTAGGATCGAATATGAAGCCCCGAGCTGCTTGCACGTAGATCGAGGCACGTGTTTCGAGGCAGGAAAGTTTTAAGGTATGAGACTTACCTTACTTGCATGTATTTGATATCTTTGCTTGTGTAATGATGTATGTGATTGATTTACTTGATTGTGTAGAGCATATTTGAATAAATGAAGCTCTGTTTCTATTTTCGCTGTGGCTATAGTCTTATTGTATGAAACATTGAGCATGCAGAAATGTCATTATGGGGCATACATCTAGATAAAGCTAACATGTCATACACATAGCATCAATCATGCATGCATTATGGTATCTGTTTCCTACTGAGATTCTCTCGAATCTCACCCTCCCGTACCAACAATTTAGATAGGAGACGACAGAAGATATGCAAACAACAATGCAGAGTATCGTACGAGGGGATTACAGTAGTGGAACGAAGACGAGAAGAAGTCTCCGTTTCACTGGGATGAGTTTAGACACCCTAGTAGCCTTGTGCGGCTACCTTAATCGTAAGTATCATGTATAAACCCTATGGGGAATTTATGTAATCATGCATATATTATCAGTATAGTTATGCTATTCCTGTGTTGCCTACCGAACCGCATATCGTTTTCCGTGAATACTCTGATAAATGTGAAATTAAAATAAGGGCGTGACAGCCCCAAACTCTTACTCAAGGCTACTCCCACACAAAAACACCCAAGGAATCACATGGGCTCATCAAAATTACCAAATTTCTATTACAATATCATGCTTTGATTTTGGGCAACACAAACATAAAAATTCCAAATTGACCAAACTTAATCATTCAATCCCAAATCAATCTATCTATCCACATACATGCCAAATATACCAACTCCATGCCAATAACATGCCAAACACCCAATGACACTAATTTTCAAATTCAAGGCCATAAATACCAAAAATTCCAAACTTCATCTAATGGCATGAAACATAGATGAAAGATTGGTTTCACAACTCTTCAACTTTCTCAAAGACACTTTTTGATTCTCCAACTACCAGATTTTTGTGATTCCTCAAATCACCACCAATAGAGAAACTACAACCATCAAATTGAAGTTCTCACTCCAAGGAACAACATTAATGAAGTGAACTTTGGCATTAGAGGTCATTTACTTACCTTAATTCTAGTTTTTCTTTCTCTCTCTTAAGCTCCCATTGCTGCCAAAAAATGGAGAAGGGAAAGAGAGAGAAGAGTATGGAGGAAGATGAAAAATGATGATGATACTCCTTCCATACTTCACCAGCTAAAAATGAGGGAAGAGAGGAGGGAGAGAAAAAATATAAAATACCCATATTTTACTTTATCCTCTTCTATCATCATACCCACTTTTGCCACATATCACATTTCTATTGGCTCCCACAAAATAAGCCACCAATTAGCTACTTTAATCCCTCCATTAGCCATATAATCACACTTCTTCTTCCTCTTAGTTAGTACCCCATTAATCACCAACTTATGACCAATAATTCCGTTCTTTCAATTTCCTACTAATTATGGCATATTAATTAATATTGCCACCAAAACCCATAATTATTCCACTTTAATTCAATAATTATCCTCAATAATTATCATTAGACCTTAATTAAAATTTGGGGCGTTACAGTTACAGCTGGTGGTAGCTGTTGTTATACAGCGAAAGCTGTCGTTTACAATGCAAGCTATCATTATTATGATTACAGCGTAAGCTGTCATGATTGTGATTACAGCGAGAGCTGTCACATTGTGTATACAGTCGTGAGTGCTGTTGTTTGTGGTAAATGCCATGTATCTTTGTATTGCTGCTGCTATTGCTGTTTGTGATTTACTTGCATGTTGTGTGCTTATATATTATTTGAGTGACTTGTTACTACTGAGATTATTTTCAATCTCATTCTTTCCCATGAACTGACCTACAGGCAGGGCAAGTAACTCAAAAGGGAAGCGGACAACCAAGAACGGCTAGGACTCTTTAGAGATCTTTGATGTTGGTTGTTGTTATCCATTTTGATTTAGGATTACTGTATATATGTGGAATGATTTTGTGTAATCCCCTACATGGGAAACTGTAAACCCTTAGTGAATAAATGAACACAGGAGTTGCCAGGATTTTTGTTATACACTTTGATATATATGAATGCGATTCAACTGCACAGGGTAATTATATTCAAAACTTGAATTTAAGACCAGAATAGGAATGAAATTTTGAAAGGGTTTGTGAAAACCCTACCATAAAGAAAGGAGTTTGAAATGATTTTAATTATTTGTTGGTCTCTAATTCATTTTAATTACGCCTTTTCAAATCATAATTATGGTTTTCGAGGCAGGGGGTTACAATGGGGGGACAAATCCTATAGGGTGTTGTGTGTATTCTCGGCCAGCTACAGGTGTTGTGTGTAGTCTGAGGCTGTTACAACTATATACTGTAATAGAGTTCTATGAAATAAAGGAGCTAGAGGAAACGAGGGAAGATGAAAATGAAAACAGAAGGTGGTGAAAATTAAATAGCACCTAGTTCAGAAGCTATGACGCTTTTTATAAAAGCGCCAAAAAAAACCACACACCAGATAAAAAATAACCTTAAATATAATCAAGGCACCATATGTAGCCTTATATATTTCAAGGCGCCATGTGGTGCCCAAGACACCACGTCGTTGCCTTGAATATTCAAGGCACCCACATGGTACCTTACAAGGCACTTGGTGCCTTGTATTATATTCATATTCAAGGACACCTTGAATATATATGGCCTTGGCCAACGCTTGATTATCAAGTGTTGGCCAAGGCCGTTATTCCTGCCTTGGCCGGCGCTTATTTAATCAAGCATCGGCCAAGGCTGTTATTCTTGCCTTGGCCGCCACTATAAATAAGCACCGGCCAAGGTCAAAGCCAAAATTGTTTTTTTTTGAAATAAGAAAGAGTATGCTATTTAAATGTTAAATGAAGACTTATTTTCTCGATTCTAACAAGATATTTTTTACTTACTACAACATGAGATTTTGAACAATAGTGCATTATAATAAATGTCAAGCTTCATTTAATCTTTTTGATTTACTCTCATCCTTATCCGGCAATTTATTTTTAATCGCCGGGTAAGGGTTTTTTCAATAAAAAAATGTTAAAAAATTATCCCAGCTATGAGGCTTTCCAAGAAAGCGTCATAGCTTAGGCGTTCTTTTTTTTTTAAAATAAATATTTTGTGTGGCGCTTGTTTAGAAAAGTGCGCACAAGCCTAATACTAAGTTTTGGTGCTTATATTAGGAAGTGTTGTAGCTTCTAAACTTTTTTTAAAAAAAAACTATTATCGATGGCGCTTCTTCAAAGAAGTGTCAAAAAAGGGACGCCATTAAATCCTTCTTTTGTAGTAGTGAAAGAATAGAATCAAACAAGACCCTTGTCTCCATTACATGCCCCTAGTAGAAAAAACGCGTTTTAGACCGGCCCATTTAGACCGGTTGTAGTGGATTAGGTCTAAAAGAAATGCGCGGTGGCATTTTCATAATTATAAACAAGTTGGGAGACCGGTTATTATAATAACCGGTCTAAAAAAGATTATTTAGACCGGTTCTATACTAACCGGTCTAAAAAAATTAAGGATTTTATTTTTTAGATCGGTTACTGAGAAAACCGGTCTAAAAGATATTTATTTTAGACCAGTTAATAGGATAACCGGTCTGAAAAAAAAGGGTTTTTAAGACCGGTTCCCTAACAACCGGTCTTGAAAGTGGACTTTCAAGACCGGTTGTTAGGGAACCGGTCTTAAAAACCCTTTTTTTAGACCGGTTAATAGGGAAACCGGTCTAAAAAATCTTCCCCAATTTATTTTTGCGCCGCACCTCTCACTCCCGCCCTCTTCCATTCTGAATTCCCTTCCATTCTGAATCACCCAAGCTACTTTGATCCCAATCTTTTCTCTCCTCAGCCGTCGACTCCCCGTCCGTTACCTGATCCCATTCTGAATCTAGTCTGTCGTCGCTCTTCGGTCGCTGTCATACATTGCTACAGCTGCTCGTGGTTGTCGTCGAGGCTGCTGTCATCCCTTATTCACTGCATTTCTGGGACATCTTCATCTTCAATCTCTTTTTTTAGGTATGCTTCATCGTCCTCTACATTTCCCCCTCTACAATTACTATATAGAAGCGGTTACCTCCAGATTTGGTCATCGGCCTAGGCTAGCAAAGGGGATGAACTAAACAGTAGCTTAATATAAATTTTTTGGTGTGTTTGGTGTTTAAAAGCCTCTCAAAGCTGATTCCTAATGAGTGCCCTATATGTATATATTGAGATATTGCATAAATTTTATAACTTCAAAGCTGACCCACATCGGAATTTTAGGGCTTGCTAAGTACTAATTTGGTTATTGCTGAATGCTATTGCTATTGCACTTAACTCGTTCCAGATTGATGTTGCTATGATTGAGCTTTTGATATTGTAGAAATCAACTCTAAATTTCTTAAGTTGAGATGTTATGAAATCAAGTTTCTTCAGTGAATTTTCACTGGATATTTTCTGCTGGATAGCAATACAGCTGACCTTGACAGCACTCACCTTGACAACACTCACTTTGGCTGAATATGAGAAGCTAATATGATCTGATTCTGCATTTCAAATTGCCATTTGGATTGAATACTTATTTTGATTTTGGTAATGACAGTTATTTGTTGCAAACCAAAACAAGCCTTCTGAGATTGTCACCATACTTGTTACCAACAAGACCAAGCTTTTGCAGTTATTGGCAAGTGTCAAGAAAGGTATGTAGAGCTCTCTTTTGTGCGTGTGTTTTCTGTGCTTGACAAGTGACAATTAATTAATGTGGGTATTTTTATTAAGTAAATGAGGGAGTAATATATATGTGCATGTCCAGAAACCATAGTACCTTTCTTAGGTGATATCTCAGGATAATGATGATGGGAGGCCGAACAGTGTGAAATATTTACTCCCTTGGTCTCGGTCTGAGAGGTTTTAAAGGTGAAATATTTATTTTGGCCTTGATCTGAGAGGTTTTGATGCTTTTTTCTCTGCAGAGGACGAGCAATTTCAGGTTGTTCAGGCAGGATTTGGTTTATTATATATCCCTCTCCCTCTACACCGTTGGCCTCCCTCCAATTACAGGTTTGTTTTTTTTTTAATACAATGCGTTAGTTTTAAAACATTTAGTATATAATTTTCATTTTAAGACATTTGATAAGTTAACTATTATTTTTTTAGTTGTATTGTATTGATAAAAAATTAACTTTAATTACTATAATAGTATTACTAATAAGGAAGCAAACATAAAAAAACAATGTGAAGGAAATTGGGGAACATAGGGGTGTAGACTTATGATGTGAGAAAATTCCTATGGTTCAAAGATGTTAAATTATGTTATGAGCAATTCACATTTTGACATGTTATCAATATGAGTTTTTATTTTAAAAATAGGTGCATATGTCTTGATTGAATCGAGGAATTTGACCTAATGGATATAATAATAAATGAACCTAAGCTTCATCTATTTTTTTTTATTGATTATTATATCAAATAGGTTCATGAAAATTTAATCAAAGTATTATTAGAAACCCCTAAATTGGGTGAAAGAGATTCAATTTAATTAAAACTTTGAATCCTGTATTGATGGTGACCGAATAAATCTGATTGACATATATTGAATGCCAATGTCAGTGCCTTACCTTAAATTTAACATTTGCAGTTAATTTGACTGTTTTTTGGCCTTGAAGTGCGAGTGTGATAGAAAATGATTATAATAGACAAGTCAAATTATAATTATTATGAGGGAATTATAAACCAACCTTATTTGTATAAGTCATAAGGCACGATTCTTCTTATTAGAGATTCCTGACTAGCGACCTTGAGCATAAACTAGTGAGCTCTCATTACATAAAAAAAACAAAATGAAACTAAAAACATTAAAAAAAATGAAAGTTTACATGAGAAAGAAACTACAGATTGAAGAACCATGGTACTGGTGGAAGACAAGACCCATAGTGGTAGAGCAAAACCCATGGAAAAAATAGTATAAGACCCATTAGAGAAGCTCAAAAAAAGTTTGAGAAGGAGTTGAAAAAGTTGAATCAAATAATTTTTTTTTAAATCCCGCCTTCTTATATTTAATATTTTTCAAAATCCTGTAATTTTATATTAAAAATACTTAATAGTTCTTAATAAAGAACTGTAATATATTGTCAAATAATTTTTTTTTCAAGATCCTACCTCCTTATATTTGATATCTTTTAGAATCTCGTCTTTATTTGTATTAAATAATACTTAACGGTTCTTTGTGAATAACCACAATGTATTATCAAATATTTTTTTTTCATAATCTCACCTAATTCTTATATTTGATATTTTTAATAGTCTCATCTTCTTACATATGATGGTTATTATTTTTAATCTTCATGTGTTTTTAAATAATACATAATGATTCTTTGTGAAGAACTGTTAAGTATTGTCAAATAAATTTTTTTCAGAATTATGTCTTCTTATATATATGATGGTAATAATTTTTAACTGTAAAGTATTCTTGAAGAATACATGACTATTTTTTGCGAAGAATTGTTAAGTATTGTCAAATATTTCTTTTCCAGCATATTGCCTTTTTATAATTGATGGTTATGTTTTTTAGTCGTTAAGTATTCTTAAAGAATACATAATGATTCTTTATGAAGAATTGTCAAGTATTGTCAAACAAAATTATTTTAGAATTCCGTTTTCTCATCTATGATGATTATCATTTTTTAACTATTATTTATTTTTAAAAAATACAAGTATCTAAGAATCATACTTTAATAGAACCGAGGAAATAAGTATTTTATTTTCTCTTCTCTTTGTTTCCAAGCAAACATGAAGCTTACTTTATCAGAAATGAGACAAGCACGAGGCACAATGTTCAGATGAAGTATTTTAACTATATATAAACATGCCAAGTAGCAATATTTTTCCTTCACATGAATATATTGCTTCATTTTTTTCCTACTCTTAATAAAAACTTTTACAAACAAAAGCTAGACATCCACTTCAGTTCTCTTTATTTAATTTGATGACTTGCACTTGCCATCTTGTAGCGCATGACTTTACCTTTTAACTGTTCTTGTTCCAATTTTTCAAGGTTTTCCTCTTTTCGGTCGTTGTTAGCTGTTTTAAGCAGATGCTTGTTCAAACTTATGAACTCCTTCAATTGAGATTAGGCTGGTTCTGAGTTCTTATTTCTAATTTGGGGAGGGGGGGGGGGGGGGGAGGAAACTGCCAGTGGAAGGGTCTGTCGCAAAGGCCTTTATGGTATCTTTTGTGAGGTAGATTTACTATTTATGATATTTCATACTTTATTAAAAAAATAAGATTTAGAAAATCAAAGTAGTTCTTTATGATATTTCATACTATTTATGGTATGTTGCTTTTTTCTTTTTATTGCATGTGTTATTTAGCCACTTTAATATGTATTTCCTGTATATATGTGGTTGAGGAGATATCAAAACTCCATTCCATTTTTCAATTGCTAGTGTGTTATCATTAATGCATATTTTATTGTAGGAATTCCATGCTGGTACTTTCAAAAATGTTACATGGTGTCATATTTGTTGCAGTCCGAGGTATTAATTATTACTTTTTTTTGGGACAAAGAGGTTTTAATTATTACTTTAACTCGCTAGAATAAATGAAAGAAAAGAACCCCAAAAAATTTTTAAAAAAAAAAAGAAAAAGAAAAGAACATTAAGATGATTCAATACCTTGCAAGGGGAAGCCAATCCGTTGCAAATATTTTTTTTCTCATATACAAATCCCTCCAATCCTTTTTACTCTTTCAAGCAAGTGTTCCTCAATATAAAGAACAAATCTTTTTTGTCTGAATTTTAAACTAGTTTTTTTAACCCTATTAAATATATATCACTTATTATCTATGAGATGAATTTTCACTTATTATCTTTCATCCACTATCTTTATAAGTAAGGATATAATTGAAAAAAAGACACATTGTTTTAACTAACATATTGAACCACATAATTTTGATAGTTATTTTTTGTAAAAAGGACCGGAGGAATATTTAATTTCACATATATTATATATACAGCTCCATCGTGTCGTTTGACATTTCAATGCAACTCTCATATCCAAGGCAGAGCTAATCTTAAGTGAAGAGTATTGCAAGAAGATAGAGAGGTCTCCAAGTCATTTACCGAATATGCCCCCAAGTCTTATCAACGGATAAAAAGAATAGGGAAATTACACTCAAGCCCAAAAAAACAAATGAAACATAGTCCCTTGAAATTGTAAAATAAAAAATTGGTCCCATGAAGTTGTCAATGTCTGCTTCTAGTAGAGCCGGAAAAGATGGGTTTGGCCCGTTTAAACCCGAGCCCATCAAGGGTCGGACTTATGATTTATACCCTCTAGAATGAGGTGGGCCTTAAAGGGCCATCCCTATAGCCCTGCAAGGTCGGCCCTTTTAGACCTGTTTATTTTTTATTTTTTAAACTAGGCATAGGGTTGTGGGCAAAGATGCATATTTAATCTAACCCTCAAATTAGAGACGCTCTCACTCCGACTCAGACCTCACACCTCACCACCTTAGTCCCTTGACCCTCCCTGCTTCGGCACTCCCTCACCACCGCCTCATGAGTCTCAACTCTCGACCAAAGGACCATCGTCCACCAACCACGATGGCACGACCTCACTCCTTAAGGGTGATTGTTAGTGTTGGCTGACCTTCCGAGGCTGGACTCTCGCCGTGGCCTCTCTCGTTGATCTTAGTGTTTTTGTTCTATTAAACATGGATAATATTTATGTTTTAAATTAGTTTTGATGAAATTTATATTTTAAATTAGGTATTTTAATCTTTAAGCGTATAAGAAACAAAAAAATGTTAAATGGGCTCGAAGCCCGCGAGCCGGTAAACGGGTCAAGCCTCAATTTCCACTTTTTTTTTGGACTTGAGCCTGACGACATTGATAGTCATGACAATATTATTCATATTATTTAGTGTTTAGTTTATGATTATGACTTTATACCTGATGATTTATTTTATTGTGGTTGACTGGTGGAGTGATGGTTATGTGTGAACATTAGTTTTGGTTTGGACTATGGTCTTAATGTTTGTGTTTTGTTAAATATGAATAATATTTAATGTTCTAACTTAGTTTTGATAATATTTATGTTTTAAATTAGGTATTTTAGTATTCAAACATGCAAAAAGCAAAAAAACGTTAAACGGGCCCGAATCCCGCGAGCCGACCTGCTAAAATGGATACCTTTTTTGGACTTGGGCGCCCGTGACGGGCTGGCCTGTTTTCCCACCACTAGCTTCTAGAGTTGTCAATGACCCGCTCTTAAAGTTATCAATAAAATCATTTTTTCATTTTACAATTTCAAAGGATTATTTTTTAATTTCCCTTCTTTCTTGGGACTTAAGTGTAATTTTTCCAAAAGAATATGCCCCCGCAGGTTATGTTTTGCGTCGAAGAGTCAATTTGGAAGACCAAACCTGTTTGGTAAATTGTTTTTAAAAATAAAAAAACAAAAAGTTGTTTTTAAAAACTAAAAAGCAAAAACAGTTTTTAATTGTTTTCTTATTTTTGTTTTCCTATTTTTTATTTTTTAAGGTTACCACTTATTTACTATTGACATTACACTATCAATGATGACTACCGTCATGTCACCACTTGCATCCGCACCGCCACATCACTTTAAAAACAGATTTTTCAAAACAATATATCAAAACATATTTTTTTTGTTTTTTATCTTTAAATCTTGTTTCCAAAAACTGTTTTATAAAA
Organism: Inga leiocalycina; assembly: GCA_963242795.1. Classification (NCBI taxonomy): domain Eukaryota; kingdom Viridiplantae; phylum Streptophyta; class Magnoliopsida; order Fabales; family Fabaceae; genus Inga; species Inga leiocalycina. The sequence continues at coordinate 64,520,086 of OY725320.1, forward strand.
TTGTTTTTGAGAACAAAAATCAAAGAACAAAATCGAACAAGCCGTTTCGCTGATCTACTGTTCCGCGTCAATGAACTCATACCCGTGAAGTTTCTTCAATAATATCCATATTGTATTGTATTTTATATAAAGCCACAATTATTCCTACTTCTATTCCTATCTTTAAATATGTGCAGTATAAAAATATCAAGGGTTGTTTGATTTTGTTTTTAAAAACAATAAAACAATAGAAAACTCTCCTCTGCAACTCTCATCTAAGGAAGCAGAGCCTTTCTAACAATTTCATGGTCCATCACTCTCTGCCTCCAATCTGATAATTTCTGTCTCTGTTTTTTCATGTTCTTGTCCTTTTTACTCTGATACGGGTCCTAAAAACAAATGTTAAAAATGCCTTCAATTGTAATAGTTAGATACTAAGAGTAGCCAACGTTAGAAATCAATTTGTTTTACCGATGTAAATTTAGGATATACTACTACCTTCCTATACACTATCGTACCATTTCACTTACCCACATAAATAAGTCCTCCCTAATCCATGTTAAAAGTCATGCCTCCAATAGTGAAAGACCTAACTGAAAGATCTCTTGGGATTACGTGGGATAATGGGAGAGAATGGACATCCGTATTGATTTATATTCATTACACATTTTAAATTTTCCCAATCAATATTTATATGAATTTGATTGCAACTAATTATTGATTATATATAATTTGATCACCATTATACTAATCAACTTTTAATGATTCATGTCCATATCAATTCAAGGCTTTGACCTTTCCTCCAAAATGCCTAAGCATCTGCTTCTTAACATCTCGGAAACTTTATTTGATTATATTCAAAAGCGACTTTTATTTGTAAAATATCCCATTTTCTTCCATTCTAATATGTTATCTTTTAAAAATGATAATTGAAAGCCACTTCTTTGTTAAGGTCCCATTTTCCCTAGTTGCACTTTAGGTATGGAATATAATAAATAAAAGTCAATTTCTTGTTTATTATTAAGTCCCATTTTTCCAGCCGTAATCTATGGCATAAAATGATAATCAAAAGCCACTTGCTTGTTATTACTTTTAGTTTATTTGGTATGTTGTAAATATTATATGATGTGGATGTCCATAAACTATCTAACTCTTGACCTTTCATAGGTCCTTCACTCCATAACCTCTTACTCTTAGAATTCCATGTGTTCAATGCTATAACCTTATAACTTCCCCAATGAATGGTTTATGGGAGTTTCTCATGATTAATACCATTATGCTCATCTTTATTTCCTTGTAACCATATGTATAGAATTCAATAGTTAGAGGCCTATAAATAGAGGTGTAACACGCCAAATTTTATTCACAAAAAATATATTGTAATTATTTAAATAATTCAATAAAATGGTGAATATTCATGAATTTGGATCTTGTGAATTTTGAAATATTTATATTCATAGGGAAATGGGCAAATTAATTCAAAAATTGAATTGAATTATAAAGGGGATAACAAAATCATAATTTTGCGAATTTAGCCCAAGATTAATTATTTTCCAATTAATTGGAGTTAATTTCAATTAATTAAGGAAAATAAAAGAAAATGCATAATGGGATTATTCTTGGTGGAATAAATCAAGAATTGGAAAATTAAAGGGGATTATACATAAAATCAATTATGTCAATTGTGGAATTGAGCAAAACAATTTTTCTCTACCCTTCATCTCATTATTTTCGTCCATGCATGAAAGAAAAAGGAAAAAAATGTTTAATACATGATCACATGCCACAAGAAGAAGGAAATCATAACCAAGATTGAGTGTACACAACATGGAATGATGATGTAGTACATGACGGAGAAGCTTGAGTGAAGGAATGAAAAACTTGATTGCATGGTGGAGTGCACATTTTGACTTAGTTAGAGGAAGGATGGATTAGTTGGAGCAAAGGGGGGAGAACGGTTTTTGAAGAACCAAACAAGGGAAAGAAATTGGTTCTCACTTAAGGGGAAGCTAATGGAAAAAATGAAGGAAGAAGAAATTGTGACAAGTGTCACATTAGGAGCCCTTGATTAAATCAATGGTTAGGGAGAAGGAAGACTAAAATAATAAAACACTTACTCCCTCTTCTTTCTTGCACACATTCGGCCAAGACAAAGAGAAAAGAGAGAGAGAGAGAGAGAGAGAGAGAGATGGGACTTCTTGGTGATTTAGAGAGCAAGAGGAAGCAAGAGCTAAGGTAAGAGCTTGTTTTCAAGTGAATAAGCTTCCTATATTATGTAGTTCATCCCCTAATCTTTTGTTCTTCATGGGAATCATGGTTTAGCAAGCCATTCTTCAAGGTTGAGGAGAGAGAGAGGACATATTATAGAGAGAAACACCAAGGATCAAGAGGTAATCTCCAAAACCTCAACTTCTTAGTGTATTGAAGTTGTTGTTGGTGATTGTTGTTTGGTTTTGTGATTTTTGGGATGAGTTGTAAAATTAGAAAAGCTATAACCCTAAGGGGTTATGCTGCCCAAAATCCTTTAAATCATGATTATGAAATGTTCAAACGAGTTAACTAAGGAGTAGAAGCAGAAAAATACAAGTTTTGAAAGCTAAAACACAAAACTCCAATTTTTTCTATTTTTCTTCATATTTTCGGCTAGCACCAGAACTGGTACTAGGAGTTGAATTTTCATGAAATAAATGGTTCTATTGGACTCAGTGGGCAAAAATAGGTGGGGTTACATTTGGGCACTTTTTCGGTAGAGGCCCAAAAAGCATAATTACGAACACGCCACTGAAATCCCTAAATAGGGGCTGTCAAGGGCATTTTCATAATTTGACAATGAATTTGGTGATTCCGAGCCCGGAAATAGATTCCTTGAGCGAAAATAAGTTAGACTAGCCTTGGTCAAAATTTTGGAAAAACGCGCCATTAGGCCGAGTACGGCAGGGCTGGGTTGGGGTCCTGGGGGTATTTTGGTAAATTTTCACCATAAACTAATATAACCACAAGAAATACTATGGAAGAGTATAAAATGATACTTGGATAGGTTATGACCTATTTATGGTACATTTAATATTTTAGGACCGATTCGAAAGTCGAAACAACACGCGTTACGAGACACACCGGAGAAAGGGATTATAAAGCGTTGAGGTAGGGACATTATCCTTCATACATTATGCCATAGTTATGTGATTGTGTGGATGCCATTGTTTGTAAATGTACTTTATTAATTAATACGAATTGCCTAGAGAGAGGCTATTAGTGCCAATATGCACTTACACTGGGAGTTGGTAGAAGTCCAACCGATGTAGATTGTAAGGCTGGGCCCTATTCATGTATACATAATGATGATGTGCTTATATTGTTCATTAATTTGTGCATACCTTGGCGCATGTCATATTTACTTTTCGCATTCTCTATAAACGATATTATGTCTCTACGGAGATTCTTCGGAATCCCACCCTATTTTTAAACAAATACCTCAGCAGGTACCAGTGGGGCAAAGGGCAAAGATGTTGACGCCGGAAAGTGAGTGGCACATGTCTTGAGGTGAGGTCAAGAACATGGTTATAATGTAGTCTATGTTTTGATATTTTGAAGAAATTTGTAAATATTAAATTTCTGCTGTATTTTTCTGTTTTCCGTTGACGAACAATATTTATATTATAATCGAATATTTTTATCAATATAATTATACTTTTCTATATACCCATTGAATTCCGTCTTTATTACTCTTCGATTATCGAAATGGAAACGGGTGTTGACAAGAGGCCATGTACAATGTATTTATACCAATAATGAAGTGACTTTCTCCTCCAACTTTCTCTCAATATTCTCTATCTCCCTCATGTTAGTCTCTTATATTTTCTTAATTTCATAACACGTTATCAGCACGAATTCGCTCAGCAGGCCTATGGTCTAGTTTACTATCCTTCTACTCTATAACTTTCGCATTTCCGTACTATGTTTTATATTGTTTATTCTCTATATTATTTTATCTTTCTAGTCTATATTTTCTATCTATTGTTCTATATTATTTTTATTATTTTTCTTTTACACTATCTATTTTTATACATCCTGTTGTTATCTTTTACATATATCTGGGATAATCTAAGCCATTATATGGAATTAAATAGACTCTTTTACCAATTGTTTTATACTTCGAGTTCCATGGCTAAGATGTGAGATTATTGTTGCTTTATTATCCGTCGCAAGTTTTCTTTCCTGTCATTTTTATTTATCATTTTCCTGTAATCTCTTATTATGCAAAATTTATATTTCTCTATTTTATATTCTAGTATTCTTTACATTTTATGCTGTTATATTATGTTATTTCATTTTATTTATGTTTCTTTATTTTATGTTATTTATTTCATGTTTATTTTATTTTATTTACATTTCATTTATTTATGTTAATACATTATTGTTATATCATTATGTCAATCTTTTATTTTTATTTGTTTATTATATTACATTAATCTATAATAGTATTATATATGAGCATATAATGTGGTCTATATGATCATGGGCTTATCTATTATTTATATTTAATTATGAATTTGAATTTACTTAATTTATTTTATAGTATGTTGGTTTTATCGAGAGGCCATAAGCCATAATATTTTTAATTTCGTGATCAGATGACCAGAAGTCACATCACTTTTATAATAGTTCTTATAAGAAAGAACATTATTGGTTTCATTAAATTGCAAGATTGACCAAAAAAAAATCTATCACTTTGATAATTTAATTGTTACAAATATCAAAGCTTTGAAGGTTAAAGGTTCAATATCAAATTAAACAAAAAAAAAAAAGGAACTTCTTAGCTTTGCACGATTTTTGCTATGGTCCTGCAGACCAATATTTGGAGAAATTAATGATGTGATATTGAAAGTTAAGAATATGTATATAAGAGTGAACATGATCACATTGATTTGTGGAATTGATAGTTGAAAGACAAGAATACTTTATTTTATTTTTTTTTTGTTTTGGCTATTGAACCACAGTTATGGAAATACTAACATTTCTAAGATCATTAAAATTATGAACAAATGTTATACTATGACTAGAAGTCACATGGATAGAAAAAATGGTATAATATGACTAGAAGCCATATAGACTCATATGTATCAATTTATTGAAAATAACAAACAAAATGGTTGTGAAGCCAAAAAGACCATGAGATATTGTGAAAAATACCAAAAGTAGTTATGATGCTTAAAGCAATAAGTTATGGAGAAAGATGACCAACTTGTAAAGCTAAAAGAAATAATTGTAAGCCCTGAAGGCTATATGATTTTGATTCTAAGTAGTGTTTAAATTTAAATTTAAATTTATTGTGCTATTAGCATGAGTGATATATGAAATCAAATAGATGAAAAGGTTGGTCATTTTAAAATTTTAATATAGTGCCAATTTATAATTTAAACATTATGGCGTATGAATGTTCATGATTTCATGGCCTTTTAGGATTCTAGCTACCTCATAGTTATTGTCATTATGCCCTATAACTCCCAAATTAAATGGTTTCTACTATTTATTCATATAACCTTCAATTATACAATTAAGTTGTTTAATTCTCTTCTTTATGTATGAATGTACAATTTGTTTGTAACTTTAAGTATATAGTGTATGTGAATATTATTCATACATCAATGGAGTTTAACATGTCAAACCTATCTATATTCTCTTCTTGGGACTTGTGCTTTTCTGTTGCACCATAGATTTCCCAACAAACATTCAACTCATATATCTCAACATTAAGGTACTTTCTTTCATTATTAGTCATATTTTTCATTTTAGCTCTATCTTTCATCTCTTGTCTCTTCTTGAGCACTATTATGTTGCTATACATATATGTGCAATTTTTCTCAAATCCAAATGTTTCATTATTGAAAGGCATATAACTCCTCTGCACTTTGTATTTTATTTTAGTATTGATAAGTTATTATATTCTCTCCCAATTCATTGTATTATCATTTCTTCTACTCCTTAGCATTTTCATATAATATGTGCAAGTTCCATACATTAATCATGATAGAATATATAATATGATTTATATTGGAATCAAATTAGTTTTATGTGACATTTGTGGAAGAAAATCATATGTCATATTTGAATTAAGAAAGTGAGAATTTATTTAATTTTATGAGAAAATTCATAATGAATAGTATATGATTTGTTTGACAAAACCATTTTTGTAATGTGCGAGAATTATATATTTAATACAAGTCAAATTTATGGATGATCAAATAGTAGTGAATATTTGAAAGAAAGCTATGTATATCATAAGTATTCATTATTTTATATTATAATGCATTTATCTTTACATTTTTCTCAAATTAATTTTAGCCCCTAACCATTGCAAATCATTGCAATAAGATCTTTATGTATTTTGATTATGGATCTCCTCATATTTCTTTATGTAATGGAAAATTCTAAACATTTCATATTTTGAATATGCATCAAAAGAGGCAAATTGAAGCATATTATTATTAATGAGTAGCAAAATTATATAAATATGCAAGAATATATGTTAGTTCCTAAAGAACATAAATGTAATAAAGTTGATATAGATCCTGGAGAACTAATATAGATTTTTCTTAAATTCTATGGGCAGAATAAGAATTGATTATGAAAAGTTATGACCCGTAGACTTATACTAGAGTTTCACTCTATTACAGGGTCTAAGTGATAGCCCAATTGACTGAAATCCATGATTAGTTGTAAGTTATAAAGTATTTGAGTTTTCAAATGAAAGATATAGTATTGGCTTATTATATGCTAATTTATCTTTGAAATAGAGAAGTACATAAAGTATATTTATATGACTCACACTTGAGGGAGAGATTGTTAGAATATAAGTGTGAGTTAATATTAAAAATTTCTACTCATATATATCCTCACAAAACCTATTGATCTCCCAAAAATGGATGTCATATTGACATTTTATATCAATACTTATGAAAGTTGAAAAGTTTATTGTAGGTTAAGCAACATGTCACAGTAAACCAATAGTTTACTGATCTAAACAAATTTATTGTTGGCATGACTTGTTTGATCATCCAAATTATATATAAAAGATTACGTGTGACATTCATTGAAGAACTAGAAAATTCTTCATGAATAGCCAACATATTATATAATTCAAGAATTATTATGTGCTGCTTATTCTCAAAGAAATTTGATTATGAGAGTATCACAAGTTATGATTTGGAATTGATCTCTATATTTCTAGAAATATATCAAGCTGATATATGGGCCCACTCAAATAGCATGTAAACCATACAAGTATTCAATGAATTTGATAGATGCATCTATAAGATGGTTACATATGATATTACTATTAGTTTGCAACCTGAAGTTGGTAGGAATGTTTGAATAAATTATTATGTTAAGCGCAATTTCCAGATTATACAATTCATTCTTTGAAGCCTCCATAAATAGCTAGACTAACACTTATGAGAACAAAATTTATATTTCAGTATTGGCATATTTGATCCTACATATTGCAGCACTTATACTAGCCAACCAAATTCTCTTGATAAAATTGGCTTTTGGTCAGGAGTCAGGTATATTCCATCTTAAAAAGTTTGAATATGCATTCATATTGATTCACCACAATGCACATAGCTGGATATTTAGAAGAAATTGAAATAAATGTTGGGTAAGAACCTCCTTCTTCTTGTGTATCTCTAAATCAAATAAAAGGATGTTTCTAATGGAAACAAATGGATTTAGGAGACTTATACTGCATGATTAGTCGATTATTATTTGACAAAGTTTTCCTAACATGATGGGGAGAAAATTGAATAGCTGGAAAAAAGAACAAAATGAATGCATTATTAGTTTATTAATATCAAATATAGATCCTCGAATATAGCAATATGAACCAGAAGTTTATTAGGTTTTGCATTCATGAAATATTGCATAAAATCTTCCAGATGCAATTACTGACCTAAAAGAGAATTACTAAATCACATATTCCAGTGAAAAATGCTCTAATAAGCATAAATGAAAGTGAGACATGCCTGAAGTATAAGAGAATAATCAGTTCCAAAAGAAAAGAGAAATGAGCAAATAATCAAGATGATTATATAAGGGAGGCAAGTACTCCAGAAGAGGTCAAGACATAACTAATTGCAAAAATCTCAAATGAGGTTCAGGTGCCTGAAAGTAATAAAGAGATCTCAATGAATTATGTCATAGGAAAAATGGAATGAAAAAAAAATTAAGTTGTCGACAATGGTTGTCAACATTCGTTTCCATTTTGATATGCGCAGGGCAATAATGAACAAATTCCATAGACAAGCAGAAAAGTACAGTTATACTGATAATAAGTATTTGTTTACAGGAAAACATTAACAGAGCAAAATTCACTAATAATTACAAATATGTACAGAATACCCCAAAATATTCCAAGTACAGGCTGAATATAACCACCGGCTGTGTCTCGAGAAATGTGCTTGTCAGTTTTCCTAAACTGTGTCCTTGCCTTTCGAACCGCTGGTACCCGCTGATATATTTTGATTTAGAAAAAGGGGTAAGATTCCGAAGAATCCCAATAGAAACATACTATTAACATATAAAATGTGAAAATTAAATATGCAATGCACCATATTAGGCAAAATGAAAGTTCAATTCGATTCATATGTGTACACACGTTTCAGGGCCAAACATCGAGTTAGAACCCCTACATGTACCTCATTCGAGTCACCGACCACAGCTAGGATTTTCGATATACCTTGGCTGGGCACCGAACCACAACCAGGTACTGTGCCTCTAGCATGCATTCATATCCCAAAATACAGTAAGACATTACATACAATAGTCACATAGTATATGAGAAATAGTAGTCTCTACCTTAACCTCTTTCCTGTCTTAAAGGGTCCGCCTCGTAAAACGTGTCAACTATAGGCGTCCAACTTGGTCCTAAAACATCAAATGTACAAGAAATATGTTATAGCCTATCCAAGTATCATTTTAGGCACTTCTATAGTGTTTCTTGTGGTTATATTAGCCTATGGTGAAAATTTACCAAAATGCCCTCGGGACCCCGGCCAGGGCCCGCTGTACCCGGCCCGATGGCACGTTTTCCTAAATTTTTGACTAGGGCTAACCTGACGTATTTTCATCCAAGAAATCCATTTCCGGACTCAAAATTACCAAATTCAATGTCAAATTATGAAATTGCCCTTAGTAGCCCTACTTTTAGGGTTTTAGGGGTGTTTCCGTAATTATGCTTTCTCGGCCTTTTTCTGAAAAAGTGCCCAACTGTAACCCCACCTAATTTTCCCTCCTGAACCCAATGGAATCATCAAATCATTGAAAATCCAACTCTAAGTTTCTCAAACATACCTGGCCGAAATTATGGTGTTCTCCAAGAAAAATCGGGGGGTTTTACGATTTCGGCTCCGTAAACGTGTTCCTTTCTACTCCTAACCACTTTATTAACCATCTAATTGAGTTATAACAACCATTTGAACTAAAATTGGGCAGCATAACCCTTAGGCACACACTTTTCCAATATTTAAAACCAATGGCAATCCGGCGAAATTTCATCGATTAAATTACCCACACATCCAGAATAGTTAGTATACGAAGGTTTGGAAGTTACCTCGAGCTCCCATAAGCTTTTCCCTAAAGATGGCTGAAACCCTAACCCTTGGACAACAAATTTTTGAGCCTCCAAACCTTAAAGAACAAAGAGGAGTAGCTTAGGGTCGGAGTTATACACGTTAGGAGCTAAATCGTCAGAGAAATCGGCTTACCTTGCGAGATTTCTTCCCTTTCTCTCTCTAAACTCTCTCAACTTTCTCTCACTTATTTCAGGTCTGTTGTACCACAAAAATGGGCTGAAGAGGATGATGATATATTTATTTATCATATATTTTGCATTGTTTTATTCATTTGTTTTATTTTCCAAAATTTCAAAAATGAACTTATGTACATAAATCCTTATGCACATATAACCATGCTCATTAAGCCCAATCAATATTTCCTTATTTATGCCACATGTAGGAGACACCTAGGGGTCCCTCCCTATGGTCTCAATTGGCTTCACGATTTGTCCAGGTTACGTATACACATAAAGTCTCAATTTTAGTCAAAATTGCATTTTTGCTCAAATTTTCCGTAAATTCATATTAAATTAACCAAAATATTTCAAATATATATTTTTTCTTTATTTTCCTTAATTAATTGAAATTAACTTCAATTAATTGAAAAATAATTAATTTTGCGATAATTTGGCTAAATTACGATTTTGCTATTACCTTTCTAATCCAATTTCATCTCTTTTTTTTTTGGCCAATTTCCATATATTTTTGGACCAAATATTTTCTCTAACATTTATTCATTTTTGGACCTTAATATTGGGCTTTTTAAATTACCCAAATTAATTCCTTAGTTATTTTTGCCCAATTTCTCATGAAATTGAACACTCATAAATTCCAAATTCATAAATATTCACCATTTTATTGAATTTTTCAAATATTTACAATACTTTTGGTGAATATAAATTTTGTGGTGTTACAATGGTCTTGATAATAATTTCATGTGATCAATTGATTATCTTATACATAAACCTATCTTGCGAGTAGATAGAATGATGATTGGTCAAAAAGGAAAAGTAAAAGGGGAAAAGACGCAATGAAAATGAGATTATATTATTTCGATATGTGAAAATTATGGACTTGTAGTCCCAACTGAAATATGAAATATATAAATATTTAATTTAAAATAAAGATTTTCACAAATGTTAATGAAGACTATGATGAGACAAACTATTTTGTGGTGGATACAATAATTTTTTTATTTATGACAACATATGAAAATAAAATTATGCATCTGTTAGATATTGTTATATATAGCATATTCATATGGTTCATTAAATAGTGAAATTTATATAAGAATCCTTGAAGGATCTAAAATGTCAGAACATATACAAGAAAATCATTTTATATATAAAATGTTATGTGAGTTTGAAAATAGTTCAAGTATATATAATTCTTGAAGGATTTAAAATGTCAGAAACATATACAAGAAAATCATTTTATATATAAAATATTATGTGAGTTTGAAAATAGTTCAAGTATATATAATTGATTGAAAAATATATTAGAAAATAAGTAATTTAACATTTTACTTGACTTGTAGATCGAGTTACCAAATGCATCAAATATTTCAAAATCATATATTTTTGCTATAGTGAATTTTCTTGTAAAGATATATTGAATTTAATTGTCTAGAAGTACTTTAGAGTTTATGAAACTATTTTATGTATCATGCTAATATTGTTTTTTTTATCAGCAAAATATTAGTTCTTACAGGTACACAATAGATAACGAACATGAGATTTGATGTGATAGTCCTATGAACATATTATATGATATTATTTTATTCAGAACAAACTGAATATGAGGATGCAATATATATTTTGATGATTTTGAGAATAATTTTTCTTTATTATTTCCACAATGAATAAAATAAAAGCATAATATACTAATATTTTAGCATATCCAAAAGATATGTTAGAGGAATACATTCAGTATAATATTTGGTGACAATGTATCATTCATAGTTTGGTGGCCAAAAGAATGATATGCTCAACAATATATTGGAAGCGATGTTCTAATCAGGGGGAGTAAAATCGATGTTATTATCAGGGGGAGTAAATACGATATTATCATCATGTGAAATAGAGACTATGTTGTACTCTTTTCCTTAACCAAGGTTTTGTTCCACTGTGTTTTCTTGGTAATGTTTTTAATGAGGCAACTTTAATATGTATTATGTTCTCCTTTTCTTTTACTAGGTTTTTGTTCCATTGAGTTTTTCCTAGTAAGGTTTTAATAAAACACAATATTTGTTTATGAACATCCAAGGGGGAGTGTTGTAAATATTATATGATGTGGATGTCTATAAGCTATCCAACTCTTGACCTTTTACATGTCCTTCACTCCATAACCTCTCACTCTTAGAATTCCATGTGTTCAATACTATAACTTTAAAACTTTTCCAATGAATGGTATATAGGAGTTTCTCATGATTAATACCATTATGCTCATCTTTATTTTCTTGTAATTATATGTATAGAATTCAATGGTTAGAGGCCTAAAAATAGAGGCAATGTACAATGTATTTATACCAAGAATGAAGTGAATGAGAGCTCCTCCTTATTTCTCCTCCAACTTTCTCTCAATATTCTCTATCTCCCTCATGTTATAGTCTCTTATAGTTTCTTCATTTCATAATAGTAGAACATTTGTTTGTTATTTCTTTTTTTTTTTTCTATACATTGGGAGAGTTTGAAAGTCTCTGACGGCTTTTGAGCCAAAAAAAAAAAAAAACAAAGAAAGAAAGTCTCTGCCCACACCTCACCTTATCGTTGTCACTTGAGAATTTGTTATTTTTAATGTGCATACGAAACCTCATGTTAATAAATTGACAGTTTATTAATCTTATAAACCACTTATTCCTTTTTGTTTAGCTCTGCCATTATTGTTTAATTTGTCATTATGTCCATTATAATTATTTCTTTTATATTATAGTTTTACTAGAAAATAAATTGCATGTTTGTCTCACTGAAGGGATCTAGCTTGGCGAGTAAACAAAAAGTCAAAGTTTTAGGGACTCTTAGATTTTGTTTTCAAAAACTGTTTTTTTTTTATTTTTAAAAACAATAAAACCTGTTTGATAAACTATTTTCAAATTTTTTTTTCAAAAACTAACAAATAAAAATAGTTTTTAGTTGTTTTCTGTTTTTTTGTTTTCCTATTTTTTATTTTTTGAGGCTGTCATTTATCCACTATCGATACTACACTACCAATGACGACCACCGTCACCACCGAGGATCGCACCGTCATATCACTTCAAAAACAGATTTTTCAAAACAACTATTTAAACATAGGGCTTCTTTGATTCTATTTTTTGTTTTTTATTCTCAAAAATAGTTTTATAAAACAGTTTTTGGAAACAAGTTTAAAAATGAAAACAAAAAAAATCTGTTTGAATAGTTGTTTTGTGAAATATGGTTTTAAAGTCACATAGCGGTGATTATCACTGATAGTGTAATATCGATAATGAATAAATGACGATATCACAAAATAAAAAATGAGACAAAAAAAAAATAAACAACTAAAAGCTGTCTTTGTTTTTTAGTTTTTAAAAGCAATTTTTAATTTTTTTATTTTTAAAAATAATTTTTTGAAAACAGTTTATCTCAAAAAAAACAGAGAAGAGAATCAAACAAGTTAAGTCTTTGTTTTTGTTGCTGTATTTTGATTTTTTTTTCAACATTTTCTGTTTCAAAAGCTGATGAAACGAATAGCTTTGTTTTTTTTATTGGACAGAGACTTTTTTTATTGAAAAAGTAACAAGGAAACATGGCAACTATGGATTTATGATTTTTGGGATGGGGAGGGATGTGCTACATTTCTCTTCTCTGATTTATAATTTTGTTAATAGAAAAAAAGTTTATTAAATAGGAAACGAGTTGAGTTTTGCAGATGTGCAAAAACTCTCCCCTGCAACTCTCATCCATGGAAGCTGACCTTTTCTAACAATTTCATGGTCCATCACTCTCTGCCTCCGATCTGGTAATTTCTGTCTCTGTTTTTTCTTGTTATTGTTCTTTTCACTCTAATACAGGTTTGACTGGCGTCGGACATGGCAACTACTTTTCGTTACCAATTGAGTTCACCCAGGAACTGGATTCAAATACTTATGTATTTCATAAAGAATTGAGAGAGTAGTGTAGCATAAACCCAGATCTCAATCTTCTTGTGCTATTTGGATTGATTCTTGTACTGCGAAACTACGAAATTGTTGATGAGGTTTTCATTTGGGTTGAGTCTCATCATCATCATTGACGCGGAACAGATCTGCGAAACGAAAACTTATGAACAGTATTTTTTGGTGGAATACTATTCTTATTTTATATTGATACATTGGTGCGGGCCGACCTGTTTTTTAACATACAGAGGACGAATGGTTTGTGGGGTGGAAAAAACTTCCGCCTCGAAAGATTATTGAAGGCACGATGTAGTTAGAAAGCATATTTGAATTTCAAAGTCAGTTAGGGCGTGTATGTTTTAAAATTTATGATCTCGAGGCATTGTTCCACAGATATGAAAATGAATCACAGCCGTAGAATCCTTACAAACAATATTTTTTTGTGGATAATGGCCATTTTGTTCAGTATTGACTCAGGGTAATTTTATCCTGGAAGTTTTAAATGTGGGGCAATTTCACCCTGATCATAATCTAATTTAAGTTTAAATGTTAGTTAACCTAATTTCAGAGCAAATTCCTAAGTGAAAACTTTCAGGAAAAATTTACTCATAAGTTAAAACTTTTATGATAATTTTGTTGTTATCTCAGGGATAAATTTGCCCTGGCAATTTTTATTTTGGACTAAATTTGCCTCTAAAATTGATCAACTAACAGTCAGCTTAACTGTCATAACAGTCAGGATGAAATTGCAAATGTTTTGTTACTTCTAGGATAAAATTGTTTCAGATGAGACTTCCGAGACAAAACTGCTCTTGAAACCATACTTCCAGAACAAAAAAACACATTTAACCAAGGTGATTAAACCCGGACCGGTCAGTGAACCGGTCAGGGTACTGGGTCAAGGGTCAGTGGGTCAGACCGGAGTCAAACCGGAGCTAAACCGGTACCAAACCGGTGAGAAATTGAAAATTTTAGACTTATAGTATGAAATTCTAAAGGAAAAATTAAAAATTTTTTTTTTTTTTTTTAAATATCAACCTGGACCGGACCGGGAACCGGACCGGTTTACCGGCCGGTTCGCCGGTTCCCGGGCCGGACCGGCCGGTCCGGTCCGGTCCGGGTTTAATCACCTGGCATTTAACCCGTTTTTTTTTGTGTGGAATACTATTCTTATTTTATTATTATTATTATTTTTTTGACCTGGTATTCTTATTTTATATTTGATACAATACAATATGGATACTATCGAAGAAACTTACCGGGCATGATTTCATTGACGCGGAACCGTAGATCTGCGAAACAAAAACTCTCCTCTGCAACTCTCATCCAAGGAAGCTGAGCTTTTCTAACAATTCATGGTCCATCACTCTCTGCCTCCAATCTGGTAATTTCTGTCTCTGTTTTTTCATGTTCTTATCCTTTTTACTCTGACACGGGCTAGATCTGCATGTTTTGGACATGGCAACTACTGTTTTGTTTTCATCTTTTTTATGAATTGAGTTTTCACTCGGGAATTGGATTCAAACACTCATAAGAATTGGGAGAGTAGGATAGTGTAAGCCCAGATCTGATCTTGATCCATTATTGTGCAGCGCAGATCCAAGATTGTCGAGTATACCCAAAATTTCCGATATATGTAAGTGCGTCAAGTCAATCTTCTTTGTAAAGTGCGTGGTTGTTGGTAATTTCTGGTC
Organism: Inga leiocalycina; assembly: GCA_963242795.1. Taxonomy (NCBI): domain Eukaryota; kingdom Viridiplantae; phylum Streptophyta; class Magnoliopsida; order Fabales; family Fabaceae; genus Inga; species Inga leiocalycina. Next base: position 64,535,484 of record OY725320.1, read on the forward strand.
TTGTGAATAAACGAAATACTGACCTGCACCAATTTTTATATGACACTTAAGCCTCAGGCTTTCTTATTCGATGATTGTTTAGCGGATCATTGGGAATAAAGAGAAACTATGGCTGCCTCACCTTGCTAATACTCCCTCGGTTACTATTTATATTTGAGTTTGTTTTATTAATAAATATAATTTTATCCTTTTTATCCTTAATTAATTTTATTTATTACGTTAATTAAAATGTTGATGTAGCCTTATATTCTCTCTCATAATATTTTTATCATATATTCTCTTTTATCTTTTTTTTTTATTATTAGTCTTTCTTTCTTTCTCATTTATAAATAAGGGAATCTTCAGGAAAAAATACATTTCCTACATATTTATTGTTTTAATTAATTTCAACTGTTTTTTTTTGGGTGTATTTAAAATTATAGGAACTAAAATAATAAAATTAGAATTTTGTTGTGCGTTTTACTTTATCGTCAACAGACTTGTCGGTGGGTCAATTTGGAAGACTTGATACTTTTTATCCTGCACACATGTTAAGATAGGAAAAGAAATAGGAATAATTGTGGCTTTATATAAAATAAAATAGAGATATTATTGAAGAATGAAGAAACCTCACGGGTTGAAGTTTGTAGCGGATATGCCTCCAAGTCTTATCAAGGGGTAAAAAGAAGGGAAAATTACTCTCAGATTCCAAGAATAAGACATATTCACATAAAAGTCTTAGGAAAAAGTTAAACATGAGAAAAGTCTCTAGAGATTTTTCTAATATTATTTTTCAAAGTAAAATGACACACATACTTCTATTGTAATTGTAAAAATCGAAGGCACAGAAAGAGGAGGGAAGGCCCAACTTTTCCCATTAATGAGACAGAGAAATGAGGCAAAAGGGACGGGTTGGATGTCACACCCTTATTTTAATTTCACCTTTACTAGAGTATTTACTGAAAACGTTATGCGGTTCGGTGGGCAACACATGAATAGCATAAATATACCGATAATAAGTGCATGATTACGAAAATTCCCCTATAGGGGTTCGTACATAATAATTACCATCAATGTAGCCACACAGGACTATTTGGGTGTCTAAAGTCATCCTAGTAAAACGGAGACATCTTCCCGTCTTCGTTCCACCACCGCAATCCTCTCATACGATTCTTTTCTTTGTTCTCAGCATATATTCTATCTCCTCCTGTCTAAATTGTTGGTAGGGGAGGGTAAGATTCAAGAGAATTTCAGTAAGAAACAAACACCATAATGCATGATATTAGCTTTATCTATATGCATGCCACATAATGACATTTCTGCATGCTTAATGTTTCATGTAATAAAACTATTGCAACAACAAAACAAAAACAGAGCTTCATTTATTCAAATATACTTTACACAATCAAGTAAAGCAATCACATACATCCCCATGCAAGCAAAGATATCAAATACATGCAAGTAAGGTAAGCCCCCTACCTCCAGTCTTTTCTCCTTGATTTGCGTGCCAGCAACTCAAGCTTTCAACTCGGTCCTACAATTCCAAATATACCATTTAAAAACTTACATAGTGTTTCTGGGCGTTTTATGAGTCTATATTGAAAAATTACTAAAATGCCCCAAGGACCCAGCTCGGCCCCGCCATACCCGGTACAACTGTACTTTCCAGAAATTCTAACTTGGGTTATCCTGATATATTTCCACCCAAGAAATCCATTTTCGGTCTCAGAATTATCAAATTCAATGTCAAATTACAAAATTACCCTTGACAGCCCTAGTTTAAGTGTTTTAGGGGCGTTTTCGTAATTATGCTTTTTCAGGCTTTTTCAAAAAAGTGACCAACTGTAACCCTACCTAATTTTCCCTCTTGAATTCAATGGAATCATTAAATCATTGAAAATCTAACTCTAAGACCAATTTCTATAGCTGGCTGAAATATATGGGTTTTCCGGGGAAAATTGGGGTTTTCCGATTTTGGCTTCGTAAACGTGTTCCTTTATACTCCTAACCACTTTATGGACTATTCCATTAGGTTGCAACTATCATTTAATACCAATTTGGGCAGCATAATAGCCCCACACACCCATTTCCAAAAATTAAAACCAATGACAATCCGACGAAATTTCACTTATTAAATTGTCCACAGCAGCTAGAATAGTCAATATATGAAGGTTTGGAAGTTACCTTAAGCTCCCTCGAGCTTTTCTCAAAGTGGCTGAACCCTAACCCTTGTTCACAATGAAATTGAACTTCCCAAACCTTAAATACATAGAAGAGTAGCTTAGGAACAAAGTTATACGTGTTAGGAACTGATTTACTGAATAAATAACTTACCTTTGTAAAATTTTTCCTCCCCTTCTCTCTCTTTAAAAATTCTGCACTTCCTCTCTCTCTAAGGGCTGTTTCTTGTCAGCTTTGAGCTAGAGGAAGGAGATGAAATGTTTTAATAATATATCCCAATTTAATTAAATCATTTTCCCAATTTCAGATTTAACAAAATTCCAGCAGATTTCTACCCAAACTTTGAAAAAACATAACTAATTCTATAAAAATTGAATTGAAGTTATTACAAAGGCTATGGAACCCTTATTGAGTCTAGTTTCAAGAAAAAATATAGACTTTAGCCAATTGGAAGCACATCATTCTCAATGTTTAATCTTTACATGCTGTTCCAGAAACGAATTAATTTCACTGGGCAAACTTAAAAAATTCATAACTCTTTGTATATAGCTCTAATTGAGTTATACGACTGAGCAAATTAAAGCTTAGGATGTATATTTTCATCCTGTAAAATTTTATAATTTTTGCTCATCATTTGGTCTTTCAAAACCTCATGATAAACTCACTACCTCACTTGAAGCAATGAAATGACAAGCACTTGCAACTTCAATAAATTCCATTTTTGTATATAAATTTATCATACTCTTTGATTCACTATTTTATTTCCTTTAATACTTCAAAGATATAAGAAATATTAGGGAATAAATTTGGGACACCTGCTAAACCGGGGCATAGCAGCTCACTTAATTTAAGCTTATTCCCAAGCCTCCGATCCCAAAATTTAGAATATTACATTGGAACTGTAACATTAAAGGGATCAAGTGTAGTGTTGAAGTTCTTAGCAAAGGATCGAATTTGCAAGCTCCACCTACTGGTATAGAGGTAGAACAACAAACTGAATTTTTTTTGTTATGTGTGAAAGGTTGATGCTTGGGGTCAATAGTGGACAAAGTGATAGAAGGTAGATAAGTAATGGCATGATTTTGCTAAAGATATGATCTTGAGCATTGTAGTTGGGGTTTCAATGAGGTTGGGTAGTGTTAATGTCATAGTGCTCTGTTTTTTGGGAAGGTTACAGAGGAAGTGATACGTTTAAAGTGGGAATGGTTGATTGTCATGTTGGTGGGGTGCTGTGAAAACGCTGATATGGAAAAAATTAAATTGTTGTTAATTCACGCAGTTGTAGTTGTTAAATAACTATTTTAGTTGTTAATACAGAAAATGAGGTTGGGTGTCATAGTGCTATGTTTTTGGGGGACATAACAGAGGAAGTGGTATGTTTGAAGTGGGAATGGTTGATTCTCATAGTGGTTGGGTGCTGTGAAAACGCTGATATGGAAAAAAATTAAATTGTTGTTAATTTGAGTAGTTGTAGTTGTTAATTTAATTGTTTTAGTTGTTAATACAAAAAATAAGGTTGAGTATCATAGTGCTCTATTTTTGGGAAACTTAATAGAGGAAGTTGTATGTTTGAAATGGGAATGGTTGATTCTTATAGTGGTGGGGTGTTGTGAAAACTCTAATATAGAAAAATAAAACAAATGGTTGTTAATTAGTGCACTAGTAGTTGTTAATATAACTGTTGTAGTTGTTGATACAGAAAATGAGGTTGGGTGTCATATTTATAATACCTATGGACTGATACAGCTTCACCGAACCCATAGTCACGAAGAGGGAAGGTTTTCGAATGGCTCTGAAGACACGATTTGAGATTTTGAACAAAGGAGAAAGGACAGTTTAAATTACAAAGGGGGTATATTTGTCATTTTAATTTGGAAAATAATCACAGAAAAGTCCCTAAAGACTTTTTTGATATTTGACTTTTTTCTGAGACTTTTTTGTTAATATGTCTGGTCCTTAAGACCTATGAGTAATTTTTCCTAAAAAAATATGCCACCATGAAAAGAAATTCTTCTGAATGCTTTGCATTTCACTTTTTTCTTAAAAAAGCAAAATGATATTGGTATATAAATATCGTTCTACATGCAACCATTTACTTTTGCGTTTTACTTACCAATCAACAGGCTTGTCGGTGAGTGAACTTGGAAGACTATGACAGATATTTTTTGTAGTGCACACGCCAAGGCCAAAGCGAGCTGCGAAAATTTCTACTCTCCCCGAGCGACTCTCATCCAACGTTAACATAGTATTCTTCTGGTATTATTTATAAGCAATTTTTCTCTTATAGGATTGACCTCTTTTATGAACAACTTTCACTTTTTGTCTAAAAATATAAGTTTCTTTTTCTTATTTTACTCTTATTAAATATTCATTATCTCTCATACTTTTTATCTATTCTTTTTCCCATACTCTTTTCATAAATAAGGACATATTTAAAAAGACATAACATTTTTTAGGTACTTATTGCTTTTAACCACTATGTAATAAAGGGAAAAGTTGCTTGTTTAGGGCGTCGGGATTCAGTGGACAATTGGAATAAAGAAAGACTATGTGGGTCATGAGAAAGCTTTTTTTTATTTTTAATTAGATAGACACTTTTTTCTTACTTAAATCCTTCGTGCAATATTATCAGCGAATAAACTAAACTTCAAATGCATACCAAAAATATTCACGAAAGCTATAATATATAACTCAACTAATTGCCTTTTTATTCCTAGTTCCATTTGCTTTAGGGTACACTTTAACTGCTCTGTTATTGGCAATATCTATTATTTTCACATGATAAAATCAATAAGATCCTCGTTGTTTTCCTCTTTCAAAGATTGTGTGTTATATCATTGCAGTGCACTTGATCATGTTTCATTCTAAGTATACTATGATATTTTCATTTCTGTCTTCCAGTACCGGCAACTATGACAGAACGCCTAGAAATATCTTCTTCGACGCACTATCAATGGACTTACGATGTCTTCCTCAACTTTAGAGGTGAAGATACTCGTTATGGTTTCACCGGAAGCCTGTATAATGCTCTCAATCAAAATGGAGTTCACACCTTCTTTGATGACAAGGAAATTCGAAAAGGGGATGAAATTACACAAACGCTTCTGAAAGCAATCCAAGAATCAAGGATGGCCATTGTTGTATTTTCTATGGAGTATGCTTCCTCAAAATTTTGCCTGAACGAACTAGTCCAAATATATCAATGTATTATGAGAGATGGTCGAAAAGTTTGGCCAATTTTTTATGGTGTGGAGCCTTCTGATGTGCGATATCAAAGAGAGACATATGGACAAGCACTAGATAAACATGAACAAAACTCAAGGGCTGATGAAGAAAAGCTGATAAGTTGGAAGCAAGCACTACGTGAAGTAGCTGATCTCAGTGGCTCAACACATGATCCAAGGTTATTCACAAGTTTTATTTTCTTTTATTTTTTACCCAGCTAGTTTCTATGGTAGATTACAAGAAAATTATTACAATTATTATGCATGCATATGAAAAATGAATTGGATGGATTCAATTATAATTGATTGAAATTTCTGTTTTCCTTTCCAGCAAAAAATATGATCATGAACTCATTGACGAGATCGTGAAAAGCATCCTTAGGATAATCAAAAGGGTCCCCCTCACTGTTGCCGAATATCCAGTTGGTTTAACTTCTCGCATTGAAAAAATAAACTCTCTATTGCAACTTGGGTCAAATAATAAGGTCTTGATGATAGGAATTTGTGGAACTGGAGGAATGGGTAAATCAACAATAGCACGTGCTGTGTGTAATGTAATTGCTGATCATTTTGATTATTTGTGCTTTCTTGATGACATCAAAGGAGAATATGTGAAACATGGCTTGCAGCAACAGCAAGCCAAAATGCTTTCAAAAATTTTATGGCAGAAGATAGAAATTGAAGACATTGATGAAGGAGTTGAACTCTTAAAACGATCACTCAAAGGCAAGAAAACTCTTTTGATTCTTGATAATGTAGATGAACGAAAGCAATTGCAAAAGTTAGCTGGGACATGTGAATGGTTTGGTTGTGGGAGCAGGATCATTATAACAACAAGGGATTTACATTTACTTAAGATTCATGGGGTTGAAAGAATATATGACATGGAGGGATTAAATCATGAGGAATCTCTTGATCTGTTAAGTTGGATGGCCTTTGGAAAGAAGCAAGTTGATTATGATCCAAGATACAAGGATCTTGTGGAGCGTGTGATAAGTTATGGCGGCGGTCTTCCCTTAGCCCTTGAATTAATAGGCTCTGAATTGTATAGTAAGAATGCAAGAGAGTGGGAATCTATGTTAGATGGATGTAAGAGAATCCCCCATGAAAAGATTCAACAAATATTAAAAGTAAGCTATGATGGCTTACAACAACAGGGAAAAGATGCTTTTCTGGATATTGCTTGCTTCTACAATGGAAGAGCATTGGAATATGTCAAAAAGATGGTGGGAATTGTACATGATTTTGATCCAGCTTATCAAATCGGAGTGTTAAAAGACAAATGCCTCATAAAGATTGATAATGCTTCTTGTATCAGAATGCATGATCTAGTACAAGATATGGGAAAGGAGATTGTTCGTCAAGAATCTCCAAAACGTAGCAGGATATGGTCATATAAAGATATTCGTGGTGTTTTGGAAAAAAATGAAGTAAGTCTAATGCTACCTGGAATTATCTACTTTTTTTTGTTTGACTCGTAATTTTATTTTTTTCCACATAATTTCTTGGTGGTATTACAATTGATGAGATGCAAATTTATTTGGTTATGTTATAGAAAGATAATGCTCAGAGTTCAAAACAAGACATGGCCAGATGAAAGGAACCTTAATAAGATCAGCCCAAAGCTTGACTTGATTTATTTCTTTAGTTTGGCTTGTTGTGTTTAATATTGCGTGGTTTTGATTTTGAATGAGGATTTTTCACTATTTTTATGGTTCTAGTATTTAATTGTTTCAATAGTTACTTTACGAATAAATATATATTGGCAACAACATAAACGCAAAAAAAAAAAAACATTAGTCTAAAGGGAAAATTGTTTCTAAAATATTGATTTAAAATATGCCAAATTGCTCTAAATTTGAGAAACCAAAATAATAAGGGTTAAGGTGCAAAAATGCACATGAGGTTGTATCAAAAGTGCAACCAACACTAAATGCTTTTTTTAGGTGCAAAAGTAACTATGAGGTTATAAATAAGGTGCAAAAGTCACAGTAGGTGTTAGATGGGAAACTCTAACCATTAAAGGCAACTTATCTGGCTAACTTTGCTGACATGGCTGCTGACTGGGATGCTGACTGGGATATAACTATAGCATGAAAACCTTTAACATATCAGTGGCTTTGAATATGTGATTTTTTTTTTCTATTTACTATTATGCATATTTCAAATTGCTAATGTTTTGTTATTTTCTTTAATTTTTGGTTTAAAAGGGAACAAGTGAAGTTATTATCATAATTCAAGTTGAAAGGTTGGAATGCATAGAAATTGATTGGGATGGGAAAGCCTTCAAGAGTATGAAGAATCTCAAAATTCTTATTCTTGATTATGCAAAATTTTTGCAAGCTCCCAAATACCTCCCTAATAGTCTAGCAGTATTGAGATGGAGAGGATATCCTTCATCAAGTTTGCCTGATGGTTTTCGTCTAAAGGATCTTGTTGAATTCGATATGAGAGATAGTAATTTCAATTCAATAATGGAGACAGTTAGTAAGGCAAGCACCCCAAATCTTATGTGTATTTTTTTTTCTTTTTGGCTTTCTAGCTTGTATTTTGATAATTTGTTTAATTAATTAGACTTCTTATATAGTTTTAATTATTGCAGATGATATTGCAGAAGGCAAATGTGAGTGTTTTAAACTTTTCAGGGTGCGAATCTATTGAGAAGATACCTAATTTATCTGACCTTCCAAGTTTAAAGGAGTTATGGCTTAGGTATTGCACAAATCTGATTGAGATTGATAATTCAGTTGGACAGTTACCGAAACTTGAAGCCTTGGATGTAAGCCACTGTACCCAGCTTAGGACTTTTCCAAATGTTCATGCTTTCACCTTGAGGGGTTTTGATTTCACATTCTTGCTGCATTTATCTAAATTTACGTATTTAGATAAATGCAAGCATTTAATAGAAGGTGACACTAGTGCTACAAATAACCCTTTCTTCCCATCCCAAAGTGAGCGGCAACATACACATTCACATGTTGTTTTAGACATTGATATGTTAAGACGACTATCTGAAGCGTGTAGGACACAGAGACTTACCTTTCCTATCGCAATTCATATGGATCTTGGGATTGTGGGTTCTCAATTGGAATATGATATCATTATTACCAAGCAAGATGTCATTGAATTCCTAAACATGAAAAAGTTGTGCATAACCATTATGCAACTCTTTGTCAAGTACGTAACTTTATTTTTATTTCTAGACCTAATATATCTATGCATTTAGCTCTCTCTTACAACTCCATGCATGGCATGCAATTTGATAGGTTTGCTAATAGCCTTTGCTGCGATAGAGAAATTGATGATAGATTTGGATTTTTGTGTCCAAATGCTGTTCAAAGCATAGGCAATATGCGAGAAGATAGAATATCTTACATTGGAAGTGCTATCAAGGAAGGCAATAAGCAATGTTGGCTTGCACCAATTCTTGAAGGGTAATAAGTTCGTTCATTATTAAAATGTGAATAATTATTTTGATATTATAATCATTAATTAATATACTATACGTAGGAACCATTGGACTTTATGTGCTATTTGCCCAAAGTCGAATATCATTTATTGGTTTGATTCACTGGGAAGAGAACAAGGCAATGATATTGAGAAAATATTCACTGAGTAAGTATTGTTTTGTAAAATTTTAGCTAGCAGTGTTACTAGTCAATAAACTAATTTCTTACATGTATATAACAACAGAGCCCTTGAGATGTATCATATCATTGGAGAAAAGAGCACCAAATGGCTACGCCTAAATGTAAGGAAGCTATTTTAACCATTAATGTATAGATTAATAGTGTATCCCATTCTTGCTCTTTTAAATTTTAGTTACTCTAATTTCTTGATTTGAAGTACCGCCATCAACTTGGAGATAAAGAATATGGATATTGTGTCATGAGATATATGTATGACATCATTGATCTTAACCAAGTTCACTCACTAGACATGGTAATTATATATTTATCATTCTAGTTTTCTCACTGTAATTGTCGTTTATCAGCTATTATTGATTGTAATGTGTTTCAAACTTGTAGCACTTCAACAATCCACAATGTTATTCGCAAGAAGACATTGACAACATTAGGAACATGTTGTCAGACTATTATTTGCAGCCTACTAAACGCTAGAGAATGGAACGGATGTAAGAGGGCATGCATGGGTGACATATAGTGTGTTTCAAAACATGATTGTATGTGTGAGGTTGATAGTTTTAAAACGGATGTGAAGTATATGTCTATTCTAATCGCAAATTAGATTGTAATTGTCACTACTACAAAAAGGGGTTTTAACGTCCCTATTTTGGCACTTTTAACATCCAAAAATGGGGGGCGTAGTATGTTTTAAGAAAAGATATCCCAAAAAAATGGGACGTCTAAAGTGAGACTTTAGACGTCCTACATGACAATTTGGGACGTCTAAAGTCCCCCGTGGAGGACTTTAGACGTCCCAATTCTTAATTTGGAACGTTAAAGGGTTTGATTTTTTTTAAACGATAATTTACATTCTGCATTACCCAGCAAATTCAAACTGCAGAAACTGAATAGAAAATGGATACATAAACCACAATGTTTGTTACAAAATGGTAAGGACATCCAACACTACAATCTTTACTATATATATATACAATAACAACTCATACAACCTACTACTATATATATCAACAATAACAACCAGAAAGTGTCAAAACGCTGTCATCACATAACTACAAACTGATATAAATAAAAAGTTTGCTACTCTATATGTTGAAGAAGATGTCCATCCAAAAGGTCTCTGATCAAATCAAGGTCTTCTCGTAGGTAGGCATCTTCATTATCAAAAATCTAAAAATTAGCAAATAAGCTTTGATGAAATGAATCAAGCAAATGAATTAATTAGCATTTCGATTATAACACCAAAAATATTATCATTTGAGAATGAAGAAGCGATTACCTTTTCAAAATCGCTAGTAATTCTACTTTGAGTGATGTTATACATATAAAGTATAACATAATATCCGCATTCAGTATTGCCAGGTTGTCGAGGGCACTTTAAATCAAAGGCATGCAATTGGTTGTTAAAATCAATAAAGGTATGTCTAAAACGACCGTTAATGAAATAATTAGAATCAAAACTACTTACTATCGGATAAAACCACTTTGGCTTTTTAACAACTGTACCCTCGCGTGACCCGCCTAGGACTCTATATGTTTGACAAGCACTATCATGAAAACCAAAGTGAATAGAAATTAGAACTATTCATTTTTTTAAGAGTCAATGAAATACAAACAGAATAACTTACGTGTTGAAGACGGATTTTGTATCTTTGTCTGGCTTTTTACTCAAGGTATCAAACTAATAGACTACATTGCGGCGATGACATATAACACAAACTCTAGTGGTAACTATAACAACATGTACAGATTAAAATAAAGTTAGATGACAAGGCAATTATTTATTAAACTTCTTAAATTGACAAAATGAAAATACGAACCGTTGAATAATGGGTGCTAGATAACAACGAAGTTTGGTCTCTCCCATTGCGTAGCCGACATAGTGAGTCCTATGCGCCATAGTATTGGTATCCCCTGTCGTATTCGCAGGGCATAAGAATCCATACCAATCACGTCTTTCCATGTTTGTGTAGAGACCGTGGAAGATGCTATAATAGAATTAAAATAAGGAATAAATTATTGAATGTATGGAATCAAAAAACCACTAAATGAATTCTATGGGAAAATTGAAAAAAACCTACCAGATTGCAAATTTCACCTAACCTGCATCTATCTCCTCCAACCTGATAAACTGCTTGAGATCTGTATTGTCAATCGTGTAGGGATACTCCAATGTAAGACCTACAATCCCTTGAGGCATCTTCAAGTCAACTTGTTTAATGCCCTTGTAGATCTGTTATAGCCGTGCTAAGTAGGGCTATTTCCTCGCATCTTCATCATCCTTTTAGAACATCAAAAAACAAATTGTTATTAGGATGCCAACAGATTTTCAGTAATAGTAAGGTAATTCCTACCATTGGAGGTGTTATGTCAGAACCAATAAGATTGTGAGGCCCAATGATGAAAGATCCTATCGCCTGACCTAATGTGCTAACCTCTGGATCAGGAACAGGGATGGTTGTACCTTCTTCCCCCTTTCTAACACTCATCACATTCACCCTACGAAAATCCTGCGAAATTTGCTGATGATGGTGGGTGGTAGCACGTGTGTGAATGAGAGCATCGGCAACAACACACAATAGTGGATCATCCAAATAGAGGGTGGAAAGGTCTCCTGACACTGGAGTGGGAGAAGGGTCACCTAGTGGTTCCTCCAGAGGGTTGTAACTTCCTTTGGTGCTATTGAAGGCCAGGGATTCCTGAGTTCTATGCTCGTCCCTTGCCTTTTGCGATCTGAACATCTTTGCCATTTCAAGTTGAAGCTCTGGCAACAGCTCTTGTCGGAGCTTGTCGCGAAGGTTGGCCTCGAGCTCTCGTTCGAGGTCCTCTCAAATCTTGGCCACAAGGTCCTTACTAGGTCTAGCTTGTGACGAATAACGTGAGTCTCTTCCAAAATACCTCACTGCACTAACTCCCCGTGTCTCTCCTTTAACACGACCAAGGTCATCTGCCTTCCCAATAGCCGTTGACAAGATGTCCATCCGTCTACTTGGATTGAATGAACCTGGATACTCTGATCTTCCAATTCATCTTGTAGCATACAGTTTATTGTAAATGTATCGAAACCACTCTCGATATTCAAAAAATTAGGTACTTATGGTATAACTACTTACAATCCTTGCAGCAACCTCAGCAATAGCCGTATTTATGTACTTCCCAGCCTTAATCCTCCCTGCTTTCCATTTTTTGTGACGTGGAGGAGGTGCCGAGGCCTGGATAACAACGCTAGAATCAGATTCCGCTGCTTCCTTCATTTTCTCTAACTCTTCTTGCATCATTTGCCGCTCAAGCTTCCGATATCCACCACGAGACATGTAATGTTGATATTTATTTTCTGATTGCCTCTGTGCATTTGCTGCACTTAATTTCTATGAATGAAAAACAACAAAAAATAAATCAACGATATCAAGTATATGAAAATTAAAAGCTCTATATCATGATGATATAAATCTTACCAAAAACTCAGGATCTGCCCGTGATACCGCAAACAACCTCCAGTCCTCTGGAGACAAATACGAATAATGTGTACATGGATCCTGACCCCTATGGGCCCCTCGAATGTACCTTGCTATTATCTTGTTCTTGAAACCTTTCCATCATATACGAACCTCATCCATCCAGTGCCTGTACATCTCCCTGGTGTCTGCGACATTGTATGTTTGTTGCAAGGTAAAAATAAGATTATTATATTTGAAACAATAGGAATAAAGCTACAATTACCATAGATGCATCAAAACCTATATACCAAAAGTTGCTGCCAAATCATGTCTTTCGTTTTTGGGGGAACTAATCTCCAATTATCGTAGGTAATGCACACTTTGCTTCGACCCAAAAACCCTACGTAGCTAATGAAGTGGTCTTCCTCAGGACCAACTAGATTCAGATTGTCATCGAAGTCTATATGCAGCCTCTCTTGTTGATGTTCATGATGTGCAACCAATGCTCCCATCTTTGTACAGCCTCTAACCCTCTTTCTTGCAATGGGTTCATCTCTAGGCCTTTCGTCATCACTAGGGCTTTCGTCATCTCTACGCCTTTCGTCATCACTAGAGTTGTCCATATTCTTGTTAACACAAAAAGCATCGTAAAAAACGTAAATAAATTGCAATAAAAATAAAATAAACTAAGTGGGAGTAAAAAGAACACACAGTTCTCGTTTATAAATTAAGGTCTTACTCTATATTATTTCCCATAGCCCTTCACCATGGTCATTTCTTATAGCATATTCGTCATCATCGACCAATTCTACTTCATTTGTTCGAGGTGGAGTTGTTGTGAAAGGTGGTGTGTCATCAAGGTTGAAGGTCGGATCACCATACTTCTGTTTTTTACTTTTAAGGACAATGGACATGTTTTTGCTTGTAGGATCGGTGACATAAAACACTTGTTTCGCCTGACTTGCTAGAATGAAGGTCAAATCTCTATAGCCAACTCTTCGAAGATCGACTAAGACAAATCCAAATTGTTTATCTATTACCATAGCTTTATTGCTAACCCACTTACATTTGAATAAAGCAACTTTGAACTTGTTGTATGTCATCTCCCATATTTCTTCTATAACTTCATAATAGTCCATAGATGCTAATATGGGGTTTTTGTCTCTCGAACTGAAAAAGTGCATAGCTTCAGCTTCTACCATGACCCCACTATTTTGCATGGTACTTCTGTCATCTTCCTCTTTCGTATTGAAAGAATAGCCATTTATATCATAACTGGTCCAAGTAATGACCTGAAATGAAGGCCCCCAAGCTAGCCACTCAATTGTCTCAGACACACCAGTCTCGTGCAAAACCTTTTCCTCAAACCACTGCATGAATGTCTTTTTTTTCTCAATAGTAATCTGCATGTCATTCTTCCTTGGATTCTTGTTCTTCAAAGTCTTTCTGTGTTCATCTACATAAAGTTGAACTTCTTTCATATTATTCAGGATATACAAGTGGGCTTGCAACACCTCTCTACGAGGAATATTCTTCACTTTCAGTCCTTGTGTTCCCTTGCTTCTCCCCTCTTCATGCCGAGATTGTTCCTTTTTCCCTGACATATAATCTTTGTAAAACCCCATAGCCTCCTTAACTACATATCTTTCTACTATTGAGGCTTCTGGTCGATAAGGATTTTTAGAATACCTTTTTAAGATCTTCATGTATCGCTAGAAAGGGTACATCCACCTCAGGTAAACTGGACCATAGAGCCTTACCTCCCTTACCAAATGAACTACCAAATGCACTATTATATCAAAAAATGAAGGAGGAAAAAGCATCTCTAGTTGTGACAAAATAATGTAACCCTCATTTTCCAGTTCATCCAACTTTTCAGTGTCATTAACTTTGTTAAAGATAGCATTGAAGAAAACGCACAATCATGTTACAGTGGTTCGTACTTCATCTTTTCTTATGCCTCTAATAGCTACCGGTAATAGTTGTTGCATCAACACATGATAATTATGGGACTTCATTCCCACTAACTTCAAATCGTCTATTGAAACACATCTTCTCATATTCGAGGAATACCTTACGGCACCTTAATTTCATGCAAACACCCACACAAACTTCTTTTCTCTGCTTTTGATAGTGTATGCGCTACTGGCTCCATGTATGCCCTCCTACCATCATCTCTTAGTTGTGGATGTAACCGTTCTCTTATTCCCATATCAACAAGGTCTAATCTCGCACTAATCCTATCCTTAGTCTTCCCTGGTATGTGCAAAAGCGTACTGATAAGGCTATCACAAACGTTCTTCTCCACATGCATCACATCAATACTGTATCTCACATCAAGCGAACGCCAATATGGAAGATCAAAGGAAATGGATCTCTTCTGTTATATGTTCTTCTCACCCACAATTCTCTGATTCTTACCAAAAGTGACATGATACGTTCCACTCGACTGTAAACTTCATCTCCGGTTAATGACTTAGAAGCCATTCCATGCTCCGGTAAGCCGTTAAAACTCTTTCTTAGCCTACGATACGAGTAGAACATATGAAGAAACCTCCTGTGGCCAAGGTAGATAGTTTTTCTTCCATACTTTAGTTGATGGAAGTGTGTGTCTGCTTCACATATTGGGCATGCTTTATGACCCTTTACGCTGTACCCTGACAAGTTTCCGTACGCAGGGAAGTCGTTTATCGTTGTGAAAATCATTGCACGTAGCTTGAATGACTCCTTCTTATAAGCATCAAACACATCTACGCCTTCCTCCCACAACTTCTTCAAGTCCTCAATCAAAGTTGCCAAATAGACATCAATATCGTTCCCTGGCTGTTTTGGTCCAGAAATCATCATAGATAGCATCATATACTTGCGTTTCATACATAGCCAGGAAGGCAAGTTGTATATTATAAGGAGAACCAGCCATGCACTATGTGTACTAGTAAGAGTTTCATACGGATTGATGCCGTCTATACAAAGCCCAAGCCAAAGGTTTCTCAGCTCACTGCCAAATTGAGGGAACATTTCATCTATTTTTTGCCATTGTGGAGAGTCAGCTGGGTGCTGAAGATATTTCCCATAAGATATTCTCTCATTAGAGTGCCATCTCAACTTCTTCACTTTTGTTGCAGTCGTAAACAAATGTTTAAAACATGGTATTATTGGAAGATACCATATAACCTTTAAAGGTTGCCTTTTAGTTGTCACATCGCCACAACCACCATCTTTTTTCACTTTGTATCATGCAGTTTTACACTTAGGACACTCACTAAGACCTCCATACTCATTTCTGTACAGTACGCAGTCATTAGGGCAAGCATGTATCTTTTTATACTCCATACCCATCGCAGACAGGATTTTCATGGCCTCATACATACGATTTGGAAGTACATTATCCTCTGGAAACATATCACACAATATTTCAAGCAGCAATGTGAAACTACTATCGGTCCACCCACAAGTTGCCTTTAAGTTAACCAGATGTAATGTTTCCATCAGTCATGTGTACTTACTCCCATGGTACAATGGTGTCTCTGTATCACTCCGGAGGCTGTCATACTCCTACGAATGCGCAAAGGATTCTACCTCAACATCATGAATCATTTTCTCCATTCGATCTTCATCTATGACATCCATTTCTTCCTTCTTGTGCGACGGACAATCCGTTACTTCCTCAACATGCCATATCCACCTTGTGTATCACAGATTTATTCCATCACAAAGTAGGTGATCCTTTATGACATCAACATCTCGTCGACTCTCATTTAAACAATTCACACAAGGACAAAAATGCTTCCCATTTTTTGCTGGAGCATTCTTTTTAGTGAATTCAATAAATTCTTCCACCCCTTTCTCATATTCTTCACTAGTTCTCAAAGCATTCATCCAACTGTGATCCATTTTATTACCACCTAAGTCATTCCCAATTACACTCACACGTTTAGTACAATTGTCAATGATATAGGATGGGATTGCCTTTTTTCACTTTTTTCAACAAAAATTTTGACAACATTTCCCCTTAAAAGTAAGACATCCCAAAATTTCAAGCAATTCTATCTTAGTTATTAACTCTGTATTCTTAGTTATTGATAATATAATTCTCCTATGAATATAGAAAAGAATATAGAATTTCAAATAAATATTCAATTTTTTTTCTATTCTAGGACATAAAGAACTTATACTAATTTGAAGAGAAGGATTAATAGAATATATTTCAATCTATTTATTAAGTATATTGTGTTTCTTAATAATCAATTATATATTTAATTATCAATGTCTTTATCTTATTAATCTCTTTATCTTAAAATAATATTTTCATTACTACACTAATAATAATCATACTAATCTAATCTATATAAAATAAAACAAAAATTACTATGTTTAATTGTTTTTCATTTCATCAAAATCAATCAATAGCTCCATTTATATATAATAATATACATACATTTTTTCCCTCTCAATTTTCAAGCTCCATACATATAAAACAAACATTTTCAAGCTCCATACATATCAAACAATATATTGTTGCAAGTTAAATCACTTCAATAACTAAAATCACTCCAAGTCAAACAATCTACTAGCTAACAACGATTCTATAGTTCTGGCCAAAAAAATTCAATCACAAGGTAAAATCTCTCCAATAACTAAAATCATATAAAATAATTTCACATTGCAAGTTTAAATTTAATTTAAGTAAATTCATATTTTAAAAAAACTAACCATAGGGGGGGAGAGCTACGTGCGTCACAATGGAAGGAAGGAGGTGGAGGGTGTCACAACTTGCTTGAATCTTCTTCTTGTTTAATCTTGTTTTGATTTCTTCAGAATCCGTAGCAAGAAGAAGGGGTTCTGAGAGTGAAGAAGTGAATCAGATAGTAGGACAAGGAACGTGAGACAAAGAAGGGAGGAGGAGGAAGAGTAAAGTTGAAGAAGAAGGGTGGAGAGGACGAATTGTGAAGAAGACAAAGAAGGGAGGAGGATGATGCCCAGAACGCCGAAGAAGACGAGTTGAGTTGTGAAGAAGACAATGAATGAATGAAGAAGGAGGGAGATGGTCAAAAAGTAAAAGAGGGGGGGTGTGTGTGTGAGAAGACGCATGTTAGACAAGTGTTTGACATGCGTCTAGGGACCCCTTTAGGCATCCCAAATGGCCATTTGGGATGCCTAAAGATGAGTTTAGGTGTCCCAAAATCCATTTGGGACGCCTAAACTCCTACTTTAGGCATGCCAAATAGCATTTGGGACGCTTAAAGTCCCAAGTTTAGACTTCCCAAATACATTTGGGATGTCTAAACCCCATTTCTGGTGCTTAAAAAAATTGTGGAAAATTTAAATTCGCGCCATGAAGCACTTTAGGCGTCCCAAATTCAAATTTGGGACGTCTAAAGGTTTCCTTACATACAATTAATTATGAAAATGCCACTGTCTTCCTTTTTAACCACCTAATTTTAAAATTGGGACGTCCTTTTGGGTAGTTATATCATAATTTTGTAGTAGAGTGTAGTAAAATGTAAGTTCAGAATTGATTCTATTATGAGTATACGATTACATGATTATATAAACAAGAGAGATTTTCATTTTTCTATGGTTTCCTAACGTTAGTCAATGTATTTCCTGTGTTCCTTGATCCTAGGGGATTTGATTTCACCTACTCTAACATTCTTGATCCTATGGGATTTGATTCCAACTATTCTAACACTCCCCCTTAAGTTGGAGCATATATATTTATCATGCTCAACTTGTTACAAAGATACTCAACCAGTATCTCATTTAAAGCTTTTGTCAGAAGATCTGCCAGTTGGTCATTTGATTGCACATGCCTTGTAGATACAATATTTTCTTTAATCTTGTCACGAATAAAATGACAATCAATTTCAATATGTTTGGTGTGTTCATAGAACACAGAGTTTGATGCTATATGAAGTGCTTCTTTATTGTCAGACTATAGTTTTGTGGGTAATGTTGTGACGATGCCAATTTCCTTCGAGAGTTGAAGTACCTACACAATTTCTTGTATTGATTGTGACATGGCTATGTACTTTGCTTCTGCACTTGATTTTGACACAAGTCCTTGTTTCTTACTTCTCCAAGATATCAAATTTCCACCAACAAACACACAGTAACCTGTAGTGGATCATCTTATAGCCTTAGGTGTGTGTTTGGATGCAATTAAAAAAATTGCTTTTGAGGCCAAACCATGGTTTGGAAAATATTCATCCAAACACTCACAATTTTTGAATAATCCATTTTCCATGTCAAACCATGGTTTGGGAGGCCCAAACCTTGGTTTGGGAACAATCCATTTTTTCTTACCTTTTCAACTTTGTGGGTCCCACCCTCTCATTCTCATTGGTTCTTTTTATGTTTGTGGGCCCCACAGCACACACTCTCTCTCATCTTTTTTATTTTTTTGAATTTCAACATTTTTTCTCTTTTTTTTTTAGAATTTTAAAATTTTAATACTCCCTCTTATCCTATTTAAGACTTATTTATCTAATTTAATTATATTAAAAAAAATTAGTTAAATTAATTAACATTACATATAGACAAAATTATTTCATTTTTGGTATTAATTATGAAATTTAATGTTAAATAATACATAAAATATAATCTTATTCTTTATATGTAATTATCACAAAAGTTAATGTCCTTTTATGTAATTTGACCATGAAAAAAGCTATTCTGATCAAAACATCCAAACACTCTCATTTTATCAAAATCACTTTTTTCTCATAATCTATTCTTCTTATAATCTATTCTCCAAAATCTATTCTCCATTTTTTCTCCAGAAGCTATTAAAAAAAGCTAATCCAAACACACTCTAGATCCTACATGATCCGTATCACAGAAACACTCGACTTTAGTATGACCATAATCTGTATAAAGAATACCATGACCTGGAGAACCTTTCAAATAATGCAAGATATGTTCTAAAGCTTCCCATTGTGCCAATGTTGTTGAAGCCATGAATTGGCTGAGCCTACCGACTGAGAATGTTATATCAGGATGAGTTACTGTTAGATAATTTAGCTTCCCAATAAGTCTTCTAAATCTTGCAAGAAATGGAAATGGCTTCAATTTCTCTAGATCAATTTTCTTTTTCAAATAATCAGGAAGCTTATCAAACATACTAGCACCAAGATCTAGGAAGGGATTCGAAATCATGGGAATGCTGCTTGGTGCAGCTCCAAGCTTTCCAATCTCATGTAAGAGATTAAGAATATACTTCCTTTGAGTCGAAAGAATACCTTTCTTGCTCCTCAAAACTTCAATACCAAGAAAGTACTTTAATGACCTGAAATCTTTTGTTTGGAAATGAGAGTTAAGGAAGACTTTAAGTTATGTGATTACAGAAATGTTACTTCCTGTAATCACAATATCATCAACATATACTACTAGAAGAATCATGCCTGCATCAAATTGCTGGTAGAACATAGAGTGATCACACTTGCTTTGACTCAATCCAAATTTCTTGACCACATTACAAAACCTGTCAAACCAGGCATGGGGGCTTTGTTTTAAACTATACAGCGATTTCTTAAGATAGCACACCTTCCCAAACTCCCCCTGAGCAACAAACCTAGGTGGTTGCTCTATATAGACTTCTTCAAGGAGATCATTCTTTAGAAAGGCATCTTAACATCAAGTTGATGCAAATCCCAATGATGGAGTGCAGCCAGAGAGACAAGAAGTCGAACAGAGGTTAACTTGGCCACCAGGGAGAAAGTCTTTGAATAGTCGATACCATAAGTTCAAGCATAACCTTTGGTAACAAATCGAGATTTTAAGCGTTTTAGGGAACCATCAGCTTTAGTTTTAACAACAAACACCCATTTGCATCCAATAGCATTTTTTCTAAAAGGTAGATCAACAAGAGTCCAGGTACTAGCCTATTCAGGGGCCATCAATTCTTCTTTCATCACTACACGCCAACCAGGATAAGAAAGGGCTTGGTAAAGTGTGGTAGCGATGGAGATGGAATCAAGAGTGGCAACAAGGGAGGAGGACATAGGGGACAAATCTGGTAGGCCATAAATAAGGAGATAGGATAGGTACAATCAGCATAACATTGTGGAAGACAAGTGGTGCGAGTACCTTTCCAGAGAGCAATAGGCAAGTTATCAGGATTTGAGTTTGGAGAAGCAGAGTTAGGTAACTCATGATCAGAAGTATCAGCAGAAACATAATAAGTTGGTGAAACAGTTATTGGTGAAGGCGGAGTAGCAGTAACATGAACATCATTGAGGATATTTGGTTCTAGAATAGCTTCCTGTACTGGAGATATAGGGACTCGATAGACTAAGACATCATTAAGTCCATTTGTGGTGGAGGGGGACTCAGGCAATACTGAAGATTTAGAAAATGAAGAGGATTTATGAAAGACTATATCAGTGGATATGAGATAACAGTGGAGATCAGGAGAGTAACAACGATAACCTTTCTGGACACGAGAATTACCAAGGAAGACATATTTCAAAGATTTTGGATCAAGTTTACTGACGCTTAGACAAACATCTCAAAAAAAGCACACACAGCTAGGGGTGGAAATAGGCCAAGCCAGGCCAGGATTTTGCCTTAACCGGCCTGGCCTGTTAAGGCACAAACTAGCTTGTGGCCTGTTGGAGGCCAATTTTTAGGCCTAGGCCTGGCCTGGCCTGAAGCCTGTTAAGGAGGCTTGAATTTTTAAAATTTTTTAAGCAAATTGGCAAGCCTACAGGCCACACTGCAAAACAGGCTAACAGGCCACAAGTCGAAAACAAGCCTCCTTAAACAGGCCAACATTTACATAAATTACTACCAATGATTCAAAATATAATTTATAGAATAGAGGGGGAAGGGAACTTTTACAGAATAAAGATGAAGTGAAAAATATTGGTGGTCAAATATTACAATTTAAACCATGATAAACTAAGCTTTCAGCATGATAGATCCAATTTCTAGAAAGAACAAGTTCTGAATACATACACAGAATACCAATTATGATTAAATTTGATGGAGATAATGACAAGCCAACCAACAATAACACAAGAAAAGGGAACATTAAGTTAATCACAGCCATTGAATCTATTAGTTTTAAGAGAGACGCTATCATTAAAAGATTAAGAGATCAAGATGAAATTGAAATTTTAAATCCTTGAACCTTGGGACTTATAAGTTATAATCTAATAAGTCATTCCAAGCTAAAAAAAGAAACAAAAACCGTGGTGATTTGAAAGCCATAACACTTGCAACTTGTTAGGGGCTTTTGCTGTTACATTTTCCACTTTCAATGTGCAGCAACCAATAGTATTAGCTTCATCGTCATCCTGAGGAAAGGAAACTAAAATAACTAAATGCTCAAGAATTTTTTTTTCTTTTTAATGAGTAAAGATTAAAATAGCAGACAACAAAGGTAAATGAAAGTTCCAGCAAAGCTGCAAGCGAAATCTGCATCAAGTCCCTTTGGTAAATACAAGTATACAAACTTAAAAACTGAAGAAAATACACCATTTATAGAACTCCACATTTTTCATTCTATAATTACTTTAATGCAAATGTTCACATGGAATAGTCCTATTATACAGAGCACACAAGCAATTTTCAAGACTTTATCAATACAATAGCAAGTGCCCAAGATAGAATTATATGGCAAGAGTGATATGTTTCACACAAATCTCAGCAGAATTTTGAAGTTTTAGCAACTATACTTCTCAAGTTTTTTTTAGAATCAATCACAGGCAGAATTATAGCAGTGAATCCTCAATAATGACATCAATGCTAGACACAATTTCACTTAAGCAACTCAGATTCAGCTTCACTACCAAGAACAGCAGTAAGTTCCAGATGTCACATAGCTGAACCCAAATGATGATCTAGTAATGGTGCTATCAAATTCTCAATAATAACCAAAAAATTTCAATGATCTAGTTGCAAAAAAATTACCAAGAATCACTAGTAAGAATTACATGAGCTCAAGATAGCATGAACTTTCCACAAGAATTTCTCACAAAAAATTCATCAATGATAGTATAAGAATATTGGCAACAAGTAATTTATACTTCAATGGCTCATTTGCTAAATATATGGGCAGAAGCAGAAATGCAAAATATTCATATTACAAGCATCATTAACTGTATATGTAGTAGTTTCAAACTCCCAGTACTTGTTAACCATATAAAACACCCTATAACCATAATACCTCTCCTAAAATCAAAGACCTAACAAGCAGTAACATTAAGCAGCTAAAGAAAACAGACCGATGAATAATCAGGGAAAAAAACCAAAAGTGGAGAAGACAGAGAGCATGCTTACACGATTGAAGACCTAAGGGAGTAAGATGAGACGACAGAGTAAATCACGAGACCACAACGACCAAGTAAAATCAAGATTAAGATGTGAATAATGAGCCATCGACTTTGAGGGGCAGAGGGATTGAAATTGTGACAAAGCAAAATCAAGATTCAAGAGTGACAGATAATAGAGTCGGCAAATTTGCTACTGTGTGTGTATGTGAGAGTATGAGAGTTTGAAAACTAACTAGAGTCCAAAGAAGCAAATTGAACTAGAACCAGAAGAGAAGCAAACAAATCAAAAGGGTGGACTTGCCAGAGATGGAGATCTTCCTGCCACTGCTTACCCACCGAGGACGGCCGATAGTGGGACGAAGAGTGGAGAGAATGGCGACTCTTAAAAGGAGAGGATGAAGAGAGGAGCGGCGAAAAGCGATTCGCCGTCGAAGGTTCGAGTTAGGAAGGAGAGGCCGAACTGACGGAGAGAGGAGCGGTGAACGACATCGGAGGTTCCGGTTAGGCCTTCGACAAGCTATTGGGTTTAGAAGAGGCTGAGCGATCAGGAGACGAGAGATTGAGGAGAGTCTATTACGTTTTTAACCCCATAACTTTTTTTTATAATCTTAACAGGCCGGCCTGATAGGTTTAAAAGGCCTACTAATAGGCCTAGGCCTGTTAAATAAAATAGGCTTTGAATCAGCCTTGGCCTGGCCTTTTAGCCTGACAGGCCAGGCCTGGTCAGGCTCGAAATAGGCTAGGCCGCAGGCCCCTGACAGGCCGTCTGGCCTGTTTCCACCCCTACACAGCCAAAAATTTTAGGATCCATAATAAAAAACTTATTGTTGGGGAACAAAAGTGAATATGGAGTATCACCATTGAGAACATTCGAAGGCATGTGATTAATAAGAAAACTTGCAATAGACACAGCATCAGACCAGAACGGTTGAGGAATAAAGGAGAGAAATATAAGAGCTCTAGTAGTTTCTAGTAGGTGACGGTTCTTTCATTCAACAACACCATTTTGAGTAGGTGTGTCAACACAAGAAGATTGGTGAAGAATACCATAAGATTGCATATAGTCTGTGAATTGGGATGAAAAATATTCTCTTGCATTATCACTTCAAAGGGTTTTCACAGGAAGATCAAATTGAGTACAAATTTCCGTACAAAAATTATGAAAATGAGAAAACAATTCAGAATGTTGTTTCATTAAGTAAAGCCAAGTTGTTCATGAATAATCATCAATAAAAGTGACAACATAGAGAAAACCAGTTTGAGATGTAACTGAATAAGGACCCCAAACATCAGAATGGGCTAACTCGAAGGGGGACGCAGCCCGTTTATTAACATGAGGTGCCAAGTGCACATGATGGTGTTTGGCAAACTGACAAGACTCACAATTTAATGCTGACACAGACGAAATTTGAGGATACAACTTCTTTAAGGATGACAGTGACATATGGCCAAGACGACAATGATTTCAAAAAGGGATGACCCACCAGTACAAGCAATGGAACATAGGACCGTATCATCAAGAATGTAATGCCTGCCAGATTCGTAACCTCTACCAATAATCTGTTTCGTTGACAGATCCTGAATTAAACAATGGTCAGGGAATAGTGAGATAAAACAATTCAAATAACGAGTGAGTTTACTAGGGGATAGGAGATTAAATGTAAGATCAAGGATGTTAAGGACAAAGGTTAATGAAATAGATGAAGTTGGGTTGGCTGTTGTAACCCCCCTGCCATAATTATATCTGAAATACAAGATCAAAGTGAAATAGAGACCAATAAGAAACAAAACTATTTCAAAATCCCATCTTTACGATAGGGTTTTCACAAATACCTTTAGAAATATAATTGCCCTGGTCCCATATCCACATATCAAATATAATTACTCTGCGAAGATAAATTACATTCATATAACTATCAGAGTACACAATGTAATTCCCGGCCAATCCCCGGTTCCATACATTAATCAAAGCTTTACAGGGCACATTCGCCCTTTACAATTTTTCAAATAGGGGATTACACAAATTCTCATACCAAATATATATTCGAATATACATTCCAACCTATACAACCATATATCCAAATATACTTAATCCCAAACATGCATTGATAACCAACTATCACAAGATTACAACCCGAAGGAGTCATTACCGCCCATGGTTGCTTGCTCCATCCTCGATTCCACCTACCATGTCTAAAATATTGGTAGGGAGGGTGAGATTCGAGAGAATCTCAGTAGGAAATATATACCTATATGCATGCAAGATAAGTGTTTAATGCATGACATGCTTGCATCACAATAACACATACTCACATAATGATATATCTGCATGCTCAATGTTTCAACAACATACTCATGGCCATAGCATAACTAGAATCAAAGCTACAATCATTCATACATGTTTCACATAATCAAGCAAAGCAATACATGCATCAATACACAAACAAAAATATCAAAGCATGCAAGAGAGGTAAGTTCCCTACTCTTAGTCTTCCACGTGTGCTCCAGCACAGCTTACTCACGATAAGATGAATGTCGAACCACGATCAAGGTGAACATCAACTCTATAACCAAAGCAAGGACATAAGGTTATTCTCAATTCCAAATCCTTACTTCCATATCACTTAAAGTTGGTTACCATTCATGACCTTTAAGTGGCTACTCAAAGCCCAAACATAAGCCTAAAGGGTTGGGAGAAACTATACAAAAGACCTTCTTTAAAAACCTTAAAACTAAATTTTTAAAAGGGGTGGCCGTGGCCAGCCCCATTATGGGCCGCAACCAACAGATGGTCAGAAAGTCCTGGGCCTCAGCCAACCCCTCTTGGGGCGCGGCCAGAGACTGGTCAGAAGGTTTTGGATCATGGCCAAAATCACGTGTCGTGGCCAACCAAAGACCTGACTCTTGGCACAATTTCCAATAACCATTACTTGGCCCACAGAACTCAGAATGACCCAAACTTTATATCAATGGAAAGCTTGCAATGCGAACTACAACTCTAGAAAGTATCATCACATTTCAACATCATTTGCTATGTCAAAATACCATGCTAATTTAGCCACTTGCATAGCATTTCAGACTTGGCCCTTTTCCAGAATTCCAGAATTTCACAGTTTTGGCTCTTTTGCTTCCAATGGTCCCAATTTCATACCAAACACCATTCCCATACAAATTTTCACAAGAAATCCATTGTAAACACTAAATCAATCAAATTCACATCATATTGACATGTTTCCACAACATGTCACTACATGTCTCTACAAAACATAATGCAAATACCACATTGCAAACCTTTCCAATCCAAGTTTCCAAACCAATTCCAATGACATCATAACACATTATGACACCATTTTCAACACAAATCACTATCCAATTCCACCATTTTGAAATCATCACAAAATCAGGGCAAAATTCACAATTCTCAAAACTCAACCAATGGCCATAAAACATAGATAAAAAGGAAGCAAACACTCACCTCTTCCTCTTTCCTAAACAAATTCCTTGATTCTTTATCTTTCCCAATTTCCTCAAATTACCACACTGCTGTAATTCACGGGTTGAATGCTAGTGCCATGTTTGGACCCATAATTCTTATTTTTAAAAAAGCTGCTCCCAGCTAGAGTACTTACAGTTGGATCAACGGATGGACGAACCAAATTATCAGCACGAAGTACTCGGGATAACACATCTTCAAGAGAGGGAAGCTCTTGACTAGACAAAATATGAGAACAAATTGTTTCATATGAAGGGTCAAGAGCTTCAAGAAAGCTGATAATAGCCTGAAGTTCCAGATTCTTAATACGAGTTGAAAGATCTGCCTGCGGAGACATGAATACTTTCATTTCTTTATACAACCTCTTGAAGTTGAGAAAGAAGTCCTTTAAGGGATGATTGTACTGTTGAGAGCGATAGAAGCCTTTACAGACCTCATGAACCCGAGTGATATTTTCTTTGCCAAAAAACATAAATTCAAGGTACTGCATAATTTCTTTGATGGTATTGCAGTGCCTAACTGAAGACAAAATTTGTGGTTCAATAGAATTTCAAATTTGAAACAGAATTCGAGCATCTACTCTTTGTCAAGCCAAAAGTTTTATTTCATCACCAGAAGGAGGATCATCAGTTAAGTGGGTTTGCATCTCAATTCCCAGAATATAAACTCTAATAGTTTTATTTCAATCACTATAATTTGTCCAATTCAGCTGTGAAGCAGTAATCTTAGCAGACATAGGCAACATATCAGAGTTCTTAAAGTCAGCCGTGTAGAATAACAACAATAGTACTCAAATTAAGCAGAAGTCACCAATTCACTTAATGAAATAAGTGCCATGTGTGAGAAAAAGTTCTTGAAAGAAATGAGATAACAAAGGCACTAATTGCAATAGGACCCGAACAAAACAAGTCACAAAATTCCAAATAAGGCACACACCAAAGATGAAAAACTCCAAGTCACTAAAGTATCACACTGTGATCATAAAGATGAAACAAACTCTACCAAGAACCAAAAACACACAGGAGAGACTGAAAATACTACGGAGGAAGCAAAGATCAATGGTATCCAATAATTTTCGACGAGAGAGTTGTGCCACACAGCCACTAGGGACAGATGGGGCTGCAAAGTCGATTAGAACGCCTTGAGAATCACCAGAAAATGTTGCCAGAATTTTCTTCACGCGCCGGCAAGTGGCTCTGATGACGGAACTGGCAACGGCACGTGTACCCACACGTGCGATCGGAACGGATGTTGCAATGGGTTCAGACCGATCTCGGGCTGAAGATGATGCTGATATGGTGTGTGTCCTTAGATGAGCACCGATGATGAGAGATCTGCATTCGTTGACGAGAGATCTGAGTTTGTTGTGTGATCGAAAACTTGGCTGAAAAATCTTTAAAATATGAAGGCAGATTTAAGGGTCTGATACCATGTAGTGAAATGTAAGTTCAGAATTGATTCCATTATGAGTGTATGATTACATTACATGATTATATACACAAGAGAGATTTTCATTCTTCTATAGTTTCCTAACGTTAGTCAATGTATTTCCTGTGTTCCCTGATCCTACGGGATTTGATTGCACCTACTCTAACATTCCTGATCCTACGGGATTTGATTCCACCTACTCTAACAGTAATGTAATCCCATATTACTTAATTTCAGAGCTAATTAAAATCCTCTTTTGCCAAGGTACATCATAATGCTCAAATTCATATTCAATGATGGTCAATCACTAAATAGATAAAGATAACAAAAATTAACATCAAAGCATAAGTAATAAGTGAAAATAAAGTATAATCCACCTACAAGAAAGTTCATAGTTCCTCTAGATTGCAAAACAAGCTAGCCACACATGGCTTCAATCCAATCTATCACAACAGCAATAGAAACAGAATCAAATGACATAGTTAACAGGATGAAGCACTAGAAAAAAAACTAGTCACTATTTAATAACAAAACTGAAGAACAAAGTCACCAATGGCTTCCTCCTGTGGTCTCTACTGTCGAACCGAAACTAAAACTCTTCTCCCATTTCAAAATAACTGTTGCCGAAGGAAAACCATTTAGATTGTGGTAGGGCCAGATGAACAGTTTTTACAAAACCAATGTAGAAATCATTTGAATATATGGTGTCGATAAATTTTTTTCATAAACCAACTAATGTACATATGATAAAATAACCGAGATAAAAGGAGCTTTTATAGCTTTGGCAATTTATATCGTATCAAAATAAGCTAATGATGAATTATTTAGCTCAAACTTTCCTCCAATTCTACCAACTAAGAATAAATTTATTCATCGGTGAACGAGTGTGGGTCTGAAAACAGAGTAAATTATTTATTACAATTTCCAGGAACTCCTCCTTACTCCCCCAACTAAAATCAATTTTTTTTTTAAAAAAAATCATTAAATAAACTGGCCCTAAATTGTGTTGGCATGTTAATAACTTACTAGCACTCTTCTGAGCCCAGCATTAAAGCACAATCACTTCAGGACTTGGTGATTTGAATAAGCAAGAGTGAGGGCATGAAAACAGAGTAGCAGGGATATGGGTATTATGGTGTGGAAAGCAAACTTTGGTGAACAAATTACATATTTGGCTTTCATTTGGAGTTTGGACCACAAGATAGATTGATAAATTAAACTAGTAAATAAAGAACAAAAAAAGAAGGAGAAAAAAGAGAAGAACAGATATGGGTATTATAGGATTGTGAATTAATGTAAACTATATAGTAATATCGGGGAGATGCAGTTAACTGGTTTTTCTTTTCTTTTCTTTTCTTTTTTTTACACCTTAGGATGCAGCTAACTTGAGAGGTTTTCTTTTCTGCAAAGTTACAACTCAACGTTAACTAGGAGGAGTTAATGACTTTCCCGCCTTTCCTTTTGGTTTCCTTTTGTTTTTGACCATTCAACCCATTAAGCTTGTGCATGTTAGACTAAAATAAATATTTTAAAACATGAAATGATATCGAGAAATAATTAAAATATATTTCCCACCTTAAAGCTTTTTCTTTACTTCTAAGTTCTGAGAAACTTCCAATGATAGGGAATCTGATTTTTGGCTGCTTTTTTCTCTGGAAAGAATTCATCATATATGTTTGAATAGGTTGACTAATCAAATATTTAACATTACAAAATATCGGTTTTAATACATATTACGTGGTTTTTGGCTCAAAAAATATACATATTATGTGGTTTAAAATTATCTCTCACCTACTGAATATACAGTTTTCATTCGTTTACTTAGATTTTATAAAATTTCATATTTTCAGTCCACTCTATCTCACATGGTTTGAAGATCATATTTATCCTGAGTTGAATTGTGAATTATTCCTATAAAAAATAGTTTATTTAAAAGATTTTAGATTTGAATTACTTCAGAAGCATTTGGCTGTTTTGAGCACGATTTCCAAATTCTAGAAGTCACAAACTTGAAAAGTGGAGTTAGAGATAAAACTTGGAACTTTACACCCCCCACCCCCCAACTTCTTTTAGCACTGTCAAAATTGGATTATGAAAGAAATTGTGTTTTTGGTCTTGTCCTCATAATCAAAGACTTCAACTATCAGTAATCTCAAATAGAAAGAATTATTAAATAAGAAGTCTGCGTCAAGAACCTGACAAATGACAAATAATGTTTGAAACTGAACAAGGGGTAGTTGGAAAGAGGGAACCATTTACCAAATATGAAGGAATATCTTCAATTTGTGATGAGGCTAACAATAACGCAGCCATAGTAAGTAAAAAGGGGTGACTTCCCCTTACTTCTCCAACTAAATTCATTTCTTAAAAGAAAATATATTTGATATATATGTAAGGGTTAAGATGCATCCAACACCTTGAAATAATTTTATAAAAGTATCCAGTGACCTAAAGTATTTTGTGATGCATACTTAGCACCTTGTGTCAACACCCGTTTCCATTTTGATATGCGCAGGGCAATAATGAACAAGTTCCATAGGCAAACAGAAAAGTATAGTTATACTGATAATAAGTATTTGTTTACAGACAGTCATTAACAGAGCAGAAGTTGATAATAATGACAAATATGTACAGTATGTTCCAAAACTATTTCACATACAGACTATACAACCACTGTATTTGTCTTGGGAAACGTGCCCGTCAGTTTCCCTTCTCTGCATCCTTGACTTTCGAGCCACTGGCACCCGCTGAGACATTTGGATTAGAAAAAAGGGGTGAGATTCTAAGGAATCTCAGTAGAAACATACAATCAACATATAAAATGCGAAAATTAAATATGCAATGCACCGTATCAAGTAAAATGAAAACTCATCATCCGTGTGTGTACACAAAATTAAGGGCCAACTAACCCGTTGAAACCCCTACATGTACCTCAGCTGAGTCCTTGACTACAGCTAGGCAAGACTAGTGTACCTCAGCTAGGTCCTAGATCACAACTAGGTAATGTGCCTTCAGCACGTGTTCAAATAAAAAAATACAGTAACACACATCATATAAATAGTCACATAGTATATGAGAGATAGTAGTTCCTACCTTAACCTCTTTCTTGTCTCAAAGGGCCCGCCTCGTAAAATGTGTCAACTAAAGACGTCCAACTCGGTCCTAAAACATCAAATATACAAGAAATAGGTCATAACCTATCCAAGTATCATTTTAGACACTTCTATAGTGTTTCTTGTGGTTATATTAGCCTATGGTGAAAATTTACCAAAATGCCCCGGGACCCCGGCCCAGCCCCGCTGTACCCAGCCCGATGGCACGTTTTCCCAAAATTTTGACTAGGGCTATCCTGACGTATTTTCATCCAAGGAATCCATTTCCGGACTCAAAATTACCAAATTCAATGTCAAATTACGAAATTGCCCTTGGCAGCCCTACTTTTAGGGTTTTAGGGGCGTTTCCGTAATTATGCTTTCTCAGCCTTTTCTGAAAAAGTGCCCAACTGTAACCCCACCTATTTTTGCCCACTGAATCCAATGGAATCATCAAATCATTGAAAATCCAACTCTAAGGCCCTCAAACATCCCTGGCCGAAATAATTGTGTTCTCCGGGAAAAATCGGGGTTTTACGATTTCAGCTCCGTAAACACGTTCCTTTCTACTTCTAACCACTTTATTAACAATCTAATTGAGTTATAACAAGCATTTGAACTAAAATTGGGCAGCATAACCCTTAGATATACACTTTTCTAAAATTCAAAACCAATGGCAATCCGGCGAAATTTCACCGATTAAATTGCCCACGACAGCCAGAATAGTTAATATACGAAGGTTTGGAAGTTACCTCAAGCTCCCACAAGCTTTTCCCAAAAATGGCTGAAAACCCTAACTTTTAAAACACCAAATTTGAGCTTTCCAAACCTTAAAGAACAAAGAGGAGTAGTTTAGAGTCGGAGTTATACGCGTTAGGAGCGAAATCGTCGGAGAAATCGGCTTACCTTGTGATTTTTCTTCTATTTCTCTCTCTAAACTCTCTCAACCTTCTCTCTCTATGGTTCAGGTCTGTTGAGCATGAAAATGGGCTGAAGAGGATGATGATATATTTATTTATCATATATTCTGCAATATTTTATTTATTTGTTTTATTTTCCAAAATTTCAAAAATGAACTTATGTACATAAATCCGTATGTACATATAACCATGCTCATTAAGTCCAATCAATATTTCCTTATTTATGCCACATGTAGGAGACACCTAGGGGTCCCTCCCTATGGTCTCAATTGGCTTCACAACTTATCCAGATTACGTATACACGTAAAGTCTCAATTTTGGTCAAAATTGCACATTTTGCTCAAATTTTTCATAAATTCATATTAAATTGACCAAAATATTCTAAATATATTTTTAACCTTTATTTTCCTTAATTAATTGAAATTAACTTCAATTAATTGAAAAATAATTTATTTTGTGCTATTTTGACAAAATTACGATTTTACCATTACCTTTCTAATCCAAATCCTTTTCTTATTTTTCTTTGGCCAATTTCCATCTATTTTTGGACCAAATATTTTATCTAATATTCCTTCATTTTTGGATCTTAATATTGGGCTTTTTAAATTACCTAAATTAATTCCATAATTATTTTTGCCCAATTTCTCATGAAATTGAACATTTATAAATTCATAAATTCCAAATTCATGAATATTCACCATTTTATTGAATTTCTCAAATATTTACAATACTTTTGGTGAATATAAATTTTGAGATGTTACACCTTGTAGTATTAGTGCAAGTACGTCTAACACCCTAAAGTATTTTGAGGGATTTAAGTGAACAAGAGTGGATATTTTTTGAGAAGAATGAGAGTCCATATAAAAAAACATAGTAGATTGATATGGTTGTTATTGTATGGAAGAGCAAATTTTGGTGAACAACTATTGGCTTTCATTTGGGGTTAGATAAATTAATGTAAATTTTGGTGAACAAATTTTGGGTTGACGGCTAGGCACCCCCACATGTAAGGGGATGAGTATGAGTAAATGCAACAATTAAGACTCAAATGTAATGAGCAGATTTAATTTTGGTACGAGGTGAAGTTTTGTACTGTGCTAGACCTTGCCCAGACAAATCCTGAGCAAGTCCTAAACCTGCCAGGACTAGTCCAGGACATGTCAGGACTTACCTTGACCCTGCTCAAGTATGCCAAACTATATCCGGACCCTTTCCAAAGTTACCTAATCTTGCCACCACCTTTCCTGAGGTTGTCAAGCTTTGCCTAGACCCCGAACAAAGTTGCCAACCCATGCCACCAAAATTCCAACACTTGCAAATCCTTTCCCGGACCCCAAAAACAGTTGCATTTGGGTTAAAAAGAGTGAATACAACAATTGAGACTCAAATGTAACGAGTATATTTCATTATGGTGCATAAATGAAATTTTTGTATTATGCTAGACCTTGCCTAGGCAAGTCCTAGTATAGTCATGAACCTACTAGGACTAATCCAGGACATGCCATAACCTATTCAAGACTTGCCCAGACCCTGCCCAAGTGCATCAAACCTTGTCTAAACCCTTTCCAAGGTTATCAAACCTTGCCACCACCTTACCCAAGGTTGCCAAGCCTTGCCCGGACCCCGAATAAAGTTGCCAACCCATGCCACCAAAATTCCAACATAATGCAAATCCTTGCTCGAACCCCCAAAAAATTTGCATTGGGGTCAGAAAGAGTGAATGCAATAATCGGGACTCAAATGTAACAACTAGATTTCATTTTGCTATAGGACTGAATTTTTTGTACTATGTTGGACCTTGCCCGAGCAAGTCTTAGTGCAGTCCTGAACCTACCAGGTGCAGTCCCAGACGTGCCAGGACTTGCCCGGACCCTGTTCAAGGGTGCTAAACCTTGCCCGGACCCTTTCCAAGGTTGCCAAACCTTACCCAAGGTTGCCAAGCCTTGCCCAGACCCCAAACAAGGTTGTTAGTCCATTAGGATTCAAATAAATATTATAGGGAAAATGACAAAAAAAATACTATCAAAATATGTCAAAAGATAAATAAGGGTGGTGAATTTCAATAATTCCAAATTGACTTATTTGAAATTCTGAAATATTGACAAATGTGTGAAATTACATAAGTGCTCTTACTTTTTATTTTCTTTAAAAAATCCCTAAAACCCCTTGTCAGAGCTCCGGGTCCGTGGCGACTCATCACTAGAGCTCCGGCTCCATGGCGGCTCATCACTAGAGCTTTGATGCCCTTCCTGGCTACTTCGGCGGCCTAATATATTTTTTTGAATTTGTCAAGAAAAAGTTGTCAATATAAATATTTGAGTTTTCAATAGTAATACTAAAGTTGTAAATGACGGCTTAATATATATTTTTTTAATAACTCAGGCAAAAGTTGTCAGTATGAATACTTGACTTGTTAATAGTGATACTAAAGTTGTAAACATGATATTTGTTAGATATTTTCTAATAACTTTCACCAAGCTCTGTCTATCTTTCTTTTTTACGCATTTCTCAAGCAAAATTTGTCACTATTTATACATGAGTTGTTAATATTGATACTAAAATTGTAAATGGGGTATTTGTTGAATATTTCCTAATAACTTCCATTGGAGCTTCGGGAGTCTAATATATTTTTTTTTCATTCCTCAAGTTAGAGGTGTCAATATTGATACTTGAGTTGTTAATAACGATACTAAAGTTGTAAACAATGTATTTGTTGAATATTTTCTAATAATTTTCACCAAAGCTCCAGCAGTCTAATATTTTGTCAATATAGATACTAGAGTTGTTAATAGTTATGCAAAAGTTGTAAACAAGATATTTATTAAATATTTCCTAATAACTTTCACAGGAGCTCCAGCAATCTAATATTTTTAATTTCTTAGGAAAAAGTTGTCAATACAGATACTTGAGTTATTAATAGTAATACTAAAGTTGTAAATGGTGTATTTGTTGAATATATTTAACAAATATCTATATTGAATATATTAGGCTGCCATTTGCAACATTATCATCACTATTGACAACTCAAGTATTTATATTGACAACTTTTATTAGAGAAATTAAAAAAAAAATATTAGGCCACCAGAGTCCGATCACCGATTGCCGCCGTCGGATCTCTAGTGGCCAGTCGCCAGCAAGAACACCGGAGCTCTGTTGACAGGCCATTTCTGAAGCTTTAGTGACTGGCAAGGGATTTTTTTAAAAAAAATAAAAAGTAAGGACACTTATATAATTTCACACATTTGTCAATATTTCAAAATTCCAAATGATCATTTTGGAATTATTGAAATTAGCCACCCTTATTTGTCTTTTAAATATTTTGACAGTATTTTTCTATCTTTTTCCTAAGATTTTAAGCATGAAATTATATCCTTTAAATATTGTCAATGCCTCCACCTTAAAGCCTCTTGTTTCAAGCTCTAAGAAACTTCCAATGAAAGGGAATTTGATTTTGGCTAGGTTTTCTCATGAAAAGGCCAAATTCAGCGCATATTTTGTCAATTTTGACTAGTCAATGCTTTTACATTGCTAAACATTAGTTTTAGATCATTGTACATGGTTGACAAGTATGTGCCATCAGTTCACTACTACAGATTCGCTGATGTATAATGCTTAACAAATAACGGTTATAGTAAAAAAATGTTATATATGTCGAAGCGAAGGTCGCGTAAAAATATATAATGCAAAAACCTAATAGTTAAATATGCGCACCATCATGTATTGAGAGACAGAATTCGCAAAAACAAAAATATAACGGTTGTAATTATTAATTACCATCATGTGTTTACTAACAAAAATGACAGTTCTTACAAAATAACCATTATGTAATACTTTAAAACAATTTATCTTCATAACTTTATTAGCAAAAACAAATATATAGTGGTTATAATAATTAACTATAAAGTATGATTTCTTAAAAAAAAATTTAAGAATACTTAACTGTTAAAAATGATAATTGTCATATATAAGAAAATAAGACTTTGAAAAATTTTATTTGATAATATTTGACAATTCTTCACAATGAATTGTTATATATTCTTCAAGAATACTTAACAATAAAAATATTATTTGACATTACATTATGGTTCTTCACAAATAATCGTTATGTATTATTTAATATAAATAAAGGTATATAGGATTCTAAAAAATATCACATATAAGAAAGCAAAATCCTGAAAAATATAATTTGACAATACATTGCAGTTCTTCACAAATAATCGTTAAGTATTCTTTAATATAAATAAAAGTGAAATTCTTAAAGATATCATATATAAAGAGGTAGGATCCTAAAAAAAAAATTGATAATATACTACGGTTCTTCACAAAGAACCGTCAAGTATTTTTAAATATAAATAAAGATAGGATTTTGAAAGATATTAAATATAAGAAGTCAGGATCTGAAAAAATTATTTAACAATACATTACATTTCTTCATTAAGTACCGTTAAGTATTTTAAAATATAAACAAATGCGGGATTTGAAAGATATCAAATATAAGGAGGTTAGATTATTAGGAATAGGGATGACTTCATTGGCAATAAAGTTGGCATCAGGGCATTGCTCATCATCCCCTGACTGTCCATCACATCCTTGGCACTCCTAACTTCCTGTATATATCATTAGCAAATAAGATGAAGACAACCAATAAGTCTCAACAAGACTACCAATAAATCTTAATAAGCTAGCATAATTTTTATAGAACTTCTTTATATCTATACTATTATTAAGCTCTCCATGCAATAATTTTATGCTGTGTTAGAAATTCTTTAAAGAATATCTATGTATCTTTAAAATTTGAGTTGTCTCACATTGATGCGCCAGGTTTTGAAGAAACACCAAGCATGCAAGAACCAACAAGCACCAAGCATGCACAATGAACTTATACATAGAAAGGTATATAAGTTTGTCTTCCATTATTGATGAGTCCACTTGTATAGCCAGTGTAACCAGCCATTGCTCCATGAATTACACTTCGAGCAAAAGAAAGAATTGGAAAGAAAAGAAACTTTTGTTAAGAATATTCTACCTGATACTGCGTTTAGTATGTATATGTAAACAATGCCATGATCTTCTTTTGTTCCTAAAAAGAAAAATTGCACAGACCTATATATTTGAGGTTTAGATGAACATATTGCTTGGGTTTTCTTTTTTCTTTCCATCCAAACATAGTCTAAGCATCATTTTAATTACCTTTCCTTTCACTTCAATAACCCATGTAGAAGAAAAACCAATTATGTCCTCATTTGCAAGACATATAGTGCGCTATTATATCTTACCTTGGCCTTATCCGCAGACAGATATAGGTTAGAAATGATCACAGTATCACACAGCCAACTTCATTATTGATCAGTAATATAAGATCACATGTTGGAAAGTAGCTGGGTCTTACCATATAGACTGTGAAGACTCAGAAATTTAAGTAAGATAATTATGTCAATAATATGAAGTATGATATCAATGTGAGGTTGTATTGGTTTTAAAAATAATGAAATATTTAATTATTAATATTTATACATTTGATGTAAAATGAAAATAAAGAATAATTGGTAGTCTGGTGGCACTAAAATTAGCTCATTATTGATTATTGATTGATGGGGTTCGAAGTTCAAGCTTCTACTCTATTAAAATGTGAATTAGTACGTTTTATTTCAGTACCATTGTAATGACTAAAATGCCCTTCTGTTTTTAAAAGAATAATTCAAGAGATCAGATTTTTATCCTTGTTCCCTTCGATCTCACGCATGAAAGAAGAAAATGGAAGCCTCCAGAAATCCCTAGCTCTATTTGCTCCCTTTGAGAAAGTCAATAACTTTTGTTTCTAGCCTTACAACCTCATCCCCACATTTCTCTAACAAAAGCTAGAGCACAAGTTTTTTATCTTCCCCATAGAATTGGTAGTCCTAAATATTTTCCAAGCTGACCCAAAACTGGAGATACCTCATCCCTTGCATTTGGGTGTTAGCACAAAAATATAGGCAAGATTTATCCAAGTTCATCCCTTGCCACTTCATAGTAAATATGAATAATCTTCGTCAGAATATAACCAGAAATAGTTAAATTGCGGATAAAAAAATATTTCCCGTTATTGTCAATGGCTCCACCATGAAAGCTTTTTCATTCAAAGGGGAATGGTTTTAAGCTCTGTAATCTTGTTTTGGCTGGGTTTTTCTCTTGAAAGGTCCAAATCCATCGCATGTTTGATTAGGTTGACTAGTCAAAGATTTAACATTGCAAACTAGAATTAGTTTTAGTACATTATACATGATTGACCATTATCTATCACCAGTTGAATATCTAAGTCAATCACACACGTTTTCTAGAGAGTCCAAGACCGGAGACACAGACGGACGCCAAGATTGAAGATTCACTTGAAGAAAGTGCCATTTTAAAAGATGATGAATGTGCTGATAAATGAATCAGCGAGTCTTCGTTGCATCTTTATTCAACTCCTTGGCATCTATAAAATATTATATTTGATTTCTAATATATGAGTTACTTAACTAATTTAGGTAAATTAAAAAATTAGTTAGTTAATTATTTGTTATAAATGTGAGTTGTTCTCATAAAAATATCCCCTTTAATCATGTGCATTAAAACTATTTCTGGATAGAAATCTCCTCAACATGTAAAATCAAATAAAGATACTTTAAGAGGAAAATTATAAATTTGGGAAACAAAATAAATTGAGTTCTTATTTTTAAGGCCAAAATAAACCTCCTATCAAACTCTTATATTTAAAGAGGAGGGAGTATCATATTTTCATTCCAGTCATCTTACATGGTTTGAACATCATATTTGTCTTGAGGTGTATTGGAAGATATTTTAGCTTTGAATTAGTTAAGTAACACTTGACTGTTCGCATGGAAAATATGAATGCTAGCACACGAATTCTAGATTCTAAAAGTCACGAATTTGAAAAGTAGAGTTAGATACCATAACTGGAACTTCATTCCCCACTCCAACTTTTTTAAAGCACCGTCAAAATTGGAATATGAAAGAATTAGTATTTTGGTCCCCACATTATATTCAAAAACTTCAAAGAAATACTACTACCGGTAATGTGAAATAGAAAGAATTCTTAAATCATATTATAAGAAGAAATCCATGTCAAGAACGCGAAAAGTGACAATATCATGTTCAAAATTGAAATAGTAACACGGAACAACATATAGTTGGAAGGGAAGGGGGCAAATAGTTGGAAGGGAAGGGGCCAAATACCTGTAATGAGGGTTGATTAACTTCTTTAACACCAAATATTATGATATGATATATAAAAGCTAAGGATTGATCGGGAAGTATAGAGGATTTCTTTGGAATTATTAAATAACAAAACAACACATGAAGAAAGCTGAGATTTCCGCAGCCATGTTATGCCCAAAGGGGTAACTCAAATTTAAGACTAGCAATAATATAATTATAAGGATTGATTAATTTAATAATGAGCCTTAATTAGACCTTCACAGAATTATTAGGGATAGGGATGATTTCGATGGCAATAGAGTTGGCATTTGGACATTGCTCATTATCCCCTGACTGATCCAACAGTTCTTCTTCTCTCTTGTCTTCAATCACATCCTTGGCACTCCAAAAAGTGGGCTGATTTGTGGACGATAGAAGCCTTGCCCACATTCTATCAGTTATCACTACTCTATGCTGTCTCTCTGTGATTCTCTGCAAAATTTCAAAAAAACAGACACTGAAAATAATGAGATGAAGGCAACCAATTAAATCTCAACAAGACTACCAATAAGTCTCAGTAAGCCTAATTTTTACAGTACTTCTTTATATCTGTACTATTATTAAGCTCTCCATGCAATAATTTTGAGCAAGAAGAAATTGAACTTACATAGAAAGGTATATTAGTTTGTCTTCCATTGACGAGTCCACTTGTATAGCCAGTGTAACCGGCCATTGCTCCATAAATTACACATTGAGCAAGAAGTGTGCAGTACACATTGTCAGAAGCATTACTTGGAATTGCTTGAATCATGTAGGTTGGATCTGTCGAATAGAGGAAAAGAAAAGGAAGTTCTTAAGAATATTCTATACGTAAACAGTGCCATGATCTTTTTTCTGTCCCTTCAAGGAA
This sequence comes from Inga leiocalycina, assembly GCA_963242795.1. NCBI lineage: Eukaryota > Viridiplantae > Streptophyta > Magnoliopsida > Fabales > Fabaceae > Inga > Inga leiocalycina. The sequence goes on from OY725320.1 coordinate 64,575,248, forward strand.
AAATTGTACAAACCTATATATTTGAGGTTTATGTTCATTGTTTGGTTGTTGGCAAAATGATTCTGTAAGAAAAAAGCAGATAGGAGGTAACTTCATTAATATTTTTATGTTGCAACAGATTAGAGAGGATCAAACAATGAAAAAATCTACAAAGCACACTTGAAGAATCACTACTACAGAATTATGATATAACCACCCCAATGGACGTCCCACTTTTAAAATTGGGTCGTTAAAAAGGAAGGCGGTGGCATTTTCGTAATTATGTGTATGTAGGGAAACCTATAGACGTCCTAAATTTGAATTTGGGATGCCTAAAGTAGAGTTTAGACGTCCCAAATTTTATTTGGGACGCTTAAAGATTTCCACTGGCGCCCAAAAAGTAAATTAAAAAAATTTAACTTACTTTAGGAATCCAAAATGGGATTTGGGACGCCTAAAGCCTTACTTTAGGTGTCCCAAATTTGGGACACCTAAAGTAAGGCTTTAGGCATCCCAAATCCCATTTGGGACACCTAAAGTATTGACTTTAGGAGTCTAAAGTATTGACTTTAGGCATCCCAAATGGGATTTGGGATTCCTAAAGTCATATCAGAAATCCTGACATGCATGAGACTTTTCTTCCCTTTTCTTCATTCCCATGTTAGAAACACATCCCTCCTTTTCCATCTTTCCCATCCTCCATAACTTCTCTTCCCTTTTTTCTGCATTTCCTTTTTTCTTTCATTCCCGTGACTTCGTCTTCTCTACACCATGGGTAAGCTTTTTTATTATTCCCTTTTCTTCTTTACACTTCGTCTTCCTCAATCTTCTTCCTCTCTTCCTTTTCTTCATTCCCTTTTCCTCCACCTCCTTCCATTCTCATAGCACCTTCTTTGCTCTCACCCTCTGGTGTACACCTCCTCCACCTTTTTTGCCCCTTCCACCCTCCGGCGTACCTCTCCTCTCCACTGTGCATACACAACTCCTCCAACGTCTTCTCTCCACCTTGGAAGCACATAGACACCGTTGGATGCCCTCTCCCCTGCTTTCATCAGGTTTGTTTTTTTTAAATATAAATTTACATGAAGAATTAAGTTAAACTTGCAAAGTGAAATTATTATAATGCTTCCAATTTATTTACATGATTCTAGTTATTGGAGTGTTTTTCCCTTGATTGTTTTTTTTCCAGAATCATAAACTAGTTGTTAGTAGTTATGCAATACTAATAATGTTTTTGTTTTATACGTTTGGAGCTTGAAAATCGAGGGAAATACATATGTATATTTATTTTGATGAAATGAACAACAATTAGTTTGTAGTTGTGTGGTGACAAACATTTTGACACTTTGTGGTTGTTGTTATACATATATAATATTAGGTTGTGTGAGTTGTTATTATTATACATATATATATATATATAGTAAAAAGGTTGCAGTGCTAGATGTCCTTACTATTTTGTAAGAGACATTTTGTGGTTTATGAATCCATCTTCAATTCTGTTTCTACAATTTTAATTTGCTGGGTAATGAAGAATATAAATAATCATTTTTTTAAAAAATAAAACCTCATAATGTCCCAGATTAAGAATTGGGACGTCTAAAGTCCTCCTGTGGAGGACTTTAGGCGTCCCAAATCTCAATGTGGGACGTCTAAAGTCCCCCCGTGAAGGACTTTAGACGTCCCAATTCTTAATTTGAGACGTCTAAAATCTCACTTTAGACATCCCATTTTTTTGGAACGTCTTTTCTTAAAACATACTATGCCCCCTACATAGACGTCCCCCAGTTTTTGGACGTTAAAAGTGCCAAAATAGGGACGTTAAAACCCCTTTTGTAGTAGTGAATCAGGCGTTGTCAGCTTTTATGCCTTCGTAACCTCTTCAAAAATTAAACCAATGATTGCAATATAGGGTGCAATCCCGGATCATCTCTCGAAGAGCCTTTTATTAATTACCTAGAAACTAAGTGTAATGATTGACATGAAATGAGTTAAAAGTTTTTAACTTTTTTATCTAACAACTAAATTGCAATTAAACTAAAATGCTTTTAAAACTAATATTTTTGGATTTTTGGAATAAAATTGATTAGAAATGCAAGTGATGAAGATGCTCTTGGAAATGTTTTTCAATGACTATCCTTGCTTAATTAAGATATTTGGGAAGTTATTGCACTAGGCTTCTAATATACCAAACCTCATTAACCAATGAGTCTAGCATCACAAGAGAGAGACCCCTACTCTTGAAATGCTATTAAGCCCTCTTAGTGTAATGAGTTTCTCTAAGTTTTCTAAAATACCGAACATCAATTACTCACTACTACAGAATTATGATATAACCACCCCAATAGACGTCCCAATTTTAAAATTGGGTGGTTAAAAAGGAAGACGGTGGCATTTTCGTAATTATGTGTACATAGGAAAACCCTTAGACGTCCCAAATTTGAATTTGGGACGCCTAAAGTTGAGTTTAGATGTCCCAAATTTTATTTGGAACGTCTAAAGATTTCCATTGGCGCCAAAAAATTAAATTAAAAAAATTTAACTTACTTTAGGCGTCCCAAATGGGATTTGGGATGCCTAAAGTCACACTTTAGGAGTCCCAAAAAATTTGGGACTCCTAAAGTAAGACTTTAGGCGTCCCAAATCCCATTTGGGACTCCTAAAGTTATGTTAGAAATTCTGACATGCGTGAGACTTTTCTTTCCTTTTCTTCATTCCCATGTCAGAAACCCATCCCTCTTTTTCCATCTTTCCCATCCCCATGACTTCTCTTCCCTTTTTTCTGCATTTCCTTTTTTCTTTCATTCCCGTGACTTCGTCTTCCTCAATCTTCTTCCTCTCTTCCTTTTCTTCATTCCCTTTTCCTCCACCTCCTTCCATTCTCATAACACCTTCTTTGCTCTCACCCTCCGGCGTACACCTCCCACTCTCGTCGTTGCTTTCAGCCTCTGGCGTACCTCTCCTCTCCACTGTGCACACACAACTCCTCCAATGTCTTCTCTCCACCTTGGAAGCACATAGACATTGTTGGCTGCCCTCTCCCCTACTTTCATCAAGTTTGTTTTTTTAAATATAAATTTACATGAAGAATTAAGTTAAACTTGCAATATGAAATTATTATAATGCTTTCAATTTATTTACATGATTCTAGTTATTAGAGTGTTTTTCCCTTGATTGTTTTTTTTGCCAAAATCATAAACTAGTTGTTAGTAGTTATGCAATACTAATAATGTTTTTGTTTTATACGTTTGGAGCTTGGAAATCGAGGAAAATACATATGCATATTTATTTTGATGAAATGAACAACAATTAGTTTGTAGTTGTGTGGTGACAAATATTTTGACACTTTCTAGTTGTTGTTATACATATATGATATTAGGTTGTATGAGTTGTTGTTATTATACATATATATATATATAGTAAAAAGATTGCAGTGCTAGAAGTCCTTACCATTTTGTAAGGGATATTTTGTAGTTTATGAATCCATCCTCAATTCTGTTTCTGCAATTTTAATTTGCTGGGTAATGAAGAATATAAATAATCATTTTAAAAAAAAAATAAAACCTTTTAATGTCCCAAATTAAGAATTGGAATGTCTAAAGTCCCCCTATAGAGGACTTTAGACGTCCCAAATTGAGATTTGGGACGTCTAAAGTCCTCCACGGGGGGGACTTTAGACATCCCAAATCTCAATTTGGGAGGTCTAAAGTCCCCCCTAGAGGACTTTAGACGTCCCAACTTTTTTGGGACGTCTTTTCTTAAAACATACTACGCCCCCTACATAGACGTCCCCCAGTTTTTGGACATTAAAAGTGCCAAAATAGGGACGTTAAAACCTCTTTTTGTAGTAGTGACTATTGAGTCTAATAATTAAACTCATGAACACATGTATTTAAGCATTATTAAAACCCCTTAGAGAGTGATTATAGAATAAGTAATGCATTTAGGTTCAACTACAATTTCAATTCAATAAAACTATCCAACAATACCATGTTAAATAGAGAGAAACAATAGAATCATAGATAAACATATATATAACCATATATATTGATGAGCACAAATCCTCGTTCAAAATTCCAAATCACAACAACTCTATCCATAGAAATTATAACTAAAATCATAGTCTCATTACATAAATGAATTCATAAACATAAGAAATCACAAATATAATGAGTTATAGATAAAATAAACTCCCCTTCAAAGCACATGTGACCTCAAGCCATCTCCAATTCATCTCCAAGAGCACAAAATTGCCTAACCACTCATAAGAATAACTTCAACAAACATAATCACATTTTGATTCAAACACCCAGCCATATAAAATCACATATTAAAATGACAAATCCACATTGAATCAAGGAAGAATTGCGGCTGGTGAGTATGAAATCAATTTGACTTGATGCTGAAATTAATCACAGAAGCAGAACATAGTAGCTACGGCTATAATGAATTCAAAAGCAGAAGTTATTGCTTGAAACGATGGAGAAACACAGGAGACTGTCAACGGTGGAGAAGGTGCTGGTGGTTGTGAGCTGGATGGTGACGGAAATGGAAGGACGGTGGTGGCGGGATGAGTGTTTTCAGTCGCAGCCCTCTGTCTCTCCTTTTCAATTTCGATTCTGTCTCCAGCTGTGGTGTCTCTGGTTCACTCTCAGCTCTTGTCTTACTACTTCTTCCGCTAAGCTCTGTTCTGGCCTTACTTTGAAGCTCGCTGGCGACATAATGTTTGGCAACGGTGATGCAAGGGCCGCCGGTGAGGAGAGGAGAAGAAGACGAAGGTGGAGTTGTGATCGGTGGAGGAAGGTGCTTGCGGTGCTGGTTCTATACTTCTCTATGTCTATGTTGTGGTTGTGTGGTTTTCTATATATCTCCATGTCTGAATCTCATCTCAGCACCAAACGACCAAGTCGGGTCCACTGTTTTGGATCCCTTGGTCAAATGCATTTTGACCAAGGGACTAAAATGAAACATTTGGAAGTTTTTGTAGAGGGACAATTGAACACTTGAAAACCTTTATGGGTTCAGACATGATTCTTAAAAATCTTGGGTTCTGTTTTGCAATTGCTCCCAAACCGATCTGTAATTAAAATGAACCTAAAATGTAATGCCTTCTATTTTAAAAATTAATCAATTAAGGTAAATCATAAAATATATGACCTTTTTGACCTTTTTCAACATTAATTTCATTTAAACACATTTAATCACAATTAATTATAAAAGAGACATTTTAAGATCAATTATTATGACAAAACACCAAAATAAAATATGAAATATATAATAAAATAGGGATTTGTCACACACCTTAATCCTTTGAGATATCTATAGCCCAACATCTCGAAGAAGATTATTTCCTGAAGCATCCTGCTTCTGCATGGATTGGATGCTTTCAGATACAAGATCCTATCCAGCCCCTTCAGCAACTACAATTACCATATGCCCTTGTTCTTTAAGTTTTTTCTCTATATACTCGTAAAGCCCACCTGGACCTTTAAGGTAAAAGGAAGACTCTAGAATTAAGCAACAGTCCACATCTCTACTTGCAAGTGTAGCATACATGGCAATATACCCTGCACTCATCCAAGAAAGGAGATAAAGCACATGATATTTGACATTTTGTCAAGTCAAATAAATAATGAATTTAAGCTTCTTCAGTATTTAGTATGCTAGTGAGTGGAGGCATGATGAGCTCACAAAAACTTACCACTATTGCGACCCATTAGCTTAAGAACACCTAGAAGTGGTAAAACGGGGTGGGCTGGCGGGTTGGGCCCGTCAACCAGCCAAAATTAACGGGCTCGGGTTAAGGGAATTCAGCCCATTTAAGAAAATGGCTAAACGGGTTAGCCCGTTTAGCCAATTAAAATATTTAAAAAAATCGCAGTTACTCTTTGTCTCACTATCTCAGATTCTCAATCTCAGTCCTCGCCCCTCGGATCCTCGCTCCTCGCTCATGGCCTCACTCTCTTTCTGTCTTTCATCTCGAGTCTGACCAGTGACCGTACTGAACCCTAGCTCTCTCGCCTCTCGCCAGCTCGACCTCTCTGCCTTCGTCTCAGATCGTCTCCCTATTCGGTCTTCGAAGGCGACGGCCTTGCTGGTAGACGGTGGTGCACTGGTGTGGTGGTGGGTGGCCCATCTTGTCTCATCGACGGCGGATCCTCGCCTCTCGGTCTCTCCGTCTTTGTCTCCCTCTTCGCCTCTTCCTCTCGTGACTCGTGTTCGACGACTACCTTTATCTTCCTCATCCGCCGTGTGTCTGTGTGAGGCAGTGAGGTAATTTTTTTTAATTTTGTTTGAATTGTTTAAATCTGTAATATGTTCCCCATTTCTTCTTAGTGGATTACCGACCATAGTTTCCATTTCGGCTCATCTAATACTCTAATCGTCTGTAATGGTTCCAAATTCCTATAAACCTGTCATGGTTTATGTAAATATGTAATCGTCTGTAATGCTTTTCCAGTGAGGGAGGCAGTGAGACTCTGAATTTGAAATTCTGAATGGAGTATAAGAGTTTTTAAAATGCGTCTTTTTCTTAAAAAAACACCCAGTGTTTAATTCGGCTGTCGGGCTGAAGTAGCCTGACCCGTCGGGTTGCCAACCCATGTCGGGATAGCCCGAATTCCCAGTACTAACAACAACTAGACCATTCTCAATACTTTCATATTTAACATGTGCTGCATTTATAGCACATTGAGCCTCCTCAATAGCAGTGTCAAAGGCAAAGGATTTATCAATCACCTATCTGACAAGAATGAAATAAAAGTAGGAATTACTTTTATGTTAATGAAGTTAATGGATGCTAATAAATGGATTTACATAATTTGAGCTAGAACTTAGAACATGAAAGAATCAAGTACCGGGATGTCATTATTTATGGTTTTGGGAATTCCAGCAACTACAACTTTGAAACCTCGCCTCCTAACTTCCTGTATGGATAATCAGGATGCATCTTTAACATATTGGCATTCGACCATAATCAATTTTACAAACCTTAGCCAGGAAAAGGCTCAATCATATTTTTAAAATACAAAAAGCTAACAGCCGCATTGTTCAAACTGTGATTACCTCATAAATCACAGAAGCTCCTTTCTGTGTTCCATCTCCTCCAATAATGTAAACCTGAGATCAAAGATAAGTATAGTTAATTGCCGCTTTAGATAACACATACCTGATTAATTCTTCAATCTTGAATACTGTCAACTATCTTAGTAGTGTCATGCCCACCACGTGATGTACCAAAGATAGTTCCTCCACGTTATTGGAGATCATTGACACTCTTTGGAGTTAGAGTGATTGTATTACGAGCATAGAAACAATTATACCCTCCTTTCACAACACAATAATTCTTTAGTTGATAAACACACTAAAATAAAATGTTACTATCTTTTGGATTACAGAGGCCAAAAATAAGAACAAAAGAAAAAATACCTTAGACTCAGAACTGAATAAATTTTCATTGAGTAGAGACACCATTGATGTACAAAGTTGCATGAATTTAAATAAAAAAAGAATAAGGTTCATGATTTATGGGGATGAAATTAGGGGGAAAATACAAGGGAATGAAAAGAACAAGGTTATGGCTACTTAAATTACTTAGTATTATTTACGAAGTTATCTATCAATGTATAATCCCATTCCTTGAAGCTAATATGAAAGTTACTGTTCATAAGCCATTTGCACCCAATATGGTTCGGGTGAAACCGTTTCCATGTAGTCAACGCATCTGGCTCTGTGACATTCTCAACAATCCCATCCTTTATTTCTTTGCCACCATCTGACAATTTGAATATACCCCAAGACTCATGCTTCATTAACCCTTCTTTACTGCCATATCACTCCTGAAAATACTCTTTCATTGTATTTTCAATAAGAGAGAATGAAAGAATAGATCTGGGCATATCCAACAAAGACTTCTTTAAAGTACTCTTCCCCGTTCAGTATGTTGCTATTTGACATCAATATTTTCCTTCTCATGTAGACATGGACTCCTTTTATGTAGTAAGTTTCTATTCATTTTGGTCATTCCATTCTACCCTTTTCTGTCAGTTTGTTCGACCTAAACATCAATGCTTTGTCTTGCCTCCTCAAAACAAGAAACATAGGACCTTGGCTTTCATTGACAGAGACTGGAGTCAAAGCAGTGAGTGAAGTGTTCTTATACTATTCTTATTGTCATTTGTGAGGTAGGTGTTACCATAAATGCGATGTATTGAATCTGTCATGCCTTCACCCCTGTTATATATATATGAAGCATAGGGAGCCTCTGTTTTGCTTGCTTATCAATCTGAACATGTTTTTGTTTTAGAAAGTAACGCAGCTCTCTACTCTGAGGAGGTGAGGGAACGACTCATGTGCAGACTGAAGAGAGGTAGATGCTATGACACATCTGGTTTCATGGTTAGGAGAGGCGGTCAGTTCATCCATGAGCGTTACCATATGGTGTTCACGACATCCACTATTTTTATGGAGTCTAGCGAAATTCCCATCCTCAGATGTCTTAAGCTTAAGAGTGTATATGATATTCCATAGGGATTAATAGAAAAAGCCATTGGCTTCTTCACTCCATCCTTATTCCCTAGGTGTTTTTCATTGATCGCTTTATTACTCTTTACTTCAACCTGACCACCATGTTATAGTTCTTGTAGATTTATACGGTTGTTATATTTCACAAGCGTACTCAACTCCTATCGTTTAAATCTAAGCCATTTCTGGCTGCGTGCCATTTTAGCTTGCAAAGCCAGTTCGCTTTTAGCACCAATATTGATTCTGAAGGCAAAATAGTTCAATAGGATATATGTGCCAAACATTGGCTGGCTCCCTGCTGTCACTAGAACTCTTCACCCAGGTAAGTCGACAAAAATTTGCTTCTTCTAAGACTGATAGAAATTTCACGTGTGGAGATGTAAGTAAATTGATAAAATCTGCTTACTCCATGCGTGCTAAAAATGTAATAAGTAGTGAAGTATGTATCCTTATTTTTTATGATTATAGGACATATCATTGATAAGGATCTAGATCTTGAGAATGGATGGAAGTACGTTTAAATTTTTGAAAAATCATAAAAAATTGAAAATCACTCCAATTTTTACCCATAAAATATCATAATATAACTTATTTTATATAGAATATAATTATCAAAAGAATTAAAAAAAGAGATTTGGAAAGGGCCCCAAAATTGAGGCAAAGTTAGAGGCAAACCTAACACCTCCAGGAGGGGGGACAGGGAGAAGTTATAGACTTTATTGGTGGACTAATATACAATTGTCATTTTATCTACATTTCTTTTCTCATTTTTATACATATAATTTATTTATGTTTTTTTTTGTTGGTTTTCAGATTTTTTTAAGAAAACAAAATTTAATATTTTTTCAGCAAAAAAAATGCAATCTTAAAAAATGAAATGACAAAAAAAGGGAAAAAAATTAACAAGCATTTGAAAAGGATAACAAAGAAAAAAAAACACATATAATGATATTAGTAAGAAATTAAAGATTATCAATAAAAAATAATTAATATAACTATTAAAATTTAAATTAAATTAATATGTAATAAATAATTTATTTTTTATTTTCTTAAGTAAAGTACCTATAGAATACTTCTTCATTTTATCGCTGGATTGTCGGTGACTTTCCATCCTGCTGCGACTTAGAAGTGTCGTTGTTGTGCTTGTGATAGACCATGTATAACTATCCATAAGGGTCCCACTAGCCCTCCCTTTCAGCTTCTTCCTCTCACGAAATAATAAAAAAAATTAGGGAAAATCACTCATAGGTCCCAAACAAGCAACATATTATCAGAAAGGTCCCTGGAGGTTATAAAACACACTCAACTAATTGTGAATACACGCAGAAGAGTTGTAAATAGCGACCTTTCTGATAATATGTTGCTTGTTTGGGATCTAGGAGTGATTTTCCCTAAAAATTAATACAAAAACCAAAAAAAAAAACAATTGAACTTATTCAAATTCAAATTGTTCAAATTTATAATTCATAACATATCGAAATATATGATAGAAAATAGCTTCAAGCCGGCTATATGATAGATCCTTTTATGTGAATTGTAACATCTCAAATTTTACTCACCAAAATATATTATAATTATTTGAAATATTCAATAAAATTATGTATATTCATGAACTTGAAATTTATGAACTTAGTAAATTTTCATGATAATTGGGCTAGAACAAGTATGGAATTAATCCTTGGGTTTTCCAAAAGATCCAATATTGAGGCCCAAAGTAGAGGAATACAAGAGAATAATATTTGGCCTAATATTAATGTTAATTTTGACCATATGAATTAAATACTAAAAATTTAAAATGTGAACAGTGCTACCAGTGAATTTCCTGTGAGGCAGTGAGCTTGTCATGTGGTTTTGGATGAACAAATAATGACAAAACATTATGAAATTTTATAAGATGAAAGTAGACATCATAAGCTTTAATTTGATAGGTAATGGGTAATTTTTAAAGTTGTATGCAAAAAGTTAGGAATTTTTGAAATTAGCTCAGGAAACTGTCTATTTTCTGAAATAACGTCCCAATACTTATATTCTTGGAATTTTCAACTTTCAGTTGGCTATAGGCTATATTTTTTCTTGAAATTAAACTCAATAAAGGTTTCATAGCCTTTGGAATCACTCCAATTCAATGTCTACAAATAAAGTTGTGATTTTTCAAAGTTTGGGCAAAAATTCTGCCAGAATTGCCACTAATTCGAAAATTAAAAAAATGTGATGGCAAATGTTGTCACTATGGGATAAATTAACATCAGCCTATTTTGCTTCTCCTATGGGCTTGGAACGTGAACTTGGGTTGACCAAAAGGGAAGAGAATTAGTTTAAGTTTAATGAGATCATATAACACTAATTACATGAAGATAAGCTTAAGTACCAATTAGGTCATAAAAGTCAAATTTTTGGAAAATAAAAATTAGAGAAAATATGAGAGATATTTATGAAGCTTTTGCTTCATATTTCCCTTCCTCTTTCCATAGGCAAGCATAGAGAAGAGAGAGAGAGTGAACTTGAAGGTTAGAGAGAAGGAGGAGGAAAAAACAAAGGTAGGTCTTGATATTTCTCTATGATTTAGCTTCTAATTAGTGTAATTCCTTCCCTAAGCTCCTCTTCTCCATGGATTGACATGTTTAGCAAGCAAAATACCGAGGAAAAGATAGGGGTGTTTTGGCCAAGAGGAAAAGGAATCAAGATATCAAGAGGTAACTTCACAAACCTCAAATCTTTGATGTTATTGTTGTTGTTGATTTGGTGTTGATTGGTGGTTTGATTGGTTGATTTGTAAATTTGGGAAGTGATAACCCACCCTAAGGGGTTATGCTACCCAAATTTCCTCAAATCTTGTATATTAAGTGTTTATAGGGTTAATCAAGTTATTAGGAGTGAAATGGAGTAAACTTTTGAGGTTGAAATTCAAAAAAAATCACATTTTCCCTTTTATAAACCAAAGTTTCAGCTAGCTCTAAATCAGGGGGCATGAGCTGTATTTTCAACAATATGATGATTCCATGGTGTCCAGGAGGGAAAATTAGATGGGGCTGATGTTGAACATTTTTTCAAAAAAAGCCCTAGAAAGTGAAATGACCAAAATACCCCTAAAACCCTAAATAGGAGCTGTCAAGGGTAAAACTTCATTTGGCAGTGAATTTGTGAAAACCAAGGTCAAAAATTGATTCCTTGGGTGAAAATATGTAAAAATAGCCAGGGTCAAAATTTCTGGAAAAATATGGTCCCCAGGGGCATTTTCATAATTTTTTAGCATTGGACTAATATAACCAACAAAAACACTTTGGAAGTGTCTAGAGTAGTACATGAATGGGTATTAACCTAATTCTTGTACATTTGGAATTTTATGACCAGATTGATAGCCTAAGCCGTCAGAACGAAACTCAAAGAGCAGTTTTTGAACAAAAGGGATTTAAGGTAGTAACTTCATCTCTCATGCACTATGTGAATGTTGATATGCTATATGTTGCTATATTCTGTGATATGAACATAGTGCCTACAGGTACACCGAATAATGCCCAGTCTGTGGTCTTAAGCCCAGCTGAGGTACACGGATAAGTAGGGAATCCAAACAGTCATTTGGCCCTGAGCATTGTGTATACATGATACACGGATAAGTAGGGGATCCAAACAGTCATTTGGCCCTGAGCATTGTGCGCACACACGATACAGTATGGATTTTTGTTTTACACTATACGATGCATTGTATATTTAATAATCACATTTTATATGATTGATTGTATGCTATTACTGAGATTCGTTTGAATCTCACCCATTTTCAAATAAAAAAATTTTTCCAGCAGAAGCTAGCAGCTTTAAGAGAAAAATGGTAAATACCAACAACTGAGGTGTACAGACCAAGAGATAGAGCAGTTGGTTATATTTAGTTTATTTTTAGATATTTTGAAAAAATTGTATATATTCTCTCAAACCCTGTTGGGAGACTCCTATACGTAGATAAGTACTTAATGTCAGTATGTTTCCGCTAATTCTGTATGCCCTATGGAACTTTGTGCGTATTACTCTGTGAATATCAAAATGTTAAGGGGTTTGACATGAATGACTCACGACAGCCTTCTGAAAAAATATCTATGACAATTGATTGCTTTAATAAAGTTTACTTAAACTTAATATAAATAGAAATTATTTAAAAAGTGAATGACAACTTGAGTAAAGTGATTCACTACTTTGGTATAGACATTGACAACTTGAGCTCCCCAAGTTGTCACTGTGTACACCCAAGTGTTTAATTGCTATTTGAAGTTGTCATTGCCTATACTCAACTTTTCAATGACACCTAATAGGGGTATAGAGAATTCAGTATAGGGGGCTTTTTTCTTTAATAAAAAAGAGCATTTACCAAGAATACTTTTTAGTAGATTCAGTATCTGAAATTAATTTTTATTACACTCAGCATTCTAAAATATTTTTTTAGTGACACCCAGTATCTAATACCAAGCGCCTAGAAGTATTTTTTTTAATAGCATCCACTATCATAAAGTAATTTAGGATACTGAATGCTAATAAAAAAAAGTAGTTCTAAGTAGTGGATGCCCTTTTTTTTTTAAAAAAAAAAGCTCCCTTGATTTTTTGCCCTAAAACTACATAGCTTTAGGGTAAAAGAGGGGAATGGCAAAGAAGAGAATTTGGATTATGCTTGGTGGGTCAACTTGCATGGAAGAAATTAAAGAAATTTCACAGACATGAGCTTGAATAAAAAGGACAGGAAGATGGAAAAGGATGCAGAAAATGCATAGGGGAGTAGAAAGGTAGAAAAAGAAAATGCAAAGGGCTAGAAAAAGGCACCAAAGGGAAGATATTGAGACCCAAACCTCTAAGCTAACTCCTTGTCATATTAGGAAAAAATCTCATGTTAAGGATGCTACAAAATTCTTATAAATACCTAAACCTCTAATCCTAATTCTCTCTCCTATAAATACCTTATTTTTCCCACTTAGCGCAGGTTCATTTTCTTCTCTCCTTCACTTTGCAATAGCTTCCAAGTTTTGAATCATGTCTCTCCTTCCATTTCTTCGACATTTTATCTTATCTTTTCATGAATATCATTTCTTCTTCAAAGTGGAGAATGTGTGGGCTTTTTTTTTTAATTATTTCTTCTTCACAGTGGAGAAAGGGAAAGTAGGGAGGAATATAAGGTGTGGGCCCACCCCATTTTCTCTCTAGATCATCTCTCCAAGTGTGAAGAGATTTGGGCAAGAAAGCTCATTCCCTTTTATGCCCTTGTTCTGTCTCACAATCTTCTTTATTCCTAGATTAGGCTCTCACCTTCCACCTTCTCATTCTATTTCTTTAGTGCAGTCAATAATTTGGCTTTATATCACTTTTTTGCAATTCTGTTAATCTTTCTTTCTACTAACCTATATTTGCAATTCCTCTTATGAAGCATGAAAATAGTGGAGCATTGGAGCTCAAGATGAACTTTTTTTTTGGACCAAAGTGCTCATGAGGAAGATGTGAGAATAACAAATGGGTCATTTTCTTCCTTAATTGGATGGCTGAGATTTGTTTGAAATGGTGTTGGGATTGTGATGAAAATTTGACGATCGGTATGAAACCAATTTTCAAGAGATTTATATTGTAAACCCCCTTACTTTTAATGTGATCTGATGAGTCATTACATAATGTGTTCGGACAACTAATACGGGTTTCAATACTGAGGCAACTACATTCTTAATAAATTGATCTTTTCTAAAAATTTTATCTTAATAAATAATTAATTAGTGGTTCATTTCTAATTCATAACTTCATTTATAATTAATATCTGACTCATCAATTCATAACTTCATTTATAATTAATATCAGAGTTGTTTCTCTACTTGTTGGCTCAAATGTTGTTTATCAACTAATGGGCCCTTTTGATAGTGATACCACTGTTATACATACTGATACCATTACTCACTGATACCATCAATACCACCTCTCAAGTATTGATGCCATTATCATGTGCATTGATACCAATACTAAATGTACTAATACCACTAATATGTTTACAAATATTACCAAATTTCTAGGTGTACTGATACCGCCATATACTATTATTACTACTGTGTCTAGTTAACTTGCAAATTCGTACTCATTTCTTCTTGTTCACATATGTACATGCCATGGAGGACATACTCAGTGACATTATTCAACTTGGCATGTTTATACATTTAACCACATCACAAAAATCATCACAATAATTTACACATAACAGACTATCACGTGTCAATTTTCAATTCTCCATCACACTTTCCTCTTGCACAATTTCATGCATTCCTCTTTTGTACTCAACGAACCTCTATGGTTGGGTAAGGGAGGGTGAGATTTGGGAGAATATTAGTAGCAAACATTACTAATTACATATGTAAGATAAATGCTTAGTGCATGTCATACTTGCTTTACACAACTTCATACTAACATAATGACATATTTACATGCTCAATGTTTCACATATCATACCTATAGCCATAACATAAATAGAAACAAAGCTTCAATCATTCATATATGCTTCACATAATTAACCAAAGCAATTTTACACATCAATACACAAGCATACATATCAATTACATGTAAGTTAGGTAAGTTCACTACCTTTTGTATTATGTCCTCATCTTGTTTCCTTTTCTTCCACCCATTGATGTTGTTTGAAAAACCTTCTATTGCTTCTTCCTTGATATTTCATTGCTTTAAACACATAACCACATCATGTGTTTAACTCATAAGAGCCATGAAAGCAAGCCATCATACATGACTTGTTCCCTTACATAATCTTTAATTCCAATGATTGGATTTTCAGTTCAATCTTTCTAAAATCATTCCAACAAGCTATTCCTACACAATTTTACATGTAGAATTCATTTCTAATATCAAATTTAACAAAACCAACTCCTTCCCTAAAAATTCATCAAGGCCAAATCTTAGGGTCTTTTGGGCAAAATTTCATTTCCAATTCTAATGCTTCCAAAGTCACGTTCTCAACTTTTCCCTATACAAATTTTCATTCTAGACTCATTGGAAGCATCAAAATTCCTTCCCTAGATTCAGGTCTGGTCAAAATTCAACATAAGCCATCACAAAGTAATTTTACAAACTTTAACCATACAACTTATCAAATCTAATTAAGTATTTATGAACTTTAATCTCGGCCTTGGTAGAAGGGGGTTACATTTGTGGTATCAGAGCTGTAGTTCCTAACAAGGGTAGGATTTACTAGGATAGAGGACATAGTTGTTGGCTTAGTGATAGAAGATGACCTATGGTTACTTGTTGTGTATACATATGAGTATTCTTGTTGTTTGTTGATATATGAGCTCAAGGAATATGTGTATACATTAACTGTGATACTAACGTGGTGAATCATTTGTAAAATTAAAGGACACAATGGTTCACCCTAGAGTCAGAAGGTTTGACCTTGAGGTAGAGGAATTGAATGACAATCCACCTGATCCTCTACAAAAAATGATAGGATTGATAAGGGAGCAAAGGGATATGATACATGAGCTGAGAGAAGAGCTCAAGGAGGAAAGTGCCAAGCGCAACGCCGATCGATAGGGTTCAATCCACCCAAGAGGAAACCCAAGCAGAGACCCATCAAGGAAAGACGGCTTAGGGGTCCAATCAGTCTCATGAGTCCCTACCTCATATGGTACTAAATCAAGAGTCACAAGGGGTACCGATTCGAGAGGAAAGGGATCTACAGTTCTAGCTCTCAAATTTTTGCAAACATCTACCTCTAGTGTTCAGAGGGAGGTTTGAACCCCAAGCAGCTGAGGACTGGTTTAACCGATTGGAGAAAATCTTCAAAGTACTCAGGTGTCCAACCGGAGTAAAGGTGAAGTTGGCCATATACAAGTTAGAAGGGGATACCGACTGGTGGTGGTGGAATATCACCATGACATTACGGAACATGAATGCACCACTGACATAAGAGGTGTTCCAAGAGAAGTTTAACGAGAAGTACTTCCCCAAGGCGGTGAGGCTCGAGAAGGAATCCAAATTCCTAGCCATCAAGCAGGGTGATATAAAGAGCTTTGATGACTACTTATCTCATCTCATCCAGCTAGCCAAGTACTCCTTTTATCATAGCTGTATGGATGATTAGAAGTGGAGTTCTGATAAGCTTATTCAGGGTTGAGGTGAGAGTTGAGGAAGATATTAGCCACTCATCTTTTTACTGCCTTCATTAAGGCAGTGAAGGAGTGCAGGATAACTGAAAATAATCTGAGAGATTTGCACCTGGCTAAGGGTAGTGGCAGCTACAGTGAGCCTAGTAAGGCAAATACTTCCCAGAAGTGGAAGGGATAGGGGTTCTCCCCTGGGGGCAATAGTAACAGGCCCTATCAATCTAAGGGTTATGGTAATCAAAGACCTCCAGCGGGAATGATATGCCCTCAATGTAGGAGATATCATCTTGGCAGAAGCTGTACGGGGCAAGTGATTTGCTTTAATTGCAAACAGTTGGGACACATTTCTAGTAAGTAACCATGACTGCTAACAGAGCAAAGGCCCAGGAATCAGGGTCAAGTGTTTGTGATGACACACGAGGAAGCCTGGAAGTCCCCTGAATTGATCCAAGGTAAAATCATTATCAGTGGTAATGAGTTACAAGCTTTATTTGATTTGGGTGCAAGTCATTCTTTTATTGCCTATGACTGTGTAAAGTGCATGTGATTGCATGTGCATAAATTGCCATTTGATTTGGTTGTGTTGATACCAATATGTGTCAAGGCTATGACGACCGAAGCTTGTCTAAACTGTGTAATAGTTGTTGAGGGACATGGGTCCACAATCATTTTGATTTGCTTACCACTTCAACAACTAGAAGTTATTTTGGGTTTTGACTAGCTAACAGCAAATAATGTGCTGCTTGGTTGTGGTAATAAGAAGATAATTTACTGTACTGCACTGAGGGAGGATGATGTGAAGGCCAGTTTGAATTTCCTTTCAATGGCTAAAGATAAGAAATAGCTTGAGAAGGGATGCCAGGGGTATATAGTGTTCTTTTCTGTACAAGGAGAGACAGAAGAAACTCTAGAAAGTATACCCATGGTAAGAGGATTCCTTGAGGTATTTCCAGATGATCTTAGCAGATTGCCTCTAGAAAAGGAATTGTAGTTCCCCATTGAGATTATGCCTAGAGCTGGTTCTATATCTAAGGCCCCATATTAAGTAGCCCCAAATGAAATTACAGAGTTGAAGAAGCAAATAGAAGAGTTACTTGAAAAAGGGTTTATTCGACCCAGTGTTTCACCGTAGGGAGCTCCAGTGCTGTTTGGTAAAAAGAAAGATGGGAGTTTGCAGTTGTGTATAGATTATAAAGAATTAAGAAAAATTAGTATGAAGAACAAGTATCCTCTCATGAGAATCGAAGACCTTTTAGATCAACTATCTGGTTCATATGTATTCTCTAAAATTGATCTAAGGTCGGGTTGTCATAAGCTACATATGAGAGTAGAAGATATCCCAAAGACTACTTTTAGAATGAGATACGGGCACTACGAGTTTTTGGTGATGCTCTTCGGGTTGACTAATGCACCTGCGATATTCATGGATTACATAAATCATGTTTTTCGACAGTATCTTGATCAATTCGTTGTAGTGTTTATTGATGACAGCTTGATTTACTCCAACAGTAGGGAGGAATATGAGCACCATTTGAGAATTGTGCTGGGAATATTGCGTCAAAAGCAGCCCTATGCCAAGTTGAGTAAGTACAAATTTTGGCTTCCAGAAGTAAAATTCATAGCCCATGTTATCTAACAAGAAGGGGTCTCGGTAGATCCTAGTAAAGTGGAAGCAGTATTGGACTGGAAGAGGCCAAAAACTGTTGCTGAAATATGCAGTTTTATAGGTCTTGCTGGTTACTACCAGAGATTTATTCAAAATTTCTCTCGTATCGGCTTGCCAATGACTAAGTTCATGAGAAAGGATAAGTCGTTTGTGTGGGATGAGCATTGTGAAAATTGTTTTGTTAAGCTGAAGGAGAGATTGACTACGGCACCAGTGTTGATTATACCTAATCCTAGCTTGACTTGTGTTGTGTACAGTAATGCGAGTAAGCAGGGATTAGAGTTTGTCCTAATGCAGCAAGGACGTATGGTGGCCTATGCTTCTTGACAATTGAAGCCACATGAAATGAACTATCCGACTCATGATTTGGAACTTGCAACAATTGTGTTTGCTTTAAAAATTTGGCGACATTACCTGTATGGTGTGACCCTAGAACTATACAACGACCATAAGAGTCTCAAATATCTGTATGATCAGAAAGGGTTGAATATGAGACAGCACTGCTAGATGGAGTTGCTTAAAGATTACAACTTGGAGATTAAATATCATCCAGGTAATGCCAATGGCATTGCATATGCTCTTAGTCGAAAGACGATGCTTGTTGAAGTAATGATGATTCAAGAGGAGAAATTGATAAAGGATTTTTGGGACTTGAACTTGTCGAATCAGATCATCTATGCTAATTTCAATGTTTCCTAAGGGGAAAGTGATTTGAGAGCTAAAATTGAAGAAGATTAGAGGTAAGATGATCGGGTGCAGTCCTTACAGGCTATGATTGAAAGAGGTGAAGCTCGGGACTATGATTTGTCGCCTAGATGATTGGTTCGCCATAAAAAGAGAATCTGTGTTCTATTGAAGGCATAATTGAGGCAAAGAGTCCTTGATGAGGCACACAAGAACCAGTATACTCTTCACCCAAGAATGACCAAAATGTACCATGATTTGAAGTCTATGTATTGGTGGCTAGGATTGAAGAGTGGTATGACCAAATATATGGCGTAGTGTTTAACTTGCCGGAATGTGAAGATTGAACACTAGATATCGTCGAGATTATTGCAAAGTCCTGAGATTCTAGAATGGAAGTGTAATATCCTGGATTGTGACCAAGGATTAATAACTTCAAATGATGTGATTAATGTTAATTAAGCACTTTTGAAGTAGATATTGTGCATTGTGATAATCAGGGGCAAAACGGTAAATTTACCGACCGACTGATTAGATACCATTGAGAACACTCCTTAGTAATTAAGATTAATGGCTAAGATTGAAAGACCAAGATGTGGAATCTTGTGCATGTGAAACTATGTGAAATCATGGTAGGGAGAAGGAGATGGTGCCAAGTGTCAAATTATGGACCATAGATGAAGTCAAAGTTTTCAAACTTATTCTCTCTTCCTCCCAAGTCGGCTAAGTGTATAGAAAGAATGGAAATGAATCATCATCTTCAATATCTCATTTCTCTCTCATCCTCCTCCATTTTTTCGCTGCACAAGCTAAGGAAAGAGAAAGAGAAAAGCTTGAGTTGAGGTAAGCAAACATCTCCATATGCTCAAATGTTCTCTACTAATGTTATGCAAAAAGTTGAGAGCTTTAAACCTATGGTTTCAGAATTTTCATTGGTGGTGGTTGAGAGATTGTGAATTTTGGAAAGTTGAAGAATCAAGAAGTTGGCTATGGAAGACATAAGAGGTGAGTAGTTGATGCACTTTGGTATGGTTGCTTTGATCATTGGTTGAGTCTTGAGAACTTTGGAATTTGCCCTGATTTTTGGTAAATTTCGAAAAGCATGATTTGGTTAGTGTTTAGTGTGGAAATTAGTGTCATAGAGTGTCTTTGTGCATTTGGAATTGGCTTGGAATTTTGGGTTGGAATGGATTGCAATGTGTGTGTTGATTGGAGATGTTAAGGTGACATGTGGTGAATGTGGTAGAACATGCTCATGGATAAGGAATATGGTCATTTTGATGGCTCCAATGTGTTCCTTGAGCCAAATTGTGTGAAAATAGTATGTGATTTGAAATTAGGGACCATTGGAAACCAATTGGCAAAATCTGGAAAAATCTGTCCAATGTAAGTCTGTTCTGGACAGTCAGATGGGGTGGACGTTTTGACTGGGCAAATTATGTTGAAAAATTATGAAACTTTCCAGTCTTAAAGTTCACATCTTAAGCTTCAAAATGGACATAAATTTTGTGTCATTTCGCTTTTTGAGCTGGGACTTTGAACTGTCCAAAGTTTGGCATCAAAACTGGACCCTATTTTGGTACAATGTTAGGTTTTTGGTAAATCTGGACTTTTGTGGTGATTTCTAGTTATGGCCAGTATTTTTCCTTGAAAGAGGACTTAAATAGCTTTCATGGATTCACCTTATTTTTGTTTTTCTTGAATTAGTTATGATTTTTGGAAGTTCAGCCAGAAACTGGATTTTCTTGGGCCGCGGCCCGTGGATTCTGGACCGCGCCCAAATGTTTCTGAGCGTCTCTGGACAGTTTTAGGCCGCAGCCCAAATGTTTCTGGGCAGTTTGGGCCGCAGCCCATGGATTTTGGGCCACGGCCCAACCCCAAAAATTTGTGTTTTGCACTTTTCAAAGGTGGTTTTCGGTATAGCCTTTCCCAACCCTTTAGGCATATGTTTAGACCTAGAATAGACACCTAAAAAGTTCAAATGATAACCAACTTAAAGTATTATAGAGAAAAGAACTTGGGAAAGAGATTGACGGGTTGTCCCTAATTTGGTTTACAGGATTTGATATTTTCCGTCCTCATGAGCCCGCAGTGCCAAGAAACGTCGGGAAAGGATCAGGTAGTGACTCTCTCTCTCTTATACTATGTATAATGCTCTGTATGTGTGTGTCATCACTGTTATGTGATGATTCTTTGATGCTGCTGTGATTACAGCTGGTGATAGCTGTCGTTTACAGCGCAAGCTGTCGTTTACAGCGTAAGCTGTCGTTTACAACGCAAGCTGTTGTTTACAGCGCAAGCTGTCATTATTGTGATTACAGCGTAAGCTGTCGTTAAGATGATTACAGCGTAAGCTGTCGTGATTATGATTACAGCGAAAGCTGTCGTATTGTGTATACAGTCGTGAGTGCTGTCGTTTGTGGTGATACCATGTATATTTGAGATGCTGCTGCTGTTGCTGGTTGTGATTTATATACATGCTTTGTGTTATGCATTGTGTGAGTGGTTTGTTACTACTGGGATTCTCTCGAATCTCATTCTTTCCTATGACTAACATTTCAAACAGGGCATGTGGCTCAAAGGAAAAGCGGCCAACCCGGAGTAATTAGGACCCTTAGGGGTATATTCAATTTTGGAGACGTTGGTTATCGTTTTAGGACTTGGTTATCCATTTAGAACTTGGGATTACTGTATATTTTGAGATATGAGTATTATATTCGGTTTTGGTTGTGTAATCCCTCTAGTGGATATTTATAAACTCTAGATTATATAGGTATAGAACCCGGGAGTTGCCGGGGGTTTGGTTGTACACTCTGTCATACGTGAATGTAGATAAACTGCACAGGTAATTATATCCGAACTTTGAAATGGAGACCAGGAACAAGAAGAGATTTTGAATGATTTTGTGAAAACCCTACTACAAAGTAGGAGATTGAAATGAGTTTAAGTTATCCGAAGGTCTCTAATCTAATTGAATTATCTAATATCGAATTATAGTTACGTGAGTAAGGGCAGGGTGTTACAGGAAGTGGGAAAGTGTGACCATGGACCTTGTTGTGGGATTGCCCAGGATCAAGAATTGTGATAAGATCTGGTTGATTGTTGACCGATTAACGAAGTCGGCGCACTTCATACTTATCAATGCTAGTTACTCTCTTGACAGACTAGCAGAGATTTATATACGGGAGATTATGAGACTTCATGGTACACTGAAGAATATCATTTCTGATAGAGACCCCTGTTTCACTTCACGATTCTGGAGAGCGTTACATAAGGCTCTGGGTACTAAATTGAGATTCAGTACGGCCTATCATCTATAGACAGTTGGATAGTCAGAAATGACCATCTGTAACCCCCTGCCTCAAAAACCGTAATTATGATTCGAAATACATGATTAAAATGAAATAGAGACCAATAATAATCAAACTCATTTACAATCCCTTCCTTACGGAAGGGTTTTCACAAATATTTTCAAAATTTCTGCCTTACCCTATGCAATTACATCGCATTAACATATCAAAGTGTACAACAAAATCCCGGCAACTTCCAGGTTTCATATAAATACTATGGGTTTATAAACTCCTATATAGCGGATCACATAGTCATATCCAAAATATTATCTACATCCTATCAATGTATGTAATCCCAAACCAAAATTCGATATCCAACAAACCAAACTATACTATTGCGAGAGTCTTAACCATTCTTAGATGTCTCCTTCTTTTTGGAGCCGCTTGCCCTGTCTGAAGGTTAGTCAATGGAAAGAATGAGATTCAAGAGAATCCCAATAGTAACATATCACTCATACCACACATGATCACACAACATGTAAGTAAATCACCAAACAGCAGCAGCAATACACAACACACCCCACCCTAATCCCCTTTTACCGCGAGGAAGGCACACAGTCCTTACCCAAACCGTTGTTAGCGACTATTCGCGTGGCAGTGCATACACATAGCCTTACGGCTCACATAGCCTTTTAGCTTCACAAATAGCCTTTCAGCCCACAAATAGCCTTTAGACCCTCACAATTAGCCTTTTGGCCCATTATAGCATTTCGGCCTTCACAAATTGCCTTTCATCTTTCACATATCCACAGGCTTTGCCGTATTCGAAATCATCACAAACAAATAATGTAACACGTATACAATTCATCACATATAGTATAAGAGAAAGTCACTACCTTGTTCTTTTCGATTGTGCTATGGCGCAGGTGGATAACGTACAGGGAAATTATCAAACCCTACAATTAAAAATGCACCATTTAGACACTTCCATAGTGTTTCTGGGGGTTATATGAGTCTATAATGAAAATTTACAAAAATACCCCCGGGGACCCGGGATAGGCCTGCCGTCCCTGGTTCGGTTGCACCTTTATCGAAATTCTAACCTAGGATATTCTAGCAGATTTCTACCCAAGGAATCCATTTCTGAACTCAGAATTATCAAATTGAATGTTAAATTACAAATTTACCCTTGGCAGCCCCACTTTAAAGGTTTCAGGGGCGTTTTCGTAATTATACTTTTTCTGCATTTTCTGAAAAAGTGACCAACTGTAACCCTACCTAATTTTCCTTCATGAACTCAATAGAACCATCAAATAATTGAAAATACAACTCTAAGACCCATTTCTAGAGCTAGCCCAAAATTTATGTGTTCTCCGGGGAAAATCAGGGTTTCATGATTTTGGCTCCGTAAACGCGTTCTTTTCTACTCCTAACCATCCAATTGAGTTATTACTACCATTTGAACTAAAATTGGGTAGCATAACCCTTGGACACATACATTTCAAAAGTTTAAAACCAATGGCAATTCGGTGAAATTTCACCGATTAAATTGCCCACAGCAGTCAGAATAGTTAATAAACGAAGGTTTGGAAGTTACCTCAAGCTCCCATAAGCTTTTCCCAAATATGGCTGAAACCCTAACCTAAATAACAACAGATTTTTCAGACTCCAAACCTTAAAGAACAAAGAAGAGTAGCTTAGGGTCGGAGTAATATGCGTTAGGAGCTAAATCGTCGGAGAAATCGGCTTACCTTGTGAGATTTCTTCCTGTTCTCTCTCTTATTTCAGCTGTTGTGTGTGTCAAAATGAGCTGAAGAGGAAGGAGATAATTAAATATTATGCTTATGTCATCTTTTGTTTATTTTATAATTTTCCAAATTTCCAAAAATCACTTTTTCTGTACAATAACTCTATGTACATGTAATCTTGCCATTAGACCAAACCAATATTTCCTTCATTATGTCACATGTAGGAGACACCTAGAGGTCCCTCCCTTTGGTCTCAATTAGCTTCAAAACTTGTCCAAGTTACGTACACACATAAAGTCTCAAGTTTTGTCAAATTTGCTCTTTTTGCTCAAATTTTCCATAAATTCATATTTAATTGACCAAAATACTCTAAATACATTTTTCACATTGATTTTCCTTAAATAATTGAAATTAACTTCAATTAATTGGAAAATAAAGTATTTATCACTTGTTTGGAAAAATTACAAGTTTGACATTACATTTTCTTTGCATTTTCAGATTTTTGGCAGATTTTCTGTCTAAAGTTTGAAAAATCATAACTAATTTTAAAAAAAATTGAAATGGAGTGATTACACAGGCTATAGAACCCTTATTGAGTCTAGTTTCAAGGAAAAATATAGACTTTTACTAGTTGGAAGTATATCATTCCCAGAGTTAATTTCTTTGACCGCTGCTCCAAAAAATAATCAATTTCATTGGGCAAACTTCAAAAATTCATAACTCTTAGCTCATAAATCGAAATGACACAAATTATATGTCCATTTTCAAGATTGACATGTGAACTTTAAGACTAGAAAGTTTCAGGATTTTTAAACACCATTTTTCCATTCAAAATATCCATACAAACCAACTGCCCTGCGCAAAATTACACTTGACAGTTTTTCTAATTTCCAACCAATGTGTCCAATGGCTCCAAAATCAACAATCAAACCTATTCCCACACAACTTTTCACAAGGAAACCATTGGAACTACTAAAACAACCAAATTTTCATCAAACATTCTCCATAAGTGTTTATTCAGCAATAATTGCATCCACTTTTAAAGTTATTAGCCCTCAATCCCATTTTTGAGTCATTACAATTCTCCCCCTGTAAAATAAATTTCGTCCTCGAAATTTCTCACACAACTTGAGCCATAAACTCCATATAACATCTTTGCATATTCGCTTCCGCTTCCTAATTTGCTTCCCTCTAAGTCATTGCCTTCCAGATCACCTTCACAAATAGAATTCTTCGGTGTCTAAGCCGTCGTTCTTCTCTCTTAATAATCTGTTCTGGCTCTACCACATATGTGAAGTTGTCTTGTAACTCGACTTCTTCATATTCAACAATATGAGATGGATCTAGTTGGTACTTCTTTAGTTGGCAAACGTGAAACACATCTGGAGTCTACTCAAGTTTGGGGGTAGGGCTACTCGATACACAACAGGCTCAATTCTCGCAGGAATCTCGAAAGGACCTATATATCTCAAGCTTATCTTCTTTCGCTTGATAGCTCTCCCGATTCCGGTGACTGGAGACACCCTCAAGAACACATGATCACCAACCTCAAACTCTAGAGGCCATCTTCTCTTGTCAGTTTAGCTTTTCTGTCAACTCTGCGCTGTAAGGATCCTCTTTCGAATGGTTCGAATCTATACTGAGGTTTGGTCAACAAGATCCAGCTCGTAAAGTTTCCTCTCATATAACTCATTCCAACATAAGGGTGATTGGTACTTCCACCCATACAACGCTTCATACGGTGCCATCTGAATGCTCGCATGATAGCTATTGTTGTAGGCGAACTCGGCAAGTGGAAGAAAGTTATCCCAATGTCCTTTAAAATTGAGGACACAAGCTCGCAACATATCCTCCATCTAAATAGTTCTCTTTGACTGTCCATCTGTCTGAGGATGGTAAGCCGTACTAAATCTCAACTGAGTACCCAGGGCCTCATGCAAAGCCCTCCAGAGTCTTGAGGTGAATCGGGGATCTCAGTTGGAAATTATATTCTTTGGTATGTCATGGAGCTTCACATCTCCCAAATGTAAATCTCTGTTAGTTTGTCCAGAGAGTAACTAGCATTGATCGGTATGAAGTGTACCGACTTCGTTAATCGGTCTACAATTACCCAGATCACATAATAATTCTTGATCCTAGGAAATCCCACAACAAGGTCCATGGTCATTTCGGAATCTTGGGACTCTGCAGCAAACTTGGCAGTCTCTGGTGCTCGATCTTTACTCTCTAGAAAGTAAGAAACTACGCCACATATTTTGTCACGTCACTCTTCAGTCCCGGCCACCAATACACAGACTTCAAATTATGATACATTTTGGTCATTCTGGGGTGAAAAGTATACCAGCTCTTGTGTGCCTCATCCAGAATCTTCGGTCTCAACTCTAACTTAAGTGGAACACGGATTCTCTTTTGGTAACAAACCAATCCACTAAGCGACAAATCATAGCCCTGTACTTCTCCCTGTTCAGTTCTAGCTAGATTACACTGTATCCAACCATCTTGACTTTGAGCTTCTTCAATTTCAACTCTTAAATCACTTTCCCCTTAGGAAACAGTATAATTGGAACAAATGATCTGGTTTGAAAAATTCATATCTCAGAAATCTGCTATCAATTTTCCCTCTTATATCTTCATTACTGCCATAAGCACCGTCTTTCAACTAAGAGCATCCGTGACTACATTTGCCTTACCCGGATGATATTTGATTTCTAGGCTATAGTCCTTAAGCAACTCTATCCAACGACGTTGTCTTATATTCAACTCTTTCTGATCATATAAATACTTAAAACTTTTGTGGTCGCAGTACAGTTCTATGTCACACCATACAAATAATGCCATCAAAGTTTCAAAGCAAACACAATAGCCGTAACCTTCAAATCATGAGTGGGATAATTCATTTCATGAGGTTTGAGCTATCCAGAGGCATAGGCCAGGACACGTCCCTGCTGCATAAGGACATACCCTAATCCCTGCCTACTAGGACCACTATACACAACATAAGTTAAGTTGGGATCAGGTATAATCAATATAGGTGCCGTATTCAATCTCTCCTTCAGCTCCATAAAGCAATTTTCATATTTCTCATCCCACATAAATAGCTGATCCTTTCTTGTGAGCTTGGTCATCAGTAAAGCAATACGAGAGAAATTCTGAATGAATCTCTGGTAGTAACCAGCAAGACCCAGAAAACTGCGTACCTCAGCAACAGTTTCTGGCCTCTTCTAGTCCAGTACTGCTTCCACCTTACTGGGATCCACAGAGACCCCTTCTTGTGAGATAACATGGCCTAAGAATTTTACTTCTGACAGCCAAAACTCGTACTTACACTCAACTTGGCATAGAGCTGCTTCTAATGTAATATTGTTAGGACCGGCAGGCACAACAGAAGAATTTTAAAAATTTTCACCGATCCTAATTGAGGATCTATCAACGGCGTTTAAACCAAATTGGAAGGATTCATACCTTTTATGATTCAGGGTTTTCATGATCTCTAGGAGCCAACACGTCAGGTCCGCTCCCTCTACCAGTATCCATACAAATGCTCTCCAACCGAGACTGCGTGCTAGCGCTTCTACTGTCTCCTAGGGTTTCCCTTACGGCTCTCAATTCTCATGTGTATGTCAGTATATCTGCTCTATCAGGGCTATTTTCAAATTTCAAAATTAATCATCATTAATTTTGAAATTAATTAACTATTAATTATCTTGATGAGCTAATTAAATAAATTTAGTTTAAATTAAATCTGTCCAACAGTTTTAATTTAACCTATTTATTTAATCCAAATAAAGAGTCATTAGATTTAAGTTATCTTCATAAATTAAATCTGAGATACCATATCTCTATCATGTTAGTTATTAGATTTAATTTATCTTAATAAATTAAATTTAAAACTAACACAATATAATAATATCATATAATATATATATATACATATGTATATATATATAATATGTATTTTGAAAATACATATCTATATAATATTTTTTTACGAATTTTTATATTACATATATACATATATATATATATATATAATTCGTCCACCCTAATTAAACATTATCTCATGTTGGGCCATTCTTGTGTGTGACCCTATAGGCTCATATGAAGTTGGCAGTGAGCCAATAACTATACTAACCCACAAGTCGCAAGTGGCCTCTAGCAAGACATCACGACTACCCAATTCATATGAGGATCGTTAACACGATGCAACCTGTCATATAACCATGTCACGTCCCTTTTGTCACACGATATATCCGTCAAGGATGAGGCATGGATAATGTCATCCTCTTATTCCTGACTATTACTTTCTCAATTCCTGAGTAGTCAGACAATAGAAATGGAAACTCCTTTCCATTGTAGTATGGCCATACATTTCTCAGACTTACTCATTAAGGGGTCCAGTAATAATGTGAGGGACAAATTCTATTTTAATCATTCATATTCCTCTGCATGAAAAACCACCAAGCCCAATTGTAGCCTTTATCATCACCCGGTCAAAGGTGACTTTTGACTAGTTCAAAGCTTAGCAACTCTCATGTAGGAATCCATGATGACCTCAAGTCAAAGGGTATTGTGATGTGGTTATACATGAGAAAAGCTTATGACTTGATCCATATAGCTTTCTCATAGTGGGTCGGTTCAACACCTTGTACTCTTACAAGTGCCTAAGACTTTGATTTGTATCTCCATATCTTATCAAAGTCATACTAATCTTGTTTCATCTATGCTCCCGAATAGATGACCGACCAGGGACATTTTAGGACAATCTTTATGAATTATCCAAGGATACAATTATCACAGTTAACATGCAAATAATATGATAATAGAATGGAGAAATTTCATTAAATTAATAATGTTCAAAGTACAATGATTGGCCCTTTGGGCACAATTTCCAACAATATATTCAACATAATCCTCAAATAGTGCTCATACTCCTCCATACTTTTAGAGTATATCAAAATATCGTCAATAAACACAACAACAAACTAATCCAAATACTATCAAAAGACACGGTTCATGTAATCCATGAATACCACAGGTGCATTGGTTAGCCCAAATGGCATTACCAGAAATTCATAATGCCCATATCTCGTTCTGAAAACAGTCTTTGGAACATCTTCCACTTTCACACGCAGCTGATGATACCCTAACCTTAGATCAATCTTCAAAAATACACACGAACCAGATAGTTGATTTAAAAGGTCATCAATTTTTGGGAGAGGGTACTTGTTTTTCACAGTAATCTTGTTCAATTCCCTATAGTCAATACTCAAACATAGACTCCCATCTTTCTTTTTAACAAACAAAACTGGAGCTCCCCACGGCGACATACTGGGTCTAATGAACCCTTTCTCAAGCAAGTCTTCAATATGCTTCTTTAACTCCACTATTTCATTTGGGGCCTTTGAAATAGAACCAAATCCAAGCACAATCTCGATCGGAAATTGAACTTGCCTTTTGGGAGGCAATCCGCTAAGATCATCAGGAAACACTTCAGGGAATTCATTTACCACGGGTATACTGCTCAAAGTTTCTCCGGCCTCTCCTTAAATAGAAAAGAACACCATATACCCTTGGCAACCCTTCTCTAAATACTTCTCAACCTTGGCCGTCAAAAGGAAATTCAGACTACCATTCACGTCATTCACATTCTGAACTCTTTGAGATACAGGATATACAATCCTCTTGCTCCCACAATCAAGTAACACATTTTTTGCCATTAACCAATCAAAACCCAAAATGACTTATAATTGATATAGCGGCAGACAAATCAAATCCACAGTGGACTCAAGCCCTTCCATGGTTATAACACAGTTTAGACAAGCTTCAGTAGTCACAGCCTTGTCACCCGTTGGCGTCAACACAACTAAATCAAATGGCAATTTATGTACATTCACACCCAGGCACTTTACACAATCATAAGCAATGAAAGAGTGACTCGCACCTGAATCAAACAATGCTTGCAACACATTACCATCAAGGAGAATTTTACCTTGGATGAGATCAGGGGACTTCCGGGATTCCTCAAGAGTCATAGTGAATACTATACCCTAAGTCCTCAGTCTCTACTCTGCCTACGGCTGCTGACAATCTCTAAAATGATGTCCCGGTTATTTACAATTAAAGCAGATCATTTCATCCCGACAATTTTTTCCATAATGTACTTGATTACAATGAGGACATACCCACTCTATCACAAATCTCTGAGGCTCACGATCTTTGGGTTGGTAGGGCTTCTTACCAATACCCTAGGACAAAGAGGATCCCTAGATCTTCCGCTTTTGAGAAGTGTTACCCTTATTAGGTTCACTGCGGTTACTAATACCCTTGGCTGGATACAAGTCTCTCAAATTATTCTCAGTAAATCTGCATTCTTCCACCGCTTTGTTGAACTCAGTAAACTGGTGGGTGGCTAACCTCTTTCACAGTTCTCACCGCAACCCATGTATCAACATATCAGAACTCCATTCCTTATCATCCATTTTCTATAGATAAGAGGAATATTTGGATAATTGGATGAAACAAGACAGGTAGTCATTTAACGTCTCCGAATCACCCTGCTTAATGGAGAGGAATTTAGTCTCCTTCTTGAGCCACACCGACTTGGGAAAATACTTTTCATTAAATTGCTGCTGGAACACTTCCCAGGTCAATGGCACATTTCTGCTCCACAATGTTAGGGCGATATTTCACCACCAACGATCTGCATCTCCCTCGAGCTTGTATATTGCCAATCGTGCCTTCACCTCATCCAGGCACTCAAGAACCTCAAAGATCTTTTCCAGCCTGTTCAACCAATCTTCGGCTGCTTAGGGATCAAATCTACCTCTAAACATTGGGGCAGGTACTTGTAAAATTTTGAGACCTAAAACTGAAGATCCCTTTCCTCTCTCACTGGTACCCCATATGATTCTTGGTTTGGTCCAGCATGAGGAGGTGATTCTAATGGTCGTGCTGATCCTTCGCAGTCTCTTTATGTCGAGTTTCTTCTTCTGTTTCTTCTGGAGTGGACTGAATCGGGTCTTCCTTGTTCTTTGCTCTCTCTACTCTGAGCTCTTCTCTCAACTCAGTAATCATATCTCGGTGATCTTTAATCAAATCCATCAGCTCTTGCATAGGATCTGGTGGATTGTTATTAACTTCTTCCACCTCAGGGTTTACTTGCTGTACTCTAGGGCGACCTTTTATTTTCTTCATTCTACAAATAACTCACCCCACCAACATCACAAATAGGTATACACATATATCCACATATCTCATATATATCCACATTAGCAAAACAAACATGTATATACAATAACTATTCACAAATCTTCTTCTATCCCTATAGCCACTTCTAAGCGGACTATCCTAGAAACTTCTACCCTTACCAGGAACTATAGCTCTGATACCAAAATGTAACCCCTTGCCTCAAAAACCATAATTATGATTCAAAATACGTGATTAAAATGAAATAGAGATCAATAATAATCAAACTCATTTAAAATCCCTTCCTTACGGAAGAGTTTTCACAAATATTTTCAAAATTTTAGCATTACCCTGGTCTCAAATTCCACAATTCGAATATAATTAC
Organism: Inga leiocalycina; assembly: GCA_963242795.1. Taxonomy (NCBI): domain Eukaryota; kingdom Viridiplantae; phylum Streptophyta; class Magnoliopsida; order Fabales; family Fabaceae; genus Inga; species Inga leiocalycina. Next base: position 64,606,828 of record OY725320.1, read on the forward strand.
CCTATCCAGTTACATCACATTTACATATCAGAGTGTACAACAAAATCCTAACAACCCCTGTGTTTCATATAAATACTATGGGTTTACAAACTCTCGTATAGGGGATTGCACAGTCATATCCAAAATAGTATCTACATCCTATCAATGTACAGTAATCCCAAACCAAACTATGCTATTACGAGAGTCATAGCCGCCCATAGTCGTCTCCTTCTCTTTGGAGCCACTTGCCCTGTCTGGAGGTTAGTCAATGGAAAGAATAAGATTCAAGAGAATCCCAATAGTAACATATCACTCATACCACACATGATCACACAGCATGCAAGTAAATCACCAAACAGCAACAGCAATACACAACACACCTCACCCTCATCCCCTTTTACTGCCGGGAAGGCATGCATTTCTTACCCAAACCGTTGTTAGCAACTCAGGGACTATTCGCGTGGAGGTGCATACACATAGCCTTACGGCTCAAATAGCCTTCCGGACCACAAATAGCCTTTCGGCCCACAAATGGCCTTTCGGCTTTTAAATATCCACAGGCTTTGCACTATTCAAAATCATCTCAAACCAATGATATAACACACATACAATGCATCACATATATTATAAGAGAAAGAGTCACTACCTTGCTCTTTCCGATTGAGCTCTGGTACAGGTGGATCACGAACAGGGAAAATATCGAATCCTACAATTCCAAATGCACCATTTAGAAACTTCCATAGTGTTTTTGGGGGTTATATGAATCTATAATGAAAATTTAAAAAAAAATGCCCCCGAGGACCCGAACCGTGCCTGTCGTACCGAATACGGATGCACCTTTCCTGAAATTCTAACCTGGGCTATTCTAGTATATTTCCGCCCAAGGAATCTATTTCTGGACTCAAAATTATCAAATTCAATGTTAAATTACAAATTTACCCTTAGCAGCCCCACTTTAAGTGTTTCAGGGGCGTTTTCGTAATTATATTTTTCTGCCTTTTCTGAAAAAGTGACCAACTATAACCCTACCTAATTTTCCCTCATGAACTCAATGGAACCATCAAATCATTGAAAATATAATTGTAAGACCCATTTCTAGAGCTAGCCAAAATTTAGGTGTTCTTCGGGGAAAATCGGGGTTTTACGATTTCGGCTTCGTAAACACGTTTCTTTCTACTCCTAACCACTTTATTAACCATCCAATTGAGTTATTACTACCATTTAAACTAAAATTGGGCAGCATAACCCTTAGGCACATACATTTCTAAATTTTAAAACCAATGGCAATCCGACAAAATTTCACCGATTAAATTGCCCACAGCAGCTAGAATAGTTAATAAACGAAGGTTTGGAAGTTACCTAAAGCTCCTACAAGCTTTTACCAAATATGGCTGAAACCCTAACCTAAATAACAACAGATTTTTCAGCCTCCAAACCTTAAAGAACAGAGAAGAGTAGCTTAGGGTCAGAGTTATATGCGTTAGGAGCTAAATCGTCGGAGAAATCGGCTTACCTTGTGAGATTTCTTCCCATTCTCTCTCTAAACTCTCTCAACTTTCTCTCTCTTATTTCAGCTATTGTGTGTGTCAAAATGAGCTGAAGAGGAAGAAGGAGATGATTAAATATTATGCTTATGTCATCTTTTGTTTATTTTATAATTTTCCAAAATTCCAAAAATCACTTTTTATATACAATAACTCTATGTACATGTAATCTTGACATTAGGCCAAACCAATATTTCTTTCATTACGTCACATGTAGGAGACACCTAGAGGTCCCTCCCTATAGTCTCAATTAGCTTCACAACTTGTCCAAGTTATGTATACACGGAAAGTCCCAACTTTGGTCAAATTTGCTCTTTTTGCTCAAATTTTTTATAAATTCATATAATTGACCAAAATACTCTAAATACATTTTTCAAATTTATTTTCCTTAAATAATTGAAATTAACTTCAATTAATTGGAAAATAATTAATTTATCACTTGTTTGGCAAAATTACAAGTTTGCCATTCCATTTTCTTTGCATTTTCAGATTTTTGGTAGATTTTCGGTCCATACTTTGAAAAATCATAACTAATTCTAAAAAAAATTGAAATGGAGGGATTCCAAAGGTTATAGAACCCTTATTGTGTCTAGTTTCAAGGAAAAATATAGCCTTTTACTAGCTAGAAGTATATCATTCCCAAAGTTAATTTCTTGGACCGTTGCTCCAAAAAATAATCAATTTCGCTGGGCAAACTTCAAAAATTCATAATTCTTAGCTCATAAATCGAAATGACACAAATTACATGTCCATTTTCAAGCTTCACATGTGAACTTTAAGACTGGAAAGTTTCAGAATTTTTGGACACCATATGACAATTCAAAGACTGCCCTGCACAGAATTACACTTGACAGTTTTTCTAATTTCCAACCAATGTGTCCAATGGCTCCAAAATCAACAATCAAACCTATTCCCACACAATTTTTCACAAGGAAACCATTGGAATTACTAAAAAAACCAAATTCCCATCACATATTCTCTAAAAATGTTTATTCAGCAATAATTGCATCCACTTTTGAAGTCAGTAACCCTCAATCCCATTTTTGGGTCATTACACCATCCAAATGCTAGAAGAATGTTGAGAGCGTGTGTCCTTGAATTTAAAGGAAATTGGGACTACTTTCTTCCACTCACCGAGTTCGCTTATAGCAATAGCTATAATGCGAGCATCCAAATGGCTCCGTATGAAGCACTGTATGGGAGGAAGTGCCAGTCACCATTGTTCTGGACTGAGATATTTGAGAGGAAGTTGTGTGGGTCAGATCTTGTTGATCAGACCTCAGAGTAGATTGAAATCATCTAAAAGAGGCTCCTTACAGCACAGAGTTAACACAAAAGTTATGCTGATAAGAGGAGAAGACCTCTAGAGTTCAAAGTGGGTGATCATGTGTTCCTGAAGTATCTCCAGTCAAAAGCATCGGGCGAGCGATCAAGCGTAAGAAGTTAAGCCCATGATATATTGGTTCATTCAAGGCTCTAGCAAGAATCGGACCGGTAGCATATCGGATAGCCCTACCCCCCAGACTTAAGCAAACTACACAATGTGTTTCATGTCTCACAACTAAAGAAGTACCAACCAGACCCTGAGCATGTCATTGAATATGAGGATGTTGATTTACAAGACAACTTCACTTATGCAGTAGAGCCAGAACAAATTATTGATAGAGAAGAGTGGCGGCTCAAACACCGAAACTTACCGTTTGTGAAAGTGGTCTGGAAGGGAATGTCTCTGAGGGAAGCAACTTGGGAAGCAGAAGCGGACATAAAGAAGCGATTCCTGGAGTTTATGCCTCAAGATGTGTAACAAATTTCGGGGACAAAATTTATTATACGAGGGGAGAATTGTAATAACCCAAATTTTGATTAAGGGCTAATAGCGATTATTGAGAATGATTTTGTGAATTTAACGTTGATTTGAGATCCGAATTAATAATTGAAAATGTCTAACACCCTGTATTTTAGCATAATTATTTAATAAAGTAATTTTTGGGTTAAAATAAAGAAAAATGGCATAGAGAGAAGAAAAGAATTAAAATATGTGTTATGTGGCAATTCAAGTTAATATGACATAATCAAGGGAAAATTTGAAAGAATGGAAAATCATCGGTCAATTAGTTAGTGATTAATGAAGAAATTAATTACTAACTAGAAGAAATGAGGTGTATGACTAAATGGCTAATAGAGTAGTTAGTATAACAAAGTGGTTACTTTTTGGTGAGAAACAATGAGATTGTGACAAGTGGAAAAGTAAATATAATGAAGAGTGGGTGAGAAAGTCAAATGGGCATTTGTTTAATCATTTTCTTCTCTCTCCTTCCCTTGGTTTTGGCTGAGCATGGTATGGGCATAGAAGAGTGATGATTTCTTCATCTTTTTCACTCTCATCACTTTCATTTCTCTCTCTTCTTCCCCATTGTTTCGGTAGCCATTAGAGAAAGGAAAGAGAAAGCTTCTCAAGGTAAATCTCTTGTCATTTAACCCTTAAGATGAACTCCTATGCCAAAAATCTCTATTTTAATCTTGTTCTTTGAGCTGAGAGCTTCGATTATATGGTTTTAGATTTTCCATTGGTGGTGATTTGAGCACTCAAGGAAATCTAGAGGTTGGAGAAGCAAGGAACACCTTTGAGAAAGTTGTAGAGGTGAGTAAGATGAACACTTTCATATAAGTTTTGTGAACATTAGTTAAGTCTTGAAATTCTGGAAATTTTTCCCTATTTTTGAAAATTAGAGTCATTGAGAGTTTGGTATGTTGTTGCCATGGAAATGGTGTCTTGTTGTGTGTTTTGAATTGATAGAATGGATTTGAGGTTGAATTGTGAAGTTTGAAGTTTTTGAGAAACTACATTGTGTTGTTCCTATGCTATATCATGTGAAAGTACTGTGAAGATGGTCATTTTGATGTCTCCATAGGTTTTCTTGTGAAATTTAGTATGGAAATGAGTTTTGGATTGGATTTTGGGACCATTGGAGACTTAGTTTGCAAAATTGGAAAATTATGGAAAAATGTCAAGTGTGAATTGCTGTGCAAAGGTCCAACTTTTTTATGGTAATTTGAAATAGCAAATGGAATTGAAATATTGTGAAATTTTCCAGTTTTGTAGTTCACATTGCAAGTTTTCCATTGATATAAAGTTTGGTAAATTTAGAGTTCTGTGCTGAGAGTTATGGTCATTTGAAAACAGCCAAGAATCAAGACAATTCTTTGCCAAGGCCAGAGGGTGCTGACTGCAGCCTAAAACTTTTGATCCCAAGAAATGTTGGCCATAGCCTAAATGTTTTTGTCTAATTCTTGGCCGCAACCCAGAATGCTGGCCGCAACCTAAAACTCTCTGATCTGTGGCTGGTCGTGGTCTAAAACTTTCTGAGTAATCTTGGCCGCAGTCCAAGGATGTTGGCTGTGACCCAAAAGCTTCTGACCATTTGTTGGTCGTGGCCTATGGGTGGGTTGGTTGCGGTCTAACCCTGAAAATTTGTGTTTTGAGCTTTCAAAAGATGATCTTCGATCAAGTCTTTCCCAACCCTTTAAGCATCTATTTGGGCTTCTAGTAGTCACCTAAAGGTCTTTAATAATATCCAAATCTAAGTGTTTTGAAGTCATTTAGGTATTAGAATAGAGAATAACGCTTCATCCCTAATTATGAATTATAGGATTCGATATTTGCCCTACTCGCGATAGACCGGTGCAAGAGCATGCAAGGAAAGAACAAGATAGTGACCTTTCTCTTGTGTTGTGTATGATACATTGTATGCATGACTTATCACTGCATTGTTGTTGTGAATTATGTGGTACAAAACCTCGTTGTGGTGAAACACATAGATGTGAAATATGTCATTGTGCATTGCAGCATGAGTAGTCGTAGGGGGTGATGCACTTAACACCTACCCCTATCATTGTAATTATTGTTGTAATTGACATTGCTGTATTGTGGTATTGTGAATTGCCCACTGTTGAGAAATATGCCTGTGTGGTTGTGTTGTTGTGAAATGTGTCATATGGAACCCTGCTGTTGTGAAACATGTTGATGTGAGATATGCCATTATGCATTATAGCGTGAGCAGTCGTAGCGGGTGATGCACGCCATACCTACCCCTACCATTGTAGATGTTGTTATAAATGACATTGTTTTGTTGCTATGTAGTGGTTTGCTTACATGCTTTGTGGTTGTGCATACTATGAGTGAATTGTTACTACTGGGATTCTTTAAAATCTCATTCTTTCCATAAAACAATTTTTGGAAAAGGCCAGTGGTTATAAAGAGAAGCAGGTGACGAAGGACAGATAGAGCTCTGGGCTAGGAGTTTTATTTTGGATAGTTGGTTATCATACCCTTAGTTTTTGGATATTTTGTTGGGAATCAATTATATATGTTGCAGATGTTGAATAGTTTTGTGTAATCCCCTAGAATGGGAAATTGATTATAGGCATTTGTACCCTATAAACCCTTAATTGATTAATAGAACCCGAGTGTGTCAGAAATTTATGTTGCACTCTGATATTTATGAACCGAATCAAACTATATAGGCTAATTGTGTGTTTGAAATGTGAATATGAGACCGTGTTGAACAAGTTGTGAAGGAAATTTTTGTAAACCCTGTTTTGGGAAATGAAATTTTTAATAAGTCTCAATTTATCATGTGGTCTCTAGTTCAACATAATTAAGTATTTATGAATTTTAATCTCGGCCTTAGTGGAACGGGGTTACAAATGACGTAATGTATGTATCTCTAAGAAGGCACCAAGTATCCTCATACACATGTGCACAATATATTTTATTCGACTAATTACATACACTGGGCCCTCATGTAATATAGGGAATTCTTTTCAACCATGAGGGACTAAATCAAATAGTCTCTGAAAATCATTCTATCTTTCGAACATTCTTATGACTCTTACTAAACTGGGCTTAGTAGTTTACTTAATTTAGACTTATTCTCAGGCTTATAGACCCAAAATTTGGGATATTACAAAAAATCACTTTTTTGTAACTATCATTTTTATTAAATTTTTTATTTAGAAATATAATAACATAAAAATATATCTTTATCAAATTATCTTAAATTATGTGATAATGTAAGTGCTAATATGATTTTTTTAATGTAATATTTAATTTAATTTTAAACATAATATTTTTGATGTTGTGGTAAGGATATTTAGTCATTTAAACATTTGCCCATTTTATTTCTTCTCTGTTTTCTCTTGTCTATGTAAATAAACAGGGTCATAACATTTTCTCCCCGATTTTCTCTTCTGTTCTTTTTCTTTCCTCCCAACTTTTCTTCACATCTAAACAGGGCATTAATCTTTTCCTGTCAGTTGCTATTGTGTCTGTGTTGAGTGTGAGATTTATATTTTTTCCCTTTTCTCGCTTTAACCCCATATTCTCCATTAGATTTTGTTTTTGGTGGCTGGGTACACATGTATTTTATCTCTATTTCATAAGCCTACAAACTCCTAACCAAATCATTGCGAGTGTGTACTAATTTTTTTTTTGGTAAATGGGCAAAAACACATTATCTTTTCTAAGAAGGGCTGCTGGTAACAATAAACAAATTTCAGGTTCAAAATACCCATAAGCTTTCTCAAATTGAGCAAAAATTCATTCTCCGTTAAATATCCCAAAACGCTATTACTTTTATTTATGTGGGTCCCACCTATAGTGGCAAGGTGTTCATTATATGCTAACTCACTTCACCTCTAACCAATAGAAAAACCACACATACTTTAACTTTTTAACATCATTGTCATCCATTATTTTTCTTCTTCTTTCCTTCTATCAAGGCCATCCCCCACGCTCATTAATCCAGGTAAGGATGCTTATGATTTGGATTGTGTATGATTTTTTGGGTTTGATCATGTTTTCAATGGAGGGAGGAGGACACAACGATAGAAGTGATGATGACAGTGATGCTCTGGTGGTGGGAAGGGCGACAGTCATAGAGGAGAAAGAATTTTTGTAATTGTAGGTTATATTTTTAGTTTGTCCAATTAGGATATCATTATGCCACATAAGCATCCACATAAGCATTTTTAGTCAAAATTTTCTCTCTAAATGGTTAACGTTGCTCAAATAAATGGTCATGAAATTTTTGGGACCTTTTAAATTTTTAATGGGTATTTTTGCATCCAATGTTTGTTTATGTTACCAGCAGCTCTTCTTAAAAAATGTAATAGGTATTTTTGCTCCTTTATTTATTTTTCCCCCTTCCTTCGAAATGAGAGCGCAATGCTCAAATGTTGATCTTGTGTTATGTATCAGGCTTCCTTATTCAATGGTTGTTTAGCGGGCCGAGATTCTATGGATCCTTAGGAAATAGGAATAAAGAAACTATGCATGGGTCGCACACTATACGAGCGAATAAAAAAATGGACTAGGACTTTTTTTTAAATTTTTTTTTATCGAGAGGGCTTTTTTTAATTGAAATGCTACATGTAATATTACCAAGGTATTAAAATCCGGACCGGGCATTGAACCGGTCGGGGTACTGGGTTGAGGGTCAGTGGGTCAAACCGGGACCAAACCGGTGAGAAATTGAAAATTTTGGACTTATAGTATGAAATTCTAAAGGAAAAATTAATTATTTTTTTTAAAAAAAAAAAGTGAACCCGGACCGGTTTCCCGGCCGGTTCCCGGGCCGGACCGGCCGGTCCGGTCCGGGTTCCATTACATTGAATATTACACGAGCGAATAAAATAATTGCTTTGGGCAGCGTAACAAATTGCACACACAATATCAACGAAAGCCATACTATAAATCAACTACCTGCTTCATGGTCCAAAAAAAAAAAAAAAACAACTAATTGCTTTGTTCTCGTCCTAAAGCAGGCAACCTCCATCTTTGTCCTTGCTAGTTCCATTTGTTTTAGGAAACAAAACAATTGCTTTGTTATTCACAACTTCTATTTTTACAGTAAAATCATCCAAATCCTCGTCATTTTCATCAAATCAAATGGGAGGAGAGAAAATGAGAAGAGAAAATATTATTACTTTTCTTACTTGGATAAGTAAGAGAAAAGTAGGGGAAAATAAAATAATCAAACATTTGATGACTAAATTACCCTTACTACTATATAAACATAACCATATTTAAAATTAAATTAACTATCACAGAAGCAGAATGACTTTAACATTACATAATAAAATAATGTAAATGATAAAAATATATTTTAAAACCAGATAATTTTTAAAAATTTAATTTTAAGGTAAAAAATAAAAAGTGGATTTTTTAAAATTAATATAATAAAATAAATAAATAAATTATAAATTTATGGAAAAATATTAATAACTAATAAAAATATGATAAAAAAAATGAAAGGATTAAAGTGTAATATTAAAAAATTAAATAAATTTTTGAAAAATTTAAATATACCAAATTTTTTTTAAAAAAGCCTCTTTTTAAATATTATTTATTTGCTTTTGTTTTTTTTAAAAAAATACAACTATTATGCATGGGAAAAAGGCAAGTGAGGTTTAATGTAGGGTCTATTGCGGATAACACAATTTTTTCTAGATCTCTCCATTTGTTGAGAGAAATTTTGGGAGGAAAACGGGGTGGCTTCCCCACTTTTCCTTTTTCTTCATTTTCTCTCTTATGAAAAAACTTCTTTCCTTCCTTATTTTCCACCTCAATTTTCTTTCCTCTCATTTTTTCTTTCCATCCAAGTATAGCGTAAGGGTTAATGTTCTAGCAAATATGCTACCAAGTCTTATCAAGAGATAACACTACTATAATAGTACTTTTAACTTTTGCTTTTAGGCCCTTTCGATGTTTGTTTTCAAGGAGACGCATATGTGAGGGACGTAAAAAGTTTGGAAACGACGTTCATTAAAAAACGGACGTTGTAAGTTCATTTTCTTAAAAAAAAAAAAGTTGCATTATAATTTTCAATACTCAGCAATTAATAAACCCTGTACAAAAACATCCTATACTTCATAAACAAAGTGTCCATACAAACAGTACAAAAACATTCAGCACTTCAACAACTACTACTACTACTATCTAAAATGATAATCTATATATAAACAAAATGTCCAAAACTTATCTAAACTACTGTCTAAAATAAATCTTTTCTTAAAATAATAAATAAGCAGTACATGTGAAAAGGACTTTTACCTCAAAGCAAACAAGACAATTTTATACATAGCCTTCTCAACACATCGGTGTGAGTCCTTCAACGATATTGAATAACAACATCCTACAGACAAATAAAAGGCCACGATAACACACTTAAAAGTCAGCTTGAATATAAATTAAAAAAAAAAACCAAGGGAAGTAATTGTAAAACGTTTCAAGACACCGACCACATTTGTTGCAGTGGAAAAAAATCCTCCTTGCCTCCAATTCTGTATAAATAAATAGAATGTCAAGTAAACAACTAATTAATTAGAGATAAAACTTTAAGCATCCACATTCATACAAGTTCATAAAGTTGTCTAATTCAATGCAAATAAAAAGACTAGCCATATTACAAGCATTATGGCATTAGAAACTATATTTCAACTTATAATCAACTATTTAACCTTGATTAATTTTGAAATCATGCTTTCTATGTTTTTCAAACAATTTGAAAGAATCTCCTCTTATATTCATACTTCCCAAAATTACAAAATCTCAATATCAATACAAGTCATTATCAACATCAACAGCAGCGTTCAACTCTAATTACCTCAACTTTAAATTTGGATGCTTGAAGTTTCTCTTCTCCCAACCCTAACATCAACAACAACAACAATAATATTTAATTCTATGCTTAAAAAATTAGCAACGCAATTACTTACCTAGAACGATAATCAAATTGTTTTTTCTTTTTAATTAACATTTTGCAAAGAGCACAAAGTAGAACTATTTTCAAAGGGAATCTTCGTGAACATTGGAACCATAATCAATTTTTTTTTAACATCTTACATTGGGGATTCACGGGGAATCTTCAAGAACATCTCAAGTCATATTTCCTCCAAACACCATAGACTAAATTCTGCCTTAGATTGTAATTATCTCTTACTGAAACAAACCACTCAGGATAGGTTTAATGATACAGCTCACTGATATAAAGATGCTGCTGATTTACTGTGTGAGCAAGACTTGAACCAAAAGAGAAAAAGAAAAACATAAATGCTTTAAATTACCTCCTTAAGAGCAAATACAATTTCTGTAAGCCAAGAAGAAAAAATTTCATGCCGCCTTTGCTCTACATTATCCTGTTTCAATGCATAATCTCAAAAACATTACACCTAAAATATAACGACAGCAATATTATAAACATCAGATGCATCATGACTAAAACAAGGTGGTTTTAAAATGTGGAAACAAAACCAATAACCTTAAGTACCTTGGCGATATGGACTATTAGGAAGTAAAGACCATTAATTTAGTCTATGGTATTTGGAGGAAATATGACATGAAGGCAGAACTTTAACCATAAGTGCTAGAAGCTTCTTCAATGAAATGCATGTTCTTGAAGGCATAACTTGAACCATACCATTAGAGGGGTAGAGACAGAGTGAAGAAGCAAGATGTGAGAAGAGAGGGAAGGGCGTCGAGAAGGTCTTGCGGAGGTGTCGTAAGCTACATAAAGAAGGGTCTAGGTCGAAGAGATGCGACGGAGGAGCTGCGACGGGTATAGGTCAAAGAGAGGGAGGAGCTTTAATGAGAGTTGATGGGTCGATGAATGGAAGGAATTGCTAGCAAAGGAGGAGCCAGAGATGTGGCTACGAGCAGAGAGAGGGAGGAGTTAGGGCATGACAAATTTAGAGTCTGTTTTTTTTTAAAAAAATTCATGTACCTTTTCTTAACGTCCATTTTGTAAAAAACAAACATTAAAAGCAACTACATTCAATGTTCGTTTCTTGAAACAGACGTTATAAGATAGCTTTAATGTCCATTTCTAAAAATGGTAATAAGAATTGGAAGATTCAATTGTTGTATTTTCATATTGGTAGGTTACATATATATACACAAAAATGAGTTCCAACATAATACTATACAATCAAAGAAAATAAACAAGACTAATTATCTAATCAACACCTATAATCGTGGATATGATTTTTCCCTTTCGATGATTCTACACTTCCCCTCAAGTTAGACTGTAGATATCAATGAAGTTCCACTTGCTAATCAGATACTCAAATATGTCCTTAGGCAGTCCTTTAGCGAGGATGTCTGAGGTCTATTCTTTATAGGGTATGTACCTTAGATCGATGATACCCCCATTAACTTTTTCCCTTATAAAATGTCTCTCTATCTTGACATATTTGGTTATATCATGTTGAACCGGATTATGAGTAATGTTAATCGCAGCCATGTTATCTCAATAGACCTTGATTTGTAGATTTATGGACTTCCTCAAGTCTTCAAGAACATGATTTATCCATATGCCTTTACAGATTCCCAGTGCCACAACCCTGTATTCAACTTCAGCACTGCTTCTTCAACTACACTTTGCTTTTTACTTCTCCATGTGACCAAGGTACCCCATATTTATGTACAATATCCAGATGTGGATTTCCTATCATCTCGATCACCTGCCCAATCAGCATCTGTGAATAACTCTACAATCCGTTTATCAGTTTTCTTAAACAGCAAGCCAATTCCAGGAGATCCCTTTAAATAACGAAGGATCCTGTAGACTTCATTTAAATGTTTTTGTTTAAGATCATGAGAATGCTAGCTAACCACACTTACATCAAATGCAATATTTAGTCTAATATGAGGCAGGTATATTAGTTTTCCTATCATCCATTGATAATTCTCCATGTCCACAACCTTGCTGAGATCTGCTTCTTCATCTATTTTATCAACTCGTATAGGTATGCCACTAGGTCTGCAACCTATCATTCTTGTTTCCTTTAGAAGGTCTGATACATACTTCCTTTAGGAGATATAGATTCTTCCCTTAGATCAGGAAGCTTCCATTCTAAGAAAGTACTTCATTTCTCCAAGATCTTTGATCTGGAATCCTTGTGGCAAGGATGTCTTGATTTGATTGATTTCCACGTCATCATCTCCTGTAAGGATTATATCATCAACATATACGGCTAGAAGAGCCATATTACATTTATGATGTTTAACAAACAGAGTATGTCACTCTACCCTTGAGTATACCCGCGTCTCTTCAAGATTCGGGTGAATCTATCAAACTAAGCATGCAGAGATTGCTTCAACTTGTATAACAATCTCTTTAACATGCAAACTTAGTTACCATATTTCCCTAGGAACCCTAAAGGTAACTTCATATACACCTCTTCCTTGAGTTCTCTATTGAGAAAGGAATTCTTTACATCGAGTTAGTGCAAATTCTAATCTAATTTACTACAATAGATAAGAGAATCTTGATAGTATTTGACTTGGCTACTGGAGCAAATGTTTCTGTGTAACCTTCCCCATATATTTGTGTGAAACCTTATACAACTAGTCTAGCTTTGTATTTCTCAAGCATTCCATCTACTTTATCTTAGGAGTGGATACCCATTTGCAACCAACATGCTTTTTTCCTTGAGGTAAATCTACTACTACATTCCATGTTTTATTTTGCTTGAGAGCCTCCATCTTTTCTAAGACAACTTGCCTCCATTTAGGTATAGCCATAGCCTCATCAATTGTGTCTGGTATCCTGACTTTATAAAGATGAGAGACAAATGCCTTGTATTAAGATGAAGAGCCTTATAGGAGACAAACCTCTCAATGGGATGTTGAGTGCATGATCTGGGCTATTTTCATACTACAATATGGCTCATTACCTCTTTTGTGTTGTTGTATGTAGGTATTACCCCACCTGTTTGTGTCTCACCCTATAATTGGCATATTATCAGGGGTATCAAGGTCATTATCAGGAGTATTAAAAGCATCAAGGTTGTTATCAGGGGTATCAGAGGTATCAAGAGTAGATTCTATGTGGGTAGGTATATACACCATAACTGTCTGGTCATCCTTTGGTGTCTCTTTTATCTGAAATTCACCATCTCTCTCCCCCTGAATTGCAAATAAGGCATAATAGGGAGTATTTTCATGGAAGGTGGCATCACATATGACAAACAAACATTTGGGAACTGGATTATAACACTTGTATCCTTTTTGGGAATGAGAGTAGATAAGGAAGATACAATGAAGGGCTTTAGGATCATGCTTGTAGGTGTGATAAAGGTGAATATATGATATGCAGCCAAACACCCGAAGTAGTAGGATGTTTTCAAGGTATGGGAGGTTATAGTATTTATGGAGGAGTTAAAGTGGTGTTTTGTAAGACAGTGGTTGGCTTGGCATGTGATTAATGAGGAATATGGCAGTAAGGATAGCACCATCTTAATGATGTTAGGGAACATTACTACTAAACATGGTGGCTCTGGAAATTTAAAAATTATGGCTATTCTTTCGTTCAGCAATACCATTCTGTTGGGGCATATTGGGACAAGTGCTTTTATGAACAATGCCCTTTTCAATTAGGAATGTAGATAAGGCCTGATTGAAGTATTCAGTTCTGATATCGGTGTGTAGGATCTGGATTTGGGTTTGGAACTAGGTTTGGATCAAATTTTGGAAGTTAAGGAAAGTTTGATAAACCTCTATTTTATCCTTTAACAGGTAGACCCAACTGATACGTGTATGGTCATTGATGAAGGTGATAAACCATTTGGATTTTGATCTGTTTGGTGTACATGATCGCCCCCATAAGTCACTATGAATTATGGAAAAAGGTCGTGATGCTTGGTATGGGATTTTTGGAAATGAGGTATGATGATATTTTTCCTTTCACATGAATCACAATGAAAAAAGAGGCAATTATATTAGAAATGAGATATGGAAACATTTGAGACATGTAACTAAAATTTGGATTACCTAAATATTTGTGCCATATCTCCAAGTCACAAGTCCTAGGAAGAGACACCTTATTACAAGATTTAATCCTATGATTATCACTTTCATCTAGGTAATAAAGACCATCTAGCTCTTTAGAACTCCCAATCATCGTCCCCGGCAGCAGATAATGAAAAATATAGTAAGTATCAAATAAGTTAGCTTGACAACGTTCATCATTAGCTAATTTGCTCACAGATAGTAAATTACACTTCAGCTTTGGAACATGTAATACAGAGTGAAGAGTAAGTGCAATAGAGATTTTGATGAAACCAATTCCAGTTACAACAGACTCAAAGTCATTAGAAATTCTCACAGTCACTCTCTTGGTAATATAAGTATAGGAGGAGAATGAAGAAAGCCTTATTATCAGTCATATAATTTGAAGCACTAGAGTAACAATCCAACACTTCCCTATACATAGTCCTTTTATCACAGCCAAAGCTTGAAAGAAATTACCTCTCCTGGTTACTGTGGCAGTAGGTTTTGTTGTAGTCTGTAGTGTGGTTAGAATTTCTATGATTTTATGTAGTTGGTCACTTGGGATGATTCCTTGGAAGCTTCAACCACATAACCTCTTCCTTTCCCTTTCTTTGGTTTTCGGTTAGCAGGTTTACCATAAAGGTTCCAGCAAGTGTCCTTTGTGTGTCCTTATTTATTACAATGATTACAGAATGGGTGGCCTTTAGAACCTTTTAGTTCTATGGATCGAACAATAAGTCTGAAGGCCTCAGGAGATGCAGGAGTAGCAGTGGAATTAGTCAGATTGTGAAGCACTAATTTGTGCCTATCCTCTTCACTACGCAAAAAGGTGTAGACTTCACTCACAGAAGGTAAGGGGTCTTGGCTCAGAATTTGAGCCCGAACATCATCATAAACTACATTAAGACCAGCTAGCAACTCATATACTCTCTTCTCTCCTTTTGCTTTACGATCTTCTTTAGCATCAACCCCATAATAATAAGTTTTATTTTGTAGGGCATCAAACTCTTGCCAAAGCGCTGAAATTTCAAGATAATAATTATCAAGTGGCATGTGGTCCTATTTAAGCTGCCACAGCTTTTTCTTGACATTAAATATGCGAGACCTATTTTCTATAGGACTATATGTCTCATGCAAGGCTTCCTAAATTTCTCGGGGTAAAGGAAGGTACATAAAGATCTTTTAATTGACGTTGGCATAGCATTGATCAACCAAGAGGATTCCAAAGCATTTTCTAACTTCCATTTTCAAAATTCCTTAGTTTCTGAGGTTGGGGGTCTTTTTGCTTCACTAGTTATGTATTCAAGTTTGTTCCGTCCATTAAGAGTGAGAATCATAGATTAAGACTATTATCGATAATTATCACTGGTAAGTTTTTCAGAAACAATAAGGACAGTAAAGATGTCATGAGAACCAGATTGTGGCACATAGGAAAAGGCATAAAAAATTGTAGACATACTGGCCAATCTAGAACAACAACAAGGAAATGAAGAAACAAGCTACAGTGGTTGCTGGTACTGATAGTGAACAGCATCGTTCTTCATAATGAACAGTACCAATGAATATTATAGTTTATAGTTTATTGTTTCCTTTATAAACATAAAAGCAGTAGTGTTTATTTTTTCTGGTCCTTCAAGAAGTTGTTGAAGATTAGTTGGTAACCAAGCTGTGATGTGGTGGTGGTGACTCGATGGAGATGATCTCGTCTTCTCCCTCTTGTTCTGATCCTGTGTGGCAAAGAGAGAGAACAACAAATGGGAGTCAAAGATGAGTGGGTCTGTTAGTTCTTCTCCTAATTGGGGTCGTACCACCAGTAATCATTGATAGAGCTGCTACCTTGAGAGATGTACCAGCTAGAGCGGCGGGTGATTTGGACAGAGTAAGGAGATTAACCACAGACACTGGTGATGACAATGACAACGATGTTGAGAATGCTGAGGATGCTGATGTTGGTTATGACAAAAATGGAGAACATAGAGGACACTGGATAACAAGCTTAAAGTATGCTGATTACTGGTTCTGACAAAGTAGAGGACTCAGAGAGCACACTGAAGAAGATGAGTATGAGTTTTAGTTTCTAATCACCTCAACTATTCTCTTCTGATCTGATACCATAAAGAGAATTGGAAGACTCAATTGTTGTATTTCCATATTGGTAGGTTACATGTAATACCCCAAATTTTGATTAAGGGCTAATGACCTTATAGGAGATTGTAAAGAACGGTTATTGAATGCTTTTGTGAAATAAAGTATGGGCTATGATCAAATTAGCTATTGGAAATGTCCAACACCCTGTATTTTAGTATAATTATGTGGCAAAGTTATTATTGGGCAACAATGAGAGGGAATGGTACATGGAGAAGGGGAAAAAGAATTAAAATATGTGTCATGTGCCAATTCAAATAAATGTGTCATAATCAGGGGCAAGATTGAAAGAATGGGAATTTTACCGGCCAATTAGTCAATAATTGAAGAAGGAATTAATTACTAACTAAAAGAGCTAGTGAGGTAACTAAATAGTTAAAGGAGCTAATTAGAGTAATCAAGTGGAGAATTACTTTATGAGAAACAATAGGATTTTTGACAAGTGGCATTTGTGGATGAAGAGAGAGTGTGTGGAAAAGTCAAGTACACTATTTTATTCATTTCTCTTCCCCCTATCTCATTGTATTCGGCTGTCATGGGTATGGGGAAGGAAGAAGTGAACATTTCATCATCTTCATCACTCTCATCTCTCTCTCTCTCTCTCTCTCTCTCTCTTGCTCTCTCATTCGACTGCCACAGTTGAAGAAGAAAGAGGAATAAGCTTTGTAAAAGGTAAGCCATTTGACCCTTAAAATGACCTTGGATGCCAAAACTCTCTTTTATAATCTTGTTCCTTGAGTTAAGGTCTTCATTTCTATGGTTTTAGATTTTAAAGAAGTGGTAGCTGGTGCACTTAAGAAAATCTAGAAGTTGGTAAAGCAAGAAACAAGTTAGCGAAAGTGATAGAGGTAAGTAAGAGAAATCTTTTGATGTGTATCTTATGACCATTGTTTGAAGCTTGAATTTCTGGAATTTTTTCCCTATTTTTTTGGATTAGGGTCTTAGAGAGTTTTTTATGTTGTGATCATGGAAATGGTGCTTTACATTGAGTCTTGGATTAATAGAAGTGAATTGAACTTTGAATGTAAAGTTTGGCAATTTTGGGTTTTGTGTTGAATTGTTGCCTAAAATAGAGCATGATAATGGAATGATAATTTGGTTATTTTGATGTTTCCATTGGATTCCTTATGAAAAATTGTGTGGGAGTAGTGTTGGATAAGAATTTTGGAACATTGGAAACATTTATTGAAAACTAAAAAATGTTGTTGGTGAAAAACTCTGTGCAGGTAGTTAGTTTGCATGGAAGTTTTGAATGGGTAAATGGTGTCTAAAAATTCTGAAACTTTCCAATCTAATAGTAGACATGCAACGTTTAATTTGATATATTATGGTGGTCATTTTGATGTGTGTGTTGGGAGTTATGAATTTTCAAAGTTTGATGTCGAAACTGGGATCAATTCTGGAACAGCAAGGAGAATTGTTGAATTCTGTATTTTTATGGTTATAGACAGCAATGATTCATATTTTTCCTGTAAAGAGGACTTAAATATCTTTCCATAAAACTTAGGATCACCTTATTTTAATTTTTCTATAATTAGTTATGCTTTTTAGAAGTTCAACTAAGAAACAGAATTTTTCTTGGCCGTGGCCAAAAGATTCTTGGCTGTAGCCAAGAACCTTCAGATTTCTTTCTTGCCGCAGCCAGAAGATTCTTGGCTACAGCCAAAAACTCTCTAAGCTATTTTTGGCCACAGCCAACCCCCAAAAATCAACATTTTCTCTTCTAAAAGGTGGTCGTTTGGTATAGTTCTTTCCAACCCTTTAGGCATTTATTTGAGCATCTAATAGTCACCTAAGGAACTTAAATGATAACCAACCCCAAGTGTTTTGAAGTCATTTGAGTATTGGAATAAGTGATAACTTGTCGTCCTTAACTATGATTATAGGACTTGATATTTGCCCAGAATGTAGGAGGCCTGTGCCTGAATAAGAACGGAAAGAATAAGGTAATGACACTTTCTCTTATATCATGTTTAATGCATTGTATATTTGTACTTATCTTTGAATGAACGATTGAGTCGCGGCGGGTAGCCCTGCTTTGAATGAACGATTGAGTTGCGGTGGGTAGCCCAACTTTGAATGAATGATTAAGTCGTGGTAGGTAACCCGACTTTGAATGCTGCTGTTGCTGATTGTCATACCAATAACAGGAGTGATTATGGTAATGATTGAATGTTGCTATTAGTGATTGTCATGCTTTTCACGTTTGTGATCAAAGTCATGATTGAATGCTACTGTGTTGTTGAATTGGGATATTTGCTTACATGCTTTGTTATATTATGCATCATATGCATGAAATGTTACTACTGAGATTCTTTTAAATCTCACTATTTCTATTAACAAAATTTTAGCTAGGGCAAGTGGATCAAAGGACAAGCAAGTACATAAGGGCGACTAGGATTGCCAGTGGTAGTCTTTAGCTTTTGGTTTTTGGTTATCACTTTTGGATAAATGTTTATATATCGATCAAAGAATAGTGTTTTATTGTAATCCTCATGAAGGGAAACTGAGATGGGCAATAATGCCCTATAAAACCCTTTTAGTTAATGAATATATCCTAGGTGAATGTCAGGAATTTTTGCTAAACACTCTGATATTTATGTATGTAACAGAACCGAACAGGCAAAATGGTTTTTACAAGTGAATGAAGATCATATTATACAGGCTTTGGCAAAAATTTTAAATTGTTCGCAATCTCTCATTTAATTATGAAACTTTTTCGACCCGCATTTAATTATGAAATGTTACATTTTTTGTATCAGAGCAGTGATTCCTAGCAAGGGTAGGTTTCGCCAGTCAAGAATTATAATTATATCCATAAACATTAGGGGTTTAGTCATAAGGCACGATTCTTCAACATGATTAGTTACATTAATCTAATTATTTGCTTGCAAGTGCTGGATCTAGCAGGACCATTTACAGTTGTTTTATTAAAAAACTTGTTTTATGTTTTTGTGTACTACTTTTGGACCCATTATGATGAATAAAATATAGGAACATAAATAATTGGGAAGCATAGGAATATATCATATAGGTAATGATCCGGGTGCTATATTAATCATTATTGCTTTTTTATGAGCATAAATATAATGGAGGGATACACACAAGGGCAATACTAAAAGGGTATGTGAAGAACCCCAACCGGCCTGAAGCATCTATTGTTCAAAAATATGTTTCTAAAGAAGCTATAGAATTTTGTCAATACTGAGGAATTTATGTTGTTGCTTGTATCAATACTTGAATTTTATTGCTGCCATTGTCATTTCAAAGTTTTGCATTCATTTCTGAGCAAATTCGTCTGTTTGGACATTCCTGCATGTTTTTAGGTTTAGACAACTTCATGTTGCACATTGAAATTGCAAGAAATCGAGTGAATTTGAAGTTCCTAGAATCTGATTTTAGCTTGTGTCTTAAATTGTGACATTTGATCTTGAACCTTAGCTTGTTCTACACTAATTACCATTTTTTGGAAGTTTAATTAAAAGTCACCTGGCTTACACCTTTATTTGTGCTCGTTGTTGATCTTGCTACTGCCATTGCTTTTGCGAAATCTGTTATGTTGCTTCTGTGCTGCTGTTAAAATTGGAGCATCCACTGCGTGTATATATATAAAAGGGACATTTTTTAAAAAAAATAGAACCTTTAAGACCGGTTGTAGTCACAACCGGTCTTAAAGGTAATTTAAGACCGGTTGAAGGCACAATTGGTCTTAAAGGTCCACCTTTAAGACCGGTTGTGACACACAACCAATCTTTAAAGTCAGACCTTTAAGACCGGTTGTGCCTTCAGCCGGTCTACAAGGTGGACTTTTAAGACCGGTTGTAGGCACAACCGGCTTAAAAGGTCTAACCTTTAAGATCAGTTGTAGGCAGAACAGGTCTTAAAGGTCACCTTTAAGACCGGTTGTATGTCACAACCGGTCTTAAAAGTATGACTTTTAAGACCGGTTGTAACAACCGGTCTAAAAAATAACAGACTTTTTAGACCTCCTGTAACAAGACCTAATTCACAACCGATCTAAAAAGTCTTTTTTAACCTGTCTAAAAAGTTAATTTTCCACTAATGTGCTTTTCTTAGCTTTTTGTTTAGTAATTCTTTATGTGTATTAACTTAATGCCCCTTGTAAACTTTTTCTTTTTTAACATCATTGTGTCTTATTCAAAAAAATAGTGAAATAATTAAAAGTGACATATGTTTAAAACAAAAGAAATTACATTAATAAAATTTTTTATTTTCATGAGGCTACACATTTCTTCATAAACTATTTATTTTTAACTGTCTCATTTTCTCAGTTACAATCAATAACAAAACATGAAAAAAAAAATTCATGAACTAGAGACATGACCCAAAAGGAACTTATTTTAATATGAAAAAACCTTTTTAAACATGGCTTATATCTTTTAAGTTGAGAGACTAACTCAATATAATAAATGATAAAAAGCTGTTTTATTATGGTCAATCCAGTACAATCATACCAAACCAATAACTAAATGTAAAGCTGTTTTAGTCTTTTTTTGCCATCAGTAAAGCTGTTTTAGTCATGCATTATTGTACTGAGCTTTTAACTAACCCATTAATCGAACCCACTATATATCCAACTCCAAGGTATTGATCTCTGCATTATTTTGTTTTTTATCTTAAGGAAATCAAACAATCTTATTCTCATGCATCATACTTGCATTCAAATTTAGTCTCCCTTTCGTGTCACCCTATAGCTGCATAGTGCATTACGCACTTTAGATTTGGCATGCGCATGCCCTATAATTAATTTATATACTAGCCACACACGTTTCATATGTTCACTGTGAACTCAAGAACCTAAAGTAAATAATTGAGTATATTTATTTTTATGGACAACATGAGGACCAACTTTTTATGGCTGAAGGGGAGAGAGAGGGAGAGAGATTTGGTTAGTGAATGTGAGGAGACAGAACCCGGAAATTCACCAGACGATTCTGGGTTTGATTATTAAATATATATACCATATTATTTTTAAATGTTCCACTCAGTGATCTTGGTCACTATTTTTTCATTATTAGTGTCCTTTTCTTTTTTGTTTGTTTTGTGGGCTCAAGCAAATTAATTGCAAATCGGACCTAATTAACCTATGAAAGGCCACTTGGTTATTATAATATTTACAGCTATATACCTTTAAGCCTAAAATACCGGGTGATGTTTTTCTTTGGTTTCCTTGAAATTTGTGTGGGCTAACTTTTTTTTCCCCTATGAAATATAAATGTATTTATGATGAAAAGGTGTAATCAACAAAGTAATCTCAATAATATACACACATCCTTCAGAAGGTAGGATAGTCCCCAAAAAACATTCTTCGTCCTGGTAATGATTTTAATATGGGATATATTGTTTTACTAGTTTACAACGTATAGGAAATCAAGTTGGCTGATCTATCTTTTGCCGTCTAAGGATGAAGGTTATAGCATCTCGTAGTGCCAATAACTGCAATTGTAGGATTCCAGGTTTATTTTGTGGGGCAAACAACCATTCATGGAATTTGCTGTGATAAAAAAATACCATAACATATATACTTCTCTTGCCCCTTCTTAAGTTGTTGATACTGAAGATAACATCGTTGAGTAACTCCTGTAGGAGTTGTTCTTGTAAAGCATCGTTGGCATGATGTTGTTGATACAATAATTGAGATATAGCAGTGCTGGTTTTATAATGAACCATACTGATCACTTGCTATGGAGATATTATTTACCTATATGACAAACTTGATTTTGTGCAAACCATAAGGATTCTAGTAATTGGAAAGGCAAATAAGTCATGAAATAACTAGGATCTTTGTAGTTTTGCAACCATGTTACTATCCATTGTTGCAAGGATTTGTCAAGGTTATTGTCAATTGCAATATCTCGAATTTTGGGCCTATAAACTTGAGGATAAGCCTATATTAGGTAGACGATTAAGCCCAGATCGGGAAGAGTCCCAATAATGACAAAAAATAGAAAGATTCTCGAGGACTATATGATTTGGCCCTACAAGGGCTCGGTATTTGTAGGCAGCATAATTAAGTGTTGGTGTAGATGTGTACAGGACACATTGGGTTGGTAGAAAGATGCCACCCATATATGTCATGAGATATGGAACTGATTGGTTGAGCAAAATATACTGATATAGGTATGCAAATGGCATTTTTAAGGCAAACATGTGTACCCTGCGTTTTTGGAAAATACAATGGTATATGACGCTATATGGGGCCACACACATATTCTAACCTAGCGTCATCTTGTGGATCCAATACACTTGCCAAAATCTCGAATGAAACTCAAGTAAATACCAATAAAGTAATTTATTAAAGTAGCTTTAATAAAGTAAGTCATGATGACTCAACTTTTGTGTTAGATGAATAAGAAGATGACACTTGTCATCAAAGTACACATCATCATGACAAACACTATACACACATTTTGGTTCACACAATTAGACGGTGACACTTGTCCCTTTATTATGAGGTGTCCTTTTTGCCTTTTGTGTTGGCCTTCCAAGACGATGACATGTGGCGCAGAAGTCAAGGGGACTCACCGATCCCCGATCTGATCCCCCAATTGACTTTTTTGAACACCGAACTCGGAAGCCGGGGATAAACCATCAGACATTCACTTTCCTGACAAATTGGATGGCTAAAAGCTCGAGAAAGGAGACGGGACCCACTTTATTAAAACAAGTGACACCTATCACCGAATCACTGGATCACCGGACAAATGGCATCACAAGGTTTTGACACGTGGCGAACAATTTCAAGACTCTTTAAGGGCTATTTAATTTCATCCAAGCCCCCAAAAATCAGAAAAAAAATAGAGAAAATGGAGAGAAATTGCAAAAGGAAAGAGAAAAGATGAATAGTAATCGTTCTTGAGTTCAATCCACTGAAACACTACTGAATCGGTGTTTTCTCTCAAAACACCCTTTTATAATCTTCTTCTACTCATCCCAAGCTTCATTTCTACAGTTTTGGATTTTCATTTGGAGGTGTTTGGTGACGTCTTGCTTACTGGAGTACTGCTGGATTTTCGATCAAGTTGCGGAAACGCGTAGAGGTAAGCATAGGCTTCATTTTGAACCGATTAGTTATTGTTTGGATGAGTTTTCTTGAAGGTGTGTCACTGTTCATTTTTCAGCCAAAGGTATTTTTTAAGGTATAATCATGGTTTCATTATGTGTTTAGGGTTAAATGATGATTTATAGTGGTTTTAGAAGTTTTGTTCAAGTCTGCCTGAATTCATTTTCAGGAGGCAGAGAAATTGAATGTGTTTTGATCAGCCAAACTTAGTCTAAATGCTATGAAATTTTACAAGATTAAAGTAGATATTATGGGCTTTAATTTGGTAGGTAATATGAGCCATTTGGACTAGCAAATTGAAAGTTATGATTTTTCAAAGTTTGACCTTGATTCTGGAATGAAATATGTGGTAGTTTGTATTTGACGAATTTTTGAAAAATGTGTGGCTATAATCAATCCTCTATGATATTTTTCTCTAAAATAGGACTTCAAGATGTTTTTATAGAACCTAGAACCAACCCATTTGAAGTTTTGTTAAATTAATTATGAATTTTCAAAATTTGGTCTGGAAAACTGGCAAATTCTGGAGGCAGTGATCAATTAAGTCAGATATTGTATTGATATGCATCCAGAAGTGTAATAGCTATATTTTTTCCAAAAACTAAAATGATTAGGGGTCACATAACCTTTGAAATCACACTCATTGGATTTCTATAAAAAGAGATATGGATTTTCAAAGTTATGCCCTATTTCTGAAATCTGGAACAGAGGAAGTTTGGCAAATTTTTAGGAAAAATTTGATAATAGTGATCAGCCTTGAATATTTTTGCATGAAAATAAACTTAAAGAGCTTTACATAGGTTTTGGAACCAGTCAATTTGGAATTTTCTAGATTTAATTGTGATTTTCCAAATTTGACTGAAAATCTGTCAGTTTCTGGAAAACAGTGAAATTCCACTATGCAGAATTGTATTGTACAGAAATTATTATAACTGCATTAGATAGCCAACAAAATGAATATAAAATAGTTTAGAATAGTACATGAATAGGTCTTGACTCTATTCTTATACATTTGGAGTTTTAGGACCAAGCAATTAGCCCGAGCCAGAACAAAGTTCACGAGCGGTTTGTGAACAAAAAGGGACTTAAGGTAGTAACTCTATCTTTTATACATTATGTAAATGTTTATATGTTTTGTGTATGCCATCTTCCATAATATGTATGATATATAGTGCCCACGGGTACACCAATATGCCCAGTCTATGGTCTTGAGCCCAACTGAGGTACAGAACGAGTAAGGCTTGCAATAGTGGTTGGCTTTGAACATTTCTTATCGAACTGAATTATTTGTTATTATAATATTGCTGTATGTGGTACTTGGCATATTTATTATTGCATTTTCTATGATCGATTGTTTGTTACTATTAAGATTCGTTTGAATCTCACCCTTTTTCAATATTAAAATATTCTAGTAAAAGCTAGGGATTCGAGGGGCAAAACGATAAATACAGGCAACTGAGGTGTCCGGGTCAAGAAATAGAGCTGTTGGTTATTATTAGTTTATTTTGGATAGTTTTGGACCAAGTTTGTATATATTTTTCAAACCCTGCGGGGAACTCATGTATTGATATCGAGTACTTATTATTAGTATTTTTATGTTGTTTTTGCGTATCCACCAAACTGCTCTAAATACTCTAAAAAAGGTGAAAATAAGATAACGGTGTGACATCAATTCTAAAACTAGCGATACAACCAAACCAACATGCCCTGGAGAAAGGGCAATATAAGAACAAATGCTCTAAGGATTCACAATTACAAGTATAGAAATAACATACCTCAAAATCAGCCATATGTCGATTGCAAAGCAATTGAGTTGTACACAAGATACGTCTAACAATCTTCCAAAGTAACAACTTAAGTCTAGGGGGCAACAAGGATTTCCAAATCAATTGACGTACCTCAATTTCTATAAGAGTGGATTGCCCAATTGTGAAGTAAAGCAATCTATAACCATATCGGACAGTATATATTCCATAACTATTTCCTAACCACCTAATAGTATCAAGTATTAGGTGGGCAAGAATGAAATTTATTTCTTGATTGTCAATATATGTACCTAGATATTTCCCCTAGCGCGAATGGAATTTAATTTCAAGTATTTCTAACAATTTTCACTTCATATGATGAGGAACTGAGGGGCTACATGTAATACCCTGAATTTTAAGACTAGACGCTAGAGAATAAGCGTTGATAAAGTAGACTACTAAGCCAATTTTAGTAAGAGTCCCATGAATGAACAAGAAATATAATAACTATTAGAAACCACACCTAGAATAAAGTATGAATGTCAATGCAAACTAATTGAAAGAAAATACCCGATTCCTTTAGGATGTATCCGAATGGCATATAAATTAATCCTGATCCAAAGGAAAAAGGAAAGTAGTGTCTAGAAAGAATTAAGAAAGAGATTGAAAGAATTAATGGCACAAGAAATTATATTTCCATACTCAAGGGCAAAAGAGACAATTGCCACTTGATCTTGAGGTTAGAATTCAAAACCAAAAATAAGGGGTCAAGATTTGGTCTTGAAAAGCAAGAAATAAATTAATATATTTGCTTACCCTTAACACAAAAGAAACGTCCAAGAAAAAGTGAAGGAGAGAGGGAGTTGTGATCAATATAAACTTACCATTTAAAGTCAATAAAACCGGCCAAGCCTAAGAAAAGGAGAACGAGATAGTAGCTAATATATTTTCCCACTTTAGACACCTAAAGGCAGTTAAGAACAAGAAGAGAAAGAGAGGTAATGTAGTCTAAATCATTCTTCACTTTTTTGCTCATCAAGGTTGACCAAAAAGCATGAAGAAAGAAAGAAGAGGAAAGTCAATATAACTTCTTCCCTTCAAGATAATTATTTTGTTCCAAAAGAAAGTAAAGAGGAAGAGAGTGAACATTGATCAATTAATCCATTACCTTTTGCCAAGGAAAAGTTAGTCAACAAGTCAAGAGAGAAGAGAATTAGTTGACACACATTTTCACATCTCTATTCCCTCTTTAGCTATTTAATTAAAGAACTCTCTCTCACCACGCACACAAACCGACTAAAGCTCCAAATCAATGCTTGGACATTTAATTAAAACACTCTCATCCCATTCATTATCCAAAGTCGGCCAAAGAGGAAAGGAGAAAAAGTGATGAAAGTGAAGAAACAAGTTTTAGGTAAAGGTTTCATCTTGGATTTTCACCTTCTTAACCCCATCAATGGCTCAAATATCCTTCATAAACATTGTTCCTCTTGATGAGAGCTTTATTTTTATGGTTCTAAAATTTCAAGAAGAGGTGCTTCAAGTCCACTAGCAAGAGCCAAAGTTGTATAATCAAAGAAAGGAGCCAAAGAAGAGCAAGAGGTGAATAATGGTTGTGTTGGTTGAATAAGTAATTTGACATGTGTAATTCTACCCTAATTTCAGCCAAGTAAGGGTTTTGAGGAGCCATGGTGATTGCATTGTGTTTATGGTGTTTTATGATGATTATAAGACATATGGAATTAGTTTGAGGCTTAAATTGAAAGTTTGGTAATTGTTGGAATTTCTGCCAAAACAAGACATATAGAAGGAGTAGGAATTTGGTAATTTTTACATTCCCATAATGTTCTACACAAAAGACTATGCAGGAATAGCCCCTAGTTGTAAATTCTGGACCATTGGAAATAAATACTGAAAACTAGAAATTCTGCCAGTATGAATTATGTGCATGGCAGTCTGATTGTGTGACATTTTTGAATATGTAAATGATGTCCAAAAATTATGAAACTTTTGAGTTTGAAATTAGACCTATCAAGCTTTAATTTGATAGATCATATATACCATTTGGAATTGTACATTGGGAGATCTGAATTTTTGAATTTAGGTCATGAAAACTGGAATGAATTTTTGCAGTGTGCAATAAATGACAAATATGGAATGTTGTGCATCCAACTGGCTATGAGTGATATTTTTCTTTGAAAATAGACTAAATAGGGGTCACATGGCCTTTGGATTAGATATTTTTACATAAAGATATGAACTTTCAAAGTCGTGCCCTATTTCTGGAATATAATCTGTAACAGAGAAAGTTTGGCGAATTTTTGGGAAAAGTGTAATGTCAATTATCAGACTTAAGTATTTTGATACTAAATTACATTTAAAGAGATTCACATAGGCTTTGGAATTAGTCAAATTGGATTTTCCTAGAATTAATTATGAATTTCCAAAATCAATTGAAAATCTGCCAGTTTTCTGGAACATAGTGAAACTGCATTGCGTAGAATTGTACTGTGCAGAAATTGTTGAAACTGTTATAGATAACCAACAGAAAGAGTTTAGACTAGTATATGAATGGGTCTTGACTCAATTCTTGTACATTTGAAATCTTAGGACTCGGCAGGAGCCCGAGCCGGATATAGGATTGAACAGACAATGGAACAAGCAGAGGATCAGGGAAGGGCAATTAAGGAACTTACTTACCTGCATGTATGTGATATTTATGCTATATATTGATTTGATGTATTGCTTTGCTTGATTATCTAAAGCATGTATGAATGATGAAGCTCTATTTCTATTTTTACTATGGCCATAAGTATGTGCACGAAACATTAAGCATGCAGAATATCATTATGTGAACATGAGCCTATGTAAGGCAAGCATATCATGCACTAGAATTCATCTTACATGCATTGTCTGTAATGTTTGCTATTGAGATTCCCTCGAATCTCACCCTCCCCCACTAACCATATAGGTACATAAACAGGAAAGAGAAGAATGGTTGAAGATGAACCAAAAGGAAAAATGATGAAGAATTGAAGAAGAATGTGTATTAATTTATTATATGTAAATTAATTGCACGACCTGGATATTTGTATGACTAGTATGAATAACAGAATGAATATGTGAATTAGAATTTAATTAGTAGTCAGGATCACTATAACTAAGCATAAGAACTAGAATAAGAATGAACTCTGATACTTGGTAAGATTAACGGCTCAACAGTCATAATGAGTAATAATCCCCAAGAGAATATAAGTAAATGCTCTTATGTACCTAACAAAGGGGTAGAAATGTAAGGTATTACATTTTATGGTATCAGAGTAGAGATTCTGGCATTTGGCTAGTAAGCTATGCTGCTGTGAATAGGTATGTTGATACCTTGATAGTGATCCTATAACTAGAAAGAAATATAGGTGATGGTCAAACCTAGAGGAATAGAATTTTCCTCGACTACTAGTTGGTAGATTGGTTTAGAGGATGGGGTAAACTGTATGTAGAGAATGAAACGGAGTAGTAGTGATGTGTACCCAGGAGAAAAGGTTATGAGCTCCGAAGAATATGATGTCAAGTTATCCTATGACCCGGATACCAATGGAACTCCGTGGTTAAGCATGCTCAAGCAAGAGCAATCCCGGGATGGGTGACCCCCTGGGAAGTGCCCTGAAAATTTGAAACCTCTTGATTAAAGGCTCGAGCACCTTCAGATATGAAATATGGTGATCCTTAGGGATGCCAAGAGAATGGTAAAATGAATACATTAAAGATTTAGCATAGGCTTGAATCTGATCTAAGCTAAAATAGTGTTTAGGTCAAAATGTGATTAAGGTTGCACTATGGTTCTAATACATGAAAGTATAAACCTTATGTGTAATGATGAATTATCAGCAATGCTTTGGGGAAATATTTGAGGATATTACCTGAATGTTATAAGAATATAATAGAAGGAATGAATCATGATGATCTTAGCATGCTTATTGGGTATGACTGAGGTTCTAGAATTAGATTGATAAACCTAAAAGTTGGATAGACATCCAGAAGGTTGTTATCAGCTGAGCTGTTGTAATACCCTGAATTTTGAGACTTGAGAATAGAGAATAAGCCTGAGATACGTGGACTGCTAAGCCCCAATTTAGCAGGATCATAAATTTTGATTAAAGGTAAATAACTCCAAAAGTGGAGGTGATTATTGATAAATAAACCTTTTTGGAGAATATAATGTGATTTGGCACTCGAATGTGATTCGTATGTGTTGTGAGCAGTGCTGAAACCATGCATTTAAGCTCAATTATGGATGAACATCTAAATTGACTTAAAATATAGGTAGGGTGCATATTGTGGCTAAATGGAAAAGTATGATGTGTTTAGTGGTGATTCAGGAGGAATTGCCATAATCAGGGGCAATACGGTAAAGTTATCGACCAATTGGTCAGTTACCAAAGAGGAAACTCATTAGTAACTTCAAGATCAATGGTTGAGATTGATTTGTGTAGAGATTGAGTGGATGGAATCCCATGTGTGTGAGTTCATGTGAGTTCATTGGAGATGGAACAAGATCATAACACTCGGCAAGTTATGGACCTTTGGATCTTGGTTAATTTGTCAACACTCATCCTCTCTCCTCTCTTCCTTTTTGGTCAACCTAATAAGGCTTTTAGTTCCCAAAAACTAACCCTCCTTCTTCATCATCTCATCTTTCTCTCTCATTAGCTTCCGTGGATGCCCAAAGTGGAGGAGGAAAGAGAAAGAATCAAGGTGAGTTTAGCCTTGTATATGTCCTCTAATACTTTAATACCCTTCTTTAATATTGTTCATAGTGTTGAGAGCTTCATTGCTATGGTTTTAGATTTGTGAAAGGAGGTGTTTGAGGGCTTGAGGAAAATTGGAAAGATGAAGAATCAAGGAATTGGTTTGGGAAAAAGGAAGAGGTGAGTATTTGAAGCCTTTTGATCTAAGTTTTGTGATTTATGGATGAGTTTTATGAATTGTGAATTTTGCCCTGATTTTGTAGTAATTTCGAATTGCATGAATTGTCATATGTTTTGAGGTGCAATTGGTGTTTGATTATGTTATATGTTTATTAGAATTGGTTTGAATTGGTTTAGACCTTTGGAAAGTAAAGAATTGCAATGCGAGTTTGAATTGTGACTTATGTTGACATGTTGTGATTATTGGTGAAACATGTCAATGGAATGTGAATTTGGCTGGTTTGGTATTTCCAATGGATTCCTTGTAAAATTTTGTGTGAGAATAATGTTTGATGTGAAAATTGGACCATTAAAAGCAATTGAGAAAAACTGAAAATCTGTCCATTGAAACTCTGTTTTGGGCAGTCTGTTTGTCTTGATGTTTTGAATGAGCAAATGGTCTCTACAAATTCTGAAAAGAAAGTTTACATTCCAAGCTTCAAAATAGGCATATAGTTTGTGTCATTTCATTTTGTGAACTGGGAGTTATGGTTTTCCAAAGTTTGACGTTAAAACTAAGTACAAATATGGAATAGCAAGGAAATTTCATGTAATTCTGGAATTGCGTGGTGATTTTTGGTAATGGCTCATATTTTTCCTATGAAGAGGACTTAAAGAGATTTCAATGGGCTTTGGGATCATCTCATTTCAATTTTTCTAGAATTAGTTATGAATTTCCGAAGTTTCCTTGGCTGCAGCCAAAAGTTCTTGGCTATAGCATAAAAGTTTCTATGCACGTTTTGGCCGCAGCCTGAAATTTTTTGCTGCAGCCAAAAACCTTCTGTGCTATTTTTGGCTCCAGCCAAAACCCTGTTTTCAGCACTTTAAGATTTTGAAAGGTGATTTTCAAGCTAGTACTTCCTAATCCTTTAGGCTTTCATTGAACTTATTATAGACACCTAAAGGGTATGAATGATAACCAACTTTAAGTGTTATGAAAGTAAGGTTTTGGAATACAGAATAACCCTATGTCCTTAATTTGATTATAGGGTTGGATATTCACTTTGATCGCGAGTAGCCTGTGCTGGAGCATACGTGGAAAGAACAAGAGTAGGGAACATACCTCTCCTGCATGCTCTGATATTTATGTTAGTCTATTGATGCATGTTATTGCTTTGCTTAATTATGTGAACATATATGAGTAATTAAAGCTATGTTTCAATTTATGCTATGGCTATAGGTATATTGTTCGAAGCATTGAGCTTACAGATTTGTCATTGTTTAAGCATGAGTTATGTGATGCAAGCATGTCATGCATTAAACATTTATCTTGTATGCATATTGGTAATTTTTTCCTACTGGGATTCTCTCGAATCTCACCCTCCCCTACTAACATTTTAGATAGGGTAAGAGGTTCGAGGAAGGAGCAAGCAACCAAGGGCGGCTAAGGCTTTTGTTGAAGTATGGTTTTGGTAGTTGGTTATCATAGAGGTTAGGATGACTGTATTTGGTTGTGGATGTATATTTGGATGTGTATTTGGATATGTGTTGAAAGGATATTGTGTAATCCCCGTATGAGAACTTGCATATGCGCTTATGTGCCCTTTATAAACCCTTTTGTAAAGATATGAACCCGGGATTGCCGGGAATTATGTTGTGCACTCTGATATTTATAATGAATGTGATTTATCTGCGTATAGTAATTGTATTCAAAATGTGAACATGAGATCAGGTTAAAGTGATTTTGAAAAGCATTTATGAAAACCCTATCGTGAAGATGGGATTTAAAATGAGTTTTGTTTATTATTGGTCTCTATTTCATTTTAATCGCGTATTTCGGATATAATTACTGAGGGGGTTACAGCTGTGACCTAAGAATCAAAAAATTGTTGAACTGAGTCTTTAGGCATTTGAATTGATCTGAATGAATTGAGGTACTATAATATAGTATAAATGAGACTAAGGTTTCCAAAGGTTGCTAGCTGCTCATCTAGCATAGGGAAAGATTTTGATCATAGAATATTCCTTTAGAAAGAATTAATGAAAGTTTGTTCCTTGATGGGACAGAGTGATGGAAAGCATGAATAAGGAAATAGTTCTCTGACAAACTAAGAGAAAGAATGAATCGGCCTGCTATTCCACTAACTTGAGACTATACTAGGAGTCGATTAGGGGATGGCGGACAATGTGTTAAAAGGTATAAGTAGAATACTCCCAGTTAGGGAAGTAGAATTTGCAATGTTGCCTGGAGCTAGACCAATATCCAAAGTCCATATAGAATGGCCCTAGATGAGATAGTAGAATTACAAAAGGGAGATTGTAGAATTGCTAGGAAAAAAGGTTTATATAACCTAGCGTATCGCCATGGGGTGCTCTAGTGCTGCTTGTAGAAAGAAAGTTGAGAAAGGGAATTAAGGAGGAATAGGCTCAATGGTATAAAGGGAAGCAACTCTTGCTCTTATATCTTATGTAATGATTTTGCATGTATGTGTTTACTATTAGGTATATTCATTTCATGAATATACGGTGGGCAGTAAGACCTATTGGACCAGCGTGTCCTTAGGCCATTAGACCTGACAAACATTTAATGAGAAGCCCTAAGTCTTGTTGGACCAGTGTGTCCATGGGCTAGCAGAACGCATTCAAAATTGAAATGGCCAAAAGGCTAGAATTAAAATAGCCGAAAGGTTGGAATAACGGCCGTAAGGTTAGAATAACGGTCGTAAGGCTGGAATAAATGCGAAACTTGACTGGTTAGGTCTTGTGAATGAATGTGAATGCTCAAGAATTGATGGTTTGTTTTGCGTGCTTTGTGAACATTACGTAAGGATAAGAATGGCTTGAGTAGCAAGAGTGAAGCCTAGAATGTATACAGAAAGAAAGATCTTTTAGAACAATTGACTAGTTCCGAGTATTTGTAAAAAAATTGAATTTTGAACTAACCAATTCACCTGATATTTTCATGAATTTTATAAACTGAATTTGTGAACAGAATGTTTCAAGAATTGAATTTTTTTAACATAATTTTGTGATAGAATTTTTGACCAATTTGTAGTGGTCATTTTTTATGTCTCAAAAAGAAGGGATCCTCAGAAGAACCCAAAATAGTGGGAGCAGTATAGAATTGAAAGAGGCCAGAAACTATTATAGAAATACTCAGTTTGCTGGGTCTTACAAGATAAATTTAGAATTTTCTTCAATCGTTTTACCACTCATTTGAAAGGAAGAATTGAAGGAAAGAATTTCTTAAGTGGGACAATGTCTATGAGAGGATTTCATAGAAATGAAAAAGGGGTTGAAACTCGCACTAATATTAAATATTCCCGATCCAAGAATGTGACCCTTGTGTGGTTTACAGTGAAATGACCAGCATGGTTTGCAAAGAAAGAAGAAAGAAAGGATTGGGAAATGTCCTGGTGAAGCAAGATGGAATGTTGTCATGTGCCTCTCAATAGTTGAAACCTCACTAGATGAATTTTCCCACTCATGAATTTGAGCTGGCAGCGATTATGTTTTCTTTGAAAATGTAGAACCACTATTTTTGTATAGTGCAATTGTGAAAATGTACTGTGACCACAAGAATTTTGAATATTTGAAAAACCAGAAAATTGAATATAAGACAACATAGTTGAAAAGAAAAGCTGTGACGCAATTGTTGTCACAAATGTGTGAATTGAAAAGTGGTGTAGTTGATGGTCATGATGATACGGGAACAGAAATTGAGAGAAGAGTCTGGAAATCTAAACTTGTTAAGTCAGATAGTACATGATAGCTACAATGCTAGTCAAGAGAAAAGAAGTTTGAGAACTTGAATTGAAGAAGCTCATATGCAAGGCAAGGTCTATCAGAATAGAAATAGAAATAGAATTGAATGAGAAAACCTCTAGAATTTGAGGTGTTGAGAATTTGAGGTATCCTCTAGAAGTTTAGGAATGAGAATTTCGAGTAGCCTTCAGAATTCGAGGTGCCCTCCAGAATTTGAGATGTCAGTAAACCTCTAGAATTTGAGGTATTGATGGCATATAAAAAGAAAGAAATGAAACCCTCGCTACAATGGTCCTTTTGAAGTATTATTAATAATTGGACTGATAGCAAATTTTGAGGATGAAATTTATTGAACGGGGGGAGATTTGTAATACCCCGAATTTTGGGACTAGATGCTAGAGAATAAGCCTTAATATAGTAGACTACTAAGCCTATTTTAGAAAGAGTCCCAGGAATGAACAAGAAATATAATGACTATCAGAAACCACACCGAGAATAAAGTATGAATGTCAGTGCAAACTAATCAAAAGAAAATACCCAATTCCTTTAGGATGTATCCGAATGGCATAAAACCTAACCCAGATCCAAAGGAAAAGGGAAGTAGTGTCTATAAAGAATTAAGAAAAAGAATTGAAAGAATTAATGGCACAGGAAATTATATTGCCATACTTAAGGGCAAAAAGAGATAATTGTCACTTGATCTTGAGGTTATAATTGGAAACAAAAAATAAGAGGTCAAGATTTGGTCTTGAAAAGTAAGAAATAAATTAATATATTCCCTTGCCCTTAACACAAAAGAAACGTCCAAGACAAAGTGAAGGAGAGAGGGAGTTGTGATCAATATAAACTTACCATTTAAAGTCAACAAAACCGGCCAAGCTTAAGAGAGGGAGGAAGGAGAGAGTAGCTAATATATTTTCCCACTTTGGACACATAAAGTCGATTAAGTTCAAGAAGAGAAAGAAAGGGAATGTAGTCCAAATCATTCTTCACCTTTTTTCTCATTGAGGTTGACCAAAAGCATGAAGAGAGAAAGAAGAGGAAAGTCAACATAACTTCCTCCCTTCAAGACAATTATTTCAGTCAAAAAGAAAGTAAAGATGAAGAGAGTGAAAATTGATCAATTATTCTATTACCTTTTGCCAAGGAAAAGTCGGTCAACAAGTCAGGAGAGAAGAGAATTAGTTGACACACATTTTCACATCTCTATTCACCACTTTAGATATTTAATTAAAGAACTTTCTCTCACCACGCACACAAACTAACTAAAGCTCCACATGAATGCTTGGATATTTAATTAAAACACTCTCATCCCATTCATTATCTAAAGTCGGCCAAAGATGGAAAGGAGAAAATGAAAGTGAAGAAACAAGTTTTAGGTAAAGGTTTCATCTTGTATTTTCACCTTATTAACCTCATATGTGGCTCAAGTATCCTCCATAAACATTGTTCCTCTTGATGAGATTTTCATTTCTATAGATTTAGAATGTCAAGAGGAGGTATTTCAAGTCCTCTAGCAAGAGCCAAAGTTGTAGACTTAAAGAAAGGAGCCAAGAAGGAGCAAGAGGTGAGTATTAGCTTCATTTTGAGCTAATGGTTGTGTTGGTTGAATAAGTAATTTGGCATGTGTAATTCTACCCTAATTTCATCCAAGTAAGGGTTTTGAGGAGCCATGGTGATTTGATTGTGTTTATGGTGTTTTATGATGATTATAAGACATATGGAACTAGTTTAAGGCTTAAATTGGAAGTTTGGTAGTTGTTGGAATTTATATGGAATTTCTGCCAAAACAAGACATGTTTAAGGAGTATGAATTTGGTAATTTTGATTTTAACATTGTGTTCTAAATTAGAAACTGTATGGAAATAGCCCTTAGTTGTAAATTCTGGACTATGAGAAATAAATACTGAAAACTAGAAATTCTGCTAGTGTGAATTATGTGTGTGGCAGTCTGATTGTGTGATATTTTTGAATAGGTAAATGATGTATAAAAATTGTAAAAAAAAATTTTCTGAAATTTGACCTATCAAGCTTTAATTTGATAGGTTATATATGTCATTTAGAATTGTACATTGGGAGATCTGAATTTTTGAATTTAGGTCATGAAAACTGGAATGAATTCTGGCAGTGTGCAATAAATGACAAATCTAGGAAAGTTGTGCATCCACTTGGCTATGGGTGATATTTTTTCTTCAAAATAAACTAAATAGTGTCACAAATCCTTTGGAATTACTGCAATTAGACTTTTGTACATAAAGTTATGAATTTTCAAATTCGTGCCCTGTTTCTAGAATGCAATCTGGAACAAGGAAAGTTTGGTGAATTTTTTGGAAAAGTGTGCTGTCTGTGGTCAAACTTAAGTTTTTTTATACAAAATTACATTTAAAAAGCTTCTCATAGGCTTTGAAAACAGTCAAATTGGATTTTCCTAGAATTAATCATGAATTTCCAGTGTCAACTAAAAATTTGCCAGTTTTCTGGAAAATAGTGAAACTGCACCGTGCAGAATTGTACTATGCAGAAATTGTTGAAAATGTGATAGATGGCCAACAGAATGAGCTTAAAAGAGTTTATAATAGTACATGAATGGGTCTTGACTCAATTCTTGTACATTTGGAATTTTAAGACTTGGTAGCATCTCGAGTCGAATATACGATTGAACAGATAGTGGAACAAACAAAGGATCAGGGTAGGGCAATTAAGGTAGTAAACTTACTTACTTGCATGTATGTGATGTTTATGGTGTGTATTGATTTTTTGTATTGCTTTGCTTGATTATGTGAATCATGTAATAATTAATGAAACTCTGTTTCTATTTTTGTGTTGGCCATAAGTATGTGCATAAAACATTGAGCAAGCAGAATATCATTATGTGAACATGAGCCTATATAAGGCAAGCATATCATGCAATAGGATTCATCTTACATGCATTGTCTCTAATGTTTGCTTATGAGATTCTCTTAAATCTCACCCTCCCCCACCAACCATATAGGTACATAAACAAGAAAGAGAAGAATGCTTGAAGATGAACCAGAAGGAAGAATGACGAGGAATTGAAGGAGAATGTGTATTAATTTACTGTATGTAAATTAACTGCACAATGTGGATATTTGTAAGAATAGTATGAATATGCGAATTATAATTTAATCGTTAGTCAGGATCACTGTAACTAAGTATAAGAACCATAATAAGAATGAACTTTGATACTTGGTAAGATTAATGGCTCAATAGCCGTAAATGAGCAATAATCCCTGAGAGAATATAAGTAAATGTTTCCGTGTACGTAATAAAGGGGCAAAAATGTAAGGTATTACACTACACACTAGTGATGATTTTTGATAATTAATATTTGCCCCAAAACTGGAGAATATCGTTTGAGAAATGCTCTGACTATGCGACAATTTTCTTCTATTGTACGACATAAGAGAAGGGTATCATCCACATACATCAAATATGTCAATGATATTGCTTCACATGAAACACAAATACCCCTCTACCAGTTATAATTCTCTACCCAATCAATCATACAAGATAGTACATTAGGACATAGCAAAAAAAACATTATGGAGAAAGGGGATCGCTTTGTCTCAAGCCTTGAGATGGATTGAATGGACTCCCCGGAGACCCATTAAGTCTAACTTGATAAGAGGCTATCAAGATACATTGCATGATCAATTGAATCATCTTAAAAGGAAATTCCATTTTCTACAAAATTTTGTGTAAGAAATACCACGACATGTTGTCATAAGCCTTAGCAATGTCAAGCTTAATTGCACACCGCCCATCCTTGCTCTGTCACATACCCATGCATTTTGAAGCCAAGATAATGTTGTCTATAATGATTCTCCCCTTAAGGAAAGCATTTTGATTAGGGGTAATCAAGTCAAGCAAAATTTCCTTTAAATGATTACATAAGTCTTGGAGATTAGTTTATATATAACGTTGCAAAAGCTAATAGGCCAAAAAATCCTTAGAATTACATGGGTTATTACATTTTGGTATCAACACAATGAAGGACCTATTTAATTCCTTTAGAAGATACCATAGTTGAAAAAATTGATAAACCATTTCAATGATGTCATGTTTAAGCAATGAATAGAACTTTTGGTAGAACTGTGCATGAAACCCATCTGGGCCTAGAGTACTATCAGCCTTCATCTCAAAAATTGCCCTTTCAATTTCCTCAACAGACACTTGGTAACTCATTTTCTTTCAACATGTAGTGAAGACAATCTTGGCAGGTTGATATTATTCAAAGTCTGTTCCATATATTGATCATCAAAAGAACCAGGATCTTCATATATCTGTTTGAAATAATTTGTGGCCACATTATGAATATCCTTATGTTCCTCAATCTATTCCCCTGATTAAGTGTTTATATGAACTATTAGTTTTTGCATTCTTATGGAGGTAGCATAGCTACAAAAGTACTTTGTATTTTTGTCTCCTGCAGCATCCAGTTTTGCCTTGCCTTTTAAAACCACATGATTTATTTACAGTTAGATCAGAATTCAAGAGACAATTTTAGAAAAGATACATGTTGTTCTTCCTCAATCAACAAGACCTCCTTATTATGCTAAGCCTGAAGCTCATTGTCCAATTCCTTGATGCTAGAAGAAATATGGCTAACAGACAATTTGTTCCAGTTAATGAGAGCTTTTCGGATATGTTTAAGTTTGACTGAGTTTTTGTATGCCCACAAACCATATATTTTTCTACACCATTCCTAACTGACAATGTCTTGACGCTGAGGAAAACAAAACCAAAAATTTTTAAACCTAAAGAGCTTTATCCCTTTTCTTTCCCAATGAGTTGGGGAATGATTTGATGCAGTTATCAATAAATTTTGCAACATTGACTTTGGAAAAGTTTGTAACCACTACGGATTTCAAAGTGCCCTATCAAGTTTCTCCTTAACTTGATCAACTCCTTGTTGATTATTGCACCATGTAAACCATCCACCTTAAGACAGAATGTCAAAAATGTTACAGTCATCTAGGAAACTGCGAAAAGAAGTTGTACCCACCATAGAAGAAGAAGCACTCAATTTATCACATAAACCTAATATTTAGTTAAGGCCACAAATAATTACCAAGGCTAATTAATAGAACTAACTAAAGAATGAAGCCAAGAGCACAAAATATAACGATTATTAACATGGGAAAACCATACACAAATGTAATATAGATATCATAACTATCCAAAATATTACAAGCAGTATGGATCCAGTTAGGAGAGGCATCTAAAACTATACATGGCCTTATAAAGGTTTCATTAAGAAATAAAAGGTTAGGGGAGTATTTACAACAAAGATTTCTAAGTCTTTGAACAGTCATGGTTTTACCAAGACCAAGACAATTCCACAACAATACCTTCATGCCCTTAGGCGGAGTTTTTTGGCGCACACTCTACTAAAACCTAGAAAAGAGGAGTAAGTGTCATGTGATGTGGAAGTATCTGGAGTAGCAAATCTCTAAAAAAGGAGAGGAGAGTGATCAACATCTTCATATCGAGATCACTTTTTGACCTGTAAGTTGGTGCCAACAAGAATTATAGAAGAGCCAGGGAATGAAGAGCCAATAGAGACACGCCCTTCTTGAAGATAAGTCACATCCTAGTTCATCTTCAGCCATGTAAGCATACTGCTAATATAGTAGATTAGCTTGGGTTAAATCATGCTGAAAAATCCCATCTTCAAGGACACATGTTGATACTCCAGGGTTTAAGGATTGCTTATCATGATGAGGTGAGTTGTCCTTAGTTTATGACTGATTTGCTAGGTTCACACTTACCAAAAACTGTTCCATTTATACGTCTTCATCCACACAGTGCAAATCCTCCAAGATTTCATGAGAAAAAGATCTAATGATTGATATCTACTAATAGATCTCTATTGTATGCCAAGGATGATGATAGACTAGGTGTTGGTAAGGCTAATTGAACTTGCAAAGAGCGTCTTGATCACTACACTTCATGATCTCTATTTTGTTGAACTATAACAAAAGTAATGGCCACCATTTAGGCATGAAACCTAGGAGATAAGGGTAGTCTGGCATTGATGAGATTTGTAATAGAAAGCTATGTTTTCATATGAAACCATATGATTATCATAATCCTTAATAAAATATGAACCGAACCTTGATATAAGCTGGGCACTATGTATTGTCATGGTAAAAGAAATAAGTTGAGTATCCCAATCATAGTCCCTCTTTATATGGCCGATCCTTCCACACACACAATATATTCAAAAGATTCTCTCATACTTGGATTGCACCCATTCCATTCTATCATTAGCTTCAAACTTCACATGGCAACCCATGATTAAGGTAAAGCCGAGTCTATCACTACTACAAAAAAGGGCAGCTGTGGCACTTATTTTTAAACTAACTGTAGTGCTTAGGAAGTACCACATATCCTAACGCCACTAAAAGAAGAAGTGCCACAGCATATATATGTATATATATATACATATATATGCTGTGGCACTTCTTCTATATATATATTTTTTTTTTTTAAAAAAAAAACACTTCTTATGACACTTCCTTGAGGAAGCACCACAGGAAGTGATGTTTTTTTAAGTTTGCTTCCTGTGGCCTTTTTTAAGAAAGCACCACAGGATGTTTTTTTTTAAAAAAATTATATTTTTGTACTTTTAATTCATAACTCTATAATTATAGTGGACAATAAACTTTAAACACAAATTTCTATATCCACAGCAAAATAAAGAAAAGCAAAGAACAATGAAATAACTCCAAAATGAAAAAAACAAATAACTAATTAACAAATCACTACTAAATATATTTACAACAATTGTGAATGAAAATAGCAAAGTCAACTTAAATAAACTACACAACAATTGGTAAGAAACAACACCTAGGCTTGTTAAATAGTAGCTAGCGAGATATTTGCCAGAGCACATATTCACACCATTCCTTGATTACTTTATTGACTTGATGGTCAGCCAGACTGTCACAACGTTGATCTTCATAACACTACATATATATACAATCATGCACACAATGAATTAAAATCACTAAAAATAATTATCAGGCATTACTTAATGACTTACTTTTTGAGGAATAAAAGGCTGATCATGAGTAATTACATCCTTCATGAATTTCATGATGTAATACCTATAACCATTGTTATTAGGCTAGAAAGGGCACTGCAATAATATAATGAAATAGTTAACTCAATTTTTGAATAAAAATTATTTAATAACAAAATTTGAGTAAATTCATATATCAGAACCCGTATCTTCTTTTAGATATAGCTATTGACAGGGTTAGCGGCTTTAGAATAGCTTAAGGAGGTAGAGGCTCGATATGCAGTCAATATGCTAACAAAACAAATAGAAACTGAATACTTTTGGTTGTACAAGCACACACACAAATATTTACACATATACACGTATACTTACTGTAACCCCTACATTGATTAGCGTAATTATGATTTGTTAACACATAATTAAAATGGATTAGAGACCGTCGGATAATTTAAACTCACTTCAACTTCCTACCTTACAGTAGGATTTTCGTAAAATCTTTCAAAAACTTTTCCCCATCCTGGTCTCAATTTCAAATTTTGAATATAATTACCTATGCAGTTATTTATATTTATACATATTAGAGTGTATAACCAAATCCCTAGCAACTCCTGGGTCCATACATATATAAACTAAGGGTTTATAAGTCTCAACTAGGGGATTACATAACCAAAATCAAATGTAATATTTACATCTCAAAATATACAGTAATCCCAAGCTCAAAAGTAGATAACCAACATCCCCAAAATCAAATACACCCAAAGGGTCCTAATCACTCCAGGTTGCCCGCTTCTCTTTAGAGCCACTCGCCCTGTCTGAAATGTTAGTCGTTGGAAAGAATGAGATTCAAGAGAATCCTAGTAGTAACAAATCACTTACACAATGCATAAACACATAGCATATATGATCATGTTAAGTAGCATCACAATGTATCATGGCTCACGCCACAAACGACAGCACTCATGGCTACAAACTCTATGCGTCAGATTTCACTGCGATCTCTATGTATCACAATGTATCACTAAGTGTCAGCTTTCGCTGTGAACTCAAAGCATCACAATGTATCTCAAACACAATGCATGACAAACTTACATACAATGTTTCACACATAGTATAAGAGAAAGAGTCACTACCTTGTTCTTTCCTAATGTTCTTCGGCATAGTAGGCTCACGCGTACGACAAATATCAAATCCTATAAACCAAACCAGGGACAACCCATCAATCTCTTTTCCAAGTTCTCAATTTCGTAATACTTTAAGTTGGTTATCATTTAAAATCTTTAGGTGGCTATTATAGGCCTAAACATATCCCTAAAGGGTTGGGAGAAACTACCTCGAAGATACCTTTTTAGGAAGCAAAACTCTAATTTTGGGCTGACTCACTCTAGTGAAGAAGGTCTTACTCGAGTCCCAGCGAGTGAGACATAGAAAGTGTGTACCTGAGAGCACCAACACCTCCCAGATGGCCATTGTACTCGAGCACTCACCCGAGCACTCGGGTGATGACACCTAGTCACCCGAGTCCCATCGAGTGGGGTATAGGAAGTGACAACCCGAGACGCACACCCATAGTGCTACATGCACATGCACTTGAGTGATAACGTATGTCACTCAAAGATAAAGACGTTCACTCGCTATCTCTGCCTGAGGACTTAACTAAAACACCGAGAATTTCATACTGCACTCGAGTGAGACCCTACCTCACTCGAGTGAGGCTTATCAAAAGCCAGATCGCAGCAACTAATATGGTTTTCCAGATTTACCAAAACTGGCTCCAATGGTTCCAAAACTTATACCAAAGTTCATTCATACACAAAATGTCATAAGGAACCTATGGGTAAACTCAAAACACCTAAATTCCTACCCAATCAACACTTACTCTGTTTTTACCCAAAATGCAAACCAAAAGCACCAAAAACCAATCTCACTCCCACAATTTCCCAATCACTTCTAATGGTTCAAGGTCATAGTTTGGTACCAATTCTACCACCAAACACTAACCAATTCATATCTTTCAAAATCACAAGAAATCAGGGGAAAATTCCAGAATTTCCAAAACTCAATCAAAAATTATCACAAATATACCAAAATGCATCAAAAATTTACCTCTTCACTTTGCTAGAATCAAAACCTTGATTCTCTAACTAATTTGTTCAAATACCAAAACACCTCTTCTCAAAATTCTGAAACCATAGCAAGGAAGCTTTCAACACCATGAACTACTTTAGAGAATAGCATTTGGGCCAAAGAGATCATTTTCAAGGTCAAATACTCACCTTTGTCTTTCTCTTTCTTGCCTAGTTTCAGCGAAAATGGAGGTAGGATGAGAGAGAAATGAGATGAGAGGATGATGATCTAATTTCCTTCCCCTTTTCCCATGCACAAATTGACTTGAAAGTGAGAGGGAAGAGAAAGAAGGAGTTGAATCTTTGACTCCTATCCAAGGGCCCTCATTGTGCCACTTGCCATGATCTCATGCCTCCCTTCATGAAGTCATATGACCCATGCACACACACACTTCCATTATTTTAATCAACAATCCTAGTTACTGATCTTTGGTTACCTATGAGTTTCCTCTCCGGTAACTAACCAATTGGTCGGTAAATTATCATTTTGCCCCTGATTATCATAATGCTTATTAAACCATCACCAAGCACACTTTACATCACAATTCACATCATATACTTAAAAAGTGCTTAATTAACATTAATTACATCACTTTGAAGTTATTAGCCCTTAATTACAATTTAGGATATTACACTTACCTATTGAACAATCACAACATATCAGGATGATTTTCTGGTAGACCTCCAATTAGAGGATCCACATAGTAAATACGAGGGCCAAAAGGTTCCACTAGATTAATAACAATCAATATCTATTGCGGCCTAAAATATTTTATAAACTTTTCTTTAACAATCAT
The DNA here is from genome assembly GCA_963242795.1 of Inga leiocalycina. Lineage (NCBI taxonomy): Eukaryota > Viridiplantae > Streptophyta > Magnoliopsida > Fabales > Fabaceae > Inga > Inga leiocalycina. The sequence continues at coordinate 64,650,794 of OY725320.1, forward strand.
GTTATGGTAAAAGTTAAACAATAAAAAAAACATACATTAAAATACTACCACTAATAACTTACCCCGTATTGTATGGCACTAGAAATAGCATAGTTGGTGTTGCTTTTTTTCTAAAGTAATCTTTCAAATCATTAGATTGTTCATGCAGATCTACTCTGCCCCCATACTGCCTAACTAGATAAGGGTTGACAAATCAAAATTAGACCTTGTCTGTATCTAGTAAGATGTCATGGTACAAGTGCCTTAATTATAGAAAATAAACAATGTCATTAAAACCAAAAAATTGAATGATAGATAACAATAACAAGGATAAACAATGATGATAAAGTACCTAATCTAAATGTTGATAACTAAAGCACTAACACATCCATGATTAAATATTTCATCTAACACATCACCATGTTATGAACAATCACAACATATCAGGACGATTTTCTAGTAGACCTCCAATTAGAGGATCCACATAGTAAATATGAGGGCCAAAAGGTTCCATTGGATTAATAACAATCAATATCCATTGTGGCCTAAAATATTTTATAAACTTTTCTTTAACAATCATGTTATGGTAAAATTTAAACAATAAAAAATACATACATTGAAATACTACCACTAATAACTTACCCCGTATTGTATAGCACTAGAAATAGCATAGTTGGTGTTGCTTTTTTTCTAAAGTAATCTTTCAAATCATTAGATTGTTCATGCAGATCTACTCTGCCCCCATACTGCCTAACTAGATAAGGGTTGACAAATCAAAATTAGACCTTGTCTGTATCTAGTAAGATGTCATGGTATAAGTGCCTTTATAGAAAATAAACAATGTCATTAACACTAAAAAATTGAATGATAAATAACAATAACAAGGATAAACAATGATGATAAAGTACCTAATCTAAATGTTGATAACTGAAGCACTAACACATCCACAATTAAATATTTCATCTAACACATGACCATTAATATGATAAGTTATACCATAAGCAATGTAGATGTGTCAATCAAAATAGAATTGCAGACCTCCTTCATGGATCAAATTAGGTTCAATCAATATCGATATAAGGTCATTTTTCCTTTTGCTCTGTTGGCTAGCTGAGTTTTTGGAATTTGGTTGTGTTGTCGAACACTTTGAAATCTTTCCATGCAGTTGAATTTCTTTTCCTTTAGACTATCCAGCCTGTAAAAATTAAGAAATTAAATCATGTAGTTTTAGATAGAAGTGCAAAGGAAAATTAAAGGGAAATATAAATGAACTACCTTTTCACATGGCTCTATAAGACCTATTGGCCAAGCAACATAGCCACATATAGCATCTTTCACCATTGTTTCCTCATCTCAAGAAGGGATTTGTAAGAGTGCATCTTCATTCGTGCAGATGTCAACCCTTACTCAGAGTATGTTGTCGGGAAATAGTGAATTGTGTAGCATATCATTATTGGTGTTGTAGGCAACACACACTGCAACCGTGTGCTTAGAAGATTGATCAACATATAACTTGCACATCAACTCACCCTATGGAAAATAGAGTTAATATATTAAGGTTCACTAAATTATAATGTAACAAAAAGTTAACTAAAGAAGAAATAATTACCAAATGAAGAAGGACTTTAGGCATGGAAGTGCAACTATATCTCACACTTGGGTTATCACAAGTGGGAACATTAAGTTGCCCAACACTGCACTAAGTGATCAATTTGCATCCTCAAGTACACAATTTGTTCTTGCATCAAATGCATTTGTTCATGAAATTGTTCTTCCATTTGTTGGTTAAAGCACATTCTTTTGTGTAGTTGTTCTTTCATTTGATGCTTGAAGTAATTCATCTCATCTTATAGCTGCAAAACATCATTTTTGTTGGAGCGCGTCTAGTGTCTAAAGTATGATATTTGGGTGACTACAAAACCAGTACCCCGAATATAACCATCATGCTCAGGTACTCCTAATGCCCTACTCAGCAAATCATCACGACCAATATAGCTCGCCAACTCAAGCTCCTCCTATATCATTAATCAATATCACAAAAAGAATTACAATAATATTATTTATTATAAATCAAAATCATTTAAGTAAAGCTAATTCTTTATTGTACGCATAATCTAACACTTACACATTATTATGCTACTCTTCTTGCTTCTTCACTACAAATTTCACTTTCATTATTTATGCAACCGGCTACCCACAAATCATGTCATGGTACCTGTGTAAAATCTAAATTTGATTCTTCTATTTGCAAATCAAAGTTAGTTGAAGTTAAAAATTATTAATACAAATTAGATACATATGAAATAATCATTATTTCTTACAATTTGTTTTCTAATTGTCCATATGAAACAGGTCCTTATGTGTACCGGTATGCCATGTTGGTCGCGTTGGAGTGATTTTCCTTGCTCAACTCCTATTTAGATCAAAATAATTCATATCAATAAATATTAATTGCAAATAGATTACAAGTAGTAGGTAAAGTCTAATATATTATATTACCTGGAATTCCTGAATTGTATGTGTTTTCAGAAACTGATCCCAAATTTCTTGAGTAAAGATTCCTTCATACAAATTCGGTGGTGTAGGAATGATGTTCTCATTATCATCTATCATGAAGTATTTTACAAGATTAGCACGAAACTCTCTTATAAGTTTAGTGGCTTTTCTCATCTTGAAGTTCTTTTGATGATTACCCTCAATAATAAAACAGCTCTGTAACCAAAAAAAAGAAGCAAACTTAATTTGTTAGATTATAATTATATGAAACAAAATAAATTGAATAAAAAAGTAATTAATGTGTTACATGTACTTCACCCCAAATTTCATCCCCATGTTGTTTCTTCACCCGTCTTCAGTCTTGAATTATAATAGGAACTCTGTCTCAAATTATAGTCCCAATGAAATTATTGAAGGAGCTAATGTTTGGTTTGACTGGGTTTCTCTTTTCATTCCATTCCAATTCTAACTTAATTCCCTTGCTTCTTAATTTGATCAACCTAACCATAATGGTCTTGCCATGGGCTATGCTCTCCATAAATCTTTCTCTTGCAATGTTCATGGCAACATCATTTTCACATAGTGAATCCATACTCTTGCAAGTTAAATAAACTAAACAAAACTTCAGTGCACAGTGACAATCATGTCAACGAAAATAAATTAATTTGAAATATATAAATACATCTAAAACATACATGTAAAAAAGGCATGGCACTCATTATCTTTTCCTTTTTCTTGTTTAATTTAAAATTTTGTTCTTCATCATTCTTGTTGAATTGAGAATTGTTTCTCTTAAGTCTCCTAGTATATATGATCTAGCAAATCAAGTAGACTAATATGCTTTCCATAACAATAAGATAAGCAATTATACAAGATTTTGTTAGGATTTTTTGTATGCTCAATTGCAAATCTAATAAACTCTTTCACCCCATCTATATATTCCCTTGAACACCGATCAGATGAGATCCAATTTTGATCCATATATACCTTCAACCTATTTTAAAAAGTGGTTAGTTGATTGACTATTGAATTTATTAATTACTTTTATCTTCTCTTATTTATTTTAAAATAAAATCGGTAGCACACATAACATCTTAAAAATTGAAGCTTTCCAGTTCTTAAACCCTCTCTTTTAATTGACAAATAATCCATCAATTAATCCCGCAGTATCATAACAATTTTTCGTAGCTCATAACAAAAGAAATTATATTTGCCAACACATATCATAGGTATATTAGAAAGCATTACAATCCAATAAATAAAATACAAGTTTTAAACATAAATAATTATTTTACTTATGCAACTCATCAATAACAATTACTAGAACAACTACACATTATAACTACTATGTATCTTCATATACAACCTATACACAATAACATTTAATTTTATCTCATTTATTTTTTAGCATACAAAAATGAGAATAATTTTTTTAGATTTCATAATAAATTAAATATAAAAGACATTTATCAAATTAAACGATTAACTTCTAATAAAATTACATTTGTAAGCTCAAAAATTTAAAAACTTACAGTGAATAGAAGCTTCAATAGAGTGAGCTGAAATTACAAACACAAACATGAAAAAAAATTAGAAAAGCGAAAATAGAAAGATAAAGTTGCATGCATCTTTAAAAATCTAAAAGAAAAACATAAAGGGCATATATGGTACTTACAGATTTGCATAATGCAAGACCAAAGCAAAGGAATGGGGTCGGACTAGTTGGTAATGCTTGAGAGGGGAGAAGGAGGAAATATGCGCTACAATGGGGAGAGTGGGGACTGAAAGACCATAATAGGAGGAGGAAATGTGAGCTAGACACTGGAGTGGGAACCAAGAGAAGGACAATAGGAAGAAAAGGGAACAAATGGGGATAGGAGGATGAGAGTATGAGGAAAAGGGAGCAAGATGATGGGGAAAAAGGGAGCAAGAGTGGGAGAGTAATGGGGATGATAGAATTGACGGTATTAAAGAGGGAGGGGAAAGATGATAAGAGCATGCAATGCCTCTGATTGGGTGGAAATAGATGAGAAATCAACTTTCTCATCTACATTATGTGGCGCTTGCTAAGGCAAGCTCTACTCAAGGCCCGCATGTGGTGGCTTGTATGGTGCTTGTTTGACCTAGTGCCACACAAGCCACATAGGTAGCTGTGGCACTTCCTTAGTTGCCCTATGTGGCGCTTAATGTATCAAGCGCTATATAAGGTCAGCTACAAGCTGCAACTCTTACTCAAGTAAGCGCCACAACTTATATATGATTCTAAAAAAAATTAATTAGAAGCTAAAGAAGTACCACAAAATGTATGCCACTATTCGACCTTTTTGTAATACTGTATAGTTGCACGAACTTAAAGGAAACGAATGTTCTCTAAATCTTCTTTTTCTCCTCAAAAGAAGCAAAGTCACCAATAAAGTCACCCATAAGTTAAGCTATTGATTGGGCATGATAGTCTATGGGCAATCTCAAAACTTGAACCCATACTTGAATTTTTAGAATTAGATCTCACTCTAAAACAACGTCATTTCTAAACTCATAGACAATAAGAAATAAGTTTCTGAGAGACCAAGGACGCATCTGAGTCATGTATTGTCGATCTCATTCATTCTAAAACTAAATGAATAATTTATGTAATATATATGTACCACACACACATATTATCACACCTATAAATTAATTTTCATAAACATTTACCCATTAATAGCCTTGTTATACTTATATACCGCTACATTTACAATTAAGAATATGAGAAATTAATCTACAGTAAAGGACTATGAGAAGTTTATTTCATGTCTCCATCAACCTTTTGCTAGTTACTAACAAAGATATAAGGCATAGTGTAATGCCTTATACTTTATAAGCTCGAATGAGTACAAAAGCATAGTGAATTGAACTATTAAACTTGGAGTTATTCCTGAAATAGACAATCTTTTGAAAATGTTTGCCAATCCCAACTTCAAACACCAGACGTGAACCCAGGTCTCAATGGGTTTTTTAGAAGAAATTAAAACATTTTCAAACATATTCGCAAATGTTTAATGCTTCGCTATGTCTTATTGGCTCTTAATTCTTTTCATCAGAGCATGCGAGTGTTTCTCTGCTTACGCGTTATGTTTCATATATTGTTGAAAATTCCCTTATGATTCAAAAGTGTTGCTCAACTAAGTTAATATGAATTCTATCAAGTCATATACATCATATACAGTACCAAAAATAGATTGTATAATATACAGATCCAAAATGAACTACCAACATGAAATAAAATCTCTTTGCTTTATCCTCTTGTTGTCTGGGTTTACCTTCTTGCCCCAGCCACTAGCCTGTGATGTAGATTGGTTATAGGAAAATAGTAACATTCAAAAGAATCTCAGTATTAACAGGCATTCAATCATATATATACAAGAACATAGAGCATGCCAAACAATCATCATATAACATGGAAATAGCAAATAGCATTCAGAACATATCATGCAGTATATCACATTACCATAATGCTAGGTATTTAAATCACTTGGCCCCAAGCGTTTACCCACACAACAGGCTATGGGATTCCACTGGTGCATAATAATAATTTTCATGGCCTAGGCATCCACCAGTACAACAGGCCCTAGGCGATCACCTCACAAAATGTGAATGCTTTCAGAACTCATAATGAAACCACAACTATACAATATATCTCCTAATAAATGAAAGAAAGAGTTACTACTAAGTCATTTCCCTTAAGCAATATCCAACCGTTTTTTGAGCTCAGGCAGGTCTTAGATCCTGGACAGCTACCAGGTGTTAGTGCAAGCATTTCACCCAAGAGGGGGGTGAATTGGGTGATCACAGAAAATTTGAATTGTATATAAAACTTGAGAGAATTTTGAGCAGTTAAAAGCTTGGAGAGATTTCACCGAAGTATACACCAAAAGTTATACCAGTTTGGTCACAACCACTTTGACCTACATCCAATCCTTAGAGTTTCTTTGAGAGTTTTACTATATCTTCCAAGATTTAGTGGGTTCTTGGCATCTCAGTACACAACAAGTTCCTTTACTAGACACTCACTCTCCCTTACACATTGTAAACCAATCCCCATCTCAAGGTTCCATAACCTTAAGTTGTCTCAATAACAAATATTGAATTTGTAATGCAAATCTCTCTCACAAAGTAAATATATATCACTAAAGTACAAAGAATGAATATACGAAATAGAGCATTATGAATGTGTGATCGATATATGTTTGTGTGTTGTCTGTCATGTCTGTTCTTCATTAAATATTCCCATATTTATAGCTGAGTTGTGATAGTTGTTGGAAGCATTTCAACATATCTATTAGAGTTAATAGCTTTATTTGACTGTTCTTCCAATTTGAAAAATAGCCATTATGGTAGGTGATCGTTATGGACATTAAGTTTGACTTCTCTCTCTTTAGCATGATCTCTTCATTATTGCACTACAAATATATGTAAAATACTAATACAATGAAAGCTTAATTATATAGATAACAAATCAATAAACAATAGATCAAAATCATGCAATCTGGACTTCATCACTCAAGTAGTCACCCAAGTATCACTCAAGTGATCCAGGGCCATCACTTGAGTGATCACTCAAGTAATCCTTTTCAAAACTTGGCAGAGAGTTAAAGTAGTTGTTTTTTACTACATCACTCGAGTGGTCACTCGAGTAATTCAGGGACAGCACTCAAGTGATCACTTGAGTGATCACTTCTAAATCTTAGCAGAGAGCCACTGGCTCATTTCTTACCTGATTACTTGAGTGATTCTTGGTCATTACTCGAGTGATCACTCAAGTGATAGCTCTCAAAATATAGCCGAGAGTTTTTGGATACTCTTACCACACATCACTTGAGTGGTCACTCAAGTAATGAAGGGTCATTACTTGAGTAATCCCCCTTCTGAATTCTACTAGAGGCACCTTCTCTTGTTCTATGACTTCTTGACCTTCTCCATCACTTAAGTGCCTACTCGAGTGATAGCTCTACATGCCACCAACTACTTTGTTTCTTTGTCCAATCTTGCCTTGTTTCTGACAATGATTATGGATTCATCGAGTTTGTTCTTAAATACCCATTTTATGCCAACGATCGGATGATCCTTAGGCAAAGTACCAAATCCCAAACTTGATTTCTTTCAAAATGATTAAGTTCTTCTTGCATTGCTATTACCCAATCATTGTCTGATAAGGCTTCATCAATGTTAGAAGGTTCAATCTCAGAAATGAATGCAAAAAAACTAACTTCATTAAAGATTCTATTTCTAGATTTCACTCCCTTATTTACATCTCCTATAACTTATTCAAGGGAATAACTCTTGTTGTATTTCATGGCTCTAGGTTGACCTAGTGGTTGTTCTTCTTCCTTGGTTTGGTCATTTTCAAGATTGAAAGATTTAGGATTAAATTGATCATTTTCTTGATTTAACACTATTTCCTGCTCATCATCAATAATCTTGTCAAAGGATTCAAATTCATCAAATACAACATGAATAGATTCTTTAACAACACATGTTCATTTATTAAAAAACTTTGTATGCTTTACTTCGGTTAGAATAGCCTAAGAATACTCCTTCATCAGTTCTAGAATCAAACTTTCCTAGGTTATCTTTACCATTATTATGAATGAAACACTTACAACTAAAGATGTGCAGATGAGCGAGATTTAGCTTCCTTCCTTTGTATAGTTTATACGGTGTCTTTCCAAGTTTTGTTCTGATATAGGCTATATTTAAAATATAGCATGTTGTGCTTATTGCATCAGCCCAGAAAACTTGTGACACATTCTTTCCATTCAGTATTGCTCTAGCCATTGTCAGTAAGTACTCTATTCTTTCATTCCACGACTCCATTTTGTTGAGGTGTCCTTAAAACAGAGGAGTTGTGATTAATGCCATTAGTGTCATAGTATTCTCCAAAGGCTTGATTTTCAAATTCTCTACCGTGATCTGTCTTGATACCTGCAATGGACATACCTTTCTCATTTTGTACTTTCTTGGCAAAAACAATAAATTCACTGAAGGTTTCATCCTTCAATGATAAGAAAATAGTTTATGTAAATCTAGAGAAATAATCAACAATAACCAATGAATATAAGTTGCCACCAAGACTTTTAAACCTTGCTGGTCCAACTAAATCCATTTGTAGTAGTTGAAGTGGTTTATTAGTTGTTATCTCATTTTTTTGATTTGAAAGATGATTTTGGTTGTTTACCCTTCTGACATGTGCCACAGATCAAATCATTTTTGAAATTTACTTTAGGTAAACCAATTACTAAATCCTTTTTGAGTAACATACCTAGTTGGTGCATGTTGACATGAGCTAGTCTCTTATGACATAGCCAACTTTCATCAGTGTTACTTAAAAAAAAGTTCTCAAAAACATTTCTACTAATATCAAGAGTATAGCAGTTACATTCCCTTTTTGCTCTGAGCTTTGCTTTGATATTCTTCTTATCTAATTGTAAATCTTTCTTATTTATAATTAGACATTTCTCTAAGTCAAATATTATCCAATTGTCTTTATCTGTACTTTGAGTCATGCTCAGCAAATTAAGGCACAAGCCTTCAACGTAATATACATCTTTGACTTGTATACCCTTATCATTTTTTATTTCACCAATTCCTGCTATCTTTCCAAATTGATTTCCTCCAAATTTTACCTTTCCACCTTCTTTAGGTTACAACGTGGTAAAACTTTCGAAATCACTAGTCATATGTATGGAGCATCCACTATCTATATACCATTTGTTGCCTTTGGATGCTTTAAAACATATCTGCAATCAAATACAATTACGTCTTAGGTACCCACTGATAAGTAAAATATTTTCATATTTAATTTCCCTTATATGATGATTTTGTGGACAATATTTGAATTTAATATAATAAATTTTAGTGTAATTGATAAATAAATAATATTTTAGAAAGAAAAAAAGAAAAGAAAAATACTATAGCTTACGAAAATCACTATTCATGACGGAAGTGACTGTAGCAATGGAAGCACTATAGCAACAAGCGCTTTTTACTGTTCTAGATGCGGTTTACTGTTTGAAATCATTGTTGCAAATGAGCTTTCACTATTGCAACATGGTTTTGGGCAATGTAGCAACATGGTTTTTCCCTATAAATAGAGATCAAGGTCAAGTATAAATGGAAGAGAGGGAAGAAATGTAGAAGCTTCATTCTCTGACAATTAGAGGTCCTTCTCTGACAGTTCTGTAAAAATTGTGTTATTTTTTAGAGTTAATTTCATGCATTTTTTTACTTTTTGCATGCCACCTACATAGAAGGTTGTACCTCATAAATGGACGGCTTATGATTGTATTACTTTTTGCATGCCTCAATCTTGAAAGGCTTAGGATTGTATTACTTTTTGCATGCCACCTACGTGGAAGGTTTTATCTCCTAAATGGATGGCTATATTTCTCCATTTTTCATGCATCTTTTGGTTGTATATTTATATTTCAGAATTTAATATTCATGTTTTATGCAGTATTTTTGAGGTTTTCATTCAAGCTTTATGCAATATTTATGAATTTTTTCATTTATTTTGGTTTTATTTTTAATTTCATCATGAGCTAAATTTCTATTTTCCTAAGATGATGATGCAGCTTACTAATGAAAGATTGAATCTTAATTTATTAAATCTAATTTTAATTTCTCCTTCATGATTGAGTTTTAATTATTGTTCTTAATGCTTTCAATTGATTGGCCACCTTTTGAATGATTTCAATATGTATGTTGAGACCAGAAGGAGATGCATATGTATAGATCCTATAATTAAAACCATGACTTGCATATGAAATAGGAATATATTCATATGAGTTGTGTAGTCTTACTGAGTTTCATAAACCTTAATGCATAATTAATTGCTTAAATTCATATAGGAATATATTGGATTAGCAATTAATTATAGAATTGCTTGACCTTAGAAGAGGCTAGTAATTAAATTAGGGAAATTTGACTATCAATCATCTGGAATAAATTGGGCTAGAATAGATAAATGATTCAATTCAAAATTTGTTAATTGAAATCTGACCCCTAGGGCTTTTTCTCATATTTGCTTTCATATTATTTGCACTCATATTTAATCATTTTATTTTGTTCTCTCAATCACCAACTACTCGATCGACTAAATAGAATTAAAATTACCTATTTTGGTATTTAATAATCAATCCTCATAGGAACGATACTCTACTCATTTTTGTATTACTTGATTACGATAGTATATACTTGCACTCTTTAATAGAACATCTACACCCGTAACACCCACATCTTTTTGGGTCCTTTTGAGTTAGTACAGATTTTTTCTGAACATACTAGCCTTTAGATACCCATTTGTAGGTTCCTATTTTTCCTTTCTTTTTATGAATGCATGATAAAGTATAATGACCCTTTCTATTACAGTAATTGCAATATACAAAAGGATTATATGTATGTACAGAATGTTGAAAATTACTCAAGTATGTCTTACCTCCAGTTTTCTTGCTTCCTTTCTTTTTGTTTAATTTTGGATCATATCTAATACCAGATCAGTCATTTACAAATTGTTGAGCTTTTAAGATCACATTCAACATCTCACTACCTTTGGTGAATTTTTCAAGAGTTCTAGTGAGATCAGTGTTTTTCCTTTTCAAAGAAGGACAATTTTCACAATCTTTTTCTAAAACATCTTTGAGTTTTTCTTCAAGATTTTTTTTCTTCTTTTTTTTGACAAAAATTAATTCTTTAACTACTTTGATTAATTCAAAATGTAAAGCATTATATTTGAAAAGTAATTCATCATACCTCTTCTTCTTCTATCTCTTCTTGAACGACCAGACAGGTATTGGCTACTTCTTTTTCATTGCTATCTTCGTCAAAGGAACTTTATCCCTATATAGTGGATACAAAAGCTTTCTTCTTGTTAAAGAACTTTCCTTGTCTCTTCTCTTTGTTCTTCTGAACCAATTCTGGACATTCTGATTTGATATGTCTTGGCTTTCCACATTCATAGTAGATGATGTATTCCTTACTGCTTGTTCCTCCCTTTTGAAAATTTCTAAATCCCTAGCCTTTCTTGTAAAATTTCCTGAATCATTTTATTATCAGGCCCATTTTGTCATCGTTGAAATCTTCATCATGTTCTTCAGTTCCCTCTTTTGCTTTTAATGCAAGGCCTTTCTTTCTCTTGTCACCAATATCCTCTCGTTCTCATTTGAATTTCAATTTTCTTTCACATTTAAAGAGACTTTTGAATAGAAGAGTGATTGATTGAATTGATTTGCCTTTTGCTTCCTCAATTGTAGTGACTTTGGCCTCCTACTCTTTAGATAGTATGTTCAATATCTTTCTTACTTGGGTATGTTGGTCATAGATTTTCCCAAGTGCTTCAAGTTGATTAACAAGATGAGTATATCTAAGTTCAAATTCAGCTATTGACTCACCTAATTTCATTCGAAGTAAATCAAATTCAATAACTAGAGTATTTATCTAGTTTTCTTTTATTCCCGAAGTGCCTTCGTGAGCTATTTCCAAGGCCAGCCACATTTTCTTAGCTGTTGGAAGTGTGCAAATCCTGAACTACTCATTTTAACTTGAAGTACTTTGAATCTTCAGAATTGCCTTGCTTTGAGAGTAATGAGTTTCTTGCCATTCTCATTGTACTCTGCTGGTATCTTAGGAACTTTTAGTGATTCTACAATCTTTAATGGTTCATAGTTTCTATTCTCAATTACCTCCCACAGTCTATATTCAGTAGCCATTACGAATACTCCAAACTTCACTTTCAAAAAAGAGAAGTGTATGCCGCTGAAACCCGGTGGTCTGGTGATAGAAGCTCCGTCAAGAAGTATTCCTTCACCCATGCTTGCCATTAGATCCTTCTTAGGTTGTTATACCTGAAAAAGAAGACCTACGCTCTAATATCAAATGTTAGTGCAAGTGTTTCACCCGAGAGGGGGTGAATTGGGTGATCACAAAAAATTCAAACTGTATATAAAACTTGACAGAATTTAAAGTAGTTAAGAGCTTGGAGAGATTTCACTCAAGTATACATTGGGAGTTATACGAGTTTGGTCACAACCACTTTGACCTATGTCCAGTCCTCAGAGTTCCTCTGAGAGTTTCACTATATCTTCCAAGATTCAATGGGTTCTTGGCATCTCAGTATATAGCAAGTTCCTTTAATGGATCCTAGCTCCCCCTTACATATTGTAAATCAATCCTCAACTCAAGTTTCCATAACCTTAAGTTGTCTCACTAACAAATATTGAATTTATAATGAAAATTTCTCTCATAGAGTAAATATATGATCACTAAAGTACAAAGAATGAATGTAAGAAATAGAGCATTATGAATATGTTGATCGATATATGTTTGTGTGTTGTCTATTGTGTTTATTCTTCGTTGAATATTCTAATACTTATAGCTGAGTTGTGATAGCCGTTGGAAGCATTTCAACATGTCCGTTAGAATTACACAGCTTTAGTTGACCGTTCTTTGAATTTGAAAAATAGCAGTTGCGGTAGGTGAATGTTACGGACATTAAGTTTGACTTCTCTCTCTTTAGCATGATCTCTTCAATGTTTCCCTACAAATATATGTAGAATACTAATACAATGAAAGATTAATTAGATAGATAACAAATCAATAAACAACATATCAAAATCATGCAATTTGGATTTCATCACTCAAGTAGCCACTCAAGTGATCCAGGGCCATCACCCGAGTGATCCCTTTCAAAACTTGTCAGAGAGTTAAAGCGGTTATTTTTTACTACATCACTTGAGTAGTCACTTGAGTGATTTAGGGACATCACTCAAGTGAACACTCGAGTGATCCCTTTTAAATTTTACCAAAGAGTTACTGGTTCATTTCTTACATGATCACTCGAGTGGTCACTTGAGTGATTCTTGGTCATCACTTGAGTAATCACTTGAGTGACACCTCTCAAAATCTAGCTGAGAGTTTCTAGATACTTTTACCACACATCACTCGAGTGGTCACTCGAGTGATGAAAGGTTATCACTCGAGTAATCCCCCATCTAAATTCTGCTAGAGGCTTCTTCTTTTGTTCTATGACTTATTGACCTTCTTCATCACTTGAGTGCCCACTCGAGTAATGGCTCTACATGCTACCAACTACTTTGTTTCCTTATTCAAAACTATTTTTCTCATTATCAAATCTTTTGTAGATTATTCTAATCTTTGTTATCATTAAAACATATGGGATCTAACACTAGGTCTTATAATCAGAATTTTATGGATGGCATGTCAATACTTAGTCCAATATGTTTGGCATAATGTAAAAAAAGTTATCCTTAACTTGTTCTCATGTTTATCCTTTGTTTTGAACTTTTTGGTTTTCATTTGAGTCACTTGGGTAGCCATTAGAAGCCCAAATATATGCCTATAAGGTTGGGAAAGGCTAGAAAAATCAACACCATTTAAAAAATATAGAGTGCTGACATAGGGGCTTGGCTACGATTAAGGAATCCTTTGGTTGTGCCCAAGAGAGGTCAGAAACCTTTAAGCCGTGGCCAAGAAATCCTCTGTTTCTTTGCTTAACTTCCAAAAATCATAACTTAATCTATAAAAATCCAAATAGAGTAGTTCAAAGCCCTAATTGAATCTTTCTAAGCCCTTTGTAAAGTAAAAATGTTAGCCATTACCACTTGTAACCACAGAAATACATAATTTCATGAATTTCCATATTGTTCCAGAATCCAATCCAAATTCAAACCTCAAATTTTAAGAATTAATATCTCCTAAAGTACTTACCTAAATTTAACATATTATATATCAAATTAAAGCTTAGCATGTCTTGTAATGCCCTAAATTTTGATTAAGGGCTAATGACAATTATTGATAATGATTTGTGAATTTAATCTGAATTATTATGTGTTTTGTGGCAATTTTGGTAAATGTGCCAAAATCAATGGAAAATTTATAAGAATAGAAACTGGCGGTTAATTAGTTAGTGATTAATGAAGAAATTAATTACTAACTAAAAAGAAATAAGATGTGTGACTAAATGGCTAATGGAGTGGTTAGAGTAACTAAAATAGTTACTTATTCTATGGGAACCAAATGAAGATTGGACATGTGGTAAGTTGGTGAAGAGAGAGAAGTATGAGAAAAGTCAAACACCTCAATATTTTATTGTTTTTCTCTCTTTTCCCTCCCTCCTTTTCGCTGGGCAAGCATGGCTAGGGGAGTATCATCATCATTTCTCCTTCTTTAAGCCTCTTCTCTCTCATTCTCTCTCTCTCTCTCCATTCAATGCCATTATTGAAGGAAAAGGGAGGAAGAAAAGCTTGATTTAAGGTGAGTAAATGACCTCTAATGACAAAACTCATTTCTTTAATGTTGTTCCTTGGATTGAGAGCTTTAATTATATGGTTATAGATTGTTCATTGGTGTTGATTTGAGCTCTCAATGAAGTTTAGAGTTTAAAGAATCAAGAAACCTCTTTGGCAAAGTTATAGAGGTGAGTAAGAGAAACACTTCTATATAAGTCTTGTGGCATTTGATTTAACTTTGAATTTTTGGAATTTTGGCCTTGATTTTGAAAATAAGGGTCATTGGGTATTTGGCATGTTGTTGGTATGGAAATGGTTGTTTTGGCATGTGTTTTGGATAGATAGATTGATTTGAGATTGGAATGGTATGTTTGGAGATTTTGGACTTTTGGTGTTGAATGTGGCCTAGAACCAAAGCATGATAATGGAATAGAAATTTGGTAAATTTGATGCTTCCATGTGATTCCTTGGGTGAAATTATGTGGTGATAGCTTTGGTTAAGGCTTTGGGATCATTGGAAACACTTGGGTAAAATCTGGAAGTGCTGTCAGTTTTTTTGCATTTTTTGGATTCTGATATGGCTTACTTGAGTAACATGGGGTCTCACTCAAGTGAAGCATGATACTTTCATTTTTCCTTCAATATTTCTGTTGTGCTTCCATGTTCAAAATCCAAAAGTGTTTTCTCACTTACGACTGTCGCGGGTTATCACTCAGGTGAGCCTCATCCTACTCGAGTGACGGTGTATCTAACACTATAAATTCACGTCTTGGGTTGTCACTTACGATCCATTTTCCAAGAGTGGGCCTTAGCATTCGTGGGTGCTAAGATGTTACTCTAGTGGAAATATCCCTGCTCGAGTGTGATTCTTCTCTAAAAGTTTCTTGTGCTCTCGGGTGAGCACTTCTTGACCCTCACTTTATGGAACTCGGTGAGCATTAGGCTATCACTTGAGTGATTTGGTTTATTCTCGAGTGTAGCGAGCAATTCTAGCTTTTTTTAATTCCTTTCTACCCTCGGGTGAGCACTTTCTGTACCTCACTTCCTAGGACTTGGGTGAGCATTTGGCTATCACTCGAGTATTACTTCCTGTACCCGAGTATAAGTCCATCATCACTTGAGTGAGGTTTTCTTTACTCGAGTAAAACAGTGAAAATTCTGTTTTTGAGCTCCCAAAAAGGGATCTTTGGGATAATTCTTTCAACCCTTTAGGGCTCTTGTTAGAGGTATTTGGAGCTTCCTAAAGAACATAAATGATAATCAATTTAAGGGATATAAAGTCATTTGAGCATTGGTATAGAGAATAATACTTTGTCCCTAATTATGAATTATAGGATTCGATATTTGCCCTATTCGGGAGAGACCAGTGACAAAGCACGCACGAAAAGACCAAGGTAGTGACTTTTCTCTCATGTTATGTATGATGTTTGGTATGCATAACTTATCATTATTGTGTTATGAAAAATCTTTGGCATGAGGCCATTGTGAAATTGTGTATGTGTTATCAGCCGTAGGGCATTACAGCGTGAGCAGTCGTAAAGGGTGATAGTTATCACACTTACCCCTACCGTTGCATTTGCCGTTGTATCTGCCATTGTAATTGCTGAGGCTGTGTTGTGGAATTGTGAATTCCTGTTTGATTATCCGGCCAGTGTGGTTGTGTGTATGTGGAATATTTTATATGGATCCCAGCTGTGGTGATATATGTGATATGAACATGTGGTGGTGCAATATAGTATGAGCACTTCAGCATGAGTAAATGTAAGGGTGATACAAGTCATACCTGCCCTTGCCGCTGTAACTGCCGTTATAGTTGCTATGTGTGTGATGATTTGCTTTCAACCTTTGTGGTTGTGCATACTATGAGTGATTTGACACTATAGGTGTTCTTTAGAATCTCACTCTCCTAAAACAAATTTCAGACAGGGCTAGTGGATCTAAAGAGAAGCAGGTGACGAAGGGCGGATAGAGCTCCGACTAGGAGTTTTATTTTGGATAAATTGGTTATCATACTTCTATATTTTGGATATTTCTTTGGGGAAACAATTGTATATGGATAATTTTGTGTAATCCCCTAGATAAGGGAAAATTGATTATAGGCATTTATGACTTGTAAAACCCTTATTCGATTAATGGAACCCGAGTGTGTTGGGAATTTACTGTGCACTCTGATATTTAAATGAAATCATATCGTACAAGCCATTTATGTATTAAAATGTGAATATAGGACCGTTGTTGAACAGGTTTCGTAAAAGTTTTTGGAAGTCCTGATTTGGGAAGTTTTACTTTTAATAAGTCCCAAATCATTTACGATCTCTAATTCGACATTATCAGGTGTTTATGAATTAAATCTTGGCCTTGATGATGAAGGGGGTTACATGTCTACATTTAGACTGGAAAGTTTCACAATTTCTGGATATCATTTGCCTATTTTAAAACATCGTGCTAACAACCTGCCCTGCACAGAACACATACTGATAGCATTTCAACTTTGCAGTATATATTTCTAGGGGTCTAGAATTTACAACCAAGGGCTATTTCTACGCATTTGTGCATTCTAAACACAATGGTAACATCAAAACCACAAAGCTTCCAGCCTCTATACCTACTGACTGAACAGACCTAATTTTGCCAAAATCACCAAAACAGAATTTTGTCCTACAACTTGGTCTAATGTAATCATAAATCATTATTTAACCATAAACAATGATTAAGCCATGATTAAACCTCAAAAATACCCCCTGGACGAAATTTGAATAGTACCCCACCCTCATAAAAACTCATCTAAATAACAAACCAATCGGTTCAAAAGGAAGCTCACTCTTACCTCTACTCATTTCCGTAACTGGTTAGGAAATCCGGCAGTGCTCTTGCTGGCAAGATGGCACCAAACCCCACAAAATGGAAGTATGAGACAGTAGAAATGAAGCTTGGGATGACTGGAAGAAGGTTTTTGAAGAGTATTTTGAGAGAAAATGTTGATTCAGTAGTGTTTCGGTGGATTAAAGTTTTAAAAAGTTACTATTCACCTTTTATCTCTCCTCTACCATTTTCCCATGATTTTTTTTATTTTTCTCCAAGTTTTGGGGTAGCTGGCCGAAATATATGGCCAAGAGGGAGTCTTGAAAAGTTATGCTACGTGCCAGATTCCTATAGTGCCATTTGTCCGGTAATCCAATGGTTCGATAACACATGTCACTTGCTTTAATAAAGTGGGTCCTGCCTTTTTTCTCATGCTTTCAGCCATCCAACTTGTCAGGTAAAGTAAGGGTCTGATGGTTTTCCCTAGTTCTCGGGTTCGGTGTTCAAGAAAGTTAGTAGGTTGATCAGATCAAAGACCGGTGGATTTCCCTAACTTCAAGTGCTAGGTGGCGCCTCCTAAGGGTGCCAACACAAAAGCCACTTTATGACTCTCATGATGAAGGGACATGTGTCCTCCACTTATTTGGCCAACATAAAAGTAGAATGTACTTTGTCATGATGAGAGGACACTTGTCAATCTCTCATTTATCCAACACAAAAGCTGTGTCATCACTACTTACTTTGTTAAAGCTACTTTAATAAAGTTATTTTATCGGTGTCTACTCAGGTTTCACTTGAGACTTACTCGGGATTGCTTCACGTATATCGAGGCCTACCAAATAGTGCTAGGTCAGAGTATATGTTTATGGGCCCCACATAGCACCACACACTGGTGTCTACTCTAAAAATGCAGGGTATTCATGTCTACCCTGAAAATGCCATATGCACTCACATACCGGCATACTTTACTCGATTAACTTGTCCCATAACTCGTGACATAGTTGGGTGGCATCTTGCTACTAACCAAATGGCATCGTATATGTGTCCAATACACATATGCCTGACACTTTAATCATACTACCACAAACATTGAGCACTCTGCTCGGTAAGGTCAAATCACATATTCCCTAAGAGTCTTTCTATCTCTCATCATTCGTGGGACTCTTCCGAACTGGGCTTAGTTGTCTGCCTAATATAGGCTTATCCTCAAGTCCCTAAGCCCAAAGTTTAGGATATTACAATCCCCCCCATTCAATAAATTTAATCCTCAAAATTTGAACATTTATACCTTGGGAATCATTCTAGATACTCAGTCTATCCATTTCGTGGCCAACTCAATAAGCTGTTGCACAAGTCATTTTTCAATCCATGTCTTTCATATGCAAGCTCACTGAGCATGCAACACAATCATCATATTATCAACAAGGATCTCAGATAGTATTCAACAATCATCTTACAGTATTCTCATTTATTCTATACACAGTATATAGTAAGTTCACAATATTGGACCCACTAGCCCATTCTGACAGTGTTTAGTTTCTCAAGCCACACAGTCTCTTTAGGACTCCACCCGAATCACAATATCATGCCCTATAGTCTCTTTGAAACTCTGCCTGAATCACACTGTATGCATATCAAGCCTCACGGCTCATTCTACTCCTATACTGGATATTTCAATCCTACTGCCTAGGGAATCACCCCATGCCATAGGTATCTCGGGACTTACTGCCTCAGCTACAACCTGGTATAGTCTAAATATTCTGTTAGCCTCAAGACATACTAGTCCAATGTCATCGCCCTAGACATCAACCACAACGCTAAGCACACAGATCTTACAGCCTAGGGACACCACCCTATGCAAACTTGCACGTTGGGTCTTACTGTCTCGAGCCTCCGCTCAACACAATTCTCAAATATATCACATTCTGCCGGCCTAAGGACTTACTAGTCCATAAGTCTTATGGCCTCAGGACATATAGTCTATCATCTTTGCTAAATATTAATAGAGTTTAGCTACCTAGGACATACAATTCATTAGGTATTCTAAATTCATCCCAGGCTCTAACTCTGGCTACTCAAACCCTTCATATACTTATGTAATGTTCTCAAAACATACAAAACAAACCATCCCACCATAATCATCTAATGAGCATTCAAATATCATAACAAATCATATAGCCATCGGGCATCCACCTGGTGCAAGACAAGTCACATTGCCCCCGGGCATCCACCTAGTGCAAGACAAGTCACATGGCCCCCGGGCACCCACCCAATGCAAGACAAGTCTATGGCCCCTGAGCATTAACCCAATGCATTTTGAATGCTCATCAGGTCTTACTGCCTAGGGAATCACCCCTATGCAATATATATTACAAGACTTACAATATTGGGCCTCTGCCCATCTAGTCTGACTGCCTAAGGACACACTAGCCTAATAGGTCTTACAGCCCACCATATATTCATGTAAACATATACATGCAAAATTATTACATAAGATACGAGAGCAAGAGTTGCTTTACTTTATATCGTCGAGCTTGTTCTTCCTTAATTTTCTTCCTTATCTTTCTCTCTACAAATAGCATTAGAGCACCTCATGGTGATTCATTGGGTCACACAAGTCTTTCTTCTAAGGTAACCTATTTAATGTGGGACTCATTACAATACACCACTATTGAGAGTCGATGTTCCTATAGCTCTACTCTACGGTTCGACATCACGGTGACTTCATACTTTATTTTGACGTCATGGTGGTTGTACACTATGGTTTGACATAACAGTGGCTCCACATTACAGTATTGAACTCAATGCTTCACTTAGTCACCTAACTGGTCAGCCCCTCTAGTCAAAACTTTCTATAGGTAGCCTTCTCCGATCAAAATCCTCCGTAGGTAGCCCTCTCCGATCAGAATCCTCCATAGGTATCTCTTTTCGGTTGGTTGTCTTTGAATGGAAGTACCATTATAATGGGAACCCAGATCTCATAAAATTCATTTTCTCTAGCAATTATGTACTCTGCTTTAATTCTGCCATCTCGTATGGGATCATTCTGCATAGACCTTCAATATCAGTCCATCTCCAAGCATAATCACAAACTCTACCTCCCCTACCAGGAGTACTTTACTTATACCTTTCAACACATTATCTACCATCCACCAATCAACTCCTAGTATAGCCTGAAGTTAGTAGAATGGCAGGTATATCAATTCTTTTTCTCATTTCATCCGAGAGCTATCACCTCAATCAATCCTTTAAGAGAATATTTTATAATCATAATCCTTCCCTATGCTAGACTTAGTAGTTAGCAACCTTTTAAAACCCCTTTCTGAAAGGATTCTTATTTGTAAGAATCTTGTTCCTTGATTTCATGGATCATCACTAGCCCGAACACTTTAATCAGGTACCTTAAGGATATCTTGGGTACTTTAACTAACCTTAAATTCCATTAAGTATATCATTAGAAGTACTTTGTCTCTAATCCAACTTTTAGGTTACCATGAAATCTAGAACCTCAACATCACACAGATCGGAAATTATTTTCCTCAAGTATACCCAATAGGTATGCTAAGAATCAAAATCAATAGCACCCATTCTAACCTTCACAATTTTTGGGTAATATCTTAAAACATTACTGAAGGTTCAACACTATCCACAAGGTTTAAACTTTTGTCATGAAACAGAACTATAGTGAAACCTAATTCACATTTCGACCCAAGCACTATTTCAGCTTAGATCTGATTCAAACCTATCCTTAACCTTTATTATTATAAGATTGGATCCTCTAAGATCGGTATATGACATAATCACCATAAATCATGCATCACTGTATATCATACCTATATACCTTTAACACCACGGTGTTACTAAAGGTCATCACTTAGCATGGAGAAACCTCAACACAATTACTATGCCTCAAGTTTTCATAACCCCATTAAATGAACTTTTTTAGGCAGTACTCACTGCATCAGAAATGGTTCAGATTAAAGATCAATACCTACCTCATCATTTCCATGCCTTTAATCATTATTTATGTCTTCTAAGAACTTCTATTCAAAATTCCAAACCTTTAATCAAAAAGTTTCAAATTTTCAAGGTGCTTCCCAGGGGGTCACCCATCTCAGGATTTCTCTCTCGAGCACGATTAACCATGGAATTCTGATGAGATTTGGAGTGTTAGTGCTAGTACAATGCCATTTGTTACTGAGTATTGGTAACCCATACATACCTCAATTCCATAATGATATGTCAACCTCTCAGATATTCTTGGTACTGTCCCCTCAAGGAAATATAAACAATACCTGCTTCTTATAATAGTCCCTCTATGTGTTATCATAACATAGGGGGGAAATCTGGGTCATACTATAACTCAATATCAAGAGCCCTATAGTTAGCAAAATAATCTAAATCATATGCTTCCTCTTCTATCCTTAGGGTCTCATTTTCATTGTCACCAGTCAAGGAATCCTCATTAGGACGGGACACCGCCAACATCCCTGTCAAGCGGAGCTACTTCCTCTATATAAACCCTTACCCATTACTTCTTAAGCTGACTATTAGATAGGGGTGGTCTAACTTTTTGGTTTCCTCTACTACCTATAACTACCAGTTACAATAGCATTAACAGCGGGTGACTATACTATCCACATAAGCAGAGAATGTATCCTAGAGTCAGAACCCTTCGCCCTAACTAGACCTCTAACTCTAAGCTAACAATTTCATTGCCAGAATCATTGCTCTAATACCAAATTGTAATGCCTTATACTTTATAAGCTTGAATGAGTGCAAAAGCACAGTGAATTGAACCGTTAAACCAAGAGTTTGTCCTAGAATAGACAATCTCTCAAAAACATTTACCAATCCCAACTTCAAACACTAGACGTAAACCCGAGTCTGCATAGGTATTTCAGAAGAAATTGAAACTTTTTCAAACATTTTCCCAAAGTTTCCATACTTCGCTATGTCTCATTGCCTCTTAATTCTTTTCATCAGAGTATGCGATCATTTCTCTGCTTAAGCGTTATGTTCCATATATTGTTTAACATTCCCTTATCGTTTGGAAGTGTTGCTCAACTAAGTTAATACCAATTCTATCAAGTTATATACATCATATACAGTATAAAAAATAGACTATAAAATATACAAATCCAAAAAAGATAACCAATAGGAAATAAAATCTCTATGCTTCATCCTCTAGTTGTCAGCATTTATCTTCTTGCCCCTTGAGCCACTAGCTTGTACTATAGATTGGTTACAGGAAAAGAGTGAGATTCAAAAGAACTCAGTAGTCACAAGCATTCAATCATATATATACAAGAACACAGAGCATGCCAAACAATCATCATATAACATGAAAATAGCAATCAACATTCAGAACATATCAGCAGCATCTCATATTACCATAATGCTAGGTATTTAAATCACTCGGCCCCGAGTGTTCACCCTCAGGATTCCACTAGTGCATAATAGTAATTTTCATGGCCTAGGTGTCTACTGGTGAAACAAGCCCCAGGCGACCACCTTGCAAACTGTGAATGCTTCCAAAACTCATAATGAAATTATAACCATACAATGTATCTCATAACATATGAAAGAAAGAGTTACTGCCTGGTCGTTTCCCTTGAGCAGTATCTAACCGTTTCTTTGAGCTCGGGCAAGTCTTAGATCCCAGACAGCTACTAGGTCTTATAATCAGAATTTTACGGATGGCATATCAATACTTAGTCCAATTTGTTTGGCATAATGTAAACAAAGTTATCCTTGACCTATTCTCATATTTATCCTTTGTTTTGAACTTTTTGGTTGTCATTTAAGTCACTTGGGTGCCATTGGAAGCCCAAACATATACCTATGAGGTTGGGAGAGGCTAGAACAATCAACACCGTTTAGAAAAATGTCAAGCGCTGAAATAGGGGCTTAGTTGTGGCCAAGGAATCCTTGGCTGTGGCCAAGAAAGGTTACAGTTTTTGTATCAAACCCCTCCAAATGAAAATCCAAAATCATAGAAATGAAGCTTGGGATGAGTAGAAGTAGGTTTGTGAAGAGTATTTTGAGAGAAAACGTTGATTCAGTAGTGTTTCGGCGAATTGAAGTTCTAAAAAGTTACTATTCACCTTCTATCTCTCCTCTACCATTTTTTCATGATTTTTCTCTAATTTTTGGGGTAGCTGGCAAAAATATATGGCCAAGAGTGAGTCTTGAAAAGTTATGCCACGTGCTAGATTCCTATGGTGCCATTTGTCCAATAATCCAATAGTTCGGTGACACGTGTCACTTACTTTAATAAAGTGGGTCCCGCTTCTTTTCTCAAGCCTTTAGCCGTCCAAGTTGTCAAGGAAAGTGAGGGTCTGATGGTTTTCCCTAGCTCCCGAGTTTAGTGTTCAGGAAAGTTAGTCAAGTGACCGGATCAACACTGGTGGATTTCCCTGACTTCAAGAACTAGGTGGCACCTCCTAAGAGTGACAACACAAAAGCTACTTTATGACTCTCATAATGAAGAGATATGTGTCTTCCTCTCATTTTCCCAACACAAAAGTGGAATGTACTTTGTCAACCTCTCATTTATCCAACACAAAAGGTATGTCATCATTGTTTACTGTATTAAAGCTACTTTAATAAAGTTACTTTATCGGTGTCTACTCAGGTTTCACTTGGGACTTATTCGGGATTGCTTCATATATACCAAGGCCAGCCAAATGATGCCAAGTCAGAGTGTGTGTGTGTGGGCCTCACATGGCACCACACATTGGTGTCTATCTAAAAACGCAGGGTATTCATATCTACCTTGAAAATGCCATGTGTACTCATATACCGGCATACTTTACTTGATTAAATTGTCCCATATTTCATGACATGTTGGGTGGCATCTTTCTACCAACCAAATGGCATCGTACATGTGTCCTATGCACATCTGCAATGACGCTTTAATCATACCACCACAAACACTGAACTCTCTGCCCAGTAGAGCCAAATCACATATTCCCTGAGAGTCTTTCTATCTCTCATCATTCTTGGGACTCTTCCAAATTGGGCTTAGTTGTCTACCTAATATAGGCTTATCCTTAAGTCTCTAAGCCCAAAGTTAAGGATATTACACATAGTTATTTGCAGTCACTTTTTTATCAATAAATACATATAATATATATAAAAAAAGGGTTAAAGGTCTATTTTCCCACAGAAGTTTTTACAATGGAGCAATTTTGCCATAGAAGTTTTTAGGAGGCAATATCACCCCAAAAGTTTCTAAATCATATTAATTTTGCCCTAATCATTATCTCAATTAAGTTTGACCATTAGTTGACCAAATATACTAAGCTAATAGTCCACATGTCATCTACATCATTTTTGTTAAGGTGCAAATTTACCCCAAAAGTTTCCAAATCATAGTAATATCACCCTAATAGTTATCTAAGTTAAGTTTGACTATTAGTTAACTGAATATGTTGAGCTAGCAGTGTGAACAACATTGTAGAAGAAACACTTACTGGAGGAAGAGTTCACATTTGTAGAGAGTAATTAAGAAAAAGATTTAATAACTAGATACATAACACACTAAGGATGATTGTTGAGAACAAGGCCATCAAAAACTCTCTACCGCTGTACCCCAGTGACGTCAGGATAGGCAAGTACCTCTTTGATTTTCTCTTCATCACATAAGATGTTTTCACCTCTTTGATTTTTTTCTTCATCGCCCAAGATGCTTGTGTTTTCACCTCTTTGGTTGTCTCTAATCCTTCCATTGGATGCATTTTTTCAAAAAAGATTACTTATTTTTAATTCTAACTTTGAGAAAAATGAAATGGATGACACATGGACATGTCAAATAGGCATATTTTGTCAACTAATAGGTAAACTTAACTTAGATAACAAACAAGGTGAAATTGCTACAATTTGAAAACTTTCAAGACAACATTGCTCTAGTGAAAACTTCAAGGTCAAATTTGCACCTAAACCCAAAGCAAAAATGACATAGATGACATGTGGACTGTCAACTTAGCAAACTTGGTCAACTAACAGTCAAACTTGATTGAGATAACGGCCAAGACAAAATTGCTATGATTTGGAAACTTCCAAGCCGACATTGCACCCTGAAAACTTCCATGGAAAAATTTCTTCACCATGACAACTTTCAAGGCAAAATAGACCTTTAACCCTAAAAAAAACACACACACACACATACACACAAAACAAATTTAGCTTATTATTTGTATAAGTCAATTTTCAAATTTTAATTCAATCTGGAAAGAAAAATGGGTGCATTTAGAATTAATTTGCAACCATTGGTCCTCATCTGAAATCTATAATAGTACTACACTGGTGGGAAAATCACTTTTTAGACCGGGTAAAAATGCCTTTTTTGATAGTTCTGAATGAGGTCTTGATACAGCCGATCTAAAAATTCTATTACTTTTTAGGCTGATTAAGCAACCGGTCTTAAAAATCACTTTTTAGACCGGTTGGTCCATGACTGTGTCTCAAAAAGCTGACTTTTTAGACCAGATTTCATAAAAACTGATTTTAAAAGTTATTTTTCGTGTTTTTAATGAATATCGAATCAATGGTGATATAAAAAGTCATACTTTTAAGACTAGTTGTGATGACAACCAGTTTTAAAAGTACTTTTAAGACTAGTTATTATAAAAACTAGTCTAAAAGGTATGACTTTTTATACCTTATATTTCACAAAACCAATTTTAAAAGTTATTTTTTGTGTTTTTAATGAATATCGAATCAATGGTGATAGTCCAGTATATATATTATACATATAAATGGTCTGAGTTTCTGTGGTTGTTTATGAAATAGTCCAGCAAAAGTAACATGGGTTGTTTGTTTGCCCATTTCCTGTAGATCTATGTTTATTTCAGGACCCAGCAGATGATGAGAGGCTAAACAATATCATTGATCATATGCTTATACTGATGATAATGCTTTCCATGAAAACTCTGAAAGCACCCTCTGTAGTACTCCACCACGTCTGCAAGCACCAGTGGACAATTAGTTAATGCAAGCTCATACAAAAATTGTTCTCAAGAATAGATAGATAATCAACAAAATCAAATTGAGGGAACAATACAGGTAACAAGAGCAGACCTTCTCAAGAGTGCCAAAGAGGGATATGTTTATGATATCCCTAGCATTGAGGCGGGCGCGAGAAATGCCAAGCTGGTGGAGAAAAGTGAAGCGGTGAGTGGCAGTGGGAGGGAGAAGCGACTACCTCTCAACTAAAGCAGAGCCTAAATGGGAAGGGCTGCAGCAGTGAGATTGGACGATAGAGCATCGACGCTTAAATTTGATTTTAAGGGAAAGGCAATCAAGGTGAGCAAATTTCTAGAGAAGCTTGTCAGAAGATTTCTTGGTGACATGTTGAATAGCAAGGGAGGCGGCAGCTACAGAAGGAGGGTTGGCGATTGCGAAGGAGGAGGAGGAGAGGGGAATAGTGGCAGTGGATATAAAAGGAAGGGAGAAAGAAAGGGTTATGAGAAAGAGAGGATTCAAAGAGCATGAGATTCAATTTATTAGTCACGATGATGAAAGGGTTACGTTCTAAGAAAGAGATAAATTTGGGGCAAATCTTTTAGATCGGTTACAATCAAAATAAGGTCTAAAAAGTTCATCTAGACCAGTTATTTGAAACATCAGGTCACAATGATGAAAGGGTTATGAGAAAGGGTTATGAGAAAGAGAGGATTCAAAGAGCATGAGATTCAATTTATTAGTCACGATGATGAAAGGGTTACGTTCTAAGAAAGAGATAAATTTGGGGCAAATCTTTTAGATCGATTACAATCAAAATAAGGTCTAAAAAGTTCATCTAGACCAGTTATTTGAAACATCAGGTCTTTAAAGAAAAATATATATTATTTCTTAATTCCACATCTTTTAGACCGGTTATAAGAAACAACCGGTCTAAATTGTTTTATCTTTTAGACCGATTATTGTGATAATTGGTCTAAAAAGTTTCAAAATTTTTTAATTTTTAATTATTTTTATCTTTTTAGACTGTTTGTTTGAATAACTGGTCTAGATAATATCTTTTAGATTGCATATTTTAAGAACTAGTCTCAAAAGTTCTTTATAATTACAAAACCACTACCAATCATACTTTTTAAACCTTATCTACAATAACCGATCTAAATATTGTTATCTAAAAAGGCTATTTTGTAGTAGTGCTAATTGCATATGCATGTATATTATAATAAGCTTGATATATTAATTTTTCTATGATTTTCTTAAGGGGCTGTTTGGTGTGAGGGGAGGGGAGAGAAAGTGGATGGAGGGAAAAAATTTTGGAGTCGGATTTAAAAAAATAGAGATGTGGAGCTATAAAACTTTAATAAAGAGGAAATGTGGGATAAAAGAATGAGAGATACTAATTAAAACCTTTTGAACCCCACTTCTCAAATTTTTCTAAATCCAACTTATAAAAATTGCCCCCCCATCTCATCCCCACTCATACCAAATAGGCCCTAAGGGAAAAATTTTAATCAGAACTCCATTTCTTTAATTTCCTTAAATTGTAAATATTGACCTCTATTCAGTTTTACAAAAATTACGGGCACCTCCTCTTTGTTTGTAAATCGTGCATTTTTGTCTTAAAATTTAACATAATTAAGAATATTCTATTGAATATTCTGTGACAATTTTTTTATAAATTGAAATTTATGTTCTAATAATTTATTAAGTGAAATTTATGTTTTTGTCATTCATAAGAGGCGTAGGTCCACTTATTAAACTTGCCAAAGCATCGCACCAATAATATCACTGACTAGGCCATTCTTGTTATCTGTTAAGCGAAAATTGTTATTCGTGTAACTGTTGTTGTCGTTCATATGCAGGTCTCTACTTCAACTCGTCAAAGTACAAATACAAATAACATGTCACTGATGACTAAGTTGTTCTTGTTACTTGCTATGTGAATGCTATTACTTATTTAGCTTTTCTAGTCATTCATATGCAAGTCCTTATTTAAACTTGTCACAATATACACGCGCATTTAACTTGTCATTGATTAAGTTGTTCTTGTCATGTTATGCACAAGCTATTGTTTGCTTAGCTATTCTTGTCATTTATGTACAGATCTCTACTTAAACTTTTTGTCAATGCACACGCACAAATAACTTGTGAATGGCTGAGCCATTCTTATCATATGCTATGTGAAAGTTGTGATTCACTTTGCTATTCTAGCTAGTCATCATTTTATATATCTCAAGCTAGTTTGATATTAATCTTATGTGATAATTTGCATATTTTGATATATATCAATAGAAAGTTTTAGTGGCCCAGTAGTTATACATTTTATTTATTTATTTATTTATTTATTTATTTATTTATTTTGGAAACAAAATGGTGGTGGGATCAAATCACACTTTAATCGACATTTGCCCAAATTTTTTCCTGCGGGCAGTAGGGGGATTTTTTTATACGTCAGATCAATTAGGCCATTTTTTAAGAAACAAAGACATAATTCTAGAACTACACATACCTCAAGATTCTTATAGTATGATAATAAGGGAAAAAAGTCATCCCAATTATAAGGCTTATATATCAATCACGATTTAGAAATTCAGGCTGTTTCAAGAAACTTGTGTAACATAACTTTTCATTTTGAAATTATTAAGAGTGTCAATAATTTAGTCAGAAAATCTGCCAAAAATCTTGGGGTATATTATTTGATTAATTACACAAGTTGGAAAAATGATGTCCTAACTTCTTAGATTGTGTTAGACCTAGCGATTATTTATTGTTTAATTAAGAATAATGATAATCACAGACACCTCGTGGAGACTAGTTTTTTCCTATTATTTTCTACGAGACAGGTATAATTAAGCAATCAACATTAGATATGGAATATTGGATCCACTAAAACTAAGTGCTTTACAAAATCTTCCTTCTCTTTTTGACGTTACATACAGACAATAAGTTCTGTTAGTGCTTAAAATTCATCATAACGGCTACAGATGAAATGATATCTTCGTTTAGAAACCAAGCAATCGTCACGAGGATAATATATATATGGATCGATGCTGATTATATGAGTTGGCTTAACATTAAGAAATAAGAATTAATGGACAGCATCTTTGCAATATTTATATATATATATGTGTGTGTGTGCGCGCGCGCGCGCTCCAGCCCTTCAATAATATCGAAGTAACTTATCTTCATTATCGTTAGAAAATAAAAAGGATATGTGTGTGTTGTGTGTGTGAAGCTAGCTAGCTGTTTGAGTGTTCATTTAGAAAGAAGGTTCGAAACTTACAGATAAAGAGAGATATTGTGAGGATATAATACTACCTCTGATTTTTAATATAAAATTTAGTTTTTAGTGTAATTTGCTCTGAAAACTAAATCTTATATTAAGGACTGACATCCTTCCTTTCTATTTTTGAAAAACATAGATGCTCTTTCTGGTAATGGCTTGTGAGATCGCCCGTATAAAGAAACAAAATTAATGGCCATTATATAATATTATATATATCATCTTGATGATAGCCTCCCATTTTCAAATAATATTTGAATACACTTTACAACTATCAACAATATCTACTTAAAGAAGGCGTCTATATTTTAATGGTGGCACAAATAATTAGTGTTGACTCTAAGAACTCATATCAATGCTGTCTCTTAACATTCTTCCTTTTTTTTCCATTTCTTTTTTCATAACATATACTGCATAACTAATTATTAGATTATTAAAAGATCAAAATAAAGTTTTTGAAATCTTACTATATACTCCTTAGTCTTAATTCTATTTATAAGACCCTTACAACATATTTCACAAAAACCAAGAAAAACCTTAAACATCATTGACCATGTCTTCAAATTCAATAAATTTTCAAGTTCATCCTTTTTTACCAGCAAATTTATCTTATTTAATACAAACGAATATGTGAGAACTGAGAAATCCAAAAACAAAAAATTAGGAATAAAATTGTACATTCATAAAATAAATTTAGTGAGGTGACTTATTTAAAGCATATTAATAATCTCTCTCAATCTCTCCCCTCTGTAAATAGGACTAGAAGAGTATATAAAAATTCTAATAAGCTGCACTATCCATGAGCCATGGGTTTGCAACTCATTTTTCACGTTCCATATAACAACCGCTACACTAATTCAAGCTTATGATGATATGTTACATTCTGCTTTTGCTTCTTTTTCCTTTATTAAAATTTACAGCATGTAGTGGCTTTTTGCAGGAGTTATATGCCCAAGAAAAAATTGATCCGGGGTGCTTGTTTTTTAAACATCTTAATAATTAATTTTAATTATATACCCCACTGCGCTAATTTAAAATTTTAAGTTGGGTCCTTAAGGAGAAACAACCGAACTTGGTGATGAATATTGAATAAGGAGCTGACCAGAAGCCGACAATAGACAAAGCAACCTCTCACATCGGACTAAAGTAATAAAAACAAAAGGAGGAGCAAGTACTATGATGGCAAATTGGAGGGGAGTCACATTCATCTTTCTCCAGAACTAGACAAAATAGGTTATATCACATCTCAAGCCATTTGCAGAAAAAACCAATTAAAATGAAAAAATCATATATATTTAACAACCCCACAATGGTCTCTTCACACAGCTTTAATTTGTTACATATATATCCACTGGGTTGCTTCATAACATAAGGAATATACCACTCAGCATTATTTCGATGTTATCATCAAGTCCTTTCATAGTTCATCTGATATATCTCTTGCTCTGTCTGTCTTTCTTTCTCTCTAGTTATATTTTCTTTCGTATATTGGCTGTTGTTCCAATTAAAGAACCAAAATGAGTTTCCCAGAAAAAGATCATAGAGAGAAGAAGATGATGACCAAGAAAGAGAGAGGTTCAATACTTGAAATTTTCAGATATGCTGAGTGGACTGATGTTGTGCTTATGTTGTTGGGAGCTTTGGGAGCAATAGGAGATGGTATGTCCACAAACGTTTTACTTGTTTTTGCTAGCCGAATCATGAACAGCTTAGGTTATGGGAATGCTCAACAACAACAAAATAATGGTGGGAATTTTTCCATGGCCGAGGTTGACAAGGTTAGTCTCCAAAAGTTGACTAAATTATCAGTCTAGTCTTCACTTTTTCCCATATATTCCTTCCTGGCCTCTCTCACTAGTAGTATTCACCCCCCCCCCCCAAAACCTCTTGTCTTTCTTTTTTAACGTGAAATTTGTTGATTACAGTGCAGTTTATATTTTGTTTGCTTGGGATTAGCAGTCATGGCGTTGGCCTTCATGGGTAAGTCCAATTAATATTGTTTCTTCTTTTTTTGTTGTTTTATATTTCCTTTACCTTTTTTCGATACAAACGTGACACACGTTTTAACAATTGCTGGTTAGCTAGAGTATAACTGCAGTACTAGGCATCATATGGTAGTGCACTTAGGGACATCTCTTTTAATTACCTTGTTTGATGAACAATAAGGTGATGCTGTATATGAAACCCTAAAGTTGGATCCCCAGTTTCAAGAGAAGAAAAATACGAAGAAAGTAGTGTGATCTAAGAGAAAGTAATAGCTAAAATTTGTCAAAATTTGATTTTGAAGCAAATATATCTATATGTACTTATTTTTGCAGAAGGGTATTGCTGGAGCAAAACAAGCGAGAGGCAGGTATTGAGAATTCGGTACAAGTATTTGGAAGCTGTGCTGAGACAAGAAGTGGGGTTCTTCAATTCCCAAGAAGCAACTACTTCAGACATCATAAACAGCATATCAAAGGATACTTCTCTCTTCCAAGAACTTCTCAGTGAAAAGGTTAAAACTTTATTATTCAATGTTAATATAATTTTGGTGGTTAATTTCCAACAAGAGAGGGCACCTTTATCTTTTTTACTTATTTTTGGTCCTGAAAATATAGAATATAATCAATATGTATATTTTGAGGCAGCAGCTAGTTGCTCAGAATTTGGCACTCAAGTTAATTAGTTTCAAGACTTAATCATAGTTAGGGTTTCAAAGGAAGTTGAAGTACAAGAAGATAATGAAGAAAGAGAAGCTTTAAAGACTGACTTTACAATAGCCTATCCGGTTTTTTCGCATGAAAGAGAGATCTGCCTAATGAAAAAATCTGGACAGTTTTGACATATTAGGACAACCCAACTTAAACAGTATGGAAATAGTTCAATATATAGAATAACTTTCAGTATTAGTTTAACATTTTGAATAAACTTGATCAGATTTTTTATTGCTTATTATCAGTATTAGTTTAACATATAGAATAACTTTCTAGGAGATCCAATCACATACCATTAAATCATTGCATTATTAGAGAAAGGGTTAAGGTGCATTCAGCACTCTGAAGTATTTTTCTAAGTGCATCCAATGTCTTAATATATTTTGTGGTGCACCCAACACTATAAAGTATTC
Organism: Inga leiocalycina; assembly: GCA_963242795.1. Taxonomy (NCBI): domain Eukaryota; kingdom Viridiplantae; phylum Streptophyta; class Magnoliopsida; order Fabales; family Fabaceae; genus Inga; species Inga leiocalycina. The sequence continues at coordinate 64,683,711 of OY725320.1, forward strand.
CTTTTTATGTGTGTCCATCATCCTAAAATATTTTTATATGCAATTCTGAACTTAACAATTTAGATAATTTAGGTGCTGGATATATATAAAAAAATACTTTAGGATGTTTGATGTTCCAAAAAATAGTTTATGGTACTAGACGCGCATGAAAAAATACTACAAGGTGTTAGATGCACTGGAAAAAATACTTTAGGGTACTGGATGCACTTGATAAAATAATTCAAGTGCCGGATGCACCTTTAACCCCTTAACCCTTAAAGAAAATCAGACATTTTTATATATTTAATTGAGGCTCCTAATACAAACTGATGATATATTTTAATTTTTTTATTTTTTTTTTATTTTTTTGCCAGGTGCCTCTATTTTTGATGCATGCATCATCATTCATCTCAGGGATAGCATTCTCAACGTACTTCTCATGGAGACTAGCAATAGTATCATACCCAACGCTTCTTCTTCTGATAATACCAGGAATGCTATATGGGAAATACCTAATCTTCTTATCAAACAAGTCCCACAAAGCGTATAGCAAGGCAAACGCCATTGTAGAGCAGGCTTTAAGCTCTATAAAGACTGTGTATTCATTCACAGCTGAGAGAAGAATCATGGAGAGATATAAAGCAATACTTGAGAGAATCTCAAGGCTTGGAATGAGACAAGGCATAGCTAAGGGTTTGGCTGTGGGAAGCTCTGGCTTGTCTTTTGCTATCTGGGCTTTTATGGCTTGGTATGGAAGTCGTTTGGTTATGTACAAAGGTGAAAGTGGTGGAAGGATTTATGCATCTGCCATTTGCTTCATCATGAGTGGACTGTACGTATACTTTAACTTTATTTCTTCGTCTTTCTCCTATATATATAGATATATTTTTCATCATTTGGCTTTCACTTACATTTTTCATAGCATTAGTAAAGTTTTTTAAGGATCTTCTAGCTGGAGCTCTTAATGGTAAAGTTTTAATCTTTTAGACTTTAGAAAGAGAATGGGGCAAAGAATTGAGGTGTTTATGGGATCCACCTTCGTTCTTTTTTTCATCTTCTTAGAACTCTAGAGAACTTCACAATAACTTTAAATCTCTCTGCTGCAAGTTTTTGGTGCATATCCTTTCTATATCTTCTCACGATTCTATCACAATAAGTGGATCTTCTTTAACTTTTCATTTTCTTGCGCTTTTAAACTTTGGACCATCTTCAACTTTTGAGGTGTGGAGTGGGGGGGGGGGGAGGTTGGATTTAAAAAGAAAATTAGAGAAATGTGGTTAAAAATTTTTAATTAATTTTTTTTACTCTTTTATCTTACATATTCTCTTTATTAAAATATTGTAACCTCACTTCTCCAATTTTTTTTTAAATTCAGCACATAAAAATTTCCCCTCCCCTCCCCTCCCCTCCAAGTCCCTCATACCAAACTCTAAACTCTTGCATGTATACGGATAACTCCCATACAATTGATTTAGGGTTTTCTATATATAAATTAAAGTTTATGGGAGTTAAGTGCAAGCAAAAATAAAGTCCAAGGAGCATATAATTAATAGTTGGTTGAGTTCAAAGGGGTTTATTATTAAGTTTGAAATGTTGATTAAAGGGGTTATTTGTATATGGTCCAAGTTTTAAAGCTGTTTTGTGTGATTAAGTGTTTTTCTTTAAATTATTGGAAAGTATTTTTTGTGAGACGTGCATAAGATGTACTAAAAGTTGAAGCAGTATTCGTCGTTTTCCAACTTCACCATTTACAAACTCTGGAAGATTCAAACTCAGTTTGCAACTGTTGTTGTTGTTCTTATATATCTTCCCTTTAAATCATAAACTGCAACTTTTGTTTGTTTTTTCTTTTTTCTTTTTTTTTTTTTTGGGTGTGTAGAACTCACTAGAATTAAGTAGTTAACTTTAGAAGTAGTGCGGATCTTTATATATGTCTTTCGTTTATGTGCTATTAGTAATGAATTATTATGATGCTCCTTTGAAAAATGCACAGCAAAGACACTTTTGGCAGCCTCCATAGTACAAAATGCAATGACGAAATAAAGTTAAAGAGAAGCTAGCAAGCTGATCGGAATCTAACTTTTCTGGAAATAATGCTCTTCTTTCATTAAAGCTCTCTCTCGAGGCTTTCTCAAGAAAACCAATAATTAAGGGGTGGCTAACTTCAAAAAAACAAAAAATAAAAAAGGATACCATATGGGTTCATAGAGTACAATGATAGTTTATAATTATTGAACCGGCCTGTCCTTTCAAGAAGATATCTTTCTTAGGAGAAAATTAAAGTGTCATGAAACAACTTTTTATACTTATAACCAAAGTTGCTTTATTAAGTTTTAAATTTCCTAAACAATATTGGCTTCTCTTTGTGATACGTTTTGGATCATGCTAATGACATATAGGTTATCATGATTTTCTATCTCTAATGATTGAAGTAAACTGCTTTCATATCATTTAAAGGCTTCAAAAGTTGATGATATTGCATTGATTGTTTTAATCTTCTGCTGGCTAGTTGCTTGAACTTTAATGATGATGCTCCTGCAAATGGTGATAAATTAGAACCTGTAGTTGAGAAATAGAGTAATTAATCTCAGAAGAACTTTAACCAACTTCTCCCATGTTAATTTGATGAATATGACTAAACAATGACAGGATTTGGGGAGAAGTAGGAGACACAGATACATATAGCTATGTAACAAAAGTTAGTTCAATCAATTAACAAAAGTGTCGCATTAATTAGTATCAAATCGTAATACTTTGACAATTTGTTATTATTAGCTATATATTCCTATTGTCTTATTTATAAGGCAGTAAGAAAAAGGTTTTTTGTCCTATTAATAAGTCACTTCATTAAATTTTTATGTAAATGTACTACTTTATCCTTTATTTATTATTGTGCATATTTTGTTTTCATGGGGTATTATGTATATTAAGTAGGGATAAAGTTGAAAAGGTATTAAATTTAAAACAAAGTTAATAAAGTTTAAGGTTTTCCTTTATCTGTATGAAACATGTTGGAAATAATACATAAATAGGATAAAAGAAATATTTTCACTTTTAAAAATCCAAGGTTGGTATTATATGAGTATCAAGCTCACTTTCATATTCTTTGTAATGCTAGTACACTCATGCTTGAAATTGATTGTCACTTTAAAATCTTGATTTTATTTCAGAATAAGTGTCAGCTTAGAATTTTTATAAACCATTAATTACTTTTATACCATTTTACCCTTCATTAATGGAAATAATTATCAATAAAAGTTCAAGTGTTTTCTTAGAAATAACCATATTATATTCAAATACCATTAAATTTTGCTCCAACTTAGACTATTTTATCTACGTACATAACTTTAAAACAATAAACATTTTAAAATATTGCAGATCACTTGGAGTTGCACTTCCTGACCTTAAGTACTTCACCGAAGCATCAGTTGCAGCATCAAGATTATTTGATATGATTGACCGAGTACCAACAATTGATAGTGAAGACACAAGAGGGATTGTGTTAGATTCCATGACTGGAAAGTTACAATTTGAGCATGTGAAATTCACATACCCTTCACGTCCAGATTCAATTGTTCTTAAGGATTTCAATCTCACTGTTGAATCTGGCACAACCGTGGCTCTTGTTGGTGCAAGTGGGAGTGGTAAATCCACAGCAATAGGATTAGTGCAAAGGTTTTATGATGCAGATGAAGGTTTTGTGAAGGTTGATGCTGTGGATATAAGAAGCCTACAATTGAAATGGATAAGAGGGAAAATGGGACTTGTGAGCCAAGAAGCAGCACTGTTTGGGACTTCAATAAAGGAGAATATTATGTTTGGGAAGCCAGATGCTACAATGGAGGAAGTAATTGCTGCAGCCATGGCTGCCAATGCTCATAACTTCATTAGGCAGCTTCCTGAAGGTTATGAGACTAGAGTAAGTTATAATGGACCACATTATATATACTTCCTTCGGTCCATTTTATAAGAAGTTTTCTAGAAGGCGTTTTTTATCCTTTTTATATGACGTTTTGATAGTTTCAATAAGCATTAGATATTTTCTTCATATATACTAGTATTGCATAATAGTAAGAGAGATATAAATTAATACTCCTCTAGTCCTATATATAGGGTAGAGAAAATAAATTTTTTTATCCTATTTATAAGTCATATTATTAAAATTTTCCTATGATGAAGATACAATTTATGTACCCTGCATTTATTATTGTTTTAACTTTTTATCATATGGTATACTATATATTAAATAGAAATCATGTTAGAAAGTTGTTGAATTTTAAGGCAAAGTTAACAAAGTTTAAAGTCTTTCTTAATCTATATGAAATATGTTGAAATTAACTTATAAATTGGTCCAGATGAGTATGATGTTGGAGTTTAGTGTGGTCAACGAGGATATTATTGAAAATCGTTTGAATTTTAAGACAAATTTAATGTATTCAACTATTTTTATTGGTATGTATGGTTAAGTTGGAAACGTTTTATAAAATAGACCAAAGTGAGTAACTACTTGCTAACTCTATATCTACCGTGACTTAATTCAATTTATTGAATGTGTAAACTAGATTGGAGAAAGAGGGGCACTTCTATCAGGTGGACAAAAGCAGAGAATAGCTATTGCAAGAGCCATCATTAAGAATCCAGTGATTCTCCTACTTGATGAAGCAACTAGTGCTCTTGATTCTGAATCAGAACTATTAGTTCAGAACGCACTTGATCAGGCCTCCATGGGAAGAACCACTATGGTAGGTACAAATAATAAACATCTAATTACTCAAAACAATGACTGCTTCATTTGTAGTACTTGTCTTGTCTAAACTAACACTTTTTTTTATAAAAATGGTCAGGTTGTTTCTCACAAGCTGTCAACTGTTAGAAATGCAGACCTCATAGCAGTTGTCAATTGTGGCTGCATTATTGAAACAGGTGCACACAACGAACTCCTCAACCGCGAAGATGGGCACTACGCGAAGCTAGCGAAGTTTCAATTCAGTTGTGAAGAACAAGTGCAGAACCCGGATCAGACTATTTCTTCTGCAGCAAGAAGCAGTGCTGGTAGACCAAGCACTGCAAGGTCAAGTCCTTCAGTTTTCCCAAAATCACCATTGCCTGATACTACTGCCCCACCACTTGATAAGTCTCACCCTGCGCCTTCTTTACCGCGTCTTCTTTCTCTTAATGCTCCTGAATGGAAACAAGGTCTTGTTGGAAGCCTCTCAGCTATCGCCTTTGGCTCAATTCAACCCATATATGCTTTAACCATTGGGGGTATGATTTCTGCATTTTTTGTTCAAAGCCACGAGGAAATGAAACATAGGATCAGAACATATTCCTTTATTTTCTCTTCCTTAGCTCTTGCTTCTATAATTCTCAATCTCTTCCAACACTACAATTTTGCCTACATGGGGGAGAAACTAACAAAGAGGATCAGGTTACAAATGCTAGAGAAGATCTTAACCTTTGAAACTGCTTGGTTTGATGAGGAACAAAACTCTAGTGGAGCCTTATGTTCAAGGTTGAGCAATGAGGCTTCCATGGTGAAATCACTCGTAGCAGACCGCGTCTCTCTGATAGTTCAAACCGCTTCTGCTGTCACAGTCGCAATGATCATGGGGCTTATTGTGGCTTGGAAGCTTGCACTTGTTATGATAGCTGTACAACCACTGACAATATTTTGCTTCTATATAAGAAAAGTGCTGCTCTCCACACTTTCAACAAATTTTGTCAAGGCTCAGAATCATAGCACACAAATTGCAGTAGAAGCTGTTTATAACCATAAAATTGTGATTTCCTTTGGAAGCAACAAGAAAGTTGTACAACTATTTGATGAAGCTCGAGAGGCACCTAGGAAGGAAGCCAGGAAGAAGTCTTGGCTAGCCGGGATTGGAATGGGTTCGGCTCAGTGCCTAACTTTCATGACATGGGCTTTGGATTTTTGGTATGGTGGGAAATTAATGCAGAAAGGAGAGATATCAGCAGGGGATGTGTTCAAGACATTTTTTGTATTGGTGAGTACAGGCAAAGTCATAGCTGAAGCTGGAAGCATGACTTCTGATCTTGCCAAGGGTTCTGCAGCAGTAGCATCTGTTTTCGCAATTCTTGATAGACAATCATTGATCCCAAAGGTAATTGACATTATCATTTTAGAACCTTTCTCAGATAACCAACCAATTGACCTAAAATTGAGCCAATGTGGAGAATTTATCTTTCCTAGGAAAGCCTATAAAGCAATGTCCCAAGATTCAACTAATACCATCTTATATCTTAATGCTACCTCCGGGACTTAATATAACATCTACTTAACTAATTTCAGTAGATTAAAGAAATTTGTTAAATTAGCTATTTGTCAAAAAATTGTGTTAATTTCCCTAAAATACCCTCTTAAATCATTTGCATTGAAACTACTCCTTGATGCAAACTTCCTTAACACGTGTTATCAATGGGACAGTTTGGCAAACAATGATAAATATAGGCAAACAAAATGGATTGAGGTCTTATATTTAAGGTTAAATCGAACTCCCAACTAGCTTTTATATTAGGGACCAGAGATAGTATTACTTTTCTTAACTTATATGTAGCCTAACTAACTCCATATTGTACTTGTTTGAACAGGGTGGAAATGGCATGAATGGGAGTAAGTTGTTGAAAATGAGAGGAAAGATAGAGATGAAGGATGTTGATTTTGCATACCCAAGCAGACCAGGAACTCCAATACTGAGAAAGTTTTGCTTGGAGGTGAAGTCAGGAACAAGTATAGGAGTAGTAGGGAAAAGTGGGAGTGGAAAATCCACAGTGATAGCTTTAATTCAGAGATTCTATGATGTTCAGAGAGGGTCCATAAAAGTGGATGGTATAGACATAAGAGAACTAGACATTCAATGGTACAGGAAACACACAGCACTGGTTAGCCAAGAACCTGTAATCTACTCAGGAAGCATACGAGACAACATCTTATTTGGAAAGCAAGATGCAACAGAAAGTGAAGTTGTGGAAGCTGCAAGATCTGCTAATGCTTATGACTTCATTTCGTGAGTTCTCTACTTTTTATTTATTACCGTATAAGGTAAAATTCTATGAAATTTCCTGAACTTTCGCACATGTATAAATAACCCACTAACTTTTAAAAATTGATGATATAAAACTCCCTAAAGTTTTGTCTTTGTGCAAATAATTGCCATCAATTACCATTGTTTCACTAATATGTTCTTGACAAAATATGCCCAAACAATCCTCCTTAAACTTTGAGTCATGTGTAGATAATCCCTCTGAATTTTAAGTCATGGGCAAATAAATTTTCTACTATGTTATACTACTTCTTGTCCCTAATTTAAGAACTAGTTATGGATTAGATTTGGTCCTAAATATAACACTTCAATCCACTTTATCTCCCACATTTATCATTTTTTTTGTACACGCTAAGAGAGTATTTTTTAAAAAAAAAAAACCATCATACATTTTTTACAAGTAACTAGTTTAACTAATTTTTTTTAATCTATCCAAATTAGTTAAGTAGATTTTATACTAAGAACCAAAGGGAGGTAGTACTCCCTCCGGTTCTAATTATAGAACAACATTTGACAGTTGATATTGGTCCTAATTATAGGACAAAATTCTAATTTTTGTCAATTTCTTCTCAAAATACCCCCTATTGATACTTTCTCTAATGCTTGCATCTCATTAATGTCACACACACCTCAATTCTACTGTTTTTTTTAATAAAATAATTTTGAGCAATTTTTGTCATATTTTTCCTAAATCAACCCTACTAATACTTCCTCCACAATAATTTATTTAATAACACGCTTATATTCTATCAAGTGAGAGATTTTACTTTCTTTTTTTATTTTTAAATGAAATAACTTTAAGATTTCTTTAAAAATATGTTCCTGTAACTATCCGTCCGAAGTGATTGATTTTTTTCCTAAAAATAACCTAATAAAATATTAATTTCATAATCTTTTTTCCTTGGCTAAAAAAAACCTTTTATTTGTATTATGCCCAATTAAATAGATGTCTTCTTGATAGAAAAATTTTTTCTTTGAAAAACTCCATGGAAAAAATATATAAAAAAATATTTCTATACATTTAAAATTCAACTTTAAATCTACAAACTAGCATTCATGATAGTAAGAAATCATTTTAAATCTATAAAAAAAAATCATTTTTAACAAACTAGCATTAGACACATAAAAGGTGATTATGTAGACTTTGCAGATGTGTACATAAGGAAAAAAAACAAATACTATCACTACAATAGGCTGGATTTCATCACATCAAAGACTAAAATAGTGTCTTTATGGAGCACATAGGAGCTTCTCATAAATGCCTCAACAACCCTGAACTTTCCTAGATCTTATATACACTTACTGATCAATCTTGAACATGCAGCTACATCAACAAAGAATACATCTAAAATTGCATCAAGCTTCATGCATCAAAAAAGTAGTGTCATCCATGTTTGACTTAATTGAAAGACCTTTTATTCCACATTTGGAGGGATCATTCCACCATGGTGCAAAGCTAATGTTGTTCTCATCCCCTTCTTGAACGTGAAAAAACCGAGAATCAACTGGATGCCATTTTAAACTTTAAATAAGAGCATTTTAAGAAAATAAATATGATTAACTAATTTAACTACTATCCTCAATTCCCCCAAAATTAGGTAAACATGTCATATAATTAGGACCGAAAGGAGTATTATTTGGTGAAGTAGCAGGGACAAATTGTTTGTTTTTATTTATGCAGGTCACTGAAAGATGGGTACGAAACAGAATGTGGAGAAAGAGGAGTACAACTATCAGGAGGGCAAAAGCAGAGAATAGCAATAGCAAGAGCCATAATTAGAAACCCAACAATACTTCTGCTAGATGAAGCGACCAGTGCCCTAGACGTTGAAACAGAACAAGTTGTACAAGAAGCACTTGACAGGGTAATGGTTGGTAGAACTACGGTGGTGGTGGCCCACAGGCTTAACACCATTAAAGAGCTTCAATCAATTGCCTATGTTTCAGACGGAACGGTTGTTGAACAAGGTACGTATTCACAGCTTTGGCACAAGAGAGCCGCTTTCTTCAACCTTGCTATCCATCAAACTTAGGTTTCATGCTTCGGCCCAAATAGGCTTTCATAATATTGAGCTTTGTATGGTTTCTACCCCAATATTGCAAATGGGCTAGAATAAGTGTGTGATGATGAAGACGTGGTCTGGGTCCAGGGTGGAATCAAAAATAGTGTGATCTTTGTATGTAATGTAACGCCGCATGATCTGGTGAGGTAATATATGTATTAGCTATTAAGTTTTGTGGTGTTACTTTTATCTACAAAATTTTAAAAAGAAAAATCATGTAAGAAAAAGATATGAAAGTTGTGGTGAAAATGAATGAGTAACACTTCCATCTAATATGTATTAGTACAACTCAGTCTTTAAATTTGTAACTCGGTTAAAATAACATCTATAATCTTTTTCCTTCCATTTCATAAATTAATTGTTGTCATACATAACGCTCCTTGGGTCATCAATTAGTCATCCTACGTGGCAAAAGTCAAATTATAATAAGTGGGGGGAAAGTGGAGAGTAAGGAAAGTGGACACATTCGTCTCTCAGACTTCAAGGTTCTTATGCTTAATGAGAATCTTGAGGAAAAAACTTTCTACTCCATATGTAAGGGAGTATGATCAGAGTGACCTAGAGTTGGTCAGACTATTACACTGAGGCTTTGTTAAAACTTGATTGAACCTAAGAATTATAATAGTGGAAAATCTTAAATGAGAAGTTGGGGACCGAGTAGTTTGGGGACCTCGCTGGGTACAACGTGAGAGAAAGGTGAAATCATTCACCTTCTGAGTTATTTCACTTTTCATTAAAAAAAATATATAAATGTCAGATATGATAATAAGGTGTGACAAGAAGGAGATTAAAGTTAAGGAAAATCGTTCTTGCCCTAAACGAAGTTCTTCATATAAGTAAAATTATTTTTTACTTGAATGATTTCTAGTATAGTACTGGGTTAATTTTCAATTTTGCCAGCAAGTTTTTGTACAAGAGATGTGGGTATCCAAAAGCTTTTTTAGGGTTAATTTCACCCCGAAACACAAAAAAGAAGTAAAGTTGCCTTCTTAAAAAACTGACATGGACTGTTAACAATTTTTTAACAATTAAAGGTAACATTGTCTTTTCAACACTTTCAAAAAATTGATCCAGAAAAAACCCTACATGCCCGGAGCTCTACAATAATTTCTTCCAATAAAAATGGACCTTAACCTTATAGTATTTTAATAAATATTTTCCACCATGTAGAATTTTAGTAATTTCTTTACTGTTTGTAGTATTTTATTACAAAAAACCATTGTTATACCCATATACTTCATCCGGTCCTGAACCTAAGATATATTTAGGAAGTTGAAATATTTATCCTTATTAAATACTCATTCTCTCTCATATTTTATACTCATTATCTCTCACACTTTTTATATATTCTCTCTCTTATACTATTTTCATAAATAGGGGTATATATGAAAAAAAAATGGCATTTTTGACACACTTATTGCTTTTAACTACCTGTTTGTTTTGCGTAATCAAGGAAAAAATTGTTTATAGATAGAACTAGAGGGAGTATTACATACCCTTCATATTTTATTTAGATAGTTTAAACTGAATTTTTTTATTTTTACAATTTTGCAAAAAAATATATATTAATGCGTTCAAAATTTAAAATAACCCTGTTTTGATGATGGAGAATGACCCTGTTAGACTTGTTTTGATATTTGTATGATTGCTATGTAATGTTATCCAGTTATATTCGAACAAAATAAAAATAATCTTTTAGCTACCAATTTTTTTAAAAAAATAATTATTTTTAGAACAAAATACTCTTATCGTCCCTCTGTTTTGTCTTAATTACACAGACCTTCCATCTATTTTGAAAACTCATATAGACCTCCTTTAAAATTAAAATCTATGTTACACAAACATACCTTATATTTTTAGATTTTATTTTCATCTTCTCAAACCACTAGTTGACCTTAAATTTTAACTTTTAGACTTTTGATTTTATCAAAATACTCTCTTTAACATTAGAATTATCTAAACATACACACACACACACATTTAGGCCAAAAAAAATTATACCACCAAATTTTAATTCTAATAGATTTTTTTAAATTACTAATATATTAAAAATTTATTAATTTTGAGATTATAAAATTTATAATTTTAATTTTCACCATATCTATTGAAATTTATTTATTTTTAATTTCTTAAATGATTATGTGTGTGTGTATCAAAACACATTTTTTCTATCAAATGTAATAAACTATATAGGTTTGAGAGGTTGTATAAGTCATTTAAATTTATAATTTCATATTTTTTTCTACAAATATTTAAAAAACTTACTCAAATTTTTAAAAGTTGTGTGATATTTACAAGATGTTAATTTGGAATTTAGTATTAATGGCAAATTAGTAAATAAATTTTTTTATATAAATTTTAATTAAAAAATGTACTTTTAGAATCTTTTTAAATATTTTTTACGGAGTTAACAATTCGAACTTAAATGTATGTTCTCAAAATAGAGGGAGAAGTCTGTGTAATTTAGAAAAAATAAAAGGGATGTTAGTTTATTTTACTCTTATTTTTATTTAAAAATCATTATTTGAGATATCATAAATCTGTATTGCTAAAATTTTGTATAAAAAATGTTAATTTTATTGTTATGATATGCTCTTTTTTCTAATCATTGCCATGAACACTGAAATTGGTTCTTAGGAAAATAACAAGGAAAAAACTAATTAAATATGTTTGAATTTTCTAAAGGGAAAATTTCACTGCACCTTCACCATACCAACTTATGCCTCTAAAAGTTTATTGAAACTTTATTATATTCCCATAGACCATAATAAAATTAAATTTTATAGGAGAAAAGACAATGGTGCCTTCATTTATCTTTATTAAAAAAGGATCAACCCTCACTAGAGCTCCAGTGATCGGCGAGGCGGCGACCAAAACTCCAGCCATGGCTGTCAAACGGATACCGGCGCCCTTGTGGCCAACACCACCCAGTCCCCTAAACTCCAGCTCTAGTAGAGTTCTAGCCACCAGAGACATTATTTCAAATGAATGTGCCTCAAATAGCACCGGTGACAGCAACCAGAGCTTGAACCATGGTGGTTTAACAGAAACCGACGCTCTTGCGGTGGTCACTGAAACTCCAGGGTCATTAGAGACTTTATTTCAAATAAAGGTGACCAAAGTTGGGTTTGAAACCATGATCCCTTGGCACACCAACAGGAAGGTGAACACTGAGCCATTCAAACATTTTGATTACATGGCGCAAATAAAATTATACGTGGCAAAGCAAATGTAATTGTCCAAGTCTGCAAAAACAAGTTGAGTAAGGAGATTTGCAAAAAAAATTAGACTATTAAGAAGAAATATAAGGGAATTTAAAACTACCATAATTGCATGAACAAATCCAGTTGACCAAAAAAAAAGATTTACATGAACAAATAGAATAAGATGATTTACAACGAAAATTAAACTATTAAAAAGAAACGCAAGTGAATGTATAACTCCCATAATGAACACAAAATTAAAATGCCATTTTGATTGTTTTCAAAGATTTGAGAAAATAAAGATAATTAACTTCTTTAAAAATCATTTTGAAAGATTAGTTTTATGGAACAACCTAAATTCTTTATGCTCATACATAAGAGATTCTAACGCCCAACCAAAGAAAAAATTAAGCAGTTGTTTGTGGAAAAATTTTTGTGAGTTGTATTTTAAATAATTAGAAACGTGTGGTTAATTATTTTTAATTTTTTTTTCCTTATTCTTTTATATTATAGGGAAAAAGATAGAAAAAAAAACTTTAAAATTACAAAATCCCAAATCAGATTTGTTACTAGGAAGGGATTGATAAAGGAATAATAAAACTTGATAAACAATTCATAACTCATTTTTTGGGAAATGCCTTATTTAGAATTTTGTAATTTTAAAATTCTTTTTCTATCTTTTTCCCTATAGTCTATTTTCTCTTCGTTAAAATTTTATAATTATGCTTTTCTAATTTTTTTTTTAAACTCAATTCATAAAGATTTTTTCTCCCCTCGTTTTCCCACCAAATCCCTTCTACCAAGCAGCCATAAGAGTTTTAAATCTTGTAATACCCCGAATTTTGGGATTAGAAACTTTGGAATAAGCCTAAATTGAATGGACTACTAAGCCCCGATTTAGTAGATGTCCCAAATCTATTATCTAATGTTCCTTATATCTTTGGAGCATTAAAGAAAATAAAATGGTTAATTTTAAAGAAAGTGATTATGCTTACAGTGAAATCGCCTATAAGGCAGTGAGTTTGTTATATGATTTTGTATGACCAAATGATGAGCAAAAATTATGAAATTTTACAGGGTGAAATTAGACATCCTACGCTTTAATTTTATAGGTCATATGACTCAATTAGAGCTATATAAAAAAATATATGAATTTTTGAAGTTAGCCCAGAAAAAGATATGAATTTTTGAAGTTAGCCCAGAAAAACTGAAAAATTGGAAAGTTCCAGTTTTGGAAGCTAAAACACAAAACTATATTTTTCCATTTTTCTTCATATTTTTTGCCAGAACCAGAACTGGTATTAGGAGTTGGATTTTCATAAAATAAATATTTTCATTCGATTCAGTGGATAAAAATAGGTGGGGTTATAGTTGGGTTGTCAAGGGTATTTCTGTAATTTTACAGTGGATTTGGTAATTTCGAGCCCGAAAATGGATTCTTTGGATGAAAATAAGTCAGAATAGCCTTAGTCAAAATTTTGGGAAAACATATCATCAAGCCGGGTATCCCGAGGCCATTTTAGTAAATTTTCACCATAGACTAATATAACCACAAAAAATACTATGGAAGAGTTTGAAATGATACTTGGATAGGTTATGACCTATTTCTTGTATATTTAATATTTTAGGACCGAGTCGAGAGCCTGAATGACACGCTTTTTGAGACACCGTTAAACAGAGGATTATAAAGTGTTGAGGTAGGGACATTATCCTTCAAACACTATGCCATAGTTATGTGATTGAGTGGTTGCCATTGTTTTTAAATGCACTTCATTAATCAACATGTTTTGCCTAGAGATGGGCCAATAGTGCCAGAGGCACTTATACTGAAGTTGGTGGAAATCCAACCGGTGCAAAATAGTGGGGATGGGCCCTACTCAAGTATACATGTAGATGATATGTTTATAATGATCATTAATTGGTGCATACATGGCGCATATTATATCTGCTTTTCGCATTCTTTATGAATGATAGCATGTCTCTACGAGGATTATTTGGAATCTCACCCTATTTTTAAACAAATAGCTCAGCGGGTACCAGTGGGACAAAGGGCAAAGACGTTGACGTCGGAAAGTGAGTGGCATGTGTCTCGAGGTGAGATCTAGAATGTGGTTATAATTTAACCTATGTTTTGTCATTTTGAGAAAATTGTAAATATTAAGTTTCCGCTGTATTTTCTGTTTATGTCGACGAACGATATCGGAATTGTAAACGAATATTTTTATCATTATAATTGTACTTTTCTGTATGCCAATTGAATTCCATCTTTATTACTCTTCGATTATCGAAATAGAAACGGGTGTTAACAATGGAACCTCAAACATGCGGCTTGCAGGGAATTCACCAAGAAGATCAAATGGGCTACCTTATATGGTTATATCTGCTGGGATATATGGATCTCTAGGTGCTTGAAATTATTCGGGGGAAGATATGGTAGGGGATTACAGGAACACAAATTCAAGTTTATTCCATGCTAGTTAGGATCAAGACCTTGTCTCACATTGCCAATTCTACAATCATCAGACAGTGCCGAATATGGGTGAGGTGATAAGACGATCAGGCTACATTAATCTAGAAGTGGATGGTTTTGTCTTGGACTCTGGACATATTGGATGTGGTGGTGTTATTCGAGGAGATGAAGGCGAATGGATTGGTGTTTACATGTGCAAGTTGACCTCAGTTCCCTCAACCATTGCAGAGATCATTACTATAATTCAGGGACTTCATATATGTTGGGACAAAGGATTCCAAAATGTTATACTATTTGCTGACTGTATTGAAGCTATTAGTTTATTAACGAGGGGTTGTGATTACAGTCATCCCTTCTATGATATTGTTAGTAATACCAGCCTGTGGTTATCTAAAAACTGGCAGGTGTTAATTTGTCACATACCTAGGGATAACAATACACTTACGGACTATTTAGCTAAGTCTGCCCATAATATTGTGGGCAATTTTATTTTTCTTGATCATCTACCACCTTATTATCAGGAGACGGTTGTTGATGAAAGATGATGGTTCCTTTTTAGGATCTTTAATTGTAATTCGCTTTAAGCGTGAATGAATTCCAGTTTCTATTCAAAAAAAAAAAGTGAGGTACAAAAATATAATTAGTAGATTAGTATGAGTCTCAATGAATATTGGTGCCTATTCCATTGGGCGGGAGAAAGGTGTCTCCATTGATTTTCCTCTCTATTTACTCTATATTAAATGTATCTATCATTAGATTAACTTTTTAATGCCTAAGATTTAAAAATATGTAAAGAATATTATTATAATAAAAATCGACTATGATAAATCCCAACCATTAAAAATTAATCTAATAGTAGATACATTCAATAGAGAATAAATGAGAAGGAAAATCATTAGAAATACCCCTCTTCCCTTCCCCATTGTACCTCAAATATGAATATTTTTGGTTTGTTGGTGTGTCACACTTTACTTTTTATTGTCAAATTAAATGTCCATTTTGTTGGGGAAAAAAATTCAAAGGTCTATTTTAGCTCATAAAACTCATGTTTTAATTTAATTTCCTAGTCTTATTCCTTTTTAAAAAATTTCTGTGCCGTGAAGTCATTTTCAGTTTTCAGCAATTTTCCAATTGAAAATAGAACACCGTCTTTTCTGATTAGGCACCCATGGGGTGCTGGCCAGGATCGAACCTGGATTGTGAGGCACTTAGGCCTCAAGCCGTGCCATCTGCGCCATAGTGCGCTGGCAATAGAACACCGTCTTTGAAACGCCATTTTACGTTCACTTTTTGACTGTGGAAAAACTTGTAAACGGTGTCGATTGAAATGATTGAGGTGCTTTGTCCAAAAAAAAGAAGAAATGATTGAGGTGCGGTGAGAAGTCCAATGAAGCTTTTACATTACTCCTCCACTCCTATTTACAAGTGTAGCGAGAAGAAAAGACCCCTCTTTACAAATTTTGGAAAAATTACATTCGATCCTAAGAAAGAAAGGAAATTAAAAAATGATCCCTTGAAACTATAAAATAAAAAAATGGTTCCATTGACAACTCTACGAGTAGGTCATTGACAACTCCATGAGCGGGCATTTATAACTTTATGATACCATTTTTATATTTTACGATTTTAACGGACCATTTTTTCAGTTTTCTTTTTTTTTAGGACTTGAGTGTAATTTTTTCTTAAATTTTTCATAAAAATACTCCTCTTTTATTATTGTGTTCATTTTATTCTCGTATAATATAATGTAAGAAAAATTTCCCTGCACCCCCACTGGAGACATTTAACATTAAAGAGCTCTAAAACTATATGAAACTTTACTGCACCCCTAAGATGAAATTGAAATTAAGTTTTTTGGTAGAAAAGATATTTATACCTTTATCTGGTATATGATCGAGGTAGTCTTATAAATTCTCACATGTATCTTATAAATACACATATTTGACTTGTAAATTCTCACATGTATCTCACAAATAGTTGTATTCTTGTGAATATGCTCCTTGCCTTGTACATGATCAAAATGATATTGTAATTTCACTTATTTGTCTTATAAATAAGCATATT
This sequence comes from Inga leiocalycina, assembly GCA_963242795.1. Taxonomy (NCBI): domain Eukaryota; kingdom Viridiplantae; phylum Streptophyta; class Magnoliopsida; order Fabales; family Fabaceae; genus Inga; species Inga leiocalycina. Next base: position 64,700,551 of record OY725320.1, read on the forward strand.
TGACTTGTAAATCTTCACATGTATCTTGTAAATAATCATATTTGACTTATAAAATAAAGTAAGGACATAATTATTTTTTCACCCATAAATTATAATATCAGTTTAGTCATAGGGTTGCAGTGAAATGTCAAAAAGTTTTGGGAGCTGTTTGATATTAAATGGCTAAAGAAGAGGTCATTGAAATTTTCCCTATAATGCATATTCAATAGGAATATAATTGAAAAGTTATTGAATTTTATGGTTGAATTAATTAAATTTAATATTTTTTTTGGTTGGTGTGAAATATGCTAGACATGACTTATAAATAGGATCAAAGGAGTATATTCAAAGATGTTAGCACCAATACTAATATCTTGGATCCAATTGATGACATTCTAGAATGTCCACGGGTAGCACCCTTAAAAAGTTGGAAAAAGTTAAAAATGAAGAAGCTTTTGGCCCTAAATATAAATTATTTAGAGAGTTGTTAATGATTATTTTTCAATTTTACCTTGTTAAAAAAAGAGAAAGAGGTGATGAGGGAAGGAATGATTATTAAAGAGAGAAAATTTTGATAAGGGCAAATTTGAAAATTTTTATCAATTTAATATATATTTAATGACTTAATTATCATTAATTGGCTTATGAGAATTAGTTAAAAATAACTTAAATACAAAGTTTAGATTATACTATTTTCTTTATTATTATGGTTATGTTTGGAATTGATTTTGTGGGATAAGCCTTACATGATTGTTGATATGCACGATGTTTGAATTGATACTACTTGAGTGTTTTGAAATGAAAATATGCTTGAACATATGATTGAACAGATTATTATGGGATTTGACGATTCATGAGGAAAAAAGGAGAGGGTTTATTCTCTCTTTTAAGGCGGTGTTCCTACTACTGGGATCTTCATGATCCTTTTTGGGTTTGATCTTAGTTCCTTTTGAATCTGGTGGCTTCTTGGTGCTCTAATTTGTGGTGTTTTACTTCTCACTTTCTTCTGGATGACATCTTCTTCCATTTGGCGTCTTCCCTGGTGCCATCTTGCTCATGTGCAATTCTGTCAGGACCACTACTTGTTTGCTAAGGTTCTTTCCTCAAGATTTATTCATGTCAGCAAAATACAATCCCTAATCTCACTGCAATTGGAACTTCAAGGTCGAGTTTTTATCACTCAACATCATGGTCCTCTGCAAAGAAATAAGAAAATATTTGATTCGAATCGCGTCTGAGGACACTGTCCTTAAGAGATATTCCGCAGCCCCCTCAGTAAATAAGAAGCGGCATCTCCCTAGGATTAAATGAACCCTTCCTATTAGGATACAGGGCGGCAGAACTGGTGAAAGATAAGGTAACACAGTAAGAGATTACTGAGGCTTCTATTTCTCTGCTTCCAAATGGTGTCACAGTTGGGGTACTTATAAACAATGAATCAATGCCTTGAAGTTGTGCCTCTTGAAGACTACACCTCTTCAATTGGAAAGTCATAACTATCTATTAAATTCATGAACCATATTGATTCATGAAGCAACACAAATCCCTATTTTCATAAGAACATAACTTCTCAAAACACATCTCTTCATTTAAACACATTCCATAATATTGGAGAGACTCTTTCTTTGACACACCCATATGCAATATTTACAACAATCCCCCACATGTGTCAAAGAAAACACACCATTTGTTGAGTTACACCCATGGATATAACCATTGTATCTAGTGGTTCTTTGGACTATGAACTAGACCTAGACCGATAACACATGATACACAAAGATGTCAGTGGTCCTATGAACTATGAACTCTCATCTCTTGACGTGTATCAGAGACATTAAGAGTTAGATTATATCCTAACATTTCCACTGTTAATAGTGGTTTTGCGCGTTATGTCGGCCATGCGCGTGCCTGATGCATAATGAATGCTCTAGAGATTTTGCCAAGATCTCATAGGAGCGGCCACACTCCACATTCATAGAGGTGATTTCATTTAACTTTGTCCCTGCACTATACACACTGCCTCATTGAACTATGAAATCATTAAGAGTTTTGCTCAACCTATAATAATGCAGTCTAGCACATTTAAAGTATCATAGGAAGGGACGTAAAATATTTGTGCTAGTCAGAACTAATGAATGACTTGTTCTTACCCAGTGAACCTTCTTCATGGGATCACCAATCACAAAGGATAGGTTGCCATCGTTGTCAATTAATAGTCGGCTTTAGTCCCATTCCTCTTAACATTTCAATAATCATTTTCCTCTCAAGGGGTTTTGTTAACGGATTCGATAGGTCTATTATTCACCTCACCAAATCGATTGAGATAAGTCTACCATAATTCTTAAGCGCTTATTTATATCATATCTCAAACGATTTTCACTTACATCATTGTTCTTTCTACAATGGCTATTACCATTTGATAATCACATATCGTGGGTGTTTGGCCAAGCTTAAATAAGGGCTTATTTAAAAAATAAGCCCGAATCACGCAAGTCGAGAAAAAACTCCTCTCACATACTTACCTCGTATACTGTGAATCACGAATTATAAGCACGTTTTGGACAAAAATAAGCCATTCCAAACACACACATCATCGACGCTAAGAGTCAGTTTCTTATGAAAATATTTGTTAAGAGGTTTTCAACATTCTTAGCACTTCACCCATTTTCAGAGTAATCGACTTTGACTCATGTAATATTTTACTTTTATCACCACTGATGGTCAATGATAACCATTGGATTTTCACACATATATTGAATTTTAGTTACCATCCGTGCATATCAATACAACGGGAATCCACTATACATGATGCCATCATTTATGACATCTCTTAACTATTTCTTTCTCTTCAATTAGAGTTTATAAATGCTCAATCTCCACATATCATCTGCTATATCACAGGATTAACATTTATCGATGCTACAAATTTTTAACAATTTGTGCATACATTGATTGAGCTTTAGAATCATCTCAAGTAGTATCATAAGGAATATTCATATAATGGTTCTCAGAACCAATCTTTAGAAGACATTTCTTATTTATTTCCTTATGATTTAAACATCCAAAATCATATTAATTCTCTCATGCTTTCAAGTGCATAACATGATATTTTTGACCATGCATGCCATGCATTCACTTTAAAGTTCAATATATGTTCACAATATACCAAGATAAATACATATCCACAAATCATGAAAATTTAAATCACCCTTATCTAAATACTAGATAAATAATTAAATTTCCATATCACTACCATAATGCTTATTTAAAGCTATATGCAAAATTTAATAATTCACATTACAAGATTCACTCTTCACAGCAAATACTAAAACCTTCATCAAATTAATTTTAATTATAACCCACATCTACATGATTTTATAATTTTTCAATATATCAAAATATATATTTTAAAGTGCCCCCTATAAGATACTCTATATCTTACACAACCCCACACTTTTAAATATTTCAAAAAATATCTCACAACTTTTCAATAGTAATTCTAATTAAATTAGAATACCACCATATAATTCTCTTCCATTCTAATTAAATTAGAATTTTAATCATAATAGTCGAGTACATGAGCATATCGCATGTCTCAACAATTTCAAGATTCCCAAGTTTGTTTTTCAAACCAAACTAAGCAACCTCGTAAATATGAACACTTCAAATATATAATATCTATTATCTTAAATATAATCTTATAAAAATATAATAACATAACAAGCAACAATTACTTATTTCCAGCATAAAATTTCCAGTCCCCAAAACATTTTCTCCATATGATAATAGATTATTATCCTCACTTAACTAATTTAATATGTATCAGATCCCCATTGAAATAAAAGGAGATATAATAGGAGATTAGCATAATTCAAGGAGAAATAATAGGATATTAACAAATATTCAAACCAAACTAAATTAATAAATTCACGAGATGAAATAAGATTTTTAGTAACTACCCCATTAATCAAATTAATATATTTATTAACTAAAGATAATCAAACTTTCAACGGATGTAAATTCACCGTGCAAGTAATCAATAATTAGCATAAATAATTAAATAACACATTGATTTCTATGGGTAAATCAATACTAAAAAATAGGCACATCAAATATTGAAAGCAATATCCACATTATTAATTTTTAATATATGCCCACCAATACTAATATATATCTATATATATATATATATATTTATATATTTATTTATATATATTGTTAATATTCTAATCTAGATGATGCGCACCTTATTGCGGTTTGATCACAGCAAAGAAATATGACTCTTTCTTCTTCATCGGAGAATTTGCGGTTGCCAACGGACGTACTCCTCCTTCGTCAAAGCGTTCCAAAGATAGTTTCTCTTTTTTATTAGACTTGCAGCCTTCTTTTCTGCCTGATCACAGTGCCCTCACAATCTCTTTACCACAAAAAATAAAATAATCCGGTTGAAGGGAAATTAGATATTTATTCATTATAGTACTGATCATGACCCGCCTTAATCATAGGCTTATTTTTAATATATTTTTATCAGATACAATAAGACCCAATTTTCACTCCCTCCATTATCAATTATCATCGGACCAACATATATATATATATATATATATATATAAATATATATTCTAAGACAACCATCTTTGCTTCGTTTATCATGAAGCACCCCAGAATTGGGTAATATACCTTCATCTTCTTCTTCCTCCTCCTTTCGATTTGCCTGTTTCAACATATCAAGGCTCCTTTTCCATTGATGTTAATGGTGGAATGTTCAAAAGAACAAGATAGACAGTATATATGGGCAACGATTTCGTGAAAGAGCTAAGGCAAAAGTTAAATCTAAATTCCTTGACTTTGAAACCAAAACTTTCAAAAATAATCTGAAACCAAACAAAGTTATTAACTTCAATGCGCAACAGTGAGCGTTTTTGGGACCTCCATGATATTTATCCATTAGGATGGTGACGGCGTCATCGCAAACGTAATTCCCTTCCTGTCCCAATGTCCCAAAACTTTTATATATATTCAAATCAGAAAGCAAATGACCAAAGAGGATCTATGATGTTCAGTATGAATTAAAATCGAAGACCCCCATCTTCTCGCCTGCAAACACCTTTTCAAAACCCAAAACACTTGTATCATCCAGGAAAGTAACAATCTTTCTAAATGATGCAATATTCATTCCACCATAAAATCTGAGCGCATCTCATAAATTATTTCATGAAATTAAAATAAATGGGGTAAAACTGAAATAAAACTTATCTTATTTTCTTTGCAATCTGCCAAATGAATTTGAGAAAACTCGATCACGATGCACTCATAGTAAATAGGAAATATCTCTTAAGATTGTAGGCAAAATCTGCAAAGAAATAAGAAAATATTTGATTCGAGTCGCATCCGAGAACACTGTCCTTAAGAGATATTCCGCAACCCCCTTAATAAATAGGAAGCGGCAGAACTGGTGGAAGATAAGGTAACCCAGTGAGAGATTACTAAGGCTTCTATTTCTCTGCTTCCAAATGGTGTCACGGTTGGGGTATTTTTGGACAATGAATCAATGCCTTAAAGTTGTGCCTCTTGAAGATTACACCTCTTCAATTGGAAAGTCATAACTATCTGTTAAATTCATGAACCATATTGATTCATGAAGCAACACAAATCCCTATTTTCATAAGAACATAACTTCTCAAAACACATCTCTTCATTTAAATACATTCTATAATATTAGAGAGACTCTTCCTTTGACAAACCCATATGCAATATTTACAACATCCTCACTATGTTATTCGCTTCTTATCTGCGGAGGATTGTTAGTTTATTCTCGATCACGGATTATGGCTTCTGCAATGTTTTACATTAGTGGTCTTCCCTTGGAATCCTGACTTATCGTTTTTTCAACTTTCTTTCTCACACTTTACTGCTTGGATCCAAGTTTTTGGCCTCCCTATGGAGTTGTACACCATAGAGGTAGCTCAATTCCTTGCCTCCAAGTTTGGTTTCCTTCTTAAAGCTAATTTATCGTCTCAAGATTCATATGATGGGTTTCGCTTCAAAGTGGCAGTTTATGGTTCTTCATGGATTCCATGCTTAGCTTGTCTCATATCATGCTTCCTTCTGGTAAGCCTCTTCCTCTATCTTTCCTAGTTGAGCATGTTGCCTTTCTGTGCTTCAGTTGTGGCGGTGTAGTTTTGCATGAGGTTCACTATGGCAAGTCGATGGTTACAACATCTCCACATCAGCAACTCTCTAGTCCACAATCTGTCCACATTCAAAGGGTTGGTTCCAATTACTCCTTTCGGCAAGATGTGGGCCCTTGGGTTTGATTCCTTGAGCCTAAACCTCCTACTTCGGATTTGAACTCAGAGGATTCGGATCCTTCCTCGGGTGCTACGCTTTCTCGGCCTTGTTCTGTTCATGTCTCTGGCCCTAATCCATAATCCGCTCTCCCTGCTTCCAAGCAAAAGGGAGCAGTTCTTGCTTCTAGTTTGGTTAAGTGAACAAAGTTGGTTACTTCATCTTTTAAGGCGATAATTAAATGCCACTTACATCGATTTGAAATGGGTTTCCTTAATAATGACTCTCTCTGACTCTGTTTGCATATGTGTCTTTATTTGGCCTTCTCCAACTCACAAACTTTGTCACATCTTGAAGCCATGCCTTGCCATGATTTGCCTTCTACTGTGCTTAGGGTGGTTCATTTCTTCACTGTCTCTCAAGGGCACCGATAATCACTTCTTACGTGTTCTATGCGAGGCTCTGTTTTCTCTCAGTCCCCTCTGCTTGCTATATATTCTCGAAGATTGGAGTTGCTCAGTACGCTCAAGCCTTTGAGTCCTCACGTGATAGATCATCATCATTTCTCCTTCTTCTCTGAGCATGTCTTTTACTTGTTTCTCCATCATTAGCGACATGTTGGCCATATGATTCTGTGAATATCTACTGGTGATATCTTTTTCTTCATCAATCCAACTGTTGGAAAGGATGTCCCTCATCTTTCAATGGAACGAACCATTCTTCGTGCTAGTTCAGTGGCCTGGTATGATGCTCCTTATGAGTGGTTTCACTAGTTCTATAGTATCATGCATGGTCATGGTTTTCAGGAACCATGATGGGAACTTCTCATGTGTTTTGGGTTCTTAGTCAAGCTTCCACTTGCCTCTGTCATCCAGCAGTTTGAGCTCGTATCCCATATCTGCGGATCTCTTATCCTCATGAGATTGACCAATCTTTATTGGTTCACAATAGAGCAAACTCCACCTACATGCTTCTCAGGCTAATGATTTCTAATGATTAAGGCTCTCACAGGTGAAGAGGCACTAGAGTTTACTAATGATTTCTCTTCCACTAATGTTCCTAATGCTAGCAGCTCCATACACATTTTCTTTATTGATACAACCTTTATTGCTCATGGTGTTGGATGTCGTCGTCACCGTGGTTCTCTCTTCCCTTTCAGAAATGCTACGAGGTGTGCACCGCAGGTAACTTTGGAGTTAGGTTCTAACGAACTTTTGCCAAAAGGATTCTTTCAAATGATGCATGATCTGTGTCTCTTACCTCGGTCATAGAATGGGTAGTGCTATGGCTAAGGTTTTGCTTCTCAGGCTGATCACAAGGTTTAGGAATGGTTGGGAATGTTTTTTGAATTGTACATTTGTCGTATGCGTCTTTGGTCGCTTGTTTGTTCTTTCTTGTGGCTTGGTGCAAGGGACTCTTGCTTTATCAAATCTTGGCAAATGGAGCTTTCTGTTTGCCTTTTCTCATTTACCACGGGAAGCTTCGAACCATGTTGGTTCACCTGGGTGGCCCATGTCCTTAAGGAGATTAACACCTACTTGTTCGTTGCTCGAGCATTTCTGGTTCCTTTCGTGTGTTAGAATATATATGGTGGTTGTCTTTGCTCGACGCACGACTGCTTCATTCTACTCTCATTCCCTTTTTAGTTTGTTGCTTTCTTTCTTTTCTTTGTGTTTGTTTCGGTTTGTTGTGTGCATGTTCCTGTTCTTTCCTTTTAAGACTTGGGTTGGTTGTCTCTATCTTTGATCCTTTGTAAGCCAACCCAATGTTAGTTGTAATCGTTTTACTTTCATTTTAATGCAGTTGACTTTTTAAAAAATAAAAAAAAGAACAGATTATTATGGCTTTTATTGGAAATTATTGGGTTTCCAACCAAGGATAGTTTCACAAGCAAATAACGATTAAAGAGTGTATTTTAAAGTAACCAACTCACATTTTTTATAAAATAACTAATATAATTAATTTCCTTAATTCCTACAAATTAGTTACTACCTTATATCCCTAATACAAGGATCTACTTAACTCATTTGAATAAATTAACGAAATAAAATTAATCGGTTAATTTGAATAAATATGGCATATTCTCTCTAAAATATACACGTGTAATATTATATTATATATCAATTTATAAATTATGTAAACTAGATTGTGAGAAAAATGATAATATAGTAGATAAAATATATTAAAATATTATATTTTGGATCAAATCCAACCTGAATTAACTAGTTTAGCTCCTATATTAAGAATAAAAAGAAGCGCCTTAGAGGAAAGGAGGAGGTACAGGATATGGGTGCGTGGAAGATTATTGCTTGTTGGGAAACCCCAAACTATAGTTCTAGAAGTATTTTTACATAAGCTGAGATAAAATTCATTTTACATACTTACTTCGTACACTATAAATTTATTTCTAAAAAGCTAATCTAAACATAAGTGCAAGTCTTCGTTTTGCTTGTGTATCAAGGCATATTACTTACTTTTGCTAGAAGGAAACGATTAACGGGAAGCTCTACATTGTGTTATAATTGTAATGAACATTGACTACCCCACGCGATACACAATATGCATTAACTTTAATGCATTTTAACTAAAAATTGACCCACAACGTTATTCTTAATTATCCACTAAATGCCTATTCACTAAATTATTAGCATATTGGTGTAGATGAAATTGTCAAGATACATCTCCAATCAACACTTAATGACCAACTATATGAAATTCTAAGCATTGAAATAGAAATTCCTCCAAGTAAGGACACTCAAAAACACATCTTCTACCAAAAACACTCAAAGTCATGTGAATATCCGCACGAAGATAACACATGCTTACTTTTTCTTTTTTTTTGAATTAGTAGGACAAGAGCTAACTCTTGAGTTGTGTCATATTGACACTACAAACCAAAAGAGGTGATATTACATCAATCAATTTAGCCTAGATCGACTAACATTTGATTCAAACAACAAGTTGGTGGCACTTGTAGTAGACACAGATCAGTGTTCGCCTCCTGCGCCATTTTAACCAAATAATCTGCACACTTCAACGCTTCCCTATTTGAGTGAAATATCTCTATATCCCAACCAGAGTAAATCAACGATCTAATGTCAATGATCTCTTGGGCCAATGGATGATATGGCCCATATCCTGATATCAGTAACTGAATAGCCTCTAATGAATCTGAATGTAGCTTAACTTTGGTGAGTTTCATCTGTTTGCAGATTTGCATACCTGCCTTGATTGCTTGTAACTCCGCTGCAGTAGTGGAGGTGAACCCAATTTTCTGTTGGAAGCCTGTCATCCACATCCCATTGCTATCTCGGACAATGCCACCACAAGCAGCAATTTTATGGTTATTAACCGAACCATCTACGTCGACCCGAACATAGCCAGAAGGGGGAGCACTCCACTTAACGTCTGCTCTATCAGGAATCTGGTAGATCCGATGCTTCAATCTTCCTTGTTCTACGCCTTCCATCAGATGGTGAAGACAGCTTTGAATGATGCTACGTGGTTGTTCAGCGATACCCTCAAAGGCCTTCTTGTAATATCCTGATTTGTAATCAAGGATTAGTAGCTTCAAATGATGTAATTAATGTTAATTAAGCATATTTGAAGTATATATTGTGTAATGTGATATTAAGATCATTTGTGATGATTTAATGAGTATTATGATAATCAGGGGTAAAATGGTAATTTACCAACCGTTTGATTAGTTCTGGATGAGGAAACCCTTTAGTAATCTTAATCAATGGTTGAGATTGGAAGATCAAGGGGTGGAATCAAGTGTGGAAGGGTTTATGTGAAATCAAGGTAAGAGGAAGGAGATGATGCCAAGTGGCTAAATAAGGGCCATTGGATGAGTCAAATATTCAAACTTTCTTTCACTCTCCACTCTTAGTCGGTTTTGCATGGGGAAAGGAGAAGCAAATGATCATCACTTTTCACCAACTCATTCTCTCTCCATTTCTTCCAATTCCGGCGAGTAAGCAAGAAAGAGAAAGGAAGGGCTTGAATTATAGGTGAGTGTTTGACTCTAAATGCTCACTTTGCTTTCATTAAAGTTGTTCAAATGTTCAAGAACTATACTTCCATGTTTTCAGACTTGGGATTGGTGGTGTGAGGAAACTAGAGGAAAATTTGAAAGTGGAGGAATCCAAGTTCTGAATTCAGCAAGTGAAAGAGGTGAGTTTTTGATGAAGTTTGATGTGAATGTTATGGTGTTTGCTTAATCAACGAGAATTCTGGAAATTAGACCTAATTATGATGTTAAATGAAGGGTAGGTTTTGGTAAGAGTGTCACTGTTCATTTGGTCAGTTTTGACACTTGGGAGTGATTAGAAATTGATTGGAAGTTGAATAAGGGAAATGTGTTAAGTTGTGGTTTTGAGTGGTTTGGTGATTAGAGATGAGATTCTGTTAATGGAGTTGAATTTTGGTTATTTTGAGTTACCAATGGGTTTATGGTGAAGTTTTAGATGAGAATGGGTAATGGTATGAGTTATAGGACCATTGGAATTCATTTGGTGAATTCTGGTAAATCCTATCAGCTGCTGCGTTTTGGGTATCTGGTGTGAATTCTCGAGTGAGAGAAGAACTCACTCGAGCACAGGATGAACGTGCTCGAGTGAGCATGTTTGTGCTCGAGTGAGGGTGCTTTTTGGTACCGCGGGTGAGTGTCTCAGGAGATACTCGCGGGAAGATTGCCAAGAGTGCGCCTGGCACTCGCGAGCATTGAGGGATCACTCGCGAGCACTGGAGTTGTGCTCGAGTGAGGCTGTTGCCTGGGAGTTGGGGTGCTCTCGGGTAGACACTCGCTGCCTTGTGCTCGCGAGCACTAAGGGTCAGTGCTCGAGCACAGGTGTTTGTGCTCGAGTGAAGGTGGAGGAAGAGGTAGAGAGGTGCTCTCGGGTTGTCACTCGCAGGCCTCACTCTTGTGATGCTCGAGTGTGCTCGGGGTCTCTGCTCGAGCACAGCCTCTTGTGCTCGAGTGAGAGTGTGAAATTATAGGGAAGTTTGCTCTCGGGCAAGCACTCGCGGGAGGTTACTCGCGAGTGAGTGGGAGTTGTGCTCGAGCACGGTCTTCTGTGCTCGAGTGAGAGTGCGAGTGAGGGGTCCAAAAATCAGAACTTAGCCTTTTCAAGAGAGATCTTTGGGGATAGTTATCCCAACCCTTTAGGCATATGATTAGGCATTTAATGGCCATCTAAAGAGTCCAAATGAATACCGACTTAGAGTTATATTGAAGTAAGAACTTGGAAAAGGAAATTAACCAAATGTCCCTATTTTGATTATAGGATTTGATATCTGCTATCCTCGTGAGCCTACTGTGCCCAGAGACATCAGGAAAGGATCAGGTAGTGACTTTTCTTTCGTATCATATGTGATGCATTGTATGTGTGTATTATCATTGATTTGTGATAAGTTCGTGTGCTGCGACTTATGTGTATATATGTGAGCACCGTCAGTCCAATAGTCCCTGAGTAGCTAACAACGGTTCGAGTTAGGCAGTGTGCCTTCTCGGCGGAGAAAGGGGATGAGGATGAGGTGTGATTATGTGACATGAAAGCCGAGAGGCTGATTGTGGGCCGAAAGGTCGGATATGAGCCGAAAGGCTATTTGTGAGGCTGACGAGCCGTTTGTGAAGCCGGATAGCTATGTGCTATAAGGCTATATGTATGCACTGCCATGCCAATAGTCCCTGAGTAGCTAACAACGGTTCGGGTTAGGCAGTGTGCCTTCCCGGCGGAGAAAGGGGAGGAGGCTGGAGTGTGATATGTGTTGCTGCTGTATGATGATTTACTTACATGCTATGTACTTATGTGTGGTATAAATGCTTAGTTACTACTGGGATTCTTTAGAATCTCATTCTTTCCTTTAAACTAACCTTTCAGACAGGGCGACTGGCTCCAAGGAGAAGCGCGTGACCCGAAGTGGTTAGAGTTTCTTAGGGACATTAGTATAGTTTTGTTGGTTTATTCATTTTGGATAGGGATTACTGTATTATGTTTTGGAGATGTATATAGTTTGAAATACTTGGTTGTAATCCCTAAACAGGATTTGGAATTCTAGGTATGTAGTGAACCCGGGGGTTGCCGGGAGTTTGGTTATACACTCTGTTATTCGTAAATGTATATAAACTGCTCAGGTGATTATATTCGATAAATTGAACTTGAGACTGGAAGAGGAATGAAGTTTTAAAAATTTCGTAAAATCCCTACTGCTAGAGGGAAGTTTAAATGGGTTTTAAACCATACGACGGTCTCTAATCTAATTTAATTACCTAATATCGAGTTATAATCACGTGTTTAAAAGCAGGGTGTTACATTTTGGTATCAGAGCTGTAGTTCCTGGCAAGGGTAGAGTTTGCTAGGATAGATCCCTTAGTTGGTTTAGGGATAAAAGATTGTTTGTGAATGATTGTTATGTGTGCACATATATGTTTAAATGATTTGGATACATATAAGTTTTGTGACCATATGTGCATACTGTCTCTGCTGAATTAATGGGGTAAGTTGCTTGTAGAATGAAGAAAACCAGAGGACGCCCCAAAATTCCGCGTGTAGACCCGGTGGTGGAGGTTGGTAATGAAAACCCACCAGATCCTATGCATGAGTTGATGAGTCTAATCAAGGATCAGCGGGACATGATCACTGAGTTAAGGGACGAGCTCAGAGCAGAGAAGGCAAAGAATAAGGAAGTTCCGGTTCAGTCTATTCCGGAAGAAACTCAAGAGGAGACCCGTTATGAGGACACTGCAGAAGGATCAGCACGACCTCTAGAATCCCCACCTCGTGCTACCTTGAATCCGGAATCATATGGGATGCCACCCAGGGAGGAAAAAGACCTTCAGTATTGGGTCACCCGATTCTGTAAGCATTTGCCTCCGGCGTTCAGAGGGAGGTTTGATCCTCAAGTGGCAGAAGATTGGCTGAATCGTCTGGAAAAGATATTTGAGGTTCTCGGATGTCCGGATGAAGTGAAGCCACGGTTGGCCGTCTACAAGCTCGAAGGGGATGCAGATCGTTGGTGGCGGAATATCGCCTCAACATTGAAGAGCAATGAAACACCACTGACTTGGGAGTTGTTCTTACAAGAATTCAACGAGAAGTATTTCCCGAAGTCAGTCCAGCTTGAAAAGGAGACAGAATTCCTTAATATCAGGCAAGGGGACACGGAGAGTTTTGATGACTACTTGTCCCGATTCATCCGCCTGTCCCGGTATTCCTCCTATCTTCGGTACAAGGATGACGGAGAATGGAGCTCAGATATGCTTATTCGTGGTCTGAGACGAGAGTTGAGGAAGCGATTGGTTACTCACCGATTTAAGAAATTCAATAAGGCTGTGGAGCAATGTCGAATCACGGAAAACAACTTGAGAGAGGTGTATCCTAACAAAGCTATTGGCCACCGCAGTGAGCCTAGTAAGGGTAATGTTCCTCAGAAGCGTAAAGGCCAAGGATCATCTTCAGTCAAGGGTGGTGATAAGAAGCCCTATCAGCCTGGAGGTCGTGAACCTCAGAGATTTGCAACAGAGTGGAAATGTCGTCGCTGTAACAAATCACATTACGGCCAGAATTGTCAGGGAGAGATGATTTGTTTTAACTGCAAGCGGCCAGGACATCTTTCCAGAGATTGTCAACAACCACGAGCGGAGCAAAGGCCGAAGACACAGGGTCGAGTGTTTGCAATGACCCATGAGGAGGCTCGTAGATCTCCTGAGTTGATACAAGGTAAAATCTCCCTAAATGGCTATCTATTACAAGCATTGTTCGACTCGGGTGCCAGTCATTCCTTTATTGCGTATGATTGTGTAAAACGCCTGGGTATGCATGTGCATAAGTTACCATTTGATTTGGTAGTATCGACTCCGATGGGTGTTAAGGCCTTAACCACAGAAGTTTGTCTGAATTGTGTTATAACTGTGGAAGGGCGTCAGTCTGTTGTAGATTTGATTTGTTTGCCGCTTTACCAGTTGGAAGTCATTTTGGGTTTTGATTGGTTAACGGCAAATAACGTATTACTTGATTGCGGGAATAAGAGGATAGTATATCCTGTTTCTCAAAGGGCTGAAGTTGTAGGTGCTTGTATGAATTTTCTTTCTACAGCTAAAGCTGAGAGATATATTGAAAAGGGTTGTCAGGGATATATGGTATTCTTCTCTATTCAGGGGGAAACTGGTGAAACCTTGAGTAATATACCCGTGGTAAATGAATTCCCTGAGGTGTTTCCGGATGACCTTAGCGGATTGCCTCCTGAGAGGGAAGTTCAGTTCCCGATTGACATTGTACCTGGAGCTGGTTCTATTTCGAAAGCCCCATATCGTATGGCCCCAAACGAGATGGCGGAACTAAAGAAACAAATAGAAGATTTGCTTGAGAAAGGATTCATTAGACCCAGTGTATCGCCTTGGGGAGCTCCAGTGTTATTCGTAAAGAAGAAAGATGGAAGCCTTCGGTTGTGTATCGATTACAGGGAATTGAACAAGGTTACTATTAAGAACAAGTACCCACTTCCCCGGATCGATGACTTGTTGGATCAACTCTCTAGATCGTGTGTATTCTCAAAGATTGATCTAAGGTCAGGGTATCATCAGCTGCGAGTAAAAGCGGAAGATATTCCGAAAACTGCTTTCAGGACCCGGTATGGTCATTATGAGTTTTTGGTGATGCCATTTGGGCTAACCAATGCGCCTGCGGTTTTCATGGATTACATGAACCGTATCTTTCGGAAATATCTGGATCAGTTTGTTGTGGTGTTTATCGATGACATTCTGATATATTCAAAAAGCAAGGAAGAGCATGAGCATCATTTGAGAATTGTATTGAACATCTTGTATGAGAAGAAACTATACGCGAAGTTGAGTAAATGCGAATTTTGGCTATCGGAAGTGAGATTCCTAGGCCATGTTATCTCGCAAGAAGGGGTCTCTGTGGATCCCAGTAAAGTGGAAGCAGTACTAGATTGGAAGAGGCCAGAATCTGTGGCAGAAGTACGCAGTTTTCTGGGTCTTGCCGGGTACTATCGGAGATTCATTCAGAATTTCTCCCGTATTGCGTTGCCGATGACCAAGCTCACGAGAAAGGATCAGCCGTTTGTGTGGGATGATAAATGCGAAAATTGTTTTGTGGAGCTGAAGGAGAGGTTGACGTCGGCACCTGTGTTGATTTTGCCCGATCCCAGTGTGACATATGTTGTGTACTCTGATGCCAGTGGGCAGGGATTAGGGTGTGTCCTTATGCAGCAGGGACGTGTGGTGGCCTACGCCTCTCGACAGCTCAGACCTCATGAATTGAATTATCCCACTCATGATCTGGAGCTTGCGGCCATTGTGTTTGCTTTGAAAATCTGGCGTCATTACCTGTATGGTGTGACTGTGGAACTGTACTGCGACCACAAGAGTCTCAAGTATCTTTATGATCAGAAAGAACTGAATATGAGACAGCGCCGTTGGATGGAATTGCTTAAGGACTACGATCTGGAGATTAAATATCATCCGGGTAAAGCCAATGTAGTCGCTGATGCTCTGAGTCGAAAGACTGTGCTCGTTGCAGCTATGATGATACGAGAGGAGAAATTGATTGAAGGTTTTCGTGATTTGAATTTGACGAACCAAATCATCTGTGCCAATTACACTGTTTCCCAGGAGGAAAGTGATCTAAAAGCTGAGATTGAAGAAGCTCAGAGGCAAGATGACTGGATACAGCGAAATCTGATTCGGATTGAACGGGGAGAAGTCCCAGGTTATGATTTGTCGCCTAGAGGATTGATTCGCTATCAGAATAGAGTCTGCGTTCCACTCAAGGCGGAGTTGCGACAAAAGATTCTAGATGAGGCGCATAAGAGCCAGTACACTCTTCATCCTGGTATGACCAAGATGTACCATAATCTGAAATCTGTGTATTGGTGGCCGGGTTTGAAGAGTGATGTGACCAAGTATGTGGCGAGATGCCTCACTTGTCAGAAAGTGAAGATCGAGCACCAAAGACCACCTGGTTTGCTCCAGAGTCCTGAGATTCCCGAATGGAAATGGGAAAGTGTGACTATGGACCTTGTGACGGGATTGCCCAAGATCAGAAATTACGATGCGATCTGGGTAATTGTGGATCGGTTAACGAAGTCGGCGCACTTCATACCAATCAATGCTGGTTATTCTCCTGACAAACTAGCAGAGATTTATGTTCGTGAGATCGTGAAACTCCATGGTGTTCCTAAGAATATCATTTCTGATCGAGATCCTCGATTTACTTCAAGATTCTGGAAAGCGTTGCATGAAGCCTTGGGAACTCAATTGAGATTCAGTACGGCTTATCATCCACAGACGGATGGACAGTCAGAGAGGACAATCCAGACGCTGGAAGACATGTTGCGAGCCTGTGTTCTCGACTTTAAAGGAAGTTGGGATCGCTTTCTTCCACTAGCGGAATTTGCCTACAACAATAGCTATCATGCGAGCATTCAGATGGCTCCGTATGAAGCATTGTATGGAAGACGGTGTCAATCGCCTTTGTGTTGGAACGAGCTATCCGAAAGGAAGTTATACGGACCAGATTTGGTTGATCAGACCTCAGCACAGATTCAGATTATTCGAAGGAGGTTACTTGCAGCGCAGAGTCGACAGAAAAGCTATGCCGACAAAAGGAGACGACCTCTAGAGTTTGAGGCTGGGGATCATGTGTTCTTGAGAGTATCACCAGTTACGGGCGTTGGGCGAGCTATCAAGAGGAAGAAGCTAAGCCCAAGGTATATAGGTCCTTTTGAGATCCTTGAGAGGATTGGGCCTGTCGCATACCGAGTAGCGCTACCCCCAAGTTTGAGCAAACTTCATGACGTGTTTCACGTTTCCCAACTGAAGAAGTACCAACCAGACCCATCCCACATAGTTGAGTATGAGAATGTTGAGCTTCAAGACAACTTCACATATGCGGTGGAGCCAGAGCAGATCATTGACCGGGAGGAGCGACGGCTCAGACACCGAAGCATTCCATATGTGAAGGTGGTCTGGAAGGGAATGACTCCGAGCGAGGCAACTTGGGAAGCGGAAGAAGATCTGCAGAGAAGATATCCGGAGTTTATGACTCGAGTAATGTAACAATTTCGAGGACGAAATTAAATTTTCGGGGGGAGAATTGTAATATCCTGATTTGTAATCAAGGATTAGTAGCTTCAAATGATGTAATTAATGTTAATTAAGCATATTTGAAGTATATATTGTGTAATGTGATATTAAGATCATTTGTGATGATTTAATGAGTATTATGATAATCAGGGGTAAAATGGTAATTTACCAACCGTTTGATTAGTTCTGGATGAGGAAACCCTTTAGTAATCTTAATCAATGGTTGAGATTGGAAGATCAAGGGGTGGAATCAAGTGTGGAAGGGTTTATGTGAAATCAAGGTAAGAGGAAGGAGATGATGCCAAGTGGCTAAATAAGGGCCATTGGATGAGTCAAATATTCAAACTTTCTTTCACTCTCCACTCTTAGTCGGTTTTGCATGGGGAAAGGAGAAGCAAATGATCATCACTTTTCACCAACTCATTCTCTCTCCATTTCTTCCAATTCCGGCGAGTAAGCAAGAAAGAGAAAGGAAGGGCTTGAATTATAGGTGAGTGTTTGACTCTAAATGCTCACTTTGCTTTCATTAAAGTTGTTCAAATGTTCAAGAACTATACTTCCATGTTTTCAGACTTGGGATTGGTGGTGTGAGGAAACTAGAGGAAAATTTGAAAGTGGAGGAATCCAAGTTCTGAATTCAGCAAGTGAAAGAGGTGAGTTTTTGATGAAGTTTGATGTGAATGTTATGGTGTTTGCTTAATCAACGAGAATTCTGGAAATTAGACCTAATTATGATGTTAAATGAAGGGTAGGTTTTGGTAAGAGTGTCACTGTTCATTTGGTCAGTTTTGACACTTGGGAGTGATTAGAAATTGATTGGAAGTTGAATAAGGGAAATGTGTTAAGTTGTGGTTTTGAGTGGTTTGGTGATTAGAGATGAGATTCTGTTAATGGAGTTGAATTTTGGTTATTTTGAGTTACCAATGGGTTTATGGTGAAGTTTTAGATGAGAATGGGTAATGGTATGAGTTATAGGACCATTGGAATTCATTTGGTGAATTCTGGTAAATCCTATCAGCTGCTGCGTTTTGGGTATCTGGTGTGAATTCTCGAGTGAGAGAAGAACTCACTCGAGCACAGGATGAACGTGCTCGAGTGAGCATGTTTGTGCTCGAGTGAGGGTGCTTTTTGGTACCGCGGGTGAGTGTCTCAGGAGATACTCGCGGGAAGATTGCCAAGAGTGCGCCTGGCACTCGCGAGCATTGAGGGATCACTCGCGAGCACTGGAGTTGTGCTCGAGTGAGGCTGTTGCCTGGGAGTTGGGGTGCTCTCGGGTAGACACTCGCTGCCTTGTGCTCGCGAGCACTAAGGGTCAGTGCTCGAGCACAGGTGTTTGTGCTCGAGTGAAGGTGG
Organism: Inga leiocalycina; assembly: GCA_963242795.1. NCBI lineage: Eukaryota > Viridiplantae > Streptophyta > Magnoliopsida > Fabales > Fabaceae > Inga > Inga leiocalycina. Next base: position 64,719,281 of record OY725320.1, read on the forward strand.
AGGAAGAGGTAGAGAGGTGCTCTCGGGTTGTCACTCGCAGGCCTCACTCTTGTGATGCTCGAGTGTGCTCGGGGTCTCTGCTCGAGCACAGCCTCTTGTGCTCGAGTGAGAGTGTGAAATTATAGGGAAGTTTGCTCTCGGGCAAGCACTCGCGGGAGGTTACTCGCGAGTGAGTGGGAGTTGTGCTCGAGCACGGTCTTCTGTGCTCGAGTGAGAGTGCGAGTGAGGGGTCCAAAAATCAGAACTTAGCCTTTTCAAGAGAGATCTTTGGGGATAGTTATCCCAACCCTTTAGGCATATGATTAGGCATTTAATGGCCATCTAAAGAGTCCAAATGAATACCGACTTAGAGTTATATTGAAGTAAGAACTTGGAAAAGGAAATTAACCAAATGTCCCTATTTTGATTATAGGATTTGATATCTGCTATCCTCGTGAGCCTACTGTGCCCAGAGACATCAGGAAAGGATCAGGTAGTGACTTTTCTTTCGTATCATATGTGATGCATTGTATGTGTGTATTATCATTGATTTGTGATAAGTTCGTGTGCTGCGACTTATGTGTATATATGTGAGCACCGTCAGTCCAATAGTCCCTGAGTAGCTAACAACGGTTCGAGTTAGGCAGTGTGCCTTCTCGGCGGAGAAAGGGGATGAGGATGAGGTGTGATTATGTGACATGAAAGCCGAGAGGCTGATTGTGGGCCGAAAGGTCGGATATGAGCCGAAAGGCTATTTGTGAGGCTGACGAGCCGTTTGTGAAGCCGGATAGCTATGTGCTATAAGGCTATATGTATGCACTGCCATGCCAATAGTCCCTGAGTAGCTAACAACGGTTCGGGTTAGGCAGTGTGCCTTCCCGGCGGAGAAAGGGGAGGAGGCTGGAGTGTGATATGTGTTGCTGCTGTATGATGATTTACTTACATGCTATGTACTTATGTGTGGTATAAATGCTTAGTTACTACTGGGATTCTTTAGAATCTCATTCTTTCCTTTAAACTAACCTTTCAGACAGGGCGACTGGCTCCAAGGAGAAGCGCGTGACCCGAAGTGGTTAGAGTTTCTTAGGGACATTAGTATAGTTTTGTTGGTTTATTCATTTTGGATAGGGATTACTGTATTATGTTTTGGAGATGTATATAGTTTGAAATACTTGGTTGTAATCCCTAAACAGGATTTGGAATTCTAGGTATGTAGTGAACCCGGGGGTTGCCGGGAGTTTGGTTATACACTCTGTTATTCGTAAATGTATATAAACTGCTCAGGTGATTATATTCGATAAATTGAACTTGAGACTGGAAGAGGAATGAAGTTTTAAAAATTTCGTAAAATCCCTACTGCTAGAGGGAAGTTTAAATGGGTTTTAAACCATACGACGGTCTCTAATCTAATTTAATTACCTAATATCGAGTTATAATCACGTGTTTAAAAGCAGGGTGTTACACTTCTTGCATCTATTCTTCCATATGAGCCAGCAAGCCGAACCAAATATCCGCAACCAAGGCCAGTTTTTGACTCTCCTGCTACCTGGTTCTTGTTTGCTATTCCACAGTATCCATTCCTGCAAATTACCACTAAAAAAGTACTATAGTATATAGGGTCAATTAAAACTTGCCACACCGTATAAGCAGCCTCACAGTCTCTCAGTGTATGTAATATTGATTCCTCACCAAGGCACTCAAATGGGCACTCGCCATGTACACTCAATCCTCGCAATTTACGAATAGAATTGGTAAGTAATCTTCCATGAAAAACTTGCCACATGAAAAACTTGGCTCTTTCTGAAATTGGCCACCTCCAGATTTGTTGCCAGAGAGGTTCTCTTATTGACTCATTAATACTCCCTAACACATGCTTACTTTTGTGAATGTCATGTCATTTGTTAATTACACTCCACAATTATGAAGGACAGCTTTATCAACGACAATTACTGCCACATGCACTTTACAATTTCTATAATGCAATTAACAACTCTTCAATAGATATCTATCATTTTGAACCAAAAAAAAAAAGATATCTATTATACTTATAAAGTCGTTGGCACCATTCAAAATTATAACAATAAAAAATAATTCATTAGAATTTTATTATATTTATTAGACATTTTTATTATTATAACTTGAATTTTAGAATTATAAAATAAATAATCAATTTAAAAATAATTAATATAATATAATAAATATAAACAAATAATACTACACTTGTAATGTGTTTGACAACATTTATAAAGGTATTTACTATTTCATTTACACAATTTATTCCTACTTTTAACAAGTTCCAAACTTGAGAAATTCAAATAATTGGGTGAAAGTGTGTGAAATTGACTACACTTCTCAATTTTTACAAACATGAGTGTAATGATTTAAATTATTGATTACACTTATAATGTGAATGACAACATTGTGAAAGGTATTTACTATTTTAGTAAAGGTGTTTAAAACATTACACTCTTATATGTAAAAATTGATAAGTGTAGTCAATTTCCCACACCTTTGTCACCCAATTAGTTAAATTCCCCCGAATGTGAACAGTAAATAGCATAAATAAAATGATAAGTATATTTATCAATGTTGTCATTTATGTTATAAGTTTAATTAATAGTTTCAACCATTACACTCTTACTTGTAAAAATTAATAAATGTAGTCAATCTCCCACACCCTCACCCAATTATTTGAATTTTCTGAAGTTTAGAACTTATTAAAAGTAGTAGTAAATGGCTTAAATGAAATGATAATTATCTTTATAAATATTGTCAAACACCTTATGAGTGTAGTACTATATGTTTATGTTTATTGTATTATATTAATTATTTTTGAATTTATTTATTTATTTTATATTTCTAAAATTCGAATTATAAGAATAAATATTTCTAAAAATAAAATAAAATTCTAATCAATTATTTTTTTATTTTTCTAATTATGAATGTTGTCACCACGTTACAATTATAATAAATATCTATTGAAATATTGTCAATTGCATTATAAAAGTTGTGAATTACACGTGGCTAAATCTTAAGAATTAACTTATATTTTTTATGCATATATGTGTGTGTAACAGAGATGCTTATTGACTCAATGGTCAATTGGTCACTAATAGCCTTGATTTAAGGGGTTGGGGGATCAAATCCGCTTCAACACTCTTGTCACAATTTAGCCACAAAAAAAAAAAAAAAAAAAAACCTTGACACAAAAATATCATTGGATTCGCACGTTCGGCTAGCAAACTCTCAGGCTAGTGAGGGGAGCTTTTCCTTTTTTTTTTTTTTTAGCTCAAAATGAGAGAGATATTTTGGTAAAAGCATCAGTATTTCAAAATTCTAGATTCTTACCATTTTACCTATTTGTCATTTTGCTGATTCACTCTCTCGTTTTACATGAACTTGCATATATTCAATCATTCTTTAAAATTTTTATTCTCAATACAATTTATTAAATTAGTATAGTATTGTATAACGCTTGCATTATACCCTTTATATATTGCTCAAACTTCGAACTCATAACTTCATATTTTAAAAATTCTCAAAAAAGGTGCGTGGTGTCATTAGACCATAACACTAGACCATCTCTACATAATTAAAGATATTTTAAAAATATACTTTTAAAAATATATAAAATCTCTAAGGAGGAAAAAAAGGAACATATGGAATACTTAATTCATTGATGTGTAAATAATTTATCCAAAAGAATAATATTAATATATCAATTTATCATAAAAATTTCGACAAAACTTAGCAACGTCTATTTGCTTATATTCCAATTCTCCATTCAGATTTTGTTATTTACGATTTTTATTATTAATAATTTTAAATTTTTATTAATATAATTTTTTCGTTGTTAAATAAATACCAAAGGATAAAATTTGATGGAATAAAAAAAGGGGTTTAATGGATACTCATACGAGCAACACTTATGTCCTGTTTGGTATTGCGAAATTGAAGTCATGCAATTAGAATTGGAATTGAATTTCATTTCATGTGTTGTGTATGTTTGGTATAAAAAAAAATGCTTATGGAATTTAATTCCATGTGGAAGTCAAATGAGGTCAATTCCATCAAACTCAATTTCACCCAAAAAGCTAAGATTTACAGTTTCATGTCTTCATTTCCAACCTTACCCTTTCTACCAGCAGGGACGCTCGAGCATTCTCAACCACCAAGGATCTACTCACTTGTTCTACAGAATTGCTCACTCTTCAACTTCATCTTCTTTCTTACCCTCCGACTTCATTTTCTTCCTCACTCTTCGACTTCGCCGACAAGCTCCTCCCCCTACTACCGGCCAACTTCTCCCCCTCATGCTTCACAAACCGTCGCCGCCCTGGCATCTCCTCTGCAAATCCGAATCTCTCCTTTGACTTCTTTAGCGAGGATGGCTGCAGCGATAACGGCTAACTCTAGATCTTCTTTGATGACATCATCTATTTCTTCTCCGATAGTTTGTTCTCAAATCGACAAGTGATTGGGTTTGTTCTCAAACCGGAGATGGTTTGTTCTCAAATCAGCGGTGGTCTATGTTTGTTCTCAAATCAGAGGGGGTTTTTGTGCTTGACCAAAGATCTGAAATGTTGCTGAAAAAATTGTTGAATGGTGCAATGGTTTTTGGTTCTCCAATGGTCAGAAAAAATTGTTGAAATTTTTTATCTGAAAAAATCAGCGGTGGTTTGTGTTTGTTCTCCTTTGGTATTTTTGTTTTTTTAATTTGGAAGAACATTTTAATATTTTTACATAAAAATTAGGTTTCATGTCCATAATATACCAAATATATTTTTAAACCTCATCTCTATCTCCATCAAAACTAATACCAAAGTACCAAACGCACCCTTAATTCGGCGCGCATAATTTTCTGTGCCAGCCTTGTGACTTACATGTCGGAATCAGGAGCTGGTCCACCAGTCCACCGACTCCATGCAGGTTCCCGGATGCAACTTGATAAATGGTAGCCACGAAAATTATTTATTAATGGGTGACGGCTATGACTCAAAGCTTGCCTATATTTTGTCCAAAAAAAAAAAGCTTGCCTATATAAGCAAAGCCGTTCAATTTTTTTCCTCTAATTTCCAAAGTGATTGAGAATCTAAATCCCTTTTTCACTTTTTGTCCTAGAGAAAATAAGCTGTACGTTGTTTCGTTCGTTTCACAATGGGAATCCAATGCGTTGAAGCCCATCGTGAAGCCACCAAGTCTTCAATACTCAATTACATCGACCTCTCTGATCCTGATATCAACAAATCTGTTAATTTGCTTAAACAGGTTAGGCTTCTCTATTATTTCTCCTTCGCGTTGCTTTTCTTGGAGAATTTTCGGTGAATGGGTGTTTAATTACGTGTGATCATTTTTTTTTCCTGGGCAAAAAGGCATGCTTGGATTCTGGGTTTTTCTATGTTGTGAATCACGGCATAAGCCAGGATTTCATGGAGGAGGTTTTTGCCCAAAGCCAGAAATTTTTTGGACTTCCTCTAAAGGAGAAAATTAAGCTTCTAAGGAATGAAAAACATCGGGGATATACTCCTGTTCTTGATGAACTACTTGATCCTGAGAATCAAGTACATGGTAAATATATTCTCTATTTGTTCCTTCCATGCATGTTTTTACAAAAAAGCACTATTATGTTGTTGTCTTGGTCGTCTTCTTCCTCATTATTCTGTTATTTATTTGGTTAAGTAGGAGATTACAAAGAAGGATATTATATTGGTGTTGAAGTATCCGAGGATGACTCAGAATCACAGAAACCATTTTATGGACCGAACCAATGGCCTGCATCTGGTAATTCTGTCAAATTTGTAGTTTGAGAATTTTTTTTTTTGAAGAAAATATCGTTTTTACTTTGCTCTCTGGTTATAACCCATTCATAATTCTTTGTGAATTTTGTTGTCTTTTAGATGTTCTGCCTGGATGGAGAGAAACTATGGAAAAATACCATCAACAGGCATTGTAAGTGTTAAGGAACTTATTAATAAAAGTATTATGGAGAGTTGGAGACTATGAATTCTCAAATTTTTTCCATTTGTTGTTTCTTATATTCCAGAGAAGTGGGAAGAGCAGTTGGAAGAATAATAGCCCTTGCCCTTGATCTGGGTGCTGATTTCTTTGATAAGCCAGAAATGCTAGGAGAGCCAATAGCGACTTTACGCCTGCTACACTATGAAGGTATAAATTTACTACTTATAAAAGTTGAAATATAATGATGCTATTCATGAACTTTGAGCAATGAACTTATCTTCAGTTACTAAGGCCACTAGTTGAATAAATATTAGTAGTGCTTATACCTGATGTAATTACAAAATCAAAATGACACTGAGTTACTGACAATAGTGTTGATCGTTCTTTGGTTAAGGCCAAACCTCAAATCCCTCCCAAGGATTATATGGAGCTGGAGCTCATACTGACTATGGCCTTATTACTCTGTTGGCAACAGATGATGTACCAGGTCTTCAAGTAAGGATATTTCTCTCTATCTCGCTATAAGCCAAACAAACGTTTTACCTTATTACAGAACATTTATATATTTTCTTTATGCAGATATGCAAAGATAGGGGTGCTAAACCTCAGATATGGGAGGACGTGGCACCTTTAAAGGGGTGAGTTCTCATTGTATATGAATGTAATTTGCCGGCTAAAAGTGGTACTGAGTTGTTACCTGCATGCTGCTGAAAGAATAATTGCTTGGTGTGGTTATTATTGCCAGAGCATTTATAGTGAATCTTGGGGACATGCTGGAGCGCTGGAGCAACTGCATTTTCAAGTAAGAAACTTTGTTACTACTAGTTATATCCCTGAACTCTACCCAAGTCACGGATAAACTTTTGAACTTGAACTTGAAGGGACTTTCAAGATTGCCCTGACACTTTTAAGCATTTCTATGAATGTTTGATATGTGTGATTATGGTGTAAGTCATTTGTCAAGCTCTAAATTTTACAATGAATTTCTATTTCTTTTCTTCTGTGGTGCTAGCTTGAGTTGGCCTGAGACCCTGAGTTCTCCTTTTTAGTCTAGACACAGGACACATGACAGCATTGAAATATTCTGGACTATTAGCATGCATGGAATATTATTTTATTGTCTCAGTGATAATATTTCGTGGTCATTGTCAAAAGCTGCTCTTATTGCCATGAAAATTATCGCAATTAGATTGTAGATTTAGCACTAATGAACCAACAGAGATTGCATGTACATATAATCATTTTCATTTTTATAAGGACTCCCCTAAAAGCTCTGACTATACTAATGCCAGATCATATGTCTTCCTTTAACTGCTGGAACTAAAAAAATATAAGTTTCATTGGGAGCAATTGTTCATGCCATTATGAGTGTCCTTCATTCTTACATGTTGGAATGATGATGTTAGACTCGATGCATTCATAGATGAATGCAAAGATCACAATGTTATATTTGATTTGGCCTTCGTTTATCTTATATATATCACTGCTATTACTAAGTTGCAATGTTCATTTACTTAAGGCTCTAATCAGAAGCATCCTTTTGTCTCGAACTCTGTTAAATGCAAAGTTAACAATTTGCTTTGTATTTCTGCTCAGGTCCACATTGCACAGAGTTCTAGGAAATGGCCAAGGAAGATACTCTGTAAGCCAAGTCTTTTTAGTTTGAAGTATCAACTTTCTATTCCTTGTTCTGATTTTTAACTTTATTACTAAGCCATTGCTTTGTTAAAAATGCCTGTCCCTTGTGCCTTTTGGTTCGTGGAATTTGTACTGTTGAGGGAGAAACAGGAGTGGAATTCCATATGAATTATGTTTAATTGGTAGGAATCCAAAATATCCGTTCCCTAATGCAATGAACTACTACTGTGTATTAAGGAATGATGTGTACATTACTTTCTTGTTAAATTTATCATGTGCAAATGTATCAAATTTGTCTCACTTATAAAAGAAAACATAAAAATTAAATTTAATATTATAAAATAGCTTTTGGCCATCATATTAATATTCTGTATATATTAAAAAATACTTTAATATTTGATGAGAAAAATAACATAAATATATTTACATATTTTTACACAAATTATTATGGTCATTTGTTTATCTGTTAAAAATATAATGTTAAAAATAATGAATAATCTCAGAATTTCTGATTTCCTTGGTTATGCTTCTTTTTTATCTGATTTGTTACAGAAAAATGTAAAGAAAAATATGTTAATTTCTTATCTCACCATTGGTTTTCTCTTCACAGATAGCTTACTTTTTGGAGCCTAGTCATGATTGTCTAGTAGAGTGCTTACCAACTTGCAAATCAGAAAGCAACCCTCCCAAGTAAGTTCGAATTTCTACCAAGTTTCCCAGCATATTGTATGCTAGCAAGTTTATATGACAGCCAGATTCAAGATTTCACAGTGAGGGATGCGTTTTTGGACATGTAAATAATAAGATAGGCAATTTATATGGTAAAACATGTGAACCGAGTTGCCTAAAGAAGCAAACCCAACAATAGATGGACAAATTGACAATAGAAGACAGGCACAGGAATAAAGGGTTAAGGTGCAAATTTGCCTTGGAAATTTGTCCTTAAGAACAATTTTGCCTCGAAAGTTATTTTGAGTTCAATGTCACCCTGAAAGTTTCAAAACATATCAATGTTGCCTCACTTCGTTAAAAAATTAATGTTGATAGTTAAAAATTGATGTTGACTGTTAACATTTTTAACGTAAGGGTAACATTGCTTTATTTCAACATTTTTGGGACAATCTTAAACCCACAAAAGAACTTTCAGAGTAACATTGCTCTTAAGTGAAAGCTCTTACGGCAAAGTTGCACTTTAAACCCAAGAACAAAATATCAAGGTTTCTCCCAAGAGACAAAAAACATAGTATACAAAATGGAGAGCTGAAAATGAACTCTATAAGTGGTCCCTTCCAGTCTCACTATACTTTGTATCTATATTTCTTGCCAGGTTCCCTCCCATTTTATGCAAGGATTACCTGTGCCAGCGCTACAAGGACACTCATGCTGATTTAAGCATATACAAGAAACAGTAAGCTTTATGTATTAGGATACTTGGCCTTTATGGTCAACCAGAAAATAGTATTGCCTTGTGGTTCCAAAGTTCAAACGCTACTACTAACAAAAGCAGAAACGGAAGAATCAGTAAGCTTATGTTGTCATTTGAGGCTCTGCAGGCTGGTGTCTAAAGAAAAGTGGCTGTTAACTTATTTTCTCCCAACAACAAAGTTTCTTTGTATTAGGAACAATAGACACTAAGCATCAAGATTTAATTCATTAGCTTCAGCACAAGGGGTGGGTAAAGCTGGGAAAAGAAATCAACAAGGGGTAGATTAGGTTTATTGTGAAGGGAAGGTGTTGAGCAAAATGCTTCGGGATTGCGATGTAACATCTCTGATCTGTCCCTAGATAAAAGAAACAATAATCTGATCATCTTTGATATTATCACTCATTATAGGATATGAATCTTCACTGTTCAATTACCATTAAAATTTATAGTCAAATATTTTTCAGATGCTACAGCTTGTTACTCCCCACTTGACCACTTCTCATTCAATCTCCCAATTGTATCAAGTGTATTTTACTCTTTCAATACAGCATAGTTACACTTCAAATGCAACGTATTGTCCATAAAAATTCATAGGCACCTGATTGTCTACTCCAATAGATTTGTAATGACCATGGTCCTTAAGACCATTTGCTCAATTGGTCTTCTAATGAAAAATAAGTTGTCAATAACATCGTATCTTGTTATACAACTAACTTCCCCTTATTTAGTCTAGATCATGCTTTAGGGCCGTTTTAGTTCAACCCCATTGCAAGGATAATTGGCTGGGTTTAATAATGGTAAACAAGATTGCACCTGTGAATAGGATTGCACATTTATGCATACTCATTTCAGGTCTCTAGTTCCTTATAAAATTTCTATTTTGTCCTCAATAATTTAGATGAAAAGACGACATTTCCCCTTCAAAAACCGATTGCAGAAGTCTATAAAGCAGAAGCACAAGGTCTTGTCGTAAAATTTGCTGTGGCTGAGTTTTTCAAATTTTCCTGCGAGAAGCGTATAGCTCGAGTTGATATTTTTCAATCGTTACTGTGAAAAACTTGTAGTTTTCAATCTCTATTTATTTTTACATTGAATTAAAATAATCAGTTGTTCTAACTAAGAATCTTACTGGCTATAGACACTATAATTGAAGAAAGAGCAAAGGGTATTGCTACAGAGCATGAAATATGGATCATCTGCACAGAACCACGTAATAATTGAATAATAGGATTTATAAGTTTAACTTTCATAAGGTTTACTCTTTTCTTTCTTGTGTGTTTTTTTTTCCCATCTCATAAGGTAGTTTTAGTTTCCTTGGATTGTGAGCGATATGGTTCAAGGGAAACTGAAGAAGCACGCTGAAGAGTGAAGAACGTTTTCAAGGGCAAAATTATCTGTTTTCTTTTTTTTGGGAAAGAGCTTTCCCATATCAAACAAATAATTAAATACAAAATCCGATCCTAAAAATAAGACTCAGTTTGTAATACAAATTTATATTACAAACTAGGTCCTCCTAGTTTTTAGGACCGGAGGTGCATTGCATAGCATGGGTGCAATGAAATTGAACCAAACTAGATGCTAAAAACATAAAAGCTTCTCCAGACAATAGCAAGAGGGAACACAAGAAGTTTATATACAATTACAGCACCCAGTCATTAGCTTTGACAAGGGCTCATGAACAAAAGATCAAGTGGAAAAGAGGAGTCCTTCACTACCCAAAGATCTCTCGCCACACAGCTGAGAGATCTTGCTTAGAGGCATAAAACTGTAGGAGGATCGAACCCGCAACCTTCCATGCAAAGCCACACTTACCTACTGATTTTGTAGTCTTGGCATGGTCATAAGTAACGTGATACACAGCCAAAGCCTCATTGTAAAGTTGCTTCATACTCTTCGGACTATCCTCCAGCTTAGAAGCACCATATAATATCTGCATGCCCCGCAACGCAATCAGCAAATGAAGAAAACATGGGATTTTCTGAGGAGAAATACTTGAATACATCAAAAGAAAGTGTCACATCATCTGAACTCGGTCCAATAAAAACACAATTCGAATCATTTTAATTCTAATTGGATGATGACAAATATGAAACAATTCACTTGCATTTTATTTTTGTTTTTTTAAAAGGAAAACAAACCTCTTAATTTGAAAACAAAAACTCAGCCAATTAATTAAAAGGTTGTTTATTTTTCTTAAAAACAAAACAAAATAAAATAAAATGTGATTCATTTCAGATGAGTCATCAGCCAATTAAGATTAAAATGATCCGAGTTGTTGTGTTTTCATTGAACAAAGTTTAGATGATGTGACATTCCTAGAGTGTACCCATATTTTTCTTCAAGTGTAGGGCCAAACCATAAAACCTATACCCTTTTATAATCATTGTAGACCTCATCAGCAGCCTTGTTTTTGGCTGTAGAGTCCGGAGCCTTTAACGCAGCAGTCATTTCTCGCCTATACTGTTCATAGTATGATTTCCACATACTCAAGCAGTCCCCAGGTACTTCAACATCAAAACAGGGGAGCTTTGTAATATCTGGAAGCATGCACAGAACAAACACATGATAGATTACGTGGTGCAACACTAAAAACAGGATTATTCTATTTGGGATTCTCACCCTTCTCAAATAGGTCTTCTTCATGTTGATAATTGTTCACCTCATCGTATATTAAACCTAAGATAGAAGATGAAGTATACGAATTGTCCTTTTCCATGTAGTGTGGGTAGAGTTCTGCCCTCAAATCCTCTGGAACTTCAACCTGTTGACACGCACAATGTACATTGCATAAGCACTTTTTGAGACCTACCTTCTAATATTACAAAACAAAAACTGAATCCAACAGAGCCCTGTCAGCACATTGTACATTGCACGTCATCAAAGTCGCATAGCATCGATAAGAATTTCGCCTACCACAAAATTCAACGCCTTTCTATGGTTCTCTTTTTCATAGAACTGTATCCAAAATGGAATAATAAAAAATGATTTTATATGTTGGAATTGTGAAGTATCATTTGTTCTTTTAGATGAGAAAAATAATAAAACGATATATTACCTCAGGTCTTGAGTATAAAAGCTAGACAAGGAGTTTACTTTAATTCTAACTATAAGACTCAATTCATTTTATCCTCTAAATTTATAATTTTCTTCTCAAACTATCCCCTATTGGTTACACATAGGAAGGGGATTTCTATCACGAGTAGTAACATTGCACATGGTTAACAAGATACAAATAACTAACTTAACTAATTTCCTTAATATCCACAAATTAATCATCTAACTCTTATATTAAAAACGAGAGATAGTAATTACTAAGGGGTGGTGAAAGGAGAACTCGATAAAGTACAATAGAACGGAAATACCTTCCCCACAAGGAATACCAAACCACGCATAAGACAATGTTGGGATAAAGATTATGTGTTCCCAAGTTTACGTCTTCCAACACCTTACCCTCATAGACACTAGACAGGGCATAAGACAATGTCAGGATAAAGGAGTACTCATTCTCAAGTTTACTTCTACTAATTGTCGATAGACGATATTCCCATGTAGCTCGGATCCATAGAACTTCAGGTTCCAGCATTCCAATTTCAAGGCCGCCTCAGATCAAATCTAAAACATGATCCTCAAACGTTTTCGTATGTACAGGACCCTCGTATATAAGGGTTATTCAATGGCGATAAATGCTACTAGTAAATCAACTCGGCTACACTAATAGGTTCAACATGTTCTAATTTTTTTCCCCCATTGAAAAATATGATGACAATGTGAGATTAGCATAGCATGCAATAAAGCCATGAAATTTTAAGGCAAATAAGGAAAATAATACAGAACTAACCTTCTTTCCTCCTTTCTTTGGTGCATCCAAAGCATAGTAATACAGATCAATCAATTTAATCATATTTTCCTTGACACGTTCTTTCTCATGATTTTCTACTGCACTAAGCAGCCGATCCATAAAGGCATTCCAGCATTCAGCTGAAATACCCACAGCATTACTGAAAATGGCAGCCACTTAGGATCTTAAGCCAATTTACTTTGGCAACCCCCCAAAAAAAAAGCATAATACTACATTATTCCAACAATGCATAGTGAAATCTCAAATTCTCATCCAAATTCAAATTTATAAGACAGGCAATAACTAAATCATTGTGAGCAAAACAGATTCCATTGCATAAATAATTGTACCTCCATAGTTTGAGATCCAGCAGTGAAATGACGGATTTAGAGGAAATTAATGGATGGAATAATGTCAAAAAAATGGAACCTGCATTGCTTCAATAATGAAGACACCACTAGCTTGAGCTGCTAGTAAGTTTCATTTGATTCAATTTGCATATAGATGGTTTAATTCAAATTTTCTCAGTTTGGATATTAATTGGATTGATTGAGAAAGAAAAAGTTATTACTGTGTAATTATAGAGAAAATGATTTTATAATCTTAGTACTAATTTCTCAAATGCAAAGTTCAAGGAGTCAGACTGTAATAAAAGAAAATAGGCCAAGGCTCTTAGGTGTTCAAGGTTAACAGTGCTTCGTTAACCCTCAGAATCCCAAAAAAACACATGAAAGTAAAAATATTGCATAAATGATGCAATTTCTGAGTGTGCGTAAGTACTTTATTTATGGAGTCGATCTGGCTTGATTTGTTTAAATTAAATCAATCCAACACAAACTAAAAACGGAATCGAACAATCAGTTCTCAAACCTTAAAAACCAATTAGGACCTTATTGTTTCAAGATTTGATGGTAAAGTTTGGGTTTGATCAATTTAGATTGGTTTTGAACATCCATAACATAGACATTCTAGGAAGAACTTTCAAAGGAAAAATTGTATAGCTGATTTGACACAACATAGTACACAACGAATGGATATTTAGTTAGAACATCATACCTTGGTTGAAATCGACACCCTAAGAACAACTTGAAAAGTTCGTCCTGTAGTTCGTCTTCTGAAAGTGCACTTGGCTTTTTAGAAGCAATGACATCATTGCAAGGAGGATTTTCAATCCATGGGTCACTCTTTTTGAAATGTTGCAACAACTGAAACATTCAAAATAGAAATCGTCCATATAAATAAATGTGTTGTTAAATACTACCAGCTTCCTCAGCAAAATAATGATGATGATGATGATACATAAAATTACTATTCACTTGGAACTCCGTAAAAAAAAATTGATTTCTGAAGCTTTTATCTAAGTTAATCAAGTTGTACATAAATCCAACATTCTGATAACCTTTTCTACATTCATAAGATTTGAGGAATTCCAATTTACGACATGATAACCAATATCACAACAGATAAGCTACGGGAACCACCAAAAATAGAATAGGAACTTTGGAAGTAAAAGATATCTTTAGAGAAGCCAGCACTAGGATGAAGATCAAATGTATGGATGATCATAGAGCATATTTAAAATATGCAGAAATTTTCAACAATATTCATCCCAAAACACAGCCTCCAAAACTGAACTTTCATGCATCAAGGTACCCTTTATTATTTTAACATAAGAGAAAATACTTTACCCACCACACATCTGACAAATCAAACATGAAGTTTCAGTTCCTACAGTTCTAGTTCTTAGAGCAATATTGTCATTTGGATTATGTCTTTCTTTCACATGATCTGAAATCAACAATTTCACAAGCCTTCTATAAACTAACAGTTATGTATGGGCATATCATATGGCCAGTCTGGAAGCAGATCACCTCTTAATAAATAGATCAAACACAACAGTATGATTATTAATAATTTGGCATCACTCTTCAAATATATGCAAAGAGAAGTCCTGAAAAAATGCTGCAAAATCCTATGAATTCAATTGAAAGTGCCTTATCCAGTAACAGAACCAATTATAGAATGTAAAAAATCTGTAATTAGTCGATTAGTGTTATCGGTAGTTGTTAGAAGTTGATTCTCTAGGATTTATTTTGCCGCCTTTTATGATGTACTCCTTTAATCCTATTTATTTATTTTTCCCTTTTAAGATGTACTCCTTTGATCCTATATATAAGCGGCTTCTAGAATTTTCACAGGAACCAAGAAAAACCTTAAACCTCATTAATTTTGCCTTAAAATTTAATAACCTTCCAACTTTACCCCTATTTAACATAAACTATATATCCCATGCAAACAAAGTCTACACAATAATAAAATAAGGGTAAAATTGTACATTCATATGAAAAATACAATGGCACAACTTATAAATATGACAAAAAAAATCTTCTCCCTTTGCCTTATAAATAGGACCAAAGAAGTAAATATTTTATAATTAGTAGCTTAGTATTATTAGTAGTTGCTAGTTAGGGGTTAGAAGTTGATTCTCCAGCATTTATTATGCCACCTATTTAAGTGATGTAACTATTCTGTATTTAGTAGCTTAGTGTATTTAGGGGATAAAAGTTTATTCTCCAGCATTTATTAGTCTTGTTAAACTCACTTGTACATAACCATGTAACCTAGAGGATAAATCATCATAAACATTTTTCTCTCATTTTGTGGAAAGTTTAAACCCTAGAGTATAACATTCTGATTCGATTATTAGACTTACAAAAGTTTCATTAAGAATTCCCATCAAACACATCAATCAGAAAAATAAGCAGATGGCAATTGTAGCAAACAATAAATAAACTAAAATATAAAGAGAAAATTCCTGAAATTACTGGTTAGACATAATAAACAAAAGAGGAGACCTGAGGATTTTGTGACACCCAGTACATGTCACCATCAAAATCACCTCCACCTATCTCATCTGCCAAAGAGCGAGGACCAACACAAGGAAAGAATATTCCATATTTGCTATGGCCGACAAAAGATTCTAACTCCTTCACATATGTTGCTTGGAGTATGTGAATATCCCCAAAATGTAATCCCGGATTCCGATATACCAATACATCTCCAGAAATTTGGCCATTTTCACTATGAAAAAGGCAAGGAAAAAACACATTATTTAACCAACAAAATTAGTCAACATTTCCAGAATAAATAAAATTCTAAATGAGCCCGAAGTTTGAATTGGATCATCAAAATTATCATGTGTTTTCTTTAGATGTCACTTCTCAATATGATTAGATTCATATCCGTTCTTCCTCACACAGAGACCAACATTTGGCTCTAGAGTCATAATAATATAAATAAAACTATCATACAATAAATGAGCAAATGTACAACAGGCAAAGAATATGTGAACATGATTGGACGTGCAGGGTAAAAATTCATAGTACAAGGCTCCATACTAAGCATGACAAGAGCATGAAAGAAGGTAAACAAAGTTCTATTGATAGCATGACAAGAGCCTTGTACTATGAATTGGGAGTATCACATACTCCCAATTGATACAAATTCAAACAAAACCAATCCCCAAATAGGGGAAGGTCTATCATCATGACCTTTTCTGTCCAGAAAATTAGAACCAATAACTTTTCCCAAAATATGTCAAGTCACCAACCACTCAACACTCCACCGTTGAACCAAGCAAACAAACTATAATAGAACGTTGATGCAGTCTAAAGTAAGTGTCAGAATCAGAACAAATGCTGGAGACTATGTATAAACTATAATAGAACATATATTATCAGACGTATAAGCATGATAAGGATTAAGATAAATGTGTATAGCAACAACTTGCCAGTTTTTAGCCAAGAACAAGTTTGATAGACTATTTCTCTTGACTATTGAAATTAGATAGCGAAAAAAAAAAAGAAAGAAAGAAAGAAAGAAACTAGAGCAAGAAGAACTAGAAAGAAAGCATAGGCTGCATATTGAATTCAGGGAAAAAAATTATCACATACCTCCAGCCATAGGGAGTTTTTGAACATAAATTGGAGCAATGTCTTGTACTGATAGATAGATAGATAGGTTAAAAAACAGAAGAGAATTATGCTTACAGAATAACACAAACTTGATCCTTTTTAAGGCATCCAGTGGGATGTGGATCAGCAGTCCCCATTAGATAGTAACAATTAGGTATATATAGTTTCCCACTTTTAAGACCATTCATTTCCTCCTTTGCAAGTACAGATAGACGATACTGCAAATATGCCTCATCCAGAGGGATCCCATGTAAAATCATTTTTGTTGAATTGAATTCATCATCTGTCTCACCGTGGTTTAGAGACACTGCACACAGAACCACATAATTGAATACGTTTTCTAAAAGAGATTTCAAAAGACCATAATACAAACCATAGGCCAATATTCAAATAAATCAGAATTTAATAATTCTAGGAGAAAATAAGTGAAAATGTGAAGTACTAGCTGCAGGAATCTATGAGGATTACCTCTGAATGCAGCACGCTTGTTAGTGAAGACACGATATGCATTTTCTAAAGCACTCTTAAGTGAATCCAGAAAAAACTCATTCGGCACTCCTCCATAGCTTAGAAGAGCAATCAGAGGTCGGGATAAATAACACCTATGTGGTTTGTTGCTGAAAGATTAAGTCTTAAGATTAGATAATCATTGCTTAAAAAAATAGAGAATTTTCTTTACTAAAAAACCTAGAACACTAGCTTAACACAATAGTTTGAGCTCAGCTCCTAACAGAATAAAACTTATGAGAAGTTAGTCAGGTAAAAAATACTATAAGCATATTAACATGTCCTTTAGCCTCTTTTTCTTTGGAAGGACTAAAAACTGAACATGCAAGCCTACAATTGCTTTCTGAGCCCATTCAGGATGAAAAGTAGTGGAACTCCTGAGCCTATTCCAGTTTTGGACGCTGGTCATAATTTAATGGTTCTTTCTGCAACCCACTCGTTGAAACATAAAAATTATCATATTTGGCATAAATTATGGTAAACATCCAAAACCCCCTTAACTGCTTCAGGTAACAAAGTTTCAGCAATAGCAAACAATAGCCAACTTGATAAGGAAAAAGATACGTAAAGGAGATACCTTGTACCAACTACCTCCATTGAATTTATGCTTTGCGTCGGAATATTTGGATCTGTATCAACCTTGATCATTGATGGCCGAACTTGTATCGTCATACTAGGAAGCTGCAAGATTTAAAAATAAGAGAACTTTACTGCAAGCAGAATAACTGATGCACATCTAAATTCACATGAATCTGATAAGTATTTAGTCTGACAACTTCAATCTGAAGAGATGATAAACCTAGACATCATCTAAAAATAATGAAAATGAATAATCTGAATTCTTCAAC
The DNA here is from genome assembly GCA_963242795.1 of Inga leiocalycina. Lineage (NCBI taxonomy): Eukaryota > Viridiplantae > Streptophyta > Magnoliopsida > Fabales > Fabaceae > Inga > Inga leiocalycina. Next base: position 64,737,449 of record OY725320.1, read on the forward strand.
CTTTTCTATGTATCAAAACATTTTCCTGGTGGCTGCTAGATAACACTATTATCTTTACTCTCTACCTCACTTATTTCCCTGCACCCCAATGGAATACATAACACTCCATAAACCAACATTGTTAAAAATATCCTGCTTACTATTTAAAAACCTACTAATAAGAATAAAAAAATTAATATCTTAAAAGATAGACCAGTTCGACAGAAATACATGAAAGTCAACTCACAAAGGTAGCATACTCCATAGCTAAAAAACCACATCAGTACTCAAATCTCACTTCAAATTTAGTTGTGCAATTGAGCAACCTTGTTAGAGGTAAAAAGGGAGAATAGGGTAAACAGTAAAAATATGCATATTCACTAGACATCGATACATCTTCGAATCTCCTATTTATAGACTTATTATCCAAATTACCCAAATTATCTCCTTTAACCCTAATTCCCTCATGTGTCAACCCTAGTAAACATTTTTGTCTAAGCATTAACCCAAAGAATCAGTCATTATACCTGCAATAAAGCATTTTCAAGTAAAATGGCATCATCAAACTCTTTTGAGAAATCCTCCTCATAATCAAACATGGAGTGCATGACAGCTAAACATCCAAAATTTATTATTTGAAAAAAAAATTACAAGTTGAAACAATATTACGAGCCATGAATTGATCAATACAGGAATTAAGACTAGTAGTTCATTTGCATGCTCCAAAATGCAAATTACCACATACTACAATTAAGACGATCATATTTCCACAAAAAAAAAAAAAAGGCAATCAGTTAGTACCCTTTTATTGATTAAAAGTGTGCCCTTCATGGTGCGTCCCATGTGATAGAGACGGCATTGGATCAGCAAAGGCTTAGTCAAAGAAAGAAAAAATATCAGAATAAAATCCATCCGATGCAGGTATGCAGTCTCAAAATTTACAGAGAAATAAGGAACGTACTGGCTCACTTGTGCTGGACTCCATATTTGTACAAGCAACAGTCATATTATCCTATCCAACCAAATTAGAAACCCACCATCATCTAAGTCTTGGTAAGGAAAAGAGTTCTACACAAGACAAAACCTAAAGAACCAAGTGAGAGAGAAGACGAGGAAAAAGTAGCAGCAGAACCATTTGACACTCGGAAGTGTGAATTGCAGGACCGAGGGTCGGTGCAATGAAATAGAAAACATAAAAAGACTCGAACTTACCAACACTTGAAAAGAGGACGTATCGAAGTAGAAATAGTTTCTTGACATAACACTTCCAATGGAGATTTAAAATAGGGATGTTTTTGCTTATTCCATGATTTATGAAAATAACAATGAATGCCAGAAGATAATTAATATATGTTCACCAAACAAAGAGCAAGGGAACAATAGGACAAAAACGCATTCATCTAACAAGATGCTGGGCAATATCATCACATAATCTAGTAGTCTTGCACATAATACATATCAATGTCCGATAGAGCTAGCAGTTCAAATCATCTTTCCAAACTTCTTATCTTTAAATAATAAAACTGAAAGAGAAAATGTATGACTTGTCATATGAACAGTCATACAAGGTTTACAATCATTTTCCATCAGCTTCATGTGTCTAACCAAAATTTTAAGAAAATGCATAAATAAAATAACATACATACTATATAGTAATATTGAAGTTTTATCCTTCAAGAAGCATATTTAATACTACATATATCAACAAAATGATAATTTAAAAAAGAAAAAGACCTTGATGAATAAGCTATAGTAAGTTTGTGCCAAGTACTGACATAATATATTCCTATAACTTTGTTGCGCTACATGACAAAGCAACCATGACAAAAAGACCCATGGGTAACAGTTAAAAATAGTATATTGTTATAAAACCTAAAACACATAATGGATATTTGATACAAAATAATGAAAAAAGAACAATGTGAGCAAGTAAAGTATGCAAATTTAAGTATTAAAACAGAGTGATACCCTGAAACTTTTAGCCTTCATATTAATTCCTTTAGACACATTTCTCGGGCAATGCTTAGCTAAATCCTCAGAAATAAACCCAGTTCCATCAGTATGAATCCGTGCTTTCCCATTGTGATAAACACGTTCACCATTTTCATCCTAAAAAGAAATGGAAAAAAAAAGTTTTCCATATACAAAAATAGGGCAAAAAGTCCATATAGAGATGACAATAATTGATCATACCTGACAATACACATCGTCAATTGTTTGAACATCCACAGATCCCATGTCAACATCAAATGTTAAGGTTTTGGACAAAATTAGAGAAAACCTAAATACATGATGTCAGTAACTCTGATAAACTGTTTCTTGTGCAGGAGGGGGAAAATACAATATATAAATCTAAAAACAGCATCTACAGAGTACCATACCTAGCCATGAATTTGTTCAAACTGGGTAATGTGTGAGCATGCATAAATAAAGATCGAGCTTCAGACATTGACTTGCCCGATAATCTGTAAGATTCACAGTTATCAACTGATGCACAAGATTCTGTCCTAACAAAATAACATTTCACAGCTGATGATGTTGGGTCCTTCTTTTTCTCTTCCTTTCCGCCATCTTTAAAAACTGATCAGTTGATAACAAGTTTAGGCTCATCAGTGCCTGTATATTGGTGCCCATAGGTTTGTCTAAAAACTCTAAAGACGGCATCAGATACATATTACTTGTCAAAGATTCAAATGTTTGGTGCAAAACAGCGACAATGTGTGAGATGTAAGAAATACATATAAAGATTTTAAAACCGAGAAAAAAAGGGTATCCAAATACACAGATACCCCAAACTTCCATCATTGATGGCAGCATGCTACCATAGAGTGATAGAGGCACAAAGTTAACAAGAAGACACCAATCAAATCAAGGTTCAACTACATTCAGGTTAGTAATCCAAGGGAATAAGTAGTTGAATGAGTGAAGGAAGTTTGACATATCAACAATTTGACGAAAACAGAAACAAGCAATCAGGCAGACTCAATTCGATGCTGTCAATAGGGATTAACAAGAACAAGCATAAAATTTCAATGACATAGAATTTTATAAGGACATGCTCACAAATTACCAAAAAAGCGGTAAAGGCGAAGACCAACATGAATTCCCTCTCTTCCAAATTTTCCGTAGAGAGCGCATGCTTCCTTAATACTGGTTCGATTGGATCCACGCCTTTCCTCAGCAAATTTTACAATGAGAATATTGTCATCACCTAATGATTTTTGCAAGTGTGTCCGTGCCTCTTGGAGAAACGGGCCCTGAAGTAAATTACCATACAAGGGGATTGGAAATTACTATATTACTATATATATAAGTAAAACATTTTTATAACTAGTCCATATGCCATTGTAAACTGGTCTATGGATGTGATTATGATTCTATTAGTGGTTCCATAGTACCCACGGAAGTACATCTAGGAAAAAAGGATTTGCATTTATAACAGCATGTATAAGAGTGTATATGTTTTGTAGAACTTGTCCAAAGTTAATGAAAGCTAGACCAGACCCGGGCAATGAGCGGGTGAGGGGCCGGATATTTATTAATGTGTTTGTTAGGACAGAACAAAAGAACAGTAAACTCTCTTCTCTCTCTCTCTCACAGCAAGTATCTCACTGTAAAAAGGATGAAGAAGCCAAAGAGAATCTCCAAGTGGTAAAAGAATATTTATTCACTCATACCTTAGCATAACAGGCTTTAGGTATTTAAAGATTCTGAATTACAGTGGAAATAACTGACCCTCCCTACATTATCGGGAGCAAACGCATGACTGACTCCATGGACCTCTTAGTGGCCTAGTGGTCCGATATTATTCTGTTAATAATTAAATAAATGCATAACTTAAATAAATGAGACTTGGTCAAGCCTCAACTACTTTCCTATTCTTACGCCTCTGGTAGGTCACTAATGGCTTACTAGGATTTGTAACATTACTCCCTCCCTGAAAATACGACTTGTCCTCAAGGCGAAAATCTGGATACTGGCGTGTCAACAGGTCATATTCCTCCCAGCTTGCTTCTTCGGATGGTCTGGATTTCCATTTGATTAAGAGCTCCAAGGTCTGTCCCTTCCACTGGTGAGACAGCACGGATTCTGGTTCTAACAGCAGCTCAAAGTCAGCAGATATGGGAAGATCTGCCGGTGGGGTAGTTGGGGGCAGCCCATGTGCAGGTCGAAGTAAAGAGATATGAAAAATTGGATGGATCCGTGCAGATGGCGGGAGTTCCAATTCATAAGCAACTTCTCCAATACGTCGTAAGATAGTGTAGGGCCCGAAAAACCTTGGAGATAACTTAGCAAACTTCTGGTGTGTAAGAGAGCGTTGACGGAAAGGCTGAATACGCAAGAAGACAGTATCCCCTGGATTAAAGGAAAGCTCACGTCGGTGCTGATCAGCATAAGTCTTCATTCGGGTCTGAGCTTTCTTGAGGTTATCCTGGAGCAACCGTAGAATGGCATCTCTAGTTATCAATTGGTCTGCAAGCTCCGCTACTTGAGTTTCTCCTTGAACAAATGGATGGAGTGGTGGCGGGTCCCTACCATATACTGCTTTGAAAGGAGTGATGTTGGTAGAGGAATGGAAACTTGTGTTAAAAGAGTATTCAGCCCAGCACAAGTATTTGCTCCACGTTTTAGGCTGTTCGTGCACGAAACAGCGTAGATAAGCTTCAAGACAGCGGTTGACAACTTCCGTTTGGCCATCCGTTTGAGGATGATATGCCGTGCTCATCTTCAATCGAGTTTGGCTCAACCGGAAGAGCTCTTGCCAAAAGGCACTAAGGAAGAGTGGGTCCCTATCAGAAATAATAGATCTCGGAATTCCGTGTAAGCGAACCACTTCTTCACAAAATCGGCCAACCACTGATTTAGCTGTATACGGGTGGCTTAATGGAATAAAATGGCAGTATTTACTCAAACGATCAACCACTACCAGAATAATATCATAATTTCCTGATTTAGGCAAGCCAACCACAAAATCAATGGAGATATCCTCCCAAATCTGTTGGGGTATGGGTAGGGGTTGTAATAAACCTGCAGGTGACAAGGTCTCATATTTACTCTTTTGACACGTGAAACATTGCTGAACAAGTGTCTTAACATCAGCTTTCATGTGAGGCCAGAAAACAGTACCTGATAACCGCTTTAAAGTCTTCAGAAATCCGCCATGCCCTCCTGAAGGTGTAACATGGGCCTCTTCGAGTAATTTAACACGAATTGGGGAACTTCTTGGAATTACTAGCCTCCCATTAAAATATAGTCGGTTCTGGACCAACGAGTAACCTGGTTTGGAGCTGGGATCTAATTCTAAAGCTGTAATAATTGGGGCTGTAAATTGGTCATGTCGTAGCGCTTCGTCCAGATTCAAGAAATCCATAGGTAATGGCACCACGAGATGGAGAAAATCAGCATGTTGGGGTTTTCTGGATAACGTATCAGCCCCTACATTCTCCTTGCCAGCCTTATACAGAATGCTGAAATCAAATGGAAGAAGTTTGAGGATGAGGCGTTGCTGGGTATTAGTAAGTGTTCGCTGATCCAGCAGGTTTTTAAGGCTGTGGTGGTCAGTCTTGACTGTGAAATGACGCCCCAGTAAATAATGTCGCCACTGTTGTAATGCTAAGACCAAAGCTAACAATTCGCGATCATAGGCTGACTTATACCGGTTAGAAAACGAGAACCCTTTGCTGTAAAAAGCAATAGGATGGTCCTGCTGCAGAAGTATAGCCCCCACACCCTCCATTGAAGCATCACACTCAACAACAAATTCAGAAGTGAAATCTGGGAGCTTCAACACTGGTGTGGTCATTAAAGCGACCTTAAGCCGTTCAAAAGCTTTCTGGGCAACCGGAGACCAATGGAAAGCATTTTTCTTAGTGAGATTAGTTAAAGGGCGAGCTATCATACCGTAATTTTTCACAAAGCGCCGGTAGTAACTTGTGAGGCCTAGAAATCCTCGAAGTTCAGTGACGTTGGTTGGAACCGGCCAATCTCGTACTGCAGCAATCTTCTCGTCGTGTGTTTCCACACCATGAGCTGATATTCTATGGCCCAAAAAAGAAACCCGAGCCTGCCCCAGGGCACATTTTTTGAAGTTGGCGTAGTAAGAGTTCTGCTGTAGGGCTTGAAAAATAATGCGGAGATGAGCTTCATGTTGTTCCGACGTCCTACTGTAGACCAAGATGTCGTCAAAGAAGACTAGTACGAATTTCCTCAGGTAGGGTCTGAACAGATCATTCATTGCTGCTTGGAATGTTGCCGGCACGTTTGTGAGACCAAACGGCATAACAAGATATTCATAATGGCCGCTATGAGTTCTAAAAGCTGTTTTGGGAATGTCATTCGGTAGAACCCGGATTTGGTGGTAACCAGAACGAAGGTCAATTTTTGAGAAGCGGGTAGCACCATGTAGCTCATCCAATAACTCGTCAATGTTTGGAATGGGATATTTATCGGGGACTGTGATTCGGTTGAGCGCCCGGTAATCAACACACATGCGCCAAGAATCGTCTTTTTTCTTGACTAATAAAACTGGACTTGCGAATGGACTCGAGCTAGGCCGAATGAATCCCTTCTGGAGTAGGTCTTCTACCTGTCGCTCAATTTCATTCTTTTGGAAATATGGGTAGCGATATGGCCTAAGATTTGGTGGGGCAGCCCCTGGAAGTAAGGGTATAGCATGCTGCAAGTCCCTGAAGGGGGGTAAAGATGTAGGTTCATCAAAAACACCCTTAAAATCAGATAGTAGTCTTTCCAAGTTTAGACCATTGCTGCTGTTTGTGCGCAGAGTTGATTCAGAAACCACCATGGAATGAAGGCTTGCGTTTTGGACATTAGCACGAGGGATCCCCTGTAATCTGTACCTTTTTCCATCCACCCAAAATATTAAAAACATTTTGTTCCAGTTTGCCTGAATAGTGTTAAGTGATGCCAGCCACTTAATTCCCAAGACTAAATCAGACCCCACAAGAGAGAATGGATAGAAATCTTGCATGATGTTCAAACCTGGAAGGTGAACCATGACTGCCTTGCACAAGCGGTTGCAACTAACCACACTGCCATCACCAATCTGAACCCCTAACGTGGGAATGGAAGCTGTGAGTAAACTCAACTCTCGCACCAGCGATTCCAAGATAAAGTTGTGGGTCGACCCACTGTCGACGAGGAGCACCACAGCTCGATTCTGAATTGAGCCACTGAGCTTCATTGTGGCCGCCGAAGGTCTCCCTAAAATGGCATTGAAGGATATCTCGGCTTCCTCTGGAACCTCCTCCGATTCTGGTATGGGCTCGAGCTCCTCCGGAATGGGGTTACCATCGGCGTCAACTTCCATGAGTGAGAAGGAAGAAGACCCGCATCTATGACCTGGACGAAAGGGGGCACCACATCGGTAGCATAGTCCCTTCTCTCTCCGTTGCTGCTTCGTCTCATCCCAGGAGGTCAGCTTGGTCGCGCTCGACGCTGACGGACCGACCAAGCTAGAAGATGACCCCGAGAGTGCATACTTTGAATTCGGGTTGTAGGAACCAGCGTTGACCCGCGAGGACAAACCCGATAATGTGGACTGGGAAGCCCGACCCTGTCCAGCTGCAGCAACATTGGGCTTAAGCCCACTCGTGGATGCTCGCTGTTTCTCGAACTCAAGAGCTAAGCTAGCTGCCCTGTAGACAGTGCGAGGTTTATGAATCCGAACTTCAGATCGTAATTCCTCCTTCAATCCCTTCAGAAAGACCCCCAAAAGGCAGTGTTCCGGCCAGTTTGAAATCCAAGCAACCCGGCGTGCCCACTCCTGACGATACTCCCCCACCGAACCGGTTTGTTTGATATCACACAAATGCTCGTCGGGATTCAAATACTCTGGAGGTCCAAAGTGTTCCTGCAGAGATTTCACCAACTCATCCCAATATAGCATAGTGCGCTGTGAATTCGTCCAAGAAAACAAATCCAAAGCATCACCTTCTAAGTACATTGATGCTATATCCACCTTATCGTCATCGGGTGTCTCATAGTAACGGAAAAATTTCTCTGCCTTGAGGATCCAACCTCTTGGGTCACCACCACTAAATGTCGGAAAATCAATTCTGGCGTGGGGAGGATTCGGGCTTCTCCGAGAAACGTCGGAATCGTCGTCACTATCATCAGCCCAGCGACAGTGTTTTGTTGTTTTCCCATGGCGTACGGACTGAAGCTCCAGGGCGATCACCTTCTCCCTCAATTCGTCTAGCGTCTCCAATTTGGCGGCAATGAGCGCTAAGGGGTCACCGGACGATGGGTTGTTCTCAGGATCAGTGTTGGCGCCAGAAGAGCGTGTTGTCACCATCGTGATCAGAACGAGAGCTCTGATACCAAATTGTTAGGACAGAACAAAAGAACAGTAAACTCTCTTCTCTCTCTCTCTCACAGCAAGTATCTCACTGTAAAAAGGATGAAGAAGCCAAAGAGAATCTCCAAGTGGTAAAAGAATATTTATTCACTCATACCTTAGCATAACAGGCTTTAGGTATTTAAAGATTCTGAATTACAGTGGAAATAACTGACCCTCCCTACATTATCGGGAGCAAACGCATGACTGACTCCATGGACCTCTTAGTGGCCTAGTGGTCCGATATTATTCTGTTGATAATTAAATAAATGCATAACTTAAATAAATGAGACTTGGTCAAGCCTCAACTACTTTCCTATTCTTACGCCTCTGGTAGGTCACTAATGGCTTACTAGGATTTGTAACAGTGTTATTATGTAAAAAATCACTTAGATTTAAAACAATATTTTGTAGTGTGAAATACACTACGATCCATATAGATATATATATATATATGTCGGTGGAGAGGTGATGCTATAGCGATTTTGACTTTCATGTCTCAATATGTACGGTAAAACACTCAAAATTACTCTATATAAAAGCTCATAATTAATTTATTAGAATCCCTATTTTTCTATTGAGTATATACCCTAAATTTGCACATATTTATATTTATAATTATAGTAATATATTCGTTCTTTTTAAAGACCTCTAAGAGAATAATCAAAATATTAAATTAAATATTTACTAAATATTTGTATCTACGCCCCATCATTAATTTACAAGATATTGTGTAACTACATGCCCTATTATCTATCTTTCATAACCACCTATCATTATTATCTTTTTTTATTATTATTTTAGAGTTTTGATCCTGCCATTTTGCTAATGTGAGACACTTCCTGCTCTACTTTTATAAATATAGTTAAGATATAATAGAGGCAAACCTTGAACCTTAAACTCTCATCTGGAGAAATATGACAGTAATAGACAAACGGCTTCCCTGAATCCCAATCACGGTACTGCACATGCCAAAGTTATCAATAGCAAATAATCAAATATTTTTATAGAATAGTACAGCAGATGCTGGATGAAGAACTTCCAAGTGGCTAGAGTTGATGAATTAACAGGACAGTTAAGAACCGCCATAAATTCATTTACATGACAAACTCAACAAATTTAGCCTTGTTTTAAGGCACGGGTGAATGGTGAAATAAAGTAATAACAGAAAAGTAGAACAAAGTAAAACCTCCAGAATTTAAAACGTCAATGGGAGATATGCCTTTTTAATGGCTCAGCGAATGATTGGAGTAGTTTTTGGTTCGAAAAGAGAGGGAGCCAACCATTCCCCTTTTTAAAGACAAGTTCCGACTTCAGATCAAAAGGAAGTAAAGTAATAAATTAACGAACTAAAGTCAGACAGATAAATCAAATGGGATGTTCACCAATCGCCGGTCGCCGGAATCGCAGTTATATTTGCCCACCGCTTCCCATATTGCTTCCTCAAAACTCCGCATCGGCAATGTTTTAAGACTCCTAATCTTGTCCGCCGATATAGCCCGCTCTAGACTCTCCCTATAAATACAAAAAGAAAAAGAAAACGTTAAACCTCAAAGCATCACTGACTCGGTGACGATTCTGGAAAAAGAAACAACGTGAATTAAAAAAAACAATTCCGCACTTACCCTCCAATATAGCTCAAAAGTAGAAATGCCTTTTTAAATTCCAATTCTCCCAGGGCCACCAATTGTGGAATCGGTGATGATTCTGCTTCTCCCTGTGGTCTTGAAGGCGAGGCACTTCCTGGATACTCTTCCATGAGAGAGGGAGTCGCAGCTCCGTTCACTGTAATTTCAAATTTCTCAAAAATTTCAAATATGAAGGAAAGAGACGCCAAAGTAGTAAATAGCTCAACATGCACCAACAAGTTATACCCAATCTTCCTAATCAGAGCAAGAGATAAAACAATGGAAAACAAAGTAAGAAGCAGCTACAAATGCCAAAATAAATTTTTTAAAAAGAAAAACAAAAGAAATTCCGGATTCGAAATCGTCACTCTTCAGCCACAGTACCGAAGGAAATGGCCAGCCTTGTTATCCGAGAGACGTCTCCTTTTCCCAGTCTTCCACGCGTTCGGCGATTCGAACGCGAGAGAGAGAGCAATTTTGCTCCGAGTCAACCAAATGAAAGAGGACATGAAACAAAAGATAAATATAGAGTACTTCTACTACCTTGGGTGTTGATGAGTCGGGTAGTGAAACCTCTGGTAGAATTCGGTGAGCGACTAGTGGCTTTTTTCTGAGAACGAATCATATGCATGATGAACCCAGAGAGACTAATATTAACCTTGGTCTTTGAAATTACTTCCAAAATATCAACAGCCGACTCTTTTCCGACGTTCGCGAGTTCGCGTCTTACTTCGGAGCTCGGAGGAGTTAGCTTCTGCTGGCTGCAGATAGTTTCCAAGAGCCGCTCAACTGAGTCAGGAAGAGGGACATGCTCCGACGAATTAGTCATCGGAAACGGCCCGAAGCTTGAATATGAAAAGGAAGAGAGACGAAGAAGTCGAAGAAAGGCTCTAGCTCCGCCTACAGTGATGACCGAAGATGAAATGATTACTACAAGCGAAACCAGAGAGGCAGCAGCCACGTTCCGCGCTTGCGACTGGAAGTGACAATAATATATATATATATATATATATATATATATATAAACACAATAGAAACCAAAGTGATTATTTGAATAAAGTTCCGTTGGAAAGGGTTGTGCCGAGTCTAATCAGAGTCCGCATGATAGTTTCCTCTTCCGGTTCGTGGACAGGAAGGGAATATGGAGTGTAGCTCTCCTTGTCGTCTTTTGCATAAGAGTATTACATAAAAAAAAACATGATGTAAAATCTTGAATACTAATGTAAAATTTAATTAATGATAGATTAAAGAGAGGAAAAATTGTTAAAAAAGACTTCATTAATAACTTAATTGTCAAATAGAATCTTGAAAGATATCTACACATAAAGGGAAGATTTTTACACACGGATGGAAGATTTTTGCACACGTAGAAGGAAGAATATTGCACACAAGAAAAATATTTTGTACATCCGAAAGATATTATGCATGCGAAGGTCCCATTTGACAAATACGTTTTCAATTAAATATTTTTTCACAATTTTCCCTTAAAGATATTATTTAAGTTATTACTTAAAATAAGGGAGGATCCTCAAAAAAGAATTTGAAAATTATAAAATGATAAATTAGGTATTTCTCAAAATATAAGTTGGAAATTGCTTATCAAGTTTCGATATTTTTTAATCAACTCTCTTAATAAAATATTTGATTTGACATTTTCTAATTTCCAAATTCTTTTTTAAAAATTCTCCCTTAATATAATGTGTTTGTTCTTTTTTATTATATTGAGATGTGTTTTTTCTAAAACACTTTAATTATTTTTTTAATTCCCTCATTCATCTTTCTATTTAATTATTGTTGAATAAATATCAATAAAATTAATCTAAAAAAATTAATAAACATATTTAATGTGTGTTATATTTAAGCTTAATATGAACTTTCTAATTAAATGTTCCATTATAGACGAGTGCAGGTGTACTATTAAAAAAAAAGTGCCATGTTTTACGGAGTGATGTCCAGCTTAGCTCTTTCGGCAAAAAAAAAAAAAAGAGTATCCAGCTTAGCTCAATATATATATATATATATATATTTTAAGGGGAGGGGGTAAAAATGAGAGGTTCCTTAGTGAGCAAGGAGAAGTCAGGGACCCTAGGGCCGGGGAAGAGTAAATGGATTTATAGGGGGGCACGTGTCTTGGCATGCTGACCCCTGGATCTGCTTTATGGCAGGAGAGTAGAAAATTTACAGAACCGGATCCACACCCTGCCGCTCTATACTGTGCTTGACTTTTTTCAAAGGAAAATTTTTAAAAAATATATTGAAAATTATAAAAAGACCAATCAGTACACTGAAATTAGAAAAGGATACATCAGTACAATATCAAATGAGATGAGAAATCTGAGATTTTGAAATCTCAGTAAAATGACGAAAATATCCTTCAGCTCTTCTTCCTTTTCTCCCTTCACTTCAGAATAACAACATAATCCTCTTAATTAACAACTCCAATTTCTTTTTTCACAATTAACAAGTTTGAAAATTTTTAAAAAATATATTGAAAATTATAAAAAGACCAATCAGTACATTGAAATTAGAAAAGGATACATCAGTACAATATCAGATGAGATGAGAAATATGAGATTTTGAAATCTCAGTAAAATGACGAAAATACCCTTCAGCTCTCCTTCCCTTTCTCCCTTCACTTCAGAATAACAACATGATCCTCTTAATTAACAACTCCGGATTTGACATTAACAACTCCAATTTCTTTTTTCACAATTAACAAGTTTCAGGGCCAATAACAACACTTATCTCTTAATTAATAACTCCGGATTCAAAATTAACAACTCCAATTTATTCTTTCACAGTTAACAAATTTCAGGGCCAATAACAACTCTTTTCTCTTTATTAACAACACCGTATTCTATATTAATAACTCTATTTTCTTCCTCTACTTTGGAATAACAACACAATCCTCTTAATTAACAACTTCGAATTCGACATTAATAGCTCCAACTTCTTCTTTTACAATTAGCAAGTTTTAGGGCCAATAAAAACATATATCTCTTAATTAACAACTCCGGATTCAACATTAACAAATCCAATTTCTTCTTTCACAGTTTACAAATACGGACTTTTTAGGGAGATTTTGGTGTTATTAATGTTGAATATGGAGTTGTTAATTACGAGGCCCATGTTGTTATTTCGATTAAGGAATGAAGGGCATTTTTGTATCGCCAAGATTTTAAAATCTCAGATTCCTCATCCCAACTGACACTGTGCTTATCTGTCCTTTTCCAATTTCTGTGTATTGAATCATCTTTTTGCAATTTCCAATATATTTTTTTAGAATTTTCCCTTTTTTCAATGTTGGATCCAAAGATCTAAAAAATTATAAAAAAATCTCAAACCAAACTTTTTTATTAAAAATGTTTTAAGGGATTGTATTATTGTGATTAATTTAAAATATAAAATTACTTTATTGTTTTTATTAAATAAAAAAAGAAATGAACAGCATATATCTTTTTTTACATGTGTTTATGCTTATTTTGATAATTGAATGAGCTGTTTTGACAAGTTTATTTTCTTCCATAAAAAATTTTTGAAATTTCAAAAGTAACTTTGAATTTCAAACAAATTTCATTACTTACTTTTCCAATTATAGATGATATGATTCTTCAAAACTCCTCATATATTGTGCCTTTCTTTATATATCTTGTTCTTACCAATGAACTTGTCAAAATAGCTCATGCAGTTGTCAACATAGGCATAAGCACTTGTCAAAAAAGGCATATGCACTTGTCAATATTGGTGCATTTAATTCTGAAATTTTAAAACTTGTCCATGGAAAAAAATGAATTTGTCAAAATAGCTCATCCAATTGTCAAAAAGGTATAAGCACTTATCAAAAAAGGCATATGCACTTGTCAAATTTATCAGATTTAGTTCTAAAATTTCAAAACTTGTACAAGGAGAAAAATGAACTTGTCAAACTAGTTCATCCAATAGTCAAAATAGGCATAAATACTTGTAAAAAAGGGCGCATGCACTTGTTAAAGTAGAGATATTAAGTTTTGAAATTGGGTTAATATAACTTTTGGTCCCTGAAGTTTGAAATATGTGGTTTTGGTCCCTGAAGTTTCACCCGATTTTGGTTTTAGTCCCTGAAGTTTGAAATTAGTGGTTTTAGTCCCTGAAGTTTCACCCGATTTTGGTTTTGGTCCCTCAAATTTGAAAAGGACTTGGCGACCCAATAAAAAAATCCGACCCAACCCGGAAAAAAAACCAAGTCCTTTTCAAACTTGAGGGACCAAAACCAAAATCGGATGAAACTTCAGGGACCAAAACCACTAATTTCAAACTTCAGGGATCAAAACCAAAATTGAGTGAAACTTCAGAGACCAAAACCACTGATTTAAAACTTCAATGACCAAAACCAAAATTGGATCAAACTTCAGGGACCAAAAGTTATATTAACCCTTTGAAATTTCAAAACTTCTCCAAGGAGAAAATTAAACTTGTCAAAATAAGCATAAGCATTTGTCAAAAAATGCATATGTTGTTCATTTCTTTTTTATTCAATGGGGGTAACAAAGTAATTTTACATTCTAAATTAATCATAATGCAATCCCTATATATTTTTTGATAGAGGAATTTGATTTAGGACTTTTTTATAACATTTTATGGTTCTTGGGCCCACACAGTGAGTTTCCCTTGTTTCTTTGAAATTAATCAATTTTTTTTTTATCAGATAAAAAAACTACCTCACATGTTCAAAAATCAAGAGCAAAAATTCTCCCTTGTTCATTCGATGTTAGTATCTTCTCATATTCTACTTTAAAAACAAACATAAGCCAAATAATAAATGGATGAATTTGAATTAAGCGAGGAAGCTAATCATATTAAATGTCTATTTGAGTTGACAATAGAAGTTATTTTTCTGATATAATTTACACAATACAAGGTAAATTTGTAAGAGGAGTTTTGTCTTGATTTATATAACAACTTCTCTTAATTACCATATAATTAATCGCTAAATCAAGTAAAGCATTAAGTATTATATAATACATCATATTAAAGTGCTCCACCCACAATACAAATCGCAATATGCAGCGAAGTATTTAACGTATGCAACGTATACCAAAAAGGCCCTTAAGTTTGACAATATATATTATACTCATATAACTAAACGAAACATACGATTGATATCAAATCAAGTCTCATTTGCTTTCCTCTTAGTAGCACTATCTGAACTCTCATCTGAAAAATTATAAATATCGACAGGGTGAGTTATATAAACTCAATAACCACAATTCTATTTTAACAAATATGCAAGGAATAATTATAAGATAGTTGAGCGGACAAAATATATATTCATATCACATAAAGTCTAATATTTCCAAAACATTAGTGTTTCAAGAGAACAATTCAGTATGCATAAAACTCCCTCAACCATCCTTATAACCTCCTTAACTGCTGACAGAACCCATAAGTTACAACATATAACATGATTAGTTTCTTTGACAAGACTGCATCAAGCTCTCCAATAATGAGATGTAACCCGGCCAAAGGTTATAGAACTCATATCAGATCATGGAGTCCCTTTCTGTCAAAAATGGAAAGATGTCCATGTCCCTTGAGCTAACCCTTGACCCAGCTAAAGGAAAGGGTGATACTAAGGATCATCAATCAATCATTCAAATAAATAATTTAGGTCACTTAACTAAAAAGTTTACTAAAAACATGATTAATACTATCATTGTACATTTTCCATATATAAATTACTATAACATATTTATAGCAATTAAAAATACCAACATATGCCTATAATCATTTCAACAAGCATACATGATAAATTGGAAAGTAGTTACCTCAAGTTCTTGACACAACTAAACTTGAGAGAATTTAACTCCAACAAGCCAAATTCAAATTCACTCTTCAATAAATATATATATTTACATGTTAATATAATTTATAATAATTGTTAACTAATACAAAATAGCAAATAATAATTCCCATAATTAGCTCAATTTTCTTAAAAATAACAACAATTTATATATTCCTCAAATTCCTTTTGAATCAAAATTTCTAAAATTTCTTAACTCTATTTCACTCAATAAAGTCTTTAATAACCATAATTCTAATATCAAATCATAACTTATAATTTCACATAATTCAAAATCTACAAAATTAAACCAATTAAAATTTCAATAATACTTCCAATAACCCAAATAAATTTAATTGGTCAAAAACGTCACCAAAAGTATAATTTATGATTTTTATAAAAAGAAATTAATTATAAAATCAAAAAACAACCGAACGATAAATCTAAACCGATTAAAATCAACTATTATTTATTCTCCACATATCTATAGCCATCTTTTATAAAACCTCAAAATTCTCTTAGAATCCTAACCCTAAAGTTCTCACTAATCAGTATAATATTACCATGGTTCAAGAACCCGGACCGGACCGGCCGGTTCAGACCGGAATCCGGCGAATCGGCCAACTCTCCGGTCCGGTTCAGTTAGTTACCCGTTACTATTCCAACCCGGACTGACCCGATATGACTCGGAATGACTCGGTATTGACTCGGCTGACTCGCCGAGTTGTGCGAGTCGGCCGAGTTAAATTTTTTAAACTCTTCAATGCATGAAATGATGTCTTTTTTTTTTATAATTCAAAAAGAAATCAAACTCAGTCACCTCATGCCCTCACCTCTTCTCTTTCCTTCATAGTTGCCTGGGCAACTTCTATACTTGCCAGAAAATTGCTACGCTCCAGAAAGAAGAAGAAAGTTTTTTGAGAGAAGATGTAGAAAGGAGAGGAAGAGCGAGGAAATAATAGATGATGATATATTATAAAATACTTACTTGAAATTCTGTAAAATCATGATAATAAAGTGGAGGGAAGAAGACTTTTAGAACAAAAATTGCAAAGCACAGGAGAAGGAGCCATGCGAGAGGTGACTGGTAAAAAAAGAGAGAACACCTCTTGCTCAAATTCAAAATGGCGAAAAGGAAGAAAAAGGTGAAACTCTTCTTTATGATGTGATGTGGTGGAAGGTGCGAGTACAGTGAGTGATATTTCTTTCTTCCCACTTTTCAAATGTGTGCTCAGATAGTCAGAACCTAGATCACGTGATGTCCTTGAAGATAGAGCAATATAATATTATAATTCCTTTATTAATTATTATAATATATAATATATATTTGTATTAATTTTATTGTATAATGGAATGCTTTTAGATATTTTTTTGGCCCGTGGAATACTTTTATATATAAGTTTTATTTAAATATTTTTATATTTGAAATGTGAATATTTTATTAGTTTTACCTATTTTAAGTAAATTATAATATTTAAATAATTACCGGTTTGACTCCGGTTTGACTCCGATCTGACCCACTAACCCTCAAACCACTGCCTCATCCGGTTTACTCACCGGTCCGGGTTTTAATACCTTGAATATTACCACCAATAGAAAGATAAAAATACATAGAACAATTTTTATGAAGGAAGTTTGATAAAAAAAAAAGTGATTTTAAGTATCAAAATTATCTAATAAATTTAGAACCTTACTTGTTGAAATTACGTTTACTCTGTTCACTCGCCTAATCGAGAAACTTGAATGAGAGGAGTGAGGGGGAAAGGGTATTAATCAGAGAACAAAAAACTGGACCGGACCGGACCGGCTAGTTTGACCGGTTGAACCGTGAACTGGTCCATGGTCCGGTCTGGTTTGCTAATTCAACCATCAGACCGGTCAACCGGTCTGAAACCGGTTGGATTGGTCAGAACCGGTGGTCGAACCAGTTGAACCGGTTTCATTTTTTTAAAATTTTCCAAATGTTTATTTTGTACTTTTTTAAGGGAAAATGGAAGGTTAAAGACTAAAATGAAGAGAAAAATATGAAAAGAAAGAAAAAATTTTAAAAAAATGAAGAAGATAATGAAAAAAATTATTTAAAAAGATATAATAATTATAGGAAATGAGATATAATTGCATAAGTATAGGCATTATAATTAATACTAATAGATTTTAAGCTTTTTTTTTCCTAAAAATCTTTATTTTTATTTATAGAATTTTAAAAATATATTAATATATATTATCACTAATAAATTATAATATTTTAATATGACCGGTTATGATCGATTCAACTACCGGTTGACCCATTAACCCTTGAACCTGTGTTGTGACCGGTTCATTGCCCGGTCCGATTTTTCATTCCTTGGTATTAATAATACCCTCCCAGACACTTCTTTTTAAGGGGGCCTCACACATTTTTTTTAAATGCTTGCCTATAGCTTGTACCCCCCTTTTTAATATTTTATTTTACAACTTACGTAAACGTGTTTCTCCAACGTTAACCCAAACAAGCCCTAAGTGGAGTATTTTGCTGTTTCAGAAAAACATTAAATTATATTTAAATATTTTCAAATGAAATATGAGATGTTCATATATGTGACTTCTAGTGAGATTTGAATCATGTTTTCATGAGTTATGCCTGAGTGTTCACCTCAAAAACATTTATCAACATCTTTTCATGCTTTCCCTAAATTTTAATTTTAATTTTAATGACAACGAGTTCAAATTCAATGCATATAATATGAAAATTTTGAAGGATATATATTATTAAAAACATGATATCTATATTATTCAAATTTAGTAAAAGAATTTACTGGAAAAAAAAATATAGTAAAAGAATTGGCACCGATGTATTAATTTGTTCTATTATTTATCATCTTTATATAACCCTATTATTTTCCACTACAAAAAAATGGCTTTAATTATGGTTATTTTTTTGACTATACACCACAGTTTTGAACCATCATATATAAAGATTGCTTGGTAAGAAATGTGAAGTTTTAGAATGCATTATAGTTGTTATATAAAGACCGTGATGTATTGATGCTAGACTCTTCATGTGAGAACTTAAGAGCTAGTTAGACTAGACTATATATAATAGAACAGTACCTTCCACAACGAGTTGTCATGCAACTTGGAATTGATAAAGACATTTCAGGCTTTGTGAAAAGAATTAATGACACTACTCCTTACGTATATTTGTGATAATGTAACTATTGATCTATAGCTTATGTCTCTCCAAAGGAATTAAGCCTGAAAAACAAGAAGAGGTTGAAAAAGAATGAATATTTCTATTAGAAGGATGCGAGGGGTACGCAAACCTCAATCTAATCTCTCATTCTCTAACAAGTCTTGCTTGAGGTTTGCAAAACCCTTGCGCCCTTTTTGGTAGGGATATTCATTCTTTTTTACTCTCTTCTTGTTTTGCTGGCTTAGTTGATGTGAAGAGACACAAGGTATAGGTCAATAGTTAAATTATTATATATATATATATATATAGGTCAAGAGTGCTATTGATTCTAGCCACAAAGCCTAAATCTTCTCAAAGTGCATGGCTACCGATGTGGGATTTACTACTCTATTAGATATAAAGTAGCGTTTCTCAAATCATCACATTAATTGTCACCAAAGGAGTGGCCTAAATCATTTGAGAGTATGTCAGGATCATGGTTGCCAATCTCTTACTCATAAAAAATTTCGGTTAGCCTTCTCACAGTATGATCAATGCATTCTACATGCCGTATCATTGCCTCTGATTGAGGGAGCACAGGGTACAGAGGCGGAGGTTGAAGAGGAGGTGGAGGTTAGGGAGTAGGAGCAGGAGGAGGAGGAGGAGGTGGAGGTTGTAGGGAAGGAGGAAGAGAAGTAAGAGAAGGATGACGCTGAGGATTTTTTGGCAAGTCTTCATCATGGCATTTGATCTTGGCAATTAAGGGAATAGAGGAGGATGATGAAGAAATAGTACGAAAAACATAGAGAAATGGGGAACATATTGGAAGTAATGAGTTCAAACTATTATTACATACGTTAGAAGTTGAAGAGGAGCAGTCACGTGCAATAATGGGTAATAAAAGGATACTTGTTTCTCATGCCAATCATTGGAGAATGAAGATGTACAAAGTATTTTTATCAGCATAGGGAAGAGTAAAGGTTTCAAACGTTTTTTATTATCGCTAATGTAAAGTTGGAAAACAAATCATTTATAAGTGTTAGATGATGCAGTTGTTTCATAAGAACCATCGTTTTTGCAAGACAATACATAATGGTTAATATTTACAACCATTATGTTTTTGTTTTCATGAATTCCATTTCTCAATACATGATGGTACGAATATTTAACCAGTAAGTATTAGCGTTATATATTCTTATGCAAGCTCTATTTTGATATACATGATGCTTATTAGTTGTAATTGTTAATTAGTAAGTGACATATATGTAAGATTCTATAGTAGTGTTCTTTGTTTTTAAGTAACACAATGGGTTGTTTGAGGATAAAAAGTAACTCAAAGGGTTGCAAATGCAAAGTGACAATCAAAAACATTCTTAGTGATGAATATTTAAAGGATATTCCAGAAGGGAATGAGCACATGTTATTTTATTCTATGATTATTGATTATACATGATGTTAGTTAGAACTCACAACAACTTGTTGTTTAAAGAAATAAGAAGTATGAGGAGTCTTCTCAGAGATCAAAAGGGAATGGATTGATACTATTGATAGCCTTAGTCATGTATCTTGTAGTCTTCAATGATCTTTCATATTTTCCTTTTTTTTTGTTTTGCTATTAAATTTGGGTGACATTGCTCTTTTTTAAACACTTCTAGGATGACATTGCTCTTTTAGTGAAACTTTTGCGTTAAAAATGACCATCCAAGAAAGTATAGTCATGCTCACATTGTATTGTACATGGCATAAGGTCCAATAGGGCAAACGTCCATTTGGCTACTGTTAGAGTAGGTGTGAATGCCCATAGCTCTTACGCAAAAATTTTCGAGACAAAATTGAACCTTAACCCAAACAAAATTAATGAGGTGGAAGAACAAGTTCATAAGATCAAATATGATGTTAGACAGGGAATTCACATACAAGTTTTGTTTTTGAAATTAACATGACAGTAAGAACTTGTACAAACATAGCAATCAAAATGGGACCTATAAAACATCAGGCTACCTAGAGGAAGGAAACATAATTGTCACTTTGTTATAAGGGATTATTATTGATCCCTCCTATTACTTTATTTCCCACTAACCTTACTCTCATATGCTTTTGTAAGTGTTTTTGCCTTCCAGCATTGGTCTTTTGGTGCCCTTTTCTTTGGCTTAGGCTTGAGGGGAGGTCATCTAACATGTGGTTTTTCACGTTTTAGGTTTAGAATTTTTGTTTCCTCGTTTATTGTGTTTGTCATATTGATATATATAGAGGCATTTAAGGGAAGGAGGGCCATATATATGAGGTTAAGATGTATGTAGCCATGCGGTGGATAACCAGGTTCAAGGGTGTTGGTGCTTCCCAAAATTCTTCATCTCTCTACATTAATCTCGACTAAACATTCTTCTCTACTCTACTTTCTCTAATCTAATTTCATTGGCGATGGAAATGGCCAGCCTTATGATCAAGAGATGTCTCCTTTTACCAGTCTTCCACGAATTCGACGATTGAATTGAGAGAGAGAGAGAGAGAGAGTAATTTTGCTTCAATTCAACCAAATGAAAGAGGACAACAAACAAAAGATAAATATAGAGTACTCCTACTACCTTGGGTGTTGGTGAGTCGAGTAGTGAAACCTCTGGCAGAATTTAGTGAGCGACTAGTGGCTTTCTTCGGAGAACAAATCATGTGCATGATGGACCTATAGAGACTACTACGAACCTTGGCCTGTGAAATTAGTTTCAAAATATTGACAGCTCGCGTCGTACTTGGGAGCTCGGAGGGGTCTGCTTCCGCTCGCTACAAATAGATTCCAAGAGCTGCTTTACGAAGTCAGGAAAAGGGAAATACTCTGACAGATAGGTCATTTGAAATGGCCCAACGCTTGAATTTGAGAAAGGAAGAGAGACGACTAAGTCGAAAGAAGCCTCAAGCTCCTCTTACAGTGATGACCGAAAATGAAATGATTACCACAAGCGAAACGGGAGAGGCAACAACCACGTTTCTGCACTTGCCAGTGGAAGTGACTATATATAGACACATATATTATATATTGTATAGACACATTACAAACCAAAGTGATTTTTTTAATAAAGTACCATTGGAAAGGGTTATGGTTGAGTCTAATCAGAGTCTGTATGATAGTTTCCACTTCCTGAACAGGAAGGGACTAACAAGAGCAGCTTGTCCTATGCTTCCTTTTCCTCACTTTTTCTCCTTATTATTGTAAAATATTTTCCTTATACATAAAAATTTCCTCATACCCACAATAATAATATCTCATCATATATTAAAATATTCATACCAGACCAACTCATCTTTCAAAAGATTACCACAATAGAAAAGAGTTCAACTAACCCTTTGAAAACTCTACCATGATAATAAAGGATTTAAGTCCCTACAAATATCTACCCATGATGGAAAATAATAGACTATTCATTTAAAATTTATCATGGATAATAAAGCTCTTCTAATTGCTTTGCAAACCAAACCATATTTAGTTAGAATATCAAATCTCCAAAATAAATCAGAGTACGTAACATGAGCCTTAGTGTGGCAATATACAATAATCTAACATATATTAAAAAGATAGAAGCACTACTCTTAGTAGAAGTAGCTTAAGCTTCCGAAGTCTTCCCTAATGGACCCACATGATAACTATCACCTGAAAAAATGTTAAATCAATGGGGTGAGACAAAAGCCTCAGTAACCAACAATTCATCTCATCGGTTGTAATGCCCCAAATTTTGATTAAGGGCTAATGACAATTATTATGGATAATTATGAATTAAATGGGAATTATTATGTGTTTTTTGGCAATATAAATTAATATGTCATAATTGGTGGAATATTGGAGGAATGGAATTGTTGGCCATAAGTTAGTGATTAAGGAATGAATTAATTACTAACTAAGAGAAAAATGAGATATGTAATTAAATGACTAATGGAGGAATTAGAGTAGCTAATTGGTGACTTATTTTGGGGTGAGCCAATAACAATTTGACATGTGACAAGTTGGTGAAGAGTGAAAGGAGTTGGAAAAGTCAAATTGGGATAAAATATCATTTTCTCTCTCCTCTCTTCCCTCTATTTCGGCTGGCAGCATGGGCAAGAGGGAAAATCATCATTTCACTATCCTCAAGCGCTCTTCTCTCTCATTTTCTCTCTCCATTTTGTCCTCCATTATTGGCCAAGTGAGAGAAAGAAATGCTTGTGATTTGGGTAAGTAAATGACCTCTATTGCTCAAATTCTTTTCTTTAATGTTGCTCCCTGAGTTAAGAGCTTCATTTTGATGGTTATAGATTGGTCATTAGTGTTAGTTTGAGCTCCCAAAGGATTTTGGAGGTTGAAGAATCAAGAAGTGTTTTTGGGAAAGTTGAAGAGGTAAGTGAACCCAATCTTTCTATCTATGTTTCATGCCATTGGATAAATTTGGAATTTTTGGTATTTATGGCCTTAATTTCAAAAATAAGGGTCATTTGGGATTTGCCATGTTTTTGGTATAGAAATGGGTGTTTTGGTATGTGTTTTGGATGGATAGATAGATTGATTGGAGGTTGAAATGTTAAGTTTAGTGATTTTAAGAAAGTGGTGTTTAATATTGCCCAAAACCAAAAATGATAATGGAATAGGATTTTGGTAATTCTGATGGTTTCATTGAATTCATTGGGTGTTTTTGTGTGGGAGTAGCTTTGGTTGAGGTTTTGGGTTCATTTGGAACACTTGGGAAAATTTTGGAAAGAATGGTCTGTTTTGCTGCGTTTTATGGTTTCTGATAAAATCACTCGAGTGATCTAAGGTTCACTCAAGTGCGGGATGAATATCACTCGAGTGGTGATGGGTTCCACTCAAGTGTGGTAGTGCAAGGTTACTTTCTACTCTTTGTTTCTGTTGCACTTCCGTGATTGAAGGCAAGAGTGCACCTTAACACTTGCGAGTGTTAAGCCGTCACTCGGGTGCTGTGTGTTTCACTCGAGTGCTACGCTTCATGGAAAACTCTTGTGCTCTCGGGTCCTCACTTTTTGTGTTTCACTTCCTGGTACTCGAGCAAGCATTTGGCTATCACTCAAGTATGGCTTTCTGGACTTGAGTATTGTAGTCTTTTATCAGTTCTTGTGCTCTCGAGTGAGCACTTCCTGAACCTCAATTTGGGGTACTCGGGTGAGCATTAGGCTTCCACTCGAGTGATAGAGGTCATGCTCAAGTGTAGCGAGCAATTCTGGTTGCTATCATTCCTTTCTGCTCTCGGATGTATACTCGCTGTCTTTCACTCTCTAGTATCTGAGTGTAAACCGTACCATCACTCGAGTGAGGCCTTCTTCACTCGAGTATCTGTACAATATCACTCGAGTGAGGCCATCTTCACTCGAGTGTCTCAGTAAAAATATCAGTTTTATGCTTTCAAAAGGAGATCTTTGGGGACAGTTTTCCAACCCTTTAGAGCTATTGATAGAGTGATTCATAGGTACTAAAAGAGTAATTATGATAACTAAATTAAGTGTTAAGAAGTCATTGAGAATTGGAATAGAGAATTAACTCTTCGTCACTCATTGTGAAATATAGGATATGATATTTGCCCTACTCGGGAGAAACCTGCGGCAGAGCACGCACAGAAGGACCAAGGTAGTAACTCTTCTCTCATGTTGTGTATGATGTTTTGGTATGCATGACTTGTCATTGAGCTTTGTGAATTGTATGTGTCATGGTCCATTACAGCGTGAGCACTTCAACGTGAGCCGTTTAGGGATTGACGTTGGTCATCTCTAGCTCGGCTGTTGAACTGCCATTGTAATTGACATGGATCTTTGTGAATCCGACCCGTGGGGCGGCGTGTTGTAAATCCAATCGTGGGCTGTATGTTAATCTTGCCAATGTGGCTTGCATATGAAACGCTTTATATGAATTCCAACTGTGGTGAAATATATTGTGTGAAATGTGTTGTTGTGCAATGCAGCGTGAGCAATTCAGCATGAGCAAGCGTAAGGGTGACATGAGTCATACCTGCCTTTGTTGCTATAACTGTTGTTGTAGTTGCAATGTGTGTGTGATGATTTGCTTTCATGCCTTATTGTTGTGCATACTATGAGTGATTTAACACTACGGGGATTCCTTAGAATCTCACTCTCCCATAAAACAATTTTAGACAGGGCCAAATGATCAAAAGGGAAGCGGGTGACGAAGAGTGGTTAGAGCTCCGGATGGGAGTTTAATTTTAGGAATGTTTGGTTATCATATTTGTGATTTTTGGATATATTATTGGGAAATGAATGTATATATATTTGTGGTATAGTTTATGTAATCCCCAAGTAAAAGGGAAAGAGATTATGGCATTTATCCCTTGTGTAAACCCTTTTATTAATTAATGGAACCCGAGTGTGTCGGGAATTTATGTTGTACTTGATATGTATGAATGAAATCAACTTGTACAGGGTATTTATGTATTGAAATATGAATATGAGACCATTGTGAATAGGTTTTGAAAATTTTTTGTAAACCTTGATTTTAGGGAAGTTTGATCTTGTTTAAGTCCCTAATCGTTTATGGTCTCTAATTCTACATTAATCACGTCTTTACGAACTAAATCTCGGCCTATGGTTATGAGGGGGTTACATCAGGTATACGAGTAAATGCCCATAAGGTGCCAAGTGGGACGGTTATAAAGTCATAGCATTATTAAAACTATCACATGTCTACATATATTTATACATTAATCCATAATATCATAATCTCAATATCATATTTATCACATAAGTGTACTGGAATTAATATACAAGAATTTATTCTTTATTCTTCCTTATTTCCTCTCTTGCCTTATTTCCTCTGACTGAACTCATGGGCTAACACTCGCCCATATGACTGGTAGTTTAACTCAACAAGCTCATCGATCAAGTGATATGGACCGGCCAAAATCTACAGGGCACAAGACCGAACTATGGGTCCCCCCTTAATACATTAGTGGGGTGTCAAGGCCCCACTAGATACAAATGAGCCAAAGGACTAATTAGTGTACACTTGGAAGCCCACCACTTTATTTCCTCTATTTGTACAATAATTCACCCCCTTATTTCCTCTTTGAGTAAACTCCCATCAAATCCATATCCATCGTCCCCTCGCATATCAATGTTGTATGATTATACATGTCATTATCGATTCACAATTATCAAAAGGATCTTTCCAATAAATAAATACCAATTCATATAATATAATACTACTAGTCATTCTCTTCATGAAAATATGTCACGCAAAACAATTTCAATAACAACATAGTTTCAAAGTCCACATCACATATCAATAGCCAAATTTATAATTCTATAT
The DNA here is from genome assembly GCA_963242795.1 of Inga leiocalycina. Lineage (NCBI taxonomy): Eukaryota > Viridiplantae > Streptophyta > Magnoliopsida > Fabales > Fabaceae > Inga > Inga leiocalycina. Next base: position 64,763,675 of record OY725320.1, read on the forward strand.
AGTTAAAAATCACTTACAAACATCATACAAGCATGCACAATAAGAGGAAAGTAGTTACCTCCTGCCAAAGCAAAATTATAACCACAAGCTCCTAATTTTAGAGCTCAAATGTCACGCCCTTATTTTAATTTCACCTTTACCAGAGTATTTGCGGAAAACGATATGCGGTTTGGTAGGCAACACAGGAATAACATAACTATACTGATAATGTGTGCATGATTACATAAATTCCCCATAAGGGTTTGTACATGATCATTACCATCAATGTAGCCACACAGGGCTACTAGGGTATCTAAACCCGTCCCAGTGAAACGGAGACATCTTCTCATCTTCGTTCCACCATTACAATCCCTTCATATGGTTCTCAGCATTGTTCTCAGCATATCTTCTGTCTTCTCCTGTCTAAATTGTTGGTAGGGGAGGGTAAGATTCGAAAGAATCTCAGTAGGAAACAGATACCATAATGCATGCATGATTGATGCTATGTGTATGCATTGTTAGCTTTATCTAGATGTATGCCCCATAATGACATTTCTGCATGCTCAATGTTTCATACAAGAAGTCTATAGCCACAACGAAAACAGAAACAGAGCTTAATTTATTCAAATATGCTCTACACAATCAAGTAAAGCAATCACATACATCATTACACAAGTAAAGATATCAAATACATGCAAATAAGGTAGGCCTCTACCTCCAATCTTTCTCCTCGATTTACGTGCCAACAGCTCGGGGCTTCATATTCGATCCTACAATGTCAAATATACTATTTAGACACTTTCATAGTGTTTCTGGGGGTTATATGAGTCTATCTTAAAAAATTACTAAAATACCCCATGGGACCCGGCCCGGCCCCGCTGTACTCGGTCCGGCTGTGCTTGTCCCGAAATTTTGACATGGGCTATTCTTGTATATTTTCACCCAAGGAATCCATTTATGGACTCGGAATTACCAAATTCACTGTCAAAAGATGAAATTGCCCTTGGTAGCCTTTATTTCAGTGTTTTAGGGGCATTTTCGTAATTATGCTTTCTCAGCCATTTCCGAAAAAGTGCCCAACTGTAACCCCACCTAATTTTCCCTACTGAACTCAATGGAACCATCAAATCATTGAAAATCCAACTCTAAGACCCATTTACAATGCTGGCCGAAATATATGGGTTTTAAGGGAAAAATCGGGGTTTTTCGGTTTCGGCTCCGTAAACGCGTTCCTTTCTACTCCTAACCACCTTATTGACTATTCCATTAGGTTACAACTATCATGTAGTATCAATTTGGGCAGCATAACAGCCCCACACACCCATTTTCCATTTTTACAACTAATGACAATTCGGTAAAATTTCACCGATTAAATTATCCACAACAGCTAAAATAGTCAATATACAAGAGTTTGGAAGTTATCTCAAGCTCCCACTGGCTCTCCCTTGATAAGGATGAACCCTAGGTCACTTCAACAAGCAAATTTGAGCTTCCAACCCTTGAATCACATAGGAGAATAGCTTAGGAACTGAGTTATACGCATTAGGAACTGATTTACCGAAGAAATCACTTACCTTTGCAAGTTTTTTCCTCTCCTTCTCTCTCTAAAAATCTCAACTCTTCTCTATCTCTAAAACTAAAAATGGCGTCAGTTATGGTTGCTGGAAGGAGATGATCACCTTTTATTTTAATATCTAATATCATATTTCATTTATTTGATAATTTCCCAATTTTCGGATTTTTACAAAATTCTGGCAGATTTTTGTTTAAAATTTGAAAAATCATAACTAATTATAGAAAAATAGAATTGAAGTGATTTCAAAGCCTATAGAACCCTTATTGAGTCTAGTTTCAAGGAAAAATATAGAATTTTGCTGAATGGAATCATAAAAATCCCAGAATTTCAATCTTTGCATGTTGTTCCAAAAAATTTCTAGTTTTTTTGGGCTAAATTCAAACATTCATATCTTTTTGTGTATAGCTCTAATTGATTCATATGACCTATCAAATTAAATCTTAGGATGTCTACTTTCATCCTGTAAAATAGCATAATTTTTTCTCATAATTTGATCTTTCAAAATCATATGACAAGCTTACTACCTCATAGGCGATTTCACCAAAAACATAATTACTTTCTCCAAAATTCATCATTTTACTTTTTTAATACCCCAAAGATATTAGAATCATTAGGGGATAAATTTGGGCTCTTGCTAAATTGGGGCTTAGCAGTCCACTTAATTTAGACTTATTTCCAAGTCTCCAATCCCAAATTTTGGGGTATTACATCAAATACACACCAAAAATTAATCTACAACAATCAATTTATTATATATTAATAACTCTTTGAAATGTTGGAAAAATTAATTTACTTAACTTAATTCTATAATTTCTAAATTTGATTTAATTACTCCTAAAAATTTCAATTTTACACTAAAATTCCAAGTATTAATGTAAATATTTTTCTTAATTAACTCAAATAACTTATTCAAGTTATTGATTATTATTAATTTCATTCCATTACATAAAATCACTAATTTTAAGTTTAAGACATAAAATACTAAATTATAAATCTTCATCTTTAAAAAAATCTAAACCGATTAAAACCTCTAGAATACCTCCAATAATCCAAATTTAATTGGTTAAGAAGTCTTAAACCATGGTTTGAATAAGCTATTTTCAATTGCTTCGAATAGAAAATTCTGACCGTTGGAGTAATTAATTATTTCCTCTGCCCCTGTCCTTTTGTGCAAATTCCCTTTTCTCTTTCTTCTTTCGTGTCTTCTTCCTCTTTTCGGTGCTCTCCCATTTCCTTCTCATCTCCCGCATATCTCATTCCCGTTCCCTTCTCCGTTTCCCTTCCCGGTCGGCATATCTCATTCTCGTTCCTTCTCGTCTCTGTTGTCGCCTCCCCTCCCTTCGCTGTTTTCCTTCCCGGTCGGCATTCCGTCGCCCTGAACTGATCCCCCTTCCCCTTCTCGTTCCCATTGTCTTGCGGATCCAAAAAGCTTGGCTTCGATCTTGCCCTTTTCTCGCGGTGATGTGGCAAGTTTAAGATATAATTATTCCTCACTTCAAAAACAGAAAAAAGACAACGCACGAGCAAAACTTGTATTTGAATAGTCAAATTGTTATTCGAATAGTAAAACTTATTTTTGGTCAAGATCTATTCGAATAACTCTAAATTTATCCGAATAAGCAAAGTATTATTTGAATAATAAATATACTATTCGAATAGAGAAGAACTATTAAAAGTTGAAATTATTCGGATAGGCACATTAGTATTCGAATAGCATGCCTATCAAATTTATCTGAAAATAATTCAAAGAGGACTATTCGAATAGTAATGGAACTATCAGAATAGTTTCAGTGCAAAATTATCAAATACTATTCGAATAGTGAAATAATTATTCGAATACTACAAGACTATCAGAATAGTAATGGAACTATCAGAATAGTCTCAGTGCAAAATAATCAAATACTATTCGAATAATCACAAGACTATCAGGATAGTAAAGTGACTATCAGGATAGTAATTGAACTATCAGAATAGTCTCAGTGCAAAAAATCAAATATTATTCGAATAATGAAGTGACTATTCGAATAGTCCATAACTGAAAAAGGGTGATATTATTCGAATAGAAGAAGTGCTATTCGAATAGCAGCAGCAGACTCTGTTTCTTTCAGTACGGGCGACATTTTGTATTTTAGACATATCTCCCAAACCACAACTCGGATTGAGGTGAAACTAGTGGCATATGAAACTAGACTTCCAATGCGTCATTTTGACACCAAGATCAAGTTAAAAGGAAGTCAGATGAGAGAGATATGATTTGTTGAAGTTGACACATAAATCAGTGTCTTATTCCAGAACAGCTTTAGTATTTTGGACATAACTCTCGAACTACACATCGGATTGAGATGAAACTGGTGCCATATGAAACTAGACTTAAAGAGCTTTCCATGGATAGGTTATGGGTCATATTTAGAGTTATATTCAAAGAGATATGCCTTCTGGAAGTTGGTGATCGAAATCAAGCTCTGTTCTGCTCTAGACCAATCGATACACATTGAATCATAACTTTTGAAATACAAAGTATTTGTGATTGATTCTAGGCAGGAGTGGTAAAAAAAATAGAAATTAAAGACACGGACACACTTGCAAAAATCAAAACCATTCTAAAAAATTTAATGAAGAATAATACAGTGGGTTTGGCAAGAGATAACCCAGGTTGTGAAAAGAGATGAAAATTAATATAGTGTACGCCTTCAATATGTACGTTTGATCTAATTTTGTAATTTACTACATAATTGACTAATGTTATAATTTTAGGATCTATTTTTTTATATTACATAATTGACAAATGTTATAATTTAAAAATTTTTGGACAAATTTATTTCATTTATTGTAATTATTATGCAATTTAATGTCAAATAATACTTAAAATATAATCTTATCCTTTATATGTAATTATCATAAAAGTTAATGTCCTTTTTAGTCATTTGACCATGAAAAAAGCTATCCTGATAAGATCATCCAAACACTCTCATTTTATCAAAATCACTTTTTCCTATAATCTATTTTCCTATAATCTATTCTTCAAAAGCTATTCTCTCCAGAATCTATTCTCCAAAAGCTAATAAGAACACACCCTAATATAGAATTATGGGAAAATGATGGAAAATGAACATGGAAATTCAGAAATGACGATCAGTCATTTTGCAAGAAAAAAGTTGAGAATTCCTTATCACAATTTGACATATTCTAATCAATTTTTGATAAAAAAAATCATCTGTCATTTTTCACTTTCCAAGTTACTTTTCCGTCATTCTCCTTAGAATTATTTATAAGCTGATTATATAGAAAATTCATTATAAAATCTTATACTAAGTAAATAATAAAAGTAACCTGATTAAAATTAACTATTAATCATCATCTACATTCCTATAGCTTTATATTAACAAAACTCAAATTTGTCCAAAATCCTAATGTTAAAATTTTCTCTAATCAGCACAAAATTATTATCAAAAGAAAGATAAAATTATTTAAAATATTTTTTTATGAAAAGAGTTTTGTGATCAGAAAAGAATTTGAGTATCTTATTAATCCTAAAAATATAAAAATATTCTTACAAGTGTCTCACCGTATTCCCTTCTTCACGACACTTCACGCAAATGAATTGTGTGAAGTGAGCAGAGTGAGGAGGTAATCAAAATACCCCCTCCTCCTTTAATAATAATAATATTTTTAATTTTATTTTTAGTCGGTGCCTCCTTTTCCTTTTCAAATTCGGTGCCCACCTTTTTTTTGTAATTATTATTATATTATTATTTTTTAAAATTATTTTTTTAAAAAAAACATATTTAATCCAATCCCTCTTTTTCTTTTATCCCAAAATTCACTACTAAATTCATAATTACCTCCAAATTATAATTATATCCTATAAATAAAAATCAAGATGTTACAGTTATCATTTGATTAAAATTAAAACTTACTAATATTCTTCATAAAATTATTATTATAATAATATTGCATAAAAAACACTAGAAAGTTTAGTTTAATAATCTAATGAATAGTCAATATCAAATTGGCAAAAAAAAAAAAAAGAATAGTCAATATCAAAACCTCAATTGTCTTAAGAAAATTTAGTTTAATAATCTAAAATATCAAAATCTCAGTTTCATTTACAGCGCTTTGTTGGTTTATTTTAGTTTAATAATCTAAATATATTTATTAAAAAATTAAAACTTAAATATATTTTGTCAACTGCACAATCATCACTAGAAAGTTTGTCGTGTCAATACTTTTCGTCAGGAACATTAACTGTGTTAGAAATATAGGACTAAAAGTATATTTTATAAAGTTAAGAGACTAAAAGTATACCTCATGTAAAACTTAAAAGACTAAAAGCATACTTTAACTTAATTTTTTATGAAAATTAATATAACATTTTTAGAAATATTAAAGGATTAAGTTACATTATCTGGGGAAAAAAGTTACATTTAAATTATGGAGAAAAGTTAAAAAGGACAGATGGCATTTATTTATTGGTGAACTAGATGTTCCATATATCAAGTACTGGACCTAAGTTTTCTCCTTAAATTATGATAGTTTTCCAACCGCTTTACTCCTCTTAAACTAATATTAAAGGGTTAAGTTACATTATCTGGGGGAAAAGTTACATTTAAATCAAGGTATTTTTCCAACCGCTTTCCCCCACTTACACCAATTTTTTGTGCAATTTGCATGATAAAACATTTTTTTAACATTTTTCGGTAGCACTTAGTATCTTAATTGTTTATGTATATCTATCAATTTAAAGTATTTTTCAATAACATTTAATATTTTAAAGTAATTTTTAATATATTTAATTCATATTTTTCTCAGTTACATTTAGTATCTTAAATTTAGAGTGTTCATTGTCATTAAGAAAATAATTTAAGAACAAAATTGTATTAAAAAAAATACTTTAGAACACTTAGGTCTTGTTTGAGTTAGTGTTTCTAAAGCACGTTCACACAAGTTGATATAAGACTAGTGCATGTTGAATTATTAGTAGAAATTGTTTTTCCAACATGATTTACAGTATACAAGATTAAATATATGATATGGGTTTTGTTTCGGCTTGCGTGAATATGCATTCCAAATGCTAACTCAAAGAGACACATAATATTATTGAAAAAAAACGTTAGGATATTAGATTTATCAAAATTTATCTTAGGATACCGAGAACTGTTAAAAATGTTTTTAAGATGCTAAATGCAACATATTCTAAGGAGTATTAAATTTGAATGGTGAAAATTTTAATTTAATAATAATCAAAGAAAGAAGGGTTAATGTACAAATTTGTTCTGGAAGTTTTCGCTAAAGAATAATATTACCCTGAAAGTTTTTTTAGATTCAATGTTATCCTGAGAGTTTAAAAACATAGTAATGTTGCTCCATATCGTTAAAAGACTAATATTGTCCGTTAATTTTTTGAATGAAAAATGATAATATTATTCAATTTTAACACTTTTAGGCTAAAATTAAACTTGAGAAAGCTTTCTAGATAACATTATTCCTCGGTAAAATCTTCTTGACAAATTTACACCAAAACCTAAGAAAGAAAAAAATCGGAGAGTTTCCTTAGCGCCCAAGGAGATTTCTTAATTTAATAATAATGAAAGAAGGAAAAGAAAAAGAAAATGGGGAGGTTCTTGGGGGACAAGTTCTTTGGTTGGATTATATATAAGTATATACACACACACACACACAAAACAAACCGAAGTGAATTTTTAAATAAAATGCCGTTGGAAAGGGTAGGGTCGAGTCTAATCAAAATTAGTTTTGATAGTTTCCTCTTTCTGTACGGGAAGGGAGAGCCAGTCCCTTTTTTATCTTTTGATTCATTTTTCTCTCTTTTTCTCTATAATATCGTTTAATTAAAATTTTGATATTTTATTTTAATAAAAAAATTAATATTTAGTGAAATTATTAAAATGATAAAAACATATAAATAAATTTAAATGGTTAAAATTAAAATTAAATTATTATTAAAATTTTTAAATATATCATTTGTATTATAGTTTTATACTTGTGATCTAAGTAGTAATAGTTTAAATTTATTTATATATTTTTATATAAAATTATTATTATTTTATAAAATATAAAAAGGTAAATTAAATTTTACACATTAAATTATTTTTTCAATAATATTCAATATCATAAATAATTGTTTTCCCATTTAGCACCTAAAGTGTTTTTTTTTCAATAGTACTCCATATTTATTTTTTTTACACATTCAATGCCCTAAAGTGTTTTTCACGACACTTCATATTTTAAAATAATTTTTTGTGCATTTCATGTATTAAAGTATTTTTCTAATAGCACTAAATAGCTTAATTTAGATTGTTTAATTGCCACTAAGAAAAAATTTTAAGGGAAAAATTACACAAAAAAATTACTTTAAGATACTAATGCTAAAAAAATATTTTAGAACTCTGGATGCATACAAAATTACTCTAGCATATTGAATACTACTCATCTAGTTCTTAATGGAATACCTAATTAACTAATTTCAGTAGATTGAGAAAGTTTTTTTAAATTAGTTAATATGACTTTTTTATTCTAGCATATTGAATACTACTCATCTTAATGTAATACCTAATTAACTAATTTTAGTAGATTCAAAAAAGTTTGTTAAATTAGTTAATATGATTTTTTTTTATCCAAAATGCTCTAATTTCTTAATTATCTTTTTTAATCCTCTCCCTCTTCTACTTATACTTGATTATTATTAACAGAATATCAATAGAATTAATTTAGGAAAAAATTGATCAACATGTTAAATAAATATTATATTTAATATTAATATTAACTTCGAATTAGATTCTATATTAAAGATAATGAGAATACTATTAGGAAAAAAAATGTAGGATGTTGTAAACAACTTAACTTGATACTCCCCTGGTTCAAAATATGAAATTCAAATAACTAAATTAGGCGGTTAAAGATAATAAATATGTAAAAAATGTAATTTATTTTTTGTAAAACACCTTTATTTATAGAGAGAGTGAATAGGAGAAAGAATGAGTGAAAAAAGAAATAAAAAATAATGAGTAGGAAAAAATATAAAAGACACATAATTTTTTCAAGGTAAAATTAAAAGAAGACCACATTATATAATAAGATAAAACCAAAATATAGCCCACTAGCTTATATAAAAACTGGATCCTCACAACATTGCTTCTTATATTTTGAATTAAAAGGAGTATTAAATTTAAATTTTGAATCCTTAAAATTTTAATTTAATAATATTGAGGGAAGAAAAAAGGAAAATTGAGGTTCCTTGATGAACAAGGAGAGGTCAGGGTCTGAGGGGCGGTGGAATGGTGAATGGATTAATCAGCAGGGGACACGCATCTTGGCATGCTTCCCCCCTGATTGGTCGATCTTTCTGGGTGTTTGGATTGTCGATCGAGGGCCCAATTGGGCAATTCAGTGGGCCAATTAGGCTTCACTAGTGTTTTTTCCAAAATAGGGTGTTTGGTTCGACGATCACGTTTGAGAAAAAAGAAGTGAAATGTTGCGATTGGCATAAGCTTAAATGGAGCTTATTGCTTCTGAATCAGCCCATTTGACCGTTAGTGAGCATTTATTGCATTTTAAATTTTTTACCCACCCCCACTTGGCTCACTTCTCTCTCTCTATATCTCTCTCGCAATAATTCTGTCCAGTGTTCTCTTCTCCACAAAGCACACAAGCGACCATAGAAGAAACTGCTAGTGACGGCATAGATCTCGTCTGGTTTTGGTAGTCAAGGCTCATTTTCAGCATGGTTTTGAGCTCCATCCTCTAGGCTATCATCCGGTGTTTCTTGTGTTTTTTCCTCCACCTCCGTGTGTGTAGGCCTAACTGTTGAAGTCCAGCAAGCGGTGTTGAAGTTAGACAGTGTCTTGTGCTGCGGTTTGGGGCGGTCTGGAGTCAGGGGATGGCCGATCTATACAACCAAGAGCTTGTGAGCTTGCTTGGCGGGCTCCAGCTACGGTTGAAGGTTGTCGTCGATCTGCTCAGTCGTGTGTCTCTCTTTGGCTGGTAAGGTTGAAAACTTAACTTCACTAACGTCTCTCCTTTTATCTAAGGTTTCATAGGCGTTGGTTGCATTTAGGGCCATTTCAATGAACCACATTGTTTGCTCTGTCGTGGTCAATTTTGATCTATTTGGTTTCTCTATTTGATCTGCTTGGTTTGCATATGCGTTGGTTGTTCTATTTTAATTAAGTTTGCAAACTAAGATCTTAGTTTTTTTTTTTGGGTAATTGCCTATGCTGCCTGGAAACGGCTAGTTTGTGTGCATGTGTTTTTGTGTGCATGTGTTTTCTTAAGTGCGTCTATTCCTCTTTTTGTAGCATATTTGAAGCTGTGCTTCTTCTGTAGTGTTTTCGTATGCGATGGTAGCTCTGTTTTGAGTAAGTTTGTAGACTAAGATCTTAGTTTCTGATTGTTTTTTTGGGTAATTGCCTGTGTTTCCTGGAAACGGCTAGTTTGTGTGCATGTGTTTTCGTGTGCGTGTGTTTTCTTAAGTGTGCCTATTCCTCTTTTTGTAGCATATTTGAAGCTGTGCCCCTTCTATAGTGTTTTCCATATCTCTATTCTATGTTATTTTCCTTTGCTAGAGTTGTATGTTAGAACTTTTGCCCTATTTTTCTGGTTGGGATGTAGTTTTTTATATCTAACTATGCATCTATTTATATAGTTTGAATATAGTTATTAAATTTTTCATACCACTCTTAAGCTTGTATACATTTGCTTCATGAATCTTAAATTTCTGTTATGCCTTTCTCTGTTGTGATGAAATTAGAAACAAATTGAAGATTATGCTTCACAAACTTGGTGACACCTCTTTTAATCTTGCATGCATGTGTTTCATGAACTATAAATTTTTGTTATGCTTCTCTCATTGCTGTGATGAAAACAACAATAAAACTTTTTTGTTTCGATAAAATGACCAATTGTATTATATGAAGAAGGGACTTGCAAAACAGAAAAAAAAGAACATTATGCTTTTCAGTCCCTATAGCTATTTTGGTTATGTTTATTTACTATCTCTGTGAAAAGAAAGATTTGTATGTGAAGAGTGTTCAAAGAACTGTTATTTGGTGTGTGCCGGTCTCTCTATATATATGTAGGTATGTATATGTTGTCATAATCTTGCGTTTCTTGGGTCTGATTTCCACTATATAAATGTATATTTTGGATTTGTGTTATGTCTGGTGTGTGTTATATGTGACATTTTTGGTATGAAATATGGACATAAAAGCTGTATAGGATTTACAGTCAACAAAGATATTTATCAATGCATACGTAGAACAAATATACAAAAAAGAACGTAGAGGGCAGTCATTCACACCAAAAGCATGGTAGAAAATTATTTCCACTTTCAATGAAAAGACTAAGAAACAATATAGGAAGAAACAATTAAAAAATAGATTTACGAACAATGTCGTTGCATCAAACGAGTGGTGGACAGAGAAATTACAGGTAAAAAATTGTCAGTGCAACTTACAAGTTTAATTAGTTTACTTTTTTGTATGTAATTCATTTAGATATTCATTTTGATTCCTTTTACTTGTATACATGTAGGAGAAACCTGCATATAAGAAATTTAGGTACTCATGCCTAAAGCTAACGAAGTTTCAGGCTACGACATATCGCCTCGTGGATTGGTTCGTTACCAGAAAAGAGTCTGCGTTCCACTTAAGGCAGAGTTGAGGCAGAAGATTCTGGATGAGGCACACAAGAGCCGATATACTCTTCATCCTGGTATGACCAAGATGTATCAGAATCTGAAATCGGTGTATTGGTGGCCGGGTTTGAAGAGTGACGTGACCAAATATGTTGCAAGGTGTCTCACTTGTCAGAAAGTGAAAATCGAGCACCAGAGACCGCCTGGTTTACTTCAGAGTCCTGAGATTCCGGAATGGAAATGGAAAAGCGTGACCATGGATTTGGTTATGGGGTTGCCCAGGATCAGGAACTATGACGCGATCTGGGTAATTGTGGATCGGCTAACGAAGTCGGCACACTTCATACCAATCAATGCTGGTTATTCTCCTGATAAACTAGTGAAGATTTATATCCGAGAGATTGTCAAACTTCATGGTGTTCCGAAAAACATCATTTCCGATCGAGATCCACGATTTACTTTGAAGTTTTGGAAAGCATTGCATGAAGCCTTAGGTACTCAACTGAGATTCAGTACGGCTTATCATCCTCAAATGGATGGACAATCTGAGAGAACAATTCAGACGCTGGAAGATATGTTGCGAGCTTGTGTTCTTGACTTTAAAGGAAGTTGGGATCGTTTCCTTCCACTGGCTGAGTTTGCCTACAACAATAGCTATCATGCGAGCATCCAAATGGCTCCGTATGAAGCGTTGTATGGAAGACGGTGTCAATCACCTTTGTGCTGGAACGAGTTATCCGAAAGGAAGCTTTATGGGCCAGATTTGGTTGATCAAACCTCAGCACAAATTTGGATTATTCATAAGAGGTTGCTTGCAGCGCAGAGTCGACAGAAAAGCTACGCTGACAAGAGAAGACGGCCTCTAGAGTTTGAAGTTGGTGACCATGTGCTTCTGAGAGTATCTCCTGTCACCGGCATTGGGCTAGCAATCAAACAAAAGAAGTTGAGCCCAAGATATATAGGTCCTTTTGAAATCCTTGAGAGGATTGGGCCTGTTGCTTATCGAGTAGCCCTACCCCCAAACTTGAGCAGACTCCACGATGTGTTTCATGTTTCCCAACAGAAGAAGTACCAACCGGATCCGTCTCACATCATTGAATATGAAGAAGTTGAGTTACAAGATAACTTCACATATGCGATAGAGCCAGAACAGATCAGTGATAGAGAAGAACGATGGCTCAGACATCGAAGCATTCCATTTGTGAAGGTGATCTGGAAGGGAATGACTCAGAGGGAAGCAACTTGGGAAGCGGAGGCGGATATGCGAAGACGTTATCCAGAGTTTATGGCTCAAGTTGTGTGACAAATTTCGAGGACGAAATTTATTTTACGGGGGGAGAAATGTAATATCCCAAAAAGTGATTAAGGGCTAATGACTTTAAAAGTGGATATAATTATTGTTGAATAAACACTTTTGGAGAATGTGTGATGGGAATTTGGATATTTTAATGATTCCAATGGCTTCCTTGTGAAAATTTGTGTGGGGGGAGTGTTTATTGTGAAATTGGAACCATTGGGAACAATCGTGCAAAAGTTGAAAACTCTGTCAATTGAAACTCTGTACATGGCAGCCAATTTGTATGGACGTTTTAAATAGGCAAATGATGTCTAAAAATTCTGAAATTTTCCAGTATTAAAGTTCACATGTCAAGCTTCAAAATGAACATATAATTTGTATCATTTTGATTTGTGACCTAAGAGTTTTGGATTTTTGAAGTTTGCCCAGCGAAATTAATTATTTTCTGGAACAGTATGCAAAGATTGAAATTCTGGGAATTTTGTGGTGATTTTCAGTAATGGAAAATATTTTTCCTATGAAGAGGACTTAAATATATTTCATTTGGCTTTGGAATCACCTCATTTTGATTTTTCTAGAATTAGTTATGATTTTTCAAAGTTGGGCAGAAAATCTGCCAGAAAATCCGAAAATGTGAAATTAGAAATTATGACATCATCATGTGGTAAGGTGACATCAACATGGAATTAAAAGCAATTCCATCATCTTGATCAGCCATTCCCGACCCATTTCAGAGAAAAAAAAGACGTGAAGAGAGCTTGGAGAAAAGAGAGAAAAAGAGGAAGAAATCTCGTAAGGTAAGCCGATTTCTCTGACGATCTAGCTCCTAACGCGTATAATTCCGACTCTAAGCTACTCCTCTTTATTCTTTAAGGTTGTGAAGCTCAAAATTTGGTGTTTCAAAGAGGCTAGGGTTCAGCCAAATTTGGGAAAAGCCAGAGGGAGCTTGAGGTAACTTCCAAACTTTCGTATATTGCTTATTCTGGCTGCTGTGGGCAATTTAATCGGTGAAATTTCGCCGGATTGCCATTGGTTTTAAAGTTTGGAAATTGAGTTTCCTAAGGGTTATGCTGCCCAATTTTGGTTCAAATGGTAGTTATAACCTAATGTAATAGTGAATAAAGTGGTTAGGAGTAGAAAGGAACGCGTTTACGGAGCCGAAATTGTAAAACCCCAATTTTTCCCGGAGAACATGTATATTTCGGCCAAGGCTGTAAATGGGTCTTAGATTTGGATTTTCAATGATTTGATGATTCCATTGGATTCAGTGGGCGAAAATAGGTGGGGTTACAGTTGGGCACTTTTTCAAAAAAGGCCGAGAAAGCATAATTACGGTAACACCCCTAAAACCCTAAAAGTAGGGCTGCCAAGGGCAATTTTGTAATTTGACATTGAATTTGATAATTCCGAGTCCGGAAATGGATTCCTTGGGCGAAAATATGTCAGGATAGCCCATGTCAAAATTTCAAGAAAAGTACAGCCGGACCGGGTACGGCGGGCCCGGGCCGGGTCCCCGGGGGTATTTTTGTAAATTTTCATTATAGACTCATATAACACCAAGTAACACCATGGAAGTGTCTAAATGGTGCATTTGGAATTGCAGGATTCGATATTTGCCGCCCTCGTGAGCCAACTGCGTCGAAGGACATCAGGAAAGGACAAGGTAGTGACTCTCTCTCTTATACTATGTGTAATGCTCTGTATGTGTGTGTTATCACTATTCTGTGATGAATCTTTTATGCTACTACGGTTACAACAGGTGATAGCTGTCGTTTACAGCATAAGCTGCCGTTATTGTGATTACAGCGTAAGTTGTCGTGATTATGATTACAGCGAGAGCTGTCGTATTGTGTATACAGCCGTGAGTGCTGTCGTTTGTGGTGAAAACCATGTATCTTTGAGATTGATGCTGCTGTTGCTGTTTGTGATTTATGTACATACTTTGTGTTTATGCATTGTGTGAGTGGTTTGTTACTACTGAGATTCTCTCAAATCTCATTCTTTCCTATGACTAACATTTCAGACAGGGCGTGTGGTTCAAAGGAGAAGCGGCCAACCCGGAGCAATTAGGGCCCTTGGGGGTATATAGTTGAGTTGGAAACGTTGGTTAAGTATTTTGAACTTGGGATTACTGTATATTCTGAATCAGGAACACTACATTCGATTTTGGTTGTGTAATCCCCTAGTATATACTTATAAACCTTCAGGTTTTTATGCATAGAACCCGGGAGTTGCCGGGGATGCGGTTATACACTCTGATATGATTGAATGTACATTAACTGCACAGGTAATTATATTCGAATATTGAAATTGAGACCTGGATGGAAAAAAAAAGAGTTTTGAAAGTTTTGTAAAAATTTTACTGTGAGACAGAAAGTTTAAAACGAGGTTAAAGCATCCAATGATCTCTAATCCGATTTAAATATGTGTTATCGAATTATAATTACGTGTTTAAAGGCAGGGGGTTACAACATCAACACCATCAGGCACTAGTCCCAGCGCATTTGGAAGTGAACAGAAAAGGAAGAGAGGTGAAGGGTCTAGTAAAAGCAAAAAACAGAAAGTTCTGGTTGCAAAGTAAATAGCTGATGCTGTTAATGTCATTGCTAATGTTTCTATGGATATAGCGGTGACTTTAATGGCAAATCAAGAAACTAGCATGCTTGAGGTTATGAAATTTCTACTTTCCCTTGACAACGTGAAGGAGGACAAAGCCTTTGGAGTCCGGTGTATGTGGGCTTTGGAAATTAAGGCACGTCAGGAAGTGTTTGTGTCAATAAAAGGAGACATTGAGTACTTGATGACATGGTTGTGTTTTATCATAGATGAGCAGTAGCTCCAGTTGCATTTGATGTGTTAAGATTTGAATTAAGAATTTTTTCATTTTTTTTCATTTTGGATTATTTGACCCGTCGTTTAGAATGGTTTTATCCTTTTGGTATTTTGTATTATATGTTATGTTTGTTAATCATCCTACTCACACAACAATGTCACCACAATCACAGGTACATCAATAGCAAATCGTAACAACAAAAATAGGTTGTAGGGGATGGAGAAAGATGAAGATAGTGACGATGCCTCAATTATTGAGGCTGAGTTGGATGAATATGAACAATTATGTGTGTTGCTTTGTCAATATTTAGTGCCATATGTGTGCAAACAACCACGTAGAACGAGTAAGTGAACAGGTCACTATTGGGTACAAGAAATGGTGGCAAATGAAGGTTTAAAATGTCATCAGCTATTTAGAATGGAAAAGCAAGTATTTGATAGTTTATGCATTAAGTTGTGTGAGTATGGATTAAAAGATTCTAGGAATACTGGTGTCAAAGAAATGGTTGTGATGTTCTTGCTTACTATCAGACACATAGTAGGAAATAGGCTAGTGCAAGAAATATTTCAACATTCAGGCGAAACTGTAAGTAGGATTCTACACATAGTTTTGAACGCCTGTCTCAATCTTGCAACAGAAATTATTAGGCCATGCGATCCAGAATTCTGTCAATGTCATCCAAAAATAGTAAATGATAACCGATATTTCACATATTTCGAGGATGCCATTGGATCTATTGATGGTACTCATATCAGGTGTGTCATAACTGGATTGGACCGAGATAAATTTATCGATATTTTCCATATTTCAAGAATGCTACTTTAATAAATGAGAAGGAGGTGGAAACGGCTGTCTTGATATGTGCCTTCTGCATTAATTGTCATGATGATCATAACTCTTAAGCATTTTATTTATAATTTTACCATTGCCAAATTTTTAAAAATAATATTTAAGAAAATTGTGAAAAAATCCCTTCGCGTGTAGATATATTTCCAGGTCCTATTTGGCAATTAAGTTGCCAATGAGGTCTTTTTTCACAATTATCCCTTCATTTTTTCATTTTTCATAATTTTTAAAATTTTTTTTCTAAAATAACACAAAAGCTACTTATGCAAAAGCTAAACCAAACACCTTTCACTTTTACAAAAACACTCATCCAATCACCAATCCAAACATTCATCATTTTACCCAATCTTAAGATTCCATAAGTAAAAGTAAAAATAAGCACTTATCCAATCGCCAATCCAAACACAACCTTTATGACATGGGAAAGGAAAAATTTACAAAATGTGATCCACAGAGCAGCCCTATACTATGCTTGATTTGTTTCTTTTCAAAATTAAAACTATTTTAATTTTTTTTTTTCAAATAAAACTCCGTTCACATGTTCAAGAGTATTCTCCATCATCCATCTGAGGATCAGATCTTCTCATATTCTAATTTTAAGAAAATATAAACAAAATAATGAATGAATGAATTTGAATTGAACATGGAACCTAACCATATTAATGGAGTACTCTATTTTCCTACTATTTCAAGCAACATTAAATTAAATTTAAATATTTTTAAATGAGATGAGATGTTCATAGGACAAGTGAGATTGGAATCATACTTTCATGAGTTGGGCCTAATGTTCACTAGAAAGGCTTTTTTTTTCTTCATAAATAATAAAGCGCATTGCCTACATTTAGTGTCCGACAGTGTTTCGAACAAGATTGTCTCCAATAGGAAGATACCTATGCCTAACAAAGCAAAAAGAAAAAGAAAGACATTACAACAAAAGATTCAAGAAATCCTAACCTTCACAACCTCCGCTTGATGAATAAAAGGAGAAGCATGATAAAAGATATTAACCACTTTAAATACTGTAATTTGTAGCAGCAAGGTTTGCGCTATAACCCCCTTATCGTAATTACATCCGAATTATGAAATTTAAGTGAAATAGAGATCACTAAGACAAAGTCAACGTTTATAATCCCACATTAGGAAAATGGGGTATTTCAAAATTAGTTCAAAACATAGTTCATCCGGGTCTCATATCCACTTTTGCGAATATAATTACTTGAGAATTCAAATCACATAATAAATATAAGAGTGCGGAACTAAAATCCTGGCAAAACTCCGGGTTACTTACATATATATAATGGGTTCAAAGTTCCCAAATTGGGAATTACATATCCAAAAATTATCATTTACATCTTATTCATGTATGGTAATCCTAAACAAAAAACAGATAACCAATATCCAAAGTCTAATGTCCCTACAAGCTCTAACTGCTCTTGGTTGGCCGCTTATTCTTGGAGCCACTCACCCTATCTGAAATGTTAGTCATTTGGAAAGAGTGAGATTCTAAAGAATTCAAATAGTAACAAATCATTCATACCATACATAATTACATAGCATGTAAACAAATCATCACATAACAGCAACAAGACGAATAACACTCCACCCTCATCCCCTTTTACCGCCGGGAAGGCACACCGTCCTAACCCGAACCGTTGTTAGCGACTCAAGGACTGTTGGTATGGCAGTGTATACGAATAGCCTTACGGCTCACATATAGCCTTTCAGCTTTCACAATTGGCCCGTCGGCTTTCACAAATAGCCTTTCAGCTTTTCACATAATCACATATATCACACCCTAACCTCATCCCCTTTTACGGCCGGGAAGGCACACAGCCCTAACCCGAACCGTTGTTAGCGACTCAGGGACTATTGGTATAGCGGTGCTTACACAATTCCATAAATCTTGCAGCATTCAAATCCATCACAAATCAATGATCTAGTACACATATAATGTATCACATAAGGTATAAAGAAAGAGTCACTACCTGTATCTTTCCTGACTGGCTCTGGTACCATGGTCTCACGAGGGCGACAGATATCAAATCCTATACCAAATTAGGGGCAACCAATCAATTTCTATTCCAAGTGTATATTTTCATAATACTCTAAGTTGGTTATCATTTAGGACTCTTTAGATGACTATTAGAGGCCTAAACATATGCCTAAAGGGTTGGGAGAACTACCCTGAAAACCCCTTTTTCGAAAGGTAAAACAGTGATTTTAGACTGGCTCACTCGAGTGAAGATGACCTCACTCGAGTGATGAGACACTCACGCCCGAGTGAGAACGGCTCTCACTCACGAGTGTTTGACAGTGAGCAACCATCATGGCCAGAAAGTGCTCACCGCACTCGAGCACATAGCTTAGCACTCGAGTGATGACTCTAAATCTGCTCGAGTCCCTGGAAGTGCAAGACAAGAAGTGAGAACTCGAGAGCACAAGCAATATCAGAGGGACAAGCTCACTCGAGTATACCCCCCAGTGCTCGGGTGAGAGGCCTGCACTCGTGAGTGCCAAAACACACTCTTGAGCATTGGCCAGCGAGTGACAACCTGAGAGTAACCCTAACTCTGGACTCACACCATCACTCGAGCAACCCCTTTCTCACTCGAGTGATCACCAACCTCACTCACGGTGATAGAAGTGCACTAGAGCTCTACGCAAAGAACCCATGCAAAACTCGAAGCAGAAAAAGGGAAAACACACGTAGCACTCGAGCATGATCTTCCCTCACTCGAGTGTTGTGCATCAAATGGTCAAATACAATCCCAATGGTTCCCAAACTTCTCACAAAGCTCAAACACACTTAACCATGCCTAAGGAACACATTGGCAACTTCCAAAACACTCCAAAAACCCTTTCTATCATAATTTATTCCTTTGGGTCTTTATGACACACAATACCCCAATCTCATTCAACTTAAATCCAAACTTCCAAACTATATCCAATACTCAAATGACTTCACAATAGATCATTTCCAACATCAATCACAATGAAATTCATATATTCCAAAAATAGGCATAAACTATGGCAAATTTCCATATTTTCACAAACTTATCCAAAAATCACAAACAATATATCAAAATGCACTAAAGGCTTACCTCTTCACTTTGCCAAATCCAGAATCTTGATTCTCAAATTTTCAATTTCGTCCAACTCACAAACCACTACCCTTCATGATTCTGAAATCACCAAATTAAAGCTCTCAATGAGATGTACAACATTAGAGAAGAGGTTTAGGGCATTAGAAGATCATTGCTTACCTAAAATCAAAGCTTTTTCTTTCTCTTTCCTTGCTCAAGGTCACCGAAAATGGAGGGATGAGAGAGAGAAAATGAGATATGGAGAAGATGATGATGATGATTGCATTCCCCTCCCTTGCCCACACTCTTCCACCGAATAGGAGAGAGAACATGAGAGAAAAGTGATATTTTGTCTCATGTGCCACATCCAATAGCTTACCAAATGCCACTTGTCACTATCCTACACCTTCCTTCATGAGCTCACACAAGCTTAATGCATAGGATCCCGACCCATATGCAACAAATCTCAACCATTGATATCTAATCACCAAATACACATATATCAAATTTACATCATATTTCTCTAAAAGTGTTTAATTACACTAATTACAATAATTATCAGAGTCATTAGCCCTTAATCGTAGATTGGGATATTACATGTGCCACAGTAAGCCAACATTATTTGTCGTGGTTTTCAGAAAATAACCGCTATAAATTTGGTGCCAATTTGCCGCCATGAGTTGTAGCAGTTATTTTATAACGATTACATCATATAAAATGCTACAAATGTGGTGCCAAGCAACTGCCACAATTGTCACGGTTACCTTGTAGAGGTGATGTAGACATAAACTGCCAGGAAATGCAAAAGGTCACCTTTTTGTAGCGGTTCCAAAAAACTGCTACAAATCTTAACATCATTTGTAGCGGTTTTTTGTTCTTAACCTCTACAGAACTTCAAGAGTCTGATACTTATAGCAGTTATTAGTAACTGCTACAAACTGTTCCCATAACCAAGGTGAGTTTGTGTAGCAGTTTAATCAAAAGCCACTACAAACTTTAGTGCTATAAATACCCAGTGCCCCTTCATTTGTGTTGTTTGGCCATTTTGTTTTATGACATTTTTCTAAGAGTTTTCCTTTAGATCTGAGCATTCTGATGTCTCTCTGAGAGTTTTGCTGCAACATTTCACATTTTCTCACTTGAGGTATGAAAATTACATATTTTCTTTTCAATGTCAGTGACTATGAGGAGAACGAGGAGTTCAAGATCCTGATTCTTCTTTCGGAGACATGGAACGATTCCTGGATGAGGAGGACACACGGGACTAGAACAATCCATGATGGTCGTCTTCTTGATTGACTGTGTTTGAGATGCAGGTCTAATATAAATATTTTTTTTATTTAATAAATTAAATATTTAAATTTGACCTGTTAAATGTGAATTTCAATGTATTTAACCTTTGGATAAATTGTGCAGATGAGCGAGGAACTTGTTTATGAAGAGCCTGAACGTGGCCGGTCTAAACAGCCTGGATTGGACACTACGCATTGTAGTTCAGTGGAATAAGGCCATGGACCAACCCATCAACAATAGAGGTCACATATTCAACCGCTTCCTGAACGAGCTGGGCTCAAATTGGATGTGGTTCCCTCTTCACTTCAGGACGAGGGGGAACGTTCCAAAGGGGTCGAATGACCTGGCGTGGAACGAGATGATGAAAGTAATTAATAGTATTTAATTATATATATATATATATTGTAATTAATTGTATTTAATTAATATTTATTAATTGTCTTATTTGTAATTAGTTGTAGTTAATTATTTTTTTATTAAATTGTGTTACATCTTATATTTGCCGTCCGGGACAACCGAAAGAGGTACACGTTGATGAAGATGGCAATGGCGGGAGGAATAGGAGGAATCATCTCTTCCATAGTATGAATAAGGATGGAATGATTCCTTTGCAGCAGCCGATCGAGAATGTCCCACCGAACGACTGAGTGAGTTTTGTCCAGTTCAGGAAGAGCACAGAAGGGCAGGTAATCTATTTATAATTATAATTTTAGATTAAATTTCATAAAATGTATGTTTTTAATAATTATAATTGTTTTATATTGTTTTAATACTTGTAATATTTTTTTTCAGGCGCTTTCTCAGAGGAACACAAGATGTTGAGGGCAGCAGATGATCCACCACACGGCAAGATCAAAGATCTTTACTGCCACTTATAGCGAGCTGGTAACTTTTCATAATGTCAATTACTTTTACCTGGTTATTTCATAAATTTAGTATTTTGTTGTTCATAATAGTAATTTAATTGTGTAATTGTTTTAGGAAAAGAAGGCACAGCAGGAGAACCATCAGACAGACTACGGGGAGTTGTTCACTATCACCCATAGACACTGTGGCGGGACTCTGACCTCTCAATAGGTAAAGGAGGCCATTGTAAGTTAATTTATTGTTATATAGATTATAAAACAACTTTATTGTAAATAATAATAATTAATTACAATAAAATGGCAGGAGCAGCTGCAGCAGTCGCAGGCTAAGCTGTGAGAGACCCGGACCTAGGATTCATAGGGGTTTATGGACCCCACAACGCCATTAAAAGCGGATTTAGGCCCAGTTGAGCACCCCGGACCCATGAGAGGGATGGGGATAGGTGCCATACCTAGCATGGTCTACGGCAAGAGTGGCGCCTCTGAGGCTAGCAGCTCTTGAGCACGGATGCCCAGGGTCAGATGTCTGAGGGATGCGTTTATTGAGGAGCTCTATTTAGATTTATCTAGGATACAGGCTGTAATGGCCCATTAGATGTAGTAGATGCAGCAACAGGCCGATTACTACTATGCTCCGTATACACAGTAGCGCAATATTATGAATTATATGCTGGAGCGATCGTGGAGTCGCCTGTTCCCTGATAAGAAGCATCCATAGGTTCCCCTTATCCCTCAGTTTGTCGTCCAACCTGCTCCTCCTGCTGATGATGATGGTGCTATTAACTCTGCTCAGTGCCCTGATACAGCCGCACCTGAGGGAACCCCCTTGAGGGAGGACTTGATGATCAACGCCATGATCTTTACCATAATGAGGGAGGACCTGATCATCATCCTTTGGGTACTTAGTTTAGGACAATTATATATTTTTTTCAAAAATTTATAAATAAACTTTTATATTTATATTTTCATAGCCTTGTTTAATTCTTCTTGCGTTTGTGATAGTTATATTTATAAATTTTAAAACTAATCACAAAAAATAAAATAAAATGTTTTGCTTTTATTGTAAAAAACCGTTACAAAAAAAGAAAAGAAAAATTCATTTTGTAGCGGTTTAAGTCATAACCGCTACAAAGATACAACATATGAAATTTGAATTTCAATCCCGCCAATAGTCTTTGATATATTTGTAGAACCGCTACAGAGTGAAAGTAAATTTTTTTAATAGTTGTCCAACTATCATGGAAGTTTGTAGTGGTCTTACTTTAATAATCACTACAAATTGTAAAAACATTTGAAATTTAAATTTCATATCATGCTAGACATTAGTAGTAGTTTAGCAAACAAAACTGCTATAATAAGAAACAATACATGTAAGTTTGTAGCAGTCTTCGTGTAATAACTGCTATAAATTATTAAAAATTTGAAATTTGAATTTCTTATCCACCAAAAAGTGGTAGTGGTTACATAAACAGAACCGCTACAAGAACAAACAATACATGTACGTTTGTAGCAGTTTTGTTATAATAACCACTACAAATTGAAAATACATTTTTTATTAATTTGCCAACGTGATTGCAACTTTATAGCAGTTGTGTTAATATAATCGCTATAAAATTATACATAGTAGCGATTGTGGTTGCAGTTTTATAACTGCTACAAAATGTTGAACGTTGGAACCTCTATTTATAAGCTTCCAAGCATTTGTAATTCTCTATTCACTCATCTTTTTCACTAAACTTTCTCACTAGCTATAGATAAATCATAGATCAGGTTGCCGCGTAATTCTCTAGAATATTTGTACGACTTAAACAATTTCTTGGATTTTGCCTTCTCTCACGCTAGCTGTAATGGTAAGATCATCTGTCCGTGTCGGAGATACAAGTTCAAGAATTGGCATGTACGACAAGTTGTTAAGGAACATTTGCCTGTGAAGCCTTTCCTGGAAGACTATACACTCTAAGGAGTTCATGATGAGAAGGCCGATATGAGATATAATGATGCTCTTCCTCGAAGTTCATAAGGAGGAGTTCAACTAGATGAAGATGATCCAATTAATAATGCTGTGCATGATGCATTTAGTTTTCAAGATGACAATTTCAATGAAGAAGTGCTAGGTTCAAAGCCGGTGTTCATAAGGAATGAAGCAGCTGTGGATTTTTTCAGCTTGATGGATGAAGTAGATCATCCTTTATATCAAGGTTGTCAAAAATACTCTAAATTATCTTTCTTGATCAAGTTGTATCATATCAAGTGCTCATGTGGAATCACAGATAAGGGAATGTCAATGTTGCTGGAATTATTACAAGATGCATTCCCTGATGCGGAGATTTTCACAACGTTCTACGAGGCCAAGAAGATTATCAACAGGTTGGGGTTGAACTATCAAAAAATTGATGCATGCCCAAATGATTATATGTTGTATTGGGGAGATGATGCCAGCAGGGAGACTTATAAGCGATGTCACACATCAAGGTACAAGACAATTCGAAAGGAAAAAAAGCAAAAGAAAGAACCTATAAAGATTCTCAGATACTTCCTTTTGAAGCCGCGCTTGTAAAGATTGTTTATTTCGTCCAAAAAGTGAAGCACATGAGATGACATGCCGTTAATAAGATTGAAGATGGTAAATTATACCCTTGGCATGCAGATGCCTAGAAAAAGTTTGACAACAACTTTCCATCTTTCACGGCTGACCCCATAAATATTCGGTTTGCTATGGCGACTGATGGTTTCAATCCATTTGGGAATCTTAGCACAAGTTACAGTATTTGGCCGGTAGTCTTAATTCCCTACAACTTACCCCCTGGATGTGTATGAAACAAAGCTCCTTCATGTTGTCTATGATCATTCTAGGGAAAAAGGCACCGGGTAATGACATCGATATGTATCTCCAACCACTTATTACGGAGTTGCTTGGCCTATGGAATGTTGGCATTGAGACATATGACGCTATGGAAAGACATTGTTCAACTTGTGTGCAGCTTTGATGTGGACGATTAGTGACTTTCTTGACTTTGGGACATTATCTGGTTGGAATGTACATATTGGGTTAGTGTGTCCAGCTTGCAATTTTGACTTTGACACAGTGCGTCTTCCCCACAGCCCAAAATGGTGCTTCATGGGGCATCAGAATTTCCAGATGAAAGGCATAAGTTTAGATTGCAATGGAATCACTTCAATGGGAAACCAGAAAAAAGAGGACCACCTTGTATCTGATGCATATATCTTACAGTAGCTTGAGGATGTTGAATTCGAGTTTGGAAAAAGTGACGATGCAGTATAAGTAGGCTGAAAGATGGGCAGGACTTTAATGCCTCAGCAGTGGAAGAAGATAAGCATTTTCTTCACTCTTCCATATTGGAAATATAAGTTACTTCACTACAGTTTTAATGTCATGCACATTGAAAAAAATGTTTGTGATAATGTGCTATATACGCTGCTTAACGAACCCAACAAGTTAAAAGATTATCTTCAAGCGAGGAAAGATTTACGTGTCATGGGAGTTCGTGAAGACGCATGGCCAGATGAGCATGACAAATTTCAACCGGCAAAGTTTACCTTTACAAAACCAAACAAGGAAGTCTTCCTTGCGACGTTGAACAAAATAAAAGTTCTTGATGGCACGTTTCTCGATATATTGACATACAGGCTCGAAAGGTTGTTGACCTGAAGAGTCATGACTCACATATTCTTATGCAACAATTACTCCCGCTGGTTATAAACAATGCACTTCCTCCCGATGTATCCATCATTTTGATGGAACTTTGTTCTTTCTTTTAAAAGTTGTGTTCCAAGATTTTGATCGTTGAGGAACTCAATCAGCTGTAGCCCAAAGTCATTCTTACACTTGTCATTTGGAGATGATCTTTCCTTTGTCTTTTTTCACTGTGATAGTTCACCTTACAGTCCACCTTGTTCATGAAACAAAGCTCGCTGGCCTAATTCAATATCAATGGATGTATCCTATTGATATATACTCATTTTACATATGTTCATCATTGTTAGTTCCTATGTTTGCTAGTCGCCCTTTTCAGCATTTAGTATCATTTCCCTTTCTTTACTTTGTAGGTTTCTTGGGAAATTGAAATCTTACGTTAGGAATAAGGTATGGCCAGAAGGATCTATAGATAAAGGTTATATAGGGGATGAGGTGCTATATTTCTGTTCAAGGTACTTTGATGACATTGAGATGGTTTTAAACCTCCCTTCTCTTGTAGACGATTATCCTAAACCTGTGCTAACATCAGGAGAATTTATCCCTCGTGTTGGTAAACCAGTTGGAGGAATTGAGAACTTCAAACTAACGGCAACTGAGAAGTTGCAAGCACACAAATAAGTTTTGATTAATTGCACTCAAGTTGAACCCTTCATTCAGTAAGAATTGTACACTCATATGTTATTCTATATCTTTCGTAACATTTTTTACTTACATTTCATGATCGCCTTCCCTTGATTAATTGTAGGGAATTCAAAAGTCATGTTAAGTATCAACTCAGGATCCGTACACAAACATCCTCCAAAGTTGACAAAAAGGTCCACAGAGAATTCCCAAGCTGGTTTGCACTTAGAATACTAAATGACCATAACCCACACTTAGCAGATTTCAGAGCTCTCGCAATTGGCCCTCTTGACCATGCAAAAAGGTTTACAACATACAATGTCAATGGTTTCAAGTTTTACACGGTTTCACGAGATCAATGATTGCAAACTCAAAATTTGGGTGTTTATGACACTTTTGGGATGAGGAGTTATGCAAGCAGCAGTGACGCCAACATGCAGTTCGAAGGCGTCCCTTACTATGGAAAGCTTCTTGATGTTATCGAACTTAATTACTAAGGCCATTTTACCGTAACGCTGTTCAAGTGTTTGTGGGCAAACACCACTACTTCCCTGGGACTTACAACTGACGACTTAGGCATCACATTGGTAAATTTCTCACGGCCAATTCACACTGGTCATTCTCAAGATGATGAGCCATATATTCTTGCCTCAGAGGCACACGAGGTTTATTATGTCAAGGATGAGAGGCACAGGAATTTGTACATGGTAGTTCATTTAAAGCCTCGAGACCTTTACGGCATGGGTGGTAGCGATTACATCACCTACGAGAGTAAGCCATTTCAGCCCACCAATTTCGAAAACTTCTTCCTTGAAGGTGATGACAATTTACCTCTACTTCGGTATGTTTTTTTAAGTTCACATTATTTAAATTTATTTATTTTAACAAAATAATACCATACTAACAATTTCTTTACACAATTTCTATAGGGATGGTGAGGATGAATGGTTAAAAAAATTATGCTTTTTATTTTTGTAACCTTTAGATGTATATTCTTGTTTAAAAAAATCAGAACATTATTTATAGCGGTTCCAAAACTGCTACAAAATAAAAAAAAACCACTACAAATAACGTATAATAACCGCTACAACAATAAACTACTACAACACCTGTTGCATTAACCGCTACAATTGTTACACAGATCCCTACAAATACCCCCACCACAGCTCATTTCAAATACTCCCTCATTTCTTTCAACCCTTCCTCTCTTTCGTTTTCTCTCATTTACAAATATTTTTCTAAGAGTTGAGAATCTAAGCAAGGTGATCAAATATGGTAAAAAGTTTTTTAATTATTCCACTTCAATATTTTTTTCCCTCGCATAATATTTATTCTCACTATTTTTTTTCAGATATTGAAGGATATTTTCTTGCCATTTCCTATTTTTCTTATATAATGATAACCACATTATAGTAGACAATACAATAATTTCTTATTACTTGCATATTCTCAATAATATTACCAGTATATAATTTATACTATACCAATTTAATTAAATCATTCTTTTTATCTAATAATTACTATCAGCTAAACTATTGAAATAATAAATTATTCAATTCCATATTATAAAAATGGAGACAGATAATTGTATATTTTTTTAAAAAAATATCACAAAATATTTGTAGTGGATCAAAGAAATAAAACAGCTACAAATAAAAAAATTAATTAAATTTCTGGCGTTAAATTTTAAATTTCATATGATATCAGTAGCGGTTCTTTAACCCCTACTAATTTTGGCTCCTTTTTTAAATTTCCTTTTTCAAATTTAGTAGCAGTTTTTTAACCGCTACAAAGAAGAATCAAATTTTCATTTTTTTCATTTCCCGCCACAGGCGCCAACATTTGTAGCGGTTACAAAATCGCTACAAATGTAATCATAAGATGACTTATCGTTATTGAATATTGTAGCAGTCCACTACAAATAAAGTAGTGGTTGGGGGAAAACCGCTATAAATATAGTAGTGGTTTTGTCTACTTGAGTAGCGGTTCTAATTAACCGCTATAAAAAAGTTTACAACAGTGGATTTGTTAGCGGTTTTGACAACCACTACTAATGTTGTTTGTAGTGGCTAAAACCGCTACAAATACATCTTTTAACTTCTAATAAATCACATTTTTCTTGTAGTGAGAGTTACCATCTATCCTATGAGAGTATTTCGCTAGTTGGTCATTAATAGTTATAATCTCTCTAGGGATATGGGAAACGACACCTTGCTAATCTTTGCAAATTACAAACCTGACATCATCCACTATCTATTTAAAGGGTGGGTCTCTATTACATTTCCTCATGACATAATTAACTGCTTCTATACAATAAGTGAACATAATACTCTTTCTAAAACCCTTTGACCAACACAAGTTAAGGCCTTGAATATATCCTATTAATTTAGCAACCATTGGAGGGACATGTACTAGCTTGCAACTGAAGCCACCAAGCCATCTGTCATTCTGGTCTCGAATATATCCTCCACAACCACTTCTTTCACTCTCCAGAACTTAACCATCCACTACCGATTTGATGATACCCTCCTCATTGTAAGCCTAGCTACCTTCTACTGAACCTCCCCTTATGTAAGTTGCACCGGATCTAAGAATATCCCAATCCAAATGGGCTCTAAAGAAACTACGATTTACATTCAAGTTCACACTCAAATTCAAATCTTCATTACCAAATAGCTTATTACAAGTTTATTGCGAGAGACACAAAAATCCCAACATAAGTAACCCAACAAAGTATTCTCTAATGTCTTTGAATTTTTTTAGCATTTTAACATAAGTAACCCAAATATCCCACAAAAAGGCTATTTTATTAGTATTTTTTCACGCTTTTCCTAAATATTAATTTTGATTTTAATGACAATGAGTTCGAATTCAATGTACTCTTTCGTATCCTTAGCTCTTCAGAGCTAAATAGCTAATTTTTTAATATTAAATAAGTTAGTTAAGGCTAAAATTGTCAAACTCACAAATTTAAGCAAACTCATAATAGGAAGATGAACTCATATTGTGAACTCATATTATAAGCTCATAAGAGTTTATCTCTATTAATGAATAGTTACTAAAAATATATGATTAAACAATTAAGTATAAAAAATATAATAACAATTTATTTTAAATATATTTCAAATTCAAATTCTTGAAATTAAATCTATCAACATTGATAGTTTGTCATACTGAATAAATAAATTTTTTTGAAGTTTATACATATGAAATCAATAAATATAATCATATTAAAAAAAGGAATATACTTACATCAAGTTTAATATATCCATTACATCAAGTTCTTCAGTCACATATGAACACATGCCTTTTTTTTATATGTTTGTAGTTAAATAATAATAATTCAAAATAGAACACATGTCTATATGTCATTGGAGAACTTGACGAAATGAATATAAAGAACTTGACCTAAGTATTTTTCTTAAAAAAACTTATAAATTTAACGAAGATAGTAAATGTTGGATTATCAACTTATTCAAATTCTTTACCTTTAGCATTATAAGATCCACTTGCCTTGTTACCCCATCATCACTATCATTATAGGTTTTTTCTAATGTCATCAATATTCAAATCAGCATTCAGATCGACATTAAATATAAATTAGCAATATTCTCGTTAATTTCATGAAGTTGAAGAACCTATCGATCATCTTCCTCCACACCCTCTCTACCTATACTCATTTGAGTAATCAGCTCATCCTCGAAATGAATGTTATTAAAAATATAATTAGAAGTTTACTACTTTGTTTCTGGGTTAGCTTTATCGTATATGACAAATGTTAAGCAATTATTTTTTTTATGAAAATTATTTCTTTTTTCGTATAAATCTAAACAAAATAAAAAAAATATTCTGACCTTCAAGTGAAATTATATGGAAAGTTTAAAAAAAATCTTAATAATAGTTATAAGTGTCATAAATCTATTTTTACGAAGGTAAAATGTGTGGTATAACTACTTAGCATGTCAAAATTAGGAGTATTAGATGATTTGTAGGACAATTATGTTTTTGAGAAGTGTGGAGTGGCTTGGAAACTTATAAAAAGTACTTTTTTTAAAGTACTTTTTTGTAAGTTGAGATAAAATTTTTTTCTTCGTAAAAGTACTTCTAAAAAAGTAAAACAAACAGATACTCCATTGAGCGCTATGCAACCGTGATTAGAATGGAAATAGACTGGGCCCCTTTTAGGGGCTAACAACCTGTCAAGTTTGAGGTCTGATAAAGCCTAACATGTTTCACAAAGAGACTGTGCTATAGGTTTGTTTAGAGACCTACTTACTTAAATAGGCTAGGCTTTTTTTTTAGACCTGACCTATTTAATATATATACATATATATTAATTTGAGACTTTAATACACACATAATATTTTATTGGAAAAATTGCATTAAGGTCTCAAGCTAAGAAAAATACCACTAAAGGATCCCTTGAAATCACTGATTTGTAGGCAAGCCCTGTGTGACTTTTGGGTAATATAATCGAAATGTCAAAAGACTCAACTAGTCTTAGGCCCTGTTTGATATGCGGCATTGGGGGTTAGAGACTGGGATTGGGTCAGGGATTGAGCTAAGTTGTACTGTTTGGTATGAGGGACTGGAGATAACCTGGGATTAGGAGCACCACGAAATTGAGATTGCTACAAAACCACCTCCCCCTGGTATTGCGTATTCAATCTTGAGATTGCAAATGTTAGAGAAAAAAATATCCCCGTTTATAATATTTTTAGGACAAAAATGCCTACTATCAATTTTAATAATAGTGATATTTTAGTCTCTTCATAATTTATGAAGGATTATAAAATAAAATCAATTTAAGTATTCCACCTAAATATTACCGCATACCAAACGTAATTTAAACCTTCAGCCCCAGTCCCAATACTTGTCCCTATCCCAATACTAGTCCCAATTTCAATCCATCAAAATCAATGCCGCATACCAAACAGGGCCTTAGTGTCAGCTGCTTCACCTATCAATGGCCACCCATGGACTTGTCAATAAATGCCTATATTGATTAGTCAATGGGTGGCTATTAACAAGTCCATGTGCCTTAGATGACAAGTGAGGTAGCTGACACTAAGGATACTTTGGTCTTT
Organism: Inga leiocalycina; assembly: GCA_963242795.1. Classification (NCBI taxonomy): domain Eukaryota; kingdom Viridiplantae; phylum Streptophyta; class Magnoliopsida; order Fabales; family Fabaceae; genus Inga; species Inga leiocalycina. The sequence goes on from OY725320.1 coordinate 64,794,523, forward strand.
TGACATTTCGATTGTATCATCCAACATTTCCATAGGACTTGCCTGTAAATTGGAGATTTCAAAGGACCTTTTAGTAGTATTTTTCCTAGCTTGGGACCTTAGTGCAATTTTTCGTATTTTATTCCATATAAAAATTAGGTTTTCTTTTAATTATATGTAGACTTTGAGCCTATGTAAAACCTATAATTTATAAATATGTAGGTTTTAAAGCCTAATGAAAGCTTACATTCTTGCAAATTTTAGTAGGCTCAAAACCTATTTATGGCTTTCAATGCATACAACATAAGGTTTTTTTAAAGGCCTACATTATTAGTAGGCAATTAAAAAGGATTTAGGCTTATGTATGCCTTCTGAAGGCTTAGGTTAGAGCCTAAAAAAGCTTGAATTCAGGTTGAGGCATAGGCTCATGCTTGAATCTTCTGTTGCAGGCTCATCCCTATTTAGTTAAAACTTGACCTGATTTGACCTATTTTTGTCCTTACCCGCGATTCCAACGAGTTTGATGGAGTGGCTTGTGATTTTATACAAGTTGGCAAGAGTTCGAGTTTACATGTGATCCATGTTGTAAATATTGTGTGTGAGTGTGTCAAAGGAAGAAGTTTCATATAACTCAAGATTGGGAAAGTCCTAGTATACAATTCAATATGAGTTCGAGTTAGTAAAAATGTTGATAAAAGCAGTTTTTGAATTGACTGTTGGAATTTTAATTGACTGATTTTAATGACATTTAAAAGGTTTTATTATATTAAATTGTTATTAACACTTGTTTTGTAACAGTCGTTTTAATTGTCATTAAACCATTGTTAATGGTCATTATAACTCCCCAACGATCACATACTTCTGCCTATAAAAGGCAATGTTCTATGCACGGTTAGGAAACACCAAGGTCCTCGAACTCCTCTCCTCTGTCCCTTCTTCTAAGTTATACTGGTATCTTTCTGCAATTCTGTTGCCTTGCTTCCTGTAGGAAGAGTTCGTTTTATCCTAGGGAGTGCCGCTTCCTAATCTATTAGGGGGATTGCGGAATATCTCCTAAGGACAGCGTCCTTGGACGTGACTCAAACTATTTGTTTATTTTGTTTTACCAGGTGCTGCCGCTAACAATTAGAATGGTGTGAGATACTGACGCCAACAATCTTAGGACATATTATTTGCTGTGATATTATGAGTGTATCATGATGTGGTCTTGTTCAATCTGTTTGGTTGATCACATGGTCAAGGAGAGTCAATAATACATGGAACTATTGTGAGAGATGTGGCCACCTTGATGGAGTTCAAAGGCCCATCTCTGGAAGAAGGAGCTAAATGTGTTGTTGAGGAACGAACCCTTCCTTAGAGTGGTGGAGACGCCTAGAAAGAACTATGATGCTCAATCTCTTCAAGAAAAGTGAAGCCACTATTATGCGTGACGCAGTCAGGTATGCATACATCAAATCTAGAACTTAAATAAAGTTACAGGAGGACCTTCTAATTATTGTATAAGCAGTTCATAGTTTTGTATGAGATGTCTGGCTTTCACAATCGGTGAACTTGACTAATAAGTAATTAAGAAATTCTCTCCATTTACCTCTCCATTTGGGTCATTTAGAAAAGAAATAGAACAAATATTTGTTAATTAATCAAGGCCTAAACAATGCATGCGGAGCACCAGGCCTTAATGGTGGAGTTAATCGGCTTGCTATAATATCTATCAATGATATGAATGCTTATTTGTGGTTCAAATTGAGATTTGATCTTTTGACTACATTAATAGGTAAAAGTTAATTGCCTTTTCCCTGTGGTCTTTAGTTTAGTATATTTGCCATTGGGTCAAGGATTTGATCTTTTACCTACATTAATAGGTAGAAGTTAATTGCCTTTTCCCTGTGGTCATTAGTTTAGTATATTGCCATTGGGTCAAGGATGTGATTATATGTTGAATTGGTAAAATTGTCTTGTTGGAATTGAATTGGTAAAATTGACTTGTTGGAAATTCTGAAAGCTAATGTTGGAGGTTTTCTTGTTTTTGGTAATAATGAGTATTCCTTTGGCGAATTAAATCATTTACGTTGAAGGATGTGATAGATGAGAATATTAATTGGCTTTATTTTTCTTAACCTCCCTGAAATAATTTATGGCGAAGGTAATTTTGTGATAAGGTGTACCAACGGTCAATAATTATTAATGAGGGATTGATGATCATTCATGAAGAAAATAAATGTTATCCCTTCTTAACGCGTCTTATTTGTTAATGTGCCAGCGGTAATGTCCCTTGGGTTTATGGGTTTTTTTAATATTAAATGTATTAATTTGCTATTCCCATGTGACATTATATGTGTGTGAGTCACATTTAATTCTGGCTCTGTGCAGGCTTTAAATTTAGTTTTGTAATAATATAATATTATGGATATTATATTGTAAATGTTGTTATCATATGTTAGTTCATACATGTACAGGCCAATGGTTTTCAATTTAAGTTGTTTGTGGAAGGAATATATACATGAGAGATATGAGTTCGGTGGATCAATATTGCTTCATATGCCATAATGAATCCACCTTTGGGGTTACATGTATTCGATGTATGCATTAATTTATAATCATGGAGATGGTACGGTTTGCATATTGATATGCAAATAGTCATTGTGATATTTTTGTGAAATTAGAATGATAATATTGGATGATATTCTAATTAATTAGAATGGAAGGGGATATATGGTAGTAAGATTTTAATTAGATTAGAATTATTATTAGTAAGACGTGTAAATTAAATTAGAATTATTATTGGTAACATGTGTGAACCACTATTAATTAGTTGACGTGAAAGTGTAAATGAACTCTTTTACTCACATTTATAAACTCATTTTTTAAAGATGGTTTATTATATGGGTAAACATTTTCTGTACAATGCATATGTGGTGCTTGATAGTTTGGGAATACAAACTTTGGATATTAGAGTGACAAAATTTGAAGCTTTGAGGAATATTCTAATTTAATTAGAATGAAAGGGGATATATAACGAGATTCTATTTAAATTAGAATTATTATTTATAAGGTGTGAAAATATTTTTGAGATATTTAAGAGTATGGGGGTGCCTAACACTAACATGTATAGATACCTTATAAATTTTTAAAGTTGCAGATTGTTTTTAGCCTCACTTGATAAAGCTAAGTTGTGGTTTAAAATTAATTATATGGAGGTTTTGTTATTTGCTCCAAAGAGCAAATTTGTAAATTATTCATGTGGTGTGAAAATTTAATCATTTATTTAGTGTAGAAATAAATGTGTTTAAATTTCTTGATTTACGAGCATATATTTATAATGGTATAAATATATATGATTACTGTGAATATTGAATTTTTTTAATGTAGATGACATATGTTTTATAATACATTATGTCTTACAAAATTATATATTGCTGCCTTATTTTATAAATACAAGATGTGTGCTGCAAATAATTGATTGAGTGGAGGCTTTGTTGTATTTGATAATGCGAGCAAATTTTATGGATAATCAAATATTTTGCTTGAAACAAACATTATGTGATATGAAAATTTAAACATTCATCTATAGTAGATGAATGTGAGATTTTCATAATTTGAGGCTATATAATTATTTTGATTTAAGAATGTGTGTGAATTATGATTCTAACATGATTTGAAGTAGTTTTACAACTCAAACTAAATATGCACAAATTTTTTGAGAATTTATTGCATTAATTGATAGACATTAATCCTTGTGATATAGCTTATGCTATATGGAGATTGGGCATATATATGGATATGTGGAAATAAAATATTGGAAGGGAACCATAAATGTTGGTATCAAGTAAAGTGGATTCTCATTATATGAGATACAAGGATGTTAATTGAATTTCAATTTTATGTGAGAAAATCCACTGGTAGCCGAAATAAATTATTATGTGAGTTAGAGTTTAGTACTTTAGAATTGGCTAAATTTGGAGGCTAGGTTGTTAAAAAACTCTTGGCAAATATTTTGATGGAAAACCGACATTTAATGTCGATGACTTGAGATTGCCAAATGGCAATAGGCGTTGTGAAAAACAATGATATAAGTGAAAATTGTTTGAGATATTATGTGAATAAGCTAGCCTAAAAATTGTAGAGTTATCTCAATCAATTTTGTGAGGTCAAAAAGTTGGCCTATGGATTTGTTAACAAACCCCGGGAAGAATTAAATTGGCCGAGGGGAATGGGACTAAAGCCAATTTGAAATTAATAGCGATGACAACCAACATTTATGATTGGTGATTCCATGAAGGGAGTTCAATGGGTAATAACAAGTTAATTTGTTAGTTCTGCTAATACTAAAATAAATTACCAGTCCCTTCCTATAGCATGAGAAAGTGCTATAATGCATTTTGGTGAGGTTGAGCGAAAACTCTTAATGATTTCATAATCCTACGGGCTGATGTGCTCATTGCAGGTACATTTCATGAAATAACCTATATGAATGAGGAGTGGGACCGCTCCTATGAGATCATGACGAAATCTCTAGAGCATTTGTTAAATACCAGGACACATGCATGGCCATTTTAACTTGCAAAAGCGCTTTAACAATGAGAAATGTGGGGGTATAATCTGACTCTTAATGCATCTAGTATACGCCTAGGAGGTGTTGGTTCATAGTCCATAGGACCATTGGCATCTCTATGTACTAAGTGTTATTAATCTAGGTCTGGTTCATAGTCCAAAGGACCACCAGATATAATGGTTATGTCCACATGTGTAACTCAGCTAATAAGGCTTTAAGTTCCCTTTGACACATGTGGGGGATTGTTGTAAATATTGTGTGTGAGTGTGTCAAAGGAAGAAGTCTTATATAACTCAAGATTGGGAAAACCCTAGTATATAATTAAATATGAGCTTGAATTAGTAAAAAGGCTAATAAGAGGAGTCTTTGAATTGACCATTGGAATTTTAATTGACCGGTTTTAATGACATTTAAAAGGTTTTATTATATTAAATTATCATTAACACTTGTTTTGTAACAGTCATTTCAATTGTCATTAAACCGTTGTTAATGGTTATTATAACTCCCCAACGGTCACATGTTTCTACCTATAAAAGGCAATGTTCTGTGCATGGTTCGAAAACATCGAGGTCCCCGAACTCTTCTCCTCTCTCCCTTCTTCTAAGTTACATTGATATCTTTCTGCAGTTTTGTCACCCTGCTTCTTGCAGGAAGGGTTCATTTTATCCAAAGGAGTGCCACTTCCTAATCTACTAGGGGGGTTACGGAATATATCTTAAGGACAGTGTCCTTGGATGTGACTTGAACTATTTGTTTATTATGTTTTTACCAGGTGCCATCACTAACAATTAGAATTGTGTGAGGTGCTGATGCCAACAATCCAAACATATAATCTCATCTAAAATTGTAAACTTGACGCTTTTAACGAGTTGAATTGTGTTTTTAACAATTATGTTTCAGCCATTTATATTTAATAAATTAAATATCTATTGGTTTGTCTAAAATAATATTTTTAATTATGCGCACTGTAATTATTCTTTATGGAAATTCTATTCAATGTGCCATCAATAGGATGCTTTGGGAAGAAAATTATAAATTCTAAAGACAAAGTTGAGTGTTAGAACCAAACTATAAACTTATAATATAGCATTTATATTTAAGACTAGAGGTAGTATATATATTAAATTTTTATGAAGAATATAAATATTAAAAAAATTATATTAAACCTATATTAGTCAAATTTAGCAAAAGAATAAGCACCGGAGTATTATCTTTTTTTCTATTATTTATGATCTTTAATTCTTTATATATATAACCCTATTTTTTTCTTAGTATTTAAGCAACACAAAAGGTCGCTTTGGGAAACAAAAGGTGACACAAAGGGTTGCGAAGACGCCCGCCAAAGGTTTTCATTAACTTAGCTGAGACTGAAACAATGAGAAACATGCTTGGTCAATTATTATTACATATTTCAAAGAAAGGATAGGATAGAAGAAAAGAGGGATATGAAGTTTGAGGAGTTTTCTCATTGATCAAAAGGGGATGGATTGATGCCAATGATTGTGTATATATTATGTATCTTGATTTGCTTTTTCACTAATTTATGATTCTTGTTTTCCGTCTTTAACAATCTTTTGTTTTTTTAATTCCGTTTTACTATTCAATTTGGGTGACATTACTAATTTTTTTGACATTTTCAAAACAATACTCCTTTTTTGTGAAACCTTCTGCAGTAAAAAGGACCAATAAAGAAAGTATAGCCTTGTCCTTGTGGAATCATATGTGGCGGAAAGTTCAACACAGCATGTGGTCTAGAGTAGAGCGACATTACGTATATTTTAACATTTTTAGGTAGCCAATGAACTCAAAAAAAAAAAAAACATAAAAAACTTTTAGATACTCACTTTCTAGGACAAAATTTAAAAAAAAGGAAGAAATTGCAATTAAATAATAATAAAATCTAAATTCAAGCATACTATTTTTTTTAAAAAAATTCTTAATCAAACCAAAAGGCATAATTAAAGATTTCTGAATGTTGTTAAATGACAAAAATACCTCTCTATAATTAAAAAGAAAACTCATATAACTGTGTTAATTGCTATGAATTCTCTTTTTTATGTATTGCTAAATGAAAATATTGGCATCACCTCCAAAATCAAAGCACGAACCTTTTTTATTTTTATTTATTGCTATACACAGTTCTGCTGGGTGATGGAGGAGTTGAGACAAGCGTTATTATTCATTTTAACTCAGTCCTTCATTTATACCAAACAAGTTCAAGTGGGCCTTGAACCATTAGAACTATACTCGATCACTTTTGTAATAGGTCGTTTTTTTTTTGTTTAATACGCGATGTAACATATTGTAGCAATTAAATCCCAATCAATTGTAATGAAATTTCAATTAAATTTAGTTGAAATATTTAAAATCAAAATCAGAACTATATCTACATTCAATTTTTCTTTTTAACTACTGTAGGCATTTTGGTATTTTAACAAAATTCTAAAATATCTAATTAAACCTCTTAACCTGGTTAAAATTTTGATAAATGTGTAGACATGAATTTAAATTATAGTATTTCAACTGAAATTAATTAATATTTTTCCTTAGAAAACTAAAATAATTAGATAAAATTATAGACAATTGCATATTAATGTTTTCCTTTTTTTTGGATATGTTAATGTTTTTCTTTTAAAATATTGTAAGGAATAAAAGATATATTTATAACCAATTACTCCCTTAGTTCCTTAACGCGGTCCTTAATTGCCAAATATTCTCAGGGAACAGGTTTCTGTGCTCCCTGTGACGATGAGCACCAAGAGTTAATAACCAGTTTAAATCGTTCTTATCTAAGTTGGGTGGACCAGATTGAATTCTTTACTTTTGCTTTTTTTTTTTTCAAAAAAAAAAAAATATTTTAATGTGTATAGAATCTAATATATAGATAATCTCTTAACCATCAATTTTTCAAAAATAATTTTTGTTTAAAAATCATCATTTAAAAATATTAAATCTAAACCATTGAAATTCTATTTGAACTGTGTAGATTTCATCGTATTAAATAACTCTAGATGCTTATCATTGTGATGAACACTAGAACTAGTTCCATGTTCTCAGAGAGACTGGGAGAGCTATTCATGGAGTTTTTTAATTGACATACTACAAATAGTAAAAGAAATTAATGAATGTTATTTAGTGAGAAGTATTTACTAAACGACTAAAACTTGTATCCATTGCATTATACTAAGTTTATCCCTTTCACTAATGAGAAAATGACATCTACATTTTTTAACACACCATTATCAACAGCGTATCTCCATCTCTATTCCTTATTTACCAATTGCAAGCCAAAGACAAAACTTGAACCTTATTTGCCGTTAAGAGCAGATATAGCGGCAATCGTGAGCAGTGGATATGACGGCAATTGCGGAGGAGAGGATAACTGTAGTGGTCATCAATACATAGGACGGCGAAGAGGAGTGGTGGCCTAGAACGGTGACTCATAGTAGGGAATACACGATGAGTTATATGAACCCCTTGGAAATTTTTGCTAAGTTTTTCTATCGATGTTTGATGACAAATTGATGATTGTCTGACAATGTATTTTTCTGGGTGCTTACTTTTTTCCCTTTCGATCAAATATCTCACTTGTTGGAAAAATCATAAACCCAAACCCAATCCCACTGTCAGCACCTTTGGGAAACCTCTGGTTTATTGTCTTGCTTTTTTTTTAAAGAAAAATCCTATAGCCAAACCCACCCCCTCTCATCACCTATTTAATATAATTAGGTTGTTTTGATAAGAAAGTGATTGTTTAGTCCATGGAATTGAAAGGGTTCATGTAGGTTCGTATCTCCATCCACACTTATGATCGCCACAGTATCTGCTTAGCAACAAATAGGGTTAAAGTTTTGTCTTTGGCTTGCGGGTGGTAAATAAGGAATGCAGATGGAGATACGACGTTAATAATGATGTGCTAAAAAATTTAAATGTCATTTTCTCATTGGTGAATAGGATAAACCGGTTAAAGTTACTGAGTGCCTATTTGGATTCGAGGTGGAGAAATAGTTTTTTTTTTTTTTTTGCAATCTGACTTTTGGAAAAGTCAGAGAGGAAGAAAGTCAGATTATAGATGTGATTTGTGTTGGATTGGCGATGGCAAAAGTGATTTTTTTTCTAACCTTAAACCTGTTTGGATTGCTTTTTGAAAAGCCAGTTTAGATGGAAAATAACTGAAAAAGGCATGAATTTTATTGAATACTTTATATATTACTCCCTCTAATCTTTTTTATAAGCAACTTTCTTTCTCTTGGGGTTGCTCCTTTTTATAAACAACTTTCTCCTTATGTCTCAAAATTTAAACTATTTTTTTTTCTTTTCTACCATATTAAATACACATCTTTATATTAATTATCTACCACTCACTATTAATTCTCTTTCATTTACTCATTTATTACACATTCTCTCTCATATTTTATACTCATACTCTCTCATATTTGTTACTCATTCTCTCTCCTATGCTCTTTTTATAAATAGGGATATATTTAGAAGAACCATGATATTTTTGACATATTTATTGTTTTTAACTAATCTTAACAGTCAGTTCATTTTGTGCAATAAGAATAAAAGATGTTTATAAAAAGGACCGGATGGAGTATTATGTAACTCTTTTCTTTTGTTTTTTTTAGGAAACCTTTTCTTTCGCATTCATCCTCCAATAATTGCACATGCCTTTCACTGAGAGAAGAAAATATACTTTAATCGTGGGCTTCATGCTTCTCCATACTCCAACACTCCTCCTGTCCTGGCAACATCATCTCCACTTCGTCTCCACCGCCTCCAAGCCTTCCTCCTCCTCCGTCCTCAACCACACTCTCTCCACTTCCTTCCCTTACCTCCGTTTTCGATCTACCCCTTCGACGACACCACCGTCTTCACCCTCATCTCCTCCTCCATACGCTCCTCATTGGACTGCCCCCTTAACTATGCCAGCAGCTACCTTGCCTACCTCCTCCTACCGTTCGTCCATAAATTCATGTACCTCGACTTAGACCTAGCCCTCGTAGATGACATCGCCGAGCTCGCCACAACGCTGCTTGGCTCGGACTCGATCCTCACCTCGCCGGAATACAAGCTCGAACTAAGGACATAAGGCAACAAATGCTCCATAACGGTCTTCTTCCATCGTGACTGACTCTCACCGCGTGGAGAGAAAAGCAAGGAAGGTGGGCTTCTTCCAGAAGCCACATTGGGGGGAGAAGCCCAGTAGAGCCACAATTGCTTTTCCAAACGATTTAAATCACGACCACGGTGCGTTCTCCTCTCTGCCACATGTTTTTGGCCTGAAACACTTCCCCAAACAGGCTCTGAATATAAGTTTTATCCTTTACTATAAATTATAATACTTAAGGTTTATAAGAAAGTCATCCAATCCAATCCAATCCAAGAACAATTTATTTTTCATTTGATCTTAACATTTATATTTTTTATATAGAAATTGAAATCACTTAAAAGTCAATGATTTCAATTCTTGATGTGACGTGTATTTTTTTAAAGAAAAAGTAAAATAATTAAGAGAGACAAAAGAGTACAATTAATGTGGCTTCTGTCGTTAAAACAATCAGTTAAATTAGGTCCTAATTAATTATGCAGTTTAGAGTCAACCTAGGCCATTCTCCCAAGGAGCAAGCTAAGAGTTTTCTTTAGGATTGATTTTTAAATGGTGAGAATGCAATGGAATGAACCTAAACTAGAATGCAAGACACTACTACCTGAATGTAATTAAACTAACTAAATACACTAATGCAATTGACTCTAAAACCTATATAAGAATTAGGCTAATCTATATGAATGCAATTCTTGGGGTTTTTTTAATGAAAGAGGAATCAAAATGCTAAGCAAAAAGATTAAGAAAAAGTAAGACAAATAACAAAGATTTAATTAGTTAAGATGATGAAGGGAGACAATTTAAGATTCATATGGAGTCAACTTTTTTAGCCCAAATTAATTAATTAGATCAAAGGGAAGTTGATGAAAGATTGAAATTAATAAATTTAATCACCTAATTGAAATATGGGAAACTCTCAAGCTCAATAATACTTACTCCAGTAGAAAACCCATAATGAAATAAGCGGTGGTTAATTAAACTCATTAAAAATCAATCACAATTAATTTCAAAATAATTGTGGAAATCTTGTTTACAATTGTCCAATTGAACAACTAGACAATTAACCAACCTAATTAAATAATTAAAAAGATAAACCAAATTGACAATTAAATTAATAATGAAGACTCAATTAATAATTCAATTGACAATCTAAAGGTTTGCAAACAAAATAACCGGTAAATGTCTCAAGCACAAAACATTTTAAAATATCAATCAAATCCAAAAGAGAAAATGTCTACAATCTAAAACTAGATTGTTCTCAATTAGTATAATTCAAAATCATTTAAAACTAAACAATATCAAGTTTTGAAATAAATTGATAAAAGGAAAAAACACTCCATTGTGGTTTTTAAGTCTAGACTCCTAGATTCTAACTTCCTCCGTATTCCTCCCAGATTACCTTAAGCAGCCATGAATTGGATCCGGCTATGGTCCTCTTTCTTCCCATCCACTTACGGACCTCTTCTCAATTTGGACCGTTGGATTAAGATCTCAACGGTTTATATTTTTTTAATATAAAAATATTATTATAATATATTAAATCTGTACCATTGAGATCTTAATCCAACAATTTAGATTAAGAAGAGGACCATAAGTGGATGGGAAGAAAGAAGACCGTAGTGGGATCTGAATTTGTTCTCTCCTTCCGCTTCTTTTTTTGAGCCTCAGCCATTGCAATTATTAGCAAGAGGTTATTGGTGTGGGAGTGAGGAAACAGACAGAAGAGATGGTGAGTGGGCACGTGGATTTTGAAGGTATATGAACATGGTTGGGTGGTGGATCCTTCTGCTGTGCGCGCGTGGCTTCGATGAATATTAGGTGAAAAAAGCTGAAGGTCAAGCGTGATCGAACGTGTTTTTGCGGTGCGGGAGAGCCAGGAGCTCCGGCTGTCAACGAGGGACTTGGTTCCCCCGTCAGGTCCATCTGCTACCAATTTTTTTCTTAAAACTACACCGTTTTGGTGTAGTTTTGAAAAATAGAGGGGGTTGGATTTTTTCCCCTTAAAAAAATAGTATCTAATATTTTAAAATATTTTTCTGGTTATATCAAGTATCTTAAAATATTTTTTAAGTAGTATGCATTATCTTAAAGTGAGTTTTAGTATTTTTAACCCCTTCAAATATTTTTTCAGTTGTATTCAGTATGTGAGCAGATTGATTACAATTTTATCCTTAATGTATTTTTTGAGCTCCAAAAATTACTTTAAAATATTAGGTGCTATTGGAAAATATTTTAGAGTGGATGAAAATCAATAAATCAGTATCCTAAGTTTTGGGTGCTCATAATTGCTAAGAAAAATACATTAACAGTAAAATTATAGTCAATCTTCTAAGACAGTGGGTATAGCTGAAAAAATATTTTAAAGGGTTAAAAGCATCAAAAATATTTTCAAGTAATTTTTGGAGTTGAAAAAATACATTAAGGGTAAAATTGCAATCAATATGCTAATATATACTAAGTACAACTGAAAAAAATATTTTAAGGGGTTAAAAGTATTAAAAACTATTTTAGGATACTGCATACTACTTGAAAAATATTTTAAGATACCAAATACGTCTAGAAAAATATTTCAAAATACTAGATACCATTTTTTTAGAAAAAAAAAGTTTAGCCCCATCTTTTCTCAAAACTACACCAAAACAGTGTAGTTTTAAGAAAAGCACAGGTAGTGTAGGAAAGCCAGGTCCTTCAATGAGAGCATCTTTTAATAGTGGCAGCAACTAGGTTAATTAATGGGAGGAAGAGAGAGTTTTGAAGTTTGAACATGAGCCCATTAATTACAATTTAAGTTGCCCAATAAAATCCAACCATTAGATTTCCTTTTAGCTTCTAAAAAAAATTCTGCATCTTAAAATCTTCTAGTATGCTTTTCATTACCCTGCAAGAATTAAATAAAATCGTGATCTATCGTATATTTGGAAATATTATTCAATCATAAGATAGACAATCAAAATATTAACAATTTAACCCCAATAATCTCATAATCAATTTAGATTTATATTATTTCCTAAAGTTGGCTAACAATCCAAATATTATCTAATAAATCCAAATTAGCCCGAAATAGTCCCCAAATTAAATGAATAAGGTGAAATAAAATATGTAAAATTTGGGATTTATCAACAATTTATGGTTCTCTCATAAGAGAAGGTAAAAAATTTAACATGAAAAATGGAACAATTATGTGAGCAAAAATAAGAGTAGAATTCAAAAGTTATTAAATTATAAGATATAACTAATGAGGTGTTATGATATTAAGTTGAGTCCAGGGGTACATTTGTCTTTTTGTTATTAAAGATTCACTTTTACCGAACTTTGTCATTTAGCACTGGTAGCATGCAATTTGCTTGATTATATGCAATTTGCTCTTCGACGTTCTCTTCTTCTTCCTTTCCTCATTTCTCCTTTTCTGTTTTTTGCTAACCTAATACTAGTATCAGAGAATATCGTCTGGTATGGCTGACAATATGTGATCTCAGGCAATGATGTGAGAGCTTGAAGATCATGTCAAGGTGCAAATGGATAACTGTTTCACAGCCATTAAAGCTAATTTGGAGGGACTACAAAATTTACAGACGTGGCTTAACAATGTGTAAGAGTTTATGTGGCAGCTTTCCCTGTAGTTCATGGATCTACAACATCATAGAGGAAGAGGACGCAATGATCAAAGGGAAGTTGAGTATCACACTCTAATGAGATAAACGAAGTTAGAATATTCTAGCTTCACTGCATCAAATGTGGATTCATGGATTGGCAAGTGTGAACAATATTTTGCGTTAGATGGAACACTTAAAGCAACAACATCCACTTTGGCTAGCATCGCCTTGTATAACGAGGCTTATGGGTGGTTTAGTATTTGAAAATGGATGGAACAACAATATTCCTTAGGCAACTTTTGTAGATGCTATTCGTGTCAGACCTTTATCTTATTTTTCATATTTTCAAAGTGCTTATGCGCATTTCGGTGGGTAACATAGGAATAGCGTAAATATACTTATATATTAATATAATGTACTTAATTACATCACAGATTTTCCCTAAAGGGTTTTATAATATTTAAAAAGTTCTCCAAAATACTCAAAAGTTAGACTACATATAACCACTATCTTTGTCTCGGGTTCTGCACCCATTAGTTTCTCGTATCTACAACCTTGCCTTTAAAGTTGCTAGTTCCCGCTGAGACATTTTTGTTTATAAAAAGGGGTGAGATCCAAGAAATCAGTAGTAACATACAATCAATCATATAAAATGCGAGAATTTAAATATGCAATGTACCATATAATGTAAAATGAAAATTCATATCATAATATGTGTGCACACAATGTTCAGGGCCAAATAACTGTTTGGGTCCCCTACATGTACCTTAGCTGGGCACCTAACCACAGCTAGGTAATGTACCCCAGGCGTACCCCAGCTGGGTACCTAACCGTAGTTAGGTAACATACCTCAGGCACCGTGTTCATATCACAAAATACAGCAACATCCAGTATATCAATGATCACATAGTGTATGAGAGATAATAGTTACTACCTTAACCCTTTTTTCTCCTTGAAACTTGTGCCTCGTAAAGCGTGCCAACGACTGGACTCTCCACTTAGTCCTGAAATGTCAAATGTATAAGAATTATGTTCAAACTCATTCATGTACTATTCTAGGTGTTGGAAATTGTGCCCTAAGGGCCAATCATTGTACTTTGAACATTATTATTTTAATGAAATTTCTCTTTTCTGTTATCATATTATTTGCATGTTAACTGTGATAATTGTATCATTGGGTAATTCATAAAGATTGTCCTAAAATGTCCCTGGTCGGTCATCTATGCGGGAGCAGAGATAAAACAAGATCAGTATGAATTTGATAAAATATGGAGATATGAATCAAAGTCTTAGGCACTTGTAAGAGTACAACGTGCTGGATCGACCCACTATGAGAAAGCTACATGGATCAAGTTATAAGCTTTTCCCATATATAACCACGTCACAATGCCCTTAGACCTAAGGTCATCATGGTTTCCTACATGAGAGTTGCTAAGCTTTGAACTAGTCAAAAGTCACTTTTGACCGGGTGATGATAAAGGGTACGATCGGGCTTGGTGGTTTTTCATGCAAAGGAATATGAATGATCAAGATGGAATTTGTCCTTCACATTAGTAGAGAGATATTACTGGGCCCCTCGATGAGTGAGTTTGAGAAATGTATGGTCATACTATGATGAAAGGAGTTTTTGTCTCTGTTTTCAGGCTACTCAGGAATCGAGAAAGTAATGGTCAGGAACAAGAGGATGACATTATCCATGCCTTATCCTTGATCGATATATCGTGTGACAAAAGGGACGTGACATGGTTGCATGACAGGTTGCATCGTGATAACGATCCTCATATGAATTGGGTAGTCGTAATGTCTTGCTAGAAGCTGCTTGCGACTTTTGGGTTAGTATAGTTATTGGTTCATTGCCAACTTCATATGGGCCTACAGGGTCGCACACAAGAATGGCCCAACACGAGATAATGTTTAATTTAGGGTGGACGAATTATATATATATATATATAATATAAAATTCATTAATAATATTATATAAATATATATTTTTTTGAAATATATATCTTATATATATATATATATATGTATATATATATATATATTATATGATATTATTATATTGTGTTATTTTTAAATTTAATTTATTAAGATATATTAAATTTAATAACTAACATGATAGAGATATAGTATCTCAGATTTAACTTATGAAAATAAATTAAATCTAATGGCTCTTTATTTGGATTAAATAAATAGGTTAAAGTAAAACTGTTGGACAGATTTAATTTAAATTGAATTTATTTAATTAGCTCATCAAGATAATTAATTGTTAATTAATTTCGAAATTAATGATGATTAATTTTGAAATTTGAAAATAGCCCTCATAGGTTATAAACTTGATAAAGCAGATATATTGATATGCACATGAGAATTGAGAGCCGCAAGAAAAACCCTAGGAGACATTAGAGCTTCTAGCACATAGTCTGGGTTGGAGAGCATTTGTGTGGATACCGGTAGAGGGAGCGGACCTGACGTGTTGGCTCCTAGAGATCGTGAAAACTCTGAATCATCAAAAGGTATGAATCCTTCCAACTTGGTTTAAACGCCGTTGATAGATCCTCAATTAGGATTGGTGAAAATTTAAAAATTCTTCCGCTGTGCCTACCGATTCAAACAATGGCATCAAAGCCAGATCAATTGTGCGTTTAAGTTGAGTTTATGATTCTTATACATGTGATATATATGGGATGTGTACGTATGTTTATAAGAAACACTCGAATATGCATGTGATTTGGTTAATACAAATCAAAATTATTTAGAAAGATGTGATCTTGTAATTACGTTGATTTTCGTTTTCGTTTAAATTGAATCTTGAAATTGTTTCGTTTTCGGTTTTGAAACATGTATGTCATTCTCATTTTGGAACAAGCATGAAATCGATTCCGAACATGTATATCTTGAAACATGTATGTGATTTTCATTTTGAACAAGCATGAAATTGGGTAGGGTACCTGATATCGTAGTTGGCGGCAATCAAATCGGGTCTAGGTTTGGATATCTATTTGGGTAATAGGGATCCGAACTATGGGGAAGACAATCTGGATCAGAAGTGTTTTGGGCCATTGTTGTTTTTGTTTTGACTCCGCCCGTTAACCGGCTAGAGGGACCGTCGTGACCACCTCTGCGTAGCGCAATATAATCTGATCACGACATTTATTGCTTTTCATATTGTATGAATTCTTTTTGTGGTTTATTATTTATCATTGTTTGGGTATGGTGAACAACATGGCTGTAGAATTTTACAAAGGTTGTAATACTTAAATACGGCCTGCGTGCCGTGCCTTTCTCTAAATACTCTCGATGTACATTCTCTTCTCATCTCACTCCCCTCAAATGTTTAAACGAGGTTTCTCTCAATGTATTTCTTTTTTTATTTAGAGAAGTCCTCTCATTGGCTTGGGAGGATTTTAGGTTAGGTAAGCCATGTTGTGTCACGTTTAAATTATGCTTTTGATAAGATCATTGCATGATTACTTTTACGTTTATATGTATGAGATACGACCACGATTGCATCCATATAAACAAAACTAATTAATTAAGCCCTCTGAATCAAATCTTAAGTCATAATGCTGTCAATTAATGAATACTTGTCAAAACCTAGATCGCTCAATTGTGGAAACCACCAAAGTGGATGCACTTGAGTTATCTTGATGAGACAAGCTTGAGTAATGGTGCTGCTCATAATATTCATTATTGTTTTGACTTAATTGAGATTAACAAAACGGTTTTGAATCTTAAGGCATTAGATGGGGTTAAACATGCCGGATCATATGATGATTAAATCCCATAAAGATCTAAGAGTTACATGTGATGTAATTGGTAAATAGGTTACCTACCTAAATAACTTGAATTTAAGTGTCTTGCCAAAGCGGACTTAAGTTTAAGCCAAATATGGATCTTAGCCAACTAATTATTATATTGAGGGTTGTTAATTTAGTGGGAGATTACTAACTAACTTTGCATATTTTAATTGTAGAAGCATGTCAACTAGTAATACTGCTACACTATTATTGCGATCAGTCCTTGAGAAGGACAAACTCAATGGGATAAACTTTTTTGACTGGTTCAGGAACTTGAGAATTGTTCTCAAGTAGGAAAGAAAGGCTTATGTCCTAGATCAACCTATTCCTGAGGAGCCTGCAGCCAATGCTCCAAGAGCTCAAAGAGATGCTTACATAAAGCATAATGATGACTCTGTGGATGTAGGTTGCCTGATGCTTGCCACTATGGTTCCAGAGCTCCAAAGAGATCTAGAACTTATGGAGGCTCATGAGATGATTGTACATCTCAAGGAAATGTTCCAATAACAGGCAAGGCAAGAAAGGTATGAGACCACAAAGGCCTTACATTCCTACAAAATGGCTGAAGGTGCATCAGTTAGTACTCATGTGTTAAAGATGAAAGGCTATATTGATCACCTTGAGAGGCTTGGATTTCCCATGAGCCAGGAGTTAACTACGGATTTGATCCTCAACTCACTCCCGAAGAGTTATGACCAGTTTGTTATGAACTACAACATGAACAACATGGAGAAATCAATTTTTGAGCTACATGGGATGCTCAAAACTGCTGAGCAAAGCATTAAGAAAAAGCCTAGTACAGTTTTGATGGTTCAGAAAAGAAAGGGTATGAAAAAGAAAGGGAAGGGCAAGTGGAAGGGTAATGGCTCAGGTGGTAAGACCAAAGAGTCAAACAAGCCCGAAACCAAGCCTGCACCCAAGAAGGCAAAGCCTTCAAAGGAAGGAGTCTGCTACTTCTGCAATGAACCCGGTCATTGGAAGAGGAATTACAAACTCTACCTGGAAGATCTGAAAAAGAACAAGAAGGATAGCGACGCTATCGCTTCAGGTATTTATGTTATAGACATTCATTTTTCTACTTCCTCTACATGGGTATTAGATACTGCATGTGGTTCTCACATTTGTACAAATGTGCAGGATCTAAAGGACAGTAGAAAGCTGAAGAAGGGCGAGGTGGACCTACGAGTTGGAAACAGAGCAAGAGTTGTTGCTTTAGCCATAGGCACTTATAAATTAGTTCTGCCCAGTGGGCTTTTGTTAGTTTTGAACAATTGCTATTATGTTCCTGCTTTGAGTAGTAACATTGTTTCTCTTTCTTATTTGGATATGGAAGGTTATACTTCCATTACTAGGAATGGTAAATGTTCTATTTATCATAGTGACATTTTCTATGCTGATGGTGATTTACATGTTGGTCATTATATATTAAATTTGGAACATCCTAATAATGGGAATATCTATAACGTAACTACTAAGAGGATAAAATCAAACGATTTGAATCCGATGTACCTATGGCATTGTCGTCTAGGCCACATAAATGAGAAACGCATTTCTAAACTCCGTCAAGATGGATTTCTAAACTCATTTGATTTTGAATCATATGATACATGCAAATCTTGCTTATTAGGAAAGATGACTAAGGCACCTTTTACTGGGTACAGTGAGAGGGCCACTGAATTATTGGGCCTTATACATACAGATATATGTGGACCATTAAATATAGCTTCCAGAGGAGGTTATGTCTACTTCATTACATTTATAGATGACTTTAGTAGATATGGCTATATCTATCTAATGAAACATAAATCTGATTCTTTTGAAATGTTCAAAATATTCCAAAATGAAGTACAAAACCAACTTGGTAAAACAATCAAAGCACTTCGATCTGATCGAGGTAGTGAATATTTGAGCCAAGAATTCATTGACCATCTTAGGAGTTGTGGGATAATCTCACAATTGACTCCTCCAGGAACACCACAATGGAATGACGTTTCTGAACGAGGAATTGAACACTATTAGATATGGTTTGATCTATGATGAGTCAAACAGATCTTCCACCGTCCTTTTGGGGACATGCCCTAGAGACAGCTGTGTTCACACTAAATTGTGTTCCATCTAAGGCAATTGAAAAGACACCATATGAGATATGGACTAGAAAGAAACCAAGTTTATATTTTCTCAAGATCTGGGGATGTGAGGTATATGTTAAGCAACAAGCCTCTGATAAATTAGCACCCAAATCCACAAAGTGCTTGGGTATCCTAAAGAAACGAAAGGATACTATGTCCACAATCCTATCGATAACAAAGTGTTTGTTATTCGAAATGGCAAGTTTCTAGAAAGAGAGTTTATCTCTAAAACAACCAGTGGGAACGACGTACATCTCGAAGAAATTCGAGAGCCACAGATGGTACAAGTTGCCGAGCCTCCTCAAGTAACACAAGGTCTACGAAGATCTGATAGGACACGGCATCAGCCTTAGAGATATGGATTTCTGATTACTGAAGGCTGTGATATGTTGCTCATTGAGCAAAATGAGCCCACCACCTATCGAGAAGCCACAATGGGACTAAACTCTGAGAAATGGCTAAATGCCATGAAGTCTGAAATGCAATCCATGTACGACAATTAGGTATGGACCTTAGTCAATCCACCTGAAGGTGTAAAAACCATTGGGTGCAAATGGGTTTTCAAGGAGAAAACTGACATGGATGGCAATGTAAATGTCTCCAAGGCACAACTGGTTGTAAAAAGATTCACTCAAACTCATGGTGTAGACTATGATGAAACCTTTTCCCCAGTTGTAATGGCCAAATCAATCAGAATCCTCCTTGCCATTGCAACATATTATGACTATGAAATATGGCAGATGGATGTCAAAATAGCCTTCCTTAATGGAAAGCTGCTTGAGGATGTGTATATGACACAACCTGAAGGTTTTATGTGTCCAGAGGACTCTGGTAAAATTTGCAAGCTTCAAAAATCCATTTATGGATTGAAGCAAGCATCTCGAAGCTGGAATAATCATTTTGATGAAGTAGTCAAAGAGTTTGGATTCATTCAAAACATCGATGAACCTTGTGTTTACAAGAAGGTTAGTGGGAGCATAGTTGTATTTCTAGTGCTTTATGTAGATGACATCCTACTCATTGGGAATGATATTCCTACCTTGCAGAGTGTCAAGTCTTGGTTAGGAAAGTCCTTTTCAATGAAAGACTTAGGTGAAGCCACCTATATCATATGGATTAGGACTATAGGGATGATCCAAAAGACTAATAGGCCTAAGTCAGAGCACATACATAGACAAGATACTACATAGGTTCAGTATGCATGATTCAAAAAGGGGTTACATGCCCATGTCTCATGGCATCCATCTCAGCAAGGATCTGTGTCCTAGTACACCTGATCAGCGAGATCGCATGAGTAAGGTTCCATATGCCTCGGCCATTGGATCCATCATGTATGCCATGTTATGTACTCGACCGGATGTCTCATTTGCCTTAAGTATGACCAGCAGATACCAACAAGATCCTAGTGAGGGTCATTGGACTGCTGTAAAGAATATCCTAAAGTACTTAAGAAGGACTAAGGACTTATTTTTGGTCTATGGTGGATTGGATGATGAGCTTTGCATAACCGATTACACAGATGCAAGTTTCCAAACTGACCAAAACGACCTTAAATCGCAATCTGGATATGTATTCCTCCTGAATGGTGGAGCAGTAAGCTGGAAGAGCTCCAAGCAGAGCACTATAGCAGATTCTGCAATAGAAGCTGAGTATATAGCAGCATCAGATGCAGCTAAAGAAGCCGTTTAGATAAGAAAGTTCATTACTGAACTAGGGGTGGTGCCTACCATCTTAAATCCAATAGATTTATTCTGTGACAATAGCGGTGCTATTGTACAGGCTAAGGAGCCTAGGTCACATCAAAGGACCAAGCATATACTCAGGCGATTTCATCTTATTAGAGAAATCAATGATAGAGGTGATATAAAGATATGCAAAGTAGCATGAGAAGATAATGTTGTTGATCCTCTTACTAAGCCACTTGCATAGTCAAAGCATGAGCGTCATGTTAGGGCAATGGGAATTAGGCAAATTAATGATTGCACCTAGGGCAAGTGGGAGGATGTTGGAAATTGTGCCCTAAGGGCCAATCATTGTACTTTGAACATTATTATTTTAATGAAATTTCTCCATTCGTTATCATATTATTTGCATGTTAACTGTGATAATTGTATCCTTGTATAATTCATAAAGATTGTCCTAAAATGTCCCTGGTCGGTCATCTGTGTGGGAGCAGAGATGAAACAAGATTAGTATGACTTTGATAAGATATGGAGATACGAATCAAAGTCTTAGGCACTTGTAAGAGTACAACGTGCTGGATCGACCCACTATGAGAAAGCTACATGGATCAAGTCATAAGCTTTTCTCATTGAGGTCATCATGGATTCCTACATGAGAGTTGCTAAGCTTTGAACTAGTCAAAAGTCACTTTTGACCGGGTGATGATAAAGGCTATGATCGGGCTTGGTGGTTTTTCATGCAGAGGAATATGAATGATCAAGATGGAATTTGTCTCTCACATTAGTAGAGAGATATTACTGGGCCCCTCGATGAGTGAGTCTAAGAAATGTATGGCCATACATGATTAAAGGAGTTTCTGTCTCTATTTTCAGGCTGCTCAGGAATCGAGAAAGTAATGGTCAGGAACAAGAGGATGACATTATCCATGCCTTATCCTTGATTGATATATCGTGTGACAAAAGGGTTACTTGCATATAAACAACATGGGTTTATAGTTCCTAAAATGGGGATTACATATCCAAAATTTAACATTTACATCTTATGTACAAATGGTAATCCCAAACCATAATAGATAAGCAACAACCACTAAAGTCTCAGAGTAATCCTACCTACTCCTGATTGTCCACTTCCCTTTCGAACCACTCGCCTTGTCTGAAAAGGTTAGCCATTTGGAAAGAGTGAGATTCTAAAGAATCCTAGTAGTAACAAATCGTTCATATCACACGTAATCACATAGCATGTAAACACATAATCACATATCAGCAAAACACAAATCACACTCTATCCTCATCCCCTTTTACCACTGAAAAGGCACATCGTCCTAATCCGAACCGTTGTTAGCGACTCAAGGACTGTTGGTATGGCAGTGCATACGAATAGCCTTACGGCTCACATATAGCCTTTCGGCCCACAATTAGCCTTTCGGCCCACATGATCACATATATCACACCCTAACCTCATCCCCTTTTACTGCCAGGAAGGCACACAACCCTTACCCAAACCGTTGTTAGTGACTCAGGGACTATTGGTATAGCGATGCTTTCACAATTTCACAAATCTTGCTGCATTTAAATCCATCATAAACCAATGATATAGCACACATACAATGTATCACATAAGGTATAAAGAAAGAGTCACTACTTGTATCTTTCCTGACTGGCTTTGGTACCGAGGTCTCACGAGGGCGACAGATATCAAATCCTATACCAAATTAGGGACAACTGGTCAATCTCTTTTCCAAGTTCTTAATTTCATAATACTCTAAGTTGGTTATCATTTAAGACTCTTTAGGTGACTATTAGAGGCCTAGACATATGCCTAAAGGGTTGGAAGAAGCTACCCTGAAGACCCCTTTTAGGAAGGCAAAACAGTAATTTTAGGCTGGATCACTCGAGTGAAGATGACCTCACTCGAGTGATGAGCGACTCGTGTTCAAGTGAGAACGACTCTCACTCACGAGTGTTTGACAGTGAGCAACTACTACGACCAGAAAGTGCTCACATCACTCGAGCATGAAACTTTGCACTCGGGTGATGACTCCAAATATGCTCGAGTCCCCAAAAGTGTAACACAACGAGTGACAACCCGAGAGCACATGCTACCTTAGAGGGACAAGCTCACTCGAGCATACCCCACGGTGCTGGGGTAAAATGGCCGTGCTTGCAAGTGTTAGAGCACATTCTTGACAAATGACCAGCGAGTGAGGACCCAAGAGCAACCCTAACTCTAGACTCACACCATCACTCGAGCAATCCCTTGCTCACTCAAGTGATCACCAACTTTACTCACGGTTATAGAAGTGTACTCGAGCTCTACTCATAGAACCTAGGCAAAACTCGAAGCAGAAAAGGGAAAACACACGCAGCACTTGAGCATGACCTTCCCTCACTCAAGTGTTGTACATCAAAGACCAGAAACGTAGCAAATGATAGAAAAATACCATATGGTCAAATATAATCCCAATGGTTCCCAAACTTCTCAAAAAGCTCAAACACACTTAACTATGCCTAAGGAACACCTTAGCAACTTCCAAAACACCCAAATACCTTTTTTACTACAATTAACACTTAGGTCTCTATAATACACACAATATCCAAATTTCATTCAACTCAATTCCAAACTTCAAAACCATATCAACTACTCAAAGAACTTCACAATAAACTAATCCTAACATCAATCACTTTGAAATTCATATATCCAAAAATAGGCATAAACTAGGGTAAATTTCCAGATTTTCACAAACTTATTCAAAAATCACAAACAATATATCAAAATGCACTAGAGGCTTACCTCTTCACTTTGCCAAATCCAGAATCTTGATTCTCAAATTTTCAATTTCGTCCAACTCACAACCACCACCTTTCAAGATTCTGAAATCACCAAGTTGAAGCTCTCAATGAGATGCACAACATTAGAGAAGAGGTTTAGGGCATTAGAAGATCATTGCTTACCCAAAATCTAAGCTTTCTCTTTCTCTTTCCTTGCTTAAGGTCACCGAAAATAGAGGGATGAGAGAGCGAAAATGAGATATGGAGAAGATGATGATGATTGCATTCCCCTTCCTTGCCCACACTCTTCTAACGAATAGGAGAGAGAAAATGAGAGAAAAGTGGACTTTTGTCCCATGTGCCATATCCAATGGTCCATACTATGCCACATGTCACCATCTACTTACACCCTATATGAGCTCACATAAGCTTAATACACCGGATTTCGACCTATGTGCAATGAATCTCAACCCTTAATCTTAAATACCACACATATTTATACCAAATTCACATCACATTAATTTCAAAAGTGTTTAATTACACTAATTACAATCAATTACATAGTCATTAGCCCTTAACCACGAATTGGGATATTACACACAACATGAGTTGATTACAACATCTAAGGAGAGTATTCCAACGATAGTAAATTCTCTTCTAGTTGAATTTGATTCGATGCATTGTTTAAGGAACCAACAGTTATGCCACCGTTAAGAAGAAGTTGGGATCATAGTATAATATTCAAAGAAGGCATATATCCCATTAAGATATGCCCCTATAGGTATCCTACAACATAAAAGAATGTCATAAAAAGTATGATTAAAGACATGTTGGACCAAGGCATTGTTTAGCATAGTAATTCACCATTTGCTTCACTTATGGTACTAGTAGAGAAAAAAGATGGGGGTTGAAGGGTGTGTTTTAACTTTTGAGCTCTCAACAAAGCTACCATACATGACATTTTTCCCATTCCTTTAATCAAGGATTTGCTTGACAAACTGGTAATGTCCAGGGTTTTTCTGAAACTAGAATTGCATTCTGGTTACTACAAAATTTGTATGAGGAAAGAGGATATTCACAAGATTGCCTTCCAGATGCAAGAAGGACATTATGAATACTTGGTAATACCCTTTGGCTTGATGAATGCCCCATCTACCTTTTAGTTGATTATAAACCGCATATTTAAGGAATTTATGAGGAACTATCTGCTCATGTTCTTTGACAACATCCTTATTTATAGCCCTAATTTGGAGTCACATGTAACTCACTTGTGGATTTATTTGAAATATTATAAGTCAATAATTTTTTTATTAAGCGATCTAAGTGTGCATTTGTAGTTTATAGCATTAAGTATTTGGGGCATGTTATATTTGGAGGTAAGGTTGCTGTAAATTAAAAGAAACTGGAACTAGTAGGCTAGTGGCTTGTGCCCAAGAATGTTAAGGAGCTTCAAGCATTCTTAGGATTATCTAGATACTATTGACATTTTATTAAGGTGTATAGAGTGATTGCCAAACCCCTCATTGATCTTTTAAAAAGGATGGATTTAGGTGGCCTGTTCAAGCTGAACACCCTTTTGTATGCTTAAAAATGCATTAATCTCTACTCCTGTCCTAGCATTGATGAATCTGAAACACCTATTCGTCATTAAAAGTGATGCT
Organism: Inga leiocalycina; assembly: GCA_963242795.1. Classification (NCBI taxonomy): domain Eukaryota; kingdom Viridiplantae; phylum Streptophyta; class Magnoliopsida; order Fabales; family Fabaceae; genus Inga; species Inga leiocalycina. The sequence continues at coordinate 64,819,795 of OY725320.1, forward strand.
TCAAATATATGAATAGAAGTTGTGCTTATACAATTAGGGCTTTCAGTGGCTTATGTAAGTAATTTATTATCACCTCGAAATAAGCTTTTGTTAATGTATGATAAGGAGCTATTGGCCATAGTACATGCCATATCAAAGTGGCTTTAATATTTGTCCCTCAAGCCTTTTACCATTCTCATAGATCAGTGTAGTTTGAAGTTTTTGTTGGAACAAAGGTTGTCCCCCCTTCTTAGTATACTTAGATTACAAAGCTCATAGGGTTGCAATATGAAATCAAGTATAGGAAAGGTAGCAACAATAGAGTTGCGGATGCATTATCTAGAGCTACTCATAGTGAACTTCTCTACCTCTTAATAACCTCTATATCAAAGAAGTTATGGGACCAAATTTGCTATCAATGAAAAAAATGATGAAGACTTAGAATATCTAATATCTTATCTTCAAAATGACCCACGCTCACAAGCATCACATGTCTCTCCTTATCATGACTCTCCATATGATTTTACACGGCACAATATCTCCAATGCATCAGGACTTGACACGTCTGACCATGAACAGGTGTCATAACTAGAGCTCGATGATCACACCTCATCTATTGCACTCTCTTCTGGGTTAAATTAATTCATTGACACAGCTTTAAACGAGGGTAATCATGAACCTTTTCAACTCATTATGCCTAACTTTAAACTAGCAGATCTCTCTAGTTTACTTTCGTAGTTTATCTTGAACCAAATTGATCTAGGTGGCATGAATAGTTTTGTTGTTGTAGATGTCTCTCAAGCAAAATGTTTGGGTTTTAATAAGATAGACCCACTGAGTGTGGCGCATGATTTCACAATGGCAATTGGATCATATTCCTTTTTTAGGTACTATGAAGGAGAGGGGACAATTTAGAAGAGAAAAGAGGAGTATCAAGAGGTAATTTAAGAAACTTTGTTCTACTTGTTGATTTATGGTTATTGTTGGTTAGCTTGGTTGTCATGATTTTGTGATTTGGGAAACTTAAACCCTAAGGGGAAGTGCTATCCAAATTTAAATTAATCATATGGGAAGTGTAATTGAAGGGTTCAAGAAGTGATTTAAGATGAAAAGAAGGTGTTATGTTGAAAGAAAACATGAAACTTCATTTTCCTAAAGTTTTCTTGAATTTGGGCAAGGGGTGAATTGCTGTGTTTAGGCTAGAATTTGATGGAGTTGATGTTCCTATTGTGTCTGGAATGAAAAATTGTGTAGGGAACATGTGAAAAATGAAGTATAGAGGCTTTAGGGTGTGAAATGACAATTTTACCCCTAAAGCCCTAACATATGTTGCTGCAAGGATAATTTGCAAAATAGAGTGTGATTTTGATAAAAATGAGGTAAAAAATGGATTCTACATGCAAAATTATGTAGATATAGCCTAGGTCATAATTTTTTGGTAAAGTACAGTTATACCTGGTATAAAGGGAAATTAAACTGGATTCCTAAGGGCATTTTGGTAATTATGTATTTTGGTAGAGATAACCAACCATATGAATTCAAGAATGAGACATTAATGAGTAATAATTCATTTATTATAAATTTGAAATTTCAGGATTTGACAATTGTCCGAGTGGACAAAGAATTATTAGACCGGATTAGCTAGACAGTTGGAAAGGATATCAGGTAGTAACTTTATCTTTCATACACTATGTGATTGTTTATAAGCTTTGTGTTGCCATGTTCTGTGATATGAATTTGTTACAAAACCTAGATGTGATGTGGGGAAAAGCACAAGGGAAAAGCAAAAGTACCATCGGGCCAAGTGGGACCCAGCTGAGGTAGTTGTTTTGTGATATGAATTGTTTATTATAAAACTTAGTTGTGGTATGGGAAAAGCATAAGTATCACCCGGTAGGAAAAGCATAAGTACCATCAGGCCAAGTAGGACCTAGCCGTGGTAGTGAGAAAAGTACGAACATACAGTTATCTGCTCTAAAATATTACAGCAAGTAAGGGTCAAATTGTCATTTGATCTTGAACAATGCACACAGTGTGGCCGGTAGGGACAAACAATCATTTGATCTTGAACGCAGAACAGACATGCATGTTATTTATTCTGTTATATTATATGGTTCATTGCATGTTTATTTATCACATTTTATATGATTGATTGTATGTTATTACTGAGATTCGTATGAATCTCACCCCTTTCCAAAGTGGCTTATAAGCCCACTTATTTTGGTATGATTTTATTACCATTGGAGGCCCACCAATTAATGTATCCTCTTTATTAGACTTTGATGAAGGCTTGGCCTAGTTGAATAGTATTTTTCTTGGGTTGTCTTATTTTGGATTTGTCCCACATAACACATGGTGTGTGAGGGAATCTCCTCTATCTAAAAATATTTGGGCTCAAGTTTTCTCTGGTATACTTGTTCCTCTTATTCGAGTTGCCTATCCTGTTGACATGGAAGATTCTCTAATATTTTATAACCTTCAAACCCAAACATATGTCAGGCTAAAGCCTCATATCCCAGATAATCACAACGCTGATATGTTTCATGAGAATATGTCTGATGGTGCTTTAAACAGATCTTCTATAGTTCTCCTCGGTCCCAGCTCTCAACCAAAGAAGCGCTCTCGTTCTGATGATGATAACTACCCCCACTTCTATTTTAAGGATGCGTCGCACCAGCTACATCAATCCTTCATGTCAATTACTCCTCAAATCTAGGTTTTTGAAGAGTTTATGCCAACAAAACTCCACCTATAGGCATAAAGGTGTTGTCGTGGTCTTGGTAAAACCACAACTGTTTAACGACTTAGAAATCTTTGTTTGTAAATATTCTCCTAAATTTTTGTTTTTACGTGAAACTCTTATAAAGAAGTATAAAATATCTAGGAAGCTTAGTAGATTTTCTTTTTCTGATGTCGTTGTAGTTGATCCAGTTGGTCCTAAGAGTAGACTTTTTCTTTTGTGTTTCTTCTTCTATGACTTGTACAATTTTAGATATTACCTCTAACTGGATCCATACCGCTTGTAATGTTTTGGGAAATTATGATATCTATATTAATTTTGTGTATGGTTTTTTTGCCTGTAGAGATTGTTATGTTTTATGGTCTTGGCTTCATTCCTTAGCTAGTTCTATCTCTAAACCTTGGCTTATTATTGGTGATCTCGATCAAATTTCAAGTTGATGTGATAAATTTAGTGGCTCTTCTTCTATTATGGCCATAGCTTCTTTTAGGAACTTCTTGGATGAGTGTAACATTATTAATATCTCCTCTCAGGGAGGATAGTTTAATTGGTACAACAACCGAAAGGGTGTAGTATGAGTTAAAGAGAAACTTGATAGGGTTCTTTGTAACTCTTTGTAGATGCAATCCTTTCCATCATGATAGCTTCAAATACTACCAATAGTTGTTTTGGATCATTCTCCTTTATTTTTCCAATACCTTTTTGAGAAAAGAGGGATCAAACTATTCAGGTTTGAGAACTTCTAGCTCTCTTTCCCATAATGTCATGACATTGTTTGCAAAGAATAGACTAGGGAAGTATATGGTTCTTGGGCATATAAAAAAGATGTTCGGCTTAAATGTATTCGAAAGGCTCTAATCAGTTGGAATAATTGTCTTTTGGCTGAATCTCCTCCAACATACAAGAATTGGAAAATGAGCTTCAGTTTTGGCACAACGAGAAAATTTTATCTTCGAAGGAAAAACATCAAGTTTCTTTCCTCAAATCCGCTCTTGAATTTTGCTACGATTATAAGGAGATCTTATGGTTGCAAAAAGCTCAACAAAATTGGATGTTGCATGAGATAGAAACACAATATTTTCATAGTTGTGCAACATCCAACAAGATGAAAAAGCAAATAGTTGGTACACAGAAAGAGTCAGGTGATTGGATTGAGGACCAAGAGATCATTCTTAGATGGCTACAACATATTTCAAGCAGATCTATGGGCCCGTTTGGTACGCAGAATTGATTTTGGTGGAAATGGATATGGATATGGATATGGAAATGGAAATGGATATGGAAATGAGGTTTAAAAGTGTGTTTGGTATGTCATGGAAATGAGATATAATTTTTGTATGAAAATACCAAAATACCCCCTTAAATTAAAAAATAAAAGAATCTTCCACAAAATCCTATCACCACGAAAAAATGAAAGATCAACAAGCCTCTACTCTTCACTATCACAAATCAGTAAGCTTATTAATCAGTTGAGCTTGATGAAGCTCCAGAAGCCTCCACTCTTCGCCAAGGACCCATCTTTGCTGTCGATTGAAGCTCATCACAGATTTGGAAGATGAGACTCGAAATCGTTGCAAATCTGGAAGTTTACTGCCGTCACGGATCTATGCTCACTTGCACAGGTCACCGTCGTTAGTCTGGGGTTCAAGATGAAAGTTGGCCATGGTTCATCAATGGAGGTCGAGCAAAAGATGAAGACGACGAAGTCGAAAAAGGCCGATGGTGGGTGTGGTGGGTGGAGAAGAAGGTCGATGGTGGGCGGGGAAGAAGTTCGCCGGCGGTGGCTGTGGCGATGGGAGGAGAAGAAGGTCGCTTGTGGGTGGGGAAGAAGGTCACCGCTGCCTGTTGATGGAGGTCACTGCTGTCTGTGAAGATGAATGATGATGCAATGGGTTGGGAGGTGATGAAAGAGGAGAGGGGCAAAAATGATTTTTCTGGGTGGAATTGACAAATCCCAGCTTTTGGCATGGAAATCATTTCCATCAATCTTGATGGAATTAGCCTCCACATGGAAATGATTTCCATGTTCCTAGATTTGTACCAAACATGACAAAAGCATGGAATTAGCCTTCAATTCTATTTCCATGAGGCCAATTCCAGTGTACCAAACGGGCCCTATGAGAATCCTTGCTCCTTTGATGTCTATGCCGACCAAACATTAAGCAATATCAATCTACCAACATTATCCCCTCTGCATTTTGACAAATTGAATAGCAATGTATCCATTGATGAAATTGAAATGGCAGTTTTTAATATGAAAGCTGATAGTGCACCAGAACTGGATGGATTGCATGGTGGATTTTATCAGAAGTTTTGGTCTTTTTTGAAACATGGCATTGCTGAAATGGTTTACCAGATCTTCCAACGTGGGTATGTACTTAAAGAGTTAAATAGATCCTTTATTGTGTTGCTACCAAAATGCAATAATCCTTGCACTTTTAAGCATTTTTGGCCAATCAGTCTTTGTAACATCTATAAATTAATTTCTAGAATGCTTTTGCAATCGATTGAAGGAAGTTTTGGATGATTTCATCATTCCAAATTAAAATGCTTTCATTAAGGGATGACTTATTACTGATAATATTTTATTGGCCTTCGAATGTATGGAACAAATTCATGGTACATAGAAGTGAAAGGGATGATTTGTACACAACGGAATTTGGTTTGTCAACATTTAATTAACTCACCTCTCTTCCCTTTCTAAGCCAAATAAAAAACTTCTCTTCCTCTTCCCTTTCATCCCACCAAACAAAGCTCATAATTTCCCCTCCCCTCCCCTCCATTAAACCAAACAAGGCCTAAATCTTTTAATTGAACCCTAAATATTCTTTATCCTATTTCTTACCAATTATAACGAAGAAGACAAGTGCCATTATTTCGGAACCTGAGGGGGACTGAGCTTCCATTACACATCACTAGTGGAACAAAGTATTTAAGACCGTCTCATCTACTCTTAATTTATTACTCAAATATTAATCTATTACTCTTAAATACTCCACGAATCCTATTTAAGAACAGAGAATGTTTTTTTTTTGTCATAGTTATAGGTTACATTATTTTATTGTTTACAATTTTACCTTCCATTAATTATTTCATCGACCTTATTTTTATGGGGTATAGTGCATAGAGATTAAGTTAAAAAGTTGTTAAATTTTAAGGTATAATAAATGAGGTTTAAGATTTTTTTTCCTTAGTTATGGTTAAATATGTTGAAAATAACTTATAAATATAACTAGAGTATTACCTTAATATCTCTTTACTTTTAATTCAGGAGGATTTAAAAAGTTAAATTAAATTTTTAATTAGTGTGTCAATAATTTATGATAATTTCTCTAAATAATCCCTCTCACTCATTTAAACTTTTTTAAAAAATAGTGTATTGAATAAGGATATTTGTGCTAGTTTAGTTCAAAGAATCACAATATGATAATAGGGAAGGTAATATAATAGGGAGAAATTTGGTATGCCATAAAAAATTATGGAATGAAATTTATATTTTATCTAAAGAATAAATTTTAAATGATTTTAACTCTATATCAAGGCAAAAAAGAGAGTATAAATTGGAAATGTTAATTCATTGAGGCTATAAAGGTCACATGTTGATTCATGTAAGTTTGAATCTGAATTACAAAACCAAAATTGTGTAATATGAATTATTTGATTGATTATATTATGCTGTGATCAAGATTACATTATATTATAGTGTGCCAACCAAACACCTTAATAAATAGAATACATCATCAAGATCACATATCCTGATATAAAAGAATTGAACTAAATAAGCCATTAACCGGCGGAGCGCGAGAGATCACAGGAAAAATAACTAATGTGATAGACAAAAGTGTATAAGATAAATTTTTAGCAATGCCCTATATTTAAGATTAGGGGGACCACGTACTAATCATTCTCTCTACCAGATCCAAAACTCAACAATGAAATGCAACCACGTCTTATTCTTGTTTGAACTAAATGCCCCGGAATTTAGTTTTGGCACGTAACTAGCTAGTTTCATGAGTATTCTCATGATCCGTGATTATTCATTGATGTGTGATATGTGAGAGCAAATGAACCAGAAGAAACACATGAATCTTATAAACTGTGTGAAGTGTATAATTTTTAAAGTTTAGTATGAGTATATCGTGAACACACAAATACGAATGAAAGTATAAGAATCTCAAAAGCATTCCTTTTTTCCATACTTCTCAATGTTTTTGTTAGGTAGTAGTATGCGTTTATGTCAATTTTTTTTTTTAAAAAATAAACTATGCAAATATCCCCTAAACTTTATGTTATTTGTAAACAAACTCCACCTTTGAAAGTTAAATGTTAACTGACAATAACCCCTTTTTTAAATTTACGCAGATAACTCTCATATTATTAATTTTGATCATTATTTATCTGCAAATCGTTTAAATTTACGAGATTTAGCAACATAAAACTTAAAGTATGTATATGAAAATAAAGTTTAAAGGTATAAAATTAATTAGTTTGGGATTATTTGCATATATTTAAAAGTTTAGGAGAGTTTATTCTTAAGTGTTAAAGATTTTGTATATGGTTTAAATTTATGAGTTTTATACAATTTGCTTTTAAAAAATCACATTATGCTTTAGAAAAGGGTTAGGGAGCAAGAATACCGATAAACTTTTACTAAAAGCGCATTAAACACCATATATATTTTTAGAGGTGAAAAAAAACCATGAACATTTAAAATAAGAGTAAAAATGTCAGCATCATTAAATTTGAAACGGAGTACTTAAAGAACTAAAACCACATGTTAACTCTCACTCCAAGTCTTTATGAAACTTAAGGGACAATATTTTTGAAATGGAGTAAACTTAATGAACAAAATCCACATTTGAAATTTCGAGCAAAAAAACCAAAATGATTGTAAACTATAAGAGTCAAGTATAGTATTAGCCCAAAAAATAAAAAGGGGAAAAACCTACAAAGATCTAAATGAAAAGATATTAATTTTCCCATATTTCAATTAATAAATGATTAAATTACCCCCTTTTGTCTTTAATATAAGATATATTTATTTAATTTGATTAAATTAAGGAAGTTATTTAAATTAGTTAATATAACATGTAGTTTTTAAAAACCTCTAGTCATTTTTCTTAATTCCTTTATTACCTTTCTTCTTTGATTATTGTCAAAAGAGCATAAATAGGCAGTAAATGAGGAAAATATTGATAAAAATGATAAGTATGTATTATATTTAGGATCAAGATTAAATTCTTAAATGTGTCTGGAGGGAGTACTTCAACTTAGTTAGTAACCCAACCAAGCTTACAAACAACTCCCATCAGTGTTAACCATTGAGTGAACCAGAGCCAGCACATCCACAATTACAATTCTGAGACAAGAAGAACACAAGGGAAAGAAAGGATACTGAGTAATAAAGCCAGTACGCCCAACTCACCAATCCTCCCCATGCAAAGTTAAATGTTACAGAACAGAACATAACACTCTTGCTTGAATGCACTTTACATCTCAGAATCGTACTGAAGGTGAAACGCTTTATCGATTGAAGAGAAATTCCCATCCCAAAAGCCACGATTCCTCCCTTCCTTCTACTTGATCGGAATAGGGTTATCACATTTAAAAAAAAATTCAATCATAATTTTTGATATATAAGATAGTTAGGCGGAAAAAATTTTACCTTAATTTATTTAAATAAAAGTTTTTTGTGATCTCATATCTCAAATAAACAAATTCATCTACTTCCTCTCACTTCTGCTATCTCTCTCTCTTTTAAAAAATTAATTTCTTCCTTTTTATTATCAACACAAAACAAGATTCAAATACATCCAAAAAAAAAAAACAAAGGGGAAAAAAAGAGGAGTTGAAATGATCATACCAACATGATGAACAAAATGAAGCTGCTAGTGAGATAAATGAAGAAGTTTATGCTTCAAATCTTCCCTAGAAGTTTATGCTTCAAATCTTCCCTAGAAGTTTATGCTTCAAATCTTCGCCAGAAGTTATTGAAATATAGATAAAGATACAGAGAAATATGATATACGTTCCAATAAAGAAAACAGAACTCTCAATACAGCAACAAGAAAAAGAAAAACAGAGCAGTCAAAATGGGGAAAATTACAGGAAGAACACCAAAATTACAGTGTGAATATAGAAACGAGGATCAAATCTACACACAGTAAACTAAGAAATAAGAAAGTAATTAACGAAGTTTTCATCTGTCCCAGAAGTTACTGTAAGGTGAATCGTAAGAAGCAGTCATTCTTTTCTGTAAATTCAGATCTGTGTAGAACTTATTGATGAATTCTTCAGCTGCCTTGTCGACTTGTGCATCTCCGCCGTCTTCGGGAAAGGGCGAATCGGTGATTCTGAGTTGCCTTGCGATAGGGCTCTTGCCGAATCCAGGCAAAGTCGCCAACGGTGAATTGGCCACTTCGGGATTATCGACAAGAACCTTCCGGAAGGCATTAAAGGCTGAAACGTCGTCGTATTTGTAGGGCTTGTGGTGCTTGCGTTTGTTGTTGTTGTTCGTGATGGCGCGAAAGGGGAGGGCGGGGCTGTTGCTGCAGCTGAATTCGTAGTCGCTGGGAGAAATGAAGGAGAGGTGAGAGTCGTTGGAGCGGCAGGTGAAGGCGTCGTAGTGGTGATGGAGCATGATGCTGCCGGCAATGGCCTTGCCGGCGGCGATCTTCCCTCGTTTAACCAATAAATTGAGATCGATCTTTATTTTGCTCTTGGCTATTCCCTTTTTCAACATGAACACCACTATACGTACAGTGTTCCGCAGCTTACTTCCCGCCACCACCGGCGCCGCCGGATTGGCCTCCATTTCCATTCTTTAACAGTGCGAGTGTAAGAGTTTCTAGAGAGAGAGAGAGAGAGAGAGAGGGGAAGAAGATGTTTCAGTAATTGTACGCAACGTTTGAGAGGGAAGTACGGATATTTAAAGGGGTCTAGCCCATTGGCGTCGGGCAGCTCATCTCATCGGACTAGGGACTAGGGACTAGGGACTAGGGACTAGGGACTACGGACTAGGGGTGTTTAACAATTTCCCGTCCCGACCTTCCCGTTCCGATCCCGAGCAAATTTCCCGTCCTGAAAATTTTGGGATCGGAAATGTGATTTCGGGATCGGGAAAAAGTCGGGATCAGGATCGGGAATGAGACTTCCCGATCCCGACTTTTTCTCGATCCCGAAAATATATATATACACATATATATTTTTTAAAAATATTAAATAAAATAAGACCAAATGTAAAATAAAATGAGAAAATCCCTAACCCCTTAAGATAATATCTATTCTTTTAGTTTGGTTAGTTAATTTTATTTATTATTTATTAAATAATTCTAATTTTTTGTTCTTGTCTTTATTCTTTTTACAGTTGAATCGACAACTTTAAGCATGTATTAGATTAATTATATATTATATTAGACTAATTTAATATAATATGATATTAAACAAATTATATATTTATATTAGACTAAAGGAAACACAAAAAAAAATTCAATATAGATATTTTTTTAAAAAGAGAAAAGAAAATTCGAGATCGGGAAATTCCCGATCCCGATCCGGAAATTTCCCGATCTTCGGGATCGGGAAATTTTCGGGATCGGGATCGGGAATGAAAATCATTCCCGAACCCTTTTCGGGATCGGGATCGGGAATGGCATTTCCCGATCCCGTCCCGATCCCGAACACCCCTACATCGGACCGTCTAAGATGAGATTCAGAGATGGTTCAGATTTAATTTCTATAGTTAGGGATTTTTAAATGAAAAAAATAAATTTTTAAAAAATATTAATTATGATATTATGTTATCTTTATTTTAGATTCTCTTTTAATTAAAATAATTTTTTTTTTAAAAAAATCTAAATAGTCCAGATCAGGTGAGAGGAACAAAGGAAGATAGGGAAACTGGTCCCACAGATAAGTTATGGATTCGGCAAATGGTTAAATTAACTTCTTTTTTTTTTTTTGGTTTTGCTAATAATAATTAAATTGAGGTAAAAATTACAAAAAAAATGCTATTTGGTTCTCTGATTTTATATAAGATTTAAGTTTTAAGCAACTAAAATCATATTTATAAATTGTAAGGGCTTCCCCCTGATTTCCGAACAGTATAAATATTTATACACATTTGACCAAATGAATACTTGAATAATTTTTAAAACAAAGTATTAAAATATCATGAATGAAGAGTTGAATAATGTCATATAAGAACCATCATCAACTTTTGAAATGGCTTAATTCTTACTAATTCCTTAAGAAATTTTGAAATTTAGTGTTTTAGTTGACCTAATTATTCTCAATGAAATTAATTATTGCTGTCTTGTTGCTACCATTTGATGTGTTAAAGTTATTATTTGTTAAATTGTTGTTGTTATTAATATTCAACAAGAAATTTTATTGAAAATAATTGTCACCATCTTCGTTTTTGTCATTTGATAAATTCAAATATTTTATTGTTGAACTGTTTTTATCATTTTCAATTTCCCAAAATACTAAATAGGGGTATTTAGATAATTTTAATATCATTTTCGGAGTGTTGATTTAAGATGAGCACATTTAACAAGGTTGTGAATTTCTCCCATGATAGTGTGAACGTGTTCAAATATTGTGGGAGGGATATTTGGAGATAAAATATTGATGACGCGCAAGAAAGCCGTAATGCTTTTAGATATATAAATTATTAAATGGTTTGTTTGCTGTCAGTTTCCTTCGAAGTTGGAATGAAAGTTACCGGAAAATTTTGTGTGATGGGAAATTAGTTTTCAATAATTGGAATTGAGAAATAATATTACAAGTTTTTTTTTAGCTACCCTTTTAAAAGTTGAGCAGGAAGAGCTTATCTTATTTGGACAATCAAAATGAGATATGAATGATATAAATTTAATTTTTTTTTATTTTTTCAAAAAAAATTATTTTAATAGATAAATAATATAAAATTAAGATAATATCTTAACTAACATTTTTTTAAAAAAATGAATTTTTTCTATTTTAAAATCACTATTTTTAAAAAATTAAATATGGATTTATCTCTATATGAGATGAGCTCTCCCTACCTATCGATAAGGATAGGTAGGGAAACTCGTTCCTCAAACCAGCACATATTCTACAGTGATGTACCACCTTCAGTCCTAAATATAAAATTTAGTTAACTTTTTTCTGGAAAGATTTAGAAAACTAAATAAATTACTTAATTATATCATATGATATGTTGTGTTTGATTAAAGTATATACAAGTTTATAAGTTAGATAAATTAGTTTGGAGAAAAACCGATAATTATAAATACTTTAAAATAATTTAATTAGCTTTCTCAATTCTAAAAAAAAAACCAACTGAAATTTATATTTAGGAGCGAAGTGGGATCGATATATGAATTATATAGAATATATTTAACAATTTAAAATTTTCAAATATATGAAAAAATAGTATTAATTAATAAATTAACTTATATTGTATAGTACATATAAATTGTACAGTTGAGTAGTGGATAGCTGATTCTAAAATTCGATGAAAGTACCAAGTTGCCAAATGAATAAAAAAACATATATATAATATTTGGAGGAAATCCTTTTCTTTTTCTTTTTCTTTTTTTTAGCATCTGGTATCCAGCGTTTTTTTTTTGCCTTGATTTTTTTTGGATCAGGTAAACCAGACCAACCAACTAATTTACATTTGAAGCTATACCGGACCCATTTGGGTGTTCACAAATATATAATATTTGTGAATGTGAAATCCTTCTTTATAGATAGTGAAATTGATTTGACCTCAAGTTTCATAAGAATATATAGAATTCACTCTACTTCTATCAACATGTTTTTAATTATATTACGAGAATTGGAGCTCATGATCTCAATTAACAACCAATTCTACTCTTTTCAGACAAATTTAGTATATAATAAAAGGGGAAAATTTTTTCATTTATATCATCATACATTTATACCAAAAAAAAAAAATGTATACTCCATTTTTTTCTTCCATTTTTTTACTACTCACAGTTATATACTCCACATATTTTATGAAATATGATTTATAAAAAGAAAATGCTCTCTCAATTCTAAAGATAAGAGCTTGTAGAATGATTTGCTGTGATCTCAAATATAAAAACTCATTTTACTTTATCTCTCAAATTTATAATTTTTTTAAATTCTCCATATTAATTGTACATGTTTATGAAGCCTTTCCTAAAATTATAGGTATTCAATACAACGGATTAAAATGTGTGTTTTAGAGAAACCAACATATTTTTTTACAAATAATTAACTTAATTAATTTTTAATCTTTATAAATTATTTTTTTCGGTATAAATTATAGGAGGCATGGAGTATTAATTTTGGGGGTTAACGTTCAGATGAAGTTGAAAAAGAATAATCGCCATCTATTCTGAGTCACTGGAACACAATTTGCAAAGTTATGATTTGCTGCCAGTGTGTTTTCCTACGCGGCAGTGATATTGTTATGTGTTTTTGGATAATCAAATGATGTCCAATGAATGTGAAATTTTTTAGAAGAAAATAGATATATCAAGCTTTAATTTGATAGGTCATATAAGTCATTGGACCTATACACTAAGAGTTATGTATTTTTCACGTTATCCAAGTGAAACTGGCAAGTTTTTGTAGCAGTGTCCAATACATGATAATTCTGGAATTCTGTGTGTCCAGTTGGCTAAAGGAAATATTTTTTCTTAAAAATAGACTTAATAAGGGTCACATAGCCTTTAGAACCACAACAATTGGACATCTATAAATAAAGATATCAATTTTCAAAATTTGATGAAAATTATGCCAGCTTTTAATCAAGGTGTGAAATTAAAAAGGTATTAGTAAAAATGTATAGGCAAAATGGTCTTTTTGGCCAAAAAAGCAAATTTTTTTATTTTTTCAATAATTAAGGGCCATGTGACATGTAACCCCCCTATAATTATATCCGAAGCATGCAATTAAAGTGAAATAGAGACCAATAATTATCAAAACTCGTTTAAAATCCCATCTTCACGATTTTCATAAATACATTTCAAAATCATTTATAACCTGGTCTCATATTCACATTCCGAATACAATTACTACACGACGATAAATCACATTTAAATATATCTAGAACCAAATACATAATACTCCCAACAATAATAACCAACACCCAGAATGACAACCCGAAGGAGTCCTCGTCGCCCTTGGTGCCTGCTCCATCCTCAATCTACTACCCTGTCTGAAAGTTTAGTAGGGGAGGTTGAGATTTAAGAGAATCTCAGTAGGAAAACAATACCAATATGCATGTACGATAAATGTTTAATGCATGACATGCTTGCATCACATAACTCATGCAAACATAATGATAAACTTGTAAGCTTTATGCTTCAAACAACATACTGATGGCCATAGCATAAATTGAAACATAGCTTCAAATTACACATACTTATACAAAGCAAAGACATGTTCCAACACACTAACACAAATATCAAATACATGCAGGAGAGATATGTACCCTACACTGGTTTTTCATCTTTCAACTTTCCTCAAGCTTTCAAAACACCTTCTTTCACAAATCTAAAACCATAGCAATGAAGCTCTCATTACTATGAACAACTTTATAGAAGATGATTTAAGCAAAAGAGGACATTAACCAAGCTAAATCTCACCTTTTCCATTTCTCTTTCCTCCCAAGCTTTAATGAAAATGGAGGAAGAAGAAAGAGAAAGAAAAGGATGAAGAAGGACCAGATTTTTGGCTCTCCCAAGCACACACCACTGACTTAGAAAAGAGAGGAGAGAGGAAAAGAGATATGAAACTTTGCCTTGATCCAAGGGCTCACATCATGCCACTTGTCACCATCTCAACACACTTCCCATGAGCTCACATACACACATGCACATGGAATTCCACCCTTTGATCTCTACACAAATCAATCACAACCATTGATCTTCAAGTTACCAATGAGTTTTTTCTTCAGCAACTGATCAATAGGCTAGTAACTTTACCGTTTTGCCCCTGATTACGGTAATTCTCATTGAATCACCTCCAAACACATCATATCATTCTTTTGGCCACAATATGCGCCCTCCCTATATTTAAAGTCAATTTAGATGTTAATCCACAATTAAACTTAAATACAGGGCTTTGGCATTGCTCATAACACACCCGAATCACAAAGCATATCACATCCTCCAAAAGTGGTCATTATAAATAATCACATCCACTTTTGAAGTCATAATCCCTTAATCAAATTTGGGATCTTGCTAAACCAGGACTTAGTAGTCCACTTAATCTAGGCTTATTCTCCAGCCTCAAGTCTCAGAATTCGAGGTATTACATGACATCCCACAGGAGGAGAGGCAAAGGAAAATTAATACTTGACTTACGGTTAATCAAAGAGGAGCATTTTTGGCCAAGTAAATGAAAGTGGAAAAGTCAAAAGTAATAACATATGTTTAATGGCAATAAACAAATATATTTCTAGGAGGTGGAATATGATATTTTAAGAGCTAATTAAGCTCTTCTAAAGGCCACAAGATACATCCAATCACAGGGAAAAGGAAAGAGGAAGTGGTCAAATGAAAAAGTTGAAGATGAAGGCATAAGTCAAAAAAGTTGGCATGTGCTTAATTGTAATAAAATATTATATTTTAAGGAGGTGGATGATGATATTTTAAAGATCATTAACCATCCCCCAGCCCTCATATTTTTGTCCAACACATGAACAAGGAGAGAGAAAGAGCTTTCAAGAATCATGAACAAGAAAGAAGCTCAAGTGTTCAAGAAGTAAGATTAAGGAGAGTTAGTAGTGATTTCACTTGTTCTTGTCTTCTAATTCATAACAACTCTCTCTAATCTCTATGCCCTCTTGAAATACACATGTAGCAAGGCAAAAGAAAGAGCATGAAGGAGGAGAGAGAGTCAATTTTAGAGAGAGAAGGAAGAGAAAACAAAGGTAAACCATAAACCTTGATTATCTTGTTGGATCCAAGGTTATAGTTGATCTTATGGTTGCTTTGTTGGATTGTTCTGGTTACTTTTGTAATTTTGGAAATACAAGCCCTAAGAGGAAGTGCTGCCCAAATTCACATTAATCATGTTTAAAAGGTGTTTAAAAGGTTAAACAAGGGATTACAAGTGAAAAGGAAGTGTTTAATTGAGTGAAATCATGAAACTTCCATTTTTCCTAAAAATTCCAGATTTCGTCCAGACCTATTTTCGCTATGTTTAGATTAGATTTTGGTGTTTTTAACGATTCTATTGGGTTTAGAATGGAAAATTGTGTAGGGTACATGTAGAGTGTGAAGTATAAAGGCTTTAGGGTGTGAAATGACAATTTTACCCCTAAAACTCTAACATAGTGGCTGCCAAGGGTAATTCTGTAATTTGAGCATGATTTTGATAAATCTAATGTCAAAAATTGATTCTACATGTAAAATTGCGTAGGATTAGCTTGGGTCATAATTTATGGTAAGGTACAGTTAGACCGGGTACAAAGGGGCTTAAACTGGGTCCCTAGGGGCATTTTGGTGATTGTGTAGTTTTAAGCAAAGATAACTAACATAATGAGTTTAGAATAATACATAAATGAGTAATAACTCATTTATTTCAAATTTGGGATTTTAGGATCGGATAGTAGCTAGAGCCAGACACAGAGTATTGGGTCGATAGACAGGCAACGGAAGGGCGATACAGGTAGTGAACTTACCCTACTTGTATGTATTTGATAGTTATGCTTGTATAGTACTGCATGTGATTGCTTTACTTTATTGTGTAGAGTATATTTGAATGATAAAGCTCTGCTTCTGTTTATGCCATGGCCATAAGTATGTTACATGAAACATTGAGTACGCAGAAATGTCATTATGTGGCATGCATCTAGTTAAGGCTAAAATGTTATGCACTTAGCATCTATTATGCATGCATTATGGTAGTTGTTTACTACTGAGATTCCTCGAATCTCACCATCCCCTACCAACTATTTAGATAGGTGAAAATAGAAGGTATGTTGAGAACAGAGAAGAGGACTATACGAAGAAAATGTAGAGGTGGAGCGAAGACAGGGATGTGTCTATTGCTATAATTTCAGACTTAGACATTTTAGTAGTCCTATGGGGCTATCCTATCTGTATATTCATGTACATATTTGTACATATTATGTAAAAATCCTGTGGGAATTCATATAATAAAGTCATATACCTATTATCAGTATATTTATGCTATTCCTGTGTGCTCATTGAACTACGCATCGCTACTCTGGTTAATATTACAATATTAAGAATTATGTAAGATAGGTCTTACAATCCATGCTTGCAAGGACTTATCAAGGCTATTATAAATTCGAAAACCAGTCATATGACTAAACTGACATGCCCTAGAAAAGGGACAAAATAAAAAGATTCACAACTACTAGTACAAAAATAGCATACCTAAGAAGAAGCCAGGCATATATAGAAAAGCAATTGAGATGTTGGGAAGATGTGTCTAACAACCTTCCAAAGTAATAACTTAATTCTAGGAGGTAATAAAGATTTCCAAATAAAAAACATATACCTCATTTTCATTAGGAGTGGAGAGTCCACATGTGCAATGAAGTAGTTTATAGCTATCTCGTATAGTATAAGTTCCAGCATAATTACCCGCCCATCTAATAATATCAGGAGAATGAGATAGAAGATTCAGGTGTTTTGCAAATTGCTGAGCCACATTCTTGGGGTATAGTGATGACAAGAGAGGAAAGTTCCAATTTCCTTTATTGTAAAGTATAAGGTCGAACACCCTTAAAGTAGGATATGTCAAACCAGACTATTGCATAGGCCACCAGAGCCTACTATTTAAAGAGATTAAAGAGCATTCACTTACCCTGCTAGGTAAGGTGGTTAGTTACTATACTACCCGATTTAAGGGCATGGTTCTATAAAGTTGAGCTATTGTAAGCTAGTTTAAAGGAATAATGTAGTTGAGGATCAAAGACTTTTTAAGCATCACCTGGCTCAGAAGGGAAGAATTGTCGGACACTACTCACCATAGATGCTTAGCTAATAAAGCAGTATTAAAGGCTTCCAACTATATGATTTGTAGACCACTACTGGCTTGTGAAGACATAATTCATCCCATTTGAGCATATGGGCCTTCTTTGATGTGTCGAAGTAGCCCCAGAAAAAATTAGGCATTTTCATCGATATTATATAGCAAAAGTGACTAGAGAACTTCATACAGGAGAAAGGATATACTAACAAGGAAGACAGAGAATTCTTTATCATCACTAGTCGCCTTATTTGAGATAGAAAATTACTTTTCCAACCAGAAAGTTTCTTTTCAAGCTTCTCAAGCACCTCATGATATTTCCTTTTTTATGATGTTGGGTAATCTATATAGGTACCCAGATATTTCCCCAATCTAGAATGAAATTTAATTTCAAAAAGTTCTGAGAATCTATGTTTCATATGATGGGGCATTGAGGGACTACATACCAATAATGATTTTTGGAAGTTAATATGCTTTCCTGAAATAAATAAGTATCGTTTGAATAATGCTTTAACAATATGGCAAACTTATGCTATCGCACGACAAAAAAGAAGAGTATCATCTGCATGCATTAGATGTGTTAATGGAATGACCTCGCGAGAGATTCAAAGACCCCTCCACCATTGAAAGTTTCTACCTAATGGATGTATCATACAAGACAAGACATTTGCATAAAGTAGAAAAAGATATGGGGAAACAGGGTCACCTTATCTGAGGCCTTGAGAGGGATTGGAAGGGATTCGTGGGAACCTATTTAAAATCACTTGGTAAGAGATAGTTGAGATGCATTGCATGAGCAGTTGAATTATTCCAATTAGGAAATTCATCTTTTGTAGAATTTTCTGCAAAAATTGCCAAGACACTTTGTAATAAGCCTTAGCATGGTCAAACTTGATTGCACACCATCCAACTTTGCTTTTTTGTGTACCATGAGTTTTTTCTATGCATTCAGAGGCTAGAATGATATTGTCAGTGATGTGACAATCCTTAAGGAAAGAGTTTTGGTTGGGGGTAATCAAATGACCCAAAATCTCCTTCAGAAAATTGCACAATATCTTGAAAATTTATTTATAGATAACATTACAAAGGTTGATAGGTAAAAAATCCGTAAACGTACATAGGTTATTGCACTTGGGTATCAACACAATGGGAGACTGATTTAATTCCTTTAGAATATATCCATGCTGAAAAAATTGCAGAACTATAGCCACAATGTTTGATTTAAGTAATTACCAAAACTTCTGATAGAATCGTACACGAAAACCATCAGGACTAGGAGCACTATCTGCCTTCATCTAAAAAATGCTCTTTCAATTTCTGCAATAGTGATCGAGATATTGATGCTAGCAATATGTGAGGGAGACAATGCGAGAAGGTTGATATTGCTTAAAGTTTGATCAGTACAAACTTTCTCAAAAGGATCACGTCTTTATAGATTTGTTTGAAATATAACGATCTCTAATAGTGGGAAAACCATACATAAATGTAATATACATATCATAAGTATCCAAAATAGTACAATCTATGTGGATCCAATGAGGAGAAGCATCTAAAACATTACAAGACACAGAAAAAGAAACACCCAAAAAAAGCCCACCTGATCTACCCACCGTATCAACAACGAAAACATCATAAAAGAAAACCTATGACACTTTTTATATATAGTACATTGCTTCATATGAGTTTCACAAAGGAACAAAAAGTCAGGAGAATATTTACAAAAGATATTTTTAAGTAGTTGAACTGTCATGGTTTTATCAAGACTATAACAATTCCACAACAATACCTTCATGCCCCCAGGCAGAGTTTTTTTGGCACAAATTCCACTTAAACCTAGAAGAAAGAAGTGCCATGAGAAGATGAAGTAGTTGGTGTAGCATTGCAATGAAAAGGAAGAGGAGATTGCCATTTATCATCATGTTTGGGATGTTTCTTAAATTAAGAGTTTGAACCAACTAAGATTGTTGAAAAATGTGGAGGCGAAGTGCCAATAGCAGCATGTCCGTCCTAAAGCATATGAGGTGGAAGATCAATATGAACCTGAGGCAAGATCCTAACATATGATTTACAGATAAAGTTGTAAAACATAAGAGAATCCTCCATGTCAATAGGATTTGCCACTCAGATAAGAGGGTGAAGAAGTTAAGCTAAAACTTGATTCCAAATATCTTCAGTAGGTGTAGCTACTCTTCCATGCCATGCATTGGGGGAGTTAAAACCAAAATAGGCAAGCCAGGTAAATAGAGCATTGATCCATGCCAAATCTTCTTCAAGGTCTAGAAAAGAGGGGATAGAAATAGGTGAGGCTTCAATAACCATATAAAATTAGACCAAAACTTGTGGGTCTGAATAGATTATGTAATAAAGAGCTAGCCTACATCAATTTTTAAATGTGAGACTCGGTCTAAATTGTTAGGATCGGTAGGCACAGCAGAAGAATTTTAAAGATTTTCACCGATCCTAATTGAGGATTTATCAACGGCGTTTAAACCAAGTTGGAAGGATTCATACCTTTTTGATGATTCAGAGTTTTCACAATCTCTAGGAGCCAACATGTCAGGTCCACTCCCTCTACCAGTATCTACACGAATGCTCTCTACTCGAGACTGCGTGCTAGCGCCTCTAATGTCTCCTAGGGTTTTCCTTGCGACTCTCAATTCTCATGTGCATATGAATATATTTGCTCTATCAAGTTTATAACCTATGAGGGCTATTTTCAAATTTCAAAATTAATCATCATTAATTTCAAAATTAATTAACAATTAATTATCTTGATGAGCTAATTAAATAAATTCAGATTAAATTAAATCTGTCCAATAGTTTTAATTTAACCTATTTATTTAATCCAAATAAAGAGCCATTAGATTTAATTTATCTTCATAAATTAAATCTGAGATACTATATCTCTATCATGTTAGTTATTAAATTTAATATATCTTAATAAATTAAATTTAAAACTAACACAATATAATAATATCATATAATATATATACATACATATATATATATATAAGATATATATATATTTCGAAAATATATATATCTATATAATATTATTAAATATAATAATATCATGTAATATATATACATATATATATATATAAGATATATATTTCGAAAATATATATGTCTATATAATATTATTAATGAATTTTATATTTTATATATATATATATATATAATTCATCCACCCTAAATTAAACATTATCTCGTGTTGGGCCATTCTTGTGTGTGACCCTATAGGCCCATATGAAGTTGGCAGTGGGCCAATAACTATACTAACCCAAAAGTCGCAAGCGGCCTCTAGCAAGACATTACGACTACCCAATTCATATGAGGATCGTTATCACGATGCAACCTGTCATACAACCATGTCACGTCCCTTTTATCACACGATATATCGATCAAGGATAAGGCATGGATAATGTCATCCTCTTGTTCCTGACCATTACTTTCTCGATTCCTGAGTAGCCTGATAACAGAGACAGAAACTCCTTTCATCATAGTATGGCCATACATTTCTCAAACTCACTCATCGAAGGGCCCAGTAATATCTCTCTACTAATGTGAAGGACAAATTCCATCTTGATCATTCATATTCCTCTGCATGAAAAACCACCAAGCCCGATTGTAGCCTTTATCATCACCCAGTCAAAAGTGACTTTTGACTAGTTCAAAACTTAGCAACTCTCATGTAGGAATCCATGATGACCTCAGGTCTAAGGGCATTGTGACATGATTATACATGAGAAAAGCTTATGACTTGATCCATGTAGCTTTCTCATAGTGGGTCGGTCGAGCACCTTATACTCTTACAAGTGCCTAAGACTTTGATTCGTATCTTCATATCTTATCAAAGTCATATTGGTCTTGTTTCACCTCTGCTCCCGCATAGATGACCGACCAGGGACATTTTAGGACAATCTTTATGAATTATCCAAGGATAAAATTATCACAATTAACATGCAAATAATATGATAACAGAATGGAGAAATTTTATTAAAATAATAATGTTCAAAGTACAATGATTGGCCCTTAGGGCACAATTTCCAACACAAATGCCATTGAGAGACAACCTGCCACACCTTGAGTAGGTCTACCTCATAGAGCACCAAACATTCGGCTAGATCAGGAGCTATAGAAACCAAATGAATAGGGCCTCCTAGTACAATCTCATTCAAAATGATATGAGAAAGAGAGACCGATTAGTCATGCATCTCAAAGTCCAGAGCCACCAAGTAAAAATACTTATGATTAGATGTATTTAAAGTTGTATCAGTGGGTTGATTAGGGACAGAGGGAGAGTGAGGTATAGTAGTGACGTGCTCCCTTTCCTATTTATCCACATTAGCATGTCTAGCCGAATTAGGAGTAGACTGAGAGATAATAGTTTCAAGGTTCAATGTATTGTGATTAACGTTATAAGGAAGCACATGTGTCGATTCAACAAGGTTTGGAGTTTCTCGATCATGGGTGGTAAGAGAGTTGAGAGTCGGTGCCTAAAAGTTCAAATTTTTGGTTATCAAAATATGAAAAATAGTGACATCTTGAGAGATTATATTTGAGAAAAATCCAGAAAGATGAAAGGAGTGATGCCCAATGGAATCTGACGATGACGAAGAGATGATTGTTGGAGTATTAGAACAAATATGAGAAGAGTGACTTGATCAGTAAACCTTAGGAACTTTGTTTTGCCTAACCTAGACAGAGTAACCGCCACCATTTATAGATGAAAACTATGAAACAAAAGTAGTTCGGTGTTGATGAGCTTTGTGATAGAAAGCAATGTTTTCACGAGAAACCATTGGCTTGTCGTAATCTTTAACAAAATCTGATCCAAACCGAGAGATAAGACTGGCACTGTGAATTGTCATACTGAAAGAGAGGAGTTGAGCATCCCAATTGTAGTCCTATTTCTTATTACCAATCTGGCCACACACACAACAAATTCAAAAAACCCTCTTATATTTGAAAGTCTCCCATTCATGTGGTTACTACTTTCCAAATGAACGTGACAACCCATGTTCAAAGGCAATGCCGGATTGATAATTGCACGGACCTAAAGGAAACAAATATTTTCCAAATCATAAGTTTCCTCCTCAAAGTCAGCAAAGTGACCAATAATGTCACCTATAAGCTTGGCTATAGATCGGGTATGATAGTCAATTGGTAAACCCCAAACTTGCACTGACATCTGAGTTTTTGAAAGAGGATCACGCTTCAAAATGATATCTCTTTAGAACTCAGAGACAATAAGCAATGAGTTGTTAATAGACCAAGGGCCCATTCGAGTCATGTATTCATGATCTTGATTATTCTGAAAGTAAAGTAGAAACCCCTTTTACCTCCAGCCATGAATAGAGACTGTTCGCCATTTAGCTTCCGCAAACGTATGGGTCGCAAGTAATAAATTAGTGAGAAAACGAGTGTCGATCCACAAGGACTATGACAAAAGCAAGTTAACTAATGTAACCATGTTTTTAATTAGGTTAAATGGAATCATTTGAATTTGATCAAGTTAATTAAAGACTTTTGACAAAAATAACAAAGCAAAACAATGGAAATTGAGAAATTGGGTTTAACTTTAAGAGGTATAAACTTAAGATTACTTTTTCCCTATTATATTTCATGAAACTATGCAAATATCCACTTATGTTGATTAAATGAGTCTATATGCTAGCCAAAGGTTCTAAAATCATCAATCAAGCTCTCTCAAGTCAAGATTGATTTTTAATCCTCATTAAAAATATTCAATCTCTTGTTTATAATTAATGAAAATCATCTTTCCCAAGCAATCCTTCAATTGACTATGCTAGGTTGTTAAATGTAACCCCCTCTGTAATTATATCCGAAATACGCAATTAAAATGAAATAGAGACCAATAATAATCAAAACTCATTTACAATCCCATCTTCCCGATAGGATTTTTCACAAATACCTTTCGAAATACAATTCACCTGGTCTCACATTCATATTTTGAATACAATTACTTTGCAAAGATAAATCACATTCATATTAATATCAGAGTACACAATATAATATTTCCTGGCAATCCCGAGTTCACATCTTCGCTAATGGATATACAGGGCAAATTCGCCCATTTACAAATTCCCAAATAGGGGATTACACAATTCACATTCTAAATACATATTCGAATATCCAAATATAGATCCAAAACGTATACAGTCATCCAAATCCCATAGATAACCAACTACCAAACTCTCATCCCGAAGGAGTCTTCGCCGCCCATGGTTGCTTGCTCCATCCTCGATTCCACCTACCCTGTCTAAAATATTGGTAGGTGAGGGTGAGATTCGAGAGAATCTCAGTAGGAAACAAATACCAATATGCATGCAAGATAAGTGTTTAATGCATGGCATGCTTGCATTACAAGAACTCATGCTCACACAATGACATATCCGTGTGCTCAATATTTCAAACAACATACTTATGGCCATAGCATAAATAGAAATAGAGTTTCAATCAATCATATATATTTCATATAATCAAGCAAAGCAATAACACGTATTAATACACCAACACAAATATCAAATATATATAGGAGAGGTAAGTTCCCTACCCTTATTCTTCCCACGTATGCTCCAACACAGCTTACTCATGATCAAAGCAAACATCGAACCTTATAAACCAAATCAAGGACATAGGGTTAATCCTTTTTAGAATTCTTTACTTCCATAACACTTAAAGTTGGTTATCATTTACAACCTTTAGGTGGCTATTCAAAGCCTAAACACATGCCTAAAGGGTTGGGAAAAACTTGACCAAAGACAATCTTCTAAAACCTTAAAACATCATTTTTCAAAGGATGGTCTCGGCCAGCCCTACCTTACGCCACGGCCAATAGATGGTCAGAAACTCATGGGCCACTGTCAGCACTTCTGGCCTACGGTCAGAGATAGGTCAGAAATATTTGGGCTACGGCCAGCCCCTCTTGGGTGGCAGCCAGAAGCAGGTCAAAAGGTTTTGGGTCGCGGCCAACCTCTTGGGCCATGACCAACCATAGACCTATCCCCTGGTTCATTTTCCAATGACCATAACTTGGTCCACAGAACTCAGAATGACCCAAACTGTATATCAATAGAAAGCTTTCAATGTGAACTATAAATCTAGAAAGTTTCACAATATTTCAACATCATTTGCTAAGTCAAAATACCATGCAAAGTTGATCAGTTGCACAATATTTTACACTTAGCCTAAACCAGAATTTCCAGATTTGCATAATGAATTCCAATGGTTCTATTTTCACATCAAACACCTTTCCCACACAAAATTTCACAAGGAATCTATTGGAAACATCAAATCAATCAAATTCACATCATATTGACATGTTACAAAATGGCCCTAACATGTCAACACAATTTCATAACATAAACCTCAACATTGCAACTCTTTCCATTTCCAATTCACAACCAATTCCAATGGCATCAAAATACAATATGACACCATTGTGACCATAACACACAAACCAATTCTTCCATTTCACAAATATACTAAAATTAGGGTAAAATTCACAATTCACAAAACTTATCCAATAATCACAAAACTTAGGTAAAAAAGAAGCTATCACTCACCTCTTCCTCTTCCTAAGGCCAATTCTTTGATTCCATAACTTCCCAATTTCTTCAAGCTCTCAAACACCCTCTTTCACAAATATAAAACATAGAGATAAAGCTCTCATCACTATAAACAATATTAAAGAAGGGTGTTTAAGCATTAGAGGACATTACACAAGCCAAAACTCACCTTTTTAATTTCTCTTTCCTCCTTGAGTTGCACGAAAATGGAGATGAGAAGCGAGAGGGATAAGATGATTAAGATGATAAGCATTTTTGGGCAAAAAGAGGCCCCTTGGCTGACTTTAGAGAGAGAGGATAGAGGGAATGTGTTGACAATTTGACCCAAGATTAAGGGCTCACATTATGCCAAGTGTCACACCCTTATCACATCTCTTATGAGTTCACATATGCACACATACGCATAATTCCACCCTTTGATCTCTTGGCACAAATCCTAACCATTGATCTTAAAGTTCCCAATGAGTTTCTTCTTCGGTAACTGACCAATTGGTCCGTAACTTTCTCATTTTGCCCCTGATTATGGCAATTCTTACTAAATCACCACCAAACACATATATTCATTACATTTCACCATAATATGCGCCCTCTCTATATTTGAAGTCAATTTAGATGTTAATCCACAATTGAACTTAAATACAGGTTTCAACACTGCTCAGAACACGTCTGAATCACATTTCATATCACATTCTCTAAAAGTGTTCATTTATCAATAATCACATATACTTTTGGAGTCCTTAACCCTTAATCGAAAATTAGGATATTACATTATATATATATATATATATCTATTCTAATAACAAACCATCTATTTAATCAATAAACTTCAAATCTAGCATGATTTTTCTTAAGTTTTACAATCAAAATAGCTCTCTCAAGCATCTTCCAATTGAAAAACACTAGTCATGTGGTGATCAAGCATAAAATAGCATTAATCTTAAAGAAAAATCAACACATATACTCATTAATCAACAAAAACAAGATAATCTAGTAGTTTCAATCCATACAATGGATAAAAGTAATCCTAATGTGAAGTTTTAGCTATGCATAATCAATACAAACCAACAAATCAACACAAAACTCATAATCATATCAGCAAACTGGGAAGAAAATAGGGAAAAACTAGAAAAAGCAAGAAGAACCCTTGAAATTCTTCACAAATCTCCAAAATCTCCAAGACTCCCTCCTAAGTAGCCTCCTTGTGTTCTTGGCTTGGTTTCTGCATACTTTGTTTAAACCCTCAACAATTTGCACAAATCACATTTAGAACTTTCCTTTTCACACATCAAACCCTTTTTTCTCATCTCTCTCAAAGCAGGGTATTTCATGGTTTTTTAGGCTAGGACTTAGGGAAGTGAATTGGTTTTCAGAAGATCATTTATATTGATTTTTCTATAAAGGCTCAAAATTGGTCAAAATAGAAGAATAATAATGTAGGTTAGCTTGAAAGGCTCAAACGCTTTTTAACAAAATGCCTAAATCATTTTTCAAAACCATATGAGATGCACCATAAGCTTTGAAAAATTAAAGTCGATTTAGAAATTATATCTTTGAAAATAGATATATAAGCTAGTTTACCAAGAGTTTCTTCAACAAAAACCTTCAAAACATCCCTGACTCCAATAGTGCAAGATTATGTTAAAAAGAATTCCTTAGAAACTCACTCCAACATTATAACTCACTCAACAAGGCATATCAATCACAATTTCCTGTCGAGCATAATGCTAAATAGCTATCCAATCATAGGACCATTCATACAATCCTAAACAAACAATTAACCAATTCAAAAAAAATATTTTCTTTACAATTTTCCAAGCAAAGGCTTAGATTTGTGAAATTTCATACATTTCACCCCTTTTTTCAATCAAATTATACATCTAAACTACTTGTATATCCTTGTGCACTCACTGGTTATTTTCAAAATTTTCACAATTTCCCTCCCCCAAACTTGAAATTAACGGTGTCCTCCCTGTCAACTTAAGTTGATGGAAAGGTCAATAATCACAAACCTGTACGCATATACAAGTAATACTCACAACATTAGGAGGGAACTCTCATTCTTGACGCAAAGGTCTGGATTTCATGAGGTCCTTGACAACTTTCAGAAAATCTGGTAGAGACGGTGAAGGAGGTGGTTGAGTTGGTGGAGGTGAAGGAGGGGGAGGTGTAGCAGCTGGCTTTTTCCTTTTAGGCATTGGATTTTTTGGAGTAGCTTGGCGCTTGTTCATTATTTGCACAAAAACAAAACCAAAGCAAAACACACACAACAACAATGAACAATTCATAATGAAAAAAAGAAAAGAAAAAGAGAAACACTGGTCCTAAAAAGACAAATTTCCCCCAAACTTGAAATCTATCTAGTTCCAAATCTTCCAAACAGAATTCCATACTTAAGCCTGTCCTCACTACCTTCAAAATCTATTTATTCCCTAAATAGTACTTGGTCAACAAGAAAGATTTAGCTCATCCAAACCTAAAAACATAACCAAAACAACCATAAGAAGTTGCATCATATTACTCCTCAAATCACCATTCAGATTCAAGCTTAATTCTCATCAATCCCAATATCTTTCAAAGCAAAATTTCCATTTCCACTAAGTATATGTAGGTAATCAAGAAAACATCAAACATTAGATTTTTGGTGATAAATCCCCTTCCAAAACCCCCATTGTTTTTTCCAAAACAGTTTCAAGTTCAAAACCCAGGTTTAAAAATGTTTAAGCTGGAACTAGTAAATTCCAAAATAGTAACAAAAGTTTCATAATTTATCCACAAGTTTCAGAAATTAGTGAATGTTGTAACTTCTTATGAACACCAATAGTATGCAGAGCAATAAAGGAAATGAAAAATTCAACTTCTTTAGTCTTAGAGACTATTGATCAAGAAACTATCAATAATTGTGATTATCTCTCCTCCAACAAAACACGTCTCATTTTAAAACTAAGTTCTAGGAATGGAAAAATTTCCAAACAAGTAGCACATGTAGGTTAATTCGAGAACATAGAGGTGCAATTTCACCAATGACAGATTCATCATTCTTTCTCTTTTTCTTCAAATATTGAAACAGCTGAAAACATAAATAGTAAAATAAAGCACCTCTGGCATAGAATTCATGCTGGAAACTCCAAAGTGCACATGTTATTGTCAAAACTCAACTCTATGAAACAATTCTCCAATCAACCGTACATGCCATGAAATTTTTACCAATAACTTATGCATTCCAGAGACTATAAAAATCAGTAATGTTCAGTACCTACATCCTCAAATCCAATTACACTAGTTTATGCCTAAGTTAATCAAGTTTCAACTCATAATCAGAACCAGAATCCTGCTTATGGCTATTCTAATCACAGTCTCCTTAGTTGACCACTGGAAGCCAAAATTACAACAGCAAAGGCCACAAAAGTTACCTCAGAAATGATGAACAGAATAAAAAAATTACAAAAAGGGAGCACAACAATGCCGTCCAAACCAAAGAATAATAGAGGAGAGCTAGAAGAGCTAAGCACGCCTTTGCAACCATAAGTGATTAGGAGACAGAGAGAGAGAGGGCAACAGATCTGGAGTGAGGGAGGAGGAGTTGAGCCGATGGTGGAAGAGGACCTATGGGTCGGAGGAGCTATGAGTGATGATAGTGAGCTTAGGGAAGCTGCAGGGGAAGGGTTTGATGGTGAAGGGAGACAAACTGATGGGTGACAGTAGAGGATGGGTCTAGAATTTGGGATAGAGGAGGGAATCAGTGGGTGACGAGGGTGCTCTGCAGTAAGAGAGGGGGGAACATTAAAGATCGAGAAAGAAAGATTTAAAGGGAAAATGGTAAAGATGGGTCGGTTGTGATAGTCAACGGTGAAGTTTGGGTTTGCAGTGGTGAGGGGTGACAGAGGATGGGGACAATAGTAAGGGAAGGAGAATGGGAAGGCTGGGTCAACGGTGAAGAATAGGTCGAGAATTTAGGACGAAGAAAGAGTGATGTAGAGGGAGGTGGAGTGAGAGAGTAGGGTTAAGAGGCAGAGGAATTGTCACGCCCTTACCTTGTTTTAACTTTTTTTTTAAAGTATTCGCTGAAAACGATATGCGGTTCGATGGGCAACACAGGAATAACATGAATATACTAATAATAAGTACATAATTACATAAATTCTCTACAGGGGTTCGTACATTATCATTACCATCAATGTAGCCATACAAGGCTACTTGGGCATCTAAACCTGTCCCAGTGAAACATAGACATCTTCTTGTCTTCGTTCCACCACTGTAATCCCCTCATATGATTCTTTGCATTGTTCTTAGCATATCTTCTATCTTCTCCTGTCTAAATTGTTGGTAGGGGAGGGTGAGATTCGAGAGAATCTCAGTAGAAAAACAATACCAATATGCATATACGATAAATGTTTAATGCATAACATGTTTGCATCACACAACTCATTCTCACACAATGACAAATTTGTAAGCTCAATGCTTCAAACAATATACTTATGGCCATAGCATAAATTGAAACATAGCTATAAATCATTCATACATGTTTCACATAATCAAGCAAAGCAATAACATGCATCAACACACTAACACAAATATCAAATACATGTACGAGAGGCAAGTTCCCTACCTTAACCCTTTTTTGCCTCGTAATGCATGCCAATAGCTCAGGCCTCATATTTGATCCAACAATGCCAAAGGTACAATTTAGACACTTCCATAGTGTTTCTGGGGGTTATATGAGTCAATTGTGAAAATTTACTAAAATATCCCCGGGGACCCGGGCCACCCCCACGTACCCCTTCAACTGTACTTTTTTCGAAATTCTATCATGGGCTATTCTGACCTATTTTTGCCTAAGGAATCCATTTTCAGACTCAGAATTATCAAATTTAATTTCAAATTACAATATTACCCTTGGCAGCCCTACTTTAAGGGTTTTAGGGAAGTTTTCGTAATTATGCTTTTTCGGGCTTTTCTGAAAAAGTGACCAACTATAACCCCACCTAATTTTTGATTCTGAACTCAATGAAACCATAAAATCATTGAAAATCTAACTGTAACCCTCAAATCTAGCCCTGGCCAAAATCTTGGTATACTTTAGGAAGAATCGGTATTTTTCAATTTAGGCTCCGTAAACATGTTCTTTTTACTCCTAACCACTTTGTTGACTATTCCATTAGGTTATAACTACCATTTAGTACCAATTTGGGCAGCATAACAACCCTACATACCCATTTTCCATTTTTAAAACCAATGACAATCTGGCGAAATTTCACCGATTAAATTGTCCACAACGGCCAGAATAGTCAATTTACAAGAGTTTAGATGTTACCTCAAGCTTCCACTAGCTTTTTTCAAGAGTGGCTGAACCATAGCTCACTTCAACACAAGAAATGGAGCTTCCAAACCTTAAATTACATAGAAGAATAGCTTAGGAATGAAGTTATACGCGTTAGGAACCGATTTACCGAAGAAATCACTTATCTTTATAAGCTTCTTCCTCTCCTTCTCTCTGTCTAAAAATTCTGCACTTCCTCTCCTTCATGTCAGTTTGGAAGAGGGAAGAAGATGAAATGTTGCTTTATAATATTTTACCATTATCTCATAATTATTCCATTTCCAAAATTTCAAAAATGCCAACTTTGTGTACATAAAGCTAATTGGACCCAAACATGTCATAAAGCTCAATTATAGATGGACTAACTCCTATCCCATTTTAGTCAGCCCAAAACACGCCTAAGGGTCCATTAAAACATAAAATAGGCTGATGCATTTTTATTCCGTAATTAGAAAATTGCCACCATAATTTTTCCTCATTTTCGGATTAGTGACAATTCTGGCAGATTTCTGCCCAAACTTTGAAAAATCATAACTAATTCTAGAAAAATTGAATTTGAGTGATTCCAAAGCCTATAGAACCCATATTGAGTCTAGTTTCAAGGAAAACTATAGAAATTTGCTAGTTGGAATCACAAAATTCCCAGAATTTCAATCTTTGCATATTGTTCTAAACATTTTACAGTTTTTCTGTGCTGTCTTCAAAAATTCATAAATCTTTGTATATAGCTCTAATTGAGTCATATGACCTATCAAATTAAAGCTTAAGATGTCTACTTTCATCTCATAAAACCTCATGACAAGCTCAAGATGTCTACTTTCTCATCATTTGATCTTCCAAAACCTTATGACAAGCTCACTACCTCATAGGCAATTTCACCAAAAACATAATTACTTTCTCCAAAATTCACTATTTTACTTTCTTTAATACCCCAAAGATATAAGAATCAGTAGGGAATAAATTTGGGCTCCTGCTAAACTGGTGCTTAGTAGTCCACTTATTTCAGGCTTATTCTTTAGCCTCAAATCTCAAAATTTGGGGTATTACAAGAGTTTGTGGAGAATGTTGGAGCTAGGAGGAATGGGAGTAGTGGTGGTGAGGTGAGGGCGGTGGTGAGGGTTGATGGTGGAAGAGTGGGAGGAAGAGAGATTGTAGGTTTGTGGTGAGCTTTAGGGATTTATGGGTCAATGGAGGATGGAGACGACAGTGAAGATCGAGAAAAAGAGCTGAGAGTGTGAGCTGAAAGTGGAGTGACGATAGAGCTAAGGGAAAGATGAGGGAGCTGAGGGCGATGGTGAGCTGTGGGAAAATGGTGAAGATAGAGTTGAGGTGAGTGGATTGGGATGTAATTAGGGTTTGTGGTAGAGATGAGAGTAGAGGATCTGAGAGAGTGAGCTGAAGCTGGAAGGTTAGAGATATGAGAGAATTTACAAAAGAGGAGGGAGTTGTGAATTTCAAAAATGAATTGGGTCCACATGTGGCGTAAGTTCAAAAGGGTAAAGAAGGAAAAGAAATGGGAAATAAGGGTGAGATGGTAAATTTATTTATTATAATCTTTTATAAATTTTTTTATAATGTTATATATATTTATGTGCATGTGCATGTATGTGTGTGTGTGTTTTTTTTACGCTACTGGGATGCACAGAAGGGGTACAAAATAGAAGGAGTTCGCCTTGGCTTTTCTATAGCGAAGCAAGGGCGAACTTAAGGAAAACTGCACAGAAGGAAAGAAAAAATGTATGTTTTTGCTTTTGCTATGCTACAGCGAAGTGAAGGCAAAAACTAGAAAACTGCACAGAAACAGGGAAAAATGGGCTGCATAGAAAAATCCAGATTGCAAGACTTTTGCAGTAGTCTTGTTACCACCAAAGTGGCCTTTATATTCAGAGGAATGGCAACACTTGGAAAAAGAGTTGCTAAGGAGCTTCAGAATGACTCACTAAAAAGAGCTTCAAAATGACTCACTAAAAAGAGTTGCTCATTTGGAAAAGTTTCATGAATGGGTAGATCCCTATCATATTGAGCTTCAACACTCAACCTAGACAAGTGGTCAGCAACTTTATTTTTAGAGTCCTTTCTATCAACAATCTTAAAATCAAATTCTTGTGAAAGCAAAACCCATTGAATCAACCTTGCTTTAGAGTCCTTCTTACTAAAGAGGTACCTTAGTGCCTAGTGATCAATATAAACAACCACCTTGGCACCAATCAAGTAAGGTCGGAACTTGGCAAATGCATACACTACGGCCAAAAGCTCTTTCTTAATGGTAGTATAATTTTCTTGAGCATCATTGAGTGTCTTACTCACATAGTAAATGGGATGGAACACTTTGTCCTTTTTTTTGCCCAAGTACAACTCCTATGGCATAATTGCTAGCATCTCACATCACTATAAAGGGCAAACTCCAATCCGGAGCTATGATGATAGGAACAGTTACAAGTCTTCTTTTCAACACTTCAAATGCTTTCAAGCATGCATCTTCAAACTTGAACTCGGCATCCTTCTCAAGTAAAGCATAGAGCAGCTTAGTGATTTTAGAAAAATCCTTTATGAACCTTCTATAGAATCCAGTATGGCCCAAAAAGCTTCTCATACCTTTAACATTGGTAGGTGGAGGAAGTTGTTTAATCACCTCTATCTTTGCTCGGTCAACTTCTAAACTGTTCTTGGAGACACGATGGCCTAACACAATGCCTCCTTTTACCATAAAATGGCATCTCTCTCAATTGAGCACAAGATTAATGTCTTCACACTACTTCAAGACCTGAGCTAAGTTGGCTAAGCACTCTTCATATGAATCACCAAACACAATGAAGTCGTCCATGAACACTTCCATGATGTGCTATATCATATTCGTAAAAATAGCCATCATATACCGTTGAAATGTAGCATTGCATTGCAAAGGCCAAAGGGCATACGCTTGAAAGCGAAGGTACCATATGGGCACGTAAATATTGTCTTCTCTTGGTCTTTCAGAGCAATTGCTATTTGGTTGTAACACAATTAACCATCAAGAAAACAAAAGAACTCCTTTCCAGCTAGTTATTCCAATATCTGATCAATGAAAGGCAATGGAAAGTGGTCCTTATAAATAGCTGTATTGAGCCTACGTTTGTCTATGCAAACCCTCAACCCAGTAACAGTGCGAGTATGAATCAGTTCATTGTGGGTGTTAACAACTACAATCATACCACCCTTTTAGGGATAAATTGAACTGGGCTCACCCAAGAACTATCATAAATAGGGTATACAATGTCAACATCGAGCCATTTAAGAAGCTCCTTCTTCACTAGTTCCTTCATAATGGTGTTGAGTCTTCTTTAATGTTCAATGGAAGGCTTATGATTCTCTTTCAAAAAGATCATGTGCATGTACATAGAGGGGCTAATGCCCTTGATATCACTAATTGTCCACCTAATAGCCCTTTTACGAGCTTTTAAGACTTCAACTAACTGCTCCTCTTGTTGAATAGTGAGATTCGAAGCAATAATCACCTGAGAGTGTTGTTGGAATCCAGATAAGCATATTGTAGATGAGATGGCCATGCCTTCAACTCAAGTGAAGGTGGTTCCTCTAAAGAAGATTTCAACTTTGGTCGGTCAGTAGAACCCAAATCAAGTGACTCAATTGGTATCTTTCTTCTAGGATAAGGGGTTGAAGCATCCATAATAGCCTTACATTCCACTACATCCAAACCCTCAAAATCAGCATCAAGAAGAGCGGCTTCAAGTGGATCTTCAATCATAAAGGTCTCAAATTCCTCTTGTGTGACAAGACCAATCATATCAAGAAAGAAACAATCTTCATGCATATGAAGAGTCTTCATCAATTGATTCATATTAAAGGTAACTTGCTCATTGGCCACCCTCAAAGTCAACTCACCTTTTTCCACATCTATCAAAGTTCTACCAGTAGCTAAAAATGGTCTTCCTAACAATAAGGGCATTTCTCTATCAGGATCAAAGTCAAGAATAATAAAATTCACTGGAAATATGAACTTATCAACCTTAACTAATACATCTTCAATAATCCCTTTAGGATAAGACAAGCTTTTATCGGTCAATTGCAAGGTAATCGTGGTAGATCTAGGATCACCTAATCCCAACTTGTTAAAAACAGATAAAGGCATAAGATTAACACTTGAACCAAGATCACATAACCATTCCCTAAGAATTTACCTCCCATATGACAAGGTATAGAGAAACTTTCGGGATCCTTTAACTTAGGTGGAAGTTGCTTGATAATATCAGTGAAGCCTTTGGTGACGGCCACTATCTCAAACTTATTAAACCTCTTTTCTTTGAGAGGACATCTCTCATGAACTTGGCATATTTAGGCATTTGCTCTAAAGATTCCACAAAAGGAATGTTGATATGCAATTACTTGAACATCTCAATAAACTTCTTGAATTGCCTATCTTCTTGATGTTTCTTGAGTCTTTATGGAAAAAGGGGTAGTGGGACAAATCGAGAAGGAGAAGTGTTAGTCTTTCTCTTCTTCTCTTCCATATTTGCAGGAGCAACGGGCTTGCTTGGCATCACATCATCTAGATTCACTTCAGTTTGCTTCCTCTTCTTCAACCACTATGTCTTCATCAACCTCTTCATCAAGATTGAGATCTTCAACAACATGGTCCTTTGGCTTCGTAGTAGCCTTACCCATACTTGGAATATTGGGTAAAGTTTAGCCACTTCAGAGAATAAGCGCTTTGCATTCTTCTTTACCTTCTCGCTTGGGATTGGGAATAGTATTACTTGGAAGACCATTTCTTGGTTGAGCACTTAAGTGTGAAGCAATTTGTCCCATTTGTATCTTAAGATTCTTGATTGTCATGTCATGAAGAGAAATGATGCAAATTAAGCTTTCTTGACCTTTGAGAAGTTGCCTCAAGATTTATTTGTCTCAAAATCACCCTCTAGTGGCTTTTATGGTTGCTCAAAGCCTAGTGGATGCATTGGCTTACTAGTAGAAGCATAGTGATTAATTGGGTTCTCACCCTTGTTGTAGGTATTAGAGTAAGGGTTGCCACGTGGATACCTTTGATTATTGTTCAAATAACTTACCGACTTTATAGTATGATGACATTCTTCATAAAAGTAGGCTTCTCCACATATTTCACAAGAAGGACTTGGGGCTTGGATATCATTCACATTCTTGGAAGAATTTCTCTTTATTTTCAACTCGAGTTGATCAAATCTCTTGGCAATTGCTTCAAGTTGAGCGGCAATTTCTTTAAACACGTTTGAACTACTAGAAGGACTTGGTTCCTTGTATGTTCTATAGCTAGAACGTGATTTTTCATATTATTGCAAGAAACTGAAGCAATATCCTAATGCAACTATGATATATCACAAACCCTCATGTTGCCAATTCCACCATTAGAGGCATCGTTGAACATATTGGAAGTAGGCACATCTATTCCAGCTATAAAGGCTTCAAGCAGAACATAGGTCTTCTGTTCATGGTTGGAACAACTACACCACAACTCCTTGAATCTCTCCCATGCTTCATAAAAAAGTTCTCCTAGCTGTTGTTGGAACCCAAGAGTTCAACTCTTTGAACTGCCCGTCTACCCCTTGAAATGAACCTTGCCTTGAATTTAGATTCCATTTCATCCCAAGCAGTATCAAGTTAGGAGGTAGAGCGGTAAGCCAAGCTCTATGGTCAGTAGGATCTTCATTCTGAGTTCCCAAAAACATGCCAATCATCTAGAGTAATTGAAGCATGATTGACTTCAACTCAAAATTCTGACCTTGAATAGTAGGAAATTGGATACTAAATTGATAGGTGGAGCGTTCTTGCTCCATGTATTCATCCAAAGTATGCTCCAAGTCATCATTATTAGGATTGGCCATATTGTAATGTGGATGAGAACGAGGTGGTGGTCTTGGTTGCTCTAGTACCTGTAAAGGTTCAGGTCCTTGGATAGGTTGCCCAGGAGGTAGAGTATTCGGGTCAGTTTCAAAATCTTCATAAAAGTACTCTTGAACAGCTCCATCAAGAACGACTTCCAAATCAGTTTGCATATAGAGCAAGAGTACCTACAAGTCAAAAATCCCACAATAAGTATCAAACTTATCAACAAAAAGGACTAAATTAAGAAAAACAAGAAAAAAAGCTATATCTATAACTATACTTAAAAACAAAGCAAATTAAGAAAGTAAAACAAGAGGAGGAGAAGGATTCAAGTGTAATCAAGTACACAAGTACACTAACTAACTCAAGGGACTTTAGTTAATAGTCTCCGGCAACAGTGCCAAAAACTTGTTCGCCGTTTCATTTCTGCAAGCATACGGGTCGCAAGTAATAAATTAGTGAGAAAATGAGTGTCAATCCACATGGACTATGACAAAAGCGAGTTAATTAATGTAACCATATTTTTAATTAGGTTGAATAGAATCATTTGTATTTGATCAAGTTAATCAAACACTTTTGATTAAATTAAAAAACCAAACCAATGGAAATTGAGAAATTGGGTTTAACTTTAAGAGGTAGAAACTTAGGATTACTTCTTCCCCATTGTATTTCATGAAACTATTCAAATATCTACTTATGTTGATTAAATGAGTCTATATGCTAGCCAAAGGTTCTAAAATCATCAATCAAGCTCTCTCAAGTCAAGATTGACTTTTAATCCTCATTAAAAATATTCAATCTCTTGTTTTTAATTAATGAAAATCATCTTTCCCAAGTAATCCTTCAATTGACTATACTAGGTTGTTAGATATATCTCTATTCTAACAATAAACTATCTATTTAATCCCTAAACTTCAAGACTAGCATGATTTTTCTTAAGTTCTACAATCAAAATAGCTCTCTCAAGCATCTTCCAACTAAACAACTCTAGTCATGTGGTGATCAAGCATAAGATAGCATTAAGCTCAAAGAAAAATTAACACATATACTCATTAATCAACAAAAACAAGATAATCTAGTAGTTTCAATCCATACAATGGGTAAAAGTAATCCTAATGTGGAGTTTTAGCAATCAATACAAACAAACAAATCAACACAAAACTCAACCATATCAGCATATTGGGAAGAAAAGAGGGAAAAACTTGAAAAAACAAGAAGAACCCTTGAAATTCTTCACAAATCTCCTCCAAAATCTCTAAGACTCCCTCCTAAGTAGCCTCCTTGTGTTCTTGAGCTCTCCCCTATGCAGAATGAATGCTTTTCGGTGCCTCTCTTAGGTTAAAATAGCATTAGCATCGTCACTTTTTCAAAATGCACAGTAGTAGTATCATGACTTCGCCTTTACTTCGCTATAGCAAAGCCATAATGAATGCGGTCAGAAGGGCCTATTTTTAGGGTGTTTTCGCTTTGGCTTCACTGTGGCATAGCAAAACCAAACACGGTCAGAAGGGCTTATTTTTTATGTGATTTCGCTTTTGCGTTCTGTGGCTTAGCAAAAGCAAACGCGGTCAGAAGGGCCTATTTTTTAGGTGATTTTGCTTTTGTGTTGTTGTGGCGAAGCAAAGGCGACTAGGAGCACCTTCAAGCTACTCCTTTGATCTTCTTGTTTGGCTTTTGTTCTTCTTTTCTCCACCTTCAAGGATCCATATAGGCTTCTACTTCTTATCCTCATCCTTCTACAAAGAGAAGGATTTTATGAGCTTTCCAATTTTCTTCAATTTAATCTAAATCTCTATACATCTAGCTCAACATTTGCACTTTTAAAAGTATTTCCATCACATCACATTTTCCTTCATATGTATAAAGTTTATGCACAATTTGAGTTTAAAACCAACAAATATATAAGAAAAATATGATGAAATACAAGAATTTCTAGAGAATAATAGAGACTACTCCCTGAAGCTTCCAAGCTTAGTTTAGCTCATGTTGTAGTTCACTTTTGGACCATATTTTCTTATCAAGGATAAAAGCAAAAGCACACATCTAAAGAAGTTGACGTCGATTTTCATTATAGTGACTGCCAAGCAAAACAGAGGGTCCTTATCAAGGGAGACAAAAGTCATGAGGTCCTCTCGAAGAGAATTATGATGTTGAAAACCACTAGAAAAATTTCCTATGTAAGAACTGCTTTCTTTCAAACTGTATGCCATATTCGACAAGGAAATGAAGATTAAGGGGATGAACAGAGGTAAACAAGGAGTAAAAGATCATAGAACGAATGAAGGGATTATGCCATGAAGCAGAAGAGAGGCAGTGCGCCAAAGTGAACCACTTGACTCATCCACTCATTAAACCTTCTATAATGAGTTTAAACTCAACCTCATGTTTAAGAAGATTTTAATAGAGATGCTTGGTGCCAATTTGACTACAAAGCCCAATAATTCGAAATGATTAATTTGAAGAAGAGAGATATTTTAAAGCTATTATGGTAAAATAACAACAAAGGTCAGTACTTTTTTATTAAAAAGAATTCTTAGAAGAAGTTATGGATAATTGCATAAAAAATTGATATGGATCGAAATGTCATACTT
The DNA here is from genome assembly GCA_963242795.1 of Inga leiocalycina. Taxonomy (NCBI): domain Eukaryota; kingdom Viridiplantae; phylum Streptophyta; class Magnoliopsida; order Fabales; family Fabaceae; genus Inga; species Inga leiocalycina. Next base: position 64,858,861 of record OY725320.1, read on the forward strand.
GAAATTATAATGATTTTTATGAATTATAAGTACAAATACAAGAATGGGTAATTCAATGATCCCAAAACCTCATCATTTTTAATGTCTTGCTGTCCTTTTTTTTTTTGTTGGTATAAATGCCACTTTCCCAAGTATCCCCCTATAATGTAAGGTTAGGTCTCATTTGGTTCAAAGAAGAGGTGGGAATGGAAAGGAAGGGAAAATATTTTGCCACCAATGCATTTGGTTCGCACTGGAAAAGAAAATGTGTTGATAAGAAAATTTTTGTTTGGTTGGAAGAAAATGAGATAGGAAAATGACCAAAAGACCATTTTGCCCTTATATTAAAAACATTATTTTCTCATAACGTAACAAAGCAATAACTATGAAATACCCACTAGTAGCTTGTGGTCATACATGAATGAATGAAAACAACTTTAAACATATGCATGTGATGGGTGGCTCATTGTTACGCACGACCAAAACAACTTTACTCTTTAGGATGCAGTGTTGTCGTTGGAATAATTGAGTCTCACAATATTGGGGTGTAAGCTTTCCGATCATATCCATGTATCGTTTGAATACTTTCGGGGCATATGTGTTTATGTCTTTGAGTTTGTTAACTGTGACGGTACATCTATCATCTAGCACTGCCTTGTACATTGTTCCTAAGCTTCCTTTTCCCAGCATCTCCGTTGATGCTCACAACAAATTTTCTAGCTCGAATTGGATCGTTCTATTAAAAAATATAAGCCTGCTTCAGTCCATTTCAGTGGTTCTATCACTGTCTACACAACCACTTGCATACACCTTAGAGTTATTCAATGTGTTGGGATCAAAGTTTTTGTTTGAACTTATTTTTTATGAAGAAATATATGTATGGTGTATATTTAAATTTAATTTAAATATATACTAATATAACATCGGTACAGGCACAGGGACAGATTCAAAAGTTAGAAAAAATTAGGCAATGCTTTAGTAGGGAGATGGAAATAAATAGGATAGAGCAGTGAGCTTTCATTGTCTCACTCTATGGACAAGAGCTTTAGATATGCAAAGAATATTAGGGAGAAGTACGAGCTAGGAAAAGAAGTAGGTTGAGGACATTTGATGAAATAGCCCATTTGGAACTTACTTTCTTCACTTCCATTTAGAACTTTTGATCAAATAACCCTTTGCTTCGAGTTTTAATGAGTGGAGCTAATAAGAAGTCAATACTCTGTTTGCCCCTATTTCCTGATAAAGTAACAAAGTAATAACCATGAGATACCTACCAGTCACTTGTGGTTATACATAAATGAATGAACAATATTAACCACATGTATGTGATGGGTGGCTCATGATTATCTAACTTTACTTTTAACCATTACGAACCCACCAACCATATCTGGTCAAGACCGTTTCCCTTATATAAAATATCACATATTTAACCACATTCACTACATGGGTATTTCATGGCCAGGTTGTAGTCAATCAATATTTCTCCCAGCAATGGAGTGCAGACCACCTTCACCTCCTTTGAATAAGCTCCGGCGAGCAAGGGCCTCTTCGCTTAGCTCAACACAAACAACCAAGGACCATTGGTGCATCACATTCAACACAAACAAGAACACAACAACTGTAATATCCCAATTTGGGATTAAGGGCTAATGACTTTGAGATTAATTGTAAGTGTGTAATTAAGCACTTTTGGGATTAATGTGATGTAAATTTTGTATAAATGTATGTGGTATTTAAGATCAAGGGTTGAGATTCATTGTTTATGGGTTGGAATCCTATGCTTTGCGGTTGTGTGAGCTCATTGTGGGAGTGAATAAGATATTGACATGTGGCATGGTGGTGGCCATGGGATGTGGCACTAAGTGGCAAAAAGCCACTTTTCTCTCTCCCTCCTCTCTCTTTTCGGTTGTGTGTTAGGAAAGGGAAATGAAACATTGCATCATCATCATCATTTTCATCCCCTCATCTCTCTCTTCTCTCCATTGTTTCCGGTGACCTTGAGGCAAGAAAGAGAAAGGAAAGCTTTGATTTTGGGTAAGCAATGATCCTCTTATGCCCTAATCCTCTTCTCTAATGTTGTGCACCTCATTGAGAGCTTCATTGTGGTGTTTTCAGAATTTTGAATAGTGGAGGTTTGTGTGTTGGTCGAAATTTGAAAGTTTGAAAACTAAGATTCTGGATTTGGCAAAGTGAAGAGGTAAGCCTTTAGTGCATTTTGATATATATGTTATGATTTTTGGACAAGTTTGTGAAAATTTGGAAATTTGCCCTAGTTTATGCCTATTTTTGGATATAAGAGTTTCATTGTGATTGATGTTGGAAATGGTCTATTATGAAGCCATTTGAGTATTGGATATAGTTAAGAAGTTTGGAATTAAGTTGAATGAGATTGGGGTATTGTGTGTCATAGAGACCGAAAGGCATACATTATGGTAGAAAGGGTTTTTGGAGTGTTTTAGAAGTTGCCAATGTGTTTCTTAGGTCATTTTAAGTGGAAATGGACTTTGTGAGAAGTTTGGGAACCATTGGGTATAATTTTGACCATCTGGTATTTTTCTGCCATTTGCTGCGTTTTTTGTCTCTGACGCACAACACTCAAGTGAGGGAAGATCATGCTCGAGTGCTGTGTTTGTTTTCCCTTTTTTGCTTCGAGTTTTGCCTGGGTTTATGAGTGGGGCTCGAGTGCACTTCTTTGTTCGCGAGTGAAGTTGATGGCATGCTCGAGTGATAGTGTGAGAGATTGGTTAGGGCTGCTCTCGGGTTGTCACTCACTGGCCATTATTCAAGAGTGTGCTCTAACACTCGCAAGCACGACCGTCTCACCTGAGCACTGGAGGGTATGCTCGAGTGAGCTTGTCCTTTTGATGGTTTCAGGTGCTATCGGGTTGTCACTCGTTAGGTTGCATTTTCGGGGACTCGAGCATATTTGGAGTTATCACCCAAGTGCAAAGCTTCATGCTCGAGTGATGTGGACACTTTCTGGTCGTAGTAGTTGCTCACTGTCAAATACTTGTGAGTGAGAGTCGTTCTTACTCAGGCACGGGTCTCTCATCACTCGAGTGAGGTTATCTTTACTCGAGTGAGCCAGCTAAAAATCGTTGTTTTGCCTTCCAAAAAGGGGTCTTTAGGGTAGCTTCTTCCAACCCTTTAGGCATATGTTTAGGCCTCTAATAGTCACCTAAAGAGTCCTAAATGATAACCAACTTAGAATATTATGAAATTAAGAACTTGGAAAAGAGATTGATCGGTTGTCCCTAATTTGGTATAGGATTTGACATTTGTTGCCCTCGTGAGACCGCGGTACCGGAGCCAGTCAGGAAAGATATAGGTAGTGACTCTTTCTTTATACCTTATGTGATACATTGTATGTGTATTATATCATTGGTTCGTGATGGATTTCGTATGCTGTAATGATTGTGAAATTGTGAAACCGCCACTATACCAATAGTCTCTGAGTCGCTAACAACGGTTCGGGTAAGGGCTGTGTGCCTTCCCGGAGGTAAAAGGGGATGAGGTTAAGGTGTGATATATGTGATTATGTAGGCCGAAAGGCTAATTATGGGCTGAAAGGCTATATGTGAAGGCCGACGGGCCATTTGTGAAAGCCGGATGGCTATATGAGCTATGAGGCTATTCATATGCACTGCCATACCAACAGTCCCTGAGTCATTAACAACGGTTCGGGTTAGGACGGTGTGCCTTCCCAGCGGTAAAGGGGGATGAGGATGGAGTGTGATTTGGGTGTTGCTGATATGTGATGATTTGTTTACATGCTATGTGATTACGTGTTGTATGAATGATTGGTTACCATTAGGATTCTTTAGAATCTCATTCTTTCCAAATGACTAATCTTTTCAGACAGGGCGAGTGGCTCGAAAGGGAAGCGGACAACCAGGAGTAGTTAGGATTACTCTGAGACTTTAGTGGCTGTTGGTTATCTATTTTGGGTCAGGATTACCATTTGTTCATAAGATGTAAATGTTAAATTTTGGATATCTGATCCCCATTTTGGGAACTTTGAACCCATTATATATATGTAAGTAATCCGGAGTTTTGCCGGGATTTTAGTTTCGTACTCTGATATTTATTATGTGATTTGAATTCTCAAGTAATTACATTCGCAAAAGTGGATATAAGACCCGGATGAATTATGTTTTGAACTGATTTTTGAAATACCCCATTTTCATAATGAGGGGTTATAAACGTTGAATTTGTCTTAGTGGTCTCTAATTCACTTAAATTTTATAATCCGAATGTAATTACGGTGAGGGGGTGACAACAACCATATTGGCAAAGAAGAAAGAACCCACTTGTTTTTCGAGATATGTTGCATTGTCACCGGAAAAAGCCGCTTGCCCTTTCTATTTCAGCTCCCTTCGTTTTCTCCAGGTTCGATGTGTGAATTGCCCTCAGCACCTTCCCTTTATATGAAATCTACTATCACATTAAGGGCATTTGGGTCTTTGGTAATTTTCGTTAGGAACAAGAAAATGGCTTTCCACCATTTTTTGTGGGAACCCATCTTCACTCATCTATTTGAAAATTGGCAAAGGCGGGAAAATGTTTTCAAATAGAAATTTGATCCAAACGCCCGCCTCCAGTTGGAAAATCTCCATTTTCCTATTCCATCGCGCCATTTTCCGCAACCCAAACGGGCTCTTATAGTAGATGGAAGATTGCATGTTCAATCCGATTTGTAACCTTAAACCATTACTGCCAATCCTTTTAATTAAAAAAGATGCACCGTTTTTAAAAGTATTAGGGAAATTTGTTATTGAAAATATATTTTAAGAGAAAAATTGTATAAGAATTTATTTTAAGATGTTATATGCTTTTGACCAAAAATTTTATGGTGTTAAATGTAGCTTAACTAAATTTTTATTATCTACAACTAAGCTTATGATTTTTATAAATTAAATTTTTAATTTTTGAAAGCCATAGTATTGTTTTTTATTTGAAACATTCTAATCATGCCAATGACCTGGTGCCATAATGGCACCGATTTTTCCCCTCGTCGACAAGTGAAGGGTTAGATTCCGTGGGTGAGTTTATGTTGTATTTTTTCCCTAAAATTAGTAAACAATCTTAGCCTTTAATTGTACGTTTTAAAATTTGAGGATCCTTTGTTTTTTCCCTTTGAAATGGTTGCAAAGTGTTATTTTTCTTGGTTAACCATACTCTCATATATGAATAATGGAGCAGCAAGATAACTGCTCTATATTTTCTCAATAAAAGATAGAAATAATCTGTACAACAAATATACACATAGTGGATCATAGATTGATCCTACACTATTTATACTACTATCTACCTAATCAATATCTATTGGGCCAAAGCCCATCGACATTTAACATAATGGGCCATTAACACAACATTACAATATACACTTATGTTACAATATCCAAACAGCACTTTATCACTCCCCTTCAAGCTGGGGCAAAAAATGTCTACTGATCCCAGTTTGCGTAAAATCCTGTCTTGTGCACTCCTGTAACTGCTTTGGTTAAGAGATCAGCTTGCTATTCCTCTGTCTTGACATGTTGTAATTTAATTAGCTTTGCTTGAACCTTTTCACGAACGAAATGGAAATCGATCTTGATGTGCTTGGTTCGCTAATGAAAGACTGGATTAGTAGCGATATGAATCGCTGCCTTACTATCACAATAAACATCCACAGGCTGTGATTGAGGTCTCCCAAGCTCTTTAAGGAATCCTTCTAACCACACAACCTCTGAAGTTGCAGATCCTAAAGCCCTATACTCGGCTTCTGCGGATGATCGTGAAACCGTTGCTTGTTTCTTCGATTTCCAATACACTAACGAACCTCCCAATTTTAGCAAGTATCTCGTTACAGATCTCCTTGTCATACCGCATGCTCCCCAATCTGAATCACAGTAGCAACTCATAGTGGTATCTCCTTGTGACCCAATCAAGATGCCTATTCCTGGACTCCTTTTAATATACCTTACTACATTGAGTGCTGCTGCCATATGAACTGTCATTGGTTGTTGCATGAATTGACTCAAGACCTGTACCGAGAAACTAATATCAAGACGAGTCACCGTTAGGTAAATAAGTCTACCAATTAATCTCCTATACCTACCCAAATCTACCAGTAAATCAATAGGTTTATCCTTTCCTTCTTGGTAACCCATTAATTTTAAGTTTTGAGACATAGGCATTCCAAGAGGTTTACATCCACTCATTCCCATATCAGCCAACAGATCTAGAGCATATTTCCTTTGAGACATACAAATCCTTCTTGAGACCTAGCCATTTCTATCCCCAAAAAATACTTTATTAAACCTAGGTCTTTAATTTTAAAGTTATTATGCAGAAATTGCTTTACGTTATCTATTCTCTCTATAGAGTTTCCCGTGATCAGCAAATCATCAACATAGAGCAGAATCAAAACAATACTACCATCATTATACCTTCGAGAGAAAAATGAATAATCAAACTTACTTTGAGTAAATCCTCCTTTTATTAATGCCATTGTCAACTTATAATTCCATTGGCGAGAGGCTTGCTTGAGTCCATATAGGGATTTCTTGAGTTTACAAACAAGGTTCTCCCCTTTACTATGGAACCCCTGGGGAACAGTCATATAAATTTCCTCCTCTAGATCACCATGCAAAAAGGCATTATGGACATCCATTTGATAGATGTCCCAATTGTATATTGCTGCTAATTTCAAAGTCATACAAACAGAAATCATTTTAACAATAGGGGAAAATGTATCATGATAATCTACTCCTTCTCTTTAGTTATATCCTTTAGCTACTAACCTAGCTTTGTATTTTTCAACCTCACCACTTGACTTATATTTTATCTTGTATACCCATTTGCATCCAATGGGTCTCTTACCTGGAGGCATAGATACAATGTCCCATGTTTTATTTTGTTCAAGAGCCTCTATTTCAAGATTCATGGCTTTTACCCATTTATCATCTTGAGCCGCCTCTTCATAATATCTAGGCTCAAAAACAGAATCTAAGTGACAAAGAAAAACCATGTGAGAAGCAAATATTTTATCATATGTCATATAATCTCCTATTGGATAAGAACATTTAGTGCTTTGTTCATATGATTCTTTAGTAATTAAATTGCAGATATAATCCTTTGCCCAAATAGGTGGCTTTCTTACCCTGCTGGTTGGTAATGCAGAAGGAGGAGATTCATTATGTGCATGTGCTGTATCAGTTATATTCCCATCAGGTTCAGTGTTAAATTGCTCAGTACACCTGGACTCAGTAGATTGTATTTTAGTACTAGGTTCTGTAATGTCATCAAATAAGAACATATGACGTATTTCCTTTGGTATTTCTCCCCTTTGTTCTAATGGTCTGCTCTCTAAGAATAGGAATCTATCTTTTAAGAAAGTCACATCTCAACTAACCAGGATCCTTTCTGTATTTAATTCTAAGAAGATATATCCCTTTTGATTATTGGGATAACCTAGAAATGCACATGATGCAGTACGTGATTCAAACTTGTCAGTATTGTTCAGGTTTGTAGCGTGTGCCAGAGATCCAAATACTCTAAGGTTGCCAAAGGTGGGTTCCTTACCATACACTTTCTCAAAAGGTGTTTTATAACCTAGAACCTTAGAGGGGACCATATTCACTATATATGCTGCCATCCTAACACACTCCCCCCAATATTTAATAGGCACTCCAGATTGTATCATAAGACTCCTCAAAATCTGCATAAGGGTACGGTGCTTACGCTCCACTATCCCATTTTGTTGAGGTGTATAGGGACATGTTTCATGGACAATCCCTTTAGTAGACAGAAAAGTTCTCAATTCATGATTAACAAACTCTGACCCATTATCACTTCTAATCCTTTTGACATGCAAATAAAATTATGTAGCTACATAAGTAATGAAATTTCATATGCATTGAACAGATTCATATTTCGACCTCATTAGAAATATCCAAGTGCTTCTAGAAAAATCATCCACAATAGTAAGGAAGTAACGATGGCCTTGGTGTGTGGGAGTCCTATATGGCTCCCATACATCCATGTGTAGCAATTCAAAGCATAAAGTAGATTTAATGCAACTAGATGGAAAAGGAATACATGTCTGTTTAGATTGTATACAAATTTCACATCCTTTATTAAAGCAAACATGTTTGTTCTTTATAATGGTCAAATGTTTCAGAACAGGTAAAGGAGCATGCCCTAATCTTTTGTGTAAAAGCAATATGTCAGCATAACTATGTATATCAGTGCTTAAAGCATTCACAGCACCCACAAGTCTTTTAGGGAAACACATCATATAAAGTCCTTCCTCTAGCTTACCAATCCCCCTCTTCTTGCCACTTGGAAGGTCCTGCACCACACAATGGTCAAGAAAAAATAATATCATGCAGTTCAATTCTTTAGTGAGTCGGGGCACAGAAATGAGGTTGAATTGTAGTTGAGACGCATAAAGAACATTAGTAAGAGAAATTGTGTCAGACAACGTGATACTACCTATATGTGTGACAGGCACTCTAGTGCCATTTGGTATCTTTATTGTTTTAATGTCACTGTCATTAAATCTATAGGAATTAAACAGAGATAGGTCCCCTATGATATGGGTTGTAGCTCCAAATTCTAGGACCCAACGGCTATAATTAGAAGCAAAGTAATTCAAACCTGTATTAGTACCCGTAAGAGCATGTACGATGGCTTTGGAGTCTCGTTTCAGCAGCTCCCTAAGTCGCTTATACTGTTATAGGGTGAGACTTGGTGAGACAGTGTGTGTCACTGGTGGATTTGGGACGCATTTTTCTCCCTTTGTGGCTGGGGCTGTCCTAAATTGATTAGCAGTTGCCTTATGTGAGGTTTTAGGTTGTTTATTGCCTTTATAATCTGGTGGATACCTGACAAGTTCCCAACACATATCCTTGTGATGACCTTTCTTCCCACAATGGGAACATTTGATGCTTCCGTTGGTCCGCCCTCTCCCCCGGCCACGTCCACGACCACGAACTGCCATGGCAACGCCGTCAACAGGGCCACTATAGGCTGAAGTAGCAAGGGATTTTTGAGCCTCATCTTCAGAAATCATAGCAAAGGCCTAATTGACCGAAGGGAGTGGGCTCATTAACAATATTTGACTTCCAGCGCCACTAAAAGAATCATTCAGCCCGAGAAGAAATTGGAGCAATTTCTGATGTTGTACCATATCAGAATAAACCTGAGAAGTGTCGCACTTACAAGACGGAAGGGGAAACAAGGTGGACTGTTCTTCCCAGAGCTCCTTGAGTTTCGTGTAATACTGGGAGACTGAGGTGGCATCTTGACGCAGGTAGCATAACTCACGGTGAAGGGTGAAGAGGCGCGAACCGGAGGTCTTATTGAATTGTTCTTGAAGGTCTTTCCAGGTGTGATGGGCATAATGATGAAAAATAAGACTGTTAGCAAGATCTTTAGAAACGGAGTTGAGGATCCAGGAGAGGACTACGGCATTGCATCGCTCCCATTGCTCGTGAAGCCCTTCATCTTGCTAATCTTTAAGACACGCCCTATCTACGAACTCTAATTTGTGTTTCCCACGAAGGGCAATGTGCATCGCCCGGCTCCAGACGAGATAATTGCCACTGCCAGTCAGAATGTGAGGATGATCGTTATCCCTCGAGTCTCGGATGGGTGGAGATATAAGGGATGGTTGAAACTAAGAGCATCGACGCCAGAAGTAGACGGTTTGGGGTCGGATGCCATAGTGTCACTGGTTTCTGTGGAAACGCGATGAGGAGACTGAATGGAAGAAAGAACGAGGTCGGCGTCCAGAGGGGGTCGAGCGTCGCGAAGGGGATTAGGGCAGGAGGGACAAGACGGTGCAGGCCTTCTTTGGGCCGGATCTTGAAAGAAATCGAGCGGTTCTTAAGAATTAGCCCGATCTATAAGGCTCTGGTACCATCTTGGTTAACCTTACTCTCATATGTGGATGATGGAGCAGCAAGATAACTGCTCTACATTTTCTCAATAAAAGATAGAAATAATCTGTACAACAAATATACACACAGTGGATCATAAATTGATCCTACACTATTTATACTACTATCTACCTAATCAGTATCTATTGGGCCAAAGCCCATCGACATTTAACATAATGGGCCATTAACACAACATTACAATATACACTTATGTTACAATATCCAGACAGCACTTTATCAATTTTCCATAAACTAACGTTTGGAGATAACGGGGATGAATTCTTTTTTTGTTGGCCTGAAATGCGGATAAATTCTTTAAAATTAGGCAAAAGTGCATATTGATCCTTTTATTTTATAGGAAATTATAGGGTTAAAATGTAATTTTATCAATAAATTTTTTTCCGAGGAAAGTTTGGCACAAATAAGTTTTGGAAGGAACAAAAATAACAATAAATAATTTAAAAAGATGTAAATTTATTAAAACCATTAAATTTGACTAAACAACCGTTAAATTATAAGAGAAGAAAACTCTAACAACGTATAGTAAAATTTAATTGTTTTGGGAAATTTACTACTGTTTAAATTGTTTATTAATATTTTTACCTCTTCCAAGATTTATTTGTACCAAATGCCTCTGAAAAAAACTTTATTAGTAAAATTGCACCGTAGTTTTATATAGTATTTTTTATGTCTTCTAATTCTAATGCTGTAAATTTTATGAAAAAAAATTATTGACATTAGAATTATAAATATTACAAAACATTCTCAAATGTGTGATATATTAAATTTAATTTTTTAAATAACAATTATTAACACATAAAATCATCATTCAATATTAACCATGTTAGAATTAGATACTTCCTTCCATCCTATATATAATATACAAATTTTTGAGGTAGTACGTCTTGTTTATAAGATACCCCTAAAGAATATTTAAGATTTTAACCAACTTTGTTTTTCATTCCTACTCCCATTAATTACATATTATATCATTGTATTAATTATCTCTCACACACCTCTTTTCATAGTCATCATTATCTCCCTTTCACTCCCTCCCCATGAATAAGAGTATTTTCAAAAATAAAATAATTTTTCCTCATTTTTTTCCTTTCATAAATTTCAACCAAAAATTTTTTATATACATAATTTAGCTGTTTATATTTTATATATAGGACTAGACTGAGTAATTGAAAATCTAATTTGTAAAATTGAGAAATCAAACAAAATTTTTATATAAAATTAGAAGATTAAATGCATATTTTTATCTTAAAATTATTTTAATTCTTTGTTTTCTAGCTAGAGGTATGAAGCAATTTTTTTTGCCAAAGAGGTATGAAGCAATTATGTTAAAGACATTATTGGATACTAAATATATCAACATCTCCCAACAAAAATTCAAACACCGATTCATCCCCTAGACTCAATTATTGGTGATGAAATTATTTTAATTCTAATTTCACATCCGCACGCAGTTTTGCTCCCAAGTCACACCAGTGGGCCCGTAATGTCGGGTTTGCTAAATCTGGAGTGTGATTTTTCCATAATTCTTTCTTTAATAAGATTTGAAAGTAAAGCAAAATTTCCGGGGATGTGTTTCACGTTTGGATCAAGTCATAAGAGTTTTCGAAGCCTCTTCCTCTTCCTCAGAAAATGCTTTCTTAAATTAAATATTCATTTTATTTAGAAGTACAGATATTAACAGCACGAAGTTATCAAGTCACACTCAACCCACGTAATTTCATTTATAGAATTTTCATATAACTAAATTATAAGGTTTAAATAAAATATTTTAATACTCCATCCTCGAGCCTTGATTTGTTGATTCTTTTTCTTTTTGGCTTTAACTCACACTTTACCTTTTTATACCCGTCCTGCCCTTATTATAAAATGTTTCTAACTAATTTACTTGTACCAATAATTAAAATACAACAGGTAAAATCATTAAATTTATTATAAAATTTAAGTGATTTTTAATATTACCTTTATTAATTATATCAAACTCCAACATCATATCAATTCTTATTTTCTCTCATTATCTTTATTAAATACAGACATATATGAAAAAAATATTTAATGCTTATTAAAACTATAAAAAAAATCTTATAAAAAGATGAAAAATATCTTTTAAAAGACATCTTATATAAGGGACTGGACTAGACTGGACGGAGTAGCCAAAAACACATGCAGTTTCTGTTTATATTTACTTATTCCCAACATATTTTTGTAAACAATAAATAATCAAATTATATCAATATAGTTAAGAAATATAGTTAATATTAATAAAAATGCATGAAATTTATTTTTTTAAAAAATATTCATATAAACTATTTGACATGATGACTGTGTAATTAATAATGCTAATTTTAATAAAAGAAAAAAAAATCAATTCATACATAATATAATAGGTAATTGTTTCATAGAATTAGACTAAAAAATTATTTAAATTATGCTTTGTAGAACGGACTGAAGAGAGTAATTTGTATGGGAGAAAAGAAGGACAAATTACGTATTATCAAGGTTTTTTCTTAATGATAGCATCGTCAAGGTTTTTTTTTTTTTTTTTGCAGAAATATTAACTTCATTTAATATAATCAACAGAAACAAAGTTCAGCATAAATATCCAACACAAAATAAAACATAAAAAAAAGGTCATGACGGAAACATAAATACAATAAACAGAAACAAAGTTCAACATAAATATTCAACACAAAACAAAACATCAAATAGGCCATAACAACCCATCCCAAACAGCATTAGCATCCAAAACCTTAACCCTAATCCAAAGATAAATAACTTTATGTGTCGCCGCCACTGTCGTTGTTGACAAAGAAAACAAAGAAACACCAGGAACAATACCGAAAATAAGGGAAGAGGATTCGAAGAACCACCCCATTTGTTCCATCATTTGATCAAGTTAGAGGGTTAAATTTCTAGTCAATGAATTTGGCTTATGTAGTTCATTAAAATGTGAGAAGTTTTAGGGGCTATTTGGTATGAGGGAAGTGGAGGGGAACTTTTGTAGAGTTGATTTTCTTTTTTTAAAAAAAAAAAAAGTGGGGTTATAAAATTTTAATATATATATATATATATATATATATAAGATAAAAGAGTAAGTAAAATTAATTAAAAATTTTTAACCCCACTTCTTTAATTTTTTAAAATGAAACTCATAAAAATTTCTCCTCATTTCCCTCCAAATCCCTCATATGAAACAAGCCCTTAGGATCTTGGACTCAACAATTAAATTTTTAAATGAAACTCATAAAAATTTCTCCTCGCTCCCCTCCAAATCCCTCATATGAAACATGCCCTTAGGATCTTGAATTCGACAATTAAATAAATCAATTACTAAGTAAAATTTAAATAAATTTAGCTTCTATAAAGATTTATAAAAATTTGCTAAATCATACAACATTCTCTTAAATTTTATGTCATATATATATGACCTCCCTAACTTTCAAAATTTTACAACAAACTTCTATGAATTTTTATATTTATAGAAATAACTCCAAACTATCAATTTTATACCCTTTAAAATTTATTTTTCACACATATAACTCCTTCAACTTTGAGTTGTATACAAATAAATCGTTTAAATTTTAAGACATTTGCATATAAATAATAAACAAAATTAGAGTATTAAAGTTATTTGCATAAATGTACAAGTTCAAGGAGATTTATTGTAAAGCTTCAAACATGATGGAGGTTATTTATGTAAGGCATAAATTTCAAGGGGTGTTACATATAATTTAGCCTATAATTTACACATTTTCAATATGAATCATAGTATTATAATCAAGATCAAATTGTCCTGTCCCACTGGTAATTCAGTGGTGGTCTGACCGATCCGAGCAATAAATGAAATTTAAAAATAAGAGACTCAAAATCATCTTGGCAAGTTGGGCGGATTGAATTTTATATAATTATTTTTACTGAGCTTGAAATTATGTCACTTTGAGTTAAAAGAAAAAAAAATAGTCCACCAAATTTGTACTTAAATAACTTTGTTTTATTGGATTGTATGTGGTTTATGCTTGAATGTTCTACTAATTCGTGAGTTAATGCCGTTTTATATTTTAAGTATCACTTGAATCATGATCAACCAATCTGACTCCAATTGAATCATTAACCCTTGAATCATTAGTTCGACTGGTTGTATTTTAAGTACTTGATATGAACATGCGAGTCATTTTTTTATTAAAAACTGGAACTCATTAATCTAACATAAGATTAGTACAAAGATAATTCAAAAGAGTCACATCTAAAGATCCTTCATCAACCATCGCCTGCTGAAAGAACAAGTGGTGGTTGATCAAAGATGACAAAATACTTACTACTGCTATAACCTAGCTTGGCTAAACAATCCGCTTGAGTGTTTTGATCTCTAGAGATATGGTTAATAAAGACACACCAATCTCTAGATAACCATAATCTGGCCTCATTAATGATCTCCTTAGACAGGTTACTCTCATCACAACCCTTAGTAAGTAAATGAACCGCTTCAATACAATCCGTAAAAAGAATGATATTCGTTAAATTCCTATTCCAGCAAATTTGCAGACCCTAGATGATTGCTATAATCTCAATTATGACAGGTATCACCTGTGTAAGTCTGCACATGTATTCGCATAGCCATCCACCATCATCTATTCTAACAATTCCGGCACTTGCACTTTGACCCGAGCCAAGGACTGATCCATATGTTTTGAGTGTACAAAAGCCCGATCTTTGAATTAGTTGGCCTTCATTCCCACTACTCGATTAAGTATAGAACTTGCAATGATTGCTCAGGTCCATATCCCAACTTGCCCGAAAGAAGCTTGATTGGGTAGTCTGGTAGTTCGATCCCGTTTCATCTCCAAACAGCTTCCTGCATTTGTCCACCCAAATATCCCAACATACGTATTCGAACAAAGCTGCCCATCTGACCTTGCTGGTGAAATTCCTTCCAGCTTCATGGTTGAGGTTCCACTCGATCCACTCCATACCCCGAAAATTAATAAAGTTATTCCACATGACAGGCTTAATTATGGATATCCACCTTTCACAAGCATTCGTACAATCTCGCAGAAGATGCATCAAATCCTCATCCTGATCACATTGATAAGGACAAGTTGCGAGATCAGATAATCCTCTCCTGACTCTGAGTTGCGCTGTATGAACCCTTCCATGTGCCACAAGCCACATAAAAGATTTAATTTTCTCAGGAATTTCCCATTTCCATAGCTTCCTCCAAAAAGTTGAATTTGGCACAGTAGAACCTGCATTCAGAAAATGATAAGCAGAACTAACAGAAAAACAACCATTTGAAGAAGGCTTCCAAAAATACTTGTCTGCTCCTCTCTCATCACAAGGGGGATGTGCGCATATAATTCTATCAACAATGTGAGAGTGGAACCATCTGCCAAGCTTGACTCTATCCTATTCCCCCCAGGGATTAACGTAATCATGGACTCTTTTATTTATGTCCACAAAGGCCTCCCAGCCCGGAATTAGCTTAATTAACGGCTAGTTCACTTCTGACCAGTTATCATACCAAAATGAAGTTGAAGCACCATTGCCGACTTGAACGTCCACCCCCTTCTGAAATTTATCCCACACAGAGCAAATCCCTCTCCAAGTTGAAGATATGTTTCTTCGAGGCACCGGTCCGCTAATATGATCCCATGGGTACTTCCCTCTCAAAACTCAAACCCACAGCTTATCAATATTGTTCATCACATGCCAACAAAGCTTTATAATAAATGCTTCATTTTGTTTTCCCATATCCCGAATCCCCAATCTACCTAATCTCTTATCCTTCGTAATCTGGTCCCAAGAAATAAGATGAAGCTTTCTCTGGTCATCCTGTTTATCCCATAAGAACTTCCTGCTTTCCCGTTCTATATCCTTCAGAATTCCTTTCGGAAGAAGAATTGTCTGCATTTGATAAGAAGGCAAAGCTGACAAGATTGCTTTTATGAGTGTGATTCTACCCGCAAAGCTCAAACAACCCCTTTTCCACATTGAAATCTTTTTAAGAGTTCTCTTCAGAAGGGGCATGAAGGTTATCTTGGAAACTCTCTTGTGAATAAGAGGAATGCCAAGGTATTTCCCCAAATCCCCAGTTAGCCGAACACCCATCTTTCAACTCATCTCATACGCCCTTGAGAATTGAACCTTTCTAGAAAAACATATTCTTGTCTTGTCTTTGTTCATCTTCTGACCTGACATATTACAAAACCTCTGCAAACAATTGATCATAACCTCCACTTGATTATCGGATGCCTCCCCAAATAAAATGAGGTCATCTGCAAAAAAATAAGTGAGAGATTTTAGGTCCATTCCTACTGAACTTAATTGGCACCCACTCTCCTTCTACAATAGCATCTTGGATTATATGATTTAGGCGCTCCATGCATGATGTGAAGATGTAAGGAGAAAGAGGATCCCCTTGTCTAATTCCACGTGAGGATCTAAAATTCCCAGTGGCTTCCCCATTCCATAGCACTTGAAAGGATAGACTTGTAATACATGCCATAATAACCTCACATACTTTCTCTTATACACCCATAGCTCTCAGAGTGTCATAAATGAAAGGCCATTCAAGGCGATCGTATGCCTTCTCCAGATCAACCTTAACCGCCATCCATCCCTTTCTTCCCGCTTTCTTCTTCATAGAGTGTATCACTTCCTGAGCAACAATAACATTATCACTGCTTTGACGACCCATGATGAAACTACATTGGTGTTCTCCAACCACTTTATCCATAATATCACACAGGCGGCAACTCGGGATTTTCATTATGATCTTGTAGCTCACATTGCATAGCGAGATAGGCCTAAAGTCCCTGATTGTCTCCGGATTTTCCAACTTTGGAATTAGGACAATATTTGTACTGTTTATGTCTCTAACACGTTGGGGTTCTTGGAAAGCATTGACCACCAATTTGGTAATATGCTCCTCTATAGTGGACCAGTATTCTTGATAAAATACTGCTTGAATGCCATTCGGTCCCAGAGCCTTGAAAGCTCCAAGATCGAAAATCGCCTCTTTGATTTCTTCCTTGGAGAGATCTGCATTAATCTTTTCTAGCTCTATCGTAGTAAGAACTGGAAAGTGATTCTGTGTAATAATGGGGCAGAAACTAATCAATTCGCTCCGAAAAAAGCTGTCTGTAATAATTGATAGCTATATTCTTTAACAAAGCCTGATCGAATGTCCACACTCCATCATTATTTTTGAGCCCATCAATTCTATTTCGCCTTCTCCTTATCATCACAGTAGTATGGAAGAATTTATTATTTTTGTTCCCCCATTTCAACCAACTGAATATTGATTTCTAGTACCACAGGAGTTCTTCTTGAACAAGAACTTTGTTATATTCTTTCCATATTTCTTTCTTGGTTTGAACTAAATGTTGGTTATCACGTCTAGCCCTCGTTTGTTCAATGCCCTCGATTCTTTGAATAATTTTCCTCTTCTTACCATACAAATTTCCCACCTTGCTAGCATTCAACTGTAAGGAGAAACATGGGATCAAATTTTTTTTGAAAAAAGAGAGCTTTGACATGGAGGTTATATTGAAAATGTGCCAACATGCATTAATTTCTTCAGAAATTTCAGTGATAAATATAAGATAAATGAGGAAGTTGTTTGCGATTTTCAGAACTTGATATCAAGTCTCTTGATATCTTAATTAAAAAATACTACGCATAGTTTTTTTTATGGAGTGGAAGTCAACGTTGACGCCGTTCTTCTTGACATTTTGAAAATTTAAGTAATAGAGGAGAAAGTTAATTTAAAAGCAAGGGCGGTGAAGACTTTCTTTGTTTTCACAAGCGACAATGACTTCTGAAACTCCTGAGAAAATTACCAATATGATAATCACTTACGACTCCAAATAGCGATCATGATCACTCTCCTACTTAATTAGGACCTTGAATAATTTGGTTAAATCGTTCAGTTTCTAATGTTGGAGCTGGATAATTAGTTTACAGAGATTAAAAAAATTAATTAACTTAGTTATTATTTATAAAAAATGTGTGTAATTGGTTTCTCTAAATTATACTCTTTAATAATTTGCATTAGAACTATCCCCCACACCACCACCCCGCCACTGCCATTGCCGTCACTGCCAAACCATTGTCTAATTTGGACAATTCAAATTGAATTGCTTTACTTTTACCTTTTTTTCAGAAAAATATTTTAATGTGTATAAAATATAAAATAAAGATAATATCTTAATTGTTATTTCTTAAATAATGATTTCTATTTAAAATTCATTAGTTAAAAAAATATTAAATCTAGACCATTGAAATTTTATTTGAATTGTATATATCTTACCGTAGAGATGAGCTCTTGATGATCATCATTGCAATGAGTGCTAAAACTGGTTCCTCTATATAAATAGTTACCCAATCAGACAACAATCAAAAGACAGCCTGTGGTTGGTACTTGGTATATGACGGAATCAATTTCCCTGCTCATTCTTGATTGGGCCGTCTAGATGGGATCTGGACGGTCTAAATTTATTTATTTATTTTTTTTTTAATGGGTACAGAATTTAAAATAAAGATAATTTTTTAACTAACAGTTTTTAAAAAGATGATTTTTTTATTTAAAAATCCCCAATTTAAAAAAAATTAAATCTCCATTTAGACTATCTAGAAGGGGGAAGAGCTCTCCCTGCTCATCCAAATGGGTTCCGGTATATGACCACAATCAGACCGAATTCGGTTCAAGCAAAAAAACAGGTGGTTCATGTATATCATGATATAATCCTCATCCAATGCTTAGCAAGGTGGTCTGCACACTTATGCCACATTTTCCTGGTTGCTATGTTTGGAACTGTCCACGTTATAATTTGGTAGTTGGTGCCACTTGCTAGCATTTATTTGGTTTGGAGATGCTTCTTGGGTATTAATTATCTAGCAAGAACCAACACATGTAGATAATATACGTTATTGCACCATATTTTCAAAAAAAATAAAAAATATAAAAAACGTCATACAAAATTAAGTAGTTGTTTCCCTGAGGAAAATTGTTCTTTAAAGCTTTAATTTTCCCAAATTATGCAAAAGTTTGCGGTCTTGTGATGTTTAGTAATCCGCTATATCCCAAAAAAATTAAGTTGTTATCTGGATTAACGTAGTTTAAGTGATTTAATACAGTAGAATATAAATATATAAGAAAAATTTTATCTCATAAAATGAAAAATAACCTTTTTGTTGGTGAAAAGAAGGCAAAAGCCTAGGCAATTACACCACTACACTTCTCTGGAATGCGATTCCTGTAGGGTCATCACTTAGGATCTTCCACTTCTATAGGGGTGATTGCCAGAAAGTACAGTGATTTGGCGTATAGTAACACATGGCAGCCAATCTATTAGCACAACGGTTACTCTCTCTGTAAATATGTTTGATGCTAACTTGCCAATCCTTCCTTATCATATGCATAATCTTGTTCGAGAGGAAGTAGCAGCCTTGAATACTCTAGTCCTTGTTAAGTTCTCTCGCCACTTGATCAGCATTGCATTCAACCTCAATCTTTCTGAAAGCCAAATCCTAACATAATTTGAGCCCTTCCAGTATTCCCCAAGCTTCTACAGTTCTTCTATTGCATTTCTTAATTCTATAAGAGAAACCTCCAAGCCATTCTCCACAGTCTCCTCTTACTACTCCCCCACAACCAGAGACATTGTGATATGAAGTCATGCCATCCACATTTAATTTACACCACCTGATTTCTGGGGTTTTTCGTGAGACCCAAATAACCTCTTGCTTCTGATTCTATGCTTTATTGCAATCCCACTTGCATGCATAATTGTTTAGATATTGATTTATAGTACTGCCTGGTACCCACGATGGCTGGAGATTGTTTTCATGAAGGGCCTGATTTCTCCTCCTCTAATTGAACAAGCAACCAACGGCAAATAGCTCTGGTCATGTATGGCCGTCCTCCCCTATATCTCTTCTATTGAAATTATATTCAAACCAAGCTTTTTCTTGAAGCACAAATAAGGCTTTACTTTTATGACTCGGCACTAGTTGCCTCCATGTTGAAAGTGCTTGAGGACAATCTCAAAGTGCATGAAGTTGGTCCTCACACCCCTGTTGGCAGATTGCACATCTTGTGTCCCCTGAACCCCAGCGACTTGTTCGGTCTTTAGTGGCCAGGCGCCCATGATTTGCTTACCATAGAAAGACTCGTACTCTTTCTAATACCTTTAATTCCACATGGTCTTCCATACAGATGTCCCTGTGCCTCAAGTTCTCCCTGTAACCACTGATATCCGCTCGTTGTCATGAACTACACATTAGCTGTCAATGACCAGAGGAGCGTATCTTCATCGGACTTGTTATAGGGGATAGGGGATCCCTCTATTGCATTTAATATTTGAGTTGGAAGAATATGAGCTAATGGCTGAGTGTTCCAACTGACTTGTACTGTTGTCGACTAAGCTACTCACTATAGGGTGTTGTCTATTTCCTCCCCTATGGTACCAAGGCTATGAGTGGTGGATAATCACCTAACCAATGATTAAGCCATACATAAGTGTTCTGGCCATTCCTGGGTTCCATCTTCGTGACTTCTTCAAAACTCCCCCAAATTCTACCAATTTCTTTCCACAATTCCTAGTCTTCTTTTTTCACCAGTGGCTCCTCTCCTCTAAGCACTCCTTAGTCGTATTTGCCTTGCAAGGCCTGAACCCAGAGATTATTTGGCTCCTTTTGCATTCTCCAAATTATTTTCATTAAAAATGCATCATTCATTGTTTCCATGGACTTTATCGCCACTCCTCCTACTATTTTGGACTTACACATTGTCTGCCATCCTATTGCATGCCATTTTCGACTCGCTCCCTGCTCACCCCAGGAAAAACTTGGTTGTTCCTTCTATATGCTCTCTATGACTCCTTTAGGAATAGAGTCATGTTGCATGAGATGAGTTGCCATTGAACTCGTAACCGATTTCACCAATGTCATTCTTCTAGTATGAGAAAGGCTCGCCGCCTTCCACTCGTTGTGCCTGTTTTTAACCTTTTCCACTATCACTCCAAACTTCTCTTTACTCTTCCTTGGGAAGGAAATGTTTGCGCCTAAGTAATGTCCCAACTCCTCAGCCTGATTAAAGTTGCTTATTCTGCATATTTCTCTTTTCTATTAGAGCAGTACATTGGGGGAAAAGAGAATTTGTGTTTTTTCTTTATTGACTTTATGGCCGAACATGTCAATATATTCTTGCAAACAATGCATGATTAAATTGATTTGAGAAATGTCCGCCTCTGCAAAAAGAACAAGATCATCAGGAAACATCATATATGTAATTATGAGACCATTTCGGCTGGCTCTTATTCGTTTCCATTTTTTCTCTCTCACTCTATCAAAAATAATGTGTGATTTTTTCCATACAAGCACAAATAAGTAATGGGATAGGGGGTTTCCTTTTTCGTAGACCTTGAGATAGATGAAACTCATCTAATTTTTCTCTATGCCAGAGGATTTTGGTTGTAGTAGATGTCACACAACTCATGATTCTAGCACTCATATCATCAGGACACTTAAGTTCTCTTAAAACCTTCTCTATGTAGTTCCAACTAATTTTGTCATAGGCCTTTTCAATATCAATTTTGATGGCCATGAATCCTTTTTTTCCCCTCTCTTTCTCCTCATTAAATGAACTAGCTCTTTGCAATAATAATATTGTCTTGGATGTTGCGTCCAAGGACGAAACTGACTTGGTATGGAGATACAATAGTAAGCATGATCTTTTTCAATCTTTTAACAATGACCTTGGAAAGGCATTTATAGATAACATTGCTAAAAGAAATGGGCCTCAACTGATTTACACGTTTAGGGTTATCAACCTTTGGTATAAGGGTGATCCGAGTTTGGTTCATTTCTTGAATGGCCTGGGCATTGTACCACATATTTCTCACCACTGAGCACACGCTATCTCCCATAATTCCTAGTTCCTTTAGAAGAAGATAGCTAGATAACCATCCTCTCCTGGTGCTTTCAGACCACGGATGAAGCATAGGGCTTCCTTGATCTCTTCTTGAGTAATATCCTTGCAGATTGTGTCCCATTCTGTCATTTGGGTATTAGGCCATGAGTGATCTGTTTGTATCGATTCCTAATAAAATATTTCTTCCTGAAACAGACTTTGGAATAACTCATTAACCAGCTCTCCAACTTTGATTTTACCTTCTCCCTACTCACCCTCATTATTTTTAAGAGCGGTAACCTAGTTCCTAGATCATCGGATCTTGGTTTTAGTACAGTAGTACAAGGTATTCCTATCTCCATCAAACATCCATTTTGTTCTCACTTTTTGAAACCACAAAACTTCTTAGTTGAGAATTTCACTCAGTTCTAAGTGTAACACCCCAAAATTATGATTGCAAAAGTGAGTGTGATTATCGTTAAATCGACACTTTTGGAGAATACGATATGAGATGTGATTTGTATATATTGTGATTCATACCCAAACCCTATATTTGAGTTTAGTTATGGACTAATATCTAAATTGAATGAAAATAAAGGGGAGGACGTATGCATGGTGTAAATGAATGATAAAATGAATTTGGTGGTGATTCAGGAGGAATTACTGTAATCAGGGGTAAAACGGTAAAGTTATCAACCAATTGATCGGTTACCGAAGAGGAAGCTCATTGGTAACTCAAAGATCAATGGTTGTGATTGATTGTTATGAGATTAAATGAGTGGAATCCCATGTGTTGTGTTCATGTAAACTCATGAAGGTGAAACAAAATTGTGACAAGTGGCACAATGTGAGTCCTTGGATTGGTTAAAGTGTCAAAATGCCTTTCCTCTCTCCTCTCTTCTCTTTAGGTCGGTTTGGGCACCCAAAAAATTGACTTTCCTCATCTTCATCATCATCTCTCATCTCCATGGACGTCCCAAAGCTTGGGAGGAAAGAGAAAGTTTGAGGTGAGTTTTTATCTTGCTTGGTGACCTCTTTAACTCAAACACTCTTCTTTAATGTTGTTCATAGTGATGAGAGCTTCATCCCTATGATTTTAGATTCTTGATTGGAGGTGTTTGATAGCTTGAGGAAAAGTGAAAAGATGAAGAATCAAGGAATTTGTTTGGGAAAGAGGAAGAGGTGATTATTTGATGACTTTTGACCTAACTATTATGGTTATTGGTTGAGTATTGTGAATTTTGGTTTTTGCCTTGATTTTGGTGGAATTGTGAAATGCATGAATTGTCATGTGTTTTGTGTTGAAAATGGTGTTTTGTTGTGTAATTTGGTCATTGGAATTGGTTTGGCATTGGAAATAGAAAAGTTGCAATATTAGAGGTTTAAATGTGAAATTGTGTGACATGTTGAGATTACTATAAAACATGTCAATATAAATTGAATTTTGTTGTTTTAGTGTTTACAATGGATTCCTTGTAAAAATTTGTGTGGAAATGGTGTTTGGTATGAAATTAGGATCAATGGAAGCAAATATGCCAAAACTGGAAATGCTGCCATTGAAAGTCTATTATGGGCAGTCTGTTTGTGTTGGCGTTTTGAATAGGCAAATAATGTCAGGAAATTATGAAACTTTCCAATCTTAAATTTCACATGCCAAGCTTCAAAATGGATATATAATTTGTGCCATTTCGTTTTGTCTTCTGTGAGTTATAACTGTCCAAAGTCTGAGATTGAAAATGGAATCTGTTTTGGGGCAGTATTGAGTTTTGGGTGATTCTGTATTTTTTTTGGTGATTTCCAGTAATGGAACATATTTTTCCTATGAAAAGAACTTAAATACCTTTCATTTGGCTTTATAATAACCTCATTTTGATTTTTTTGGAATTAGTTATGATTTTTGGAAGTTCAACCAAGAAACAGGATTTTCTTGGCCACGGCCAGAAGGATTCTGGGCCGTGGCCCAAATGTTTCTGACCACTTTTTGGCCGCGGGCAGTGGATTTGTAGGCCACGGCCAACCCTAAAAAATCAGCATTTTGGACTTTTAAAAGGTGATCTTTGGTCAAGTGTTTCCCAATCTTTTAGGCATATGTTTGGGCTTATAGTAGCTACCTAAAGGTCTTAAATGATAACTAACTTTCATATTTGGAAGTTGAGGAATTAGAAAAGGGAATAACCCTATGTCCTTGATTTGATTGTCAGGATTTGGTATTTGCCCTAATCGTGATTTATTTGTGCCGGAGCACACGTGGAAAGAATAAGGTAGTGACTCCTTCTCTTATACTATGTATGATACATTGTATGTTTGATTTAGCATTGTATTGTGAAAGCCAAAGTGGCTATGTGATTGCCAGAAAGGCAATGTGATTTGTGCAAGCTAGAGCGGCTATGTAGGTGCCAGAGAGGCAATATGAAAGCCAGAGTGGCTTTGTGCATTGTCAGAGAGGCAATGCAATATGTGTATGCCAGTGAGACAACATGTATTTGTGACAGCTTGTGGGCTGTGGTTGTACTGCTTCATTGTATGATGTTTTTCTTGTATGCTATGTGATTATATGTGGTATGAGTGATTTGTTACTACTGGGATTCTTTTGAATCTCATTCTTTCCATTGACTAATCTTTCAGACAGGGCAAGCGATTTGAGAAGAAGCAAGTAACCAAGGGCGGGTTAAGTTTCTGGTTAGGAGCATTAGTTAGTAGTTGGTTATCATAGATTGAAAGTGCTGTATAATTTGTATTCGTCTTTGGATTTGGGATGTGTATTTGGATATATATCAAGGATGATATTGTGTAATCCCCTAAATGGGAATTTGTATACTCTTTAAAGAACATATGGAACCCAGGATTTGTCGGGGATTGTGTTGTGCACTCTGATATATTTGAATGTGATCATCTTCATGAGGTAATTGAATTCGAAATGCGAATATGAGACCAGGTGTATTAGATTTTAAAAGATGTTTTTTTTGAAAACCCTATTGTAAAGATGGGATTTTAAATGCATTTTGAATTTCCATTGGTCTTTAATGTGTCATAATCACATATTTCGAATGATAATTACGAAGAGGGTTACACTGAGTTTAGTTGAAACTCTAAGGGCCTTTTTGGTACCATATAATTGAGCCCATGGATATGGAATTGGAAGCCAATTCCATGCCTTGAGTATGTTTGGTATGATGAAATTTGAAAAAATTCCATTTCCATATCCATCGAAACACATGGAAATGGCTTCCATGCTGGGACCCCAAGATTTCAAATTCCATGCTACTATTTCCATTTTAAACCTCTCCTTTCCCTTTCAAATTGTCATGACCACGCCACCATCCCCAGCTTCCTTCCAATGCCGACAAGATCCTCCGACGGCTTGTGCTCGTAAATCTAACAGCAACAGCAAGTGCCCACCAAGCAGTGGCGACATTTCCACTTAGCTTCGGCTTCGTCTTCTTTCACTTCTTCAATGGGGTTATGCGACAACACCCATGTTTTCTTCCTCTTCTTTAGATATCCGGCGATGGTGATGAGATCCACACCTACTTGATTATCTTTACCTCCTTCACAGATATGTTGCAAACTCTGAAGCTTATCAGATTTTTTTTTCGTGACTTGTGTTCGAAATCTTCCTTCACAGATTTCGCGGATCATCCTCTCTATCTTCCTGGTCGAAGATTGGCTATGGCCGGAAAAAATGTTCTTTTTCTTTTTGTTATTTCTTCCCGTCAAGCGCGATGCTTGTTCATTGGTTGAGTCCAGCTGATTGTTCATATGTTTAAGACATTGTAGAGATAATTTTCTAAGTTTGATGTCTAAACAAATGTTCTCCTGATCGAGTTCGAAATCTCTAGCAAGGTTGCTGTGATTTTGGTGGCTGTGGCGGTTTGAAATCAATTGCCTCCATCAATGGAGGTTGAGTTTCGAAAGGCAATGAAGATGGGTTCATTGCTATTATTTTGGGAACATTTTTTGTTTTTTAATTAGAAGGGTGTTTTGGTCTTTTTATGTAAAAAGTAGGTCTCATTTTCAAGACATATCAAACATACTCTTAAACCTCCATTTCCATATCTATTTTCATCAAAATTGATTATGCGTACCAAATGGGCCATAAAGTTTCCAAATTCTGGTTAGGTCCCTCTTGCAATTTCATGTGCAATTTCATGTGCACACCCTCAATCCTCCTTATTAAAGCTTCTTTATTTTTTCCAATAAGCCCAAAGGAATTGATCCCTAGACAAACGAAAAATAACTTTTTATTTAATGATTGTGAGTGCTTCCTAGACAAGCACTTAGCAATAAACCACGTCAAGCTTAAACATCGACTTACAAACACCATATAGAGACGTAGATGCATGCAGTGCTTAGCTGCGACAACTGACCCTTATAATTTACTTCAATTTTAAATTAGGTCTCTTTAGTTCCTTTTATTTGAATTGAGCCATTATATTTGAATTAGTTATAAGCATTCATCCTAGAGTATAGAATTTGTTAACTTAATTTATAGAATTTTTTTAACTTTATAAAATTTCTTTTGTTTCATTTAACATACTTACATTTCTATAATTGAAATTTCATGAAGTCTATAAATTAAAATTACCTGATTAAATAATAAAAGTTCAATTCAAATAAAATAAACTACATAGACATGATTCAAAATTGAGGTAAATTATAAAGATCCGGGGATTACTTTTTCCATTTTTTTGACACAAGTGAGAAAGCTCCCTTGACAATTTGTTTTTGTAAATTGTGATTTGTCACTGTGCATGTAGGAATTTCAATTTACTTTACAAAATAGTATTATCTTTGTTTTTTCCCCCTCATAAGACAAGGCGGGTTGGCTTGCTTGGCAGACCAATTCATCATTGATGGATTATGTTGATAAAACTCTAGCCCACAAATAATGGGCTCCTCACTCGCCTACCAATCCATTTTTTAAGGCAGAAACCAATCCATTTTTAATTTTCTATGTTGAGAATGTTACAACCTATGCTAATGATACGAGTTCAGATGATCAATTAAATAGTGCAAGTGTACATTGTCGTAATCAAGTAATATAGAAGTAAGTAAAGTATCGTTTCTACGAGGATTGAGCACTAAGTACCAAAATAGGTAATTTTAATTCTATTTAGTCGATCGATCAGTTGGTGATTGAGAGTACAAAATAAAATAAAGATAATTAAATATGAATGCAAATGATATGAAAGCAAATATGAGAAAAAGCCCTAGGAATTAGATTTCATTTAACAAATTCCGGATTGAATCACTTATCTATTTTAGCCCAATTTATTCTACATGATTAATAGTCGAGTTTCCCTAATTTAATTACTAACCTCTTCCAAGGTCAAGCAATTCTATAATCAATTGCTAATCCAATATATTCCTATATGAATTTAAGCAATTAATTATGCATTAAAATTTATGGAACTCAGTAAGACTACACAACTCATATGAATATATTCATATTTCATATGCAAGTCATGGTTTTAATTATAGGGTCTACACACATGTATCTCTTTCCGGTCTCAACATGCATATTGAAATCATTCAAAAGATGGCCAGTCAATCAAAAGCATTAAGAATAATAATTAAAACTCAATCATGGAGGAGAAATTCAAACTAGATTTAATAAGTTAAGATTCAATCCGTCATTAGTACGCTACGTCATCACCCTAGGAAAATAAAAGTTTAGCACATGATGAAATTAAAAAAAAAACTAAAATAAATTGACATTATATAAAACTAGAATGAAATCCTCAGAAATACTGCATAAACTTGAATATTAAATTCTCAAACATAAATATACAACCAAAAGATGCATGAAAAATGAAGAAATCAAGCCGTCCATTTATGAGGTAAAACCTTCCATGTAGGCGGCATGCAAAGTGTAATACAATCCTAAACTTTCCAAGATAGAGGCATGCAAAAAGTAATACAATCATAAGCCTTCCAAGATGGAGGCATGCAATACATTAAATTAAATCTAAAAAACAACACAAAGAACTCAGAAATGTCAGAGAAAGATCTCTCCCGGTCAGAGAAGGACCTCTCCCTGTCGGAGAAGGAAACCTCTGCTTCTCTTCCTCTCCTCCTCCTTTGAGCTTGGCATTGATCTCTATTTACAGGAGAAAAAAACGTGTGCTACAGTACTGCTACAGTGATCTGCGCGGGTGCTACAGTGCCCTGGCGGCTGCTATAGTGCTTTTATTTTTTTATTTTTATTATTATTATTATTATTAAATGCTGTTTATTTCAAAAAAAAATATTTATTTATCAATCACACCCAAATTTATTATATTAAACGCAAATATCGTCCATAAAATCATTATATAAGGGAAAATAAATATGAAAATATTTTACTTATCAGCTAATATATATAGGCTTTGTACCCATTGTCTGTGTGTTCAGCGGTAAGGACCGCACCTTCTCATCAATAGAGAGAAGGTTCGATCCCCGTCGCGGTGTTTGGAGAGGCATTTTAGCTCCTTGATGCCTAAGTAAATACATAAGGGTAATTGATGGCTCGCCCTGCTTAATATTGATATGACCTAGGAGAAAAGGAAATTTCGCTCTACCCTTAAATCGTGGGTGAGCCCTACCCCTTTCCTAAAATTTGATTATAAATATATATATAGGCTTTGTAGTGTTGTTTTTTTTCTTTTGACATATACGAGGATCTCAAAATGATTCATTAAAATGACTTATAGGGACTGTTTGGTTTTTATTTTCAAAACAATTTTTTGATTTTGAGAAAGGAAAAACCGTATTTGAAAACGGTGCACTCTTGCTTTGAGCTCAGACTAATTGATTACTTAGATACCTAGCTCAGTTGAGAAGGTCAGGGTTAGGAAAAGGTGCTGGATATTCTCATTTCTTGAGTTCGGACTAGTAGGTTATTCGGATACCTAGTTTAGTTGAAAAGGCTAGGGTCTAGAAAAAACACCGGATATCGAGTGATGTCCCCATTTACTAAAAAAAAATTAAGAATAAAAAACGCTCTTAATTTCTCTGAAGTTTTTAGGAACTATTTTATAATTAACCTTTTTGTTGCAATTAATATTCAGTAAGAAATTTCATTAAAATTAGTTGTGAAATTAAAGTTATTACTAGTTATTATTTCAATTTTTTTTATATTAAGGGCGTTTAAGTAATTTTGTAATAACATTTAATCCTATACTAGTCCGACTTCATAGGGACCAGATCATTTAAGAATCTTGAATTGATGAGTTGAGATTGACATATTCAATGGGATTTGTCCGTCTTTTTCGCTTGCCTTGGTAACTTTATTCCACATACCTCCATGTTTTTCCTTTCTATTTCACACTAAACATCTTTGCACAAAAACTGGTAGTTGACTCACACAAATCCGCGTTTCAGCCTACCCTATAAACTGGGGAAAATGGAAAATCGTTAGCAAAGAAAAGGCAACGCTTGATGAAACTTTAATTTATTAATTCCCAAACTACCCTTATGAGGTTTTCCACTGCTTTCAGTGCTCATCATCGAATGCTCATAGTAAAAGACGAGATCTATACCTTTTAAATATAATTTTAAAAATCCAAATTTAAAAATTTTAATCTATAATTTTTTAAATAATAAATTTACTTTTTTTGAGAATTAATAGTTATAAAATTACTTTTATTTTAAATTTTACATATATTACAACAAAACGTTACCTAAAATATATAAATTTAATTAATTTAATGAGAAAATCCCTGAAAAATAACTTTAAAATATTAAAGAACAAAAATGTGTTCTAAATATTTATAATGTTAGAGAGGCATGAGGGTCTAGTTTGTCTGTTTTAAAATTAAATAAAAATGACATAAATGTCCCTCTGAGTTTAAAAATGTGCTCCCCCTTTTTTTTTAATAAAGGTTTATATGTTCAGATAAGGTTTTAATAAGTTCTCATAAGATTTTCACAAATTTCAATTAAAGAATCATCACTTGCTACAATGGCAAGGTATTGATTTCTGTCACGCCCTTACCATGTTTTAACCTTTTTTCAGAGTATTCACAGAAAACGATCTGCAGTTCGGTGGGCAACATAGGATTAACATGAATATACTGATAATATGTACATAATTACATAATTTCCCCTGAGGGGTTCGTACTTGATAAATTCAAATAATGTAGCCGCACAAGGCTACTAGGGTATCTAAACCCATCCCAGTAAAACGGAGACTTCTTCCTATCTTCGTTCTACTACTGTAATCTCCTCGTACGGTACTTTGCATTATTGTTTGCATATCTTCTGTTGTCTCCTGTCTAAATTGTTGGTAGGGGAGGGTGAGATTCGAAAGAATCTCAGTAGGAAATAGATACCATAATGCATGCATGATTGATGCTATGTGTATGACATGTTAGCTTTATCTAGATGTATGCCCCATAATGACTTTTCTACATGCTCAATGTTTTATGTAACAAAACTATGGCCACAGCAAAACAGAAACAGAGCTTCATTTATTCAAATATGCTTTACAAAATCAAGTAAAGCAATCACATACATCACTACACAAGCAAAGATATCAAATACATGCAAGTAAGGTAAGTCCCCTACCTCCAGTCTTTTCTCCTCGATTTGCATGCCAGCAACTCAGGGCTTCACATTTGATCCTACAATGTCAAATGTACTATTTAGGCACTTCCATAGTGTTTCTGGGGGTTATATGAGGCTATATTGAAAATTTACTAAAATACCCCCGGGGACTCGGCCCCATCATAATCGGTCCGACTGTACTTTTCTTGAAA
This sequence comes from Inga leiocalycina, assembly GCA_963242795.1. Lineage (NCBI taxonomy): Eukaryota > Viridiplantae > Streptophyta > Magnoliopsida > Fabales > Fabaceae > Inga > Inga leiocalycina. Next base: position 64,889,436 of record OY725320.1, read on the forward strand.
TTCTAACATGGGCTATCCTAACATATTTTCGCCCAAGGAATCCATTTCCAGACTTAGAATTACCAAATTCATTGCCAAAAGATGAAATTGCCCTTGGCAGCCCTTATTTGAGTGTTTTAGGGGCATTTTCGTAATTATGCTTTTTCGGCCTTTTCCGAAAAAGTGCCCAACTATAACCCCACCTAATGTTTGCTCCTAAACTCAATGGAATCATCAAATCATTAAAAATCCAACTCTAAGATCCATTTACAGCCCTGGCTGAATTATATGGGTTTTCCAGGGAAAATTGGGGTTTTTCGGTTTCGGCTCCGCAGATGTGTTTCTTTCTACTCTTAACCATTTTATTAACCATTACATTGGGTTAGAACTACCATTTAGTATCAATTTAGGTAGCATAGCACCTAGGCCAACCCATTTCCATAAATTAAAACCAACGGCAATCCGGCGAAATTTCACCGATTAAATTGTCCACAGCAGTTAGAATAGTCAATATACGAAGGTTTGAAAGTTACCTCAAGCTCTCACTTGATTTTCCTTGACTTGGCTGAACTCTAGCTCACTTCAACAAGCAAATTTGAGAGTCCAACCCTTGAATCACATAGAAGAATAGCTTAGGAGCGGAGTTATATGCATTAGGAACCGATTTACTGAAGAAATCACTTACCTTTGTAAACTTTTTCCTCCCCTTTTCTCTCTCTAAAATTTCACACTTCCACTCTCTATGTTCAACTGGTTCACGTCAGAAATGGGGCTGAAGAAGGAGGAGGATGATTATAATAATATATCCAATTTAATTAATTAATTTTCCCAATTTTCGGATTTTTACAAAATTTGGGCAGATTTCTGCCCAAATTTTGAAAAATCATAACTAATTCTAGAAAAATCGAATTGGAGTGATTTTAAAGCCTATAGAACCCTTATTGAGTCTAGTTTCAAGAAAAAATATAGAATTTTGCTAGATAGAATCACAAAATTCCCAGAATTTCAATCTTTGCATACTGTTCCAGAAATTTCACAGTTTTTCTGTGCTAACTTCAAAAATTCATATCGTTTTGTATATAGGTCTAATTGAGTCAGACGACCTATCAAATTAAAGCTTAGGATGTCTACTTTCTTCTTATAAAATTTCATAATTTTTGCTCATCATTTGTTCATTTAAAATCACATGACAAGCTTACTACCTCATAAGCAATTTCACCGAAAGCATAATCACTTTTTTCAAAATTAACCATTTTATTTTCTTTAATGCCCCAAAGATATAAGGAATATTAGAAAATATATTTGGGATATCTACTAAATCAGGGCTTAGTAGTCCACTCAATTTAGGCTTATTCCCAAGCTTTCAATCCCAAAATTCGGGGTATTACAATTTTCACTTATGATAAAGGTTTAACAAGTTCAACTAAGATTTTCACAATTCTAATTCAAAAATCACCACTTGATGATAAAACATTAATTCCCACTTTTGATAAAATCTTGTCAAAACTTCTTAAAACCTTTTATGAACTTGAGAAATTCTTATCAGAAGTAGTAATTAATACTTTGTCATTATAGCAGGTGGTGAATTTTGAATTGGAATTTATGAAAATCTTATCAGAATTTGTTAAAACCTTATCTAAACTTATGAAACTTTTATCAGAAATAGAAATCAATATCTTAAAATTGTAGCAAGTGGTGATTTTTGAATTGAAATTTGTGAAAATCTTATCAAAACTTATTAAAATCTTATATGAACTTGTAAAACTCTTATCAAAAGTGGGAATCAATACATTGCCATTATATTGTAGCAAGTGGTGACTTTTGAATTGAAATTTGTGAAAATCTTATAAGAACTTGTTAAATATTAAACCTTTATGAAAAATGGGAGCACATTTTTTAAACTTAGAGGGATGTTTCTGTCATTTCTATTTAATTTTAAAAAGAACAAATCAGACCCTCATACCTTTATGGCATTTTGAATTTTCGTAACGTCTTTTTGTTCTTTAGCATTTTGAAAGTTCTTTTTCAAAAAGTTCCCATAACTTCATTCCTGACCGCCAAAAATAAATCCAAACGGTTTTACATGGGTGATACGTACACAATGCTCATCAAAACAATGAGCACAAAATGTGCTCAGACGGTCGTTGCAGTAACTCTCAAGCAGTCCAAGGAAGTTTTGGTGATTCCGAGGGCATTTTGGAGATTACAAACAAAAGGTAACCGCCACGTTTGAGCATGCTCTCAAGGACCCTCCCTTCTTCCCAGGCATTCAATTTTGAATCTACATATTCTATTGAAAAGAATCTTCAAACAGATCAAAGAATCAACAATAAACCAGCAAGCGAACTGAGAAGTAAGTTATCTTCTTCCCCAAGAAAAAATAGTTATCTTCTCATGAATTTACCGTTTGCCTTGATTAGGATATATATACGCTTACGTGTTGATCGAATTGGGCTTTTCTTGATGATTCCCTTGTTCGTTTTCTTGTGATTCAAGAGTAATTTTCTCTTCTCCCCTGTTTGGCTGCCAAGAAAATTTCGGAAACCGTTGGACAACTGAATCTGAGTGATATTTTGAAAATGTTTCGTTGTTAGCGAGCAGATTAGTTGTTGATTCTTGTTTGGTTACCCAGAAAATTGTTGGAAATCAGTCGAACGAATCTAAATTTTCCTTTTAGAGAATCTCTATTTCATTACTGACGATAAATTTAGGTTTTAAACTTTGCAGAGAATAATACAATGGACTGCGATTTTCTCAGAAGAAACCAGAGATCTAAGAGGGATTGCATGAAGCAGATATTGCAGATCATGTTGCTTATTGTTTGTTTGTGGCTGCTATATCAGATTCAAACAGAAAGATTTGGTGGGAAAATCACAATTTCTGAAGAATATAAGATTGTATTGTTGGGGCGTAAAGTGATTCCATCATCATCGTCATGGTTGAATCAGATCCCTCATTTTGTAGCAGAATCTGAAAATGGGACTGATGACGAAAAATCAACAAGAAGCGAGTCAGACTCAGATCAGAAAGTGCAAGAAATTAATGATCATGATAGTAAGTACTCAAAGAATATTAATGTGCAGATCAATGAAGATGATGAGAAGGAGGATGAAACAGATAGATTTTACAGGTTTCAGGATGAAAATGGAGTTCCACCTGAAGAAGATAAGGAAACAGAGCTTTTATCATGTTAACGGTTCAGGTTTTGTTAGTTTTAGAAAGGAAATAATAATAACAACTAGACTTGGAGAAATGAATAGTGCTCACGAATCAGTCATATTTTGCTGGATATGTTTAATGAGTAATTCTCAAAGTATTATAACTCAGTGTGATACTTTAGGAATCAGTGTTGGGCATTCTTCAGTTTTTTTAAGATGATTACTATTGAACTGTTTCTCATCATTGATGTAAACAAGAGCTGATTATAAAAAACAAATGAGCAATATTGTTTATAATTAACTTGAAACACCCCCCCCCCAAAATTTCAGTCATAGGCAATTGGAGGTGGAGGCAAGGGTATATGGGTGCCATAGCCTGCCCCTTATGTTTTCCATATTTTTATTATTATTATTATTATTATTATTATTATTATTATTATTACTATTATCACATTTTTGCCCTACAAAAGATGTGTAAATTTTGTCGGAAAAATTAATATGCAAATTATTATAATTCCACCTTAATTTTAATTAGGTCATCTTAGTTTTTTTATTGGGTCTTTAGTTCCTTATAATTTCCTCAATTATATGTATCGGTGATATTTATAATTTATAATTTGTAAGAGAAACGGTGTTAGTAGTTGATGACGTGGCCCTCACTTGGTATATATTGGGGGTTATAATTCGCCACATGGATATAAATAAAATCAAAATCAACCAAATTAGATTACAAATTATAATTCGCCCTCACTTTTTTATTTTTATGTTGATAATAAATAAATTGTATTCCGTCATTTTACTTTTTAAGAACCTCTTTTATATGAACATCATATGAGCTAATGGTTATAATTGAAGAAACTATAAGGACCTAATAAAAATTATGCAAACCAAGTTAAAAATCAAGTGAAATAATAGTGAGTCAGTATTAATTTTCCAATTTTTTATTATATATACTTTTTAAGCCTGGCCGTCATTATATAACTTAGCCCTGGCTTCTTCACTTTTTGCTCTCACTTCATGCACGAAGTAAAAACTAGTCATTTGGTCTATCTATTTTTAACTTAGTTGTGACTCAATCCTTTAAGTTGAACTCACCGCACTTGATTTCTAAACTTTAGTCCATTTAACAAATCAGTACTTACAGTTAGTTAATTAAGCTGGAAGTTAAACAATGTTAACTCTAAGTCGTTAGTCACCTACCAGATAGGGATGATACTTCCTAGCTTTTGAGATTCTTCATTGGCCTCATTTTCCTTCTTCTTCATCTGGCCTTCTTGAGACAATCGCTGATGAAGATGATGGCAAGAAGTTAACACCATTGGACCCCCAGCTTGATTTACTTATGGCAGACCTGTTAGATGCACCAAAGTTTAAGAATTGAGTTGCAACGAGTTAAACTTAAGGGATTAAGTTATAATAGAATTAAGGGTTGAAGGACCAAATGACTATTTTTTCCAAAAATAAAGTTCATCAACATTTAGGGCTTGTTTGGTCTGAGGGGAGGGGAGGGAAAGTGAGCGAAGGGAAAATTTTTTTGAGTTGAATTTAAAAAAATTAGAAAAATGGGGTTAAAAATTTTTAATTAAATTTTCTTATTCTTTTATCTTATATATTCTCTTTATTAAAATTTTATTACCCCACTTCTTCAATCTTTTAAAATTCAACTCATAAAAATTTTCCCTCCCCTCCTTTCCCCTCCAAATCCCTCAAACCAAACAGACCTTTAGTTTTATTGAAGAGAATGATGAGAATGTGTGTAACCCCCTTCGTAATTATCATTCAAAATACGTAATTATGAAAAATTTGATACCATAGGAAATTCAAAATGCATTTAAAATCCCATCTTTACAATAGGGTTTTTAAAAAACAACTTTTAAAATCTAATACACCTGGTCTCATATTCACATTTTGAATACAATTACGTCACGGAGATAAATCACATTCAAAATATATCATAATGCACAATACAATCCCCGGCAAACCCTAGGTTCCATATATTCTTTAAAGAGTATACAAATTCCCATTTAGGGAATTACATAATATCATCCTTGATATATATCCAAATACACATCCTGTAATATCCCAATTTTTGATTAAGGGCTAATCATAATTATTGTGGATAATTATGAATTTAATTGGAATTATTATGTGTTTTATGGCAATATTAATTAATACTTGTATGTCATAATTAGTGAAAAATTGGAAGAATAGGAATATTGGCCATAAGTTAGTGATTAAGGGAGAAATTAATTACTAAGAGGAAAAATGAGAAGTGTGATTAAATGGCTAATAGATGGATTAGATAAGTTAATTGGTGACTTATTGTGTGAGAAGAGAGAAATGATGAGAAAGTCAAATGGGGGGAGTATTTTAATATTTCTCTCTCCTCTCTTCCCTCATTTTCGCTGGACATGGAGGGAGTGGTATCATCATCATCTTTTTCCAACTCTCACACTCTTCTATCTCTCGCTTTCTTCTTCCATTTCCGGCGCCAATGGAGCTTAGGAGAGAGAAAGAAAAAGCTTGATTTTGAGGTAAGCAAATGACCTCTAATGAAAAAACTTACTTCATAATGTTGTTCCTTGAATGAAGAGCTCATTTTGATGTGAATACTGTGCCTATTTGGTGTTGATTTGTGCCACACGAAATTTTGAAGGTTGGGGAAACAAAGAACCTCTTTGGCAAAGTGAAAGAGGTAAGTGAGACTAATCTATCTATCTAAGTTTCATGCCAGATGAATAAGTTTAGAATTTCTGGGATTATTGCCCTATTTTCAAAAATATGGGTCATTGGGTAGTTTGGCATGATATAGTTGTGGAAATGTTGTTTTGGTATAAGTTTGAGATAGATAGATTGATCTGGAATTGTAATGATTAAGTTTAGTGATTTTGGAAAATTGGTGTTTAATGTTGATTCAATCCAAAGCATGATAATGGAGTAGGATTTTGGTAATTCTGATGATTCCATTGAATTTCTTGGGTGTTTTTGTGTGGGAGTAGCTTTGGTTTGGTATTTGGGTTCATTTGAATCACTTGGTAAAAAATTCTGGAAGGGCTGTCTTACCTTCTACATTTTTTGGTTTCTGATAACATCACTCGAATAAGAGTGAGTTCACTCGAGTGAGGGTGGGATCACTCGAGTGCGTTAGTGTATTTTCCCTTCTGGCCTTCGGTTTTCATGTTGCACTTTCGAGCGAGAGGCAAGAGTGTTGCCTCACTTGCTAGTGTTGTGGGTTGTCACTTGAGTGAGCCTCCTCTCACTTGAGTGCTGGTGTATTTTTTAGCTGATCTATCGTCTCGGGTTGTCACTCGCGTCCAAAATTCAGGAGTGCGCTTTAACACTTGCGAGTGTTGAGTTCTCACTCGAGTGAGGTCTTCTTCACTTGAGTGATCCTCTTCTTTGGAAGTTCTTGTGCTCTAGGGCAAGCACTTCCTGTCCTCACTTTCTATCACTTGAGGTGCAATCCATACATCACTCGAGTGAGGTCTTGTGTTCGCGAGTGTCCGTACCAACACTCAAGTGAGACCATTTTCACTCTAGGTGCAACAGTGAAAAATCAGTTTTTGTGCATCCAAAAGGGGATCTTTGGGATAGTTCTTCCAACCCTTTAGGAGTTTTGTTAGGGGTATTTAATGACTCTAAAAGAGCAATATTGATAACCAAATTAAGTGTTATGAAGTGAATTAAGTCTTGGAATAGAGTATAACTCTTCGTCCCTAATTATGAATATAGGATTTGACATTTGCCCTACTCGGGAGAAACTGGCGCTAGGACACGCACTGAATGATCAAGGTAGTGACTTTTCTCTCATGTGGTGTATGATACTTGGTATGCATGTTTATCATTGTGAATGTGTTATCGGCCATAGGGCATTACAGCACGATCAGTTCAGCATGAGCCGTCGTAGAGGGGGCAATGATTATGATACCTACCCCAGCCATTGTATCTACCGCTGTAAGTGCCGAGGCTGCGTTATGGAATCGTGGATTCCTGTTTGAGTATCCAGCCCGTGGGGCTGTGTGTTGTGAAATGTTTTATATGGATCCCAGCTGTGGTGATATATGTGATATGTTCATGTGGATGTGCAATCCAGCAAGTAGTTCAGCGTGAGCCGTCGTAGAGGCATTGCCCATGATACCTACCCCGGCCGTTGCAACTGTTGTTATGATTGCTGTGTGTTGTAGATGATTTACTTTCATGCTTTGATGTTGTGCATATTATGAGTGATTTGTTACTACGAGGATTCTTTAGAATCTCACTCTGCCAAAACTATAAATTTTTAGACAGGGCTGAAGGATCCAAGGGAAAGCGGGCGACGAAGAGTAGTTAGAGCTCCGGGCAAGGAGTTTTACTTTTAGAATATTTTGTTATCATGTATAAATTATTTGGATGTTTTTGGAAACAATTGTGTATATATATTGGGATTCGTAGTGTAGTTTTGTGTAATCCTCAAGTAAAAGGGAAAAAGTTATGGGCTTTGTGCCTTTGTAGACCCTCTATTAATTAATGGAACCTGAGTGTGTCGGGAATTTATGCTATACTATGATATGTATGAATGAAATCAACCTATACAGGCCATTTATGTATCGAAATGTGAATATGAGATTGCTGTGAACATGTTTTGTAAAAGTTTTTGTAAACCCTGATTTTGGGAAGTTTAATTTGAATAAGTCCCAAATCATCTTACAGTCTCTAATTCAAACTTAATTACGTGTTTATAAACGTAAATCTCAGCCTATGTCATGAAGGGGGTTACGTTTGTGGTATCAGAGCTGTAGTTCTTAGCAAGGTGAGGATTTGCTAGGATAGCTCCTTTAGTTGGCCTTAGTTCTTTGGCTTAAGGTAGCTTGATGATTGATAATTGTTGGTTGTATACACATGAGTATTTCTACTGTTTGTGGATATATCTAAGTCTTATGGATTATGTGTATACAATTGTTTTGATACTGACGTGGTGAATCATTTGTAGAACTAAAGGACAATATGGTTCGCCTTAGAGTCAGACAAGAGGACCCAGAGGTGGAGGAGTTGAATGACAATCCACCTGACCCATTGTGGGAACTGATGGATTTAGTGAGAAAACAACGAGATATGATCCGTGAGATAAGAGAAGAGCTCCTAGAAGAAAGGGCCAAGCGTAATGAGGAAAGGGCCTAGTCAACTCATGAGGAGACTCAAGCAGAGACTCATCAAGAGGAGACAACTGAGGGGTCCAATCGGTCTCATGAATCCCTACCTCACTCGGTGCCCAATGAAGAATCCCAAGGGGTGCCGGCTCATGAGGAAAGAGACTTGCAATACTGGGTCTCTAAGTTTTGCAAGCATCTACCTCCAGTGTTCAAGGGGGGGTTTGAGCCCCAAGTTACTGAGGACTGGTTGAACCATCTAGAGAAGATTTTTGAGGTCCTCGAGTGTTCTACGGAGGTAAAGACGAAGCTAGCTGTGTATAAACTAGAGGGGGATGCAGACCGGTAGTGGTGGAATATCGCCATGACACTTCGAAGCCAGAATGTGCCATTGACTTGGGAGGTGTTCCAAGAAAAGTTTAATGAGAAATACTTCCCCAAATCGGTGAGGTTGGAGAAAGAGTCTGAGTTCCTTGCTATCAGGCAGGGGGATACGGAGAGTTTTGATGAGTATCTTTCCCGTTTTGTCCGGCTATCTCGGTACTCTACACATCTCCAGGATAGGGATGATGAGGAGTGGAGCTCCGATATGCTTATCTGGGGCTTGAGGCGTGAGCTGAAAAAGGGATTAGCAACTCACCTGTTTACTGACTTCAACAAAGCGGTGGAGCAGTGTAGGATTGTTGAGAACAATCTGAGGGAGTTATACCCATCTAAGGGTAGTGGTAGCCGGAATGAGCCAAGCAAGGCTAATACTTCCCAGAAATGGAAGGGGCAAGAATCCTCATACGGGGGTGGTAGTGAAAAGCCCTATCAACCTGGGGGTCGTAGTGATCAGAGACCTCCAGCGGGACCGGTGTGCAATCAGTACAAAAAGTACCATCCGGGAAGAACTTGTGCTGGGGAGGTGATTTGCTTCAACTGCAAGCAAGTGGGTCACATCTCTACTAAGTGCCCACGACAGTCGGTGGAGCAAAGACCTAGAAATCCGGGTCGAGTGTTTGCAATGACACATGAGGAGGCTCGGAATCGCCTGAACTAATCCAAGGTAAAATCCTTCTTAGTGATAATGAATTAAATGCTTTGTTTGATTCGGGTGCAAGTCATTCGTTCATAGCTTATGACTGTGTGAAGTGTAACACCCTGACTTTAAACATGTAATTATAATTCGATATTACATAATTAAGTTGAATTAGAGACCATCGGATAATTTAAACTCATTTCATCTTCCTACTTTATAGTAGAATTTATACAAAATCTTTCAAAAACTTTTTCCCATCCTGGTCTCGATTTCGAATTTCGAATATAATTACCTGTGCAGTTAATTTACATTCACATATATAAGAGTGTACAACAAAATCCCCGGCAACTCCCGAGTTCTATACATATATCATCTGAGGTTTCATAAGTCTCCACTAGGGGATTACATCACCCAAATTCAAAAGTAATATCTACACCTCAAAATATACAGTAATCCCAAGTTTAAAAGTAGATAATCAATTCCCAAAATCAAATATACCCCGTAGGGTCCTAATTGCTCCGGGTTGCCTGCTTCTTTTTAGCGCCACTAGCCCTGTCTGAAATGTTAGTCATTGGAAATAATGAGATTCAAGAGAATCCCAGTAGTAACAAATCACTCATACAGTGCACAAACACATAGCATATATGATCATGTTAAGCAGCATCACAACGTATCATGGCTCATGCCACAAACAACAGCACTCACGGTTGTAAACTTTATGCGTCAGCTTTCGCTGCGATCTCTATGTATTCACAAGGTATCACAATATATCACTATGCGTCAGCTTTCGCTACGATCTCTATGTATTCACAATGTATTCTCAATGCATGACAAACACACATACAATGTTTCACAACAGTATAAGAGAAAGAGTCACTACCTTGTTCCTTCCTGACGTTCTTTAGCACCATGGGCTCTCGAGGGCGGCAAATATCAAATCCTATAAACCAAATCAGGGACAACCTATCAATCTCTTTTCCAAGTTTTCCAATTTCGTAGTACTTTATGTTGGTTATCATTTAGACTCTTTAGGGTGCTACTATAGGCCTAAACATATCCCCAAAGGCTTGGAAGAAACTACCCTGAAGATACCTTTTTCGGGTAAAGCACACTAATTTTGGGCTGCCTCACTCGAGTGAATAAGGTCTTACTTGAGTGTTGCCCTCACCCGTGCTCGAGTACCAGCGAGTGCGACACAGAAAGTGTTTGCCTGAGAGCAAACCTCAAAATATCTCTCACACTCACTCAATCACAAGAAGCTATACTCGAGAGATGACCTCAGGTGTACTCGAGTACCAAAAAGTGAGGCCCAACGAGTGACTACCCGAGAGCAACCATAAACTCCCAAGTCTTAAACTTACTCCCTTACTCGAGCATGCCCATGCTCACTCGAGTGGGATCATATCTCACTCGCAAGTCAATAAGTGTACTCTCACCCTTCCACTCAAAAACACCACTGAGAAACCAAAGAAAACAGAAACCTACTGATGCACTCGAGTGAGCTCATCCCTCACTCGAGTGACATGCATCAGAAGCCAGAAACGCAGCAACTGGTATGGTTTTCCAAAGTGACCTAAACTGATCTCAATAGGTTCTATTCCTGCACCAAAGCTCATTCTCACCTAAAATTCCATAAGGAACCAATTGGTAACCTCAAAATATCCAAAATCACACCCCAAATACAATTTGTCCTTAAATCTCCACATTCCACTCAATAACTAAATCATTAACACTTTCATTTCTTACTTCTAAATCAATCCCAACCAACTCAAAATACCACAAGCTACCAATTGAACAGTGACGCTCCCTCCAATTCCCACTTTCATTTAATACCAATATTCAAGGCAAAATTCCAGAATTTACAAAATTTAACCAACATTCAAAACACAACCATCAAAATACATCAAATCATTACCTCTTTCACTTGGTAAGATCAAATCTTTGTTTCTCCAACTTTCATATTTGAGCAAACACCAAATCACCACTTTTCAAAATTCTAAAAACATAGAAGTCAAGCTCTTAACTTCTTGAACAAGTTTAATGAAGAGGCTTTAAGCATAGGGAGACAATTACCTACTCAAAAGCAAGCTCTTCTCTTTCTCTTTCTTGATTGTCTTCAGCGAAAATGAAGAGTGATGAGAGAGAAATGAGACAAGAAAATGATGATCTCATTCCTTCCCTTTGATTTCACATGTTTTCATTTACATAGGATTCCACCCATGGTTAAATCCTAACCATTGATTCCTTTGACTTTTAATCTCAACCGTTGATCTTCAAGTTACCAATGAGTTTCCTCTTCGGTAACCACCAATCGGTAAGTGAATTTCCCATTTCGCCCCTGATTAACATAACTTCTACCACATTATCATCAACATACATATAAGCTTAAGTATTGTTTACAAGGCATTTACATTAATTACGTCACTTTGAAGTTATTAGCCCTTAATCACAATTCAAGATATTACATTTCAGAACTTCTCACGTATTGCATTGCCGATGACCAAGCTCACGAGGAAGGATCAACTGTTTTTATGGGATGAACGTTATGAGCAAAGTTTCACTGAGCTGAATGAGAGATTGACTACGGCACCAGTGTTGATTATACCTGATCCCAGTGAAGCTTACGTAGTGTACAGTGATGCGAGTAAGCAGGGGTTAGGGTGTGTCCTGATACAGTAGGGACGTGTGGTGGTCTATGCCTCTTGACAGCTGAAACTGCATGAGATGAACTACCCCACTCATTATCTGGAGCTTGCGGTAATAGTGTTTGCATTGAAAATTTGGCGTCATTACCTGTACGGTGTGACTATGGAATTGTACTGCGACCACAAAATTCTCAAATATCTGTATGATCAGAAAAAGTTGAACATGAGACAGCATCGGTGGATGGAGTTTCTAAAAGATTACAACCTAGAGATCAAATATCATCCGGGTAAGGCTAATGTCGTTGTAGATGCTTTGAGTCGGAAGGTGGTGATAGTGGCAACGATAATGATCCAAGAGAAGAAACTGATAGAGGATTTTTGGGATTTGAATATCTCGAATGATATCCTTTGTGCCAATTATGGTGTGGTCCAGGGGAGAATGATGTGAGGACTGAAATTAAAGAGGCTCAGATGCATGATGAGCGAGCCCAGTCACTCCGAGCTATGATTGAGTGAGGAGAGACTTGAGACTATGACTTGTCACCAAGTGGACTGGTGCATTACCAGAAGAGAATCTATGTTCCACTAAAGGATGACTTGAGATTGAGAATTCTTGATGAGGCTCATAAGAGTCAATATACTCTTCACCCTGGTATAACCAAGATGTATCACAACTTGAAGTCTATGTATTGGTGGCCAGGGTTGAAGGGTGATGTGACAAAGTATGTGGCGTGGTGTCTTACCTGTCAAAAGGTGAAGATTGAGCACCAGAGACCGCCAGAATTGCTTCAGAGTCTAGAAATTCCAGAATGGAAGTGGGAGAGTGTGACCATGGATTTAGTGGTAGGTCTGCCCAGGATCAAGAATTATGATGCAATCTGGGTAATTATTGATCGACTCACGAAGTCAGCGCACTTCATACCTATCAACGCTAGCTATTCTCCTGATAGGCTGGCTGAGATATATATTAAGGAGATTGTGAGACTCCATGGTACACTGAAGAATATTATCTCTGATAGAGATCCTTAGTTTACTTCTAGATTCTGGAGGGCTCTGCATGAAGCCATGGGTACTCAGTTGAGGTTTAGCACGGCCTACCATCCTCAGACAGACAGACAGTCAAAGAGGACTATCTAGACTCTGGAAGATATGTTAAGAGCGTGTGTCCTAGACTTCATAGGAAAATGGACTACTATCTTCGATTGGCTGAGTTTGCTTATAACAACAGCTATCATACAAGCATTCAGATGGCTCCGTATGAAGCATTGTATGGGAGAAAATGCCAATCACCATTATGCTAGAATGAGTTGTCTGAGAAGAAGTTGTATGGGCCGGATCTGGTTGACCAAACCACTGAGCGGATCTGAGTTATCAGAAAGAGGCTTCTTACATCACAGTGTCGTTAGAAGAGCTATGCTGATAAGAGGAGAAGACCTCTTGAGTTTGAAATGGGGGATAATGTTTTCTTAAGAGTGTCTCCGGTCACAGGCATCGGGAAAGCAATCAAGCCGAAGAAGCTAAGTCTGAGATACATTGGTCCGTTTGAGATTCTGGCAAGAATCTGGCCGGTGGCATACCAGATAGCATTACCCCCGAGTTTGAGTAGATTGCATAATGTGTTCCATGTCCCGCAGCTCAAGAAGTATCAACCAGACCCTGAGCATATTATTGAGTATAAAGAAGTTGAATTGCAAGATAACTTCACTTATGTGGTAGAGCCAGAGCGTATCATCAATCGAGAAGAATGGAGACTCAGGCATCGAAGCTTACCGTTCATGAAGGTGGTTTGGAAGGGAATGTCTCCGAGGGAAGCAACTTGGGAGGCCGAAGTGGACATGAAGAAACGATTCCCTGAGTTTATGCCCTATGATGTGTAACAAATTTCAAGGGCAAAATTTATTGAACGGGGGGAGAATTGTAATATCCCAATTTTTGATTAAGGGCTAACATGATTATTGTGGATAATTATGAATTTAATTGGAATTATTATGTGTTTTATGGCAATATTAATTAATATGTCATAATTAGTGAAAAATTGGAAGAATAGGAATATTGGCCATAAGTTAGTGATTAAGGGAGAAATTAATTACTAACTAAGAGGAAAAATGAGAAGTGTGATTAAATAGCTAATGGATGGATTAGATAAGTTAATTGGTGACTTATTATGTGAGAAGAGAGAAATGATGAGAGTCAAATGGGGGGAGTATTTTAATATTTCTCTCTCCCATCTTCCCTTATTTTTGCTGGACATGGAGGGAGTGGTATCATCATCATCAATTTTTTCCCATCTCTCACACTCTTCTCTCTCTCTCTCGCTTTCTTCTTCCATTCCCAGCGCCATTGGAGCTTAGGAGAGAGAAAGGAAAAGCTTGATTTTGAGGTAAGCAAATGACCTCTAATGAAAAAACTTATTGCATTAATGTTGTTCCTTGAATGAAGAACTTCATTTTGATATGTATACTGTGCCTATTTGGTGCTGATTTGTGCCACATGAAATTTTGAAGGTTGGGGAAACAAAGAACCTCTTTGGCAAAGTGAAAGAGGTAAGTGAGACTAATCTATCTAAGTTCCATGCCAGATGAATAAGTTAAGAAGTTCTGGGATTATTGCCCTATTTTCAAAAATATGGGTCATTGGGTAGTTTGGCATGATATAGTTGTGGAAATGGTGTTTTGGTATAAGTTTGAGATAGATAGATTGATCTGGAATTATAATGATTAAGTTTAGTGATTTTGGAAAATTGGTGTTTAATGTTGATTCAAACCAAAGCATGATAATGGAGTAGGATTTTGGTAATTCTGATGATTCCATTGAATTCCTTGGGTGTTTTTGTGTGGTAGTAGCTTTGGTTTGGTATTTGGGTTCATTTGGATAACTTGGTAAAAAATTCTGGAAGGGCTGTCTTACCTTCTGCATTTTCTGGTTTCTAATAACATCACTCGAGTGAGAGTGAGTTCACTCGAGTGAGGGAAGATAATCACTCGAGTGAGGGTGGGATCACTCGAGTGCGTTAGTGTATTTTCCCCTCTAGCCTTCGGTTTTCATGTTGCACTTTCGAGCGAGAGGCAAGAGTGTTGCCTCTCTTGCAAGTGTTGTGGGTTTTCACTCGAGTGAGCCTCCTCTCACTCGAGTGCTGGTGTATTTTTTAGCTGATCTATCGTCTCGGGTTGTCACTAACGTCCAAAATTCATGAGTGCTCTTTAACACTTGCGAGTGTTGAGTTCTCACTCGAGTGAGGTCTTCTTCACTTGAGTGATCCTCTTCTTTGAAAGTTCTTGTGCTCTAGGGCAAGCACTTCCTGTCCTCACTTTCTAGCACTTGAGGTGCTGTTCGTACATCACTCGAGTGAGGTCTTGTGTTCGTGAGTGTCCGTACCAACACTCAAGTGAAACCATTTTCACTCGAGGTGGAGCAGTGAAAAATCAGTTTTTGTGCTTCCAAAAGGGGATCTTTGGGATAGTTCTTCCAACCCTTTAGGAGTTTTGTTAGGGGTATTTAATGACTCTAAAAGAGCAATATTGATAACCAAATTAAGTTTTATGAAGTGAATTAAGTCTTGGAATAGAGTATAACGCTTTGTCCCTAATTATGAATATAGGATTTGATATTTGCTCTACTCGGGAGAGACTGGCGCTAGGACACGCACTGAATGATCAAGGTAGTGACTTTTCTCTCATGTTGTGTATGATACTTGGTATGCATGTTTATCATTGTGAATGTGTTATCGGCCATAGGGCATTACAGTGCGAGCAGTTCAGCGTGAGCCGTCGTAGGGGGCAATGCTCATGATACGTACCCCGGCCATTATATCTACCGCTGTAAGTGCTGAGGCTGCATTATGGAATCGTGGATTCCTGTTTGAGTATCCTGCCCGTGGGGCTGCGTGTTGTGAAATGTTTTATATGGATCCCAGCTATGGTGATATATGTGATATGTTCATATGTATGTGCAATCCAGCAAGAGTTCAACATGAGCCGTCGTAGGGGGCATTGCCCATGATACCTACCCTGGCCGTTGCAACTGCTGTTGTGATTGCTGTGTGTTGTAGATGATTTACTTTCATGCTTTGATGTTATGCATATTATGAGTGATTTGTTACTACGGGGTATAGCTGGGAATACGGGTCAGCCCGCGGGTTGCGGGCTGGCCCGCACCAACCCGTGGCCTGCACGGTGCGGGCCTGTGCAGCCCGTACTTCTGCGGGCTGGCAAAATGCCAACCCTAACCCGCAGTGTGTGGGTTTGAGCCAGCCCGCGGGCCCACATTTTATTTTTGAAAAAAAATTCATATTTTTTAAAGAGGATTAAAAATATGAGACGCATATAAATGATTAATTAAATTTACTTTCCTAGTATCAATAATTTCTTTTATCAAAATTTAAAAATATAATCTAAAATTTAAGAGATAAAGTCATCAAATTTGTTAAAGTTTATAAACTAAACATAAACTCATCCTCAAGCAACCAAGATATAATAATTTTGTTTAAAGAAGAAGGGAAGAAGCTAAGATTTTTTTACTTTGGATTGAGAGGTACCAAGATAAGAGTGGAAAACTTATAAGTTTTGTAAAATTATTATATGTAAAGAAAAAATAAAAAATTTTGCTGGCCGACCCGCCAACCTACAGCCTGGCCCGCATTAACCTGCGGGTTACGGCCCGCATTTTTGCGGGTTGGGATTTTCCCAACCCTAACCCGTTAAAACCTATGGGCTCACGGGTTGAGCCCGCGGGTTGAGCCCATATTACCGGCTCTACTACGGGGATTCTTTAGAATCTCACTCTCCCAAAATATAAATTTTTAGACAGGGCTGAAGGATCTAAGGGAAAGCGGTCGATGAAGAGTAGTTAGAGCTCCGGGCAAGGAGTTTTACTTTTAGAATATTTGGTTATCATGTATAAATTATTTGGATGTTTTTGGAAACAATTGTGTATATATATTGGGATTCGTAGTGTAGTTCTGTGTAATCCCCAAGTAAAAGGGAAAAAGTTATGGGCTTTGTGCCTTTGTAGACCCTCTATTAATTAATGGAACCCGAGTGTGTCAGGAATTTATGCTGTACTCTGATATGTATGAATGAAATCGACCTATACATGCCATTTATGTATTGAAATGTGAATATGAGACCGCTGTAAATAGGTTTTGTAAACCCTGATTTTGGGAAGTTTTATTTGAATAAGTCCCAAATTATCTTACAGTCTCTAATTCAAACTTAATTACGTGTTTATAAACGTAAATCTTGTCCTATGTCATGAAGGGGGTTACACATTCCAAATCCAAAGACGACTATAAATTATACAACACTTTCAATCTATGATAACCAACTACTAACTAATGCTCCTAACCAGGAACTTAACCCGCCCTTGGTTACCTTCTTCTTCTCGAACCGCTTGCCCTATTTTAAAGGTTAGTCAATAGTAAGTATGAGATTCAAAAGAATCCCTATAGTAACAAGTTACTCATACAGTGCATAAACACATAGCATATATGATCATGTTCGGCAGCATCACAATAATTCATGGCTCACGCCACAAACGACATCACTCATGGCTGTAAACACTATGCGTCAGCTTTTACTGCAATCTCAAAGTAACAGCTTACGCTGTAAACACTATGCATCAGCTTTTGCTGCGATCTCAAAGCATCACAATGTATCACTATGCATGACAAACATACATACAATGCTTTCCACATAGCATAAGAGAAAGAGTCACTACCTTATTCTTTCCACGTGTGTTCCGGCACAAATAAATCACGATCAAGGCAAATATCAAATCCTGACAATCAAATTAAGGACATTGGGTTATTCCGTTCTCCAATTTCTCAACTTCCAAACATCAAAGTTGGCTATCACTAAGACCTTTAGGTGGCTACTATAAGCTCAAACATATGCCTAAAGGCTTGGGAAACACTTGACCAAAGATTACCTTTTACAAGTCCAAAATGCTGATTTTTGGGGGTTGGCCGCGGCCTACAAATCCATTGGCCGCGGCCAAAAAGAGGTCAAAAACATTTGGGCCACGGTCCATAACCTCTGGCCGCGGCCAAGAAAATTCTGTTTCTTAGCTGAACTTCCAAAAATCATAACTAATTCAAGAAAAATCAAAATGAGGTGATTCCAAAGCTAAATGGAATCTATTTAAGTCCTCTTCCTAGGAAAAATATTGGCCATTACTACAAATCACCACAAAATTCCAGAATTACACAAAACTCACCACTGTCCCAAAACAGAGTTCAGTTTCCATCCCAAACTTTGGACAACCATAACTCACAGTATACAAAACGAAATAATACAAATTATATGTCCATTTTGAATCTTGGGATTTGAAATTTAAAACTCGAAAGTTTCATAATTTTCTGACATAATTTGCCTATTCAAGACGCTAACAAAAATATACTGCCCAGAATAGACTTTCAATATCAGCATTTACAATTTTGGCATATTTGCTTCCATTGATCCCAATTTCATACCAAACTCCATTCCCACACAAATTTTCACAAGGAATCCATTGGAAACACCAAAATAACCAAATTCATATCATATTGACAAGTTTCCACAATAATCTCAACATGTCAACACAATTCACATTTTAAAACCTAACATTGTAACTTTTCCATTTCCAATGCCAATCCAATTCCAATGACCAAATAACACAAAAAATCACCATTTTCAACAAAAATCAACATGAAATTCTCCCAACTACATGCCACACGAAAATACCACAAAAATCAGGGCAAAATTCACAAATCACAATACTTAACCAATAATCACAATAGCTAGGTCAAAAGTCATCAAATACTCACCTCTTCCTCTTCCCAATGCCAATTCTTTGATTCCTCCATTGTCCAAATTCTTCAAGCTCTCAAACACCTTCTTTCAAAAATCTAAAACCATAGAGATGAAGTTCTCATCACTATGAACAATATTAATGAAGATGATTTGAGCATAAAAGGACATTAAACCAACCAAAATCTCACCTATAGCTTTCTCTTTCTTCCAAAGCTTGGACGACCATGGTGTCTTGAAGAAAGAAGGATGAAATGAAGATAAAGATAAAGTAAAGTCATTTTTTTCCCTTGCCTAATATTTTTGGCCAACTTGGAGGTGAGAGGGAAGAGAAAGTTGAGTTGAAATCATGACCCAAATCCAATGGCCCACCTTGTAACACTTGTCATAATCTCACCACATCACCATGAGTTCACAAACACACACACACACACACACTTGATTCCACCCTTTGATCTCTTTCACAAATCAATCTCAACCATTGATCTTTAAGTTACCAATGAGTTTTCTCTTCAGTAACTGACCAATTGGTCGGTAACTTTACCGTTTTTCCCCTGATGACTGTAATTCCTCCTGAATCACCACCAAACTGATTTTATCATTCCATGTCACCACATTATGTGCCCTCCCTCTATTTTAAGTCAATTTAGATATTAATCCATAATTGAACTTAAATACAGGGTTTTGGCGGTGCTCACAACCCATACAAATCACATTCGATGCCAAATCACATCATAGTCTCCAAAAGTGTTTATTTATCAATAATCACCTCCACTTTTGAAGTTCTTAACCCTTTAATCGAATTTTGGGGTATTACAATGTGAGAAGGAATGATTCTCAAATTTAGAAAAAAGGGTAAATGTATTTCATGAAGAATAGGAATGACCTAGATAAAATGGATTAGTTTTTTCCTAGCATCATTTTCAAACTCAGTGCTTTAGATGTTGGACTTGTCCTTTTAGAAGTTCATGCAAGTTACTTCATGTGTATAAAAATCAGTTTAGATTATTGGGTTAAGGTGTAAATCCTCCTCAAAAGTACTCGTGAAATCTTAATGTAGCCCTACAAGTTTTTATAGTCTTAATGTCGCTCTAGAAGTATTAAAAAGTAGCAATGTCGCCCTTGACTAACGGTGGGGCCAACTGACATCTCGAATGCCATGTTGGACAGCCATGTTAGAGATGAGACTTATTAAAGGCCTTTTGTGTAATATCCCAATTTTTGATTAAGGGTTAAGGACTCCAAAAGTGGATGTGATTATTGATAAATAAATACTTTTGGAGAATACAATGTGAAATGAGATTTGAATGTGCTATAAGCAATGTCGAAACCCTGTATTTAAGTTCAATTATGGATTAACATCTAAATTGACTTAAAATAGAGGGAGGGTACATATTATGGTGATATGGAATGATAAGATGTGTTTGGTGGTGATTTAGTGAGAATTACCCTAATCAAGGGCAAAATGGTAAAGTTACCGACCAATTGGTTAGTTACCGAAGAGGGAACTCATTGGTAACTTAAAGATCCATGGTTAGGATTGATTTGTGTAGGAGATCAAAGGGTGAAATCATGTGTGTGTGTGCCTATGTGAGCTCATGGAAGATAGAGCAAGAGTGTAACACTTGGCACTTTTTGGACCCTTGGATCTTGGTCAATGTTTCAAACTCTTCCCTCTCTCCTCTCTTCTCTCTTTAGGTCAGCCAAAGGGCCTTCTTTTCCCAAAAATGTTGACCTCTCCATCTCCATCTTATCTCTCTCTTCTCATACTCCATTTTCGCCAAGCAAGGAAGGAAAGAGAAAGGAGAAAGCTCATGGTAAGTGCTCTATGTGACCTTTAATGCTCAAATACTCTTCATTAATGTTGATCATGGTGATGAGAGATCCATTGCTATGGTTTTAAATTTTTGAAAGGTGGTGTTTGAACACTTGAAGAAATTTGAAAGAAGAGGAATCAAGGAATTGGCTTTGGAATGAGGAAGATGTGAGTATTTGATACATTTTGACCTAAGTTTTGTGGTTATTGGTTGAGTTTTGAGAATTGTGGATTTTGCCCTAATTTTGGTGTAATTATGAAATAGATGATTTTTTTTGTGTATTGTGGTTAAAATGGTGTCATATTGTGTTTTGGTGCCATTGAAATTGGTTTGGAATGTGAAATGGAAAGATTGCAATGTTGAGGTTTATGTTGTGAAATTGTGTTGACATATTAGGGCCATTGTGTAACATGTCAATGTGAGTTGAATTTGGTTGATTTCGTGTTTCCAATGGATTCCTTGTGAAAATTTGTGCGGGAACAGTGTTTGATGTGAAATTGGAACCATTGGAAGCTATTGTGCAAAAACTGAAAATCTGTCCTTTAAAACTCTATACCGGGAAGTTTGTTTGTGTAGGCGTTTTGAATAGGCAAATGATGTCTAAAAATTCTGAAACTTTACCTTAAAGTTCACATTCCAAGCTTCAAAATGGACATATAATTTGTGTCTTTTCGTTTTGTGAGCTGGGAGTTATGGTTGTCCAAAATTTGATGTTAAAACTGGAATCTGTTTTGTAGCAATGTTGGATTTTGTGCAATTTTGTATTTTTAGGGTTATGGATAGCCTTGATTCATATTTTTCCTGTGTAAACTACTTAAATATCTTTCATTTGGCTTTGGAATAATCTCATTTTGATTTTTTTAGAATTAGTTATAAGTTTTAGAAGTTTAGCCAAGAAACAGGATTTTCTTGGTCGTAGCTAGAGGTTATAGATTGCGGCCTAAATATTTCTAACCTATTTTTGGATGTGGCCAGTGGATTTGTGGGCCATGGCCAACCCCCAAAAATTGGCATTTTGCACTTCTGAAAGGTGGTTTTTGGTATAGTCTTTTCCAATCCTGTAGGCATGAGTTTAGGCTTTGAGTTGCCACCTAAAGGTTGTGAATGATAACCAACTTTAAGTGATATTGGAATAGAGAATAACCCTATGTCCTTGATTTGGTTTATAGGGTTTGATATTTACCCTGATCGTGAGTAGCCTGTGCCAGAGCACACGTGGAAAGAACAAGTGTAGGGAACTTATCTCTCCTGTATGTATTTGATATTTGTGTTGGTGTGTTGATGCATGTTATTGCTTTGCTTGATTATGTGAAACATATATAAATGATTTAAGCTCTATTTCAATTTATGCTATGGCAATAAGTATGTTGTTAGAAATGTTGAGCTTGTACATTTGTCATTGTGTGATCATGAGCTATGTAAGGCAAGCACGTCATGCATCAAACATTTATCTTGCATGCATATTGGTACTGTTTTCTTATTGAGATTCTCTCAAATCTCACCCTCCCTTACCAACAATTTAGACAGGATAAGTGGCTTGAGGAAGGAGCAAGCAACCAAGGGTGGCAGGACTCCTTCGGGATGTGGATTTGGTAGTTGGTTATCAATGTTGGTTGGGATTATTGTGTATATTTTGGATATGTTTTTGGGATGTATATTTGGATATGTATTTGAAAGGATAGTATGTAATCCCCTGTTTGGAAAATTATAATGGGCTAATATGCCTTATATATACCTTTTAGTGGAGATAAGAAACCCGAGGTTGCCGGGAATTATGTTGTGCACTCTAATATGTTATGAATATGATTTATTTTCGTGAGGTAATTGTATTCGAAATATAAATATGAGACCAAGTGTAGCAGATTTCGAAAGGTATTTGTGAAAACCCTATCTTAAGGATAGGGAATTGAAATGAGTTTTGTTTACCCGACGGTCTCTAATTCATTTTAATCACGTATTTAGGATATAATTATGGAGGGGGTTACATTTTGACTGGGTTAGGTAGGGTTAATAAAGATGGGTGTTTATATCCCCATCAACCCTTTTTGCGGTGAATAAAAAGGGTTCGAACAAAGAAGCATTGAACAAAACAGAGAAGCAGAAGAATGGGGGACTTGATGGCATCTTGGATAATGGCTAGGAGGAGGAGGGTGACGATGCTCTTGCATCTTCATAGAGAGGGTAAAAATGACTCTCCAGTAAAGTTCTTTCACTATGGGGCAGTTGCTCTACTTTGTACCTCGTGGATGGAGCATAACCCACGCAAGAGATTTTTTGGATGCAAAAAATATCTATTTGTATGTAGAAATCATTGTTTAATATTTGTGAACCCATTGAGGGGTTGTGGTATTTTTTTAATAGTCATTGGATGGCTTGGATTATTGTGATTTGAATGTACATGGAGGGGGATGTGGTTTTTTCCAATGACATGATAATGAAATGGGAGATAGGTATAGGGTATGATCAACAAGCTCCTTGGTCATATTGATCGGGTGTATGATGGGAATTTGAGGCTGAGGAGAAGGCATAAGCAAGGAATAGCTGGATATGTTAAAGATGATATTGTTGGCATTTATGCCAACATAAAGAAAAATGAAAGAAGACTGAGGCTAACTTTTGGTGCATTGCTGTTAACTTGGGGTGTTTTTTTTTTCTTTTTATTGTGTTTTAAAAATGGTTGATTTTGGATCTGTTCTAATGTCTCTTGAATATTAATGTATGACTTGGGAAGGGTTAATGTATGAGTTGGGGAGATTTTAAATCAAGTGTATTGATATGATTTGAAATTAAGTTGAAGTTAGCAAACTATAATGCAATCAGATTTTATTTCCATCATATTTGAAATGGAGATAATGAAATATGAGATTGCAAAAGAATTTATTTCCATCAATTTACATTGGAAAAATGACATTGACAATCTGTTCTTGACAAAATGAGGTTGAAAAAGTGTCAATAGTATTTATTAGGTAACATTTATACAAGTTAACATCGCTATTGACCATTACAATGTTACATTGCATGATATTAACTTGAAAAAGAATTTATTTCCATCAAATTTCATTGAAAAAAAGACATTGATAAATTGTCTTTAACAAAATGAGCTTGCAACAATAGTATTTGTTAGGTAGCATTTATACAAGTTAACATTGCTATTGATTGTTACAAGGTAACATTGCAAATATGGGATCTAAAAATTGCACTTGATAAAAAAAATCACCTGGAGAATAAAGCAAATGGTAATAAAAGAAAGGGATGTTACATATCATCCATTTGCCAAGTATGGTCACTTGGTACATATCATAATCTGATAAAGTTGACATTGATATTGACCATTAGTTTAAAACAATGGTCAAGGCATGGAAGCAAGTAAGGAGGTAGATTTTTCACAACTACTATTAAGGAGACATATTGAATAGAGAGGAAAGGGGAAAAAACATTTTGCATATCGGACATGATAGTGACACGCTCCCCTTCCTCTAGGTTCAAAGATCTTGCTGGTCATTGAAAGAACCACTTCCAATTAAGTGTGTTCTCTTTTTGAATGATTGCAAATGCTATTTGGTACAAAGAATCGTCTGCATCCAGTCTAGCTACCGTAGCATAATACCTTAGCATTTTCCTTGAGGAAGGTCCTATCAACACCAATGATGGGCCTGCAACCAGACTTCCGCGAAGTCTAGCAAATAAACAATAAAATTAATATAAAGTAGTAAAACTAAGTAACATTAGAAACTAAAATTCAATATCTTTTAGAGAAAATGCATATGAATTTTGTAAATTGCAAAACTTATATTGAGAAAGTTTATGTAACTCTACCGTTTGAATTTAATTTTGTAGTGACAAAAAATATAAAGCAAGTTGTCAATACCCATTTCCATTTTGATATACACAGAGTAATAGAGACCAAGTTCTACAAACATACAGAAAAGTACACACACACACACACACACACATATATGTGTGTGTGTGTGTGTGTGTGTGTGTGTGTGTATAGATAAAAGTACTTATTTATAGACCATATTCGACCATACAAAATTTGAAGTTATTTACAACTGTGTACAAAACTAACAAAAAATGTTCCAACTACAAACTATATATAACCACGATCTTTGTCTGGGGAAAAGTGCCCGTTAGTTTCCCATATCTATGTTCTTTCCTTTTGAGCCATTGGCACCCGCTAAGATGCTTTGTTTAGAAAAAGGAGCGAGTGTTAGGATCGGCAAGCATAGCAGAAGAATTTTAAAATTTTTGCCAATCCTAATCGAAGATCTATCAACGGCGTTTAAACTGAGTTAGAAAGATCTGTACCTTCTCGAATTCAGGATTTTTCGATCTCTAGGAGCCAACACGTCAGGTCCTCTCCCTCTACTAGTATCCACACGAATGCTCTCCAACAGAGACTGTGTAACTCCCTGCCGTAATTATATCCAAAATACGTAATTAAAGTGAAATAGAGACTAATAACAATAAAAATAACATTTTCAAAATCATTTATAACCTGGTCTCACATTCACATTCCGAATACAATTACTACATGAAGATGAATTACATTTATATAAATATCAGAGTGCACAATAAGAATCCTGGCAATCCCGGGTTCAAACCTTCACCAAAGATTCATAGGGCACATACGCCCGTTATAATCACTCAAACGAGGATTACACAATACTTATTTTAAATACACAATCCAATCAGTCATCTGAATATATACGACCAAACATATACAATTATACCAACGTATAATGATAACCAACTACCAATGCACTTGTCCATAAGGAGACTTAGTCGCCCTTGGTTGGTTGCTCCTTCTTGATCTACTTGACCTGTCTACACTATTGGTAAGGGAGGGTAAGATTCTGGGGAATCTCAGTAGAAAAACAATACCAATATGCATGCAAGATAAGTGCTTAATGCATGACATGCTTGCAATACATAATTCATGTTCACACAATGACATGTCAGTATGCTCAATGTTCAAACAATATACTCATGGCCATAGCATAAGTTGAAACAGATCTTCAATTACTCATTTATGTTTCACATAATTAGGCAAAGCAATAACATGCATCAATATACCAACACAATTATCAAATACATGCAGGAGAGGTAAGTTCCCTACCCTCTTTCCAATTAAGCTCCAGCTCCAGCTACTCACGATCAGGGAGAATATCGAAACCAATAAACCAAATTAAGGACAACGGGTTATTCTCCACTCTGAGTTCCCACTTTCATAACACTTAATGTTGGTTATCATTACTGCTCTTTTAATACCTATGAATGTCTCTAACAATTACTCTAAAGGGTTGGAAGATTATCCCCAAATACCCCTTTTTAAAAGCTCAAAACTGATATTTTGCATTGAGACACTCGAGTGAAGATGGCCTCACTCGAGTGATATTGTATGGATACTCGAGTGATGGTATGGTCTACACTCGGGTACTAGAGAGTGATGAACAACGAGTATACACCTGAGAGCACAAGAACCTTCAAAAGACTACAACACTCGAGTGACAGCCCAATGCTCACTCAAGTACCAGGAAGTGAAGCACAGAAAGTGAGGACCCGAGATAAGAGTTCATGGTGTCAAATAAACATGGAAGTGCAACATGAAACTGAGAGCAGAAAAGACAATTGCGCTACCGTACTCGAGTGGAACTCATCACTACTCAAGTGATGTTCATCCTACACTCGAGTGAACCCCAAATCACTCGAATGATTCTATCAGAAACAAGAGAATGCAAAAAAACTGACCATACCTCTCGACACATACCCAATTGATCCAAAGGTACCCAAAACTTCAACCAAAGCTATCCCCACACAAAATCACTCAAGGAATCCAATAAAACCATCAAAATGATCAAAATCCCATTCCATTATTATGCTTTAGTTTTGGGTAAAATTAATCACTAACATTCCAAAATCATTAAACTCAATCATTCCAATCTCAAATCAATCTATCTATCCAAAACTCATACCAAACATCCACTTCTACACCAATAATATGCCAAACTACTAATGACCCTATTCCAATAAAAATAGGCCATAAATTCCAAAAATTCCAATCTTAATCATTTGACATAAAACATAGATAGAAGGATTGGTTTCACCTATCTCTTCAACTTTTCCAAAGACACTTCTTGATTCTCCAACTACCAGATTTTCGTGACTCCTCAAATCACCACTAATGGAGAAACTACAACCATCAAATTGAAGCTCTCAACTCAAGGATCAACATTAGAGAAGAGAGTTTGAGCAATAGAAGCCATTAGCTTACCTTAAATGCAAGCTTTCTTCCTCCCTTTCCCTCAACCATAGCCGAACAAGAGAGAGAAGAGAGAGATGACATCCCCCCAAACCATGATACTGCAGCGAAAAGGAGGGAAGAGAAAGAGAGAGAAACAATAAAATATTGAGGCATTTGACTTTTCTCACTCTCTCTCATTATACCCACTTTTGTCACATGTCTCATTTCTATTGGCTCTCACAAAATAAGCAACCAAGTAGCCATTCTAATCCTTCCATTAGCCATTTAATCATACATCTCACTTTTCCTCTTAGCTAGTAATTAATTTCTCTCTTAATCACTAACTAATTGCCCAACAATTTTATTCTTTCAATTTCCACTAATCATGGCATATTAATTAAAATTTCCATAAAACCCATAATTATTCCACTTTAATTCAATAATTATCATTAGCCCTTAATTGAAATTTGGGGCTTTACAAATCTCCCCCCGTTCAATAAATTTTGTCCTTGAAATTTGTTACACCACTGGGGACATAAACCTCGGACGCCTCTTTATGACAGCTTCTGATCCTTCATTTATTTCTCATGAGGATAATTCTTTCAAAACTACTCGTACAAATAGTACACTACAGGTCCGATTCACTCAAGAATCTCAACGGACCAATACTTCATGGCTCAATTTCTTTCTCTCAATCACTTTACCAATTCTCTTACTCGGAGACATTCTCAAGAGTGTGTGATCTCTGTTTCCCAAACTCTAGAGGTCTTTACCTCACTCAATCACTATTTAGATGAACTGCACTCGTTCATCCCGGCTTTAAGCCTCTTCAATCTCAATCATTGGGTCACTTCCCCTTCCGGAAACAACTCAAAGCACCGCAAATACCCTGAGCACAACCAACAGCTTCTGCTGTATTCACACTTCTTGGTTTTTACTATTTTCAACTAAACTTTAGCTTACGTTGTATCCACTTTCAAGGCATTACCCTCACCCGTACACCCACCAGCGACTTCGCTAATGATAATCGGGACTTTTGGGTATCATCAATTATATCGGGCCACTCCAGAATCTCAATCTCTTCTATCTAAAACACCCTACTATAATGGCCCACCTAAAGTTTCAGTCTCTTCAATTCAGGCAGCCTACAGGGAGTCTCAATCTCCTAATCCCATCCTCATCCAATTTATCAGGCTTACGGGGACTTAGTCCCTCACCCGCACCGCTTACGCGAAGGAATCTTAGCATGGCGATGCCCACCCTACCTATACTCCACCTGTATACCCCCTTCGAGGGCTCGACTGATGGCAGTGCGCTTGGCATGGTGAGGACTCAAAGGAATATTTATACTCCCTTACTGCACTCCTTTCGTCTCCGCAGGACTCAAAGCCACACCCCCAAGGATAAGGACGCGCTTCTATGAGACCCTGCTACCATTGCTAGCCTTTTTATTCTCACACCCCACCCGTATCCCTCAATAGGGTCAGCCAATGGCAGTGCCCACCCTGCTTACACCCCACCCGTATACCCCCTGAGGGCTCAACCAGTGGCGGTGCGCTTGGCGTGGTCACATGTACACATTGCCTTGCGGCATCTACATCTACAACGGCATATCAACAGTTAGGGTAAGTATCATGAGCATTGCCCCCTATGACAGCTCACGCTGACCTGCTCACGCTGTAATTCCATAGCCTTACGACTTTTATGTTTACAACAACATATCAATGGCCGGGGCAGGTATCATGAGCATTGCCCCCTACGACGGCTCACGCTGACCTGCTCTGTACACAATCTTACCACAATCCTAGCTTGTTCATGCCCCACCTGTTTCCCTCAATAGGATCAGCTAGTGGTGGTGCCCACCCTGCCTACACCCCACCCGTATGCCCCTCGAGGGCTCAGCCAGTGGTGGTGCGCTTAGCATAGCGATGACTCACAATAATATTAGAACGCTTCTATCATACCCACCTCCGCCAGTAGCCTCAATCGGCAACCCTATTGGACGGGCTCCATCGGCAGCCTCAACCGGTATCCTGACCGACGGCACTAGAACTTCCCCTACAAGGGAGAACGGGCGGACTTACCATACACAATCACATCGAGCTAGAATTGGGTATATTCAGCACTGATGCCTTTAAGCACTATGACTTCCGTACCATAACACTTTTCATCAAACCGGGACCCTCCAAGACCCCTTCTCACAATATAATCTGGACTTCAAAGTTTTACTTCCCGAAGCCATCACTAACACATTGCAATTTCTGTGAATTCGAGCTTCTGCTCAACACAATTCTTAAACATATCACACTCATTGCCTCGAGCTTTTGCTAAGTGCAGTTCTCAAACACATCACATTACCACGCTTCTACTGCACACTCTGAGGTCTTTCTCCTCATTTGTGCTTTCATAATGTTAGAGTGATTTAATAGGAGTCTCGTAGGAATGTCCCACTACACCTGACCACACTCACAATCTGTGCCAAATCTTGGTCTGATTCAACTCAAATCATTCAGAGCCATAATCAACACATCGTTAAGAGCCTATACTTCCAATGTCCTCATAGTTCTACTCTACGATTCAACGTCACGGAAACTGCTCTCCATGGTTCGTGTAACCCCTTGCCTTAATTAGCGTAATTAAAATTTCACGCATAATAAAATGGAATAGAGACTGTCGGATGATTCAAAACTCATTTCAACTTCCTACCTTACAATAGGGTTTTCATAAAATCTTTCAAAAACTTCTCTATCCTCTTCTCAAGTTCAAATATTGAATATAATTACTTGTGCAATTATATTACATTTAAACATATTAGAGTGTATAACTTAATCCTCGGCAACCCCCGGGTTTCATCTATATATATAACTATAGGGTTCCAGTTCCTAATTAGGGGATTACACCACCATGTATTCAAAAACTATTCACAACTCAAAAATATCATACAATAATCCCTATCCAAAATGAATAACCAACATGACCCGACTAAAATATCCCCACAAGGTTCTAACTACTCTGGGTCATTCGCTTCTCCTGGGAGCCACTTGCCTTGTCTGAAATGTTAGTCAAAGCAAAGAATGAGATTCAAGAGAATCCCAGTAGTAACAAATCATTCATACCACACATAAGCACACAACATGTAAGTAAATCATCATACAACAGCAACACAAATCATACTCCACCCTTATCCCCTTTTACCGCTGGGAAGGCACACCGTTCTAACCCGAACTGTTGTTAGTGACTCAGGGACTGTTGGTGTGGCAGTGCATACACATAGCCTTATAGCTTATATAGCCATCCGACTTTCACAATTGGCCCATCGGTCTTCACAAATAGCCTTTTGGCTTTTCACATAATCACACATATCACACCCCATCCTCATCCCCTTCTACCGCCGGGAAGGTACACCGTCCTAACCCGAACTGTTGTTAGCGACTCAGGGACTATTGGCATGGCGGTGCTTACACATATCCACAAATGTCGCAGCATACGAATTCATCACAAATCAATGATATACACACATACAATGCATCAAATATGGTATAAAAGAAAAAGTCACTACCTTGTTCCTTTCTGACGTTCGCTGGCACAGTGGGCTCACGAGGATGGCAGATGTCAAATCCTATAAACCAAATTAGGGACAATAGATCAATCTCTTTTCCAAGTTCTTAATTCCATAATACTTTAAGTTGGTATTCATATAAACTCTTTATGTGGCTATTAAATGCCTAAACATATGCTTGAAGGGTTGGGAGAAACTAGCCCGAAGATGCCTGAAAGCAAAAGCACTGATTTTTGGTCGGCTCACTCGAGTGGAGATGACCTTGCTCAAGTGATGACCCCTAGATTCACTCGATCACCCAAAAAGTGCCACATTGGAAGTGTTTGCTCGAGAGCAAACCTCAATATGTCTTACACCCTCACTCAAGCACAGGAAGTTGTACTCGAGTGATGACCTCAAATGTACTCGAGCACCAAAAAGTGAGACGCAGTGAGTGACTACTCGAGAGTAACCATAAATCCCAAAAGCTTAAACTTACTCCCTTACTAGAGTGAAACCAAGATCACTCGAGTGATGACCTATATCACTCACAGGAACGAAAGTGCATTCTTGAGCTTTGCTTGAGAATCCAAGCGAAACTGAAGGGAAACAGGGAAAATGTCTCGTAGCATTCGAGTGAACCCTCACTCACTCGAGTGTGTTATTCATCATAAGCCAACAAAATCGCAGCAATTACATATGTTCCCAGATTTACTCATTTCTCTACCAATGGACCTAAAACTTGTACCAAAGCTCATTCTCACTCATTTTGACACAAGGAACCTCTTGGTAACTACAAAATACCCAAAATCACATCCCAATAACTATTTCGCTCTTAGGTCTCCACTTTACTTTCCAATACTCAATTACCAACATTTTCATTTCCAATTCCCCCAAATCAATCATAATGACTCAAAGACTCTATAAGCTACCAATACAACAGTAACACTCTATCTAATTCCTACATTTCACTTAACATCATATTTAGGGTAAAATTCCAAAATCCATATAGCTTAACCAAAAATCACCATAAATATACCAAAATGCATCAAATTCTTACCTCTTCAACTTGGTAAGATCAAATCTCTGTTTTACCAACTTTCAAATTTGTGCAAACACCAAATCACCACTTTTTAAAATTCTGAAAACATAGCAAAGAAGCTCTCAACCTCTTGAACAAGTTTAATGAAGAGGCTTTAAGCATAGGGAGACAATTACCTACTCAAAACCAACCTTTTCTCTTTCTTGCTTGAACTTCAGCAAAAATGGAGAATGATGAGAGAGAAGGTGAGAGATGATGGTGAATGCATGAAGATCAGATTTTTTCCCACATACACACTCCCATAACCGACTTGGAGGAGAGAAGGAAGAGAAAATGAGTTTGAAATTTTGACTTTGATCCAAGGGTCCTTATGGTGACACTTGGCAAAATCTTACTCTTCCTCAATGATTTCTCATGCATCCATTAGCATAGTATTCCACCCCTAGGATCTTTAAATCCTAGCTATTGATTCCTTTGACTTTCAATCACAACCATTGATCTTCAAGTTACCAATGAGTTTCTTCTTCGGTAACTGACTAATTGGTAAGTAAATTTCCCATTTCGCTCCTGATTAACATAACTTCTACCAAATCATCATCAAACATACATATAGGCTTAAGCATTGTTTACAATGCATTTACATTAATTAAGCAATGATTACACTATTAGGGACAGCATTAGCCCTTACTCACAAGTTGGGTCATTACAGTTCGTTATCACGGCGGTTGCACACTAGGGTTTATTGTCATGGCGGCTTTCACAACATCACATAGTCAATCCCCCGTAAACTATCATCCCAGCGGAACGGTCCTCCGCCATGGGAAACCCTATGCAGCTATAGGTGAAAAGACACACAAATAGCCTTTCGGCTCACTAAGACACATCCCCCATATTCTATCATCTCGAAGGCACGGTCCTCTCACCGAAGCATTAATGGGCCGCAGGTGATAAATACACCTAAATAACCCCTCAGATCAGATATCACCGTTGGTAGCCCTCTCCTATCAAGACTCCCTATTGGTAGCACCCTCTGATATGGATCCTCCGTAGATAACTTTCTCTTTATGCCAGATTAACAATCAGCACCCTCAAGATACCTGATATATACTTCAATTCATTTTGGTACTCCTCCTAAGTACCCCAGACCATCTAGGTTAACTCAGATTCCTAAGAATCAGCCTAGCTATTGAGTTTGATCCTTGGATCACAACACAACTTTCAAAGTCTCAACCTCAATTGAACCGGGAAATCACTTCCCTCACTTCCACGGAGCATCATTAATTCCAACACAAGGTCAAATATCTCTGCCAGCCTAAGGCACACTGGTCCCCTAGGTCGTATGGCCTTTGGACACACCAGTCCACTATAACATCCCTACATATATTATCATATAGCCTAAGGTCTCCAACGCAACATCTAGGTTTATCATGACACCTAGGATCTTGCTATCACATAACTTGAAAATCATTTTCCTCTGAACTCCAATCAAATGATGGGTCTGATTACCTCTACTTTGGGTCTACACACCTAATTCTAGGATGAACCATTTTGTCCCTTACTTTACAAATGATTTACCGCGCTAGTACCACAGTAAATGTATACACATAGTCTATAAATCTTATATATCCATAATAACATATCTTATATGTGTATACACACAACTATCACAAATCTTCTTCTACTAATAAGGTAGAGATCTAAGGGAGTTATCCTAGCAAAATCCTATACTTGCTAGGAACTACAGCTCTGATACCATAAATGTAACCCCCCTGTCGTAATTATATCCAAAATACACAATTAAAGTGAAATAAAGACCAATAACAAAAAAAATAACATTTTCAAAATCATTTATAACCTGGTCTCACATTCACATTCCGAATACAATTACTACATGAAGATAAATTACATTTATATAAATATCAGAGTGCACAATAAGAATCCTGGCAATCCCGGGTTCAAACCTTCACGAAAGATTCATAGGGCACATAGGCCCGTTACAATCACTCAAATGAGGATTACACAATACTTATTCCAAATACACAATCTAATATGTCATCTGAATATATACGACCAAACATATACTGTAATACCCCGAATTTTGAGACTCAAGGATAGAGAATAAGCCTGAGATTAGTGGATTGCTAAGCCCTGGTTTAGCAAGATCCCAAATTGTGATTAGGGGTTAATGACTACAAAAGTGGACGTGGTTAGTGATTAATGAACCCTTTTAGAGAATATAAAGAGGATTGTAGTCGCTTGTGTTATGAGCAACGCCAAAACCCTGTATTTGAGTTCAATTATGGATTAACATCCAAATTGACTTAGAATAGAGGGAAGAATTGAATGGTGTATTGTGATGGAAATGGTGTCATGTTGTGGTATTTAATCATTGGAATTGTTTTAAATTGGATTGGACACATTGGTTGCAAAACTGGAAATGCTGTCCAGTGAAACTCTATTCTGGGCTGTCAGTTTGTGTGAACGTTTTGAATGACCAAATGGTGTCTAAGAATTATGAAACTTTCCAGTCTTATAGTTCATATCTCAAGCTTCAAAATGGACATATAATTTGTGCCATTTCATGTTGGGAACTGAGAGATATGACTGTCCAAAGTTTGAGGTCGAAAATGGACTCTGTTTTGGGGTAGTGATGAAATTTGTGTAATTCTGGAATTGTGTGGTGATTTCTAGTATTGGTAAATATTTTTCCTATAAAGAGGACTTAAATAGCTTTCATTTGGCTTTGGAATCACATCATTTCGAATTTTCTAGAATTAGTTATGAGTTTTCAAAGTTTGGGCAGAAAAACTGTCATAAAATCCGAAAATGGGATTTATGACATCAGCATAATAAAACATGACATCATCCTAATGTTAAAACACTTTTTATTCATCTTTCTCCTTCAGCATTCCGACGCCATTCTGCAACCAAAGTAAAGAAAAGGAGTTGAGAGGGTTTTGAGAGAGAAAGAGGAAGAAATCTCGCAAGGTAAGTCGATTTCTCCGACGATCTAGCTCCTAACGCGTATAACTCCGATCCTAAGCTACTCCTTTATGTTCTTTAAGGTTTGGAAGCTCCTCTTTTGGTGTTTTGAAGTTAGGGTTTTCAGCCACAAGAAGGAAAAGCTAGTGGGAGCTTGAGGTAACTTCCAAACTCTTGCATATTGACTATTCTGGCTGTTATAGACAATTTAATCGGTGAAATTTCGCCGGATTGTCTTTGGTTCTAAAAATGGAAAATGGGTTTGTGGGGCTGTTATGCTGCCCAAATTGATACTAATTGGTAGTTTTAACCTAATGGAATAGTCAATAAAGTGGTTAGGAGTAGAAAGGAACGCGTTTACGCAGCCGAAACCGAAAAACCTCGTTTTTCCCTGGAAAACCCATATATTTCGGTCTGGGCTATAAATGGGTCTTAGGGTTGGATTTTCAATGGTTTGATGATTCCATTGAGTTCAGGAGCGAAAATTAGGTGGGGTTACAGTTGGGCACTTTTTCGGAAAAGGCCGAAAAAGCATAATTACGAAAACGCCCCTGAAACCCTTAAAGTGGGGCTGCCAAGGGTAAATTTGTAAATTGACATTGAATTTGATAATTGCGAGTCCGAAAATGGATTCCTTGGGAGAAAATATGTTAGAATAGCCCATGTCAAAATTTCGGGAAAAGTACAGCCAGACCGGGTACGGTGGGGCCGGACCGGATCCCGGGGGCATTTAGCAAATTTTCAATATAGCTTCATATGACCCTCAGAAACACTATGGAAGTATCTAAATAGTATATTTGACATTGTAGGATCGAATGTAAAGCCCCGAGTTGCTGGCACGCAAATCGAGGAGAAAAGACTGAAGGTAGGGAACTTATCTCTCCTGCATGCTCTGATAACTGTATTAATGTGTTGATGCATGTTATTGCTTTGCTTGATTATGTGGAACATGTATGAATGATTTGAAGCTATGTTTCAATATATGCTATGGCCATATGTGTATCGTTCGAAGCATTAAGCTTATAGATTTGTCATTGTATGTGTGCATGAGTTATGTGATGCAAGCATGTCATAAATTAAACACTTATCTTGCCTGCATATTGATAATGTTTCCCTACTGAGATTCTCTCGAATCTCACCCTCCCTTACCAACAATTTAGACAGGGCAAGTGGCTCGTGGAGGGAGCGGCAGGACTCATTCGAGATGAGATTGTGTAATCCCCATTTGAAGAATTGTAATGGGCAATTATGCCCTGTATATCTTTAGCGAAGGTATGTACCCGAGATTGCCGGGATGATTATGTTGTGCACTCTGATATTTATATGAATGTGATTTATCTTCGCGTAGTAATTGTATTCGAAATGTGAATATGAGACCAAGTTTATAAATGATTTCGAAAGGTATTTTTGAAAACCCCATCATGTGATGGGTTAGTAAATGTTATTTGATTATTATTGGTCTCTATTTCATTTTAATCGTGTATTTCGGATATAATTACTGAGGGGGTTACATTTTGGTATCAGAGCTGTTGTTCCTGGCAAGTAAAGGATTTGCTAGGATAATGGCAGTAGTTGCTGCCTTAAGTCATATAGAATGACTTTGTTTGTTGTGGTATACATATTAAGGTCCCTGCTGGTTGTGGATATATGTGATTTGTGGACTGTGTATACATTATTTGATTACACAAAACTATACTTCTATGGTCTATTCAATATGTACATTTATCCAAAATGATAACCAGTTCAGTATAAAACCAAAATATCTAACTAAGACCACCGTCGGCAATCCTAATCGCCCTTATCCACTTGCTTCTTCCTCGATCCACTTGCCCTATCTAAAAATGTTGTTTGGAAAGAGTGAGATTTAAAAGAATCCCAGTAATAAAAGTTTACGAATATGATGTATATATACAAAGCAAGTAAACATATATCACAATGCAGCAATCTGTTAGATCCCATATGTTTTGATGATAACAAAAATTGGATTAATAATATGGAAAAATTTGACAACAAACAAATGGATTGGACAAAGTAGCATAACATCACTTGGAGTTAGCACTGGAAGTAATCAACAATTTTTAAGAAGGCTTACTCTAGTAGCCACTCGGGTAACAGAAGCCATTACTCGAGTAGCCACTCGAGTAAGCAAACAAAATTTCATCCAGTGAGGCACTACCAAATTTTGAACAAAGTTACTTGAGGGATCACTCGGGTAATCTGCAAACTTATATAAACCATTATCGAGTAGCCACTCGAGTAACAAGATTTTCACAAGTATTACTCGAGTAGCCACTCGAGTAACCAGGTCCAAAATCTTCCAGTGACTCTCAGCCAAGAGATGAAGCATATCACTCGAGTAGCCACTCGAGTAACCAGTGAGAAAATAGCATTACTCGAGGGACCACCCGAGTAATCTGCAGAGTTATTTGAAGTGCTACTCGAGTAACCAGATAGTAAACTCTCGGCTAAGAATTTGATGCCATTACTTGAGGGAGTAATTGAGTAATCTGCTGGGTTATTTGAAAGCCACTTGAGGGACCACTCAGGTAAGGTGTGAAGAAAAATGAAGCCCACTCGAGTAAACAATTTACCACAGTGATCACCCAAGTAATTTGTGAAGGTAAAGACATGGCCACTCGAGTAGCCACTCAATTAATAAGGTTTTTTCAAGGTTTGTAATATATCACTCCATGTCTTACCCGAGTAATTTCTGATGCAAAATGTTGATTTTCTCACTGCCATATTTTTGACATGTTTACTCGAGGGACCACTCGAGTAATAAACTTGATCACTCGAGTAAGGCAGTCCAAAAATTATATTTTCATCGAATATCTCTTGATTTGTTATCTATATGATTAACTCTTCATTGTATTAGTATTCTAAGTACATTTACAGAGAAACAATGAAAGAGTATGACAGATTTGAGAAGTCAAATAAAAGTCCGAACGTTCACCTAACGCTACCTACTGCCAACGGATAGTTTTCAAATACGAAGAATAGTCAACCATTACTGCGCGACTCTAACGGACAAGTTTGAAATTGCTTCCAACGAATACTACAAATCATCTATATATATAGAGCATTCAAAGAGAAGAAAACAAGGTGACACGAACTAAGAACACACATCGATCAATACACTTAGTGCTTTGTTCTCATATACTAATTCATTATACTTCAGTGATTATATATTTGCTCTGTGAGAGAGTTTTTCATTACAAACTCAATATTTGTTATTGAGACAACTTAAGGTTATGGAACCTTGAGTTGGGGATTTGATTGCAATGTGTAAGGGGGAGCGAGTGTCCAAGTGAAGGAACTTGCTGTGTACTGAGGTGCCAAGAACCCACTGAATCTTGGAGAGTATAATGAAACTCTCAGAGAAGCTCTGAGGACTGGACGTAGGTCAAAGTGGTTGTGGCCGAACCAGTATAACTCTTGGTATACACTTCGGTGATATTTCTCCTTTCTTTTAACTACTTTAAATATTCTGTCAATTTTCTTATACGCAATGAAATTTCTGGTATCACCCAATTCACCCCCTCTTGGGTGAAACTCTTGCACTAACACAATCAATATTTGAGGCCGAGCACTCTGCCACGTCCCCTTCACTATATACAAGGTCGGGTTTTCGCCACGTCCCCTCACAATATTTGTATTCAAGGCTGGGATTTTGCCACGTCCTATCAACTGTATCTGTATTCGAGGCCTGGCTTTCGCCACGTCTGTAATATCCCAAAAAGTGATTAAGGGCTAATGACTTCAAAAGTGGATGTAATTATTGTTGAATAAATACTTTTGGAGAATGTGTGATGGTAATTTGGATATTTTAATGATTCCAATGGCTTCCTTGTCAAAAATCATGTGGGGAGAGTGTTTATTGTGAAATTGGAACCATTGGGAACAATTGTGCAATAGTTGAAAACTCTGTCCATTGAAACTTTGTACAGGGCAGCCGATTTGTATGGACGTTTTAAATAGGCAAATGGTGTCTACAAAATTGTGAAATTATCCAGTCTTAAAGTTCACATGTCAAACTTCAAAATGGACATATAATTTTTATCATTTTGATTTGTGAGCTAAGAGTTATGGATTTTTGAAGTTTGCCCAGCGAAATTAATTATTTTCTGGAACAGTATGTAAAGATTGAAATTCTGGGAATTTTGTGATTCCATCCAGAAAAATTCTATATTTTTCCTTAAAACCCTCCTCAATAAGGGTTCCATAGGCTTTGGAATCACTCCAATTCAATTTTTCTAGAATTAGTTATGATTTTTCAAAGTTTGGGCAGAAATCTGCCAGAATTTCTGAAAAATCCGAAATTGTTGGAAATTAATCAATAATTAAATATCATATAATATATGATATTAAATACCATCAGCCTTCTTTCTCCATCCATTTTCGTGCTGTTCCAGACCTGAAACAAGAGAGAGAAGGTGAGAGAGTTTAGAGAGAGAAAGGGAAGAAATCTCACAAGGTAAGCCGATTTCTCCGACGATTTAGCTCCTAACGCATATAACTCCGACTCTAAGCTACTCCTCTTTATTCTTTAAGGTTGTGAAGCTCAAAATTTGGTGTTTCAAGGGTTAGGGTTCAGCCACCTTGAGGAAAAGCTAGTGGGAGCTTAAGGTAACATCCAAACCTTCGTATATTAACTATTTAGGCTGCTGTGGGCAATTTAATCGGTGAAATTTCGCCTGATTACCATTGGTTTTAAATTTTGGAAATTGAGTTTCCTAAGGGTTATGCTGCCCAATTTTGGTTCAAATGGTAGTTATAACCTAATGTAATAGTTAATAAAGTGGTTAGGAGTATAAAGGAACGCGTTTAAGGAGCCGAAATCGTAAAACCCCGATTTTCCCCGGAGAACTCATAAATTTCAGGTAGCTTTAGAAATGGGTCTTAGAGTTGGATTTTCAATGATTTGATGGTTCCATTGCGTTCAGGAACGAAAATTAGGTGGGTTTACAGTTGACCACTTTTTCGGAAAAGGCCGAAAAAACATAATTACGAAACGCCCCTAAAACCCTTGAAGTAGGGCTGCCAAGGGTAAATGTGTAATTTTACATTGAATTTGATAATTTCGAGTCCTGAAATGGATTCCTTGGGCGGAAATATGTTAGGATAGCCCATATTAGAATTTCGGGAAAAGTGCAACCGGACCGGGTACAGCCGGCCCGGGCCGGGTCCCCGGGGGCATTTTTGTAAATTTTCATTATAGAATCATATAACCCCAAGAAACACTATGGAAGTGTCTAAATGGTGCATTTGGAATTATAGGATTCGATATTTGCCTTGTTCATGATCCACCTATGCTATAGCACAATCGGAAAGAACAAGGTAGTGACTCTTTCTCTTATATTGTGTGTGAAACATTGTATGTATGTTTGTCATGCATTGAGAATACTTTGTGAATACATTGTGATGCTTTGCGTTCGCAGCGCAAGCTGACGCATAGTGATACTTTGTGATACATAGAGATCGCAGCGACAGCTGACGCATAGAGTTTACAGCCATGAGTGCTGCCGTTTGTGGGAAGAGCCATGATACATTGTGATGTTGCTTAACATGATCATATATTCTATGTGTTTATACACTGTATGAGTGATTTGTTACTACAAAGGTTCTCTTGAATCTCATTCTTTCCATTGACTAACATTTCAGAGAGGGCAAATGGCTCCAAGGAGAAATGAACCACCAGGAGCGGCTAGGATCTTGTAGAGATGTGTTGTTAGGTTGTTGGTTATCTATTTTGGACTTGGGATTACTGTTTATTTTTGAAATGTAGATATTACGTTGATGTTGGTCGAATAATCCCCTAGTTGGAACTTACAACCCTTAGTTTATACATGTATGAAACCCGGGAGTTACTGGGAATTTGGCTATGCACTCTGATATGTATGAATGTGATTGAACTGCATAGAGTAATTAGATTCAGAAGATGAATATGAGACCATGTTGAACGAATTTTAGAAAAGAGATTTGAGAAAAACGTATCCGTCGGTCTCTAAATCCTTTAAATTATGCATTTTCGAATCTTAATTACGGTTATCAAGGTAGGGGATTACATTTTTGGTATCAAAGCTATAGTTCCTGGTAAGGGTAGAGTTTGCTAAGATAGATCCCTTGTTGGCTTTAGGGATAGAAGATCATCTGTGGATTATTGATGTGTATGCACATGTATGTTCTATTGATATTGGTATATATATATAAGATTTGTGAATATATGTGCATACTATCTCTGTTATATTAATGGGGTAAGTTGTTTGTAGAATGAAGAAAAATAGAAGACGCCCCAATGTTCCGCGTGTAAACCCAGAGGTGGAGGTAGTCAATGACAATCCACCAAATCCTATGCAAGAGTTGATGGGTCTAATCCGGGATCAAAGAAATATGATTGCTGAGCTAAGAGAAGAGCTCAGAGTAGAGAAAGCAAAGAACAAAGAGAACCCGATTCAGTCTACTCCAATGGAAACTCAAGAAGAAACTCGTCATGAGGACACTGCTGAAGGGTCAGCACGACCCCTGGAGTCCCTACCTCACACTGTTCCAAATCAAGAGTCGCACGGGGTACTAGCAAGAGAGGAAAGGGACCTTCAGTTTTGGGTTACCAAATTTTGTAAACATATGCCTCCGGTGTTCAAAGCAAGGTTTGATCCGCAAGCAGCTAAAGATTGGTTCAATCAGCTTGAGAAAATCTTTGAGGTCCTAGGAAGCCCGTCCGAGGTGAAGGCATGCCTGGCTGTCTACAAGTTAGAAGGCGATGCAGATCGCTGGTGGAGGAATATCTCCCTCATTTTGCACAGCAGAAATGTGCCGTTGACTTGGGAATCTTTCCAGCAAGACTTTAATGAGAAATACTTTCCCAAATCGGTGTGGCTTGAGAAGGAAACAGAATTCCTGAATATCAGACAAGGGGACATGGAGAGCTTTGATGACTACTTATCCCGTTTCATCCGTTAGTCCCGGTATTCCTCCTACCTCCGATATAAGGATGATAAAGAGTGGAGTTCTGACATGCTTATTCGGGGGTTGAGAAGTGATATGAAGAAGCGGTTGGTCACTCATATGTTCACTAAATTCAACAAGGTTGTTGAAGAGTGTAAGATGACAGAAAATAATTTAAGAGAACTATATCCTACTAAAGCTACTGGCCACCGCAGTGAACCCAGTAAGAGTGGTGCTTCACAGAAGCGAAAGGGACAGGGATCTTTATCTAGGAGTGGTATAAATCCCTACTAGTCTGGGAGCCGTTATCAGCAGAGAACTCCTTTTACACCTTGGATCTGTCCTCGTTGTAATCAGTCTCATCATGGTAAGACTTGTGAGGGTCGAATAATATGCTTTAATTGTAAATGTGTGGGGTATATTGTTGTTGACTGCAAAGAGTCATGACCAGACTAGAGGCTGAAAACTCAAGGCCGAGTATTCGCTATGACCCACGAGGAGGCCCGTAAATCTCCTAAGTTGATACAAGGTAAAATTCTTCTTAATGGCTATTTATTGCAAGTTCTATTTGACTCGGGTGTAAGTCACTCCTTCATTGCCTACGATTGCGTGAAGCGCCTGGGATTGTATGTGCATAAATTACCATTTGATCTAATAGTGTCAACTCAATGGGTGTTAAGGCCTTGACTACAGAAGCTTGTCTGAATTGTGTCATAACTGTAGAAGGGCACTAATCTACTGTGGATTTGATTTGTCTACCGCTTTACCAATTGGAAGTCATTTTGGGTTTTAATTGGTTAACAGCGAATAATGTGATGCTTAAT
Organism: Inga leiocalycina; assembly: GCA_963242795.1. Classification (NCBI taxonomy): domain Eukaryota; kingdom Viridiplantae; phylum Streptophyta; class Magnoliopsida; order Fabales; family Fabaceae; genus Inga; species Inga leiocalycina. Next base: position 64,931,542 of record OY725320.1, read on the forward strand.
TGTGGGAACAGGAGGATAGTATATCATGCTTCTCAGAGGGTCAAAGTTGTAAATAGTAGTATGAATTTTCTTTCTACTACTAAAGCTGAAAAATATCTTGAAAAGGGTTGCCAGGGGTATATGGTATTCTTTTCTGTGCAAGGGGAGATTAGTGAAACTGTGAGTAGTATACCCGTGGTAAATGAATTCCCTGAGGTATTTCCGGATGATCTTAGTGGATTAGCTCCAGAAAGGGAAGTTCAGTTTCCCATTGACATTATACCTGGAGCTGGTTCTATATCTAAGGCCCCATACCGTATAGCCCCAAACGAAATGGCGGAGTTAAAGAAACAAATAGAAGAATTGCTAGAAAAAGGGTTTATTAGACCCAGTGTGTCACCTTGGGGAGCTCCAGTGTTGTTTGTGAAAAAGAAAGATAGGAGTCTTCGTCTATGTATCGATTATAGAGAACTGAATAAGATTACTATCAAGAACAAGTACCCTCTTCCCTGAATCGATGACCTTTTGATCAACTATCCAATTCGTGTGTATTCTCAAAAATTGATCTAAGGTCAGGGTATCATCAGCTACGAGTGAAAGCAGAAGATGTTCCAAAGATTGCTTTTTAGACAAGGTATGGTCATTATGAGTTCTTGGTGATGCCATTTGGGCTAACCAATACACCTGCGGTTATCTTGGATTACATAAACTGTATATTTCGACAATATCTGGATCAATTCGTTGTGGTATTCATTGATGATATTCTGATATACTCTAAGAGTAGAGAAAAGCATGAGCATCATTTGAGAATTGTATTGAATACATTGCGTGAGAAGCACCTCTATGCCAAATTGAGTAAATGTGAGTTTTGGCTATCGGAAGTAAAATTCCTAGGCCATGTTATCTCGCAAGAAGGGGTCTCTATAGATCCTAGTAAAGTGGAAGCCGTACTGGACCAGAAAAGGCTAGAATCTGTGGCAGAGGTACGCAATTTTCTGGGTCTTACTGGTTACTACCGGAGATTCATTCAGAATTTCTCACGTATTGCTTTGCCGATGACCAAGCTCACGAGAAAGGATAAGCCTTTTGTGTGGGATGAACATTGTGAAAAATGCTTTGTGGAGTTGAAAGAGAGGTTGACTACGGCACCTGTGTTGATTATATATGATCCCAGCTTAACCTATATTGTGTATAGTGATGCAAGTAAGAAGGGATTAGGGTGTGTCCTTATGCAGCAGGGACGTGTGGTGGCCTACGCCTCTCGACAGCTCAAACCTCATGAGATGAATTATCCTACATATGATCTGGAGCTTGCGGCCATTGTATTTGCCTTGAAAATTTGGAGGCATTATCTGTATGGTGTGACGGTAGAACTGTACTGTGACCACAAGAATCTCGAATATTTGTATGATCAAAAAGAATTGAATATGAGACAACAACGGTGGATGGAGTTGCTTAAGGACTACAACCTAGAAATCAAATATCATCCTGGTAAAGCAAATGTAGTCGCAGATGCTCTTAGTCGAAAGACAGTGTTGGTGGCAGCAATGATAATTCAAGAGGGGAAGTTAATAGTAGATTTTCGTGATTTGAATAATTCAAATCAGATCCTCTGTGCCAATTATACTATTTCCCAAGAGGAAAGTGACTTGAGAATTGAGATTGAAGAAGCTCAGAGGCAAGATGGCTGGATACAGCGTAATCTAGCTCGGATTAAATAGGGAGAAGCTTAGGAATATGATCTATCGCCTAGTGGATTGGTTCACTATCAAAAGAGAATCTGTGTTCCACTTAAGGCGGAGTTGAGACAGAAAATTTTGGATAAGGCGCACAAGAGCCGTTATACTCTTCATCCTGGTATGACCAAAATGTACCATAATCTGAAGTCTATGTATTGGTGGCTGGGTTTGAAGAGTAATGTGATGAAATATGTAGCGAGATGTCTCACTTTTCAGAAGGTAAAAATTGAGCACTAGATACCGCCTGGTTTGCTCAAAGTCCTGAGATTCCGGAATGGAAATGGGAAAGTGTGACCATGGACCTTGTGGTGGGATTGCCCAGAATCAGGAGTTATGATGCGATCTGGGTAATTGTAGACCGGTTAACAAAATCGGCGCATTTCATACCGATCAATGCTGGTTACTCACCAGATAAACTAGCTGAGATTTATATTTGAGAAATCGTGAAACTTCATGGTGTACTAAAGAACATCATTTCTAATCGAGATCCCCGATTCACTTTGAGATTCTGGAGGGTGTTGCATAAGGCCCTGGGTACTCAATTGAGACGCAAGAAGACATGTTACGGGCTAGTGTTTTAGACTTCAAAGGGAATTGGGATCGCTTTCTTCCACTTGCTGAGTTTGCCTATAACAATAGCTATCATGCGAGCATTCAGATGGCTCCGTATGAATCGTTGTACGGAAGGAGGTGCCTATCGCCTTTGTGTTGGAATGAGTTATCAGAAAGGAAGCAGTATGGACCAGATCTTGTTGATCAAACCTCAGCACAGATTCGGATTATTTGTAAGAGGCTTCTTGCAGCGCAGAGTCGACAGAAAAGCTACGCTGACAAGAGGAGACGACCTCTAGAGTTTGAGGTGGGTGATCATATATTTTTGAGAGTATCACCAGTCACTAGCATCAGGAGAGCTATCAAGCGAAAGAAGCTGAGCCCAACGTACATAGGTCCTTTTGAAATCCTTAAGAGGATTGGGCCTGTTGCTTATCGAGTAGCCCTACCCTCAAACTTGAGCAGACTGCATGATGTGTTTCACGTTTCCCAACTGAAGAAGTACCAACCGGATCCATCTCACATTGTTGAATATGAAGAAGTTGAGTTACAAGACAACTTCACATATGTGATAAAGCCAGAACAGATCATTGATAGAGAAGAACGACGACTCAGACACCGAAGCATTCGATTTGTGAAGATGATCTGGAAGGGAATGACTCAGAGGGAAGGAACTTAGGAAGCGGAAGCGGATATGCGACGACATTATCCAGAGTTTATGGCTCAAGTTGTGTGATAAATTTTGAGGACGAAATTCATTTTACGGGGGGAGAAATGTAATATCCCAAAAAGTGATTAAGGGCTAATGACTTCAAAAGTTGATGTAATTATTGTTGAATAAACACTTTTGGAGAATGTGTGATGGTAATTTGGATATTTTAATGATTCCAATGGCTTCCTTGTGCAAATTCGTGTGGGGAGAGTGTTTATTGTGAAATTGGAACCATTGGGAACAATTGTGCAATAGTTGAAAACTCTGTGATCTATTGAAACTCTGTACAGGGCAGCCGATTTGTATGGACGTTTTAAATAGGCAAATGGTGTCTAAAAATTCTGAAATTATCCAGTCTTAAAGTTCACATGTCAAACTTCAAAATGGACATATAACTTTTATCATTTTGATTTGTGAGCTAAGAGTTATGGATTTTTGAAGTTTGCCCAGCGAAATTAATTATTTTCTGGTACAGTATGTAAAGATTGAAATTCTGGGAATTTTGTGATTCTATCCAGAAAAATTCTATATTTTTCCTTAAAACCCTCCTCAATAAGGGTTCCATAGGCTTTAGAATCACTCCAATTCAATTTTTCTAGAATTAGTTATGATTTTTCAAAGTTTGGGCAGAAATCTGCCAGAATTTCTGAAAAATCCGAAATTGTTGGAAATTAATCAATAATTAAATATCATATAATATATGATATTAAATACCATCAGCCTTCTTTCTCCATCCATTTTCGTGCTGTTCCAGACCTGAAACAAGAGAGAGAAGGTGAGACAGTTTAGATAGAGAAATGGAAGAAATCTCACAAGGTAAGCCGATTTCTCCGACGATTTAGCTCCTAACGCGTATAACTCCGACTCTAAGCTACTCCTCTTTATTCTTTAAGGTTGTGAAGCTCAAAATTTGGTGTTTCAAGGGTTAGGGTTCAGCCACCTTGAGGAAAAGCTAGTGGGAGCTTAAGGTAACATCCAAACCTTCGTATATTAACTATTTAGGCTGCTGTGGGCAATTTAATCGGTGAAATTTCGCCTGATTACCATTGGTTTTAAATTTTGGAAATTGAGTTTCCTAAGGGTTATTGTAACACCCCACCGCCGTCTCACCCCACCGGCCACAACGGTTGGTGCCCTCTCCCACCACGCGGTGCGGAGCAGGATGGGTCAAGTCCGTTAGACCCACTACTCACAAGAGTCCCCCGCCCCCCTGGCGGGATTTTTCGCCTCCGTGGGAATCGAAGCCACTACCTGGGGGTAAGTAGCGCCTCAATGCATTCCCACTACCACTTGAGCTAGTAGCTCAAGTGGTAGTGGGAATGCATTGAGGCGCTACTTACCCCCAGGTAGTGGCTTCGATTCCCACGGAGGCGAAAAATCCCGCCAGGGGGGCGGGGGACTCTTGTGAGTAGTGGGTCTAACGGACTTGACCCATCCTGCTCCGCACCGCGTGGTGGGAGAGGGCACCAACCGTTGTGGCCCAGTGGGGTGAGACGGCGGTGGGGTGTTACAGTTATGCTGCCCAATTTTGGTTCAAATGGTAGTTATAACCTAATGTAATAGTTAATAAAGTGGTTAGGAGTATAAAGGAACGCATTTAAGGAGTCGAAATCGTAAAACCCCGATTTTCCCCGGAGAACTCATAAATTTCAGGTAGCTTTAGAAATGGGTCTTAGAGTTTCAATGATTTGATGGTTCCATTGCGTTCAGGAACAAAAATTAGGTGGGTTTACAGTTGACCACTTTTTCGGAAAAGGCCGAAAAAACATAATTACGAAACGCCCCTAAAACCCTTGAAGTAGGGCTGCCAAGGGTAAATGTGTAATTTTACATTGAATTTGATAATTCCGAGTCCAGAAATGGATTCCTTGGGCGGAAATATGTTAGGATAGCCCATATTAGAATTTCAGGAAAAGTGCAACCGGCGGGCCCGGGCCGAGTCCCCGGGGCATTTTTGTAAATTTTTATTATAGACTCATATAACCCCAAGAAACACTATGGAAGTGTCTAAATGGTGCATTTGGAATTGTAGGATTCGATATTTTCCCTGTTCGTGATCCACCTGTGCTAGAGCACAATCGGAAAGAACAAGGTAGTGACTCTTTCTCTTATACTATGTGTGAAACATTGTATGTATGTTTGTCATGCATTGAGAATACTTTGTGAATACATTGTGATGCTTTGAGTTCGCACTGCAAGCTGACACATAGTGATACTTTGTGATACATAGAAATCGTAGCGAAAGCTGACGCATAGAGATTACAGCCATGAGTGCTGCCTTTTGTGGCGAAAGCCATGATATATTGTGATGCTACTTAACATAATCATATATGCTATGTGTTTATACACTGTATGAGTGATTTGTTACTACAGAGATTCTTTTAAATCTTATTCTTTCCTTTGACTAACATTTTAGACAAGGCAAGTAGCTCCAAGGAGAAACAAACCACCAGGAGCGGCTAGGATCTTGTAGAGATGTGTTGTTAGGTTGTTGGTTATCTATTTTGGACTTGGGATTACTGTTTATTTTTGAAATGTAGATATTACGTTGATGTTGGTCATGTAATCCCCTAGTTGGAACTTACAACCCTTAGTTTATACATGTATGAAACCCGGGAGTTACCGGGAATTTGGCTATACACTCTGATATATATGAATGTGATTGAACTGCGTAGAGTAATTAGATTCGAAAGATGAATATTAGACCATGTTGAACGAATTTTAGAAAAGAGATTTGAGAAAAACGTATCCGTCGGTCTCTAAATCCTTTAAATTACGCATTTTCGAATCTTAATTACGGTTATCAAGGTAAGGGATTACAACGTCCCCTCACTGTATCTGTATTCGAGGACGGGCTTTCGCCACGTCCCCTCACTGTATTCAATGACTAATGCAAACAAGCAATGCAATATACATGATATAGGATAAAGTGTCACTACCTTGGTCTTTCCGTTCTTGAGCAAGCACAGGCCTTCTACGCTTCGGGAAAATATCAAATTCTAAAGTCATAATTAAGGACGAAGCATTATTCTTTATTCCAATACTTAATTGACTCTTCAACACTTAGATTTGGTTATCAATAATGACCTTTAAGAAGCTACAAATGCCTCTAATAAAACCCCTAAAAGGTTAGGAAATAATAGTTTGAAGATCTCTTTTCAAAAACTCAAAGTGCTAGAACACAGGGGTTGGCCGCAGCCAGCCATCCCTTGGGCCGCGGCCAAAAAATGGTCAGAAGGTCACTGGCCGCGGCCAGCCACCCTTGGGCTGCGGCCAGCCACCTTGGGCCGTGGCCAAAAAATTCCCTGATTCTTGGCTAAACTTCCAAACTTCATAACTAATTCTAGAAAAATCAAAACGAGGTGATTCCAAAGCCAAATGAAAGATATTTAAGTCCTCTTTACTCTAAAAATATGGACCATTACTAGAAATCACCACAAAAGTCCATAATTACCCAATACTCAACACTACTCCAAGACAGAGTCCAGTTTTTGTCCCAAACTTTGGCAAAGCATAACTTTCAGTTCACAAAATGAAATGACATGAATTATTTGCCCATTTTGAAGCTTGGTATGTGATCTTCAAGACTGGAAAGTTTCAGAATTTTCCAATACCATTTGGTTATTCAAAACATTCATGCAAACTGACTGCCCTGACAGAGTTCACATAAGACAAATTTTCCAACTTTCTACCAAAGTGTCTAATAGCTCCAAAATTAACAATTAAGCCTATTCCCACATAAATTTTCACAAGGAACACAATGGTAACCTCAAAATGACCAAAGTCCCAACCTATCACCATGCCTTGTTTTAACCAAAACACAAAACCAAATACAAAGTTCCCAAACTTCACCTTTAAGCTTCAATTCAATTCAATTCATTCAAAACACTAAACAAGGCACTAATTCCATGACAAGAACATGCCAACAACACAATGAACACAATGAACATGCCAAGAACATGCCAACAAGGAACACAATGGTAACCTCAAAATGACCAAAGTCCCAACCTATCACCATGCCTTGTTTTAACCAAAACACAAAACCAAATACAAAGTTCCCAAACTTTACCTTTAAGCTTCAATTCAATTCAATTCATTCAAAACACTAAACAAGGCACTAATTCCATGACAAGAACATGCCAACAACACAATGACCCTCAATTTCGAAATTCAAAGAAAAATTTCTAGAAAATCCAAACTTAACCAATGGCTACAAAACCTATATAGAAATGTTTGTTTTACTCACCTCTATAACTTTTTCAAAGGAGTTTCTTGATTCTCTAACCTTCACAATTCCTTGGGGTCTAAAACCAACACCAAATGGCAAACTAGAACCATCAAAATAAAGCTCTGAACTCAAGGAACAATTTTAATGAATGGGGTTTGAGCAATGGAAGTCATTTTCCCTTACCTTTTCAAGCTTTCCTTCCTCTATTTTCAGCAACAATGGTGCTGAACCAGGGAGAGAGAGAACGAGAGAGAGATGAGAGATGAGATGAGTGATGAAGAAGGGAAATGATTATACTTCCTTCCCCATTTCAGTTTTAGCGAGAAAGAAGGAAAGAGAGGAGAGAGAAAATGATTTAAAAATACATTTTGACTCTTCTCCCAATCCCTTCAAATGTGATCTTGCCAAGTGTCCACTCCTCATTGGCTCACACACACTAAGTCTCCAATTAGCTTCTCTAATCCATCCATTAGTCATTTAATCACACATTTCATTTCCTCTCAGTTAGTAATTAGTTTCCCTATTAATGACCAACTTATGGCCAATAATTCCATTTTTTTAAATTTTCCATCAATTATGACATATTAGATAATATTGTCACAAATACACATTAATTCAACTTTAATCCACAATTACCATCTCAATATTTAACATTAGCCTTTAATCAAAATTTGGGGCGTTACAAGCTCTAGCTTCGGCTGCTCACGATCAGGGAGAATATTGAACCCTATAAACCAAATTAAGGACATCGGGTTATTCTCCACTCCGAGTTCCTACTTTCATAACACTTAATGTTGGTTATCATTACTGCTCTTTTAATACCCATGAATGTTTCTAACAATTACTCTAAAGGGTTGGAAGATTATCCCAAAGACCCCTTTTTAAAAGCTCAAAACTGATATTTTGCACTGAGACACTTGAGTGATATTGTATGGATACTCAAGTGATGGTACGGTCTACACTCAGGAACTAGAGAGTGATGAACAATGAGTATACACTCGAGAGCACAAGGACCTTCAAAAGACTACAATACTCGAGTCCAGAATACGGCACTCGAGTGACAGTCAAATGCTCACTCGAGTATCAGGAAGTGAAGCACAGAAAGTGAGGATCCGAGACGAGAGTTCAAGGTGTCAAACACACCTACACTCAAGTGAGAGGAGGCTCACTCAAGTGAGAACTCACAACACCTGCAAGTGAGACAACACTCTTGCCTCTAAACACGGAAGTGCAACATGAAATTGAGAGCAGAAAAGACAATTGCACTACCGTACTCGAGTGGAACTCATCACCACTCGAGTGATGTTCATCCTACACTCAAGTGAAACCCAAATCACTCGAGTGATTCTATCAGAAAACAGAAAATGCAGAAAAACTGACCATACCTCCCAACACATGCCTAATTGATCCAAAGGGACCCAAAACTTCAACCAAAGCTATCACCACACAAAATCACTCAAGGAATCCAATAAAACCATCAAAATGATCAAAATCTCATTCCATTATCATGCTTTGGTTTTGGGCAACATTAATCACTAACATTCCAAAATCATTAAACTCAATCATTCCAATCCCAAATCAATCTATCTATCCAAAACTCATACCAAACACCCACTTCTATACCAATAACATGCCAAACTACCAATGACCCTATTCCAATGAAAATAGGCCATAAATTCCAGAAATTCCAATCTTAATCATTTGACATAAAACATAGATAGAAGGATTGGTTTCACCTATCTCTTCAACTTTTCCAAAGACACTTCTTGATTCTCCAACTACCAGATTTTTGTGACACCTCAAATCACCACCAATGGAGAAACTACAACCATCATATTGAAGCTCTCAACTCAAGGATCAACATTAGAGAAGAGAGTTTGAGTAATGGAAGCCATTAGCTCACCTTAAATGCAAGCTTTCTTCCTCCCTTTCCCTCAACCATGGCCGAACAAGAGAGAGAAGAGAGAGATGACATCCTCCCAAACCATGATGCTGTAGCGAAAATGAGGGAAGAGAAAGAGAGAAAAACAATAAAATATTGAGGCATTTGACTTTTCTCACTCTCTCTCATCATACCCACTTTTGCCACATGTCTCATTTCTATTAGCTCTTACAAAATAAGCAACCAAGTAGCCATTCTAATCCTTCTATTAGCCATTTAATCATACATCTCATTTCTCCTCTTAGCTAGTAATTAATTTCTCTATTAATCACTAACTAATTGCCCAACAATTTCATTCTTTCAATTTCCACTAATCATGGCATATTAATTAAAATTGCCACAAAACCCATAATTATTCCACTTTAATTCAATAATTATCCTCAATAATTATCATTAACCTTTAATTGAAATTTGGGTCATTACAGACTGCGTGCTAGCGCCTCCAAATGTCTCCTAGGATTTCTCTTGCGACTCTGAATTCTCATGCATGTATGAGTATATATGCTCTATTAAGTTTATAACCTATGAGGGCTATATTTGAATTTCAAAATTAATCTTCATTAATTTTGAAATTAATTAAAAATTAATTATCTTAATGAGCTAATTAAATAAATTCAGTTTAAATTAAATCTGTCCTACAGTTTTAATTTAACCTATTTATTTAATCCAAATAAAGAGCCATTAGATTTAAGTTATCTTCATAAATTAAATATGAGATACTATATCTCTATCATGTTAGTTATTAAATTTAATATATCTTAATAGATTAAATTTAAAACTAACACAATATAATAATATCATATAATACACACACACACACACATATTTATATGATATGTATTTCAAAAATATATATCTATATAATATTATTAACGGATTTTATATTATATATATGTATATATAATTCATCCACCCTAAATTAAACATTATCTCATGTTGGGCCATTCTTGTGTTCGACCCTGTAGGCCCATATGAAGTTGGCAGTCGGCCAATAACTATACTAACCCAAAAGTCGTAAGCGGCCTCTAGCAAGACATTACAACTACCCAATTCATATGAGGATTGTTAACATGATGCAACCTGTCATACAACCATCTCATGTACCTTTTGTCACACGATATATCGGTCAAGGACAAGGCATGGATAATGTCATCCTCTTGTTCCTGACCATTACTTTCTCGATTTATGAGTAGCCTGACAATAGAAATGGAAACTCCTTTCCATCATAGTATGGCCGTACATTTCTCAAACTCAGTCATTGAGGGGTCCAGTAATATCTCTCTACTAATGTGAGGGACAAATTCCATCTTGATCATTCATATTCCTCCACAAGAAAAACCACCAAGCCCGATCATAGCCTTTATCATCACCCGGTCAAAAGTGACTTTTGACTAGTTCAAAGCTTAGGAACTCTCATGTAAGAATCCATGATGACCTCAGGTCTAAGGGCATTATGACGTGGTTATACATGAGAAAAGCTTATGACTTGATCCATATAGCTTTCTCATAGTGGGTCGGTCCAGTACCTTGTACTCTTATAAGTGCCTAAGACTTTGATTTATATCTCTATATCTTATCAAAGTCATAAATCAAAGTCATATTGGTCTTGTTCCATCTTTGCTCCCGTATAGATGACCGACCAGGGACATTTTAGGATAATTTTTATGATTTATCCAAGGATAGAATTATCATAGTTAACATGCAAATAATATGATAACAGAATGGAGAAATTTCATTAAATTAATAATGTTCAAAGTACAATGATTGGCCCTTTGGGCATAATTTCCAACAGAGAGATTCCAAGGAATCCCAGTAGAAACATGTTACCGTTATATAAAATGCGAAAAGTAAATATGATATATGTCATGTATGCACCAATTAATGAATAATATAACATATCATCGTAATACATCATCATAACACATCATCATCATATCATCATCACATTATTGTCATGTATACATTAGTAGGGCCCAGCCCCACTAATCGTACACCGGTTGGATTCTTACCCAACTTCCAGTGTAAGTGCACCTCTTGCACTAACTGCCTCTTCTAAGTAAATCATGTTGATTAATATAGCACAAAAATGGCAAACACACAATCATATAAACTATGGCATGATGTATGAAAGATAATGTCCCCACCTCAAAGCTCTATAACCCCTGTATCGTGTGCCTCGTAAAACGTGTCGACTTTCGGCTCCCTACTCAGTCCTAAAACGTTAAATGTACAAGAAATAGGTTATAACCTATCCATGTATCATTTTAGACACTTCTATAGTATTTCTTGTGGTTATATTAGCCAATATTGATAAATGACCAAAATGCCCCTGGGACCCCGGCCCAGCCCCGCTATACCCGATCCGATCGTACTTTTCCTGAAATTTTGATATAGGCTATTTTGACAAATTTTCGCCTAATGAATCCTTTTTCAGACTCAAAATTATCAAATTCACTACCAAAAGACAAGAATGCCCTTGGCAGATCCGTTTTAAGGGTTTTCAGGGGCATTTTCGTAATTATGTTTTTTCGGACTTTTCTGAAAAGTGACCAACTGTAAGCCGACCTAATTTTCCCTCCTGAACACCATGAAATCATCAGATTTATGAAAATCCAGCTCCTTCCCCCTGATTTCCACTTGGCCGAAACCCTCAAAAGAAAAAGGGGAAATGTAAACTTTGATTTTCAACTTCAAACCCTTATTCCTTTATATTCCCAATCCTTTATTAGACCATTTAAACACATACTAACTATGATTTAAGGAAATTTGATCAGCATAATCCCTTAGGGTTTTCACTTTCCAAATTTACAAATTCAACCAACAAACACCAAATCAAGCCAAGAACATCAATAACAACAACATACTACCTCAAATATTGAAGTTCTTGAAGTTACTTTGGTTTTCTTCACTCTCTCTTTTTAAGGCCTACCACCCTATTTTCTCTCTCCCTTGAGATTTTCTTGCTAAACATAATTTTTCATGGAGAAGAAGAGATTAGAAGAGAGATTATACAAGTTGGAAGGCTTAGGCACTTGAAGGACAAGCCTTACCTTTGATCTCCTTCCTTGAGCTCCTCCTTCTCCAAGCTTTCTCAAGCTCTTCTCTCTCTCTCTCTCTCTCTCTCTCTCTCTCTCTCTCTCTCTCTCTCTCTCTCTCTCTCTCTCTCTCTCTCTCTCTCTGTTGGGTTCTTAGGCATGAAAAATGAAGAGAAAGATGAAGCAAGCCTAATAAAATATCTTTATATTCCCTTAATTATTATTATCACAAAATGAGATTTATGACACCATGTACTTGGCTTTATCTCATATGACACATTCTCTTCCTTCTCTCCTTAATGCCCAACGTAAATAAGAGGAGGAGAAGGAAACATATGATGATGTCCACTTAAAACATCTCATCATCTTTCCCTCTTTGTTTTATTTTTAAATTGAAGTTATGACATCATCTTATACTTGGTCTTATCTTCTTCCAATTTGTGTCATACATTTCCATTGAATTTGAACTAATTTCCTATTCTTCTCTTGGCCTATGAACACGCCATTTAAGGGTCCTTTATGACCCAATTGAGCTTCTTTCATTATCCTAACTAATTGCACATTTATATTGTTATTTTATGATAATAACACATGTGCTCAACTTAATAAATTCTTATTTAAATCCCTTGACTTTAGATTATGCCACTTGGCATGTTTATAAGCCAAATAATTATTTTCCCCTCCTATTTATTTATTCCACAATTTACACAATTGCAAACATATTTTATTTTTCAATTTTTGGAATAGTGCCAATTCTAGCAGATTTTCTACTCAAACTTTGAAAAATTATAACTAAATTTGTAGACATCGTTTTGGAGTGATTTAAAAGATTATAGAACCTTTATTGAGTCTAGTTTCAAGAGAAAATATATCCTTTTGCTAGCTGGAAGCACAAAATTCCCAAATTTTCAATCTTTGCATGTTATTCCAGAAAATAATCAATTTCACTGGGCAAATTTCAAAAATTCATAACTTTTTGTAGATAGCTATGATTGATTCATATTACCTATCAAATTAAATCTTAGGATGTCTACTTTCACCCTATAAAATTTCATAATTTTTAATCATCATTTAGTCTTCCAAAAACCTCATGAAAAACTCATTGCCTCACAGGATATTTCACTGAAAGCATAATCACATTCTCCAAAAATCACCATTTTACTTTCTTAATACCCCAAAGATATAAGAAATATTAGGGAATAGATTTGGGGCACCTACTAAATTGAGACTTAGCAGTCCGCTTAATTTAAGTTTATTCCTAAGCCTCCAATCCTAAAATTCGGGATATTACACAAGTGTCTTCAAATTGATAATCTAAGATACAAACATGTAGTTAATATGATTCCAAATAGCTAGTATTTGAAATACCTTAATAATCAATTCAGCAACAACAAAAATTCGAACACATTACTAGTCTTACACCAATAATACCATAATAGCTTCAGTATTAGTCTTTCACAAACACATTACTTAATAAACAATTCAAAAACAACAAAAATTTATCATATAAGGAATACCTTAGCAGCATTGAAGCAAACATACATGTGGCTGAACACTCTCCTCCCACCTTCAAGCGCCTCCTTGCTAATTTCAACATAAATATCATATCTAGAATTGCAACTCCTCAACTCATGACAATATGCCTCTAGCTTCTTAAACTCATCAATATAACTTCATTCTATCTCTTCCATAATCATCTTCTTTGCTCTTTTACATTTGTAAATCTTACATGCCGCATCAACTCATCTTGAACATCCTTCTTCATGTCAGCCACCTTATACTGTGCCACTCTTGCACCTTGTTCTTGAAGTAGGAAGCTAGCCATTTCATAGTAATCCTAGGATTTTTGTAAACCCTACATCAAATATGCTTCAACAATAAAGTCTTCACACTAAGCCGTAGGTTGGAACCATCTTTAGAGGCATAGAAATAAAATAGGCAACCCTTCTCACAAACAGCCCTCACTCAAATGGCTCACTTTTTTTGAGGCGCAACTTTACTCCAGCCTTTATTACATACTTGTCTAAAGCTGCAAGCAACTCCTTATCTTCATATGTAGACCCCAACATGAAAAATGGTCTCCCATCAGGCCCAACATTTTCTTCTCTTTTGTTACTTCTAGAAAAGGCCCATGTCCACCAACTAGGCCTAACTCATCCTCAAATTCTTCATCTTCATAGTCACTACTATCATCCCCATCATTCACTAATTGAAGAGCTCAATATTTATATAGTTTTAGTAATTAATCTTGGGCTTTTATGGGACTTAATTAAATATTTTGAGCGTAATCAAGTGTTAATGTGAGATTTTAGTGAAAGAATAATTTGAGAATTATAGTGGTTAAATTGTTATATTTTTAATTAATATTTGTTATTCTCATTATTCTTTAATTATGAGCAAAAGATATTACTTTGTGAATTTAATTTTGTAGGTGATGATGTGGCACAACTTGAGTGGTCAAAGTTAAAGATGTTATTTGGAGTTTAATGAAGGACAAAAGTGGAACATCACAAATGCAGAATTTATTTTCACATTTTTTCTAAGAGGAGGTTAAATGAGTAAGGGCCTTGTTTGATTGTTGCAATTTTGTGTCTAATGCCAAAACAAATTTTTATATTTTATCCAAACATACCTTTAACTCATTTAACCTAGTGAATTGAAGAAAGAAAGGAAGTGGGGACCATTGGTAAATGAGGGAGGCGACTGGTTGAATGAGGAAGGAGGGAATTTGCTGAACCGAAATTGAAGAGCTGAACCAAATAAAAAGGATTAATTGATGAAGCAAGCTTGACCAAATGGGTTGAAGCAAGAATGAAAAAGATGGATCGAGTTAATATGGAGAGAAGACCGAATTGATGAATAGATAAAAGAAGAAAGCTAGCTGTTTTTGTTGACCGTGTGGCTTTGAGAATAGAGAAAAGAGAACCGAAATGAGCTGGATCATGAGGGAATAAAATGGAGAAACACCTTATGTGAAAAGAAAAGAAAAGAAAAGGGGACACGATGGAATAAAAGAGAGGACACAATGAATTGAAGAGGGGAGGTGGCTACAAGTGTGAAAGGGAGACCAAGACCGAATATGGAAAAGAAGGGAAGAGGCCGTGATCTAGACTGAACCGTGAAGGAATTGAGAGGCGCAAGCTATTTGGTGCTACATATTATTTCATTGGCTGATTCTTTCTCCTTCATCCATCAAGCTTCATCTTCCTCCTCTTCTATGAGTAGCTAAGCTTTGGCGCTTTCCTTGAGTTGGGTAATGGTTTGAGCTTCTAAACCTCAATGGAATTCCTTTAAGCTCTCTTTTTAGTTCATGATTATGTAGCTTGGTTAAGTATGTAATTGTAATCCAGATTGTTCTATGCTAAGTGAATAAACTTGGTGGTTGAGCTAGGAGTTGATTAATTAAGCTTTGTATGATTCATATTAGGAGTAGGTTGAATTGTTTATTCCAACTTAGTTAAGTAGATTTAAATGATTAAACTGAATATTTTGAATTGTTGTAATAGTGATTATAATTTAGAATTGGAAGTTAGTTATTCATCTCCTTGTGTCTGAATTATTTGGTGGTATTCATTTAATTGCTTTGGTAGAATGAATTAAATGATTATTGCAAGTATGGATCTAGTGGTAGCTTAGTACCATCCTCTTGGCTCATTATGGAATTCAAATTATTAGCAAGCAAGGAAGACTAAAACCCCAACTCAAGGGAATCTCGTCTCATCATTATATTAGTTAATTGAACTTATCTTGTTGTTAGTGTTAATTTCAATTCCTTTTTCTACTTTGTTTTAAAAACCTAAAACAAGGAAGACTAACACCTCAGCATTGCTTGGGACAAAAACATCATTCTCACTACCATTGTTAATATCACCAGACTCACTTTCAAACTTCTTATCAACTTCATCAAAATCATCATCACCTTCATCAGAGTCCCCACCATGATAATCAAACTCCCCATCACCTTCACACTCCTTACCTTCACTTACAATTATGTTATCATTCTCTCCATTGCCATGTAATGTTTCCACAACTTCCACAGCAATTTGCTCACCACCATCATCCTCAATTGGTTCCCTGGAGCCATCTTCAACATCAGTTGGCTCACCACCGACATCCTCAATTGGTTCCCTACCATCACTATCAACTAAGCCACCTCTAACATCATTCACTTGATTCCAAAGTCACACAAATTTCTCCTAATTACATTAAAATAAGTTTTTCTGACATCCCAAAATGCCTCATCCTGCCATCACCTTCCTCTTACGTATGAACAACTTCTTTAACCTTACCCGCACCTTCTTCACTTATAGAGAAATGGGAATGCAAAACTTTTTCAGTTATGCCATCATATTTACCCAGTAGATTCCTTTTTGCTTCTTAAACCATCTTCTTTGAATTGTCCAAATCCTGGAAAAAATTCTCCAACTTGAACCACTTTCCTCCACTACCCAATGGACCACCACCGTCAGGACCACCACCGTCAGGACCACCACTCCCTGTCGAAGCCATATCACCAAAACCCTACATTAATTTAAAAAATGCATTTACAAATCAATCAAAGTCACATACTTTCCAAACAAATTGAGATTCCATAATTCTTATATTTGAACGAATCTCTGCGCTGGGTTATTTTCAAATCTCGTACATGATAAAGAGGCAGAGCACATGCAACCCACTTCTCCTTTTCTCCTACTCGGCACTCCTATTTGAAACCCTAAATGACTTCTCAAATTTTCTTCCTTTTATTTGTCCTAAATTAGCCTGTCTTTGCCTACTCATCACTACTTGTGCATGTGGATAATAGGTTATTTGACACTGTGTTCTTTTTAACACGCCATTGTGTCCATTTAACATCAATGCTACCTCACCGTTAGTCAAGGGTGACATTACTACATTTTAATACTTCCAAGGAGACATTAATACCGAAAAAACTTTTACGGCTACATTGAGATTTCGTGAATACTTCCGGGTCGGATTTGTAATTTCACCCTAAATCATTTACGTCCATGCATTTATATATTTCAAAGAAGGTATCCAAAATTATATACTTCCTCCCCTCTTAATATAGAGCGCCTTCTAGGTGGTGTTATTGACTTTTTAAAATAAAGCACTTACTAATTTTAAAGAGTATTAAATATTTTTTTCATATACACCCATATTTAATAAATGTATAGAAGGAGAGAGTAAAGATTAATATTTTCAAATTTAGTATAGTTAATAAGAATAATATTAGAAATCACTTGAATTTATGACAAATTTAATGGTTATAATTGATTCTATTAGTAAGTGTGAATTATTTAGAAGAATTATATTTGGCAATAGGGGAATAATGAATATGAGTACAATTTATGTACTTTTTATCAGATTAAGGTATTAAATTTAGTCTTTGGGGGAACTTTCTGATCATACATAAATATTTCCATCCCTATGATAGACATTTCCATATGATGGACATTTCCGTGCGTTTGGTAGGTATGGACGAGAAAAAAGAAGTGAGTTTATTTAATAGTTAAAATAAATTAGGAAATATTGGGGGAAAGTCCTCTTAAAAGTTTTATTGGTAAGAAATACCTAAGTAATGATACCCTGTGTGTACAAAATTTGTAAAGTGTTAGTAGCTTTTAATTTTTTGTGAATAGAAATTTATCAGGCCTTTTAACAAATAAAATTTTCAAAGGGGGATTTTCCCCCAATTTTTCTTAACGTATGTATTATTATAAAAAATAAAATTTCAATATCTTTTACAAACCAGGTCACTTATGTACAAGGGCAAGAAATTTTTGGGTTCATACTCAAGTGTACCAGGTTTCTTGTACTCCACCACAAAAGAAATGGGTTGAAGAGATTGGCATAAGATTACTTACTCGCAAGATGTCATCATCTTCTTGTCTTTGTCAAGGTCACCATTTCCGTCGTCAGAGTTTTCGGAAATCGCATATTTGAAAGGAAAACACATGTATTAACAATTAACAAATATTATTAAAAGTAAGGTAAAATTTGTTGAAAAAGGTCCGATTATATATAACCTAAAGTTACCGATTACGTATTTCCTAAAGTTATCTGAAATTTGTTTAATGAGCACTACTACAAATATCGCAATATATGACGGTTATTAATTATCATACATCACGGTTTCTAACCATTATATATGTGGGCGCTATAAAAGCTTGGCGGAGATATATTACGGTTCCAAACTGTTATTTATTTCTTACCTATTATAACAGTTATAATATAACAACTATTATGTATTAAAGTTTGGTGAGGCCATCATCTACCCACTGTTGTGATAATAATTAATGGGCATACGTAAACAACCGTCATAATATATGGTAATTCTTGCATAATACATAACGGTCTCATTTTATAATGATTATTTATTTATTAACATACATAACAGTCGTATATAAGAACCATGATTTTTAATAAAAATTAATAATGGTCTTACGTAGACAACTTGTTATATATTAAGTATATAAATAATGGTTTATAAATGAAACCATGATGTATGGATATAAAATTCTTCAAGTGAGAGTTTTTGAGCTAGTTGATCTCCTCTATATATATAATAGAACAACAGTACCTTCCACATCGAGTGGCTATGCAATTTGACATAGATCAAGACATTCTAGGCTTTATAGGGAGAATCAATACAACTGTTGACGTGTATAAGTGATAATCTAACTGGTGATTTACATATAATTGTGTCTCTTTATAGGAATTAATCCTTAGAAAGCAAAGGACTCTGGGAAAAAAACATATATCCCTATCAAAAAGGGTGGAGGGGCATGCAAAACCTTGAACTCAAGGGTTTTCATACCCTTGCGCCCTTTCTGATAGGGATATTTGTTTTTTTCCCTATTTTACTTTGCTTTCCAGGCTTAATTGCTAAAGAGGCATAAGGTATAAGTGAACACTTACATTATTATATATATATATATATTAGAAGTGTGATTGATTCTAGCCATAAAGCCTAGAAAATCTGAATCCATCCAAATTGCAAGATTACTTGATATGGGAAGTACTAATCTATTATATATATAGAGACGAGACCAAGTAGCTCAAAAACTCTCACATTGAAGAGTATAGGACTGATCACAATGTTGAATTTTATAGCTTTTAATTTGGTGCCACTTGCTCAATAGAAAAAAAAGATAGGAACCTTTAGTCAGAGCAATATAGGATTTCCAAAAAAAACATAACTTCACAAAAGCAATTCAATATATCACATGAACAAGTTTATTCACAAAGTTTATTCGTGTATGACTCTTGGTACATTTGAACTAGTTTATTCACAGAGCTTGTTCATGTATGACTTCATCAGTAAAAATGAACTAGTTTATTCATCACATCCCTATTAAACTTTTTGAAGTAACTTCAGGAGATATGGGTACTTCCAAAAAGGAGATGTATTTGCTTAGGGATCATATCTTCAAAAGTTACATAAAAAAGATCAATTAAGTAGGAACCTTTAGTCAAAGCAATGGGTTAACAACTTCCAATAACCAGAAATGAACCTTTGATCAGAGCAATTAAGTAGGAACCTTTAGTCAAAGCAAGTTAATGTCACCTTGAATGCTTTATCATGTCATAACTTCACAAAGGCACCTTAATTGAATAAGGAGAACAAAGAACTAAAGGAATGCGACCTAGTTAGGGCTCACAAACGACGAAAACGTGAGTTAGGGCAAGCAAAACCAACTTGCTCGAAAGTTGTAACCCCCTCTGTAATTATATCCGAAATACGCGATTAAAATGAAATATAGACTAATAATAAACAAAAATTATTTAAGATCTCATCTTCACGATAGGGTTTTCACAAATTCTTTGGCAATCACGTTTAACCTGGTCTCGTATCCACATTTCGAATACAATTACTATGCGAAGATAAATCATATTTACATAAATATTAGAGTGTACAATATAATTATCCCGGCAATTCCGGGTTCCATATCTTAACTAAAAAGTTCACAGGGCACATTTGCCCATTTACAAGTTCTCATACGAGGATTGTACAAAATCTCATTCCAAATATACATCCAAGGAGATAGAAGAGCAATTGAAAGATATTGATGAATTCTTCAAGGCATATTATGATAACATGTTATGGGTAAATATAGGAGGTGAAGTTGGAACCCATTGAGCTCAAGACCTTAAAAATGAAGAACAAGGAACCCAAAATTAGGAACTTTATGCTACTTCACATGTGGAGAGTTCTCAACCGTCAATGATTCAATCAACTGCATCCATCCAAGCACAAGAAGTGACGTAAATACAAAAGAGCAATGAAAAGTCTTTCTTAACTTTTGGTAACAATCCTACCCTTACAAAAGTTAACTCTTACTACATTGATTGATGAAGTAATTAATGATTTGAGTGATGATAAAGTGGATGAGGAAATAATTGTTGAATTCCCTCTAATGTTTAAACATGTAATTGTTCAACCTATTGATTCTAATAGTGGTAGCTTAGATGAGCCTATGCCTTGTAATGATTCTACTCCTTTGCATGATACTTTGAGTGATGATTTACATGATAATGATGATGCTGGTGTTGAAATTACACGTTCTTGTGATGGAAATACAATGTGTATGGATTACATGGATGAGAAATATCCTAAATTTGTTGAAATTCATAGAATAGAGATGATCATTCTCTAGAACTTAGTGCTATGCATGATGTTAAGAATTAAACTCTTTTATCTTTCTCTTCTTCTTCCTCTCTTACTTGTGAAAGTGACTTGATGTACTCCAATTTTATATTGGATTCCGTACTTTTCACTTCACACAATAGTAAAGATAAAGATGTTAAATCATAATTGATCACTAATCATAAATCCAATTTTTATTTGCAAGAGTTCAATATGCCCATTATCAATAATGACAAGCATGCACTCATTATTTCAATTGACAGTGCTTTTGATTTAGCAAGTGACATTCACCTTGATTCACTTGAATTACTTAAACCTAGTTTTGTGGTTTGTGATGATCATACTTCTTTACTAGATGATGTCAAGCATATTCATGACTCTTATTCCCAAATCTTATCATATGATTTACCTCTTGATATATTAGGATTTGATGGTGCTAATGGTTCTATTGACTTGGATTCTACTATTGACGATAGAGTGGTGCTTGACTATAGCACTACTATTGATGAAATCCAAATTGATTCTTTGATACCTAGTGTTGCTTGTTGTATGCCACTAGTTGACTTTATTAGTTGTGAGAAGCACTTGTTATTGAATGTTTTTTACTCTAGTCTTCTCACATTACATACATCATTATGCCATTTCATATGTCTTGATGCTTTCCATGGATTTAAGTATTTTGATTCATGTGGCCCCTTTAGAGTAGGTATTGCTGTTGTTTTGGTTAATTCTTTACAAGCTAATTCTCTTGGTGGTTGCCCTCATTTCTATTATCTATGGATTTGGGAACCTTTACTCCTACTTGGGCCTAAACTGTTGAGGAGCAAAATACTGAGCTTCCTTTTGATTTTCCTATCTAGCTATAAGGCACCATGATTATAAGGTTATCTCTTTCCTTATCTTGTTCTAAATTTATTTGATTATATGCTATTAAATAAGTGTGGGGGAGAGACTACTAGTAGTAAAAGGTAGCATGTGTGACTTATTTTTCTAGTAGCTATAGATTGCATTTTTCAATTGAATAAACTCCATTTGGAATTGCACTCTTGGGTTTAGCCTTATCCTCCACTACCCTTTTCTCCATATCCTCATGCCTAATTTTTTAGAACCATTTCCACTTATGTCTTGTCTTTCTCTCTCCTTATGACGATGATATGTTGTGCTTCAGTCTTGAATTGGACTTCACAACATTCACTTCACCCCAAGAGATAAGTGTATCTAGGTTCTTTGTTTTTGTGAATTACATTGAGGGCAATGTAAGCATTGAGTGTGGGGGAGTGTGTTTATTCTCATGATGGATTTCACTGTGACATCATATGCCTCTGTCTACTGCTTTTATCCTCTATTGTTTTTGTCCAATTCATTGAGATTTGTGAGGTCTCTAATCATGATCAAGCATCTCGATTACTCTTAGTTAGATCCATGGTTGAAACTTGCTTTAAATTAGTGAATTACCACAAAATTCAAGTGTTTTAATTATGCATGGCTTAATTTTGATGAGTGTGTTAGGGAACAAAAAGCCTAGTTGGAAGGTGTTTTGAGTCTAATTGTTCATTTCATTGTGTGATTTATCCACTTAAATAATTGTTCTCCAGAACTTGTTTTGTTTCTTGCTTGAGGCTACATTTTGCAATAGTATAGATAGAGATGACATTGGCATTCATTTTTAAACCTTATAACCTAAACACAAACCAATCATTGTTCACCTTTGTTTACCCCTTTGAGCCTTTCATTTCCATTTTCATTTTCATTATACAAAGGTCATGCTTGCATTTTCCATCAAGTTCCGTTAGCATTATGATAAGGAAATATAAATGTTGCTTTTGTAAAGAGGATGATAAGTGCCATGTGAATATTCAAAAAAAAAAAAAAGAAAGCAAAAAAGAGGATCAAAAGAATATATATATATATATATATATATAAGGCACTTCATATAAAAAAATATGTATTGATGAGTTGAAATGGAAAATTTTTGCACAAGAAAGTTACACTATTGTGATTAATGCTATTAGTTATGTTAATCGAATTTGATGCAAGTATAGTGTTTATTACATTTTCTATCATTTGGCCTATTCAACATTATAACCTTACAAAGTCCTTTGGATTTATTTATGCCATTATTACAAGTAATGGAGAGCCTAGAAATATTACAAGCCTATATTAGAGTGTGGTCAAAGTGGATCCAAGTGAAAAACTACCATATATATGAGAGAAGAGAGCAAACACTTGTCATAGTTAAGGTTTCTAATGAAGCTCATTGTAATTAAACCTTGCATCACTTTAACTACTTCAATTTTATGTATGTTCATTGAATTTGGATAGGTGGATACCTTGTTATTTGATTAAGTATGATTTTTGAAGCTTGATCTTTCCTAATCTTTCATACTTCATTCATCTTTGCCTAGTGTTGAGTTCAATGTTTTGCTCAGAAGTGCAAAAGCTTAAGTGTGGGGGAATAGATAAAGCTTAATATTTATATAATTTTTTTAATTAATCTTAGGCTTTTGTATGAATTAATTGAATATTTTGGGCATAATCAAGTGTTAATTTGAGACTTTAATGAAAGGATAATTTGGGAATTATAGTGGTTAAATTGTTATATTTTTAATTAATATTTGTTATTCACATTATTCTTTAATTCTGAGCAAAAGATATTACCTTTATGAATATAATTTTGTAGATGATGATGTGGCACAATTTTTGTCAAGTGTTCAAGGTCAAAGATATTATTTTGGAGTTTAATGAAGGACAAGAGTGGAACATCATAAGTGTAAAATTTATTTTCATATTTTTTCTCTTAGAGGAGATTAAATGAACAATTGAAGAAATTTGAAGGAGGGACGACCACATGAAATGAGAAGGCAAGAGGCAGCGGAAATTAAAGAGGAATGGACTAGCTGGACCGAAATTGATCAATTGAAGAGAAGAAGCAGCTAGACCGAAGTTGTTGAATCAAATGGGAGTTAAAAGAATAGTTGGACCGAAATGAGTAAAGAAAAGCAATTGAGATGGGCCGACTGAAAATTGGAATTAAAAGGAAGAGGTTGCAGCTAGACAAGAGGGGATCATGTGAGAAATAAAAAAAGGGTTTGGTGGCCGTAAAATGGAAGAAAAGAGGGCTACAAAATTAAAAGGAAGTGGCGACTATGATAGAAGTTAACCTGGAGCCGAAATGAGAAAAGGAGGAGCTACACGATGAGATAAGAGAAAAAGAGAGGAGGCGTGAGTGTACTTGGAGGGAGCTGTTCGATTCTTGGATTTCGATGGCAATTTGCTTCTTCTTTCATCAACCTTCATCTTCCTCTTCCATGAGTAGCTAAGTTTTGGTGATTTTCTTGAGTTGGGTAATGGTTTGAGCTTCTAAACTTCAATAGAATTCCTTTAAGCTCTCTTTCTAGTTCATAATTATGTGGCTTGGTTAAGTATGTGGTTGTGATCTAGATTGTTCTATGCCAAGTGAATAAACTTGGTGGTTGAGCTAGAAGTTGATTAATTAAGCTTTGTATGATTCAAATTAGGAGTAGGTTAAGTTGTTTATACCAACTCGATTAAGTGGATTGTAAATGACTGAACTGAATGCTTTGAACTTTTGTAATGATAATTACAACTAGAATTGAAAGTTAATTATTTATCTCCTTGAGTCTGAATTATTTGGTGGTATTCATTTAATTGCTTCGGTAGAATGAATTAAATTATTATTGCAAGTATGGAGCTAGTAGTAGCTTAGTTCCATCCTCTTGACTCATATTATTCAATCTTATCATTAAAAAGTAAGGAAGACTAAAACCCTAACTCAAGAGAATCTCATCTAATCATTATACTATTTTATTGAATTTACCTTATTGTTATTGTTAATTTCAATTCCATTTGCTTCTTTGTCTTAAAAACCGAAAAATACCAAAAATATTGAATTAGACTATATTACTTCATCAAGTTTTATCAACAATTTCTCAAAAATGATTTTTCACAACCTTAAGGTATTTATCACTTTACTATTTAGAAACTTGGAAATTAATCCCCTCATAAGAACGACCTAGGTTGATGTACTTCGCTATATTTTCAAACCTAGTTTTATTTTGAGAACTCACATGACATGGGTTCATCAAATTGGTGCTATTGCCGAGGAAGATGATTCCAAGGTTTTAAGTAGTTAAGTGTTCTTTCTGGAAAAGTATAGTCGGACTAGGTACAGAGGGACTTAGATCGGGTCGCTAGGGGCATTTTGGTAATTTGTAGTTTTAGACTAATATAACTAACAAAAACACTTTGGAAGAGTTTAAAGTAGTACATGAATGAGTATTAACCTAATTCTTGTACATTTAAAATTTTGGGACTGGATTGAGAGCTCAAGCTGTCGATACAACTTTGGGGAACGTTTTACGAACCAAAAAGGAGTTTAAGGTAATAACTCTATCTTTCATACATTATGTCAATGTTTATATACTTTGCGTATGCCATCTTCCATAATATGTATGATACACAGAACTAAGCGCATACACCGAACTAAGTGCCTATAGGTACACCAAACTAAGTGCTTATGGATACACTGAACTGAGTGCCTATGGGTACACTGAATCTAGTGCCTTTGAATACATTGAACTGATATGCCCGGTTGGTGGTCTCGAGCCTAGCTGAGGTATGGAAAGAGTAGGGGTTGCAATAGTGGTTGGCTCTAAACATTTTCGACTGAACTGAATAATACCGACTGAACTAAAGCATATGTTATTATAATATTGCTTTATGCTGCACTTGGCATATTTATTATCGCATTTTCTATGATCAATTGTCTGTTACTACTGAGATTCTCTTGAATCTCACCCTTTTTCAAATTAAAAATATTCTAGCAAAAGACAACGACTCACGAGGACAAGGGGAGACATTGGTTATCTGAGGACTATTTTTATTATTTCAAGGTCTATAAGTATTATGTACGAACCCCGGTGGGGAAAACTTGTAATGTAATCAAGCCTAATGTATCAATATATCAATATATTTCTGCTATTCTTGTGTTGCTCACTGAACTGCGCTCAAGTACTCTAATTAATATTAATGATAAGTGGTATGTAAGGCGGGGTCTTACATTTTGGTATCAAAGCAAGCAGTTCTAGTAACAGGATAGTATACTAATATGGTCTTGATTATATGGTAAAAGGAGATACATACAGAATGGGGCATTAAAGCAATGAATTTTCCCCTTTTCTTTCAATCAGCCCTGAAAAATTTGGGAATACCTGAGGGCAGCAAGTGCTGTAATATTAGACTGAGGTTGTTCCAAAGATATTGTGAAACCCGAGGAAAGCGAGTACGGCCAAGGTCAGTGTGCAAATCACACCCAGTATTTAGTTAGCAGAAGTCAGCTGGCACAATATTTGATACAAGAGTAGTCTGGGGGCACAGTGGTCAAGAGCAGATAGAGCCGGTATCTACATTTTGGCATAGACACACAAAAGTTAAGCGTGCTCAACCCAGGGAAATCTTAGAATAGGTGACCCCCTTGGAAGTTAAGTTGGCAAGGTCATGGAGACTTAATGAATACTGTTATCTTAAGGTTTCTCCATGACTAATAATCATTTTAATTAGATGATTTAAATGAAGTTTAGAAGTATGGAGATGATGACAATGTAAGTATTAATCTTAATTCGAACCGTTTCTATTGCAATAATTACTGCACATAAAAGTTCATTTGATCAGGTGATGGGAAACTTGAGCTGTAGTAAATGTTCAAGGTTTCTCCATGCTAGATGATGATCCTTAGAAATACCGTGATGTCAAAGGAATGAAGACATAATATATGGTGCTCTATAATGAATGATGATTATACCGTATATTGATCCAAGAGGATTCGATTTGATGATACTAAAGGTTGAGGATAGGCTTGAATTTGACTTAAGCTGAAATAATGCTTAGGTCAGAATGTGCATTTTCCGCACTATGGTTATGTTCTATGATGGAAGTTTGAACCTTTTAAGAAGTGTTTATTAGATCTCACATGTTTTGATGATAACAAAGAATGGATGTGAAAAAGATTTGATAAACAAATAAGTTTGAATAAAGTAATGACAGAGCAAATCATCACTTGAAGTAAGCACTGGAGTATTGAAGAAAGGCCAAAAGAAAAAGCTGAGGAACTTCATTACTGGCAAAATTTCTAAAGGGATTACTCGAGTAAGAACTCGAGTAATGAGACAAAAACTTGAAATAACCAGAATAAAACCTCAAGTAACCTGCCACAAAGAAATGTGTTGCTCTCAACCTGCCAACGTTACTCGAGTAAGTACTCGAGTAATCAGGAAAATTACTTCCAATTACTCTCAGCCTGCCAATGTTACTCGAGTCTGTACTCGAGTCCCCTGCTTCAAGAAATATGTTGCTCTTGGCATTTTCAATCTTGCCAATGTTACTCGAGGAGCAACTCGAGTAAATCACTGTGGTAAGCAAAACTTGAAGGTAATACTCGATTAATTTGAAATGCTATTATCACACTTCACTCGAGGCACCACTCAAGTATGCAGGTATTAAATTGTTCTATGTCAAAGACTTGAAGGAGATTATTTGAGTCAGTAATCGAGTAATCTGCAGAGTTATTTACAAAGCACTTGAAATATCTACCTGAGTAAGCTATGCAAAAAATTGATGTTTACTCGAGGCAGTACTCGAGTAACCAGGTAAGCAAACTTGAAGTGCTCTCGGCCTTGTAATCCTACCAACATTACTGGAGTGAAGCATCGAGTAACCTAAAGTTTATTTGAGAGACTACTCGAGTAGCCACTCGAGTAACCTATGAAGAAAATTGTACCATACTCGAGTAAGTACCCAAGTAAACAGGTATTTCCAAGGTTTGTAAATGTGTTTACTCCATGCACTACCCGAGTAATGTGATGTTCATTTATTAACGTGCTATCTATCATTACTCTCACGAAGATACTCGAGTAAACTTAATGAAAACTCGAGGAACTACTTGAGTATCCAAGTCCAAAAATTCAGAAATCATTCCAACGTTCATTGATTTGTTTCCTATGTGATTAACCCTTCATTGTATTAGTATTCTTAGCATATCCGCAGATAAACAATGAAGAGATCTTACCAAATAAGGAAAGTCAAATGCAACGTTCAAACGCTACCTACCGCCACCTACCGCAAACGGATATTTTTTCAAATACTGGAAAAGTCAACAGTGGCTACGCACACTCTAACGGGCAAGAAGAAAATGTTCCAACAGTCATTACCAACACATCTATATATATGGGAACATCCAAACAGAGAAAAACAACAAGAACACACACACGAACGCATTATCAAGTTCACGTTCAATACTCTGTTTTTATACACTTGTAATTATGTACTTCAGTTATTCTTATTCACTCTGTAAGAGAGATACTTCATTCAAACTCAATATTTGTTATTGAGGTAACTTAAGGTTGTGGAACCTTGAGTTGGGATTGGATTACAACTTGTAAGGGGGAGTGAGTGTCCAGACAAAGGAACTTGCTTGTACCGAGGTGCCAAGAACCCACTGAATCTTGGAAGTTATAGTGAAACTCTCAGAGATATTCTGAGGACTGGACGTAGGTCAAAGTGGTTGTGGCCGAACCAGTATAACTCCCGGTGTACACTTCGGTGATATTTCTCCTTACTCTTTACTGCATTATATTCACTGTCAAGTTTTTATTTGCAACGAAATTTTTAATATCACCCAATTCACCCCCCCTCTTGGGTGAAACACTTGCTCTAACAGTGTTGAACATTCAGTAATGTTTTGAGGATAATACCCAAATACTGTGGAGGTTAGAATAGGCGCTATTGATCCTGATTCTTAGCGAACCTATTGGGTATACTTGAGGATAATAATTTCCAATCTGTATAATATTGAGGTTTTAGATTTCTTGATGAACCTAGAAGTTGGATTAGAGACCTTAGGCTATAAACTTCTATATGTCAGATGTATTGTAATGGACCAGTGTGTCCCAAAGCCCTAAGACCTAGCAGACTAGTGTCCTTAGGCTTGCAGATGTATTTAGAATTGTGTCGGGCTAGTGATGCTCTATGGAATCGAGGAATAAGATCCTTATAGATACAAATTCTTGCAAAAAGGGATTTTGAAAACTAGCTAGTTGTTAAGTCTAGCATAAGGAAAGATTATGATAATAAAATATTCCATTAAAGGATTGATTAAGGTGATAGCTCTCTGATGAAATGAAAGACAGAATTGATATGCCTGCTATTCCACTAACTTGAGGCTATACTAGGAGTCAATTGGTGGATGGAAAATAAAGTAATGAAAGGTATGAGTAGAAGGGTTACCAAGTAAATCGTAACCCAGGAACCAACTATTAAGTTTTGATTCCACAAAAATTTGAAATTGCCCAGAATGATTTTTAAGTTAAGACAACCCAAGAACTGGCACCAACAAACACATATTTCTAGTGCAATCAGGTGTTATAGGAGGTTCCTGTGGGACTCCTACTAAATCATCCTGACCTTATTAAAGCTCATATGAGGAGATAAACATTCAAGTATGCAGCAGAAGTCTATGACTCTGTATTGATTATAGGAAGTTGAATAAAATGAACGTTGAGATCAAGCAGCCACTTGGAATAGATGATTTGCTCAATCAATTTGTCTGGTTCCTATGCGTTTTCTAAAGAAAAAAATACTGAGTTGAGATCTGGGTATCACCAGCTTGAGGTAAAAGCAGAAGATGTACCGAAAATTGCTTTTAGGACCAGATATGGCCATTACGAGTTTCTTGTAATGCCATTTGGGTTGACCAATGTGCCTGCCGTGTTCATGGACTACATGAATCAAATTTTTCTTCCATATTTGGACCAATTTGTAGTAGTTATCATTGATGATATTTTGGTATAATCATGGAGTAGGGTAGTGTAATATCCCGATCTGTGGTTAGGGCTAATGACTCTGATAATTATTGTAATTATCTTGATTAAGCACTATTATGGTCTATGTAATATGAATTTTGAGAATAAATACATGTGGTATTTAAGATCAAGGGTTGTGATTCCTTGAGCATGGGTCGGTATCCTATGCGTTACGGTTATATGAGCTTAAAGTGGAAATGGATAGGATAATGACATGTGGCATGGTGTGAGCCATTGGATATGGCACTAAGAGACAAAATACCACTTTCCTCTCTCTTCTCTCTCATTTTCGGTTGTGTGTGTGACTAGAGGAGGAAGTGTGTACACCATCATCATCCTACTATCTCTCATCTTCTCTCTCTTTCTCCTCCATTTCTGGCAACATTGAGGCAAGAAGAGGAAGAAGAAAAGTTTGAATCTTGGTAAGAAATGCTCCTCCTTTGCTAATAACCTCTTCTCTAATATTGTTCATCTCAATGAGAGCTACATTGTGATGATTGTAGAGCCTTGAATGGTGTGGATTGGGGTTTTGGCCGAAATTGAGAGTTGAAGAAACCAAGGTTCTGAATTGAGCAAAGAGAAGAGGTAGGCATTTAGAGCATTTTGGTATATTGTTTGTGAATTGTGGATAAGTTGGGGAAAAATCTGGAAATTTGCCCTAATTTGCACCAAATGTGGATTTTAGGAGTTTCATTGTGTTTGATGTTAAAAATGAGTTAATGTTAAGTTATTTGATTATTGGAAATAACCTGGAATGATGGAAATGGGTTAAGGGAAATTTGGATATGGTGTGTCATAGAGACCTTAATGAATGATTGTGGTCAAATTGGCTTTTGGGGTGTTTATGAAGTTGCTATTATGTTCCCTAAGTAGTGCCAAGTATGTGTGAGCTTTTGGTAGAGTTTGGGAACTTTTGGGAGTGAATTTAACCATCTGGTGTTTTCTGGTTTTCTGCATTTCTGGGTCTCGGATGAGCATCACTCGAGCACAGGATGATCATGCTCGAGTGATGGAAGAATTTTTCCCTGTTCTGCTTCGAGTGCGCCTGGGTTTCATGGGCAATGCTCGAGCACATCGCTTTGTGCTCGAGTGAGCGAAGAACATGCTCGAGTGAGCATGGTCTGCTCGAGTGATAGTGGGAGTTCAGGGTGAAGGGTTTCTTTCGGGTCTTCACTTGCTGATGGATGCCACGAGTGTGCTCTGACACTCGCGAGCATAGCCTTCTCACTCGAGCACTGGGGGTCATGCTCGAGTGAGGTTGTGTTTCAGGTGGGAGTGGTGCTTTCGGGTTCTCACTCGCGAGTAAGGTGCTCGAGTGTGCCTCCTCACTCGTGGGTGTGAGGTGTGTGCTCGCGGGTGAGAGGTGTGTGCTCGCGGGTGTGAGGGTGTGCTCGAGTGATCATGGTCTTGGAGAGTGTTGTGTGCTCTCGGGTCCTCACTTCCTGGACTTCTCTCGCGGGTGCTCGAGTGAGCCAGTGCTCGAGGGTTTCCTCATGCTCTCGGGTGCTCACTCGCAGTCTCACTCTCTCTTGTGCTCGAGTGATGTCCGTACTTGTGCTCGAGTGAGAGCATCTGTGATCGAGTGAGATGACCAAAAATCAGTGTTTTGCCTTCGAGTAAGGGGTCTTTTGGGTAGTGTTTTCCAACCCTTTAGGCATATGTTTAGGCCTCTAATAGTCACCTAAAGAGTCCTAAATGATAACCAATATAGAGTATTATTGAAATATACATATGGATAAGAAATTGATTGGTTGTCCCTAATTGATATAGGATTTGACATCTGTCGTCCTCGTGAGGCTAGGGTGCCAGAGCCAGTCAGGAAGGATACAGGTAGTGACTCTTTCTTTATACCTTGTGTGATACATTGTATGTATATTATGTCATTGTTTTGAAATGGATATCGTATGTTGCAAGTTTTGTGAAAACTGTGGAAGCACCGCTATACCAATAGTCCCTGAGTCGCTAACAACGGTTCGGGTGAAGGTCGTATGCCTTCCCGGCGGTAAAAGGGGATGAGGTTAGGGTGTGATATGTGTAATTGTGAGCCGAAAGGCTAATTGTGAGCCGAAAGGCTATATTTGAGCCGTGTGGCTATTTGTATGCACTGCCACGCCAATAGTCCCTGAGTCGCTAACAACGGTTCGGGTAAAGGTCGTATGCCTTCCCGGCGGTAAAAGGGGATGAGGGTGGAGTGACTTGTGTTGCTGTATGAAATGATTGGTGTGCAATTCTGTGATTGCATATGGTATGAAATTGTTGTTACTACTGGGATTCTTTAGAATCTCACCCCTTCCATATGACTAACCTTTTCAGACAGGGCGAGTGGCTCGAAGGGAAAGCGGACAACCAGGAGTAGTTAGGCTTACTCTGAGATCATAGTGGTAGTTGGTTATCTTAGTTTTGGATTTGGGATTGCTAAGTGTATATTGATGTAAATGATATTTTGGATATGTGATCCCCATTGTTGGGAAACTTGTAAACCCAAGTGATATATATATATGAAGTAACCCGGGGTTTTGCCGGGATTTAGTTTCCGCACTTTGATATTTAATATGTACTCTGATTTCTCAAGTAATTATATCCGCACGTGAATGTGAGACCAGGATTAAGTATGTTTTAGAAATGATTTTGAAATACCCCATCTTGGGATGAGGGATTATAAATTGTTATTTTGTCTTATTGGTCTCTATTTCACTTAAATTTAGTAATCCGGATGTAATTACGGTGAGGGGGTTACAGGTAGAACATAAGCAACATTTGAAAATTATATTGAACATACTGAAATCTAAGCAACAGAGCAAATGTGAGTTCTAACTTTTAGAAGTTAGATTTATGGGTCAAATAGTATCACAACAAGGAGTCTCGGGAGGAAGATCTTTGCAAGGTGCAAGCAGAACTAAACTGAAAGAGGCCAGAGACTATTTTTGAAATATGTAGTTTCCTAGGTTTTAGCAAATATAACCGAAGATTCATACCAAATTTGTCCTGAATAGCTTTGCCTTTGACAAAGTTAAACTAAAAAAACTCAACATTATCTATGGGACCATAATTATGAGATTGAAACTAAGACTGAGACTGAAAATGGAACTGGAACAGAAACTAAGAATAAAATTAACATTAGGACTTATACTGATAATCCCAGATCCACTGTGAACCGTCATTATCCTTATTGATGCCAGTAGGCATGGACTGAGAGGTGTTTTAATGCAGCACAACCATGTTGTGGCTTATGCAACTAGAGAATGAAAGCCTCACCAAAATCTAATTATTATCCCACATAGGATCTTAAGTTAGCAGCAAATATGATGGCACTAAAAATCTGGAGTTGCTTAAATATTACAATCTAGAGATAAAATATCACCCAGGAAAGGCTAATGTTGTTACTAACACATTGAGCTGTAAACAGTACGGGTGGCCGCTATGGTGATTCATGAGCAGAAACTGATAAAGGATTTTAGAGATCTGAGTTTGTTTAAATAGATTTTGATCAGCGGTAATAAGGACAATGAAATATATGTGGAAGCATTACCCATAATTTTTGGTTATATATGTGTAGCAAATTTCAAGGACAAAATTTTTTTAAGAGGGAGAGAACTGTAACACCCCAAATTTTATTCACCAATATGCCTTGTAATTATTTGTGGTAATTAGTGAAATTAAATGGTGAATGTTGACCCACCTTGAATAGCCTCAGACAACAAATTTTAGATCATAGGAATTAAACACTGAAAATGGAATGTGAACAGTGCTGCCAGTGTAATTTCCGGTGAAGCAGGGAGATTTTCATGTGATTTAGGATCACCAATGATGTTCAAAAAATGTGTAATTTTTTAGAATGAAAGTAGACACTCTAAACTTTAATTTGATAGGTTATAAAGAACATTTGAAGCTATATACAAAGAGCTATGAATTTTTGAAGTTTACCTAGTGAAACTAGCTACTTTCTGAAACAATATCCAAAGATTGAAATTTTGGGAATTTTTAGCTTCCATTTGGCTAAAGGCTATATTTTTCCTTGAAACTAGACTCAATAAAGGTTAAGTAGCCTTTAGAAGTACCTCAATTGAATGTCTACTAAAAAAGATATAAATTTTAAAAGTTGGGTGAAAATGCTGCTAGTTTTGGGTGAAAGTCACAAAATGTTTGGGTGAAATGGTAATTTGCCATATTAAGCCAAAGAAAATTATTTTTTTCAGTACACACACTCATTTTCATCCAAATAGGCTAGAAATGAAGGGGAAAATAATTCTTTGATATTTATGATCATATTTTGGATAAAGGTTGAAAAGTAAAAAATGTGGAATTTCCGTAAAATATTATATATGGTGCAATGAGTTGGGATAAATGGAGAAAGCCTAATTTGGTTCATGGATAACCAAAGAGAGGCGTGTTTTTGGACTATGAAAGGAGGGGGGAAGTTGGTTCAAAGTCAATGGAGTTTATGACACCAATTTAAGAAGGGATAAGCTTGGAAACAAATGTGTGATAAACTATTAAGATAATTATATTTTAAAAGAGAGAGATAAGAGATATTTTTAAAAGCCTCACCTCCATCTTTCCTCTTCTATTTTCACAATCAAGCACCAAGAAAAAGGACAGAGAAAGTGTCATAGAGAATTTGAGGAACTTAGGGTTCAAGAGAGCTTAAGGAGCCAAAATCCAAGCTAAAGCTTTGTGATTTCAAGTGTCTAAACTTCCTAACTTGTATAGCAACTCCTCTAAGCTCTTGTTCTTCATGAAAATCATGTGTAGCAAGCAAAGCAACAAGAGAAGAGAGAGAGGAGGGTGACGCCCTAGAGAGAGAAAGTTGAGAATCAAGAGGTACTTCAAGAACTTCAATCCCTTTAGTGTTTGGTTGTTGTTGTTGTGGTTATTGTCATGATTTGTGGTTTAGATTGTTGACTTTGTAAATTTGGAATGTCATAATCCTAAGGGGTTATGCTGCCCAAATTTCCTCAGATCATGTTTAATAAGTGTTTAAAAGGTTTAACAAGTGATTAGGAGTGACAAAAAAGGAGTTTCAAGGGTTAAATCACAAAAATTGCATTTCCCCTTTCTCTAGAGCAAGTTTAGTCCAAGGCTGAAAATAGGGGCTGGAGCTAGAATTTCATTAATCTATGTTAGATCTCATGTTTTGATGATAACAAAAGAATGGTTTGAAAAGGAAATGATTAATAAACAAGTTTGAACAAAGTAATGACAGGAACAAGCATCACTTGAAGTAAGCATTGGACTAATGAAGAAAGACCAAGAGAAAATACTGAAGAACTTGATCAGAAGCAAGTTTTCTAAGTCATTACTCGAGGAGCTACTCAAGTAATGAGACAAAACTTGAAGTAACCAAAGACAACTTCCAGTAACCTGCCAACGTTACTCGAGTAGGTACTCGAGTAATAGTGCAAAAATTTTCAAGGTGCTCTCGGCCTGCCAATGTTACTCGAGGAGCTACTCGAGTAACCAGGTAAAAACTTGGAGTTGCTCTCGG
This sequence comes from Inga leiocalycina, assembly GCA_963242795.1. Lineage (NCBI taxonomy): Eukaryota > Viridiplantae > Streptophyta > Magnoliopsida > Fabales > Fabaceae > Inga > Inga leiocalycina. Next base: position 64,966,737 of record OY725320.1, read on the forward strand.
ATTGCCAATGTTACTCGAGGCGCTACTCGAGTAACCATGTGAAAAACTTCCAGTTGACTTCAAGTTGACAATGATACTCGAGTAGCTACTCGAGTAACTCTGTTTCTGAAAATGTGGAGCTCTCGGCACTTAGTACTACTGCTAATGTTACTCGAGGAGCTACTCGAGTAACCCAATAAGGTAAGTTAAAACTTGAAGGTGGTACCCAATTAACTTGATCTTTTTTATCTCATTTTCCTCGAGTCCTTACTCTAGTATGCAAGTATCTAATGTTGTGTTTTAAGTGGATTCCTCGAGCAAGTACCCGAGTATGCAGAAATATTTTCAAGGTAAACTTCCAGTCATTACCAGGGTAAGTGATGCACAAAAAGTACAGTTAATCGAGGTGGTACCCGAGTAACCATTGCACAAATGTGTAAATTACTCGAGTCCATACCCGAGTAACAAGGTAAGTGCTCTCAGCCTTGAAATCCTGCCAACATTACTGGAGTAGAGCATCGAGTAACCACAAGTTTATTTGAAGGTTTACTGGAGTTGGTACCCGAGTAACTCATAAAGTTATGAGTGCATTACTCGAGTATGTACCCGAGTAAACAGACATTTCCAAAGGTTGGAAAATTGGTTATTCCATGCACTACCCTAGTATTCTTGTATTTGCTCATTGACTTGAAGTTAATTTAAGATTTCCCGATGATACTCGAGTAAGTACTCGAGTAATCTTCATGTGATACTCGAGTAAGCAGACCCAGAAAGTTTGAAATCATTTCAACGGTCATTGTTCTGTTTCCTATTTGATTTACTCTTCATTATATTAGTGTACTTAGCATTTCAACAGGTAAACAATGAAGAGATCTTACCAAATAAGGAAAGTCAAAAGCAATGCTCAAATGTCACCGACCGTCACCTACCATAACGTATGTTTTTCAAAAACTGGAAAAGTCAATAATGGCTGCGCACGCTCCAACGGACATGAAGAAATATGTTCCAGCAATCATTACCAACGTATCTATATATATGTGGACATCTGAACAGAGAAAAACACAAGAACACACTTACGAACGTATCATCAAGTTCATTACTCTGTTTTCCATTATACTTGAGATTCTATGCTTCAGTGATTCTTATTTACTCTGTAAGAGAGATATTTCATTCAAACTCAATATTTGTTATTGAGGTAACTTAAGGTTGTGGAACCTTGAGTTGGGATTGAATTACAACTTGTAACTTGTAAGGGGGAGCGAGTGTCCAGGTGTAGGAACTTGCTTGTACTGAGGTGCCAAGAACCCACTGAATCTTGGAAGTTATAGTGAAACTCTCAGAGAAGTTTTGAGGACTGGACGTAGGTCAAAGTGGTTGTGGCCGAACCAGTATAAATCCTGGTGTACACTTCGGTGATATTTCTCCTTACTCTTTCCTGTTTTAATTCCACTGTTAAAGTTTTATATTTCCGACGAAATTTTAAGGTCACCCAATTCACCCCCCTCTTGGGTGAAACGCTTGCTCTAACAATCTAATGGTTCCATTTTGTTTAGGAGGGAAATTTGTATAGGGTTGATGTTGATCACATTGTGAGAAAGGCCCTAAAAAGTGAAATGTCAAAAATAGCCCTAAAACCCTAAATAGGGGCTATCAAGGGCAAAACTATCATTTGGCAGTGATTTTATAAAAATTGAGGTCAAAAATGGATTTTACATGCAAAAATGTGTAGGAATAGCCTAGGTCAAATGTTTTGAAAAAGTACAGTCGAATTAGGTACAGAGGGACTTAGACCGGGTCCTCAGGGGCATTTTGGTAATTTACAGTTTTAGACTAATATAACCAACAAAAACACTTTAGAAGAGTCTAAAGTAGTGCATGAATGGGTATTAACCTAATTCTCATGCATTTGGAATTTTAGAACTGGATTAAGAGCCTGAGCCGTCGGAACAAAGTTTGAAAAACGTTTTACGAACCAAAAAGGGGTTTAAGGTAGTAACTCTATCTTTCATATATTATATCAATTTTTATATGCTTTACGTATGCCATCTTTCGTAATATATATGATACACTGATCTAAGTGCCTACAGGTACACTGAATATAGTGCCTTCTGTAACCCCCTGCCTTGATAACCGTAATTAAGATTCGAAAATGTGTAATTTAAATTAATTAGAGACCGACGGATACGTTTTTCTTAAATTTCTTTTCTAAAATTCGTTCAACATGGTCTCAAATTCATCTTCTGAATCTAATTACTCTACACAGTTCAATCGCATTCATACATATCAGAGTGTACAACAAAATCCCGGCAACCCTCGGGTTTCAGATACATCTATATACACTAAGGTTTACAGTTTCCTATATAGGGAATTACACAAAATCATTCCATATATATACAGTAATCCCAAATCAAAATAGATAACCAAAAACCAACATCAAAGATCTCTAAGGAGTCCTAGCCGCTCTTGGTTGTCCGCTTCCTTTTAGAGTCACTTGCCCTGTCTGGAAGTCAGTTAATAGAAAGAATGATATTCAAAAGAATCTCAGTAGTAACATTCCACTCATACAATATATAAGCACACAGCATGTAAGTAAATCATAATAGCTGTAATATCCCGATTTGTGATTAGGGCTGATAACTCTGATAATCATTGAGATTTGTGTAATTAAGCACTTTTGAGTTAATGTAATGTGAATTTTGGGAATAAATACATGTGGTATTTAAGATCAAGGGTTGTGATTCATTGTTAATGGGTCGGGATCCTACGCTTTGCGATTGTGTGAGCTCCTAGAGAGAGTGCTTGAGATGTGTACATGTGGCATTGTGGTAGTGGTTGGATGAGGCCACAAGAAGACAAGACCTCACTTTTTCCTCCCTTCTCTCTCTCAATTTCGGTTGAGTATGTGTGACAAGGGGAGGAAGTGACATCTCATCATCATCTCTTCCCTCTACCATATTCTCTCTCCTCTCCTCCATTGTTTCCGGCGATCAAAGGAAGAAGGAAGAAGAAAGGTGAGATTTTGATGCTTTGTTTGATCTCTAATGCCCTAAACCTCTTCTTTAATATTGTGTGTCTCATTGAGAACTACATTGTGGTAATTTCAGAATCTTGAAATAGTATTGATTTGTGATTTGGTCGAAATTGGGAGTTGGAGAAACAAGATTCTGGATTGAGCAAAGGGAAGAGGTAGGCATTTAGAGCATTTTGATATATTGTTTATGAGTTTTGGCTAAGTTTAGTCAAATCTGGAATTTTGCCCTAAGTATGCCAAATGTTGAAAATGTGGATTTTATGGTGTTTGATAGTAAAAATGGGTTAATGTTGAGTTATTTGATTATTGGATAAGATTCGGAATGTGGGAAATGTGTTAAGGGAAATCTGGAAAATGTGTGTCATAGAGACCTTAGTGGTTGATTGTGGTCAAAGTGGTTTTTGGGGTGTTTGTGGAGTTGCCATTGTGTTCCCTAGTTAGTGCTTAGAGTGTATGAGCATTGTGGGGAGTTTGGGAACCTTTGGGCATGATTTTGACCATCTGGTGTTTTTCTGGTTTTCTGCAATTCTGGGTCTCGGATGAGCATCACTCGAGCAGAGGAAGAACGTGCTCGAGTGATGGGAGAGTTTTCCCTGTTCTGCTTCGAGTGCGTCTGGGTTTCTTTGAGTTATGCTCGAGCACAGCGCTTTGTGCTCGAGTGAGCGAAGAACATGCTCGAGCAGGCATGGTCTGCTCGAGTGATAGTGGGAGTTCAGGTGAGAGTTGTGCTTTCGGGCTCTCACTTGCGAGTGAGGTGCTCGCGGGTGAGAGGTGTGTGCTCGCGGGTGTGAGGTGTGCTTCTGGTGGGAGTGTGCTCGCGGGTGGGAGTGTGCTCGCGGGTGTGGTTTTGTGCTCGAGTGATCCTATGCTTGGAGAGCTTTGGGTGCTCTCGGGTCCTCACTTCCTGGTTTTCTCTCGCGGGTACTCGAGTGAGGCATTTAGCCTTGTGCTCGAGTGAGGATTTGTGCTCGAGTGAGCCAGTTCCTGCAAGTGTCTTTGTGCTCTCGGGTGCTCACTCGCGGTCTCACTCGCACTTGTGCTCGAGTGATGTCCGTACTTGTGCTCGAGTGAGAGCATCTGTGCTCGAGTGAGATGACCAAAAATCTGTGTTTTTGCCTTCGAGTAAGGGGTCTTTTGGGTAGGTTCTTCCAACCCTTTAGGCATATGTTTAGGCCTATTTTAGTCACCTAAAGAGTCCTAAACGATAACCAACTTAGAGTATTGTTGAAATATGATTATGGAAAAGAAATTGATCAAGTGTCCCTAATTTGAATAGGATTTGACATCTGTCGAACGCGTGAGCCCACTGTGCCAAAGATTATCAGGAAAGATTCAGGTAGCGACCTCTCTCTTATACTTTATGTAAATGTATTGTATGTTTGCCTATCATGCATTGTGTGCTGTTGCTGCTTCGAGATGCATTGAGATACGTTGTGGAGCTTTGTGTACTGTGGAGCATTGTGCCTTGTGATGCATTGTGTCTGGAGATGCTTAGTGATACATTGTGCTTTGAGATGCTTTGTGGTGCTTTGTGCTTTGAGTTGCTGCTACATAGTGTTCACCGCGAAAGCGGGCGTTGTGCATAGTGATTACCGCGCGAGCGGGCATAGTGTTTGCAGCGAAAGCTGTCATTGTGATTACCGCGTAAGCGGGCATAGTGCATTGTGATACAGCCGTGAGTGCTGTCGTCTGTGGCGCGAGCTATGGATCATTGTGTTGCTGATGATGTTGGTGAACATGATACATTACATGCTTTGTGTTTATATATTGTATGAGTGAGTTGTTGCTCTGGGATTCTCAAGAATCTCATTCCTCCATATGACTAATCTTTTCAGGCAGGGCAAGTGGCTCGAAGGAGAAGCGACCAACCCGGAGTGGTTAGGGTCTCTTAGGGACGTTCATACTTTGGGATAGTTGGTTATCCTTACTTTGGATTGGGATTGCCAAGTGTACATAGATGTAAATAATTATTTTGATTGTGTAATCCCCTTTATGGGAAAACAACTAAACCCATGATATATGTAGTAACCCGGGGTTTGCCGGGATTTTGGTTTCCGCACTTTGATATTTATTATGTACTCTGATTTCTCAAGTAGTTATATCCGCACGTGAATGTGAGACCAAGAACATATATATATTTTGAAAAGATTTTGAAATACCCCATCTCTTGGATGTGGGATCATAAGTTGTGATTTTGTTTTATTGGTCTCTATTTCACTTAAATTTCGTAATTCGGATGTAATTACGGTGAGGGGGTTACAATAGCAATAGCAGCAGTAGCATAAACATACATGGCTTTCACCACAAACGACAGCACTCACGGCTGTATACACGATGCGACAGCTTTTGCTGTAATCACAATCACGACAGCTTACGCTGTAATCATAATAATGATAGCTTGCGCTGAAAATGACAGCTATCACTAGCTGTAATCATAGAAGCATCAGAAATCATCAAAAAACAGTGATACAACACACATACAGTGCATTACACAGTATAAGAGAGAGAGTCACTATCTGGTTCTTTCCGAACGTGCTCTGGCACAGGTTGTTCACAATCAGGGCAAATATTGAATCCTACAATTCCAAATGCACCATTTAGACACTTCCATAGTGTTTCTTGGGGTTATATAAGTCTATAATGAAAATGTATAAAAATGCCCCCGAGGACCTGGCCCGAGCCCGCTGTACCCGGTCCAATTGTACTTTTTCCAAAATTCTAACCTAGGCTATCCTAACATATTTCTGCCCAAGGAATCCATTTATGGAGTCAGAATTATCAAATTCAATGTCAAATTACAAATTTACCCTTGGCAGCCCCACTTTAAAAGGGTTTTAGGGGTGTTTTGGTAATTATGATTTTTCGGCCTTTTCCGAAAAAGTGACCAACTGTAACCATACCTAATTTTTGCTCCTGAACTTAATGAAACCATAAAATCATTGAAAATCTAACTCTAAAACCCATTTCTAGAGCTGGACGAAATTTATGAGTTCTCCGGGGAAAATCGGGGTTTTACGATTTTGACTCCGTAAACGCATTCCTTTCTACTCCTAGCCACTTAATTAACTATTACATTAGGTTATAACTACCATTTGAACCAAAATTGGGCAGCATAACCCTAAGGCAACTCAATTCCCAAAATTTAAAACCAATGGCAATCCGGCAAAATTTCACCGATTAAATTGCCTACAACAGCCAGAATAGTTAATATACGAAGGTTTGGAAGTTACCTCAAGCTCCCACAAGCTTTTCCCAAAATGGCTGAAAACCCTAGGTGTTCCACAATAAATTTTGAGCCTCCAAACTTTAAAGAACAAAAAGGAGTAGCTTAGGGTCGGAGTTATAGGTATTAGGAGCTAAATCGTCAGAGAAATCGGCTTACATTGTGAGATTTCTTCTCCTTTCTCTCTCTAAAAATCTGAAAGTTCTCTCTCTCTCTCTCTCTCTCTCTCTCTCTCTCTTTCAGGTGCTGTTTTGTGTGTGAAATGCTGAATGAAGAAGATGAGAACGATATATTATAATATCATATATCATTTTAATGATTTATGGAATTTTCCAACAATTCCAAAACTAATTTTTATTACATAACTTCCTACATTCATGTAACTATGCCATCATATCCAACCAATATTTCCTTATTTATGCCACATGTAGGAGACATCTAGGGGTCCCTCCCTATGGTCTCAATTGGCTTCACAACTTGTTTCGGTTACGTATACACGTAAAGTCTCAATTTTGGTCAAAATTGCATTTTTGCTCAAATTTTATATAAATTCATATTAAATTGACCAAAATATTATATATATATTTTTCATTTTATTTTCCTTAATTAATTGAAATTATCTTCAATTAATCAGAAAATAATTAATTTTGTAATAATTTGGCAAAATTACGATTGTCATTACCTTTCTAATCCAATTTCTTCTCTTATTTTTCATTGGCCAATTTCTATCTATTTTTGAACCAAATATTTTCTCTAATATTTCTTCATTTTTAGACCTTAATATTGGGCTTTTTAAATCATCCAAATTAATTCCATATTCATTTTTGCCCAATTTCTCGTGAAATTGAACATTTATAAAATTCATAAATTCTAAATTCATTAATATTCACCATTTTATTGAGTTTCTCAAATAATTATAATATATTTGCTGAATATAAAATTTGGGGTGTACACCTTCAGGTATACTGAACTGATATGCCTAGTTGGTGGTCTTGAGCCCAGCTAAGGTATGAAAGGAGTAGGGATTGCAACAATGGTTGGCTATGAATGTTTCTGACTGAACTGAATTATACCAACTGAACTAAAGTTTGTGTTATTATAATATTGCTGTATGTGGTACTTGGCATACTTATTATTGCATTTTCTATGATCGATTCTCTGTTACTACTGAGATTCTCTTGAATCTCACCCTTTTGCAAATTAAAATTATTCCAACAAAGGACAGCGGCTCGCGAGGACGAGAGCGTACTTAATAGCAACGGAAGGTTTCAAACCAGGACAAGAGGAGACGTTGGTTATCTAAGGACCATTTTTATTATTTCAATGTATGTAAGTATTATGTACAAACCCCGGTGGGGAAAACTTGTAATGTAATCAAGCATAATGTATCACTATATCAGTATATTTCTGTAATGTAATCAAGCATAATGTTGCTCACCGAACTATATACAAGTACTCTGATTAATGTCAATGATAAGTAGTATATGAGGAGGGGTCTTACATTTACTGCAATATTGAATTTAAATTTGAAATAGCTTATTCCATGAGTTTCTGTTGTGATTTTATTTTACTTTCTTGTTTCAATTTGAATATGCTAAGTTTTGTCATCATCAAAAAGGGGGATAATGTTAGATTCAAAGTTTTGATGATAACAAACTTAGGATTATTTGAATAGAGATTCATTATCTGGTTTAAGGAAATTCATTTTGTTTTAACACTGTGACTTATTCGAATAGTTATAGTGTTATTCGAATAAGGAAACCTATTTTTAGTTAAGAGCTATTAGAGTAAGTCTTAGCTTATTCAAATAAGAAGCGGGTTATTCAAATAAGTTGTATGTTATTTGAATAAGGATACACAGTTTAAGAAAGAAATTATACGAATACACATAACTCTATTTGAATAGAGGTAAGCCTTGACTGTTCTTCAAATTGACATATGACAAAACTTATTTGAATAGGCAAATGGTTATTCAAATAACAGCTTACATATTTCAAGTTTGTTTATGAAATGTTATTCGAATAATGAGGTAACTATTCGAATAAGTTGAGATAGTTTTTAAAGATAAAATCAAGCTTACTCAAATAAAGAGAATGGTTTTCGAATAAAATACTCATTTAATGCAAAACTCAATTTCAAAAGCTTATTTGAATAGATATTTTTGTATTCAAATAAGGTTTCTCAAAAAGCTTATTCGAATAACCTAAGGTTGTATCAAAATAAATTCACTTGAATACATGACATTTTAAGTTTTTGAAAGCTTATTCGAATAGGGAGAATTGTATTCGAATACACACTATTATAAAAGTATATTCAAATAACAACTCTTGTATTTGAATAAATCCACCTGGTTTCCAAAGGACTCTATTAGAATAAGGGTCAGTTTATTCAAATATACTTATTACAAATAACTTAAATGTTATTCGAATATAGAGAAGAGTATTCGAATAAGCTATAATAGAAAAGAGATATTTTATTCAAATACAAATGATCATATTCGAATAACCTAATATCCAGAAAAATAGAGCATGATACATCAGATTTGGAAATCAAGGAAAACTTAGTTAAAGTCTTTAAGCTTACATATTATTGATCGTTCGCAAGATTAACATCTTTCTTAAGCAAGTTTCATGGATTTTCAACGTCAAAAGATTTAAATATCAAAAAAAGCAAATTTTGTGTCAGAAGCATGAAAGGCAAGCAGAACTTCAACCAACACAGTCTCTCTGCTCCAACGGCTATATTCCTACACACAAAGAATGTCCAGAGAAGCAATAGCACTATAACGAACAAATGGAATGCTCACAACGGTTATTAAATACACTCTTACTATAAGTACAAAAGCATTTAAAGCGGAGCACCTACCGAACTACTGAATATTTAAGTCTGCTATTAGTGCTCTATTTATTTCATCATTCTCTTTGTTTCTTGTACTTCAGTGATTATCCATTCACTCTTAGAGAGAGTTACTTCAAACACTCAATACTTCTTATTGAGAAAACTTAAGGTTGTGAAACCTTAAGTAGGGTATTTGTTCACATTGTGTAAGGGAAAGTGAGTGTCCGAAAAAGGAACTTGCAGTGTACTAAGGTGCCAAAAATCTACTGAATCTTGGAAGCTATAGTGAAAAGCTCAGAGGCAATCTGAGGACTTGATGTAGGTCAAATAAGTTGTGCCCGAAGCAATATAAATCTCTAGTATACACTTTGGTGATATTTCTCCAATTCTTAACTTTGGTTTTATTTCTTTAATTTCTCTTAATCGTTAAATTTTAATTAAAATTTTTATTATCACCCAATTCACCCCCTAGGGTAAGGCACTTGCACTAATACTTTAGTCGATACTTATTATTTGTATTACTTATAGGGGAGCATTTTAAACTTTAACACTAATTTTTGGACGGATGAGAGAAAATTGGAAAGAAATAAAATGAGAAAACATCTAAATAACTAAGAGCCCATTTAGTTAAACCCCATTGCATGCCTGTAATGAAAATCATGATTGCATTACCGAGAGAAGAGTGTTTGATTGCTCTTTAGCATGGTAATAAGGTTTACCATAATAATGATGATTACCAAAAAATTGGTAATCATCATTCATATCTCCAACCTATGAATACTTATTACTACCTCATTGCAGGGTTTAAATTTACCCTTTACTCTCATTTGTCTTTGTTTCACTTGTCTCATTTCACACGCCACGCCACCACTACCTCATCCTCCTCTACCGCCGTAACCACCATCACCAACTCCACCGTTACAGCAGTCACTGCCATAGTAATTGCCGCCACCGCTACTACCTCCTCCTCCATTGCTGCTCCTATCACCACATGTACCTCTATCGTTGTTGCCGTTACTGCTACCATAACAGTTGTTGCCACTGCTACTACCTCCTCTTTCACCGCCACCCCTGCCTCCGCCACCTCTACCGTTGTCACTGTCACTACTTGCCATCACCACCACTATCTCCTCCTCCTCCACTACCACCTCCCACCACCGCCATCTCCACTTTTGTCACTATCACTTCTATAATAGCTATCGCCATCGCCACTAACTCCCCCACCGTTGTTACTGTCACTACTTGCCATCGTCGCCACTACATCCTCCTTCACTGTCATTGTCAACACCTGCTTGTTAGGATCGGCAGGCATAGCGGAAGAATTATAAAATTTTTCCTGATCCTAATCTAGGATCTATCAACGGCGTTTAAATCGAGTTAGAAAGAACTCGTACCTTTTTTAACTTAGGGTTTTCACGATCTCTAGGAGCCTACACGTTAGGTTCGCTCCCTCTACCGGTATCTACACGAATACTCTCCAACAGAGACTACGTGCTAGCACCTCCAATGTTTTTTAGGGTTTCCCTTGTGGCTCTGAATTCTCATGTGCATATGAGTCTATCTGCTCTATCAAGTTTATAACCTATGAGGGCTATATTCAAATTTCAAAATTAATCATCATTAATTTTGAAATTAATCAACAATTAATTATCTTAATGAGCTAATTAAATAAATTCAGTTTAAATTAAATCTGTCCAACAGTTTTAATTTAACCTATTTATTTAATCCAAATAAAGAGGCACTAGATGTAATTTATCTTCATAAATTAAATCTAAGATACTATATCCCTATCATGTTAGTTATTAAATTTAATATATCTTAATAAATTAAATTTAAAACTAACACAATATAATAATATCATATAATATACACACACACACACACACATATATAATATGTATTTCGAAAATATATATCTATATAGTATTTTAACGAATTTTATATATATATATATAATTCATCCACCATAAATTAAACATTATCTGGTGATGGGCCATTATTGAATGTGACCCTGTAGGCCCATATGAAGTTGGCAACGGGCCAATAACTGTACCAACCCATAAGTCGCAAGCGGCCTCTAGCAAGACATTACGACTACCCAATTCATATGAAGATCGTTAACACGATGCAACCTATTATACAATCATATCATGTCCCTTTTGTCACACAATATATCGATCAAGGATGAGGCATGGATAATGTCATCCTCTTGTTCCTGACCATCACTTTCTCGATTCTTGAGTAGCCTGATAATAGAAATGGAAACTCCTTTCCATTGTACTATGGCCATACATTTCTCAGACTCATTCATCGAGGGGCCCGGTAATATCTCTCTACTAATGTGAGGGACAAATTCCATCTTGATCATTCATATTCCTCTGCATGAAAAACTACTAAGCCCGATCGTAGCCTTTATCATCACCCGGTCAAAAGTGACTTTTAACTAGTTCAAAGCTTAGCAACTCTCATGTAGGAATCCATGATGACCTCAGGTTTAAGGGCATTGTAACGTGCTCATACATGAGAAAAGCTTATAACTTGATTCATGTAGCTTTCTCATAGTGGGTCGGTCTAGCACCTTATACTCTTACAAGTGCCTAAGACTTTGATTCGTATCTCCATATCTTATCAAAGTCATACTGGTCTTGTTTCATCTCTGCTCCCGCATAGATGACTTACCAGGGACATTTTAAGACAATCTTCATGAATTATCCAAGGATACAATTATCATAGTTAACATGCAAATAATATGATAATAGAATGGAGAAATTTCATTAAAATAATAATATTCAAAGTACAATGATTGGCTCTTAGGGCACAATTTCCAACACTGCTGCCATCACCGCCACCGATGCCATTGCCACACTACCGTTATCATTGCCTCTACCACCACAACCTTCACTATTGGATGATCCTTGGCGAGGTCATGTGAAGGTTATGGTGAGGCAACGTGATGGCTCTTAACTATTTTTTCTATAAAGATTATATTAAGAGCAAAATAGACTTTATTTGATTTTTTATTTTAAATAATTATTAAAAAATAACTCATTGCACCTTGTTTAAAAATCAAACCAAACATTAGCTTTATAATTAATATTACACAACATTACTATTGTATCGCATTACACTGCACTGCAAGGTGCAATAGAATAAACCAAACAAGCATTAAGTATGTGTTTAGAATAGTGATGGCAAAAGTGACCGTTTTGCAATCTGAATTTTGCAAACTTAAGATTGGGTAAAAGTTAGATTGTGTAAATATGATATATGTTTGGATTGGCAGTAGCATAAGTGGCTTTTCTGAAACTGAAACTTATTTAAATGATTATTTTGAAAAGCAAGTTTAGATGGAAAATAACTTAAAAGGATATGAATCTTATTAAATAATACATACTATATATATAGTGAAAAATACAGGAACTCGTTTGGATGAATAATGAAAAACAAGGTTAAAGGTAAAAAAGCTAAAAAAGACATACATTTTATAAAAATAAAATTGAAAATGTATTATTGGGAAAAAAATTTTACAATACTAAACTACTTAATTTTTTTAGGAAAAATTGGGGAAAATTCCCCTAAAAATTTAATTGGTGAGAATAACCTAAATCAGGATAATGTCATGATTATTATATAAAAAATTATCAAGTAATTCTCACCAATTAAATTTCTCATGGACTAAATCATAATATTGTCATGATTATTAACTTTTAAGTGAATTTATATTTAGAACAAAAAAGTTTGTCTATAAGGATTTTAATAAGGACCAAAATAGTATTTTAATTAAAAAAATGGGATCCAACTATCCAACATCTTTCTTTCATAAGCTATTTTTCTCTCTCGATGGTGGAAAAGTCAAAAAGAAGAAATTCTTGTTTATGGCTTAAGCTGCTTTTTTTTTTTTTGTTCAAAAGCCCAATTGAAAAAAAGTTATCACAAACATCTTTAAAAAAGCCAAAATCAACCATAAGCACATTTGCCTATGAAAAAGTTAACGCCATCCCAAGCACACCTTAAAATATATCATGTTTAAAATCAAATTAAATATCACAATGAAATAATCATTTTAACATTATCACCATTAAATAATCTAAAATCAAATTATTTGGTAAAGATATATTTTTATATTATTTATTAAAATGTGTGCTTATTTTTCTAAAATATCCTTTGCAATGATTTACATAAAAAATTGTTCTATTGATAAAAACCCTCTTGTTATGAAAATAGGAAAATACAAGAGATGAAATGAAAGAGATAAAGAGAGAAAAATAGAGAGAAAGTGGGAGCAATATCGTATTCATTTGGATGCAACCAAAGGGTAGTACATAGTACTCTATTTATAGGCCCTCAACTTCAACCAAAAGTTACATAAAGTAAATAGCAAAGTTAATTCTCATAAGTGCACAAATTATAACCTTTGAGTTAAGGATATAAAGACTCCTAAAGACCATTCATTAGAGAGGTTTGGAGTGTAGAAAGTGAAAGGCCAAGAGTTGGGAGTTTATAAACATCCACATCATCTAGTATTTTTACAACACTCCCCTTTTGATGTCCATGAACAAATTTTTCATCGTTAAAACCTTATTAGGAAAAGCCTAGTGTGATAAAAAACCTAGTGAAGGAAAAAGAGTACATAATACAAATCGAAGCTACCTCATTAAAAACCTTACCAGGAAATCCCCATGGGACAAAACCTTGGTTAAGAAAAAGAGTACAACATAATCTCTACTTCACCTGACGATGATATCATATTTACTTCTCCTGATAATAACATCAGTTTTACTCCCCCTGATAAGAACATCACTTCTAATGTATTTTTTAGCATATCATTCTTTTGGCCGCCAAACTATGAATGATGCATTATCATCAAATATTTTGTTGAAATGTATTTCTCTAATATATCTTCTGGATATGCTAAGATATCAGTATATTCTGCCTTTATCTTATTCATTGTGGAAACTGTAAAGGAAAATTATTCTAAAAATCACCAAAATATATCTTGCATCCATATATTCAATTTGCTTTGAATAAAATAATACCATATAATATGTTCATAGGACTATCACACCAAATCTCATTTTCGTTGTCCACTATGTACCTGCAAGAACTAATTTGTAGCAATAAAATGATAATAAATACAATATTAGCATGATGCATAAAATATTTTCATAAAATATAAGGTACTTCTAAACCATTAAATTCAATATATCTTTGCAAGAAAATACACCTTAGCAAAAATATGTGATTTTAAAATCATTAATGCATTGGATAACACGATGATCTACAAATAAAGTAAAATGTAAAACTACTCATTTTTCAATATATTTTTCAATCAATTATATACGCTTGAATTATTTTCAAACTCGCATAACATTTTATATATAGAATGATTTTCTTGTATATACTTCTGGCATTTTAGATTCTTCAAGGATTCTCACATAAATTTCACTATTTAATGAGCCATATGAATAGGCTGTATATAACAACATCTAACAGACGCATAATTTTATTTTCATATGCTGCCAGAAATACAAAATCATTGTATCCACCATAAAATAATATGCCTCATCAAAGTATTCATTAGCATTTGTGAAAATCTTTTTGTTTCACTTAAATATTTATGTATTTCATATTTCAATTGGGACTACAAATCCATAACTTCCACACATCAAAATAATATACTCACACGTTCATTAAATGGCATGATTGACAAGAAAAACTTTAGCACTTTGATAATGGTATAATATGACCAGAAGTCATATAGAGTAATATGTATCAAAGTAAAGATTAAAATGGCTGTGAAGCTAAAAAGACCATGAGACATTGTGAAAAATACCAAAAGTAGTTATGATGCTTAAAGCAATAAGTTATAGAGAAAGATGACCAAATTGTAAAGCCAAAAGAAATAATTGTAAGCCTTGAAGGCAATATGATTTTGATTATTGTTTAAATTTAAATTTATTATGATTAATTTGTAAGAAAGAAATTATCATTTGATATTGTGACATCAATAAGTGTTCATGAGTGATATATGAAATCAAATAGACAAAAAGGTAATTATTGGTCATTTTAAAATTTTAATATAGTGCCAATTCACTTATTGATTTAAACATTATTGGTAATTATTGATATTTTTATTTCATAGCCTTTTAGGAATCTACTTTATGGTTATTGCCATTATGCCATATAACTCCCAAATTAAATGGTTTATAGTATTTATTCACATAACCATTGTAAGGTCCTTATCTTATTTTCACATATTTCATAGTGTTTATGTGCAGTTAGGTGAACACACAGAAATAGCATAAAAAATATTGATAAAAAGGACATGATTATATTACAAGAATTCCCACTGGGTCTTATACATAATGTTTACATACCTTAAAATAATAAAAAAAAACTTTTTGATAACCAACATCAGCACTCGAATTGGACCAAACCTCTCAATTGCCAGCACTCACATCTTTGCCCTTCAAGCCGCTTCCTTTAACTGGAATATTTAATTGTTGGGGAAAAGGTGAGTTCAAAGAATTACAATAGTAACATGCAATTAATCATATAAAAGAGTAAGACCATAATTTGTGGCTACTCTTTTCTCTATCAAAGAACTAACTTTGAATTTATCTTTCTAGGAAATTTATATAATCTAGATCTTTCCCTATACTAGATTAGCAACTAACATCCTTAAAAAAACCTCATACACATCTGTACCATATTCTAATGCCTCAAATCATTCTAGGCCACTTCAAATTCTTAAGAAATCAAAACTTAACAGCTGATTCCTGGGTTACGATTTACTTGGTAACCCTTCTCCAGATATTGGGTAGACATCCAACTTTTAGGTTCATCACTGACTCTAGAACCTCAACATCACACAGATCGGAAATCATTTTCCTCAATTACACTCAATAGGCATGCTAAAATCATAATCAATAGTGCTTATTCTAACCTTCATGGTATTTAGGTATTATCTTCAAAACATTACTGAAGGTTCAATACTTTCCATAAGGTTCACAAGGTTCAAACTTCCATCATGGAACAAACCATAAGCAACTAATTCACATTTCGACCTAACCACTATTTCAACTTAGATCTAACTCAAGCCTATCCTCAACCTTCAGTATAAGATCGGATCCTTTAGGGCAATGTACAGCATAATCATCACTCTTCATATAGCACCGTATATTATCAACACCCGTTTCTATTTCGATATTCAAAGAGTAATAAAGACAGAATTCAATGGGCATACAGAAAAGTGCAATTATACTGATAAGAATATTCGTTTACAACTCCGATACCATTCGTCGACAGAAACAGCAAATACAGCAGAAGTTTTAATATTTACAAATTTCACCAAAATATCACAAAATAGACTAATTATGACCACGATCTTGTCCTCACCTCGAGACACGTGCCGTTCACTTTCTGACGTCTACGTCTTTTCCCTTTGCCCTATTGGCACCTGCTGAGGTATTTGTTTAAAAATAGGGTAAGATTCCGAAGAATCCCCGTAGAGACATAATATCGTTCATAGAGAATGCGAAAAGTGAATATGACATGCGCCAAGGTATGCACAAATTAATGAACAATATAAACACATCATTGTCATGTATACATGAGTAGGGCCCAACCCCACAATCTACACCGGTTGGACTTCTGCCAACTCCCAATGTAAGTGCACCTCTGGTACTAACTACCCCTCTCTAGGCAAATTTAACCCCCTGCTATAATTAATATCGGGATTACGCAATTAAAGTGAAATAGAGACCAATAATAATCAAAACTCATTTACTAACCCATCTATCAGACGGGGTTTTCATAAATACATTTCAAAAGATAATTCACCCGGTCTCACATTCACCTTCTGGATACAATTACTACACAAAGATAAATCACATTCATAATATATCAGAGTGCACAATAATAATCCTGGCAATTCCAGGTTCATACCTTCACTAAAGATACGTAGGGCACAATTGCCCATTACAATTCCTCAATGGGGATTACACAAATCCATCTCCAATACATAACCAAATAACCCAATATACATCCAAGCACATTTACATCCAATATCCAATTATACATAATCCCAACTACCATGATAACCAACTACCAAAATGACAACCCGAAGGAGTCCTCGTCGCCCTTGGATGCTTGCTCCATCCTCATTCTACCTTCATTGTCTAAAATGTTGGTAGGTCTCAGTAGGAAAACAATACCAATATGCATGCAAGATAAGTGTTTAATGCATGACATGTTGCAATACATAATTCATGTTCACACAATAACATATCAGCATGCTCAATGTTCACACAATATACTCATGGCCATAGCATAAGTTGAAATAGAGCTTCAATCACTCATATATGTTTCACATAATCAGTCAAAGCAATAACATGCATTAATACACTAACACAATTATCAAATACATGCAGGAGAGGTAAGTTCCCTACCCTTATTCTTTCCACATGTGCTCCAGTATCTGCTACTCGCGATCCGAGGGGATATCGAACCATGATTAGGGCGAATACCCAACACTATAACCAAATCAAGGACATAGGATTATTCACTATTCCAAATCCTTACTTGAATAACACTTATCGTAGGTTATTATCACCGCTTTTTTTAATACCCATGAATGCCTCTATCAATTACTCTAAAGAATAGGAAGATTATCCCCAAAGATCCCTTTTTTGAAAACTCAAAACTGATATTTTTCATTGAGATACTCGAGTGAAGATGGCCTCACTCAAGTGATATTGTATGAATACTCGAGTGAATGAGGCCTCACTCGAGTGATGGTATGGTCAATACTCGGGCACTAGAGAGTGAACAACATCAAGTGAATACCCAAGAGCACAAAGAAACAACAAAACCCAGAGTTGCTCACTGCACTCGAGCACAAACACAATCACTCGAGTGGAAGCCTAATGAGCACCTGAGTCCCCCAAAGTGAGGTCCAGGAAGTGCTCACCTGAGAGCACAAGAAACTTTCAGAAGGGAACATCACTCGAGCAGGGACAAGAGCACTCGAGTGATAGCTTGACACCTGTGAGTGTCAAGACACACTTTTTGGATTTTGATCACGGAAGCACAACAGAAAGCTGAAGAGAAACAGAATATACACGCAGTACTCGAGTGATACTCAACCTTACCCGAGTGACATTCATCCCATACTCGAGTGAACCCCAGGTTACTCGAGTGATCCTATCGGAAACCAGAAAACGCAAAAACACTGACAGCATTTCTCAACAATTGCCCAATTGATTCTAATAGTCCCAAACTCTTACTCAAGGCTACTCCCACACCAAAACACCCAAGGAATTCAATAGAATCAACAGAATCACCAAAATCCCATTCCATTAATATGCTATGGTTTAGGGCAATATAAACATCCAAAATTACAAACTTATCAAACTTAATCATTCAATCCCAAATCCATCTATCTATCCAAAACTCATACCTAACACCCATTTCTATACCAATAACATACCAAACTACCAATGACCCTATTCCAATGAAAATAGACCATAATTTTCAGAAATTTCAATCTTAATCATTTGGCATAAAACATAGATAGAATGATTGGTTTCACCTACCTCTTCAACTTTTCCAAAGACATTTCTTGATTCTCCAACTATCAGATTTTCGTGATTCCTCAAATCACCACCAATAGAGAAACTACAACCATCAAATTGAAGCTCTCACTACAAGGAACAACATTAATGAAGTGAACTTTGGCATTAGAGGTCTTTAACTTACCTTAAATTCCAGCTTTTCTTTCTCTTTCTTAAGCCATATTGGCTGTTGGTTTGGAGAGAGAAAAGAGGGATTGAGTGAAGAAGATGAAGGAATGATGATGATCATGCTCCCTCCCACTCTTCATCGAAAAATGAGGCAAAAGAGAGAGAAAAACTATTAAAATATTTCATTTGAGCTTTCTCTCACCCTCTTTACATGTGTGCTTGCCACTTGTCACATTTCTATTGGTTCTCATCAAATAAGCAACCAATTAGCCATTCTAATCTTTTCATTAACCATTTAATCACACCTCTCATTTCTCCTCTTAGCTAGTAATTACTTTCTCTATTAATCACTAACTAACTGCCCAACAATTTCATTCTTTCAATTTCCACTAATCATGGCATATTAATTAATATAGCCACAAAATACATAATTATTCCACTTTAATTCCATAATTATCCTCAATAATTATTGTAACCCCCTGCCGTAATTAATATCCGGATTATGCAATTAACGTGAAATAGAGACCAATAAGTCAAAACAACAATTATATACCCATCAACCAGACGGGGTTTTCACAATTACATTTCAAAATCATTTAAAACACGGTCTCATATTTCCACTCCGAATATAATTACTATGCGAAGATAAATTACATTTATACAAATATCAGAGTACGCAAATTAAATTCCCGACAATTACGGGATCATATCTTCGCTCAATAAACATAGGGCACATTAGCCCATACAACTCAAATATCAGGGATTACACAACTTATCCGAATACATTCTCAAATACTGATCCATACAATCAAATACACAATCCCAATAACGTATTGATAACCAACACTAAGCTCTCACCCAAAACGAGTCCTCTTCGTCCTTGGATGCTTGCTTCATCCTCAATCTTCCTTCCCTGTCTAAAATGTTGATAGGGGAGGGTGAGATTCTGGGGAATCTCAGTAGGAAACAGATACCAATATGCATGCAAGATAAGTATTTAATGCATGACATGCTTGCATCACAATAACACATGTTCACATAATGATATATCCGCATGCTCAATGTTCACACAACATACTCATGGCCATAGTATAAATAGAACAGAGCTACAATCATTCTCATATGTCTCACATAATCACGCAAAGCAATAACATGCATCAATACACAAATACAATTATCAGTACATGCAGGAGAGGTAAGTTCCCTACACTCTTTCCACGTAAGCTCCAGATCCGGCTGCTCACGCTCAGGTAATCATCAAATCCTATAACCAAGATCAAGGACATAGGATTAATCCCTTTTCCAATTCCTTAACTTTTAGACATTCAGGTTGGTTATCATTATTGCCCTTTAAGTGCCCTCAAACACCTTAATCCATAGCTCTAAAGGGTTGGAAGACTATCCCCAAAGATCCCCTTTTGAACACTCAAACTTGATATTTTTCACTGTCTCACTCGAGCACAGAAGCTCTCACTCGAGCACAAGTACGGACATCACTCGAGCACAAATGCTCTCACTCGAGCATTGGTACGGACAACACCCGAGCACAAGAGAAAGTGAGACAGAAAGCACATGCCCGAGAGCACAAACCCACTCCAGAAGCACAAGCTCACTCGAAGCACAAGGGGCTCACTCGAGCACGCTGCCCATACCCGCGAGCACAAGAGAAAGTGAGACCGCGAGTGAACACCCGAGAGCACAACTCTCACTTTCAGGAACTGGCTCACTCGAGCACAGATCCTCACCCGAGCACAAGGCCAAAAGCCTCACTCGAGCACCCGCGAGAGAAATCCAGGAAGTGAGAACCCGAGAGCACCCAACGCTCTCCAAGCACTGGATCCCTTCGAGCACACCACTCACACCCGCGAGCACACACCTCTCACTCGAGCAGACCATGCTCTCTCTCGAGCATGTTCTTCCCTCACTCGAGCACAAAGCGATGTGCTCGAGCATTGCACACAAAACCCAGGTGCACTCGAAGCAAAACAAGGGAAAACTCACATATCACTCGAGCAGGTTCTTCCTCACTCGAGCAACATTCATCCCTCACTCGGCACACCCCTGTCTGCTCGAGTGAATCTATCAGATTCCAGAAAACGCAGCAAACTTACCACATTTTCCTAACTCTTGCCCAATTGATCCAAATGGACCACAAACCTCTACCAAAGCCACTCCCACACAAAATCACTCACTGAATTCAATGGAATCAATGGAATTACCAAAATCCCATTCCATTAACAAGCTTTGGCCTAGGGCAATATAATCATCCATTTTCCGAAATCATTAACCTCACACATTTCAATCCTAAATCCCTTCTATCTATTCAAAACTCATACCAATATACCATTTCCAATGCCATATCATGACAAACTACCCATTACCCATATTTTCGAAATTAGGGCAATAATTCCAGAAATTCATAACATAATCATTTGGCATGAAACATAGATAGAAGGATTGGTTTCACATACCTTATCCACTTTCTCAAAGACACTCTTTGATTCTCCAAGCTTCATATTTTCGTGATCCTCAAATCACCACCAATGGAGAAGCTACAACCACCACAATGAAGCTCTCAACTCAAGGATTAACATTAGAGAAGAGAGTTTGAGCTAAAGAGGCCATTTGCTTACCTCAATATTCCATTTTTCCTTTCTCTTTCCCAAGCACCTTCAGCGAAAATGGAGGAAGGAAGAGAAGAGAGAGAAAACGAGAGAGAGAGAAGAGAGGAGATGGAGATGATGGTGATGTGTCTCTTGTCTCATCCAAGGGCTCACCACATGCCACTTGTCACCATCTCATTCCAACTCTCATGGGCTCACATGCACACACATACACATGATTATGCCCCTTGATCCACTACACAATCAATCCTAGCCATTGATCATTTTAATCACACATCTCATTTTCTCTTAGCTAGTAATTAATTTCTCTATTAATCACTAACTAATTCCCAACAATTTCACTCTTTCAATTTCCAATAATTATGGCTTATTAGTTATTATTGCCATAACCCACATAATTATTCTCAATAATTATCATTAGCCCTTAATCAGAAATTGGGATGTTACATTTTCTAGCTCAAGTGGTAGTGGGAATGGATTGAGGCGCTACTTACCCCCAGGTAGTGGCTTCGATTCCCACGGAGGCGAAAAATCTCGCTTGGGGAGCGAGGGACTCTTGTGAGTCTTGGGCGAGCTGCGGTGAGCCCAATGGACCGCGCTGCGGTGGGTCCAGCATCCTTGCCCACTCCACTTGGGTTGGAGCCCAGTGGTGCGGTAGGCCGGTTGGCTGAAGGGGGGATGTGACAATAAAAAGGCGCCTTTTTATTGTCACATCCCCCCTTCGGCCAACCGGCCTACCCGTCACTGGGCTCCAACCCAGGACTGAGGCTAGGATGCTGGACCCACCCACCGGTGCGGTCCATTGGGCTTACGGGCCCAAGACTCACAAGAGTCCCTCTCTCCCCAAGCGAGATTTTCCGCCTCCGTGGGAATCGAAGCCACTACCTGGGGGTAAGTAGCGCCTCAATCCATTCCCACTACCACTTGAGCTAGTAGCTCAAGTGGTAGTGGGAATGGATTGAGGCGCTACTTACCCCCAGGTAGTGGCTTCGATTCCCACGGAGGTGGAAAATCTCGCTTGGGGAGCGAGGGACTCTTGTGAGTCTTGGGCCCATAAGCCCAATGGACCGCACCGGTGGGTGGGTCCAGCATCCTAGCCTCAGTCCTGGGTTGGAGCCCAGTGACGGGTAGGCCGGTTGGCCGAAGGGGGGATGTGACAATTATCATTAGCTCTTAATTGAAATTTGGGGCGTTACACAAATCATGTTGATTAATAAAGTGTATTTACAAAACAATGGCATCCACACAATCATATAACTTATGGCATAGTGAATGAAAGATAATGTCCCTACCTCAATGCTTTATAATCCTCTGTTTAACGGTGTCTCGTAAAATGTGTCGTTCTAGCTTTCGACTCGGTCCTAAAATATTAAATAACAAGAAATATGTCATAACCGTCCAAGTATCATTTTAGACTCTTCCATAGTGTTTCTTATGGTTATATTAGTCTATGGTGAAAATTTACCAAAATGCCCCCGGGACCCCGCAGTACCTGGCCTGATGGCACATTTTCCCAAAATCTGCACTAAGGCTATTCTAATGTATTTTCGCCCAAAGAATCCATTTTCGGGCTCGAAATCACATAATTCAATGTCAAATTACAAAAAATACCCTTAACAACCCCTATTTAGGGATTTCAATGGCGTTTTCATAATTATGCTCTTTCGGCCTCTACCGAAAAAGTGCTTAACTATAACCCCACCTATTTTTGCCCACTGAGTCCAATGGAATAATTTATTTCATGAAAATCCATCTCCTAGTACCAATTCTGGTCCTGGCCGAAAATATGAAGAAAAATATAAAAAATGGAGCTTTGTGTTTTAGCTTCCAAAACTTGTACTTATCTACTTCTAATCCTTGGTTAACTCATTTAAACACTTCATGGTGCGAACCCACAAGGGAAGATCCCACAAACCCACAACCAATTCTGAAATATACACACCCCAAGAAAGCTAAACAAAGATCGACGATCCACTTGAACCCTTGAACACGAAAGAACAAGGACCCGAAGTGTCGGAAAACGCCACAAGGTTGATCAAGCCTTGATAAGTTTGTTAGTTCTAAAAAGAACCCTAGAGAGAATCCACTCTCAAGAAACAAAGTGCAAAAGTGCAACTTTCATTTATCATTCAAATCTGAATTGTGTGTTACAAATGAAGAAGCACCAAGTATTTATAGGAAAATATGACCTAATTGCAATAAGTGCAATTTTGAAAACAGCCAATACAAATTGTAAAACCATGTGTTAGGAAACCTAAAAGTCTAATCCAATAAACACAAAAGTCTAATACAATCTAGAAGAAAGTTGAAAAATCAAATACAACATGCTAAAGAAAACAAAAGTCAAATCTGCCACCAACTACTTGTTGATTTTCGCACACCTAACTTCAAGAAAATGTAGTCAGCAAATTAAGGCTTAAAATATGATTATTTAGGCCCAAATGAGTCCTCCCATGTGTTGTACTAGGTCCAAGATCTTTAGTTTCAAGTTTGCAAGCCCAAAACTTGATCAATATCTCCATTTGTAGCCCATATGAAGTTAGTGACGTTTTCAGCATTTTTGTCCAAGTTTGATCCAATTGCTACTTACTTTGTCCAAGTACCTTGCACTAGCCCATTTAATGCTTCCTTAATTTGTTTGGCTCTTGCTCTTATGATTGGTCTACTTGGTATTTGCAAAGGATCACTTGAATTTGACACAACTTGCTAGATCGCATCACTTCATAATCATGATTTAAAGGATTTTGGGCAGCATAACCCCTTAGGGTTATAGCTTTTCTAATTTTACAACTCAACCCAAAAATCATAAAAACCAAACAACAATTATCAACAACAACTTAAGAAGGCAAGTTCATGAAGTTATCCTATTTGGCTTCTTGATTTCCTCTTACTCTAGGATCCTCCTCCCTCTCTTCTTGATCTCAAAGTGTGTCTTCACCACCATAAATTCATGAGAAACAAGGGTTTAGAGAAGGATTTCATGGAAGATTACAAGGAAAATGCTTAAGAGATAACACTTACCTTAATCTTCTTGCTCTTTCTTCTCTCTAGCTCCCAAGAACTTCACAAACTCTCTCTCTCTCTCTCTTCCTTGTGGTTGGACGAAATGTGTGTATGAAGGGGAAGGGAAGATGTTTTATTGACTTATTCATCTTTCTTCCTAGCTATAGATTTAATCAAGAGACCGAAATATGCCACTTGTCACCATATTCTCTTCCTTCATAATTTCTTCATTGTCTTGCCATTAATTTGAATCAATTGCTTCCCTTATTTTGCTCCTCAAAAGCGTGCCTCCCTCTCCTCTTACAAGACAAGAAAGCTTTCTTCCATGCAATCAAGTTTGTCTCTTCCTTCACTCAAGCTTTTCCCTTCATGCATTCACCATACCCTCTTACTTTATGCCATAACCTCTCATCATGACCACCATGCCCATGTCTTCACTTGGTGAACACTCCATCTTTGTCATTATTGAGAGGTTCATGTAGTATAGCTTCATTCATGTAGCATGTGATCATGAAATCAATTTTTCTCCTTATTCTTCATGCTTGGACAAAATTAAAGAAAGGAAGGGAAGAAAATTGTTTTTCACAATTCCATAATTGAATTATGTATAATCCCCCCTTAATTTCACAAATTCTTGATTTATTCCACCAAGAATAATCCCATTATTCATTTTCCTTTATTTTCCTTAATTGATTGAAATTGACTCCAATTAATTAGAAAATAATTAATCTTGGGCTAAATTGGCAAAATTATGATTTTGCTATCCCCTTTGTAATTTAATTCAATTTTTGAATTAATTTGCCGATTTCCTTATGAATATGAATATTTCAAAATTCACAAGATTCAAATTCATGAATATTCACCATTTTATTGAATTTCTCAATTAATTACATTATATTTTAGGTGAATATAAAATTTGAGATGTTACATATATCATACCTACATTCCTTTAACACCAAGGTGTTACTAAGGATCATCACTTAGCATGGAAAAACCTCAAAACATTTACTACACCTCAAGTTTCCTATTACCTTATTAAATGAACTTTTGTATGCAGTACTTACTACAATAGAAATGGTTCAGATTAAAAATCAATACTTTCATCATCATAATCATCATCTCTATGCTTCTAAGCATTATTTAAATCATCTAACTAAGATGATTATTAGCTATAGAGAATTTTCAAGGCAATAACTATTCCTCAAGTCTCTATAACCCTACTAACTTAACTTTCCTGGGGGTCACCCATTCTGAGATTTTCCTGGGTTGAGCACACTTAACTTTAATGTGCCCATGCCAAAATACAGATACTGGCTTTATCTGCTTCCAACCATCGGTACCCTGGGACTACCTTCATCTCAAAAATCATGCTAGCTGCCCCCAGCTAACTAAATACTGTGTCTATACCTTGGTCTTGGTCATACCTACTTCCTCGGGTTTCACCTTATCCTTAAATTGGTATTATGATACAGGCTACCTTAGTCCGTGCATATTTCCTTTTACATGCAACCAAACCATATTAGTACATTATTCTGTTGCCAGAACCACTTCCTCTGCCAAAATCTCTTGGGCTCTAATACCAAAATGTAAGGTCCTTATCTTATTTTCACTTTTTTCATAGTGTTTAGGCGCAGTACAGTGGACACACAGGAATAACATAAAAATACTAATAAAAAGGACATGATTATATTACAGGAATTCCCACAGGGTCTTATACATAATATTTATAGACCTTAAAATAATAAAAAGCCTACTAATAACCAACATCAACATTCGAATTGGACCAAACCTCTTAGTTGACGGTACTCATATCTTTACTCTTTAAGCCGCTTCCTTTAGTTGGAATATTTAATTTTTGTGGAAAGGGTGAGATTCAAAGAATCACAACAATAACATGTACTCAATCATATAAAATGCAACAAATAATTATGCCAGGTACCACAGAATGTAATAGGATAATGACACTGTAATCATATTCATCATAATGTGCACATATTCAAGGCCAACCATTATTAGACCCCGAGTAAAGACCAATTACTGTTAGACCCCGACTTTCCATACCTCAGTTGGGCTTACGACCACAAACTGAGCAGTGTACCCTCTTGGTACTGAATTCTCATAATTGGATCCTCTTTGGGCCATTAGGGTATTGGTGCTTTACCCCCCAGACGATACTTGTGCTTTTCTCGCACCAGTTAGAGAGAGCATTATACATATCACAGAAGATGGCATACATAAAGCATATACAAGTTTACATAGTGTATGAAAGATAGAGTTACTATATAGAATAGCCCTTTCCCGCCTAACCGTCTAACTGTCTTGATCAGGCTCAGGCACAACTGTTTGATTCTAAAATTTCAAGTTTACAAGAATTGAGTTATTACTCATTCATGTACTATTCCAAGCTTATTTTGTTAGTTATCTTTACTCTTAAAGTTTAAGGTAATTACATTTTGCCATTACCTTTTTAATTTCGCACTTTGACTAAAAGCTATAAGAATTTTCCTTAACCTTTGAAAATTCATAACTTTATGTACAAATGTCCAATTATGATGATTCCAAAGGCTATATGACCCCTAATTAGTCTATTTCCAGTAAAAAATATAGCCATTAGTCATCTTGATGCACATCAGTATAGAAGTCCACTTTATTGGCCACTCCTTTAGAATTCATTTCAGATTTATGGTCTAACTTTGAAAAATCATATCTTTTCGTCCAATAGTCTAAATGGCTTATATTACCTATCAAATTAAAGCCCAAAATGTCTACTTTCATCCTTTAAAATTTCATAAGGTTTGAACTAGGTTTGACTATTCAAAACATGCCAAAGCACATCTGTTTCTGGAAAACGAATCTAGCAGCAAGGTCAACCAATTTCCAAAAATTCTAGGATTATGTCT
Source organism: Inga leiocalycina (assembly GCA_963242795.1). Classification (NCBI taxonomy): domain Eukaryota; kingdom Viridiplantae; phylum Streptophyta; class Magnoliopsida; order Fabales; family Fabaceae; genus Inga; species Inga leiocalycina. The sequence continues at coordinate 64,994,078 of OY725320.1, forward strand.
AATTATCAAAAAATTATAACCACATGCTTTTTCCTCATAATTTTCCATTCTAAATACAATGGAATCATCAAATTGATCAAACTCCCATTGTTTCTTAATGCCCTGTTCATATCAGAATTTTAGGGCTTTCTACAACAAGCAACCAATTTGCATCTAAATCATCAAGCCTAGTTCATTTGCTTCCAAAACAACATATAATCTCATATATGAGATGAAAGCATCATGAACCCTAATAAACCCAAAAAGACCAAAATATAGGACTGCTAACATAACCCACCAAAACTCAACCAATCAAAATAACATACACATCAAAATGATGCTCTTACTTGCCTGTAACTCCTTGTTGAGTTCTTTTCTTGATTCTCCACCTTTTGCTCTTGCAAGATAGATCAAAACACCTCCCCTTGAAATTCTAAAACCATAGAAATGAAGCTCTCATCAAGGAGAACAATGTTTATGAAGGGTATTTGAGCATAAGAGGTGATTTAGAAGGTCAAAATCAAGATAAAAACTCTCACCTTGCTCTTGTCTTCTCTTTTCTCTTTCCTTTGGCTCTCAACCAACTTTGTGAGCTTGAGAGTGAGAGAGATATGTTCTGAATTTTCTCTTTCCTCCCCTCTTAATACTTGACCGAAAATACATCACAAAAAGGAAGAAAAAATGTTGTCCAATTCTCTGCTCTTGCTTCCTTTATGTCTAGCTACAATTTTTTACTTCTTAACCTCCTTTTTGCTTGTCTAGAATTGCTTTATCTTGGCTCTCTTTATTTGGATGAAAATAGCTTCTTGGAAGAGGATAATGATCTCTCAAAAATATCCTCTTGCACCTCCTTAATTAATATTATTTCAATTGCCGATTTAATACATGTTTACTTTGACTTTTCCTTCTCATTTTTACTTGGTAAATATTGCTTCATCTTTTGGCATATTTGGACCAAGTATTTATTTCCCATTTTTCTTCTCTTTTTGGACGATATGTTGGCTCTTGGGAGAGCTAATGAACCTCTTGAAATATCATCATCTATTTCCTTGAACAATATAATTTAATTGCCAAGAAATCACATGATTATTTGACTTTTATGTCATCTTTTTCCACATGACCAAAAATGCTCCCATGTAGCATCTTTAATGTCCAAGTAAACATTTTCCCACTTGCTTTTCTATTTTGGATGAAAATATCATATGAGAAAGGGAAAAATAAAAGCTTCTTGCTTTATTGGTCAAAAGACCAATTTGCCATTACATTTTTGTAATTAAATTATGCCTTCTTCCTTTTCTTTGTGCTTGGCCAAAATCACTATTAACTAGGCCCAAAAATTGTGTCCTTCCAATCTCTATGTTTTAGGCTTCAATACTAGGTTTTTATGAAGACACAAATCAAATTTTATATCTTATCATGGCCCAAAATATTTGTGGCCGCTAATTACACTATTTGGCCATTTCACGTATGCAAATATTCACTATGTTATTTCCTTTAATATTTCAAAGGTATAAAGGAATTTTGATGACTAAAATTTGGGATGTTACAACCTTCAATTATACAATTAAGTTGTTTAATTCTCTTCTTTATGTATAATTGTACAATTTATTTGTAACTTTAAATATATGGTGTATGTGAATATTATTCATACATCAATGGAGTTCACCATGTCAAAATCACCTCTATTTTCTTCTTGGGATTTGTGTTTCTCTGTTACATCATAGATTTTCCAACAAACACTCAACTCATATACCTCAACGTCAAGGTACTTTCTTTCATTATTAGTCCTACTTTTCAGTTTAGCTCTGTCTTACATCTCTTTTCTCCTCTTGAGCACTATTTGCCTTACATATATGTGCAATTTTTCTTAGTTCCCAAATGTTTCACTATTGAAAGGCAAACAAATACTATGCAATTTATATTTTATTTTAGTATTATAAGTTATTGTCTTCTCTCCCAATTGATTGTATTGTCATTTCTCTACTCCTTAGCATTCTCATATGGTATGTGCAAGTTTCATACATTAAGCATGATATAATATATAATATCATATATATTGGAATGAAATTTGTTTTATGTGACATTTGTGAAAAAATTCATATATCATATTTGAATTATATCATGATTAATGTAGGATACTTGCACATATCGTATGAGAATGCTAAGGAGTAGAAGAAATAGCAATATAATCAATTGGGAGAGAACACAATAACTTATTAATACCAAAATAAAATACAAATATTGCTCCCACTTCCATTGCGTCTTTTTTCCCTTTTACCTTTCTTTTTTGGCCAATCACTATTCTATCTACTTGCAAGATAGATTTATGTATAAGATTCTCAATTTATCAATTGAAATTATTATCAAAACCATTGTCGACAACTTAATCTTTTTGGTTCCATTTTTCCTATGATATAATTCATTGAGATCTCTTTATTTCTTTTAGGTACCTGAACCTCTTTTGAAGTTTTTGTAATTAGTTATATCTTGGTCTCTTCTGGAGTACCTGCCTCTTCAATATGATCATCTTGATTGTTTGCGCATTTCTATTTCTTTTGGAACCGATTATTCTTTCATGCTTCAAGCATGTCTCGCTTTCCTTATGTTGATTAGAGCATTTTCAGCTGGAATATGATATTTAGAAATTCTCATTTAGGTCAATAATTGCTTTTGGCATATTTTATGCAATATTTCATGACTGCAAAATATAATGAACTTCTGGCTTATATTGCTATATTCAAGGATCTATACTTGATAGTAATAATACATTCACTTTGTCCTCTTTTCCAACTATTTAATCTCTCCCCCTTATATTAGAAAAACTGTCAAATGACAATCGACTAATCATGCATCATAAGTCTCCTAAATCCATGTATTTCCATTAGAAACATCATTTTGTTTCATTTAGAGACAAACAAGAAGAAGAAAGTTCTTATCCAATATTTATTCCAATTTCCTTTAAATATCCATCTATGTGCATAATAGGAGATCAATAGGAATGAACATTCAAACTTTTTAACATGGAATATCCCGGCTCCTAAGCAAAAGCCAATTTTGTCAGGAGAATTTTGTTGGCTTGATGTATATAAGTGTCGCAATATATAAGATCAAATTTGTCAACATCAAAATAAAAATTTATTTTCAAAAGTATTGATCTAGCTATTTATGGAAACTTTAACAAATGATTTTTGGATCATATTATTTAGAACTTACGCGCTCAATATAATGATTTATTCAAACAATCTTGCAAACTTCAGTTTGCAAACTAATAATAATCACACATGTAACCATTTTATATAGATGCATTTATCAAATTCATTGAATACTTATATGGTTTACATGCTATTTAAATAGCCCATATATGAGTTTGATATATTTTCCGAAATATAGAGATCATAACACCTCCAAATTTTATTCACAAATATGTATGGTAATTGTTGGAAATAGTCAATGAAATAAAATGGTGAATTTTGTAGGATGTGAACAATGTTGCTAGTGAGATTTTATGTGAGGCAGTGAGTTTATCAAGTAGTTTTGGATAACCAAATAATGTTAAAAAAATTATACAATTTTACAGAATGAAAGTAGACATCCTAAGCTTTAATTTGATGGGTAATTTGTAATTTTTGGAGTTGTATACAAAAAGTTGTGTTTTTTAAGTTTACCAAGTGAAACTAGAAAGTTTCTAGAGCAGCATCTAAAGATGGAATTTCTGGGAATTGTGTGTTTCCAATTGGCAAATGGTTATATTTTTCCTTGAAACTAGACTCAGTAAGGGTTCTATAGCCTTTAGAATCACTCAAATACAATGTCTACAAATTTAGTTATGATTTTTCAAAGTTTGGGCAGAAAATCTGCCAGAATTTGCATAAATCCGAATATTGGAAATTAAATAATTATGGGATAATTAGAAAATGTTATAAGAACATCATCCTCCCCTTCCATGCTTTATAAAATCGTCAGCCATGGAGAAATAATAGAGAGAGAGAGAGCTTGGATTCTAGAGAGAGAAGGAGAAGAAAACTCACAAGGTAGGTCAATTTCTTTGGTGAATTCGTTCCTAACGTGTATAATCCTTCTCCTAAGCTTCTTCTCTATGTAATTTAAGGTATTTGAAGCAAGAATTTTAGTGTTTTGAGAGTTAGCAATTTCGACCACACAAGGAAAAAGCCAAAGGAAGTTAAGGTAACTTCTGAACTTCAAATATTGATTGTTCTAGCTACTGTAAATAATTTAATTGGTGAAATTCTGCTGGATTTGCTCTGTTTGAGAATTTGGGAAAAGTTGTGTCCTAAACGTTATGCTGCCCAAATTGAGTCTAAATGGTGGTTATAACGTAATTAAATAGTTAATAAAGTGGTTAGGAGCATAAAGGAGCAAGTATGCGGAGTCAAAATTTGAAAACCCCAAATTTCCTCAGAGAATCCTGTATTTCGGCCAGGTCCAATTCAGGGGGTTAGGGCTATATTTTTTATGTTCTGATGATTCCATTGAGATCAAGAGGGAAAATTAGGTGGGGTTACAGTTAATCACTTTTCCAGAAAAGCCTTAAAAAGCATAATTACCAAAACGGCCTTGAAACCTTGAAATAGGAGCTGCCAAGGGCATTCTGGTCTTTTGACAGTGAATTTGATAATTCTGATTTCGAAAATAGATTCTTTAGGTAAAAATAGGTTAGAATAGCTTATGTCAAAATTTTGGAAAAAGTACAGTCAGATCTGGTAAGTCGAGGCCGGGCCGGGCTCTTGGGGGTATTTTGGTAAATTTTCATAATAAACTCATATAACCATTAAGAACATATTGGAAGTGTCTAAAATAGTACATGAATGGATTGTAACCTAATTTTTATACATTTGACATTTTAGGACCAAGTTGAGAACCCAGTCATTGGCACGCTTTGCAAGGCACACGTTTCGAAGCAGAAAAGGGTTAAGGTAGTAATTATAATCTCTCGTACACTATGCGATTGTTGATATGTTGTATGTTACTATATCCTGTGATATGAATACGGTGCCTGAGGTATATTACCTAATTGTGATTAGGTACCCAGCTAAGGTACACGTAAGGGATACAAATAGCGATTTGGCCCTGAACTTTGTGTACACACACGTATTGTTATGAATTTTCACTTTACATTATATAGTGTATTGCATATTTAATTCCCGCATTTTATATGTTTGATTATATGTTGCTACTGAAATTCCTCAGAATCTCATTGTTTTTTCAAAAATGATAATATGCAGCGGGAACCAGCAGATCCAAAAGCAAGTTGGTAGACATAGAGAAATGATGTTGCGGATCCTGAGGCAAAGATAATGGTTATATATGTAGTCTTATTTAAGCATTTTGTATACATTTGTGAATATCATCAAACCCTAAGGGGTAAATCTGTGATGTAATCAAGTATATTGTATCAATTTATCAGTATATTTACGCAATTCCTATATTGCTCACCGAATTGTGCGCAAGCACTCTGAAAAATATGAAAATAAGATAAAGGTATGACATTTTGGTATCAGAACCCAAGGCGGTTCTGGCAAAGTGGCGATTCTGGCAACATGATAGTATACTAATATGGTCTTGATTTCACAGTGATAGGAAATATGCACGGACAGAGTACTAAAGGAGTGAATCCTCCTAATATGTGAATCAGCCCCGAAAGATTAAAGAATACATGAAGGGTAGTAAATGGTGCAATACCGGACTGAGACTAGTCAAAGGAGATTGTGAAACTCGAGGAAGTGAGTACAGCCAAGGTCAGCATATAGATCAGACACAGTATCTAGTCAGTCAGAGGCAGCTAGCACGATGTTTGAGACGAGAGTAGTCTCAAGGTACCGGTGGTTAGGAGCAGATAGAGCCGGTATCTAATTTTTGACACAAGCACACAAAAGTTAAGCGTGCTTAATCCAGGGAAATCTTAGGATGGGTGACCCCCTGGGAAGTTAAGTTGGCAAGGTCATGGAGATTTGAGGAATAGTTATTGTCTTAAGATTTCTCCATGACTAATGATCATCTTAATTAGATTATATTAATAATGTTTAGAAGCATGGGGATGCTGACAATGTAAGTATTAATCTTGACTCAAACCATTTCTGTTGCAGTAATTACTGCCAGAAAAGTTCATTTGATGAGGTTATGGGAACTCGAGGAATAGAAAATGTTTTGAGGTTTCTCCATGCTAAGTAATAATCCTTAGTAACACTGTGGTGTTAAAGGGATGTAGATACGATATAGGTATTATATAATGAGTGGTGATCACATCGTATGTGATCTTAGAGGATATGATATGATGACACTAAAGGTTAAGAATAGGCTTGATCTAAGCTGAAATAATGCTTAGGTCAGAATGTGAACTTCTTGCACTATGATTCTATTCCATGATAGAAGTTTGAACCTTATGAATAGTATTGAACCTTCAGTAATGTTTGAAGATAATATCCAATTACCGTGGAGGTTAGAATAGGCACTATTGTTCTTGATTCTTAGCGAACCTATTAGGTATACTTGAGGAAAATGATTTTCAATCTATGTGATGTTGAGGTTCTGATTTCATGATGAACCTAAAAGTTGGGTCAAAGACCCTAGGCTGTAAAATCCTAAATGCCAGGTATGTTGTAGTGGACCTGTGTGTCCAGAAGCTCTAAGACCTAGTGGACCTATGGGTCCTTAGGTTGGCAAAGTTATTCAGTGTCATGTTGGGTTAGTGATGATTCGTAGAATCGAGGAACAAGATTCTTATGGACACGGATCCCTGCAGAAAGGGCGTTTGAAAGATTGCTAGCTATTAAGCCTAGCATAGGGAATGATTATAAAATGTTTCCATAGAGGATTGATTGAGGTGATAGCTCTCTGATGAAATGAGAGACAGAATTGATCTGCTTGTTATTCCACTACCTTAAGGCTATACTAGGAGTCGATCAGTGGATGAAAATCGAGGTGATGAAAGGTATGAGTAGAGGGTTACCAAGTAATTCGTAACCCAGGAATCAATTGTTAAGTTTTGATTCCACCAGAATTTGAAATGGCCCAGAATGAATTGAGTGGAAAATGGGCCCGGAACTAGCACAGAGAAACACATATGTCTAGTGCAGTCAGGTGTTATAGGAGGGTCCTATGGGACTCCTACTAAATCACCCTGATATTATAAAAGCTCATGTGAGGAGATAAATCTCAGAGTACACAGCGGAAGTCTACGACTCTGTGTTGATTACAGGAAGGTGAATAAGGTGACCGTTAAGATCAAGCACCCATTTCCTGGAATAGATGATTTGGTTTATCAGTTATCTAGTTCCTGTATATTCTTGAAGATTGATTTGTGATCGGAATACCATTAACTCAGGGTAAAAGCAGATGATGTACCGAAAACTGCTTTCAGAATCAGATATGGCCATTACAAGTTTCTTGTAATGCCTTTTAGGCTGACCAATGCACCTGCCATGTTCATGGACTACAAGAATCGAATTTTTCATCTGTATTCGGACCAATTCATAGTAATCTTCATTGATGATATATTGGTATACTCTAAGAGTAGAGTAGAACACGAGCAACATTTGAAAATCATATTAAACATATTGGAATCTAAGTAAATCCATGCCAAGCTGAGCAAATGTGAGTTTTGGCTTCCAGAAGTTAGACTTTTGAGCCATATAGTCTCACAGCAAACAGTCATAGTAGATCCTTACAAGGTGAAAGCGGTACTAAACTAGAAAGGCCAGAAACTGTAGTTGTAATACGTAGTGTTCTGAGTCTTGTTGATTATTATGAGGGCTATGTAACTTTTTCCCATAAAACTCAACATTATGCATGGGATGATGAATGTGAAAGGAACTTCATAGAGCTGAGATGGTAATTTATTATAGCACCAGTGTTGAACATCCTAAAACATAATATGTCCTTGATGGTCAACAGTATTACAGCATATGTGATGTACAATCTTACACCCGGCGTGGTGTACAGTGCAATGACCTGTGTGGTCAACAGTTACATAACCCTTGTGGTTTGTTGTGACACATATGAACTGGAAGTAGGGATGTGTTTTGATGCAAGCTGAGTGGGGTCTATGCATCTTGTCAGCTAAAGCTTCGAGAATTAAACAATTCCACCCATAATCTTGTAATCATAGAGTTATACCGCTACCACCAGGGTTTGAAATATTTATATGATAAAAAAGAATTGAATATGAGAAATCACAGACAAATAGAGCTGCTTAAAGATTTTAACTTTGAGATAAAGTATCATCTAGGAAAGGTTAATGTCGTTACTAACACATTGAGCCATAAAACAATAAAGGTGGCAGCCATGATGATTTGTGAGTAGAAACTGATTGAGGATGTTGGAGATCTTAGTTTGTCTAAGAAGATTTTGAGTAGTGAGAACAATGTCAGTGAGACATATAAGGATCTAAGAGCAGCAATTGAAAAAGCTCAGATCAAGGATAGATGAGAGCAATCTATTAGGAACATGTAACTAAATAAGAAGATGTGGATATATTGGATTATTTGACATATAAGGTCATACCTAACCAAGTCAATTAGTAGTATCCCAATCATAAAATTTATTTGGAAGGGATTATCTCCTAGAGGAGCAACATGGGAAATAGAGAAAGATATGCTAAAGTGTCACCCGGAGTTTAAGGCTATGTATATATAGCAAATTTCAAGGACAAAAGTTATTTAAGTGGGGGAGAAATGTAACACCCCAAATTTTACTCACTAATATGTATGATAATTGTTGGAAATAGTCAATGAAATAAAATGGTGAATTTTGTAGAATGTGAACAATACTGCTAGTGAGATTTCCTCTGAGACAGTGAGTTTATCAAGTAGTTTTGGATAACCAAATAATGGTCAAAAATTATGAAATTTTACAGGATGAAAGTAGATATCCTAAGCTTTTAATTTGATAAGTAATGGGTAATTTCTAGAGTTGTATACAAAAATTTATGCTTTTAATTTGATAAGTAATGGGTATTTTATAGAATTGTATTCATAAAACCGTTAGCCATAGAGAAATAAGAGAGAGAGAGAGAGAGAGAGCTTGGATTCTAGAGAGAGAAAGAGAAGAAAACTTACAAGGTAAGTCGATTTCTTCAGTGAATTCGTTCCTAACGTGTATAATCCTTCTATTAAGCTTTTTCTCTGTGTAATTTAAGGTATTTGAAGCAAGAATTTTAGTGTTTTGGGAGTGAGGGATTTCGGCCACACAAGGAAAAAGCCAGAGGAAGTTCAAGTAACTTTTGAAACTTCAAATATTAATTGTTCTGGCTATTGTAAATAATTTAATCGGTGAAATTCTGCTGGATTTACTCTGTTTGTGAATTTGGGAAAAGTTGTGTCCTAAACGTTATGCTGCCCAAATTGAGTCTAAATGGTGGTTATAGCGTAATTAAATAGTTAATAAAGTGGTTAGGAGTATAAAGGAGCAAGTATGCGGAGTCAAAATTTGAAAACCTCAAATTTCTCGGAAGAATCCTGGGCTTTGGCTAGGTTCAATTCAGGGGTTTAAGGCTAGATTTTTAATGTTCTAATTATTCCATTGAGATCAGGAGGGAAATTATGTAGGGTTATAGTTGATCACTTTTTCAGAAAAAACTTAAAAAGCATAATTACCAAAACGACCCTAAAACCCTAAAATAGGAATTGCCAAGGGCATTCTGATCTTTTGGCAATGAATTTGGTAATTCCGAGTCTAGAAATGGATTCCTTGGTTGAAAATATGTCAAAATAGCCCATGTCAAAATTTCAAAAAATGTACAGTCAGACCGAGTAAGTCTGGGTGGGCAGGTCCCCAGGGGCATTTTGGTAAATTTTCACAATAGATTCATATAACCACTAAGAACATATTGGAAATGTCTAAAATAGTATATGAATGGGTTGTAACCTAATTCTTATACATTTGACATTTTAGGACCAAGTTGAGAGCCCAGTCGTTGGTATGCTTTGCGAGGCATACGTTTTGAGGCCAAAAAAATTAAGGTAGTAACTATAGTCTCTCATACACTATGTGATTATTGATATGTTATATGTTACTATATTATGTGATATGAACACAGTGCCTGAGGTATGCTACCCAGTTATGGTTAGGTACCTAGCTGAGGTACGTTGGGGTACATTACCTAGCTGTGGTTAAGGGCCCAGCTGAGGTACACGTAGGGGATTCAAACAGCGATTTGACCCTTAGCTTTATGTACACACACGTATTGTTATGAATTTTCATTATACATTATATGGTACATTTCATATTTAATTCTCACATTTTATATGTCTGGTTATATGTTACTACTGGGATTCTTAGGAATCTCATTGTTTTTTCAAAAATGATAATGTACCAGTCGGAACTAACGGATCCAAAGGCAAGTTGGTAGACATGGAGAAATGATGTTACGGATCCCGAGGCAAAGATAGTGATTACATATGTAGTCTTATTTTGGGCATTTTTTTATACATTTTGCATATTATCAAACCCCGAAGGGCAAATATGTGATGTAATCAAGTACATTGTATCAATATATCGGTATATTTAGGCTATTCCTCTGTTGCTTACTAAACTGCACGCTAGCACTCTGAAAAATTTGAGAATAGATAAGGGTATAACATAGATCCATTCCAAATAATAACTTGTGATACTTTCATAATCAAATTTCTTTGAGAACAAGCAGCACATGATAATTTTTGAATCATATAATATGTTGGCTATTGGTGAAAAATCGTCTAGTTCTTCAATGAATATCATATGTAATCTTTTATGATTTGTTTCATCATATATATGACTCAAATGATCAAACAAGTCATTGCAACAATAAATTTGTTTGGATCAGTAAACTGCTAGTTTACTTTGACATGTTGCTTAACCAACAACGAACTTTTCAATTTTCATAAGCTATTAATATAAAATATCAATATGATATCCATTTTTGGGAGATCAATAGGCTTTGTGAGGAAGTATATGAGTAAAACTTTTCAATATTAACTCACACTTGTATTCTAACAATCTCCCCTTTAAGTGTAGTCATATAAATTTTTTTTTTTTATTTCTATATTTCAAAGACAAACCAGTATATAGTAAGTTAATAATCTATCTTTTCACTTGAAAGCTCAAATAATTCACACCTCACATATATTATGGATTTCAGTCCATTGGGCTATCACTTAAACCCTTTAATAAAGTAAAACTCTGATGTAAATCTATGAATCATAACTTTTCATGATTAATTCTTCGTCCGCCTATAGAATTAAGAAAAATCTATGTTAGTTCTCTAGGAGCTATATCGATTTTGTTACATCTATGTTTTTCAAGAACTAATACATATTATTGCATTTATATAACTCCATTACTCCATAATAATATGCTTCCATTTGCCTCTTTTGATACATATTCAAATTATAAAATATTTAAAAATTTCCACTACATAAAGAAATATGAGGAGATACATAATTAAAATACATAAAGATCTTATTACAATGATTTTTTATGTTTAGGGGCCAAAATTTATTTGAGAAAAATATAAAGACATGCATTATAAGATAAAATAAGGCATAATTATAATATACATAGCCTTCTTTCAAATATTCCTTACTATTTGATTATCCATAATTTTGACTTGCATTATATATATAGTTCACGCATATTACAAAAATGATTTTGTCTAACAAATCATAAATTATTCATAATGAATTTTCTCATAAAATTAAATAAATTCTCATTCTCTTAATTCTCATTAAATTAAATGCATCTAAATAAATAAGATATTGCTCCCATTTTTTCTCTAATTTTCTCTCTTCATCTCTTTTATTTCATCTCTTATATTTTCCTATTTTCATAACACCTCTTAATACATGCAATTGAAAAATTATAATTGCTTCTGATCATAACTTCAATTCTTTTTATAAGAGTCCAAAATTTAAATTGTTTTAGGTTTTTTTTATAAGTCCCTGACAACATTTGCCTGAACATTTAATTATTTTTTTTAATTTTTCCCCCGATCTTTTTCCCATTCTATATTCCCTTTCATACTTTCTATCATGATTACTCTATCTATTTTTTTCTTGCCTCTTCATAAATAAGGGCATACTTTGAAAGAAAAAGTCTATTTCAGATATACTTATTATTTTTAACTACATCCAATCCTAATTATAAGATAAAGTTGACTTTTTTTGGAGAAATTAAGAAAGCTAAATAAGTTACTTAATCATATCATATGTTATGTATCCTTAGATTATATATTAATTTATTAATCTAACTAATTAGCTTGAAGAAAAAAATATAAATATAAATACTCTAAAGAAATTTAATTAATTTTCTTAATTTTTTTAAAAAAATCAATTTTATTTTATAATTAAGATAAAAGAGAATATAATTCCATCAGCACGTATAAATAGAATTGGAAGGAGTATTTTCTAAAATTACTTTATCATTTTTCTTCCGGAGCTCTTTTTAAAAATCCAATCACACCGATAGTCATACGGGGAGCTGTGTGAGGGAACGAACCTCCAATTGAGTGGCGCAGCGTGGCAAAAACAGCATTCCTGGACCAATTCCGAGGCAACAGGTTAGTACGCAATAGCATTTCGCCACGTGGAAAACTGAATAATATCTTCGTCATTAACTACAAACCTTCAGATTCGTTATGGTCTTTTCGCATAAAAATTACAGTAAAGGTTCGTATACTCACAAATCGAGTCTCCCCTCCCCTCTCGAGTCTTCCTTCTCGACGACGACTTCAATAACTGGGTTCTCAGTCCCTGAGACACGTACTCTCTCCTCCCCCCAAGCTCAATTTTGGCCGTCAATGGCGGCCTACGATGCCTCCAACGGCAGTTCCTTCCGGAATGCTTTCGGAAGCGTCCTTTCGTTCTTCATCTTAATCCTGATTGGTGTGCTCGCCTTCTCGATCCGTCTCTTCTCTGTAAGAATTTCAACATTTCTGTGTCCATGGATCTGATAATGTAATTTCGTCACAATACATTTTGCGTTTTGTGCGTTTTTCCGGTGCTGATTTGAACTGCATGAATGGCTGGCCAATTCATGTATTTTTGGCTTATACATAAGATTGGCAATTTTCTTAGCGAAAGTTTTCGTTTCTGGTTGATGAAAATGGAATGGAAACAATTGTGCCTACTGCCGAGTCTCGGTGTCATACTTGCTGTGATAAGTTTGGTGTAGCTTGACTGGGCGATTTTTATTTATCAATAAGCTCTAAATGCTATCTTCTTCTCATCATATTCTGCTTTATAAAATGTGGGCTCATAAAGTTAATTTCTCTGCTTGCATTACATTTTTTACTTTTTCCCCTATTCTTTCTAGCAGCACCATAGTAGTATATGTATTTCATTTGTTGATCGGAGTTTGTCTAGCAGTTCATGACATTGACATCTTTCGTGTTACTGATACAGGTTATAAAGTACGAGAGTGTCATTCATGAGTTTGATCCTTATTTCAATTATAGAGTCACTCAGGTAAGCTTTATGTGAAATGAAACCTTTTCCCACCCATTGGCACATATTCTTGCCATGATTTATTAGTCTCTCAAACTGATGCTGTTGGTTTCCCCCGAGTTTCTTAGCTGTTGATTAGTGTGTTTAAAAATTTAAATCAATTATTATTGTATGTGACATTAATATTTTTTGCGGTCCGATTTCAATTTGTTGCGTTGCCAGCTTGCTATATCGTGAATATACACAAAAGATAATTTTTTTAATTCCCAGTATATGGGTGACAAAGAAACAACTATATGTTTTCCGGATTATATTATTTTCAGAAAACAAAAATCTATAGCAATGCAATGAAAACTCACAGAAGATGACAGGAATGTTGGTTCGTTTCAGTTTCTAACGAAGAATGGGATATATGATTTTTGGAATTGGTTTGATGATCGAACTTGGTAAGTAGCCAGTGCATGAATTGAAACACTTTTCGTTCTTGATCATCTATTCAGTTTGACCAGCTTGTAAATCATTGAATTATATTTCTAGTGTTAATGAGTGTTACTCCTTTCTTTTAAGGTATCCTCTGGGTCGTGTAATTGGTGGGACTGTCTATCCTGGTTTGACCTTGACAGCAGGCACCTTATGGTGGTGAGTGTCTGAAATAGTGCATTTTGTGTTATTTATACTAACGCTCTTGGTTTTCTAACGATAGCAGACATAATGTTGATAGATTTCTGCGCTAGTCATTATTGTTTTGTTTATCTGAACACTTTAAACATTTCTCTTTGTGGTTTTCAAAGAATTTGACTGCTTTTTGGGTCAATCTCTCTTGATATCAGGTTACTGAATTCTTTAAATATTCCTCTCTCAGTAGAGACCGTTTGTGTATTTACTGCACCTATATTTTCAGCCTTTGCTTCTTGGGCAGCTTATCTTCTGACTAAGGTTTGTTCAACCCAAATTTTATATTTGGAATTTTGAAATTATTAATTTTTTGTATTAATATAGTGTGCCTGCCTCTATATGCAGGAAGTCAAGGGTTCTGGGGCTGGCCTGACAGCTGCAGCTCTTTTGGCTATGGTGAATATCTTGGCTGGCTTTGTGACTACATAAGATTGTTTTTGTTGAATTTTGTCTAACTCTTGACAGCGATGCTAGTAACATGCTAACGGAAATTATCTGAGAAAGTCTCATTGGTTTGCGTTGACTGTTTAGAACCATTCAACTTAGTGTTGGCAACAAAAGATAAATAAATAAACATTCAATGCATTACGTTTCATTCTGATCTTCACTGCTATTTACTGTGAATTGTAGAGGTTATTGGTCACTTGGTTGTAGTAATACTAATTGTCATGAAAAGGAACATTCCTCAAAATTATGAATCCTGTTGTTGTTTGTTTCATGCCATATGGGCAAAGATTCTTCACAATTTAATCTTGTTTGTTGCGATCTCCTAATTCATGTGCAATATCACTGTTTCACCTCCTTAACTCTGGCTCTGGTTTTTTTATTTTTTTGGATATGCAATGGTGATGAAAGTTCCCCTTTTTTGTTGTTGGAGATGTCATTTGATGATATTTGACTTGACTTGTCACTTAAGTTTGACGTAGGATGTGTTGTTAATTCTATCTTCTGGCATTAATGATTTAATTGTTCAGCATTCTTAGATTTTAGGCTTGATGAATATATATATCTTTTGTAAAAGCAGCGTATACAAGTTGATTGACAGTTATGCGTATGGATTTATTTGAACACTTGGCAGTTTTCCTGTTAAAACAGATTAAGCCCTATATGAATTACATGGTTGAATTATAAATATGTAATCATTCTCTATTATATTTTGTTTTCATTTCCTGGTCCGTGACTCTCCTCTTGTATATAAGTGGTTCTTTTTCTCAAAATATGTTTCTATTTGCAGGTCCCCTCATATATTTCTCGGTCAGTGGCTGGGAGCTATGATAATGAAGCTGTTGCTATATTTGCTTTGATTTTCACTTTCTACCTGTATATAAAGGTTAGCCTCTAATAATTTCAGCATGTTTTTTTCCTCATTTTTTTGAATGTCTTGTGCTGATCACCTCAAAATATGTATATTATTAAATTCATTTTCCATTAGTATATTATTAAATTTTTCTGTATGATTTGTTGTTGTGCAATCGTCTTCTCTGTTATTTTTGACTTAACAAACTGTCATGTAGACACTAAATACAGGGTCCCTCTTTTATGCCACTTTGAATGCCATAGCATACTTTTACATGGTAAGCTTTTTATTATGGAAAATTTTTTGTTCTTTTTATTTCTTATTATGCTGCTTCAATTTAATGTCATCCTTCTATTGTTTTTCCATATCTTGCAGGTTTGCTCATGGGGAGGGTACACTTTTATTATCAACCTCATTCCAATGCATGTGCTGTTGTGCATAATAACTGGTCGCTATTCTTCTCGACTGTACATTGCATATGCACCCCTTGTGAGTATCTAGTGCAAGCATGCAGTTATCTTCTTTAGTTCAGATCAATGCCTTTTCCCTTAATTGAAATACGGAGAGTGCATGTGATGGTTCTCAGAGGAAATTTTGTATTATATATTCAACTGGACTGTGATATCCGCATTATGCAAATGCTACTAGTACTGTTTAACGTGATTTTTTTTTTTGGTAAAAAAAAAAATGATTTGGAACTCATAACATTCTTGCAGCCTGTCAATCTGTCATGAATCCTCATTTAAAAGTTAGAGATGTTCGTTTTTACTTAAATTGTTTGTTTGGGAGCTTTCTCTCGTCCAGCAATGCTGTAGATCTTGTTTCTGGTTCAAATTGTGAAACTTCTCAATGCAGGTTGTCTTGGGCACAATTTTAGCTTCCTTGGTGCCTGTTGTTGGATTCAATGCTGTAATGACGTCAGAACACTTTGCATCGTTTCTGGTGAGTTCTCCCCTATTCTTTGAAATTACAGTGATTATAGTCAATAAAATCATGCTTTAAGAGAAAATAATAACTATTTCTACTTCATGGCTAATTTGTAGATTCTTAAATTCACTTTGACCATTTTTCTGATAAAAAAGAATTTAAAGAAGATTTGAGAGAAGGCCAATGTATTCTTATTGAAATAAGACAAACACAAGAAACAAGAGATGCGTTCAATCCCTCTGCATATACATAAAAAATCCCCTGGCTCATGTGTGGCACAGCTAAAGAAAAGTTCTTGAGATGTGAGACCTACTGGCTACTGACCCTTTGTGTTGTATTCATTTGTTGAGGGAATTATTGACCTTCCTCCAAGTGGACAAGGAAAGATATCTAAAAGGCCTAATTAGAGCAACTGCACACTAGAATTTTATTACAATCGGATAATGAATTTCACATTAGAAGTCAGGAAGGCTTTCGGTGCAAGCCTGACATTTTTTACTAGCACTGAAAGCCCTTCTTCCATTTCCTTCAATCTCTCCACTATCTCTGTTTTCTCTTTCCCGCGTTTTCCCATTCTGTATTTCTATAAATACCCATTGTAATCTAGTTATTGTATTAAGTAAAAACATGAGCTCTTAAGCTCATATGGTATCAAAGCTCAGTCATAAGATGATTGGCGACCAGAAACTGTAAGAGCGAGAGAGAGAAACGGCGGAGACAGAAAAATAGAGGAGGTCTCGGTCATCTGAGATCTCCACAACGCCGATGAGTGAGCTTACACCACCCACCCAGGATGAATCAGAGGGTGCCGATCGGCCATTCCCAAAAGTTTGGCAGCGTTCTGACCAACATGTGAATCACACACACCGTTGCAATCCACTGCGCGTGAGATACACACGCCGGCAATCACAGCAGCGCGAGTTGCACACACCGCCGTCTACAGTGCTCTCCGACGACCATTTTTTCCAAAAAATGGATCCTTCTAAATTATCCCTGGTGTTTGGATCTTTTCCTAGAAATCTACCCATAATCGGAGAAACTTCAATGGCACTTATGTCAGGTACTAATGCTAAGACTCAAGACTCTTCTTATTCCTCCACTACTAGCAAAACGGTGACGGCTCCAGAACTCTCCGATAGTCAGATTATGGCTATTAACCATAGGTTCAATGGACGGAATTACCTCTAATGGTCTCAAACCGTGTTAAGGTATCTTCATGGCAAGCGAAAAGAGAAGTATATCAATGGAGCAGCACCTCAGTCTGCCCCTGTTGTCACCCATTTTGATACATGGTTTGCTGAGAACAATCAAGTTATGAGTTGGTTGTGCAATTCCATGATTGATGACATCAGTGAAGGATATCTACTTGCAACTATTGCAAAAGAAATCTGGGATGAGGTAAAACAAACTTACTCTTCCCTTGATAACACTGCCGCTTTAATCCATCTGAAACGACAACTTCGAGATCTAAGACAAGGTAACTCAACAGTTACTGATTATTATAAAGCGTTGCATAAACTATGGCAACAACAAGATCTCTTTGAATCACTTCCATGGGAGACTACCAAAGATGCCCAATTATATAAGAAGACAGTAGAAGAAGGACGAATATATGACTGCCTCCTGGGACTCAATGACTCATTTGAAGAAATAAGAGGCCGTATCATGGGCCTGAAACCCTTGCCACATCTGTTTGAAGTAGTCAACCATGTGCAATTCGAAGAAACCAAAAAACTCTTGAATCACGGTAGCTTAAGCTCAATTGAAAGGTCAGCCCTGCTCAATTGAAAGGTCAGCCCTAGCAGCAAACCAAGGTGGCTCAAGTTCAATTGAAAGGTCAACCCTGGCAGCAAAACCACCACAAGATGAACGAAGAACTAAATGGTGTATTTATTGCAAGAAGAAGGGCCACACCAAAGAAGAATGTTGGAAGGTACATGGAAAGCCAGAAATTAACAAACAAGGCCATCTCTCTTCTACTGATCCAGAAACTGAAAATAATGATTCTCTGACTAAAGAGGAATTACAGATGTTTCGCAGGATGCTAGACAGACAAAATAAGTCTAACTCTACGCCTGGCATCAACCTTGTACAATCAGTTAACTCTATTATACCTCTAAATACTATACGAGCTAGTGATAATGCTTGGATTATTGATTCAGGAGCAACTAATCACATGACTGGTAATCACACATTGTTTTCAACTCTTAAACTGATTCATGAGAATCTTAGAGTCAAAGTTGCTAACGGCCTATACACTACAGTTGAAGGAATTAGCACAGTCATTCTCTCTAATTCCCTGAAAATTCACAATGTCCTATTTGTGCCCGCACTCACTGTCAATCTTATATCTGTGAGTAAATTAACTAAGGGTCGACTGTGCCAAGTCATGTTTGATAACGATGTGTGCGTTTTTCAGGATTTAAAATTGAGGAAGAGGATTGGAATTTCTAAAGAATGGGATGGACTGTTCTACCTTGAAGAGTCAAACTTGAGATGTGGAGATGCAAGGAAGGCAAGAAGAGCACTGGTTAGCTCTAACTCACAAAATCATGATGTAAACTTGTGGCACTGTCGTTCGGGCCACCCTAGTGTTGATTATATGAAGCATTTGTTTCCGAATTTATTCAATAAAAATGTTGTTCATTTTCATTGTGAAACTTGCTAAATTGCAAAACAAACCAGATTTTCTTATCCCAGACAACCCTACAAACCTTCCTCGCCATTCACACTAATCCATAGTGACATTTGGGGCCCTGCACGAATAAAAACCCTCACTAATGCTAGATGGTTCGTTACTTTCATAGATGATCACACTAGAACCACATGGGTTTATTTAATGAAAGACAAGTCTGAAGTAGCCAAGATCTTTCAAAACTTCTATACCTTTGTACGCACCCAATTTAATGTGTCCATTAAGATATTACGAAGTGACAATGCCAAGGAATATATGAGCAACATGTTTAGCGAATTTCTTAACCAACAAGGAATTCATCACCAAACCTCTTGCCTATACACTCCTCAACAAAATGGAGTAGCTGAGCGAAAGAACCGTCACTTGTTGGAAGTAACCCGAACTTTACTAATGGAACGAAATGTTCCTAATATCTTCTGGGGTGATGCCGTACTCACTGCAGCTTATCTCATTAATCACTTGCCTTCCAAAGTTCTCAAATATGACACCCCTATCCAAAAACTACTAAAAAACTTTCCCAGTTGCTCAATCATCACTTCATTACCTCCTAAGGTATTTGGTTGTGTTGTCTATGTCCACAAAAATGATGGAAACAAACTTGGTACTCGTGCTGACAAATGTCTCTTTCTTGATTACTCTCCTACTCAAAAAGGGTACAAATGCTACTGTCCTACTTCCAAAAAGCTTATTATCTCCAAAGATACAGTCTTCTCGGAAGGAGAAGCATATTACCCCAGATTACCCATTCAGGGGGAGTCCTACACTAACATTAAATGGCTAATCCTGAACAGACCTGAATTATCACCACCACAACCTAATCTTATACCCATAATTGACTCCGTACCTTCCATAAGCCAACTTACTCCTACCCAACTTGATCAGGAATCAGAACATCTTCCACTTCAACCTGAACCCACACCTAATGAACTGGAAACAAATGCTGAGATCAATTCAGGGATGGATACCGAAACACAACGAGATGAAGAATCCAGACTACAAGATCAAGATGAACCAAACAATGATAGAATTATCTCTCCCATTCAAAGGAATAACCATGACTCTAATTCGGGATTAAATCCTGAAGAATTTAGTTAGCCTATTGCATTGAGAAAAGGGGTAAGATCTTGTACTCAACATCCAATTCAACGTTTTGTTTCATACAGTATTCTGTCTGCAAAAATGCAAAGCTTTGTTGTGAACAGTGCACAGATGAAAATTCCAAGCACGTTTCAACAAGCCATGACTAATCAGAATTGGAAACAAGCTGCAAAAGAAGAATTGAGGGCACTTAAGGAAAATAAAACGTGGGAGATTACAACTCTTCCTGAAGGAAAGAAACCAGTAGGATGTAGGTGGATATTTACCTCTAAATTCAATCCTGATGGCACAATCAACAAATACAAGGCTAGACTTGTTGCAAAAGGATATACCTAGACATATGGAATTGATTATCAGGAGACATTTGCTCCAATAGCGAAACTTAATACCATCCAAGTGCTACTATCGACAGCAGCTAACTTGGATTGGTTGTTGCACCAACTGGATGTGAAAAATGCATTTCTGAATGGGAACTTGGAGGAAGAAATATACATGGAGATTCCAGATGGAATTTCAGCTCCTAACAACTCTGTGTGTAAACTCAACAAATCACTGTATGGGCTTAAACAATCACCTAGGGCGTGGTTTGGCAGATTTACCAACACAATGAAAAGACTTGGGTACACTCAAGGACAAGCAGATGACACATTGTTCATTAAACGTGTTAATGACAAAGTCACTATCTTGATCGTCTATGTGGATGACATAGTCATTACAGGAAACGACGAAGGATCCATTGTTAAACTAAAACAAGATTTGTCAACTGAGTTCCAAGTGAAAGATCTTGGACAAATGAGGTACTTTTTGGGCATGGAAGTGGCAAGAACTAAAGAGATTATCAATGTATCTCAGCAGAAGTATACCCTAGATTTGTTGCATGAAACAGGAATGTTAGGGGCACAACCTGAAGGAAATCCAATGGAAGAAGCTTGTCACCTAAGAATCAAACCAAATGGTGTCTCAATCAATCCAGAACGATATAGAAGACTAGTCGGGAAACTCATATACTTGACTCACACACGTCCAGATATTAGCCATGCAGTTGGAATAACAAGTCAATTCATGCATCAACCACAAGAAGAACATATGGCGGCTGTGTATAGAATCCTAAGCTATTTAAAGCTTAATCTTGGAAGAGGGATCTTCTTCAAGAAAGGCACTGTCAAAGATATTAAAATTTACACTGATGCAGACCATGCAAGAGATAGGGAAACTAGAAGGTCAGTCTCAGGATATTGCACATATGTGTGGGGAAATCTGGTTACATGGAGAAGCAAGAAACAGACTGTGGTGTAAACAGCAGTGCAGAAGCAGAACTGAGAGCTGTTAACAATAGAGTGCGTTAAGGACTTTGGATCATCAGGTTACTGAAGGAATTAGGAATTCCACATAAGGGATCAATGCAAGTGTGGTGTAACAACAAAGCTAGCATTGAAATGGTAAAAAACCCAGTCTATCATGATAGGACAAAACATGTTGAGATAGACAGACACTTCATTAAAGAAAAGATTGAAACAGGCATTATGAGATTATCCCACATACGATCTGATGACCAAATTGCGGATGTTATGACAAAACCACTAAGCAGAACCAAGTTTGAAGGATTTCGGTGCAAGCTGGGAATGATCGATATATATTCTCTAGCTTGAGGGGGAGTGTTAGAAGTCAGGAAGGCTTTCGGTGCAAGCTTGACATTTTTGACTAGCACCGAAAGCCCTTCTTCCGTTTCCTTCAATCTCTCCGCTGTCTCTGTTTTCTCTTTCCCGCGTTTTCCCATTCTATATTTCTATAAATACCCTTTGTAATCTAGTTATTGTATTAAGTAAAAACATGAGCTCTTAAGCTCATATTTCAAAAGGCCTTCTTTCATCATAATTAATAAAAGGTAAAATCCAAAAAAAAAAAATATCCGTGATTGACAGCCAAGTCCAGCTCATGAGGAAATGGGCTCCAGCATCAACAAAGTTTCAATTCTGTGTCTTGGACAAATGAATTGAGATGATGCCTTGGAGGATTTTTTTTTTCATAGGTTTTTCTCAAGGAGGAAGTAAATGGCCATAGAGTTAGGTCTTTGGCATAATCAATTATGCATCAGCCTAAGTGAAGGTCAATGTGGTTAAATGCTCTTCTCGCTTCTTAAAACGAGTGTTGACAATTTTGAGATTGTATGCTAGGGAGAAATCAATAGACTATCCTTCATAATTAAGCTTCTCAAAACAAAAACCACCATGAGCCCTGCATATTGTCTTGCCTCCTTACCGATATGTCCATCAAGGGCCCCCTACCAACGAAAATATTTTGATAAAATGGCGAGCCTTGATAACCCTCCATATCTTCCCAAAACATTTCTTTAAGATGTGCTTCTGCCTCTACTTGAGGTGCGTAAGTGTTAATAATATTGATAGTATCCTATCTAACAATCATTCTTAAAGTTATGATTTCGTCCTCAATCCTTTTAACTTTCACCCCAATCTTCTTCCACTATCATCAATGATCATACCAACACTATTCCTTGTACTTACTTTCCCTCTGTACCAAAATTTGAAATCTACAAATTGCCTATATTTTTCTCCTGCCCTTAGTTTCCTAGAGGCACAAGATGCTAATATTTCTCTCTTTCATAACTCCCACCACCTCCATAGATTTGCAAGACAAGGTTCCAATGTTTTTAGTGCCAAATTTGATCTTGCTCTCAGCAACTAACTTCGTTGGCCACATCTGTTCAGAAGAGTGTGGTAGCCCCTACTTATTTAATGCTACACTTAGGTGACAATGCAATGGCTCTTCCTCATTTGTCATTGCACTCGAGCCTTACGTCACATTACTTTTAGGTAACGGTCTACTATTAGCAACAATTTCTTCTATTTCTCTATCTAAACTCTGAAAATTCTGTTACTTCTCGGTTACATTTTGGAGTTTTAGTCTGGAATTCTGCACTGTCTTGTGTGCCATTTCACCGGTGGAAGTAGCCTGAAGCCTTTGTGGGCTATAATGTATTGCATGAGTTATGAGTATTTTCTTATATACTTGATCATTTTAAATTTGGAATCTACAACTGTTTCAAAACCTATTTAATCAAATTAGTATAATAATTGATATTTACTTTTTCTTCATCCACTTTTTTATGTTTGAGCACAATAAAACTCATTTGAGCATCTTGCTGACTTGAAAAATGGATAAGGAAATTGAATTTACTGGTTACATTTTTTTGCTTGAACCACAGCAATTTATCCCCTTTTTCTTTGTTTACTTTGAAACCCTGTTTCTCTTTTGCTAATTCTTGTCCTGCAGGTTTTCATCATTATCCATGTGGTGGCTCTTGTATACTACATCAGAGGGATTCTATCTCCAAAAATGTTCAAAGTAGCTGTGACACTAGTTGTATCTGTTGGCCTGTGAGCATCCCTTTGTATGATTCATTTAACTGCTGGAAGCAGGGCAAGTGGAAAACTGAATTTATTTGAAACTTATGGATCTTGTAATTTTCAGGGCGGTATGTTGTGCAACAGTAGCAGTACTTGTAGCTGTGGTAGCTTCAAGCCCAACAAAGGGATGGAGTGGACGGAGTTTGAGTTTGCTAGACCCGTAAGATCCTTGTTCTCAATAATATGTTGTCTAGTTGCTTTGGAGTCCATGAATACAAAAATTACTAGCTGCGGCAAGTTAATGGCATGACATTATTTGGCAACCACTTTTTCATTTTTGCTTTTCAGTTTGGTTAACTGTTTGAGGTGACTGTTGGTCCATCAATACATGTATGGACTATAAGAAGTATCTTTTGATTTTTTTTTTTTCATTTTACTATATCCTCTTTTCTTTTATGTTTTTGGTCTTGTGAACTGACTCCTAACTTCTAAACTGGTCTGTAATTCCGTGTTTAACAGTACTTATGCCAGCAAGTATATACCAATCATAGCTAGTGTGAGTGAGCATCAACCGCCTACCTGGCCATCTTACTTTATGGACATCAATGTCTTGGCATTCTTGGTTCCAGCAGGCATCATTGTAAGTTAATTTTCTTGCTAGAATTCCTGTTGTCCTTTTGCATATCCTTTTCTTATGGGTTTTATACGAACTATGTCATCCTTTTCTTTACCTGCTGTAGGCATGCTTCTCGCCTTTATCTGATGCAAGCTCTTTTGTGGTGCTGTATATTGTAATGTCTGTATACTTTTCTGGAGTCATGGTAAGAACTATTGTGGTACTCTATGTATCTTGTATTATAATATTTTTTTATGTTATTAACTAATTATGGAAGCCATCATTGTGTTGTTGAATATCAGGTTCGCCTAATGCTTGTGCTTGCCCCAGCAGCATGCATAATGTCTGGGATTGCTCTTTCTCAAGCTTTTGATGTCTTCACAAGATCGATCAAATTTCAGTTACCCAACCTTTTAGATGATTCTCCTATTAATGTAAGCATTTATTTACTGTGCTTCACAAATTTGGCACTGCTTTACATTCTTATTGTCATTCCACATGAGGTTGCCTTGTTCATATTGTGTGTTTAATAATCAAGGTAAAGGATGCGACTTCTGATAATGCTGTGGCACCAACTGATATGGCGAAGACATCTAAAAGTGAGGACACAACCAAGGAACGCACGTCAAAAAGGAGCAAAAAGAAGGAAAAAGAGGCTGTGGAAAAGCCACCGAGTAAGTCCCAGGCTAAGAAGAGGCTCTTGGTTTTGCCTCTGGAAGCATCCATCATTGCTATTTTCTTACTAATGTTGTTGGGTGCCTTCTATGTGGTAATTTAGCTTTCCTTTTCTCTACTTGTGTCATTTCAGGAGTCTAACGTAGTTCATTAGAGTTTATTTAAGGCAATTTCACTCTTTTGTAGGTTCATAGCGTATGGGCTGCAGCAGAAGCCTATTCAGCCCCTTCTATTGTTCTAACATCACGTTCACATGACGGATTACATGTTTTCGATGATTTTAGGGAAGCTTATGGTTGGTTGAGCCATAATACAGAAACAGATGATAAAGTGAGTTTCTGTGACATTTCCTGACTTTTCTACCTACTAGTGTTGCGCTTGTAGTTGTGTGTGTGTGTGTTTTCTTTATTGCTCAATTTTACAAGAAATCATGGTTTTTCTTTTGGAAGGTCAGCATTTAGGCTGCTCATTTAATATTGTTATGGAATATGTCATGATCTTTTTCTTCAAAAGTTCACATATCTGTGTGGAATTCTTGACATTTTCTGATTTAAGTTGTGAATCTAAATTCTCGCTCCCGCCCTATATATAAGAGAATTTACGGAGCCTTCTCTTAGTCCTAAATTTAAGAGACTATCTACCCAGCTTTTTGTTTTTTATTTGATTAAGGGTTCCCCCTCAAAACTTAAAAGGTAAAAGGTTCTTACCTCTCCTAACAAAGGCACTTCCCGCGATTCGAACTTGTGTTCTTGTCCTTACAGGTGAGGCCCTTTACCACCTCAACCAACAGCTTGTTGGTATCTTCCCAGCTTATTTATTAAGAAGTTCTGTTAAGACTAGATAAAATTAGTATACTGTAAATAGGAGTTATTTACCTTACAGCTGTAAATACCAGCTAGCATATCTTGTATACCACGTGGATGGTAGAGATCTTTTGGTAACAATATTCTGTTACACATTTATCCTATATAATGAACAGAGGCTAGAGGAGAGAATTATCTCTTGGCCCTTATTACTCTCTTTTCTGTGCATTCTCGCTCTTGGTATCAGAGCTCGATATTATTCTCCTTTTTCTTCTGCTGAAATGTCGCTTTCTTCACAAACCGGTGATGAAGCTTCTTCTGCTGCACCGAAATCATACTCACTGTTTCAATCTTCCAGTCAAGCAACTTCGATCAAGCTGGATCGAACTAACTACCTTGTCTGGGAGTCCGTCGTGCTGCCGCTCATTGAAGGTAACCGTCTTCAATCTCACATTGACGGCAAGACGGCTGTTCCTCCGATGACTATATCTTCGTCAGAATCCCAGAAACTCATCTCAAATCCCGAATTCGATGAATGGTATTCGGTGGATCGGATGCTCGTTGGGTGGCTCCGTAATGCGATGACCCAGGATGTCGGCGCTCAACTGCTTCACTGTCATACGGCATTAGATCTATGGAATGGTGCTCGAGCCCTAACATCGGCTGTCTCTAAGTCACGGGTTATGGTGTATCGGTCAGATCTTCACAACACCAGGAAGAATAGTCTCTCAATGACAGAGTATTTGATGAAAATGAAAACTACTGCAGATCATCTTGCTCTTGCTGGCGCACCGATTTCCAATGATGAGTTGATTCTTCACACCCTTAATGGTCTGGACGCTGACTATAATGCAATTGTAGTTAAGCTCATCGATCAAGTGAATTTATCTTGGGTTGATGCTCAATCTGCTCTGCTAGCTTTCGAGAGTCGTTTAGAACAACTCAATCATTTTTCGTCTCTTACTCTTCAACCATCGGCTAATTTTGCTGCTAGAGGTTCCAATTTGTCTGCTAAACACTCTGATTTTACACCTAGACACACTGATTCTGGGCGTTCAACCAGAGGTAATTGGAGGGGCGGACGTTCTGGACGAGGTCGACGCTCACGAGGAGGTGGAAATTTTGGTGATCGTCCCTATTGTGATTTGTGCGAGCGCATGGGTCACAGAGTCTCAAATTGTTTTAAACGTTTCGACAAGAATTTTCGTCCTCCAACTCATTCTCCACCTCAAGCCTATTATGCAGATACTCAGGTTGTAGCTGATCCTGATTGGTATATGGACAGTGGTGCTAATCATCATGTGATTTCTGATACAACTCCACTTGACACTGTGGAATCGGCTGGTAAGTCTAACACTCACCTAATTAATTGCACTGGTGGAAAAGCTCAAATTCATGGTATTGGGCATGCTTCCATTCCTTGTTCTGATTCCACTATTCAACTGAAAGAGGTTCTCGTTGTGCCTCATGCTACGAAAAACTTACTTAGTGTTCATAGACTTGTTGCAGATAATCAAGTTATAGTGATTTTTACTAATGAAGGTTGTATTGTGAAGGACAAGGTCACAGGGACTATACTGATGAAAGGAACTCCAAAGGACGGGCTATATCCAATGAGTAGTATTGCTTCTAGATCTCAAGCGCATATGGCAGTGGCTTCCACAACTGATGATGAGTTCACTACTTGGCATTTCAAACTTGGTCATCCAAGTAATAGAGTTTTACAACAAGTTTTGAATAATTGTAATGTCAAAGTGAAAATTAAGGATAGTTTTGTTTGTGAAGCTTGTCAATATGGCAAATCTAAGAAATTACCTTTTTCAAATTCTGTGTCTCATGCTTCCTCTCCCTTTGAGCTTGTTCATACTGATCTTTGGGGTCCTTCTCCCATTCAATCTGTGCATGGCCATCGTTTTTATATACATTTTGTGGATGATTACAGTAGATACACTTGGTTATATCCTCTTAAACATAAAGGTGAAGCAATTTCAGCTTTTAAACTTTTTCAGAATATGGTTGAAACTCAATTTCAAACCAAGATTAAATCCATTCAGTGTGATAATGGTACTGAGTATAGGCCTTTTATTCCTATTGCTGAAGCTTCTGGCATAAAAATGCGATATACTTGTCCCTACACTTCAGCTCAAAATGGTCGTGCTGAACGCAAACATCGTCATATTGTTGAAATGGGTCTTACACTATTAGCTCAAGCTAAGATACCTCTTGTCTATTGGACTGAAGCTTTTCAAATGGCAGTTTATCTAATTAATCGATTACCAACACCCATTTTAAAGGGACAGTCACCACTTTTTTGTTTATTCAAGATAGAACCAGCATATGCAGAGTTGAAACCTTTTGGGTGCACATGTTATCCTTACTTGAGACCTTACAATGCTCACAAATTGGATTTTCACAGTACAAAGTGTGTATTTCTTGGACCAGCTTCCCAACAGAAAGGATTCAAATGTTTGAGCCCAACTGGACGTATTTATATTTCCAGACATGTGATTTTTGACTCATCCATTTTTCCTTTTTCCACAGGATTTCTCAATCGACAGGTTCGTCCACCTGAGCAAAATGAGTCAATCCCATGTATTATTGATACTCCACAATCAGTTGCAACTCTTACTCATCGCCAGCAGCCCATTATGCACAACCACCAGCCCATTATGGACAGTTCGTTGCCTCATTCTTCTCCTTCGGCCCAGGACATCTCATTGAGCAATAGTCCAATAAATATGGATCTAGAAGATCCAATACATACTGCCAGTCCTCTCATCCATTCTGATATTCCTGTACAGTCTCGTCCTCTTGAAGGTGCTCCCACTTTGTCTGCTTCTGATGCTCCGCACATCAATAAACATCCGATGATGACCCGAGCTAAACTAGGTATTACAAAACCCAAATATCCGTTTGTCGGTTTGCTCGAAACTGAGAATCTTAAGGCAATTTCTCAAGCTGCTGCACCTAGGTCTATATGCAAAGCGATCAATTCTCCACACTGGTGGCAAGCAATGGTCGATAAATATCAGGCGCTTCACAGAAATAATACATGGTTGCTGGTTCCTTACAGAGGACAGAAACTGGTCGACTGCAAATGGGTCTTTAAGACTAAATTCAAGGCTGATGGATCAATCTTGAAGCATAAGGCGAGACTTGTGGCTAAGGGTTTTCAACAAGCTGTTGGAATTGACTATGGAGAGACCTTCAGTCCAGTAATTAAACCAACTACAATTCGTCTCATACTCACTCTTGCAGTCACATATCGATGGGAGATATGGCAACTAGATGTCAATAACGCGTTCTTGAACGGGTACTTAAAGGAAGATGTTTATATGCGTCAACCAGAAGGGTTTCGAGACTCAAGTAGGCCAAATCATGTCTGCAAACTCACTAAGGCTATCTATGGGTTCGAGACTCAAGTAGGCCAAATCATGTCTGCAAACTCACTAAGGCTATCTATGGGCTTAAACAAGCACCGCGTGCTTGGTTTGATCGTCTTCGGTATACACTGATGGATTGGGGTTTCAAAAATGCTTATAGTGATATTTCACTCTTCTTTCTCAAAACCAAGAAATTCATGGTATTTATCCTTATCTATGTTGATGATATTCTAGTCACAGGGAATAGTTCTCACTTTGTTCAAAGTTTTATTACTAAACTGAATAAAGTTTTCTCTCTTAAAGACTTAGGTCCCTTGTATTATTTCCTGGGCTTGGAAATTTATCGTGATAGTTCAGGAATTTATGTCAATCAAGGAAAGTATACTTTGGATTTACTCAAACGTTTTAATATGTTTGATTGTGCCCCTGTACCAACACCTATGGTCACGGGACGCTCATTCTCTATCTCAGATGGAAATCTCATGTCTGATCCTTCTTTATACCGAAAGGCAATAGGTTCACTTCAGTATTTGACAACTTCCAGACCTGATATAGCCTACTCTGTTAATAAACTTAGTCAATTTTTGTCTCAACCAACAGAGGTACATTTTCAAGGGGTAAAAAGAATTCTTAGGTATCTTAAGGGTACATATCATTTTGGTTTACATATTAAACCAGTCAGGTCTTTTCAGATAATGGCTTTTACTGATGCTGATTGGGCAACTGATGTTGATGACAGAAAATCTACAGGAGGATACTGTGTATATTTGGGAGGAACATTAGTTTCATGGTGTTCTAAGAAACAGAGAGTTGTTTCTAAATCAAGCTCAGAATCAGAGTATAGGTCCTTATCAGATGGGGCAGCAGAAACTAAGTGGTTGTGTTCATTAATGACAGAGTTAGGAATTTTTATTAAACAACCATCTGTTATTTGGTGTGATAACTTAAGTGCTCAAGCTTTAGCTTCAAATCCTGTGCAACATGCTAGAAGTAAGCATATAGAAATTGATGTACATTTTGTTAGAGATCAAGTATTGTCTGGACATATTGATGTTCGGTATGTTCCTTCATCACATCAAATTGCTGATTGTTTGACAAAGGCTCTATCTCATAATCAGTTCTCCTACTTCAGAAGCAAACTCGGATTGTGTCCTACACCCTCTCGTTTGAGGGGGAATGTTAAGACTAGATAAAATTAGTATACTGTAAATAGGAGTTATTTACCTTACAGCTGTAAATACCAGCTAGCATATCTTGTATACCACGTGGATGGTAGAGATCTTTTTGTAACAATATTCTGTTACACATTTATCCTATATAATGAACAGAGGCTAGAGGAGAGAATTATCTCTTGGCCCTTATTACTCTCTTTTCTGTGCATTCTCGCTCTAGTTCCCCTCATGTCCTTCATTAAATATATATTGGCTTTATGAGTGTCACTAAATATTTGGTAGAAGTTCAAAATTAATGTATGCGTTTTTGGAAAAATTACTCTTTGTGAAATATTTATGAAGAGTAAATGCTTTCAACTAATTTTTTTTTATCTTCGTAAGTTAGTTGTTTATTTCTTATATGTAGGACCTAGGGAAGTAATTACTCTTTTACCATCAATTTGAATGAAAGATCTATGACGATTGACAAGTGATTTTTTTTCCTTTTTGATTTTTAAACATAGTACTTTTTGATGGATATTTACGTTTTTTATAATGAAAATATCTTTTTCCTTCGAAGTTTAGTAATATAGAATGTAAAATGAATTATAATTTTGTTGATTTGATTAAATTGAGTTGTGGATGGCATGGGGGGATAATTTTCCTTTTGTAGGTTTTTCGTCCCATTGTGTTTCTTTCCCCTAAATTTGTTTTTTGGGTTGAAAAAAAATAAAAGTGAAGATAGGTTTTTCCAATTCTCCGAGCATATATACAAGTAATAATTTCTATTTGTCTACAAATTCTGTTGTTTATTTGAAACCTAGTCTTCTATATTTAGAAATTCGTCAGGTTGGTTTGTGTAGCCATCTTAAAAGAAAAAAATTGAAGACATTCCCTCTCCTTATATGTTCATATTATCTTAATTCCGGACAAAATTTTTCTCCATACGATACTTGTTCCACATACAGCTTTTTTGCCCCCTTCAAAGAAAAGTAAATTAATGCGTTGCTGTAAACCTATTGCCTATGATTGTTTAAGAAACTTGACGTGTATGCGGAATTTTCTTGTAGGTGGCATCTTGGTGGGACTATGGATATCAAACTACTGCCATGGCTAACCGAACTGTTATCGTCGACAATAATACCTGGAATAACACACATATTGCCACTGTTGGTACAGCAATGTCTTCTCCTGAGAAGGCAGCTTGGGAAATTTTCCATTCCTTGGATGTAAAATATGTTCTTGTTGTCTTTGGAGGTCAGCATCCTTTCTCTTCTATGACATTATTTGATCTTAGTCACACCCTGTTCTTACGTGTTGCTTCACTTTCTAGGATTGGTTGGTTACCCCAGTGATGATATCAACAAGTTCCTATGGATGGTCCGTATCGGAGGGGGCGTATTCCCTCACATAAGGGAAGCAGATTATCTAGTAAGTTACTTATGAGCAACATTAGTTGCTCTATCAAGCCCTGTTAATATTATATAGGGTTAATAATAATATCATTGTTGGTCCTTACAGTTTGATCGAATTTTGGTTTTGGTCCCGTAGTTTCAAATCGTTGGTTTTTGCTACCCTTAGTTTCATAAAGACTTGGTCAGAGTATAGAGAATAAAGGTATAAGGATCATTCACTAAACTTAGACTAAATCCTTATGAAACCATAGAGATCAAAACCAACTATTTAAAACTATAGAGACCATAACCAAAATTTGATGAAAGACTAACAATGAAAGACTAACAATGATATTAGCTCTATTATATGTATCTGGACAGTAGGTGATAATTTAGCTTGCTTTAATAATTACTTGGTTCCAAGATGAGTTATTGGGATTTTGATATCTTTTCTTACCGTTCTGATAATAGAGGGATGGTAATTATCGGATCGATTCTATGGCCACTCCAACAATGCTAAACTGTCTCATGTATAAGCTCTGCTATTACAGGTCTCTCCTCTGCTGGAATTTGGCTGTTTGCAAGTTTAGTTCTTTTTTCCCCCTTGAATGTTTAGGCACTCAAAACTCTGATTTTACAGATTTGTTGAAACCGACGGTAAGGGCTTTGACAAAGTGAGGCAGACGGAAATTGGGAAGAAATATATCAAACTTACCCATTTCGAAGAGGTCAGAGGAATTTATAATTTATCGCTAGCACATGGTCTGAGATAAATAGATCTGGTTGGCAAAAAAAATGGAGATAAATAGATCTGACTAGAATAAGAATTCAAATTCCTAGCGTATGGAATAAAGATGGAAAAATCTGACAAGAATTTCACTTTGGATCACTCCAGCATACTCCTCCGATGCTTAATATAAGACATATTTACCTAATTTGATTAAATTAAAGAAGTTAGTTAATATGACAAATATGAAAACTATGTCTTATATTTAGGACTAAGATCAATTCCCCAAATGTGTCTTATATTAAAGACCGGAGGACTAAGTTGGCCGTGCTTGAACTTTGTTCACAAGTCAGTCCCTTGCCTTTGTATGCACTATAAACAACTGCTCATATGTCCATGATAATAACTATAACCCCTGTCCCTAGCTTCCTGGTTTGTTGATTTTTGTTTACTTTTGGTCATTAATATAGATACAGATTGAAACTTAGATTTATAGATGAATTGTATTGCAGCTATGCCGATCACTTTCGATGTTGTTCCTAGGGAATGATCATCTCACGCCCATTCATGGCACATTTCTTGTTATAGGGAGTTATGACTAGCTAAATGCATCAACAGAGTGAGGTGTCAAGAACATAAGAAATACTCCCTCCGATCCTTCATATAGAAGGCTAGATAACTAATTTATGAAGATTAAAAAAATGTTAAATTAATTATTTGTAAAAACTGTGTGATGGTTCCCCAAAATAACCCTATTTAACCATTTGCATTGGAACTACCTCTTTCAAAACTAGGGGCAGTTTAGGGAAAATTTGATAAATTTAGGAGATAAAGTGGATTGAGGTTTTTATTTATGACCAAGTCCAACCCCTCAATTAGCTCCTATATTAGAGACCAGAGGAAGTACTGAATAATTTATGCGTATGGGAAATGCATGGCCTAGCCTTATACACTGACAATGACGTGTAATGCTTCCAGGTATTCACAACTCACCATTGGATGGTTCGGATATACAAGCTGAAACCTCCAAGGAACAGGATTCGAGGAAAGGCAAAGAAATCAAAATCGGTATGTCTCATAGGTTACCTTTATTTGCCTTAGAAATCTATCTCCACATATTTTGGTCTCAAATGAATAAACTGTTAATTGCGTCTTGCCCTGAACCAGAAAACAAGCTCAAGCTCAAGTGGATCCAAAAGTAGAGGAACAAAAACGAATCCGTTTTAGTTTAGTGGTTAATGTATGATTTTTGTCACAGGTAAGGTTAACATATTAAGCAGTACGTATTCCATACACATGCATTACATAGGACATGCAGAGATTTTGCCGGCCTTAGTTGTCATACTTCCATCAGTATGTTAAATTATATCATTATCAAAAAAACATGTTAAATCATATCAATCAATGATTTTGAGCTTATATTTTCTTACCAACTACATGATCATATGATTCTATTCTATCCTGTGATTCAACAGAAAATGTGCCTAAACCTGAGCTTTCAACAAGTTGATCAACACAATAGTATAAAAGCATAGGGATTAAGAAAATTAATTAATTTAAGTAGACAACTTATTCATAGGGATTAAGAAAATTAATTAATTTAAGTATTTGTAAAAAAATGTGTGTTGGTTTCTTTAAATTGCTCGTCTTAATTGTTTGCTTTTAAAGTACTCGTCTTAAAACTATTCCGTTAAAGGAAAAAGCCCATAGTATGTGCAAACAATAAGGAGAGTTGAAGAAGAAAAAAATGTCATACATTTAGAATGAAAAAACCTCATACTAGTTTTTATATTTAGGACCCTAGGGAGTATATAAGTGGATACAAATACTTCACTGATTTTGTATATTTGTAATTAAATTCTTTTCAATATTCAGTTTTATCCTAGCTTCCGATACTCCTTGCAGTCCTATTTGTAAGCAATTTTTTCCCCACTCATTCTCCCCCTCACTCAATCTTCATTAAAAAAAAAAATCACATTTCTTACACTTTAATTTATTTTAACTAATTTTAACCATTAGTTCATTTTGCGTAATTTAGATAGTTGTTGATTATAAAAAAGACCGGGTAGTATTAGATAAGGTTTTATATTTTTTTTTTCAATTATTATATGCTTCAAACTTATTGAACTATGAATAAAATATTTATGATAAAAATGGTTCATACAAGATTTTTGATATTGTATTTATTTATATTTATATCAAACTAATACAACGTGCAGAATAAGGAAAAAAACATATAAAATATCAAAAAAATTGTGTACAAACTAAAATCATGATTCTTTCACAGAAATTATTTTTGTAATATTTTGAATAAAAGTTGTAATTTCCTATATTGCAATTTAAAAGTATAGTATCAGTAATATAAATAGTTATATTTAAGTTTAGTCTCAAAAAACTTTGCGCTCAAACTGACTCATTTTATTCTGGTAAAAACGGGGAAAACGAGTAATTTTATCAGTAAATGAATATTTATATAAATATTTTGAGACTTTGTTGATATGCTTTCAAATTGTCTTATTTATGTATACAGATAACATTAACTATCATTATTCTGGCAAAAAACCAGTAACTATCATTATTACGAGCATTGGAGATGACTTCGAAAATATTTTCTTTTTGCTATCACAGCGATTCATTTCCAATGCATTACCCTTTTTTTCCCAATAAAAATGCAACAACAAAGGAGTTAAAAGACTACAAATTAAGAACAACAGCCAAGACAAATTAGCCTAAAGCTGGAGGTTCCTAAAAATACTCGCCTTAGAAGTATTTCTTTTCATTTTTTATCCTTTTGTGTACGCACCTTGTATCTCATGCAAGTCTATTGTCATGGGAAATTCTACGGGTCCAAATTAATTCGGATTAGAATTAGAGGCATGCCAGGACCATTTTCTCAGCCAACGTCCCTATCACCTAACGTTTCCAAGTCTCAAATTTGAAACCCTTGGTTAAGATAGAATAAGCCCTATTAGTTGATCTATGTATTTCGTGGCACCTCATGAGCCCTTCTAGCAAAATAATTAGCATGTTTCAAAGCTTCTCTATGTGAGTGTAGAGTGTCAATATTGGCAAAAAAAAAACGTGTAGAGTCTCAAGGTCCCAATTTGAGAAGATTAGGGGCCTGTTTATTTCTATTGTTTTTTATTTCCAAAATTGTTTTAAAAAACAAATCTTGAAAACAAAAAACAAAAAGAAAGCTATTTGGATAGTTGTTCTAAAAAAAATCTGTTTTTAAAATAACGTGGCATCGATCGTTACCAGTAGTTGACACTAGTTATGTGGTGTCAATAGTAGATAGATAACGGTCTCAAAAAATAAGAAATGAAAAAACAAAAACAAGACAATACCTAATGTTTTGGTTTTTTAATTTTTCAAAACAAATTTCTTTTTTAAAAAAACAACTTATTGAAAATAGCTTTACAAATAAGTTTTTTAATTTTTAAAAATAAAACAATTTTTAAAAACAAATCAAACAAGCCTTAGATCTCACATCAACAAGTGATAAATATTGCTCCGAAAATTCCCAAATCATAACAATTACAACTCAACCGTTTTCTAAATTAAATTTGACTGATAGTTGATAAAATATGCTAAGCTGGCAAGTCCACATGTTATTCACATCATTTTTATTAATGTGCAAATTTACCTTGAAAGATTTTATTCAAGAGCAATATTTCCCTAAAAGCATTTTGGGTTTAACATTGCCTCGAAAGTTTTCAAATTGTAACAATGATGCCTTAGCCGTTATACATGTTAAGTAGATTATTAGTTAACCAAATATGCTAAGTGCCTGTTTGGATTAGTGGTAGAAATTGTTATTCCAACATGATTTACAGTATACAAGGTAAATTTATAAGAAGAGTTTTATCTCAACTTGCGTTAATGTGCTTTTTTACCGATTTCTCAAACAAGCCCTTAAGTTGACAGGGTGAACAACAATAAAGAAGAAGAAGCTGTAGATAGAGAAGGAGTTTACATTCACTAGATTCACTAGAGAGTAAAATAAAGGAAAAAAAAAGCGATTATTGGATTAAAGGAGATTGCCAAGAAGGCTGTGGGAAGCTCTCTGTTATCGTAACCCAGTGACACTAACATAGGCAGGCTAGTTCTCCTTCAATTTTCTCTTCACTGCATTTCACCTGTTCGATTTTTTTCATTCCTATAGATGGCATGCTATTTTTTAAAAAAATCCTTACTTATAAGTCTAACATAATAAAAATGAAGTGGCTGACATGTGGATCACTCAATCAACATATTTAGTCAATTGATGGTTAAACTTAACCAAAATAATATTTAAGGTAAAATTGTTACAATTTGAAAACTTCTAGATACCAAATGCTCTTAAATAAAAAATAATAAGGTAAATTTATACTTTAACCTAAAACAAAAATGATGTGGATGATATGTGGTTATGACAATTCAATATATTTAATTAACTAACCATCAAAATTAACTAGAATAACGGTCAGTATGACATTATTATGATTTTGAAACTTTCAAAACAACATTGAAGTTAGAAAAACTTCATGCACAACATTTTTCACATATAACAATTGAAGAGACAATTCAACCTTAGCCTTAACCCTTTTCTTATTGATAATGTTGATAATATGGCAAAGTCTTTTGGGAGAATTACACTTAGGTCTCAATAAAAAAGAGATATAAAAAAATGGTCCCTGAAAATTACAAAATGAAAAAAAATGATTTTATACAGTTGTCAATACAAACCCCTGAAGTTGTTAACGAGTTATCAATACAAGTTTCGGGAGTTATTAATGAGACTTTTTTTTTATTTTACAATTTTTTGGATTCGTTTCTTTATATATTCTTTTTCTTGAGATACAAGTGTAATTCTCCAAAGTTTTTTTTGGATGAAAATAGGAATATATTGAGAATCAGAATAATTATCAAATGGGGCGATCACAATTAACCTCGTCCATCCATATAATATTGCAAAGTTAATAATGATTGACTCCTATGATAATAAAATAAAGGTCATGCCTATGGCCCTACGAAACAAGGCTTACCCAAATTTCCTAGACATTATCATTAGACCCAATTTAGTTGTGGTTTCACTTATTTTAACCATATGTCATCTTGCTGCAATCAAATGAACGCTTCAGGCTAGGAGTAGCCTATATTCACCTCCACGCCCCTGTCACAATTGTTCCTCCTTCTTCTTTCTCTTTTTTTATTTGTATTTGACAATTTCACACATCCCATCATTATGCGGGCAGAAAATTTTTCGACTTAATATAATTTTTTATTCTAGAAGTTTTGATCTAATTTTGATTTTAATTTTTTAAATTTAAAATTAGTGATTTTGATCCTTAATCCCTCAAGTTTGAAATTTTTGGTTTTGATCCCTCAAGTTTACTCAATTTATAACTGTTGGTCCCTTAAATTTGAAAAGGACTTAGTAAAAAACCAAACCGAATCTGAAAAAACCGAACCGAACCAGAAAAAACCAAGTCCTTTTCAAACTTGAGGGACCAAAACCAAAAATTTTAAACTCAAGGGACCAAGAGTCAAACTTCAGGAACCAAAATCATAAATTTTAAATTTGAGGGACTAAAACCAAATTAAATCAAATTTGACTGTTTATTTGACAATTTCCCACATCCCATCGTTATGCCGGCACATGAGAAAATTTTTCACATATACTTGACATCTATCTCATAAATTATAGGGAAAATCTCATTTAAATATCATCTGAAATACCAAAACCCACAAAAGTCTATTAAGACTTGTAAAAGACAGATAGGGGTTGAGGGGGGAATTTGGGATATTGATGTTAAATACCAAAGACCAAAATGCCCTTTTTAATTGGTTTGACATACCCTCCACATTCTCTGATTGAGTAAAATTGCGCTCTCTGTTCCGACAAAAAAAAATTGCTTGTTGCAGCGATCGGCGATGGACGATACCTCTCATATAAGTAAGTTTCTGAAAAATATAATCTTTTTTAAATGAATCGGACAATAATCATCTTATTCTCATTGTTCATGTTGGTGGGTGTTGGGTGTGGTTTGGTGGCTTTGATGGTGCATGAACAGTACAAAGCTAGGGATTTCCGTAGGGTGTGGGAGGTAATTTATTTGGGGTTGTCAATAAAGGCTAAGAACAATGATGATGGCGCTGCGATTGTACGTTATTTATAGTAATTTTGGTTGTGGGTAAGTGGGTTTGTAGGTTGAGGCGGATTAAAGGTTCAAACTTTACGTAATTAGGACGGCATCGACAGTGTGGTGTGGATTATTTATGCATTTGCTCTTGTTAGCTTTGAGAGGGAGTATAATGAAGAGTTTATTGATTTCAAATAGGTAGCATTGAGTAGTATTGAGTTAATGTAGATGACTGACTGTTTGGAGTGAAAAAGTGAGACTAGGATGACTAGTATATGGTAGTGAAGCATATTTGTACGTTCATGGCAGTTGCTGTCATTACCACATATTGTTTGTTGTCAACGCCATTACAGGATTTGTCATTACCATAACTCTTTTTGTCAAGACTTAACGATTGTGTGAGAAACATTACGGTATTTGTCAACAACATTACTGGTTTCACCACAAGAAAATTTTGACGTGTCTCACGCTCGAAGTACTACCTTGAAATCATCAATTATCGTTGATGAGGTTAGAAATCACTAAGACAAGCGTGCAAATGAAATAAGGAAGAGTTTGGTTAGAGATTATGGTTTGCAATTGACATATGAGCAAACATATAGGGTAAAGGAAAAGGCAATTGAGGAAATTCATGGCAGATCTAAACAGACATATATGTTAATATCATGGATATGTGATCGGTTAAAGGAAAGTGATGACAAGACTTGTTATAGTAGTTGCTGTCATGAAGAATCTGTTGTTTTGTTAATTCCATTACTGTATTTGTCATTTCCATTACAACTCTTGTTTATCATGTCAGTTTGTTGTAATTAAAGTAAACATGAAGGAACACGTTCTTTTGGGTTCATGACTTATGTACATTAAGTGTAGATGGAATGAGTAGTGTTAAATTGTCATTTGACAATGTATACGATAGTTGCTGTCATGAAGAATCTGGTGTTTTGTTAATTTCATTAATGTACTTGTCATTTCCATTACTACTCTTGTTAATCGTGTCAATTTGTTGTATGTCACCCCAAAATTCAAAGCTTGGTTATTAAGTTAAACGACATGTTTCAATCTCCTTACAACAATGATGAATTCCAAAAAAAAAAATTCTAACTTGAAGACCAAAAATTTATATTAAGAGCGTACTTTTGTCAGTTTTTTCCTCTTGATCAGGGTGATTCATGAAGTCACCAGTCTCAATGCTTCCTCTCTCTTGCTATTCATTTCAAGGTTAACCATGGGAAACAAAGTGTAACCATTGCTCACATCTTTTTTTTTGCATATCCACTTTATCCCCTACTCTTTCATGTGACTCCACATCAATGTTTTCCGCATAGACTGCTTTTCTCTTCACACCAACCTCTTCATGCTGACCCTCCATGTCTACATCATGGCCTACAATCTCTTTACTTGTCATTGGATAAGAGTAGCTAACTTTCACATACAGAACAATGTCACAGTTTAATTTAAGCTATCTTTGATTGAAACAATGTAACAGTTGGATGAAAATGGTAATTAATTTAAATATACTAATTAAGCTATCTTTGAAATATATTTGAAGTTCTGACACGACCTTAAGACCTTTTGAGTTTTGAATAATTCGGTTCAAAATCCAACAGCAAAGTTTCTTAAAGATTTTTAAAATATTTATATTTATCCAGTGCATATAAGTAACTTTGTAATCACTAATAAATTATGCCATGTACATAACAATCTCTGTGACAATTAAGTGATAAACAAATAATATAAATCAGGGAAAAGTAAAAACAACCAAACCAACTTCAATTAAAAAATACAACCTCATTTCATTGCATTTCAGTTATAACCAGTTTTTATAATAACCAATCAAATCAAACCAAGTAAATAGCTAAATCAGTTTATGCATAAGATTTTCAATCAAATACAAGCATTTAATTCCTGAAATATATCGTTGAACAAGCACATGAAACTGAAATAAAAAGTATGCTATCAAAAGCACATCCGCATGTTTAATATTTCTTTCTTTATTTCAATTTCTTTTTCAATAACAACAGGTGATCCCATGAAATTCACCCCAACTTAAGGTTTCCCGGCAAACAGTTAAAACTCAATAAGAATACCCCAACATGAAAAACTTCAAAGATCTTATGAATCATATATAACACCAAAAAATAAGCATATTGTTGATTGCAAACCTATCACGATATAGAAGTACTTGCATGCACTTTTCCAGCAATTTGACACCTTCTTCAAAGGTCAAATTTTCATTCCATTCATCAAGAAGAATTGGCCTTGCAAGATGGTTGCCAAGCCTAGTTGCCACATGGTTGTCATCAAAATTAATGCCAATCATGTTAACCTGGAAACAATTCACAAAAAACTAAGTAAAAACTAAATCTTGTAGGTAACTCACTCTCACATTGAAATCAAAGACAATAAACCAATGCATACCATACCAAGGTATTTCTGTCCGTTTTTCACACCACCAATTACAAGTGAGTTCCACAATGGATTGAATTTATTACATCTATTATACATCACACGAGTCAAGTAGTTGTGCACCTCTTTTGGACCAAGTGTTTGCCCAAAGGGAGGATGCTGACAAACTTTATGTGGCCAAGTGTTTGCCCAGAGGGGGGATGCTGACAAATTCACTAATGGAATTAACAAAATCTTTAATGGTTTTGATGAGAATGGTAATGGGAATGACAAGTTTCATAATGGTTCCAAACTTTATGTGGCCAAGTGTTTGCCCAGAGGGGGCAACGCTGACAAATTCACTAATGGAATTAACAAAGTCTTTAATGGTTTTGACCAGAATGGTAATGGGAATGACAAGTTTCATAATGGTAAAGACAAGTTCTGATGACATTGACAAAAACCACCAATGTTTATCATAGCAACTACCAAGTAAAGGGTTCAAATGACAATTTAACATTACTCATTCCATCTACACCCAATGCATACAAGCCATGAACCCAGAAGAAGGCGTTCCTTCAACTATAATTAAATGGTTGGAAGTTGTCACCATTAACAATTGTTTCAATGGAAATGACAAGTACAATAATATAATTTACAAAACACAATATTCTTATTGACAGCACCTACCAAAAACATTGTCAACAAAAAATTTAACATTACTCATTCCACCTACACCCAATACATAGAAGTCATTAACCCAAAAGAAGGTGTTCATTCATGTGCACTTTAATTACATCACCTGTCATCATTAACAACTGTTTCAATGGAAATGACAAGTACAGTAATGGAATTTACAAAACACCAGATTCTTACTGACAGCAACTACAAAATACATTGTCCAATGACAAGTGAACATTACGATTCCACCAGCACCTAATGTTTTCTTGTCATTCCCAGGGTATAGCCTATTGTTTTAACAAAAAACAGTACTTACATAAAGCACATCATATATGCCATAACCCTTCTAACCAAAATATCTGAAGGGATCCAAATCATTGTACATAAACCAAAAGATGACTTGCAAAATAGCTACTCCCAGATCTGCACACCCAGGCTTAAGTTCAATTTTCTGGAGCCCCTCTCCGACAGAACCGAAAGGAACGACAGAAAACCTTTCAGCGACAGAACTGAAAGGAATGACAGATGAGTGATTCAGTTTTCTGGAACCCTTCTGCGACAGAACCGAAAGGAACGACAGGGAGTGATTCAGTTTTCTGGGGGTTAGTGAGTAAATGAGTTGAGGGGCATTTTGGTCTTTAACCTTAAACTTCAGTAACCCAGATTGATCCTTGATCACCTATTTGTCTTTTCCAAGTTATAAAAGATTTTTGTGGGTTTTGACAATGGAAATGGTATTTATATGGGATTTTCCAAAATTATATTAAAAAATAATTTCTATTATTAATTCAAACAGTCATAAAGATGGGTTTAGGCTGAAACAAGCTTGATCTAGTTTTAGAAGTAAAATGGAATAGAATGGAGGGTTGAGGACTTGAGGTGAATTCAACATCCCATTTTTTGGTACAATTTTGTATTCAATAATTTAGGTAATTTAGATGTTGGACACAAAAAAAAAAAGAATTTCAAAATACTTTATGATATTATATATAAATAAAAAATACTTTAGAGTGCTGAATGCATCTGAATCATAGAATGAAAAATAAATTAAAATGAATGAACTATAAATTTAGTTGTGAAAATACAATATCTGTGTTTTTTGTCATAGATATAACATAGTAATTCATGTTATGACTTAATGATATATAGTTTTCATGCAAAAAATACAATACCTGCCGTTTAGGCACGCCGATTATAAAAGGGTTTAGAAAATTTGCTTTGGTTTGAAAAGAACAATGCTCCCAATAATTTACAAATATTGTCTCTCTCTGTTTTTTTTTTGGCCAACAAATATTGTCTCTTTTTACAATATGGAAATTTTAATAAATCAGATTATTTGTAGCATGTTGGTCAATTTGCCTACGGTTTGCACCATTGGATGCTAACATACATTATTAATTAGCCATGTGGTGTAAATCTAATCCCATTTCCCACGGATAAACAAAAACTCTAAACATAATTAACTTTATTTTAAAAGTCAACAACTTTCATTTAACTTTATCCCTATTTGACGATATATTTTCTAAAAATATATCAATATACTCACAATAATAAATAAAAAATAAAATTTTACATTTATATAAGCAAATTGTTGATATACCTTATAATAAAAAAAATGCACTCTCTCTGCTCTATATATATATATAAGTGGGATTAAATTTCAATTTATATTTATTTAAAAAGATAAAGAATAAAAGCGGTATAGAGGAGATAGTACGGGTATAGAAGCAGT
This sequence comes from Inga leiocalycina, assembly GCA_963242795.1. NCBI lineage: Eukaryota > Viridiplantae > Streptophyta > Magnoliopsida > Fabales > Fabaceae > Inga > Inga leiocalycina. The sequence continues at coordinate 65,037,222 of OY725320.1, forward strand.
ACACCTAGTAGTAGATGTAGATAGGGACTGTGTGGGTGAGATATAGATTGATGTGATGGTGATTCAGTGAGAGGAAGGCGAAAGAAACGAAGGAGGAGGATTTTCTTTTCACCTTCTGGAAGAGGTGAAGCGAGGGAACCACGTGATGTTGAGGTTAGGGAAGCCGACAGCGATTACTGATTGGTCAGATCGTGCTTCCACCGCCATGTCCCCACCACCACCACTCTCCGATTCCTTCGCCGTCGCCGCTGTTTTTCCCTCGCTGTTTATAAACCCTATGCAGTATGCACACCCTCCTTCTTCTCTAGTTCATTATTGCTCTCTATTATCTTTCAATTTCATGGCCGATTGATTTGATTTTACACTAAAAGAAATCTTCCCTTTCCGAGTCAAATTAAAAAATGTTATGTTCCCCCTTTCAATCGAGACTTTCCGATTAACATATGATAATGATTTCAACATCAGATTTTTATTGTATAATATTACTTTTTATAAGCTTATAAATTGAGACCCCGGTCTTCCCACACATGTGCCAGTGGATGCTTCCCGTTTCTGCCCCCTTGTTTTGTCTGTGAATCTAATGGGCACATAACTTTGCACATTTTTTGTGATTTCTGTTTAACCTATTTAGCATCTTACATCAAATTCAAGTGACTAACTGTGTGTTTGGTTCACCTTTTTCATATAAATAAGCCTGTTTTTGTTAACAAAAAGCCTGAATAAAACGGCTTTTTCTTTTTAAGGGTGTGTTTGGTTTGAGGGGAGGGAGAGCATGAGAGGGTGAGTAAATTACCTTTTTAGGTTGAAAGAATTTAAATTTTAGGCGGGAACCCAAAATTTAAAAAGAATGAGAAAGTAAATTTTGAGCGGGAAACCAAAATTTAAAAAAATGAGAGGGTAAATTTTATGTTTCTTTTATCCAAAATGGTAATTTCTCCACCCTCCTCTCCCCCCTACCCTCCCCTCCCCTCAAACCAAACACACCCTAAATGTTTGGAGCAGTGTTTTTCTTTTGGATCATGGTTAAAAAAAGTTCCTTCTTAAAAAGCTTCTCACTGCAGCTTTTCTATTAAGTCACTTATTACGTAAGTCGAGATAAAACTCCTCTCACATACTTACTTCGTATACCATAAATCACGATTTATAAGCACTTATTATCCAAAAATAAATCGTTTATCTAAACATAAATCACATTACAAAAAATTAAATTTTCTATTAAGTCATTTTTAATAAGTCAGAATTATAATAACTCATTTTTCTACCATTATCTCAACCACACACTAAATAACAGTATCCTCTGACTTGTCATAGGTTGGAAAAACTTTTGTAGGTACATAGATGTGTAAGGAAGAGAACACGTACAAAAGCAAATTTTTTAAAATTATATATCTGTGTTAATGATATCAAGGGATAAAATGTCAAAAAGAATCCCTCATCAATCGGTACAAATATTGTCGTTTAGTTATTAGTAGGACACGTTAGCCATAATTCCATCTTTACTCTCTCAATGCAAAGGCTGATTAGTGCTAAAACCATTCGATGAGGGTGGCCAATTATTGTAGGACAACTTGAACGAATCGACAAATCTCTGGAGAATGAGATAAGAATAGTGAAGGGTAAATTTAGTCCCACCCTTTTGGCGGGGACTATGACGCATGGCTTTGAACAGGTTAACGTGTTTGGGGTTGAAACATCACCTCTTCAAATGAAGTTTACTGCGGAGGGTTGTTGACAGGAGGTCCTAGTCTCTGTCTCTAGGTGTCAAGCACTAAACACAAATCCAATTGGTTTAGGATGCTGAAAGCCTACTGTTTGTTGAAAATGATGCTGCATTAATATGCTTTAATTAAAATCTAGTATGCAGTTCCATCATAGCATTTTCATATTATATATAAATAGATATAGTAGAGAGATATCAGTGTGCTGAAGAAACTGTTAATCTCTAAGAAAGTGACGTCTTTTAAGAGTATCTAACCTGTTTTTACTGAAACGTCCAACACATTTTGCTTAATGTGATTTTAGAAGTCTCTAGTAAGAATAGAACTCAAGGAAATCTTTAATTATCTGGGTCAACTTGTGGTTGCATCTAACGTAAATACTAGGGAAATGTGGATGTACTGTATATTAGATAATGTACCATCCATATTAAATAGTTAGCTGGCCTTTGTGTTTTTTTTGGGGGGGGGGGGGTGTTGTTATAGTTACTGATTAGATATTTTTAGCGTAGTGCTTGGAAACTTTAGTTAAGGAGAAGAGGATATGGCTCATTGTAATATGTAAAGGACCACTGGTGGTTTTGAATCCGAGGACAGAGAAGTGGCAGAGGGATGAAATCATGTAAAAATCACACTAAAAAGATCAGTAGTTTAAGATTTTTATATAGCGATTTCTTATTTTATCGTAAATCAAAGTAGTGTTTGAGAAAGGAACCTATCTAAGCCAATGCCGTGTCCTTCTTTATATTTCTCTGTCCCCAAGGAGGATAGGCCTTAACCCCAAAAAAAATCCATCGACCTTCCTTATGTTTAATGGGCAGTGTCACCTTTTATACATCATATATCAATCACATTATGCTAGTTTGTTTTTTTATCTGCTTTATTTCTTTGTGTTGCCACGTAAAATGAAGTAAACAATCCAATTTAAGACGCCTGTACTTGTAATGCGGCCCACCTCACCCTAAGGGGTAAGATGAACACGAGTTGTCAATACTTAAAAGCATAATCTAATGATTAATATGCTGCATTGACTATATTTAGGTCATCTTTTCCTTGTTGCATGAGTATATAATTGTGGGATAGAGAGGAAAATAAAGTTAAAAGCTAAGGAACAAGAGGGGAAAAGAAACAATAATCAAAGGCTAAGCATATTGTGTTTGCTAATTACATTAAAATATCTTGACCATAACGAATAACATCAAAGCAATCTCCAGTGAATAGGGGGAAGAAAAGTGAAAAGGTAAATGTGAATAATAAATAGGGGCCACAACTTTTTCTAGACTTCTTTAGGACTGTTCATTTCAGAATAAAACCACTTTACACTTTGGTTCACTTCCTAAGAGACAAAAAACACAATCAAATGAAGCATCTTAACTTTGTTCCCAAAATTGATGAAATCTCTATACAGCTTCAAATCTGCTGGCTTTCGTTGTAAGCCATAAGATAATTGACATGTGATGTTTCTTTACTTTTCATAGAGAATATATCTACCTGGTTATCATTATATATAACCGCCCGCACAAATTACCTTTTTGTTTACCATCCTAGATTTAATTTTGAAGGTATACACGTTGAAATTGCTCATTAGTGAGTATTATCATTGTTCGGCTGGGTTAAAATTTGTATTTATATTTGGATTAGCAGTAGGAGTTTCTTTTCCAACATGATTTATAGTATATGAGGTAGGTTTGTGAGAAAAGTTTTATCTAAACTTGTATGAATGTATTTCTTAAACACTACCCTAAACAAACCCTTAATTCCATGAGAAAATTTCACGTGGTGAACCAACCAAGACTTCTTTTTTACGAAAAAAATTTCAAGCATGCTTAATTACTTACATGGGACTCTTTGAGGGGTTATGAAACTTTGAAGAGTTCATCAATTAAGCATAAATAAAACGTGCATTGACTTATTAGCCTTTGTCCTGAAACTATGAAGAGTATATATTTATGAAGGGTTGTTGTGGTGATTTGGGGGGTGGTGAGACCTAGCCATCAGCCATCTTTCTCCATAAATTAGTGTGTATTTGGAACAACGATAGGAAAAATGGTTTTTTCTTATTTGACTTTTTGTAATCTTACTTTTGATAAAAGTCAGAATGTGTAATGTAACTTATATTTAGATTGACGATTGTATAAATGACTTTTATAAAAGTAAAATTTGTTTGGATTAACTTAAATATAAGTGGCTTTTATAATAATGATAAGAGATAAATTAAATTTGAAATTTGGAAAAATTTATATAAGTTAAAGTTGGGAAATTTGGGAATTAAAAAATACACACTTTAATAAAATAATATTACATAACTAATTAGATCACATATCCCGTATAAGTTAGTCTCTAATTAAGTCATGAATATGATTCATTTGAGAGGAAGATCGTTTAATATAATTTGACGCGAAAGGTTGTTTATCTACACTATTATTATCTACATCAACTATATTTCCAATTTCATCTTACTGAAATACTACGTCAGTGGAATAATTTCTCCTAATAATATTATGTAGGGTCATTGTTGTATAAATATTAAATAATGTGGACTTGTGTCTAGTAGCTTTACTTGTTTATTTTTTGTAACAATTCAAATAAATTCTTTCACACTTCAAAAATCCTTTCTATAGTAGACCTCAAATTAGAATGATAAAAATTAAATATGTGTATGTAAGTAAATCTCTCAATTAAAAATTTTAACTAATTAAGTATTATGAAAATTGATTTAATTAAATGTTTTGGAGATCAAGATAATGGAATTATCGGGGGGAAATCATTATAAGATTAAGAATAAAAGAGAGGCCGACATCATTTGAAATAAAAATTAAAAAACGATAACAAATAACATAAAGGTAGTGGGACCCACGTCAATTAAACAAGGGAGAATTACAATGAGGTCCCAAGGAAGGAAAAAAATGAAAAAATAGTCCCTATAGATTGCAAAATGAAAAAATGGTCCCATTAACAACTCCAGGAGCCTGTATTGACAACTCGTTAACAATTTCATGAGCTTGTATTAACAACTCTATAGGACCATTTTTTCATTTTACAATCTATTGGGACCATTTTTTCATTTCTCTTCTTTCTTAGAATCTTAGTATAATTCTCCCATTAAACAGCACCTATCCCTCACTTCTCCCACTCATGAAAATACTCCATGATCCATTCGCAGCAAAAAGCTCTCCCTTCTAGCTTATTCTTTATCGCACGAAAAAGATATATAAAAGCGCGAAATGTAATTGCCTTAGACCAAACACTTAATTAAAGTCACCCTCCCTCAATCATACGAATTTCCTTTCAATCATGCGATTACTGCTGAAACGTGGTTCCAAATACTTACTTAATATATTGAAATAAGCTCAGATAAGATAGTTCTGTTTATCCATTCAAGTATAATTAATGTATGCATTTATCCATTCATATCAACGAACTTTCCAAAAAACAATAAAAAAAAAATGTCACATAAAAAAAGACGGAAAAGGTTAAAAAAAAAAAGACAATGACAATCATAATTTAATCGCTTTTACTTTTGTTTCCCATTACTTCTGTGAGTATTAAAGCTTTAAGCAAACGACAAGTGTTATATGCTTGTCAACAGCAATCTAGTGATAAAAAAGCTAATACAATGATTATGACGCAATTCTTTTTAGGCTTTACAAATTGAAAGTGATTTTTATTAAAGTGGGGAGGCAAATAAACCCGACTGTACCTGTTTGTCATTTTCTGTTTGTTAGACTATGCTTATCACTTTCATAAATAGACAATTAAAGTTGCAAGCTTATTATGCCTTGTGGGATAATGACGATTCATTCTTGAACTGCTACTACGAGGCTGATGTAAGATATTTATTTCTTTGCTGTTCTTTTTTGCTTTTTAATTGTTTCACTTTCATCATCCACTTGATCCCAGTGATGTTTCACTTAGGAAGATAAAAATTTTTCACTTTCATCATCCACTAAAAATGCTGTATAGCTGCTGTTTTTGGCAGTTTTTAGTGCATTGGATTGGGTATATGTTTCTGCAGTCACTATTATTAGTTTTCAGATTCCAATATAATAATTGAATTTGCATTTTTCCTAAGATTAGACGATCATATTGATGAATATAATATAGTAGTATAATGTAAATAAGCTTGTTTATTAACATGTTGTGGTTGCATCTTTCTTTTTCATCTTTTTGTGAAGGCATTACTGGCTGCTTAAACATATCCGCTGTCTTCTCCTTTGATCAATTAAAGATTTAACTCATAAATCATATTTAAAATTCTTTTCTGAAATTTTCCTCTAATTAACAATCTTAACATATGCTTGGTGTACTGTCACTGTAGACGGTTAGGAAAGATGGTTCAAACTATATAATATGTTAGGCAAAACAACAATTTTATATTAAATGACGATACATCGTCTCTAATAAGTAATAGTTTGTTTAGAGACAGATGACTACTTTAGTTTGATTACTATGATGGGAAGAAAAAGATTCAGTCAGGTGTTGCTTGCAGAATGTGAAGAAAAATTAATAAATTGACATGAACCCAGCAACCTCGTTTGCTTTGCAAATACTCTGTTTAATTAGTGAAGGCTTCAATCATTTTCTGAATTGCTTGAGAATCAATTGCACATTTTCTAGTAATTAGCTTATATGAGACACATGGTAGGTGTAGCACCCGGAATTTTGAAAAACATGAAGCCGCCACCAAAATTTTAAAAAAAGGATGATTTTGGAAACCTTTTTTAAAAATGGAAACTGGTCTATAAAAAACCATTTAGGGTTCGAGAGTCGATTGTGTGTGAGGAAGGTGTCAGGCACCCCACAACACCCATTCATAAGAATGGTTACCCTAAGTTAATTATTTAAAAATATTATGGCATTTAACTTTATTATATTTACCCAAATAAAAAAAGAATATTTACAAAACTAAATGAAATGAAAACTAAAGAAGAAGAAAAAGAACACTTATTTACAATAAGAAAAAATATATTTATTTAAAAAAAACATTTATTTACAACAAGAAAATAAGAAAAAATATATTTATTTATAAAATTGGACTTGACCTAGGATGAAAACTTAGGGCCTACATACCCTTTAGAGGGATCAAAGCCCACGTAGTTCGGGGTAGAAAAGCATGTCACTTGGTTGGTGATTTTTAGAAAAATGTTTATTTAATTTATTTGAGAAAAATATCTTCTTTTTTTTTGTTGGGTTTGTGTTTTTTACTTTTTTTTTCAAAAAACGTTTTTTTTTATTTTCTTGTAAAAGAGAGTTTTTCCATTTTATTTTCATGTATCAAAATGTGTCAAAATATTTTTTTTTCTTTTTTTTTTGAAAGAGGATATAAGAAAGGGATTAAAGAAAAAAAAACGAAAAGTAACACAAGTTAAACAAAAAAGAAATCAAAAGTCAGGAGATTTATGTGTACTTTTTATTCTTTGAACCCGCTACAATAAGAGATAAAGTGATAGAACCACATAATAAACAAGAGGCAAGTACAATTATATTATCTATATTTATTAAGCATAACACCTAATATCATAAGAAAATAAGACAGCACATACCTCTTGCCTATATATGAGATAATTCAGTTGGACAATAAAATGCAAATCCACAAGACCACAATGAGCTAAAACGCGTCCAGCAACATCATAATACAAAGTAAAGCAATGTAATGCATATTGGATAAAGTCATAGTGCATGAATGATGAGGTAAGCATAAAGCATGATGAGGTAAGCATGAACCAAGGGACATTAGATGAAAGGAAAAAAAAAAAGAGATGTAAAAGTGAAATCAAAGAAAAGGATGAAAACTCAACCACAGACCTTATCTCTTTGCTCTCCCAAAATTCTTGTCTCCCTTACTTCAACCCTTGCACTTCTATTTATAGTCTCAAGATAGAGTTTTCTTTATAAATGCTCCTTCTTCTTTTTTTTCTAATTTTCGTTTTTTGATTTTTTTTTTTGTATTTTATGTTAAGAACTACCTAACTTGACCCAATCACCATCAATGGAGATTTTTTTTTTTAATTTTTTTTTTTTAATTTTTTATATTTTCTATTGATAAAACTCCATAACTTGACCTAATTACCATTAGTGGAGATTTTTTCGTTTTTAATTTTTTTTTCATTATTCTCCCCACAAGTAACTTCCTAATTTAAACCTATCAACATAAATGAAATTTTTTTATTTTTTATTTTTCATTTTTTTTATTTATTATTTTTCCTTAATGAATGACAATGCCAATCATATCAATAAGGGGATTTATTTTAATTTTATTTTTTTTTATTTTTTCCCTTTTAATGATGATTGCCTATTTAGACACCGATCATCATCAATAGGAGGATTTCCTTATTTTTCTTTTTTTTATTTTTTCTTTCAATGATAATTGCCAATTTGGACACCAATCATTATCAATTATTTTTGTATTTTTTAGTGAGGCCCGGACAACATAGGGTGTTCACAGTAGGTGCTAAAGTGCATTGAGGTTAGATGACTATTTAGCTTGATTATCATAATTAGAAATAAAAAGCTTCAATCAGTTCTTGCTTGCAAAATGTGAGGAAAAATTAATAAATTAATATGAACCCAGCAATCTCGCTTGCTTTACATATACTCTGTTTATTTAGTGAAGGCTTCAACTATTTTTTGAATTGATTGAGAATTAATTGCACGTTTTCGAGCAATTAGCTTATATGAGATACATGGTAGCTTAAGTGGATTAAGTCTAAATGACAATTTAACTCATTTATTATATTTGCAATAAAAAGCTTCAATTAAGTGTTGCTTGCAAATGTGAAGGAAAATTAATAAATTGACATGAACCCAGCAACTTCATTTGCTTTGCACACTTTCTTTTAAATTAGTCAAGGCTTCCATTATTATTATTCTTATTATTTTGAATTTCTTGAGAATTAATTGCATGTTTATATGTGACACATGGAAGCTCAAGTGGACTGAAGGTTGATGAATCTGTACCTAAATATAAAACCAAATATGCATTATTAGAAAGATGTACACGAGGATCTTCTGGTAATTATTGTCATCCCCCCACACCCTGGCTTCTCTCTTGCACACTAAAATCGAAAGAAGAAAAATATAAACTTTAAAGCCAATTATTGATCCAGAGATATCATTGTTTTTTTCACTGTGTTTTCCAGATACGAGAGGGCCCAGAACTGATTCAGTTGTTGTTGTAAATACAATACTTGTCTTTACGGAGTGATATGATTCAGGCGCATTAGATCAATGGAATAATAATTTTCCTTTAAAATATCTTATTCCCATGCTCTATTATATAGTGTGTCTATGACAGCTTTCCTAACTCTCTATTTCTAGAAGTAGCTAGCCTACCAAACATTTCAGACATACTGTAAGCTTCTTACAATGACTTACCTCTGAGTTTAGATAAGGCATTATGAGGCTAATGCAAATCAATTAGGATTAAATAAAAACCTGTGAAATAAAATAATACTAAAATGCAAGGACGGGAAAAGATTCTCTTTCTTTTGCTGTATGTTTTATTTGCTTGTTATTTCAATATGGAGTTGGAATCAAACACTCTTTACAGATTTAATTATGAAGCAACCTTAATGTTAAGAAATAGAAAGGCCATCTAAGATCTTAGTAATCTCAGCTAGACTGTTGTCTGTCTCTGTTGCATCTGATGGTGATTTATATTTGTTATATATATATTTATAGCAAATTAAGGCAAATCACAAGGCTTGGTCTTTTGTAGCGCATGCAACGCTCTGCTCAAGCATGTGATGTTATTAGATTCCTGGCAAAATAACAGTGAATATCTTACTCCATCAAAAATCTGTTTCATGAGGTATATATAGTCCCTTAGCTTATTAGCTAGACCTTAATAGGAAAATAAACAAAGACATTGTATTTTGTCCCCAACTTGATGTAAAAAATATAATAATGAGATATCAGCAACAATTTAACAATAATTAGTGAGCATCCTCTGTATTGCATGGAATTTAAAGAATAAGTTGTGTTGTGACTAGTGATTTTTGTCATAGATTTTAATGTGTTGATATTGACATTAATGATTTGATACTCTGAAATGTTCCTCTTAATATATTAATATGTAAAATATTTTGCATTCAGTATGTGATATTCAAGATAAGGGTGAGCAAAACCGAACCGAAACCGAAGACTGAATCGAATCGAATCAATTTCGGTCTTTTCGGTTCGGTCTTTCCGGTGTTCGGTGCATGTTCAGTTTTTCGGTTTGGTTCGGTTTTTTTAAAAAAAATTTCTGTTTAGACCAAAAAACCGAAAATAGTAACCACTACCGAAAAACCGGATGCAGGACAAAAAATGATATATAATTGAATATTCATCTTTTTAAACTTTTGTTATGCTTTCTTTGAATTAAGTAATATTGAATACAATTATTTTGTATCTCTAAAAAACCTTCCTATTTTTGGTTCCATTATTGGAATATTGGGTACTCCAAACTACATTGATCATATATGTAATATGTTATTTATACTTTGTTTTATATCATTTTTCTTTGGATCTTGATGAGGTTAGTCAATTTTATAATCTATATTAATTTTTGCTTGTTGAAAATTCAGATATTTGAAGTAAAAAATGAAGGCTAAAAAAATTTTGGTTTTTTCTTACAAAACCAAAACCGAATTGAATAATTTCGGTTATTTTGATTCGGTTATTTCGATTGTTCGGTTTCAGAATTTCCTTTATTTTGGTAGTTCAGTTTTTTCGGTTTTTACCGAAAACCAAACCGAAAAATCGATGCTCACCCCTAATTCAAGATATTTGGTGATAATTCATATACTGAAAATAATAGAACAAAGATCATATCTTAGCCAAAAGAACTCCTTATTAATTCATGGCGACAATTGTTTTTAGACAGCTTTTAAATACATAGAATTTTTAAAATAAGCTTATAGTTTGCAACTTGTAATACTTATTAAATATATTTTATGTTGATGTTAACATTAATTGGTTGATAATATAATGATTTGATCTTTGACCAGGAAAAAAAAAGTATATGATGATTTGATACACTGAGATTTTTACCTTTATATATTAACATCTGTATTTGGCATTTAGATGCTAACGTGTCTAGAATGAAGTTCAAATCACGGTTAAGATGAGGAACATTTAAATTGATTTAATTGTTGTATATCAATTAACGAATCTTATCAAAGAACGAAAGCAATATAAGATGTGATCTAATTAATGAAGACATGGTAAAGTGATAGGAAGTTTCTTATTTAATGAAGGCCAAGGTAGAGGACAAGTAATATATCTAAGATATATAGAAATAAATTTTAAGTAGTAAATATGAGGTTTTTATAACGTGGGCACATCAATCTTAACTTAAGTTTTGATTCCCAAGTAAAATTCCTTCACTAATGATAAGTCAACTTTCAAATCCTAGTCCACGTGTTGGCTCTAATGTGAATAACAATTCTCAATAAGATAATAGTACAATAATATATATAAAAATTTAACTGGGTTAAAATGCATCAACTAGACAGTTATTGTTAAGCTTTGCATCACATATAAAGTATTTGTTAGTAGCATAAACCCTGCTTCATCACACCTGCAGATAGCTCAGTTCTCAAAAAACTTCAATTGTATTTTTTTTTAATAAATAAAAGTATTTTTATTTTTTATTATAAATATATAGTAATAAATCTGCTGTACTTAGAAACTTGATATTATTTTTTTAGTTGTTATTGATTGTTCTTAGATACTATAAGGAAGCATCAAGGAAGAAGATAGAAGCAAAGAAGGTAACTAGAGTATATTTTGATGAAGAAAGCAAAACCTAGCTAGAGAGAGAATACCCCCCACAAAAGATACAAGTATTTTCCTTGAAAATTGATGTTTTGATATTACTGCTTCTACTGTTAAAAATAAGATCTAATTGAGTTTTTTAAAGAGATTAGAAAAGCTAAATAAATTATTTAATTATGTCATATATTGTGTATGATTAAATTATATATCAATTTCTAAGTCAGATAAATTAGTTTTGAGAAAAATGATAAATATAAATATTTTAAATTAATTTGATTAACTTCTTTAATCTTCCCAAAAAAGTCAAGGTTTTATATTTAGAATTGAATGTGGTATTAATTTAATTAATTTGAATCTGATTGTTATTAAAGAACGGACACACAAAGCTATAAGAGAAGACAAAAATGGTAATCAAAGATATGGGGTCCTTTGCCACACATCTCACAGCTATGAAATGGGTCATGAAGCTCTAATTATATGTATTATTCTACTTGGATGGAATAAGTATGTAAAGAAATGAAATGTATGTGACAAAATCAGTGCTAAATTGAACAGAGATAAGAAATGGGTCATGGCTTCTCCTCAATTATTGATGATGATATGATAACAACAAAAATATCAATAATAATAATAATAATAATAATAATAATAATAATAATAGTTAATATAATCTTTGATTTTTCAATATTGCCCTTATTTTAATTTTGATCCATTAAATTTCATTCCTTATAATTTAATAAAAAAATTTTAAAACCATAGTTTGAAACTTAATGAATCAAAACCAAACTGAAGCCAAACTTAGTGCATGTTTGGGAAAACGTTTTGTACAGGAAAAACGCACTTATTACGCAAGCCGAGAAAAAGCTCCTCTCACATACTTACCTCGTATACCGTGAATCACGAATTATAAACACGTTTTGGACAAAAATAAGCCATTCCAAACGCACACTTAATAAAATGAAGATTGTATAAACCCTAATGATGATGATGATGATGATATATTATTATTGTCGTCGTGGTCGTCAGTCAGTCATCATCATCCACACCCACCTTTCGTCCTTATTATATTTAGTTAAAGGTTAGGATCGGAAATGGACAGAAAAATAGGACTCCTCCATTTCTTAATCCAATATATAATTGGTTTTTTTTAGAGATTAAAAAAAATTATTTTAAAATATTTATATTTATTTTATTTATAACTTAATTTGTCTGACTTATGAACTGATATATAATCAATGATATACAACATATAATATGATTAACTAACTTATATAGGTTCATTAATTTCTCTAAAAAAAGTTAATTATGTCTTATATTAAGGATATGAGGAGTATAATACAAAAAAGAACCTATTGGGATTGGGGAGCTACATTAGTTTCCTCAAATAAGGAAGGGTTAATGTGCAGATTTAATAATGAACTATTCTTTATAGGCATCCAACAAAACTAACTATTTTCAGCTGTAAAAGTAGATATAATAAATTTATTTGGTAGCACTTATAGCAACACCGTTAATCCGAATTAACTTCCATTACTTTTTGCACTGTGGGTTTCATCAGTCTTCCCACTCTATATTATTTTAATATATTTTTATAAGGATTAATATACAAATTTAGTGATAAACTATTTTTTTATAAACACCCAATCAATTATGTCATAAAAACATTTATAAGATAAATATGAGGATTAGGTTCCTATTGGGATTGGAGAGCTGCGTTACTTTCCTCAAATAGGAAATTATGGATAAGCGTGAGATCAATTCAACCACTCGAGACTTGGCATGACAATCATTGAGCTTCGCTTTAAAGATATCATTTCCTCAAGGGAAGAGTTATATGATGATCTCTGTCAAGCAATTTTTTGTAGTAATATGAAACTCTAGGTAAATCGAATTTTGAAAATTTATCAAAATTAGGGTTAGTTTCATTAGTTGAAACAGATTTTATCTAAGTTTTTTTCTTATACAAAGATTTTATCCAGGTCTATGAATAGTAAAATCTAAAAAAAATTATCAATACTTCGTGCCCTTTTTAATATTATTTATTATTTATAAGTCATTTCAATATTTTTTTTATCAAAACTAAGAAAAAAATTAAAATTTATTAATATTTTTTGTGAGTTACCCATATTTTTTTTTAAAGAGTTCTGAAGACATCCCAAGTCAACTGGGAACGCAACACATTACAAACTATCCCCCTCCATCAACTCCCACTACTTTGCCCGTATTAAAAACATCTTTGAAAAAGTTGCATATTTTCTTATGTCAACATTGAATATGAGTAAACAAATTATAATAAATAATTAATATGATACCTTATTGAAATGATCACAAAACCCATCCTCAAATTACCATATATAAGTTCAAGCAAATTAGTAACATGAACGTAAATTCATATCATGAATTCGAATCCTAAACCCGTTGAAGTTTATTTTTATTAATAAATAACTATTCAATCCATACGATTAAATAATTAAATATAAAAAAATGAGAATGATTTGGTTTAAGCATATTTTAAATCAAAATAATTAAAATTAAATATATCAACATTCATAATTAATCATCCTTGCAAAGAAAATTTTTGTAAATAAAGCAACTAAGTATAATCAAATCCAAAAGGCTAATACAAGTTTAAGAACGTGTCAAACGCAAAATTAGTAATCTCGGAGAGTGAATTTGCAAGTTTAAGCTAATACGAGTTTAAGAACGAATTGACATGGTTTTTAAAGGTAAAAATATAAAAATGGTAAACTTAAAAAATTAATTCACAAATTTGACAATAACGACTATATAAATAGGAAGCGAAGGGTTAAATTGTATGAAAGATTTTATATTAAAAAATAATAAGAGAAATTATATAAATAAAAAAGAGCGGGGCAATATTTGATCAAAATTGTCTATGGCGTTCACCTTCTTCAAAGTTGTAGTTTACTCCTTCGAGTCTTTATTATACGAAACTTTTAATTACTTTACCAGAATGAGGGAGAGGTAATTAAGACATTAATTTTTTTAAAATATCTTTTAAATTTACCTATATTTAAATCAAAATTATGAATTACATCTTGTGAACAGGGTGAATTGCGTCAATCTTAACTAGGGGTGCCTGACAAAACATTAATTAATACCTCAATTAGGTACGTGTAACAAAGACCACACATTCTTTCTATAAAATACTCCTCTTCTCATATCTATGATATGAATTACTCCCATCATATTTCACACTGAAAAAAAAAAAATTATTAATTATGTCTTAAAATTTAACAAATTTTTAATTTTAATCTATATTTAATATGTATTATATCTCATAAAAATAAAATCAATAATATAATAAATGAAAGGCATAATTACAAGCTAATTTTACGTGGCCTATAAATTTTTTTTAAAAAAAACTCTTGTACCTCAACCCTATAAATAGTCTATAAGGAGTACGTTATAATAGGACCGGAGTACCTAGCCATAAAAGAGTGACAAGTGTAAAGATTAGAGTTGGGTCATGTCCTATTCACAATAATCATGATCATAATGATTGCAGTAATGGACCAGCAGTTAATACCATTTAATGTGGTGAATGGCAGATACCTTCCTTCTTCTAATTCCAAACTCAATGCCATGCCATTTATTTGCTTTCCGTTTGGTGGGAACTTACTGATTTTTTCATTTTTTGAGCTTTCACCCCTTTACATTATTTGCTCTTCTTTTCCCTTTTACCTTGCCCTTATTTTTTTTTTGGACAAATTACCTTGCCCTTATTTAGTGCACGCACAACTTACAACTTTTTTTTTCACAACACTACTATAAAAAATATGAGCTATGATACTTAATTTGGGAATACTATGATATTTAGGAAGCGTCATTAAAACAAGCTACGACGCTTCTTAAATATACGGAAGCGTCATAACTTGAATATTTTATTTAGTTTTTTAATATAAAACTATGACGCTTATTAACAGAAACACTTGGCACTTCCCCTGGAAAGCGCCGTTGGAGGTATTACTTGTTTTGGACCTCCTATGGTGCTTCTATGAACAAGCTATGGAAGCCCCATTGGAGGTATATAACCTCCAATGGCCCTTTCTCCAGGAAGCGTCGGTTAGAGTCGGGAATACGGGCCGGCCTGGCCCTACAAGGCCAGCCCTTCATGAGCTTGAGTCTAAATGGGCCGGCCGTTTAGGACCGCTTCCTAAAAAAACCCCCAATTTTTAAAGCCCGCGGCCTTACAAGGCTGACCCTTCACGGGCTCGGACTTAAACGGGTTTAAACTCATTTTAATTAAAAAAAAATCTTTTTCAAATTTTACAATTTATTTATTATTTTACCTTAAATTGAGATACATTATTTTTAAAACTCATAAATTTTTAGTTAAAATAATCATCTAAAGTCCAAATTAGCCTCTTTTTTAAAGTTTAAATGAATAAACCATTGAAGAAAATAAAATAAATCAAACCATTTAATAAGTGTTTACCTGTTATTAATATTTTATTAGGTACTTAGGTGTCTCTCATATTGATAATTTAATATAATGATATTATATATATTAATTTATTTTTTAAAAATATTAAACATGCCTAAAAGGGTCAGCCCTCTAAGGCCTGTGGCTCTACAGGGCCGGCCCTTTTAGGCTCGCTTCTTATTTTAACCTCTAAATCATAAGTCCGGCCCTTGAAGAGCTCAGGTATAAACGGGCTAGGCCCGTTAGAGTTCGTTTTCTTTTAATCCGCCTATACGTATTCAATCCCAGCAATTTACATTTTACAAATCCACAGCAATAAAAACCCAAACCAGAATCACACTAAGTCAGAATGAAATAACTCAAATCAAAATAATTAATTCATAAAATCAGTACTAATGTAATTTAATTACAACGTACACTACTACAGACAGGGCTTTTAACGTCCCTTTTTTGGTACTTTTAAAATCCAAAAACAGGGGGACGTCTATATAAGCGACGTAGTAGAAAAACGCAATAATGTGTTTAAGTAAAGAGACACTTAAAGGCAAGACTTTAAACATCCCTATTTTAAAAAGGGACGTCTAAAGTGTTACATTGTCACTTTAGACATCCCTCTTTTAAAATAGGGACGTCTAAAGTTTCCACTTTAGATGTCATTTTTTTAAAAAAAGGGACATTTAAAGTAATTTGAATTTCAAATTTCTTGTAGATGTTGAGGTCATTAATTACGAAAGCAAATACAAGTTTCAGAAAAAAAATCCTCTACAATAGTTTTGTTGAACACAAATGTTAGCTTTCTCCATTCTCTTTTTGGCTCCAGAATTTCCTTTTCTGGCATCACCACACTTCCACCACTTTGCTAGCTTTGGTCAAACTTCTTTTAATTAAACTTTAGAATTCAAAAATCCATTTTTTTAATCTCCAGATGCATTGTACCAGATTTGATTATGAAAAAAGAGAGGAAATTACATAAAAATAATAATAAATAGACAAGCATGTTAGATTTGAGAAGTGATGAAGAGAGAGTTACCGTAGCAAATAGGGGCATCGAAGGGCATGATGAGAGCAGGGAGGATGGCGAGAACACTGAAGGAAGAAGCCATTTAAATCTATAGAATGTGGGTTTCTCTCTGCAACTCCTCTCAAAGAAATTGAAAAATGTTGTAGGGGAGAGAGAGAGGAAGGAAAACTTCCTTTATATTTAATATAAGGGATGGACGTCCTTTATATTCAATACAATTTGTGAGTAAATTTTTAAATTACTTTAGACATCCAAAATTGAAAAAGAAACGTCAAAAGTGGGACTTTAGACATCTTTTTTTTCAATTTGAGATGTCTAAAGTAAAAAAAGGAATTGAAAAAGGGACGTCTAAAGTGGGTCTAAACGTCCCAAATTAATTTTTTTTTAAACTTTAAACGACCCAATTTCAATTTGGGACGTCTAAAGTGAAAAAAAAATTAAAATTTTCTTTACTTTTGACATTCCAAATTCAAAAAGGGACGTCTAAAATCTTACTTTAAAAAAAGAAAAAAATTTGAATTACTTTAGACATCCCAAATTCAAAAAGGGACGTCTAAAGGGTGTCTTTAGGCTTCCCAATTTGCATTTGGGACACCTAAAGCTACCTAGTTCCCACCTAGAATCACAAAAATGCTACCGCCTATGTTTTTTGCTTCTCTTTTTTAAAAAAGGATATCTTTTGGGGTAGTAAATCTATATTCTATAGTAGTAGTAACAAATAATATACAACTAATTTTAAGTTCCTATGTATGTAGAAAGTAGGCAAGAAATAATTTTAATATACAACTAATTCATAAACAACCAAGATGAATAGGTAAGAAACAACTTACATATGTACCTAAATATTAGCTAATTCCCTAACGATATATTCACACCATTCTTCAATGATTTCATCTATTTGTTGGTTAGTCAATTGGTCACAACATTGATCTTCATAACATTACGTAAAAAGCATGCACAGAATGAATTAAAATCACTAAAAATCAATTAATTGAGGCACTTGTCAATTAAAGTTAAAACACATTAACTACAAGTAAAAGAACTTGCGTAGGAACATAAGTGTGATCATGATTAATACATCTTTCATAAATTTCATAATATAATAATCGCAGTCATTATTATTTAGTTGGAATAGGCACTGACAATACAATGAAATATTTAATTAAGTAAATATTTGAAGAAAAATTTTTGATTAACAAAATTGGAGAAATTAAATTCATATATATAAGTACTGCAATCTTCCTCCAGGGATAACTACTAGCTAGGTCTTTGCGTGTAGAATAGCTCAATCAAACGTTGCTTCGGTAAGCGATCAATGCACTAACAAAACAAGTAGCGACTAATTAATTTTGATAATTCAATAATGACAAATATTTACACATACACCCATGCACTTACTTACTGATTATAATCTTCAAATTAGGGAGGTTGTCTGGATAACCGGTCTTTATAGGATCCAAATAGTGAATCCCAGGGACTCCAGCAACCGCTGGATAGACAACAATCAAAATCCAATGTCCCCTAAAATATTTTAAAAATTTTACTTCGACAATAATGTTATAGTAAAAGTGGAATAAAAAAAATATACATTAAAATAATGTCACAAATAACTTACCCTGGATTGTATAACACAATAAAGAGCATCTTCGGGGTTGCTCTTCGCATAAAGATGTCCTTAATATTGTTAGATAGTGCTTCCACATCTAATCTCTCCATATGTTGGCTGCTAAGTTGTGGGCTGACAAATTCAAATCTATTTGCCATTTCTATATGCAGTAACAGATCGTGGTATAAGTGCCTTTATAGAATATAAACAATGTCATTAAAACCTAAAAAAAATTAATGATTAATAATAATAATAATAACAGTGATAGATGATGATGAAAAAGTACCTAATCCATATGTTGACTGTCGTCGCACTAAGCTAATCACAATTAAGCACTTCGTTCAATACACTACCTTCGACATGATCATCTATAACTACATGATAGATGTCAATATCGAAACGTATTGACTGGCCTCCTTAGCTGATCAAAGCTGGTGCCATTGATGCCAATTGTTGGCGATATGAGGGCATTTGTCGGTTTCTAGTTGAGGGTTGGGACTTCTCTTCGGTTAATGAACACTTTGAGTTCTTTCCACGCCCTTCAATTTTTTTTCCTTTATAACGAGTAGCAAACTAAAAAAATCATAAAATTAAATAATGTGGTTTTAGACGAAAGTGTATATAGAAAAAGTAAGAGGAATTGTAAATTAACTACCTTTTCTATGGCTTAATCAGATCTATTGGCCATGCAACATAACCATCGATGATACCTTTCACCATTATTGCTTCATCCAAAGAAGGGATTGGTAAGGGGGCATCATCATTTGTGCATACATCGACCCTTACTCGGAGTGTGTTCGGCGGAAATGGTGAATTATGCTAGATATCACTTTCAGTGTTGTAGACCACACAGACAATAATCGCGTGCTTGAAAGAATCATCGACGTATAACTTGTAGTCCGATTCGCCCTTATGAAAAATAAAGTTAATATATTAAGGTACAATAATGTATAACGTAACAAAAAGTGAAATGGAGAAGAAATTAATTACCAAAGGAATTGAGACTTTAGGCATGGAGGGGCAACTACTACTTGCACTCGTGTTGTCACACACTAGACTAGGTGCTGGCCTAGACTATAGTAAGGCATCAATTTGCGCCTTCAATAACGCGTTTTGCTTTTGCATCAAACGCATATGATCGATGAATTTTTCTACTTGAAGCTCATAGCCACTAATCCTCTGGTCTACGTGATGCTTGTAGTCAAAAATTTTCTCCTGTAGTTGCAGTAAGTCATTTTTTATGGCTCGCTTTTTGGGTCCGTAGTACGATGTTTGGGTCACTACAAAATAGTTAGATCTCATGTTTTGATGATAACAAAAGAATGGTTTGAAAAGGAAATGTTTAATAATCAAGTTTGAACTAAGTAATGACAGGAATAAGCTTTACTTGAGGTAAGCATGGAAGTAGTGAAGATTGGCCAAAAGAAAATGCTGAGGAACTTGATCAGAAGTACAATTTCTAAGGCATTACTCGAGGCCCTACTCGAGTAATGAGCCAAAACTTGAAGTAACCAAGCAAAACTTCCAGTTACCTGCCACCATTACTCGAGGCGCTACTCGAGTAACCAGGTAAAATTTTAAGGTTGCTCTCGGCCTGCTAATGTTACTCGAGGAGGTACTCGAGTAACCAGGTGAAAACTTCCAGTTGCCTTCAAGTTTTCCCAATGATACTCGAGGAGCTACTCGAGTACCAGTGTTTGTGAAAATATGTACCTCTCGGCATATTGTACCACTGCTAATGTTACTCGAGGAGCTACTCGAGTAACCAGGTCAGAAACTTCCAGTTCCCTTCAAGTTTTCCATGATACTCGAGGAGCCACTCGAGTAACTCTGTTCTGAAAATATGCAACTCTCGGCATTTTGTACCACTGCCAATGTTACTCGAGGAGCTACTCGAGTAATGTACTAAGGGAATGGAAAACTTGAGGTTGGTACCCGAATAACTTGATATCTTTTTATTTGATCTTCCTCGAGTACTTACTCTAGTATACAAGTTTTTTTTTTCATGGTTTATTTTAAGTGGACTCCTCGAGTAAGTACCCCAGTATGCACAAATTTTTCAAAGTAAACTTCAAGTCATTACCAGAGTAAATCATGCTTTAATGTCTTAGTTACTCGAGGAGCTACTCGAGTAACCTATACAAAAATGAATGCATTACTCGAGTCCCTACTCGAGTAACAAGGTAATTGCTCTCGGCCTTGAAATCCTGCCAACATTATTGGAGTAGAGCATCGAGTAAACAAAAGGTTTTTAATGAATTACTCGAGGTGTTACCCGAGTAATCTATGAAGTTGCCAAAGCATTACTGGATTAGCTACCCGAGTAAATAACTATTCCCAAAGGTATGAAATTTAGTTTACTCCATGCACTACCCGAGTAATCTTATATTTATTCATTGACTTGCAGTTGAACAATGATTTCACGATGTTACTCGAGGAGCTACTCGAGTAAACTTCAAGGGTTACTCGAGGAGCTACTCGAGTAAGCAAACCCAGAAAGTTTGAAATCACTCCAACGGTCACTATTCTATTTCCTATTTGATTAACTTTTCATTATATTAGTGTACTTAGTTTTTCAACAGGAAAACAGTGAAGAGATCTTACCAAATAAGGAAAGTCAAAAGCAATGCTCAAATGTCACCGACCGTCACCTACCGCAACGTATGTTTTTCAAAAAACTGGAAAAGTCAATAATGGCTGCGCACGCTCCAACGGACATGAAGAAATATGTTCCAGCAATCATTACCAACGTTTCTATATATATGGGAACATCTGAACAGATGAAAACACAAGAACACACATACGAACATATCATTAAGTTCATTGCTCTGTTTTCACATTGAAATTGTATTTCTATGCTTTAGTGATTATCATTTACTCTGTAAGAGAGATATTTCATTCAAACTCAATATTTGTTATTGAGAAAACTTAAGGTTGTGGAACCTTGAGTTGGGATTGGATTACAACCTGTAAGGGGGAGCGAGTGTCCAGGTGTAGGAACTTGCTTGTACTAAGGTGCCAAGAACCCACTGAATCTTGGAAGCTATAGTGAAACTCTCAGAGAAGCTCTGAGGACTGGACGTAGGTCAAAGTGGTTGTGACCGAACCAGTATAACTCCCGGTGTACACTTCGGTGATATTTCTCCTTACTCTTTATCACTTTCATTTCACTGTCAAAGTTTTACATTTCCGAAGAAATTTTAAGATCACCCAATTCACCCCCCCTTTTGGGTGAAACACTTGCTCTAACAAAAACCAGTACCTCAAACACGATTATCATACTCAAGAACTCCAAGTGCTCTGCTGAGCAAATCTTAGCGACCAACATAATACATCAAGTCTGGTTGCTCCTGTGTCATTGAGCGCTATGATAAAAAGAATTACAAGAATATTAACTATTATAAAATAGAATAAGTTAAGTAAAGCTAAATCTTTATTTTATGTATAATCCACTACTTACATAATATTTGGCAACTTTTCTAGCTTGTTCACTGGGAATTTCACCTTTTTTGTTCGTGCAGCCGGCCAGCCACAAATCATGCCGAGGTATATGTGTGACAACATCATAATACGATTCTTGCAGCTGCATATCAAAGTTAGTTGTAGCTAAAAATTAGTCACAGATATTATATTCATATGAAATAATGATTAGTTCTTACTAATTGTTACTCTAACGTTGCATACTAGACCAATCCTTTTATATACCGGTATGGCATGTTAGATGCGTTTTTGCGATTTGGCTCACTTCTTTCATGTTTAGATCCAAATGATTCATATCAATAAATATTAATTACTACTACATTACAAATACATAAAGGCTAATATTATATTACCGCAAATTGCGGAGTAGTATATCAACATGTTCTTGATGATTTTTATTCGATAGAAGTACAATAGACCCGTTTTTCTTAGAAGGATCTAGAATGAAAAACACTTGTTGTGCTTGTGATGCTAAAATGAAAGGATCATCTTTATACCAAACTTTAGAAAGGTCCACTTGAACAAACCCTAAATCATCTGTTCACAATCCATTGTTGTTGTTAATCCACTTACACATGAATAGAGGGACCCTCAACATAGTGTAATCTAACTCCCATATTTGTTCAATTACACCAAAGTATGACATTGTTGCGTAAATAGGGTGTACATCTTTGGCACTGGATCTGTGCCACGAATCAACAACAAGTGTTACCCAACTATTCTACATCGTGCTCCTTGTATCATGTTCTTGTGTGTAGAATGTGTAACCGTTGATTGCATAACCATTGTAAGACAATACATTTAAACTTGGTCCATTCGATAGCTATCTTAAGTTTTTAGAAATTAAATCAGGATTCCTCTCCACCTCATTATTAATGCGCCTTTTTAACCAAGTTGGAAAATTTTGGTTGTGCTTTTTTGTTATCAAATTTTCATTTCTCTCACCATGTACTAATTGAAGAGCATCCTTATGTTCTTCAACATATGATTCAACCTCATCAGTGTTATGTAACACATACAAGTGAGCTTGCTCCCATTCAGTCACTAATATCCTAATTACATCATTCCTACTGGTTCCTTTCCCTGATCTTCGCCCTTCATGATGAGACTTCGGGATCCCTACAAGGTCAACATTTTGATAGAAAATTAGCATAAAATTCACTTGCTTCTTCAACCATGTAACGGTCAGCTATGCACCCCTCTGGTCAATATCTATTTTTCACATATCCTTTTAAAATTTTCATAAATCGCTCATTCGGGTACATTCATCTCAAGTATACTAGACTGCACAATTAAACTTCTTTCACTAAGTGAACGGTTAGATGGACCATAATGTCAAAAAATGAAGGCAGAAAATACATTTCAAGTTCACACAGAGTACAAACAATTAGCCTTTCCAAATCGTGTAACTTTGTTGAATCAAACACTTTACTGTAAATCAACTTGAAGAACAAGCATAGTTTAGTTATGGAATTCCTTATTTTTTTTGGGTAAGATTGACCGTATACCAATCGGTACAAAATTCTGCATAAGCACGTGACAATCATAAGATTTAAGGTTCTTTAGCTTCAACTCGTTCAGTGATACAAGATCTTTATATTTGAAGAATATCCCTCTAGAACTTTGATTCGTTCGAGAAACTCACAAAATAACTTCTTCCCCTTCCTCGACAGAGTGTAAGCCATTGGAGGTAGATAAGTGCGGTGCCCTTGGTCAACCGGAGCCAACTCTTCTCTGATTCTCAGGTTAACCAAATCCAACCTAGCATTCACACTATCCTTGCTTTTCCCATGCATATTGAGCAATGTGACAATTAGACTATCACTTTTTTTTTATGTGCATCACATCAAGAAAATGTCTCACATATAAGGACTTCCAATATGGAAGTTCAAAGAAAATAGAGTTCTTCTTCCAACCCCTTGTCCTGACTTGTTTTGCAAAAGGCTTGCCAAATTTTTTTCCAAATATTTGACTTTCTAAAAAACTGAGCACCAATCAACATCTTTGGTGGGCTACCTTCTTCTGACTCACCATTGAAAGCCTTTTTTCAGTTCCTCTAACGATGATTTGATGGTAAGAATCTTCGATGTCCCATGTAGACATTTTTCTTACAATGATCTAGTCGTACTGGATGAGTGTCATTTTCACATATAGGGCACGCACAATATCCTTTGACGCTATATTCGAACAAATTACCATAAGCAGAGAAATCATTTATTATTCCATACAATATGGCTTTCAAAGTGAAACTTTCTTCTTTGTATCCATCATACACATTGATGCCTTCCTCTCAAAGTAGCTTCAAGTCATCAATTAAAGGAGCCAAGTATACATCTATTTCATTCCCAGGTTGCCTTGGCCTAGAAATTAACATAGACAGCATCATAAACTTAAGTTTCATGATCAAGTGTGGAGGAAGGTTATAAATCATCAATATCACTGGCCATGTACTGTGTGTGCTACTCTGAACCCCATAAGGATTGATTCCATCAGTTGACAGTGCAAGGCGTAGGTTCCTTGCTTCATTCGAGAAGTCAGGGTGGTCATGATCAATTTTTCTCCATTGAGGAGCATCTGCAGGGTGCCTAAGGTTCGTGTCTTCAACCCTTTCATCTGTATGCCACGTCAACAGCTTAGCAATCTCTGTATTACTATATAGTCACTTGAATATCAAAATAATGGGAAAATACCATACGACCTTCAATGAACTTTTTCCTTTCTTCTTCCCATATCGAGATGCTTTGCATTTACGACACTTCTCTAACATTGCTTACTGATTATTAAATAATATGAAATTGTTAGGGCATGCATGTATCTTCTCATAACCCATATCAGTTGTAGAGCAAAGTATTCGCTTTGCCTCATATGTCTTCGTAGGAAGTGCATTTTCTTCTGGGAGCATATCTTGCACAAGTTCAAGCAGTGCAATGAAACCCGAATCACTCAATCCATACATATCGCACTTTAAAGTTGTACAATTTCAACACTGCTAACAATCTTATGTATTTAGTACTACCGACATATAATGGTTTCTTAGCATTACCTTTCAACTTCTCAAATTCTTGAGGAAAGTAATGAAGCACCCCTTCGACCACATTTAACATTTCTTCAATACCATCATCCTCATCATCACATATACTTGAGTCAAACTCATTAGAAGGACCGATCGTCGTATGCACTCGATCAATATGTGCATCATCCGTTTCTCCGTGCCTTATCCATCGTGTATATGATTAATCAATTCCATGACACACTAAATGATCTAGCAAATCAAGTGGACTAATCCGCTTTCTATAACAATAAGATAAGCAAGGACACAAGATTTTGTTAGGATCATTTGTACGCTTGCTTGAAAATCCAATAAACTCTTTCACCCCATCTATATATTCCCTTAAGCATCGATCAGATGATATCCATTTTTGATCCATCTTTACCTTAAACATATTTTTAAAAATAGTTAGTTGCTTTCCTTTTGCAGTTACTAATTACTTTTATTTTCTGCCATTTATTTTTTTAAAAAATCTGACAATATAACATCATCAAATTTGAAGTTTTTCAAGCATTAAAACTATTAAAGTCACAAATAATCAACCAATTAATTCTCACAGCATGAATCATACTTATTTTTCACAACTCACAACAAAAATAAATCAACAGAATATTACATAATTCAATGATATTTAATGCTCTGACTAGTTCAATACTCCTTTAATTTAATGATGGGCAGGACACATAAGAAATCTCAGGCAATCAACTATTCTAAATTGATGAAAAATTTTTAGGTACCCAAAATTAAAAAGGTGCAAGAAAATGTATGACTTAAGGTTCTATAAAAAAATATACTTAATAAAGACTTACAAGATGGAAACTTCTGTAAGAGGTAGAGACAGAGGAAAAAAACAACCGGGAGACTAAGCTTTACGAAGACAGTTGAAACTTCAAATAAATACTTGAAAAAAAAAATCATGAGCACACATAATATTTACTACTAATTTTACCAAAAAACAAAAAAAGAAGAAGAAGAAGCAAACGTACCTAAAAAAAACTTCGGAGTTGAGAAACTTCTTGTATGAGGCTGAGACAAAGCAAAGAACATGTCGGTGACCAAGTTTTGTACTATAACGGAAGTGTAGCGACCAAATTTTTTTGAAGAAATGCGCACGCAGAGACAAGAAAAAACAAAAAGAAGGGACCAACGAAGCTTCCAATACCAGCCATCAAAGAGAGGAGGGCGTGGGGACAATGGATAGAGAAAGGTAGAGTGGGGACCAATTAGATCTGAAAAATAGAGTGCGGGAGGACGCGTGAGAAAGACGACGATAATGGCGGGGGCGGAAAATTTGTATACCTTGTATAGCGCTTTTACCTTAAGCGGCATAGAAGGTATATAAAAGATACAGTGCTTGGTGTCCAAGCTCCAAGCATCCCTTGAGTATATAAAAAAAATAAATAAAAAAAATGTTGAAGGGAGCTATGGCGCTTGTTGTACAAGCTCCATTACATCCCAAATATTTGCTTTAATCTAGCTTAGACGCCTTATTATTATTAGCCTTCAAACATAACCTTAATTGATATAAAGTAAGACAAATGAATAGTGATATTATTATTATTATTATTAAATCAGAAAAATAAAAAGTAAGACTAAAAAGTATATTATATATTATTGTCTCCATTATTCACGTGAAAGCTAAGTGAAGAAATGAATGTTGATAGTGAAACTACCAACTTCTTAGCTTGTAATTAAATGAAAAAAAAAATTGGATAAGTTAAAATACAAAAAAATATAATCTAAATTCCCCCTATTGAAATAATTCTAAGGGAAATTAAAGCATTGGCAAATTAAATGGAAGTAAAGATACTAAGACAATTAATGCCAAAACCATATAAATTAAATAAGGAAAGAATGATACTAGTAAATAAATAAGGAAAGAAGGTGTTGAAGCTTACCTTAATTAACAGGGTGCCTTAGCTAATAATCAGCTTGTATGTCCTTAGCATATGAAGGAGGAATGAAGGTGATGTTCGCAGCTTGATCGACTTCTGTGATCTCTCCACTATGGTGGTAGTAGCTCGATCTTAACTCTCACTCAGTCTCTATGCACACGGTGTCTGATTTCTCGCTCTCTCCTTAGTTTAGATAATATATAGAGAAGTAAGAGAACTTTTAGGCCACAATGGCCTTGCATGCCTACCAAGGCTAGCCTTAACAGCCTTGGTAGGGTGTCGGCTAGTGCCTTGGCTAGCGCTTGCCTCCCCAAGCGCCAGCCAAGGTTTATTAAATAAACCTTGGCAGGTACTTAGTGGGGAAAGCGCCGGCCATCAGTGCTTACCCAAGAAAGCGTCGCCCAAGGGAGCAAGGCCAACACCAAGCAAGAGCCGACTCGGGCCATCACATGCCCACAGTGCCCTTGGCAAAACGCCAAGGTCGACTGTGGCCATGTGCTGGCCTTGGCAAACATGCCAATAGGTGAATAACATGCATGCATGAAGCGACATTCAATTCGTCCGTGAAGCAAACAACGTAAGAAACATACCTAAAGTAGAGATTAGGTATGTGTTATAGGAGAGAAGAATTTAGGGAGGGGAAACGTGAGGACACAATGAAATATTCAGTAATAAACGATATGGAAAAAAGATGAACAAAGAACTATATGCTCTCTATCGTTCAAGAAGGAATTTACGGAGCCAATAGCATTTGGCTCCAAAAAAAAAATCTAAATAATAAATCCTGCTTTGTAGTTAAAAAAATATTTCCTAATAATAACCCAGCTAAGAAAGCGCCATAGCTAGGACTTTCATTTTTCCTTTTTTTTTATGAATGTTTTGTGTGGCGCTTGCTAAGAAGAGTGCTATACAAGCTATGGCACTTATTATAGAAAGTGTTGTAGCTTCTTAACTTTTTTTAAAAACAATTATCTATGGTGCTTTTTTAAAGAAGTGTCATAAGAGGAGCACCACTAAATCCTTATTTTGTAGTAGTGCAAAAAACATAATTTGAGAATAAAATGATTAAGAATCGGATAAGATGGTGTAAACACATGCAAAGAAAGTTAATAAATAAAAAGGTCAATGGAGAGTTGAGCTAATAACCTTTTGTCACGCCCTTATCTAATTTTCACCTTTTTCAGAGTATTCGCAGAAGATGATATGTGGTTCGGTGGGCAACACAGAAATAACATGAATATACTGATAATAAGTGCATTATTACATAAATTCCCCATAGGGGTTTGTAAATGATACTTACGATTAAGGTAGCCGCACAAGGCTACTAGGGTGCCTAAACTCATCCTAGTGAAATGGAGACTTCTTCCCATCTTCATTCCACTACTGTAATTCTCTCATACGGTACTTTGCATTGTTGTTTGCATATCTTCTGTCGTTTCCTGTCTAAATTGTTGGTAGGGGAGGGTGAGATTCGAGAGAATCTCAGTAGGAAAAAGATACCATAATGCATCCATGATTGATGCTATGTGTATGACATGTTAGCTTTATCTAGATGTATGCCTCATAATGACATTTCTGCATGCTCAATGTTTCATACAACAAGACTATGGCCACAACGAAACAGAAACAGAGCTTCATTTATTCAAATATGTTCTACACAATCAAGTAAAGTAGTCACATACATCATTACACAAGCAAAGATATCAAATACATGCAAGTAAGGTAAGTCCCCTACCTTAATCTTTTTCCGTCTAGAAACGTGTGCCTCAATCTACGTGCAAAGAGCTCGGGGCTCCATATTCGATCCTACAATGTCAAATGTACTATTTAGACACTTCCATAGTGTTTCTGGGGGTTATATGAGTCTATCTTGAAAAATTACTAAAATACCCCCGGGGACCCGGCCCCATCGTACCCGGTCCGGCTGTACTTTTCTCGAAATTATAACCTGAGCTATCCTGACATATTTTCACCCAAGGAATCCATTTCCAGACTCAAAATTATCAAATTCAATGTCAAATTTTGGCAGCCATACTTTTAGGGTTTTATGGGCGTTTCCGTAATTATGCTTTCTCGGCCTTTTCCGAAAAAGTGCCCAACTGTAATCCCACCTAATTTTCGCCCATGAACTCAATGGAATCATCAAATCATTGAAAATCCAACTCTAAGACCCATTATAGTACTGGCCAAAATATATGAGTTTTCAGGGGAAAATCGGGGTTTTTTGGTTTTGACTTCGTAAACACGTTCATTTTTACTCCTAACCACTTTATTGACTATTCCATTAGGTTACAACTACCATTTAGTATCAATTTGGACAGCATAACAGCCCCCACAACCCATTTTCCATTTTTAGAACTAAAGACAATCTGGCGAAATTTCATCAATTAAATTGTCCACAATAATCAGAATAGTTAATATGCAAGAGTTTGGAAGTTACCTCAAGCTCCTACTAGCTTTTCATTCTTGTGGCTGAAAACCCTAACTTCAAAACACCAAGATTTGTGCTTCAAATACCTTACATCACATAGAAGAGAAGCTTAGGAGAAGGATTACACACGTTAAGTACGAATTCACCGAAAAAATCAACCTATCCGTGAGTTTTCTCCTCTTCTCTCTCTAAAACTCCCTCCCTCTCTTTCTCCATGGTGCTGCACGGTTTTTGGCTGATGGAGGAAGAGGATGATGATTTTATAACATTTAGCTTATGTCATCTTTAATTATGATGATGTCATAATCCCCATTTTCGGATTTCAGCAATTTCTGGCAGATTTTCTGTCCTAACTTTGAAAAATCATAACTAATTCTAGAAAAATTGAATTCGAGTGATTCCAAAGCCTATAGAACCCTTATTGAGTCTAGTTTCAAGGAAAAATATATAATTTTGCTGAATGGAATCACAAAATTCCCAGAATTTCAATATTTGCATATTGTTCCAGAAATTTTACAATTTTTCAGTGCTGACTTCAAAAATTCATATCTTTTTGTATATATCTCTAATTGAGTCATATGACCTATCAAATTAAAGCGTAGGATGCCTACTTTCACCTTGAAAAATTTCATAATTTTTGCTCATCATGTTGTTCATTTAAAATCATATGACAAGCTCACTACCTCATAGGCGATTTCACCGTAAGCATAATCACTTTCTTCAAAATTAACCATTTTATTTTCTTTAATGCCCCAAAGATATAAGGAACATTAAAGAATATATTTGGGACATCTACTAAATCGGGGCTTAGTAGTCCACTTAATTTAGGCTTATTCTCAAGCCTCCAATGCCAAATTTTGGGGTATTACACCTTTAAAGGTTTACAAAGAGAAGTAATTAACGAGGGACAAGAAAAATACTCAAGAAATTTATCCATTGGAACTTATGAATGAATAAAATATTTAAAGAGTTGGGTGATTATGGAGTACAACGGCGGCATCGTATAATTTATGTAGCTAATCTCAATGTGAAAAAACTGCTTTTTGCTGTTGTTGTTAATCTCATAAGAAGTTTAATTTAAATATAATATGCATGTTTGTTTTAGCTTTTTAAAAAAGTTTTTATAAACGTCAAAGTAAATATATGAGAGAAATTTTATTTCACCTTGTAGAAAAATACTTTAAAAAACACTTTTTCTTTATTCCCAAACAAGCACAACATGGATTTGATGATCTTTATAAATATCATATGAATCTTGAGATTCATCTTAACCTTAATGTATCTATAAAATTCCACTCACCTAAATTTTGTATAATTAAAAGACAACAAAACGTTAATCATTAGGATTTTTAGCATCAATGACCGAGGGGGTGCTTGGTTTAATATAAAATAAATGTTTATATTTTTTTACGGAACAAAACTCCTATAATATATTTATCCTATATAATATAAAATCACTAAAAATAATTTAATCTCGACAATCAAAACAAACACTTTGAAGCAGTTACTTACACCTACAACAATGCACAGGAAACTTTCCTCTGCATTTTAATATACAGTTTGGATTCATATATATAATAAGCTTAGATTTTCAGTTATTTTTTTAAAAAAAATCATTATTTTGTCAGTTAACGAAAAATAAAATAAAAGTACTTTTGAGATCTCAACTAGGGAAGGTCTCACCGCATTTTCTTATTGGAGGCTTCAAGTCTAAGGTTAGGAGCCTTAATTTGTGTGCCACTTAAGATATACTTATTTTTGTAATACTCCTTTCTTAATTTCATTACTAACCTTAAAAAGCTTTGGTTGTACCATTTGACCACTCTAATTTAAACCATCCTAATAAGACTAATAGAGACCTATATTATTCAGGTCCCTATATAGTTATGTATATTATATATTTCCCTTTCTTGCTATTTTATATAAAACAACCAAGCTCTTACACAATATATGTCAAATCAATGATACATACACGTATATAATATTTGTTTTAAGAGAGCACATGCATGCACGTACACATGTCTTGCGTATATAGCAACACACGCCGTGATCAAAATGCAAAGTTGCTGACGTCATATACATATGCATCTGCCAACCCACTCCAACATGGAGGAATTAATTGTTATTAATCATGCTTTGAAAATTGAGAATAATATGATATTTCTTTTAATTTTTTTTTTTAATTATAAATAAGTTGACTCAAAAGTCATGGTGAACTTATTTTGGAGACTTTTCTTTTGTTTTTTTTAGAAAAACAAATTATTTGATTATTCATGATATAACTAAGGAGTTGTAACTTTGTTACCAGGGATTTGGAATGGAGGGGAGGTAAGGAGAAATTTTTATGAGTTAGATTTAAAAAAATTAAAAAGGTAGAGTTAAAAGTTTTTAATTGATTTTTTTTATTTTTTTATCTTACATCTTTTTTATTAAAATTTTATAAAATCACTTCTCTAATTTTTTTAAATCCAACTTAAAAAAGTTTTTCCTTCAAATCATTTCCCCTCCTGTCAGCTCATAACAAACAACCACTAAGAGAGTTCATAAACATATACATAAGACAACTTAACAATAGGTTGGTTCTGCTTTTAATAATATTAGTTAAGAAGTAGTATTTGGTGATTGTTAACTGATTTGGAGCTGGAATGTATAGACCCATAAAGGGGGGGGGGGGAATAAATCCCCACAATTTAATACTTTTTAAAATTAGTTTCATTAATAAAACTCTAGCATAAGATCATATTTAAAAGGACATCAAAGCTTCATCATGCTTTCTCCGTACCCATATAGTATTTTAGTATTGTATACACAACCAATTAATTCCAAATCAAACATGTTTATTTTCCAAATTTTTTTTGGTCTAAAGTTTAGTTCCCAAACGAAAAATCACTCTTTTAGGACATTTTTTTCCTATATTTAAATTCATAATTTTATTCAATAAATTTCCGACGGTCCCCATTGACATATTTAGCCAAACATGTAATTCTCCCTTTTCCACACACAAAAGCAATAACCCAACAATACTGAAAGACAAAAAAAAAAAAAACCCCCAAAACTTGTCAAAAGTCTTCTAGCTAAGCAAGCTAGCTGGATCATAACACAATATGGTCACTTCACCATATCCAAAAGCTTCTAACAGAACTGCCACATATATACACACAAGACTTGAGCTCACCAGACCCTAATTATGATAAAGAATTGGAATTTTTATGTACCATGTTGATCAAATTCTTGTGGACCCATCAACACAACATATATGAGCTGTAAAATGGAAATACAAAAGAATCTTAGCTTTAACCCTTTATTCTTTTCATCGCAAAGGAGAAGAAAACTACATGCTGTTGCTGAGAAGAAAACTTGTAATAATAATAATAATAACAACAATAATAATATAAGATGCTTTTTTCACCATTCAAATCATCATATTTTTTCAGTTCAGATCATGCCCAATATATATGGCAAACTCATCATCATCAACTAGCTCTGCAACTTTCATATAGATCCAAATCACATGGCCACAAAAGTAAAAGTGATAGAAGAAAGGAGAAAGAAGAAGTATGAACTTGAGAGCCAAGAAACGTATTTGGCCTTTCAAAAGAAAAATTGAAAAAAGGGCTGACATTTAGAATGATAACTCAGAAGAGAGAGAAGAGGAGAGAGAGAGAGAAGGAAACAAAGACTCTTTGACTGATATTTTCTAATGTTGCCACAACAAGCCTTCAAAGCCACAAAGAATCAAACCCTCTGTTTCTTCTTCTTGGAGTGATGATGTGTGATCCATAGTGAAATAGCCGCCGCCACAGTGCTTGTTCTCATCATCGTAAAGACTGTGATACCATGGGTGAGGATAGGACCACCCATCTACCGGGTCGAAAAACACAAAATCGTTATTCGGGTCGGGTTCTTGGAAGCTTGTACCCAGCGATGGAAGCTCCACTATCTCGCCTAGTTCCTCTGGTGTGGAAACATCTTCAGCTGAGGAAGAAGACGAAGATGAGGTTGTGGGTGTGGGGATGGGGATGGGATTGTTGGTGGTGGTGGTGGAGAGTATCTCCATGGAAGCGGCTTTGGCGGCGGCGGCCTGGACATCTCGGGGCGATTTGGAGGCGGGTCGGGGCAGGGAATCGGCGAGCTCAGGGAAGTTGAGGATGGCGGAGGTGCCTTTAATGGTAAGGGCAGCGACGTCGTGGGCACGGGCTGCCATCTCGGCAGTGGCGAAAGTGCCGAGCCAGATCCGATTTTTCTTCCTGGGTTCGCGGATTTCAGACACCCATTTGCCCCACGTTCGCATTCGGACCCCTCTATAAACAGAGTGCTTGCTATTACTATCTTCTTCTCTGCCTCGCTTGAGCTGCTTCTTTTGAGCAGAAGAAGAAGACAAGGACGAAGACGAAGAGGAAGACGAAGAGGGAGAAGGAGAAGAAGAAGAGCAGTTGGTGGAAGTGCCAGTCTCTGAGCTAAGAAGTGGCTCAGCCATTAGAAGTAGCAAAGCTCCGAACCAGAAAGGAGAGCTGCTCTGTTGTAATGAAGGAGAAGAGAAGGTTCTAGATGGTTTGGTGAAAGGCTTCAAGAGTTTGCTGTAGATGAAGTTTGTGGAAAGCACAGAGAGAGAGAGGGGGGGGGGGCAGCGAGGGGAATGAAAACAGAGGAGGGACGGAGGGATTTTAGTAGCAGAGGAGGAGAGAGAGAGAGTAAGGGGAGAGAGAGAAACGTGGGGTGTCTTATCTCTCAAGTGTCCCCCACACGAGTGGTTTTTCCATTGAAAGCTCTTCCATTCCCTTCCACTTCTTCCATTCATGCACATTTCCTCCCCAAATTAATTCCATAATAAATATAGAGTTAATGTGAAAAAAGTACCTGTGAATTTATATTTAATGGGTAAACAGATCCATAAATTTTTTTTGGTACAAAAATACGATAAATTTTAAAATCAGAGGAAAAATGATATAACCATTAAAACCACTTAACATTTTTTTTTTTGTAGAACAAGAAGATGGTGGGTTTCACCATAAAAAATAATACACCGGATGTTTTTAACAGTTGTAACATTTTTACTCTGATTTTTGAAATTTATGGTATTTTTTTCATCCAAAACAAAATTTATAGATATTTTTGCACATTAAATATAAATTTATGAATAGTTTTGAACCTTAAATTGTAAATATCTAATGTAAAGAAAAAATTGCTAAAAAGTTTTTCATTATAAAATTTATTGTCCAAAAATATCTAAATATCCATGCCATTGAGAAAATATAACCCTTTTTTAATTGTGCACAACATATTTTAAAGTATATGCAATTGTTTTGGATATCCCCATATAAGTGGTTTTTCGTTGAAAACCCTCCCATTCTATTCCAAGCATACTTCTGCCATGATACATGAACATTTCCTACTCTCTGCCCTCACCAAGTTGAGTCAATAATAAATGTATAATTTAAAATAGGATGAGTCTTGTGCATCAGCTTAAATGAGTCAGTGGAACTCATTCTATAATTATTTCTTTTAAAGTTTAGGTTTTAATTTTTTTACCTTGAAGTTTAAATTAAATTTGATGAGTATGAGAAAATAATTGTCATTTATTCACATTTATGTAATCCATGAATCTAATTCAATCCAATATTAACAAGATTTTGAAAGCCAGACCGGTCACTGAATTAGTCGCGGTACTGAGTCAAGGGTTAGTGGGTTAGATCGGGATCAAACCCGAGCTAAATCGGGGCTAGACAGGTGAGGAAGGGAAGATTTTAGGATTATTTATATGAAAATTTGAATAAAATATTAAAAAAATTAAAAAAAAGACCAGTCAAACCGTGAGAAAACCGGTCAAACTGTGTGAAACCCGATCGAACCGGGGTTAATAGCCAAACCAGACCAGTCAAATCACTGGTTCGACGGTTTCATAATTGAACTGACCGGTCCGGTCCGATCTTTAAAACATTGAATATTAATCCACCATAATGTATCTACTAGAAAGTGATTAATATTTTAAAAACAAAAAGAGTTGCACTATTTAGCAATTGAATAGTATTTATACCTTATGGGGATTGGCCCCACCCAATGGGTTAGAAATAGAGCTGGGAATCAGGGCCGGCCCTTGACGGGCCAGGGCCTAACAGGGCCGACCCTAAAAGGCTCGGGGTCAGAAAAATTACAGTTTTTCAATGCCTGGCCCGAGAGCATCAGGGCCAAGGCCGGCCTGCAAGATCGGGAAATCCTTTTCACAATATTTAACTATTGTTCCTGCGTATTTTTCCCAGAGAGATATAATTAATAAATAACAACAATTAAAGTTCTAATTTAATACATAAATGTTGTCAACATTAAGGTTTAAATAACACCTGTCTTGCAACAAACAAACACAGTTACTAATGTATAATTAAAGGTAAAATCATGTCCATAAATAACTCACACAAAGGCCAAAGTATAAGAAGGCAATAAGCTAAATACTCTAACCTCTAAACAATATGAGTATGATGACTATCATTTTCACCTTCTTCGCCACTATCATCAATTTCAAGGACATTTGATTGTGTTTCACTTTGAGCAGTAAATTCAAGTAGTCAAATAATCACAACCTCCATCAAAAATCATACTCTATCAGGTAGAATAGTATATAATATGATTTTAGTCTAAATAGGCAGAATAATATACTCAAAAATCACAATATGATTCAATTATACAAAACAATATACTCAAAAATCATACTCTATACAATATGAGGACAGAGTGACATATAGATTCAATAAGGTAATTCAAAAATGTAACATGGTTCCTTTCCAAGTAAAAATAATAAAAAAATAAACGGGCCTAAAGGGCTGGCCCGATGCCCTACAGGGCCGGCCATTTTAGGCCCGACTTTCTTTTGAGGCTACAATTTACAAACCCAACCCTTAAAGGGCCAGGGCCTAAAAGGGCCGGCCCCGTTTTTTCGGCTCTAGTTAGAAACATTTTGATGAATTTCGATTCTCAATTTTTAATTCAGGTATAAATTACAGTTTTCTATGTGTGGATATAAAAGTTTGCATTGCTTTGAAGTTTTGTGTTATTATATATTTGTTTTCTTTCTAAAAAATTAATTTTTTAGCCCCCAAATTTGAACTTAGTTAAAACTCAGTCCTTCAAGTGTGACACAGTGTGAGTCAATCCCTGAAACTTCGACTCGCTTAAAACTTAATCCCCAATATTTGAGCAATTTACATTTTTGTCCTTTGTCATCCATAACTCAAGATAGTTATGTTGAAAGCAAATGAAAGAAATGTTTGGTGGCTTGTCTAAGTTGCCACTTAGCAGGTCCAAGAGAATTCTTCAGATCATTAATCTGCACAATGAGGCATCAGAAGTGGAATCCAATTTGCGGATACTCCTTTCTAGAAATTAAGGGGCTGTTTGATTTTTATTTTAAAAAATGTTTTTTTGTTTTTAAAAACAATAAAATATATTTGGTAAACTGTTTTCAAAAAATTGTTTATAAAAAAAAAAAGTTGTTTTTAAAAACTAAAAAACAAAAACAGTGTTTAGTTGTTTTCTTGTTTTTGTTTTCCTATTTTTTATTTTTTGAAGCTACTACTTATTCACTATCAACATTACATTACTAGTGATGATCATCGCTATGTCACCATTGATGACCACATCACCACGTCATTTCAAAAACAGATTTTTCAAAACAATCTATCCAAACAATTTTTTTTTTTATTTTTAAAACTTGTTTCCAAAAAATATTTTATAAAATTGTTTCTGAGAATAAAAAACAGAGAATAAAATCAAACAAGCTCTAATTCTCCATCTCGCTCCTTCCCTAATTGGAAAACACTTTCTTAGAAAGCTCCTTGTTCTGACTCCTCTCCCGGAACAACTTGAACAGACGGAGAGAAGAAGAGTAGCGATTTGTTTTTGTTGTTCCCTGCTCATTCATAATATGACGTGGAGGATGACTCAAGATCTTTCGCCAGCTGGAGATGAGTTATGGGTCACAAAGGACAACAATGTAAATTGTTCAAATATTAAGGGCTTGAGTTTTAAGCAAATCGAAAATTCAAGGACTGATTTCGCTAAGTCACATTTAAGAGACTGAATTTTAACTTATTTAAAAGTTGAGGGATTGAGAGATTAATTCTCCCTTTTGCTTTTGAGCATCGGTCGGTGAACAAGCAAAATGAGTGATGTTGGTGTTGCTGCAGGGAAAAGGAACAATGAGGGAGAACGGTGAAAACTATTTTGTGGCTAGAAGAAAAAGGGTCATTTTATCTTTTTCTTTATTTTTTTATGCAAAAAAAAATAAAACTAAATCTATAACCTTTTAGTTGGAACCAAGAAACACATCAAGTAATGAGCTAAATGATACTTTTAGTTGTTTAACATTATAAAGTATATTTTTGGTCTTATAATTCTATCACCGTTAATATTGCTAATAAAAAATACTGACGCAACAAACTCAAATGATGACTGTATAATTAAAAGCTATTATTTTTTCATTTAAAATATGTGTAAATTGAATAATATCTAAAAATTTAATAAAGTAGTCAATATCAAAACCTCGATTGTATAAAAAAAATTTAGTTTAATAATCTAAATATATCAATTTAATAATCTAAATATCAAAAACCTTAATTTTATTTGTAACGATTTATTGGTTTATTTTAGTTTAATAATCTAATTATATGATATTAAAAAAATTAAAACTTAAATATACATGCTTTGTCAGCTACATAATCATAAATTGAGTTAGTTGCATAAATATTTTCTGTTATTAACATTAACGGTGTTAAAAATATAGGATCAAAAGTATACTTTATAAAGTTAAAGGATCAATAACATAATTCGGATAAAATTAATGACTAAAAGTATACTTTAACTTAAAAAAAGTTCTTCATGCAAGTGGGCACAAAATTTATCTCACATACTCACCTCATATACTATAAAATACTTCCAAAAAGCTAATTCAAACATGTAGCAACTTTTCTCTCTTACCTTCCCCTCCTTTACACCCTCAATCACTATTGGATTCATATCTAATTTCCCAGATTTAATATTTCCTTGAAAATATTATTATAATTTTACATAAAAATATATAAGCAAATTTAAACTATTAAATTTTGATATGAACAGTTTGTAACGGCAGTGAAAAAAGTGAAAAAAAAAAATTCTACTTTATAATAATAATAATAATAATGTATAAATTTATTTATATATTTTTATATAAATTTATAATACTCCTCCAATTCTTAATATAAGACATATTTACCTAATTTGATTAGATTAAGGAAAGTTAGATAAGTTAGTTAATATGACATACATTTTCTAAAACACCTTAGACATCTTCCTTAATTCTCTCATTCTCTCTTCTCCTTGATTATTATTGAGAAAGCATTAATAGGGGTAAATTAGGAAAAGATGGATAAATATGTAAATTATATCTTACATTTAGAATCAAAATCAACTTTCAAATATTGTCCTATAACTAAGACTGGACGAGTAATATTTTATGAAATATTAAATTGGAACCATTAGATTTGGATCTAATGATAATGAAGAGGACAAAGGAGGTAAGGGGGGTAATATGGACGCCACCTATAGAGACTCCAAGCATGGTTAGAAACTCCAAATAGGGGAATGGATCATTAGATTCCAAAGGAAATTGGGGTTTGTTGCCTCTACTTTTGTGTGCAATATGGTTTTAACTGAATTATAGCTTACCCCGTGAGGTAATATATCACTAATGTTTGAAACATGATCTACTTCAATTGGGGTATTGAAATTTGTTATTCTCAGCTATCAGTTGTGCTGATTTTTTGGCTAGAGAAGCTCATAAGACTTGCTGATTTTGCATGGTCCTCGCCATGGTTGCAGGATTGCATGAGAGGATCTTTCTCAATAGGCTCTCTGTCTTTCGTTTAAGATTGGTTTTTATGTAGTTTTAAAGTTTTAACTTGCCTTTGTTGTTTTAAAAAACAATAGTAGTTACATGCAAGGGAATTTAAGCAGCAAAACTAGCATTTAAGGGCCGGTTTGTTTTCATTTTAAGAAACAGTTTTCGTCTTAAAACAAAAATAAACTTGTTTGGAAATATATTTTTAATTAGGTGTTTTTTTTTTTGAAAAAAAAACAGTAGGTTGTTTTTAAAAAACTACAAAATCAAACTAGTTTTTAGGTATTTTTTGATAGTTTCTATTTTTTCAATTTTTAGTTTTTTGTTTTAGAAAATGAGAAAACTCTTTCTTCTTTATTTGAAGGCTTGAGGCTGCTGCATGTCCACCATGGGCACCACATTCCTGCCACTAATTGTTGCCACATCATCAACAATGACGGTCACCACAATGTCACTGCTGGTGACGGTCACCACACGCCCATGCCTGCTGGTGTCGACCATCGACCGACTCCAATTACTAATGCTGATGGACATCGATCTTTGCCATGTTACCACCGACAATGGAATTTTTATCCAAGTTAATGCTATAAGAACAATTATTTCAAACATATTGTATGTTTCTAGTTTTGAAATGTAATTTTTAAGAACAATTATCCAAACATTTTTTTTTTCAATTTTTTATAAGAATTGTTTTTAAAAAATGTTTTGGAGAAAAAAAGAAAGAAAACATAAAGGGTAAAGGTGCATCCAACATTCAATCTGTTTTTGAAGGTGCAATCAGCACTTTAAAGTATTTAAGGGTGCAATCAACACCCTAAAGTATTTTTGGAGGTGCAATCACCACCCTAATGGATTAAAAATGGAACAATTACAACCCTTCACTAACATGATACTAACTCTGTTTACCGACACACTCTTTCCTTTTCTTTTTCATCGATCTTCAACATGTTCATATCTTCTTTTAGTATTTAAGAGTGCAATTTTGCCCCCTCATGTATTAAATATGGAGCAATTGCACTCTTTCACTAACAAAATTTTTACTCAAGGTTTGGGGTTTAAAATCAATGAAAGAGAAAAAAAAAAGAGTATATTAACAAACAAAGTTAGTATTTTATTAGTGAAAGGGTATAATTGTTTAATTTTTAATACATTAGGATACTGATTGTGTCTCCAAAAATAGTTTAGGGTGCAAATATTTTAAATTAATGATTGCATCTTCAAAAATAATTTAGAGTGCTAATTGCACCTTCAAAAATAAATCGGAATATTGAATGCACCTTTACCCAAACATAAACAAACTAGCCCTATGTTTTATTAGCCACTCTTAGTGATTTACATTTTGCAATTTGATTTCATATTTTCGTTTGTCTGAATTGGTATTTATAATTTATTTTCAAACAAAATATTTTAGAACCAGAAATTGCTCCTTTTTTTTTTTTTTGCCAACAAGA
The DNA here is from genome assembly GCA_963242795.1 of Inga leiocalycina. Lineage (NCBI taxonomy): Eukaryota > Viridiplantae > Streptophyta > Magnoliopsida > Fabales > Fabaceae > Inga > Inga leiocalycina. The sequence continues at coordinate 65,077,941 of OY725320.1, forward strand.
CTGTTGTTTAATTGAACTAACCTAATAAAGTAATAATTGTCATTTTCTTTCTACGAACATACAAAGAGTAAATGGTTGGAATTCTAATTGGTCAGTACTTTTCTGGAAGAGGGGTTTCTCCATTGATTTCTCTCCCAATTTACTTTTCGTTAAGCGTATCTACCATTTGATCAACTTTTAATGATTGAGATTTATCATGGCGGATTTTTATTAGAATAATATTTTTTAAATATTATTAAATCTCAACCATTAAAAGTTGATCTAATTATAGATGCTCTCAATAAAAAATGAATAAAAAAAAATTAATAGAGATACCCCTAATACGGTCCCTTGTCTTTCTTTCATAGTTTCTGGATCGTTCATTTACCCAAGTTATTCCAAGTGTGTGTTTGGCAAAGCTTTTTTTAATAGCTTCTGGGGGAAAAGTGAAGAATAGCTTTTAGAGAATAGATTATGAGTAGAATAGATTATGAGAAAAAAGTGATTTTGATAAAGTTAGAGTGTTTGGATGTTATAGTCAGAATAGCTTTTTTCATTGTCAAATTACTAAAAAGGACATTAGTTTTTTGAATAATTACATGTAAGGGATGAATTTATATTATATGCATTATTAAACATTAAATGTTTAATAAATTCAAAAAAATTTGAAATAAATTTTAAAAAAAATATAATAATAAAATTAGTCAAATATACAATATCAAAAAATATATAAAATTATTTTATAAATTATATTATTAGTCTATAATGTGGTTTAATATAGTAATAACATGTGTGTGTGAACATATGTGGTTTAAAATTAGTCAAATATATATACATATGTGTGTGTACATGTATAGTAAAATTAATTATAAGTAGTTAGGATATAAAATAATATACTACAAAATATCAAAGTACAAGTTCAGAGTAGAGATACGCATACATTTCACTGATTGGCAAAAATAGAATACGTCGAAATGTAAATACAATAACATTTAACAGATTGTCAATAAAAGCGTACGTAATAGAATACATGACTAAGCTTCGTGCATATAATAAACGATTTGATCTCTTATAGAATCACGAAGAGAAGCCATGTCAGATGAAGATGCAATTGATGAATGTTGTGTTGAAGGTTCTACATCGTCATCTGCATTGACATCACACAAAATACCCTCTCGATCATGGCGTCGGAAGTCAGGATCAGAAATAGACGTTCTTCTAATGAAGTTGTGTATAGCCATTGTAGCACACACAATTTTAACCTGTGTGGGGAAGCTATAGCTACGCATATTCTGTAATATTTCAAACTTATTCTTCCAAACGCCAAACGTTCTTTCTATTGTGCACCTAAGACTGGAATGTAAGTAATTGAAGGTCTCATTGTGGTTTTGAAACGTAGATGACCTCTGAAAGTCCGGGAGATGATAACGCTCGGATCTGTATGGACCAAGGTATCCAGTCGGGGTGGGATAGCCAGAATCCACCAAATAATATTTATCTTTACAAAATAAATAGGTTAGTCAATAACTATATATATATATATATATATATAATTAATAATAATTAAAGTGTTGGAGTTATAAGCATACCTTTGGGGGGATGTGGGAAATTCATCGACGGCGTTGTCAGAGCGTGATCAAATACACGCGCATCATGGGCTGTTCCTTCCCATCCAGCCAACACGAAGGTAAAACACATGTCTCAATCACAAACTGCCATTACATTTTGCGATGTATATCCTTTTCTACCAATATATTTTGTTCTTTCATTTGCTCTGACCTTGCATGGAATGTGGGTGCCATCAATTGCTCCAATAGCATTTTTAAAGAAAGGCCAGTATCTATTGCTGAGTCGTATCTTTGAGTGAATGTTCTCAAAGTTACGATCCTGTGGTTTTATGTTAGTCATTGCAAGACGACAACATGCATCTAAGACAAGATGCAGAGCCCTATGAATTGTCTCTCCTGAGCGCTGAAACCTTTCCTGTTGCAGCCTACTCGATGCCGCAAACCCAACTGTGTTCAAAAATATTGCAACCATTTCATGAACACCCACATTTCGAGTCTCCGTCAAGCCAAGTCGTTGCAGTTTACCGCAAAGCTCGTGAAAGACATGAAGTTGCATTCTAAACATGTCGTAACAACGGTTCGAATTACCGCTTAAGCCTTCACGCACCCATTTAGCACCTGTGAAGTCACTTGTGTGCCGCGGTTCTTTACATAAATATAGCTGAGCATATGCACCAACATATGCGGCCACTTTTCGTACTCTTTGTTTGCGCCGTTCCCAATGGTTTGCCATAATTTTCAATGTGTTGTCCATATCTAACCCAACTGTTGACATATATATTAAATGTTATAAACGGTAATGACAACAATTATATAGTGATAATATGCACACAGATAACATTCAACTATAAAACAACACTGATAACAGACAAGTGACATAACCAATATTTTGTAAATTAACAAAGTTAAGAGACAATTGAGCAATGTCATCATTAAACATAGTTCCAACTGAAAAGGTAAATATAACAATACATTTCACACACTTCCATAACATTCATGCTTAAGGAAAACGAGAAGTTGGTGTGGCATATCCTTCATTGTTGCATACACCTCCCTTGCAGATGGATTGCTCATAAGGAGGTGTACACAGCGTGCATAAAAGTCATCATTGTTGACAACTTCAGGAACGTATCTAAGGTGATTCATTACGCCCGGAATTGATATCTCGTAAGCACGTGCCTCCGCTGCCATTCTTTCTGCACGTGCCTCTGCAGCCATCCTCTCAGCCCGGGCCTCTGCCGCCATTCTTTCTGCACGTGCCTCTTCAGCCATCCTCTCAGCCCGGGCCTCTGCTGCAATCCTTTCTTCTCGTGCCTCTTCAGCCATCCTCTCAGCCCGGGCCTGTGCTGCAATCCTTTCTACTCGTGCAGCTTCAGCATCAACGTCATTAGCATCAGCAATCCTGTATAGGGCATCGGCTATTTAGCTGAGGCCGGCCCCTTCTTTTTCATCCCCGCACCCCTCTTCCTGACCCCCAATGAGCTACCTCCTCTGCCACCGCTGCTTGTTCTCTCCCCACCACTGACTCCCTTCCCTTTGTCATTGTTGGGAGCACTACCTCCACTGCTTTCATTGACATTGAATGAATGCATCTCCCCGCTCAACCCAGTCGGTGTCCCTAACACCTCATCGCTGTCTCCTGATCCCTCTTGCATCTGAAATTCTGGGATTGCATCTTCTGGGATTGCCTCAGTAGACGGAGGGACAGGAAGAGACATGGATGTAGGAGCCCAAGTGTGTGGTCCCGTGGCCGCGACACTTGCAAACAATTGGGTCAATTCTTCTTGAAACTGAAGTCCTTTTGTCCTGAATTTATCATATCCTGAAACTTCCTGTACAAGAGACATGAAAGTTTGTTACACAAGTTCGTACAAGCACGATGTCAAGGAAATAACTATGTTCGCTCACTGAAATGAATTACTAACCGAAATTTTCTTGTCCCACCAATCGTCGTCGGCAACAACAGTGTTCTTCTCACTATCCCATCCTACACCCGTCTCGTGTAACAACCTATCCCATAGCTGCCAATCCTTTCTAAGAGCATCATATTTGTTTTTAAATTGACCCTTATCATATATTCTGCCCGTCTTTGCGGTGAAGGATTCTGAGATATCTTTCCACCCAAATTTGTTAAAGCTAGTGCTTTTGCGTGTTCCCTTCGCAACTTGGTCTATGCATAGGTCAATAAAGACTTTTGTGCTCTTCACATCCCATGATGCTTTTTCCTTACCCTTACTCATTATGGTTTCACCTTAAACAAACAGAAATCTAGATTTCACGAGCATTCACAGTCCAATCATTGCGTTCTAACCAAACAGAATTCTAAAGCAAATGATGACAGACATTACATTATAACCAAACAGAATTATATTACAAGGATTTCCAGTCATTGCAAAAACCAAACACAAATCTATGCTTGACGATGATCAATAACTGATGAGCAATAAAAAGGACGGAAAGAAGAGAACTCTGCTAGTTAATTAAATTGTCATAAATTCAAACATATGATTTTGCTAAAAACAAACAAACAAATGATTAACAAGAAAGGCCACCAACACCATTCCAAGTGTTTGACATAACACACAAAAATATGAGCTTACTTACCAAGGCAAAATTGCCATCCCCTATGAACTTTCATTTTTTATCAAGCGCAACTTCTTTCTCCTTCATCTTTGTACCCAGTTGTTATGTAATTCTAGAACACATAATTGTTTTGTTCCAAATCATATCTATTAGTGCTTCACTACAGAGAATTAATGAAAAAAAAATTTCCTTATCTGTTTTATCATGCCTATGTTCTTTTAATTAACTGTTGTGACATACAAATTGAAAAATTATTCAAAAAAACTATGTCCTAGGCACCTTATCTTACAGTTGCACAGTAATTTTATTGTCGCGTTAACTGACTTTTGGATTATTATTATTTCACTTCTAATGATTTTCCCAACACGTTAGTCATCCCAGCTCTATTAGCATATCAACTATATAGTTTACAAGATTCAAGTTTGACTCTGTAAGAAACTCCACACATTGAGTTTCATAGTCTAAAGGGTTAATGTCGTTTTCTTCCAGAACTCTAACGAACATGTACCAGAATTGATTTAACAACTAAGCTAACTGACGTACAGTTAATTCAGAATATCATGTCTAATCAAGTCTGGAAACAACATAGACAAGTGAGAGTGCATGATTAGTGATTTTGGAAGTAAGAGTGAGGTTATGACAACTCCAGAAGCAACGGTCTTCCACATAAAATCCTTGGTAATACAGTTACAATATAATCTTGTTAAAAAACATTATAGCATGCTCTGTTCCGTAAGTTTAAATTGTAAGGGAATAAAATCACATCCTTCAAACAACAGCCATGGCATTCAATTTTTTTTTTTTAAAAAAAGTTATTTCATTTTTAAATAATATTCATATATAAGACCAAATAATTTGACAGTCTTCCAAGAAATGAATAATTCCACATTTTCAAATTTACTCAAGGAAACCTATTAATCAAAAGAGCATGGAGATTTGGCTAGGGATTGTCATCATACTAATATCTGCAAATGCGTATCACCTCACTGATCTAATTGACAATGTGATGCATGTACCCATTACACCTTATGAAGAAAAGAATCAGATAGCCAATTCGGGGATAATCGCTAAGAAGCTGGGTCATTAATCAAACCAGAACAGAAAGCTTGGTAACCAATATCAACGTCATTAATCAAACCAATATCAATGTCTAACCAAACTGAAAAGAAATTATTGCACCATATTGTCTCCCTCGACAGAACAAGCAAAACGGGAAAAAACAAAAAAACCAGAACAGTGCATTTCGAAACACTCACCGGACACACAGGGACTTCAGAGATTTTGAACACTTATGAGTGTCACCGGCACCGACCGCAATCCGTTCTTCCTGCACCGACCGCCGACAAAGGTCCGACAGCCACCAACGCCTCAGATCGATCGGACCAGAGATTGAGCAGAAAAATGGGGAGCAAAGGGGGACCGAACCCACCCCAAACACTGCCTAAGTCTACCACCAGCCACCCACGGACTTGAGGAAGCAAAAATCAGTGACCGACAACGCCGATTATGGTGATCTTCGACACGGGATCTGGAAGAGAGGGAGAGGGCCGAAGCTCGACGGGATCTGGGAAGGAAGACGATGGAAGAACAAGGGAAGGAGCCACGGTGAGAGGGAACTTGCCACGTGAATGAGGGGAGGAGCGACGGTAGGAGATGATGAGAATTCGAAGCTCGGACCAGAGATGAGGAGAAGACCACCGACGGAAGAGAAAAGGGAAAGATAAGAGAGAGAGAGAGAGAGATAATAAATAAGCTCAACGGTCAAAAAATCTGGGTGAGGAGCAGAAAAAATTGGATTCTAGTGAAACCAAGGTTTTGCAATCCAAAACCTTGGTTTTGGGCGAAACGAGATTAATTGGAAAATTTGAGTGTTTGGATACAAATAGCTGAAACCATGGTTTGCCCTCAGAATCAATTAAAAAAATTCAACCCAAACACCCTCCAAAAGTTCCAACATTTTAATTCTTTATTTTGTTTAAACAGCCTGAATGATATTAACTCAAATAATAAACGTAAGACAAATTATACAAGTTTTATAATAATTCAATTCAGTAACATGGCACATTTTCTAACCTCAATTGTACGAAGAACATAACAAAGAACACATAAAAAAAATACTTATCAATTGTTCAATACGATCAACAAAATTTGTCCAAAAAATACGATCAGCAAATTGACAACGGGTCAAGTGTCAATTCATTTAGTTAAAATGACATAATGGCCCATAAGAGAGTAATTTGTACGGACACCACCATCCCCAATGAATGGTTGTTTTCGTGTGATTGGGAAACTCAAAATACTGTTATTGTCGTATCCTATTCCCTCCGTTTTTTTTCCCTCTTTGCTTTTTTATGCCCTCCCCCTATGAACACCATGCATTTTACCGTTTGGACCTCTCACTAGATTTACTATCACTCTCTAGTTTTCTATGTATAAATGATTACCCATCAATTGCTCATAATTTACAAACAAATTATTTTTAGTGATTTTATCATATGTTAGATTTATTTTTGGACCAAGGTGCAAATTTGTTCTAAATTTTTTCTCCGAGGAACAATATTGTCTCGAAAATTTTTTTAGGTTCAATATAACCCCGAAAGTTTCAAATATAGCAATGTTACTCTATACTATTAAAAAATGACATTAACTATTAAAAAATTGACGTTAACTGTTAAATATTCTTAATAGTAAGGGACAATATTGTTTATTTTAATACTTTTGGAGCAACATCGAACCAAAAAAAAAACTTACTGGATAACATTACTTCTAAACAAAAATTTTTGGAACAAATTTGCATTTTAATCCTGTATTTTTCATGCATAATATATAATGTGGGATAGTAGAAATCCTGATCACCAATTGTAGGGAGATTAACTTAGATCTCTCCTTAATTCCAAGACTTTCGGGGTTGTGTAACCACCCTTAGATTCTTGGTTAATTAGTTCAGTCATAAACAATTATTCTTGGTTAACAAGATCATTCTTGTTTAGTTACCGGAAAATTAAAGTGAAGATATTATTTAAATTACAGCATATGATAATATGACTAACTATGTAGACTTCAATGTATGTCTCATACTAGTTCAACAAGTCATTTGACATGTTATCGTTAGTGTGTGTTCGGGTACAGCATAAAAAAGTGCTTTTTGTGCTAAACCTTGGTTTTGTGTTTAAAACAGCCGAATACCACCCAAAATCAGACAATCCCGTTTTTAGCCCAAACCATGGTTTTGGGGGCGAAAAAGATATTCTGGAAGCAAGCTATTTTCAATTGCTTTTGAGAGAAAAGTCTGACCATTTGGAATATTATTACCCTCTGCCCCTTGTCCTTTTCTCAGATTCCCTTTTCTTTTTCTCTTTCCCATCTCACTTTTTTTTACCTCTCTCTCTCCCCCCCTCTCTGGGCATCTGACGCAACAAGAAAAAATAGGAGAAACAAAAGTTTTTTTTTGGCCAACAAAAGGGATAAAAACTAAAGAATAAATAAAAAAAATTAAAAAATGAAATAACGTCATGGAATTAAAAATTTTGTAATTTGGGAAATCAGTATCTATTTAAAATGATTTTTTTTTATAATTGACAAATGTTATAATTTTAAAATTTTTTGACAAATTTATTTCATTTTTTGTATTTATTATACAATTTAATGTGAAATAATACTTAAAATATAATCTTATCCTTTATATGTAATTATCATAAAAGTTAATGTCCTTTTTAGTCATTTGACGATGAAAAAAGCTATTCTAATAAAATCATCCAAACACTCTCATTTTATCAAAATCATTTTTTTCTCATAATCTATTTTCCTATAATCTATTCTCCAAAAGCTATTCTCTCCAGAATCTATTCTCCAAAAGCTAATAAGAACACACATTTAATCCATCAAAGTTGAGTTAGCTAAGTTGGAAAAGAGGAATTTTTAAAAATCCTAAGACCGTTTTGAAAATTGAGTGAAACTATAAGAATTAAAAGATATTTTTTTTACCAATAAAGGTTAGTCCAGGGGGTAAAGAGGTTGGCTCATAACGCCATAAGGTTATGGGTTTAAATCATATCGATGTGAGGACTTTGTTGATTAGTGAGCAAATTATATGTATACCTTTATAAATACTTTTTAAGCTAGGAGGTGTAACACCCCAAATTTTATTTACCAATAATGTATTATAATTATTTAATATATTCAATAAAATAGTGAATATTTATGGTTATAAGAATTAAATATTGAAAATTGAAAGGCGAATAATGCTTCTGGTGAAATCGTCTGTGAGACAGTGAGCTTATCATATGATTTTGTATGACCAAATGATGAGCAAAAATTATGAGATTTTACAAGGTGAATGTAGACATCCTAAAATGTAATATGATATGTCATATTACTCAATAAGAGCTATATAAGAAAAGTTATAAATTTTTGAAATTAGCCCAGAAAAATTGGAAGTTTCTGGAACAACATTCAGATATTTACATTCTGGGATTTTTGTGCTTCAAGATGGCTAAATTCTATATTTTTTCTTGAAACTAGACTCAATAAGGGTTCTATAGTCTTTAGAATTACTTCAATTCAATTTTTCTAGAATTAGTTATGATTTTTCCAAGTTGAACGAAAAATCTGCCAAAAATTTCCTTAGATATGAAATTTGGGAATTTCCATAAATAATTAAATATCATAAAGTATATGATATTAAACATCATCATCCTGCTTTCCCTAGCCCACTTCCACGCACATAATAGCTGAAAAGAGAGAGAAAGAGTTGAGAGCTTTTAGAGAGAAAAAGGGAAGAAATCTCGCAAGGTAGGTCGATCTCTTCGATGAATTTGTGCCTAATGGGTATAACCTTGTTCCTAAACTTCACTTTCATATTCTTTAAGGTGTTGGAAGCTCAATTTTCAATGGTAAGAAGGGTTAGGGTTCAGCCATATCAAGGAAAAGCTAGAGGGAGCTTGAGGTAACCTCTAAACTCTTGTATATATACTATTCTGGCTGTTGTGGACAATTTAATTGGTGAAATTTTGCCGGATTGTCTTTGTTTGTAATTTTTGGAAATGGGTTTTCTTAAGGGTTATGCTGCTGAAATTGGGTGCAAATAGTAGTTGTAACCTAATATAATAGTTAATAAAGTAGTTAGGAGTATAAAGGAACACATATGTGAAGTCAGAATTGAAAACCCCAATTTTTATCAGAGCATTAGGAATTTCAGCTAGTGCTGTTTGGAGGGCTTAAAGTTGAATTTTCAATGATTTGATAATTCCATTGATTTTATGAGGGAAAATTAGGTGAGATTACAGTTGGTCACTTTTTCGGAAAAACATAATTTCGAAAACGCCCCTGAAACCCTTAAAGCGGGCTGTCAAGGGCAATTACGTCTTTTGATAGTGAATTTGGTAATTCCAAGTCCAAAAATGGATTCCTTGAGCTGAAATATGTAAGGATAGCCTAGGTTAGAATTTCAAGAAAAGTACAGCTGGACTGGGTAGGTTGGGGCCGGGCCATGGTCCCATGGGCATTTTGGTAAATTTTCACCATAGGCTAATATAACCACTATAAACACTATGGAAGTGCCCAAAAGGGTACATGAATGAGTTTTAATCTAATTCCTGTACATTTGATATTTTATGACTAAGTTGAGAGCCCAGGCGGAGGCACAAAGTTCGAGGAGCCTCTTTCAGGATCAGGGAAGGACAATTAAAGTAGGTTAAGGTAGGGGACTTACCTTAATTGTATGTACTTGATATCTTTGCTTGTGTAGTGATGTGTGTGATTGCTTTACTTGATTGTGTAGAGCATATTTGAATAAATGAAGCCCTGTTTCTGTTTATACTATGGTAATAGTTTTGTTGCATGAAACATTGACCATGCAGAAATGTCATTATGGGATATGTATCTAGCTAAAGATAACATGTCATAACCATAGCATCTATCATGCATGCATTATGGTATCTGTTTCCTACTGAGATTCTTTTGAATCTCACCCTCCCCTACCAACAAATTAGACAGGTGAAAACAAGAGGTGTACTGAAAACAAGAGGTAGTTCAATTTCTTTGGTGAATTCGTTCATAACGTGTTTAACTCTTCTCCTAAGCTCTTATGTGATTTAAGGTGTTGGAAGCTAGAATCTTGGTGTTAGGAAGAGCTAGGATTTTGGCCATACAAGGAAAAGCCAGAGGGAGCTTGATGTAACTTTCGAAACTTCAATCTTTGATTGTTCTGGCTGCTATGGACAATTTAATCGGTGAAGTTTCAGGGATTTTCTTTGATTTGAAATTTGGAAATTGTAATGGCCTAAGGGTTACGCTGCTGAAATTTAGTCCAAATGGTAGTTGTAACCTAATTAAATAGTTAATAAAGTGGTTAGGAGTATAAAGGAACACGTCTGTAGAGTCAAAATCGAAAAACCCTAATTTTTCTTAGAATATTGAGGATTTCGGCTAGAGCAAGAAATAGGGCTTAGAGTTGGATTTTCAATAATTGATGATACCATTGAGTTCAGGAGGGAAAATTAGGTGGGGTTATAGTTGGTCACTTTTTCAAAAAAGCCTGAAAAAGTATAATTATGAAAATGCCCTTGAAACACTGAAATAAGGGCTGCTAAGAGAATTTTTGTCATTTGATAATGAATTTGATAATTCTGAGTCTGAAATGGATTCTTTGGGCGAAACTATATTAGAATAGCCCATGTCAAAATTTCAAAAAAAGTACAGCCGAGCCGGATAGGGTGGGGCCGAGATCCTAGGGGCAATTTGTAACATCCTGAATTTTGGGATTTGAAACTTGCGAATAAGCCTGAATTAAGTGGATTTCTAAGCTCTGTTTAGCAGGTGTTTCAAATTTATTCCCTAATATTTCTTATATCTTTGGGGTATTAAGAAAGTAAAATGGTGAATTTTGGAGAATATGATTATGCTTCCAATGAAATTTCCAGTGAGGCAGTGAGCTTATCATATGATTTTATATGACCAAATGATGTGTAAAAATTGTGAAATTGTATAGGATGAAAGTAGACATCCTGAGCTTTAATTTGATAAGTCATATGAATCATTTGAAGCTATATACAAAAAGATATGAATTTTTAAAATTAGCCCAGAAAAACTGAAAAGTTTCTAGAACAGCATATAAAGATTAAAAATCTGGGAATTTTGTGCTTTCAACTTATGAGAGGGTATATTTTTTCTTGAAACTAGACTCAATAAGGGTTCTATAGCCTTTGGAATGACTCCAATTCAATTTTTCTAGAATTAGTTATGATTTTTCAAAGTATAGTCAGAAAATCTTCCAGAATTTTGTAAAAACCTGAAATTTGGGAAATTGATTAAATAATTCTCTAAAGCATGATGTAATATTAAAAAGCCATCATCCTCTTCTTGCTCAGCCATAAACTGACATGAACAAGCTGAACAAGAGAGAGAAAGTGTGAGATTTTAGAGAGAGAAAAGGGGATGAAAAAACTTGCAAAGGTAAGTGTTTTCTTCGGAAATCGGTTCCTAATGTGTATAACTCCGATCCTAAGTTTTCTATTAATGTGATTTAAGGTTTGAAGGCTTAAATTTGGTGTTGGAGGACTTAGGGTTTCATCCTTGTTGAGAAAAGCCAGAGGGAAGTGAAAGGTAACTTCCAAACCTTCGTATATTAACTATTCTGGTTGCTGTGGCCAATTTAATCGGTGAAATTTCACCGGATTGCCGTTGGTTTTAAATTTTGGAAATTGAGTTGCCTAAGGGTTATGCTGCCCAATTTTCATTCAAATAGTAGTTATAATCTAATGGAATAGTTAATAAAGTTGTTAGAAGTAGAAAGGAGCACGTTTGCAGAGTCAGAACGGAAAAACCCCAATTTTCCCCGGAGACTTCATAATTTCTCCTAGGGCTAGAAAGTGGGCCTTAGAGTTGGATTTTCAATAATTTGATGGTTCCATTGAGTTTCAGAGGGAAAATTAGGTGGGGTTACAATTGGTCACTTTTTTTGGAAAATGCCGAAAGAGCATAAATACGAAAACGCCCCCGAAACCGTTAAAGCGGGGTTGCTAAGGGCATTTTCATCTTTTGGCAATTAATTTAGTAATTCTGAGTCTTAAAATGGATTTTTTTGGTAGAAATATGTCAGGATAGCCTAGGTTAGAATTTTAGAAAAAGTATGGTCAGACCGGGTACTGTGGGGTCGAGCTCGGTCCCGGGGGAATTTTAGTAATTTTTTAATATAAACTCATATAACCCCTAAAAACACCATGGAAGTGTCTAAATGGTACATTTGGCATTGTAGGATCGAATATGGAGCCCAAGTTGTTTGCATGTAGATCGATGAACTATTTCTGTTTAGCAAAAGGGACATAAGGTAGGGAATCTACCTCTCCTACATGTATTTGATATATTGTGCTAATGTATTGATGTATGTTATTGCTTTGCTTGATTATGTGAATCATATACGAGTAATTGAAGCTCTGTTTCATTTATGTTATAGCCATAAGTATGTTGTTTGAAACATGAGCACGCAGATATGTCATTGTGTGAGCATAAGTTATATAATACAAGCATGTCATACATTAAGTACTTATCTTACATGCATATTGGTACTGTTTTCCTGTTAAGATTCTCTTGAATCTCACCCTCCCCTACCAACAGTTTAGATAGGAGAAGACAAAAAATATGCTAAGAATAAGGAAGAAAACCATACGAGCGGATTGCAATGGTGAAACACAGACAAGAAGATGTCTCTGTTTCACTGGGATAGATTTAGATACCCTAGAGCCCTGTATGGCTACAAGGTTTGTAAATATTCTGTGCGAACCTCTATAGGGAATTTCTATAATCATGCTCATATTATCAGTATGTTTATGCTATTCCTGTGTTGCCTACCAAACTGCATATCGTTTTCCACGAATACTCTGTTAAAGGTGAAATTGAAATAAGGGCATTACACAATTTGGTAAATTTTTACCATAGGCTAATATAACCACAATACATACTATGAAAGTGCCTAAAATGGTACATGAATGGGTTTTAACCTAATTCTTGTACATCTAATATTTTAGGACTGAGTTGGGAGCCTAAGCTTGGCACATTTTATGAGGCAACTGATTTGAGGCAAGGAATGGGTAAAGGTAAGGACTACTATTTCTCATATACTATGTGATTATTTACATGATGTGTGTTACTATGTTTTGTGATATGAACACATGCTAGAGGCACATTACCTAGCTGTGGTCTGGGACCTAGCTAAGGTACACTGGTATTACCTAGCTGTAGTTAAGGACTTGGCTGAGTTACACGTAGGGGTTTCAACTGGATTGTTGGCCCTGAGTTTTGTATGCGCATATAGATTGATGTGAATTTTATTTTACTTGATACGGTGCATTGCATATTTAATTCTCGCATTTATATGGCGATAGTATGTTCTACTAGGATTCCTTATAATCTCACCCCTTTTTTCTAAACAAAAGATCTTAGCGGGTGCTAGCGGCTCAAAAAGCAAGGAAGAAGATATGGGGAAGTGACAGGCACATTTCCCGGAAGAGGACAGTGGCTATATTTAGTCATTATTTTGAATATTTTGGAATAAATTATATATATTACCAAACGCTGTGGGGCATTCCTCAATATAGTCATGTACTAAATATCAGTATTTTGATGCTATTCCTATATTGCCTACCGAACTACACGCAAACACTCTGAAAATTGATAAAGTAAGTTAAGGGTAAGATAATGTTTGAACTGGATGGTTGATAATAATTCGAGTGAAAGTTTTAATGCATGGATAGATGATTTGAGGTTTCTATAATTAGTATGATTGATGGTATTCTAGTTAAGTTGATGACTAAGTGAGCAGAAAGTGAAAGGAATGTTGGTAAGTAGAGGGAAACTTTAGCCCTAAGTGTGTCACCTTCTATGAGATTAATAAAGAACTGTCAATGGGATGTACCATTAACTTTAATGGTGATGACAGGTATGAGATGACCGTAGGAGACACTAAACACAGAGTTTTCATAACAAGTAAGAAATGCACATGTAGGGCTTGGGATTGAACCAGTATCCCTTGCCAACATGCAATTTATGCCTAAGATCATGCTAAAATAGATCCAATCACACAAATTTCTAGATACTACCATAAGGATGCCTACCTGGCTAGTTATAGAAATAAGTTTCAACCAGTGAGGGGTAAAACTTTCTGGAGGTTTGACAGGTTCCAACGTATGGAACCACTACCAGCTTGTACTTTACCTGGTAGACCACCAAAAAAAAGGAAACAGATTGATAAAGCAAGTAGGAGAATGATAGTGGGAAGGGCTCAGCAACTATTACAGCAAGGCCAACAACTTGGTGATTTCCCTCCAGCTCTACCAAAGAAGTTGAGTAAAAGAAGAGGTGTATCAAAATGCACAATTTGTCATAAAGAAGGCCATAACAGAGCCATACGTAAAGATGTGAGTATTTAACTATTTTTTCTTGCATAAATTTAGTTGAAGATATTAATATGACCAATTTCCATTACTTATTGCAACGTCCAGATTCAAATAAGGATGGACTGACCACAAGGAAAAGGACTAGGCAGCCCCAATCCTCTAATGTTAGTTGCACCCCACACTCTCAAACGAGTGCCCAACAATCTCAATTCACTTCAAGACTGCGAGGGGGACAAGCTTTCTATAGGAATTGAACTCAAAAGGGTATAGGGGTCCTAATAAATGAAGACACCAGAAGAACTGTATATCATGTACATCCTATTCACTTATGCATGTAGTATGTGTACATAATTTTTAATGCACTATGAAACTTAATATGTGTTTGCCTTTTGTAGTCTAGCATGAATTCACAAGTTGTCATTAATGAGGGAATTGGAGAAGAGTATATGCAACAACATGCAGATGTTGAAACTAGATTTCCTATCCTTAATGAAAGAGCTATGAGGATGACATCGAGTAACTCTGCTATTTCAAATAGTAATGAGCCTCGACAAATACAATTTCAAAGCGATGAAGGATCTAGACCAACTCCTTCTAACTTGCCATTTACACCACCCAGGCTCATGTGGATAGGACATCAAGCAATGACCACTTCACAGCTTTTGGCACATAAGGAGTCAATTATTACTTCCACTAGTCGAAACAAGGTCTTAGTGAGGAGGGGCAGGGGACAGATGGCATTAGATTGCTTACATTAGTTACATTATTAGCCATGTATTTTGATATTTTGCAATGATGGCCAATTAGGACTTGTATTATGATGCCATCTTTTTACAAACACTAGAATTGTGTAATCTTTTTCCTATAATCTTTGATCACAATCATGCATTTTTCTCTTTTTATTGGCAAGATTTTTGCTTTATGATTTTCTCCACCATTACCTTGATATGATCCCTAAATTTTGCTTCATAACCATTATTAGTAAAATGAAATCAATCTAAATAAGGTTTAGAATGAAAAATGATATAAATCATTATTTGCAAAGATCATCATAGCAGACATAAAATAGAGACAAGTGTTAAATTGATTTTGTTTTTGATAAATCGATTTATCATTGTTGTCACAATATTGTAAATCGATTTGCCTAGTTAGTAAATCCATTTACCACTACTTTGTAAATTGATTTGTCTAGTTAGTAAATCGATTTGCCAACTTTTGTAAATTGATTTACAATAGCTTATAAATCGATTTACTTCATATTTGAAAACTTGGTTGCTCTCGGCCAACTTTTGTAAATCGATTTACAATAGCTTATAAATCGATTTACTTCACATTCGAAAAGTTGGCTCATCTCGGCCAACTTTTGTAAATTGATTTACAATACCTTATAAATCGATTTACTTCATAGTACAAAAATCTTATTGTCATAAGTAAATCGATTTACGTAAGGTATAAATCAACTTACTTCTTGTTTTAATACTGAACCTCGCCACCATGGCGCCTAAGAATTGCAACCTTCCTCTTACTTCTCCTTAACGAAGACACTATGGATGAGTCTCCCATTGCCCCTTCTCTTCCTTCCCTCATTATGGACCCTTCTCACCCCCACACCCCATTAGTGTTTGCTCAATTTAGTGGGGGTCATTCCTCTTTTTCGTTTTTGCCTTAACACAAAAAAAAAGTTAAATCTGTCAAAAAGAAACACAAGGTAAATAATTATTCTACGTGTCAACATCTCCGATGTGGCAAACGGCACATGGGTTCTCTGTCCACTTGGGTTAAAATTGCACTCAATTGAGACTTCCAGGGCGAAATTGTACCCTTACAAACTTTCAAAGCAAAATTGCTCTTTTGGGACAACTTCCAGGGCGAAATTGGATAATAACCCTTCAAAATATTAAAAGATAGAAGGTTAAATTTAAACTTGAAATGTAATGAAGTTATATGCAACTGTCTCAAAATTTAAGGATTTTAATACAGTTTACCCTAAATTTTAAAAGAAAACTTGTAAATAATCACATAATAATAAAAACTACAATTTATTTTTAAGATAAAATCAAATACTAAAGGAATATGTAGTTGTAAAATTTCAAAAACAAAAAACTAGCTTGTATTTGAAGTACAAACAATTTTGAAAATTCTTTGCAAAACGCATAACTGGACGGATTTGACTTCTCTCTATTTCTTTTTCCATCCTCTCCCATCTTTACCCTAAGACTACAATAGTTTTGGGGTAAACAATGTCAGGAGAGTTTTTTTTTTTTAAAAAAAAAGAGCATAGAGTACTTTGAAATATTTCTTTTAGTAACATTCAGTATCTTAATTTAATTTTTATTACACTAAGCACCTTAAAATATTTTTTTTACCGATACTCATTATCTATTGCAATTTGAAAAATAGTTCAGAGTGCTAGAGCTAGATAATGGATGTCACAAAAAATATTTTAGAGTGTTGAGTGTACTAAAAATTAATTTAGGATCTACTGAAAATTATTTCAGGGTGATGGATTTTTTAATTAAAAACAAGTGTTCCCCCTTACTTTCTTACCCCCAAAACTACGTAGTTTTGAGGTAAATGATGGGAAGTAGTAGACAGAAAAAGTGGACTTGTAGATCTCACACATATATCTTTAAATCACACTAGTACTTATGAAATGTAATATTTAATAAAATAAGTAAAAATGATAATTTATCTTTTAATGTGGTTAGATTGGTAGTTAGTTTTATCTTTTTTTCTTAATAGTCTCCCAATAAGGCTTAAGTCCTTTGAGGATTTTAATAAACCAAGTTTAATTCCATGTATGTTGGACAATATTGTACAACGGACCTTATTCTAGTTTTATAATTATTATTATAATGCTATATCAATTATTAAAGAACCAGATTGGACTAGATGGTGCAACCGGTCAGATTTATTATCGGCTTGGTTTGAATTAGGAAACTGTGAGGAAGTAAATTAATCTAAATATATTAGAATCAATTAGCATCACACATAATCAAGAATTATTATTACAATTAGGAAATCAATTATCTTAATGAGCCATTAAGTTTGAGGCTCATCTCTTGTGTATAAACACCCCTCTTGTATACAAGAATAAATAAGGAATTAAGAATACATTTTTCCTTTATCTCTCTCTCTCTCTTTATGGCTTTACATGGTATCAGAGCCTTCAATGTTTACATTTCCTTCATATTTTTTTCCTTCCTTCTGCCATCTTTTGCTTACACAGTGAGAGAGAGGTTGTGCACTGTTCCGTCGAGGTCCTTCTTTCTTAACATGCACTCCCTAACAGTGATCTCCACCCTCCGATCGACCCTTCCCTGGTGATCCGATCTTGTTCTAATGGTGTGTGGAACACACACACACTTTATAGACGGTTTTCTCTTCTTGGCGCATGTGCAACTCTTTTCTAGTCGTCCTTGGTTCTCTGATGTCAAGCCCTCATTCCCAGCGTTTGTAGGCCGGATTTTGCTTCGAAGGTTGCGTTGTGAGACTTGGTTCAATTGTTTCTCTTATTTCAGCATTATTGATACTCTATTTTCTTACCTCCTTTTGTTGAGCATTATTCTTTTTTTGGCATCTGTTTGGTTTGTGGCTAGTTTATCCTTGAATCTGGTAGTTGTTTGGCTTATTATTGCCTCTTGGTTTGTCTCTGGAGCTTCTTTCTCATGCTAGTCATTTGGCCTTATGGTTTACTTCCAATTATTAGCTATTGCGTGGCTGCTTCTTTAGTTTCTCTTCATGGCTGATTCTAAGTCTAGTTTTCCTATTAAGATGTTTCAATTTTTAATAAAATTACTGATCATAAGTTGAACTGGACGAACTATTCAAACTGGAGCAAAATTGTCCGCATGTACTTACTGAGTATTGAAAAGGAGGGTAATTTAACTGACGCTCCTCTGAAGGACGATCCTAAGTTGGCTTGGGCCAGAGGTGTGCACGGTTATTCTTATAAATTCAGAATTCCATTGAGAGTGGCATCCTCCCCTGTGCAAGTCATTGTAACACTGTTAAAAAAATTATGGACTATCTGGAGTTTCAGAATTCTGGGAAAGGGAACATTACTCCTATTTATGAAGTCTGTAAAGGTTTCTATCTTTCTAAACAGTAAGGCCACCCTCGAAGAATTTCTTCATGAATTTTAAATGAATGTATGAGGAAATGAGGAAGTTAATGCCACCTACAACTGACCTTCATGCACAAGTGGATAATATGGAAAAATAGGTGATTATCACCTTCCTTACTGCTCTTGATCTGGCTTATGAGACAGTTTGATCTCAGATATTGTCTAGCTTTAAGCTTCCTTCGCTTCAGGATGTGTACTCTCATGTGTCGTGTGTAAATTTTCTGTCTCAATTGGCTTCTAATCCTAAAGCTACTGCTTTAGCTGGCCATGGTCCTACTAATAATAGGCACTAGAACTTCTCAAGTTAAGGAACTGGTACACCGACTCCTGTTGCTATTGATAGTAGGAACCAAAGCCTTCCTAGTGCTAGTGGGATTGTCTGCTTCTATTGTCAGGAATCTGGTCATACCAAATGTTATAGTCGTAAGTTGTAAAATAAGTTGCAGCATAATAGTTCTTCTCATATGGCCCAATCCTCCGATAGCCCTGATAATGCTCCATCAAAACAAACTACTCTTGCAACAAGTAACTACGATTCATGCCTTGCTATTTCTTCCTCTAAGTAGATCATCAATTCTGATGCCACTAATTATATGACGGGTAATCATCATTTATTCTCTATGTATGCACCTTATGTCAGCTCCTCTTCGATAATAATTGCCAATGGTTCTTACTCCCATGTTCTTAGATCTAGCACTATTACACCCACCCCATCTGTTTCACTCTTATTTGTTCTTAATGTTCCTAACCTTGCTTTTAACCTTTTGTCTCTTAGCAATCTTACCCGCCAATTAAATTATTTTATCTTACTTTTCCCTGACCATCATTTGTTCTTAATGTTCCTGACCTTGCTTTTGTTTCCTATAACCACCTCTCTCCTTTATCCTATTCTTTCATAGCTTCCTTAGACTCTATCACCATTCCTACTACTCTCCACTAAGCCTTAGCCCATCCTGGTTGGTGTATTGCTATGGAAGAAGAAATAATGGATCTTGATAAGGTAGGTACCTAGACTCTCATTAATTTACCTCCTGGTAAGAAGGCTATTGGATGCAAGTGGGTGTTCATGGTCAAAACAAAGGCTGATGGCACATTGGAACACTTGAAAGCTTGGCTGGTAGCTAATGGATATGCTTAGACCTTCAACAGTTGGATATTAAAAATGCTTTCTTAAATGGTGATTTTCTTAAGGAGGTTTACATGGAGCAACCACCTGGCTTTATTGCTTAAGGAAAACGTGGGAAGGTATGTCATCTTCAGAAGTCTTTATATAGTTTGAAGCTGAGTCCTCATGCTTGGTTTGACAGGTTTAGCATAGTGGTTAAGAAATTTGATCTGAATCAGAGTAAGTGTGACCATTTTGTGTTTTATCAGAAGATAGTTGCTGGTATGATCTTGTTAGTGGATATGTTGATGACATTGTTATTACAGGGAGTAATACATCAGTAATCTCATTACTAAAGGCCTTCTTGAATTCTCATTTCCAAAAAAAGGATTTGGGTTAGTTAAAATACTTTCTTGGGTCTGAGGTTATAAGAAGCAAGAAAGACATCCTCTTAACACAGAGGAAATATATTCTAGATCTGCCAAAAGAAACCAGGAAACTTGGGGCAGCACCAAGTAGCTTTCCCATGATTTCTAATCCTATTTTGGATATTGAAGACTATCTACCATTTGATAAGCTAGCTGAGGATGTAAGAAAAAGGGTTGATCCTGAGCAGATCAAGTTGTTTGCCTATCTTGAGAGATACTGTAGATTGATCTCGAAATTGGACTGTCTCACGATGACTTACCTCGATATAACCTTTCTAGTAAGTGTTCTTAGCCAATTCATGATAGCACCGACTGTTGCTTAGTGGGAAGCTTTGGAGCATGTCTTACATTACTTGAAAGGCTTACCTGGTTGTGGTATACTCTATGAAAATCATGGTCAGACTGAGATTGAATGTTTTGTGATACAGATCATGCGGGGTCAAAGGCTACCAGAAGATCCACCACAAGATACTGCGTGCTTGTGGGAGGAAATTTAGTATCCTGGAGGAGCAAGAAGTAGAAGGTGGTTTCACGATCTAGTGCAAAAGTTAAGTATAAAGCCATGGCTCAGTTAGTATAGGGAATTGTGTGGATTCACCAGTTAAAAAAGGAGGTTAGTTTTACCACGTCATTGCCTACGAAACTGTGATGTGATAACAAAGCTGATATGCACATAGCCTCTAATTCCATGTTTCATGAAAGAACTAAACACATTGAGATTGACTATTACTTTGTACGTGATAAAATCAAGGAGAACTTCATTTCTATAGGACATGTAAGGTCTAGCAACCAATTAGGTGATTTGTTGACAAAGCCCTGAATGAAACTTATGTTGATTATCTTTGTAATAATTTGGGTATGATTAACATCTATGCTCCAACTTGAGGGGGAGTGTTAGGAAGTAAATTAATGTAAATATATTAAAATCAATTAGTATCAATCATAATCAAGAATTATGATTACAATTAGGAAATCAATCATCATAATGAACCATTAAGTCTGAGGCTCCTCTCTTGTGTATAAATACCCCTCTTGTATACATGAATAAGCAAGGAAGCAAGAATACATTTTTCCTCTATCTCCCTCTCTCTCTTTGGCTTTACAAAAATCAATTTTATAATTAAGTCAGATTGGATTCGAGTTGAGATGCACACCATTGAGGTGAGACCTGAAATTAGATTGGCAATCGAAACGATTTTTAGAAAACTCTATGGGCTTTGGGCACGTTAGAACATCCCTTAGGTTATACTACTTGACTAGGACGAGATCCTCATAGAAGGGGTTTTTCTTCTATTTTAACTGCCTAGTAACTTTCAAGTTGGATTTTGCCACTTGATATTTAAAACAAAAAATAAAAAAGGATGAAAAAAATAAAAACCATATAAGAAAATTGACCACCTCAAAGCCCAATATATTTTTAAACCATTTGTAGTAATGTAATGTTATTTCATTTAAAATTTTATATAATGTGGTATTATTATGTTGGCAATAGAACTTATTGTCATGGTTCTGAAGACCAAAATAGACCGGCCGGTCTAAGCCGGAAACTGGCCAACTGGTGGTATGAATGGTCTGGTAATTGACCCCGGTTCAACTGGTTTTCATGCGGTTTGATTGAATTTCTCA
Organism: Inga leiocalycina; assembly: GCA_963242795.1. Lineage (NCBI taxonomy): Eukaryota > Viridiplantae > Streptophyta > Magnoliopsida > Fabales > Fabaceae > Inga > Inga leiocalycina. The sequence continues at coordinate 65,099,747 of OY725320.1, forward strand.
CGCTTTGTGTCACGCCCTTATTTTAATTTCACATTTACCAGAGTATTCACGGAAAATGATATGTGGTTCGGTAGGCAACATAGGAATAGTATAACTATACTGATAATATGTACATGATTACATAAATTCCCCATAGGGGTTTGTACATGATACTTACGATTAAGGTATCCGCATAAGGCTACTAGGGTGTCTAAACTCATCCCAGTGAAGCAGAGACTTCTTCCCGTCTTCGTTCTACTACTGTAATCCCCTCGTACGGTACTCTGCATTGTTGTTTACATATCTTCTGTCGTCTCCTGTCTAAATTGTTGGTAGGGGAGGGTGAGATTCGAGAGAATCTCAGTAGGAAACAGATACCATAATGCATGCATGATTGATACTATGTGTATGACATGTTAGCTTTATCTAGATGTATGCCCCATAATGATATTTCTGCATGCTCAATGTTTCATACAACAAGATTATGGCCACAGCGAAAACATAACATAGCTTCATTTATTCAAATATGCTCTACACAATCAAGTAAAGCAATCACATGCATCATTACACATGCAAAGATATCAAATACATGCAAGTAAGGTAAGTCCCATACCTTAACCCTTTTCCGCCTCGAACGTGTGCCTCATAAAGCATGCCAACAGCTCGACCTCCATATTCCATCCTACAATGTCAAATATACTATTTAGATACTTCCATAGTGTTTCTGGGGGTTATATGAGTTTATCTTGAAAAATTACTAAAATACCCCCGGGGACCCAGCCCCATCATACCCGGTCCGGCTGTACTTTTCTCGAAATTCTAACCTAGGCTATCCTGACATATTTTCACCCAAGGAATCTATTTCCGGACTTAGAATTACCAAATTCATTGCCAAAAGATGAAATTGCCCTTGGCAGCCCTTATTTCAGTGTTTTAGGGGCATTTCGTAATTATGCTTTCTCGGCCTTTTCCGAAAAAGTGCCTAACTGTAACCCCACCTAATTTTCGTTCCTGAACTCAATGGAAACATCAAATCATTGAAAATCCAAATCTAATACCCATTTACAGTGATGGCCGAAATATATGGGTTTTAAGAGGAAAATCGGGGTTTTTCGGTTTCGGCTCCGTAAACACTTTCCTTTCTACTCCTAACCACTTTATTAACCATTACATTAGGTTACAACTAACATTAAGACCAAATTTGGGCAGCATAACCCCTAGGAAACTCAATTTCCAAACTTTAAAACCAATGGCAATCCGGCAAAATTTCACCGATTAAATTGCCCACAACAGCCAGAATAAGCTATATACGAAAGTTTGGAAGTTACCTTTTACTTCCTTTTGCCTTTTCCAATAATGGCTGCAAAACCCTAACTCTCAACACATATTTGAGCTGCTAAATTTGTGAAAGACCAAGAAGAGTAGCTTAGGAGTAGAGTTATACGAGTTAGGAGCTAAATCGTCGGAGGAATCGGCTTACCTTGAGAGTTTTCTTCTCCTTTCTCTCTCTACAGTTCCACACCTTCTCTCTCTATATGCAGCTGTGTAGAACGTCAGAAATGAGCTTTGGGAGGAAGATGATGACTTTTTATTTTAATATCTAATATCATATTTCATTTATTTGATAATTTCCCAATTTTCGGATTTTTACAAAATTCTAGCAGATTTCTGCCCAAATTTTGAAAAATCATAACTAATTCTAGAAAAATCTAAATGATGTGATTCCAAAGCCTATAGAACCCTTATTGAGTCTAGTTTCAAGAAAAAATATAGACTTTTGCTTTTTGGAATCAAAAAATTCCCAGAATTTCAATCTTTGCATATTGTTCCAGAAATTTCACAATTTTTTTGTGCTGACTTCAAAAATTCATATCTTTTTGTGTATAGCTCTAATTGAGTCATATGACATATCAAATCAAAGCTTAGGATGTCTACTTTCATCTTGTAAAATTTCATAATTTTGTATCATCATTTAGTCATTAAAAATCATATGACAAGCTCACTACCTCATAGGCGATTTCACCGAAAATGTAATTATATTCTCCAAAATTCACCATTTTACTTTCTTAATACCCCAAAGATATTAGAAACATTAGAGAATATATTTGAGACACCTGCTAGACCGGGGCTTAGCAGTCCGCTTAATTTAGGCTTATTCTCAAGCCTCCAATCCCAAAATTCAGGGTATTACACTTTGACTGGTTTTTTTTTAATATTTTATTCATAATTTCATATAAATAACTCTAAAATCTTTCCTTTCTCACCAGTCTAGCCCAAATGTGACTCTGATCTGACCCACTAACCCTTGACTCAATATCCCGACCGGTTTAGTGGCCGGTCCGAGTTTCAAAACCTTGCTTATTATGAATTTATTTCTTATATATTTTTATATATCCATATAATTAATATTGATTAAACGTTGTTTAATTATTATGTTATTGTTTGGGAAAATTCCTTTAAAATACAAACAAAAATGTGAAAGGATAAAATGGTGCTGTGAATTGTTAAAATCCCAAATTAGAACATCAATAGAAATATGAGATTTGAAATTGTGATAAAAAGATGAAAATTCCCTAAGTTAAGTTAAAAAGAAAAAAGAAACCAGATGCCCAAAATCATGTTGCATTTTGAAGGGTTGGTTGGCTGAAGGAAGAGTAACTGAAAAAGGGATGAAAAACCTAAGAGTGGAAGGGGGCAAAGGGCTAGTTGGCGCAGGGAAGACTTGGAAGGGTAGGACGGTTTGGGCCAGCAAATAAGAGGAAGGGAAAGGTGGGTTCCTGGCTGAGTAAAAAGTGAAGGCCGGTTTCTTGGCTGAGAGAAAAAGAGGGGCTCGACGGTGTTTGGAGTTGGAAGGTGGTTGATGGTGGTGGGTGGTTCTTGGCCCAGAGAAGAGGAGGAAGGGAACAACGGTTTCTTCAACTGAGCTTCTTAGATGTTATATGGGAAAATTCTGAAGTTAAGAAGTTGGGGGGCGAATAACAACTCCTCAACCTATAATAACAATACCCTATTTTATATTAACGAGTTAACTTTCTTGGTCACAACTTCCTATCTAACAATCCAAAACATGCTTAGGGAAAATTCTGAAGTTAACAAGTTGGGGGGCAAATAATAATGCCTTTGTCTATAATAACTACACCATATTTTATATTAACGACTTGACTTTCTTAGTTCACAACTTCCTATCTGACAATCCAAAACATGCCAGGGAAAAATTTGAAGTTAACAAGTTGGGGGGTGAATAACAACACCTCTTTCTATAATAACAACATCATATTTTACATTAATGGCTTGATTTTCTTGGTTCACAACTTTCTATCTAACAATCAAAACATGGCCATGGAAAAGTTTGAAGTTAACAAGTTGGGGGGCCGAATAACAACAACTTTGTCTATAATTAATAACAATACTATATTTTACATTAACAACTTAACTTTCTTGATTCACAACTTCCTATCTAACAATCTAAAACATACGCAGGGAAAATTCTGAAATTTACAAGTTGAGGGGCCAATAACAACACGTCTCTATATTAATAACAATATTTTCACATTAACGACTTCACTTTCTTCTTCCACAACTTCCTATATTCATCATATGTTGTTGAATGACAATATGCACAATTATATCCACCAATAACCTGAAACCGAAAAATGTGTGATAGTGACTCTTTTACACAATGACATATTTAATGATAGGGAACACTAACATTGAACTACTGCATAATATTTCCTTATCACTAACAATGCAGTACATAAGACATTGTGAATATATTACTTACAAAATGAATTAGCCACATTACACCTACCCATCTCTTAAAAAATTATGAGTGGGTTGACAGTAACTTCACAACAGCATGAACATTACTTTCAAAAGTATAAGTGCAAAAGATTGTAGGTCATTCTTGTTGGGATTGGCTAGCACAATAGAAAATTTTAAAATTCTACCAATCCCAATTACGGATCTATCAACAGCATTTAAATCGAGTTAGAAAGATTAGTACCATTTACATTTTATCTTTTTCGATCTCTAGGAGCCAACACCTCATATCTGCTCCCTCTATTAGTATCCACACGAATGCTTCTCTAACACAGACTGTGTGCTAGCACCTCCAATGTCTCCTAGAGTTTCCTTGCGGCTCTTAATTCTCATCCATACAAGAGTCCTTCTGCCCTATCGTTTTATAACCCATGAGGGCTATATTAGAATTTCAAAATTAATCTTAATTAATTTTGAAATTAATTAACACTTAATTATCTTGATGAGCTTAATTAAATAGATTCGGTTTAATTAAATCTGTCCAACAATTTTAATTTAACCTATTTATTTAATCCGAATAAAAGAGCCAATAGATTTAATTTATCTTTATAAATTAAATCTGAGATATTATATCTCTATCATGTTAGTTATTAAATTTAATTTATCTAATAAAACTAAATTTAAAACTAACACAAAGTAATAATATAATCATATATATATAATATTATTAATTTTATTTTTCAAGAATTTTATATTATATATACATATATATAAATATAAAATTCATCCACTTTAGATTAAATATTGTATTCATTGAATCTTAGACACATCTTAGATTCAATGAACCTGGACATTATAGCTCATGTTGGGCCATTCTTGTGTGCAACCCTATAGGCCCATACGAAGTTGGCAGTGGGCCAATAACTATGCTAACCTACAAGTCGCAAACGGCCTCTAGCAAGACCAACTTCATGGCATCTTGCATAGTGGTACATATTCTTGTTCTGGAATTATGATTCATGCCTACTGGTTCTTGGCCTTCCATCAAGTTGGTTGGTCCTAGGTCATTTTGCATGTCATTTAAAGATGATGACCCTTCATTACAGGCCATTTTGCATGCTACCGGCAAAAAAAAAAAATACACCACTCATCATAATGTCAGTTCAGTAAGCTTGTGACATAATGTTTATTAAACCAAGTAACTTCCTATATCATCACTCAACACCTACTATTAACAATAATGCTATATATTTTAATATCTCCATCTTCACTATTAACAACACCCCCATATTATAACCCTGCATCTACTATTAACAGCAACACAATATATTTTAACATCCCCATCTTCACTAATAACAACACCCCCTATATCAGCATCGTGCATCTACTATTAACAGCAACACAATAACTTGTCACTTCTCCATCTTCACTAATAACAACACCCTTCCATAACTTTACTATCGGTGGCCAAAATTTATACCAACGCAAGATCCATCAGCGTTAAACACTTAATCAGTCGCCAACAACAAAAAAGGGACAATCTTCAACAACAATGTAACCAAAGGCAATAAAATCGATCAAACAACCATGAATATTCTCGCATTACCTTAGCTGATACATTCCTCTTTGGTTCTACATTATGACTGTTTGTTTATTTCTTTTCTAAAGCGATGGAAAAAATTAAGGCCTTCTTTGTTTGTGTTTCCATTTTTTCAAAAGCAGTTTTATAAAATTAGTTTTTAAAATAATTTTTAAAAAATAAAAAATATGTTTTGATAATTTTTCTCAAAAGTACATTTGAAAATAAAAAAAATATAATAATTGTGAGAGTTCCATTATCCCCAAATTTAATGGGTTCAGTGTCCCAGTACAACATTATTTATTATTGCAATCTTAAAACAAACAAATTTTCTTATAGCTTGTTTGGTTTTAATTCCATAGGAGAAGATTACATGCAATCCTAATGAAATAGAGTGATTACGACATTTGATTTGGTTTATAAAATGTAAAGAGGATAACATTTTATAATCATAATTACATTATTTGATATAATCAGGATTATATTATTGGGAGTGATGCAGGCATTTTATAATCATGTGAAAAAGACATTATTATTATTATTATTATAATTTTTTGAATTGGCCAAAGTGTCCACCCATAAACCCTATTAAATATTAAAAAAATACCACCATTTATTATTGAAAAATTAAATAATAATATAGAATTTTTTTTAAAAAAATAGTCATCAAAAAATAAAAATATATATATATTTTAAAATTAAAAAATATTAAAATATTCCATTAGATATTATTCGTGCACTTAAATATTAGTAAAAAATTACCATAAACATAGTGTGTCCATTACATAGTATTGGCACCATTAAATATTACAAATTTACCATGAATCTGCTGTATACACTGCACAAAATGAAGTATATTTTTTTTTATAAATAATAAAGTTTGTTTGAGTTTTTATGTTATATATCAAATAAAAATATCATAAATTTATTTATTTTCAAACATTAGAATAATTAAATCAAATAAATAATATAACTTATTATCATTTATATACGGAAATTAATATGTTGATGCCATTACAAATACACGTTAAAAATTAAGATATAAAAATTATAATTCTTGCTATATAGGTGGACAGGGTTATAATATATATTTGGGGAAAAATATACACTTTAGTACATTTTACATATATATGTAAACAGTGATAATTTTATCTCTTACTTTATTATTCTCATCAATTCTTATGTTCAATGTAATTTAATGAAACATTTTTATATATATGCATCACCTTTCCTCAATAACAAACTAAATAAATTCATATAATTATTATTACATCATATTTCATTACATTCACTCCGATTTTGTGAATCAAACAAGTCATTAGGGTTTGTTTGGTTTGACAGGAGGGTAGGGAATGGAAAGGATTTTACTCCCATTCCCAATTAATTGGCATCTTAAAATTTGTAGGTGGGGAAATTTTCTAAAATTTTCACTCCCCTCCCCTCCCCTCTAAAACTGAGAAGATTTGAAGGGGAGAAATAATATTTTGGTTTGTTCTCACTAATATGCCTAAGATTTGGAGGGGAGAAATAATATTTTGGTTTGTTCTCACTAATATGCCTATGATATTTTTTTTAATATTCCCACACTGGCCTTTTCACTTTCTTTTTTCTTTCTCAGTGCCTCATCGTCGCACCCCCTCGTCTCAGAACTTCTGAGCCGTCGTCATGGGTTCATGGTCTAAACTATCAAGTGATGCCACCGGATAAAGTTATAGAAATGGCCTCAAGAACTTATAAATAAGTACCCTACAAAAGTTAATACTAATTAAATTCCAAAACATTTCAAAATATTATTTTAACAACTTACTTTGACCGGTTACCGTGTGACTAACTACTTTGTTGGTGGCACCAATTAATTAAAAAAAATATTATTATTTTTAATAATATTTTATTAAAATATTAAGGGAAAATTAATCACTAAGTCCTTAAAATTTTAACTCAGTTGTAACTCAATACTCCAAGCTTATACCATTTAATGTATACATCTCTCAAAGTTAAATATCAATGTTATTTAGAAATCTACACACACAATTTACAAGTCAACTTTTGAAATTTACAAATCCTCTAAAAATTTACAACATAACTAGTGTATTTGTTATTTATAAGTTCATGCGTGATAATTTATAAGTCTTCTTCCACAATTTTTAGGTGCCCCTTTAAAACTTTATAGCTCAGGTTGTGCGTCCAAGTTTTATAAGTGAATAATTTTCACACTAGCTAAGTTGTAAATTAAAATAGTTTAATAAATTATAAGTTTTCTCCTTCAAAAATTGTAAATTCAATTGGTGTGTGTATTCAACATTTTAAAAGTAAATGTGTTTTTCACATTAGTTAGCTAGAAAGTAAACTAGTGTGATAATTTTCAAGTCTTTCTCCAAAATTTACAAACCCTCCTTAAGAAATTTACAGTTAATGTACATTCATTTATGAATTACAGATGCACTAGTTAAGTTGTAAGTTTCTGAAGGATTTGTATATCTTAAAAGCTGACTTGTAAGTTGTGTATAAAGATCTGTAAAAAAATAATATTTAAATTATTAAATATTAAGTATTAATATTTTACTGATAATATTATTAAAAAAAATATAATATTTTTGAATTACTTACCAATTTTGTTCCCAACAATGGTAATTCGATAATTACCAAGTAGCTTGTGAAAGTGGCTGGTTAAAATGGCATTTTAATCCTTAAGAAATAACACTATTTCCTTGGCATTTATTTGTAATTTTTTATAATGTACTTATTTGTAATTTTCTAAGTTATTTTTCCATAATTTTATCAGTTAATTAACGATCAAAATAATTAATTTTTAATGAAGAAACAACATTACCCTTTTTAAAATGCTCCAAAAGCGATATTACACTTTGGAAAAAAACAAAGAGTGATATTGCACCACTTGATAGTTTAGGTCACCCAATGCCGCACAATGAATAGTTCAAGAACAAAACTACACTTAAAAAAATAAAGTAGACATACAATTAAAATAGTGTTATTTTTGGTTTGTTTGGTGGTATAACTTATTATCAACAAGTTGTCGATTGAGGTGGTAAGAGGCCTCACCTCATAAAGAGAAAAATGTAAAAGCAACGTATTTATTGAGAAATGTGAGAATTCTTTACCCTCTAAGCCTTAAAGAGGAAACCCTTAACCAAATAAAAAAAAAAAGTGCCTATCTTGCTGGAGATTTTTCATTTTATAAAAAGTACTCATTATCATAAAGTATAAACAGCGCAAGTTATCTTCTGTGCAATGCACTAGAGGGAAAGAAAAGTACGTGGATTGTGACAAAATTAGCGAGGTAGGGTGAGTGGATGGTGGGAAAAGATTATCAACAAAAATGATAAAAGAGACAAGAATGAAAGCCGAAGTTAAATCTCATAAAATATTTGAACAAAAAAAAAATCTCATAAAATAGAAGGTTCTTCAGCCATTGGGCTAAACTATCATGTTGTTGTTGGCCAAAAAAAAAAACGTATCATGTTGTCGGAGGAGGGTACCTTTATGTTTTGTTTGGTCTTAATCGTTTTTTATTGCTTTAAGGACGATATTAAATTAGATTGTGTGCCCTTCAGTTATTGGAACACTTAATTAAGATGTGACTGTACTTTTTGGGGTTGGTGAGGAGGTTGTGATTGTAGGTAGAGAGTACCTTTAACCCCTACCAGAAGGGGGTATTAATTATTTGTTTTTTCAGCCACATTTTATTTTATTGAAGTAGAAACACGGGCAAAATATCTTTCAATTAGTCTATCAAAAGTGGGGAAAACTATCTTTTAGGGTCTATTTGGTAAAGCGGTGCATATGGGTTACTGCACGTTTGGTATAAAAAATCCCATTAGAGGAAATGCATCCATTTGGTAAAACTTCGACAATCACTGCACTTTTTCCTTTACCGTAGCTTTTTTTTTTAAACCCCACCGGCAGCTTTTTTCGCCACAGCATTTCTGTTCTCTCTCTTCCATCAATGTTGCGATCAGACCATAATATATATATATATATATATATATATGTGTGTGTGTGGAGTGACCATCGCATTCCACGAGCTTGACCCAGCTGAAGAGGAGAGCTTGGTGGCAGAGCTGCGAAGACAGAGAGAGCCAGAGGAGACAGAGTTCGACGGCTGTGTCGCTGCTCACAGGTAAGGGTGGTTCACCGGTGGGTGGTGGTTGATCCAGCTTGAAGATTTTCCGCTGGTGCATGTTCGAGCAATGCTTTGTTTCATTGGTTCGAGTGTTCCAAGGAAGAAGAAGAACCTTTGGTCAAATTAGGATTTGACCAAGGACCTCCTTGCAACCTTCAAAAGTTTTTAAGGAGGGATTAAATTGACACTTGTTGAAATATTTGTAGGGTAGACTGTAATTTATGAAACATTTGGGTCATTGTCTGTGATTTCGTCGATCCCTTTTCTTCGTTCACTTATAATTTTCATAAATTCTGAGGTACTTTGATGTAATTTTCTCTAGTCCTCAAATTAGTGCTTAATCATGTAATAATGTCCCAAAAAAATGCATTAATCTGACTTATTGTATTTTATCAAATTTTAATTTTAATTTAATTTAATTTTTCACTTTAGTTATCACAATATATACAAATAATATATATATATATATATATATGATTCATGTCCTTTTCAGTCATTTTCCATCTAAACGGGCTTTTTAAACTCTAATTCAAACAGGTTCAATGTTAGAAAAAAAGTCACTTCTGCTACCACTAATCCAAAAACAAATCACATTTACAATCTGACTTTTTTTCCTATCTTATTTTTTCAAAAGTCATATGGTTAAAAAAATCACTTCTTCACCACTAATCCAAACAGGCACTTAACCATTCCAAGTAGTTATACGATATTTGTCGGTCACAAATGGAAATGCAAAATGACTTCTGGCCACAAAAAAGTGCAAAAATGACCTCTCCTTGTACTCCCTCTCAGCTATAAATGTAGAAGCTAGATGAGAAACTTATTTTGGTCCTAAGGATGTTTTAAAAAGCAACTGGGATATTTTTAAAAAAAAAATAGAGGAAAGATTTGTAATAGATATTGAATGATTTTTTTTGGGATGATGACAATAGTCATAAAACAGATTCAAAATTAAAATATTTTCTTCCATTCTGAATGTAAGAGAAAACTTATTGTCAAATATTAAGAAAATAGTTAAATTAGTTATTTATAAAAAAATATATATTAGTTTTTCTAGAATACCCTTATAATCATTTGCATTTAGAACTATCCCATGGATAGAAAATCTATTTACAAATACAATAATAACCTTTTTTTTTGCCAGATATACAATAATGTAATTAATAGGAGATGTTTTGACAAAAATTATAAATTTAAAAGATGAAATAGATTGAAATATTACATTTATAGATTTTCATAGGGCACTAGAGCGTAGTGGCATGGTTCGAAGATTGGAGTAGTTTTTTTTTATTTTATCTTGATCCATACGCAGATGCCTTCATGGTGGTTTTCATCTTCCTTGATGTATTTGAGGAGGCAGTATTGGTTTATACTTGGTAAATTGTGTGTCTGGCCTCTATGTTCCATGCTTTTTTTTTTTTTTTTGGTTTTTCTTGTAGTTTTTTTCATGCTTGTTGAATTTTTTATTTTTCATTCTTTTTTCGTTTATTGCTTTATATGTTTGGGATTTACATTTGTTTGTTTCGAAAGGTTCGCTGTTGAAGCATCTTCGATCTTTGCATCATTTTACTTAGCTAGTAATTGATCTGACGCTTAATATAAAATTTAATTGATTTTTTTTAGAGACTAATAAAATTAAATAATTTATTTTAAAATATTTATATTTATTATTTTTTCACAAGCTATTTTTTTTTTATAAAGACTAAATTTCATTAAAATATCAAATGATGTTACATATTAATACTCTACAGCTAAAAAAGGACATGAATGCAGATAAGCAAGAATAAAAGAGCTAATTTTTTCATAAACAAATTTTCTTAACTTATAAATTGATATATAATCTAGAAAAAAGTTTATATAAAGTTACTTGAATTAATAAAATTTAAAACCCGTTTAGTAAATTTAACAAATCCTAAATTAGGTCATAAACTCAATTTAAAATTTTAGAATGTGGGTAAAATGACTTTACTACCCTCCTCTCTCTCTTCTTTGGTCTCTAGATATTTTGCCTTTCATTCTTTATTACTATTGCTCTCTTTCCCTTCTAGAATCCGCATTTCCTGCTCATCTAAAAGATGAGCAGGTAATGCTCATCCTCAAATAAAGGTTTTTTTAAAAAAAGAAATATTTCATACACTAAAAATTAATTAATTTAAGATATTGGGTGTTAAAAAAATATTTTCAAATAGTGGTTGCTATTAGAAAAATATTTTAGGATGCTGGTGTTGCAAGAAAAATATTTCAAAATATAAGATTAGAAATTAATTAATTTGAGATACCGGATAACAAAAATATTTCAGAGTGTAGGATACAATTTAATTCAAATAAAAAAAAAAGATTCCTATCCTGAAATTAGGGAGATGAGCATGCCGTGCTCATCTTTCCTGTTCTTTTGGATGATTACGGCATGAGGACCCCTCTCTCCAATAAGGCAATAACACCGTCGCCTCTATTCTCTCTCCCACAACAACACCAGCTCCCTCCTCCACTTATTTTATATTTCTTCTTCGCGCGTGTCTTTTTCCCCCTTAAAATGCCTTCCTTTGATTCTTTTGAAAAAAAGGTTCACACAGCAATCACGTTTTAACATTAAAAAGATTTCAGACAAATTAAGAATAAATTAATCATTAAAAATTATAGTATTAAACTATTTTAAAATTTTAATTTATATATATATATATATAATCTCATTATTATTTTAAAAAGACTTTTAAATGACAAATAATAAGTTATAAATTATAAATCATAAATGAATAAAATTATCTTAGAGGTAGGTCCTGACTCCGCTTAGTTAGTTGCTGGAAAAAACGAGTTTTCCCACAGCGGATGCTGTTAAACTAAACAGTTTTTCATTTTTACTCTATTCATTTGTAAACAATATAATCACATATTTAAGTTTATAACTGAATAAACTCAATAAGCTTAATTTGAACGCATATATATATTGCTTAATTTGTTATTTTTTTTTAAATTATGAGATGAGTGAAACAAGAAAAGTGAGGAGGACATTTAATTTATAATTTGTGCAAATAGAAAATGATTGAATCAGCATTGTGAATCGATGCAAAAGTTGCAGTAGGGATACGGATGCAGTTGCAGGTGTAGTATTAGCTAAAGAAGCCCTGAGTTTTGCTGAAGGTACCAGCTTTTGTGCTTGATGCTCTCCGGTCAGATGTAGGAGACTAGTCATAGACGTATTTCTCTATTTCTTTTAATTTACTCCATAAAAAAAAAAACGTAACACGGTTGAGGTTGCTGTGCGAGAGAGAATGGAGTTGAGGTTGTTGTGTGGCAGAGAACACCATACAGAAAGAGAATAGAAGGGGAATATCCAGAGATAAGAGAAGAGAAAGAGGATGGCATAAAAGTCATTTTATCCTCATTTTAATATCTTAAATTGAGTCTATAACTTAATTAAAGATGTATTGAATTTACCAATCTGATTTTAAAATACAATAATTCAAGAGTCTTTATATGAGATTTTTCCTATAATCTAACGATACATAGCATATATTATAATTAAATAACTTATTTAGTTTCTTTAATCTTTTTAAGAATATCAACTGAGTTTTATATTAAGTGGCAGAAGGGGTGATAAAATTGTATTTATTTTAAAAAGAAGATATAAAAAATATCGTTATTTAAAATTAAAACACTCGCTTGAGTTACTTCTATATCAAATTACAAGATATAACCATATAAGCATGTATGTTTGAATAAAAATATTCATATATTTAATATTTATATACTAATTAATTTAATGATGTAAAAATTATCTGTTTTTTTAAAATGAAAAATAGTATACCTCAAACAATCATGTCAATAAGAGTCATAGAGCACATGAATATCAGGGCCCCGAAACTTTGGATCAATTAAATAAGTGGAGCCATGGGCCATCTGCTTTTTTATTAATTATGAATATACTTATTTATTAATTTATATTATTATTAATCTTGAATGAATGTGATAAAAATGCATTGGATGCATAGTGTCTCACATCTCACTCACATGCAATTCATGTGGTACCCATACTCCACAGTTTTGGGGTCCTCATTAAGTAACTCTGCTCACTATGCTTAATGCCATCCTCCTCATCCTTCTTTTCCAGATTCTTTCCTTCTGCCTTAATGGATCACATAAAGCTTCCCTCTTTTTATGCTCTTATATTTATTTTATTTGGTTTAAAATATAAATCATTTTTAATCTTTTTATTGAAATTAAGTAATAACGGCTAACTTATTACATCTGTTTTAAATTAAACCACAAAAATTTCCCTCCTCTTTGTGCTATTATTTATATATACTTTGTTTGGTTCAAAATGTAAGTTACTCTCAGTATGTTTACTGAAACTAAGAAAAAAAATGATTAACTCATTAAATTTGTGTTAAATTGAAATTTTTTTCAAATTTGTTACACTTCTCTTGTCTTTCTCCATAACCATTGTGTAATACCAAATTACCAATAAATAGGGATAAAATTCAAAAAATACTAATAATAACTTTCCAGGCAACTTATATTATGGAATAATGATTTTTTCCCCTGAAAGACGCCCTATTTTTTTGGATTATAGGAATTATATACTCCTTTGGTTTTATTTATAAGTATTCGTTTGAGATAGCTTATTTTTGGACAATAAGTGCTTATAATTCGTGATTCACGGTTTACGAGATAAGTATGTGAGATGACTTTTGTCTCGACTTATGCAATAAGTGCTTATTTCTGAAAAATAAGTTATTCCAAACACTCACTAAGACACTTCTAGTGTGTTTTATACAGATCAAGAAAAAATTTTAAACTCCATTAACTCTGCTATAAAATTCAATAACTTTAGAACCATATCCCTATCTAATGTACATTATAGCACATAAGAACAAACTCAACATAATAATAAATGAAGGGCAAAAATGTACAATTCATATGAAAAATTTAAACAAAGTGTCTTATAAATATGATCAAAAAGTTTTTTCTCTTTTTGCCCTATTAATAGGATCAAAGAAGTATATACCACTCCAAACCGCATCATGAGTCACATCTAACTGCCTTATTAAAACTAAGAAAAGATTGTTAAGTCATTAACTTTGTTTAAAAATTGAAATAAAATTTCAAACCTGTCCATATAATATGCCATGAGACAATCATGAACAAATATAATTACCACCGCACAGTCCCACTTAGTGTTTATAATAAGTACTCCCTTAAGTCTTAAATTTAAGATAAAATTGATTTTTTTTGGAGAGATTAATGAAACTAATTAAATTACTTTAGAATATTTATATTTATATTTTTTTTTCAAATTAATTAGTTTGACTAATAAAATGATATATAATCTAAGGATATATAATATATGTCATATGAAATGATTAAGTAACTTATTTAACTTCCTTAATATCTCTAAAAAAAATTAACTTTATCTTATAAATAAGATCGGAGGTAGTAATATTTATTTCTTCTACAGTATGAGATATGACTTATAACAAGCACCAGAATTTTTTTTTTTTTGTTTCCCGGGGGAGGGGGTTATTTTTTAGGGACAATTATAATGAAGTCCCACACAAGAAAAAAAAATGAAAAAATAGTCCCTGAAGTTGTTAATGACAAGTCAAGGAGCGTCCATTAACAAGTTGAGGAGCTTACACTGACAATTTCATAGACCATTTCTTCATTTTTTCTCTTGTGTGGGACTTCATTATAATTACCCCTATTTTTTATGATTCATTGATTCCTGGACCATGAAGTGGCCGGAACTAATGGGTCTCACGTCCGAACTTGAAGCTCTTATCTTAAAAAAGAATTGAATTTTGCATTCAATAAATACATACTGAAAAAGGAATTGAATTTTGCACTCAATAAATAAACACTGATAGAGCCATGATTTTCTCCCCCATTTATTAGCTTCATGCTGTTGAGGGAGAAATTAGTCAACTCATTTCACGGTCTGTCAAAGGGGTTTCTCACTGGTGGTTTGGCAGCATAATCCAAGGCTTAATTAATTAAAATAATTTATATAGTGTCCAAGACCTATCATCTCCTTGTCCAAAAAAAAAAAAGACCTATCATCTCCCAACTAATAAAAATAGTGCCCTTTTCTTTTCTCTGTTTCCGAGAAACCTCCTCCCGGGCTATCAGGACTATCTATCAGTAGGGTGCTACAGAAACAGAAGTGAAAAGCAGGCACTTGACTGAAGATGGGTCTTTGTTTTAAAGCATAATGAGAGTGGGCCCAGTTTTCCCATACAGAAAGAACCGAGAAAATGGGCCTAGCCCGACGGCCCTGGCCCTTTAAGGGTTGGGCTTATAAATTATAATCTTAAATGGAAGTCGGACTTAAAAGGGTCGGTCCTGTAGGGCATTGGGCTTAAAAGGACTGACCCTGGAGGGCCTCGGGCCTGCCCTTTATGCCCGTTTACTTTTTACTTTTTTTACTTGGAAAGGAATCATGTTACATTTTTGAATTATCTTATTGAATCTATATGTCACTATATCATCATATTGTATAGAGTATGATTTTTGAGTATATTGTTTTATCTAATTGAATCATATTATGATTTTTGAGTATATTGTTCTGCATGTTTAGACTAAAATCATATTATATAATATTCTGCCAATAGAGTATGATTTTTGATGGAGGTTGTGATTATTTGACTACTTGAACCTACTGCTCAAAGTGAAACACAATTAAATGTCCTTGAAATTGATGGTAGTGGTGAAGAAGGTGAAAATGATAGTCTCATAGTCATGTTATTTAGAGGTTAGAGTATTTAGTTTCTTGCCTTCTTATACTTTGGCCTTTGTGTGAGTTATTTATGGACATGATTTTACCTTTGATTATACATTAGTAATTGTGTTTGTTTGTTGCAAGAGACGTGTTATTTAAATTTTAATGTTGGCAACATTTATATATTAAATTAGAATTTTAATCGTTGTTATTTACTAATTATATCTCTTTGAGGAAAATACGTAGGAAAAATAGTTAAATATTTGAAAAGAATTTTTCGGCTCTGCGGGCCTACCCTGACCCTGATGCTCTTAAACTGGACCTTAAAAACTATAATTTTTCTGACCCTAAATTCTTTATGACTGATCCTATTAGGACTTGACTCGTCAAGGGCCGCCCTTACATACAGTCATGAAATTATGAAATATTTGAATAATGATAATACCCGGAGGCAAACAAGCGTACGATCCCACGTGGTTTTCCCGTCCTATATATATATATATATGATTTATTACTAAATTATTAAATGTCTGTCATTATCTCTCTCAAATGACAATGACTGTTGGCCTTTGCAAAGCACATTTTATATCCAGGACATGATCACAATAAGCTGTGGTCTGGACTTCCTCTCACAGATCATGGCCCAATAATAACCACTAAGCTATTGTCCCTATCAGCTTCAAAGGTAGATTTGTTTGAAGCCAATAATGTCAGTGGCAGCTAATTTTGTTTTCACTGTGTGGGTACCAAGAGCCTGACATGACAAAAATGAAGTTTACCCCTTCCAACAATGTCTTTTTCATAACTGAGCTAAAGACAGAAACTTTAACAACAGGCCTAAGAGATCCAAATGTTTTTACTATGTCGATATTTTGAGTGTCATGTTGGTTTTGATGAAGAGTGTCCTCCAATCGCCATTGAATAGAACTGTGAAAATGGGCCGAGCCCAAGTTGATGTTTTTATTCAACCCAACCCTACATGGCAGTGCAGGCTTGAAAACACGTTCTCTGTTGCTGTTACAACATAGTGGACACTTGAAACCCAGAAAATCTGGAAGTCTAGCAACCAGATTTCACACCTCTGAAACTCCCTTTTTCTCAACCTTGAGGAGGAAAATGATACAACATCAAACTACAAAGTCAAATACACAATCATCCCCTCTCATATTCAGAATATGTTACATTATGTTACAGAGTCTGATATTACAGCCATATTCCCTTTCGTGCACCTTTCAAAAACTTTATAGAGCCTGTTTGCCATAGCGTTTGACAGCACTAACGTACGATCATTTTCAATAAAAGCACGTCAACATCTAAGATGGTGTTTGTGCAAGCGTTAGTTTCTGCTGTGCTTCTCAAAAAAATGCCTCGTTCTATAAAAGCTAATTGAAGTAGCTTTTTTTTCATTCCCCCGCGCGGTGAGGCAATGGCGAAGAGAGAGAAAAGCTGGAAATAGAGGAAAGAGATATGTGATGTTAATTATAAGATAAAGTTGATTTTTTTTGGAGAAATTAAGGAAGGTAATTAAATTACTATAGATTATTTTTATTTTTATTTTTTCTCCAAACTAATTAGTTTGACTAATAAACTAACATATAATCTGAGGATACATAATATAGGATATGATTAAGTAGCTTATTATCAAATTTTATTTATATTTTTTCATTTCAATTATCACTATATATACAAATAATATATATATGTAATATTACATAAGATTCATGCGCTTTTCAGTCATTTTACATCTAAACGGACTTTTCAAACGCTTATCCAAACAGGTTTAAGGTTAGAAAAAAAGTCACTTCTGTCACCGCTAATCCAAACACAAATCACATTTACATTTTCACTTTTAATCCTACCTTACTTTTCTAAAAGTCAGGTAAAAAAAAAAGTCACTTCTCTACCGCTAATCCAAACGGGCTCTTAGTGTGCATCTTGACCTCAGGTTTATTTGAAACACTGTTATACCAAATAGAATGAAGGGTCATGTGAAAGAGGTCATGTTTAAGGGGGCTTTGTGTGCCACATAAAATGTTTCCGAACCCTCCTGACCCCAAGTTGCAAGCTGAGATACTTCTCTTTTGGTATCGAATCAAGTACGTCTTTCAACCTCGGAATATCCTTCTCTGCAAGGATTAACGAGAATGCATCCCAGTTCAAGACCTCGAAATGTGAGGAGGGCATTTAATTTATAATTTGTGCAAATAGAAAATGATTGAATCAGCATTGTGAATCGATGTAAAAGTTGCAGTAGGGATACGAATACAGTTGCAGATGTAGTATTAGCTAAAGAAGCCCTGAGTTTTGTTGAAGGTGTGGTCTTCTTCAATTCCCCACCAGCTTTTGTGCTCCATGCTCTCCGGTCAGATGTAGGAGACTAGTCATAGACGTATTTCTCTATTTCTTTTAATTTACTCCATAAAAATAAAAAAGTTCACGCAAAAAAAAAAAAAAAAACGTGACACAGTTGAGGTTGCTGTGCGAGAGAGAATGGAGTTGAGGTTGTTGTGTGGCAGAGAACACCATACAGAAAGAGAATAGAAGGGGAATATCCAGAGATAAGAGAAGAGAAAGAGGATGGCATAAAAGTCATTTTATCCTCATTTTAATATCTTAAATTGAGTCTATAACTTAATTAAAGATGTATTGAATTTATCAACCTAATTTTGAAATACATTAATTCAAGAGTCTTTATATGAAATTTTTCCTATAATCTAACGATACACAGCATATATTATAATTAAATAATTTATTTAGTTTCTTTAATCTTTTTAAGAATATCAATTGAGTTTTATATTAAGTGGTAGAGGGGGTGATAAAATTGTATTTATTTTAAAAAGAAGATAAAAAAAATATCGTTATTTAAAATTAAAACACTCACTTGAGTCACTTCTATATCAAATTACAAGATATAACCATATAAGCATGCATGTTTTAATAACAATATTCATATATTTAATATTTATATAATAACTAATTTAATGATGTAAAAATTATCTGTTGTTTTAAATGAAAAATAGTATGCCTCAAACAATCATGTCAATAAGAGTCATAGAGCACAAAAATATCAGGGCCCCGAAACTTTGGATCAATTAAATAAGTGGAGCCATGGGCCATCTGCTTTTTATTAATTATGAATATACTTATTTATTAATTTATATTATTATTAATCTTGAATGAATGTGATAAAAATGCATTGGATGCATAGTGTCTCACATCTCACTCACATGCAATTCATGTGGTACCCATACTCCACAGTTTTGGGGTCCTCATTAAGTAACTCTGCTCACTATGCTTAATGCCATCCTCCTCATCCTTCTTTTCCAGATTCTTTCCTTCTGCCTTAATGGATCACATAAAGCTTTCCTCCTTTTATGCTCTTATATTTATTTTGCTTGGTTTAGAATATAAGTCACTTTTAATCTTTTTATTGAAATTAAGTAATAACGGATAACTTATTACATCTGTTTTAAATTGGACCACAAAAATTTCCCGCCTCTTTGTGCTATTATCTATATATACTTTGGTTTAAAATGTAAGTTACTTTCAATATGTTTACTGAAACTAAGAAAAAAATGATTAACTCATTAAATTTGTGTTAAATTGAAATTATTTTCAAATTTGTTACACTTCTCTTGTCTTTCTCCATAACCATTGTGTAATATCAAATTACCAATAAATAGGGATAAAATTAAAAAATACTAATAATAACTTTCTAGGCAACTTATATTATGGAATAAAGATTTTTCCCCTTGAAAGACGCCCTATTTTTTGGATTGTAGGAATTATATACTCCTTTGGTTTTATTTATAAGACACTTCCAGTATGTTTTATGCAGATCAAGGAAAAATTTTAAACTCCATTAACTTTGTTATAAAATTCAATAACTTTTTTATCATATCTCTATCTAATGTACATTATAGCACATAAGAACAAACTCAACATAATAATAAATGAAAGGCAAAAATATACAATTCATATGAAAAATTTAAATGAAGTGTCTTATAAATATGATCAAAAAGTTTTTTCTCTTGCCCTATTAATAGGATCAAAGGAGTGTATACCACTCCAAACCGCATCATGAGTCACATCTAACTACCTTATTAAAATTAAGAAAAGATTGTTAAGTCATTAACTTTGTTTAAAAATTGAAATAAAATTTCAAACTTGTCCATATAATATGCCATGAGACAATCATGAACAAATATAATTACCACCGCACAGTCCCACTTAGTGTTTATAATAAGTACTCCCTTCAGTTTTAAATATAAGATAAAATTAATTTTTTTTAAAAGATTAATGAAACTAATTAAATTACTTTAGATTATTTATATTTTTATTTTTTTCCAAATTAATTAGTTTGACTAATAAACTAATATATAATCTAAGAATATATAACATACATCATATGAAATGATTAAGTAACTTATTTAACTTCCTTAATTTCTCTAAAAAAAATTAACTTTATCTTATAAATAAGACCGGAGGTAGTAATATTTATTTCTTCTACAGTATGAGATATGACTTACAAGTTACAACAAGCACCAGAATTTTTTTTTTTTTCCCGGGGGGAGGGGGGTTGTTTTTTATGCTGCATTGAGTCCTGGACCATGAACTGGCCGGAACTAATGGGTCTCACGTCCGAACTTGAAGCTCTCATCTTAAAAAAGAATTGAATTTTGCACTCAATAAATACATACTGAAAAAGGAATTGAATTTTGCACTCAATAAATAAACACTGACAGAGCCATGATTTTCTCCCCCATTTATTAGCTTCATGCTGTTGAGGGAGAAATTAGCAAGGAACGAAAAATTGGACCGGATAATGAATCGGTCATAACATATGTTTAAGGGTTAATGGGTTAATCGGGGTCTAACCGATAGTTGAACTGGTCATATTAAAATATTATAATTTATTAATGGTAATATATATTAATTTATTTTTAAACTTCTATAGATAAAAATGAAGATTTTTAGAAAAAAAATACTTAAAATCTATTAGTATGAGTTATAATGCCTATACTTATGCAATGATATCTTCTTTTCTATAATTATTATATCTTTTTAAATAAGTTTTTTCATTATCTTCTTTATTTTTTTTAGATTTATTCTTTCTTTACCTATTTTTCTCTTCATTTGGGTCTTCAACCTTCAATTTTTCCCTGAAAAAAAATGAAGTTGGTTCAACCAATTGAACCACTGATTTTACTGGTTCAACCATTAAATCAGACCGGACCAATGAATCGGCCGGACCGACCGATCCGATCTGATTTTTTATTCCATAGAAATTAGTCAACTCATTTCACGGTCTGTCAAAAGTGTTTCTCACTGGTGGTTTGGCAGCATAATCCAAGGCTTAATTAATTAAAATAATTTATATAGTGTCCATTGTCCAAGACCTATCATCTTCCAACTAATAAAAATAGTGCCCTTTTCTTTTTCTCTGTTTCCGAGAAACCTCCTCCCAGGCTATCAGGATTATCTATCAGTAGGGTGCTACAGAAACAGAAGTGAAAAGAAGGCACTTGATTGAAGATGGGTCTTTGTTTTAGTGCCCGTTTGGATTAGCGGTGGAGAAGTGGTTTTTTTTACCATCTGACTTTTAAAAAAGTAAGGTAGGATTAAAAGTGAAAATATAAATGTGATTTGTGTTTGAATTAGCGGTGGCAGAAGTGACTTTTTTTCTAACCTTGAATCTGTTTGGATTAGAGTTTAAAAAGCCCGTTTAGATGCAAAATGACTGAAAAGGGCATGGATGCTACTATTTTCAGTCCTAATTATAAGAAAAAGTTGATTTTTTTTTGGAGAAATTAAGGAAGCTAAATAAATTACTTAATCATATCATATGTTATTTATCCTTAGATTATATATTAATTCATTAGTCAAACTAATTAGTTTGAAAAAAAATATATAAATATAGATACTCTAAAGTAATTTAATTAGCTTCCTAAATTTCTCTAAAAAAATCAACTATATCTTATAATTAGAATGGAGGGAATATTGAATACTACACATATATATATATATATATATATATTATTATTATTAGATGTGCTGTGGAAAAGCAATACAAAGTAGCTTTAGAAAAAAGCCACAGCAGCCATATAAGCACAGTAGATAATAAAGCTTTGCCAAACAGTATATTTTTATTCAAAGTGCTTTATTTAAGGAAAATGTACGGTAGTCATAGCTCACCGCTTTCACAAACAGACCCTTAAAGCATAATGAGAGTGGGTCCAGTTTTCCCATACAGCCATGAAATTATGAAATATTGAATAATGATAATACCCGAAGGCCAACAAGGCAACAAGCGTACGATCCCACGTGGTTTTCCCATCCTATATATATATATATGATTTATTACTAAATTATTAAATATCTGTCATTATCTCTCTCAAATGACAATGACTGTCGGCCTTTGCAAAGCTCATTTTCTATCAAGGACATGATGATCACTTTAAGCTGTGGTCTGGACTTCCTCTTACAGATCATGGCCCAATAATGACCACTAAGCTATTGTCCCTATCAATTTCAAAGGTAGATTTGTTTGAAGCCAATAATGTCAGTGGCAGCTAATTTTGTTTTCACTGTGTGGGTACCAAGAGCCTGACATGACAAAAATGAAGTTTACCCCTTCCAACAATGTCTTTTTCATAACTGAGCTAAAGACAGAAACTTTAACAACAGGCCTAAGAGATCCAAATGTTTTTACCATGTTGATATTTTGAGTGTCATGTCGGTTTTGATGAAGAGTGTCCTCCAATCGACATTGAATAGAACTGTGAAAATGGGCCGAGCCCAAGTTGATGTTTTTATTCAACCCAACCCTACATGGCAGTGCAGGCTTGAAAACATGTTCTCTGTTACTGTTACAACATAGTGGACACTTGAAACCCAGAAAATCTGCAAGTCTTGCAACCAGATTTCACACCTCTGAAACTCCCTTTTTCTCAACCTTGAGGAGGAAAATGATACAACATCAAACTACAAAATCAAATACACAATCATCCCCTCTCATATTCAGAATATGTTACATTATGTTACAGAGTCTGATATTACAGCCATATTCCCTTTTGTGCACCTTTCAAACACTTTAGTGTGCATCATGACCTCAGGTTTATTTGAAACACTCTGTTATACCAAATAGAATGAAGGGTCATGTGAAAGAGGTCATATTTAAGGGGCTTTGTGTGCCACATAAAATGTTTCTGAACCCTCCTGACCCCAAGTTGCAAGCTGAGATACTTCTCTTTTGGTATCGAATCAAGTACGTCTTTCAACCTCGGAATATCCTTCTCTGCAAGGATTACCGAGAATGCATCCCAGTTCAAGACCTCGAAAAATGGTGGCACAAAGTTGTCAGATATAATCACAGGCACACACTCATAAACTATAGCCTCGACCACCCTCGGGCTGTTCACCTCATACCCTTTAGGGCAAATGCAGTACTTGCTGTTCTTCATGTGCTGAATGTAACTCATTTTGCTAGCAACACCGGGAGGCATTCGACCAAAAATCTTCATATTGGGGTCTTTGTCCTGCCAGTGCTTTAGCAATGTTGGACGCAAATAGCCGTGCAAACTTCCGGCATAGAAAGCAAGAATAGGCCTTTGATCAGGTGGCCTTCCACCCAGATCTCTTAGAGGGTTTCTCGCCGACCGGATATAAGTTTCTGGAAGAGAAACATCCCGTCCAATTTTGAAGCCTTGTGTTACATCAGCTATACAGAGAGCTTTGATGCAGTATTCCATATGGTGCCTTGTTTCATATGGAGCCTGTAAGAGAAAAGTAGTGCATATTTTTATTCATGATATTTTCATATGGAGTCTGTAAGAGTTGTGCATATTTTATTCATTTACGTCATTACATGTGCTTTCCTGCACAGACTCATTCTCCATAGAACAAGCTGTCAAGTAGCTTTTATTTCATGTTCCCTAGTATATTGGATTTGGACACCAATGTATAAGATATCACAGTTAAGGATACTTTCAGTCTGCCATAGAAGGGAAAACCATTTTTGAAGTACCTATAGTTTCCTTCAATTTTTAATTTGGTACTTGTTTGTTTTTTTTTTTCCTTTATTAAATATTCTCTTAGCACTGTTAGTCCCTTGTAACTTTACTCTGTTAGCATTGTTAGCTCCTATACAGAAGCTAATTGTGCTAGCAGAGTGAAATTAAAGAATAGAAAAATATACAGGTGCCAAATTAAAAATTGAAGGGAACTATAGGTATCTCAAGAATGATTTTCCCTTTATAAAATTTAGCAGCTAACAAGAATGGGATGTGAAATCCCCATGATTTTTTGTCGTCTCATGCCACCTGGTATGTCTACCATAAATACGCATCTTTAACAATACCTAATAATGTATATATCAAGGTTTAGATGATGATATACCATATGCTTCCAAATTGATTTTTTTTTTTTAACTGATATGCAGCCTACAGCAGACAACTAGAAATGATGCAATACAGCATGACCATTATTTGAAACATACAAAAGAATGGTTGCTAGCTCTTTCTCTCATCTATATTCTACATATAATATAAACTTTATAAGAAGCTACCCCATTCATAAGCCATCGACAAAGCAGCATGCCTCGGACATTGTGTAAAACATAGGCACACAATTCAGTTTTCATATATAGATTACAATATGGTTAGATATATAGGACTACTTGGAGTGAAAAATCTCAGTTTGACACATTAAAGAAACACATTCCTGTGATCATGCAAGTTAAGTAAGAAAACCAAGAAGGATACAACATACCCAATCATGGCATGCGACAAGAAAATGGTCAGCTCCACCAGTTCTGTTAAAGTAAGGATATTTTGCTGCAATTTTCTCTGTATAGTCCTTCAAATACTGGCGAAGATTTGTCCGATTATGAGAGTTACGTACATAAAGGGAGCGCTGTAACATACGTGAACCAAATGGCATATAAAAGAGGTGGGCTTTTGCAGGATCCTTCACAACAAAATGCTTGTCTCCCTCCATGAGTTTCATAAACCATCCCTCTGCTGCATAAAGTCCTTTGAGTATAGGTTGATGGAAGATGGGTTTGTCTCCATCCTTGTATATATAAACTTTGAGTGTGCGTTCCATCAGTTCATAGCTCCTGAAAATGAAAGGAGAGAGAAGTTACTCTCTTGAACATTGGACATAGTAGGTCAGATGTACTCACACACAGAAAAACAGAAAGAGCAGGAATTTAAGTGAAAACAAGGAAAAACCCAATATCATATTTTTAAAACATGTATTTATAAGAAAATATTAAATGTTTGCAAATTGAGAGATTTCACTGTTAGGTTTTGGTAAAGTATTCCTCAGAAAGATTGTAAGGAGTTAAGTAGTAATTAGTACTTCAGAAAGTCAACACCCTTCCATTCTCCTTTCAAGGTCAAATATGGATCAAACAGAATTAGGCATGAAGAAAACACTATTAACGTAAGTATGACTATGCAGTTCATGTTACCTTAACTCTATCAAACTTACCTTTTGAACAAGGAAATATTACGGAAGAGAGGAGCATAAAGTTCTTTGTCATGTGTCACCATAGGAGCATGCATAATCTCCAACTTAGCAGCATGAATTTCGTGGTCAAGTTTGGAGGACCATCGTGGTTTCTGCAATCAAAATTGGACTACAGATCACATCAACTATTTTTTCCCCCAAATAAGTATGTTCAAATTGACACAGATATTATACCATTGCCCGAGACTTAGCCCGACGCCTCACTAATATCCTGTTCATCTCTTGTATTAAGGTTCTTGACTTAGGTGGCAGCTCACACCTCATTTTCCTACTCCTGGGAATACTTGTTGAAACACCATTCCGTAAGCCAGTTGAATCATTTTGCTTCAGAGAAGAACGAGCTGAAGAGTTGGAATTTGAACGTGTCAGATTAGTAGGCACAGGAGACTGGAAATGAATATGAACTCTCTCAGCTTCACTTGAATCCACATTTTTGTCTTCTATCAACTGATAACTTGTCGAAATTTCACGATTAGTCTTCAAAATTTTCTTTGCTGAAAGGGCATATTCACTTTTCCTGGCTAAAATTGGCAAGGGATTGCTCTTCTTAATGCCGTTGTTCTTCTTAATGCCAACACCATCAAACTCTGAGCTCACCTTTTTATCATCAACTTTCTTCTCAGGGAAACTAAGGACATCATTTCTATCTCTCCCAACTTCAAAAGCATCAGTAGAACTCCGAGTATGATTTTTCATTCCATTTAACCACTTATGATGATGATGGGTTTCTTCACTAACAATGGAAATATGTACATTTTTCACAGTGCCAGTGGAAGCAGAATAATTAATAGAATTTGAACCATAAACTGTTAGAGGATTCTGAATAGTAGAAATCTTTGGGAAGCTTATAAAATCATCTCTGGGCTCATGATATTCTTGCAATGAAGAGAACCAAGGTGCATTTCCAACCGTAACCAATATTGACTGAAACAGTAAGGAGTTAACAGCCACTATTCCTAATAGATAAAGCCACCTCCCATTTCCCATAAGGCATAATCGGAACATTTCTGAATATCCACTCAGAACAGAGAAAACACCATAACTTCTTGATCAAGCTTCTTAAATTAGAATCTAACACCCAATCTTTCTATCATTGTGCTGCGCATTGAAGTTCAACAGAGGCTCAAATTAGTTGAAATATAGGGTTGTGACGTAATAAAACATTAGAGACTTCGTAGATAGGCTACAAAATAACCATGGTTACGAAATAAAGCTCCAATATAAACGGAAACTATGAAAAACGACCACTAGGGGTGTAAAGTTCCACTAGTTCTTATCAGGCACCACACAAGTCAGCTAGGACGAGTAATAATTTATGCTTGTGTGTGAGGGATAGTGAGAAAACGAGTGGCTGTATCATTCCCAAGCATGCATTAAGTACAAGAATGAAGCAAAATTGAACTTGTGTTGGTTTCAGCCAAAAGCGAAGAAACTAGCAAGAACAATACTCACCTAGCTATGGAGGAGAGTGAAACTTGAAGCAGGGTCTTCTTTCGAACTCTACAATGAGGCAAGCAGAAGCAGAGTAAAGCAACCCTCATGCAGTACAGATCAAAGAGTCTAACCTAAATCGTCCTGGCGAAGGATTTTTAGGCAATTAACCTAAAAGGTGCGAATTATTGAAGCAAGAAAAAAAAAACTTACTAGTTGTTCTGTTTACATTCCCATTAATTGTATCTGACCAGTGACCAGAGGAGAGTGATAACTGATGAGAGCTGGACGTCGGGACTGCTGGAGACGAGAGGAGGACCTCGCTACGACGTCGTATTCTCTGCCGACGGTAGATTATGTCATTGTCACTTTTTTTTTTTTTTTTGGATCCTTGGGACCTCTCGGTATCCCACGTCAAAGGGCAACCGACTACGTCCGGGTCCGAGAGACAAGAGTGCCGCCCATCTCTTTGTGAACGGGGTACGCCCTCTCCCAGCGAGAGTGCTTTTTGGGACTCGTGTCATTGTCACTTTTGAAAAAAAATTCTTTACTCTGTATGTATATATATATATATATATATTTATTTTTGTGAGAAAATATATCCAAACTATAAAAAATAATATTAAAAAAGTTTCTACTAATAAATAAAGTTTAGTAAAAGAGTTATTATTAGTAAATTATGCGAATTATTTTAATATATTTTTTTTATTGGGATCTAAATTGATATTCTCCCTTCAATTGTCCAAATTTCCAGCAGGATGCTTAAACTGCAGAAGTAAATATCTTAAAATTTTATCGTATGTTAATTCGGGCTTAAGGTAAAATGACGCATAGAAAGTCCATGAAAGTAAAAAAATAAATATATCAAAGGACTTACCAGTTGTTGCTTTTACAACAAAGATTTTAGGATCTTGCAAGCAACGTTATATGGTAGGAAATTTTCACTTTGTTCAAGAATATGACTCTTAAAAATGTTTGTACAGTTAACTTTGTTACTCTGGAAAACATTTTACTCCTTTTAGTATTATTTTTTCTTTTATCAAAAACAAAAAAACGAAGATTTTAGGGTTTATATGTAATCTTTCACAATTTAAAACTAACTTGTAACTAGTTTTTGTTTTTTTTTAATTACAATCAAACTTACACACTTGAGCTTCGCAGTTTACACTAGAACCATGTGTGATAAGAACATTTTCGTTCATTTATTTACAATTGATGGTACATATATATAGATATATGTTTTAATTTTGGTTGGTGCTACTCCAATAGAAAGTATATTCAAAAGAATAAATTTATTTCTTAAATATGCCCCCTAATGTATAGAGTTCCTTTTTTTTCCCCCCTGGCCAGGAGTTCAATCCGTAGAGTTGATTTAACCCCTTCTTAACAACTCCTCATACAAGCTTAAAATTTTTAGACCCTATTCCCCCCCTTTTCTTTCAGCCATTACATCCTGTTGGGGTCTTTTTTAAAAAAAAAAAAAAAAATCTATCAACTACCTTTTCATTTCAGAAAAATTCACATTAATTGACATAATTAATTGAAACAAGATTAAAATCATATTGGGCTTTTGACTCAACGATTTCTTTCTTCCTGCCCTGCGTTTTCTGTTCGTATTGCATGTAACAGAGCAATTCAATTTTGTGAGTCACCAGCTTGCAAGAAATGTTATATACATGACATAAGAATAAGATTTGTGTCTTTAACAGCCAGTAACCAGTTCAATAAAAACCACAAACAAAATACATTACATGCCACGTTCTGTACGCATATGACTAATTTAGTGAATTTAGGTGGTGTCAATGCCAAGCTTCTCCTTGTAGGGTTGTTCAGAACATCATACTGCTCATGTATCCTAATATGCTGACTTTCTCCGCCAAATCGAGCTTCATTCATCCAGAGATATTATCAATGGTGATGAAATGAGTGATATGTATCTTACGGTGATGAAATAATGCAGTCTTGAATTTTTTACAATTTTCTGCTCATGTATCCTAATATCCTATTTATTTATTTTTGAAAAATAGTAAAAAAAATTCAAAATTGCACCATTCCATCATTATAAGATATCAAAATGTTACTCATTTCATCTAAAATCTACTAATAAAAGGAAATAGGAAAAAAAATATTTGGGAGGTTGGGGTGTTACAAAGGGCATTACAAGGAGACAAGTTAGAGGCCCGAACTCATTATCACCTGGGTCTGATATGAGAAACTCTATTGTACCACACTGAGTGAAGAATCATATGAAATAAATCATACTTCACAGGACTTCTGTGCCACTGGAAATGCTTCTGCACCTTCTTTACTCCTAACTGCAATGCCTGGTACTTCTCTTCTGTTACTGAGAGAAGTATGTTTCTTAGATGTGGGATATCTTTTTCTTGAACAAATACAGCAAATTCTTCCCACTTCAACACCTCAAAGAAAGGAGGAACATAATTATCTGATATGATCACTGGCACACACTCAAACATAATGGCTTCCACTACTCTTGGGGAGTAAACCTCATAACCTCTAGCACATATGCAATACTTGCTACTCTTCATATATTCCCTGTAAGTTCTTTTGCCTTCCAAGTCACGTGGCATCGGACCGAAAATTTTCATGTCAGGCATTTTGTTCTGCCAGTGTTTTAGTAGGATTTCTCGGAGGTAACCATGCAAGCCTCCTGCGAAAAAGGCAAGAATAGGCCTTTCCAAAGGAGGTTTTTCTCCAATACCTCTAACTGGATCCATCATGGAATGTATATATGTAGCAGGTAGAGACGTGTCCTTGCCTATCTTGAATCCCTGGGCTATATTAGCATTGCAAAGAGACCTGATGCAATTTTGCATTACCCGCCTTGTGATCCGGGAGGCCTGCATTTTCATCCGTCTCATTAAATTAATGCAGAAAAACTTAATCTGCAGTAGATTCAGGTTCAAAAGCATGACCGATTGAATTCAAGTAATCCACACAAAAACAAGAGAACTGGGTCAGAGGCCATCATTTCTTTGAGAAAATTAGTTAAAAGTAACTGTTTGAAAATTTTATTGGTCATAAAGACCTGATATATTTTGACATATAGAAAGTACTAGCACTTGAATTCAGGTCCTTACGACCAATAAAATTTTCAAACAGGTAGTTTTAACCAATTTTCCCCATGTCTTTGACTAGACACACAACTGTTAATGCTAAATTTTCCTGGCAAAAATTTACCTACAATTCACATTGAGTTCTCACATGTAAAACCTGTGAATTATTCACTTGAATCATGTGATGCCCCATAAACAAATGGTTAAATTTTGCCGCATAATTCTGGAAGCAGGGGTCCCTAGATCAGGAGGATTGTATACTTTTCTACAGGTGTTATTAAATTTTCTTAGCCTAACTGCAGATACTCAATAGATTAGTAGAAACATTCGAATTTCTTAATACACACATATTTAAGTGAGTACAATGAAATCACTATTGTAGGATAAATTTTAGATTAATGCTCTAGATTTAAGACCAATTTCTAAGCAAAGGTCAATTTTGGGTCTTTTTAATAAAGCAAACAAATAAAAAGAACTTTAAATAGGATTATCCAGTAGTAAAGTAGTAATATCTACAAGAATAAGAATGAGGCAGAGATTGGAGAGCATACCCAATCATGACAGGCAACAAAAAAATGATCTGCTCCCTCAGTTCTGTTCCAGAAGCGATATTTTCTGGCAATTAATTCCACATACCTTTCAACATATTGCTCCATCTTCTTAATTTGCGAGTTTTGTCCAGAGAGATTAATCCTTAGCATTTGTGTACTAAATGGTAGGTAAAACAAATGAGCTTTCCGAGGATCCCTCACAATGAAATTTTTATTTGCCTCCATCAATTTCATGAACCACCCTTCTGAAGCATAAAGTCCTCTCATCTTTGGTTGATGAAATATAGGTTTTTCTCCTTCTTTATATATATAGACTTTAAGCTTGCGCTCCATCAATTCATAACTCCTGAAGACACATACCAAAAATAAAAAAAGGTTCAGAACAGTGAGACAAAAATAAAAAAGATTCAGACCAGTGTAACAGATGTGGCAAACTGGTACAGAGGTCATGCTGTTGACAATTTTATATATTTAAATTTATAGGATTGAAATTACAGTATTGCAGATATGTCAGAAATTCCAAAGTTTAACCGAAAATAAACATTTGTAATACCAGCACCAAAGGAAAAAAAGTTGGCAATACTAAAAAGAATAAAGAAAGGAAAGAGAATAATTTACTTTGCAGTGCTGTATAGCTTAGATACTGACCAATTGCCAGGCTACCTTATAAACTTGGAAACATTTCGAAATATAGGTGCATAGAGTCCTGAAGAATTTGATATGGCAGGGGCATTCTTCTCAATATCAACTTTTGCAGATAACAGTTCACGGTCACGTTGAGATGACCATCTTGGCCTCTAACAGCAATGACAAGTGAACATCAGGATCCAGTGTAGAACAGAAATTGCTTAAATTGGAAGAATTAAAGATCAAATTCATACCATATATGAAGAAGAACTGTAAGTCTGAAGCAATAAAGAGTTCATCTGTGTTATTGATGTTGGCTGAACCAACTTATTCCTAGTGGATAGGATACCCATCATAGATTTGTTTCTCAAGATGGGCAAAGTAGATTTAAGTAGCTCAGTCTTTTTATTCTTATGTTCCATTTCCACCATACTTTGTATTCCATTTCCATTTGAAGATATGTTGACGGTAAATAATAGATCAGATGAGCTCAAACCTGCATTCATAAACTTTTTAGAAGGAACTCCTTTTGATATAACTTGCATGTCATCCGCCTGACCTTGAAAATTACCAAATACTACTTTGCTGTGCGCTTCAGTGGCATAGAACCCATCGCTATTGTTATCAATTGGTCTAGTCTGCTCTATAAGACCATTTGCATGTTTAGGTCCTTTTTGAGTAAACCTCTTATCAAGCATTTCACGTTTTTCAAAAATGAACCCTTTTACTGAGTTTCTGTCCCCATCAGACAACAATTCATGGTCTATATCTGCTTTTTCAAAAGCATTTGAACTAGAGGGATAAATAGCTTTAGGTATGGGACTGATTCTAGTTGATTCAGACATATCCCCTTTTCTTTTTGCAGAAGTGGCAAATTCAACAGGTGGTCCTGTTGAAGGTCTATGAGAATGGGATAGAGACAACATTGTCCAGAAGGGAAATGCAAAACATTGTGAAACAACTATTACAGCAATTAAAAGGAAGAAAAGTCTAATCTTCCCATGAAACCACCTCCGGACTAGAGCAGGAGTACCCATTTCATGTAAAAAGCGACCAGTCACTTTAAGCACGCTCCGATGCCTCCAAATTATGAATCTATCATCATAGTGGCTTTAAATTTTTATGTCATGTCCTGAAAAGTAAGACAGAGAACAAAAAAAAAAAAGCTTACCAGATGCAGGATGAACAAATAGAAACTAACTCATCAACTTCCAAGAGCATTAAACCCAAAAAACGACCAAAACGTTAAACGAGCACTCAGCTACAATCAAGGCCACACTAATCGCTTACTAAAGTGGAATGTAGTAGACAGCAAATTAAAAGGTTACTGAATCACTTCAAATCGAAACTAGAAGAAATCTTAGCTACTTGATACGGAACACTACTGATTTCTAAAATCGCATTAACGAAATAAAAATTTCAAAAGGAATTATGGTGGAATAATACCCAAAAGGTGATTCCATGAGCTCACCAGCGAGCAAGGGAGTCATTTCTGTGCTACTTCTTTCGTCACTTTCATGGTATCTCAAGCGAGCCGAACCAGGCAGAATAGAAAAATGAGCTCAATATCTCAGATAATCTTGTTCGGGAGTCAAACAAGCCCCTTGCATCGGTTAAAAAAAAAAATCTGATAATTATTGTCCATAAATTGTTAATTTTTTTTTTTCAATTCTATTTTTTGATTTTGGGAAAATTTCAGAAAAATACATCCGAAATAGGGAAATCCCTAATCAGCACTGTCAATTTCAAAATTCCGGATCAGTATGCTATTAGTACGGATGAACAGTGCGGGGGAGTCAAAACACGATTTTGCCCTTCAGTCCTCATTCTCGCCACTTTAGGATAACAACACGCTACTCTTAATTAATAACTCCGGATCCTTGATTAACAACTCTCATTTTTTGTTTCACAATTTCGTAATTTAAGTTTCGGGCCAATAACAACACCTCTTTCTTTATTAACAACATGCGGCTCTTAATTAATAACTCTGGATTTTTAATTAACAACTCCGTATTATTGATTAACAACTCCAATTTTATCTTTTTACTTTCATAATAACAACATCGGTCTTGTTATTAACAATATCATATTCTACATTAACAACTCTCATTTCTTGTTTCACAACTTCATAATTTAAGTTTCAGGGCCAATATCAACACCTCTTTCTTTATTAACAATACCGTATTTTACATTAACAATACTATATTTTTGAGATGTGAGTATGTAGAAGAATAAAGCGGAGTTGTTAATCAAGAATCTGGAGTTGTTAATAACACGACCAGTGTTGTTATTATGAAAGTAAAAAGATGAAACTGGAGTTGTTAATCAAGAATATGGAGTTGTTAATTAAGAGGAGCTTGTTGTTATTCTGAAGTGCCGAGAATGAGGACCGAAGGGCAAAATCGTCTTTTGGCGCCCCCGCATTGTTCATCCGTACTAACAGCGGACTGATCCGGGATTTTGGAATTTGAAGCACTGATTAGGAATTTCCCTATTTCGGATGTCTTTTTCTAAAATTTTCCCTTTGATTTTTGGGCATAAGGCGTAGTTCTAAATAATAAGTATTAGTGCCCGTGCATTGAAAATTCATATCTACGTGATACTTGAATTAGGTTATATGAAGTTGGCTATAAATATGAGTACATTTATATGCCTTTTTAATTCTGTTGACTCATTTTTTTTGAGAGCATTGATGGGAATAGCACAAAATTGATGGGGTAAGGTAGGCATGATTTTTGGCTCCATCCAAAAAACCCTAAGTTGAAGGGGACTAAAATAAGGCAAGGGAGGGTCAGATTTTTGCTCCTCTTCCTTCTAAAATTTCAAATCAAATGAGGGGAGGGGTTCATTTTTCCTCCTCTTTCATCCCCTCCCCTCCAACCAAACAAGCCCTAAGAGAGAAAGAGAACTTCATGAAAACTTTAAAATTATTTAAATTTAAATTAATATTTTTGCATTCAAGCTCAATCGCTTATGATGTATCACAATTCAAAAACACAATCCAAACAAATTAGAACCTAATTAGAAATTTATTAAAGAAATTAGAATTAATCATCAATAAATTTTGTTTATTGATTAATGGATCCATATTGAATCCCTTGATGTTTGTTACCAAATTGAATCCCCTAGTATTTATTATGTTTTTTGTCAAAAAAATTAGAAAATAATCATCAATAAATTATATTTATTGATTAATGGATCCAAACTAAATCCCCTCGTATTTATTATGTTTTTTGAAAAAAAACAGAATTTTAAGTTATAATAACTCCTTGATGTATAGAGATAATTAAAACAAAATTCAATTATGAATGAAGATAAAAACAAAACGGTGTCATTTAACGGAATTAACAGTGTTACTTAAAACCAAAACCGAAGTTAACGGTGGGTTCATTCGAAAGAGAGAGGTAGAGGAGAGCGACGGCTGTGGTTTCTTTTGGAAGGGAGAGGGGGAAGAGAGAAAAGGTTTGGTAAAGATAAAGTGATGAGGTGGAGATAAATTTCACTTGCCAAGTCAACAAACTATTATTCCATGCTATTTCTTAATCATTTAAATAATCCTCCATGTCACCATTTTCAATCAAAAAATTCAATTAAACAGTCAACCAACTGTCAATATGTATTTTTATACTTATTTTGGAAGTTTATAGTTATTCTTGCCCCTAAAAAAAATTTCAGTGTTGGACGCACTTTTGGGAAAATTTTATGCGTTTTTTTTACACTTTAATCCTATAAAATATATTTATTTATTAAGAGTACTTCTAAAAATTTAAAAATGTTATATAATTTAATTAAATATTGTAATATATGAAGTTTTTTAATAAGTTGTTTAATAAAAATGCAGGGAGTATTTTTACCTAAAAATGAAGGCAGTGAGTATTAGATTTGTTTAGAAGGTAGAAATACATACAAAATATGTGTGTATTTGTTTTAGCGTTTGGTGTCCACTTAAGTTCAATTGGGTCCACTTAAGTCACATCATGACTTAAAAAAAAAGTCTTTGCGTTTGGTGGGACGATGAGTCAGTGGAATTCGGTTGCTTTTAAGGAACTTTTAAATAAGCTTTGGGTTGTTGCTTTTTTCTGATTGTATTGCATGTGAGTGGGTGAGATATTACCATTAAAGCCATTAATGCCAACCTAATTATTAATTTCTCTCTCTCCTCATTCTCGCCTCCTCTCATCTCTTGTCCTCTCCTCATTTTTCATTTCTTCTTCGTGCGTTTTCCTTTCTCCTCACAGTGCCAATCTTCCTACTCTCGACAGGCAGGGAATAGAGCTCCAGCTGGGTCTTGTGGTTCCTTCCTCATTTTTCATTGCTTGTCCTATTGTCTTTAGCGGTGGCGGTCAAAGCGGCGTTCGGTGTCAGTGGCCAGTGGGCTTGAGGTAAGGTGCTGGCTTGGAGTCCGACGGAGTTGTGTTAGTTCGGTGGGAAACTAACGGAAAATGACGTATGTCTGTTGCTTTGTCAATATTTAGTGCCATATGTGTGCAGACAACCGTGTAGAGCGAGTCACGGAACATGTCACTATTGGGTACAAGAAATGTTGGCAAATGAAGGTTCAAAATGTCATTAGATGTTTAGAATGGAAAAACATGTTTTTCATAGGTTGTGCACTAAGTTGTGTGAGCATGGGTTAAGAGAATCTAGGAATACTGGTGTTGAAGAAATGGTTGCCATGTTCTTGCTCACTATTGGGCACGGAGTAGGAAATAGGCTAGTACAAGAAATATTTAAACATTCGGGTGAAACTGTAAGTAGGCTTCTACACAAGGTTTTAAAGGCTTGCCTTAAGCTTGGAACCGAAATTATTAGGTCATGCGATCCAGAATTCGGTCAATGTCATCCAAAAATAGCAGACGATAATCGATATTTCCCATATTTCAAGGATGTCATTGGAGCTATTGATGGTACTCACATCAGGTGTGTCATAACTGGACCAGGATGAGATACGTTTATCAGGAGAAAGGGATATCCTACACAGAATGTTATGGCTGTTTATGATTGGGATATGTGCTTCACCTTCCAGTTAGTGGGATGAGAAGGTTCAGCACATGATGCTCGTGTTTTTCACTCTGCAGTCTCAGCTCCAACCATGAATTTCCCACATCCATAACAAGGTAATTTTTTGTACACTTCAATTACGTTTCTTTGTTTACATTTAACGTTTAACTTAATCTCACATTTACAATGATTTTAACACATGTTAGGTAAATATTATTTGGTCGATTCTAGTTACCCAACAACAGTTGGGTATCTTAGTTTGTACAGATGTGAACGTTATCACCTCTTAGAATTCAGAAATCACCGGGGGTTTCAGAATCTCAATCAGGCTTTCAATTTTTATCATTCAAGCTTGAGGTGCACAATAGAATGGACTTTTGGAGTCTAGAAAAATAGGCTCAAAATCTTACAACGTATGCGCAAGTATAGCTTCGACACGTAAGTCCGCATTGTCTGTGCCATAATGGCTATACATAATTTCATTAGAAGAAATTCCCAAATTGATATGGACTTTAGGGAAGCAAAAAATGAGAATAATATAGTTCATCTAGATAATACTCAAGATCAAGACCCATCGTCGACAAATGATGCTCGGACATATTTAACCCAAATGAATCATGTCCGTGACACCATCAGGGACCAAATTGTACGGGATCTTTGATTTGATTAGTTGTGTAATATTTTACTTCATCAAAAACTTTAAGTTTGTACATTTTCTAATTTATTCGCATTTTAATTATAATTTTATTATTTAGTTTACCATTACCGAACATGATCCGTTACAATTCTCTGCCATTCGAAAGCTCTGCTGTTTGATTGGTATGAGTCAAGCGCAAAATTATGTATTTTGTATTTTCCTAATATATATGAAACTAAGACAGATTTTTATGTGAGAAGTGTGCAAAGAACTGTTTTATGCCTTTTTTCATGTATTTTATGGTAAGGTTTCTACTGGTTTGAAGATTAGAATTATCGGACCCAATTATGTCCCCATAGAAAAGAAAGATTTGTGAGTGAAGAGTGTGTAAAGAACTGTTATATGGATGGGTTAACGGCATCAAACTTTTGAGTATGTGCCTTGTGGTAACACTATCGCTATTGGATGGTTTGAATCAATTTATCACCAAGAATGCCACTTTAATAAATGCACATATCTTCCCAGGTCCCATTTGACAATTAAGTTGTCAATGAGTTCTTTTTCCACAATTAGTCCTTCATTTTTTCATTTTTCATAATTATTTCTATTTTTTTCTCTTAAATAACACTAAAGCCACTTATGCAAAAGCCTAACCAAACATCTTTCACTTTTACATAAGGTATTTATCCATTCTCCAATCCAAACACTCATCATTTTACCCAATCTAACTTTTTTTCAATCTTAAGATTCCATAAGTCTAAGTAAAAATAAGTCACTTATCCAATCACCAATCCAAACACACCCTATATTGGGGAGAATGGCTAGAACCACTTATAAGTTGTATAAATTTTTTAAATCTTATATGCTTAATTATTTCTTAAATTTCCTTTATTACTGATGCACAATATGAATATTGATTTCATTTATAAATAGTGACATCATCATCTCCCATTTTAATTTATAGATGATTATGTCCTAATATTTTCTTATTTCCTATATTTATATTTTTTCATATTAGATTTATTAAGAAATTATATTAGTTCATGCCCCATCTTTATATGGATAATCGACTTAATTATATAGAAAATTCATTCCCCCTCTCTTTAATTTTTGTTAACCTTATAACGTGCTAACTTTAATATTTTGATTGTGGTTAGCTTTTGTTTTTACATTACATTTTTTTGGGGTTGATTTTGGTGATTTTCCTCTTTTGTTTAAAGCATTCGATTTCTCATTTCTCAAGTCGTGCCCCATGCGTCTTCGTATTTGTCCCAAATTAGTTTGCATTAAATATTCAGATAATTGCATTTTAATTAACATATTGTATACACTTAGAATTATTAATCAATATAACTTCAACTAAAAAACATTATTCATCAGTATAATATAACAAAAATGATTTATTAAGCAATTATATTAGTTCATACCCCCTCTTGACATTGATAATCTACTTAATTATATAAAAAATTTAGGCCTGCATGGCTCTTTTCTTTTCTTTTCTTTTTTTCCCATGAAGTGCTAACTTTAACATTTTGATTGTGATTAGCTTTTATTTTTACATTATATTTTTTTGTTGATTTTGGTGACTTTCCCCTTTTGTTTAAATCATTCGATTTCTCATTTCTTAAGTCAAGAAAAGTGCCCCACACAACTTCGTATTTGACCCAAATCAATTTTCATTAAATAGTCACTGAATTTCATTAAATATGTTCTTGATGACTGCTTTGCGGGCCCTGAAGGTATGGGTAGACATATCAAACAATGCTACATCCTCATTATTAGTCAATGAACTGTAGTTTATTAGCCAATAGAGTATTGTCTTTCTTCTTTCTTTTTGAAGGAGTAGTTGAAGATCTTGATGACTGAACTATAAGAAGGATATCGTTTTGAACTTTTTTTTTGCTGGCATCAATGTTGTCAAGGAGCTTGAAGCATGTTTTTCTACTAGTCACCGTCCACTTCTTGATACCTGTCACACCCTTATCTTATTTTCACCTATTTCAAAGTATTTGTGGAAAACGATACACAGTTTGGTGGGTAACACAGGAATAGCATAAATATACTGATATTATGTGCACGAATACGGACATTCCCTATAGGGGTTCGTACTTGATAATTACAATTAATATAGCCTTGCAGCGCTATGTGGGTGTCTAAACTCGTCCCAGGGAAAACGGAGACATCTTTCTACCTTTGTTTCACCACGGCATTCCCCTCATATAGTTTTCTTCGCTACTCTTAGCATAGGTTCTGTCTTCACCTATCTAAATTGTTGGTAGGGGAGGGTGAGATTCAAGAGAATCTCAGTAGGAAAACAATACCAATATGCATGCAAGATAAGTGCTTAATGCATGACATGCTTGCATTACATAACTCATGTTCACACAATGACATATCTGCGTGCTCAATGTTTGAAAAAACATATGTATGACCATAGCATAAACAAAAACAGAGCTTCAATCATTCATATACGTTTCACATAATCAAGCAAAGCAATAACATGTATCAATACATCAGTATAAATATCAAATACATGCAAGAGAGGTAAGTTCCCTACCTTAACCGCCCTTTTCTAATTCTTGAATAAAGTGCCTCGATTTGCATGCCAATCCCTTGGGCTCTCTACTTGGTCCCAAAATGTCAAATGTATAGTTTAGACACTTCCATAATGTTTTTGGAGGTTATATGAGTTTATATTAAAAAATGACCAAAATGCTCCTGGGAACTCGACCTGCCTCACCGTACCCGGTTCGACCGTACTTTTTTTTGTTGAAATTTTGACTAGGGCTATCTTAACGTATTTTCACCCAAGGAATCCATTTTTGAGCTCGAAATCACCAAATTCAGTGTCAAATTATGAAAATACTCTTAACAGCCCTGATTTAGGGTTTTATGGGTGTTTTCGTAATTATGCTTTTTCGGCCTTTTCTGAAAAAACGACCAACTATAACCTCACCTATTTTTGCCTACTGAATCCATTGGAACCATCTATTGCATAAAAATCCAGCCCCTTCCCCCAGATCTGGTCTTGGCCGAAACATTGGTCAAGAAAAAGGTAAAATTGCTCTTTTGTGTTTTAGCTTCCAAAGCTTATACCTTTTCACTTCTAATATCTTATTAACTCATTTAAACACATTCTATCAATTATTCAAATAAATTTGGGCAGCATAACCCCTTAGGATTAGGACTTTCCAAATTTACAACTCAACCAAAAATCACTAAAACCAAACACAAACCTTGACAACAACACCATACTAGTTTAGATCTAAGGTTTGTGAGGTTACCTCTTAAGATCTTGAATCCTCTCTCTCTAGGTGTCTCCTCTCTCTCTCCTTGAGCTTAAAATGTGTCTTCAAAATCATAGATTCCATGAAAAAGAAAGGTTTAGAGAAGGTTGTTAGAGCAAGTGTTTCACCCAAGAGGGGGGGTGAATTGGGTGATCTTAAAATTTCTTCGGAAATGTAAAAATTTGACAGTGAAATGAAAGCAATAAAGAGTAAGGAGAAATATCACCGAAGTGTACACCGGGAGTTATACTGGTTCGGTCACAACCACTTTGACCTACGTCCAGTCCTCAGAGCTTCTCTGAGAGTTTCACTATAGCTTCCAAGATTCAGTGGGTTCTTGGCACCTCAGTACAAGCAAGTTCCTACACCTGGACACTCGCTCCCCCTTACAGGTTGTAATCCAATCCCAACTCAAGGTTCCACAACCTTAAGCTTTCTCAATAACAAATATTGAGTTTGAATGAAATATCTCTCTTACAGAGTAAATGATAATCACTGAAGCATAGAAATACAATTTCAATGTGAAAACAGAGCAATGAACTTAATGATACGTTCGTATGTGTGTTCTTGTGTTTTCTTGTTTTTTTTCTCTGTTCAGATGTTCCCATATATATAGATACGTTGGTAATGATTTCTGGAACATATTTCTTCATGTCCGTTGGAGCGTGCGCAGCCATAATTGACTATTCTAGTTTTTGAAAAACATACGTTGCGGTAGGTGACGGTCGGTGACATTTGAGCATTGCTTTTGACTTTCCTTATTTGGTAAGATCTCTTCACTGTTTTCCTGTTGAAAAACTAAGTATACTAATATAATGAAAAGTTAATCAAATAGGAAACAGAATAATGACCGTTGGAATGATTTCAAACTTTCTGGATTAGCTTACTCGAGTAGCTCCTCGAGTAACCCTTGAAGTTTACTCGAGTAGCTCCTCGAGTAACATCGTGAAATCATTGTTCAACTGCAAGTCAATGAATAAATATAAGATTACTCGGGTAGTGCATGGAGTAAACTAAATTTCATACCTTTGGGAATAGTTATTTACTCGGGTAGCTACTCCAGTAATGCTTTGGCAACTTCATAGATTACTCGGGTAACACCTCGAGTAATTCATTAAAAACCTTTTGATTACTCGATGCTCTACTCCAATAATGTTGGCAGGATTTCAAGGCCGAGAGCAAATACCATGTTACTCGAGTAGGGACTCGAGTAATGCATTCATTTTTGCATAGGTTACTCGAGTAGCTCCTCGAGTAACTAAGACTTTTAAGCATGGTTTACTCTGGTAATGACTTGAAGTTTACTTTGAAAAATTTGTGCATACTGGGGTACTTACTCGAGGAATCCACTTAAAATAAACCATGAAAAACTTGTATACTAGAGTAAGTACTCGAGGAAGATGAAATAGGGAAAGATCAAGTCACTCGGGTACTAACCTCAAGTTTTCACTTACCTTAGTCTGTTACTCGAGTAGCTCCTCGAGTAACGTTGGCAGTGGTACAAAGTGCCGAGAGTTACATCTTTTCACAAACAGAGTTACTCGAGTAGCTCCTCGAGTATCATGAAAAACTTGAAGGGAACTGGAAGTTTCTGACCTGGTTACTCGAGTAGCTCCTCGAGTAACATTAGCAGTGGTACAAAATGCCGAGAGGTCCATTTTTAGGAAACACAGGTACTCGAGTAACTCCTCGAGTATCATGGGGAAAACTTGAAGCCAACTGGAAGTTTTCACATGGTTACTCGAGTAGCTCCTCGAGTAACATTAGCAGGCCGAGAGCAATCTTCAACTTTTACCTGGTTACTCGAGTAGCGCCTCGAGTAATGGTGGCAAGTAACTGGAAGTTTTGCTTGGTTACTTCAAGTTTTGGCTCATTACTCGAGTAGCGCCTCGAGTAATGCCTTAGAAATTGTACTTCTGATCAAGTTCCTCAGCATTTTCTTTTGGCCAATCTTCACTACCTCCATGCTTACCTCAAGTAAAGCTTATTCCTGTCATTACTTAGTTCAACCTTGATTATTAAACATTTCCTTTTCAAACCATTCTTTTGTTATCATCAAAACATGAGATCTAACAAAGGTTTCTAAGAAAAAATCACAAAAAAACTCTTAAGAAATCACACTTACCTTAAACTTCTTCTTCTTCTTCTTCTTCTCTAGAACTTGAGGGCTCTCTCTCTCTCTTCTCTTCTTGTGTTGGACAAAAATGAGGAAGGGAAGAGGAAGGAAAAAGTGCTTCATAAACATCTCCCTTCACCCTACACCATTTGATTTCATTAAGGCATATGATGGTGACACTTGTCACAACCCATACTTCCTTCACATTATGTCATACTTACTCCATTAGGATCTAGTTGGCTTTGAACTAATTTTCTCCCCCCTTTAGTTAGCATAAAACCGTCCCCCTCTTGCTCTCCTTACCAAATGAATTTTCCTCCAACTAAACCAACCATGCACTCAACCATACACTCAAGTTACTCCGACCTTACACTCAAAATAATCCTTACCATCATCAATCATGATTGCTATGTCCATTTAGCACTATTTTAATGCAATTGGACATGTGCTCATCTTCATAAATCATAACCTACTCCCCTATTCATATGATAATGACACTTGGCATCTTTAATTCCACAATTTACATAATTGCTAATACATTTTATTTTCAATTTTCAAAATAATGCCAATTTTGGCAGATTTTTTGCCCTAATTTTGAAAAATCATAACTAATTTTATAGACATCATTTTGGAGTGATTCTAAAGGCTATGGAACCCTTATTGAGTCTAGTTTCAAGAAAAAATATGGTCTTTAGCTAGTTGGAAACATATCATTCCCAAATTTCATTTCTTTGACTGCTGCTCTAGAGACTTTTCAGATTTTCTGGACTAAATTAAAACAAATTCATAACTCTTAATCCACTAGTCAAAATGGCTTATAATACCTATCAAATTAAAGCACTGTATGTCTACTTGCACCCTGTAAATTTTTATAATTTTTGGACATCATTTGATCATCCAAAATCCTAAGACAATCTCACTGCCTCGCAGGAAATTTCAATAGAAGCATAATCACATTCTTCAAAATTTACCATTTCACTTTCTTTAATGCCCTAAAGATATAAGAAATATTAGAGAATAAATTTGGGGCTCCTGTTAAACTGGGGCTTGGCAGTCCACTTATTTCAGGATTATTCACTAGCCTCCAATACTGAAATTCGGGGTATGACAATACCTTGAAAAATGATAACCTAGGTATCCTTGTGGTCATTAATAACCTGAATGAGTTCATAAGGCCGACCTGCCAATGATGAAGAATTGATATCACTCACAATGAACGAGAGAACACAAAACGAAATGCATTGATGACGCTAATATATATAAACATTACTGTAATTATGGGGCCAACTATATTTTTTGGAAATTAAAGTTCTTGTAGATTTAGTTTGAATTATGATTATGATAACTCCATAATTTAAGAGCTAAATTATTATTATGATAACTCCTTGAATCATGGGGGCCAATTAATAATTAGTGGATATAAAATATAAAATATTGATATTGAATTATAAAAGAGATCGATAAATAATGTCAAAGTAAATGGAATACATTAACTGCATTAATAAAAACACAACTATTTTCTTAAAAAATGGCTAGCCACAGAATAGTTTTTAACGGCGTTTCTACGAATATTATAAAAGAGATAGATGAGAAGAAGTGGGAAAGGATCCTCTTGATAATATGAAATTGTATATTGATTTAATCTAATAAATTCTTTCTTGCAAATTAATTAAGCAGAAAAAAAGAGATTTACATATGATTAGGT
Source organism: Inga leiocalycina (assembly GCA_963242795.1). Classification (NCBI taxonomy): domain Eukaryota; kingdom Viridiplantae; phylum Streptophyta; class Magnoliopsida; order Fabales; family Fabaceae; genus Inga; species Inga leiocalycina. The sequence goes on from OY725320.1 coordinate 65,143,886, forward strand.
GGATTTATAATAACTTCCTAATCCTTGATTTGTGGGGACTAAAACTTTTGTCTATTATATTTTATTGGAAAAATACACATTTGATTATATTTTTTTGGTCAAATACACATTTATAATTTAACGTTGAATCGTTTCTTTCATCACCTTTGGCAATTGGATTGAGAAATAATAGTGCTATAGAGTGTTAGAGCAAGCGTTTTACCTAAGAGGGTGGTGAATTAGGTGATACTAAAAATTTCATTGCAAATATGAAAACTTGATGGTGAATATAATGCAGTAAAGAGTAAGGAGAAATATCACCGAAGTTTACACCGGGAGTTATACTGATTCGGCCACAATCACTTTGACCTACGTCCAGTCCTTAGAATATCTTTGAGAGTTTCACTATAACTTCCAAGATTCAGTGAATTCTTGGCACCTCAGTACAAGCAAGTTCCTTTGCCTGGACACTCGCTCCTCCTTACAAGTTGTAATCCAATCCCAACTCAAGGTTCTACAACCTTAAGTTACCTCAATAACAAATATTGAGTTTGAATGAAATATCTTTCTCACATAGTGAATAAGCATCACTGAAGTACAAAATTACAAGTATATGTAAAACAGAGTATTGAACGTGAACTTGATAATGCGTTCATGTGTGTGATCTTGTAGTTTCTCTGTTTGGATGTTCCCATATATATATATATATAGATGTGTTGGTAATGACCATTGGAACATTTTCTTCTCGCCCGTTAGAGTGTGCGCAGCCATTGTTGACTTTTCCAGTATTTGAAAAATATTCGTTTGCGGTAGGTGGCGGTAGGTAGCGTTTGAACGTTACATTTGACTTTCCATATTTGGTAAGATCTCTTCATTGTTTATCTGCGAATATACTAAGAATACTAATACAATGAAGGGTTAATCACATAGGAAACAAATCAATGAACGTTGGAATGATTTCTGAATTTCTGGATTTGGATACTCGAGTAGTTCCTCGAGTATTCATTAAGTTTACTCGAGTAGTTACTCGAGTATCTTCGTGAAATCATTGATAGAGAGCAAGTTAATAAATGAACATCATATTACTCGGGTAGTGCATGGAGTAAACAAATTTACAAACCTTGGAAATACCTGTTTACTCGGATACTTACTCGAGTATGATACAATTTTCTTCATAGGTTACTCGAGTAATCTCTCAAATAAACTTCAGGTTACTCGATGCTTTACTTCAGTAATGTTAGCAGGATTTCAGGGCCGAGAGCACTTCAATTTTGCTTACCTTGTTACTCGAGTACTTACTCGAGTAAATATTAATTTTCTGCATAGCTTACTCGGGTAGATACTTCAAGTGCTTTGTAAATAACTCTGCAGATTACTCGATTACTGACTCGGGTAATCTAGTACATAGAATAATTGAATACCTGCATACTTGAGGAGTGCCTCGAGTGAAGTATGACAATAGCATTTCAAGTTAATCGAGTATTACCTTCAAGTTTTACTTACCACAGTGAGTTACTCGAGTAGCTCCTCGAGTAACATTGGCAGGATTGAAAATGCTGAGAGCAACATATTTCTTGAAGCAGGGGACTCGAGTACAAACTTGAGTAATGTTGGCAGGCCGAGAGCAACTGGAAGTGATTTCCCTGTTTACTCGAGTACTCACTCGAGTAACATTGGCAGGCCGAGAGCAACTGGAAGTCTTTTACTTGATTAATCGAGTACTTACTCGAGTAACGTTGGCAAGTTACTTGAAGGTTGACTCTGGTTACTTCAAGTTTCTGTCTCATTACTCGAGTACTTACTCGAGTAACTCTTTAGAAATTTTGCCAGTGATGGAGTTTCTCAACTTTTTCTCTTGGCCTTTCTTCATTACCCCAGTGCTTACTTCTAGTGATGATTTACCCTGTTATTACTTTGTTCAAACTTATTTGTTTATCAAATCTTTTTCATACCATTCTTTGTTATCATCAAAACATGTGAGATCTAACATAGAGAACTGAAAAAGATCTTATTGACAATATTAAATTGTTTGTTGAATTAATCAAAACTATAAATTCTTCCAAATTGGGCCAAAAAACTTGGAGATTCTAAGTTGAATGACAAAAGGGATATTAATTACGAGATGAGAGAATTTTATAATCACAACGGTTAATTGATAAACTAAACTAAACTCACGGGGAGAAAAATATTTTGATAAATTAGTTTTTGAGTGGAATCAACATTTTAATTTAAAATCCCTTAGAAATCTTGACAACCTTAAATTATAGTAACTCCTTCATTCTTGATTTATGAGAATTAAAACTTTTGTCTATTAGAATTTTTGGTCGAATACACATTTAAATATATTTTTTTTGTAAGATACACATTTAATTTTAAATAGATGATTATAAAATAATTACATGATTTATTATAATTATGAATAAATATTGTTTATTGTGCATACAATAAAAAATTTCCTTAAATCAATATTTTCACAAAAACAAAAGCTTAAATCATTAAACTATCATTTTATGTTTGCATAAGCTTCTAAAGCTCGAAATGATATATATTATGCCTTACCTAAATAACGCACGGCTATCAATACTTGTTTTTGTATAAAATATGTGGATTAACTTTGATTCTATATAAACTAAGGCGTGAGGTAGCCACGTTCAGTTGACTGTGCATGCTGAGTTGTTCTGTTATATAAATGTTGTACTCCTATGATCTGTTTAAAACTAAGTTAATTATTTTATGAAATCTGTGTTTGAGACTTGTGTTGATTTATGAAATGGAGACTCTAAGTTTTCTTTATATGAAAAATATTAACTCTTTTTGGTACGAAAAATATTGTGCTTTCTGGAGAGCTTACTTAGGAATGGACCTAATAATGTGGGCTGGCCAGTGTGGGCTGGCGTGCTGCTTCCAACGGACCCAGCGATGCGGATTGAAGCCACCCACATCTTGGGGCATTGACAAAATTCCAACGCGGCCACGTGTCTTTTTTAAAAAAACACTTATTTTGTTTCCATTTATTGGGGGATGCAATACACACTCGTTTTATTTGCTTTTGTCAAAGTTATGGAACCCAGATCGGATGGCCGGTCCGGCTTGAAAACCTGTGAACCGGTTGGCGAACCAGTTCGGTCTGGGTTCAATTTTTTTTTAAATTTTTTTAATATTTTTCCTTTAGAATTTTATACTATAAACCTAAAATTTTCAATTTCTTATCGTTTGGTCTCGGTTTAGTTCCGGTTTTGCCCCGGTTTGACTCACTGACCCTTAACCCAGTACCCCAACCGGTGCATTACTCGATCTGAGTTTTAATACCTTGGCTTTTGTTATAGTAAACCCCATCCCCCCCTTAAGTTTTTGTTGGCAGTCGTTTTTCAGTAATAATGGACTATTGTTAATTAGTAATTAATTAACTGAGATAAAATCTAGGAAAAATCACATATAAAGCTACTTAAAATAGGTAAATTTTAAATTAGGTTGGTAAATTCAACAAATCCTTATTTAAGACAATAACTCATTTTGGGATTTTAAAATATGAGTAAAATAACTTTAATACCCTCTCATCTCTCTTCTTTCATCTTTAAAGAGTTTCATTAACCATTACTGTATATGTAATAAAAATATAAAATAAAATATGATTCATCTATAATTTAAATTATTAATTATCATTGTAAAGGGAAAACGTAGAATACTTTTAAACAAGGGGTTCATTTTATTAACATGAACCATTTTTTTAAAAAGGTATAATATATTATATATGTCACTATGAAAAAAATATTTTTTAATAAATATATTAAGTATAACTTTACTATATTTGTTTCTATTTTTGGTCCAACTGTATTTGTTTCATATCTACTGTATTTGTTTAAAGTTGTATATTTTAATAAGAAAAAGGGTGTCTCTATTGATTTCCCTTTCCATTGAGGGTATGTACCATTAGATCAACTTTCAATAGTTGAGATTTAATAATATGTAAAGAATATCATTATAATAAAAAACTACCATGATAAATCTCAACCATTAAATGTTGATCTAATGGTAGATACACTCAATGAAGAGTAAATGAAGAGGGAAATCAATGGACACACCAAGCATTTTATGAAATTTTAGGTGCATTTGATATCTTTTTTTTTGTCCAACCAAAAATCTATCTTTTTATTATCTAAAATATCCTTAGAAGTATATCAAGTTTACACACCTCTAATTAGAAACAAATAATTAATATTAATAATTTATATAAAATAATGGTAATGTTAAAAAATTGAAATCTTAACTAAATTATTTTTTTTTTTGAAAAAATCACAATTATGTGTTAGGAAAAATTATTCAAAGCTTGTTTGTTTAAATTAACATTGGTAAAAGTGACTCATTTTAATCGATTTTTATAAATTGAAGTTGACAAGTGTTATGCTTTTCTTTTTTGTTTTGTCCCACTTGATAAAAATAAATACATTATTTTCTTAAAAGAAATCAAATTTATTCTTTTTTTTTGTATCATTAATATCAATTAATTGATTTTTCAACTATAAATAATTTTTTCCAGCAAAACTAAAAATCATTTAATTGGCATCAATGATACCGTCATGGCATGTGTTACTCTTTTCTTTTCTTTTCTTTGTGCTAGAATTATTCTTGAAAATCCTTTTAGAGCACAAAAATTTCCTTGGATTTAGCAAATCATATTTTATTATATATTAATTTTGATATATAGAGCACTAAAGTTATAGAGCAATAAAACTCTTTTAATTAAGAGAGGGAGAGAAGAGAGGAGAGGGCATTAAAGATATTTTAATCACATTTTGAAATTTCATATTGGGTAAATAATCAATTAAGGATTTGTTGAATTTACTAACTTTTTTAGAATTTTTCTATTTTAGGTAGCTTTATATGAAATTTCCCCAAAAATTCTATATGAAAATAACAAAAACAAGAAGAATAGTAAAAGTTGATGGATGAGCGTGCACGTTTGAGGGAACAAAAGTAAAGGAGATACGGATAATAGTGTGTAGTGATGAAAGGATAGTCACACACTATTATAGATTCAGGTATATATAATGCTTAATAAATAATAGTTATAGTAAATAAATGTTATGTATGTCGAGGTGGAGGTCGCATAAGAATAAAAAATGCAAAAACATAATGGTTAAATACATGCACAATGTAACTCCATACTTTGAAAGCCATTAATATAGTTCAAAAACGTGTCATTAAGTTAAATTGGAGACCAAAGAATAATTTGAAACTCATTAACGTTCCTAACTTCAAGAAAGGATTCAATCATGTGATAAAGTGGGTTTTTAAAAACTTTTCAAAACCTATTTAGTACGGTATTGTTTCCACTTTTTGATTCTATTTGGCCTGTTCGGTACTATTCCATTTATAAATATCAGAGTATTTAACAAAATTTCCTGATGATTCTCAAGTTATATTCAATAACTACAAGGGTCTACAGGGTATGTTCACTCATTCTCAGTTTCCCATATCAAGGATTACATATGAATACACAAATCTAACCTATATTTACATCATATACATAAATCCACAAGTTTGATAACCAACACAAAAATATCAAACTCTTAGCCAGCCTTGGTCCGCCCTTGGTTACCTGCTTTTCCTTCGATCCACTTGCCCTGGCTGTAAGTTAGTCATTGGAAAGAGTGAAATTCATATGAATCTCAGTAGTAACATTTTACTCATATGATATGTAATTCAACAAAGTATGTAAGCAATTATTACAAAGCATCAATCACCATAGCATTTACAGCAACATCTACATTCGTGACTTTCGTCACATTTGTCACATTACGTGACATTCACGATGGCTTTAATAGCCATATACGACGGCTTTCATAGCTATATTTACAACAACATGCACGACAGCTTTCACAGCCATATATGATGGCTTTCTCAGTCATATATGATAGCTCTCACAGCTTATACACAATCACGATAGCTATCACAGTTGTGTTCACAATTAGCATCCACATTCGTCACAATTCAATGATAAGCACATACATACAAACATTATACATGATATAAGAGAAAAAGTCACTACCTTGTTCTTTCTGTTTGTGCTCAGGCCCAGGTTTCTTATGATCAGGGCTGATGTCAAGTCCTATAAATCATAATCAACGATGACAAGTTATTCTCTATTCCAATTCTTAAATGACTCCAAAACACTTAGGGTTGGTTATCATTTGAGACCTTTAGAGAGCTACTAGAAGATCAAACAACAGCCTAAAGGGTTGGGGAGAACTAGACTGGAGACCATCTCTTAGAAGTTCAAAATGCAGATTTTTGAGGGTTGGCTGCGACCAAGCCATTCTCTGGCCGCGGCCAAGAGATGGTTAGAAACATTTTGGCTACGGCCAAGAACCACTGGCTGCGCCCAAGAACAAGACAGACACTTTTGGGTCGCGGCCAAGAACAGGTCAGAAGGCTTTGGGCCATGGCTAAGACTCTTTTGGCCGCGACCAAGAACTAGTCAGATGCTTTTTGGCTGCAACAAAAACGTTGGGCTGCGGCCAACAACTGGCCTATTTCTTGGCTGATTTCAAACGATCATAACTTACAACATACACATAGAAATAACACAAACTTTATATCATTTCAAAGCTTGCAATACCCACTACAAAACTGAAAAGTTCCACAACTGTTTGACATAATTTTCTATTTCAAAACACCGTGCAAAGTAGCGCTCCCACACAGAATTTTCACTTGACAAAATTTCCAGTTTTTCAACAAATTTTTCCAAAGGTCAGAATTCACAACCGGGGCTGCTCCCCCACAGTTTTTCGCATGGAATCAAATGGAAACATCCAAACTACGAAATTCACATTCCTTTCTCATGTTCTATTTTGGGCAGAATTTAACACAAAATCTCACAATTTGCCAAATTTCACATTCAAGACTTAAATCAATTCTATTATCCAAACACAACACAAGACACCATTTCCACAATCAAAATACCTTGACTCTCTAGAACCCTAATATACATGAAAATTAGGGTAAAATTCTAGAAATTCAAATCCTTAACCAATGACCACAATATACATATCAAAGAGTTACCTTTGCTCACCTCTTCCTCTTTCTCTAGCTTATTTTTTTATTCTCTAATCACTAGCTTTTCTTGAGTACACAAAACACCTCATCTTGAAAATATAAAACCATCCAAATAAAGCTCTCATCAAGAGGAACAAGATTAGAGAAGAGGTTTTGAGCCATAGGAGTCATCTTCAAGGTCAAAACTCAAAAAGAAGAACTCACATTTTCAAACTCTTCTTTTTCTTTCCTCCTTCACCATGGCTGACTTTGAGAGCTCAAAGAGAGAGATATAATGATGATGATAATCTGTTTTTCCAGCCTCCCCATGTCTCTTGACCAAATTTGGAGAGGAGAGAGGAAGAAAATTGATTGTTTGGACTTTTTGACTTATCATATGGTGGCAATTGTGCCATGTGTCAATATCTCATGAATTCTCCCAAAAGCAAGTAACTATATAGTTAATGTGCTAATTTCATTAGCCATTTAGTCACACCACTTATACTCTTTTATTTATTAGTGAATTTCCTCTTTGGTTGTTGACTAATTGGCCAAAAAATTTCTTTCTCCTGTTTTGCCCTTGACTATGGCAATTTCTATTGGATTGCCACTTAAGACATTATTTGATTCCATTCCCTCCTCCATGCACCAATCCTTTCTATTTTAAGCCAATTTAAGCTTTATCACCATAATTAAGTTTAAATACAGGATTTAGGCACTGCCTACTGCTAATTCAGGTTATAATACGCACTTTATTCCTTGAAAGAATTCGTCCACATTCATTACATAACTTGGGGTATTACACACCATCATGTATTGAGAAACAAAATGCCTGAAAACATAAATATAATGGTTGTAGTTAATAAACTCATAACTATCATTTATTTAGTGACAAATATAACAATTCTTACAAAACAACCATCATATTACACTTATAAATGATTTTTCTTCCAATTTTATATTAGTAAAAACAAATACATAACGATTATAATAAATTAACCATAAAGTGTGATTAGAAATATGAGATATTATTAATAATATCTTAGATTTATACTTCTAAGATAAATACAATATGTTAAGGCATAATTATATAATTGATAATACTTGACAGTTCTTCATAAAGAACCGTTATATATTCTTTAAGAATACTTAACAGTTATCAATGAAAATTGTCATATATATATGAAGGCAGAATTCTATAAAAATTTTATTTCACAATACTTGACAGTTCTTCACAAAGAACCGTCATATATAAGAAGGTGGCGCGATTATGAAAAATGTCAAGTATAAGAAGGCAGGATTCTATAACAAATTTATTTGACGATACATTATAGTTCTTCACAAAATACCGTTAGTATTATTTAATATAAAAAGGTGGAATTTTGAAAAAAAATTATTTGAAAATATATTACAGTTTTTTATAAAGAACCGTTAAGTATTCTGTAATATAAAAAAATTATTTGACAATACATTGTGGTTCTTTATAAAGAATTGTTAAATAATCTAACAATATATTATATATTCTTTATTGATATATTAATTAATATTATAGACAATATATTACGGTTCTTCATAATGAACCATTAATTAAGTATATAACAATATATTAATATACTCTTTATTGATATACTAATTAATATTATAGACAATATATTATGGTTCTTTATAAAGAACAATTAAGTATTCTTTCATCTAAAATAGTAGGAATATGAAAAATATCAAATACAAGGAGGTAGGATTCTAAAAAAAAAAATTATATGATGCAACTATTCCAATCCTTCTTAAACATTTTTGAGATTTTCTAGTGAGTCTCATACTCTTCTTTCCATGAGTTTTGCTCTGTCATTGCAGGTTCCATCATGCACCACTAACATGGTTCTTTACTCTGCAACTCCTTCCTCTCGTTATCTTTCTTGGGTAAGCTTTCAATTTTTTCAATTAATATTTTTAGGCTCATTTTATTTTTTTATATATAGAGACCTCACTAGCTGAGGCTCAGGGTCGCCAGATTATGTAGGAAGAATCACAAACCAAAAGCGATATCTAATTTCTAATGATGGTTGTTGGTTTGAAGATAAAAATAGAGAAAAAACACCAGAGAAAAGTAGAGAACACAAAAAAATGATGAGGTAAAATGCCAAATTTTTTATTATTGTTTTATGGTAGTGAAAATAATTATGATTACACTAGATTATATAGACTAACATCAATATAATTTTTTCTCCTAATTTTTAGTAGCTTGTTGAATCACGAGCTACTTGAATGGTCATCATCTCATGTTCCTAAACTTTAGCTAGTATGTTGAAATCATATTTGTTGAATAAGAGTCGAGATTTTCTCAAGTTTTAATATTTGCCAATTTTTACTATATATATATATATATATATATATTCTAATTTTCATATTTATATTATCCTTTTACAGTTAAAGGATGTGTAACTGAAACTCTAGAGTATTGATATGTGATCAACAATCTACAACAAATGCATTGAATAATATTGTAGATTTTTTAATAGGTTTTCTTTTAGAATTAAAAAAATTATAAGATAATGTTATAAAGTGGTTAATTTTTTTTTAATTTTATGATATTTATTTATAATGTATTGAATCTTGAATATTATAAATAAAATTTTTTATTTGATATTATCATCTTGTTATTATTATCCATGATTATATTGTGTTTTATATAATAAATATTAACAATAAAACTAAATAAAATGAAAAATAAAAAATAAAGCCAATACATTACGGTTATTAACAAATAACCGTTATATTTTCCCTTAATATATTATAGTTCGGAATTGTTATGTATCTAGTTTATGGTCGATAATAGCCATCATATATCGGAGATTCTATAGTAGTGATAGAGACAATTTTGGTTAATTTGTATTATAATTTTAAGTTTAAATATTTAGGCCTATAATGTAATTTTTTGTAGATAATCTATCCTAGAGGGACATCATAGTAGGCTAGTAAGTGTAATATTTTTTTTAAAAAAAACTAACAAAATAATTTAGATATGTTTTTTATTAGAAAAAGGGGTAGCATGTACTAGCATTATATATATGTCTCTAATCAATCAATGAAAGACGTGCAATTCATTCTCATTTCAATTATTCGCATGGTATCAGAGCATGGTCTCCCTGATAACTAAGCTGTGTCAGATGAGATTATGAAAATCTTGGGCACATCTCATAACATCAGCGCTTCTCAAGAGAATGGAGATAAGCAAGATAGCAAGCATAAACCATTAAAGTGTGAGACGCCAAAGACTTCAACAAGGGAGGACGTGACAAAAGAGAATGGAGGCAAGGTTCGAGAACGACACATGTGAGCTCCAATGAAAGCCCCATTCCTAATTTCGCACCCAAACAATATGATCATTTGGTGCAATATCTCATCAAGGAAGGCAATCCCTTGAATCTTGGAAGAGAAAACGCACTCGTGGTTAATATGATAGGTAAATTATTCCTAATGAGCCTTAGATAATTGATATAGGATCAACGATACATATAACATTTGATGAGAGCCTCTGGTGAAATGTGACTCCAGCAAGACACTAACTTTCGGTTAAAATGTCAAATGGGCAAACTTTTTTGATTAAAAGCATAGGAGATGTTCACTTGTCAAATGGGTTGATACTTATAAATGTTTTTCATATACCAAAATTTAAGTGCAATTTGATTTTTATTAGCAAGATAACTAGAGATTATTTCGCTTGGTAACATTTGTTAGAGACAAGTGCAATTTGATTTTTATTAGCAAGATAACAAGAGATCAATTCATTGTGATTCTTGCATAAAAGTCAAATAGACTAGATTAGTTTTATAATTAGTTTGAACTGATACATTGTGACATTTGTGGTAGTTTTCATACAGCCTCTTAGAGTGGAGCACACTATGTTTTAACCACTGTGGATGATTATAGCAGGGGAACATGGGTCTATCTAGTGAAACACAAATCAGATACAACAAAGTATTTGATCGATTTTTTAAACATAGTGGAAACACAATTTCACAAGTAAGTCCAATGGATTAGAGCAGATAATGTCCTTGAATTCAAATATGAGCGCATGATGCAATATTATTCTAATAAAGGAATTCTATTACAGAATAGTTGCCCATACATGCCACAATAAAATGGGTTCATGGAGTGGAATCATAGACACATACTCGAAGTTGCTCTAGCACTACATTTTCAAGCAAGCTTACTGATTAAGTTTTTGGGTGAATGCATGCTCACAGTAGTGAATCTAATCAATCGACTACTATCCTACACTCTAGGACACAAGACACCATATGAAATATTAATTGGCAAACAACTTGAGTATCATCACTTGAAGGTGTTTGGTTGTTTGGTCTATTCTCATAACAAAAATAGGAAATAAAAATTTGATGAGAGCAATCGGCCTTGTGTTTTCTTTGGATACCCCACTGATCATAAAAGGATATTATGTATATGGCATCCATGACAAATAGATGCATGTTACACGTGATGTTTTGTTTCTTGAGGATCACTTTCCGTATGTCACACCAAAGCACTGCAGTGAATCATTACCAAGCAACCTGATTATTGCCTAGTCATTGATGATGATAAAGTTATTTGGTCAGGTTGTATTAGGCATGACACCAATAATATTCTCTTAGCTAATTAGGGGGAGTCTAATCAGCCGTATGATAATGAGACCAGCTAAGAAAAAACACAAGTGCCTATTGTAGAGGATCCACAATGGCCTTAATAAAGTACGCTCAAGAGGCATGTATCATTCATAATTGTAGAGGATCCACAATAGCCTCTTTGCTACATGTATTTTATGATAGATATTCCTATTTGCCAAAGTTGTAATATAAATCAAGTTACTCATATAGCTATGTATGTATAGTATATTAAAGGTGGATTTTACTAGTAAGTATGCCTAACATGTTGAAAGCATCTCAAGTATTCTTGAAATAAATTATCAATCAATTGTGTGTGAGAGTAAATAGAACTATTACCATACTAGACCCCAATAGGCTAACTAATTGTGTGGTTTAATTAACTTTCACATAATATGCTTAGAACATGTATATCGTCACTGAGTTGCTATATTTATCTTATACTAATCAAGTTCACCTCAAAACTTATATTTTTTGACTAAAGAAGGTGAGGAGTTTGATATATTGTTCATTATAATTGAGCACTAATTCGTGCAGTAGTGAAAGGAGTTCAATATATTCTTATAGTTGCTATTATGTAAGCTTTCACACCAATCGCTAGAGGATGCATTATGTGTTTTCTTCTTTTGAAAATATTTTTTTTTATTTTTTAAAAAAGAAAAAATTGTTTGTTTATTTATTTTTATTTAGGTAGTTTTTATAAAAAAATATGGTAATATGTTTTTAAAAACTTCAAACAAATTTTTAGGTCTTTTTTTATTTTTGTTTTGGCATTTCTTGTTTTTTATTTTGAAAAATGGGGAACCCTGATCTATTTTTCTTCTTCATGCTTGACAACTTCTACTCCTTTGGATCGAGGGATTAAGTCCTCACCAAGCTTCATCCTCTTCTCCACTCGGTGCTCCCCTCCCTCCTCAATCATTCTCACTCGGTTAGCCTTTAATCTCTAGTCTCTCTTTATCTGATTAATTTAGTGGGTTTTTGAATTAAAACTTGATTTGTATCATTTAGTAGGTCAATACTACAGTTTTAGACATCTATAACGCCTAATACATAACGATTATAGCTAATAAACGTTATGTATGTCAAGGTGGAGGTTGTACTAGGATGTATAATGCTTAAACATAATAGTTAATTATTCGCACCGTCATGTATTGTGAGGCAGAATTTGCGAAAACACGTAAAGTTGTAGCTAATAATGTAACCCCCTGCCGTAATTAATATCCGGATTACGCGATTAACGTGAAATAGAGACCAATAAGTCAAAACAACATTTATAAACCCATCAACCAGACGGGGTTTTCACAAATACATTCCGAAATCATTCTAAAACACGGTCTCATATTTACACTCCGAATATAATTACTATGCGAAGATAAATTACATTAATCCAATTATCAGAGTACGCAATATAAATTCCCGACAATTCCGGGATCATATCTTCGCTCAATAATCATAAGGCATAATAGCCCATACAACTCATTCAATAGGGATTACACAACTTATCCAAATACATTCTCAAGTATTGATCCATATAAACAAATACATAATCCCATTTACACAATGATAACCAACTACTAAGCTCTCACCCAAAACGAGTCCTCTTCGTCCTTGGATGCTTGCTTCATCCTCAATCTTCCTTCCCTGTCTAAAATGTTGATAGGGGAGGGTGAGATTCTGGGGAATCTCAGTAGGAAACACATACCAATATGCATGCAAGATAAGTATTTAATGCATGACATGCTTGCATCACAATAACTCATGTTCACATCATGATATATCCGCATGCTCAATGTTTCAACAACATACTCATGGCCATAGCATAACTAGAAACAGAGCTACAATCATTCATACATGTCTCACATAATCACGCAAAGCAATAACATGCATCAATACACAAATACAATTATCAATACATGCAGGAGAGGTAAGTTCCCTACGCTTATTCTTTCCACGTATGCTCCAGCGTCGGCTACTCACGATCCAAGCGGATTTCGAATCATAATCAGGGTGAATACCCAACCCTATAACCAAATCAAGAACATATGGTCATTCTCTTTTCCAAATTCTCACTTTCATAATACTTAGATTTGGCTATCATAATTGACCCTTAAGAGGCCCCAAATGCCTCTAATCAAAGCCCCAAAAGACTGGGAAACAATAGATTGAAGGTCACTTTTCAAAATCACAAAGTGCTGGAACATAGGTGTGGGCCCCGGCCCACCATTCCTTGGGCCGCGGCCCAAAGATGGTCAGAAGGCCTTGGGCTGCGGCCCACCACTCATGGGCCGCGGCCCAGATAAGGCCAGAAAGTCTTGGGCCGCGGTCCAGCCACTCTTGGGCCGCGGCCCAGAAATTTCCTGACTCTGGGCGAACTTCCAAAATTCATAACTAAATCTAGAAAAATCGAAACGAAGTGATTCCAAAGCCAAATGAAAGGTATATAAGTCCTCTTTCAAGGAAAAATATAGCCATTCACTGGAAATCACTACACAAATCCAGAATCACCAAAAACTCAAGACTGTCCCAAAACAGAATCCATTTTCGACCTCAAACTTTGGACAGCTATAACTCACAGTAGACAAAACGAAATGGCACAAATTATATGTCCATTTTGAAGCTTGGGATGTGAACTTTAAGACTGGAAAGTTTCATAATTTTCCAATACCATTTGGTCATTCAACACGCTCATACAAAATTACTGCGCAACATAGAGCTTAAACCAAACAGATTTCCAATTTTCTACCAAAGTGTTCAATAACTCCAAAATTAATAACCAAGCTTATTCCCACACAAAATCACTCAAGGAACACAATGGTAACCTCAAAATGACCAAATTCACAACCCATTTATATGCCCTGTTTTGACCAAAGCATAAAACCAACACAAAAGTGCCAAACTTCACATTTAAGCTTCAATTCAATACCATTCATTCAAAACACTTAACAAGGCACTAATTCCATGACAACAATAATTCAAACACCACAAGACCCTAAATCACGAAATTAGGGCTAAAATTCCAGAAATTTAAGGCCTAATCAATGGCCACAAATCTTATATGAGAAGGAAGCTTTCACTTACCTCAACAACTTTCCCAAAGGCACTTCATGATTCTCCCAAGTTCATAATTTCGTGATTCCTCAATCACCACCAATGGAGAATCTACAACCATAGGATGAAAGCTCTTAGCTCAAGGAACAATATTAATGAAGAGCATTTTGGCATTTGAGGCCATTTGCTTACCTCAAATCCAGCTTTTCTTTTCTCTCTCTTGGCCAACAATGGAGGAAATGAAGAGAGAAGAGAGAGATGAGTGTGTGATGATGAAGATGAGGAAGAGTGCAGAAAATCTGCCCCCAAAAACGCATAGGAGAGAGAGGAGAGAGAAAAAAGTGATTTTTGTCTCTTATGCCTCATCCTATGGTCCACCATAATGCCACTTGGCAACATCTCATCCCTTAATCTCTAATACCACACACATATACACCAATTAATCTCTCTAATCCATCCATTAGCCATTTGATCACACTTCTCATTTTTCTCTTAGTTAGTAATTAATTTCCATTAATTACCAACTTATGCCAATAATTCCATTCTTTCAATTTCCCAACTCTTATGGCATATTAATTATTATTGCCATAAGACACATAATTATTCTCAATAATTATCATTAGTCCTTAATCGAAAATCGGGGTGTTACAAATAACCTTCATTATTTAGTAACAAAAATTATGATTCTTAAGAAACAACCATAATGTAATACTTATAAATAATTCATCTTCCAAACACTTATATCAGGGAAGACAAAACATAACGGTCTTCAGAAATAACCGTCATCTAACTTTTTCAGAACCCTTTGTAAAATTCTAACCTTCAATGTCATAACGCATCATAACCCTTTGTAATCCGGTTAGACCTTCATAAGTCATAACTCATAACCATTCACAATCTATTAGAGACCTCTATTTAAACTCAACTATTCCTTATGATTCTTACTACTTTTCTTTATCGGCCTCCTCCTTCTCTCCTTTATCATGTTAAGGCCCCAGGGAACTCCTCCACCGCTACCACCCCCTCTTCCATCACCTCCTCCTCTTCCTCAAGGCTTGTTGGCAGCAACAAATGGCTTAAGTATTGAGGATTCTAACCACATCACCCCCTTCGTCATAGCCAACAACTCTGCCCCTTCCACTAATGCAGCTATTACGCCAAATGATGAGATGCCATAAGAGAAAAGAGTACTGAGGAAGGGTCTTATTGTCATGAAGGAAGTCCAAAAAGCAAATTAAGAGACAGGGCAGAAAACTAACTGTAGGTGGAACTAAAAAGGTCAAATTTAGAAATTTGACAATTTCACAATTTGTCTTTTCTTATTCCACCTCATAGTAAGTTTCCTCCCTGCTCTCATAATTTGCTTTGGACCTCCTTCATGACAACAAGATCCTTCCCCAGTACTATTTTCTCTTGTACCAACTCATCATTCTACATAATAGATGGATTACCGAGGGGGCAGATGTAACACCCCGATTTTTGATTAAGGACTAATGATAATTATTGAGATTAAGCCTGAGATTAATGGACTGCTAAGCCCTGGTTTAGCAAGAGTCCAAATTGTGATTAAGAAATATGAAAATGAGTTGATGGTAATTCCAAGTGAATTTCCATAATCAGGGGCAAAACAGTAAAGTTACTGACCAGTTGATCGGTTACCGAAGAGGAAACTCATTGGTAGTTCCAAGATCAATGGCTAGGATTGATTGTGTAATTGAGCAAGGGGCATAATCATGTGTATATGTGTGCATGTGAGCCCATGAGAGTTGGAGTGAGATGGTGACAAGTGGCAAAGTGTGGACCCTTAGATGGGTCATAAGTGAGACACATCATCATCATCTCCATCTCCTCTCTTCTCTCTCTCTCGGTTTCTCTCTCTTCTCTTCCTTCCTCCATTTTCGCTGAATATGCTTGGGAGAGAGAAAGGAGAATTTGGTTTTTGAGGTAAGCAAATGGCCTCTTTAGCTCAAACTCTCTTCTCTAATGTTAATCCTTGAATTGAGAGCTTCATTGTGGTGGTTGTAGCTTCTCCATTGGTGGTGATTTGAGGATCACGAAAATATGAAGCTTGGAGAATCAAAGAGTGTCTTTGAGAAAGTGGATAAGGTATGTGAAACCAATCCTTCTATCTATGTTTCATTGCCAAATGATTGAGTTGGGAATTTCTGGAATTTTTGGCCCTAATTGTGAAGATATGGGTAATGGGTAGTTTGGCATGTTATGGTTATAGAAATGGTATATTGGTATGAGTTTTGAATAGATAGAATGGATTTGGGATTGAAATGTGTAAGGTTAGTGATTTTGGAAAATGATGATTATGATGCCCTAGACCAAAGCATGTTAATGGAATGGGATTTTGGTAATTCTATTGATTCCATTGAATTCATTGAGTGATTTTGTGTGGGAGTAGCTTTGGTAGAGGTTTTGGGTCCATTTGGATCAATTGGGCAAGAGTTAGGAGAATGTGGTATGTTTGCTGCGTTTTCCTGGAATCTGATAGATCCACTCGAGCAGACAGGGGTGTGCTCGAGTGAGGGATGAATATTGCTCGAGTGAGGAAGATCCTGCTCGAGTGATATGTGAGTTTTCCCTTATTTTGCTGCGAGTGCGCCTGGGTTTTCATGAACGCTGCTCGAGCACATCGTTTTGTGCTCGAGTAAGCGAAGAACATGCTCGAGTGAGCATGGTCTGCTCGAGTGATGGTGGGAGTCCAGGGTGAAAGGTTGCTTTCTGGTCTTCACTCGCGGGTAAGGTGCAAGAAGTGTGCCTTCTCACTCGCGGGTGGGGGGCATCTGCTCGAGTGAGCCATGTGTGCTCGCGGGTGAGAGGTGTGTGCTCGCGAGTGAGAGTGGTGTGCTCGAGTGATCCAGTGCTTGGAGAGCGTTGGGGGCTCTCGGGTCCTCACTTCCTGGATTTCTCTCGCGGGTGCTCGAGTGAGGCTTTTGGCCTTGTGCTCGAGTGAGGATCTGTGCTCGAGTGAGCTTGTGCCTCAGGTGAGGGTTGTGCTCTCGGGCATGTGCTTTCTGTCTCACTTTCTCTTGTGCTCGGGTGTTGTTCGTACCAATGCTCGAGTGAGAGCATTTGTGCTCGAGTGATGTCCGTACTTGTGCTCGAGTGAGAGCTTCTGTGCTCGAGTGAGGCAGTGAAAAATATCAAGGTTGAGTGTTCAAAAGGGGATCTTTGGGGATAGTCTTCCAACCCCTTTAGAGCTATGGATTGAGGTGTTTGAGGGTGCTTAAAGAGCAATAATGATAACCAACTTGAATGTCTAAAAGTTAAGGAATTGGAAAAGGGATTAATCCTATGTCCTTGATTTTGAATATAGGATTTGATGATTGTCCAGAACGTGAGCAGCCGGAGCTGGAGCTTACGTGGAAAGAGTGTAGGGAACTTACCTCTCCTGCATGTATTGATAATTGTATTTGTGTATTGATGCATGTTATTGCTTTGCGTGATTATGTGAGACATGATGAATGATTGTAGCTCTGTTTCTATTTATACTATGGCCATGAGTATGTTGTGTGAACATTGAGCATGCAGATATATCATTTTGTGAGCATATGTTATTGTGATGCAAGCATGTCATGCATTAAATACTTATCTTGCATGCATATTGGTATTTGTTTTCCTACTGAGATTCCCCAGAATCTCACCCTCCCCTATCAACATTTTAGACAGGGAAGGAAGATTGAGGATGAAGCAAGCATCCAAGGACGAAGAGGACTCGTTTCTGGGTGAGAGCTTATTAGTTGGTTATCAATACGTAATTGGGATTATGTATGTGTATGTTTGGACCAGTATTTGGAGTATGTATTTGAAAGAGATTTGTGTAATCCCTATTGGTTGAATTGTTGGGCTATTGTGCTCTATGTTTATTGAGCGAAGATATGATTCCGGGATTGCCGGAAATTTATATTGCGTACTCTGATATTTGTATAAATGTAATTTATCTTCGCATAGTAATTATATTCGGAGTGTGAATATGAGACCAGGTTATGAATGATTTCGAAATGCATTTGTGAAAACCCCGTCTGGTTGATGGGTTTATAAATGTTGTTTTGTCTTATTGGTCTCTATTTCACCTTAATCGCGAAATCCAGATATTAATTACGGTGGGGGTTACAGCAGAGGCGCTAGCTATGGAGAGGATGACATGGTCATGATCCTCAGTACTTGAGATACATAATGGTGATTAAGTAAAATCCGTCACTTAATAGAAGTACAAGCAAATAAATAATTGTGGTAATTAGTAACCGTCATATTTTGTCTCACAAGAATGATAGTTGTTCAGCAAAAACTGCCATAAAACAACAAACACGATAATTGTTTGAAACCTTTCCCTTTCCTTATAATGATGATAATATTTTGACCCAGCCTTCATCTTCCTCCTCCAATGATGAGAATGTGGATGAGGAAGAGGATAAGGATAAGGAACAAGATGATGAGGACAACAGTCACAACTACTACCATCCTCATCATCCTATTCATCCTCCTCTTCTTCGTCCTCTTTCTCATCCTCATTTTCATCATGGGAGGAGGGAGATAATGTTAAAAATTAATAGTTTACCGTTATTAATTAAGAACCATAATGTAATTTTCCTAGCATACTTAACTATTCAAAGTTAATATTGTGGTTGACTATGCAATTAACAGTAGACATCAATAAATTTAAAAAAAAATTGTCAAATGCTTAACTGTTAGTAAGAATTAACTGTCACCATTTATAAAATATAATGAACTTCAACACTAAAAGATGCGATGGCTCGATAATCTGCGAAACCCTCTCTATATAAATGTCTAAAAAATGAACTCTACTTTACTTCCATTTCAACTTCTCAAAGCTAACTTCTGATTCAACAAAACATTATAGACAAACGTAATTGAACTTTTGATCCATGTTTTGAAACCCGGACCAGACCGATCGGTCCAGTTAGGGAATCAGTGAACCGGGCATGGAACTGGTTCGGTTCGTGAATTAGACTAATTCAATATTTTTTTATTTTTATTTAGAATTTCATATTAATAAGCCTACAATATTCAATTTATCACCAGTTTGGTCCTAGGTTAGCCTTGATTTGACTCCGGTATGACTCACTGACCCTTGACCAGTATCCCAACCGGTCCTGTGACCAGTCTAGGTTTCAGAACCTTGCTTCTGATTCATTATCTGGCAAAAGACTGAAAGATGAACTCTCTTCGCCAACAAGCATTGAATGTCTCGTCCACATAATCTATGAGCTCCATCATATGGTCCAAGTTTACTTGTGAGAGTAAGGACGCATGGACTAGTGCTTGAAGGAACTTAGCTCTCTCGTTTGTTCTTTAAACGAGGTGGACAAGGTACTAGAGAATGAAGAATCTAATGATGCATCAGATTCTTAAAACATTTCTATAACTTTTTATTTTTAGTTTTTTTATTTACTGTCTAATTTTTTGTTGTAAAATGGTGGTTGCATAATCAACAACCAATTTTTTTTTAAAAAAAGGTATATATGTTACAGTTATTAAGTAACAACCGTCACTTATTAAAATACCATGCAAATACATAACAGTTATACTTTGTAACTGTCATATATTGTCTCATAAAAATGACGGTTCTTGTGTTAAAACCATCATGAAACTTTAGATGAACAAACACACAATTTGTCTTCCAACTTCATATCAAAAAAACAACATAAAGGTTTCTTTTAAATAACCATAAACTAAATGGTCTAAATCTTCCCCTTCCCCATGCTCATGATGGGAATACTCTGTGCTTCTTTATTCTTTAAGGATCAGTACAAGAACCAAGTACCCTTTCATTACCACCATTGTGCGTGACTACTCATCTTCGACTTCCAATGTGTACAATGATAGTTTAAACAGTCACTTCTAAACTATATAAACTCCTAATTTTCTTATGTTTACCATCCTCCTCCACCTCATTCCCCTCATCCACAACCTCCACCACCTCCATGACCTCCTTCTCCTTCTCCTCCTCCACAACCTCCGTCTCTACCTCAATTGGAGGCAATGATGCAGCATGTAGAACACGTTGACCATGCAGAGAAGAGGCTGGCTGGATGTTTGTTGAATATGAATAGGAAGGTCAATCCCATTCTTGATGAGTATGGGATTAGCCACCATAATCTTGACATACTTCTAGATGATTCAGGTACTCCTCTAGTGACGAGTAGTGTGATAACATGTGGTTTGCTGTGAATTTATGAAACTTTTGATTCGTTCAAATTGAAGGAAACAAAAGTCTCTAAATTCATAGCAGACCTCATATCATATATCAGGAAACTAGTCACCAGATGGTGATATTTATTTATTTATTTTATAAAATATAAAAATATAATTATCTGGGTACTAGCTGCCCAATTGTTTTTTGAAAAAATAATAGCATATCTCATGGTTATTAACTAATCACTGTGATATAGGTATATATATTAAAACAATAACATAACTCACAGTTATTAACAAAGAACTGTAATAAATATAAACAAATAAAGAATAGTTTTATCGATACAACTGCTACGTAAATTCTTCAACATGACAACCCAAAACTTTTTCCTTCCTCTTCTATTTAAGTGTTTGAAATAGAACACAGTTGACACTTAGTCTGTTCGAATGAAACCCACCAACATTGTTACCCTAGTACTCTTGTTGTCTTTTCTAGCCGTCGAGAGTCATTTTCAGTCTAGCCCCACTATAAAACCCTTCATCTTACTTTTCAGTGATAGTCGTTGTAACCCCCTCCGTAATTAT
This sequence comes from Inga leiocalycina, assembly GCA_963242795.1. Classification (NCBI taxonomy): domain Eukaryota; kingdom Viridiplantae; phylum Streptophyta; class Magnoliopsida; order Fabales; family Fabaceae; genus Inga; species Inga leiocalycina. The sequence continues at coordinate 65,165,356 of OY725320.1, forward strand.
ATCCGAAATACATGATTAAAATGAAATAGAGACTAATAATAATCAAAATTTATTTACATTCCCATCCTTAAGATAAGGTTTTCACAAATTTCTTTAACAAACACTTTAACCTGGTCTTACATTCATATTTCGAATACAATTACCTCGTGAAGATAAATCACATTTATATAAATAGCAGAGTGCACAATAATAATTCCGACAATTCCTGGTTCATACCTTCACTAAAGATACGTAGGGCACAATTGCCCATTATAATTCCTCAATGGGGATTACACAAATCCATCTCTAATACATAACCAAATAACCTAATATACATCCAAGCACATATACATCCAATATCCAATTATACATAATCCTAATTACTATGATAACCAACTATCAAATCCAAATGCCCATAAGGGATTCTTGCTGCCCCTAGTCGCTTGCTCCTTCCTCGAGCCGCTTGTTCTGTCTAAAATGTTGGTAGGGGAGGGTGAGATTTTCGAGAATCCCAGTAGGAAACAGATACCAATATGCATGTAAGATAAGTGTTTAATGCATGACATGCTTGCATCCCAATAACTCATGCTCACATAATGATATATCGCATTCTCAATGTTTCAATAACATACTCATGGCCATAGCATAAATAGAAACAGAGCTTCAACCATTCATATATGTTTCAAATAATCAAGCAAAGCAATAACATGCATCAATACACAAACACAAATATCAATACATGCAGGAGAGGTAAGTTCCCTACACTTATTCTTTCCACGTATGCTCCAGCATCGGCTACTCATGATCCAAGCGGATATCAAACCATGATCAGGGTGAATATCAAACCCTATAACCAAATCAAGGACATAGGATCATTCTCTTTTCCAAATTCTCATTTTCATAACACTTAAAGTTGGTTACCATTCATGACCTTTAGGTGGCTAATCAAAGCCTCAATACATGCTTAAAGGCTTGGGAAAACACTTGACCAAAAACCATCTTCGGAAGTCCAAAATGTCATTTTTGATGGTTGGCCGCGGCTCACCAATCCATTGGCCGTGGCCAACAATAGGCCAGAAACATTTGGGCCGTGGCCCAGAGTCCTTCTGGCCGCGGCCAAGAAAATCTGGTTTCTTGGCTGAATTTCTAAAAATCATAACTAATTCTAGAAAAATTGAAATGAGGTGATTCCAAAGCTAAATGAACTCTATTTAAGTCATATTTATTGGAAAAATATGGACCATTACTAGAAATCACCACACAATTCTAGAATTACACAAAATCCACCACTTCCCCAAAACAGAGTCCAGTTTCCATACCAAACTTTGGCAAAGCATAACTCTCAATTCAAAAAACGAAATGACATGAATTATATGTCCGTTTTGAAGCTTGGGATGTGAAATTTAAGACTGAAAAGTTTCAGAATTTTCCAATACCATCTGGTTATTCAAAATGTTCATGCAAACTGACTGCCCAAACAGAGTTCACACAAGAAAGATTTTCCAAATTTTCTACCAAAGTGTTCAATGACTCCAAAATCAATAACCTGTTAGAGCAAGTGTTTCACCCAAGAGGGGGGGGGTGAATTGGGTGACCTTAAAATTTCGTCGGAAATATAAAACTTTAACAGTGGAATTAAAACAGGAAAGAGTAAGGAGAAATATCACCGAAGTGTACACCAGGATTTATACTGGGGCAATATAATTATATGTGAATATGCATATAAATATATTCATAAGCATCCACAATACCATAATTTCATCACTTAGATATACTAGGGCATCCCCTAGGTGGATCCACAATAATTCACACAGAAATCTTACCCCATAGGATGGTTCACACAACAATCCTTCTTGGGGTGGTCATGATATTTTTGGATTCAACAATATAGACTTCCTTGCATATTCCCATACAATTCCAATAACTTTCAAATATAAAAAATATTTAGATCAATAAAATAAATCACATAGAGAGTATTAGATAGTAAGACATTTGAAATAATTTTGAGAAACATAAATAAGAGCAGGGTGTATCACTCAGTAAGAAAACTCTTACATAATTTCCGGCAATTTCCTTCTAGTCTTCCCAATGACTTTCGTTTTCTTCCTTTTCTTTTTGTTCAAAAATCAATCCATAAGAGCATATATATATAGGCACTGCAATATGGTTCACTTGTTCATCCTTATCCATTCTACATTTGTTAGGTTCTTATCCCATTTTTTTCCTTTTTTCATAAGTCATCCGAAGCTAACCTCTTTTCTACTTGTTTTCTAAGCCAATTCCTTGACATCATTTATTTCCTCTTGCTGATTGCACAGTGACGTCTTCCCTGACTACACCTAATAAATAACACAAAGATATCCTAGATATATTTATCTTCACACACACACACACACACAATATTTTTTTATTTTGTACTACTTATAATAACCCTTTTAATTTAATAATTATATATGTATGTATGTATGTGTGTGTGTGTGTGTATTAATTATATATGTACACCATTTTTCTAGAATGTAACAATTCTCCCTTCCTAAAATAAAATTTTGTCCTCGAAATTTATAAATACCTTATTAAAATAATTTATGATGCTTCTGCCTCATGCCACCCTCCATTCTTATTTGATTTCCAAAAGTTTTTCTTCTTCTGTTTCTCCTGCTCCACTTCCATTAGATATTTTTCAACTGCACAACATTTATTTACTAAGGCTGAGAAATCTTGAATTTCTAGAGCTATTACTACTTTCCTTATATCAAATTGCAATCCTGCTTCAAACTTCCTAGCTTTCCAAGTCTTATCAGGGTTAATTTGTAGACCATATGAGTATTTGGATAGTAACTCAAATTTAGAAACATATTGGTCTATCGCCATTTTTCCTTAACGGAGACGCAAGAATTCAATTTCCTTCTCATGCTTAACATTTTCAGGGAAGTACTTATATAGAAAAACTTTCTTAAACCCATTACAAGTTATTTTTATTTAGTGAGTTTCATTTGTGTGCCTAAATTCTTCACCAATTGTAAGCATCCCTGATTAACATGTAAGCTGCTAGAGATACCTTTTGATCATCCGTACACCCTAATCCTCAAATATCTTTTCTATTTGTTCTAACCATTCATCAGCTATAGTTGGGTCATATTCTCCTTTGAAAGATGGTGGATTGGTTTTCCTAAATTCACTATAGGATTCACACCCAAAGTTAGGTTTGGAATGTTTTGATTTCTTTCTTTTGGTAATTGAGCCTCTAATTCTACCTCCTGATTGTAACGTCCCAAATTTTGATTAAGGGCTAATGATGATTATAGTGAATATTCATGGAAATTAAATCTTGTGAATTTTGAAATATTCATATTCATAAGGAAATGGACAAATAAATTCAAGAATTAAATTAAATTACAAAGGTGATAGCAAAATCATAATTTTGCCAATTTAACCCAAGATTAATTATTTTCCAATTAATTGGAGTTAATTTCAGTTAATTAAGGAAAATAAAGGAAAATGTATAAATTGAATTTTCTTGGTGGAATAAATTAAGATTTGTGGAATAAAGTAAAAGCCCATATTTTTATTGGTGGATATTTAGGAGAAGGGAAATATTTACTTGGAAGATAAATATGCCAAGTGGCATCATCCAAAGCCAAAAGATTAAAATTATAATTGCTAAAGTTGGAAGAGGATAAGATCAAAGTACAAGGTGAGGTCATAAAACTTAATTTTGGAAGTAAAATAAATTGCGTAAAAATAGGAAGATATTTATGAAGCTAATGCTTCATCTTTCTCATTCTCATTACAGGACCAAACATAGAGAAAGAGAGAGAGAGAGGCTTCAAGAAGAAGTTTAGGAAAGCTAGAGAGAAGAAGAAGCAAAATCCAAAGGTAAGTCTTGTAGATCTTGTGATTAAGTTTCCCTTTTTGTCAAATAGCTCCTCTAACCTTTTGATCTTCATGGAAAACATGGGGTAGCAAGAAAAATCTCAAGGGTTAGGGGAGAAAGGGAGGATGATTTTTAGAGAAAGAAAGTGAAGCAAACCAAGGTAATCTCAAGAACATCAACTCTTGTGGTTTATTGTTGTTGCTATTGTTGTTCTTGGCTTGGTTTGGTATTGGTTGGTTGATTTGGTAAATTTAGAAAGCCCTAATCCTAAGGGGTTATGCTGCCCAAATTTCTTTGAATCATGGTTAAGAAGTGTTTAAGTGAGTTAATCAAGGATTAGAAGTGAAAAAGTACAAGTTTTGGAAGCTAAAACACAAAGCTCCATTTTTCTATTTTTCCTTTAATATTTCGGCCAGGACCAGATCTGGTAGTAGAAGTTGGATTTTCATGAAATAAATAGTTCCATTAGACTCAGTGGGAAAAAAATATGTGGAGTTACAGTTGGGCACTTTTTCAATAGAGGCCGAAAAAGCATAATTACGAAAACGCCACTGAAATCCCTAAATAGGGGTTGTCAAGGGTATTTTCATAATTTGACAATGATTTTGGTGATTTCAAGCCCGGAAATGGATTCCTTGGGCGAAAATACGTCAGAATAGTCTTGGTCAAAATTTTGGGAAAACATGCCATCAGGCCGGGTACGGCTGGGCCGGACCGGGGTCCCGGGGGCATTTTGGTAAATTTTCATCATAGGCTAATATAACCATAAGAAACACTATGGAAGAGTCTAAAATGATACTTGGATAGGTTATGACCTATTTCTTGTACATTTAATATTTTAGGATCGAGTCGGAAGCCGGAAGCGGCACGTTTTACAAGGCACACTAAAAAAGTAGTCTTTGAGATAATACTTTCCAATCCATTTAGGCAATTGTTAGAGACTTTCAAAGCTACTTAAGGGACTTTAATGATAACCAAAACTAAGTGTTTTGAAGTCATTTGAGTATTGGAATAAGTGATAATGCGTCGTCCTTAATTATGACTATAGGATTCAATATTTGCCCGGATCGTAGAAGGCCTACGCCTGATCAAGGATGGAAAGAACAAGGTAGTGATACTTTATCCTATATCATGTATATTACATTGCTTGTTTGCATTAGTCATTGAATACAGTTACAGTGAAAGGACGTGGTGAAAGCCCGGCCTTGATTACAGATACAGTGAGGGGACGTGACGAAAGCCCGGACTCGAATACAGATAAAATGAAGGGACGTGGCGTAAGCCCGACCTCGTATATAGTGAAGGGAATGTGGCGAAAGCCCGGTCTCGAATACTGATTGTTGCATTATGATATATGTTTACTTGCTTTGTATATATGCATCATATACGTAAACTGTTGCTACAAGGATTCTCTAGAATCTCATTCTTTCCAAATAATATTTTTAGATAGGGCAAGTGGATCGAAGAGCAAGCAAGTGGCAATGGACAATTAGGACTGCCGGCAGTAGTCTTAGTTAGATATTTTGATTTTATACTGAACTGGTTATCATTTTGGACAAATGTATATATTGAATAGATTTATAGTATTATAGTTTTGCGTAATCCCCAGTATGGATATTGAGATGGGCAATGATGCCTTGTATAAACTGTTGGATTAATGTTATTATCCCGGGTGAACGTTGGGAATAGTGCTGATACTCTGATATTATATATGTGACAAACCGAATAAGCCTATTGATTTTATAAATGAATGAACGGAAATCTATTTGTACAAGTGTTTTAAAAAGTTTTTATTTACTCCAAATATCTTATCCAATTATTAAACACGTTCAAACACTAATCTCGGCTTGATTATCGAAGCGGGGGTTACACTGATTCTCATCATAGTTTTGGTGCTCATATTCAAGTCCTTCAAGTAATTGTACTATATATGCAGCAGCGGCAGTTTGTTCTCTTATAGACCTAATTGTTGCTTAAGTTTGCTAATGAAAAGCTACCATTATTTGCTCAATAGCCCTTGATACCTCATTGCTTACATGGCCTTGGCTACTACTAGATTGACTCCGCCTTCCTTGTGCCATTTTCTGAATAACATGATAATTAGTATTAGAGTCAGTAATCCTATAATCCTCTATTTCTCCAATATCCACCACCTATTTGATCCAGGTATAAAAGGGAGAAGGTTTCATAAATCCTTAACAAAACAAATACTTTAGGATCATTTTGCTCTGATACCAAAAATGCAAACCCTCAATTTTATTTAATTTATAAGTAAATGATTACTTAATATCATTATTATTCCCTTAATAAATTTAAAGATATATTAGGTTTCTAATTCAAAAAAATAAAAATAAAGATACTGGCAGAAAACATGCCGTAAAAAAAAATATTTTATTAATACATAATATTCTTGAATACATCACATTATCCTATAAGAAATCTAAAAACATATGCCTAAAGGAAACTAGAGGCTTCTTGTCTGCTGCCCTAGCTCATCTTCATATCGGCATGATTTCCAATCTCTAGGACATTATGACACGATATGAGTGATACTAAATAAATAAGTTTAACCAATAATACCCAGCTGCTAATTTAGCATAAAATAATTTAAATACCTACAATATAATTATATGTGAATATGCATATAAATATATCAATAAGCTTCCACAATACCATAATTTCATCACTTAGATAAACTAGGGCATCCCCTAGGTGGATCCATAATAATTCACACAGAAATCTTACCCCATAGGATGCTTCACATAGCAATCCATCTTGGGGTGGTCATAATATTTATGGATACAATAATATAGTCTTCCTTGCATATTCTCATACATTCCAATAACTTTCAAATATAAAAAGCATTTAGATCAATCAAATAAATCACATAGAGAGTATTAGATAGTAAGACATTTGAAATAATTTTCAGAAACATAAATAAGAGCAGGGTGTATCACTCAGTAAGAAAACTCTTACATAATTCTGGCAATTTCCTTCTAGTCTTCCCAATGACTTTTGTTTTCTTCCTTTTCATTTTGTTCAAAAATCAATACATAAGAGCATATATATATATAGGCACTGTAATATGATTCACTTGTTTATCCTTATCCATGCTGCATTTATTAAGTTCTTATCCCATTTTTTCCTTTTTTTCCAAGTCATCCGAAGCTAACCTCTTTTCTACTTGGTTTCCAAGCCAAGTCCTTGACATCATTTATTTCCTCTTGTTGATTGCACAGTGATGTCTTCCCTGACTACACCTAATAAATAACACAAAGATAACCTATAGATATATTTATCTTCACACACACACACAATTTTTTTTAATTTTGTTCTACTTACAATAACCCTTTTAATTTAATAATTATATATATATATATATATATATATGTATTAATTATATATGTACACCATTTTTCTAGGATGTTACAGGGGTCGCCTGAGATGACCCCTGATGTAAATTGAATTAATGAATATGTTTTACAAGTAGTATTGGTATTGGGACTCACTATACATATTGTATTTGACTGTGTGATACATTTAGGGTTGAATGTATATGAATAGCTGTATAATTTGATTTTGATGACATCTATGGGTGTGAAAACTTGCCTTAATGTCTTGATTAGAGATATAAGTAGAATATTTGAATAGAATTGTTGACTAAAGTTAGATTGGCATGTGATAGACTTAGTGTCGATGTTCTAATTAACTTAAGGAGTAGAGAAGAACGTGACAAACACATATGGGTGGTACTGGGAGTCAAATGCAAGCTCTGACTTTCAGGGATTAACTTACTGAGTGGTATGTGGTGATGTGATCTGTGTGGTCTATGATAAGATAATCTTTGTGGTGCGGTCTGTGTGGTCCAAATGAAGTGATCTGTATGGTATAAACTGTGTGGTATGCTGTGTGGTGAACTGTATGGTAACTTGTACGGTCTATTATATGGAAACTTATGTTATCTTTATGGGTTATAATCTATGTGCTATGTAATCTCTATGTGGTATGCGATCTGTGCAATGTAGAATGTGTGATAGGTGATCTGTGTGGGTTGTAAAGCAATATATAGGCAGAATGGGAATGAGAATAGTTCTTGATAGAACAAAGGTAGCCACGAGATAGGGTTTCAAGATTGAGACAGAGAATAAAATGTATGAGTGGCTTTTGGGTTCCCTATACAATAAGGGTAAAGTATCCTGATGAAAGAAAGAATTGAACTACATGTTATCCTATAAACCTGAGGCTTTACTAGGAGTCGATTGGCGAATAACAAATAGTTTGTTGAAAAGTATGAATAAAGGATGGTAGGTTATCGTGTTTTGACAGCCTGGTAGGCTGAGGAATTCTCTAGAAATTGTTTAGGAGGATATAAATGGGCTACCCTATAAAGGATAGTAGAATTAGTAAGTATGCGTAGATTCCCATACGAATAGAATGTGACTACACCCACGGGTGTCAAGGTTGTCACAGTTGATGTAGGTATGAATGGCATAATAAATGCTGAGGGACATGAGTCACTAGTGGACTTGATTGTCTAATGTTGCATGGCTACATGGCTTAGCGGTAATCTTCAAGATCTGGTTGGTTAATGATCTATTGGTGAACTCACGGAGTAAAATGACGCGTGAGTAACAATTACGAATATAATTGAACATGATGAGGAAAAAAACAACCATATGCTAAGCCGAGTAAATGTGAGTTATGGCTTTCAGAGGTTACATTTATGGGCTACGTAGTCTCATAGCAAGGGATTCTGGTAAACCCTAGTAAAGTGGAAGTAGTACTAAATTGAGAAGGCTGAAAACTATGGATGTGATACGTCGTGTTCTGAGTCTTGTTGATTATTATGATATGTCTATTGTAACCCCCTGCCTTTAACCACGTAATTATAATTCGATATCACATAACTAAATTGGTTTAGAAACCGTCGGATAGCTTAAACTCATTTCAAATTCCTACACTATAGTAGGGTTTTCACCAAAAACTTTCAAAAACTCTTCTCTATCCTGGTCTCAATTTCAAAATTCGAATATAATTACCTACGTAGTTAGTTTACATTCACACATATAAGAGTGTATAACCAAATCCCCGGCAACTCCCGGGTTCTATACATATATAATCTGAGGGTTTAAAAGTCTCCACTAGGGGATTACATAACCAAATCAACAGTAATATTTACATCTCTAAAATATACAGTAATCCCAAGTTCAAAAGAAGATAACCAACACCCTACAATCAAATATACCCCAAAGGGGTTCTAATCGCTACGGGTTGCCCGCTTCTCTTTAGCGCCACTAGCCTTGTCTGAAATGTTAGTCATTGGAAAGAATGAGATTCAAGAGAATCCCAGTAGTAACAAATCACTCATACAGTGCATAAACACAAAGCATATAAGGTCATATTATCAGCATCACAATGTAACGTGGTTCACACCACAAACGACAGCACTCATAGGTGTAAACTCTAAGCGTCAGCTTTCGCTGCGATCTCAATGTATTCACAAAGTATTCACTAAGCGTCAGCTTTCGCTGTGATCACAAAGCATCACAATGTCACAATGTATTCTCAATGCACGACAAACATACATACAATGTTTCACACAAAGTATAAGAGAGGAGTCACTACCTTGTTCTTTCCGATTGTGCTCTAGCGCAGGTGGATCACGAACAGGGCAAATATCGAATCCTACAATTCCAAATGCACCATTTAGACACTTCCATAGTGTTTCTTGGGGTTATATGAGTCTATAATGAAAATTTACAAAAATGCCCCTGGGGACCCGGCCCGGGCCCGCCGTACCCGGTCCGGTTGCACTTTTCCCGAAATTCTAATATAGGCTATCCTAACATATTTCCACCCAAGGAATCCATTTCCGGACTCAGAATTATCAAATTCAATGTTAAATTACAAATTTACCCTTGACAGCCCCACTTTAAGGGTTTTAGGGGCGTTTTCGTAATTATGCTTTTCGGCCTTCTCCGAAAAAGTGACCAACTGTAACCCCACCTAATTTTCGCCCCTGAACTCAATGGAACCATCAAATCTTTGAAAATCCAACTCTAAGACCCATTTCTAGAGCTGGCCGAAATTTATGAGTTCTCCGGGGAAAATCGGGTTTTACGATTTCGCCTCCGAAAACACGTTCCTTTCTACTCCTAACCACTTTATTAACCATTACATTAGGTTAAAACTAACATTAAGACCCAATTTGAGCAGCATAACCCCTAGGCCATATCATTTCCAAACTTTAAAACCAATGGCAATCCGGCGAAATTTCACCGATTAAATTGCCCACAGTAGCCAGAATAAGCAATATACGAAAGTTTGGAAGTTACCTCAAACTCCTTCTAGCTTTTCTCAAGAGTGGCTGAAAACCCTAGCCCCTTGAACACGAAATTTGCTTCTCAAACACCTTAAATAACATAGAAGAGAAGCTTAGGAACAAGGTTATACGCATTAGGTACGAATTCACCGAAGAAATCGACCTACCTTGTAAGTTCTCTTCTCTTTCTCTCTCTGAAAGCTCTCAAACTTTCTCTCTCTCTTGGCTGCTGGTTCAGCACGAAATGAGCTAAGGAGGAAGATGAAAAAATGATTTTATAATATTTTATGTCTTACTTTAATTATTCATTAAAGTAAAATTCCAAAAATCACACTTTATGTACATAAACATAATGTTGTAAGCCTAAATAATATGTGCATAATATTCTCTCTTCTTGGCCCATGATAAAGACGTCCAAGAAAGTCCTTCCATCAGGCCAAATGAGTTTTCCATGTACCTCATAATTTCAAAACTTGCCATCACATTATTTCTTTATTTTCGGACTTAATGAGATTTCTGGCAGATTTTCTGCCCTAACTTTGAAATATCATAACTAATTCTAGAAAAATCAAAATGGAGTGATTCCAAAGCCTATAGAACCTTTATCGAGTCTAGTTTTAAGGAAAAATATAGAATTTTTCTGGATGGAATCACAAAATTCCCAGAATTTCAATCTTTGCATACTGTTCCAAAAAATAATTAATTTCGCTGGGCAAACTTAAAAAATCCATAACTCTTAGCTCACAAATCAAAATGATACAAATTATATGTCCATTTTGAAGCTTGACATGTGAAATTTAAGACTGAAAAATTTCAGAATTTTTAGAAACCATTTGCCTATTTAAAACGTCCATACAAATCAGCTGCCCTGTACAGAGTTTCAATGGACAGAGTTTTCAACTTTTGCACAATTGTTCCCAATGGTTCCAATTTCACAATAAACACTCTCCCCACACGAATTTTCACAAGGAAGCTATTGGAATCATTAAAATATCCAAATTCCCATCACAAATTCTCCAAAAGTGTTTATTCAACAATAATTACATCCACTTTTGAAGTCATTAGCCCTTAATCACTTTTTGGGATATTACATCTATATCAAAATTTCCCAGAACTCAACATTATGCATGGGATGATGATAGTGAGAGGAGCTTCAGAGAGCTGAAACAAAAATTTATTAAAGTACTAATACTGATAATCCCAGATCTATAGTGGACCTTTATTGTCTTTACTGAATCCAGATGGCATGGATTGGGAAGGGAATTGAATCCCAGATGCGAGCAAGCATAGATTGAGATGAGAATTGATGTGAGCCGAGTGAAGGCGTATGCATCTTGTCAGCTGAAGCTTCAGGAATTGAACTATTCCATCCATAATCTTGAGTTGATGATAATAATGCTTGTTTTGAATCTAGAAACGTTGTCTTTATGGCGTAATTGTTGAGTTGTACTGCGACCATGAAGATTAAAATGTGTGTATGATCAAAAGGAGTGAAATATGACGTAATGTAAGTGGATAGAGTTGTTGAAAGATTAAGGCCTAGAATGTAAATGTTATCTAGGACAGGCTAATGTTGTCGTTGACACATTGAGCAGTAAAATAGTGCATATGGAAGATATAATGATTTATGAGCAAAAAGTCAATCAAGGAATTTTAGAGGTCTTAGTCTGTATAAGCAGATATTGATCAATAGTAATGATGTCAGTAAGACATACGTAGAAGTGTTACCACGGAGTTTATGGTTATGAACGTGTAGCAAATTTCAGAGATGAAATTTATTTAAGTAGGGGAGAACTGTAACACCCTAAATTTTATTCACCAAGAATATATTGTGATTATTTTATATATTCAATAAAATTGTGAATATTTAAGGCCAAAGGAATTAAATATTGAAAATTGAAAGGTGAATAGTGTTTTTAGTGAAATCACCAATGAGATAGTGAGTTTGTCATGTGATTTTGGAAGACCAAATGATGAGCAAATATTATGAAATTCTACAGGATGAAAATATACATACAAAACTTTTTTAATTTGATAGGTCATATGAATCAATTGAAGCTATGTACAAAGAGTTATGGATTTTTGAAGTTAGCTCAGAAAATCTGGAAAGTCTCTAAAGCAGTAGTCTAAGAAATGAAATTTGGGAATACTGTGCTTCCAACTGGCTAAATTCCATATTTTTCTTTGTAACTAGACTCAATAAGGGTTCCATAGCCTTTGGAATTGCTCCGAAACTATGCCTACAAATTTAGTTATGATTTTTCAAATTTTGGTAAAAAAATCTGTCAAAATTGCTAATTGTTGCGAATTTGAAAAAGAAAATGTCATTATCATATGGTAAATGGATTAGTTTATGATTTATGAAGATGAGTACATGTCTAATTGCCTTAAAATAATGCTTCTTAGACATAATAATGATGATAATGGTACACTACTTGAGTGCATGGTTGGATTAGTTGGAGGAAACTCATTTGGTTAAGGAAGACATAAGGGGGGACAGTTTTATGCTAACCAAAAGGGAGAGGAAATTAGCTCAATGCTAATGGAAACCTAAAGACACAATTAGAAGGAGATAAGGTCCAATGCCATATGTCAACACAAGATTTCATCTTGCAAATCAAGGGAGGAGAGCCATTAAAGATTTTTTATAAAACATTTCCCTTCCTCTTCCCTTTGTTCATTTCGGCCAAGCACAAGAAAAGAAGAGAGAGAGAGAGAGTTTGGAAGTTGAGAGAAGGAGGAAGAAACTTAAGGTAAGTTGATCTCTTAAGCTTTTTCTTGTGATATTGCTAAGAAACTTCCTCTAAACCTTTCTTCATCATGGAATCCATGATCTTGAAGACACATTTTGAGCTCAAGTAGAGAGAGGAGAGGACGACTAGAGAGAGAGAACTCAAGATCTCAAGAGGTAACCTCATAAACCTTAGATATATTATTGTATGATGTTGTTGTTGAGGTTTGTGTTTGGATTTGGTGATTTTTGGTTAAGTTGTAAATTTGCAAAGTCCTAATTCTAAGGGGTTATGCTACCCAAATTTCTTTAAATCATGAATAGAATGTGTTTAAATGAGTTAATAAGGGATTAGAAGTGAAAAGGTACAAGCTTTGGAAGCAAAAACTCAAAAGTATAATTTTTCCTTTTTCTTGACCTATGTTTTGGCCAAGGTCAGATCTGGGGGTAGGAGTTAGATTTTCATGTAATTGATGGTTTCATTGGATTCAGGAGGTAAAAATAAGTAGGATTACAGTTGGTCACTTTTTCGGAAAAGGCCGAAAAAACATAATTATGAAAACGCCCCAAAACCCCAAATCGGAGTTGTCAAGGGTATGTTCGTAATTTGATACTAAATTTGGTGATTTCGAGCCCAAAAATGGATTCCTTGGGCAAAAATACATCAGGATAGTTGTAGTCAAAATTTTGGAAAAACGTGTCATCAACCCGGGTACGACGGGGCCGAGAAAGGTCCCGAGTGCATTTTGGTAAATTTTCATCATAGACTAATATAACCAAAAGAAACTCTATGGAAGAGTAAAAAATGATGCTTATATAGGTTATGACCTATTTCTTATACATTTAATATTTTAAGACCGAGTTGGAAGCCGGAAGCGACATATTTTATGAGGCACACTAAAAAAGGGTTGAAAGAACTTTGAGATAGGGACATTATCCTTTATATATCATGCCATAGTTACATGAATGTGTGGATGCCATTGTTGTAAGTGTACTTTATTAATTAACATGTTTTGCCTAGAGAGGGGGGCACTTACACTGGGAGTTGGTGAGAATCTAACTGGTGCAGATTAGTGGGGCTTGTCCTTACTCATGTATATATGCAAATGATATATTTATATTGCTCATTAATTGGTGCATACATGACGCATATCATATTTACTTTTTACATTTTCTATGAACGATAGCATGTTTCTACTGGGATTCTTTGGAATCTCATCCCTTTTTCTAAACAAACATCTAGCGGATGCCAGTGGGACGAAAGGCAAAGGCGTAAACGCCGAGAAGTGATTGGCACGTGTCTCGAGGCAAGGTTGAAGTTGGTGGTTATAGTTAGTTTATGCTTAAGATAATTTTGGGGAATTCTGTATATATTAAAGTTTTCGTTGTATTCTGTATTTTGTTTATGAATGACTTTGGGATTGTAAATGAATATTGTTATCATTATATATATACTTTTCCTTATGCCCATGGAATTTCATCTTTATTACTCTTAGATTATCGAAATGGAAATAGGTGTTGACAATATGTATTAGGACTTTCAGATTTAAATCTTTACCATGGAAGTAAGATATATTCTATAAATGCCATTATTAATTAAAAATAATATATATATATATATATATATATTGTTGATTTTCTTTATGTTAGTTTTAAGGTTTTAGAGTAGCTTTAAAGTAACCCTGGAGAAACTCTAAGAGTAGTTTTGATTAATATTAATAGATATTTATTTTTGACTTCGTAGACTTTCATTAAGAGTTTTTGAGTAATTCTATATGATTACTGTAACACCCTTGTTTTCAAGACATATGGACGGCTTAAGTGCAATAATATCTTAAAAAAAAGAAACCGGCAATCTTTTGTAAACAGCGTGAGCCCCAACTTCAAGTAGAATATGGAACTGCCTCCGAATGGGTTTTCAAAAATCTTTTCAAAAATTGTTTTTAGATTTGGTCTCATGTTATTTTACGATTTGTTTTAAGCCATCCGTTTTAAGTTCATTTCTTCATATCAGAGTTTTACTAATATGTTCTCTGCTGGAACCCAAACTACTATGATTGATTAACGGCACTAGATGGTCGGTTTTTCACCACTGGTTCGAATGTCACTATATGTTTGCTTATATATAGGCGCGTACTTACATGTCTACTGATGTGCCAGTACGGAACTGACTTCACTTATATACAGATTAAGTACAATCCCAAAAATAAATAGATAACCAACAAAAAATTAATTTTAAAGTTCTTCGCTTCATTCGCCTGTGGTTACCTTCTTGCCTGAAGAACTACTTGCTCGAGCTAAAAATTTGTTTTTGGAAAGATGAGATGAGATTCAAAGAATCTCAGTAGTAATAAATATCACTCATATAAGATGCATATATATATATATATATATATATCATGCCGTATCAACCAAAGTTATGGTACAATCAACACATTTCAACATTGAGGGATAAATTCACAATATGCAGAAAGCATAAAGTTACCAATTCAAGGACTATCGCCCCTTACCACAGCGCTGGGAAATTCTGCTGTGCCTAAGCCCTTCTCATCTAAATATTTTAAATTCAAAATGATACAAACATGCATATAACTAATCACATAGTATGTGAAGGATAAGTTACTACATGACAATTTTTCCAAATCTTGACCTTGATTGACGTGTTTCAGACATCTTGGACAAATATTGAATCCTATAAATTATAATTTATGGGCAACGAGTTATCACTTGATCCAATAATTTCGTAAATTACTCTCTTATGTTGGTTATCATTAGGGTCTTTATATTAGGCCCAATGTGTCACTAATGGGCCCAAGTACTTCACTTAATCTCTAGAGTTCCAATTTATTACCAAAAATGCTTTATTTTCAATTTTCGCACATCTTCCAAAAAGCTGGCAGATTTTTCAATTAACTTTGAAAATCATAACTAATTCTAGAAAACTATAATTTGGATTATTCCAAATCCTATGAGTCACTTATTAAGTCTATTTTAAGGGAAAAATACTTCCCATAGTATTTTGTCCACAAAAGATTCCCAGTTTTTCGTTTTCCCTTTCTGCTAGAAATCTTTCCAGTTTTAATAATCCAATTTCAAATTTTCATAACTTTTTGTGTACTTATCCATTTTCTACCCATTACCTATCAAATTAAAGATCTTTAAGTGTACTTTAATTTTGGAAAATCTCATATCATTAGATGAATTTTGGACAGTGAAATTTTCGTCACAACAAAACTGCTAAACAAAAACACATACTAGCAGTTTAATGAACTAAGTTTCCAGTATTTGAGTTTTTTAACTAGTCTTCCTAAAATTATAACCAAAACCTATTCCTGCACAATTTTTCATGCAAAATCCAATAGAAAGCTCAAAAATACCAAAATCAAACTCCATCGCTCAGTTTTGCTCTTGAACGAAATATGTGCAAAAAACAACAAAAATAGAACCTTGTGTTTTTAACTACCAACAAGCCTAATACTTCAACAAGCATCATATATCACCTTAACCATGATTAAAAACATCTTCTTACTCCCAAAAATCCTCTTGCGTGAATATCAAGGGTGGCATAAGAGTCAAGAAATACTTAACGAAAACACGAAGTAATCGGTTCAAAACGGAGTTGAGGCTTACCACTTCACACTTTTACAAGTTGTTCGAAATTCTAGTGGCTCTCTAGCTAGCTAATGGACACAAAATGCCCTAGATGAGAAAGTTGGGACTATAGAATTGAAGCTTATAGTGAGAAGAAGTTTCCTGAAGGACTTACCAGACGATAATGGCAATTCGGGGTCAGAATCGGCTCCGGTGCTTAAGAATTTTCACTATTCCTTCTTTCTCTTTCCTCTAGAAATTTTTGGCAAATTAAAATCAAATTTTCTCTTTCTCTTTCTCATTTGGCCGAACAAGGCCCCTTAAAGAAGAATGAAAGGTTGTGATTTGATCTAGTAAAGTGATCTCACATGATCTTGCCAAGTGTCACTGTAACCCCTTGCCTTATGAGCAGTAATTATGATTTGAAAAGGCGTAATTAAAATGGATTAGATGTAATAATCCAAAAATGGGATTAAGGGCTAATGACTCCAAAAGTGATGTAATTATTGTAAATGAACACTTTTGAAGTATATGATGTGGATTTTGATCCGAATGTGTTGTAATCAGTGCCTAAACCCTATAGTTAAGCTTAATTGTGGGATAAAGCTTAAAATGAAGGATCAAGATTGACCAATGGGAAAACAAATTAATACCCTTCCTCATATTGTTAAAAACGTCCAAAAAGGGTAAAGGAGAAGGAAGGAGGAATTTGGTCAAAATTTCAACTCTTTTACAAGGGAACTTTGGTCATATGGGTCACATATGCCTTAAAGCAAGTGGTCAACATTCTTTTTGTGTTTCAAAGTGCAACATTACGGTGGAGACAAAGGAAAGGGAAGAGGAATTAAATTAAAACAAGTTGAGACATTGACCAAGATGAAAAGCAAAGAAGAAAAGTCAAAAATTGCAACTAGAAAATTTGTGTAACCAATGGCTATGCAAGTTCATGCAATTGGTCAATCTTTCTTCCTCCTTTTGAAGAACATGTTGGTCAATAATAATTCTCCATTTGTGCAGCCCATATCACGTCCAAAAGCAAGAAGAGAAGAGGCAAGAGAAACCTTTATCAATTGACCAAAGTCAACATGGCATAAGCTTGTGTAAAAAGAATTATTTTCCACCACAACTTTTCTTTCTCTTTGGGCTACATTTTCGGTCAGATATTAAGAGGATGAAGGAAGAGAAAAACTGATCATAAATCACTCTCTCACCTCTTCTCAAGGTCGGCCAAGTTCAGCAAGCTAAGAGAAAGTGAAGAACAAAGTTGAGGTAAGAACTTCTACATGGATTTTCACCTCCTTAACCTCATCTATGGCTCAAGTGACCTTCATGAAACTTGTTCCTCTCTTCCTTAGCTTCATTTCTATGGTTTTTGTTTTTGAAGAGGAGGAGTTTTCAGCCACCTTGCAAGAACAAAAGTTGAGGAATCAAGAAAAGAACACAAGAAGAAGCAAGAGGTGAGTAAGAGCATTATGTTGATGTATATGATGCTTTAATTGGCTGAGTTGTGGTGGGCTATTGTGACAGCCCTAATTTTGTTTTTTTAGGGTATATTAGGGATCATGAAGCTCTCATCCTATATATGTGCTTATATGTTGGTTTGGAGGCAAATGAGCTAAGCTTAGTGATTAGATAGTGAAGTGGTTGTTTGTTGTGAAATACCCTAAAATTCTGCCAAAACAGGACATGGGGAATGAGTGGGAATTTGTTCATTTTGATGTTACCATTGTGTTCTACACGAAAAATTATGTGGGAATAGGTTTGGTTGTTGATTTTGAAGCCATTGGACACATTGGTTGAAAATTGGAAAAACTGTCAAGTGTAACTTTGTGCAGGGCAGTCAGTTTGTAGGGACATTTTGAATGGGAAATTGGTGTCTAAAAATTCTGAAACTTTCCAGTCTTAAAGTTCACATTTCAAGCTTCAAAATGGACATATGATTTGTGTCATTTCGGTTTTTGAGCTGGGAGTTCTAGTTGCCCAAAGTTTGATGTCGAAACTGGACCTAATTCTGGAGCAGTGTGGAATGTTGTGTAATTCTGGAATTGTGTGTTGATTTCTGGTAGTGATTCATATTTTTCCTATCAAGAGGACTTCAAGAGCTTTCAATAGGCTTTGGGATCACCTCATTTTAATTTTTCTAGAATTAGTTATGATTTTTCAAAGATGTTGGAAAATTCTGGCAGATTGGTCACCTATGCGAAAATTGAAGATTTTATAGCATAATGTAATATTGTGGAACTTTGAGGTTAGAAATTAGCCTTTTAGGTTAATTGACCACTTTAGCTCCTTAGTTGACTTGATTAATTGACCATAGTGATAATCAACTTAAGTATTATAGAGATAAAACTTGGGAAAGAGATTGACGGGTTGTCCCTAACTTGGTTTACAGGATTTGATATTTGCCGTCCTCATGAGCCCGTGTGCCAAGAAACATCGGGAAAGGACAAGGTAGTGACTCTCTCTCTTATACTTTGTGTAATGCACTGTATGTGTGTTGTATCACTGTTTTATGATGATTTCTGATGCTGCTACGGTTACAGCTGGTGATAGCTGTCGTTTACAGCGCAAGCTGTCGGTTACAGCGCAAGCTGTCATTTACAGCGTAAGCTGTCTTTATTGTGATTACAGCGTAAGCTGTCATGATGTTGATTACAGCAAGAGCTGTCGTATTGTGTATACAGCCGTGAGTGCTGTCGTTTGTGGTGAAAACCATGTATCTTTGAGATTGTTGCTGCTGTTGCTATTTGTGATTTATGTACATGCTTTGTGTTTATGCATTGTATGAGTGGTTTGTTACTACTGAGATTCTCTCGAATCTCATTCTTTCCTATGACTAACATTACAGACAGGGTGTGTGGCTCAAAGGAGAAGCGGCCAACCCGGAGCAATTAGGACCCTTGGGGGTATATAGTTGAATTGGAACGTTGGTTATGTATTTTGAACTCGGGATTACTGTATATTTTGAATTAGGAACACTAAATTCGATTTTGGTTGTGTAATCCCCTAGTGTATACCTATAAACCTTCAGGTTTTTATGTATAGAACCCGGGAGTTGCCGGGGATGCGGATATACACTCTGATATGATTGAATGTATATTAACTGCACAGGTAATTATATTCGAATATTGAAATTGAGACCAGGATGGGAAAAAGAGTTTTGAAAGTTTTGTAAAAAATTTTACTGTGAGACAGAAAGTTTAAAACGAGGTTAAAGCATCCAATGGCCTATAATCCGATTTAAATATGTGTTATCGAATTATAATTACGTGTTTAAAGTCAGAGGGTTACATTAGAGACCACGGATAATCAAAATTCATTACCAATCCCTTCCTTATGGTAGGGTTTTCACAAATTCGTTCAACATTTCCCCTTATCCTGGTCTCATATTCAAGTTCCGAATATAATTACCCTATGCAATTAAATCACATTCATATATATCAGAGTATACATCAAAAATCCTGACAACCCCCGGGTTTCATATATATATATATACTAAAGTCTTACAATTTCCCATTTAGGGGATTACACAAAATCATTTAAATATGTACATCCCAAATATGTACAGTAATCCCAATACCAAAATTGATAACCAACCATCAAAATATAAATCTCCCTAAGGAGGCCTATCCATCCTTGGTCGTCTACTTATCCTTGGAGCCACTTGCCCTATCTGAAGGTTAGTCAAAGGAAAGAATGAGATTCAAACGAATCCCAGTAGTAACAGATCACTCATACCACAAGTAATCACATAGCATGCAAGTAAATCATCACACAACATAGTAGCACGAACACATATCACACCCCACCCTCATCCCCTTTTACCGTTAGGAAGGCACGCAGTCCTTACCTGAACCATTATTAGTGACTTAGGGACTATTGGCGTGGCGGTGTATACAAATAGCCTTACGGTCCATATAGCCTTTCGGCTTTACAAATAGCCTTTCGACCCACAAATAGCCTTTCAACTTTCACAAATAGCCTTTTGGCTCACATCCACAAGCTTTGCAACATACGAAGTCTTCACAAATCAATGATAAATCAAACATACAATGTATCACATATAGTATAAGGAAAAATGTCACTACCTTGTTCTTTCTAAACGTGCTCCGGTATAAATGGCTCATGAGCAAGGCAAATATCAAACCCTATAACCAAAATCAAGGATGATAGGTTATTCTTTATTTCAAATTCTTATCGTCATAATACTTAAAGTTGGTTATCATATGAACTCTTTAGGTGGCTACTAGCAGCCTAGACATATACCTAAAGTATTGGAAGAACTATACCAAAGATTCCTTTTTAGGAT
Organism: Inga leiocalycina; assembly: GCA_963242795.1. NCBI lineage: Eukaryota > Viridiplantae > Streptophyta > Magnoliopsida > Fabales > Fabaceae > Inga > Inga leiocalycina. The sequence continues at coordinate 65,186,162 of OY725320.1, forward strand.
GTCTAATACTGATTTTTAACTCATGATCTTGAGTGAAGAAGACCTCAATCGAGTGATATTGAGATTTACACTCGGGCATGCAAGGTCACCCACGCGAGTGCTTGGCTTTGAGCACAAACTGACACAGAAAGTGATCATGGCACTCATGTTCTGGACCCAATACTCGAGTGATGCCCTCATGCTCACCCGAGTCGAATTGAGTGAGGCACAGGAAGTGACTACCAGAGAGCAACAGAAACCCTAAAATAAGAAGTGCACTCGAGCACTGGTTCTGGCACTCGAGTGATGTCACAACACTTGCGGGTGTTAAGACACACTCTTGAACAATGGCCTGTAAGTGACAACACTTGCGAGTGACAACCCAAGTTCACTCGAGTGATACTCACATCACTCGCAAATGAGAACGTGTACTCTTGAAATCCGACTTGGAAGAGCGACCAAAACTTAAGGAAAAGGGAAAATAGGATGCTGCACTCAAGTGACACCCCCTATACTTGAGTGAGGCTTATCAGAACCAAAAACACAGCAACTGACAGAATTTTCCCAAACTTGACAATTATGATTCCAATGGTTCCAAAACTTAATCCAAAGCTCATTCCCACACAAAATTTCACAAGGAAACCATTGGAAATACGAGAACAACCAAATTCTCATCCTATCAACATATATTTACTTTTGTACCAAAATACAACACAACCTCCACTTTACCAAACTTCTCAATTCAATTCCCAACTAATCACAATGACATAGAAACATATTGTAACACTAATTCCACCACAATACACTAGGTCATTTGTCTATTTCAAAATGATTCAAAAATTAGGGCAAAATCCACCAACCTCAAAACTTAACTAATGGTCACAACAAATATATCAAAATGTAACCAATACTCACTTCTTCCTCTTCCCAAGGCTCTTTCTTTGATTTCTCAACTTTCAAATTTCTTCAAGTGCTCAACACCACCTTTCAAAAATCTAAAACCATAGCAATGAAGCTCTCAACACCATGAACAATATTAATGAACAGTGTTTGAGCATTAGAAGACATATGGGGCACTAACCTTAGGCTTTTCTTCTTTCTCTTTCCTCTTGAGCTCACACGGCAATGGATGCAAGTGAGATAAAGTGAAATGATGATGATGAACAAGATTTTTCCCTTAGTCCATGCTTCTAGCCGACTTGGAGGGGGAGAGGAGAGAGGAAATGAAATTTGACACTTTGACCAAATCCATGGCTCACACCTTGACACTTGGCAAAATCTTGTCTCTCCTTCCATAGTACACATGAACTCACATACATGTAATTCCACTCTCTTGCTCAATGAATCTCAACCATTGAACTTTGAATTACCACTGAGTCTCCTCTTCGGTATATGACCAATTGGTCGGTAAATTTTATTTTTCCCATTTTTCCCCTGATTATGGCAATTCCACTTGAATCACTACTAAGCACATTTATATCATTCCATATCACTTTAATATGTGCCCTCCCTCTTATTTAATTCAATTTAGATGTTAATCCAAAATTGAACTTAAATGCAGGGTTTAGGCACTGATTATAACACATTCAAGTCAAAATTCGCATTATATTCTTTAAAGTGTTTATTAACAATAATTACATCCACTTTGGAAGTCTTTAGCCCTTAGGCCCAAATTCGGCCATTACAGTCACGAGCTTGTAGCTCTTGATTGCCATGTGTCATCTATCCAGTGCATCCTCTCTTTCTCTCTCCCACAAGGCACCACAAAAGTCAGAGGAAGGAAGGGACCAAACAATTTTTCAAGACTCCCGGCACAATATTCGAGAAAGTTAGTCAGGTGACCAGACTAGAGACCGATGGATTTCCCTAACATTGGTGACATGCGGCACTCTCCAGAGATGCCAACACAAAAGGCATAAAGTGAGTTTAATAATGAGGGACACTTGTCACCTCCTCATTTAGTCAACACAAAAGTAACTTTGTACTTAGTTATCATTAAAGGACACTTGTCAAGCTCTCAACTTGCCAATACAAAAGTATGTCATCAAAAGCCATTGTTACTTACTTTATTAAAGTTGTTTTATCGGGGCCTACTCGGATTCCACTCAGAATCGTGGCACGCATATAGAGACACACCACGTGACACTTGAATTCCTTTAATCTTAGAATGGTGCATTTGTGCTGTACAACCATCGATAAATTTTCCTCCAACTTCTTACACTCATATTCTACAATCCAGACTTCTCGATTTCTGTAAACGACACAATGGATATCTAGGAATTTTGAAAATGGAGCTGCCTTTATTTATAAGTATCAGTATTTATTTTATTCCACTATTTCCATATTTTACTCATTTTCATGATTACAAAATTTGGTATATTACAATTACCTGTGAGTTAGGGAGTAGAAGATAAATTTGAATAACCTTAGAGCAACTCTAAGAGTAGTTTTGATTAATATTAATAGATATTTACTTTTTGACTTTGTAGACTCTCATTGAGAGTTTTGGAGTAACTCTATATGATTACCTGTGAGCTAGGGAGTAGCAGGTAACTCTGAATATTCTTTCATATACTTATGAAATATGTCTAATTGAATTATGGATGACTATCTTTTGTTTTAAAACTGTAACAACTGAATTATATGTATATATGTATGTATTCTAAGTTCTCTAATAAGTGATGTTACAATTAAATTTCTTTATAACTCATTTATTCATACAGTTAATATAGTAATTATTGTTATTAATATATTATTGAATTATTGTTTCCTTTCAAGCATGTTTGTATGTGTAATGATACTTAATATGAATGAAAACATGATTTAATGTACTTTGAATTTTAATGATAATATATTTATTTGTGATTAGATATAACTGTCATGGCATTTGTATTTCTGATGGGTTGAAGTAAAGAGGAGGACAGTGTATGGTGAATTCTTTTACCATGTAGTATGCCATCATTCGACGCACAGTGGATGACAATTGTTAGGACTTCTTCTTCCATGTTTTCCTTTAACTGGGATTGCATTAGAGTTGTGGACATGTGACACATCGTTAGTTTTGTTCTTTTAAGGGGGGAGCCACAATTTAAGCATGAGCTCTACACCTTTGGCTAGATGCATCTTAAGAACTAGTATGCTTTAGACAATCCAGTCAAATGGATGAGTTTTTATTGGACTATATGTTAGCTTATGGCTCCAGTTAGCAAAATAAGGATGGATGGTGATATAACGGAGGTTACATATTGTATAATTGTATGTTGCATGTTGTGCACAAAAATAGTGCTTGACATAATGATCATTACATTTGAAATCATTTTATATGGAGATCATCACACACACACACACACAGAGTTCTATTTTTAGATTATATATGGTTTACTTGTGCATGTTAGGAATTTTTAGTAGTTACTGAGATGTGGAATCTCATCTCTTTATATTAACATTTTTCAAGTTAATGTTCAAGCAGGAAGCAAGGGAAGGCATATATCAAGTGAGCCTTGTAGGCTTTATTGGGCTTCTCGTGCACCTTTATGCCACTTTATATTTAATTATCATGACGCTAGGATTATTTTTTGTCCTACAATATTTCAATTGATAAATGTTTTTGTTTGAAGCTAAACCCTTGAGCTAATATTTGAAAGTAGGGTTAAAGGCCTTTTTTACCTTGGAAATATTGCGTCAGGGGCAATTTTGCCCTGAAAGTTTCATTTGGGGGAATTTTGCCCCAGAAGTTTCAAATGTGGGGCAATTTCATCTTGATTGTTATCACGGTTAAGTTTGACCGTTAGTTGACCAAATGTAAGGGCAAATTTGCTCCAAAGTGAAAACTTCCAGGGCAAATTTGCATCTTAACAAAAATTACATAAATGACAAAATTGCCTTGAAAGTTTCAACTCAAGAGAAATTTTGCCTTGGAAGTTTTCACTTTGAAGCAAATTTTGGCCCTACATTTGATCAACTAATGGTCAAACTTAACTACGATAATGGTCAGGGCAAAATTGCTCCATATTTGAAACTTCTGGGGCAAAATTACCCCAGATGAAACTTCCGAGGCAAAATTGCCCTTGAGCCAATACTTCCAGGGCAAAAATGGCCTTTAACCCTTAAAATTATTAGTTAGTGTTGTTTAAGTTTTGCGTAATTGGGATAGAGTCCCTAAGCCCATAAGTAATGTTTAACGGATTGAACATTAAGTGTATATGTCGTTTGGATGAGATTTTATATCTCCTATCAATCCAACTAAACTACCTTATCTCTACAACTGACCTATGGGTTAAGTTACCATCCATATCATTGGCCACTCAAAAAGCTCACTGGTCATGTGATGTGGGTTGGTCAAAAGCCACAGAGCACATGTCTGGACCATGGGTCTTTTCCTCTCATTGAACTAGTGGGGTGTTGTAACCCCTCTTTGAACTAGTGGGGCAATCCCTCATTGAACTAGTGAGACAATAAAAGGCCAACCATCATGCACTAGTGGAGGCTACACCATGTGGTAGAACAAACTACTCCATCTTATCCCAATTCAATCGTCATAATAATTATCAATAAATAACTCAACGGGAATTTCTCATGATTTTTACTTTCATATCATGCTATTCAAATCATTTTCATATACATACCATAATTTCTCAATTATCCACACACACACACACACTTATTTCACAATTCAAATCATATGGTTCCAAAAGGCCATTTCTATCAAATTACTCATCATTATCATGTTAACGTTCTCAAAGTGTAAAGTGGTTACCTCTCCACAAGTAAGGAGAAATTACCAACCAATTAATAATCTCGTGCTCAAGTCACCAAGTACAATCAATCTATACAATCAAAGCATCACTATAGATTAGATTACAAACTAAATGAGTGGTTTAACAAAAACAATTTAAAGACTTAAAGTCCCTCTAGAAGTCCCAACTCTCATTTTTTACCACTCCCAATCAACTCAACATCAAAATTGATGTCACAATAGTTCTAACCACTCAACCAACCCAATTACCAAACCCTATTCCCAATAATCACTTAATCAATAGCAACTCAAAATTTCACTCACAAATCAAACTATATTTCAAATCTTCATATAACTTTCAAATTGTTCATTTTAATAAAAATTTCCAAAATTCTCAATTTACTACCATAACTCAATTTCTCTATTCTCTAAATTATTCACCTTTTTACAAATTCCCAAGGTCTCACTTCTCCATAAATATTTTTATTTTTAAAAACCCCCACAACTCCATTTTCTTCTTTCACCCACGTGAAGGCAAAAGTCTTTCTTCTTAAATCTTTTCTGAGACTCAACACAAATCATGGGGTGGCAGAAGGGTTCTCTACACAAACCACAGGGTCCCACTCTCTTCTCTTTAGTCTTGAACCCACATCACACATCAGAGAGAAAGAGTGTCAACTTCCTCCTTGGCTTCCACAAGTAGCACTAATCGGTGCCTTAGCTTCTCCCAAGGGCAAGAAAGTTGTGAATGGTGACGGACTAAGGAGAATGACGATAAGGGAAGAGGAGATAGTGCAGTGAAGTTTAAAGTAAAAAGAGAGAAACTCCAACAAACAACACTGAGTCTTCATCGATGAATGAATTTTTTAGTGTTTTAAACAATAAACCGAGTAGCCTACCCAACTTGGCGAGTTACCCAGTTTAGGGCCAAGTTTTATCAATGCACAACTAGTCAATCTGAGTTGCTCTTCCCTCGGCTTATGAACTAAACTAGACCCGATAGGCATCCATTTCACTGGTTTTCTGTTTGAACCGGTCGGTCTGGTCCGATTTTTTGTACATTGGTATCTATATGGGAAGTGATGCAAAATACTATACTCAGATGAAGCGATGATTAGCCGCTCGATCCAAGGGCTTTTATTAATTATGCATGGATGGCAATAAATAATATATTTAGCAAAAGATATATGTCTTCTAGTGTCCTATTTTGGGAATGACCTTAAGCTAGGTATTTACCCTAAGAAAGGCAAGTACCACACAATGAGTTGGTTACTAGGTTTCTCTTAATAGGTGTGATGGTTTTATGGTTTGTTCTAATGTCCTCATAGTAAAAGGTTTCCTAGTTGGCCTTATCATAAAGATGAAGACCTAATGAACTTGACCCTCCAAGAACAGAAAAATTTCACAGGGTCAACATTACCAAATGGTTAATAGCTAAGATAAAGTCTCTATGGTAATCTACTAGGGTTTTAAAACTCCAAAGGGAAACTATTAGAAATTTTGCTCATCTAAGATGATCAAACTCAAATGTAGGGCCCAATACGTGTGCGTGGTAGATGGCATAAGTGCTTAGTGTGTAGAGATCATACAAACCTGTTGATTTAGATTCTACCCAACCCTCATATGCTAACCAGTACAAGACACAAAAGATAGAGGAAAATAATAATAAAATAAATGAATGAATATATAATTTAATTAAGAAAATAAATAAATAAATAAGAGAAAATCATACATAAAGAAAATATAAAGAAGGGTAATTAAAATATAAGTAAGGTCATATTATTTTGAATAATGAACTTGAATGGGCTTGATTCTCAAACTAATTCTAGCGGAGTCACCAAAGTGTTGAGCCTGCATATTGGTCTCTTGTAAAGGGGGGAAATGTGGGATTCATCACCAATTTTTTAGGGGGATTCTGGAAACCTCTTTTAGACAACATGGTCTACAAAAAGAGTTTAGTTTGCATGGGAAAGGCATTAGACAACTCACAGCACCCATTCATGAGTACGATTATCTAAGTTAACTATCCAAAAATAATTGGCCTTTAAATATATTTTAATTACCACAAAAATAAATAAAAGAAACAAAAGGGAAGATTATTTATATACAAAATTGTACTTGATCTAAGAAGAAAACCTAGGACCTACATATCATTTATAAGGGATTAAAATCCATGTAGTTCATATCCTTTAGTTGGTGTTTGTTTTAAGGAAATGTTTGTTTAATTTATTCAAGATTTTTTTTTGTTTGTATCTTTTATTTATAAAAACAATCTCTTGGTCTTTATTTGTAAAATATTTCTTGAAAAAAAGATATGTATTAAACCACATGCGGAGATTCCCAAAAGCTCGCACAGATAAAAATCATTTTAAAATATTTTTTTATTTCTTTAAAGGAGGACTTTTTTATTTCATTTATATGGGGTCAGTATTTATTAAATTTTAAAAAAGAACTTTGGACAACACCATTGGTGATAGGATATGAAATAATGATTAGTTAAGATTTTTGAATGTTTATTATTCTGTAATATTTTTTAAAATTTTTTATTGATTGTTATCTTTTATTATTAATTGTCATCTGCATTTAAATTTAGGTTAGTAAAATGTTTTGTCATTAATTTTTCAGACTTGATTGAAGCCTATAAATAATCCATCAACTTATTTGATTTGTACCCCTTTAATTTTGAATTGAATATTAAGCTTTACTTCATCTCCCTCTATTCCTAAAATTTCGCCGTCAATGCAAATGACACATTAACCAATTTCACTTGTTTGAAAGGATGCATGGAATTCAACTTGCGCAAAGGTGTGGCATCTTCATGCAGCCTTTTACTCGCTTTAAAATATAGAATGAATTATGTTTTTTATTTTTGTTAGGGTTAATACAGTCTTTGATCCGTTAAATTTGCTTTCAATTTAATTTTGATTCCATAAATTTTATTACATTTAAAATATTGGCCCTTATAAGTTAATAAAAATCTAGACCATTTTATCCCTTAAAGAATCATAACCCAAGGTTTCGAATTTGACTGAATAAAACCAAAATGAGAATAAATTTGATGGACCAAAGATTATATTAACCTTTTCATTTAAAAAAAGATAATTTGCTTCATTAAAAAAATTAAGGGTCAATCATTATCATCTGTCTTAGGCTGCATGTCGTTGATTCTTTTGTGCATTGTTCTTACAGTTGGATTGGGTTCCATATATTTCTTGGATTTAGAGTTGAATGACGTTCACAATTTGTACCTGTTACAAAATAAATGGAGGGAGAGGGACATACGAAATTCGGATTTGAAGAGGTCAATTGAGTGGGATCTTTATTAATGTGTTTCCAGTGGCCACCCCTATTTACAGAGATGGATGGGTGAGATCTCATATCTTATCCAACTTTTGAATATAAAAACTATTTTAACTAATATTAAATCAAATATTAATTGATTTAATACTAATTAGCCTCATTAAATATCTCAACCCATCAAGACCTGAAGTCGAAACTTGTTAAAATATGAAATATCATGTGTGTTCTTACATAAATATTAATAATAAAAAGAAATAGTTATTATTAAGTAATAATTATAACCAAATGGGGCCATAGTGCAGTTAGCTAGGGGATGAAATAGCTGGCAGATCATTCATCCTTCTTTTGGTCATAAGATATTTCTTGCCTTTCTTAATGATATAGAAACCTAACCCCCACGTAGATGAACTTGCAAAATGTTTACATAATACCAGTTGACCAATAAAACAAATTTCGAAGTGGTTATTTATTGTTATATCCTACCCTTTGTTAGTTTGTTGCAAATCTTAATGTGCTCTGCATTCTATCAAGATCCAGTTGTTGGATTCCTCATGGCTCTAAATTTTGGCGTTTGTAGTAGGAAATTGTCATCACTAAAAGAGAAATTCACATGGAGACAAAAGAAAATAAAACATTGAAACAAATATTATGCTTATATTGGCAATTACTTGTTATTTTTTGGATACAGACATGAAACCTTTTAAAACAATAATCTAAACTTGAATTTGTCTTGTCAATAAGCTCTTATCTATCAGCAGCCTTTCCAGTTTATTTCCCTTGGTCTCTTTGTCCGACTACGTTCTTCCAAAACCAGTGATTTTCAAAGAGAAGATAAATCTCCTCGATCGGAACTTTCTTTGTTTCAGGCAGAAGGAAGAACACAAAGCAGCTCATGACGACAATCAAGCCAGCGAACAGCAAGAAGATCCCATATCTGAGGTGGCAAAGGGACAAGAGGAAGAGTTGTGCTACAAGAGCTGTGAAAATCATGTTCACACAAACCACAATACTCTGTGCAGCCGATCTTATTTCTAATGGGAAGAGTTCACTAGGAACCAACCATCCCAGGGGACCCCAAGATCTTCCATATGCCAAAACAAATACGAAAATCAGAATCACAAGAAAGACACTGATGCCCTTCGACAGTTCTTTCCCATGTCCAAACTCACGAGCCAAAACCACACCCACAGCGACCTGCAGATCAAAAGTACTATAAGCACAAAACACAATAAAATGACAAAATGTGTAGTGTTTTTGTTTTTCATAGGCAAAGGTATTCTCCTATTAAAGGCAAATCCGAGGCATTGTCAGGCACTTAATATAAGTACCCATCCCAATGGGAACTCGATCATCAGTTCGCCATGTTGTGAAGGACTAACCCCTTCAACTAGATCCAATTCCCGTTGGAAAATGTGTAACGTTTAAGTAAAATTTAAAGTGAAGTCATTGCAAGAGGAATTACCATGCAGCATATCATTTCAAGGCCAGCTTCCAAAAAGAAAGCTCTTCTGCCAAACTTATCAACTAAAGCCATTGATATCAACGTAGCAACAACCAGTGCTCCGCTGGTTATAAGAGATGAATACAGAGAAGCGTTAGAACCGAAGCCTAAACTCTGGAAGATGACAGGAGCATAGAAGAGAATAGAGTTATTGCCGGTAAGCTGCTGGAATGCTGGAATCCCCAAGGCGCCTATTACCAACTGGGGTCTGTATTTTCTCTTCAGAAGGTTCCTAAATGGATTTGAGATAGCTTGTGCTTCCTTACTCGCATCAATGAGATCGAGAAACTCGGCTTCAACATTCTTGGTACCTCTAATTCTCTCTAATACTACCTTTGCTTCTTCCATCTTACCTTGTTCCACAAGACTATTGGGTGTCTCAGGACATAAAAGGCCTCCAATAAGCATTAGAATTGCTGGAACCCCAGCCAAACCAAGGGATATTCTCCATCCATGGGGATGGATTTTGTTAGTGAAATAATTCACCAGGTTCGCAACCAAAATTCCCATGCAGGTTGTGAATTGAAACAGTTGGTTCACTGCTCCTCGGATGCTTGCTGGAGCCATTTCTGATAGATACAGGGGAACAGCCTGCACAACCAAATGACAGTTAGTAAAATGGAAAAGAAAAATTCTTAGTTATTCTCAATCAGCGAAAGATAAATATGACATGTAAATTATATTAGAGGTAAATCAGACCAAGATTGTGCTTGATATGTTTATGCTTCTCACTACTGAATATTTAATCTTATTATATAATATATCTCTTGTGGATAATGTGACTTACTTGGTTGCCAAATCCAATGCCTCCACCGAGAAGGACACGACCAATGATTAGCATAGCAATGTTCTCAGCAGCAGCATTGAGGATTGCTCCTGCAAGGAAGCTGAGAGATCCAACTATAATACTGGCTTTTCTGCCTCTCTTTCTGGTTAAATGGGAAGCTGCAAATGTCATAACAAGTGCGGAGAAGTATAGAGATGATGTGAAAAGAGTCAGCAACTGGTTGTCATATTTACAGTAATCTGTCTCTTTCAGATGCATATTCTTTCTTCTTAACACATTTGGGAAGAATTTCTTGAGGAAATCATCCATGGAGGTTACTCCACCTGAAAATACCAAGTTCAGTTCAATGGGTCGTCAGATTTTGCTGTGATATGAGTATCATCCTTCAATTTGATCAGTCCAGTAAATTGCTGAGCATAACGCAAGAAACCTATTAATCTGTAGAGATTCTGTAGTCAAGAAGTTATATAATGTTCAGGTGCGTTAAATGAAGTCTAGCTGATCATGTCATGGGAAGAACCCCAGGATTAGAAATTATAGTCTTTTAATATATTCATCATTTTATTTTTAACTTCCACTATCTAATTTTATAATGACAACGTTTTGGGGTCTTCCACGTATTAGGATTCTCTTAATTTCTCAACGAAATTGAGAGGATCAAATTTGCATAATTACAAGCATTTATTCATCATGCCTCACCATCATCTTAAATTTCAAACCTCAAGTTCATAGTTTCTTAATTCCTACAATGTCACTGACTCTTCGTTAGTTTGTAGGAGGTACTCCCTTTCAAGCTTGACTGAAACACACTAATGGAGAAACAGGACCGTTTCTGGGTTAGCAAGAAGAGGAAGAACAGAGTTCAGTCACGTTGCGCCCCAGAGCTTCTACATACATGTATGCATAGACACATACTTATGAGATTTAAACATCTCTTATGGATCGTTGCTAATTATTTTGACAATAGAAAAGAAAAATAAGGAGGCTATCAAGCGGATCCTCCAGATATGTCAATTCTAAATAATACCAATCTGCCTCCTATTTTTCCAAGCTAGGAACCTCGTGTTCAGAAAGTCATCTAACAAGTAGCTTTAGTCCGCTAAATTAGGTTGATTATGCAGATCACATGACATCAGCAGGCTCTATCAGGAGTCGTTAAGTCAAATTTGTAGGCTGCACTTCTCCAATCATGAATTCTCCATTTTTGTCGTCTAATAAATCCAACAGAAAAAAAAAAGGTGACAAATCCCACAACTCCTGGTTTGAAAATTCCGAACTTATGCAGAAACGGAGCCTTCTCCACTAATCTTTCATGAAACTTCATACTTTTGCTTTGGGAAAATTGGTATAAAGGACCAAAAGCATAATATTACGAGTACAAGTTTAAAGGGAAAGCTCATCTCAAAATACTAGCAAATTGAGTGGGAGAGCCTCAAAAACTTATAAATTACACTTCACTCCCCACTGTGGGACGCATAGCAGGGAACTTGTTTGGCAGTAAAGACAGAAGTGAAAGTTTTGAAGGTGAAGACCAAAGAAGTGGGAGTTTTGAAGCTGCATCTCGGAATTTTAAAAACCACTTGCAGATATCTGAAACTTGTTTGAATTCAAGGTCCCCATTCTTTTGGTTTTTCAGCCAAATAAGTTCCCCTTGTGGTCTTTTATACCAATTTACCCTTTTTTTTCTCTGTTTATATCAGAGAAACAGAGCCAATCTCAAGAAACAGACGGACTACGTAGCTAACAAACATGAGAATAAAGGATAGAACATGCATGCTAATAAAATTTAATCTAATAAAAGTTAGCTAGCTGAAGCGCGAAACGAAGGGAACAGTGATAATTAGTGGTAATAATGAATTGGCAACAATGAAGATCGGGTAAGAGAATAATTATCTATCACAAAACTTCATCCTAAGATTCTTTACTCATGAGCTCATACGGTCAATCTTAGACAGCATAGAAATTCCAAAGAGACTAAACATTAAACTAGAGAAGCCATCTAATCTGTTCAGCGGAAGAAACGAGAATTTTCCCGGAAAATTCATGGAAGGAAAAGGAGATGAAGAGGAAATAGAGTTGGAGAAGAAGAGAGGAGACCTGAAACCCCGAGATCGTAACCGAAGAGAGAACCACCGAGAGCTCCGACGAGGCAAGAAAAGGCGAAATAGAGAGTGAACTTGTGCTCATAGAGATGAGCCCTTTTGAGTGGGCCCGCTTCTGCAACCCCTCCTCCCGCCATTGTTGCTGCTGCTGCTCACAGCTAAACTAGAAGGCGACGATGGATTATTCAGAGCTCAAGTGAACACCACCACCACCAAAGGAGAGAAAGAAATCACAAGAAAAGCTTCACCTCTCCTTCCGATATTAAATATGAAAAAACGGACGAGAACGTTGAATTTGCTTCTAGTTTTCTTTTTGGGCCATCTTTGCACCAAGAAGGTCGTTGCGATTTGGTGGCGTTATGATTGGTTTAGACCCAAAGCCAAAATTCCGCCTTTTGCATAGATGGAGAATGACCGACAAAATACTGTCAAAATACGTGAAAGATGGTAAGGATGATAAATTTTACTCCCTCGATCCTAATTATAAGATAAAGTTTACTTTTTTGGAGAAATTAAAAAAATCAATTAAATCACTTTAGAATATTTATATTTTTACTTTTTTCTTCAAACTAATTAATTTGACTAATAAACTGATATATGATCTAAAGATACTAAAAATATAAATACTCTAAAGTGATTTAATTGGCTTCCTTAATTTCTCCAAAAAAGTCAATTTTATCTTATAATTAGGACAATAATTTTAAATTGATTGATTTAAAATTTTAAAATATTAATAAATGTGTGAAATTATATAAATATCCTTATTTTTATTTTTTTATTTTTAAAAACATTCCCTAAAACGCATTGCTGGTCTAGAGCCCCGGTAGCATAATATACATATATGTATTTGAATTTTTTAAACAAAAATGGTCAATATAGATATTGGGGGTTATTAATAGCCACATTAGAGTTAAAAATGATAGCCTAATATTTTTTATTTGAATTTCTCAGGTAAAAGTTATCAATATAGCTACTTAACTTGTTAATAGTGATATTAAAGTTGTAAATAGAGTATTTGTTGAAAATTTCCTTATAACTTCCATCAGAGCTTTGGTGGTCAATTATTTTTTTTTGCATTTCTCAAGTAAAAGTTGTCAATATTGATATTTAAGTTGTTAATAAGGATACTAAAGTTGTAAACGGAGTATTGTTGAATATTTCTTATTAACTTTTACTGAAGCTCTGGCGATCTATTATTTTATTCAACAAATACCTCATTTATAATTTTAGTATTACTATTAACCACTCAGGTATCCATATTGACAACTTTTATAAGAGAAATTCAATATATATATATATATATATTAAGCCGTCATTTATAACTTTAATATCACTATTAATAATTCAAATATATCTATTGACAACTTTTATTTAAAAAATTCAAAAAAAAAAATATTAGACCATCTAAACTTGCAATAACACCAAAGCTTCCTTCATGTGCTGTCAACATTAGAGCTTCATCGGCCGGCAAGGGGTTTTAGGAATTTGAGGGGGGGGAAAATTAAAAGCACCTCTATAATTTCACACATTTGTCAGTATTTCAAAATTCTAAATCAGTAAATTTAGAGTTACTGAAATTCACCATCCTTATTTGTTTTTTATATATTTTGACGATATTTTTTAGTCATTTTCCCTTGTAATAAAGTATTTAAGCATTTTTTTAAAAAAAATTTAAAAATTAATTTTAAAAACATAGAGTAGTAGTATAATTATTAAAAAGAATCAATTGAATTAAATAAGCAAGCTTTGTTTTTTCTTTTTTAGCTAAGCATATGTATCCTCTAATTGAAGATAATCTTGTTCGAGGCAAGAACAAGCTTTTTATAAAAATGCTACCTCTTGTGTTTAATATAAAAGCTAGTTGGGATAGGATACTTAACTCATTAGAATTAAACAATGATAATTAACTCATTAAATATGTCTTAAATTTAAATTTTTTTCAACTTTACCCATATTAAATTAGTTTCTAAATGAGAGAGAACATACAAAAAGTCGCATTTAAGTATTAACTACATGGACAAAATTGACAAATAAGCATTGATTACTTTCGAAATGACTTATAGTATGGGTAAAAAACATTCTTCTAAAAATAATTTATATTGTGCCCTGGAGGGAGTATGAGACTGCAATTATATTTTATGTCTCAAATTTATAATTTTTCCCTCAAAGAATTCCTTATTAAGTAGTTTTTTATCTAAAGGTAGTTATAATGAAATATGATATTTCTGAAAAAAAATATATATACTAGTATTTAATTATGATGAATAACTAGCGCAATTATTTTTTTTAAATTCATTTAAATTAATCAATTAGTTCTTATATTAAATATTATGGGAAATAAAATGAAGGTTACAAAAGAAAGGATGATGAAATTTATGGAAACCGGAGATATTTTTGGGAATAATATTAAAAGGACAGTGAAAATGACGTGGTCTCAATTTCCGTGCCAAGGCACAACTCATGACACCATTCAAAGATACCATACGACGATGATGTTGTTTGGCTTTTATTGCATATGCACTTTCACACAATTTGCGGGTTCTAAACGGAGCAACTAGATAATTAATTAATAAGTACAAATTAAAAAAATTAAATTAGTCAATGGGTTGGCTTCCATAGATTACCTTATTGTAAAAACTTAGTTATCGTATGCTTAAAAAAATTATAAATTTGAAAAATAAAATATATTGATATCTTTCTATTAAGATGAAAGTAAATCCCTTATTCCTAAATTTAGAACTGAAAGGAGTAGTAGTGTACTCCCTTCGTTCTTTTTTATAAGATATCAATAACCGAACCATTTAAATAAAAAGAGTTAGTTAAAATTAATTAAAGATAATAAATATGTAAAATATACAACTCATTTTTTAAAAATATCCTTATTTATAAAGAAGGTGGGTGGGAGCGAGAATGAGCAGAAAAACTGTGAAAAAGAAAGAGTGGATATAATGAGAAGAAAGATATATAATTCTTTGAGGGTAAAAATAAAAAAAACATATTAAAGGTTTAGACATCTTCAAAAGTATCTTATAAAGAGGAACATACACATTCAAACAATAATATATTATTAAAAAAAATGAGGGAGTATTATATTGGTCTCTTTTCCTTTAATTTGAACTCGAGACCTTATATTTAAAGGGTTAAAGTCCCCTCTACTAGGAGTAACACCACTTGATTATTACTAATTAAATTTAACAATCCTCAAATCTTATCTAATAATAAAGCTTAGATATCAAATATTTGTGTGAAATAAGATTAAATTAATTATATAAAAAATATACTATTCCTTTTTTTTTTTGTGCCTTAAAAAATATAGTATTCATAACTTCTAAATAGGGTGATTTGTTTAAACTGTACATATAACTCTAATATATAGTGGAAGTCTTATGACTCGATGACAATAAATACCTTCAGGTCAAGAAATGACACTAAGTACCTAATTTTTTTAAATGTTACGTTGTAAGTTCAATTCTCTTTATATATGATGGGTATGTGTGTTTTTTTCCTTTTTTTTTTATAGAAGTCAATTTATTTAACAAAATGAAGTTGACTTTATTTAACAAAGAAACATATTACTCACTCCGGTCCTAATTATAAAATAAAGTTGATTTTTTTAGAGAAATTAAGGAAGCCAATTAAATTACTGTAGAGTGTTTATATTTTTAGTATCCTTAGATTATATATTAGTTTATTAGTCAAATTAATTAGTTTGGAGAAAAAAAAATAAATACTCTAGAGTAATTTAATTGGCTTCCTTAATTTCTCTAAAAAAAGTCAATTTTATCTTATAATTAGGACAGAAGGGAATACAACATATGTAAGTTTTTTCATTTGAATGAATGACCATTAAAAAAACAGTGAGAGTCTCTAGTATATAAACAACCCAAAAAACAGGGAAAGAAGACTTTGACTTAATTTTGGAATTTATGGGAAGGAGGGACGATTTGATTAAAATGCCAACTCATGTGAAGTCTTTAACCTTATCTATAATGGAAAGGCCTAGTGCCAACTTGAAGTTACTTACTACAATATAATATATATCCCTAAGACGGCCCCTTATTTCAAACCCAGCATTAAAAAGTCAATTCTGTTATCTCAATCTGAGGTGTCATAATTTCAAAAAAAATCTTTCGTCTTATCTTTCAAAAGGTTCACATGCTTCCTAAATACTTAAACATGTATAGCTGGCGCGCTACAACACACACACACACACAATCTCCCTTCCAGTTGGCAAATTTTAGGAAGAATAAAAAAATTAAATAAATTTTTTAATTATAATATATATTACATGATCTCTTTAAATTACTTAAGTATATTATTATATTATATATTAGTTTATAAATCAGATAAATTAATTTGAAGAAAAATTATATATATATATATATATATATATTAAAATAATTTATTTATTTATATTAATCTCTTCAAATTAGTCCACTAAATTTTATATTAAAAATCGGGAGATTGTATGTATATGCATATATTCAATCAAATTCAAAGGCACTAGGATAAAGAAAGGGCTGTATTGCATCATCGCTTCTAATATCTAACTCTCCCCAAAGTCAAGCTTCACTAATTAAAATTATCTGAGAGCAGAAATAATTTACCAAATTAATAAAGGATTATAATTAACATTGAGTGAATTTTAGTCTAATACTAATATTGAGTGAATTTTGGCACAATTATCTTTTAATTATTTTTTTCAATTTCTAATAAGACACCGTAGCTTTTAAGAACGTACGCAAGTGGTTGTTGTTGTTGAAAAGTCAATTTTATATTTACAAAATCTTATATTACAAAATCATGCATTATTGTGTCTTAGTATGTGGATATAATTTATAGATAACGTAACTGTCATCGGGTCATATTGGGGTTGTTGCCCATTGGCCCTTAAGGTTGGTATACTTTAATCTGGGGGCCCTACATGTCACACGGCATCAAACTTCTTCATTGGGGTGGTGTAAACACAAAAGTATGAATCTGGTCAAGAAAAAACACAAATGTATAAAGAGTTAGATATATATGTTGGTTTTTCAAACTTATCCCTATTTTGATCATTTATCAATTATCATATTGAAAACTACCCACTCAATTAAAAAAAAGTGTCGTTAATAGTAGTAATCATGGTTATGAATCCCAAACTGGACCACCCCGTTCGAACCAGAAATTGGCGAACTGGCCAGAAAATTGGTTCATTTTTTAATAGAAACCGAGGTTAGCCTCTGACCCGGCCAAGATCCAGCCAACTCGGGTGGCCCGGCCATGACCCGGAGAGACCCGCCCTAGCTAGGCGCGTCGGGCGAGTAGTTTAATTCCCCCCTCCCCAAATGATGAAATGGTGTCGTTTCATGAGGGACGTTTTTTTTAAGGCACTAGCCAAAATGTAAAAAATAAAAAATTGTCTAGACTAGACTCGAGACGCGATTGCTCTTCTCTATCTCTGCTCCCTCTATGGCGCATTCGTGCCAAGCTTGAGCCCTAATCATAGCCATAGTGGGTTAAAGGTTAGAGCTTTTGATTGTTCTTCATTTCTCGTCACCATTCATCATGGGTACACTATGCAAGATGAGGCTTTCGGTGGTTGGAGCTTTGGGTCTTCAAGCTTGGTCTTTGTAGTGTTTTCCTTTGATTTTTTGGTTTGCTTTCTGGATTTCTTAGTCTCTATTTATATTTTATGCTTTCACTTCAGTTGTTTGATTTGGCTTGTTCTTGCTTGAAAATGGCCGACGCTTGCTATGCTCTATTTCAGTGTTTCACTATTTTATAACATCCATTTTGGCTTGTTTGATTGTGCTCTGTAATTCTTTTTCTTTTGTAACATCCATTAATAATAAGAAAACGCTAGAGTTTTCTTTTGCTATTTGATTGTGCTCTACAGACTGTAATTCTTTTTGGGTCAAAATGGTTGTGGCTTGCTATTTCTCTGTTTTCACTTTTTTGATGTTTGGATGTTATTGTTTTGTTCTTTATTGTAGCTTTGATTATTAATCATACTGATGCTTTTGGATGGTGCTATTGGCTTAGTGTGTATCATGGTGCTATTAGCTTGGTGTCTACTCTTTATCGTTGAAAGGGTGTTTTTGGTTTGCTTTGTGGTTGTTAATGTTAGATATGATTAGTTTTGATGATGTCAAATATAGATATGAAATGATAAGAGCAAAAAGTTTATATAATGTATTTCTTTGACTAACTACTATATTTAATGTTACATATTTTGTAGATTAATCAAGCAAAGAATGAAGAAGATTGAATTAATGAAAATGAACAAGAGGAAGAAGAAGGAAGAAATTGAAGATAGTCAAGGAGATGCTTACTTTGATTATGGAGAATTATTATCAAGAGGAAAATCAAGAAGAAAGATATTGAAGAATGAAGAACTTGGAAGATCTATCATGAATATCAAGATTCAAGTTGTTAGATGTGATATTGGAGGTTTCTATAATGATACCGGAGGTTTCTATGATCAAATGATGGTTGGAATAGGTTAATACGAAGCTAAGATGACTTATATATGAGTTTTGGCACTTCCAGAGGTGTTATGCTCGAGCACGAGGTGTTTCACTCGAGCACAGGAAGAACTACTCGAGCACGGATGAATTCACTCGAGCACGGGATGAACACTCTGTTCTACTCTGTTTTACGTTCAGCTTGAGCGAGGTCTGGTATTTTGGTCATATCTCTCAAACCACACATTGAATTGACCCGAAACTAGTGGCATATGAAAGAAGACTCCCAACACGTAAAATGGGAACCAGGATCACATTGAAAGAAGATCGAATGAAGGAGATATGAATCGTGGAAAATGAAACTGAAATCACCGTCACTTTTTGACATAGGTTCGGTATTTTGAGTGTAACTTACAAACTACACATCGGATTGAGACGAGACCAGTGCCAAATGAAAGTAGACTCAAAGATCTTTCCATGGATAGGTAATTTGCCTAATTTGAACGTATATTCTAGGAGCTATGCCTTCTGGAAGTTGACGCTTGTGCAGACTAGAGAAATAGACACTCTTTCGATCATAACTTGCAGTATACAAGGAGTTTGGAGCTGATTCTTTTTGCATTTGAATGCATATGGCAAGAGCATTCTTATGATACATCATTAGAATCAAATAAACAAATTTTTTCTAAAGTGGCCCCACATCACCCACGAGTGTAAAAACTGACTCTCTGAAAAAGTTGTGCGAGTGATGTCCAGAAGCAGCTGAAACGTGAAGAAAATTGCATCACTCGAGCACTAGGATCCATGCTCAAGCATTGGATGATTTCTCACTCGAGCACATGCAAGTGATAACCCGAGAAGAAGCTTGTACGTGAAAGCATGAAACGCACTCGAGCATGACTGGTTGTGCTCGAGTGATTCGAGAATTCACTCGAGCAGATGCGAGTGAAGTGCAGCGAGTGCTTGCCCGAGAGGAAGTCAAAACGTTAAATTATCAACTGCACTCGAGTGAGCCATATTGCACTCGAAGTGAGGTCCTGACAGAATGCAGAAACGAAACAGAGCCTCATAGCCATCAATCCAAACATGGTTAAATGTTATACAATCATTATGTTTTCACTTGTTATTGTTCCTAAACATTAACTAACATATATTTCAAGTGTAAAACAGGAGATTAAATATTTGGATTGCATCTTCAAGAACGGAGGTCACGTACAGAAAATATCATCACTCAACGAACAATCCGAATATGGTTACATGTTATTGAATCATTGTGTTCTCATTTGTTATTGTTTCTAAATGATAGGTAACATATATTTCAAGTGTGAAACAGGATATTAAACGTTCGGATTGCAGATTCAAATAAAAGTCAACTACGGTGAACTTCATCATTACACACCGAATGGCGGCTACCAACCACGGCAAGTAACTGACCCACCATGAGAGATTGTCTAAAACACAAAATGCTCCACAACGTGATGTACAGCTCAAAATAAATCTTCTTGCTGTTCAACGAGACGCTCTGCTTTGCAATGAAAATCTCATGGTAGCTTGTTTTTCAAATATGCTCAAACGGTCAAAATGACTTCAACGGACGAATACTCACAACGGTCATCATCTTCATCAACTATAAATGAGAGAGCATTCAACGTCGATGAAAAATAGAGACAGTGAGCAACTACGTGAAAAATGATAGAAATATGAATCCTCTGCTTCTACCCAAATACTCTCTATTTTCCAGTTTCTGTATTACTTATCATTGAGAGAGTGATTATTTGTATTGTACTTCAGTGAGTATTATATATACTCTGTGAGAGAGTCTGTAAACACTTTTAGTTATATTTCTGAGTTGATCTCAAGGTAGAGGGACCTTGAGAGGGTTGATTTCCTTACGGGAGAAGCTGTAGAGAGAATTGCCAGTAAGACATTCTGCTCGTAAGACTTACAATGTGCAAGTAGTAGAGAACGTTGCTGCTCGTAAGACTTACAGGGGTGTAAGCAGGAGACAACGTTGCTGCTCGTAAAACTTGCATGAGTAAGCAGGAGAGGAAGATCTTTGGGATTGCTCTGCTCGTAAGACTTGCCGTAAGGGGGGTATTTTCAGTAAGAGATTTGTAATAGGTTTTACAAGTACCCGGTTAAACTTGTGGAATTGTAAAGGCTTTTCTTGTGCCCGGATTAAACAAGAAGATAGTGGATTTGAAAATCTTAGGAGAAGCCTGGGGACTGGACGTAGGCCATCACAGATTGGACCGAACCAGGATAAATCACAGTTTGCATATTCTCTTCCCTAAACTCTTACATTTCCAGCATATATTATTTAATCTAACTGTTGATTTATAAACCTTCATACTTACCGCTTTCGTTTAGATACGAAAAGATTTCTAAAGTTCATAAGTTTTTATTATACACCCAATTCACCCCCCTCTTGGGTGATAGCCAGTTTTAACAGTTAATGAAGGTCAGAAATGAAGGAACTGATAATACTTCCACCCCAAATCCTGAGTCTAGCAATCCCCCTAACAATAGTAAACCCCAACAGCAGGCATTAGGGAGTGTAAAAAAAGTGGATCCTGCTTGGGAATATATTTTTGTAAAGAAAGAGGGGAAAAGTAAATGTATTTACATGTATTTTTTATGCATTAAGTTATAGGGGAGGTGGGATAAATAAGTTGAAGCAACATTTGGATGATATAAGTGGTCAAGTAAGTTCTTGTAAAAAAGTGTCACATGATATACGGGTTGGAATGAAAGAATTTTTGGTAGAAGGTTTAAAGAAAAAACCTATTGGTAATGATAATGTAAATGAAGTTAGAGAAGTTGAGGAACCAATTGCTTCAAAGAGGAAAGCTCTGAATGTTGGGAAGGTTAACAGTTATTTTGCACCTAGGTAATCCATAATCTTACAAGTCATGACTTTTATACTGTTGTTTTATAGTTTAATTAGATATAATAATATACATTTCATTAATGTTGATCTTCTATCATGTTGATGTTGGCATTATAGGAATCAATTGAAAAAAGAAGAAGGAGAATTATAATCCCATTAATTATGAATCGATTTATAAACTAAACTTTTGGGTGCTTAAAAAAGAGCCAACCCCTGAATTTAATAATGTCGAATCGACAAATCTTTAATGTAACATCCCAAATTTTATTCACCAAGAATATATTATAATTATTTTATATATTCAATGAAATGGTGAATATTTAAGGCCAAAGGAATTAAATATTGAAAATTGAAAGTGGAATAGTGGTTCCAGTGAAATCGCCTACGAGGCAGTGAGATTGTCATATAGTTTTGAAAGACCAAATGATGACC
Organism: Inga leiocalycina; assembly: GCA_963242795.1. Lineage (NCBI taxonomy): Eukaryota > Viridiplantae > Streptophyta > Magnoliopsida > Fabales > Fabaceae > Inga > Inga leiocalycina. The sequence continues at coordinate 65,208,334 of OY725320.1, forward strand.
AAAAATTATGAAATTTTACAGGGTGAAAGTAGACATCCTAAGCTTTAATTTGATAGGTATTATAAGTCATTTTGACTTGTGTATTGAGAGTTATGAATTTTTGAAGTTTTCCCAGCGAAATTGATTAATTTCTAGAGCAGTGGTCAAAGATTGAAAATATGGGAATGATATGATCCCATCCAGTAAAATTCCATATTTTTCCTTGAAACTAGACTCGATAAGGGTTCCATAGGATTCAAAATCACATTAAAATGATGTCTACAAAATTAGTTATGATTTTTCAAAGTTAAGGCAGAAAATCTGCCATAATTGGCATTATTCTGAAAATTGAAAATAAAAGGTGTTAGAAATTGATTAATGGAATTAAAATTCCAAGTGTCATGATCATATGAGTAGGGGATTAAATTATAATGGATTTGTATGAGTACATATCAAATTGCATTAAAAAAATGCTACATGGACAAATAATGATGAAATGGTATGCTTGCTACCTTGAGTGCAAGAATTGGTCTAGTTGGAAGAGTAATGTTTAGTTGGAGCATGAGAAGGGGGAACACGTTTTTTTTTTAAAGCTAACCAAGGGAGAAGGCTAGTTCAATGTTAAGGAGAGTCAAAGGGAGCAATTATGGAGGGAAGTATGGTGAAGTGCATGATGAGAATAGCTTGAGTGAAGGAATGAAATAACTTGAGTGCTTGGAGGAGTGCAAACTTGGACTTAGTAGGAAGAGAACTTACTTGTCTTGTAAGAGGAGAGGAGGGACGGTTTTCTTGCCTAATCAAGGGAGGAAAATGTTGTCCAAATGTCAAAGGGAACTAAAGGAGTAATGATGAGTAAATAGGAAGGAGGCAGGGGTGGATGTAAGGTTGTGACAAGTGTCACATTATGGCTCCTTAATGAGATCAATGGTGTAGAATTAAGGGAGGAAGTTTAAGAAGCATTTCTCTTTCCTTCCCTTCATACACTTCACGTATTACATGAGAGAAGGAGAGAGAGAAAGTGCCTTGGAGAAGCATAGGAAAGCTAGAGAGAAGAAGGAGCAAAATCCAAAGGTAAGTCTTATAGATATTGTGATTAAGCCTCCCTTTTTGTCAAATAACTCCTCTAACCTTTTGTCCTTCATGAAAATCATGGTTTAACAAGCTATTCTTCAAGGTTGAGGAGAGAGAGAGAGAGGACGTTCTAGAGAGACAGAGACACCAAGGATCAAGAGGTAATTTCCAAAAACCTCAATTTCGTAGTGTATTGAAGTTGTTGTTGGTAATTATTATTTGGTTTTGTGATTTTTGGAATGAGTTGTAAAATTAGAAAAGCCATAACCCTAAGGGTTTATGCTGCCCAAAATCCTTTAAATCATGATTACGAAGTGTTTAAATGAGTTAACTAAGGATTAGAAGTGGAAAAGTACAAGTTTTGAAAGCTAAAACACAACCTCATTTTTTCCATTTTTCCCTAATATTTTGGCCAGGACCAGAACTGGTAGTAGGAGTTGGATTTTCATGAAATGAATGATTCCATTGGACTCAGTGGGCAAAAATAGGTGGGGTTGCAGTTGGGCACTTTTTCGGTAGAGGCCAAAAAAGCATAATTACGAAAACACCATTGAAATCCCTAAATAACGGCTGTCAAGGGCATTTTCGTAATTTGACACTGAATTTGGTGATTTCGAGCCTGGAAATGGATTCCTTGGGCGAAAATAAGTCAAAATAGCTTTGGTCAAAATTTTGGGAAAACATGCTATCAGGCCGGGTTCCCGGGGGCATATTTGTAAATTTTCACCATAGACTAATGTAACCACAATAAACACCATGGAAGAGTATAACATGATACTTGGATAGGTTATGACCTATTTCTGGTACATTTAATATTTTAGGACCGAGTCGGACGCCGGGACAACATGCTTTACGAGACACTATTAAATAGAGGATTATAAAGCTTGGAGGTAGGGACATTATCCTTCATACACTATGCCATAGTTATATGATTGTGTGAATGCCAATGTTTGTAAATGTGCTTTATTAATCAACACAATTTGCCCAGAAAGGGGCCAGAAGTGTCAGAGGCACTTACACTGGAGTTGGTGAGAACCCAACCGATGCAAAATAGTGGGGTTGGGCCCTACTCATATATACATGCAGATGATATGTTTATAATGTTCATTAATTGGTGCATACATGGCATATATTATATTTACTTTTCGCATTTTCTATGAACGATAGCATGTTTCTACTGGGGTTCTCCGGAATCTCACCCTATTTTTAATAAACACCTTAGCGGGTACCAGTGGGTCTAAGGGAAAAGATGTAAACGTCGGAAAGTGAGTGGCATGGGTCTCAAGGCGAGGACAAGATCGTGGTTATAATTAGTCTATTTTGTGATATTTTAATGAAATTTGTAAATATTAAAACTTCCGCTATATTTTCTGTTTTCGTCGACGAATGATATCGGAATTGTAAACGAATATTTGTATCAGTATAATTGTACTTTTCTGAATGCCCATTGAATTTCATCTTTATTACTCTTTGATTATCGAAATGGAAACGGGTGTTAACATTTTTGGTATCAGAGCTAATAAGCGGTTTTGGCATTATCAGAAATATATACTGATAGGGTTTTGTTTGCATGGCGACTGGACTATTCATGGATGGTCACTGAGTGGTATATGATATTGTGATAATGTGATGTCAATTTGTAAAGAAAATTGCAAAGAATATTTGACAAGTATATGAATATATGATTATTTTGCTAATGAAGTAGTAATTTGGAATTATGGATAGTGTGATAAGAAATTAAATTATTTCTCAATCTTTTATTCCTCACCGTTCGATCTCGGGTTGATTCTGGCTAACCCATAAATCCTTGACCTAATACCCCGATCGGTTCAGTGATCGGTCCGGGTTTGATAACCTTGATAGTAATACGTGCAATCAAGAAGTAAAGTTTAGAAAAAAAACTATAAATTTAATAAATAAAATAGATTAAGATCTCACAGTTAGAATCAAAACAAATCCTTATACTAATTTTTATTTTTAAAATAGGAGGGAGTATTAAAACAAACATTGACATTCAAAAGGAAAAAGAAAAGACAACTAAACAAGCATTGATCATGTACAAATGTCTGGCGAAAAAAAAATATCACGTACAAATGTAGAACGAAGAGAAAAATAAAAGAGAAAATAAGAGAAAAATAATTTTCTCTTGAATAGGAAGGTAAAATGAAAAAGAAAAGCCATGAAAGAAAGAAGTGAAATAGATGCCTCAAGGGCCTGAGTTCGATCCCTAGGAAGTGTAATACCCCGAAATTTGGGATTAGAGACTTGAGAATAAGCCTAAATTAAATGGACTACTAAGCCCCAATTTAGCAAGAGTCCAAATTTATCCCCTAATGATTCTAATATCTTTGGGGTATTAAGAAAGTAAAATAGTGAATTTTGGAGAAAGTAATTATGTTTTTGGTGAAATCGCCTATAAGGTAGTGAGCTTATCATGTGCTTTTTAATGACCCAATGATGATAAAAAATTATGAAATTTTATAGAATGAAAGTAGACATCCGAAGCTTTAATTTGATAGGTCATATGACTCAATTAGAGCTATATAAAAAAATATATGAATTTTTGAAGTTTGCCCAGAAAAACTGAATTTTCTGGAACAATATGCAAAGATTGAAATTCTGGGAATTTTGTGATTTCATCTAGCAAAATTATATATTTTTCCTTGCAACTAGACTCAATAAGGGTTCTATAGGCTCTGGAATCACTCTAATTCGATTTTGCTAGAATTAGTTATAATTTTTCAAAGTTTAGGCAAAAATCTGCTAGAATTTCCAATTAATCCGAATTTTTGGAAAATGATTAAAATATAACATAAGTTATTATAAAAGCATATTCCTTCTTCTCCCTTCAGCTCAACTAACATGTTTCAGCAGCTGAACATACAGAGAGCTTAGAGAGAGAGAAAAGGGGGAGGAAAAACTTACAAAGATAAGTGATTTCTTCGGTAAATCAGTTCCTAATGCGTATAACTTCGTTTCTAAGCTTCCTTTGCATATGATTTAAGGTTTGGAAGCTCATATTTTGGTGTTTCAAGGGTTAGGGTTCAGCCATCTCGAGAAAAGCTAGTAGGAGCTTGAGGTAACTACCAAACTCTTGTGTATTGACTATTCTAGCTGCTGTAGACAATTTAATCGGTAAAATTTCGCCGAATTGTCTTTGGTTCTAAAAATGGAAAATGGGTTTGTAGGGCTGTTATGCTGCCAAAATTGGTACTAAATGGTAGTTGTAACCTAATGAAATAGTCAATGAAGTGGTTAGGAGTAGAAAGGAACACATTTACGGAGCCGAAACCGAAAAACCCCAATTTTCCCCGGAAAACTCATATAATTCGGTCAAGGCTATAAATGGGTCTTAGAGTTGGATTTTCAATGATTTTATGATTCCATTGAGTTCAGGAGGGAAAATTAGGTGGGGTTATAGTTGGGTACTTTTCCGGAAAAGGCTGAGAAAGCATAATTACGAAAATACCCCTAAAACACTGAAATAAGGGCTGCCAAGGGCAATTTCATCTTTTGGCAGTGAATTTGGTAATTCTGAGTCCAGAAATGGATTCCTTGGGCGAAAATATGTCAGGATAGCCCATGTTAGAATTTCAAGAAAAGTACAGTCAGACCAAGGTATGATGGGGTCGGGTCCCTGGGGGTATTTAAGTAATTTTTCAAGACAGACTCATATAACCCCCAGAAACACTATAGAAGTGTCTAAATAGTACATTTGACATTGTAGGGTCGAATATGGAGCCTCGAGCTGTTGGCACGCAAATCGAGGAGAAAGATTGAAGGTAGGGGACTTACCTTACTTGCATGTATTTGATATCTTTGCTTGTGTAATAATGTATATGATTGCTTTATTTGATTGTGTAGAGCATACTTGAATAAATGAAGTTCTGTTTCTGTTTTTGCTGTAATATCCCAATTTTTTATTAAAGGGCAAATCATGATTATTGTGGATAATTATGAATTTAATTTGAATTATTATATGTTTTATGGCAATATTAATTAATATGTCATAATAATTGAAAAATTAGAAGAATGGAGTTATTGGGCATTTAGTTGGTGATTAAGGGGAAAATTAATTACTAACTATGAGAGAATAATGAGATGTGTAATTAAAATGGCTAATGGAGGGATTAAGGTGATTAATTGGTTGATTTCTTTATGAGAGCCAATGAAATTCTGACACATGGCAAATTGGTTAGGTGAGAGGGTGTGTAAGAAAAGTCAAATATGGCATTATTAAATCATTCCTTCTCTCTCATTTTCGCTAACATAGGAGGTATGGGGAAGAAGAGTGATCATTCCATCTTCAACCTTCCTTCTCTCTCTCATTTCTTCTCTCATTTTCGTGCCACCATTGCTGAAGGAAAGAAGAAGTTCTTGGTAAAAGGTAAGCCATCTGACCCTCTTAATGGCCTCTAATGGAAAAATGCTCTTCTACAAACTTGTTCCTTGTCTTGAGAGCTTCAATTTCATGGTTTTAGATTTGTCATTTGGTGTTGTTTGAGCTCTCAAGAAATCTTGAACTTGGGAGAATTAAGAAACTCCTTTGGAAAAGTTATAGAGGTGAGTAAGACAAACCTTTCTATATAGGTTTTGTAACCATTGGTTAAGTTTGAATTTTCTGGAATTTTTGGCCCATTTTTGAAAATGAGGGTTATTGGGAGTTTGGTATGTGTTTGGTATGGAATTGGTATGTTTGGAATGCATTTTGGATAGATAGAATTTATTGGGTTTGATATTGTTAAGTTCGGAGAATTTGAGATTTTAGTGTTTAATGTTACCCAAAACCAAAGCATAATAATGGAATAGGATTTTGGTGATTTTGACATTTCCATTGGATTCCTTGAGTGATTTTGTGTGGGAATAGTTTTGGTTGGGGATTTGGGTTCATTTGGATCACTTGGGAAAAGTTGGAAATTTGTCTTGTGTGAGCTCTGTCTGGGCAGTCAGTTTGAATGAGCGTTTTGAATGACCAAATGGTGTTGGAAAATTATGAAACTTTCCAGTCTTAAAGCTCACATCCCAAGTTTCAAAATGGATATATATTTTGTGTCATTTCGTTTAGTATTCTGGGAGATATGATTGTCCAAAGTTTGGGATGGAAACAGAACTCTAATTTGAAGTAGTGTTTGGTTTTTTGTGATTCTGTATTTGTGTAGTGATTTCTAGTAATGGGCCATATTTTTTCTAGGAAGAGGACTTAAATACCTTTCATTTGGCTTTGGAATCACCTCATTTTGATTTTTCTAAAATTAGTTATGAATTTTGGAAGTTCAGCCAAGAATCAGGGAATTTCTTGGCCGCGACCCAAGGTGGCTGGCCGTGGCCAGTGACCTTCTTACCATATTTTGGCAGCGGCCCAAGGTAGGGCTGGGCACAGCCAACCCCTGTATTTCAGCACTTTGAGTTTTCGAAGGGAGACCTCTATCCTATTGTTTCCCAACCTTTTAGGGCTTTTATTAGAGGCATTTGTGGCCTCTTAAGGGTCAATTATGATAACCAAATTTAAGTATTTCAAGTTAAATAAGTCTTGGAATAGAATATAACTCTTCATCCCTAATCATGATTCTAGGATACGACATTTTCCCTAGGCGGGAGAGACCGGTGCCAGAGTACGCCCGGAAGGATCAAGGTAGTGACTCTTCTCTCATATTGTGTATGATGTTTTGGTATGCATAACTTATCATTGAACTTTGTGAACTGTGTGCCATGGTCCATTACGGTGTGAGCACTTTAGCGTGAGCCATATAGGGATAGACGTTGGTCATCTCTAGGTCGGCTGTTGAACTGCCGTCGTAATCGACATGGAACTTTATGAATCCGACCCGTAGGGCGGTGTTTGTGAATCCAGCCGTGGGCTGTGTGTATCTTCCCAGTGTGGCATGCGTTGTGAAATGTTTTATATGAATCCCAGCTGTGGTGAAATATATTGTGTGGATTGTTGTGATGCAAAACAGCGTGAGCAATCGTAAAGGATGACATGTGTCATACTAACCATTGCTGTTGTAACTGCCATTGTAGTTGCTTTGTGTGGATAATGATTTGATTTCATGCCTTATTGTTGTACATACTATGATTGATTTGACACTATGGGGATTCCTTAGAATCTCACTCTCCCAAAAACCATGTTTTAGAGAGGGCAGAAGGATCAAAGGGAAAGCGGGTGACGAAGAGCGGATAGAGCTCTGATTTAGAAGTATATTTTGGGTTATTGGTTATCATGTATATCATTTGGATGTTTCTAGGAAACAATTGTATATAATGAAATTGGTAGTATAGTTTTGTGTAATCCCCAAGTTAAAGGTAATGAATTGTGGACTTTGTGCCTTTGTAAAACCCTTATTAATGAATGGAACCTGAGTGTGTCGGGAATTTGTTTTATACTCTGATATTGGTGAATAAAATCAACCTGTACAGGCCATTTAGTATTGAAATGTGACGATGAGACCGTCATAAACAGGTTTTGTAAAAGTTTTTGTAAGCCATGATTTTGGGAAGTTTGATTTTGTCTAAGTCCCGAAATCATCTAAGGTCTCTAATTCTACATTAATTACATGTTTATGAACTAAATCTCGACCTTAATCGTTAAGGGGGTTACATTTGCTGTGGCCATAGTTTTGTTACATGAAACATTGAGCATGCAGAAATGTTATTATGAGGTATACATCTAGATAAAGCTAACATGTTATACACATAGCATCAATCATGCATGCATTATGGTATCTGTTTCCTACTGAGATTTTCTCGAATCTCACCCTCCCCTACCAACAATTTAGACAGGAGATGACAGAAGATATGTAAACAACAATGCAGAGTACTGTACAAGGGGATTACAGTAGTGGAACGAAGATGGGAAGAAGTCTCCGTTTCACTGGGATGAGTTTAGACACCCTAGTAGCCTTGTGCGGCTACATTATTGAAATTTATCATGTATGAACCCCTATAGGGAATATATGTAATTATGCACATATTTATCAGTATAGCTATACTATTCCTCTGTTGCCTACCGAACCGTATATCGTTTTTCGCGAATACTCTAAAAAAAGGTTAAAATAAGGTAAGAACGTTACAGGAAGTCTCTCTACACCGGGGGCGACTCCGGATTAGTCTGCCATCAAAGGGGGTGGGACACCAGGGGGTGTAAACAAAAAAAAAGTGAAATATAAAAAGAAGTATGAGACGCTTATGTTTCTTCCCAAAGTTTTTTTTTTCAAAAATAAAAAATAGAAAAAAAACATTTTTTTCAAAATTATTCTAAATGAAAAAGTCCTGCATTCCTTTAATATGCATATTAATTTTACTGTAGAATTAAATGTTTTTATTTTCTCCATATTTTTTATGTTCATCCAAATACAAAAAGATTTTCATTTCTCATTTTTTTCTCTCATTTCACATCTCGTGACATGAGTGAACTGTAGTCTAATAATATGTGTGTGTTTGGAACAACGATGATATAAATGACTTTTTTTTAATTTGACTTTTTCAATCTTGTTTTTTATAAAAGTCATATTGTGTAATGTGATTTATGTTTGGATTGACGATTGTATAAATGAATTTTGTAAAAGTAAAACTTGTTTGGATTGGCTTAAATATAAGTGGTTTTTGTGATAATAGTAAGAGATGAATTAAATTTGAAACTAAAAAAAAATTATAAAAGTTAAAGTTGGGAAATTTGGCAATTAAAAAATATACAATTTGATGAAATAATATTACATAACTAATTAGATCATATGTTTCATTTGATCTCTAATTGAGTCACGAATATGATTCATTCAAGAGAAATATCGCCTATAATAATTTATCACGGAAGGTTGTTCATTTACACCATTATTATTTACATAAACTATATTCCCAACTTTAAGTCTAATCTAGTTTATCTGTTTTGTTCTCAAACTACGCATTTATAGCTTCAGTCTTGTCAATCTAAGAGAAGGGAAAATAAAATAAGTTAAGGAAAGGATGAAACTAAAGACTGACAACTTATTCTAGTGGCTAAAAACTTCTAACCAATTCATGAGTTCTAAAGTCTACATCCCTACAAACTCTAGTGTGTACAAAACAGAGAAATATACTAAAGTTTAGAATTCTGCAAGTCGATTCGTTAAGGTTTTATTTGGTTAGAGGTTTTATTAAGTTAGATTAAGTTGGGGTAGGGTTGGAGATTAAAAATAGGTGTTTGGTTGGAAGGAGGTTATGTTAGGTGTGAGATATTTTTTTGTCTTCTAGTTATCACCTAACCTAAGTTCTGAACCTTCCAAAATTAGGGTTTTTTCTATGTGAGAGAATTTTAGATCCAATTGTGACTAAATTACCCTTATAATCTCTGACCCAAAAACCCTTGTTTCTACCTTTTCTTTCTCTCGCGTTCTGTACTTCTAACTTAGACTCACAGGTATATAGATACATCCGACGCACACGCACTCGTAGAGAAAGAGAGAGAGAGAGATATATATATATATATATATATATTTTATACTACACGCACACAAATATAAATATTTTGATTAAATATGAAAAGCATTTAGTGATTAGAAAAAATATTCTTTTCATTTTCTTTAACCTTTTTTTATTGTTTTAAGTCTTAAAATGATAAATGTATGAAAGAAGTGTATATAATTGTTAGAATAATTATTTTATAAATCATAATTTTACAAATAACTATTATTAATAAATATATTATAAAAAAAGAAGGAAAATATGTAGAAGGGTATTTTTGTCCACTTATAATTAACTCCCCTAACCTAATCTCCTAAATCAAACAAGATACTAAACCTCACCTACCCTTTTCTTGAACCAAACAATATTATAACCTCTCCTAATCTAATTTAAATAAACCTCAACCAAACACACCTAAGACTCGATAGGCCGTGCTTCAGAGACTCGATTTAGTTCCTCTCTCTTTCCTTTTTTCGTAGTTCAGAGTTACCGTCTATGAGAGCTCCGGAGCTCTCACGGTCAGCCATGGCTGACCCTCCTTCCACATAGAGTAAAGTAGGAACAGTTAAATGTCACACCCTTATCTCAATTTCAACCTTTTTCAGAGTATTTGCGGAAAATGATATGCGGTTTGGTAGGCAATACAAAAATAGCATAACTATACTGATAATATGCGTATGATTACATAAATTCCCCATAGGAGTTTGTACATGATACTTACGATTAAGGTAGCCGCACAAGGCTACTAGGGTGTCTAAACTCATCCCAGTGAAATGGAGACTTCTTCCCGTCGTCGTTTCACTACTGTAATCCCCTCGTACGGTACTTTGCATTGTTGTTTGCATATCTTCTGTCGTCTCCTGTCTAAATTGTTGGTAGGGGAGGGTGAGATTCGAGAGAATCTCAGTAGGAAACAGATACCATATTGCATGCATGATTGATGCTACGTGTATGACATGTTAGCTTTAACTAAATGTATGACCCATAATGACATTTCTGCATGCTCAATGTTTCATATAACAAAACTATGGCCACAGTAAAACAGAAACAGAGCTTCATTTATTCAAATATGCTATACACAATCAAGTAAAGCAATCACATACATTACTACACAAGCAAATATATCAAATACATGCACGTAAGGTAAGTCCCCTACCTCCAATCTTTCTCCTCGATTTGGATGTCAATAGCTCGGGGCTCCATATTCGATCCTACAATGTCAAATGTACTATTTAGACACTTACATAGTGTTTTTGGGGGTTATATAAATCTATCTTGAAAAAGTACTAAAATATCCCCTGGGACCCGGCCCGGCTCTGTTGTATCCGATCCGATTGTACTTTTCCTAAAATTTTTACATTGGCTATTCTTATATATTTTTATCTAAGGAATCCATTTCTGGACTCGGAATTACCAAATTCACTGCCAAAAGATGAAATTGCCCATGGCAGCCCTTATTTCAGTGTTTTAGGGGCATTTTCGTAATTATGCTTTCTCGGTCTTTTCTGAAAAAGTGTTCAACTGTAACCCCACCTAATTTTTGCTCCTAAACTCAATGGAACCATCAAATCATTGAAAATATAACTCTAAGGCCCATTTACAGCCCTGATCGAAATATATGGGTTTTCCAAGAAAAATCAGGGTTTTTCTGTTTCGGCTCTGTAAACGTGTTCCTTTCTACTCCTAACCACTTTATTGACTATTCCATTAGGTTACAACTACCATTTAGTATCAATTTGGGTAGCATAACAGCCCCACATACCCATTTTCCATTTTTAAAACCAATGACAATCCGGTGAAATTTCGTCGATTAAATTGTCCACAACAGCCAGAATAGTCAATATACAAGAGTTTGGAAAGTACCTCAAGCTCCCACTGGCTCTCCCTTGATATGGCTGAACCCTAGGTCACTTCAACAAGAAAATTTGAGCTTTCAACCCTTGAATCATGATACGTGTGCAGATGATCAATTAAATAGTGTAAGTGCACACTGTCGTAATCAAGTAATATAGAAGTAAGTAGAGTATCGTTCCCACGAGGATGGAGCACTAAGTACCAAAATGGGTAATTTTAATTCTATTTAGTCGATCGATTAGTTGGTGATTGAGAGTACAAAATAAAGAAAAACAATTAAATATGAGTGCAGATGATAAGAAAGCAAATATGAGAAAAAGCTCTAGGGATTATATTTCACTTAAAAAATTCCGAATTGAATCACTTATCTATTCTAGCCCAATTTATTCCACATGATTGATAGTCGAGTTTCCCTAATTTAATTACTAGCTTCTTCCAAGGTCAAGCAATTCTATAATCAATTACTAATCCAATATATTCCTTTATGAATTTAAACAATTAATTATGCATTAAGATTTATGGAACTCAGTAAGACTACACAACTCATATGAATATATTCCTATTTCATGTGCAAGTCATGGTTTTAATTATAGGGTCTACACATATGTATCTCCTTCCGGTCTCAACATGCATATTGAAATCATTCAAAAGATGGCCAGTCAATCAAAAGCATTAAGATTAATAATTAAAACTTGATCATGAAGGAGAAATTTAAACTAGATTTAATAAGTTAAGATTCAATCCGTCATTAGTAAGCTATGTCATCATCCTAGGAAAATGGAAATTTAGCACATGATGAAATTAAAAACAAAACCAAAATAAATTATATAAAGCTAAAATGAAATCCTCATAAATACTGCATAAACTTGAATATTAAATTCTCAAATATGAATATACAACCAAAAGATGCATGAAAAATGAAGAAATCAAGTCGTCTATTTAGGAGGTATAACATTCTATGTAGGCAGCATGCAAAATGTGATACAATCCTAAGCCTTCCAAGATAGAGGCATGCAGAAATTAATACAATATTAAGCCTTCCAAGATGGAGGCATGCAAAATGTAATCAAATCCTAAGCCTTCCAAGATGGAGGCATGCAATGCATGAAATTAAATCTAAAAAAAACAACATAAGGAACTCAGAAATGTTAGAGAAAGATCTCTCCTGGTCAGAGAAGGACCTCTCCCTGTCGGAGAAGGAAACCTTTGCTTCTCTTCCTCTCCTCCCATTTGAACTTGGCATTGATCTCTATTTATAAGGGAAAAAACATGTGCTACAGTACTGCTACAGTGTCCAAAGACTGCTACAGTGATCTGGCGGGTGCTACAGTGCCCATTGACTGCTACAGTGCTCGGTGGTTGCTACAGTACTTTTATTTTATTTTATTTTCATTTATTTATTTTTTAAATGATGTTTATTCCAAAAACAATATTTATTTATCAATCACACCTAATTTTATTATATTAAATGCAAATATCATCCATAAAATCATCATATAAGGGAAAATAAGTATGAAAATATTTTACTTATCAAATCACATAGGAGAATAGCTTAGGAGCGGAGGTATACGCATTAGGAACCGATTTACCGAAGAAATCACTTACCTTTGCAAGTTTTTTCCTCTCCTTCTCTCTCTACAAATCTGAGTTCTCTCTCTCTCTTAGGGTTTGTTATGGCGTCAGAAATGGGGCTGAAGAAGGAGATGATACTTTATATCATATCCACTATTAATCAATTATTTTTCCCAAAATTCGGATTTTACAAAATTCTGGCAGATTTCTGCCCAAACTTTGAAAAATCATAACTAATTCTAGAAAACTCAAATTGGAGTGATTCCAAAGCCTATAGAACCCTTATTGAGTATAGTTTCAAGGAAAAATATAGAATTTTTGATGAATGGAATCACAAAATTCCCAGAATTTTAATATTTGCATGCTATTTCAGAAACTTCACAGTTTTTTTGGGCTGAATGCAAAAATTCATATCTTTTTATATATAGTTCTAATTGAGTCATATGACCAATCAAATTAAAGCGTAGGATGTCTACTTTCATCCAGTAAAATTTTATAATTTTTTATCATCATTTGATCATTCAAAATCACATGACAAGCTCCCTATCTTATAGGCAATTTCACTGTAAGCATAATCATTTTCTTCAAAATTAACCATTTTACTTTCTTGATACCCAAAAGATATAAGAATCATTAGGGGATAAATCTGGGCTCCTGATAAATTGGGGCTTAGCAGTCCACTTAATTTCGGCTTATTCCCAAACCTCAAATCCTAAATTTCGGGGTATTACAGTTAAAGATCCCGTTTTATACTGTATGAAACTGAAACAAATGCAAACGTGCTTGGGATTTCGTGAAGCAGCAAGAGATGAGAGAGAGAGAGAGAGAGAGAGAGAGAGTTTGCAGCAGCTGTGGCCACCAAGAGAGACAAGACACAGATCAGAGAGGGCAAGCAGAGAGGAGAATCAATGGAGGAGAAAGAGAGATTAGTGATTGTACTTCTAACGGTAATAAATGCATACCATTTTCAAAAAATGATCGCTAAAAGCTCCAATTTGTAGCTTAAGGTAAAAGCTATTTAAGAAAGCAAAATCTCTTTTCTTCCATCGCCCCTCCAAACACTTAAAAAAGTAGAAAGCGTTTTTTATCAGGCTTTTGGGACCCAATCGTGCTATTAGACCCCCCAACAATCCCTCCAAACACTAACTATGCGACTCATTTAAAATTCCTTATCACTTTTACTTTTAGTTTTTTACTTCTTTTTAACAATAACTCAGTATTCATTATACCCCTTATAAGAAGTTCAAATTCATAACCTTACACTATTAAAAAATTTTAAAAAAGTGTTTAGTGTCATTTGAGCTGCGAGGCCTTTATCACTTAGTTTGAATAATGGTATGTTCATACCCAAAATCTCTATTTTTTATTTTAATATTTATATGAAAAATAAAAGATGTGAATCGATTCCAAAATGAGAAAAGAATTAAATATTAATTTATTAAATTCACTCCATAATAGTCTAATAGATTTTTTGAAGAACGGATTAATCAGACAAAAATAAAGATAGTGTCTCATTCTACATGTCAATATAGACACTCTTTCTTCCTGACAATTCGTCAACTATACCAAATAAAGAGTATTTTTGGAAAGTTATAAAAAAGTTTATATTTATTAAATCTTAACAAATTTACTTAATTTTTTTAAATTAATAATTAATAAAAATTTATGATAAGAGGGATTAGGGGAAGTATATCAGTATATGTTTGGTTTGGGAGCCCCGCCTGCTTCTCTTTTCTTCTTGTTTGTTTTTTTAAAGTAACTTCTAAAGACATCAAAGCTTGTGAGAACAGGGTTTAAATTCCCTCAATTGTAACTCCCCATTCGTTGGCAAAAAAAAAAAAAAAAGTAACTCCCCATTCAATTGTCAATATCACAATGCTTAGAAACCCTCCTCTTCCGCTACCATCATCTTTCATCCCTGCTTTTCTTTTCTAATAATAAGAAGATTATTTGAATGGTTTATATTTAGTTTCATAGAAAATATTATTATTTTTTATTATAGTATTGAATAATTTATATAAAAAATTACCAATTTGTATTCAATTAATTATTTTTTTGTTTATAATTGAATTTCATTTTAATAATAATTTTATAAAATATTAAATACAAACCATTAAAATATTGATCTAATGGTTAAAAAAAAGAGTGGAAGGAAGAGAATGGGAGAGGGAGAGGGAGAGGAGGGTTCCGGATTGTACCAACTATACTTCCTCCGTAACTCCAATCCATAAGATAAGATTTCATTTATAGTGTAATTTACAATATATGAATGAGATCTTATATTAATGACCAAAATTAATATTGCAATATGATATCTAATGTCTTGTGTAAAGTCCCAAATTGGCTAGGCAGAGAAACAAAAGATATCTTATAAGGATATGAATAACTCCCTTGTAATACATTTTAAAATTGTGAGGGGTGATGGGGTTAACAAAGAGGACAATATCGAGAGCAAGACACTAAGACACTGAGAGTGTGAAATGTTACAATTGGTGTCAAATCCCACATTAGATCCACCTCACTACTGTTATATATAGGCTCCCATTATATATCACTTTATAACTCAAACAAATTAGTTTGAAGAAAAAATATAAATATAAATAGTTTAAAGTAATTTAATTAACCTCTTTAATCTTTTTAAAAAAATCAATTAGGTTTTATATTTAGGACCGAAGGTAATAGCTAATATTTCTCAATTGAGTAAGCTCAATTAGGAGGATCCAAATCCCTTGAGAATTTACAATTACGCATGTGGTTGTTCGAAAATAATTTTTTATAGAAAGTTTAAAATTGGTTTCGTAGTATATGATCTTTTTTCCTGAAAACAATGAAGCATATATGATCTTAAACAAAAAAATCAAAGCGATATAATTAAGTTGGTTTGTAGCTTTAACTAGGAGTAGTTTTGAAATACTGTAATAATTTTTTAAGAAATAATATTCCTTATTTTAATAATTTTTCTTAACCTATCTATATGATTAAGATAGAATATTTCTATAAAAACGAAAGAAAGATTGTACTAGTTGTTGCTTGTTGGCAATTTTGTTGGTAACTTGGTGGTCCAAAAAAGGACATCCCATCAAATTTCTTCATCATTATCCAGTCTTTATTGATCTAGTGGTGAAAAACACAATATTTAGGGTGTGTTCTTATTAGCTTTTGGAGAATAGATTCTGGAGAGAATAGCTTTTGGAGAATAAATTTTAGGAAAATAGATTATGGGAAAAAGTTATTTTGATAAAAGGAGAGTGTTTGGATGATTTTATCAGAATAGCTTTTTTCATGGTCAAATGACTAAAAAGGACAGTAACTTTTATGATAATTACATTTAAAGGATAAGATTATATTTTAAGTATTATTTGACATTAAATTGCATAGTAATTACAATAAATGAAATAAATTTGTCCAAAAATTTTTAAATTATAACATTTGTCAATTATGTAATATAAAAAAATAGATGCAAAAATTATAAAATTATAACATTAGTCAATGTAGTAAATTACAAAATTAGATCAAATGTACATATTGAAGGCATACACTATATTAATTTTCATCTCCTTTCACAACCTGGGTTATCTCTTGCCAAACTCACTGTATTCTTCATTAAATTCTTTGAAATGGTTTTGATTTTTGCAAGTGTGTCCATATCTTTAATTTCTGTTTTTTGTTACCACTCCTGCCTAGAATCAATCACAAATACTTTGTATTTCAAAAGTTATGATTCAATGTGTATCGATTGGTCTAGAGTAGAACAAGGCTTGATTTCGATCACCAACTTCCAGAAGGCATATCTCTTTGAATATAACTCTAAATATGACCCATAACCCATCCATGGAAAGATCTTTAAGTCTAGTTTCATATGGCACTAGTTTCATCTCAATCTGATGTGTAGTTTGAGAGTTATGTCCAAAATACTAAAGCTGTTCTGGAATAAGATGCTGATTCATGTGTCAACTTCAACAAATCATATCTCTCTCATCTGACCTCCTTTTAACTTGATCTTGGTATCAAAATGACGCATTGGAAGTCTAGTTTCATATGCCACTAGTTTCACCTCAATCCGAGTTGTGGTTTGAGAGATATGTCTAAAATACTAAATGTCACCCATGCTGAAAGAAATAGAGTCTGCTGCTGCTATTCGAATAGCACTTCTTCTATTCGAATAATATCACCATTTTTCAGTTATGGACTATTCGAATAGTCACTTCACTATTCGAATAATATTTGATTTTTTGCAATGAGACTATTCTGATAGTTCAATTACTATCCTGATAGTCACTTTACTATCCTGATAGTCTTGTGATTATTCGAATAGTATTTGATAATTTTGCACTGAAACTATTCTGATAGTTCCATTACTATTCGAATAGTCCTCTTTGAATTATTTTCAGATAAATTTGATAGGCATACTATTTGAATACTAATGTGCCTATCCGAATAATTTCAACTTTTAATAGTTCTTCTCTATTCGAATAGTATATTTATTATTCGAATAATACTTTGCTTTTCGAATGAAGGAAGGACGTGTGTGTTCGGGAGATGATAGACGGGAAAGGGAAAGAGAAAAGGACAGGGGTAGCAGGATAATAATTACTCCCAACGGTCATAAACCTGGCTCAAAAAAGTGATGAAAAATAGCTTCTTCAAGAATAGCTTTTTTGCCTCAAAAACGGGATTCTGACAAAAAACGGAATTCTCAGCTTTACTCGTGTGTTCGGATACTTTTCACACAAAACCATGATTTGAGTAGATAAGCGGGTTTTTTTTCATCTCCCGAACTCACACTTAACTTTATCACTTATCCACATTTTTATTTTGTCACATATCAATTAGATTTTATATATAAGTCAAGTTTAGTTTTAATTTAGTTGCTTGAGTCACCCCACTAGAAAAAAGGCCTATAAGATTGCTATATCTAGACTTCTATAGGCAGAAATTGTTTAAAAAGTATGACGTGCAGTATTTTTGTAAATATTGATACAATTTAAAATTAGTCGTGCTTTTGCGCAGTCTAAATAATATTTTCTAGATTGGTTGTAATGTAATGCAGACTCAATAATTATTAAATATTATGAAAATTTAAAAATTTAAATTCTTTTTAGACCGGACCATATATATTAGGTTTAAATATCCTTTTAGATACCGTTGTTTCTTTATGCCTGGTCTTAAATGTTTCAGAGTTTCTTCAGCTTCCAAAGTAAACTTTCCAACTACACGTCTCTTTAGAATCTGAAGCCACTTCAATAAATGTAATCTTCATCCGTCTTGTCTATTTAAACTCCTTATTCCTTTCATTTCTTCAAATCCAACTCCCTTGTCTCTCCTTTCTCGAATATCAATATGTTGAGATGCATTAGGACTACTTCAATTTATCCTCCCCGTCCTCCTCTACAGCCTCTACCATAACCATCAATGAGGCAACTTCTTGACAACCTCAATGTGAGGATGGCTTGCATAGAGACATCTCAGAAGACTCTTCACCTTGCTGCACACTATCAACAACAAGTTAAACCTGGTGCTTGACGCCAATGATATTGAGTACAATCTTTCGGATGACCCATCTTCCCCTTCCTCCTCTACCTCCAATGATAAGGAGGAAGATTGAGGGTTCTTTTATTATGTAAAATATTTTTTTAAATTAATGTATATGTTGCCTTTGGGCAATAAAAAAAATTATAATATTAATGAAAATCTTTTTTATTTCTAATCTTGATCTTGAACATCTCTTATATCTTTGTTTCGTTGTTTTTTTGTCTCTGGCTTGATAAATTAATTTTATGGTAGAATATATTAGTAAATTATATTATTAGAGATATTGTTAAATATATAATTTGTTTACTTTTAGATCGGTTGTAGTGGCATAAGGTCTAAATATGTTAATATGAGCCATCGTTTAACTCTTGACTGGTCTAAATGTCGTTTATTTTCAATCATTCACTTTTTATTTAGATTGGATAAGATGTGTATCCGGTCTCTTAATTATTATTTAGACTACATTTTCAAAGATAACTGGTCTAAATATGTAATGTTTGAATTTCCAATGCATATCATCATGTCTCATCAGTATCATCTAAAGTTTCCGACCATTAGTTTTGATTATAAATACCAAGGTACCGTTAGTTTTGAAGTTCAAATTCAAAAGTTCCTTTCTAGTTCCCTCTTTCTTCTTTGAGCGGCAACACTTCCAATGGCAAGAACAAAGAGACAGTGTTCCTCCTCTCCTCCTCTGGCGGTAGTCACCGGCAGTTCCTCTTTGCAACCCCTTCCACCGCCGACCTTGGAGTAAATCACTGAGGCTATCTTTCACCTCAAGGGCACCATTCTGAAGGTCATAGTGAAGCAAGATTGCTTCTTTGAACGACTAGAGGAGTTGGCAGCAGTGTTGAACAACATCGTCAATCATTTGGACTAGAGGTAATTGTTTCCTGGATGATGATAAAATCTGAAGGCATGGGTTTCAAGAACCATCATTGTTAGCATATTTTGATGTAATTATGATTTTGTGCCTGATCATCATCATATATAATATTTTCGTGTAATTTTGATTTCATGTATGTATACTGCCTCCTTTAGGCGATTATTATTAATGAAGAAGTTTCAATCTTTTATGTCTTTTAAGTTTCAATCATTCTATTATTTCCTTGTTGATGATCATCTCGTGTTATAAGAGCATTCAGATAATTGAAGTTCTTATTTATGAATTTTGTTTATTAAATTTTATATCTCTATTATAAAAATTAAATTTTAGACCAGTTGATTTAAAAGATGATCTCGTTATGAATTTAAAATGTATTTTACATATTGAGACCAGTCTTTAATGAGGACTGGTCTAGAAAAGATTGCTTTAGTATATATACTCACTTTCGCGCTCAGTCTTTATCTCTAGCCTCTCTTAATCCCACACGTGTGATCTTTCTTTCTCTATCGCCTCCAGCTGCCATAATATCTCTCTCTCTGTCTTTGGGTTGGCTTGGTATTCCTTTCTGTTGGACTCTTTCTCTTTGTCATTGCCATTTTGCTCTCACTTTCGGTAAAAATCGTTGTTTTTTACTATCCCTCGCTAGCTCTCTTTTGTTAGTATTATCTTTCATAGTCTTTGCTTGCTCACTTCTTTTAATTCTTTCTCAAAACATTAATGCTTATGCGTTTTCACTTGTATAGCCTTTGTGCTATGTATGCATTTCTTGTATTCTCCGACCACCACATATATCACAATATTCAAGCTGCAATGAAATAGACACAAGGCATGCATACATAATACATAGCCTAGACAAGTACCCTTTTGTCAAAACACTGATACTTACTCCTTTTCCTTCTTTGTCAAAACCATAGTTGAAAGTTCTTTTTTTTTCTTGATTTATGAGAAGTGTCCGATATGTGATATATGTGATAGTGTTGGTTGTCAGAATTATTTGTTGCTTGCTCCAAATGCAATGTTGAGTAGCCATTGGCTGTGGCCAACCAGTATCACCCCTTATATCACAAGTAGTTTTGTTGAAACCCTGATTATTTAATTTGCTTCATGCTCCAAATGTAATGCAATTCGTGTACATATGTAGTACATTACATATGTAGTAATTTTGTTATGTAATACACATATTGACGAGCTGTGTTGCATTTGCAAGTAAGAATTTTATATAACATCAATTAACTTTGGCCTACCAAGACATGCATAATAGCATAAAGGTTGGATGACTACTAAACAGAACATATATTCATGAGTAAGTCAAAAACTTTATTTTCATTACAATGGATTTGTATTTAACTTGCTTATTACTAATTTATTCTTTTTTAATTATAGAAAGGAGAATGAAAAGCGTCAAAAAGACATATGTAGAATGCCAAGTTGAGTGGTTTTTTTGTAGCTATCACTTGTGTTTTTGTACACGTGTGAAAAGCATTAAGTAATCTAATATAATATGTAACTCTGTGTAATTGAAAATACGGAATGAATAGATGCAATTGGATGTTGCAGATAGAGGCCGGCAGGCCATTCTTGTAGGGATTGGAAAATGAAAAAAAGTTTTCCTTCCATAAGTATAAATATGATATTTATTTCCTGCTTGCTTGATATTCAATTAACATATGTGTATGCAAATTTTTGTCCATGAAATTCGTTATAGTTGAGATTGTGAAACTTGTGATTATGACAGTGATGCAATTTTATTGTATCATTCTCATAATGGCAAGTTTCACAAATCCAATCATCACGAATTCCATGGGCAAAAGTTTACATCACGTATGTCAATAAAATCTTGTTTGTTATGCCTTTGTTCTTTTCAAGTTTTTTTGTTTGGATGCCCCTTGTAACCCCCTTCCCACCTGAGGCCGAGATTAAGTTCTCAAACCCATAATTAAATTGTACTTAGAGACTATAATGAAATTGGGACTTGTTAAAATACTCATTTGCCCAATAAATCGGATTTACAAAAACTTTTTCAAACATATTCACAATGGTCTCAAATTCCCAATATGAAATAATAATGGCCTGAACATGTGGGTTCCATTCACAAATATCAGAGTGCAAATAAGTTCCCGACTCACTCGGGTTCCATTCATAATAAAAGGGATTTACACAAGGCACAAAGCCTACAATTCATACCCTTTTACTTGGGGATTACACAAAATCCACTATATACAATTCCAAAATATACAATGATAACCATAAACTCCAAAATATACTCCTAAACAGGAGCTCTAACTACTCTTCGTCGCCCGCTTGCCTCTCGATCCTTCGGCCCTGTCTAAAAGGTTTAATTTTGGGAGAGTGAGATTCTAAAGAATCCCCGTAGTAACAAGTCAATCATATAATGTACAACAATAATGCATGTAATCAAATCATCATCCACACAAGCAACTACAACGGCAGTTGCAGCGGCAATGGTTAGTATGACACATGTCATCCCTGACGATTGCTCACGCTGAATTGCTCACGTTGTATCGCATCACAACAATCAACACAGTATAATTCACCACAGCTGGGATCCATATAAAGCATATCATATTCACAAGCCACATAGGCAAGATACACATACACAGCCCACGGCTGGTTTTCACATACGCCGCCCCCACGGGTCGGATTCACAAAGATCCATGTCGATTACGACGGCAGTCCAACGGCCGACTAGAGATGACCACTGTCACTCCCTATACGGCTCACGTTGACCTGCTCGCGCCGTAATAGACCATGGCACACATTTCACAAGTCCAATGATAAGATATGCATACCAAAACATCATACAAGATATGAGAGAAAAGTCACTACCTGAGTTCTTCCGGGCGTGTCCTAGCGCCGGTCTCTCCCGAGGAAGGCAAATATCAAATCCTATTTTCACAATTAGGGACGAAGAGTTATTCTCTATTCCAAGGCTTAATCCACTTTATAATACTTAATTGGTTATCATTATTGCTCTTTTAGAGTCATTAAACACCCCTAACCAAACTCCTAAAGGGTAGGAAAAACTATCCCAAAGATCCCTTTTTGGAAGCACAAAAACTCAGATTTTACACTGCCTCACTCGAGCACAGATGGCCGTGCTCGAGCACAAATGTACGGACACTCGAGTGAAGATGGCCTCACTCGAGCACAGGTACGGATATCACTCGGGCACAAGAGAGAGTGAGAGCAGAAAGCACTTGCCCGAGAGCACAACACCTTCCAAGGAAACGGATTACTCGAGCACAAAATCCTCACTCGAGCACAAGTACGGAATTCACCTCAAGCACAAGGAAGTGAAGACAGAAAGCACGTACCCGAGAGCACAAGAGAAAGCACATCAGCCCAAATGGCTCACCGTGCTCGAGCACACACGGCTCACTCGAGCAGACACCCAGTGCTCGCGAGCATGCTTGCGAGTGTCAGAGCACACTCTTGGCATCCACCAGCGAGTGAAAACCCGAGAGAAACCCTTCACTCTGAACTAACACCCTCACTCGAGCACAAAGCGATGCACTCGAGCATCAATCATAAAAACCCAGGTGCACTCGAAGCACAAAAGGGAAAACTCTCGCATCACTCGAGCACGATCATCCTGTGCTCGGGTGATATTCATCCTTCACTCGAGCACACCCCTGTCTGCTCGAGTGAATGCCTCAGATATCAGAGAACGCAGAAAGCAGAGGCACTCTCCTTAACCTTTGCCCAATTGATTCCTATGGACTCAAAACTTAACCCAAAGCCATTCCCACACAAAAACACCCATCAAACTCAATGGAATACTCAAAATCATCAAAATCCTATTCCATTATCATGCTTTGGGTTTTGGGCATTAAATTCAACAAGATACCTCTTTCAACAAAACTTCATATCTCAACTTCTAATCAATCTATCTATCACATACTCATTCCAAAACACCATTCTCATACCAAAAACATACCAAATGAACAGTGACACTCATTTTTCATATTCAAGCCCAAATTTCCAGAATTTAGAAACTATTCCAAATGGTATGAAACATAGATAGATAGATTGGTTTTACTCACCTTATCAACTTCTCCAAAGAGAGTTCTTGATTCACTACTTTCCAAATCTTCGTGTAGCACAAATCAGCACCAAATGGCCACACTACACACACCAAAATGAAGCCCATTACTCAAGGATCAACATTTGTGAATGGAGTTTGAGCAAAGGAAGGCATTTACTTACCCAAAGATCAAGCTTTCTTCTTTCCCTTGCCTTCAACAATGGTGGAATAGAGAGAGAAGAGAGAAATGAGAGAGGGAGCACGAGAGAGAGAAAGAGATGGAGAGGAGGAAGGCAAAAAGTGATTATTTGTCCTCATGTGATCATATCCAACCACTCCCACATTGCCACTTGTCAACATCTCATGCATTCCCACAATGAGCTCACCACATCACAACACATAGGATTCCGACCCACGGTCAAGGAATCACCACCATTGATCTTAAATACCACACATATGCACTAATATTTCCAATTTCCACTAATTATGACATTAACTAATATTGTCATAAAATACATAATAATCCCAATTAAATTCATAATTATCATTAATAATCATGATTATCCCTTAATCAAAAATTGGGATATTACACCCCTCCCCCCGTTCAATAAATTTCGCCCTCGAAATTGTTACACATCCCTAGACATAAACTCAGGAAATCGTCTCTTCATGTCTGCTTCCGCCTCCCAAGTTGCTTCCCTTGGAGACAATCCCTTCCAGACCACCTTCACAAACGGTAAGCTTCGATGCCTGAGCTTCCGCTCTTCTCGATCAATGATTCGCTCTGGCTCTATCGCATAAGTAAAGTTATCTTGTAATTCCACTTCTTCATACTCAATGATATGTTCGGGGTCTGGTTGGTACTTCTTGAGCTGCGAGACATGAAACACATCATGTAATCTACTCAAACTCGGGGGTAGGGCTATCCGATAGGCAACTGGTCCAATCCTTGCCAGAATCTCGAATGGACCAATGTATCTCGGACTCAGCTTCTTCCGCTTGATTGCTCTCCCGATGCCCGTGACCGGAGACACTCTCAAGAAAACATGATCCCCCACTTCAAACTCAAGAGGTCTTCTCCTCTTATCAGCATAGCTCTTCTGACGACTCTGTGCTGTAAGGAGCCTCTTCCTGATAACTCGGATCTGCTCAGCGGTTTGGTCAACAAGATCCGGCCCATACAACTTCCTCTCAGACAACTCTGACCAGCACAATGGTGACTGGCACTTCCTCCCATACAGTGCTTCATACGGAGCCATTTGAATGCTCGCATGGTAACTGTTGTTGTACGCAAACTCAGCCAATGGAAGATAGTAGTCCCACTTTCCTTTGAAGTCTAGGACACACGCTCTCAGCATATCTTCTAAAGTCTGGATAGTCCTCTCTGATTGTCCGTCTGTCTGAGGATGGTAAGCCGTGCTAAACCTCAATTGAGTACCCATAGCTTCGTGCAGAGCCTTCCAGAATCTTGAAGTAAACCGAGGATCTCTATCGGAGATTATATTCTTCGGTGTACCATGGAGTCTCACAATCTCCTTGATATAAATCTCAGCCAGTCTATCAGGAGAATAGCCAGCGTTGATAGGTATGAAGTGCGCAGACTTCGTGAGTCGGTCGACAATCACCCAGATCGCATCATAGTTCTTGATCTTGGGCAAACCCATCACTAGATCCATGGTCACACTCTCCCACTTCCATTCTGGAATTTCTGGACTCTGAAGCAATCCTGGCGGTCTCTGGTGCTCAATCTTCACCTTTTGACAGGTGAGACACCGCGCCACGTACTTCGTCACATCACTCTTCAACCCTGGCCACCAATACATAGACTTCAAATTGTGATACATCTTGGTCATACCGGGGTGAAGAGTATATTGACTCTTATGAGCCTCATTAAGAATTCTCAATCTCAACTCCGCCTTCAGTGGTACATAGGTTCTCTTCTGATAACGCACCAATCCACTTGGTGACAAGTCATAGTCTCGAGTCTCTCCTCGCTCAATCTTAGCTCGGATCGACTGGGCTAGCTCATCATGCATTTGAGCTTCTTCAATCTCAGTCCTCAGGTCATTCTCCCCTTGGACCACACCATAAATGGCACACAGGATTTCCTTTGAGAGATTCAAATCCCTAAAATCCTCTATCAGTTTCCATTCCTGGATCATCATTGTTGCCACTAGCACCACCTTCCGACTCAAAGCATCCGCGACGACATTAGCCTTACCCGGGTGATATTTGATCTCCAGGTTATAGTCTTTCAGCAACTCCATCCACCGACGCTGTCTCATGTTCAACTCTTTCTGATCATACAGATATTTGAGACTTTTGTGGTCGCAGTACAGTTCCACTGTCACACCATACAGGTAATGACGCCAAATTTTCAATGCAAAGACAATTGCCGCAAGCTCCAGATCATGAGTGGGGTAGTTCATCTCATGCGGTTTCAGCTGTCGAGAGGCATAGGCCACCACACGTCCCTGCTGCATCAGGACACACCCTAACCCCTGCTTACTCGCATCACTGTACACGACGTAAGCCTCACTGGGATCAGGTATAATCAATACTGGTGCCGTAGTCAATCTCTCCTTCAGCTCAGTGAAACTCCGCTCACAACGTTCATCCCACAAAAACGGTTGATCCTTCCTCGTGAGCTTGGTCATAGGCAAGGCAATACGCGAGAAGTTCTGAATGAACCTCCGGTAATAACCAGCAAGACCCAGAAAGCTGCGAATCTCAGAAACAGTTTCTGGCCTTTTCCATTCAAGTACTGCTTCCACCTTACTGGGATCCACTGATACCCCGTCTCGAGAGATCACATGGCCAAGGAACTTCACTTCCGTAAGCCAAAACTCACATTTGCTCAGTTTGGCATAGAGTTGCTTTTCCCTTAAAACACCTAGTACAATTCTCAAGTGTTGCTCATGATCCTCCCTACTCTTGGAATAGATCAAGATGTCGTCGATAAACACAACCACAAACTGGTCAAGGTACTGTCGGAAGATGCGATTCATATAATCCATGAATACCGCCGGTGCATTCGTCAAACCAAAGGGCATCACAAGGAACTCATAGTGCCCATATCTCGTTCTAAAAGCAGTCTTCGGAATGTCTGCTGCCTTCACACGCAGCTGATGGTATCCCGACCTTAGATCAATTTTGGAGAATACACACGAACCAGCTAATTGATCTAACAGGTCATCAATTCTTGGGAGTGGATACTTATTCTTAACAGTTACCTTGTTAAGTTCTCGATAATCGATACAAAGCCTCAAGCTTCCATCTTTCTTTTTCACAAATAACACCGGAGCTCCCCACGGCGATACACTGGGTCTGATGAATCCTTTCTCAAGCAATTCTTCAATTTGCTTCTTCAACTCCGCCATTTCATTCGGGGCCATACGATATGGGGCTTGCGATATCGAACCAGCTCCAGGTACAATCTCAATTGGAAATTCCACTTCCCTTTCCGGAGGCAATCCATTAAGATTGTCTGGAAATACCTCAGGGAATTCGTTTACCACTGGTATACTCTCTAGAGCTTCACTTGACTCTCCCTGAACAGAGAAGAACACCATATACCCTTGGCATCCCTTCTCAAGATATCTTTCTGCTTTAGCCGTTGAAAGTAAGTTCAAACTGGCATTTACATTGTTTTCCCGACGTACATTACGGAAGGTTATCTTCTTATTGCCACAATCAAGCAGCACATCATTTGCTCTTAACCAATCAAAACCCAAAATGACTTCTAGTTGTTGGAGTGGCAAGCAGATCAAATCAACTGTAGACTCCCAACCCTCAACAACTATTACACAATTTAAGCAGGCTTCGGCCGTCACAGCCTTGACACCCATCGGCGTCGACACAACCAAATCAAATGGTAATCTATGCACATGCAATCCCAGGCGCTTTACACAATCATAAGCAATAAAAGAGTGACTTGCACCCGAATCAAACAAAGTATCTAATTCATTATCACCGAGAAGAATTTTACCTTGGATCAATTCAGGCGACTTCCGGGCCTCCTCATGAGTCATGGCGAACACTCGACCCTGATTCCTGGGCCTTTGCTCTACTGGCGGTCTTGGGCACTTAGTAGAGATGTGACCCACTTGCTTGCAGTTGAAGCAAATCACCTTTCCCGCACAAGTTCTTCCCGGATGGTACTTTCTGCACTGATTGCACACTGGTCCCGCTGGAGGCCTCTGGTCACTACGATCCCCAGGCTGGTAGGGCTTCTTGTTACCACCCCCATATGAGGATCCTTGTCCCTTACGCTTCTGGGAAGTGTTAGCCTTGCTAGGCTCACTGCGACTGTCTTTACCCTTAGCTGGGTACCAATCCCTCAGATTGTTCTCAACAATCCTACACTGCTCCACCGCCTTGTTGAAGTCAGTAAATAGGTTAGAGGCTAATCTCTTCTTCAGTTCACGCCTCAAGCCCCTGATAAGCATATCAGAGCTCCACTCCTCATCATCCTTTTCTCGGAGATGCGTAGAATACCGAGATAGTCGGACAAAACGGGAAAGATACTCGTCAAAACTCTCTGTATCTCCCTGCCTGATAGCCAAGAACTCAGACTCTTTCTCTAATCTCACGGACTTGGGGAAATACTTCTCATTAAACTTCTCTTGGAACAACTCCCAAGTCAATGGCACATTACGGCTTCGAAGTGTCATGGCGATATTCCGCCACCACCGGTCGGCATTCCCCTCTAGCTTATACACGGCTAGTTTCGCCTTAACCTCCGTAGAACACTCGAGGACCTCAAAGATCTTCTCTAGACGAGTTAACCAGTCCTCAGCAACTTGGGGCTCAAACCTCCCTCTGAACACTGGAGGTAGATGCTTGCAAAATTCAGAGACCCAGTATTGTAAGCCTCTTCCCTCACGAACCAGTGCCCCTTGAGACTCTTGGTTAGGCACCGTGTGAGGTAGGGATTCATGGGACCGATTGGACCCCTCAGCCGTTTCCTCATGATGAGTCTCTGCTTGAGTCTCCTCACGAGTCGACTGGGCCCTTTCTTCATTACGCTTGGCCCTTTCCTCCCGGAGCTCTTCTCTTAGCTCACGGATCATATCTCTTTGCTCCCGCACGAGATCCATCATCTCTTGCATTGGGTCAGGAGGATTGTCATTCAACTCCTCCACATCTGGATCCCTTTGTCTGCCTCTAGGGCGAACCATGTTGTCCTTTACTCTACAATGATTCACCATATCAGTTTCAAAGCAAAGGTATACACATAATCCATAAGACTTAGATATATCTACAACTTAGCAGAGATATCCATGTGTATACACAACAAGCACTTATCAATCATCAAGCTAACCTAAACTCAAAGGATTAAGGTCAACTAAGGAGCTATCCTAGCAAATGCTCACCTTGCCAGGAACTACAGCTCTGATACCACAAATGTAACCCCCTTCCCACCTGAGGCCGAGATTAAGTTCTCAAACCCATAATTAAATTGTACTTAGAGACTATAATGAAATTGGGACTTGTTAAAATACTCATTTGCCCAATAATCGGATTTACAAAAACTTTTTCAAACATATTCACAATGGTCTCAAATTCCCAATATGAAATAATAATGGCCTGAACAGGTGGGTTCCATTCACAAATATCAGAGTGCAAATAAGTTCCCGACTCACTCGGGTTCCATTCATAATAAAAGGGATTTACACAAGGCACAAAGCCTACAATTCATACCCTTTTACTTGGGGATTACACAAAATCCACTATATACAATTCCAAAATATACAATGATAACCATAAACTCCAAAATATACTCCTAAACAGGAGCTCTAACTACTCTTCGTCGCCCGCTTGCCTCTCGATCCTTCGGCCCTGTCTAAAAGGTTTAATTTTGGGAGAGTGAGATTCTAAAGAATCCCCGTAGTAACAAGTCAATCATATAATGTACAACAATAATGCATGTAATCAAATCATCATCCACACAAGCAACTACAACGGCAGTTGCAGCGGCAATGGTTAGTATGACACATGTCATCCCTGACGATTGCTCACGCTGAATTGCTCACGTTGTATCGCATCACAACAATCAACACAGTATAATTCACCACAGCTGGGATCCATATAAAGCATATCATATTCACAAGCCACATAGGCAAGATACACATACACAGCCCACGGCTGGTTTTCACATACGCCGCCCCCACGGGTCGGATTCACAAAGATCCATGTCGATTACGACGGCAGTCCAACGGCCGACTAGAGATGACCACTGTCACTCCCTATACGGCTCACGTTGACCTGCTCGCGCCGTAATAGACCATGGCACACATTTCACAAGTCCAATGATAAGATATGCATACCAAAACATCATACAAGATATGAGAGAAAAGTCACTACCTGAGTTCTTCCGGGCGTGTCCTAGCGCCGGTCTCTCCCGAGGAAGGCAAATATCAAATCCTATTTTCACAATTAGGGACGAAGAGTTATTCTCTATTCCAAGGCTTAATCCACTTTATAATACTTAATTGGTTATCATTATTGCTCTTTTAGAGTCATTAAACACCCCTAACCAAACTCCTAAAGGGTAGGAAAAACTATCCCAAAGATCCCTTTTTGGAAGCACAAAAACTCAGATTTTACACTGCCTCACTCGAGCACAGATGGCCGTGCTCGAGCACAAATGTACGGACACTCGAGTGAAGATGGCCTCACTCGAGCACAGGTACGGATATCACTCGGGCACAAGAGAGAGTGAGAGCAGAAAGCACTTGCCCGAGAGCACAACACCTTCCAAGGAAACGGATTACTCGAGCACAAAATCCTCACTCGAGCACAAGTACGGAATTCACCTCAAGCACAAGGAAGTGAAGACAGAAAGCACGTACCCGAGAGCACAAGAGAAAGCACATCAGCCCAAATGGCTCACCGTGCTCGAGCACACACGGCTCACTCGAGCAGACACCCAGTGCTCGCGAGCATGCTTGCGAGTGTCAGAGCACACTCTTGGCATCCACCAGCGAGTGAAAACCCGAGAGAAACCCTTCACTCTGAACTAACACCCTCACTCGAGCACAAAGCGATGCACTCGAGCATCAATCATAAAAACCCAGGTGCACTCGAAGCACAAAAGGGAAAACTCTCGCATCACTCGAGCACGATCATCCTGTGCTCGGGTGATATTCATCCTTCACTCGAGCACACCCCTGTCTGCTCGAGTGAATGCCTCAGATATCAGAGAACGCAGAAAGCAGAGGCACTCTCCTTAACCTTTGCCCAATTGATTCCTATGGACTCAAAACTTAACCCAAAGCCATTCCCACACAAAAACACCCATCAAACTCAATGGAATACTCAAAATCATCAAAATCCTATTCCATTATCATGCTTTGGGTTTTGGGCATTAAATTCAACAAGATACCTCTTTCAACAAAACTTCATATCTCAACTTCTAATCAATCTATCTATCACATACTCATTCCAAAACACCATTCTCATACCAAAAACATACCAAATGAACAGTGACACTCATTTTTCATATTCAAGCCCAAATTTCCAGAATTTAGAAACTATTCCAAATGGTATGAAACATAGATAGATAGATTGGTTTTACTCACCTTATCAACTTCTCCAAAGAGAGTTCTTGATTCACTACTTTCCAAATCTTCGTGTAGCACAAATCAGCACCAAATGGCCACACTACACACACCAAAATGAAGCCCATTACTCAAGGATCAACATTTGTGAATGGAGTTTGAGCAAAGGAAGGCATTTACTTACCCAAAGATCAAGCTTTCTTCTTTCCCTTGCCTTCAACAATGGTGGAATAGAGAGAGAAGAGAGAAATGAGAGAGGGAGCACGAGAGAGAGAAAGAGATGGAGAGGAGGAAGGCAAAAAGTGATTATTTGTCCTCATGTGATCATATCCAACCACTCCCACATTGCCACTTGTCAACATCTCATGCATTCCCACAATGAGCTCACCACATCACAACACATAGGATTCCGACCCACGGTCAAGGAATCACCACCATTGATCTTAAATACCACACATATGCACTAATATTTCCAATTTCCACTAATTATGACATTAACTAATATTGTCATAAAATACATAATAATCCCAATTAAATTCATAATTATCATTAATAATCATGATTATCCCTTAATCAAAAATTGGGATATTACACCCCTCCTTGAAAGGGCATAGATCATTAGTGAGTATTGGGTAGGAGTTTCGATTGTAAGTTTAACCTCGACATGTGGGCGTGTTTAATGCCTGGTGTGTATTACGGGCCATCCTTATAGTCGATTGTGGCAATCCTTGGATTGGGTTATAAGCTTACAAACCTTAGGCATGTTGGCTCTTTTGAGACTTTAGATAGAATATGGTTCTGGCCTACCTCAATTT
Organism: Inga leiocalycina; assembly: GCA_963242795.1. Classification (NCBI taxonomy): domain Eukaryota; kingdom Viridiplantae; phylum Streptophyta; class Magnoliopsida; order Fabales; family Fabaceae; genus Inga; species Inga leiocalycina. The sequence continues at coordinate 65,240,086 of OY725320.1, forward strand.
TAGGAGATAAAGGTGGAGTATCTTATTTAACATTGCTGATATACAAACTTGAGAATTCTATTTTATATGGTTGAATATGGTCATGTGATGAGGTCTTGGTTGAAATGAAAATCAAAGTGAAGGCCAATAATAAGGAGCTACCTAACTAGATAGAGTTACTTGTGACCAGTTGATTATCAAGACATCTAAATTTGACATTGACAACCAATTTCATTCTTTTAAGTGATGATCACCCAACCAATGTTTTTCATCATTCAACTTAGAGTTATTAATCCTTACCTCATCACTAGCATTTCCACGTGGTTGGTTTCTTCTTTATTTTTATACTTCAGTTTGGTTTCCTTCTCAACCAAGACCTCCCTATGAGATCATATTCCCACATATAAAATTCAGTTATCATACTTGTATATTAATTCTGTTATGCTTATTTTTATTAAATAAGAATCTTCTCCTTTATCACCTGAGATTGGGGTAGGGCAGAGCCATGTTTCATATTTGAAGTCTAGAAGAATCAAAATGCATAATTATGGTAACCTAGCTCCTAATCCATTGGTAGTAGCATTCAACTTTAGGGATGCTTACGATATGAATCATTCATCAATAGTATGTAGATGCCAGGCCTAAAATTGCATCCATTAAATCCAATACTCAAAAAATCATCTAACTCTTTTGAAGGTGGGGAAAATGTCACACTCTTATCTTAATTTCACCTTTACTAGAGTATTCATAGAAAATGATATGCAGTTCAGTGGGCAACACAGGAATAACATAAATATACTAATAAAAAGCGCTCAATTACAGAAATTCCCAATAGGGGTTCATACATAATAATTACCATTAATGTAGCCGCACAAGGCTACCAGGGTGTCTAAACCCGTCCAAGTGAAACAGAAACATCTTCCCGTCTTCGTTCCACCACCACAATCCTCTCATACGATTTTTTTCTTTGTTCTCAAATATATTCTATCTCCTCCTGTCTAAATTGTTAGTACGGGAGGGTGAGATTCGAGAGAATCTCAGTAGGTAAACAATACCAATATGCATGCAAGAAAGTGCTTAATGCATGACATGCTTGCATTACATAAACTCATGCTTACATAATAACATATATGTGTGCTCAATGTTTCAAACAACATACTTATAGTCATAGCATAAACAGAAACAGAGCTTCAATCATTCATATATGTTTCACATAATCAAGCAAAGCAATAATATATATCAATACACCAGCACAAATATCAAATACATGCAGGAGAGGTAAGTTACCTACTTTAACCCTTTTTTGCCTCGAAACGTGTGCCTCGTAAAATTGTCGCAGCTCGGCTCTTCACTCAGTCCTACAATTCCAAATGTACCATTTAGACACTTCCATAATGTTTCTGGGGGTTATATGAGTCTATATTGAAAAATTACTAAAATGCCACTGAAAAATTACTAAAATGCCCCCAGAGACCTGGCCCGTCCTTACCGTACCCGATTCGACTATACTTTTCCCGAAATCTTGATATGGGCAATTATGATATATTTTTGCCCAAGAAATCCATTTCCGGACTCAAAATTATCAAATTCAATGTCAAATTACAAAATTACCCTTGACAGACCCACTTTAAGGGTTTCAGGGGCATTTTCATAATTTTGCTTTTTCAGCCTTTTCCGAAAAAGTGACCAACTGTAACCCCACCTAATTTTCCATCCTGAACTCAATGGAACCATCAAATCATTGAACATCCAACTCTAAGGCCCATTTATAGCCTTAGCCGAATATACGGGTACTCCGGGGAAAATTGGGGTTTTTCGGTTTCGACTCCCTAAACGCGTTTCTTTATACTTCTAACCACTTTATTGACTATTCCATTAGGTTACAACTACCATTTAGTACCAATTTGGGCAGCATAACCCCTAAGGAAATCCATTTCCAAAATTTAAAACCAACGGCAATCTGGTGAAATTTCACCGATTAAATTGCCTACAGCAATTAGCATAAGCAATATACAATGGTTTGGAAGTTACCTCAAGCTCCCACAGGCTCTCCCTTGCTATGGCTGAACCATAGCTGTTCTAACATCAAAAGATGAGTTTCCAAACCTTAAAGAATATAGATGAGTAGCTTAGGATCGGAGTTATATGTGTTAGGAGCTAAATCGTCGGAGAAATTGACTTACCTTGCAAGTTTTCTTCTCCTTCTCTCACTAAACTCTATCAAGCTTTCTCTCTCTATTTTCAGCAAAAAGACGTTAGTTCTAGGTTGATGGAGGAAGGAGATGGTTTATTTTTATCATATATGATATTGTATTTTAATTATTTAGTTAATTTCCATTTTCGGATTTTTTGGTGGATTTTTTGCCAAAACTTTGAAAAATTATAACTAATTCTAGAAAAATCGAATTAGAGCTATTCCAAAGATTATAGAATGCTTATTGAGTCTAGTTTCAAGAAAAAAATACAGAATTTAGCTAATTGGAAGCACATCATTCCCAGATTTTTTATCTTTACATGATGTTCCAAAAACTTCACAGTTTTTTTGGGCTTACTTCAAAAATTCATAACTTTTTGTATATAAATCTAATTAATTCAAATGACCTATCAAATTAAAGCTTATGATATCTACTTTTATCCTATAAAATCTCATAATTTTTACTCATAATTTGGTCATACAAAATCACATGATAAGCTCACTTCCTCATAGGCGATTTCATCAAAAACATTGTTTGCCTTTTATTTATAATATCCCATGACCAAAATTAACATTAGTATTAGCCAAATATTATTTTCTTATATTCCTCTACTTTGGACCTCAATATTGGGATTTCTAGAAAACCCAAGAGTTAATTCCATTTTTGTATACAAATTTACCATACTCTTTAATTCACCAAATTTACCATAATCTTTAATTCACCATTTTATTCCCTTTAATATCTCAAAGATATAAGAAATGTTAAGGAATAAGTTTGAGACACCTACTAAACTGGGGCTTAGCAGTCTACTTAATTTATGCTTATTCCCAAGCCTTAAATCCCAAAATTCAGGATATTACAAAAAATACAAGTAAAAAAAGTAAACCTTAAAAGAACAAATGCCAAAATTAAGATTTAGATTCATGGTTATTAGTTATAATTATATTATATCGATTGTATTTGTATTTTTAGGACTTTCTATAGAATTTATATTATAATAGATATAATAATATCCAACAATACTTCTATCAAACAAAATAAAACAAAAAATTTTTCTTAAAAAAAGATTGCCTACTCTTTAGATTGGGTATGAAATTACCTAATTTAAAAAGTGGATATTTTTTTATTACAAATTGAAAAATTTTAAGACGGGTTATTTAACCAACTGATCTTAAAAAGTAACTTTTAAGACCGATTGTAGGCTCAGTCTTAATAAGGATATATTTTTTAAACCGGCTAATACAAGACTAGACCTAAATCCACTCTAAAAAGCCAATTCCAACTGGTCTATAAGGTTTTTTTTTCTAGTAGTGTCAAGTCGCTATACATGTGTAAGAGAGAAATGATAATTAAGGACTACACAAGAATGAGGAGTAATTGTTAAATTTAACTTGAATAGTACTTTGAATCTTAATTATAATTAAAAAAATTTCTGTAAGCCTCAGCACAAGTTGCCAAAAAAAATTTCTTTGCCAAAACTGCTCTCGCTGCTAGCTGCTGATGACTGGATTCCCGCTGTCTTCATTGGAGTCCAAGGGCAAGACACTTTGTTTCTAGTCAAAAACTAATTTAAAAAGATTCCTCTTTTAATAATTTGAACATGACAACTACGAATGCTTAAGATGAATATGAAATTTCTTAACTTCACTATTAAAGAAAAAAAATCTTAACCTTGCTTAGAAATTGAGCTTATTAGAATGTACTAAGAGAAGTTCCACTTTGAATTAAATGTATATAAGAAGATGAGATATGTCCTTATCAATATATCTAAATCTTTTAATAGAAAGACAACCTCAACTTATATTTATATCTAAAATTTTAATGGAGCTATTTCTGAATTACACTAAATTGTTGATACCTGAAAATGCCTAAGACGATGAGTTTAAAATTTCCTTAACTCTATTATTGAAGATCACTACTACAAATTTGTTTATCTTTTACAGGTTATTTTTACCTATATTTAATACTAAATATTTGAACACTAAATATTAATATTTGACGGTTGTGAACTGTTAAATATAGAGCCCTATATTTTATGATTATTTAAGTACAAGCATTATTTATAGGAGACTATATAATCATAAAATATAATACTATATTTGACGATTATTTAAAATAATTGTGATATATTGTGTAATACTTGACAGTTATTGGCAAATAACCATGAAGTATGTGAGACCAATTTCTTTAAAAAAATTAAGGGGCACACTTTCGATCAGCCCCTGCAAAATTGTCTACAGAAATAACTTATATATACCAAAAACTCAAATAGATCTAGTTCTAGGTAGAGGTATCTCAATATTCCAATTAAACAATTCCAACAAGTGCCAACAAATTAAAAAAGATTATACAGTGCTATCTATTTTAATTATGAGTACATAAATAACAATATGGACGAAGTGCATGTACATAGGGAGTTGAATAGATCTATACACCAAGCAGCGGATGACCATCACTACTTTAATGATAGCAAACACTTAAAATCAGTGGGAAAACCCTACGCACATACAAAATCACTCATAAAACAATCTTTACATACTCTTTACTCAAATCAATACTTACAAATAACAACTTTGATAGCAACAAGCACTTAAAATAAATGGTGAAAGCCTATGCACATACAAAATCACTCAAAAAACAATCTTTACATACATATTCTTTACTCAAATCAATATCCAAAAAACACATCAACAAAACCAAATCAAAGAAGGATGAAGCTGATCTCACCTTTAGGAAGAAGTGACGAGTTCAAAAACTGAACCCACGAACCCTAGAAGAAGAAACGAACCTAGAATCAATGAGGCTTTGAGTCAGTGAGGCTGATTCACGATCAAACACAATGAGAAGAATCAATGAGGTTAATGATCGAACATGAAGAAAAAGCATTGAAATAATGAGCACATCGAGACTGACTGAAGCACTTAACATGATTAAACACAGAACAAGAATAATCACTAAGATCCCTATGTGTGGCTTCGACACCATGAGCGCTGCTTGAGCTTATTTGGTATGAGGGGAGGGGATGAAAAGTGGGCGGAGGAAAAATTTTTTTGAGTTGAATTTCAAAAAATTAGAGAAGTGGGGTTAAAAATTTTTAATTAATTTTTCTTATTCTTTTATCTTATATATTCTCTTTATTAAAATTTTAATACCCCACTTCTTCAATATTTTAAAATTCAACTCATAAAATTTTTTTCTCCCCTTCCTTCTCCTCCAAATCCCTCACACCAAACAGACCCAAGTGTCCATGGCGTAGCAGAAATTCTGAAGGGGAGGTGTTTCAGGTTAGGACTTGGAAGTTGTTTTTTAATTCATAATTCAAAATTAACAAGCATTGACATCCCGCGAGATGAATATAATTCAATATAAAATTGAAAGTAAATTTTATGAATCCTCGTATAAAGAGAAAATCATACAGTTAAATATAGAAATAAACTAGATCACTCAAAATTGAAAGATGTGTTGGTGGAAGTGGGATTTCTCTATATGTTTGTGCAAATATTGTAAAGTTAAACGCAACAAATCTCTATATATATTTATAAAATAATAGAAGTTATTAAATTTAATATAATTCAATAATAATAAGCCAAATTATAAATTAATTGATATTAAATTAGATAACGTCTCATAGCAATTTCTATTGTCCTAGAAGAGAATTTAGGACTTAGAATTATCAACTAATATCACTCAAAATGAAATTTTTCCTAACATCATTGTTATAATGCAACTGACAGCACATAAAATTAAAATATTCAATATATTATTATATACTCTAAAAAAACGATAAGCTATATTCCATTAATATAAAGTAAAAGGTAATCGTTACACTACGCCAATCGAAAAATGCTTGGACAAAAAAAAAAGACATTTGAAAAATGCCAAGTAATGTGTCCCCTCTTTAGACACCACCATCCTAAACTCCTACAAATCAACAAGTATGAGAATAGGAGAAAAAAGAATAAAAAAGAAGGGAGAGGCAGCATAGCTAAGAAAAAGGGGGCACTTGGTGTTTGAGAGGAAGATGCAAACAAAGAGGAAGAGAGCAAGTTGTGCATGAGCAGAGCGAAGAACCCTGTCCCTGAGCACCAATCGTCCCCTCTTCATTCCTTTAACATGACTGCTCTTGCTTCGTGTAGCACTCGTCATTTATTCCCCTTTATTATACATTGGAGCAGTAAATGTTATTATTACGGCTTGAGAAATTCCACTATTATATTTAAGTCTCCAAATGAAAATTTTCATGTTCACCTCCCCATTTTCAACTAATTAAACTTGCAACTTCGCACTCATTATTTCTAGTTTATGTATAGATACATTACAATAATAAAATCTCAATTCATCCATAGCATTTTTATACAATCACATACCTAATAATCTTCAATATGTCATCACGTTTCTGATACATTCCTCTTATGTGCTCACCCTACCTATATGGTTGGTGAAAGAGTGTGAGATTCGGGAGAATTTCAGCAGAAAAGAATACCAATTATGCATGTAAGATAAATGCTCTATGCATGACATGCTTGCCTTACCTCAATTCATACTCACATAATGACATATTTGCATGCTGAATGCTTCACATCTCATACATATGGCCATATCATCAATAGAAACATAGCTTCAATTATTCATATATGCCTCACATAATCAAGTAAAGCAATCATACACATCAATACACAAGCATACATATCACGTGTACGCAATTTAGGTAAGTTTCTGTCACGCCCTTATCTCAATTTCAACCTTTTTCAGAGTATTTGCGGAAAACAATATGCGGTTCAGTAGGCAACACAGAATAGCATAACTATAGTGATAATATGTGCATGATTACATAAATTTCCTTTAGGGGTTTGTATATGATACTTATGATTAAGGTAGCCGCACAAGGCTACTAGGGTGTCTAAACTCATCCTAGTGAAACAGAGACATCTTCTCATCTTCATTCCACCATTGCAATACCCTTGTATGATTTTCTTTGTTGTTCTCAGCATATCTACTATCTTCTCTTGGCTAAACTGTTGGTAGGGGAGGGTGAGATTCAAGAAAATTTCAGTAGGAAATAGATACCATAATGCATGCATGATTGATGCTATATGTATGACATGTTAGCTTTATCTAGATGTATGCCCCATAATAATATTTCTGCATGCTCAATGTTTCATACAACAAGACTATGGCCACATCGAAAACAGAAACAGAGCTTCATTTATTCAAATATGCTCTACACAATCAAGTAAAGCAATCACATACATCACTACACAAGCAAAGATATCAAATACATGCAAATAAGGCAAGTCCCTTACCTCCAGTCTTTTCTCCGCCTCGAAATCTGTGCCTCGTAACACGTGCCAACAGTTCGGGCCCCATATTTGATCCTACAACGCCAAAGGTACTGTTCAGACACTTCCATAGTGTTTTCTGGGGGTTATATGAGTTTATATTGAAAAATTACTAAATTGCCCCCAGGGGCCTGGCCCGGCCCCACTGTACCCGATCCGGCTATTCTTTTCCCAAAATTCTATCCTAGGGCTATCTTGACATTTTTTCACCCAAGGATTCCATTTCCGGACTTGGAATTATCAAATTCAATGTCAAATTACAAAATTGCCCTTGGCAACCCTACTTTAAGGGTTTCAGGGGCGTTTTTGTAATTATACTTTTTCGGCCTTTTCCAAAAAAGTGACTAACTGTAACCCCACCTAATTTTCCCTCCTAAATGCAATGAAATCATCAAATAATTGAAAATCCAACTCTAAGACCCATTTACAGCCCTGGCTGAAATATATAGGTTTTTCAGGAAAAATCAGGGTTTTGCGATTTTGGCTCCGTAAACGCGTTCCTTTATACTCCTAACCACTTTATTGACTATTCCATTAGGTTACAACTACCATTTAGTACCAATTTAGGCAGCATAACCCCTAGGGAAGCCCATTTTCCATTTTTACAACCAAGGACAATGCGGCAAAATTTCACTGATTAAATTGTCCATAGCAGCCAGAATAGTCAATATACAAAGGTTTGAAAGTTACCTCAAGCTCCCACTGGGTCACCCTGATATGGCTGAACCCTAGGTGCTCAACATTCAAATTTGAGCTTCCAAACCTTAAATCATATGAAAAGGAAGCTTAGGAATGGACTTATACCCATTAGGAGCTAAATCATCAGATGAATCAGTTTACCTTGTGATTTTTCTTCTCCTTTCTCTCTCTAAAAATCTGAATGTTCTCTCTCTCTCCAGCTGCTGTTTCAGGCCAGAAATGAGCTCAAGAGGAAGAGGATGATGATATAGTATTATATCATATTTTACTTTAATTTTCCAAAATTTCGGATTTTTACAAAATTTTGGTAGATTTCTATAAAAACTTTGAAAAATCATAACTAATTCTAAAAAAATCAAAATGAGGTGATTTCAAAGCCTAGAGAACCCTCATTGAGTCTAGTTTCAAGAAAAAATATAGACTTTTACTTTCTGGAATCACAAAATTTCTAGAATTTTAATCTTTATATGCTGTTCCATAAATTTCATAGTTTTTTTGTGCTAACTTCAAAAATTCATATCTTTTTGTATATAGCTCTAATTGATTCATATAACCTATCAAATTAAAGCTTAGGATGTCAACTTTCATCCTATAAAATCTCATAATTTTTGTTCATCATTTGATCATTAAAAATCATATGACAAGCTTACTACCTCATAGGCGATTTCACCAAAAACATAATTATATTCTCCAAAATTCACTATTTTACTTTCTTAATACCCCAAAGAAATAGAAATCATTAGGGGATAAATTTGGGCTCCTGCTAAATTGGGGCTTAGCAATCCACGTACTTTAGGTTTATTCCCAAGCCTCAAATCCCAAAATTCGGGGTATTACAGTTTACTTCCTTCATGCATTTATATCCTCCTTTTGTTCCTTTTCTTCCAACTATTGAAGTTGCTTGAAGAATCTTCCATTTCTTCTTTCTTGACGTTTCATGGCCCTAAAGACACAATCACATCATTACAACAAGTTATTACACATAACTTGTCTCTCTTACATAATCTTTATAAATTTCCCAACTTTATGTCTAACACTCTATGTGCTTTAGTCCCTTGTGGGTTGGGTCTCTATTGTGGTCACATTAGGTTCTAAGACATGACTTTATTATTTGGACCCATACTTGTTACAATTTACCTTAAATGCCACAAATTCGTAGGTTAACCTAATATGCCAGATTTGTCACTCAACTTTGAAAGTTCATAACTTAATCAAGAAAAATTCAATTGAGGTGGTTCTAGATCCTATGGAAAGCTCTTTACGTCTTCTTTACACAAAAATATCATCCACTGCCAATTATAGGCCCAAAAGTTCATAAATGCTTGAACATCAACTCTGCCTTAGGATTTATTTCAGATTCAATTCCTAAACTTTGAAAGATCATAACATACAATTTATAAACCCAAATAACACATATTATATATCAATTTAAAGTTTAAGAGGTCTACTTTCAACTTGCAAAATATCAAAGCCATTGGATAAGGTTTGACTACTCAAAAACATCTCACAAGCATACTATCACGAATCTGGCAGATTCTACAACTCTTTAAATTCCAAAATTAGGGTTTTCTAACTAACCATCCAAAAATCACAACCACATGCTATCTACACAATTTTGGTCATAGAATCCATTTCTAACCTCAAATTCATCAAAATCCAGCTTTAACCTCAAGAACTAGGGCTGGTCGAATCTAACCCTAAATTGGAAAAAGAAGTGTTCTTGCAATTTCAACCTTAAACATGTGATTAATCATCATAAACCTTTAGTTAACATCATGCTCATCATCAAACACCCATTAAAGCTCAAAATCACCCTCTTGGCCGAAACCCTAGGGTCTTATAACATCAAAAATATTCATCAAAACGTTATACTCAAATTGAAGCTTACAATTACCTCTACGCAATTATCCGATTGGTTCTTGATTTTGACAGTACTTCCACCCACAAGTTGACACCAAACACCTCCGATCTAAAATTCAAAACCATAGAAACATGGCTTTGATGAGTAAAAGAAGATTTATGAAGGCTTCAAAAGCTGGAAACACGATCTCGGGCTTCAAATTGACTATAAAACTCAAGAACACAAAAACTTCTCTTTTCTTTCTTTTTCTTGGAATCTGTCTGAATTTTCTCCCTATTTTTAGGGTGCTTCACTAATTTATTGAAGTATGGAGGTGTTGGAAGATATTTTTATTCCATATGTCACATACTTAAAAATCCAGGGCGATGGGTGCTCTTTTTGGAAACTATCGGGTAACTGGCGATCATATGTACTAGATGTTCTTTCTTTACACTACAGGGCACCCGGTGCACCTCCTAAAATCCATCTTCCTTTCCCCTCTAACATGGTTAGTGTAACCCCCTTCACGCTTAAGGCCGAGATTAGTTCGTAAAAATGTAATTAATGTGGAATTAGAGACCGTAATAGATTTTTGGGACTTAAACAAAGTCAATCTTCCCAAAATCATGGCTTACAAAAAATTTTACAACATTTGTTCATGATGGTCTCATATTCACATTTCAATACTAAATGGCCTATACAAGTTGATTTCATTCACAAATATCAGAGTATAAACATTTTCCCGACACACTTGGGTTCCATTCATTAAATAAGGGATTTACAAAGGCACAAAGCCCACAATTCATTATCCTTAACTTGGGGATTACACAAAACTATACTACAATCCCATTATATACAATTGTTTCCCAAAAATATCCAAAAGATATATATGATAACCAATAAAATCAAAATATACATATAAACCGGAGCACTATCCGCTCTTCGTCGCTCGCTTTTCCTTTGATCCTTCTGCCCTGTCTAAAACATGGTTTTTGGGAGAGTGGGATTCTAAGGAATCCCCGTAGTAACAAATCAATCATATAATGTACAATAATAGTGCATGTAAGCAAATCATTAACCACAACAAGCAACTACAACGGCAATTACAACGGCAATGGTTAGTATGACACATGTCATCCTTTACGATTGCTCACGTTGCATTGCATCACAGCAATCCACACAATACATTTCACCACAGCTGGGATTCATATAATGCATTTCATACACAAGCCATACAGGCAAGATACACACAACCCACGGCTGGATTCACAAATGCCGCCCCACGGGTCGGATTCACAAATATCCATGTCGATTATGACGGCAGTTCAACGGCCGACCTAGAAATGACCACCGTCAATCCCTACACGGCTCACGCTGACCTGCTCACGCCGTAATGGACCATGGCACACATTTCACAAATTCAACGATAAGTTATGCATGCCAAAACATCATACAGGATATGAGAGAAAAGTCACTGCCTTGATCCTTCCGTGCGTGTCCTAGCGCCGGTCTCTCCCGAGGAAGGCAAATGTCGTATCCTAGAATCATGATTAGGGACGAAGAGTTATATCTATTTCAAGACTTATTTAACTTAAAACACTTAGTTTTGGTTATCATAATTGACTCTTAAGAGGCCCCAAATGCCTCTAATAAAAGCCCTAAAAGGTTGGGAAACAATAGGTTAAATATCTCCTTTCGATAACTCAAGGTGCTGGAACACAGGGGTGGGCCGCGGCCCGCCCTTCCTTGGGCTGTGGCCCAAATATGGTCAGAAGGTCATGGGCTGCGGCCCGACACTCATGGGCCGCGGCCCGAATCAGGTCAGAAGGTCTTGGGCCGCGGCCAGCCACCTTGGGCTGCGGCCCGAATTTTTCCTGACTCTTGGCTGAACTTCGAAAAAACATAACTAATTCTAGAAAAATCGAAACGGAGTGATTCCAAAGCAAAATGAAAGGTATATGAGTCCTCTTTCAAGGAAATATATGAGTCCTCTTTCAAGGAAAAATATAGCCCTTAACTGGAAATCACTACACAAATACAGAATCACCAAAAACTACACACTACTCCAAAACAAAGTTCTGTTTCAATCCCAAACTTTGGACAACCATAACTCACAGAATACTAAACGAAATGACATAAAATATATGTCCATTTTGAAGCTTGGGATGTGAAATTTAAGACTGGAAAGTTTCAGAATTTTCCAATACCATTTGGTCATTCAAAACGCTCGCCCAAACAAACTGCAAAAAACAGAGCTCAAACAAGACAACTTTCCAACTTTTCTCAAGTGATTAAAATGAACCCAAAATCAATAACCAAGCTCATTCCCACACAAAATCACTCAAGGAATCCAATGGGAATGTCAAAATCACCAAAATCCTATTCCATTATCATGCTTTGGTTTTGGGTAACATTAAACACTAAAATCTCAAATTCTCCAAACTTAACAATTTCCAACCCAACCAATTCTATCTATCCAAAATGCATTCCAAACATACAAATTCCATACCAAACATATACCAAACTCTCAATGGCCCTCATTTTCGAAAATGGCCCAAAAATTTCAGAAAATTCAAACTTAACCAATGGCTACAAAACCTATATAGAAATGTTTATCGTACTCACATCTATAACTTTTCCAAAGGAGTTTCTTGATTCACCTAAGTCAAGAATTTCGTGAGAGCTCAAACACCATCAAATGGACAAACTAAAACCATGAAAATGAAGCTCTCAACACAAGGAACAACTTTATAAAAGAACATTTTTCCATTAGAGGCCATTAAGAGGGTCAAATGCTCACCTTTTTTTCACAAGCTTCTTCTTCTTCTTCTGCAGAAATGGAGGACGCATGAGAGGAAAATGAGAGAGAGAAGGAGGTTGAAGATGAAGTGATGATGGCCCACACCCTCCCATACTCTCTTGTCAGCAAAATGGAGGGAAGAAAGAGAGAGAAAAACTGAATATTTTATGGTTAATTGACTTCCCATTACCTCTCTCCTCATCTCCACTTGACACATGTCAGAATTTGGTTTGTTCTCATAAAGTAATCATCCAATTAATCACTCTAATCCCTCCATTAGCCATTTAATCACACTTCTCATTTTTCCCCTAGTTAGTAGTTAATTTCTCCATTAATTACCACTTATGGCCAATATTTCCATTATTCCAATTTTTCAATAATTATGACATATTAATTTAATATTGCCATAGAACACATAATAATTTCCATTTAAAATCATAAATATCCACACCAATCCTCATTAGCCCTTAATTAAAAATTGAGATATTATAGTTAGGCGAATTCAATTGTCAAGGGAGAGGGAATCTGATGAATTCATTCGGCTTCTGGTACAGTATTCGAGAAAATCAAGTATGTAGTCGGACCAGAGACCAATAAGTTGCACTGGCTTTTTCACCTATATCAAATGTCCAACAACAAATTTGGCATATGATTGGCTAATCAGAGGAGAAAGTCTAAATCTGCTTTAATAAAGCTACTTTTTGATACAAGGCCTCTCGGTTTTGCAACACGTGTCACTCCTTCCCTTGATTGTTGCCATGTGTCCTAGAGACCGCCCGGAGGATGCTAAATGTCCCCTGTGTCTCATGATTTTGCCACTTACATGCCTGGATGTCCCAGACAACTGACACCAAGCCGATGTCTCTTCAAAAACGCAGAGTACATGCACTTGCCCTGAAAAATGCCATGTGCACACCTATACTGACATATTTTATTCAAATAATTAGTCACATATGTCTATGTCTTCAAGAATATCCCACATATATGCTTGTATGGCATAAGATGGCACCACATAGCTCAGAAAACTTATATGTGTGAGCCTGTGTCTTATGTCACACCAAGTGTACATAGACACCAATAACTTTCTTTTGACTACTAATACAGAAGACAACATCTCATTGCACCACCTTAAAAGCTACTTTTTGGATGTGGGATCCAAATGATGCCATTCATGCCTCCAGGTGCCACCAAAATGGCGCCAAGTGTGCCAAAGTGCCCATACATTAGCATCCTTTATTCGACTACTTATATACACTGAGCCTCATGTAATCTGGAGAGTCATTCTCAACCCAAAGGACTGAATCATATAGTTCAATAAAAATGATTTTATCCTTAGGCAAACTGGGCTTAGTAGTTTTCTTGACTTAGGCTCATTTCCAAGCTTGTAGGCCCAAAATTCAGAATATTACACTTCGCTTTTGAAATAAATGGGAATTACTCATTGCCACAAATAAATAAAAGGAAATAAAGAAATAATCATGAACAACATCTCAGTATTAAAATTGAAAGAATTAAATAGGAATACTCAATGAATATTTATTAGTATATTATTGTAAAAAAAGCAGTTATTGGGATAAGTTAATATAAAATCAAGTATTGTATATAATTATAAAATCAGATTGTCAAATATGATATTTGGAAAAAAACGATGAAATCAAAGTCAAACATTATTTTAGCATTTATTTTTAACGAAATCAAAGTCACAGCTTCAGCATTTAACTCTTTTAAATGTAAATTCTGTGTAATGATAAAGCATTCTATTAATATTTGAGCATTAAAAAAATATTACACAATGAAGATATTTCAATGCTGTAATATTAGCTTTTAAATCTGTATGCATATTTTTAGGGTATAAAAACCTTATATACCAACTTAATCAATTATATAGACACAAGTGTTTGTATTAATTTGAATGTTAATTACATTTTAAATGATTTGCAACAATTACATAAATAAGAAGAGATATTAGACAATATGACTTTATTTGTAATGTTTTTTTTTTTTTTTTTATGACTTTATTTGTAATGTTATGAATGTAGGAAATAGGAATTATAAATGTGTATAATGTAATGGGCCTGATATGGAGTCCAAGTTTAGTTACTGTATACATAAGGGTAATACCCTTAGCTATGTAATTGACATTATTAATCAAAAGACCCCGGGTAATTTTCCCTGATGCGATATTCATCATAAGAAAGGGGCAATCTTGGAAAACAGAGAGGGAATCTTGGCACGATGTACATTCTAAGAAAACTTGAGCGAACCCTTCTCTGCAATATCGTGAAACATGATGAGGGTTCTTGTGTTTGCGCGGCGAAGCTCCTCAGATCGAGCAATGATTTCATTCACAAAGAATCCCGATCAAGAGTTCGCAAATTTCTGAATTCTTGAATGGCGACAACTATTTTCCTGCAAGATCGCCAATCCCCAGATAGTCTTTTTGGGGCTTACGCAGCGATCATTGCTTCTGGGAATATCCGTCGAGTTTCTCCTCATTTCTGATTCCATGCTCAGGTAATTGATCTTAGCTTCCGCCAATTTTTGCACAAGATCTCCTGCTGCTTCTTCGTTACAAAGTGCTGATACTTCCAA
This sequence comes from Inga leiocalycina, assembly GCA_963242795.1. Lineage (NCBI taxonomy): Eukaryota > Viridiplantae > Streptophyta > Magnoliopsida > Fabales > Fabaceae > Inga > Inga leiocalycina. The sequence continues at coordinate 65,255,530 of OY725320.1, forward strand.
GTACGACCCACAACAAGGGATGCACCCATCGTGAATAACCTGCCTTTCACCGATCCATTGTTCCTCCACCTCTCTGACACCCAAGGTACAGTCAAACTTTTATAATTATACTAATAAATAAAAATAGAACTAAAAATAAATAATATAAATACATCTTTAATTAAAAATTAGAAAGAGTATTACAATAAGTCATAAAAAAAAATGTTAAAATAAAATTATCATAATAATTTATTATTTATAAAGTATTAATATTTATAGAATAATATTTAATGATATTATATTTATAATATTATATTTTATATGATATTATTATATTTTATTCAATAAATAATAAAACAGTATATGGATCTAATTAAAAGCATGTGAAACTATAAGGATTTAATAAAAAAAAATTATAAAGACCTGATAGAAAAATAAGTGAAAGTATAAGGATTTGATACTCAAAAAACATAATGATTTAATTAAAAATTGGTTAAAACTATAAAGACTTATAAATTAATTATTCTTTTTAAAGGTAATCAAAACATAGAAAGAGGTATATTTCTAATTATTTTTAGATTTTAGAGTCTATTTTCATATGGATAACTTTTAAAGATAATATGATGTACATGAAAGAGAATATCATAAAAATATTGAATTATATATAGATGGTTTCATTTATCAAAATGAGTATTTACTTCTCGTGCGATGTGCGGGGAGAATGTTATAAAGTAAACAATTTAATACTAAGTAATTAGATTATACATCATTGAAAAAGGTAGGAAAAAGTCAAAAAAAAAAAAAACTTTGGAAATTTGGGAAAGATGAATCAGTTTGCTGTCAGACGGAAGGAGGAATATGAGATTTTGAAATCTCGGCGAAAAGACGAAAATGTTGTTCAGCCCTCCCTCAGAATAATAACACGGGTCTCTTAATTAACAATTCCGGATTCTACATTAATAACACCAGAATCCCCCAAAGAGTTCGTACTTGTTAACTGTGCAAGAAGAAAGTGGAGTTGTTAATATAAAATATGGTATTGTTATGAAAGAGAAAGGAGTTGTTAATAACCCTAAAATTTGTTAACTGTGAAAGAAGAAAATGGAACTGATAATGTAGAATACGATGTTGTTAATAGAGAGATAGGTGTTGTTATTGACCCTGAAACTTGTTAATTGTGAAAGAAGAAAATGGAATTGTTAATATAAAATCGAGAGTTGTTAATTATGAAGCCCATATTGTTATTCCGAAGCAGGCAGAGGGAGGGCTAAAGGGCATTTTCGTCTTTTCGCCGAGATTTCAAAATCCCATATTTCTCCTCCCATTTGATAGCAAACTGTAGGGGTGTTCAAATCCGAGACTGGGACGATGATCGACCACTCCCTGTCCCGGTCTCGGTTTTTGGCCGGGATGCAAATTGCATCCCGGTACCGGTAATCCCGGGCGGGACCGGGATCAAACCGGGAATCCCGGTTTTTTTTTTATAAAAACTTAAATTTAAAAAAATATTATTATATTATTTAAATTTTCTATAATCTAATATTTAAAGTAATTATTTAACACCTAATAAGGCCATAATAATCACAAATTGATCTAGAATTAAAGAATAACATTTTATTATTATTATTATTATGATCACCTTCATCATTTTTATTATTATTTTTATACATTATATAGTAGTATTAGTATCACGATATATATAGTTTAACTCCAACTAAATATGTTATATACATTTTATCAAATGATAACTTAAATTATAGGATAAAAAATACAAAAATAAAATAATAACTTAGTTTTTAAGAAAAAAATAAAAAAACCGGGACCGGGACCGAAACAGGGATCACAAGGTGCGTGACTGGTCCCAGTCTCGGGTCCCATAGATCCCGGTCTCGGTCTCGGCCGGTATGGGAAATTCCCGGGATCAAAATGTCCGGGATCGGGACCGGGACACTTTGAACACCCCTAGCAAACTGATTTGTCCTTTCCCATTTTTGGAGCACTAAATTGTCCTTTCCCAATTTCCAAAGTATTTTTTTGAAATTTTCCCAAAAACGTATATCAATAAAAATAAGTTAAGAAACACTCTTAAATCATTAGAGTACATCATTAGGCCTAGAAATAAATTACTATATAATAGAAACAGTAACTCCAGTTGTCAACGAAGTACCAAATGAAATTGTTAAGCATGTAGAAAATATAGTTCAGCTATCATTTTTCTTACAGCACCTCTAAGCAATCGGCTGAGGTGGCATTTATAAAGACAAGAAAACTCCAATCTATTACCCTGTCCGATTCCCAAATCTTAGGATCAAGAGGCCCCATATCTGAATGTACAGTACAGAGTCTGCATAGCTTAAACTTTTTTTTACAGCCCCCTGTAAGAAAGTCCACAATGTCAAAAGGATTAAATACAAGATGATAAACCTCTTGCGTGAATAGACATTCATTTTCTGAAATTAGAATGAGTGTCTACATGACTTCTGTTAATATCCTTCATGAAATCCATTAGTAGTTTGCTGCACTAACATAACTCCCGTATCTATATTGGTTCTAGATTGCAACACTACACATGTGACATAGTGCCAAGAATCGCAGCATTGCTATAACACAATATCAATACCTATGAATATAACATTTAAAGCAATTCATTTCAAAAAGCATTTCTCATTTGGTATTGAAATGTGCAAGCGAAGTTAGTGTATTCTATCTCCTCACAAGTAGGTGCTTTTCACCATGAGAACAAGTTAATAGTAAGTTTTACCAACATTAGAGATGCTTACCCTTTTTAGAAAGTATTGTTCTTCAATTGGTAATTGTGGATCCATTAATCACAGGAATGACCTCCATTCTTCATGAATGGACCACAACATATACAAAGGTAACTGACCCCATTTCTCCAACGGCTGAGCAAGTTGAAGAAATCCACCACCCTAAATTCCTTGGACGAGCTCATATGTTTGTGTCTTATCTTTAATCTCCAAGTACTTCACTATTTGGCCACATAACTGGTATCTATCAACAGCTGTAACCATGGATAAATAACGCACAAACAATGTGGATGCGTTAAGATTCAATGCTCATAACTCTGAATGTCAAACATGAATAACTTTGCCTACGCTGTTTATACTTATGCTTTGCATGGAGCGTGCCTTTCAATAGCTACAATATGTAACTGTTGTTATTTCAGTCTTATGCTGACCTATCAAACTATCACGCAAGTGGAAAGTTGTCATTTAATAAGTTATTCAAAAGATGCAGGTATAATTAAACTATCCAACTGATGCAGGTTTACTTTATATATTGTTATACTGACCATGATTGTGTTCATTTTCTCTTTTACGTCTTCTGATCAAAAGTTGCAGCTGCCCAATGTTGGTCAAGTAACTTCATAGCTCTGATTATTTTTTTACTAATCTCACAAAGGGTCATTTCAGCTTCCACTTTCAAAATATGGCTACTGACATTACTATTTTGATGCAATTCTGGGGCCTTCTTATGTTTATTTGTTTCTCCAAAGCTACTTTCTGCAGCATTGCTTTGTTTAATCTTCTTCCAATGTTCATCTTAGTGGTTTATGTCCGTCTGTACATAGGAAATGCCAACCCGGCCTCTTTTTGTGTATGCTACATTTGTCTCTTTACATTACATTATGTTTGTCTCCTTACAATAAATTCTTATAGCACGTTTAAGGAAAGTCTTATACTACCTCTTATAAAGCAACCTATTATCCAAACCAGAAACATGAATATGCTGCATGCTCATCTCTTTTTTTTGATACACTGCCCGAAATCATATCAGTCTGAGCATCTTAAGATGAATTGTGTATGAATATAAACTCCTAAGTACCCAATTACATTGGAGTGAATCAAGACATGGGGTGGTAAGGTGTAGTTATAACTGAGATCCCCAATAAGATGTGAATCTAGCTATATTGAAAAAATAGGACAACATAACCTATATCACATTCCCTTGTCAAATGGAAACTCCCTTTCCCAGAACAAATGAAATATCTCCAGTTAGAAACTGCAAAATTGAGGGGGTGGGGTCAAGTCTTCATAAAAGGAAGGACATTTCATGGTTTGAAAGGGGAGAAAGATCATACTTCCGACCTTTTAACCGTCCCTAACCTTTCACAGGAATCATTTTAAGTTTTCATTCAAAAGGAAAGGAAGGATAAATAAAGTTCAAATGCAACCAATACTTAAATCATCAAGTAAGAAAGTTCTTCATTTACCTTGTAAACAGAACCAAAACCACCCTCTCCAATTTTATTAACAGGACTGAAATCTTCAGGGGCAGTTCGTAGTTCTTTGTATGTATAAAGTCTAACGTTGTGAAGACCAGAAAACTCTATACCGAAGTTGTTGATGACAGAAAATGCAATTTCCAGGAAATCAAATCTAAATCTAAACTTATATTGAAGGTCTACAGTTCTGAACTTGTTAACTATAAAACTAAATAACCCCATTTTCCGTTGTTTGAAAATGATGATAAAGAAACATTACACTGACCTTTGCTACCTTCATTTGCCCGTGTTGGACAATTTCTAGAAATTGCTGCCTCCACCTTCATCCAATATACTTTGAATTTTGAAATTGCCTATTGTTGTCTCAGCCTTAATCTAAGAAATCAATTATGCTATCGTCCATCTTCTAGTGAGAATAGAGATATAGGAGCAGAACAAATGAACAAACTCTTCACATCATTAACCATTTAGATGAAAAAAATCCATAAATTTGAGCAAGAGAACCTAAAAATAGAGATATCGCAGTCATAAAAATAAGCCCCTAAAAAATGAGTTGAAAGTGACATATGATATCTCCCCTTGATCATCCGCAAAAAGCAATTTGAAGACCAAATGAGAGAGGGAGACAAAAAACGAATTGAAGAAAAAATAAAGAAAAGGGAAATGCGTAGAAGCTGGGCAAAAAAAGTGAAACGCACATAAGGACCTCAAGAAGGTGCTTAAATTTTCAGAAAAACCTTGTTCTTCACAAACAATGATGCGATCCAGAAAGTTGTGTCAAATTCAAGCGATCCTTTGCAAATACCAAGTGGACCAATCACAAGAGCAAGAGCCAAACAAATCAAGGAAGCATTAAATGGTCTAGTGCAAGGTACTTGGACAAAGCAAGTAGCAATTGGATCAAAACTGGACAAAAATGCTGAAAACATCACTAACTTCATATGGGCTGCAAATGGAGATATTGATCAAGTTTTAGGCTTGCAAACTTGAAACTAAAGAGTTTGGACCAAGTACTACACATGGGAGGCTCATTTGGGCTTAAATAACCACACTTTGAGCCTTAATTTGCTGACTACATGTTCTTGAAGTTAGGTGTGCGAAAATCAACAAGGAGTTGGTGGCAAATTTGACTTTTGTTTTCTTTTGCATGTTGTATTTGATTTTTCAACTTTCTTCTAGATTGTGTTAGAATTTTGTGTTTATGTATTAGACTTTTAGGTTTCCTAGCACATAGTATTAGAATTTGTATTTTCTATGTTTAGATTTGCACCTACTACAATTAGGTCATATTTTCCCTATAAATACTTGGTGCTTCTTCATTTGTAGAACACAATTCAAATTTGAATCATAAATGAAAATTGCACTTTTGAACTTTATTTCTTGAGAGTGGATTCTCTCTAAGGGTTCTTTTTAGAACTAACAAACTTATCAAGGCTTGATCAACCTTGTGGAGTTTTTCCAACACTTCGGGTCCTTGTTCTTTCGTGTTCAAGGGTTCAAGTGGATCGTTGATCTGTGTTTAGCTTTTTTGGGGTGTGTATATTTCGGAATTGGTTGTGGGTTCGTGGGATCTTCCCTTTTGGGTTCGCACCATCTTGGTATCAGAGCTTCAGATCTAAACTCAGGTTATATCTATCTGTTCTTCGTTTCCATTTTCGTTTCAATTTTTGTGCTTTGTTCTTGTGTCTGTCCGTGTCCAGATTTGTTACTTCTGTTCGTCAAGTTTTTCTGTGTTTTCCAATATTTAGTATGTCAAATTCATAGTTCAAAATCTCTTCTTTCATCTCAGTTTGGAATCGTTTCAATCCGATTTGTCATTTGTGAGTTCTATCTATTTTAATCTAGTTGTGTTTTCTGGAAAATTTTGGGCTTGTTCATCTTTGTTTTTCCAGAACGTCCTAAAATATTCTGTCCTTGTTTGACCACTTTTCCTTTGTGTTTTACATCGTTCAATAGGTCATTTTCATAGTTTAAAATCTCATCTTTCTGTTCGTTTTGGTATCATCTCAATCCAAAATTTCCACTATGAGTTATAGTCTTTCCAAAATTGACGCTTTTTTGGAATTTCTGGGTTCAGATTTGTTGAGTTTTGTTGTTTGTCATAGATTATGCATTCTCTTTAAATTTCAGTAGAGGAGAAAAACGAAAAAAAAAACAAGAGCATCAGAAAAAGAAAGAAAAAATTATTTGAAAAAAAAATACTGAAAAAAAAAGATTGTGGTGGAAGTGTTTTGAGCAATATCTATTGTCACAGCCAAAATTTGTGAAGTTTGTGTCATTTAAACTCTTGATTTCCCTGAATTTCCTTTTCCAATACTCACTTTGATATTCCATATTTCTAAAGTGTTGTGTTGATTCTGCAAATTGTGATTGCTTTGATTATGAATTGCTTAGTTCTTTAAAGTGCCACAAGAGGAATCTAAGAGTGGAAAAAGGCAAAAGAGTGAATACATCAATTTAAAAGCCAAATTTGAGTGAAACACAAGTGTAGAGTGACATCCTTGAGGGAAACACGTGAGGAATTTGTGAGGAAAATTATTTCTCTAACATCTTTCTTGTAGAAACAATGTCAAATGCAGAAGAAACATCCGATGGTAACAACCCAAAGAATCTAGATGACCACCTCAAGGCAATGCAGCAATATTTTGCACCTATGGATGTTGTTTTTGGAGAAATAAGGGATAGGATGGATAGACAAGATGAAAGAATTGCAAACCTGCAAAGAGTTAGACCAAATCCTAGAAGGCACAATAGGCAGGATACTTCTATGGATGAATTTGAATATGAGCATGATGAGGTTAGTGGTGCTAGTGAAGAAGATTTTGAATCTGAATATGAAGTGGGAAGTAATAGGCATAGAGGAGATAGGAGGTATAGGAGAGGACATGGCAGAAATATTCTTAGGGAAAGAAATAGAGTGGATGGGAACCTAGGGAGCATCAAAATGAAAATAACACCTTTCTAAGGTAGGAGTGATCCTGAAGCATATTTAGAGTGGGAGAAGAAGATAGAAATGATTTTTGAGTGCCACAATTATTCTGAGGAAAAAAAGGTAAAGTTGGCAGCAATAGAATTCACTGATTATGCCATTGTTTGGTGGGATAAATTGGGCATCAATAGGAGGAATAATGGTGAGAGGCCCGTAGCAACATGGAGGGAAATGAAAACTCTAATGAGAAGGAGATTTATTCCTAACCATTACTATAGGGAGCTTTATCAAAAGTTGCAGACCCTTACACAAGGCTCTAGGAGTGTGGAGGAATATTATAAAGAGATGGAGTTAGCTTTGATAAGAGCTAATGTGTAAGAAGATGGAGAGGCTACAATGGCTCGTTTTTTGAATGGGCTTCACAAAGAAATTGCTGACACAGTAAAATTGCAACATTATGTAGAGCTGGAGGACATAGTGCACATGGCAATTAAGGTGGAGAAGCAACTCAAGCGTAAAGGTGCTTTAAAATTCCATTCTGGATCAAGTTCTTCACAAAAACAGATTTGGAAGAAAGGAGAAAGAGCTTTCCAGAAGGAGACAACTAAAAACAAAGAAGAAGCTACATCAAAGAGCAAAGGTAAATGTGATTCCCAAACTTCTAGAAATAGAGATATAAAGTGTTTCAAGTGTTTGGGTACAGGTCATATAGCTTCTCAATGCCCCAACAAGAGAGTCATGATTCTTAAAAATAGTGAAGTTGTGACTGAAAGTGAAAGTGATCATGATTCCATTGAAGATGCTAGTGATGATGGGGTTGAATATGCCGTAGAAGGTGAATGCCTTGTGGTTAGAAGATCTTTGAATTGCCAAGTGAAGGAAGATGAGACGAATGAGCAAAGGGAAAACATTTTCCATACTCGTTGCCTCATTAATAACAAGGTTTGTAGTTTGATCATTGATGGTGGGAGTGTAACAAATGTTGCAAGCACTACATTAGTTGAGAAATTGAATTTGCTTACCCTTAGACACCCTAGACCATACAAGCTGCAATGGTTGAATGAATATGGGGAAATTAAAGTTGATAAGCAAGTTCTTGTTTATTTTTCAATTGGCAAATATTGTGATGAAATATTGTGTGATGTTGTTCCTATGCATGCTGCACATATACTTTTAGGAAGACCATGGGAGTTTGATAGAAAAGTCAAGAGGGATGGGTTTACAAATAGATATTCTTTTGTAATGAACAGCAGACCTGTGACTCTTGTTCCATTGACTCCAAAACAAGTATATGAGGATCAACTCAAGATGAAAAGAGAGAAAAATGAGAGAGAAAAAAGAAAAGAGAGTGAAAAAGAGAGAAAATCTGAAAGTTCAAAAAAAGAAATCCAGAGAAAGGAAATGAGTGAAGAGAGAAAAGAAAAGAAGAAAATGAGTTTTTATGCAAAAGAAAGTGAAGTGAGAAGTGCTTTTCTGGCTGAAACACACTTGCTACTCCTTGTTTACAAGGAATCCTTTTTGAACTCTAATGACATCAACTCTTCCTTTCCTAGTGTTGTTGGTTCTTTGTTACAGGAATTTGATGATGTGTTCCCTGAAGAAACTCCACCAGGTTTACCACCTATTAGAGGAACTGAACACTAAATTGATTTCATTCCTGGAGCAACAATTTCTAATAGGCCAGCATATAGAAGCAATCCTGAAGAAACAAAAGAGCTTCAAAAGCCAGTGGGAGAACTCATGGCAAAGGGGTATGTTAGAGAAAGTTTAAGCCTTTGTGCAGTTCCAGTGCTTCTAGTTCCAAAGAAAGATGGAACTTGGAGGATGTGCATTGATTGTAGAGCCGTCAACAATATCACTGTAAGGTAACACCATCCCATTCCTAGATTAGATGATATGCTTAATGAATTGCATGGTTCTATTGTCTTTTCTAAGATCGATTTCAAATCTGGGTACCATCAAATTAGAATGAGAGAAGGGGATGAGTGGAAAACTGCTTTCAAGACCAAACATGGATTATATGAATGGTTAGTTATGCCCTTTGGGTTAACTAATGCACCTAGCACTTTCATGAGATTAATGAACCATGTTTTGCGTGCTTTCATTGGGAAATTTGTTGTGGTTTATTTTGATGATATTCTGATTTATAGCAAGAATTTGGATGAGCATTTGGATCATTTGCATTGTGTTCTTGATGTCTTGAGGAAAGAAAAACTGTTTGCAAATATGAAAAAGTGTGATTTTTGCATGGATAAACTTGTTTTTCTTGGTTTTGTGGTGAGTACTAAAGGAATTGAAGTTGATGAGGAAAAGATACGGCTATAAAAGAATTGCCAACACCTAAAAGCATAATTGAGGTGAGAAGTTTTCATGGTTTGACTAGTTTTTATAGGTGATTTGTGAAGGATTTTAGCACACTTACTGCACCACTCACTGAGGTCATTAAAAAATCTGTTGGTTTTAAATGGGATAAAGCACAAGAAGATGCATTTATTGGCCTTAAGGAAAAATTGTGTTCTGCACCTGTGTTAGTATTGCCTGACTTTAGCAAAACTTTTGAGATTAAATGTGATGCATTTGGAGTTGGGATAGGAGATGTTTTAATGCAGGAAGGAAAGCCAATTGCTTATTTTAGTGAAAAGCTAAATGGAGCAGCCTTGAAGTATCCAACTTATAACAAAGAGCTCTATGCACTTAAAAGAGCCTTGGAGAATTGGCAGCACTACCTTTGGCCAAAACAGTTTGTGATTTACACTGATCATCAATCCTTGAAGCATATTAAAGGTCAAGGTAAGCTGAACAAGAGACATGCAAGGTGGCTGGAATTTATTGAGACATTTCCATATGTCATCAAATACAAGAAAGGTAATGAAAATGTGGTTGCTGATGCATTGTCTAGAAGGTATACTCTTCTTTCAACTCTTAATACTAAGTTGCTTGGCTTTGAATATATCAAGGAGTTGTATGCAAATGATGCAGATTTTGCTGAATTGTTCCTTGAGTATGAAAAGAAAGCATTTGCTAAATTTTATAGAGTTGATGGGTACTTGTTTAAAGAAAATAGACTGTGTGTGCCTCAATGTTCATTGCGTGAATTGCTTGTTAGAGAAGCACATGGGGGAGTTTTAATGGGTCACTTTGGTGTGAAAAAGACTTTGGATGTTTTGCATGAGCATTTCTTTTGGCCTAAAATGAAACATGATGTGGAAAGAATTTGTGCTAAATGCATAACATGTAAAAAGACTAAATCTAGAGTCTTGCCACATGGTTTGTATACTCCTTTACTTGTACCTAGTGAACCTTGGATTGACATATCAATGGACTTTGTTTTGGGTTTGCCTAGGTCAAAAAGAGGGATGGATTCCATATTTGTGGTTGTTGATAGATTTTCTAAAATGGCACATTTCATTGCATGCCATAAAACTGATGATGCCACATACATTGCTGATATGTTCTTTAAAGAAATTGTGAGGCTTCATGGTATCCCTAAAAGTATTGTTTCTGATAGGGATACCAAATTCTTGAGTCATTTTTGGAGATTTTTGTGGGGAAAGCTTGGTACTAAATTGTTATTTTCTACTGCTTGTCATCCACAAACTGATGGACAAACTGAAGTTGTTAACAGAACCTTATCACAATTACTCAGAATTGTGATTCAAAAGAACTTGAAAAATTGGGAAGATTGTTTGCCATTCATTGAATTTGCATATAACAGAAGTGTGCATTCATCTACTGATTATTCTCCTTTTGAAATAGTATATGGTTTTAATCCACTAACTCCTTTGGATTTATTACTATTACCTATTGATGAGAGAGCAAGTCTTGATGGGAAAAAGAAAGCTGAAATAGTGCAGCAACTTCATCAGCGTGTAAAACAGCAAATTGAAAAGAAAAATGAACATTATGCATTCAAGGCCAATAAAGGAAGAAGGCATGTTCTTTTTGAACCTGGAGATTGGGTGTGGGTGCATATGAGAAAAGAAAGATTTCCAACTCAAAGAAAATCAAAATTAGCTCCAAGAGGAGATGGTCCATTTCAAGTTCTTGAAAGAATAAATGATAATGCTTACAAGATTGATTTGCCTGGTGAGTATTCTGTTAGTGCTACTTTTAATGTAGCTGATTTATCTCCTTTTGATGTAGGTGAAGATTCGAGGACGAATCCTTTTGAGAAAGAGGGAATGATGCGATCCAGAAAGTTGTGTCAAATTCAAGCGATCCTTTGCAAATACCAAGTGGACCAATCACAAGAGCAAGAGCCAAACAAATCAAGGAAGCATTAAATGGTCTAGTGCAAGGTACTTGGACAAAGCAAGTAGCAATTAGATCAAAACTGGACAAAAATGCTGAAAACGTCACTAACTTCATATGGGCTGCAAATGGAGATATTGATCAAGTTTTGGGCTTGCAAACTTGAAACTGAAGAGCTTGGACTAAGTACTACACATGGGAGGCTCATTTGGGCTTAAATAACCACACTTTGAGCCTTAATTTGCTGACTACATGTTCTTGAAGTTAGATATGCGAAAATCAACAAGGAGTTGGTGGCAAATTTGACTTTTGTTTTCTTTTGCATGTTGTATTTGATTTTTCAACTTTCTTCTAGATTGTATTAGAATTTTGTGTTCATGTATTAGACTTTTAGGTTTTCTAGCACATTATATTAGAATTTGTATTTTTTATGTTCAGATTTGCACCTACTACAATTAGGTCATATTTTTCCTATAAATACTTGGTGCTTCTTCATTTGTAGAACACAATTCAAATTTGAATCATAAATGAAAGTTGCACTTCTGCATTTTATTTCTTGAGAGTGGATTCTCTCTAAGGGTTTTTTTAGAACTAACAAACTTATCAAGACTTGATCAACCTTGTGGCGTTTTTCCAATACTTCGAGTCTTTGTTCTTTCGTGTTCAAGGGTTCAAGTGGATCGTCGATCTGTGTTTAGCTTTCTTGGGGTGTGTATATTTCGGAATTGGTTGTGGGTTCGTGGGATCTTCTCTTGTAGGTTCGCACCAAACAGTGATGATATTGTTATTGTTAATGAAAAGAAAAGAGAAGAGGGATACGAAGCATGAGGGGTTACATGTGGCTTATGTTATTTTCAAAAAGAAAACCAAAAAAAAAAAAAAAACAGGAAGGCATATGTAAGAACCAACCCAACCCAAACATTAAATGGGTCGAATGACAAAGTTCATTTATTTTGAAAGGACAAAACAAACAAACAAGTAGGAACCATCAAAAGTAAAAGGTAGGACCAGATTTCACTGGCTCCTTAATATGTCTTGCTCATCTCTGACTGTTGTTATGATTTGCATATGAGACAATGTTATGACCAGATGAGTTAAATGTTTCGAGAAAGAATAGGAGGAAGAAATGAGTTAAATGTTTCGAGAAAGCAAAGAAGGAAGAAATGAACCTAACTCTACGTCTTTGCTGCAGAAAATAACCACCCATCGGGCCCAGCGACATGATGTCTATGAAGTTTTGTAGATGTATATGGTGTCCTGTTCAAACGTTATTGAGGTAGAGCATAAGGCAAGATTAATGAGTTAGCATTGCATAAAACAGTCTATTGAGCTGTTGTGCTATACTTGATAGGCTAACCTCTTAGTTTCGACCCGATAATCCTGCAAATCAAATCGGGACCTGCGCAGCACCCGGCATCCCGGCTTTGATGTTATGAGCAACAGATGTTTCCGCAGAAAATGAGTTGTTAGGACTAGAGTTTGAAGGACAGAGATGTGAGAGGGCAATGGCAAAAGGCGGGAGAATGCTTGACAATTTGAACGGGGAAAATTTCACTAAGCCCCTTTAGTAGTAAAATAATTTGGATTTGGGTTGGGTCCGCTGTCCAGTGGTCCATTGCCTATCATTTCGTCCTAAAACTATGGGAAAACGTTGGGGTTGGGCTTTTTTTTTTAAAAAAATGGTTTTTAGTATTTTAAAATATTATTTTGGACATATCTAATATCTTAAGATATTTTTTAAGTAACGTGAAGTATCCTAAAATAATTTTTAGTGTTTTTAACTCCTTAAAATATTTTTTTAGTTTTACTCAACCTGTTAATAGATTGATTGTAATTTAACCTTTAATGTATTTTTTCAGCTCCCAAAATCATTTTAAAATATTAGCTGCTACTGAAAAAATATTTTAGAGTAGGTGAAAATCAATAAATCAGTATCCTAAGTTTTGGATGCTCTTTACTATTAAGAAAAATACATTAACGTTAAAATGGTAGTCAATCTTCTAAAACACTAGGTATAACTGAAAAAATATTTTAAGAGATTAAAAGCACATAAAAAATTTTAAAGTAATTTTTGAAGCTGAAAAAATACATTAAAGGAAAAATTACAATTATTCTGCTAATAGACTGGGTACAACTGAAAAAATATTTTAAGAGGTTAAAAACACTAAAAATTATTTTAGGATACTGCACGTTACTTAAAAAAATATCTTAATATACTAGATATGTCCAGAAAAATACTTCAAAATACTAAACACCATTTAAAAAAAAAAAGCCCAGCCCCAAGATTTTGCCCAAAACTACATCAAAATAGTATAGTTTTGGGAGAAAAGGATAGGCAGTGGACCAAAGCCAAATCCAAATAATTTTAGCTAAACTAAAAAACTTTATAATATTTTATTATATCCCATAGTCAAAATGAAATTAATTTTTATGGGTGAAAAGACAATAATGTTTTCCTTTTATATTTTTTGGAAAGACATTTACAAGATAAATAAGGGTATTTATAAGAGAAATAAAAGAATTTGAAAGAACACAGGGAAGTAAAAACATTTTAGCCATTTACAAGATAAATATTGAAATTTATAAAACAAATATGGGTATTTACAAGGCAAATAAAAATATTTATAAAACAAATAAAGGGATTCCAAAGAACCTAGTGGGTTAAAAATATTTTGGCCATTTACAAGATAAATATAGAAATTTATAAGTTAAATAAAGAGATTCAAAAGAACCTAGAGAATTAAAAATATTTTGGCCATTTACAAGATAAATATAGAAATTTATAAGACAAATATAGGTATTTACAAGACAAATAAGACAATTTACAAGATAAATAAAGGGCATCATTGTCTTTTCATCTACAAAAATTAATTTCATTTTCACACATGAGGTGCAGTGAAGTTTTATAAAGTTTTGGGGGTTGACTGAAATTAATTTGCTAGCAAGGGGACCAACTGAAAATTTCCCATTTGAAAATTGAATTTGGAACAACTTTTGATGAGCACAAAGTTGCTTGTATTGTACATGGTTGCAAGGAAGAACACATAGTTGAGTGGGAAAATCACTCCCAGGTCTCAAGGACCAAAGATAGTAATAGAAAAGTTCCAAGGAAAAGTCAAATATTAGAAAAGTCCTTAGGGACTTTTATTGTGATTATTTTCCAAAGTAAAATGACAAAGATGCCCCATTTTAATTGTAACCCTCCTTCGTTCAAAATCAAAATCGTCAAACTCGTGCTTCAGAAACATTTGAAAACCTTGCCCTGCTTCTCGCCTTCCGTCGCTACCACTCCGCTTGCTCCCAGCCGCCATCCGTCGATGCTCCGCTCCCAGTCACCGTGCATCGTCGCTGCTCCGCTCCCAATTGCCATGCGTCGCTGCTCCGCTCTGAGTCGTTGTTCGTCATACAACTTAATATTTTAATGTTATATGATATGTGGATATGATATGCTATTCAGTTGTGACAGTACAGTGATGAAGATGCAAAATTAAGTACCAGCAGTTGTTTAAAATCATGGTGTGTTGTAGTTACAGGGGGGACATTAATTTTACAGACTATTACTGGTTGGACAGTCACCTTGTGAAAATAACTCATGATGTTGTGCAAACATACATTAGAACTTGTGAAAACTGGCGTCAGCTATTGTAAAACTTTTCAATAGGAGTTGTAATCACATAGGCACAGTAATGAGTTAAAATCATGGTTAGCTTATGTGAAAGTGGGAAGGTGTGTAATTTATAAACTCATAGGAGAATTACAATTCACTTGTAAATGTAACTAATGGACTTTATAAAATAGGCATAACAAGTTTTTAATAACTTGATACATTATGACCAAGTCAGTTGTTCTGACAGCCCCAATAGGAAATACTGATGTAGTTTGTTAGATCTTGCGTTGCGAACAAAGGTAGTTTCATCCAGCCATGAGATGAAGTTGTAAAAATGACTCAACATGTTGTTAAAATATGCTTAAGAAGTTGTAAATAGACGCTTGACGGGTTGTAAATAAAGCACTTCGCTTACTTAAAATGAGAAAACCTTGTTTCTGTCCAATGTGAGGTAGAAGTTGTTAAAATGGCTCAATGTGTTGTAAATGGACACTTGACGGGTTGTAAACAAAGCACTTCACTTACTTAACGTGAGAAAACATTGTTTCTGTCCAATGTGAGGTAGAAGTTGTTAAAATGACTCAACTATTGTAAATGGATCCTTGACGAGTTGCAAACAAAGAACTTCACTTACTTAACATGAGCAAACCTTGTTTCTGTCCAATATGAGGTAGAAGTTGTTAAAAAGACTCAACATTTTGTAAATGGACACTTGACGAGTTGTAAACAAAACACTTCGCTTACTTAATGTGAGGAAGCATTGTTTCAGCCAAACATGAGGTAGAACTTATAAAACAGACTCAACTTGTTGAAATGGACGCTTGACGAATTGTAAACAAAGTACTTCGCTTACTTAATGTGAGAAAGCCAATGACACCGGCTACGATGAGTGCATTGTTTCCTCACATTAAGTGCAGTGCTTTGTTTACAACTCATCAAGAGTCCTTTTACAACACGTTGAGTCTTTTTAAGAACTTTTACCTCATATTGGATAGAAACAAGGTTTTCTCACGTTAAGTAAGCGAAGTGCTTTGTTTACAACTCGTCAAGCGCCTATTTACAACACGTTGAGTTTTTTTAACAACTTCTACCTCACATTAGACAGAAACAAGATTTTCTCACGTTAAGTAAGTGAAGTGCTTTGTTTACAACCCGTCAAGCTTTTATTTACAATACGTTGAGTCATTTTAACAACTTCTACCTTACATTGGACAGAAACAAGGTTTTCTCACGTTAAGCGAAATGCTTTGTTTACAACCCATCAAGCAACCATTTATAACTTCTTAAGCATATGTTAACAACATGTTGAGTCATTTTTACAACTTCGTCTCGTGGTTAGATGAAATTACCTTTGTTCACAACGCAAGATCTCACAACTACATCAGTATTTCCCATTAGGGCTGTCAGAACAGCTGACTTGTTCATAATGTATCAAGTAATTAACAACTTGTTATGCCTATTTTATCAAGTGCATTAGTCATATTTACAAGTGAATTATAATTCTCCCATGAGTTTGTAAATTGCAAACCTTCCCACTTTTACAAAAGCTAACCATGATTTTAACTCATTACTGTGCTATTTGATTGCAACTCTTGTTGACAATTTTTACAACAGCTGATGCCAGTTTTCACAAGTTCTAATGTATGTTTTCACAACATCATGAGTTATTTTCAGAAGGTGACTGTCCAACCAGCAATAGTCTGCAAAATTAATGTCCCTCTATAACTACAACACATCATGATTTTAAACAACTGCTGGTACTTAATTTTGCAACTTCATCAATGTACTGTCACAACTGAATAGCATATCATATCCACATATCATATAACATTAAAATATTAAGTTGTATGACGGACGGCGATTGGGAGTGGAGTAGTGACGCACGATGACTGGGAGCGGAGCATCGACGGACGGTGACTGGGAGCGGTAGCGACGGAAAGTGACAAGCAGGGCAAGGTTTTCAAATGCTTCTAAAGCACGAGTCTAACGAATTTGATTTTGAATGAAGGATGGTTACAATTAGAATGAGGGCATCTTTGTCATTTTACTTTGGGAAATAATCACAAAAAAGTCCCTATGGACTTTTCTGATATTTGACTTTTTCTTGGGACTTTTCTATTAATATCTCTGGTCTTTAGGACCTGGGAGTGATTTTCCCTAGTTGAGCCTCGCCATTGTGTGTTGAAGAGCCCGAAGCAGCGATTAAAATAATAAACTTTAATTTACAGCTGTCCACTTGTTGTGGACAGTGTTTTTTGTGAGGTAAGCCGCATGCAAGCTGATGATAAGGAAGTAGCTTGGTGGATCTGTATTGATATATATACATATATATATATATATATCTGTGTGTGTGTGTGTGTTGATGATATACCTGGAGATATCATCAAATTTGATAACAAAATAGCTGAGATGGGTGAGAGAAAACATAGCGAGTTTGGTAATTTTGTAATTAAAATTTTATGTTTTAATCTTTAGTCATTCAAAATAATTATAATTTTTAAAATCCTTGTTAGTAAATAATTTTACTTTAGTGCTTCTCCCTAATTCTCCTAAAATCTAAGTCATATAAAACTGCATGACATAATATGTATCCGTTTATATATATATATATATATATAAATATAATATACTTAATAATTGTTATTTAAAGGGTTAATTAAGGTGCAAAAATACTCATAAACCTTTATTATGTCTAACATCATATACTTTTCAGAGATGCAAAAATATCCATAAACAATGAAAATTAGAGCAAAAATGTTAGAACCATTAAATATAACCTATCAATGTTACATATACATATGCAAAAGTAGCATACGTCCCACAAAAAATAAAAAAGTAACAGTGTTAATTTATATTTAAGGGTCCTGACATTTTCGCTCTAATTTTGAACATTCATGGTATTTTTATACCTCTGAAAAGTATATGGTACTAGGTGCACTTTTGGTAAAAGATTATGGATATTTTTACATCTTAACCCTTATTTAAAACATAAAAATAAAATTTAATATTTTTCTAGAAAACCATATTCATATGAAAATAATTTAAAATATATTACATTTGTGATTGATTTTATATTAAAAATAATATTTTTATAAAAATAAAAAATTATAATATAAACATATAAATTATTTACTCGTGCATATAATTGCAATTATAGTATAATATATGTAAACATATTATAGGGGACTGCATTAATATTTAAAATTTTTACATTTAAGAATATTTTTTTCCCTTAGATGTATAAAAATAAAGATATGATATAAATAAAGAAAATAAAACGGAAACATTTAATAATAGTGGCAAAATTCATCCCTTCGAAAAAAAAAGTAACATTCAAAATTATTTAATATATACGATATAAGTATGTAAATAAATCATACATTAAATTACGTATATTTGTGTGTGTATGATTGCCATTATATATGTGTGTGTATATATATATAAGGATTAATGTGCAACTTTAGGATGGAAGTTTTTCTGAATGAGTATCAAGCAAAATTAAATTTTGAATGGTGCAAAAGTATATACAATCTTTAAAAGTGGTGCAATTTTAGCACTTCTATTAAATTGGCCCAAACATCTTAGTTACTTTTTTATATGAGACCCACTTGTTATTTATCCAAATTTCTAACAAAAGTTTGGTCCAATTTAATAAAATTGCACCATTTTAAAAAATTATATTTACTTTTATACCTTTCAAAACTTAATTGTGATGGCTATTTATATGGAAAAAACTTCATTGCTAAAAGTACATGTTAACCCTATATATGATATTATTTGTAAAAGCAGGTAGCCTTTTTCCAACTCCATGGCAAGAAGGGTGGACACAAAGTGAAGAGGCAACCCTTAGGAATCATGGAGGAGTCAATTTAGGTGCAAATATTTGGTGACAAACATGGTGGTGGGTGGTGACATGGCAATAGTTGCCACCGCATTTTAAAATTATAAAAATAAATTAGTAATGAAAAGGTCATGGGAAAATTTTGTCACTAATTTTAAGGATATCTTATTCCAACTTTGTAATGGATAAGTGGCAACAAAAAATTTGTCTTTGCCTATAATAAACTATTTTTTGTAGTTACTCATTGAGTGAGATCATTTGGTTAATAATCTATCTAAAGATTTAATTGTTAGTAGTACATAATGGTATTATGCGATCCATATAATCAATCCAACATTATGAGATAAAGCTGGTTGCTTTTGTTCCTACAAGTAGCACATGTTCTCTCTATGTTATTAAATCCTTAACTTCTAATGTAAACGTTAGAATACCATAAATCTGCATAAACGACTTCTTGTATGGCGTCCATTTAGTATTAAAGAGGATTATGAACTCGGGGACAAGAAAAGGTAGGAACTGGGAGAGACCAAGTCGTCTATAACTTATATAATCATTTCCCCTTTTTCCATATATATATATATATATATATATTAGATACTTTAATTAAGAGCATATTTTACGTATGGCATATTTTTTTTCTTTAATTAAAACTTTGGATTGCTTAACACTAGTTCCCCCCCTTTTTTGCTGTCCTTTCCAAAACTCCATTTTCTTTTGCCACTACTACATATTTGTGCATATATAACACTTGATAAATAATGGTTAATCAAACAAATGTCATGTATGTCGAAACGGAGATCACGCAAGAATATATATAACACTTAAAAGTAATAGTTAATTATACTCACCATCATGTATTACGAGGCAGAATTCGCGAAAACACAAAAATAACAGTTATAGTAAATAACCACAATTTATTTAGTTATAAAAATGATGGTTCTTATGAAACAATCGTCATATAACACTTACAAACAATTCGTCTTCCAACCTTATATAAACGAAAACAAAAACAAAAACATAATAGTTATATCAATTGACCGTAAAGTATAAATGACAAAATTGACCTTTCAAAATAAACAACTGTCATATAAAGAATAAATCTAAAAAGCACATTTTTATAACTTCGTTCAGTCTGACATCAAGTACCAGTTCTTCTAATAAGTTAAATACTTTAAAGCGAAGTATTTAACTCGATTTATACTGACCTATTCATTTTATTCTTATTACTTTTGTAAAATTCACCTTTTCTTAACCTCGTCTTTCCCTCCTTCATTATGGTCAAATTCCAAAGAGCTCTTTTCTTTCGCCCTCATCCTCCTCCACAAGCTCATCCTCTTACACCACTACCTCTGTAATATATCAAATTTTGTAACTGTGAAAATATGTAAAATATGGAATTAGTGGAATAAAATAAATATTGATATCTACGAATAAAGGTAGAGCCACTCTCGAAACTCCCATATACCTATTGTGTCATTCGCAGAAATTAGAAGTTAGGATTGTAAAATATGAGTGTAAGTAGTTGGAGGAAAATTCGTCGGTGGATGCAGGGCATAGTGGCGCCATTTTCGAGATTTGAGGGATTAGGATTCACGTGGGTGCCTCGATATGAGTGCCACGATCCCAAGTAGAATCCTAAGTAAGCACTGATAAAGTAACTTTATTAAAGTAATGTTAATAAAGTACTCAATGATGATTCATGATGTCACACCTTTTTTGTTAGCTAAACAAGAGTTTGACATGTGTCCCTTAATGATAACAAAGTACAAAGCCATTTTTGTATTGGCCAAATAAGGAGGTGACAAGTGTCCCTCATCATTACACCACCTTTATGCCTTTTGTAACCCTCTGCCTTAAAAACCGTAATTATAATTCGAAATTTGTAATCAAAATGAAACAGAGACCAATAATCATCGAAAGTCTCTTTTATAATCCCTTCATTACGGGAGGGTTTTCACTAATTCTTTCAAAACTTTTGCCCTTATCCTGGTCTCAAATTCATGTTTCGAATATAATTACTTTATACAGTTAAATCACATTTATACATATCAGAGTGTAAAATAAAAATCCTAGCAACCCCCGGGTCATATATATACTAACTATTAGGTTTATAATTCCCAACTAGGGGATTACCTACCATATTCAAAATATTATTTACATCCTAAAAATAATATACACTAATCCCATTCTAAAAGAGATAACCAACAATTCAAGCTAAAAATTCCTACAAAGTCCTAACCGCTCCTGGTCGTTCGCTTCTCCTTGGAGCCACTTGCCCTATCTGTAGGTTAGTCAAAGGAAAGAATGAGATTCAAAAGAATCTCAGTAGTAACAAATCACTTATACAGTATATAAATACACAGCATGTAAGATCATGTTTAGCAACAACACAATGATGCATGGCTCACGCCACACACAATAGCTCTCACGACTGTATACACAATGCGACAGCTTTCGCTGTAATCTCTATGCTCAATGTGACAGCTTACGCTATAATCACTATGCTCAATGTGATAACTTTCACTATAAAGGCAGCAATATCTCAAAGCATCATAAAGCATCACAATACATGACAACATACATACAATGCTTTACACACAGTATAAGAGAAAGAGTCACTACCTTGTTCTTTCCTGATATCCTCTGGCACAGTGGGCTCACGAGTACGGCAAATATCAAACCTTATAAACCAGAATCAAGAACAAAGGATCAATCTCACTTCGAAGTTCTTAAGTCCACAACACTTAAAGTTGGTTATCATTTGTCCTCTTTGGATGGCCATTAGGAGTCCAGACACATGCCTAAAGGGTTGGGAGAAACTACCCTAAAGATCCCTCTTTTAGAATAAAACATTGATTTTTGGCTGACTTACTCGAGTGAAGAAGACTTCACTCAAGTGATGGATGATTGGCACTCGAGTGAAGATAGCTTACACTCGCGAGTGCTTGACAAAGAGCAACAATAGAAACAGACAGTGCTCGTTTCACTCAAGCACATGACCTAATACTTAAGTGATAGCCAAATGCTCACTCGAGTCCCATAAAGTGAGGCACAGAAAGTGTCTACCTGAGAGCACATAGATCTTTAAAGCGGGAAGCTCACTCGGGCACTACCCTTGAGACTCCAGTGATGACACAACACTTGTGAGTATCAAGTTGCACTCTTAGAAAATGGCCTGCGAGTGTTAACCTGAGACATGGCCTTATACCCTAGAACACCTTTACACTTGAGTGAGACATGGGTCACTCGAGTGATGACCTATATCACCCGTAAGTATAGAATTGCACTCTTAAGCTTTGCTTGAGAACTTAACCAAAAGGCTAAAGAAAAGGGAAAATATCATGCTGCACTCGAGTGAGACCCTTCCTCACTTGAGTGAGGCTTATCAGAAGCCAAAACGCAGCAACTGACAGAATTTCCTAAATTGAACCAATTTGCTTCCAATGGTTCCAAAACTTACACTAGAGTTTATTCCCATACAAAATCTCACAAGGAACCTATTGGTAACCTCAAAACACCCAAAATCACCTCCTAACAACAATTTTTGTCTTGGATCAATACATTACACACAAACCACCAATGACTAATCTTCTCCCTTTCAAATTTCAATCAAAACCAATGACACAATAACACATCCTAATACCATTTTCCTCACATTACCACATCTAATTCATCCATTTCCAATTCTCATGAAATCAGGGAAAAATTTCAAAATTTCCAAAACTCATTCAATGGTTACACAATTTAGATCAAAATGCTACAAACTCTTACCTCTTCCTCTTCCCAATATTGATTCTTTGATTTCTCAACCTTCCAATTCCTTCAAGTACTAAAACACCACCTTTCAAAAATCTAAAACCATGAAGATGAAGCTCTCAATACCATGAGCAACTTTAATGAAGAGATTTTCATCATTCAAAGTCAAATAGAGCACTTACCACAAGATTTTTTCTTTCTCTTTCCTCTTTAAGCTAGACGGAAATGAAGGCAAGTGAGAGAAGATGAGATGATGATGGAATGCATATTTTTCCCTTGGTTTCATGCTCTTTGGCCGACTTTGGAAGGGAGAGAGGAGAGAGAGAAATGCTTTGACAATTTGACCCAATCCTATGGCTCACCTTTTACCAAGTGTCAACATCTTGTCTCCTTTTTCATGAACTCACATACACACTTATGCATAAGATTCCACCCTTTTAATCTCTTGACAATAAATTTTAACCATTGATCTTTGAGTTACCAATGAGTTTCCTTTTGCGGTAATTGATCAATTGGTCAGTAACTTTACCATTTTTGCCCTTGATTATGGTAATTCCACCTGAATCACCTCCAACACATTTTATTATTACAATAGCATCACTATGCGCCCTCCCCTATATTTAAGCCCATTTTAGATATTATTCTACTCTTAAGCATAAATATAGGACTTAGGCATTGATTAAAACACATTCTAATTGAATTTAACAATAATTACATCACTACTAGCATTATTAGCCCTTAATCCCAAATTGGGTCATTACACCTTTTATGTTGGCATCCTCGAAGAACTCCACCTAGTGTCTGAGTTTGGGGAATCCATCGGTTCCCAGTCTGGTCAGGTACTTGACTTTCTAGAACACTGAGCCTGGAGTTTGGGGAAATTGTCATGCTCCTTCCTTCCCTTGACCATCTTGGCTCCATCTAAGAGAGAGAAAGAGAAGATGTGAGCCTTGGATGACGCATGTCATCTTGTGAAGCAATCACTTGACATATGGCACCACAAGAAGCTCCCAAAGCCAAGATGCAATCTCCTTCCTCCATTTCCTTTATGAATTTTGGCCAACGACCTAGAAGGGGAGGAAAAATCTGAAAATACCCATAAAATTGTTAGAGGAGAGAGGAGGAGTGAATAGTAACTTTTCCTAAGTATCAGTGATAGAGCTCAATATTTATATATTTTTATTAATTAATCTTAGGCTTTAGTGGGACTTAATTGTTTTTTTTATGCATAATCAAGTGCTAATATGAGATTTTAGTGAAAGGATAATTTGGGAATTATAGTAATTAAATAGTTATATTTTTAATTAATATTTGTTATTCCCATTATTTCTTAATTATGAGCAAAAGATACTACCGTTATGAATCTAATTATGTAGGTGATGACAAGGCATAACTCACTTTTTAACCTAAAATCAATTGAAAAGAAGAGGCAAGTGGGGACCATAGCTATTTTAATTGGCAGCTGTGTGAAGGAAAGAAGGGAACCGAAATGAAAAAAAGAGGGATATGGGCTGAATTGATAAAAGATGGGCTGAACCAACAAATTGAATATGTGAGGGCTGAACCGAATGGAATTAAAAAAGAAGAGAGCAGTTGACCGAGTTGAGATGGAGAATTAGAGAAGGAGAGAAGGGATGAGCTAGGCTGAAATCATTGAATAAAAGAGCAGCTGCTGGACAAAAAAAGAAGAAGAAGAGGCTGACCGTGAATTGAATTGAGGAATGGAAAAAGAGAAGACCAAGACCGTGTGTGAAGGTGGACCATGTGAGAAAAAAACGAGGGTTTCGGCGGCTGTGTGTGTGTAAAAGGGAGGAGCACCAAAATGGAAAGGAAATAAAAAAGAAGCGGAGCTGGAGTGTGAAGGGAGAGTAGCAGCGGAAATAAAGTATGAAAAAGGAGAGAACCTAATTGAAAAAATGAAGCAGCCGATATTGTGGACTAAGGGAATGAAGGAAGGGAATGGGAGAGGCGTGAATGATTAGCTGGACTGAAGGGATTTTGAAGAGAATTGAAGAGTGACATTGCTGCTGCAATCCGATGGCTATTGTCTCTTTCATTCATCAATCTTTATCCTCTTCCTCCATGTGTAGCTAAGCTTTGGTGATTTCCTTGAGTTGGATAATGGTTTGAGCTTCTAAACTTCAATGGAATTCCTTTAAGCTCTCTTTTTAGTTCATTATTATGTAGCTTGGTTAAGTATGTAATTGTGATCTAGATTGTTATGCCAAGTGAATAAACTTGGTGGTTGAGCTAGGAGTTGATTAATTAAGCTTTGTATGATTCATATTATGAGTAGGTTGAATTGTTTATTCCAACTTGGTTAAGTGGATTTAAATGATTAAACTGAATGTTTTGAATTGTTGTAATGGTAATTACAAGCTAGAATTAGAAGTTGATTATTCATCTCCTTGAGTTTGAATTATTTAGTGGTATTCATTTAATTGCTTCGGTAGAATGAATTAAATGATTATTGCAAGTATGGAGCTAGTGGTAACTTAGTTCCATCCTCTTGACTCATATTGTGGAATTCATATCATTAGCAAGCAAGGAAGACTAAAACCCCAACTCAAGGGAATCCCATTTCATTATTATTCTAGTTTATTAAATTTACTTTGTTATTAGTGTTAATTTCAATTCCTTTTGCTACTTTGTTTTAAAAATTGAAAAATACAAAAATATTGCTTTAGCTTAGATTACTTCATTAGTTTAAAAATCAAATTCTCAAAATGATTTCTCACAACTTTAAGGTTTTTTATCACTTTACTACTTAGGAACTTGGAAATTAATCTCCTCATAAGAACGACCTAGGTTGAGCTACTACGCTACATTTTCAAACCTAGTTTTATTTTGTGAACTCACACGACATGGGTTCATCAATCAGAGCTGATTCCGACCTCGAAATGCTGTTCTATTCACTGTAAGCTTTAATGCAATGGTCTCATATTTCTCATCTAAGGTGTTTTGTGTCAGTTGTCAGCCGGAGCGCCACCAAAATACCGAATAACTTGCAAAAACACATAGAGGTAAGCGTAGGCTTCGTTTTGAACCGATTGGATTGTTATTTGGATGTGTAACACCCTAAAATTTATTCACCAAATATACATTGTAATTATTTGAGTAATACAATAAAATGGTGAATATTCATGAATTTGAATCTTGTGAATTTTAAAATATTCATATTCATAAGGAAATGGGCAAATTAATTCAAGAATTGAATTAATTTACAAAGGTGATCAAAAAATCACAATTTTTCCAATTTAACCCAAGAATAATTATTTTCTAATTAATTGAAGCTAATTTCAATTAATCAAGGAAAATAAATAAAAAGGTACAAAGGGATTATTCTTGATAGAATCAATCAAGAAATTGTGAAATTAGGGGGAATTATATATAATTCAATTGTATGGATTATGGAATGTATGAAGAAGATTTTTTTCCTCTTCTTTCCCTAGAATTCATCCAATACATGGGAAATTAAGGGAAAAATTTAGTGCAAACCCAATTAAAAATAAGTGATGGGAAGGCATGGCATAAAGTAAGGGAGTATGGCATAAAGGAGAGGGTATGGTGTGAGGTATGGTTGGAGGGATGGTGTATGCAAGGTGGTAAAATCTCAACCATGGATTAGATCAAGGGCTAAGAGACATGAAGACTAAAATGATAAAACACACTTTCTCCCTCCTTTTGGGCACATTTCAGCCAGCCATAAGGAAAAGAGAGAGAGAGAGAGTGAGTTTGTGAAGTTCTTGGGAGCTAGAGAGAAGAACGAGCAAGAAGATTAAGGTAAGTGTTATCTCTTAAGCATTTTCCTTGTGATCTTCCATGAAACTATCTCTAAACTCTCCTTCTTCAATGGAATCCATGTGTTAGAAGGCACATTCTTAGCTCAAGGGGAGAGAGAGGAGATGAATTGAGTAAGAGGATCGAAGGAGTTTAAGAGGTAATTATACCAATCTCAACTTTATGTTAGTATGAAGTTGTTATTGGTAATGGTTGGTTGGTTTATGTGAATTTTGGTTAAGTTATGAAATTTGAAAAGCTATAACCCTAAGGGGTTATGCTGCCCAAAATCCTTTAAATCATGATTATGAAGTGTTTAAATGAGTTAACTAAGGATTAGAAATGGAAAAGTACAAGTTTTGAAAGCTAAAACACAAAGCTCTATTTTTCTATTCTTCTTCATATTTTTTGCCATACCAGAATTGGTACTAGGAGTTGGATTTTCATGAAATAAATGGTTCCATTGGACTCAGTGGGTAAAAATAGGTGGGGTTATAGTTGGGCACCTTTTCGGTAGAGGCCGAAAAAGCATAATTACGAAAAAGCCACTGAAATCCCTAAATAGGGGTTGTCAAGGGTATTTTTATAATTTGACAGTGAATTTGGTGATTTCGAGCATATAAATGGATTCCTTGGGTGAAAATAAGTCAGAATAGCCTTAGTCAAAATTTTGGGAAAACGTGCCATCGTGCCGGGTATGGCGGGTCGGGCTGGGATCCCGGGGGCATTTTAGTAAATGTTCACCATAGACTAATATAACCACAAGAAACACTATGGAAGAGTCTAAAATTATACTTGGATAGGTTATTGTTAGATATGAATAGTTTTGATGATGTCAAATATATATGTCAAGTATTAAGAGCAAAAAGTTTGTATGATATACTTATTCTCTACATTGACTAACTACTATATTTAATGTTGTATATTTTGTAGATTAGTCATAAACCCAATGGTGGGTTGATGTTATAATGCCTTATATGTGGAGAATGATCATCAAGAAGAAAATCAAAAGGCAAGGGATTAAAGAAAGAAGGCATTGTAAGAACTAATGGGAATATCAAGCAAAGATTGAAGAAGATTGAAGATATTCAAGAAGATATCTAGTTGGGTGATGAATAATGATCATCAAGAGGAAAAATAAGAAGAAAGAGATTAAAGAAAGAAGAAGAAAGATTGAAGAAAGAAGAACTTATAAGATCAAATGAAAATATCAAGATTCAAGCTCTTAAAAGTGATACTAAAGGTTGGAATAGGTCAATATGAAGTTAAAATGACATATACAGAAGTTATGGCACCTCCATAGATGATTACTCAAGTAATCACTTGAGTAATATGACACTTCCTCATTTTGGAGGTGATTACTCGAGTGCCTACTCGAGTAATCTGTAAAGTTACTTGAAGATTACTCGAGTAATGGTACTCTGTTTTCGCGCATCATGATAAAGGTTCGGTATTTTGGGCATATCTTTGTAACCACATGTCAGATTGATCTGAAACTGGTGGCATATGAAACTAGACTCCAAGAATGAACTATGGACACATAGATCACATTCAAAAGAGTTCCGATGAGAGAGATATGATCTGTGGAAGTTGACACATGAATCAGCATCTTTTACCAGAACAAGGTTTGGTATTTTGGGCATAACTCTCAAAATACATATCGGATTGAGACGAAACTGTGCCATATGAAAGTAGATTTAAAGAGCTTTTCATGGACATATAATTTGATATATTTCAAGTTATATACTAAGATCTATGCCTTCTGGAAGTTGATGCTTATTATTTCAAACTTTGTCGAAATGCAAGGGATATTCTTGTGATCATAACTTTCTGCAAAAAATGAGTTTGGAGGTGATTCTTGTTGCATTGGAATGTAGATGATGAGGGATTTCCGATGATATATAATTTTTCATGTTTTGAATCAAAATCAAGAATTCACTTGAAGGGCTTACTCGAATAATATGCAGAATTATTTAAAACCTTACTCGAGGGACCACTCGAATAATGCAGTTCGCCAAGATTTGAATGACATTATTTGAGGGACCACTCGAGTAATCTGCAAAGTTATTTAAGAGCTTACTCGAGGAAATACTCAAGTAACCAGAGAAGAAATCATCCAGTAGCTCTCAGCCAAGAAATGACAGACTTTACTCGAGGGACTACTCGAGTAATCAGATGTGAAAAGGCTTTACTCGAGGGAGCACTCGAGTAATCTGCAAACTTATTTGAGAGCTTACTCGAGGGATCACTCAAGTAATGAAGATGGAAATGCTCTCGGCCAGATTTTAAAAGGAATTACTTGAGGGATTACTCAAGTAATGAAGTTGGAATTACTCTCGGCCAAGATTTGGACAACATTACTCGAGTAACTACTCGAGTAACTAGAAGAAAAGAGAGGCTTACTCGAGTAACCACTCGAGTAACGTGACCAACAATGTATCCGAAAATTCTAAAAATCATGGAAATTTGTGTAACTAACTCTACTTATTTCCAATCATTCTAACACTTCATTGTATTAGTGTTTAATGTGTTTCTCCAGGAATACAATGTAGAGATGATACGAAGAGACAAAAGTAGACTTTATGGAAGCGGAGCGTCAACATTCACAACGGCTAGTTTTCAAAATTGAAGAACAGTCAAACAAAGCTATACCACTCTAACGTACAGGTTGAAATGCTTCTAACAGCTATCTCAACTCATCTATAAATATGGGAACATTCAACGAAGAGCAACACCAACGAGAAACATGCAAAGATCATGAATCATCTACTCCAACCCAACTACTCTTTGTTCTTATCCATTTTCTATATCATGTATATTTGAGAGAGAGATTATTTGTATTATACTTCAGTGTTCATCTTATTCACTTCTGAGAGAGAAGATTGATTTGTAATATTTCATCATCAAAGTTGTACCCTCACGGGGTGTGTAAGGGAGAGTAACTCGATTCTAATCTTATGGTGTGTAAAGGGGAGTAACTCGGTAAGAGATTTGTAAAAGGCTTCGCAAGTGCCCGGCTAAACTTGTGGGTTGTAAAGGCTTTTCTTGTGCCTGGATTAAAGAAGAAGATAGTGGATTTGAAAATCTCAGGAGAAGTCTGGGGACTGGATGTCGGCCATCGCAGATTGGACCGAACCAGGATAAATCACAGTTTGCATACTCTCTTCCTTAAACTCTTATATTTCCAGCATATATTAACTGTTGATTTATGATTCATTACTTTCATATTTATTGCTTCCTCTAAGATGCAAAAAGATTTTCAAAGTTCTTGAGATTTTTATCTTACACCCAATTCACCCCCTCTTGGGTGTCAGCCGGTTCTAACTGTTATGATCTATTTCTTGTATATTTAATGTTTTAGAACTGAGATGAGAGCCGAAATGACATGCTTTATGAGACCCCATTAAATAGAGGATTATAAAGCTTTGAGGTTGGGACATTATCCTTTATACATTATGCCATAGTTAGTGATTGTGTGGATGCCATTTTTTGTAAATGCACTTTATTAATTAACATGAATTGCCTAGAGGGAGGCTATTAGTGCCAGTGTGCACTTACACTGAGAGTTGTCAGATGCCAATCGGTTTAGATTATGGGGCTAGGCCCTACTCATGTATATATGATGATGATGTGTTTATATTGTTCATTAATTTGTGTATACCTTGGTGTATGTCATATTTACTTTTCGCATTCTTTATGAACGATATCATGTCTCTACGGGGATTCTTCGGAATCTTACCCTATTTTTAAACAAATACCTCAGCGAGTACCAGTGGGGCAAAGGGCAAAGACGTAGACGCCGAAAAGTGAGTGGCACATGTCATGAGGTGAGGATATGAATGTAGTTATACCTTAGTCTATGCCTTAATATTTTGGCAAATTTGTAAATATTAAATTTCCACTATATTTCTTGTTTTCCGTCAACGAACGATAATGGAATTGTAAACAAATATTTTTATAAGTATAATTGTACTTTTCTGTATGCCCATGGAATTTCGTCTTTATTATTCTCTGATTATCGAAATGGAAACGGGTGTTGACAATTTTAGTCTTCTTGTCTCTTAGCCCTTGATCTAATCCATGGTTGAGATTTTACCACCTTGCATACACCATCCCTCCAACCATACCTCACACCATACCCTCTCCTTTATGCCATACTCCCTTACTTTATGCCATGCCTTCCCATCACTTATTTTTAATTGGGTTTGCACTAAATTTTTCCCTTAATTTTCCATGTATTGGACGAATTCTAGGGAAAGAAGAGGAAAAAAATTTTCTTCATATATTCCATAATCCATACAATTGAATTATGTATAATTCCCCCTAATTTCACAATTTCTTGATTTATTCTATCAAGAATAATCCCTTTGTACCTTTTTATTTATTTTCCTTGATTAATTGAAATTAGCTTCAATTAATTAGAAAATAATTATTCTTGGGTTAAATTGGCAAAATTGTGATTTTTCGATCACCTTTGTAAAATACTCAATTCTTGAATTAATTTGCCCATTTCCTTATGAATATGAATATTTCAAAATTCACAAGATTCAAATTCATGAATATTCACCGTTTTATTGCATTACTCAAATAATTACAATGTATATTTGGTGAATAAAATTTGGGTTGTTACAGGATGAGTATTCTTGAGGGTAAGTACTATTCATGATTTCAACCAAGGTTTTTTTTTTTGGTTTAATCATGGTTTAATTGCATATTTGTGGTTAGATGATGTTTTATGATGATATTGGACTAAGTTGTTAGACAAAATTCTCTTTTGGAGATTTTGGTTAAAAAGGGGTCTATTCTGTTAGGGCTTGAGGGGCTGAAGCTGTATGATTTTGATGATTTTGACATTACCATTGTGTTTAGAATGCAAAAATGTGTGGGGAATAGTCTTGGTTGTAATTTTGGACCATTGGAAATATATATTGCAAAACCAAAAATGCTACCAGTGTGTGTTCTATGCAGGGCAGTCATATTGCACGACATTTTTAAATATGTAAATGATATCCAAAAGTTGTCAAACTTTCCAGTCTAATAGTAGACATGTTAAGTTTTAAATTGATATATAATTTGTGTCATTTGAATTTGTTTGCTGGGAGTTATGCATGTTCAAAATTTGTCCTGGAAAACTGTCGAATTCTAGGGGCAATGAGCAATTAAGTGAAATATTGTATTGACATGCGTCCAAAAGTGTAATGGCTATATTTTTCGCTAAAACTAGACTTATTTTGGGTTACATAACCTTTGGAATCATCACAATTGGACATCTATACAATGAAATATGATTTTCCAAAGTTAGGTCCTGTTTCTAGAATGGAATCTGGAACAAGTTGAGTTTGGCATAATTCTAGGAATTCTATGGTTGTGATGGTTAGAATTGAGTATTTTTATGTGAATTTATATTGAAAGAGCTTTACATAGAATTTGGAACCAATTAATTTAGAGTTTGCTAGAATTAATGGTGAATTTTGGGAATTGATAAGCAAAGCTAGCAGAATTAAGAAAAAGGGTGAAAACGAAAATGTAATGGTACAAGGTAATTAAGTAGAACTATAAGGGTGAAGTTAACCAACTTGTGGTAGTTGGGTTACTTTGACTTTACTTTTGATTTAGTGTTCTAACTTTAACGACAACCAACATAAGTGCTTGGATTGTAAGAGAATTGGACCAAATAATAATTTATCGTCCGAAATTCTAATTATAGGACCTAATTGTTGTCCGCAATCTAAGACCTACCCGAGCTCCGGAAAATAGTTGGATATTGCTCAAGGGAAGCAACCAGGTAGTAACTTGTCTATCATATGTTTATTGTAACCCCCTGTAGTAATTATATCCAAAATACGTGATTAAAATGAAATAGAGACCAATAATAATTAAAATTCAATCTCAAACCCATATACTAGATGGGGTTTTCACAACTAACTTTTCAAAATCTAATACACCTGGTCTCACATTCACATTTCGAATACAATTACCACACGAAGATAAATCACACTTATAACATATCAGAGTGCACAATATAATAATCCCGAAAATCCCGGGTTACATTCATTAACTCAAGCTTTACAGGGCATAATCGCCCATATATAATTTCCCAAATAGGGGATCACTTAACAATAATCTTAGATACATATTCCAATAACCAAATACATATTCAAATACTCATCCAAATGTACATAATACTCCCAACAACTATGATAACCAACCCCCATATCAAATATTGAAGAAGCCTTTGTCACCCTTGGGGGCTTACTCCCTCCTCAAGCCTCTTGCCCTATCTACATGGCTAGTAGGGGAGGGTGAGATTCGAGAGAATCTTAGTAGGAAACAAATACCAGTATGCATGAAAGATAAGTGTTTAATGCATGACATGCTTGCAATACATAACTCATGCTCACACAATGACATATCTGTATGCTCAATGTTTCAACAACATACTCATGGCCATAGCATAAATAGAAACAGAGCTACAATCATTCATATATGTTTCACATAATCAAGTAAAGCAATACATGCATCAATACACCAACACAAATATCAAATACATGCAGAAGAGGTAAGTTCCCTACACTTAGTCTTTCCACGTATGCTCCAGCACCACTTACTCACGATCAGATGAATGTCGAACCCTATAACCAAAGCAAGGACATATGGTTATTCTCTATACCAAAACCTTACTTTCATATCACTTAAAGTTGGTTATCATTTATGACCTTTAGGTGGCTAATAAAAGCCTAAACATATGCCTAAAGGCTTGGAAAAATACTTGACCAAAAACCATCTTCGGAAGTCCCAAAATGTTATTTTTGGGGGTTGGTCGCGATTTCTTGGCTGAAATTCCAAAAATCATAACTAATTCCAAAAAATCGATATGAGGTGATTCCAAAGCCAAATGAAATTTATTTAAGTCCTCTTTATAGGAAAAATATGGACCATTACCAGAAATCACCACAAAAATACAGAATCACCCACAACTCAATACGGCCCCAAAACAGAGTCCATTTTCGACCTCAAACTTTGGACAGTCATATCTCCCAGCTCAAAAAAAAATGGCATAAATTATATGTCCATTTTGAAGCTTAGGATGTGAGCTTTAAAACTAGAAAGTTTCATAATTTTATAACATCATTTGCATATACAAAACGTCCACACAAACATACTGCTTAAAACAAACTTTCAATTGACAGCATTTTAGTTTTGTACAATTGGTTTCCAATGGTGCCATTTTCACATCAAACACCATTCCCACTCAAATTTTCACAAGGAATCCATTGGAAACACCAAATTAATCAAATTCAAATCATATTGACATGTTACCACAACATGTCATACAAATCACAATTCAAACCACAACATTGCACCACTTTCCATTTAACATCCAAAACCAAATCAAATGACATCAAAGCACAACTTGACATCATTTGCCACACAAAACACAATCCAATTATCCAATTTCATACCACGCAAAATTCATCACAAAATCATGGAAAATTCTACAAATCACAATACTCAACCAAAACTCACAAAACTTAGATCAAAAGGCTTTAAATACCCACTTCTTCCTCTTCCCAAGGCCAAATCCTTGATTCTTCATCTTTCCACTTTTGCTCAAGCAATCAAACACCTTCTTTCAAAAATCTAAAACCATAGAGATGAATCTCTCCTCAACATGATCAAGATTAGTGAAGAGGATTTAAGCATTAGAGGACATATACAACGCTAAAACCTCACCTCTTGCTTTCTCTTTCTTCCCTCTCATGGACGACAATAGAGTTGAGAGAGAGAGATGAGTGGATGATGAAGATGAATCAGATTTTGGGGATTCCAAGGCCTCTTGGCCTACTAAGAAAGAGAGGAGAGAGGGAAAGAATGGTTTGACACTTTGACCTCATCCAAGGGCTCACAAAGTGTCAAGTGTCACCATCTTGACAAACCTCATATGAGCTCACAAACCCACACATATACTTGATTCCACCCTTTGATCTATTACAAAATCAATCTCAACCATCGATCTTTAAGTTTCCAATGAGTTTACTCTTCGGTAACTGACCAATTGATTGGTAACTTTATCGTTTTGCCCCTGATTATGGCAATTCCTCTTGAATCACCACCAAATACATTTTCTCATTCATTTACACCATACATACACCCTCCCCCTTATTTTCATTCAATTTAGATGTTAATTCATAATTGAACTCAAATACTTTGGGTATTGCTCATAACAATACGAATCACATTCGAATATCAAATCACATCGGATTCTCCAAAAGGGTTATTTATCACTAACCACATCCACTTTTGGAGTCATTAACCCTTAATCACAATTTGGGATCTTGCTAAACCAGGGCTTAGTAGTCCATTTATCTCAAGCTTATTCTCTAGCCTTAAATATCAAAATTTGGGGTATTACATTTATAAGATACATTGCATATTTTGTCGATTCATTATTAATTGTCTTACACATTCTGATTCTGCAGGGTGGTCGCCTGGGGCCTATTGCACAGGTGGACGATCAAGCCATTGTGATGTTTTGTAATGCACGAGTGGATGCCTGGGGCCTATTGCACGGGTTACACTCGAGGCCATGAGATATACCTAGCGCTATAGTGATATATGAATTGCATGTTAGGCACTAAATGCTATTGTGATGATTCTATTGTATGATGATTGTGTGGCATGCTTTGTGATGTTATATTTGTATGATTGGCTATCTGTTAGTATTGAGATTCCTTTGAATCTGATGCTTCTATAAACAAATCTATAGTACAGGGAGGCAACTCAAGGGGCAAGAAGGTAAATACGGACAACTAGAAAATGAAGCAGCAAGGCTTTAGTTCACTGTTAGTTGTTTATTTTAAGTATTTTGGATATTTTTGACACTATATATGATGTACATAACTATGTAAACCTGATAATAGTACAGTAGTAGAACTAGTAGTACCGGTAGCTTAGTAAGAGAACGGTGACCATATATATATACATGACGCTCTTGTTTGACGAAGAAACATTAACTAATGAACACATTATGAGACTTAAGTAGAGACCACACACTTTAATAAAATAGATTCAAGTACCAATGGGACTTAGTGAGATAGTGAATGTTTATGAAACTGTTTTGAAAAATTTTATTACACTCAAAATTCCCTAGCAATCTCAGGTTCACTGTAATATCCTGAATTTTGTGATTGGAGGCTTGGAAATAAGCCTAGATTAAACGGATTGCTAAGCCCCAGTTTAGCAGGTGTTTCAAACTTATTCCCTATTATTTCTTATATCTTTGAGGTATCAAAGGGAATAAAATGGTGAATTAAAGAGTATGGAAAATTTATATACAAAAATAGAATTAACTCTTGGGTTTTCTATAAAGGCCAATATTGAGGTTCAAAGTAGAGGAATACAAGAAAATAATATTTGGCCAATACTAATGTTAATTTTGGTCATAGGATATTAGAAATTAAAGGTAAACAATGTTTTTGGTGAAATCACCTATAAGGCAGTGAACATGTCATATGATTTTGTATGATCAAATGATAAGCAAAAAGTATGAGTCTTTACATGATGAAAGTAGACATCCCAAGCTTTAATTTGATAGGTCATATGATTCAATTAGAGTTATATACAAAAAGTTATGAATTTTTGAATTCAACCCAAAAAAACTGTGAAGTTTCTGGAACAACATGTAAAGATTAAAAATCTTGGAATGATGTGCTTCTAGTTGGATAAAGGATATATTTTTCTAGAATCAATAAGGGTTTTATAGCCTATGGAATCACTCCAATTCGATTTTTCTAGAATTAGTTATGATTTTTCAAAATTTAGGCAGAAAAAATGCTAGAAAATCCGAAAATAGAGAAAAATGTAATGGCAAACTTATAATTTTGCTAATGATGAACTCATGTCATGTGAGTTCTCAAAATAAAACTAGGTTTGAAAAATGTACCGTAGTAGCTCAACCTACGTTGTTCTTGTGAGGAGATTAATTTTCAAGTTTCTAAATAGTAAAGTGATAAAAACCTTAAAATTGTGAGAAATCATTTTGAGAAATTGATTTTAAAACTAATGAAGTAATCTAATCTAATTCAATATTTTTTTCTTTTTTGGTTTTCAAGACAAAGAAGCAAACGGAATTGAAATTAGTTCTAACAAAAAGATAAATTCAATTAACTAGTATAATGATGAAATGAGATTCCTTTAAGTTGAGGTTTTAGTTTTCCTTGCTTGCTAATGATATAAATTCCATAATATGAGTCAAGAGGATGGAACTAAGCTACCACTAGCTCCATACTTGCAATAATCATTTAATTCATTCTACCAAAGTAATTAAATGAATACCACCAAATAATTCAGACTCAAGGAGATGAATAATCAACTTCCAATTCTAGCTTGTAATTACCATTACAAAAATTCAAAGCATTCAGTTTAGTCATTTACAATCCACTTAACCAAGTTGGAATAAACAACTCAACCAACTCCTAATTTGAATCATACAAAGCTTAATTAATCAACTCTTAGCTCAATCACCAAGTTTATTCACTTGGCATAGAACAATCTAGATCATAATCACTTACTTAACCAAGCCATATAATTATGAAATAGAAAGAGAGCTTAAGGAATTCTATTGAAGTTTAAAAGCTCAAACTATTACCCAACTCAAGGAAATCACCAAGACTTAGCTACTCATGGAGGAGGAAGCTAAAGATTGATGAAGGGATGAATAACATGCCATGAAGATAAGATGCAGCAGCCTCCTCTTAGTGTAGCTCCAGCCCCCTAAGACGTCTCCCCTTTTTTTCTATTTTACATCTGCTGCAACCTTTATCTCCAGCCGCCAAACCCTCTCTTTTCTTATTGCTCTAGCTTACTTTTTAATTCTCGATCAACCATCTCCTTTCTCATTCAACAATTTCAGCCCACACTTCCTCCTCCTTTCTTACTTCATGTGGTTCCGTGTCTCCTGTCTATTTCTCATTTAATCCCAGCTGTCCCTCAATTCCTCTTTCAAATCTCAGTCCAAGTCTCTCTTCGGTTAGCCTCCCCTTTTCAATCTTTATTCATTTCAGTTCAGGCCATTACAATCGGCCCAACTGCCTCCTGCGTTAACTTCAGTTCGGTGCTGCTCATGTCTATTCCATTCAACTATTTCAGCCCACTCACTAATTCCTTCAATTCGGTCCAGTAGTTATTTCGGTCATCTCTCTCAAACGTTTTCCATTCCTCCTCCTTGGTTTCCATTCTTTTTTCCTCATTTAACCATTTTGGGTCAACAATTTCGGCTGCTTGCTTTTCACCAATTCGGTCTAGCCCCTCTCTTTCAATCTTTCCAGTTCCTATCCTTTAATTAAGCTCCAAAATGATATCTTTGATCTTGATAAAAGTTGTGCCACATCATCACCTATAAAATTAAATTCACAAAGGTAATATATTTTGCTCACAATTAAAGAATAATGAGAATAACAAATATTAATTAAAAATATAACAATTTAACCACTATAATTCCCAATTTATTCTTTCACTAGAATCTCACATTAACACTTTATTATGCTCAAAATATTCAATTAAGTCCCACAAAAGCCTAAGATTAATTAATAAAAATATATAAATATTGAGCTCTATCAGCCAAACAAGTGCTAAATTAATTATTTTCCAATCAATTAAAGTTAATTGCAACTAATTAAGGATAAAAAAGGGGGAAAATATATTTGGAATGTTTTGGTCAATTAAATGTGAATTTATGGAAAAATTGAGCAAAAAGTGTAATTTTGACCAAAATTGAGACTTTGCGTATATACATAACTGGAACAAGTTGTGAAGCCAATTGAGACCATAGGGAGGGACCCTATATGTCTTCTACATGTGGCATGAAGAAGGAAATATTAGTTGGGCTTAATGGCATGATTACATGTACATAGAGTTATTGTACATAAAAATGGATTTTGGAAATTATTAAACAAATGAAATATGACATCATCATAATGTTAAAACAACATTTCTTCATCTTCCTCAAGCTATTTCTCATGTGAAATAGCCCTTAGAGAGGGAGAAAGTGCATCCATTTTCTAGAGAGAGAAAGGGAAGGGAAACTTGTACGGTAGGTTGATTTCTTTAGTAAATCTGTACCTAACGTGTATAACTCCGCTTCTAAGCTACTCTTTTATGTGGATTAAGGTTTTGAAGCTCAAATTTCAGTCTTGGGAGCTTAAGGTTTTCAGGCAAGTCGAGAAAAGCTAGTGGGAGCTTGAGATAACATTCAAACCTTCGTATATTGCTTATTCTGGCTGTTGTAGACAATTTAATCGGTGAAATTTTACCGGATTGTCCTTTGTTTTAAATTTTGGAAATGTGTGTGCCTAGGGGTTATATTGCCAAAATTAGGTCTAAATGGTAGTTGTAACCTAATGTAATGTTAATAAAGTGGTTAGGAGTAAAAAGGAACACGTTTGCGGAGCTGAAACCGGAAAATCCCAATTTTCCCGAAGTACTTGAGAATTTTGGCCAGGGCTTTTAGAGGGCCTTAGGGTTGGATTTTCAATGATTTTATGATTCCATTGAGTTTAGGAGGAAAAATTAGGTGAGGTTACAGTTGGTCACATTTTCTGAAAAGCTCAAAAAAGCATAATTACGAAAAACGCCCTTGAAACCCTTAAAGTGGGGTTGCCAAGGGATTTTTTGTTATTTAGAAGTGAATTTGGTAATTATGAGTCCATAAATAGATTTCTTAGGCAAAAATATGTCAGAATATCCCTAGGAAAAATTTCCAAAAAAGTACGGTCGGACCGGGTACGGTGGGGCTAGCCCGGGTCCCTAAGGGAATTTTAGTAAATTTTCATATTAGGCTCATATTACTACCAGAAATACTATGAAAGTGTCTAAATGGTATATTTGGAATTGTAGGACTGAGTGAAGAGCTGAGCTGCGACACACTTTATGAGGCACGTAATCCATGGTGGAATTAGGTTTAAGGTAGGGAACTTACCTTTCCTGCATGTATTTGATATTTGTGTTGGTGTATTGATGCATGTTATTACTTTACTTGATTATGTGAAACATATATGAATGATTGAAGCTATGTTTCTATTTATGCTATGGCCATAAGTATGTTGCTTGAAACATTGAGCACGTAGATATTTCATTATGTGAGCATGAGTTTATGTAATGCAAGCATGTAATGCATTAAGCACTAATCTTGCATGCATATTGGTATCTGTTTCCTACTAACAATTTATATAGGTAGAAACAGAAGAAAGTGGCTCTAACGGTAAAGATTTAAGTTTCGGCCATATACTCTCTCGGTTCAGACCAAGAAGAGGAGTTGGTTACCTTTAGACTTTGAACTATTTTAAAGGTTTGTAATCTTATGTATAACCCTATTGAGAATTTCTATATTATAATCAAGCACATTGTATCAATAACATCAATATATTTCTGCTATTCCTGTTGTGCCCACCGAACCCCACATTAATAGTTCGCTGCAAGTTAAAATAAGATAAGGGTATGACATTTACCATCTGAGATAGGTTTGGAAATTGTGAACGTGTTTCCAAAGTAACTTTTAATCCAAGACTAAACTTTGGTTCCATAATTGATTTCATTACTCTTTTGTACTTATTTGGGTCTATTGGACATAAGGTGTTACAGCCTCCACCACTACTACCTTCACGAGCTCTCCTCCTCCCTCCTCCTCCTCCTCTTCGGCCTCCTCTTCTAATAGAGGCTTTGCTGCAGACTTTGGCCAACCTTGACTGCTCTACAAGGCGTCTCACTATATACGCCTACAGTCTGAACAAGAAGTTGTACCTAATCCTTCATCACAATGAGGTTGTATATGGTCACTTCCAATTAGACCCTTTATCTTCTTCATCTGATGTCGATGATGAGTCGAGTGGGGAGAGGGGTAGGAGGAGGAGAACAGCAGTAGTAATAAGGACTGAAAACCACTACTTCATTTTTTATTTTGTTAATATTAAAAAAATCAATAGTCATGGCAAAGTGGCCCAAAAATATTTGAAAAAGCAATTGATGCTTCACGGTTATTAGTAAATAATTGTTACTAATGTTAGACATTTTACAAAGAACGTTGACAGTTATTAGTAGATAATCGTTACTTATGTTGATAACTATGACAATTTATAAGGACATGTTCAGCTCTATATATAATCCTTTCCATTCTAAAGGGCACATTCTGCTGTATAGCCTATGAAACCCTTTCCATTCCACTTCTATTTAATTAACAAGAAATGATATTTAATACTAAAGGACACATTTGATAGTAAGATAATCCATGAAACCTTTTCTATTTAAGTGTCCAAAAAATGAACTCTACTTCTCCACTTCTATTTCAACTTCTCATATCCAACTTCTAACTTTTGTTCTTTATCGATATCATGGACAAATGCAAGAGATCTTATGATTTATCATCTTTTGATCTCCCTGGGTAAAGTCAAAAGATTATCGCCATCCATCGTAAAGCATTAAAGGGCTTATCCTTGTGAACTATGACCTACAACATATAGTCAATGTTTACAAGGGAGAGCAAGAATGCATGGATAATTTCTTGAAGGAGCTGGCATCTCTTGTTTGCTCTCTGAATGAGAAGATAGACAGATTACTAGAGAAGAATGAATCTGATGATGCAGTAGATACTTCATTTCCATAACTTTTTTTTTGTTTATTTACACTCATTTTATTTTTAAATTTTTTATTTGTATTATGTGGTTAAATAATCAACTTCAAAAATTATTTTAAAAAAGTCAAATACATAATTGTTATTAAGTAAAACCCATCACTTTTTAGAATACCATGTCAAATATCTAATAGTTATTAAGAAAAAACCTTCACCTTTTACAATAGCTAACAATTATAATGTAAAATCATGAACTTTCATTTAGGGATTCATTAAGGTTGTAAATAAAGAACCATAAAAAGAAGGTCACCTTTCATAATGGTTCTAAACTCTTAACCATGGGCAAGTTTCATCAAATATTTTAAAACACCTACTTTCTTGTTCCTCTTCACATTCCAAAGTTATTACAATTAACATGCTTGCCTTTAGTCAAATGTTACCTACCATCCTCATAACTCCACAACTCTGGTTAACTTTTCCTGTAGTCGACAGTTGCTTGTAGGCAAACAACATCCTTCACTGCTTTCTTTAAACTTTACACTCTAAGAGCCGTGCCAGTTCTTTTCGATTGCCCTAACTAGCTTTTTTCTTTTCAGATCCCTAGCTATGTCATATTCCTTCGCATGCCCTGCTCTCTTTATTTTTAGGTATGATTTCTCTTTTGCATTTTGCATTCTCCATTATCCACTATGCATTCTCCATTTTTCACTTCATCTTACCTAGTTAGGTTTGACCTTAGTCATGATCATGTTTTTTTTATTGAAAAACTCATTGCTATGTTCCATGTGGTTGGCTAAATGAGTTATGTTTTTCAGTTAAAATGGCTAGTTCTTGTTCCTTTGGCATTGATACTGCCCCTAGTAATGATATTGCCCATAGTGAAACCAAAAACTTGACCTAAGAATAGACGTTAGAAGAAGTGTAGGATATTGTAAGGAAGGGCCACTACACCTTATAGTTCATGAACAAAGCAAAAGTATGATAAAGAAATGCTCATTACTAGCTTGATCCCTCCAGCATGCTAACCTGGAAATCACCAGAGAAGGAGACTACGATGGAGCGGTCAATATGGAAGGTATATGTAACCCCCTTACTTAAAAGCCTTGAAAACAATTCAAAATGTGTCATAAAGATAATCTGGAGATCTGAGAAGTAATTTATAATTTAATTAAGGCCCCGACTTCAAGATAGGGTTTAACCCAATGACAAAGTGAGTTTTCAAAAACTTTTCAAAACATGTTTGATGAGGTCTCATTTTCGCTTTTCAAAACTCTTCGGTTTTGTTTCATTCATTAATATCAGAGTACTTAACAAAATTTTCCGATGAACTCTCAGGTTACTTCCATTACTAATAGGGTCTATAGGGTATGATCATCCATACTTAAGTCCCTTACCGGGGTTACATACAAACATTCCAGTCTATACTCGGTACATCCACCTTTACTACGAAGTATTTACATTTACATCTAGTATAATATGCACAAATTCTTTAAAAGTTTGATAACCAACAGACAAAAACACTAATACTCTATCAGTATACCCTAGTTGCCCTTGGTTACCTACTTGTCCTTTGATCTACTTGCCCTGGTTGTACTTAGCCATTGGAAAGAGAGAGATTCATATAAATCTTAGTAGTAACAATTCACTTATATAACATACAATAACACAAAGGATGTAAGCAATCTTCACATAAC
This sequence comes from Inga leiocalycina, assembly GCA_963242795.1. Taxonomy (NCBI): domain Eukaryota; kingdom Viridiplantae; phylum Streptophyta; class Magnoliopsida; order Fabales; family Fabaceae; genus Inga; species Inga leiocalycina. The sequence goes on from OY725320.1 coordinate 65,298,236, forward strand.
AGCATTCATAGCAGCAATCATTCTTGATGTTCATAACATTTGTAACAATTGATGATATGCATATACATGCAAAGCATTATACATGATATCAGAGAAAGAGTCACTACCTTGTTCTTTCTGCTCTTGTTCGGGCACTGGTTTCTTTCACTCAGGGTAGATATCAAATCCTATAAATAGAATTAAGGATGACAAGTTATTGCCTATTTCAATTCTTAAATAACTTTAAAACACTTGGGGTTGGTTATCATTTGAGTCCTTTAAGTGGCTATGGGAAGCTCAAACAAATGCCTAAAAGAGTTAGGGAGAACTAGACCAAAAACCACCTTTCAAAAAATTTAAAGTGCTGAAATTGAGGTTTGGCCATGGCCAAGGCATTCTCTGGCCTCGGTCAAGAGATAGTCAGTAACATTTTGGCTACGGCCAAGAACCTCTAGCTGCAGCCTAGGGAAGGTTAAAAGCTTTTAGGCCGTGGCTAAGAACAAGTCAGAAGCTTTTTGGTTGCGGCCAAGAAACTGCCTGTTTCTTGCTGGACTTCCAACGACCATAACTTCCAACATAGAACTCCAAATAACACCCATTTTATATCATTTTAAACCTTGACACACCCTCTATTCAACTAGCAAGTTTCAGAATTTTTAGACATCATTTGCTTACTTCAAAACACCATGCAAATTGGCTACCCTGTACAAAATTTTGATTAACAAAACTTCCAATTTTCAACCAATGTTTCCAATGGTCTATAATTTATAACCAAGGCTACACCCCACACAGCTTTTCATGTAGAAGACAATGGAAATATCAAAACAACCAAATTCTCACTTCTTTAAAATGTCCTGTTTTGGGCAAATATAACATAAAATCCCACAATTTCCCAAACTTTCCATTCAAGTCTCAAACTTGTTTCATATGTCCAATACACACCACAAGACACTATTTATGGCATCAAAACACCATGAACTCTCAAAACCCTAATATACACAAAAATAGGGAAAAATTACATAAGCCAAAGGTCTCAACGAATTATCATAATATACATATTAATGAATTGCTCTTGCTCACCTTTAACACCTTCTCTAGTTTGTTCTTTGATTTTCAGCTTCCACCTCTTCTTGGAACACACCAAACACCTCCTCTTGAAAATCTAAAATCATAGAAATAAAGTTCTCATCAAGATGAACAAGGTTATGGAAGAGGTTTTTAGCATTAGAGGTGGTTAGCAAGGTCAAAATCCAAGTAGAAGAAAATCTCATTTTACCTTGATCTTCTTTCTCTTTCCTCTTCCTTGAGCTAGCCTGCTTAGAGAGCTTGGAGAGAGAAAGTGAGATGATTAAATGATCATATCTTCATCCCCATCATGTCTTAATTGAAATTGAGAGGAAAAAGAGAGAGTTTGAAAATTAATTATTTTACTTTTTAAAGTTTTATTGCTTAGTCCATGTGGTGCCCAGTGTCAGCATCCTATGGCTCCTCCAAAAGCATGTAATTATTTAGTTACTTTAACTAATTCCATTAGCTATTTAGTCACACCTCTTACTCTTTTAGTTAATTGTCAATTTCTTCTTCGATTGCTAACTAATTGGCTGATAAATTTCTTTCTTCCCATTTTGCCCGTAACTATGACAATTTTAACTAGATTGCTACTTAACACATTATTTGATCCCTTAATCTCTTTCTATGGGCCCTCCCTTTCTCTTTTAGTCTAATATAGACTTTATTACCATAATTTAACTTAAATACTGAGTTTGGGAACTTTCTAACACTAATTAGGGTCATAATTCTTACTTTATTTCCTAGAAGTGTTCATTTAACATTTATTACATTTATATTTGGAGTCATGAGCCCTTATACATATTTTGGGGCATTATAGTATAGCTGCTTATGGTGGATTGAGACCATGCCATGAATCCAAGTAGATTAGGGGAAAAACCTAGAATCTAGGTAAGATGCCGATCACGATAGCTGAGGGTGGAAAATTTTGTGTGGTATGGAACAATAATGGTCAAGATCTTAAGCCTTCATACTTTATCAGCTACATCAGCTTAAAGGCAAAGAGCAACATTCCTATCATGTTGGGCCACTAAGGTGAGGGAAAGAAAGAGCACACAAACTTTATTTGGGACAATATCAAGGTAAGATATATATGCCTTCTAATTACGTATTGTTTACTTGTAAAAAATGTTAACTTGAATTGTGTACTTTATAGTCTACATATGATATACATGATGATTAGAGGAAATTTGTCATCACATTCTGTCATGTATTGATGATGACATATTTGTCAAATCTAGAAGAGACCGATTAGACCAAAGTTCCTGAGGAACTTTGATCCACGATCAAGGGGGATGCGTGAGGAGAATTTGTCATCTTATGTCACTAGCCATCATTCTAGGTGATATTTGTAATTCATAAGGCTTATGTGTATTTATTTAATATTAACTGGAGTGTTGTGTGTTTTCATAGATAACAAGTAAGGTAGATAAGGAGAGGGTGAAGAATAATAAGTATCCTTATAGGGTAGGGCAAAAGGGGCATGCTAGCATTGCTCAAGAGTTGTCTGCTAATAGTAGGGATGGTAGTAGACTTCCCTATTATGAACTTTGGTTGGTGGCGAGGCAAAATAAAAATGGCTCTTATGACAATCCTTAGGTAAAGGAGGTCCTCAACCAAATGGCAAGTATTAATGTTAGTCCCCGATTTATGGAAGTAATGTCTTTAATTAACTATCAATGTTAACTTTATGTTTAAATGCACAACAAGCCATGTCTCAAGAAGTTATTACACAGGGCTACCTTTCTGTGGATAAGGACGTATTAGCCAAGACATTAGGGCCTAACCATCATGGTCTTCTTAAAGGTGTTGGATTTGGATTGACCAAGGCAAAATATTATGGTCATCGAAAACAACAAAGAAATAACAAGGATGAAAAATATGAAAAGCTCCAGAAACAATATGATGAAATGTAGAAATAAATATTGTTTCTCACGTAAGAGCTGATGAAGGAGCGTATTGAAAAGCAATAAGGGAGAAATGTCAGCCCAAGTACTAAAGGTGGTTGCACATTCCCAGCTCATGGTCTACCTTAGGATTGGTAGACATTAAATGTTTTGCCAAGAGCCTTGTCGCCATATAGTTGCAATAGGCAGTGTGTTCAATCGCCGGAGGATAATATGATTCACAACAAGCATTTGCCTCTTAAACATGTGAATGTACAAATAGCTTAGACCCCAACTATCAGCTCTCTGTAGCCACTCAAGACACAGAAATACTGAGAGGGGCTATGGGTAGCTTTATTGCGTGCACTACAAAAAAATTGAATTTCTGACAGAATTTTTTTCCAAATTTCCGTGGCAAATTCCTTCAGAAAAGTTTATGATGGAATTCATTCTGTGGCAAAATTTACCACAAAATTAGCCATGAAAAAATATTTGATAGCAAATTCTGTCAGAAAAAATTTGCAACGGAATTATTCCGTGGCTATTTTTGCCATGGAATTAGCCCTAGAACTTCTCATGACTAAATTTGCCATGGAATTAGTCATGAAAAGTTTTGTGGCTAATTTTGTCACGAAAATTTTTGTGGCTAATTTTGTGATGAATAAGTCAATGGCTAATTCCATCAGAAATAATAAAAAATTATTTTTTAAGATAAATTTAATTATTAAAGAATTATTGTTTTCAATATATATATACATATAAATTATTAGTTATTAATTAATGTTAATTAAAAATAAAATTCAAATTCAAAAATTGGATAGAAATATAGTCATATGGAAATTTATTTAAGATGTAAAATTTTTTAATTTGAAATTAATTTATATTAAAAATTATAAGAATATATAAAATTATTTTATATTATTATTAAATTTATATTTAGTTTTTTACAATAATATATATTTATGTATAAGAAATAAATATATATTTTTATATAATTGATTATATATAAGAAGATTATATTTATAATTGAGCAATAATAAAATGCTAAAGCATTCTAGCCCAACTAGTGAGACATCACGCACGTACGTGCGAGGTCATAGGTTCAAACCAATGGGCGGCCAAGAAGAGTTGTATTTTTCAAGAAATATGGAGCAGGGACACATGGTAGGGCTGAGGATCCTGCGATGAGGTGGTGACCACCAAGGCTGCCAAGTGGCTTCTCTTAAGAATGCCACATGGCATTTTGAAATTAAAAAATAAAAAATAAATTTTTGACAGAGTTGATTGATTTGTCATGGTCCTATTAGCGACGAAATGAATTCCGTCAAAAATCCATTTTCGTCGTAAATCCACCGCAAATTTCGTAGAAAATTCAGTGTTTTTTTAGTAGTGGTGGCCTTGCCATCTAGTTAAAGAGGAAGCATCCCACCCTCAGTGATCAATCCGAGCAAAAATCATTCACATAGAATAAGCTTGGTCAATCTGCTTGGAAGTCCTTTAAGGAGTTTTCTGACAAGTTATTCACTGCGAATTTGAATATGTTTCAAATAATCCAATTTGAGAAAAAGGTCTTCGATCAATAGGATCAACATGAATATGTATGCTAAGAGCTTGTTTCTGAAGTCTTGAATAAGGAGATTGCAAGTACAAGCATTGCCTACTTCATTATCAGGTATTTCTTCGACTGTGACTAAATAGTTAGCTATTTAGAACTTTGATTATATTTTGGTGTGTTGGTTTTGGCAGTTTAGGCACTTGTACCATAATTGCATCTTCCTCCGTAGCCTTCAGGACAAGATCAAGTTCATCGGCCCTAACAATGTCAGGCACTAGGTTGAGGGCATAAAGGAAGATGTGAAGCAACCTTAAACAAGGTTTCTGGGAGATAAATTCATAAGGGGACGCTAAACAAAAGCAACACTTACTTCTTGGTGTCATACATTTAAGGATGGATATATCAGTAACTTTTCTTAAATTATTTTTTATTTATGTTTGTAATTATCCTAATGTTGTGATGTATTATTATACTTAGGGGACACTGGATGCTCATGGTGGTAAATCCATTGCTCAAAAAGATTTAGTACTATGACCCTATAAGTGGGTTTCCAGAAGAGAGACCATACATGCAAGAGACATTCAAGCAGTAAATTATCTATTCATAATCTCATATAATTTAGTTTATCTTGCATATGTTTCTATATATATAAGTTTTTATTGTATATTCTCATAGTGATGTGCAACTACTACTTGCAAAATGGTCTTGACTATAGCATATACAACCTCAGTAACGGCTGCTTCATATATGCTTTCTAATGGGTGAGTTTAATCGTATATATGTTATTCACTAATGACTATAATATTAAATTGAGGCACATATAGAGTTTATATATGACTGACAGACAAATTTTTTTCTAATTTATTTATAATACCCATGACAACCAAATGACAACTTTGATTGTGGATATTGCGTGATGCATTTCATAAAGGACATAATTATGCATAATCCCAAAAATATTGCTCCTAGTAAGGTGTATTATATGCTCAATTCATTCATATATACACTCAATCAGCTATGTATATTACAATATCTAACTTCATTTATTGTTTCCTTTTGCATACATTATTTTTATGCCTCCTGCATGAAGTTTACCCAGTCACAAATGGAAGAAGTGGCTTAAGTGTAACCCCTGCCTTTATACACGTAATTATAATATGAAATTCAAAATTTTAAATGAAATAGAGACCAATAATCATCAAAAGACATTTCCAATCCCTTCTTGCGGAAGGGTTTTTAACAAAACTTTCAAAAACTCTTCCCTATCCTGGTCTCAATTTCAAAACTCGAATATAATTAACTGTGCAGTTAATTTACATTCATACATATCAGAGTGTATAACCAAATCCTCGGCAACTCCTGGGTTCTATACATATATAATCTGAGGGTTCATAAGTCTCCACTAGGGGATTACATAACCAAAATCAAATGTAATATTTATATATCAAAATATATAGTAATCCTAAGTTCATAAGTAGATAATCAACATCCCCAAAATCAAATATACCCCGTAGGGTCCTAATCGCTCTGAGTTGCCCGCTTCTCTTTAGCGCCACTAGCCCTGTCTGAAATGTTAGTCATTGGAAAGAATGAGATTCAAGAGAATCCCAGTAGTAACAAATCACTCATACAATGCACAAAAACATAACATATATGATCATGTTAAGCAGCATCATAATGTATCATAGCTCACACCATAAACGACATCACTCATGGCTGTAAACTCTATGCGTCAGCTTTCACTGCAATCTCAAAGCATCACATGTATTCACAAAGTATTCTCAATGCATGACAAACATGCATACAATGTTTCACACACAATATAAGAGAAAGAGTCACTACCTTGTTCCTTCCTGACGTTCTTCAGCACCGTGGGCTCTCGAGGGCGGCAAATCTCAAATCTTATAAACCAAATCAGGGACAACTCGTCAATTTCTTTTCCAAGTTTCCCAATTTCGTAGTACTTTATGTTGGTTATCATTTAATCTCTTTAGGTCGCTATTATAGGCCTAAACATATCCCTAAAGGGTTGGGAGAAACTACCCTGAAGATACCCTTTTTGGAAAAAGAACACTAATTTTGGGCTGACTCACTCGAGTAAAGAAGGCCTTACTCGAGTCTTACCCCTGATTGCACTCGAGTCCCAGCTAGTGAGACACAGAAAGTGTGTACCCGAGAGCACCAACACCATCCATATGGCCAGTGCACTCGAGCACAGACACAAGCACTTGAGTAATGGTCTTTAGTCACCCGAGTCCCATCGAGTGAGGTGCAAGAAGTGACAACCCGAGAGAAACTACAATTCTTAGGTGACAAGTGCACTCGAGTACTAGCCTTAGTACTCGAGTGACTTCCCAATGCTCGCGAGTGCCCATGCGCACTCTTGATCATTTGCTTACGAGTGATAGCCCGAGACGCACACCCATAGTGCTACATACACTTGTACTCGAGTGATAACATATGTCACTCAAAGATGAAGAAGTTCACTCTCGATTTCTGCCTGAAGACTTAACCACAATACTCAGAATTTCATACTATACTCAAGTCGACCCTACCTTACTCGAGTGAAGCTTATTAGAAGCCAGATCGCAGCAACTGATATAGTTTTCCAGATTTACCAAAAATGGTTCCAATGGTCCCAAAACTTATACCAAAACTTATTCCCCTCTAAAATTCCATAAGTAACCTATTGGTAAACTTAAAACAACCAAAATCTTACCACAATGACACATTCAACACTTCCATCCATATTGCCACCAAAATCACCTAATGACCAAACTTCCTCTTTTTAAATCCAAACCAAAACTATGGACTCCAAAACACAATTTGGCATCTATTCCACCACCTTATACTACTCAATTCATGCATTTTAAATTTAAGCCAAAATCAGGGAAATAATACAAAATTCTCAAAACTTAACCAATGACCAAAACAATTACACCAAAACACATTCAATACTCACTTATTTCATTTCTCAAAGTTGGTTTCTTGATTCTCCAACTTCCCAAAGTTCACAATCTCTCAAACACCACCAATGAAAATTTTGAAACCATAGAAATGAAGCTCTTAACCTCTTGAATTCTATTAGTAAAGGTAAAATGAGCATTTAAAGTCAAATACTCACCTAAAACTCAAGCCCTTCCTTTCTCTTTCTTCCTTGATGCAAGACAAAAATGGAGGTAAGTTGAGAGAGATGAAATAATGAAGATGCAATAATTTTTCCTTGGCCCCATACACACATACAGCCGACTTTGAGGGGAAGAGGAGAGAGGGAAAAACTTTTGACATTTTGACTAAGATCAATGGCCCTCATATTGCCATATGTCATCATCCCATTTTTCCAACCATGAGCTCACATATGCATATTCACATACAATTCCACCCCTTGCTCAACACATCGTAACCATTGATCTCAATTACCAATGAGTTTCCTCTTTGGTAACTGACCAATCGGTCGGTAATTTACCATTTTACCCTTGATTGTCATGACACATATATCATCATCATCAAAGACATTTTACATCATATCTCACATTATTTACTTCATAAGTGTTTAATTAACATTAATTACATTACTTTGAAATTATTAGCCCTTAATCACAATTCAGGATATTACATTAAGAGTTGGTGACATCTCTGGAACTGCAGTGGGAGGGGGAAACCAACATGTTATGAACGACTATAGATTTATATTTGGTTTTAATAGTGTATGCATATACATGATTGACTAGCTGTAAATATATTCTAATTTATTATCTTGTTTTGTATATGAATGATTGTAAATATATATTCTAATTTGTTCTATACAAATGTATATGTAAGGGGATGTCAAAGCAAACCCCCCCAATTTATGTCAACTATATATAACGGTTGTTTAAATAAATTCATTATAATTAATGTAAATATATATTGATGTTTTTTAAAGAACCATTATTTATGTTACTATATATATAACGGTTGATAAAAAGGGACCATTATATAATATACAATCATTAACACATATTATGATGATTGTTTATGTGTTCAAGATGTTTATTATCACTACATTTCACATATCCTGGCCTTACCAAGCCTCATATAACAGGTGTTATATAAGAATTGTTATAATAGATACTGTATAAGTCAGTTTCGAAATCGTTATGTATCTCATCAAGCATATGTAGCGCTCGCATATATTATGACACCCATATTTCTATAGTTGTCATATGATTTTTCAAATAATGAATTTGAACCACTAAGCCAGGTTTCCATCCTAGAACAAATATACTTTTGATAATAATGTAAAATCCTAGCTTCAATACAGGATTTCCTGAAATAAATTCTAAACTTTCAAAGCAGTCATATAGTGGTTCATACTTCATTATAACTCACAGTCTTTAACCTTAGTCACCATTACTAGAGTGTTTCTCTGCTCGTAAACTAGTATATTGATAGTTAACTTATGGGTCCTTATTATACATTGCCAAACTTAGTTCATTTGTCACGCTAGAAGAAATTACCGTTTTGATACGTATAATAGATCAACTAAAATTAATCTAGGCTATGAATGTTATGCTACCTCCACTACTACTACTACTACTACAAGTACTAACTTTACTATAGTTATGTCATTACATTTATACACAATACATGTCAAACGATAAGGTTACCTAAATTTCCCAAGTTTTAGTAAAATTAATAAACATATAACCAACAGAAGACTTAAATCCTTTATCTCCATTCTTCACTTATCAGTGTTTACCTCTTTGCCCTTCGAGCCGCTTGCCTTCCCTATATGTTAATTATTGGGAAGGGTGAGATTATTGAGAATCTTAGCAGTAACCACAATTAATCATAACATATGCAAGTTCACAAATCATGCTAAATAAACCATCATTCAATTAGCAATCAACATGAACAACATTTAGTAAACAAGATATAGCATAATCATCAATCACAGAACATACTGGTCTAATGCCATAGCGCTTGGTAATTCGAGTCTTACAGCCTAGGGTCACTGGCCCATGCAAGCATGCACCTTGGGTCTTACAGCCTTGGGTCACTGCCCAGCATAATACTTAATGCATATCAGGTCTATGGCCTAAGGACACATTGGTCCGATAGGTCTTATTGCCTCGAGCCCTATTGGCCCAACATCAATTTTGTATATTTATGAAATAGATATACCCGATGGTAAAAACATATATATAGAATAATACATAATATATGAGAGAAAGAGTTACTACCTGACTAGCTTTCCTGCACTTGACCTTTACTAGCAAACTTCTTTTTTGGGCTCAGGAAAATATCAAATCCTATAACTTAGAATTCACAAATTAATGGGTCATTGTTTATTCCAATTCTACTGACATAATAAAGATTATGTTATTCTTTGACCCATCTTGTATTCTTGTTCTTTACTTAACTTTTATTGGTTATCTTTAATACCTCTCTTTTGTGCTATGTCTAATAAGTGTCTAATCCTCATGTTCCTACTAATCATGATTCCCTTTAAAACTGACAACTCCAGAATTAATCCTAATTTGCTAGATTTCATTAGGTAACTTTGAAAATTCATATCTTAATCTAGAAAACTCCAAATGAGGTGGTTCGAGTTTCTATGTGAAGCTCTTTAAGTCCTCTATAAAGGAAAAATATTAGCCAATGCTAATTATAGGTGCTAAGTGCCAGGATCCTTGACCAAACTGACTGCCTCAAGAATCTTTCTAGTTTTGGATACCTAAACTTTAAAACTTCACAACTTACAAACTATTCTTCCAATTAACACATTCCATGCCTCATATTAAAGCTTGAAATATGTATAATAAACGAAAAATTTTTACAATCATTGGACAAGTTTTGACTAACCAAAACATAACCCAAAGCAATCTGACTCCCTGAAAACAATCTGGTAGTACTATCCTCAAACAACTTTTAACTCAAATTTTAGAGTTTTCAATCCTACTATTTTAAAATTACTTCCACAAGCTATTCTCACACAATTTTGCATGTAGAATCCATTTCTAACCTCAAATTTGGCAAATCTAATTCCTTATGTATGAACTAATTTAGACCGATACATTAGGGTTTTGGGGTAAAATTCTGTTTTCAATTCTAATGCTTCCTAAATCCCTTTCTCACCTTTATACTACACAATTTTTCATTCTAAACCCATTGGAAATATCAAAATTAGAAAATACCATTCTTTCCCTATGCCCTAACCTAGCCAAAACATAATATGGAGAGAAAACAAAGTGATTTGCAACTGTTATCCACAAGACTATGCCAAACTTCATTTCTATCATGCTTATACCTCTTCTAACAACAATCTTATGTTCACAAGATCATTAAAACCTTAAAATTACCTCTGGCTGAAAACTATGGCAACATATCAACCTCATGAAAACTTAACCAAGTTTCAAGATACTAGATTCAAAGAAGAGCTTATGCTTACCTCTATCTGGTGCTATAACTCTTTCTTGATTCTCCCAAATGTTACACCACCTAGATAACACCAAACTCTTATTTTCAAGAAACTAAATCCATAGAAACCTTGCTCTTGATGAGAGGAACAAGATTGGTAAAGGCTCTACAAGCTAGAAACATGAGCTAAGAGGTGAAAAAGGCTCAAGAACACTTTCTCTCTCTCTTGTTCTTCAAATTTCAGCACCTTCTCTCCTTTTTATTTTTCTCTCTATTTTTCTCTCTTATTTTCCTTTCTTGGGAAAATTTTTAAAGTGTGGGGAGTGTTTGGTTTAACTACCACATGTATGTATAAGTGTCTAATTCATAAGGTGACATGTGTCCTCTTCCCTTGCCACTTGGTGCCCTTAGTCGACCTTAATCATCCGGGAAAAGGAAGTCTATTGATTTCATCTGGCTTGCATAAGTGGTGCCAGGGGAGGACAACTATGTGACCTGGTGGAAGACAGATGAGTTGTCCAGCTAATTAGTCATGTGTTTTTAATAGGGCTAGGTGGCGACATATTATTGAGCCAACCCAAAAGTAAAAGTTTGGTAAAAAGCTAAAGGACTTAGGTGGCATCTCATGGTGGCACAAACCCAAAAGCAAAAGTTAGGTAAAAAGCTAAAGGGGCCTAAGTGGCATCTTGCTATAGCACCAACCCAAAAGTAGAAAGTTAGGGAAAAAGCTACTTTTATGTGGTGTATACTCAAGATGGCGCCATGTGTGTGTGGGGGGTCTTAAAGTGGCTCCAAGTGTGCTTGTGTGTGGCATAAAATGACACCAAGTGTGTATACGTACTAGTATATTCTATTCGACTAATTACACACACTAAGCAACACTAGTTGCTAAATTTCATTATGTTACAATTCTCCCCCCGTATAATAAATTTTGTCCTTGAAATTTGATACATACCCTAAGATATAAATTCCATATATTGCTTCTCCATATCTTCCTCTGCCTCTTAAGTTGCTTCTCTAGGAGATAGTCCTTTTCAGACCATTTTCAGAAAATGGTCTGCTTTTATGTTTGAGCCGTCTCTCCTAACGATCAATAACTTGTTCCAGCTCGACCTCATACATAAGATCATCTTGCACACCAATGTCTTCATACTCAACAACATGTTTAGGGTCTGGTTGATACTACTTGAGCTGTGAGACATGAAAAAAATCATGTAATTTAACTTAGATTTAGGAGTAACGCTATTTGATATGCCACTATTCCAATTCTCGATAATATCTCAAAAAGAACAATATACATAGGGCTCAAATTCTTCGTTTTTAGTGCTCTACTAATATCTGTGATAGGCGAAACCTTTAGAAGCACATGGTTATCAACCTCAAATTCCAGAGGTTTTCTCATTGTATCGGCATAGCTTCTCTATCTACTTTCTGCCGCAAGGAGCCTTTTCTTAATAATTTTTATTTGTTCTATGGTTTGGTCAACAAAATCTGGCCCATACAATTTTCCTCTTAGTTAGTTCCATCCAACAAAGCGGTGACTGACACTTTCTTCCATATAATGCTCCATATGGAGCCATTTGAATACCCACATGGTAACTATTATTTATAAGAATAAAAGAGATGTTCATATATTATACAAGTTAGAGAGGGATAAAGCTTTATGAACCATACAATAAAATTGTGAAAACATGTAATTGAGTAGGTTGAGATTGGAGACTTTCACAACAAAAGCATTTTATATACTCAAGATGTTAATGATAAATTATTATATTGGAGCAAAGGAATAAACTTTAATCATAACTTTAAATATTAAAGTTTAAATTTATCTGAAATCAAAAGATAAGATAGAAAATTTTAACATAAATTATAGCTTCCTATCATTTTCTTAAATAAAAATCTTTAAAATAGTAAAAACCATGACTTCATGCCAGTTGAGAAAAGGATATTGCAAATTTCTCATAAATCAACCAGGAAAAAAAATATACCTCCTTATTAGCATAAATTTTTTTTACCTTTCCATTTATTATTGGAATTTAGAATTTGACAAAATTGATATATTATTATTTTCTAGCTATGACCAATTATTTATCTTGTATTGAAAGATCATAAATCAATTAAAAAATATAAAGTTTCTGAATAAGTTTTTGGCCCACGATATGACTATTTTAATGTGCACATATAGAAATTAATGTGTGTGTATATATATATATATAATATTATTAAATATTTTTTAATTTTCTTATTTCATGTAAATATTTATTAATAATATTTATATTGTTTATTTTAAAATTAAAAAATAATATTTATATTACATATTTAATTTTTATTTGTATTTATAATAGTTATATTTTTTTATTTATACATAATATAGGTATAATTAATCTGCAAGTTCTTATAGTTTCAACCAATTTTTAATTAGGTCTCTATAACTTTATTTTCTCCTTTTATCAAGTCCTTATACTTTCACTTATTTTTTTATCAAGACCTTATACTTTTTTGTCTTTTTATCAGGTCCTTATAGTTTCACATGATTTTTAATTAGGTACATGTACCTTTTTTATTATTTATTCAATAAACTATTATAATATAGTATAAACTATAATATTATTAAGTATAATATCCTTAGATATTATTCTATAAATGCTAATAACCTATAAATAATAAATTATTATGATAATTTTATTTTAACATTTTTTTATGAATTATTTTAATATTCTTAATAATTTTTTTAATTAAACATATATTTATATTAATTATTTTTAATTCCAATTTTTATTTATTAGCATAATTATAAAATTTTAATTATAATAACAAATTTTTCCAAAAAATAGAATAGAATTATAATTAATTAAGAATTAATAACTAATCATATTAATTATTTTGATAATTATATATTTATTAATTTAAATTTATTATTAGTTAATTATATTTTTATATTATTCATTCATTTAATTTTCAATTAAATTCATAAATTAAAATCCAAAAAACTTGCAAGGACTTGATTAAAAATCCCATGGCACAATAAAGACATGATAAAAGAAAAAAACTACAAGGATCTGATTAAAAATAGGTGAAAGTATAAGGACTTGATAAAAGGAAAAAAAAAACTATATAGATCTAATTAAAAATTGGTTGAAACTATAAAGACATGTAAATTAACTTGTCCTATAATATAATATTGAAAAACTCACATATTTTATATGCTAATTTCAATAAAAATAAAAACAGTAGTTTATATAGTTATCTTATTATTCTATGTAAATTAAAATTTCTTTTTTATCCAGATATTGTTTTTAATATTAAATTATTTTCAGTATATATTATTTTAATAACTTATATATACCGTTAACCATGATAAAAAAAGGACAAAGCATGCATGCAAGATATATGTCATGGTTTAAAGAGATGAACTTAATCTAACCACATGCAGAACAATGTTAGAAAGGGCACAGCGCATTTAACATGGTTATAGGAATCATGCTCCTGATATACTGTCATAATATATTCTCAAGTATTAGTATTTACTCCAAAATCAACATTAAGCGTATGTTTGGGTAACCAAAAAAAAAAAAGGCACTTTTGAGCCCTAAAACCATGGTTTGCTAAAAAAAAAAAAAGGATCCAAACACTAGCCTGTTCAGATTTGCTTTTAGATAATAGCATATACGAAAATAGTGATGAAAGTGATTTTAGAGAATAAATTTTGAGCAAAATAGATGTAGTGAAAAAGTGATTTTGATAAGAGTGTTTGGATAGTTTCAAATAGCTTTTATGTGGAAAAAAAGTTGGAAAAAAGTGAAAAAGAAACCATTTCAAGGGCTTAAACCATGATTTTGAATCAGAAAGCACTTTTTTTAAAAAAAATTTCACCTTTTTGGGTACTTTAATTTTAAAGCCATAGTTTGAGCTAAAACCATGGTTTTAAAAGTGAAAACAAACACACACTTGGAAAAATGACAAAAGCACTTTTTTGCTCCCAAACCATGGTTTTGGGCCTCAAAACCATTGTTTGAAAAAGCAAAAATTTCCCCCTTTTTGGGCCTCAAAAGCTAACTCAAAAAGGCCCTAAGTTGCATAAGGTGTTGTTGATCCAGAGCACGTACAATCACATTTATGATCCTAGGGCCTCAAGTCATATACCAGCACACATTTCACAGTGCAAGACATAGTCAATTAAAATAAAAGAGACTAGTTCAACAATCACTACTAGAGGAAAAAAGGTCTTTTAGACTAGTTGAAATTGGCTTTTTAGGCCGGGTGTAGGTCTGGTATTCTATAAACCGGTTTAAGAAGTCTATTGCTATTAAGACCGGTCCTACGACGGATTTTAAAAATTGGTATTTAGACCAGGCTAATAGTCTGGTCTAGAATGTTGCATGTTTAAGACCTATTGTTGGTTTAGGAGGTCTAAAATGGTCAATTTTTAAGACCGGTCAGGGGACAAAGTAGGTTCATTTAATTATACATTTTTGAACCTTTCTCTCTTTTAACCAATCTAAATAAGTTTGTTTTAGACATGTTGTTAACATTACATATGTATTTTTTTATATATCCAGTAGGTATATTATGCCCTGCATTCAATGACATGTTAGTAGAGAGCCAACATAAAGAACCACAATTCTTATATAGTGTTGAACAATATACACAAATCAATAATAAACTATGATGTTAATTTATAAAATAGATATAAAAACTCTTAGAAAGTAAAATCCCACACAAATAAACAATGTACTAATCTCATAATGTATTGATCAGATAGTTGCAAATACAAGTATATAATTTTGGAAACCATATTTAGATGGTTAAATTACAATGAAGGAAGGAAATACATGCAAAACTAACTTTATTTGTTTTAAAGTTGAAGGAAGAGAGATCAATGATGGAGCTGAAAACATCTGAAACAATTCAAAGACAGTAATGTATTTTCTTTCTAAATACAATAGAGAGAATGATACAAAATTTTCAGCAAGACTCTAAGAGATGAAATGAAACACAACTTATCATTTATTGGGAAATAATATAGTCTTATAAAAGAATTTTGCCCAACGCTTACGAACTTGCTCAATATCTTCTATGGGGAAGGGTTCATCAAGAGTAAACATATAAAACATGAAAGGCAAAGAAATTAATACGATGTAACCAGGAAATATATTAAAAGTAATGAACACATCTTAGAAAACACATCACATAATGGTTGCATAGGCTGCTTGTTGGTAGTTGCCTATGGGTATATAAAAGAACGTCCACCACATTATCAAAATAATTGAAATCACAAATGAGTGAATGTATCCAATGCAACAAATATGCATATAATTACTTTTGGCACAATCATTTAGGGTTTGGAGGTTTTTTTTGTGTGGTTTCCTATGGCGATCAATGTGCTACACATATGTCTCACCCAATGCAATAATATTGTACATATGCCTCTCACATAATGTCCACATAAGTTGCATGTTGGCGGTTGCCTGCAGGTCTATAAAAGAACGTACACCATGTAACACCTTATTTTCAAAGCCTTTATATGAGTTTAAAATATGTAATGACTTCAACCGGAGACCAACATTCTTTTGTAAATAGTTGAAGTTCCAACTTCAATATAGGATTCGAACCTGCACCTGAGTGGGTTTTTCAATACTTTTTAAAATATTTTCAAAGTGGTCTCATAATGGTTTGTGATCTTATTATAACCCATCTATTCTTAGTTCCAATTATTAATATTAGAGTGTTTTCTGCCAAAATCCTACGTAGTGTTTGTTATCTAATGGACTCTTGGTGTTAAGTTGCCCGATTCCAATTCTTTTATCCCGATTAAGTACTAATATATGGGGATTACGACTATTGCTTCTACTATTACTACAAGTACTATTCTTACTATGGTTATTCATACAAAATATACAAATTCTCAAAATATGATAACCAATGAAAGCATAAATTTTTTCAGTCTTGTTCTTTACTCATTTGTGACTACTTTCTTTCCCTATGAGCAGCTTGACTTTGCTGTAGGTTAGTTATGGGAAAGGGGTGAGATTCAAAAGAATCCCAGTAGTAACAGATAACATTCATATAAAATGCCTACAGAGAAACATGCCATATCAACCATCACATACCAAAGAATTCGGCATTCATTCAACATTCAGAGTTGTGCTTATGTAGCAAACAATTCTATTCAAGGACTCACCGTCTCTTCCCACAGCACTGGGTGTTCTACTAGGCTAAAGCCCTTCTCATTTGAATGCTTAATCGGCAATTTTGCAGTATTCATATTGGCAATAATATGCATGAAGCAGGATACATAGAATATGAGGGAAAAGTTGTTCTTAGCCTTTCCGGTCTCGTGCTTGTCCTGGTTCTAGTGCTCAGGATAGATATCGAATCCTATAATTAGAATTTACGGATGATGAGTTATTACTTAATCCAATTCTTCCATAATTCAAACACTCAAGCTGATTATCATTAGGGTTAATACACTAAGTTAAAGGAAGAGTCAATATGGTCAAATTATCCCAAAGTGATTAATTTTACCCTTGGAGTTCAAGGTAATTACATTATGCTATTACCTTTTTAATTTCATACTTTTACTAAAAGTTGGCAAAATTTTCAACAAAATTTGAAAATTCATATCTTTATGTAAAAAAGTTCAATTGTAGTTATTATAAAGGCTATGTGACCCATATTAAGTCTAGTTTTAAGGAAAAATATTTCCTTTAGATAATTGGACACACAGCATTCCAAAATTATCATTCATTGGATACTATCACATAAACACACCAATTTTACATGACCAACTTAAAAAATGCATATCTTGTAGTGTACAGATCCAATTTGTAACATCCCAAATTATGATTTTGGGCTAATGTTGATTTTTCAGAATGTAATCGTGGATTAAAATTGAATTAATGAGTATTTGTGACAACATTATCTAATATGTCATAATTGATGGAAAATTTATGGAATGGAAATATTGGCCTTAAGTTGGTGATTAATGGGAAATTAATTACTAACTAAGAGGAAATGAGAGATGTAACTAAATGGCTAATGGAAGGGATTAGATAAGCTAATTGGGTGCTTATTATATGAGAGCCAATGGGAGTAAGACATGTGGCAAGGTTTTGTGTGTGTGTGAAGAGAGAAAAGTCAAATGCATATTTTAATCAATTTCTCTCTCCTCTCTCTCCCATTGTTTCGGCTGACAAAGAGGCATGGGGAGTAGGGTGATCATTTCACTTCTCCTTCTCCAAGTTGACACTCTTCTCTTCTCTCTCCCTCTCTTCGCCAGCCATTGTTGCCACTAGGGAAGGAAGAAAAGCTTGAAAAGGTAAGGGAAAATGATCTCTAATGCTCAAAATTCATTAATTAAAGTTGTCCCTTGAGTAATGAGCTTCATTTTGATGGTTTTAGATTGTCTATTGGTGTTGGTTTGTGATTTCAAGAGATTGAGAAAGTTGGAGAATCAACAAGTTGCTTTGAGAAGGTTGAAGAGGTAAGTGAATCCAACCTATCTATATAAGTTTTGTGCCAAATGGAGTAGTTTTGAATTTCTAGGATTTATTGGCCATTTTCAAAAAAATGATGATCAGTGGACATTTGGCATGTTATTGGTATGGAAATGGTATATTTGGAATGTGTATGGATAGATAGGATTGATTAGGAATGTTGGAAATTTAGTGTTTATTGTTGTCCAAAACCAAAGCATGATAATGGAGTAGGAATTTGGATATTCTAATGGTTTTATTGGATTCCTTGGGTGTTTTTATGAGGGAGTAGCTTTGGTTGAGGTTTTGGGTTCATTGGTAGCTTTTGGTAAAAATTATGGAAAACTGTCATTGTGTCTATGTTTTCTGGGTTCTAATATGGTCACTCGAGTGATTGAGGGCTCACTCGAGTGAGGAATGAACATCACTTAGGTGTGCTTGGGTTCCACTCGAGTGATTCAGTGAAATTCTTCATTTTCCCTTCAATTTCGGTGTTTCACTTCTGCAAAAGAACAAGAGTGTGGCTTTACACTAGTAAGTATTCCGTCTCACTTGAGTGCAAAGGCCAGTACTCAAGTGCTCCTATTCCTTTAAAATTCCATTTGCTCTCGAGTTCTCACTTCCTGGACTTCACTCTCTGGTGGTCGAGTGAGGCATTTGGCTACCACTAGAGTGAGGTCCAGTGTACTCGAGTGTCCCTGTCTCTAAAAAGTTCTTGTGCTCTTGGGTGCTCACTTGCTATCCTTCACTCTCTGGTATATGAGAGATAGTAGTCCCAACCTTAACCTCTTTCTTGTATATTTGATGTTTTAGGACCGAGTTGGATGCCTTTAGTTGACACGTTTTATGAGGTGGGCCCTTTGAGACAAGAAAGAGGTTAAGGTATGGACTACTATCTCTCATATACTATGTGACTATTTATATGATGCGTGTTACTGTATTTTGTGATTTGAACACGTGCTGAAGGCACATTACCTAGCTGTGGTCTAGGACCTAGCTGAGGTACACTAGTCTTGCCTAGCTGTAGTCAATGACTCAGCTGAGGTACATGTAGGGGTTTCAACGGGTTAGTTGGCCCTGAATTTTGTGTACACACACCGATGATATGAGTTTTCATTTTACTTGATACGGTGCATTGCATATTTAATTTTCGCATTTTATATGTTGATTGTATGTTTCTACTGAGATTCCTTGGAATCTCACCCCTTTTTCTAATCCAAATGTCTCAGTGGGTGCCAGTGGCTCGAAAGCCAAGGATGCAGAGAAGGGAAACTGACGGGCACGTTTCCCAAGATGAATACAGTGGTTGTATAGTCTGTATGTGAAATAGCTTTGGAACATACTGTACATATTTGTCATTATTATCGACTTCTGCTATGTTAATGACTGTCTGTAAACAAATACTTATTATCAGTATAACTGTACTTTTCTATTTGCCGATAGAACTTGTTCATTATTGCCCTGCGTATATCAAAATGGAAACGGGTGTTGACATTTTTTTCTTATGGAAATTTTGTTATGACTTTAGTCAAGTTTCACATGCAAGATTGACAATTAAATATTATATTGCAAGATGATATTTTACAAGATCATCTTCTTCTTCAAAAGGCCATGATTCACGTATGACAAGAGGGAAAAGTAAGAGTAAATACATATTGGCTACTAAATATGACATAAGGAGACAATTTGACCAAGTTATAAAAGGATGATGATTTGGTCAACAATTGCAACAAAAGGCAATTAAATATGATAAATGGAAGAAATGCCAAGAGATATTTTATAAAGCTTTAACCTCTTTCAAGCCTCCATATTCGGTCAAATTTTAAAGAGAGGAAGGAAAGAGAAATTTACTTCATACACTTCTTCACTTTTGTCTTTGAAAAGTCAAAAATTGCAACTAGAAAATTTGTGTAACCAATGGCTATGCAAGTTCATGCAATTGGTCAATCTTTCTTCCTCCTTTTGAAGAACATGTTGGTCAATAATAATTCTCCATTTGTGCAGCCCATATCACGTCCAAAAGCAAGAAGAGAAGAGGCAAGAGAAACCTTAATCAAATGACCAAAGTCAACATGGCATAAGCTTGTGTAAAAAGAATTATTTTCCACCACAACTTTTCTTTCTCTTTGGGCCACATTTTCGGTCAGATATTAAGAGGATAAGAGAAGAGAAAAAATGATCATAATTCACTCTCTCACCTCTTCTCAAGGTCGGCCAAGTTCAGAAAGATAAGAGAAAGTGAAGAACAAAGTTGAGGTAAGATCTTCTACATGGATTTTCAACTCCTTAACCTCATCTATGGCTCAAGTGACCTTCATGAAACTTGTTCCTCTCTTCCTTAGCTTCATTTCTATGGTTTTTATTTTTGAAGAAGAGGAGTTTTCAGCCACCTTGCAAGAACAAAAGTTGAGGAATCAAGAAAAGAACACAAGAAGAAGCAAGAGGTGAGTAAGAGCATTATGTTGATGTATATGATGCTTTAATTGGCTGAGTTGTGGTGGGCTATTGTGACAGCCCTAATTTCTTTTTTTAGGGTATATTAGGGATCATGAAGCTTTCATCCTATATATGTGCTTATATGTTGGTTTGGAGGCAAATGAGCTAAGCTTAGTGATTAGATAGTGAAGTGGTTGTTTGTTGTGAAATACCCTAAAATTCTGCCAAAACAGGACATGGGGAATGAGTTGGAATTTGTTCATTTTGATGTTTCCATTGTGTTCTACACGAAAAATTATGTGGGAATAGGTTTGGTTGTTGATTTTGAAGCCATTGGACACATTGGTTGAAAATTGGAAAAACTGTCAAGTGTAACTCTGTTCAGGGCAGTCAGTTTGTAGGGACATTTTGAATGGGCAATTGGTGTCTAAAAATTCTGAAAATTTCCAGTCTTAAATTTCAAATTCCAAGCTTCAAAATTGACATATAATTTGTGTCATTTCGTTTTTTGAGCTGGGAGTTCTAGTTGCCCAAAGTTTGATGTCGAAACTGGACCTAATTCTGGAGCAGTGTGGAATGTTGTGTAATTTTGGAATTGTGTGGTGATTTCTGGTAATGATTCATATTTTTCCTATGAATAGGACTTCAAGAGCTTTCAATAGGCTTTGGGATCACCTCATTTTGAGTTTTCTAGAATTAGTTATGATTTTTCAAAGATGTTGGAAAATTCTGGCAGATTGGTCACCTATGCGAAAATTGAAGATTTTATGGCATAATGTAATATTGTGGAACTTTGAGGTTAGAAATTAGCCTTTTAGGTTAATTGACCACTTTAGCTCCTTAGTTGACTTGATTAAATGACCATAGTGATAATCAACTTAAGTATTATGAGTTATTAAAGAATTGGAATAGGTAATAATTCGTCATCCTTAATTTTGGTTTATAGGATTCGGTAATTTCCCTGCTCGTGATCCACCTGCGCCAAAGCACAATCGGAAAGAACAAGGTAGTGACTTTTTCTTTTGTACCATATATGATGCATTGTATGTGTGTTATATCATTGATTTGTGATGAATTTGTATGCTGCGACATTTGTGGATATTTGTAAGCACAGCCATGCCAACAGTCCCTGAGTCGCTAATAACGGTTCGGGTTAGGACGGTGTGCCTTCCTGGCGGTAAAAGGGGATGAGGATGGGGTGTGATATGTGTGATTATGTGAGAAACCGAAAGGCTATTTGTGAAGGCCGACGGGCCAATTGTGAAAGCCGGATGGCTATATAAGCTATAAGGCTATGTATATGCACTGCCACGCCAACAGTCCCTGAGTCGCTAACAACGGTTCGGGTTAGGACGGTGTGCCTTCCCGGCAGTAAAAGGGGATGAGGGTGGAGTGTGATTCGTTCTGCTGCTGTATGATGATTTGCTTACATGCTATGTGTTTAGGTGTGGTATGAATGATTTGTTACTACTGGAATTCTTTTGAATCTCACTCTTTTCTATGACTAACCTTTCAGACAGGGCAAGTGGCTCCAGGGAAAATCAGATAACCAAGAGCGGATAGGACTTCTTAGAGATATTTAACTTGAAACTGTTGGTTATCTATTTTGAGAACAGGATTATTGTATATATTTGGGGTTGTAAATACTACTTTGGTTATGTAATCCCTATTTTTGGGAAAAATGATACACCCAACATATATATGTAACCCGGGGACTTGCCGGAATTTTAGCTGTGTGCTCTGATATTTATAAATGCGATTAACCTGTGCAGGTAATTATATTCGAAACTGAATGTGAGACCAAATTACTAGTATTTTGAACTGTTTTGTAGATACCCTATCTAGAAGATAGGAAATTGAAAATGTTTTTTTTGTACTTATTGGTCTCTAGTTCACTTTAATTTCATAATCCGGATGTAATTACGGTAAGGGGGTTACATGTCTTGAGTCCTCTTCTTGTACCTTTACTCCAACTATTAAAGATGCTCATTCATTATCACATCATGACTGTAACCCCCTGCCTTTAAACTCATAATTATAATTCGATAATGTATAATTAAATCATATTAGAGACCATCGGATGATTTAAACTCATTTTAAATTTCTGCCTTACAGTGGGGTTTTCACAAAAAATCTTTAAAAATCTTTTTCCCATCCTTGTATCAATTTCAATGTTCGAATATAATTACCTGTGCAGTTAATATACAATCCTTCATATCAGAGTGTATAAGCAAATCCCTGGCAACTCCCGGGTTCTATACATATATAATCTGAGGGTTTATAAGTTTCCACCAGGGGATTACACAACCAAAAATCGAATCAAGAATTCGCATCTCAAAATATATAGTAATCCCAGATTCAAAATGGATAACCAACATCTCCAAATCAAATATATACCCCTAAGGGTCCTAACCGCTCCGGGTTGGCCGCTTCTCTTTTGAGCCACATGCCATATCTAAAATGTTAGTCATAGGAAAGAATGAGATTCAAGAGAATTCCAGTAGTACCAAATCACTCACACAATGCATAAACACAAAGCATGTACATAAATCACAAACAACAGCAGCAGCAGCTGTAACCCCCTCACTGTAATTACACCCGGATTACGAAATTTTAAGTGAAATAGAGACCGATTGGATGAAATCACAATTTATAATCCCACATCCAAGAGATGGGGTATTTCAAGATCTTTTCAAAACATACATATATTCATGGTCTCCCATTCACGTGCGGGTATAATTATCAGAGAAATCAGAGTACATAATAAATATCAAAGCGCGGAAACCAAAATCCCGGCAAACCCCGGGTTACATACATATATAACTTGGGTTCAAAGTTTCCCAACAAGGGGATTACATCACCAAAACATTCATTTACATTAGATGTACAACTTGCAATCCCAAATCCAAAACTATAATAACCAACTACCACTTAGATCTCGGAGTAAGCCTAACTACTCCTGGTTGTCCGCTTCCCTTTCGAACCACTCGCCCTGTCTGGAAAGATTAATCATTTGGGAGGGTGAGATTCTAAAGAATCCCCGTAGTAACAACTATTTCATACCACATGCAATCATATAATATGCAAACACATCATCTCATATCAGCAGCAACACAAACTCACTCCACCCTCATCCCCTTTTACCGCCAGGAAGGCATACGACCTTTACCCGAACCGTTGTTAGCGACTCAGGGACTGTTGGCGTGGCAGTGCATACAAATAGCCACACGGCTCACATATAGCCTTTCGGCTTTCACAATGGCCCGTCGGCCTTCACAAATATCACACCCTAACCTCATCCCCTTTTACCGCCGGGAAGGCATACGACCTTCACCCGAACCGTTATTAGCGACTCAGGGACTATTGGTTTAGCGGTGCTACCACAATATCACATAACGCATATATGACACCCTAACCTCATCCCCTTTTACCGCCGGGAAGGCATACGACCTTCACCCGAACCGTTGTTAGCGACTCAGGGACTATTGGTTTAGCGGTGTTTCCACACAAAGTTTTCACAAAACTTGCAGCATACAAAATCCATTTAATCACAATGATATAGCACACATATCATACATCACATAAGGTATAAAGATAGAGTCACTACCTGTATCTTTCCTGACTGGCTCCGGCACTGTGGCCTCACGAGGGCGACAAATGTCAAATCCTATATCAATTAGGGACAACCAATCAATCTCTTTTCCATGTGTACATTTCAATAATACTCTAAGTTGGTTATCATTTAGGACTCTTTAGGTGACTAAAATAGGCCTAAACATATGCCTAAAGGGTTGGAAGAAACTACCCAAAAGACTCCTTACTCGAAGGCAAAACACTCATTTTTGGTCATCTCACTCGAGCACAAATGCTCTCACTCGAGCACAAGTACGGACATCACTCGAGCACAATAGCGAGTGAGACTGCGAGTGAGCACCCGAGAGCACAAGGAAACCCTCGAGCACTGGCTCACTCGAGCACGCTGACCCTCACTCAAGCACAAGGCCAAATGCCTCACTCGAGCACCCGCGAGAGAAATCCAGGAGGTGAGCACCCGAGAGCACCCAAAGCTCTCCAAGCACGGGATCACTCGAGCACAGCCATATGTGCTCGAGCACACACCTCACACCTGCGAGTGAGAAGGCTCACTCGAGCACCTTACTCGCGAGTGAGAACACGAAAGCACAACTCCCACCTGAAGCACACTCTCACTCGAGCATGACCCCCAGTGCTCGGGTGAAACGGCTATGCCCGCGAGTGACAGAGCTCACTCTTGGCATCAGCCCACGAGTGAAGACCCGAAAGCACACCCTTCACTCTGGACTTACACCCTCACTCGAGCAGACCAAGCTCACTCGAGCAGGTTCCTTGCTCACTCGAGCACAAAGCGATGTGCTCGAGCAGCACTCACAGAAAACCCAGGTGACTCGAAGCACAAAGGGAAAAACTTGCGCATCACTCGAGCACGTTCTTCCTCTGCTCGAGTGATGTGTATCAGAGACCAGAAACGCAGCCAAAAACCAGAAACACCAGATGGTCAAATTCTCCCCCAAAGGTTCCCAAACTCTTCCCAATGCTCATACACTCTAAGCACTAACAAGGGAACACAATGGCAACTCCAAAAACACTCCAAAACCCAACTTGACCACAATCAAACACTAAGGTCTCTAAGATACACATTCTCCAAATCTCCCTTAACACATTTCCAACATTCCAGATTATTTCCAATAATCAAATAACTCATCATTAAACCATTTCCACTATCAAACACCTTAAAATCCACGTTTTCATCATTTGGCCTAATTAGGTGAAATTTTCCAGATTCTTCCAAACTTAGCCAAACATCATAAACAATATACCAAAATACTCTAAATGCCTACCTCTTCTCTTTGCTCAATTCAGAACCTTGATTCCTCAACTTTCAATT
Source organism: Inga leiocalycina (assembly GCA_963242795.1). Lineage (NCBI taxonomy): Eukaryota > Viridiplantae > Streptophyta > Magnoliopsida > Fabales > Fabaceae > Inga > Inga leiocalycina. The sequence goes on from OY725320.1 coordinate 65,323,961, forward strand.
TCGGCCAAAAACCCAATCAACACCATTCAAGGCTCTACAATCATCACAATGTAGCTCTCATTGAGATGAACAATATTAGAGAAAAGGTTTTGAGCAAAAGAGGATCACGACTTACCAAGATTCAAGCTTTTCTTCTTCCTCTTCCCTTGCTTGCTTCAGCGAAATGGAGAGAGAGAGAAGAGATGAGAGAGAGATGGAGCAATGATGATGAAGCTACACACACACTCCCTTGCCCATGCCTCCAACCGAATAGGAGAGAGAAAATGAGGGAAAAGTGATATTTGTCTTCTAGTGCTTCATCCTATGACTCACACCATGCCACATGTCCACATCTTAAGCACTCCATCAAAGAGCTCACACAACCGCAAAACATAGGATCCCGACCCATTATCAATGAATCTCAACCATTAATCTTAAATACCACAAGTGTTTATTCTCAAGATTCTCATTACATTAATTCCAAAAGTGCTTAATCACTCTAATTACAGTGATTATCATATTCATTAGCCCTAATTACAAATCGGGATATTACAGCAGCAACTCAAAGATACATGGCTTTCACCACAAACGACAGCACTTAAGGCTGTATACACAATACGACAGCTCTCACTATAATCACCATCACGATAGCTTACGCTGTAAACGACAGCTTGTGCTGTAATCATAATAATGATAGCTTACGCTGTAAACGACAGCTATCACCAGCTGTAACCACAGCAACATCAAAGATAATCACAAAACAGTGATACAACACACATACAGTGCATTACACATAGTATAAGAGAGAGAGTAACTACCTTACCCTTTCCTTACGTTTCTTGGCACTGCGGGCTCTCGAGGACGGCAAATATCAAATCCTGTAAACCAAGTTAGGAACAACCTGTCAACCTCTTTTTCAAATTCTTAATTCTATAATACTTTAAGTTGGTTATCATTTAAACTCTTTAGGTGACTATTATAGGTCTAAACATATGCCTAAAGGGTTGGGAGAAACTACCCCGAAGATCCTCCTTCTAGGGAGAATTTCTGATTTTGGGCTGGCTCACTCGAGTGAAAGAAGTCTCACTCGAGTGACACCCCCAATTAGACTTGAGCACCAGCGAGTGAAGTACAGAAAATGTTTGCCTGAGAGCAATCCTCAAAATATTCCCCACACATACTCGAGCACAAGAAGCTGTACTCGAGCAATGACCTCAAGTGCACTCGAGCATCAAGAAGTGAGGCCCAATGAGTGACTACCCGAGAGCAACCCAACTCCCAGGCAACAGGTGCACTTGAGCACCAGCCCTAGTGCTCGGGTGACCTCCCAATGCTCGCGAGTGCCCACGCGCACTCTTGACAATCTGCCCACTAGTGATAACCTGAGACGCTCACCCATAGTGCTACATGCACCCACACTCGAGCATGCCCATGCTCACTCGGGTGGGATCATATCTCACTCGTAAGTCAGGAAGTGTGCTCGCGATTTCTACCTGAAGACTTAACTAATATTTCCAGAAGTTCACATTATGCTCGAGTGAGATCCTCCCTCACTTGAGTGATGCCTATCATATGCCAAATCGCAGCGACTGATATGGTTTTCCCAGAATTGACCAATTTGCTACCAATGGTCCTAAAACTTGTTCTAAAACTCATTCTCATTTATTTTAACATAAAGAATCTATTGGTAACCTCAAAACAACCAAATTCCCACTCAAGCAACACATTCCCATCTCTAGACCACAAGATCACCAAAACCACAATTTGCCGAACTTCTTCTTTTCAAATCCAACCCAAAACCATTGACACCTATACACTATTTGGCATATATTTCACTACCAAACACTACTCAATTCATATCTTCTAAAATCACAATAAATCAGGGCAAAAATTCAGAATTTATAAAACCAAACCAATGGCCAAAACAATTATACCAAACTTCATCAAATGTTTACCTCTTCCTTTCCCAAATATGATTTCCTTGATTCCTCAACTTCTCAAACTTCACAATCTCTCAAATACCACTAATGAAAATTCTGAAACCATAGAAGTCAAGCTCTTAACTTCTTGAACAATATCAACGAAGAGTGTTTAGGCACATGAAGTCATTTACCTACATAAATTTCAAACCCTTTCTTTCTCTTTCTTGCCTAGCTCGCCAGAAATGGAGGGAGAATAAGGAGAGAGATGGGACATGATGATGAAACAGTTTCTCCTTGTCCCATACACACACACAGCTGACTTTGAGAGTGGGAGGGAAGAGAAATGAGTTGAATCTTTGACTTCAATCCCATGGTCCATAGTTTGTCACTTGTCATGATCTAGTTCTTTTTATTCTTGGACTCATGTAAACTCATTACACATGATTCTACCCATTTAACCTCTCAACATTTAATCCCAACCATTGGCCTTAATTACCAATGAGTTTCCTCTCTGGTAACTGACCAGTCGGTCGGTAAATTTACCTTTTTGCCCCTGATTATCACAATACTCATTAAACCATTACTAAGCACCTTTACATCACATTGCACAACACATACTTCAAAAGTGCTTAATTATCATTAATTACATCACCTTGAAGTTATTAATCCCTGATTACAATTCAGGATATTACAATGACCCTAGATAGCCAATCACATCATTGGGGATATGATAAAAAGTCATTGGAAGTGTATATTAATGTCCAAGAAGTTAAGGAGGCTAAACAAGTCAACCTTTTTTGGAAAAATATGAAATCCTCAAATTTGGGGTCTTGGCTAAGGACAGGAATCCTTTGGCCATGGCCAAGAGAGGTTAGAACCATTTGGACTACAGCCAAGAAATCCTTTGTTTCTTAGCTCAACTTCCAAAAATCATAACTTAATCTACAAAAGTCCAAATGGATTTGTTCAAAGTTCTATGTGACCCTCTTTAGGTCTAATTTCAGTGAAAAATATCACTGAGCATCAATTATAACCAAAAAAATTTTAAGAAATTCATCAAAGCTAGCCTGCCACAGAATTTCATTCCAGAAGGTCAAATTTTGAAAAATCTTAACTTTCAATCCACTAGTCCAAATGGCTTTTGATACCTATCATATTAAAGGCCAGACTGTTTATTTTAATCTTATAAAATTTCATAGCATTTGGATTAGGTTTGACTAATCAAAAACACATCGGAAGTTCTCAGCCTCTAGAAAACGAATTCGGGCAGATTTGAGCACAACTTCCAAAGTCATGATAAATAATTATAAAACCTCTTTTAACCTCATAATCATGATCGTATGAACATAAAACGTTAAAAGGCTCCCTCTGGCTGAAATTGAGGTTTGAACATTCCAAGAGATCCTCAACAAAATCACAGAATATTTGGTTCAAATCAAAGCATATGCTTACCAGAACTCAGAATTTGACCTTTGGAAGCTAGAAATGCCAAATCAGAGGTGAAATCGGCTCTGGAACTCAGAAATTTCCACTATTCAATCTTTCTCTTTCCTTTTCCATTTTCTTATGTTTTTTTTGTCATTTTCCCTCTATGTTTGGGCAGCTAGATGAAATTTAGAGGAAAGAGGGAGTGTTGGATATTTATCTTCATTTAAACAAAATACCTAGCCCACAATGTGCCAAGTGTCAAGAGCTTATGGTTCCTTCAAAAAGTAAGTAACCAATTGTTACCATAATTGGTTTGGTTAACCATTTAGTCTCCATACTTCAGCCAACATTTATTCTAATTAAAGGAAAAAATAAATGGCTGCTTGCTTTTTGATCAAATGACCATTTTGCCCTTACATTTATTTCTATTTTCTTACTGGAAAACTGGGCAGAATTTTCATTGAACATTGAAAATTTATAACTATTTGTAAAAACGTCCAATTGGTATGGTTCTAAAGGCTATATGGCCCTTATTAAATATATTTTTAAGAAAAAATATAGCCTTTACACAAATAAAAGTTCACAATTCTCAAAATTATTGGTTTTGGACGTTGCCATTGAAAATCGCTAGGCTAACTTCAAAAATACATAGTGTGTTGTTGCTGCTGCTGCTGTTGATGGTTGCTTACATGCTATGTATTTATATATTGTATGAGTGATTTGTTACTACTAGGATTCTTTTAAATCTTATTCTTTTCATCATTAAACCTACAGACAAGGCAGGTGGTTCCATAGGGAAGCAGACAACCAAGAGTGGTTAGGACTCCTTGAAGATAATTGATTTTGGTTGTTGGTTATCCATTTTGATTTGGGATGTAAATACTATTTTGTATATAGGTGTGTAATCCCCTATATGGGAAACTGTAAACCCTTAGTGAATAAATGAAACCTGAGGGTTGCTGGGATTTTTGTTATACGCTCTGATATATATAAATGCGATTTAACTGCACAAGGTAATTATATTAGAATTTGAAGTGGAGACCAGGATAGGGAAAGGATTTTTGAAAATGTTTGTGAAAAATCTACCGTGAGAAGGGATTGAAATGAGTTTTAGATATCCGTTGGCCTCTCATCCATTTTAATTACACATTTTTGAATCATAATTACGGTTATCAAGGTAGGGGGTTACATTTTTGGTATCAGAGCCATAGTTCCTAGCAAGGGTAGAGTTTGCTAGGATAGCTCCCTTAGTTTGTCATAGTAATAGAAAATGATTGATGAATGATTGTTGTATATACACATGTATGTTTTGTTAATGTGGATATTTATATAAGATTTGTGAACATATGTGTATACATTATATGTGATATTGATAGGGTGAGTTATTTGTAAAATGAAGAAAACAAAAGGCCATCCCAAAGTACAGCAGGTAGACCCTGAGGTGGAGGTGGTCAATGACAATCCATCAGACCCTATACAGAAACTGATGGGTTTGATTAAGGATAAGAGAGACATGATTGTTGAGTTGAGATAGGAGCTCAGAGAAGAGAAAGCTAAACATAATGAGGACTGGAGTCAGTCCACACAAGAGGAGACCCAGGAGGGGACTCACAGGGAAGAAACTATGGAAGGGTCGGCATAACCACTAGAGTCACCTCCTCATACTGGACCAAACCAAGAATCACATGGGATACTGGTTAGAGAGGAAAGGGACCTTTAGTATTGGTCTCAAAATTTTGCAAACACCTGCCTCCAGTATTCAGTGGGAGATTTGATCCCCAAGCGGCTGAAGACTAGTTAAATAGGATGGAGAAGATTTTTGAGGTCCTTGAGTGCCCGTCAGAGGTAAAGGCATGCCTGGCAATATACAAATAGAAGGGGATGCGGATTTTTGGTGGTGGAATATCGCCCTAACACAGCAGAGTAGAAATGTGCCATTGACCTGAGAAATATTCTAGCAAAAATTTAATGAAAAATATTTTCCCAAGTCAGTGTGGCTCAAGAAGGAAACTGAATTCCTGTCTATCAAACAAGGGGACATGGAGACCTTTGATAATTATCTGTCCTGTTTCATCCGGTTGTCCCAGTATTCTTCCTATCTTCGAAAGATGGATGATAAAGAATGAAGTTTAGATATGCTTATCCGTGGTCTAAGGCAAGAATTGAGAAAGCGATTAGCCTCCCATCTATTTACTGAGTTTAACAAAGCGGTGAAAGAATGTTGAATCACAGAAAATAATTTGAGAGATTTGTATCCGGCCAAGGGTAGTGGTAGTCGTAATGAGCCTAGCAGGGCAAACACTTTACAAAAGTGAAAGGTATAGGTGTAACACCCCAAATTTTGATTAAGGGCTAATGATAATTATTGAGAATATTTTGTGAATTAAAGTTTGAATTATTATAGGTTATGTGGCAATTTAAGTTAATATGCCATAATTGGTGGAAGAATTGAAAGAATGGAAAATTATTGGTCAATTAGTTAGTGATTAATGAATAAATTAATTACAAACTAAGAAGAAATAAGGAGTGTGATTAAATGGCTAATGGAATTGGTTAGTGTAACTAAGTGCAGGATTAATTATGAGGAGATTGTATGTGAGAGTGACACATGGCAAGCCTACATGGTGGTGGAGTGTTTAAAGAAGCCAACATGTTAAGTTATCATTTCTTTCTCTCTCCCTTTTTCCTTTAAATCGGCTGAGCATGTATGGAGGGATAGGAGTAGTTGTTTCTTCATCATTTCACCTTCTTCTTCAAGCTTCCCTATCTCTTTTCTCTCTAATTCATCCTCCATTTCTGTAGAAAAACAAGAGGAAGCTCCAAGGTAAGTTCTTACCATTTTGATCCTCTTAATGACCTCTAATGGAAAAACTCTCTTCTAAAATGTTGTTCCTTGTGTTGAGAGCTTCAATTTCATGGTTTTAGATTTGTCATTTGGTGGTGTTTGAGCTCTCAAGGAATTTTGGAGTTTGGTGAATCAGGAAACTCCTTTGGAAAAGTTGTAGAGGTGAGTAAGACAAATCTTTCCATATGGGTTTTGTAGCCATTGGTTGAGTTTATATTTTTTTTTGGAAATTTTGCCTAATTTTCGAAAATTAGGATCTTGTGGTGTTTGAGTTGTTGTTGTCATGGATATGGTGTTTTGAGATGTATCTTGGATAGATAGAAGTTGATTGAAAACTTAGGTTGAAAAGTTGCAAGTTTGGTTAGTGCAAAACTCTGTGCTGGCAGTGGTCTTGCATGGACATTTTAAAATAGTAAATGGTGTTGGATGTAACCCCCTGCCTTTAACCACATAATTATAATTCGAAATCACATAATTAAATTGGTTTAGAGACCGTCGGATAGCTTAAACTCATTTCAAGTTCCTACACTATAGTAGGGTTTTCACCAAAAACTTTCAAAAACTCTTCTCTATCCTGGTCTCAATTTCAAAATTTGAATATAATTACCTGTGCAGTTAATTTACATTCACACACATCAAAGTGTATAACCAAATCCCCAACAACTCCCGGGTTCTATACATATATAATCTGAGGGTTTAAAAGTCTCCACTAGGGGATTACATAACCAAAATCAGCAGTAATATTTACATCTCTAAAAATAAACAGTAATCCCAGGTCCAAAATAGTTAACCAACAGCCTAACAACACACTCTACAAGATCCTAGTCGCTCCTGGTGGTTCGCTTCTCCTTGGAGCCACTTGCCCTGTCTGAAATATTAGTCAATGGAAAGAATGAGATTCAAAAGAATCTCTGTAGTAACAAACCACTCATACAGTGTATAAACACATAGCATATATGATCATGTTAAGCAGCATCGCAATGTATCATGGCTTTCGCCACAAACAACAGCACTCATGGCTGTAAACTCTAAGCGTAAGCTTTCGCTGCGATCTCAATGTATTCACAAAGTATTCACTAGGCGTCAGCTTTCGCTGTGATCTCAAATCATCATAATGTCACAATGTCACAATGTATTCTCAATGCAAGACAAACATACATACAATGTTTCACACAAAGTATAAGAGAGGAGTCACTACCTGGTTCTTTCCGAACGTGCTCTGGCACGGGTCGTTCACGAACAAGGCAAACATCGAATCCTACAATTCCAAATGCACCATTTAGACACTTCTATAGTGTTTCTTGAGGTTATATGAGTCTATAATGAAAATTTACAAAAATGCCCCCGGGGACCTGGCCCGGGCCTGCCGTACCCGGTCCGGTTGCACTTTTCCCAAAATTCTAATCTGGGCTATCCTAACATATTTCCGTGCAAGGAATCCATTTCCGGACTCGGAATTATCAAATTCAATGTAAAATTACAAATTTACCCTTGGCAACCCCACTTTAAGGGTTTTAGGGGCGTTTTCGTAATTATGCTTTTTCGGCCTTTTCCGAAAAAGTGACCAACTGTAACCCCACCTAATTTTCGCCCCTGAACTCAATGGAACCATCAAATCATTGAAAATCCAACTCTAAGATCCATTTCTAGGGCTGACCGAAATTTATGAGTTCTCCGGGGAAAATTGGGGTTTTACGATTTCAGCTCCGTAAACGAGTTCCTTTCTACTCCTAACCACTTTATTAACCATTACATTAGGTTACAACTAACATTAAGACCCAATTTGGGCAGCATAACCCCTAGGCCACATCATTTCCAAACTTTAAAACCAATGGCAATCCGGCGAAATTTCACCGATTAAATTGCCCACAGTAGCCAGAATAAGCAATATACGAAAGTTCGGAAGTTACTTCAAGCTCCTTCTAGCTTTTCTCAAGAGTGGCTGAAAACCCTAGCCCCTTGAACACCAAATTTTCTTCTCAAACACCTTAAATAACATAGAAGAGAAGCTTAGGAACAAGGTTATACGCGTTAGGAGCTAGATCGTAGGAGAAATCGGCTTACCTTGCGAGATTTCTCCTCTTTCTCTCTCTAAGAGCTCTCAACTTTCTCTCACTAGTTTCAGCTGGTTCATCACGACAGGAAATGAAAGCTGAAGAAGATGAGAATATATTTAATTCCATGCTGATGTCATCTTTTATTGAGATGATGTCATAATTCCCATTTTCGGATTTTCTGGCAGATTTTCTGCCCAAACTTTGAAAAATCATAACTAATTCTAGAAAAATCGAAATGAGGTGATCTCAAATCCAAATAAAAGGTATTTAAGTCCTCTTCATAGGAAAAATATGGACCATTATTAGAAATCACCACACAAATACAAAATTACACAAGACTCAACACAGCTCCAAAATAGAGTCCAGTTTTGATCCCAAACTTTGGACAGACATATCTCCAAGTTCCCAAAACGAAATGGTACAAATTATATGTCCATTTTGAAGCTTGGGATGTGAAATTTAAGACTGGAAAGTTTCATAATTTTTAGACACCACTTTCCTATTTAAAATGTCCACACAAATCGGCTGCCCTGTACAGAGAATCAATGGATAGAGTTTTCAACTTTTGCACAGTTGTTCCCAATGGTTCCTGTAACCCCCTGCCTTAATTAACGTAATTATAATTCGATAAAATGTAATAAAAGGGATTTGAGACCGCCGGATAGTTCAAAACTTGTTAAATTACCCACTCAATAGTAGGAACTTATAAAACTTTCCAAAACTTCTTTTTTATCCCAGTCTCGATTTCGATTATCGAATATAATCACCTGTGCAGTTAACTTACATTCACATATATCAGAGTTTATAACTTTAACCCCGGCAACCCCCGGGTTCACTTACATATACATAGAGTTTCAAAACTTGATTAGGGGATTACAAAACCAAGTATCTCAAAACTATCTACATCTCAAAATGTTATACAGTAATCCCTATCCAAAATGAATGGCCAACAAAATCCGTACTAATGTCCCTAGTAAACTCTAACCGCTCCGGGTTGCTCGTTTCTCCTTAGAGCCACTCACCCTGTCTGAAAGGTTAGTCAAAGGAAAGAATGAGATTCAAGAGAATCCCAGTAGTAACTAAACATTTATACCACATATAAACACACGGCATGTAAACAAATCATCATATAGCAGCTAAATCACACTCCACCCTCATCCCCTTTCTCCGCTGGGTAGGCACACCATCCTAACCCGAACCGTTGTTAGCTACTCAGGGACTATTGGCGTGGCAGTGCATAAACATAGCCTTACAGCTCATATAGCTATCCGGCTACACAAATGGCCCGTCGGCCCCACAAATAGCCCTTCGGCTCACAATCACATAGTCACACCTCATCCTCATCCCCTTTCTCCGCCGGGAAGGCTCACAACCCTTACCCGAACCGTTGCTAGCTACTCAGGGACTATTGGACTGACGGTGTTTACACATATCCATATAAATCGCAACATACGAACTTATCACAAATCAATGATAATAAGCACATACAATGCATCACATATGGTATGAAAGAAAAGTCACTACCTGACCCTTTCCTGACGGTCGCTGGCACAGTGGGCTCACGAGGATAGCAGATGTCAAATCCTATAATCAAAATAGGGACATTTGGTTAATTTCCTTTTCCAAGTTCTTAATTCAATAACACTCTAAGTTGGTGTTCATTTGGACTCTTTAGATGGCCATTAAATGCCTAAACATATGCCTAAAGGGTTGGGATAACTATCCCCAAAGATCCCTCTTTAGAAAGCTAAACACTGATTTTTGGACCTTTCACTCGAGCACAGAAGGCCGTGCTTGAGCATGACCCCCCATTTTCACTCGAGCACATGCGAGTGAGACGCAGGAAGTGCTTGCCCGAGAGCAACTCCCGCGACAATCCTACACTCTCACTCGAGCACAAGAGGCTGTGCTCGAGCAGAGACCTCAAAAGCACTCGAGCACCACGGAAGTAAGACCCTGCGAGTGACAACCCGAGAGTGATCCCTTCCTCCCAGTCACAAGTGCACTCGAGCACAACCCTAGTGCTCGAGTGACCTCTTCATACTCGCGAGTGTTCCCGCTCACCTCCAACAATCCTCCCACGAGTGATAGCCCGAGACACTCACCCCCAGTGATTCATGCACCCTCACTCGAGCACACACATGCTCACTCGAGCATATTCATCTTGTGCTCGAGTGGGACTCCTTCTCACTCGAGTGACGCGTATCAGAAGCCCAAAAACGCAGCAACTGATATGGTTTCTCCCAGTGACCCAACTTGATTCCAATAGGTTCTAAACTTGCACCAAAGTTCATTCTCACCTAAAACTCCATAAGAAACCTATTGGTAACCTCAAAATATCCAAATTCAACTCCATCAACACCTTTCCACTCTAGATCATAAAACCACTCAAAATCTCATTCTAACAAATCTCCCTTATTCAACTTCCAATCAGTTTCTAATCACTCCCAAATGTCAAAACTGACCAAATGAACAGTGACACACTAATCAAAGCCTACCCTTCACTTAACATCATAATTAAGTAAAATTCCCAGAATTCTCATTGATTTGACAAACATCTTAACATATATACCAACATGCATCACAAACCTACCTTTTCAACTTGCTGGAATCAACACCTTGATTCCACCAACTTTCAGATTTATCAACAATCAAACACCACCAAAGGAAATTCTGAAATCATAGAAATCAAACTCTCAACCACTTGGTCAACATTAATGAAGGGTAGCTAAGCATATAAGATCATTTACCTTAACAAAATTCAAACCCTTACTTTCTCTTTCTTGCTTGGTTCGCCGGAAATGGAGAGGATGGAGAGAGAAATGAGTTGGTGAAAAGTGATGATCACTTACTTCCTTCTTCCCATGCAAAACCGACTAGGAGGAGAGAGGGAAAATATTTGACTTGTTGCTTCCCATCCAATGGCTCTCATTTAACCACATGGCATCATCTCCTTCTTCACTTTTACATGAGTTCATATACTCCCATCCACACTTGATTCCACTTCTAGTTCTTTAGATCCTAACCATTGATCTTGATTACTAAGGAGTTTCCTCTCCAGCAACAAACCGATCGAACGGTAAATTTACTATTTTGCCCCTGATTATCCCTTTACACATTAAACCATCCCTAATGATCTTTATATCATATCACACACAACATCCACTTCAAATATGCTTAATTAACATTAATTACATCATTTGAAGTTATTATCCCTTGATTACAATCCAGGATATTACAGTTCCAATTTCACAATAAACACTCTCCCCACACGAATTTTCACAAGGAAGCCATTGGAATCATTAAAATATCCAAATTCTCATCACACATTCTCCAAAAGTGTTTATTCAACAATAATTACATCTACTTTTGAAATCATTAGCCTTTGATCACTTTTTGGGATATTACATTGGAAAATTCTGAAAATTTCCAATCTTAAAGTTCACATGCCAAGCTTCAAAATGGACATATAAGTTATGTCATTTCGATTTGTGAGCTAGGAGTTATGACTGTCCAAAGTTTGATGTTAAATCTGGGATCAATTCTAGAGTAGTATGGACATTTCTTGAATTCTGTATTTGTGTGGTGATTTCTGGTAATGGCCTATATTTTTCAAGTAAAGAGGACTTAAATAGCTTTCAATGGGCTTTGGGATCACCTCATTTCGATTTTTCTAAAATTAGTTACAAGTTTTGGAAACTAAAACACAAAGCTCCATTTTTCTATTTTTCTTCATATTTTTGGCCAGATCAAAACAGGCACTAGGAGTTGGATTTTCATGAAATAAATTGTTCCATTGGACTCAATAGGTAATAATAGGTGGGGTTACAGTTGGGCACTTTTTCGGTAGAGGCCGAAAAAGCATAATTACGAAAACACCACTTAAATCCCTAAATAGGGGCTATCAAGGGTATTTTCATAATTTGACAGTGAATTTGGTGATTTCGAGCCCTGAAATGGATTCCTTGTGCAAAAATAAGTCAAAATAGCCTTGGTCAAAATTTTAGGAAAACGTGCCACCGGGCTGGGTACGGCGGGCTAGGTTTTGGTAAATTTTCACCATTGGCTAATATAACCATAAAAACACTATGGAAGAGTCTAAAGTGATACTTCGATAGGTTATGACCTATTTCTTATACATTTAATATTTTAGGACGGAGTCGGAAGCCAGAAGCGGCATGTTTTATGAGGCACATTGAAAAGGGTGGTCTTTGAGATAGTACTTCCCAACCCTTTAGGCATTTGTTTGGTCTTCTAGTAGTCACCTAAGGGACTTTAATGATAACCAAAACTAAATATTTTGAATTCATTTGAGTATTGGATTAAGTGATAACGCGTTGTCCTTAATTATGACTATAAGATTTGATATTTGCCCAGAATGTAGAAGGCCTACACTTGATTAAGGACGGAAAGAACAAGGTAGTGACACTTTATCCTATATCATATATAATGTATTGCTTGTTGTATTAATCTTTGAATGAGGGGACGTGGCGTGAGCCTGGCCTTGAATATTGTTTATGGGATGTGGCGGTTAGCCCGGCCTTGAATATTGTTATGCTGCATTGTGATATATGCTTACTTGCTTTGTTTAATTATACATCATATACGTGAATGATGTGAAGGGCAATTTGGGTTTCCTTTCAATAGCCAAAGATGAGAAATATCTAAAGAAGGGTTGCCAGGGCTATATGTAGGGGTGGAAACAGGCCAGGCGGCTTGTCAGGGGCATTGGCCTGACCTGTAATAGGCCTGTTCAGGCCTGGCCTGTCAGGCTAAAAGGCCAGGCCAAGGCCGAATCTTAAGCCTGTTTTGTTTAACAGGCTAGGCCAAGGCTTATTGATAGGCCTGTTAGGCCTGTCAGGCCGGCCTGGGCCTGTTAACATATTTTAAAAAAAGGGAAAAAGATTGGGTGAATGGTGATACTAATTACATGCAAGTCTTCGAAATTTTTTTCTCACTTCGTCATCTTCAAATCTTCTTCATTTCTTCTGAAAGCCCTAACCCTATTATTCTTCAATCTTCATCTTTATTCTCGAATCTCGCCTCGCCTCACAATCATTCACTCATTCCTCCCCCTCAAATCTCAATCCTCAGCTCCACTTTCCAGAATCACAGATCTCGTCTCTGGCATCGCAGATCTCCTCTTTCCATCATTGTAGCTCGAACAGCGGCACAGGCGCACGACCATTTCTAGTTCGTTCTGGCACAGATCACTCATTCTGTTTCTGGTTTATTGTCCTAATTTTCGTCACTGTCCTGTTGGCTGTTCTGGTTTTCCTGGTTCTTCATTTTCGAATTCTAGTTCTGGTTTATTTTCATATTCTTCACTGTTCTGGTTGGCTTTCTGGTTTAGTTTTTGATTTTCTGTTTCTGGTTCAGTTTCTGATTTTCTGTTTCTGGTTAATTGTCATGATTTTCATCATTGTCCTGTTCTTGTTTAATTTCTGTTTCTGGTTCATAATTTTTGGTCAGGAGGAAGGTCTTAAAGAAAGGTTTATTCTGTTTCTGGTTCATAATTATCCTGTTCATGATTTTCTATTTCTGGTTCATTGTTTCTGTTCTTGTTTAATTTCTGTTTCTGGTTCATTCTGTTTCTAGTTCATGATTGTTTGTATATATGTTTGGGTATGTTTCATGATTCTGTTTCTGGGTACGTTTATGGTTCATGAGTGAGAGATTTTAAATTAAACATGCTTCACATCAAGAATTAATTGCTTCTAATCACTCTACTATTGTTTTACACGTCCATTTTCAATCCAGCAATGAATACTCAAAGGGACAAATAATAAATAGGAAAAGATTATATTGAAAGTCAAACATGGCCCACGTCAAGTATATGTTGAGCTTCTTGCTACCAAAGTGTGAACTTATTTAATTGAACTTTTGAAAAACTCAGGTGTATTTATGAGTACTCAAATAAAATCCCTCTTTCTTTTCTAGCAGTAACGTAGTGCAGTGCTGGAGGTAGAGTTATTGATGAAATATGAGTACTCAAATATTGTTCAAATATGGTTTGCTTAACTGATATTGATCTTGCAATTGTTACTGATTTTGCAGACAGTGAGGGGTAAGTGTTTTGAGAAGTGCATCACAAAACCAGGGTCGAGCTTAAGTGGAGGCAAAAGCAGTTGCATCTCTAGATGTGTGGAACGATATATTGAGGCCACTGACATCATTAGCAAAGCCTTATTTTCTGCATCTTGATAAAACTCTCATATGATTCAAAAAAATGAGAGTTTTCTGAGCTTGTGGTTTATAATGTTATCTCATTATAAATGTCTAATCCTTTTCATGATTTATCCCTTCACATTCCAGTTATTTGGTTAGATTGAAATTCTTGTGAGATTGTGGTAACAAGAATGTTAGTTTTTCTTTGATGTTGCAATGACCTTGTTTAAACGTTCCTTGATTTTATGATAGACTTTAATTCTCTTGTGTTTTGATGTATTTTGAATCATTGATAGTATTTTATGTAAATTTCGGCCTGTTTTTTGCCTGTTTAAGGAGGCCTGTTTTCAGCCTGTGGCCTGTTGGCTTGTTTTATAGTGTGGCATGTAGATCTATTGGTTTGCTTAAAAAATTTCAAAAATCAAGCCTCCTTAATAGGCTTCAGGCCAGGCCAGGCCCAGGCCTAAAATTTGGCCTCCAACAGGCCACAGGCCAGGCTCAGGCCAGTTTATGCCTTAACAGGCCAGGCCTGTTAAGGCAAAAGGCTGGCCTGGCCTGGCCTGTTTTCAGCCCTAGGTATATGGTGTTCTCTTTCGTTGAAGGAGAGACTGGGGAAACTTTGAGTAGTATACTTGTAGTAAATGAATTCCCTGAGGTATTTCCGGAAGATTTTAGCAGATTGCCTCGAGAGATTGTGAAACTCCATGGCGTACTGAAGAATATCATTTCCGACCGAGATCCTCGATTCACTTTAAGATTATGGAGGACTTTACATGTGGCCTTAGGTACTCAGTTGAGATTTAGTAGGACCTATCATCCTTAGACAGATGGACAGTCAGAGAGGATGATTCAGACACTAGAGGATATGTTGTGAGCATGTGTCCTCGACTTTAAAGGGAGTTGGGATTGCTTCCTTCCACTTGCTGAGTTCGCCTACAATAATAGTTATCATGTTAGCATTCAGATGGCGCCTTTTGAAGCATTGTATGGGAGGAAGTGCTAGTCACCCCTGTGTTGGAACGAGTTACATGAGAGAAAACTGTATAGGCCAGATCTTGTTGATCAAACCTCAGCCTAGATTCAAATTATTTGTAAGAGGCTCCTTGCAGCGCAGAGTTGACAAAAAAGCTATGCTGACAAGAGGAGAAGACCTCTAGAGTTTGAGGTTGGTAACCATGTAATTTTGAGAGTATCTCTAGTCACCGACATCAGGAGAGCTATCAAACGAAAGAAACTGAGCCCAAGGTGTATAGGTCCTTTTGAGATTCTAGCGAGAATCAGGCCTATTGCATATCGAGTAGCCCTACCCCTAAACTTGAGCAGACTCCATAATGTGTTTCATGTTTCCCAACTGAAGAAGTACCAGCTTGATCCATCTCACATCATTGAGTATGAAGATGTTGAGGTGTAAGATAACTTCACGTATGTGGTAGAGCCAGAACAGATCATTGATCGAGAAGAATGACAGCTCAGACATCAAAGCATTTCATATATGAAGGTGATCAGGAAGGGAATGACTCAGAGAAAAGCAACTTGGGAAGTGAAAGTTGATATGAGGAGGCATTATCCAGAGTTTATGGCACAAGTTGTGTAACAAATTTTGAGGATGAAATTTATTTTACGAGGGGAGAATTGTAATGACTCAAAAATGGGATTAAGGGCTAATGACTTCAAAAGTGGTTGTAATTATTATAATTAAGCACTTTTAAAGAATATGATATGAATTTCAATCTGAATGTGTTTCTATCATTGCCTAAACCCTGTAATTAGGCTTAATTATGTGATAAAGCTTGAAATGAATCCGAAGAGTAGGGAGGGCGCATGGTTGAGTGATATAAAGGATATAAATGTGTTTGGTGGTGATTCAGTAAGAATTGCCATAATCAGGGTCGGTAAAAAGAAAAGTTACCGACCAATTGGTCAGTTACCGAAGAGAAAATTCATAGATAACTTGAGATCAATGGTTAGGATTAATTTCTCAAGAGAGTGGAATTGTTTATGTGTGAGTTCATGTGAGTCTTGGAAGATGTGGTAAGAGCATGACACTTGGCACAATATGAACCATGGGATCCAAGTCAAAGTTTTAACTTATTTCCTTCTCTCTTCTTTTCATGGGTCGGTTTACATAGGCTAAAGAGGGAAGAGAAAAATTGAACATATCATCATCATCAACATCTCATACTCTCTCTCACTTGCCTCCATTGTCGTCCAAGGTGCTAGAGGAAAGAGAAAGAAGAAAGCCTAAAGTTAGTGCTCAAATTGACCTTGAATGCTCAAACTATATCTTCTAATGTTGTTCATGGTGTTGAGGGCTTCATGGCTATGGTTTTAGATTTTTGAAAGGTGGTGTTTGAACACTTGAGAAAAATTGAAAGTTGGAGAATCAAGGAACTCACTTTGAGAAGAGAAGTGGTGAGTATTTGATATATTTTGGCATATTTATTTTAATCATTGGATAGGTTTTGGAATTTCTGGATTTTGGCCCTATTTTTCGTGTCATTAGGGTATTGTGGATTAAATGGTGTATTGTGGTAGAAATGGTGTTAAGTTGTGTCTTTGTGCTATTTGAATTGGTTTAGAATTTTGGAATGGAAAGGTTTGCAATGTTAGGTTTTGAATTGAGTTATTGTGTTGGCATGTTGTTATTGTAGTGTAACATGTCTAGGTGGATTGAATTTGGTTGTTTTGGTGTTTTCAATGGATTCCTTGTGAAATTCTGTGTGGAAATGGTGTTTGGTTGGAGTTTGGGAACTATTGGAAGCCAATGTGTGAAATCTAGAAAATAAGGAATTTTGCTAAGTCTAAAATGCAATGCAGGGATCCAAATTTGCATGATTTTTTGACATAGTAAATGGTGTCTAAATGATGTGAAACTTTCCAGATTTGAAGTTCACATTGCAAGCCTTCCATGCAAATAAATTTTGTCATTCTGAGTTTTGTGCACAAAGATATGGACATTTGAAAGTCAACCAGGAGTCAAGTCATTGTTGGCCACGACCCAAAGTGATGGCCGCGACCCAAAACCTTCTGGCCATCTTCTGGCCAAGGCCCAAATCTTTCTGACCTACTTTTGGCCGCGACCCAAAAGTTTCTGACTATCTATTGGTCACGGCCCAAGAGGGGGCTGGCCGCTGCCAACCATGCGAAATTGGCATTTTGAGTTTCTGAAAGATGGTCTTTGGGTAAGTTTCTCCCAACCCTTTAGGCATGAGTCTAGGCATTTAGAAGCCACCTAAAAAGTCCAAATGATAATCAAATTTAAGTGTTATGAAAGTAAGAATTTTGGAGTAGAGAATTAATCCACCGTTCTTGATTTTGGTTTATAGGGTTCAACATTTGCCCTGATCGTGAACGACCCATACTAGAGCACATTCGGAAAGAAACAGGTAGTGACTCTTCTCTTATGCTTGTGTAAATGTATTGTATGTATGTGTATCATTGTTTTGTGATGATTTTTGATGATGCTGCCTATACAGCTGGTGGTAGCTGTCGTTATCCAGCACAAGCTGACGTTGTACATCGCAAGCTATCGTTATCCAGCGTAAGTTGGCGTTATACAGCGTAATCTGTCGTGATTATGTATACAGCTGTGAGTGCAGTCATTTGTGGTGAAAGCCATGTATCATTGGGTTGTTGTTGTTGCTGCTGTTGGTTGCTTACATGCTATGTGTTTATATATTGCATGAGTGATTTGTTACTACTGGGATTCTTTTGAATCTCATTCTTTCCATTGTTAAACCTACAGACAGGGCAAGTGGTTCCACAGGGAAGCGGACAACCAAGAGAGGTTATGTAACACCCCAATTTTCAATTAAGGGCTAATGATAATTATTGAGGATAATTATCGAATTAAAGTGGAATTATTATGTGTTTTGTGGCAATATTAATTAATATGCCATGATTAGTGAAAATTGAAAGAATGAAATTGTTGGGAAATTAGTTAGTGATTAATAGAGAAATTAATTACTAGCTAAAAGGAGAAATGAGATGTGTGATTAAATGGCTAATGGAAGGATTATAATGGCTAAGTGGTTGCTTTATAAGAGCCAATGGGAATGTGACAAGTAGCAAGCTCACATGTAAGAGGGATGGGGGTAGCTTGCTTCATCATCATCACTCTCATCTCATCATTTCTCATCTCTCTTCTCTCTCTCATTTTCTCTCTCTTCCTTTCTCTCATTTTTGGCACCTATGAGGGCTCAGGAGAGAGAAAGAAAAGCTAGAATTTAAGGTGAGCTAATGGCTTCCATTGCTCAAACTCTCTTCTCTAATGTTAATCCTTGAGTTGAGAGCTTTAATTTGATGGTTGTAGTTTCTCCATTGGTGGTGATTTGAGGAGCCACGAAAATCTGGTAGTTGGAGAATCAAGAAGTGTCTTTGGAAAAGTTGAAGAGGTAAAGGAGACCAATCCTTCTATCTATGTTCCATGCCAAATGTTTAGATTGGAATTTCTGGAAATTGTTGCCCTATTTTTGAAAATATGGGTCATTGGTAGTTTGGCATGTTATTGGTATAGAAATGGGTATTTGGTATGAGTTTTGGATAGATAGATAGATTTGGGATTGGAATGATTAAGTTTTGTAAGTTTGGAATTTTGATGTTTATGTTGCCTTAAACCAAAGCATGATAATGGAATAGAAATTTGGGAGTTTTGATGGTTTTATTGGATCCTTTGGGTGTTTTTATGTGACAATAGCTTTGGTAGAAGTTTTGGGTCCAGTTAGATCAATTGGGCAAGTGTTAGGAAATGTGGTCAGTTTAGCTGTGTTTTCTAGTTTCTGATAAGGTCACTCGAGTGATCTGGGGTTCACTCGAGTATAGGATGAATATCACTCGGGTGAGGTTGAGTATCACTCGAGTGCTGTGTGTATATTCTGTTTCCTTCAGCTTTCTGTTGCACTTCCGTGATTAAAATCCAAAAGTGTGCCTTGACACTAGCGGGTGTCAAGCCATCACTCGAGTGCTCTTGCCTCTGCTCGAGTGATGTTCCCTTCTGAAAGTTTCTTGTGCTCTCTGGTGAGCACTTCCTGGACCTCACTTTGGGGGACTCGGGTGAGCATTAGGCTTCCACTCGAGTGATAGTGGTTGTACTCGAGTGTATCGAGTAACCTTGGGTTCTGTTGTTCCTTTGTGCTCTCAGGTATTCACTCGCTGTTGTTCACTCTCTAGTACCCGAGTGTAGACTGTACCATCACTCGAGTATCCGTACAATATCACTCGAGTGAGGCCATCTTCACTCGAGTGTCTCAGTAAAAAATATCAGTTTTAAGTTTGCAAAAGGGGATCTTTGGGGATAGTGTTCCATCCCTTTAGAGTAATTGATAGAGACACTCATGAGTACTAAAAGAGAAATAATGATAACCAACATTAAGTGTTATAAAAGTGAGAATTTGGAATAGTGAATAATCCTATATCCTTGATTTGGTTATAGGGTTGGGTATTCACCCTGATCATGGTTCGATATCCACTCGGATCGCAAGTAGCCGATGCTGGAGCATAAGTTGAAAGAACAAGTGTAGGGAACTTACCTCTCCTGCATGTATTTGATAATTGTGTTGGTGTATTAATGCATGTTATTGCTTTGCTTGATTATTTGAAACATACATGAGTGATTGAAGCTCTATTTCAACTAATGCTATGGCCATGAGTATATTGTGTGAACATTGAGCATGCTGATATGTCATTGTGTGAACATGAATTATGTATTGCAAGCATGTCATGCATTAAACACTTATCTTGCATGCATATTAGTATTGTTTTCCTACTGAGATTCCCCAGAATCTCACCCTCCCCTACTAACAATATAGACAAGGAAAGTGGATCAAGATGGAGCAAGCAACCAAAGGCAGCTAGGTCTTCTTATGGGCAATTGTATTGGTAGTTGATTATCGTTATATGTTGGTATAATTGTATATGTTGAATGTATATATTCAGATGATAGATTGGAATGTGAATTTGGAAAGAGTATCATGTAATCCCCATTTGAGAAATTGTAAAGGGCGTATGCGCCCTATTAATCTTTTGTGAAGGTATGAATCCGAGATTGCCAAGATTATTATTGTGCACTCTACTATTTATATGAATGTGACTTATCTTCATAAGGTAATTGTATTCGAAATGTGAATGTGAGACCCGATTGATTATATTTTTAAACTATTTTTCTGAACACCCCATCTTGCAGATGAGGGATTATAAATGTTGTTTTTATCTTATTGGTCTCTATTTCACTTTAATCTCGTATTTTAGATATAATTATGGATGAGGGGTTACAGGTTAGGACTTATCCATTTTGATTTAGGATGTAAATACTATTTTGGATATAGTTTTGTAATCCCTTATATGGGAAACTATAAACCCTTAGTGAATAAATGAAACTCGAGGGTTGCTGGGATTTTTGTTATACACTCTGATATATATAAATGCGATTTAACTGCACAAGGTAATTATATTAGAATTTGAAGTGGAGACCAGGATAGGGAAAGGATTTTTGAAAATGTTTGTGAAAAATCTACCGTGAGAAGGGATTGAAATGAGTTTTACATATCCGTTGGTCTCTCATCCATTTTAATTACGCATTTTCGAATCATAATTACGGTTATCAAGGTAGGGGTTACATTATGTATATGACCACCAATTGCCTTGTTTTACCATTTCCTGTGCTCTTCAATCCACCATTTTATTCTGTTTAATATAGCAAAGGGTAAAGGAATTTTAGGGAATAAATTTATGCCTTCCTGGAATACTTGCTAAACCAGGGCTTAGCAGTCTACTTGATTCAGGCTTATTCTCAAGCCTCTAGTCCCAAAATTTGGGATATCATAGTTCTCCCCCCGTTTAATAAATTTTGTCTTCAAAATTTGAATATCTACACCTCAAAATTTCGGATATCTTATAGAATGATTACTCTTGGGAGAATCTCATCCTAATATGCAACTTGTTCTTACTGATCACACTGTGTACACTATTCGATATGGCACACAGTACTTGTCAAGTATTACTACCCAGGGACACTACCCCATGTAAACATACATATCTGGCCTTATTGCCTTTGCCTCTATGCAACATAATTGTGGTTGTATAGCAATCTGCTGGCATGAGGACATACTGGTCTAACAGGTCTTATGATTTTAGGACTCAAAGTCCACTAGTAACTCTAGGCCTTATTGCCTTGTCGGGATGCTGCCTAATATATTTAGCCTTACTACTTATGTCATTCAAGCCCTGTACAAACATGTACACTGGGATTTACCGCCAATATGTCTGTCTGTAAATATAACTGCTTGTATTTATGCTTGCCTGTTCTATGTTCAAGATAAATGGCTATTTGACCCTTACTAGCCGTACTATGTGCACTATTCAAGATCAAATTACTATTTAACCCTTACTAATCATACTGTGTGCACTGTAACATAAGTGGGTAATTGATTCTGTGAGGCTACAGCTATTGAGAGATATTCGCCACTATTATGCCCTACTACACAAGGGCCGCTCATCCCAATTCCCGTTTACATGTGTCACCACATACCATATAGGTTGTATGACTGTTGACTACATGGGTCATGCCACTATAAACCATACAAGTTTATGTTACTGTACACTATACAGGATGTAATACTATTGATCCCTCAGGTCATATCACTATACAACATAAAGGGTGTAATACTGTTGACCACACAAATTGTGGTACTGTAGACTGGACGGGTCTACATATGATGTAGGATGATCAACACTAATGTTTCATATTATCTAATACATTAGAGGTGGGGCGCACTATCTGCCCATACTTGTCTTACTACTTTAGTTGGATCCCACTTAGCCTCCGTAGTAACACACAATCATTCATAGAAGATTAGATAAATAAATATGTCATGCACTATATAACTAACAAAGTAATAACACCATACTCATGTGTGTACACTGTTTAGGGCTAAATAACTGTTTGGACATAGACTGTTCTCCTGTCCTGACACAGACGACTGCCTACCCAAAAATGTTTCACTATCCCCGCATAGATGATTGCCTATCCAAAAATGTTGTTTCCCTGTCCTATCGCAGACAACTGCCTTCCCAAAAATGTTTCACTAACCCGACACAGATAACTACCTATCTAAAAATGTTGTTTCCCTATCCCAACAAAGACAACTGCCACCCAAAAAATGTTTCTCTGTCCCGGTACAAATGACTGCCTATCTGGAAATATTGTTTCCTTGTCCTGACACAAATGACTGCCTACCTGAAAATGTTTCTTTATCCTAGTTGGGTTACACTCCACAACCAGGCTGTGTGTCTACAACTCCTGCCACAAAACATGGAATATACGGTATATAGATAATCACATAGTGTATGAAAGAGAGAGTCATTACATTGGTCTTTCCTGGATGATATTGAATTTCTAATCTTCCCTTGTTCTGTGATCTGTTTTTACTGTACCTCTCATAGCTGACCGCTAATATTATGTATTACTATTTGTTGTGGTGATTTGTTTACATGCTATGTGATTACGTGTGGTATGAATGATTTGTTACTACTGGGATTTTTTAGAATCTCACTCTTTCCAAATGACTAACATTTCAGACAGGGCAAGTGGCTCAAAAGGGAAGCGGACAACCAGGAGTAGTTAGAATTACTTGGGATATTTAGTGGATTATTGGTTATCTGGTTTTGGTTTGGGATTACCAAATGTATATGAAATGTAATTAAGATTTTGGATATGTAATCCCCATTTTGGGAACTTTGAACCCATTATATATATGTATATATAAGTAACTCGGGGTTGCTGGGATTTTAGTTACATAATCTGATATTCATTATGTGATTTGAATTCTCAAGTAATTATATTCATAAACGTGAATGTAAGACCAGGATGACTTATGTTTTGAAATGACTTTCAAATACCCCATCTCGTAATGAGGGTTTATTAATGGTGATTTTTGTCTTATTGGTCTCTATTTTACTTAAATTTCGTAATCCGGATATAATTACCGTGAGGGGGTTATATTTTTGTATCAGAGCTGTAGTTCCTGGCAAGGGTAGAGTTTGCTATGATAGCTCCCATAGTGTGGTCTTAGTTATAGGAAATCATCTTTGAATAATTGTTGTATACATATATCTGTTCTGGTTATGTGGATATATGTGCTTTGAAAAATTATGAGTATACCATGATTATTGGATTAATGGGGTGAGTTCTTTGTAGAATGAAAAGAACAATAAAAGGTCGCCCCAGAGTACAAGTAGACCCCGAAGTAGAGGTTGTCAATGAGAATCCACCAGACTCGATGCAAGAGTTAATAGGTCTGATAAATGATCAGAGGGATATGATAGTTGAGCTTAGAGAAGAGCTCAGAGCTGAGAAAGCAAAGAATAATGAGGGCTGAGGTCAGTCTACTCAGGAGGAAAAGCAAGAAGAGACTCAAGAAGGAACGTATAGAGAAGAAACTGCTGAAGGGTCGGCACGGCCACTTGAATCACCTCCTCGTGTTAGACCAAACCAAGAATCATACGGAGTCCTAGCTAGGGAGGAAAGAGATCTTCAGTTTTGGGTCTCTAGATTCTGTAAGCACCTACCTCAGGCATTCAAGGGGAAATTTGATCCTCAGGCAGCTAAAGCTTGGCTAAACCGCCTTGAGAAGATTTTTGAGGTTTTAACGTGTCCCTCAGAAGTGAAAGCCAAGCTGGTGGTGTGCAAGCTTGAGGGAGATGCAGACTGTTGGTGGCGGAATATTGCTTTGTCTTTGAGGAGTAAGAACATACGATTGACCTGGGAGGTATTCCAGCAGCACTTCAATGAGAAATATTTTCCCAAGTCGGTGAGGCTTGAGAAGGAGACCGAGTTTCTGAATATTAAGCAAGGGGACACGGAATCTTTTGATGAGTATCTGTCTCGATTCACCCGTTTGTCCTGATATTCCTCTTATCTTCAGAAGATGGATGATGAGGAGTTGAGTTTAGACATGCTGATACGGGGTTTGAGGCGTGATATGAGGAAGAGACTTGCCACCCATCAGTTTTCCAAGTTCAACAAGGCCGTTGAAGAATGTCGAATTAAAGAGAGCAACCTGAGAGAGTTGTATCCGGCTAAGACTGTTGGTGGTAATAGTGATCCCAGTAAGGGCAGTGCTTCTCAGAAGTGGAAAGGCTCAAGATCATCTTCCTATAAGGGTAGTGGAAAGAAGCCCTATCAGCCCAGAGATCGTGAACTTCCAAAATTGGTGACTGAGTGGAAATGTCATCGCTGTAACCAACCGCATTATGGCAAGAATTGTCGAGGTGAAATGATTTGTTTTAATTGCAAGCAACCCGGACATCTTTCTAGAGATTGCCAATAACCGCAAGCAGAGCAAAGGCCGAGGGCTCAGGGCCAAATATTTGCTATGACTCATGAAGAAGCCTGGAAATCCCCAGAGCTGATACAAGGTACAGTTCTTCTCAATAGATATGTATTACAAGTATTGTTTGACTCTGATGCAAGTCACTTCTTTATTGCATATGATTGTGTAAAGCGCCTGGGTATGAATGTGTATAAGTTACCATTCGATTTGATTGTGTCGACACCGATGGGTGTGAAGGCTGTAACTACTGAAGCCTGTTTGAATTGTGTTATAACCGTAAAGGGTCATGAGTCTGTGGTAGATCTGATTTGTTTACCGCTCTACCAATTGGAAGTCATTTTGGGTTTTGATTGGTTAAGAGCCAATAACGTGTTATTAGATTGTGGGAACAAAAGGATAGTGTATCCTGTTTCTCATGGCATTGAGGATAAGAATGTCGAACTAAATTTCCTTTCAACAACTAAGGCCGAGAAATATTTGCAAAAGGGTTGTCAGGGGTATATGGTTTTCTTTTCTGTACAAGGGGAAACCAGTGAGTTATTGAGTAGTATACCTGTAGTGAATGAATTCCCTGAGGTTTTTCCGAATGACTTAAGTGGATTACCTCCTGAGAGGGAAGTTCAGTTTCCAATTGAAATTATGCCTGGAGCTGGTTCAATATCCAAAGCCCCATATCAGATGGCCCCAAATGAAATGACTGAACTAAAAAAGAAGATTGAGGATTTTCTTGAGAAATGGTTTATTAGACCCAGTGTGTCGCCTTGGGGAGCTCCAGTTTTGTTTGTGAAAAAGAAAGACAGGAGTCTTTATTTGTGTATCGATTATAGAGAGTTGAATAAGGTTATCGTCAAGAATAAGTACCCTCTCCCGATAATCGATGACCTTTTAGATCAATTGTCCGGTTCATGTGTATTTTTGAAGATTGATCTAAGGTCGGGGTACCATCAGCTGCGAGTGAAAGTGGAAGATGTTCTGAAGACTGCTTTCCGAACTAGGTATGGTCATTATGAATTCTTAGTGATGCCATTTGGGTTAACCAATGCGCCTGCGGTTTTCATGGATTACATGAACCGTGTTTTCCGATAATACCTAGATCAATTCGTTGTGGTATTTATAGATGATATCTTGATATACTCTAAGAGTAGAGAGGAGCATTAGCATCATTTGAGAATTGTGTTGAATACATTATGTAAGAAGCAGCTCTATGCCAAATTGAGTAAGTGTGAGTTTTTGCACGTGGCAGTCTGGTTATGTGATGGTTTTAGATAACGAATTGATGTCCAATGAATATGAAATTTTTCAAAATAAAAGTAGACATATTAGGCTTTAATTTGATTGGTCATATAAGTCATTAGGAGTTATACACAAAGAGTTATGTATTTTAGAAGTTAGCCAAGTGAAATTGGCTAATTTCTGTGGCAGTATCCAATAACTGATAATTATGGAATGTTGTGGGTCTAGTTGGCTAAAGGAAATATTTTTTCTTAAATATAGACTTAATATGGGTCACATAGCCTTTGGAACCACTACAATTAGATATCTATAAATAAATATATGAATTTTCAAAGTTTGATGAAAATTCTATCAGCTTTTAAGCAAAGTGCGAAATTAAAAAGGTAATAGCAAAAATGTACGGACAAAATAGTCATTTAGTTATATTTAATCCAAAGCCCATATTTTTCCTCTACCTTGTGTGTGGGATGTCCAACAAGGAATGGCAAGAAGGGAAATATATGTTGGAAATTGTGCCCTAAGGGCCAATCATTATACTTTGAACATTATTATTTTAATGAAATTTCTCCATTCTGTTATCATATTATTTGCATGTTAACTATGATAATTGTATCCTTGGATAATTCATAAAGATTGTCCTAAAATGTCCCTGGTCGGTCATCTATGCGGGAGCAGAGATGAAACAAGACCAGTATGACTTTGATAAGATATGGAGATACGAATCAAAGTCTTAGGCACTTGTAAGAGTACAAGGTGCTGGACCGACCCACTATGAGAAAGCTACATGGATCAAGTCATAAGCTTTTCTCATGTATAACCACGTCACAATGCCCTTAGACCTGAGGTCATCATGGATTCCTACATGAGAGTTGCTAAGCTTTGAACTAGTCAAAAGTCACTTTTGACCGGGTGATGATAAAGGCTACGATCGGGCTTAGTGGTTTTTCATGCAAAGGAATATGAATGATCAAGATGGAATTTGTCCCTTATATTAGTAGAGAGATATTACTAGGGCCCTCGATTAGTGAGTCTCAGAAATGTATGGCCATACTATGATAAAAGGAGTTTCTGTCTCTGTTATCAGGCTACTCAGGAATCGAGAAAGTAATGGTCAGGAACAAGAGGATGACATTATCCATGCCTTATCCTTAATCGATATATCGTGTGACAAAAGGGACGTGACATGGTTGTATGACAGGTTGCATCGTGATAACGATCCTCATATGAATTGGGTAGTCGTAATGTCTTGCTAGAGGCCGCTTGCGACTTTTGGGTTAGTATAATTATTGGCCCACTGCCAACTTGATATGGGCCTACAGGGTCACACATAAGAATGGCCCAACACGAAATAATGTTTAATTTAGGGTGGATGAATTTTATATTTATATATATAATATAAAATTCATTAATAATATTATATAGATGTATATATTTTCAAAATATATATCTTATATATATATATGTATATATATTATATGATAATATTATATTTAATAATATTATATAGATATATATATTTTCGAAATATATATCTTATATATATATATATATATATATGTGTGTGTGTGTGTATATATTATATGATATTATTATATTGTGTTAGTTTTAAATTTAATTTATTAAGATATATTAAATTTAATAACTAACATGATAGAGATATAATATCTCAGATTTAATTTATGAAAATAAATTAAATCTAATGACTCTTTATTTGGATTAAATAAATAGGTTAAATTAAAACTGTTGGAAAGATTTAATTTAAAATGAATTTATTTAATTAGCTCATCAAGATAATTAATTGTTAATTAATTTCAAAATTAATGATGATTAATTTTAAAATTTGAAAATAGCCCTCATAGGTTATAAACTTGATAGAGCAGATATATTTATATGCACATTAGAATTGAGAGCCGTAAGTGAAACCCTATGAGACATTAGAGGCGCTAGCACGCAGTCTCGGTTGGAGAGCATTCGTGTGGATACCAGTAGAGGGAGCAGACCTGACGTGTTGGCTCCTAGAGATCGTGAAAACTCTGATTCATCAAAGGTATGAATCCTTCCAACTTGGTTTAAACGCCGTTGATAGATCCTCGATTAGGATCGGTGAAAATTTTTAAAATTCTTCCGCTGTGCCTACCGATCCTAACAATATATACTTGGTCCAAATTAAGAATAAGATGTAGCATATATTGGCCAAGAAAATGAAGTTTGAAAAGTCAAAAAGTGAGCTTGTAATAAATGGCCATTACATATTCATTGCAAGGGAATGGATGATACTAATTGAAGCAACTTATTTGGTCCCTTCAACAGCCCTATTTCATCTAAATGGAAACAGAAAAGGGGAAATAATTATGATCAAGTTAGATGAGGATAAAGCTCAAGCAAAACACTTGTGGAAATTTCAATAAAATATTATATTTCAAGTAGGTAGATTAGGATATTTTTAAAAGGCTTCTTATCTCTTTCTTAGGCCATATTTCATCCAAATAACCAAGAATGTGAGAGAGAGAGAGAGAGAGAGAAACATGAACATAAGAGAGAAGCTCACGTGATTCAAGAAGCAAGATTAAGGTAAGTTGTGATTGAAATCACTTGTTCTTTCCTTCAAATTCTTATAAACCCTCTCTAATCTTCATATCCAACTTGAAATATACATGTAGCAAGAAAAAATCAAGGGAAAGAAGGAGAAAGAGAGAGAGAGAAAGAAGGAGAAATCAAGGTAAGCTTGGAAGCTTGTCTTATCTAGATTATCGATGCTTGTTGTTGGTGTTTTGGATGGTTGTTGGCTTTGTTTTTACGATTTTGTGATTTTGGGAATGCCAAACCCTAAGGGAAGGTGGTGCATAAATTTTGATTAATCATGATTAAGACAGTCATTATGATATTAAAAGAGGTTTTATGATGATTTATAATTATTTTGGAAGTTTGTGTTCAAATTTGCCTGAATTTGTTTTCTGGAGGCAAAGAATTTGCAACATGTTTTTTATCAGTCACACTTAGTCCAAACACTATGAAATTTTATAGAATTGAAATACACATCCTGCGCTTTAATTTGATAGGTAATATAAGTTATTTGGACAAGTGGATTGAAAGTTATGATTTTTCAAAGTTTGACCTTGATTCTGGAATGAAATCTGTGGCAGTCTATATTAGATGAATTTCTGGAAAATGTATGGCTATGACTAATACTCTGTGATATTTTTACTGTAAGAGGACTTAAAGAGCTTTTTATAGAACTTAGAACCAACCTATTTCGATTTTTGTAGAATTAATTTTGAATTTTCAAAGCCTGGTCAATAAAATTGACATATTGGGCTAACCTACGAATTTATGGCAATTTTATTGAAATGTTATAAGTATTGGGCCAATGATGCGCTTTACAAGTATACGGGTTATGCCAAATAATAAAGTGATAAGTAGAGTATCGTCCCATAAGGAATCAATCAATTAATTTTTAGGTATTAAAATCTCAATTTCTTTTAAGTCAAATGAATCTAGTTATGAGAAAATTCAAAGGAAATTAATTAACAAAAACTATCAATGTCAAACACAACCTAGAGTTACTAATCCCTTACTAGCTCTCCAAATCTTAAATCCATTTAATTAGTTAATCTCAAATGTTAATTTTTGTTAATCTCCAGTATAAATAGTTATAAGTGCCTGTCGGTCCACTCACAACCTTCTCTTAAGTATAACTATTATGTCTAACCTAATTATTCAAGAGGCAAGATAACTCAAACACACTCTCCAACAATTATATGGGGCTATTAGGTATCTGTCTATGCTAGTCGCAAATTAAATCATAATTTAATCCCACATTACTTAATCTCAAAGCTTAATTAAAATTTCCTTCGTCAAGGTAAATCCTAATACTCAAATTCACATCAATGGTGGCCAATCATCAAATGGACATATCAAAACAAGATTAAGTAACCAAACTTAACATAAATCATAACTAATAAATCATGGAAATAAAATCTTTTTCACTAGTGAGTTCATAGTTTCTTTGGGTCTAAAAAGAAAATTAGCCACTCATGGCTAAAACAAAATTCATAATAAAATAAAGCAATTTGGATTCAAGAATAAAGAGGAAGAAGGGAAAAAATCAAATATGTTGAATTTCACTCCTGTAATGACCCAAAAATGGAATTAAGGGCTAATGATTTTAAAAGTGATGTAATTCTTGTTAATCAAACACTTTTGAAGAATATGATGTGAGATTCAATCTGAATGTGTTCTAATCAGAGCCTAAACCCTGTGGTTAAGTTCAAAGGCAGATTAACATCTAAATTGAATTAAATAAGAGGGAGGGCGAATGGTAAGGTGAAATGGAATGATAAAATGTGCTTAGTGGTGATTCATGTAACACCCCAATTTTCGATTAAAGGTTAATGGTAATTATTAAGGATAATTATCGAATTAAAGTAGAATAATTATGTGTTGTGTGACAATATTATTTAATATGTCATAATTGTTGGAAAATTGAAAGAATGGAATTATTGGCATAAGTTGGTAATTAATGGAGAAATTAATTACTAACTAAGAGAAAATGAGAAGTGTAATTAAAATGACTAATGGAGAGATTAGAGAAGCTAATGGGTGCTTATTGTGTGAGAGCCAATGATATTGGGACACTTGGCAAGCTTATATGATGAAGGGAGTTGTTGGAAAAGTCAAATGACTATATTTTATTATTTTCTCTCCCTCTCCCTCTCTCTCATGCGCATAGATTGGGCTAGGGGCAGAATTTTCTGCACTTCATCCTTCATCTTCATCATTTCTCTCATCTCTCTTCATTTCCTCCATTGTTGGCCAAGAGAGAGAGAAAGGAAAAGCTGGATTTGAGGTAAGCAAATGGCCTCAAATGCCAAAATGCTCTTCATTAACATTGTTCCTTGAGCTAAGATCTTTCATCCTATGGTTGTAGTTTCTCCATTGGTGGTGATTAGAGGGATCACGAAATTATGGACTTGGGAGAATCATGAAGTGCCTTTGGGAAAGTTGTTGAGGTGAGTGAAAGCTTCCTTCTCATATAAGATTTGTGGCCATTGGTTAGGCCTTAAATTTCTGGAATTCTAGCCCTAATTTCGTGATTTAGGGTCTTGTGGTGTTTGAATTGTTGTCGTCATGGAATTAGTGCCTTGTTAAGTGTTTTGAATGAATGGTATTGAATTGAAGCTTAAATGTGAAGTTTGGCACTTTTTGTGTTGGTTTTGTGCTTTGGTCAAAACAGGGCATATAAATGGGTTGTGATGTTGGTCATTTTGAGTTTACCATTGTGTTCCTTGAGTGATTTTGTGTGGGAATAAGCTTGGTTATTAATTTTGGAGTTATTGAACACTTTGGTAGAAAATTGGATATCTGTTTGGTTTAAGCTCTGTTTTGCGCAGTAATTTTGTATGAGCGTTTTGAATGACCAAATGGTATTGGAAAATTCTGAAACTTTCCAGTCTTAAAGTTCACATCCCAAGCTTCAAAATGGACATATATTTTATGTCATTTCGTTTGGTATTCTGTGAGTTATGATTGTCCAAATTTTGGGATTGAAACAGAACTCTGTTTTGGAGTAGTGTGTAGTTTTTGGTGATTCTGTATTTTTGTAGTGATTTCCAGTGAAGGACTATATTTTTCCTTGAAAGAGGTCTCATATACCTTTCATTTGGCTTTGGAATCACTCCGTTTCGATTTTTCTAGGATTAGTTATGAATTTTGGAAGTTCAGCCCAGAGTCAGGAAATTTCTGGGCCGCGGCCCAAACCTTTCTGGCCTGTTTTGGGCCGCGGCCCATGAGTGGTGGGCCGCAGCCCAAGACCTTCTGACCATGTTTGGGCCGCGGCCCAAGGAATGGTGGGCCGGGGCCTACCCCTGTGTTCCAGCACTTTGTGATTTCGAAAAGTGACCTTCAACCTTTTGTTTCCCAATCTTTTGGGGCTTTGATTAGAGGCATTTGGGGCCTCTTAAGGGTCAATTATGATAGCCAAATCTAAGTATTATGAAAGTGAGAATTTGGAAAAGAGAATGACCATATGTTCTTGATTTGGTTATAGGGTTGGGTATTCACCCTGATTATGATTTGATATCCGCTTGGATCGTGAGTAGCCGACGCTGGAGCATACGTGGAAAGAATAATGTAGGGAACTTACCTCTCCTGCATGTAGTGATAATTGTATTTGTGTAATGATGCATGTTATTGCTTTGCATGATTATGTGAAACATGTATGAATGATTGTAGCTCTGTTTCTAGTTATGCTATGGCCATGAGTATGTTGTTGAAACATTGAGCATGCGGATATATCATTATGTGAACATGAGTTATTGTGATGCAAGCATGTCATGCATTAAATACTTATCTTGCATGCATATTGGTATCTGTTTCCTACTGAGATTCTCTAGAATCTCACCCTCCCCTATCAACATTTTAGACAGGGAAGGAAGATTGAGGATGAAGCAAGCATCCAAGGACGAAGAGAACTTGTTTCTGGGTGAGAGCTTAGTAGTTGGTTATCAATACGTAATTGGGATATTATATGTGTATATTTGGATAAATATTTGAGCATGTATTCGAATAGGTTGTGTAATCCCTAATCGATGAGTTGTATGGGCTATTATGCCTTATGATTAATGGGCGAAGATATGATTCCGGGATTGCCGGAAATTTATATTGCGTACTCTGATAATTGTATAAATGTAATTTATCTTCGCATAGTAATTATATTCGGAGTGTGAATATGAGACCATGTTTTGAATGATTTCGAAATGCATTTGTGAAAACCCCGTCTGGTTGATGGGTTTATAAATGTTGTTTTGTCTTATTAGTCTCTATTTCACCTTAATTGCGTAATCCGGATATTAATTACGGCAGGGGGTTACAATTCAAATGGAATTGCCGTAATCAGGGGCAAAACGGGTAAAAAGGAAAGTTACCGAATGATTGGTTAGTTACCGAAGAGAAAACACATTGGTAACTTGAGATCAATGGTTAGGATTGATTGATCAAGAGGATGGAATCTTGTGCTTTTGAGTTCATATGTGTCATGCGAGAAGTCATGAGATCTTGACAAGTGTCAAAATATAGACCATAGGATGGAGGTCAAATTATCAAACTATTTTCCTCTCTTCTCTCTCCCTCTAAGTCGGCTAAGTTGTGTATGGGGGCAAGGAAAATTTGAGACATCATCATCATCTTCTCTCTCCCAAACTCCATTTTCGTGCAAGACCAAGAGGAAAGAGAAAGTGAAAGGTGAGATTTTGGTTTGTTGAATGTTCACTAATGCTCAAGCAATCCTTTATAATATTGTTTATGGTGTTAAGGGCTTTAGTGCTATGGTTTCATAATTTTGAAAGGTGGTGTTTGAGTGTTTGGAGGAAATTTGAAAGTTGAGGAATCAATATACCAACCTTAGGAAGAGGAAGAGGTAAGTATATGAAGCATATCGATATATTTTTTGTGATCATTAGTTAAGTTTTGGAAATTTTTTATTTTGCCTTGGTTTGGTGTCATTTGGAAATAGACAATTTGAATAGTGGATTGGGTTGGATTTAGTGTCATATTATGTCTTTGTGTTATTGAAGTTAGTTTGGAATCTTGGAAGGAAAAGTGGTGTCATTGGTTAATGTATGGGAATATGATGACCAAACCTAAAACTTGTAGTTAGAATGAGAATTTGGTTGTTTTAAGGTCCCCAATAGGTTCCTTATGAAACAGTGTGTAGGGAAAGGTAGTTTATGGATTTTGGAAGCTATTGGACACTTTGGTAGAAAGTTTGGAAAATTCTATCAATTGCTACGTTTTGGCTTCTGATAAGCCTTACTCGAGTGCACAGGGGTGCCACTTGAGTACAACATCCTGTTTTCCCTTTTTCCTTCACTTGTTGGTCACACTTTTATGCCAAAATTCAAGAGTGCACATTTTCACTTACGAGTAATGTGAGTCATCACTGGAGTGAACCTTATCTTACTCGAGTGCAAGAGCATTTTGTATTATGAGGCCGCATCTTGGGTTGTCACTCGCAGGCCATTTTTCAAGAGTGTGTGCTAGCACCTACAAGTACTGAGCCATTACTCGAGTGCTAGAGCTAGTGCTCGAGTGCACTTCTTATTCTAGGGTTTCGGTTGCTCTCGGGTAGTCACTTCCTGTGCCTTACTCAGTTGGACTTGGGTGAGCATGAGGGCATCACTCAAGTGTTGGGGTCAGAACTCGAGTGCTGTGATCATTTTCTGTCTCAGTGGTTGCTCTCGACCAAGCACTCACACGAGTGAGCCAACCTCACTCGAGTACATCATCTATCACTCAAGTGTAAGAGCTGAAAATCAGTCTTTTCTCTTTCAAAAGAGGGATCTTCAGGGTAGTGTTCCCAACCCTTTAGGCATATGTCTAGGCTTCTAGTAGCCACCAAAAGAATTCAAATAGTAACCAACCTTAAGTGTTATGAAGATAAGAATTTGGAACAGAGTATAACCTATCATCCTTGATTTTGGTTTATAGGGTTTGATATTTTCCCTGCTCGTAAGCCATTTATGCCAGAAAACGTTCGAAAAGAACAAGGTAGTGACACTTTTCCTTATACTATATATGATACATTGTATGTTTGATTTATCATTGATTTTGAAGACTTCGTATGCTGTAAAGCTTGTGGATGTGAGCCAAAAGACTATTTGTAAAAGCCGAAAGGCTATTGTGGGTCGAAAGGCTGTTGTGTATACGCTGCCACCCCAATTGTCCCTGAGTTGTTAACAACGGTTTGGGTAAGGACTGCATGTTTTCCCAGCAGTAAAAGGGGATGAGGGTGGGGTGTGATATGTGTTCGTGCTACTATGCTGTGTGATGATTTTTTTGCATGCTATGTGATTACATGTAGTATGAGTAATTTGTTACTACTGGAATTCTTTTGAATCTCATTTTTTTCTTTAACAAATCTTTAGATAGGGCAAGTGGATCCAAGGGGAAGGAGACGACCAAGGGTGGATAGGACTCCTGGGAGATTTTGTTAGTGCAAGCGTTTCACCCAAGAGGGGGTGAATTGGGTGATACTAGAAATTTCATTGCGTATAAGAAAATTGATTGAATATTTAAAGCATTTGAAAGTAAAGAGAAATATCACCGAAGTGTACACCGAGAGTTATACTGGTTCTGCCACAACCACTTTGACCTACGTCTAGTCCTCAGAGTGTCTCTAAGAGTTTCACTATATTCTCTAAGATTCAGTGGGTTCTTGGCACCTCAGTACACAGAAAGTTCCTTCACTTGGAAACTCGCTCCCCCTTACACGTTGTACTCAAATCCCCAACTCAAGGTTCCACAACCTTAAGTTGTCTCAATAATAAATATTGAGTTTGTAATGAAAAACTCTCTCACAGAGCAAATATATAATCACTGAAGTACAAAGAATGAGTATAAGAAAAACAGAGCACTAAGAATGTGTTGATCAGTTTATCTTTGTGTGTTCTCAGTTGTTGTTTTTGTATGTGCTTTCTATCTTGAATGCTTCAGTATTATATAGAGGTTGTTTGAGAGCCGTTGAGATCATTCAAACATTTGCCAGTTGTAGAATAATTATTGCGTTGACAAATGCTCCTGTCGTTGATTACTGCTGTGCTCCTGAATCTTTGAATTCTGATTTTCCGTTGTAAAATAGTCAAATTCTCCCTTTGTTATTATTGACTGTTGCACTCTGAAAGTCTTTATATTCTGATCGTTGTGTATTACCTATAACACACTCAGAAGAAAAGATTAATACTGTAATTAATATATTAATACTGATTTTTTAAAAACTTCTCTTCAAGTGATATCATCTCTAGAAGTTGTCTTCATGCGCCTGTCAACATCACTCAAGTTCACTACCAATTCACTTGAAGTGATTTGATGTTTTGGTTATCACTTCAAGTGATTTTGATTCATTGGAAGTGATTTCTCATCATTGGAGGTGATTCTGACAATCATTGGAAGTATTCTTACATTGCTTCAAGTGTTTATGTTATTCACTGGTTATCACTTCAAGTGATTTTGGACTTCACTGGAAGTGATCCGATATTCACTGGAAGTAATTCAACTTCACTGGAAGTGATTCTGATATCACTGGATATCACTTCAAGTGATTTTGGACTTCACTGGAAGTGATTCATCTTCACTGGAAGTGATTCTGATAATCACTGGATATCACTTCAAGTGATTTTGGACTTCACTGGAAGTAATCTGATATTCACTGGAAGTGATTCTGACTTTTGTGGAATCACTTCAAGTGATTTTGGTCATAACTCGAGTGCAGTGATAATTCACTTCAAGTGATC
Source organism: Inga leiocalycina (assembly GCA_963242795.1). NCBI lineage: Eukaryota > Viridiplantae > Streptophyta > Magnoliopsida > Fabales > Fabaceae > Inga > Inga leiocalycina. Next base: position 65,360,207 of record OY725320.1, read on the forward strand.
TGATATCACTTCAAGTGATTTGTTAACAGATCAATTTCTTTATTTTCCTTACCTTTGCAATGAATAATTGATTAAGATCTTTTGCAAAATATTACCAACAAGATTTGTTATCATCAAAACACTGAAACTAACATATTTATATGCTGGTTGTTGGTTATCAATTTTTGTATTGGGATTACTGTACATATTTGGGATGTAAATATTGAAATGATTTTGTGTAATCCCTTAAGTAGGAAATTGTAAGCCCTTAGTATTTACATAAAACCTAGGGGAATGCCAGGATTTTTGTTGTACACTTTAGTATATTAATGTGATTTAATTGCGCAAGGTAATTATATTTGAATTGTGAAATTTGAGACTAAGGTAAGGCAGAAATTTTGAAAGAATTTGTGAAAACCCTACCATAAGGAAGGGATTAGAAATGAATTTTAATTATTCGTGGTCTCTAATTCATTTTAATTACGCCTTTTCGAATCATAATTACTATTTATAAGGCAGGGGGTTATAACTCCAGCCTCTCCTGCTTCACCCATTTCTGATACTACTCCGTTGCTGACTTTCTTATTCTCCATTTTGATGTGTTTCTTGTTCTGCCTCCCCCGAAAAGCGTCGCTACCCTCTTATTTATAACCTTGGAATGCCTTGCGACCTATATCTTCTGCTCGTTCTTGACTTTATCCAAACCTTTACTTGCAAGGTCCATGTCTATCTTTTCTCATCCAAGTTAATATCTCTTTTGCAATCTATCTTGCAATATAATATATATATATATATATATATATTCTTTTCATGTTGGCCCACGTTTTTAAATCTGGAGATAGATTATCTAATGTTATCACTAGTGGAAAATTGACTTTTTAGACCGGTTAAAAAAGACTTTTTAGACCAGTTGTGAATTAGGTCTTGTTACAGCAGGTCTAAAAAGTCTGTTATTTTTTAGACCGGTTATTCTTAAAAGCGGTCTTAAAGGTCTCCTTTAAGACTTGTTCTACCGACAACTGATCTTAAAGGTAAGACCTTTTAAGACTGGTTATGGGCACAACCAGTTTTAAAGGTGGATTTTTAAGACCGGTTGTGAGCACAACCAGTCTTAAAGTACATTTAAGAACGGTTGTGACTACAACGGTCTTAAATCTTCTCTTTTTTAAAAAAAACGTCCCTTTTATATATACACACAGTGGATGCTCCAATTTTAACAGCAGTACAGAACAATCACATATTTCAATTTCAATATTCAAAAGCAGTAGTCTATAGCAGCAACAAATTTTCATACAAGCCAGTCACACATTAATGATTCATTTGCAGTACTTTAATTACAGTTTGGAAAATATGGCAGCAAGTAATGTAAACTTCATTGCATTGGCTCAATTTCAGCGCAAATGCACTTGTAGTTTCAGTCCTTAAGTCAACAAATTGGGAAAAACTAGGAATAAGTTCAGACAGTGTTAACAGCAGACCAGTGCAATAGAATGTACAGCAAAACTCAGATGAAGATAATGCTTGACCTAACCCAACCTGCAGAAACAAAAACAGACAATAAATTAATATCAAATGCACAGAAAATGCCAAACAGATTTGCTCAATTTTAGCAAAGGCTTCATAATGATGCAGAAATTTATTTAAATCCCAGACTTCAGGAAACTATGCATGACAGTTTAATGCACAACTTTGACAATAATTATAGTTACAGTAGAGTGCAAGCAAATTTGTCAAGAATTTAGCCAAAGGTAATGACCAACCTTAGTTTAGCACTACATAACACCAACAGTGCAATTAGACAGTAAGGAGGACCAAATGACAGCAGTAATGAATCTTGAAGCAAGAGAGAACAATGCAAAATGCAACAGATGAATAGAGTGCATGTATTTGTCTATCTATATGCAACTCCCCAAGTATGAAGTAAGTAACAGATTGCATAGAAGCAACATAACAGATTTCACAAAAGCAATGACAGCAGCAAGATCAACAACAAGCACAAATAAAGGTGTAAGCCAGGTGACTTTAAATAAACTTCCAACAAATGGTAATTAGTGTAGAACAAGGTTCAAGATCAAGTGTCACAATTTAAGCAACAAACAAAAATCAGATTCTAGGAACTCCAAATTCACTCCATTTCTTGCAATTTCAATGTGCAACATGAAGTTGTCTAAAACTAAAAACATGAATGAATGTCCAAACAGACAAATTTACTTAGAAATGGATGCAAAACTTTGAAATGACAACAGTAGCAATAAAATTCAAGTATTGATACAAGCAACAGCAGAAATTCCTCAACTTTATAGAATACAAAGGGAAGAAAAATTACAAAGGTCAGTCCCTCAAATCCCATGCCTCCTGTATCACCCATATCACAGAAATTGTCGTACACAGATACATAAACCTTGTTAGCAATACACATGAGAATAATGTACAATGTATCGTTGGATTCAAAAACTCACTATTTTTGTAATAGCTCATAGATGAATTCAACACAACATGTGCGAATGAAATTAATATCTTCTTCAAGAAAGGTATCAGCAAGATCAAACATCTGTAACACTAAAACCAGACAAAACATTAACTTAGTAACTTAAAAACGATAAAGTAATGTAAAAGTTTTGAATTATAAATTTACCTCTTGAGTAAAATTAATCGTGCCTAGAGTGATAATATTGTAAATATGTCTCAAAACATAAAAACCACATAAGTTGGACTCCTGTGGTTGCTTACAGCTCTGAGAAAAAACATTATATCATTAAAACAAATATAAAGGCATGGCTTATTACATTCTTTAAAAAAATCAATATGTACTAACCTTTGGCATAATCCATGTAGGGTCCTTTAAGTCACAACATGCTTACCACAAGCAGTGTGTAGAAATGTCCGCATAGCCCTATGATCATCACAATGACAAAGGTTATTGGTTTTACACAAATTCCATAAACTTTGCATACAAAAGGTAATAATGCAAGAAAACTAACGAGTTCATGGTCTTTTTCAAATCATTCCCTGGTTTGAGGTGGAGGGAACATAAGAGGATGACAGTGTAACTACTCTTGCATAGAAGAAGCAAATGCTAATGATCACTGAAAAAAAGAAGAATATTAAGCAAACATAAAACATTATATAAATTATAAAATATCAGTTTGTTTTTTACCCATGCACATATGGAGCCATGAAACACTCAGTTCCAGTTTCACTAAGCCTCTCTAATAAGTATCTATGTCTGCTAGCAGCAGTGGTCCCTTTCTCTTGGATGTGATAGGGGCATAAGAATCCAAATTTTTTGCTTTTGTCAGAGGAGACCAACCTATGATGCATGTACCTACAATAATGCAAGCACATAATAAAAGGTAAACGGTGAAACTTTTAAAATATTTACTTTGAATTGCAGAAGATACTTACATTAAGAACAGTTAGATAATCCCAATCGTAAGATTTTGTCTAGGAGCTTCCAGGGACATCAAATCATCCTTCTCAAGATAGCATGTCACCCCTAACACTCCAACAACTGAATCCGTAAGCCAATCTCTTATTTTAAAGGATGTATCATATGCCATCAGAATCACTTGTTGCATGATATTCAATGGAGGCTGTGAAACTTCTTGCTGAGTGAAGGGAGCTGGACTTGGTGGGGCTTTGAAAGGAGGCTGTGATTGAACAGAAACAAGGTTTGTTGGCCACAAGATGAACGTACCCAGGACATCGCTTACAATCTTGAATTCATCAGAAGCGATAGGGACAGGTGCATCTGCAATGATCACCTCATCAACTGACACTCGGACTTGATCAGCTTCCATTTGTCGGTGGTGGACAGTTGATCCCAGGTTATGCACACTACCCCATGCAACTAACCGTCTCAGAGGATCCTCGATAAAAATATCACAAGGCTCAGTAATTTCTCTTGCAGGACCCTCTAATGACTGCCCGATGTTGCAATAGCTCCCTTTAGTGCTCTACTTATTAGGATCAATTATTTCTTAGGCTACCATAAGGATTCATACCATCTGTGCTAAGCCCAAGCCTGAGATTACTAGGTTCTTCACCGGAGCTAGGAAATAATTGATTGATTTTCTACCATTAAGAAGAATCAGCTGGATATCAAAGCTTTCCATCAGAAATCCTCTCATCTATATGCCATCTCAAATTTTTGGCATCAATTTCATTGGCAAACAGGCACTTGAACCTTGGAATGATTGGAAGATACCATAACACTTTTGCAGGGCCCTTATTTGATTTATACCTCGGAGTTTCACATATCGGACATTGCTCCTTCCCTTCATGATATTTTCTATACAATATGCAATCATTAGGGCAAGCATGGATCTTTTTATACTTCATCCCTAATGGACACAGTATTTTCTTAGCATCATAGTATCGACAAGGAAACACATTATCATCAGGAATCATGTCTTTAAAGGCCTCAAGCATTTCTGAAAAACTCTTGTCGTTCCATCCATGCCATGCTTTCAAGCTTACCAATTTCAATACAGCTTACAGCAATTGGTATTTTTTACACCCTGGGTACAACGGCTTCTCAGCATCACTGCACATATTACTATATGCATGTGATTGTTCAAAAGCCTCTTCTCCTACATCACGAATAATATCCTCTATCCGATCATCCATATCTATGTCATTATCATCACAAGTCACTTCCCCCTATTGAGATGCACTTGACATTTCTAATTGTTCACCATGCCATACCCATACTACATACGTCTTACAAAACCCTTCACAAATTAAATGTGTATATATATCTACAGCACTTAATCGCTTCTCATTCAAACATTTTACACAAGGGCAATAAAACATCCCACTATCATCATCAGCATTTCTTTTTGCAAAGTCTAAAAAACCCCTCGCCCCAACATCATATTCAACACTCGTCCGTTTAGCTTGTATCCAACTGCGATCCATATATTCCAACACCTTTTTTTGTTTTCTACTTTTTCCCCTGAAAAAGGCAGGAGTATGATGAGAGCATGCAATCGTTACACTGAACCACACTTTGGAAATCCTAACAAAACAACCAGTTCTTCATTCAAATTAAGGCTTTCAAAGTTCAAACTAAGTTTATTCATGAAAACTGATTCTAAAAATCAAAATCCCAAGTAGGGCATAGTTTCAAAATATTCTTTTCAAAGGGCTAAGAAAATGGTACAATTAGTCTATGGAACACATGAAAACCAAGAGTAAAATTCTATAAAAATGAACTTTACAGGGGAAAAACATTAATTTCTCTGGTATCTAGTTAAGGGAATAAGAAAGTGCAAGTACCAAAACCCCTACTGCCTTCTCACATCGACGAAAGGGCACAACAAAATAAATTGTCCCAACCATTACTGAAGTCTAAAGAAGAAACTATCCAACCCGGAGAGAGAGGGGGGGAGGAAAAGAAATAGTTTATGTAATTTTATCATTTATATTGCAAAAGTAATTAAACTTGAAAGGATTCATATGCAGTCTCTGTTTTTCTTCTCTCGTTTGTGGGAGGTACCCTACAACTTGCTTATAGTCACAGGGAGGCTAGTGTTCCAAGAATGGGTCATCTTTTTTCTTCAAGCATAAACAAGAGTGTTGACTTTTTTACTTCTTTGAAATATAAGAAACATTTTGGCCACAAATTTATATGAAGGGGTTGAAGAAGTTAGAACTCAACCCCATTTATGCATATTGAATGTGTGATGACAAGATCTGACAATATTGCTCTTATAATTAATATTCTAATGGATTAATTAAAGGCACGTATGCACTAAACTAATATTAAAGGAACACAAACTCATGTCGCATTGCCCTTGTACGTATCCCTCCATTATATATATGCTCATAAAAAAGCAATAATGATTAATATAGCACCCGGATCATTACCTATATATATGATATATTCCTATCCTTCCCAATTATTTATGTTCCTATATTTTATTCATCATAATGGGTCCAAAAGTAGTACACAAAAACATAAAACAATTTTTTCAATAAAATAACTGTAAATGGTCCCGCTAGATCCAGCACTTGCAAGCAAATAATTAGATTAATGTAATTAATCATATTGAAGAATCGTGCCTTATGACTTAACCCCTAATGTGTATGGATATAATTATAGAAACTAAACACTTGTTAATAGTGCAGTGACTACCACGAAGAGATAGCAGTTTTGGTTTATAATTCCCTCATAATAATTATAATTTGACTTGTCTGTTATACTCATTTTCTATCACACTCGCACTTCAAGGCCAAAAAATAGTCAAATTAATTGAAAATGTTAAATTTAAGGTAAGGCATTGACATTGGCATTCAATAAACCAAATCTTGCCTGAACAACTATTCAGTTTTCACCAAAACTTCTGCTCATGCAATCGTTGCCAAACTAAGCAAGATTTTTAATATATTTTGAGTATGGTGAAATTGCTCGTCCTCTACAGGAAAAAAGCATCAAAACCACTCAGACCAGCAAGGCCAAAATAAATATTTCACACGTCTTTAAAACCTCTCAGACCGAGACCAAGGGAGTAAATATTTCACACTGTTCGGCCTCCCATCATCATTATCCTAGCTATGACATTTCTTATACCTAAAATTTAATCTTAATATATATATATATATTTGGTAGATTGTATGTGAGATATCACCTAAGAAAGGTACTGGTTTCTTGACATGCACATATATATTACTCCCTCCTTTACTTAATAAAAATACCCACTTTAATGAATTATCACTTGTCAAGCACAGAAAACACATGTACAAAAGAGAGCTCTACATACCTTTCTCAATACTTGCCAATAACCGCAAAAGCTTGGTCTTGTTGGTAACAAGTATGGTGACAATCTCAGGAGGTTTCTATGTTAACTTTAATTTCTCCTTTCAAACATTTTATCAAACACCTAATGTGCATTCACATTCAAACAAAGTCATCAAGCTTATTAAACGACAATTTTCAGCTTGTTCCCATTTTTCCCTATGTACCATGCACAACCACAATTCTACTAAAGCAAGCGTTTCACCTAAGAGGGGGTGAATTGGATGAAACTAAAATTTCGTTACAAATATAAAAACTTGACGGTGAATATAAAGCAGTAAAGAGTAAGAAGAAATATCACCGAAGTGTACACCAGGAGTTATACTGGTTCGGCCACAACCACTTTGACCTACGTCCAGTCCTCAGAGCTTCTCTGAGAGTTTTACTATAACTTCCAAGATTCAGTGGGTTCTTGGCACCTCAGTACAAGCAAGTTCCTTCACTTGGACACTCGCTCCCCCTTACAAGTTGTAATCCAATCCCTACTCAAGGTTCCACAACCTTAAGTTACCTCAATAACAAATATTGAGTTTGAATGAAATATCTCTCTCACAGAGTGAATAAGAATCACTGAAGTATAGAATTACAAGTATAATGTAAAACAGAGTAATGAGCTTGATAATGTGTTCGTGTGTGTGTTCTTGTTCTGTATCCTCTGTTTGGATGTTCTTGTATATATAGATGTGTTAGTAATGATTGTTGGAACGTTTTTCTTCATGCCCGTTAGAGTGTGCGCAGCCACTGTTGACTTTTCCAATATTTGAAAAATATCCGTTTGCGGTAGGTGGCGGTAGGTAGTAGTTGAACGTTGCATTTGATTTTCCTTATTTGGTAAGATCTCTTCATTGTTTATCTGTGAATATGCTAAGAATACTAATACAATGAAGGGTTAATCACATAGGAAACAAATCAATGAATGTTGGAATGATTTCTCAAATTCTGAACTTGCATACTCGAGTATTCATTAAAGTTTACTTGAGTATCATCGTGAAAGTAATGATAAACTGCAAGTTAACAAATGAACATTACATTACTCGGGTAATGCATGGAGTGAACACAATTTCAAACCTTTGGAAATACCTGTTTACTCGGGTACTTACTCGAGTATGGCACACTTTTCTTCATAGGTTTCTCGAGTAGCAACTCGAGTAAACTCTCAAATAAACTTTATGTTACTCGATGCTTTACTCCAGTAATATTGGCAGGATTTCAAGGCCGAGAGCACTTCAAGTTTTCTTACCTTGTTACTCGAGTACTCACTCGAGTAAACATAAATTTTTTGCATAGCTTACTCGGGTAGCAACTTGATGTTCTGTGTAAATAACTCTGCATATTACTCGCCTACTCACTCGAGTAATCCAGTTTAAAATAAGTGATTGAATACCTGCATACTTGAGTAGTGCCTCGAGTGAAATGTAATAAAAAACATATCATGTTATTCGAGTATTACCTTCAGGTTTTGCTTACCACAGTGAGTTACTTGAGTACCTCCTCGAGTAACATTGGCAGGATTGATAATGCCGAGAGCAACATATTTCTTGAAGCAGAGTAACTCGAGTACTGACTCGAGTAACGTTGGCAGACTGAGAGTAACTAGAAGTTTTTACATGGTTACTCAAGTAACGTTGGCAGGCCGAGAGCAATTCCAACTGATTTACCTGGTTACTCGAGTAATTACTGAGTAACGTTGGCAGGCTGAGAGCAATTGGAAGTCATTTACCTTATTACTCGAGTGCTTACTCAAGTAACGTTGGCAGGTTACTTGAAGGTCGACTCTGGTTACTTCAAGTTTCTGTCCATTACTCGAGTACCTACTCTAGTAACCCTTTAGAAAACTTGCCAGTGATGAAGCTTCTCAGTTTTTTCTCTTGGCCTTTCTTCATTACTTCAATGCTTACTTCAAGTAATGATTTGCCCTGTTATTACTTTGTTCAAACTTATTTGTTTATCAAATCTTTTTCATACCATCCTTTATTATCATCAAAACATGAGAGATCTAACAAATTCAATGAAGAAAATTTATGAAACTAAAAACATACCCTCACACACGACAATCACAGATGTAAAGAAAGATGAATTTTTCAAACATAACCCACATAATGGTGTTTTATCGAGTTGAGGAAGGAGGAGGAAATGAAGGAGAATTCCATGATCTCGCATAGCATCAACAATAGAACAGAGTAGGAACATAATGGTGTTTTCTCCTTTTTTGAGAGGGATTTAAACACCAAACACACCAGAAAATTTATATTAAGCTACTGTTTAGTTGATCCCCATTGCTAGCCTAGGCCGATGACCAAATCTGGAGGTAGTATAGCTTCTATATAGTAATTGTAGAGGGGAAATGTAGAGGACGATGAAGCATACCTCAAAAAAGAGATTGAAGACAAAGATGTCCCAGAAATGTAGTAAATAAGTAGGGACGACAGCACCTATGACGACAACCACGAGCTGCTGAAGCAATGTATACAATACAGCGACCGAAGAGCGATAACGGAGTCGATTTAGAATGGGATCAGGTAAGGGACTGGGAGTCGATGGATGAGGAGAGAAAAGATTGGGATAAAAGTAGCTTGGGTGATTCAGAATGGAAGGGATCAATTTCAGAATGGAAGAGGGCGGGAGTGTGAGCTAAGGCACGGCGTGAAACTAAATTGGGGAACATTTTTTAGATCGGTTAATAGGATAATCAGTCTAAAATAAGTTTTTAAGACCGATTGCTTAACAGCCAATTTTAAAAGTCCACTTTTAAGACCAGTTGTTAGGGAACCGGTCTTAAACACCTTTTTTTTAGACCGGTTATGCTATTAACCGGTCTAAAATAACTATCTTTTAGACCGGTTCTCTCAGTAACCTGTCTAAAAAATAAAATCCTTAATTTTTTAAGACCGGTTAGTATAGAACCGGTCTAAATAATCTTTTTTAGACCGGTTATTATAATAACCGATCTCCCAACTTGTTTATAATTATGAAAATGCCATTTCTTTTAGACCTGCATCCACTACAACCAGTGTAAATGGGCCGATCTAAAACACCTTTTTGTACTAGTGTATTATTCTTCTTTTCCCTTTGTATATATCTTCACACGGCTCCACATTTATATGTATATATATATATATATATATATCTTTTCTTCTAATTTTTGCCCTCCTCAATGTCATCTTATTTCCTGTAAAATAAAAATAAGATATGGGTAGATTTTATATCAAGATTTCTTTTTATCCTCAACTTAATTAAAAGATAGAAAATATATAAAAGATAATTAAATAGATATAAAATTTCAATAAATTTAATCAATTGTATCCTAAAATATGTACCTATTTAATTATAAAATATATATTTATCAAATTCCTCTACACTTGGACATTTGCTTGTCCTCAAGCAAAAGAAAGAAAAATTATTATTTGAACAAAAAGCACATTACTTATGAAATTCCTAAATAGATAGCAGCATACCACCACACTTAGATCATGCTATCAAATTTTGTTCAATTTAATGTCTTATAAGAATGTGTCACTAAGCCAAAAGCCTTAAACAATTATAATACTCTCTTAACCTCTCATGATCAAAGGATTGATAAGTAATAAGTGCAACAATAAGATTAGTAAAGGATATTATGCTACTAAACTCACTCAGAAAAAATTCAAATGCCCCTACTTAACCAAGCTTTTCATTTAATTTACTAAGGATCCTCAGGTAGAAATTTGATTCATTTTTTTCATCTGAAGCTGTTGTAGGTCCCCTCTTTTCGTAATACTACACATGGGTGATGCAGCACCTGTTACTCAATTACTCTAATAGATACCTCAAGAGGCTTTTAGCCCAACTCATAGCCCTATTTGACTTAACCGTTTGATGCGAGTGCCAACGCTGGTGATGAAGTGCCCCCAGTTACTAAGTTAGGTCTAAAGAAGCCATTGGAGTTGTGTTTCTTATTCTATTTTTTTTCACCTGAGTTATCTCCCTCAAGCGAAGCTTTGCTTGGCCAACAAGGGTCATCATCAAATTTCTAAAAAACTTAAGTGGCAAAATATTCATAAACTAATAATCTGTTGGTCATATTACAAACTAACACTATTCTCATAGTCCATCTTAAGATTTATACAAAAATCAAGGCTTACTGGCTCAATTGAACATTCTTTTTTTATTTTTTTATTTTTTACTTGATAATATTTTCTAAGATGGGGAAAGCTCAAAGTTCAGGTCAATCCTAAGCAATGCAAAAAAAATTCAGCTTTTGAAAATATTGCAAGGAAAAAAGATTCTTTTCAATTGCACAAGAACAAGCACTACAAAAAAAAATCATATCCCTCCCTCACACTTAAATCAAACATTGTCCTCAATGTTGCAAAAATCAATAAAGAGGGAAAGGAAATAGTACTCCCCTGGTTTAGGTCTCTGATTCTGATGTGGAGTTCTTCATCTAGTACCATCCATGATGTTTCAACTTTTAAGGGAGGAAAGAGTGCACAAGCATGAATTTGTAGCCACAAGAGGAGCAATCACCTTTAAACCTGAATAAAAATGAAAGAAAGAAAAAATATAAAAATAAAAAATGCAAGCAAAAATCATTGGGTTGCCTCCCAAGAAGCGCTTGGTTTATTGTCGTAGCCGACTATGTCAGAATGTTAAGAAGGTTGAGACAAGCAATGCCAATGTAATACAGAGAAGGATGCAGAGGTGTTCAAAACCTTCTCGCTTTGCCTATAAGCATTCTCCACAATATTTTTTTCAACAATGATAGTTGTTTTAAGGGGCTCTTTAGTGGCAAATGAATCCAATTCAAATGGATTAAGGTCAGTCATCACAACAACCCTTGCACATTGTTTAAACTCATTTTGATACTCTATTGCTTTGTCTCTCTTAAACTTGACTTGCTCATTACCAAGTTGTAGAATTATCTCTCCTCGTTCGACATCCACCCATGCTCTTGTAGTAGGTAGGAATGGTCTACCAACAATTAGAGGAATGTCTTGATCCTTTTCCATGTCAAGAATAATGAAGTCAACAGGATATATAAAAGAGCCAACTTTCACCAACACATTATTAATGATACCATATGGATAAGGAAAACTTTGATCATCTAGCTTAAGTGTAACAGTTGTAGGGTTGGTCACCCCTAGCTAAAGTGCCTTAAAAAGAGATACATGCATAAGATTCACAGCAAACCCCAAATCACACAGTGCACGACCTTCAAATTTGTCATCAATCAAGCATGGAATAGTGAAAGAACTAGGATCTTTACACTTTAAAGGAACATTTGGTTGAATGACATTAGTGATCTCATTAGTTAGTGCTACCGTTGCAAACTCAGTAAAATGCTTCTTCTTACTCAACATCTCCTTTAGGTACTTAGCATATTTAGGCTTTGCTCCAAAGCTTCTATCAATAGGATGTTAATGTGTAATTGCTTGAAGATATCCAAGAACTTCTTGTATTGCTCATCAAATGCCATCTTTTGGGATCTTTGAGGAAATGGTAGAGGTGGTCTCCATTTAGGAGTCTCAGTAGTTATTGCCTTTTTCTTCACCTCCTTCTTTTGTGATTCATTGTCCTCATCTAATCCCTTAACTGTTTGTGTCAACCCATCATCATTTTCTACAAGAACCTTGGGAGTTTCCTTGCTATTAGAATTGGAAGGCTTTGTTGTTGGCTGCTGTACCTCAAGTAATTCTTTACCACTTTTAAGGGTAATGGCTTTACATTCCATTTTTCCATCTCTATGAGGATTAGGCACAGTATTACTTGGCAATTCTATTTGTTGTAATGCATTCACAGCAGTTGCAAGTTGTCCCATTTGTATCTCAAGATTTTTTATGGATGATTCTAATAAGTAGCAGCTTAATCCTAAGTATTCTTTAATTGAAAACTCGTGAGCTGAGATATCATTACCTCTAGATCAGTTTTGGGCTCTTGAGTAGGAATAGATTCCTTTTCCAATTGATAGAAGCCAGGAGGTGAAACTTGCTTTGTATTAAAAGTTGATGCTTCATTAAGAGTTACACCATTTTGGTCAAGGGAAGTTAGGATTTTTACAACACCCAGAATTGTAGTTATTTGAGTATGGATCACTTTAATTGTTACCATGGTAATTCCCTGCATAGTTTATGGCTCTATCCATTGAGATATTAGACATTGGCCATTAGCATGGCTATTTCTACAATAATCACAAGGCGTAAAAATAGTGTTCACTTCCATGTGTCTATCATTGGATCTATTTACTCTAGGTGATCAAACCTCTTGTCGGTAGTATGTAACATTGCCATTAACTATGAAGAATGGTCTTTAATAACTTTCTTCACTGACCTTCTTTCATTGTTATTTTGGATAAAGTCAGTTGATAAGTCATCTAAATATTTCCAAACATGATTTACTGGTTGCTTTGTAATACCCCCATTAGTGACGGCATTCAATTCAAATTTAGAATCATGAGTTATACGAGTACAAAAGATTTGAAGCAATACCCATTTTTCTATATGATGGCCTGGACTCTGCCTGAAATGCAACTTAAATCTCTCCCACGCTTCATACAAATGTTTTCCAAACTGTTGACAAAATTTAGTAAGAGCAGCTCTTGCATCTACCATCTTGTTGTGTGGAAAGAATTTTGATCTGAACTTTTCTTCTAATGTCTCCCGAGAGGTTATGCTGCCCTCTTCTAAACCATTGAGCTAGTCTTTGGCTTTTCCTTGTAGAGAGTATGGAAAGAGCTGAAAACGGATCACATCACTAGGAACTCCATTCTACTTGAAACAATCACAAACATCAAGAAATTGTATGAGATGCCGATTTGGATCTTCCGTATTGTTTCCTGCATACTGACCCTATAGTTCAAGCACCTTAAGCATAGCGTACTTGATTTCAAAATTGTTGGCTTGAAACACATGTACTCTAATTTCAAACTGATAACCTCGAGATTGCCTCCCTAGAAAATCATTGACATCTAATGTATCATTCTCATCCTCAGCCATCTCTTTGCTTATGGTTTCTTCTTCCTCATGATCTGAATGTTGCAGTGTTGTTGTATCAAAAAGTTTGCTAACCTTCCTTGTCTTCTTAGGTGTTTTCTTTGCTCTGCTTGACATATAATGTAAAGCACTGCAAAGACAAAGAGACAAAGATCGAGTATCAAACTAAAAAAAAGCAAAAAGAAAAGAAAGAAAAAAAGGCTTAAGCTTAAAATACTAAAAGTCCTCTAATTCTAAAAATAATTGCTTAGATTCCCCGGCAATGGCGCCAAAAACTTGATGCGCTCCGCAAGTATACGGATCGTGCCAAGTAATAAAGTGATAAGTAGAGTATCATCCCACAAGGAATCAATCAATTAATTTTTAGGTATTAAAATCTCAATTTCTTTTAATTCAAATGAATCTAGTTATGAGAAAATTCAAAGGCAATTAATTAATGAAAACTATTAATGTCAAACACAACCGAGAGTTACTAATCCCTCATTAGATCTCCAAATCTTAAATCCATTTAATTAGTTAATCTCAAATGTTAATTTTTGTTAATCTCGAGTATGAATAGTTATAATTGCCTGTCGGTCCACTCATAACCCTCTCTTAAGTATAACTGTTATGTCTAACCCAATTACTTAAGAGGTAAGATAACTCAAACACACTCTCCAACAATTATATGGGGCTATTTGGTATATGTCTATCCTAATCGCAAATTAAATCATAATTTAATCCCATATTACTTAATCTCAGAGCCTAATTAAAATTTCCTTTGTCAAGGTAAATTCTAATACTCAAATTCATATCTAATGGTGGCCAATCATCAAACGGACATATCAAAACAAGATTAAGTAACCAAAATTAACATAAATCATAACTAATAAATCATGAAAATAAAATCTAGTTCACTAGTGAGTTCATAGTTTTCCTGGGTCTAAAGAAAATTAGCCACTCATGGCTAAAAAAAATTCATAATAAAATAAAGAAATTTAGATTCAAGAATAAAGAGGAAGAAGGGAAAAAATCAAATCTGTTGAATTTCACTCCAGCCTCTCCTGCTTCATCCACTTCCGATACTTCTCTGTTGCTGACTTTCTTATTCTCCGTTTTGATGTGTTTCTTGTCCTGCCTCCCCTGAAAAGCATCGCTGCCCTCTTATTTATAACCTTGGAATGCCTTGCGACCCCTGTATCTTCTGCCCGTTCTTGACTCTATCCAAACCTTTACTTTCGGGGTCCACGTCTATCTTTTCTCATCCAAGTTAATATCTCTTTTGCAATCTATCTTGCAATATATATATATATATATATATTCTTTTCATGTTGGCCCACGTTTTTAAATCTGGAGATGGATTATGTAATGTTATTATTCTTCTTTTCCCTTTGTATATATCTTCACATGGCTCCACAAAAGATATATATATATATATATATCTTTTCTTCTAATTTTTTCTCTCCTCAATATCATCATATTTCTTGCAAAATAAAAATAGGATATGGGTAGATTTTATATCAAGATTTCTTTTTATCCTCAACTTAATTAAAAGATAGAAAATATATAATAGATAATTAAATAGATACAAAATATCAATAAATTTAATCAATTGTATCCTAAAATATGTACCTATTTAATTATAAAATATATATATTTATTAGCCAAATATAAGAGACATGTCTTCAAGGCCTATATAGCCCCATTGGACATTCAATTTAATGGCTCTAATAATATGGGTATTTATTTAAGGCCATGAGAAGTTAAGAAGAAACATCTTCAATTGTTGGAAAAGAAAAGGTACAAAGAGGGAACTTGAAGACAGAAAGTAGGAAACTTTCCTAACTTGTATACCTTGATATGTGTGCTTGTGTATTGATGTGTTAATTGCTTTGATGATTATATGAAGCATATGTGAATGAGTAAAGCTATGTTTTACTTATACTATAGCTATTAGTGTAATGTGTTAAACATTGAGCATGCATACATGTCATTATGTTGACATGAATTTATGTAAGCAGTATGTCATCATGAACAAAGCATTTCTTCTATGCTTTTGTTGGCACTGTTTGCTACTGGAATTCTCTTGAATCTCACTCTCCCTCACCAACCATATAGGTAGGTAAGCTCCAAAGAGGACTGCACGAGGAAAATACAAAATGTTCTGGTTCAATCCAGGAGAAAGCAGTTGGTAATTATTACATTTTAAGTCTGTAATTATTATATGCAATCCCTGTGGGGAGTTCCTGTAATATGATCATATACTTATTATTATATACAATCCCCCTGTTCATGTTATTTCTATGTGCCCACCGAATTGCGCAAACACTCTGAAAAATGAGGAAATAAGTTAAGGACCTGACATCTTGATCTTCTTTATCTTTCCTTTTTATTTTTCTCCCCTTTTTCTCTATTTTTTTCTCACTTTGGACATATTTTGGAGTGTGTGAGGGAGTGAAATATGGTTGATTTATTCATTCCTTGGCTTCTTGCAATTTGCTTGGCCAATATTTGCCTAAGAGAGCAAAAAAAAATCCATGTGATACAAAGTTGTTACTTCTTGCAAAAAGTGCTCGAGTTAATTTAACTAAAGGTGGTTTGGTTTAATTGGAATTCATTTTTCCTTCTCTCTTTCCTCTTATCTTGATCAAAAATGTTTGCCCAAAAGAGATAAAAGATGTTGACCAAAGCCTAAAGATGTATGTGATCAAAGTTTGACCAAGGTCTTCTTGTAGAAGAGTTAAACTTTTAACCAAACCCTTCTTTCTTCCTCTTTTACCCTCTTGACCGTTTTTTATGGCCTAAGAGAGAGACAAATGTTTCTTCTTATTCTCATAAGTACTTCTTACTTTTGAAGAGAAAATCTTAGCCCTTCATTTTGTCTTCCAATTTTAACCTCAAAATCAAGTGGCAATTGTCTCTTTTGCCCTTGATTTTGGCAATATTATTTCTTGTCCTATTAGTTCTTTTAGTTCTTCATATTACTTCTTTCTAGACACCATTTCCTTTTTCCATTGGATCCAAGTTAGGTTTATGTCATTCTGACACATCCTAAATGAATCGGGCACTTTCTTTCAACTAATTCACACCGAAATTCATATTTTATTCCGATTGCGGTTTCTAAAAGTCATTCTGTTTCTTATGCATTCATTGGACTCTTACTAAACTAGATTTAGTAGCCTACTTTATTCATGCTTATTCTCTATCCTCTAGTCCCTAAATTCGGGATATGACAATGGGTGACCTCTTGGGAAGTCCTCGTGTTGTGGCGCTTCATTCCTAATGTTATAGATAGTGTGAACCCACAAGGGAAGATTCTAAGAACTCACAACCAATATGAGATATACTCACCCCAAGAAAGCTAAACAAAGATCGATGATTCACTTGAACCCTTGAGCACAAAAGAACAAGAACCCAAAGAGTTGGAAAATGCCACAAGGTTTATCAAGTATTGAGAAGTTTGTCGGTTCAGTGAAGAACTCTAGAGAGAATGCACTCTTAATTCAAAGTGTTGAAAGCTATTTTTCATTTCTTAAAGTCAAGTATGAAGTTTGGCTACAATTAAAGGGATGCAAGGTATTTAAAGAGAAGTACTTAAAAATCCTAATTGCATTAAATGCAATATAGAGACTCAAAAGTCTTTAAATATGATCTAATTGCATTAAATGCAACCTAGAAAATAACAACTAAAACTTAATACAATGAATTAGAGAACCCAAATTTGCCAACTATTTAATAATTTTCACACAAATAAAATCAACAAAAGGTAATAAGCATTTAAAGCTCAAAATGTGGCTCTCTAAGTATAGAACTAAGTTTAAGCTCTTTATTTTGAAGTCTTCAACCCCAAAACATGTTCATTAGCTCCATTTTCAGCACAAATGAAATTAGTGACATTTTCATCATTTTTGTTAAGATTTGATATAATTGCCTTTTGCTTTGTCCATGTCTCTTGCACTAACTTATTTAATTCTTTCTTAATTCTTTTGGCTCTTGTTATTTTGATTCGACTACTTGGAATTTGCAAAGGATTTCTCAAATTTGAAGAGTCACCAAATAAATTTGAAGATAGAGCTTGCTGGATCACATCATTCCCTCTCTCCTGAAAAGGATTCATCCTCGAATATTCACTTGGATCTAATGGAGATAAATCAACCACATTAAAAATAGCACTTTTACTATACTTACCAGGTAGATCAACCATGTAAGCATTATTGTTGATTCTTTCAAGTATTAGAAATGAACCATCTCCTCTTGGAGTTAATTTACACCTTCTTTAAGCTTGAAATGTTTCTTTTCTCATATGAACCCAACCTACAGGTTCAAAAAGAACACACCTTCTACTACCTTTGTTGGCTTTAAATGCATATTGCTCATTTTCACAAGCAAGAAACACTTCAGTAAAACCAATATCATTTGCAGACAATTCCTCAGTATATTCAAACACAAGCAATCTAATATTTAGAAGAGAAAAAGGATGATACATTCTAAACAATGCATCAACAACCACATTCTCTTTACCTTTCTTGT
This sequence comes from Inga leiocalycina, assembly GCA_963242795.1. Taxonomy (NCBI): domain Eukaryota; kingdom Viridiplantae; phylum Streptophyta; class Magnoliopsida; order Fabales; family Fabaceae; genus Inga; species Inga leiocalycina. The sequence continues at coordinate 65,378,462 of OY725320.1, forward strand.
ATTTGACAACATAAGGGAATGCCCCAATAAATTTCAGCTAGTTTACATGTCTCTTGTTAAGCTTAACTTGACCAAGCAAATACATATAATAAATAAAAACAGTTTTATCCATGCAAAAGTCACACTTTTCCATATTTGAAAACAAATTTTTCTTTCTCAAAACATCAAGCACACATAGCAAAGGATTCACATGCTCATCAAGATTGTTGCTATAGATCATAGTATCATCAAAACATGTTCAAGCATTCATATAATAAGAACACCTACAAACACCAAAATTCATGAAACATTGAAAATTTAAAGTGCAGAGTCCAAGGCATTTCAAGTGTAATAAGTTATCAAGAATAACAAACTTTAGTCCACCATAATATTTTTCAATGCCACTTGAAGGAGATAAATGTTCAATGCTTCTTGAGGATAATAATCTATCAGGTGGCTTCTTAGAAATCAAGTTTAAGACTGCAATATGTTAAAATCACAAGGCAAAAAATGATTAAGATCATTAGTAACCAAAGAAATATCCTTATAGTCACTCTTAACCTCACTTTTCTTACAACTATTTTCATCTTTCTTTTTACTCAATTCTTCACTCTCGTTCTCTCTCTTTCTGATTTGAAAGCACTCAATATCTTTTTCTTTTGTAAACTCAATGTTTCTCTCTAAAATAGTTCCACTAAAGTTACTCTCACTCATGTTCTCACTTTTCTTTTCATGATTGAGAGGTTCATCTTCAACCACAAGATTGGTAATTGGACTAATGAGGTCTTCTTCTACTTATTTGTCAATAAGACTTCCATTATGTAATTCTTTTTCCTCATTGGTTGGCACTAGCTCATCATTAGGGGGTGTAACAATCAAGCTTTCAATCTCCTTTGCATTAGAGTTACTTTCTAAACATCGTTGCTACTTGATATTTTAGTCATACTCAACAACTAATGAAACCAAAATATCAACATCCATGAAGTTAGGGTCTTTGCAAAACAAATTAATTCAAGATTAAGCCATTTACAAAGTGATCCATAGTGGCTTTTGCAGTTTCCTTGGCACCAACTCTAATCATAGCTAACTCCATCTCTTGAAAATATTCCTCAACACTCATGGAGCCTTGTTTCAACTCCTACAAATTTTTATATAATTCTCTTTTTGACTTGGAGTTGTAACTAGACATCCATTGGTCATTTTCAACATTAAGCTTTTAGAGTCCTTTTAACAAGAATTAGAGATCCCTTTGAAGTTCTTTTACCTATTCATATTGATACTTGAAATGTTAGAAGTAGAAAAAAAATGGTCCTCACCAATCTATTCATGTGTTTTACTCCAACAAGCTTAGTGCTACTCATGTTTCACATAAATTTAGCTTTTAAATTGATATATGTCACTCTTTTCTTTTTCCACTTTTAGATTCCACTTGAGGCTCTTTAAAAAACTAAGCACTTTAAGAAAAATATCCAGAAAGAGAATATGTTCATTGAAGAACAAACATAGTTTATTAGCATGATGATCTATGAATGTTCTTCAATCTCCCTCTCGTAGAGCAATTATGTAGGACTAAGAGATTGTTTGGAAAAGTAGTGAGGGCGGTACCGCATGATTAACGTAAAAAAAGCACAATGGACTTGGTGGGGGGTGTTTGGGTTCACGTTGCAAGCCACTAGGCTTTTAAGCCAAACGTGGCTTCCAATAGAAGCCCACAATCATTGCTTTTAACTTCTTTTTTCATCTTGGTGGCTTCGTCAATGCAGATAAAAGAAGACCATTGCTTGGCATTTATTCCTTACCTATCGTTGGTTAATGCAATTGGAGCTCTGATATGTGTCCTTCCTTCTATTTGATACCTCTCTTCTACTGGTGCATGTAAGAGCTATCTGTGTTGATCTCAGTGCCAGAACCATCACCGTCTTGAGTGGTTCACTGGTGGGTGGTCCTTATCCTAGCTCTGACATTAAATGTCTTAAGTGGCGATCTGTCAGGCTTTTAGCTTTTTCTGCTGTTGCATATCTTCTTTCTCTCTTGATCTAAGCTTGGCTTTCATTGGTGTGTGTCGGTGTTTGGAGAAGGGATATGGTTGTCATTGTCTTCCTTGTTTTGAGGTTTGTCCTGTGGTGATCTGTGGGCATTGGAATTATTTTGGGAAGTTCTATTAGTTGGGGCTATGATTTGAGGTCGTCAGAGTTGCTATCGTTGCTAGAATAATGTAAGATCACCAGTTCTTGGGTCTTCAACTCCTTAGCTTGGTCCATCATAGCTTAGTCCACAAGTAGGCAACTATCGTCGGGTAAGTCCTTGCTTGACCTCCTCTTGTCCTCAGCGTGTGTTTTTTTTCTTTGTTTATATGGTTATGTTGTGAAGTACAAACTAAAGAAGGTGAAACAAAAATGAAATGGGTGATAAAATTGTTTTTGGTTCAAACTTGTTCTGGTTTAACTTGTTTTTTAGGCGCTTATTCCTACCAAAATATGATAAATATATAAGCTTAGATACAATAGAAGCATTAAAATACAAAAAGCTTGAACCCAATGACAATGTTCAAAGACTCTCAAAAACAAAATATCAGGTAATTTAGAAGCCAATGGAATGTTACTAACACAAAACACATGACATAAACAAGTTGGGTTTTTTGGCTTTGAATGTTTTTTTAAGCTTCCTGGTAGGTGGCCTGACTTTCCTGTAAACCAATGGCAACTTGATATTTAAGTTGTGGAATTGCTTGCTACTCTCCCTCTTGCAAAGCTTGGTTGGGATGGTGGGCGTCTTGATGATCTAAATGCAAGGGAATCAGACCCTATGATGGGAGGCCATCTGGTTGTACATTTGCTTAAAGGTACTATTTAGAGTAGTATGACAATACTCTTTGTACATGTTGTGATACCCAGTCCTACTTTGATGACGCAACCAAATGCCATAGTTCTTGCTCTTTGTTGGGTTCTTCTAAAAAATCTCATTGATAGCAATTACTTGACTGTTACTTTTCTTAACCTTCTTCAATTCCCTTAAAATATACCAGAACTTTGACTTGGCACGAACTTCGATCATAGCCCAAAGTTTCAAAAAAATACCATTATACCTGTTAACTTTATTTTGGTCCTCATTGACCCCAAAACATAAAATTTTAATTTTTTTTACAAAGATTTGTTTTCAAAATAATAGTTCACATATGGAATCATTATACGTTAAGTTGTTTTCAATAGATCTTGTTTGCTCCATAGTTTTTTATCACTTATTTTCTTTATAGGTTAGTGCTATTTATTAGGTTTTGTTTATACCAAAATGTTTTTCTTTACAAGTTTTCTTAAAAATTAAGGCTATTTCATTGTTGCATCAATTCAGATTTTGCAGTTTTATTCTCTATTTTTGCTTACAAGATATTAAAAGAAAGCCAGTAGAGGGGGGATATAATTTTAGCACAAAAAATTAAAAAAAACTAGTAAATTTTAAGTAGGGACTTTTTTATCTACTTATACATTAAAATGTTTCCTTTATCAATATACTATGTCCTTGTCATTGATTGGGAAAATAACTGCCATCAGTTTATGTTTTTTTAGGGTTAAAGTTATTGTTTTTATATATATGTTTGTGTGAACTTGTGCATTCTTATATGTAATGTAGGTGCTTCTTTGTGATTATATATATGTTTTTGGGGTTCAATTTATTGTGCCACTAATTGTGATTGAATTGTAATGAAATGGTTTAAGATATGTTTGTCTTAATTTGTTCATAGTTGACATATAAGCATGAACAAGGAGAAACCTAAAACAATGTGATTTTCATACATGAATGCCTTGATCAAATATACAAGAAAGAACATCAAGGATCTTCATTCAAGAAGGAAGAGTGGAAGAACACTATGTATGGATTTAATGAAAAATCAGAACAATCATATGATAAGAAGCACCTAAAAAATAGGTTAGATAGCTTAAGAAAAGAATGAAAGGTGTGGGATAAGTTATTCTTGAAAGAGACAGGCATATCTTTTGACTCTACAAGGAATATGGTCATTGCTGAAGTTGAGTGGAGGGAGAGGAAAATAAAGGTGCAAAAATGATGATGATGATGATGATGTTGTTGTTGTTGTTGTTATTATTATTAACATTATTATGATTACTATTTTTATTATTTTAGATAAGACATTGATTTTGGTAGATTATACACATGCAGGAGAATTCAGAGTATGCCAAGTATAGGTACAATGGCCTCATGTTCGCGAAAGAATTAGAGAAACTATACAAGGATGTTATGGCATCGGGCGCCAAAATGTTCACACCATCTTCTACAGAGCGGATGTCACTAGGTGATGATGAAGATGATGTTTACCAACCCATAATGGACCTAAAAGAAGGATCAAGAGATAGTAAGGAATATCTTATAGGTCTTACCACTAAAGGTAGTGTAGGAGTGACAACTGATTTGAAAGGAATAACCTTGACATAAACACTCCACCTACTATACCTAGTGGTTTAGGAAGCAGTGGGAAGAGAAAGAGGGTTGAAGGGTCAGAGAAATCAAAAAAGAAAAAAACCCTTACCTTAAAAGTAATAGCAGATACGGTTAGTATGATAGCTGTGGCATATAAGGATAGAGCATATGCCTTAAAAAAGATCTCGTTGAATGATGCACAAGTGAGTGACGTAGTAGTTGAATTAGTAACCATTTTTGAAGTTGTTAATGACGATGAATTTTGTTTTTGATGTTGTAATATGATGATGTACTAGATTGCTCGAGACATGTTTGTTTGATTGAAATAAAATAAACATGCTTTGCTAATGTGGTTATGGGAACATGCTTACAACAACCTACTTCTCCAGATAGCCTCGAATCACTAAACTCTATTTTATGTCACTTTTGAAAACTTTGTTATGTGTAATTATAATGATATGCCTGACCTTATGTATGTGAAGATAGTACTTACTTCTATTAGACGACCCAACTATATTTTATACCAAATGTGAATGTTACCTGTAACCCCCGTCACGATCAAGGCCGCAATTAGTGTTTAAATGCGTTTTACAATTGAATAAGAGATCCGACATAATTAAAAAAAATTTACAAAACATGTATAAATAGATCTCCATTCATTGATTCATAAAACATTAGGCCTGTTCGGTTTGTTACATGTACGATATCAGAGTATAATCTAAATTCCCAACATTCACCCGGGATAATAACATTATTCCAAAATTTTGTACAGGGCATCATTGCCCATCTCAGTTTCTCATACCAGGGAATACACAAAAACTACAATTCTGTAGTCAATTCAATATATATATTGTCCAAAATGATAACCAATCAAAAACCAAAAAGATAGTAGCTAAGACTATCACTGGCAGTCCTAATCACCCTTATCCACTTGCTTGCCTCTTGATCCACTTGTCCTGTCTAAAAATGTTATTTGTCTTATCCCATACCCTCTCTCTTTATAAGCTTGCCACATGTCTCATCTCCATTGGTTCTCCTTAAATAAGTAACCAATTAGTCACTCTAACCACTCCATTAGCCATTTAGTTACATATCTCATTCCTTCTTAGTTAGTAATTAATTTCTTCATTAATCACTGACTAATTACCTGATAATTTTCCATTCTTCAAATTTCCTACTGATTATAGCGAGGTTATCAAAATTTGCCACAAGACACATAATAATTCAAATTTAATTCACAAATCATTCTCAATAATTGTCATTTGCCTTTAATCAAAATTTGAGGCATTACAATTCTCCCCATGTTCAATAAATTTCGCCCTCGAAATTGATTACACATCATAAGGCATAAAATTAGGAAATCTCTACTTCATGTCCACTTTCACCTCCCAAGTTGCTTCTCTTAGAGACATTCCCTTCTAGACTACCTTCACAAACAGTAAGCTTTGATGCCTGAGCCTCCGCTCTTCTTTATCAATGATTTGCTTTGGCTCTACTGCGTAAGTGAAGTTATCTTGTAATTCAATCTCTTCATACTCAATGATATGCTCAGGGTCTAGTTGGTACTTCTTGAGTTGCGAGACATGGACACATCATGCAATCTACTCAAATTCAGGGGTAAGGCTATCCGGTATGCCACAGGTTTGATTGATGCCAGAATCTCAAATGGACCAATGTACCTTGGGCTTAGTTTCCTCTGCTTGATCACTCTACTGATGCTTGTGACTGGAGATACTCTGAGGAACACATGATCTCCTACTTCAAACTCTAGAGGTCTTCTCCTTTTATCAGCATAGCTCTTCTATTGACTCTGTGCTGTAAGGAGCCTCTTCCTGATAATTCTGATCTTTTCTGAAGTTTAACCAACAAAGTCTGGGCCATATAACTTTCTCTTAGACTATTCTGTCCAGCACAACGGTGATTGACACTTCCTTTCATACAATGCTTCATACAGAGCCATTTGAATGCTCGCATGATAGATGTTGTTATAAGCAAACTCAGCTAGTGGAAGGTAATAGTCCCATTTTCCTTCAAAATCTAGGACATACGCTCTCAACATATCTTTTAATATTTGAATGGTCCTTTCTGACTACCCATCTGTCTGAGGATGGTAGGCCATACTAAACCTCAACTGAGTACCCATAGCTTCATACAGAGCCCTCCAGAATCTAGAAGTAAACCAAGGATCTCTATTAGAGATAATGTTCTTTAGTGTACCATGGAGTCTCATTATCTCTTTGATGTATATCTCAGCCAGCTTATCAGGAGAGTAGCTAGCATTGATAAGTATGAAGTGTGCTAACTTTGTGAGTTGATCCATAATTACCCAGATCGCATCATAGTTCCTGATCCTGGGCAGACCCACCACTAGATCCATGGTCACACTCTCCCACTTCCATTCTGGAATTTCTAGACTCTAAAGCAATCCTCACGGTATCTGGTGTTCAATCTTCACATTTTGATAGGTAAGACACCGTGCCACATACTTAGTCACATCACTCTTCAACCATGGTCACCAATACATAGATTTCAAGTTGTGATACACCTTAGTCATACCTGGGTGAAAAGTGTACTGACTCTTTTGAGCCTCATTTAGATCCTCAGTCTCAAATCCGCCTTCAGTTGAACATAGATTCTCTTCTAGTAACGAACTAGCTCACTAGGCGATAAATCATAATCCCGAGTCTCTCCTTGCTCAATCATAGCCTGAATATATTGAGCTCGCTCATCTTGCATCTGAGCTTCTTCGATTTCCGTCCTAAGGTCATTCTCCCCTTGGACCACACCATAATTGGCACATAGAATACTATTCGAGAGATTGAAGTCCCAAAAATCCTCTATCAACTTCCTTTCCTGGATCACCATCGTTGCTACTAGCACCGTCTTCCGACTAAGAGCATTTGCGACAACATTAGCCTTACCCAGATGATATTTAATCTCCAGGTTATAATCTTTCAGCAACTCTATCCATTGACAATATCTCATATTCAGTTCTTTCTGATCATACAAGTATTAGAGACTCTTGTGGTCACAGTACAATTCCACTGTCACACCGTACAGGTAATGACACCAAATTTTCAATGCAAACACTCTTGCTGCAAGCTCCAGATCATAAGTGGGGTAATTCATTTCATGCAGTTTGATCTGTCGTGAGACATAGGCCACCACATGTCCCTGCTACATCAGGACACACCCCAACCCCTACTTACTCGCATCACTATACACGACGTAAGCCTTACTGGATCAGGTATAATCAACACCGATGCCGTAGTTAATCTCTCCTTCAGATCCATGATACTCTGTTCACATCAGTCATCCCACAAAAATGGTTGATCCTTTCTCGTGAACTTGGTCATCAGCAATGCAATACGTGAGAAGTTCTGGATAAACCTCTGATAATAACCAGCAAGACCCAGAAAACTGTGGATCTTAAAAACAGTTTCTGGCCTCTTTCAGTTAAGTACTACTTCCACCTTATTGGGATCCACCAAGACCCCTTCACGTGAGACAACATAGCCAAGAAATTTTACTTCCGTAAGCCAAAACTCACATTTACTCAATTTGGCATAGAGTTGCTTTTCTCTCAAGATTCTCAATATGATTCTCAAATGTCGTTCATGCTCTTCATTACTCTTAGAGTAAATCAATATGTCATCAATGAATACTAACACAAACTGGTCAAGATACAGTCAGAAGATGCAATTCATATAATCCATGAATACCACCGGTGTATTAGTCAAACCAAAAGGCATCACAAGGAATTCATAGTGCCCATATCTCGTTCTAAAAGCAGTTTCAGAATATCCGCTGCCTTCACATACAACTAATAATACCCCGACCTTAGATCAATCTTAGAGAATACACACGAACCAGATAATTGATCTAACAAGTCATCTATTCTTGGGAGAGGGTATTTGTTCTTAACAGTTACCTTGTTAAGTTCTCTGTAATCGATACACAACCCCAAACTCCCATCCTTCTTTTTCACGAACAAAACCAGAGCTCCCCATGGTAACAAACTATGTCAGATGAACCGTTTCTCAAGCAATTTTTCAATTTGTTTCTTCAATTCCATCATTTCATTAAGGGCCATTTTATATGGGGCCTTAGATATAGACCCAGCTCTAGGCACTATTTCAATTGGGAATTCTACTTCCCTTTCTAGAGGCAATCCGCCGAGATCATCCGGAAACACCTCTGGGAATTCTCATATTGGGTATATTCTCTAGAACTTCATCTGACTCTCCCTAAATAGAAAAGAATACCATATACCCTTGGCATCCCTTTTTCAAACATTCCTCAGCCTTAGCCATCAAGAGGAAATTCAAACTACTGTTTACATTATCATCTCTTTGAGGAACAGGATAAACTATTTTCCTATTCCCACAATCCAACATAACATTGTTCGCCAACAACCAATCAATACCCAAAATAACCTCTAGTTGATAAAGAGGCAAATAAAGCAAATCCACGGCGGACTCAAACCTTTGATAGTGATAACACTATTCAGACAAGCTTCCATAGCCACAGTCTTAGCACCCATAGGTATTGACACAACAAGATCAAATGACAGTTTATGAACATGTAATCTTAGGCACTTTACACAATCATATGCTATGAACGAATGACTAGCACTCGAATCAAACAGAGTTTGCAATGAACTACCATTTAAGAGAATATTACCTTGAATCAAGTCAGGAGATTTCCTTGCTTCTTCATGAGTCATAGCAAACACTCTCCCTTAACTCTTGGGCCTTCACTCTATTAGCTGCCCCTTGCAATCCTTGGCAAGATGTCTTGGCTGCTTGTAGATGAAGCACACTACTTGCCCCTCACAATTCCTACCAGAATATGCTTTGTTACAACAAGGGCATACCCATTGACCTGAGAATCTTGGGTTCTCTCGATCCTCAGATTGATATGGCTTCTTGCCGCCGCCCTTAGATAAAGATCCTTGGCTCTTGCACTTCTGGGAGGAGTTTTCCTTACCAAGTTTGCCACGACCACTGCCCTTGTTCATGTTAATGTCTCTCAGGTTGTTCTCAGTGATACGACACTCCTCAACCACTTTTTTCAAATTATCAAACTGTCAGGTAGCCAACCCTTTCATCAACTCCCTCCTCAAGCCTCTAACCAGCATGTCGGAACTCCATTCCTTGTCATCCATCCACCTGAGATAAGAGGAGTAGCGGGCTAGATGGACGAACCAAGACAGGTAGTCATCAAAGGTCTCATTATCTCCTTGCTTGATTGCTAGAAATTCTGACTCTTTCTCAATTCTTACAGACTTAGAGAAATATTTGTCATTGAATTCCCCTTGGAATAACTCCCAAGTCACTGGCACATTCCTGGCCTATAAAGTCATGGCAATATTGCACCACTATCTGTCTGTATCTCCTTCTAGCTTGTAAATAGCTAGTTTTACTTTCACCTCTGATGGGAACTCAAGCACCTAGAAGATCTTCTCCAGCCTCATCAACCAATCCTCCGTTGCTTGAGGGTCGAATCTTCCTTTGAACACAAGAGGCATGTGTTTGCAGAATTTAGAAATCCAAAACTGAAGGTCTCTATCATTACGAGCCGGCACCCCATGTAATCCTTGGTTCTGCTCAGTATGAGATGGAGACTTATGGGATCGGTTTAACCCCTCAGCTGTCTCTTCTTGTTGGGTGTAACACCCCAATTTTTGATTAAGGGCTAATGGTAATTATTGAGGATAATTATCGAATTAAAGTGGAATAATTATGGGTTTGGAGTCTATATTAATTAATATGCCATGATTAGTGGAAATCGAAAGAATGAAATTGTTGGGCAATTAGTTAGTGATTAATAGAGAAATTAATTACTAGCTAAGAGGAAAATGAGAAGTGTGATTAAAATGGTTAATGGAGTGATTAAATGGCTTATTAGTGACTATTTTGGGTGAGAGCCAATAGGCTTGTGACTTGTGGCAAACTTATATGAGGTTAGTGGTTGAGGAAAAAAGTCAAAAGGGATATAATATTTTATTTTCCCCTTTCTTTCCTCCTCTCTTTTCGCTGGACAGTATGGAGGGAGTATCATTATTGTTCTCTTTTCCTTCACTTCATCTCATCTCTCTCTTCTCTCTTCATTTTCGCCATTGTTGAAGGAAATGGAGGAAGGAAGGCTTGTAAAAAAGGTATGATCTTGACCTCTATTGCTAAAACTCCCTTCTATAAAGTTGTTCCTTGGAGTGAGAGCTTCAATTTGATGGTTGTAGTTTCTCCATTAGTGGTGATGTGAGGAATCACGAAAATCTACAAGTTGGAGAATCATGAAGTGCCTTTAGGAAAGTTGTTGAGGTGAGTAAAAGCTTCATTTTCATATAAGTTTTGTGGCCATTGGTTGGGCCTTGAATTTTTGGAAATTTTGCCCTAATTTTTGTGATTTAGGATTATGGGGGAGTACGGTATATTGTTGTTATGGAAATGATGCCTTGTTTAGTGCTTTGAATTGATAGAATTGCATTGAAGCTTAAATGTGAAGTTTGGCCACTTTGTGTTGGTTTTGTGCTTTGGTCAAAATAGGGCATGTTGATAGGTTGTGATTTTGGTCATTTTGAGGTTACCATTGTATTCCTTGTAAAAATTTATGTGGGAATAGGCTTGATTGTTAATTTTGGAGCCATGAGACACTTTGGTAGAAAATTGGAAAATCTGTCCCTTGGAACTATGTTTTGGTATTCTGGGAGATATGATTGTCCAAAGTTTGGGATGGAAACAAAACTCTGTTTTGGAGTAGTGTTGAGTTTTGGGTGATTCTATATTTGTATGATGATTTGAAGTAATGAGCCATATTTTTCCTAGAAAGAGGACTTAAATACCTTTTATTTGGCTTTGGAATCACCTCGTTTCGATTTTTCTAGAATTAGTTATAAATTTTGGAAGTTCAGCCAAGAATCAGGGAATTTCTTGGCCGCAGCCCAAACCTTTCTGACCTGATTCTGGCAGTGACCTATGGGTGGCTGGCCGCTGCCAGTGAACTTTTGACCATATTTTGGCCGCGGCCCAAGGAAGGGCTGGCCGCAGCTAACCCCTATGTTTTAGCACTTTGAGTTTTCGAAATGAGATCTCTAACCTATTGTTTCCCAACCTTTTAGGGCTTTTATTAGAGGCAGTTGTGGCCTCTTAAGGGTCTATTATGATAACCAAATTTAAGTGTTATGAAAATGAGAATTTGGAAAAGAGAATGATCCTATGTCCTTGATTTGGTTATAGGGTCAGATATTCGCCCTGATCATGGTTTGATATCTGCTCGAATCGTGAGTAGCTGATGCTGGAGCATACGTGGAAAGAATAAGTGTAGGGAACTTACCTCTCCTGGATGTATTGATATTTGTGTTTGTATATTGATGCATGTTATTGCTTTGCTTGATTATGTGAAACATATATGAATGATTGAAGCTCTGTTTCTATTTATGCTATGGCCATGAGTATGTTGTTGAAACATTGAGCATGCGGATATATCATTATGTGAGCATGAGTTATTGTGATGCAAGCATGTCATGCATTAAACACTTATCTTGCCTGCATATTGGTATCTTTTCCTGCTGGGATTCTCTAGAATCTCACCCTCCCTTACCAACATTTTAGATAGGACAAGTGGCTCGAGGAAGGAGCAAGCAACTAGGGGCGGTGAGTATCCCTTATGGGCATTTGGATTTGGTAGTTGGTTATCGTTATATGCTGGGATAATTGTATATGTTCGGATGATAGATTAGAATGTGTATTTAGATTAAGTATTATGTAATCCCCATTTAAGAAATTATAAAGGGCAATTGTGCCCTACGTATCTTTAGTGAAGGTATGAACCCGGGATTGCCGGGATTGTTATTGTGCACTCTGATATTTATATGAATGTGATTTATCTTCATGAAGTAATTGTATTCGAAATATGAATGTGAGACCAGGTTAAAGTGTTTGTTAAAGAAATTTGTGAAAATCCTATCTTAAGGATGAGAATGTAAATGAATTTTGATTATTATTGGTCTCTATTTCATTTTTTAATCTCGTGTTTCGGATATAATTATGGAGGGGGTTACATTAGGTCTCCTCTCGAGTGTTCTCTTAGCATGAGTAGACTAGGCCCTTTCCTCATTTCTCTTAGCCCTTTCTTCCCTGAGATCTTCCCTCAGCTCAGCAATAATGTCTCTTTGTTCTCTTATCAAATTCATCATCTTTCACATCGGATCAGGAGGATTATAATTGAGCTCTTCCAACTTTGGATCCAGTTGTCTGACTCTAGGGTGAGCCATCATTCTTTTCAATCTACAAATAGTTTACCCAGTCAGTAATCACACAAATGTATACACATATTCCTCAAATTCTTATGTACCAATCAATAACAGGACTATTCACGTCTATATAATCAATAATCATCAATCATCTAATACTCAGGCAACACACTAGGGCAACTATCCTAGCAATTCCTACAAATGCCAAGAAAACTACTCTGATACCAACAAATGTAACCCCCATCACGATCAATGTAATATCTTAAGTTGTAATTAAGGGCTAATAACTTCAAAGTGATGTAATTAATGTTAGTTAAACACTTTTAAAGTATATGAGGTGAATTTTGATGCAAATGTGTTTGATGATAGTTTAGTATATGTTATGACAATCAGGGGTAAAATGGTAAATTTACCGATCGATTGGTCAGTTACTGAAAAGAAAACTCATAGGTAATTGAAGATCAGTGGCTAGGATTGAATAAGTAAGAAGGTAGAATTGAGTGTGCATGTGTTTAGGTGGGTTCATAGAAGAGATAACAACGATTTGACAAGTGGCAAGTTATGGACCATTGGATTGGAGTCAATTGGTCAAACTTTTCTTCCTTCTCTCTTCCCTCTTTGAGTCGGTTTATTAGGCCTTTTTATGTTCTAAAAATATGTTCCTATCATCATCAACTTCATCTCATCTTTACTCTCTCCCAAACTCCATTTTCGTCCCACCAAGGAAGGAAAGAGAAAGAAAAAGTTTAAAGTTTTAGTAAGAGTTTGTGCTTGAGAGCTCAAATCACCTTCATTAATGTTACTCATGGTGTTGAGGGCTTTATTCCTATGGTTTCAGATTTTTGAATAGTGGTGTTTGTGGATTTGTAGAAATTTGGAAGGGAAGAATTGAAAAATTAGCTTTGGGAAGAATTTGAGGTAAGAATTTGCTACACTTTAACCTAAAACTTGTGACAATTGGTTGAGTCTGAGGAATTTATGATTTTTCCCTGATATTTGGTGAATTTCAAATTGTGTGAATTGGTATGGGAATTAATGTCATTTTATGCCTTTGTGCATTTGGAGTTGGTTTGAGATTTTGGTTTGGAATGGATTGCAATGTGGTGTCTTGATTGAGTTTTTGGTGTGACATGTGGTAGGCATTGTGTAACATGTCAATGCAAAGGGAATTTGATTGTTTTGATAACTCCAATGGATACCTTAAGCAAAATTGTGTAGGAATGGTGTTTAATTTGAAATTTGCAACCATTGGAAACAAAGTTTGAAATTCTGGAAAATTTGGTTAAATATGGAAATTTGCTAAGTTTAAAATGTTGTGCAGGGACCTAACTTTGATTGATATTTTGACCTAGCAAAATGGTGTCTAAATGGTGTAAAATTTTCCAGGATTGTAGTTCACATTACAAGCTTTCCATCCATATAAAGATTGAGTCATTCTGAGTTCTGTGCACAAAGTTATAAGTGTTTGAAATCAGCCAGGAGTCAGGGTCACAGGTTGGCCGCGGCCTAAAACCTTCTGACCATGGGTTGGCAGCGGCCCGTGAAGGGCTGGCAGCAACCCAAGACCTTCTGACCTAACTCTGGCCGTGGCCCAAGGTGGTTGGCCGCGGCCAACCATTGAAAATTTACATGTTGAACTTTCGAAAAGGGTCTTTTAAGAAAACTTTTCCCAACCTTTTAGGCTTATATTTAAGCATTTAGAAACCACCCTAAGTGTCTTGAAAGTGTGAATTGGAGTAAGGAATTAATCCCCTGCTCTTGATTTTGGTTGATAGGATCTGACATTTACCCCCCTCGCGAGCCACTGTGCCAATGAATGTCAGGAAAGAACAAGGTAGTGACCCTTTCTTTTATACCATATGTGATACATTGTATGTGTTATATCATTGATTTGTGATGGATTTGAATGCTGTAATTTTTGTGGAAATGTGTAAGCACCACCATACCAATAGTCGCTAACAACGGTTCGGGTTAGGGTTGTGCACCTTCCCGGCGGTAAAAGGGGATGAGGATGGGGTGTGATATTTGTGATTATGTGAAAATCGAAGGCTATTTGTGAAGGCCGACGGACCATTTGTGAAAGCCAAATGGCTATATGAGCCATAAGGCTAGATGTGTATACTGCCATGCCAATAGTCCTTGAGTTGCTAACAACGGTTCGGGTTAGGACTGTGTGCCTTCCTGGCTGTAAAAGGGGATGAGGGTGGAGTGTGATTTGTGTTGATGCTTTTATGTGATGATTTACTTACATGCTATGTGATTATGTATGGTATGAATGATTGGTTACTACTGGAATTCTTTTGAATCTCATTCTTTCCATTGATTAACATTTCAGATAGGGCAAGTGGCTTTAAGGAAAAGCGAGTAACCAAGAGCGGTTAGGACCCTTTGGGGGGGAATATTTGATTTTGGGATCTTGGTTACCCATTTTGGACCTGGGATTACTATATATTTAGAGATACAAATATTACGTTTGATTTTGGCATGTAATCCCCTAATTAGGACTTATAAACCCTTAGTTTATACATGTATGAAACCCAGGAGTCACTGGGAATTTGGCTATACACTCTGATATGCAACAATGTGATATAACTGTACAAGTAATTATGTTCGACATTCGAGAGTGAGACCAGAGTGAGGAAAAGTTTTGAAGATTTTGTGAAAACCCTATTGTAAGATAGGGAATTAAAATGAGTTTTAAATTATCCGTCGGTCTTTAATCCGTTTTACTACGTGTGATCAAATCATAATTATGGTTAATCAGGCAGCGGGTTACAATCAAGGCCTCAATTAGTGTTTAAACATGTTTTATAATTGAATAAGAGATCTAGAATAATTAAAAAAAATTTACAACACATGTATAAATATCAAGGTATTAAAACCCGGACCGGGTATTGAACCGGTCGGGGTACTGGGTTAAGGGTCAGTGGGTCAGACTGGGGCCAAACCGGAGCTAAACCGGGACCAAACCGGTGAGAAATTGGAAATTTTAGGCTTATTGGTATAAATTTCTAAAGAAAATAGTAAAAAAAAAATTTTTTTTTTTAAAATGGGAACCGGACCGGCCAACCGGCCGGTTCGCCGGTTACCGGGCCGGACCGGCCGGTCCGGTCCGGTTTCCAGAACCATGATAAATATATCTCCATTCATTGATTCATAAAACATTAGGCCTGTTCGGTTTATTACATGTACAATATCATAGTATAATCCAAATTCCCAACATTCACCTGGGATAATAACCTTATTCCAAAAGTTTGTACAGGGCATCATTGCCCATCTCAGTTTCTCATACCAAAGATTACACAAAAACTACAATCCAGTGGTTAATTTAATATATACATTGTCCAAAATGATAACCAATCAAAAACCAAAAAGATAGTAGCTAAGACTACCACCGGCAGTCCTAATCGCCCTTATCTACTTGCTTGCCTCTTGATCTACTTGCCCTGTCTAAAAATATTATTTGGAAAGTGTGAGATTTAAAACAATCCCAGTAGCAACAGTTTACGTAAATGATGCATAATAAACAAAGAAAGTAAGCATACATCACAATGCAACATTATAATATTCAAGGCCGGGCATACTGCCACGTCCCCTCAACTATATTCAAGGTCAGGCTCTCGCCACATCCCCTCACTGTATTCAATGTTTAATACAAACAAGCAATGCATTACACATGATATAGGATAAAGTGTTACTATCTTGGTCTTTCCGTTCTTAAGCAGGCACGGGCCTTTTACGCTATGGGTAAATATCAAATCCTAAAGTCATAATTAAGGATGACGTGTTATCACTTATTCCAATTCTCAAATAACTTCATAGTACTTAAATTGATTATCATTATTGTCTCTTAAATACCCATAAATGCCTCTAACAAAAGCCCTAAAGGGTTGGAAGAACTATCCCAACGATCCCCTTTTTGGAAGCACAAAAATGTCATCTTTCACTCTTTTACTCGAGTGATGATACGGTTTGCACTCGGGTGCTAGAGAGTGAAGGATAGGGAGTGCATACCGGAGAGCACAAGAAACTTTCAAAGAACGAGAACACTCGAGCACAGATGCAACACTCGAGTGATACCAAATGCTCACTCGAGTGATACCTAAGAGCAAATGGAATTTTCAAGAAGAGAAGCACTCGAGCACGGGCCTTAGCACTCGAGTGAAGGCTGAATACCCTTGAGTGTTAAAACATACTCTTATACTTTAACCGCGAGTGACAACCTAAGAGGTAAGTTCATGGTGTCAAATACACCCACACTCGAGTGAGAACCTACCACACTCGCAAGTGAGGCAACATCTGGCCCATTTCATAGAAGTGCAACATAGAACTGAAGAGAAAATAAGGAATTTCACTTACTCACTTGAGTGATACCCCCCTCACTCAAGTGACACACATCAAAAACCAGAAAACTTCAACTAAAGCTATCCCCACACAAAATCAATCAAGGAATCCAATGGAAATACCAAAACCACCAAAATCCTACTCCATTATCATGCTTTGGTTTTGGGCAACATTAAACACTAAAGTTCCAAAATCACCAAACTCAATCATTCAATCCTAATTCCTTTCTATCTATCCACATACATTCCAAACCTACTAATTCCATACCAATAACATGCCAAATACCCAATGACCCTTATTTTTGAAAAATGGGGCAATAACTTCCAGAATTTCAAAACTAAATCATTCGGCACAAAACTTAGATAGAAAGGTCTCTTTAACTCACTTAACAACTTTCTCAAAGGAGCTTCTTGATTCTCCAATTTCCAAAATTCTTGAAAGCTCAAACCAATACCAATGGGCAAACTATAACTATAGAAATAAAGCTCTTAACTCAAGGAACAACTTTAATGAATGGAGTTTGAGCATTAGAGGTCATTCTTCTTACCTTTTTCAAGTTTTTCTTCTTTCCCTTTGGACAACAATGGCGCCGAAAATAAGAGAGAAGAGAGAGATGACAAGAGGTTGAAGATGATAGGAAATGATGGCACTACCTCCCCCCCATACCATGCCTAGCGAAAACCAAGGGAGAGGAAGACAGAGAAAAACATAAAAAAAAATGTTATTTGTCTTATCCTATACCCTATCTCTTTATAAGCTTGCCACATGTCTCACCTCCATTGGTTCTCCTCAAATAAGTAATCAATTAGTCACTCTAACCACTTCATTAGCCATTTAGTTACATATCTCATTCTTTATTAAATAGTAATTAATTTCTTCACTAATCACTAACTAATTACCCAATAATTTTCCATTCTTCAAATTTCCCACTGATTATGGCACGGTTATCAAAATTTGCCACAAGACACATAATAATTCAGATTTAATTCACAAATCATTCTCAATAATTGTCATTAGCCCTTAATCAAAATTTGGGCCATTACATTACCAACTAATGATTATATATTATGTGAATTTACTTGCAAAATTTATAGTTGTGTTTGATTTCATACAATCTTGGCAATCACACAAGTTACATCGTCCATGGCAAGTTTGAGTGATGAGGATATTTCAGAGGGAACGGAGGAAGTAGGATCGCCTTGTGCAGATAAAAAGTCCCTACTGATTTCCCTTTAAGATGAAGAGATGATAAAGTATGAATAGTTGGGTGTCTTGATGGCTCAATATCTTATGCCTTATGTTTGCAAAGAGCCACGTAAAACTAGTAAGCAAACAGGAAGGATGTGGGTGCAATAGGTATTAGAAGGCCATGATAAAGTTTGTCTTGAAAATTTTCGAGTGGAATAACATGTCTTCTTTCAATTATGCTCTAAATTGGTAGAACATGGGTTACGGAAGACCAAGTACATAGGAGTTGAAGAAATGGTTGTCATGTTCTTATATACAGTTGGACATGCACAAGGAAATAGAATCCTATAGGAATGATTTCAACATTCAGGAGAAACTGTTAGTAGGATCTTCCATATGGTTTTAGATGCTTGTGTAAATCTAGCTATAGAAAATATCAAACCACTTGATCCAGAGTTCCGTCATTGTCACCCAAAAATCTTCAATGATCGGTGATATTACCCATATTTCCAAGACGCAATTGATGGAACTCACATCAGGTGTGTGATTGGTTAGTCTAAACAAGAGAAATATATCAGAAGAAAGGGATATCCAACATAGAATATCATGACCATTTGTGATTGGGATATGTGCTCTACTTTTGTGTTGGCAGGGTAGGAGGGAACTGCATGTGATACTTGTGTATTCCAAATTGCTATCTCTACTCCATCTATGAATTTTCCCCATCCACCTCAAGGTGTATCTTCAACACATGTACCTACATTGTGTGTTTGTTTTTCTCGCATTTGCTATAATGTTATAATGGGAAAAAATTGCGTGTATCTATTAGAGAAATATTATTTAGTCGATGTTGGCTATCCACCACCAGTTGGATATCTTGGTCCTTATAGACACGAGCGATATCACCTTCTAGACTGCAGGTGGCAACAAGGATTTGGAAATCACAATGAGGTCTTCAATTATTATCATGCAAGTTTGAGGACCACTATAGAAAGGACGTTTGGAGTTTGGAAGAATAGGTTTCAACTTTTGGGGGATATGAAATCATATAATTTTGAAACACAAGTCCACATAGTTTATGCAATAATGACTATACGTAATCTTATTTAGAGAAATTCTCAAACTGATCTGGAATTTTTAAAAGCTGAACGAGGAAATATATGTGGTAAATGTAATAATGATCCAATTGATGTAGCATCCACATTAACTATTCGTAGATTATCTTCAATCCAAATGAATCATGTTTGTGACGGAATTTGAGACAAACTTGTTAGGGATAGGTGATTCAATAATAATCCGCTTCATGTACACATTATAATTTAAATACAATTTATCCATTTTTAATCAACTACTTTTATGTATTTTCCTTTTTTTTTCAATAATAATTGAACTTTGTTTATTTTATCAATTTTTTTTCACTTCATTTATCACAATTTATGCAAATAATATATATGTAGTATTCAATAAGATTCATGCTATTTTCAATCATTTTCTATCTAAACTGGCTTTTCAAAGAATCATTCAAATATGTTCTATGTTAGAAAAAAAAACAACTTCTGCCACCGCTAATTTAAACATAAATCACATTTACAATTTGATTTTTATCCTATTTTACTTTTATAAAAGTTAGATTGCAAAAAAAGTCACTTCTACCATCACTAATTCAAATGGGCTCTAAATCAATTTGATATTAACTTATATTTGGTGCATGTCAACATAACAAAACCTTTAATCATGATCCCCGTATGTATTTCACAAGTCATCAGAACAAAGAAGTAATGACAGGAAAGTGAATAAATATATTATTGCTTGCTAACAGTGAACTGTTAAAGTAAGTAAATAAATCAATTTAATCAGTTAAAGCTTGTTCCAATGCGTTTGTTTTTTCCAATGGAAATGAATGGAATTCAAAATAGTCAATTAAATGAAAGAATATCTAAATAATATTCAGATGGCGGAGGTGCTTCGTAGTCATAATGAAATCACAAAAAATACGAAATAAGAAGACAATTTATCAACATGAACCTTAATACCACATGATTTTGTAGTACGTTAAAAGACGGCAGAGCAGTGAAAGAATGCTAAAAGTAACAAACTTTCTTATAATAATAACAAATTGTTTGGTTTCGCAGTACCAAACCGAGCCTTGGTGTGCTGGATTTGGCTTGCCTTCGCTGCTCTTCCCATCCGCTGCATCCTATTCTCAAAACTACCTCGTTTTGACGTAGTTTTACGATTTGGCTTGCCTCTGCTGCTATTTCCCGTCCGCTGTGTCCTTTTTTCAAAACAACATCGTTTTGGTGTAGTTTGGATTGCAAAATAATGATCTGATCTTTTCTTTTTAAATAATGTTCAGTATTTTGAAGGATTTTTCTGGAAGCATCTAGCAACTTAAAAATATTTCAAGTAGCATACAATATCTAAAAATAATTTTTGGTGTTTTTAACTTCTTCAAATATTTTTTCAGTTGTACCGAGTATCTTATTATAGTGAAAGTAATTTTTCCATTAATGTATTTTTTCAGCTCAAAAAATTACTTTAAAATATTCAAGTAGCATAAAGTATTCTAAAATAATTTTTGATATTTTTAACTGTTTAAAATATATTTTTCAATTATACCCAATATCTTAAGAGATTGATTACAATTTTACTTTTAATGTATTTTTCTCAATAGCAACAAACACCCAAAACATAGGATGCTGGTTTATTAATTTCCACCCATTCTAAATATATTTTTCTAGTAGTACCCAATATTTTAAAGTAAATTTTAGAGCTGAAAAAAATACATTAAAGATAAAATTATATTTAGTCCGGTAAAACACTGAGTACAACTGAAAAAAATATTTGAAGAGGTTAAAAACACCAAAAATTATTTTAAGATACTGTATGCTACTTGAAACATTTTTAAGATGCTAGATGCTTCTAGAAAAATCCTTCAAAATATTAGACACCTTTTTTTTAAAAAAAAAAGATCAGCTCATTATTTTACACCCAAAACTACAGATTTGGCTTGCCTCCGTTGCATCCTTTTCTCAAAACTACACCGTTTTGGTGTAGTTTTGGGTGCCGAATGATGCTTTGATCTTTTTTTTTTAAATAGTATCCAGTATTTTGAAGGATATTTTTGGAAGCATATAACATCTTAAAAATGTTTCAAGTAGTGTACAGTATTTTAAAATAATTTTTGGTGCTTTTAACCCCTTCAAATATTTGTTAAGTTTTACCTAGTTTCTTTCGAGATTGAATGTAATATTACATTTAATGTATTTTTTCAACTCAAAAAATTACTTTAAAATATTAGATGCTACTAGAAAACTATATTTAGAGTGGGTGGAAATTAATAAACAAGTATCATATATTTTGGGTGCTCATTGCTACTGTGAAAAATACATTAAAAGTAAAATTGTATTCAATCTCCTAAGACATTGGGTACAATTGAAAAAATATTTTAAGTGGTTAAAAGTACTAAAAATTATTTTAGAATACTTTATGCTACTTGAATATTTTAAAGTAATTTTTTAGAGCGAAAAAAATATATTAAGAGTAAAATTATGTTCACTTTGATAAGACACTGGATATAATTAAAAAAATATTTGAAGGGATTAAAAACACCAAAAATTATTTCAAATATTGTATGCTATTTGAAACATTTTAAGATATTAGATACTTTTAAAAAAATTCTTTAAAATACTGAACACCAAATAGATCAGTTCATCATTTTACACTCAAAACTACATCAAAACGGTGTAAATTAAAAAAAAAAAGATGCAGCGAACGGGAAGGAGCAGCGGTGGCAAGCCAAATCCTGGTGTGCTACGGTATTCAGGCCAGATGAGATGAGATGAGATGAGCTGATGAGCATCTCCATGAGAACCACATGCCAAAACTGGAGAGAATTTTTTAATTAAAGTAATTAAAGTATTAAACAAAATTTTGACCCACAAAAAAAGTATTAAACAAATTAAATTAAATAATTGAATAAATATTTATATTCTACGGGCATTTCTCTCTCCTCCATCTTAGAGCTCATCTTCCTCAGTTCTGTGTCTGCCTAGGACGACTTGACTTAGGGTTTGATCATCGTTATCATCATCGTCCCTATTTCCCTTCGGGTTAACCTCACTTTCCTTTCTGTGTGTTTGGACTTTTGGGGACTTTTTGTATTTTTTATCGGTTTCTTTTGTTGGATCCAAACGGTGCTGATATGCTTGTTTTTGTTCACTTATTTTCATATCTGATCTGTTCATTTTCTTACTCATGTCTCTCCCGGTTTAGATTGTTCGTATATATGTTTTAAACTTTCACTTTCGATGTTTTGGGGGAAGGAATTTAAATTTCTAATTCACTAAGTCTGCTTGCATGATTTTTGTTGTGTAGCTAGATCTGGATTTCTCGCTTGATTTCCGATGAAAGAGGGACTTTAAAGAAACTAAATTCAAGGTTTGATTGTGTTATTTCATTCTTTTAATAATGATTTAGTTGAATCGAGAGGACATAGACCTAATTAGCTTTGGGCAGCAATAGAAGCATTTCTTGAGGTTTGATATCAGTTTTTTTTTTTCTGGACCCACTTTCTTTATTGCTTCCCGCTGGCGAGTCTTCGTGTAAGGTTGCCTAAAACGTAAAGGACCTTCAGGCTCTGAAACGCCTTTGTCAAGGGGCGCTTGGAAGGCACACTTGCATGCTGCCAAAATAAGGAAAAGATAACATGCTATGTAATAAAAAAGTTAGACAAACGTAATTTGAAGAAAATGCGATAGAGGCAGTGAATGAGTTGTGAGCCTTGATACTGCACACTACACTGTATTCCAACTGCTGAAACAGTTTAGGAGGAGCTATGTTGAAGAAAAAGATGTGTGTGAGATGTGAGCTTTGAACTCCTGAAGTTCCGCCCTGAACATTCTTTCTTCCTTTCTGTTATGTTCCAGACTTAAGCTGCTGTATGGTTGTGTTTATCCCTTATGCTTTGGTTTTTTGTGTTTGTAGACAATAGCCTGATTAACTAGCATCCTAAATAGTCTTTTAAAGATAGAGTTATTGTTTTCCCTCTTCTCTTGAATGTATCAGGCTTTTCTGGTTGAGTTTTAAAGTTTCCTGCTTTCTCTGCTATTTTTATATTTGTAAGATTGGGAAGCTTGTTACTTCAAATTAGTAGGGCGCTTATGTTGCAAGCCTTTAACAGCGAAAAGGTTGCAAAAGGCACAAGCCCCATGTCACCCCATTGAAGGCAATGCCTCTTATGATGTGGGAGGCACTGCATCAATTACCCTACTAGCCTGTTGTAATTCTTTGCTTTCCTTGAGCATGCAAATCTATTTTGTGTTATTCGATTGGTTGTTAATTTCACATTCTGCAAGTACAGAAGTTTTGCTGCAGAGTGGGGATAGTTTTTGTTTAATGCTATTCTTTCCTGATTGAAATAAGTTTCTGTCTTCTTTGTCAAAAGGACATATATGGGAGTGTCACAAACTCATAATTATTTTATGTAACATTTAATGATAGCAAATAATTGGTGTATTAGCCTTTACTGACCCAACTGGCCAACTGGTTGCAGTTTTTCAAGAATCTTTTCTTGTCGAAGGGTAGCACCATGCATATGATTATCAGCCAGTAAAGAGATTATGTCCGAATTGTTTCGATATCTTTGAATATTTCAATATGGATGATGAGACTGGACTTGAGCTCAGCCTGGGTCTATCTTGTGGTGGTTCATCTGCCAAGCCCAAGAGTAAGAATGGCGCCTCCTCAGATGCCAGGACAGAAGAAGTTGGTAGAGGTGGAAAAATGGTTGATGATTTCAAAAGCTTTTTTCAGACTGATTCCCAGAAGCAAGACTTAATTGCTGGGCCTCAAAGAGCTGATCCACCAAAACTGGAGGAGAACTTCTTTAATGACCTTTCCAAGGACAAAGAAGAAGATGCCCCTGTAAATCTAAGTGGGAGAGGACTTTGGCTTGCCAATAGTAAAAGTGTTGAAATTGAGGATGATAAACGGTTAGATGTGGGAAATAAACGAAAAATGATGTTTGATGAGATAAGTCACCCAAAGAAGCATGAAAGTGAAGCTTTACATGACAAGGCTAGAACATCACTCGTTTCTCTAGCAGAAGATGGCTCAGCTGCAGAAAATGAAGATGTGGCGGATTCTGAAGCTGAGAACTTAACCTCAAGGCCTATCTCACGCCATGATGATGGTTCCAAACGAGCCAGAGTTGGTGGTTCTTCTGATGCTCTAAAAGATCTTCGAGGAGGTTCTGACTTGAGTCTTGCTGATGTCAATGGGCAAAAGAGGTTTACTGGTTCATCAGAAAAAGATTTTAAGCTTGCAAATTTGAATTACACCGGTTCCTTCCCGCAACAAGTAAATGTGATGAATGTGCCTTACCCACCACCTGTAAAAGAATCTAACTCCGTTGGCGCCCCAAGCCCTCAGATCCCTGGAGTGATGCATGTGATGTCTACTGCAACAGGTGAACGTCCAGGAGCTCAACCTGTGAATAATGGAAACTTGCCAGTGATGTTAGGATATCCTTCTGTTCAGCTTCCAATGTTGGATAAAGAGAATTCATGGGGCTTGGTTTCACATCCTCAACAATTACACCCTTCCTTTGCTGGAAGGGCCCCGCCAAGCTCAGGTAAAAATGACTTATAAGATGAAAGGAAGGGATCTCTGAATAAACTCTTCTAATTCAAACTTATAACATGAACGAATGATGTGTATCTCCAATGATATCTTCTTTATGCATTCGACTCTTGTTCCACTCCATGTTAAATTTGGGATTCCTTGTATATATATGCTGGCAAACATCATGCATCATAGTCATGAATCTAATTTATAAATTGATAGAAAGTTGAAATATTAAACTAGTTTGCGCCCATTTAGGAAAAAATGTCTTTTTTTGGTTGAAAATCTGATTCATTTTGCTATTCTTGTGTCATTCTAGCTGCGATGCATGTAATCTCGAACAATTTATCAGAGGCCATACCCAGTGAAGGAAGGCTGCTAGATCGAACAAAAGTTGATGGAAAACAGCACATGACTGAAGAAGGCGCCCCATCACAGGCTGAAGATGTGAAAGGAAGCAGCACAAACCTCAGGGCGAAAGACTTGCCTGACCAATCAGCAGGAGAAAGTTTCTCTGTTGATTTTTCGGCTATTAAGCCAGGTCTTGCTGCCGATTTGAAATTTGGCGGGAGTGGTTCATACCCTAACCTACCTTGGGTTTCAACCACAGGCTCAGGCCCCAATGGTAGGACTATATCTGGTGTAACTTACAGATACAGCACTAACCAAATAAGGATAGTTTGTGCGTGCCATAGCTCTCACATGTTGCCGGAGGAATTCGTTCGGCACGCAAATGAAGATCTTCCTAACATGGAGGGTGGTGCAGTTTTAGGAACAAAAGCAAATGGAAATTCTGCAGCCTCCGCTCATAACTAATTCTGTATCATCCATTTTATCTATGTTAATCAACAGTTATCTTTTCTGTTTTTTGCGTTTTTGCTGCTGGAATTATCATTGCAGTTGTATGGAATAATGGCCCACCTTCAATTTTCTTCTGCCAAATAGTTAATTAAGCTTAAGATTATGTGTAACAGTCTGATTTTTCCTGTGAGTAATATAGATATTGTCTTGAGAAAAAATTATAGGGATGCTACTCCTTTGAAGTAGTGGAAAGGTGCAATGCTTGTGCCGGAGTAAATTAGGCTGGCCGTTGCCAGAGTAAGTTAGGCTGGCCGTTGACATGTCTATTTAGAATTGATTGATCTATAAATATAGTTGTAAATTATCTTTAAGAATTTGTTGTTAGGCTTAGTATGTTTGACTTTTGATAATGTTACAAGATTCTAATTAAGCTATGGTTAAAGAAAATCTTGAATTTTGTTGGGGTTAAACTGTTGCTTTTGGTGGATTTATGTCAACATTTTGCCATAAAAATTGAACGAATATTACGAAGGTGAAGTATTATCTTCTTCATTAACTGAATTAATTTCTTTGGCTTGCAATGGTATAGTCAAGATGCTATAAAACAGACTGGCCATTAGTTGAACGTGATTGAATTCGTTGTACAGAACAAATATAAGTTTTCAATGCAAACGATTGAAGATTGGATTTTTGTGAAACTAATACACATTTATTATAATAACTAAACTAATTTTTTCATGACATTGCCCCTCACTTTTCATCGAAGTTACCCACCTCTCTTTTTTTATTCAATGCCACCTTTGTCGGCGACTGGCAGCCACCCCTACTGGCAGCTGGAGTTCCAGCTACAGACGGTAGCCAAAGCTCTAGCAACAACTTTATTGAAAAAGTTTTGTTCTGAATAGTTACCGGAGATTTGTGAATTACTAAATTGAACTTACTAATTTATAAGTCTTTCTTGCGATTAAGTAACAACATAAGTTTATTTAAGAGTGCAACTTTATTGCAAAAGTTTTGTTGCATAAGTTTACTTTTGGACCTTTGGTCGTCATGATCACTTACACCCTTTTCATTCATCTACCATCGCTCCACCAATCCTCCTCCCCCTCCCCTGACTCCTTCACCTTAGAGACAACTTCCTTAAAGGATTTCTACCACAACATCTACTCCTTTAGGGTATATGTACCCTTAGTTACACTCTTATCTACTGGAATCTCCTCATTACTCATCCATTCCTCCAGTCGTAGGAAGAGAGACTACTTATAGTGAATCTATCATCGTCATCTCTAAGCTTCTTTCTGCTCCGCGATAAGGCATCTTGCTCTTCCAGCATCGGCGTCAGGTTTGCTTGCTCTCAACTCCTCTCATGCTTGTGTTTTCAAACCTTTTCAATTGACCATAGTAATACTCTTACTATTTGCAACATATGCCGTGTGTCATTTCATCTTTTATAAAAGATGTATTGATGCATTATCATGTGTTCAACTTGCGATAGTCTCTTCAACTAATGGAGAGGGGTCACTTCCCATTTAGTTCGAAATGATGGTTTTTTAAGGTTTTATGTTCAAAATAAATTCACTGCTATGTTTTGAAATGTTTATTTTTAGAAACTTAAAATATTTGTATTTTAGAAACAAAAATCCAACTTTTTACTCTTCTTAGTACTATTATTATTTGATATTAAAAATGGATTTCATTAAAATTTTGAATTAATATATTAATCATTCTATTTAAAAAAATCCTATAATCTTTGGACATAAAATTATATAATAAAATGCATTTCTTTTATTGAAAATAAATTAAAACGGGTTAACACAACAAAAACACATTGAATTTCTAACTGAATTTGCCACAAAATTCAACTTTTCCAATGGATTTGCGACGGAAACGGATTTTTGACAGAATCCATTCCGTCAAAAATTTGCGATAGAATTTCAAACGGATTTCTGTCAAAAATTTGCTACAGAATCAATTCTGTCACAAATTTATTTTCTTTTTTTTTATTTTTTAAAATTTTTAAATTTTCAAAGGCCACATGTTACTTTCATAGGAGGTCACCTCATTGTTGGCTCAACCATGTGTCTCCCTCTTGCATTGCCACGTGTCCTCCCCTTATAGTGTACCAAGTGTCCCTCCTCGAAGTGCGCCAAGTGTCTCCTCCTTGTGCTGTCACATGTCACCTCCAAGCGCTACCATGTGTCCACATCTCTTAAATCCTAAAAATACCTCCCCTCGCATTCAAACCCGCGACCTCATGTTTATGATGCCTTTGAACGCGAGCGTTTACTAGTTGCGCTGAGATGAACCTTGCATTATTTTATTAAATAATGTTATATATAGATAATATTATAATAATATAAACTTAATCTTATATATATATATATAATATTGTTATTAAAAATAAAAATAAATTAAATAAAAATTCAAAAAAATATTTATGATTAATTAATTTCAAATTCAGTAAATTTTAAATATTTAATAAATATTTTTATAACTATATTTTTAATCAATTTCCTAAAATTGAATCATATTTTTAATTAAAATTACTTAATAAAAAATAATTTAATATTGTATATATTATTTTTAATATAAAATGATAAATATAATATTAATAACTAATAATTTATTTTTAAATAAAACTAAATAATAAGTAATATAATAATATTAAAAATATTCTTTTAGTATAAAATTTTAAATATAATATTAAAAAATAATAATATAATATTCATTACTAATAATATTTTATTTTTAATTAAAATTATTTAATAATTAATGTTATAATATTATTTTTACTATAAATTTTAAATTTTTGCCACGGAATTTCATAGAAAATTTAGCCATGGAACAATTTCCGGTGAAATTTCTGACAGAATTTTTCTATGACAAATTCTATCAAAAATTAAGTATTTTTTTTGTAGTGTAAGCTGCATTCAATAGTATAAATTGTTTTTATTAGCATTAATATGTTCTAACTTTTGTATATCTGGTACCTTATAATATTTTTTTCCAATAGCATTAAGCATTCTAAAATAATTCTTAGTGTATTTTGCATCATAAATTTAGAGTGCTCATTTTTATTACTAGTGAGAAAATATTTAAGGGTATAATTGTACTAAGAATTATTTCTAAATGTTATTAAAAATATCTCAGAGTTTTGTTGTTGTTGTTGCTAGCAATAGGTATTTTCTTAATGAAAACAATCTTATTTAAGTTATTATTGAATATTTAAATATATCATATAGATGCAAGTTAAAGAAACAAACTTGGCAAAAAAATAAAAAAGTTAAAGAAACAAACAAAAGTTAATTGTGGAATATTTATTAAAAAAAAAAGGGACCAGGCTGCGGTGACCGCCTAAATAAATTAGGGGTAAAAGTAACGGAGGCAAACCCCTGTGAACGCCGCCACGCCTCCACTAATCTATTACCCTAACTACGTTCTTCGGCCTCTCTGTCTCTGATCGCGGCGCTCTCTCTTTGTCGCACCTTCCTCTCGCTGTCTGGTTCTGTGAGCAAATTAGGGTCAGGGTTTCTTCACCTTCTTATCTCACTCAGTGGCCTTTGGATTCTTCCTTCGATTTCAGCAGATCAATATTCTCTGCACGGTAGGCTTTCTTTTGATCTACCTTTAGCCTTATTTCCTTGATTTCCTTACTAGCTTTTAGCCATGCGAATGTTCTTACCTTGGTTTTCTTTTCTATATTCCTGCCATTCGCTGCTTTTCCTGTATATTTTTCTGTTGATTTTGTTACTTTTGTTGAATGCATAGATATTAATGTTCAGATTATGCACCTATTTGCTGTTTTAACTTGTTAAACTTAAGTTTGGATTAAAATATGATCAAGAGTTTGGCTTAAACTTGTTTATGGAGAGAGCGTTGGAGAGGAAAAGAATTCAAATTTCTGATTTTTTACCAAGCTTCTAACCACAAGCTTGCTTACTATCAAACTCGATCCCATCTTTGCAAAGTGGACAATAATCGATCGAAGTATACAATCAACATATGATCATATCCCATCTTTTTCGTATTGCAGTCTTCTGTTTAATTTTCTACGCTTAACTTGTTTTCATAATTTCTTCGTTCTCATTAATTACTATTGGGGTTTAATTTTTTTTTTTAAATTTGCATTAGAGGGCTTTAGGCCTACCGGTCGAACATAGTTCTTACTGCTTGTAGGAAAAAAAATTATTGTTGGCTTTACGGAAGAAAGTTCTTTTTAACGGAGGCCTAATATCAATCACCTTTCTTTTGAGTTTTGGGTGTTACATGCACAAACTAAAGAAGGGTCCTTTGACAATTGACACTGGTGGTGAATCAAAAGCAATTTTACATCATTGAGTAACCTTCCAAATGATGAATCTCTTAAAAATTCTGAGTTCATGAATATCTTCCTCAAAATTTTACATTGGTTCAAGGCTGTTTGTATTACATTGTCTCATCAAGATATCATAATGTTATTTTGCATTGTAAACTGCCTAAACTGAGCCAACCAAAACCGACCTTCTGGCGAGTCTGGTTTGGTTCAGGGAAGCTCTCCTGATTTAAGCCAAGTCGTGGTCTATTTATGTAGAACCATATCTAGTGTGTCCAAGCTATGAAAAATCATTAAAATTCTCCTATTCTTTGTAATTTTCATCTTTAATAGAATCTGTATTTATCAACATGTTTTGAAACCAGCACTTTGATGGTTTTAATTTTCTGTGGTTATTTGTGATGCATATTTAACTCCTAATATGTTGTTTCTTTCATTTACTTTCATATTATGTTCATGATCTGGTTTTATTTTGGTAACCTGTGATAGAGTGAAATTTGTACTACTGCTTGGTTCCTTTGACTGTGAACATTTGGTTCATGGATGGCCAAATATGAGAAGTATATTCCAAGTTGAATGGTTCATGTTATTGATTTGGAAATATTATTGAAGAACTACAAAGTAAAGTCCCCTGATTCTTTAAAATGCATTTTTCATAACATGTTTTGTGAATATCCTGACCATGTTAGTAACATCTTTTTTAGTTGAAATTTCATTTTAATCTAATATTTTTATTTCACTAGTTCAGTTTCTTGATATCATGATCATATCTTTCCTTTTTGACATATATGCGATTCATAAGCTATATTTTAAAGGAACAGCAAAAATCATCTTTAACCATTTGCTGCTGTGGTCTTTCAATGGGAGTTGAGTGTTTTGGATAGCTATATGATTGTGAATTCCTATTTTCTTCTTTTTCAGTAGTATAGTTGAGAATTTTTACACAAACTTATGGATTCTGCTTCCTTGTATCAGTGTTTTGGCAATGGGAAGGAAAAAGTCAGAGGAAGCTGGCCCTGCCACAAAGGCTAAGAAGGAGAAGTTCTCTGTCTCTGCCTTGCTTGCCAGTATGGATGAAAAACCTGATAAACCCAAAAAAGTATCTTCTTCATCCAGTAAGCCCAAAGCAAAATCTGCTCCAAAAGTTTCTGCATATACTGATGGTATTGATCTTCCTCCCTCTGATGATGAAGATGAAGATGTCATGAAAGAGGAGCAAGAACAAAATAGTGTGCCTAAGCGGTCCACTCAACAGCAAAAACCTGAGTTAAAGCCTCTTGATGTGGCTATCAGTGACAAAGAGTTAAAAAAGAGGGAAAAGAAGGATATTCTTGCTGCCCATGCTACAGAGTTGGCTAAGCAGGAAGCACTCAAGGATGACCGTGATGCTTTTACTGTGGTCATTGGAAGCCGGACTTCAGTGCTTGATGGAGAAAATGATGCCGATGCCAATGTGAAAGATGTGACCGTAGAAAACTTTTCTGTGTCAGCTCGGGGTAAAGAACTCCTTAAGAATGCATCAGTAAAGATATCTCATGGGAAGAGGTATGGTTTGGTTGGGCCCAATGGAAAGGGCAAGTCCACACTGTTGAAGCTCCTTGCCTGGAGGAAGATACCAGTGCCAAAGAATATTGATGTGCTTCTGGTTGAACAGGAGGTAGTTGGTGATGATAAAACAGCACTTGAAGCTGTTGTTTCAGCTAATGAAGAACTTGTTAAAACCCGACAAGAAGTGGCTTTTCTTCAAAATGCAAGTTCTGCCGAAGAAACTGTAGACAAGGATGATGGACTTGAAGATGATGCAGGAGAGAAGCTTGCTGAGCTTTATGACAAGTTACAGCTGATGGGATCTGACGCAGCTGAAGCTCAAGCATCAAAGATTCTAGCAGGATTAGGTTTTACAAAGGATATGCAGGGCCGTCCAACAAAATCATTTAGTGGGGGTTGGAGGATGAGAATTTCTTTAGCCAGAGCACTTTTTGTTCAGCCAACTCTATTATTGCTTGATGAACCAACAAATCATCTTGATCTGAGAGCTGTTCTCTGGTTGGAGGAGTACTTGTGCCGTTGGAAGAAGACTTTGGTGGTTGTCTCACATGATAGGGATTTCCTAAATACAGTTTGCAATGAGATTATTCATCTGCATGATTTGAAACTTCATATCTACCGTGGAAATTTTGATGATTTTGAAAGTGGTTATGAGCAGCGTCGCAAGGAGATGAATAAGAAGTTTGAGATTTATGATAAGCAGATGAAAGCAGCCAAAAGAAGCGGAAATAGGGTTCAGCAGGAAAAGGTGAAGGATCGAGCTAAGTTTGCTGCTTCTAAGGAAGCAGCAAAAAGCAAGGGCAAGGGCAAGGGCAAGGTTGATGAGGATGAAACCCCAGCAGAGGTTCCACAAAAGTGGAGGGATTACAGTGTTGAGTTTCACTTCCCTGAACCCACTGAACTAACACCTCCTCTGCTGCAGCTTATTGAAGCAAGCTTCAGCTATCCAAATCGACTGGATTTCAGACTCTCAAATGTTGATGTTGGCATTGATATGGGGACCCGTGTAGCCATTGTTGGACCTAATGGAGCTGGCAAATCCACGCTGCTAAATCTACTTGCTGGTGACTTGACTCCAACTGAAGGTGAAGTTCGAAGAAGTCAGAAATTGAGGATCGGAAGATATTCCCAGCACTTTGTGGACCTTCTAACCATGGATGAAACACCTGTTCAGTATCTTCTTCGTCTCCATCCAGATCAGGAAGGACTCAGTAAGCAGGAGGCTGTTCGAGCAAAGCTTGGTAAGTTTGGATTACCTAGCCATAATCATCTTACCCCCATTGTCAAGCTATCGGGAGGGCAGAAAGCTCGGGTGGTGTTCACGTCGATATCCATGTCAAAGCCCCACATTTTGCTATTGGATGAACCAACTAATCATCTGGATATGCAAAGTATTGATGCGTTAGCTGATGCATTGGATGAGTTCACTGGTGGAGTTGTTCTTGTTAGTCATGATTCTAGATTGATATCACGTGCATGCGAGGATGAAGAGAGAAGTCAAATATGGGTAGTTGAGGATGGTACCGTCAAATTCTTTGATGGAACTTTTGAGGATTACAAGGACGAGCTACTGAGAGAAATTAAAGCTGAAGTTGATGATTGAACTTACTGCTGAGAACAGTTTATTCATGGCATCAGTTCATCCACATTATATCTTGTTTTACACCTGGTTCTGTATTTATACAATAAAACTTACCTGCATCCTACAAATGCCAGATTTTGGTCTGTCCTATTATACAATTGAGTGTGATTCCTATGCTGCGTCAGAAGCTCTTGAGTATCTTCATTTAGAGCAGGGAATAGAACGCGATCAAATGGACTGAAAAATGGAGAAAAAATGGATCACGCACACACAATAGAATCAACAATGAAATATCCACTGGCTAGCAATAATGAAGTAGTATCAGTTTTATCTACAAACGTGTTATTTATGTCAGTCATTTGGGGGACGCCATTGATGAGCTGAGGAAGCGGAGAGAGGCACCTGAAAGAGAGAGAGACTAGTTTAAGGAGTCCAACGCACATCGCAAGGGTCTGTGGGGTTTTTATTCTTTAAATGTTTTAAAATTATAAGTTTATAATTATTTTGCCACATCAACTTGTTACTTATCAAGATGAGTATATTTAACAAGGTATTAAAACTCGGACCGGTCATTGAACCGGTCGGGGTACTGGGTTAAGGGTCAGTGGGTCAAACCGGGACCAAACCGGAGCTAAACCGGGACCAAACCGGTGAAAAATTGAAAATTTTAGACTTATAGTATGAAATTCTAAAGGAAATTTTTTTTTTTTTTTTTTTTTTTATGAAAAACTCCAACCCGGACCGGACCGGGAACCGGACCGGTTTTCCGGCCGGTTCGCCGGTTACCGGGCCGGACCGGCCGGTCCGGTCCGGTTTTCATAACCTGGATATTTAACACCATTTGTCAAATTCCTTATTAAATTAAAGAAATTACATTGATCAAAACCAGAATGAGGATAAATTATAAGAGGAAAAAAATTGTATTAACCCCATTTTAAATGCTTGTCAATTTATGACATGTGGGGCACACTTTTATCCGTCATTTTACTCTTATTTCACCTAAAGTACTGAAGTAAAAGAATATAAAAAGTTCAACAGCAAAGTTAAATGAAGGTGGAAAATTTGTTAGCTGAGATTGATCAGTTTAGCCTAATATTTGTATGAAGATAAAATAAATTAGCCTAATCATCTCTGCCTTGGAGTTAAAATAACATTAAAAATTGCATTAGGATAAAACTTGTTAATTGGGTTATGTCATTTTTTTTAATTCTTTTTATATATAGAAGAGCACGCCATTGATGCCGGATGCTGTCATCACTACCCATGTTCTCGTATAAACAAAATATTTAATTACTTTTAAAGAGCAGCCATGAGAAGAAACTAAAAGAAAATGTTATAAAAAAAAAAAAAGAGGCTAAATTATATAAAACCTTCTTAAATTTTACATTAGTTGCATATAATCTCTTCACATTTCAAAATTTAAATTTAATTTCTTAATCTTCTATTGTTTTCCCATGAGCCCTTGGCGTTAGATCACCGTTATTTTTTTAATAGAAATTACTGCATTAGATTAATATAAGACACATGATATTCTATGTGGCATTATATGTGACATTTTATGTGATCTAGTAATTTTATACTAATTATGTATTTTTTTCGTAAAGGTTAAATAATCATTTTTTCATTAAAAAAGAAAAAACCCTAATCCTCTTGGTTTCTTATTGCCGACTGCAACGCTTCCTCTCAACTTTCAGTTCTGCTTTATTCTTTCTCAACACTGCACAGCTTTTCAGATTCATGAGTTTCGTTGCTTGTTTCGTGGACATTATTCTCTAGGTCCTTCTTTCACGCTTTTTCAGATTTTGAAAACGATATCCTCTTCTAAATCCTGTTAGGTCTGGAATAATGGTCTGCTTGTTAATTCTTCTCTAATCTTATGTATGGAACTTGTTCGTTGACAAAAACTTGGTCATCAAAAGGGACAAGACCTTTTTCTTCTTAGGGAAAGTGATATTCTTTTTTTTTTTTTTTTGCCAGTTGGGAAAGTGATATTCTTACACATGAACAAAGCTTGTATAACATCGAGATTCCTTCCTTTTCCTTGTTTCTGGATGTTGTTTGATTAGTATCAACATGCATCAATCTATTACATCAATTTAAATATCATAAACTTTTTCTGCACTGAATCATTGGCTGCTGCTGAATGAGAATTTTTTTTTTTTTTAAGAATTGAAAGTTGAGAGGAAGATTGTAGATCTCAAGAAGAAATAAGGAAGATTAGGTTTTTTTTTTCCTAGTCTAATGATAAATTGATCATTTAGCCCTTAAGAAAAAATATGCATAATTAGTGTAAAATTATTAGATTACATGGGTTGCCACATCTAATGCCATGTGTCATATATTAATCATGGTCATATATTAATCTAATATAATAATTTCCTTTAAAAAGATAACCGTAAACTAACAGTAAGGGATTCAAGATTAAAAAATTGAAGGTCAAGGAGGTTAAATTTAAACATTGTAATGTGAGGAAGTTATATATAATTAAGTCAAAATTTAAGAAGATTTTATACAATTTAGCCCCCAAAAAAAGTCATTATTTGGGGAAATAACCTAACCAAAAGTCCATGCACACTAACCCCATTAAAAATTTGAAAGCTTTGAAAGCAGGAGATCAGAATTTTTGTTCCTCTGTTTTTTCCCCCTTTGGGTTTCTGCAGAATCATGAGCCAACAGGGTTTTCGTCTTCTGGTTCTTTCTCATATTCTTCTTCATCAGAATATTTCCCTATGAAGGACAGGTTTCATCTAATAATGGTGCTCCTTCTTTTTCACAAGATGTTGTCACAAACTTCCGACCAAAACTAACACTCCTTAAAAATAAAGGGATCATACCTAAAACTGAGTTTTGGTTCTCGTCCCTATTTTTAAGTTTTCCTCTAGTCTGTATATTTAACAGCGTTAACTAAGTTAACGTTTTTTTTTTCCGTTTTTTTAGGAGAAAAGTTATATTATAAATTAAGAGTGTGTTGAGAAAGATATTCGATTTGACCAAACATGCAAGATAATCGTGTTTGCTTGCTCCAATCTCTAAGAACATTACAGCCTTGCTCTTGGCAAGAATAAACAAACAATCTAACATGTCCTTGTCAACACGTTTATATATATATATAATAGTTGAAAAAATCAACTTGGAATTCCGATTCCACTGAAACTTTCCAACGCTTTTTTAAAACTTTCTTCAAGGCTTATCAAAACTGAAGAGTGAAGGCAGGATTATCGTTTAGCCAGGGATGGGACTGACTATACGTTGTACTACCTCCGGTAATAATTATAAGATAAAGTTAATTTTTTTTAGAGAAACTAAAGAAGCTGAATAAGTTACTTAATTATATCATATGTTATGTATTCTGAGATTATATATTAATTTATTAGTCAAACTAATTAGTTTGAAGAAAAAAATAAAAATAAAAATACTCTAAAGTAATTTAATTAGCTTCCTTAATTTCTCCAAAAAAATCAACTTTGTCTTATAATTAGGACCGGAGAGAGTATAAAATATTGAATTGGTGCTTAAGGTGATTGATTACACATGACTTGTATACAACAACAACAATAATGAAATTCTTTAAAAGGGCACCAAAAGCAATTAATATAATTATATAAAGTGAATGAATTGGGGATAAGAGAAGAAATTAATGAATTTTGGTGAACCTAATTACCCACTTTTTCTTTCGGTCAATTAATATGAACAGAATAGTACTGGAAACATAGAACGACCATCTTTTTAATTTTTTTAACTTGGATGCACTCCCTCCAATCCTTTGTGAGGGGAGGTTTTACATCCCTTTAATCAATAGGGGTAAAGTTGGAATCTTAAGATTTTTTTTTACAACTTTAACTATGTAATAATTTTTTTCAGCAAATTTAATGATTTAACTACCTCATCAGTGAGGTTGTCAGAAGTATATTATAATAAGGACTGAAATGAGTAGCTTATTTAAAAGAGGATGGGGACCGAAATTGGAAAAGAAACATTGTGTGTATTTGTTTGGGCGTGTGAAGCCCTTTTGAGTCCAATTGGGCCACTTTAAGTCAAATGGTGGCTTAAAAAAAATATCTATCGCGTTTGGTTGGGCATTCAATCAATCAGTTTCAATTGCTTTTAAGTCACTTTTAAATAAGCCCCAAAGTGTAGCTTTTTCCTGATTGCATGTGGGATATTACCGTTAAAGGCATTAATTGTCCTGTGGCTCTCTCCACCGAAGTGTTAGCTGGGTCCTGTTGTCTTCGATAGTGGCGGTGAAAGCGGCGTTTGGTGTCAGTAACCATTGGTTTTGAGGTGA
Source organism: Inga leiocalycina (assembly GCA_963242795.1). Taxonomy (NCBI): domain Eukaryota; kingdom Viridiplantae; phylum Streptophyta; class Magnoliopsida; order Fabales; family Fabaceae; genus Inga; species Inga leiocalycina. The sequence continues at coordinate 65,415,813 of OY725320.1, forward strand.
AGCTGCTGGTGTAGGAGTCCGATAGGAAGCTAACGGAAAATGACGGTGGCCGATCTATGAGTACGATGCATTTTGGGTGAGTTTGGCCTACAAGGTTTTGAGCTTCTAAGGTAGGTCGGTGTGATCCAGAATATTGATCTACGGTTGACAGTGGTGTGGTGGTGGATCTACTCAGTCTTCAACGGTTGAAGGTGGTGTGGTGGTTGAAGGTAGGCCGGCGTAATCTAGAATACCGATCTATCTCTCACTTTGTCATAGCTGTTGGTTGCTCAGGTATGTTTGCTCTGCCTTTCTCCATGTTCAACAAACAACACTTTGCTCTTCTTTTCTCCGATCGGTGATCTACAGTGTGGGTAAATCAATGTTATGTGTTTGCTTGGTTTGGGTGGGTTCGAGTGGTTCGATGTGCGTAGATCAGTGTTTGCTCTATGGTTGTGTTCTTTGTTTTTTTTTTTTTTTTGCATTGGTTGGTGTGGTTGTCTCTGTGTGCATGTGGCATTGGAATTTTCCCTTGCTTTGTGGTGTTCTTTTCCTCTACTTCGTGTGGAGTATTCTAGCCTTGTGTTGAAAATTATGAATGCAAACTTTGTCATGATTTGGTCCTAGAGCGTGACAATTTTAAGGTCTATTAGAGCCTCTATTTTTTGCTCTTAGAAGAAATCTTTTCAGTGTCTTTGCGATCATTCAGTTGAAGTTAAAAAAAGGGAGAAATATGTTTGTGGTTACTACATTTCTACTGTTCAATTTTTTTTATTGGTCTTTTAGGATTTCTTTTCTTTCGTTCGTAGTCTCTCTGTTTCCTTTTTTTTTTTAATAACTTAGCTGCATGCATTTGTGCTTTGAGAGGGAGGAGTAAGCATGGAGACTTCTGCATAATGTATCATGTTTGCTGAAACCAGGGGGTTATTATTTTGGACTTACTCCTGACGCATCTACAATATGGTATGAGACATGTGATTGCCAAAGGCCCCTTCTTGGATTTAGTTGCATGTACCATTCTTTCGGTTTTATTAAAGTGTATGGTTCATTATTATGGAGGTTTTTGAGCTTGCCGGTCATTTAGTATGCTTGTTCTAGTATGCTTGTTCAACCATGTGCTTGATACCTGTTATCATGACTACTATGTTCTTGATTTCTTAATCCTCATGTATGGCCTTTTGATTTTCAGTTTTTACATGCGATGTGTCTAGTTTCTTAATATGTACTGTAATTTTTATTTTTTATGCTTTAATTTGGGTTTAATACTTTCAGTTCAGCAGTAATCTTAGCATTTTACAAAGTGCAAATTGTATTTTCAGTTTAACACAAGTATAATGCATTTTAAAAAAATTTCATGCCACCTTTTAGTTAATTTTCAAAGATAATCCATTGCCAAATTGATTCTTCAAGCATTTATTCATTAATTTTCCAATTGAAACAGTGCTATCATATACTTTGATTTCTTTATTTATTATGATTTATTTTTATAACATTGATCAACAAAGGCTTTGTTGTAGATATATATAAAGATTAGTGAGGATTAAAAAAATCTCTACTACCATTAATAAAACTCTATAGCGAATATTTTGGTATGTTTTTTGTGTAATATGTGACCTTTGTTGTATAGCAATAGGGACACAAAAGTTGTGTGGGATTTAGAGTCAACAGAGATATTTATTAACCCATGCGTAGATTAAATATACAAAAAAGAGCGCAAAGGGAAATCATTTACACCAAAGTAATGGAAGAATATTATTTCCACATTCACTTAAAAGACTGGGAAACAATACGGGAAGAAACAATTAAAAAATAGATTAGATATCTTAAAGAAAGATTTGAGGATATGGGATTCTTTAATCAGAGAGACCGGTGTGGGCAGAGACTCTATTACGAACAATGTGATTGCGTCAAGCGACTAGTGGAAGGAGAAATTACAGGTAAAGAATTTTAAGTGCACTTTACAAGTTGAATTAGTTTACTTTTTGGTATGTAATTCATTTAAATATTCATTTTGACTACTTTTACTTGTATGCATGCAAGAGCATCCCAAATACAAGAAATTTAGGTACTCTTGCCTAAAGAATGAAAGGGAGATAAGAATAATATTCAAAGATGGCTCGGCGACAGGAGACCACATTTTCTCAACCTCTCGCATACAACCACAAACAAATGAGGAAGATGAGGATGATGTTTACAGACCCACGATAGATGAAGAGGAAGGCTCTGGGAATAACGAGGATGAGCATTTTGGCGCTGCCCCTACAGTTAGTATAGGGGTAATAGAGGAAATGGCAAGCGTTGGATTAACAACTTCAATTCCATCAGGCACTGGTCCCAGCGCATCCGGAAGTGAACAAAGAAGGAAGAGAGGTGAAGGGTCTAGTAAAAGAAAAAAACAGAAAATTCCGGCTGCAAAGCAAATAGCTGATGCCATCAGTGTCATTGCTAATGTTTATATAGATCAAGCAGCGGCTTTAACGGCAAATCAAGAAAATAGCATGCCTGAGGTTATGAAATCTTTGCTGGACCTTAACAACATGAAGGTGGACAAAGCCTTCAGAGTCCGGTGTATGCGAGCTCTGGAAAGCAAGGCACGTCAGGATGTGTTTATGTCATTGAAAGGAGACACTGAGTACTTGATGACTTATTTGCATTATATTGTAGAGGAGCAGTAATTGTAGTTGCCTTTGACCCATCGTTTAGAACGGTTTTATCCTAGCAGTAGTTGTACTTGATGACTTATTTGCGTTATATTTAGTTGATTCTGGCTACCCAACAGCAGTTGGGTTTCTTGGTCCACACAAATGTGAACATTACCACCTCCCAGAATTCAGGAATCACCGGGGGTTTCGGAATCCTAATGAGGCCTTCAATTTTTATCATTCAAGCTTGAGGTGCACAATAGAAAGGACATTTGGAGTGTGGAAAAATAGGTTCGAAATCTTACAACACATGCGTAAGTACAGCTTCGACACGTAAATCCGCATTGTCTTTGCTACAATGGCTATACATAATTTCATTAGAAGAAATTCCCAAATTGATATGGACTTTAGGGAAGCAGAAAATGAGAATAATATAATTGAAGTAGATAATAGTCAAGATCAAGAGCCATCATCAACAAATGATGCTTGGACATATTGAACCCAAATGAATCATGTTCGTGACACTATTAGGGACCAAATTGTACAGGACCTTTGATCTGAGTAGTTATGTTATATTTGACTTTATCAAAAACTTTAAATTTGTACAATTTCTAATTTATTCACATTTTAATTGTAATTTTATTATTTAGTTTACCATTGTCAAACTTGATACGTTAGAGTGCTCTGCTGTTTAATTGGTATGAATCAAGCGCAAAATTATGTATTGTGTATTTTGCTAGTATACATGAAACTAAGGCAGATTTGTAGATGAAGAGTGTGCAAAGAACTGTTATCTGGATGGATAAGCGGTATGAAACTTTTGAATATGTGCCTTGTGGTAACACTGTCGCCATTGGATGGTTTGGATCAATTTATCACCAAAAATGTCACTTTAACAAATAAGAAGGAAGTGGAAACGGCTGTCTTTATATGTGCATTTTGCATTGTTTGTCATGATGGTCATAACTCTTAAGTATTTTATTTAAAATTGTACCATTGCCAAATTTTCAAAGTTATTTTTTGGAAAAATTGTGAAAAAATCCCTCTGTGTGCAGATATCTTCCCATATCCCATTTAGAAATTAAGTTGCCAATGAGGTTTGTTTTTTTTCACAATTATCCCTTCATTTTTCATAATTTTTACAATTTTTTCTTTTAAATAACACAAAAGCCACTTATGTAAAAGTCAAACCAAACATCTTTCATTTTTTCAAAAGCACTTATCCAATCGCCAATCCAAACATTCATCGTTTTACTCAATCTTACTTTTTTTTCAATCTTAAGATTCCACAAGTTAAAAGTAAAAATAAGTCACTTATCCAATTTCAATCCAAACATACCCTTAATAAGTCACTGTATGAAATTACACTGGCCACCTTAGTCTTATGGGTTATATTAAAAACAACATTGACTTACCAGGGCACTTAGAAGCTTAGTCACCTACAATTAATTAAAAGATAACCTTATGATTATGAGATAATGTTAATTCCACAGAAAAGTAAAAAGAATAAGAAATCCACCTCTTACCATATCCAAACACAAAACTTTTGATTTTGACAGACAGCAGCTTAAAATTACGTTTTATCATCAAGATCAGCTGCTAAACTAGACATTACCAAACTAGCTGTTACATTTTTAATCATAGTTACCTGATAACTAAATAAACATAATTTTTAATTTCCTGTTTTCTGTGAGGAAAAAAATAAAGGGAAAATTTCAGAAAAATACCACTTGAATTTTAAAATCTCAAATTAGTGATTTGACAAGAACTTGCATTGTTAGTCTCATTACTCTTTTTATCAATCTCATTATGCTTCTTGTCAACGGAATTTTGAAGTTCAAATGGTATTTTTTAGAATTCTCACAAAAATAAACCTCATGAAATAACTTCAAATGAAGTGAGGGAAAAATGTCTTCAATCTTAAATATAAGAGTTAGTAAAAGGGTTTGTAAATTTTATGTGTTTGGAGTGGAGGGAAGAAAAAAATTTTATGAATTGAATTTAAAAAAATTTGAGAAGTAGAGGTACAAAATTTTAATAAAGAAAGAATGTAAACTAAAAGAATAAGAAACATGAATTAAGAACATTTAACCCCACTTCTTTCAATTTCTTAAAGTTAAGTGAAGGTGGAAAATTTGAGTTTGGATTGATCAGTCTATCCTAATCTTCCTCGCCTGTGTGGTTAAAAATAACATTAATAATTGCATCAGAATAAAAATTGTTAATTGGGATATGTCCATTTGTTAATTATTTTTATATATAGATTGAAGCACGACATCGATATTGGATGCCATCATCACTAGCCATGTTCTTCTATAAACAAAACATTTTTAATTCTTTGAAAGAGCAAAAAAGCAGCCACAGCAAGAAACCCAAAGAAAAAAGGCATTATTTGGGGAAATAACCTAACAAAAAGTCCATGCACACCAACCCATTATAAATTTAGAAGCTTTGAAAGCACCATATCAGAATTTTTGTTCCTCTTTTTTCTCCCCTTTTGGGTTTCTGCAGAGTCATGAACCAACAGGGTTTTCATCTTCTGGTTCTGTATCTCATATTCTTCTTCATCAGAATATTTTCCTGTGAAGCACAGATTTCATCAAATAAAAATAGTAGCGCTCCTTCGTCTTCACAAGATGTTGTCACAAATTTCCGACCAAGTCTTGCTGTTGTAATGGCGATTCTGAGTTTCATGTCCTTTCTAACTTTCTTTCTCCTCGTCTATGTCAAGTGTTGCAGTAACAGGGGAGATTTATCAGTTCATGGAAACTCAGAAAGTCAACCTTCGCTTATCAGAACAAGGTCAACGAAATTCTCAGGAATCGACAAGGCTGTCATAGAATCACTTCCCTTCTTCAGATTCTCTTCCTTAAAAGGATCAAAAGAAGGCCTTGAATGTGCTGTTTGCTTGTCCAAGTTCGAAGATGTTGAGATTCTCAGGCTGCTTCCAAAATGTAAACATGCTTTTCACATTAATTGTATTGATCATTGGCTTGAGAAGCATTCTAGTTGTCCTCTTTGTAGGCACAAGGTTGATCCTGAAGATCACACCATCTTCACATATTCTAACAGCTTGAGGCTGCTCATCAATGGCGGTGCTGGCGCAGAATTTGGAGGAGAAGAATCATCGAACTTAGGGCTTTTTGTTCAAAGAGAGGAAGAAGAAGATCAACAAAATAATGGGTCATCATCAAGATTCAATTTTGGAAGCAGCTTTAGGAGAATCATGAAGATGAAGGGTTCTTCTTCAAAAGAAGAAGATGAATTGCCTATTCAAAAATCAGCTCATCATGATGATCACAAAAGAAAGGTCTATCACAAGCTCAAACACAGGATTTCTGTATCAGATTTTGTGTTGAAGAATCGATGGAGCAATGTTAGTTCCTCGGACCTCATGTTCTTGAACTCAGAGATGATTGGTTCTGCTTCAAGTTTAAGATTCAACAATATTAATGGTGATCAGAGTCAGGTTACAATTGGAGAAGCAGGAAATGATGACGAGCAAGTCATTGTGATGAATCTGAAGGAGGAGATGGAGAGGAAGGTTTCATTTGAGAACAAAGTGAGTGGAGTACTAAAGAAGAACAATCTCAATTCTGATTCAGATTCTGCAGAAAATAATAATTTGGTTGACACATCAAAGTATATTGCGAATTCAGATGAGAAAAGATCGGTATCAGATATAACTGCTGTGTCTAGATTTGGAGGTTTGGGCATGAGAAATGGTAGCATTAATAATAATAATAATAAAGGTTCTTCTTCTTATTCTTCATCTTTGGGTGATGATCAGAAGAATGTGAAAGAGGAAAGAGCGAGACAGATTTGGCTGCCAATCGCCAAAAGAACAGTTCAATGGTTTGTGAACAGAGAAAAAAGGTTTCAGCAATCTCTGAATAATGTATAGTTCAATCTCATCCTCCATCATCTTCAAAATAGGCAATTTCTGTTATCTTCATTGATTTGCAGCTTCATGTAAATTGCTAGTTTCTTCTAGAAAAATTTATGTACAATTGAATTGATGCACAGAAAGAAACATTTTTTTTTTTTTGGTTTCTGGAATAAAAAAAACGGTTTGTTAATCTTATACCAGAAGATGAGCAAGATTCCTATTTATAGTCGTTGGCTCCAAATTCTCGTCCACACCCTACCATATAAATAAGGGGGTGCCTCCATTAATTTGTTATTTCTCATTCTAACCGTTGAGTTTTCTAGTTAGCTCTTCTTCTCTCTTGTTTTTTCTTGTGTGGTGCATGTATATTATTCTACTATAGTTTAAGCTCTAATACTAACAGCCTAAACCCCACGTGAGAGTTTCAGTAACCCTACCGGATCCACACTCATTACCTTCTTCTCTCTCCTCTTTTATTTTTCTTACAATATCATTCTAATTACAAGAAGAGATTGATATTTTAAGTAAATTTCTACATGTTTAGATGGAATGCATCACTCTATTTATATATCTTTCTAATTATATGGATTCTACAGTTATATAGAAGATATGAATTTGATATGATGATACTTTATTTAGATTTTAAATTTATGTTTTTGTCATCTGTTTGCAAAATTGCCAATTATGAGTTGGTTTTATGTGTTTTTTTATTATGGATTTGGTTAAAATACGGAAACTATTAACAAAGACATGTTAAGGACAAGGAACCTAATTGCTTGCCACCCTGGTTCCATTAATCAGGCATGTTCTGCTTCTTCTTTTTTTGGTGGGTTGTCTTTTTATATCAAGAAAAAAGAACGAGACCAAAGAACAGGCATTAAAGTTTTCATTATCTGATCAAAAGAACTTTTATAATTGAATCCCAAAAGTGAAACCATCTCCCTTAAAAAGAAAGTGCCTTCCTTTGATTAGGTAACTAATTATTCAATGTCATACTTCAAGTGTTTGATTTTATTTTTAATTCATTCCATGAATTCCAAATTATAAGGAATAAATTTTTTTTATTTTTTTTTGTAGAAATAATCTATTATGGAGAGAATAAAAAATAACTGTCGATAATTTTAACAAGTAAAAACAATCATAAATTCCAAATTGTAAGAAACTATTATTATTATTATTATTATTATTATTATTATTTTTATTATGTTAAAAGGACAACCACTCAACCTTAAGCAATGTAATAATTGGTGGTTCATAGTTAGGAGAAGAAATATTTTGTACTTTCTCCCAACCAAACCAGACAATATATTTTAGTGGAAGGATATTCATTCGGGGCAGTTGATGAGTTTTCAGTTTGCACTTATCTAAAAGACAGTTCGGTTTTTTTTTTAGCGTACAACTTACAGTATTTTCTTAAAAATTTTTGGGAAATTTAATTGTCATAACTTTCTCTCTTAGATTTAATTAAACTTTGCCAGCAAGCATAAAAAATAAATAATATATTACATTTGTCATGCATTTGCTTTCTTTCTTTTTTTGCCAAAGTCATACATTTGCTTTCAATGATTAACTTTGAAATGCTGTTTATAAAATGGGTGATTTCTCGGGCGAAAAAAATGGGTGTGATCTCAAATGAATTTAGGATACGTTGTAACGCGTATGCTGACGTGGCACTGTCAAGTTGCTTAAAGTCAATCAATTGACAAATAGAACAAAATATTACTCTGAAAATAAAAGCTGTTAAGTTATTGCCATATGTATAAAGTCAATGTCTTTTTTTTTGGCCCAAAAGTCAATGTCTTATTACAGAAGAATAAGTAATGTATCAAAAAACAGAATAAATAATGCATTAATTACTTAGTGGCGCAAGAGAGGAAATGCACACTTATATTTTTTAAAAGGTACTGTTCCCCTATTCCTATTCATAAGATACTTTTATCGTGTTTTTCTCTAGCAAAAAATATTAATCTAATTAATTCTGGTCTTAAATTCTTTAACTTTCTAAATTTAATAATTTTGTAATTAATATTTATATTTTGATTTTATTATTATTTAAAATAATTAATATAAAATTAAACATATATGTTTTGGCATACTACTATCAACAAGCTATTTATTACTCCGTCCGGTTCTAAATATAAGACAAAATTAATTTTTTTTGGAAAGATTAAAAAAGATAAATAAGTTACTTAATCATATCATATGTTATATATCTTTAGATTATATATCAGTTTATTAGTTAAATTAATTAGTTTGTGAACAAAACAAAAAATATAAATATTCTAAAGTAATTTAATTAGCTTACTTAATTTCTCTAAAGAAGTCAACTTTGTTTTATATTTAGGACCGGAGGGAGTATTTTCTCTATCGCTTTATATAATGTCTTTTTTACCCAATTGTATTGTCTTAGAAAACAATTAAAATTAATTAAAAGTAATAAATATGTAGTAAATATACTCCCAAAAAAAATATATACCCTTATTTATGAGTGAGTGAGAAAGAAAGAGTAATAGTGATGAAGGATAATGTATAGAGGAAAGATGATGTGAGAGAATAAAGGAAATAAATCAATATTTTAATTAATACAATAAATAAAATTAATTGAGGGTAAAATAAATAAAAGTGCATTTATTAGTCAGACAAACTCAAAAAGGATCTTATAAAAAGAGATAATTCCATTCAAAAAATAAAACCTTATAAATAAAAAAAGGATGGAATACCATGTAACTCACCATAAAATTGGATTATTTAAGTTTATTTTCTAGTTATTTAATTATTTAATATTTTATTTGTTTGGGAAAATTACTCAAAAATTTCTCATTGTAAATTTTATCATCCAATGGTGCCTACAATTTATTTATGACTCATGCAACTTATTTTTAGCATTTGCAATTCTTTTACAGCAATGTGCAACTTGTTTTTAACTACGGGGAAAATGAAAGACATTTGTATATAACTAAAAATATATTGCACATATATGAAAAAGAGTTACACTCTCTTAATACTCATCCTAGGGAAAATTTTTCTCCCAACTTCAAATAATGAGATAAAGTTGGAAAATTTTCTTAGTTTAAGATAGATTTAATTTTTTATCCAACAAGTAGGAAGAGAGACGCTTAAGGGAGGCTCGCAGGGCTCAACATAGAGTTCTTGAGGGACTTAGGATGTCTGAGGCCCATACTCTAATGCCCCTCAAATTTCTGTACTTTCCAAATGTGTTTCTTCAAAAAATGTGTTTTCTTATTTCTTTTTTTTTAATTAGATTCTACCTACAATGAGTGATATTTTTATATATTATGGATAAAAATATGATACATTTTTCAAATAAAAATAATATAAAATTGTGTATTTTTTAAATAGAGTATTTTTCTTTGAAAAATCATAAAAGATTCAAAATTGCACAATTTTATGTATATACGATATCAAAATGTCACTCCTTGTATGTAGAATCTAATGATAAAAAGAAATAAGGAAAAAATTTTGAGTATTGGGGAAGGATGAGCATTAGACACCCTAAGTCTAGTTCTCGATCGACTAACAACAATGGATAGAAACCTACAAACGTTGGGCAAGGTTGTTAGATTCCAAATTGAAATCGCGTAAAATAAATCCAATATTTAGGATTGGAGGGAGTACTATCTTACGTTCCTCGCTGTAGCCTTTAAGAATGGGGTGGCATGCCTACATAGAGTCACTAAATAAAATTACAAATTTCCTGACTTGAATATCCCAAGCTCCCTTTGATCCCACAGGACATGCCCAAATTTCTGCTTCAAGGGAATGAATCCTTAACAAGAATGCTTCAATGAAATGGTCATGGTGATTTCCCTTTAATCCCAATTCTTTTTATTATTACCATTCCACACTCAAGAGCCTGGGCGTTCATGGTTTATGAGAGGTAAAAGATCATCACTGCATTTACATTATATTTACTTCTAACAACTCTGGCCTGGAGATTTTTTTTTGGTTGAATGAAGCCCAAAGAAATATTTGTTGGCAAGAATGAAAGATAGAGATTAGCATGGGTACATGGGCATGGCCCAAATGACTGACGTCACTAGTGTTTGTCTTCTTGCAACGGACATGTTGCAAGCTTTGCGATTATCAGATGAAGTTTGACCCTATCCACCATATATTGATAAGTGTCTTTGTTCACGAACCTTTTTTTATTTGATCAAAATTACTTAGAGTATATAGGGTTTTCACCTCTTTTAATAAGTATGCTTCTAAGATTTAAATTTGTATTCTTCTTCTTATGGGGTGAGGTAAGGTCACTTATCATCTAAACCCCTTAGTAGAGTAGAGAAATTCCCAACTATTTTCCCAAGCATTGCATAGCCTGATTATGATTCACATTATTGTTAGAAAAATATGCTGAGTTTTTTCTCTCTCGCTGAATTGACTTGCTATCCTGAGGTATCACAGAACTTTTTTAAGTAATTGTTAATCACTTCCACTTGATCCAGCACAGCTTTGGAATGAATGATTAAGTGAATTAACAAAGAACAAATGGGGAAGTGGAGGGCAATCCGTATGTAATTTGATGGGTCTCTAGTTGCCATTGACAATTTCTTCCTGTATGAAACGAGCAAGTCTATCAATACAAACAACAAACAGGTTGGGAGAGAGGATCGATCACCTTGTATAATTCCTCGTGACTGCCTGAACTCTTATGTTTTGTTCCCTTCCCACAAAATATGCATCTGGAGAAGATAAAAGCCAATAAGTTCAACTTTTAAAGACAGAATGTGACAAACTCCAACCTTAACTGATAGAATGGATGGATGTTATTGCACAGTGCTCGGAGTATTTTATAAATATTTATAACTTCTAAGATATACGTTTGGGATGTTTAGGATATTTACAATATTAAGCATGTTATTGAGGAGATATATTTGGAATATATTTATGATATTCAAGACATGCTTGGGATCCAACTTTTTGAACATATTGCTACCTCAGTCATCTAAGATGAAAATGTACTCAGTTGTTGTATTTTGAATAGAATGAGATGATGTGGTGATCTTAAAATATGTAAGTATTTCTCTCAAAATTAATATGAGAAAGCATATGATAGATAATTAGTACCTAACAGAAAATAATATTCTATTAATTGATTATTATCAATATTTTATATATATATATATATATATATTATTTTTATAACAGCGACAAATGCATTTAACATAGGACGCGAGTTACAGGTAGCTACTTAGATCACATCAGCTTTGTTCATTATTGTAGTCTCACCGATAGGAATGTGATAATAACGAAAATTCAAAATCAGGTACCTACTTAGATTCCTTTCATGGTCAAGTTTGCGGTAAGTTTTGTTCTTTTGGGGGCCCATTTTGTAAATCCACTCATTTCAGGCTAAATTTATCGGCTTTCGTGGAATCTTGAAACACATTGTAATTGGATTCTTCTTGGTTTGTAACATAGTACTTTGGTTAGTACATTTTGACAAAAAATTTTGGTCCTTATTATAAATTTAGTTTCAGAGTAATAAATGCGTATTTTACTTTTTTGTCTTTATTAATTGTGATAAATAATAGGAATTTATTCATGTTGACTTTTAGAACCAATAATAAATAAGGAGCAAAATTGAAAATTTAGCTATAATGAGTTAAGTAACTCTCTTAGGTATATAAGAATTAGTTAATTTGAACTTATAAATAAAATCAAAGTGATAATCAATAAACCTATAGACAAGTCTCTACGCTTCAATTATGAATCTATGGGGCCAATTCTAATAGAAATCGACTTTCATTTCTTTCCTTTGACAAATAATTGCTGATGTAACAGAATAGAATTTCCATTATTTGGGAGTTGGCTTTTCCAGTTCCTATGTTCAACATTACTGTATAACTTCATGAAGTGTAATTATTTTGGGTTGCCATTTAGTGGAATGAAGCTGCTGATATACCAGAGGAGAGATACACTAACGCCTTTCTAGGATTTGGATTTGAAGATGCACACTTGGTTATTGAACTGACATACAGTAAGTGTGTGGAAGAATATATTAGGATCTGAAAAACTGCAACTTCTGATAGTTGGTAGATACAAAGTTTTCCCTTATGATGGTAATCTAATTATGTTTCAGGTTATGGGGTTGATGTGCATATGATATTGGGAATGGATTTGGCCATTTTGGCATTGGTGTTGATGAAGTGAGTTTGCTTAACTTGTCTCCTCTATCCTTTATGAGCATCTTTGACGAACTCATATAATGCGTTCTGTTCTGATTGTTTTTTTAAACCCTCATGTATGCAATAGCCTGTAGCTGAACCTATCTGTTTTGTCCTCCACTCCTCTTAGGGATTTGGTGAGGCTTTGTAGCACAGTTTTGATTATTTATTCAGAAATTCCTTTCTCTTGATGCTCTAAAGCAATGTCTAGGATTGAATTTTTGTCTTTTTTGATCCTCACTATCCTCTATCAGGTTGAAAAAACTGTAGAACTCTTTAGAGCTAAGGGTGGCAAAATAACTAGCCAATTTCTTTATCTTTACACAATAAAGCAAGTTAGTTGGAAGCACAAATCTCTTTATTCATTCATTTTGTATCAGTACTGATTGTCTAAATTTCCACATTGGATATTTCATAATAGTAACCTCACAAGTATTTCTTGGCCTTTCCCACCTTCAGCACTGTTATAATGAAGTTGAGTCTTCTGAAATAAGGATTTCAGTTGAAGTAATAATAAGACAGAAATTGACTCCTCTCTGTCTCTGTCTCTGTCTCTCTCTCTCTCTCTCTATATATATATATATATCACCCACAAACACATCATTTCACCAAACTGTAATTCAGGGGAGGTTAACGTTTGGATTTTGCTAATAGTCAGGATCAACCGAAATCTCAATCAGGAAACAACACCTGGATAAATTGAAGTCACTTTATTGAATCATATTAAAATCCTGAGGAGAGAATAAAATTTGGTAGGTTAAAGCTGACCAAGTATTTAATGCTAGCCCAAACAAAGAGGTGGGGGTTGTTAGATCAGTGACTCTGTTCTTCACAAATCCTGATCAGACAATATCTCAGTACAACATGAAATTCTCAGAGTTACAGTTGTTTCTATTCTTTTCTTTTCTTTTCTTTTTATAACTTTTGAGAACCAAGGGTTTAATGAAGACCCCGTTAACAGGCACAAACAAATGATTACATACTGTCCAATAAGGAGTTGACTTGATGATATATATATATGGTGTGTTTGGTTCAGCTTATTGGGTAGAAATAAGCCCGTTTTTTGGCCATAAGCCCAAATAAAAACATGTTGCGTTTTTGCAGTGTTTGGTTCAGCTTATTTTAATTGCATCACGGGTAGAATAAGCTACTTATTAAATAAGCTCCTCACTTGTGCGTTTGGAATGGCTTATTTTTGTCCAAAACGTGGTTATAATTCGTGATTCACGGTATACGAGGCAAGTATGTGAGAGGAATTTTTTCTCGGCTTGCGTAATAAGTGCGTTTTTCCTGTACAAAACGCTCTCACAAACAAGCCTAATACAGCTTTTCTATTAAGTCACTTATTACGTAAGTCAAGATAAAACTCATCTCACATACTTATCTCGTATACTGTAAATCACGATTTATAAGCAATTATTGTCCAAAAATAAATCGTTCATCCAAACATAAATCACATTACAAAAACTGACTTTTTTATTAAATCATTTTTAATAAGTCAGAATCATGATAAGTCATTTTTCCTACCGCTATCCGAAACACACACTATATCTTATCACTATTAAGTGAAGGAGGTTGTTCGTGTGGATGAACCATAATAAACAGAAGCAATTACTATTCAGTCTAATCAGAAACACATGTTTCACCTTATTGCTTGCTCTGGTTTTTACTGTGTGATGGCCCGGCAAGGGCATGATCATAATGATTATTAGTGGCAGATGATATTTGTTATTTTTTTTTCAGGGCTGAACGGAAGAGACAGATTTGTTTGGCAAAAAAAAAGGAAGAGACAGATTTGATTTCCATTCACAGTTTTGCTTTAACCAAACTTTATTTTTTTTCCTTTCAGCCTCTTTGTTAATGGTAGGTGAGAATCTGCCTCCTTGTCTGGTCCCCCCCTTTTGGCTAGAGCTGGGAATCAGGGCCGGCCCGGCCCTACAGGGCCGGCCCTTGAAGGGCCAGGGCCTAACAGGGCCGGCCCTAAAGGGCTCGGGGTCAGGAAAATTGCAGTTTTTCCAAGCCCGGCCCGAGAGCACCAGGGCCAGGGCCGGCCCGCAGGGCCGGGAAGTCTTTTTCGCAATATCTGACTATTTTTCCAGTATATTTTCTTTTAGAGAGATATACAAAGTTCTAATTGAACACATAAACGTTGTCAACATTGATTTAAAACATGTCCCACGTAAGAAACAAACATAGTTACTAATACATGATCAAAAGTAAAATCTTGTCCAAAACTCACAAAGACCAAAGTATAAGGCAATAAACTGAATACTCTAACCTCTACACAATATTAGTGTGACGACTATCATTTGCATCATCTTCGTCACTATCATCAATTTGAAGCACATTTGATTGTGCTACACTTTGTGTAGTAGGCTCTACTTGAGGAGTGAAAATATCAAGAATTTCTTCTCCCGCATCATGAATACATCCATAATCTTTATCTACAAGAAATGACAAACCAAAATCGTAAATTCAGAGTATAGTTGTTATGTATGTGTAATTAAATGGATAAATTAGTAAATTACCATCATATGTGAATCCATGCATCCAGTTGCGAGTGCAAATAAGAGCTTGCACGTTAGATGGAAGAATAGAACTTCTATATTTTGTTAGAACACGTGAACCAATACTGAAAGCTGATTCACTTGCTACTGTAGTGATTGGAATGCTTAGAATATCAGCTGCCATCTTTGAAAGAATCGGAAATCTTTGTTGATTGCTCTTCCACCACTTCAAAACATCCAATTCTTTCCAATTATCAGGCTTTAGTATTGGTTCTTCCAGATAAGTTTCCAACTCAGACTTGTTCATGGAAGAATGATCCATCGTCGCATAAATATCTTCATAATCCTGCATCATTACAAAACATTCAAGTAAATACTAGATGAATAACCCAACAAATGCAATTAACACTAAAATTAAAACATACATCAAATGCATCATCAAAGGAGGTTACTGAAGCACTTGGAGTCTGAGAAGGATGATGGGTCGTCATTGTTAAAGATCTAGTGATTGATGCACCTTCAACTCTTTGAGTTGGAAGAGATGTCCCCACATTGGAATATTCATTGAAAATGAAGTTCAGCTTACTTCTTATATTGGCAATCTTCTCATTGCAAGTCATAGGGTCAATCTTTCCATAGAAATATTGTATAATATTGAACTTCCATCGAGGATCAAGAACCACTGCAACCGCAAGAATGACACTATATTTATGCCAATATTTGTCAAACTTCTCTTTCATTTTCATGGACATCTCTCGAATCACTGGGTCAGGGCTTCCCATATTTGTAGTAAGCAACATCTCAATTTTTGATATTTGCATAAAATAAGAATTTGAAGTTGGATATGACGACCCAGAAATCAACCTTGTAATCTTCTCAAATGGCCTCAAGAAATTGCACATTGCCTCAGCTCTATTCCACTCATCTTGTGCAAGAACAAACTTGTAGTTTGTATCATCTAAAGCCATCTTTGCAAAAGCACGACGGTATTTAAGACCACTCTCAAGCATTGCATAAGTGGAGTTCCATCTAGTAGCCACGTCTAATCGCAAGCCCATTGAAGTGTCTATACCACCAACTTGTTGAACACATTGTTTGAGAAGATTCATCCTTGCCTCAGATGCCTTTACATATTTAATACTCTCTCTAATCTTATGCAAAGCAGAACTTGTTACTTTTAAGCCCTCTTGAACAATCAAATTGAGGATGTGGGCACAACACCTCACATGAAAAAATTCCCCATTACAAACCAAACTAAAGTTGTTTTGCAAAAGTAGCCTATCTTTCAACAAGTCTTGCAAATTATCATTTGCAGACGCATTGTCTAGAGTTATGGAAAATATTTTATCATCAATCTCCCATTCTTGCAAGCAATCAAACACTTTCCTAGACATTTGATATCCAGAATGTGGTGGTTCCATCCTGCAAAAAGCTAGTATCTTACTGTTTAATGTCCACAGCTCATCCACAAAATGAGCTGTCAAACATATATATCCTTCAGAAGTCACAGAAGTCCAACAATCAGATGTTAAACATATTCTACCAGTACTATTCTTCAATTTTTGTTTCAAAATATCCCTTTGTTGGTGGTAAAATTTCTGCACATAAACCGTCATTGTTTTTCTACTCATGAGCCTCACATCAGGATTTAATGTCCTTAGTAGTTCTTTGACCCATTTATATTCAACGAATGAATAGGGAAGATCATGTTCAATTATGCATAAAGCCATAATGTCCTTAATATGTTGATGGTCAAGTTTCCTAGACCTCATTTTGCCTTCTCTATCCAACATCATCATGCCAATATCATGAAATTTTTCTAAACCAATACAAGATTTAACATGACGACTAAGATGTGAAGTGCCTTTATCCCCACCCCTTGCAAATAAACCCTGACAACCATTACACTGTGCCTTGGCTATTCCATTAACATCAATCCTACTAAAATACCTCCAAACATCAGAAGTCAAATTTCTAGGCTTCTTAGGCTTTGATTCATTGGTCTCTTGAATGGAAGATGCCTGAACTTTATCCATTGCAGCTAATGATTCATTAGTCCCTTGAGTTTTTCCTTGTTCTTTTTGTGATGAAGACATTAGGCTGCATCAAAAATCACACTCAACTAGTCAAATAAATGAACTTAAGAAAACAGAACCATCACTAAGCCACAATTTGGAAAACAAACCATCACTAAGCCAGAATTTGGAAAACAGAACCATCACTAAGCCAGAATTTGAAAAACGGAACCATCACTAAGCCAAAACAATCACAGAAGTTAAATGGCAGTGGCAATTCGAATGGCAGTGGAAGTGGCAATCACATAATAGAATTCGAATGGCAGTGGCAATCACAGAAACAAGCATTATTTAGAGGCAATCAGAGAAATTGGAAACAGTCAAACAGAGAAGTTGATGTCACCGAATCATGTTGATTCAAATCGAAAACAGAATCTCAAATCGAAGAAACAAACAGAATCTCAAATCGAAGAAACAAACAGAATCTCAAATCGAAGAAGCAAGGTCACTGAGAGAGATTAAAATCCAAAGCTAAGAATCTAACCTTCGTTTGGCCTGAAGGGAAGGGACGAGTTGCGAGCCTGAGACACGGACGAGCTGCGAGCCTGCGACTGCGACACGGACGAGCGGCGACCTTCGACGAGCTGCGACACGGACGAGCGGCGACCTTCGACACACGGAACGGCCGAGCTTCGATCTGCGACTGCGACAAGGATGAGCTTCGACCTTCGACACACGGGAAGGGAAATCAGTTGCGAGTCGACGAGATCGGACTTCAGAGGACCGAGTGGGACTTTGGGAGAGTGGGAGACGGAGACGAGGTCGAGCCGCTGTGTGTGACGAGTCGGCGAGATCGGACTTCAGAGGACCGACCGACCGAGTGGGACTTTGGGAGAGTGGGAGATGGAGACGAGGTCGAGCACTCGAGCTGCTGTGTGTGACGCTGTGGGAGTGTGGCTGGAGTGGTCAGTGGGACACTGGGACTTACTGACTTAGTCACTTCACTTAGGGAGTTAGGGTTAGTAATCCCTCGGGCAGGGGGCACTGGGGCAGTCGGCTCGGGCATGTAAAAAAAAAAAAAAAAAATGGAAGGGCCTAACGGGCCGGCCCTTGGCCCTGCAGGGCCGGCCCTGCAGGGCCCTCGGCCCTACAGGGCTGGCCCTTTTAGGCCCGACTTCATTTGGAAGCTCCAATTTACAAGCCCGGCCCGAGGCTTAACAGGGCTTAAACGGGCCGGCCCGACGGGCTCGGCCCGATTTCCCGGCTCTACTTTTGGCCCCTCACTACTGTTACAACAGGGCCGTATATGCAATTTGTAATGAGTGAGTGTGTGTGCGCGTTGTGAGTGTTGTGTTTGGGATGGCCTTTCACTGGGGTCTTAGGAAAATTGAGGGATTGGCTATGGCGTAGGCCTCTCTCACAAAACCTTAGGCTTTAAATGGCTTGTTGCCTTGTATAGTTCATCTTTGTACTTCTCTCTTCGCGTGAAGATGCATGTGAGAGGATGATGACTTTCTATATGTTTAATTTTGGTTGACGTTAACATTTGAATTTTTGAAATCAAAGTGCATGTGAAAGTTGGTGAGGCAATTAAGGTGGGTGGTGAGAGAGTATAAGGGATCTACTCTTCTGTTTTTTATTTTCCCCCCCAATAGTTTGGTAACTTGATGACAAGAAAAAAAAAATAGAAATTGCACACCTTGATTTCATACAATGGATGGAATCCGATTCCATTATTATCAAAGGTACTAAAAGTTACACCTTATTGTTAAAAAAACAAAGGGGAATAAAGATTTTCTTTCACTCTTATTTTAATAAATACTCTCTCCGATCTTTAATATAGAATATATTTGGGGGTTGACCTTGGTCCTAAATATAAGAAAATTACTATATTGGTCAATATTTTTCTAATTGACCCCATATTGATGCTCCTTTAACAATAATCAAGAAGGAGATAGAATGAAGGAATTAAGGAACATGATTAAGATGTTTTAGAAAATGCATGTCATATTAACTAAATTAACTAACCTCCTTAATTTAATAAAATTAAGTTAACATATTGTATATTAAGGACCAAGGGAGTATTTGTTTTGACAAAAAGAATAGTTCTAACTTGTCCATATACTTTTTACAGTCTTAGTCTTAATTCTTAAATGTACGGGCTACATAACTAATTTGTAGAGATTAAGAAAATTATTTAAATTAAGTATTTATAAGAAATATGTATTGGTTTCCCTAAAATATTTCTTTTATAATTTATATTGAAAACCACGTCCTTAATAAGTACTCCCTATGGTCCTAATTATAAGAAAAAGTTAATTTTTTTGGAGAGATTAAGGAAATTAATTAAATTACTTTAGAATATTTTTATTTTTTTTCTTCAAACTAATTATTTTAACTAATAAATTAATATATAATCTAAGGATATATAACATATAACATATGATATGATTAAATAACTTATTTAGCTTCCTTAATCTCTCTAAAAAAAGTCAATTTTGTCTTATATTTAGGACCAGAGATAGTACAATAATAGAAATAATCTTAAAAAATTATTCATTTTAAGGATAAAGTGGATTTTGAGGTCTTACATTTTATACCAAATTAAAAAAAAAATTTCAATTCTCTACTAGCTTCTACATTTAAAATTGGAGGAAGTTTTCCTTTTTTTTTTTTTTTTTAAGAATTTCAGTTAACCCCACTTATGCTACTTATTTCAAATAAGGACTGAAAGATTTTGAAATTACAGTGCATGCCAAAAAGACCAAAGTGAAATTATATTTTGATGACAAATGGCTAAAATGCCTTTTGTTCATTTTTTTACAAGTATTTATAATAATTTTAACAACTAATGAAAAAGAATTTTTACAAGTGTACATATGAAAATTTACAATTCATAATTTACAACAATTGATACAAAAAGTTAAAAGTATTCGGAGATGAATTTACAAATACACATAAGTATTTTTTAACAATTTATAATAGCAAAATAACATAATTTAACTTTAGTTCTTTGGTTTTGCAGTGTAATTCCAAAATCTTTTAGTCATTATTTAAAATAAAGTTGCATAAGTAGGGTTAAATGAAATTTTTCACTTTTTTTTTACAGGCCAAAAAA
The DNA here is from genome assembly GCA_963242795.1 of Inga leiocalycina. Classification (NCBI taxonomy): domain Eukaryota; kingdom Viridiplantae; phylum Streptophyta; class Magnoliopsida; order Fabales; family Fabaceae; genus Inga; species Inga leiocalycina. The sequence continues at coordinate 65,436,151 of OY725320.1, forward strand.
AAGAGAAAATTTTCCCTTTTTTACAAGTGTATAAACTTAATTAATTGGATTTATTTTCAAAAATAAGGAAACAAACCAAAAAAAATGTTGGTGTTAATCACAGTGTACTTCTCTCAGTGTTTGTCTTTCAAAGTGTTCCATTTGCATCTTCCTGTGAAGATGCACGTGAGAGGATGATAAACATTCTATTTAATTTTGGTTGACGTTTACATTTGAATTTTTTATAATTAAAGTGCATGTGAAAGTTGGAGTGGAAATAAGGTAGATGGTGTCACATCCTTACTTATTTTAACTTGCAACAGAATATTAATGCGTGGTTTGATGAGCAACACAGGAATAACATAAATATACTGATAATATGTGCATGATTACAAACAATTTTCTCATAGGGGTTTGTACATAGTAATTACAATCAGGGTAGCAGCACAGGGCTATTAGAATGTCTAAACCCGACCCAGTGAAAGGGAAATATCTTCTCGTCTATGTTCCATCACTGCATTCATCTCGTGTAATTCTCTTCTCTGTTTTCAGTACACTTCTTGTTTTCACTTGTCTAATTTGTTGGTAGGGGAGGGTGAGATTTGAGAAAATCTCAGTAAAAAAACAGTACTAATATGCATGTATGATAAGTAATTAATGTATGACATGCTTGCATTATATAAACTTATGCTAACACAATGACATATCTGCGTACTTAATGTTTCATACAACAAAATTATGGCTACAATATAAACAAAAAACATAGTTTCAATCATTCATATATGTTCAAGCAAAGCAATAATATGCATCATTACATTAGCACAAATATCAAATACATGCAAAAGAGATAAGTTTCCTACCATAACCCTTTTCCGCCTTGAAACGTTTGTCTCGTAAACATGCCAAACTCGGGCTCCCAACTCGGTCCTAAAATATCAAATGTATAAGAATTAGGTTAAAACTCATTCATGTACCATTTTAGACACTTCCATAGCATTTATAGTGGTTATAAAATTCTACTGTGAAAATTTATCAAAATGCCTTCAGGGACCTGACCCAGCCTTGTTATACCTGGTCTAACCGTACTTTTCCCAAAATTTTGATATGGGTTATTCTTACATATTTTCGTTCAAGGAATTCATTTCCGGATTCAAAATCACCAAATTCATTATCAAAAGACAAAAGTGCCTTTGGCAGCCCTACTTTAATGGTTTCAGGGGCGTTTTCGTTATTATATTTTTTTGGGCTTTTTTTGAAAAAGTGACTAACTGTAACCCCACATAATTTTCGCTCATGAATGCAATGGAATAATTAGAACATTGAAAATCCAACTCTAACCCCCTGATATTTCCCTCGCCGAAATGTTCAAGTCCCCGGGAAAATTTTGGGGTTTTTCGATTATAACGCCGCAGATATGTTCCTTTATACTCCTAATTATTATATTAACTATTTAATCACGTTATAACTATCATTTAGTACCAATTTCGGTAGCATAACCTTTCCAACAACCCATTTTCCAATTTTACAAACACAGACAATCCAGCAAAATTTTACTAAATAAACCACTTATAGCAGCCAAAACAATCAATAACCAAAAGCTTGAAAGTTACATTTCGCTTCCTCTAGTTTTTCCCTAGTGTAACCAAAAACCCTAGCTTTCCCCACACCAAAATTGAGCTTCACAAACCTCGAAGAACATAGAAGAGAAGCTTAGAAGTAGTATTATACGCATTAGATATGAATTCACCGAAGAAATCAACCTACCTTATGAGTTTTTCTAATCCTTCTCTCTCTAGAAAGCTCTCAAGCTCTCTCTCTCTCTCTCTTTTGCAAATCACGTTTGATATGGGAGGAAGAGGTTGAAGGTTAGCTTTTATAACTCTTCGCTTGTGTCATAATTTGCTAATTTCCAGAAATCAAAATATTGACTTTTAGGCACATGTAACTTTTATGTTATAGGTCCAAATAATATGTACATAATATTTCCTATTCTCTTGCCCATGCAAAAGATGTCCTAAGGTGTCTTCAATCAACCCAACATGGTTTTTCTCATTTATCACATAGTTTCAAAATTTCCATCACCTTTTTTTCTCATTTTCGGATTATTAGGTAATTCTAGGAGATTTTCTGCTCACACTTTAAAAAATTGTAAATAAATTTGTAAACCTCGTATTGGAGTAATTCCAAAGGCTATAAAACCCTTATTGAGTTTAGTTTCAAGGAAAGATATAGGGTGTGTTTGGAACAGCGATAGATAATTAGGCTTGTTTCAGTTGGACTTGTTGTAATATTATTTTTGGTAAAAGCTAAATTGTATAATGTGATTTATGTTTGGATTGGCTTAAGCATAAAGGCTTTTGTGATAATGGTAAGAGAGAGTAGGTGTAAAAATATTTAAAAAATCAAGTAAATATTTAAAAATTACTTTAAAATATTAGGTGCTACTGGAAAAATATTTTAGTGTGGGTGGAAATCAATAAATCAGTATTTTAAATTTTGGGTGCTCTTTACTACTAAAAAAATATATTAAAGGTAAAATTGTAATCAGTCTCCTAAAACTGGGTACAACAAAAAAATTATTTTAAAGAGTTAGAAGCACCAAAAAATATTTTAAAGTAAATTTTGAGGCTGAAAAAGTACATTAAAGGTAAAATTGCAATCAGTTTGGTAACACACTGAATATAATTGAAAAAATATTTTAATGGGTTAAAAACACTCAAAAAATATTTTTTGAGTGGGTACAACTAGACAGTGGGTAAAATTGCAATCAGTATGATAGTGAACTAGGTAGTGGGTACAACTAAAAAAAATATTTTAAGGGGTTAAAAATGCTTAAAAAATATTTTTTGATATTACATACTATTTAAAAAACATTTTATGGGAAAAACCAATATCATATAACTAATTTTCAGACAACTCAATCTAGCATAAAATGACATTAGCTTTTAACAAAAGCTCCATTCTCTAGCTTCTCCCAACTAAGCTTTTACCAATTGGGCTTTGGCAAAAGCTCAATTGTCAATAGGTCACTCCAAACACTCAAAAAAAATTGTTGGCAGCCAATTGGGCTTTTGCCTCAAATTGGGCTTTGGCAACTGAGCTTTCACCAATTGGGCTTTGGCAAAAGCTCAATTGTCAATAGGTCTCTCCAAACACTCAAAAAAAATTGTTGGCAGCCAATTGGGCTTTTGCCTCCTCCAATTGAGCTTATTGGCCTCCCCAAACACACACTATATGTGTTTGGAACAGCGATAGATAATTGGGCTTGTTTCAATTGGACTTGTTGTAATATTACTTTTGGTAAAAGCTAAATTGTGTAATGTGATTTATGTTTGGATTGGCGATTGTCAATTGAGCTTTTGCAAAAATAAAAACTTGTTTGGATTGGCTTAAGCATAAGGGCTTTTGTTATAATGGTAAAAGAGAGTAGATGGAAAAATATTTAAAAAATCAAGTAAATATTTAAAAATTACTTTAAAATATTAGGTGTTACTGGAAAAATATCTTAGAGTGGGTGGAAATCAATAAATCAGTATTATAAGTTTTGGGTGCTCTTTACTACTAAAAAAAATATATTAAAGGTAAAATTGTAATCGGTCTTCTAAGACTAGGTACAACTGAAAAATTATTTTAAAGAGTTAAACGCACCAAAAAATATTTTAAAGTAAATTTTGGAGCTGAAAAAGTATATTAAAGGTAAAATTGCAATCAATCTGATAATACACTGGATATAGCTGAAAAAAATATTTTAAGGGGTTAAAAACACTCAAAAAATATTTTGAGTGGGTACAACTAGAAAGTGGGTAAAATTGCAATCAATCTGATAGTAAACTAGGTGGTGGGTACAACTAGAAAAATATTTTAAGGGGTTAAAAATACTTTAAAAATATTTTTTGATACTACATACTATTTAAAAAACATTTATGGGAAAAACCAATATCATATAACTAATTTCCAAACAACCCAATCTAGCATAAAATGCCATTAGCTTTTAACAAAAACCTCATTCTTTAGCTTGTCTCAATTAAGCTTTCACCAATTGGGCTTTGGCAAAAGCTCAATTGTCAATAGGCCTCTCCAAACACTCAAAAAAAATTGCTGACTGCCAATTAGGCTTTTACCTCCTCCAATTGAGCTTATTAGCCTCCCCAAACACACACTATAGAAATTTGCCAATTGGAAGCAAAAAAATTTCAGAATTTAAATCTTTGAATACTATTCCAGAAACTTTTCAATTTTTCTGGGCTAATTTCAAAAATTCATAACGTTTTGTATATAGTTTCAAATGATTCATATGACCTATCATTTTAAAGCTTAGGATGTCTAATTTCACCCTGTAAAATATCATAATTTTTTCTCATCCTTGGTCATTCAAAATCATATGACAAACTCACTACCTCACAAGAAATTTCACTAGAAGCATAATCACATTCTCCAAAATTCACCATTTTTCTTTGTTTAATACCCCAAATATATAAAAACTATTAGGTAATAGATTTGGGGCATTTACTAAACTGAGGCTTAGCAGTCCACTAATTTCAGGCTTATTTCTAAGCTTTCGATCCTAAAATTCGGGGTATTACAGGTGGTGAGCAGTGTTGTGAGAGCCGGACCGGACCGGACGGTTGAACCGGTTCGACCGCCAGCCGCTCATCTTAACGGTTCGGCTGAATTGTTTCACTCGTTTAAGGATTTCAGCCGTTTCAAGTCGCCCTGAACCGGCATTTGAGCCGGAAGCCGGATTCGAGCCGGGACCCGGAACGGTTTTCAGAAAACCAAACGGCCTAACTACTTAGGAAAAAAAGGTACTGGGATCGACGCCCACCCTGAAGAACGATGATAATGAAGAAGAAAGGAAAATCCAGACAGAGATACAACGAAAATGAAGGAGGAAAAAAATGAATAAAACTTACCAATAGTATTTTCTTTCCCATCTTTCATGCTATTTGAAGGCCATGCCGATTAAAGAAAAAAAAAATTACAGATCGAAAACTCCACCGTCGGGTACTGGTAGAGCCGGAGAAGAGAGGAGAAAAGGAATAAATAACTCAATAAAGTTTCTCAGATTACTCAATTCTCTCTCATCACGTGGGATGAAAACAATTCAAAGTTTCAAACTGATGCATAGTCATAGTAAACCGTGTTAAAGTCTTTTCTTCTTTTTATTTTGATTTTAATATTTTATTGTTTTGTCAGGTTTTAATATTTTATATTTTTATTAGTACAAGTTTTACCATTTTTTAGTTGTATGTACAGTATTTTGATGGCATATCCGTGCAGGGGCATCGATTTCAACGTGGACATTAATAAAAATACAAATTTCTTATTAAAAGTTACTCCTTTGTTTTTAAATGTAAAATTGGTTTTTTAGAAAAATTAAAAAAATTAATTAAATTATTTTAAAATATTTATATTTATATTTTTTTCTTTAAATTAATTTTATTCATTTTATTAATTTATTTTTTATTAAATAAATTTAAAAACAATTCATGTCTGTGACAAGTTACAACAATTTCTATATGAATAATTATTTTATTAACTTTTTCTTATAATTTTTAGTAAAGACTAATTATTGTAATATATATATATATTATTTTTAAATTTAATTATTACGTCACCGGTACGGCTCAACGGCTCAACCGTTCCAACCGGTTGAACCTTGACCCGCTGACCTTTCCGGCTCAATGTCCGGTCCGGTTTTTAAAACATTGGTGGTGAGAGAGTATATGGGATTTACTTCTTTTTTCACTGGTTTTCTTCTTTATATTTGTTTGGATTTAAAAAGTTAAACACTTCACATTAATTTTTTTTTTAATTTTTCCTATAATTTTAGTAGCTATTGAAGGTTTGTTTGATTCAAAAAATAAAATGGAATAAAAAAGATAATAAAATGAAGAAAGGTAATTTTAAAGAAAAAAGATACTAAAAACAAATATTTATTATTAAGTTAAGTTGACAAGGAAAAAAAAATAGAAATTGCACACGTTGATTTCATACAATGGAATGGAATCCGATTCCATTTTTATCAAAGGTACTAAAAGTTACACATTATTGGTAAAAAACAAGGGGAAAAATTTTCTTTGATTCTTTTTTTTAACGAATATTTGTTTAGAGAAAAAGAATAGTTCTAAGTTCTATAACATGTCCATATAAATTTTTCCGTGTCAATATTAAATGCAGGGCTAGATAAGTAATTTGTAAAGATTAAGAAAATTAATTAGTTAGTTATTTATTAAAAAAATGCGTGTTAGTTTCCTTAAAATATTTCTTTAATAATTTATATTAAAAACCACCTCCTTAATTAGTGCAATTAATAAAAATAATTTTAAGAAATTATAAAGTTTAAAGGCAAAGTGAATTTTGAGATCTTACATTTATAAGCAAAACAAATTTCTCAATTCTTTACTAGCTTTTATATTTAGAATTGGAAGAGGTTTTTGTTTTGTTTGTTTTGTTTTTTTAGGAGAATTTCAGTTAACACCGCTTTTGCTACTTTATTTCAAATAAGGATCAAAAGATTTTGAAATTACAATGCATGCCAAAAAGACCATAGTAAAAATATATTTTGATGGCAAATGACCAAAACGCCATTTGTTCATTTTTTTTCTTACAAATGCATATACATATTTTAATAACTAAAAATGACAAAATTTACAATTGTACTTACGAAAATGTATAACTCCCAATTTACATTATAACAACTTGTAGGAAAATGTACAAGCATTCATAGTGATTTAATAAGTAATTATAAGAATTTTAATTACTAATAATAACAAAATTTACAAGTGCACATACAGAATTTTGCAACAGCTCATGCAAAAGTTACAAGTCTTCATAAGTGAATTTTACAAGTACACTGATGCATTTTAACAGACTAACAATAATAAAATAACAAGTGTATATATGAAAGAAGGGCATTTTGATCATTTACCATCAAAACATAATTTTACCATGGTTCTTTGGCACTGCCGTGTCCTTATAAATATTTATCCAAAGAATTTGTGATGATTGGATTTGTAAAAATTATCATTATGAGAATGAACTTGTATCATTCTCATATATAAAGTTTCACAAATGTAATAATCGAGAATTCCATTGATAACCAAAGAGAATATTCGCAGGCAAAAAAAAAACCAAAGAGAATATCATGATGAAAGAGTTTAGGGTTTGTGGAGGAAGAGTTCTCTGGGGTTTAAATAGGTGAATTTAATTAGAGATTTATAAAATGTACTTTATATAAGAGTAGTTAGAGAAGATGTCACGCCCTTATTTTAATTTCACATTTACCAGAGTATTTGCGGAAGAAGATATGTGGTTCGGTAGGTAACACAGGAATAGCATAACTATACTGATAATATGTGCATGATTACATAAATTTCCCATAGGAGTTTGTACATGATACTTACGATTAAGGTAGCCGCACAAGGCTACTAGGGTGTCTAAACTCATCCAAATGAAATGGGGACTTCTTCCCGTCTTCGTTCCACTACTGTAATCCCCTCATACGGTACTCTGCATTGTTGTTTCCATATCTTCTATCATCTCCTGTCTAAATTGTTGGTAGGGGAGGGTGGGATTCGAGAGAATCTCAGTAGGAAATAGATACCATAATGCATGCATGATTGATGCTATGTGTATGACGTGTTAGTTTCATTTAAATGTATGCCTCATAATGACATTTCTGCATGCTCAATGTTTTACACAACAAGACTATGGCCACAGCGAAAACTGAAACAGAGCTTCATTTATTCAAATATGTTCTACACAATCAAGTAAAGCAATCATATACATCATTACACAAGCAAAGATATCAAATACATGCAAGTAAGGTAAGTCTCCTACCTTAACCCATTTTCGCCTCGAAATGTGTGCCTCGATCTACGTGCAAGCAGCTTGGGGCTCCATATTTAATCCTACAATGTCAAATGTATTATTTAGACACTTTCATAGTGTTTCTGGGGGTTATATGAGTCTATCTTGAAAAATTACTAAAATACCCCCGGGGACCCCGCCCGGCCTCGCTGTACCCGGTTCGGCTGTACTTTTCTCGAAATTTTGACATGGGCTATTCTTACATATTTTCACCCAAGGAATCCATTTCCAGATTTAGAATTATCAAATTCAATGTCAAATTACGAAATTGCTCTTGGCAGCCTTACTTTTAGGGTTTTATGGGCGTTTCTGTAATTATGCTTTCTAGGCTTTTTCCGAAAAAGTTTTCAACTGTAACCCCACCTAATTTTCCCTCCTGAATCCAATGGAACCATCATATCATTGAAAATCTAACTCTAAAACCCATTTCTAGAGCTGGCTGAAACTTATAAGAATTTAGGAAAAATTGGGGTTTTTCGGTTTCGGCTCCTTAAACACGTTTCTTTCTACTCCTAACCACTTTATTGACTATTCTATTAGGTTACAACTACCATTTAGTATCAATTTGGGCAACATAACAGCCCCACAAAACCATTTTCCATTTTTAGAACCAAAAACAATTCGGCGAAATTTCACCGATTAAATTGTTTATAGCAGCTAGAATAGTCAATATGCAAATGTTTAGAAGTTACCTAAAGCTCCTACTAGCTTTTCCTCAACTAGGCTGAACCCTAGCTCACTCCAACAAGCAAATTTGAGCTTCCAACCCTTGAATTACATAGAAGAATAGCTTAGGAGCGGAGTTATACACATTAGGAATCAATTTACCGAAAAAATCACTTACCTTTACAAAGCTTTTTCCTCCCCTTTTCTCTCTCTAAAATTTCAGACTTCCTCTCTCTATGTTCAGCTGGTTCACGTCAGAAATGGGGCTGAAGAAGGAAGAGCTGATTTATAATAATATATCCCATTTAATTAATTTATTTTCCCAATTTTCAGATTTTTACAAAATTCTGGCAGAGTTCTGCCTAAATTTTGAAACATCATAACTAATTCTAGAAAAATCAAAATGAAGTGATTCCAAAGCCTATAGAACCCTTATTGAGTCTAGTTTCAAGGAAAAATATAGAATTTTTCTGAATGGAATCACAAAATTCCCAGAATTTCAATCTTTGCATGTTGTTCCAGAAACTTCATAGTTTTTCTGTGCTGACTTCAAAAATTCATATCTTTTTTTATATAACTCTAATTGAATTATATGACCTATCAAATTAAAGCTTAGGATGTCTACTTTCATCCTGTAAAATTTCATAATTTTGTCTCATCATTTGATCATTCAAAATCATATGACAAGCTCACTACCTCATAGGCGATTTCACCGAAAACATAATTATATTCTTCAAAATTCACCATTTTACTTTCTTAATACCCCAAAGATATAAGAAACATTAGAGAATAGATTTGGAACACCTGCTAAACCGGGGCTTAGCAGTCCACTTAATTTAGGCTTATTCTCAAATCTTCAATCCCAAATTTCGGGGTATTACAGAAGACATATCATTTAAAAGTGTTACATGATAGTGGTTTATCAAGAAATGTCGTTTTTTTCATTCATATTTTACAGTCAATTGTTATGACCATTATTTTTGTTTTCGTTGATATAACATCTGTAATTATTACATGATGATTGTTTCATACAAATCGTCATTTTTGTGATTCAATAAATGATAGTTAATAATTACAATTGATGTGTTTTTGTTTTCACAAATTCAGCCTCTCAATACATGACAGTACACATATTTAACCGTTAACGTTTAGCGTTATATATTCTTACGCAACCTCCACCTTAACATATATGACATTTATTCGCTATAACTGTTATCTATATTAAACATTATATTTGTACGAATATATAGTAGTGAATAGCAAAATTACAAATGTACTTGCGAAAACTTATAACTTCCAATTTACATTATACTAGCTCATACAAAAATTTACAAAAATATTCATAAGTGATTTTGCTAGTACTCAAGCACTTTAAAAACTGACAATAACAAAATGTACAAGTGTACATAGGGAAATTTGCAATTCCTAATTCACAACAACTGATACAAAAATTCACAAGTGCACATAGGTGAATTTGCAAGTGCACATAAGATTTTAACAACTAATAATAGTAAAATAACAATTGACTAGAGGGCCATTTTAATCATTTATCAACAAAACATAATTTCACTTTGCTTCTTAGTACTGCACTGTAATATTAGAATTTTTTCGTCCTTATTTAAAATAAAGCCACATTTGTAGGTCAATTGAATTTTTTCCTACTTTTTTACAACTGCATGTGCTTAATTAATTGGATTCTTTTCCAAAAATATGATAATAAGCCTAAAAATTTTGGTGTTAATCATTTCTATTATGGCTACACAACATGGAAAAAGCAAGATTCTGAGGGTAAAACCACAGATGCCATAAGGGTAAAAGAGCAGAGTGCAAAGAAAATGGGGCCATATAGCCATATACACCCATAACATTTGCCAAAGTTTTTCTCACAAATTTCAGAAATTAGAGGGTCCAAAGGAATAATGTGATGTTAATAATTACCACAAATCACTTTTACTTTTTACGTTTTCTTCATTTTGGTCCTGACTAAGTAACGGTCGTCATTATGGAACTCACTGAACCAGAAAGGACACTGATATTTATTCATTTTTATTTTCAACATTTTTTTGTTATTTTTTGCTTTTATATATCATCAACACCTTCCTTCTGTCTTCTCAATCAATCTTCCTCATACACCACACAAATGGATCACACAAAAAACTCAAAGCTTTCTTTTGTTGCAGAAGATCATTATCACTACATATCTCCTCCTCCTTCTTCTTCCATGAACCTCTTTCTTCAATACCCACATGCCAGCCAATTAAGCAATAATTATCTCTATCCTATGTTCTCCACAATGAACAAGTTCAATGAGCTTCAGAATGAAAATACTCAGAAAACAGATTCTTCTTTTATGCCATGTGAAGAAGAAGAAGAAGAAGCTTTTTCTGGGGATTATTGTCATTCTTACTGTGATGTTGCAGCTGCTGGAAGTTGCTGTGCTAAGTCAGACACAGATTCTTGCAGCCAAGTTGGTGATGAAGAAGAAGAAGAAGAAGACGACGACGAAGAGGTGAGTTTGGATGAGTTGTTGCAGAATGATGCGAAAGCGAAGAAGAAAATTGAAGTTCTGGCTGAAATGGTTGGAGTTGACAGTACAGAACCAGTGATAGTGTTGACTGAAGTGGTGAGAATTCTGAAGAACTTAAGGAGGATGAACTAGTTCTGATATATATATATATATATATATATTGGGGTAAGAATGTTTAGTTCTTACCCGTTGAAATGCCACTATGTAATTTCTGTATTTGAGAAATTATCTTTCTTGCCTTTCACTATCTTTTATTTAATATTTTTTCCCTGGTTTACACTAAAATACTTGGTTTATAAGGTAATAAGGGTGGTGGCACTCAGTTTCAAGGAAAATAAATCTTATAAAAGTTTTCGTTACTCATAAATGAGAAAGAAATTGCTTCTTTACAGACATAAGAATCAGTATCATCTGATGAGAAAGCTACGGACATTGGATATGAAAAAAGTAGACATTTAAGTACCAAGTCTAAGGTTGTTTTGGAAGACTCATTTGCAAACTAAGGTTTCAAATCCAACATTGTTTACTTGTTGGGAAAAATTGGGATTTAATTTCAATTTTTGAAATGGATGTGTGAAAATGTGTTTGGGTGTCTGTTTTAACACTCCAGGTAAGATTTGGGAAAAGTTTATTTTGGGGTTTCAAAATAAACATCCAAATGCACAATAAACTAAGTTTTCTAAACATCAATTTGAAACTTTAAACTGCGAAATCCGAACATGCGCTAATTTAGGATGCAAAAGATATACTCGTATCATTGTATATTTTCCCTGGTTCATTGATGAGAAAAAATTTCCTTATTTATAAAAGTTGTACCAATCCCTGTAACAATCATCCAATTCTTAGAACTGGAATGCCTTTATAAATTTTCAAAAAGCTGTTAGAAAAGGAAAGTAAAAGTTATAGTAGTTTTATCTTTTATGAACCCAAACAAATAGTTGTAACCATTTCCTCTTTTCTTTTTCTTCTGTTTTGTCCACGAAATCATTTTCCCATCAAATTGTTGAATAGAAAATCAATCATTATTAATGTTAGAAGCAAAAGTTGCTGAAAGTTTCTATGCACATCATGAGAGTTGAAATACAAGCTATAGAGGAACATTGAGATAATTGTAAGAGTTGACTAAAACTAACCCTACAAAATTGAGAGTTGAAAATATACGAAGTGTTATCATTTTTGTATTTGTCTGTATGCACGAATTTATGTTTATATAAGATTCAACAGAATTTTTTGTTAGTTGTCAAAAGCCTAACACATTTAGTGGAGTAAGACTTTATTATTGTTGCCTTTATGTGGGTCCTTTCTTGAGGGAAGGGGGATGAAATCGATATATAACAATAGTTTTATTAATGTAAGATATCTTATATAATGTCAAATAGAAAATAATTATAATTAATAATAACAAGAGTGTACTTTTGAGTTAAAGAATTTTATATTACAATAGCAAAAAATAATCTCACAAAATAATACATATACTTCAATTTTTATACAGTAAAATGCCCAATCTTTCATCTCTAGCAGGCAGAACATAGAGCCTAACCCTATGGATGGAGAGAAAGAATACAATGAGAAAAACTCCCAAAAATAGTAAATTTATTTACTATTTTTAAAAGTTTTCATTTTTAGTATTCATTTCCCCTTTTTTCTCAACTTATCTCTCCATCCAAATATAAGGTAAGAGAAACTAATTTGACTCACCCTACTTACCGTGATAATTTCAATATTTTAATTATCAAGGGTGACTTCAAAACTGGAAACAACCGTCTACTAGTTGCTTTCTTCAATTCCAGTTTGAATTACTTCATTTTACATGATTCTGCATCGTACAGAACACGCCTTGTGAAGTGCAAAACACTTATTTTAAGATATAAACCAAATACTGCATCTGAGCAATCTCTCAAGGCCAAGCAAGTCAATTCGGAGACTGGGTTTTAGTTGAAGCAATATTGGGTTGATGAAAATAATTTCATCATGAGTTGAAATTTTCAGACTTAAATACCCGAAAACAAACGAAAATGCCAAACGTGTGTCCATCAACCTCTCCATTCAACATAAGAAGCTTGTTTTAGTGAATTATAGGATCGGCTGAGTTGTCTTCGAGTCAAATGACCTTGTTCTTTCTAGATGCACATAAAATTTGTATGCAACCTAAGTGAATAGAACCAGAAAGATCAAGAGTGCAATATGATAAACAATTATGACAAAGAAAGCTCAGGAGCATAAAAAAAAAGTTGGTAATCTTACCAATGGATCCCCAAGGACCAGCCATCCAGGAGTAATGATCATTGATGTTTAAGACCATAAAAACTGAATCTTGCTCATTGTTTGCCCTCTGAGAGCTACCCAGATCCAGCACTAAACAGAATGAGAACACGTTTGATCATCAACCGAGACATAAACGGCGGGCTTGTTATAGAAAAATTAAAAAGAAATCACAGGTCAGTTTTCAAAAGACCTATGGCAGCCAACATTCATGCCTAAAACAGGTGTTATATCAAGCTCATTACAAAGCCCCAGACGTCATAAAGCACTTAAACGGCAATCCAGTCTGTCATTGTGTGTGTCTCTCTCCACAAATTAGCCACAGAAAAAGCAATTCTCAGATTCCAAGGGTTCAAAACTGCCACTTGAGGGTTTCAAAATGCATGAAAGGGATACTGAATTGTAGGACCTTCTTCATGCTGCAAGTGAAAAACAGATAATAACTATGTTGATCCCTCAATTAAAGGTGTCAGAGAAATATTCAATACCAGGACAGAGCTTGGCAGAATTTCTGAGGCATCTGACGTCACCACACAACCCCAAACACCCCCAAAAAAAATCTCACCTTTCGTCTATAATAACTTCAGCAGAAAGCTGCCATCCAAATCCATATGGTTTCAACATATAATCCAGCATACATTGTTACATTAAAGCACCATCACTAGGTAAGCAAAGTTGTTCCTTGGTTTAATCAATGGCCACTTTCAAACATACTGAATCCACATCGAACTATTAAAAAGCAGCCAGAGCATGCTGAAAAGATGATGTGAAGTAGAAATGCTGAAATCATTATTTCCTAAGGTATTCCTGTCATAAACGATCCTGCAGATAATATTGTTTGACAAAGAATCCTGCAAAAGTATAACCAATAACTTAGTAGCCTATTCGCAATTTGTTTTAGCACAGGAATATCAGATATTTGCACGAACTTGACTCAAATAAAACCAGACTGTATTCATTGGTCTCAGGAATGAAGATACGAATTAAGCAGGCCCAACGTCAAAGTATGTGCCGCCTACAATTAAGTAAGTGCTTATGGATCACCTTGGTTTATAACAAAAAAGTTAGAACACGCTGAGTTAAAAAAGTTGACATCAATCTAAAGGAGCAGATCTCTAATCTTTCCAACGACTGACAACGATATCATATTACAAAATTTGACACAGGATGATGAAATCTTTCTTTAAAATAACAATATCAAGACGATAACCAAGACGACCATCAAAATAGTAGATACCCCCAAAATTGAGTGCTAACATTAAAGAGCAGAAAGTAGTCAGGTGTTTTTGTGATTGTAAAATAAAAGCACCAAACCTTTGATATTTCTCAGAAAACCATTATTTCAGAGATTTTTCAACCAAAACTTTTGCCTCAGATTTGGTGATGTTAATATTCTTGAGAACCCGGTCACTGACAAGAAATTACAACTAACCAAAATGAGAAGCAAGCAAATGATGCAACAAGGAAGCAGTAAAAGGATAGATAATCAATAATATACATGAGATTTCAGTTTCGTCCCTCCAGTTCTTAAACTAGATGTATGGATGCTTCATAACTGAATAAATGGGAAATAAAACTAAAAGTATATAGCATTATAGCTTCTTACTTGAACAAGAAAATTAAAATAACCAGTTAAAAAATGAATGAACATCAAAGAAAAAGGCTGCAAATAAATATATTATAATAATAAAATAAAATTACAAGAAAATACACCTGCGATTCATAATATTGTCAGTCAGTATAAAGCAGTGTCACAACTTGACACATGACACAAGAAAAAATTATAGTGAAGTAACAAGGGGAGAAGGGGCAATTCTCATACATTAATGTTACATAAAGAGCTGAAAACACAGGAACAGGATCATGGTGGCCCACATTTCAAATATATGTACAGAACAGGAGCCGAGCCAGGGCAGTCTATATCTTATAATGACCAATCATTTGTAGTCAGAAAGAAGTAGCATGTGGTTTTAAAGGAGAATCAATTTATCAACTTTGCAGCACAGTTGCAGTCTCCATCAAAAAATCACCAAAATATTCTTGACCAAACATTTGAGGAATATATATCAAAACCACCACAAATTTGCCGCTTCAAATATATGCTGACAGTCTCACAACCTGATTCAAAGCTGGAAATACAACATAATATTATCAGTCAAGAATAAGGATGAGACGAAGAATTGAAGATAATACCACAGCACAGAGAGAGAGAGACTTAAGAATAAACCAGAAGATTACCGTATAGATCATTCATTTGGCAGAAGACATGCGTTGCAGAGATGAAATCCAGCTACTTGAAGGACCAGTTTTACTGCCTTGGCCACGACCAGGGTTTGCAGCTTCAGGAGTCATGGCAGGCTTCAAGGAGTTCCTTTTTGAGGTACCAGCATGTGAATATGAAGTAGAAGGCATATTTGCTTCTTCAAAAATCTACAAAATAGGGAATATGTACTAAAACACTAGTTTATATCATAACGTAGAAACATAATAGTAAGTAACCGTAAAATTGAGACCTGAGATTCGCAGGAGTGACAACAGAAAGAAAAATAAAAATCGTACACACATTTGATGACTTACATTCTTGTCAAGAGGATTACTAACACCTATAGTTTTTCCTGCTGATGATTTAAACTGCATCTTAACACCAGAACCAGTAGCATTTCCAGATCTAATGTGCCCTGAGACATCCCCTGAATAAGCATAAACACCTGCCATTTGGTAGGAGCAAACAAGTCAAAAATCAACACATTTGATTACGCCTTTAAAACCAAACAGAAAAGTGGACTGTTACTTCACCCATCTTCCTTGATTCACTACGTCAAAATAAAATTACAATCTGAGAGCTATACGATTAAAAAAGATACAAACAAACATGTTAAAGCTTTGATGTGTTTTTACTATTATTCTCAAAAGAAACATGCATTTCTCAGGTATTTTTCATTTTTTCTAAACAACTGATTAAATGATAATTACAAAAACTATTTATTTCCCCTATTTATTTGGTGTTTCACATAAATTCATTTCTTTATAGGCAACAACTGCGAATCACATAATTAATTCAAGATGCACAAAGAGATAAATAAGATCTAACCATGAGAATTGTCAACACCTGTTGGCATTGGATGACTGTTACTTGCTCCAGGAGCTGGCTGTGATATGCCAGAATTAAGCATTGTCAGAAGCATGGTAATATTTATTGTTGTGAAATCAACCCTACGAAACCGAAAGAATAACCTGAAGAGAAAATTACTTACAGTTATTTGAGGCTGAACTTTAATCTTCTGTGTCTGCTGGTACTTTAAAATGGTCCAATCAAATACATAATCAAATTCAAAACCTGTCAATGGAAGTTCCACTTAATTGCAGAGATGAAGACTGGGGTTAAAAATTGGAAATTGCACATATGTCAATAAAACCAAATGACATATTCACATGCAAGAAATTTTCATGTGTTGAACATAATTAGTCATATCCAGTGATCAAAAGTAAACTGTATGTGTATAGGTATAAAGTTGAATAATTATGAAAAATTCCAATGTACTCAATCAGAAACGATAGAAAAGCATAGAGTGTTGTACAAGCTGTTTATCTTCGGAAGAATCCATATTAAAATTATATTCATTCCTCCATAATTTGGATAAACTTATTCATCCCTCTATCATTCTATTTTACAGTAATATTTCTCTAGGATCTCTCATTAATAATTGAGCTCGCAAAGAACATTTCAAAGGTCTGTCAACACAATTCTGCAATTCATTTGATTGCACATTATTCAAAGGATGAAAAGCATAATCACCTTGTTGAGCAAATAGGTCCCGGAATAGACGCTTCAAAAATCCATAATCAGGTCGCTGGTCAAACGTCAAAGAGTGGCAATAATGAAAGTATGAAGCAAACTCTACAGGATGAGATTTGCCGAGGACCTTTAAGATTATAACCAAAAATGTATCAGGATTAAAAAAACCTTCCCAAGAAAACCAAATTATCAAAAACTCACCTCAATAGGAGTTGATACTTTCTTTTCACAAATTTTATCATACTTTTGCTTCTTTGTTGCAGCCTTTAGACCTTGCCAAGGAAGGCTGAACACAAATTCATTGCCATTTAGAACTCAACAATACCATCCAATCACTATGCTGTTGATAGACAGTAGATTTTGGAGAAAAAAACTGGCAGTTCTAAAGCAGCTAGAGGAGAATGATTTACCTTCCTCTAAGGAAGTACAAAAGCACATATCCTAGTGACTCCAAATCATCCCGGCGGCTTTGCTCTGCATTTAATATAACAAATTAAGATGATACAATTGCTTTGCAATTTATTTGCTAATTGCAGTGAAGAGGATGAGTAATTTCACTTACCAATACCAAGATGAGTATTACAGCTTGCATAACGTGCTGTGCCTGTTAAGTTTTTGTTCTCCCTGTATGGTGCAATTGTTAGGATCAGAAATGCGATTGATAATTGGACACAAAGTTACTCTGTATCATCCCAGGGACAGGAAAGGAGAGATAGTGAAAGCAAAGGTATTTTTCGCAGAAAAATTTAGAAGTTTTTCATAAACTGATTGATATAATGGATTCAAATGCAAAAACAAATCATAACGAGATACATATAATTTTCAGAATCAAACATGAGCACCAAAAAGAAAATAACAAATTAAAATGAAAACTCAACGAGTTAAATATGTAAATACCGGTAAGGAATATGACGATTAGTTGAGGGGTCCCGATATCGTTTTGCAAGCCCAAAGTCAATTATGTAAACCTGACAAATACAAAACAACCTCCTATATCTAGAACAGCAAATAGTTGATAGAATGACAGGCCAATTAAAGTCTGCTTCGAAAGACAGAAATAACAAATTAGTTATACCTGATTCGCCTTACGACCAAGTCCCATGAGAAAGTTATCAGGTTTTATATCTCTATGTAGAAAACCCTTAGAATGAACATATTCTATTCTAGTTATCTGCATAAAAGAAATGTTATTATAATATTGCATAAGCATCACAAACACGCTTATGACAGAATTTATAAATTGAAGGACAAATATTAAATGAAGATGAAGAATGCTTGCTTCCAGAGTCTTCAGCTGAACTGATAGAAAGCTTACGAGAAAGAGATAAATATGCAAGTGACGTTGTATTCAGGCACATAAGTGCACTGATAATTCACCAATACACATGCCCTTCTGCAGAAATCAAAAGTCATGCTAACTTACCATCTGATCAGCCAACATTAATACCGTCTTCAATGAAAACTTTCTTCCACAATACACAAACAGATCTTCAAGACTGGGTCCCAACAAATCAA
This sequence comes from Inga leiocalycina, assembly GCA_963242795.1. NCBI lineage: Eukaryota > Viridiplantae > Streptophyta > Magnoliopsida > Fabales > Fabaceae > Inga > Inga leiocalycina. Next base: position 65,454,768 of record OY725320.1, read on the forward strand.
TAACAAGCACATTGTCCTCCCCGTCTACACCAGTCCACCTTATGCTAGGAATTCCACCTGCATCGCAAATATTAGGAGCCACAATCCAATCATTCAGAACCCAGCAGCTGTAAGAGACCCTCAATATACTAATTCACTCACTCATGTATACGAACACAGAAAGTCAGAAAGAGATTAAGCGTTTAACATTGCAAAATTCATACTTCCTCCTTGAAGAATATGATACAGTTTTGCTTCATAAAGCAGTTGTGGGTGCTTAGTTTTAGTGTTCTCCTGCAACATTTCAAAAAACAATAGTTAGTATTGAAACCGAAAAAAAAAAATTGATAATGTAATAATTATACTTGTCACTCCCCCCCCCCTCTATATATATATGTATATATATATATGTTGCCACTAACTTAAATGGCACATGCTACATAGTGTATGGATGACTAATCAACCATGCAAACCTACTCCAACTTTAAAGAGTGGAGAGCCTCTAACATTAAATCGATTGACATGTATAGAGGAACAAGTTGAAACTTACAATTTTAATCGCGACTATCTCAAAAGTATCGATATGAGTAGCTGAAACAGAGTAAGCAAAATCGACAAAGATAAATCAGTACAAGGCAAGCCATAACGAGCATTTCTCATACCTAAAGCAAAAAAAGAACGCTCACCGAGGTAAATTTCGCCGAAGGATCCGCTCCCGATCTTGCGGCCGAGCTTGTACTTGCCGCCGACGATCCGTTCCATGTTAAGTACTTAGAAAAGGTATTTTGAAAACTATCTGAGCATGAAAGAGAAGCTAGAATTCAACAATTCTTTGATCTGAATCTTAGAATAGACCGAAGAATTCTTTCCGTGACTCTGAGTAACTGACTGCTTGTCATGTTCGTTCTTCGAACCTCGACGCACGGATGGGAAACCAAAGCCACCGAGGGAGGGAAGCAGGGTCGCGAGGGGCATAATAGGCCATTGGACGGGGAGTGAGGCTAGTTTTGCAATTTCCATTCTATTTGTTCTAAATGGCGAACCACCTTTTTCTAGGAAAAATGGGGAAAAAAAAATTAAAATCCCAAATTATCAATAATTGATAAGGAATAAATAAGACTTAATAAATCATTCACAACTTATGAAAAATATCTAATTAAGAATTTTTCAATTTTAAAGTTTTTTCATGTCATTTTTTCTTTTTAGCATTTCAATTCAATTTCAAAGTTTTTTTATATAATTTTTCCTTTTTGGTGTTTCAGTTGAGAACCACTAAAGCAAAATCATTTTCAAATACCAATAGAAAAAATTGAAACCTCGCTTCGTTTTAAACTGAAACGAAAATTTTAAAAAAATGAAATTAAACTAAAATTTGTGACTGAAAATACAATAACAATCTTACTTTTTTTAAAAAAAGTAAGGTCAACCATCACCGGTGAACAAAGAATAATTCTAAAAAAAAGTGCTCAAATGCCCATAATGACGGCCTGAGCCCAATAAAAAAATGTCCAATCTTACCTTAAATAATTAGCTCGTAAATTATTTGAATATCTTTGGGTTAGACCAAGTACTAAGTAAGGCCAGGCACCAAGCAAGGTATGTTTTCCTACCCATTTGGGGATATATGAAGTATAGATATAATTATATTTAAATTATATATATATATATATATATGCATACATATATTCATTGTTTGAACAAATTAAACAAGTATATTTACTTGCCATTCAATTAAAATATAGTGAATAAAGATATGTTCTATTTATCCAACAAATATGCATATTTTTTCATAAACATATTTACTTAAGAAACAGGTAAATTGAGTGCTTTAGAAATAAATTATTATTAAATAGAAAGAAAAATAATCTCTAGTGAATGAATTTGTCTCATTGTCACATGAATTGATTCTAAACAATAAACTCTAACTAATGGGAGTTGAATCTAGTAGAAGGGGCTAGTGCCTTACAATGTAACAAACCAATGTATGAATCCCCGCTGAGAGAAGTACCCACATTTAGTACTTGACAGTGCCTCGAATAAGATTGTCTCCAATTGGAGGATACCTATGCTTAGCTAAAAAAAATAAAACTAAACAATAAAATATATAAAGGACTATTGAATAGAATATGTTTTTGAAATATCAAATTATAATTTTTTTTTTGTATTTTTTTATGCTTCATCATTTTTTAAATTTTAAGGAGATTCTTGGGCATAGAAGCCCACCCCGCCCAACCCCACCCATAAACAACCCTACTCCTTGTCACTCAAAAAAATTAATAGCCACCAAGACTTGTATCAAACCCATCTATCTACTTTATTATTTAAAAACTTGTAATGAATGAAGGCATAAGGATGTTTGGCACCATTTGTAGATGATGGTGTGTGTAAACATCACTGCAATGAGTTATTCTTGGTTTTGCCTTTATTTACATTTATAAAAAAAACATACATAAAACCTAAAGCGAGAAGGCTAATTGAAAATTTATGCCAATCAAATATATAATTATTTGATTCATCAAGTTTTCCCACATTTTAGTTTTAATCCTTTAAATTTTGAATCATGAGTTTAGGTCCCTCGAGATTTAGGGGCAAAATGGTTAAAGTTTTTATTATATTATTGGGACAAATTTTTTAAAAGGAATGAATTTGAAACATGAGAGACTAAAAACAAAATGAAAATAAACTTAAGGAAACAATATAAATACTTAATTTTGGCAGCCAAATGATACTCCTCATTCGCACACAGTAAACTTCTTCTGCCTCCCCTAATGTCTTTTTTTTTCTAAAATCATATTTCTGAGTGTCTTCTTCCTCCCGCATGTGCAATGGATCCTAATAAAGTTGAGTGTTGGTCTTTCTCCAACATCAAGCAAATATATGAATGAGTCATTAGCCCTGACAAAACTCTACTTACTCAGCCTTGATTCACTGTACCCATTGTCTATCACAATTAGGTTATGTTCTCGATTTTTGTTTTCTATTTATAACATTTCTTGACTCCTTTAATTCATGTTGCCAACCATCAAGCCAAAACTTAAGCCGGTACGACTTTATGGTCCACTAGGCAAAACTAGGGTTGTGTAATGGGCTAGATGGATTGTAATACCCTGAATTTTGAGATTTGAGGCTAGACAATAAGCCTGAAATGAGTGGACTGCTAAGCTTCAGTTTAGCCAGATTCCAAATTTTGGTTAAGGGTAAATAACTCCAAAAGTGGATGTGATTAGTGATAAATGAACACTTCTGGAGAAGATGATGAGAACTGTGAATTTTGGCATGATTTTGTATAATTTCAAAATGGTGGAATTGGATGGTGTAATGTGGTGCAATTGATGTCATCTTGTGTTATTTGGTCATTGGAATTGGTTTGGAACATTAAATGGAACGTTGGGAAATTCTGTCCATTGAAACTTCTTGCTAGGTAGTCTGTTTGTGTTGACGTTTTGAATAGGCAAATTGTAACCCCCTCACCGTAATTACATCCAGATTACGAAATTTAAGTGAAATAGAGACCAATAAGATGAAATAACAATTTATAATCCCACATCCAAGAGATGGGGTATTTCAAAATCAGTTTCAAAACATAGTTTTTCCTGGTCTCACATTCACAGGCGGATATAATTACTTGAGAAATCAGAGTACATAATAAATATCAAAGTGCGGAAACCAAAATCCCAGCAAAACCCCGGGTTCATCTACATATATTTACATCATGGGTTTACAAGTTCCCAAAATGGGGATTACATGACCAAAATATTCATTTACATTAAATATACACTTGGCAATCCCAAATCCAAAACTAAGATAACCAACATCCACTAAGTCTCAGAGTAGTCCTCACTACTCCTGGGATTCCGCTTCCCTTTCGAGCCACTCGCCCTGTCTAAAAAGGTTAGTCATATGGAAGGGGTGAGATTCTAAAGAATCCCAGTAGTAACAACAATTTCATACCACATGCAATCACAGAATATGCACATAATTCATCTCATACAGCAACACAAGTCACTCTACCCTCATCCCCTTTTACCACCGAGAAGGCATACGACCTTCACCCGAACCGTTGTTAGCGACTCAGGGACTATTGGCGTGGCAGTGCATACAAATAGCCACACGGCTCAAATATAGCCCTTCGGCTTTCACAAATGGCCCGTCGGCCTTCACAAATAGCCTTTCGGCTCACAATTAGCCTTTCGGCCCACATATATACATATATCACACCCTAACCTCATCCCCTTTTACCGCCGGGAAGGCATACGACCTTCACCCGAACCATTATTAGCGACTCAGGGACTATTGGCATAGCGGTGCTTCCACAATTTCACATAGGCACATATATGACACCCTAACCTCATCCCCTTTTACCGCCGGGAAGGCATACGACCTACACCCGAACCGTTATTAGCGACTCAGGGACTATTGGTATAGCGGTGCTTCCACAGTTTTCACAACACTTGCAGCATACGAAATCCATTTCAAACAATGACATAATATACATACAATGTATCACACAAGGTATAAAGAGAGAGTCACTACCTGTATCTTTCCTAACTGGCTCCGGCATCGTGGCCTCACGAGGACGACAGATGTCAAATCCTATATCAATTAGGGACAACCAATCAATCTCTTTTCCATATGCATATTTCAATAATTCTCTAAGTTGGTTATCATTTAGGACTCTTTAGGTGACCACTAGAGGCCTAAACATATGCCTAGAGGGTTGGAAGACACTACCCAAAAGACCCCTTTTTCAAAGGCAAAACACTGATTTTTGGTCATCTCACTCGAGCACAGTACGGACATCACTCGAGCACAAGAGAGAGTGAGACTGCGAGTAAGCACCCGAGAGCACAAAGAAACTTTCAAGAACTGGCTCACTCGAGCACGCTGAACCTCACTCGAGCACAAGGCCAAATGCCTCACTCGAGCACTTGCGAGTGAAGTTCAGGAAGTGAGGACCCGAGAGCACACAACGCTCTCCAAGACCCGGATCACTCGAGCACACACCTCACACCCGCGAGTGAGAAGGCACACTCGAGAACCTTACTCGCGAGTGAGAACCCGAAAGCACAACTCCCACCTAAAGCACAAGCTCACTCGAGCATGACCCCCAGTGCTCGAGTGAGACGGCTATGCCCGCGAGTGTCAGAGCACACTCTTGACAATTAGCCCGCGAGTGAAGACCAGAGAGCAACCCCTCGCTCTGGACTCCCACTATCACTCGAGCAGACTATGCTCACTCGAGCATGTTCTTCGCTCACTCGAGTACAAAGCGATGTGCTCGAGCATTGTTCATAGAAACCCAGGCGAACTCAAAGCACAAAGGGAAAAACTCGCACGTCACTCGAGCACGTTCTTCCTCTGCTCGAGTGATGTGTATCAGAGACCCAAAACGCAGCCAAAAACTAGAAACACCAGATGGTCAATTTCACTCCCAAATGGTTCCCAAATTCCTCCCAATGCTCATTCCCTCTAAGCACTAACTAGGAAACATATTGGTCACTTCCAAAAAACACTCAAAAGCCACTTTGACCACAATCATTCACTAAGGTCTCTCTATGATACACAACATCCAATTTCCCTTAACACATTTTTAACATTCCAAATTACATCAAATGATCATATATCTTCAAACTAAATCATTTCCAATCATCAATCACAATGGACTTCATATTTCCAAAAATAGGCATATTTAGGGCAAAATTCCAGATTTGACCAAACTTAGCCAAAAATCACAAGCAATACATTAAAATGCTCTAAATGCCTACCTCTTCTCTTTGCCCAATCAAGAACCTTGATTCCTCAACTTTCAATTTCGAATCAATGCTCCAATCAAGACCATTCAAGGCTCTACAACCATCACAATATAGCTCTCAATGAGACACATATATTTATAGAAGAGGATTGGAGCAAAGGAGAATCATAACTCACCAAGGTTCAAGCTTTTCTCCTTCCTCTTTCTTGCTTGCTCAGCGAAAATGAGGAGAAAGAGAGAGAAAATGAGAGGTAAGGAGAGATGATGATGATGGTGCACACTTCCTCTTCTCACACACACACTCAACCGAAAATGAGAGAGAGAAAAGAGAAAAAGTGCTATCTTGTCTTCTAGTGCCATATCCAATGACTCCCCCTATGCCACATGTCATTATCCACTCACTCCCTTATAAGCTCACCAAAATCACAAAGCATAGGATTCCGACCCACGGTCAAGGAATCACAACCCTTGATCTTAAATACCACATGTATTTATTCTCAAAATTCATATTAGATTAATCCCAAATATATTTAATCAAGATAATTACAATAATTATCGGAGTCATTAGCCCTAATTACAAATTGGGATATTACACAAATGATGTCTAAAAATTCTAAAGCTTGCATAACATGCTGTGCCTGTATCACATTCCAAGCTTTAAAATGGACATATAAATTGTGTCATTCCGTTTTGTGAGCTGGGAATTCTGGTTGTCCAAAGTTTGATGTCGAAACTGGACTCTGTTTTGGGGCAGTAGTGAATTTTGTGTAATTTTGGAATTGTGTGGTGATTTCTAATAATGGTCCATATTTTTATAGTGAATAGGACTTAAATAGCTTTCATTTGGCTTTATAATCACCTCATTTTGATTTTTCTAGAAATACTTATGATTTTTCAAAGTTTGGGCAGAAATCTGCCAAAATTTTGCAAAAATCCAAAATTGTTGGAAATTTAGTAAATAATTAGAAAATAATATTATATTATATTAAATCATCATCCACTTCCTCCATCAGCCCAAAACCATGTCATTCAGCTGCAACAAGAGAGAGAAAGAGAAGAAATCTCACGAGGTAGGTCGATTTCTTCAGTGAATTCGTATATAACGCGTATAACCTTGTTCCTATGCTTCTCTTTCATGTATTGTAAGGTGTTGGAAGCACAAATTTGGGTGTTCTAAGGCGAGGGCTTTTAACCACCTTGAGAAAAAGCTAGTGGGAGCTAGAGGTAACTTCCAAACTTTCATATATTGCTTATTCTGGCTGCTGTGGGCAATTTAATCGGTGAAGTTTTGCCGGATTGCCATTGGTTTTAAAGTTTGAAAATGATATGGCCTACGGGTTATGCTTCCCAAATTGGGTCTTAATGTTAGTTGTAACCTAATGTAATGGTTAATAAAGTGGTTAGGAGTAGAAAGAAACACGTTTGTGGAGTCGAAACCGAAAAACCCAAATTTTTTTTGGAGAATTTTAGAGATATATTTTCAATAATTTGATGGTTCCATTAAGTTCAGGAGCAAAAATTAGGTGGGGTTACAGTTGGTCACTTTTTCCGAAAAGGTTGAAAAAGCATAATTACGAAAACGCCCCTGAAACCCTTAAAGTGAGGCTGTCAAGGGTATTTTGTAATTTGACATTGAATTTGATAATTCCAAGTCCAGAAATAGATTCCTTGGGTGAAAATATGTCATAATAGCCCATGTCAAAGTTTCAGGAAAAGTATAGTCGAACCGAGTACGGCAGGGTCCTCAGTGGTATTTTAGTAAATTTTCATAATAGGCTCATATAACCCCCAGAAACATCATGGAAGTGTCTAAATAGTATATTTGGAATTGTAGGATCAAATATGAGGCCCGAGTTGTTGGCACGCATTACGAGTCACACGTTTCGAGGCAGAAAATGTTAATGTAGGGAACTTACCTCTCCTGCATATATATGATATTTGTGTTAGTGTGTTGATGCATGTTATTGCTTTGCTTGATTATGTGAAACATGTATGAATGATTTGAAGCTATGTTTCAATTTATGCTATGGCCATAAGTATATTGTTCGAAACATTGAGCTTACAGATTTGTCATTATGTGAGTATGAGTTATGTGATGCAAGCATGTCATGCATTAAACATTTATCGTACATGCATATTGTTATTATTTTCCTACTGAGATTCTCTCGAATCTCACCCTCCCCTACCAACAATTTAGACAGGAGAAGACAGAAGATTTGCAGTGGTGGAACGAAGACGAAAAGATGTCTCTGTTTCACTAGGACGGGTTTAGATACCCAAGTAGCCATGTGTGGCTACATTGATGGCAATGATCATGTTCGGACCCCTATGGGAATTTATGTAATCATGCACTTATTATCAGTATATTCATATTATTCCTATGTTGCCCACCGAACCGCATATCATTTTACATGAATACTCTGGTAAAGGTAAAATTAAGATATGGGCGTGACATGGGCCACTCGATGGTCAGCACGCAGCCCACCCATGTAGGCCAATGCCCTTCAAATGCCCATTAAAGCCATGCCAAATGGGCTAGACTAAACTCGTGTGGGTTTAAATGGGCATGCAAGTCCGATTGTGTATTTTTTTCATAAAAAAATTAATATGGAGTTGTACTTCTACTACATTGTTGTCACTAATTTCTTAATATAAATTACTAAAAACACTAGTAATAAATCACCACAATTCCTATCATTGCCCATTGAAACCACACATGAAATGGCATGCACAAAATTATCAACATCAACCTTCTTCAATTTGGTAGAACTTATGTGTAGTCAATTTTGAGTACATATGAGTGGTTTAGCCATCTTTAAAGGTAAGGAATTCTAAAAGTATCTAGTACTTGACCCTCAAATTATGAATTTTGATTCACAATATTCAATTAAATCGATTTGTTGACACTAATGTAGCCAACAAATCACGTGCAATTAAATTTAGAACTTTATACTTGAAGCATCCACTTTCCAACATGTCAAAAGGTCAAATTTTGATTCATAATATTCAATTAAATCGATTTAAAGATAATTCATCAACCTTTGAAAGCTATTCAGCCTCTTAGTTACAGGATTTGCACTAGCTAAAAACTTCATAAATATGTGATCAATGGCAGACAATGACATTTAGTTTCAACCTCTGGAACTAAAACATTTAGAGCATAAACACTATCATGCACTTGCTCTAATGTTGACTTAAGCTAAGATCGAGATGCTTCATTACAAGTAATGAAGCTATCATATAAGCGATGCAAGATATCAATAATTTGCTTCCAAATCAGCTTTGACTTAATTTTATATATATTTTATCTCACATATGTGATATATAATTAAATTAACACGGGCTCCTTTGCATAAATGTATACTTAAATATATTATAATATATATATATATATATCTTATATTTATAATTAAATGTATACTATATATACACACACAAATATGGGCAGGCATGGTCAGCCCAAGGTGTGACTATAGCCCATCCCATTTAGTATACAAGCCCACCCATTTAAACCCGTTTGTTATGGGCCTTTTTTGGGTGGGCCAAAATAGGCAATCTTTTATTGGGCATGGGCAGGCTCACTAGGCTATGGGCGACTTGCTCAACCTAAGGCCAAACTAATTCAAACCTTGTTATAGACTTGAGATGTATCAGGTATTGGTATCAGAGCTAACACAAATTTGAATCACACCTGCATTACAAAGGTTCAAAGACAAACCTCTTTTAACAGGGGGAGAATGATACATCTCAGGTCTTGGATCCACTTCTGATACCAGTTTAAGCTTTTAGTACAATAGTTGGAGCTTTGTTCCTAAACATAAAACCTTAGGAAGAAAGTGCCAACTATGATACCAAAAGCTTAAGCTAGAATCAGACACGGTCCCCTAGTCTCCCACCAGTACATTAAGTTGAACCTCGATCACACCTCCAAACCCGAGACATATCAAATACTGGAATTAGAGTTAACACATGTTCGAATCACACTTTGATCATAACCACAATTTATTATAAAGAACTGAATTACAATAAACCTAGTTTAACCAAAATTACCCTAGGGCAACCATTGATATGACTCTGTAGAAGGTCGCATACAACAAAACCTTTTTTTTTTAAATCAAGAGAACCATTCAAGAAGGATATGTATAAGTAAGTACATGCAACTTGATTAATAATTACTTTTTTTTCTATTTCAACATCTAAACTTTAACAAAATAAAATGCAATAAGGGAAAAAAAATCAGCCCTGCCCCTCCCCCAAGAAAAGGATAAACAAAAGAATAAAAGCAACAAGCATAACAAATGGAAGCATGCACACCTATCAATAATAAGACTAGTATTTTAATCAACTATACAATACAAAAATAGTATGTTCATAAGGCATAACCTACTTTTAGTTTCTTCTAGACTTTGGCACTCACCATCTTACCTCCTTCTTAACCACAGTTCATTAAAAGGGACTAAATTACACTAAACTCAGTTTAACAAAAGTTACACTATGCAAAAAATACACTAAAATGGATATATCAAGATAGCACAAGATTTTTGAAAATTTCTCACGATCAAGAATTCTTAGAAACTAGTTGCACAGGAGATAAGAGATGGTTTTGGATTTTAATTGAACCAAAATTAGACTAAATTGAACTTTAAAAGACCAGCATTCTTACTAATTGAACCTAAATTAGACTGAACTTTTATCTATTCCAATAAATTAAACAAAATGAATTTCTTTTTTTTTCTACTTATGAAATCAAAGACTTACCTGAACAAGAATCAAAATTAGATGAATCGAGCAAATTCTACTGATGAAATTCCTTACTATAGCGAAGTTAGTTAAAGGGTGAAGATCATAGGTTACTCAAATAAATATCCCATTCTTCTCTAAGACTCTTAAGCAATTTAATACGTCCTGGGTCTGGAGGGTGTGCATTGGGTTCAGTCTGGTGGCACCCAAAGTCGTTTAGATGGGGAGCCTATGTCTGATCAAGGTGGAAAGGAATTAGGGTGCACTTCTACTCCATGTTAAATTTTTAGTAAGATGTTGAAGGGAATTAAGGTGTGCCTCTGCTACTAACTTAAACATTTAGTAAGATGGTGGACGCTTCATTCCTAAGGTTTGGTATCAAAGCCAATATGAGTTCGAATCTCACTTCTATCAAAGGGTTCACGGATGAACCTTCTTTAAGAGAGAGAGAATGATATGTCCCGAGTCTAAGAGGGGTTGTTGATCGAGTTTATAAGGTAAGCTTGGTAAGCTTTTAGTAAGGTGGTTAGCACTCCATTCCTTGTTAGATATGATTAGTTTTGATGATGTCAAATATTAAAAGTAAAAATTTTATATAATGAATTTATTTTATACTTTAACTAACTACTATGTTTAATGTAAAATATATTGTAGATTAGTCAAGAAAAGGAAAAAGATATCAAGTTGATTTGATGAGAATGATTAAGAGGAAGAAAAAGAAAGAAATTGAAGATATTAGTCAAGAGAGCAAGGAGCTATTAACTTAATATATGAAGCTAATGCCATATGAAACTAAACTTAAAGAGTTTTTTATGGATAAGTCATGAGCCATATTTGAAGTTATATTCAAAGAGATATGTTTTATGAAAATGGATGCTCAAATTTCAAACACTGTCTAAACCAGATGTTACAAATTGGATCATAACTTTTGAAATACAATGTATTTGTGATTGATTCCAATTGTTGTGTAAAATAGACTTAAAGATATTTTTAGAGATAGGTTATGGGTCAAATGTAGAGTTATATTCAAAGAGATATGCCCACTGGAAGTTGACCTCTGTGTAGAAGTTTAAGAAGGTTTGCTCAATAGGAGTGAAAGTGCAATTAAGTTGCAGTGATATGATAATATGGATCACTTAAGTGATTAGAAAATTCACTCAAGTGCTATATGATTAGAAGCAGATCACTCGAGTGATCAAATAAAATTCACTCGAGTGATACACAATAAAAGCCAGATCACTCGAGTGAAAGGCTAAATCACTCGAGTGATGTATAATTTTAGAAAAAAGAGCACGCATCATAACTTCTGAAGATCATTGGAATAATTGTGTAATTTATTCTTCTTGCTTCTAATTACTCTAATACTTTATTGAATTAGTGTTTAAAGTATTTCTCCAAGAAAACAATGAGAAGATCATACGAGAGAAGAAAAGCCACCTTACGGATATAGAGCATCTAACTTTCGTAATGGCTAGTTTTCAAATTCAAGCAAATGGACAAAAGAAGTAGCCACACTCCAACGGATAATTTGAAACACTCACAATGATCATATCCTACAAACTCAACTATAAATACACAAGCATTCAAACGGAGCAATAACTATAGAGAGCCTATGCCAACAATGTCAATATGTTGATACTCTGAATCTTACCTGATCGAACCTCTGTAATCATACTCCAATCTTGTACTTCAGTGTTAATCATTATATACTTTAAATAGAAAGAAGTATGCTTTCATTGTAATCATTCTATCCTTACGAGAGTTACTCAAGATTGGGGAATCTTGAGTGGGAAACAGATTGTATCCTTACAGTGTGTAAGGGGGAGTCCTTATCACAGTGTGAGAATTGTAAAGGCTTCACAAGTGCCTGGATTAAACTTGTGAGATTGTAGTGGTTCTCAAGTACTCGGTTAAACTTGAGAGTGGATTGAAAATCTCAGGAGGAGCCTGGGGATTAGATGTAGGTCATCGTGGATTGGACCGAACTGGAATAAATCATAGTTTGTATATTCTCTTCCCTAAGCTCTTCTATTTCCAACATATATCATTTAAATAAGTAACTGTTGATTTATGATTCATCACTTTTATACTTAGTGCTTTAATTAAGATGCGAAAATATTTTCAAAGTTATTAAGTTTTATCTTACACCCAATTCACCCCCTTCTTGGGTGTCAGCCGATTCTAACATTCCTAAGGTTTGGTATCAGAGCCAGCATGAGTTTAAATCCCACTTCTATTAAAGGGTTCGCAGACGAACCTCTTTTAAGAGAGAGGAAATGATACGTCTTGGGTCTAGGAGGGGCTGTGGATCAGATTCATAAGGTAAGCTTAGGAATGAAGCGGTACAGTATGAGGACTTCCCAGGAGGTCACCCATCCTAGAACTATCCTTGCCTAAGCATGCTTAACTAGCTTAGACTGGTAGTAAAGGCACACCTCAATTCCTTTCAACCTATATTAGACAAGGGCCCCAGTCTCCAATGATTATGGGTGTTGTAACGGCCCTACACAGGCAGCCACCTGGGCCTACACAAGCCCCCAATAGGAATTGTCCCCTCCTCAGTACCACATAGGTGCTTAGGGATTTATTCCAATCACATATAAAGGAATACGTCTCCCCAAGGGATCGAACACACTACTTGAGGATAAGTAGTGCGCCATGATGCAAGTGGCTACCAAGTAGGTCATGGCACACTACTTATCCTCAGGTAGTGTGTTTAATCCCTTGGGGAGACAAAATAAACAGTGTAAGTGGCTACCAAGTGGGTTATGGCACACTACTTATCCTCAGGTAGTGTGTTCGATCCCTTGCGGAGGTGTATTTCTTCTTGTGTGGTTGGAATAAATCCCCAAGCACCTGTGTGGTGCGGAGGAGGGGACAATTCCTATCCGGGGCCTGTGTGGGCCCGACCAGCTACCTTTGTGGGGCCATTATAGGTGCCACTAAACCAATCCCGATCCACATTCTCTCCTAAACTTGGGATGTATCATTCCCTCCCTCTTAAAGGAGGTTCCCCCTCAAACTTTTCGATGGAAGTGGGATTCAAACCTGTACTGGCTCTAATACCAAACCTTTGGAAGGGAGCGTCACAACGCAAGGACTTCCTAAGAGGTCACCCATCCTGAAACTACCCTCAGCTGAGCATACTTAACTGTGAAGTGCTAATTATTGTGCTAAAAACTTATGCTGGTAGTAGAGGAGTACCCCAATTCTTTTCAACCCAGATTAGATATGGGCCTCTCATCTCTCATGACTGTGGGTAACACCATACCAAACCCGATCCATGTTAGAATCGGTAGGTACAGTGGAAAAATTTTAAAAATTTTCACCGATCCTAATTGAGGATCTATCTACGGCGTTTAAACCAAGTCGGAAGGATTCATACCTTTTGATGATTCAGAGTTTTCACGATCTCTAGGAGCCAACACGTCAGGTTCGCTCCCTCTACCGGTATCCACACGAATACTCTCCAACCGAAACTGCGTGCTAGTGCCTCTAATGTCTCCTAGGGTTTTACTTGCGGCTCTCAATTCTCATGTGCGTATCAATATATCTGCTCTATCAAGTTTATAACCTATGAGGGCTATTTTCAAATTTCAAAATTAATCATCATTAATTTTGAAATTAATTAAAAATTAATTATCTTGATGAGCTAATTAAATAAATTCAGTTTAAATTAAATTTGTCCAACAGTTTTAATTTAACCTATTTATTTAATCCAAATAAAGAGCCATTAGATTTAATTTATCTTCATAAATTAAATCTGAGATACTATATCTCTATCATGTTAGTTATTAAATTTAATATATCTTAATAAATTAAATTTAAAACTAACACAATATGATAATATCATATAATATATATATATACACACATATATATATATAAGATATATATTTCGAAAATATATATATCTATATAATATTTTTAATGAATTTTATATTATATATATATTTATAAATGTAAAATTCGTCCACCCTAAATTAAACATTATCTCGTATTGGGCCATTCTTGTGTGCGACCCTGTAGGCCCATTGAAGTTGGCAGTGGGCCAATAACTATACTAACCCAAAAGTCGCAAGTGGCCTCTAGCAAGACATTACGACTACCCAATTCATATGAGGATCATTATCACGATGCAACCTATCATACAACCATGTCACGTCCCTTTTGTCACACGATATATCGATCAAGGATAAGGCATGGATAATATCATCCTCTTATTCCTGACCATTACTTTCTTGATTCCTGAGTAGCCTGATAACAGAGTCAGAAACTCCTTTCATCATAGTATGGCCATACATTTCTCAGACTCACTCATTGAGGGGTCCAGTAATATCCCTCTACTAATGTGAGGGACAAATTCCATCTTGATCATTCATATTCCTCTGCATGAAAAACCACCAAGCCCGATCGTAGCCTTTATCATCACTCGGTCAAAAGTGACTTTTGACTAGTTCAAAGCTTAGCAACTCTCATGTACGAATCCATGATGACCTCAGGTCTAAGGGCATTGTGACGTGGTTATACATGAGAAAAGCTTATGACTTGATCCATGTAGCTTTCTCATAGTGGGTCGGTCCAGCACCTTGTACTCTTACAAGTGCCTAAGACTTTAATTCGTATCTCCATATCTTATCAAAGTCATACTGATCTTGTTTCATCTCTGCTCCCGCATAGATGACCGACCAGAGACATTTTAGGACAATCTTTATGAATTATCCAGGGATACAATTATCACAGTTAACATGCAAATAATATGATAACAGAATGGAGAAATTTCATTAAAATAATAATGTTCAAAGTACAATGATTGGCCCTTAGGGCACAATTTCCAACAATCCATACCCCGTCCCAGACCTGGGATGTATCACAATTAGTTCGTTGCCATTTAATCTTAATGAGGCTATTAGTTCATGGATCATTTCACTTATATACATAGGCTAAAGTATACTTTTAGTCCTTTAATTTTTACATGAAGTATACTTTTAGTTTTATATTTCTAACACTGTTAATGTTGCTAACAAAAAATGTTAACGCAGCAAACTCAAGTGACGATAGTACAACTGACAAAACATATTTAAGTTTTAATTTATAGATATAATATATTTAGATTATTAAAGTAAAATAAGCCGACAAATCACTGCATTAGGTTTTTGATATTTTTTAATTTACACATATTTTAAATTTAAGATTAATAGCACTTAATTATATAGTCATCACTTAAGCTTACACATTTACCACTTGAGTTTGCTACATTAACATTTTTTGTTAGCAACATTAACGATCTTAGAATTATAGGATCAGAAGTATACTTTATAAAGTTAAGGAATTAAAAGTATATATCATGTTGAAGACTATAAACTTAGCGCTTGTTGGGAGGCAACCCAATGATTTGATTTTCATTTGCTATTTTTTTCCCTTCTGATTGCTATTCAGGCTTTAGGGTGATCGCTCCTCTCGCAACTACAAGTTTCGGCTCATGCGCTCTTTCCTCCTTCAATTTTGAAATATCAGAGGAATAACTTCACATCAGAATCTGAGACCTAAACCAGGGGAGTATTAGTTTCTTTCTCCTTTATTAATTTTTGCAACATTGAGGACAATGCTTGATTTAAGTGTGGGGGAGAGAATTAGGACTCGCAATTTAATTGAATTTTTTTCAAAAAAAAAATGAAGGGAATAGAGGTACTTTGTCTAGATTTTGAGATTGCTGAATTTGAATAAATATAGCTTAGTTACTAGTTGCATGAAGGGAAGTTGATTACATATATTGCAAATTATATGATGATATATTGTTTAACTTGATTAAATTAAGTGAGATAATGTAACCCTGTTGGAAGAAAATTTGAGCCTAAAATATTCAATTCTAGTGTGATATTTCACTTGTCTCAACTTACTCTTCATAACTTGTCTTATTTCTTTTCACTGCTACCTAATACATGTGCAATTCTTTAACATGATAGAGGTATTCATTTTTATACCCTTGAATCCTAAACACAAGCTGCAAACACTTCATCCATTGCTACCCCTTTGAGCCCATCAAATTTTTTTTCTTTTCATCTATCATATCATATCTATGTTATCCAATCACAAGATGTGGTATTGTCGCTATTAGTACTTTTATGTTGGACGGTATTTCCAAAAAAGAGAAAGAGAGAGAGAGAAAAGAAAAAAAAATACAACTTCAATGGCTTCTCTCGACCTCACTTAGTAATCGGGGGCACTTCATCACCAATGTTGGCAGTTGCATCAAACGGTGAAAGCCAAAGAGGGCTATGAGTTGGGCTAAAAGCCTCTTGAGGCACTTGTTGGAGTAACTGAGTAACCGGTGCTGCATCACCTATGTGCAGGGTCGCGTCAAAAGGGAAACTACAACAAGCTCAAGATAAAAAAATTGAAAAAAGAGAGAGAGAGAAAAATATATAGAGAGAGAATACCCTTCTTGAATCTTGAAGAATAGCACGGGATTACATTAAATTATTTGTATAACATGATTTACATGCATATTGCTTAGTATCCATCATCCACTCCATATAGCCTATATTCCAACATTACAAGCCATAAAGTCCTCTTGATTTTTGAATACACATGTAACTAGTGGTGGAAAATTAGAACTATTACAAGCCTATGATAGGGTGATTGAACAAGTGTATTGAGCGAAAAAGAACCTATATGCTAGTAAGTTGAGTGATACACTTTATACTCTTGTGTGACTATTTTACTTGGATTTAATCTTGTTAAACTTTGTATCTTAATATGAGTTTCTTTATATGTGATTGACAACCCACATTGCACACTTAGTTCCGAGGTTATGTTTACTTGAGTCCTTGCAGTTTCTTAGTTAATTTAATTTGTCTCTCTTCTTTTTTCAACCTATTATCAAGATCAACTTTTCTTTACCCAGGAGTGCAAAAGATTTAGTGTGGAGGAGTCTGATAAGTATATATTTTATAAGTAAATAGGTGTATATTTTGGATATATTCACTGGATTTATTAATATTTTATGCCTATTTAATTATATTTTATATTCTTTAATTAATTATAAGAGAAAAGAAGAATTTGAATATAAAATCTAATCATATCCTATTTTATCTTTCAGGGAATATTATCATATTGAAGAAAGATGAAAATATCAAATAAATTAAGGAATAGGAAAATGATATAATATATACCTATATCTATATAGATATATATAATATCTTACTCAAGCAAATCATTCAGGCTAAAATGTAGATGCCCAAAGATAAAACAATCTCAAGGATATTGGAAGAAATAAAAGCAAATTGAAGGAATAAAGAAATCATGGGTCCACGCACATGAAGATGATAAGCTATGTTATATTCACTCGTAAAAGGCCAAAAACATGGACCCCACAAGATGGAATAAAAGCAAAATTGAAGGCATGAAATGTAGGTCCCATGTGTGGAGTATGAAGATGCAGATCTGATCAAATCATCAATATATGATATATATTCAAGAAATCCAGATAGAGACGTGGAGCCTGCAACAAAAATCACCCTGAACAATATCTATTAAAAGGAGGATGAGAAAGGGAGACAGGACCGAACAAAATCAAGGGCGATAGCTGAGACGGAGAAGGCAGAGACGCGGAGCTGAGATCCGGACAGCGACGCGAGATAGAAAGCTCAGGCAGAGAAAGCGAGAAGCGGAGCGAGGAGCAAAGATTAGGGAGCTGGGACTTGAAGATTCAAAGAGATTTGAAGTTTTAAACTTGGTTTTCTATTAATTTTCTTCTCTCTTTTTCTTAATTTATGATATGAACCGAATTATTATTTATAATTTTGGTTTGTTGATGAACATGAGTAGCTAATTTTCTTATTCTAAGATTTTCTTAAACCTATTTATGGATTGAATTATTTATTTACTCTCTTTTTGCATCGAATAAAGTTTTCGTATTGATTTTATCTTGCTCTTAATGCCTGATCACCATTTAGTTGTCTTATTCATTTAAAATTAATCTTGAGAAAGATAATTTAAGTGTAGAACTTGGGTAAAATCATATTAGACTTGGAGTTTAGGTATATTAAATGGATGGTTTGTTAGTATCATAGAGATATAGTTTGTAATACCCCGAAATTTGGGATTGGAGGCTTGGGAATAAGCATAAATTAAGTGGACTGCTAAGCCCCAATTTAGCAGGAGCCCAAATTTATCCCCTAATGATTTCTATATCTTTAGGGTATTAAGAAAGTAAAATGGTGAATTTTGGAGAATATAATTATGTTTTCGGTGAAATCGCCTATGAGGTAGTGAGCTTGTCATATGATTTTGAATGATCAAATGATGAGAAAAAATTATGAAATTTTACAGGATGAAAGTAGACATCCTAATCTTTAATTTGATAGGTCATATGATTCAATTAGAGTTATAAACAAAAAGATATGAATTTTTGAGGTCAGCACAGAAAAACTATGAAGTTTTTGGAACAACATGCAAAGATTGAAATTCTGGGAATTTTGTTATTCTATCTAGCAAAATTCTATATTTTTCCTTGAAACTAGACTCAATAAGGGTTCTATAGGCTTTAGAATCACTCTAATTTGATTTTTCTAGAATTAGTTATGATTTTTCAAAGTTTGGGCAGAAATCTGCAAAATTTTGTAAAATCCGAATTTTGGGAAAAATAATTAATTAAAAGTGGATATGATATAAAGTGATCATCCCTTTCTTCAGCCCCATTTCTGACACCATAACAGACCCTAAGAGAGAGAGAGAGAACTCAGATTTGTAGAGAGAGAAGGGGAGGAAAAAACTTGCAAAGGTAAGTGATTTCTTCGGTAAATCGATTTCTAATGCGTATAACTCCACTCCTAAGCTATTCTTCTATGTGATTCAAGGGTTGAAAGCTCAAATTTGCTTGTTGAAGTGAGCTAGGGTTCAGCCAAGTCAAGGAAAATCAAGTGGAAGCTTGAGGTTGTAATACCCCGAATTTTGAGACTCGAGGTTAGAGAATAAGCTTGAGATTAGTGGATTGCTAAGCCCTGGTTTAGCAAGATCCCAAATTGTGATTAGGGATTAATGAACCCTTTTAGAGAATATAAAGTGGATTGTAGTCGCTTGTATTATGAGCAACGCCAAAACCCTGTATTTGAGTTCAATTGTGGATTAACATCCAAATTGACTTAGAATAGAGTGAAGAATTGAATGGGGTATTGTGATGGAAATGGTGTCATGTTGTGGTATTTAATCATTGGAATTGATTTAAATTGAATTGGACACATTGGTTGCAAAATTGGAAATGCTGTCCAGTGTGAATTCTGTATGGCCAGTTTTCTCGTGTGGCTGTTTTGACTAGGCAAATGATGTCAGAAAATTATGAAACTTTCCAGTCTTAAATCTCACATCCCAAGCTTCAACATGGACATATAATTTGTGTCATTTCGTTTTGGGAACTGGGAGATATGACTATCCAAAGTTTGAGGTCGAAAATGGACTCTGTTTTGGGGCAGTGATGAAATTTGTGTAATTCTGGAATTTTGTGGTAATTTCTGATAATGGATCATATTTTTCCAATGAAGAGGACTTAAATACCTTTCATTTGGCTTTGGAATCACCTCATTTTGATTTTTCTAGAATTAGTTATGATTTTGCAAAGTTTGGTCAAAAATCTGCCAGAAATCCGAAAATTGAGAATTATGACATCATCATGTTGCATTGATGACATAAGCATGGGATATGTTATTAAACGGTTTTTTCCTTCTTCCTCCTCATTTCTGACGCTGAGAACAGCTGAAATAGAGAGAGAGCATATGGGATCTTTAGAGAGAGAAAGAGGAAGAAATCTCGCAAGGTAAGTCGATTTCTCCGACGATCTAGCTCCTAACGCGTATAACTCCGATACTAAGCTACTCCTTTATGTTCTTTAAGGTTTGGAAGCTCCTCTTTTGGTGTTTTGAAGTTAGGGTTTTCAGCCACAAGAAGGAAAAGCTAGTGGGAGCTTGAGGTAACTTCCAAACTCGTGCATATTGACTATTCTGGCTGTTATAGACAATTTAATCAGTGAAATTTCGCCGGATTGTCTTTGGTTCTAAAAATGGAAAATGGGTTTGTGGGGCTGTTATGCTGCCCAAATTGATACTAAATGGTAGTGCTGACCTAATGGAATAGTCAATAAAGTGGTTAGGAGTAGAA
The DNA here is from genome assembly GCA_963242795.1 of Inga leiocalycina. Lineage (NCBI taxonomy): Eukaryota > Viridiplantae > Streptophyta > Magnoliopsida > Fabales > Fabaceae > Inga > Inga leiocalycina. The sequence goes on from OY725320.1 coordinate 65,475,394, forward strand.
AGGAACGCGTTTACGGAGCCAAAACCGAAAAACCCCAATTTTCCCCGGAGTACTTGTATATTTCGGTTATGGCTATAAATGGGTCTTAGAGTTGGATTTTCAATGATTTGATGGTTCCATTGAGTTCAGGAGCGAAAATTAGGTGGGGTTACAGTTGGTCACTTTTTTGGAACAGGCCGAAAAAGCATAATTACGAAAACGCCCCTGAAACCCTTAAAGTGGGGTTGTCAAGGGTAATTTTGTAATTGACATTGAATTTGATAATTCCGAGTCCGAAAATGGATTCCTTGGGAGAAAATATGTTAGAATAGCCCATGTCAAAATTTCAGGAAAAGTATAGCCAGACCGGGTACGGTGGGGCCGAACCGGGTCCCCGGGGGCATTTTAGCAAATTTTCAATATAGCTTCATATGACCCTCAGAAACACTATGGAAGTATCTAAATTGTACATTTGACATTGTAGGATCGAATGTGAAGCCCCGAGTTGTTGGCACGTAAATCGAGGAGAAAAGACTGGAGGTTGGGAACTTATCTCTCCTGCATGCTCTGATAACTGTATTAATGTGTTGATGCATGTTATTGCTTTGCTTGATTATGTGGAACATGTATGAATGATTTGAAGCTATGTTTCAATATATGCTATGGCCATATGTGTATTGTTCGAAGTATTGAGCTTATAGATTTGTCATTGTATGTGTGCATGAGTTATGTGATGCAAGTATGTCATGCATTAAACACTTATCTTGCCTGCATATTGATAATGTTTCCCTACTGAGATTCTCTCGAATCTCACCCTCCCTTACCAACAATTTAGACAGGGCAAGTGGCTCGTGAAGGGAGCGGCAGGACTCATTCGAGATGAGATTGTGTAATCCCCATTTGAAGAATTGTAATGGGCAATTGTGCCCTGTATATCTTTAGCGAAGGTATGTACCCGAGATTGCCGGGATGATTATGTTGTGCACTCTGATATTTATATGAATGTGATTTATCTTCGCGTAGTAATTGTATTCGAAATGTGAATATGAGACCAAGTTTATAAATGATTTCGAAAGGTATTTTTGAAAACCCCATCATGTGATGGGTTAGTAAATGTTATTTGATTATTATTGGTCTCTATTTCATTTTAATCGTATATTTCAGATATAATTACTGAGGGGGTTACAGAGGTAACTTCCAAACCTTTGTATATTGACTATTCTAGCTGCTGTGGGCAATTTAATCGGTGAAATTTCACCGAATTGCCATTGGTTTTAAAGTTTGGAAATTAAGTTGCCTAGGGTTTATGCTGCCCAAATTGGTTCTAAATGGTAGTTGTAACCTAATGGAATAGTCAATAAAGTGGTTAGGAGTAGAAAGAAACGCGTTTACGAAGCCGAAATTGCAAAACCCCGATTTTCCCTTGAAAACCCATATATTTTGGCCAGCACTATAAATGGGTCTTAGAGTTGGATTTTCAATGATTTGATGGTTCCATTGAGTTCAGGAGTGAAAATTATGTGGGGTTACAGTTGGACACTTTTTCGGAAAAGGCCGAGAAAGCATAATTACGGAAACGCCCCTAAAACCCTAAAAGTATGGCTGCCATGGGCAATTTCGTAATTTGACATTAAATTTGATAATTCTGAGTTTGGAAATGGATTCGTTGGGTGAAAATATATAAGGATAGCTCAGGTTAGAATTTCAAGAAAAGTACAGCCGGACTGGGTACGATGGGGTCGGGTCCCCGGGGGTATTTTAGTAATTTTTCAAGATAGACTCATATAACTCCCAGAAACACTATAGAAGTGTCTAAATAGTACATTTGACATTGTAGGATCGAATATGGAGCCCGAGTGTTTGCATGTAGATCGAGGCACACGTTTCGAGGCGGAAAAGGGTTAAGGTAGGGGACTTACCTTACTTGCATGTTCTTGATATCTTTGCTTGTGTAATGATGTATGTGATTGCTTTACTTGATTGTGTAGAGTATATTTGAATAAATGAAGCTCTATTTCTGTTTTCGCTGTGGCCATAGCTTGTTGTATGAAACATTGAGCATGCAGAAATGTTATTATGGGGCATACATCTAGATAAAGCTAACATGTCATACACATAGCATCAATCATGCATGCATTATGGTATCTGTTTCCTACTGAGATTCTCTCAAATCTCACCCTCCCCTACCAACAATTTAGACAGGTGAAGACAGTAGATATGCTGAGAACAACAAAGAGAATCGTACGAGGGTATTACAGTGGTGGAATGAATACGAGAAGGTGTCTCCGTTTCACTGGGATGAGTTTAGACACCTTGGTAGCCATGTGTGGCTACATTGATGGTAATTATTATGCACGAACCCCTATGGGGAATTTATGTAATCATGCACATATTATCAGTATAGTTATGCTATTCTTGTGTTGCCTACCGAACCGCATGTCGTTTTCCGTAAATACTCTGGTAAAGGTTAAAATTGAGATAAGGGCGTGACATAGTTACTAACCTATCATTGTTAGATTAAGATTGGTGTTTAAAGTTAGTCCTTATAAATTAATACAAGAGATTGATTAGTTTATTAGGATAAATATTTGGTTTTGACTCAAGAGAGCGTTATCGAATGTTTTTGAATCTTGGGCAAATACATATTCATTTTATTGCTTATTGAGGGTAAATTAATTAGTTGTTGAAATAAATAGGGGATAGATAATCCTAGGTTACTCGTGTCTTGAAGTTCTCGATTTAATCAATTAATTCTTAAGTATAAAATTTCTTTCAAAATATTCTCACTTAACTTGATTGATAACTTAATTAAGATAATTAATTCATTTTTGTCATAGTCATCGTGGGAACGATCTTTTTATATTATTGAGACCCGTACGTTTGCGGTAAAGCTAGACGGCTAACACCATCATGGGAATCAAATGGGAGAGCAAGAAGGTCATGCTCTTGAGGATTGATTGTCTTCATTGTGTTGAGGATTAATTTTTGACATGTAAGTCATGTGAGAGAAGACACGCATTTTACTCCCTGTGACAATGAGAACACCACCCATTTTAGGCTTCGTTTGTTGGGGTTTTTGATGGGAGGGTAGGGTAGGGAAGGAAATAAATGTGTTTGGTTGGAAAGAGGGGAGGCAAAAATTGTTGTCTTCTACTCACCCCTCCAAAATTAGGTTTGTTTTGGAGGGGAGTAAAGCTTTTCTCCAACCTTGGTAAAATTTCCCATTGCAATTTTTTAATATTCCAATGCTACCATCTTGGCTTTAAACCCTTTTTTCCATTTTCATTCTCTTCATCAGTCTTCACAGCCGCTCGTCACCTCTGAGCAGTGCATGTGGTTGATCGCCGTTCCTACTCCTCCTGATCCGTTGTAGTTGATAGTTTTCAGCTTCTTCCCCGCAGTTCGTTCCTTCTAGAGATTTATCACATGTGCTGAAGATTTGTTGTCGTCATGCACTTTAATCTATCTTATATGTCTCACGGTTTCTATAAGAGAAACGAGAGATCCCTAGTCCACCCAAAGTTAGTTGTAAGCGTCGACCTTGGGCAAGCTTTGTTAGTTCCCCTCCTGCTCCCAATTGCAGTTTAAGAGAGTATAATATGCCAGAGCTACTAGAGTATTGTTTACGGATTTGATTCTTGTTTTGAAGAGCTTCACAAAGTCCACAAGACTTGCAAAATGAGAAATCAAAGCATACATAGAAGAGAGTAAAAAATTAATACCTATTAGCAGGAAGAAGTTAAAGCTAATAATCATCAATCTTTGTTCTGGTGCACCAAAGTAGATATCTCCTTCTCCAGGCCACTACAACTAAAAATGTTTGAAGGTTGGGTTTTGTAGAAGATTCCAAAGGTATGGCATGCATCAACTGTCATTTTCCACCCAATTCGGAACTTTGAGAAAAGAATATATGAAAAGAGTACACAAGTTATATTATCATCTATCCATGTGCGAAACCATTATGAATACTCATGTCCTTCTAGCAAATGGAATTATAGTGACATCCACACCTCCGAATTTTACCTTGGAGTACTCAAATGTGAAAACAAGGTTGGTTAGAATACCATACCTTCTCCCAATTTATTTATCTGCTTATTTTTTTGGGCAAGAATATGTCATTTTATGGTTTTCTCTTGTTTAAGTTTTCACTTCCCCTAAAACGTTTTAGAAACTGATGGGTGATCTTTTTCAATTTGCAGTCCACATGATGCTCAAATTCATCAATAAAGTAAACAAATAAATTAAACTTGAAATCTGGTCAAGAACTCACTTGGAGTTAAAAGTGATTCCTCAAGCAAGAAGAAAAAAGTGAATTCAAATAAAGAAAAAAGACTCTGAATTAATTGATGTCATGTATGATAGAATGTTAAAACTTTGTTATATTTTCTAATTGTTTAGTTTTATCATATTTTAGATAGGTAATAGATTTAACAAACACATTTAAATTGATGGGATAGCATGTCAAAGCTAATAAAATGATCATTTAAAATATATATAAATTTTTTTTATCATATACAAATGAAATATCAGGTTTTTTGAGATTCATAATTTAAGGAATAATACTTTTAATATAAAAATTGTAAAAAGAGAAGGAAAATATATAAATAATAAGATAAGGGCATGTTGGTCAACACATAATTAGATCCCCTTACTTCTCCTCTTTTTCAACCAGACAAAACCCATAACCTCTCCTCCCCTACCCCACGTACCTTAAATGAACCTCCGCCCCCTCCATTGTACCAAAAGCACTCTTATATCTGGGATGAGTTGTTTAGGTGAATCATATTGAAAGTACACAAGTACATTAATTCTAGACCATTAAACTTGAAAAGCCATGAAAACTTTGCGATTAGTGATAATCATTATGGTGGGATAAGGATTGGTTTAGAACATATTTGAGTTGTAAAGAAAATATGTGTCGAAAATGTAGGGGGTGGAGGGTTTAAAGGGAAAGACGACACTCTAGGTCCCAATCTCACCTAAAAAGAGACAGAAAGAGATAGAGAGTGAAAAAAATAAAAATAAAAATTTGCTGTGTGTGTGTATAGAAGATTTGTATATTGTTTATTTTTATTTCAATTCAAGGAGGCTTGTAATGTTACTAAATATGTTGGAGATAACCATGGGGTTGTATGATTTTTGAAGAAAATTTTGGCTAGCAAAGATAAAATGGATAGTCCGTACATTGGCATCTATGTCAAGGTGGCTCAATTCCCTCCAATGTGACATTGGAGTTTGATAAATAACTAAAGCCAAGTTGATGGCTATTAGAACGGGTCTTCAAATTTGTACGCAGTTAGATTTACACAATATTGTGAAGTATACTAAGCATTACTAATTCCTTTTAATCTCTTGTTGAGAGGCTAAGTTAGAAGCTAGAACATCCACGAGACTTGAGAGTGATCATTATAAGGATTGGAGACTTATTATGAGTTTTAGGAGGTGGCCCCATACCACAGGTCACGAGATATTATTCATTGTGCTGACTATCTAGCTTGTAAAGGTCAATCAAACTTTACTGAGATGGCTCTTGTAACAAAGATACTGGCCGGATGAATGCTTGGGAATGTTTCTGGAGGGCAAGCAATTATTTCTTTGCTAAGTGCTTGTGAGTGTCTAAGGTTATGTTCTACTAGCAAGTTAGTTTTCTTCAAGTTTTTGCTTGTCATTGTATTTAAAAAAATCAGTAAATTCCATTTATTATTAGCCCAACCTCCAGCCACGAAACAAGTTTAATTACAAAGTTTTGTTTGTTTCAAAATTATGTGGGGCGAATCATTAATTAGTAGAGGAAGAGGAAGAGGTTATACACATGAAGTATAGAATTTTGAGAATGTTTTATGTAAATCAAAATGTTGCTTATTCAAACTTGACATTTAAATGAGATGTATTTTTTGATTCTCTTTACACACTCTAAAAAAGAGTTTTTTTTTTTTTTTTCTTTTTTGTGAACCTTGTATTTTCTTATATTTCCTTACCTTATATTATCTTGAACATTCATATTTAAATCCAAGGAAGTAATAAAGATTTAACTAAGGGTGGGCATGGGCAGGGCTGGGCAAGGTAAGACCCTTGCCCAATGCCCAGCCCAAAGGATGAATGGGCTATATTTTGCAGCCTGATACTCGGTTTTGCCCGCTAAAAACCCTAACCATTTTGGGCTGGGCAAGGGTGGACTGGGCAGGGTGGGCTTCCCTTCCTAAATGACAACGCCCTATCTTGTCCACATATGAAAAAAATAATTTAGTGCAAATTTCATGAACATTTATATAGTTATCAATACCATATGTCTTAACTTCGCCCTAAGTAATATAAACTTCAAATACATTTGATGATTCCACATCTTGGGATATTTCCAAATAAGTTTACAACTTGAGTCTTGAAATTTAAAAACTACCATATGTCTTAACAAATATTCATACTTTAAAAATTAAACAACATCCATAATCCATTATAAATAAGGAAACAAAACGATTGTAATTAAAGCCGTGAAGTAAAAGTAGTTTGCATCAATTCAATGTCCCAAAAGTTGATTAAATAATGAAGCATCTGAAAAAAAAAAATAAAAAGCAACTATAATTTAATACATCACAAAGTAAAGAAGAAAGGAAGAAATCTACTTGTAAATAGTGTTTAGTGGCTATGGCAAAAAAGAGAGAACCAGAAGAGTATTATATAATAGACAATATATTTTTTAAATAAAAAAATTTGAAATAATATTTAATTGATATAAAATTTTATATTTTAAATAAATGAAAATAATTTTTTGGGCAGGGCCAAATGGGCAGGGTAGCTGATAGAGCTCAATATTTATATATTTTTATTAATTAATCTTAGGCTTTTGTGGGACTTAATTCAGTATTTTGGGCATAATCAAGTGTTAATGTGATATTTGAGTTAGGTAATGGTTTGAGCTTCTACACTTCAATGGAATTCCTTTAAGCTCTCTTTCTATTTCATAATTATGTAGCTTGGTTAAGTATGTAATTGTGATCTAGATTGTTCTATACCAAGTGAATAAACTTGGTGGTTGAGCTAGGGGTTGATTAATTAAGCTTTGTATGATTCATATTAGGAGTAAGTTGAATTGTTTATTTTGACTTGGTTGAGTGGATTTAAATGATTAAACTGAATATTTTGATTTGTTGTAATGATAATTACAAGTTAGAATTGGAAGTTGATTATTCATCTCCTTGAGTTAAAATTAATTGGTGGTATTCATTTAATTGCTTTGGTAGAATAAATTAAATGATTATTGTAAGTATGGAGCTAGTGGTAGCTTAGTTCCATCCTCTTAGCTTATTATGGAATTCAATTCATTAGCAAGCAAGGAAGACTAAAACCTCAACTCAAGGGAATCTCATTTTATCATTATATTAGTTAATTGAATTTATCTTGTTTTTGAAAATTAATCTCCTCACAAGAACAACTTAGGTTGAACTACTACGCTACATTTTCGAACCTAGTTTTATTTTGAGAACTCATACGACATGGGTTCACCAATAGTACCCCTTGCCCGATGCCTGACCCTACCCGGTTATTAGCCCGCCCAAACCTGCCTAAAATTTTTTTGGACCATTCTTTTAGGGCTAGGCTGAGTAATTTTTTATAGGGCTAGGGTAATCGCACGGGCCACTGGGCACCATGTTCACCCCTAGATTTAACTACGTGACCGTTTGGTTCAAAGAATGATAGAAAATTAATATTATGAAATAATGATTACAGAACATTTGCTTGGTATACTATTAAGTAATTATGGAATGGAATTTATATTTTATCTAAAAAATAAAAGTAAATGTGAAACTAAACTTTTAAATCTTTAAAAATAAAAAAAATGAAAAAAATATAAAAGTTTAAATGTTGATTCATGGAGAGTATGTATATCTATATATTAATTTATGTAAGATTGAATTCGAATCACATACTGAAAATTATATGATAGAGATTACTTAATTTGTTGAAATATTTTATAATCATGAATACATTGATTTACTTTGTGAATCAAACACCCTGAATCAGCGGTTTAGGATTACCGATGCTTTTACTTTTTTTATTAATCAGATTGCCTGAATTAAATGAAATGTAGGGAAAATCCCAAGAAAACATCCCATGAACTTCAAAATTCCCAAAAAGTCATGCAAATAAGCAAAAGGACAACTAGGAAAAAAGATAGGAATGAGGGATTTTGAAGTGTTTGTTGTAATACCCCGAATTTTGAGATTTGAGACTTGAGAATAAGCCTAAATTAAGTGGATTACTAAGCCCCAGTTTAGCAGGTGTTTCAAATATATTCCCTAATGTTTCTTATATCTTTGGAGTATTAAGAAAGTAAAATGGTGAATTTTGAAAAGATAAACAATGTTTTCAGTGAAATTGTCTATGAGACAGTGAGTTAGTAATATGATTTTGTATTAACAAATGATAAGAAAAAATTATGAAATTTTATCAGGTGAAAATAGACATCCTAAAATTTAATTTGATAGGTCATATGACTCAATTAGACTATATACAAAAAGTTATGAATTTTTGAAGTCAGTACAGAAAAACTATGAAATTTCTAGAACAGTATGTAAAGATTGAGATTCTGGAAATTTTTTGATTCTAGATAGAAAAATTCTATATTTTTTCTTGAAACTAGACTCAATAAGGGTTCTATAGGCTTTAGAATCACTTCAATTCGATTTTTCTAGAATTATTTATGATTTTTCAAAGTTTGGATAGAAATCTGCTAGAATTTTGTAAAAATACGAAAATTGAGAAAATTAATTAATTAAATTAGATATATTATTATAATCATCCTCCTCCTCTTCAACCCAAAACTGACGCCATTTCAAAAAAATAGAGAGAGGAAGTTGTGTTCTTCTAGAGAGAGAAGGAGGGGAGAAAATTCACGAGATAGGTCGATTTCTGCGGTGAATTCGTACTTAACATGTATAATCCTTCCCCTAAGCTTATCTTCTATGTTGTTTGAGGTATTTGAAGCAATATTTTTGGAGTTGGAAAGGTTAGGGTTTCGGCCACATCAAGGAAAAGCTATTTGGAGCTTGAGGTAACTTCCAAACTCTTGTATATTGACTATTTTGGCTGTTATGGACAATTTAATCGATGAAATTTCATCGGATTGCCATTGGTTTCAAAATTGGAAAATGGGTATGTGGGGCTGTTATGCTGCCCAAATTGGTATTAAATGGTAGTTTTAACCTAATGGAATAGTCAATAAAGTGGTTAGGAGTAAAAAGGAACGTGTTTACGGAATCGAAACAAAAAAACCCCGATTTTTCTCGGAAAACCTATATAATTCGGCCAGGACTGTAAATGGATCTTAGAGTTGGATTTTCAATGATTTGATGTTTCCATTGTGTTCAGGAGCAAAAATTAGGTGGGGTTACAGCTGGTCAAATTTTCAAAAAAGGCCGAAAAAGCATAATTACGAAAATGCTCCTGAAACTTTTAAAGTGGGCCTATCAAGGGAAATTTTATAATTTGACTTTTAATTTGGTAATTTTGAGTTCGGAAATGGATTCCTTAGGTAAAAATATGTCAGGATAGCCCAGGTTAGAATTTTAGGAAAAATACAGTTAAACCGGGTATAGCTGGGCTGGGCCGGGTCCCAGGGGCAATTTAGTAATTTTTTAAGATAGACTCATATAACCCCAGAAACATCATGGAAGTGTTTAAATGGTACATTTGGAATTGTAGGATCGAATATGGGGTCCGAGCTGTGGGCACACGTTACGAGGCACACGTTCCGAGGCGGAAAAGGGTTAAGGTAGGGAACTTGCCTCTCCTGCATGTATTTAATATTTGTGTTAGTGTGTTGATGCATGTTATAGCTTTGCTTGATTATGTGAAACATGTATGAATGATTTGAAGCTATGTTTCAATTTATGCTATGGCCATAAATATATTGTTCGAAGTATTGAGTTTACAGATTTGTTATTGTGTGAGCATGAGTTATGTGATGCAAGCATGTCATACATTAAACATTTATCGTACATGCATATTGATATTGTTTTCCTATTGAGATTCTCTCAAATCTCACCTTCCCCTACTAACAATTTAGACTGGAGAAGATAGAAGATATGCTGTGAACAAGGTAGAGAACCATATGAGGGGATTGCAGTAGTGGAACGAAGACGAGAATATGTCTCTGTTTCACTGAGACGGGTTTAGATACTCAAGTAGCCTTGTGTGGCTACATTGATAGTAATTATTATGTACGAACCCCTATGGGGAATGCATGTAATCATGCATTTATTATCGGTATATTTATGTTATTCATGTGTTGCCTATCGAACCGTATATAGTTTTCCGCGAATACTCAGAAAAATAAAGTTAAAACAAGGTAAAAGCCTGACATTTGTTCTTTTACAAAATTGACCCTAATCGATAATAGGAAATGACATTATTGAAATAGTAAATAACTTTACAAATGTTGTCATTCTTATTACAAGTATAATCCGAAAGAAAATATCTTATACACTTCAAAATTTCCAAAAATTCATGCGAATAAGCAAAACAACAAATAGAAAAAAAAATGTAAGAATAAGGGATTTTGAAGTATTTTTGCTTTTACAAAATTAACCTTCATTAACAATATTAAATGACATTATGAAAAAAGTAAATACATTTATAAATGTTGTCATTAACATTACAAGTGTAGTCCCAACACTACACTTGTAACGTGAATGACAACATGCCACTATTTGAAATGTGAATGATAATATTTATAAAGGTATTTATTATTTCAATAATGTCATTTACCACTACTTTAAATAAGTGTAGTTAGTGAGAGATAATTTTGTAAAAACACAAACACTTTCAAATTCCAGATTCCTACCCTCTCTCTTACCTGTCCTCTTTAGTATGTTCAAGTGACCTCTTGAGGGTTTTGAAAATTCATGAGGTATTTTTAAGGGGATTTTCCCAATTATGTATGTAAATGATGAAGAGCAAGCTAAGTGTGTGTTTTTATACCTTCAAAACCATGGTTTCAAAAGTATTTTTTCGTAAATTGAGACAAAACTCCTTTCACATACTTATCTCATAAACTGTAAAAAATATTCTCCAAAAGCTAATTAAAACACACACTAAGCCCTCAAATCCAGAAATTTCACATGAGGCAGTAAAAATGGGCTCAACAATAAGATCTTCGAACTTGGCCCATCTTTGAGCCCATCCGCAACTCAGTCAGAACTCAGAATCCCCAATTACCTCTCCACCATCTATCCCGGCGAAACCGAGGATCCTGAAGAAGACGAGCTTGAGAGAAAGAGATGGTGGGGGATATAGAGAAGATGATCGCAGTGGGACTCGTATGGGGCGCCACAAATGCTATAATGCGCCGCGGCGCTCTTATTTGGGATCAAGCTCTCAAATCTTCGTCCTCGTCAAAGCCACCGCATCACTGTACTACTCTTCCCCAGAGATTTCTATTCTCTCTCAGAAATTGGCTTCAGCTTCTCTCGATCTGGCAATACACCATCCCCTTCTTGATCAATCTCTCCGCCTCTGCTACTTTCTTTGCTATTCTCAGTGACGCCCCAATTTCGCTGGCTGTCCCCGTCACCAACGCCACGACGTTTGCCGCCACCGCCGTGTTTGGTATGCTTCTCGGCGAAGAAACCCATGTCCCTCGAGCTTTGTTTGGTACGGCTGTTATCATATTGGGTGTTTGGTTGTGTATTAGCTAATGAATTTTTATATTTTTCGTCTGGTTGATTGTGAATTTCAATTTTCGCCTCAATTGCATTGAAATGTCTGGTGTACAGTTTTAAGTGCTATGTTGATGAGTTCCGAATTATGTTCTTGTTCGTTCGTCTTGTTGCGCCTATATTTTCGAAGTTAGTGCGTGGATTTGTTGGCAAACGAAATTCTCTGATCCCATCCATGTACTAGGGACTCAAGTAAGTGCATTTTTTAGTTGAACTAGTTCTACATGCCTCTTCACATGAGGCGTAACATATTAACAAAATGCTTGTTTGGAATAGCTTATTGTTGGATAATAAGTACTTATAAATCGTGATTTATGGTATACGAGGTAAATATGTTAGAGGAGTTTTATCTCAGTTTACATAATAAACACTTATATTAAAAAAAATAAACGTTCCCAAACATGTACGAAGTATCGCACTTAACTCTTAATGCTGTCTTCATGTAAAGGGAGAGTAATTGAGACACTTCATTTATTCTAGGTAAAATTCCAAAAAACTACACTCAAAATATACAAAGGACAAATCAGTACAACGAAATTCAGAAAAGACAAATCAGGCGGGTGTCAGAAAAAAAAGGAATCTGTCCTTTTGAAATTTCGGCCAAATTACGAAAATGCCCTTCATGCACACTTCAGAATAACAACATGATCATCGGAATTAACACCTTCGGATTCGGTATTAACAACTGCAATTCTTCTTTTACAATTAATAAATTTTCGGACCAATAACAACACATATCTCGCCATTAACAACTCTGGATTCGATATTAACAACTCCAATTTCTTCTTTCAACACTTAACAAGTTTCAGGGCCAATAACAACACTCACCTCGCCATTAACACCTCATGATTCGCCATTAACAACTCCGATGTTGTTATTGCGATTGAGGGCTGAAGGGCATTTTCGTAATTTGGCCGAAATTTCAAAAGGACAGATTCCTCTTTTTTCTGACACCCGCCTGATTTGTCTTTTTTGAATTTCGTTGTACTGATTTGTCCTTTGTATATTTTAAGTGTAGTTTTTTGGAATTGTCCCTTTATTCTACTTCCTTCTGACCCTGCATCCACCCAACATGAATTCACTGTTCTAATCCCCCGTGAATTATTTAATATGTGAGTTTGTTTAAATTCAAGTGTGAGATTAGAAAGTGACAAATAAATACCACTTCTCCTTTCCTAAACATATAGGACATAGTTTAGAAGTGAATTTTGATATTAAATATAAGGTTTTTTTCCCCTTTTTGGTCCTATCTGACCCTTCCCCCTTTTTTCGCGGGCTGCTTCGCCATTAGTCCCACTAGGTGTAATGTTTGTAGATGTAAGTGTCCGTTTGTTTACTTTTTTTTAAAAAGTGTTTTTAGGATTTATAATATAAATATATGAGAGAAATTTTATTTTAACTTACGAAAAATAGAAAACCATAGTTTGAGGGTTTCCACATGCACATAGATAAGTTTATGCCTAACAACTTATTAATGACTCTTGCCTTAGATACAGTGTCAACACCTAGAAGCTTTTCTTTGCTATCACTAGGTCTTTCTTGTTATACCTTTCAGAATTCTTTTTTTGTTGTTGCCACAGTATACCTTTCAGAATTCAAACCTTGGTTTATTTTTTTTTGTTACAAAAACCTTGGTTTATTATGTTATAAGGGACTAACGCCTTTTGCTAAATTCAATCAGTGTTAGAGACCTATTTTTTCAGTTGTTTCTTCCCCATAGGATTTGCCTTCTTTTTCATTAAATCCAGCAACAAATTTGATCCACCCAACCTTTCTGAAAGACTTGTATTGACGTTGTTTCTTTTTTGTAGATTTGATCTAGGTATTGCTTTATCAAAATCCCCGTCCTATGTTGTTTTTCCTTTGTCATTATTTATAATTCTATGATAAACAAACGAGCATTGTGCACCTAAAATTTATATAACATGTAAACTATAAATTTTTTATTTAGAGTGTGCTATTGTAATTTAATCTGTTAATATTTATGAAGATACACGTTTCTCTGCATAAAGAAGGCGGAAACATCACTCATGGAACATATACAAGAGTCTCTGCAAAGAAAGGACATTAGCTCAAAATGCGAATACACAAGAAATAGGAGAATAAATTCATATGCCAGGCTTAATTTGAATCTGAACTTGGGAATTTCAATTTTAAATTACTTCATTAAAAGCTTAACTGACTTTTTGCAAATGCAAAAGCTACTCTGATTAACTTTTTACAAAAAGACTTTCACAATCTCAAAATGGACTTTCTTACCACCATAAAAAAAAAATATCCAAACAACTTTTGGTTTTAAATCGGATGCTGAAAGGACTTGACGTCAAAAGCATTACCCAAACAGATCCTAGGTTGCGGACTATAAGACGCGAATCAATTTAACAAATGGACATTGGAGAACAAACATGGGTGCCCATATTGCCAACTCTTGTTTGGTTGGATGAGCACATGTGGACTTTCCAATTTTCATATTTACACTTCTTTTGTTTTTTAATTTTCAAGTTAAAATGTTATTTTTAGAAATATAATTATTTCCGACTCTGTATTGTCAATGAGACTAGCCGCAACTTATTGGTCCAGCTTAATTTATTTCTTGGCTATAATTTTCATTGGTTCTTGAGATACTTAAAGCTTAGTTAGCTCTTAGCATTGTACAGTACCAGTTTCTCTTTCATGTTTGAAAACTGACTCCATTAGCTTTTCAAAGATATTACTTCCTTGAGTTCTAAATATAAAGCCTAATTGATTTATTTTGGAGAGATTAAGGAAGTTAAATAAATTACTTAATGATATCATATGTTGTGTGTTATTAAATTATATATCAGTTTATAAGTTAGACAAATTAGTTTGGAGAATAAACGATAAATATAAATACTTTAAAGTAATTTAATTAGCTTCCTTAACCTCCTTGAAAAAATTAATTGAGTCTTATATTTAGCACTGGAGGTAATATATATTTATTTAACTGAAAAATTATATTCCCCCAATCCTTAATGTAGGACAAATTTAAAGAGTTGATCTTAGTCTTAAATGCAAGTCATGTTTCTCATATTTGTCAATTTTTTCCTTATTTACCCTATTGATACTCTCTTAACAATAATAAGGTAAGAGAGATGGAGGAAATTAAGGAAGATAATTAAGGTGTTTTTAAAAAAAGCATGTTATATTAACTAACTTAACTAATTTCTTTAATTTAACTAGTAGACCACTATACTTTACTAGCTAACAAGCTTATTTCAATAAACTTTTTCAGTTCCTTATGCAGTTAACATGTTTTTTTTATACACCAGAATTCAAACAAAGTACTAAATAACATCAGCCGTAGGTGCCAAGCCATGCAGCTTGCCAGGTCCTAAATTCCGAAGTCCAACAGACCCACTCAGAGCCGTTTTCGCTAGCAAATCAGCCATAACATTCTTGTCCCCTGTCAATCTCTTTGAATTCAACTTTCCAACATCGTTGAAGCATCGTTTTGATCTCTATCAAGAGGTTCTGATCTTAATGCAGCTCTGGGGTCACATTTTGGATTAAATGCAAAGCCTTATATGAATCTGACGTCATGATGATGTCTTGGAAGTTACAATCCCAAGCTCTTTTTAGACCAAGCAAGCAACCCCATAACTCAACAGTGAGAGAGTCCCCTTCTACAAATTACCCTTGGCTATTTTGAATCACACCACTGCAACTAGCACTTTTTGATAAGAAAGAGTACGCACCAACTATCTGAACACGGGCTTTGCCATCTTCCACAATATTCTGATGTGGGCCCTGCTAATGTAGTCGTTCTATTAGATTAACACTACTCTAGTGCTGATAATTTGGGTGCGGGCCGGGCCGCGGGGGTTGCAAGTCAGAACGCCTTCACACGCTGGCATGAGCCCACTAAGGCGGGTTTGAGGGTTAAGTTGTCAATTTGTTTTTTAATTTCATTCTTTTCTTAAAATTCTCATTTTTTTTCTCTTTCACCCACTCATATCATAATTCTTTTCTTTTCTATATTTGTGTTAGAAAGTCAATTTCATTTTTACTTTATTTTTTTTTCATCTACTCACATTATAAAATCATATAAACATATCTCTTTTTAATTTAATAATAATAGAATAAATAAATATAATATGAAAATAAAAGTGTCAAATAAAAATACGAGGAAGTAGTTGAACACAGCATCAAAGAAAAAACAATTTTAGTATTTTGATTTATTTTATAAGAAAAATAAAAATAAAAAAAATAAGTGGCCAGCCCGCTTAGCCTACGTGTTAAGTGAGGCTGGCTGGCCCCGTTAAATTTGACTGTTGGTATGGGCTCAACCCATTTTACCAGCTCTACACAACTTTGAACAAACACTCCAGAATTGCATTGGTTCAAGCCATGATAGTATCCAGTCGTAAGGAAATCCCTGAGTGGAGTTTTTCATTCCGATCCTGCCAAATAAACCAACACAAGATAACAAACATGCCTTTCCAATGGTAGCTAGAGTTTCCGAAACTCTGTCGCATGTTGGTACGAAACTAGTCTTGAATGTTACTCGAAAAGAAGGTGCCATAGTCCCTCGGCTTTATTACAGAACACCAAAACTTTTTGATTTCATTGCAATCCCTCAGGGCATGTAGGACATTTTTGACAGAACGCTTGCACCTATCGCATATACCGTTAGGATGACGGCTGCGTTGCCATTTGACTTCATTGGTGGTGGGCCATTCATGCATCATAAGCCAAGCAAAAGGTTTACACCTTTGTGGTATTCACAATTTCCAAATATCTGTCCGTTTGAATCCCAAATTTGCACTGCTATTCTCCAATACTCTATAAGCTGACTTCACCGTAAACATACCACTCTTCTCCCATCTTGATTGTATCATTTTGACACTATTTCTGTCTCTCGACAATTGAAGCCCGTCCTCTAGCTTACTTCAATTCTGTTTGATCCTACTCCATGTATTATATCCTTGTTACGAGGAGTAATTTTCAGAAGCAAATCATCGCCGCAACCATATTTCCCTCTAATTACTCTTACCCAGAGAGAGTTACGGTCCTTCACAAGGCCCCATGCTAACTTCATCATAAAGGCCTTGTTTTGTTGTCTGATGTGTCTCACACCGAGGCCCCCAACCCATTTCTCACTACACACACTGTCCCAAGCAACAAGATGCTTTTTTCGTTTCTCATCAAATGCTTCCCATAAGAAGTTCGGAGATTTCTTTTCAATAGCTTCACACGTGTGAGAAGGGAAGTTAATTGTTTGCATGGAATATGATGGCATGGCCGAAATGACTGATTTCACTAGAGTGTCACGCCCCACGAAAGAAATTTTTGGGACTTGCCAATCGCTTAATCTGCTTTTCACTTTGTCAACAATGAACTGGTAAGTCTCTTTCATCACTCTATCATGATGTAACGGCACACCCAAGTACTTGCCAAGGTCAGAAGTGCAGGAGAAGCCCAATTCCTCACTCAACTGGGAGCATCTGGTACGGTTCACATTTCGTGAGGAAAAACACCTTAGTCTTGCTCATGTTCACTTTCTGATCAGCAGTAGCACAAAATTTGTCCAAATAGCTTTTGATGGTCGTCACTTGATCCATATTAGCTCATGCAAAAATTAACAAGTCATCAGTAAAAAATATGTGAGATAACGGTGGCCCGTTCTTACTCAATTTTATAGGTCTCCATTGCCCAGCATCTATCTTGAATTTAATTAAATGAGCAAGCTTCTTCATATAGATCACAAACAGGTAGGAGAGATAGGGTCATCCTGACAAAGGCCACGTGAGAGAGTGAACTCGTTTGCTTTACTACCTTCCCATATAAATGTGCATTGAAACTGATGAGATTGCCATACATCCTTTCTTCCCTGTCATGTTTTTCATGGATAATGGATCACCTCCTAAGCTACAATGATACTCCTTCCGGTCCTCATTATAAGATAAAGTTGATTTTTTTAGAGAAATTAAGGAAGCCAATTAAATTACTTTAGAGTTTTTATATTTTTAGTATCATTGGATTATATATTAGTTTATTAGTCAAATTAATGATTTTGGAGAAAAAAATAAAAATAAAAATACTCTAAAGTAATTTAATTAGCTTCCTTAATTTCTTCAAAAAAGTCAACTTTATCTTATAATTAGGACCGGAGAGAATATTATCTAAGCTAGTTCTGCCAGGAACAAAACTACATTGGTTTGAAGAAATAATACTAAGAAGAAAATATTTTAAACGGAAGGATATCACCTTAGTAATTGTTTTATAAATCACATTGCAAAGGCTGATAAGACGAAAATCCCTGATGGTCTTTAGATGATCCTTCTTTGGGATAAGCACTAAAAAGGTGTGATTAATGCTCCCAATAAAGGCTGGATCTTCAAATGCTCTTTGAACCAGTCTTATCAGCATAGGGCCAACAACCGCCCATTGACTTTGGTAGAATAGGGCATTCAAGCCATCAGGCCCAGGGGATTTATGGGTTTATTATAAAGTGGAAGATTGTAGTAGCTCACAAATGCCTAGTTCAAATTTATGAAGAACAGTGAAGAAATCACTATTGGCTTGCTTGGAAACTAGATGTAAGCTTACGTGGATAGAGCTGAATCAAAATAAATCATAGCCTCGACCCATAGAGCTTTCTGCCAAGCTTTTTTGTCACTTTCTTCTCACTAAAAAAAAATTCAAATTAAGTTGTATAGACCTGTTGAATATTAGTGTTAGTAGATTGACAGAGTGAGTTGAAAAAGGGCTTTTTCGTGTTTTCGGGAGAAAAGTAAGAGTCTGGTTAGATTAATCAAGTCAATAGAGTTAATAATGGACTGGGTTGTCGAGTTGTTTGCAATCTCTCTATCCCTAGTCTCTTGCATTTTCAGCACATCTATTTTATACTCTATTATTTTTGGGTTCAAGATTAAATTTGAAATATGCACTTATTCATACTAAAATTTTTTATTAGGAAAATTATTTCAAGCTTCATTTACATACTCCGATTGAGAAAATTTGTTAAGCAGCTTTGCAAACGAATTTTAGAACTTGAATTTACTTAAATATACACTCACACTCTATGTTGTTGGCAGGGTATGTGAGGTTTGAACTCTAGTTATGCAGGAGAAATTTTCAGCCTCCACCACACTCCAACATTGACATATACACTTGCACTCTGTTTTACATTGAGAAATATTTTAAAGATCTTAATATTTAATGAACACCCAATGTACTTTCCTCTTTGGTATTACCATTTCTAACATTTATCACAACATTTGCTTCTTGCAGCATCAAGTTATACCCAGAAAATTTGGGCTTCATCTATGTTAGGAGTCAGAATCCCTGCAAACAAATATAATGAAATATGTTGTTTGAATTTTTCAATACATTTTAGCATGAATTACCATTAATTAATTATTAGAATATTTATTAACTCGATTTATTAATCATTTTTATTAAATTTAATTTGATCCTAATTAATTAAACTCTGCTTCT
The DNA here is from genome assembly GCA_963242795.1 of Inga leiocalycina. Lineage (NCBI taxonomy): Eukaryota > Viridiplantae > Streptophyta > Magnoliopsida > Fabales > Fabaceae > Inga > Inga leiocalycina. The sequence goes on from OY725320.1 coordinate 65,494,548, forward strand.
TTGCAATGTAATATGTTTATATTTGGAAGAAAAAGAACAAGATATATAAGTTATATGATCTTAATATTTTTCTTGATTTATGCAAAAGTAAAATGTTAATTGGCTTTTTCTATTATTAACCATTGATAGCAACTTTTAAAATTGAAATGTTGTAATTCATATGTAATTAAATTATTTTTCCTTTAAATTAGGGATTTGTGATAAACATATTCAATGAAATAATTATTAGAAAATCATTAATAAACACATTACTTACAATTTATTTTAAATGTTAATTTAAAATTTTTAACTAAATAACTAGAATTTAAAAATATTTCTGAAAGTATTTATTGGTCCTAATCTTAAAAATCAAAATAGATAAAATTCAAATTGATGATTATTTAAATTGACTAGTGTAATCTTTATTTCTTCTAATGCTATATTTATTTTTTTTTGGAAAAAAATATAAAATTTTACTCTCCCATCCTTAATATAAAATTTATTTACCTAATTTGATTAGCTTAAAAAATTAAAATTAGTTAATATTACATTTTTTCTAAAACACTCTAATTATCTTCCTTAATTCCCTTCATATCTCTCTTACTTGATTATTTTTAAAAGAAAAATTAGGAAAATTCTTTGATGGATATATCAATCAAGGAACAAGAAACCAGACCTGGCATTGAGCCAGTTAAGGTAATGGTTCAAGGGTTAATGGGTCAGATCGGGGTCAACTTGGGGTCAAACCGATATTTATTAAAATAGTATAATTTATTTAAAATAGATAAAAAAATATTCATATTTTAATTATTACAAATATAAAAATACATTTTTGAATGTATGTCCTTGTTTTAAAAATTAGTTATGCATATAAGATTCCTTTCCATTTTTATTTTGTTTCCTTTCCTCTTTCTTTTTCCCCTTTATTTTTTCCTCTTGGTTGACTACCTAATCAATTTTCTCCTTCTTTGTTTTTTTCCTTTTCTCTTTTCCTTTTTCTTCTCTCTCCCACGTGAACTTCTATACTTTATCTCAACAATCAAATCACACGCATCACCACGGGAACGATGCTTATCCCTCTTTCCAACTATCACTCATTCATCTCTTTATAGAGTGTTTGGCATTGCTTTTGGGGTCCAGTCGCACAAGGGGACCCAATATGTCTGATTGGCACATTGGATATTTTTTTTTAGTGTTTGGGATCTTGATTTATGAAAAGGACTTATAAGTGTTTAAAGAGCTTTTAGCCTTTTACTATAAGACACAAATTGGGGCTTACTGTGATTGGCTTCTGAAAATTGGTTTAAGAAATTGTACGAGATATGTGATCTAATTAATCATATAATATTTTTTGATCAAATTATGTATTTTGGCACCATATTTTCTATCTTAATTTTTTTTTCACTTGTTTATAATATTAAATATCTTTTTTTTTTCTTACAATTATCATAAAAGCATTTATACAATCGCCAATCTAAACAAGTTTTGACTTTTAAAAAGCACTTATACAATCTTCAATCCAAACATAAATACTATAATAGCACAATTTAACTTTTACCCAATCTTAAGTTTTTATAAGTCAGATTACAAATAAACTACTTTTCTCATTGTTATCCCAAACACACACTCTTTTTCCAGCAAGAGTGAAATAATATTTGATAAATTGAGTTCCAAATTTTTGGAAATCTCTGAAGTCCAAACTATGCATCTCATTGGTGTTCTGGCGTTCTTGATGGAAGCATGATATAAAACTATAGGATCAAAAAACTCTAGTAACCACAACGTCGTTGCTGTCACTAGGTTTCTGCCCGAATCCCTAGAGCTCATCCTCTCTTTCTTCCAACTCAACCTTCTTGAAGCCTGAGGCCTTTTGTTTATTCTCCATCCTCCATCATAGCATTCTTCTCCTCCACCTTTCTCAGTCATTTTTTTGGTGGCTTGTAGTTTCTTCCCTTCTTTCATTTTTTCTTAGATCTATATCAATCACTTATCTCATAATAAGTGTTTTTTTTTTCATTTAAAATTGTCCCAAAACAACGCTACTTTCGGATAATTTTAACGAAAACTATTGACTCAGGCAACCCAACCCACCTGGTGGGTTGCCCGAGTCAAATCGGATTTCACCAGTTTGATGCTCCTCCCGGTTCATGCCTTAAACCAAATCGGACAGGCATCCGGTTCACAGGTTTTCCAGTTGAACCGGCTGGTCCGATCTGATTTCTTTTTCCTTACAATCAATCACATCAAATATTTATATACTAATTAAAAAAAGTACTATATAATAAAACTAAAATTTTCCGCATTCTATATGGCATACTCTATTATAAGAAATTTCATGAAAAGAGCCACTTGTTATTACAAGAGAGGTTTAGGGGGCCTAATAGAATTGAAGCTTAAAAGTTCTACTTATACCGCACACATATATATGATTGATAAAAGATGCACAATCACTCCCATATTAATAAATTTGTATAAGTTTGCAAACTTTGTGAAATGCTTAATCAGAGATGTGCATAAACTTGGTAGTCCGATACGCATCCGACCTTAGCTAGTATGACCTGTTCAGATAGCTAGTTAGTTATCTACTCACTATTTGCAAACTATGATTGATTATGGATGAAGTGTCGGGAGTCATCATATGTTTGCAAATGGCTAGTAGGTTAAATACTCACTATTTCATTGTTGAAAGTGATTCCATAACTATTGTTAATATTTTAAAGAATCTTAGCAATGTAAATCATATATATGTGTGCAGTAAGGATACAATATGTGTATAGAAAGGATAACTCGTTTAGATTGTTTAGCTAATCTCAATTTTTAACTGGATGGGAAACAATTTTTGTATGCCACCAATGGGACTATTGTACAATGACTTTGTGTGAATTGCTTAGTGCCTGTTTGGATTAGTGGTGGAGAATGGGCTTTTCTTGCAGATGGGCTTTTGAAAAAGTCAGATAGAAAAAAAATTAGATTGTAGATATGATTTGTATTTGGATTAACGGTGGCAGAAATGACTTTTTTTTTAACATAAAACCTATTTGGATTAGCATTTGAAAAGCCCGTTTAGATGAAAAATGGCTGAAAATGGCATGAATCTTATTGAATATTATATATATATATATATATATATATTAGTTGTATATATTGTGATAATTGAAATGAAATAATTTTTAAAAAAATTTGATAAAATAAAAAAGGTGCAATTATTATTGGAAAAAAATAAAAATACATGAAAGTATTTAATTAAAAAAAGGATAAATTTATATTTAAATTAGAATGCTTACATGAAATGTCTCATTATTGGATCATCTACCCCTTAGAAGTTGGTCTATGATTGTGTCACGAAAATGATTCATTTGTGTTGAAGATAATTTATAGATAGTTGATTTGGATGCGACATCAATCGGATAATTAGTATCTTGACCAAGTATATTTCCTTGTTCAGCTTCTTGAAAATCCATATCTATTTGGGAATTTCTTCGGATAAGATTATGTATAGCCATTGTTGTACAAACTATGTGGATTTGTGTTTCCAAAGTTATATGATTTTATTTTCCCTAAGAGCTGAAATCTATTCTTCCAGACTCCAAACGTCCTTTCTATAGTTGTCCGTAAACTTGAATGATAATAATTGAACATCTCGTTTGGATTTGCAAATCCCTCGTGTCACCTGAAGTCTGGAATATGATAATTCTCACGTCTATACGGACTAAGATATCCAACTGGTGTTGGATAGCCAACATCGACAAAATAATATTTCCCTGAGTAATACAACGAAAATGTCTTTTACACGGTAAAATTATAGCATGTGTAAGGAAAAAAAACAACCACACAATTTAGGTGCAAGTGAGGAATAGATACCTTGAGGTGGATGGGGGAAATTCATAGATGGAGTTGAGAGTTCAATTTGGAACACATGAGCATCATGTGTAGTTCCCTCCCAGCCTGCCAACACGAAAGTGAAGCACATATCCTAATCACATGCGACCATGATATTTTGAGTTGGATATCCCTTTCTCTCGATATATTTCTCTTGCTCAGACAGACTGACCACACACTGGATATAAGTTTCATCAATTGTTCCTATTGCATCCTTGAAGTATGGGTAATATCACCGATCGTTGTAGATTTTTGGTTGACAATGACTGAACTCGGGATCAACCGGTCTGATAATTTCTGTTGATAGATTCACACAAGCATGTAATACTATGTGGAATAGTCTTCTGTAACCCATGTTCTACCAATTTAGAGCATAAGAGATAAAAGACATGCTTTTCAACTCAGAAATTTTCAGGACAAACTCTATCATGGCCCTCCAGTACCTCTTACACCCATTTTGCACTGGTTTTCTTACTAGTTCTACATGGATCTTTGCAAACATATGGCACGAGATATTGAGCCATCAAGACACCCACTTATTCATACTCCATCATCTCTTCATCTAAAAGGGATATAAGTTGGGACCTGCGATCTGCATGAGATGATCCTACTTCCATCGTTTCTTCTAAAATATTGTGACCACTCGAACTTGCCATGGACAATGTAATCTCTGTGATTGCCAATATTGTATGAAATCAACTACAATTTCAAATTGTTCAAGTAAATTGACATTATATAGACAAAGTTGGTAACATTCACAACTAGCATAATAATAATAATGTGTCTTCTAATAACAGTAAGTTCTACCATAACATATCATATAACTAAGTTTGAAAAAGTATGGTCAGACATATCATCATAATCTACCATAACATACATTAGGTCAAACATATCATCATAATTACATATAATCGAGTTTGTAAAAGTGACATAAAATAGAGTTTAGTGATTCAGGGTAAGCTGAAGATGTTGGCTGTTATAAGCATGGTGCCGCAGCCACATTAGCAAGGTAGGTTTATCCCCTTTCAAGCTAAGAAATATGCCGCATCCAATCTGATGCATCATCATGTTAGAACATCGGAAACAAAAGTTTTTGTCCTTAACAACCTCAAGAATGGTCATTAGGTCAGTTACGACGTCAATCACGTTTAAATCATTCGTGCACAACTTTTTTGGGGAATCTGCTCTATTCTCAGATGCCGCAGCTATCTTACAAACTGCATCTGCTATAACCCTTGAGGTTGCCATTTTTTTTCTTTTTTCCTTTCTCTGACCCTTCAACCTTCTTTCTCTTCCCACTTCTATCCGAAGCATGAGGTACGGTTGATTAAGTGTTTGTTGTCAAGGTGATTCCTTCCATATCATCTGTCACTCCCACACTACCTCTAGTACTAGGACCTACAAGATCTTCCTCACTATCTCCTGATCCTTCTTCTAGGTCCAATGTGGGTTGGTAAACATCCTCTTCATTATCACCTACTGCCAATCGCTATCCAGAAGATGGTGTGAACATACTGGAGCTTGATGCCATAACATCCTTAAATAGTATGTCCAACTCCTAGGTGAATGTAACCCCCTCACCGTAATTACATCCGGATTACGAAATTTAAGTGAAATGGAGACCAATAGGATGAAATCCCAATTTATAATCCCACATCCAAGAGATGGGGTATTTCAAAATCTTTTCAAAACATATATATATTCGTGGTCTCACATTCACGTGCGGATATAATTATCAGAGAAATCAGAGTACATAATAAATATCAAAGTGCGGAGACCAAAATCCCGGCAAACCCCGGGTTACTTACATATATAACTTGGGTTCAAAGTTTCCCAACAAGGGATTTGCATCACCAAAACATTCATTTACATTAGATGTACAACTTGCAATCCCAAATCCAACACTATAATAACCAACTACCACTTAAATCTCGGAGTAAGCCTAACTACTCCTGGTTGTCCGCTTCCCTTTCGAACCACTCGCCCTGTCTGAAAAGATTAATCATTTGGGAGGGTGAGATTCTAAAGAATCCCCGTAGTAACAACTATTTCATACCACATGCAATCATATAATATGCAAACACATCATCTCATATCAGCAGCAACACAAACTCACTCCACCCTCATCCCCTTTTACCGCCGGGAAGGCATACGACCTTTACCCGAACCGTTGTTAGCGACTCAGGGACTGTTGGCGTGGCAGTGCATACAAATAGCCACACGGCTCACATATAGCCTTTCGGCTTTCACAATGGCCCGTCGGCCTTCACAAATATCACACCCTAACCTCATCCCCTTTTACCGCCGGGAAGGCATACAACCTTCACCCGAACCGTTGTTAGCGACTCAGGGACTATTGGTTTAGCGGTGCTACCACAATATCACGTAAAGCATATATGACACCCTAACCTCATCCCCTTTTACCGCCGGGAAGGCATACGACCTTCACCCGAACCGTTGTTAGCGACTCAGGGACTATTGGTTTAGCGGTGTTTCCACACAAAGTTTTCACAAAACTTGCAGCATACAAAATCCATTTAATCACAATGATATAGCACACATATCATACATCACATAAGGTATAAAGATAGAGTCACTACCTGTATCTTTCCTGACTGGCTTCGGCACCGTGGCCTCACGAGGGCGACAAATGTCAAATCCTAAATCAATTATGGACAACCAATCAATCTCTTTTCCATATGGATATTTCAATAATACTCTATGTTGGTTATCATTTAGGACTCTTTAGGTGACTAAAATAGGCCTAAACATATGCCTAAAGGGTTGGAAGAAACTACCCAAAAGACTCCTTACTCGAAGGCAAAACACTCATTTTTGGTCATCTCACTCGAGCACAAATGCTCTCACTCGAGCACAAGTACGGACATCACTCTAGCACAATAGCGAGTGAGACTGCGAGTGAGCACCCGAGAGCACAAGGAAACCCTCGAGCACTGGCTCACTCGAGCACGCTGACCCTCACTCGAGCACAAGGCTAGATGCCTCACTCGAGCACCCGCGAGAGAAATCCAGGAGGTGAGGACCCGAGAGCACCCAAAGCTCTCCAAGCACGGGATCACTCGAGCACAGCCATATGTGTTCGAGCACACACCTCACACCCGCGAGTGAGAAGGCACACTCGAGCACCTTACTTGCGAGTGACCACCCGCAAGCACAACTCCCACCTGAAGCACAACCTCACTCGAGCATGACCCCCAGTGCTCGAGTGAGAAGGCTATGCTCGCGAGTGTCAGAGCACACTCGTGGCATCCACCAGCAAGTGAAGACCCGAAAGAACACCCTTCACTCTGGACTTACACCCTCACTCGGGCAGACCATGCTCACTCGAGCATGTTCTTTGCTCACTCGAGCACAAAGCGATGTGCTCGAGCAGCGCTCGCAGAAAACCCAGGTGACTCGAAGCACAAAGGGAAAAACTTGCGCATCACTCGAGCACGTTCTTCCTCTGCTCGAGTGATGTGTATCAGAGACCAGAAACGCAGCCAAAAACCAGAAACACCAGATGGTCAAATCCACTTCCAAATGGTTCCCAAACTCTTCCCAATGCTCTCACACTCTAAGCACCAACTAGGGAACACAATGGCAATACCAAAAACACCCCAAAAGCCATTTTAACCACAATCAAACACTAAGGTCTCTAAGATACACATTATCCAAATTTCATCCAAACTCATTCCAACATTCCAGATCATATTCAATACTCAAATAACTCCATAATACATCATTTCCAATCATAAATCACAATGAACTTCATATCTCCAAAAATAGGCATATTTAGGGCAAAATTCTAGATTTTACCAAACCTAGCCAAAACTCATAAACAATATATCCAAATGCTCTAAATTCCTACCTCTTCCCTTTGCTCAATCCAGAATCTTGTTTCTCCAATCTTTCAATTTCGTCTCACACACAAATCACCACTTCTCAAGATTCTACAACCACCACTATAAAGCTCTCATTGAGATGAACAATATTAGAGAAGAGGATTGGAGCAAAGGAAAATCACAACTTACCAAGATCAAGCTTTTCTTCTTCCTCTTCTTGCCTCAATCCAGCGGAAATAGAGAGAGAAATGAGGGATGGTAGGATGATGATGATGGTGAACACTTCCTCCTCTTTCCTTGCCCATACTAGCCGAATAGGAGAGAGAAAATGAGAGAAAAGTGAGGTTTTGTCCTCTAGTGCCATATCCAATGGCTCCCCCAATGACACATGTCATCATCCACACAATTCCCTCCATGAGCTCACCAAGTCACAAAACGTAGGATTCCGACCCACGGTCAAGGAATCACAACCCTTGATCTTATACACCACATGTATACATACAAGATTCACATTACATTAATCCCAAAAGTGCTTAATCGCTCTAATTACAATGATTATCATATTCATTAGCCCTAATTACCAATCGGGATATTACAGTGAACATGAGCCCTTTGTACCTATACTTTGCGTAGTCTACATTCTCCTGCATGTATCCAAGTTGCTAAAATGAAGGCCTTATCTTCACTAATAATAACAACAACAATACTAATACTAATACTAATAATAATAAGAACAACAATTTTGTATTTCAAAAACAACAACAACAACAATAACAACAACAACAATTTTGTACCTGTATTTTCCTCTCTCACCACTCATCTTCTGCAATCACCATATGCTTTACAGAGTCATATTGAATACTAGTCTCTTTTAAGAACAACTTATCCCACACCTTCCATTCTTTCTTCAAGCTATCCCACTGATTTTTTTAGTTATTTCTTATCATACGACCTTCCTGTTTTTTCATTAAATCCGGAAAAAATATTCTTCCACCCATCCTTTGTGAATGATAATCCTAGACATTCTTTTTTATATATTTGTTCAATACAAAGTTCGATAAAAATCCCAATGAAACTCACATCCTATGATGCTTTATCTTTACCCTTGTTCATATTTCTATGTTGTCAATTGACTAGAAATGAAAAAACAGATGTCCCAAGTGAAATTAATTGAAAATTTCAGCAAGAAATAGCAATGCATAATACACACACATATACAGAAGCATTGAAAATAACTTTGAAAATGCTAGATGACAAGGAAATCCTAAAAAGGAAAATCATTTGTCAACTAGTACTAGGCATGCACCATTTACCACGAGTGTACAAGACTACAACAAGGAAATACACTAATCATGCAGGTGATGCACTATTGAACAATATGATAACTATAAAGAGTATTTTTAGCACAAGCGCAAACATTTCCTTCTTCCCCTAATCTCTAATTCCAAATCCCTCCTTAAAGAAAGAAGAGAATAGCAGTGTCACAGCTTAACTTTCGAAACAAAAGAAACTAAGAAATGTAACCTAAATTTTAAGGATGGTTATAATCGCTAGCCATGGATAATGGAATCTCAAAATTTCAAACAAGACAAACTAAGAGAAACACTTATTTAAATATGTCATAGTAAGATTTCCAAATGGCTACCAAATTGAAATGCCATTGTCATAAACAAGAAGGTACAGGACGAGAAAGGCAGCATCGCAGTAGTCTACAGAATTCCTCTTAACCACAAATGATTAATCCAAACAAATAACAACTAGCAAACTCAAAATCAATTGCATGACCTGAAACCCAAAGAGACGCAACCCTGTTGAATAGAGAATTCAAAATCCTCTTAGGCAATAAAAGATCGAAACCAACATGGCAAGTAGTTAAATATAACTAAATGAATATTCATGACAACATCCAAAAGACGCAGCTTATATTCTATCATTTTATACCTTATGCAACAATTCAATGGAAAAGAAAGTGGAAAATGATAGTCCTCTGAATACGAAAGCGTTCAATATGACAATTTTGAAGACCTATATAAGACAAATGCTCTACATCAATTTAGATGAACTGATTTCAATCTTGCAGGAGGTATTATAATATGAATGAAGCAGCAATGGGCATTAGAGGATTTCATCAAGAAATATATACAATATATATATATATATATATTATCAATGAGGAAGGAGATTCGGCCAACCGAAGGACAACCCGTTGGAGCAACAACCCATGCCCTGTTGCACAAGGGACAGAAACGACGACCTCACAAGGGGGAACCACCTACTACTAGCCACTTCTTCCCACCTCCGATGGCACTGACACTCAATGCCCCAAACGGCATACTTCTATGCAACGATGAAGAATGAAGCGGTTTGAGCAGCACCACTATTGGACCCACCCACCTATGGTGACCTCCACTTGGCACATCCGTCGAGCCCTTTCACTCAATAGCATCGTGTACTGTGTTCAAGATCGAAGGACGAGGAAGAAGCAAGTTGAATCTGATTTGTAAGGCACCTGAGAGGAGTTATTGGAGACAACGATCGCTGAGGCAGTTGAGAGGAGGAGGATATTTATGGAGATTTTTGTTAGCTGAGAGTTTGAATGGGGGCATTAATTACCCCCAACAGTCGCTAAACTTCGGTTGCCGAGTGTCTGGACGTGGGAGAAGCAGCTTTGATCAGCTTCTGATAAAAGTTGCTTTTTCTTAAGAAGGCCATCAATGATATACACTTTCCCAAACACCTTTGCTACACTTTTGCGGCTTTTAGCCCCCAAATGAGCTTTTTTTTTCATGCTATCGTGTTTCAAAACAGACCCTTGGCCACATAAAGTGATGTTATATTGTGATAGGATTATACACCATACTATTCACCAAAAAAGTTATGTAAAATTACATAAGAATATGAAAAATGCTTTAATCATTAGATAAAAAGTAACCATCATGGTGTCTTCTTTTATCGTTACTTCTTGATTTTTTCATTAAAGGAATTTGTTTATAATTGAAATTAAAGCAATTAATTATGTGTTGAACCGTCCTGTCTGGTTGAAGCCTTAAATCTTTTTTTTTGCCAATGGTTGAAGGCTTAAATCATTGGTATATAATATCCGACCGAACATTGCTTCACAATTTATGTCCAGCGTTGAACATAGATCTAGAGGGTATACACCCTCTGCACCACCTTTATCTGCTGTCAAACAAGACTGTAATAACTTTGTCCGTGGCAGGGTACTTACATATACTTGTTTTTAATTTGCTTCAATTTGACCCATATCCTATTCCTTCCAATTACCAAAAGCTTTCTTTGCCTCAAACAATAACAAAGATAATTTTCTAAGCTTTATTCTAAATCTCTATAATCACACTTGATCATCTCCAACTTATCTAAAGTACAAAATGAAGGAAAAAAAAAGAATATTCCACTTTGTCTTATGTACCAGCATCATCTGAATCTTTCTCTCACACACACACACACACACATGTAATTTATAGGGTTAAGGTGAAAAAATATACATGTGATTTTTCTAAAAGTGCGCCCAGCAGCAAATGTTTTTTTAGGTGCAAAAGTAACTATGTGGTTATAAAATAGGTGCAAAAGTCATAGTAGCTGTTACAAGGGAAACATTAACCGTTAAAAACAAGGTTGTTGACAAATGTGTTGACATGGATGGTGACTAGGTAGGTGAAGTTGCTGACTGGAATTATGGAATGTTGAAAAAAAGAAAAAACACCCAGTTAAAACATGGGAAAATGATACGAGTGTGAAAGGCATCAAGTGTTGCTGCGAAAAAACTTAGAAACAGAGTCGGAAGAAGGGGAGGTGGAGCGGAACTCTGTGAAGAAATGGAGATACATAAAGCTCTACGGTGAACTTGTAATCTTGCTCCCAGGTAAAAACCAAATGAACAACGGGAGGGAATATCACACAAACCAGAAAGGTTTTATTTTAGAAAAAGAAATGGACAAATATAAGAATGCTCACTTCGAATACAAAAGAATAGGAAGCTTCCCCTCAGAATTGGACCCTGCCATTGGCTTCATAAACTTTGCTCTTATTTTGGACAGAGTTTCTCAGTATGTAAATTAGAGACTCCCACATATCTCTGTTCAAGGGATACAAACAGAGCTTTTTGTATCTCACCGGTAAATGGCTAAAGAACTCAATATATATATTACCAACAACATTTTTCCGTTGGCTAAAGAACTCAATATATATATTACCATCCACGAACAACTTTAATATCTTCTTTATTAAAGGTAGGCCATAAATCTAGTTCAATGACCCTCACGCCTCGTTGCAGAGCCTTAATGATGGGTTCTTCACTACAATCACTGTTCAATTGATTCCCAGTAAGATACAAATTATGGCCTGTGTATATGAAATAGTGTGACAATGGAGCTTCCATCACTAGTACAAAAAAGGCGTTTTAGACTGGTTGTAGTTGATTAGGTCTAAAAGAAATGCGCGGTGGTATTCTCATAATTATAAACAACTTGGAAGACCGGTTATTAGGGAACCGGTCTTAAAAATAATTTTAATATGGTTTTAAGACCAGTTCTCCTAACAACCGGTCTTAAAAGTCCACTTTTAAGACCGGTTGTTAGGAGAACTGGTCTTAAAATCCTTTATTTTAGACCGGTTATCCAACTCACCGGTCTAAAAAGTTTTCCCCAAATTGATTTTCGCGCTGCTCTTCCTCCCGCTTCTCCCAATCTGAAATCCCTCCCAATCTTTTCTCTCCTCAGTCGTCGACTCCCCGTCCGTCGTCGCTGTCGGTGGCTGTCATATATTCTTAATCGTTTCCGTCGTCGCTCTTCGGTCGCCTTCATACACTGCTTCAGCTGCTCGTGGTTGTCATCGTTAGTGTTGTCGTCCGTCATTCGTTGGTCATTGTCATTCACGTCTTCATCCTCTTTTTTGAGGTATGCTTTATCGTCCTCTACAATTACTATATAGAAGTTGGTTTTCCAGTATTTTTGTTTTGGAAAACAAGGTTATCGGCCTAGGCTTAATATAAATTTTATGGTGTGTTTGGTGTTTGGTATCCTTTGGCCCCCTGTTTGATAGTTTATTGTGTCCATATGTTCATTCCTTGATTGTTGTTGCGTGAGCTATAGTGCAATTTCATGAACTGCATTGCTGCTCTGTGATCCACTTGTTGAAATCGGTTAAAATTTGAGTCAGAGAATGTAATATAATCCTCCCTTCTTATTTGATTGTGTTCTTCACTCAAGGTATTTTTGTTGGGACAGGTAAATATGATTAATCTCATCAAGTTGAAAATGGTTTAGGGATGCCATTGATCAAATAAAAAAACATAATGGTCTAATTTTTTGAACTTGCATAAAACGAAGTTTCTAGGTCAACTGAACTCCGTTGAAGGTATGACAACATCCTTATGAGTATCCAAAAACTAAAAGCAAGTTCAAAAGTCAAAACCGTGAATTCTTCAGAAGTTAGGCATGTATATGTGTCTCTCACAATTTTTTTCACTGTAATAATGTTGTGTTTGATAGATATGGCATTCAGGATTACGACTTGAACCAAAGGACATAAGAATAAAAATCCAATCTGAAATGGATTATATTAGGAACAATTTTATATAGCTCATTTTTCCTTGCAAAGTAACCAAAATATTTAAAGTATATGTTGTCCTATTCAATTCTAACACCAGAAGTCAAAATTGTTAAGTTGTCCTGTGCAATGATGTTTTTAACAATCAAGAAGAGTTCAATGTGCATTTTATTGTCCTATATGAAGAAATAAATTTATATATTTAGTTCGGCCTATAACATGTAAAGTCTATAAAGAGATTGAAATGTACAAAGATTGGTTCTATATATTAGAAGCTAATTGTACATGACATTATTAAAAAGAATAAAATGTTATTTTTATGCAAATTGTGTGCATCTATTTTTCTATTAATTACCTAGCTTGTGTGTAGTTTTTGAAAAGATCTATGGTTTCAAGTTATAGAATTTCATTACCATGTGCCTACATTTGCAAATGTCAATGGTTGTGACATCAAAATATGATAGTTATATATATCACTAAGTAGTAATCAAGTTATTGATTCATAACATCAACAAACTTGCAAAAGAAATAGTTGAGTCCACAGACACACACACATATTTATAGGAAGAAGAGATATCGAGAAGAGTAGAAATTATTAGGCTCTTCTGGTTTATCATCTCTGACTCTCATAGGGGACCATTTTCTCTCCCTCTTCTTCAATTTTGATTTCCCTTTCCCCTCTATTCCTTCCCTTTTAATTTTTTTCACTTAAATAAATAATGGTATATGTACATATATTCCCCCTGCCAAAGGCAATTTTGTTGTGATGAAATCGAATAAAACCCTCTGTCATGACTCTTGACCTTGCTATAACTGCTGCAAGTCTCTATAGGGGTCCTCATCCTCCCTCCCTCCGTCTCAATCCAACAAAACTTTATTTATTTTAAGGGAAAAGGTGTGGTAGTTAACTATCACTCTATTAATAAATTCAGCTAAATCATCCTCCCTACCTCCAGTAATAGCGAATTTGATGATAGGGATCTTCATGGTCTCTTTTGAAGCTATCAACCTACTAAATAGGGTTTGTGACTCTTCCCACCATTTTAACGGTATTGTAGATGAAGTTAGATTATTTCTTCATACAATTTATTAGTTGCATATATTGAGGGAAGATAACTTCCTACTGACTAACTAGCCAAATTTAGACACACCAACCCCTCTCCATCACCTACAAATTGCCTCTCTGATTTTATTTTCTTTGATTACTTGCAATAGTAAGACAAGTCCCAACTCAACTTGCAAGCCCACGTTATCATTATGTAGTAGTTAAACTAGGTACTTGGGTGTAATGATTGCATGCTCTCATCGTACTCCTACCTTTTCCAGGGGAAAAAGTAGAAAACAAAAAAAGGTGTTGGAATATATGGATCGTAGTTGGATACAAGCGAAACGGACGAGTGTTGAATATGATGTTGGGGTGAGGGGTTTTTTAGACTTTGCAAAAAGAAATGCCGATGATGATAGTGGGATGTTTTATTGCCCTTGTGTGAAATGTTTGAATGAGAAGCGATTAAGTGCTGCAGATATATATACACATTTAATATGTGAAGGGTTTTGTAAGACATATGTAGTATGGGTATGGCATGGTGAACAATTAGAAATGCCAAGTGCATCTCAACAGGGGGAAGTGACTTGTGATGATAATGACACGGATATGGATAATCGGATAGAGGACATTATTCGTGATGTAGGAGAAGAGGCTTTTGAACAATCACATGCATATGGTAATATGTGCAGTGATGCTGAGAAGCCGTTGTACCCGGGGTGTAAAAAATACCAATTACTGAATGCTGTATTGAAATTGGTAAGCTTGAAAGCATGGCATGGATGGAGCGACAAGAGTTTTTCAGAAACGCTTGAGGCCTTTAAAGATATGCTTCCTGATGATAATGTGTTGCCTTGTCGATACTATGATGCTAAGAAAATACTGTGTCCACTAGGGATGAAGTATAAAAAGATCCATGCTTGCCCTAATGATTGCATATTGTATAGAAAAGATCATGAAGAGAAGGAGCAATGTCCGATATGTGAAACTCCGAGGTATAAATCAAATAAGGGCCCTGCAAAAGTGTTGTGGTATCTTCCAATCATTCCAAGGTTCAAGCGCCTGTTTGATAATGAAATTGATGCCAAAAATTTGAGATGGCATGCAGATGAGCGGATTTCTGATGGAAAGCTTCAACATCCAGCTGATTCTTCTCAATGGAAAAAAATCGATCAATTATTTCCTAGCTTCGGTGAAGAACCTAGGAATCTCAGGGTTAGGCTTAGCACAGATGGTATGAATCATTTTGGTAGCCTAAGTAGTATACATAGTTCATGGCCTGTTCTGTTGGTAATTTACAACTTATCTCCTTTGTTATGTATGAAACGAAAGTACATTATGTTGTCTATGTTGATTTCGGGACCAAATCAACCCGGAAATGACATAGATGTTTACCTAGAACCCTTGATCGAAGACTTGAAAGAGTTGTGGGATAAAGGTGTCGATGTTTTTGATGCGAACAAGAAGGAGACTTTTAATATGAGAGCAATGATCTTTTGTACTATAAATGACTTCCCTGCATATGGGAACTTGTCAGGATATAGCGTTAAAGGCCACAAAGCTTGTCCGATATGTGAAGAAGGCACATGCTACCATCAACTTCAACATGGAAGAAAGACGGTTTACCTTGGCCATAGGCGATTTCTAAGACGAAGCCACCCTTATCGTAGATTAAAAAAAGCTTTTTTCGGTGGCCAAGAGTTTGAAGATGCTCCAGAGGCATTGACTGGGGATTAAATTTATGAAAAGGTGAAAAATATCAATACTATGTTTGGTAAGTCATCAAAGAGTAGAAATGAGAAAAATATATGGAAAAAAAGGTCCGTCTTCTTCGATCTTCCATATTGGCGCAATCTTGACGTCAGACACTGTATTGATTTCATGCATGTGGAGAAGAACGTATGTGATAGTATTGTTGGGACATTGCTCAACATACAAGGAAGTTCTAAGGATGGCGTGAAGGCAAGATTAGACTTGCAAGAAATGGGAATACGAGAAGATTTACATCCAAGGCCATACGGTAATAGAACTTTTTGTCTTCCAGCTGCTCATACGTTGTCTAAGGTTGAGAAAAGAAGCTTTTGTGAGTGTTTACATGGCGCTAAAGTTCCTTCAGGGTATTGTTCAAATTTTAAAAAGCTTGTATCGATGAAAGACTTGAAGTTAATAGGGCTAAAGTCTCATGATTGTCATGTCTTAATGCAACAACTACTCCCAGTAGCTATTCGAGGCATTGCCGAATATGATCTTCAACACATATTGACTAGACTTTGTTTCTTCTTCAATGCCATTTGTTGTAAAGTCATTTGTAACCCCCTCACCGTAATTACATCCGGATTACAAAATTTACGGGAAATAGAGACTAATAAAACAAAATAGCCATTTATGATCCCTCATCCAAGAGATGGGATATTTCAAAATCAGTTCTAAAGCATACTTAATCCTGGTCTCACATTCACATGCGGATATAATTACCAGAGCGATCAAATCACATAAACAATATTAGAGTGCGGAAACTAAAATCCCGGCAAACCCCAAGTTACTTACATAAATAACTTGGGTTTAAGATTTCCCAACTATGGGGATTACATAACCAAAATAATCATTTACATTCTTATGTACACTTGATAATCCCAAATCCAAAACTATGATAACCAACTACCACTTAGATCTCGGAGTAATCCTAACTACTCCTGGTTGTCCACTTCCCTTTCGAGCCACTCGCCCTGTCTGAAAAGGTTAGTCATATGGAAGGGGTGAGATTCTAAAGAATCCCAGTAGTAACAACAATTTCATACCACATGCAATCACATAATATGCACACCAATCATCTCATACAGCAACACAAGTCACTCCACCCTCATCCCCTTTTACTGCCGGGAAGGCATACGACCTTTACCCGAACCGTTGTTAGCGACTCAGGGACTATTGGCGTGGAAGTGCATACAAATAGCCACACGGCTCAAATATAGCCTTTCGGCTTTCACAAATGGCCCGTCGGCCTTCACAAATAGCCTGTCGGCTCACAATTAGCCTTTCAGCCCACATATACACATATCACACCCTAACCTCATCCCCTTTTACCGCCGGGAAGGCATACGACCTTCACCCGAACCGTTGTTAGTGACTCAGGGACTATTGGCATAGCGGTGCTTCCATAATTTCACATAGGCACATATATGACACCCTAACCTCATCCCCTTTTACCGCCGGGAAGGCATACGACCTTCACCCGAACCGTTATTAGTAACTCAGGGACTATTGGTATAGCGGTGCTTCCACAGTTTTCACAACACTTGCAGCATACAATACTCATTTCAAAACAATGACATAATATACATACAATGTATCACACAAGGTATAAAGAAAGAGTCACTACCTGTATCCTTCCTGACTGGCTCTGGCACCTTAGCCTCACGAGGACGACAAATGTCAAATCCTATATCAATTAGGGACAACCAATCAATCTCTTTTCCATATATATATTTCAATAATACTCTAAGTTGGTTATCATTTAGGACTCTTTAGGTGGCTACTAGAGGCCTAAACATATGCCTAAAGGGTTGGAAGACACTACCCAAAAGACCCCTTACTCGAAGGCAAAACACTGATTTTTGACTATTTCACTCGAGCACAGATGCTCTCACTCGATCACAATACGGACATCACTCGAGCACAAGAGAGAGTGAGACTGCGAGTGAGCACCCGAGAGCACAAAGAAACTTTCAGGAACTGGCTCACTCGAGCACGCTGAACCTCACTCGAGCACCCGCGAGTGAAGTCCAGGAAGTGAGGACCCGAGAGCACACAAAGCTCTCCAACACCCAGATCACTCGAGCACAACCACATGCACTTGAGCACACACCACACACCCGCGAGTGAGAAGGCACACTCGAGCACCTTACTCGCGAGTGAGAACCCGAAAGCACAACTCCCACCTGAAGCACAATCTCACTCGAGCATGACCCCCAGTGCTCGGGTGAGAAGGCTATGCTCGCGAGTGTCAGAGCACACTCGTGGCATCCATCAGCAAGTGAAGACTCGAAAGAAACCCTTCACTCTGAACTCACACCATCACTCGAGCAGACCATGCTCACTCGAGCATGTTCTTCGCTCACTCGAGCACAAAGCGATGTGCTCGAGCATTGCTCATAAAACCCAGGAGAACTCGAAGCACAAAGGGAAAAACTCATGCATCACTTGAGCACGTTCTTCCTTTGCTCGAGTGATGTGCATCAGAGACCCAAAACGCAGCCAAAAACCAGAAACACCAGATGGTCAATTTCACTCCCAAATGGTTCCCAAATTCCTCCCAATACTCATACACTCTAAGCACTAACTAGGGAACATATTGGCCACTTTAAAAACACTCCAAAAACAATTTAACCACAATCATTCACTAAGGTCTCTATGATACACATTCTCCAAATTTCCCTTAACACATTTCCAACATTCCAGATTATTTCCAATAATCAAATAACTCAACAATAAGCCATTTCCAACATCTAACACAATGAAACTCCTAAAATCCACATTTGGCACAACTAGGGCAAATTTTCCAGATTTTACCAAACTTAGCCAAAAATCACAAACAACATATCAAAATACTATAAATGCCTACCTCTTCTCTTTGCCTAATTCAGAACCTTGATTCCTCAACTTTCAATTTCGAATCAATGTCTCAATCAACACAATTCAAAGCTCTACAATCATCACAATGTAGCTCTCAATGAGACACACAATATTAGAGAAGAGGATTAAAGCATTAGAAGATCATAACTCACCAAGATTCAAGCTTTTCTTCTTCCTTACACATGCCTCAAAGTCGCCGGAAATGGAGGAATGGGAGAGAAGAGAGAGAAAATGGTGAGGTATGGAGGAGAAGAGGAGAAAAGTGCCATTTTGTACTCTAGTGACACATCCAATGGCCACCATCATGCCACTTGTCACCATCTACACAATTCCCTCTATGAGCTCACAAAATCACAACACATAGGATTCCGACCCATGGTCAAGGAATCACAACCCTTGATCTTAAATACCACACATATTTATTCCAAAATTCACATTACATTAATTTCCCAAAAGTGCTTAATTACACTAATCTCAATGATTATCAGAGTTATCAGCCCTAATCACATCGGGATATTACATCATTGACACGGAAAGATTGGAGGAATTGGAAAATGAAGGATATATGATCTTATGCCAGCTTGAGAAGCTTTTTCTTCCTTCCTTTTTTGATATCATGGTACACCTGGTTGTTCATCTAGTGAGGGAGATAAAGTTGTGTGGCCCTATCTATTTCCGGTAGATGTACCCGATCGAAAGAACTATGAAAATACTAAAAGGGTATGTGAAGAACCCCAATCGGCCTGAAGCATCTATTGTTCAAAAATATGTTTCTGAAGAAGCTATGGAATTTTGTCAACATTATTTGTCAAATGTACGACATATTGGCCTTCCTAAACGTCATGATCAAGAAGGGGGTAGACGCGAGGCAACAGTAAAGAGCATAGATGCTGATGAATTGCAACAAGTCCACTTGTACATCTTGAACAATGTTGATGAAGTTCAATATTACATGAATGCCCATAAAGAAATTGTACGGAAACAAAATAGTCGAATGACTGAACAAAGGTTAATCAGGGAGCATAACAGAGCTTTCGCACATTGGTTCAAACAAAAGGTTGACGGAGAAGAATGTGTTTCTGATACAATAAATTGGTTAGCACGTGGTCCTGAAGTTGAGGTCATAAGTTGGACTTCATTTGTGATCAATGGTTATACCTTTTACACGAAGTCCCTAGATGATAAGAGCACCGTCCAGAACAGTGGTGTTGTATTTGTGGTTGAATCTATACACTTCTCTAGTTCGAAAGATAAGAACCCTACATTGGCTGCCATACCTTATTATAGGGTGATTGAAGAGATTTGGGTGGTTGACTATGTTAAAATTAGATTTCCCATTTTCAAATGCAAGTGGGTTGATGTCAATAATGGTGTGAAGATCAATATGTTAGGATTTACATTAGTAGATCTGAATAGTAGAATTTTTAGAGATGAACCTTTCATTATGGCAGATCAGGCACAACAAGTGTTCTATATCACTGATCAGGCAAATAAAATGTGGTCTGTAGCTCTCCAAGGAAAAAGGGTCGTTGATATTGACGAGAAAAGTCACTCAAATTATGATCTTCTTGAGACTCCTTCTTTTTCCAGGGGTCTACCTGTAACCCCCTGCCGTAATTAATATCCGGATTACGCGATTAAGGTGAAATAGAGACCAATAAGATAAAACATCATTTATAAACCCATCAACCAGACGGGGTTTTCACAATTACATTTCAAAATCATTTTAAACCCGGTCTCATATCTACACTCCGAATATAATTACTATGCGAAGATAAATTACATTTATACAATTATCAGAGTACGCAATATAAATTCCCGACAATTCCGGGGTCATATCTTCGCTCAATTCTCATAAGGCATAATAGCCCATACAACTCATTCAATAGGGATTACACAAATCTCTTTCGAATACATACTCCAAATACTGGTCCAAACATACACATACATAATCCCAACTACGTATTGATAACCAACTACTAAGCTCTCACCCAGAACGAGTCTTCTTCGTCCTTAGATGCTTGCTTCATCCTCAATCTTCCTTCCCTGTCTAAAATGTTGATAGGGGAGGGTGAGATTCTGGGGAATCTCAGTAGGAAACAGATACCAATATGCATGCAAGATAAGTATTTAATGCATGACATGCTTGCATCACAATAACACATGTTCACATAATGATATATCCGCATGCTCAATGTTCACACAACATACTCATGGCCATAGTATAAATAGAACAGAGCTACAATCATTCTCATATGTCTCACATAATCACGCAAAGCAATAACATGCATCAATACACAAATACAATTATCAATACATGCAGGAGAGGTAAGTTCCCTACCCTCTTTCCACGTAAGCTCCAGATCCGGCTGCTCACGCTCAGGAAATCATCAAATCCTATAACCAAGATCAAGGACATAGGATTAATCCCTTTTCCAATTCCTTAACTTTTAGACATTCAGGTTGGTTATCATTATTGCCCTTTAAGTGCCCTCAAACACCTTAATCCATAGCTCTAAAGGGTTGGAAGACTATCCCCAAAGATCCCCTTTTGAACACTCAAACTTGATATTTTTCACTGTCTCACTCGAGCACAGAAGCTCTCACTCGAGCACAAATACGGACATCACTCGAGCACAAATGCTCTCACTCGAGCATTGGTACGGACAACACCCGAGCACAAGAGAAAGTGAGACAGAAAGCACATGCCCGAGAGCACAAACCCACTCCAGAAGCACAAGCTCACTCGAAGCACAAGGGGCTCACTCGAGCACGCTGCCCATACCCGCGAGCACAAGAGAAAGTGAGACCGCGAGTGAGCACCCGAGAGCACCCAACGCTCTCCAAGTACTGGATCACTCGAGCACCCCACACTCACCCGCGAGCACACACGCGAGCACACACCTCTCACCCGCGAGCACACACGGCTCACTCGACCAGATGCCCACCACCCGCGAGTGAGAAGGCACACTTCTTGCACCTTGCCCGCGAGTGAAGACCAGAAAGCAACCCTTCACTCTGGACTCCCACTATCACTCGAGCAGGCCATGCTCACTTGAGCATGTTCTTCGCTCACTCGAGCACAAAGCGATGTGCTCGAGCAGCGTTAATGAAAACCCAGGCGCACTCGCAGCAAAACAAAGGAAAACTCACATCACTCGAGCAGGATCTTCCTCACTCGAGCAACATTCATCCCTCACTCGAGCACACCCCTGTCTGCTCGAGTGAATCTATCAGATTCCAGGAAAACGCAGCAAACATACCACATTCCCCTAACTCTTGCCCAATTGATCCCAATGGACCCAAAACCTCTACCAAAGCTACTCCCACACAAAATCACTCACTGAATCCAATGGAATCAACAGAATTACCAAAATTCCATTCCATTAACAAGCTTTGGTCTAGGGCAATATAATCATCAATTCTCTAAATCAACAACCTCACACATTTCAATCCCAAACCCATTCTATCTATTCAAAACTCATACCAATATACCATTTCCAATGCCATATCATGCCAAACTACCCATTACCCATATTTTCGAAATTAGGGCAATAATTCCAGAAATTCATAACATAATCATTTGGCATGAAACATAGATAGAAGGATTGGTTTCACATACCTTATCCACTTTCTCAAAGACACTCTTTGATTCTCCACACTTCATATTTTCGTGATTCTTCCAATCACCACCAATGGAGAAGCTACAACCATCAAATTGAAGCTCTCAACTCAATGATCAATATTCATGAAAAGGATTTGCGCAAAGGAAGCCATTTGCTTACCTCAAAATTCCACTTTTCCTTTCTCACTCCCAAGCATCTTCAGCGAAAATGGAGGAAGGAAGAGAAGAGAGAGAAAACGAGAAAGAGAGAAGAGAGGAGATGGAAGATGATGATGATGTGTCATTCACATCCAAGGGCCCACAATTTGCCACTTGTCACCATCTCACTCTAACACTCATGGGCTCACATGCACACACATACACATGATTATGCCCCTTTCCCAACTACACAATCAATCCTAGCCATTGATCATTTAATCACACATCTCATTTTCTCTTAGCTAGTAATTAATTTCTCTATTAATCACTAACTAATTCCCAACAATTTCAGTCTTTCGATTTCCAGTAATTATGGCTTATTAATTATTATTGCCATAAAACACATAATTATTCTCAATAATTATCATTAGTCCTTAGTCGAAAATCGGGATGTTACATTTCTCCCCCCGTTCAAAAAATTTCGTCCTCGAAATTTGTTCCACCACTAAGGATATAAACTCCGGACGCTTCTTCACGACAGCTTCCATTTCACAATTCATTTCACATTGGATGGTCCCTTCTAGACCACCTACACAACGGAGCGTCTCAACTTGATTCATGTAAGAATCTTAAACCATAAATGCAACTCTAGTTGCCATAAACTGCAATCGGCCCATATCACGATTGCTACCCGAACACAATCATCACACTATTCCCAAACAAGGGTAATCGTCTCCACATACGATTACCACACATTCTATCATCACATAACCACAATCGTCGCAAGCTCTCCTCGCTCATGAGTGGCTAGCGCATCTCAATATCCGGTGACTCTAATTCCTGAGTCATATCATAAGATCTCGGCAATTGGGCAGCATAGGCCACCACTCTGCTCAACTCAATTTAGTGATTCCATCCTGGAATAACTCAACAACATCATCAACTCATTTCAAACAACAGCCTCAGCCGTATACACAAACATTCCGCTTCCGCACAAGTGCTTGTGTATCCACTTTCACAGCATTACCCTCACCCGTACACCCACCAATGATTCCACTAGTGGTAACCGAGACTTTCGGGTATTCGCAACAATCACATTACCGTATCAAATTCCACGGTATTACCCTCACCCATCCGGGACTTTTGGGTCTCAATCACAATGTTCTCGACAAATTCACATTGATGCGTGACGATTGTCACAAGACGACAGCACCCACGGCTGTATACACAATTGTACGTAGCTTTCGCCACTTATACAAATACACATTGCCCTTCCGGCATTCTCATCACAACACATATCACAGATTCAGGTCACTCCAGAGTCTCAATCTCTTCTATCCAAAGTACCTGACTGTAATGGTCCACCTAGAATCTCAGTCTCTTCTATCCAGGCGACCGGTTGAGAGTCTCAATCTCCCAACATCACCTTCATGCTCCTTCACCACACGAATCAACTACAACGGCAGTTCAACGGCCGAGCTAGAGATGACCAGCGTCAATCCTGAACGGCACACGCTGACCTGCACACGCTGCATAGCACTTTACCACAATTCACATCGATTAGATGTACAACACACAGCCCACGGCTGGATTCACAACACGCCGCCCCACGGGCCGGATTCACCAAGATACATGTTGATTACAACGGCAGTCCAACGGCCGAGCTAGAGATGACCAGTGTCAAACCCTAAACGGCTCACGCTGACCTGCACACGCTGCAATTCACATAGCTTTCACCGCAATCCATATCGCAACCTCTAATTTTACGCACTGCCTTTTGGCCTAAGGTTAACACCAGTGCAACCAACGTGGTGGCTAGCCAGGTTGCCATGCCAGGGTAATTGCCCTCAGAATAGAGAACCCCCGATCATGTAGTCGAATTAGCCATCAGCCGAATTAGCTCTGCTTTACTACACAACTATACCTCAGTCCCAGCTTATTCACAACTGTCACCGATTCACAATCACACTCCACTCTCATCCCCTTTCTCCGCCGAGAAGACACACAGTCTTTACTCGAACCGTTGTTAGCTACTCAGGGACTATTGACGTGGCAGTGCTCACACATAGCCCTACAGCTCATACAGCTATCTGGCTTTCACAATCGGCCCGTCGGCCTTCTCAAATAGCCTTTCGGCTTTTCACATAATCACACCCACCCCGCCGGCAGCCTCAATCGGCAACCCTACCAGACGGCTCCGTCGGCAGCCTCAACCGGCAACCCTACCAGACGGCTCATAACTCCTTCGCAAAGGAGAACGGGTGGACTCACAATGCACAATTGCAACAAGCTGGAACCAGGCATCTCAATAGTTCACCTTCAACATCTCAAATTCTTTTCACATACTAAGATCCTTCAAGACCTCTCTTTACAACACAACTTGACCCCGAAGTTTTTACCTCCCGAAGCCATAGTTATCATATCATTCTTACAGCAACCTCGAGCTTCTGCTCAACACAGTTTTCAAACATATTACATTCCCACGCTTCCGCTGCGCACTCTGAGGTCTTTCTCCTCATCTGTGCATTCACAATGTCAAGTTGATTTAACAGGAGTCCCATAGGAATCTCCTACTACAACTGACAACATTCACATCTGTACCAAATCGTGCCTGTTTCATCTCGAATCATTGAAAGCCATAATCAACTCATCGTTAAGAATATGGGCTCTCACGGCTCTACTCTACGATTCAACGTCACGGCAACTGCTCTCCACGGTTCATTATCAAGGTGGCTGCACTCTAGGGTTCATCGTCACAGTGGCTCCACTCTAGGGTTCATCGTCATGGTGGCTCCACACTACGCTACTGCACTCGGTGCTTCACTCAGTCCACTGACTGGTCAGCCCCTCCGGTCAGAGTTTTCCGTAGGTAGCCCTTTCCAATCGGATCTCACCGTAGGTAGCCCTTTCCGATCGAATTTCACCGTAGGTAGCCCTCTCCGATCAAAAGTCCCCGTAGATAGCACTCTCCGATACGAATCCTCTGTAGATAACTTTTTCCTTGTGCTGGATTAACAACCAACACTCTCAGAATACCTGAGACACATCTCAATTCACTTCTAGTACCATACCCTGGTACCACATACCTTTGAGGTCAAATCCAGTTCCTAAGAATCAACCCAGCTATTGAGTCTAATCCTTAGATCACATCTCATCTTTCAAACTTTCAACCTCAGTTGAACCGGGAAATCACTTCCCTCATTTCCACGGAGCACCATACTCCTATATGCAAGTTCAAACATCTCGGCCAGCCTAAGGCACACCGGTCCCCTAGGTCTTAAGGTCTTTACACATATAAGATCAGTATGACATTACCACATGTAACATCATACCACCTTGGGTTACATACCCAACATCTAGGTTAGTCCTGATACCTAGAACATCAATATCACACGCCTCGGAAACCATTTTTCCTCAGCTTCAAATCAGATGATGGTTTGACTATAACCACCTCTGGGTTTACACCTCAAATTCTCGGACGAATCACCATATCTTTCAATTACACAATGATCCTCCACTCTAGAATAACCAACAATGTATACACATATTCCACAAATCTCTTATGTCCACAATGACAAATCACACATGTGTATACATAATCACTATCACAATACATCATCTACCACCAAGGTAGAGATCTAAGAGAGCTATCCTAGCAAATTCCCATACTTGCCAGGAACTGTAGCTCTGATACCAAAATGTAACCCCCTGCCGTAATTAATATCCGGATTACGCGATTAAGGTGAAATAGAGACCAATAAGATAAAACATCATTTATAAACCCATCAACCAGACGGGGTTTTCACAATTACATTTCAAAATCATTTTAAACCCGGTCTCATATCTACACTCCGAATATAATTACTATGCGAAGATAAATTACATTTATACAATTATCAGAGTACGCAATATAAATTCCCGACAATTCCGGGGTCATATCTTCGCTCAATTCTCATAAGGCATAATAGCCCATACAACTCATTCAATAGGGATTACACAAATCTCTTTCGAATACATACTCCAAATACTGGTCCAAACATACACATACATAATCCCAACTACGTATTGATAACCAACTACTAAGCTCTCACCCAGAACGAGTCTTCTTCGTCCTTGGATGCTTGCTTCATCCTCAATCTTCCTTCCCTGTCTAAAATGTTGATAGGGGAGGGTGAGATTCTGGGGAATCTCAGTAGGAAACAGATACCAATATGCATGCAAGATAAGTATTTAATGCATGACATGCTTGCATCACAATAACACATGTTCACATAATGATATATCCGCATGCTCAATGTTCACACAACATACTCATGGCCATAGTATAAATAGAACAGAGCTACAATCATTCTCATATGTCTCACATAATCACGCAAAGCAATAACATGCATCAATACACAAATACAATTATCAATACATGCAGGAGAGGTAAGTTCCCTACCCTCTTTCCACGTAAGCTCCAGATCCGGCTGCTCACGCTCAGGAAATCATCAAATCCTATAACCAAGATCAAGGACATAGGATTAATCCCTTTTCCAATTCCTTAACTTTTAGACATTCAGGTTGGTTATCATTATTGCCCTTTAAGTGCCCTCAAACACCTTAATCCATAGCTCTAAAGGGTTGGAAGACTATCCCCAAAGATCCCCTTTTGAACACTCAAACTTGATATTTTTCACTGTCTCACTCGAGCACAGAAGCTCTCACTCGAGCACAAATACGGACATCACTCGAGCACAAATGCTCTCACTCGAGCATTGGTACGGACAACACCCGAGCACAAGAGAAAGTGAGACAGAAAGCACATGCCCGAGAGCACAAACCCACTCCAGAAGCACAAGCTCACTCGAAGCACAAGGGGCTCACTCGAGCACGCTGCCCATACCCGCGAGCACAAGAGAAAGTGAGACCGCGAGTGAGCACCCGAGAGCACCCAACGCTCTCCAAGTACTGGATCACTCGAGCACCCCACACTCACCCGCGAGCACACACGCGAGCACACACCTCTCACCCGCGAGCACACACGGCTCACTCGACCAGATGCCCACCACCCGCGAGTGAGAAGGCACACTTCTTGCACCTTGCCCGCGAGTGAAGACCAGAAAGCAACCCTTCACTCTGGACTCCCACTATCACTCGAGCAGGCCATGCTCACTTGAGCATGTTCTTCGCTCACTCGAGCACAAAGCGATGTGCTCGAGCAGCGTTAATGAAAACCCAGGCGCACTCGCAGCAAAACAAAGGAAAACTCACATCACTCGAGCAGGATCTTCCTCACTCGAGCAACATTCATCCCTCACTCGAGCACACCCCTGTCTGCTCGAGTGAATCTATCAGATTCCAGGAAAACGCAGCAAACATACCACATTCCCCTAACTCTTGCCCAATTGATCCCAATGGACCCAAAACCTCTACCAAAGCTACTCCCACACAAAATCACTCACTGAATCCAATGGAATCAACAGAATTACCAAAATTCCATTCCATTAACAAGCTTTGGTCTAGGGCAATATAATCATCAATTCTCTAAATCAACAACCTCACACATTTCAATCCCAAACCCATTCTATCTATTCAAAACTCATACCAATATACCATTTCCAATGCCATATCATGCCAAACTACCCATTACCCATATTTTCGAAATTAGGGCAATAATTCCAGAAATTCATAACATAATCATTTGGCATGAAACATAGATAGAAGGATTGGTTTCACATACCTTATCCACTTTCTCAAAGACACTCTTTGATTCTCCACACTTCATATTTTCGTGATTCTTCCAATCACCACCAATGGAGAAGCTACAACCATCAAATTGAAGCTCTCAACTCAATGATCAATATTCATGAAAAGGATTTGCGCAAAGGAAGCCATTTGCTTACCTCAAAATTCCACTTTTCCTTTCTCACTCCCAAGCATCTTCAGCGAAAATGGAGGAAGGAAGAGAAGAGAGAGAAAACGAGAAAGAGAGAAGAGAGGAGATGGAAGATGATGATGATGTGTCATTCACATCCAAGGGCCCACAATTTGCCACTTGTCACCATCTCACTCTAACACTCATGGGCTCACATGCACACACATACACATGATTATGCCCCTTTCCCAACTACACAATCAATCCTAGCCATTGATCATTTAATCACACATCTCATTTTCTCTTAGCTAGTAATTAATTTCTCTATTAATCACTAACTAATTCCCAACAATTTCAGTCTTTCGATTTCCAGTAATTATGGCTTATTAATTATTATTGCCATAAAACACATAATTATTCTCAATAATTATCATTAGTCCTTAGTCGAAAATCGGGATGTTACACTACCAGAACTGAACGAAGAAGATGAAGTAGATAATGCGCACGGCACAAGAAATGATCATCACGAGGGAATATGGGAGGATATCTCTTTATGATACTACTTTAACCTTAACTAACTAAAGTAATTATGATTATGATTATTATCCGAAGAATATGTTTAGTTATTTTATCAATATAGTATTCATATGTCATAGCTTAGGATTTATCTTTCTTTGTTGTCGTTACAGGCAAATGACGGATCCCCAACGTCCTAGTGCAGAGGATCAGCCACCTCCTCCACCTCTGAGTCAGCCACGTAGTGCTCAGGAGAGTCAGCCACCTAGTGCTCAGCAGAGTCAGCCAGCTAGTGTTAACCAGGGCGAGCCTAGCAATGCTCCGAGCCAGGGTCATAGTGAGCGCAGTAGCCAGTCTGTACGGAGGGGTAGACGTGGCACACGGTTGACAGATGTTTCCCTCAGTCGGAGTGCAGGCGAAAAGATACCGATTGAGTTTGATAGACATTGGAAACCAATCGGGCCTAATGCACAACGATATAGGAGTTTCGTCGGCCTCCTTGCACGTAACAAGCCGAGCATCTTAATAGAGGAGTGGAGAAATGTCGATGCAAAGGTGAAGCAGCATATTTGGGACACTATTCAGGTATACAATTCTCGTCTGTATGTAATTAATCATTATCAAATGTCATAAATTTGTCACTTACTCCTTCAATGCATGCATTTTAGCTCACCTACGACGTTCCTCAGAGTGAGATCTTGTACAACAAGACGATGACGTATTGTTATGAGTGCTGGAGCAAGTTTAAGACAAATTTGACCAACAATTACATTCATATTGAGGTGAAAGATGGTCAGCCTCGTCCTAATCCGTGCGACCAGTATACATTTCTTGATCAAGCGACGTGGCAAGAATTTGTTAGGCTTCAGACTACTCCAGAATCTTTGGTTAGTTGACTTATTTTTTTTTATTTACTTAGCAATTATCTTAATTGATTCTAACACTTTCCTTTTGTATCATTTCTTATTCGCAGGCAAAAAGGCAAAAAGCACAAGAAAGTGGAAGAAAGAATGATTGCCCTCATACAATGTCTCGTGGGGGTTATGCAAAGGCTGAAAGAGACTTGTTGGCGGCCAAACGGAAGAGATTGGAAGAAGCATCTCAATCCGATCCTTCTGTTCTTCTTTCTCCGCCTTCTCCGATTCGTCGAGAAGAAAAATGGCAATTTGCCCACCAAAAGAGGAGTGGGACTTATACGAGTGAACAATCTCGTATAGTTGGTGAAAGAATTGTAAGTATATATCGTTATTGTAATTAATTACATAAGAAACGTACATTTTTACTTATGTTTGTTATTTTGTATTATGTTACAGGATGAACTTAGAAAACAACAAGCTGAGGGCTCTTTTAAGTCAGAGGGCAGGAATGACATTCTAACAGTTGCTACTGGCAAACATGAGCATCCAGGCCGTGTCAGAGGAGTTGGAGGAGGGGTAGGGATACGGGATTACTTTGGAGCCCCCGTACGCCATTCCGCCTCAAACATCGTGACTAGGGAGGAATTGGAGACTATGTTGGCCATTGCAAGAGCATAAGCAAAGACCGAGGCTGAAGCATCATTTGATGCACTATTAGAGACCCGATTGAGCAAGATGAAAGAGGAAATGATAGTGTTTATGAGCTCAAGACAAGATACCAGTGCTCCTCAGCCACAATCGATTGATCCTAATAAGTAGAGCACTAAAGGTAGTTGTTGCAACATCGGGCAGTCATCAGAGGGTCCTAACCCGGAAATTACTGAGCTTTGTGATCTTTTTGTCGAGGATCCTCTGAGACGGTTAGTTGCACGGGGTAGTGTGCATAACCTGGGATCAATTGTCCACCACCGACAAATGGAAGGTGATCAAGTCTGAGTGTCAGTTGACGAGGTGATTATTGCAGATGCACCTGTCCCTATCCCTTCTGATGAATTCAAGATCGTTAGCGATGTCTTGTGTAACACCCTGCCTTTAATCACGTAATTATAATTCGATAATGCACATTTAATTCGGATTAGAGACCATCGGATAACTTAAAGTCATTTCAATCTCCTACTTTGTAGTAGGGTTTTCACAAAACATTCAAAATCTCTTCCTGTTCCTGGTCTCCATTTCAAAATTCGAATATAATTACCTGTGCAGTTTATCTACATTCATGTATAACAGAGTGTATAACCAAATCCCCGGCAACTCCCGGGTTCTATACCTATATACTCTAGAGGTTACAAGTATCCACTAGGGGATTACATAACCAAAATCGAATATAATATTCCTAATTCAAAATATACAGTAATCCCGAGTTTAAAGTAGATAACCAACATCTCAAAATCAACATACCCCTAAGGGTCCTAAGTGCTCCGGGTCGGCCTCTTCTCCTTTGAGCCACATGCCCTGTCTGAAAGGTTAGTCATAGGAAGGAATGAGATTCGAGAGAATCTCAGTAGTAACAAACCACTCATACAATGTATAAATACCAAACATGTATATAAATCACAAACAGCAACAGCAGCAACAATCTCAGAGATACATGGTTTTCACCACAAACGACAGCACTCACGGCTGTATACACAATATGACAGCTCTCGCTGTAATCATAATCACGACAGCTTACGCTGTAATCACCCTCACGACAGCTTACGCTGTAATCACAATAACGACAGCTTACGCTGTAAACGACAGCTTGCGCTGTAAACGACAGCTTACGCTGTAAACGACAGCCATCACCAGCTGTAACCGCAGCAGCATCAAAGATTCATCACAGAACAGTGATAACACACACATACAGGGCATTACACATAGTATAAGAGAGAGAGTCACTACCTTGTCCTTTCCCGACTTTTCTTGGCACAGCGGGCTCACGAGGACGGCAAATATCAAATCCTGTAAACCAAGTTAGGGACAACCCGTCAATCTCTTTCCCAAGTTTTATCTCTATAGTACTTAAGTTGATTATCACTATGGTCAATTAATCAAGTCAACTAAGGAGCTAAAGTGGTCAATTAACCTAAAAGGCTAATTTCTAACCTCAAAGTTCCACAATATTACATTATGCCATAAAATCTTCAATTTTCGCATAGGTGACCAATCTGCCAGAATTTTCCAACATCTTTGAAAAATCATAACTAATTCTAGAAAAATAAAAATGAGGTGATCCCAAAGCCTATTGAAAGCTCTTGAAGTCCTCTTCATAGGAAAAATATGAATCACTACCAGAAATCACCACACAATTCCAGAATTACACAACATTCCACACTGCTCCAGAATTAGGTCCAGTTTCGACATCAAACTTTGGGCAACTAGAACTCCCAGCTCAAAAACCGAAATGACACAAATCATATGTCCATTTTGAAGCTTGAAATGTGAACTTTAAGACTGGAAAGTTTCAGAATTTTTATATACCAATTGCCCATTCAAAATGTCCCTACAAACTGACTGCCCTGCACAAAGTTACACTTGACAGTTTTTCCAATTTTCAACCAATGTGTCCAATGGCTTCAAAATCAACAACCAAACCTATTCCCACATAATTTTTCGTGTAGAACACAATGGTAACATTAAAATGAACAAATTCCCACTCATTCCTCATGTCCTGTTTTGGCAGAATTTTAGGGTATTCCACAACAACCAACCACTTCACTATCTAATTACTAAGCTTAGCTCATTTGCCTCCAAACCAACATATAAGCACATATATAGGATGAAAGCTTCATGATCCCTAATATACCCTAAAAAACGAAATTAGGGCTGTCACAATAGCCCACCACAACTCAGCCAACTAAAGCATCATATACATCAACATAATGCTCTTACTCACCTCTTGCTTCTTCTTGTGTTCTTTTCTTGATTCCTCAACTTTTGTTCTTGCAAGGTGGCTGAAAACTCCTCCTCTTCAAAAACAAAAACCATAGAAATGAAGCTGTAACCCCCTCAGTAATTATATCCGAAATACATGATTAAAATGAAATAGAGACCAATAATAATCAAATAAAATTTACTAACCCATCACATGATGGGGTTTTCAAAAAATACCTTTCGAAATCATTTATAAACTTGGTCTCATAATCACTTTTCGAATAGAATTACTACGCGGAACATCACATTCATAATAAATCAGAGTACACAAAAATAATCCCGGCAATCCCGGTTTCCATATATTAACTCAAGCTTTATAGGGCACATTCGCCCATACAAGCCCTCATATGGGGATTACACAAATCTTTCTCATACATATACAAATATCCAACAACTCATTTCAAATACATAACCAAATATACTCATCCTAAACATGCATTGATAACCACCTATCACAAGATTACAACCCGAACGAGTCCCGTCGCCTTTGATTGCTTACTCCATCCTCCATCCACCTACCCTGTCTAAATTGTTGGTAGGGGAGGGTGAGATTCGAGAGAATCTCAGTAGGGAAATATTATCAATATGCAGGTAAGATAAGTGTTTAATGCATGACATGCTTGCATCACATAACTCATGCACACATACAATGACAAATCTATAAGCTCAATGCTTCGAACGATACACATATGGCCATAGCATATATTGAAACATAGCTTCAAATCATTCATACATGTTCCACATAATCAAGCAAAGCAATAACATGCATCAACACATTAACACAGTTATCAGAGCATGCAGGAGAGATCAGTTCCCTACTCTCTTTCCACGTAAGCTCCAGCTTCGCTTACTCGCGATCAGAATGAATACCAAACCACGATCAGGGCAAACATCATCCCTATAATCAAAATCATGAACATAGGGTCAATCCCTTTTCCAATTCCTCAACATACAAACACTTAATGTTGGTTATCATTTAACACCTTTAGGTGGCTAATCAAAGCCTAAACATATGCCTAAAGGCTTGGGAAACACTTGACCAAAGATCACCTTTAGAAGTGTAAAACACTGATTTTTGGGGGTGGCCCGCGGCCCAAAACGTCCCAGAAACATTTGGGCTGCGGCCCAAGAAAATCCAGTTTCTGGCTGAACTTCCAAAAATCATAACTAATTCCAAAAAAATTGAAATGAGGTGATCCCAAAGCCAAATGAAAGCTATTCAAGTTCTCTACACAGGAAAAATATTGGCCTTTACTAGAAATCACCACACAAATACAGAATTCCCCAAAACTCAAGACTGTCCCCAAAACAGGTTCCATTTTCGACCTCAAAGTTTGGACAGCTATAACTCCCAGTTCCCAAAACGAAATGGCACAAGTTATATGTCCATTTTGAAGCTTAAGATGTGAAATTCAAGACTAGAAAGTTTCAGAATTTTATAACATCATTTGCCCATTCAAAACGGCAACACAAACAGACTGCCCAGACAGAATTCTCACTGGACAGAATTTCCAGTTTTGCAACCATTGTGTCCAATCCAATTCAAACCAATTCCAATGATTAAATACCACAACATGGCACCATTTTCAACATAAAACACAACCCAATTCATCCAATCCAAAATCACAAGAAAATCAGGGCAAAAATCGAAATTCACAATACTCAACCATAATTCACAAAACTTGGATCAAAATGCTTCAAATGCTCACCTCTTCCTCTTTCCCAAACCAATTCTTTGATTCTTCATACTTCCAATTTTCCTCAAGCTATCAAACACCACCAATCAAGAATCTAAAACCATAGAGATGAAGCTCTCATCACTATGAACAATATTATAGAAGGGTGTTTTAGCAATAGAGGACTAGAAACAAGGCAAATCTCACCTTCAATTTTCTTCTTTCCTCCCCTTAAGCATGCGCCATGGAGAAACAAGAGAGAGATGAGATGATGAATAAATGAAGATGATGAAGAAGAGAACAGATTTTTAGGGCCAAAAACCGTCCAAGTAAGGGAGAGAAAAGAGAGGAAAAACTTTGAATATTTGACCCAAATCCAAGGGTTCAAATTATGCCAAGTGTCACTCTCTTGTTCCATCTTCATGAGTTCACATAGGCCCTTGCACACATGATTCCACCCTTTGATCTCTACACAAATCAATCTCAACCATTGATCTTGAAGTTACCAATGAGTTTTCTCTTCGGCAACCGATCAATTGGCCGGTAACTTTACCGTTTAGCCCCTGATTTCGGTAATTCTCATTGAATCAGCACCAAACACTTCATATCGTTTCATTTAGCCACAATATGCGCCTTCCCTCTATTTTAAGTCAATTTAGATGTTAATCCATAATTGAGCTTAAATACAGGGTTTCCGGCGCTGCTCACAGCACATACGAATCACATCGGGTGCCAAAACACACCATAATCTCCAAAAGGGTTCATTTATCACTAATGACATCCACTTTTGGAGTCATTGACCCTTAATCACAATTTGGGATTTTGCTAAACCGGGCTTAGCAGTCCACTAATCTCAGGCTTATTCTCTAGCCTCGAGTCTCAAAATTCGGGGTATTACAGAAGCTAAGGAAGAGAGGAACAAGTTTCATGAAGGTCACTTGAGCCATAGATGAGGTTAAGAAGGTGAAAAATCAAGATTAAGCTCACCTTAAAACCTTGCTTTTCTTCCTCCACGTTTTTTTGCTGCTGTAACCGACTTGAGGAGAGATGAAATATGTGACTTAATGATCAGATTTTTGGCCCCTCTTATCTCTCAAAGTCCAAACGAAAATATGGTGCAAAAGTAGATAAAAGATGTGGTGAAAATTACTTCAAGTTTTCTCTTTCCTTCCTCCTCCCTTTTTGAACGAAATGTTTTCCCCTTTTGTATACAAGATATCATCTTATGCTTGGCCTACAATTGTTGACCAAGTCTTCATCTCCTTACTTGGTCTTTCATGTGCTTCTCTTTCTCTCTTTATTGTCACCGTAAATAGCTCTTAAAGAGCAAAAACAAATACTCCTTGATTTATCATAACTTTTGCCTCTTCAAATTCATTACTTTAGTTGCAATATTTGACCAATTCAACATATTTTCTTTTCCTTTGTCTCCACCGAAATGTTACACTTTGAAACACAAAAAGAATGTTGACCACTTGCTTTAAGGCATATGTGACCCATATGACCAAAGTTCCCTTGTAAAAGAGTTGAAATTTTGACCAAATTCCTCCTTCCTTCTCCTTTACCCTTTTTGGACGTTTTTAACAATATGAGGAAGGGTATTAATTTGTTTTCCCATTGGTCAATCTTGATCCTTCATTTTAAGCTTTATCCCACAATTAAGCTTAACTATAGGGTTTAGGCACTAATTACAACACATTCGGATCAAAATCAACATCATATACTTCAAAAGTGTTCATTTACAATAATTACATCACTTTTGGAGTCATTAGCCCTTAATCCCATTTTTTGGGTTATTACATCTTGGGCACATTCATCTTGTGGCCAACGAACCTTGTTTCTGGTCGAGCCGAGGATAGTCCGATCAAAGCCCCACCAAGTCCGATCAAAGCCCCACCAAGTCCAGCTCCCTTCACTCAGCAAGAAGTTTCACAGCCTCCATTGAATATCATGTAGCAAGTGATTCTGATGGCTTTTGATACATCATTCAAAACAAGAGAGTGGCCTACGCATTCATTTGTTGGACAGTCAGGAGTGACATGCTATCTTGAGAGGGATGGTTTGATGTCCCTGGTAGCTCCTGGACAAAATCTTACGATTGGAATTGTCCAACTGTTCTTAATATAAGTAGCTTCTGCAATTCAAAGTAAATATTTTAAAAGTTTCACCGTTTACCTTTTATTTATGTGCTTGCGTTATTGTAGGTACATGCATCGTAGGTTGGTCTCCTCTGGCAAAAGCGAAAAATTTGGATTCTTATGCCCCCATCACATCCAAGAGAAAGGGACCACTGCTGCTACTAGACATCGATACTTGTCAGAGAGGCTTAGTGAAACTGGAACTGAGTGTTTCTTGGCTCCATATGTGCATAGGTAAGAAAGAAACTGATATTTTATAATTTATATAATGTTTTATGTTTGCTTAATATTCTTCTATTTTTTTTCAGTGATCATTGGTAGTTGCTTCTTCTATGCAAGAGTAGTTATACTGTCATCCTCTTATGTTCCCTCCACTTCAAACCAGGGAATGATTTGAAAAAGACCATGAATTCGTTAGTTTTCTTGCATTATTACCTTTTGTATGCAAAGTTTATGGAATTTGTGTAAAACCAATAACATTTGTCATTGTGATGATCATAGGGCTATGTGGACATTCCTACACAGTGCTTGTTGTAAGCATGTTCGTGACTTAAAGGATCCTACATGGATCATGCCAAAGGTTAGTACATATGGATTTGTTTAAAGAATGTAATAAGACATGCCTTTATATTTGTTTTAATGATATCATGTTTTTTCTCAGAGCTGTCGGCAACCAAAGGGGTCCAACTTATGTGGTTTTTATGTTTTGAGACACATTTACAATATTATCACTCTAGGCACGACTGATTTTACTCAAGAGGTAAATTTATATTTCAGAACTTTTGTTTTACTTTATTGTTTTTAAGTTACTAAGTCAATGTTTCGTCTGGTTTTGGTGTTACAGATGTTTGATCTTGCTGATCCCTTTCCTGAAGAAGATATTGATTTCATTCGCACATGTTGTGTTGAATTCATCCATGAGCTATTACAAAAATAGTGAGTTTTTTAATCCAATGTTACATTGTACATTATTTTATTTCATTCTGCATGTATTTGGCTCTGATTTGTATGTTTTATTTTATTTTTGTGATTGCTTGGTTTCATTTATTTGAAGCAATTTTTGTTATATGATCTTGTCTTCTATAATGTGAAAATATTTGTTTTTTCTCACGGACTGTTTCATTCCTTATGTATTATCTCTCTCTCTCTCACCCTCTATTCCATAAAATTGCATTCTGTGTGCATCACAATGCTTCAATAGTTGTATTGATGATATAAGCGATTTCTTTCCTTCACAAAGCACTCATTTCCAAATATTATTTTCTAGCAGAGAGAAATTAACATGTTCTAATTTTGATGAGTAATGAATGAAGTGCAATGTCTTTATAGCTTGGTGGCATTAAAACTACTCTTTAATTGTGAGGTTATGAGCTCGATTTATGTTACCATTTAAATCCTTAAATAAGACCTATTTATCTTATTTGATTAAATTAAAAATGTTAATTAAGTTAGTTAATATAATATTTTTTTTTCTAAAACACCCTTATAATCTTCTTTAATTCCCTTCATCTTTCGCTTAATTATTATTATAAGATTATTAATATATTAATATTAAGAAAATATTAACAAATATAATAAACATGCCTTATATTAACAAACAATATCAACACAATCTAGGTACGAGTATAAACCTATAAGGAGTGGATGGAGTACTTGATTTATGTGAATTGGTGATATATGCAGGGATTATGGATTCTTCATATTCATCAAAGGGAAAGAAGAAGGGCTTGGCAGATCAAGCAGGTTATGCAATGCAATATGGTTCTGATGACAATAACAATGGACCAAAGGGCATGTTCATTTCTTTGCATGTTCATTTCTTTGCATGTTCATTGCTTTTGTTTTACTGCTGTCATTTGGTCATCCTTACTGTCTAATTGCAAATGAATCATCAATGTATGACTGTACTGGCTTATATGAACATTAATTTGTTGCTGCTATAGACTGGTGCTTTTGAATTTTGAAGTTGAAATCAGTGATTGTTATGTACTGCTGTTTAAAATTGGAGCATTCTGTGCGTGTACATATAATAAAAGGGACCTTTCTTTTAAAAAAAAAGAAGTTTTAAGACCGGTTGTAGTCACAACCGGTCTTAAAACTTCTTTTTTTTTAAAAAACATCCCTTTTATTAAGCCCGGTTGTTATAACCGGTCTTAAAAGTCACACTTTTAAGACCGGTTGTGACTACAACCGGTCTTAAATGTCTAACCTTTAAAACCGGTTGTTCCCACAACCGGTCTTAAATGTGTGACTTTTAAGACCGGTTATAACAACCGGTCTAAAAAATAACAAACTTTTTAAACCTGCTGTATCAAGACCTAATACAGAACCGGTATAAAAAGTTATTTTTAACCGGTCTAAAAAGTCATTTTTCTACTAGTGCATTTCATGATGAAACTGAAAAAAAAATAGAAAATGACATTTTCTGGAGAAGATGAATCTTACTTCCTTAATTTTTCCAAGCAGCCAAAAATAGAGAGAGAGGGGTAGAGAGAGAGATGACGTCATATTTCAAAGGATCGTTGAAATCATCGAGAAGAAGAAAATGGAAGAAGTCATCGAGGGTGAGTTCATGTTATTGTTTAGTACGGTGATCGCTGCTGCCATTCCGAAGAGCTTCATCATGGCTCCCGTTTCGTGCTTTGAGGATCTAGTCGACGATTTAAAGAGCCACTTGTAATTGTTATAGCTCTTCATGTCATCTTCTTCTTCCTCCAATTCCTCTTCTTCCTAAATTTTGTGGAACAGATTCAGAAAACAGAGAGATTCAATAGTCAATTATTCCAGTCAGCAACTCCACCTGCCTAGTCACCATCCATGTCAGAACAGTTATTCAATAACCTTGTTTTTAACGGTTAACATTTCCCTTGTAACAGCTACTGTGACTTTTGCACCTATTTTATAACCACATAGTTACCTTTGCACCTAAAAAAAACATTTGCTGCTGGGCACACTTTCAGAAAAATCATATGTGTATTTTTGCACCTTAACCCTAATTTATATCTTAAATTCATTGTTACTCACCATTTTTCATAGTTGATATAAAATTGGTTGAATATCGAAAATTGTTAATTTATAGTCATGGGAAAAAAGTTTTTTTTATCATGAGATGTTGAAGAACTTACGGCATGTTGATTTTTTTATAAGCTAGCAACCACACTAATCTAATTTCATTAGAGGGGATGAAATGTAAAAGTTATTAAACATATGTACAAGAAGTGAAGATGTAGTTAACATGTTTTATTGGTAAATCACTTCCAACATATTTCATTAAAACCAAGAAAAACCTTAAAACTTATTAACTCACTGACTTTGAATACAAATTTCATAAATTTTCAATTTTTTTCTTATTAAAAAATTTAAAAATTAAATAACATACAACAACATCTGATGAGGGATAAAATGGAAAATTAATGGTAAAAAAATTAATTTCATGCCTTTAATTAGGGCGAAAAAATTATTATCTCTTCCTTCTAAATGGAATCAGATCAGTGGCAAGTGATCGGTTGAAACTGATGGGGGTGGGATAGATCCGGTCTGTTGGGCTATTTGGACTTCTGTGTAGTCTTTTTATTTAGGCCAATAAAATCGAATTTCTTTATGTTCCGTTTGGATGGGAAGAAAAATTTGGAGAAAAGAAAGTAAGAGGAAAGAAAATAGATAGATGAGAAAATATTATCACATCGTGGCAGGTACTATTTCATCATTGGTATAAGGAAGAGGACATCATTACTAACTATTTAGCGAATCTTTCACATATTCTGTTTAGTTCCTTTTGTATTACTGATCAACCACCTGCTCTTTTTCAAGAGGCGGAAGGTGATGAAGGAAGGTAGGTTGCTATGCTTGTATTGTGATTTTTGTTGATCTAATGATATCCAATTCTTACTCAAAAAGAAATTCCACCAGAAAGATAATGTAATTAATTATATGTAAACAAATTGTACAAAATCAAAGTACTCATGATTCTATTTATAAGCCAAACACGAGCATCCCACTACAGCAAAAAGGGACGAGGGAAGAAGTTCTCTAGACAAATACGTAGCATAATAGAAGGCTTGAACTCATAACCTTATATTCTAAAAAGCCTTGAAGGAAGTGTTTGATGTCATTTGAACTACAAAACCCAACCAACAAAAATTCATACTCGTATATATATGTGTGTGTATATATATATATATTAAAAAACCTGTTGGTATTAATCAAAACCACTACAACTGATATATGAAATTTAATTTTCAATAATAATCATGATGTTGATGATTAATACAAAAAATTATCATTTTGATGATAATAATGATGTTAGGATTAAATGATTGAAAAAACACTTTATAAAATTAAGATATCAAACTGATACATTATTCAAAGTTAATACAATCAAAAGATATGATTTTGTCAAGTTTTTTCTTGCCAGAAAATGTACGTGGAATTAAACAGTTGTATCGTGCATGTTAAAAGATGGACGGCGAATCCAGAAAAAGAAGAACTTGATAATTAATTATTGAATGAATGAATAAAAAAACAATACTTTTTTGGGTTCTACAATTCTATTCCCATTGTGGATATCTTTTTGAAAATTACAGTTGACGTGAAAGCAAGATTAAAAGTTCAGTTTACTAATTTGTCTTAGGTATATCGATGCCGATCAATCTTTTCTCTCAAGATCTGGATTATTCATTGAATCGATCAAAATGGAACCACTAATTGCCTTAATTTTTCGAATATAATTAACACGTTTGACCACACTATTTTTTTACGTCACAGCTTTCTTTTCACCACACACTAACTATGGCCTTCAACTTTGATCATTCTATTCGGTCGAAAAAAAAAAAAAACTTTGATCATTCTAAGCTTTTCAAGTGTTTGTGTGTTGATGCATTCAGTTGGATCGTTAGAGCTGGGAATCAGGGCTGGCTCGGCCCTACAGGGCCGGCCCTTGACGGGCCAGGGCCTAACAGGGCCGGCCCTAAAGGGCTCGGGGTCAGGAAAATTACAGTTTTTCAAGGCCCGGCCCGAGAGCATCAGGGCCAGGGCCAGCCCGCAGGGCCGAGGAAATCTTTTTCACAATATTTAACTATTTTTCCTGCATAGTTTCCCCAAAGAGATATAATTAGTAAATAACAACGATTAAAGTTCTAATTCAATACATAAATGTTGTCAACATTAAGGTTTAAATAACACGTCTCTTGCAACAAATAAACACAGTTACTAATGTATAATCAAAGGTAAAAGCATGTCCATAAATAACTCACATAAAGGCCAAAGTATAAGAAGGCAAAAATCTAAATACTCTAATCTCTAAATAACATGAGTATGACGACTATCATTTTCACTTTCTTCACCACTATCATCAATTTCAAGGACATTTGATTGTGTTTTACTTTAAGCAGTAGGTTCAAGTAGTCAAATAATCACAACCTCCATAAAAAAATCATACCCTATCAGCCAGAATAGTATATAATATGATTTTAGTCTAAATAGGTAGAACAATATACTCAAAAATCATACTCAAAAATCATAATATGATTCAATTAGACAAAACAATATACTCAAAAATCATACTCTATACAATATGAAGACAGAGTGACATATAGATTCAATAAAGTAATTAAAAAATGTAGCATGATTCTTTTCCAAGTAAAAAAAATAAAAAATAAACGGGCCTAAAGGGCCGGCCCGAGGCCCTCCAGGGCTGGCCCTTTTAAGCCCGAGGCCCTACAGGGCCGGCCCTTTTAGGCCCGACTTCCTTTTGAGGCTACAATTTACAAGCCCGGCCCTTGAAGGGCCAGGGCCTAAAAGGGCCGGCCCGACGGGCTCGGCCCGTTTTCCCGGCTCTATGGATCGTACATATGTGGTCCTGAAATACGTTACATTGTCTTCATGAATAGTATTACGTTCAGTGTTTAATATAATATCCAATTAATTAATTTGAGAATATGAGAGAAGCTAAATAAAATATTTTAAAGTATTTATATTTATTATTTTTCTTCAAACTAATTTTTCTGACTTATAAACTGACATATAATCTAATGATATACATAAGTATTTCAAACAAATCATGTAACATATTCTATAATTAATTAGTTTATTTAGCTTCATTAATATCTTCAAATTATTCCACTGGGTCTTATATTAAGGACCGAAGATAATATACATAATTTAATTTAGGGAAAATACTGTGCAATCATATAACAAATTAGCAAGCATGAAATATATGTTGTCATTTTCTACACTAGATCTCATCTTTGCATGTTGTTTCTTCATTGTGAGACTTTTTATTAATTAGATTATTTATATACAACTGTACAATAAAGCTCCATTTAATTGCTTATATAAGAGTTCAAAGATACTTCCGAACTTAGGTCCTTGAACGGTTGGAATAGGGGTGTCCAAAGTGTCCCAGTCCTGGTCCCGGAATTTTGATCCTGGGAATTTTCCGTCCCGGCCAGGACCGGGACCAGGAAAACCGGGACAGGGATCTAAGGGACCCGGGACCGGTCACATACCTTGTGATCCCGGTCCCGGTCCCGGTTTTTTTATTTTTTTTTAAATTTTTTTCTTAAAAACTAAGTTATTGTTTTATTTTTGTATTTTTTATCCCATAATTTAAGTTATCATTTGATAAAATGTGTATCACATATTTAGTTGGAGTTAAATTGTATATATTGTGATACTAATCCTACTATATAATGTATAAAAATAATAACAAAAATGATGAAGGTGATCATAATAATAATAATAAAATGTTATTCTTAAATTCTAGATTAATTTGTGTGATTATTATGGTCTTATTAGATGTTAAATAATTACTTTAAATACTAGATTATAGAAAATTTAACTAAAATAATAATATTTTTTAAATTTATTTTTTTTAAAAAACCGGGATTTCCCGGTTTGATCCCGATCCCGCCCGGGATTATCGGGATCGGGACCGGGATGCAATTTGCATCCTAGCCAAAAACCGGGACCAGGACCGAGAGTGATGGATCCCGGTCCCGGTCCCGGTTTTAAACACCCCTAGGTTGGAACTCATCTTTAGTTGGTACAA
Source organism: Inga leiocalycina (assembly GCA_963242795.1). NCBI lineage: Eukaryota > Viridiplantae > Streptophyta > Magnoliopsida > Fabales > Fabaceae > Inga > Inga leiocalycina. The sequence continues at coordinate 65,538,324 of OY725320.1, forward strand.
CTCTTTTTTAGTTATATGCAATATATATTTAATTATGTGTAAATGTCTTTTATTTTGCACACAATTAAAGAAGAATTGCATTTACTAATGGTAGGTTGAATATGATTCCTTAAACAAATTCTAGAAACCATTGGACAATAAATGCAACGGGGGAGTTTTGGCCAATTTCCCTTGGTGAAACTAATAAATTGCAGAAATATCCCACTTTTAAGTGGGTATACGTTTTATTAGATGTGTTCATGAGTAGGGTTGGGCAGGGCACAAGTACCCTTGCCCGAGGCTTAGCCCAAAAGATAAGCATATTGTATTTTGCATCCTGCTGCCTAATCATGCAGTATCTGATGAAAGCATAATTAATTTTGGGCAAGGCAAGCTTTCATAAATAAAAATATCCTTAAAATTGAGAAAATGATGGAAGTATCCAAAAAATCCAAAAATAAGTCGTAGTTTGATATATCAAAAATGTATTTTATGTAATAGCCCTTTCTAGATTTTAATATTTAGATTTAATTCATAGAATGATAAAAAAAATTGATTTAATACAGTTTATTTTTTTTTACTATTCAATAATAATTTACTTCTCAAGACCTCAATGTATTTTATGAAAAAATCATGCATATTTACTAAGTAAATATAAAATATTTTTTATTCATTATTTCTAATTGAATGGTAAGTAAATACATACTTGTTAAGTTTTGTCAAATAATGAATATATATGCATATTATAAATATATATATATATATATATATTATTAGTCGATAACAATCATGTTCATGCTAATTTGCCCTTGGTGAGAAATTTTTTTTTTAATTCATAATATGGCCAAGCTAGCTTGGAGAGTACAAATACCAAAATAATCTAAACATAAAAAGCATGTAATGCGTCCTCCCTCATGATGGGAATACATCCAGGGTGAGGAACAGGTAGAACAACTAAATGCTGTACTAAATGGTGGGCATCCCTAACCAAAAAATCAGCACACCGGATTGTATCTCTCGGTGCATATCAGATCTCAATGTCCCAATCGGAATAAATTAAATCCCTAACGGCATTAATTTCCAACCTAAGTGGGTGGTATAGCCCGCTATCCTGCATAAGCAAGTGGTATGTCTCAAGTGAATCTGTGTAAGCCACTACCTTCTGGAACCCATACTGTCTACATAATTGCAGGCCTTGATATAAGGCTATAAGCTCAGCAGTAGTTGGCAGGAGAAAGCCAAGACGACGCTGAAAGCCAAGAACCCAATGTCCTCTATGATCCCGGATAAGGCCCCCACAAGCCGCATCTCGGTTATCCACTGAACCGTCAGTATCTAGGCGAACATATCCCTCCTGTGGTAACATCCAGTTCTGGTCGTCCCCCACACTGCAGGAAAAGATCTGATGCTTCAGGTTGTCCGCCACGCTGGATTCCATGAGCTGGTACAGGGCACTATGAATAAGTTCGTTCGGCTACGCTCTGACTCCTTCCATGACGCCTTTACATCTGTTTTTCCATAGTAGCCAACATATGATGCTGAATATACGAACCCACGGCCATCTATGAAAATAAGGCTTGCCCAGGGAGTGAGAGAAGTTAGCTTTAATCCATACCTGCAAATCAGAATGAAAGAAACTAAAACGAGAGTTAGGTGAAATAAAATGTGACCATACTGCTCTCGCAACCTCACAGTCTCGAAGAATGTGTATAATGTTCTCAGTCTGGTGACACTGAAAAGGACACTCCTCACTATCTGAAAGACCTCTCATAGCCCGAAGTGAGTTAGTAGGCAGTCTCTCATGAATAGTCTGCCATAAGAACATCTTCACTTTCTCTGGAACAGGTAATTTCCATACCTTCTTCCACCGAGTCGAGCCATTCCCCTCCCGCTGAGTAGAAAGGAAAGAGTATGCAGCACGGACACTAAAGTTGCCGTCAGAGGCACTTCTCCAGCAGAAGAGATCTTCTCCAAATTGACATGGCGGGGGGAGTTGCCTTATAAGATTAACCACCCACTCCGGTAGGAATGCCCTCCATCGTGTGACGTCCCACCCTCCATCCGATGAGACAAAATCTCTGACCTTGGCAGCTGGGTTTAATCGATGGAAATTATGATCGACAAAGTGAATAAGTGGTTCCTCTAATTTAGTCCATAAATCCCACCAGACATTGGCTGTATTCCCACTGCGAAGGGTACGACCAATTCCACTATAGAAAGTGTCCCAAACCTTAGTGATGCTCCGCCACACACTAGAGGAATTGGTCTTCTTACAGACCATGGGGTAATCACTATTGCCGCAACCATATTTTCCTTTTAGGCAACGAACCCAAAGGGCTTCTGGTTAGGTTAATAAACCCCAGCAGAGTTTCATTATGAAAGCCATGTTTTGCTTCCGAAGGTCTTTAATACCTAAGCCCCCCTCATCCTTGGGCTGCTTAATTTGGTTCCAGGAGATAAGATGCATCTTTCGACTCTGTTGATCTTGGTTCCAAATGAAATTCCGACTAATCTTCTCCAATTCCTCCAAAGTGGCTTTAGGGAGCAGCAATGTTTGCATATGATAGCTTGGCAGTGCAGACAAGACCGCCTTAATCAAGACCGTCCGTCCTGCCATGGTGAGATGCCGCCCCTTCCAGCTTGTCAATCTTGTCTTTGCCTTCTGAACAATGGGGTAGAAAGTAGCCTTGGTAATCCTATGATGAAGTATCGGTATACCGAGATACTTACCAAGATCACCTGTGATTCCCACACCCAGCGATTGGCACAACTCTAAAGCTCGGTTGAAATGAATATTACGGGAAAAGAAAGCTTTGGTCTTGGTCAAGTTGACTTGGTGGCCTGAGACTTCGCAAAAGGATCTCATAGTGTCTCGCATCAACTCAATTTGATTTTGAGTAGCCTCCCCAAACAGGATTAAATCATCTGCAAAGAAGAGGTGGGATATCATGGGAGTACGGTTATTGAACCGAAGGCCCTTCCAATGTCCTTCCCTAACTTTAGTGTTAATCAATTGGCTTAGGCGCACCATGCATAGCACAAATAAGTAGGGGCTTAGAGGGTCACCCTGGCACACTCCCCGAGAGGGCCTGAAATTCGGAGATTGGGAACCATTCCAAAGGATCTTCATGGACACCAAGCTGGTACACGCCATGATAAGGTTCACCAACTCCGCCCGTAGTCCAGCGCAAATAAGAGTGGATTGTACAAACTTCCAGTCAAGACGGTCGTAAGCTTTCTCCATGTCAACCTTGATTGCAACCATCCCTCTTCTTCGCCGCCTACTCCGCATAGTATGGATTGCTTCTTGCGCAATGATAACATTCTCACTCCCCTGACGCCCAGTTATGAACCCACATTGCTGTGGTTGAATCAAATACTGCATCGCCTTCTTCATTCTTTCTGCAATGATTTTCGTAATAACCTTGAAAATAACATTACAGAGAGAAATAGGTCGGAAGTCCTTTATGGTTGTAGGATTATCAACTTTTGGGATAAGAATAATATTAGTATGGTTGATATCCTTAACTTTTTCCGGTTGATGCCAAATCTCTCGGACGAGAGCACAGACCTTGTTCCCTATGTGATTCTACTGGGTATGGAAAAAGTGTGCTTGGAGTCCGTTCGGGCCCGGAGCTTTGAAAGCACCAATCAAGAACGCCGCATTTTTAACTTCAATATCCTCCACTTCCTTGTAAAGCAAGATATCATCAGTTGGGTGAAGCGAGGGAAAATCAGCATACCAATTTGTAGATTGAGGAATCTGGGGATCCCTCGTATAGAGATGAGTGAAGAACGTGGCAGCCATCTCTCTTAACTTATCCGGGTCCATGACCCAATTTCCTTCATCATCCTGGAGGGCTTCAATTCTTTGTTTTTTCCGTTTAATCACCGTTGATGTATGGAAAAAACTCGTATTCTTGTCCCCCCAAGCAAGCCACTTACACCGAGATTTTTGGTACCAGAGGAGCTCCTCCTGAGCACAAATCTTGCTATAATCTTTTCAAAGCTGCTGCTCAAGTTTGTAAAGGCCAGTCGAGAGATTAGTTTGCCGCACTCGATCAATGCCCTCCAACCTTTTGAGAAGATTTCTTTTTTTCCTAGGGAGGCTACCAAGGACCCTAGCATTCCATTTGGGGGCCTCTTCCTCAAACACCAACCTACCATGATTCCAAGTTCTATTCTCCCAAGCTTTACAGACCACATCAGAAAAGCTATCCTCCATTGCCCATATTGGATGATAACTAAATCGGCGCTTGTGATGATGAGTTGGGGAAGTAGCCCCATTTGTGACCAGCACAAGTCTATGGTATGATTTATAGCGCAGGTGGTGTAAAACTTTTCCTCGTGGGTGATTGAGCTCCCACTCAAGGTTGCCAAACACCCAATCTAGTCTCTCTTTAATCCCTTGCTTTTCCCATGTAAAGCGTTCTCCCACGATAGGGATTTCTAACAGACTCGAGCTACTAATGCAATTAGAAAATTGCGTCATAGCCCGGATAGAAGGTGCAGTACCTCCTATCTTGTCTGCAGGATTCAAGAACGTATTAAAATCCCCCATCACCATCCAAGCACCGTCAATAATCTGTGAGAGATCACGCAGGGACCCCCATAAGTTCTCTCTTCTACAAATCCCCGGCTCCCCATAAATAAAAGTAACAAAAAAGGAATCGTTCGTTTGCTTATCTGTCACTTTGCAGTGGACCAGTTGAGTAGTAGAGAATAGATAATCAACTTGAGTATTGCTCTCATCCCATAAAACCCAAATGCCTCCCCCAAAACTAGTGGCCTCCAACCTAATCCAATTACTATAGCCTAACTTACGGGTGACGGCCTCCGCCCTATTACCGCTAATGCGAGTTTCAATTAAGGACAAAATATCAATATTATTGGCATTGACTAAGTCTTTAACAATGCAGGGAAAATGCTTGCTCCCCGCACCCCTACAATTCCAAGAGGCAATAATCATTGAATAAATAAAACTGGTAAACAAGAAGTGATACTTACTGATCACCAAGAGCTCTGTCAGTTCGTGAACCATGTTGGCTTCCTGCAGCAATGACCGCTTCCATAAAATCATCCCCAATGTCATCATCTAAGGCCGTGGAATATGGAGGCAAAAGATCAGTGTTTGGTGCACTACACAGGATTTGCTCACATATTTCCTGAGTAAAAATATCATTGGGATTTGTGGCCTTGTTGTGGGATTTTTCTATTAATGCTAATTGTTGGGATTCTGGCCCATGAGGGTGTTGGGGTAATAAAATAAGGGTAGGCCCAGCTTGAGTTAAGGACCCACCCACCACTATATGCTCTCTACCCCCCACATGCGTTTTTGGAGGCCCATCTAAACTTTGTTTTTTTTCCTTGCCCAAAACCTATTTTGTTCCTTCCATATGGGCCCTCCCCTCTTTTCCTGGCCTAACAAGTGAAAGCCCCATCCCATTTATTTTGCCTTTTCTTTTATTTTTTTCCCTTCCTAAATCCCTTTTCCTTCCTTCCTCCTCGTCAGCTGAGTGAAGGCTAGCTACTCCTCCATTTGTCTGCACCATTCGGTCCGTGTCAGCGTCTTGGTCACTTCGGCCCTGCTCCTCTGCTCCCATCTATCCCGTCACCATACCGTCGTCTCCCCCAAGGTCGGCGAGGATATGGAATCTCGAGGCTCCGCCGGTGACCGAGCTCTTCACCGTCACGGTTCCAGGCGCTGGCATCACTTCTTCTTCTCCTGCTTGGCTCTGTCTCTCTTCTCCGGTCTGGTTCGGTAGCCCTGCTCCACCACCTTCCCATTCCTTTTCTCCTCCTCCGTCGCGTTCTTCCTCTCCGGTCCACTCCCTTGCTGTGGTTTCCTATTCCCAACCCGAGATCGGCGACCGTTACTCACAAGCATCCATTCTCCAAATGGTTCCTTGGTAGAGACTTTCGGTTGAGGTGTTGAGGAGTACCGGTTTGGGATGTTGATCTAGGATGGTCCTGGAGCCGATTGCTCCTTCTCGCTGTATGTCCATGAGCACTGATCTTTGTGGTGTCCGTACCGGCCGCAGGAAAAGCATATGAGGCCCAATCCCTCATACTCTACTTGGTAAACCGAATGGGTTGCTATCACTCGTGAGACAAGTTTCTTTTGGAGATCAATCTCGACACAGATCCTGGCATACTTACCCCTCCCAATTTTCGCAGAGTCAGTGGCAATATCAGACGGGGTAAGCATGTCTATCTTGATTGTTCTGCCAATATAATTTCCCAGCCTTGTAATGAATTCCTTATTGTAGCACTGCATTGGTATGTTAGGAATCCTGATCCAAGTGATTATTCGTCCAAGAGGATTGTTGTAAGGGTCAAAATTAGGAGACCATTTTTGTACCAAAATGGTGTGCTGTTGCACCACCCATGGTCCCCCATATAATACTTGTTGATAAAGCTGGCCCCATCCTTCTTTTTGGAGAAAGCGGACCAGAAAGTAATTATTTGGCATGTCCACTAAATCAAAGTGGGATGTCCTCCATATACGGCTCAGGTGTGCCTTAAGCGTGTACACGTTATACTTTCTGCCTAGCACAGTTAGGATCAGTGCTGCATTCCAAGGGCGACACCAGTCGTTATATTCTTATACCGTCATGAGGACAACCGGGTGGATTTTCATAAGATCTTGCACCTCCTCAGTAAGTTCTGGAAGATCCCATTCCATATTTATTGTATCTGATAATAGCTCTTCTTCATCCATACATTCACCTCCATGAGCAATACCGTTAAAACCAATAAGGGAATCCTTATAGGAGGTAATGGTAACCAGAGCTTTCTGTGGTTGTGCAGCTTCATGTTCCATGGATATATCAATCGCTGAAGAGAGTTCCTCCGGCGTAGAAGTATCCATTGTGATGCGAGTAGAGTTATTCCTTGTCTTTTTGTTGCTACCACTGGCTAGGACATTAGAAGGTCGATCCGGTGGAAGTTTCCGGTGAGGTTGATCATCCATGATAAACAGAGATGAAGATGTTGGCGCACTGTTCAGAAGAGAGGAATCCGTTCACTCCTTCAAGGCTCCTTGAAATAACACTTTAAACCCCTTGGTGAGAAATTTGAACCGTACCTTTATTAGACTATATATATATATATTAAATTCAAGCATATATACTTCGGGCATGTTCAAATGGGCAGGGCATCATTTCTTGTCTAGTGTTTGGCCTTGCCTGATATTTGACTTAGCTTGAAAATGCCCAAATTATCTTTGGGCTGTTTTTTGGGGTTGGATTGGGTGTATTTTGACTAGGCACATACGAGTATTAGAGACATTCGGACCTCATGAAAACCCCATGTTTTATTATGAGAACTAAAGGATAAACTTTGGGTAAACCTAAATGGCCATGTCATGTGTCATACCCTTATCTTATTTTGACTTGCAGCGGAATATTAACGTGTGGTTCGGTGGACAACACAGAAATAGCATAAATATACTTATAATATATGCATGATTACAGAAATTCCCCATAGGAGTTCGTACATAATAATTACAAACCTTGTAGCCGTACAGGGCTCTAGGGTATCTAAACCCGTCCTAGTAAAACGGAAACATCTTTCCATCTTTATTCCACTACTGCATTCCTCCCGTGTAGTTCTCTTCTTTGCTTTCAGTACACCTCTTATTTTCACCTGTCTAATTTGTTGATAAGGGATGGTGAGATTCAAGAAAATCTTAGTAAACAGATACCATAATGCATATATGATAGATGATATGTGTATGACATGTTAGCTTTAACTAGATGTATACCCCATAATGACATTTTTGCATGCTTAATATTTCATGCAACAAAACTATGGTCATAGTATAAACAGAAACAGAGCTTCATTTATTTAAATATGCTCTACACAATCAAGTAAAACAATCACACACATCACTACACAAGTAAAGATATCAAGTACATGTAAGTAAGGTAAGTCCCCTACTTTAATCACCCTTCCCTGATCTTGAAAGAGGCTCCTTGAACTTCGGGCCTACGCCTGGGCTCTCAACTTGGTCCTAAAATATCAAATGTACAAGAATTAGGTTAAAATCCATTCATATATCATTTTAGGCACTTCCATAGTGTTTATAGTTGTTATATTAGCCTATGGTGAAAATTTACCAAAATGCCCCTAGGACCACGGCCCGGCCCCTACGTACCCAGTCCGGTTGCACTTTTCTCGAAATTCTAGCCTAGGCTATCTTGACATATTTCTGTCCAAGGAATCCATTTCCGAACTTGGAATTACCAAATTTACTACCAAAAGATAAAATTGCCCTTGACAGCTCTACTTTAAGGGTTTCAGGGGCGTTTTCGTAATTATACTTTTTTGAGCTTTTCCAAAAAAGTGACCAAATGTAACCCACCTAATTTTTCCTCCTGAACTCAATGGAATCATCAAATCTTTGAAAATCCAACTCTAATCCCTCCAAATAGCCCTAGCTGAAATTCTTAATTCTCCGGAATAAATTGTGGTTTTAATTTCTAATTCTAAGTTCACATATGTGTTCCTTTATACTTCTAACCACCTTTTTAACTATTACATTAGGTTACAACTACCATTTGGATCCAATTTGGCAGCATAACCCCTAAGGAAACCTATTTCCAAAAATTACAAACAAAGACAATTCGGTGAAATTTCACTGATTAAATTGTCCACATCAGCCAGAATAGTCAATATACGATAGTTTGGAAGTTACCTCAAACTCCCTCTGGCTTTTCCTTGATATGGCTAAACACTAACTGTCACACCCTTATCTCAATTTCAACCTTTTTCAGAGTATTTGCGGAAAAGGATATGCGGTTCGGTAGGCAACACAAAAATAGCATAATTATACTGATAATATGTGCATGATTACATAAATTCCCCATAGGGGTTTGTACATGATACTTACGATTAAGGTAGCCGCACAAGGCTACTAGGGTGTTTAAACTCATCCCAGTGAAACGGAGACTTCTTCTCGTCTTCGTTCCACTACTATAATCCCCTCGTACGGTACTTTGCATTGTTGTTTGCATATCTTCTGTCGTCTCCTGTCTAAATTGTTGGTAGGGGAGGGTGAGATTCGAGAGAATCTCAATAGGAAATAGATACCATAATGCATGCATGATTGACGCTATGTGTATGACATGTTAGCTTTATCTAGATGTATGCCTCATAATGACATTTCTGCATGCTTAATGTTTCATACAACAAAACTATGGCCACAACGAAAACAGAAACAGAGCTTCATTTATTCAAATATGCTCTACACAATCAAGTAAATCAATCACATACATCATTACACAAGCAAAGATATCAAATGCATGCAAGTAAGGTAAGTCCCCTACCTTAACATTTTTCTGTCTCGAAACGCGTGCCTCGATCTACGTGCAAACTGCTCGGGGCTCCATATTCGATCCTACAATGTCAAATGTACTATTTAGACACTTCCATAGTGTTTCTAGGGGTTATATGAGTCTATCTTGAAAAATTACTAAAATACCCCCGGGGACCCAGCCCCATCGTACCCAGCCGGCTGTACTTTTCTCGAAATTCTAACCTGGGCTAACCTGACATATTTTCACCCAAGGAATCCATTTCCAGACTTGGAATTACCAAATTCACTGCCAAAAGACGAAATTGCCCTTGGCAGCCCTTATTTCAGTGTTTTAGGGACATTTTCGTAATTATGCTTTCTCGGCCTTTTTCGAAAAAGTTCCCAACTATAACCCCCACCTAATTTTCCCTCATGAATCCAATGGAACCATCAAATCATTGAAAATTCAACTCTAAGACCCATTTACAATGCTGCCTGAAATATATGGGTTTTAAGGGGAAAATCGGGGTTTTTTGGTTTCAGCTGCATAAATGCGTTCCTTTCTACTCCTAACCACTTTATTGACTATTCCATTAGATTACAACTACCATTTAGTATCAATTTGGGCAGCATAACAGCCCCACATACCCATTTTCCATTTTTAAAACCAATGACAATCCGGCGAAATTTCACCGATTAAATTATCCACAACAGCCAAAATAGTCAATATACAAGAGTTTAGAAGTTACCTCAAGCTCCCACTGGCTCTCCCTTGATATGGCTGAACCCTAGGTCACTTCAACAAGAAAATTTGAGCTTCCAACCCTTGAATCACATAGGATAATAGCTTAGGAACGGGGTTATACGTGTAACACCCCAAATTTTATATTCACCAAATATATTGTAATTATTTGGGAAATTCAATAAAATGGTGAATATTCATGAATTTGGAATTTATGAATTTATAAATGTTCAATTTCATGGGAAATTGGGAAAAAATAATTATGGAATTAATTTGGGTAATTTAAAAAGCCCAATATTAAGGTCCAAAAGTGAAGGAATATTAGAGAAAATATTTGGTCCAAAAATAGATGAAAATTGGTGAAAGAAAAATAAGAGAAGAAATTGGATTAGAAAGGTAATGGCAAAATCGTAATTTTGCCAAAATATCACAAAATTAATTATTTTTCAATTAATTGAATTTAATTTCAATTAATTAAGGGAAATAAAGTTTAAAAATATATTTAGAATATTTTGGTCAATTTAATATGAATTTATGGAAAATTTGAGCAAAAAGTGCAATTTTGACCAAAATTGAGACTTTACGTGTATACGTAACCGTAACAAGTTGTGAAGCCAATTGAGACCATAGGGAGGGACCCCTAGGTGTCTCCTACATGTGGCATAAAGAAGAAAATATTGGTTGGACATGATGGCATGGTTACGTGAATGTAGGAAGTTATGTACATAAAAATTGGATTTTAGCAATTTTGGAAAATTAAATAAATTATTATAATATTATGAGATATTAGAATATAAGTCATCTTCCTCATTCAGCTGATCATTCACGCACAGCAACATGAAATAGAGAGAGAGAAGGTTGAGAGAGTTTAGAGAGAGAAATAGAAGAAAAATCACAAGGTAAGCCGATTTCTCCGGCGATTTCGCTCCTAACGCGTATAACTCCGATTCTAAACTACTCCTCTTTGTTCTTTAAGGTTTGGAAAGCTCAAATTGGGTGTTTTAAAAGTTAGGGTTTGCTGCCATTTTTGGGAAAAGCTTGTTGGAGCTTGAGGTAACTTCCAAACCTTCGTATATTAACTATTCTGGCTGCTGTGGGCAATTTAATCGGTGAAATTTCGCCGGATTGCCATTGGTTTTAAATTTTGGAAAGTTGTATATCTAAGGGTTATGCTGCCCAATTTTAGTTCAAATGGTTGTTATAACTCAATTAGATTGTTAATAAAGGGGTTAGGAGTAGAAAGGAACGTGTTTACGGAGCCGAAATCGTAAAACCCCGATTTTTCCCGGAGAACACAATTATTTCGGCAAGGGATGTTTGAGGGCCTTAGAGTTGGATTTTCAATGATTTTATGGTTCCATTGGATTCAGTGGGCGAAAATAGGTGGGGTTACAGTTGGGCACTTTTTCAGAAAAGGCTGAGAAAGCATAATTACGGGAACGCCCCTAAAACCCTAAAAGTAGGGTTGTCAAGGGCAATTTCGTAATTTGACATTGAATTTGGTAGTTTTGAGTCCGGAAATGGATTCCTTGGATGAAAATATGTCAGGATAGCCCTAGTCAAAAATTTGGAAAAATGTGCCATCGGGCCGGGTACGGCGGGGCCGGGGTCCCGGGGGCATTTTGGTAAATTTTCACCATAGGCTAATATAACCACAAGAAACACTATGGAAGTGTCTAAAATGATACTTGGATAGGTTATGACCTATTTCTTATATATTTGATGTTTTAGGACCGAGTTGGACGCCTTTAGTTGACACGTTTTACGGGGCGGGCCCTTTGAGACAAGAAAGAGGTTAAGGTAGGGACTACTATCTCTCATATACTATGTGACTATTTGTATGATGCGTGTTACTGTATTTTGTGATCTGAACACGTGCTGGAGGCACATTACCTAGCTGTGGTCTAGGACCTAGCTGAGGTACACTGGTCTTACCTAGCTGTAGTCAAGGACTCGGCTGAGGTACATGTAGGGGTTTCAACGGGTTAGTTGGCCCTGAATTTTGTGTACACACACGGATGATATGAATTTTCATTTTACTTGATACGGTGCATTGCATATTTAATTTTCGCATTTTATATGTTGATCGTATGTTTCTACTGAGATTCCTTGGAATCTCACCCCTTTTTCTAATCCAAATGTCTCAGCGGGTGCCAGCGGTTCAAAAGGCAAGGACATAGTTCCGGGAAACTGACGGGCATGTTTCTCGAGACACAGTTGGTGGTTACATTTAGCCTGTACTTGGAATATTTTGGGATATTCTGTATATATTTGTAATTATTAGTGAATTTTGCTCTGTTAATGTCTGTCTGTAAACAAATACTTATTATCAGTATAACTGTACTTTTCTGTTTGCCTATGGAACTTGTTCATTATTGCCCTGCGCATATCAAAATGGAAACGGGTGTTGACAATACGCATTAGGAACCGATTTACTGAAGAAATCACTTACCTTTGCAAGTTTTTTCCTCCCCTTCTCTCTCTACAAATCTGAGTTATCTCTCTCTCTTAGGGTCTGTTATGGCGTCAGTTTCATCTGAATAAAGGAGGAAGATGGTGTTTTATTTTAATATCTTATATCATATTTCATTTATTTGATAATTTCCCAATTTTCAGATTTTTACAAAATTCTAGCAGATTTCTGCCCAAACTTTGAAAAATCATAACTAATTCTAGAAAAATTGGATTGAAGCCTATAGAACCCTTATTGAGTCTAGTTTCAAGAAAAAATATAGACTTTTGCTGAATGGAATCACAAAATTCCCCGAATTTCAATCTTTGTATACTGTTCCAGAAATTTAACAGTTTTTCTGTGTTGACTTCAAAAATTCACATCTTTTTGTATATAGCTCTAATTGAGTCATATAACCTATCAAATTAAAGCTTAAGATGTCTACTTTCACCCTGACAAATTTCATAATTGTTTCTCATCATTTGGAAAATCATATGACAAGCTCACTACCTCATAGGCAATTTCACCGTAAGCATAATCACTTTCTTCAAAATTAATCATTTTATTTTCTTTAATGCCCCAAAGATATAAGAAACATTAGAGAATAGATTTGGGACATATGCTAAACTAGGGCTTAATAGTCCACTTAATTTAGACTTATTCTCAAGCCTCTAATCCCAAAATTCGGGGTATTACACTAACCCTTCTTACCTATGAAAATTGAGCTTCCAACACCTTAAAGAATATGAAAGAGAAGCTTAGGAATAAAATTATACGCATTAGGTATGAATTCACCGAAGAAATCGCCCTATCTTGCGAGATTTCTTCCCTTTCTCTCTCTAAAAGCTCTCAAATCTTTCTCTCTCTTTTCAGCTATTGTGTGCATGGAAATAGGCTGGAGAAAGGAGAATGATGATGTTTAATATCATATACTTTATGATATTTAATTATTTATTGAATTTTCCAAATTTCGGATTTAAGGAAAATTCTGGTAGATTTTTCTTCTAACTTTGAAAAATCATAACTAATTCTAGAAAAATCAAATTAGAGTGATTCCAAAGGCTATAGAACCCTTATTGAGTCTAGTTTGAAGGAAAACTATAGACTTTAGCCAACTGGAAGCACAAAAATCGCAGAATTTAAATCTCTGAATTCTGTTCCAGAAACTTCAGTTTTTCTAGGTTAACTTCAAAAATTCATAACTTTTCTTATATAGCTCTAATTGAGTCATATGACACATCAAATTAAAGCTTAGGATGTCTACTTTCACTCTATAAAATATCATAATTTTTTCTCATCATTTGGTCATACAAAATTATATGACAAACTCACTGTCTCACAAGCGATTTCACCAGAAGCATTATTCAACTTTCAATTTCTAATATTTGATTCCTATAACATTAAATATTCATCATTTTATTGAATATATTAAATAATTATAATAAATTCTTGGTGAATAAAATTTGGGATGTTACAACATGCTTAGGGATAGATACAAATTTTTTAAATTCCAGTCTTACAAATATTTTTAAATATTCAAAAGAAGATGATTTTGAAAAGTGTGTTTAAATTTTGAAAATTTTAAAAAAAATTATCTTAAAAGAGTGGCTTCTATTTAAATTTGATATATAATACTTAAATTTTAACCTCATTGATATTAGATATTATATAATTATATTTAAAAAAGAGAAAAAGAGAGATAATATTTTAATTGGTAATAAGAATCAAACTCAAAACTTTGTTTATAATAATCAAATATAAAATCAATTGAACCAACTGCCATTGGTGGTAACTATAGAATCTGTATCAATTATTGACTTTTTATTTAATCAATACATATCAAACACCCCAAAAAAATTACAGTAGGTATTCAAGTCATATATTGATAATATAAAACAGATAATTAACCTATCAACATTAAGATCGTTATTGAGTTATATTTGAACATAATATATGTTCAAATATAACTAATTCAATAATGCTAAATATCAAATAATTATAGACATAAAAGGATCATTTTCTTGATTTGTAAGACTTAACTCAAATTTTTATATTATGTCGACCAAATTAATTTTCAACACAATTAGGCAGTGATATGATGAAACAAAGCAATTAAATATAACATCTTTATTTCATTTTTCGTGATCGATGATGGAGTACGTGACATGAACTAATATTCATTCAGAGAATGTTTACTGCTTCAAAGAATTTACAATAAAGATTTGATTTAATGTTTAGATTTGACACATATATAGCATGATGTCACCAATTTATATATGTTCAATGGATATATATATATATATATATATGGGATCTGATCCTCTCCTTATCATCATTTGTCTACCGTGACTGGCTGCATTTAAATATCGCATCTGATAAATGAGATTGACTAGGGCTTGGCTGCTCCAATTTAATGGATTCAAACACATTTTTCTCTCTGGGGTCAGAATCAAATGATTTATTTTGAATGGTTAAAATTTCACTAGCAATTAATAATTGGAGTCATCAGTCATAATACACTCTGTATTATTATTTATCTTAATTTAATTGTGTTGCTGTTAAAAGTGAGAAGAATCTTCACTAGCACGCCCAAGTACACGCTTTTGCGTTTTTTTTAATACTTTTATTTATTTTTTCTTTTTTGATTGATGATACTTGAAATGAAAAGACTCATTCAGAGTGATTCGGTCATGTATATCATCCAAGTACACGCTTTTGCTTTTTTTTTTTTTTTTTTACTTTTCTTTTTTCTTTTTAAATTGATGTGCATGTATGCATTGACTACAACAGCAAAGCAATGTGGAAATTAGAAAATTCGGCCATGCGTGGCTAATATTTCATTTTTGAATATATGTTTATTCGGAAAAGCTAACAATTGTGCTGACTCGGTCGTATCTCAAGATTTTATATATATAGAGAGATTCTAATTCTATGCACTATTGTAAGCAAGACTTTCTATGTCGGTTTAGGAGAACTTTTTATATTGGTTATGGATAATAATATATAAGAATGTAATAGTTTGTCCTAAATTTATGTTGGTAATTAAAACAAATGATATAGAAAGTCCACTTTAATTTAAACGGTGGGCATTAGGGTAAAAATACAATCCATTCTTATTAGACATATAATACCTGGTGTTCTTAAATAAAATCCGATGGACTAATTTGGGAAGATTAAGAAAGTTAAACAAATTATTTTAAATTAATTTACATTTATCATTTTTCTTCAAACTAATTTACTTGCCTTATAACATGATACATATATAGTATTTTAGAAACATCATATAACATATTTATAATTAAGTAATTTATTTAATTTTTTTAATCTCCCCAAATTAATCAATTAAATCTTATATTAAGTATCAGAGGTAATATTCTTTTGAGCAAATTCAGAAAAATTTTGCACCCCATTCTTAAATTCCTTGCTCGTTCTCTTACATTACATTCATCTAACTATGGTTCATTGCATTACTACCTAATCAATCATCATAAAGCCCCAATCAAATTATTAGCATTTGTCAAGCTTACTTTACACTTCAATCTGATAAGTTTGGGGGGGGGGGAATATTCAGTACGTAGATTTGTGTAATGAGTTTCTTATTGCACGGTCTATTTTCATAGTCTTTGTATTAAAATAAAAATAAAAATAAATATGCTTGTGATGAAAGTCGATGTGTTAATTTGACAATTTTAAAAAACGCTTTTTAGAATTCTTCTCTTGTATATCTCTTAAAAATTTTGAATTTTTCACCTTCCACCAAAAGAAAGGATAATTAATTTGACTATATATACAAGAAATCAAATAGATACAATTAGCGTTATTATAAATTTAACGACTTAAGTGAAATTATAATGTAAACGGAAAATACTAACCAATCACTGTTACTAGTACATTTAGTTTTTGTGATTAGATTGAATATATTATAATAATAAGTTTATTCAACCAAGCAAAATGTTGTTATATATATATATATATATATAACTAGCTAGCTATGTAACATCCCAAATTTTATATTCACCAAATATATTATAATTATTCAAGAAATTCAATAAAATGGTGAGTTTTCATGAGAAAATGAGAAAATTAATTCAAGAAAGGAAATTAGATTATAAAGGTAATGGCAAAATTGAAACTTTGCCAATTTAGCCTAAGATTAACTATTTTCAAATTAATTGAAGTTAATTTCAATTAATTAAGGAAATTAAAGGAAAATATATAATTGGAATAAATCAAGAGTTGTAAGATTAGAAGGAATTATGCATAATTCATGTAATCGAATTATGAAAATATTGAAACAATTTTATTTCCCTTTTTCTTTCAAATTTTCACCTAGCACAAAGGAAATGGAGGGAAAAATGATCTTTGGGATCAAATATGCCAAGTGTCATTATCATATGAAGAGGGGATTAGGTTATGATTTATGAAGATGAGCACATGTTAATATAGATACTGGAGTTGTTGATATACATAATAAAGTTGAAAATAAGCTACATCGAAGCTCCAATGATCTCATATATATATATATATATATATATATTTTTTAAATTTCTTAACCAAAAGTCATTAATATAGATAATAAAGTTGTAAATAAGATCGACTGGAGCTCTGACAGTCTCATATATTTTTTGAATTTCTCAAGAGAAAGTCGTCAATATATATACTTGAGTAGTTAATATAGATACTAAAGTCATAAAAAATATATGAGACCTCCGGAGCTCTGGTCAACCTTATTTACAACTTTAGTATCTATATTAACAACTCAAGTATTTATATTGATGACTTTTACTTGAGAAATTCAAAAAAATATGAGACGGTTGAGCTTCGATTGACCTTATTTACAACTTTAGTATCTATATTTTATGTTGATGACTTTTATTTAAGAAATTCAAAAAAATATATGAGACCGTCGGAGCTCCAGTGAACCTTATATACAACTTTATTATTTATATCAACAATTCCAATATCTATATTAACAACTTTTACTTAAGAAATTTTAAAAAAATGAATCCGCGGGAGCTCTAGTGAACTTTATTTACAACTTTAGTATCTATATTAACAACTCCAGTATCTATATTAATGACTTTTGCTTAAAAAATTCAAAAAACAAAAATTAGACCACCAAAGCTCTGGCAGCCGGCAAGGTCACCGGAGCTCTGGTGATAGTCGGTGCTTCTGGTCACCGACGCCAGAGCTCTGACGGCCAGCAAGGGGTATGTGATGATTTTTTTATTTTAAAAAAATAAGGGTAGTTAGGTAATTTCCCACATTTGTCCAAAATTCAAAAATCCAAATCAATCCCTTTGGAATTATTGAAATTCAACATACTTATTTGTCTTTGACCAATTTTGAAAGTATTTTCCTATCTTTTTACCATATATTTATAATTTGGAAATAATATGTGGATAGTTATAAATTTTATTATATTAAATTGATATTGATACTCACTATAAAAAAAAATGATATTGATACTGATCAATAATGATAATCTATTGATTGCTCAATCCTAGCTAATTAAGAAAAGGTAAAGTGATCTTAAATATTTAGTATAATATCATCCAATTCAAAATATTTTCTGGCAAAAAAAATCACTGAATTTAATACAGAGATCCTAGGCAGTAAAGAACTAAAGATTTCAGTTACATATCTAATCCCATATGGTAGGTGCACGGAGATACTATACATATTTGGTTGGATTAAATAACTGAAATATAAAAATGACAATAATTTAGTTTAAATATATTATAAATCAAAATAATTGAAATTAAATTAATCAAAATTCCTAGTTGAAGGATTTCGGACACACATGATATTTGACTGATTCTCTAAAATACCCACACGAGATCAGAGTACTAATATACACTCTGATTATGATTATACCATAGAGTCACCATTGGGGAGAAGAAAACCATAGAGAGCAGTTTCTACTAGAGTTTTCTATCAATTACTCAAAATGACTTCCACAGACTAATATAATCTCATGTCTCACATATGGGTCGTTACCGTGATTTAAATTTCAAACATAAGGGTAAAATTCCTTTATTAGACCCATATTTCTCTATTTACATAATAGCCCCATGTGCATTGGGCTTGTGACCTAATCCACCAAGGATAGAAAAGACATATTCCAACATCTCCCACTCACACTTGGTGGATTAGATGTTATGAGTCAAATCTTTGTCTTCTATCCTTCTTTCATATTAGGTGTTCAACCATAACCATATGGGCATGAGGTCTCCATTTGGATATCTTGAACTAGGACACAAAGACCAGCACAAAACAACATTATAGTGCAACTTGATCATATTAATATAATGCCTCCAATGTCTTAGATCTTACCTAATATACACTCTTCTCATGGCCAATCTAATTTCTCTTAAGTCAAGATAAAACTCATATTGCCTTTCTCATATAAATAGTGTCCACACTTACAAAATTACCTAAGTAACATAATAAGGGACCGATCTTAGACACAAGCATAAGTGTGTGTATTCTAGTTAATCTTCCTTTAGTCCATTTATCATTTTGATATGAATCAACCACTTTTCTAACATAATACCTTTAGATCATATCTATCATGATCATAGAAAAAAATGCTAAAGTAGTATATGTTTAAGCATATCTCCATGATATTGTCAAAGTCAAGGGACATCTTGAAATGGTTAACCTTTCTGGGACTCAGAGAGAAATAAAGTAGGGATATATTAAATTGCTTCCTATTTGTGATTCTAAAGCACATGCAGTATCAATCACATGCTATAGTGTTACTCTTATACTATAAGAACGTTTGTCATTTTGATCTTACTATTAACATTATACAGACTTAAGTATAGATACGTACAGTATCTAAACCCAAATTCTTTAGCTTACTCACAAGATGTCAATTTTGAAAAATTTGTTGTCTAGCCACAGGTATCATGGACATGGGTTTCCATGATTCGATCCATATCTATAATCATGGATCTCATCCTAACTTACTACATTGTTAAGTTGAGGTGACATTTAGTTTGTGTTTCTTCTTTACCATATCAGCTTTCTTGTTGTTTTGTTGGTGAACACACATGTCTCATCTTTGTACACTTATCCTAAGTGTCAAAGGTGGTTGCTTGTATGAGAAAGCCGACAAAATCAACCTGTACAACATAATGGACATTGTATACTTTCGCATACACATGTGTATACACATGTAAAGTATACACATCTATACTTTATTTCTTATGCATGCTAAAGGAGTCATCATTGTTTTCATGTACTTCCTTGGCCACAGGATTAGTTAGGGGACTTTGTATAGGAACATGTTGTTCAACAACAACAACTTTATGTGCTATAATATCACTAACAAAATCACATGTTTATATTTAGTTTTAATATGATACTTAGGGTCTTTTACTTAGAGCAATGGCTATAGTGTTTTAACAATACATAAACACTAGATTTGAATTCTCACTTTCAAATCATAGATATTTTTTCAAACATCATCAGTCATGTTTCTACTTGTACTACCATAGTACATACTTAAAATGCGCATGATCATTATGTGCCCTAAAAGTATCACAAGAACTTTTGTGGAGCCACCCTTGCCTCTCACAATGGTTAGACTAGTACCAACTTATAAGTCCTATCACAACAGCTATTTGGTCTTGTACACATCATTGTGTCCATTTGACTACCAACAACATTTGCATGGAAACCCTTTTCTATTCTTTATGTTGATTCAGTTTATCGATAAATATCAAGACTCAAATTCTCATTCCTAAAGTCACTAGGGTATCTAGGGGTTTGCATTCTCATACATAATTGCTCAAGAAGCTCCATAATTCAATTCTCTTGTGAAAGAGAGGATTCTTCTTAAGCTATCTCATTGGACCTTAAATCCAAGAATATAAATTGCTTTACCCATGTACTTCTTTTAAAACTTTATTAGTACCATTCTTTAATAGGTACTATCGAATTCAAACTATTTTTTGCCAATATTATACGATCCTCTTAAAAGGATAATATCACAAATAACTTGACAATGGTTTTATTCAACCATTTGAAAAGCACATTAGGTTATCACTCTTACGAAGCAATATACATCACTATCTGAAAGATTATTTCAATCCATAAATGGACCTCTACAAAAACATGATGTTATCCTTATGTGAAACCTCAAATTCCACTTTTGATGAAATATAATTGTCATTGTAAATAGATTTTGTCATCTAGATCACTACTAAAGGTTTTGGTTTTACATCATCTTGATGTATATCTAGATTCAAACAATTAACTATTACCACAACAAGTCTGATTCGAGCTCACAATAGGTAAAATAAATGCCTTCTTATCATGCTTACCCTTTTACAACCAAATTAGTCTTATATTTGCTAATTGATCTATCCAGTTTTCTCTTAATCTTGAGAACCCACTTGTTTTCGATTGACCTCTCGACCTTATGTAACACCCCAACTTTCAATTAAGGGTTAGTGATAATTATTGAGAATAATTATCTAATTAAAGTGGAGTAATTATGTGTTGTATGGCAATATTAATTAATATGTCATGATTAGTAGAAATTGAAAGAGTGAAATTGTTGGGAATTGGTTAGTGGTTAATAGAGAAATTAATTACTAGCTAAGAGAAAATGAGATGGGTGATTAAAATGATCAATGGCTAGGATTGATTTGTGTAGTGGATCAAGGGTTGAGATTCATTGTACATGGGTGGAATCCGGTGTATTAAGCTTGTGTGAGCTTATTGTGGGAATGAATGAGATGTGGACAAGTGGCATGTGGTGAGCCTTAGGATGAGACAAGAGAGGCATTGTACCATCATCTCCACTTCCTTTCTTCTCTCTCTCATTTTCTCTCTCTTCTCTTTCTTCTCCATTTCCGGCGACCTTGAGGCAAGAAGAGGAAGAAGAAAAACTTGAATCTTGGTGAGTTGTGATCCTCTTTTGCTCAAAACCTCTTCCCTAATGTTGTGTGTCTCATAGAGAGCTACTTGTGATGGTTGTAGAACCTTGAAGAGTGTTGATTTGTGATTTGACCGAAATTGGAAGTTGGAGAATCAAGGTTCTGAATTGGGCAAAGAAAAGAGGTAGGCATTTAGTGCATTGTGGTATATTATGTGTGATTTTTGGCTAAGTTTGGTAAAATCTGGAAAAAATTGCCCTAATTATGCCAAATGTTGAAAATGTGGATTTTAAGGTGTTTGATTGTGGAAATGGTTTAATGATAAGTTATTTGATTGTTGGATATAATTTGGAATAATGGAAATGTGTTAAGGGAAATTTGGATA
Source organism: Inga leiocalycina (assembly GCA_963242795.1). Taxonomy (NCBI): domain Eukaryota; kingdom Viridiplantae; phylum Streptophyta; class Magnoliopsida; order Fabales; family Fabaceae; genus Inga; species Inga leiocalycina. The sequence goes on from OY725320.1 coordinate 65,560,071, forward strand.
TGGTGTATCATAGAGACCTTAGTGTTTGATTGTGGTCAAAATAGTTTTGGAGTTTTTTTGGTGTTGCCAAGGTGTTCCCTAATTAGTGCTTAGAGTGTATGAGCATTGGGAAGAGTTTGGGAACCTTTGGGTGAGGATTTGACCATATGGTGTTTTCTGGTTTTTGCTGCGTTTCTGGGTCTCTGATGAACATCACTCGAGCACGGGATGATCATGCTCGAGTGATGGGAGAATTTTTCCCTGTTCTGCTTCAAGTGCGCCTGGGATTTATGAGCAATGCTCGAGCACATCGCTTTGTACTCGAGTGAGCGAAGAACATGCTCGAGTGAGCATGGTCTGCTCGAGTGATAGTGGGAGTTTAGGGTTCAGAGTGGAGGGTTGCTTCGGGTCTTCACTCACTGGCTGATTGCGAAAGTGTGCTCTGACACTCGCGAGCATAGCCTTCTCACCCGAGCACTGGGGATCATGCTCGAGTGAGATTGTGCTTCAGGTGGGGAGTTGTGCTTTCAGGTTCTCACTCGCGAGTAAGGTGCTCGAGAGTGCCTTCTCACTCGCGGGTGTGAGGTGTGTGCTCGAGTGCATATGGCTGTGCTCGAGTGATCCTGGTCTTAGAGAGCGTTGTGTGTTCTCGGGTCCTCACTTCCTGGACTTCACTCGCAGGTGCTCGAGTGAGGCATTTGGCCTTGTGCTCGAGTGAAGTTCAGCGTGCTCGAGTGATCCTCTTCAGTGAAAGTTCTTGTGCTCTCGGGCATGTGCTTTTTGTCTTCACTTCCTTCAGCTTGAGTGTTGTCCGTACCAATGCTCGAGTAAGAACATTTATGCTCGAGTGATGTCCGTACAATGCTCGAGTGAGAGCATTTGTGCTCGAGTGAGGCAGTCAAAAAAATCAGTGTTTTGCCTTCGAAAAAGGGGATCTTTGGGGATAGTTTTCCAACCCTTTAGAGCTATCGATACAGGTGTTTGAGGGTACTTAAAGAGCAATAATGATAACCAACTTGAGTGTCTAAAAGTTAAGGAATTGGAAAAAGGGATTAATCCTATGTCCTTGATTTTGGTTATAGGATTTGATGATTTCCATGATCGTGAGCAGCCGGAGCTGGAGCTTACGTGGAAAGAGTGTAGGGAACTTACCTCTCCTGCATGTATTTGATAATTGTGTTAGTGTATTGATGCATGTTATTGCTTTGCTTGATTATGTGAAACATATATGAGTGATTGAAGCTCTGTTTCAACTTCTACTATGGCCATGAGTATATTGTGTGAGCATTGAGCATGCGAATATGTCATTGTGTGAACATGAATTATGTATTGCAAGCATGTCATGCATTGAACACTTATCTGCATGCATATTGGTATTGTTTTCCTACTGAGATTCCCCAGAATCTCACCCTCCCCTATCAACATTTTAGACAGGGAAGGAAGATTGAGGATAAAGCAAGCATCCAAGGACGAAGAGGACTCATTTCTGAGTGAGAGCTGAGTAGTTGGTTATCAATGCGTAATTGGGAATATGTATTTGTAGATTCGGATTAGCATTTGTCTATGTATTCGAGTAAGTTGTGTAATCCCTATTAGTGGAGTTGTATGGGCTAAGGTGCCCTATGATTATTGAGCGAAGATATGATTCCAGGATTACCGGGAATTTATATTCGTACTCTGATAATTGTTTAAATGTAATTTATCTTTGCATAGTAATTATATTTGGAGTGTGAATGTGAGACCGTGTTTTAAATGATTTCGAAATGTATCTGTGAAAACCCCGTCTAGTTGATGGGTTGCTAAATGTTGTTTTGAATTATTGGTCTTTATTTCACTTTAATCGCGTAATCCGGATATTAATTACGGCGGGGGTTACACCTTATGGTAGATTAGCTCATTTCAAAACTTGATTATTTCTAAATGAATCAATTATCAATTCCATTGCTTTCTTTCATTTTGCCTTAGCATGACTTAATAAAGCATCTTGTACAAAACAGAACTAATCATCTTCTAGAGTAACCATAAACGCTTTTCTCAATTACGTCTTCTTATAGGAGCTAAATGTTTCTCTTATTTAGGTCTCTTTATTGACCCTTTTAAGATCCCGATCACAAAGACGATTGAGAATTGTTGGCTGGTTTTGTACTGCCTTGTATCTATGTCTCATAAAGAGATACAATGTGATTAATTTCACCCTTATTTGGAAACTAATCCATAACAAATGTGGTACCTTTAATTCTTTTTAGTCACAATTCCAACTTAGTTTTGACTCTTGAAAAAGTGAAGACATAACCCTATTGAGCTCCTACTTACTGTAATATCTCGATTTGTGATTAGGGCTAATGACTCTGATAATTATTGTAATTATCTTGATTAAGCACTATTATGATCTATGTAATATGAATTTTGAGAATAAATACATGTGGTATTTAAGATCAAGGGTTGTGATTCCTTGAGTATGGGTCGGTATCCTATGCGTTGCGGTTATATGAGCTTAAAGTGGAAGTGGATAGGATAATGACATGTGGCATGGTGTGAGCCATTGGATATGGCACTAAGAGACAAAACCTCACTTTTTCTCACTTTCTCTCTCCTATTCGGCTAGCATGGGCAAGGATGAGGAGGAAGTGTGTACACCATCATCATTCTACCATCTCTCATTTTCTCTCTCTTTCTCCTCCATTTCCGGCGACATTGACCCAAGAAGAGGAAGAAGAAAAGCTTGAATTTTGGTAAGTTGTGATCCTCCCTTGCTCCAATCCTCTTCTCTAATATTGTTTATCTCAATGAGAGCTACATTGTGATGATTGTAGAGCCTTGAATGGTGTTGATTGGGATTTTGGTCGAAATTGAAAGTTGAGGAATCAAGGTTCTGAATTGAGTAAAGAAAAGAGGTAGGCATTTAGAGCATTTTAGTATGTTGTTGGTGATTTTTGGCTAAGTTGGTCAACTCTGGAATTTTTGCCCTAAATATGCCTATTTTTGGAAATGTGAAGTTTGTTATGTTTGATGATTGAAAATGATTTAGTCTGGAGATATATGATCATTGATGTAATCTGGAATGTTGGAATTAAGTGTAATGAAATTTGGATAATGTGTATCATTGAGACCTTAATGAATAATTATGGTCAAATTGGTTTTTGGGGTGTTTATGAAGTTGTCATTATGTTCCCTAGTTAGTGCTTAGTGTGTGTGAGCATTTGGGAAGAGTTTGGGAACCTTTGGGAGTGAAATTGACCATCTGGTGTTTCTGGTTTTTGGCTGCGTTTGGGGTCTCTGATACACATCACTCGAGCACAGGATGATCATGCTCGAGTGATGGGAGAGTTTTTCCCTGTTCTGCTTCGAGTGCGCTTGGGATTTATGGGCAATGCTCGAGCACATCGCTTTGTGCTCGAGTGAGCGAAGAACATGCTCGAGTGAGCATGGTCTGCTCGAGTGATAGTGGGAGTTCAGAGTGAAGGGTTTCTTTCGGGTTCTCACTCGTGAGTAAGGTGCTCGAGTGTGCCTTCTCACTCGCGGGTGAGAGGTGTGTGCTCGCGGGTGTGAGGGTGTGCTCGAGTGATCATGGTCTTGGAGAGCGTTGTGTGCTCTCGGGTCCTCACTTCTTGGACTTCTCTCGCGGGTGCTCGAGTGAGGCATTTGGCCTTGTGCTCGAGTGAGGATTAGCGTGTTCGAGTGAGCCAGTGCTCGAGGGTTTCCTTGTGCTCTCGGGTGTTCACTCGCAGTCTCACTCTCTCTTGTGCTCGAGTGATGTCCGTACTTGTGCTCGAGTGAGAGCATCTGTGCTCGAGTGAGATGACCAAAAATCTGTGTTTTGCCTTCGAGTAAGGGGTCTTTTGGGTAGTGTCTTCCAACCCTTTAGGCATATGTTTAGGCCTCTAATAGTCACCTAAAGAGTCCTAAATGATAACCAACATAGAGCATTATTGAAATATACATATGGATAAGAAATTGATTGGTTGTCCCAAATTGATATAGGATTTGACATCTGTCGTCCTCGTGAGGCCAAGGTGCTAGAGCCAGTCAGGAAGGATACAGGTAGTGACTCTCTCTTTATACCTTGTGTGATACATTGTATGTATATTATGTCATTGTTTTGAAATGGATATCGTATGCTGCAAGTTTTGTGAAAACTGTGGAAGCACCGCTATACCAATAGTCCCTGAGTCGCTAACAACGGTTCGGGTGAAGGTCGTATGCCTTCCCGGTGGTAAAAGGGGATGAGGTTAGGGTGTGATATGTGTATATGTGGGCCGAAAGGCTAATTGTGAGCCGAAAGGCTATTTGTGAAGGCCGACAGGCCATTTGTGAAAGCCGAAAGGCTATATTTGAGCCGTGTGGCTATTTGTATGCACTGCCATGCCAATAGTCCCTGAGTCGCTAACAACGGTTCGGGTGAAGGTCGTATGCCTTCCCGGCGGTAAAAAGGGATGAGGGTGGAGTGACTTGTGTTGCTGTATGAAATGATTGGTGTGCATATTCTGTGATTGCATGTGGTATGAAATTGTTGTTACTACTGGGATTCTTTAGAATCTCACCCCTTCCATATGACTAACCTTTTCAGACAGGGCGAGTGGCTCGAAAGGAAAGCGGACAACCAGGAGTAGTTAGGCTTACTCCGAAATCTAAGTGGTAGTTGGCTATCATAGTTTTGGATATGGGATTGACATATGTAAATGAGTTGTAAATGTATATTTTGATCATGTAATCCCCACTATTGGGAACTCGTAAACCCAAGTTATATATGTAAGTAACCCGGGGTTGCCAGGATTTTGGTTTCCGCACTTTGATATATATTATGTACTCTGATTTCTCAAGTAATTATATCCGCACGTGAATGTGAGACCAGGATTAAGTATGTTTTAGAAATGATTTTGAAATACCCCATCTTGGGATGAGGGATTATGAATTGTTATTTTGTCTTATTGGTCATTTCACTTAAATTTAGTAATCCGGATGTAATTACGGTGAGGGGGTTACACTTACAAACACAATAGGAATGCACAATTGTGGGTCTGCCATCAACAATGGGAATTGCAAATATCCCTTTTGGTCTGTGGAAAATCAAATTCAATTTTGCACTTTGACTGTAAATATATTGAATTTTGGGATTAGAGGCTTGAGAATAATCCTGAACAAGTGGACTGCTAAGCCCCAGTTTAGCAAGAGTCCCAGGAATAAGGATTTGCTGCCAGTGTATTTTTCCTGCAAGGAAGTCTAGTTGTGTGACATTTTTGAATAGGAAAATGATTTTCAATACCTATGATATTTTCTAGAATAAAAGTAGACTTATCAAGCTTTAATTTGATAAGTCATATAGGTCATTTGGAGCTGTACATAAAGAGTTATGAATTTTTGAAGTTAACCTAGTGAAAATGTCCAGCTTATGTGGCAACGTCCAAAAATGGAAATTCTGGAAATTGTGAGCTTTCAGTTGGCCAGAGGCTATATTTTTACTTGAAAATAGACTTAATAAGAGTCATATAGATTTTGGAATCACACCAATCAAATCTCTATAGATAAAGATATAAATTTTCAAAGTTTAATGAAAATTCTGCCCAGTTTTCCAGCTAGTGCAAAAATAGAAATAAATGTAAGGGCAAAATGGTCATTTGACCAATAAAGCAAGCAGCCAATTTATTTTTCCCTTTAATTGCGATGAATGTTAGCTGAAGTAGGGAGCAATAAAGTTTAACCTAAGTAAACCAACCATAGTTGAGTAATTAATTACTTGCTTTTTAAGGAGTCACAAGATTGTGACAAGTGGCATATTGTGGGCCAAGCTAATTGAAGTTGGATGAAGATGAAAAACTCCCCTCCCTCTTCATAATTTCGTGCAGCCCATGGAAGAGAGAGAGAAATAACTGGAAAAAAGAAGAAGAAAGAAGGAGAGTGAATAGTGAAAATTCCTAAGTTTCAGAGCTGATTTCACCTCTGATTTGGCATTTCCAGCTTCCAGAGTCTTCTATAACGTTGTTCTACTTGACAAGAGCTTTCTTTCCATGGTTTTGGATTCTTGATCAGAGGTATTTGGAGCCTTCTACCTAGGGTAAGTGTTGCCAAAATCAAGAATCGGTTGTGGAATCTAGTGGAGGTATGTATAAGTTTCGATTTGAACCAAGTATTATGTTGTTTGGTGGAGTTTTATGGATTTTGTGATGATGCCCTATGATTTTGTCCAAGATATGATTTTAGGGCTATATGTTGTTTTAAGCATGAAAACGATGATTTATAGGGATTAGGTACGATATTAGACATGTTTGATAGTGGAATTGCAAAACTGTTGATTGCTGGATTGAAGTTTCTGGGAGGTAGTCTGTTTGTGGTAAAATTCTTATTAGCCAAACCTAGTCTAAATGTTATGAAAATTTTTAGGATTAAAATTAAACATCCAGGGCTTTAATTTGATAGGTATTATAAGCAATTTGGACCAATAGATTGAAAGTTATGGATTTTTGAAGTTGTGCCTTGTTTCTGGATCTGGAATAGTATGAGAATTTATTGAATTCTGTAATTTTGTGGTTGTAGATGGCGGTGGTTCATATTTGTCTTGTATAAAGGACTTAAAGAGCTTTCCATAGAACTTTGAACCACTCCATTTCAATTTTTATAGATTTAGTTATGATTTTTTGAAGTTGAGCCAAGAATAGGGGATTTCTTAGCTACGGCCAAAAGAATTGCTTAGCCATGGCCTAAAAGTTTCTAACCTCTCTTAGCCGCAACCAAGGATTTTTGGCCGGGGCCAAGACCCTGTTTCAACTTTTTCATGTTTTTGATTGGTTTAACTTTCCTAACCCTATAGGCGCTTGTTTGAACTTCTAATGGCTACCTAAGTGACTCAAAAGATAACCAATATGATGTGTTAAGCCCCCCTAACTTCTTGGACACTAATATACACTTCCAATGACTCTCTATCATGCCTCTAATGATGTGATTGGATATTTAGGGCTATGAGAGGTCAAGGAAAAAGGAATAGAAGAATTTCCAAGAAGTATTTTCAATGGTTGGAAAAGGAAAGGTACAAGGAGGGAACTCAAAGACAAGAGGTAGGGAACTTGCATAACTTGATATGTGTGCTTATGTATTGATGTGTTAATTGCTTTAATGAATTGTATGAATCATATGTGAATGAGCAATGTAATCCCCTACCTTAAAAATAGTAATTATGATTCAAAGATGTGTAATTAAAAGGATTAGAGACCAGCGGATAATAAAATTTCATTTTCGTTCCCCTCCTTGAGATGGGGTTTTCATAAATTTGTTTCACAATTTAGATCACCTAGTCTCATAATCATATCCCAAATATAATTCTCCTGTGCAGTTAAGTTACATTCATACATATCAGAGTGTACAGCAAAAATCTCAGCAACCCTTAGGTTTCATATATGAACTAAGGGTTTATACAATTCCCATTTAGGGGATTACATAACCAAATTCCAAAATAATATCACATGTACATATAGTAATACCAAATCAAAATTGATAACCAATAACCAAATTCAAATATCACTAACGAATCCTAGCCGCTTCTGGTTGTCTCATTTCCCTTGGAGCCACTTGCCCTGTCTGAAGGTTAGTTAAATGGAAGGAATGAGATTCAAGAGAATCCAAGTAGTAACAAATCACTCATACAATATATAAGCACAAATCATGTAGGAAAATCACAAATAGTAGCATCAGCATCAGCAAAAATGACAGTACTCACGGCTGTAAACACAACACGACAACTCATGCTGTAATCATGTAACGACAACTTGCACTTTAAAATGAAAGCTTGCAGTATATAACGACTGCTATCACCAACTGTAAGAGCAGCAGCATCACAAATCATCACATAACATGATCAACATATATACAATGCATTTACACATAGCATAAGAGAAGAGTCACTACTTGTTTCTTTTCGAGCGTGCTCTAGCACGATTCATTCACTATCAGGGCAAATATCGAACCCTATAACCAAAATCAAGAATAGCGGATTAATTCTCTACTTCAATTTCTTACTTTCATAACACTCAGAATTGGTTATCATTTGAACTCTTTAGGTAACTACTAGAAGTCTAGACTCATGCCTAAAGGGTTGGGAAAAGCTTGCTCAAAGACTATCTTTGAAAGTTCAAAATGCCAATTTTGAAAGGTTGGCTGTGGCCAGCCCCCTTAGGCCACGGCCAATAGATGGTCAGAAAGATTTAGGTTGTGGCCAGAATCAGGTCAGAAACTTTTGGGTCACGGCCAGCCTCCGTAGGCTGCAACCAAAAGTAGGTCAGAAAGCTTTGGGCCACGACTAGCAGATGGTCAAAAGGTTTTGGGTCGTGACTAGCACTTTGGGCCGTGGCCAACCAATGACCTAACTCCTGGCTGATTTTCAAATGTCCATATCTTTGTTCATAAAACTCAGAATGACACAAATTTTATATGCATGGGAAGCTTGCAATGTGAACTTCAAATCTGGATAGTTTCATAACATTTAGAAACCATTTTCTATATCAAAATATCATGCAAAGTTAGGTCCCTGCACTATATTTTAGACATAGCAAAATTTCAAATTTTCCAGATTTCACACATTGACTTCCAATGGTTCCCAAACACCAGTCAAATACCATTTCCACACAAATTTCACAAGGAATCTATTGGAGCTGTAACCCCCTGTCGTAATTAATATCCGGATTACGCGATTAAGGTGAAATAGAGACCAATAAGACAAAACAACATTTATAAACCCATCAGCCAGACGGGGTTTTCACAAATGCATTTCGAAATCATTCATAACCTGGTCTCATATTCACACTCCGAATATAATTACTATGCGAAGATAAATTACATTTATACAATTATCAGAGTACGCAATAGAAATTTCCGGCAATCCCGGAATCATATCTTCGCTCAATAATCATAGGGCACATTAGCCCATACAATTCAACCAATAGGGATTACACAACCTACTCGAATACATACTCCAGTATTGATCCATATAAACAAATACATAATCCCAATTACGCATTGATAACCAACTACTAAGCTCTCACCCAGAAACGAGTCCTCTTCGTCCTTGGATGCTTGCTTCATCCTCAATCTTCCTTCCCTGTCTAAAATGTTGATAGGGGAGGGTGAGATTCTGGGGAATCTCAGTAGGAAACACATACCAATATGCATGCAAGATAAGTATTTAATGCATGACATGCTTGCATCACAATAACTCATGTTCACATCATAATATATCCGCATGCTCAATGTTTCAACAACATACTCATGGCCATAGCATAACTAGAAACAGAGCTACAATCATTCATACATGTCTCACATAATCACGCAAAGCAATAACATGCATCAATACACAAATACAATTATCAATACATGCAGGAGAGGTAAGTTCCCTACTTTATTCTTTCCACGTATGCTCCAGCGTCGGCTACTCACGATCCAAGCGGATATCAAATCATAATCAGGGTGAATACCCAACCCTATAACCAAATCAAGAACATATGGTCATTCTCTTTTCTAAATTCTCACTTTCATAATACTTAGATTTGGCAATCATAATTGACCCTTAAGAGGCCCCAAATGCCTCTAATCAAAGCCCCAAAAGATTGGGAAACAAAAGGTTGAAGGTCACTTTTCGAAATCACAAAGTGCTGGAACACAGGGGTGGGCTGCGGCCCACCATTCCTTGGGCCGCGGCCCAAACATGGTCAGAAGGTCTTGGGCTGCGGCCCACCACTCATGGGCCGCGGCCTAGATAAGGCCAGAAAGTCTTTGGCCGCGGTCCAGCCACTCTTGGGCCGCGGCCCAGAAATTTCCTGACTCTGGGTGAACTTCCAAAATTCATAACTAAATCTAGAAAAATTGAAACGAAGTGATTCCAAAGCCAAATGAAAGGCATATAAGTCCTATTTCAAGGAAAAATATAGCCATTCACTGGAAATCATAACACAAATCCAGAATCACCAAAAACTCAAGACTGTCCCAAAACAGAATCCATTTTCGACCTCAAACTTTGGACAGCTATAACTCACAGTAGACAAAACGAAATGGCACAAATTATATGTCCATTTTGAAGCTTAGGATGTGAAATTTAAGACTGGAAAGTTTCAGAATTTTCCAATACCATTTGGTCATTCAAAACGCTCATAAAAAATTACTACGCAACACAGAGCTTAAACCAAACAGATTTCCAATTTTCTACCAAGGTGTTCAATAACTCCAAAATTAATAACCAAGCTTATTCCCACACAAAATCACTCAAGGAACACAATGGTAACCTCAAAATGACCAAAATCACAACCCATTTATATGCCCTGTTTTGACCAAAGCACAAAACCAACACAAAAAGTGCCAAACTTCACATTTAAGCTTCAATTCAATACCATTCATTCAAAACACTTAACAAGGCACTAATTCCATGACAACAACAATTCAAACACCACAAGACCCTAAATCACAAAATTAGGGCTAAAATTCCAGAAATTTAAGGCCTAACCAATGGCCACAAATCTTATATGAGAAGGAAGCTTTCACTTACCTCAACAACTTTCCCAAAGGCACTTCATGATTCTCCCAAGTTCATAATTTCGTGATTCCTCAATCACCACCAATGGAGAATCTACAACCATAGGATGAAAGCTCTTAGCTCAAGGAACAATATTAATGAAGAGCATTTTGGCATTTGAGGCCATTTGCTTACCTCAAATCCAGCTTTTCTTTTCTCTCTCTTGGCCAACAATGGAGGAAATGAAGAGAGAAGAGAGAGATGAGTGTGTGATGATGAAGATGAGGAAGAGTGCAGAAAAATCTGCCCCCAAAAACGCATAGGAGAGAGAGGAGAGAGAAAAAAGTGATTTTTGTCTCTTATGCCTCATCCTATGGTCCACCATAATGCCACTTGGCAACATCTCATCCCTTAATCTCTAATACCACACACATATACACCAATTAATCTCTCTAATCCATCCATTAGCCATTTGATCACACTTCTCATTTTTCTCTTAGTTAGTAATTAATTTCCATTAATTACCAACTTATGCCAATAATTCCATTCTTTCAATTTCCCAACTCTTATGGCATATTAATTAATATAGCCATCAAACCCATAATTATTCCACTTTAATTCGATAATTATCCTCAATAATTACCATTTGCCCTTAATCGAAAATCGGGGTGTTACAGGAGCCATCAAAACCACTAAATTCAACTCCCCTTGACATGGTACACAATAGCCACAACATGTCACACAATCACACAATTCAAAACTCAACATTACAATCCTTTCCATTGCAAAATTTCAAATCAATTTCAATGGCACAAAGACACAACTTAACACCAATTCCACCACAATACACTAACCAATTCATAAATTTCAAAATTACTCTAAAATCTAGGCAAAAATCATAAATCTCAAAACTTAATCAATGACTACACTAGTTAGGTCAAAATGTGTCAAATTCTTACCTCTTCTTCTTCCCAAAGTGAATCCTGTGCTTCTTCAACATCCAACTTTTCACAAGTTCTCAAACACCACTTTTCAAAAATCTAAAACCATAGCCATGAAGCCCCCAACACTATGAACAACATTAAAGAAGGTGAGTGGAGAATTTAGGGAAAAATTCTCACCTAAAACTTGAGCTATTCCTTTCTCTTTCTTCTTACTCTTGGATGCCAATAGAGGATGGAGAGAGAGATGAGAGGATGATGATAAGGTCAGAATTTTTGAGTTCCCATGCCCCTCTTGGCCGACCTAAAGAGAGAGATGAGAGAGGGAAAATTTTTGAAACTTTGACTTTGATCTATGGCTCAAATAATGCCACTTGTCATGATCTTGTTTCACCTTTCATGGACATATATGAACACATATGCACTTGATTCCACCTTCTTGCTTACTTAATCCTAGCCATTGATTTCCAATTTACCAATGAGTTTCCTCTTCGGTAACTGACCAATCGGTTGGTAACTTTCCTTTCTCCCATTTTGCCCCTGATTATGGCAATTCCACTCAAATCACCACTAAAAACATTTTATCTTTATTTCACTCAATCATGCGCCCTTCCTACTATTAGGGTTCATTTTAAGCTTTGTCACACAATTATGCTCAAATGTAGGGTTTAGGCACTGATTGTAACACATTCAAATCGAAATTCACGTCATATTCTTCAAAAGTGTTTATTCAACATTAATTACATCACTTTTGAAGTCATTAGCCCTTAATCCCATTTTTGGGTCATTACAAGTAAAGCTCTGTTTTATTTATACTATGACCATTAGGGTAATGTGTTAAACATTGAGCATGCATATATGTCATTATGTTGGCATGAATTTATGTAAGCAAGCATGTCATGCACAAAGCATTTCTTGTATTCATTTATTAGAACTATTCTCTACTGGGATTCTTTTGAATCTTACTCCCCCTACCCAACCATATAGGTATGATGAGTATAGGAGAAGAATGCATGAAGACATGTAATAGAGAATTCTAAAGGAGAATCAAAGGTTTAAGTGCAAGGCACTGTTTATGTACTTTGATTAGATTTATTATTCTTGAACATGAATGTATTTAAGAATGAGCAGTGAATCACTCTGATTGAATGAAATAAACATGAAAATCGATGAGTAACAATGAAGTTGCAAACTGCTATAAGACGTTTACACAAGATTTTGAAATAACCTGAAAACCCACTCAACTATAGGTTCAAATCCTGCCTTGGGATTGGAAAGTTAAAATGATTTTACAAAAGTGGTTTGGACTTATTGTGTACAAGCTCATCCAATCGATTAAGAGAATAAGGTGTTACATTGACTACAATTCATAAAGTATAAAAGTGACAAACTTAAAGGGCACATGGTTAAGTTCAAGACTACAAACACTTCATGAAACTAAGTATGTGTACTAATATACTAAACGTAGACTTCATAATACTCTCCTACTCATATTCAATGGGTTAGCTTGAACTACCATGTAACTGACCATGTCTTATAGCGTTTCATTACACTTTTCAATAACTCCATATAGAGGTGGAGTGCATTCTCTCATCATAGAGCTCGTTTGATCCATCAAATAAATGTTCATGACCTCAATTAGTTTACAAGATCTCAAACATTCCTATTTAACTAATTCAATTGATTTCGCAACTTATTTATTCACTATGTAAAGTACTTAAGCTTTAGATTGAAGCAAAATCAAACAAACGTGATAATATCTTGAATAATCCTTAACAAATGATACAAAATGTTAAACTCCATGTCTTACCCTCTACACATTACCACATTTATCATAATGGAATAATCACAATGGAAATACAGTTGTTGTCCCTTTACTGTAAATCTTTTCATGTTGTTTTATGTGCTAGACTCACACAAGGACACCTCTATATTGGGAATTAAACTTATCAATCCTCATTATTTTAGTTTTTGGTAGTAATTCCATGTCCTTGTCTAGTGTAACATGTAATCAAGTCAATACTTGAGTTACAAGGAGTGGCAAAGCAATTAAGCATAGAGAGTCACCAACAATGCTCAACTAAAAAAATTTCATGAAACGAAAAATGAATAATAACTATATAATTTTGTCACAAAATCATGCAATTTTAAACCATTCAAACCCATAATTTAGATGTCATGAGATAAAAATGTACTCTTATTTAAACCAATGCATGAAGCACATCATAAAGAATTAGGGTTGTGCCACCACATAAATTGAAATTACAGGCACTATTGCCTTTCACCTTAATGCTCATGTTGCCGCCAATACTAAGCCTATTGCTTTGATTAACAATAGAGAACATTCTATAAATAATTCCAATCCATATCATCATCATTTATGGAGCCTATGTCCTCTTTTTGCTTACTTTGCTTGTAACAATCCTTTACAAAATGGTTGTTTCTCTAGTCGGAAAAGTATTTCACCTTGCTTAAGTTGGCCTTCTGCTTGAAGATTTTCTTACCCTTTTTTGAACTTAAGGTCATCCTTCTTTCACTTTTTTGGAATCTCTTGCCCTTTTTGGCTCTGAGTGTGAAGGATTGTTTCCTTTAAGAGGCAAGCTTGTCCAAAGGATTTGCAGCCTCTAGAGTCTAGATATTTATTTTCACACTCCAAGAACTTCAATACATTATTGAAAGTAACAATGATTTTACTATGGGTAATGCTAACTTTCATGAGCTCCTACTTGAAAAGGAGCGTCTTGATGAACAAGCTACACTTATTGTTCATTAGACAACATGTGTTTAGCTTCTTTCAATTTCCTTGTTATATTGGTTATCTCACGTTGGTGTTACTTAATAAGAGGTGTTAAAAGTACATCAAAAGTTTATCTTTTAATGTAATTCATGTGGCCATGTTTTTTTGATTTCCTTCATATTTGCACATGCAATCATCAAAAATAGCATATGCAGGGTAATTTATGCTCTAAAGTTTCCCTCGTCTGGTCATGTAGGTCTCATAATCTCTTATTTGCCAAGTAAACTTCTTAGCTTCAGGCAATATCATGACTCCGATCAATGGTTTGGCAACATCTCATATTTTTATTTAAAAGAGACCTTTCAATGCTAGATATCAAAATTGTCCCCTTTAAGTTTATTAATTATATTTTTGTTCTTGGCTTAATCATTAAATCATCTCACATATAGGGTTATTCACAATTATATTGAATCAAGAACATATGTTCATTATATAGCACATTGAAATATATAATGCTATGTACTTGTATTATTCTTGACTAGAAGAAAAAACAGCATTATTAGGTCCATGATCAAGAGAATATGTTTGTACCTCCCATCACATAGATTTGAAAAATGCCACTATATCCAATGATGTGAAATCCGAACCATATCAGATAGTCAGACTGGATCGGCATCCTCCAAAAACATTTTTAGGTTGGTTTGCAGCTTTAAACCGCCTTAAAAGTTGAGCCGCGATAAGCCGTTCAGAACTGGCTTTTAAGCCAAAAGCCATATTTAAGCCAGGAACAGGAGTGGTTTGATGGTAGCTAGATGGTCAGAAAAGAAGAAGAAAGTAAAGGCTTCACAGTAGCCAGACAATTAGAAAAGAAGAAGAAAGTAAAGAGAAAGAAAAGGAAAAAATAGAGGGGAAGAAAAGGGGAAAAAGAAGAGAAAACGTTGACATTAACACACCTCTATGGTTGCCTTCCTTACTATTAGCATCAAATGTAAGCCATTCTTTTTTATAATAAAGAGAAACAAGAAGTAGCGCACCGAAGAAGTAGTGCCACCAGAGACAAAGGAGAAGGAAGAAATAAGTTGAAGATAATGGGAAGAAAGAGAAAATAAGCATAAAGTTTTTAACAAGTGTTTGATAGTCTGATAGGGGAGGTTGCATGTTATTTGTGCTTGCAGTCAGCCTTTTCAAAACCATAGGAAAACATGCTTTGAAATTTGAAGATGTGAAGAGAGTTATTTTTTTGAAATTCGAATACGTGAGAGGAGATATTTTTGGCGTTATTTGCACATCTTTTTTTCTTTATATTTTTACTTGTTATAAATATTTGAAATTTATTTACATACTATTTAATTCATTTTTAATTTTTATAAAAAATAAACATATGTATTACTACCAACAATTTGAAGTGAAATATATTATTATCATACAAGTTTGTTAGTTTACTATGAAATTGAACTATTTAAAATTATTTAATAACTCAATATTATATATATAACAATATAATATATAATATATTATTATTTAACTATTACCCGGTTTGACCGAGTTGTGTTAGGCCTCTACAGCCAATGTAAAACCCTGTCGAATCTTTTATGAACATGGATCAACAAAGAAAAGCCATTCAAGACATGTATGAGGGGGTTACAACCAATGTTAGAACACATGGAGGTGTCACAAAGGACTTTCCTATAAGGATTGGTCTATATTAGGGATCAACTTTGAGCCCTTATTTGTTTAACCTATAGTGGTAAATGTTCTAACTGGGTCTATAAAAGAGGATATCCCTAAATGCATGCTTTTTGTAGATGATATAGTTCTGTTGGTTGAATCCAAGGAGAAAATTAATTCTAACTTGAGATATGGAGACAAACTCTGGAATTGAAGGGCTTTCGTTGGAGTAGGAGCAAAACTAAATAAATGCATTACAATTATGATAAGAGACAAAGTAAAAGTGAAGTGAAAGTTAAATTGGGGAACAAGTCATTTCACAAGTAACAAAATTTAGACATTTGAGATCAATTATACAACAAGACGGTGAAATTGATGGAGATGTTAATTATAGAATTTAAGCTGGATGGTATAAATAGAGAAAAGCTATTGGAGTTATTTGTGATCAGAAAGTACCTAATAATGTAAAGGGAAGTTTTATCGCACTGCTATAAGACCAGCAATGCTATATGATAGTGAGTGTTGGGCTTTGAAAGGATAAATGAACATAAAATAGGGGTAGTCCAGATGAAGATGTTGAGATGGATGTGTAGTCATACAAGAAAAAACAAGATTCGTAATACTCATATATGCAAGCAAGTTTAAGTGACCTCTATTGAAAGAAAAATGGTAGAAAGTCATTTGAGATGATTTAGACATGTTTAACAAAGGCCATTGAGTGTTCTGGTGAGGAAGGTTGATGAAGCAATATAGAGTCCTATAAAATAAGGTCGAGAAGGCCGAAGTGAATGCTTAATGAGGCCATTGAGAGAGATCTCTTAGTCAATAATATATTTAAAGATAAGGCTTTTGATAGAGCACAATGACATTGTGTGATCCATGTAGCTGACCCCACCTAGTAGGATAAAGGCTTTGTTGTTGTTATTAACTGCTGATCTGACCTATTCAACCGAAAGAACCATGGCTCGTTACCCTTTTCGGCTCCACATTCAGTCCAGCTTTTAAAACATTGATATCATTAATCAAGAATTTAGTACAAGTACTTCATATAATATGCTGAATTATGACTTTCAGAAGACTCATTTTCTAAAAGCTCCCACCTAGGTAGAGCATATAACGCTAATTCCTACTTAGATAGAGCATAGTAAACTAACTTCTACTTAGATGAAGCATATAATTCTCTCAAAAGACTCATTTTTCAAGAGCTCCCACTTAAAAGGAGTATTCTACATTTACTTCTTTATGTCTCTTATTACATTATTATGTTCATAATGTCTTATTATCTGGGAATATAGGATGACTCAACAGTTTTCTTTGATTTTATATTCATCTCAATTCTTCTTATGTAATTCTCAACCAGACAAATGATCAAAGGGGAGAAGTTTCTTTACTTCTCAAACCCAATTTGATAGGTTCTCAACATCTATTATTTTTTAAGACTGCAAGAATTTTATGTCCCATGTTGTTTCAATCATTTCCCAAAGTTTCTATATCACATTAAGGAGATATTTCAAATGTCTTGTGCAACTTTATTTTTTACAAAAACATTACATATTTTCTCTTAAGTCTTTTATGGTTTCTAATGTTTGTGGTTAGACTAGGGTTGGGTTCTTTCTTCTTTCATAGAGTGAGCTCTTTCTTTTGAGGTGTATCATTCTCTTGAATCCCACCTTTTTTCGGTCCAGCCCATGTTTTTTTGGTCCCGAGTTGTTCCACAACCCAAACCTGCTTAAGTCTGCATCCACCACACAGGAAGTAATACACCTCCCCAAGGGATCAAACACACTACCTGACGATAAGTAGTGCGTCATGACCTACTTGGTAACCACTTGCACCATTGGCATAATGGTTACCAAGGAGCTCTTAGGCTTTAGACTTATCCTCAGGTCCAGAGTTCAAGTCTTTGGGGAGGCAAAATCCTTCCTGTATAGTTGGATAATCCCCAAGAACCTGTGTGGTGCAGAGGAGGGAGCAGTACTTGCCGGGGGTCTGTGTAGCCAAGCTCTATGCAATTGGCCGGCTTCCTGTATGGGGTCGTTACATAAAAAGGTGCCTTTTTATTTAATGGCCCTACACAAGCAACTAGCCGAGTGCATACAGCTTGGCCACACAAGTGGTACTGTCCCCTCTTCCATACCATATAAGTGCTTGGAGATTTATCCAACCATACAGGAAGGATTTTGCCTCCCCAAGGACTCGAACTTTGGACTTGAAGAAAAGTCCAAAGCCTAAGAGCTCCTTAGTAACCATTACACTAATTTTTATGTAACGACCCCCTACAGGCAGCCATCCGGGCCCACACAAGGGGCCCGGCATTTGCAAATGCCTTCAATGGTGCTTGATGAATCTAGAGCCGTTGAAGGCCTTGCCTTTTTTATGCAGCTTCACATGCACTTGATGCTTAAGCGCCTTTGAAGGACTTAGCTTCTTTTTTATTCTTTCTTTAATTATTGAAAGCTATGGGCAAGCGCCATAGCTTTTCTTCCCCACTTTATTTTAAAAAATTTGTCCAATCCGCCATATATTTTCTTCTTCGTATTGTCACTTATACATACAGATCTAGATGCGAAAGTTATCGCTCTGTTGCTTAAGTCTCTCATGTTCAAAGCAATACACAATCCAATCCAATTGAAAAGCTTGCACTAAAGCTTGTAGTAGTGGACGTTATCACTCTATTGCCTAAGTCTCTCATGTTCGAAGAAATACGCAGTCCAATCCGATTGAAAAGCTTACACCAAAGCTTATGGTACTAGAGAAAGTGACTATGGTACCTTCTTCTCTAAGTACATACTGAATTCCTAAATCTCATAAGCTTTTTCTTCTTATTGTCTCCTCCTACAGAAACTCCCTTGTGAGTATTTTTTTCTTTTTATAATATAGAAGTTTTCATCTATTAGCACTATAGTTTCCTTTTTTGTATTTTAAGTTTAAAATCTGTCTTGAAATTTAGCTTGTAGTTTTATGTATATTTATAATTCTTTTCCAAGTATTTGCTTGAAGTTACAATGCAACTCTCTCTTGTTAAACTTCCTATACATTATAAGTTTTTAATTTTTGTGCTTACAAATATAATTTTATTAGTTGTTACTAGTTTAATTTGCTCAATGTAGTTCTCTTTTTGGAATTATTTCATTCTGATTTGGTTTGATTCTAGTCTGCTTTTGTTTATTTTGCTGTGAATTTGTATTGTAAAATACAGAGTTCACTAGGAGAAGAAAAAATTACATAAGATTATTTTTTTTTGAAAAAAAAAATAATCTTATGTAATTAGATTATTGTTTTTTGAAAAAAAAAATACTTCCTATGACACTTCTTTAGAGAAGTACTTCCTATAGAACTTCTTTAGAGAAGTACTTCCATAGGAAGTGTACACTTCCTATGACACTTTCTTGAGAAAGCGCCATAGGAAGCTTTTTTTTTTAAAAAAAAAGCTATAGCACTTCCATAGATTTAAGAAGCACCATAGCTTTCTTTTATGGCACTGGAAGCTATGATGCTTCCCAAATGCCGTAGTATTATTAAAATAAGCACCGCTTATTGTGTTTTTTGTAGTAGAAGTACTTTACACAGGCGATGAACAAGGAGACATACTCAACATCCATATGAAGGAGAAACTATTATACATAAATGCAACAATGAGAAGAAAGGAAAAAAAATAAGTTATTGGACTCTAGGATAGCCATGCTTTAGTACTACTGAAGGATTTCAGGCATACTTGGAATCCAACTGATTCTCTAAAGATCGGAGTACTGATATTGACTCAGGTTACGATTATGCCACTAAGTCACCATTCAGGATAAGAGAATCAAAGAGAGTAGTTTCTACAAGAGTTTTCTATCAGCTACTTGTAACCCCCTCACCGTAATTACATCCGGATTACGAAATTTAAGTGAAATAGAGACCAATAAGATGAAATAACAATTTATAATCCCACATCCAAGAGATGGGGTATTTCAAAATCAGTTTCAAAACATAGTTATTCCTGGTCTCACATTCACAGGCGGATATAATTATTTGAGAAATCAGAGTACATAATAAATATCAAAGTGCGGAAACCAAAATCTCGGCAAAACCCCGGGTTCATCTACATATATTTACATCATGGGTTTACAAGTTCCCAAAATGGGGATTACATGACCAAAATATTCATTTATATTAAATATACACTTGGCAATCCCAAATCCAAAACTAAGATAACCAACATCCGCTAAGTCTCAGAGTAGTCCTAACTACTCCTGGTTGTCCGCTTCCCTTTTGAGCCACTCACCCTATCTGAAAAGGTTAGTCATATGGAAGGGGTGAGATTCTAAAGAATCCCAGTAGTAACAACAATTTCATACCACATGCAATCACAGAATATGCACACAATTCATCTCATACAGCAACACAAGTCACTCCACCCTCATCCTCTTTTACCGCCGGGAAGGCATACGACCTTCACCCGAACCGTTGTTAGCGACTCAGGGACTATTGGTGTGGCAGTGCATACAAATAGCCACACGGCTCAAATATAGCCTTTCGGCTTTCACAAATGGCCCGTCGGCCTTCACAAATAGCCTGTCGGCTCACAATTAGCCTTTCAGCCCACATATATACATATATGACACCCTAACCTCATCCCCTTTTACCACCGGGAAGGCATACGACCTACACCCGAACCGTTATTAGTGACTCAGGGACTATTGGTATAGCGGTGCTTCCACAGTTTTCACAACACTTGCAGCATACGAAATCCATTTCAAACAATGACATAATATACATACAATGTATCACACAAGGTATAAAGAGAGAGTCACTACCTGTATCTTTCCTGACTGGCTCCGGCACCGTGGCCTCATGAGGACGACAGATGTCAAATCCTATATCAATTAGGGACAACCAATCAATCTCTTTTCCATATGCATATTTCAATAATTCTCTAAGTTGGTTATCATTTAGGACTCTTTAGGTGACTATTAGAGGCCTAAACATATGCCTAAAGGGTTGGAAGACACTACCCAAAAGACCCCTTTTTCGAAGGCAAAACACTGATTTTTGGTCATCTTACTCGAGCACATATGCTCTCACTCGAGCACAGTACGGACATCACTCGAGCACAAGAGAGAGTGAGACTGCGAGTGAGCACCCGAGAGCACAAAGAAACTTTCAGGAACTGGCTCACTCGAGCACGCTGAACCTCACTCTAGCACAAGGCCAAATGCCTCACTCGAGCACCTGTGATTGAAGTTCAGGAAGTGAGGACTAGAGAGCACACAAAGCTCTCCAAGACCCAGATCACTCGAGCACAACCACATGCACTCGAGCACACACCTCACACCCGCGAGTGAGAAGGCACACTCGAGCACCTTACTCGCGAGTGAGAACCCGAAAGCACAACTCCCACCTGAAGCACAAGCTCACTCGAGCATGACCCCCAGTGCTCGAGTGAGACGGCTATGCCCGCGAGTGTTAGAGCACACTCTTGGCAATTAGCCCGCTAGTGAAGACCAGAAAGCAACCCCTTCACTCTGGACTCCCACTATCACTCGAGCAGACCATGCTCACTCGAGCATGTTCTTCGCTCACTTGAGCACAAAGCGATGTGCTCGAGCATTGCTCATAGAAACCCAGGCAAACTCGAAGCACAAAGGGAAAAACTCACATGTCACTCGAGCACGTTCTTCCTCTGCTCGAGTGATATGTATCAGAGACCCAAAACGCAGCCAAAAACTAGAAACACCATATGGTCAATTTCACTCCCAAATGGTTCCCAAATTCCTCCCAATGCTCATTCACTCTAAGCACTAACTAGGGAACATATTGGCCACTTCCAAAAACACTCAAAAGCCACTTTGACCACAATCATTAACTAAGGTCCCTATGATACACATTATCCAAATTTCCCTTAACACATTTCCAACATTACAGATTATATCCAATAATCAAATACTCAACATTAAACCATTTCCAACATCCAACACAATGAAACTCCTAAAATCCACATTTGGAGCAAATTAGGGCAAATTTCCAGATTTGACTAAACTTAGCCAAAAATCACAAATAACATATCAAAATACTATAAATGCCTACCTCTTCTCTTTGCCCAATTCAGAACCTTGATTCTTCAACTTCCAATTTCGACCAAATAACAAATCAACACTCCTCAAGGTTCTACAACCATCACAATATAGCTCTCAATGAAACACAATATTAGAGAAGAGGATTAGAGCATTAGAGAATCACAACTCACCAAGATTCAAGCTTTCTTCTTCCTCTTTCTTCTTGGTCGCCGGAATCAATGGAAGAGAGAGAGATGAGAGATGGTAAGATGATGATGATAGTACACACTTCCTCCTCTAGCCCCACACACACCATCGAATAGGAGAGAGAGAGGAGAGGAAAAGTGGTATTTTTTCTTCTTGTGCCACATCCCATGGTCACCATCTTGCCACATGTCACAATCTCAAACATTCCTTCAATGAGCTCACAAAATCACAACACATGGGATTCCGACCCATAGTCAAAGAATCGCAACCCTTGATCTTAAATACCACATGTATTTATCCCAAGATTAACATCACATTAATCATAATAGTGCTTAATTACACTAATTACAATGATTCTCATAATCATTAGCCCTAATTACAAATCGGGATATTACACTACTCAAAATGATTCCCATAAACTGATATAACCCATGTCTCATGTAAAAGTGGTTACCGTGATTTGAATTTGAAATAAAAAAGGTAAAATTCCCCTATTAGACCCATATTTTTCTATATTTACATAATAGCCCCATTTGCATTGGGCTTGGGCCCTAATCACCAAAGGTGGAAAAGACATATTCCAAAATTAATTTATCATAACCAACAAAGAAATTTTTTAAAGTTCATCTATGAAGTTATAAAACATAATCAAATTTAAAAACCTAACAAGAGTTTAAGAGCAAGTTGATACAATATTGTAAGTTAAAAATGCAAAAACAGTAATCTCAGTGAGAAAACTCATTAATTTAAGAGCGTGTGAGTTGACACAACTTTGTAAGCTAAAAATGTAAAAATGATAAATTTAGTGAGCCAACTCATGAATTTAACAATAATACACACACACACACATAAAAGAGGAGAGATTTGAACACTCAATCACTTCAATACGTGATAATCGAAAGTCCATACCATTCAGGACAATAACCTAAATTAATTGACTTGTGAAGTCCTACATCGTTTGGAGAGAAGAACGAAAAACACCTTATAAAAGGGTTGTATATATACATCATCTCTCGACATGTTTTAAAATATAAGGAGTAATAGGGTTCAAAGAGGACTATCAAGAGCGTGGCGCTGAAATATTAATTACATAATTTATAATTATAATATCGATATTATCAACAGATCACAATCAGTCAATCACTTTCTAGTTTTATAACAACATAGATAGAGTAGGCAGTCATCATCTCATAAGTCATTATACACACACATCAACTTAATTAGTGGAATTCCTGCATATCTTAATATTTTCTAATTATCAATAAATTTCAAGACAAACGTTATAAGAAAAAACATTTCAAGACAAATGAAAACTCAAAATTTCCAATACTTCTGAAAAAATATGGCCATGTTAAATAAGTGTATATCTGTTGTTAAATATTCTACACAAATTTATTCACTTAAATCTTCTTAAAGCCATCCATATTTACTACACACAGAGATATTATGTATATTTTAATTAGTCGAGTGAACGAGTCATGATATTCATAATTATGGCTGCTAAGTTCACAAGTTTAAGCAAACTTATGACATGACGTAAAATCATATCATAGACTCAAATTGTAAACTCGTAAGAGCGTATTTTTATCAATAAATAGGTATTAATAGTGTACAATGAAATATTAAAATATAAAAAAGATAAAAATTTGATTTAAATATATTTTAAATTCAAATTATTGAAATTAAATCTATTAACAATTATAATTTATCATAGTCAACAATGAAATTTTTATAAAATTTGTATATAAAGCCACTGAACATGATTAAATCGAAAAAGTTAGCATGACTTTTAGCGTCAGTTAATACAATTTCGTGAGAAAAAATGTAAAAACAATAAACTTGGTGTGTGAACTTGCGAGTTTAGCCAAGTTTACAACTATCACGAGTTTACCAAGAACTCTACACGATCTTGTAACCTTAAAATGTAAAAACTGTAAACTCAAAGAGTTAACTCGTGAGGTTGACAACAATGTTTATAACTCAATGAATTGGTAATTTTGATTAAAAGAATGAGTTTTAACACTATATAATATAGGGTTAAGGTAAAATAATACCTATGCAGCTTTCCCATATGTGCGTCCAGCATCATATACATTACTTGGATGCAAAATGGCTCATGAACTTCTCTAAATGGGGCAAAAATTCCAACTCCATTAACTAAGGCAAACGTCTGTTAACTTTTGGTTTTATGGGGCCCATGCTAATTATTTTTAAATAAGGGTTAAGGGGAAAATTTACGCTTAAACTTTTCACAAAAGTGCACCTGGCACCATAAGTTTTTCTTATGTGCAAAAATACCTATGAACTTTTTTAAATGAGGAAAAAATATCGTCTTCGTTATCTATACTAAACATCCGTAACTTTTTATCTTTGTGGGTCCCACATGTGTCCAAGTGTCAACATTTAGAAATCTGTTTGATAAGTCACTGGTCAACTCTCACCCCCTCCCACCCTTCCTCTCTCTCTCTCTCTCTCTCTTCACTCTCTCTCACCACTGACGCCCACTCACTCCTCCTTTCTCTTTCTCTCTCTTTTTTGCTTGCAAATCTATCAAAATAATACAAATTTCAAAACAAAGAAGAGGTAAGAAACTTACAGGGCTTAGGAGAAAATGAATGATTGGGGGGCAGAACACACTATTAAAAGCACACAGAGAAAGATTGGGGGTAGAGAGAGAGTGAGAGAGGGATTGAGCTAAGAGAAACAAAGACAAGCTATGGCATATGAAAGACTTCTTTGAGGATCCTTAACCTAAAGCGAAATAAAGGTTTAGTAGTTAACCTGGTGACTCAACATACAGATTTCTAAAGGTACTTGGACACACGTGGTGTAACACCCCGAATTCTGAGACTTGAGGCTAGAGAATAAGCCTGAGATTAGTGGACTGCTAAGCCCTGGTTTAGCAGGATCCTAAATTGTGATTAAGGGTTAATGACTCCAAAAGTGGATGTCATTAGTGATGAATGAACCCTTTTGGAGATCATGGTGTGATTTGGCACCCGATGTGATTCGTATGTGTTGTGAGCAGCGCCGAAACCCTGTATTTAAGTTCAATTATGGATTAACATCTAAATTGACTTAAAATAGAGGGGAGGGCGCATTGTGGAAGAAAAGGAATGATATGGTGTGTTTGGTGGTGATTCAAGAGGAATTGCCGTAATCAGGGGCAAAACGGTAAAGTTACCGACCAATTGGTCAGTTACCGAAGAGGAAACTCATTGGTAACTTCAAGATCAATGGTTAGGATTGATTTTTGCAAGAGATCAAAGGGCGGAATCATGTGTATGTGTGTGCATGTGAGATCATGGAGGATGTGTCAAGATGGTGACACTTGGCAAATTGTGGACCCTTGGATTTGGGTCAAATGTTCAAAGTTTTCCCTCTCTCCTCTCCTCCCTTAGTTGGACGGTTTGTGGCCCTAAAATCTGCTCCCTTTCTTCATCATCTTCATTTCATCATCTCATCTCTCTCTCTTGTTCTCCATTTTCGCCAAGAGCAAGCTAAGGAAAGAGAAAGGGAAAAGCTTGAGTTTTGGTAAGTTAATGCCTTCATATGCTCAAGTGTCTTTCATTAATGTTGTTCATGAGGTTGAGGGCTATATTCCTATGGTTTTAGATTTGTGAGAGGAGGTGTTTTGTTGCTTGAGAAAAAGTGGAAAGATGAAGAATCAAGAAATTGATTTGGGAAAGAGGAAGAGGTGAGCATTTGCTTCCTTTTGATCTAAGTTTTGTGATTTGTGGATGAGTTTAGTGAATTTCGAATTTTACCCTGATTTTCTTGTGATTTTGGATTGGATGAATTGGATGTTGTTTCATGTTGAAAATGGTGCCATGTTGTGGTATTTAATCATTGGAATTGGTTTGAATTGGATTGGACACAATGGTTGCAAAACTGGAAATTCTGTCCAGTGAGAATTCTGTCTGGGCAGTCTGTTTGTGTTGCCATTTTGAATGGGCAAATGATGTTAGAAAATTCTGAAACTTTCCAGTCTTGAAGTTCACATCCCAAGCTTCAAAATTGACATATCATTTGTGCCATTTCGTTTTGGGAACTGGGAGTTATAGCTGTCCAAACTTTGAGGTCGAAAATGGAACCTGTTTTGGGGACAGTCTTGAGTTTTGGGGAATTCTGTATTTGTGTGGTGATTTCTAGTAAAGGCCAATATTTTTCCTGTGTAGAGGACTTGAATAGATTTCATTTGGCTTTGGGATCACCTCATTTCAATTTTTGTGGAATTAGTTATGATTTTTGGAAGTTCAGCCAGAAACTGGATTTTCTTGGGCCGCAGCCCAAATGTTTCTGGGACGTTTTGGGCCGCGGCCCACCCCCAAAAATCAGTATTTTACACTTCTAAAGGTGATCTTTGGTCAAGTGTTTCCCAAGCCTTTAGGCATATGTTTAGGCTTTGATTAGCCACCTAAAGGTGTTAAATGATAACCAACATTAAGTGTTTGTATGTTGAGGAATTGGAAAAGGGATTGACCCTATGTTCATGATTTTGATTATAGGGATGATGTTCGCCCTGATCGTGGTTTGGTATTCATTCTGATCGCGAGTAAGCGAAGTTGGAGCTTACGTGGAAAGAGTGTAGGGAACATATCTCTTCTGCTTGTATTTGATATATGTGTTAGTGTGTTGGTGCATGTCTTAGCTTTGCATAATTATGTGTAACTTGAAGCTATGTTTCAATTTATGCTATGGCCATAGGTATATTGTTCGAAGCATTGAGCTTGCAAATTGTCATTGTGTTATCATGAGTTGTGTGATGCAAGCATGTCATGCATTAAACATTTATCGTACATGCATATTGATATTGTTATCCTATTGAAATTCTCTCGAATCTCACCCTCCCCTACTAACCTTTCAGACAGGGTAGTAGATCGATGATGGAGTAAACAGCTAAGGGCGGTGAAGACTCCTTTGGGATTAAAGTTGGTGGTTGGTTATCATAGTTGGGAGTATTATATATTTTTGGATTCAGTTTTCGATAGTTGGGATGGATATTTGTATTTGGATATGTATATATGTATGTGTATGAGAAAGATTTGTGTAATCCCCATCTGAGGGCTTGTATGGGTGATTGTGCCCTATAAGGCTTTGAGTTAATGTATGGAACCCGGGATTGCCGGGATTATATTACGTACTCTGATTTGTTATGAATGTGATATTCCGCGTAGTAATTGTATTCGAAAAGTGATTATGAGACCAGGTCTAAATGATTTCGAACTGTATTTATGAAAACCCCGTCATGAGATGGGTTAGTAAATGTTATTGGTTTATTATTGGTCTCTATTTCACTTTAATCACGTATTTCGGATATAATTACGGTAGGGGGTTACACGTGGGCTCACACAAATAAAAAGTGATTGACATTTAGTATAGATAGCAGAAATGGTTTTTTTGCCCCTATTTTAAAAAGTTCATAGATACTTTACACCTAAGAAAATTTACAATGTTAGGTGCACTTTCGTGAAAAGTTCATAGGTAAATTTGCCCCTTAACCCTTAAAATAATTAGTATAGGGCTCATAAAATCAAAAATTAACGTACGGTTGCATTGGTTAATGGAGATGACATTATTGCCCCATTTAGAAAATTTCATAGGTATTTTTGCATACAATTAATACATATGGTGCTAGATGCACATATGAGAAAAATGCATAAGTATTTTTGCACTTGAACCCTATAATATATAGGATCCAACTCCCATCCGCCGCTTGTCCTTTTCTTAATCTAGGCTATTGGACTAAGATCTCAACGTCCAGACTTTTCCTTTATTATAAAAATAATATTACTTCCCATTTGCTGCCTGTCCTTTTCTCAATCTGGGCCGTTGGATTAAGATCTCAATGGTTCATACTTTTCCTTTATTATAAAAATAATATTTTTATAATAAAGGAAAAGTATGAACCATTGAGATCTTAATCCAACGGCCCAGATTGAGAAAAGTATAGGCAGCGGATGGGAAGGCAATGGATAGGAGCCGGATGCCAATATATAATCATAAATATATATTGTCCAAGTAATAGTACTACCTCTAGTCCTACCTAGTTAATGTTTTTTGAGAGATTAAGGAAGCTAAATAAATTACTTTAAAGTATTTATATTTATCATTTTTCTTCAAACTAATTTTCTTGACTTATAAAACTATATATATATATATATATATAATATAATAATACATAATATAAACTATAATTCAGTAATTTATTTAGCTTCATTAATCTCTCTTAAAAGTCAACTAAGTCTTATATTAAGGACTAGTGGGAGTATAACTCATTTTGAAATGATGACCGTGAGTTCACCTACTCACATATAATACATATTTAACTTTATGAAATATGTTGCATGTGATGATATGAAAACAAAACTTAAAGAAAGAAAATTACACTACTTCATAAAACAAAATTGGAGTAAATTACGTACTAAAATTAACCCTACAATATTATTATTTATAGATTATTAAGAGAAACTTTCCAAACTCTAATAATTTCTTTGAGAATATATTTTCTTGCAAAAGAGAACGACTTTCGGTCATATTGTTTTAGTAGTAAAAAAGTATATTTTTTGTTTATATCAATATTACAAAAAAGGGTATAATGATCTCCAAATAAAACTTAATTAATTAAGACAAGCATCCACAAATCTCTCTGGCTTGCTCGTCCTAATTAATTTTGGACTTCTGTAATGCTCTCGCTATCACTCGGTGCTGCATTTTGAATAGACGACATTATGGCTGAGATTATTTCTCCACTCCAGCAAGCCTTTCGAGACACAAGTGACTTCTGCAATACTCTAATTTGCAAATGATCCAAAGAAATTAGTACATTGATTCATGATAATTTATTTTCTAGTGGCAACTATAATATCCCAATTTTTGATTAAGGGTTAAAGACTTCAAAAGTGTATGTGATTATTGATAAATAAACACTTTTGGAGAATATGATGTGAACTATGATTTGAATGTGTTATGAGCAATGCCAAAACCTTGTATTTAAGTTCAATTATGGATTAACATCTAAATTAAATTAAAATAAAGGGAGGGCACATAATGTGGTGTGATGAAATTATATGATGTGTTTGGTGGTGATTCAATGAGAATTGTCATAATCAAGGGCAAATCGGGAAAGTTACCTACCAATTGGTCAGTTACTGAAGAGGAAACTCGTTAGTAACTTAAAGATTAATGTTTGTGATTCATTGTTATGAGATTAAGAGGGTAGAATCATGTGTGTGTGATCATGTGAGCTCATGGGAGATGAAGCAAGATGTTGACAGGTGTCAATATGTCAGCCATAAATTTGGTCAAATTGTCAAAAACTCATTCCTCTCTCCTCCCTATCTTTTTAGGTCAGTTATGAAGACCACTTGAAGCCAAAAAACTGATCTCACTCCCTCCCTCCCAAACCTCCATGGACGTCCAAGCTCAAGGAAGAAAGAGAAAGCTATAGGTGGGTTTTTGGTTAGTTTGTTGTCCTCTTTAGCTCAAATACCCTTCTATAATGTTGTTCATAGTGATGAAAGCTTCATCTCTATGGTTTTAGATTTGTGAAAGAAGGTGTTTGAGTGCTTGAAGAATTTGGAAAGTGGAGGAATTAAGGAATTGACCTTGGAAAGAGGAAAAGGTGAGTATTTGATCTATTTTGACCTAATTTGTGTAATCATTGGTTGACTTTTGTGAATTGTGGAATTTTCCCTGATTTTGGTATATTTTTTAAATGGAATAATTGGTTTGTATATTGTGGTCACAATGGTGTCATATTGTGTTTTGATGCCATTGGAATTGGTTGTGAATTGGAAATGGAAAGAGTTTGCAATTTTGAGTTGAATTGTGAATTGTGATGACATGTTGAGATTGTTATGAAAACATGTCAATGTGATGTGAATTTGATTGATTTGGTGTTTCCAATAGATTTCTTGTGAAATTTTGTGTGGGAATAGTGTTTGATGTGAAAATGGGAACCATTGGAAGCAATTGTGAAAATATGAAAATCTGTCTAAAGTGAACTATATACCAGGCAGTTTGTTTGTGTGGATGTTTTGAATGACCAATGGTGTCTAAAAATTCTAAAACTTTCCAGCCTTAAAGTTCACATGCCAAGCTTCAAAACTAACTATAATTTGTCTCATTTCGTTTTGTGAGATGGGAGTTATGGTTGTCCAAAGTTTGATGTTAAAACTGGAATCTGTTTTGGAACAGTGTTGAGTTTTGTGTGATTCTGTATTTGTGTGGTTATCGAAAACATTGATTCATATTTTTCCTATGAATAGAACTTAAATAGCTTTCCATTGGCTTTGGAATCACCACATTTCGATTTTTCTAGAATTAATTATAATTTTTGGAAATTCAACTAAGAAACAGGATTTTCTTGGCCGCAGCCAGAGGTTCTTGACCACGGCCCAAATGTTTCTGACCTGTTTTTGGCCACGGTCAGTGGATTTATGGCCTATGGCCAACCCCCAAAAATCAGCATTTTGCACTTCTAAAAGGTGGTTTCTGGTATAGTCTTTCCCAACCCTTTAGGCGTGTGTTAGGCTTTAAGTAGCCACCTAAAGGTCATGAATAATAACCAACTTTAAGTGTTATAGAAGTAAGAATTTGGGAATAGAGAATAACCCTATATACTTTCTTTGGTTATAGGGTTTGATGTTCACTCTGATCATGAGTAAGCTGCGCTGGAGCACACGTGGAAAGAATAAGAGTAGGGAACTTACCTCTCCTGCATGTATTTGATATTTATGTTAGTGTGTTGATGCATGTTATTGCTTTGCTTGATTATGTGAAACATATATGAATGATTGAAGCTCTATTTCAATTTATGCTATGGCCATAAGTATGTTGTTCGAAATGTTGAGCTTGCAGATTTGTC
The DNA here is from genome assembly GCA_963242795.1 of Inga leiocalycina. Taxonomy (NCBI): domain Eukaryota; kingdom Viridiplantae; phylum Streptophyta; class Magnoliopsida; order Fabales; family Fabaceae; genus Inga; species Inga leiocalycina. The sequence goes on from OY725320.1 coordinate 65,590,999, forward strand.
ATTGTGTGATCATGAGTTATGTAAGGCAAGCATGTCATGCATTAAACATTTATCTTGCATGCATATTGGTATTGTTTTCCTACTAAGATTCTCTCGAATCTCACCCTCCCCTACCAATAATTTAGACAGGGCAAGTGGATCGAGGAGGGAGCAAACAACCCAGGGCGACGAGGTCTCCTTCAGGATGAGATGTTGGTGGTTGGTTATCATTGTAGTTGGGATAGTTGTATATGTTTTGGATGTATATTTGGATATTCGAATATGTATTTAGAATGTGAATTGTGTAATCCTCTATTTGAGAATTTGTAAATGGGCGAATGTAACCTGTATATCCATTAGTGAAGATGTGAACCCGGGATTGTTGAGAAATATTGTTGTGCACTCTGATATTTATAATGAATGTGATTTATCTTTGCATAGTAATTATATTCGAAATGTGAATATGAGACCAGGTTAATTGTATTCGAAAGGTATTTGTGAAACCCTATCTTAAGGATGGGAGTGAAAATAAGTTTTGTTTATCTATTAGTCTATAATTCATTTTAATCGCGTATTTCGAATATTAATTATGGGGGGGTTACAGCAACAATGGAAATTTTCCTTATTGTCTAAATGGATAATCTCAACTCCAAATCTAATTCTTGATGGTCACTTGATTCAGAATTTTGACAGCTCGATCCCACTGATCCACTCCTATGATGTGATTTCTAAAAATAGATAAAAATAAAAATAAGTAAACACAGGATACACTAAGAATAGAAATATTATTAGGAAGGTTCTATTATAGACCAGATTAAGCTTCAACACAATTAGGCAATGCTATGATGAGACAAAGTAATTAAGTGTTTGTTTAGATTAGTAGTAGAAGCTGCTTTTCCAACATGATTTATGGTATACGAGGAAAGTTCATGAGAGAAGTTTTGTCTCGACTTGCGTGAATGTACTTTTCCAACGTCAATTCAAACAAGCCCTAAATATAATATCTTTATTTCATTCTTCAGATAATCGATGATGAAGTATGTGGCACAAACTAATATTGATTCAGAGAATGTTTACTGCTTCAAAGAATTTAGGGAAAATTGCATTTATGTCCCAAACAGGACAAAGTATGACCTAAAGGTCACCTAAAATCTTCAATTTGCAATGAAGTACTGTGGGACATTTGGGTAATAATAAATTCGAATTGTGTAAAGAACAAAATAACCCCCGATTCTTCTTCTCTCCAATCCTTTGCTTTCTCTTTTTCTCATCGCCTCCTCTCCCACTTTCGTATTGTTCCACTAGATTCAATCATGATCCTTCCACCACATTAATATTGTCCAATTGTGACAAACACCCTATCTATCAGCTTCTTTATATCCTTGTTCTCCTCATTCAAATGCCCAAATTCTTCACCATTGTCTTCTTCACTATTCATACTGATATTATCATCAGCATCAAGTTCAGTGGTTGATTCATCGTTTGCCATCTCCTCGTCGCCATCACGTGACTGTGTGCATCGCCATGGAGTGATTGTAGTTGTTGCCTAACTATCAGCGTCACCTGTTCGTTGTAGTCGGCGGCTCATCCACATATCGACCCTAGTATTTTCGGCTCTCCCTCTCCTCCACTGACGACGGCTATTGATTTCTTCCACCATTTGCTATGTTTTTTTAGTATATTGTGCTTTGTTTATGCATGAATTAAAAGTGGGAATTAATCAACATGATGTGAAAGTTTTGTGGTTGTAACTCTTGGTGTATGAAGTTAGAATGTGTTGTTAATAGGGCAACGATAGTTGTTAATGTAGGTGGTAAACTTATTAATGACAACTATTTACGAAGTCAGAATGTGTTGTTAATAGGGGTAGTGATAGTTGTTAATATGAGTGGTAAACTTGTTAATGACAACTGTATTGTGCAAGTTACAGTGGTGATGGCTAGTACGTCTGAGAAAAATCTCCTATGTTTTCTTCATACAGGGAGACAATTTGTAAGTAGTAGAGCTGGTGATATAACATATGTTGGGATATAGTGAGATAAAAAACTATTAAGGAAGACACAAGTTAAAGTTTACAAATGCTTTGATAACAATACCCAATCATATACAAAAATTTTGGATAAGTTTAATTAACCACTAATATCAAGTCAATACAATGAGTCACTAATATCAAGTAAATTAAGTTATAAAATAGATTTCATAAATGCATCCTATAAATCCTAGTTACAATCAAACTTGTTTTTCTATTTTGTTATCTTCCTTTGACTCCACCTGTAACCCCCTCACGGTAATTATATCCGGACTACGAAATTTAAGTGAAATAGAGACCAATAAGACAAAAATCATTTTTTATAATCACTCATCTCCAAGAGATGGGGTTAACAAACAAACATTTAAAACAGAATTCATCTGGTCTTACATTCACTTTCGAATACAATTACTTGTACAGTTATATCACAAAATAAATATCAGAGTGCGTAACCAAAATCCCAGCAACCCCGGGTTACTTATATATATAATGGGTTTAAAGGTTTCCCAAGATGGGGATTACATATCCAAAATTTGCTATATACATCTCATATATATATAGTAATCCCAAAAGCCAACTAGATAACCAACATCCAAAATACAAAATGTCCCTAAAGCCCTAACCACTCCTGGTTGGCCGCTTCCCTTTCGAGCCACATGCCCTGTCTGAAATGTTAGTCATTTGGAAAGAGTAAGATTCAAAAGAATCTCAGTAGTAACAAATCACTTATACAATGTATAAACACAAGGCATGTAATGTATCATGTTCACTAGCATCATCAGCAACACAATGATCCATGGCTCGTGCCACAGATGACAGCACTCACGGCTGTATCACAAGGCACTATGCTTGCTTGTGCGGTAATCACAATGACAGCTTTCGCTGCAAACACTATGCCCGCTTATACGGTAATCACTATGCCAGCAGCATCACAAAGCACAAGGTATCTCAATGCACAACGTATCACAAGGCACAATGCTCCATAATGCACAAAGCTCCATAAGGCACAATGCTCCATAATGTATCTCAATGCATCTCAAAGCAGCAGCAACACATAATGCATAATAGGCAAACATACAATACTTTTACACAAAGTATAAGAGAGGAGTCACTACCTGAATCTTTCCTGACGTTCTTTGGCACAGTGGGCTCACGCATCTGATAGATGTCAAATCCTATACCAATTTAGGGATAATTGATTAATCTCTTTTCCAAACACTTATTCCATAATACTCTAAGTTGATTAACATTTAGGACTCTTTAGATAATTAATAGAGGCCTAAACATATGCCTAATGGGTTAAGAGAAACTACCCTGAAGACCCCTTTTCCGAAGGTGAAACACATATTTTTGGCTGGCTCACTAGAGTAAAGATGACCTCACTCGAGTGATGAGACACTCGTGCCCGAGTAAGAATGGCTCTCACTCGCGAGTGTCTGACAGCGAACAACCATCATGGCCAGAAAGTGCTCACTGCACTCGAGCACATAGCTTTACACTCGGGTGATGACTCCAAACTCACTTGAGTCAACAAAAGTGCAAGACAAGAAGTGAGAACTCGAGAGCACAAGCAACATCAAAGGGACAAGTTCACTCGAGCATACCCCCCAGTGTGTAATATCCCGATTTGTGATTAGGGCTAATAACTCTGATAATCATTGAGATTTGTGTAATTAAGCACTTTTGGGATTAATGCAAAGTGATTTTGAGAATTTATGTGTATGGTATTTAAGATCAAGGGTTGTGATTCATTGATAATGGGTCGGGATCCTACGCTTTGAGATTGTGTGTGTTCATGGAGGAGTGCTTAAGATCATGACATGTGGCATTGTGGTAGTGGTTGGATGAGGCCACAAGAAGACAAGACCTCACTTTTTCCTTCTTTCTCTCTCCAATTCGGTGGAGTGTGTGTGTAGACAAGGGGAGAAGCTTCATCATCATCATTGCTCCATCTTTCTCATTTTCTCTCTCTCCTTTCCTCCATTGTTTCCGGCGATCAAAGGAAGAAGGAAGAAGAAAGGTGAGATTTTGATGCTTTGTTTGATCTCTAATGCCCTAAACCTCTTCTTTAATATTGTGTGTCTCATTGAGAACTACATTGTGGTAATTTCAGAATCTTGAAATAGTATTGATTTGTGATTTGGTCGAAATTGGGAGTTGGAGAAACAAGATTCTGGATTGAGTAAAGGGAAGAGGTAGGCATTTAGAGCATTTTGATATATTGTTTATGAGTTTTGGTTAGGTTTGGTAAAATCTGGAATTTTGCCCTAAATATGCCTATTTTTGGAGATATGAAGTTCATTGTGATTTATGATTGGAAATGATGTATTATGGAGTTATTTGAGTATTGAATATGATCTGGAATGTTGGAATGAGTTTGGATGAAATTTGGATAATGTGTGTCTTAGAGACCTTAGTGGTTGATTGTGGTCAAAGTGGTTTTTGGGGTGTTTGTGGAGTTGCCATTGTGTTCCCTAGTTAGTGCTTAGAGTGTATGAGCATTGTGGGGAGTTTGGGAACCTTTGGGCATGATTTGACCATCTGGTGTTTTTCTGGTTTTCTGCAATTCTGGGTTTCGGATGAGCATCACTCGAGCAGAGGAAGAACGTGCTCGAGTGATGGAAGAGTTTTCCCTGTTCTGCTTCGAGTGCGTCTGGGTTTCTTTGAGTGATGCTCGAGCACAGCGCTTTGTGCTCGAGTGAGCGAAGAACATGCTCGAGCAGGCATGGTCTGCTCGAGTGAAGGTGGGAGTTCAGAGTGAAGGGTTTCTTTCGGGTCTTCACTTGCTGGTGGATGCCACGAGTGTGCTCTGACACTCGCGAGCATAGCCTTCTCACTCGAGCACTGGGGGTCATGCTCGAGTGAGGTTGTGCTTCAGGTGAGAGTTGTGCTTTCGGGCTCTCACTTGCGAGTGAGGTGCTCGCGGGTGAGAGGTGTGTGCTCGCGGGTGTGAGGTGTGTGCTCGCGGGTGTGCTCGCGGGTGTGCTCGCGGGTGTGAGGTGTGCTTCTGGTGGGAGTGTGCTCGCGGGTGGGAGTGTGCTCGCGGGTGTGGTTTTGTGCTCGAGTGATCCTATGCTTGGAGAGCTTTGGGTGCTCTCGGGTCCTCACTTCCTGGTTTTCTCTCGCGTGTGCTCGAGTGAGGTATTTGGCCTTGTGCTCGAGTGAGGGTCAGCGTGCTCGAGTGAGCCAGTTCCTGCAAGTGTCTTTATGCTCTCGGGAGCTCACTCGCAGTCTCACTCGCACTTGTGCTCGAGTGATGTCCGTACTTGTGCTCGAGTGAGAGCATCTGTGCTCGAGTGAGAGGACCAAAAATCTGTGTTTTGCCTTCGAGTAAGGGGTCTTTTGGGTAGGTTCTTCCAACCCTTTAGGCATATGTTTAGGCCTATTCTAGTCACCTAAAGAGTCCTAAACGATAACCAACTTAGAGTATTGTTGAAATATGATTATGGAAAAGAAATTGATCAAGTGTCCCTAATTTGAATAGGATTTGACATCTGTCGAACGCGTGAGCCCACTGTGCCAAAGATTATCAGGAAAGATTCAGGTAGCGACCTCTCTCTTATACTTTGTGTAAATGTACTGTATGTTTGCCTATCATGCATTGTGTGCTGCTGCTGCCTTGAGATGCATTGTGATACGTTGTGGAGCTTTGTGTACTGTGGAGCATAGTGCCTTGTGATACATTGTGTTTGGAGATGCTTAGTGATACATTGTGCTTTGAGTTGCTGCTACATAGTGTTCACCGCGAAAGCGGGCGTTGTGCATAGTGATTACCGCGCGAGCGGGCATAGTGTTTGCAGCGAAAGCTGTCATTGTGATTACCGCGTAAGCGGGCATAGTGCATTGTGATACAGCCGTGAGTGCTGTCGTCTGTGGCGCGAGCTATGGATCATTGTGTTGCTGATGATGTTGGTGAACATGATACATTACATGCTTTGTGTTTATATATTGTATGAGTGAGTTGTTGCTCTGGGATTCTCAAGAATCTCATTCCTCCATATGACTAACCTTTCAGGCAGGGCAAGTGGCTCGAAGGAGAAGCGACCAACCCGTAGTGGTTAGGGTCTCTTAGGGACATTAGGGATTTTTGGGATAGTTGGTTATCCTTACTTTGGATTTGGGATTGCCAAAGTGTAAATTGATGTAAATGATTATTTTGATCGTGTAATCCCCGTTGTTGGGAAATATAAAACCCATATTATTTATGTAAGTAACCCGGGGTTGCCGGGATTTTAGTTTCCGCACTTTGATATTTATTATGTACTCTGATTTCTCAAGTAGTTATATCCGTACATGAATGTGAGACCAGGAATATATAAGTTTTCAAATGATTTTTTTGAACGCCCCATCTCTTGGATGAGGGATTATAAATGGTTAAACCATCTTATTGGTCTCTATTTCATTTAAATTTCGTAATCCGGATGTAATTACGGTGAGGGGGTTACATTTTTGGTATCAGAGCTGCAGTTCCTGGCAAGGGTAGAGTTTGCTAGGATAGCTCCCATAGTGTGTCCTTAGTGATAATGGATTGGTAGTGAATGTTTGTTCGTTTACACATCTTTGAGTTATAATTGTGGATATATGAGCTCTGTAGAGATGTGTATACCATAATTGTTGGATTAATGGGGTGAGTTCTTTGTAGAATGAAAAGAACAACAAAAGGTCGCCCCAGAGTACAACAAGAAGATCCCGATGTGGAGTTGGTCAATGACAATCCACCGGATCCTATGCAAGAGTTAATGGGCTTGATAAAGGATCAGAGGGATATGATTGCGGAGCTTAGAGAAGAGCTTAGAGCTGAAAAGGCCAAGAACAATGAGGGCCGGGGTCAGTCTACTCATGAAGGAACTCGAAGGGAAACCCGAGAGGAGACTAGAATAGAAGATACTGCTGAGGGGTCGGCACGACCACTTGAATCTCCTTCTCATGTGATTCCGAACCAAGGATCCCATGGAGTGCCAGTCAGGGAGGAACGAGACCTTGAGTATTGGGTCTCCAAATTCTGCAAACAACTACCTCCGGCATTTAAAGGGAAGTTTGATCCTCAGGCGGCTGAAGATTGGTTACACCGTCTTGAGAAAATTTTTGAAGTTTTAGTGTGTCCCTCAGAGGTGAAAGCCAAGTTGGCAGTGTACAAGCTTGAAGGCGATGCTGATCGTTGGTGGCGTAACATTGCCTTATCAATGCGGTTAAAGAATGAGCCATTGACCTGGGAGGTGTTTCAGCAACACTTCAACGAGAAATACTTTCCTAAGTCAGTGAGGCTTGAGAAGGAAACGGAATTCCTGAATATCAAGCAAGGGGACACGGAGTCTTTTGACGAATATTTGTCCCGATTTACCCGTCTATCCCGATATTCCTCCTATCTTCAGAAAATGGACGATGAGGAGTTGAGCTCAGATTTGCTGATTCGGGGCTTGAGGCGTGATATGAGAAAGAGAATAGCAACTCATCAGTTTTCCAAGTTCAACAAGGCCGTTGAAGAATGTCGGATTACTGAGAATAATCTTAGAGAGTTGTATCCGGCTAAGGCTGGTAGTGGTCATAGTGAGCCTAGTAAGGGCGGTGCTTCTCAGAAGCGGAAGGGCTCGGGATCATCCTCTTCATTTAGAGGGGGTAGTAAGAAGCCTTATCAATCTTGGAGTCGTGATCAGCAGAGAACTCCTAGTGTATGGTCATGTCCTCGTTGCAACCAGCCACATCATGGCAAGACGTGTGATGGTCGGGTGATTTGCTTCAATTGTAAGCAAGTGGGGCATACATCTGTTGAGTGCAAACAGTCACGACCAGAGCAGAGACAGAGGACTCAGGGCCGAGTATTTGCTATGACTCATGAGGAAGCCCGGAAATCCCCAGAGCTGATACAAGGTAAAGTCCTTATCCATGGCATTGAGTTACAAGCGTTATTTGATTCGGGTGCAAGTCACTCTTTTATTGCTTATGCTTGTGTAGAGCGTCTGGGAGTGAATGTGCATAGGTTGCCATTCGATTTGATTGTGTCTACACTGATGGGTGTTAAGGCTGTGACCACGGAAGCCTGCTTAAATTGTGTTATAACCGTAGACGGTTATGAGTCTGTGATAGATTTGATCTGTTTACCGCTCTGCCAGTTAGAAGTCATCTTGGGTTTTGATTGGTTGAGAGCTAACAATGTGTTGTTAGATTGTGGGAACAAGAGGATAGTGTATCCTGTTTCTCAGAGCATTGAGGGCGAAAATGCCGGTTTGAATTTCCTTTCGACAGCTAAGGCTGAGAAATATTTGAAAAAGGGTTGTCAAGGGTATATGGTTTTCTTTTCTGTACAAGGAGAGACCAGTGAAGCTGTGAGCAGTATACCCGTAGTGAATGAATTCCCTGAGGTTTTTCCGGATGATCTAAGCGGATTACCTCCGGAAAGGGAAGTTCAGTTTTCGATTGACATTGTGCCTGGAGCGGGTTCGATATCCAAAGCCCCATACCGTATGGCCCCAAATGAAATGGCCGAGTTGAAGAAGCAGATTGAAGATTTGCTTGAGAAAGGGTTTATTAGACCCAGTGTGTCGCCTTGGGGTGCTCCAGTTTTGTTTGTGAAAAAGAAAGACGGGAGTCTTCGGTTGTGCATTGACTATAGAGAGTTGAATAAGGTTACCATTAAGAATAAGTACCCTCTCCCTAGAATCGATGATCTCTTAGATCAATTATCTGGAGCATGTGTGTTTTCAAAGATTGATCTAAGGTCGGGGTATCATCAGTTGCGTGTGAAAGCGGACGATGTTCCGAGGACTGCTTTCCGGACCAGGTATGGTCATTATGAGTTCTTAGTGATGCCATTTGGGTTGACAAATGCGCCTGCGGTATTCATGGATTACATGAACCGTATTTTCCGACAATATCTGGATCAATTCGTTGTGGTATTCATTGATGATATTTTGATATACTCTAAGAGTAGAGAAGAGCATGAGCATCATTTGAGAATTGTGTTGAATACATTGCGTGAGAAGCAACTCTATGCTAAATTGAGTAAATGCGAGTTTTGGCTATCAGAAGTGAAATTCTTAGGCCATGTTGTCTCGCAAGGTGGGGTCGCTGTGGATCCTAGTAAAGTGGAAGCAGTACTGGACTGGAAGAGGCCAGAAACTGTTGCTGAGGTACGCAGTTTTCTGGGTCTTGCTGGTTATTATCGGAGATTCATTCAGAATTTCTCCCGCATTGCGTTGCCGATGACCAAGCTCACGAGAAAAGATCAGCCGTTTGTATGGGATGAACATTGTGATAATTGCTTTGTGGAGCTGAAACAGAGGTTGACTACGGCACCTGTGTTGATCTTACCCGATCCCAGTACGACATATGTTGTGTACTCTGATGCCAGTGGGCAGGGATTAGGGTGTGTCCTTATGCAGCGGGGACGTGTGGTGGCCTACGCCTCTCGACAGCTCAAACCCCATGAATTGAACTATCCCACGCATGATCTAGAGCTTGCGGCCATAGTGTTTGCATTGAAGATTTGGCGTCATTACCTGTATGGTGTGACTGTGGAACTGTACTGCGACCACAAGAGTCTCAAATATCTGTATGATCAGAAAGAATTGAATATGAGACAACGACGCTGGATGGAATTGCTTAAGGACTACAACCTGGAAATTAAATATCATCCGGGTAAGGCAAATGTAGTCGCTGATGCTCTTAGTCGGAAGACAGTGGTTGTGGCAGCAATGATGATACACGAGGGGAAGCTGATTGCGGATTTTCGTGATATGAATCTGTCGAACCAGATCATCTGTGCCAACTATAATGTTTCCCAAGGGGAAAGTGATTTGAGAGCTGAGATTGAAGAAGCTCAGAGGCAAGATGACTGGATTCAGCGTAATCTAGCCAGAATAGAGCGTGGTGAAGCTCAGGGCTATGATGTGTCGCCTAGTGGAATGGTTCGTTATCAGAAGAGAATTTGTATTCCACTTAAGGCGGAGTTGAGACAGAAGATCTTAGATGAGGCGCATAAGAGCCAATACACTCTTCATCCTGGTATGACCAAGATGTACCATAACTTGAAAGCCGAGTATTGGTGGCAGGGTATGAAGAGTGATGTGACAAAATATGTGGCGAGGTGTCTCACATGTCAGAAAGTAAAGATTGAGCACCAAAGACCGCCTGGATTGTTGCAGAGTCCTGAAATTTCGGAATGGAAATGGGAAAGTGTGACCATGGATCTTGTTGTGGGATTGCCCAAGATCAGGAATTATGATGCGATCTGGGTCATTGTGGACCGGTTAACGAAGTCGGCGCACTTCCTACCGATCAAGGCTAGTTACTCTCCGGACAAGCTAGCAGAGATTTATGTTCGTGAAATTGTGAAGCTCCATGGCATACCGAGGAATATCATCTCCGATCGAGATCCTCGTTTCACTTCGAGATTCTGGAAGGCGTTGCATGAGGCACTGGGTACTCAGTTGAGATTCAGTACAGCCTATCATCCTCAGACAGACGGTCAGTCAGAGAGGACTATTCAAACCTTAGAGGATATGTTGCGGGCATGTGTTCTTGACTTCGAAGGGAGTTGGGACCGTTTTCTTCCACTTGCGGAGTTTGCCTATAACAATAGTTATCATGCGAGCATTCAGATGGCGCCGTATGAAGCGTTGTATGGGAGAAAATGCCAATCGCCGTTGTGTTGGAATGAGTTATCCGAAAGGAAGCTCTATGGGCCGGATCTTGTGGATCAAACCTCAGCCCAGATTCGAATCATTCGTAAGAGACTTCTTGAAGCTCAGAGTCGGCAGAAGAGTTATGCAGACAAGAGAAGAAGACCTCTAGAGTTTGAGGCTGGTGACCATGTGTTTCTTAGAGTATCACCTGTCACCGGCATTGGGCGAGCTATAAAGCGAAAGAAGTTAAGCCCAAGGTATATAGGTCCTTTTGAGATCCTTGATAGGATTGGGCCTGTTGCTTATCGAGTAGCCCTACCTCCGAGTTTGAGCAGACTACATGATGTATTTCATGTTTCCCAATTGAAGAAGTACCAACCGGATCCATCTCATGTCGTTGAGTATGAGAATGTGGAGTTGCGAGATAACTTCACGTATGCGGTGGAGCCAGAGCAAATTATTGAACGAGAAGAACGTCGGCTCAGACACCGGAGTATCCCTTATGTGAAAGTGATCTGGAAGGGTATGACTCAGCGGGAAGCAACTTGGGAAACGGAGGAAGATATGCGAAGGCGATATCCGGAGTTTATGGCTCAGGGGATATCACAAATTTCGAGGACGAAATTTAATTAACAGGGGGAGAATTGTAATATCCCGATTTGTGATTAGGGCTAATAACTCTGATAATCATTGAGATTTGTGTAATTAAGCACTTTTGGGATTAATGCAAAGTGATTTTGAGAATTTATGTGTATGGTATTTAAGATCAAGGGTTGTGATTCATTGATAATGGGTCGGGATCCTACGCTTTGAGATTGTGTGTGTTCATGGAGGAGTGCTTAAGATCATGACATGTGGCATTGTGGTAGTGGTTGGATGAGGCCACAAGAAGACAAGACCTCACTTTTTCCTTCTTTCTCTCTCCAATTCGGTGGAGTGTGTGTGTAGACAAGGGGAGAAGCTTCATCATCATCATTGCTCCATCTTTCTCATTTTCTCTCTCTCCTTTCCTCCATTGTTTCCGGCGATCAAAGGAAGAAGGAAGAAGAAAGGTGAGATTTTGATGCTTTGTTTGATCTCTAATGCCCTAAACCTCTTCTTTAATATTGTGTGTCTCATTGAGAACTACATTGTGGTAATTTCAGAATCTTGAAATAGTATTGATTTGTGATTTGGTCGAAATTGGGAGTTGGAGAAACAAGATTCTGGATTGAGTAAAGGGAAGAGGTAGGCATTTAGAGCATTTTGATATATTGTTTATGAGTTTTGGTTAGGTTTGGTAAAATCTGGAATTTTGCCCTAAATATGCCTATTTTTGGAGATATGAAGTTCATTGTGATTTATGATTGGAAATGATGTATTATGGAGTTATTTGAGTATTGAATATGATCTGGAATGTTGGAATGAGTTTGGATGAAATTTGGATAATGTGTGTCTTAGAGACCTTAGTGGTTGATTGTGGTCAAAGTGGTTTTTGGGGTGTTTGTGGAGTTGCCATTGTGTTCCCTAGTTAGTGCTTAGAGTGTATGAGCATTGTGGGGAGTTTGGGAACCTTTGGGCATGATTTGACCATCTGGTGTTTTTCTGGTTTTCTGCAATTCTGGGTTTCGGATGAGCATCACTCGAGCAGAGGAAGAACGTGCTCGAGTGATGGAAGAGTTTTCCCTGTTCTGCTTCGAGTGCGTCTGGGTTTCTTTGAGTGATGCTCGAGCACAGCGCTTTGTGCTCGAGTGAGCGAAGAACATGCTCGAGCAGGCATGGTCTGCTCGAGTGAAGGTGGGAGTTCAGAGTGAAGGGTTTCTTTCGGGTCTTCACTTGCTGGTGGATGCCACGAGTGTGCTCTGACACTCGCGAGCATAGCCTTCTCACTCGAGCACTGGGGGTCATGCTCGAGTGAGGTTGTGCTTCAGGTGAGAGTTGTGCTTTCGGGCTCTCACTTGCGAGTGAGGTGCTCGCGGGTGAGAGGTGTGTGCTCGCGGGTGTGAGGTGTGTGCTCGCGGGTGTGCTCGCGGGTGTGCTCGCGGGTGTGAGGTGTGCTTCTGGTGGGAGTGTGCTCGCGGGTGGGAGTGTGCTCGCGGGTGTGGTTTTGTGCTCGAGTGATCCTATGCTTGGAGAGCTTTGGGTGCTCTCGGGTCCTCACTTCCTGGTTTTCTCTCGCGTGTGCTCGAGTGAGGTATTTGGCCTTGTGCTCGAGTGAGGGTCAGCGTGCTCGAGTGAGCCAGTTCCTGCAAGTGTCTTTATGCTCTCGGGAGCTCACTCGCAGTCTCACTCGCACTTGTGCTCGAGTGATGTCCGTACTTGTGCTCGAGTGAGAGCATCTGTGCTCGAGTGAGAGGACCAAAAATCTGTGTTTTGCCTTCGAGTAAGGGGTCTTTTGGGTAGGTTCTTCCAACCCTTTAGGCATATGTTTAGGCCTATTCTAGTCACCTAAAGAGTCCTAAACGATAACCAACTTAGAGTATTGTTGAAATATGATTATGGAAAAGAAATTGATCAAGTGTCCCTAATTTGAATAGGATTTGACATCTGTCGAACGCGTGAGCCCACTGTGCCAAAGATTATCAGGAAAGATTCAGGTAGCGACCTCTCTCTTATACTTTGTGTAAATGTACTGTATGTTTGCCTATCATGCATTGTGTGCTGCTGCTGCCTTGAGATGCATTGTGATACGTTGTGGAGCTTTGTGTACTGTGGAGCATAGTGCCTTGTGATACATTGTGTTTGGAGATGCTTAGTGATACATTGTGCTTTGAGTTGCTGCTACATAGTGTTCACCGCGAAAGCGGGCGTTGTGCATAGTGATTACCGCGCGAGCGGGCATAGTGTTTGCAGCGAAAGCTGTCATTGTGATTACCGCGTAAGCGGGCATAGTGCATTGTGATACAGCCGTGAGTGCTGTCGTCTGTGGCGCGAGCTATGGATCATTGTGTTGCTGATGATGTTGGTGAACATGATACATTACATGCTTTGTGTTTATATATTGTATGAGTGAGTTGTTGCTCTGGGATTCTCAAGAATCTCATTCCTCCATATGACTAACCTTTCAGGCAGGGCAAGTGGCTCGAAGGAGAAGCGACCAACCCGTAGTGGTTAGGGTCTCTTAGGGACATTAGGGATTTTTGGGATAGTTGGTTATCCTTACTTTGGATTTGGGATTGCCAAAGTGTAAATTGATGTAAATGATTATTTTGATCGTGTAATCCCCGTTGTTGGGAAATATAAAACCCATATTATTTATGTAAGTAACCCGGGGTTGCCGGGATTTTAGTTTCCGCACTTTGATATTTATTATGTACTCTGATTTCTCAAGTAGTTATATCCGTACATGAATGTGAGACCAGGAATATATAAGTTTTCAAATGATTTTTTTGAACGCCCCATCTCTTGGATGAGGGATTATAAATGGTTAAACCATCTTATTGGTCTCTATTTCATTTAAATTTCGTAATCCGGATGTAATTACGGTGAGGGGGTTACACAGTGCTCGGGTGAGAAGCCTGCACTCGCGAGTGTCAGATCACACTCTTGAGCATGGCTAGCGAGTGACAACCCGAGAGTAAACCTAACTCTGGACTCACACCATCACTCGAGCAATCCCTTTCTCACTCGAGTGACCACCAACTTTACTCGCGGTGACAGAAGTGCACTCAAGCCCCACTCATAAAACCCAGGCAAAACTCAAAGCAGAAAAGGGAAAATATACGCAACACTTGAGCATGATCTTCCCTCACTTGAGTGATGCTATCAGAATGCCCAAATCGCAACACATAACAGAAATTTCCCATATGATCAAAACCAATCCCAATGGTTTCCAAACTTCTCACAAAGCTCATACACACTTACTCATACCTAAGGAACACATTGGCAGCTTCCAAAACACCCAAATACCATTCTAAACACAATTTATGCCCTTTGGTCTCTATGACACACAAAATTCCCAAATTCACTCAAGTCACTTCTAACATCAAAACCATCACAAATGTCCAAAGAACTTCATAATGAACTAATCCAAATATTAATCACTATGAAATTCACACATTCCAAAATAATCATAAATTAGGGCAAATTTCCAGAATTCATCAAACTTATCCAAAACTCATAACATATATATCAAAATGCATCAAATGCCTACCTCTTCATTTTGCCAAATCCAGAATCTTGATCCTCCAACTTTCAATTTCATCCCAACACCCAAATCAACACTATTCAAGATTCTGAAATCACCACCATGAAGCTCTCAATGAGGTGCACAACATTATAGAAGAGGATTTTAGCAAAGAAGGACCATTACTCACCCAAAATCAAAGCTTTCACTTTCTCTTTCCTTGCTTGAGTTCAGAGAAAATGGGGAAGGAAGAGAGAGAAGATGAGAGATGGAAGAGATGATGATGATGATGAAGCACACTTCCCCTAGCCATACACACAAACTGCATAGGAGAGATAAAAGAGAGAAAAAGTAGAATTTTATCCTCTTGTGCCACATCCAATGGTTCACACTATGCCACATGTCACCATCTTGTCACTTCCACAATGAGCTCACACAAGCTTAATGCACAGGATCCCGACTCATATACAACAAATCTCAACCATTGATCTCTAATCACCAAATGCACATATATCAAATTTACATCACATTTCTCTAAAAGTGTTTAATTACACAATTTACAATCAATATCAGAGTCATTAGCTTTTAATCCTAAATTGGGATATTACACCACCCTTACACTAAAGACATCAATTTGTCCCTCATGTTGTGCTTTCTCAAGCACCCTTGCTTCCCTTCTCTTCTTCACCTTTTCAATTTCTTCTTGCATTGACCAATTCAGTAAGGAAAATGAAAGTTCAAAGCATTCATAATGGCCTTTTACATGATATCGAAAAAGGAACTTCCCATAAAAGGACATTCTAACTTGATAAAAAATAGTAAAAAATAAAAATATACCATAAGTTGAGGCTTTAAACATGCATTATGGAATATATCTAGAGGAAAAAGGAGTTACTAAACTGTTGGACCAAAGATATCAATCCTTGAAGTAATTACCTAAAAGCCGTGAAAACTTTGTAACCAATATATGATATTAAATTAAGATTTGAAAGATTATAAAAACTAATCGTGCAAATACAAAATGATACTAGAGATCATTTTCAAGTTGTAGTTCACTCCAACATGAAAAATAAGAAAATAAAATTCCTCTAAAATTTTATCTTTTTCTACACAATACAGTAATTTTTAACAAGTTTACCACTCATATTAACAACTATCACTACCCCTATTAACAACACATTCTAAATTTGTAAATATTTGTCATTCACAAGTTTACCACCTATATTAATAACTATCATTGCCCCGATTAATAACACATTCTGACTTTGTACACCAAGAGTTACAACTACTAAAATTTCTCATCATGTTGATTAATTCCCACTTTTAATGCATAACCAGAGTACAATATACCAAAAAACATAGCAAATGGTAGATGGAATCAACAACTTTCATTGATGGGGGAGAGGGAGACACCGAAGATGCTACGGTCGATGGGTGGAGGATGTAACCCCCTGACTTTAAACACGTAATTATAATTCGATAACACATATTTAAATCGGATTAGAGACCATTGGATGCTTTAACCTCGTTTTAAACTTTCTGTCTCACAGTAAAATTTTCACAAAAACTTTCAAAACTCTTTTTCCCATCCTGGTCTCAATTTCAATATTCGAGTATAATTACCTGTGCAGTTAATATACATTCAATCATATCAGAGTGTATAACCGTCTCCCCGGCAACTCCCGGGTTCTATACATATATAACCTGAGGGTTTATAAGTATCCACTAGGGGATTACACAACCAAAATCGAATATAATATTCCTATTTCAAAATATGCACTAATCCCGGGTTCAAAATGGATAACCAACGTTTCCAAGTCAACTTTATACCCCCAAGGGTCCTAATTGCTCCGAGTTGGCCGCTTCTCCTTTCAGCCACACGCCCTGTCTGAAATGTTAGTCATAAGAAAGAATGAGATTCGACAGAATCTCAGTAGTAACAAACCAGTCACATAATGCATAAACACAAAGCATGTATATAAATCACAAACAGCAACAGCAGCAGCAATCTCAGAGATACATGGCTTTCACCACAAACGACAGCACTCACGGCTGTATACACAATACGACAGCTCTCGCTGTAATCTTAATCACGACAGCTTACACTGTAATCACCATCATGACAGCTTACGCTGTAATCACAATAACTACAGCTTACGCTGTAAACGACAGCTTGCGCTGTAAACGACAGCTTACGCTGTAAATGATAGCTATCACCAGCTGTAACCGCAGCAGCATCAAAGATTCATCACAGAACAGTGATAACACACACATACAGAGCATTACACATAGTATAAGAGAGAGAGTCACTACCTTGTCCTTTCCTGACATCCTTCGGCGCAGTTGGCTCCTGAGGGCGGCAAATATCGAATCCTACAACTCCAAATGCACCATTTAGACACTTCCATAGTGTTACTTGAGGTTATATGAGTCTATAATGAAAATTTACAAAAATACCCCCGGGACCCGGCCCGGGCCCGCCGTACCCGGTTCGGCTGTACTTTTTTTGAAATTTTGACATGGGCTATCCTGACATATTTTCACCCAAGGAATCCATTTCCGGACTCGGAATTATCAAATTCAATGTCAAATTACGAAATTGCCCTTGGCAGCCCTATTTTTAGGGTTTTAGGAATGTTTCCGTAATTATGCTTTCTCAGCCTTTTTTGAAAAAGTGCCCAACTGTAACCCCACCTATTTTTGCCCACTGAATCCAATGGAATTATCAAATCATTGAAAATACAACTCTAAGACCCATTTACAGCCTTGGCCGAAATATACATGTTCTCCGGGAAAAATTGGGGTTTTTCGGTTTCGGCTCCGTAAACGCGTTCCTTTCTACTCCTAACCACTTTATTAACCATTACATTAGGTTACAACTAACATTAAGACCCAATTTGGGCAGCATAACCCCTAGGCCATATCATTTCCAAACTTTAAAACCAATGGCAATCCGGTGAAATTTCACCGATTAAATTGCCCACAGCAACTAGAATAAGCAATATACGAAAGTTTGGAAGTTACCTCAAGCTCCCACAAGCTTTTCCCAAATATGGCTGAACCCTAGCCTATTTGAACAATGAAATTCCTTGCTTCAAAACCTTAATTCACATAGAGGAATAGCTTAGGAGGAGGATTATACACATTAGGTACGAATTCACTGAAGAAATCGACCTACCTTGTGAGATTTCTCCTTCCTTCTCTCTATTTTTCTCCAAGCTCTCTCTCACGTTTTTTCCTCTTGCTTCAGCTGAAAATGGCGTGAAATGGCTGAAGAAGATGAGCAATTTGATTAATAATCCATGCTGACATCATCTTTTAATGAGTTGATGTCATAATTCCTTATTTTCCCATTTTCGGATTTGTTGGCAGATTTTCTGACCGAACTTTGATAAATCATAACTAATTCTAGAAAAATCGAATTGGAGTGATTCCAAAGCCTATATAACCCTTATTGAGTCTAGTTTTAAGGAAAAATATAGAATCTATCTTGAAGGAATCACAAAATTCCCAGAATTTCAATCTTTGCATACTGTTCCAGAAAATAATTAATTTCGCTGTGCAAACTTCAAAAATCCAAAACTCTTAGGTCACAAATCAAAATGATACAAATTATATGTCCATTTTGAAACTTGACATGTGAAATTTAAGACTGGAAAATTTCAGAATTTTTAGACACCATTTGCCTATTTAAAATGTCCATACAAATCGACTGCCCTGTACAGAGTTTCAATGGACAGAGTTTCCAACTTTTACACAATTGTTCCCAATAGTTCCAATTTCACAATAAACACTCTCCCCACATGAATTTTCACAAGGAAGCCATTGGAATCATTAAAACATCCAAATTCCCATCACCCATTCTCCAAAAGTGTTTATTCAACAATAATTACAGTCACTTTTGAAGTTATTAGCCCTTAATCGCTTTTTGGGATATTACAGAGGAGCTGCTAACCACAATGAACAAGTGACGTCGATGGGTAAGCAACAACTACGGTTGCTCGATGATGACACACATGGTCACGCAATGGTGATGGCGACTACTATGAGATGATAGGCGATGAATCATGCACGGCACTTGATGCCAATGATAATATCAATGTGAATAGCAAGAAAGATAATGATGATGAATCAGGGCATTTGAATGAGGAGAACAAGGATACAAAGAAGCTAATAGAGGAGACGATAAGGTCGTGTTTGTCACCATTGAACAATATTAATGCGGTGAAAGGACCAGAATTGAATCTGGTGGAAGCATATGGAAGTGGGGGGAGGTGGCGATAAGAAAGAGAGAAAGCAAAGGATTGGAGAGAAGAAGAAGAATTAGGGGTTATTTTGGTCTTTATAGAATTGGAATTTATTACCCAAATGTTCTATAGGACTTCACTATATAAATTAGAGAGTTCAAGGGACCTTTAGGTTGTATTTCATCTTGTTTGGGACTTAAGTCCAATTTTTCCCAGAATTTACAATACATATTTGATTTATTATTTAGATTTGACACATATCATGATGTTACCAATTTATATATGTTCAATGGATATTAATTATAAATATGTGTGTGTGTGTGTGGGGAATCTGATCCTCTCTTTATCATCATTTTTTCTACCGCAATTGGCTGCATTTCAATATCGCATCTGATAAATGAGAATGATTAAAGGCTTGGCTGCTCCAATTTAATTGATTAAAACACATTTTTTTGGGGGGGTCAGAATCAAATGATTGTATTTGTACAGTTTAAATTTCACTAGCAATTAATAATTGGAGTCACATCAGTCATAATACATCGTGTATTATTTTTTATCTTAATTTGTGTTGCGGTTAAAAGTGAGAAGAATCTTCATCAGCACGCCCAAGGACTCGCTTTTGAGTCTTTTTTTTTTTTTACTCTTTTTTTCTTTTTTAATTGATGATTCTTGAAATGAAAAGACTCATTCAGACTGTATATCATCCATTGGCTACTATAGCAAGGGAAATTAGAGGATTCGGCCTAATATTTCATTTTTTTACCATATGTTTATTTGGAGAAGCTAGCAATTGTGCTGACTCGATCGTAGCTCAAGATTTTATATATATATATATATATATATATATATTCTAATTCTATGCATTATTGCAAGCAAGACTTTCTACGTCGGTATAGGAGGACTTTTTATGTTGGTTAATGGACGATAGCATATAAGATCGTAATAGTTTGTTTTAAATTTGTGTACAATGATATAGAAATTAGTCCACTTTGAACCGTGGTCACTCTAGGGTAAAAATACAATCCATTCTTACCAGGCATATATTATCTTTGATCCTTAATATAAAATCTAGTTGACTAATTTAAAGAGATTAAGGAAACTAAATAAATTACTTTAAAGTATTTATATTTATAATTTTTCTCTAAACTAAGTTGTCTACATTATAAAATAATATATAATCTAATGATACATATATAAATATTTTAGAGAAATCACGTAACATTTGCTATAATTAAGTAATTTTTTTAATTTTTTTAATCTCTTCAAATTAGTCAATCAAGTCTTATATTAAAAATCAGAGGTAATATTCTTTTGAGCAAATTTAGAAAACTTTTTCACCCCATTCTTATATTCCTCGCTCGTTCTCCTTACTTTCATCTAACTATGATTCATTGTATTACAACTAATCAATCATCATAAAGCCCCTATCAAGCTTACTTATACAATTCAATTTGTTAAGGTTAGGAAAATAAATCAGTACGTAGATTTGATAATGAGTTTCTTATTTGCATGGTTCCCTATTGTCAAAGCCTTTGTATTTAAATTTTAACAAAATATAAAAATCCTTGTGACAAATGTCGATACGTTAATTTGACAAATTTCAAAAAGCATTTTAGAATTCTTCTCTTGTATATATCTTAAAATATTTGAATTTTTTACCTTCCACCAAATCTTTGCCTGTGCCTTAGTGCAGGTCTACAGGATAATTTGACTATATATATATATATATATATGTGTGTGTGTGTGTAACACTCTAAATTTTATATTCACCAAAAAACAGATTGTAATTAATTGAGAAATTTAATAAAATGGTAAATATTCATGAAATTTGGAATTTATGAATTTTGAAATATTCATATTCATGAGGAAATAGGCAAATTAATGCAAGAAAGGAATTAGATTACAAAGGTAATAGCAAAATCATAATTTTGCCAATTTAGCCCAAGATTAATTATTTTCCAATTAATTGGAGTTAATTTCAATTAATCAAGGAAAATAAAAGAAAATGTATAATTGGAATATTCTTGGAGGAATAAATCAAGAATTGTAAAATTAGAAGGAATTATGCATAATTCATTTAATTGGATTATGGAAATGATGAAAACAATTTTATTTCCCTATTCTTCCAAATTTCATCCAACATAAGGAAAATGGAGGAAAAAATTGATTAATGAAATTAAACATGACAAGTGTCATTATCTTATGGAATGAGATTAGTTTATAATTGATTTTCTAAGAGCACATGTCTAGTTGCAATTAAATATTGCTTCTTGGACAAGTAATGGTGATAATGGTACACTACTTGAGTGTATGGTTGAGTGCAAACTTATGCCTTGTTTGGTACAGTTGAATTGAAGAGGATGGAAGTGGAACTGAGCATGGAAGTCACTTTAAGCATGTGTGGTGTGATGCATTCCACTTCCATGTGGAAGTCACTTCCATCAAAAATGATGGAAGTGGGTTCCTTACCTTAACCCATGGAAGTGGATGTTGAAAGACCAAAATAGCCCTCTTTTGATTTGCTTGCTTCTTCAACCCCTTCTTCCTCGTCGGCGATCAGAGATCTCGACAACACAAACGGCAAGCAGGATGGCGTGGAGATTCAAAGAGCTTGCCAGCGGACAGCGAGGAGGATGGCGATGATGACTACTAACGCAATCAGGCAACGGCAGACGGCAAGCAAGGACGAGATCAACATCGCGACATCCTCTTCTCCTTATTAGATCTGCAACAACGGTCATCGATTTGGCAACGACAGCATCTCCTCCTTCCTTATCGACTTGCGACGACCACCTCTGATCTTCTTCTCTCTCTTCGATCTCCATGTTATCTGTTTTTCAGCCTGGAATCGTTTCAAATATGTGATTGTTGTTGATTTTGGGATTTTGGTTTTTCCTTTTTTGCTCTAATAAAGATTTGATTTTGAGATTTTGGGATTATGATTTTTCCTTTATGCTCTAATTGATTTTGATTTTCTCATTTTGCTTCGATGAAGATTTGAGTTTGGTTCTCTAGCAGTGGTTCTTCATCTTCGGTGGGAGGTGGTGTTTTCAGTTGGTGTTCTTCGAGGAAAAAAGCTTTCTTTTTTCAAAGAGAGAGAGGGACATTTTAGTCTTTTCATAAGAAAAATATGCATATAGATTAAAAATTATATCTCATTTCCATTGACATACAAAACATACTTTTAGAACCCATTTCCACTTCTATTTTCACTTCCAGTTTCATTTCTATTTCTACTTCCATTTCCATAAAAATTCTTCAATTGTACCAAACGGGGCATTAGTGTATGGTTGAGTGCAAGTTTGGATTAGTTGGAAGAGAACTCATTTAGTTAGAAGAGCAAGAAGGGGACGGTTTTCTATACTAACCAAGAGGGAGGAAGATAGTTCAAAGCCAACTAGAAGGCTAATGACATAGTTAGAAAGAGATGAGATCAATTGCCATGTGTCAACACAAGAAAGCATCTTGAAATCAAGGGCTCACAATAAAGAAGAGCCATTCCATAAAACACTTTCTCTTCCCCTCCCTTCACACATTTAGGCCAAGACAAGAAAGAAAGGAGAGAGAGAGAGAGAGCTTGAAGAACTTGAAGAGTTAGAGAGAAGGAAGAAGAAAGAGCTTAAGGTATGTAGTGATTCTTAAGCATTTTCCCTTGTGATCTTGTTAGAAAACTTCTCTAAACTCCTCTTCTTCATGGAATCTATGGTTCTAAAGACACATTTTGAGCTCAAGGAGAGAGAGAGAGAGAGAGAGAAGATGCCTAGATAGAGAAATTCCAAGATCTCAAGAGATAACTTCATAAATCTTAGATCTATTCAAGTATGAAGTTGTTGTTGAAGTGTATGGTTGGTTTTTGTGATTTTGTCAAGTTTGTAAGTTGCCCAAATTTGTCAAGTTTGTCAAGCCCTAATCCAAAGGGGTTATGCTACCCAAATTTCTTTGAATCATGGTTAGGATGTGTTTAAATAAGTTAATAAGGGATTAGAAGTAGAAAAGTATAAGCTTTGTAAGCTAAAACACAAAAATTCATTTTTCCATTTTTTGACCAAGTTTCAGCCAGAATCAAAACTGGGGGGTAGGAGTTGGATTTTCATGAAATATATGGTTCTATTGGATTCAGTAGGTAAAAATAAATGGGGTTACATTTGATTACTTTTTTGGAAAAGGCCAGAAAAGCGTAATTATAAAAACGCCGCTAAAACCCTAAATTGGGGCTATCAAGGGTATTTTCATAATTTGACATTGAATTTGGTAATTTTGAGCTCAGAAATGGATTCCTTGGGAGAAAATATATGAAGGTAGACCTAGTCAAAATTTTGAGAGGACGTGCCATCGAGCCGGTTACGGCAGGGCCGGGCCGGGGTCCCAAGGGCATTTTGGTAAATTTTCACTATAGACTAATATAATCACAAGAAACATTATGGAAGAGTCTAAAATGATAATTCGATAGGTTATGACCTATTTTTTGTACATTTAATATTTTATGATCGAATCGGAAGTCGGAAGCCGGAAGTGACACGTTTTATGAGACACACTAAAAAGGGATTAAAAGAACTTCGAGGTTGGAATATTATCCTTCATATATCATGCCATAGTTATATGCTTATGTGGATGCCATTGTTTGTAAATGTGTTTTATTAATCAACATGATTTTCCTAGAGAAGGGTAGTTAGTGTCAGAGGTGCACTTACACTGGGAGTTGGTGACAGTCCAACCAGTTGTAGATAGTGGGGCTGGGCCCTAATCATGTATACATGATGATGATGTGTTATGATGATGTGTTTATATTGTTCATTAATTGATACATACCTTGGCGCATGTCATATTTACTTTCCACATTTTCTATGAATGATAGCAAGTTTCTACTGGGATTCCTTGGAATCTCACCCTTTTTTAAAAAATAAACATCTTAGTGGGTGTCAGTGGGACGAAAGGCAAAGGTATAGATACGGAGAAGTGATTTGCACATGTCTCAAGGTAAGGTTGAAGACGGTGGTTATAATTAGTTTATACTTTAGATATTTTGGGATATCCTGTAATTATTAAAACTTCCACTGTATTTTGTATTTCGTTGATTCACGACGTTGGGATTGTAAACGAATACTTTTATCAGTATAATTGTACTTTTTTATACGCCAATGGAATTCCGTCTTTATTACTCTTTGATTATCGAAATAGAAACGGGTGTTAACAATATACAAGAAATCAAATACATTTGCATATATTTTGGAAACCAACTGATAATTACCATTATTATGAATTGAAGTGTAATGATAATGTAAAAGGAAAATACAAATCAATAACACTTATGAGTACATTTAGTTTCGTGATTTTAATGATTATATTATAATAATGTTTATTCAACCAAGCAAAATGTTGTTATACACTTATCTAATAATTAGCTGGCTAGTTAGGTGTAACCCCCTTCACGATTAAGGCCGAGATTTTACGTTCGTAAACATGTAATTAAATTGGAATTAGAGACCGTAATTGATTTGGGACTTAAACAAAGTCAAACTTCCCAAAATCAGGGTTCACAAAAATTTTACAAAAACCTGTTCAACAATGGTCTCAAATTCACATTTCAATACAAAATGGCCTGTACAAGTTGATTCCATTTACAAATATCAGAGTACAGCATAAATTCCCGACATACTCGGGTTCCATTAATTAAATAAGGGTTCATACAAAGGCACAAAGCCCATAATTCTTACCCTTTACATGGGGATTACACAAAATCTAATATATACAATCGATTCTACCAAAAATATCCAAATGATATACAATGATAACCAATAACCAAAAAGGAACTCCTAACACGGAGCTCTACCCGCTCTTCGTCACACGTTTGCCTTTCAATCCTTCAGCCCTGTCTAAAATGTTTAATTTTGGGAGAGTGAGATTCTAAAGAATCCCCGTAGTGTCAAATCAATCATATAATGTACAATAAAAAGGCATGAAATCAAATCATTATCCATACAAGCAACTACAACGGCAGTTCAACAGCAATGGTTAGTATGACACATGTCATCCTTGACGATTGCTCACACTGTATTGTATCACAACGATCGACACAATATAATTCATCACAGCTGGGATCCATATAAAACATTTCATAACACAAGCCATACAGGCAAGATACACACAGCCCACGGCTGGTTTGACAAATGCCGCCCCACGGGTCGGATTCACAAAGATCCATGTTGATTACGATGACAGTTCAACGGCCGACCTAGAGATGACCAGCGTCAATCCCTATACAGCTCACACTGAAGTGCTCACGCCGTAATGTACCATGGCACACATTTCACAAATTCAATGATAAGTTATGCATACCAAAACATCATACACAATATAAGAGAAGAGTCACTACCTGAGTCCTTCCGTGCGTGTCCTGACGCCGGTCTCTCCCGAGTAGGGCAAATGTCAAATCCTATATTCATAATTAGGGACGAAGAGTCAATTCTCTATTCCAATTCTCAATGACCTCTTAACACTTAGTTTGGTTATCATTATTGCTCTTTTAGAGTCATTAAATACCCCTAACAAAACTCCTAAAGAGTTGGAAGAAACTACCCCAAAGACCCCTTTTTCGAAGGCAAAACACTAATTTCTGACAGCCTCACTCGAGTGAAGACGACCTCACTCGAGTGATGAGAGACTTGTGCTCGGGTGAGAATGACTCTCACTCGCGAGTGTTTGACAGTGAGCAACTACAACGACTAGAACGTGCTCACATCACTCAAGCACCAAGCTCTGCACTCGGGTGAAGACCCCAAATATGCTCGAGTACCCGAAAGTGCAACACCACGAGTGACAACCTGAGAGCTCAAACTACACCAGAGGCACTAGCTCACTAGAACATGACACCCTGCACTTGGGTGAGAGAACTATGCTTGCGAGTGTCAATGCACATTCTTGGCATCAACCCGCGAGTGAAGACCCGAGAGCAACCCCTAACTCTGGGCTCACACTATCACTCGAGCAAACCCAAGTTCACCCGAATATGTTCAACCCTCACTCGAGAACAAAGAAGTGCACTCGAGCCTCATTCATAGAGTCCCACTAAAACTCAAAGCAGAGAAGGGAACAATGCACACAGTACTCGAGCATGATCTTCCTCTGCTCGAGTGTTGTACATCAGAGACCAGAAACGCAGAAAACAACAGAAAATACCAGATGGTCAATTTCATACCCAATGGTTCCCAAACTCTCCCAAAAGCTCATACATACCTAGCACTAACTAGGGAACACATTGGTAACCTCAAAAACACTCCCAAAACCAATTTGACCACAATCATACCCTTAGAGGTCTCTATAACACAACAAATGTCCCATTTCCCTTAACACATTTCCAACATTCCAAACTAAATCCAATACTCAAATATATTCACAATAAATCATTTCCAACATCAAACAAAATGAAATCCATACTTTCAACATTTGGCATAACTAGGGTAAATTTCCAGATTTTTACAAACTTATCCAAAAATCACCAACAATATATCAAAATGCACTAAATACCTATTTCTTTACTTTGCCAAATCTAGAATCTTGATTCTCCCTCTTCTAATTTCGACCAACACACAAATCACCACTTCTCAAGATTCTACAACCACCACAATGGAGCTCTTAATGAGATACACAACATTAGAAAAGAGGATTTTAGCAAAGGAGGATCATTACTTACCAAAGATCAAAGCTTTATCCTTCTCTTTCTTGCTTGATTCAATGAAAATGGAGAGGGAGAGAAGAGAGAGAAAATGGTGAGATGAAGCAAATGATGATGATGTACACTTCTCTCTTCCCTTGCCCATAACAACCGAATAGGAGAGAGAGAATGAGGGAAAAAGTGGTCCTTTGTCCTCTTGTGGCCTTATCCAATGGCTCACCAAATGCCACTTGTCACCATCCTACTCATTCCTCCATGAGCTTCCAAAATCGCAAAACATAGGATTCCAACCCATAGTCAAAGAATCTCAACCCTTGATCTTAAAGACCACACATATTTATATCAAATTCACATTACATCAATCCCAAAAGTGCTTAATTACACTGATTACAATAATTATCAGAGTCATTAGCCATAATCGCAAATCGGGATATTACATTAGGTACCCACCCAGTGTATTTCATGGAATATGATAAATGAATTATTATATATTCATAATCTGGAAATAATATGTGGGTAGTTATAAGTTTTATGATAATAAATTGATAACGATATCTATTGATTGCTCAATCCTAGCTAAAAGGTAAAATGATCTTCAATTATCATATCACTCAATTTAATACAGAGATCCTACGCAGCGAAGATTGACTTGAGTTCTCTCTCACACATACACTTCCTTACGTATCATATAGATTTTTTTGCCAATCTTAATTACATATATTTCTAGCAAGATTTCAGTAACTTATCTTATCCCATGTGATCGGTGCATGGAGATACTAAACTGATTTAATCAATTTAAAATAATTAAACTCATAAATCATAACTTTGATTTTTTTTTTTTTTGTTGGATTAAGAGTAACTTACCCTGACAATATATAGAGATTAATTTCAATTGGGCAAATAGCAAACCCCTCCTAGCAAGCTATCCTATCTACAAATAAGGTTGTCAAACTCAGCTTAAATAATTTTGTGATAGGAACAAAAAATCAAATCGTGAACTTCAATTGTAAATCCATAAGAACTTACTTTTTAGAGAATAACAATCATGTTCATGCTAATTTGCTTTGGCGGGCAATTTGGACGTTACTTTTATTAATAAATAACTGTTAAAAGTATATGATTAAATAGTTATAATATAAAAATAACAATAATTTAGTTTAACTATCTTTCAAATCCAAATAATTGAAATTAAATGATCAAAATTTATAGTTTATCATACTCAATAAAGAAATTTTTATAAAATTCATATATGAAATTACTAAACAATAAATCCAAAAAGTTAACACAAGTTTAAGAGTGAGTTAATATAATTTTTCAAGCTAGAAATGAAAAAATGTTAAACTCAGTAGTTTAACTTGTGAATTTAATCGAGTTTACAGCTAGCATGTGTTTAAAAGTGGGCTAACACAATTTTATATGTTGGAAATATATAAATGATAAATTCAGTAACATTTGTGTGTGTGTAAGAGTTGAGATTTTAACACTCAATCACTCATATAAGTGATAATTGAAAGTCCATACCAGTCACGACAATCTAAATTGACTTGCAATGTTGATTTTATGAACGGTCCATAGTCTCATAAGTCATTATATATATGTGTGTGTATACTCTCTCCAATCTTTAACAGAAAACATATTTACCTAATTTGATAAGATTAAAGAAGTTAGTCAATATAACATATTTTTTCTAAAACATCCCAATTATCTTCCTTAATTTTCTCCATCTCTATATTGCTTGATTATTGTCGAAGAGCATCGACAATAAGGGTAAATCAGGAAAATATTTACAAATATGATAAATAGATCTTATATTTAGGACCAAAATCAACCCCTAATTGTAGAGAGTATATATCAACTTAATTCGTGGAATTCCTGCATATCTTAATTTTTTTTATTCTTATATATAGTGATTAACTGATTATGTACATAAAAAAATATGTTACTTTACTACAAAAAAACATGCTATTGCCAACGGAATTACCTACGGAATTATTTCCAACGGTTTACAGACAGATTTTCCATTGGAAAAATTACCGACGGAAAAAAATTCCGTCTCTAATTACCAACGGATTAAAGACGGAAAAAATTTCGTTGATAAATACTGATGGATTATCCACGAAATTTTTTCTGTCAGTAATTACCCACGCCTTACCCACGAAATCACGTGGGTAATTTAATGAGAAATTACCGACGGAATTCCGTGGGTAATCTGTCTCTAATTACCAACAAATTAAAGATGAAAAAAATTCCATCGATAAATACTGACGGATTACCCACAGAATTTTTTCTGCCGGTAATTACCCACGGAATTCCGTGGGTAATTAATGAGAAATTACCGACAGAATTTCATGAGTAATTTGTCTCTAATTATTAATGGAAAAAATTCTATCAGTAATTAAGGAGAAATTACCAACGGAATTCCGTGGGTAATCCGTCGGTAAAACTAATAATTTTTTTTTATTTTTTAATAATTTATATAAAATAATAAAAATAAAAATAATCTATAAAAAATAAAAATTTAAATATCATAAAATTAATATTTAATATAATATATTAAATATATATAATATTAATAATAAAAATTTTAAAAGAAATAAAAAATAAAAAAATTTAAAATTTATATCATAAAAACAAAATATATAATTATATATAAATATATATATTTAATATTATATATATTTATATTAATATTAAATATTTAAACGAAATTAGAAATTCAAAAATTTTATATTATATATTATAAAAAATGAATAATATAATTAAATATAAATATATATTTAATTATATATATTTATCTTAATATTATATATATTTTTTAATTATTACATTATATATATTATTACGTGAATAAATAACGCAAGGTTAAAGCAGCTCAACTGGCAAAAGCATCAGAACACATACTAAAAGTCCAAGGTTTGAATCCCACCTTTGTCACAAAATGCAACAATTATCTCATAGAGACACTTGGCGCAAGGTTAGAGGGATACGTGGCCCTTGCTCGGGGGGCCGCCAGGGCCGGATGCGGGGGCAGGTGGTGGGGGGCTTTTAGTGATGTCCACGTGGCCTCTTTTTTTAAGGTCGCCACATGTATTTTTAAAAAAAACATTAAATTAAATTACCGACGGGTAAATTCTATCAGTAATTACCGACGGAATTTTTTCCATAGGTAATCCGTCGGTAAATCAATTTGCCACGGATTTTTTAGAGACGGAAAAAATTTCGTCGGTAATTCCGTTTCTGTCTTTAATCCGTCGGTAATTTGATTTCAAAGACGGAATTCCGTGGGTAATACGCTGCTTTTTTGTAGTGCTTATCAATAAAGTTCAAGACAAAGGAAAACTAAAATTTTCTAGTATGTCCGAAAAATATATGGACATGTTAAATAAGTATATCTATTGTTAAATAATTTACACAAATTTATTCACTTAAATCTTCTTAAGGCTATCATTTTTTGTTTTTGATATTATCATTCAGTATCCAGTTTGAGGCTCGTGGCTTTCACTCCTAACACAAGTGACTTTTCACAGACTCAAACTCGAGACCCTAGAGGAATCTGGCAGGGCCTTATACCACTAGACGAACTTTATATTAGTAAAGCCATCCATTATTACTACACACACATCTTCACATCATATGCATATTTTAATTAGTTGAGTGAACGAATCATGGTGTCCATAAATCAATGAATTGGTATTTTGATTAAGAGAATGATTTTTAACACATCAATATAATATAAAATCATAAATATATATACCAAGTCATATTATAACTCATTTTAAAATGATGGTGAGTTCACCTACTTGAATATAATACATTTCTTTTTTGATGAATTATATAATACATTTATAACTTCATGTAACATGTCACATACACTATTACATAAAATAAAATTTGAAGTAAATATATCCGAAAATTTATAGAGATTACTAAGAGCAACTTCTCAAACTCTGATTATTACTTTGAGAGTATATATTCATGCAAAATAGAACAACTTTCGGCCATATTGTTTTAGCCAAAAAGTCTACTTTTTTTTGTTTATATCAACATTACAAGAGGGTATAATGATGTCCTAATAAACTTAATTAATTAAGACAAACATCCACAAAACTCTCTGGCTTGTTCATTAATTTTGTGCTCCTGCAATACTCTAATTCGCAAATGATCCAAAGCGATTAGTACGCTGATTCATGATAATTTCTTCAATATTTTTTTTCTAGTGGAAACAAAGGGAATTTTGCTGATTTTGACTAAATGGATAATCTCAGCTCCAAATCTAATTCTTGATGGTCACTTGATTCTGAATTCTGACTGCTCGATCCCACTGATCCACTCCTATGATGTGAATCCTGAAAATAGGGAAGGTAATAAAAAATAATTAAACATAGGATACACTAATATTAAGCATATATAAGTATATATATATCATTTTAGATACAAATGGTTATTTAAAACAAGGGGGGGAAACTTACATATAGGTTAAGAAAGGGTCTAGTTACGTTGGGTTGAGCTAAAGGTTGAGTCTCTAACATTGCATTGGGATGGTGCCATCTGGTGAGGTAAAAGTAAAATGGACAAATTAATTTGTCAGTAGAGAAGTTATCAAGATTAAAGGGGAAAATATAAAACTAATTACTTATAAAATATAAAATTAATTACTTGTATATATAAAGACAAGAGTTTTAGGTACCTTGGTTGAGAATCATATCTGATGGTTGTTCTTTCATATTCAGGCACTCCCATCTGCATTATTATCAAAATTAACAAATTTAGATTCAAAACAAGAAAATTACTAAATAGGTGATAGCTATTAATTAAAAACTTAATCATATAAAAATTTATTTTGGGAAAACAATGTGTAAAGAGGCATCAAACTTTTTGTTTGTTGATTGATTATTCCTTAAGAGTTGCATAAATAAATTTTGTTAAAAAAGTACCAAAGCCTGGGATAGAGATCGATCACAACATGTGAAGATATGTAGAATACATACATATAAACAATCAAATAATGTTAAAGAAACAAATTACAATTAGTCAATTAAACATACCACAACGTTGGGATGGAAGCCATAGGAAGCAGCATATGATGAAGAAGAAGAAGAAGATGGAATAGATGAATAAGCTGCTTGAACTATTGGATCTTCCTGCATATTAGGAATCAAAAGCCAAAACTAAGAAACCTATCTATTACATACGAGCACAAATCCAAGAGGGGAATTCGTTCCAAAAGACTAAGTCTCTATTGGGCAAACAAACCCTCTTAAACTTAAAAGCCACACTTCATTACTACAAAATACATTCAATTAGTGATGAAATTGGATGATTCCATTATCAAATAAATTATCACTAATTAATTAGCGACAAAATTTCTGCCCCTAATTAACTGTTTTTTAGTAGTAATTGTGAGGCTCCCTAACGTCTCATATTCATAAACTCGAAGGAAAAGGGGGGGGGGGGGGGAGAGAGAGAATGGAGAATTACATGGTTGAAGGAGGAGGAGGAAGGGAAAGGAGGATTGTTATTATTATAAGCAGAAGCCAATTGAGCGTGTAATCTGATTTTCTCCAACTGAGCAACGCCAAGACCTCTCTGTGGTTGCTTTGGCTTATCTGAACCATTCTTCTTCCCTTTCCTTGACGATGAAGAAGAAGAAGATAAGCCACTTACTCTTTCATTTCTCATCATATTTGGCTCCCCAGAATAACTGCTTCCCATGCTTCTACGCTTATTTTAGCTTCTCTATGATCTGATCTCTCTTTTTCTTATGAGAGAAACACAAATATATGTATGTATATATATATATATATATATAGAGAGAGAGAGAGAGAGAGAGAGAGAGAAGGAGGGTTGCTAGCTAGCTAAGCTTGATGATTTGCTGTGGGGGGAAATCAGAGATCTCCAAATGCTCCTTTTTAAGGCTGTTTGGCCCTATCAGGAAATCTTGCACCGCTGGATCATATTGTGTATAGATTCAAAGTGTTTTATATGCTTAGATTTTATTATCCCTCTTATTATTAAAAAAATTATTATTGTAATATATTACTTTGCCAATAATATTATTATTGTAATAAATTATTACTTTGCCAATAATAATAATTATTGTACAATAGGGATAATAATGATTCCATTATTTTGGTCTATAATAATAAACACAATTTATATTATGTGCCTATTTGTATTATATATTTAGTCTTTGGATGCTATCTATGAAAGCGATTGTCTCTAATTATATAATTATGGGTTAATATAACTTTTAGTCCCTGAAGTTTGATCCAATTTTGGTTTTGGTCCCTCAAGTTTGAAATCAGTGGTTTTGATCCCTAAAGTTTCACCCGATTTTGGTTTTAGTCCCTGAAGTTTCACCTGATTTTGGTTTTGGTCCCTTAAGTTTGAAAAGGACTTGGTGACCCGATTATGAAACCCGACCCGACCCGGGAAAAACCAAGTCATTTTCAAACTTGAGGGATCAAAACCAAAATTGGGTGAAACTTCAGGGACTAAAACCAAAATCGGGTAAAACTTTAGGGATCAAAACCACTTATTTCAAACTTGAGAGACCAAAACCAAAATTAGATCAAACTTCAAGGACCAAAAATTATATTAACCCTATAATTATTTTAAAAGTTTGATAAGCTGTATTCATATATCAACATCAGCCACGCGCTCAAAGGGATGTGTAGGCTGCAATATTTAAGTGTAATGTTTTTATTATTATTACAAGTGCAAAATTTTTTAATATTTATTTTTCTTTCCCGTACTATTCAAATATAAATACTTAATAAATCTTATTACAGCGTGGAGTGCGTTACTTTGATTTGTAAGAAACTAATTAAGAGAAGTAAATATAGAATTAATTTGATGAATATTGCAGATCCGAAAAAAAGATCTTTAATATCAAGGTCAGGAAAAAAAAGATCTTTAATATTTCAAGTTTTGAAAACGAATTATTAATTAGTGTGGCTTTTTAGGGAAAACTAAAACAAATGATATGGTTGTGGATTATTTATCGAAAAGTAATAAAGAAGTTGATATTGCTTAACCAATAAGGAGAGATTGACCTAATTAATAATAGATAAAGATTGAGATCGATCGATGTACTATTTTTTTTTTTTTGATCGAGATCGATGTCCTATAACTGAAGTAAATATCATATATATATATATATATATATAGATTTATAGCACCATACTGCTGTTATGTAATAATATTTATGAATTGATATTGTGAAGATCGATGATTATTAATATAATAATAATTAGGAATCTAATTGAGCTGTTACACCCATGATTCGTGTTGGTAATAATTCTATGAGTTGTTTGTGTGGTGGAAAGTGATTAGCCTGATGCCCTGATCCAATTTGCTTAGCCTCACATGTGAACACATGTAATTACAAGAAAACCCTCCACCAATCTCACCATTTGTTTGCTGCTTAACCACACGACGACTCAGGTCAAAAAATAAATAAATAAAAAAACCACACGACGACACATATCTCTATTGTGCTCTCCTCTATAGTCCTTTTATTTATCTCCCTCCGGTCTTAATTATAAGATAAAATTGATTTTTTTGGAGAAATTAAGGAAGCCAATTAAATTACTTTAGAGTATTTTTATTTTTATTTTTTTCTCAAAACTAATTAATTTGACTAATAAACTAATATATAATCTAATGATACTAAAAATATAAACATTCTAAAGTAATTTAATTGACTTCCTTAATTTCTTCAAAAAAGTCAACTTTATCTTATATAATTAGGACCGGAGGGAGTATATCATACCGCCTCCTCCTGTTTTTATTATGGAGCTCTTTCTATGAGAATTCTTTTATCAATAATATAAAAAGTGACTTTAAAAGTTATTAATATTTATTTGTCAATATTATTTTTGTAATTGATACTCTAATGCAGTTGTTCGTTTTTTTCTCTTTCCTTCAAAATTTCATTAAAAAGGATAAAGTAAAATTTTTTTTATCAAATTAAAATGGATTTAATGAGTTAACTAGTATTCCTTATTTTGTATGAATTATTTGAAAAGGTGTCATATAAACCATCGTCAAACTCACAAGTTTAAATAAACTCATGACAATGACGTAAACTCGTATCATGAACTTGAATCGTAAACTCGTAAGAGTTTACTTTTACCAATAAGTAGATATTTATAATTGAATAATTAAAATTTAAAAATAAATGGTAACAATTTGATTAAAACATATGTTAAATGTAAATAATCGAAATTAAAACCATCAACATTAATAATTTATCATATTCAACAAAAACATTTTACGAAGTTCATGTATTAAATCATTGAGTATAACCAAATCAAATAAGTTTGTATGAGTTTATAAAAGAGTGAGTTAACATGATTTTATAAGATAAAAATATAAAAATGATAAACTCAGCGTGTGAACTCATGAGTTCAATCATGTTTACACTTAACATAAGTTTAAGAGTTAGGTGACACAATTTTGTAAGTTATGAATATAAAAACTATAAAATTAAAGAACCCACTCAAGAGTTCGACAACAATATAGAAGGGAGTATATGAAACTAAATATTTTTTCTCATCTAATTTGCATATGTTTGAATCAACTAATTAATTTGGGTTTTTTATGTTGCACAAAATTTGAGACATAAGATGTATTGTTAATTAATAATTTATGAATACGAAGTATTGTTGATAGGCGATCCATAAGTATTTCTATAAGTTTTCTTTGAATCTAGACACGTGTGCTCTAGCCCTGGTGAACCATCAAGACCTAATTCACATAAACTTTTTTGTAAGAAAAAAATAACTTATGAATAATGCAACTTGTTAATTGTTTCTTCACAGATGAATCATATATATGCATAGTTTATGGTTTTAAAATACAGAGAAAAGTTACGTCTATGTATATTACAATCAATTTTCCAATATACAAATCTCAACATTTGGGCAATTTTTTCACTTAATCATTTACTTAAATATAAATGTTATAATTTATATATTTAAGATTGATTTCAAGTATTTAGATCTTATTGAAAATTTAGTGTTGAAAAAAAAGGCCATAAATTGTGTCTTATAAATATTAAGACTTGGTATGTATTCTAATTAGGAAACCCATTTTTCCTCTCTCACAATTCACAAATACTCTTATGCTTAATATAAGACTTAATTGACTACTTTAAGTATTTAAAGATGTTAGTTAAGTTAGTTAATATGATATATTTTTTCTAAAATAATATAATCATCTTCCTTAATTTCATCTTTTCCTCTCTTACTTGATTATTATTGAGGGAATATCAAAAGAAGTATTTAAAAAAAAGTTGATAAACGTATAAAATATGTCTTATATTTAGGACTAATATCGACTAATATTAAGGACTGAAGGAGTACTATATAGTTACATCAATAAACCTAAACATATGAATATTGTAGCAAACCTAGATCTGATCTTTTTTCCCCTGATCAGTTCTTTTGCCTTATTACTTCTGATCCTTCTTTTTATATTGCTTCTCTTTAATTTGTTCTTTGATAATCTTACATTGGGCACTAGGGACGTTAATTTATTAATTGCTGATCTAAAAACCACAACTTTAAGTTTTTATTACCACGTAAGCATCCCACTTTTTTTTAACCTCTTACCATTTACTTTATGTTTTATTTTATTATATATGTATACTGTACTAATGAATAAACTTTAAGCACGTTCGTTAGTTTATATATATAAGGGTCCAAATTCCCTAATCAATTACGTAAAGAATTTGAATAAACCAAATTAATGGGGTTCCACATTATTTTAATGTGATAATTATAAGATAAAAGCTAGCCATCAGAAGTCATAAACAAACTTTTTTTTTTTCCTTATCTTAGTCAAACTTTTCAAGCTACGAAAATGCATGCGTTTCATGTCATTAATTATATATATAATTTCATCACGTCATTTCTGTAACAGAACATTGAAGGTATATTTATATATAGAGAGAGAAGATCTTGAAGAAAGGTATAATTCAGGGAAGACCTCTTATTTTATTTTGTTCTGGTTGTTGAATATATAATTAAAGAGTTGAAATTTTCAAACATACTAATGATATTAATTGAACTTAAAATATATTACACATGCCTATATTTTTCTTAAATATAAAATATACTTGAACTGGATTTATAAAGACTCATTAAAGACATGCATGACAGATCACAAATCTCAAAGAATATTTAGAAAAATACTTATAAATTAATTATTAATTGGGTACTCATACGCCATATCTATATATTCTATAATACTCATAGTAACCTCATTAAATTCCATTTTGTTTTTATGTAACATCGTTAATTCTGTTAAGTAACTCTATTTTGTTTTTATATTCCTTCGTAATTGAATTTTGTTTTATCTCTATAAATCAAGGAGTTATCATAATTTAGATTTTTCTTTTGCCAAAAATTTAGTTTGGCTTTATTAATCAATAAATATAATTTATTGATAAATATTTTCTAACTTATTTTTTGATATTTCTTTATAATTGAATTTTTTTATCTCCATGTTAATCAATAAAAATAATTTATTTTTAATTATTTTTACATTTTTTGCTAAAAATATAATAAATACCAGGAGATTCAGTTTGGTAATAAATACCATCTATCGGATTCATTTTTGATTCATTAATCAATAAATATATTTATTGATGATTATTTTCTAATTTATTTTTTTATATTTCTGATTTGGTTCTAATTTATTTGGATTATGTTTTTTCATTGTTATTCCTTGCAAAAATATAAATCTAAATTTATGAAATTCACTTTCTCTCTTCACGTTGTGTGCTATTCGAAAAATATGAGTGGGCAAAATTGAAAAAAAAAAAACTCACATAGATATGAACTTTCTTATGCAACGGTTAGGCACCAATACTTGTTGGAAAAAAGATTCAAACTCAAACACAAATCTTTGTGATAAAATAGACAAACGTTGTCGTAACTTTCTTTAGGGTAGTAGTTCTGCCAGCAGAAAACCTCATCTAGTCTCCTAGGACATCGTCTGTGCACGTAAGGAGGATGGAGGCCTAGGTCTTAGGTTGGCTCGTTACCAGAATCAGGCTTTCATGATGAAACTTGGTTGGAATATGGTTAATAGAAGAGATTCGCTCTGGGTCAAGCTTTTACGAGAAAAATATAAAGCCGGAAGTGATATTATTCCTAAAGTTGAGAAGCGCCGGTCAGAGTATAGTACGTGGAGGGGTATTCGTAACTGTTGGGACAAGATCAAAGATAGTTTATCTTGGAGAGTTACCAATGGTCAAAACACTTCTTTCTGGAATGATATATGGGTACCGCATTTTGACAAGCTTAATTCAGAGGTTGGTAATCAATGAACTGCCTAAAGATGTTGCTGAATGGAGAGTAGCTGATTGTATCACTTCATCAGGACAGTAGGATATGAGTAAGTTTAATCACCTACTGCCAAGCCATGTATGTACAGCTATTGCACGCGTTAAATTCAATCATCTAAATGGGGAGGATTTTTCGGTATGGGGATGGTCTTCAGATGGATTTTTCTCCATTAGATCAGCTTAGAAATATCTAGTATGCACCCCTCAATCTCACTGTATTAATTGGAGAAGATGTGTTTGGAAATTGAAGGTCCCTCAAAGGTATCGTATTTTCTTGTGGCTGTGCTTTTATGGTCGTCTAATGACAAACATGATGCGTTACTAGCGAGGTAGCCATCCCACGGTTACTTGTGATATATGCCATAACTCACGCGAGTCTCTAATACACGTTTTGTGGGATTGTCCATTCACTTCTGAATTATGGAAAGAATTCTTACCACCTGATTGGCGTGATAAATTTTTTGGCATGATTGAGAGAAATGACTGGCTTACATGGTGTACAGGAAGAAAAGATGTAATACAGGGATTCGAGTTTCGTCTTTGGTTTACGGTTTTATGCCGGCATATCTGGTTGGCTCGTAATGACAGATGTTTTAACAATAACACTTGGAGTAGACAAGCCATATTGGCTCGTGCTCGTGTCTGCTTAACATGGGGTAATATAAGCTTGCTTCAAGTTAAGAGTGCAGAAATGAATCAACAACAGTGGCAGCCACCACTGTTTGGGTGGGTGAAGATTAATACCGATGATTCTAGAAATGACAACTTAGGCACGTGCACGTGTGGAGGTGTGTTGAGAGATCACAATAGTGAATTTTTGATGGGGTTTATGTATCAGATCGGGCGAGGAACAATAGTATCTGCAGAAGCATGGGGTGTTTTGTGGGGACTTAAAGTCGCATGGGATAGAGGTTATAGACAAATTATGATTGAGTCTGACTGTAGTGAAGTGATGGATCTAATTCAGGGAAAGGTAGCTCAGGAACACCCTGATTGTCGACTAATTGAGGAGATTCAAACGTTGCTGGATAGAGATTGGGAAGTGAAAATTTCACATTGCACTCGGGATGTTAACACAATTGCAAACTCTATGGCTAAAGAAGCTTGGAAGATGGCGATTGATCTTCATATCATATATTCGCCCCCTGATGCTATTACTACCTTTTTATTTAATGATGTAACTAGGATGAGATTTCATGTTGATTCAGGAGGATAGCTTCTGATGTGTTTGTAGATTATCTTTTTCTATAAAAAAAATATACTTTTTTTTGGCCTGAACATGTAATTTTTTTTAAGTTCGTTGGACGGTAAGAAAAGTCCATTTTTTAATGCGCGTGACGGAAAGCAATGAGATAAAAAATATATGAAGTCTCCTCACTGATGATGATTTAACAGAAAACGAAGTCAATCCAGTCGTGAAACACAGGTGAGATCCAAATATATAATTATTGCACTTATTGAATATTATTATTCTCATCAAATAAATTAAATTCCTTTTCATGGCCTTTTAGTTTCCTTTTTAGTAAGCAAAAAAATAATGATTCGATTTGCCCACCGTCCAATCCAATCATGCCACGTTGCACTCATGTCTTGGCAAAACTATGCACATTGCCCCACTCTGTATATTGCTCATGTAATTAGGGGAAAAAAGTTGATCAACATACTATCTAAAATATAAATCACTTTCAATCACTACTTCACAAGAATTAAGGAATAATGGCCAACTCATTAAATCTATCTTATATTAAAAAAATGTGTCAACCTTTTTTTGTGACAAAAGGTACTTCAACTTTGTCCCTGTCAAAGAATGTACATTTTCTCACCTCTCTCCTTTCTATATGCGTTTTTAAATGTGTACATCAATAAATAAAGGTGAAATTGGAAACTGATAATTAATAATATTCTAGGGTTTGTTTGAGAAAGCATTGAAAGTGGGAAAAGTCACGGTGCATAGTGAAAAAGTTACGTTGAAGCTAATTTAGATAGAGTATGTGGTGTCACGTCCTTATCTTATTTTCACTTTTATTTCAGAGTAATAGCGGAAAACAATACGCAATGCAGTGGGCAACACATGAATAGTATAAATATACCGATAATATGTGAATTATTACAGAAAATCCCCATAAGGGTTCGTATATGATAATTACCATCAATGTAGCCATACAGGACTACTAAGGTGTTTAAACTCATCCCAGTGAAATGGAGACATCTTGTCGTCTTCGTTCCACCACTGCAATCCCCTCAAACGATTCTCTTCTTTATTCTCTGCATACCTTATATCTTCACCTGTTTAAATTGTTGGTAGGGGAAGGTGAGATTCGAGAGAATCTCAGTAGGAAACAGATACCATAATGCATACATGATATATGCTATGTGTATGATATGTTAGCTTTAACTAAATATATGCTTCATAATGACATTTCTGCATGCTCAATGTTTTATGTAATAAAATTATGGCCATAGAAAAAACAGAAACAGAGCTTCATTTATTCAAATATGCTCTACAAAATCCAGTAAAGCAATTACATACATCACTATACAAGAAGAGATATCAAATACATGCAAATAAGGTAAGTTTCGTACTTTAACCCTTTCCGCCTCGAAACATGTGCCTCGTAAAGCGTGCCAACAGCTCATTCTCCATATTCGATCCTACAATTTCAAATATACCATTTAGACACTTTCATAGCGTTTTTGGGGATTATATGAGTTTATATTGAAAAATGACCAAAATGCCCCCGAGGACCCCGCCCGGCCTCGATGTACCCAGTTCGGCTGTTGTTTTTCTGAAATTTTAAATGGGGCTATTCTAATATATTTTTTTTAAAGGAATCCATTTTCGGGCTCAGAATTAGCAAATTCAATGTCAAATTATGAAATTGCCCTTGGCAGCCTCACTTTAAGGGTTTTAAAGGCATTTTCGTAATTATGTCTTTTCAGCCTTTTCCGAAAAAAGTGACCAACTATAACCCTATCTAATTTTCCCTCATGAACTTAATGGAATCATCAAATCATTGAAAATCCAACCCTAAGGCCCTCTAATAGCCCTAGCCAAAATTCACAAGTATTCTAGGAAAAATTGGGGTTTTTCGATTTCGACTCCGCAGACGTGTTTCTTTATACTCTTAACCACTTTATTAACTATTACATTAGGTTAAAACTATCATTTGGACCCAATTTCGGTAGCATAACCCCTATGTCATCACATTTCCAAAATGTAAAACAAATGACAATCCGGCGAAATTTTACCAATTAAATTGTCCACAGTAGTTAGAATAGTCAATATACGAAGATTTGGAAGTTACCTCAAGCTCCCTTTGGCTTTTCTCAATAGTGGCTGAACCCTAACACTTCTTCACAATAGAAATTGAGCTTCCCAACCCTTAGTTACATAGAAGAGTAACTTAGGAACAGAGTTATACGCATTAGAAACCGATTTACCAAAGAAATCATTTACATTTGTAAGTTTTTCCTTCTCCTTTTCTCTCTCTAAAGTTTCTCACGTTCTCTCTCTTATTTCAGATGTGAATGGCGTGAAATTCTGAATGAAAGAAGGAGATGATGATATATTAGATTATCATATCTTATTTCATTCATTTACTAGATTTCCAAAAATCAATTTTATGTACATAAACCCTATATATATGTAACCATGCTAACTAAGCTAAACCAATATTTCCTTCTTTTTGCTACATGTAGGAGACACCTAAGGGTCCCTCCCTATAGTCTCAATTAGCTTCACAACTTGTTCCGATTACGTATACACGTAAAGTCTCAATTTTTGTCAAAATTACTCTTTTGCTCAAATTTTCTATAAATTCATATTAAATTGATCAAAATATTCTAAATATACTTTTCCCGTTTCTTTTCCTTAATTAATTGAAATTAACTTCAATTAATTGGAAAATAATTAATTTAGCACTTGTTTGGCAAAATTACAAGTTTGCCATTACATTTTTCTCTATTTTCGGATTTTCTGTCCAAACTTTGAAAAATCATAACTAATTCTAGAAAAATTGAATTGGAGTTATTCCAAAGGCTATGAAACCCTCGTTGAGTTTAGTTTCAAAAAAATATATAGAATTTAGCCAAATAGAAGCACAAAAATCCCAAAATTTATTTCTTTGAATACTGTTCTAGAAACTTTTTAGTTTTTCTGGGTTAACTTTAAAAATTCATAAATTTTTGTATATAACTCTAATTGAGTCATATGACCTATCAAATTAAAATTTTATGATGTCTACTTTCACCTTGTAAAATTTCATAATTGTTTCTCATCATTTGGTCATACAAAATCACATGACAAGCTCACTGCTTCATAGACGATTTTATCAAAAACATAATTATATTCTCTAAAATTCACCATTTCATTTCATTGACTATTTCCAATAATTACAATATATTTTGTGAATAAAATTTGAGGTTTACAATAGGGGTGTTTGGATTAGCGGTACACCTAATGTGTTTTTGTAAAAAAGGCCATGGTGGTTGAGAAGCAACAATTTATGTCTTTTCCTTTCGCAGTGTGGAGAGAGCGAACTTAGGGGAAAAGACTAATCCAAATGAAATTATATTCCTTTTTTCTGGTACAGTAGAGAGAATGTTTATTTTGGTCAAATTTATAGGGAAGAGAGAGAATTTTTCATATGAATGTACAATTATACCATTCATGTATTATAATGTTGACTTTGTTTTCATGAACTACATCATATATTAAATATGGATGAAGTTGAAAATTTGTTAAATTTCAAGGCAGGGTTCACAGGGTTTAAGATTTTTCTTGATCTATATGAAACATGCTGGAAAATATTTATAAATAAGACCATGAAGTACTTAATTTTATTTTATGTCTTAAGACTATCATAATATATAATTATAATATATATGTATCATTTAAAAAGATTCATGTCATTTTCCACCCATACTTGCTTTTTAAGAAATCACCCAAACAAATTTTAGTTTAAAAAAAAAAAGACATTTCTACCACGGTCAATTAAAACACAAATCATATTATACTATCTAAATTTTACCCTAACTTAAGTTTCCAAAAGTCAAATTGAAAGAAGTCATTTCTGCCATCACCAATTTAAATACACACCTAGGTGACTTCTACTATGACATAGGGTTTCTTCTAATGCATCCTATATTTGGGCAGGAGGGAGTATAAATTGCTATAAATTTTATATATTTTAAAGCTCGATCTCT
This sequence comes from Inga leiocalycina, assembly GCA_963242795.1. Classification (NCBI taxonomy): domain Eukaryota; kingdom Viridiplantae; phylum Streptophyta; class Magnoliopsida; order Fabales; family Fabaceae; genus Inga; species Inga leiocalycina. The sequence goes on from OY725320.1 coordinate 65,634,213, forward strand.
TTGATTTGGGTGATAATGTTAGAAATACCTTGTAAAAAGGATGAAAGAGAGAATACCGTTTTCAAAGAAAACTTGTAATCTTAAATTTAGGTCACCATAAATAATTTTTTTGGATATATATATTATATTTTTTTAAAATTTCACTTTCGCACGTTTTCAAATAGTATATTGAGAAAGCATTTGTATTTTAAATTGACAATGTTTAATTTTCCTTAATGCCTTTCACTTCTTTTTTCTCTCCAATGGTGGGAGTTTTCCCGCTCCACTTTCTTGATTGATTTTGCCTTACTGTGTTGGGTTTTTTTGGTGCCTCTCTATCCGAGGTAGGAGGGGATCGGAGGTCGTTCGGCGTAGGGGCTTTCATCTTTAAGGTTAGAATTTTTGTTTATTCTTTTATGGTGATTGTCATCTTGATATTTGCGGTGGCCATTAAGAGAAGGAAGGGCAGTACTGGAAATGATAAGGAAATTAGTAGCGACATGGAGGATGGGAAATCAAAGGTATAGTGCATAATTGAAAATTTTACCCCAAGATTGGTTCATTATCTCTTTGTAATTAATGATCTTGAGCCAGCATGCTTCTTTGAGCCATATCATCTAATATAGTCAAAGTAGAAAAGGAATCTGTTTTTTTTTTTTTGGCTAAGATCTTGTGGCTTTAGGTTGGGAAATGATAGGTGGCATTGGTTGGAGTCTCATTGAACAGACGTATTGTTAGTGTTGGTGGCGGTTCTTCTCTACCAAACAACAGTACCGGTTGGCGTGGTTATTATGAATCTACTCTCATATTATAGCATGTGTTTTCAAAAAGGATGGGGTTCAAAGAACTACCCTAACAATAATCCCATCCTATACTCAAGCTTTAGACTTATGGTTTAAGCTCAGGCATATTTGACAAAAGGCTGACCTACTCTAACATATTTCCATTCCAAATTAAATTAAAGGTACACATTTAAAACATTGTTCTTGAAATGAATTTAAAATGTGTAAGAAATTGTTTTTCAATGATTTGATGCTTAATTTGTACTTGTGATGCTATAACGAGTTGAAATTCATCAATTAGTTTGTTTGGTAAACCTAATTAATTATCCTTCCTTTTTCTTTCACTTTATATTTTTCAAAAAGTCGTGAGAAGTCCTAACTTCTAAGAATTAGCATATAGTAGTTTATCCTGCACGTGTATGCATCGCACATTAAATTTGTTTGGTAGATTAAAAATCTTAATTAATTAATTTTATAGAAAGCTAAGTGTCACATTTCCCTAAATTACAACTAAAAAATTAACTTGCTAAGAACAGATAATTATTACTTTTCAGTAATATAGGCATCAATACAGGCATTGGGTTGACCCGTTGTGTGCCTTAGGATCGGAGCCCCGAACTGGGTGATACCTGCTCCGACCCTAGCCCTTACAACCCTAACCATTGCTATTAAACACATTGGTCAAGTATTTTACCTAATTAAGCTCGTTCAAATTAAAAAGCAATACATTTTATATGAGAAGATAGTTATAACTTATGAATAAAAAATACAAGGTTCCCAAGAAATTAATTCCCAAAATGTATACTTCTTGAAAAGTTAACTTCCCAAAAAAAAAAATAGAGCAAATGCCTAGGTTTACTCTATACTCCAAGGCTAATTGAAATTCCTTGCTTGCCACATATGGAAGAAAGAGAAAGATATGAACAAATCACAATAACATTAATCTCTCAAAAAAAAAAATAATGATATTGATATGTGATTGGAGATTAGAGGAAGGGAACATGTTGATTAGGTTTGATTAGTTATATATATATATATATATATGTATATATATATATATATATATATATGTATAAAATGAAAAGGAAGGCAGGAGGAAGTGCTGAAAAAGAGAAGGTTCGATGTAGAGAATATATATATATATATATATAAAGGTATGTAGAGTAGAATTATGGGCACATGCATAACGTAGAAAAGATGCATTAAATTAATTATTATTCACCACACGATTTGCGAAGTAAAACAATATTACTAGAGAGAGGTAGATTAAACAAAAGAAGCAGTTTTGAAATCCAGAAAAATCATTCGCAATCCCTTATTATATATCAGTAGATTCTCCCATATTTTTAATAATTTATTTCATATTATATATATATATATAATAACCTACCTATATAATACACAACACACGTACGGGAACTTGCGCCTGCTACCTCATACATATAATGGCTTAACAATGAAGACGTTCTCTTTCTCTTTCTCTGCCTCATGAGTTTGAGGTGGGTACAGATCCTTATGGTGTCATAAAACTTGTGCAGAAGGCAAAAAAAAAAACAAAAAAACAAAAAAAAACAAAGAAAGAAAAGATATGCAAAAGAATCTTCCTGGATTTCCTTTTTAAAGATCTACCTGCCATCGAATCTCCTGGACCTCTCACAAAGTTGATATAGGTATCATCACATTATATACACTTGTCTCTCCTATTTCTGTTATTTTTAAAGCAAACTTTTATTTGGTAAATCACTATGTAGTCTTGAGGAAGTAATGTAAACACTAAAATGTTTTACAACAAGTGAACAAGTATGAATAGTATGCAAATAAGTTTTGGTCCACGAAAAGATCATAGCATGCATGTCTATGTTACTCACTTATTATTGGAACATTTTGGTGATTACATTATTCTTTCCTTTAGATTCTACTGCGATTTCCCCTACTTCCTTTTGAAATGCAATAGTTTTCTTGTGGATATAGAGGAAATTGTCAAGAGATTAATTTTTCTTGTATTAACTAATACGAACAAGTTTCCAACTACATATAAGGACATACATACTTGATATTCATTAGTATTTAAGCAAAATTTAATCGTGTACTGGCCAAAAATATAAATGTGTTAGACGATTCGAAAAATGCTTTATAATCATGAAAACCTCCTAAAATCTGTTATCACAACGATTAAAGTATATCATTATCAAGAAAGGTTGCTAATTAACATGTATGGTGTGATTTTTTTTTAGGCACATGTATCATCGTATTAGCTAGAGATAATCCTATGAGAGGCATTATTAATGTCGGGCACTAAATATGGGATGATGTGATTAATTTTGTATAGGTTAAATTATACAAAATCCCCTTATACTTTATGTTGTATCATATATGTAAATAACTTTCTTAACCCTTAAAACTTTACAATAAACCATCTAAACTTTCAAGTTTATAAAAATAACCTTAAACTATCCATTTTATACCTCTTTAATTAAATTTAATTTTTGTATACAAAAAACCCCCTCAAACTTTGGGATATATGCAAATATACCTCTTAAACTTTAAGCTAATTGCAGAAAAATAATAAATAAAACTAATAGTATGAGAGTTACAAGTATAAATGTAAAAGTTCATCAAGGCGTTTTATTTTAAAGTTTTAAATGTTAATGATATTATATATCCGCATAATATTATCAAGTTCAAGAGGATTTTGTATATAATATATGCTACAAGTTTTGCCAGGAATTACTTTTATTCTTTAGGTCAACCAGTTTTGCAAATTGCAGGTAATGAATAAAAAAGGAGTTAGGATAATGTAGATATATAAATTAACAGTTCATTTAATTTAATTAATTAATTAATTATAAATATGTACATTCATTATATAGAGTGCATTTCACAATCAATTCATCATCATTTGGATAAAGAGGATTCATCCAGAACCAATATAATCTTGTCTTCACTTGAAACTAGGAATCTGTGTCAATTCTATTAAGATCTAGACAATTCATATTAATTAACAAGACAGATATTATCCACAAACAATATGCTTAAGCTGATAATTAATTTCACACACGAACACGACACGCTTAGTTTGCTGTCCAAAGTGTGGTCTATGATTTATTCTACTTTTTCTAGTGAAAAATAATTTAATCAATTATAAAATGCATATGATTGATCTGTTTCAATACCCTAAAGATGCTTAGTTAATTAGAAATATATATTTATTCCCCCGACGAATCCATGTTTTGCTTAGGTGGAAGATCTTCTTGGGAATTTAAAATCAAAGTAAGGTCTCTGTGTATGGATGGATGGATGGATTAATTATTTAATTATATAATAATTAATTAGGATCTATATTGGAACAACCCGGCCAATGGGACCTTGGAAACAACATGCTAGGAAACAAATCAGACAATTGTGACCCACATGTGGGAGAGAAAGCGAGTTCAACACATATACACTTGTCAATTACCTTTAGATTTGGAAACCTTAATTATAATAATTATTAAAAAGCCCTAATTATTATAAGGAAAAAAAACCTTACCTCATAATAATGTACCACTCATTACTTTGAAATGTGATGGCTATTAATGCGATTGGGTCCTTCTTGTCTCCTGAAAATTTTTTTAATCTCAGAAAACCAACATCCTCAGTGATCTTATAATCTATCTTGGACATGATTTCTGACACCTTTCGATCTTGGTATCACAATGGTGATTAAGTTAATTATTCTACGAATCAATCTTTAATTTCATATTTGTTTACGTGTCTAATTGATTACGATCGTGTGTGTCTGCTTTATATTATCTTATGGATCAATCACACGCACGTTAATTAATTAGTAGTGTGCCACGATATATTCTTCTCGATACTATATATATAGGTTTTTTTATTAGTTTGATTTGGTGTGATATCATATACATGTATAAACTGGAGATGATTCAATGAATTCCAGGAACGATGTTCGTGAAGACCTTTAAATTTAAATTTATCATTTTCTCGACTAAATAAATATATAAATTTATTATATAGTTTTTATTTCATGTCAGTTATCAGATTCACTAGCAATCAAATGGAAAGAATGAAAGCAAGGGGCGCTAAGTTAATCATGTGAATATTCCTTTTTTCTAAAATAAGTAATATTAAGAAAATTAACCATCTCAACAAATGTTCATCCCGTTGATGATAATAATACAACCCGAACTCTATAGTCGTGAACTGCAAAGACTGGTATGCCCTAACTCTATAGATCTTGAGATTTTTAACTCAAATACTTAAATCAAACTCAATATTATAAGATTGCCGCATAAAAAATGAACTTTTTTTATTATAACTCACGTAATTATTACATCTTTTATAAAGGGTTTGAACTTAACTCATGCTTAAAAAAGCTTCAAGGGAGGCTTAAATTTGGGCTATAAGGTTCCTGAATTGAAAAAATGGATATTAAATGTATAAAATAAAAATTGAAAATATTTACTTAAAGTGAATGATATATGTCTTCAACGAATCGCATAAAGATGGAATATTGAGACAGTAAGCTGATTAAGAACTCAAAATTATTCAGTTCATGACCACAGATTATTTTCAATGTTATAAGGATTAAATAATAATTAATTACTTGAATTAGTTTATCTCAATTCTCTAGTATTGATCTTAATTGGATGACCTATCATTTTCACGTGTCGTTGAAATTTTCTCCTAGATTAATTTGGCTGTTATCTCCATTAAAAAATATAAAAAATTATAGAAAAGAGTGTATCTGCCCATAAAGTTGCTGGCAGGTGGTTCAGTTCAATAATTTAAAATGCATTTAATTAATTAATTGATCCCTCCAAAGCATAAAAGGTGATGTCACTCCCATCTATACAAAGTTGAAATTATTACTATTATTATATGTTGTGCACACATGCTCGTGCATTAGTTTATTAGTTACGTGCTTGTTGAATTCTCTCTGAGATACCACCAAACCAATAATGCTCTTCACTTCCTCCAAATATGTGTGCGCGTGGGTGTGAAGATTTGATAGCTTCCATGCATGCATTTGATCATCTTCTTTATTTTCTTATTTCATATATAATTGTTTTAGTATATCATCATTAACTGATTTACAAATTAATTTTAGATGGGATTCAACTTATTTGAATCGAGTTAGGCTCAATCATAAATATAAAACCTTATTGTTTTGATGAATAAAGGTGACTGAATGGTTTGATTGGTTGACCCATCGATCAAATTACTCGGCTTAATTTGCATTAAAAACTGTTTTTCTAGTTGAGTCGAGTTGGGAGTTGAAGTGCCATTAAATCAAAACTCAAAATGACACCGGAACCTGAATCGACTCTTAGAGACCCAAACAAGTTTTTTTTTTTTTTTTGAATTACCAAGGGTATGTATAACCCCATTTCACTTACGGCCCCGTTTATTACGTTGGAATTGATTTTGATGGAAATGAATATGGAAATAGAAATGGAAATGGGGACTAAAAGTATGTTTGGTATGTCATGAAAATGAGATCTAATTTTTATATAAAAATACCAAAATGTCCTTCAATTTTTTTTTTGAAGGTAGTGGAGGGTAATAGATGGAAATAATCACATAGAATTGTAAATCTAAGGTATTTTGATGGAATTGATTGGGTGGAATTGAGCCTATTTGGCTTCCACATGGAATTAGAAAATTTTTCAATTCCATCGTACCAAATAAGCATCATGATGGAATTGATCCTCAATTCCATTTCCATCACCCCCTAATTCCATCATACCAAACAGGGTAGAGTTTGAAACTAATTCCTTTCTAGACTTAGAGCCATTGAAGGGTTTTTGCCCTCTTTTAATAAGTATGCTTTTGAAATTTGAACTTGTGTTTACAGGGTGAGGTCATTACCACTTCAACTACTAGCTTGTTGGTCAAACATGATTTGGATTGATGGACAAAAGTACTATATCTAAATCCTAATGTGTATAAATAGCATACTAAATCTGAATCCTTCCCGCTGATTAACTAGTTATTACGAAGTCAACTACAATCAGAATTTGATAAATGTTACAGTATATTGTTATAACATATATAAGTAACCGACTAACACAATTTTTTATCTGATTTTAAATCATGTTTATATAGTTTTCATCTTTTTTATCAAGTTCTCATAATTTCGTCAAATTTGTAATCAAGTCCCGTAATGTTTTTTAATTTTATTAGGTCCAAATAGTTTCATTGGATTTTTAATTAGGTCCTTATAGTTTTTTTTTTAACGAGACACATGAAAATACAAGGACATTATTAAAAATCAGGTAAAACTATAAGGACTTAATAAAAAAAATTGTAGAGACTTGATTAAAATTAGTCCAAATTACATGGATATAATAAAAAGAAAAAAAAACTATAGGAACCTAATTCAAAAATAATGAGGACCTACATATCAATTTTCTCTAAAAAATGTTTGGCACTTTATATTGAGAAAACAAGTTGGCCATGAATAGAGCTGGGAATATGGGCAGGCTGGCCCGCACCAACCCGCGGGCCCGTACCGTGGCCCGCACTTCTGCGGGTTGTTATTTTGCCAACCCTAACCCGCAGTGTGCGGGTTACAGGCCAGCCTGCGAGCCCGCATATTTTTTTTGAAAAAAAATTCTATTTTTTAAAGACAGTCGAAAATATGAGATACATATATGAGTTATTAAATTTACCTTCCTACCATCAATCATTCCTCTTATAAAAATTTAAAAACATAATTCACAATTCAAGAGATAAAGTTATTAAATTTGCCAAAGTTTATAAACAAAATATAAACTCATCATCAAACAACCAAAATATAATAATGTTGTTTAAAAAAGAAGGAAATGGGCTAAGATTTTTCCTCTTTAGATTGAGAAGTACCAAGATAGGAGTGAACAACTTATAAATTTTATGAAATTATTATATGTAAAAAAAAATTTGCGAGCCAACCAGCCAACCTGTGGGCCATGCTATGCGGGCTTGTGCGGCCCGCACTTTTACGTGTTGGGATTTTCCCAACCCTGTGAGTTGGGCCCATATTACCGGCTTTAACCATGAAGAACTTAACAAAAATGAAACGTTCTCCCACTTTTTTTAAAAACTGAAACACACATATAAATACACTTTTTCATTTTGGGTTTTTACTTGACACTGGAATTGCCGAATTTGGCATATAGGACACATACATGTATTTCGGGTATGTTGATAAACCCAATCGATAGGCTTGTTCTTACAAATTCACAAAATGTATACTTGACCACACCAGTTTCGCAAACTTTTGTTTCATTGAAATTAGATGAAGTTGGTTTTCATTAGTAGGAGCTAATTAGGGAATTATGTTTGATCTTAAATATAATATATAAGTTCACTGTCTTCTGAATCTATAAGTTTTCCCTAAGCTATCCTATATATTACACATATTACAGGGACCGTGATTTCATCAAGAAATGAGCATGTGCTACCCGTACGTTGCACGGGGAGATCAAGCTTCGTTGAAGGACACGATAAAACATATTTGATGAATAAACAACCTTTACCAATAAGAAACAATCAACCAACATATTAAGTACGAATGCATAATGGTGACAAACACAAATGGTTAATTCATCTATATATTATGGTTAACTCATCCGTATATTAAGCTTTAGAAGGAACAGAATCACCTCTGTAGTAAAGTTTAATTTGCACTGTGTAGTCAAATAGCAAGCTGATGAGGATAAATAAATAAAAAAGATACTTAGAGTATAAGAGAACTTGCGTACAGAAGGAACCGGTGCACAGAGTTGGGACAGTTTCCTTCGGTAATGAACATTATTACAGAAAGCATGCATATCGCAATTTGGTGATGGTCAACAGTAGGGTAGGAGCAAGATATTTAGCTAAAAAAGGAGTAGAGTAGCCTTAGATGTCAGATTTCATTTTTTTAGTACCTGAACTTCCATGCCCCTGAGAACTTGGGACAAAAGTGTATTTTTTAGTACCTTAAACAATGCCATGTGCTTTCAGTGTTGACTGGAAGGGACCATTCAAACATATTTTGACATTAAAGTAACTTCAAGAAGCATGTGGACCATATGAGCAGTTGAGGGTGATTAAAAATAACTGGACGATGTAGGGATAATTAAATACTTAGGATTAAAAGACCTCGGTGCACAGAGAGGCATCAGTTTTGGGCATGACCTGTAAAGGGCCAGGGATAAATATAAACAAAGTGAGCAGATAATGAGAAGAATGTGTGAGGATGAAGAAGGTAGATAGTTTCAAATTGAAAGGTGCTGATTTGATTTGTCAAAAACATCTTGTCCAATGAGCATAGAGGCAGTTAATAGATTTCATGCATGAGCACTTTATGGATGGGCAACAGCAGTAGAGGAGCAAGATAATGAGCTAAAAAAGGAACATAATATCCCCAGATGTCAGGTTTCATACTTTTAGCACCTGAATTTCCCTGCCTTGAGAGCCTAGGAAAAAGATCCTTGTTTGTCGTTACTGATTTTCCATGCCTTGAGATTCTAGCATATGCTGACATAACATGAGAAACAAAAATCATGTGGACGATATGATCAAGTGAGGGTGATTAAAAATAGTTGAACAATGTTGGCATTAATAAACACTTAGGATAAAAAGATACAGGTTAACAGAGAAGCGCAAGTTTCTTTTTTAAATGAACTGTAGCTGTTTGGCCTGTATAGATGACATGGATGAGCAACCAAGCATGGGAATGGTTTGTGCAGAACGTGTCTGGTCAATTCATGAAGCAAGGGTTTGAGGACTTGGAAACCCATTTAATGTTTAGAACCCGTGTTTTGTTTTTTATGTGAGCTGGAAGCCTGGAACCCTTGTTGACTTGTGGCAGGAAATAGTATCTATTGAGTAATACTATGATAGTTTTTTTTGCCAGTGACTAATACTGTAATAGTTACAGTATTGTAATATTGTACTATTTAGTAAATAGTAGTATTAATATGAATTATCAATTTGCTGGTTACTATTTATTTATTTATTGTTGTCCATATAATATTTATAATAATTATTGAGTACATAAATAGGTATAATTTATTTTATATATAAACATATATGTTTAGACCAGGAATAAATATAGATAGATGAATAAATAACAAAAGGCTTCTTCATGTTCGGACAGTAAGCAATGAACAACAACTGCATGTCGACAAAAAAAAAGCAACAATAACGCCTGAGTGAAGTAAACAAAGGTATTAACATAAAGCGAAGTTGGAACAGTCTAATAAAAACTCGGGCGAAACTAAAATGGCATGTCTGGTGCAAACTAATGTTTTCAATTATAAGCTACCGAATAATGGATTAAATTAACATGATCAACTGCTTCATGCATTGCACTTCTGTGATGTATGAGATGACCATCAGGCAGCCTGCGGAAAAAGGAAAGGCATATGTTAAAGACGAAAAACGTGATGTGCTTTGTATCGGACAAGAGGTTACTATGGAGTGAGAAACTGGAAAGACACAAAGGTCGTTTTATCAACCTGCCATGAAATTAGCAAAACAATAGCGGTGGCCTCTACTCTCAACATCTACAGCAACTACTTTATGCAGGTGGTCCATTAGCTACTTCCTGAAAAATCAAATATAATATTCAGGGGGCGAGGTTAGGGAAGCGGGTGAGAAAACAGGGGACGTGGCTCTGCGGAAAGAAACATGAACATATATGGCAGGAGAAAGACCAAAGCAAAAAGGTAGTAATGAAAACACATAACACCCAGTGGGTTCATGGGATTGACTTATCATTTTGTCTTTCTCTTGCGCATAAACCTACTCAGCAAAGTTTGCAGCCAACAATTCTGTTTTCAGCCAATACCTCAAACACTACAAAATCAAATGATAGATGGACATTAATTTCAGAAACATGGAAATATCAAGAAACAAAGGTAGAGGTTAGCAAAATAGAGGACCTTAGCAAGATGATATGAGTTGCTGGATGGTCAACTCATCTAGATTTTATGGTTAACTCATCTATATATTGAGCTTTATAAGGAACAGGATCACCTCTGTAGTCAAGTTTCATTTGCTATAGGCATAGGCAAATATCAAGCTGATGAGGATAAATGCCAAGAAAGGAAATTAGAGTATATGAATACTTAGGTACAACAGATGAAAGATGGAATTGGCATAGCTGAGCTATTAAAGATGGACGTGACAACAGCTAAAATAATACACAGATACAATCCCAGTGCTTTACAGACAGAATCCAGGAAAAGCAAAAAGCAGTGGAGGGGCTACAGCCTATTTCAAACCCCTCTAGGGAACGTGGACTCATGTTCTGGCACCCTTTTGGTAAACACATTGAGCTTGTGCTATGACAGTATGGCAGGAACAACGAACAGAAATCTCAGTTTGGTGGGAAAATTTTACATCCGAGGTTAGAAATAAAAATTTCTGTTTCAGATTCCACCCCGAAGAAGCCCACAAACTCAGAACCGCTCGACTTCAGCCATTGGAGCACCACTGTCCAGACTTGACGCAGCAGAGCAGGACACTTCCGATGAGTGACAAACGACGGTGAGCTCACTTTGTTGTTCAGTTAACCATGCCTAGAATAAGAAAAATGTAAAGTGAGACCAAACAGACGTGAAAGTAATGAAGGCTAAGGGGGAGTTTTGGGTGTACATAAACGGGACTGAAAATCAGAGGGTGTACCCCTTGCTTAAAACGGGAGGGAAAAACAGAGGAGACAACGATTTATTCAAAACAACATCAGGAGGCTCATACCTAAAGAGGAAATGTATCTGGACGATGTTTGCTTGGTATGTGGAAGAGAGAAATAGCACCCAAGTGACTAAATACAAAGAGGACGCCGATTGCTTAAAATGGGAGTGAAAAACAGAGGAGGGAATGAATGATGTATAAAAGGATCAGTTGGTCCATAGCTAAAGGTGCTTGAAGAGAATGATGATCATGGGTTGTATAGGAATGAATGAAGATATTTTAGGCGGGGAGTTTTAAACTTGAAATTTGAATTGAGCTAGGGGAACGTGGGCTGTCGGCAAAGTCACTTTCAGCTGCTTCCGGCTCACATGTAGCCCGAAATATATGGTATTCAGCTTGTGAACAGTAAAATAAGTCTGAAGCCGATGGATAAGCCGTTGAAGCAGTTGGCTTGGTGGAAGAGATTTATATGTTATATTGATGGTTCTGATAAAAATAATTAAATAGGGTATTTCAAAGAAACTAACACATATTTTTTCAAATAATGAATTTAACTACTCTCTTTAATATCTACAAATTAGTTATCTAATTTTTACATTAAGAATTAAAGTGAATGTCATTATAAAGTATAACAAAACCTAAAAGTATTATTTTAGTGTGATTTTAATTTTAATTTTATATATTTTTATTATATTATATTTTAAATCATTCAATAAATTAGTAAATTAATTTATTATTATTATTATTTGGGTCAGCAATAGAAGCCCATTGATTTATGAAGTTCATTATAGGTTGAATGGACTTAAAAGCCCAATACATGTAAGGCATCCCAACATATGCAAGGCGTTATCGACTCGGCTAAGCAGCTAAGTTGTATAAAGCGGGTGTAATTATAAAATATAAGTATTTCAATTTTTTATATGAAGTTAAAATATCAGTATTTTAAGAAGCACCAAAGAACAAAAAATCGGATTAGGTAATGAATCAGTCATTGCATAGGTTCAAAGGTTAATGGGTCAACCGGAGTAATTGATAGTTGAATCGGTCATATTAAAATATTATAATTTATTAGTGACAATATATTTTAATATATTGTTAAACTTATATAGATAAAAATGAAGGTTTAGGAAAAAAAATACTTAAAATCTATTAGTATTATTGATAATGTCTATACTTATGTAATGATATATCCTTTCCTATAATTATTATATCTTTTTAAATAATTGTTTTCATTATCTTCTTCATTTTTTTTATATTTGTTTTTTCTTTACCTACTTTTTTCTTCATTTTGGTCTTCAACCTTCCATTTTTTCCTAAAAAATAGCATAAAATAACAATTAAAAAATAAAAAAAATGAAACCGGTCCAACCACTTGAACCACTGGTTCTGACCAGTTCAACCAGTGTCATGATTCAATGAGCAAACCATACTGGCACACTAGCTGGTTGTTGAACCGGCCGATCCGATCCGTTTTGGTTTTTTGTTGACTGAGAAGCACACAAGTCCATGGGGGAAAAAAGAAGAAGAAGCACAAGTCATAAATAGTGCCAGCTATCTTTTAAACTTTATATAATATTTCATTTCTATATATATATATTGTTATGTATATTTCTAATTAGTGATATTTTAGAACAAATTGATGGTCCTATTAACTTAATTCTACATACAAAATCGATGGTTCTTTTTTTATTTTTTCATTTGGCAAAATCGATTGTTCTATTAACTTACTTCTATATACAAAATCACCCTTATTTATAATTTTGAGAATTTTTTTTTAAATTTGTATTTTTAATAAAGAGACAAATTGGAAAGCTATTTCATTTTTAGACTTTATTTTAAAAAAAAATAAAGTTTAAGTGAATGGTAGTCCCAAAGCGCACTAGGACTTATATTTGATCAGGATATACTTACATATCATTCATCAATAAGGCCCTTATATTTGAACTCACAATCTTAATTGTTAGATATAAGCAACTCTTTACACATTAAACTAAGTGTTGTTAGTCATTTTTAGTGCTCTTTCATGATTTAACTAGTCACATTTTGAAACAAATTAATGATTCTATATATCAGTCACTTCTTGCATGAAAAGTGGACGACTAATTAACTTTTTTTAAATTCTCCCATATCTATAACTTTTGAACATTTTTCTTTTCAAAATTCATACTGAGATTAAGTAGAAAATCATTTTTTTAAAGATTTTTCTTTTGGTTGTTGGATGATGTATTTGGAGGACTTGCATCAATGCGTGTAGTTTGTCTACTCAAGCTTTAGCTTGCCTTTGTATTTCAAAAAAAAAAAAAAAAGCAATTTCTTTATTTTAGTTAGTTAATAACACCTGCATTTTGAGGGAGAGGCCACACAAGATGATAATTTATAATTAAAACATAAAAGAAGCAAAATTATTTAATTATATACTGTTAATATTTATTTAATGATCAAATTTATGATATGAATTTACATCACACGAATTTTCTTAAATTCATAAGTTTGACAACTTTAATATTTTTCCTTTATAATAAACTTTTATGGGCCAAAACAAATTTAAAAAAAAGAAAAAGACAGTAAAATACCCTTAACATTTGCAAAACCCACGTCAGTTACTCCAATTTAACTAATTTCAAATTACCATGTATATAGGTACATATTGTAATTTGACAATATTATTAAATTACCCCACTGCCACTCTCCCCTCAATCTGAAGGCCCTCCTTTTCCATCATGATTTTCACACTCTATCGCTCCCACAAAACCTCATCGGCTCTATCCCTGCAAGTGATCACTGGAGAAGAAGGCAAAAGGTTGGAGGGGGTGCTTGCCGGAAAAGAAGACAACAATGACAGACCGTCGTGATCGTCGCTTATACACCCACCTGCCTTCGTTATCTTCTTCAACCTACATTGAGGTGAGTTCTTTCTTTTGCTTGCCTTCTTTTATGTCACTCCGTTTCACCTTGATTCCTTTCATGTCTAAAAAATGGAAATCTTGTGGATATAATAATTGCTGTGAATTTTTTTGGTGATGTGTTAACTATTTTCTTCCAGATGTCTTTCTTAGAAGAAAATAGACTTCTTAAGAAGTTGAAAAAAAAAATCGAAAATTGTATGTTTGTTTGTTTTCTTTTTACTATGAGAGAAAACAAAGGTAATTTTCTACTGGGAATTTGTTCAGTCTAAAGCCATATTGAAGGATCATATTCCCGAGTCTAAGGATGGTTCAAATTTTAGAGAGCTCCATATTACTCTAACGATATATTCATGATTGAGAAGCTAAAAGGCCACAAGACCCTAAAAACCAAACTTGTTCGAGACATCTTTCATCCATTTGATGCTTTTCGTCGCAGTGATAAAGAAAGGGCTGGAGAGGAGAGGAGAGGAGACGAGACGACAGGAAGCGGTTTTTAAGGTATTTTATTATATTTTTTCATGTAAAAAATAAAAAATGAAATTGTCAATAATTTATTATTCTTTTTATTTTAGAAAAAAGACAAAAAAAATTTTAAAATTATAAAATTCTAAACCAAATTTATTATTAAAAATTGATAAAGTAATAACAAAATTTAATAAGTGATTTATAACTTATTTTATAAGAAATTTCTGATTTAAGATTTTATAATTTCAAAGTTTCTTTTCTACCCTCAATTCTTTTTTGTCACAAACAGTAGCCCATTAATTCATAAACTTTGTTATGGGCTGAATGGACTTGATAATTTGGGCTTTAAGCATCCTTTAGTTTTTATTTGCCCACTGAAAAGCCCAATACATGTAAGGCGTTATTGAGTCGGCTAAGCTGGCTAACGTTGCTCTCCGACAGCCGAAGCGAACTGAGCTGCATAGTTTTCAATTTTTCATTTTCACCATCCGACAGCTCCCTGAGGCTCGACTGAGCGACTCATTACTTACTTCGATAAGATAAGGATTTAAAACCTCACCATTCATTTCCCTCCTTCCTCCTCTCAAGAGTAAAGAGTAAGCTCTATCTTCTCAACCCAGAAATTAACTTAGTTAGAAAAAAATGTTTCTCGCCTGTTCTACTGTTTCCTAAGCTTGTAAAGGTAACGTTTCTATGATTTTTTTGGCCTTTTCAAGCTTCTGAGGTATCGATTTCTAGTCGTGTACCTAATGGGCCTTTTTTTTTTTGTTGAAGTTTGTTGTTTCATCTGATTTTTCTAGTGCTTTGTTCCTTCTTGAGCTTGAATTTGATATATAATCCTCCCGTACAGCTCAATCCTTTGAATTTAATTTCCCTTTAATGCAAAAGGAATGTGAATTTTGCAAAGGAGTCGTGGTCTTTGACGCCTTCACAGTTTACTTGATGACCGAACATTCCCTTGAATTGCGTTTAAATTTGTTGCAATCTGACTATATTTATACGTTTCTTGAGGAGGTTTGCGATGTTAGAGTGTGTTTCCTGTTTGTGATTTCTGTGTATAATTCTTAAATTATAACACTATTATATATCCTGTTTGATATTCCGTTATTAATAAGGTCATTCGGGTTTATCCGTTTCCCTGTGCTTATCTTTGAATTCTGGGCTTTCAATATTTCAGCCACTACATCGATGACAGGAAGAATAATATAGACAAACTATTATGTTTAGCCCTTTTCATGTAGAGTATATAGTTCCATTGTAGCCTTCTCAAGTTGAAGTTGATATTGCAATAATATTTATGGAGACATGTGAACCGTGATGTAGTTATTGTCTATCTTCATTGATGTTATGATAGGATTTGATTATATGTCCTTTGTCTTTTCTGATGAACGTGGTGGTCTCAACAATAGTTTTAATGATAATCCACGATTACATATATGATTGTGACATATAATTGTGTATCACTGCTTGCTGAAACAAGATAACTGATTACCCCCCCAAATCTTAAAGTATTATTGATAATCTCATATTGGAGCCACCTAACCAATTCATTACTGAAGCTTGTGCTGATTTTTCATGTCATATTTCTGCAGGTGACATGAAACGTGTTGATTTTGAAACATAATTAAGTTTTGCATTTGCATTTCAAGTCGACATGAATTCTGTAATACCATGCTCCACGGGCATTGTTTCATTTATCCCGGGAAGCGCATTTTCTGCAAGGAAAAGTGATTCTTTAACAAAACTCCATTTATCAAGGAAGTCTCTAAAACATGGATTATCAACACCTAGGTTTCTCTTACCTCCATTTGTTTCTGTTGGACTGATTTCAAAGAACCAAAGGATACTCTCATTTAATAGAAAATCTAGAACCAGTATTTCAGCTATAGAAACAGATATAGCTGTGGAGGAATCAGATTCACCTGCTGCAAACGATGACTCTACTGAAACTTCGGAAACTCCTTTGGATGAAATTGGTACAAGTGAAGATTTGTCTCCTAGGTCTAATGACAGTACTGCTTCAGCTAAAGCCAGACGTTCCAGACCTGCTAGGAAAAGTGAGATGCCTCCTGTAAAGAATGAGGATTTGATTCCTGGAGCAACTTTTACTGGGAAAGTAAGATCAATCCAGCCATTTGGGGCCTTTGTTGATTTTGGAGCCTTCACAGATGGCCTTGTTCATGTTTCAAGGTTGAGTGATAGCTATGTTAAGGATGTTGCAAGTGTAGTTTCAGTAGGACAAGAAGTGAAGGTGAAGCTAATTGAAGTGAACACTGAGCGTCAGCGTATTTCTCTCTCTATGCGTGAAAGTGATGACATTGGTAAGTTGAAGCACCAAAAAGATGGACCAGTCAGTTCAGAGAAGGCTGGACCTGGGAGGAGGAACACATCAAAGCCTAGTTCAAAGAAAGATGATGTGAAAAAAAGCACCAAGTTTGTGCTGGGGCAGGACCTAGAAGGTACAGTGAAGAATATGACCAGGAATGGTTCTTTTGTATCTCTTCCTGAT
This sequence comes from Inga leiocalycina, assembly GCA_963242795.1. Lineage (NCBI taxonomy): Eukaryota > Viridiplantae > Streptophyta > Magnoliopsida > Fabales > Fabaceae > Inga > Inga leiocalycina. The sequence continues at coordinate 65,651,522 of OY725320.1, forward strand.
GGAGAGGAGGGCTTTTTACCAATATCTGAGGAGTCTGATAATGGATTTGAGAGTGCTATGGGAAACTCTTCACTGCAGGTTGGTCAAGAAGTCAGTGTACGGGTTTTGCGTATCTCAAGAGGGCAAGTAAGATTGACTATGAAGAAAGAGCAAGATTTACAAGAATTGGACTCACAACTTAGCCAAGGGGTTGTCCATGTTGCAACAAACCCTTTTGTTTTAGCTTTCCGCAAGAACAAAGAAATTACTGCATTTTTAGATGAGAGAGAGAATGTGGAAAAAACAGTTGAAGATACATCAACAAAAGAAATCAAAGAAACTGTCCTGCAGACTGTAGTTGATGTCCCTGACATGCTGGAAGAACCAGTAAAAGATAATCTTAAGGATGATAGTTATTATGAGAGTAAAGCAGATGTGGAAGGCAGCTTGTTGGAGGGTGCCTCAACAGCTACTGTAGGTGTAGATGATGCCACTGAGAAGGAAACAGTGGTGACTTCTGGTGGTCCGGATCCTGAGGGTGTTTCATTTCCCTCAAATCAAATTGTTGAAGAAGCAGCTCAAACTGATGTTGGAGCTAGCAATGCTGAAACTGACTCGCCTCTTGAAATAGCTAGTGAAAATGTATATGATAAAACTGAAAAGGATAGTTCTGAAAGTCAGTTGGAGGCAGGAGCCAGCTCATCAGGTGGTGAATCAACAGCTGATATAACTAACAAAAGAGAAGCAATAAGCAATATCTCTAGCTCAATCTCCGGTACAGATGGGGCCTCTGAGAATAGAGAGAATGTGACTTCTGGAAGTCTGGTTCCTGCAGGAGATGATGCGTCAACTGCAACTCAAATTATTGAGGAAGCAACTCAAGCTGATGCTGCAGCAAGACATAGTATAATCGACTCGCCTTCTGAAACATATAATGAAAATGTGGTAGAAAGTGGAGTTGATGAATCACCTGCAAATCAAATTATTGGGGAAGCGACTCATGCTGATGCTGCAGCAAGCCATAGTATAACAGACTTGCCTCCTGAAACAGATTGTGAAAATTTGGTAGAAAGTGGAGTTGATGCATCACCTGCAAATCAAATTATTGACGAAGCTACACAAACTGATGCTGCAGCAAGCCATAGTATAACAGACTCGCCTCCTGAAACAGATAGTGAAAATGTGGTAGAAAGTGGAGTTGATCTTACTGTTGTGAAGGATAAAAAACAATCACAAACATCTGATGCAGAGGAACAATCTGCTACTGCAGCAACAACTGATAATAATGGCAGTATTAAAGGGTTGGAATCAGATATTCCAGCTAGTGATGCACCAACTCCCCTGGAATCTGCAGGTTCATAGTATTCTTGCACTTCCATCTATATAAATCCATGTTTGTTTTTTCTCTCTCCATATTTAGTTCACATTTTCATGTGGAAATACTAATAGAGTAATAGTAAGTCCACCTCGAATTGGCAACTAATATTTACTTTGTGCCATCGACTTTGACCAATGCATCAAAACTTGTAAGAAGAAGATTTTTTTTATATGGCTCTAGTTTTCTCTTTTATTTAATGTTTTTATTACTAAATGTTGCATCTTTATGGCTTCCAAAGGTATCGAAGTTTAGTTTTGTGTGACATAAGCGACCAACAAAATTATACTTGGTATACTTTACAAGAAGATTAAATTCTTTGACATTTCTCAGAAAGGAGTGATATTGAATTGTTTATTCTCCCTCTATAGATGGCACAGATGATAATGATCAAGTCCTATCTCCTGATCCTGCTGAAGTTGTAGAAAATTCAATTAATGAGCCAAAACAAGTGCGAGAAGAAGCACCTGCCACTGAGAATGAAAATACTTTTGCTTCACAACTTGAAAGTAATGAGGTTGGAACTGCATCTGAGAGAAATAACAGCTTACCTAATGCAAATGGTCAAACTGGTGTTACTGCTTCCGAGCAAGGCTCTAGTAAAGGTTTATACTTCTTTGCATCCTATTGCATATTTTCGAAAGATTTTAATTTTTACAATTTTAATTTTTTTTCTTTACAATTTTAATTTTTATGGCTGAAACTTTGTGGATAAAGTAAACCATATGATGCAGATCTGTGGTTGCAGTAATTGTGTTCTACAGTAAAGTTTCTTTTTATGCATTGCAATCTTTTACGTTTTTTCTTCACATTTTTTTAAAATACATGTCAGAATCTGTTATTAGCTATATTTTCATTAGTAAAGCTTTTGGGGATTTACTAAATAAGAATTATGAACAATACTTTAGCTTCATTGCCATTCCTTGGTTTTCCTGTCAGCTTTATTTTTTTGGGCTTTCTTGTCACTCTTTCTTAGGATTGGGAATTATCGCAGTAAATTTCTGTTTGCTTTTCATTGATTGCAGCAACTATATCACCGGCTCTTGTTAAGCAGCTTCGGGAAGAAACCGGAGCTGGAATGATGGATTGCAAAAAAGCTCTTTCAGAGACTGGAGGGGACAGTATTAAAGCACAAGAGTACCTCAGAAAAAAAGGCTTAGCTAGTGCAGAAAAGAAAGCAAGCAGAGTCACCGCAGAAGGAAGAATAGGATCTTATATTCATGACAGCAGGATTGGTGTTTTGGTTGAGATGAACTGTGAGACAGATTTTGTCTCTCGAGGAGAAATTTTTAAAGAGCTTGTTGATGATATAGCCATGCAAGTGGCAGCATGCCCTCAAGTACAGTATCTTGATGTCGAAGAGGTTCCTGAGAGTATTGTGAACAAAGAAAAAGAAATAGAGATGCAAAAAGAGGATTTATTATCAAAACCAGAGCAGATCAGATCAAGGATTGTTGAAGGGCGGATAAGAAAAAGGCTTGAGGAGCTAGCATTGCTTGAGCAGCCGTATATTAAGAATGATAAAGTGGTAGTAAAGGACTTAGTCAAGCAGACTATAGCAACCATTGGAGAAAATATCAAAGTTAAGAGGTTTGTGAGGTTCAATCTTGGAGAAGGCTTGGAGAAGAAAAGCCAAGATTTTGCAGCAGAAGTGGCTGCACAAACTGCCGCAAAACCTGTGCCTGCACCTGAAAAAACACAACCTGATACAGCTGAAGCCAAGGAAACAGAGCAGAAGTAAGCATTTCTACAAACTCTTATTTTATTTAGATGAATGCATTAGATGAGGTATTCAGCACTAGTGGCACTAAATTTAGCATAAAGAACGAATCACTCAGTTATATGCCAATTCCATTTCTAATATTTTTAATGTGGTAACGCATTCAATTGTTAGTTACAAAATTGAGCATAGAAAAAGGAGAAATTCCCTTGACTTTATTGATATTCTTTCATAACTTAACATTCTGATGCAGGCCACCTTCAGTAGCAGTCTCTGCGGCATTGGTTAAGCAGCTTCGAGAAGAAACCGGAGCAGGGATGATGGACTGCAAGAAAGCTCTTGCTGAAACTGGAGGGGATCTTGAGAAGGCACAGGAGTACCTGAGGAAAAAAGGTCTCTCATCTGCTGAGAAGAAATCCAGCAGGCTGGCAGCTGAAGGCAGAATTGGCTCATATATCCATGATTCACGCATCGGTGTTCTAATCGAAGTGAACTGTGAAACTGATTTTGTCGGCAGAAGCAAGAAATTCAAGGAGTTGGTTGATGATCTTGCAATGCAAGTTGTGGCTTGCCCTCAAGCGCAGTTTGTATCCATTGAAGAAATCCCTGAGAGTATAGTGAACAAGGAAAAAGAAATTGAGATGCAGAGAGAGGACATTCTCTCAAAACCTGAGAACATCAGAGAAAGAATAGTTGAGGGAAGAGTCTCAAAGAGGCTTGGGGAGCTTGCTCTTCTAGAACAACCTTTCATTAAGGATGATAATGTTCTAGTTAAGGACTTTGTGAAGCAAACAGTCGCTGCAATTGGAGAGAACATTAAAGTGAGACGTTTTGTACGGTTCACTCTTGGAGAGACAGCTCAAATTGAAACAACCACACCAGCAGAAGGTGAAGATTGACTTAAAAGAATAAACGGAAACGGGAATTTACTCTTTTGATACAACAGCAATGTGATTCTTTGCAATTTCTATTTGTGTATTCGGCTTTGAGCAAAAAAAAAAAAAAAAAATTTGGGTATTCGGCGTCGACCTTTTGTACTAATCTGTATCTACTTTAGATACACGAGGACTGCTTTTCTGTATTATTATTTCTATGTTGTAAGCTAAGCGAGGAAAAAAGGCTAGGTGGATGCAGTTTTGGATTATTAGTTTCATTAGTTCTTGAACCTATATCCAATTGATTAAGAAAAGTTCTTAAACTGTATTAGTTTTAAGGGAAAATCACTTACAGGTCCAGGGACCAAAAAAAAAAAACATAACAACAAAAGTCCCTATAGAAATTCCAAAATTAGAAAGGTCCTTAAGGATTTTTTTGTGATTAATTGGCAAGTTGAAATGACAAAGTTGCCCTTACAATTTAAAACACTCTGTGTTCAAAAAAGTTAAGAGTCCTTCGTTCTGTTTTGCTTTTGCGTCTTGCTTGCATTTGATTGAGTGGTTGTATGTCGCTCGTCCGAGCCCAGCGTTAGTGCGTTCGTTTGTTACTCCTCCGCTGCTCCAGCCTCTATTGCTCCTTCACAGCACCAGCCTCTGTTGCTCCTTCGAAGCCCTAGTGTCCGTCGCTCCCTCAAACACCCAGCCTCCATCGCTCCTCCAAGGCCGCAAGCTCTGTCGCTCCTCTGAAGGCCTACCATCTGTCGCTCCCCCCAACGCCCAGCCTCCGTCCTCGCTCCTCCGCTAATTCGTCAAAAATGAACAGAGAAGGTAAGTGAAAGGTCACAACTTGAATTCTTGGATTATTAAACTATTTTGAGACCTAGGTAGGTGTTGTTATCATTAAGGGGACGTGCAGTGATCATTAATGGATGATTTTTTGTGGATAAGTGTTTAGCTAATGGAGAAGTATTGAGAAGAATTGGTTGTTGAGTTTGCAAAATTGGTTAGTAAAATGCAGGGTTGTGGGAGCAATAATTGGTCATAATAGCTTTTAGTTTGATGATTCCTAGTAGAAAAGAATAGAGTAAACCTAACATGTGATCTCTAGTTTATTTTTCTCTGCATTCAGTGATGAAGAGTACATGCTGTAACACCCCGATTTTTGATTAAGGACTAATGATAATTATTGAGAATAATTATGTGTTTTATGGCAATAATAATTAATAAGCCATAATTAGTGGAAATTGAAGGAGTGAAATTGTTGGGAATTAGTTAGTGATTAATAGAGAAATTAATTACTAGCTAAGAGAAAATGAGATGGTGATTAAAATGATCAATGGCTAGGACTGATTGTGTAGTTGGGCAAGGGGCATAATCATGTGTATGTGTGTGCATGTGAGCCTATGAGAGTTGAAGTGAGATGGTGACAAGTGGCAATGTAACCCCCTACCTTAAATAGCATAATTATAATTCGATATTACGTAATTAAATTGGTTTAGAGACCGTCGAATAGTTCAAAACTCATTTAGAACTCCTTGTGAAGTAGGGACTTTATAAAATTTTCAAAACTTCTTTCCTATTCCGGTCTCAAGTTCAATTATCGAATATAATCACCTGTGCAGTTAATTCACATTCATTCATATCAGAATATCTAATAGCAATCCCGGCAACCCCCAGGTTCCATTCATACACAAAAAGGGTTTACAACCTCCATATAGGGGACTACACAACTACGTTCAACTATTCTTTACAACCAACATAATATACAGACACCCTGTCCAACAAGTTTAACCAACATAACCAAAATAAATGTCCCTACAGGATTCTAACCGCTCCGGGTCGTACGCTTCTCCTTAGAGCCACTCGCCCTGTCTGAAAGGTTAGTTAAAGGAAAGAATGAGATTCAAGAGAATCCCAGTAGTAACAAAACATTTATACCACACATAAGCACACAGCATGTAAGCAAATCATCATACAGCAGCAGCACCACAAATCACACTCCACCCTCATCCCCTTTCTCCGCCGGGAAGGCACACCGCCTAACCCGAACCGTTGTTAGCTACTCAGGGACTATTGGCGTGGCAGTGCATACATATAGCCTTATAGCCCATACAGCTATTCGGCTTTCACAAATGGCCCGTCGGCCTCCACAAATAGCCTTTCGGCTCACATAATCACATATATCACACCTCATCCTCATCCCCTTTCTCCGCCGGGAAGGCACACCGTCCTAACCCGAACCGTTGTTAGCTACTCAGGGACTATTGGAATGACAGTGCTAACACAAATCCACAGATGTCGCAGCATACGAATTCATTACAAATCAACGATATAACACACATACAATGCATCATATATGGTACAAAAGAAAAGTCACTACCTCGTTCCTTTCTGACGTTCGCTGGCGTAGTTGGCTCACGAGGGCGGCAAATATCGAATCCTACAATTCCAAATGCACTATTTAGACACTTCCATAGTGTTACTTAGGGTTATATGAGTCTATAATGAAAATTTACAAAAATACCCCCGGGGACCCGGCCTGGGCCCGCCATACCCGGACCGGTTGCACTTTTCTCGAAATTCTAATATGGGCTATCCTAACATATTTCCGCCCAAGGAATCCATTTCCGTACTCAGAATTATCAAATTCAATATCAAATTACAAAATTGCCCTTGGCAGCCCTACTTTTAGGGTTTTAGGGGTGTTTCCGTAATTATGCTTTCTCGGCCTTTTTTGAAAAAGTGCCCAACTGTAACCCCACCTAATTTTCGCCCCTGAACTCAATGGAACCATCAAATCATTGAAAATCCAACTCTAAGACCCATTTCTAGGGCTGGCCGAAATAATGGTCTTCTCCAGGGAAAATCGGGGTTTTACGATTTCGGCTCCGTAAACGCGTTCCTTTCTACTCCTAACCACTTTATTAACCATTACATTAGGTTACAACTAACATTAAGACCCAATTTGGGCAGCATAACCCCTAGGAAACTCAATTTCCAAACTTTAAAACCAATGGCAATCCGGCGAAATTTCACCGATTAAATTGCCCACAGCAGCCAGAATAAGCAATATACGAAAGTTTGGAAGTTACCTCAAGCTCCCTCTGGCTTTTCCCAAACTTGGCTGAACCCTAGCCTCTTTGAAACACCAAATTTTGAGCTTCACAACCTTAAAGAATAAAGAGGAGTAGCTTAGGATCGGAGTTACACGCGTTAGAAGCTAAATCGTCGGAGAAATCGGCTTACCTTGCGAGATTTCTCCTCTTTCTCTCTCTAAGAGCTCTCAACTTTCTCTCACTATCTTCAGCTGGAAATGGCGTGAAATGGCTGAAGAAGATGAGCAATTTGATTAATAATCCATGCTGACATCATCTTTTAATGAGATGATGTCATAATTCCCATTTTCGGATTTTCTGGCAGATTTTCTGCCCAAACTTTGAAAAATCATAACTAATTCTAGAAAAATCGAAATGAGGTGATTCCAAAGCCAAATGAAAGATATTTAAGTCCTCTTCATAGTAAAAATATTGGCCATTAATAAAAATCACCACACAATTCCAGAATTACATAAAACTCATAACTGCCCCAAAACAGAGTTCAGTTTCCATCCCAAACTTTGGACAGTTATATCTCCTGGTTCACAAAACGAAATGGAACAAACTATATGTCCATTTTGAAGCTTGAGATGTGAACTATAAGACTGGAAAATTTCATAATTTTTAGATACCATTTGGTCATTAAAAACGTTCACACAAACGGACTGCCCAGAATAGAATTTCACTGGACAGAATTTTAGATTTTGCATCTTTGCTTCCATTGGTTCCATTTTCATACCAAACATCATTCTCACATAAATTTTCACAAGGAATCCATTGGAATCATTAAAATATCCAAATTCCCATCACACATTCTTCAAAAGTGTGTATTCAACAATAATTACATCCACTTTTGAAGTCATTAGCCCTTAATCACTTTTTGGGATATTACATTTCTCCCCCCGTAAAATAAATTTCGTCCTCGAAATTTGTCACACAACTTGAGCCATAAACTCTGGATAACGTCTCCGCATATCTGCTTCTGCTTCCCAAGTTGCTTCCCTCTTAGTCATTCCCTTCTAGATCACCTTCACAAATGGAATGCTTCGGTGTCTGAGCAGTCGTTCTTCTCTATCAATGATCTGTTCTGGCTCTATCGCATATGTGAAGTTGTCTTGTAACTCAACTTCTTCATATTCAACAATATGAGATGGATCTAGTTGATACTTCTTCAGTTGGGAAACATGAAACACATCATGGAGTCTGCTCAAGTTTGGGGGTAGGGCTACTCGATAAGCAACAGGCCCAATCCTTTCAAGGATTTCAAAAGGACCTATGTACCTTGGGCTCAGCTTCTTTCGCTTGATAGCTCTCCCAATGCCAGTGACTGGTGATACTCTCAGAATATGTGATCACCAACCTCAAATTCTAGAGGCCTTCTCCTCTTGTCAGCGTAACTTTTCTGTCGACTCTGCGCTGCAAGGAGCCTCTTACGAATGATCTGAATCTGTGCTGAGGTTTGATCAACCAAATCTGGCCCATAAAGCTTCCTTTCGGATAATTCATTCCAGCATAAAGGTGATTGACACCGTCTTCCATACAACGCTTCATACGGAGCCATTTGGATGCTCGCATGATAGCTATTGTTGTAAGCGAACTCAGCCAGTGGAAGGAAACGATCCCAACTTCCTTTAAAGTCGAGAACACAAGCTCGCAACATATCTTCCAGCGTCTGAATTGTTCTCTCAGATTGTCCATCCGTTTGAGGATGATAAGCCGTACTGAATCTCAGTTGAGTACCTAAGGCTTCATGCAATGCTTTCCAGAATCTCGAAGTGAATCGGGGATCTCGATCGGAAATGATATTCTTCGGTACACCATGGAGTTTCACAATTTCTAGGATATAAATCTCTGCTAGCTTATCCGGAGAGTAACCAGCATCGATTGGTATGAAGTGGGCTGACTTTGTTAATCGGTCCACAATTACCCAGATCGCATCATAGTTTCTGATCCTGGGTAATGCCACAACCAAATCCATGGTCACGCTTTCCCATTTCCATTCCGGAATCTCAGGACTCTGAAGTAAACCAGGCGGTCTCTGGTGCTCGATTTTCACTTTCTGACAAGTGAGACACCTTGCAACATATTTGGTCACGTCACTCTTCAAACCCGGCCACCAATACACCGATTTCAGATTCTGATACATCTTGGTCATACCAGGATGAAGAGTGTATCGGCTCTTGTGTGCCTCATCCAGAATCTTCTGCCTCAACTCTGCCTTAAGTGGAACGCAGACTCTTTTCTGGTAACGAACCAATCCACGAGGCGATATGTCGTAGCCTGAAATTTCTCCCTGTTCGATTCGAGTCAGATTGCGCTGTATCCAGTCATCTTGACTCTGAGCTTCTTCAATTTCCGCCCTTAGATCACTCTCCTATTGAGAAACAGTGTAATTGGCACAGATGATCTGGTTTGTCAAATTTAAATCACGGAAATCTTCAATCAATTTCCTTTCTTGTATCATCATAGCTGCAACGAGCACAGTCTTTCGGCTAAGAGCATCAGCGACTACATTAGCCTTACCCGGGTGATATTTTATCTCCAGGTCGTAGTCCTTAAGCAATTCCATCCAGCGACGCTGTCTCATATTCAACTCTTTTTGATCATATAGATATTTAAGACTCTTGTGGTCGCAGTACAGTTCCACAGTCACACCATACAGGTAATGACGCCAAATCTTTAAAGCAAATACAATGGCCGCAAGCTCCAGATCATGAGTGGGATAATTCAATTCATGAGGTCTGAGCTGTCGAGAGGCGTAGGCCACTGTAACACCCCGATTTTCGATTAAGGACTAATTATAATTATTGAGAATAATTATGTGTTTTATGGCAATAATAATTAATAAGCCATAATTATTGGAAATTGAAAGAGTGAAATTGTTGGGAATTAGTTAGTGATTAATAGAGAAATTAATTGCTAGCTAAGAGAAAATGAGATGTGTGATTAAAATGATCAATGGCTAGGATTGATTGTGTAGTGGATCAAGGGGCATAATCATGTGTATGTGTGTGCATGTGAGCCCATGGGAGTTGAAGTGAGATGGTGACAAGTGGCAAGATGTGAGCCCTTGGATGAGGCATGTGACATACCATCATCTCCATCTCCTCTCTTCTCTCTTTCTCGTTTTCTCTCTCTTCTCTTCCTTTCTCCATTTTCGCTGAAGGTGCTTGGGAAAGAGAAAGGAAAAATGGAATTTTGAGGTAAGCAAATGGCCTCTTTAGCTCAAACTCTCTTCTCTAATGTTAATCCTTGAGTTGAGAGCTTCATTGTGGTGATTGTAGTTTCTCCTTTGGTGGTGATTTGAAGATCACGAAAATGTGAAGTTTGGAGAATCAAAGAGTGTCTTTGAGAAAGTTGATAAGGTATGTGAAACCAATCCTTCTATCTATGTTTCATTGCCAAATGATTATGTTTGGAATTTCTGGAATTATTGCCCTAATTTCGAAAATATGGGTAATGGGTAGTTTGGCATGTTATGGTTATGGAAATGGTATATTAGTATGAGTTTTGAATAGATAGAATGGATTTGAGATTGAGATGTGAAAGGTTAATGATTTTGGAAAATGGATGATTATAATGCCCTAGACCAAAGCAAGTTAATGGAATGGGAATTGGGTAATTCTGTTGATTCCATTGAATTCAGTGAGTGATTTTGTGTGGGAGTAGCTTTGGTAGAGGTTTTGGGTCCATTGGGATCAATTGGGCAAGAGTTAGGGGAATGTGGTATGTTTGCTGCGTTTTCCTGGAATCTGATAGATTCACTCGAGCAGACAGGGGTGTGCTCGAGTGAGGGATGAATGTTGCTCGAGTGAGGAAGATCCTGCTCGAGTGATGTGAGTTTTCCTTTGCTTTGCTTCGAGTGTACCTGGGTTTTAATGAGCAATGCTCGAGCACATCGCTTTGTGCTCGAGTGAGCGAAGAACATGCTCGAGTGAGCATGGCCTGCTCGAGTGATAGTGGGAGTCCAGAGTGAAGGGTTGCTTTCTGGTCTTCACTCGCGGGCAAGGTGCAAGAAGTGTGCCTTCTCACTCGCGGGTGGTGGGCATCTGCTCGAGTGAGCCGTGTGTGCTCGCGGGTGAGAGGTGTGTGCTCGCGTGTGTGCTCGCGGGTGAGGATTTGTGCTCGAGTGAGCCAGTTCCTGAAAGTGAGAGTTGTGCTCTCGGGTGTTCACTCGCGGTCTCACTTTCTCTTGTGCTCGCGGGTATGGGCAGCGTGCTCGAGTGAGCCCCTTGTGCTTCGAGTGAGCTTGTGCTTCGAGTGAGCTTGTGCTTCTGGAGTGGGTTTGTGCTCTCGGGCATGTGCTTTCTGTCTCACTTTCTCTTGTGCTCGGGTGTTGTCCGTACCAATGCTCGAGTGAGAGCATTTGTGCTCGAGTGATGTCCGTACTTGTGCTCGAGTGAGAGCTTCTGTGCTCGAGTGAGACAGTGAAAAATATCAAGTTTGAGTGTTCAAAAGGGGATCTTTGGGGATAGTCTTCCAACCCTTTAGAGCTATGGATTAAGGTGTTTGAGGGCACTTAAAGGGCAATAATGATAACCAACTTGAGTATCTAAAAGTAAAGGAATTGGAAAAGGGATTAATCCTATATCCTTGGTTTTGGTTATAGGACTTGATGATTTCCCTGATCGTGAGCAGCCGGAGCTGGAGCTTACGTGGAAAGAGTGTAGGGAACTTACCTCTCCTGCATGTATTGATAATTGTATTTGTGTATTGATGCATGTTATTGCTTTGCGTGATTATGTGAGACATATGAGAATGATTGTAGCTCTGTTCTATTTATACTATGGCCATGAGTATGTTGTGTGAACATTGAGCATGCGGATATATCATTATGTGAACATGTGTTATTGTGATGCAAGCATGTCATGCATTAAATACTTATCTTGCATGCATATTGGTATCTGTTTCCTACTGAGATTCCCCAGAATCTCACCCTCCCCTATCAACATTTTAGACAGGGAAGGAAGATTGAGGATGAAGCAAGCATCCAAGGACGAAGAAGACTCGTTCTGGGTGAGAGCTTAGTAGTTGGTTATCAATACGTAGTTGGGATTATGTATGTGTATGTTTGGACCAGTATTTGGAGTATGTATTCGAAAGAGATTTGTGTAATCCCTATTGAATGAGTTGTATGGGCTATTATGCCTTATGAGAATTGAGCGAAGATATGACCCCGGAATTGTCGGGAATTTATATTGCGTACTCTGATAATTGTATAAATGTAATTTATCTTCGCATAGTAATTATATTCGGAGTGTAAATATGAGACCGGGTTTAAAATGATTTTGAAATGTAATTGTGAAAACCCCGTCTGGTTGATGGGTTTATAAACGATGTTTTATCTTATTGGTCTCTATTTCACCTTAATCGCGTAATCCGGATATTAATTACGGCAGGGGGTTACAGCCACCACACGTCCCTGCTGCATAAGGACACACCCTAATCCCTGCCCACTGGCATCGGAGTACACAACATAAGTCACATTGGGATCGGGTAAAATCAATACAGGTGCCGATGTCAACCTCTCCTTCAGCTCCACAAAGCAATTTTCACATTTCTCGTCCCACACAAACGGCTGATCTTTTCTCGTGAGCTTAGTCATTGGTAACGCAATACGGGAGAAATTTTGGATAAATCTCCGATAATAACCAGCAAGACCCAGAAAACTGCGTATTTCCGCCACAGATTCTGGCCTCTTCCAGTTCAGTACTGCTTCCACTTTGTTGGGATCCACAGAGACCCCTTCTTGCGAGATAACATGGCCTAAGAATTTCACTTCTGATAGCCAAAACTCGCACTTGCTCAATTTAGCATATAATTGCTTCTCGCACAAGATATTCAATACGATTCTCAAATGATGCTCATGCTCATCCTTATTCTTGGAATATATCAGAATGTCATCGATAAACACAACAACAAACTGATCCAGATATTGCCGAAAGATACGGTTCATGTAATCCATGAAAACCGCAACCGCATTGGTTAGCCCAAATGGCATCACCAAGAACTCATAATGACCATATCGGGTCCTGAAAGCAGTCTTTGGAATATCTTCTGCTTTCACTCGCAGCTGATGATACCCTGACCTTAGATCAATCTTTGAAAACACACACGAACCAGAGAGTTGATCTAAAAGGTCATCAATTCGGGGAAGAGGGTACTTGTTTTTATAGTAACTTTATTCAGCTCTCTGTAGTCGATACACAAGCGAAGACTCCCATCTTTCTTCTTTACAAACAACACTGGAGCTCCCCAAGGCGACACACTGGGTCTAATAAACCCTTTCTCAAGCAAATCTTCTATTTGTTTCTTTAACTCCGCCATTTCGTTTGGGGCCATGCGGTATGGGGCCTTGGATATAGAACCAGCTCCAGGTACAATGTCAATTGGGAACTGAACTTCCCTTTCTGGAGGTAATCCGCTCAGCTCGTCCGGAAACACCTCAGGGAATTCATTTACCACGAGTATATTATTCAAGGTTTCGCCATTTTCCCCTTGCACAGAGAAAAACACTACATACCCCTGGCAACCCTTTTCAAGATACTTTTCAGCTTTGGCTGCCGAAAGAAAATTCATACTAGCATCCACATCTTCAGCCCTCTGAGATACAGGATATACTATCCTCTTGTTTCCACAATCAAGTAATATATTCTTTGCCATTAACCAATCAAAACCCAAAATGACTTCTAATTGACTAAGAGGCAAACATATCAAATCTACAATAGATTGATGCCCTTCCACAGTTATGACACAACTCAAACAAGCTTCTGTGGTCAAGGCCTTAATACCCATTGGAGTTGACACTACTAATTCAAATGGCAGTTTGTGCACATGCAATCCCAGGCGCTTCACGCAATCATAGGCAATGAAGGAGTGACTTGCACCCGAGTCAAATAAAACTTGCAACAGATGGCCATGAAGTAGAAGTTTACCTTGTATCAGCTCAGGAGATTTGCGGGCCTCCTCATGGGTCATAGTGAATACTCGGCCCTGTGTCCTCGGTTTCTGCTCGACTCGTGGTCGTTGACAATCTCGGGAAAAATGTCCTGGCTGCTTACAGTTAAAACAGACCAATTCTCCCCGGCAATTTTGGCCATAATGTGTTTTGTTGCAGCGAGGGCATTTCCACTCAGTCACAGCCCTCTGAGGCTCACGGTCTCTGGGCTGATAGGGCTTCTTATCACCGCCCTTGTATGAAGAGGATCCTTGGCCTTTCCGCTTCTGGGAAGCATTACCCTTACTGGGTTCACTGCGATGGCCAATAGCTCTGGTAGGATTCAACTCCCTCAGATTATTCTCCGTAATTCGACATTGCTCCACAGCCTTGTTGAACTTAGTGAATTGGTTCGTAACCAATCGCTTTCTCAATTCTCGCCTCAGACCGCGGATGAGCATATCAGAACTCCATTCTTCATCATCTTTAAACCGGAGGTAAGAGGAGTACCGAGCCAACCGGACAAAACGGGACAAATAGTCGTCAAAGCTCTCTGTATCCCCTTGTTTGATGTTGAGAAATTCTGTCTCCTTCTCGAGCCGCACTGATTTGGGAAAGTATTTCTCGTTGAACTCTTGTTGAAACAGTTCCCAAATCAATGGTGTTTCATTGCTCTTTAATGTCAGGGCGATATTCCGCCACCAACGATCCGCGTCCCCCTCGAGTTTATACACTGCCAACCGTGGCTTCACCTCCTCTGGGCAACACAGAACCTCAAATATCTTCTCCAGTCTGTACAACCAATCTTCGGCTGCCTGAGGGTCAAACCTTCCTCTGAACGCCGGAGGCATATGCTTGCAGAATCGGGTGACCCAATACTGAAGGTCTTTTTCCTCCCTGGGTGGCATCCCATATGATTCCTGATTCAAGGTGGCACGAGGTGGGGATTCCAGAGGTCGTGCTGATCCTTCTGCAGTGTCCTCATGTCGAGTCTCTTCTTGAGTCTCCTCCGGAGTGGATTGAACCGGACCTTCCTGGTTCTTCGCCTTCTCAGCTCTGAGCTCTTCCCTCAGTTCAGTGATCATATCTCTCTAATCCTGAATTAGACCCATAAGCTCTTGCATTGCATCCGGTGGGTTTTCATTAACAACCTCCACCTCAGGGTCTACACGCGGAATATTGAGGCGTCCTCTAGTTTTCTTCATTCTATAAACAACTTGCCCCATTAATTCAGCAGAAATAGTATGCACAATAGTCATAAAACCCATATATGTCCACATCAATAAACATACATGTGCATACACAACAATCGTTCACAGATAATCTTCTATCCCTAAAACCAACTAAGGGAGCTATCCTAGCAACCTCTACCCTTGCCAGGAACTACAGCTCTGATACCAAAATGTAACCCCCTGCCTTAAATAGCATAATTATAATTCGATATTACGTAATTAAATTGGTTTAGAGACCGTCGAATAGTTCAAAACTCATTTAGAACTCCTTGTGAAGTAGGGACTTTATAAAATTTTCAAAACTTCTTTCCTATTCCGGTCTCAAGTTCAATTATCGAATATAATCACCTGTGCAGTTAATTCACATTCATTCATATCAGAATATCTAATAGCAATCCCGGCAACCCCCAGGTTCCATTCATACAAAAAAAGGGTTTACAACCTCCATATAGGGGACTACACAACTACGTTCAACTATTCTTTACAACCAACATAATATACAGACACCCTGTCCAACAAGTTTAACCAACATAACCAAAATAAATGTCCCTACAGGATTCTAACCGCTCCGGGTCGTACGCTTCTCCTTAGAGCCACTCGCCCTGTCTGAAAGGTTAGTTAAAGGAAAGAATGAGATTCAAGAGAATCCCAGTAGTAACAAAACATTTATACCACACATAAGCACACAGCATGTAAGCAAATCATCATACAGCAGCAGCACCACAAATCACACTCCACCCTCATCCCCTTTCTCCGCCGGGAAGGCACACCGCCTAACCCGAACCGTTGTTAGCTACTCAGGGACTATTGGCGTGGCAGTGCATACATATAGCCTTATAGCCCATACAGCTATTCGGCTTTCACAAATGGCCCGTCGGCCTCCACAAATAGCCTTTCGGCTCACATAATCACATATATCACACCTCATCCTCATCCCCTTTCTCCGCCGGGAAGGCACACCGTCCTAACCCGAACCGTTGTTAGCTACTCAGGGACTATTGGAATGACAGTGCTAACACAAATCCACAGATGTCGCAGCATACGAATTCATTACAAATCAACGATATAACACACATACAATGCATCATATATGGTACAAAAGAAAAGTCACTACCTCGTTCCTTTCTGACGTTCGCTGGCGTAGTTGGCTCACGAGGGCGGCAAATATCGAATCCTACAATTCCAAATGCACTATTTAGACACTTCCATAGTGTTACTTAGGGTTATATGAGTCTATAATGAAAATTTACAAAAATACCCCCGGGGACCCGGCCTGGGCCCGCCATACCCGGACCGGTTGCACTTTTCTCGAAATTCTAATATGGGCTATCCTAACATATTTCCGCCCAAGGAATCCATTTCCGTACTCAGAATTATCAAATTCAATATCAAATTACAAAATTGCCCTTGGCAGCCCTACTTTTAGGGTTTTAGGGGTGTTTCCGTAATTATGCTTTCTCGGCCTTTTTTGAAAAAGTGCCCAACTGTAACCCCACCTAATTTTCGCCCCTGAACTCAATGGAACCATCAAATCATTGAAAATCCAACTCTAAGACCCATTTCTAGGGCTGGCCGAAATAATGGTCTTCTCCAGGGAAAATCGGGGTTTTACGATTTCGGCTCCGTAAACGCGTTCCTTTATACTCCTAACCACTTTATTAACCATTACATTAGGTTACAACTAACATTAAGACCCAATTTGGGCAGCATAACCCCTAGGAAACTCAATTTCCAAACTTTAAAACCAATGGCAATCCGGCGAAATTTCACCGATTAAATTGCCCACAGCAGCCAGAATAAGCAATATACGAAAGTTTGGAAGTTACCTCAAGCTCCCTCTGGCTTTTCCCAAACTTGGCTGAACCCTAGCCTCTTTGAAACACCAAATTTTGAGCTTCACAACCTTAAAGAATAAAGAGGAGTAGCTTAGGATCGGAGTTACACGCGTTAGAAGCTAAATCGTCGGAGAAATCGGCTTACCTTGCGAGATTTCTCCTCTTTCTCTCTCTAAGAGCTCTCAACTTTCTCTCACTATCTTCAGCTGGAAATGGCGTGAAATGGCTGAAGAAGATGAGCAATTTGATTAATAATCCATGCTGACATCATCTTTTAATGAGATGATGTCATAATTCCCATTTTCGGATTTTCTGGCAGATTTTCTGCCCAAACTTTGAAAAATCATAACTAATTCTAGAAAAATCGAAATGAGGTGATTCCAAAGCCAAATGAAAGATATTTAAGTCCTCTTCATAGGAAAAATATTGGCCATTAATAAAAATCACCACACAATTCCAGAATTACATAAAACTCATAACTGCCCCAAAACAGAGTTCAGTTTCCATCCCAAACTTTGGACAGTTATATCTCCTGGTTCACAAAACGAAATGGAACAAACTATATGTCCATTTTGAAGATTGAGATGTGAACTATAAGACTGGAAAATTTCATAATTTTTAGATACCATTTGGTCATTAAAAACGTTCACACAAACGGACTGCCCAGAATAGAATTTCACTGGACAGAATTTTAGATTTTGCATCTTTGCTTCCATTGGTTCCATTTTCATACCAAACATCATTCTCACATAAATTTTCACAAGGAATCCATTGGAATCATTAAAATATCCAAATTCCCATCACACATTCTTCAAAAGTGTGTATTCAACAATAATTACATCCACTTTTGAAGTCATTAGCCCTTAATCACTTTTTGGGATATTACAGGCAAAGTGTGGACCCTTGGATGTGGGACACATCATCATCATCTCCATCTCCTCTCTTTTCTCTCTCTCTCTCTCTCGTTTTCTCTCTCTTGTTTCGGTGGCCATGGAGCTTGGGAGGGAGAAAGGAAAAACTGATTTTTGAGGTAAGCAAATGGCCTCTTTAGCTCAAACTCTCTTCTCTAATGTTAATTCTTGAGTTGAGAGCTTTATTTTGGTGGTTGTAGTTTCTCCATTGGTGGTGATTTGAGGATCACGAAAATATAAAGTTTGGAGAATCAAAGAGTGTCTTTGAGAAAGTTGATAAGGTATGTGAACCCAATCTTTCTATCTATGTTTAATGCCAAATGATTAAGTTTGGAATTTCTGGAATCATTGCCCTAATTTCGAAAATATGGGTCAATGGGTAGTTTGGCATGTTGTGGTTATAGAAATGGTATCTTAGAGTGAGTTTGGAATAGATAGATTGATTGGGGATTGAAATGATTGAAGTTAGTGATTTTGGAAAAATGATGATTGTGATGCCCTAGACCAAAGCATGTAAATGGAATGGGATTTTGGTAATTCTATTGATTCCATTGAATTCAATGAGTGATTTTTTGTGGGAGTAGCTTTGGTAGAGGTTTTGGGTCCATTTGGATCAATTGGGCAAATGGTAGAAGATGTGGTATGTTTTGCTGCGTTTTCTGGAATCTGATAGATTCACTCGAGCAGACATGGGTGTGCTCGAGTGATGGAGGAACATTGCTCGAGTGAGGGAGATCCTGCTCGAGTGATATGTGAGTTTTCCCTTGTTTTGCTTCGAGTGCACCTGGGTTTCTATGAGCAATGCTCGAGCACATCGCTTTGTGCTCGAGTGAGCGAAGAACATGCTCGAGTGAGCATGGTCTGCTCGAGTGATAGTGGGGGTCCAGAGGGAAGGGTTGCTTTCTGGTCTTCACTCGCGGGCTGGTTGCCACGAGTGTGCTCTGACACCCGCGGGCATAGCCGTTTCACTCGAGCACTGGGGGTCATGCTCGAGTGAGCTGGTGTCTCAGGCGAAGAGTGGTGCTCTCGGGTTGTTACTCGCGAGTAAGGTGCTCGAGTGCGCCTTCTCACTCGCAGGTATGAGATGTGTGCTCCAGTGCAAATGTTTGTGCTCGAGTGATCCTGGTCAAAGAGAGCGTTGTGTGCTCTCGGGTCTTCACTTCCTGGATTTCTCTCGCGGGTGCTCGAGTGAGGCATTTGGCCTTATGCTCGAGTGAGGTTCAGCGTGCTCGAGTGAGCCAGTTCTCGAAGGTTTCTTTGTGCTCTCGGGTGATCACTCGCTGTCTCACTTTCTCTTGTGCTCGAGTGCTGTCCGCGCCAATGCTCGAGTGAGAGCATTTGTGCTCGAGTGATGTCCGTACTTGTGCTCGAGTGAGGCCATCCCTGCTCGAGTGAAGTAGTGAAAAATATCATGTTTGGGCATTCAAAAGGGGATCTTTGGGGATAGTCTTCCAACCCTTTAGAGCTATCGATAGAGGTGTTTGAGGGTGCTTAAAGAGCAATAATGATAACCAACTTGAGTGTCTAAAAGTTAAGGAATTGGAAAAGGGATTAATCCTATGTCCTTGATTTTGGTTATAGGATTTGATGATTTCCCTGATCGTGAGCAGCCAGAGCTGGAGCTTACGTGGAAAGAGTGTAGGGAACTTACCTCTCCTGCATGTATTGATAATTGTATTTGTGTGTTGATGCATGTTATTGCTTTGCATGATTATGTGAAACATATGAGAATGATTGTAGCCCTGTTTCTAGTTATGCTATGGCCATGAGTATGTTATGTGAACATTGAGCATGCGGATATATCATTATGTGAACATGAGTTATTGTGATGCAAGCATGTCATGCATTAAATACTTATCTTGCATGCATATTGGTACCTATTTCCTACTGAGATTCGCCAGAATCTCACCCTCCCCTATCAACATTTTAGACAGGGAAGGAAGATTGAGGATGAAGCAGGCATCCAAGGACGAAGAGGACTCGTTTCTGGGTGAGAGCTTAGTAGTTGGTTATCAATGCGTAATTGGGAATATGTATTTGTACATTGGATTAGCATTTGTCTATGTAATCGAGTAAGTTGTGTAATCCCTATTGGTGGAGTTGTATGGGCTAATGTGCCCTATGATTATTGAGCGAAGATATGATTCCGGGATTACCGGGAATTTATTGTGCATACTCTGATAATTGTCTAAATGTAATTTATCTTTGCATAGTAATTATATTCGGAATGTGAATGTGAGACCATGTTATAATGATTTCGAAATGTGTCGGTGAAAACCCCGTCTGGTTGATGGGTTAATAAATGTTGTTTTGAATTATTGGTCTCTATTTCACTTAAAATTTGTAATCCGGATATTAATTACGGCGGGGGTTACATTTTTGGTATCAGAGCTGCAGTTCCTGGCAAGTATAGGAATTTGCTAGGATAGCTCTCTTAGATCTCTACCTTGGTGGTAGATGATGTTTTGGTGATAGTGATTATGTATACACATGTGTGGTTTGTTATTGTGGACATAAGAGATTTGTGGAATATGTGTATACAATATTGGTTATGCTAGAGTGACGTATCATTGTGTAATCGAAAGATATGGTGATTCGTCCGAGAATTTGAGGTGTAAACCCAGAGGTGGTTATAGTCAAACCCATCATCTGATTTGAAACTGAGGAAAAATGGTTTCCGAGGTGTTTGATATTGATGTTCTAGGTATCAGGACTAACCTAGATGTTGGGTATGTAACCCAAGGTGGTATGATGTTACATGTAGTAATGTCATACTGATCTTGTGTGTGTAAAAGCCTTAAGACCTAGGGGGCTGGTGTGCCTTAGGCTGGATGAGATATTTGAACTTTTGTTGGGGCTGATGGTGCTCCGTGGAAATGAGGGAAGTAATTTCTCAGTTCAACTAAGGTTGAGATTCGATAGATGAGTTGTGATCTAAGGATTAGACTCGAAAGCTGGATTGATTCTTAGCACTTGGATTTGACCTCAATGGTATGTGGTACCAGGGTATGGTACCGAAAGTGAATTGAAATGTGTCTCAGGTATTTTGAGAGTGCTGGATGTTAATCTAGCACAGAGAGAAGGTAATCTACGGAGGATTCGGATCGGAGAGCGCTATCTACAGAGACTTTTGATCGGAGAGGGAAACCTACGGTGAGATCTGATTGGAAAGGGCTACCTACGAAAATTCTGACCGGAGGGACTGACCAGTCAGTGGACTGAGTGAAGCACCGAGTGCAATAGCGTAGTGTGGAGCCACCATGACGATGAACCCTAGAGTGGAGCCACTGTGACGATGAACTTTAGAGTGCAGCCGCCTTGATAATGAACCGTGGAGAGCAATTGCCGTGATGTTGAATCGTAGAGTAGAACTATGAGGACGTTAGGAGTATGGGCTCTTAACACTGTGTTGATTATGGCTTTCAATGATTCGAGTTGAATCGGGCCAAGATTTGGTACAGATTGTGAATGTTGTCGGTGGTAGTAGGAGATTCCTATGGGAATCCTGTTAAATCAACTTGACATTGTGAAAGCACAAGTGAGGAGAAAGACCTCAGAGTGTGCAGCAGAAGCGTGGTAATTGATGTGTTTGAGTATAGCACTGAGCAGGAGCTCAAGTTTGCATAAAGTGTAATGTGTTACTTACGGCTTCGGGAAGTAAAACTTCGAAGTCCAGATTAATTTATGAGAAGGGGTCTTGAAGGATCCTAATACGTGAAAAGAATTCGAGATGTTGAAGGTGAAGTTGTTAATGTGCCTGGTTCCAGCTTGTTGCAATTGTGCATTGTGAGTCTCTCACCTGCGGCCGCATGGGGTGATTCCTATGGCGGAGGACCGTTCCGTTGGGGCGGTAGTTACGGGGGATTGACTATTTATGAGCCGCGAGGCTATATGTATGCACCACCATGCCAATAGTCCCTGAGTTGCTATCAACGGTTCGGGTGAAGGTCGTATGCCTTCCCGGCGGTAAAAGGGGATGAGGGTGGGGTGTAATTATGTGTATTCCATACCAATAGTCCCTGAGTCGCTAGTAACGGTTCGGGTGAAGACTGTGTGTCTTCCCGGCGGTAAAAGGGGATGAGGATGGAATGTGACATGTGGGAGTATGTGAAAAGCCGAAAGGCTATTTGTGAAGGCCGGCGGGCCGATTGTGAAAGCCTGATAGCTGTATGAGCTGTGGGGCTATGTGTGTGCACTGCCACGTCAATAGTCCCTGAGTCGCTAGCAACGGTTCGGGTAAAGACTGTGTGTCTTCCCGGCGGTAAAAAGGGATGAGGGTGGAGTGTGATTTTGAATCGGTGACAGTTGTGAATAAGCTGGGACTGAGGTATAGTTGTGTAGTAGAGCAGAGCTAATTCGGCTGATGGCTAATTCGACTACATGATCGGGGGTTCTCTATTCTGAGGGCAATTACCCTGGCATGGTAATATCAGGTAATGCACATCTTACGTTTGTGCTGGTAGGTGATTGAAGTAGTAATTATGTTATAGATTAAGAAGAAAATGCTCCATAGTAGAAAAAGGAAAGATAAAGACGGAGAGAGGCACCCAAAAGTGTTTGGGTATATATTGTTCACACAAGAGTATTATCAGAAGAAGAAAAAGAAGAATGAGGAGTTCAAGCCTTTTACAGAGGAGAGTCAGTCACTGAAAGAGCTTGGAAAGCATTAAGAGACGACGAGAAGGAGACATATAGGATGGGGTAAAAGAAATTAAGAACTCAGGCTAAAGGGACAAGATATGTGATTTCATTCTTGACTTGTTGTGCCCCTAATTAGTTTATGAAAGTTTGCAAAAGCTTAAAGAATAGACAAGATAGGATGGATTGGCTTTAGAAAATAGGATTTGATAAGTTGGTTAATGTAATGACCCAAAATGGGATTAAGGGCTAATGACTTCAAAAGTAGATGTAATTATTGTTAATAAATACTTTTGAAGAATATGATGCGAATTACGATCTGAATGCATTTTGATCAATGCCAAAACCCTGTATTTGAGATTAATTATGTGCAAAGTTTAAAATGAATCCTTATGGTAGGGAGGGCGCATGAATGAAGAATAGAATGATATAAAAGTGTTTGGTGGTGATTCGGTAAGAATTGCTATAATCAGGGGAAAATGGGAAAAAAAGAAAGGTATTGACCAATTGGTCAATTACTGAAGAGGAAGCTTCTTGGTAACTCAAAGATCAATGGTTGAGACTCATTGAGCAAGAGAGTGGAATCATATGTATATGAGCTCATGTGTGCTATTGAAGAAAAAGCAAGATTTTGAGAAGTGTCCACTTGAGAGCTATAGATCAAGTCAAAATTTCAAACTTCATTTCCTTTCTCCCCTCTCCCTTCAAGTTGGCCAAGTGGACTATGGGGAAGCCAAAAATCTGTTTCATCTTCATCATTCCATCTCTCTCTCCATTCTCCATTTTCATTTCAAGCCAAGGAGGAAAGAGAAAGTGAAAGGTGAGCTTTTGGCTAGTTTGGTGTTCTCTTTAGCTTAAATGTTCTTCAATAATCTTGTTCATAGTGATATGAGCTTCATTGCTATGGTTTTAGATTTTTGGAAGGTGGCGTTTGAGTACTTAAAGAAATTTGAAAGTTGAGGAATCAAGAAGCCAACCTTGGAAAGAAGAAGATGTGAGTGTTTGATGCATTTTGGCATATTTAATTTAATTTTTGGTTAAGCTTTGAGATTTGTGAATTTTGCCCTGATTTTAGTATAAGTTTGGAATGGACAATTTGGATACTGTATTGTGTTGGATTTGATGTCATATTGTGTCTTTGTGCCATTGGAGTTAGTTTGGAACTTTGGAAGGAGAATGGGTGCATTTGGATAATGTGTGGTAATGTTGTGTCCAAAGCAAGAACTTGTTGTTAGAATGAGAATTTGGTTATTTTGGGGTTTCCATTGGGTTCCTTGGGCAAAATTATGTAGGAGTAGTATTGGATAAGCATTTTGGGACCCTTGGAAGCATATTCATTAAGTTTGGAAAATTCTGTCAGCTACTGCAATTTGGCTTCTGATAAGTCTCACTCGAGTGCACAGGGGTGTCACTCGAGTGCACAGGGGTGTCACTCAAGTGCACAGGGGTATCACTTGAGTGCAGCATCATGTTTTCCAATTTCCTTCAGTTTTCAGTCGCACTTCCATGCCAAAATGCAAGGGTGCATTTTCTCACTTGCGAGTGATGTGGGGCATCACTTGAGTAAACCTTGTCTTACTCGAGTGCAAGAGTATTATACACTATGGACTCGTGTCTCGGGGAAACACTCGAGGCTAAATTGTCAAGAGTGTGTGCTAGCACCCACAAGTGCTGAGCCATCACTCGAGTGCCAGAGCTAGTGCTCAAGTGCACTTCTCATTTTAGGGTTTCTGTTGCTCTAAGGTAGTCACTTCCTGTGCCGCACTTTGTAGGACTCGGGTGAGCATAAGGTTATCACTCAAGTGTTGAGGTCAGGACTCGAGTGCTGTGATCATTTCTGTCTCTTTTATTGCTCTCAGCTAAGTACTCGCACGTCCTCACTCGAGTGCAAGTTGTCTCATAACTCGAGTGCATGAGTTAAAATCAGTGTTTTCACTTCTGAAAAGAGATATTTGTTGTAGTTTTCTCAACCCTTTAGGCATATGTCTAGGCTTCTAGTAGCCACCTAAAGAGTTCAAATGATAACCAACTTTAAGTGTTATGAAGATAAGAAATTGGAAAAGAGAATAACCTATCGTCCTTGATTTGGTTTATAGGGTTTGATATTTGCCCTGCTCGTGAATAGACTGTGCAGGAGCACACCAGGAAAGAACAAGGTAGTGATGTTTTCCCTTATACTATATGTGATACATTGTATATTTGATTTATCATTATTTGTGAATTCTTCACCCGCGGCCCATCGGTGTTGACGGTAGGAGGACCGTGCCTTCGGGGCAGTGGAATATGGGGGATGAGACTATGTGAAAGCTGAAAAGCTATTTGTGAAACCTTCACCTGCGGCCCATTAGTGGTTCCGGTGGGAGGACTGTGCCTTTGGGGTGGTATAAATACGGTGGATGAGACTATATGATTATGTGCATATGTGACAGCTTGTATGCTGTGTTTCATGTTGTTTGGTGATATCATTGCATGCTCTGTGATTATGTGTGGTATAAGTGATTTGTTACTGTTGGGATTCTTTGAATCTCATTCTTTTCATTGATTAACCTTCAGACAGGGTAAGTGGCTCAAACGATAAGCAAATGACCAAGGGCGGATATGACTCATTAGGGATATTTTGATTTTGGTTGTTGGTTATCAATTCTGGTATTGGGATTACTGTACTTATTTAGGATGTAAATATTAAAATGATTTTGTGTAATCCCCTAAATGGAAATTTGTAAACCCTTAGTATCTATATGAAACCTGGGGGTTGCCGAGATTTTGTTATACACTCTGAAATATAAATGTGATTTAACTGTGCAGGGTAATTATATTCGAATTGAGAAATTTGATGTAACCCCCTACCTTATAAACAGTAATTATGATTCAAAATGCGTAATTAAAATGAAATAGAGACCAATAATAATAAAAACTCATTTTCAATCCCTTCCTTCCGGCGCGGTTTTCACAAATTCTTTCAAAGTTTCTGCATTTCCCCTTGTCTCAAATTCAATATTCCGAATATAATTAATTGTACAGTCAAATAACATTTATATATTAGAGTGTACAACAAAATCCCGGCAACCTCGGGTTTCATATAGATACTAAGGGCTTACAAATTCCCATTTAGGGGATTACACAAAATCATTTTGATTTTTACATCCCAAATAGGTACAGTAATCCCAATACCAAAATTAATAACCAACAACCAAAATCAAAATCTCCCTAAGGAGTCTTATCCATCCTTGGTCATCTGCTTATCCTTGGAGCCACTTGCCCTGTCTGAAGATTAGTCAAATAAAAGAATGAGATTTTAAAGAATCCTAGTAGTAACAACTCACTCATACAACATGTAATCATAGAGCATGTAATGACATCATCAAGCAGCACCACAGCATAAACACAGCACGCATGCTGCCATATAAGCACATAATCACATATTCTTATCCCCTATATTCCACCGTCCCGAAGGCACGATCCTCCCACCATCAACACCGATGGGCCATAGGTGATATACCCACAAATAATGCTAAATCAAACATACAATATATCACATATAGTATAAGGGAAAGATTCACTACATTGTTCTTTCCGAACGTGCTCTGGCACAGATGGCTCATGAGCAGGGCAAATATCAAACCTATAAACCAAAATCAAGGACGATGGGTTATTCTCTATTCTAAATTCTTGTCTTTATAACACTTTAAGTTGGTTATCATTTGAACTCTTTAGGTGGCTACTAGAAGCCTAGACATATGCCTAAAGGGTTGGGAACACTTGACCGAAATCCCTTTTTCAGAAGTGTAACACTGGTTTTTGACTCATGCACTCTAGTGAAGAAAACCTCACTCGAGTGATAATGAGATTTTCACTCGAGCATGGAAGCTCACTCGTGTAAGTGCTTGCCTGAGAGCAACCACAGAGACAAAAAGTGATCACAGCACTCGAGTCCTAACCACAACACTCGAGTGATAGCCTCACACTCACCCGAGTCCTACCAAGTGAGGCACAAGAAGTGACTACCCGAGAGCAACAGAAACCCTAGAATGAGAAGTGCACTTGAGCACTAGCTCCAGCACTCGAGTGATGTCACAACACTTGTGGGTGTTAAGACACTCTTGAAAAATAGCCTGTGAGTGACAACCTGAGACGCAGCCACAAAGTGCAAAATACTCTTGTACTTGAGTGATACTAGATTCACTCGAGTGATAACCTAAATCACTTGCAGGTGCGAACATACACTTCTGCTTTCACTGTGAAGGAGTGCAATTAGAACTGAAGGAAAAGAGAAAATATAATACTGCACTTGAGTGACACCCCTGTATACTCGAGTGAGGCTTAACAGAAGCCAAAACGCAGCAACTGACAGGATTTTCCAAACTTTCTACCAAAGTGTCCAATGGTTCCTAAAATCCACAAATAGCTCTATCCTTACCAAATTTTCATAAGGAACACATTGGAGATCTTAAAACAACCAAATTCTCATTCTAGCGACAAGTTCTTGCTTTGGATACTATATTCCCATACATCAACCAATGACACCAATTTTCCTTTCAAAGTTCCAAACTAACTTTTATTAACACAAAGACACAAGGTGCCACCAAATCCACACAATACACTATTCAAATTGTCTATTCCAAAATGATACCAAAATTAGGGAAAAAATTCAAAATTTATAAAGCTTAATCAACCATTACAATGAACATGTCAAAATGCTTCAAATACTCACCTCTTCTTCTTCCCAAGGTTAGCTTCTTGATTCCACCACTTCCAAATTTCTTCAAGTACTCAAACACGACCTTTCAAAAATCTAAAACCATAGCAATGAAGCTCTCATCACCATGAACAAGATTAATGAAGAGAATTTAAGCTAAAGAGGACACCGAACTAGCCAAAAGCTTACCTTTCACTTTCTCTTTCCTCCTTGGCTTGAAACGAAAATGGAGAATGGAGAAAGAGATGAGATGGTGAATATGAAATAGATTTTTAGCTTCCCCATAGTCCACTTGGTTGACTTAGAGGGAGAGAGGAGAGAGGAAATGAAATTTGAAACTTTGACTTAATCTATGGCTTACATGTAAACACTTGTCAAGATCTTAGTTTCCATTCCATGATCACATATGATCTTTTACACATACAATTCCACTCTCTTACTCAATGAATCTCAACCATTGATCTTTGAATCACCAAGGAGCTTCCTCTTCGGTAACTAACCAATCGGTCGATAACTTTACATTTTTCCATTTTGCCCTTAATTATGGAAATTCTTACTGAATCACCACTAAACACATTTATACCATTCCATATCACATTACCATGCGCCCTTCCCTACCCATAGGGTTCATTTTAAGCTTTGTCACATAATTTGAAAGAGACAAGCTTCACCCAAGAGGGGGATGAATGGGTGATGTGATAAATTTTTTGCTTGATGTGGTGATATGTAAATAATTATAGACAGAGTAGAGTTGAGAAGATTATAACACAGAGAATTATACTGGTTTGACCTAAAAACCAGGCCTACATCCAGTCCTCAGAGATCAAGACCTACTGAGATTTTCATTATTCTTCCAAGATTCAATGGGCTCTCAGAATGCCACAAAACAACAATTGTCCTCGAACGAACTACGAGCAGAAATATTCTCACACTAAGAAATTTCTCTCCCCCTTACGACAAGTCTTACGTGCAGAAAAACATCCTATGACCTTTCCCACTTGCTTAAGTATACAAGTCTTATGAGCAGCAACATTCTCTCCCGCTTACACCACTGTAAGTCTTACGAGCAGCAACGTTCTCTACTGCTTGTATCTTCTAAGTCTTATGAGTGGAAGGTTTAACTAGGAATTCTCTCAACTGCTTCTCTCATAAGGATATCTACCCTCTCAAGGTCCCAATACCTTGAGATTAAATGAAAATAGAATTTGAAATGTATATAGACTCTCTAACAGAGCAAGTATAATAAACACTGAAGATCAATAAGAATACAGAGAAAATACGAATACCAGAGACTTGTGAATTTGCTTGTGAATTCTTGTGCTTCGTTAACTTTGACTATATCTGGGACTCTGTATTTATAGACGTTCGTTTTTGACCGTTTGAATAACGATTATTGTGGAGCGGGGCATGTTACTGTGGAACGGCATGCGCACGTTTAAAAACTTTGAATGCGGTATGTACGTGCTTGTCATAATATTGTCTGCCGTTGTTTGACTTCCTTTGTGTCTGTTTATTTCAACGTTCATCCTCCTGTATCACACTAATAATTCATTCAAAATGATGTTAAATAATAATAATAAGTGATGATAAGATAAATAAATATCATTAAACCATATTCGGATTGAACGCTGTAAGACTGGTGCATTTTGTCTTCTGGCAGAGTATCACTCGAGCATGGATGGGCTCACTCGAGTGAATACACATATTTTTTCCTTGTTCTTTAGTTTTATGCTTGCACTTTCACATGATTTCAGAGAGTTAATTTTCTTACTCGCGAGTGATGTGGGGCCTCACTAGAGCACAACTCCTTCTGCTCGAGTGGCCTTGCTTATTACACTAAGAGACCCGTCTCTGGACAACACTCGCATACCATTATAGAAGAGTGAGATTTTGTACTCGCAGGTGATATGGGCCCTTACTCGAGCACACATACTCCTGCTCGAGTGAGAAGAATATTCTCATGTAATATACTCTTGTTATCAGCACTTGCAATAGAATTTGAGAGAGTTAGATTTCTCACTCGCGAGTGCAGATGTGTCACTCGGGCATATGAAGCCTCACTCAGGCATACTTGTACTTCTCTGACCTTTATGACTCTCGGCTAAACACTTGCAGTCCCTTACTTGCTAGTGCTCGAGTATAAAGCAGCTTTATGCTCGAGTGTTGGTTACAATGCTCGAGGACATTAGTAAGGATGACAGGAATTGCTCTCGGCCAAACACTTGCAGTCCCTCACTCGCATGTGCTCGAGTGAGAAAGATTCTTCTGCTCGAGTGCTATCTCCAGTGCTCGAGTGCATTAGTAAAAATGATAGTAGTTTGCTCTCGGGCAAACACTTTCTGTCTATCACTCGCATATGCTCAAGTACAAAAGAGCTCCATACTCGAGTACTAGTTCTTATGCTCGAGTACATCAGTTAAATCTGACAGCAGACATCACAGAACTTTGCCATATCCATTTGGTAACTTTGTAATCATTCCTTAGACTTATAAAACTATGCTTTGCACACAATTGCCTTTTGTTATCATCAAAACTTGGGATCTAACATAATTAAGCTTAAATATAGGGTTTAAGCACTGTTTAGAACACATATGAATTGTAATTCACATCATATTCTTCAAAAGTGTTTACTAAAAATGATTACATCCATTTTTGAAGTCATTAGCTCTTAATATCATTTTTGGGGCATTACATTTGAGACCAGGATTAAAAGAGATTTTGAAAGAAATTTATGAAAAACCCTATCGTGAGGATGGGATTGAAACAAGTCTTGTTTAACCATTGGTCTTTAATGTAATATCCCAATTTTTGATTAAGGGGAAATCATGATTATTGTGGATAATTATGAATTTAAATTGAATTATTATGTGTTTTATGGCAATATTGACTAATACGTCATAATTATTGAAAAATTGGAAGAATGGAATTATTGGCCATGAATTGGTAATTAATAGAGAAATTAATT
The DNA here is from genome assembly GCA_963242795.1 of Inga leiocalycina. Taxonomy (NCBI): domain Eukaryota; kingdom Viridiplantae; phylum Streptophyta; class Magnoliopsida; order Fabales; family Fabaceae; genus Inga; species Inga leiocalycina. The sequence continues at coordinate 65,681,780 of OY725320.1, forward strand.
ACTAACCATGGGAAAAATGAGAAATGTGATTAAAATGGCTAATGGAAGGATTAAAGTGACTAATTAGATGGTTGCTTTATGAGAACCAATGAGACTATGACACATGGCAATTTGAGAGGAAGCAAGAGAGTGTGTGAGAAGTCAATCTTTCATTATTTTATTTCATTTCTCTCTCTTCTTCCCTTGTTGTTCGGCTGACATGAAAGATTAGAGGGAGTGTGATCATTTTGCTTTTCCATCAAGCTCATCTCTCTCCTTCTCTCTTCCATTTTCGGTGGTCCTTCTGCAGAAAAAAAGAGGAAGTGCCAAAGGTAAGTTCTTGTCATTTTGACCCTCTTAATGACTTCTAATGGAAAAAATCCCTTCATTAAAGTTGATCCTTGAGTTAAGAGCAACATTTCTATGGTTGTAGTTTGTCCATTGGTTGTGGTTTGTGGCCACACAAAATTTTGGGAGGTGGTGAATCAAGAACTCCCTTTGAGAAAGTTGATAAGGTTAGTGAGACCTATCTATCTATCTATGTTTTATGCCAAATGGATTAACTTGGATTTTCTAGAATTCTTGGGCCATTTTCGAAAATGAGGGCCATTGAGAGTTTGGTATATGTTTGGTATGGAAATTGTATGTTGTAATGCATTTTGGATAAATAGATTTGATTGGGTTTGAAATTGTTAAGTTTGGAGATTTTGGGAGTTTAGTGTTTAATGTTACCCAAAACCAAAGCATGATAATGGAATAGGATTTTGGTGATTTTGACATTCCCATTGGATTCCTTGAGTGATTTTGTGTGGGAATAAGCTTGGTTGTTGATTTTGGGTTCATTTGGATCACTTGGGAAAATTTGGAAAGTTGTCTAGTTTGAGCTCTGTTTTTCGCTGTCAGTTTGGACGAGCGTTTTGAATGACCAAATGGTGTTGGAAAATTATGAAACTTTTCAGTCTTAAAGTTCACATCCCAAGCTTCAAAATGGACATATATTTTGTGTCATTTCGTTTAGAATTCTGTGAGATATGGTTGTCCAAAGTTTGGGATTGAAACAGAACTCTGTTTTGGAGTAGTGTTTAGTTTTTGTTGATTCTGTATTTTTGTAGTGATTTCCAGTGAGGGGTTATATTTTTCCTTGAAAGAGGACTTATATACCTTTCATTTGGCTTTAGAATCACCTCGTTTCGATTTTTCTACAATTAGTTATGGTTTTTCGAAGATAAGCCAAGAGTCAGGAAATTGCTTGGCCGCGACCCATGAGTGGCTAGCCGCGGCCCAAACCTTTCTGGCCTGATTCTGGCCGCGGCCCACGACCTTCTGACCATATTTGGGCCGCGGCCCAAGGAAGGGCTGGCCGCGGCCAACCCCTGTGTTCCAGCACTTTGTGTTTTTGAAAAGTGACCTTTAACCTATTGTTTCCCAACCTTTTAGGCCTTTTATTAGAGGCATTTGGGGCCTCTTAAGAGTCCTAAATGATAACCAACTTAGTGTATTATGGAAATAAGTAATTGGAAGAGAGATTGATCAATTGTCCCTGATTTGGTATAGGATTTGATATCTGCCGAACGCGTGAGCCCACTGTGCCAAAGATTGTTAGGAAAGATACAGGTAGCGACTCCTCTCTTATACTTTGTGTAAATGTATTGTATGTTTGCTTGTCATTCATTGTGTGGATGCTGCTGCTACTGCCTTGTGATACCCTGTGCATTGAGATACCTTGTGGAGTTTTGTGATATATTGTGCTTTGAGATGCTTTGTGGTGCTTTGTGCTTCGTGTTGCTGTTACATAGTGTTCACCGCGAAAGCGGGCGTTGTGCATAGTGATTACAGTGAAAGCTGGCATAGTACATTGTGATTATAGCCGTGAGTGCTGTCGTATATGGCGCGAGCCAAAGATCATTGTGAAGCTTCTGAACATGATGAACATACATGCTTTATGTTTATATATTGTATGAGTGACTTGTTGCTACTGGGATTCTGTAGAATCTCACTCTTTCCATATGACTAACCTTTTCAGACAGGGCAAGTGGCTCTAAGGAGAAGCGACCAACCCAGAGTGGTTAGGACCTCTTAGGGACAACCAGGATTTTGGGATTGTTGGTTATCTATTGTAGATTTGGGATTACTGTAGATAAATTGTTCATAGTGAATTTTTGACTTGTAATCCCCATTTGGGAAAATAGTAAACCTATTCGATATATAGAGTAACCCGGAGGTTTGCTGGGATTTTAGTTTCTGCAGTCTGATATTTCTTATGTGAATTGATTTCTCAAATAGTTATATCCGCACGTGAATGTGAGACCCAGAATTATTACATTTTGAACTACAATTTAAATACCTCATCCCAAGTTAAGGGATTATAAATTGTTGATTTCATTTTATTGGTCTCTATTTCACTTAAATTTTGAAATCCGGATGTGATTACTGTAATACCCCGAATTTTGAGACTCGAGGCTAGAGAATAAGCCTGAGATTAGTGGATTGCTAAGCCCCGGTTTAGCAAGATCCCAAATTGTGATTAGGGGTTAATGACTACAAAAGTGGACGTGGTTAGTGATTAATGAACTCTTTTAGAGAATATAAAGTGGATTGTAGTCGCTTGTGTTACGAGCAACGCCCAAAACCCTGTATTTGAGTTCAATTGTGGATTAACATCCAAATTGACTTAGAATAGGCACAGTGATTAATGAACTCTTTTAGAGAATATAAAGTGGATTGTAGTCGCTTGTGTTACGAGCAACGCCCAAAACCCTGTATTTGAGTTCAATTGTGGATTAACATCCAAATTGACTTAGAATAGAGGGAGGAATTGAATGGGATATTGTGATGGAAATGGTGTCATGTTGTGGTATTTAATCATTGGAATTGATTTAAATTGGATTGGACACATTGGTTGCAAAACTGGAAATGCTGTCCAGTGTGAATTCTGTCTGGGCAGTCTTCTCGTATGGACGTTTTTACTAGGCAAATGATGTCATAAAATTATGAAACTTTCCAGTCTTATAGTTCACATCTCAAGCTTCAAAATGGACATATAATTTGTGCCATTTCGTTTTGTGAACTAGGAGATATGACTGTCCAAAGTTTGGGATGGAAACTGAACTCTGTTTTGGGGCAGTGATGAGTTTTATGTAATTCTGGGATTGTGTGGTGATTTTTAGTAATGGTCAATATTTTTCCTATGAAGAGGACTTAAATATCTTTCATTTGGCTTTGGAATCACCTCATTTATATTTTTCTAGAATTAGTTATGATTTTTCAAAGATTGGGCAGAAAATCTGCCAGAAAATCCGAAAATGCCAATTTTGGGAATTATGACATCATCAAAAGGCAAGATGACATAAGCATGGAATTAAAACATCTTCTCATCATCTTCAGCTGCTCATTCACGCACAGCACCTGAACATAGTGTGAGAAAGTTGAGAGAGTTTAGAGAGAGAAAGAGAAGAAAAATCACAAGGTAAGCCGATTTCTCCGACGATTTCGCTCCTAGCGCGTATAACTCCGACTCTAAACTACTCCTCTTTATTCTTTAAGGTTTGGAAAGCTCCATTTTGGTGTTTTGAAAGTTAGGGTTTTCAGCCATCTTTGAGAAAAGCTAGAAGGAGCTTGAGGTAACTTCCAAACTCTTGTATATTGACTATTCTAGCTGTTGTGGGCAATTTAATCGGTGAAATTTTGCCGGATTGCCGTTGGTTTTAATTTATGGAAATGGGTTGTAGGGGCTGTTATGCTGCCCAAATTGATACTAAATGGTAGTTGTAACCTAATGGAATAGTCAATAAAGTGGTTAGGAGTAGAAAGGAACGCGTTTACGGAGCCGAAATCGTAAAACCCCGATTTTCCCCGGAGAACTCATAAATTTCGGCCAGCTCTAGAAATGGGTCTTAGAGTTGGATTTTCAATGATTTGATGGTTCCATTGAGTTCAGGAGCGAAAATTAGGTGGGGTTACAGTTGGACACTTTTTCAAAAAAGGCCGAGAAAGCATAATTACGGAAACACCCCTAAAACCCTAAAAGTAGGGCTGCCAAGGGCAATTTCGTAATTTGACATTGAATTTGATAATTCTGAGTCCGGAAATGGATTCCTTGGGCGAAAATATGTCAGAATAGCCCATGTCAAAATTTCAAGAAAAGTACAGCCGGACCGGGTACGGCGGGGCCGGGCGGGGTCCCCGGGGGTATTTTAGTAAATTTTCAATATAGCCTCATATAACCCCCAGAAACACTATGGAAGTGTCTAAATAGTACATTTGACATTATAGGATCGAATGTGAAGCCCCGAGTTGCTGGCACGCAAATCGAGGAGAAAAGACTAGAGGTAGGGAACTTATCTCTCTTGCATGCTCTGATAACTGTATTAATGTGTTGATGCATGTTGTTGCTTTGCTTGATTATGTGGAACATGTATGAATGATTTGAAGTTATGTTTCAATATATGCTATGGCCATATGTGTATCGTTCGAAGCATTGAGCTTATAGATTTGTCATTGTATGTGTGCATAAGTTATGTGATGCAAGCATGTCATGCATTAAACACTTATCTTACCTGCATATTGATAATGTTTCCCTACTGAGATTCTCTCGAATCTCACCCTCCCCTACCAACAATTTAGACAGGGTAGGTGGATCGAGGATGGAGTAAGCAATCAAAGGTGACGGGACTCGTTCGGGTTGTAATCTTGTGATAGGTGGTTATCAATGCATGTTTGGGATTAAGTATATTTGGATATATAATTGTGTAGGTTGGAATGTATATTCGAGTATGTATTTGATATGAGAATTTGTGTAATCCCTTATTTGGAAAATTGTAAAGGGCGAATATGCCCTGTAAGGCTTGAATTAATGTAAGGAACCCGGGATTGCCGGGATTATTACATTGCGTACTCTGATATATTTAAATGTGATTTATCTTCGTGGAGTAATTGTATTCGAAATGTGAATTTGAGACCAAGTTTATAAATGATTTCAAAAGTTATTTTTTGAAAACCCCATCATGTGATGGGTTAGTAAATGTTATTTGATTATTATTGGTCTCTATTTCATTTTAATCGTGTATTTCGGATATAATTACTGAGGGGGTTACAATTACCGTGAGGGGGTTACATTTAATCTATCTTAATTACGTATTTTTGAATCATAATTACTGTTTGTAAGGTAGGGGTTACAGTTAATGTATATTGCTCCCAAATCCCCTGAGATTTATGTGGTCAGTTTATGGGTGCTTTTGACCCTGCCACTAAGAATGTTTTGATTCGAGGGAGGTCACTTGACATACGGCAGGAAAATACAAAATAATTTATGGGCTTATTGTATGAGGGGGGACATAGAAAGAAATTGAAGACATTATATGGGATAGTGCCATATAAGATGATCGTAACGTGGCTAATTGAGAGAGAGGAGGATCCATATTTTGAATTCCTCTTTGTTATGTATGCATTGGGAACCCTCTTGTGTCCCGGAGCAGGTGTTAAAGTGAGTGACCGAGTGTTAAAGGTGATGGTGGCAACAAAATAAGCTTTTGGGGAGTATAATTGGTCCACCTTTATGTTGAATGAACTATTCAATTCAATTGCAGAGTATAAGAAAAAAGTGAGGAAAGGGAAAGCTTCTGGAAGAATCAATGTAGGAGGATGTATATATTTTTTGATGGTAAGTACAAGTGTTATTCATATAACCTAAGTTGGCATTGTATAATGAGTTATAAATTGCTGCAGTACATGTAATACCCCAAATTTTGAGATTTGAGGCTAGAGAATAAGTCTGAAATAAGTGAAATACTAAGCCTCAATTTAACAGGAGCTTAAGTTTATTCCCTAATGATTCTTCTATCTTTGGGGTATTAAAAAAAGTAAAATGGTGAATTTTAGAGAATACGATATAAGATGTGATTTGAATGTGATATAAGCAATGTTGACCTATATTTAAGTTCAATTGTGGATTAATATCTAAATTGACTTAAAATATAGGAAGGGTGCATATTGTGGCTAAAGGGAAACATATGATGTGTTTGGTGGTGATTTTAGAGCAATTACCATAATCAGGGGCAAAACAGTAAAGTTACCGACCAATTGATCAATTGCCGAAGAGGAAACTCATTGGTAACTCCAAGATCAATGGTTGAGATTGATTTTTGTAAGAGATCAAAGGGTGGAATCATGTGTGTGTGTACCTATGTGAGCTCATGAGAGATAGCACAAGATTGTAACAAGTGGCAACATATGGGTCATTGGATTTGGTCAAGATTTCAAACTCTTCCCCTCTCTCCTATCTTCCTTTTAGGTCAGCCAAGGGGCCATTTTTAGGGGCAAAAACTGATCTCATTTTCTCTCTTTCAAGCCTCTACTTTCGTTGAGCTCAAGGGAGGAAAGAGAAAGTGAAAGGTGAGGATTTAGCTTGCTTAATGCCTTCTTTACCTCAAACACTCTTCTTTAATATTGTTCATAGTGATGAGAGCTTCATCTTTATGGTTTTAGATTTGTGAAAGAAGGTGTTTTGAGAGCTTGAGGAAACTTGAAGTTGGAGGAATCAAGGAACTAGCTTTAGGAAGAGGAAGATGTGAGTATTTGATGCCTTTTGATCTAAGTTTTGTGATTATTGATTGATTTTTGATAATTGTGGATGTGACATGTAATTGGGAGAATGCATGTTAAATTGTGGTAAAAATGGTGTTTGGATGTGTTATATGGTCATTAGAATTGATTTGGAACATTGGAAGTAAAAGTAGTAGAATTGGGGAAAGTGTGCGATAAGTGTGACCAAGGAGGAAAATATCATTGTGATGTGATTTTGGGTGTTTTGAGGTTTCCAAAGGATTCCTTGTGTAAAATTATGTGGAAGTAGCTTTGGGTTAGAGTTTTGGGGCCATTGGAGACACATGTGGAAGTTAGGGAAAATTCTGTCATCTACTACGTTTTGGCTTATGATAAGCCTCACTAGAGTACATAGGGGTGTCACTCAAGTGCAGCATCATATTTTCCCTTTCGCCTTCAATCTTGGTTGCACTTGTATGTGAAAGAATCAAGAGTGCAGTTCCTCACCTGCGAGTGATGTGGGTTATCACTCGAGTGCAGTTGGCTCACGCGAGTAAGAATGTGTTTTTGTACCATAAGCCGCTTCTCAGGATAACACTTGCAGTTGGTTTGTCAAGAGTATGATTTAGCACTCATGAGTTTTGTGCCCTCACTCGAGTGCCAGAGCTAGTGCTTGAGTACACATTTGACTCTTGGTTTTTTGTGCTCTAGGGTGAGCACTCTTGTACCTCACTTGGTGGGACTTGGGTGATTGTGGAAGCATCACTCAAGTATTGATCCTGATGCTCGAGTGCAGTGATCATTCTTTGTCTTTGTCTGTGCTTTTGGTCAAGCACTTGCGCAAGAGAGCCGTCCTCACTCGAGTGCATCATCCATCACTTGAGTGCATAGTTGAAAATTAGTGTTTTCTTTTCTAAGAGGGGATCTTTAGTCAAGCTTTTTCCAATTTTTTAGGCATGTTTTTAGGCTTCTAGTGGCCACCTAGAGGTGTCAAATGATAACTAACTTTAAGTGTTTAAAGTTAAGGAATTGGAAAAGGGAATAACCCTATATCCTTGATTTGGTTTTTAGGGTTCGATGTTCATCCTAATCGTGAGTAAGCTGTGCTGGAGCACACGTGGAAAGAACAAGTGTAGTGAACTTACCTCTCCTGCATGCTCTGATATTTGTTTTGGTGTATTGATGCATGTTATTGCTTTGCTTGATTATGTAAAACATATATGAAGGATTAAAGCTCTCTTTCAATTTATGCTATGGCTATAAGTATGTTGTTCGAAACGTTGAGCTTGTAGATTTGTCATTGTATGAGCATGAGTTATGTAATGCAAGCATGTCATGCATTAAACATTTACCTTGCATGCATATTGGTATCTATTTCCTACTGAGATTCTCTCGAATCTCACCCTTCCCTACCAACATTTTAACAAGGTAGGTGGATCGAGGATGGAGCAAGCAACCAAAGGCGGCGAGGACTTCCTCGGGTTGTAGAGTTAGTAATTGGTTATTATTGTAGTTGGGATAACTGTACATGTTTGGATGTATACATGGTTGTATAAGTTGGAATGTGTATTTGGATATGTGTTTGAAAGGATATTGTGTAATCTCCATATGAGAACTTGTATATGGGTGAATATGCCTTTGAAACTTATTAGTGAAAGGTATGAACTCGAGATTGCCGGATTTATGTTGTGCACTCTAATATACACTAAATGTGATTTATCCATGCGAAGTAGTTGTATTTGAAATATGAATGTGAAATCAGGTATATTAGATTTCGAAAGGTATTTATGAAAACCCTATCGTAAATATGGGATATTAAATGAGTTTTGTTTATCTGTTGGTCTCTAATTCATTTTAATCACGAATTTCAGATATAATTATGGAGGGGGTTACAATACATGTTGTGATTTGCTGCTACTAAGTTGTTATTTTATTTTCATGCAGATTTATTGCTTGCAACATTTTCCCCTTAGCCCACTACAAGCCTTTACAATTGACTATGCAATTGGATATTGAAATGATAATAACATCAAGAGTAGAGTTCAAATAGAGAAGGAAAGCAATCAAGGGATGCTATATTCTGTAAGTAATGTAGTTGGGCCTATCGCTTCTGAATTGCATCCATAAACAATGTTAACTCACATGGTAAGTGTTCAAATTGGATGTAAGCTTCACATTCCGTCAAAATTATTCAATGATTAATTTTTTCGTTATAATGTGTAGGAAATCAAGAGGACATATGATAGATTGATGTTAAGGGTGGTGTCTATGGTGCAAGAGGAACTAGTTTCCCTACAGTCAAGGTTGTTGGGCAGGGGAAAAATTGATAAAGGGGAAGAAAATTTTGAAGACAAACAGTCTCCATTAGAAAGCGAAGATCAACAACCTTCTTCAACAAGTGAAGATTGTAACCCCCTGCCTTAAATAGCGTAATTATAATTCGATATTACGTAATTAAATTGGTTTAGAGACCGTCGAATAGTTCAAAACTCATTTAGAACTCCCTGTGAAGTAGGGACTTTATAAAATTTTCAAAACTTCTTTCCTATTCCGGTCTCAAGTTCAATTATCGAATATAATCACCTGTGCAGTTAATTCACATTCATTCATATCAGAATATCTAATAGCAATCCCGGCAACCCCCGGGTTCCGTTCATACACAAAAAGGGTTTACAACCTCCATATAGGGGACTACACAACTACGTTCAACTATTCTTTACAACCAACATAATATACAGACACCCTGTCCAACAGGTTTAACCAACATAACCAAAATAGATGTCCCTACAGGATTCTAACCGCTCCGGGTCGTACGCTTCTCCTTAGAGCCACTCGCCCTGTCTGAAAGGTTAGTTAAAGGAAAGAATGAGATTCAAGAGAATCCCAGTAGTAACAAAACATTTATACCACACATAAGCACACAGCATGTAAGCAAATCATCATACAGCAGCAGCACCACAAATCACACTCCACCCTCATCCCCTTTCTCCGCCAGGAAGGCACACCGCCTAACCCGAACCGTTGTTAGCTACTCAGGGACTATTGGCGTGGCAGTGCATACATATAGCCTTATAGCCCGTACAGCTATTCGGCTTTCACAAATGGCCCGTCGGCCTCCACAAATAGCCTTTCGGCTCACATAATCACATATATCACACCTCATCCTCATCCCCTTTCTCCGCCGGGAAGGCACACCGCCCTAACCCGAACCGTTGTTAGCTACTCAGGGACTATTGGAATGACAGTGCTAACACAAATCCACAGATGTCGCAGCATACGAATTCATTACAAATCAACGATATAACACACATACAATGCATCATATATGGTACAAAAGAAAAGTCACTACCTCGTTCCTTTCTGACGTTCGCTGGCGTAGTTGGCTCACGAGGGCGGCAAATATCGAATCCTACAATTCCAAATGCACTATTTAGACACTTCCATAGTGTTACTTAGGGTTATATGAGTCTATAATGAAAATTCACAAAAATACCCCCGGGGACCCGGCCTGGGCCCGCCATACCCGGACCGGTTGCACTTTTCTCGAAATTCTAATATGGGCTATCCTAACATATTTCCGCCCAAGGAATCCATTTCCATACTCAGAATTATCAAATTCAATATCAAATTACGAAATTGCCCTTGGCAGCCCTACTTTTAGGGTTTTAGGGGTGTTTCCGTAATTATGCTTTCTCGGCCTTTTTTGAAAAAGTGCCCAACTGTAACCCCACCTATTTTCGCCCACTGAATCCAATGGAATCATCAAATCATTGAAAATCCAACTCTAAGACCCATTTACAGCCTTGGCCGAAATATACATGTTCTCCGGGAAAAATTGGGGTTTTACGATTTCGGCTCCGTAAACGCGTTCCTTTCTACTCCTAACCACTTTATTAACCATTACATTAGGTTACAACTAACATTAAGACCCAATTTGGGCAGCATAACCCCTAGGCCACCTCATTTCCAAACTTTAAAACCAATGGCAATCCGGCGAAATTTCACCGATTAAATTGCCCACAACAGCCAGAATAAGCAATATACGAAAGTTTGGAAGTTACCTCAAGCTCCTTCTAGCTTTTCTCAAATTTGGCTGAACCCTAGCCTCTTTGAAACACCAAATTCTTTGCTTCAAAACCTTAATTCACATAGAGGAATAGCTTAGGAGAAGGATTGTACGCGTTAGGAGCTAGATCGTCGGAGAAATCGGCTTACCTTGCGAGATTTCTTCCTCTTTTCTCTCTTTTCTCCAAGCTCTCTCTCACGTCTTTTTGTTTTCTGAATGGGGTCGGGAATGGCTGATGAAGATGGTGTAATTGGTTTTAATTCCATGTTGATGTCATCATACAATATGATGATGTCATAATTTTTAATTTCCCATTTTCGGATTTCTCAGAAATTCTGGCAGATTTTCTGCCCTAACTTTGAAAAATCATAACTAATTCTAGAAAAATCGAAATGAGGTGATCCCAAAGCCAAATGAAATATATTTAAGTCCTCTTCATAGGAAAAATATTGGCCATTACTGTGAATCACCACAAAATTCCCAGAATTTCAATCTTTGCATACTGTTCCAGAAAATAATTAATTTCGCTGGGCAAACTTCAAAAATCCAAAACTCTTAGGTCACAAATCAAAATGATACAAATTATATGTTCATTTTGAAGCTTGACATGTGAACTTTAATACTGGAAAATTTCAGAATTTTTAGACACCATTTGCCTATTTAAAACGTCCATACAAATTGGCTGCCCTGTACAGAGTTTCAATGGACAGAGTTTTCAACTTTAGCATGATTGTTCCCAATGGTTCCAATTTCACAATAAACACTCTCCCCACATGAATTTTCACAAGGAAGCCATTGGAATCATTAAAATATCCAAATTCCCATCACACATTCTCCAAAAGTGTTTATTCAACAATAATTATGTCCACTTTTAAAGTCATTAGCCCTTAATCACTTTTTGGGATATTACAAAGATGATGGACCTAACAAAGAAAAAGGAGAAGATGACAAAGTTGGGTCAGAGGAAGAAAATGAAAGAGTTGGTGCGGCCATGCCTGAAGGTGAAGATGATAGGGCAGACAAAGAAGAAGAACAAGGACATGAATTGGAGTTAAAAAAACTGAAGGAAAAGAAGGTAACAACAAAGATAAGTGTGATGAAGATGAGTAAAAAAGGGAGCAAGAATTACAATTGAGTAAATCTACAAGGGTAAAAAAACCTATTATTGGCTCTCCTTGGGTGACAACCATATCTAAGAAGAGAACAAAAGATGACAAGGACAAGGAAGCTTTATATTAGTTGGGCACAACAAGATGTAATAAAGAGGAGGCGCAGGAGTAAGTCATTAAACTAGTTCTATCTATATCAAATTTTACCACAAAAACTGACTTGCTATGCTTATTTCTCAAATAGGGAGTTTGTAGATATGTATGATTATTTTGTCACCCAGGGTGAAACTATATTGTCTACGTGAAAAGGATGGATAAATACTAGGGTAAGTTACATGTATAATATAACTCATACTTTGTAATTTTAATTCTCTACATTACTAATATTTACGTAATTGTGAACAGTTGATGTTAATGGTTGTGAAGACGTTGGTGGGGGATCAATTACATAAGTTTAGCCACATGGAAAGACACATTTTTTCTTCAGAGTTGATGGAAAAAATGTCTGCCAATCCGAAGAAGTGGTAATAGGAAACGCATGAAGCAGATATCCTTCCTAAATATATTGGATACAATATTGGCAATTGTGACTTCATTTTTTCTCCTACAATGTGATTTGATCACTGGTTTTGTTATGTTTTAGAGATGAAGACAATGTGTTTCTATGCCCTAGACTCATTGGTGGACTAGTTGACATATGTAAGGCTACAAAAGAAGGAAGAAAATGCACTTAAAGGGGCTGAGCAGGAAAATAAAGCCAAGAGATTGAGTCGAAAGCAACAAGAAGAGTTTCGGGCGAAGGAACTGTTGGCAAGCCAGTATGTAAGCACTACTACTTAACTATATGCATTGTGTTGTCAATTCCACATATTAAGTTGTAAATGGCTATTGTGAAGTTGTCATTGCTGTGATGTGACATGACATATGTTCTTCTTCATGCAGAGAGATTTCATCCTTAACATATTTCGAAGAGTTAAACCTGAAGATTTGGCAAAGGTAAAGGCAAGTCAACCGTGCAAAAGTGTATGTCCAATGTGATATGTTAGTATTACTTGGTTTTTTTTCATGACTTTGAAATTTAGCTTGTCTGTATGATTTGGTTTTTTTAACTGTAGCACTATATTTATGACATTTTATTTGCAGTGATTCCTGTGGTGTCCATGTTCTATCATGGTTACACGGTTGTGATACCTTTGCACATGACAAAGAGGGCTATACCATGCCTAAGCTGTCTTATGATCAACTTTGGCAGATAAAGGCCGATTGCTTATGGTGGCTTTTAACACATGAGAAGAACATACATACACAAAAGGTGTTGTCCATTGTAGCTAGCAACCAACAAAGTAAGAGGAAGAAAGACACATAGCAATTGTAATGTTATTTTATAGGAAAGGCTTCCTGTTATGTAAAGATGTGGATATTTTTGTGGCTATTTTGGCAACTTTATGTTATTTTGTAGGAAAGCCTTATTGTAGGAAAGGCAATCATATGCAGTTATTTTTATAACTTTTTGCAATGGCTGTGTAGTTGCCAATTTAGGACAAATTATACATTACCATGTTCTATTTAGAAAGGCAATGCTAATCAAAAGTTTGACAACTTCAGCACTCATTTTAACAACTTCATCAGTCATTTTCACAACATGTTTTTATGTAACGAGTTAATTTGAAGCTTCACAAGTCCCTACGTTCACATATGCTATTAGGAATTTTAACAACATCCTCAATCATTTTCACAACCTCTTGTTGATTCATTGAGTTGTTTCAAAGTTCAGAACTCACTTTTGCAAAACTGCTTATCAGAAGTTTACCAACTGGCAATGTATATTCCTTTGTTTACAACTTCTTAAGCATGTTTTTACAACTTATTGAGTCTTTTTTACAACATCTTTTTCATGCCAAAATGAAATTACCTTTTTTCAGAACTCCAACTTTTATAATTGCATATTCCTTTGATTACAACTTCTTAAGCATGCTTTTACAACTTGTTGAGTGATTATAACAATATCATTTTCATGCCAGAATGAAATTATCTTTTTTCACAACTACATATTCGTTGGATTACAAGTTCTTAAGCATGTTTTTACAACTTGTTGAGTCTTTTTAACAATATCATTTTTATGCCAGAATGAAATTACCTTTTTTCAGAACTACATATTCCTTTGATTGCAACTTCTTAAGCATGTTTTTACAACTTGTTGAGTTTTTTTTACAACATCATTTTCATGCCAGAAGGAAAGTACCTTTTTTCATAACTCCAAGTTTCACAATTGTATATTCCTTTGATTACAACTTCTTAAGCTTGTTTTACAACTTGTTGAGTCTTTTTTATAACATCTTTTTCATGCCAGAATGAAATTACCCTTTTTTCACAACTGCATGTTCCTTTGATTACAACTTCTTAAGTATGCTTTTACAACTTGTTGGGTGTTTTTTACAACATCTTTTTCATGCCAGAATGAAATTGCCTTTTTTCACAACTCCAAATTTCACAACTACATATTTCTTTGTTTACAATTTCTTAAGTTTGTATTTACAACTTGTTGAGTCTTTTTTAATGCCAAGAGGGAGTCTTAAAAAGTTATGCCACATGTTAGATTACAATTGTGCTATTTGTTCGATGATCCAATGATTCAGTGGCACGTGTCACTTACTTTAATAAAGTGCATCCCGCCTCTTTTCTTGAGCATTTAGTCGTCCAATTTGTCAGGGATAGGAGGGTCTGATGGTTTTTCCCTAACTTTTGGGTTCGGTGTTTAGAAAGTTAGTTGGATGACTGGACGGGAGACCGGTGGATTTCCCTGATTCGGGGTGAGGTGGCATCCCCTGGTGATGACAACTCAAACGGCATAAATGTGATGGTAAGGGACACTTGTCACTTCCTTACTCTTCCAACACAAAAGTGTCATTGTCCTTTGTAATGATTAAGGGACAATTGTCATCCACTTGCTTAACATACACAAAAGCTAGTCATGAGTGCTTACTTTATTAAAGTTACTTTATTAGTGTCTACTTGGGTTTCACTTGAGACTTACTCGAGATTGTTTCATGTATACCAAGGCCCGTCAAATGATACCAGGTTAGACTATATGTGCATGGCCCATATGGCACCACACACCGGCGTCCACTCTAAATATGTAGGGTACACATGTTTGCCATAAAATGCCATGTGTATACCTACAACGGCATATTTCGGTCGACCAATCAGTCTCATACCTCATGACGTAGCTAGGTGGCGTCTTTCTACCAACCCAATGGTATCGTATATGTGTCCTGTGCACATTTACACCAACACTTTGATCCTACTGCCTACGCATATTGGGGGCCTTTTGCCCAATAGGGCCATATCACAGTCCCTGAGAATCTTTCTATCTCTTGATATCTTTAAGATTCTTCCCGAACTAGACTTTGTCGTTTGCCTTATACAAGTTTATCCTCAAGTCTTTAGGCCCAAAATTTAGGATATTACATTTAGAGTCGATAATAGGGTTTGCAAATTAGGCCTAACTCGCAAACCTGTAAAATTTTGGTGGCTTGGGTTATGAAAACTAGACCAGTTTTTATATTTCAAATGGAATTTCCTCCACTAGAAAGATATTATGCCTAGCAAAAAAATAGGCCGGTTTTGATGTGGGGTTTTTGACCCAAACCCACATAATCCGTAATCATAACAGTCTAGGTTGTAATTATTTATTTTTTTAATTTCTAAAATTCTAAAAATAAAACCCAAAACAAAGGCACTCCCTCTCCCTCGTGTGTGTGTGTGTGTTGTGAATTGTGAGGTTGGCTTAATTTGTAATATTCAAAACTTTAAATTTATTGTTTTTCAATCACTTTATTTTTTTTAATGTATTTTTATAATTTAGGTTTGTGAAAAGAAATATTTAGGTAATTGGTTAATTAGATAAATATAAGCAATATTAATCTTTTTTTTTAAAAAAAAAGCGGGTTACGCACCTTCACGGGTCGGGCTTCCAGCTCTGCAATATGTCCTTTCCCTCCACGCTGATATAATTAGGGCTTTTACATTCATAGAAAGTTTGAAGTCGGCGGCAGCGGAGAGTCTAGGAGATCAGCAGCAATGGTGAGTAATGCGTTCTCTCTGCAGGCTCGTTTATCTGAATGTTCTTAGTATCATGTGATTCTCCATGCAAAAAAAAAAACTCTCAGTTCATGGGATTTGAGCACTGTAGTGGCAGGAAGAGTTATTCCTATGCCTAAATATTACGATTGCTGTGTTCTTTGTCTCTGATCTCGAGTTATGTCTTGAAAAATCTCTTGTCAATTTAACTTGCTGACCAACTCGGGACTTTTTGTCCTTTTATACAGGCCCCAAAAAGAGGTGGAAAAGCTCCAGTCGCGGCTACTAAAAAGAAGCAGGTGTGTTTCTCTGATTTTCATAACTTCAATTAAAATATTGGTTTCATTTAGGGTTTTTATTTGAAATCATGGTATATGATCGGCCTCCATTTTTTTGGGTTCCATTTTAGGACAAGGTGGTAAACCCGCTATTTGAGAAGCGTCCGAAGCAGTTTGGTATCGGAGGTGCATTGCCCCCTAAGAGAGACCTGACACGATTCGTTAAGTGGCCCAAGACTGTTCAAATCCAGAGGAAGAAGAGGATTCTCAAGCAAAGGTTGAAGGTCCCTCCAGCTTTGAATCAGTTCACCAAAACACTAGATAAGAACCTTGGTATGTAAACTTGTTGAGCCTTAGGGTTCATGAACTTCTTAACACAAATTCTCTGGTTTTTCTTAGCTTATGTTATGCCTTTGGAAACTTATTTCAGGATTTTGTTTCGGTATTTATTGTTCTGAAGAGTATTATTTTATAGGTTTATTAAACAAAGTGGTTGCTCTATATATCTCATTTAGATTTAGATATTTAACTTAATTTCATCTAAATTTAAAAAAAAGTTATTGATTGATGTGGACCAGCATATTTGAACAGTGCTTCATTTCATTCCAGAATTCAGTGCCTGTAAATTATCGTCAGTGTGTCTAACGGTAGATTATTCTCAGCTTCCTGACTAATGTTTTGGGTGCTTGCATGTATCATTGGCGTGGCTTTTTGGGTAGTGAAGATGTTTGATGATGTTCAATAATGCAAATACGCCTGTTCTGAAATATTTTTGAATTATTGAATATCAGCTTAATTATTATTCCTTTCCTATTTATTGTAGGACCTAATTAATTAATTTGAGTAGATTAAGGATGTTAGTTGAGTTAGTTAACGTGATATGCTATTTCTAAAACATCCTAGACATATTCTTTAATTCCCTCTCTCCCCTCTCCTATTTGATTTGATTATTGTTGAGTGAATATCAATACGATTAATTTGAGGAATAAATAGATGAGAATGTGAAATAGTTCTTACATTTATGATCAATATCAATTACCTAATTAGGTCTTATATTAAGGATAAGAGGTAGTAGTTATTTTAGTTTGTTCTTTTATTTCTCTTGATTATGTTTGTTTTTTTGGTGATGTTTGAGAGATTTTTGTTCATGTTAATATAGCAATCGACTCTTGCGCAAAAGGCTGTATTGATCATCTTTCTGTAAATGTTATTTGCAGCTACTAGCCTATTCAAGATGCTCCTCAAGTATAGGCCTGAGGATAAGGCTGAAAAGAAAGAGCGACTCTTGAAGAGGGCTCAAGCAGAGGCAGAAGGAAAATCTACTGAAGCTAAGAAGCCTATTGTTGTAAAATACGGTCTCAATCATGTGACCTACCTGATTGAGCAGGTCTGCTCCTCTCTTTCGATGCATGAAAATGTCCTTTTCATCCCCAGCATTTGCTTAATGTCTTAATTATTTATTTTTTTTCTACTGGCAGAATAAGGCACAGCTAGTTGTGATTGCACATGATGTAGATCCAATTGAATTGGTTGTCTGGCTGCCAGCATTGTGCAGGAAGATGGAAATTCCCTACTGCATTGTCAAGGGCAAGGCACGCTTGGGAACGGTAATATTTGCTTTTCGCAAAAAAATAATTTTATCTTGGCATTATGAATGCATCAAAATTTGATTCTTGCTGTCTTTTGATAGATTGTTTATAAGAAAACTGCATCAGTTCTGTGTTTGACAACCGTAAAAAATGAAGACAAATTAGAATTCTCCAAGATTCTAGAGGCAATCAAGGTAATTTATGGGTGGATTTTGGTTCTTTCTTTTCTTTCTTGCTTCTTTTTTTGGGCATTCTTTTCACGTTTTGTATTACTCTTGTTCAGGCCAGCTTCAATGACAAGTACGATGAGTACAGAAAGAAGTGGGGCGGTGGGATTATGGGATCTAAATCCCAAGCCAGGACCAAGGCCAAGGAAAGGCTCCTTGCCAAGGAAGCGGCACAGAGAATGTCTTGAGCTTCCTGCTTGTTTGCTTCAGAAAAATTCGATTTTGTTAAATTTTGTTGAGTTGGGTGTTGTTTCGTTTTTCTATGGAGATTTATAGCTTAAACCACCAGATTCTGTCTAGCTTAAAAGTTTGCCTCCAGCTTAAATCTATTTACAAAATTATTCTCATGACTAACGATATCAAATTGATGCGACAAAAGTTTAACACATAACAAGTAGAAAAGGAAGATGTTCTTTGAACATTGCAGCTAGAAATGAGGCTGCTGAAAAAGACCAGCCTGAAGCCGGCCTTGTGATGAAGGAGCAGGACGGGTTTGAAACTCCGGTGAAATGTTTTTCTTAAAGTTAGTGATCTATTTTCAGGCACATGCTAGAATTATGGAAGTTATTTAGAAAAACATTAGAAGAGAAGAGAATTAGCTATTGAGATGTTCCATGGTGCATTAGGAAAAACACAACTTAAAGGACTCTTGTTCCAGCTCGGAGTCTTCATGCTAAGCATGGCATGTAGCCATAGGATGCATATAGTTATAAACAGTTAAAACAAAATACTTTAATTTGCCCCAAAGAGAACAATGCTTAGATGACTTTGGTAGTATCCCATAAATTTACTTTCTTATGTACTTAATATAAAATTTATTTAACTAATTTGGGTATATAAAAGAAATTAGTTAATTTAGTTATTTGTTAAAATTGCGTGTTGGTTTTCTCAAAATGTCTCTTTAAATTATTTGCATTGAAATTATCTTTTGATGCATAATCTTAGCGTGTGTTTGGGTTGAGGGGAGGGTGGGAGGAAGGGTGGTGAAATTACAATTTTAGACAAAAAAAATCTAAAATTTATTCTCTTATTTTTTTAAATTTTAGGTTCCCACCCAAAATTTACTCTCTTATTCATTTTAAATTTTGGTTTCCTATCCAAAATTTAAATATATTTAATTCAAAAAGGTAATTCACCCACTCCACCCTCCCCTCCCCTCAAACCAAACACACCGTTAACCAAGATGATAATCCCATTAAAAAACAATTGAATTATTTAAATTTTAAATTGGGTTGTTGAATTTAACAAATCCTAAATTAGGTTTGAAGACCTAAAATAGGATTTCAAAATTTGATAAATTTACTTTGCTGCCTTTTGTTTTTTCCTGGAAAAGTCTTGCTTGTTTTACCTGTCATCCCAGGCTCAGATTCTGGGTATAGTTGTGCTCATCTCACGTCTCTCCCTCCCTTACAGCTTTGGGTAGGAAGAAATAGTTATAATTTAGTTGTCTTGTTCTCCAAATATGGATCTTTTTGAAACCCATTTTTGCCCCAATCAAAGGCTACTACAATTGTGTTTGTCTGTTCAATCCGAGCTTGAAAGACAGAGCAATGACCCCAAGGAAGAAGAAAAATAAGCACTTGAAGACTCTACTTTGTCCTGCAACAAGCTGGAGAGGAGGCCGCCAAGAACGCCGGTGACGGAGTGGGCATGGAAGGCTTCCATTTCAAAGAGTAAAATTGTAGATATCTGGCCCTCTCTTGGTATCTCAAATATGTATTCATGAGAACATCTAGTCAAAGTGCTCGTCGTCAATATCCTTCAACCAGAAACAAAATTGAAAAATCCCATGTTTCGAGCACAAAGACCTCGTAAAGGTTATGTTAATTAAAAAAAAACATTGGTTAATTATGAGGGGGGCCCATTTTTTTTATTGTGTAATAAAAATTTTTTTTTTGCCAAATTAGAATGATAAATTTTGGAGCACAATGTAAAATTATAAATAATGGTAAAAGGGACTAAATTGCGCCGAATTATAATATAAGAGACTGAGTTATAAGGGAGTTAAAACTACAAGGATTAAAATATTATTTTTCTCTTTATTCATTTTCTAATACCTAAGGCGTATTGAGGTAAATTAACAAAATTTCAATATCCTAATTTGGGTCACATGACTTGATTATGGATTTGATAAGTTTAGTGACGCAAATTATAATGGAAAAAAGATAGAAAAATATCATTTGAACTTCAAAATTCCGTTGATAAGAATGGTAATGGGATTGACAAGAATAGTAATGAGATTGACAATGTAAATCTTTGTCAAAGGATTAATTTGGGATTTTGAAGTTCAAGTGGTATTTTTCTGTCTTTTTCCCAATTATAATTTAGATATTTTAAATGACTTTTAAAGGGATTTCCCAATCTCTTAACCTGTGCAACCTATAGTAGTAGTTTAGAAAAAAAAAAAGTGATAAATGAAGGGACCAAATGGATCGAGGTCTTATACTTTTAAATTTATGAGCCTAGTACTTGACAATATGCTATATTTTGATAAAATTTATTATAATATTAAACGTCAAAGATTATGTATGATATACTACGTAAAATGTGTTTGCAATGCCGTAGTTATAATTAGGAAAACAAAATATTTAAATTAACATATTTTGATCATGTTAATATCTATATTTGGTCATGTATAAAAAAATAGGGTTAAGGAGCAAATTTACCAACAAAGTTTTAAAGGAGTGCCTGACATATTATGTTTTAAAGAGGGCAAAAATACACATAAGGAACTAAAAGTGGAGCAACCAGCACAAAACCGTTAAATTTGACCTAACAGCATTAATTTATAGGAGAAGAAAACCTCTAACGACGTTAGGTCAATTTAACGGTTTTGTGTTGGATGCTCCAATTTTAATTCCTTATGTGTATTTTTACCTCTTTTAAAACATAATTGTGCCAGACGCTTAATCCTTAAAACTTTATTGGTAAATTTACTTAAACCAAAAAAATATCTATATCCGATTAAAAGAAAACACTTGCATTAATATTCCTCCAATTAATTATAGGGAAAATACCATTTAAGTACTATATAAACTTGCAAAACCCACAAAAGTCTGTTAACACTTGAAAATGACATAAAGGTGACATGTATCAAATTGGGATTTTAAAGTGTTAACGTTTTTACCATTTTGCTCTTCAACTTTTTTTAATTCTGCATTACTATGGTTTTAGTTGATCAAGGGGTTTGATTGTTCTTTCAATCTTTGTTATGACTTCTTATTTCCAAGCTTGATCATTATAACTCATGCAAATATGTATCATCTTAATTGCACCAGGGCAACAAGATCCAGGCGACTGCCATCCCCAAGAACCTACATGAAAAATACCGTGATACTTTAGTAGAGGGGAAGACCTACTTCATTGTGAACTTTCTTGTCTCTCCGAATGCAAACCAATATAAGGCAACCCAACATCAGTTTAAAATCAATTTTACGCGACAAACCTTTGTCAAAGAAGAACCTGCTGACATACCTACTACTACATTCATGTTCAAGCCAATTTTTGAAATTTTGAAGACTGATGAAAGGAACTTCATTGATTATTTGATTTGTATAGTACATGATTGAAATATGCTAATGCTTCTTTAGTTTTTGATGTTTGTGTTCATGTTTGTTGTCATGCTTCTCATATTGGTCTACCAACATCAGAATTACTTTCATGCCATATTTGATATTTTAGATGTGGTAGCTTTTGTAAAGACCATTAGTCCTCTAGAGGAGTATTGCAGAGACAATGAAACAAAGCACAAGTTGAAGATGCTACTCACTGACATAAAGAAATTTGTCTTTCCTTAGCTCATTCATTGGACAGATTGAATCATTCACTATTATGCCATTTATTAATAATAATATCAATAAGTATTATATATTACTATTAACTCAATGATAATGGTTCATGATTACTAAATAATGATGCCATAATACTGACAATACTTCTCTTAATTACACTTCTTGACTTGAAAATTTAATATTCCAAATCTTTGCTTTCCTGCAGTGACAATGAGATTGAGTGTATCGTCTTTGATGAATGCTCCAGCAATGCTTATATGGCTCAGCTTGAAAACATGGAGACACTTGTTGTGGTTGTGATCAATCTTGCAAGGATTGGCTGGTCCGATGATGGTCAGTTTCTGTTGCTTAACATCATCATTCAGTTCATATTGCTTACACACGGTTTGATTGTCTAATTTGTTTTGGGTTTATTCTTTGTCATTACTAGGAATTCCCCAAGTTTGTAGTTCTTTCTATGCCACCAGATTTTTTCTTTCAACCCTCCAATTCCTGAAGTTAAAGCCTTGATCGATAGGTATCACTCTTTTACTATTTCTCACATGTTATGTAGGGTCCTGTATGTATTGTATATTTAGATTTGATTTACTTTAACTTTGATGTACGTTTGTCTACAAACCTTTTCAATTACTCCAGTGCCAAGGACAGAGCATCACCCATTACCACGACTTCAAGTCAAGTCATGCCAACTCAGTCATCCCAGTAGAGAACTGCTAGCATCTTGCGTAACAATTACAGGATTTCATTATCTGACATTCCCCAACAGAAGCTTGTATCAAAACTAACTCATTATAATTTTGCATAATGTGTTCCTTTATAATATCCTGATAGCTTACTCTTCCACAGGGATAAAGTTTTGTGGTTAATTGTATGATACAAAAGCTAGAGACTCGACATGGTTGGACTTATGATGGTTGTTCTAAGTGTGCATCCAAGCCTAGAGATGAGGGTAGCAAGCTGATGTGTCCTAATTGTAAGAAATAGCCTGATTCGCTTGAACCTAAGTAAGTATTGGTCACTTTCATTTAATTTCAGAAGTGTGCATCTTTACCCACCTTTAACTCAAAAATTTATGTTTATATACAGGCTTAAGGTCCATTATACAGTAGTGGACGAAAATGGATCTGCTTCTGCAATATTTTGGGACAAGCTTGCTTCCTAATTACTTGACAAGTCTACTTCTGAGCCTGAATAGCTCCTTAAATATGTATGATAGCTAGTATTATTTGTATTTGTTATTAATACTAATAGTAGGAAACTTTTTGCTAACATAAAATGCTTATTTGTATGATGTAAGAGGGTCGTGGGTATGATTTCCCAGACCAATGTAACTCTGTTGTAGGGAAGAGAATGCTTCTAAAACTCAAACGGAATGAGTTCAATGGGAAGCATCTTGCTGCAGGCTTTAGTGTTCAACAATACACATTGTGTCAAGATTTGACTGAAGAATTTAATCAAGCCTCTACTGACCCAGAAACTGAAAACTCCTTGAGGCCATACTAGAACGTGATGCACCACCACAAGAAGAATGTCTTGTACATCTAAGCAATTCTAATGGATCTTCCACTGAGCCTGATGACTTAACCCTATTGCAGCTTTCACATAATGCCAATCATGCTCCTGCTAAAGGGAAAAGAAAGGCTCAATTGAAAAGGATTGGTGGGGATACAGCAAGTTCCTCCGCAACTCAAAGTTCCTCTACCTCTATTCCAAACAATAGGATGCTTAAAGTTGTGAACCAAGAAAAGTAGACAATTTCAGTTTATGTTTTCCTAGTGGTTCTATTACATGTCATACTATTGTCTGTTGTGATAGTTGTGATGACTTGAACTCACAACCACACGTTTCATTATGTTTTTATTCCAAGTATGTCGATGTCAATTTTACGTTTAGTTGGTTTAAGTGTCGTTGTACTTCAATTCCCGGATTTTAATTTCAAGGAAATCACAGTTTGTTTCAATTTGGCATCATTACAAAGCTATCATTTTTTTATCAGGTTCCCTTATAGTATCACTTCTTATATGGTCCTACTAAGGACACGTTTTACAAGTCACAAGTTGAGAAGCATTGGTTAACATCCAATTTTTATGCTGCTAACGAAAAGTTAAAGTCACAAGTTGCTAACGAAAAGTTAAATTCACAAGCCAAATGGTATGCTTCATTAAAATCTACAATGAAATATTGTTTCATTATAGGTGGCAAACAATATACGATTGAGCTTAACCTATGACATTAACCTATGTTACTATTTATAGTTGAGATATTAAACTTATTGAACAGTTTTACAGATGTTAAATGTGTCTCGGAAGTACAATACTCAAATAAAAAAAACTTCTCTACTACACATAACCAGTCAAGTACAGTTGAGATAAACAAAGAAGCTCCTATTGCCTATAAATTAGTGTTACATTAGATAAAGCTAACTATACTTACATTAAAACAATCAATCCTAACCATCAAGCCAATTTAATTGATTTATATATATAATGTCTTGTCCTTCTCAGCACCATGACAACAACATTTGCACTTTTAGAAGGCTTTATAATTTTATATTATATTCAATAGGCCTCTATTATATACCAAAGTAAAGTTCTACTTCCATTGGTATTCTCGTTATAGCCACTGCTAATGCAATGGTTCGTAAAAACCACCATGTAGAACCTTCAACACATATACAAAAGATTGCACCAGAAAAATCAGAACATATGCACGAGTCTTTGAATCTTTGTGCTTCAGCCTTATCTTTCAATGAGCATACAAATGCAACAGGTATATCGATATATTACCTTCATTCTTTCACACTCTTATTTTCTAATAAATAAAATAACTATAGACAAATATTACATTGCTACAGAACATTATTTTGATCAACACCGAAGTCCACAAGAAGCAACATGGACGGTGATTACAAATGAGGTTTAATTCAACTAGAAAAATGCACCTACCCCTTCTACCTTTAAAGTCTATGGAAGATCTTTGGAAGCTTTTGTAACACCCCACCGCCGTCTCACCCCACCGGGCCACAACGGTTGGTGCCCTCTCCCACGTCGCGGTGCGGAGCAGGATGGGTCAAGTCCGTTAGACCCACTACTCACAAGAGTCCCTCGCTCCCCAAGCGAGATTTTTCGCCTCCGTGGGAATCGAAGCCACTACCTGGGGGTAAGTAGCGCCTCAATGCATTCCCACTACCACTTGAGCTACTAGCTCAAGTGGTAGTGGGAATGCATTGAGGCGCTACTTACCCCCAGGTAGTGGCTTCGATTCCCACGGAGGCGAAAAATCTCGCTTGGGGAGCGAGGGACTCTTGTGAGTAGTGGGTCTAACGGACTTGACCCATCCTGCTCCGCACCGCGACGTGGGAGAGGGCACCAACCGTTGTGGCCCGGTGGGGTGAGACGGCGGTGGGGTGTTACAATAAAAAGGCGCCTTTTTATTGTAACACTCCACCGCCGTCTCACCCCACCGGGCCACAACGGTTGGTGCCCTCTCCCACCACACGGTGCGGAGCAGGATGGGTCAAGTCCGTTAGACCCACTACTCACAAGAGTCCCCCGCCCCCTGGCGGGATTTTTTGCCTCCGTGGGAATCGAAGCCACTACCTGGGGGTAAGTAGCGCCTCAATGCATTCCCACTACCACTTGAGCTAGTAGCTCAAGTGGTAGTGGGAATGCATTGAGGCGCTACTTACCCCCAGGTAGTGGCTTCGATTCCCACGGAGGCGAAAAATCCCGCCAGGGGGGCGGGGGACTCTTGTGAGTAGTGGGTCTAACGGACTTGACCCATCCTGCTCCACACCGCGTGGTGGGAGAGGGCACCAACCGTTGTGGCCCGGTGGGGTGAGACGGCGGTGGGGTGTTACAGCTTTCACACAACATTCTTAAGTTATACCTTCACTTGAAGCTGCAGCAACACGCAAACAGCCTAAGAAAAGTAGAGTATTCCAGAACATAACCAATGTTGTCTCTGATTTGTAAAACTGATTTATAACTTAATCATTATCAGGTTAGTAAATTTACATTATCTGCACTCTTTCCCTTTGCATTGCAATAAATCTTTAAACTATATCTCCTTTTCCCTCAAGGTGAAGCTGTGAACAGACAGCATACCATTGTTCCACCATTAAATGGGTGTGCTCACCACTTCAACACCATTGGAAGTGAAAAATTGTGAGGTTGAAATGTGTAATGAATACTGACAAATCAGCTGCACTGCCTATAAATAGAATATGGAACAAAGAGTTAACAAGCCAAGAGGTTACCAAGCCATAACAAAAAAACTTTAAGGTATGGCATTTCTATCTACTACTCTTATGTATGTGAATAGCATTATGCTCACTTAAACTTATCATCTTTCATAATTTTTCCTTTCTTTACTTGTAATCTCTTATAATATTTCTATATCATTATTGAAATAACAATGGATTTGTCATTTAATTCTTGCAAAATTGTACAATTATTGAAAGAACAATAGATATATCACTACCTTTTCAGCTGTGTCCATGGAGCATGTCAAACACTGCATTGCAAAAACATCACATTGAAAAAATGCTTCAGTTATAAATCCCTATGCTCACAGGATTAATTCATACCCTGTTGCTATAGGTACATAATAGATATACTTTTGCCTTTCCATATTGATCAGTAGCAAGCTTACAATGTTACTTTGCTATGTGCCACTAAATATATACACTTATTACACCAGTGGAAGGTATCAACTATAAAGATATTGAATTTAATTTGGAGTTCAATGAAACAAACTATAATGAAGTTGTGTACTCAGACTCAAATGAGGATGCAGGTACTTATTTTACCTATTTACATTAATTGAAAGAGTATTATATGCAGGTTCTTAAGCCTATGTCTAATTTATCTTAGTTATGAATTAAGTTTGGGAATTATTTGTAGACATTTTTATACACATATGTTATGTTCTTTAGACTTTGCAGTAGAAAGAGAAAGACATTCAGTTGTGCTTAACAATACAAGTGAAGGTTATGATTGTGATGGTACAATTGTTTCAATTCGAATTATTGTTCATACACATATATAAATGCAATTATATTAAAACATCATATACCCTTAAAATTTTTGCCAGATTATTTAGATGAAGGTGATTCTATGTGTAAAATCCTAACTTGTGATTTAGGGCTAATGACTTCAAAGGTGATATAATTAATGTTAATCAAACACTTTTGAAGCATAAGATGTGAATTTTGACTAGAATGTGTTATAGCCAGTGCTTATACCCTGTATTTCAGGTTAATTGTGAATTAGTGTCCAATTGGGTCAAAATATAGGGGAGGGCGCATGGTTGAGTTAAAGGAATGACATAAATGTGTTTAAAGATGATTTGGTATATGTTGTGATAATTAGGGGCAAAATGGTAAAGTTATAGATCAATTGGTCAGTTATTGAAGAGGAAAATCATTGGTAACTTAAAGATCAATGGTTGAGATTCACCTATCAAGGAATCAAGTAGGGTGGAATCATGTGCTTTGAGTTCAAATAGAATTGTGGTGGAGAGACTAAGATCATGACATGTGTCAAAAGAGGAACAATTGGATGTGGTCAAAATTGTCAAAGCATTTTTCCTCTCTCTTCTATTCATCAAGTCGGCTTTTGGGCATGGGGAAAACCAAAAACTAATCTCATATTCATCATCTCATTTTTCTCTCCTTAGCCTCCTTTTCGGTGGGATTGAAGGAAGAAAGAGAAAGTGAAAGGTGAGATTTTGATGTTATTATGGTTCTCAAATGCCCAAATACCCTTCTTTAATGTTATTTACCTCGATGAGAGCTTCATCTTGATGGCTTTAGATTTTTGAAAGAAGGTGTTTTAAAGCTTGAAAAGTTTGAAAGCCAGAGAATCAAGAAACTAGCTTTTGGAAGTTGAAGAGGTGAGTATTTATGGCATTTTGATATATATGTTGTAGTTATTGGTTAATTTTTGATATTTGAGGAATTCTACCCTGATTTCATGAGAATTGGAATTGGATAAGTTAGATAAGGCGATGTGTGGGAAATGGTATTAGAATGTGTGATGGTGTCATTGGTTTTGATTGGGATTGGAAAGACCAAGTTTGGTTATTGGTGGGTTTGTGTCTAATGTATTGATCTAAGACTAAACTTCTTGTTAAAATGGGAATTTGGTTGTTTTGAGGTTACCAATAGTTTCCTTATGAAATTTTTGTGGGAATGAACTTTGGTATAAGTTTTAGAACCATTGGAAGCATTTTGGGCAAGTTTAGAAAATACAGTCATTTTGATATATTTTGGGCAAGTTTAGAGGTGAGCATTTATGGCATTTTGATATATATGTTGTAATTATTGGTTAAGTTTTAATATTTGAGGAATTCTGCCCTGATTTCATGAGAATTGGAAATGGATGAGTTAGATAGGGTGATGTGTGAGAAATGATATTAGAATGTGTTATGGTGTCATTGGTTTTGATTGGTATTAGAAAGACCAAGTTTGGTTATTGGTGGGTTTGTGTCCAATGTATTGACCCAAGACCAAACTTGTTGTTAAAGTGGGAATTTGATTGTTTTGTGGTTACTAATAGTTTCCTTATGAAATTATATGTGGGAATGAACTTTGGTATAAGTTTTAGGACCATTGGAAGCATTTTGGTCAAGTTTAGAAAATACTGTCAGCTGCTGCATTTTGGCTTCTGATAAGCCTCACTCGAGTTAGGTAGGGTCTCACTCGAGTGCAGTATGATATTTTCCCTTTCTCTTTAACGTTTTAGTTAAGTCCCCAGGCAGAAACAGTGAGTGTTTCTCTTCACTTGCGAGTGATTTAGATCATAACTTGAGTGTCATGTGTCTTACTCAGGTGCAAAGGTGTTATGGGATATGAGGATGTCTCTCTGGCAAACACTCGCAGGCCATTTTCAAGAGTGTGCCTCGGCACTCGCAGGTATTGGGTGGTCACTCGAGTGCACTTGTGACTTGGGGTTGTAGTTGCTCTCGGGTAGTCACTCGCTGTGTCTCACCTTCTAGGACTTGAGTGAATTTGAGGTCATCACTCGAGTGCAGATCCCTATGCACAAGTGCAAATAGCACTTTTTGCCCATTGTTGTTGCTCTCTGTCAACCACTCACGAGTGTGAGCCAGCCTTACCCTAGTGCAAGTCCTCCATCACTCGAGTGAGTTAGCCCAAAATTAGTGTTGTTCTTCTGCAAAAGGGATCTTTGGGGGTAGTTATCCCAACCCTTTAGGCATGTGTCTAGGCTTCTAATAGCCACCTAAAGAGTCCAAATGATAACCAACATTAAGAATGATGAAAGTAAGAATTGGAATAGAGAATTAATCCGCCATTCTTGATTGTGATTATAGGATTCGACATTTACCTTGGCCGTGAGCAGCCTCTACCTGATCACCATCGGAAGGAACAAGGTAGTGACTCTTCTCTTATATCTTGTGTAAATGTATTGTATGTGTGTGGATCATTGCTTGTGAGGATATATGATGCTGCTGCTTATACAGCTGGTGATAGCTGTCGTTATCCAGTGCGATATGGCGTTATACAGCGAAAGCTGTCGTTATCCAGTGCGATATGGCATTATACAGTGAAAACTGTCATTATCTAGTGCAAACTGGCGTTATACAGGGAAAGCTGTCGTGATTATGTATACAGCCGTGAGTGCTGTCGTTGTGATGAAAGCCTTATATCATTGTGTTGCTGTGATGCTGCTGTTAATGATTGCTTACATGCTATATGTATATATATTATATAAGTGATTTGTTACTACTGTGATTCTTTTGAATCTCTTTCTTTCCATTATTAAACCTACAGATAGGGCAGGTGGTTCCTCCGGGAAGCGGCCAACCAAGAGCGGTTAGGAATGTTGGGAGATATGGGATTGTTGGTTATCTACTTTGGAGTGGGATTATTGTATATTCCTTTTGGAATGTAAATAATATTTTAGTTATGGTTGTGTAATCCCCTAGTAGAGAATTTTGAAACCCTTGGTCTATATATGAACCTGAGGGTTGTCGAAATTTTTGTTCTACACTCTAATATGTATGAATGTGAATTAACTGTGCAGGTAATTATATTCAAAATTTAAAATTAAGACCAGGATAGGGATGAGTTTTTGAAAGAATTTCTGAAAATCCTACCAGAAGGAAGGGATTAAAATGATTTTAACTCTCCATGGGTCTCTAAACCATCTTAATTATATGTTATCGAATCATAATTACGTTGATTAAGGCAGGGGTTACACTATATATGCTTGCAAATATTGTGGGGCATTGTTTTGGTACAATGAAAGAGCTAAGAAAGACTCAGAAAAGAAGTGCCAAAACTTTCTCCATGTGCTGCCTCAAAGGAAAGGTTCAATTACCAACAATGAAAGAACTACCCAGTATATTGCATACATTGTTCTTTGATAAGAAATCTTCAAGATCAAAAAATTTCCATGCCAATTTACGGCAATACAACATGTTTTCTTTCATATCAATGGGAGGAAAAATTGATCACTCAACAAACTCTGGTGGAGGCCCATATTCCTTTGGACTTTCAGGCATGAACTACCATAGAATTGGCAGTTTACTTCCATATGGAGTTTCACGACCAGTATATTCCCAACTATATGTGTATGACACAGAAAATGAAGTGAGCAATAGAATTGCAGCCGTGAGGTGAATATTATTTTGCTTTATTTTATACTTAACTATTCATACTTTCCTGTCTAATAAATCTGCCATTATATGTCATATTTTTTCTGTTTGCTTCTATAATAACCTATTCAATATTAACAGCAAGCTTGAAAAAGATTCAACTCTTGATGTTAAAACTGTTAAAGAAATCAAGATGGTGCTTGATGAAGTTAATCCTTTCATGAAACAATACCGATTTGCATCAACACAATTACATTTGGATAGTATAAAAGAAATGAAGCTATACTTGATGAGCACGAGACAACATGATGGACGTACTTATAATATCTCAATTGCTTTAGAGGTAGCAGCATTGATTGTTGGTGACATAGATATGTCTTTCAATGTTAGAGATATAATTGTGGAAAAACATTCAGGCTATCTGTAATGACCCAATTTGAGATTAAGGGCTAATGACTTCGAGATTGATTATAATTAGTGTAATTAAACACTTTTGGATAAATGTGATGCGAATTGATATAAATGTTCATAGTGATGATTTATTAATCATAGTGAAAACTAGGGGAAAAATGGTAAAATTGGAAATTTACCGACTAATTGGTTAGTTACCAAAGAGGAAACTCATTGGTGATTAGAGATCAATGGTTGAGATTCATTGTCAATGGTTCGAAATTGTATGCGTTGCATTTATGTGAGCTCATGGAGGGAGTGAACAAGATGATGACAAGTGGCATTTTATGGACCAAAGGATTAGGCACATAAGTTAAACAATCACTTTTCTTTTTCTTCTCTCTCCTATTCGACTGAGCTTTGGGAAGGGAAAATGAAATGCACTCATCATCATCTTCTTCCTCATCTCTCATAATCTCTCTCCTCATTCTCCATTTCTGACGACTTTGAGAAGGAAAGAGAAAGAGAAAGTTTGCTTTTTAGGTGAGTAATGGTCATCTTATGCTGAAACACTCTTCACTAATCTTGTTTATAGTGTAAAAAGCTTCATCTTGGTGGTTTCAGAATCTTGAAAGGTGGTGATTTGGGTGATGGAACAAATTTGAAAGTTAGAGAATCAAAGTTTGGTTTTATCAAAAGTAAATAGGTAAGCATTTAGATCATTTTGATATATTTGTTATGATTTTTAGTTAAGTATGATGAATTCTAGAATTTGCCCTGGTTTTATGCCAATTTTTGAATGCATGAATTATATGATGAATGAGGTTGGAATTGGTTTAGTGTGAAGTTGTTGGAGTGTGGGATATGTTTTTGGAATTTAGAAGTGGATTGAATGAATTTGGGTACTGTGTGTTATAGAGGCCCAAGAGTATGAATTGTTGTTAGGATGGGTTTTGAGTGTTTTAGAGGTTATCAATGGGTTCCTTATGCAATTTTGAGTGGGAATGAGCTTTGTGTTAAGTTTAGGAACCATTGGGATCAGTTTTGGTAAATATGGGAATTTCTGTCAGTTGCTGCGATCTGGCAATCTGATAGGCATCACTCAAGTGAGGAGGGTCTCACTCGAGTGTATCAGTCTAATCTTTCCTTTTCCATCATGTTTTGCTTAAGTTTTCATGAAGGAAGCTCGAGTGCACTTCTTAACCCGCGAGTGATATTGGTGATCACTTGAGTGAGCATGGGTTCACTCGAGTGAAGATGTGAGTTCTTGTTTAGGGCCGCGTCTCGGGTCCTTACTCGCATGCCAACTTTCAAGAGTGTGTTTTGACACTCGCAAGTGTGGTCTTCTCACCCGAGTACCAAGGGTTGTGCTTGAGTGAGCTTCCTCCTTTGGTGTTGTCTGTGCTCTTGGGTAAGTACTTTTTGTGTTGTACTTTTGGGGACTCGAGTGAATTGGGAACCATCACTCGAGTGCGATCCCCCATGCTCAAGTGTTGTGAGCACTTTCTAGCCAAGTTTGTTGCTCACTGTCAAACACTCACGAGTGAGAGCTATTCTCACTTGAGTGCAAGTCTCTCATCACTCGAGTGAGTCAGCCAAAAATCAGTATTGTGCTTCCGAAAAAAGGTCTTTGGGGTAGTATCTTCCAACCCTTTTAGCATGTGTTTAGGCCTCTAATGGTCATCCTAAAAAGTTTAAATGGTAACCAACATAGAGTATTATAGAAATATGTATTTGGAAAAGAGATTGATCTATGGTCCCTAATTTTGTTATAAGATTTGACATTTGTCGCCCTCATGAGCCCATGGTGCCAAAGAATGTCAGGAAAGAACAAGGTAGTGATTCTTCCTCCTATACTGTGTATGAATAGTTGTATGTATGTTTGTCATGCATTAAGATACATTGAGAAACATTGTGCTACTTTGTGATACATAGAGATCGTAGCAAAAGCTGACGCATAGTGTTTACAGCCATGAGTGCTGTCGTTTGTGGCGTGAGCCATGATACATTGTGATGCTGCTTAACATGATCATATATGCTATGTGTTTGTGCACTGTATGAGTGATTTGTTACTACTGAGATTCTTTTGAATCTCATTCTTTTCATTGACTAACATTTCAGACAGGGCAAGCTGCTCAAGGGAAAAGCGGATCACTCAGAGTAGCTAGAATCTTTTAAGGACATTTGAATGGGTTGTTGGTTATCCATCTTGTATTTGGATTATTGTATATGAGTATTATTTTGGGAAACGAGGTGTAATCCCTTATATGAGAAATTTAAACCCTTAGTGTAAATATAGATGAAATCCAAGGTTTGTTGGGATTTTTGTTATATACTCTGATATATGAATGTGACATAATTGCATAGGTGATTATATTTGATATTTGAACTTGAGACCAGAATAGGAAAGAAGGTTTCAAAAATTTTTGTGGAAATCCTACCTCCATGAGAGTATTTAAAATGAATTTTAAATTATCTGTCGGTCTCTAAACTATTTTATTACGTGTTATTGAATTTTAATTACGCTAATTAAGGCAGGGGGTTACACTATCCAAAGCGGATCAATGAATTTCATGTTTCATATTTACCACTACATTTTCCTATTCTATTCCCTTTTGGTGAAGATGGTTACAGAGATGATATTAAACATCGTGATGAAAGTCTTGCAACAACTAAGAGAAGGAAGAAGCTAAGTATCAGAGAATTTTTCGCCTTCAAGTTAATGACAAGTGAGAATGAAATTTATGTGACATAACTGCACAGGTGATTATTTTCGATATTTGAACTTGAGACCAGGATAGGAAAGAAGGTTTCAAAAATTTTTGTGGAAATCCTACCTCAAGGAGAGTATTTAAAATGAATTTTAAATTATCTGTCAGTCTCTAAACTATTTTATTACGTGTTATTGAATTTTAATTACACTAATTACGGCAGGGGGTTACACTATCCAAAGCGGATCAATGAATTTCATGTTTCATATTTACCACTACATTTTCCTATTCTATTCCCTTTTGGTGAAGATGGTTACAGAGATGATATTAAACATCGTCATGAAAGTCTTGCAACAACTAAGACAAGGAAGAAGTTAAGTATCAGAGAATTTTTTGCCTTCAGGTTAATGACAAGAGAGAATGAAATTTCAATTTTACTTCATGTGAATAGATTGCAACAACAATTCATTGTTGATGGTTACACCATGATTGAAGCCTAGAGATTGCATTGGGTTCGTACCCACCAAAAGGAACTTCAAGTTGATTTATACTAGGATTTGTCTGATGTAGTGATTAGAGGAGGAACTAATGCTTTATCAACTAGAAAACGGATAATACTACCTGCCACATTTATCGGAGGAGCTAGATATATGCACCAAAACTATCAAGATGTAATGGCAATTTGTCGATGGGCTGGATATCCATATATCTTCCTCACTTTCACTTGCAATCCTGCATTGCCGGAGATTACAAGATATTGTAAAAAATACTCGGTCAATCCTTCAGATAGGCTTGACATGCTTTCAAGGATTTTCAGGATTAAATTGCAAAGACTCATGAAAACCATTAAAGAGCAAAATATATTTGGAGCTATATGTGCAAGTACAATTATATACTACATTGTTTGACATTCTTCTGTCATTTCCATGTATCTAACTTGATATAAAGTAATGTTCATTGTAGAGGTGTATACCATAGAATTTCAAAAGCGTGGTTTCCACATGCTCATATCTTACTCTTTCTTCAACCACACGATAAGATATCATCTCTAAAAGCTATTGACAACATCATAACTACAGAAATTCTTGACAAAGAAGCTTCACCCGAATTGTATGAGTTGGTAAACAAATTTATGATTCATGGTTTTTGCGGTTCAAGCAATCCTAAATCACCTTGCATGAAAGATAATAAATGTAGCAAACATTTCCCAAAAAAAAACAACAACCACACAACTATTGATGAAGACGGTTACCCTACATATAGAAGAAGGGATAATAATAGTGTTAGTGCAAGCGTTTCACCCAAGAAGGGGGGTGAATTGGGTGATACTAGAAATTTTATTGCGTATATAAAAATTGACCTACGTCCAGTCCTCAGAGCTTCTCTGAGAGTTTCACTATATCTTCCAAGATTCAATAGGTTCTTGGCACCTCAGTACACAACAAGTTCCTTCTCTGGACACTCGCTCCCCTTTACATGTTGTAAACCAATCCCCTACTTAAGGTTCCACAACCTTAAGTTGTCTCAATATCAAATATTGAGTTTGTAATGAAAAACTCTCTCACAAAGAAAATATATAATCACTGAAGTATAAAGAGTGAGTATAAGAAAACAGAGCACAAAGAATATTATGAACGATATAAGTTTGCTTGTTTTCAGTTCTTTGAATGCTCCATATATATAGATGATTTGTGGTGTCTATTGGAACAATTTCAACTTATCCGTTAGAGTTGTGCAACTACAGTTGACCATTATTCGAATTTAAAAACTATCCGTTTACGGTAGGTAGCGGTAGGTGAGATCTCAGACGTTTTATTTGACTTTTCTCTCATTGCATGATCTCTTCATTGTTTCTCTGCAAATATACTCAGAATACTAATACAATGAAAGGTTAATCATATAGATAACAACCAATAAACATAATATTAAAATCATGCTTACTGGACTGCCTTACTCGAGTAATCATGTCCATTATACGAGTAGTCACTCGAGTAATCTTATTAAAAATATGACAGAGAGTAAGTCAACATTTATTAACCATATTACTTTGGTAATCTATTGAGTAATCCTTCTACAAAAACTTCTACATACCTGGTTACTCGAGTGGTCCATCGAGTAAGCAAGTCCTTTCTTCACTGGTTACTCGAGTGATCCCTCGAGTAAGATTTCAAATAAGTTTGTAGATTACTTGAGTGATCCCTCGAGTAATGACACTTAAATCTTGGCCGAGAGTACCTGTTCTTTGCTTACCTGATTACTTGAGTAATCTCTTGAGTAATGCTTTAAATAACTCTGCAGATTACTCGAGTGCTCACTTGAGTAAGGCCTTTTCTCACCTGGTTACTTGAGTGTTTACTCGAGTAACGTCTGTCATTTCTTGGTCAAGAGCTACTGGATGATTTTTGCTCAGGTTACTCGAGTAGTCCCTCAGTAATGGTTCATATTGCTTTGCCGAATACTTGAGTGGTTTCTCGAGTAACTTCATCCAAAATTTGACAGTAATAAGGTCTATTACTCGAGTACTCACTCGAGCAAACCTTCAGAAAATTTGACAGTGCTTCTTTCTCCTGTTCTCTCTTTCTCAGTTCATCTTCACTACTTGAGTACCTACTCGAGTAATGCTTTTAGCTTGTCATGAAGCACTTAGTTACTTTGTTCAAACCTTTTTGCTTATTATCAAAACCTTTTGTATTATTGATCTAATCTTTGTTATCATCAAAATACATGGGATCTAACATTCTCCCCCTTTTTGATGATGACAAAACTTGGTGATTTTGAACAAAGTTTTTGAAATCGAGTTTTCAATCATATGCATTTCATATGGAATCTTTTGTTCAATTTAAACTTGAAAACTCTTTTGAAATAACTTGGTAAAGATCTTTTTTAATTCAAATCTTATGATCTTGTGAAATTTAGTTTTTGAAACCTTTTTGAATCCAATAAAAAAATTTTGAAACATGTTCTAATTTGTTCACCTTGCATACACAATCACAAACTCATTAGTTCATAATGTAATATAGCTTCAAGTGAAATTGACAATGCATAAAGTTCATTACATAAACAAACTTAAACTAGTAAAGCTCCCTTACACCCAATAGATTTACAAAATCACTTATCAAGCCATTATTCACAAAATCACTCAAGCTCTTCTCCCCTTTTCTGTCTTCATCATAAGGGTAGGATTAATCAAGATTAGAAGGAGGAATATATAGCTTGGCTATAGAGATAGGAGTGACAGGAAGTACTGTAATATCCCAAAAAGTGATTAAGGGCTAATGACTTTAAAAGTGGATATAATTATTGTTGAATAAAAACTTTTGGAGAATGTGTGATGGGAATTTGGATATTTTAATGATTCCAATGGCTTCCTTGTGAAAATTCATGTGGGGAGAGTGTTTATTGTGAAATTGGAACCATTGGGAACAATCGTGCTAAAGTTGAAAACTCTGTCCATTGAAACTCTGTACAGGGCAGCCAATTTGTATGGACGTTTTAAATAGGCAAATGGTGTCTAAAAATTCTGAAATTTTCCAGTATTAAAGTTCACATGTCAAGCTCCAAAATGAACATATAATTTGTATCATTTTGATTTGTGACCTAAGAGTTTTGGATTTTTGAAGTTTGCCCAGCGAAATTAATTATTTTCTGGAACAGTATGCAAAGATTGAAATTCTGGG
Source organism: Inga leiocalycina (assembly GCA_963242795.1). Taxonomy (NCBI): domain Eukaryota; kingdom Viridiplantae; phylum Streptophyta; class Magnoliopsida; order Fabales; family Fabaceae; genus Inga; species Inga leiocalycina. The sequence goes on from OY725320.1 coordinate 65,718,839, forward strand.
AATTTTGTGGTGATTTACAGTAATGGCCAATATTTTTCCTATGAAGAGGACTTAAATATATTTCATTGGCTTTGGGATCACCTCATTTCGATTTTTCTAGAATTAGTTATGATTTTTCAAAGTTAGGGCAGAAAATCTGCCAGAAAATCCGAAAATGGGAATTATGACATCATCTCATTAAAAGATGATGTCAGCATGGATTATTAATCAAATTGCTCATCTTCTTCAGCCATTTCACGCCATTTCCAGCTGAAGATAGTGAGAGAAAGTTGAGAGCTCTTAGAGAGAGAAAGAGGAGAAATCTCGCAAGGTAAGCCGATTTCTCCGACGATCTAGCTCCTAACGCGTATAACCTTGTTCCTAAGCTTCTCTTCTATGTTATTTAAGGTGTTTGAAGCTCAAAATTTGGTGTTCAAGAGGCTAGGGTTTTCAGCCAAGTCAAGGAGAAGCTATTAGGAGCTTGAGGTAACTTCCAAACTTTCGTATATTGCTTATTCTGGCTGCTGTGGGCAATTTAATCGGTGAAATTTCGCCGGATTGCCATTGGTTTTAAAGTTTGGAAATGTTATGGCCTAGGGGTTATGCTGCCCAAATTGGGTCTTAATGTTAGTTGTAACCTAATGTAATGGTTAATAAAGTGGTTAGGAGTAGAAAGGAACGCGTTTACGGAGCCGAAATCGTAAAACCCCAATTTTTCCCGGAGAACATGTATATTTCGGCCAAGGCTGTAAATGGGTCTTAGAGTTGGATTTTCAATGATTTGATGGTTCCATTGAGTTCAGGGGCGAAAATTAGGTGGGGTTACAGTTGGGCACTCTTTCAAAAAAGGCCGAGAAAGCATAATTACGGAAACACCCCTAAAACCCTAAAAGTAGGGCTGCCAAGGGCAATTTCGTAATTTGACATTGAATTTGATAATTCTGAGTACGGAAATGGATTCCTTGGGCGGAAATATGTTAGGATAGCCCAGATTAGAATTTCGGGAAAAGTGCAACCGGACCGGGTATGGCGGGCCCAGGCCGGGTCCCCGGGGGTATTTTTGTAAATTTTCATTATAGACTCATATAACCCCAAGTAACACTATGGAAGTGTCTAAATAGTGCATTTGGAATTGTAGGATTCGATATTTGCCGCCCTCGTGAGCCAACTACGCTAGCGAACGTCAGAAAGGAACGAGGTAGTGACTTTTCTTTTGTACCATATATGATGCATTGTATGTGTGTTATATCGTTGATTTGTAATGAATTCGTATGCTGCGACATCTGTGGATTTGTGTTAGCACTATCATTCCAATAGTCCCTGAGTAGCTAACAACGGTTCGGGTTAGGGCGGTGTGCCTTCCCGGCGGAGAAAGGGGATGAGGATGAGGTGTGATATATGTGATTATGTGAGCCGAAAGGCTATTTGTGGAGGCCGACGAGCCATTTGTGAAAGCCGAATAGCTGTACGGGCTATAAGGCTATATGTATGCACTGCCACGCCAATAGTCCCTGAGTAGCTAACAACGGTTCGGGTTAGGCGGTGTGCCTTCCCGGCGGAGAAAGGGGATGAGGGTGGAGTGTGATTTGTGGTGCTGCTGCTGTATGATGATTTGCTTACATGCTGTGTGCTTATGTGTGGTATAAATGTTTTGTTACTACTGGGATTCTCTTGAATCTCATTCTTTCCTTTAACTAACCTTTCAGACAGGGCGAGTGGCTCTAAGGAGAAGCGTACGACCCGGAGCGGTTAGAATCCTGTAGGGACATTTATTTTGGTTATGTTGGTTAAACCTGTTGGACAGGGTGTCTGTATATTATGTTGGTTATAAAGAATAGTTGAACGTAGTTGTGTAGTCCCCTATATGGAGGTTGTAAACCCTTTTTGTGTATGAATGGAACCCGGGGGTTGCCGGGATTGCTATTAGATATTCTGATATGAATGAATGTGAATTAACTGCACAGGTGATTATATTCGATAATTGAACTTGAGACCGGAATAGGAAAGAAGTTTTGAAAATTTTATAAAGTCCCTACTTCACAGGGAGTTCTAAATAAGTTTTGAACTATTCGACGGTCTCTAAACCAATTTAATTACGTAATATCGAATTATAATTACGCTATTTAAGGCAGGGGGTTACATTTTGGTATCAGAGCTGTAGTTCCTGGCAAGGGTAGAGGTTGCTAGGATAGCTCCCTTAGTTGGTTTTAGGGATAGAAGATTATCTGTGAACGATTGTTGTGTATGCACATGTATGTTTATTGATGTGGACATATATGGGTTTTATGACTATTGTGCATACTGTTTTTGCTGAATTAATGGGGCAAGTTGTTTGTAGAATGAAGAAAACAAGAGGACGCCCCAATATTCCGCGTGTAGACCCTGAGGTGGAGGTTGTTAATGAAAACCCACCAGATGCAATGCAAGAGCTTATGGGTCTAATTCGGGATCAGAGAGATATGATCACTGAACTGAGGGAAAAGCTCAGAGCTGAGAAGGCGAAGAACCAGGAAGGTCCGGTTCAATCCACTCCGAAGGAGACTCAAGGAGAGACTCGACATGAGGACACTGCAGAAGGATCAGCACGACCTCTGGAATCCCCACCTCGTGCTACCTTGAATCAGGAATCATATGGGATGCCACCCAGGGAGGAAAAAGACCTTCAGTATTGGGTCACCCGATTCTGCAAGCATATGCCTCCGGCGTTCAGAGGAAGGTTTGACCCTCAGGCAGCCGAAGATTGGTTGTACAGACTGGAGAAGATATTTGAGGTTTTGTGTTGCCCAGAGGAGGTGAAGCCACGGTTGGCAGTGTATAAACTTGAGGGGGACGCGGATCGTTGGTGGCGGAATATCGCCCTGACATTAAAGAGCAATGAAACACTATTGACTTGGGAACTGTTTCAACAAGAGTTCAACGAGAAATACTTTCCCAAATCAGTGCGGCTCGAGAAGGAGACAGAATTTCTCAACATCAAACAAGGGGATACAGAGAGCTTTGATGACTATTTGTCCCGTTTTGTCCGGTTGGCTCGGTACTCCTCTTACCTCCGGTTTAAAGATGATGAAGAATGGAGTTCTGATATGCTCATCCGCGGTCTGAGGCGAGAATTGAGAAAGCGATTGGTTACGAACCAATTCACTAAGTTCAACAAGGCTGTGGAGCAATGTCGAATTACGGAGAATAATCTGAGGGAGTTGAATCCTACCAGAGCTACTGGCCATCGCAGTGAACCCAGTAAGGGTAATGCTTCCCAGAAGCGGAAAGGCCAAGGATCCTCTTCATACAAGGGCGGTGATAAGAAGCCCTATCAGCCCAGAGACCGTGAGCCTCAGAGGGCTGTGACTGAGTGGAAATGCCCTCGCTGCAACAAAACGCATTATGGCCAAAATTGCCGGGGAGAATTGGTCTGTTTTAACTGTAAGCAGCCAGGACATTTTTCCCGAGATTGTCAACGACCACGAGTCGAGCAGAAACCGAGGACACAGGGCCGAGTGTTCGCTATGACCCACGAGGAAGCTCGTAAATCTCCTGAGTTGATACAAGGTAAAATCTCTATTAATGGCCATCTGTTGCAAGCATTGTTCGACTCAGGTGCAAGTCACTCCTTCATTGCTTATGATTGCGTGAAGCGCCTGGGATTGCATGTACATAAATTACCATTTGATTTGGTAGTGTCAACCCCGATGGGTGTTAAGGCTTTAACCACAGAAGCTTACTTGAATTGTGTCGTAACTGTGGAAGGGCACCAATCTGTTGTAGATTTGATATGTTTGCCGCTTTACCAATTGGAAGTCATTTTGGGTTTTGATTGGTTAACGGCAAATAATGTTTTTCTTGATTGTGGAAACAAGAGGATAGTATATCCTGTTTCTCAGAGGGTTGAAGCTGTGAATGCCGGTATGAATTTTCTTTCTACGGCTAAAGCTGAAAAGTATCTTAAAAAGGGTTGCCAGGGGTATGTAGTGTTTTTCTCAGTGCAAAGGGAAACTGGTGAAACTTTGAGTGATATACCCGTGGTAAATGAATTCCCTGAGGTATTTCCGGATGATCTAAATGGATTGCCTCCTGAGAGGGAAGTTCAATTTCCAATTGACATTATTCCTGGAGCTGGTTCTATATCTAAGGCCCCATACCGCATGGCCCCAAATGAAATGGAGGAGTTAAAGAAACAAATAGAAGACTTGCTTGAGAAAGGGTTCATTAGACCCAGTGTGTCGCCTTGGGGAGCTCCAGTGTTGTTCGTAAAGAAGAAAGATGGGAGTCTTCGATTGTGTATTGATTACAGAGAATTGAATAAGGTTACTATTAAGAACAAGTACCCACTTCCCCGAATCGATGACCTATTAGATCAACTCTCTGGTTCGTGTGTGTTTTCAAAGATTGATCTAAGGTCAGGGTATCATCAGCTGCGAGTGAAAGCAGAGGATGTTTCGAAGACTGCTTTTCGGACCCGGTACGGTCATTATGAGTTCTTGGTGATGCCATTTGGGCTAACCAATGCGCCTGCGGTATTCATGGATTACATGAACCGTATCTTTCGACAATACCTGGATCAGTTTGTTGTTGTGTTTATCGATGACATTCTGATATACTCCAAGAGTATGGAAGACCATGAGCATCATTTAGGAGTTGTATTGAATATATTGCGTGAGAAACAATTATATGCTAAATTGAGCAAGTGCGAGTTTTGGCTATCAGAAGTGAAATTCTTAGGCCATGTTATCTCGCAAGAAGGGGTCTCTGTGGATCCTAGTAAAGTGGAAGCAGTACTGGACTGGAAGAGGCCAGAATCTGTGGCGGAAATACGCAGTTTTCTGGGTCTTGCTGGTTATTATCGGAGATTTATCCAAAATTTCTCCCGTATTGCGTTGCCGATGACCAAGCTCACGAGAAAGGATCAGCCGTTTGTGTGGGATGAGAAATGTGAAAACTGTTTTGTGGAGCTGAAGGAGAGGTTGACTACGGCACCTGTGTTGATTTTGCCCGATCCCAGTTTGACATATGTTGTGTATTCTGATGCCAGTGGGCAGGGATTAGGGTGTGTCCTTATGCAGCAGGGACGTGTGGTGGCCTACGCCTCTCGACAGCTCAGACCTCATGAATTGAACTATCCCACTCATGATCTGGAGCTTGCGGCCATTGTGTTTGCTTTGAAGATTTGGCGTCATTACCTGTATGGTGTGACTGTGGAACTGTACTGCGACCACAAGAGTCTCAAATACTTGTATGATCAAAAGGAACTGAATATGAGACAGCGCCGCTGGATGGAATTGCTTAAGGACTACGACCTGGAAATAAAATATCATCCGGGTAAGGCAAATGTAGTCGCTGATGCTCTGAGTCGAAAGACTGTGCTCGTTGCCGCTATGATGATACAAGAGAAGAAACTGATTGAAGACTTTCGTGATTTGAATTTGACAAACCAGATCATTTGTGCCAATTACACTGTTTCTCAAGAGGAAAGTGATCTGAGAACTGAGATTGAAGAAGCTCAGAGGCAAGATGACTGGATACAGCACAATCTGACTCGAATTGAGCGGGGAGAAGTTCCAGGATATGACCTATCGCCTCGTGGATTAGTTTGCTATCAGAAGAGAATCTGTGTTCCACTTCAGGTGGAGTTGAGACAGAAGATTCTAGATGAGGCACACAAAAGCCGGTACACTCTTCATCCTGGTATGACCAAGATGTATCATAACCTGAAATCTGTGTATTGGTGGCCGGGATTGAAGAGTGATGTAACCAAATATGTTGCAAGGTGTCTCACTTGCCAGAAGGTAAAGATCGAGCACCAGAGACCGCCTGGGTTACTTCAGAGTCCTGAGATTCCGGAATGGAAATGGGAAAGCATAACCATGGATTTGGTTGTGGGATTGCCCAGGATCAGAAACTATGACGCGATCTGGGAATTGTGGATCGGTTAACGAAGTCGGCGCACTTCATACCAATCAATACTGGTTATTCTCCTGATAAACTAGCGGAGATTTATATCCGAGAGATTGTGAAACTCTATGGTATACCAAAGAACATCATTTCCGACCGAGATCCACGATTTACTTCAAGATTCTGGAAAGCATTGCATAAAGCTTTAGGTACTCAACTGAGATTCAGTACGGCTTATCATCCTCAAACGGATGGACAATCTGAGAGAACAATCCAGACGTTGGAAGACATGTTGCGGGCATGTGTTCTCGACTTTAAAGGAAGTTGGGATCATTTCCTTCCACTTGCTGAGTTCGCCTACAACAATAGTTATCATGCGAGCATCCAAATGGCTCCGTATGAAGCATTGTATGGAAGATGGTGTCAATCACCAATATGCTGGAATGAGTTATCCGAAAGAAAGCTTTATGGGCCAGATTTGGTTGATCAAACCTCTGCACAGATTCGGATTATTCGTAAGAGGTTGCTTGCAGCGCAGAGTCGACAGAAAAGCTACGCTGACAAGAGAAGACGACCTCTAGAGTTTGAGGTTGGAGATCATATTTTTCTGAGAGTATCACCAGTTACGGGCGTTGGGCGAGCCATCAAGAGAAAGAAGCTAAGCCCTAGGTACATAGGTCCTTTTGAAATCCTTGATAGGATTGGCCCTGTTGCCTACCGAGTAGCTCTACCTCTGAGCTTGAGCAGACTTCATGACGTGTTCCACGTTTCCCAACTGAAGAAGTACCAACCGGATCCGTCTCACATCATTGAGTATGAGGATGTTGAGCTTCAAGACAATTTCACATATGCAGTGGAGCCAGAGCAAGTCATTGACCGAGAACAGCGACGGCTCAGACACAGGAGCATTCCATATGTGAAGGTGATCTGGAAGGGAATGACGCAAAGAGAGGCAACTTGGGAAGCGGAGGAAGATATGCGAAGACGATATCCGGAGTTTATGGCTCAAGTTGTGTAGCAATTTCGAGGACGAAATTTAATTTTCGGGGGGAGAAATGTAATATCCCAAAAAGTGATTAAGGGCTAATGACTTTAAAAGTGGATATAATTATTGTTGAATAAAAACTTTTGGAGAATGTGTGATGGGAATTTGGATATTTTAATGATTCCAATGGCTTCCTTGTGAAAATTCATGTGGGGAGAGTGTTTATTGTGAAATTGGAACCATTGGGAACAATCGTGCTAAAGTTGAAAACTCTGTCCATTGAAACTCTGTACAGGGCAGCCAATTTGTATGGACGTTTTAAATAGGCAAATGGTGTCTAAAAATTCTGAAATTTTCCAGTATTAAAGTTCACATGTCAAGCTCCAAAATGAACATATAATTTGTATCATTTTGATTTGTGACCTAAGAGTTTTGGATTTTTGAAGTTTGCCCAGCGAAATTAATTATTTTCTGGAACAGTATGCAAAGATTGAAATTATGGGAATTTTGTGGTGATTTAAAGTAATGGCCAATATTTTTCCTATGAAGAGGACTTAAATATATTTCATTTGGCTTTGGGATCACCTCATTTCGATTTTTCTAGAATTAGTTATGATTTTTCAAAGTTAGGGCAGAAAATCTGCCAGAAAATCCGAAAATGGGAATTATGACATCATCTCATTAAAAGATGATGTCAGCATGGATTATTAATCAAATTGCTCATCTTCTTCAGCCATTTCACGCCATTTCCAGCTGAAGATAGTGAGAGAAAGTTGAGAGCTCTTAGAGAGAGAAAGAGGAGAAATCTCGCAAGGTAAGCCGATTTCTCCGACGATCTAGCTCCTAACGCGTATAACCTTGTTCCTAAGCTTCTCTTCTATGTTATTTAAGGTGTTTGAAGCTCAAAATTTGGTGTTCAAGAGGCTAGGGTTTTCAGCCAAGTCAAGGAGAAGCTATTAGGAGCTTGAGGTAACTTCCAAACTTTCGTATATTGCTTATTCTGGCTGCTGTGGGCAATTTAATCGGTGAAATTTCGCCGGATTGCCATTGGTTTTAAAGTTTGGAAATGTTATGGCCTAGGGGTTATGCTGCCCAAATTGGGTCTTAATGTTAGTTGTAACCTAATGTAATGGTTAATAAAGTGGTTAGGAGTAGAAAGGAACGCGTTTACGGAGCCGAAATCGTAAAACCCCAATTTTTCCCGGAGAACATGTATATTTCGGCCAAGGCTGTAAATGGGTCTTAGAGTTGGATTTTCAATGATTTGATGGTTCCATTGAGTTCAGGGGCGAAAATTAGGTGGGGTTACAGTTGGGCACTCTTTCAAAAAAGGCCGAGAAAGCATAATTACGGAAACACCCCTAAAACCCTAAAAGTAGGGCTGCCAAGGGCAATTTCGTAATTTGACATTGAATTTGATAATTCTGAGTACGGAAATGGATTCCTTGGGCGGAAATATGTTAGGATAGCCCAGATTAGAATTTCGAGAAAAGTGCAACCGGTCCGGGTATGGCGGGCCCAGGCCGGGTCCCCGGGGGTATTTTTGTAAATTTTCATTATAGACTCATATAACCCCAAGTAACACTATGGAAGTGTCTAAATAGTGCATTTGGAATTGTAGGATTCGATATTTGCCACCCTCGTGAGCCAACTGCGCTGAAGGACGTCAGGAAAGGATCAGGTAGTGACTCTCTCTCTTATACTGTGTGTAATGCTCTGTATGTGTGTGTTATCACTATTCTGTGATGAATCTTTGATGTTGCTATGGTTACAGCTGGTGATAGCTGTCGTTTACAGCGTAAGCTGTCGTTTACAGCATAAGCTGTCGTTATTGTGATTACAGCGTAAGCTGTCGTGATTATGATTACAGCGAGAGCTGTCGTATTATGTATACAGCCGTGAGTGCTGTCGTTTGTGGTGAAAACCATGTATCTCTGAGATTGCTGCTGCTGTTGCTGTTTGTGATTTATATACATGCTTGGTATTTATACATTGTATGAGTGGTTTGTTACTACTGAGATTCTCTCGAATCTCATTCCTTCCTATGACTAACCTTTCAGACAGGGCATGTGGCTCAAAGGAGAAGAGGCCGACCCGGAGCACTTAGGACCCTTAGGGGTATGTTGATTTTGGAAATGTTGGTTATTTCTTTTGAATTCGGGATTACTGTATAATCTGAAATATGAATAGTATATTCGATTTTGGATGTAATCCCCTAGTGGATACTTAAACCTCAGGTTATATATGTATAGAATCCGGGAGTTGCCGGGGAATTGGTTTTACACTCTATCATACGTGAATGTAGATAAACTGCACAGGTGATTATATTCGAATTTTGAAATGGAGACCAGGAACAGGAAAGAGATTTTGAATGATTTTGTGAAAACCCTACCACAAAGTAGGAGATTGAAACGAGTTTAAGTTATCCGAAGGTCTCTAATCTACTTTAATTATTTAATATCGAATTATAATTACATGATTAAAGGCAGGGTGTTACATGATGCATGTCTTAGCTTTGCATGGTTATGTGTTTTTGAAACTATGTTTCAATTTATGCTATGGCCATTAGTATATTGTTAGAAGCATTGAGCTTACAGATTTGTCATCATGATAGTTATGTGATGCAAGCATGTCATGCATTAAACATTTATCGTACATGCATATTGATATTGTTTTCCTACTGAGATTCTCTAGAATCTCACCCTCCCCTACTAACCTTTCAGACAGGGTAGTAAATCGATGATGGAGTAAGCAGACAAGGGCAATGAGGACTCCCTTCGAGTTAAAGATTCGGTAGTTGGTTATCATTATAGTAGGGGTGTGTATTTGTATAAATGGATGTGTTTACATGTGTGTTGATGAGGATTTGTTATGTCTATGAGAAAGGTTTGTGTAATCCCTATATGAGGGCTTGTAAGGGCGAATATGCCCTATAAGGCTTTGAGTTAATGTATGGAACCCGGGATTGCCGGGATTATTTTTGTGTACTCTGATTTGTTATGAATGTGATATTCCGCATAGTAATTGTATTCGAAAAGTGATTATGAGACCAAGGTTATAAATGATTTCGAAAGGTAATTGTGAAAACCCCGTCATGTGATGGGTTAGTAAATGTTATTCGTTTATTATTGGTCTCTATTTCACTTTAATCGCGTATTTCGGATATAATTACGGCAGGGGGTTACATTTACTCGAGGGTCCCCTCGTGTAATCTGTCTCTTCATATTCTGACTATTTATTTCCAACCGTTATGCCGTTTCCATTCGAATTCCCTTTGAATTAATCCTTCTCTGCTACATTACTCGAGTAGTTACTTGAATAATCTTTACAATTACTTCAAGGCATTACTGGGATAATGAAGTTTTACTTGAAGTTGTCCCTCTAGTAATATTGTCTTCTTTTAACCTATGCTTTTCATACCCTAAAACAGAATATCAAGATCTTACAAAACAAATTGCTAGAAACTCCGATGCTTAAGTTAGTGATAATCAAAACATCAATAAATAACATTTTCTAATATTTTTTAAACACTAAATAACTTACAATTCATTGGGATTTACCATTCCCAATTCTCTTCTAATATATAAGAATTGATCTTTTACAAGAGGTTTTGTGAAGATATCAACTAGTTGAAGATGAGTTGGAATGAATATTACTTTGACATCTTTCTTTTGGACATGATCTCTGATGAAGTGATGTCTAACATCAATATGCTTGGTTCTGGATTGTTGAACCGAATCCTTTACTAAGCTTATCGTGCTATTGTTGTCACAGTATATTGATATCTCCTTTAGATAAATACCAAGATCTTAGAGTTGTTGCTTAAGCCAAAACACTTGTGCACAACAACTTGAAGCTACAATATACTCAGCTTCCGTTAACGAAAGAGACACTGTATTTTGTTTCTTGCTAAACCATGATACAAGTGAGCCTCCAAGAAACTGGCTTTGTCCACTGGTACTCTTTTTGTCTGTCTTGTACCCTCCATGATCAGAGTCTAAGTATGCAACTAGATATTCAGTTCTTCCTTTAGGATACCATGGACCTAATTCTGCCGTGTCAGCAAGATATCAGAAGATACGTTTGACAGTTTAGCATGTGACTCCTTTGGTGATGATTGATATATTGCACACATGCCAACACTAAATTGGATGTCAGGTCTGCTTGTAGTGAGATAGAGTAATGATCCAATCATTCCTCTATATTTTGTGATATTGAAATCTTTTCCCTTGACATCAGCATCAAGTAACATAGTTGAGCTCATAGGCATGTCCATTCCATTTGCTTCATCCATTCCATACTTCTTTAATAGCTCTTTCAAATATTTAGTTTGAGATATGAAAATTCCATTATTTCTTTGTTTGATTTGCAAACTGAGAAAGAAATTCAATTATCCCATTATTGATATCTCAAACTCCCCCTGCATTATCTCAGGAAACTCTTTGCACAAGATTTCATTAGTAGCACCAAAAACTATATCATCAACATATATTTGTACAATTAAGATATCATCTTGTTTTCATTTTGTGATAAGTGTTGTATCAACCTTTCCTCATACAAAACCTTGATCAACGAGAAATCTACTGAGCCTTTCATACCATGCTCTAGGAGCTTGTTTTAAACCGTATAAAGCTTTTCTTAGTTTGAAAACATAGTCAGGTTTGGTTACATCTTCAAAACTTAGGGGTTGATCTACATATACTTCTTCGATGATATAGCCATTTAGAAATGCATGTTTTACATCTATTTGATTGAGTTTGAATCCTTTGATGCATGCAAAGGCTAAGAGTACTCGTATAGCTTCCAATCTATCTACTGGAGCATATGTTTCCTCATAATCAATTCCTTCTTCCTAATTATAGCCTTTGGCCACCAATCTTGCCTTGTTTCTGACAATGATTGTGGATTCATAAAGTTTGTTCATGAATTCCCATTTAGTACCAATGATCGGATGATCCTTAGGTCGGCGTACCAAATCCCAAACTTGATTTCTTTTTAATTGATTTAGCTCTTCTTGCATTGCTATTACCCAATCATTGTCTGATAGGGCTTCATCAATGTTAGAAGGTTCAATCTCAGAAATAAAAGCAGAAAAACTAACTTTATTGAAAATTCTATTTCTAGTTTTGACTCCTTCATTCACATATCTTATGACTTGGTTTAGGAGATGACTTTTATTGTATTTCCAGGCTCTAGGCTGTCCTAGTGACTGATCTTCTTCCTTGGTTTGATCAACTTTTGGGATAAGAAATTTAGAAATAGGTTGACCATTTTCTTGATTTAAAACAACATCCTGCTCATCATCAATAGTTTTGTCAGAGGATTCAAATTCATAGAATACAACATGAATTGATTCTTCAACAACACATGTTCATTTTTTGAAAACTCTATATGCTTTGCTTTGGTTAGAATAACTTAGAAAAATTCCTTCATCTGTTTTAGAATCAAATTTTCCTAAGTTATCTTTACCATTATTATGAATGAAACACTTACAATCGAAGATGTGCAGATGAGCAAGGTTTGACTTCCTTCCTTTGTATAGTTCGTATGGTGTCTTTCCAAGTTTTGTTCTGATGTAGGCTTTGTTTGAAATGCAGCATGCTGTGCTCATTGCATCGGCCCAAAAAACTTGAGACACATTTTTTTTCATTCAGTATTGCTCTAGCCATTTCAGTGAGTACTCTGTTCTTTCGTTCCATGACTCCGTTTTGTTGAGGTGTCCTTGGAGCGGAGAAATTGTGATCAATGCCATTAGTATTATAATATTCTTCAAAGGCTTGATTTTCAAATTCTCTACCAAGATCTACCCTAATACCTGCAATAGACATACCTTTCTCATTTTACACTTTCTTGGCAAAAACAATAAATTCTCCAAAGGTTTCATCCTTTGATGATAGAAAAACGGTCCATGTAAATCTAGAGAAATCATCAACAATGACCAATGAATATAAGTTGCCACCAAGACTCTTAACTCTTGCTAGTCCAACTAAATCCATATATAGCAATTGAAGTGGTTGGTTTGTTGTAATTTCATTTTTTAATTTGAAAGATGATTTAGTTTGTTTATGCTTATGACATGTGTCACAAATGAAATCATTTTTGAAATTTACTTTGTCTAATCCAAGGTCTAAATCCTTTTTGAGAAGTTTGCCTAGTTGGTGCATGTTGACATGAGCTAGTCTCTTATGCCATAACCAACTTTCATCGGCATTACTCAGAAAACAATTTTTGGAATCATTTCTACTGATATCAAGAGTATAACAGTTACCTTCCCTTTTTGCTCTGAGCTTTACCTTGATATTCTTCATGTCAAGTTGTAAGTCTTTCTTATTTACAATTAGACATTCCTCTGAGTCAAATATTACCTAGTTGTCTTTATGTGTACTTTGACTCACACTCAGCAAATTATGACACAAACCTTCAACGTAATATACCTCTTTGACTTGTATTATTTTGTTGTTTTTTATTTCACCAATTCCTGCTATCTTTCTGGATTGATTTCCTCTAAAATTTAACTTTTTACCTTCCTTTGGTTGTAATGAGGTAAAACTTTTGAAATCACCAGTCATATGTCTGGAGCATCCACTGTGTATGTACCATTTGTTGTTTTTGGATGCTTTAAGACATATCTGTAATCAAATGCGATCAAGTCTTAGGTACCCACATCTTTTTAGGTCCTTTTGGGTTAGTACAAATGATTTTCTGAACATATGAACCTTTAGGTACCCATTTGTAGGTTCCTATCTTTCCTTTCTTCTTATGAATGCATGATGAAGTATAATGACCCTTTTTATTACAGTAATTGTAATATGCAAAAGGATTTGATGTATGAATAGAATGCCAAAAGTAACTCAAGTATGTCTTACCTCTCGCTTTCTTTCTTCCTTTCCTTTTATCTAATTTTGGATCATATCCAATACCAGATCGGTCATTTACATATCGTTGAGCTTTTAAAATCACATTTAACATCTCACTTCCTTTAGTGAATTTTTCTAGAGTTTTTGTGAGATCACTGTTTTTCTTTTTCAAAGAGGAACAATTTTCACAATCCTTTTCTAAATTTTCTTTAAGTTCTACTTCAAGAACTCTGTTTTTCTTTTTGAAACAAACTAGTTCTTTAACCACTTTGATGAATTCAGAATGTAAAGCATTATATTTGGAAAGTAATTCATCATAGGTAAGATCAGAATTAGTTACCTCTTCTTCTGTTTCTTCTTGAGCAACTAGACAAATATTGGCTACCTCCTCATTATCACTATCTTCATCAGATGAACTGTCTCCCTATATGACAGATACAAAGGCTTTCTTCTTGTTGTAGAACTTGCCTTTTCTCTTTTCTTTATTCTTCTGGGCTAGTTCTTGACATTCTGATTTGATATGTTCTGGCTTTCCACATTCATAGCAAATGATATGTTCTTTATTGCATTTTCCTCCTTTTTGAAAGTTTTTGAATCCTTGTCCTTGTAAAAATTTCTAAATCATTTTATCATTAAGCCCATTTCATCATTGTCAAACTCTTCATCTTTATCTTGATCTTCTTCTTTTTCTTTCAGTGCTAGACCTCTCTTCTTCTTGTCACCAATATCATCTAGCTCTCGTTTGAATTTTAATTTACTTTCATATTCAGAAAGACTTCCGAATAGAGAAGCAAATAATCGCATTAATTCACCTTTTACCTCCTCAATAGCAGTGACTTTGGCCTCCCAATCTTTAGAAAGAATATTCAGAATCTTTCATACTTAGGTATGTTGATCATAGACTTTCCCAAGTGCTGCAAGTTGATTAACAAGATGAGTATATCTAAGTTTGAATTCAGCTATTGACTCACCTAATTTCATTCGAAGTAAATCAAACTCAGTAACTAGCATATTGATGCGGTTTTCTTTTATTCCTGAAGTTCCTCATGTGCTATTTCTAGGGCTTCCCACATTTCTTTAGCCGTTGGCAGTGTGCAGATCCTGAAGTACTCATTTTGACTCAAGGCACTTTGAATCATTAGAATTGCCTTGCTGTTGAGTGTAATGAGTTTCTTGTCATTTTCATCATATTCTATTGGTGTCTTGGGAACCCTTTGTGAATCTATAATCTTTTCATTTTTGTAGTTTCCACTCTCAATCACGTCCCATAGTCCATATTCTGTAGCCATTAGAATACTCAAAACTTGGCTTTTCAGAAAGAGAAGTGTTCACTACTGAAACTCGGAGGCCTAGTAATAGAAGCTCTGTCGGGAAGAATTCCTTCACCCATGCTTGCCATTGGATCCTTCTTAGGTTGTTATACCTAAACAAGAAGACCTACGCTATGATACCAAATGTTAGTGCAAGCGTTTCACCCAAGGGGGGGTGAATTGGGTGACACCATCGTTGTGTATATAAAAATTGACCAGAAATTTAAAGCAATTAAGAGCTAGGAGAAATATCACCGAAGTATACAACGGGAGTTACACTGGTTTGGTCACAACCACTTTGACCTACGTCCAGTTCTCAGAGCTTCTCTGAGAGTTTCACTATATCTTCCAAGATTCAGTGGGTTCTTGGCACCTTAGTACACTACAAGTTCCTTCACTGGACACTCGCCCCCCTTACAAGTTGTAAACCAATCCCCAACTCAAGGTTCCACAACCTTAAGTTGTCTCAATATCAAATATTGAGTTTGTAATGAAAAACTCTCTCACAGAGAAAATATATAATCACTGAAGTACAAAGAGTGAGTATAAGAAAACAGAGCACAAAGAATATTATGATCGATGTAAGTTTGCTTCTTCTCAGTTCTTGCGTTCTATTATTTGAATGCTTTAAATATATAGATTATTTATGGTGTTTGTTGGAACAATTTCAACTTATCCGTTAGAGTCGTATAGCTACAGTTGACCGTTATTCAAATTTGAAAACTATCCATTTGCGGTAGGTGAGATCTCAAACGTTTTATTTGACTTTTCTCTCATTGCATGATCTCTTCATTGTTTCTCTGCAAATATACTCATAATACTAATACAATTAAAGGTTAATCATATAGATAACAAACCAATAAACATAAGATTAAAATCATACTTTCTGGACTGCCTTACTCGAGTGGCTACTCGAGTAATCTTATTAAAAATATGGCAGAGAGTAAGTCAACATTCATTAACCAAATTACTCGGGTAATCCATCAAGTAATCCTTCTACAAAACCTTCTGCGTACTAGGTTACTCGAGTGGTCAATCAAGTAAGCATGTCTTTTCTTCACTGGTTACTCGAGTGATCCCTCGAGTAAGATTTCAAATAAGTTTGCAGATTACTTGAGTGATCCCTTGAGTAATGACACTTAAATCTTAGCTGAGAGTACCTGTTCTTTGCTTACCTGATTACTCGAGTAATGCTTTAAATAACTATATAGATTACTCGAGTACTCCCTCAAGTAAGGCCTTTTCTCACCTGGTTACTCGAGTGGTCCCTCGAGTAATGGTTCATATAACTTTACAGAATACTCAAGTAGTCCCTCAAGTAATTTCATCAGAAATTTGACAGGGCTCTGTGGAACAATTTCTCCAATATTACTCAAGTGCTCCCTCGAGTAATAAGGTGTAACCCCCTCACGGTAATTATATCCGGACTACAAAATTTAAGTGAAGTAGAAACTAATAAGACAAAAATCATTTTTATAATCACTCATCTCCAATAGATGGGGTTAACAAACAAAACATTTAAAACATAATTCATCTGGTCTCACATTCACTTTCGAATACAATTACCTGTGCAGTTATATCACATGATAAATATCAGAGTGCGTAACCAAAATCCCAGCAAACCTGGGTCACTCATATATATATATTGGGTTTAAAGGTTTCCCAAAATGGGGATTACATGACCAAAAATTCATATTTATATCTCATATACAAAGTAATCCCAAAATCCAAAATCCAAAACAGATAACCAATGATCCGAACTCCAGTATGTCCCTACTAGCCCTAACCACTCCTTGTTGGCTGCTTATCCTTAGAACCACTCGCCCTGTCTGAAAATGTTAATCATTTGGAAAGAGTGAGATTCTAAAGAATCTCAGTAGTAACAAATCCTTCATACCACACGTAATCACATAGCATGTAAGCAAATCATCACATAACAGTAGCAACACAAATCACACTCCACCCTCATCCCCTTTTACCACCGGACCATCCTAACCCGAACTATTGTTAGCGAATCAAGGACTGTTGGTATGGCAGTGCATACAAATAGCCTTACAGCTTACATATAGCCTTTCAGCCCACAAATAGCCTTTCGGCTCACATAATCACGAATGTTACATACTAACATCATCCCTTTTTACTGCCAGGAAGGCACACAGCCCTTACCCAAACCGTTGTTAGCGACTCAGAGACTATTGGTATAGCGGCGCATACATAATTTCACAAATATTGCAGCATACGAATCCATCACAAACCAAAGATATAACACACATACAATGCATTACATAAGATATAAAGGAAAAGTCACTACCTGAATCTTTCCTAACGTTCTTTGGTTCCGCAGGCTCACGAGGGCGACAGATATCAAATCCTATACCAAATTAGGGATAGCCAATCAATCTCTTTTCCAAGGGTATATTTCTATAATACTCTAACTTGGTTATCATTTAGGACTCTTTAGATGACTATTAGAGGCCTAAACATATGCCTAAAGGGTTAGAAGAACTACCCTGAAGACCCTTTTTTCGAAAGGTAAAACAGTGATTTTAGGCTAGCTCACTTGAGTGAAGATGACCTCACTCGAGTGATGAGCGACTCGTGCCCGAGTGAGAATGGCTCTCACTCGTGAGTGTTCGACAGTGAGCAACTACCCTAACCCGAAAGTGCTCACATTGCTCGAGCATGAAACTTTGTACTCAGGTGAAGACTCCAAATCCACTCGAGTACTTGAAAGTGCAACACAAGAAGTGACAACCCGAGAGCACAGACAACACCAGAGGGAAAAGCTCACTCGAGCATGACCCCTAGCACTCGGGTGAGACGACAATGCTTGCGAGTGTCAGAGCACACTCTTGCCAAATGACCAGCGAGTGAGGACCCGAGAGCAACCCTAACTCTGGACTCACACCATCACTCGAGCAATCCCTTGCTCACTCGAGTGACCACCAACTTCACTCACGGTTACAGAAGTGCACTCGAGCTCCACTCATAGAACCCAGACAAAACTCAAAGCAAAAAAGGGAAAATACACGCAGCACTCGAGCATGATCTTCCCTCACTCGAGTGTTATGCATCAGAGACTAGAAACACAGCAAATAACAGAAAATTACCACATGGCCAAAACTAATGCCAAGGACTCCCAAACTTCACATAAAGCACATACACACTTAACCATGCCTAAAGAACACATAGGCAACTTCCAAAATACCTAAAAACCATTCTAACCACAATCAAACACTTAGGTCTCTATGACACACCCAATGTCCAAATTTCATTCAACTCAATTCAAACTTTCCAAACCAACTCCACAATCAAATAACTCCACAATAGACTAATTTCGACATCATTCACTATGAAATCCATATACTCAACATTGACACAAACTCAAGGCTAATTTCCAGATTTTTCCCAAACTTGTCCAAAAATCACAAATAATAGATCAAAATGCATCAAATACTTACCTCTTCACTTTGCCAAAGTCAGAATCTTGATTCTCAAACTTCCAATTTCGTCCAACACCCCAAATCAACACTATTCAAGATTCCACGATGAAGCTCTTAATGAGGTGCACACCATTAGAGAAGAGGTTTAGGGTATTAGAGATCAACCAAAACATCAAAATTTCACCTTTTCTTCTTCCCTTCTTCTTGATCACCGGAAAGAATGGGGAAAGAAGAGAGAGAAAATGAGAAATAGTCAGGATGATGATGAACAAGCATTCTCTCCCTTCCCATACACATAAACCGCATAAGAGAGAGAATAGAGAGGAAAAAGTGATGTTTTGTCCTTTTGTGCCATCCAAGGGTCTACACAATGCCATATGTCACCATCCTACACACTCTTACATGAGCTCATATAGATACAAAGCATAGGATTCCGACCCATAGTCAATAGATCTCAACCCTTGATCTCTAATCACCCATGAACATTTTTATCAAACTTACATCATATTTCTTTAAAAGTTTTTAATTACACTAATCACAATCAATATCATAATCATTAGCCCTTAATCCCAAATTAGGTCATTACATAAGGTCCATTACTCGAGTGCTCACTTGAGTAAACCCTCAGAAAATTTGACAGTGCTTTTTTCTCATGTTCTCTCTTTCTCAGTTCATCTTCATTACTTGAGTACCTACTCGAGTAATGCTTTTAGCTTGTCATAAAACACTTAGTTACTTTGTTTAAACCTTTTTTCTTATTATCAAAACCTTTTGTATTATTGATTCAATCTTTGTTATCATTAAAACACATGTGATCTAACAAATAGATGAATTGAAGTTAAAGGAATAGATTTGGACAACCGTTTTATTGTGCCATACAATCTTACCTTGCTTCAAATATTTCAAGCTCATATTAATATCGAGAAGTACAATCAATTAACTACGATAAAGTACTTATTCAAGTACATTAGCAAAGGGAATGATAGAGTTGTTGCTGGAATTTTCAATGACACGAACAAGAAAAGTGGTGGCATGTTATTTGATTAGATTCAACAATATTATAATTGTAGGTATATCTTTGCTTATGACGGTTTGTGGCAAATTTTTGTGTTTGACATCTACCATAGATTCCCATCAGTTGAGAGGTTAAGTTTTCACTTACCAAATCAACAGTTTGTTATTTATGCAAACATTGATGATGTTGCAGAGTTGTTGGACAAGCCACGTGTATGTGAATCACAATTCTTGGCTAGGATGCAACAAAATGCAAAAGATGACTTTGCTGCTATAGTTACATATGCAGAATTTTCACATTACTATGTTTATCAAAAGAATAAACACAAGTGGAAAAGAAGGCAGAGAGGATTTTCAGTAGGTAGAATTGCAAATGCAACACCTAGCTCTGGTGAAATGTATTATCTTCGAATTCTACTTACAAAGGTAAGGGGACTAAAATCCTTTGATGATATTAAGACTGTTGATGGTGTTGTGTATGAGTCATTTAGAGCTACTTGTGATGCGATGGTGTTGTTAGATGATGATCAAGAATATATAAATGGTATAAAGGAAGCATCAATATAGAGTACTGGGATTGCCTTAAGGAAACTATTTGTTAGCATGTTTTTATCTAACTTCTTACAAAGACCTAACAATGTGTGGTGACAATGTGCTAAGCTTTTATCTGAGGATTGTCTGTACATTCCACATAATTATCCCCAATACTCAAGTAAGCTCAACTTATATACTTAAAGTCAGCAGTTTAAATTTTCATTATTTTAACTAATGTTTTTAACATCTTGATGGTTATTTGTTGTATGTACGTGTGAAAATTTCATATGTTGAGAAAGAGGAAGTTGCACTAAAAGAGATTGACCATTTGCTAAATTTAAATGGGAAAACTCTTTAAGACTCTCCTGGCCTTCCAACTCCAGTGTCAAATACAAGCATTGATATGACAAACAATTTAATCCTACAAGAGATGAGTTATGACCGAGTTGCCCTTTATGAACAATCAACATAACTAATTCATGCTTTGAATCCTGAGCAAAGCATGATCTTTTAGAAAGTCACGTCATCACTTGACTCTACTTTAGCTGGCTTCTTTTTTGTACATGGGTATGGTGGCATCGGCAAAAAATTCTTGTGGAATTCATTAACATCTACTTTACGTGCTAAAGGGGATATTGTCTTAACTATTGCATCAAGTGGGATTGTGGCTACTTTACTCCCTTCAGGTATAACAGCTCATTCACAATTTGCAATACCAATTCAAATTAATGAGTATTCTATGTGCTCAATCAAGCAAAATTCAGCCCTTGTAAACTTGATCATTAATACCAAATTAATCATATGGGATGAAGCACTAATGGTTCAACGATATTGTATTGAGGCTCTTGACTGGGCTCTAAAGGACATTATGCATTCTCAAAGGCTATTTGGTGGTAAATGCATTGTTATGGGTGGTGACTTCTGGCAAATTCTTCCCGTTGTTCCTAAAGGAAATAGAGCAACTATTGTGAATGCATGTATCAATTTGTCATCATTATGGGATTATTGTACCATCTTCAATCTTACCAAGAACATGAGGCTAACTGCAGGACATTCCACTGAAGAGATTACGAAGTTATAATGGTTTAGTCAATGGCTTCTCAACATTGGTGATGGCAAGTTGGGTTCATATGAAGATGGAGCGGCTAAGATTGAAATCCCAAAAGATTTATTAGTCCCAGAATCAACCAATCCAGTAGCTGCAATTGTTGCTGCCACTTACAAAGATTTAAACAAAAATATATCCAACAATGACTACTTTAATGATAGAGCAATACTTGCACCTACCATTAAGATGGTATCTAAAATAAACAACTATAGGTGCTCATTATTTCCTGGAGATGCACATGATTTCTTAAGTTATGATTATGTTTGTACATCTACGCAAGACAGTGATAGCTTTGACAACCTCTACACAATAGAATTCCTTAATGGCATTAACAGCTTTGGAATACCACCACACAAACTTTCTTTGAAGGTTGAAGTGCCAATTAAATTGTTAATGAAAATATACCAATCCTCTGGGTTATGCAATGGCATATGTGTAACCCCCTCACCATAATTACATCCGGATTACAAAATTTAATTGAAATAGAGACCAATAAGCCAAAATAACAATTTAAAATCCGTTATCCAAGAGATGGGATATTTCAAGAAATCAGTTCAAAATGTAATTAATCCTGGTCTCACATTCACATGCGGATATAACTACTTGAGAATCAAATCACCTAATAAATATCAGAGTGTGGAAACTAGAATCCTGGCAAACCCCGGGTTACTACATACATATAATGGGTTTAAGGTTCCCAAAATGGGGATTACATGTCCAAAATATTCATTACATCTTATATACACTTGGTAATCCCAAAACCAAAACAAAGATAACTAACTACCACTAAAGTCTCAGAGTAAACCTAACTACTCCTGGTTGTCCGCTTCCCTTTCGAGCCACTTGCCCTGTCTGAAAAGATTAGTCATTTGGAAAGAGTGAGATTCTAAAGAATCCCGGTAGTAACAAATTATTCATACCACACGTAATCACATAGCATGTAAACAAATCATCTCATATCAGCAACACAAATCACACTCCACCCTCATCCCCTTTTACTGCCGGGAAGGCACACCGTCGTAACCCGAACCGTTGTTAGCGACTCAGGGACTATTGTCATGGCAGTGCATACGAATAGCCTTACGACTCACATATAGCCTTTCGACTTTCACAATTGGCCCGTCAGCCTTCACAAATGGCCTTTCGGCCCATATAATCACATATATCACACCCTAACCTCATCCCCTTTTACCGTCGGGAAGGCACATAGCCCTTACCCGAACCATTGTTATCGACTCAGGGACTATTGGTATAGCGGTGCTTCCACAATTTCACATTTCTTGCAGCATACGAAATCATCACATCACAATGATATAGCACACATACAATATATCACATAAGGTATAAAGCAAGAGTCACTACCTGTATCTTTCCTGACTGGCTCCGGTACCGTGGTCTCACGAGGGCGACAGATGTCAAATCCTATACCAAATTAGGGACAACCGATCAATCTCTTTTCCAAGTTCTTAATTTCATAATACACTTAAATGGTTATCATTTAGGACTCTTTAGGTGACCACTAGAAGCCTAAACATATGCCTAAAGGGTTGGAAGAAACTACCCCAAAGACCCCTTTTTCGAAGGCATAACACTGATTTCTAACAGCCTTACTCGAGTGAAGACGACCTCACTCGATTGATGAGAGACTTGTGCTCGGGTGAGA
The DNA here is from genome assembly GCA_963242795.1 of Inga leiocalycina. NCBI lineage: Eukaryota > Viridiplantae > Streptophyta > Magnoliopsida > Fabales > Fabaceae > Inga > Inga leiocalycina. The sequence goes on from OY725320.1 coordinate 65,741,618, forward strand.
ACGACTCTCACTCGTGAGTGCTTGACAAAGAGCAACCTTCACGGCCAGGAAGTGCTCACATCACTCGAGCACCAAGCTCTGCACTCGGGTAATGACCCCAATTATGCTCGAGTACCCGAAAGTGCAACACCACGAGTGACAACCCGAGAGCACAAACCATACCAGAGGCACTAGTTCACTCGAGCATGATCCCCAACACTCAGTGAGACGACTATACTTGCGAGTGTCAGAGCACACTCTTGAGCATCAACCAGCGAGTGAGGACCTGAGAGCAACCCCCCCTTTAGGCTCACACCATCACTCAAGCAAGCCCTAGCTCACTCGAGCATGTTCATCCCTCACTCGAGAACAAAGAAGTGCACTCAAGCCTGATTCATAGAATCCAAACAAAACTCGAAGTAGAAAAGGGAAAATGCACACATCGCTTGAGCATGATCTTCCTTTGCTCGAGTGTTGTGCATCAGAGACCAAAAACGCAGAAAACAGCAGAAAATACCAGAGGGTCAAATTCCTACCCAATGGTTCCCAAACTCTATCAAAAGCTCATACACACTTCGCACTAACTAGGGAAGACATTGGTAACCTCTCAAACTCCCCAAAAACCTTTTTGACCAGAATCATGCACTTAGGTCTATATGATACACAATATCCCAATTTCTCTTAACACATTCCCAACATTCCAAACTAAATTCAATACTCCAATATCTTCACAATAGATCATTTCCAACATCAAACACAATGAAATCCATACTTTCAACATTTGGTATAACTAGGGCAAATTTTCAGATTTTACTAAACTTATCCAAAAATCACAAACAATATATCAAAATGCACTAAATGCCTACCTCTTTACTTTGCCAAATCCAGAATCTTGATTCTCCCACTTTCAATTTCGACCAACTCACAAATCAACACTATTTCAAGATTCTGAAATCACCAAGTTGAAGCTCTCAATGAGATGAACTGTAATACCCTGAATTTCGAGACTCGAGGCTAGAGAATAAGCCTGAGATTAGTGGATTGCTAAGCCCCAGTTTAGCAAGATCCCAAATTGTGATTAAGGGTTAATGACTCCAAAAGTGGATGTGGTTAGTGATAAATAACCCTTTTGGAGAATATGATGTGATTTGGCACTCGAATATGGTTCGTGTGTGTTATGAGCAGTGCCGAAACCCTGTATTTGAGTTCAATTGTGGATTAACATCCAAATTGACTTAGAATAGAGGGAAGAATTGAATGGGGTATTGTGATGGAAATGGTGTCATGTTGTGGTATTTAATCATTGGAATTGATTTAAATTGAATTGGACACATTGGTTGCAAAACTGGAAATGCTGTCCAGTGTGAATTCTGTATGGCCAGTCTTCTCGTGTGGATGTTTTGACTAGGCAAATGATGTCAGAAAATTATAAAACTTTCCAGTCTTAAATTTCACATCCCAAGCTTCAAAATGGACATATAATTTGTGCCATTTCGTTTTGAGAACTGGGAGATATGACTGTCCAAAGTTTGAGGTCGAAAATGGACTCTGTTTTGGGGCAGTGATGAAATTTGTGTAATTCTGGAATTTTGTGGTGATTTCTGATAATTGATCATATTTTTCCAATGAAGAGGACTTAAATAACTTTCATTTGGCTTTGGAATCACCTCATTTCAATTTTTCTAGAATTAGTTATGATTTTTCAAAGTTTGGGCAGAAAATCTGCCAGAAAATCCGAAAATGGGAATTATGACATCATCTCATTAAAAGATGACATCAGCATGGAATTAAATATCTTCTCATCTTGTTCAGCTATCATTTTCTGTCGTGATGAACCAGCTGAAACTAGTGAGAGAAAGTTGAGAGCTCTTAGAGAGAGAAAGAGGAGAAATCTCGCAAGGTAAGCCGATTTCTCCGACGATCTAGCTCCTAACGCGTATAACTCCGATCCTAAGCTACTCCTTTATGTTCTTTAAGGTTTGGAAGCTTCTCTTTTGGTGTTTTGAAGTTAGGGTTTTCAGCCACAAGAAGGAAAAGCTAGCAGGAGCTTGAGGTAACTTCCAAACTCTTGCATATTGACTATTCTGGCTGTTATAGACAATTTAATCGGTGAAATTTTGCCGGATTGTCTTTGGTTCTAAAAATGGAAAATGGGTTTGTGGGGCTGTTATGCTGCCCAAATTAACACTAAATGGTAGTTCTAACCTAATGGAATAGTCAATAAAGTGGTTAGGAGTAGAAAGGAACGCGTTTACGCAGCCGAAACCGAAAAACCTCGTTTTTCCCTGGAAAACCCATATATTTCGGTCTGGGCTATAAATGGGTCTTAGAGTTGGATTTTCAATGATTTGATGATTCCATTGATTTCAGGAGGGAAAATTAGGTGGGGTTACAGTTGGGCACTTTTTCAGAAAAGCCCGAGAAAGCATAATTACGGAAACGCCCCTAAAACCCTAAAAGTAGGGCTGCCAAGGGAAATTTCGTAATTTGACATTGAATTTGATAATTCCAAGTCCGAAAATGGATTCCTTGGGCGAAAATATGTCAGAATAGCCCATGTCAAAATTTCGGGAAAAGTACAGCCGGACTGGGTACGGCGGGGCCGGGCCGGGTCCCCGGGGGTATTTTAGTAATTTTTCAATATAGCTTCATATAACCCCCAGAAACACTATGGAAGTGTCTAAATAGTACATTTGACATTGTAGGATCGAATGTGAAGCCCCGAGTTGCTGGCACGCAAATCGAGGAGAAAATACTGGAGGTAGGGAACTTATCTCTCCTGCATGCTCTGATAACTGTATTAATGTGTTGATGCATGTTATTGCTTTTCTTGATTATGTGGAACATGTATGAATGATTTGAAGCTATGTTTCAATATATGCTATGGCCATATGTGTATCGTTCGAAGCATTGAGCTTATAGATTTGTCATTGTATGTGTGCATGAGTTATGTGATGCAAGCATGTCATGCATTAAACACTTATCTTGCCTGCATATTGATAATGTTTCCCTACTGAGATTCTCTCAAATCTCACCCTCCCTTACGAACAATTTAGACAGGGCAAGTGGCTCATGGAGGGAGCGGCAGGACTCATTCGAGATGAGATTGTGTAATCCCCATTTGAAGAATTGTAATGGGCAATTGTGCCCTGTATATCTTTAGCGAAGGTATGTACCCGAGATTGTCGGGATGATTATGTTGTGCACTCTGATATTTATATGAATGTGATTTATCTTCGCGTAGTAATTGTATTCGAAATGTGAATATGAGACCAAGTTTATAAATGATTTCGAAAGGTATTTTTGAAAACCCCATCATGTGATGGGTTAGTAAATGTTATTTGATTATTATTGGTCTCTATTTCATTTTAATCGTGTATTTAGGATATAATTACTGAGGGGGTTACATGAACAACATTAGAGAAGAGATTTAGGGCATGAGATATCAAACAAAGCATCAAAATCTCACCTTTTCTTCTTCCTTTTCCCTTGATCACCGGAACTATGGAGAAAAAGGAGAGAGAATATGAGAGATGAAATGATTGTGATGAGCAAGGCTTCCTTCCCCTCCCATACACACTTCCACCGAATAGGAGAGAGAGGAGAAAGGAAAAAGTGCTATTTTGTCCTCTTTTGCTACATCCAATGGCTGACCAAATGCCACTTATCACCATCCTACTTATTCCTTCATGAGCTCATCCAATCGTAAAGCATAGGACTCCGACCCATAGTCAAAGAATCTCAACCCTTGATCTTAAATACCACACACATGTATACCAAAATCACATCACATTAATTCCAAAAGTGCTTAATTACACTAATTACAATAATTATCGGAGTCATTAGCCCTAATCACAAATCAGGATATTACAATACGGATGCGTATATCTAAACTTGGCAAGAATGTCATCGAGGGAATCACATTAAATGGGTCCAACCCTAACAAAAGGGTTTTAATTCACAGGATGGACATGAATCCTTTTGAAAGTAGGTTTCCATTCCATTCGTGTAAAAGGCAATTCCCTATCATTCTTAGCTTCGCAATGACAATCAACAAAAGTCAAGGGAAATTACGTCATAATTTGGGCCTTCATCTATCAAAGCCTGTATTCACCCATGGCCAATTATATGTAGCACTATCTAGAGTAAAGAGCATAATTGACTTGAAGATTTATGTTCTTACTAATACTCATGATAGTAGTAGGAAAACAATTAATGTTGTTTACAATGAGGTATTTAGGAATTTGGGGGATTGAGGTATATATTGTACTAATTAATGTATTTTATGTTATGTGGTTGTGTTTATTAATGTGGATTGAAATTTGTGATGAAGACATGTTTTGTTTATTTTTGGACAAGTTTTGTTTTATTAAATTTTAAAGTTTTTAATGGCATAATTTGTGTTGCATGAAATGCTCCCCACGGAATGTGGGGGGGATTAAGAGCTAGTTAAAGAAGAAATTCTATTTTTAGTTTTTATCATTGTTGGAAACTCTACAAAAGAGTGAGAAGACGAATTTGTTGGATAAAAGGTGGGGGTACAAGAATTCAATGTAGTGGATGTAGAGGATTTTAGTGGAGGGATTTGGTGTTTTTGGGAGGAGGAATTTGACTTCACGGTTGATTCTAAACATATACAAGTTCTACATGGTACCTTTAATATTGGTAAATTGAATGCCTGGGATTTGTTAGTGGTATACGGACACCCAAACTTGGTGCAACGAAGAGATTTGTGCCATTAGCTTCAAAATATTGAGGAAATGAAAGTGGGGAGTTGGTGTATACGTGGTGATTTTAATTCAACTCTTTGGCCAGATGATCTTCGGTCAGGAAGTCGTAAGGAGGATGGTACAAATCAATCGTTCATTAATTGTTTCAAGGAGAGTGGTTTGGGATAACTTGCATTTTTGGGTTTGAGGCACACATGGAAATGAGGTTCTTCTAGTAGTCAGATTGACAAAATTTTGGCTAACACGGCTTGGATGGACAAGTATGGTTTGGCGTCTGTGTTACACCTTCCAAGTTTGAATTCGGATCATTGCCTATTGTTATTGATATTGAACATAGGGGAAAGAAGGGTGAAAAAAGAGCATCAGTTCAGATTTTTTGCATGATGGGTTTTGAATGATGGGTTCCCGGATGTGGTTAGGGGGCTTGGTAGCATGGGGTAAATTGGGAGATAAATGTGTAGAGTTTCAAACAGGATGTGATGTGGTGGAATAAAAATATTTTTGGGAATATAAACATAAAAAAGGCAACATTACTTCGTCAGCTAGAGTAGTTGAATGAGAAGGATAGGAATAGTCTTTTATGGGATAAGAAAAGGAGAGAGGTGTGGTTGGAGTTTGAATACTGTCTAGTAGAGGAGGAAAACTTATGTGGCTTGAGAGGTCTAGATGTGATTGGTATTTTCAATAAGATAAAAATACAAGATATTTCAATGGAATAACTAGTGGACGCAAAAGAAGGAAGAATATAGAAGCATTGTAGGATGAAGATGGGGATTGGTGTTATGATTCTGAAATGATTAAATTTTTCGGGACTGACTTTTTTCAACCATTGTATACAACTGAGAGGAAGTGAGGTGTAACATCAATTTTAGAGACTAGTTTCCTAGTGTACATGAATTCAGGTTGAATCTGCTTGGTTAGGTAGCCTCTGAACAGGAAATTAAACAAGCTCTTTTTTAGTATGGGTGCTTTGAAGGCTCCGGGGCTAGATGGTTTGAATCCACTATTTTTTCAAAGTCAATGGGAAATAGTTGGCAAATCAATTGTTTCAATGGTGCAGGATATAACCCCCTTCCCATCTTAGGCCGAGATTAAGTTCTTAAACATATAATTAAGTTGGAATTAGATACCATATTTCAAATTGGGACTTATTAAGGTAATCTTTTGCCCAAAACTGGATTTGCAAAAAATTTTCTAAACTTGTTCATCAATGGTCTCATATTCACAATACAAAACAATAATGGCCTGTATAGGTGGATTCCATTTACAAATATCAGAGTGCAAAGTAAATTCCTGACTCACTCGGGTTTCATTCATTAAATAAGGGTTTACACAAAGGCACAAAACCCATAATTCATACCCTTTACTTAGGGGATTACACAAAATCCAATATATACAATTGTTTCTACCAAAAATATCCAAATGATATACAATAATAACCATTAACCAAAAAGGAACTCCTAACACGGAGCTCTACCCGTTCTTCGTCACCCGCTTGCCTTTTAATCCTTCAACCTTGTCTAAAATGTTTAATTTTGGGAGAGTGAGATTTTAAGGAATCCCCATAGTATCAAATTAATCATAGTATGCACAAAAATAAGGCATGAAATCAAATCATCATCCACACAAAGCAACTACAACGGCAATGGTTAGTATGACACATGTCATCCCTTACAATTGCTCACGCTGCATTGCACAATCACAATCTACATAATATATTTCACCATAGCTGGGATTCATATAAAGCATTTTATAACGCAAACCATACAGGTAAGACACACATAGCCCACGGATGGATTCATAAACATCGCCCCACGGGTCAGATTCACAAAGATCCATGTCGATTACAATGGCATTTCAAAGGCCGAACTAGAGATGACCACTGTCACTCCCCAAACCGGCTCATACAGAAGTGCTCACGCTATAATGGACCATGGCACATGCAGTTCACAGTTCAATGATAAGGTATGCATACCAAAACATCATACACAATATGAGAGAAAAGTCACTACCTTGATCCTTCTAGGCGTTCCCTGGCACCGGTCTCTCTCACGTCGGGTAAATATCGTATCCTAGAATCATAATAAGTGATAAAGTGTCAAATCTCTATTCCAATTCTCAATGACTTCTTAACACTTAATTTGGTTATCATTATTGCTCTTTTAGTACTCAAGAATACCTCTAACAATAGCCCTAAAGGGTTGGAAGAACTATCTCAAAGATCCCATTTTTAAAGCTCCAAACTGACATTTCTCACTACGACACTTGAGTGAAGATGACCTCACTTGAGTGAGATTGTACGGATACTCGAGTGAAGAAGGCCTCACTTGGGTAATGGTACGATTTGCACTCGGGTACTAGAGAGTGAAGGATAGTGAGTGAACACCCGAGAGCACAAGGACTTTTCAGAGACTACAACACTCAAGCACACTAGACCTCACCCGAGTGAAGGCCAAATGCCTCACCTGAGCACCTGAGAGTGGAGTCCAGAAAGTGAGAACCCAAGAGCACAAGAGTTTAACATGAAGAGGAGCACTCGAGCACATGACATTACACTCGAGTGATAGATCAACACTCGCAAGTGAGACTATATACTCTTGAATTTTCCAGAAAGCACAACAGAAAAATTGAAGAGAAAACAGAATATACGCACAGCACTCGAGTGATACTCAACCTCACCTGAGTGATCTTTATCCCACACGCAAGTGAATCCAAATCACTCGAATGATTCTATCAGAACCAGAAAATGCAGCAAAACAGAGGCATTTTTCCAACACTTGCCCAAGAGATCCCAATAGACATAAAAATTTACCCAAAGCCACTCCCATAGAAAAACACCCAATAAACTCAATAGGATTATCAAAATCCTACTCCACTATCATGCTTTAGGTTTCGGGCAACAAAATCAACAAAATACCCATATCATCCAAACATCACATTTCAATCACCAATCAATCTATCTATCCTAAACTCATTCCAAAATGCCATTCTCAAGCCAAAAACATACGAAATGAACAGTGGCACTTATTTTTGGATTCAAGAAAATTTCCAGAAATTACAAACTACTTCAAATGGCATGAAACTTAGATAGATAGATTGGTTTTACATAACTCTTCAACTTCTTTCAAAAACACTCTTTGATTCTCCAACAACCAGATTTTTGTGTGATCACAAACCACAGCCAATGGACAAGCTGCAACCACCAAAATGAAGCTTTTCACTCATATAACAACTTTAATGAATGAGGTTTAGGCAATAGAGTCCAATTTCTCACCTTAATCACCAGCTTTTCTTCCTCTCTCTTGCCCACAGGGTCGCCGGAATTGCAGAAGCGAAGAGAGAGAGAGAGAATGAGAGGGAGGTTGAGTGAGGATGAAGAAGCAATGATCACACACACACTCCCATACTCATGTCAGCCGATTGGAGGGAGAGGAAGGAGAGATAAAAGTGATTATTTTATCAATTGTTGACTTTCTCACACGTACACTCTCTCATACCCTCTTTGCCACATGTCCACACCTTATTGGTTCTCACCAATTAGCTATTTTAATCCCTCCATTTCACACTTCTCATTTGTCTCTTAGTTCGTAATTAGTTTCCCTATTAGTTATCAACTATGGCCAATATTTCCATTCTTTCAATAATTATGGCATATTAATTAAAATAGCCATAAAATACATAATAATCCCAATTAAATGCATAATTATCCACACTAATCATGATTAGCCCATAAGCAAAAATTGGGATATTACACAGGATATTTTTAAGGGTTAAGGTGCTAAAATAACCTTAAACTTTTATCAAAAGTGTACAAGTAACAATAAACTATTTTTTGGAGCAAAATTAACCATAAACTTTCAAAACTTCCATCTATTACAATGGGAAAAATTAATCTTTTGGCCCTTAAAGTTTTGACGCACCTATAGCCCAGTTCCTGAATTTTTGACTCACTTGCAACTCAGTCTTTGATATTTCTGAATCATTCTATAAGGAAAAAATATGTTAAAATACTGTTAAAAATTGCTTAGGTGGATTTTACATAAATTTAAAAAAATAAAAAATAGTGTCCTTGTTCCCACCAACTCGAATCCCCCTCCGCCTTTGTTTTCAAGAAACCTTACTAGGTGACACATCCCTATTTTGTTATATATTTTCATACTTTATTTCAGAATTTTGTCATAATTATTGATCTTAAATTGTCTTTCTTTAAAAACACCACGAAGTTATTCAAAGTAAGACTTGTTCGCAGTAGCGAAGTATTATCCAATTTTGAAAATTTGTCTAAGATGTCTGTCTAATTAAACGAATAATGTTCACGACAAAGGTATTTTTGAGTCAACACTAAAATGTGTAGTCCCATTTTTGTTCTCCTCTGATGGGGAATGAGATTAAACCTTGTTGAAAATTTCACCAGTAAAAAAAACAAATTTACACCAGTATTTTGCGTTGACCTCATTTGAGTTTTACTTATGTAAACCAATTCGGTGATCCACCGCCAATTCGTAAGAGGGAGAAACTAACCATGATTTGTAGAACACATATTAATATTATTGGGTGTTTAGTTGTGGGTTTGGCATGTGGTGTGTGTCGTAGTGATTATGGCCCTAAAACTTGTAGGTATTTTTGCAATTTACAATTTTGCGGACTAAATTGGTGGGTATAGGGACACTGTTTTTTTTTTAGTTTTTTTTTAAATTTATGTAAAATCCGCTTAAGCAGTTTTTAACGGTATTTTAACATTTTTTGCCACATAGGATGACTCATAAGCATTAGGGATTGAGTTGCAAGCGAGACAAAAATTTAGAGATTAAGTTATAAATGAGTCAAAACTTTAATTGTTAAAAGATTAATTTTTCCCATTGTAGTAGATGGACATTAGTTGGGTTTAACGGTTTTGCTCCAATTTTGAAGTTTATGGTTACTTTTGCTCCAAAAAATAGTTTATGGTTACTTTTACACTTTTGATAAAAGTTGAAGGTTATTTTAACACTTTAACTCTATTTTTAATCAATTGGAGAAGGAGCAGAAGATTAATGGGACAATGATAACTCTTATTTTGAAACTGGAGGTGCTTCAGACTTTTAAGGATTTCCGGTCTATTAGCTTATGCAATGTAGTTTATAATGTGGTTACTAAGGTGATTGCTAATAGGTTGAAACGTTTGATGCCAGATGTTGTTGTGCCAAACTAGTGCAATTTTGTTCTCGGAAGACTGAGTTATGATAATGTTATTCTTGCTCAGGAGGTTATTCATTCAATGCAGACTGCAAAGAAGAAGAATGGGTTTATGGCTATTAAAATTGATTTGGAAAAGGCACATTGTAGAATCCGTTGAGGGTTTGTATTAGATTGCTTGGTTGAACTAGGGGTATTAGATAAGTTTAGTGAGATGGTGAAGGCTTATTTGTCTACGTTGGACATGCAGATTATGTGGAATGGCTCTAAAGGCCCCAAATTTAAACCAAATAGGGGTATTAGACAAGTTGATATGTTGTCTCCTTACCTCTTTGTTTAGGTCATGGAGAAATTGGCGCACCTTATTCAATGTGAAGTGAGATTGGGTCATTGGAAGCCTTTTAAGTTGAAGAATAATGGTGCAGTTGTTTCTCATTTATTCTTCACGGATGATTTGATACTTTTTGCTGAGGCTAGCTTGGAACAAACGGGGTTAGTTAAAGCATGTCTGAATGATTTATGTTTAGCTTCAGGGGAGAAGGTGAATGCTGCCAAATCTAGAATCTTTTTATCTGATAATGTTGGTCACCAAAGAAGACGAGATTAGTCATTTCTTGGGATTTACTCCTACAGCAGATTTGGGAAAAACTGGGGGTGCCTTTGCATCATAAGAGGTTTCCAAGCGGAAGACATGATTATGTTTTGAACAAATAGATGCCCGACTTACTGAATAATTTATCTATGGCGCTAGGCATACATTAATTTCTTCTATTGCTGCTACCATTCAGGCCTACACGATGCAAACGTCGTTATTACCGGTGTCCCCTTGTAATGAGATTGATAAGAGGTGCAGGAGTTTCTTGTGGGGTAGCAGTGGGAATTCAAAGAAAATTCACCTAGTCGCTTGGGATGATGTGTGTAGCCGGAAGGAGGATGGAGGGCTTGGTTTGCATCATTTGTGGAATTAAAACAGTGTTTTATGATGAAGTTCGGCGAGACGACGAGATGCTTTGTGGGTGAAAATTTTGAGGAAGAAATACAAGTGTGGGGATGATGTTATTCCGAAGGTAGATAAGCGGAAGGCATAGTCTCAACTGTGGAAGGGGATTAAAAACGGTTGGGGAGAGACATTGAGAGATATTGGTTACTTAATTTTGGGAAGATGCCTGGCTTCCTAATCATGATAAACTGAGTACATAAGCATGTGTAGGGGTGGAAGACAGTCAGCTAGAGTTGAGAATTGCAGAGTTTATAACTGCTACAAGAGGATAGGATAGGGATAAGCTGAGGGGAACGAATCAATTCTCAGGAGTATGGAAGTGTCTAGGTTGTCTTGGAATAGGAGTGTGCAGGATATTCCAATTTGGAAGCTGGCTAATCATGGTGACTTTACAGTCAAGTCGGCTTATTCACATTGTGTGGGAGGAGTAGAACACATGGTAATGGGGCTTGGCGTAGGGTTTGGAAGGTTGGGGCACCACAACAGTGCAAAACTTTCTTATGTCTGTGTTGTAAAGACTCTTTACTTACTAATTTCGTTAGAGTTCAGAAAAGGTTGCAATTTGAGGCTAGGTGTATGCTTTGCTTGAAGATGGTTCATGATACTTTAAATGCGTTAAGAGACTGTAAGTATACGAAGGCTGTTTGGGTCGATCTTTTACCTGCTCAATTGAGTCACAGATTCTTTGCTTTGAATCAAGAAGATTCTTGGGTGGATTGGAATCTTACCCAATGGCTTTTGGTGCAAAATGTATGCTGGCACACGTGGTTTGCGGTTGCTGCTCGACAAATCTGGCTACATAGAAACTTCGGAGTGTTTGAGAAAAAAGTTAAGAGTCAGTTACAGGTGGTAGCTCAAGTTCGGGCATTGGTGGCTTGTTCGAACAAGTCATTGTGTAAGGAGCAAATTCATAAAGAGCTTGTTCCTTAGTGGCAAGCGCCTTCACTGGGTTGCATAAAATACAATGTTTGAGGAATAGCACGAGATCATGAAGATTCGGTGCTTGAGGGGTTCATGTTTAATATAGGACCAGGTGATTGCCTTCATGTAGAGCTATGGGTGGTTTTGTGGTCTCTGAAGCGTGCGTGGGAGCAGAAGTGGGCAAAGGTTATCATCGAGGCTAATTGTTGGGATATTGTTGATTTGATGTCTACTGGTTGGTTTGATCTTCATCCGGAATCAGAGTTATTCACAGAGATTGCTACATGGTTGGAACGGGATTGGGACGTGATGTTGAATTGGTGTCGGTGGGTGTCGAACGGAGTCGCCGATCGTCTTGCGAGGGAGGCTCATACAGAGATGCCGGGATTGCAAGTGTTCAGAGTTGTGCCGTATTTCCTAACGGAGTTCTTGAAGGTTGATTTGGCACCGGTATAGTTTGTTGGGTGCTTAATTTGATAAAAAAATAAAGAATCACAGGAACTTTTTAATGTTTGCTCTTTAATAAATCTGAGATTTTTCGATAAGGGTACAGTATATTTTTAATCCTTTAAATTTTGCATAAAGCATACTTTTAGTCCTTTAACTTTATAAAATATACTTTTTGTCCTATATTTCTAATATTGTTAATGTTGCTAACAAAAAAAGGTGACATAGCAAACTTTAGTATTGACTGTGCAGCTGATAAAGTATATTTAAGTTTTAATATTTTCATATAATATATTTAGATTATTAAACTAAAATAAACTGACAAATTGCTGCAAATGAAATCGATGTCTTGATATTTAGATTATTAAACTAATATATTTATATTATCAAACTAAAATTTTTTAATATAATCAAGGTTTTGATATTAACGGTTTCAATAGGGTTTTGGATATTTTTCAATTTACACATATTTAAAATTTAATATTAATAACATTTAATTAAACAATCATCACTTAAAATTATAGAGTCATCACTTAAGCTTACTGTGTCAACATTTTCCTTTAACAACGTTAACGATATTAGAATTATAAGACTTAAAGTATATTTTATAAAGTTAAGAGGCCAAAAGTATACTTCATGTAAATTTAAATGACTAAAGTATACTTTAGACTTCCAATAACATTATAAGAGCATATTAATGGGAGAATTGTGAAAAAAATAGCTTAGTGAGAATTTAATTGCCAAATGGGACCTTGGTGTGCAAACGATCTTCTAGGCGTGTAGAATATATTCTTATGTGTGCAATATTCTTCCCCATACATGTGCAAAACATCTTCCCCTATGTGTAAAAGAACTTCCCCTGTGTGTACAATATCTTCTCCCCATATGCAGACGATCTTCCCAAATCCTATTTGACAATTAATTTTTCAGTGAGGTCTTTTTTGACAATTCTCCTTATTATAATTAGAAAATTATATAATCATCTATAAAAAGTATATAATTAAATTGAAGAATTGTAAACGAAAATTGCAATTGGATTGAGAGGGTTGAGGATTAATAACCTTCAAATAAGATCTTAAATTTGAATTTCATAGATATAAAACTCATTTGAGTTGTAAATATTATTTGCCTTCTTCCAAACAAAAAAGTTCATGCTTTTATTTGGACATATAATTGATTACCAGGTTTCAAGTCAGATGGCAATGATATGATACCAATATTTTTCTTATGTGTTATATATATAAAAAATAATTCTATAATTAATTTAATCATGTACATATCTTATTTGTTGTTGCATATGATGATAAGGAAAAATTAAGAATTGCTGTTTTTTCAAGTTCGAATAAGGATTCAAATGATATTTTTGTTTTGTTTTGGGGATTGGGGCAGCTGCTGAGATGGATATGATTATACAAAGAAAGATACTATTTGTAACCAACATACATGTGGAAGAGGTTGAGTGGTATCTATAGAAAAAAAAATAGTAGAAAATCGTTTGAGGTAATTCAGACATATTTAAAGAAGGCCATTGGATACATTGGTGAGAATGGATGATCAAATGGTATAGAGTCCTTAAAAAGGGAAAGAGACAGATCAAAGAGAACATTCAGCAAAGTTTTTAAGCGGGACCTCTTGACTAACAATTTTTCCATAGATTAAATTGTATGTAGAGTGCAATGGCGTAATATGATTCATGTAGTCAACCACATCAAGTGGGATAAGATTTTGTTCTTGTAGTATTTTGATTGTTTTATAGATATAGACAAGGTTATTAAACCCAAACCGTCGACTGAACTTGTTGAGGTACTGGGTCAAAGGTTAGTGGATCATAGCAGAGTCAAATCGGATCTAAAATAGGGCTAGATCAGTGAGGAAATGAAGATTTCAAGGTTATTTATATGAAATTCTGAGTAAATTTTTTTAAAAATGAATTCATTTATTTTCTTAATTTTAAAAAGGTTGGATTGGTCAAATTAGTCCAATCTACCAGACTAGACTGATTAGACCATCGGTTGCTGGTTTCCAATCCCAACCGGCCTGTTCGATTCGGTTCTAATAACAATGGATATAAATACTTGTGTTATGAAGTGAACTGTTGTATGGAATTTTGTCATGTATCATTTATGTATAGATTTTTAAAAAAGAAAAATTAAGGGAAAATGATACTCCCTCCGGTCCTAATTATAAGACAAAGTTGACTTTTTTGGAGAAATTAAGGAAGCTAATTAAATTACTTTAGAGTGTTTATATTTTTAATATCCTTACATTATATATTAGTTTAGTAGTCAAATTAATTAGTTTAGAGAAAAAAATAAAAATATAAATACTCTAAAGTAATTTAATTGGCTTTCTTAATTTCTCCAAAAAAGTCAACTTTGTCTTATAATTAGGACCGGAGGGAGTAGGAAAATAAAGTCAAAATATGTAAACAATAAATAAAGGTGGTGAATTTCAATAATTCCAAATTGATTGATTTGAAATTTTGAAATGTTGACAATGTGTGAAATTACATAAGTGCTCTTACTATTTATTGTTTTAAAAAAAAATCCCTAAAATCCCTTGCCGGCTGCTAGAGCTCTAGTGTCATTGCCAATGGCCGGCCATTGCAGTATATATTTTTTTAAAAAAATTTAAGCAAAATTTGTCAACAAATACTTTGTATACAACTTTAGTATTGCTACAAATAACTCAGATATTTATATTGACAACTTTCCCTTGAGAAATTAGGAAAAAAAAAATTAGGGTGTCATTTATAACTTTAATATCGTTATTAACAACTTAAGTATCTATATATTTAACAAATATCCATTTACAACTTTAGTATCGCTATTAACAATTTAAGTATCTATATTGACAACATTTGCCCAAGAAATTCAAAAAAAAAAAAAAGAATAGACCTTCGAAGCTCCGATGAAAGTTATTACGAAATATTCAACAAATACCCCGTTTGTAACTTTAGTATCGCTATTAACAACTCAAGTTTTAGTATTGATGACTTTTGCTTGAGAAATACAAAATATATACACATATAAAAGACCACTAGAGTTTCGGAAAAATTTATTAGGAAATATTCAATAAATACTCTGTTTACAACTTTAGTGTTACTATTAATAACTCAAGTATCCATATTAACAACTTTTGTTTGAGAAGTTCAAAATATTATATCAGACTGCCGTTTACAACTTTAGTATTGCTATTAAGAACTTAAGTATCTATATTTGACAATTTTTGCTTGAGAAATTCAACCAAAAAAAAAATATATATATATATATATATATTAGGCTGCCAAAGCACCGGTTGTAGGTCACTGGCATCAGAACTCTAGTTATGGGCCATCAGTTACATCAGAGCTCCAACGGCCGGCAAGGGGATTTATGGATTTTTTGAAAAAATAAAAAGTAAGGGCACTTGTGTAATTTCACTTATTTATCAACATTTCAAAACTCCAAAAATCAGTTAATTTGATATTATTGAAATTTAGCACCCATATTTATCTTTTACATATTTTGACAGTATTTTTCTGTCATTTCCCTAAAAGTTAATTGTAAAAAAGGGAAATGTTGTATGGGTTGGTGAGAGTTGTGGCCCATTTGACCCACCAACCGACACAAGTCTGGGTTGGGTACCCATATGAAAATGGATTAGACGCAACCCTACCCAACTCATTTCCCCCCAATTCATATTTATTGACCCATATTACCACCAAGTTGATTGCAATTCATGTGACTCAAAGGATTATGTGATAAATATAATGAAATTTTTTTTTTCATAATCCAGAATTAAGAAAATTAATGGCAATTCAGGAAAAAAGCAAAAGCCAACACTAAATTTATATCTCCCTACCTTTCATTATTGGTACTAAAGTCCGGTCTTTTATGATATAATACCACTCTGTTTCTATTTACAAATCCAAATTTATTGACTCTCAAACTACGGAGTTAGTTAATTGATTAATTATGGGCTAAATTTCTAATTTTATCCTTATTTATGATTGGCTTCAAAAGTCACTATGAATAAATTCTTTTTGTTTATTGCAATTAATAGGGGCAAAAATGTAATAAATACATTTATTACTTTGAAACTGGACTTATAATAAGGACTAAAATTTTTGATCAAAATGAACTTATAAATAGAACCAAAGTGGTATTGATTATGGAGGGTGAAGAAAAAAGAGAGTTGGAGAGCGACCAAGTAGAAATTCAGAGGCCATTTCACATCCATCTTATACTGTGTGTGTGTGATTTTATTTGAACAATTACAATACCCCCAATTCTTTCCCCAGAATCATACACCTTCATTAATTTCAAGGACAAAATAATTCAGGGAATCTTGCCTTATTGAACAGGGCAAAATGTTTCTCCCACGCTAACAAGATGTTCGGTTGAGGTGGTAGTGAACTTACCCATACAAAAAAGAACGTGGGTTTGAATTTTGAAAAGTGCACTTATTGGGATAAATGAAAACAATTTAATGCACTCTTAAGCTTCTAAAGAGATTATTTTCAAGTCCAAAGTGACTTGAGGATACCCCAAGTAATCCACAAAATAAAAGGGTTCTCCTATGCTATACAACAACAACAACAAAAAAATCTTATCTCACTAGGTGAAGTCGGCTGCATGAATTGTACAATGTCATTGTGCTCTATCAAAAATCAAATCTTTATGTAGATTATTAACCAATAGATCCTGCTTTATAACTTCATAGAGTGTGCGCTTCGGTTTTTCTTTACCTCTTTTTAGAGGACTCCTATGCTATGCTGTTCATTTTTTTTCCCATTCATATCTGAGTATGATTACATTGACAATTAATTCAAATGGTTCAAAAAAATATTCACCACTGTCAAATAGCATCAATCAGTCTCACATTCATACACCCCACTCAACCTACTTTAAGAAAGCTTCGTACAAGACAGGTTTTGCAAGTTGCACTTACTTGGAGACTTGGACTCACAAACAAGCACACTTGTATAGTTGCGTAAGATTGTGAATGTACTGATGGTGCAGGATAGAACCAACCTTGCAACTACCTCTCCCACAAATATGGTGCAGGATAGAATCACACTGTCTTCAGTGACTTGCTGGTACAAAACGCCAAAGGTCCACAGCAATATCCACCCCCTTCTTCTTGTGAAATTTGTACAGTTTTGGTACATCATAACGAAGCTGTTGAATCAAAGAAAATAAAGTAACATTTCAAAACTAGAGAAACTGTACATTGTTGAGTCAGTCAAACGGAAAGAATTTGGATTTCAAGGAAGCAATCACGTTTACATTCAGGCAGACTGGTATGAGAGGAAAAAAAATGAATATTGTAGACCTGAAACTAGAAAAGTATAAGCCCAGGCGAAGGAGAGAAAAATGAAGATATGACCTGAGACTTCTGAGACTCAAAAGAAGTGCAAGCCCAAACAAAAAGAAAAAGAATGAATGAAAAAATGAAAAAAATGAGTAGGAAGAATATTAGAATGTATAAAGAGATGTGTGATTAGTTAGACATTGAATTGAAGATATATAAAAAACAAAAGTTGAGGTCTGTCCTTTCAATTGACTTAAGTCATTTTTTATAGAAAGACAACCTCAACCTAGACATGTATCTAAAATTTAGCAGCATGGATTCACCTCATTGTGCAAAGAGACAGTATCCATATCTAAAACATTTGGATTGTGGCCTAGCAGGTATAAAATTAAAGATTTACTCCCGCTGGGCCAGAAGATACAAAGTAAGATGGAACTAGTAATTTTTTTACTGTGGGTTTAATGACTGCAAGTTCTAGTGGGTTCAGGACTTACTAGTTAACTATAAGCACAAAAGAGCTCAACTTGATTTCAAAAAAATGAAATAAAGGACTTCCACATTAATTAAAAAGAGATTAATAATGAGAGCAAAAGTTTACTTCACACAAGGATTCAAAAACGCAAAAACAATAAATAAAATGATTCACTTACCTCACATAAAACTTCAGCACTTGCAGCATTGAAATCCCTCATGGCTACTCGTTTGACATGCTAGAATAAGATGAAAAAAAGCATCTCATGAACAAAGTGAAAAAATGAGCAGAATGGAAGTATAGAAAGTATTAAAAAAGCTGCACAGGTAAATGTCACTCCCATGAAAAGATCTTAATTCAAATAATAATTTAAATAATATTGAACTCCTCATGAAATGGTATGATATGTAGAATGTGGCCTAAACAAACTGATGAGCATGGGCCTCAGTATACTTATTTTAGGCGCAGGCCCAATAACTAGGAGCATTCCATGTGAATAAGCGCAGGAGTGGAAATATACAAGTGACAGTTAGAAACTGGTGCGGGATATATGGGAGGGCAAGAGAGAGGTAGAGGTATGAGAAGAGTGGAGTAGTTGTGGAGAGTGAGTGCCTCTCGAATGCACCAGTGTGACTCTTGTGATTGTATTTTCTCTTTTTCTGTGTTTTCCTCCATTAGATCATACTCTGTGGAGTTCACTATTTTCTGGAAATCAAGAATTACTAAGTAAATTCTCAACAAAGGTATCAGAGCCAGGTTTCGATCCTGTGGCCTGTGGATTATGGGCCCACCACGCTTCCGCTGCGCATTTCACTAAGTTTGATCGTTTCATTCCCCTTAAGCATCCTTACACGGCTCAAACAGTAGCTGATCTTTTTGTTCGGGAAATTGTCCGCCTCCACGGTTTTCCTCGTTCTATTGTGTCTGATCGTGACAAGTTATTTCTGAGTAACTTTTGGAAGGAGCTTTTCAAAGCTGCTGGGACCCAACTTTGTTACAGCTCCAGCTACCATCCACAAAGTGATGGTCAAACAGAAGTCATTAACCGTAGCTTAGAGACATATCTGCGATGCTTTTGCAGCGATAAACCCTCTAATTGGTCGAAATGGTTGTGCTGGGCAGAGTATTGGTTCAATACTAATTTCAATCGTTCCACTGGGATGTCTCCTTTCCGGGCTCTTTACGGACAGGATCCTCCAAGCTTGTTTCGTTTTCAAGAACCTCTGTCAGCTTTTGATACTGTTAATGTCCATATCCAAGCTCGAAACGCTATTTTGGATGAGTTGAAGTGGAACTTGATTAAATCTCAGCAACTCATGAAGCACTATGCTGATAAATCACGTCGCGAGGTTCAACTTGCTGTTGGTGATTATGTTTATTTAAAGTTGCAACCTTATCGGCACAGGTCTCTAGCTCAAAGGCCAAATGAGAAACTGAGTCCCCGTTTCTATGGGCCCTTTCGTGTGATTGAGCGAATTGGCTCTGTGGCTTATCGTATTCAGTTGCCACCTGAGGCTCATATTCACTCTCTTTTTCACATTTCTCAACTCAAGAAAACTCTATCAGCTGTCGACCAGCCTCAACCCCTGCCCACTATGTTATCAGCTGATATGGAATTACAAGTTACCCCTGAAGTGGTGTTGAAACATAGGAAGATGACTGATGGCAGAATTGAGTTGCTAATCAAATGGGCTTCGTTGTCAGAATTAGACAATACTTGGGAAGATTATGATGTCATTACCAAGCAATTTCCATCTTTTTGCCTTGAGGACAAGGCCAAACTTGTAGAAGGGGGTATTGATGAGCATGGGCCTCAATATACTTATTTTAGGCGCAGGCCCAATAACTAGGAGCATTCCATGTGAATAAGGGCAGGAGTGGAAATATACAAGTGACAGTTAGAAACTGGTGCGGGATATATGGGAGGGCAAGAGAGAGGTAGAGGTATGAGAAGAGTGGAGTAGTTGTGGAGAGTGAGTGCCTCTCGAATGCACCAGTGTGACTCTTGTGATTGTATTTTCTCTTTTTCTGTGTTTTCCTCCATTAGATCATACTCTGTGGAGTTCACTATTTTCTGGAAATCAAGAATTACTAAGTAAATTCTCAACACAAACACACAAACCCATGGACGAGATAATAAATCAAGATGCTTGGACATCCACACAAATAGCATAATTTTAAGAAAATTTGAAGTGTTTAGAGCAAAATTGAAGTCGCAACATTTACAATCCAAGTGTGCGTGAGTTATACTAAGAAAAGTACTCCATTGTTCATTCAGATAACTAGAATGTAAGACACAGATGACTTACATCTCTTGTTGAAGTCTTATGTAAGGAATAAACAGCCTGAGAAGCAACCTGATAAATACATGAATGTCAGAAATTCAATCAATCATATGTTAAGAGTTCTATAACCACCATGCTCACCTACCTTCAATGCAACATGGAGAAAATCCATGTCTACACCCTTCTTCCTAGTTCCAAATGGAGGATTCATCACAACTGTATCAAAAATTTCACCTAGAGAAAAAAAGAAAATACAAATACAGCTAAATGAACCTGTGGTAGAAGAAAGATTCAAGAATAGACACAAACTTATATAAGCAAAGACATAGAAGGAAACTAAAGTAGAGGACAAAGACAATAAGTAAAGCTACCTCTCCATTCCAAGTCCATAACATTAGACTGAATAAAGTCCAAATACAACTGCAAATTTAATTGAATAACAAAGGAAAGACGATGTTATTATAATGCAGAGAAATTAAACTGAACCTTTGCAATTCAAGGTACATCACTTTGCGTACAATATTAAACACATAAAAATGTAATTTTAATTTCAATGTAACAAGAGGCTTAGTTATCTGAAAAATGTAATCATTTACTATATCAAGCCGTAGGAAGAAAATACCTCAAGCTCCTCAGCATTTAATGATGCTATCTCTAGAGATTCTGGATCAATGTCAATGCCGACAACATGTCTGACCAATGCTAAGACAAATTAAGAGAATATAAGATACACATTCATACATAAATAACTATATACATATAGACCCATAAAATCACAATTCAGACATAGCATTTGCTTTGTTGCTTAAAATTGTATTGAAGTTTTCAGGGCACAAAAGTGAGCAAGCCGTTATGTGCTATGTGTTAAATGACCAGGCAATAAAAAATACTAATCCAGTGTTCATATAGGCCCAATGTAATCACGAACTATGGAAATGTTGCAGACAAGTTGTAGTAGTTTGAAGCTTCAGCATACTTAATGTCATTTCAATATCAGCTCAAATATAACTTACAGATTAAATGGGATGTAGGCAAACAGATAGTACAAAAATAAAAGAAGGGAAAGAAGGCAACTTACTCAGCATTCAATAGAGCAGCTGCCACACCTAAAGTACCACAGCCACATCCAAAGTCAGCCACTACTTTGTTGCTCACATCTCCAAAAGAGTTCTCAGCCTAATTTACGTAATCACAACACAAACAGGACTTTAAGAATGTGGAATTACAATAACTAAACAAAATGGCCACCAAACAACTTGCACACTATTGGATTCACTACAACCCCCAACGCTTTCTTTCACTACATAGAATGAAACTTGCCAAATAATTTGATAGTTGCATTGCAATGAAATAATAGAAATTTAATCTAAGAGCTCATAGCTGTTTCCATCTTTAGGTGAAGGAAAATAAAACATCTAAATGTGAAGTTTGAAGCAACAAACAGCGATATTTTGCAGAAGCTGGAGAAAGTGATGAGAGTGAGAAAGCAATACCGTGTAAAGCATGCGAGAAGCGATATGGGGACCAGTTGGATACTGTTCGAGTTCAATCTGCAACCAAAACAAAAAAAAAACAAGAGTGATTCACAGTAATAAAGAAGAGACACACAGACTATTAAGGGTCGTATGAGAGAGAGAAAACCTTGGGTTGAGAGAACTGCTGAAGATCGCCAAGGAGACTTTCCAATTGCTTGAGCTTCATGCTTTAGGCTCAGGTTTCGGCCACCGCGTTCACAGAGAAAATGAAGAATTTTCTTTTTCTTCCTCACAATTACTGCGTTTTCCTGACCTGATTTTCCCCATGAGTCAGCCCAAACGCGAAATTAAAGCAAATTTTCAATATTTTCCCAAACACTTTCTTTTCGCCATCAATATTTTGCCATACTCACGCATATAAGGGGGGCGCAGCCAGATTTTCCGTCATAAAATTATCATAAATTATTAACTTAATGCCATCTTGGATGCCACATCATCCTCCTTAATCTAACGTGGCAGCTTCCACTGGAAACTTTACGGAAAAAAAATAACAACAAGGGTTTAATGGCAAAAATTAAAACGCCACGGAATTTAAATTTAAATTTTAAATATTAGGGAGGTTATCTAACCCAAAGTTTATGAAAATAGCAAGTTCTTAAGACCGGTTGTGTCAATACCGGATCTGAAACCAGTAAAATATCCTTTTTAACCGATCTTAAAAGTGATTTTTTCCACTAGTATTATAGATTTTAGCCTATAAAATTAAATTCTTAAAACCTTTCTATATTTAATTGTCTTATTCAGGGAAGAGGTTATCTGCTTTTCAGAAACTCCAAGTCTCATAGCAGATAAAGTGCTTATTTGGAATAGCTTATTTTTGGGTAATAAGTGCTTATAAATCGTGATTCACGGTATACGAGGTAAGTATGTGAGAGGAGTTTTATCTCGGCTTGCGTAATAAGGACTTATTGTCCAAAAATAAGTGTTTCCAAACACAGCTAAAGTTCGTGTTGAAGCGAGGGCTCTTATGTTAGTGTCATAGTTTTTGTGCTTTTCTCTTATGAAAAAACAAAGGTAATTCTTTCTATACAAGACTAGCATGAATGGGGGGAGCAAATCTTCACGGAAAGCAGATATCTTCACAACAAAGTATCTGACCAAAAAACAAAGGATACAAAAGCAACCATACTACTTCATAACATAAAAAATATTACTTGGAGTGAATATATAAACAGGAAAACAAAAAAATAGTGCACACCAAACTTCCAAATAAGAAAACAAATCCTACTACTACATAATATGAGGAGAATTACATGGAGTCTTTCGATACTAACCTACATTCATATAAGAAAACAAACTATGGACACAAGCTACAGCGTCCGATGCAAATACATAAACAAAGCCCAATAACTTCTACCGAAAATTTGTACTACAAATACACTAACAAACTTTATGTAACTTGAATTTCAAATATGAATGACCTTTCAACAGCACGGCTCGCAAAAGGGTGAGTAGTTTTTCATATCAGTGTAACCACGATCAATCAATGCTATAAATTCCTAAAAACTTCCTTGTAGACCACATTTGGTGTGATCCTTTTAGTACTACCCACATTAGCAAAGGCATATAATTTCAAGTCATCCATATTTCTAACCCTTGATAATGCAACATATAATTGCTTATGTATGAATAGATGCTTAGAAAGATATACCCCAACATGATGAAGAGCGGTGCCTACTTGGGAATTGCCTCCTTCACATATGAAATGGCTATATACTCTCTAAAGGGTTCCTGTTCATCTTATAAATTAACTGTAACCCCCTACCTTGACTAGCGTAATTATGATTCAATATCGCATATTTAAATTGGATTGGAGAATGAGGGATAGTTTAAACTCATTTCAATTTCTTACCTTACAGTAGGATTTTCACAAAATCTTTCAAAAACTTTTCCGCATCCTGGTATCAATTTCAAATTTTGAATATAATTACCTGCGCAGTTAATTTACATTCATACATATTAGAGTGTATCGTCAAATCCCCGTCAACTCCCAGGTTCTATACATATATAAACTAAGGGTTTATAAGTCTCAACCAGGGGATTACATAACCAAAATCAAATGTAATATCTACATCTCATAATATACAGTAATCCCAAGTTTAAAAGTAGATAATCAACATCCCCAAAACCAAATATACCCCAAAGGGTCCTAATCGCTCCGGGTTGCTCGCCACTTGCCCTATCTGAAATGTTAGTCATTGGAAAGAATGATATTCAAGAGAATCCTAGTAATAATAAATCACTTATACAATGCATAAACACATAGCATATATGATCATGTTAAGCAGCATCATAATGTATCATGGCTCACGCCACAAACGACAGCACTCCTGGCTGTAAACTCTATGCATTAGCTTTCGTTGCGATCTCTATGTATCACAATGTTTTTCCAATGTATCTCAATGCATGACAAACATACATACAACACTTCATACACAGTATAAGAGAAAGAGTCACTACCTTGTTCTTTCCTGACGCTTTTTGACACAGTAGGCTCTCGAGGGTGGTGTAATACCCCGAATTTTGAGACTTGAGGCTAGAGAATAAGCCTGAGATTAGTGAATTGCTAAGCCCCGGTTTAGCAAGATCCCAAATTGTGATTAAGGGCTAATGACTCCAAAAGTAAATGTCATTAGTGATAAATGAACTCTTTTGGAGAATCCAATGTGATTTGAGATTCGGATGTGATTCGTATGTATTATGCGCAGTGCCGAAACCCTGTATTTAAGTTCAATTATTGATTAACATCTAAATTGACTTAAATAGAGGGATGGCGCATAATGTGGTGATATGGAAAGATATGAAGTGTTTGGTGGTGATTCAATAGGAATTGCCATAATCAAGGGCAAAACGGTAAAGTGACAGACCGATTGGTCAGTTACCGAAGAGGAAACTCATTGGTAACTTCAAAATCAATGGTTGAAATTGATTTGTGCAATAGATCAAAGGGTGGAATCCTATGTGTTTAAGTTCATGTGACTCATGGGAGGAGTGTCAAGATGTGGACAAGTGGCAACTTGTGAGCCTTAGATCTTGGTCAAATGTTCAAAGTGCTTTTTCTCTTCCCTCTCCTTTAGTTTAGGTCGGCCAACACATGAAGCAAATGGAAAAAAACTGATCACTCTCTTCATCATCTTCATTTCTCTCCAAAGCTTCCATTTTCGCCAAGCAAGGAAGGAAAGAGAAAGGAGAAAGCTTATGGTAAGTGCTCTATATGGTCCTCTATTGCTAAAACACCCTTCTATAATGTTGTTCATAGTGATGAGAGCTTCATCTCTATGGTTTTAGATTCTTTATTGGTGGTGTTTGATAGCTTGAGGAAAATTGGAAATATGAAGAATCAAGGAATTGATTTGGGAAAGAGGAAGAGGTGAGTATTTGAAGCCTTTTGATATAAGTTTTGTGATTTGTAGATGATTTTTGTGAATTATGAATTTTGCCCTGATTTTGGTAGAATTGTGAAATGCATGAATTGTCATGTGTTTTGTGTTGAAAATGGTGAATTGTGGTTAAATTGATGCCATAGTGTGTTTTGGTGTCATTGGAATTGGTTTGAGAACTTGGAATGAAAAGAATGGCAATGTGTGTTTGTGTTGTGTTTTGTGATGACATGTTATGATTATTGGTAAAACATGTCAATATGATGTAAATTTGGTTGATTTGGTATTTCCAATGGATTCCTTGTGAAATTTTGTGTGAGAATGATGTTTGATATGAAAATTGGACCATTAGAAGCCAATTGTGCAAATTTGGAATTCTGTTTTTTGAAACTCTGTTCTAGACAGTCTTCTTGTGTTGCCATTTTGAATGGGCAAATGATGTCAGAAAATTCTGAAAATTTCCAGTCTTGAATTTCACATCTTAAGCTTCAAAATGGACATATTTTGCGTCATTTCGTTTTGTGAACTGGGATTTATGTTTGCTCAAAGTTTGAGGTCGAAACTGGCTTTGATTCTGGGTCAGTGATGAAATGTGTGTAATTCTGTATTTTTGTGGTGATTTCCAGTAATGATCCATATTTTTTCCTATGAAGAGGACTTGAATAACTTTCATTTGGCTTTAGAATCACCTCATTTCAATTTTTCTAGAATTAGTTATGAATTTTTGAATTTTCCTTGGCTGCAGCAGAAAATCTTGGCTGTAGCGCAAAAGTTTATGTGCACGTTTTGGCTGCAGCCAGAAATTCTTGGCTGCAGCCAAAAACCTTCTGTGCAATTATGGCTGTAGCCAGAGGATTCTTGGCTACAGCCAACCCCCATTTTCAGCATTTTGAGATTTTGAAAGGTGATTTCCAACCTAGTACGTCCCAATCCTTTAAGCTTTCATTGAGCTTATTTTAACCACCTAAAGGGTGTGAATGGTAACCAACCTTAAGTGATATGAAAGTAAAGATTTGGAATAGAGAATAACCCTATGTCCTTGATTTGGTTATAGGGTTGGATATTCAATTTGATCGTGAGTAGCCGGTGCTGGAGCATACGTGAAAAGAACAAGTGTAGGGAACTTACCTCTCTTGCATGCTTTGATATTTGTGTTCGTGTATTAATGCATGTATTGCTTTGCTTGATTATGTGAAACATGTATGAATGATTGTAGCTCTGTTTCTAGTTTTGCTATGGCCATGAGCATATTGTTGAAACATTGAGCACGCAGTATGTCATTTGTGAGCATGAGTTATGTATTGCAAGCATGTCATGCATTAAACATATATCATACATGCATATAGGTATTTGTTTCCTACTGAGATTCTCTTGAATCTCACCCTCCCCTACCAACATTTTAAACAGGGTAGGTGGATCGAGGTTGGAGCAAGCAACCAAGGGCGGCGAAGACTCCTTCGGGTTGTCAATTTGATAGTTGGTTATTATTATGGTTGGGATTATGTATATTTGGATATTGTGTATGTTTCGAATGTATATTTGGTTAATTGGGATGAGTATTTGGATATGTATTTGAGATGACTTTGTGTAATCCCCAATGTGATAAGTTGTAAAGGGCGAAATGTGCCCTATGAATCCTATGTAAAGGTATGAACTCGGCAGTTGCCGGGATGATATTGTTGTGCACTCTGATATTTGTATAAATGTGATATTCCGCATGATGTGATTATATTCGAAATTGAATATGAGACCAGGTTAATTAGATTTCGAAACGTATTTGTGAAAACCTTGTCTGGTAGATGGGTTTGTAAATGTTATTTAATTGTTATTAGTCTTTATTTCATTTTAATTGCATATTTTGGATATAATTACAGAAGGGGGTTACAGGAGGCATATGTCAAATCCTATAAACCAAGTTAGGGACAACCCGTCAATCGCTTTTCCAAGTTCTTAATTTCATAGTACTTTAAGTTGGTTATCATTTAAACTCTTTATGTGACCATTATAAGCTTAAGCATATACCTAAAGGGTTGGGAGAAACTACCCTGAAGATACCTTTTTCAGAAAAAGAACACTAATTTTGGGCTGACTCACTCGAGTGAAGAAGGCCTCACTCGAGTATTACCCCCAATTGCACTCGAGTCCCAGTGAGTGAGACACAGGAAGCGTGTACCCGAGAGCATCGACACTCCTTAGAATGGTCAGTTCACTCGAGCACAGACACATGCACTCGAGTGAGGGTACTCTAGTCACCCGAGTCCCATCAAGTGAGGTGCAAGAGGTGACAACCCGAGAGCAACTACAGCTCCCAGGTGACAAGTGCACTCGAGTACTAGCCCTAGTACTCGAGTGACTTCCCAATGCTTGCGAGTGCCCATGCGCACTCTTGATCATTTGCTTATGAGTGATAGCCCGAGACGCACACCCATAGTGCTACATGCACTTGCACTCGAGTGATACCATATGCACTCGAGTGATAACATATGTCACTCGAAGATGAAGAAGTTCACTCACAATCTTTGCCTGAAGACTTAACCAAAATACCCAAAATTTCATACTGTACTCGAGTGAGACCCTACCTCACTCAAGTAAAGCTTTTCATAAGCCATATCGCAGCAACTGATATAGTTTTCCAGTTTTACCAAAACCGGTTCCAATGGTTCCAAAACTTATACCAAAACTCATTCCCCTCTAAAATTCCACATGAACCTATTGGTAAACTCAAAACACTTAAATTCCTTCCCAATTCACACATACCCTGTTTTTACCCAAAATGCAACCCAAAACTACTCACAACAATCACACTCCCACAATTTCCCTATCACTTCTAATGGCCCAAGGTTATAGTTTGGTACCAATTCCACCACTAAACACTAACCAATTCATATCTTTCAAAATCACAAGAAATCAGGGCAAAAATCTAGGATTTCCAAAACCAAACCAATGACAAAGATAATTATACCAAAGTGCATCAACTACTCACCTCTTATTTCTTCCAAAACCAACTTCTTGATTTCACCACTTTCAAATTGGTTCCAACACCAAAACACCACCTTCCAAAAATCTGAAACCATAGCCATAAAGCCCTTACTATTATGAACAACTTTAAAACATAACATTTGGGCCAAAGAGATCATTTCCAAAGTCAAAAACTCACCTTTGATTTTCTCTTTCTTGGCTAGTTTCAGCGAAAATGGAGGAGAAAAGAGAGAGAATGATGATGACAGATTTTCCCCATTTCCCATGCTTCAACCAACTTGGAAGAGGAGAGGGAAGAGAAAATGAGTTTGAAAATTTGACCTTATCCAATGGTCAACAACTTGCCATATGTCAACATCTTATTCTCCTTACCATGAATTCACATGGACTTGCATTCGTAGGATTCTGCCTCTCCCTCTTTCAATCCTAGTCATTGATCTCGATTACTAAGGAGTTTCCTCTTCAGAAACTGACCAATCGGTTGGTAATTTATTGTTTTACCCCTGATTATCTCAATGCTTACTAAGCCATCATCAAGCACATTTTGTATCACATTGCACATTATATACTTCAAAAGTGCTTAATTAACATTAATTACATCACTTTGAAGTTATAAATCCTTAATTATAGTTTAGGATATTACATTAACACCTTCTGATTTGGATATATGTAGCCGAGTACTATTGCACAAGCTTAAAGCTTGGTCTATATTCCTTAACAACATAACAAGAGCTCTTACTTTCAATGTAAGCTTGTGGGGTGGCAAATCAGAGCTGTCAATAGTGTTCAAGAATTATGTTGTGTACATATTGTCAAAGTTATCATTGTCATATGTAAATATACACACAGGGTTACAATCAGAAATTCATGAGCATCACTGGGCAAGAAAGAATTCATATACTCATTAATTTTATTGACTGCATATATGGTGGATGTTAGTATTGCTCTGTCATTGAAATAGTCATTTTTAGAAAGGTTATCTATTAGATTTGAGTAAGTAGATGGCATAATGGCCTCTATTTGATTTTTTGATTATGGAAGCAAGGATTGATCTAGGATCTCAATATAATACAAACCATTATGTGATTCACCTATCTTCCTATCACCCACATGTAGAAGCCATTTACTAAACCATTCTAACTGCTTGATGTCAGTATTTAAAGATCCAATAGTTAACCTTATGTTCTTTACAAAATAGAATAGGTTCAATAATCCCATAAGCATGAAGAACTAATACATGCATTAACAATTGTAGGTATTGTACCTTTTGGTGTTATTGAAAGTATCTAACGGATGTCATCACCTATAAGAATGCATTTCCCACCAAACGGTAAATCAGAATACATAATATTCTTTAGAGTACAATCAAATGCTTCAATGCAATACTATTAGACTATGGGAGCTTCATCCCATATGATTAACTTCGTGCTAACAATTAAATTTGAGTTTTACCTAATTGAGCACCTTGAATACTCAATTATCTATATTGGAATTGCAAAGCATGAATGAGATGTTTGCCATTAACTTGATTGCCTTTTAGCTTACCGCAAGCACATAGGTCACAAGTATTATAAAGAGTTGTGGTTCCTATGAGGACTAAGGAAAAATTATGCTAGTTAATGATATTATTCTCTTAATTAGGTTGGGCAAAGTCATTTGAATTATTTCAATTTGAAAGAACAATTTTGGTTCTAAACTAGCTAAGTTAAAAGAAGCAAAGTAAAAGTTGTTTCTAACTTCAAGAAGTTGAGACTCTAGGATCATTTCTCCCCTCTGTATTTCATGAGACCAATTAATTCATTCTTAGTTAGTTCTAATGAAAGTTCAAATATTTGTCTAAGATTTGCAATTATTGGAAATGTTTCTCAAGTTAAAAACAACATCTATTTTCAAACAACTTGTTCAATCTCTTGTAATAATTTCAAGACTAATATGATTTTATCCAAGTTCTTTAAACAAGATAACCTCTCTCTGGCATCATCTCATTCAACAAAAACAACCAAGTGGTGATCAAGCACTTAGAGACATTAAGTATAGAATACAATCAACATAAAATGCTTTATTAGATGTAAAAGAGAAGATTAACATAGCCTCAATCCATATAAAGGTTCAAAGTAACCCTAAAATAAGAGGTCTAGCTACTCATAAGCTGAAAAGACTAAGAAATACATATAGTCTACATGTCTATAGCAAAAAATAGGAGAAGAAAGGGAAAGAAAATTAGAACACCAATAAAAGAAGACTTCAATCTCTTCAATCCTTCAATCCCAAGCTTTAAGATCTTCAAAATCTCAAACCCTAGCACCTCCTTTCTCCAAAACATGTTTCCTAACTGTTTTATGAGTTTCTAGGTCAAAGATGGCATCCAATAATGAAGAAAATTAGGTTCCCTAGGTTATTTATTAGAAAAAAATTGAAATTGTGCGTATTTGGTTCAATAGGGTGCCTTGGCACTCTTGCTATTGTGTCATGGCTCCCAAGAAATCTTGTTTTGTTCTCCACGTGAAGTGTCGTGGCACTTATGCTATAGTGTTGTGGCACCAGAGGAGTTGTATTTTGTCTCTCAATAAAGTGCCATGGCACTTCTACTAAGGTGATATGACATCCACAAATCTTCTTAACTTGGCTTCCACATTCATTGGCTTCGTCCTTCCTTGCTTAGATAATCATTTCTTACCTACCAAAATGGACACTTATGAGTAAAAGAAACTTGCTTGTTTCAATTTCTAATAATTTTGCATCAATAATAATATTAACATTAAACTCATTTGATGCATTTGGTCAATAAACTCATGAAAACAACTCTAATTTTGCATCAATAATTCCTCAAATACACTCAAAACATGTGTCAAATCTATTAAAATTGGGAAGTCATCACCTGCCTAAAGGAAGTAATATGTAGATGTCAATGCATTTCATAAGAAAGTTTTCCCTTTGCCACCATAACCATAAATGAAGAAGAAACCTCCTGAAGATAAATCTAATGAGGTAATAACCTGATTAAATAATTTTTCTACTGATCAGTAAGAGAATTTATTAGTGTTGTATCATTATATTGAAGAGCAGTCCAATCATAACTTAATTCTTGTAATATGAGATTATTTGTGACATTAATGGTTGATGTTTCAAAAGGAATTGGGAGGCTAGGATAGTCATTAAGTCTCTTCTCATTGACCTAAGCAACATATCAATCTCTTTTAGTGCAATCAGTTCTTTCTCATAATCTAAGATAGAACACCTTGCAAAAAATAAAAAGCATTGATAAAGGTATGATAAATAAACTAAAAAATTGAAGACCTAATTTACTTAACTGCGTGGACCAATGAATTACTTACTTGAATAATTAGGATGATCATGCGGTATATAATAAATCCTTAGATAGGATCTTACAGCATTACTTCCACAAAGACTTGAGATATTGCAAGCAACTACAAAAAAGCCTTATTACAAATAGTTTCCTCAACAAAGTGACACTTGCCCAAGTAGATGCTTCCTAGATAGCATTTATACATTCCTTATCATCATCCAATAAACCTAAAGTATCACATGTGGCTTTAAATGTGTCATAAATGACTCCCTCAATAGTCTGAATCTCATCAAATGATCTTGGTCCTCTTACTTTTGTTAGCAAAATACGTAGATAGTATAATTCTCTAGAACTCTGAGTTGTATATGCAATCTTACCTATAGCAAATCCTTTATGCCTTAATTTCCATTTGAGCTCATTCCTTTGGTACACATAATGTTGTGAGAACTCTGAGTATATAAATCCAGCAGCAAATTCATCTTCCCTATTGATTTTCATCCTAGACAAGTATTATGATTATACTCTTAGGTTGTCTAATAACTCTAAAACATCATCAGTATTGCTGTAAATTTCATACTGTTGATTTGGGATGTGGAAGCTTAATCTTTCAATGGAAGGAAACCTATGGTATATGTCAAACCCAAATGTTCACCATACAACTTCACAAGTAGATATGTATCTAAAGTTATAATACTATTGAATCTCATTAATTAGTGCCTCACCATTTCCTTTCCTAGCTTTGTCAAATATCCTAACAACAACTCTATTATTTCCTTTACTTCAAGTAATTTATGGCAATATATTGATTGCATTTTTCAACATTTACATGAGCTTGAAACTTGGAAAGTAGCAAAGTATTGTATGGGACAACAAAACAGTTGTCTAATGGTATGCCTTTCACTTCAATGATTCTACTATTATCTCTTCTTTGGTATGTATGATAAAATTCATCATCAATAATGGTATTTTCATTGAATGTCTTTAGGAAATTCTTGCTGCACTTGTAATTCTTCATACATGGTGACTTAGGATTGCTTCTACCACATTGATCATGAATCAAGAATGTAACCCCCTCGGTAATTATATCTGAAATAAGTGATTAAAATGAAATAGAGACCAATAATAATCAAATAACATTTACTAACCCATCACATGATGGGGTTTTCAAAAATACCTTTCGAAATCATTTATAAACTTGGTCTCATATTCACATTTCGAATACAATTACTACGCGAAGATAAATCACATTCATATAAATATCAGAGTGCACAACATAATCATCACAGCAATCTCGGGTACATACCTTCACTAAAGATATACAGGGCGCAATTGCCCATTACAATTCTTCAAATAGGGATTACACAATCTTATCTCGAATGAGTCCTGCCACTCCCTCTATGAGCCAATTGCCCTGTCTAAATTATTGGTAAGGGAGGGTGAGATTCGAGAGAATCTCAGTAGGGAAACATTATCAATATGCAGGCAAGATAAGTGTTTAATGCATGACATACTTGCATCACATAACTCATGCACACAAACAATGACAAATCTACAAGCTCAATGCTTCAAACGATACACATATGGCCATAGCATATATTGAAACATAGCTTCAAATCATTCATACATGTTCCACATAATCAAGCAAAGCAATAACATGCATTAACACATTAATACAGTTATCAGAGCATGCAGGAGAGATAAGTTCCCTACCTCCAGTCTTTTATCCTCGATTTACGTGCCAACAACTCGGGGCTTCACATTCGATCCTACAATGTCAAATGTACTATTTAGATACTTCCATAGTGTTTCTGAAGGTTATATGAAGCTATATTGAAAAATTACTAAAATACCACCGGGGACCCCGCCGTACCCAGTCCGGCTGTACTTTTCTTAAAATTTTGACATAAGCTATTTTGACATATTTTCGCCCAAGGAATCCATTTCTGGACTCAGAATTATCAAATTCAATGTCAATTTACAAATTTACCCTTGGCAGCCCCACTTTAAGGGTTTTCAGGGGCGTTTCCATAATTATGCTTTTTCGGCCTTTTCCGAAAAAGTGACCAACTGTAACCCCACCTAATTTTCGCTCCTGAACTCAATGGAACCATCAAATCATTGAAAATCCAACTCTAAGACCCATTTATAGCCATAACCGAAATATACAAGTACTCCGGGGAAAATAGGGGTTTTTTGGTTTCGGCTCTGTAAACGTGTTTCTTTCTACTCCTAACCACTTTATTAACCATTACATTGGGTTAGAACTACCATTTAGTATCAATTTGGGCAGCATAACACCTAGGCCAACCCATTTTCCAAATTTACAAATAAAGACAATCCGATGAAATTTCACCGATTAAATCAACCACAGCAGCCAGAACAATCAAAGATTGAAGTTTCGGAGGTTACCTTAAGCTCCTTCTGGCTTATCCTTCTTATGGCTGAACCCTAGCCTCTTTAAACAATGAAATTCGTTGCTTCAAGACCTTAATTCACATACAGGAATAACTTAGGAGAAGGATTATACACGTTAGGTACAAATTCACCAAAGAAATCGACCTACCACTACTACAAAAAGGGGCTTTAACCTCCCAAATTTGGCACTTTTAACGTCCCAAAACGGGGGGACGTATATGCTGGGGGCGTAGTAAGTTGAAACAAAAGACGTCCCAAATGATAAGGACGCCTAAAGTCCCACCTGGGGGACTTTAGACCTCCCAATTCTTAATTTGGGACGTCTAAAAGTTTGGTTTTTTTTATACCATAATTTACATTCTGTATTACCCAACGAATTGAAACTGCAGAAACAGAATAAAAGATGGATTCATAAACCATACTGTCCGTTACAAACTGGTAAGGACATCCCGCACTACAATCTTTACTATATATACATACAATAACCTTTCATGCAACCTACTACTATATATATCAACAAAAAACAACCAGAAAGTGTCAAAACGCTGTAATCACACAAGTACAAACTGATATAAAATAACAAGTTTACTGCTCTATATGTTGAAGAAGATGTCCAGCCAAAAGATCTCTGATCAAATCAAGGTCTTCACGTAGGTAGGCATCTTGATTATCAAAAATCTAAAAATTAGAAAGTAATAAGCTTTGATGAAATGAATCTCAAGCAAATGAATTA
The DNA here is from genome assembly GCA_963242795.1 of Inga leiocalycina. Taxonomy (NCBI): domain Eukaryota; kingdom Viridiplantae; phylum Streptophyta; class Magnoliopsida; order Fabales; family Fabaceae; genus Inga; species Inga leiocalycina. The sequence goes on from OY725320.1 coordinate 65,776,271, forward strand.
ATTAGCATTTCGATTAGAACACCAAAAATATTATCATTTGAGAATGAAGAAGCGATTACCTTTTCAAAATCGCTAGTAATTCCACTTTGAGTTATGTTATATATATAAAGTATAACATAATATCCGCATTCAGTATTGCCAGGTTGCCGAGGGCACTTTTAATCAAAGGGATGCAATTGGTTGTTAAAATCAATAAAGGTATGTCTAAAAGGACCGTCAATGAAACAATTATGTAGGATCGAATGTACTTACTATGGGATAAAACCACTTTGGCTTTTTAACAACTGCACCCTCGCGTGACCCACCTAGGATTCTATATGTTTGACAAGCACTATCATGAAAAGCAAAATGAACAGAAATTAGAACCATTCATTTATTTTTGTTGTCAATGAAATACAAACAGGATAACTTACGTGTCGAAGACGGATTTTGTATCTCTGTCTGGCTTGTTGCTCAAGGGATCAAACCAATAGACTACGTTGCGGCGGGGACATATAACACACAAAGTCCAGTGGTTTCTTTAACAACATGTACACATTAAAATGAAGTTAGATGAGTGAGAAGACAATTATTTAGTAAACTTCTGAAATTGACAAAATGTAAATACGAACCGTTGGATAATAGGTGCTAGATAACAACGAAGTTTGTTTTGTGCCATTTGGTAGCCGACATAGTGAGTCCTATGCGCCACAGTACAAGTATCCCCTGTCGTATTCGCAGGACATAAGAATCCATACCAATTACTTCTTTCCATGTTTGTGCAGAGATCGTGGAAGGTGCTATAATAGAATTAAAATAAGGAATCAATTCTTGAATGTATGAAAACAAAAAACCACTAAATGAATTCTATGGGAAAATTGAAAAAAAAACTTACCGGACTGCAAATTTGACCCAGCCTGCATCTATCTCCTCCAACCTGATAAACTGCTTGAGATCTTTATTGTCAATTGTGTAGGGATACTCCACTTGGCCCACAATCCCTGGAGGCATCTTCAAGTCAATCTGTTTAATGCGCTTGTAGATCTGTTGCAGCCGTGCTAAGAAGGGCCATTTGCTCGCAGCTTCGTCATCCTTTTAGAACATCAAAAAACAAATTGTTATTAGGATGCCAACAGATTTTCAGTAACAGTAAGGTAATTCCTACCATTGGAGGTGTTGCGTCTGAACCAATAAGATTGCGAGGCCAAATGATGAAAGATCCTATCGCTTGACCTAACGTGCCAACCTCTGGATTGGGAACAGGGATGGCTGTACCTTCTTCCCCCTTTCTAACACTCGTCACATTCACCCTACGATAATCCTCCAGAATTTGTTGATTATGGTGGGTGGTAGCACATGTGTGAACGAGAGCATCAGCAACAACACGCAACAGTGGATCATCCAAATAGAGGGTGCAAGGGTCTCCCGACACTGGATTGGGAGAAGGGTCGCCAAGTGGTCCCGACACTAGAGTGGGAGAAGGGTGGCCAAGTGGTTGCTCCAGAGGGTTGTAACTTCCTCTGGTGCTATTGAAGGCCGGGGATTCCTGAGTTCGAGCCTCGTCCCTTGCCCTTTGTGCTTCAAACATCTTTGCCATTTCAAGTTGAAGCTCTGGCAACAGCTCTTGTCGGAGCTTGTCACGAAGGTTGGCCTCGATCTCTCGTTCGAGCTTCTCTCGAATCTTGGCCACAACGTCCTTACTAGGTCCAGCTTGTGACGAATAACGTGGCTCTCGTCCAAAATACCTCGCGGCACTAACTCCCCGTGTCTCTCCTCGAACACGACCAAGGTCATCTGCCTTCCCAATAGCCGTTGACAAGATGTCCATCCGTCTACTTGGATTGAATAAACCTTGGCTACTCTGCTCGTCCAGGTCATCCTGTAGCATGCAGTTTATCGTAAATGTATCGAAACCACTCGCGACATGTAAAAAATTAGGTACTTATGGTATAACTACTTACAATCCTCGCAGCAACCTCAGTAACAGTCGGATTTATGTACTTCCCAGCCTTAATCCTCCCTGCTTTCCATTTTTTGTGACGTGGAGGAGGTGCCGGTGGCTGGATAACAACGCTAGGATCAGATTCCGCTGCTTCCTTCATTTTCTGTAACTCTTCTGCCATCATTTGCCGCTCAAGCTTCCGATATCCACCGCGAGACATGAAATATTGATATTTATTTTCTGCTTGCCTCTGGGCATTTGCTGCACTTAATTTCTATGAATGAAAAACAACAAAAAATGAATCAACGATATAAAGTATATGAAATCAACGATATAAGTAGTTCTATATCATGACAGAAATCTTACCAAAAACTTAGGATCTGCTCGTGATGCCGCAAACAACCTCCAGTCCTCTGGAGATAAATATGTATACTGTGCACATGAATCGTTACCCCTAAGGGCCCCTCGAATGTAATGCTTTGTTAGCTTGTTCTTGAAACCTTTCCATCGTACACGAACCTCATCCATCCAGTGCCTATGCATCTCTGTGGTGTCGGGGACATCGTATGTTTGCTGCAAGGTAAAACATAAGATTATTATATTTGAAACAATAAGAACAAAGCTACAATGCATCAAAACTTACATACCAAAAGTTGCTGCCAAATCATGTCTTTCGTTTTTGGGGGAACCAATCTCCAATTATCGTAGGTAATGCGCACTTTGCTTCGAGCCAAAAGCCCTATGTAGCTAATGAAGTGGTCTTCCTCAGGACCAATTGGATTCAGATTGTCATCGAAGTCTATATGCAGCCTCTCCTGTTGATGTTCATGACGTGCAACCAATGCTCCCATCTTTGTACAGCCTCTAACCCTCCTTCTTGCAGGGGGTTCAACTCTAGGAATTTCATCATTGCTAGAGCTTTCATCATCTCCACGCCTCTTGTCATCACTAACGTTGTCCATATTCCTGTTAACACAAAAAGCATCATCAGAAACGTAAGTAAATTGCAATGAAAACACATGTATATAGTAAGCGGGAAGTAAAACAGAAAAAACACAGTTCTCGTTTATAAATTAAGGTCTTACTCTAGATTGTTTCCCATAGTCCTTCACCATGGTCATTTCTTACAGCATATTCGTCATCATCTACCAATTCTACTTCATTTGTTCGAGGTGTAGTTGTTGTGAAAGGTGGTGTGTCATCAAGGTTGAAGGTCGGATCACCATACTTCTGTTTTTTACTTTTAAGGACAATGGACATATTTTTTCTGGCAGGATCGGTGACATAAAACACTTGTTTCGCGTGGCTTGCTAAAATGAAGGGCTCGTCTCTATAGCCAACTCTTCGAAGATCGACTGAGACAATCTTTAAATATGTCCATTGTCTCTATAGTGAAAGAAATCTTTAAATCTCATTAACTCTACCTTTAAATTTAAAACCTTTCTAACTACATCCCTATTTAATATAACATTTTATCTTATAAGAACAAAGTTTACTCAATAATTAACGAGAGGCAAATTGAAACAGGGAGTAACTTTTAAACTTTACTCATATTTAACACAATGGAACGGGTGAGAACTAAGAATACTTGTTTCTATTATACACAAGTAAATTTATATTTAAACAAGAAAATAAACCATTCCCAAATAAATGCAATTTAAACAATATAACCACACCAAACACATCAGGCTAATCTCAACTATCTCAATATAAGCAATATATAATAAGCACAATCTCAACCATTTAATTTATTTTTCAAAAACAAAATAAACCATATTCTGTTACAAAAAAAAATGAAGAAAATAAACCAACCTGATCAGGGCGCCCCCTAGCTACTATGTTTGAGAGGTAGAGAAGACGTTGGATCTCCACCCACGCACAACAATGGAGGAGAGAGCAAAACCCACTGTGGAGGAGGTGAGGTTGAAGCAGACACGGTTGCAGCTGTTGAAGAAACAAAGAGGAAGAAGAAGAAGGGAGGAGTCCGAGTTCAACAAGCTAGGCTGACGGTGGAGGAGAGAGCTTGAACAAGGGAGGAGGGAGGAGTTGAAGAAAAAAAAACACAGCAGGGCCGACGGTGTGGGTGGGGAGAGGAGGAAGAAGAGTAAAGTTGTTGAGAGGATGTGAGGTGAGGGTGTGATAGGTAGATGAGAAGACCGCATGTCAGACAAGTGTCTGACATGCAGGGGACGCCTTTAGGCGTCCCAAATGGCATTTGGGACGCCTAAAGTCACCTTTAGGCGTCCCAAATTAATTTGGGACGCCTAAACCCAGCTCCTGGCGCTAAAAAAAATTTATGAAATTTATATTTCGCGCCAGGAAGCACTTTAGGCGTCCCAAATTCAAATTTGGGACGCCTAAAGGTTCCCCTACACATAAATAATTACGAAAATGCCACCGCCTCCCTTTTTAACCACCCAATTTTCAATTTGGGACGTCTTTGGGGGTGGTTATATCTCAATTCTATAGTAGTGTACCTTGTGAAATTTCTCCTCTCTTTCTCTCTCTAAAAGCTCTCAAACTTTCTCTCTCTCTTGGCTTCTGGTTCATCACGAAAATGAGAGCTGAAGATTATGAGAAAATGTTTTAATTTCCATGCTGATGTCATCTTTTATTTTGATGATGTCATAATTCCCATTTTCGAATTTTCTGCCCAAATTTTGAAAAATCATAACTAATTCTAGAAAACTCAAAATGAGGTGATTCTAAAGCCAAATGAAAGATATTTAAGTCCTCTTCATAGGAAAAATATTGGCCATTACTAAAAATCACCACACAATTATAGAATTACATAAAACTCATCACTGCCCCAAAACAGAGTTCAATTTCCATCCCAAACTTTGGACAGTCATATCTCCTAGTTCACAAAACGAAATGGCACAAATTATATGTCCATTTTGAAGATTGAGATGTGAACTATGAGACTGGAAAGTTTCAGAGTTTTTAGACACCATTTGGTCATTCAAAACGTTCACACAAACTGACTGCCCAGAATAGAGTTTCACTGGACAGAATTTTAGATTTTGCATCTTTGCTTCTATTGGTTCCATTTTCATTCCAAACATCATTCCCACATAAATATTCATAATGAATCCATTGGAAACACCAAATCAATCAAATTCACATCACATTGACATGTTTTCACAACAATCTCAACATGTCAACACAATTCACATTCAATTCTTCCCTCTATTCTAAGTCAATTTGGATGTTAATCCACAATTGAACTCAAATACAGGGTTTCGGTGCTGCTCACAATACACACGAATCACATTCGAGTGTCAAATCACATCATATTCTCCAAAAGGGTTATTTATCACTAACCACATCCACTTTTAAAGTCATTAACCCTTAATCACAATTTGGGATCTTGCTAAATCAGGGCTTAGTAATCCACTAATCTCAGGCTTATTCTCTAACCTCGAGTCTCAAAATTCGGGGTATTACAAAGAATTTCTTAATTAATTTGTACAGTAAAGGTGATGTTTGTAATATCCCAATTTTTGCTTATGGGCTAATCATGATTAGTGTAGATAATTATGCATTTAATTGGGATTATTATGTATTTTATAGCTATTTTAATTAATATGCTATAATTATTGGAAGAATGGAAATATTGGTCATAGTTGGTAACTAATGGAGAAATTAATTACTAACTAGGAGAAAAATGAGAAGTGTGATTAAATGGCTAATGGAGGGATTAAAATAGCTAATTGGTGACTTATTTGGTGAGAACCAATAAAGTGTGGACATGTGGCAAAGAGGGTATGAGAGAGTGTATGTGTGAGAAAGTTAACAATTGCTAAAATAATCACTTTTCTCTCTCCTTCTTCTCCCTCCAATCGACTGACATGAATATAGGAGTGTGTGTGTGATAATTACTTCTTCATCCTCACTCAACCTCCCTCTCGTTCTCTCTCTCTTTTCTTCTGCAATTCTAGTGACCTTGTGGGCAAGAGAGAGGAAAAAAAGCTAGTGATTAAGGTGAGAAATTGGACTCCACTGCCTAAACTTCATTTATTAATGTTGTTCCATGGAATCAGAGCTTCATTTTGATGATTGTAGTTTATTGTTTGGGGTTGATTTGTGCCCACACTAAATTTTGGAGATTTGTGAATCAAGAAGTCTCTTTGTCAAAGTGAAAGAGGTAAGTGAGACCAATCTTTCTATTTATGTTTCATGCCATTTGAAGTAGTTTGTAATTTCTAGAAATGTTGGCTTGAATCCAAAAATGAGTGCCGCTATTCATTTGGTATGTTTTGGTATGAGCATGGTATCTTGGAATGAGTTTAGGGTAGATAGATTGATTGTTGATTGAAATGTGATGTTTGGATGAGATGGGTATTTTATTGATTTTGTTGCCCAAAACCCAAAGCATGATAGTAGAGTAGGATTTTGATGATTCTGAAGATCCAATTGAGTTTATTGAGTGTTTTTTTGTGGGAGTGGCTTCAGGTAAATTTTTGTGTCTATTGGGATCAATTGGGCAAGTGTTAGGAAAATGCCTCTGTTTTGCTGCATTTTCTGGTTCTGATAAAATCACTCGAGTGATTTGGGCTTCACTCAAGTGTGGGATAAAGATCACTCAGGTGAGGTTGAGTATCACTCGAGTGCTATGCGTATATTCTGTTTTCTCTTCAGTTTTTCTGTTGTACTTTCTGGAAAATACAAGAGTGTATAGTCTCACTTGCAAGTGTTGATCTATCACTCGAGTGCAATGTCCTGTGCTCGAGTGCTCCTCTCCATGGTAAAATCTTGTGCTCTCAGGTTCTCACTTTCTGGACTTTACTCTCAGGTGCTCGAGTGAGGCATTTGGCCTTCACTCGGGTGAGGTCCAGTGTGCTCGAGTGTTGTAGTCTCTGAAAAGTCCTTGTGCTCTCGGGTGTTCACTCACTATTCTTTACTCTCTAGTACCCGAGTGCAGACTGTACCTTCACTCGAATGGCCGTATAATCTTACTCAAGTGAGGTCATCTTTACTCGAGTGTCATAGTGAAAAATGTCAGTTTGGATCTTCAAAAGGGGGATCTTTGGGATAGTTCTTCCAACCCCTTGGGGCTGTTGTTAGAGGTATTCTTGAGTATTAAAAGAGCAATAATGATAACCAAAGTAAGTGTTAAGAAGTCATTGAGAATTGGAATAGGGAAATAACTCTTCGTCACTTATTATGATTCTAGGATAGGATATTTGCCCTACTCGGGAGAGACCGGCGCTAGGACACACACGGAAGAACTCAAGTAGTGACTCTTCTCTCATATTGTGTATGATGTTTTAGTATGCATAACTTATCATTGAACTTTGTGAACTGTGTGCCATGGTCCATTACGGTATGAGCACTTCAGCATGAGCCGTATAGGGATTGACGCTGGTCATCTCTAGGTCGGCTGTTGAACTGCCGTTGTAATCGACATGGATCTTTATGAATCCGACCTGTGGGGCGGCGTTTGTGAATCTAGCCGTGGGCTGTGTGTTGATCTTGCCTGTATGGCTTGCATTATGAAATGCTTTATATGAATCCCAGCTGTGGTGAAATATATTGTGTGGATTGTTGTGATGTAATACAACGTGAGCAATTCAGTATGAGCAATCGTAAGGGATGACATGTGTCATACTAACCATTGCCGTTGTAACTGCCATTGTAGTTGCTTTGTGTGGATGATGATTTGATTTCATGCCTTATTGTTGTACATACTATGATTGATTTGACACTATGAGGATTCCTTAGAATCTCACTCTCCCAAAATTAAACATTTTAGACAGGACTGAAGGATCGAAAGGCTAACGGGTGATGAAGAGCGGGTAGAGCTCCGTGTTAGGAGTTCTTTTTTGGTTAATGGTTATCATTGTATATCATTTGGATATTTTTGGTAGAAACAATTGTATATATTGGATTTTTTGTAATCCCCCAAGTAAAGGGTATGAATTATGGGCTTTGTGCCTTTGTGTAAACCCTTATTTAATGAATGAAACCCGAGTAAGTCGGGAATTTACTTTGCATTCTGATATTTGTAAATGGAATCCACCTGTACAGGCCAGTATTGTTTTGTATTGTGAATATGAGACCCTTGATGAACAAGTTTAGAAAAGTTTTTGTAAATCCGATTTTGGGCAAAAGATTACCTTAATAAGTCCCAATTTGAAATATGGTCTCTAATTCCAACTTAATTATGTGTTTAAGAACTTAATCTCAGCCTAAGGTGGGAAGGGGGTTACAATGTTTCCTTCAATGTTTCCTTATCTAGAATTTTTGTAGTGATCACTTTTTCTATGGCTTCAGATGTTAAAATTTTATCATCTTCTCAAGAAAGAGAAGCATGTGTGGATGCAGTAAGCCACATTTTTGAAATTCAATGATATAGACTTTTGCAAAAAATAAATAGAAATAATTCATTAACTTTAGATTATAGAGTTATATACTAAACTAGAAGTAAAATTGAATGACTTTATAATTGGAAATCTATTTGTATGAATCAAAATCCAACCTGCATGCATAGTTCCAAATGTCTTCTTTTCTTTTAAAACCTTCATAAGTGATTGCAACTTCAGCCTGAAAATCCTGAAAAGTATTTCGAGCATATTTGAAGGAATTACTGAATGACATTTACAATACCTTGTAATTTCAAGCTATGCATGATTAGATGTGAAAGTTAAGAAGATATCTGGATGACCAGTTGAACGGTATATGACCATGGCATTTGGGTAATTTTGAGGCATATATCTAGCTCTACCAGTAAAAGTAAATGGTAGGATGATCGTTTTTCCAATTGAGGTGACATATGTTGCACCTCTTATTACAACCTCAAAAAGACCTTGATACAGATTGGCCCTATGTTCTTTTTTGTGGGTTCAAATCCAAATTAATCTTTGGGATTCAATTACTGTCTATATATTAACTTAAGAATTGTTGATGAAAGCTAGAGGCATGTAGTAATGTAGAAATCTTATTCTCTCTATACATTAACCTCTATGAAAAGGATTTTCTTATGCTTAGCCTCTTTCTTTTCTTAGTAGCACTAAGAGTCTCCTTTCTATGTTAATGTCATCCCTAAAATCATCTTCAACATATGGGAATAAAATGGGATATTGAAATGGTATATAAGAAACATGCAATTCATGGATACATTGTGGGTAGCTAGATTGTTCTCTGACTATTATGTTTCTTATATTGAAGGACATGTTTATAACCCCCTTCACAATCAAAGCCGAGATTGGTTTATAAATACATGATTATGTGAGATTAGAGACCATAAGATGATTTGGGACTTATTCAAAGTAAAATTTCCCAAATCAAGGTTTACAAAAACCTTTCTAAAACCTATTCAACGTGGTCTCATATCCATATATCAATTTCACAAATAGCCTACACAATACAATTTCATTTATAAATATCAAAGTACAAGATAAATTCCCGACACACTCGAGTTACATTAATCAATAAAGGGTTCTACAAGGCATAATACCCATAATCTCTTCCCTTTACCAGGGGATTACACAAAACTATCCAATATCATCATTATATACATGTAATTCCTAACAAAATATCTAACGGTTTATACATGACAACCAATAACCAAGATAAAACTCCCAATCCGGAGCTTTACCCGCTCTTCGTCACCCTCTTTCCTTTAGATCCTTCGGCCTTGTCTAAAAATTTGTTTTTGGGAGAGTGAGATTCTAAGGAATCCACGTAGTGTCAAATCACTCATAGTATGCACAACAACAAAGCATGAAAGAAAATCATCACACAACACATAGCAACTACAACGGCAATTACAGCGGCAAGGGCAGGTATAACTTGTGTCACCCTTATGTTTGCTCACACTATATTGCACCATCACATGATCATATCACATATATCACCACAGTTGGGATACATATAAAATATTTCACATACACACACAACCACACTGACCAGATACTCAAACAGGAATCCACGATTCCACAACGCACCCCTGACAATTACAACGGAAGATACAACAGCAGGGGTAGGTGTGATAACCATCACCCCCTACGACTGCTCACATTGAACTGCTCATGCTGTAATGCATTATAGGAGATATCACATTCACAATGATCAGTCATGTATACCAAGCATCATACATAACATGAGAGTAAAGTCACTACCTTGGTCCTTCCAGGTGTGCTCTGGCACCGGTCTCTCCCGAGTAGGGCAAATGTTGAATCCTATAATTCACAATTAGGGAGGAAGTGTTATACTCTTTTCCAATACTTAAATGACCTCATATCACTTAATTTGGTTATCATTTATGCTCTTTAGGAAGCTACAAACACCTCTAACAAAAACCCTAAAGGATTGGAAGAACTATCCCAAAGATCCCCTTTTGGAAGCACAAGAACTGATTTTTCACTATTGCACTCGAGTGAAGATGGCCTCACTCAAGTGATGATGTGCTTTGTACTTGAGCACAAAGCTTAACACTCAAGTGATAGCCAAATGCTCACTCGAGTTCTAAGAAGTGAGGTGCAAAACGTGATAACCCGAGAGTAGAAAGGAATTGACAGAAACTTGAATTGCTCGCTGCACTAGAGCATAAACCAACTCACTCGAGTGGAAGCAAAATGCTCACCTGAGTCCCCAAAAGTGAAGTTTAGGAAGTGATCACCTGAGAGCATAAAGAACATTCAAAAGAAGAAAGCACTCGAGCAAAGATGATTCCACTCAAGTGACAGCTTAGCACCCGCGAGTGTTAAGGCTCACTCTTGAAAAATGGACGCGAGTGACCACTTGAGATGAGAGTTCATGGTGTTAGATACACCTGCACTTAAGTGAGAGGAGGCTCACTCGAGTGAGAACCCACAACACTTGCAAGTGAGGTAACACTCTTGCCTTTACACATGGAAGTGCATTAAAAAATTGAAGGAACACAGAGGAAATGCAACGCTTCACTCGAGTGATACCCTCATGCACTCAAGTAATGCTTATCAGAAACCAGAAAATGTAGAAAAACTGATAACACTTCCCAAAGTTTGCCCAAGTGTTCCCAATGGACCCAAATACTAAACCAAAGCTACTCCTACACAACAATGCACAAGGAATCACATGGAAACATCAAAATTACCAGATTCCTATTCCATTATCATGCTTTAGTTTGATGCAACATTAAACACCAAAATCCCAAATTCACCAAACTCAACATTTCAATCCCAAATCCATTTCTATTTATTCAAACACATACCAAAACACCTATTTTCATACCAACAATATGCCAAACTACCAATGACCCCAATCCCACGAAAATAGGCCAAAAATTCTAGAAATTCCAAACTTATTCATTTGGCACAAAAACATAGATAGAAAGATTGGTTCCACTTACCTCTTCAACTTTTCCAAAAAGGTTTCTTGATCCTTCAACCTCTAGATTTTCTTGATGCCACAAACCACCACCAATGGAGAATCTAGAACCATCAAAATGAAGCTCTCAACTCAAGGAACAACTTTAGAGAAGAGAGATTGAGCAAAAGAGGTCATCTTCTTACCTTTTTCTCAAGCTTTCTCCCTCCTTGCTTCTTCAATAATGGCAGCCAGTTTTGGAGAGAGAGAATGAAGAGAGAAGAGAGAAGAGAGAAGAGAGTAAGGAAGAAGAAAGAATGATGATACTACCTTCCCCATACCATATACAGCGAAAAAGGAGGGAAGAAGAGAGAGAAAGAAATCATATAAAATGCCATTTGACTTTTCCATGCTCTCTCTCTCTTCATGCTAACTTGCCACTTGTCACCATTTAATTGGCTCTCATAAATAAGTAACTTATTAGTTACTCTAACCACTTCATTAGCTATTTAATCACACATCACATTTGTTCTTAGTTAGTAATTAATTCTTCCCTTAATCACCAACTTATGGCCAATGATTTCATTCTTTCAATTTTCCCACCAATTATGACATATTAATTAAAATTGCCACAAAACACATAATAATTCCAATTTAAGTTCACAAATATCCATAACAATCCTCATTAGCCCTTAATAAAAAATTAGGGCATTACAATGTCTATGTCACCAAGAATTAGTACTACAACTTCTGAAGCGGTTGGTACATTGTAAGTCCTACTATCATGTTGTCTTGTACTAATCAAGCATAGCTTCATTTCATGACATCTCTGGTGTTTTTAACTGTTCTAATGCAAAAGGTTATTGTTTCACAAATGGGTTTATTTCATCCAATATTTCCTTAATTTCTACAACAATCTTTATATCATTGTTGAATCTTTTTTATATTTGCTGAAAGATACGGGAGTTTTTAGAGTTATAACATGCTCAGCAAATATTGAGATGTAATCATAAAATTTGAATGAACCTTACTACATAAATTTGGTTCCTCACTTCATTCTATATATCGAAAATGTACCATTGAGAGTAAACTATGAATGAACCTTCAAGAGGTAATAAACTCCCTATGCTATGGTGGTTTTGACTTGACAAGACAAAATAGTATAGACTACGACAAGAGTTCTTAGAGTGATCGATCCTACCTCCCATAAATGTGAATGAGAACATGTTGTTGTATTGCCTTATCTTTTCATAGAAATTTCTTGAATCTAAAGATTTCATGTCAAGGAATAGTTTTTGTGGTAAAAGTGGAGGTGTCTTCATATTTGGTAACACAACCTTCCCATACAGGCAACATATATGAAATGAATCAGGAACTCTCTTCTTGTTGTCCTTTTTAGCTCTTTCATTATACTAGAATGTAGCATGATAGTATTTGCATGTATATATGGGATCAATCTCATTTATAGAAATAGTAATCTTTTCTTATAATTAGTTCCCATAAGTAAAATGTACAAATTGGTTTTAAACATCATTTCATTCAATATGTCCAAGACATTTGTTGGACTAGTTGGATCTACTAATAGAGATGACAATTCATATGTATGATTTTAAAATGTGTTATAACATGTTACTATAAACTAAGTGAAACTTTAAGAGGTTTGGGCTATATTATGGTAAATAACTTAGAAACCTTGAGGGCAAATCCAATTAGACTCCTTCTTCATTAAAATTCAATTTTTTAAAAATATCTTTATAATGTTTACTATCAATTGTTAGAAAAGTCAACACAATCCAAAAATACCTTTAACGATACCTCACAATTCATGAAACATATGTATAACATGTTTCAGGATTCAAAATCATATTTGAAACAACTAAATAATCCCTTCTTAGTTGTACCTATGTAAAATGATAGGTTGGGATTCCTTAAAACATCCAAATGATTATCTAGATTTTTGAAGTATAAGGGAATGCCTGGCTACAATTGTTCATCACATGCATTTTGCCTATTCAAATAAAAAAATGATAGGAAGATAAATGGTAGTGTAGAAATCTAATGCATATCTGTATCAAATAATAAATTGAACAAATATGAAAACCAAACCTAGACAAAAACGTAGATTGTCTGACCCATGCCTTGAGTTTGATTTTTTTATTGATATGGCTGCATCTTTTCTTTGATGGTTTTCTTTCTAACCCAATATTAGTCATTAACACTTTCAATCTAGCACTTTTGTGCTTGGAATTTTGTTCAATTGGTTCTTGGAATACATTTTGGAAATTTTTCAGAATCTCTTTGATTTTTGCAGATATTTTCTATAAAAGGGGAAAAATTAGTGTTATCTAAGCTATAAAATAAGTAAAAACCACATAAGTGATGAGTTCGGTTTGTAATATACAAAATGCACTTGTGCTACCCTTTTTTGTAACTTGATTTGATAAGCTTGCTACATGATGAGTAATATCTTTTAGTGAATTTATTTCCTTTTGTTGATTACATGTAAGACTTCTCTTTTATTAAGTTATGACTACTAACAAATAAAGATATATTGCTAAAGGAATTAGATGGTTTTGTTCATTGTAATGTGTTTTATTCCACAAAATGATGCATAAAAGTGATAGATCTAGTTCCTTGATGGGATTCTTGTTTTGGATTGTTGAAGTTGTGACCTCAAGAACCTGGTGGCCTCTTGACTTCATTTGTGGTCTTTTTGAATGGACATTACTCATTAGGCCCTTAGGTTTAGTGTAATATACCGAATTTTGTAATACTGAAAACGTGTAAATATAGAAATAGTGGAATGAAATAAATAATGGTATTTACAAATTAAAGGTAGAGTTACTTTTAGAATTCCCAGATGTCCATTGTGTCATTCACCGAAATTGAGAAGTCAGGATTGAAAAAAATGCAAGTATAAGAAGTCACAGGAAAATTCGTCGGTGGCTACAGGGCACAAAGGCGTCAGTTGCAAGATCAGAGGAATTTAGGCATTGCGTGGCATGCCTCAATATGTGTGCTACGGTCCCAAGTGAGTCCTACATGGAATTTCGGGTAATGCCCAATGGAGCAACTTTATTAAAAGAACTTTAGTAAAGTATGTAATGACAGCTCATTATGACTCATAATGACACATCTTTTGTGTTGGCCAAATAAGAAAATGACAAGTGTTCCGAAATCATTACAAAGTAAAAACATGTTTTTATGTTGGCCAAATAAGGAGGTGACATGTGTCCCTCATCATTACACATTATTACACCCACTTTAAGCCTTTCATGTTGTCATTTTCAGAGTACACCACCTAGTGTCTGATTCTAGGTAATTCACCGGTCTCCGCCCGAGTCGCTTACTTTACGAGTCAAGCACCAAACCCAGGAGTCCAGGGAAATTGTCAAGCCTCCCCTTCCCCTGGCCATTTATTCCCCATTAAAGAAAGAGAAAATGGAGGTGACATGTTTTAATGTTGGCCAAATAAGGAGGTGACATATGTCCCTCATCATTACACATTATTACACCCACTTTAAGCCTTTCATGTTGTCATCTTCAGAGTACACCACCTAGCGTCTAAGTCTAGGGAATTCACCAGTCTCAGCCCAAGTCGCTTACTTTACAAGTCAAGCACCGAAACCAGGAGTCCAGGGAAATTGTCAAGCCTCCCCTTCCCCTGGCCATTTATTCCCCACTGAAGAAAGAGAAAATAGAGGTAACATGTTTTTATGTTGGCCAAATAAGGAGGTGACATGTGTCCCTCATCATTACACATTATTACACCCACTTTAAGCCTTTCGTGTTGTCATCTTCTGAGTACACCACCTAGCGTCTGAGTCTAGGGAATTCACCGATCTTCGCTCGACTTGCTTACTTTACGAGTCAAGCATCGAACCCAAGAGTCCGGGGAAATTGTCAAGCCTCCCCTTCCCTTAGCCATTTATTCCCTACTGAAGAAAGAGAAAATGGAAGACCAATGGTTACACGACACGTGGTACTTTTAACCCTTAAACTTGTGACAGTGGCAAGCTAAGATAAGATCACTTTACAAGATTAAATCTCAACCATTCCCTTCCATTTTAAGAGTTAAATTTCATGCAAGCATGGAAAGAGAAAGAGAAATCATATTTCTTAACCTTAAGAACACAAGAAGAGAGAAGGAGGAGTGAATAGTGAGTTCTCCTGACTACCGGAGCCAATTTTGACCCCGAATCGCCGTTATCATCTAAGTCCTTCAAGAAACTTCTTCTACTCACTATAAGCTTCAATTCTATGGTCTTAGATTTCTCACTAAGGTGTTTTTGTTAGTTAGTCTATCGGAGTGCCGTCGGAATACCGAACTACTTGTAGAAATGCGAAGAGGTAAGCGTAGGCTTTCTTTTGAATCGAATACTTTATGATTTCATTGAGTTTTTCTTAGCTCTTAAACCACTCATGTTTTTCATCCAAGGGGTGTTTTTGAAGAAGGAAGTTTTTTTAATCATATATAAAGTGATATATAATGCTTGTTGAAGTATTAGGCTTAGTGGTAGTTAAAATCACAAAGTTAGATTTTTGTTATTTTGAACATGTATTTCGGTTAGAAGTAAAACTGGGTGAGGGAGTTTTGTTTTGGTATTTCTAAGATTTCTATTGGATTTTACATGAAAAATTGTGTGGGAATAGGTTCTGGTTATAATTTTTGACAAACTGGTTTAAAGATTCAACGATTGGAAATTAAGTCAGTTAGTGTAACAAAGCTGCTAGTGTGCGTTTTTATTTGGCAATTTTGTTGTGGTGAAAATTTCACTGCACAAACTTCATATGATGATTATGAGATTTTCCAGAATTAAAGTACACTTAAATACCTTTAATTCGATAGGTATTATAAAGGATTGCGATAAGTGTACTAGCAGTTATGAGTGTTTGAAGTAGACCATTAAAACTGGTCAGATTTTCTGGCAGCAGGGGAAAAAGAAAAATTGGGAAGTGTGCACGGTCAGATGACTACTGAAAGTATTTTTCCCTTAAAATAGACTTAATAAGGGTCATACAGAATTTTGAATCACCCTAATTCAATTTTTCTAGAATTATTAATGATTTTTTAAAGTTCAGTGAAAAATTTGCCAGCTTTTGGTAATTGTGCAAAAATTCAAAGTAAAGTGTTTTTGTAATTGAATTGGACATTTAAGGGTTAAGTTAAGCACTTGGAGTAGCTTGAGCTCATTAGCTTCATACTGGGCTTAATGTAGTAACCCTAATGATAACCAACATAAGAGAATGATTTATGAAAGAATTGGACCAAGTAATAACTCATTGCCCATAAATTATAATTTATAAGCTTTGACACTTGCCCAGGACGTCCAAAGTACGTCAATCAAGATCAAGATTTGGAAAAATTGTCAGGTAGTAACTTATCCCTCACATACTATGTGATATGTTATATACATGTTTGTACCATTGTGAATTTAAAATATTTAGATGAGAAAGGCTAAGGCCTAGTAGAATTTTCTAGCCTGTGGCAAGGGATAGTTGTCCTTAAATTGGTAACTTTATGCTTTCTGCATATTGTGAATTTATCTCTGAATATGTTGATTGTATTATAACTTTGGTTGACATGGCATGATATATGTGCATTTTATATGAGTGATATTTGTTACTATTGAGATTCATTGAATCTCACCCTATTTTTTCCAAATAATGACCTGTGTGTGGTCTACAAATAATGAATAAGGCAACCTATGTGGTTTGCAGAGAATTGCGACCCATATGGTTTACAGTGAAGTGACTAGTATGGTTTTCAATTTAATAAGAAAGAAAGAGAGGATTAGGATATGTCCTGGTAAAGCAAGATGGAATGGTGGCGTGTGCCTCTCAATAGTTGAAACCTCACTAGATGAATTACCCCACTTGTGAATTAAGCTGGCAACCATTATTTGCTTTGAAAATGTAACAACAATATTTTTTATGATGCAGTTGCGAATATGTACTGCGACTACAATAATTTTGAATATTTGAAAATTAGAAAAGTATAATATGAGACAGCATATAGTAATGAAAAAGCAAAGATGCGACTATCGTCATTAATGCTTTAATTTGAGAAGTGGTGCAGTTATGGTCATGATGATATGGAAACAGAAACTAATAGAAGGGCTTAGAAATCTAAACTTGTAAAGTCAGATACTACTTGATTGCTACAGTACTATATAGGAGAAAAGAAGTCTGAGAACTTGAATTGAAGAAGCTCAGACACAGGATAGACAAGCAAGGTCTATTAACATAGAATAGAAATAGAAATATAATTGAATTAGAAAACCTCTAGAATTTGAGGTATTGGGAATTTGGAGTGTCCTCTAAAATTTGAGATGTCAGAAAGGAGTAGAAGTAAAGAAATAAAACCTTTGCTATAATGGTCCTTTTGAAGTATTATTAAGAATGGGACAAGTAGCAAATTTCAAGGACGAAATTTATTGAATAGGGGGAGGATTGTAATATCCTGAAATTTGGGCTTAGGACTTTGAAGATAAGCCTATATCAAGCAGACTACTAATCCCAGTTTGGGAAGAGTCTCAAGCATGATGAGAGATAAAAAGACTCTTGGGGACATATAATCTGGCCCTACCGGGCAAAGGGCTTGGTATGCATAGATAGTAAGATCAAAGTGTCAGTGTAGATATGTATAAGACATATATATGGTGCCATTGGGTTAGTAGAAAGACGCCACCTAGCCATGTCATGAGATATGGGATTGATTGATTGAGAGAAATATGTTGGTATAGGTGTGCACATGAAATTTTCAAGGCAGACATGTGCACCTTGCGTTTTTAAAAAAGATACCGGTATGTGGTGCCATGTGAGGCCCACATACATACTCTGACCTAGTGTCATCTTGCGATCTCTGATATGTGTGATGTAATCTTGAGTAAGTCTCGAGTGGAATCCTGAGTGAGCACTGATAAAGTAACTTTATTAAAGTAGCTTTAATAAAGTAAGTAACAATGACTCAACTTTTGTGTTGGACAAATAAGAAAGTGATACTTGTCCATTCATTATGACAAAGTACAAATCAACTTTTGTGTTGGCAAATTAAGAGAGCGGCAAGTGTCCCTAATGATGGGGGTTGGTTTTTGCCTTTTGTGCTGGCACACTCATGAGGAGACATATGTCACCTGAGCCGGGGAAATCCACCGGTCTCCGGTCTGATCACCCGACTAACTTTCTTGAACACCGAACCTAGGAGCCTGGGAAAATCATTAGAACCTCACTTTCCATGACAAGTTGGATGGATAAAGGCTCAAGAAAAGAGGCGAGACCGACTTTATTAAAGTAAGTGACATATGTCACCGAATCACTAGATCATTAGACAAATGGCACTATAGGCATCTGACACATGGCATGACTTTTTCAAGACTGTTTCTAGCCTTTTATTTTCTACCAGCCAACCCTAAAAATCAGAAAAAATTAGGTAAAATCACAAAAAATTGTTGGAAGAGACAGAGAGCATGAATAGTGCTTGTTTTTTATTTCAATCTGTAGAAACTCTACCAAATCGGAATTTTCTCCCAAAATACCCTTCACAAACTTTCTTCTACTCATCCCAAGCTTTATTTCTACGGTTTTAGATTTTCATTTTGAGGGGTTGGATGCCATCTCACAGGCCAAAGTACAACCAGATTTTCAAACCGATTGTAGAAACATGTAGAGGTAAGCGTGAGCTTCATTTGGAACTGATTGGTTTGTTGTTTGAATGAGTTTTCATGAGGGTGGAGTAATGTTCCTTTTTTGTCCAAGCGGTATTTTTAGGTTCAATCATGATTTAATCATGTATATATGGTTAAATGATGGTTTATGATGATTTTGGAAGTTTATGTTTAAAGCTGCCTAAATTCGTTTTCTGGAAGCAGTGAACTTGCAATGTGTTTTCGATAAGCCAAAGTTGGTCCAAATGCTATGAAATTTTATAAGAGTAAAGTAGACATTCAGGGATTTTATTTGACAAGTATTATAAGCCATTTGGACTAGTAGATTGAAAGTTATGATTTTTCAAAATTTGACCCTGAATCTAGAATGAAATCTATAACAGTTTGAGTTTGATGAGTTTCTGGGAACTGTGTGGTTATAATTGGGACTCTATATATTTTTCATTAAAAGAGGACTTAAATGGATTTTATAGAACTTGGAACCAACCCATTTGGATTTTTTTAGAATTAATTATGAATTTCCAAAGATTGGTCTAGATAACTAGTGAATTTTGGGGCCAATGATCAATTAAGTGAGATACTGTATTGATGTACATCTAGAAGTGTAATAGCTATATTTTCCCTGAAACTAGACTGATTAGGGGTCACATAACCTTTGGAATCATTACAATTAGACATATGTACAATTAGTTATGTATTTTCAAAGATTATTGAAAATTCTGGTAGATTTTAGTAATTAGGCAAAAATAAGAAAGTAAGGGTAATTGGTAATTAATTTGAACTTTAATGGGTAAGTAAAGCCCAGAAAGTTAGTATAGGCCCATTAAATATCCATTAGGCCTAATGTGTTAACTTTAAGGTTAACCAACCAAGGTGATTTGAGTTATTAAAATTTGAGTCAAGTATGGGCCCAAAGAATAAAAACAAGTCCTAGAGGCTAAAGTAGTCCATTGGACATTCATTTATCATGGCTCTAATGTATGGTTATGTATCTAGGGCCATGAGATGACAAAGAAGAAAAAATGGAAGAATTTCCAAACAACTTCAGGTTGGAAGTAAAAGTACAAAAGGGGATTCAAAGACAAAAGGTAGTAAACTTACTTACTTGTATGTATATGATATTTATGTTGTGTATTGTTTAGCCTGATTATGTGAAGCATGTATGAATAAATGAAGCTTTGATTTTGTTTTTACTATGGCCATAAGTAGATTGCACGAAATATTGAGTATGTAGAATATCATTATGTAAACATGAGCCTTTGTGAGGCAAGCATATCATGCACTAGCATTTATCTTACATGCATTGTCTGTAACGTTTGCTATTAAGACTCCCCCGAATCTCACCCCCTACCAACCATATAGGTACGGGAATATGAAAGAAAAGAATGCTGAAGATAAAAAAGAAGGAAAGAAGATGAAAAACGAAAACGAAAGAACGTGTATTATTTTACTGTATGTAAATTATCTGCACGACAAGAATATTTGTATGAATACACGAGATCAAATACGCATAAGTAAGCTGTAACTAGGATTGCTAAACTCACTCAACTAAGAAAAAGAACCAGAAATGGAATTAACTCTGATATCTGGTAAGAATAATGGCTCAATAGTCAAAATTCAAAACTGAACCCCTAAAGAATTGAATAGAAATGCTTTTGACATGTACAAAAGGGGAAAAAATGCAAGGTATCACATCTTAGAGACAGAAAACCCATAGGATAAACAAACAACAAAAAGATATAAGAAAGAAGGAATACAAGGGTTCAAAAGAAAGTCATGAAGAAGTGAGGCAATAAATGTAAACAAACACACTCACATAGAAAAATGAAAAACAATATCTCTTATATAAGGATGTGATAGAAAGGCTTGCCATGAAAAATGGGTGAATTTATATACCGACACAATGATAGGTTACAGAAACAGGGAAAAGTGAATAAACTATTTAAAAAATTTTACCCTCACACAAGAAAAGACAAAAGTATGTGGGTCTAAAAGATTAATTAAATGTCAACCTATATATACTATGGATTAAGATTTGGTGAAGGAACAATTTGCTGGTTTGGTGGAGCAAAAGAAAGAAAAGACAAGATAAGACAAACAACAAGACAAGATAGGAAGCCATGGAAGGAGGGAGGATGAAAAGTTAAAATTTTGGCAAGTCTGAAAGGAAGATAGAATGTTAGAAGAGAAAAGGAGAGGAAGAGAGATACCTGCAACAATATGGAGGGGCGGCTGAATATGTGAAGTGAAGGGGGAGGAATTTATAGGAGTAGGTTAAGGTTTTGGTTTTGACTCATTTTCTTAAAATAATAATTTTTTTAAAAAATATAAATTAATAATATCATTAGTGGTAAGACTAGAACAATTTTTTCACTTTAATAATTCTAATAAATATATATATATATACATACAATTTTTTCCATAATAAAATGCGCGCACACACAAATATTTCTACTCACATACCTATATATTCAAAACAATTATTTTAGGGAGGTATTTCATATGTATAGCTTTTTTTGTAGATCAAATTTTTAAAAATTGATATTTCTTTAAATTATTAATTTATTGTATTTTCCTTGAATATTTAAATCCTAATACTATAACAACTCAAGTGCTAAGAAAATTTGAGGATGTTACACCTCTAGTGAACCAATTGATTTCAAAAAAGCCACAACATCTGCATGAGCATAAATTGATGAGAATTTTCAAGAATAATGGTTTAGTTGCAGCTTTTAGAATGGTAGGCAAATGTAAAAGGGTACTTCATTCTACATTAAATGTGTTAGGGAAATACCAATCAAATGGTTTGTAAAATTTCATTTTTCACTCTTCAAAATTTATATTATTGGATAAAAGGTGTATGCATGCAACTTATATTTGCATCTTCTCGCTTAACAGAAGTCCCTTGAGTGAAATTAATCTTGCATTGGCGCTTAGTGGCTTTGTATTGACTTGAATTTTGAGAAAACACAAAGTTAGCAATGAAATAAGTTTGCCCTTCTATTATGCATCGTCTAAATCTATCATGGAGGATTTTTGGGATCACAATGGCCTGAATCTTGTTTCCCTATATAAGAGGATTAGTAAAATATACTTAAGTCAAACCATCATATATAGTGAAATATGCAAACTAAGTAAGCAGTTTAACATACTGCAAGTATGTGAATTATTAGAATATATGTTCCATGATTAGATTGACGACTTACTTCCCCATCAATCAATTTCATGGTAATACTTAACAAATGGGAAGGAGAAGACTTCTGGTATACATTCTACTTCTTGAATACTCTAACAACAATACTGCATCTTTCAGTGCCATCATATAACTCTTTAAGCAATGAATGAATTATTGATTTCACATATAGGGTGGAGAACTCAGAAACCTATAAGAGAATACTATGAAGAAGGTAAGTTGATGGACTTGTCAAGGATTGAGTCTTAATTTATAGGAAAAATTCAAAGGAAAAGTATTGCTTCTAGCACCAACATTCATACTAATATTTGAATTTTTGAAGTTTTGTGGTTCTTCCCTCCGGGCAAAAATTAAGGTAGCTATGTTCTATCATGAAATCATCTAGCAAAGAAGGATCTTTGGCACCAAAATAACTCAGTCAATTGAATATTTGAGATCTATTAGTTCTTCCCTCTAGAAACACAGAATATATAATGTGTCATACAATCATCCAAAATTGCAGCAATATAATGACATTAGTGACAACTACATACATGGAACGCATGTAATTCATTCATAATGAATTTGAGATACAATGCATGCACATGCAAACACTACACTTTTGTAGATAAAGTATGAAATGGAGTAGCTTAACAGGGCTGATGGTGAGGTATGCTAATACATACTTGCGAAACATGTAAAAGGGCACCTATTCTTTATGATAAACCTATTATACAAATTGAGAAGGTTTCAAACATATGTATCCAATATCCATTAATAAAGCTAAATCAACTGAATAAACAATTTCACATAAAAAGAACTGTAACACTGCTAAGACCTCATAAAAACAAGTTTCTTCCCAAAGTTATCTTAGTCCAATTGAACAAAAGTTGACAACACTTTGAATGGTAAAAGGAAGCATTGGTTCTAAAACAACCATACATAAGAGGAGAACATAAATGATTTTGTTTTAGGTTGTAGATTCTATGGAATTTGAAAGCTAATTCAAGCATTTCATTGGTACATTAGAACCAATTGTGACTATCATAATACTAAATAAGTAATATACTTTCACAGTTGCCAATGAATGGCATTAAAGACATTGATTTATTGACCTGCTTTATAGAAAACCATTTGGTTAATGGTCTCTTTATTCCTTTTCCACATGTAACATTCTGTACCACCTCCGTCAAGAAGCTCCCATATTAGAGCTTTCACGTTGAGGCTAGGCATGAAAACAACTTATGAAGGATGATAATGGTTCAACTATTATGGTTATCCTACACCTCGGTGGACATCATGGACTAAAGGAAATCTAGGAAGAAGATTTTATATTTGCCTTGACTATTCAAAGGTATATCAAATGTATAGCTTATGCATGTTTCCTTCATTATAATTTGTTGGACTTTGGGTCCAAGTCCGCCCTTGATGGGCTGGACTATTTGATTAGGATACAAGTAGCCTAATCAAATAAGAATAAAATCAGCATTAATTGCAGATTGGAAAATAAGTCAGTATTAATTATGGGATTGTTAATTGAGGAGTAAGTCACCATAATTAGAAAATTAATTGAGAATCACTTAATTTAATTACTGTCTTAGAGGGCAAGAAGGAGTGCACACTTTTCCTAATTAGTGACCACTTTAAACCACTATAAATAGGGTGTGCCTCCTTAAATGCAAAACTCACCCCTGCTATTGAGTTTTCTAGCAATCTCTTCTCTCCTACCATCTTTTATGTTCTGGTGATCTGCTGTGCCAATCCTAATTAGGCTTTAGTAATCTAATACTTGTGTAGGAATTATTATGGAGCTTGGACCCATATCCGAACATGGATTTATCCCAGTACGCTGTCCTCTCTCTCCTTATTTTTCCTACATTGGTATCAGAGCATGTTAATCCTGTGACTATGATTATTCTATGTGAATAATTATGTGATATAATTTGTTCATTTCTCTCTATAATTTTTTCCCACTGTGCTACTGTACATCTTTTTTTCAAGCTTTATATTCTTATATTCTATTGCTTGAAATTTTTTTTGATATGTATGTTCTCTGACTTATATGTGAATACTTTTGGGAATCTGGGCGTATGATTTTTTTTTCCAAAAATATGAACTTGTATATATATATATATATATTGCTTCTGCATATTTGAAAGCTTCAAGTGTGATATATATTTGTCACTGGGTGTTATGAATATATCTGAATGCATGCTAGTCGAATATTGTTTTGCTCCTTTGGTTATCTTATATATATATATATATGCATATATATATATATATAATTCAGGGCTCAAAGCTTTATTCTTTTTTTTCTCCTCACCTCTTCATTCCTTTTAAAGGTGAGTCTTTGAGACCTATGTGGAACCAAAAACAAGAAAATTTAACCCTCAAAAGCTAGGAAAGCTTTTGAAACACAGAGGACACACATCCAGGTCACGTTACGCAACGCTGTCAATGTCGAAGAGGTGAGGAAGCGTTTCACCCAAGAGGGGGGTGAATTGGGTGATATTAAATTTTTCGCTGTGAATATAAAACTTGATGGTGAATATAATTCAGTAAAGAGTAAGGAGAAATTTCACCGAAGTGTACACCAGAAGTTATACTGGTTCGGCCACAACCACTTTGACCTACGTCCAGTCTTTAGAGTATCTCTGAGAGTTTCACTATAACTTCCAAGATTCAGTGGGTTCTTGGCACCTCAGTACAAGCAAGTTCCTTTGTCTGGACACTCGCTCCCCCTTACAAGTTGTAATCTAATCTCAACTCAAGGTTCCACAACCTTAAGTTACCTGAATAACAAATATTGAGTTTGAATGAAATATCTCTCTCACAGAGTGAATAAGAATCTCTGAAGTACAGAATTACAAGTATATGTAAAACAGAGTATTGAACTTGATAATGCGTTCGTGTATGTGTTCTTGTTATTTCTCTATTTGGATGTTCCCATATATATAGATGTGTTGGTAATGACCATTGGAACATCTTCTTCTCGCCCGTTAGAGTGTGCGCAGCCACTGTTGACTTTTCCAGTATTTGAACAATATCCGTTTGTGGTAGGTGGTGGTAAGTAGTGTTTGAATGTTGCTTTTTACTTTCCTAATTTGGTAAGATCTCTTCATTGTTTATCTGTGGATATGCTAAGAATACTAATACAATGAAGGGTTAATCACATAGGAAGCAAATCAATGATGATTTTTGAAGTTCTGGACTTGCATACTCGAGTATTCATTAAGTTTACTTGAGTACTTACTTGAGTATCATCATGAGAGTAATGATAGCAAGTTAATGAATGGACATCACATAACACGAGTAGTGCATGAAGTAAACAAATTTACAAACCTTGGAAATACCTGTTTACTCGGGTACTTACTCGGGTATGGTATACTTTTCTTCATAGGTTACTCGAGTAGCAACTCGAGTAATGTATTTTATAAACTTCAGGTTACTCGATGCTTCACTCCAGTAATGTTGGCAGGATTTCATGGCCGAGAGCACTTCAAGTTTTCTTACCCTGTTACTCAAGTACTTACTCGAGTAAACATAAATTTTCTGCATAGCTTACTCGGGTACATACTTCAAGTGCTGTGTAAATAACTCTGCAGATTACTCGATTATTAACTCGAGTAATCTCATTAAAATATTTGATAAAGAATAATTGAATACCTGCATACTTGAGTAGTGCCTCGAGTGAAGTGTGATAAAAGCATATCAAGTTAATCGAGTATTGCCTTTAAGTTTTTCTTACCACAGTAGGTTACTCGAGTAGCTCCTCGAGTAACATTGACAGGATTAAAAATGCCGAGAGCAACATATTTCTTGAAGCAGGGGACTCGAGTACAGACTCGAGTAACATTGGCAGGGCGAGAGCAACTGGAAGTCTTTTACCTGGTTACTCGAGTACTCACTCGAGTAACGTTGGCAGGCCGAGAGCAACTGCAAGTGATTTAGCTGGTTACTCGAGTAACGTTGGCAGGCCGAGAGCAACTGGAAGTCTTTTACCTTATTACTCGAGTACTTACTCGAGTAACGTTGGCAGGTTACTTGAAGGTTGCTCTGGTTACTTCAAGTTTCTGTATCATTACTCGAGTACTTACTCGAGTAACCATTTAGAAATATTGCCAGTCATGAAGTTTCTCAGCTTTTTCTCTTGGCCTTTCTTCATTACTCCAGTGCTTACTTCAAGTGATTATTTGCCCTGTTATTACTTTGTTCAAACTTGTTTGTTTATCAAATCTTTTTCATACCAATCTTTGTTATCATCAAAACATGTGAGATCTAACATTCTCCCCCTTTTTTATGATGACAAAACTTGGTAATTTTGAACAAAGTTTTCAAAATTGAGTTCTCAGGTAAACACTTCTTTAAATCAATGGTAATTTTGGAAGCCTTTTTGAAATAACTTATTAAGTGTCAATTCAAAATTTTGAAAACATAACATATTCTCCTGGCATACATAACAAACTCATTAGTCCCACAATGTATTATAACAAAAACTTAAATGAACTTAAATTGAAATTAAAACTTAAAGAAGCTTGCATTGAACTTTAAATTTCATTACAAGGATGAAAAGCTCCCTAAATCCCATATACACCCATATACCCAAAATGAAAGAAACTCAGAAAGTCCACAAAATCACTCAAGCTCTTCTCCCCCTTTTGTCTTCATCAATCAATTGGAGGATCAGAAGGCTTGACTACAAATATGGGCTTGACAGGAAGGACCAAGAAGCCATCTGAACTAGAAGAGTCAGAAGTGGAGCTGGAAGATTTTGGTTCAGGTAGATTTAGTGGAGGGATATGAATGTCATCTCTTGGAGGAACTGGAGGTGACTGATATACAACAATAGAAGTGGTCTCAACCTCTTCAGTGGCACCTGGAGTATGATGATCAGAGGATGAGAGAGAGATTTCCTTTGTATAAGTGGGGGAAGGAATAGGTGAAGGTATGGGTTGTGGCTGTTCTCTGGGTGGTGAATCCTCAATGGTGATGTGAATGGTTTCATTGGTTTCAGGATCATCCACTGAGCATAGGATGTCTCTAGGAAGAATGATAGGGAATTTAAGTGCAGAGGGTCTTGGTTCAAGTAGACTAGAGACTGGAGGTTTGCGAAAAGATATCTCAGGGATAATTGGTTCAACCTCAGTATGATGAACCTCAGAGGGGAAGTTCTCTGGAAGTGAAATGTTCTCTAGAGGTGAAAAGGCCTCAGGTGTAGATGATGGACCAGCAGAAGGTCTAGGACCCATAGAATCCAGTTTTGCTAAAATCAATTTCAGGGTCTCACCCTGGGCACGCTGCTCAACTAATAACTCCTCGTGCCTCTTATCCATCCTCTCAACCAACTCAGCCATCTTGTCATTCATGTGAGTTATCAACTCAGCATTGGTGTTGGCGATGTCTACGTGAAATCCCTTGAGCATATTTTCCATGAAGTGTTGAAGTGTGGCATTAAGGAAAGAGGGTGAAGAGGTAGTGGCAGCTGGAGCAGAAGACTGAGTATCATCCATTTTACTCGTCTCTGTCTCTGTCTTCTTCTTCTTCTTAGAACCAGACTCCAGAGGACCCTTGAGAGGAATTTCAATATTGAGCTTACCAATTTGATTTCTTCCAACTGGAGTAACTCTCTCAATGTGCTCTTTACTCTCCAAGTACCATATCTTATTTTTCTTCAAGATGAGTGAAATAATTTGAGGATATGGCATAGGAAACCTCTTCATTTCAGAAAATATGTATTCCCCCAAATCCTTTTGTTCCTTCAGAAGTAAAGAAGCAAACCACCTATAGTTCCGGTCAGAAAAGTGGGTATAGTTATTGGCCTTGTTCACAAGGGATCTAGAGTATATATACCATAGAACCCTATGATGATCGCACATGTCACTAAGATTGAAGTTAAGAGGACCCACAAGCTCACCAGGTCTAAGAACAGAGAATATTTGGTTTGGTTCAAGTTTGGAGTAGATGTCATCTAGAGGGTTCTCTACTCTTAACCAAACATTGATCCTAGAAGGTGAGATAAGTATTTTCTGGCCTCTAACAGTAGTAGTCATCTCTTCCTCTGCAGAAGTTCTATTGGGTTCATCTAGGATTTCAAGATTGCAATAAAAGTGAGTAACTACTTTTGTGCAAAAGGGAAGCCTAATTGATAGCCAAGGCATAAAAGGTTCAAGAAAGGGACTAAGATCATACTTCAATACCTCCTGAAGTACTTTGAGATCCACACAATGAGTTTTACAGACTTTTCTTCTTGAAAATTGTATGAGGTACTTCTGAGAATCTTCCAACTTATTGACATTGAATCCCTTTAGAGGTTTAGTGATCTCCTCTTCTGGCAATTCTGACTTCTTGGATGATTGCCCCTTCTCAAGTTGGTCAAGAATGCCAGCCATTGCTTTAGCCACATTCACATCATATTTGGGCTTTTTGGAGGGTTTTGGTGTGAAAGATGAAGTGGAAGAATCAGAAAGTGGAGGAGAAGGAGACTTGGCACTTTTGCCTCTCCCAGTAGAGGTGCTCTTCTTTGATTGAGCCATTGTAACCAATGTCTCTTTAATCACAACACCTCTCTCTTTTGGTTTCAGTTGAGGTTTTGGTTGGATTTTGGCTTTTGATCTAGGTATGAGATTTTGTCTCTTTCTGGGACGAGAAGAAAGAGGATCAAAGAGTTGAGGAGATCCAGAAGAGTCTGTGGGAGTAAGGTTTTTGGTTCTAACCATTTTGATTCAGAGAAAACCTTGAAATCTTAGAAAACTGAGTGAGAAGTCACGAGTTAGGGCAGGATGAATCTGAACAAAATAGGAATTTTTTGGAGCTCATATTTGATGGGTTTTGACATAAATCAAGTAAGGAAAAGATTGTGAAAACTTTTTGTGAGAGGACTGGGTGATTTACTCGAGGATATTTTGTGGAAATGATCAAGTTTGCGAAAGATAAAGACCTAGAACCTAACGTTACTCGAGGCCTTACTCGAGTAAATTTCATGTTTACTCGAGTCCCTACTCGAGTGATCATATAGAAAATTTCTAAAATAATTCATTTAAATTCCGTACCTGGCATGAATAATATTGTAATTATCCATGTATATTCCCTCGATCATTTGATTGCCGTTTAAGAACATATTTGAGTTGATTTTCATCGAGTTTGTGATCTGGACATGCAGTTACTCAAGGCCTTACTCGAGTATTCTTCAAGTTTACTCAAGGCTTCCCTCGGGTAACTTGTCTTTTCTACTTTTGACTGTTTATTTCTCACCAAATGAACCGTTTGATTTAAATTTCAGGTAACTTGATACGTTACTTCTAGTTTTGGAAGACCATTACTTGAGTACTCACTCGAGTAATGTGCTCTTTTACTTCAAGTTGTCTATCGGGTAATGCTATACTGTTAGACATTACTTGAAGTTGGCACTCTAGTAATGGTGTCCTCTGATAACCTCTGCTTTTATTTCTCAAAACAGAGTTTCAATCTTCCTGCAAGAGGGTCAAATGACTCACCTTTTGCACAAGCTTCTTCTTCTTCTTCTGCAGAAATGGAGGACACAAGAGAGAGGGAAAAATGAGAGAGAGGAGGAGGTTGAAGATGAAATGATGACTCCTTATCCCCATGCCTTCTATGTCAGCGAAAATGAGAGGGAATGAGAGAGAAGAAATGATTTCTTAATGCCATATTTGACTTTCTTACATCCTCTCTCACCCAACCAATTTGCCATGTGTCAGAATTTCATTGGCTCTCACTCACTAAATCCCCAATTAGCTTCTCTAATCCATCCATTAGCCATATTAATCACACATCTCATTTTCTCTTAGTTAGTAATTAATTTCTCCCTTAATTACCAACCCATGGCCAATAATTCCATTCTTCCAATTTTTCAATAATTATGACATATTAATTAATATTGCCATAAAACACATAATAATTCCAATTAAATTCATAATTATCCACAATAATCATGATTATCCCTTAATCAAAAATTGGGATATTACAACATTGAGATGTGGAAATATAATTCTGGACCAAAAAACAACTTGATGTGCAATGGAAACGACAAAGCTTACTCCATTCATAAACACAAATGATCATACACAAGGGAAAAGTTTGAGAATGCTTAATAGTTATAAGAACTAAATATTTCCTTTAACCATTTATTGACTCTTCCACTTTTAATATCATTTGCGCCAATTCAATAAAGCTTTACAAAACACGCATATGGACTGCTGTTTAGAAAAAGGAATAATTCTATATTCAATAGCTAGAAAGGTGAATTATTCTTGTAACTATTTCCTGAATTTAATTCCACAGCAGTTTATATAAGAGAAATATTTTGTCCTATTTAATTTAATCCCAGAAGATACTATATCAGGCATATGTAAAATATTTTAGTGTTTATTATTTGGATGTTGCAAATTATTAGTTGATATATTAATAAAAGTCAATAAATAGATGGTAATTGGTGAGGCGTGTAACAAACTCTAAAGAGTGAGGGGGATGGAAGAGAAACATCTCCATAATTTCTCTCTTCATTTCCTTTTTATTGAATGTATCCACCGTAAGGTTAAGTTTCAATTGTTAAGATTTAATACTATACAAAAATATCGTTAAATATAACATTAAATATTATTAAATCTCAATCATTAAAACTTGATATAATAGTAAATACTATCAATAGAGAGGAATAGATTATTTCCTAAGGGGAATAGGTAATGAAAGGTTGGTCGTACATCTCATTAATCCAAACTTTATTAGTGCCGAACAGAAAACAAGCAGGTTTCACAAGTGAGAAAAATGTGACAGTAACAACATTGTAGTAATTCCACATATTTAATTTTCCCTCTTTATTTTTTTTGTTCTTCTCATTGGGCTCACTCTTGTAGGTGTATTGTTAGTTAAGATCACTTT
Source organism: Inga leiocalycina (assembly GCA_963242795.1). Lineage (NCBI taxonomy): Eukaryota > Viridiplantae > Streptophyta > Magnoliopsida > Fabales > Fabaceae > Inga > Inga leiocalycina. Next base: position 65,807,217 of record OY725320.1, read on the forward strand.
AGTTGCAGGTTTTATTTGCTTGCATATGTGTTCCTGAGGTGCCAAAACCTGTGAAATCGGGAGATGGTCCTCCTCTTCATTGCTACGGCTCTGTGACTGCTGTAGAGAATTAAAATTAATGTAACTACGCAAATAAATTTTTTACCATAATCTGACAAATATTGAAATCTGTCAATGTTGGACGAAACATGAGGGGAAAATACAAACCATGCCATTTAAATATGTAAAATGTGGATCTACTGTAAATTGTGTTACACATATGGTGTAAATAGTATCAAAATTGGAGAATGAAATAGGACCAACGACCAACAATCTCTTCTCCAACAAGATGGGCCAGCCCAAACCCTTAAATGTTCCTATGTCATTAATAAACCTAGTAAAAAAAACTTCTTACTTGCAACCATATTAAATTCATCCATATATTTTTACAAATTCATTATTTAAATTTTTCCAGTCAATTTACGAAATGAAATGTGACATTTGAGTAGTCTACCTCCCTTTAAACGAGGAATCCTTTTAACTTTACATTAACATTAAATTACTAAATCAATTTATTATAATTTTATAATTTTAAAAATAAAAGGAATAAAATATTAAAAAGACTAAAATAATTTGTTACATGAGATAATTTAATGCAACACGTCCACGAGTTTCCCAATCATTGAAATTGTAGAAAAAATCTTTGTAAATGTTGTTGGCGAAACGTGAGAGTGTTCCTAATGCCGCTAATAGCTTGGGGAATGATTTAAAACATGATACTCTTATTGAGTGTTGGAATTGTATAAAAAAAAAAACAAAGGTAGTTGCAAATGGCGTTGATAAAATGGTGGAAAGTGATGAAAGTGTTGCCAATGTCATTAATAGTGTGATAAATATTTTGTTAAATAGTTCCAAACAAAGCTGTTTTACTTTGAGAGAGAGATATATATATATATATATATATATTATTTTGTAGCATATTAACAAATCGGTTTGGTGGTTCAATGGTCACCAAACCTTTAGGCTTTATTTGGTTCAACGAAGGTTAGGTTAAGTGAGGTTTACTTGAGTTATGTTAGAAGAGGTTATAATGTTGTTTGGTTCAACGAAGGTTAGATTAAGTGAGGTTTATTTAAGTTAAGTTAGGTTAGAGGAGGTTAAAATGTCCTTCTACATATTTTCCTTCTTCTTTTATAATGTATTTATTAATAATAATTATTTATATAAAATTATTATTTATAAAATAATTATTCGTGCAAGCATATAAATAATTATTTATAAAATTATTATTATTTAGAAAGTTTGTTGAATCAGGAGGTCAAGTTTTAAAGGGGAGGGCAATGTTGGAATTTTAAAAAATTGTCATGGGCAATTTAGTCACAATTGAAGACAAATATTCTCTCACCTAAGAAAAACCCCAATTTTGGAGGGTTCACAACCTAGGTTAGGTTCCCACTAGAAGACAAAAAAACATCTAACACCTAACCTAACCTCCTTCCAACCAAACACTACTTTTTTACCTCAAACCTACCCCAACCTAACCTAACCTCTAACCAAACAAGGACAACCCCACCCCAACCTAACTTAACCTTCAACCAAACAAAGCTTTAGGGATCCAAGGGGTGGTAAGATTGATTCCACCCAAATAGGCACAAAAAATTCCCACTCACCAAAGCTCCTATAAGTAGGGGTAGAGCTGTGCAATGGGGTACTGAATGGTCAACCCAAAACCCTCCCATTTATTTCTTAGTGAGTACAGGCTAGCCCATATCTTTCAAATGCCCATTCAAACATGTCACAAATGGGTTGGGTTTAGCCTGTGTGGGTTTGAATGGGTGTGGACAGCCTAATAATGCATTTTTTCCAAAAATAAACTCACTATATAGTTGCAACTTCTACTACATTGTTGCAACTAATTTCTTAATATAAAGGCTAAAGTATACGCTTAATCCTTTATGTTTGCATCAAGTTTCAGTTGAGTCCCTTATACTTATAAAGTGCATTTCTAGTCCTTCAATCTTAATATCATTAGTCTAAATTAAAGGAAAATATTGAGTCATAAAGTCACAATTTTAATCTTAACTAGGTGCCACATCAACTCCAATTTTTTAACAAATTCATATTTTAGTTAAAACTATAATAATAATAGTAGTAGAAAAAAAATTATTATCAATTTTACGACTTTCTACACTTTTCCCATTGGAAACCCTTCTCCTGTCTTTCTTACTCCATGAATATTCCCTTTACTTGCCAAATTCATCCTATTTTCTCAGCGCCAATTTACCTTCTTTCTTCCTTGCTCTCCCAAGCAATGAGTTACAAGCCATTGATGACGGTCTAAGAATCTCATGATCTTGACTATTTATCCTTATGGAAATAGTCTAATACTGCACGTTGCTTTGTTCATGAGGAATGTGTTGCCTCTTTGATCAACTTTACAAAGGCATCACATTAATATTGACTCAGGTTGTCACATGGGTTTATCATATTCTAAGACAACAGAAACTTTGTTCTTTGGCTATCATTGGGCTAGGGCCATTTGTTTTGTGCTTCAAACTGATTCCATTCAGTATTCTGCAATAGTCATTTGATTCAGTAGAGTTCTTTGAACTAACCCTTTGGGAAGCAAAGGGAAAGAGGGTTCAAATTAAACGACGACGCTAGTGGATTCAGGGAGGAAGAAAGACGTGGATGATAGGAGAACTCTTTCCAATAGCAAAGAGTAGGTGGTGGGAAAAATTGATAAAAAATAAAATTTTTTCTATTACTATTATTATTTTAACTAAATTAAAATATGAATTTGTTAAAAAGCTGGAGTTGATGTGGCAGCCATCTATGATTGAAATGGTGTGACCTTGATGAGTCATTATTTTCCATTAGTTTAGACTAACGGTGTTAATATTTAAGGACTAAAAATGTACTTTACAAATATAAAGGATTAAACTGGAACTTGATGCAAACATAAAGGACTGAATGTATATTTTAGTCTAATATAAATTATAAAACATGCTAATAATAAAGAGCCATAATCTTCATTATTCCTCGTTAAAACCACACATAAAATAACATGCACAAATTAACAAACAGTTTGCAAAGTTCTAAATCAATAAAAGAATTAATCTAACAAATAACAGAATGTGAAGAACTTGTTCTCAATCAATGCAAGAATTAATCTAGCAAATAACAAAATGAATGAGAGGAAGAACATGAGATGGAAGTTGGAGCTGCTACCTCTTCCTCTACAAAACCAACTGAAACAAATGGCTTTCATTAATATGTAACAAAAAGATGAAACAATAGAAATTGGAAATGCTATTGAAATTGCCAGCAACAAGAGCTGTTATCATATCAAAATTATCAACATCAACTTCCTTCAATTTGGGAGGATTTGTATGCAGCCAATTTTGAGTACATATGAGTAGCTCAACCATCTTTTAAAGATAAGAAGCTTTTAAAATATTTAGTACTCTATCTCCAGTACTAAAAGCTAATTCTGAAGACACTATAGAGACTGATGCAGCCAACAAATCAAGTGCGATCAAATTTAGAACTTTATACTTTGAAACAAATACTTTCCACCTTGCTAAAATGTCAAATTTTAATTCACACAATATTTAATTAAATTGGCTTTGAAAATTATATATATAATTATATCTCACAATTCCTTTGAAACTTTATTCTTTTATAATTAACGTTATATATATAATATATTTATATTTAACTATATATTGTATCTCACATATATGAGATATAATTAAATTAATATAGGCTCCTTTGCCTTAATTTATAATTAAATATATATAATAATATATGTATGTATTTTATTTATACTTGAAAATATATTATACACACACACACTTATAAGAGCAGGCACTGGCAGCCCAAGGGTGTGCTTGTAGCTTATCCCATTTAATACACATGCCCTGCCATTTAAACTCGCCCGTTATAGGCCTTTCTTGGATGGGCCAAAATCAACAATTTTCCACTCGGTTTGTAAGCTGTGGGCAACTTACTCAACCATACCTACACGAGTGGTCACCAACAACAGAAGTCCCGCATCAGGTTAAGACTTCAGAGAAGGGATTTGTGAGTTGTAACTCTTCTTTTTAAAGGATAAGACGGGCAATTACATCTGACCAAAATCAAATTTCCAGTTTGCTATTAAATGACCATTGTGGAATTTTGCAATTTTGTAGGACATTTATGAGATTTTAAATTTTAAGTGGTATTTTAGTAGGATTGTCCCAACTTCAAACTTTAAACGTTTTTCTCCTTTCTATTTTTGTCCGAGTGTAACAACCAATACACTTTGTAATGGAAGCATAGTCATAACTTAACTACTCCAGTCCCCAAAAACAAGAATATTAGTACAAAAAGCAGACCTTTCTTTGCTGGCAGCTCTCTATGTTTACAGTCTATAATGAAGCACACAGCTGAGGACATAAATAGAGTAGGTAAACAGTTATACAACATATCGGTAGGTAACATAACGTCCAGCAGTTTCACTTGGTCGGATTATCTTCACAACCTGGCCACGCTTCAGTCCGTAATATCTTGCAATTGGATCTGTCACCTGGATTCTGGGAAGCTGTCACAAAGGAAGCAAACAAGATCATCAGTCCACAAATGGCACTTGTATCAGATGGATGTTTCTTACACATTTCATGAAAGGAGATTTACATAAGCAAGTTTTACATATATATGATCATACCATGAGGACTTGGTAAGTGCGGGCACAAGCTACGTAGACTACTCTAAACCTAGTATAAATTCAAACAAACTTCTAGACAATGGAATTCATGTCAAGAGGCATTAGACGGGTTCAATAAGAGCCTCTATAACTATTCATCGTTCACTGTAAATGAGGGAGACAGCATAACAGTCATACTTGTTTGTGTAGATGATTTGCTCTGTACAGTTCCAATTTGAAAATAATTAATGAATCTAAGGCTTAGGGGAGCTAAAATGGTTTCTCAGGATAGAGATTGTGAAGTCCTACATCGGCTGAGAACTGAAACGAGTGTTGCCTTATGAGAGTATGGATACTTCTCCTCTTGACATGTTTTAAAACCAGGATGGGTGAGGAAGCCCAAAACGGACAATTTCGAGAGCAAACGCTAGGATACTACCCGTGATATTAGAGTCAGGAAAATCTCACATTTCCCAGGGAGCGGAACGAAGGACGTCATATAAGGGTATAGATATCAATGAAGGATGCTTTATAAGACTATCAATTTCGAGACCAAAATGCTGGGATGTTACAGAGATTGCCAGATCGAGGGTATATACATGAGTTGGAGGAAATAAAAATTAGACTTAATATCTGAAATGGGATTAACAAGTGCCCAGCAGGGGGAGTTCCATTAGATCCTAATGAGAAGCTTATTTCTGCAGAATCTGAGTATGAGTTTACTGAAAGGCCCAGGGAGGTATCAAAAGTTGGTTGGGAAACTTAAATATTGCACCATGATACAGCCAGACATCAGTTCAATGGTTCAGAACTTGAGCCAATAAGTGAGTTGTCCTAAATAGTCAGTCTCACACGGATGCAGCAATCAACGTAGTTTCATATCTGAAGACGAACCCAGGAATGTGATTACTTATGTCATCCTCAAGTAAGTTGTGACTCCAATCACACAGTCTGCCTCTTAAATTTATTCAGAGAAAAGAATGTTATAAATAAGATAATCTTTAAAAATAATCTTCACCAACACAAGCTTTGTATTCTTATCATAACTAATTAAAATCTGAGTTTCTCGTTTCTGCACAAGCTAGCAAAACAAACATTCATCAAATTCAAAAGCACACACTGAATCTGATCAAATTACATCATGTGTTCATGATCATTCAAACTCCAAACACGACACAAATTTCCCAAAACAGTGAAATTAAACCAGGATTTATGATGGTGGATCCTCCATTGACCACACTCACATACTGAGGCAAGGGTAAGTACTAAAGGGTCAGTTGGCGGGTATCCTGCGATTCTGTGAATCTAGGAGGCTATATATCTTGGAGGTAAAGAAGCAAAACATGGTCTGCAAAGGCCCCAGCAAAGCTAAGTATCAGGCAATGGGAGCAGCACCGCGAGAAATCAGTGGTTGCTGGGGTTGTTATCAGACTTGGGAATTAAGAATCAGACAAACAACAGTACCTTTGTACTGTGTTGGTGAAGCAGTGGTTTATATTACAGCTAACCCTGTGTTTCATGATGCTCATGAAACACAGAAATAAATTGCCACTTCAGTAAGAAAAAATGTCAAAAGGGACTAGTGAAGCCAAAACATGTAGATACCTCAGAGCAGAAAGCTGAATAGCTGATATACTCATGGAGGCTCTAAAGAAACAGTAACAGCATCATATATAATCCAAGTTTGGCATTGTAGGTATATTTAACCCAACTTAAGGGAAGGAGTAGGATGGTGCATATTAGTTATAGTGACTAAATGTAGTTGGATTGATAGTATAGTAGTGGCACTAAACTGTATCTGATGCGCACTATACAAAAACATCCTGGAGAAGAAATCAGATATGATGTCACATTTATTCAAGATTGCGTCAATACAAAAGCATCATTTCATTAGGATAAAGGCCATTTCTATTTTGCTTTCATCACACACAAAAGATTGTAAAGATTTTGTGATTTCCCATAAAACATTTTCTCTCAGCTTTACTAATTGTGGGCTTCAATCATTGAAAACAACAACAACAACAACAACAAGCCTTATCCCACTAGGTGGGTTTGACTACATGGATCACATGACTTTGTTGAATGCACTAGCTAGGGTTGGCTACATGGATCACATAACTTTGTTGATTGCACTGCTTCAATCAGAGTTAAGAGAGAATGATTTTCAGCAAAAGATAGAATTAGTATGAGAATTTCGTTAGTAAAAGAAGAAACATTACTGGAAAGAAAAGAAAATAATAAACATGCAGCTAGTTGGGTAAGTCATCCGGTGAAGAAAAGGAATCAAAATAAAAAGAGAGATTCAAAAAACAGAAAAAGAGTAACAGAAGCTCAAGTAGATAGCAATGCTCTGCAAAGAACTGCATATCTGAAAAGGACAATCCCCTAAAACTTCCATGTGCCTCTAAAAGGAAGCCATAAACACCATATCCCAACATATCATATGGAAAGGGAAAGACAAGAGGACACCTTTTAAAAACAAAAGTGCATTAGAATCAAGTTTTAATCTACTGACCTGAGTTTCTTTCACAGTATATCTCTCGAGCAAGGTTTTCTTCTCTTGGTCAGTTAGCACCTGATGTTCCGGAACAAGAACATGCTCTTTGATGTTGACCAACAGTTCTGCCTCCTGTATAAGATAAATTAAGACTAAAATCATATAAACATAAATTATAAGAAAAGAAAGCAGGTTCACTGAATACAAGATAAACAGAAATTTTGTTCCTTAAATATTATTTGAAACATAGGCCAAGTCAGTGGGGTCAAGCACAAAGTCCAAAGTAAAGTTAACAGTTTGCAAGGCAATGAAAAAGAGAGAAAGCATAAAGTGAATTTAAAACTTGCTATCACTCAAGAATTTTCCTCGCAAGGACACTAAATCACATCACCTGAAAAACCTCCAAGTGAAATTTCGAAGATATTTCAGCAATACAGCTCCGAGCAAAGGGAGTCAAATTCTGTTGAACAACCAAGATTGCTCTGGAAACATTTTCTGATTTCATGCGGTTAGTGTATGTCTTCATTGTCTTAACTCCAACCTTGGATTCTTCAGGAAAGAAAACATAGATCTGGTACAAATGAAACAAATGAAAAAATGAACCCAAAACAGGAAAGAATAGACATTTTCCATGTGCTATCCCATCTAACTATTATGCTGATTACAAGCTGCAAAAGTGAATATGGACCTAGAACTGAAACATTCAACATACAAAGTGCAGTTCCATGGTCATAGAGCATAATTTTTATCTTTTTGATATGAACTAGCTTGATGGGTACATAAATAATCTATAGTCCAGCAGTTAGCCGCTAATCACTAATAACAGAGATTATGACATATGGTGTCAGTCAAACAACAGGGAATAAGGGTGAAGGATCAGCATCTTAGGTGAAAGGGTTTTAAACATAGCTGATGTACCATTATCCATGACAGTAAACTGGGTTGATTCAGAAAACATCATAAACTTTGTCCAACATGAAATTAGAACATGTGGTGTTTCTTGTTCTCGCAATGTCCCCTTTGGGCCCCATTACCCCTCACGTTAACCCAAAGCAGACAATTTCAAAAAAAGAAAAACCGCTAGAATGTTACATTTAGGCGGCTGTCCAAGCATATGGGGTCACATTCAAAGGATTATTGTTGAACTGAGAAAAAGGATATATATAAGTTCTGCAACTATTGGAAGTTTCTTTCTATTCTTTTCAACATTTTGAACTGCACACAAAAATTTGTAATTTCTGAGATGGCCCCAACCCTGGATGACTTATATCCCTAGTAATTTATGTGACGCGAATGATTTGTATAGTATAGCGCTTTTCCATTTCACGTGTACCAAAACCAAATGGTACAGAGACATTGCAAACACAATAACATTCAAATCAATTCAACCAATTACATCTGGACTCTCTCATGTTCATATTGATAGTGACACAACAGTGGCTTCCTACCAATACCAACCAACAGACTCATTATAATTCCTGACAATTTCTAAGCAACAATTACCTTAGGACCATGCTTTGAGCACAATCAAATCACCAAAAAAAACAAACAAACTTGAAAGGAAACTTCACCTGGTCGGAGCTATTATCCTTCTTAGCTTTATTAATAACAAGATCCTCCCTTTTCATGTTCTCAGAGTATTTATGCCTGAACTCATTCTTGCTCATGTTGAGTTCGTAGTCTGTAACCAGATAGCTTCTATCCCTCAGCATCTGCATCACAGTCTTCCTGATTCTGTAAAGCCTGTTGAACTCATCGTCCGAAAGAACCATCTTTTTTGCTCTTCTTCCACTTGCCTGAAAATCTCCAGGCCAAACTAAGAAGAAGAAGAAAGGGAGAGAGGAAGGGACGTTGAAGGAAGTCAGGAATGGGACACGACATCACAATATGATGCTTGCCCTAAATCTAAAATATGAGTTGCCAGTCAAAGTACAGGACCCACGAAGTCCGAAGTCCCAACACGAGTTCTCCCGGGCGGGGCTTCTCACTCAATCCGCTGCCCTCCGTTACCGCATACGACATCGTTTTAGTGAGAGTTAGCACTTATTTATCAATGTGTTGCTCCAAGGCTAGAGGCTAGAGCCCACCCTCATTATTTTTGGATATGGCTTCTCTTCATTTCTTTTTTCGTTCGTTCTCCTCATTTTTCCTAAAACTACATCGTTTTGGTTTTAAACAAAACAAGAGAAGCACTTTAAAAGAAAAAAGAAAAAATCTATCACCCTAAAATATTTGTCAATAGATTTTAAATTAATTTTTAATAAACTTAGTACTCTAAAATATTTTTTAGTGACACAAATATCTAGCGCTTACCACTATGAAGTATTTTCCAATAGAAATATGGTATCAATAAAAAATGTTTTATGATGCTAAGTGTACTAAAAATTCATTTAAGACACTAAATGCTATTGAAAAAAATATTTTAAAGAATTATATGCTCTTTTTTTAAACAAAAATATAGTCTTAATTATTTTTCCCTTGCTTTGTTCATCCCAAAACTAAGTAGTTTTAAGAAAAAAGATAGGAGCGGATGAAAAAAGAAAATGAGAGCAGTCAAATCCTGGCATGAAAGGAAAAAAAATAAAACTTTCTTTTACTTTATAAATAATAAATAAGTGGTGGATTGTAATATTTGTTTTTTTGAAAAAATTATATTATATAAATATATAAATTACATGATAATATGATTATTAATAAATTATTATATAATTGGGTTAAGATGCATCCACTACTCTTAAGAAATTTGTTCGCTCTTTATCCTAAACGAATTTTTGTTACATCCAACCCCTAAAATATTTTTTTTAAGAGTATATGATATTATGATTATTAATAAATCTATCTATCTATTAAATATAAAAGTAGAAACCACATCAGCTCTCTACATGACACGCAACAAGTTTGAACTCAAGCATTTAAATTTAAGACTGAGAGTGGAAGAATGGATGGAGAGAAGTTATTTAGTTGCATCTTGAGGGTCAGAACTTGAGTAGAGGTGCATCAATGTATGTTTTTTGTGAGGAGAAATAACTTGCACTCGAACCATAGTGTAATACCCCAAAATTTGATATCTAAGGCTAGAGAATAAGCCTGAAATAAGTGGACTGCTAAGCTCCAGTTTAGCAAGATCCCAAATGTTGATTAAGGGTTTAATGACTCCAAAAGTGGATGCGGTTAGTGACAAATAACCCTTTTGGAGAATATGATGTGATTTGGCACTCGAATGTGATTCGTATGTGTTGTGAGCAGCGCTGAAACCTTGTATTTAAGCTCAATTATGGATTAACATCTAAATTGACTTAAAATATAGGGAGGGCGCATATTATGGCTAGAAGAATGAGAAAATGTGTTTGATAGTGATTCAGTGTGAATTGCCAATACGGTAAAGTTACTGACCAATTGGTCAGTTGCCAAAGAAGAAACTCATTGGTAACTTCAAGATCAACGGTTGAGATTGATTTGTGAAGAGATTAAAGGATGGAATCATGTTTGTGTGTGCCTATGTGAGCTCATGTGAGATAGCACAAGATCATGACACTTGGCATAATGTGGACCATTAGATCATAGTCAACTTTTCAAACTCTTCACTGTCTCCTCTCTTCTCTAAGTCGGCCAAGGAAGGGAGCATTGAAGGGCCAAATTTATGATCTCATTCTCTCTCCTTCATTCTCCATCACGCCATGCTTGAAGGAGGAAAGAGAAAATGAAAGGTAGGTTTTTGGTTGGCTTATCGTCCTCTTTAGCTCAAATACCTTTCTATAAAGTTGTTCATAGTTATGAGAGTTTCATTGCTATGGTTTTAGATTTGTGAAAGAAGGTGTTTGAGAGCTTGGAGGAAATTGGAAAGATGAAGAATCAAGAAACAAGCTTGGGAAAGAGGAAAAGGTAAGTATTTGTACCCTTTTGATTTAAGTTTTGTGACTTTTGGTTAAGTTTTGAGAATTGTGGAATTTTCCCTGATTTTGGTATTTTTGTGAAATGGCTGAATTGGTTAGTATGTTGTGGTTAAAATGGTGTCATAGTGTGTTTTGATGCCATTAGGATTGGTTTGGATAATTGGAAGTAAAGTTAGTAAAATTGGATAAAGTGCGCAATAAGTATGACCAAGGGGGAAAATTGCCATTTTGATGTGAATTTGGGTGTTTTGAGGTTTCCAATGTATTCCTTGTGTGAAATTGTGTGGGAGTAGCTTTGTGTTAGAGTTTTGGAACCATTGGAAACATATTGGTTGAGTTGGGAAAATTCTGATATCTGTTGCGTTTTGGCTTTTGATAAAGCCTCACTCGAGTGAACAGGGGTCTCACTCAAGTGCAGCGTTATGTTTTCCCTTTCGAAACCTCAAAATACACAAGAGTGTACAGGGGTGATGACGCAAGAATGCACTTCCTTGTCTGCGAGTGAAGTGCGTTATCACTCGAGTGTGAAGTGTCTCACTCGAGTAAATGTGTATGTTGTGGTATGAGCCCACTTCTCGGGTTGTCACTTACAGTCAATTTGTCAAGAGTGTGAGCTAGCACTTATGAGTTTTATGCCCTCACTCGAGTGCCAGAGCTAGTGCTCAAGTGCACTTCTGGCTCTGGGTTTTCTATACTCTCGAGTGAGCACTTCTTGTACCTCACTTGCTGGGACTTGGGTGAGTGTGGAGGCATCACTCGAGTGTTGATCTTGGTGCTCGAGTGCTGTGATCACTTTCTATCTTTGTTTGTGCTTTCGGCCAAGCACTCGCACGAGTGAGCCATCCTCACTCAGGTATGAGTCGTCCATCACTTGAGTGATGCAGTCAAAAATGGGATTTTAAGGTTTCGAAATATGGTCTTTGGTCAAGTTCTCCCAACCCTTTAAGCATATGTTTAGGCTTTGAGTAGCCACATAAAGGTCTTAAATGATAACCAACTTAAGTGTTTGAAAGTTAAGGAATTGGAAAAGGGATTAACCCTATGTCCTTGTTTTGGCTATAAGGTTTGATGTTCGCCCTGAACGGGAGTTGTTGGTGTTGGAGTATATGTGGAAAGGACCAGTGTATGGAACTTACCTCTCCTGCATGTATTTGATATTTGTTCTGGTGTATTGATGCATGTCTTTGCTTTGCTTGATTATGTGAAACATGTATGAATGGTTTAAAGCTATGTTTCAATTTATGCTATGGCCATAAGTATGTTGTTCGAAGTATTGAGCTTACAGATTTGTCATTGTGTGTGAGCATAAGTTATGCAAGCATGTCATGCATTAAACATTTATCATACATGCATATAAGTAATGTTTTCCTACTGAGATTCTCTAAAATCTCACCCTCTCTTACTAACCTTTTCAGATAGGGTAGTAGATCGAGGATACAGCTGGCACCCAGGGTGGCGAGGTCTCCTTCAGGATGAGATATTGGTAGTTGGTTATCATAGTTGGAATGTGTATATGTGGATGAAGATTTGATTATGTATTCGAGATAGATTTGTGTAATCCCTTATAAAGGAATTTGTGTACCCTTTTGTAAAGGTATGAACCCGGGATTGCCGGAACTATTATGTTGTGCACTCGATTGTAATGAATGTGTTTTGTTTTCATATAGTAATTTTATTTGAAATGTGAATTTGAGATCGGGTTGTTTGGATTTTGAAAAGTATTTGTGAAAACCCCGTCTGGTATATGGGTTTGAAATTGTGCTTTGTTTATTATCGGTCTCTAATTCATTTTAATAATGTATTTCGGATATAATTATGAAGGGGGTTACATATAGCCAAGAAGAATATTTGAGCTTGGTCGGCTATTGATATCACTGGTAGTATTTACCTAAAATCACATCCCATAACTTACCAAATGGTGCATCACACTTCATTGTATCTCTAAAGGCCCATTTGGTGTTATGCAGGCATACTTAACTATGCAATGTAATACATTATAATGCAATTTTCATTATCATGAATGTGTTTGGTCAGTTACAAGGGAATCATGCAATTATATTTATTTTTTAATTAAAAGAAAACAATAAAACATATGAAAAGACTCTTTTGACCATTATAAAAAAAAATCTTCCCTCTTCTAATATAATTTTTCTTCTTTCCCCAATGTCAACACCATCAACCTTCCTTCCTAGTTTTTTTTGAAGTAAAGTCAAATGCATATTAATAAGAAAGATTACATCAGGCAATAACATGTCAAATAGTTACATGTCAGCCTCAAAAGTATGGCAGTTCCTAAAAATACTAAAGTTCATGCCACAAAGATTACAAGAAAAGCTAACTTGCTAAAAAATAAAATTATAGAGGAACTCCTCAATATCCTGATAAATCGCATTAGATGACACTATTAAATCCAATGAGAGGGAGGAAAGCTTGATTAAGATAGATGATTTGCGAGGGGTTGCCTATAAGGTTCTTGAAAAAGCAATGAACTTGTGATCCAAAGAAGGCATGCTCTGAGACATAAAGGAGCAAATAATGGAAATCACAAAACCTTCTTCCATTTGAATGAAATTAAAGGCTGACCTTGAAATCTAATCTAATCCCCATCAAGAACAACTTCCATATTAGTAAGCATAAGGCACAGAGGTACCTAAAAGCAAGAAAGTCAAACACCAATATCATGTTAGATCCTAAGTTTTGATGATAACAAAAGGTAATTATATGCAAAGTATGGTTTTATAAGTCTAAAGAATGATTACAAAGTTACCAAATGCATATGGAAACGTTTTGTAATGTCTGCTGTTAGATTTAACTGATGCACTCGAGCAACAGAGCTAGCACTCGAGCATCTGGCTCTTTCTCACTCGAGCACATGCAAGTGTTAGACAAAAAGTGTTTGCCCGAGAGCAAATTACTGTCATTCTTACTGATGCACTCGAGCACTGGAGATAACACTCGAGCATCTGGCTCTTTCTCACTTGTAGCAGAAATACGCAGTTTTCTGGGTCTTGCTGGTTACTATCAGAGATTTATCCAGAATTTCTCCCATATTGCGTTGCCGATGACCAAGCTCACGAGAAAAGATCAGCCGTTTGTGTGGGACGAGAAATGTGAAAACTGCTTTGTGGAGCTGAAGGAGAGGTTGATGTCGGCACCTGTATTGATTTTACCCGATCCCAATATGACATATGTTGTGTACTCTGATGCCAGTGGGCAGGGATTAGGGTGTGTCCTTATGCAGCAGGGACGTGTGGTGGCCTACGCCTCTCGACAGCTCAAACCTCATGAATTGAATTATCCCACTCATGATCTGGTGCTTGCGGCCATTGTATTTGCTTTGAAGATTTGGCGTCATTACCTGTATGGTGTGACTGTGGAACTGTACTGCGACCACAAGAGTCTTAAATATCTATATGATCAAAAAGAGCTAAATATGAGACAGCGTCGCTGGATGGAATTGCTTAAGGACTACGACCTGGAGATAAAATATCACCCGGGTAAGGCAAATGTAGTCGCTGATGCTTTGAGTCGGAAGACCATGCTCGTTGCAGCTATGATGATACAAAAAAGGAAATTGATTGAAGATTTTCGTGATCTGAATTTGACAAATCAGATCGTCTATGCCAATTACACTGTTTCTCAAGAAGAAAGTAATCTAAGAGCTGAGATTGAAGAAGCTCAGAGGCAAGACGACTGGATACAATATAATATGACACGAATTGAACAGGGAGAAGTTCCAGGCTACGATCTATCGCCTCGTGGATTAGTTCGTTATCAGAAGAGAGTCTGTATTCCACTTAAGGCAGAGTTGAGGCAGAAGATTCTAGATGAGGCACACAAGAGCCGATATACTCTCCATCCTGGTATGACCAAGATGTATCATAATCTGAAATCAGTGTATTGGTGGCCAGGTATGAAGAGTGATGTGACCAAATACATAGCAAGGTGTCTCACTTGTCAGAAGGTAAAGATCGAGCACCAGAGACCGCCTGGTTTACTTCAGAGTCCTGAGATTCCAGAATGGAAATAGGAAAGCGTAACCATGGATTTGGTTGTGGGATTGCCCAAGATCAGGAACTATGATGCGATCTGGGTAATTGTGGATCGGTTAACGAAGTCGGCGCATTTCATACCAATCAATGCTGGTTATTCTCCTGACAAACTAGCAGAGATTTATGTTCGTGAGATCGTGAAACTCCATGGTGTTCCGAAAAACATCATTTCCAACCGAGATCCACGATTTACTTCAAGATTCTGGAAAGCTTTACATGAAGCCTTGGGAACTCAACTGAGATTCAGTACGGCTTATCATCCGCAAACGGATGGACAATCTGAGAGAACCATTCAGACGCTGGAAGATATGCTGCGAGCTTGTGTACTCGACTTTAAAGGAAGTTGGGATCGTTTCCTTCCACTAGCTGAGTTCGCCTATAACAATAGCTATCATGCGAGTATTCAAATGGCTCCGTATGAAGTGTTGTATGGAAGACGGTGTCAATCACCATTATGTTGGAATGAACTATCCGAAAGGAAGCTTTATGGACCAGATTTGGTTGATCAAACCTCAGCACAAATTCAGATTATTCGTAAGAGGTTGCTTACAGCGCAGAGTCGCCAGAAAAGCTACGCTGATAAGAGAAGACGGCCTCTAGAGTTTGAGGTTGGAGATCATATTTTCTTAAGAGTATCTCCTGTCATCGGGGTTGGGCGATCGATCAAGAGGAAGAAGCTAAGCCCTAGATACATAGGTCCTTTTGAAATCCTTGAGAGGATTGGGCCTGTAGCTTACCGAGTAGCTCTACCTCTGAGCTTGAGCAGACTCCATGACGTATTCCACGTTTCTCAATTGAAGAAGTACCAACCGGATCCGTCTCACATCATTGAGTATGAGGATGTTGAGCTTCAAGACAATTTCACATATACAGTGGAGCCAGAGCAAGTCATTGACCGAGAAGAGCGACGGCTCAGACACAGGAGCATTCAATATGTGAAGGTGATCTGGAAGGGAATGACGCAAAGAGAGGCAACTTGGGAAGCAGAGGAAGATATGCGAAGACGATATCCGGAGTTTATGGCTCAAGTTGTGTAGCAATTTCGAGGACGAAAGTTAATTTTCGGGGGGAGAATTGTAATATCCTGGATTTTAATCAAGGATTAATAACTTCAAATGATGTAATTAATGTTAATTAAGCATACTTGAAGTATATATATATGGTGCAATGTGATATAAAGATGATTAGTGATGGTTTAGTGAGTATTGTGAAAATCAGGGGCGAAACGGTAAATTTACCGATCGATTGGTCAGTTATTGGAGAGGAAACTCTTTAGTAATCATGATCAATGGCTAAGATTGAAAGAACATGGGGTGGAATTTTTATGCATGCAAGCTTATGTGAAATCATAGTGGGAGGAATGAGATGATGACAAGTGGCTAAATAAGGACCCTTGGATGAAAGTCAAACTTTCAAACCATTTTCTCTTCCCTCTCTCCTTCCCTAGTCGGTTTGGGTGTGTGTGGAACCAAGAGAAGTGATCATCACTTTTACCAACTCATTTCTCTCTCCATTTTCTCTATTTCCGGCGAGCAAGCAAGAAAGAGAAAGGAGGGGTTTGAAATTTGTAAAGGTAGATGGCTTCATAAGCTGAAACACTTTTCATTGATATTGTGCAAGTAGTTAAGAGCTTTACTTCCATGTTTTCAGACTTTGGATTGGTGGTGTGTGGCAAATTGAGGAAATTTGATAGTGGAGGAATCAGAGTTCTGAATTTAGCAAGTGTAAGAGGTGAGTTTTTGATGAAGTTTGATGCAAATGTTATTACATTTGGTTTAGTTTAAAGAATTCTGGATTTTTGCCCTAATTTCTGGTAATTTTAGAACTGATGAATTAAGTGATGTAATGTGTTGGAATAGATGTTAAAAAGTGTGTAAATGTCAGTGGTTTTGGTGGGGATTTGAGAAGAGGAAGTGTGTTAAGTTATGGTTTTGGTGAATTTGTGGTTTAGAGATGAGATTTTGTTATTTGAGTGAAAGTTTGGTTATTTTGGGTTACTAATGGGTTTATGGTGAAGTTTTGGATGAGAATGAGTAATGGTATGAGTTATAGGACCATTGGAATTCAATTGGTGAATTCTGGAAAATCATATCAATTGCTGCGTTTTGGGCATCTGATAGGATCACTCGAGTGAGGGAAGAACTCACTCGAGCACATGATGAACATGCTCGAGTGAGCATGTGTGTGCTCGAGTGAGGGTGCATAAATCACTGGGGGTGAGCGTTTCAGGTGATCACTCTTGGGTAGATTGCCAAGAGTGCATATGGCACTCGCGAGCATTGGGAGATCACCCGAGCACTAGGGCTTGTGCTCGAGTGAATCTGTTGCCTGGGAATTGAGTTGCTCTCGGGTTGTCACTCGCGGGGTCTCACTTCCGTAGTGCTCGAGTGTTCCTGGGGTCTCTGCTCGAGCACAGCCTCTTGTGCTCGAGTGAGAGTGTAGGATTGTAGTGAAGCTTGCTCTCGGGCAAGCACTTCCTGAAGGTCACTCGCATGTGCTCGAGTGCTGGCGGAGGTATCACTCGAGCACAAGATGGTCATGCTCGAGTGAGCCAGCCCAGAATTTAGAAAGTTTCTCCAAGAAAGAGGGTCTTTGGGGTAGATTCTCCTAACCCTTTAGGCATATGTTTAGACCCATATTAGACACCTAAAGAGTTCAAATGATAACCAACTTAAAGAATTATAGAGATAAGAACTTGGAAAAGTAATTGACGGGTTGTCCCTAATTTGATTACAGGGTTTGATATTTGCCGTCCTCGTGAGCCCATAGTGCCCAGAGACATCAGGAAAAGATCAGGTAGTGACTCTCTCTCTCTCTTATACTGTGTGTAATGCTTTGTATGTGTGTGTTATCATGGTTCTGTGATGATTTCTTTGATGCTGCTGCGGTTACAGCTGGTGATAGCTGTCGTTTACAGCGCAAGCTGTCGTTTACAGCGCAAGCTGTCGTTATTGTGATTACAGCGTAAGCTGTCATGATGAAGATTACAGCGAGAGCTGTCGTATTATGTATACAGCAGTGAGTGTTGTCGTTTGTAGTGAAAACCATGTATCTTTGAGATTGATGTTGCTGTTGTTGATGGTTGTGATTTATATACATGCTTGGTATTTATACATTGTATGAGTGGTTTGTTACTACTGAGATTCTCTCGAATCTCAATCTTTCCTATGACTAACCTTTCAGACAGGGCATGTGGCTCAAAGGAGAAAAGGCCGACCCGGAGCACTTAGGACCCTTAGGGGTATAGTGGATTTTGGAAATGTTGGTTATTTCTTTTGAATTCGGGATTACTGTATATTCTGAAATATGAATAGTATATTCGATTTTGGATGTAATTTCCTAATGGATACTTAAACCTCAGGTTATATATGTATAGAACCCGGGAGTTGCCGGGGATTTGGTTTTACACTCTGTCATACGTGAATGTAGATAAACTGCACAGGTGATTATATTCGAATTTTGAAATGGAGACCAGGAACAGGAAAGAGATTTTGAATGATTTTGTGAAAACCCTACTACAAAGTAGGAGATTCAAATGAGTTTAAGTTATCCGAAGGTCTCTAATATACTTTAATTATCTAATATCGAATTATAATTACATGATTAAAGGCAGGGTGTTACACTAACTACCTATTCAAATCCTACCAACTATTTCTACGAGCCATTATATGATATTGGGCCATAGAAGCATAATGGACCAAGCTAACTCTAACACACCCCCTCAAGTTGGGGAGTGAATATATCAACAGTACCCAACTTACCTAATAAGTAATACAATACAACTTTACTCACAGGTTTGGTCAGTAAATCTGCCTTATGATTACAAGATTTTACATGACATAAATCTATAACCTTCTCTTGTAATTTCTCACGTATAAAGTGACAATCTATCTCGATATGCTTTGTACATTTATGGAATTCCGGATTATTAGCGATATATATTGCCGCTTTATTGTCACAATAAACCAAAATCGAATACATAGTGGCTGATCTTGCTCTTTCAATAAACTTGCCATCCACATAATTTTAGAAACCGCTAAAGCTAGAGCCATCTATTTTGCTTCTGTCGATGAATGGGAGACTGTACGCTACTTCTTTGTCCTCCAATAAATAAGAGAATCTCCTAACTTCAACAAGTATCGAGTAACTGATCACCTATTGGTTCCATATGACCCCCAATCTGAATCACAAAAACTACTCAATGTCATATCATTACTGGAACTAATAAGAATTCCATGTCTTGAACTTTGCTAAGGCAATAGATAACATTCAAATCTCCTGCCATGTGAGCCTTTGTAGGTGATTGCATAAATTGACTTAGTGCCTGTACAGGGAAGAAAATTATAGGTCATGTGTTTGTCAGATATATGAGGCGTCCCACTAACTTCCTATATTTTTCAAGATCTTTTAACATATCAGATTCCTTATCCTTCCCTTTTTCATAAGCAAGCTGTAACACCACAACTCAAAACAACCAAATACTTAACTAGAATGTTTCAAATATCGCCAATAAGGATGTTCAACATCCAAACCATCAAAATACAAATTAGTTCAAATAAAGTTCATGTCACAATGTTAAATCAAATCCTTATTAACATTTCAACAAAACAAAAGACAATGCGGAAGTCTTAGGGTCATGGCAATAAAAATGACATAACATGAGCTCTAGGAGCTCAAAAGAGCTTTCAAGGCTCACTCCATGGGTGCCTTCCCTTACTTCCTACTAGAACAATCACCTAAAAATGTTAATATATAGGGATGAGATTCCACGTCTCAGTAACTACTGAAAGTTTCTACCGTACATAAGCAAATCACATATGACAAAAAGAAGGAACTGATTACATATATATTTGTATATACCATAATCCTCATACAAGACAAAAACAAGTTTAATTATCATTATGTAAATCTGTATTTTCAACACAGCATGTAATATACAATTATGCAATATGCAATATGTAAGATGCAACCTCCCTTATATCACCGTCCATCCTTATTCTGCTGACTAGAGCCATAGGCTAACATATAGTCCAACATAGACTCATCTATTTGACTGGATTGTCCCAAGCTCACCAGTTCTTAAGATACAACCGGCCAAAGGTGTAGAGCTTAAGTCTGGAATATGGCTTCCCTCCTTAAAAGAATACAACTAAAGAAGTGTCACATGTCCTACAGCTCCAATACAATCCCGACCAAAGGAAAATATGGAAGAAGGAGCCCTGACAAGTGCCATCCACTACGCATCGAGTGATGGCATACCACGTAGTAAAAGATCTCAACATAGAAATTCCTCCTTACTCCAACCCATCACAAATGCATCCACCATAACAAGTATATTCTATCACAAAAATATATAATTAAAAGACAAGGTACAGTAAATCATGCTTCTATTCATATCAAATATCATCACATATTCAAACATGCTAAAAATAATAATAATAATCCAACAATACATTAATTTCATTTAATTAGTAATTATTTGAGTAAAATGAGTTATAAAGAAATTTACTTGTAACACTACTTATTTGAGAATTTACAATACATACACATATACATACAATTCAGTCCATTTTTCTTCTATAAAAATAGTCATTTACAATCATACATAATGTACAAGTCTATGGAAGAATAGTCAGAGTTACTTGTTACTTCCTAGCTTACAGGTAATCACATAAATGTTACTCCAAAGCTCTCAATAGGAGTTTACAAGCTCACAGATATAAATATCTATCAATATATAATCCAAACTACTCCAAGATCTAGTGCAACTCTCTAAAATTAATATTATTTATTGCACCCATTCTCATTATCTAACTTAGAATCGTTTTTATGTTGAGATTTAATTTTATTTGTGAATTAAAACAAATCAAGATATTTAGATTTGAAAGATAAATGTATATATGTACATACCCAGACTCATGCATGTTGAAATGTCAAGGTAATTATCTCCTAGGCCAAAACAATAAATGTTGTAATGATATTTTATATTATATAACTGTGTGTGTGTGTGTGTGTGTGTACACAAAGAAGGACAAAAAGATGCTGGTTGTAGCTGCTCTCACCAAACTCATCAGAAGTCATTTTAGACATTTGACATATCAATTTTTTTACTAATAAACAAGAAAATGAAACAATGAATGTGCGCAGACAGAAGGATCCTAATGGATTTTGAAAGAGAAAATATACACACACCAAAAGAGAAGGACGAAAGAGGTATAGGCTTGGTAGGGTGTACACTTAATGTTTTGATTACTGAAAAAAAAACATCGGGTCAAAGGGGTCACAAAAAGAGAAATAAATAATTGCCGATACACTCTATGCCCATGTAAAAAAAATGGAGTCAGGATAAATGGTGCACGCAAAGGTAGGAGATGATAGGTGAGTTTTTGTTCATTTTTTTATACCCACATCTACAGCAACGAATTGATAATAAGAAGGGAAAATAACAAGAAGCCACGGTTTCACATCTTAAACAAAAGGAAGAAGAGGAAACAAGTAAATGTAAAGATGAAAAGGTATGCATCAAACCAATGGAGACATGGGGAAACACACTATGAATAATAAAAAGGAGGGAGAAAAATGAACCTGAGCATTTTGCATATGAGGTGCAGCTAAGGCTTCTTTTTGAGAGCAAGAGATAGGGTTTTTATAGGAGAGAGAATTTAGGGTTTGGGTTATTTTTGAACAAAATAATTTTTTTTAAAAAAATAAAATAATAACAATGGGTATAAAATTCAAACAACACATTTTTTTAATATTATTTTCTAATAATAAGATAAGTTTACACCCACATACCCAATATATTTAAATAAATATTTTAGAGATATATTTCATTATTTTACTTATAGAGATTTTTTTTTAACTTGATACTTCTTTTTAAATTATTAATTCATTCTAACCCTTTGACTAAATATTATTATACTACAATTAACTCAAAGTGTTAAAAAGGAGGATGTTATACAAGCAACCTTAAATTCTCTGCCATATACATCCCAAATGGCTTACAACCACTCATGCCTATATCTGCAAGTAAATCAAGCACATATTTATGTTGAGACAAAATAACACCCTTCTTAGACCTCACCATTTCAATACAAAGGAAGTATTTCATAATTCCTAAATCCTTGATCTTGAAATCACTACGTAAGAAGTCCTTTACCTCTTTGATTCTATCATCCAAACTTCCTGTAATAAGTAGGTTATCAACATAAACTAGCGCAAAGACTACACTATTATTAAATTTCTTAGAAAAGAGTAAGTAGTCATGTTTACTTTGGACAAAGCCCTCTTCAATCAAAGCTTGAGACAGTTTGCAATTCCACTGTCTCGAGGCTTGTTTGAGGCCATCTAATGATTTTCTTAGCTTACATACAAGACTCTCCCCTTGGTCTCAAAGCCTTAGGGATTTGTCATATAAACGTCCTCATGTAAATCACCCTGCAAAAAAGTGTTATGTACATCCGTATGAAATAAAAACCAATTATGGAAAACAGCTATTTTAAGGACAGTTCAGACTGTTGTCATCTTAACTATAGGAGAAAATCTCTCTTGATAGTCAATTCCTTCCTTTTGGGTGTATCCTTTAGCTACTAGGCGGGCTTTATACTTATTGATCTCACTATTAGATTTATATTTGATTTTGTAAACCTATTTACATCCAATGGGTTTCTTCCCTTTAGGTAATGGTACTAAATCCCATATTTTATTTGATTCAAGAGCCTCTATTTCAGCATGCATTGCCTTCACCCATTTATTATTTTGAATAGCTTGTTAGTAACTAACAGGTTCTGAAACATAATCCAAATGACATAGAAAACACATGTAACTAGATGATATATGCTCATAGGAAAGATAGTCATCAATTAGATACAAACATGAAGTAGGATGCTCAAGAAAATCATCTGAATGATGCACTAAAATAAGATTACATATGTAATCTTGGTCCCAAATGTGAGGTTTTCACTCCCTACTCGGCCTCACAGAAGATGATAGAGGAGTTCGAGCATTTATATACATGTTCGGATTATAACTATCAATACCTTGACCGGTTTCAAAATCTAGTATATATGGTTCTATATTTTACCTATGAAAGTTGCTAGAAAGAGGTGAAACATATGATCAAATAGAAACATGTCTTGAATATCCTTAGTGACTCCCGCTTGATTAATGCCTAATTTATCTCATAAGGGAAATCGATGTTCTTGAAAATTTACATGCCCAGAAATAATGACTCCATTTGTCTTAAGGTTTAGTAACATGTATCCCTTTTGGTGAGTGGCAAAAACCTAGGAAAATGCAAGGGATGGTTCTAGGTTGGAATTTATCAGTTTCATTAACGTTGGTTGCAAAGGATAGGGATCCAAAGACTCTCAACTCCTTATAGTCTGGGTGTTTGCCATAGACTCTTTCATATGGGGTTTGATATGCTAAGATCTTGGATGGAATCCTATTGATCAAACGGGTTTCCATCCTCATAATAGTTAATAAAGTGGTTAGGAATAGAAAGGAACACGTCTACAGAGTTGGATTTCAAAAACCCTAATTTTCTTGAGGAAAGTGATAATTTCGGCCAGCTCTAGAAATAGGCCTTAGAGTTGGATTTTCAATAATTTGATGGTCCTATTGAGTTTTGAAGCAAAAATTAGGTGGGGTACAGTTGGTCACTTTTTTGGAAAAGCCCGAAAAAGCATAATTACGAAAACGCTCCTGAAACCCTTAAAGTGGGGCTGCCAAGGGTAATTTTGTAATTTGACATTAAATTTGATAATTCTAAGTCCTGAAATAGATTCTTTGGGCAGAAATATGTTAGGATAGCCCATGTTAGAATTTTGGGAAAAGTACAGCTGGACCGAGTACTGCGGGCCCGGGTCGAGTCGCTAGGGGCATTTTTGTAAATTTTCATTATAGACTCATATAACCCCCAGAAACACTGTGGAAGTGTCTAAATGGTGTATTTAGAATTGTAGGATTCGATATTTGCCCTGAATGTGAGCAACTTGTGCCAGAGCATACTTGGAAAGAACAAGGTAGTGACGCTTTTCCTTATACTATATGTGATGCATTGTATGTATGTTTATCATGCTTTGTGATAATTTCTGATGCTGCTACAAATACAGTTGGGGGAAGCTGTCGTTATACAATAGAAGATGTCGTTATTGTGAATACAGCGGAAGCTGTCGTTATTGTGATTACAGTGAAAGTTGTCGTATTGTGTATTCAGCTGTGAGTGTTGTCGTTTGTGGTGAAAGCCATGCATTATAGTGATGCTGCTGTTGATTTGCTTACATGCTATGTGCTTATATATTGTATGAGTGATTTGTTACTACTGGGATTCTCTTGAATCTTATTCTTTCCATGGACTAACCTACTGACAGGGCAAGCGGCTCAAAGGATAAGCAGACAACCAAGGGAGGATAGTTCAGATTTAGGTTGTGGTTTGTTGTCATATTTTGATTGGGGATCACTACTTATTTAGTAAATATTATTTTGGATACAGTTATGTAATCCCCTGAATGGAAAATTTTAAAGGGTAAATATGCTTGTAAACCCTTTAATTTACAATGTGAAACCTGGGGATTGTAGGGAATTTTGCTTTACACTTTGACATATATGAATGAAATTTAGCTGTGCGAGGTAATGGTATTTCAAATCATAATTATGGAAGGGGTTACATATAATCCCTCTTGCATGCTACCAATTGTAACCCCCCTGTCGTAATTATATTCGAAATACGTGATTAAAATAAAATAGAGATAAATAATTATCAAATAACATTTTCAAACCCATCTATAAGAAAGGGTTTTCACAAATACTTTTTGAAATCCAATTCACCTGGTCTCAGATTCACATTTCGAATACAATTACTTTACGCGGATAAATCACATTTATATCTATACATCAGAGTGCACAACATAATCTCCAGCACATACCGAATTCCTTACATTAATCCAAACTTTACAGGGCACATTTGCCCATTAACATTTCCAAATAGGGGATTACACAATACTAATTCAAATGCCCATCTCAATTATACATTCCCAAATCCATATACGAAAACCATTCTCTAATATACACATTCCAAATATACATCTCCAAATACAAATACAAATAATACTCCCAACTAAGACAACCAACCACCAATCACCTCCTTTAGGAGTCTTCGCCACCCTTGGTTGCTTGCTTTCACCTCGATCTACCTACCCTGTCTAAATTGTTGATAGGGGTGAGATTCGAGAGAATCTAGTAGGTAAATAGTACCAATATGCATGCAGATATGTGTTTAATGCATAACATGCTTGCATTACACAGCTTATGCCGACACAATGACAAATCTGTAAGCTCAATGCTTCGAACAACATACTTATGGCCATAGCATAAATTGAAACATAGCTTCAAATCATTCATACATGTTTCGCATAATCAAGCAAAGCAACAGTATGCATCAATACACACTAAAACATATATCAAATACTTGCAGAAGAGGTAAGTTCCCTACGCTCTTTCCACTGTGTTCTAGCACCGGCTACTCACGACCCGACAAACATCGAACCACGATTAGGGCGAATATCCAATCCTATAACCAAAATCATAGACATAGGATTAATCTCTTTTCCAATTCCTCAACATACAAACACTTAATGTTGGTTATCATTTAACATTTTTAGGTGGCTACTCAAAGCCCAAACACATACCTAAAGGGTTGGGAGAAACTATACCAAGAATCACCTTTCAGAAGTGCCAAAATATTGATTTTTGGGGGTTGACCGCGGCCCAAGAATCCACTGGCCACGGCCAAAAATAGGTTAGAAACATTTGGGCCACAGCCCAGAATCCGCTGGCCGCGGCCAAGAAAATCCTGTTTCTTGTTTGAACTTCTAAAAATCATAACTAATTCCAGAAAAATCGAAATGAGGTGATTCTAAAGCCAAATGAAAGGTATTTAAGTGCTCTTTATAGGAAAAATATGGACCATTACCAGAATCACCACAAAATTCCATAATTACACAAAATCCAACACTGCTCCAAAACAGATTCCAGTTTTCATCCCAAACTTTGGACAACCATAACTCTCAGCTTACAAAACAAAATAACATGAATAATATGTCCATTTTAAAGCTTGGAATGTGAACTTTAAGACTGGAAAGTTTCAGAATTTTTAGACAACATTTGGTCATTCAAAACTTTCATTCCAACTTACTGCCCAATATAAAGTTTCAGTTGACAGAATTTCCAGATTTTCACAATTGCTTCTAATTGTTCCCATTTTCACATCAAACACTATTCTTACACAAATTTTCACAAGGAATCCATTGGAAACACCAAAACAAAGA
Organism: Inga leiocalycina; assembly: GCA_963242795.1. Taxonomy (NCBI): domain Eukaryota; kingdom Viridiplantae; phylum Streptophyta; class Magnoliopsida; order Fabales; family Fabaceae; genus Inga; species Inga leiocalycina. Next base: position 65,833,658 of record OY725320.1, read on the forward strand.
AATTCAAATCACATTGACATATTACCACAACATGTCACACAAATTATATTACAAACTCAACATTGCACCACTTTCCATTTCAAATTCTCAAATCAATTCCAATGACGTCATAACACCATATGATACCATTTTCAACACAAAACATAATCCAATTCCACCAATTACATGCCACATGAAATTCTACCAAGATTAGGGAAAAATTTGAAATTCACAAAGCTCATCCATAAATCACAAAACTTGGATTAAAAGGCTTCAAATACTCACATCTTCCTCTTTCCCAAGCCAATTCCTTGATTATTCATCTTCCAACTTTTCCTCAATCACTCAAACATCTTCTCTCAAAAATCTAAAACCATATAGATGAATCTCTCATCATTATGAACAAGATTATAGAAGGGTATTTGAGTATTAGATGCCAATTAGAGTACCATACCTTGAACTTCTTCTTTCTCTTTCCACTTTAAGCTAGGCAAAAATGGAGGTTTTTGGAGAGGGAGGGATGAGACGAAGAAGAGATCATATTTTTAGAGGCATAAAGGCCTCTTGGATGACCAAATAGAGAGGAGAGGAAAGAGGGAAAGCTTTGACAAATTGACCAAGATCCAAGGGTCCAAAAAGTGTCATGTGTCACATCCTTATCACATCTCTCATGAGTTCACATAGACACACACACATGATTCCTCCCCTTGATCTATTGCACAAATCAATCTCAACCATTTATCTTGAAGTTATCAATAAGTTTCCTCTTCGGTAATTGACCAATTGGTCGGTAACTTTACTGTTTTGCCCCTAATTATGGTACTTCCTCCTAAATCACCACCAAAACACATCATATCTTTCCATACCATCACAAAATGTGCCCTCCCTCTATTTTAAGTCAGTTTAGATGTTAATCCATAATTGAACTTAAATACAAGGTTTCAGCACTGCTCATAACACATACGAATCACATTTTCACATTGAAATTTCCAAAAGGGTTTATTTATCACTAATCACATCCACTTTTGGAGTTGTTTAACCCTTAATCGAAATTTGGGATCTTGCTAAACCGGGCTTAGCAGTTCACATATTTCAGGCTTATTCTCTAGCCTAAAATCTCAAAATTTGGGGTATTACACCAATCACCTTCCTCTTTCCATCCTGAAGGCCCTACACTAGATATTTGTTAAGGAAAAATACTACCATGTATTGTTGTTCCCTAGTAAGTCTAGGAACCAAAATTAAATTAAAATACAATTTAGAAGCATATAACACTTGTTCCAGAAGAATATCATCGGTAAGTTTTACTGTGCCTATTTGAGTTATTAGAACGCAATCCCCATTGGGAATTTTGATAGTTTTAGTGGGGCCATCATTAGTCCTATAATTATCTAGGACTGTTTAATCACCTATAATATGTATTATTGTACCGGAGTCAATTACCCATTTACTACATGCATGTAAGTGAGTTGGAAATGCCAAACCTGAATTAATACCAGTAAGTGTATGTACGATAGCCTCTGAGTCTTTTCTGAGAAGTTTCAGAAGGCGCTCATATTGCTCCATGGTGAAGGTTGGTGAAGTCATGCTGTTGTTGTGGGTGGCAGCTTCTTGTTCATGAGCCATATCCACTCTAAGTTGATTCACAGCTACTTCTAAGGGTTGTTTCACCCTTTTTCCTTTAAAATCCTTGCGATAACCCACTATCTCCTATCAAATTTCTTTAGTATGCCTCTTTTTGAGGCAATGGGAGCATTCTGAAACTGGACCTCCACATCCTCTTCCCTGTCCTCGACCCCTTCCCTTTATGGTCATTGCTATCCCTTCAATGGGGGAATTCTTAGTGGAATTAGCCATGGATTTCTAAGCCTTATCTTCAACAATCATAGCGTAGGCTTGATTAACACTTGGAAGAGGTTGCATTAAGAGGATTTGGCCTCTAGCTACTGTAAAACACTCATTCAAACCCATAAGGAACTACAATAATTTATGTCTTTGTATCATCTCAGCATAAACCTTAGATGTATCACATTTACAGGAGGGTATTGGGAAGAGAGAAGATTCTTCTTCCCATAATTCTTTCAATTTTGAATAGTAATTAGATACAGAACCAAAATCTTGGCGCGTAGAGTATAGCTCACGGTGTAGAGTGAAAATTCAAGAGCCAGTAACTTTATCAAAACGTTCTTGGAGCTCATCCCATACTTGATAAGCATCTTGATAGAAGATTATGCTATTCGTGAGTTCCTTAGAAATAAAATTTAGAATCCAAGAAAGCACCACTACATTGCACCATTCCCATTGCTCAAGAACGATATTATCTTGAAATTATCGCTTATGGGTTTTGTCTATAAAGCCGAGCTTGAGTTTTCCTTATAGGGCGATGCGCATCGCTTTACTCTTTACAAGATAATTTTTGAAACTAGTTAGGACATGGTGGATGATGGTTACACTTTGTGTTTCGAATGGGTACAGGTATAATGGATAGATGAAGCTGAGACTATCAACGACGGATTCATCGGAACTTTTACTGGCATACATCACAGATTCAGGCTAGGAGATTGCAATTAGAAATGCAAGAGAACGATCGGACGATCTGAGATGCAAAGGAGAAATGATGCAACCTTATAGCAGCAGAAAGCCGGTAACATCTGGATCAACGGTCTTGTGGGTACAATTTGCACCTAAATCAGGAGGCTATTTGTGTCATTCTAGGGCTAGGTCAATCAATCGATCGGATGCTCTATCTATTCTTGGTCAAAAGCTTGTAAGTGGGTCAGTTGATTGAAGCAATAATTGGGTGTGTGTGAGTGCAGCAAATCAGTATATGGTGTTTTGGGCCTTTCTTGGATCTAGGCCTTAGTTCTTTATTTTTTGATGTAGGGTTTTTTGAAAAAGATAGGAAGGCTCTGGTACCATGTTAGGTTTGTAACCCCTGACTAGAAAAATAAATTAGAAACTATGTATTTAAATTAATTCTTTAAAAATAACGCATACATTGGATTAGAGAGTAATCCCTTTATATATGCACATCGTCACTAACTACCTATTCAAATCCTACCAATGATTTTAACGAGCCATTACATGATATTGGAGCATAAAAGCATAATGGGCTAAGCTAACTTTAACACGTATAATGTGGGATCTTGTAGAATAGAATAGACACACACACACACACACACACACACACACACTTGCACATATACTCACACACAACGTATTGTTGGGAGTTGTGGGAAAAAAGAAAAATAGAGTATATAGGTATCCTTTTGTATAATAAATACTCATGGAAGAAGGGAAAGATATAAATGGTTTGAAAAGACTATGAAAGAGAGGGTGAGTGGTTCACACATATGAAAAGATTAGGAAAGTGGCTTGTGAGAAAAAAAAATTTAGGAAAACACCCATATCTGCTGTAGCATTAATGAAAAGGGAGAGTGGGGAAGAGTGAATTAAGTACACTCACATATTTATGACAAGACATAATATTGTATACTATAATGAAGAGGGGAAAGAGAGAACTAAGATGAAGAGAAAAATAAACCTTTATGGCTAAAGGTGAGGTGCCGTGAATGCCATTGAGGGGGGAGAGAGAGAGAGAGAAAGGAGGTTTTATAGGTTTAGGGTTAGGGTTTGTCTCACTTATTAAAATATTTTTTAAAAAAATAATAAAATAATAATAACATAATATTTTGACAGCATTTTTTTGTTTTATTTTACTTATTCCAACAATATGATATTCACATACCCATAGTTTTAGAATATTTTTTTGAAGAAGGTATTTCATTTTGTATTTTTTAATTGTTTTTTCTTTAAAATAAATATTTAGAACTTGATACTTCTTTTAAATTATTAATTTATTTAATACTCTTTGCCTAAATAAAATCTAAACTACAATTAACTCTAAATGCTAACAAAATAAGGATGTTACAAATATCACTGTTACCGTCACCCATTGTGCTCTTCATTCCTTGAGACTTCAGTCATTCACACTGTACATGTGGAAACTTTCTTAGGATGTGCAAAGCAATTTGTAGGCATGCACCCTTTTCCCTCTGAATATGTCAATTCAAGGATACAAAACATCTTAGGAACTCACTGTTATGATAAATATTGGAATGCTTATACTTTACTATAGAAAATTTACTACAAAAAAGAGATTTCGTAGTGGTGCATTTGTAACGATTACATTTAACCGCTACAAATTTTTATCAGTAAGCTATGCGCCAAATGGCCCGAGTGATTAGCAACGTAATTTGTAGTGGTTTAAATGATAAAACTGCTACAAATATGGCATGAGATTCCTGCGATTTTTTCTTGTTGTTAATTTGTAGCGATTACAACATAAAAACCGCTACAAAGTTGGGGCACTTGGCCCTACCAAGCCGCGACAATAGTGTCAGTTTATTTGTAGTGGTTACTACGAATTAAACTGCTATGAAATACTAAAGGACGCATATTTGTAGCGGTTTTATTTTCATAACCGCTACAGAACTTCAAAGGTCATCACATTTATAGCAGTTTGATTATGTGAACCGCTATAGAACTTTAAAAGGCACACATTTGTAGCGGTTATTGTATAACTGCTATAAATTTTTCAGAGCCCTAGCTAGTTTGTAGCAGTTTTTTCTAAAACCACTACAAAATCAAAATCTATAAATACCCGCCACCCCTTCTATGTTTTCATTTGGCCATTTTGTTTTCTAACGTTTCTCTGAGAGTCTGTCTGAGAGTTTTCGCTGTAGCATTTCTCATTCTTCTCATTTGAGGTACGAAAAATACATATTTTATTTTTATACTTTTTATTATTATTATATTTTTACATATAAATGGACCAATTAGTTTTTTTTTGAATTTTTGCAGTTGATATGGCTTCAAAGAGGGACAAGAGGAAGGAACCTGAGGTCCCCAAACCGATTTTGCGGGGTAGTAGCAACACAGGAGGGGCTAGCGCAAAGGGAGGGTGACTACCCCATTTTAGCCCCATCTCCCTATAGCAGCTACAGGAGTCGGCCCTACCATAGCCATCACAGACGGTCCTACCACAGGAGGTGACCATACCATAGGTGCCTGATTTGGGAGAAGGATAGCTTAGTGTCAGCAACTATGAGGCGAATAAGGAGCTTGAGATCCCGTTCCTGATCAGAGATATAGAGCAGTTCCTAGATGAGGAAGACGTGCGGGACCTGAACAACTGACGATGGTGGTCTTCTCGGTTTACTGGGTTTAAGGTGTAGGTCTAAGGTAAATATATATTTTTATTTAATAAATTAAATATTTAAATTCAAAATGTTAAATTTCAATTTCAATTTATCTAATGTTTGTGGTAAATTGTACAATGAGCAGGGGAACTTGTCTGTCTATGAGAAGGCTGGACATGACCGGCCTGAACAGCGTGGACCGGACACTATAAGTTGTATTTCCGTGGAATGAGGCCATGGACCAGCCCATCGATAATAGGGGTCACCTGTTCAATCGCTTCCTGAACGAGCTGGGCTCAAATTGGATATGGTTCCCCCTTCGCTTCATAAAGTGAAGGAACGTTCCGAAGGGGCTGAAGGACCTGGCGTGGGATGAGGTGGTGCGAGTAATTAATAGTATTTAATTATTGTTTATATTTTGTAATTAATTGTATTTAATTAATATTTATTAAGTGTCTTATTTGCAATTAGCCATATTTAATAATTTGTTATTTAATTGTGTTACATCTTAGGTTTACCATCCAGGACAACCAGAAGAGGTATACGCTGATGAAGATAGGTGACGGCTGGAGAAACAGGAGGAATCGTCTTTTCCACAGTATAGATAAGGATGGGATGATTCCTCTACAGCAACTGATTGAGAATATCCTGGACGGCATCCCACCGAATAGCTGGGCAGTTTTGTCCAGTTCAGGAGGAGCACGGAAAAGCAAGTAATGTATTTATAATTATAATTTGAATTTGAATTTAATAAATTTAATATTTTTATTAATTATAAGTGTTTTATATTTTTTTAATACTTTTAATATTAGTTTTTGTCAGGAACTTTCTCAGAGGAATATGAGGTGCCGAGAGCAGTAGAAGATATACCACATTGTAGGATTGAATGTTAGAACCGGCTAACACCCAAGAGGGGGTGAATTGGGTGTAAGATAAAAATCTTAAGAACTTTGAAAATCTTTTTGCATCTTAGAGGAAGCAATAAATATGAAAATAATGAATCATAAATCAACTGTTAATATATGCTGGAAATATAAGAGTTTAAGGAAGAGAGTATGCAAACTGTGATTTATCCTCGTTCGGTCCAATCTGTGATGGCCTACGTCCAGTCCCCAGGCTCCTCCTGAGATTTTCAAATCCACTATTTTCTTGTTTAATGCAGGCACAAGAAAAGCCTTTACAAAGTTCTTACTAAGATACTCCCCCTTACAGCAAGTCTTACGAGTAGAGCAATCCCGAAGATCTTTCCTTCCTATTTACCCGTGCAAGTCTTACGAGCAGCAACGTTCTCTCCTGCTTACACCTCTGTAAGTCTTACAACCAGCAACGTTCTCTACTGCTTGCACCTTATAAGTCTTACGAGCAGAAAGTCTTACCGGCAATTCTCTCTACACTTGCTCATAAGGAAATCAACCCACTCAAGGTCCCTCTACCTTGACATCAATTCAGAAATACAATTGAAAGTGTTTACAAACTCTCTCACAGAGTAGATATGATGAACATTGAAGTACACTACAAAAACTATACATGATGTGGAAAATAGATAAGAACAGAGAGTATTCAGGTAGAAGTGGATGATTCATAATCTTATCATGTTATATGTTGTTGTCGGCTGCTTGAATCTCTTGTATTTATAGTTGAGTAGGATATGACCGTTGTGAGTATTTCAACCTATCCATTGAGTCCTATTGCTTCGTTTGGTCGTTCTTCACATTTGAAAAATTAGCCGTTAGAACGTTGACGTTCCGCTTCCGTAAATTTACCTTTTGACTCTTCACATCATATCTTCATTGTATTCCTGGAGAAATACATTAAACACTAATACAATGAAGTGTTAGAGTGATTAGAAGCAAGAAGAATGAGTTATATGATCATTCCATTGATTTCCAGAATCTTCGGGACGTTGTTCTGTTTTCCTGGGAAGCATTACTCGAGTGCTCACTCGAGTGGACATCAAGTTTCTTCACAGGTTACTCGAGTGGCTACTCGAGTGGCCTTCCATTTTCTGCATAGCCTACTTGGGTAGTAACTTGAAGTTCTCTTCTAAATAACTCTGCATACTCGGGTAGTGCCTCGAGTGAAGTAATAATAGCATTTCAAGTTATTCGAGTATTACCTTCAAGTTTTGCTTACCATAGTGAGTTACTCGAGTAGCTCCTCGAGTAACATTGGCAGGATTGAAATGCCGAGAGCAACTGCAAGTCTTTCTCTTGGTTACTTGAGTACTTACTCGAGTAACATTGGCAGGTTACTTGAAGGTTGACTCTAGTTACTTCAAGTTTCTGTCTCTTTACTCGAGTACTGACTCGAGTAACGTTGGCAAGCCGAGAGCAACTGGAAGTTTTCTATCTGATTACTCGAGTAAAGTTTTTTGTTATCAACTAGTTACTCGAGTGGTGCCTTCAAGTGAATTCTTGATTTTGACTCGAAACATGGCAAATTATATATCATCAGAAAGCTCTCATCGTTTACATTCCAACGCAACAAGAATTAGCTCCAAACACGTTGTGTACTGAAAGTTATGATCCAAAGAGTATCTACTGTTCTTAGACCATTTCTGAACTCACGAACCATCATGAGCAGAAACTTCCAGAAGTCATAGCTCTTAGGATATAGCTTCAAATGTGACAAATTATATATCTATGGAAAGCTATTTGAGTCTACTTTGATATGGCACTGGTTTCGTTGCAATCCAATGTGTAGTTTGGGAGTTATGTCCAAAATACCAAAGCTATCCAGGAATATGACGCTGATTCATGTGTCAACTTTCGAAGCTTATATCTCTCTCATCTTAACTCCTTTGAATGTGATATTGGTGTCAAACGTTTGTGTTGGAAGTCTATTTTCATATGCCACCAGTTTCAGTTCTATCTGACATGTGGTTGGAGAGATATCATCAAAATACCGAACCTCTGTTCTGCCGCACGAAAACAGAGTGCCCATTACTTCAAGTGCCGCCTCGAGTGATTCATCAAGTAACCCGGCAGATTACTCAAGTAGCTACTCGAGTAATCACCTCCAAAATGAGGCAGTGCCCTATTACTCGAGTGATTACTCGAGTAATCATCCCCAGAGGCACCATAACTTCTGTATACATCATTTTAGCTTCGTATTGACCCATTCCAACTTCCGTTTGACCATAGAAACCTCCGATATCACTTCTAATAACTTGGATCTTGATATTCTCATGTGATCTTGCAAGTTCTTCTTTCTTTAATCTCTTTCTTCTTGTTTTTCCACTTGATGATCATTCTTTATCACCCAACTTCAACCTTCTTGATGAATATCTTCAATCTTCATCTTTCTTTCTTCTTTCTTCAATTCCTTGCCTCTTGATTTTCTTCTTGATGATTGTTCTCCATTTATGAGGCATTATAACATCAACCCATCATTAGGTTTATGACTAATCTACAGGATATACAACATTAAATATGGTAGTTAGTCAATGTAGAAGATAAGTATATTATACAAACTTTTTGCTCATATTTGACATCTATATTTGACATTATCAAAACTATTCATATCTAACATTCTCCCCCTTTTTGATGATGACAAATCTTTCAAGAAAAATATGTATGAGTTATAAAATTTATGTAAGAGCAATATATTTTTCTTGCCTTTCTATCCCCCTATTTGACATCAGAAAAAGTTTGAAGTATAAAGAAGAAAGACTTGTAGAGAAGTAAATATGAAATCAAATGAGAAATGTCATTCTCCCCATTAATCAAAATAAATGCATCAGGAAAACAAGTTTCTCTCCCCCGTTTTGAAAGTAGTTTCATTTATAATTTGATGTAAATGAAAAATAGTTTTCATGAAACACATTTGAAACAATTTGGAAAGGTTTTCAAGAAAAACTTTCATAATCAAGGATAGGCAAAGTAAGCTCAAAATATAAAGAGAGAGTTTAGAAATGCTCATTAGGATTTAGAAAAATGATGAAGTGCTCCATGAAGTCCGTTGCTTCCTTTTGTTGTTGTATAGATCTATGATGTTGTGTTTACCATACTTTTGAAGCGCAACTCTGATGAATAAAGTTCATAGGAATGAACTATAGCTGGCTTAGTGGTAGACTCTGAAGTGTGCTCAATAGGAAGCTTAGGAATAGCCTTCCTTAGAATGCTACCAAAATCATCTTGATTTGTGACTTTTGTTGCTTTGAGTGTTACAGCCAATATTAAATCATCTTTCCTCAAAGTTGATATATTCTCCTTTTAGTGTGTTGAGGAATGATTTTGCATAGAGCCAATTCTCCTACTATAAAAGCATTCTTGCAAAGAGAGTGGTTAGTGCAATCAAGTATCAAATTTATTGCATAAACCAAAGCCATCCTTTCTATATGATATGTTAAAAATTAAGATCATGAAAGGAAAATATAAGATTAACTCATCATCAAAACTAATTAAAAGATAGTGAATTCAAATGAGTATGTTAAAAGGATTTTCTTTCAATAAATGAGATGAGCTTTAAGATATAAAACACATGTGAATGTGAAGCTCCCCCTTAATGAATGCATGGCTTAAAAGAAAATCGTTGTGAATAATAAGTTAATAACTCTCCTAGATTTGTAAAATCATTAGAAATTTTGTAGAGAGAATAATTGTGAAAGTATGAAGATTTGGAGAGAAATTAAGTTTTGAAAATAATGATGCTATTCAGGGTTTTAAGGCTGTAACCCTGTATTACTTGAGTCATTACTCAAGTATTCACTTTGAGTGATGCAACTCAGAGAATTTGAATTAAATAATACAATACCTCACTTAAGTAATCTCGTAATCACTCGAGCTATAATCCTCTGAAGTCTATTGTTGCATCGTTGGATACTCACTATATGATGATGTGATTAGTACTGAGAGATTCTGAAGTGAAGTCTTCTGTAAGCACTTTAGGATACCAAGATGAGCTCAGAATAAGGCCTTGAGATTCTAGTTGATCAAGTCATAGAGTTGTCTAATCTCGCCATTCACAGAGGTAATAAACTCAGTATCGTTCGTAGCAAGCTCTGTGTGATTGTTGAAGCTCTTCCCTCAAATAGCCCTAGACAGATGGACCAAAGAATGAAGGACCAGGAAGACTAGCTCTAGCAAAATATTGTATCTCATCTATTCTTGAAGTTTCAGCTCTCATCCTCTATGCCACTTGTGTTAACTTGGAGTGAGTTTCAGATTTACTTGGAGTAATTGTGAATTACTTGAAGGTCTACTTGAAGTAATTGCAGATCACTTGAAGTAATTTCATATTACTTGGAGTAAGTATTGTAGAAGTATATATATATACCTCTTGTTCTCTGACAGACATGATCTTTCCAGTATTTCTCTCCTCCTTGCTTATAATATAGGCCATTATATGGTAATTCTTCTCGATGAAGTAAGTGAAGTTATTGGCCTTGTTCATCATAGCTCTAGTGTATGTATATCAGATGATACCATGAAGATCACACATAAAGCTAAGGTTGAAGTTGAGAACCCTCATTAGCTTTCATGATTTGATGATTCTGTACTTCTTAGGCTCATTGTACTCCTTGAGAGGTCTAGTGGGAGAGTATTGAAGCCCAAGCACTTATTAATCTTTGAAGCTAAGATGGTGACACTCTAATCTCTGACTGTTGTCTTTAATGTTTCCTCAATTATTGTGCCTTCTTCAAAGCATAACTCAGCAAGATCCATATCATGGAAGAAATGTCTAACTTCCTTTAGTAGTAGGGAAGATGAAGGAATAACCAAGACTCATAATTATGAGACTTGTTCTTTACCTTGAATTGAACACAGTTGAGGCTACTAAGAGATCTTCCTCCTCTTTTTCTTTCTCTGGCTGCATCACTAGCTACTTACTTGTAGTGTCACTTGAACGATACCACAGAATTATGGTGATATCTAATCTTTACTCTATATTGTGCTTATATAAATTATTTATTTGGGTAATGAAGAACTTGTTCATTATTTCATACCATTAGCAATCAATCATTTATGGTTTTCAAAATATTTTTAGATTGTTAAATGGACTGAAAGTGAAATTGTGCATAATCTTTCTATGTATTTGAGTGTTGAAATGCACATTTCAAAAATGTACTTAGATTCCAATTCATCTTGTTTATAAAAATGTATATACATTATTTGAAAATTATTCATATCTTGTTTGCATTTAAATCGGTTTCAAAATTGGAAGTTAATATTTATAAAGTCAGAAATGCTTCAAATCCATCCACTAGAGTTTTCCTTATTATTAACATATTGTCTTTTGATCTTAAACATGTTACTGCTTGAACTCCTCAATCTTTATTTTCTAACAAGTTAGACCTTATGTCTAACAAGTTAACTATCTATATAAGTTTCAAGTGTATTCCCTAGAAAATAATTCTATATGTGAAAGCCTTGTGCCTAATGCATAAATCTTTGGTTGGCCAAGTTATTCCAAGCATTATGAATGTTCATTAGTGCATTGAATCTTAATGCATTAGCTATTATTGTGGAATAACTTACTTGAATGATATTCTTGTACTTTAGTCATTTGGACTAATGAGTATGTGCTCCATCACTCATAAATTATTGTCCTCATTTTGTTGCTCAAACACATTCACCATTGATAAAATCTATCTTTGAGTAAACAATGTCATGTATTTGAATTCTTGAGTTGAATATTCATATCTTTCAAGCCATAACTCTAAGTGTCAAGATAGTGTATGAATCAAGAGTAAAGTAATGGTACTTATATATGTCTATCAAGCTAATCCTTTTGGTTATCCATATGACTCTTGCTCTTTGGAAAATACTTCAACATGTTAACTTTAATGATTAACATGTTATCTTAGTTGTTCTCAAAAAGTGAAGCTTTCTGCTATATGTATATTTAAACTGTTGGCTTCCACCATTTTCAACATGAACATTGATAATAAACATATTTCAAAGATGAGTTTTGCATATATTCAAAATTTGAATTTTACAATGCATTGTTATGATTTGAAATTACTTCTGAGATTTGAAATAATTTGCATATTGTTTCTAATCCTTTTGGTTATTCATATGACTCTTGCTCTTTGAACAATACTTCAACATGTTAACTTTGATGATTAACATCTTATCTTAGTTGTTCTCAAAAAGTGAAGCTTTTTGCTATATGTATATTTAAACTGTTGAATTCCACCATTTTCAACATGAATATTGATTATAAACATATTTCAAAGATGAGTTTTGCATATATTCAAAATTGAATTTTACAATGCATTATAATGATTTGAAATTACTTCTGAGATTTGAAACAATTTGCATATTTCATTATCATTTTTAGAAAACTTGATTCCATTCATGATTTATCATTTCACAAAAAGTTGATGAAAATGTTTATGGATATATCTACTAATCCTTTTTTACCTTACTTGCATACCTTGCATGAAAATTTTATCAATGACATATTTTTGATATAAAGTGTATTAACAAATTGTCATTGATAATTGAAAATCATCATTCTTCATATTATTTGTTCGTTACCCTTTATGATTCAATTGCTTGAATTTATTTAATTGGATAAAATTATATTCTGGTTTTTGTTGATTATTATACTCTTTGCTCAAATATTATATGATTCAATTGTATAAGAGCATAAGAGTTATAATGTCTAATACTGTATGGACCCAAGAGAAAGTTGGGCACCAAAGAGCATATACTTATACTTTTGCAGAAGTTGATCAAAATGCTCTACTTTTAGGTACAAAGATCATAGGCTAACAGAGGTGGCGTGACTGCAGTGTTCCAGTGTGAGAAGAAGCTAAATCTATGGTATCACTCAAGTAATCAATTGAGTGACACCCCATCATTAGCAAGTAACTAGCTAGTGGTGTAGTCAAAGAAAGAAAAAGAGGAGGAAGATCTCTTAGTAGCCTCGATTATGTTCAATTCAAGGTCAAGAACAAGTCTCAAACTTAGGAATCTTAGTTATTCCTTCATCTTCCATACTACCAAAGGAAGTTAGACATCTCTGCCGCAATATGGATCCTGCTGAGTTATGCTTTGAAGAAGGCACAATAATTGAGGAAACATTGGAGACAACAGTCAGAGATTAGAGTGTCACCATCTTAGCTTCAAAGATCAATAAGTGCTTGGGCTTCAACACTCTCCTACTAGACCTCTTAAGGAGTACAACGAGCCTAAGAAGTACAGAATCATCAAATCATAAGAGCTAATTAGGGTTCTCAACTTCAACCTTAACTCTATGTGTGATCTCCATAGCATTATCTGATATACATACACTAGAGTTATGGCGAACAAGGCCAATTCAATCACTTCATCAAGAAGAATTACCACAAAATGGCCTATACTATAAGCAAGGATGAGAGGAATACTAGAAAGATCATGTCCGTCAAAGAACAAGAGGTATATATATACTTCTACAGGACTTACTCCAAGTAATATGAAATTACTTTAAGTAATCTGAAATTACTTCAAGTAGACCTTCAAGTAATTTGCAATTACTTCAAGTAGAACTTCAAGTAATTCACAATTACTCCAAGTAAGTCTGAATCTCACTCCAAGTTAAGACAAGAGGCATAGAGGATAGGAGCTAATACTTCAAGGATAGATGAGATACAACACTTTGCTAAAGTTGGTCTCCCTGGTCTTTCATTTTTTGGTCCATCTATCCAAGACTATATGAGAGAGGAGCTTCAACAATCACACAGAGCTTGCTACAAACAATGTTGAGTTCATCACTTCTGTAAATGGCAAGATTATAAACTCTGTAACTTGATCAACCAGAACTTCAAGTCCTTATTCTGAGCTCATCTTGGTATCCTAAAGTTCTTACAGAGATTATGCTTCAGAATCCCTTAGTACCAATCACATCATCCAACATTGACTAAGACACGATGCATCAATGGGCTATAGAAGATTATGGCTCGAGTGATTACGATATTACTCGAGTGAGGTATTGTATTCTTAAATTCAAATTTTCTAGGTTGCATCACTCAAAGTGAACACTTGAGTAATGACTCAAGTAATACAGGGTTACAGCCTTTAAATCCTGAATAGCATTATCATTTTCAAAACTTGATTTCTCTCTAATCTTCATATTTTCATACTCATTCTCTCTACAAAATTTCCAATGATTTTACTAATCCAAGAAAGTTATTAATTGTATTGCTCACAATGATTTCCTTTTAAGCCATGCATTCATTAAGGGGGAGCTTCACATTCACATGTGTTTTATATCTTAAAAGCTCATCTCATTTATTGAAAGAAAATCCTTTTAACATACTCATCTGAATTCACTATCTTTTAATTAGTTTTGATGATGAGTTGCTCTTATATTTTCCTTTCATGATCTTAATTTTTAACATATCATATAGAAAAGATGACTTTGGTTTATGCAATAAATTTAATAATTGATTGCACTAACCATTCTCCTTGCAAGAATGTTTTTACTTATAGTAGGAGAATTTACTCTATGCTAGATCATTCCTCAACACACTAAAAGGAGAATATATCAACTTTGAGGAAAGATGATTTAATATTGGCTGCAACACTCAAACCAACAAAAGGCATAAATCAGGATGATTTTGGTAGCATTCTAAGGAAGGCCATTCCTAAGCTTCCTATTGAGCAAACTTCAGAGTCTACCACTAAGCCAGCTATAGTTTACTCCTATGAACTTGATTCATCAGAGTTGTGCATCAAAAGTATGGTGAACACAACATCATAGATCTACACAACAAGAAAAGAAGGCAATGAACTTCATGGATCAATCATCAACTTGCTAAATCCAAATGAGGATTTCTAAACCGTCTGTTTATCTTTCAAGAATACTTTTCATATCTTTGATTTTAATTTTCCTTGATTATGAATGTTTTCTTGAAAACCTCTCCAAATTGTTTCAAATTTTTTTTCATGAAAATTATTTTTCATTTGCATCAAATTATAAATGAAATTATCTTCAAATTGGGGGAGAGAAAAATATTTTCTTGACATATTTATTTTGATTGAAAGAAAGGCATTTCTAAATTCAATTTCATATTTGCTTCTCTAAGAGCCTTTCCTATCTATGCTTCAAACTTTTTGCTGATGTCAAATAGGGGGAGAGAAAGGCAAGAAAAATATATTGCTCTTACTTTATTTTTATAACTCATACATATTTTTCTTGAAGGATTTGTCATCATAAAAAAGGAGGAGAATGTTATATATGAATAGTTTTGCTGATGTAAAATATTAAGAGCAAAAAGTTTGCATAATATACTTATCTTCTTTATTGACTAACTACTATATTTAATATTTTATATCTTGTAGATTAATCATATACCCGATGGTTGGTTGATGTTATTTTGCTTATAATGCCTCATAAATGGAGAATGAACATCAAGAAGAAAATCAAGAGGCAAGGGATTGAAGAAAGAAGAAATTATAAGATCTAATGGGAATACCAAGATTCAAGATTAGTCAAGCAAAGAAATAAGAAGATTGAAGATATTCACAAAAGATATCTAGTTGGGTTAAAAAGAATTATAATCAATTCAAGAAGATATCTCTTGGGTTATGAAGAATGATCATCAAGAGGAAAACCAACAAGAAAGAGATTGAAAAAGGAAGAACTTGCAATATCACATGAGAATATCAAGATCCAAGCTATTAGAATTGATAATGGAGGTTTCTTTGATCATATGGAGGTTGGAATAGGTCAATTCGAAACCAAGATAACTTATATGAAAGTTATGGAACTTTCCTAAGGTGTTCCATAGAGTTTTAGCTCTCTGCCATATTTTGGAAGGCATCACTCGAGTGGTTACTCAAGCGATGGACATGATCACTCGAGTGACTACTCTAGTTATTTGCATTTTTATTGTGCTCTATTTTCATGCAACAGGACAGAGGTTCGATATTTTGGGTATATCTCTCTAACCACACGTCGGATTGATCTAAAATAGTGGCATATGAAAGTAGACTCCCAACATGAACTATGAACACCAAGATCACATTAAAAGAAGTTCAGATGAGGAAGATATGATCTGTTGAAGTTGACATATAAATCATCGTCATATTCCAGGACAGCTTCGGTATTTTGGATATAACTCTCAAACTACATATCGGATTAAGACAAAACTAGTGCCATATGAAGGTAGACTTAGAGAGCTTTTCATTGATAGGTAATATGGCATATTTGAAGTTATATCCTAAGAGCTATGCCTTCTAGAAGTTGCTGCTCGTGATTTCAGAGATTATCTAAGAACAGTAGATACTCTTTGGATCATAACTTTCTGTACACAACAAGTTTGGAGCTGATTCTTATTGCATTGGAATGTAGACAATGAGAGCTTTTTGATGATATATAATTTGCCATATTTTGAATCAAAATGAAGAGATCACTTGAAGGAACTACTCAAGTAATATGCAAAGTTATTTAAAATTTACTCGAGGGACCACTCGAGTAATGTGGAGAATTTGTTCCAATAAGTTCTCTATCAAGAATTGAGTAGGAGTACTCGAAGCGATCACTCATGTAATATGTAGAGTTATTTGAGACATTACTTGAGGGGCCACTCGAGTAATCAGAGAAGACATAATCAAGTAGCTCTCGACCAAGAAGTGAGTGACATTACTCAAAGGAGCACTCAAGTAACATGAAATGAAATAAAGCATTACTCAAAGGATCACTCAAGTAATAAAGTTGGAAATGCTCTCGGCTAGATTTTAAACATGATTACTCGAGGGATAACTCGAGTAATGACCCAGGCTTACTCGAGTGACCACTCGAGTAATACTTCCCAAGAGAACAAAACAACGTACTGAAGCTTTCGAAAATCATGGAAATGATTATGAAACTCACTCTTCTTGTTTCCAATCATGCTAACACTTAATTATATTACTTTTTAATGTATTTCTATAGGAATACAATGAAGAGATGATGCGCAGAGACAAAAGTTGACTTTATGGAAGGGGAGCATCCAATGTTCTAACGGCTAGTTTTTCAAATACGAAAAATTGTCAAACGAAGCAACGGGACTCTAATAGATGAATGCTTACAATGGTCTTTTACCATAATTCAACTATAAATATGAAAGCATTCAAAGAAGAGGATAAGAGAACAAAGAACATGCTAAGATTATGAATCATCCACTTCTACTCGAATACTCTATGTTCTTATCTATTTTCTACATCATGTGTATTTGAGAGAGAGATTATTTGCATTGTACTTCAGTATTCATCTATTCACTTCTAAGAGAGAAGATTGATTGCAATCTTTCACCATCAAAGTTGTATTATGGGGTGTGTAAGGGAGAGTAACTCGGTTGTAACCTTACAGTGTGTAAGGGGGAGAAACTCGGTGAGAAATTTGTAAAAGACTTCGCAAGTGCCTGGCTAAACTTGTGGGTTGTAAAGGCTTTTCTTGTGCCTGGATTAAACAAGAAGATAGTGGATTTGAAAATCTCAAGAGGAACCTGGGGATTGGAACTAGGCCATCGCAGATTGGACCGAACCAGGATAAATCATAGTTTGTAAACTCTCTTCCTTAAACTCTTATGTTTCCAGCATATATTAATTGTTGATTTATGATTCATTACTTTCATATTTATTGCTTCCTCTAAGATGCAAAAAGATTTTCAAAGTTCTTAAGATTTTTATCTTACACCCAATTCACCCCCCTCTTGGGTGTCAACCGGTTCTAACAATTTTTTCTTATTTTTCTTACATAATCATAATCACATTGCAGCAGACAATATAATAGTTCCTTACTACCAACGTATCATCAATAATATTATCAATACAATCTTCATACTTATCCAACTTAATTAAATCATTCCTTTTAAATTATAAATGAGCTAAAACTATTGATAATAAGATAATTAAATTAGCTAAACTACTAGAATAATAAACTATTTAATTTAATATTAGAAAATTGGAAACAAATAATTATTATTTTTTTTTCAATTTCTCAAACATTTGTAGTGGTTTTATAACTACTACTAATAAAAGACACCATTTTAAAACAGAAATTAAATGTTTGGCAGAAATTTTGAATTTGCATTGAAATTAGTAGCGTTACGTAACCGCTACTAATGTTTGGCACCATTTTTAAATTCAAGTTAGTAGCGGTTTGTGAACCGCTACGAAGAGGAAGCCAAGTTTTCATTTTCCATTTCCCGCTATCTAAAATTTATGGGTTGACATTTGTAACCGCTACAAAGTTCACAGAAAATGATATTACCCTTAAGAATGTTGTAGCGGTTGGAATGAAATGCTACAAATATAGTAGCAGTTCTTGTGCTTGCGTACGGGTTAAACATAACTGCTACAAAATCGCTTGTAACAGTGGATTTCATAGCGGTTTTATGAACCGCTACTACTGGTGTTTGTAGCAGTTAAAGCCATTACAAATAAACCTTTTTAACCACTACGAAATCACAATTTTTTTGTAGTGATTGCTAAGAAATCAAACAAGAAATTTTCTTTGGAACATCCTCTTAACTATTCATGGCTGCGTCTTTATTATTCTCTTTAATAACAATAAGGTTTAGTTTAGATGATTATATTGTTAGGTTTTAAATTTGGTGGAATGATAATGATGACAATAATGATGATGACGACGATGACAACAACAATAATAGTAGTAATAATAATAATTTAATTTATTTATATATAGGCTAAAAGCCTATTTAGAGGTTTTAATTTGTAAATATGTAGGCTTTGAAACCTGCTAAAAGCCTACATTTATGTAGGTTTTGGTAGGTTCAAAGCCTACTTATGGCCTTCAAAGCATGCAATATGAGGCTTTTTAAAAGTCTACATTACACTACAAAAAAACGTGATTTAGTAACGGTTAAAAATGGGTATTAGTAGCGGTTTTAAACGCTACAAAAAAGGTTAGTAGCGGTTACCAGAACCGCTACTAAATCGTACGTTGCAAGCAGTTTTGTAGCGGTTATATAAAACCGCTACTCAATCAAACATAACTGCTACATCCTTTGTAGCTATTCCACTTAACTGTTACTCAATCAAACATAACCGCTACATCCTTTGTAGCGATTCCACTTAACCGCTACAACACCCACATGGACGAAATTTTTTTCAGAGATATTTGTAGCGGTTATATAACCGCTACAAATATAAAAAATTGAAATTTTGAGAGCTAAAAAAAAGACTTTTTTTTTTATTTTGTAGCGGTTAACAAACCGCTACAAATATAAAAAATTGACATTTTGTTGGCAAAAAAATGATATTTTTTTATTTTGTAGCGGTTAACAAACCACTACTAATTTTGAATTTCATGAAATTAGTAGCGGTTTTGAAAACCGCTACTAATTTCATCAAAATTCAAAATTGGTGCAAAAAAATTTAATTTGAGTTGTAAAAAGGCGCGTTATTTAATAACGGTTTAATAACCGCTACAAATATTTAAAATTTTTTTAAAAAATATACAATTATTTGTTTCTGTTTTTTCAATATTAAATTAAATAGTTTATTTTGTTATTATTTTATCTATTTCAATTAGCTTATTATTCAATAGTTTAACTTATTAATAAATAAAAACGAAAAATGTAATTGAATTGGATTAGTATAAAATTTATATTAATAATATTATTAAGGATAGGTAGGTAATAAGGAATTATTATGTTATCTAATATAATGTAATTATGTATGAAAAATAGATGAAAATGAGATACAGTTATGATATATCTGGAAAAAAAATGGTTAGAATAAATTTTATAGAAAGGAAAAAAGTATTGTAAAAAAAATTAAAAATCTTGTTACTATATTTGATCGTATTATTCAGCTCCTCTACTCATACGAAAGAAGTTGTAAATGAGAGAAAATGAAAGAAAGGTAAGGTGAAAAGAAATTGGGGAGTGTTTGAAATGAGTTGTGGTAAGGGTATTTATAGGGATCCACGTACTATTTGTAGCGGTTATTAGTTAGTAGCGGTTATTTGTATTTTTGTAGCTGTTTAATATTCATAGTGCTATTTGTAGCGGTTAATGTATCCATTTTATAGCGGTTATTCATTTAGTAGCGGTTAATTTTTTATTTGTAGCGGTTTAATAACCGCTACAAATATTATTTTAATTTTTTTTTAAATTTTTTTTACATTTTATTTTAAAAATTTTTTTGCATTTTTTGTAAAAACAAAAGCATAATTTGAATTTGATCACTCATCGTTGCCATCCCTACAGAAATTTTGTAGAAAAATTATTGTTATTGATGTATTATTAAATTTAAAAAATTTAATTCAAATGACGTGGACTTAAAAAAACTCACTGCAGTAGAGGTAAATTGTCATCGCCTTCAGAGAAGTAGTTTTCAAAATCAGCTGGCTGAAATGGCTTACTCTCGTAGGCGATGTTATCACCTTCACCCATGTCGTAAAGGTCTCTTGGCTTTAAATGAACGACCATGTGCCAATCCCTATGCCTCTCATCCTCGATATAATAAACCTGATGTGCCTCTGAAGCTAGAATATATGGCTCATTATCTTGAGAAATACCAGTATGAATCGGCCGTGAGAAATTGACTGATGTGATCCCTAGGTCGTCAGTTGTCAGTCCCCGAGAAGTAGTGGTATTTGCCCACAAACACTTGAACAGCGTCACGGTGAAACGGCCTTGATAATTAAGCTCGACCACATCAAAAAGCTTGCCATAGTAAGGGACACCTCCGAACTGCATGTTGGCGTCACTACTGCTCGCATAACTCCTTGTCCCAAATGTGCCATAAACACCCGAATTCTGTGTTTGCAATCCTTGATCCCATGAAACCGTGCAAAACTTAAAACCATTGACATTGTATGTTGTAAACCGTTTTGCATGATCAAGAGGGCCGATTGCGAGAGCTCTGAAATCTGGTGAGTGTGGGTTGTGGTCATTTAGTATTCTGCCCGCAAACCAGCTCGGGAATTCTCTGTGGACCCTCCTATCAACTTCCGAGGACGCTGTGTATGAATCCTGAGTTGACGCTTCACATGACTTCTGAATTCCCTGCAATTAATAATGGAAATGCGTTAGTGAAATGAAAGTGAGAAATGTTACAAAAGATATAGATCGAATAACATGTGAGTGTACAATTCTTACCGTATAAAAGGTTCAACTTGAGTGCAATTAATCAAGACATGTCTATGTGCTTGGAACTTCTCAGTTGCCGTTAGTTTGAAGTTCTCAGTTGCTCCAACTGGTTTACCAACACGAGGGATAAATTCTCCTGATGTCGACGCAGGTTCAGGACAATCGTCAACATGAGGCGAGCGGTTGAAAGCCATCTCAAGATCATCAAAGTACCTTGAGCAAAAATATAGCACCTCATCCCCTATATAGCCTTCAGCTTTAGAACCTTCTAGCCACGCCTTATTCCTCACGTAAGATTTTAATTTCCCAAGGAACCTACGAAGTACAGAAGAGAAAATTGATATAAAATGATGAAAAGGATGACTAGCAAACATTAAATACGGACAATAAATTAAAGCACATATTTAAAATGAGTACCTCTCAATCGGATACATCCAACGATATTGTACTGGTCCAGCGAGCTTTGTTTCATGAACGAGGTGGACTGTGAGGTGAACCATCACAGTAAAAAAGGACAGAGGAAAGATCATCTCCAAATGACAAAGCGTAAGAATGATTTTCAACTGCAGCTGATGGAGCTCCTCAACGATCAAAACCTTAGAACACAACTTTCGAAAGAAAGAACAAAGTTCCACCAAAACGATAGAAACATCAGGAGGAAGTGTATTCTTTATAGCCAGAGGGAGTAACTTCTGCATAAGAACATGTGGGTCATGACTCATCAGGCCAGCAACCTTTCGAGCCTGCAAGTCGACACATCGAGAAATGTTGCTTGAATACCCATCAGGAACTTTTAATTTCTTCAACGTCGTGAGGAACACTTCCTTGTTTGGTTTTGTGAGGGTAAACTTTGCCGGTGGAAATCTGTCATGCTCATCTAGCCAAGCGTCTTCACGAACTCCCATGTCGCGTAAATCTTTCCTCGCTTGAAGGTGATCTTTTGTCTTGTCGGGTTCGTTAAGCAGCGTATACAGCACATTATCGCAAACATTTTTTTCAATGTGCATTACATCAAGACTGTGATGAAGTAAATTAGATCTCCAATATGGAAGTGTGAAGAAAATACTTATCTTCTTTCACTGCTGAGGCGCCGAAGTCCTGCGCGTCTTTTGGCGAGTTTGTGCTGAATCGTCGCTTTTTCCAAACTCAAAGTCAACATGCTCAAGTTGCTGTAAGATATCTGTACCGGATAAAGTCTGAGGTGGTCCTCTTTTCTCTGGTTTCCCATTGAAGTGATTCCGTTGCAATCTGAACTTATGCGTTCCATCGAGAAACCTCCGATGCCCCATAAAGCACCACTTTCGGCTGTAGGGAAGGCGTAATGCGTCAGAGTCAAAATTACAAGCAGGACACGCCGATCCAGTATGCACATTCCAACCAGATAATGTGCCAAGGCCAGGAAAGTCACTAATCGTCCACATCAAGGCTACATGCATGTTGAACAAAGTCTTGCTGTAAGCCTCGTACGTCTCCAAGCCGACATTCCACAGGTCAAGCAATTCTGTAATAAGCGGTTGGAGATACACATCGATATCATTGCCCGGTGCCTTTTTGCCTGGAATGATCATAGACATAATGAAAGAGCTTTGTTTCATACACATCTAGGGGGTAAGTTGTAGGGAACTAAGACTACCGGCCAAATACTATAACTTGTGCTAAGATTCCTAAAAGGATTGAAACCGTCGGTCGCCAACGCAAGCAGAACATTTCTGGGGTCAGTCGCAAAATCTGGAAAGTCGTTGTCAAACGTTTTCCAAGCAGCTGCATCCCGCGGATGTCTTAATTTACTGTCTTCATTTTTATTAACGGCATGCCACCTCATGTGCTCAGCAGTTTTAGACGACATAAATAATCTTTGTAGACGAGGTTTCAAAGGGAAGTACCTGAGAATCTTTGCAGGTTTCTTCTTCTGCTTTTTCCCCTTCTGAATTGTCTTGTACCTCGATGTGTGACATCTCTTACACGTCTCCCTGTTGGAATCGTCTCCCCAATACACCATACAATCATTTAGGTATGCATCAATCTTTTGATAATTCAACCCCAACCTATTGATAATCTTCTTGGCCTCGTAGAACGTTGTGGGAATCTCAGCGTCGGGGAATGCATCTTGTAATAAGTCGAGCAACATCGACATTCCCTTATCTGTGATCCCACACAAGCACTTGATATGATACAATTTGATTAAGAAAGATAATTTAGAATATTTATGACAACCTTGATATAAAGGACGATCTGCTTCATCCATCAAGCTGAAAAAATCCCGAGCTGCTTCATTGAAGTTTTCGCCTTGAAATCCAAACGCATCACGCACAGCATCATTCATAGGATCATCTTCATCTACTTGAACGCCTACTTGAGAACTTCGAGGAAGAGCATCGTCATATCTAATGCCGACCTTCTCACCATGAACTGCCCAGAACGTATAGTCCTCAGGGAAATGCTTCACAAGCAAATGTTCCTTCACAACATTTCGTGCATGATACTTCTTGAACTTGTATTTCCGACACAGACAGACGATCTTGCCATTACAGCTGGCGTGAGTGAATGCGAAATCCAAGAAACTGTTTAATCCGTACAAATATTCAGGAGAATTGCGCGGTAACCTGATCCATGATTTATCCATAGCTACAAGTGAGAGAGAAGAAAGTATAGAGAAGAAGATGAGTAAGAAGATAATGACGAATGCCAAGAACCTTATATTCTGAAATTCCAACGTTTATAATTTTAAAACCGCTACACTAACCGTTACAGTTATAAAATATTAGTAGCGGTTATATATATAAAACCGCTACTAATATTCAAGCCGTTACACATTGGTGGGAAATTCAAAATTTACTTGTTAAGTATTTGTAGCGGTTATATATATAAAACCGCTACTAATATTAAAGCCGTTGGACAACAAATTTAAAAATAATTTTTAATTTATAGCGGTTATACATAACATAACCGCTACAAATGTGCACAAATGCGGCAAATTTCAAAATTCAAATGATGAGTATTTGTAGCGGTTATTATTTTAAAACCGCTACTAACATATATATAGTTGTAGCAGTTTCACAAGAGAAACCGCTACAACTATATATACAGTTGTAGCGGTTTTTATTTAAGAACCGCTACAACTATATATATTTGTAGCGGTTTTAACTTAAAACCGCTACAACTATATATGTTAGTAGCGGTTTTAACTTAAAACCGCTACAAATATATATGCTTTATTTTGTTTTTAATTTAGAAATATAAATAATATTATTGCAATTAATTCATAAATTAAACAACGCGATCTAATAAAATAAATATAATTATATTAAACACAATAAGAAAATTCTGAAATAAAAACTCACATATATATATATATATTTACAAATGTTTCAAACAAAAAAAAATGTCCTAAACTAAGTAGCTAGGGGCTGATCATCTGGTGCTCCCTCAGGTGGGGCTCCCTCAGGTGCTGCTGGATCGGGCCGCTGCGCAGAGTGAACCACACCATCCTCATCAGCAGGAGGAGGAGGAGTACTCGGGACAACGTAGCGAGGGACAGGGGAAACTCTGGATGCTGCTCGTCCGGGAACAGGCAACTCCATGACCGCTCGAGCATGTTGTTCGCGATTTCACGCCACTGCGTCTGCTGAGCATAGATAAAATTAGCGTGCAGCTGCATTTGCTACATATGCTGCACCTACATCTGCTGCTGCTGCTGCGCCATCTGCTGCTCCAAATCTGACCGCAGCTGGTCAATAGACTCATCCCTCTGACGTCTGACCCCTCTAAAGCTGCCAGCCTCAGAGGCGGCACTCCTGCCGTAGACCATGCTAGGTCTGGCGCCTATCCCCATCCCCCGCACGCGTCCGGGGTGCTCAGCCTGAGCCAGACCCGCCTTCAAAGGAGCCGTTGGGTCTACTGACCCCTGTGACTCCTCAGGCTGGGTCTGTCGCAGCTCAGCCGGCGACTGCTGCATCCGCTCCTGCCATTTCATGAAACAATTACTAATTAGCATTTTTCATTATTAACTTGGTTTTATAAAAAATATAATAATAAAATTACTTACAATGGCCGTCTCTACCTGCTGAGAGGTCGCAGTCCCGTCACGGTGTCTGCGTGTGATGGCGTACAACTCCCCATAGTCACTCTGACGGTTCTCCTACTGTGCCTTTGTCTCCTGAAACAATTACAAAATTCAATTAGTATTATGAAATAATCAGCTAAAAGTAAGTGATATTTTGAAAAGTTACCAGCTCACTATAGGTCACAGCAAAGGTCTTCGATCCTGCTGTGTGGTGGATCGTCTGCTGCGCCTGGATCTCGGTGTTCCTCTGAGAAAGCTCCTGCAAAAAAAATATTAAATGTATTATAATTTAAAATTAAATACAAATTAAATTGAAATTATAATTTAATATTTAAAAATTACAAAATTATATAAAAAATCTAATAAATACATTACCTGCGCCTCAGGGCTCTTCTTGAACTGGACGAAACTCGCCCAGTCGTTTGGCGGCACGCCGTCCGAAACGCTCTCGATCAGCTGCTCCAGAGGCATCGTCCTGTCCTTATCCATCCTGTGGAAGAGACGGTTCCTCCTGTTCCTCTAGGCGTCACCCATCTTCACGAGGGCATACCTCTTCCGGTTGGCCCGACGGCAAACCGCAACTGAAAAAAAATTATTTAAATATCAATAATTACAAAAAACATAATTTAAAAAATATTAATTAAATATAATTAATTAAAAAAATATTAATTAAATAATTTTAATTACCTGAACCACCTCCTCCCAAGCCTGGTCCTTCGGCCCCCTCGGAATGTGCCTCCACGTCTTGAAGTGAAGGGGGAACCGCATCCAATTCGCGCTCAGGTCGTTCAGGAAGCGGTTGAGCAGGTGACCCCCATTGTGGATAGGCTAGTCAGTGCCCTTATTCCACGGCACTATAACTCGGAGGCTCCGGTCCAAGCTGTTCACCCTGGCCACGTCTAGCCTCTTCGTCGAAACGTTCCCCTGCTCGTCTGCACAGTTTACCGCACGTTAGATAAATTGTAATTCAAAGTTAACATTTCTAATTTAAATAAATAATTTACTAAATTAAAAAATTAATTTACGTTGGACCTGCACCCAAACCCAGTAGACCGCGAAGATGACCCTCGTGGGTTGTTCTACTCCCGAGTGTCCTCCTCATCGAGGAACTGCTCCATCTCCCTGAACCCAATCGGGATCTCGAACTCCTCCTCGTTGAGGAAGTCCTCAACGCTAATATCTGGCCCCCCAACCTCAGGCACCTCTGGTGCGGTCGTCACCTGTGGGATCGTCTACGGTGCCTGTGGTAGGGCCAACTCCTGTGGGGGGATGGGCTGAGATGTCGCGGTCGCCCTGCCCCCTCCCTCTACGCCCTGCCCGGCTGCTGCCACCCCGTAAAATTGGTTTGGGGACCTCAGGGGCCTTCCCCTTATCCTGTCCTGAAGCCATATCAACTGTAAAAATTAAAAAAAAACAATTAGTCACATTATTATGCAAAAATCTAATAAAAATACAAATATAAATAAAATACGTGTTATATACGTACCTCAAGTGCAAATACTGAGAAATACTGAGCAAAAACTCCTATACAGACGTCTGAACGCTCAAATCTTGAAGAAATCACTCAAAGAAACCTCAGGAAACAAAATGAGAAATGAGGGAGGCGGTGGCTTAAATAGGCTAGATTTTAGTAGTGGTTATTCAAATAACTGCTACTGTAACCGCTACAAATAATTAAACTTGTAGCGGTTCTACAATAACCGCTACAAATGATAACAACGTTTGAAATTCTGTAGCGGTTATTGCCCAGAACCGCTACAAATGTCGAGACTCTTGAAATTCTGTAGCAGTTATAGGGGCATAACCGCTACAAACTTCTGACCTTTGGTATTTTGTAGCGGTTATGTTGCTGTAACCGCTACAAACTTCTGACCTTTGGTATTTTGTAGTGGTTCTGTTGCTGTAACCGCTACAAATAACCGCTACACTGTTGGCGCGCCAACTGGCGGGAATATTGTAGCGGTTTTTGTGCATTAACCGCTACAAAATCACCGCTACAAGTTTTAGCGGGAATTTCACGCCAAATTTATAGCGGTTTTGTGTACCCAACCGCTACAAAAAAAGCTTGCCGCTACAAATTTGTAGCAGTTTAGATAAAAACCGCTACAAATGCTATAATTTGTAGCGGTTTAATATAACCGCTATAATTGCACCGCTACAAAATACCTTTTTTTGTAGTGATTAAAACTAGGCATTTAAAAAAGCTTTAGGCTTAACCAGGCCTTGTGAAGTCTCAAGCCTGAACCTTAGAAAAGCTTATATTCAAGTTCAAACTCAGGCTCAGGCCTTTTGCCCCCCCATTATAGGCTTAGGCCTGTTGTGCCAAAGCGTGGCCTGACCTGACATATTTTCATGCCTAGTTGGCAGTAGCTCTTGCTTATTTTGCTCTAAATAGTTTGTGTTCGATGATTACTCTCCACATTACTTGAAAATCTTTTGGGTGACCTTAACATGTTTTATCGGCAAAAGGAATCCAATATATGAGTAGAGGATATAGAGTGAAGATCCGAAAGTAATTCTCAGATCTGAGATGTGGTTCAAATATAAAGATATATGGAAAAACATATGAGAATAATCCAAGTTTAAGGCTATGGATCTAGAAATTATTCAGTATGGAAGGTTTCAAAATATTGATGAAAAGCGGGTTTGAAAATCTAGAGAGAGAGAGGAAGAGCGACGGTGTCAATGCCACCTGGCAAGGTGGAGAAGGACGGAGAAAGAGAAAGGAGGGGAAGATAAAGAGGTCGATAATAGAGAAAGATAAGGGGATTTTGAAAAAAATATATATATTTGATTGCATATTTATTTATTAAGGACAAATTAAATCTTGTCTTGTCAAGTGTTTTAAGGTTAAAATTGAGAAATGCGATAAGCAATACCATTGCAGATGTGCAATGCAACCCAACCAAACGGGCCCTTAATACATAGACTGAACAAATATGATGCCCAAATAAAAAGTTAATGACCAAAAACCTCATCCAATGAACACTCATAAATGACCAACAACATTCAATTAACATACAATACCAAGCAGCCAAGTAAGAAACTCATAAATCCACATACAATGATCACACACAATACAACAATAAAACTAAGCCAAATCAGCACATAGATTTGCCAAGCAGGAAGATCATATGGAATGGTAAAACAAATGGTAATGACCAACCATATACAATGAACAAAACATGTGTCTCGTGAGGAGGGGAAGACATGGGCAGGCCAAGTAACGAATCCAAGCTTGCCATTTTTGCATGACATTCTCTTTTCCCTCATCTCTTCCATCTTTCACTATTACAAATTAAAAGTCAACAGCCATAGTTAAGGTTAAACCTCTTATATTTGCGCGCTATCTAGGAGTGATTACCAACCATCATTGAAGATGGAAGCACACACCAAAGCCAACATATTACCGACAAGGGGCAACGGAACAAGAACTTAAGCACCGACGCCGGAGGGGGTGCTTCTATCGCGGGGCGTCTTGTCTTTGGTGGAGCTTTGGCCATTACCGGTCTCATAATTGTCACATCTTCCGTCTCCAGCAAAAACAAGTCCAAGCCTGCTCCCAACAAACCCAAACAATCTGAGTCAGACCACCCTTCCTAAGGCATCCCCTCTCTTCAAGATTCTTCCACCAATCATGACAATGCATGGTATGATACCCAAAATCTTATCACCCTTTAAGATTCTTTTCTCTTTTTTGCATGCCATTTATTTGTCTCTTTTATTGTTGTTCTCTATTGCTTCTTCCATTCATTTTTGCTGCTTCACCAGCTATGAAACATCAAATGCGAGCAAGGACCAAGTTCCTTCCTATGAGTCACTCCCCACCCAAACTCCTATTCTAGTGGTAATAAATTTAGGAACAATTACATTCAAGTTCTATCCAAGAGAAAAAAATGAAAAAAATGGTCTTGTTTACAACTTTAGGGGCATGAATTGACAACTCCAAGGACACAATTAACAACTCCATAGGACCAATTTTTCTTTTTTCTTTTGGGCGGACCTGAATATAATTCTCTCATAAATTTTTTTCTCTATCATCGTTGAAAATGGCTTATTTGGGGTGTCTAAGGCCACTCTCTAATGCTTCTCAAATTTGTTCTAGCTTCCTAAATGGTTTTATTAGTTTCTTTTCATCATTAGATTCTATATAAAATGAGTGACATTTTGTTATATTATAGACAAAAAATGATATGATTTTCATTTTTTTACGATTTAAAAATACTCAAAGAAAACTATATAATTTTAGAGTATTTTTTCTTTAAAAAATACTAAAAAATTAGAAACTGCACTATTTTTTATCATCATAATAGAGTTGGGAATACGGGCCAGCCCGCGGGTTGCAAGTTGGCCCGCACCAACCCGCGGCCCGTACTTTTGCAGGCTAGCAAAATGCCAACCCTAACTCGCAATGTGCGGGTTGCAAGCCAACCCGCGGGCCCGCTTTTTTTCGAAAAAAAAAATCCTATTTTTTAAAGAGGATTGAAAATATGAGACACATATATATGAGTAATTAAATTTACCTTCTAAAAATTTCTCTTCTAAAAATTTAAAAACATAATCTACAATTTAAGAGATAAAGTTATCAGATTTATCAAATTTTATAAACAAAACATATACTCATCCTCAAACAACCAAGATATAATAATTTTGTTTAAAACAGAATGGAAGAGACTAAGATTTTTTCTTTTTGGATTGGGAGGTACCAAGATAGGAGTGAAAAACTTATAAGTTTTGTAAAATTATTATATGTAAATAAAAAATTTTCGAACCAACCCGCAAACCCGCAGGCTAGCCTGTATCAACCCGTGGGTTACACAAGCCCGCATTTTTGCGGTTGGGAACCCGTCAAAACCCGGGGGCTCACTAGTTAAGCCCGCGGGTTAGGCCCATATTACCAGCTCTAATCCAAAATGTATCAAAATTTTATTTTATATAAAATCTAATACAAAAAATAAACGGAAAAAACATTTGAGAAGTTGGAAAATTTTGAGGTGCGCTATAGAGTGGGCATTATACAATCATGGTTTTATGTGGCTTTAGAAATCACGTTGAATAATTCATCTGATTATGGTTCAGGAGGACAAACCTGACCTTAAGGTTGAAACCAACGTTGAAGAAGAGAGCATGACAAGTCTGCATCAAGAGATCGTGCTATCTGATGATTCTCCACCAGAAAGTACGGTGTCGTTCAATGATAATGGGACTGAGTGGAGTCTTCAGCAGACAGCCCCGGTTTCGAGGATGTGAATCAGAGTGAACCCCAAGAGCCCTTAAAATCTATTGAGATTAACGACGGTGCAACAAATGAAACAGAAGAAGAAGAAGCAGAAGATGAGGAAGACGACGATGTCGACTTTGAGACAAGTGAAAATAGCTCAGAGACAATAGGGAGGACTTGCCAACAAGTGAAGGGAGAGATGATCAATGACCAAACCGAAGTCAAAGGAACTGCCGAATCAAACATGTGTCGTACGGAGGATAAGAGTCACAGTGGTGCCATTGTTTCTGAATTTACCGGCTCGTCGGAGAAACCAAATTTGAATGTGGCGGTGAATAACCTGTTGGAGATACAAGCTACAAGTGGGTGTGTCAAATGGAACAAGTCCCACATTGCTTGGGAAAGAGAGAATGCTAGTGTATATATTACACCTTGTGAAGTTGGACTAGTAAATGGGCCAAGGGAAGAGTGGGCTCACGCGCACAATAAAGGGCCACCAAGAGAGAATACTAATGTATATATTACACCTTGTGAAGTTGGGCTAGTAAATGGGCCAAGAGGAAGAATGGGCTCATGCGCACAATAAAGAGCCACCAAGAGGCAAACGTAGTGGAAATCTGGCAATTCCCCCCCTGTGCGTGAATTAAATGCGGACTGGGCACTTTTTATCAAACGTTTTTTTGGAAAAATCTACAATTTATTTTTGAGAAAATAGCTTACCCAGTTTTGAGGCATCTGAATATTGAAGCAACACTGTTTCCGTTACAAAGGTCATGGGTCATATTTTAAATTACCAAAACGTATGTTTTAAATTGCCAAACGGATATTTTAATTCCCAGACATATCTGATCCTTCAATGTTCAGAAACGCCCTCATCATGTGGTTTTAATACTGTGTGACCGGCGGTTTAATGGTGTTTATGTGGTTTAAAGACATTGCCCAGCGTTCAGATGTATGGAGGCCTATAAAAGGCGCTGCCTGCAAGAGGTTCAGGCACCAAGCTCTGACATCTCGATCTCGAGCCCTCTCTTCCTGCCTGCCATT
Organism: Inga leiocalycina; assembly: GCA_963242795.1. NCBI lineage: Eukaryota > Viridiplantae > Streptophyta > Magnoliopsida > Fabales > Fabaceae > Inga > Inga leiocalycina. The sequence continues at coordinate 65,865,199 of OY725320.1, forward strand.
CTCTCTGCCTTACAGTTATTTTCGTTTTGCTGTTCTGTCCACCCTGCACCTGCAGGAAGGATCCGTTTTATCCTTGTGAGTGCCGCTTCCAGTCAACCGGTGGTTGCGGAATAACTCTTAAGGACAGCGTCCTTGAATGTGACTCGGATTACGGTGCTTTTCCAGAAGTCAGCCAACATAACCTTGTCTCTGTATCCAAGTTCAAAACCTGGGCCATTCTTTTGCTTCTATTTGCCATATTGCTCCCCATCCTGCTCACTCCTCGTGATTGAACATCAGATTCTTCGACAATGGCAATTCTGTAATATCCCCATAATTAAATGCTAAAGCAGATTCTCAGACAATTAAGGGATCTGGCCCCTAATATGCCTGATGGCTTAAGGAAAAGAATCAGAAAGATCCCAAGAAGATTTGAAAATTATCTCAGTTGATGCTAAGACCTGAAGATTATGGGAACATTATCAGTTATTTATTTCAATTATTGTCATTTATTTATTTGTCAATTTATCATTATTAGAACCTGTCTTTCATTAAATTTTAGGGTTAAAGTTGAGGTTATAAATAACCCTCAACTTATCAAAATGCATTATTTTTTTGATATCATCATTCGACAATCAATTTGGGGTTCGTGGCTACCCCTCCTAACACAAATGTCTTCTTTAAGATTTGAACTCAAGATCCAAAGAGATTTAGTAAGATCGTAAACCGCTAGACAAAATTGCATCATTTAATACCTATAAGATATTAAAATATCATTTAATTTAAGTAGAAATTTGATAATCACAAAAAAAAGGGGAAAAAACTTTTGGAAGATTGGGGCATCATAAAGTGCGTTAGAGAGAAGCACATTAAAGGCCCAAAACTAGAAATTAGGTAGTTAGCTAGCACTACTTATATTCATAAGAGCCCGTGCATTTTGTGATTTCACTGTCAAGTACTACCTCACATGTTTGATATAAAATTTAGTTGATTAGTTAATTATTAGTAATAAATATAACTACTCTTGAATAGAAATTCCTCAATATTTACAAATAATAGATATACTTTAGGAGGAAATGATAAATTTAATTTAGGAGATAACGTCGATTGATTAGATTTTATATATAGGACCAAATTCAATCCAATTAACTCTTATATTAAGAATAGGATTTATCACAAACTCTCTATAACATAGAGAAAAACGAGTATAATTTCTGAGAATCATATCATCTGCCTCGCCACATTAAGAGGAACCGCTTATTGACGAGTCCATCCAAACCATCAAGAATGAGAAAGATCGCTTTAAGGAAGAGGTCAGAACAACCTTTCCATAAGAGAGAGTATAGACCTTTACAATGCCTTGAAGTTTGAGTATTGGCTCAACTGGCTTCTGTTGTGCCAAGAGGCAATTTTCTATTAAACTATCTAATAACGGATCTTCAGAATCAGCTACAAAGTCACTGACAGATTATTTGGTGATATCAACAGCAGAAAGTGCAGCCTGTTCCCTTGGGAACATCTAATTTACTCATGTTGCTTACAAACTCTTCTTGCCAAGGCCACTCTCTCTAATAGCATTTATATTTGGTTTTTGTTTTTCTTTGTTTTTTTTTTTTTTGAAAAAGAAAGATGAAGGCAAATAGATTCAACAAAATTAGGCACCTCATGAAAATTTTGCAAATGAATTACTTTGATGAGCTTGAGCTCCATTTCCAATAAAGAATAAAAATGAAGAATCGTTACCCGGACTTTTAGCATAAACAGCTCCCGTAATAAAAATGGAATCACATTGGTATGGAGTAGCCATTACATTTTTAATATTTTATAGAGAAAAATACATTAATTATCCCCTATGTCTTACCTAATTTATAGAAAAATCTCCTCTATTTTGAAAACCTATATAAACCTCCCTTAAAATTAAAATACATGTCTCACAAACCTCCCTTGTATTTTTTAAATTTTATTTTTATCTATATAACTGTTAGTTGACTATTAAGTTTGATTCTTAAACTTGAATTTTGACAAAAGAATAATTTAAACATTTATATTTGTAAAAAAATTATATAACCAAAAAATTTAGAGTAAAATACTCGAACCACCCTCTAGTTTTGCCTTAATTACACAGACCTCCCCTCTATTTTAAAAACATACACTTAAGTCCAAACAGTTAACTCCGTTAAGAATATTCTAAAAAGATTTCAAAAATATATTTTTTAATTAAATTTATTTTTTATTGCACATTTTAACTAAAGTTGTTTTAAAGAATTTAAGAGTTTGTTTTTTACCTATTCCTTAATTTATATTTTTATCTTTATAAGTAGTTGTCTGTTTGATATTTTAGCATTGATTAATGTAAATATCACAAACGTTGAATATTCAAGAAAAATTTTAAATAAAAATATGCTTGATCAAATATGTTTATAAATATTTGTGGAAAAAAATATTAAATTATAAATTTAAATGACACATACAATCTCATACTTATATATAGTTTATTATATTTGATAAAAATATATATTTTAAGTCAAAATTAATTTATAATATCAAAATTAATAAATTTTTAAAAAAAATTAGAAATTTAGAGAATCTAATAGAATAAATTTATGGTTGTATAAATTTTTATTAATCCCTATATATATATAATTCTAATATTGAAGAAGGGCATTTTGATTAAAAAAAGTTTAAAAGTCAAACTTAACGGTCAATTAACGATTTGGGTGGATGGAAATAGAATCTCAAACTATAAGGGAGGTTTGTATAACATAGATTTTAGTTTTAAGGGAGGTTAATATGGGTTTCCAAAATAGAGGGGGGTCTGTGTAATTAAGGTAAAATAGAGGGGAGGTTAGAGTATTTTACTTAAAAATTTATAATAGATAATGTTATAAACTTTATTAATTTTGATAATAGTATAAAATTGATATTTTGTTTTCTTTTCACCACATTTATTGAAACTTATTTATTTATATTTCTTTTAAATGGATAAAAATATATTTTATTTTATCATAGAGTATAAAAGGATTAAATTTAAGAGATTAAGTGAACTATTTAGATTTGTAATATATATATATATATATATATAATTTTTAAAATTTTTCTTACGACATTTATAAGCATATTCAGTTTGTATATATTTATTAAAAGAATTAATCAAGTTTTCAATCAATTTTTTTATCTATATTACTAAATTAATTAAAATTATGTTTAAATATGATAAAAAAATATTAAGTAAATATATTTGAAAAGGGAAAAATAAAAAAAAAAAATTTAAACTCTTGAATTCTTCATATATAACAAGTTTAGCCAAAAATAGAGATTTAGTATCATGAAGAGTAAATTAGTAAGTAAAATTTTTTTTAATGAAAATTTTAATTAAAAAAATTTATTAAAATACTCCTAATGGTGTTAACCGTCTTGATTTAATTGTATATTTTTAAAATAAGTGGAAGATCAATGTAATTAATGCAATATTCAAAGCAGGTTTGAGTAGTTAACTATATTTTATAGTAACTAATTATATTTGTGTCACGTTGGGTTTTCCTGCTCTTTATCTACTATATCCAATGATTTCAGAACCGGACCGAACCGGTCGGCCGGACCGGCCGGACCTTCAACCGGAGATCTGAACGGCTCGTTTTTGTTTGAGAACCGTTTTAGAAGAAGAGCCGTGTTCAGCCGGCAAGATCCGGCATTTGAGCCGGAAACCGTTATAAAACCGGGAGCCGGAGCGAGTTTTGAAAAACCGGACGGCTCACAAGAGAAAGCCAAGTTACACTGAAGAAGACGAAGAAAGAAGGAGGGGGAAGGAGAGAGAAAAAAAAAATCTCAGTGCTGACCTTTATGATTTTTCCTCTAATAACACCTGAAATAATGAGAAAAATAGCCACGAAATCAAAAGAAAAACCTGAATCACTCACTAGAAATGAGCCAAAGTTAAGAAAACAGAGAAGAACTAACGTCGCCGGAAATAAAACCAGAGAAGGAAAGAAGAAGATACAACAAGTTAATAAAGTTACTTTCACATGTCACATGTCAGTTTTATTACTCCTACTGCCTTACCTATTCTTGTATTTCAATATAAATATTTTTTTTTGCGGTACTTTCACAATTTTCACTGCCACACACATTCACCAATGCATCGAATCTTGTGAACACATTCTCCCATGCCTTTAAATTTATTAACCATAGGGGTAGCCTTTTAACCAACAGATATATCTTTTATGTCTTCTATAAAACCAAGGAACGTCTTTGTTTTTTTTGTCAAACAAGGAACATCTTTTGGTCAGATAACATCTTTTTATTTTACTCCCATTTAAAATCAGTAGTAGTAGATATCTTTTTAAGTTTATATATAACTGTTATTTATCTAAAATATAAGATATAATTAAGTTTTTTAAGAGATTAAAGAAACTAAATAATTTATTTAATCATATTATATGTTGTGTATTATTATATTATATATCAGTTTATTAGTTAGCCAAAATAGTTTGGAGAAAAAAGGTAAATATATATTTTTTAAAGTAATTTAATTAACTTTTTTAATATCTCCAAAAAAATCAACTCTATCTCATATTTAGGATCAGACACACACACACACACATATATATATATATTTATATGCATTTTTCATTTTTTTTATATTTTTAGTTTTATAAATTTTTCAAAATTTATTTACGAATGCTTTATTTCATCTTTAATTTTATCTAAAATTATTAATATAAATTTAAAGATATGTATTTTTAAAGATAATACTGTCTATAATTTATAACCCATGAATTTAGGTTAATAATTGACTTATTAATGTGCTACTTTTAATCATTTTATTTGGTACAAGGTCATGAAAAACCATTTTATTTGATTGTGATATATGTTGCAATCTTGTTAACTTATCATCAAATCGGATTATCATTACATATGTAAATGATATTATTTTTAATTTAATTATTACGTCACCGGTCTAATCAAAACGGTTCGACCGATCCAACCGGTTGAACCATGACCCGTTAGCCTTTCCGGCTCAACATCTGGTCCGGCTTTTAAAACATTGACTATATCCTTTTTTTAATATAAGAATTAGTTTTGATTGGATTTGATCCTAAATATAAAATTTCAATCCACTTTATAACCATATTTACCCTTTTTATTCTAAATTATCCCTATTAATTGTCCATGTTTAGGGGGTATGTATCATGGGTTAGTTTATTGAAATGATTTAAGATTGTATTTTAGAGACATCAACACATATTTCTAACAAATTAGTAATTTAACTAATTTATTTAATCTATCCAAATTAGTTAAATAGATATTTTATTAATAAGAAGAGGTGGTATACCAACATGGAGTTGGTTTGGCGGTGTAAGACCCCACTACATATTTTTTGGTCTCAAATTGATTGCCTGTGTATCTTATAATAAGATTTATAAAAGGCATTGAATATCGGTTGATTGTATAAGTGTGTATTTGGAACAGCGATTGTAAAAATTGTTTTTCTTTTTGATTTGACTTTTTACAATCTTACTTTTGGTAAAAGTCAGATTATGTAAGATGATTTATGTTTGGATTGACGGTTGTATAAATGACTTTTGTAAAAGTAAAACTTGTTTGGATTGACTTAAGCATAAGTGACTTTTATGATAATGGTAAGAGAGAGTGGGTGGACAAATATTTTAAAAATAAAGTAAATATTTAAAAATTACTTTAAATATTAGGTGCTACTGAAAAAATATTTTAGAGAGGGTAGAAATCAATAAATCAGTATTATAAGTTTTGGGTGCTCTTTACTATTTAATCAAATACATTAAAGGTAAAATTGTAGTTAGTTTCCTAAGACTATGTAAGGGTTAAAAGAACAAAAAAATATTTTAAAGTAATTTTTGGAGCTGAAAAAGTACATTAAGGGTAAAATTTCAGTGCTCGTTTGGAATAGCTTATTTTTGGACAATAAGTGCTTACAAATCGTGATTCATAGTATACGAGGTAAGTATGTGAGAGGAGTTTTATCTCGGCTTGCGTAATAAGGATTTATTGTCCAAAAATAAGCCCAACCAAACACACACATCAGTCTGATAACACACTAGTACAGTTGGAAAAATATTTTAACAGGTTAAAAGCATGAAAAAATATTTTAAAGTAATTTTTAGAGCTGAAAAAATACATTAAAGGTAAAATTACAATCAGTCTAATAGCACACTAGGTACAGCTGAAAAAATATTTTAAGGGATTAAAAACATTAAAAAATATATTTTGATACTACATACTATTTATTTAACTAACTTTCTTTGATATATGAGAATTAGTTAAAAATAACTTATAAAAAATGAGCTTCTTTCAATAACAAAAAGCTCCCCCTACTAACTTAATGCATATCGCACGAATCAAGTAAAAGTGCAGTTACACTTACCTCCAACGAAACACTCAAAAAAATCCATCCCCTACAATTGAACGATTTCGCCTTTAATCGTGCGAGTTTGGGGCATGTCCAAACACTCGCTAAAAAATGGGGAGGAGGTATTACGAATAACGTCTTAAGTAACAAAATATTTTAATATCGGATTGTGTACGAGTGTTATATATTGGGCCTCCGAAGTGATTATGATGATTTGGGCCTTTTTTGTTCAAATATCAGGTATCCAACTCCTGCTCTGGTTATGATTTCGAAATATTTGAAGTAAACCTTGTTTTTAAAATGAAGGTTTTTGTTTTGTTTGTTTACTTTCATAGCGGATATGTATAGGCTGTTATTTCTTTTGCTTTTCTTATTGAATTAGTGAGTATAATATCTTTTAGAAACTAATAAAATTGACTCTTTTCCTTTAAAAGAAAATTTAACGTGTTACATGTATCAAAGAAAAATAAATTAAGGTGCTACAACAGGGAGTTAAATCTTTTTGGTATAACGAATTTACGATCTAACTCGTTTGAAAGTATCATGCATTCTTTATCAACCATAGTAGACCTTTAAATGTTGGTTTGCCACTTTCTTAAAAAAATTAAAAGAGCAAGCATTAACCACCTTATATTATATTTCCTCTCGTCCCTAATATAAAATACATTTTGGGAGTTAATCTTAATTATAAGCATAAGACATATTTTTCATTTTTGTCAATCTTTTTCTAGTTTGTCCCTATTAATGCTCCTTCAACAACAATCAATGAGGAGAGAGAGGGAGAGAATTAAGGAAGATGAGTATGATGCTTTAAAAAATACATGTCATAACAGCTAACTTAACTAACATCCTTAATCTAATTAAATTAGGTAAATATATATTATATTAAATATCAGAAGAGTATGTAAGATTGGAGCCACAGTCTCCCACCTACATAAAAGTTTTCATGTTATTATGTTACAATGCCATTGACGGTTTAACTCTTTTTTACTATGATTCACTTTAAGTTAATTTTTTGAAACTTTTCTACCATGATGTGCTATTTATTTGAGTAATTTGTTTCTTCAATATCGTGGTGAATTGTTTAAACAAGATTGTAAAAGTAGGGTGTTACATTTGTTTTTTTAAATTAAAACGTCGCATTTCAAGGCTCTAGGAATATGTTTTCAAATCTTTAGTGATCATGACAATATATATATATATATATATATATATAGTTGAAAAGCAACTTGAACCCCAAAAAGGGCTAGAAATCTACTAGCAAAAAAGTGTCTCTAGCTTGCACTCCAATCCAAGTAACAGGGGCACATCGAGCCCCATGTGAAATAACAAGAAACACAATGTAAGTCTAAATTATTCTGGGTGACCAATAATTAAGTAGGCTAAATACTACTACTTTCACTCTCGATGATACCAACCTCAAGTTAAACTGGGAATGAAGCAAACTTACAGAGCAATTCTGTTAATTTGTATGAGATTAGTTAAGAAGCTAGTATTTGAAGATCAATCCAACTATAATCTATTTAAGTCATCATTTTTTTCTATTTATTTTGTAATTTCGTTTTTTAATAAGGCCATGAGCCAAGAGTCATTTAGTGTTTTAGTTGCCATTTAATTATTAATGGCATTTTAGAATTTATTATTATTATTATTAGGTTATTATTAATATTTTAATTTTAAAAGTCCATAATATTATCTCCATGAGTCAAATGGTCTTCCATGATCTAATTCTAGATTCCTATAATTATCATATTATCATCCATGGTCTGATTTACCCCTTTTTAAAAAATCATTTTTTATCCATTGAGCCTTATCAATAAATTAGATTATTTTAAATAATCTAATATCCTTTCATATCCTTAAATATATAATATTCCCAATATCCTTTATTAAATAATCCATTATTTGTTAAACACATTCACCTAATTAGATTATTCAAATAATCTAATTGAAATATCCCCAATATTTTTAGTTATCTTTAATCATATCCATCATTATCTTTCATTATCCTTTTGGGTTGTTTATATTAAAATATTTATTTTTAGAAGAGTTCTAGTGAGTTAAGTGTTATAGTTTGAGTTAGTTTATTGGGTTATAAATATCCCATCTATGTATGATGTTTTTAAGAAGTTCAATTATGGAGTTATAAATAATAATTTCTTTTAACAAGTATTCATATTTATTGGTTATGTATTCTTGATAGAGTATTGAATGATGCAAGAGCTTCTGTACCAGAAACAATGGTATCTCCAATTACAGCCCCTCTGGGATATAAAATATATCTTTTCTCACCATCCCCATAGTGTATGAGATAAATGTATGCATTTCAATTAGGGTCGTATTCTATGGTTACGATTATACCATATATGTCTTTTTCATTCCGTTGAAAATCTATTTTACGATATAGACGCTTATGACCTCCCCCTCTACGCCCTACGGTAATGATTCCTCTGGCATTACGACCTTACCACAATGATGTTGTTCATAGATCAAATTATTTCGTGGATTGGATTTCACTTGATTGTCTATGGCTCCATTACGTGTGCTCGGGATAGAAGTTTTGTATGAATGTATCGCCATGCTATTAAGTATTTTGATTTACGTTCTTTTCTTTCTAAGAGGTGGAATAGAATAACCTGGTTGAAGCGTAATGATCATACGTCTGTAATGCATTGTATGTCCCATAATAAGCCTCATTCTTCTACCCTTTACCGAGAGTCAATGACTATTCATAGCTATTACCTTGACATCAACTCTTGTGTATATTCTTTGAGTTTTTGGGCGATGTTTCCTTTAGGTGCTGGGTTTCATATACTCAGTGTTTTCTGGAACAAGTGTTCACAGGGTTCTTAGTTTTTAGATTATTTTTTTTTCTTTATTCGTTATTAATTTGCTTCTGTATCTAACCTTTCTGTAATTTCTGAGTTTTCTAGGGCAAATTCCTATTGGGTCCACATCAAGCATGGAATTTTTTTAAGGAAAAATGACACTTAGGTCCCAAGGACCAAAGAAAACACCAAAGAAGTCCCTTTGAAACGTCAATGATCAAAAAAGTCCCTAGGGACTTTTTTGTGATTATTTGCCAATGTCTATTTACATAATTACCCCTATTGAAATCACTACAGAAAAAGGCACAGGAGGAGAGGAGGGAAGGCGCGTTTTTGTGATTAAGGAGAAAGACAAAAATGGACGGACGATATGCGTTGAAGGTGCAACATTGAAGGGATAAAGCATAGTGTTAATGTTGTTGGAAATATCTTCTTCTGCAACCTCCATCTACGGGTAGCGAGGTACAATAGCAAATTGGAATTTTTTTGTGTGACAATTGGTTGGATTGAGATTGAGGGGTTGGTAAAAGGTTGGAGCTTGGGCTCAATAATAGAGTAAGTGGTAGGTGATAGACAAGAAATGTTGTTAACATGAAGTTTGTGTTGCAAATTCTCATGAAAGATGGCTACGTGCTAGAGGAAGTTGTTAAAATGACTAATAATATTGTAAAAGGAGCATAAAAAGTTGTAAACAATGACATAAATAACAGCAATATAGTGTGCAACTTATTGATATGACCCAAGTTATTGCCTTGGTGCAACAGCAGAAATTAATTGTAAACATAACTTAACATATTGTAAACATAACTAAAGATGTTGTAAACACTGCACAAAGTAGTTAACTCTTCCCATCTTCAATGTTCAACAGATTTTCATGTGGGCATGTGCTTAGACGTTGTTAAAATGAATCATCCTGTTGTAAACTAAGTGTTACCAGTTGTAAACAACGTCATTCATAGTGTTAAACTTGCTATGACCCAAGATCTTTTCCTGGTGCAATGACAGAGATAAGTTGTAAAATTAACTTCAGAAGTTGAAAAAATAACTTAAGATATTATTAAAACTACACAAAGTAGTGGACAATGACATTTTCTGTGTTAATTGTAGTTTCATGTGGACACATGCTTAGTAATTGTTAACATGAATCATCATGTTGTAAAATAAGTGTTCGCTATTGTAAACAACGCAACTTGCTGTAATCATCGTACATAAGAATACAGTTGTTAAAATGACTTTTAGTGTTGTGAAAACATGCATATCGAGTTATAAACAAAAAAAATGGTGTGGTAACCTTAGTGTGTAAAGACGTTGTTTTCTTGACTTATGAAACAACTTGTAAAAATGACTAAACATGTTGTAAACATAAGCATAACTTGTTGTCAAAGTTCACACTTAGCAAACTTGAAAGTAAATCATTTCATAATTACATATTGTGAAAATAACTGATTATGTTGTCAAAATAACTTATGATGTTGTTAAACGCCTCATTACATGAGGACTACATTAGTGCCTTTTCTGTGACAAAGCATTCCTACAAAATATCAACAGATGTACACAACAACTAGCCTTTACTACAAAATAACATCTCAAATGCTACATGTCTTTCTTCCTCTTCATTTGTTGGTTGCTATCGAGAATGTACAACACCTTTTGTGCATGTTTATTCTGCTCATGTGTTACTAGCCACCATAAACAATCCACCTTTAGCTGCCGAATCTGATCATCAACTAGCTTAGGCATGGTATACCCTTCTTTGTCATGTGTAGAGTCATCCTAACTTCCTTCCCCGAACTAGTTCCATCTTTCATGAGAATCTGCAACACAAACTTCATATTAACAACTTCCACAGTAATATTTACAACTACGTATGCACATAATAACGACACATTAACAACACATTTTTTATCATTATACCAACATTTTCTAATAACATAAACCACACTCAAATTCAATCAGACCCACTTAAAACAAGGCCATACCTCTGTTTGCTTCCCCAAAAATAGAGCATTCCCTCTATTACATTGCCCAAAAATAGAGTACGGGTTCTGTGTTAATAACTATAACTGCCATATTAACAACTATAATTGCACAAATTTACAACATGTTTTTGTTTTCATTTCAGCGTTTTCACTACAAAGAACCACAATTACATTCACCATTCCCACTTAAAACATAGCAGTTCCTCTATAACCTTGCTCTAAAAACAAAGCACTCTAATATAAACACAACCCACCTAAGGTGAAACCCCATCAAGATCATATGTGTAGCAAATTCTTAGCATTTCTTATCTACCACCTACCACTTACTCCATTATTGAGCTCAAGCTCTGTCAACACCCATTTCCATTTCAATATTCACAGATTAATAGAGACCAAGTTCCACAGGCATACAGAAAAGTACACATATACTGATAAAATTATTTGTTTACAGTCCAAAGTCAAGATACAAAAGGCGACAATATTTACAACATAAGCTATCTATAACCACGAACTTTAACTTTGCCTTGAGACTCATGCCAATCACTTTCCTTTATCTATGTCATTGCCTTTTGATCTACTAGCATACGCTGAGATGTTTGGTTTAGAAAAGGGGGTGAGATTCCAAAGAATCCCAGTAGAAACATGCTATCGTTCATTAAAACATGCTAAAAGTAAATATGATATGCGCCAAGGTATGCACCAATTAATGAACAATATAAACACATCATCGTCATGTATATATGAGTAGGGCCCAGCCCCACAACCTACAACGGTTGGACTTCTGCCAACTCCCAGTGTAAGTGCACTTCTCGCACTAACTGCCCCTTTCTAGGTAAATCATGTTGATTAATAAAGCGCATTTACAAACATTGGCATTCACACAATCACATAACTATGGCATAATATATGAAGGATAATGCTCCTACCTCGAAGTTCTATCGACCCCTTTTTGTGTGCCTCGTGAAACGTGTCAACTTTCTGCTCCTAATTCGATCCTAAAATATTAAATGTACAAGAAATAGGTCATAACCTATCCAAGTATCATTTTAGACACTTTTCATAGTGTTTCTTATGGTTATATTATCCTATGGTGAAAGTTTACCAAAATGCCCTTGGGACCCCGGCTCGGTCCTCCCGTACCCGGCTCGATGGCACGTTTTTTCAAATTTTTTAACTAGGGATATCTTGACATATTTTTGCCCAAGGAATCCATTTCCAGGCTCAAAATTACCAAATTGATTGCCAAATTACGAAATTACCCTTGGCAGCCCTACTTTTAGGATTTTAGGGGTGTTTTCGTGACTATGTCTTTTCGACCTTTTCCGAAAAAGTGCCCAACTGTAACCCCATCTAATTTTCCCTCTTGAATCTAATGGAATCATAAAATCATTGAAAATCCATCTCTAAGACCCATTTATAGCCCTGAACGAAATTTATGGCTCCTCCAGGAAAAATCAGGGTTTTGCGATTTCGGCTCCAAAAACGCGTTCCTTTATACTCCTAACCACTTTATTAACCACCTAATTGAGTTATAACAGCCATTTGAACTAAAATTGGGCAGAATAACCCTTAGGCACACATTTTTCCAAAATTTAAAAACAATGGCAATCCGACGAAATTTCACTGATTAAATTGCCCACAGCGTCCAGAATAGTTAACATACGAAGGTCTGGAAGTTACCTTTCATTTCTCTCTGGCTTTTCTCAACAAGGCTGAAACCCTATATTTCACACACCCAAAGATGAGCTTCCCAAACCTTAATCACATAGAAGAGTAGCTTAGGAACAGATTTATACGTGTAAGGAACTGATTTACTGAAGAAATCACTTACCTTTGCAAGTTTTTCTTCTCTTTCTCTCTCTAGAATTTCACACACTCTCTCTCTAGTTCAGATCTGAAATGGCACAAAAATGGGTTGGAGGAAGGAAGTAGATTATGTGTTTTTATTATATTATATGATATTTTAATCATATTTTATGGAATTTACAAAAATTCCAAAATCAATTTTATATACATAAACCCTATGTACATGTAACTAAGCTCATTAAGCCCAACCAATATTTCCTTCCTCTTGCAACATATAGGAGACACCTGGGGGTCCTACCCTTTGGTCTCAATTGGCTTCAGAACTTGTTTCAGTTACGTATACACGTAAAGTCTCAATTTTGGTCAAAATTACACTTTATGCTCAAATTTTCCATAAATTCATATTAAATTGACCAAAATATTCTAAATATATTCTTCCCATTTATTTCCCTTAATTAATTGAAATTAACTTCAATTAGTTGGAAAATAAGTAATTTTGTACTAAATTGGCAAAATTACAATTTTGCCATTACCTTTTTATTCCAATTTCCTTTCTTATTTTTCCTAAGCCATTTTCCATCTATTTTTGGACCAAATATTTTCTCTAATATTCCTTCATTTTTGAAGCTTAGTATTGGGCTTTTTAAATTACTCAAATTAATTCCATAATTATTTTTGCGCAATTTCTCATGAAACTGAACATCTATAAATTCATAAATTCCAAATTCATGAATATTCACCATTTTATTGAATTTCTCAAATATTTAAAATATTTTTGGTGAATATAAAATTTGGGGTGTTACAGTTCTCCCCTACTTAAATAAATTTTGTCCTCGAAATTTGCTACAGCTATACAGCCATAAATTTCGGGTAACGTTTCTTTATACTTTCCTCTGTTTCCCATGTACCTTCTCTGGGCGATAACCCTTTCCAGACAATCTTGATGAATGGAATGCTCTTGTTTTTTAGTTGTTTTTCCTGTCAATCGATGATTCGGTCAGGTGTGACTTCGTAAGTCAAATCCTCACGCATTTCCACATCCTCATACTCTATTATGTGCTATGGATCAGGTTGATACTTTTTCATCTGAGAAATATGGAAAACATCGTGTAGCCCGCTCAGACTTGGTGGCAAAGCAATATGGTACGCTACAGGCCCAATCTTTTCTAAGATCTCGAACGGACCAATGTATCTTGATTGCAGCTTCTTTGATTTCAATGCTCTGCTAATACCCGTAACAGGTGATACTTTCATGAACACATGGTCATCGATTTCAAATTCCAAAGGTTTTCGCCTCTTATCTGCATAACTTTTCTATCAGCTCTGAGTAGCTAGCAATCTCTGCTTGATCAACTTTATCTACTCCAATGTTTGATTAATAAGATCTGGCCCTAGCAATCCCCTCTCAGACAACTCAGTCCAGCATACCGGTGATTGACACTTCCTCCCATAGAGCGCCTCATACGGAGCCATCTGGATGCTCGAATGGTAACTGTTGTTGTAGGCAAACTCTACCAATGAAAGAAATTTGTCCCAGCTACCTTTATAATCAAGCACACACACCCTTAGCATATCCTCAAGGGTTTGAATTGTTTGTTCTATCTGCCCATCAGTTTGAGGATGATATGTTGTGCTGAATCAGAGCTTGGTACCCAAAGCTTCATGTACCGCCTTCCAAAACTTGGAAGTGAACCTCGGATCTCGATTAGAGATGATGTTCTTCGAAGTACCATGTAACCTCACAATCTCTTTGATGGCGATTTCTTCCAGTCTATCAAGAGAATAGTTAATACTAATCGGTAGGAAGTGAACTATCTTCATGAATTTGTCAACTATTACCCATATAGCGACATAGTTTCTGACCTTATGCAATCCTATCACGAAATCCATAGTAACGCTTTCCCACTTCTATTCCGGTATCTTAGGATTCATCAAGAGCCCCGATGGTCATTGATGTTCAACCTTCACTTTCTGACATGTCAAGCAACAAGCAACGAACTCAGTCACCTCTCTTTTCATCCTTAGCCAGTAGTATTGAGCCTTCAAGTCATGGTATATCTTTGTAGCTCCTGGATGTAGAGTATACTTACTCTTATATGCCTCCTCCAGGATTTGTCATTTCAGTTCTGGTTGTGGTGGAACATAAATCCACTTCTTGTACCTAACTAGCCCACTGGGAGACAAGTCGTAATCCTGAGCCTCGCCCCTATCAATCATACCTCTAATAGATAGTGCTTCCTTATCATTCCGTTGGGCTTCCTCAATTACTGCCCTCAGATCGTTGTATATATGACTGACCCCACTACCTATCAGAATCTGAATAGACAAATTTAGGTCTCTAAAATCCTTGATCAGTTTCTATTCATAGATCATCATGGCTACTACCTGCACTGATTTTCGGCTTAATGCATCAGTGACGACATTAGCCTTGCCAGGATGATATTTGATCTCTAGATTATAATCTTTCAGCAACTCCATCCATCTGTGCTGTCTCATATTGAGCTTATTCTGATCATGCAAGTACTTCAAGCTCTTGTGGTTGTAGTACAACTCTACAATCTCACCATAGAGATAATGTCTCCAGATTTTCAAAGCAAACACAATTGCCGCTAACTCAAGATCGTGAGTGGGATAGTTCAGTTCATGAGGTTTCAGCTAACGAGATGCATAAGCCACCACTCGGCCATACTACATCAACACATATCCCAATCCTTGCCTACTGGCATCTGTATAAACAACATACGTAAACTACGGATCTGGGATCGTCAGCACTGGTGTTGTAGTTAACCTCTGCTTCAACTCTAGGAAAATCTTCTCACAATTCTCATCCTACACAAAATGTTGAGCTTTTCACGTCAATTTTGTCAATGGCAAAGCAATTCTGGAGAAATTCTGAATAAATCTTCTGTAATAGCCAACTAGACCCAGAAAACTGCATACTTCAAATACAGTCTCTGGTCTCTTCCAGCTCAGTACTACTTCCACCTACCTTACTAGGATCAACAGAGACCCCTTGCTGTGAGACAACGTGGCCCAGAAACTTTACCTCTAAAAGCCATAATTCATACTTGCTCAGATTGGCATAGAGTTGCCTATCCCATAATACTTTCAACACAATTCTCATATGTTGTTCGAGTTCAGCCCACTCTGTGAGTACACCAGTATATCTTCGATGAAGACTACAACGAAATAGTCTAAGTACGGATGGAAGGTCTGATTCATGTAATCCATGAATACAACAAGTACATTTGTCAGCCCGAATGGTATCACCAGAAACTCGTAATGCCCATATCTAGTCCTGAAAGCAGTCTTGAATACATCTTCTTCTTTTACCTTCAACTGGTGGTATCCCGATCGCAAATCGATCTTTGAGAATATATAGGAACCAGATAACTGATCGAGTAAATCATCAATTCTAGGGAATGGATACTTGTTCTTAATGGTCACCTTGTTTAGCTCTCGATAATCGATACAGAGACGCAGACTTCCATCTTTCTTCTTGACAAAAAGCACTGGAGCACCCCAAGGTGATATACTGGGTCGTATGAACCCTTTCTCAAGTAGCTCCTTAATTTACTTCTTTAGCTCCGCCATATCACTTAGAGCCATACGGTTTGGGGTTTTGGAGATTGGTCCAACTCCAGGCCTCAAATCAATCGAGAACTCTACTTCCCTATCTGGAGATAATCCACCGACATCCTCTGAAAAAACATCAGGGAACTCATTCGCTACAGGGATACTCTCCAAGGCTACACCAGCCTCTGATTACATATAGCAGAATACCATGTACCCCTGACAACCCTTTTGCTAATATCTCTCAACCTTGGCTGCGAATAGAAGGTTAAGAGTAATTTCGGTGTCAGCTTGTGGTTGTGGATTCAGATATAAGACTCTCTTCTATTTACAATCCAACAACATACTATTTGCTGTCAACCAGTCAATCCCCAAAATTACTTCCAACCTTGTAGTGGTAAATAGATCAAACTTACAGTTGATTCATGCCCCTTAGCATACCACGCAGTTTAGGCAAACGTCGGCCATCACAACTCGTACACCCATATATGTAGATACAACCAAATCATACGGGGATTTATGCATAGGTAAATGTAACCATCTCATGCAGTCGTATGCAATGAATGAATGGCTTGCACCAGAATCATACATAACCTGCACTAAGCTGCCATTTAGAGAAATCGTACCTTGAATAAGTTTCGGAGACTTTTTGGCTTCTTCCTGTGTCAACGTATAGACCCTGCCAGAAGCTCTGGGTCTCGTCTCCCCCTGCGGCTGCTTCTGTGGACAGTCCCTGGCCATATGCCCCAGCTTGTTGCAATTATAACAGATAGGTGGTTTACTCGGGTCTGGCCTAAATGGAATCCCGCTGCAAGGTCTACCAGGGTGAATTGGCTTTCAACAACGCCAACAAGTCCTGCTTCCTGAAAAACCCTGGCCTCCTCGGCCCCCAGATTGGTTCAGCCTCTTAAGATCCCCTCCAGAATATCCACTCTGATCCTTTCGCTTCTGCGTTGAGTTACCGCTTCCAGAAGCACCTTTATTTGCAATATGTGTTACCCAGTTTGACATGCGCCTCTCAATGTATCGGCACTCCTCTGCCACTTTGCTGAATTCCGTGAAGTGTTGCGAAATCAGCCTATCCTTAAACTCAAGTCTCAGCCCTTCGATCATCATGTCTGCATTCCACTCTTCATTGTCGTTCAGCTTGGCATATGACAAGTAACGCGACAATCGGATATACCGGGCTAGATAGCCATCAAAGCTTTCCCAATCTTGCTGCTTGATAGAAAGGAATTCTTTCTCTTTCTCTCTTTTGACAGTCGGGGGAAAGTACTTCTCATTGAAATTTTCTTGGAATAGTTCCCATGTAATAGGAACATTCTTCCCCTTCATGATGAGATCTATGCCTTTCCACTAGTGATCAGCATCACCTTCCAGCTTGTACATGGCTAACCGTGCTTTCATCTCATCTGGACATTACAATATATCAAAGATCTTTTCCAAACGAGCCAACCAGTCTTCAGCTCATTGAGGGTCAAACTTCCCTTTGAACATAGGTGGTTACTGCTTACTGAATCTGCTCAGCCAAACTTGGATATCCACCTCAGGCTTTGGGGGTAAATTCGCTAGTGGAGGTTCCTCATGTATTTCTTCATAATTTCTGCACATAAACTCATCCATACAGTACTCCAGATGGTCCTGCCTCTATTGTACTCCCTGAAGATCCACTCTTATTTCGTTCATCGTTTGCTGCTATTGCTCTAACATATCCAGTATTCCCTGTTGGATAGGGTCAGGCCTTAGTTCTTCCTCGTTGTTATCGTGTCTACCACGCCCTTAGCCTCGACCTCTACCTCAGCCCCTACCACCTTCTTCTGGTTGTACTATTTCCATAATTCACTCTACATAAAATTAGAGAAAAGTAAATTTTGATACAAGAGCAAAGGCATCTTTGTCATTTCATAAATAGTCAGGGCACAAGTATGTCATACATAACATATCATAACTATTTACAGTAGTGCAGAGAAATAGAAATATCATACATCCTACATCCTACATACTACTGTACATGACATATTGTCTTTTACATATCCAAAATATCATTTCCTTGTACCCTCCCACAACTACCGACTCTAACTAATCATTTCTTTGTCTGTCGGCTCCGCCTAACTACCCTTAACTCGTATATGTGCCGGTCAGCTCCAATCACCTAAAATATACCTCGTAGGCCCCACATCACAGCACAGTGTACATGAAATCCTGCACCAGCCCTCTGATGTGCCTCTGGAAAACCCAAAAGTTTGCCTTTAGACCTTGCTCGACGATGAGGTTCTTTTGTTAGTTCCAGAATGTTGTGTCCAGAAAGAAGTTCATTGTAGAAAGAACCCAGCACTCGTCGGTCACCATAAGCCCCAACGATATCTACAATCCATACAACATCTCTACACTGTCAAGGAATGCATCGTACCGGCCTCTCGAGGTATCGTGCTCCTGCAGTGCCCGGTAATACTTGGACATGAGAAGGTAGGACAACTCCATATCTGGCTTCAGATTGTACGGCACCTGAACCGGCTCTGCCTAAGACTCAGTGTCGCTCAACTCGTCCTCTGACATCTCCTCCGGTTCATAGTCAAAATTGTACTCCTCTGGCCCCTCTTCGATCTCGCCAACCTCTGTCAATCTCGGTGAAGCTGGCCTCGCTCCGGACTGTATATAGGCAGTCTTGGCACGCTCTTTCATGCTGTGTAATGCATACGCATATCACTATTTCTAAAGTATTCGATCATCGGTCCTTAGTACGGACACGCTGATTCACCATCATCTCACTGTGACTGCTAACCATGATCGTATGCTCACTCTTACCATCCATGATGTCCTGTCACCATGCAAACAAAACTTTATCAGTATACATTTCTGATAATGCCAGAACCGCTTATTAGCTCGAATACCAAAAATGTCAACACCCATTTCCATTTCGATATTCATAGAGTAATAGAGACCAAGTTCCACAGGCATACAGAAAAGTACACATATACTGATAAAATTATTTGTTTACAGTCCGAAGTCAAGATACAAAAGGCGACAATATTTACAACATAAGCTATCTATAACCACGAACTTTAACTTTGCCTTGAGACTCATGCCAGTCACTTTCCTTTATCTACGTCCTTGCCTTTTGATCCACTAGCATACGCTGAGATGTTTGGTTTAGAAAAGGGGGTGAGATTCCAAAGAATCCCAGTAGAAACATGTTATTGTTCATTAAAAAATGCAAAAAGTAAATATGATATGCGCCAAGGTATGCACCAATTAATGAACAATATAAACACATCATCGTCATGTATATATGAGTAGGGCCCAGCCCCACAACCTACACTGATTGGACTTCTGCAAACTCCCAGTAAGTGCACTTCTAGCACTAACTGCCCATCTCTAGGCAAATCATGTTGATTAATAAAGTGCATTTACAAACGTTGGCATCCACACAATCACATAACTATGGCATAATATATGAAGGATAATGTTCCTACCTCGAAGTTCTATCGACCCCTTTTTGTGTGCCTCGTGAAGTGTGTCGACTTTCAGCTCCCGATTCGATCCTAAAATATTAAATGTACAAGAAATAGGTCATAACCTATCCAAGTATCATTTTAGACACTTTTCATAGTGTTTCTTGTGGTTATATTAGCCTATGGTGAAAGTTTACCAAAATGCCCCTAGGACTCCGGCCCGGACCTGCCGTACCCAGCTCGATGGCACATTTTTCCAAATTTTTTAACTAGGGCTATTCTGACATATTTTTGCCCAAGGAATCCATTTATGGGATCAAATTTACCAAATTCAATATCAAATTATGAAATTGCCCTTGGCAGCCCTACTTTTAGGGTTTTAGAGGTGTTTTCGTAACTATGTTGTTTCGGCCTTTTCCGAAAAAGTGCCCAACTGCAAACCCACCTAATTTTCCCTCTTGAATCCAATGGAATCATCAAATCATTGAAAATCCAACTCTAAGACCCATTTATAGCCCTGACCGAAATGTATGGGTCCTCCAAGAAAAATCGGGGTTTTGCGATTTTGGCTCCGTAAACGTGTTCCTTTCTACTCCTAACCACTTTATTAGCCACCTAATTGAGTTATAACAACCATTTGAACTAAAATTGGGCAGCATAACCCTTAGGCACACATTTTTCCAAAATTTAAAACCAATGGCAATCCGACAAAATTTCACCGATTAAATTACCCACAACAATCAGAATAGTTAATGTACGAAGGTTTGGAAGTTACCTTTCGCTTCTCTAAGGCTTTTCTCAACAAGGCTGAAACCCTAGCTTTCACACACCCAAAGATGAGCTTCCCAAACCTTAATCACATAGAAGAGTATCTTAGGAACGGATTTATATGTGTTAGGAATCAATTTACTGAAGAAATCACTTACCTTTGCAAGTTTTTCTTCTCTTTCTCTCTCTAGAATTTCACACTCATTCTCTCTCTCTCTCTAGTTCAGATCTGAAATAGCACGAAAATGGGCTGGAGGAAGGAAGGAGATGATGTGTTTTTATTATATTATATGATTTTTTAATGATTTATGGAAATTTCAAAAATTCCAAAATCAATTTTATGTACATAAACCCTATGTACATGTAACTAAGCTCATTAAGCCCAACCAATATTTCCTTCCTCTTGCAACATATAGGAGACACCTGGGTTCCTACCCTTTGGTCTCAATTGGCTTCAAAACTTGTTTCAGTTACGTATACACGTAAAGTCTCAATTTTGGTCAAAATTACACTTTCCGCTCAAATTTCCCATAAATTCATATTAAATTGACCAAAATATTCTAAATATATTTTTCCCCTTTATTTCTCTTAATTAATTGAAATTAACTTCAATTAATTGGAAAATAAGTAATTTTGTACTAAATTGGAAAAATTACAATTTTGCCATTACCTTTTTATTCCAATTTCCTTTCTTATTTTTCCTAAGCCCTTTTCCATTTATTTTTGGACCAAATATTTTTTCTAATATTCCTTCATTTTTGAACCTTAGTATTGGGTTTTTTAAATTACCCAAATTAATTCCATAATTAATTTTTTCCAATTTCCCATGAAATTGAACATTTATAAATTCATAAATTCCAAATTCATGAATATTCACCATTTTATTGAATTTCTCAAATATTTACAATATTTTTGGTGAATATAAAATTTGGGGTGTTACAAGCTCCAACCTTTTACCAACCTCTCAATCTCAATCTAGCCAACTTTAACAATATATATATATATATATAGTTCGTTGTTGTACTTCGCTACCCGTAGATGGAGGCTGCAGAAGAAGATGTTCCCAACGACCTTAACACCACGCTTTATCCATTCAATGTTGCACCTCCAACGCATATCGTCCGTCCATTTTTCTGTTTTTCCTTAATCACAAAAACGCGTCTTCCCTCCTCTCCTCATGTGCCTTTTCTGCAGTGATTTCAATGGGGGTAATTATGTAAATAGACATTGGGAAATAACCACAGAAAAGTCCCTAGGGACTTTTTTGACTATTAACTTTTCAAAGGGACTTCTTTAGTGTTTTATTTGGTCATTGGGACCTAGGTGTCATTTTCCTTTTTTTTTTAAACCATAATTTTAGTATATTTTTTTAATCTCTTTTTAAAACTGTTTCAGTAAAGATTTAGTAATATTAGGACAAAGAAAATTTAGTAGTTTATTAGTGTTTGAGATTGATTTGTATTAATTGTGAAAGTTTGAATAATAGTTTGACACTTTATTTTGCTAATATTTATTATTTGAATTAGGAATTTTAAAATATTTATGGTTTTATTTTTGGATATTTCAAAATAGTTTAAAAAATTAAAATTTAACAAAATATTTTGAAAGTCCGCAGGCCGGCCTATATTGCATGTCTGAGGGTGGGCTTCGTTAATAATTAATACGATGATTTTATGACACCTGCGCTTCAATAATAGTAGCTCATATTGACAATTCTATTAGATCATATAATTGGAGTTAAAAGATAAAAATACAAATTGAGAATATATTGTTTAGGTTACAAAAATGAAAGGGCATCTCTGGGGGCTTTCAATTGTAATTGAAGGTTATCCTACGTGAACTCAATAGGAACTTATCCTAGAAAATCCAGAAATTACAGAAAGGTTAAATACAAAAATGAATTAATAACAAATAAAGAGAGCAAAAAAATGATCTAGAAATCAAGAACCTTGTGAACACCAGTTCCAGAGAACACTGAGTAAATATTTTTGGATATTTCAAAATAGTTTAAAAAATTAAAATTTAACAAAATATTTTGAAAGTCCGCAGGCCGTCCTATATTGCATGTCTGAGGGTGGGCTTCGTTAATAATTAATACGATGATTTTATGGCACCTGGGCTTCAATAATAGCTCATATTGATAATTCTATTAGATCATATAATTGGAGTTAAAAGATAAAAATACAAATTGGGAATATATTGTTTAGGTTACAAAAATGAAAGGGCATCTCTAGGAGCTTTCAATTGTAATTGAAGGTTATCCTGACCTGAACTCAATAGGAACTTGTCCTAGAAAATCCAGAAATTACAGAAAGGTTAAATACAAAAATGAATTAATAATAAATAAAGAGAAAACAAAAATAATTCAGAAATCAAGAACCCTGTGAACACCAGTTCCAGAGAACACTGAGTATGGAAATATGGCCTAAGAACTTCAAGTATATACACAAGAGTCAATCAAGCTCTTGTGCCATTTAGTACTCTATCAAGAATAGGTAACCAATAAGTAAGAATACTTGTTAAAAGAAATTATTTTTCATAACCCTATAACTTTAAAAACAGCACACATAAGAAGGGATATTTATAACCCAATAAATTAACTCAAACTAGAACTCTTAACTCACTAGGACACTTCTAAAAATAATATTTTAATCTAAACAATCCAAAAGGATAATGAAAGATAATGATGGATATTTTTAAGGATAACTAAAAATATTGGGGATATTTCAATTAGATTATTTGAATAATCTAATTGAGTGAATGAGTTTAACAAATAATGGATTATTTAATTAAGGATATTGGGAATATTACATATTTAAGGATGAGAAAGCATGTTAGATTATTTAAAATAATTTATTTTGAGAAGGAGTAAATAAGATCGTGGATGACAATCTAATTAGAGAAATCTAGAATCAGATCATGAAAGACAATCTGACTCATGGAGATAATATTATGGGCTTTTTAAATTAAATATTAATAATAACCTAATACTAATAATAAATCCTAATATGGCATTAAAAATTAAATGGCACCTAAAACACTAATTAATGACTCTTGGCTCATGGCCTTATTAAAAAACAAAATTACAAAATAAATAAATAAAGTGATGACTTAAATAGACTCTAGTTGTATTGACTTCAAGTAGTATTTTGTCACGCCCTTATTTTAATTTCACGTTTACCAGAGTATTTGCGGAAAACGACATGCGGTTCGATAGGCAACACAAGAATAGCATAACTATACTGATAATATGTGCATGATTATATAAATTCCTCATAGGGGTTTGTACATGATACTTACGATTAAGGTAGCCGCACAAGGCTACTAGGGTGTTTAAACTCATCCCAGTGAAACGGAGACTTCTTCCCGTCTTTGTTCCACTACTGTAATCCCCTCGTACAGTACTCTGCATTGTTGTTTGCATATCTTCTGTCGCCTCCTGTCTGAATTATTGGTAGGGGAGGGTGAGATTCGAGAGAATCTCAGTAGGAAAAAGATACCATAATGCATGCATGATTGATGCTATGTGTATGACATGTTAGCTTTATCTAGATGTATGCCCCAAATGACATTTCTGCATGCTCAATGTTTATACAACAAGACTATGGCCATAGCGAAAACAGAAACAGAGCTTCATTTATTCAAATATGCTCTACACAATCAATTAAAGCAATCACATACATCATTACACAAGCAAAGATATCAAATACATGTAAGTAAGGCAAGTCCCCTACCTTAACCCTTTTCCGCCTCGAAACGCGTGCCTCGATCTACGTGCAAACAGCTCAGGGCTCCATATTCGATCCTACAATGTCAAATGTACTATTTAGACACTTCCATAGTGTTTCTGGGGTTTTATGAGTCTATCTTGAAAAATTACTAAAATACCCCCGGGGACCCAACCCGGCCCCGCTGTACCCGATCCGATTGTACTTTTCCCGAAATTTTGACATGGGCTATTCTTACATATTTTCACCCAAGGAATCCATTTCCGGACTCGGAATTATCATATTCAATTTCAAATTACGAAATTTCCCTTAGCAGCCCTACTTTTAGGGTTTTAGAGGCGTTTCCGTAATTATGCTTTCTAGGCCTTTTCCGAAAAAGTGCCCAACTATAACCCCACCTATTTTCGCCCACTGAATCCAATGGAATCATCAAATCATTGAAAATCCAACTCTAAGATCCATTTACAATGCTGGCCGAAATATATAGGTTTTAAGGGGAAAATTGGGGTTTTTCGGTTTCGGCTCCGTAAACACGTTCCTTTCTACTCCTAACCACTTTATTGACTATTCCATTAGGTTAAAACTACCATTTAGTATCAATTTGGGCAGCATAACAGCCCTCACAACCCATTTTCCATTTTTACACACAAAGACAATCCGGCGAAATTTCACCGATTAAATTGTCTATAGCAGCCAGAATAGTCAATATGCAAGAGTTTGGAAGTTACCTCAAGCTCCCACTAGCTTTTCCTTCTTGTGGTTGAAAACCCTAACTTCAAAGCACCATGAATCTTGCTTCAAATACCTCAAACAACATAGAAGAGAAGCTTAGGAGAAGGATTATACACGTTAGGTACGAATTCACCGAAGAAATCGACCTATCTTGTGAGTTTTCTCCTCTCCTTCTCTCTCTAAAAGAGCACAACTCTCTCTCTCCTTGGCTGCAGCACGTCTGAAATGGTGGGAGGAAGATGATGATTTTCCTTTTATCATTTATATTATAATATGTTAATCAATTGTTTAATTTTCCAAAATTCGGATTTTACAAAATTCTGGCAGATTTCTGCCCAAACTTTAAAAAATCATAACTAATTCTAGAAAAATCTAAATGAGGTGATTCCAAAGCCTATAGAACCCTTATTGAGTCTAGTTTCAAGGAAAAATATAGAATTTTGCTTTATGGAATCAAAAAATTCCCAGAATTTCAATCTTTGCTCATTGTTCCAGAAATTTCATAGTTTTTCTGTGTTGACTTCAAAAATTCATATCTTTTTGTGTATAGCTCTAATTGATTCATATGACCTATAAAATTAAAGCTTAGGATGTGTAATTTCATCCTGTAAAATTTCATAATTTTTTTCTTATCATTTAGTCTTCCAAAACCTTATGATAAGCTCACTGCCTCATAGGCGATTTCATCAAAAACATAATTACTTTCTCTAAAATTCATCATTTTACTTTCTTAATACCCCAAAGATATTAGAATCATTAGGGGATAAATTTAGGACACATGCTAAATTGGGGCTTAGCAGTCCACTTAATTTAGGCTTATTCCCAAGCCTCTAATCCCAAAATTCGGGATATTACATATTTTCTCGACTAATCTCATGCAAATTAATATAATTGCCCTACATGTTTGCATCATTATTCTTTCATATCCTTAAATATATAATATTCCTAATATCTTGCATTAAATAATCAATTATTTGTTAAACCCACACACCCAATTAGATTATTCAAATAATCTAATTGAAATATCCCCAATATTTTTAGTTATCATTAATCATATCCATCATTATCTTTCATTATCCTTTTGGTCTGTTTAGATTAAAATATTATTTTTAAAAGAGTGCTAGTGAGTTAAGAGTTCTAGTTTGAGTTAGTTAATTGGGTTATAAATATCTCTTCTATATATGTTGTTTTTCAAAAGTTCAGTTATAAAGTTATGAATAATAATTTCTTTTAACATGTATTTTGTAATATCCCGAATTTTAGGATTGGAAGCTTTGGAATAAGCCTAAATTGAGTGGACTACTAAGCCCCGATTTAGTAGATGTCCCAAATATATTCCCTAATGATTCTAATATCTTTGGGGTATTAAGAAAGTAAAATGGTGAATTTTGGAGAATATAATTATGTTTTCGATAAAATCGCCTATGAGGCAGTGAGCTTATCATAAGATTTTGGAAGACTAAATGATAATTAAAAATTATGATATTTTACAGGATAAAAATAGACATCCTAAGCTTTAATTTGATAGGTCATATAAATCAATTAGAGCTATACACAAAAAGATATGAATTTTTGAAGTCAGCACAGAAAAACTGTGAAATTTCTGGAACAATATGCAAAAATTGAAATTCTGGGAATTTTTTGATTCTAGAAAGCAAAATTCTATATTTTTCCTTGAAACTACACTCAATAAGGGTTCTATATGCTTTGGAATCACCTCATTTTGATTTTTATAGAATTAGTTATGATTTTTCAAAGTTTGGACAGAAATCTGCCAGAATTTTGTAAACTCCGAAATTTTTGGAAAATTAAAGTAAAATATGATATAATAATATATCATCATCCTCTTCCTCTTGAGACCATTCCAGACGTGAGCTGCAGCCAAGGAGAGAGAGAAAGTTTGAGAGTTTTAGAGAGAGAAGGAGAGGAGAAAACTCATAAGATAGGTCGATTTCTTCGGTGAATTCGTACATAACGTGTATAATCCTTCTCCTAAGCTTCTCTTCTATGTTGTTTGAGGTGTTTGAAGCAAGATTTTTGGAGTTGGGAAGGTTAGGGTTTCAGCCAAGAAGAGGAAAAGCTAGTGGGAGCTTGAGGTAACTTCCAAACCTTCGTATATTGACTATTCTAGCTGCTGTGGGCAATTTAATCGGTGAAATTTCGCCGGATTGCCATTGGTTGTAAAAATGGAAAATGGGTTTCCCTAGGGGTTATGCTGCCCAAATTGATACTAAATGGTAGTTGTAACCTAATGGAATAGTCAATAAAGTGGTTAGGAGTAGAAAGGAACGTGTTTACGGAGCCGAAACCGAAAAACCCCGATTTTCCCTAGAAAACACATATATTTCGGTCTGGGCTATAAATGGACCATAGAGTTGGATTTTCAATGATTTGATGATTCCATTGAGTTCAGGAGGGAAAATTAGGTGGGGTTACAGTTGGGCACTTTTTCAGAAAAGGCCGAGAAAGCATAATTACGGAAACGCCCCTGAAACCCTAAAAGTAGGGCTGCCAAGGGTATTTTTGTAATTTGGCATTGAATTTGATAATTCTGAGTCCGGAAATGGATTCCTTGGGCAAAAATTTGTCAGGATAGCCCATGTTAGAATTTCGAGAAAAGTACAGCAGGACCGGGTACGATGGGGCCGGGTCCCGAGGGTATTTTAGTAAATTTTCACAATAGACTTATATAACCCCCAAAAACACTATGAAAGTGTCTAAATAGTACATTTGACATTGTAGGATCGAATATGGAGCCCCGAGCTGTTTGCACGTAGATCGAGGCACGCGTTTCGAGGCGGAAACGGGTTAAGGTAGGGGACTTACCTTACTTGCATGTATTTGATATCTTTGCTTGTGTAATGATGTATGTGATTGCTTTACTTGATTGTGTAGAGCATATTTGAATGAATGAAGCTCTGTTTCTGTTTTCACTGTGGCCATAGTCTTGTTATATGAAACATTGAGCATGCAGAAATGTCATTATGGAGCATACATCTAGATAAAGCTAACATGTCATACACATAGCATCAATCATGCATGCATTATGGTATCTGTTTCCTACTGAGATTCTCTCGAATCTCACCCTCCCCTACCAACAATTTAGACAGGAGATGATAGAAGTTATGCAAACAACAATGCAGAGAACCGTACGAGGAGATTACAGTAGTGGAACGAAGACGGGAAGAAGTCTCCGTTTCACTGGGATGAGTTTAGACACCTTAGTAGCCTTGTGCGGCTACCTTAATCGTAAGTATCATGTACAAACCCCTATGGGGAATTTATGTAATCATGTACATATTATCAGTATAGTTATACTATTCCTGTGTTGCCTACCGAACCGCATATCGTTTTCCGTGAATACTCTGATAAATGTGAAATTAAAATAAGGGCGTGACATATTTATACTTGTTAGTTATCTATTCTTGATAGAGTATTGAATGGTGTAAGAGCTTGATCATTTTCGTTTGAGTCTAAATTTTTGTTTGAATCTAAGTTTCATATACTCAATGTGCATAGGGTTCTTAGTTTCTAGATTATTTTCATTTTCTCTTTATTTGTTATTAATTCGCTTTCGTATCTAACATTTCTGTTATTTTTGGATTTTCTATGACAAGTTACTATTAAGTCCACATCAAAAGGTTTTCATTCCCTCTTCAAATTTTTGTAAGTTATATCTAATTGTTCTTTCCTTTTTGGTCTCAAGTATATATCATGTCTTTTGAGTCTTCCGATCCTTGATGCCCTTAACTACTTTTGTAGTTGGGCAATGCTTTCAAAAGTTTAATTATCCTATGTGGAGTATAGGCATCAATCTTCTGGCAAAAACAAAAGAGTATAGGCGGTAAAACTATATGTCGGCATGAATCAGAGCAAAACACACACAGATATGGCAAGTGTGAGTACTTTTATTTTAATAATTTAGATTTTAAGAACTAAAAAGAATATGAGGGCTTACATAGACCAATCCTTGGATTTAACTGGCTGACCCTTTTTATTTTGGGAAAATCACAGTTAGGATTCAAGCAAGAGAAAAAATTAAAAAATGGTCCAAAAAATTTATCAATGGAGCTCTGGTATTGTCAATGAC
The DNA here is from genome assembly GCA_963242795.1 of Inga leiocalycina. Lineage (NCBI taxonomy): Eukaryota > Viridiplantae > Streptophyta > Magnoliopsida > Fabales > Fabaceae > Inga > Inga leiocalycina. The sequence continues at coordinate 65,894,519 of OY725320.1, forward strand.
CCATACCTAATATTGTCAATGAGGCCATTTTTTTTATTTTGATATTTCAATAGACTATTTTTTTTTATTTTTTCTCTTGTTTGGGACTTGATTGTAATTTTTCTTTTAATTTTTTAGCCCTAAAGGACTAGACCTTTTAATTTCATTTTGTTTCCAAAAATATAAATTTGATCCTTCACTTAAACGGGTTGACCCAACAAATTTGACCGGTTTTAATGCCGTGAGATCTAAATCATCTCACAAACCTTTTATTAATAGTCAGAGGGTGATTCCATGGCACCTGTTTGCAACAAAATATTGGAATAATCCTTTCTAGGTTTACCCTTATTAGTTTTATATAAGTTAACAATATTTGAGTCTTTATAAAAAAAAAATTAAAAAAGAGCTATAACGAAATTCCAACAGGAAAAATAAATAAAAAAAATAAAGCTTTTTGTTTTTTTACCTGAAGACAAAAATAAAGCTCCAAACCTTCAAAATAAATGCATTACATATTATTATTATTATTGCTGCTGCTGCTGCTTTAATCTTTTGCAACTTAAAATTAATAATTCAATGTTGAGTTATTCAAGAGAGATATTTCTTAAAAAAATATGTGATCTATAATTTATTGTGATTGTGAACAAAAGCTATAAAATGATCAGAAACATACTTAATTGTGAAAAAAAGAAAAGACATCAAATTTATAGCTGGTTCAATTTTCTACTAATTTTATATTCCCTCCTATCCATTTCCTCTCCACTTAATTTTTCCTCCATTGGATTGGTTTTTAATGGTGGAGATTTTATACTCCACCATTAAATATTTTAATGGTGATATTTAAATATTTTAATGGTACTATATTAAAAATAATATTATAATATTAAATATTAAACGATAATAATATTTTTACAGAACAAATCTCAACTATTAAAAGTCAATCCAATGGTGAAGAAATAAAGTGGAGAGATGAGTTAGTAGAGACACTTTTTTCCCCTATGCTTGACATAAGATCTATTTGAAGAGTTAATTTTGGTTCTAAATCTAAAACATATTTACACTATTGCTCAATTTTTCCTAATTTATCCACATTGATACTCACTCAACAATAATCAAGGGGGGAGAGAAGAATGAATTAAGGAAGATTATTAAAGTGTTTTTAAAAATACCTATCATATTAACTAACTTAACTAACTTCTTCAATATAATTAAATTAAGTAAATATGTTTTATATTAAAAACTAGAGAGAGTATTAAAATACGTTTTTAATGATGGAACGTTCATAAATGTAAATTTCTCTGCTTATTCTAATCAAGGCTATTTTTTCCCTAAAAAAATTACATAATATTTAGTACTATCAATTTAGATTTGAGATTCACATTTGAATAATGTAATATCTTAAATAAAAAAGAGCTCCTTCAACATAAATTTTTCTATTTACAAAAATCAAATTCAAGGTAAACAAAATTTATCAAATAAATCAAATTAAATACTTTAGAGACCAAAATAGTTGTTAAAATAATTATTCAAAATATTTGGATTCCCTACCAATAAGCTATTGGTTGACATGATAAGCGATCTCACCCCGTAAAAAATAAAACATAAATTTGAATTCCGGAAAGGACGTTTGTTAAGGGAGGTGAAAACCTCTCAATATAGGTAAGTAACGCATAAAATTAATTATATGGGAGTTATTGTCATGCCCTTATCTCAATTTCAATCTTTTTCAGAGTATTTGTGGAAAACGATATGCGGTTCGGTAGGCAACACATGAATAGCATAACTATACTGATAATATGTGCATAATTACATAAATTCCCCATAAGGGTTTGTACATGATACTTATGATTAAGGTAGCCGTACAAGGCTACTAGGGTGTCTAAACTCATCCTAGTGAAACAGAGACTTCTTCCCATCTTCGTTCCACTACTGTAATCCCCTCGTACGGTACTCTGCATTGTTGTTTGCATATCTTCTGTCGTCTCCTATCTAAATTGTTGATAGGGGAGGGTGAGATTCAAGAGAATCTCAGTAGGAAACAGATACTATAATGCATGCATGATTGATGCTATGTGTATGACATGTTAGATTTATCTAAATGTATGCCCCATAATGACATTTTTGCATGCTCAATGTTTCATACAACAAGGCTATGGCCATAGCGAAAACAGAAACAGAGCTTCATTTATTCAAATATGCTCTACACAATCAAGTAAAGCAATCACATACATCATTACACAAGTAAAGATATCAAATACATGCAAGTAAGGTAAGTCCCCTACCTTAACCGTTTTCCGCCTCTAAATGCGTGCCTCGATCTCCGTGCAAACAGCTCGGGGCTCCATATTCGATCATACAATGTCAAATGTACTATTTAGACACTTCCATAGTGTTTCTGGGGATTATATGAGTCTATCTTGAAAAATTACTAAAATACCCCCGGGGACCCGGCCCCATCATACCCGATCCGGCTATACTTCTCTCAAAATTCTAACCTCGGCTATCCTGACATATTTTCACCCAAAGAATCCATTTCCGAACTCAGAATTAGCAAATTCACTGCCAAAAGATGAAATTGCCCTTGGCAGCCCTTATTTTAATGTTTTAGGGCCATTTTCGTAATTATGATTTCTTGGCCTTTTCCAAAAAAATGTCCAACTGTAACCCCACCTAGTTTTTCCTCCTGAACACAATGGAATCATCAAAAACACCAAAATCTAGTCCAAACATAGTGAAAAACAGGTCTTGACGAAAATCAACATAATTTGGGAAAATTGGAGTTTCTTGATTCCAATCAACAAAACACCTTCTTTACACCTCTAATCACTTGTTTGATCCCTTAATCACCTCTTTAACATGATTAATCATAATTTGGGCAGCACCTCCCCTTAGGGTTTGTATTCCTAAATTTACAAAATCACAAAAACCAAGCCAACAACCAACCACAACATCAATAACCATCAAGAATCAACAAAGAGGACAATGTTTAGTGTGATTACCTCTTGATTTCTCTCTCTACACAAGAAAACCATGGGACATCTTCATGCTTCCTCTCTTGATTTGTACTTGTTTCATGAATATTTCAAGTAGGGATAGAGATTAGAGAGAGTTATCATGAGGAAGAAGGCAAGAACAAGTGGTAAATCACCTTGTACCTACCTTGATCTTGCTTCTTGAGTATTTGTGCTCTCTCATGCTCCCTTGTTCTTCATGTTTTCTTCAGCTGCTGTGTCTCTCTTTCTTGGCTGATGTGCTTGCACGAAAATGACCAAAAAGAGATAAGAAGCCTTTTTAAAACTATCTTAATCCACCCTTTTCTTTTATGTTATTTTATTATGAATAAACATGTGCCAATTTCACTTGACCATCATCATCTTTTCTATGGCCATTTGCTTGGCCGAAAATGTGTCTCAAGAGGGAGTAATAATATGCATTCAATTAGCACTTTTATCCTCTCCCACACAAATATTAGGATGAGTTGCAATTGTTGACCCCTTTTTGCTATCTTTTTGTGTTTTCTTTGACCTTTGCCCAAAAATGATTATAAATCCCTAATAAATTACTTTACCCTCTTATTCCTCTTTTCTGGACAGAAATAGGTGAGAGATCACAAGAAAATATTTTCCTTTTCCTCAATATGGCAAATTACCATTTTGCCCATACATTTTGTGATTTTCGCCTAAAACTGGCAGCATTTTCACCTAATTTTGAAAAATCATAACTAATTCTAGAAAAATCGAATTAGAGTGATTCCAAAGCCTATAGAACTCTTATTGAGTCTAGTTTTAAGGAAAAATATAGAATTTTTCTGAATGGAATCAAAAAATTCCCAGAATTTCAATCTTTGCATATTGTTCCAGAAATTTCACAGTTTTTCTGTGCTGACTTCAAAAATTCATATCTTTTTTTGTATAGCTCTAATTGAGTCATATGACCTATCAAATTAAATCGTAGGATGTCTACTTTCATCATGTAAAATTTCATAATTTTTTATCATCATTTGATCATTAAAAATCACATAACAAGCTCACTACCTCATAGGCGATTTCACCGAAAACATAATTATATTCTCCAAAATTCACCATTTTACTTTCTTAATACCCCAAAGATATAGAAATCATTAGGGGATAAATTTGGGCTCCTGTTAAATTGGGGCTTAGCAGTCCATTTAATTCAGGCTTATTCCCAAGCCTCCAATCCCAAAATTCGGGGTATTACAGTTATCTTCATAAATGTAAGAGTTTAAGGAAGTATCATTGTAAAGTTTCAAAAGTTACGGAGATTATCTGTAATATCCTGAATTTTGAGTTTGAATGCTTTGGAATAAGCCTAAAGTAAGCAGACTACTAAGCTTCGGTTTATTAGCTGTCTTCAACTTATTCCCTAACGTTTCTTATATATATGAGGTATTAAAGGGAATAAAATGATGAATTAAAGAGTATGGGAAATTTATATACAAAATGGAATTAACTCTTGGGTTTTCTAGAAATCTCAATATTGAGGTCCAAAGTAGAGGAATATAAAAAAATAATATTTAGCCAATAATAATGTTAATTTTGGTCATGGGATATTAGAAATTAAAGGTAAACAATGTTTTTGGTGAAATCGCCTATGAGATAGTGAGCTTGTCATGTGATTTTGTATGACCAAATGATGAGCAAGAATTATGAAATTTTACATATAAATCATTTGAAGCTATATGCAAAACGATATGAATTTTTGAATTTAGCCCAGAAAAACTAGAAAGTTTCTAGAACATCATTCAAAGATTTAAATTCTGGGATTTTTGTGCTTCCAGTTGGCTAAAGTCTATATTTTTCCTTGAAATTAAACTCAATAAGGGTTCTATAGCCTTTAGAATCACTCTAATTAGATTTTTCTAGAATTAGTTATGATTTTTCAAAGTTTAGACAAAAAATCTACCAGAATTTTGTAAAAATTCGAAAATTGGGAAATTGATTAAATAATTCATTAAAGCATGATATAATATTAAAAACCCATCATCCTCTTCTTGCACAGCCATAAACTGACGTGAACAAGCTGAAATAAGAGAGAGAAAGTGTGAGATTTTAGAGAGAGAAAAGGGGAGGAAAAAATTTGCAAAGGTAAGTGTTTTCTTTAGTAAATGGGTTCCTAATGCGTATAACTCCGATCATAAGCTTCCTATTCATGTGATTTAAGGTTTGGAGGCTTAAATTTGGTGTTGGCGGACTTAGGGTTTCAACCTTGTTAAGAAAAGCAAGAGGGAAGTGAAAGGTAACTTTCAAACCTTCGTATATTAACTATTCTGGCTGTTATGGGCAATTTAATAGGTGAAATTTCACCAGATTGCCGTTGGTTTTAAATTTTGTAAATTGAGTTGCCTAAGGGTTATGCTATCCAATTTTGGTTCAAATGATTGTTATAACCTAATGGAATAGTCAATAAAGTGATTAGGAGTAGAAAGGAACGCGTTTACAGAGTCAAAATCGCAAAACCCCGATTTTTCCTAGAAACCCCATATATTTCGGCTAGGACTGTAAATGGGCCTTAGAGTTGGATTTTCAATAATTTTATGGCTCTATTGAGTTCAGGAGCAAAAATTAGGTGGGATTACAGTTGATCACTTTTTCAGAAAAGCCTGAAAAGTCATAATTACGAAAACGCCCCTGAAACCCTTAAAATGGGGCTGTCAAGAGTAATTTTGTAATTTGACATTGAATTTGATAATTCCAAGTCCAGAAATGGATTCCTTGGGCAGAAATATGTGAGGATAGCCCAGGTTAAAATTTTTGAAAAAGTTCAACCAGATCGGGTATGGCGAGGCCAAGTTGGGATCTCGGGGGCATTTAGTAATTTTTTAATATAGACTCGTATAACCCCTAGAAACATTATGGAAGTGTCTAAACAATACATTTGGCGTCCTGAGCTATTTACACGTAGATCAAGGAACTATTTCTATTTAGCAAAAGGGACACAAGGTAGGGGACTTACCTTAATTGCATGTAATTGATATATTTGCTTGTGTAGTGATATATGTGATTTCTTTACTTGCTTGTATAGAGTACATTTGAACAAATGAAGCTCTGTTTCTATTTTTTGTGGTCATAGTTTTGTTACATGAAACATGGAGCATGCAGAAATGTCATTTTACGGCATGCATCTAGATAAAGCTAACATGGTATACATGTAATTCCCCAAATTTTAATTAAGAGCTAATGATAATTATTGTGAATGATTTGGTGAATTAAAGCTGATTTGAGATCCGAATTAATTATTGGAAAATTTTCGGTTAATTAGTCGGTGATTAATGGAGAAATTAATTACTAAATAAGAAGAAATGAGATGTGTGACTAAATGGCTAATAGAGTGTTAGAGTAACTAATTAGTTATTTACTTTATGGGAGCCAATGAAATTATGACATGTGGCAAAATAAGAGAATGAGAGAGGGTGTTGGGAAAATTCAAATGGAATATTTTAACATTTTCTTCTCTCCCTTCCCTTCAATTCGACTGAACAAGGCATGGGAGTGTGAGAATCATCATTTCCTCTCCTTCCTCCACACTCTTCTCTCTCATTCTCTCTTCTATTTTCGGCAACCATGGATGTTTAGGAGAGAGAAAGAAAAAGTTTGATATAAAGGTAAGACTATGAACCTAAATGCCAAACTCTCTTCTTTAATCTTGTTCTTTGGATTGAGAGCTTTGATTCTATGATGATAGATTTTCCATTGGTGGTGTTTTGAACACACAGGGAAATCTAGTGGTTGGAAAAGCAAGAAACCCCTTTGGGAAAGTTGTTAAAGTAAGTGAAATGAACCTTTCTATATGAGTTTTATGGCCATTGGATTTAGTCTTGAATTTTTATAATTTTTTCCTATTTTCAAACATTTCGGTCATTGGGAGTTTGGCATAGTGTGATCTTGGAAATGGTGCCTTGTGGTGTGTCTTGAATAGATAGAAATAGGTTTGAGGTTGAAATAGCAAGTTTGGCAATTTTGGGGATTTTGTGTTAGATGTTGCCTAAAACAAAACATGATAATGGAATAAGAAATTGGTAGTTTTGATGTTTCCATTGGATTCCTTGTGTAAAATTATGTGGGAATAGTCTTGGATTAGAATTTAGGATCATTGGAAATATATGGTTAAAATTTGGAAAATGCTGTCAACTTTGCTGCGTTTTTTACTTTTGATAAGCATCACTAGAGTGATCTCGGGTCTCACTCGAGTGCAGCATTGTATGTTCTCTTTTTCCTTCAGTTTTTTTATTACACTTTCATGCAAAAAGCCAAAAGTGTTTGTCACACTTGTGAGTGTTGTGGGTTCCCACTCGAGTGAACCTTGTCTCACTCGAGTGTAGGTATATTTGACACTATGAACTCACATCCTGGGATATCACTCGCGGTCAATTTTCAAGAGTGTTTCTTAATACTCACGAGTGTTAAGCCATCACTCGAGTGCCAAGGTCCCTGCTCGAGTGTTCTTCCCCTTTGAAAGTTTCTTTTGCTCTCGGGTCAGCATTTCCTGAACCTTACTTTATAGAACTCGGGTGAGCATTAGGCTATCACTCGAGTGTTGACCTTTTTGCTCGAGGGTTCCAGGCATTTCTTGTTTCTGACAGTGCTTTCTATCAAGCATTCGCACGAGTGTGCTTTTCATGACTCGAGTGCAAGTTCATCTTCACTCAAGTGAGGTCTTCTTCACTTGAGTGCAACAGTGAAAAATCAGCACTTGTATTTCTAAACAGGGATCTTTAGTATAGTTCTTCCAACCCTTTAGGGCTTTTGTTAGAGACATTTGTAGCTACTTAAGGGACATTAATGATAACCAAATCTAAGTGTTGAAGTCATTAAGTATTGGAATAGAAAATAATACTTCGTCCCTAATCATGAATTATAGGATTTGATATTTTCCTTGCCCGCAAGAGACTGGCGCCCGAGCAAGTATGGAAAGACCAAGGTAGTGACTTTTCTCTTGTATTGCATATTATGCTTGGTATGCATGACTTATCATTATGTTAATGTTGTGAAAATCTGAATGAGAAATGTGTCATAGTGCATTACAGTGAGAGCACTTCAGCGTGAGCAGTCGTAGGTAGTGATGCGTGTCACATCTACCCCTGTCGTTGAACTGTCGTTATAAGTGTCGTAGCTGTGTTTTGGAATTGTGAATTCCTACTTTGAGAAACATGCCGGTGTGGCTATGTATTGTGAAATATTTTATATGGAACCCAGTTGTGGTGATATATATGATATGAACATGTTGTTGTGCAATACAGCGTAAGCAGACGTAAGGGACGTGACATGGTTGTATGACAGGTTGCATCGTGTTAACGATCCTCATATGAATTGGGCAGTCATAATGTCTTGCTAAAGGTTGCTTGCAACTTTTGGGTTAGTACAATTATTGGCCCACTGCCAACTTTATATGAGCCTACAGGGTCGCACACAAAAATGGCCCAACACAAGATAATGTTTAATTTTGGGTGGACAAATTTTATATTTATATATATATATATAATATAAAATTCGTTAATAATATTATATAGATATATATTTTTGAAAACAGTAGAAGCGGATACAGCGTAAGCTGAAGTATTGTTGAAAACAGCGGAAGCTGGGTATATGTGAATACAACAGAAGTTGTCGATTGTACGCAGTGAATCTGTGGTGGTTTGAATTGTACCCGAAAAGGGAAGGTGACTTGATGTCAGTTATTAGAGTGGCTCAAAGTCAGGATGCACGAGTGCAGTCCATCCGAAATATGATCGAATGAGGTGAAGACCTCTAGAGTTTGAAATTAGAGATCACATGCTCGTGAGAGTGTCTCCGGGTATGAGAATTGGTAAAGTAATTAAGAGAAAGAAATTGAGCCACGACGCATTGGTCCGTTGAGATTCTTGTGAGAATTGGACCTGTAGTGTGTTATTGTATAAGTGGTCTTGAAGGGACTGTTCTAATGAGAAACAAATCGAGGAGCGGAAGCCGTCATGAAGAGGCGTCCGAGGTTTATGACTCCATTGGTGTAACAAATTTTGAGGACGAAATTTATTGAACGGGGGGAGAACTGTAATGCCCCAAATTTTGATTAAGGGCTAATTACAATTATTGTGAATGATTATGTGGATTAATGTGGATTTGAGATCTGGGTTAAGTATTGGGAATGCCCAACCCCTTGTATTTTAGCATAATTATGTGATGAAATAATTATTGGACTAAAATAAGGGTAAATGGCACATAAAGAAGAGGAAAAGAATTAATTATGTGTTATGTGACAATATTAATTAATATGCCATACTTAGTGGAAAATTGAAAGAATGGCTCTAAATTAGTGATTAATGGAAGAGATTAATTACTACTTAAGAGAAAATGAGATGTATAACTCAATGGCTAATGGTGTGGTTAGAGTAACTAGTTTGGTTACTTGCTTTATGAGAACAAATGATATTGGGACACTTAGCAAGTGGGTATGGTGAGAGAATGGTTGGAAAAGTCAAGAAATCATTTTAAATCCATTTTTCTCCCTCTCCCTCTCTTTTGTGCGAATAAGTAAGGAATGAGGGCAGAAATTATGCTCTTCATCTTCATCATTTCTCTCATCTCTCTCTTCTCTCTTCATTTTCGCCATTGTTGAAGGAAAAGGAGGAAGGAAAGCTTGTGAAAAAGGTATGATCTTGACCTCTAATGCCAAAACTTCCTTCTATAAAGTTGTTCCTTGGAGTGAGAACTTCAATTTTATGGTTGTAGTTTCTCCATTGGTGGTGATTTGAGGAATCACAAAAATCTACAAGTTGGAGAATCATGAAGTGCCTTTGGAAAAGTTGTTGAGGTGAGTGAAAGCTTCATTTTCATATAAGTTTTGTGGCCATTGATTGGGCCTTGAATTTCTGGAATTTTTGCCCTAATTTTCGTGATTTAGGATCATGGGGGAGTATGGTATGTTATTGTTATGGAAATGGTTGCTTGTTTAGTGTTTTGAATTGATAGAATTGCATTGAAGCTTAAATGTTAAGTTTGGCACATTTTGTGTTGGTTTTGTGCTTTGGTCAAAACAGGGCATATTGATAGGTTGTGATTTTGGTCATTTTGAGTTTACCATTGTGTTCCTTGTGAAAATTTATGTGGGAATAGGCTTGATTGTTAATTTTGGAGCCATTGGACACTTTGTTAGAAAATTGGAAAATCTGTCCCTTGGAACTTTGTTCTGGGTAGTTTATTTGTGTGGACGTTTTGAATGACCAAATGATTTTAGAAAATTATGAAACTTTCCAGTTTTAAATTTAACATCCCAAGCTTTAAAATGAACATATAATTTGTGTCATTTTGTTTAGTATTCTGGGAGATATGATTTCCAAAGTTTGGGATGGAAACAGAACTCTGTTTTGGGGCAGTGTGGAGTTTTGTGTAATTCTGGAATTGTGTGGTGACTTTGGGTAATGGCCTATATTTTTCCTATACAGAGGACTTAAATAGCTTTCATTTGACTTTGGAATCACCTCATTTCGATTTTTCTAGAATTAGTTATGATTTTTGGAAGTTCAGCCAAGAAACATAATTTTCTTGGCCGCGGGCAGAGGTTATGAATCACGGCCCAAGACCTTCTATGCATCCATTGGCCACAGCCCATGGGTAGGCTGGCCACGGCCAACCCCCAAAAATCAGTATTTTGGACTTTTAAAAGGTGACCTTTGGTCAAGTATTTCCCAAGCCTTTAGGCATGTGTTTAGGCTTTGGTTAGCCACCTAAAGGTCATGAATGGTAACCAACCTTAAGTGTTATGAAAATGAGAATTTGGAAAAGAGAATGACCTTATGTCCTTGATTTGGTTATAGGATTAGGTATTCGCCCTAATCATGGTTTGATATCCGCTCGGATCGTGAGTAGCCGATGCTGGAGCATACATGGAAAGAAAAGGGTAGGGAACTTACCTCTCCTGCATGTATTGATATTTATGTTTGTGTATTGATGCATGTTATTGCTTTGCTTGATTATGTGAAACATATATGAATGATTGAAGCTCAATTTCTATTTATGCTATGGCCATGAGTATGTTGTTGATACATTGAGCATGCGGATATATCATTATGTGAGCACAAGTTATTGTGGTGCAAGCATGTCATGTATTAAACACTTATCTTGCATGCATATTGGTATTTGTTTCCTACTGAGATTCTCTAGAATCTCACCCTCCCCTACCAACATTTTGGACAGGACAAGTGGCTCGAGGAAGGAGCAAGCGACTAGGGGTGGCAAGAATCCCTTATGGCATTTGGACTTGGTAGTTGGTTATTATTGCTATTTGGAATAATAATAGATGATTTGGATGTATTTAGAGTTGTATATGTTATGATGGATATATGGTTGTATATGTTGTGGAGGTGTATTTGGAATGAAATTTGTGTAATCCCCATTTGAGAAATTTTAAAGGGCGTATGTGCCCATGAACCTTTAGTAAAGAAATGAACCCGAATTGCCGGGATTGTTATTGTGCACTCTGATATTGATATGAATGTAGTTTATCTTCACGAAGTAATTGTATTCGAAACATGAATGTGAGACCAGGTTAAAGTGTTCTTTAAAGAAATTTGTGAAAATCCTATCTTAAGGATGGGAATGTAAATGAATTTTGATTATTATTGGTCTTTATTTCATTTTCAATCATGTATTTCGGTTATGATTACGGAAGGGGGTTACATGTTGGCTCCTAGAGATAGAAAACTCTAAATTGAAAAAGATACAAATCCTTCTAACTTGGTTTAAACGTCGTTGATAGATCCTCGATTAGGATCGGCAACATTTTTTTTTTACAATTCTTCCGCTATGTCTACCGATCCTAATAGTGGCATCAGAGCCAAGTCAATTATGTCATGTTTAAATTATGCTTTTGATTAGATGATTTCATGAATACTTTTACGTTTATATGTATTTATCTGTATGAGATACAACCACGATTGCATTTATATAAACAAGACTAATTAATTAAGCCCTCTGAATCAAATCTTAAGTCATAATGCCGTCAATTAATGAATACTTGTCAAAACCTAGATCGCTCAATTGTGGAAACCACCAAAGTGGATGCACTTGAGTTATCTTGATGAGACAAGCATGAGTAATGGTGTTGCACATAATATTCATTATTGTTTTGAATTAATTGAGATTAACAAAACGGTTTTGAATCTCAAGGCGTTATATGGGATTAAACATGCCGAATCATCATGAGGAGCCAGCAGCCAATGCTCCAAGAGCTCAGAGAGATGCTTACACGAAGCATAAGGATGACTCTATGGATGTAGGTTGTCTAACGCTTGCCACTATGGTTCCAGAGCTCCAAAGAGATTTGGAACTAATGGAGGCTCATGAGATAACTATCCATCTCAAGGAAATGTTCCAGCAACAGGCAAGGCAAGAAAGGTATGAGACCACAAAGGCTTACATTTCTGCAAGATGGCTGAAGGTGCATCAGTTAGTACTCATGTGTTAAAGATGAAAGGCTATATTGATCACCTTGAAAGGCTTGGATTTCCCATGAGCCAGTAGTTAGCTACGGATTTGATCATGAACTCACTCCCGAAGAGTTATGACTAGTTTGTTATGAACTACAACATGGAGAAATCAATTTCTGAACTGCATAGGATGCTTAAAATTGCTTAACAAAGCATTAAGAAAAGGCCCAGTACTGTTTTGATGATTCAAAAAGGAAAGGGTATGAAAAAGAAAGGGAAGGGAAAATGGAAGGATAATGGCTCGAGTAGTAAGACCAAATAGTCAAACAAGCCTGAAACCAAGCCTGCACTCAAGAAGGCAAAGCCTCCAAAGGAAGGAGTCTGCTACTTCTGTAATGAACCCGGTCATTGAAAGAGGAATTGCAAACTCTACATGGAAGATTTGAAAAAGAACAAGAAGGAAAGCTGGGCTATTACTTCAGGTATTTATGTTATAAACATTCATTTTTCTACTTCCTCTACATGGGTATTAGATACTGCATGTAGTTCTCACATTTGTACAAATGTGCAGGGTCTAAAGAACAGTAGAAAGCTGAAGAAGGGCGAAGTAGACCTACGAGTTGGAAACAGAGCAAGAGTTGCTACTTTAGTCGTAGGCACTTATGAATTAGTTCTGCCCAGTGGGCTTTTGTTAGTTTTGAACAATTGCTATTATGTTCATGCTTTGAGTAGTAACATTGTTTCTCTTTCTTATTTGGATAATGAATGTTATACTTCCATTACTAGGAATGGTAAATGTTCTATTTATCATAATGACATTTTCTATGTTGATGGTAATTTGCATGTTGGTCATTATATATTAAATTTAGAACATCCTAATAATGGGAATATCTATAATGTAACTACTAAAAGGATAAATCAAATGATTTGAATCCGACCTACCTATGGCATTGTCGTCTCGGCCATATAAATGAGAAACACATTTCTAAACTCCATTAAGATGGATTTCTAAACTCATTTGATTTTGAATCATATGATACATGTGAATCTTGCTTATTAAGAAAGATGACAAGGGCACCTTTTACTGGGCATATTGAGAGGGCCACTAAATTATTGGGCCTCATACATACAGATGTATGTGGACCATTAAATACAGCTGCCAGAGGAGGTTATGTCTACTTCATTACATTTATAGACGATTTTAGTAGATATGACTATATCTATCTAATGAAACATAAATTTGAATCTTTTGAAATGTTCAAAATATTCTAAAATGAAGTACAAAACCAACTTGGCAAAACAATTAAAGTGATTCAATCTGATCGAGGTGGTGAATATTTGAGCCAAGATTTTATTGCCCATCTTAGGAGTTGTAGGATAATCTCACAACTGACTCCTCCAGGAACACCACAGTGGAATGGCATTTCTGAACGGAGGAATCAAATACTATTAGATATGGTTCGATCTATGATAAGTGAAACAAATCTTCCAGCGTCCTTTTGGGGACATGCTCTAGAGACAGCTACATTCACACTAAATCGTGTTCCATCTAAGGCAATTGAAAAGACACCATATGAGATATGGACCAGAAAGAAACCAAGTTTATCTTTTCTCAAGATTTGAGGATGTGAGGTATATGTTAAACAACAAGCCTCAGATAAATTAGCGTCCAAATCCTCAAAGTGCTTTTTCGTGGGGTATCCTAAAGAAACAAAAGGATTATATGTCTACAATTCCATCGATAACAAAATGTTTGTTATTCAAAACGGTAAGTTTCTAGAAAGAGAGTTTGTCTCTAAAACAACTGGTGGGAGTAAGGTACATCTCGAAGAAGTTCGAGAGTAACAAGATAGTATAGAGCTACAGCTAGAAATTAGAGAAGACTCACAACAAGTTGCTGAGCCTCATCAAGTAACACAAGGTCCACAAAGATCTGATAGGACACTACATCAGCCTCAGAGATATGGATTTCTAATTACTAATGGCTGTGATGTGTTACTCCTTGAGCAAAATGAACCAACCACTTATCGAGAAGCGCGCCATAGTGGGACCAAACTCCGAGAAATGGCTAAATGTCATGAAGTCTAAAATGCAATCCATGTACGACAATCAGGTATAGACCTTAATCGATCCACCTGAAGGTGTAAAAACCATCGGGGTGCAAATGGGTTTTCAAGGAGAAAATTGACATGGATGGCAATGTAAATGTCTTCAAGGCACGACTGGTTGTAAAAGGATTCACTTAAACTCATGGTATAGACTATAATGAAACCTTTTCCCTAACTGCAATAGCCAAATCAATTAGAATCCTTCTTGCCATTGCAGTATATTATGACTATGAAATATGGCATATGGACGTCAAAACAGCTTTCCTTAATGGAAAGCTCCTTGAGGATGTGTACATGACATAACCTAAAGGTTTTGTGTGTCCAGAGGACTCTGGTAAAGTTTGCAAGCTTCAAAGATCCATTTATGTATTGAAGCAAGCATCTTGGAGCTGGAATCATCGTTTTGATGAAGTAGTCAAAGAGTTTGGTTTCATTCAAAACATCGATGAACATTGTGTTTACAAGAAGGTTAGTGGGAGCATAGTTGTATTTCTAGTGCTTTATGTAGATGACATCCTATTCATTGGGAACGACATTCCTACCTTGCAGAGTGTCAAGTCTTGGTTAGGAAAGTCCTTTTCAATAAAAGACCTAGGTAAAGCCACCTATATCCTAGGGATTAGGATCTATAGGGATAGATCCAAAAAACTAATAGGCCTAAGTTAGAGCACATATATAGACAAGATACTGCATGGTTCAATATGCAGGATTCAAAAAGGGGCTACATGCCCATGTCTCATGGCATCCATCTTAGTAAGGATCTATGTCCCACTACACCTGATCAGCGAGATCGCATGAGTAAGGTTCCATATGCCTCAACCATTGGATCCATCATATATGCCATGCTATGTACTAAACCAGATGTCTCATTTGCCTTAAGCATGACCAGTAGATATCAACAAGATCCTGGTAAGGGTCATTGGACTACGATCAAGAATATCCTAAAATACTTAAGAAGGACTAAGGACCTATTTTTAGTCTATGGTGGATTGGATGATAAGCTCTGTGTAACCGGTTACACATATGCAAGTTTTCAAACTGACCAAGACAACCTTAAATCGCAATCTGGATACATATTCCTCCTAAATGGTATAGCAGTAAGCTGGAAGAGCTCTAAGCAGAGCACTATAGTAGATTCTACAACAGAAGCTGAGTATATAGCAATATCGGATACAGTTAAAGAAGTCGTTTGGATCAAAAAGTTCACTACTGAACTAAGGGTGGTGCCTGCCATCTCAAATCCAATATATTTGTTCTGTGACAATAGCAGTGCTATTGCACAGGCCAAGGAGCCTATGTCATATCAAAGGACCAAGCATATACTCAGGCGATTTTATCTTATTAGAGAAATCAATGATAAAGGTGATATAAAGATATGCAAAGTAGCAGGAGAAGACAATGTTGCTAATCATCTTACTAAGCCACTTGCACAGGTAAAGCATGAGCGTCATGTTAGGACAATAGGAATTAGGCAAATTAATGATTGTACCTAGGGCAAGTGGGAGTGTAACCCCCTTCATGATTAAGGCCGAGATTAGTTCGTAAAAACGTAATTAATGTGGAATTAGAGACTGTAATAGATTTTGGGACTTAAACAAAGTCAATCTTCCTAAAATCATGGCTTACAAAAACTTTTACAAAATTTGTTCATGACGGTCTCATATTCACATTTCAATACTAAATGGCCTGTACAAGTTGATTTCATTCACCAATATCAGAGTATAAAGCAAATTCCCGACACACTTGGGTTCCATTCATTAATAAGGGTTTTACAAAGGCACAAAGCCCACAATTCATTACCCTTAACTTGGGGATTACACAAAACTATACTACAATCCCATTATATACAATTGTTTCCCAAAAGCATCCAAATGATATACATGATAACCAATAAAACCAAAATATACTTCTAAACCAGAGCACTATCCGCTCTTCGTCGCCCGTTTGCCTTTCGATACTTCTGCCCTGTCTAAAACATGGTTTTTGGGAGAGTGAGATTCTAAGGAATCCCCGTAGTAACAAATCAATCATATAATGGACAATAATAATACATGTACGCAAATCATTAACCACAACAAGCAACTACAACGGCAGTTACAATGGCAATGGTTCGTATGACACATGTCATCCCTTACGATTGCTCACGTTGCATTGCATCACAACAATCAACACAATACATTTCACCACAGCTGAGATTCATATAATGCATTTCATACACAAGCCATACAGGAAAAATACACACAGCCCACGGTTGGATTCACAAACGCCGCCCCACAGGTCGGATTCACAATATCCATGTCGATTACGACGGCAGTTCAACGGCCGACCTAGAGATGACCACCGTCAATCCCTACACGGCTCACGCTAACCTGCTCACGCCGTAATGGACCATGGCACACATTTCACATATTCAACGATAAGTTTTGCATGCCAAAACATCATACATAATATGAGAGAAGAGTCACTACCTTGATCCTTCCGTGCGTATCCTAGCGCCGGTCTCTCCCGAGGAAGGCAAATGTCAAATCCTATATTCATAATTAGGGAGGAAGGGTTATATTCTATTCCAAGACTTAATTAACTTGAAACACTTAGTTTTGGTTATCATAATTGACTCTTAAGAAGCCCCAAATGCCTCTAATAAAAGCCCTAAAAGGTTGGGAAACAATAGGTTAGAGATCTCCTTTCGAAAACTCAAAGTGTTGGAACACAGGGGTGGGCCGCGGCTCGCCCTTCCTTGGGCTGCGTCCCAAATATGGTCAGAAGGTCATGGGCTGTGGCCCGACACTCATGGGCCGCGGCCCGAATCAGGTCAGAAGGTCTTGGGCCGCGGCCAAGAAATTTCCTGACTCTTGGCTGAACTTCAAAAAAATATAACTAATTCTACAAAAATCGAAACGGAGTGATTCCAAAGCCAAATAAAAGGTATATAAGTCCTCTTTCAAGAAAAAATACAGCTCTTCACTGGGAATCACTACACAATTACAGAATCTCCAAAAACTAACCACTACTCCAAAACAGAGTTCTGTTTCAATCCCAAACTTTGGACAACCATATCTCACAGAATACTAAATGAAATGACACAAAATATATGTCCATTTTGAAGCTTGGGATGTGAACTTTAAGACTGGAAAGTTTCATAATTTTCCAATACCATTTGATCACTCAAAACGCTCGCCCAAACAGACTGCGAAAAACAGAGCTCAAACAAGACAACTTTCCAACTTTTCCCAAGTGATTCAAATGAACCCAAAATCAATAACCAAGCTCATTCCCACAAAAAAATCACTCAAGGAATCCAATGGGAATGTCAAAATCACCAAAATCCTATTCCATTATCATGCTTTGGTTTTGTGTAACATTAAACACTAAAATCTCAAATTCTCCAAACTTAACAATTTTCAACCCAAACAATTCTATCTATCCAAAATACATTCCAAACATACAAATTCCATACCAAACATATACCAAACTCTCAATGGCCCTCATTTTCGAAAATGAGCCCAAAATTCTAGAAAATTCAAACTATTTCAAATGGTATGAAACTTAGATAGATAGATAGGTCTCACTCACCTTATCAACTTCTCCAAAGAGAGTTCTTAATTCACCACTTCTCAAATTTTCGTGTGGCCACAAACCACAACCAATGGACAATCTACAACCATAGAAATGTTGCTCTTAACTCAAGGATCAACTTTAATGAAGGGAGTTTGAGCAAAGGAAAGCATTTACTTACCCAAAGATCAAGCTTTCTTCTTTCCCTTGCCTTCAACAATGGTGAACGAGAGAGAGAGAAGGAGAGTGAGAGATGGAGAGAGAGGACGAGAGAGATGAGAGGGAAGAGTGATGAAGAAGGGAAATAATCACAATCCCATCCCATTTCAGATTTTTCTGCGCAAAAGAGGGGAAGAGAGGAGAGAGAAATGCTAAAAAAACTTTGACTTTTCTCTCTTACACACACACAAGCCAACTTGCCACATGTCTTCTTCTCATTGGCTCTCACACAATAAGCACCCAATTAGCTACTTTAATCTCTCCATTAGTCATTTTAATCACACATCTCATTTTCTCTTAGTTAATAATTAATTTCTCCATTAATTACCAATTCATGGCCAATATTCCCACTATTCCAATTTTTCAGTAATTATGACATATTAATTTAATATTGCCACAAAACACATAATAATTCCAATTAAATTCATAATTATCCATAATAATCATGATTAACCCATAATCAAAAATTGGGATATTACAGGGAGGATGTTGGAAATTGTGCCCAAAGGGCCAATCATTGTACTTTGAACATTATTAATTTAATGAAATTTCTCCATTCTGTTATTATATTATTTGCATGTTAACTGTGATAATTGTAATCTTGGATAAATCATAAAGATTATCCTAAAATGTCCCTGGTCGGTCATCTATGCGGGAGCAAAAATGAAACAAGACAGTATGACTTTGATAAGATATGGAGATACGAATCAAAGTCTTAGGCACTTGTAAGAGTACAAGGTGTTAGACCAACCCACTATGAGAAAGCTATATGGATCAAGTCATAAGCTTTTCTCATGTATAACCGCGTCACAATGCCCTTAGACTTGAGGTCATCATGGATTCCTACATGAGAGTTGCTAAGCTTTGAACTAGTCAAAAGTCACTTTTGACCGAGCCGTGATAAAGGCTATGATCGGGCTTGGTGGTTTTTCATGCAGAGGAATATGAATGATCAAGATGGAATTTGTCCCTCACATTAGTAGAGAGATATTACTGGGCCCCTTGATGAGTGAGTCTGAGAAATGTATGAGCCATACTACGATGGAAAGAAGTTTCAATTTCTATTGTCAGGCTACTCAGGAATCGAAAAAGTAATAGTCAGGAATAAGAGGTTGACATTATCCATGCCTTATCCTTGACTGATATATCGTGTGACAAAAGGGACGTGACATGGTTGTATGACAGGTTACATCGTGTTAACAATCCTCATATGAATTGGGTAGTCGTAATGTCTTGCTAGATGCCACTTGCAACTTTTGGGTTAGTACAATTATTGGCCCACTGTCAACTTCATATGGGCCTACAAGGTCGCACACAAGAATGGCCCAACACAAGATGTTTAACTTAGGGTGGACAAATTTTATATTTATATATATATATATAAATATAATTTGTTAATAATATTATATAGATATATATTTTTGAAATACATATCTTATATATGTGTGTGTTATATGATATTATTATATTGTGTTAGTTTTAAATTTAATCTATTAAGATATATTAAATTTAATAACTAACATAATAGAGATATAGTATCTCATATTTAATTTATGAAGATAACTTAAATTTAATGGCTCTTTATTTGAATTAAATAAATAGGTTAAATTAAAACTGTTGGACAGATTTAATTTAAACTGAATTTATTTAATTAGCTCATCAAGATAATTAATTATTAAATAATTTCAAAGTTAATGAAGATTAATTTTAAAATTCGAATATAACCCTCATAGATTATAAATTTGATAGAGCAGATATACTCATACACGCATGAGAATTCAGAGCCGCAAGGGAAACCCTAGAAGACATTGGAGGCGCTAGCATGTAGTCCGTGTTGGAGAGCATTCGTGTAGATACCGGTAGAGGGAGCGGACCTGACGTGTTGGCTCCTAGAGATCGAAAACCCTGAATTGAAAAAGGTACGAATCCTTCTAACTCTGGTTTAAACACCGTTGATAGATCTTCGAATAGAATCGGCGAAATTTTTTTTTTTTAATTCTTCCGTTGTGCCTAGCGATCATAACACAAATTAGATAGGTGAAAACAAGAGGTGTACTGGAAGCAAAGAAGAGAACCGTAACAGGGGATTGCAGTGGTGGAACGAAGACGGGAAGATGTCTCAACGGGTTTAGATACCTTAGAGCTTTGTGCAACTACAAGGTTTGTAATTATTATGTACGAACCCCTATGAGGAATTTATGTAATCATGCATATATTATCACTATATTTATGCCATTCTTGTGTTGCTCACCGAACTGCAAATCATTTTACGCAAATACTCTGATAAAGGTGAAATTAAAATAAAGGCATGACATTATATACACATGGTTCAAAATTCAAAGAGAGGATGCATAATTTAACCCAAATTAAAATTGCTTAAAACCCCTAAAAGCTCTGATATTTTAAGCTGCTTTATTTTTCCTTCACTAAAGAAAACTAAATGGAATCTTGCTTCTTACATCAACATTGAAAGAGAGAGTAAGGAAAGGAAAACTAAACTTCCACAGCAACATATAGCCTTAGCCTGAATAAGGTCAGAAACAATATATAGATTAAAAAGCTAAGAGGGGGGTTACCACAAACACAAGAAACCTTACAACCATCTACAGCAGCCAACTAGTAATAAGTTTGAGGCACTCAAATCTCTCATTTCAAATTATACATATAACACAGATAAGGCCCTTATAAACCTTTTTTGTTTCAGTCTCTTCCAGTTCCACGACTTGCATAAAGCCCACCTCTTTTATATTTATGATCATGATATATGCTTCAATCTGATTTCACATTCCCCTCTAGTTCCGAATTTTGCACTTCTCCGTCGCTCTCGGTGCTGCATCAAGCGGACAGATATAATACGTAAGATCACCATTTAGAACAGGCCAAAAAAGTAGCAGCCTTTTAATTGAACTAGCCATTGAAAGTTTGAAAGTCTTGTAGCTACATGGAACTTAGAGAACATATTCACACTATTCACAGTATATGAAAAGAGCAACTTGCTATGAATTAGTATAATGCAGCCTTACTTTTTCAGACCTGAGATGCTGATTATTCTTTTATTCTGCAGATTTGATAATAAATTATAGTAGAAATGGTTAAAGTTTATAAAAAATATGCTGGCCCTACCTAAGCCAATTGCTTCAGAACTCTTCATTATCCTCATCCTCTTGCAAGAATCAGTGAACATCCTAAAACAAAAACAGCAAGGTAGTTTAAGATTAAGGTGTTACATTAACTTGTTCATTGTTCATTGTAGTAGAATAAAGATGAGGCAACTTCTCTTGATTAAAGTCCAATAATAAAACAAGTTAGCAGCAGTTAATATTAATGTAACAGACTTCAATCAGAAGAAGCTTTGACACTTACTCCCAAGGAACATCACCAACTAGCATCCAATCGCCATCCTTGTCCTCGAACGTAAGCACATATTCCGAACCATTAATCAGATCCATCAATCTACTCTCACTCATATTGTCCCGACCAGAAACCCCGTGAGGGCCGCATTGACCTGAATTTGTCAACTATCTCACTAAGTGAGGTCAATTACTTGGATCACATGAAGCCATTAGATTCTATGCCGATAGCTAACATTTTAAATATATCGTTCACCATGAGATCTAGTTCTATAACTTCCTTAATTGTCCTTCTTAGCCTCCTTCTACATCTTTTCATTAGGCTAAATACCATACGCCTTTCTAGCAGCTACCTTTAAAACTTATTGTAAGATATGGCCGGAATCAAGTTCTATTTATACAATTATCTGATACCCAATATTACTATACTACCTATTGTTCTTAATATAAGATCTCATTCGTAGTATGATTTACACTACGAACAAGATCTTATATTAAGGATCAGAAGTAGTATAAAATTCAAGCATTATCAGACTCAATTGGAGCAATTCTCTCACCGTAATTCTTTTCATATGTAAGATTCGAACCCTTTACCATTCTTAAGAAGAATGAAGTATTTATGTATCCATATCAAATGATCTTTGACACGAGATTCGTAGACTACTAAAGACTAGAGCATATGTAATAACCAAAAAAAACATGAAAAAGCTAGAAAGGGACAGGAAGGGCTGAAGGTAGAGAAAGGAACTCACTCATTGTAAAGCCACTGAACATCTTTTCCAGTGCAGAAGAGAGTTCCATGTAAGAGGCAAAGTTGTTGAGATCAACCTTCCTCAAGTATGGAGCACCATCCATGCTCACTTTTACATAAAGACACCCACCACTCTTTCCTGATTCTGCATCTTCTCCATTCTTTTGAGGCTGAGATGCCATCGAGTTCTTCCGAAAAGATCGGATTGGTGGCCATCCCACAACTTGTGCCCTGATTCTCACACATATAATCAAAGAGTTACTCTTTTGTGCTTAGTTCTTCTATAATACATACTCAAATATTTGGAGGAGTTCAAGCTGGAATCATAAACAAGCAAGATTAATAAGAAAATATATGGAATCTCAAAGAAGAAAACTATCAGATGATGAACACAGAAGTAATATCCTCTAAATTACATAAAAATATTACAGCATGATATTAGAGACCTTAGAACACAAATTTTTCCATTAACAAATTTTCAAGAAACTGAAACAAATTTTTTCTTTAGAAAACATTCCTTTCCTCGTTTTTTCAAAAGTATCAAAACAAAAATCTTCAAACTTCTTAGTTCTACCATCTTTGTCAGCACACTCACATGAAGAATAAAGCACACAGGAACAAAACAATTATAAAAATTTTTCATAACACAGAAGCAACCAACAACTAGCAACACACACGTGCGTGTGTGTGTAAAGAGGAAGAAAGAAGAAGCAACAACACTAGCCAAAAAAAAAAACACACACACACACAAACAAAAAGTAAGGAAGGAGAAGGGTGAAATGAGAGGAAGATGATGATACTTTAAAGCAGGAGCAGGAAACTGAGGCTTCTTCTCATGCAACGGCTTTATTGGCTGAGGAATACTATCTTTCACAACAGAGGGACCCAAACCCGCTTGATGATTACCGGAATCCGACCCGACAGCGGTCTTGCCGGAGTTAGCTCCTCTGGGAGAGAACAAGCCGCAATCTTTACCCAAACCCATATCAGAACCACCTTTGCCGGAGAGAACCCACTCCCCAGAACCGCCATCAATGGCGTCTGAGAAGCCCCTCTTGGCCCCAGACACGAGACTCTTCAGTATGCCTAATGGATACTCGTTCTTTTCCTCCGAATCCGAATCCCTCTCGGGTGACTCCGACCCGGGTAACCCGAGCCTTAGTTCAGTAGCCTTAAGATTCAAGCCATTTCTTCTCTGAGAAAACTTGTCTGAGCTTTCCATTGATGGAGTTGGAGTCTCTGATAAGCTTACATAATCTTTCTCTGGCACATACACGAAACCAAGGTTAATTATCCTCAGAAAACACGAAAATGGGAAAGAATAAAAGGAATCAAGTGAGAGAGAGAGGTAGAAGCTAGGATTGAACAAGAATCAGGATTCAACAGTGTAGAAAAGACATGTTTATGATCATAGAGAGAAGCTTCTCAATGCTTTTGGGTTATCTATCAGTTATATATTCCTGTATTAATATACTCTCAGCACTATACAAACTACTGTTAAATTTTTATTTTTTTTAAAGAAAATAAATGGGAATGCTGAAATTAAAATTGTTTTGAGTTGAGGAACGTGTAATGTGTTTGTTTTTTATATTTGTGTGAATCTTTTTTTGTGGGCAACCACTCCGACAAGCCATGGAAAGTCTCCGGCAAACTTTCATAATAATCTTTCCTTTTTTATGGTGGGTTTATATTATCTTTTTAGACTTTTTTGCCCGAACAAGTATTTATTTTTGTGAGGAAAAAACTCCACTTTATCCCATGATATTTTTCTTCAATTTAATTTTTAATTATTAAAATATCATTTTCAATCATAATAAAAAAGCCAATAATATAAAATCTAATAATCTATAATAATTCTTAATATTCTTTAAGTTATATTATATAGCTTATTTCTCAAAATAAAATAGTGACCCATCTACGTAATAATTTGGTTACGTTTCATCCTATTTAAACTTTAATTTCTTAAATATATGAAAAAAAAATAGAAAAAAAAATTTGAAGTTATAACACTTCAAATCAGGTATTTCTCAAAAAATGAGTTATGAATTACTTATCAAGTTTCATTATTCCCTTATCAACTCTTAGTAACAAACCTAATTTGGGATTTTATAATTTCAAAATTCTTTTTCTATCTTTTCCCCTAAATATATTATCAAGTGAACTTCAATTTTATTTGTTGTGTAAACATTTAAGAGTATAAACTCATATGTTATTTTTATTTCAATTAGATTTTAAATCTCTTACTATATAATCTCTCCGGTTTTTAATATAAGATATATTTATATAATTTGATTAGATTAAGAAAGTTAGTTAATATGATATGTATTTTCTAAAACACTATGGTCATCTTTCTTAATTCTCTTATTCTCTTTCTTCCTTGATTATTGTTGAGAAAATATTAATGGGGTAAATTTAAAAACATATTAATAAATATGAAAACTATGTCTTATATTAAGAATGGAAGGAGCATACTATCTGAATTATACTATTATAATATTTGAAAAATAATAGGAACGATAAGTTAATAAAGATATTTAACTTAGAAATAATTAGAAGTTAGTTACCACCACCCCTAATATTTAATCATTTAAATTATTTCAAATCCCACTAATCCCTCTAACACTCTAAAAAAACTAGCGTGACACCACAACTCCCTTTAACTATTTTATAAAAACATTTAATTATTTAAATAGATCACTTTAAATTTCAATTAAATTAATTTATTAAATTTCATAAACCGTGGTTACATCCACTAATACCTCTAACGCTCTAAATAACCTAACGTGAAATCACTCCTTCACTAGCCGAGTCGCAGTGGGTGTTATGGTATGGAGTGTGCTTAGGCATATATATATATATATATATATCTTAAAGTCTTTCTCCATCCATATACTTTCCCTTCTACTTGTGCTCCCTATTTCTTCTGCTTCCATCCCCTCAGTAACCATGAATTCTTCTTTTGATGCCGTGCATGCCGTTAATCCCAAGCTCCGGAACAGCCGCATTTGTGTGCACGGTGTTGCAGGATGTGGATGGGGGTTTTATTATCTTTTCTGTTTCTCATTTGTATTTGTACATTTTTCCTCCTAAAAAATATTTGCCTAATTATTATGCTTTTGTTTTGGTTTGTAGGGTGATCGGATACATGCAAGTGTAGTGGTTTTGTCCAGCACCATCAAAAAAATATGAATGAAGGGCAGATTTGTGAGCTGTCTCGGTTTTTTATCTCTTACCATATAAAAGTAGAGGTTTTTTATTTGTTTGGAAAAAAAATTCTTCCCGCCGATATATGTGCATATTTTTTTAGATTAAATATCGAAACCTGCTAGGATCTGATAATTAAAAGCCCAAGATTGGACACATCTTGGAAGATTGGAGCTTGTATTAAATGCTGGAAACTATGGGAGGTGAGTAACAGAAGATATCCACAGAGGAAAACTACATAGCAGATGGAATAGTGGCACATATCAAATCCATTGCTATTCATACTCTTATTAGTTTTTCTAAGTTTAATTTGCTTTTGTAATTTGTTCTTCTGCAATCCTTGTATTTGTACAATTTCCTCTCTTGAATGAAATTCCCATTTATGCAAAAAGTAAATAAATAAAAGTAGAGGTGTGAATAACACGTAAGCACTTCCACCTCTCATATTTAGAGTTGGGAAAACGGGTTAGCCCTTTACAGGCTCAGGCTTAAACCAGCCGGCCCGTTTAATTTGACTCCCTTAAAAAGCCCATATTATGAAGCCCGACCCGTTTACCCACGAGCTCGGGCAGGCCCAACGAACTTTAAGCCCGTTTAACAAAAAAACTATTTTTTTTCATTTTCTTAAAGAAATTAAATTACCAACGGAGGTTGGTTTGAGTGGTAAGCGGCTCGGTTCAGTTTAAGCAAGGTCTCGAGTTTGACACCTTGTGAATGTAGAAAATCCCCATTATGAGACTTGCCTACCATGTTAGGCGCGCGCAACGCGGGTGGATCCAGATTAGTCAGGGCAAAGCTCTGGATACCAGATGGGCAACCAAAAAAATAAAAAAAGGAATTAAATTAAAACATTAAAATTTTAATTTAAAATAAATTTTTAAAAGTATTAAATGTTTTATCTTTTTTTATAAATAATAAGTGACCATTTACCTTAAAACAAAATTCTTCATGACTTTCTCATTTTTCAATGTGTTATTAGTTTCTCTCTTTGATATAATTTGCATAAGATTCAGACCTCTTCAAATATAATTAAAAAATTATTCTCTTTGTTTACCTTAGATGAAAAAAATGATTCTTTCAATATTTCATAAAGAAAAATTTCTTTGGGGAAATATTAAGAAACAAATGAAAGATTCTTAAAAATTGAGTAGTTTTTTTTTTTAAAAAAATCAATTAGAAGACTTTTACTAACTATAATGTTATCAACAAGCTTCTCTTAGCTTTTTAATAAGAATATAATCAATTTTTTTTTCTTTAAAACATTTAAACAGCAACACTATATGATTTGAAAAGCATTTTTAATTTTAAAAAAAATCATATTTTTCAAAGCAAAATTCAACTTATAGTTATTTAAAAAAATTAACAGCCTTAAACGGGCCGACCCTTTTAATCCCGAGGTCCTATAGTGCAGGCCTTTTTAAGTCTAAGTCATTATATAAGTTTTAAATTATAAACCCCGCCCTTGACGAGCTCTAGCCTAAACGGGTCGAGCCTTACTCAAATTCAAAAAATTAATATATTATCTATATAATAATTACCCCCTTTATTTAGAATTTTTCTTTTCTCCTCATTATATATATATATTCTTAAATTTTATTATAATTTCTCATATTTTCTAAATATCAAATAAAAATTTTATATTATATATTTAATCTAATAAAAAAATATGAATACTAAATCTTAAATAAATATCATGACTCCCGATATATGTGGCCACTATGACACTATCCGTAATCTCCCCATAGCAATTCTCCTAATTATAAAAAATTTAAGAATAAATGTATCAAAAGTAAATAGAGATCACAATATTTTATTCAAAATGAGAATATCAAAAATAAATTTTAGCAATTATAATATATTCAAATGATATATAAGTCCAGGGTATAAAATAACAGATATCACAATATTTGATTCAAAATAAATATATCATACGTAACCTTAAACATAAATTAAAATATATTTGAATCAATATTTCAAAACTAAATAGAAATACGGTGAGGCCAAGTCTAGAGAGCCCATGTTACTTCATCTGTTCACCTTCTCTATTTGGTTTCTTATATAATTAATTCTTTTTTAATATTTTAATCCGATGAACAATATATTTAATTTTAGAGTAAAATACTCTAACCTCCCCTCTGTTTTGCTTTAATTACACAGACCTCCCCTCTATTTTGGAAACCCATATAAATCTCCCTTAAAACTAAAATGTATGTTACACAAACCTCCCTTATAGTTTGAAATTCTATTTCCATCCACCCAAACCGTTAGTTGACCGTTAAGTTTGACCTTTAAACTTTTTTTAAACAAAATGCCCTTATTCAGTATTAGAATTATATATATAGGGGCTAATAAAAATTTATACAACCATAAATTTATTCTATTAAATTCTCTAAATTTCTAATTTTTTTAAAAAACATTTTAATTTTGATATTATAAATTAATTTTGACTTAAAATATATATTAAACACATATTTTTATCAAATATAATAAACTATATAAGTATGAGATTGCATGTGTCATTTAAATTTATAATTTAATATTTTTTTCACAAATATTTATAATTACATTTGATCAAGCATATTTTTATTTAAAATCTTGCTTGAATATTCAACGTTTGTGATATTTACATTAACCAATGCTAAAATCATCAAACAAGTAACTACTTATAAAGATAAAAATAGAAATTAAGGAATAGATAAAAAAAACTCTTAAATTCTTTAAAACAACTTTAGTCAAAATGTGCAAGAAAAAATAAATTTAATTAAAAAAATATATTTTTGGAATCTTTTTAGAATATTCTTAACGGAGTTAACTGTTTGGACTTAAGTGTATGTTTTCAAAATAGAGGGGAGGTCTGTGTAATTAAGGCAAAACTGGAGGGTGGTAAGAGTATTTTACTCTTAATTTTATAGTTAGGATGGTTGCAAGATAAGAAATTTATAATATACATATATGTTAATTTCCGACATTTATACCTGTGCATCGCATGGGATCAGTGCTAGTTAAAATGAAAATTGACAAATGTATATGCTAATAAAATCATATCTCAAGATTTACAAACTGACATAATTTTTCAAAAAATGATTCTTATGTGTTTTTTTTTCCGGTTAATATGCAAATTTGCATTAGAAGATTTTTCTGAGAAGCAATATTATTTTGAAAGTTTTTCAAGTTTGATATTGTCTTGAAAGTTTCAAAATATAATAATGTTGCCCTATACGATTAAAAACTAATGTTGACCCTTAAAAAATTAATATTGACATTGAACTTTTAACAATAAAGGGTAATATTACTCAATTTTAATACTTCTGAGATAACATTTAAAAAGAATTAAAGTAACATTGGTCATCAGTAAACATATTTGCACTTTGACCCCTTCCTTCGTACACATTGTGGGGCTTAATTCTAATTTTGGGTTATAGCTGATAGAATGATCTGGTTGGCGCAAAATGTGAAGATGCTCCAGAGGCAGCGTTTGGACGAAAGGGAACAGAAGTACTAGAGGCTGCAGGAAGAGAAGGACGATCAGCCTCAGGGAATCACAATCCACGAAGAGCCAAACACAGTATTCTTAAAAGGCCAAACATTATTTCTCAGATTTTCAAGCGGCACCATAAAAATGCGCAAGATTTTTTTTACCCAAAAAAATATGCGCAAGATTTTCTTGACTTATCTGCTGTTTGGACTCTCGGATTAAAAATCCCAGAAAACAAAAAGTTAAAAAAAAAAATCGAATCAGAGAGGGAAAAGAGAAAGAACAGAAAAAGGACTTCATTTGAGAAAATTAATAGAAAGAAAGAAGGAAAAGGAAAACATTTTGTGTGTTGAAAGGGAATCAACTCTGAAATCGATGCTTGTTGTACCAAAAGAACCCTAATTTGGTTCTTTCTGACGACTGACTTCTGAGGGTGTCCGATTCTCTCAGAATATGGCATGCAACAAATTACAAATATGCCAAAATAGTTCATCGAAAAACAGAGATATTTTGCAGGACATTAATATAAATTTACGAATGCGTGATCTGAAGAAAAAGAAACGGAATCATCAAATAATTAACAATATATATGTAATATAAATAGTGTTACTGTGGTTGGGTTGAGTTGAAAAGGAAAATGTAGGGTGTAAATGGATGGAGCATCATTCAAACATGGAATAAGAGAACCTAATAAAGGATCCATATCCTTAGAGTGGGCCCTCTAAAGAATAAAGTGCGAGTGTACGTGTATGTGTTGTGTTTGAGCGTGTGTGGGTGTGTCGGAATCACATTTTGATAGGAGTCAATTGTAACTCAACTCTGTGATTGATTATAGTGGTTCATTGCTCGATGCTTAGGGCCTGTTTGGTACACGGAAGATTTGAAGAGAAAAAGGAAGGGAAAGGAAGATTGTAAAGCATGATAGAAAATGAGTTGAGGGAAGATTGATTGTTTGGTAGGAAGAAAATTGAAGGTGGAACTTGAGAGAGAGAAAGAGAAATGTCTATTTTACCCTCAATATAAGTTAATAATTATATATTAATTAAATGTATATTTCAATTCATAAATTAAATAATTAGTAGTACAATAATTTAAAAATTAAATAAAATAAAAAAATTATAATTTATAATTTAAATAAATAAAAAACTTATTATTTATCAATGAAATTCAAATTTGTATAGTAGGAATTTTGAAAAGTTCGAATTTATTGATGAAGTTCGAATTTGTAAGACGAGAATTTTGAAAAGTTTAAATTTATTGATGAAGTTCGAACTTGTAAGGAGGTAATTTTGAAAAGTTCGAATTTGATAAGCAAATTATGTTGAAAAGTTCAAATTTCCCGCCTTTTAATTTAAATATTTCAGGGATATTTTTGTCTTTCAGATCTTCCTCTACTGAAGGAACTTAGGATCCCACCAATTTTAGTGGGATCTCATCTTCCCATAAATAAGAGAACATTGGTGGACTAGGGAACTTGAGTTCTCGGGAAGATTGAGCCAAAATTGCGTACCAAACGAGGGAACTTGTACATGTTCCCTTCCCTTCCCACATCTTCCGCGTATCAAACAGGCCCTTAAGGTTTGTTTGGTTTGAGGGGAGGGGAGGGGTGAGAGAAAATAGGAAGGTGGGTAAATTACCTTTTTAGGTTGAATGAATTTAAATTTTGGGCAAGAATCCAAAATTTAAGAAAATGAGAAAGTAAATTTTAGATTTTTTTTATCCAAAGTTATAATTTGTCCACCCTCCTCTCCCCTCAAACCAAACAAAAGGCTAATAAGTTGTTGAGCGTGTGCAACTCATTTTCAAGAGATGAAATTCTATTTTAATTATATGTAACATATCTTTAACAATATGCAAATATGTCTTGCATAGTTGAAAATAGATTGCTTACGGTTGAAGAAGAGTTGTTGCATCAAGGTTGTTGAGCAAATTCTAAATAGATTTGAACAATAAAGTAGTACTATTATTATATGAGAATAGATATAACTCTTTGATATAAAGGAAAAACTTTTTCTATGAATCCAGATTTTGCAATTTTCAAACAATTGCCCCAACTCGCATTGAGCTTGGGCTTGGGTGGATTAGGTGTACTCTAACACACTACTAGAAAATCCTTAATATATGTAACATATAAGGATAATTTAAATAATTTTATAAATTATTTGACATATAAAATGGATTAATATTTTACATTTAAGATTAAAGTAAATCCTATAACTTATTCCTATTTATCACCAAAGAAAGTAATGAAAAAGTATTTATTATTTATGTTCACGAATGTTTGAATCAAGATAACTTTGGCATCGGATGTCAAAGAATTACAACAAAAAACAAATTATGTACTACTTGTTTAATTCACAGTCCAAATGAAAAACCACTATTAGTACTATAAATTAACTTTGTAAAGTGAATGAGAATTAAAAAAAAAATTTAAATCACTTGTAGTTATGCAATTATGAATTGAAAATTAAAAAACAAAATACAAGACTAGCCGAGTTTCTATATGCAAATTTGCTTAGGAAATTTTTTATTGAGGAACAATATTATTCCGGAAGGTTTTCTTTTTTATTATATTCAATGTTACTTCGAATGTGTTAAAATAAAGAATGTTGCCTGTTATCGTTAAAAAATTACGAATCAATGTCAATTTTTTAATAATTAATGTTAGTTTTTTAACTGTATAGGATAATATTACTACGTTTTGAAACTTCGAAAGTGATATTAAATCTAAAAAACTTTCAGTATAATAATACCTATCAACAAAAATTTATCGGACAAGTTTATACTTTAACCTTTCTATAATTACACAGATTTTTGAATGCAACAGGAGGTACTCAACATAGCTACTAGCTAGCGATAGCCATGCTATTCATAATTTAAGAATGATACAATTCTATATAAATTTTGTATACAGTTCTACTGTCTCCGTTCTTTTTCATAAGAACACTTAACTGAATAATGGAGATCAAAGGAGTGATTAAAGACAATAAATATATAAACATTGTGATCTTTTTGAAAAAATATCTTCTTTATGAGGACAAAGAAATAAGAGGGAGAATAAAGAGAAATTATTATTATAATAAAAAAGATTGTAGAAGAGATAAAACAAAAAAATTAATATTATAGAAATAATAAAGATGATTGTATAAGAGAGAGAATGGTGGTGAGACAGAATATGAGAAATATGGGTAATTAAATAGGGGTAATATGGGAAAGTAATAGACAAAAATTAAGACATGTTCTGAATGTTTCTTATAAATAACGGGGTATATGTGATAGTTGTTTTTTATAAAAAGAATCAGATCAAGTATTATATTAATATTTATAAAAAAATTCAAAATAGACATATCTAATTTTAAAAAAGTTATACGAACTATTTATATGTTAAAAGCAATATGAGTCACCAAATAATCATGCCAGCAAGTACTCCCTCTTGTCTTTGTTAATCAGGCATCAACAAGTAATGCTTACAAATTAACTAATAAAAACAGTTATAAACATTAAACATATTCTAGAATTCAAGTATTTTCAATATTACTCTTTCTACTACACTATCAAATTCT
This sequence comes from Inga leiocalycina, assembly GCA_963242795.1. Classification (NCBI taxonomy): domain Eukaryota; kingdom Viridiplantae; phylum Streptophyta; class Magnoliopsida; order Fabales; family Fabaceae; genus Inga; species Inga leiocalycina. The sequence continues at coordinate 65,927,144 of OY725320.1, forward strand.
AATATCATATTAATCATTACTCTTTCCTACTATCCATATTAATTATGAGCATATATGAAAAAAAAATATTTATATTCCTTAAAAATTAACATGTGCCTTATAAAAAGGATAAAAAAAATACTTATTAATTGGTACCTCATAATAAAAAACAGAGAGAGTAGATAATACTATATGTACCTCTGGCCCTAAATATAAGGGTTAGACAAAAGAGTTACTTTAATATTAAATATAAGATCTCAATCCATTTTACTTGTTAAATTTATTTATTTATTTTCAAAATATCCCTATTGATTATATATACTATTGGGGTTCTATTAAGGGTTGTTCCAATGCACATAATTAAAGAGGATATTTTAAGAAAATCAACACATATCTATTATAAATAATTAATTCAAATAATTTCTTCAATATCCATAAATTAATTATTGAACTCTTATATCAATTACTAGAGCGAGTAATAGGATAAGTGTGAGGGTTTTAAGTTACATTCGCACTTAGTGCGGATTCAATTAATATATAATTTTGTAGGCTTAAGTGAAAGCATCTGCATCCATTTGTTGCACATGGAATATTGCAATTGGATTATCAATTCATCACCATCTTTTGCCTTTTCTATACCTTCCTAAATCCTAATCTGTTATTATTCCTTCACTCCTTTTATCCATTTATAAATAAATCGGTAGACTAAAATATGATCCAATTCCAGATTCCCTGAAAATCAACAATATCTTAGATTCCCTTTTAGATTTAGAGAGCATAAAGATCAATTTTAGATCCCATTGATTAAATTCCTCTACTTATAATTTCATTGATATTGTGAATTAAAGAGATATTAGCAACAATATAATAATTATTATTACCTGATTGCCTCTACTCTTAAATGTAAGGAACAAATAACTACCACTCACCCAAAAAAGAAGAAGTAATAGTTACCTTTCTTAATTAAGTACTCTCTTCGATCTTTATTAAATTATTATAAGGTACATTTGACAACCTAATCAGAATTAGAGGGAAGTAGTTACCACATTAACTTTATTTGAATAATTTTTAATTTATAACGTATTAATAAAAACTATGAATTTCATTCTAAGGAATAATAAATGAAAATTAAATGAGATTTGATATATGAATAATCATAAGAAAATTTAATTAATACCTCACTTAGTAACTCATAATAAAAACAATTCATTCTTTTTTTCAGAATGTGCAAAGACCAAAGGGAGTATCTCACTACACACACACACATTTTTTAATAGAAATACCTTCTATGTTTAAACTTCTACAACCTTCAGGTTAAAAAAAAAAAAAAATCTACAACCTGTAGTCTTATATGTAAGCAATTAAAAACTACCAAACATTTTTGTCTCAAGTATAAGCAAAAAGTACTGCAATTGATAAATGTTTCCATTTTTTCACAGTTGAAATCCATTACTTTAAATAGAAGTAGTTGGAAATAGTAGCAATAAATGACAGTAGTACATAGTTAAGGAAGAAATAAAGTTTAAACATAACAAACATTCACACTCTTGGAAAAAAAAAAATTCAATCTCAAAATGAGGTTATTTTATATTCAATAATGGGAATATATATATATATATATATATATATATAGACACACACAACTCAACTCAATTAACCAGTCCAAAACTCTTTACCAAACCGTGTTAGAGAATTGGTTTAAGCTTCACACGTCTAACCCTCTAAACCGGACTGTATTTGTACCATGCAAAATTCTTGTATACTCCCTTCGGATCTCTTCATAATATACAAATAACCATTTCATATGAAACAAGAAATAAGGCTTGATTGGCTCAGTGTTTTCTTAAAAAATAAGTTCTTATTACGCAAACCGAGATAAAACTTCTCTTACATACTTACCTCGTATACTGTGAATCACGATTTATAAGCACTTATTGCCTAAAAATAAGAGGTATGTTTGTTTGAGCGATTCGATTGCTTATAAGTTGCTTTTTAATAGTGATTTACGGTATACGAAGTAAGTATGTGAGAGGAGTTGTGTCTCGATTTACGTAAAAAGTAACTTATAAGTTTTTTTAAGCTATACCAAACATGCTTAAGCTATTTCAAACGAGTACTAAATAAGATCAATAAACGTGTTTGATATTTGGTTTTTTTGCCCGGAATGCCCTAATTGATTGTTTGATATGGTGGCTATGTATTTAATGACGTTAATTTAATTATACCTCTTTAGTGAGGGTTAAAAAAAGGGAATTTCAATAAATATAATGCCAAGGATTGTGGGTAATTGTTCCTTATATTTAGGCAAAAGGGAGATTCATTTATTTCTTATATAGATATGCAAGTAAGAGTATTGAAAACCTAAAAGAGAGTTATTTCCTCTAATCCCCTAAATATAAGATCCTCTTAACTAAGTAATTTTTAGAATACTCTGAAAAAAGTAGTTAAGATAGTTTATTTATAATTAATATGTTGAGAATTTGTGACATTTCCAAAAGTACCAGTGCCATTTAATGATTTTTTTCGATAAAATGATTAATTATATAAAATGAAAATAATTAAATATCTAGAGTTGATATAACTGGGATTAGGGAAGGGAGAGTTAGGAGTATATCAGTTTCACAGAAAGAGTAAGTATAAAAAAGATTGAAGCAGCAAGTTAATCAACTTTCCTATGGTGCCATTGAAATTAGGATGGAAAAGGAGACCGTTGAGTGCCATTTAATGATTAGGAATTTAATACGTAGAGATAAAATGTCTCAATAAACTAGGTTTTTATGTGTAATAAACAATTAAAATAGGAGACAAGAAAGAAGCATACTTTATATCTACGAATCTCTCTCTCCTGCACCTTATACTCATCTAGTCTTATTTAAAAGTCATTTTTAACATATTTTATCGTAATAAAATAATCTCAAATTTCATTAACTTTGTCTTAAAATTTAACAACTTTCCAACATTATCTCTATTTAATATACACTATATCCAAAGAAAACAAAGTATACATAATAATAAACAAAGGATAAAATTATACATCCATGTAGAAGATTTAATGTAGTGACCTATAAATAGGGGGAAAAAATCTATCTTTATCTTATAAATATAACCATACGAATATTTAAGACCAAAAAGAGAGTATATGAACTTGTGGGGGGAGGGGGAGAGCTTGTCTCAAGTTATTAATTATTAAATTAAAAATAAAAAATAAATGATAAAACTTGATGATAGATCCATAGCATCAAGAAATAAAAAGGCAAGCCAGTCTCGTACACCAGCAGCTTGAGGAGTGGAGACAAAAGAGAATGATTAAAGAGAGTAATTATAAGTTTTTGACATCTTCATCACTCTCTTTTAATTTACCCATCACTCACGGCTCCATATATTATGTCTTGATCCTATTTAGAAGATAAAGAGAGATGAATTTTTTTTTGTCTGTGTAAAACATGTTGTAAGTGTCTTATAAATAGGATTAGAGGAGTATCTTCTACCACTTTGATTCTTTTTATAAGTTTAGATTACCTAATTCTCATGTACTAATGAAAGTTAGCTAACTTATTAAATATGTCATAAATTGACATATTTTTTTTTTTCAATTTTACTCTCATTTATGAATAGTATTTTCAACCATTGCTCTCATCTTTTCTAAATATACCCTTAAATTAATGCAATTGACTTTGATTTATGACCTGTTAAACGCCATGGGTATATGTTATGTCAGATTTGAACATAATTAATGGGTAATTAAGAGATATATAAGAGGGAGGTGAATAGTGAAAGAGGAGGCAGCATGTGAAATGGAAGTCATAATCAGAGCTAAGACTTTTTTGTGGGAAGTGGAAGGGGGAGACAGCATGAATCTTAAAGACCCCATTTCTTGATTTTGATTAAAACATCATGTGGACTCTCTCTCTCTCTCTCCCCTTTTCAATTTTCATGTCTTAAAATTGCTATTTATCATTCCCTTGTTTGAATAATGCCATCCCTCTTCTGCACTTCTGACAGTTGCTCCTTTATTATCTCTCACTACAAATTAAAACCTTTATTTTGGTCCCTACCCATTTCATCTCCTTTCACACTTTGTTTTTTCACATTACATATCTCTCTCTCTCTCTCTCTCTATATATATATATATATATATATTGCGCTCTCATATAAAATCTGGAGCAAAAACACCATCCGTCCATGTCTCATAAGAGTCTAGATCGAGTCTTATTGGTGGTGAATAATCTGTTAGTGCCTTTTCTATAATTACTTTTTAAGAGCTATAAAGCATGTCGTGTCACTCACTGAACCCTTGATTATATCCCTTGAGCTTAGTTAGCTTTTCTAAACTTTTATCCTTAAAAATAAATTTTCTTGCATGAATATTTGTGATATATTGTTACTTGTACTAGCCAACTAACTAAGCTGCTCCAGTTGGTAAAACATATCAGTGTACGAATTTTCTGGTTAACGTAAAAGCCCTGGCCTCGTTTTTTTCTCTTTTATTTATCTTGCCAAGGTATTGAGTTAATTTTATTTGAGTAATGATATCCACATTATTTTCAAAAGAAAAAAAAATTATGGGTGAATTATATACAAGTGCATCTACATTGTTCAAAGAATAGATTCGAATTTCATTATTGACATGACAAGCCTTATTGGTATTTAATATGTCAGTACTTTATAAGTACCATATAGATTCTTACATGCATATATAAATATGGCTATATTTTACTCATACCAACCGAGATTAATCTAGTTAGTAAAAACATGTTCATACTCTGAGATTATTATGGATTCAAATCTTTCGTATGTAGACATTTTGTAATGTTTATAAGTTTTCAGGAGAATCATACTCTAAAAAGTTAGTTGTTGAAATTGAATAATCTAAAACCGTATAAAGCCCATTTTCAAGATAATACTCCTAGTGTGTGTTCAGCTCCTCTTTCAAAACCATGATTTGGTTGCCAAACATCCAAAATTTTGCCAAACCATGGTTTTGGAAAAATCCTTTTTTTTTTCTTGGCTTTTTTCCTTATGGGGGTGCCACCGTCTCTTTTTCTCTTTCATTAGTCCTTTCTCATTATGTGAGTTCCACACCATGAAAAAAACTATTTAAACCACAATACCCAAATACTCTCATTTTATCAAAATAATTTTTTCTCATAATCTATTCTCCAGAAGTTATTCTCCATTTTTTCTCTAGAAGCTAATCTGAACACACTCCTTGTGAGACTTGTGACAATACAACCCCCTCAGGAGGGGACATCCCAACTTCACACAATGGCGCTTCACTCAACAACTCACAACACTTCGCTCAACCTCCTATTGGCCAGCCTCTCCGGTCAGAATCCTTTACAGGTAGACTTCTCCAGTTAACTGTTCCTCAATGAAAAGAACCTTTGTAATATGCACAAGTCATTAGAAAAATCACACCCCAAAAGCTAAAAGTTGGAATTTGGGAACCTAAGGTGCCTATTTTTCAAATTAACCCTCTTAATGTGGGACTTTTGACACACACATATGTTATTTAAGTCATGAGACCTATTCTTATTATTATATGTTTAGACATGATGATCAAGCTTAATTACAGTTTGGTAGGTAGAGTGAACCATCTTTCCCCTCCATTATTATTGTCAATCAAAGATCACATCCTTACTTTTTTATTTGCATATAGGTCTTTGGTTTGTGTTTTTCTTTCAAGGGAGTAACAGGGTTCTGAATCATAAATCGTGTTCCGTTCTTTTAGCTCATAGTAACATCTCATATATATATTACTGTTATTAATAATACACGATGCTTCTATTGAAGGCTTCTAAAAACAAGATTATATGTATAAGTGCATATAATGATCTCCATAAAATGAAATAGTACTATTCTGGTTTTCTAAATCATTCATCAACAATTTCTACAATATCAAACCATGACAATAAAGGGAAAAATAAAAACTATAGATGAAATTTATGTCCTTTTATGATTGACTTGATCTATTTCAACTTTTTTACAGATAAAATCTTCTAGTGAATTGGCTTTAGTTCAGATGATTCAATTCTGGTAATGATTCATAGGCAAGAGAGACAGAAGTGGAAGACGAAGAAGAAGCCTCTGAGGAGACCAAAAAAAAAATAAAAAACCAATCAACTACACTATATAAGTCTCTGAAGAAATCATAAATCTCATTCTGATTGCATTATTATTTCATGACCAAAAAAGGTCTCTCGTAAAGAGAATATAAAGACACATTATTATTATTTTTTTGATGACGACACACATTATTATTATTCACTGAAAAACAAAGTCGTCTTCTTAGTGATTTTTATTTTTTGGCTAGTGGTAGCTTTTACCACAGCAAAGAGTCTCATCCAACTTTCCCAGGTAAAGAAAAAGGGTTCAAAGTTTCAAACTTGTCATGAAGCAGAGAGATATGTAGTGGGGATGCAGCAAAAAAACAATATTTTGTTTTAAAACTTTTGTAGAAAAGAGTAAATAAATAACAAAAAAATAATAATAATAAAAGCCTGTATTCCAACTTGCATTGCATCAAACATGAATTATTGGCACTCCAAAGGGGACCTGCATCTGTACGATGATTTAACTTCAAACTAATGGATCACCACAATAATTCATCAGATATTGTACGTACCTGCCAACCAAATAATAAGATGCTTTTCATTTCTTTCAGAAACAGTGGTTGATGATATTATTACATATTATTATAAATGTAAATTTGTTAGCATCACAGCAACACAAGCATCCTCCTCTTCTCTCTACAAGGTCCTTCAACTTCTAGCATCACAGTTACACAGTAGACAAAAACCTAAATTGCAATTTAATCATTTACATGTTTTATGAAATGGGATTTACTTTTTTGGTCCCAATTATTTGGGGGAATTACGTATAGGTCCCAAGGACCAAACAAAATAACAATAAGGTCCCTGCAACAAGAACCAACATATTATAAAAATATATTTAACGAGTTATTATTTCTTTTCGTAGAGACCTTATTGTTATTTTGTTTGGTCCTTGGGATCTCACAGTTATTCCCCCAATTATTTTGCTTTAATTATTGGGTCAGTCAGAGTACTGTGGTCATACCAGACAAAATTTTGAGGCACTGCAAGTCTATCAAGATCCACTAATGTATTTTGCAGCGTTACAGCTTTTACCAATGCTTTGGTTCAGAGTTCAGGCACAGAGACATGTGATAATCATAGCTTTAATTTTAACTGTTGTTCAATAAATTTTCGGAACCAATTAAGATGTCCCAAGACCAACCCACCTGAATCTTACCCTATTTCTGCTACATAATTGATAAATAAACACCAGATGGACTGGAGGCAATTAATTATCATGATTCCAAACATCTGAGAAAACCAGAAGAAAATATAGTATTTTCTTTGATTCTGAACTTGGTTGAAAATTATTGATGCACTTGAAGAAGAAACTTTGGTCCTACGAATAGTGACCGGCAAAATACCCAACTTCTTTTGGTCTTAAATGTTGGGGTTACTAACTAATTCTTATAGATTAAAGAAGTTAAGTAAACTAGTTATTTATAAAAAAATGTTCCTTGATTTTCCTTAAATACATGGCTGCATTTGAGTTATTCAAGTGATTCATTGTTGTTTTGAGGAAATACTAATACTGATTTTTTTTTGGGAAGGGTTGGGGAGGGGGGGATAATGAATGTGAGTAACAAAGTAGGTTAGGGTTTTATATTTAATATCAAAGTAAACTCCCAACTAGCTCTTACAGACCTGACGAGTATGAGAAACACGCAATGTGCAATTTTTCTCTTTATCTAAGTGGTCTTAGCAATTGATCTCACTTTTTTAGGCTAATATGAGTTTGATTCTCACAAGAATACTCCAAGCATAAAATCTTGAAAGTATAAGTAAAGAAACATATCTTTAAAAGCATGTTCGACAATGTGTTTGTCTTTTTTGCCAGAAAAACAAACAATCAAATATTCTCTAAAAACTGCCCCAGAGAAAAGGAAGGAAAAAAACATTTCTCCTTGTAGTCCTTAATGACCTAATTCTAATAGTCTTAAATGTAAATAAACACACGCCAATTGTTTCATTATGCTCTTGCATGATTGATTTCTCATAAGCTGTGACCCTGAAATGCCATTTTCCCAATGGGGAAATCCAAGTCTTCTTTTTCTGCAGAAAACTTTATTACAGTTTTGACTATGAAAACTGAAGAGGACACTTAAAAAAAAAAATTCTTTTTTCCTAAAAAGGAAGCCATGTTTATGAAAGAAGAATATATTCAGCAATCATGTGGGTGAAGATTACTAAAAGGAATAATTCATACGCATGCAGGGAATGACAGTGATGTGACAAGCTGATGTATAAGAAAGGATCAAAATTTCAAGTTGTTCATAGAGTGAAAGCCACACTAAGAGGTGTTATATTATTCTCCACTGGAAGACTTGATGAGTAGTGACTTGAAGATAGAAAGAAAAGGCTTTTTAATTTGGCAACTGATGCATGGTGGTGGGATTTGACTTTTTCTGGGATAAGTAATAGTAAGATTCATCGATATAATGATGAAGCTAAACACATCAAGATCTTATCTATTATGCATATATATATATATATATATATGCAATATGATGATGATCAAGTAGTAACGCAAGTACTGAAACTAATTCCGAGCTGAAAAGTGAAACTAATTGTTCTTTCATTTGAAAGTTGATTGTGCTTTGCGAGCAGTAAGTTAACGAGTACGAAGGAGGACATGTACTAAGCTGATTTGTTAACTGAAATGCATGTTTAGGAAGCATTGTCTCAACCTGAAAGGGATACTTGTGAAAAACGAGTGCGCATGGCCCACATGAAGTTAAGTGACATGTAATTTTTTTTTTAATACTATCAATTCCGGTATTTTTTCTGAATCCTATTATTAGTTATCCAATCAACCAACTACTTCAGTTTCAGAATTCATGGCTGCCCCTCTCTCAGCACAAATGTTTCCTTTGGAACTTGAACTTAGGATCCAAGGGGATTTAATGAAGCCTTATACTGCTATACCAACTCAGTGTTGGCAAATGATGTAATGTTTTAACATAGAATTGGCACGTCTACCATATTTATTGGCCGATTAAGAGGTGTTTCTTTCATTAAAAAAAAAACAAATAATGATACCATAATCTGATATATGATGCTAAAAGGCTAATGTAAATTCAAATATCACTGAACACAACAAATAAATACTCCTCCAATCTTTAATATAAGACATATTTAGGAAGTTGATCTAAATCTTAAATATAAGACATAGTTTTCATATTTGTCAATTTTTTTTCCTAATTTACCCTTGTTTATGCTCTCTCAACAATAATCTAGGAGAAGTGAAATAAAGGAATTAGGAGGAGTGAGAATGATAAGAAAGATGGCTAGAGTGTTTTAAAAAATACATGTTATATTCTCTCAACAATAATCAAAGAGGAGTGGGAACGAAGGAATTAGGAGAAGTGGGAATAAAGGAATTAAGAAAGATTGTTAGGGTGTTTTAAAAAATACATGTCATATTAACTAACTCAATTAACTTCCTTCATCTAATCAAATTAGATAAATATATCTTATATCAAGAAGAATCAGAGGAAGTATTACTCCCTCTATTTTTTTTCCACTCATGAGATTTAAATCCACAACTTTGTTTAGGAAGCATTAAGCTTTAAGTCCTTTTTCTCGATTCAACGATAATTGTACTGATTAAGATTTGTTAGGTCATGGGAGGGGAGGGGAAATGGCCACATTGATATATTAAGACAACTTTTTACGCATGAAATATCTATTACTCTCTTATAATCATTATTCACTATGAGGTCCTAAGAAAGGAATGTAATGTCCAAAAAATATCATAAATGAGTGAACAACATGAACCTATTGTCATTTTCTACACTAGAACTTGTCATTGCATGCCATTCATTAGCTATGAGATTTTTTGATAATTATACTCAGTCCCAAACACCTCACAGTGATTCTCCTTTTTTATTACTTTGTTATCAATAGTTACTTCCTGTCATATTTCCCTTTCTTTTTCTATAACAATATTTCCTTTTCTTTTTCTTTTTCAGCCAAAAGATATTGCGAATCAGACATAATCTAAACGAAATTTTGAATGGCAAAAGTTGACGTCCACATTCACTAAGATGTTTCCTTGAAATGATGATTGGCTCAAGGAAAATTGACATATTACCAATGTTTTTTAACCTCTCAACTTGCAGAAGGATGTTTTAGACCTCACAACCCCAATATCTAACTACCAAACAGACAAAAAGTTAAACACTAGAAAGGTCTGAATGGACGGGTCAATTTCATTCACCAAAGCCATATAACAGAGGACTAGAGGAATCCAGCAAACTATTTCTTTCTAGAATGGTTCATAGTATATGGACTCTCTCACCCCATCAACATAGTCACTTTATCGTCATGGTTTGCTTTCTTTCTTATTCAAAAGTGTGCATAGTTCAAAAATCCCCTTAGAATTAGCAGCGGTTTTTATGAAGGAAGCATGGGATATTTATCAACATTTAGAAGACGTTTTGAAACACAAACCAATGAATCTCACGAAATAACATTATAATCTCAATATTTGTAAGAGCAAATAGAAATACCTGAGGGGAGGAACAATAATTGTGTCTTAAAACTCTCGAAGCATGTGACTTTGCAATGTCATTGCTCAAAAGTATATCGTATTTGTAATTTGTATTGCATCCAGCCACTCATGCCTCCATGCCTAGTTGTCAGTTGTCACAGAAAAGGATCTACCGATACAGACTTAACAAAACTATTTTCGGAAGTAAAGGTTTTTTTTTTTTGAAAAAGGGGGGGGGGGATGTGCAGTGTTGTTTTACAGATGAAGAGAACAAGTACACTAATCAACGTCTTCTTTCAGTTATTTTCAATTTTTTTGTAGGATATACTGTATAATCCCCAAGCTAATCTTGAAGTTGGTTCATCCTGAGGCAGATTTCAGCAGTTCTTCCCATGTGGTTAGTTTTTCCCTAGGTTTGTTTATTGTACTTCCACGTCTCTTTTCTTCAGAGTCTATCTTCTCCCAATCACTGAATGAAACTATTCTCACATTTCTATCACGTAGGAGCTGACGAAGACCCTCTCTACCTTGTTTTGGCAAGGTCGATGGTGATACCAAAACTCCTGTATTAAGGTCTTCTGATATGCTTGAAACCTGTCATGTTAATTGTCAGCCAAAATACATAACTACCAATCACACAAATCCATATTCCATACGAAAGAAAAGCAACTTGCTTGGGACAGAGCTACTAGGCCCTTCCCGTCCCACTATGCATGAAAGCCTTAAGGATCTAGCAGCTCATTTTACAATATAACTTGGCATACATGTATCATACTCCCTGTTGTCTTTAATATAAAAACACATTTTGGTTAAGTTAGTTAATATGGCATGTATTTCTTAAAACACCATAGTCATCTTCCTTAATTGCCTCCTTCCCTCTCATTCTTGAATATTGTCGAGGGGGCATTAATAAGGAGAAATTAGGGAAAAAAATGACAAATATGAAAAATACGTCTTATATTTAGGACCAAGATCAACTCCTCAAATATATCCTATATTAAAGACCGGAGAAAGTATAATTATATTTCTAGTCCTTTTAACATCAGGTAAAGGAAAAGTAGGCAAGAATCCGACTCCTTAAATTCCAATCATCCACAGTATTTCAGACTCAAATATTTAACAGTTCTCAAGCAAATTGTCATGATTAGCGGTTTGTAAACTCCCTAGGAACTAGTAAGCTATAGTATGGAGAGTCACAAGCTTCCTAAGATCAGAATGAATATAGAAGCAAGCTTACAGTTTCTTCAGCACAATAAAGGTTTGTGGCAATAATTCCAGTTGGTCCTCTCTTCAGCCAACCACAAACATACAAGCCCTTCTCAAGTAATGTAGGATCCCCTGAATCATCACTCAGCACTCGACCTTTATTATTTGGAACTATACCTGAAAATTAGCAACCGCATATTAATGAGAGAAAGAAGAATAGAAATACACAGAATATGAAAATGGTTTTGGAATTCAGAACTTCATCATTGATTCGCATGTCTCCTCTCAAGTCAGATTATAAGTTATAAATGTTAGCTAGTTAATATTCTAACTAATCCAACTATCATAACAAAATATAACAATAGCCACTAAGGAACTATAACAACTTATTATCTACTTCCATAATACTCATAAGTCATAACACATAAAAAGATAAGAAGAACACATGCCTAGGGAAAAAGGAAGGGACTAGAGAATGTACTTACTTGATGACAGTATAAATAACACTGACCCCTCAAAGTCTATATTAATGCTGAGTGCAAAAGACAGTTGCAACATTTACCCTTGGGTGCCCTAAAGTCCTAAAGGCTACAAGTAATGGTTTTCATAATTTCCTAAAAATTCTAAACATATACAGGTGCATATATTTTCTTAAAGTGGCTGAAAATACCAAGGCTGCAGTAACTATGATTTTTGCAATGCATCATAAATCAAACCAGCCATCAAACTAGTCGAGATACTAGTTCATGGTTTAATGATTAGACCATAGTTGAACCAGTCATGATTAAACCAATATATTTTTAAGTAATATAGGTTATATTAAAATATTATATAACAAATAAAGGTCAAAATGTTATAACATAATATAATTACCCAATCATAAATTTTTAGTTATCAAATATTTCATTCCATGCAACCTTTTGTGTTGTAAATAGAACACCTTCCTAGCTTATGGAGGCTTGTGATGTTTTCTTTTTTCTTAAAAAAAAATGCACATGCGTATGACCATACAAGGGCATTTTCTTTTCTTTGCTCTGTATAAGGGACTTCAGGTGGGGCAAAATGATGAAATGAGTTAATATTTTACCTGTTATAATTCTGGTGCTTGATAAGCTCTTGGGTAACAAACGAACAATGGTAAGCCATAGCAGCGAGGGGCTATAGATATAGCGCCATTGCTAAGTAAGGCAAATAAGGAAGATATGGGTGTTTGTTCTATCTCAGTCATGAACGGCAAGAGTCTAGGAGGAAACTTGAATAAGAAATCCCAGCGCCAAAATGGTGGCCATGGATACAATAGTTTAGGATGTTTTTTTTTTTATAATAATTTAGATATCTCATTTGGCTAGTTTCTTTAGAGATTTAGGCTGTTTGTTTGTGGCCTTTATATAATTGAAGCTGTTATTGGAATTTTTTAAAAAAAGACAGAGAGGGAAGAGAAGGGTCTAAGGGGCAATAGAAATGTGGAAGTCTTACACTAATAGAATGAGAGAAAATAAGAGAAGTGCGACTGTACAAAGGCAACTGGGGAAGGTCTGAAAGGATATGATGAATTCTCACTTAAGAAAAATAAATTTGATTGGTAACAATAACATAATTGTGTTATTTTGTAATCGTTTTTCCTTCTCCTGATAATGCCAAAGAATGTTTTTAGGAAGAAAAAAAATGAGAATCCATTTACAAATTTCTTATTGATCTCCAAATATAATTTCCGCAAAAACACACGTTCTGGAAGAATCCTGAGATAATTCAGAGTAAAACAAATAGGAAATTAACACAAAAAGTGTGGAATGCATATTATTTGTTCACCTTTCTGATAATCAAAAGGTAAGCCATCAACAGGTGTTGATCTGTAACCAATGCTCTTAAGTACCAACCTACAAAACCCCAGTATAGTGTGATGGACTCAGCATTGAATCTCAACATTTTGTAAAATCACAGTGGAAAAAAATATCTTTCCAGGGAGGCTGCAATCATTCATTTATACAGTTCCATCTCTATCTCTTTGCTGTCAGGAAGATATGAATCAATGCCTTTGGAACTTCGATAGTTTTCATGCTAAGTTCTGGCTAGAATTTTTATACACAAGTGGTTGTAATTTTACATGGTTTCCTGGATAAAGAATATTACCCGCATTTTGTGTCTTCAAATTGTCCAGTACCAACAGCAGCCTGTTTCCCAGGGCCAACCCCTGCAAAATGCAGTTGACGAAGTAACAGTAATTCTCAGCACAAGAAAAGATTAATGTCGACTCATGTTCATTAGTGTTTACCAAATGTCCAGATCTTCAAAAAAATAGTTTATATTTAACCAGATTAAGAAATTGCAGGAGCGTATAAATCTCCCACTTTTCTAACAAGACCATTTTTTACAGCTAAAAGAAACTATGCTAAATTATATTTACTAATCATACAATATTACATTGATGCAGCGTTAATGATGTTAAGTTTACAAATAACAAGTTAAAATATAAATATAAACTATAAACAGAGAATAAGAAATATAATCTGAAAGTTGTATATTATCATGTACAGAAGGGATGTATTTATACAAGAGGGGACAGCCTCATTATTAATGGCCCTTAACGATGACTTCCTAATCATAATCCCTGATTGATAGTGATACTAATTGATTCTATATTAATTACAATATATTTTCTAACATATTTCCTAACACTCCTCCTCAAGTTGGAGCATAGATATTAATCAAGCCCAACTTATTATAAAGATAGTCAACACGAGTCCCGTTTAAGATCTTAGTCAGAAGATCGCCCTATTAGTCACTAGACCGCACATGCCTTGTAGAAATAAGGTTCACTGATATGAATTTGTAATTGTGAATCCCTAATCCCTAATTTGTGAACCCTAATTTTAGAATGTTAGGTTAGTTAGTTAGGGGAAGAGCAATATTAAGTGAGAGTGGCATTAGCTATTTTAGAATAGCACTAGCCAAACACACCCTAATTGTATTCCCTAGCTAATTAAATAGGATTAGGATTAGTTATTTATAGTTCTGCCCCTGAATCCCACGGCTCTATATAAGGGCTATTGTTTCTATTATTTGTTCTTGTTGACTAAGATAATGAAAGCATGATTCAGCAACCACGTGTCTATCTCTTTTCCCTCTCAGAATCCCTGTTCTCTCCCTTCTCTGTTCTCTCTCCTTTGTTCGAAACTTCTATTTCTCTTCATCTAAGCAACTCAACCTCTTCAATCCTTATCTTTCTTTACAAAAAGATAATAGTGGTATCAGAGCATTCATCTTCAGCCAACTCGTCTGACGCCGCATGGTCGAAACGAGGCATCAAGAACAAACAAGAATGGCAGATGAACGCTTCCAGACGCTTGAAAGGCAGTTACAAGCATTAACGACCAGCTTTCAAGACTTTGCCGCCGAAGTTAATACCAGCATCACGACCTTGCGTTTGGAGATGCAAGACCGTGCCGACAATCCTCCAAACAACCCCAGAAACGGTGATCGTCGGCCACCGAATAATCACCACTATCAAAGGCCGACCCAATTCACCAAACTTGACTTTCCAAGATTCAACAGGGACGATATTCTTACGTGGCTTCTCCGTTGCGAACGGTATTTTGAGATCGACGAGACACCAGAAGCCAACAAGGTGAAGCTAGCATCGATGGGCCTCAATGATCGCACCTTTCAATGGCATCGTGCATTGGAACGCCTCCTAAGAGGTCGATTACCACCATGGGAGGAATACGCAGTAATACTCCAAGATAACTTCGGACCCCCATTCGAAACACCCATGAGCGATCTTGCTCACCTGCGACAAACCGGGTCCTTAGCCGACTTCAATGCGGAATTCGATTTAATTTCGACTAAACTGGATTTACCGGAAGACTATCTGGTTGACTTATATGTGGCTGGGTTGAGAATTGAGTTAGCAAGACCAGTTCGCCTCCTCAGCCCAAGAACGCTGACAGAAGCTCGCAAGATTGCCCGAATGCAAGAAATCATCACTGCCAGCGCCACTTCTAAACCATCGACTGACCGTTACACTCGAACTCAGGTACCAACAGGGGCATTGTCTACTTCTTCTTCGTCTTCCTCGGCTAGGTACTTAAACCCGTCAATTCCTTCTTCTTATCGGTCTGCATTACTAACGGCCAAATCTTCTGAGGCCAATAAACCAACCAGCACCGATAAATTTCCTGGGATTCCTTCCAAGACTCAATCTTTGATTCCCAAGATTTCCAACAAACCTTACAAACCACTTACACCCGAGGAAGAACTTGAGCACCGAGTGAAAAATCTGTGCTTTTATTGTCATGCCCCCTTCTCGCGTGATCATAAATGCCCCCAGCGACAACGAGTCTAGTTGCATCATATCGAGTATGATTTTGAATCTGAATACCCCGGTGATGATGGTTCTGACATTCTGCCTGACGAGGATATGCCAACTTGTATATCCCTTCATGCACTCGCTGGAGTTGATAATTCCACCTCCATGAGTGCCAGGGCAGGTTGGTAAGAAACTAATTCAAGTCCTAATTGATAGTGGCAGTACCCATGACTTTCTTGATCTGGGATTAGCTAAGAAGTTGGGATGGAAGGGCGACATTTCTGATTTTCCTTCAGTTGAGGTTGCTGGTGGTAGGAAATTAAAGGTGCATGGTGTGTGGAAGGGGTTCAAATGGAAGATGCAGGGTCTTGAGTTCAGATTTGATCTTAGAATCTTAGAACTTAATACTTATGATATAGTTTTGGGGCTGCAGTGGCTGAAAAGCATTAAGAATGCTTTCTGGGACTATGATTCATTGACAATGTATTTCTAGTATAAAGGGAATCTTGAAAAGTTGCAGGCTGCACCACCCAATGCTTGGCAAGTCATGCACCCCAACAAATCTGAAATTCACTCCCTACAACAAGACCAATTATTCCTTCTGCAGTTGGTCCAAAAACACCCTTCCCAGGACTCTGATTCTGCAAATTTTGGTTCTGAAACTAACATTCCAGCAGAAATACAATGGATACTTGGTAAGTTTCAAACCCTTTTTGAAGAACCAAAGGGCCTTCCACCTTTTAGGGAAAGCCATAATCACCCTATAATCCTTAAGGAAGGCACAAACCCCATTAGTTTGAAGCCTTATCGCTACCCAGCAGCCCAACGAGATACTATTGAAAAACTGATTGATGAGCTGCTGCATGATGGGGTTACTCAACCAAGTTCTTCACCCTTTTCAGCCCCTATTGTGTTAGTAAAGAAAAAAGATGGCACATGGCGCATGTGCATTGATTTTTGTGAGCTTAACAAAGCAACGGTCAAGAACCAATACCCTATACCATTAATAGAAGAATTATTTGAGGAATTGGGTGATGCTAGATGGTTCACTAAATTGGATTTGAGGGCCGGATACCATCAGATCAGAATGGAGCCTGCTGATATATATAAAACCGCATTCAAGTCACACTCAGGACACTATGAATGGCTGGTAATGCCATTTGGCTTAACCAATGCACCGGCTACATTTCAAGGAGCTATGAATGACCTCTTCCGGGCACACCTACGTAAGTTTGTACTGGTGTTTTTTGATGACATTCTGATCTATAGTTCCACTCTCGCAGATCATGCTACACACTTAGAAGAGGTGTTGACCCTATTAAGAAATAACCAATTCTATGTAAAGAAGTCCAAGTGTATCTTTGCAGCCACCTATGTCGACTATTTGGGGCACACTATTGGGGCTGGAACAGTGTCTACAGACCCTAAAAAGATACAAGCAGTGGCTGAGTGGCCTCTACCTACTACCCTCAAGCAAGTAAGGGCATTTTTAGGGCTTGCCGGCTACTACCGATGCTTCATTCATGACTTTGGTACTATAGCAAGACCTCTAACATCCCTACTTAAGAAGAATGGTTTTATATGGTCACAAGAGGCTACGGATTCTTTTCATAACCTAAAAAGGGCACTCACTACAGCACCGGTTCTTTCTCTACCTAACTTCTCAAAGCAATTTGTGGTTGAGGCTGATGCTTGTGGCTGTGGTATTGGGGCTGTTCTCATGCAAGAGGGACGGCCTCTAGCCTATTTCAGCAAGGGGTTATCTCCTAAGCATCAACAATTATCAGTTTATGAGAAGGAACTCATGGCAGTTGTGTTGGCTGTATTGCATTGGCATCAATATCTAGAAAGAAACCGTTTTGTGATACGGACAGACTAGCAAAGCCTCAAATACCTACTGGGACAGCAACTAAAAACTTCATTTCAGATGCTGTGGGTGGCCAAGCTAGCTGGTTTTGAGTATGAGATTCAATATAAGAAAGGACAAGACAACTCAGTAGCTGATGCACTTTCTAGGATGCCTAAACTGCAGCTGTTACAGATGGTTTTTGACACTTCCTCACCAGATCTGTTGCAGCACATTAAGCAAAGTTGGGCACATGATGAGTATTTGCAGCAATTACTGCCCCAAATTCAAGGTACAGAGGGACCTCCCCACCACTTTACATGGAGTGATGAACTCTTAAGAAGGAAGGGTAAGCTAGTGGTAGGTAATGATGCCACTTTGAAGAAAAAAAATCCTAGATTGGTTGCATTCAAGCCCTCAAGGGGGGCATTCGGGCATCCAAGCCACCTATCACCGAATTAAAGCTCTTTTTTGGTGGAGAAAGATGATGAGTGATGTTACTTCCTATATGAAGACATGTGACACGTGTGCAAGGTGTAAATATGAAACAGTTGCATCTCCTGGTCTTCTACAGCCTCTACCTATTCCTAGCCGTGTATGGGAATCGATTACCATGGACTTTATTGAGGGACTTCCTAAGTCCAATGGTAAGGAGGTTATTTGGGTTATAATTGATAGGATGAGTAAGTATTCCCATTTTCTGGCCTTATCTCATCCTTATACAGCATCCTCACTAGCTCAAGTCTTTTTAGACCACATTTACAAACTCCATGGAGCCCCTACTGAAGTTATTAGTGATAGGGATCCGCTTTTTGTAAGTAATTTCTGGAAGGAGTTTTTGAGAGTTTTGGGGATTGAACAAAAGCTATCTACCGCATATCACCCACAAACCGATGGGCAATCAGAAGTCCTCAATAGGTGTCTAGAAACTTATTTGAGGTGTATGTGTTGGGAGAAACCAAAGGATTGGAGCAAATGGTTATCACAAGCGGAATGGTGGTATAACACAACTTTTCACACCTCTACCCAAGCCTCCCCCTATGAGCTTTTGTATGGTCAAAAGCCACCTATTCATTGTCCCTATTTGCCTCATAACTCAGTTTTGGAAGCTGTTGATAGAAGCTTTGAGGCAAGGGAACAGGTGCTAGCTATGCTAAAGTTTCATCTGCACCGAGCTTCTAATAGAATGAAGCAAAAAGCTGATCTACATAGGTCTGATAGGGAATTTGTGGTTGGCCAATGGGTTTTCCTAAAATTACAACCTTATAGACAGATTTCAGCTGCTGTGAGAAGTTCTCAAAAATTAGCTCCCAGATTTTTTGGGCCTTACCAAGTGTTGGAGAAAGTGGGTCAGATTGCATATAAGCTGGAGTTACCTCTTGATTCGCGCATCCACCCTACATTTCATGTTTCACAACTCAAATTGTGTCCTAATCCTGCTGTTCAGCAGAGGCACCCTCCTCCAAACTTCCCAGAGCCTCCACCTTCTTTGTTTCCAGAAAAGCTTTTGAATAGAAGGTCTGTTAAGAGGCGACGTAGGATGATCACTGAAGTTCTTGTGCAATGGAAGGGGTTGCCGGATGAAGAAGCTTCATGGATTCCCTTGTCCCATTTTCGAGAACAGTTTCCATATTTTGTTGTGGCTCATCCTTGAGGACAAGGATGTCAAAATGGGGGGGGGGTATTGATATGAATTTGTAATATTTGTAATTGTGAATCCCTAATCCCTAATTTGTGAACCCTAATTTTAGAATGTTAGGTTAGTTAGTTAGGGGAAGAGCAATATTAAGTGAGAGTGGCATTAGCTATTTTAGAATAGCACTAGCCAAACACACCCTAATTGTATTCCCTAGCTAATTACATAGGATTAGGATTAGTTATTTACAGTTCTGCCCCTGAATCCCACGGCTCTATATAAGGGCTATTGTTTCTATTATTTGTTCTTGTTGACTAAGATAATGAAAGCATGATTCAGCAACCACGTGTCTATCTCTTTTCCCTCTCAGAATCCCTGTTCTCTCCCTTCTCTGTTCTCTCTCCTCTGTTCGAAACTTCTATTTCTCTTCATCTAAGCAACTCAACCTCTTCAATCCTTATCTTTCTTTACAAAAAGATAACATTCTCCTTGATCTTATCGCATACAAAGTGACAGTCGATCTCAATGTTTCGTACGTTCATGAAACACAGAGTTGGAGGCTATGTGTAGATCACCTTTATTATCACACCACAGTTTCGTGGGCAATGATATGGTAAGACCAACCTCTTTCATTAACTGGTGAATCCACACAATTTCCTGCATCGACTGAGCCATGGCTCTATACTCAACTTACAACTAGACTGAGAAACCACATCCTGCTTCTTGCTCTTCCAGGACACCAAATTTCCACCCACAAACACGCAATATCCTGTGGTGGATCTCCTGGTGGCCTTTGACCCCACATGATTTGCATCACAAAAGCATTCAATCTTGGTGTGGCCATGATTCATATAGAGTATAACACAAATAGTTAAACCCTTCAAGTAATATAAGAAATGCTCCAAAGCTTCCCATTAAGCAACGGTCGGTGTTGCCATGAATTGGCTAAGCACACTAACTGAAAATGTCACATTAGGGAGAGTGACAGTGAGATAGTTCCATTTTCCAATCAGTCTATGATATCTCTCAAGATATGCAAATGGTTTGATCTTCTTAGGGTTAAACCTTTTTCTCAAACCCTTAGGTAGCTCATTAGACAGTACTCTGTCATCAATGTCCAAAAAAGAATTAGGAATCATGGAAAAGCTACTTTGTGCTGCCCCAAGTTACCCAGTTTCTTTTAGCAGATCAAGATCATATTTCCTTTGTGTCAAGGGGATGCCTTTCCTACTTCTCATAACCTTGATTCCAAGAAAGTACTTTACCGGACCCAAATCCTTCGTTTCGAAATGAGAATTAAGAAACACCTTGAGTGATGAGATTCTCAAGGTATTGCTACCCATAATAACAATGTCATCAACGTATGCCACTAAGAGAATCATGTTTGTATCCGTCCGCTGATAAAACACAGAATGGCCGCACTTACTCTGATTTAGACCAAATTTCTTAACCATAGAGTTAAACCTGTCAAACCAAGCACAAGAGCTTTTTTTTAAACCATATAAGGACTTCTGAAGATAGCATACCTTCCCACACCCCCTTGAGCAACAAAACTAGGTGGTAGCTCCATGTAAACTTCCTCAAGAAGATAACCATTCAAGAAATCATTTTTAACATCCAACTGATGAAGATCCCAACTATAAGTGGCCGCCATAGAAATGAAGAGGCGAAAAGAGGATAGTTTTGCCACAAGGGAGAAGGTTTCTGAATAGTCAACACCATAGGTTTGAGCATATCCCTTGGCAACCAGTCGAGCTTTCAAACGTTCCAAGGTGTCATCAACTTTTGTTTTACTAGTGAACACCTACTTACACCCAATAGCCTTCTTTCCAAGAGGTAAATCAACAAGAGTCCAAGTACTTGCCTTATCAAGGGCCATCATTTCTTCTTCTATCGCAGTACGCCAACCAGGATGGGCCAAGGCTTGGTGGAGAGTAGTGGGAATAGTGATAGAGTCTAAGGATGCTATGAAGAATCAAGATGGAGGAGGTAGGTGGTTATAGGAAACAAAAGAAGCAATATGATAGGTACAAGGACGTACCTTTACGTATGGCAATGGGCAAGTCATCAGAAGTATTAGGCACTGTTTCTAGTTTAGGGACAAGAGCAGGGAGAACTGGTTCCCGATCAGACGCCGAAGTGGGTACTGATGGGCCATGAACATGATTGACTACATTACTTTTCCTACGTTTCTGATAAACATGATAGAGAAGTGATTTAGCAGATGCCAGAACAAATGTTTGCACTGGTGGTAAATGAACCTCATACATTAAGATATTATCAAGACCTTCTATTGTGTTAGGGGATATAGGTGGAGTAGAGGAAGGAAAGAACGAAATTGACTCATGGAAGGTGACATTTATAGACACAAGATAACGACAAAGAATGGGAGAATAACATCGATAACCCTTTTAAACCTTGAGCCGGTGTATTTGCACATGAAGACTGATGAATCATGCCATGCTGTAGCATATAACTTTGAAATTGAGTAGAAAAAAACTCTTTAGCATTGTCACTCCTTAAGATTTTCATAGTTACATCAAACTGAGTTTTGATTTCAGCACAAAAATTGCAAAAATGAGAGAATAACTCTGTACGATTTTTCATTAAATAAAGCCAGGTGGTATGAGAAAAATCATCAACAAAAGCAATGAAACACTTAAAACCAAACTTGGACTCAACATGACATGGACCCTAAATATCCGAATAAACTATCAAAGGGGGACGCAACTCGTTTATTGACGCGAGGTGTCAGATAAACGCGATGATGTTTAGCAAACTAACACGACTCACATTCTAAAGACGACAAATGATGAAACTGAGGATATATCCTCTTTAAAGAGGACAAAGACATATAACCCAGCTAACAATGAACTTCAAAAGGAGATGAACCACCCAAGCAAGCAATTGAACATGGCACCCGATCGTCAGAGAAGTAATAGCCGTTAGATTCATATCCCCTACTAATAATTCGCTTCATCATGAGATCTTGAATCATACAATGGTCTAGGAAAAGTGAGATAAAATAGTTTAACTAGCGAGTAAGCTTGCTAGGAGACAAAAGGTTAAAGACAAGGTTAGGAACACTAAGGACAGACAATAAGGAAACAAACAGGGTAGGTTTAACAGTGCCAGATCCAAGAACATGAGAGTAAGAACTATTGACAATTGTTATTGAAGAGGGGTTGGCATAAGAAGCATACGTAGAGAGCAAATGATGGTTATCAAACATATGATTAGTGGCACTGACATCGATGATCCACTTCGAGAAAAAAAGTAGCAAGGCATAAATCACAGTTACTTGTAGCAAGTGTACTCGATGTTGATGGAGCATTATCAGAGTTATCAGAGGATTGCGCCATATAAGTAGAACTATGTGCTACAGCTTATATTGCCACTTGTGACAATAAGATTTGGTATGACTAGGTTTCTTACAATAGAAACAAACAATCCCACCAACACCAAGATTTTGAGCACCATTCCCTTGTCTTGGGAGGCTTTGGTTCCTGTTATTAGCAAGACAAGATTATTCGAGGTACTATTTCCTTGTCTTGAGAAACCCTAGTTTCTGTTATCAACACGGCCATGAACAGCTAAAGCCCTAGCATTAGGGTTAGAAGCCAGTTGAGAAAGACTATGTCCACGCAGCACGTGAGTACACATCCTAAAGCGAAAGAAGCTTAGAGCTAGATAAAATCTGAGATCAAACTATCTCATAAGCTAGATCAAGGGCAGTAAGAAAGCTGATAATCGCCTGTTTTTCCATATTATCCACCTCTGCCTGAAGATCAATTGTAGGTGGCATTAACATCTTCATTTCCTCATACATTCACTTAAAATCCATGAAGAAACATTTTCAGGGACGGCCTTGCTGTTATTCATGATAGAAACCTTAACAGATCTCGTGAATACAAGTAATGTTCCCTTTCCTAGAATACAAAAACTCTAGATAGCCCATAATCTCTTTGACAGTATTACAATGACTAACAAAGGGAAGAATGTCGCTCTTGATAGAATTCTAAATTTGCAAGAATAATTGGACATATGCTCTAGCCCAAGCCAGCTTAGGATCATACTTAGGAGGAGCCTTAGTAAAATGACCCTCCTATTCAATACTTAGTAAGTACATCCGAATGGTCTTGCTCCAATCAAGATAGTTTGTTCAGTTCAACTTACGATTAACAATTTTGTTGGAAACTAGCACAACCTCAGCTGTCACACTAGTCTTAGAATTTGCCATGGAGAAGAACAAAGAGAAAAAAACCACAAACAGTCACCAAAAAACGACCAGATAACTAGCAAGGAAGCCCAAATAAAAGTCTCACACCGATCTGAAATGCCAAACCAGAGAAGAAATATACCAACAAGGCTTCAAGATCCTCTAAATACAACATCAAACATCACACTAGTGACCAAATAGAAGCAATAATCACCCGAATGACCAAATAAAACACTTTCATAACCGGAAGACAAAAAACCAACGAACCAGAAGCCAAAAGAGAGATCTGAAAAGATAAACTTAGAACTAGGCCACAAAAATACCTAGAATGGACTAGGTTCGAGGAGTCGATAACAGAGAAGCAAATGGCATCGAAAAATTCACTGGAGAGGAGCCTCACGCGCCAGAGCGTGTAACTGACGGCGAACATATGATTGGCGTGTGAAGATCCACGCGCAGGCAAATCGAAGACCGGACGGTGGGGTTCCACCGATCGGGATCTTCTGAGTACAATGGGCTGGCGCGTGGTTCAACAATCGGATCACGAAATGAACCCTAAACTCTTTCTTGCACTTATTGTCTCCCACGAACAGAAGCAATATACGTTAAGAAAAAAATATTTGGATCAGTAACCCAAAAGCTCTAATACCATGTAAATAGAGAATAAGAAATAGAATCTGAAAGTTGTATATTATCATGTACAAAAAGGGGTGTATTTATACAAGTGGGGGGAGCCTCAGTATTAATGGCTCTTAATGATGATTTCCTAATCACAATCCCTAATTGTTGGGGATACTAATTGATTCAATATTAATTACAATATATTTCCTAACATGAACAATATAAAAATACCTTGTAGAACTGTCTTTTCAAAGCGCACGCTTGAAACATGGCCAATTCTATCTTTTGAATCCTGAAAGCTATCTGGCTTATGGAAAAAGACAAAATGGAGTTCATGTTGATTCAGACCAACATGTGCAGGCTTTGAAGTAGCTGCCTTAGATAGCAATTCATAAACTCTTCTCTGTATACGGCTACACTTTAATTCTTCCTTTGCAAGTGACAGCATCAAGCAGAGATAACACAAATGAAAGAAATTCAGGTAAAAAAGAATAAGGATAGTAATTTTCAATAGGAAAAACAAACAAGGAAGTATATTTAAAGAAAATTACCATCAATTAGAAAGAAGAAACTATTTATGGAATTCCCATATTTGCAAATATTGAAGAGATTCAACATCATAGGATTTTTAAAAATAAAAATAAGGATAGTGATAGTGATAAATATATGTGTATGTAGTTGTAGCTTGAACATATATCAAATATAAAAGATGCCACTCTCATAAATTATGAAACAACTTGGAAGCGTCCTATACCTCATCTGCTGGAGTTAGAAGGAGATCAGTTTCCTGAATTTTAATATTAAGATTATGAATACCTGTAGAAAGATCCCAAAGCTTCCATTAGTTTCATGCATACAAGAGACTGAAATGGTATACAACCTATAGTTCATGACCTACAAAGTACAGCTGCTTCAAGAGAATACCCACAATACTGAGTATGATGCCCGTGCACTTACCTTTTAGGTGCTCTTAATGCATAATTAGTATCACATGGTTTTAATGGTTTCCAACATGAAAAAAAACATGTATTTAATCACTCCAAAGTAAGTAACATCTATTATTTTCTCTCCCTTGTTTAAGTTTAGTTTGGATACCTCTTGGAGAAATTGTTTGTGCCACTACAAAATTAGATGTCACATTTTAGAAAGTTATTTAAACTTTGAGATTCATATTTAGAAACTGAAATAGGATTCCTTGCAGTACTGCATGGGTTCTGCACATGTGCATATGTGTGTGCGCGCGTGCGCGCGCGCGCGTGTGTGAGAGAGAGAGAGAGAGAGAGCAACAAAGCCTAGCATAATGATATGGATCCTGTTTTGAGAAAAAATGGATAGCTATTTGAATGAATGAAATCAAAGAAAGGTCCTTTTTTCCTGGTAAATATATCATATATACTTTAACAAAATAACCACATCACACCCCCATGCAACATAGTTCATGACAAATTTAACCAATACTGAACCATAGCAAAATAGCATTAGCAATCATTTGGATTAAAACCAATGGGAGGGCCAAGAAACATGACCAAGATTTCCATTTTCAGTTAAACCCCAAATCTTTAAGGTCTGGTATGTTTCAAAATCAAAACCAATGAGTTATGACAAATAAAAATCAGATGAAAAACAAGAGGCAGTACATTGGAAAGGAAACTAGTAGCGAGTGAGCCAACAGAAATCAAGTGGGAATTGGAGGCTTGACAGATAAGGTTATCACTAAGTAGCAGGTCAGTTGAGGAGCAATAGCTTTCAAAGGAAATTTTATAAGTCTGATTAATAATAGCATTATAAGGTAAATAACAAACCAATCAGTAAATTACAAGGTCCTAATATTCCCCTATGCAAAGAGTTCCGCAGAAGAACTTGTATAAGAAAAATGAAAGGTTCATCTGTAATTGGCATGTCAAATAAGATGCAGAAGTTACCAAGAACTTCACGTAGTTCTTTAGCAGTACAAGCTGCTTGGGCAGGACCACGTCTTCCAACCAAATAGACCTTCCTGAAATAATCTTCATATTACATACATACATAATACAATAGAAACAAGATTATAAGGAAGCTTCAGATTGTGTGATGACAAACCTGATAGAGCTCCCCTCTAGAGCAGCCAAAGCATGACTAGAAATATCAGTCGTTGCCAACTCAGTTGTAGGCCGTAAAAGGATACGTGCAACATCAATAGCAACATTTCCCTGAAATTAAATGAGATCATTTACCTAGAAAGCCTCAACAACCCTTAAGGTGAGACTATGTAATGGAGAATAGGATAAGAATATTACAAGAGAAATTAGTAATTAATTTTAAATTGTAAATTAGGGCTTATATTTTCATTTTGTCAATCATCTTTTTACTTTTGAATTAATTAATTTATCTTATCGGAGTTGGCTCTTGAGGACCACATTAACTAGGTTTAGGGTTTCCTTCTGATTGATTATTAATAAAATTTCCTTGGCTTATGATAATTCAGTAATCCCCCTCTACTTTCTCTACATCTCCTTCCTTCGCCTCCTTATCTTCCTTCCTTTCCCTTTGTTCTATTCTTTGCTTCTGGCTCTACATCACTACCTGGCCAAGAATTACAGCTGTATCCGTGTTTTTCAAGTCTGGGTCAAGATTTCTTGCATCTGGGTGCCCATTATACCACCAAACAAATTCTCTAGCGGAGTGCACCCCCTTCAAATTCTGAGAAGAAAATAAGCAGGTATAAGGAATATGTTAAAAGTAACTCAAGGTCTAAAGTAAAGAGCTAACACATAACTATGACTTGACAAATAGGCATCAAGCCATCAATTATACCTAAAACATAATCCTACTGACAACAACAACAACAAGCCTTATCACAATTGGTGGGGTCAGCTACATGGATCGCACAATGCTATTGTGCTCTATCAACAACCAAATCTTTTGATAGATTATTAATCAAAAGATCTTACTCAATAACTTTGTAAAGGAGAATAGTGAAACAACAAAAATTCTACCAGAGCATTACTATCCAAGAAAAAACAAATAAACAATTGCAGCATACTTCTCCAGAAATTCCAAGGCTTCTATCGCTTTCAGCGCCATATGTGAGCACAACCTTTTGAAAAGCATAAAAAGAGGACTGATAAGAATGATATAGCCAATAAGTACCCAAAAAAATTGTCACCATATATAGAGCACATATAGAACTAGAATCTCACCACATGATACAGGTCACGTAATTCCAATAGAGAAATGCTAGATCCAAGAGCCACATTTCCAAATAATGAGCATCTTTCATGTTGCGCTACCCTTGAAAACTGGTTGCTGACAATCTGTTGGAAGTTTTCTGGTAAAATAAGCTCAATTAAGAGAGTTCTTTACACCAAAGAAAAAAATTACTAGGGATAGGGGGGACGGGGGAATCAAGCATTTCATTTTTTTCTCATGAACTTTGGGGTATCCGAAGAACTGCAACTTCTCCCCTTTCTCATAAACCCTAAGCCCAACATCAAACATAAAAACACCTGAAAGACTGTCAAGCACACTGGTACTAGTGAACTTCTAAGCTTTAGTTTTCAAAGGAATAATGCAGATATTGACCTTTGTTTCTGGGTGATCAGGTGCAACACCAGAGCGGACTAACCCGAAAGGCGTTGGCAGCCTGTCAATAATGTCAACTTGAGCTTCTTGGTATGACTTCAAAATCTAAAAATGCAATTAACATACAACAATGCACAAATTTTAGAAGAAAATTAACATGTTGATACTTGACAATGCCTGTGCATAGAATAGAGCTCACCTTCTCAGCAGTGTAGAAACCAGCTGGACCACTTCCAACAACACAAACACGCAAAGGGTTAGAAGAAAGAGTAGCAAAGCTTCTGGAAAGCCATGTTCGTGCTTGGAAGATTGCCATTTTCTTAATGTAATGCCTGAAATAAAGATATAACGATTATTCAAAAAAGGGAACTAATAAAAAAGCATCAAGAAGTTCAATTTCTTCCTGTGTTGAAAGGGTTTCAAGCTTCAATTTCTGCTTTGACCACCCTCAAAATTGAAGAGGCATATCAGGGATGAAATGCGCCTCTTGCATCAAATGAACTCCAATCAGACCATTGGTGACTTAATTAACTAGATGACTCCGCATGCCAAACAAATCCCATACGTTGGATAATCTCATTATAAATACTAACATGAATTTAAATATTTTTATCATAATAGTAAAAATTAAATTTTATCACAAGATTGTGTAAGTGTGATTACTTATTACATGATTTATTTTTTATATGCCTACATGCCTTTATTTTGCCCATTATCTTATTGATTGATGTTGTAATTATGAAGCATAATACAAGGCCGAAATATAATATAATCATATAAGGCTGTCGTTATCATATCATCGCCAACCTCAAACCTTAGGAGCAAATACATATCCATGGATCAACACAAACAGCTTAGCAAATGTCATAAACAGAATATTGTTATGGAATTTATTCAAAACTATGCCTCAATCCCTCTCATTCTGCTTAGTTTGCTGGCAGTATCGTTCGAACTTGGAACCTTGAGGCAATGCTTTCTGCAGCTCGCCTTGAAGCCCAAATATGCTAGTTAATCCCTTTCATTCTCAAATGGTTTGAGACACAATATCCACAAATGAGATTCAACAAAATCTTTCCAAAATCATTTTTCCAAATAATCCAAATGCTTTGCAACAAAACATCCACAAATCAGATTCATAGCATTGCCACAAATGATATATATATATATATATATTTTGCCGACACAAAATTGAAAAGAAAAATACCGAAGAGAAGGGCACGACGGTGAAACCTGAAGGGGCTTGTGAACCGGACGACAGCGACGGCAAGCTCTGGAAGCGAGTCCGGTGGCAAGTTCAGTGAAGCTGCGACTGCGATTTCCGGGAACAAAAGACAGCGAGGTATATTTAGTTAATCACTTAATCCTGAATTCTTAAGTAATAAGGGCAATGTAGGAATAGTATAAGTTCATGAGGGTAATTTGGTGATAGAATAGCTTTAGCTTACTTTTATGGCCAAAAAACATATGGGCTTCAATAAAGTAGTTTAAAATCATGGCCCGAATAAAAGGAATAAAAGTTTTTCCCCTGATACAAAAAAGAAATTAAAGTTGCCCTAGAAGCGAGTCGATTTGTTGATTTGGGCCTAATATCTCTGTTGGGAAATTTAAATTGGGGCTGCCAGAAATAATGAAACAGTTTCATTCATATATTTACTAATGAAATTTAGTGGTATTTCAAATGAGATTGCCTCCAAGTGGACTACATAAATTTAAAAACGATTTATCCGAAAGGAAATACATGTCACAGGGCATTAAAGAATGAAAACGGTTACCTATATAAAAATGATAGAATTACAGCCTGTTCGGGTGGAGGAAAATTGAGCGTGGGAATTGGAAAATTCGAATTTCCATCCGACAAAGGTCGTTTGGGTTGAATTTTTTGCAGGAAAAAATTTTCCCACCGGCAACCATTCTCCCACATTTAAATGAAAATGGGTTCCCACAAAAAAATCGTGGGAACTCATTTTCCAGCACCTCCGAAAATGGCTGAAAGTCCTATTTGCCCCTGATGTGATGGCGACGTAGTATAAAAAGGTGGAGGATCTGACCCCAATTGACACTGCTGAAGCTGGAAAAATAGAGTGGGGTGAAGAACGAAGAGGGTGAGTGGCATTTAGCTGGCGACGACGGTGCATCCCAAAAAATAGGTGGGTTGGTTCTTCTCCTTCTTTTCAGTTGTTCCATTCTTGTTTGCTTTGAGCATCGCTGGTTTTTGTGTTGAGTTGAGCAAGGATGCCACTGGCCATCGGATGTGAGTCGGACTAGCTGGCGGTGGTGGGAACTCCATGATTGGGAATCAACTTCGTTGAGTGAACACTGATAATAAGTACCCATATGGTGAACATAGGTTAAATCTGTGATACTGCACATATGAGAAGTGGGCTTGCCTATATGTGCTTGGTGGGCATGCAACAGTTAACAATGAAGTTATAAAATTATCCTGTAACCATGACGTCAATAACAGTTAAATTAGATCACATAAAGTAGGTGTGACCACATGCAGGTGATGGTTATGTCACGGTTATGGTGAGATTTTCTCGTCCTCGCGTAACCATGAGCTACCCATCAGACGCATGTGGTTAACATTGTTCATAGATTCATGTATGACTGGCAGTGAGTGGTGGGTATGTCATGGGTATGAGTGAAGACGTCGTTAACGCACATTAATCTTCAGCGACCCACCAACCACATCTGGGTGACCTTGTGAGAATATCCGGATTTCACCATAGTCCTGACATGGGTAGCCACATCTAAAAAAGAACTTTTTTGAAAAAAAATTTCAAATTTTTTTTTATTATTTTTGAAAAAATAATAACGCTCATGTCGTATTATTATTCTTTTAATTTGAGTGAAATGTTGTTGCTTATATTGCTTTATTATATATATGTATTCGGGAAACTGTATAGGTGATGGACGGAGAAATGGATGAGTGTTTGGTTGAGGTGTTGGTTGGATGTTTAGCTCTGGTAGCTATAGGGAAAGTGGTTGTGACAATGTTTGTGGTAGTAGTATTTAGTGGGCATAGGAGGTAAATCCCTTATAGCTTATTTAGGTCAGATTTCCACTCTAAGAGAGCGAACCTTAGAGCAATGGTATATAGTAGCGACACAACTTGCTTCAACCAGATTAGGATGAACAAGGTGACATTCGATTGCCTGTGCCACATACTGGACATAATTGGAGGGTTGAAACCTATAAAGCACATGTTAGTTGATGAGCAAGTTGCGATGTTCTTGCGCATTTTAGTGCATCATGTGAAGAACTAAGTAGTTCAATTTGAGTTTGGAAGGTCGAGTGAAACAATAAGCAGATACTTCAAGCTAGTTTTGAATGCCACCCTCAAACTGCAACATAAACTTTTAAAGATAGCAAACCTTATTAGAGAGGACTACACGGACGATTGTTGGAAATGGTTTAAGGTAAATACTTAGGACTTTGCTTATATCAATCTACGTTTCAAATGTTCAATGCGTCTTCATATAGCTATTGTTAATGGCAAGGTGCTTGGGTGCTTTGGATGGTATTCATATACAAGGACAGGTTCCTGACCATCACAAGGGTCGGTAACATAATAGAAAAGGAGATATAATGATGAATGTTTTAGGAGTATGCTCACCGGGTGGACAATTTATATTTGTGTTGCTTGGATGGGAAGGATTAGCTGTAGATAAAAGGGTGTTGAGGGATGCCATAAGGAGAAGACATAGTTTGAAAGTTCCAGCCGGTGCATTTGAGATTAATGGCCAATTTTACATTCCTTTTTACTGTTACCCAGTTTGGCTTTGATTAAACTAAGATAAAGTTGTTGATGTGTAGGGAATTACTACTTAGTGGATGCTGGTTACACTAACAGTGACAAATTCCTTACGCCTTATTGCGGCCAGCGTTACTACCTAAATGAGTGGAGATAAGGGCACTAACCCCAGACCTCGGTGAAATGCTTTAACATGCAACATTCGCCTGCTCTTAATGTCATTGAATGGTGCTTTGGGATTCTAAAGTTAAGATGGCCAGTCCTCTGAAGCCCTTTATCTTACCCGATCAAGATTCAGAATAGATATATCATGGCATGTTGCCTACTTCATAATCTTATTTGGAGATCAACTGTCCCTAACCCATTAGATGCATAGTTCGATTCATTCGAACCCCCAACCTAACTCAAGAAATTCCTCCCATTTCAATAATGGAAAGCTCAGTTACATGGATCAATTTTAGGGATTACTTAGCTACTGACATTTATAATACTTATTTGGCACATAAATCCTTACTAGAATTATTATTCCTGTATTAATTGATAAACATCCCCATGACTGTCTTTGTAAAAAGTTTGTTTGCACAACAATAAGTTGATATTATCCATGTGTGTTTATAAGAGCCTCATTTAGAGGTGGTTAAACTATTGGAGTAACCAATTTTGATTTGTGTAGTTGTGCAATGGAAGACTCACAAACGGCTATATTCCATATGTAGATATTTGATGAAGACAAGCTAATGGTCGAGTGCCTAGCTGAGGATGGAACATAAGTTTATGGTTGACAATGGATTCAAGCTAGGCTACGTGAAGAGCTTCCACCCATTTCTCCATGCTTTTCCATAGTATCACCTTAATTAAATTAAAGTACAAGTTATTTAATAGCGTACCCAGTAATAGTACGCTCGAACCCATCTTCTCCTTCTCCAACTAACACATCTACCCCTATACCTTTATCCTACCATTCCTCTCTTATTGAACACAATGCACAAATTCCTAAAGTGTTTGAAAGGCTTCGTCCTGTACGTAGATGGTAGATCAACCATTCACCTGTAAATAAGAGAGCTAATGGTGAACATTCTATAAACAATACATCCCAAAATAAGGTAGATCAAGGAGCTTATAGTGATATATGCTTCCACACAGCGTTATCGATGACAATTGAACATGTGGCATAGTCTTACCTGAAATTATGCCCCTCTGCCCCATACAACATATAAAACACTATTACCCATTCCTCCTTCAGCTTCTTTAGGTTTCGGAAGATATCAGTGTTCCATTTGATGCCATATCCGGGTAGCCTTTCTTCCATCTTTAGTTCTAGAAGAACCAAATAACCAGGTCTGAACCCCTTCTCATCCATTTGTTCATCTCGGAGTGCAAACTTGATTAGCAAATCAGCAAACAACTCGTCTGCTTCAGGGATCCACATACGACATCGACGCCCATTTCCTTCACCAAAACCATAATCCACAACTCTATCCTCCACCATATCCCTGCTAGCTTTCACTTTCTGATGGCCCTCGGCAGCCTTTCGTCGCACTAGAGGAACCTCTTTCAGGTGTTATATATAGTAGGTAAGCAACAACGCTATGGGTGCATGGCTTTCATAGCGCTACTAGAAAAGAGGGATTTAGTGGCTCCTCTCTTATGACACTTCTTTAAAGAAATGTCACAGATAATTCTTTTTTAAAAAAATGTAGAAGCTATGGCGCTTCCTTCTGTAAGTGCCATATCCAGCGTGAGGCTTGTGTGGCACTTGCCTAAACAAGCGCCATATAAGGGCTTTATTTTTTTAAAAAAAAATAAAGGGCCAACTATGACATTTGCCTAAACAAGCATTATAGTTGGGTTTATTTTTTTTAAAAAAAATCAAGAACTTATATGGTTCTTGCTTGGTCCAGCGCTATACAAGGTGCTTGAATTTCAAGGCTGTTGTGACTTTGAATATTCAAAGGCTACATTTCAAGACCACTATAGGAGTGAATATTCAAAGGCTACATTTCAAGACCACTGTGGGAGTGCCTTGAATATTCAAGGCCATAATGCACAGTGCCTTGAATATTCAAGGTGCATGAGCAATGCCTTAGAAGGCTTTTGCCCAACAAGCGCCTTCTAAAGCACCATAATGGCTTGAATATATTCAAAGCAATGCCTTGAATGGTGCCTTGAATATTCAAGGCATTAGTGCTTTGAATATTTATTCAAGGCTTTAGAAGAGCAAGTGCCTTCTAAAGCCCCTTTTTAAAAAAATGCCTTTTTTTTACTTTCAATATTCAAAGCTTTAGAAGGCGCTTGTCCAGCAAGCGCCTTCTAAGGCCTTTTTTTTAAAAAAAATAAATAAAGCTTTTTTTGCCGTGAATATTCAAAGCCTTAGCAGGCACCTTCTAAGGCCTTTTTGTTTTAAAACAAAAGCTTTTATTTGCCGTGGGTATTCAAAGCCTTAAAAGGCGCTTGCCCAGAAAGTGCCTTCTAAGGCCTTTTTATTTTTTTTTAAGAAAAAGCTTTTTTTGTTGAATATTCAAGCCTTAGAAGGCGCTTGCCCAACAAGCACCTTCTAAGGCCTTTTTTTTAAAAAAAAAGGTTTTATTGTTTTTTAAATGAAAGGAAGTTATGGCTCTTGCCTAGGCAAGCTCTAAAGCTTCCCTAAAGCCTTGTATGAAAGCAAGCGCCATACAAGGCTCCCGCGGCCTTACTTTTTTGAAAAAATTTCTCTAGCCCACCATATATGTTCTTCATCATTCGCCCTCAACTACTTATTTTTCATAATCTTATCCTAAATCTCCACTCCATTGGTTCCTGTAACACCCCATTTTTATTCACAAATATGCTTTGTAAATATTTATGGCATTTAATGAAATAAAATGGTGAATTTGAATGCAATTAAAATGACAAAAACACCTTTAGATGAATTTACATGGCAATTGGCCTAAAACTGTAATGCCCCAAAATATGTTTAAGGGCTTATTGACTTCAAGAGTATATGTAATGAATTTTAGACAAACACCTTTGGAGAATAAAATGTGAATTAAGACCCAAATGAGCAGTAGAAAGTGCCCAAACCCAGTATTTAAGCTCAATTATGGTAACCAAGCCTAAATTAAATTAAAAGAGAGGAGGAGGGTGCATGGCATGAGATAAAGGGGTCAAATAATGTGTTAAGTGGTAATCCAATAGAAATTCCCATAGTTAGGGGCAAAACGGGAAGAAAGAAATTTATAGGCCAATTAGTCAGCTACCGAAGGGGAAATTCACCATCAACTAAAAGAGTAAGTGTTGTGACTAAATAGCTAGTGGAATTAGTTAGAATAACTATATGGTTACATGTTTTATGAGAAGCCTTGGGATCTTAACACTTGGCACCATTGGATTGAAGTCAAATGTTCAAACTTTCCAACACCTCCTCTCTCCTCTCAAATTTGGTCAAGAGGCATGAGGAGGCTAAAAAAAACTGATCATCATCATCATCTCTCTCTCTCTCTCCAAGCTCTCTCAAGGTTGGTTGGAGGTGGAGGAGGAAAGAGAAAGAAGCAAAGTTAAAGGTGAGTTCTTCCTCTTGCATTTTGACCTAGAAGATTACCTTTGTTGCTAAAAACCTCTTCTTTAACCTTGTTCCTTTTGATAAAAGCTTCATTGGTATCGTTTTAGATTTTTAAGAGGAGGTGTTTTGTGTGCTCAAGAAAAACTAGTAGTTGGAGAATCAAAGAACAAGCTAGAGAAAGAGGTAGAGGTGAGTAAAAGCAACCTTTTGACATATATATTGTGATAATCGGTTGAGAGCTTTGGCTTGTGGATTTTTGCCCTAATTTTTGTGTATTTTTTGGTTTAGAGAGTTTGGGATGTCTTGATTGTTGTAATGGTGTTTTGTGTTGTGGTTTAGATAAATGAACTTGAATTGATTCTTGAATGTAAAGTTTGGAAATTGTGAGAATTGTGTGTAAATTCTGCCCAAAATAGAACATGTGAAAGGAATGTGAATTTGATGGTTTTGATATTCCCATTGGATTCTATGTGAAAAATTGTGGGGGGATTAGCCCCGGTTGTGAATTCTGACCATTGGAAATATATGTTGAAAAATTGGAAGTTTTGTCGAAGAAAACTCTGTGCAGGGCAGCTAGTTTGCATGGAAGTTTTGAATGAGTAAATGGTGTCTAAAAATTCTGAAACTTTCCATTCTAAAAGTACACATGCCAAGCTTTAAATTGATATATAATGTGTGTCATTTTGATGTGTGTATTAGAAGTTATGTATTTCCAAAATTTGGAGTTGAAATTGGAACTTATTCTGGAATAGCATGGAAATTCGTGGACTTCTATATTTTCATGGTTATATATGGCCGTGGTTCATATTTTTCTTGTATAGAAGACTTAAAATGCTTTAAGTAGGACTTGGAGTCATCCCATTTCGATTTTTGTAGATTTAGTTATGATTTTTAGAAGTTCAATCAAGAAACAGGAAATTTCTTGGCCGCGGCCCAAAAGTTTTTGACCTGTTTTTCTCCGCAGCCAAAGATTTTTGACTGCAACTAAAATGTTTTTGGCTAAGGCCAGAGGTTTTTTGCCGTAGCCAAAATGTCTCTGGTTATTTTTTTGGCTGTGGCCAAAGAATTCCTTGGCTGCAGCCAACCTCCAATCTTAGTACTTTACATTTTTGAACAGCGGTACCGGGTCTAGCTCTTCCCAATCCTTTTAGGCTTTTGTTTGAGCTTCTCATAGCCACTTAAAGGACTCAAATGATAACCAACCCCAAGTGTTTTGGAGTTATTTAAGAATTGAAATAGGTAATAACTCGTCATCTTTAATTCTAATTTATAGGAGTTAACATTTTCGCTAAGAGTAAGAAACCTGTGCCCAAGTGTAATATCCCAATTTTTGATTATGGGCTAATCATGATTATGGTGGATAATTATGGATTTAATTGGAATAATTATGTGTTTTATGGCAATATTAATTAATATGTCATAATTAGTGAAAAATTTAAAGAATGGAATTCTTAGCCATGAGTTGGTAATTAAGGGAGAAATTAATTACTAACTAAGAGGAAAAATGAGAAGTGTGATTAAATGGCTAATGGAGGGATTAGATAAGCTAATTGGTGACTTATTTTAGGTGAGCCAATAGCATTGTGACATGTGGCAAAGAGAGTATAGGAGAGAGTGCATGTGTGTGTAAGTCAAATGGGATAATATAATAGTTTCTCTCTCCTCTCTTCTCTCTCAATTCGGCTGGACATGGAGGGAGGGGTACCATCATCATTTTTTCAACTCTCACACTCCATCTCTCACACTCTTCTCTCTCTCTCTCTCTTTCTTCTTCTGTTTCCGGTGACCAAGTTAGCAAGAAAGAGAAAGATAAAGCTTGATTTTTTGGGTAAGCAAATGACCTTTAATGCTTAATCTCACTTCATTAATGTTGATCCTTGGAGTGAGAGCTTCATTGTGATGTGTATAGTGTGCCTATTTGGTGTTGATTTGTGCCACACGAAATTTTGAAGGTAGGTGGATAAAGAAATTTCTTTGGCAAAGTGAAAGAGGTAAGTGAGACTAATCTATCTATCTAAGTTTCATGCCAAATGAATAAGTTTAGAATTTTTGGGATTTTTGCCCTATTTTCGAAAATATGGGTCATTGGGTAGTTTGGCATGATATAGTTATGGAAATGGTGTTTTGATATGAGTTTTGAATAGATAGATTGATTGGAGGTTGAATTGTTAAGTTTAGTGATTTTAGGAAAATTGATGATTTGTGTTTATTCAAACAAAAACATGATAATTGAGTAGGATTTTGGTCATTTTAATGATTCTATTGAATTCCTTGGGTGTTTTTATGTGGGAGTAGCTTTGGTTTGGTATTTGGGTTCATTTGGATCACTTGGAAAAAATTCTGAAAGTGTTGTCTTACCTTCTGGTTTTCTGGTTTCTGATAACATCACTCAAGTGAGGGTGAGTTCACTCGAGTGAGGATGAGCTCACTCAAGTGCGTTAGTGTATTTTCCCCTTTGGCCTTCGGTTTTTATGTTCACTTCCGGGCGAGAGGCAAAAGTGTTGCCTCACTTGCAAGTGCTGAGGGTTCTCACTCGAGTGAGCCTCCTCTCACTCGAGTGCTGGTGTATTTTTCAGCTGATCTATCATCTTGGGTTGTCACTCGCATCCAAAATTCAAGAATGCGCTTTAACACTTGTGAGTGTTAAGTTCTCACTCGAGTGAGATCTTCTTCACTCGAGTGATCCTCTTCCTTGAAAGTTTTTGTGCGCTCGGGCAAGCACTTCCTATCCTCACTTTCTAGCACTTGAGGTGCTGTCCGTACAATGCTCGAGTGAGGTCTTGTGCGCTTGAGTGACAGTACCAATGCTCGAGTGAGACCATTTTCACTCGAGGTGCAGCAGTGAAAAATCAGTTTTTGTGCTTCCAAAAAGGGATTGTTGGGATAGTTCTTCCAACCCTTTAGGAGTTTTGTTAGGGGTATTTAATGACTCTAAAAGAGCAATAATGATAACCAATTAAGTATTAAGAAGTCATTGAGAATTGGAATAGAGGATTGACTTTTCATCCCTAATTATGAATATAGGATTTGACATTTGCCCCACTCGGGAGAGACCGACGCTAGGACACGCACAGAAGGATCAAGGTAGTGACTTTTCTCTCATGTTGTGTATGATACTTGGTATGCATGTTTATCATTTTGAATGTGTTATCGGCCATAGGGCATTACAGTACAAGCAGTTCAGCGTGAGCCGTCATAGGGGCAATGCTCATGATACCTACCCCGGCTGTTGTATCTGCTGTTGTAACTGCCGAGGCTGCGTGATGGAATCGTGGATTCCTGTTTGAGTATCCAGCCCGTGGGGCTGTGTATTGTGAAATGTTTTATATAAATCCCAGCTGTGGTGATATATGTGATATGTTCATGTGGATGTACAATACAGCAAGCAGTTCAACGTGAGCCATCGTAGGGGGCGATGCCCATGATACCTACCCCGATCGTTGCAACTGTTGTTGTGATTGCTGTGTTTTGTATGGATGATTTACTTTCATGCTTTGATGTTGTGCATATTATGAGTGATTTGTTACTACGGGGATTCTTTAGAATCTCACTCTCCCAAAAATACAAATTTTTAGACAGGGCTGAAGGATCCAAGGGAAAGCGGGCACAAAGAGTAGTTAGAGCTCCGGGCAAGGAGTTTTACTTTTGGAATATTTGGTTATCATTTTGTAATCATTTGGAATACATTTTGTTGGGAATTACTTGTACATAGTGGATAATATTTGTGTAATCCCCTACTTATGGATAACTCTTTAGGCAATTGTGCCTTGTAGACCCTTATTTGATCAATGGAACCCGAGTGTGTCAGAAATTTTGCTGAACTATGATATGTATGAATGAAATCAACCTATATAGGCCATTTATGTATTGAAATGGAAATATGAGACCGCTGTGAACAGGTTTTGTAAAAGTTTATGTAAACCTTGATTTTGGGAAGTTAAATTTTCTATAAGTCCCAAATCATCTTACGGTCTCTAATTTCTCATAATTACATATTTATAAACTTAAATCTCGGCCTTAATCCCGAAGGGGGTTACACCAAGCACAAACAAAAAGAACAAGGTAGTAACTATTTCTCTTATACCATGTATAATGCTTTATATGTATGTGCTATCATTAAATTGTGATAAGGTAAATGCTACTATGTATACAGCTGTGAAAGCATCATAAATGTCATGAATTGGGACGAATGTGTATACAGCTGTGAAAGTTGTCGTGAATGTCATGAATTGGGATGAATGTGATGAATGTGAATGCTGCTGTGAATGTCACGAACTGTGACAAATATGACAAATGCCACAAATTTGAATGTTGCTGCAAATGCTATGGTGGATGCTGTTTTGTGATAATTGTTTACATGCTTTGTTAAATTATATATCATATTAGTGAAATGTTATTACTGAGATACATATGAATCTCACTCTTTCCAATGACTAACCTATAGCCTGGGCAAGCGGATCGAAGAAGAAGTGGTAACCAAGGGCGGCTAATGCTCATGGCTAGGAATTTAGCTTTTTGTCTTTTTACCAAATTTTTTGGACAAATGTATAAGTTGTGCATGATGTAAATGTAAGACCAATGTAGTAGACTTGAGAATGCTCATGTAATCACTGATATGGGAACTAAAATAGGTAACTATGCCATGTAGACCCTATTAAATATTGATTATAACCAGTGGATCCGTTAGGACATTTTGTTGAATACTCTGATATTTATAAATAGAACAGAATCGAACAGGCCAAATAGATTTGAAAATGGAAATGAGACCTTGGTAAACAAGTTTTGAAATGATTTTGAAAACCTATTTTACACAGGACCGAATCCTGTCTTGGAGTGGGGACCTTTAATGAGTTTTAAATTATTTACTAGTCTCATGTTTATTTTATAGCACGTTTTGAACTATATTTATGGCTTTTAAGTAAGTGGGTTACAAAAACAAGTCATGAAACTCATGTTTATTTTTCAAAAAGCCCATTCTGAAGGCCCAAATTTGGAAAATAAAAGAGTACAATTCCTGAGCCAATATTGAGGGTGGATTTTGGCCCAAAAGGAAAGGAAAAGGAGGAAGAAACACTTTGGCCCAATAAATTTTAAAAATGTATGGGCAAAATGATAATTTGCCAATAAAGCAAAACGATAAATTATTTTCCCAATTAGTAGAGGCCATTTTTGGCCAAATAAAGAACTAAGGGGAAAATAAATATTTAGTGATCAATATCCCAATTTTGCAGCATTTATGGCCAAGTATTTGAAGTTTGAAAAGTTAAAAAAAGTAGATATGTACATAATTAATTAATTGAAGAAGGGAATTATGGAAATTCAAGAAGCATTAATTATTTCCATTTCCTCT
Source organism: Inga leiocalycina (assembly GCA_963242795.1). Taxonomy (NCBI): domain Eukaryota; kingdom Viridiplantae; phylum Streptophyta; class Magnoliopsida; order Fabales; family Fabaceae; genus Inga; species Inga leiocalycina. Next base: position 65,967,747 of record OY725320.1, read on the forward strand.
TTGAGTTTTCATCCAAATGGGAAATAAAGAGGAAAATATTTTACTTGATAGCTAATAATGCCATATGGACTTATCTTTAGCCAAGTAAAAAGATATGAAGCGAAAAGCAAAAATGCATATGGAAGATTAGCATTAAAATATATTAAGTTAAGGAGATGTATAAAGATATTTTTAAGAGCTCATCTCTCTCCATTTGGGATATCATTTTCGTCCAAGTTGAGAAAGTAGAGAGTGAGGAAGAGCTTGAAGAACAACAAGAGGAAGAGAGAGCTTAAGGGTTCAAGAAGCACAAATCAAGGTAAATACTCTTGATTTCAAGTTCTTAAGCCTCTAGAATCTATGAAAAAACTCTTCTAAGTTCTTTTCCTTCTTGAAAATCATGTTTAGCAAGCAAAACTTCAAGGGAAGAGAGAGAGAGAGAGCGGGTGATGCCCTAGAGAGAGAAAGTTTATGGATCAAGAGGTAATCTCAAGAACTTTAATCCTATTGGTTCATATATTGTTGTTGTGGTCGTTAGTGTTGTTATTGGTTTGATTTGTGATTGTTTTGGTGAACTTTGTAAATTTTGGATCATGAAACCCTAAGGGGTTATACTACCTAAATTTCCACAAATCATGTTTAATAAGTGTTTAAGAAGTTAAACATGTAATTAGGAGTGAAAAGGAAGGAGTTAGGAGGATTAAATCAAGAAAATCACATTTTCCCTTTTATTGGAGCAAGTTTAGGCCAGACCTAATTTAAGTAGTTAGGACTAGAATTTCATTAATCTAAGGCTTCCATTGTGTTTAGAAGGGAAAATTGTTTTGGGTTCATGTTAAGTGTGAAGTGTGGAAAGCCTTGGAATGTGAAATGACAAAATGACCCCTAAAACCCTAAATAGCGGTTGCCAAGGGCAAAGCTGTCATCTGATAGTGAATTTGATAATTCTGAGGTCAAAAATAGATTTTACACATAAAATTGTGTGGGGATGCCTAGGTCCAAATTTTTGAAAAAGTACAGTTGGACCGGGTACAAAGGGACTTAGACTGGGTCCCTAGGGGTATTTTAGTCATTTTACAATTTTAAGCTATCTTAACCAAGAAAATGAGTTTAAAACAGTTTAGAGTAGTATATGAATGAGTATTAACTCAATTCCTGTAACCTTGAAATTTTAGGACTAGACAGTTAATCCGAGCTGGAATAGAGTTCAGGAACAGTTTATGAGCTGAAAAAGGGATTAAGGTAATAACTATTTCTTTCATACACCATGTGAATTTGTATACGCTTTGTGTATGCCATCTTCTGTAATTTGTATGATACATAATGCCTATGGGTATACTGATATGCCCGATCAGAGGACTGAGGTACAGAATACATAGTGGTTGAAGTAGTGGTTGGCCTTGAATATATTTCCGACTAACTGAATTATGTGTTATTATAATATTGCATTATCTTGTACTTGGCATATTTATTTTTTGCATTTTCTATGAATGATTGTTTGTTACTACTGAGATTCATTTGAATCTCACCCTTTTTCAAATTTAAAAATATTCCAGCAGAAGCCAGCGGCTCTAGGGGCAAAATGGTAATACCGGTAATTGAGGTGTCCGAGTCAAGAAAGCAGAGTTGTTGGTTCTCATTAGTTTTTTTTTATAGTTTTGAACAAAATTTGTATATATTTTCAAACCCTATAGGAAACTCCTGTATTGTAAATAAGTACTCTTTATCAGTATATTTGTGCTATTTCTGTATGCCTGTGGGACTATGCCTTTATCACTCTGGCAAATATCGAAATGTTAAGGGGTTTGACAGTTCCCACTCCTTATCCCTTCGTCCCCACTCACCACCTTTTCCTTATCATTTTTCCCACTTCCCTCTTCCTATATAATATGATCCACGCTCCTTCTCTTTGTTTTAAAGTTGCGGTGCCATTGTTCCCACTACTCCCTCCTCTCTTTTACTATAGCAAGTAGAAGTTTCTTTAGTCCCCCTACTTTTTGTTATTTCTTTTCTCCTCCATGTTTACATTTCTTCAACATTTGGTCGCCACTTCCATTGCAGTACAAAGCTTGGCCTCCCATGTGTTTTTTTGTTTTTTGTCTCAGCCTCCTACCGAAGCTCCCTAGATGTAAGTCTTTTTTTTAATACAGAAGCTTAAGTCTGTACATTTTCTTCTTCTTTTTAGTTAAAATCTATCATGAATTTTATATATGTGCTTATTCACTTAAAATTAGTTGTACATTGCAATTGTTGTAATTAAATATATTTAGTAGTGATTTTATGAATTAGTTATTTGTTTCGAGTTATGTCATTCTAGTTTGATTTTGTTTGTTTTGCTGTGGATTTGGATTGTAAATATGGAAGGTTTCACTAGGAAAAGAAAACAATTACGAAAAATTATTTAAAAAAAAGGGACTTCCTATGGAGCTTTTATAAATTCAAAAAGAAACGAGCTATGACGCTTTTATAAATTCAAGAAGCGTCATAGCTTGCTTTTATGACACTGGAAGCTATGATGTTTTCCAAACGCTATAGTATTCTTAAAAATAAGTGTCATTTGTTGTGTTTTTTTGTAGTAGTGTAGGGGTTTAAAATAATGTTTTCCATTTAGGGGTAAAATGGTCTTTTACTGCATTTTACAACCTCATTTTCTTTAAACTAAACAACAATTTTCCTATTAACCCATTTACTTTTATAGTGCAAACCAAACACATTAGTGGCAAAATATTTTCCCCTACTTTCGATTCTTTTCCTTTCCTATCATTTCCTTTCCATTCCATCCTCTTCTTTGATCCAAATAGGTCCTTAGGGTTCGATATATGGGAAGAAAATGGAAAATAGCTATTTTCCATGCTTCAAAACAATTTGTGGGCCATATTCTCCTGAAAACCCATTTTCCCAGCGAAGGAAATTTTTCATTAAACATGAGAATCTGGGTTCCGCAAAATTTAGTGTAAAGACAGAAAAATAAATTAGATGCAACCTATTTTCTATCTGCATGAAATAAAATAAATTGGACATATTTACCCCTAATGTGGAGATAAGCTCAGTAGTTCAATTGCATCAATCTAGCCAATTCTTAGTGAGAATATGAACAGACTCGCCTATATATAAAAGCTTTAAATTGTTTTACCATTTTTAATACTGACGTTGGTAGACAAAATAACCACAAATCAATATAAGATTTTATGTTTTCTTTTTTCTACTGCTCCTCCCCATTCTATATTCAAGAGCTAGAAATTTCAAATTTAGGAAAGAAATATTGTATTTCAAATACCGAAACATTAAAGAATTTTAATTTAAAAAATTAAATTTCAAAACAACATGAGCTCAATTTTCTATTGAATAGTTCAATAACAAATATAAATTTTCGCTTATATCTTATCTCATTTCTTTATATTTTTTGTTTGTATAAAAATATCCATAAGATATAGGATATATGTTTTGAGATTCTAAACCAAGGCATCAATTCATTTATTTTGTTTTATAAATTTATATTTCTTTCTAATTTTTTGCCAGGCTATTTTTTCGTTAAGAGGTAGTTGAAAGATTTAGGAGTAAATCTCCTAGTATTTTGCAAAGTTCAACTGTCCAAGCACACACTTCCACCAGAAGCTTGTGGAGATATTATTGAAATGAAGAAGTATCTACTGTCCAGTATGTTTTATCTACTACCCAATTGCTCCATTTTAAAGTGACCAATAAAAACTGTGAACACCCAATATTGATTTATTGCATTTATGTTGAACCGTCTCTCATCCTTAAACAAAATTTATGGGCTGATTTGATAAATTTAAGTGGGAATATAAGTAAGCCTTGGTTAGTGATTGGTGACTTTAATGCTTATTTGAGGTATGAGGATAAAGCTGGTGGCTCTTCTCATAACTTGTGATCTATTAAGCAATTTAATGATTGCATCCAACAAATTTACTTGGGAACGATGTCTATTGAAAGAAAGAATTAACTGGGTTTTTATGAATACCAAATGGGTGGAATCTTTCCCCCACATGAAAGTGCACCATCTTAGCAAATATGGATTAGATCATCGATTGTCTTCTTCAGTATTCTCATAATACCCAGAGAGGGTGATACATGGCTCAATTTCGATGGGGTTGCATGGCTCATCGAAGAAGGGTTTAGTGAGGTAGTTAAAAATTGTTGGAGTATTGGAAATTGGAATGACAAAGACAGAAAACTTTATTGCTGAAGGTAGAAAGTGGAATAACACAAAGGTGGGGAACATCACATTAAAGAAGAAAGCTTTATTGAAAAGGATCGATAATATTGAAAAATGCAAAGGCAATAAGGATAGCCAGTACCTAAGGCAAACTGCAAGGGAGCTATGGCAAGAGTATAATAATAGAGTCCTATAGCATAAAGAATTGATTAGGTAAAAAAAATCTAGTGCACCTAGTTGAAATGGGGTGACAGAAACAGTAAATTTTTCCATACATCTACATTGATTCAATGTCGGAGAAATCATATTGATGGTTTAAAAAGAGAGGATTGGGAATGGACTTTTGATCAATATGAGATTAAGAACACATCTCTCTCTTATTATAGTGATCTGTTTACTAGTGAATATCAGAATGCAAGGCCAGTTCAAACTCAAAACTGTTTACCATGTCTAAACCAAGAAGATAAAGATATGCTTTTCAACACCAGTTTGTGATGAAGAAATCAAGGAAGCTATCTTTGATCTGGGAGTATTCAAAGCATCGGGCCTAGATGGTTTACAAGCTTTTTTCTACCATGAATATTGGAATGTCGTTGGTGGATCCATTTATCGCATAGTTAAAGAGGCCTCCACTGACCCCTCTATAACAAAGACTATCAATCAAACCAATCTAGTGCTCATCCCCAAGTTGGAGAAACCTGAGACTATGAAAGATTTTTGACCAATATCCTTATGTAATGTGTGAGTTACAAAGTTATCACAAAGATTATTAGTAGAAGACTTGAAAACATTATGGGTAAGGTAGTCAGGAATCACTAGTGCAGGTTTATTGAGGGCAAACAAAGTAGCGATAACATTATTAAAGCAATGACATGTAGAATAGGATGGATGGTCATAAAAGTAGATCTGGATAAAGTGTATGAAAGACTTGAATGAGATTTTGTTGAAGAAACTCTAATTTGGTTGGGTATGTTAGAGAACTTGCGCAAAATCATTATGGCTTGTATTGGCAGCCCATCCTTTAAAATTCTCGGGGATGGGAAGCCAACAGAGCAATTTACTTCTTTTAGAGAGATTCGCCAAGGAGATCCGATCTCACCCTACATTTTCACTCTGTGCATGGAACGTCCAAATCATATAATCAAGGATATAGTTGAGGATCGCTCCTGGAAGCTAATTAGATTGAATCATGTAGGACCCCAATTATCGCACCTATTTTTTGTGGATGACTTAGTTCTTTTTAGTAAGGCATCTATGGGCTAGGTGAAGGTGATGATGGATTGTATCAACAAACTCAGTGTTACATCGAGACAAAAAATGAATAAGGCCAAAAATGAAGTGTGCTTCTCCAACAATATTTACTACTCTAGGGCATTAGAAATGAGCAAGAAAATGGAAGGAGGATTAACAGGCAATTTGGGCAAGTGTTTGTTGATCCCTCTTATCAATAGGAGAGTGTCATATGGCTTTTTTGCACTTATCTTGGAAAAAACCCAAAGGCACTTAGCAAGTTGGAAAAGAAAATACCCCAACATGGCTGGCAGGGCAGTTCTAATTAAGTCAGTCATCTCAACCCTTCCTTTATACCATATGCAAATTATGTTACTTCCTAAAAAAATCCTCAAAGAAATTGAATAGAAAAGTAAGAGCTTCTTGTGGGGAGAGAACTCGAAGAGAAAGCTCTATCTTGTATCATGGGAAAAAATTATGCAAGACTAGAAGAATGGAGGCTTGGGTATAAAAGATCTTAGAATACAGAATGAGGCCTTTGCTATGAAATAGTGTTGGAATCTAGTTTGTAATAAAGAAGCCCTCTGGGTCCAATTACTTAGAGCTAAATATAAATGCAAGGAGCTTGAGATACCAAAGAACTCTTCCTTCACTTGGAGGGGAATTTATAGAGTTTGGTTGAGTTTCAAGGTGAGGTTAAGAAAGAAAATTGGTGATAGGAGGTCTACTTCCTTCCACAATGACCCCTCCACCCAAGCTGGCCCCTTCACCCCCTTTGTCAATCCATCTATTGTGCCGAATAACAAGATGGCACAAGAGAAAAGAGCACTAGGGAAGGGTCTTGTCGTCATGAAGGAGGTCTAGAAAGCAAATTAAGAGAGAATGGAGGAAACTTACTATGAGATAGAACAAGAAAGGTCAAATTATGATGAAGTAAGGGCACATTGCTTTTGGCCACCTACCCGATCAAGGTAGTTCTTTCTTATTCCATCTCATAGTAGGTTTCCTACCGTATCCTTAATTTGCTTTCTTGACCTCTTTTATGATTGCAAGATCCTTCCCCAATGCTCTTATCTCTTGTGCAATCTTATCATTTAGTGCAATAAATGGATTGGCAGAAAGGGTGAAGGGGTCAGCTTGGGTCGAGGGGGCATTATGGTTAGGATCCTTAATACAAATGTATAACAACTATTAAGTAAAACCCATCACTTAATAAAAGACCATACAAATAAATAACAGTCCCAAGTTAATAAGCATCAAGTTAATAATAAATTTAAAAAAGTGTCAAATACATAATGGCTATTAAGAATTAACTGTCACTATTTATAAAATATAATGATCTTTAATAGTAAAAGACATGACGGCCTGATAATCCATGAAACCCTCTCTATATAAACGTCCGAAAACTGAACTCTACTTTTCTACTTCCCTTTCAACTTCTCAAAGCCAACTTCTGTTTCAACAAACTATTTGGACAAATACAAGAGAACTTCTAATTCATCATCTGGCAAAAAATTGAAAGATGAACTGTAACCCCCTCACCGTAATTACATCCGGATTACGAAATTTATGTGAAATAGAGACCAATAAGACAAAATAACAATTTATAATCCTTTATCCAAGAGATGGGGTATTTCGAAAATCAGTTCAAAACGTAATTATTCCTGGTCTCCCATTCACATTCGAATATAATTACTTGAGAAATTAAATCACATAATAAATATCAGAGTGCGAAACTAAAATCCCGGCAAACCCCGGGTTACTTACATATATAACATGGGTTTAAAGGTTTCCCAAAATGGGAATTACATATCCAAAATTATTATTTACATCTCATTTATGAATAGAATCCCGAATCCAAAATAAAGATAACCAACCACCACACAAAAATTTCAGAGTAATCCTAACTACTCCTGGTTGTCCGCTTCCCTTTCGAGCCACTCGCCCTGTCTGAAATGTTAGTCATTTGGAAAGAGTGAGATTCTAAAGAATCCCAGTAGTAACAAATTATTCATACCACACGTAATCACATAGCATATGAACAAATCACCACATATCAGCAACACAAATCATGTAACCCCCTGCCTTTAACCACGTAATTATAATTCGAAATCACATAATTAAATTGGCTTAGAGACCGTCGGATAGCTTAAACTCATTTCAAGTTCCTACACTATAGTAGGGTTTTCACCAAAAACTTTCAAAAACTCTTCTCTATCCTGGTCTCAATTTCAAAATTCAAATATAATTACCTGTGCAGTTAATTTACATTCACACACATCAGAGTGTATAACCAAATCCCCGACAACTCCCGGGTTCTATACATATATAATCTGAGGGTTTAAAAGTTTCCACTAGGGGATTACATAACCAAAATCAACAGTAATATTTACATCTCCAAAAATAAACAGTAATCCCAAGTCCAAAATAGTTAACCAACAGCCTAGCAACACACTCTACAAGATCCTAGCCGCTCCTGGTGGTTCGCTTCTCCTTGGAGCCACTTGCCCTGTCTGAAATGTTAGTCATTGGAAAAAATGAGATTCAAGAGAATCCCAGTAGTAACAAATCACTCATACAGTGCATAAACACAAAGCATATAAGGTCATGTTAGCAGCATCACATTGTAACGTGGTTCACACCATAAACGACAGCACTCATGGCTGTAAACTCTAAGCGTCAGCTTTCGCTGCGATCTCAATATATTCACAAAGTATTCACTAGGCGTCAGCTTTCGCTGCGATCACAAAGCATCACAATGTCACAATGTATTCTCAATGCAAGACAAACATACATACAATGTTTCACACAAAGTATAAGAGAGGAGTCACTACCTGGTTTTTCCGAGCGTGCTCTGGCACGGGTTGTTCACGAACAGGGCAAATATCGAATCCTACAATTCCAAATGCACCATTTAGACACTACCATAGTGTTTCTTGGGGTTATATGAGTCTATACTGAAAATTTACAAAAATGCCCCCGGGAATCCGGCCCAGGCCCACCGTACCCGGTCCGGTTGCACTTTTCCCAAAATTCCAATCTGGGCTATCCTATCATATTTCCGTGCAAGGAATCCATTTCCGGACTCGGAATTATCAAATTCAATGTAAAATTACAAATTTACCCTTGGCAGCCCTACTTCAAGGGTTTTAGGGGCGTTTTCGTAATTATGTTTTTTCGGCCTTTTCCGAAAAAGTGACCAACTGTAACCCCACCTAATTTTCGCCCCTGAAATCAATGGAACCATCAAATCATTGAAAATCCAACTCTAAGACCCATTTCTAGGGCTGGCCGAAATTTATGAGTTCTCCGGGGAAAATCGGGGTTTTACGATTTCGGCTCTGTAAACGCGTTCCTTTCTACTCCTAACCACTTTATTAACCATTACATTAGGTTACAACTAACATTAAGACCCAATTTGGGTAGCATAACCCCTAGGCAACATCATTTCCAAACTTTAAAACCAACGGCAATCCGGCGAAATTTCACCGATTAAATTGCCCACAGCAGCCAGAATAAGCAATATACGAAAGTTTGGAAGTTACCTCAAGCTCCTTCTAGCTTTTCTCAAGAGTGGCTGAAAACCCTAGCCCCTTGAACACCAAATTTTCTTCTCAAACACCTTAAATAAAATAGAAGAGAAGCTTAGGAACAAGGTTATACGCGTTAGGAGCTAGATCGTCGGAGAAATCGGCTTACCTTGCGAGATTTCTCCTCTTTCTCTCTCTAAGAGCTCTCAACTTTCTCTCACTAGTTTCAGCTGGTTCATCACGACAGGAAATGAAAGCTGAAGAAGATGAGAATATGTTTAATTCCATGCTGATGTCATCTTTTATTGAGATGATGTCATAATTCCCATTTTCAAATTTTCTGGCAGATTTTCTGCCCAAACTTTGAAAAATCATAACTAATTCTAGAAAAATCGAAATGAGGTGATCCCAAAGCCAAATAAAAGGTATTTAAGTCCTCTTCATAGGAAAAATATGGACCATTATTAGAAATCACCACACAAATACAGAATTACACAAAACTCAACACTGCTCCAAAACAGAGTCCAGTTTTGATCCCAAACTTTGGACAGACATATCTCCAAGTTCCCAAAACGAAATGGTACAAATTATATGTCCATTTTGAAGCTTGAGATATGTACTTTAAGACTGGAAAGTTTCATAATTTTTAGACACCATTTGCCTATTTAAAACGTCCACACAAATCGGCTGCCCTGTACAGAGAATCAATGGACAGAGTTTTCAACTTTTGCACAATTGTTCCCAATGGTTCCAATTTCACAATAAACACTCTTCCCACACGAATTTTCACAAGGAAGCCATTGGAATCATTAAAATATCCAAATTCTCATCACACATTCTCCAAAAGTGTTTATTCAACAATAATTACATCTACTTTTGAAATCATTAGCCCTTAATCACTTTTTGGGATATTACAAATCACACTCCACCGTCATCCCCTTTTACCGCCGGGAAGGTACACCGTCCTAACCCAAACCGTTGTTAGCGACTCAGGGACTGTTGGTATGGCAGTGCATACTAATAGCCTTACGGCTTACATATAGCCTTTTGGCCCATAATTAGCTTTTCAGCCCACACATATCACATCCTAACCTCTTCCCCTTTTACCGCCGGGAAGGCACACAGCCCTTACCCGAACCGTTGTTAGTGACTCAGGGACTATTGGTAAAGTGGTGCATACACAATTCCACATATCGTGCAACATACGAAATCATCACATCACAATGATATAGCACACATACAATGTATCACATAAGGTATAAAGAAAGAGTCACTACCTGTATATTTCCTGATTGGCTCCGGTACCGTGGTCTCACGAGGGCGCCAGATGTCAAATCCTATACCAAATTAGGGACAACCAATCAATCTCTTTTCCAAGTTCTTAAATTCATAATACTCTAAGTTGGTTATCATTTAGGACCCTTTAGGTGGCTAATAGAGGCTTAAACATATGCCTAAAAGGTTGGAAGAAACTACCCCAAAGACCCCTTTTTCGAAGGCACAACACTGATTTCTGACAGCCTCACTCGAGTGAAGACGACCTCACTCGAGTGATAAGAGACTTGTGTTCGGGTGAGAACGATTCTCACTCGCGAGTGCTTGACAAAGAGAAACCTTCACGACCAGGTAGTGCTCACAACACTCGAGCACCAAGCTCTACACTCAGGTGATGGCTTCAAATATGCTCGAGTTCTCGAAAGTATAACACCACGAGTGACAACCCGAGAGAACAAACCACACCAGAGGCACCAGCTCACTCGAGCATGACCCTCAGCACTCGGGTGAGACAACTATGCTTGCGAGTGCCAGAACGCACTCTTGGCATCAACCAGCAAGTAAAGACCCGAGAGCAACCCCAACTCTAAGCTCACACCATTACTCGAGCAAGCCCAAGCTCACTCAAGCATGATCTTCCCTTACTCGAGAACAAAGAAGTGCACTCGAGCCTCATTCAAAGAACCCAAACAAAACTCAAAGCAGAAAAGGGAAAATGCATACAGCACTCGGGCATGATCTTCCCCTGTTCGATTGTTGTGCATCAGAGACCAGAAACGCAGAAAACAACAAAAAATACCAGATGAACAAATTCATACCCAATGGTTCCCAAACTCTACCAAAAGCTCATACACACTTAGCACTGACTAGAGAACACATTGGTAACCTCTTACACACCCCAAAAACCCTTTTAAGCATAATCTGTCTTTGGGTCTCTATGACACAATATCCCAATTTCTTTTAACACATTTCCAACATTCCAAACTAAATCCAATACTCAAATATCTTCACAATGGACCATTTCCAACATCAAACACAATGAAACTCATATATTCAATGGCATAATTAGGGAAAATTTCCAGATTTTCCTAAACTTATCCAAAAATCACAAATAATACATCAAAATGCACTAAATGCCTACCTCTTCACTTTGCCAATGCCTACCTCTTCACTTCACGATTTCTGTAGTAGTGAAAGATTTAATTGATTGTTTTCATCTTTGAAAAATATTAACGTTGGAAATTTTCAATTGAAGGGTTGTTAAATTTTAGAAGAACTTTCATTTCGTTTATCATTTTTTTTTTGCCAGAGATTTTTTTATCCAAATTTGATTTCATGGTTTCGATGTTCTTCATGCAACTATAACAATCATAGTATTCATGATAAATAAATAGTGTCATTTGTTCTCATTTTTATATTGATACAATTTATATATAATATATATACTAAAATAATCAACTAATGAGATAAAGTAATATATTTATTTATAGTAAAAACTCTAACGCTATTCAACTCATACTCTTTTATTGGATAGGAAAGAGAAGAAAGACTATTAATAAGGATATAAATAATACATGTATATCAAAATTATTTACAAAGATGAAAGTCAATATTGTACTATTAACTCTAAACTTTTAGGGGAATTACACTGTAGTCCTATGAAAGGGAAAATAGGAAAAAATAGTCCCAAGAAATCACAAAATTACTATCAAGTCTTATGGGACCATTTTGTAATAAATTGGAAATGGCTAAAGTCTAAAGTACCCCTGTCAGATAAATAGAGAGAGGGATGGAAAAATGAAGGAAAGCTCATAAACAAACAGATCTGGAAATGGCGCAAGAAGAAGAATGAAGATCATCAGTCAAGGTGTCATGTTTTCTGTTGAGTAGGTAAACAGATTTTTAGGTTTTCTTGGTTTGTCTTCGTTTTAGCCTAAAAAATGAGAAAAACTGTCATTTTTTTGTGTGGGTATTGTTCTCTATATGCTTGTAAACTATAAAGGCAAACTTAGGTAAATGTAATGGATATGCTTTGGCTTTGGATTTAATGTACTTGGGTATGGTTTAGTATGCTCTATTTTCACTGTCAATATGCTCTATTTTTTGGTTCATTTGTGTTGTGTTTCTGCAATAGAAAGGCTAAGGAATGAAGATAAGGGTGAAAGGTTTGTGGCTACATAACCTAATGTGCGAACGGAAAAAATGTGTTATTAATAGGAGAAGCGATAGTTGTCAATGGACGCTGTTGAACTTGTTAATAACAACTATATGTCATATTTAAATGTTTTACCTGTGTTGTAATGATGTTTGGCAAGGGTTTGAAAAGTTTGCTATGTTTTTTGGTATTTATGATGTTTTTAGTCATTAGAAGTGGGATTTAATCAACATGATGTAAAAGTTGTGTGGCTGGAAGTCCTGTCTATGTAGTCAGAAAGTGTTGTTAATAGGGCCAGCAATAATTGTTAATAAGGCTGCTGAAATTGTTAGTGACAACTATATTGTGCAAGTGGACAATAGTATTGGCAAGCACGTCTAGCAAAAATCTATTATGTTTCCTTCATATAGGGGAAAAGTTTGAAATAAGTGAAGACGGTGATATAACATATGTCGGGGGAATGGTCAGATCTAGAAATCTAATTGTAAGTTTGATTATATGAAATCCAGACCACTTGATTTTTTGCCACGGTCTGTGAATTTGTTGTTAGTTCATTGCACATGCATTTTCAGATGTAAATGAAGTTTGCATATAATATAGTTTTGTATCCCACTTTCATTTGTGAAAATTTATAATCTGATGTAAATTCTGTTGTCAATGTATGGACCTGGAGTTGTCAGTAGAGGCCCTTGGAGTTGTCAATGTATGCCTATGAAGTTGTTAATATATATATATATATGCAGTTATGATCACATTGAAAAATGATAGTTTATGTGCATATATTTATAGATTACTTATGTTATTGATATGCAATATTAATAAGGTGGTCATATTATATGACTTGTCACTGGTGCCTCCTTGACTTGTCAATGGAAAGGTTGAAGAGTTGTGAATGGAGGCCCAATGACGTGTCAGTGGAGGCTCCTTAACTTGTTAATGGAGGCCCCCGGAGTTGTCAGTGGAGGCTCCTTGACTTATGAATAGATGCCCATTGAGTATTAATGGAGACCTATGGAGTTGTCAGTGGAGGCCCTGTGACTTGTTAACGAGGCTCATTGACTTGTCAATGGAAACTTATAGCGTTGCCAGTGGAGGCCCTATGACTTGTTAACGAAGGCTTATTGACTTGTCAATAGATGCCTATTGAGTTGTCAGTGGAGGCCATGGAGTTGTCAGTGGAGGGTCCTTGACTTGTCAATGGATGCCCATTAAGTTGTCAGTGGAGGCCCTATAAATTTTCAATGGAGGTTTCTGGACTTGTCAATGGAGGCCCCTGGAATTGTCATTTGAAGCCCATTGACTTGTCAATGAAGGCCCTCCACTTGTCAATGAACACCCATTGACAACTACATTCAGGACCAATGACTTGTCACTAGAGGCTCTTGGAGTTGTCAACAAAGTCTCCTTGACTTGTCAATAGAGTATCTTGCAGTTGTTAAAGGAGTGCACGGAAAAACATCATATGTGCATTACATAACTTTAGCACTAACGTTAACTCATGAAAATAATTCTGTAATTCATAATTACAATAAATGTCTCAAGTACAACTTGTTTGAAGTTGATCATAACAAAAAACATTGCATCTATACAATGTCATTGCACTTGATCATTACAAAAAAGTAACCATATTTATAATGAGTATGCACTTGGTCATTACAATCCCTTAATATGATATCCATACAATCATATTTATAATGAGTGATTCCCCTTCCCCTTCTGTTTCTCCTTCTTCTTTTCCTTCCGCTTCTCTTCCTTGTGAATGAAAAACTCTTTAGTGAATAAAGTATACCCAGAAAAGCTTGGTGCCCTTAGTCGTGCTAGGCTTTTTTTTCCTTGTTTGTCTTTGACAGATTTTCCTTTGTCCATCTTACTTCCCTAGAAAAAAGAATTTTCACCACTTTAGTATTGTATCCTAATCTAAGTAAGCTAGACATTCTTAACGTGTAGCAGAAAATGACCTCAGTAAATGAGAACCACTACCTCATTCATTCACAATAACATTGACAATATGCAACAAAATGTGTATGAGGCTAGAACATATGCAAGTTCAAATAAAAAGCATGCATTAGAGTTCAAGCACATTCTGTCTTTGATATTGACATGCAGAAATGTAAATGGTTAAAATACCAACGGTTTTTTGTTTGACAAGAGTTATTATAAATTAAAGTACATAGGAAGAGGCATTAATAAATGAAGGAAAAAAATATTTCAATTAACCAGAGTCAAAAGCTATGTAAGCCAAGCGTATTGTAATATTGTTTACAAATTTAAACTACAATGAACATTTACAAAGTTAAACTACAATGAACATTTATAAAGTTAAACTATATATTACTATTACTAGCCTATGAACCATCAAAGCATTCCAATGTGCACCAAAATTATCTCTTCCCTAGAGATAAGTCCAACAAACATTTTCTGTGTAAATTATTTAAGTGTAGGACCAAGTAGACTTACTAATGTTACTCATTCTTCAGAGAGTTTCTCCAAAACTTCATAGTAAAAAACTTTACCATCTAGTGGTGATTTATCAATTTATTGAATCAACTTCTTAAGCAACAAGAGAGCGAACTTAAATGGAATAAATAGTTCATTGACTCAAGTAAAATTCTAACCTTCCAGTCCCAGTATGAAGAATAGTATCATCAGCACAGCAAAAAACTAATCCATAACAATCAGGGATAGAATGGGTCACCCTGATAGCTCTATTTAACAAAATGATAATAAGAATTTATCATCTCGAACTTCTCAGAATAACAGATGCAATAGAAATAAATATTTCTGTAGTTTCATTACAAAAGTTAAACTCCATAAATTTTTACCAAAAAATGGTGCATCAAAAGAAAAACATATGCACAGTTACTTGTATCTTTAGCTCTCTGCTACCGAGTTGAAAAATGACAAGGTTCTCCAATTATAACATAATGAGTTATGTTATAAAACCATACACTAGTTATGTTATGGTCCAAGGTGCCTAGCAATATTCTTTACTTAAAATGAATCGAGGAACCCACTAGTTAGAATATGATCTAATTTATAAATTAATGAATGAAACTGGCGCCTAGTTTTATAGCCTCAAGAAATGATAAATTTACATATGAAATATTTTGTCCAGGCTCGACTTTCATATTGATTTCATTAGTTTAGTAATTAACTTTTGCCATTTTTGAAATTTGCATCATCAGATCACAAGTATCATAATTCTTATAATATTGATCCCTTCTAACTCTAATAATTCCATAACTTAGCATGGATAAATCTCATACAACCATTCCTTTTTCTAAAAGAAACCAAAATTGTTTACAGACACATTATACATCTATAACTCTAATCATTAAAATTGAGTATTTAATTTGACATGGACGATCATCAGTGCATCATTTGTTATTGGCCCATTGATTCTATGGAACTTGACACACTTTAGTGTATCCTAAACGCTCAGATTAGATAATCCATTGATACATAAAAGTTAGAAGGGCAACTAAAGAATTGAAGATATATATAGCTATGTTAGAACGTACTATTAAGATAGGAGTGTTTAATTAAGCTAACATTCTGCATACACCTAAAGCAGACAAACTAGAACACAGTTATCAGAATATTATGGACAATTTACTGAAGAAAACAATGTCTCTGAATTTTTTACTGAGTCTATGAGGTGATACTAACGATGATCAAGGCAAAAGCAAAATTTAGCAAAGTATTCTTAATGTACAGTCATTTATACCCAGATCCCATCTACACCAAACAATAACCTATACAAGAATTTGATAAATTTTCAACCTTGATGCAACAGTGCTATCTTCTAGTTAAAAAAATCCATATTTAATCATCAATCACTGCAAACACATGCATTTTCGTGAGCACTCACGCACACATATACATACATGTATGTGCATGTGTAAAGTAACAACTATAGTGATAATACCAATTTTGGAGAAAAATTCTATCCCTTCCATCCCCATTGAATTACACAAACTCACATGATTACCATGAAACCTCTTCGTATCACTCGGCTATAATCTGAAGACTATGGCAGATATATCACTATACACCAATTACAAAAGGAACATAATATTAACACAAAACATAATTTCATTACACCACAAGTAAAACATTTAAATATGACATATAGTTGTCATTAACAAGTTCAGCAGCCTCCATTGACAACTGTCACTGCTCCTATTAACAATACCTTTTTTCCTTCGCACATCAGGTTATGTAGCCACAAACCTTTCACCCTTATCTTCATTCCTTAGCCCTTCTATTACAGAAACATAGCACAAATGAACTAGAAAATAGAGTAAACTAACAATGAAAACAAAGCATACCAAACCATACCCAAGCACATTGAACACAAAGCTAAAGCATATCCATTGCATTTACCTAGGTCTGCTTTTATAGTTCACAAGTATATGGAGGATAATACCAACACACAAAAATGACAGTTTTTCTCATTTTTTAGGCCAAAACGAAGACAAACCAAGAAAACCTAAAAATCTGTTTACCTACTCATTAGAAAATATGAATTAAATGGAATAATGAAGACAAGAAAGGTGGTTGCATCAATTCCATACCTTACTCTTCAACCTTAACTGATGATCTTCATTCTCCTTCTTACACCATTTCCAGATCTGTTTGTTTATGAGCTTTCCTTCATTTTTCCATCCCTCTCTCTATTTATCTTATATGGGTACTTTGGACTTTAGCCATTTCCAATTTATTACAAAATGGTCCCATGGGACTTGATAGTAATTTCATGATTTCCTGGGACCATTTCTTCGTGTTTTCTCTTCCATAGGACTACAATGTAATTCTGCTTAAACTTTTCTTCAAATGTCAAAACTAGCTCCTAGGTAGTGTACCTACGAGTTGTTTAAGCTTACATGCCATTGTTCATAGGGCTCTTAACTATCCCCATCTAATCACTACCTAAGAGTGAGAGAAGAAAGTCCTTAGAATGGCCTGATGTGTCTAATCAAACAACACTAGCTAATGATTTCTCATATCTTGAAAGGTATGCTTCTTTTATTTTCTCCATATATATCAATTTCATTTCTAGTCACAATCACTCTTATTAATCTATTATAGTCAGTTCCAAATCTCTTCATTGCTTTCCTCATAATCTGCCAAAAACCACACATGTTTATTATAAGCAGTTCGATCTGCAATGTGAATAAATGACATAAAGAATTTCTGAAAAGGCTGAGACAAACCTATTTAGAACAAAATTTATTAAATGTGTGAAGATTTCATTAATCATTTCACGTACATGAAGGCAAGATTTTATCAGCACATCAACATGGAACAAAAGCTTCTGGAGATGAAACTATATATAAGGAGGAGGACATACCTTGCGGAAGTACGGGGGAGGATCCTTTCAAAATAGCGACTTGTTTCTTTCTTTATATTCTAAAGGGCACAAAATGGATGTATTGGATTGTGTAAAATGATAAAGATGAACTACAGTACTACACAAAAAAAATTAGTTAGGGGAAGTGCGATGGATAACATGTTAGAGCAGGAATTTAATTTGTTAGTGATAAGTAAAATATTTGCATATTTATTTTCCCTTATATGATGATTTTTTTGGATAATATTTGAGCTTAATTTAATGAATTTGGGTGAAATTAATAAATAAATAATGATTTTAGTATAAAATAGAATTTATCAAAAAGTACTAAATTTTAACCTTGTTTCAGTTTTCAAGCAATATCCGGAGCTCTAGATGTCATATTAGGACAATCTTTATATGAATAAAAAGCTAAAAAAATCCCTACAACTTTTATGTTGAGGCCAAAACTCAGTTCTGTCTTCAAGAATTTCAAATTTTGCTTAGAAGTTGAGAACATGGATTTGTCCAAGTCTGACCTTTGCCCACTAATTTGACCATAACTTGAGCTACAAATGTTGAAATGAAGAGCTCTCACATGCATTTTCAAGCTAAGATCCAGATGTACAACTTTCATGGAGATAAAAAATGTGACAATCCACCGTGTTGGCTATCAAAATTTGACTATAATCAAGAAGCATGGTTGCCACAAGGTCAACATTGGTGGCTTAAAGCCAAGATTCAAACCTAACAAATAGAAATCTTTGCACCCCAGTCATCTATAAATAGAGGAGTGGAAGACACAAGGGGAGACACAATCTTAGAGTTTAATTTTATGCATTGTATTGTTTCTTGGATGCCTCCTTCTTAGAAGACTTGGGTAGACCTCCTTCATGGATGGTATAAGTTGCCACCAACATGGAAGGTTTTACCTTTGACAAGGAAGGCTAGAATTTTTCATTTTCATACATCTTGTAATTGTATCTTTATATTTTAAAATTTAATAATTAAGTTTTATGCATTGTTTATGAAGTTCTCAATTTATTTATTTATTTTTTTTTTAATTTCATCATGAGCTAAATTTTCATTTTCTTAGGGTGATGATGTAGCTTACTAATGACGGATTGAATCTTAATTTATTAAATCTAGTTTTAATTTTTCCTTCATGATTGAGTTTTGATTATTTTTTTTAATGCTTTCAATTGATTGGCCTTCTTTGGAAAGATTTTAATACATATGTTGAGACCGGAAGGAGATGCATGTGTAACCCCTGCCTTAGTTAGCGTAATTATGATTCGATAACACATAATTAAAATGGTTTAAAGACCCATAGAGAGTCAAAATCATTTTCATCCCTTCCTTCCGGTAGGATTTTTAGGAATTCTTTCAAAACTCGTCCCTATCCTAGTCTTAATTTTAAATTTCGAATATAATTACCTGCGCAGTTAATTCACATTCATACATATCAGAGCGTACAACAAAAATCTCGGCAACCCCCGAGTTCATATATAGACTAAGGGTTTCAAAATTCCCTACCAGGGGATTACACGACCATAACTAAAATATTATTTACATTCCAAAAAGAATATACAATAATTCCACTCCAAAGTAGATAACCAATAATCCCATTTCTCCCAAAATTCCTAACCGCTCTTGGTTGGCCCCTTCTCGGAGGAACCACCTGCCCTATCTGTAGGTTTAACAATGGAAAGAATGAGATTCAAAAGAATCCCAGTAGTAACAAATCACTTATATAATATATAAACCTATAGCATGTAAGCAATAATTAACAGCAGCATTGTAGCAACACAATGATACATGGCTTTCATCACACCGACAATACTCACGGCTCTATACATAATCACGACAGCTTTCGCTGTATAATTCTAGTTTGTACTGGATAACAACAGTTTTCACTGTATTACGCCAGCTTACGTTGGATAACGATAGCTTTCACTGTATAATGCCAGCTCGCGCTGGATAACGACAGCTATTACCAGCTGTATAAGCAACAGCATCAGATATCCTCACAAGTAATTATCCACACACATACAATATATTTACACAAGATATAAGAGAAGAGTCACTACCTTATTCCTTCTAACGGTGATTGGGCAGAGGCTGCTCATGGCCAGGGCAAATGTCAAATCCTATAATCACAATCAACAACTGTGGATTAATTCTCTATTCCAATTCTCAGTTTCATCATTCTTAATGTTGGTTATCATTTGGACTCTTTAGGTGGCTATTAGAAGCCTAGACACATGCCTAAAGGGTTGGGATAACTACCCCCAAAGATCCCTTTTTCAGAAGAACAACACTAATATTGGGCTGACTCACTGGAGTGAAGATGGCCTCACTCAAGTGATGGAGGACTTGCACTCGGGTGAGGCTGGCTCATACTCATGAGTAGTTGATAGAGAGCAACAACAATGGGAAAAAAGTGCTATTTGCACTTGAGTGAGACCCCACTTAGGGATATGCAATCGAGTGATAACCCCAAATTCACTCAAGTCCCAAAAGGTGAGACACAGCGAGTGACTACCTGGGAGCAACTACAACCCCAAGTCACAAGTTCACCCAAGCACAAACTCTAGCACTTGAGTGACCACCCAATACCTGCGAGTGCCGAAGCACACTCTTGAAAATGGCCTACGAGTGCTTGCCTGAGAGATAACCTCATATCCCATAACACCTTTGCACCCGAGTGAGACACGGGACACCCGAGTGATTACCTAAATCACTCGAAAGTAAAGAAAGACACTCGCAGTTTCTACCTGGGGACTTAACTAAAACGTTGAAGAGAAAGGGAAATATCATACTGCACTCGAGTGAGACCCCACTTCACTCGAGTGAGGCTTATCAGAAGCCAAAACGCAGTAGCTGACAAAATTTTCTAAACTTGCCCAAAATGCTTCCAATGGTCCTAAAACTTATACCAAAGTTCATTCCCACATAAAGTTTCATAAGCAAACTATTGGTAACCTCAAAACAACCAAATTCCTACTTTAACAACAAGTTTGGTCTTGGGTCAATACATTGGACACAAAACCCACTAATAACCAAACTTGGTCTTTCCAATCCCAATCAAAATCAATGACACCATAACACATTCTAATACCATTTCCTACATATCACCATATCTAACTCATCCATTTCCAATTCTCATGAAATCAGGGCAAAATTCCTCAAATATCAAAAATTAACCAATAATTACAACATATATATATATATATATCAAAGTGCCACAAATGTGCACCTCTTCAACTTCCAAAGGCTAGTTTCTTGATTCTCTAACTTTCAAACTTATTCAAGCTTTAAAACACCTCCTTTCAAAAATCTAAAGTCATCAAGATGAAGCTCTCATTAAGGTAAATAACATTAAAGAAGGGCATTTGAGCATTTGAGAACATAATAACATCAAAATCTCACCTTTCACTTTCTCTTTCTTCCTTCAATCCCACCGAAAAAGGAGGCCAAGGAGAGAGAAATGAGATGATAAAGATGAGATCAGTTTTTTATTTTCCCCATGCCTAAAAACCAACTTGAGGGAGAGAGAAGAGATGAAAAATGCTTTAACCATTTTGACCACATCCAATGCTTCCTCTTTTGACACATGTCATGATCTTGGTCTATCCACCACAATTCCATTTGAACTCAAAGCACATGATTCCACCCCACTTGATTCCTTGATAGGTGAATCTCAACCATCGATTTTTAAGTTACCAATGAGTTTCCTCTTCGGTAACTGACCAATTGGTAGGTAACTTTACCATTTTTCCCCTGATTATCACAACATATACCAAATCATACTTAAACACATTTATGTCATTCCTTTAACTCAACCATGCGCCCTCCTCAATATTTTGACCCAATTTGGACACTAATTCACAATTAACCTGATATACAGGGTTTAGGCCTTGGCTATAACACATTCCAATCAAAATTCACTTCTTATGCTTCAAAAGTGTTTAATTAACATTAATTACATCACCTTTGAAGTCATTAGCCCTAAATCACAATTTAGGATATTATAGCATGTGTGTAGATCCTATAATTAAAACCATAACTTACAAATGAAATAGAAATATATTCATATGAGTTGTGAAGTCTTAATGAGTTCTATAAATCCTAATGCATGATTAATTCTTTTAATTCATATAGGGATATATTGGATTAGCAATTAATTATAGAATTAATTATCCTTCGAAGAGGCTAGTAATTAAATTAGGAAAACTCAGTTATCAATCATGTGGAATAAATTATACTAGAATAGATAGGTGATTCAATTTGAAATTTGTTAAGTGAAATCTGATCCCTAAGGCTTTTTCTCATAATTGTTTTCATATAAATTACATTCATATTTAGTCATTTTTATTTTGTAATCTCAATCACCAACTTATCGATCGACTGAATAGAATTAAGATTATTAATTTTGGTACTTAGTGCTCAATCCTCATGGGAACGATACTCTACTCACCTCTATATTACTTGTTTACGATAGTGTATACTTGCACTTTCTAATAAATCATTTACATGCGTAACAAGTTTTTGGCGCCACTGCTAGGGATTGTTGTCATTAATATCAATACCAAGTAAATTTAATACTAATTTGGTTTTCATATTACATTAGTTTTTCTTTTTGGTGTCTTGTGTTTCTTTTCAGGCTTTTGCTTAATTCATGACCAGATTGAAGGAGACTGAACTACAGCCTTTTGATTATGAGATCAAGAGAACTTGTTGAAGAAATCGAAAAGTTTGAAAGCAATCTACTTCAATCCTAAGCAATCTAATGGAAAATTCGGGGGAAGAAGTAGCAGATACTAAAACACTCCATGACTATGCAACACCAACAGTAATGGAGACAATTTCTGGAATCAAAAACCGCTAGTAGCAGCCAATAATTTTGAAATCAAGCCTGCAATTATCCAGATGGTGCAAGAAAATTAATTCAGTGTTTTACCAACAAAAACTAACATACATATAGCAAACTTCCTAGAAATCTATGACACATTCAAGATAATAGTGTTACTAATGATGCCATTAGACTTAGACCTTCCCTTTTTCACACAGGTATAAGGCTAACAGCTAGTTACACTCACTACTAGTGGGAAGCATAACTACATGGGATGTCTTGGGGTAGAAATTTTTAGCAAAATACTTCCTTCAAGAAAAACTACTAAATTGAGGAATGAAATTGCCTCATTTACCTAGCATGAACTAGAAAGCCTCTATGAAGCCTGGGAAAGATACAAGAAGTTGCTAAGGAGATATCCTCATCATGGGTTATAAAATTGGTAGCAACTACGAACTTTCTATAATGGGATGACGTATACCTCCAAAATTCTTTCAGATGTTGTAGTTGGAGGGACTTTAATGGGAAAAAATCTAGAAGATTCCTACAATCTACTTGAGGAGATCGTAGCCAATACATACCAATGGCCTTTTGAAAGGAACATTTCAAAGAAAATACTTGGAATACACGAGCTCATATCCTTACAACTTTGTCTTCTCGAGTTGTATCTATATCCAAGAAAGTAAGCTCATTGGCAAACCAAGCAAATGTAATCAGCACTCCTACTAAAACCAATGATCGATGTGGATGACCTCATGTGAGCACGCAATGTCAAGAAAGACAACTATTTATGCCAAAATAAGCTTATTACATCAAAAATCAAAGAAATGACCCATTCTCAAATACTTACAATCCAGGTTGGCGAAATCATCCAAACTTTCGTTGGAGGAATAATCAAAATATGTTCAAGCCACAAGGGAACTACCAGCAACAAGCTCTTCAACCACCAAATCCATCACAATAGAAAGTGAATGCGAAAGATGCATTGGCTCAACTAATCATGAATACATCTCAATTCGTGGTTAGGGCTGACACAACATGTAATATCCCAAATTTTTGGATTGGAGGCTTGGGAATAAGCCTAAATTAAGCGGACTGCTAAGCCCTGATTTAGTAGATGTCTCAAATCTACTTTCTAATATTCCTTATGTCTTTGGGGCACTAAAGAAAATAAAATGGTGAATTTTGAAGAAAGTGATTATGCTTCCAGTGAAATTTCCTGTGAGGAAATGAGTTTGTCATGAGGTTTTGGAAGACCAAATGATGAGAAACAATTATGAAATTTTATAGAGTGAAAGTAGACATCCTAAAATTTAATTTGATAGGTTATATGAATCAATTGAAGCTATATACAAAGAGTTTTGAATTTTTGAAATTTGCCCTGCGAAATTGATTATTTTCTGGAACGGCATGTAAAAATTGAAAATCTGGGAATGATATGCTTCTAGCTAGCAAAAGGCTATATTTTTCCATGAAACTAGACTCAATAATGGTTCTATAACCTTTAGAGTCACTCTAAAATGATATCTACAAATTTAGTTATGATTTTTCAAAGTTTAGGTAGAAAAACTACTAGAAAATCCGAAAATAGAGACAAATGAAATGGCAAAGTTGTAAGTTTGGCAAAAAAGTGCTAAATTAATTATTTTCCCATTAATTGAATTTAATTTCAATTAATTAAGGAGAATAAATGTGAAAAACATATTTAGAATATTTTGGTCAATTAAATATGAATTAATGGAAAATTTGAGCAAAAAGTGCGATTTTGATGAAAATTGAGACTTTACGTGTATACGCGAATAAGTTGTGAACCCAATTGAGACCGTAGGGAGGGACCCTTAGGTGTCTTCTACATGTGGCATGAAGAAGGAAATATTAGTTGAGCCTAATGGCATGATTACATGAGTATGGGATTTATGTGCACAAAATTGGAATTTTTAGAATTTTGGCTTAAATAATAAAGCACTTATGACATCACCCTAATATTAAAACATCATCTTCCTCCTCCTCTTCAGCCCAAACTGACACCATTTTAGAAAAATAGAGAGAGGAAGTTATATGCTTTTAGAGAGAGAAGGAGAGGAGAAAACTCACGACATAGGTCGATTTCTTGGATGAATTTGTACCTAACATGTATAATCCTTCTCCTAAGCTTATCTTCTATGTTGTTTGAGGTGTTTGAAGCAAGATTTTTGGAGTTAGGAGGGCTGGAGTTTTTGGCCTAAAGGGAAAAGATAAAACGAGTGTGAGGTAACTTCCAAACTCTTGTATATTAACTATTCTGGTTGCTGTGGAAAATATAATCGATGAAATTTTACCGGATTGTCTTTGATTTAAAATTTGGAAATTGTAAAGGCCAAAGGGTTATGCTGCCAAAATTGGGTTCAAGTGATAGTTTTAACCTAATGTAATAGTTAATAAAGTGGTTAGGAGTAGAAAGAAACACGTCTGCAGAGCCGAAACTGAAAACCCCAATTTTTCCTGAAGAACTGAGAATTTCGGCCAAGGTTAGTTTGGAGGGGTTAGATTTGGATTTTTAGGAAATTAATGGTTCCATTATGTTCAGGGGGAAAATTAGGTGGGTTTATAATTAGTCACATTTGAGGAAAAACCCAAAAAAGTATAATTACGAAAAGGCCCCTGAAACCCTGAAATAAGGGCTGTTAGGGTATTTTGTAATTTTGACAATGAATTGGATAATTACGAGTCTGGAAATGGATTCCTTGAGTGAAAATATGTAAGAATAATCCATGTCAAAATTTCAGGAAAAGTACAGTTGAACCGGGTACGGCGGGGCTGAGCCGGGTTCTGAGCCATTTTGGTAAATTTTTTCGATAAACTCGTATAACCACCAAAAACACTATGAAAGTGTCTAAACTGGTACATTTGATATTTTAAGACCAAGTTGAAAGCCCGAGGGATTGGCACGCGAATGAAAGCACACGGTTCGAGGTGGAAAAGGTCTCAGGTAAGGAACTTACCTCTCCTGCATGTATTTGATTTTTCTGCTAATGTATTGATGCATGTTATTGCTTTGCTTGATTATGTGAAATATATATGAGTGATTGAAGCTCAGTTTTTTTTATACTGTGGCCATAGTTTTGTTGCACGAAACATTGAGCACGCGGATATGTCATTGTGTTAGCATGAGTTTATATATTGCAAGCATGTTATGCATTAAGCACTTATCTTGCAGGCGTATTGGTATTGTTTTCCTACTGAGATTCTCTCGAATTTCACCCTCCCTTATCATCAATTTAGACAGAAGGAGATAGAAGATACGCTAAGAATAAAGAAAAGAAACGTATGAGGGGATTGCGGTAGTAGAATGAAGACGGGAAGATGTCTCCATTTCACTCTGATGGGTTTAGACACCCTTGGTAATTATTATGTACATATATTATCAGTATATAAACGTATGGGAAGTTTATATAATCATGCATATATTATCAGTATATTTATGCTATTCCTGTATTACCCACCGAACCGCATATCATTTTCCGCGAATACTCTGGTAAAGGAGAAATTAAGATATGGATGTGACACAACACTTGAAAGTCAAGAAGCCTCAATAAGGAACTTGGAGGTCCACATGGGCCAAATTGCAAATATGCTAAATTCCAGAGAACCAAGAACTCTACCAAGTGACACCAAAAGAAATGCAAGAGAGCATATGAAGGCTGTTACAGTGGGAAAGAATTGAAAGATCCTGTAATTAAAAAGAAGAATGGCAGAGAAAAGAAAGAAAGTGAAGAAGAACAGAAGGAGGAAGCACAGAAACCTAAAGAGGATGATGTGCTACCAGGAAAAATCAATTTTCTAGATAACCCTCCTTTATATGTACCACCAATTGTATACCCTCAGAGACTTGTGAAGGCAAAGCTGGACAAGCAGTTTGGAAATTTTCTAGAATTTTTTAAAAGGTTATATATCAACATCACTTTCGCAGACACTCTTGTACAAATGCCTAGTTGTGCAAAATTCATGAAGGATATTCTCTCAAGTAAGTATAAACTTGAGGAATCTGAGCAGTTGCACTTACTGAGGAGTGCAGTGCTATTCTATAAAATAAATTATCACAAAAGTTGAAAGATCCAGGAAGCTTTTGAATACCTTGCACAATAGGTCAATGTAACTTTGAAAGAGCACTTTATGACCTAAAAGCAAGTGTAAATCTTATGCCTCTATCTATCTACAGAAAACTCGGTCTTGGAGAGATGAAGTGGTGTGAACCCACAAGGGAAGATCCCACGAACCCACAACCAATTCTGAAATATACACACCCCAAGAAAGCTAAACACAGATCGACGATCCACTTAAACCCTTGACACGAAAGAACAAGGACCCGAAGTGTTGGATCACGCCACAAGGTTGATCAAGCCTTGATAAGTTTGTTAGTTCTAAAAACAACCCTAGAGAGAATCCACTCTCAAGAAACAAAGTGCAGAAGTGCAACTTTCATTTATCATTCAAATCTAAATTGTGTCATACAAATGAATAAGCACCAAGTATTTATAGGAAAATATGACCTAATTGTAATAATTGCAATTTTGAAAACTTCCAATACAAATTGTAAAACCATGTGCTAGGAAACATAAAAGTTTAATACAATGAACACAAAAGTCTAACACAATCTAGAAGAAAGTTGAAAACTCAAATACAACATGCTTAAAGAAACCAAAAGTCAAATCTGCCAACTACTTATTGGTTTTCGCACACCTAACTTCAGGAAAATGTAGTCAGCAAATTAAGGCTCAAATTGTGCTTATTTAGGCCCAAATGAGTCCTCCTATGTGTAGTACTAGGTCCAAGCTCTTTAGTTTCAAGTTTGTAAGACCAAAACTTGATCAATATCTCCATTTGCAGCCCATATGGAGTTAGTGACGTTTTCAACATTTTTGTCCAGCTTTGACCCAATTGCTACTTGCTTTGTCCAAGTATCTTGCACTAGCCTATTTAATGCTTAATTAATTTGTTTCGCTTTTGCTCTTGTGATTGGTCCACTTGGTATTTACAAAGGATCACTTGAATTTGAGGGTACAACTTGCTGAATCACATCATTCCCTCTCTCCTTAAAAGAATTCATCCTCGAATCTTCACCTACATCAAAAGGAGATAAGTCAGCTACATTAAAAGTAGCACTAATAGAATACTTACCAGGCAAATCAATCTTGTAAGCATTATCATTTATTCTTTCAAGCACTCGATGCCATTTGGTTTAACGAATGCACTGGCGGTATTCATGGATTATATGAATCGTATCTTCCGATCGTATCTTGATCAGTTTGTAGTAGTGTTCATTGACGACATATTGATTTACTCTAAGAGTAAAGAAGAGCATGAACGGCATTTAAAGGTTGTATTGAGAATATTGAGAGAAAAGCAACTCTACGCCAAGCTAAGTAAATGTGAGTTCTGGCTTACGGAAGTGAAATTCCTAGGCCATGTGATCTCACGAGAAGGGGTCTTGATGGATCCCAGAAAGGTAGAAGCAGTACTTGACTGGAAGAGGCCAGAAACTGTTTCTGAAATCCACAGTTTTCTGGGTCTTGCTGGTTATTATCGGAGGTTCATCCAGAACTTCTCACGTATTGCATTGTCGATGACCAAGCTCACAAGAAAGGATCAACCGTTTTTGTGAGATGACAGATGTGAACAGAGTTTCACAGAGCTGAAGGAGAGATTGACTATGGCACCAGTATTGATTATACCTTATCCCAGTGAGACTTACGTCATGTACAGTGATGCGAGTAATGAGGGGTTAGGGTGTATCCTAATGCAGCAGGGACGTGTGGTGGCCTATGCTTCTCGTCAGCTCAAACCGTAAGAAATGAATTACCCCACTCATGATCTGAAGCTTGCGGTGATAGTGTTTGCATTAAAGATTTGGCGTCATTATCTGTATGGCGTGACAATGGAATTGTACTACGACTATAAGAGCCTTTAATATCTGTATGATCAGAAGGAATTGAATATGAGATAGCGGCGGTGGATGGAGTTGCTAAAAGATTATAACCTGGAAATTAAATATCATCTGGTAAAAGCTAATGTCGTCGCAGATGCTCTTAGTAATAAGTCGGTGCTAGTGGCAACGATGATGATTCAAGAACAAAAATTGATAGAGGATTTTCGGTATTTTAATCTCTCGAATGATATCCTGTATACCAGTTATGGCGTTGTCCAAGGGGAAAATGACCTGAGGACTGAAATCGAAGAGGCTTAGATACAAGATGAGCGAGCCCAGTCAATCTGAGCTAAGATTGAGCAAGGAGGGACTCGAGATTATGATTTGTCACCTGGTGGACTAGTTTAGCACCAGAAGAGGATCTATGTTCCACTGAAGGCTGACTTGAGACAGAAAATTCTTGATGAGGCTCATAAGAGTCAATATATTCTTCACCCTGGTATGACCAAGATGTATCACAAATTGAAATCTATGTAATGGTGGCCAGGGTTGAAGAGTGATGTGACAAAATATGTGGCACGATGTCTTACCTGTCAAAACGTGAAGATCAAACACCAGAGACAGCCAGGATTACTTCAGAGTCCGGAAATTCCAGAATGGAAGTAGGAGAGTGTGACCATGGATTTAGTGGTGGGTCTACCTAGGATCAAGAATTATGATACGATATGGGTAATTGTGATTGACTCACGAAGTCAGCGCACTTTATACCGATAAATGCTAGCTATTCTCCGAATAGGCTAGCGGAAATCTACATCAAAGAGATTGTAAGGCTTCATGGACACCGAAGAACATTATCTTCGATAGAGATCATCGCTTTACTTCAAGATTCTAGAGGGCTCTGCATGAAGCTATGGGTACACAGTTGAGGTTTAGTATGTCCTACCATCCTCAAAAAGACAGACAGTCAGAGAGGACCATTCAAATGCTTGAAGATATGCCGAGAGCATACATCCTAAACTTCAAAGGAAAATGGGATTATTACCTTCCACTTGCCCAGTTTGCTTATAACAATAGTTATCATACGAGCATTCAGATGGCTCCGTATGAAGCATTGTATGGGAGGAAGTGCCAGTCACCACTGTGCTGGTCCGAACTGTCTGAGATGAAGTTGTATGGCCCAGACCTTATTAATTAAACTTCAAAAAAGATCAAAGTTATCAGAAAAAGGCTCCTTACAGCACAGAGTCGACAGAAGAGCTATGCTGACAAAAGAAGAAGACCTCTAGAGTTTGAAGTGGGAGATCATGTTTTCCTCAGAGTATCTCCAGTCACAGGTATCGGAAGGGCGATCAAGTAAAGGAAATTGAGTCCAAGGTACATTGGTCCATTTGAGATTCTGACACGAATCGGACCCGTAGCGTATCGGATAGCCCTACCCCCGAATTTGAGTAGATTGCAAGATATGTTCCATGTCTCGCAGCTCAAGAAGTACAAACCAAACCCTGAACATATTATAGAATATGAAGAGATTGAATTACAAGATAACTTCACTTATGCGATTGAGCTAGAAAGAATCATTGATTGTGAGGAGCGGCAGCTCAAGCATCGAAGCTTACTGTTTGTAAAGGTAGTCTGGAAGGGAATGTCTCCAAGAGAAGCGACTTAGGAAGCAGAAACGGACATGAGGAAGAGATTTTCAGAGTTTATGCCTAATGATGTGTAATCAATTTCGAGGGCGAAATTTATTGAACGGGGGGAGAAATGTAACACCCCAAATTTTGATTAAGGGCTAATGGGAATTAATAAGAATGTAATTGTGGATTAAGGTTGAATTAATGGGCATTTGTGACAATATTATTTAATATGTCATAATTGATGGAAAAATTTATAGAATGGAATTATTGGCCATAAGTTGGTGACTAATGGGAAATTAATTATTTACTAAGGGAAAATGAGAAGTGTGACTAAATGACTAATGGATGGATTAGAGAAGCTAATTGGGGACTTAGGGTGTATGAGCCAATGAGGAGTGGACACTTGGCAAGATCACATGTGAGGGGATTGGGAGAAAAGTCAAAGGGAATTTTTAATAGTTTTCTCTCTCTTCTCTTCCCTCTCTTGGCACTGAAACTGGTATGGGGAAGGGAGAGTAATCATTTTCTCTTCATTCTCAAGCACTCCACCTCTCATCTCTCTCTCGTTCTCTCTCTCCTCCATTCGGCGCCATTGTTGTCCCAAGAAGAAGGAAGAAAGCTTTGAAAAGGTAAGGTAAATGATCTCTATTGCTCAAACTTCCTTCTCTAAAATTGTTCCTTAAGTAATGAGCTACAATTTGATGGGCATAGTGTGGCACTTGGGGCTGGGTTAAGTTCTAGAGGAATTTCGAAAGTTGGAGAATCAAAGAGTTTCTTTGAGAAAATTGTTAAGGTAAGTTAAAGAAACCTATCAATCTAAGTTTTGTGCTATTTGGATTAGCTTTGAATTTCTGGAATTTATTGGCCATTTTCAAAAAATGAAGATCATTGGTCATTTGATATGTTATTGGTATGGAAATGGTATATTTGGAATGTATATGGATAGATAGGATTGATTGTAGAATGAATGGTTGAGTTTGGAAATGTTGAGAATTTAGTGTTTATTGTTACCAAAGACCAAAGCATGATAATGGAATAGGATTTTGATGGTTTTGACATGTTCATTGGATTCCTTGAGTGTCTTTATGAGGGAGTGGCTTTAGTTGGGGTTTTGGGTTCATTGGTAGCCTTTGGTAGGAATTCTGGAAAACTATCATTTTATCACTCAAGTGATCTGGCTCACTCGAGTGAAGGATGAACATCACTTGGGTGAGGTTGGTTTCCACTCGAGTGATGGGTAAAGTTCTTCGTTTTCCTTCAGTTTCAGTGTTTCACTTCTGCAAGAGTGTAAGAGTGTGTCCTTACACTCGCGAGCATTCCGTCTCACTCGAGCACAAAGGCCAGTGCTCGAGTGACCCCTTCTTTTAAAGTTTATGTTTGCTCTTGGGTTCTCACTTCCTGGACTTCACTCGCTAGTGCTCGAGTGAAGCATTTGGCTTTCACTCAAGTGAGGTCCAGCGTGATCGAGTGCTCCTGTCTCTGAAAAGTTCTTGTGCTCTCGGGTGCTTACTGGCTATCCTTCACTTCCTGGTGCCTGAGTGCAGACCGTACCATCACTTGAGTGAGGTCGTCTTCACTCGAGTGAAGCAGTGAAAAGTGTCAGTGTTTGTGCTTCTAAAAGGGGATCCCTAGGATAGTTCTTCCAACCCTTTAGGGCTTTTGTTAGAGGCATATATGAGTGTTAAAGAGACAGTAATGATAACCAAATTAAGTATTGTGAAGTTATTGAGTATTGGAATGAGTGGTAATGAATCGTCCTTAATTATGACTTTAGGATACGATATTTGCCCGGAGCATAGAAGGCCCGTGCCTGCTCAAGAACGAAAAGACAAAGGTAGTGACACTTTATCCTATATCATGTATATTGCATTGCTTGTTTGCATTAGTCATAGAATATAGATACAGTAAGGGGACGTGGCGAAAGCCCGGCCTTGAATACAGATACAGTAAAGGGACGTGGCAAAAGCCCGGCCTTGTATGCAATGAAGGGGACGTGGCATTGTGCCCGGCCTCGAATATTGTTTGCTGCATTGTGATATATATTTACTTGCTTTATATATATGCATCATATTCATAAACTGTTACTACTGAGATTCTCTAGAATCTCATTCTTTCCAAATAACATTTTTAGACAGGGCAAGGGATCGAAGAATAAGTAAGTGAGCCAGGATGATTAGGACTGCCGGCGGTAGTCTTAGATAGATATTTTGGTTTATGCTGAACTGGTTATCATTTTGGATAAATGTATATATATTAGATAGATCATAGCATTATAGTTTTGTGTAATCCCCGGTATGGATATTAAGATGGGCGATGCCCTAAACAATATTTTGGATTAATGTCATTATCCCGGGTGAACGTCGGGAATTGTGTTGATACTCTAATATTGTATATGTGACTGACCGAATAGGCCTATTGCTTTTATTTGAAATGAAGGGAGATCCATTTGTACAAGTGTTGTAAAAAAAGTTTTTAATTATCCCGGATCTCTTATTCAATTATTAAATGTGTTTAAAAGCTTAATCTCGGCCTTGATTGTGGCGGGGGTTGCACCTTGCATGTCTCTTGTTCAACTTACCTTGACCTTTAATATGCTTCAAGGATTAATGATCAGTGTGAATCACAAACTGTTTTGGCCAAAGGTAGTGCTGCCAATTCTCCAAGTCTCTTTTAAGCGCATAGAGCTCGTTGTCATAAATTGGATACTTCAAGGCTGCTCCATTTAGCTTTTCACTAAAATAGGCAATTGGCTTTCCTTCCTGCATTAAAACAGCTCCTATCCCAACTCCAGATGCATCACATTCAATCTCAAAAGTTTTGCTAAAGTTAGGCAATACTAACACAGGCGCAGAACACAATTTTTCCTTAAGGCCAATGAATGCATCTTCTTGTGCTTTATCCCATTTAAAACCAACAGATTTTTTAATAACCTCAGTGAGTGGTGCAGCAAGTGTGCTAAAATCCTTCACAAATCGCCTATAAAAACTAGCCAAACTATGAAAACTTCTCACCTCAGTTATGCTTTTAGGTGTTGGCCATTCTTTTATGGCTCGTATCTTTTCCTCATCAACTTCTATTCCTTTAGCACTCACCACAAAACCAAGAAAAACAAGTTTATCCATGCAAAAATCACACTTTTTCATATTTGCAAACAATTTTTCTTTCCTCAAAACATCAAGCACACATTACAAATGATTCCAGTGCTCATCCAAATTCTTGCTATAAATCAGAATATCATCAAAATAAACCACAACAAATTTCCCAATGAAAGCATGTAAAACAAGGTTCATTAATCTCATGAAAGTGCTAGGTGCATTAATTAACCCAAAGGGCATAACTAACCATTCATATAATCCATATTTGGTCTTGAAAGCAGTTTTCCACTCATCCCCTTCTCTCATTTTAATTTGATGGTACCCAGATTTCAAATCAATATTAGAAAAGATAATAGAACCGTGCAATTCATCAAGCATATAATCTAATCTAGGAATGGGATGGCAATACCTTACAGTGATATTGTTGACGGCTCTACAATCAATGCACATCCTCCAAGTTCCATCTTTCTTTAGAACTAAAAGTACTGGAGCTGCACAAGGGCTTAAACTTTCTCTAACATACCCCTTTGCCATGAGTTATCCCACTTGCTTTTGAAGCTCTTTTGTTTCTTCAGGATTGCTTCTATATGCTGGCATATTAGGAATTGTTGACCCAGAAATGAAATCAATTTGGTGTTCAATTCCTCTAATAGGTGGTAAACCTGGTGGAGTTTCTTCAGGGAACACATCATCAAATTCCTGCAACAAAGAACCAACAACACTAGGAAAGGAAGAGTTAATGTTATTAGTGTTCAAAAAGGATTCCTTGTAAACAAGGAGTAGCAAGTGTGTTTCAGCCAGAAAAGCACTTCTCACTGCACTTTCTTTTGCATAAAAACTCATTTTCTTCATTTCTTTTCTCTCTTCAGTCATTTCCTCTCTCTAGATTTCTTTTTTTGAACTTTCTGATTTTCTCTCTTTTTCACTCTCTTTTCTTTTTTTTCTCTCATTTTTCTCTCTTTTTATCTTGAGTTGATCCTCATACACTTGTTTCGGAGTCAATAGAACAAGAGTCACAGGTCTGCTGTTCATTACAAAAGAATATCTATTTGTAAATCCATCCCTCTTGACTTTTCTATCAAACTCCTATGGTCTTCCTAAAAGTATATGTGCAGCATGCATAGGAACAACATCACACAATATTTCATCACAATATTTGCCAATTGAAAAAGAAACAAGAACTTGCTTATCAACTTTAATTTCCCCACATTCATTCAACCATTGCAGCTTGTATGGTCTAGGGTGTCTAATGGTAAGCAAATTAAATTTCTCAACCAACGTAGTGCTTGCAACATTTGTTACACTCCCACTATCAATGATCATACTACAAACCTTGTTATTAATGAGGAAACGAGTATGGAAAATGTTTTCCCTTTGCTCATTCGTCTCATCTTCCTTCACTTGGCAATTCAAAGCTCTTCTAACCATAAGGCATTCTCCTTCTACAACATATTCAACCCCATCATCACTAGTATCTTCAATGGAATCATGATCACTTTCACTTTCAGTCACAACTTCACTATTTTTAAGAATCATGACTCTCTTGTTGGGGCATTGAGAAGCTATATGACCTGTACCCAAACACTTGAAACACTTTATATCTCTATTTCTAGAAGTTTGGGAATCAGATTTACCTTTGCTCTTTGATGTAGCTTCTTCTTTACATTTAGTTGTCTCCTTTTAGAAAGCTCTTTCTCCTTTCTTCCAAATCTATTTTTGTGAAGAACTTGAGCCAGAATGGAATTTTGAAACACCTTTACACTTGAGTTATTTCTCCACCTTAATTGCCATGTGCACCATGTCCTCCAGCTCCACATAATGTTGCAATTCCATAGTGTCAGCAATTTCTTTGTGAAGCCCATTCAGAAAATGAGCCGTTGTAGCCTCTCCATCTTCTTGCACATCAGCTCTTATCAAAGCTAACTCCATCTCTTTATAATATTCCTCCACACTCCTAGAGCCTTGTGTAAGGGTTTGCAACTTTTGATAAAGCTCCCTATAGTAATGGTTAGGAATAAATCTCCTTCTCATTAGAGTTTTCATTTCCCTCCATGTTGCTATGGGTCTCTCACCATTATTCCTCCTATTGATGCCCAATTTATCCCACCAAACAATGGCATAATCAGTTAATTCTATTGCTGCCAACTTCACCTTTTTAGCCTCAGAATAATTGTGGCACTCAAAAATCATTTATATATTCTTTTCCCACTCTAAATATGCTTCAGGATCACTCCTACCTTAGAAAGGTGGTATTTTCAATTTGATGCTCCCTAGGTTCCCATCCACTCTATTTCTTTCCCTAGGAATATTTCTGCCATGTCCTCTCCTATACCTCCTGTCTCCTTTATGCCTATTACTTCCCACTTTATATTCATATTCAAAATTTTCTTCACTAGCACCACTAACCTCATCATGCTCAGATTTAAATTTATCTATAGAAGTATCCCGCCTATTGTGCCTTCTAGGATTTGGTCTAAGTCTTTACAGGTTTGCAATTTTTTCATCTTGTCTATCCATTCTATCCCTTATTTCTCCAAAAACAACATCCATACGTGCAAAATGTTGCTGCATTGCCTTGAGGTGGTCATCTAGATTCTTCAGGTTATTACCACTGGATGTTTCTTCTGTATTTGACATTCTATCTACAAGAAAGATGTTAGAGAAATAATTTTCCTCACAAATTCCTCAAGTGTTTCCCTCAAGGATGTCACTCTACACTCATGTTTCATTCAAATTTGGCTTTTAAATTGATGTATTTCACTCTTTCCTTTTTCCACTCTTAAATTCCTCTTGAGGCACTTTAAAGAACTAAGCAATTCACAATGAAAGCAATCATTTGCAGAATCAACACAACACTTAGAAATATGGAATATCAAAGTGAGAAATGGAAAAGGAAATTCAGGAAAATCAAGAGTTTAAATGACACAGATTTCACAAATTCTAGATATGACAATAGATATACTTCCACCACAATCCCTTTTTTTCAAATATTTTTTTTTCTTTTTTTGATGCTCTTTTTTTTCTCCCCTACTGAAATTTAAAGAGAATGCAGAATCTATCACAAACAACAAAACTCAAGCAATATAAACCCATCAATTCTAGAAAAGAGTCTATTTTGGAAAGACTATAACTCACAGTGGAAATTTTGGATTGAGATGATACCAAAACAAATAGAAAGATGAGATTCTAAACTATGAAAATTACCTATTGATCGATCTAAAACATAAAGAAAAAGAGGTCAAACAAGGACAGAATATTTCAGGACGTTCTGGAAAAATGAAGATGAACAAACCCAGAAATTTTCCAGAAAACACAACTAGATTAAAATAGATAAAACTTACAAATGACAAATTGGATTGAAATGATTCCAAACCGAGATGAAAGAAGAGATTCTGAACTATGAATTTGACATACTAAATATTGGAAAACACAAAGAAAAACTTGACAAACAAAAG
Source organism: Inga leiocalycina (assembly GCA_963242795.1). Lineage (NCBI taxonomy): Eukaryota > Viridiplantae > Streptophyta > Magnoliopsida > Fabales > Fabaceae > Inga > Inga leiocalycina. Next base: position 66,004,369 of record OY725320.1, read on the forward strand.
TAACAAATCTGGACACGGACAGATACAAGAACAAAGCACAAAACTTAAAACAAAAATGGAAATGAAGAACAGATAGATATGACCTGAGTTTAGATCCAAAGCTCTGATACCAAGATGGTGCGAACCCACAAGGAAAGATCCCATGAACCCACAACCAATTCTGAAATATACACACCTCAAGAAAGCTAAACACAGATCGACGATCCACTTAAACCCTTGAACACGAAAGAACAAGGACCTGAAGTGTTGGAAAACGCCACAAGGTTGATCAAGCCTTGATAAGTTTATTAGTTCTAAAAAGAACCCTAAAGAGAATCCACTCTCAAAAAACAAAGTGCAAAAGTGCAACTTTCATTTATCATTCAAATCTAAATTGTGTCATACAAATGAATAAGCACCAAGTATTTATAGGAAAATATGACCTAATTGTAATAATTGCAATTTTGAAAACAACCAATATAAATTGTAAAACCATGTGCTAGGAAACATAAAAGTTTAATACAATGAACACAAAAGTCTAACACAATCTAGAAGAAAGTTGAAAACTCAAATACAACATGCTTAAAGAAACCAAAAGTCAAATCTGCCAACTATTGGTTGATTTTCACACACCTAACTTCAAAAAAATATAGTCAGCAAATTAAGGCTCAAATTGTGCTTATTTAGGCCCAAATGAGTCCTCCCATGTGTAGTACTAGGTCCAAGCTCTTTAGTTTCAAGTTTGCAAGCCCAAAACTTGATCAATATCTCCATTTGCAGCCCATATGGAGTTAGTGACGTTTTCAGCATTTTTGTCCAGCTTTGACCCAATTGCTACTTGCTTTGTCCAAGTATCTTGCACTAACCCATTTAATGCTTCCTTAATTTATTTGGCTTTTGCTCTTGTGATTGGTCCACTTGGTATTTGTAAAGGATCACTTGAATTTGAAGACACAACTTGCTGGATCACATCATGAAGCCTACCACAGTTTCATTACTTCTAGCTAACAAATCAATAAAACATGAGAGGGGTGTCTTTGAAGATGTTCTAGTAAAGGTGTACAAACTAACATTTCCAGCTGATTTAATAATACCTGACATGGAAGAAGACCAAGAAATTCCTATCATTCTTGGGAAGCCATTCCTAGGAACTGGGAGAGCTTTAATAGATGTGCAACAGGGAAAGTTAATCTTGCGAGTTCAAAATAACAAAGTATCTTTAAACATTTTTAAGGATTTGTCCTTTCCAAATGAAGGTGACACCTGTTACAAAGTAGATATATTGACTAGCTACTCAAAAGACATAGTGAACGAAACTACATAGATCAACCATTAACAATGGGAATGGTAGATATATCAAAATCTACTAATCCTAAAGTCTTAGAGCAGATTAGGCACTTTGAAGCAAATTCCCCAAATTTTATTAAGAAACCATTTGAAGATTTAGGAGAAAGGCCGAGTAAGCCGGTACATCAATAGAAAAGCCACCAGTACTAGAGTTGAAAACACTACCATCCCACTTAAAGTATGCTTATCTGGGAGGAAATTTAACATTACCAGTTATTGTCTATGCAACTCTTACTCCCGATAAAGAAGAAAAGTTATTAAGAGTTCTAAGGGAGTATAAAACAACATTTGGATGGTCAATAGCTGATATAAAAGAAATTAGTCCTTCAATTTGTCTGCATAAGATCCTAATGGAAGATAATTATAAGCCATCATTCAAGCACCAGAGAAGACTCAATCCAAATATAAAGGAGGTGGTGAGAAAAGAGGTAATAAAGTGGTTGGATACTAGTATAATCTGTTAGAGCAAGCGTTTCAACCAAGAGGGGGTGAATTGGGTTATACTAAAATTTCGTTGCAAATATAAACCTTGATGGTGAATATAAGGCAGTAAAGAGTAAGGAGAAATATCATCGAAGTGTACACCGGGAGTTATACTGGTTTGGCCACAACCACTTTAACCTACGTCCAGTCCTCAGAGCTTCTCTGAGAGTTTCACTATAACTTCCAAGATTCAGTGGGTTCTTGGCACCTCAGTACAAGCAAGTTCCTTCGCCTGGACACTCGCTCCCCCTTACAAGTTCTAATCCAATCCCAACTCAAGGTTCCACAACCTTAAGTTATCTCGATAACAAATATTGAGTTTGAATGAAATATCTCTCTCACAGAGTGAATAAGAATCACTGAAGTACAGAATTACAAGTATGTGTAAAACAGAGTAGTGAACTTGATAATATGTTCGTGTGTGTGTTCTTGTTGTCATCTCTGTTTGGATGTTCCCATATATATAGATGTGTTGGTAGTGACTGTTGGAACATTTTCTTCTTGTCCGTTAGAGTATGCACAACCACTGTTGACTTTTCCAGTATTTGAAAATATCCGTTTGCAGTAGGTAGTGTTTGAACGTTGCATTTGACTTTCCTTATTTGGTATTGTTTATCTGTAGATATGCTAAGAATACTAATACAATGAAGGGTTAATCACATAGGAAACAAATCAATGAACGTTGGAATGATTTCTCAAATTCTGAACTTGCATACTCGAGTAGCTACTCGAGTATTCATTAAGTTTACTCGAGTACTTACTCGAGTATCATCGTGAAAGTAATGATAAACTGCAAGTTAATAAAGGAACATTACACTACTCGGGTAGTGCATGGAGTAAACAAAATTTCAAACCTTTGGAAATACCTGTTTACTCGGGTACTTACTCGGGTATGGCACACTTTTCTTCATATGTTACTCGAGTAGCAACTCGAGTAATCTTTCAAATAAACTTTAGGTTATTTGATGCTTCACTCCAATAATGTTGGCAGGATTTCAAGGCCGAGAGCACTTCAAGTTTGATTACTATGTTACTCGAGTAAACATAAATTTTCTGCATAGCTTACTCGGGTAGTGACTTGAAGTTTTCTTCTGCATACTCGGGTAATGACTTGAAGTGAAGTGTGATAAAAGCATATCATGTTATTCGAGTATTACCTTCAGGTTTTGCTTACCACTGTGAGTTACTCGAGTACTTCCTCGAGTAACATTGGCAAGATAGAAAATGCCAAGAGCAACATGTTTCTTGAAGCAGGGGACTCGAGTACATACTCGAGTATCGTTGGCAGGCCGAGAGTAACTGGAAGTCTTTTACATGGTTACTCGAGTACTGACTCGAGTAACATTGGCAAGCCGAGAGCAACTCCAAGTGATTTACCTGGTTATTCGAGTAGCTACTCGAGTAACGTTAGCAGGCCGAGAGCAACTGGAAGTCATTTACCTTATTACTCGAGTGCTTACTCGAGTAACGTTGGCAAGTTACTTGAAGGTTGACTCTATTTACTTCAAGTTTTTGTCTATTACTCGAGTACTTACTTGAGTAAACCTTTAGAAAACTTGCCAATGATGAAGTTTCTCAGCTTTTTCTCTTGGCCTTACTTCATTACTCCAATGCTTACTTCAAGTGATGATTTGCCCTGTTATTACTTTGTTCAAACTTATTTGTTTATCAAATTTTTTTCATACCATCCTTTATTATCATTAAAACATGAGAGATCTAACATAATCTACCTGATCTCTCACAGTCAATGGGAATGATCATGGTGCCTAATGAGAAAAATGAACTTATTGTATAACGAACGGTAACTGGCTGCAGAGTGTTTATTGACTACAGAAAGCTCAATAAAGGTATTAGAAAAGATCATTTTCCTCTACTATTTATAGGCTAGATGCTTGATAAACTAGTTGAGAAAGCCTATTATTGTTTTCTGGATAGGTACACAGGATATAATCAAGTTACAATTGCACCAGAGGATCAAGAGAAAACAACTTTTACATGTCCATATAGTACATTTGCCTTCAGAAAGATGTCATTTGGTTTATATAATACACCAACAACATTCCAAAGGAGTATGGTGGCGATTCTTTCAGATATGGTGAAAAAGTTCATTAAGGTTTCCATGGATGATTTCTTAATTTTTGGAGAAACATATGATCATTGTCTTTCAAATCTAGCAAAAGTCTTACAATGTTGGTTGGAGACAAATTTGGTTTTAAATTGGGAGAAATATCATTTCATGGTGAAAAAAGGAATCGTGCTGGGTCATAAGGTATCTAATCAAGGCATTGAAGTGGACCGAGCCAAAATTGAAATAATTGAAAAGCTACCACCTCCCTTCTTAATTAAGGGCATTCAGAGTATTTTAGGAAATATTAGCTTCTATAGAAGATTCATCAAGGGCTTCTCAAAAATCATAAAGCCACTTTACATGTTATTGGAGAAAGCTCCCTTTATGTTTAATGAGGAATGTTTATCAACCTTTCAAACTCTAAAAAGTACCTTGACTTATGCACCAGTTATCAAAGATCCAGATTGGAACCTTCTATTCAAAATTATGTGTGATACAAGTGATTATGCAGTTGGAGCTGTTTTAGGCCAAAGAAGAGACAAGGTTTTTCATGCCATCTATTATGCTAGCAGGACACTCTCAGACGCACAACTGAATTATACAACAATAGAAAAGGAGCTTTTAGCAGTAGTGTTTTCATTTGAAAAATTCAAGACCTACTTGATCAAGTCAAAAGTCTTTGTCTAGATGCACCACTCAACAATCAAATACTTGATTGAGAAGAAAGATGTTAAGGTTAGATTGATCAAATGGGTGCTTCTGTTACAAGAATTTGACTTCAAAATCAAAGACAAAAAAGGGACCGAGAATCTCATTGCAAATCATCTTTCTCAGTTAAAGCCATATGAACTAAAGAGAGAATCACTAATCAAGGAGAATTTCTTATATGAGCAACTTTTTGTCATGTGATCACAACCTACCCTTTGGTATGCTGATTTTGTAAATTACTTAGTAAACATAGTAATGCCTTATGAACTTTTTAAAGTAAAAAAGAAGTTTCTAGCTAATGTAAGCCATTACCTGTAAGAGGATCCTTTCTTATATAAACAATACCCAGATTGAATTATTAGGCGATGTGTTCCTGAAGGAGAAATGGCTAGCATCTTAAATCACTGCCATTTATCCCTATATGGTGGTCATTTTAGAGCAAATAGAATAGCAACTAAAGTCCTTCAATCTGGGTTTTACTGGCCTACACTCTTCAAGGACGCCTAAAGAATTGTGACAAATGTCAAAGAACGCCCTGGTTGGAGATGATGGATATTGGATTTGGTTTCTTGTTAATTGTAAGCGTATTGCAAATTATGAGTTAGACCTATTTGATCTTTGATCATTACATTAGTATGCATCCATAGAAAGTAGATTTTAATACGAAGATTGAAAAAGTAACCCATATTGATGTATGGGTTAGGATTTCACGCTTACTGTTGGATTATTATGACAAAGGGATCCTATTTGTGATAGGTAATCAGATTGGTCGGGTTCTAAGGGTGGATATGAATACAATGAGAAGATCAAAAGCCCATTTTGCAAGGATTTATGTCCCATTAGATTTGGGGAAACCTCTCCTGCCTTGTATCAAGTTTAACGGGGTAGAGAAAAAGATTGAATATGAGGGCTTGCACATGATCTATTTTAAATGTGGCAAGTATGGGCATCATTCTAACCATTGTACATCATCCTCAGTAGCTAAACGCACGATTTTTAGGAAAGACCAAGTACTTATGTCACCAACAACAATGACAATTAACTTTGACGTTGGATCACCTTCCTTTGGTGGTTGGATGGTGGTTCAGAGGATTTGGAAGGGAACGAAACAGTAGACTCCAGTTTGGAAATTTCATGGTTCATGCAGTGATAGTAGAGATCTCCATGCACAATCAAAGGGATCGCCCTTTAATGCACTGATCTCGAATAATCAAGAAGATATGGTGAAAACGGTTATGACATATGACTCAAGGGCAAATAATCAGGGTCAATCACAAGCACAAATACTTGGGCCTTGGGCCAAAAGTTTTCACAAAAGCTCAAAAAAATAGGGGAACATAAGCCAAAGCTGGGAGCTTCTAATATGCCAAGCCCTATGGATGCATACATGACTATTAAAAATAGGATAAACTTAAATGAGCTAGTTAAGAATCCATAAAAGCAAGTAACCTTGGGATCTAACTCACAGCACGATGAGACTCAAATCAGTAGTGCAAAATAAAGAGATAAAAAAAAGTAAAATGTATCAAAATATGAGAAAGACAAAGCCTCCAACCCCAATGGCAGAAAACCCGATAGATCCAGAAGCATCACGTCTGAGTCAAGTTGTTTATCATGAAAACCGTATTCACTGGTATTATTCTATCTATGTTATTCTCTTCATTTAAGCTTGTTTAATGATGAATATTCTAATATGGAACTCCAGGGGTTTTGGAGGTAAAGTGTTCTTTCCTTTAGTTACAAAGCTTCGGCATAAACATAATATTCAGTTTCTTGTAATACTTGAACTAAGGGAACAAGGTGACAGAGTTTTTTTCCTGATGAAGTGGATTGGTCTCGAAGAAGTTTCGATGGTGGAAGTAGTAGGCTATATTGGAGGAATATGGTGCTTCTGGGTTACGCGGATATGTTTTGATATGTTATCTAAACATGATTAGGTTTTACATGGTATTTTCAATATAAGGAAAGGGAATAAATGGGGTCTCTTAATGGTTATACTCGACTAAATGTCAGTAGTTATAGGGGTATTATCTGAGGTTAGTGGTTTAAGGATCCGATATTGGTGTTTTTGTGGTGATTTTAACACTACCCTTAAGTCCGAGGAGCAGGTGTTTATGGCCAAAACTTGTGAGTTACCTAACAGATAGAGTAGATAGTTGAGGGATATGTAGTTCGATGGTCTAAGGTTTACATGGAGTAGGGGAGGTAGTTATAGCTGCCTTGATCGTGTGGTTGATAATGAGAGTTGGTTTGATGCCTTTCCTAATGCAATAGTCACGCATCTTCCAAGATACAAATCAAATCATAGTATACTTTTGCTTAAACTTAATAATGTTACTTTTGGAAGGTGACAAACTTTTTTATTTCTTTGCTCCATGGATCATGCATAAGATTTTCCGTTGGCAATGAAAAACACATGGGTGCCATCAAGAAGGTGGGAGAAGAACATTCAAGCTTTTACTATAAATATCCAAGATTGGAATAAAAGTGTGTTTGGAGATATAAATGGAAGGAAGGCTCTTTTATTGAGGAAATTGGATGCCATTAACAGAAACTCGCTAGTAGCTCTTTTAATAAGGAGTTGGAGGGGGATCTCGATAATGCTTGGTCCCAATTAAAAGAGTTGCTGGCTCAGGAGGAGATCATGTGGCTACAAAGATCATGTTGTAAATGGTATACTATGGATAATAAGAATGCACATTTTTCTACTCTATAACTCATAGTAGGAACCGTAGAAATAGAATTGAAGCTCTTGAGAAGGATAATGGTGAATGGGAGTATAATGTAAGAGAATTATGCAGGTGAGGATTGGGTTTTACAAGCCTCTATTTGTGGAAGAGGGGGCGACGTGCTGAACTTATATCTTGGTTTAACTTTCCCCTCGATTGATGATTTTGCTTTGTAGAATTTAGGATAGGAAATTAGTTTTGTTGAAGTTAAGCATGCTCTTTTTGTTATAGGGCCTCTAAAAGCTCTTAAGCCAGATAAACTGAATCCTTTATTTTTTTTCAAAGACAATGGGATGTCATTAGGGAGTCTATCTTGAAGAAGGCATAAGGTATATTCTCAGAGCCAGAAATGGTAGGTAAGGTTAATAATATGAATATTGTGTTAATTCCTAAGCTAGAGCATCCAAAAACTAAATGGGATTTCAGGCCTATCAACTTGTGTAATGTTATTTACAAGGTTTTAATGAAGGTACATGCAACTCGTCTCCGAAACGCAATGCCTATTGTGGTTGCACCCAATCGATGTAATTTTGTACTAGGTAGGTAGGGGGTTGATAATATAATTTTAGCATAGGAACTTATTCATTCAATGCATGCAGCTGAGTTGGTTAAGTGGTAGTTAAGATTGATTTGGAGAAGGCATATGATTATGTTAAGTAGTCATTCCTTGAATTGTGTTTAGCTGAGTTAGGGCTCCCTACACATATTATCATTGTGATTAAATGGTGCATTAGCCAAGCTAGCATGTAGCTAATATGTAATGGTGAGAAGGGTGAGTCCTTTTTACCAACAAGAGGCCTTAGACAAGGTGATCCGCTGTCACCCTGTCTCTTGGTTCTTGTAATGGAAAAATTTGTGCATCTTATTCAGAATGAAGTTGAGGATGAGAATTGGAAGCATTTCCTTTTAAGAAGAAATGGAATGCCAATTTCTCACTTATTTTTTTGTAGATGACTTGATTTTATTCACTAAGGCAAGTTTAGATCAGGCTGCAGTGCTTAGGGCTTGCTTAAATGATTTTTGTGTAGCGTTCACGAAAAAAGTAAAAATGCAAAGTTGAGGATCTTTTTCTCAAAGAAGGTGAATCATACTAGGTGAGGGAAATAAGTGAGTATGCGGGATTTCCTTCTATTATAGATCTTGTCAAGTACCTTAGGGTGCCACTACTCCATTAAAGGGTTATAAAACATGCTTATGAGCACATGTTGGAGAAGATGGACCATAGATTATCAACCTGGAAGGCTAGGTCCTTGTCCTTAGCTGCGCGGCATACCCTTATGCAATTGGCAATGTCTACCATTCCATCTTATACCATGTAATCAGTGTCTCACCTTAACTCGACTTGCATGGAGATTGATAAAAGATGTCAGAAGTTTTTGTAAGGTGGTGATGATTCTCCAGGAAACCACATCTAGTGTCCTGGGGTCATATGTGTATGAAAAAAGAAGAGAGGGGGACTGGGACTTCGTCAAGCAAAGATACAAAATGATGATTTTATGATGAAAATTGGATGAGCAATGCAAAAGAAATGAAATGCTTTATCGGTCCATTTTGTGAGGGAATTAAAGGTAAGTGGGAGGAATTAAAGGTATGGAAGTGATTTATTGCGTGAGATTGAAAAGAAGAAGGGTAGATCGAAGGTGTGGTAGGGAATTAAAGGTAAGTGGGAAGAGGTCCGATCAGGTTTACAATGGCAACTGGGTAATGGTTCTTCTATTTGGTTTTAGAACGACAAGTGGGTGCCCTAAAGGATCTAGCCTTACATGAGGTTCCAACAGCTATGGTTGATACGAAGGTTGAGGAGTATATTACTTGTACTAGAGATTGGGATATAGGTCACCTTTCAAGTACCTATCGAACAATATAGTTAAGGAGATTCAATCTCTCAGCTCCTGCTGATGATATTTTGTTATGGCGGTACAATCCTTCAAGCGATTTTTCTACAAAGTCCGCTTATAATTGTTTAAGGCCTCCAAGAAGCGATGTAACGATGTGACGATGGAAGCAATTATGGAAGCTGAATGTTCCACAATGTAACCCCCGTTATCATCAAGGCCGTGATTAGTGTATAAAACACATTTTGTAATTGAATAAGAGATCGAGAATAATTAAAAAAATTTTACAAAACCTGTATAATACGATCTCCATTCATTTTAAAGTAAAACATGTGGCCTGTTCGGTTTGTCACATACACAATATCAGAGTGCTATCAAAATTCTCGACATTCACCCTGGATATAATCATTAACCAAAGGGTTTTACAGAGCTTCATTGCCCATCTTAGTTTCCCATATTGGGGATTACACAACAATACTATTCTAAGGTCAACATATATTTACATTGGTCCAGAATGATAACCAAAAACCAAAAAACTAAGTCCACCACCAGCAATCTTAGTTGCCCTTGTTCACTTGCTTGTCTCTTGACCTGCTTGCCCTAGCTAAAATTGTTAATTGGAAAGAGTGAGATTCAAAAGAATCCCAATAGTAACATTTCACGTATATGATGTATAATTAAACAAAGCATGTAAGCAGATATCACAATTCAGTTACACAGCAGCATTCACAGCCGGACTACCCACCATACTCAATCATTCATTCAAGGCTGGGCTAACTGACACGTCCTAATCAGCAATATTCAAGGCAGGGCTAACTGCCACATCCCAATCATACATTCACGGCCGGGCTAACTGCCACAACCCAATCAGCAACAACAGCATTCAAGGTCGGGCTAACCACCACAACCCAATAGTACATTCAAGGCCGAGCTAACTGCCACATCCCAATCAGCAACATTTAAGGCTAGGCTACCCACCACGACCCAATCGACCATCCAATAATAAATACAAAAAAGCAATGCTTTAAACATGAAATAGGAGAAAGTGTCACTACCTTGTTATTTCCGTTCTTATTCAGGCGTAGGCCTTTTACGTTCCCGGAAAATATCAAATCCTATAATCATAATTAAGGATGACAGGTTATCACTTATCTCAATACTCAAATGACTTTAAAACACTTACATTTGTTTATCATTAAAGTCCCTTAGGTGGATACTAGAAGCCAAAACAAATGCCCAAAGGGTTAGGAAGTACCATCTCAAAGACCACTTTACGATAGTGAAAGTTTTGATTTTTGGGTGTTGGTTGAGGCCAAGAAATCTTTGGCTACAGCAAAAAATAGGTTAGAAACTTTTAAGCTGTGGCCAAAATCAAGTCAGAGAGTTTTTTACTGTGGCAAAAATTAGGTCATAAGCTTTTGGGCTGAGGCCAAGAAATCTTCAATTTCTTGGCTGAACTTCCAAAACTTATAACTAATTCTAGAAAAATCAAAATAAGGTGATCCCAAGTCCTACTTAAATCTTTTTAAGTCCTCTTTACAGGAAAAATATGAATCACTACCCTATATAACCACAAAAATACAGAATTCAACAATTCTTCTCGTTGTTCTAGAATTGATCCTAGTTTTGACATCAAATTTTGGAAATTCATAACTCCCAGCACACACATCGAAATGTCAAATATTATGTATCTATTTTGAAGCTTGGCATGTGCTCTATTAGACGAGAAAATTTCAGAATTTTTCATCACCATTTACCCATTCAAAACGTCCATACAAAATGACTGCTTGCACAGGGTTTTCATTATCCAAAACTTGCAACTTTTAAACCTAAGTTTCCAATGGTTCAAAATTCACATCCAACACTACTCCCACACAATTTTCCACAAGAAACCCAATGGAAACATTAAAACAACCAAATTCTCACTCCATCTATATGTTCTGTTTTGTGGCTACAATAAACACAAAACCCTAAAACTTCAAACTTCACATTTCAAGTTCAATTTAATTCTATCTATCCATGACACACCACAAGGCACCATTTTCATGACCACATCATGCCAAACTCACTAAGACCCTAATTTTTCAAAAATAGGTCAAAAATCCCAGAAATTCAAGGCTCAACCAAATGCCACAAAACTTATAGAGAAAGGTTCATCTTACTCACCTCAACAACTTTCCCAAGCTTGTTCCTTACTTCTCCAACCTCTAGATTTTCTTGAGGGCACAAACCACTACCAATGGAAAATCTAAAACAATAGAAATGAAGCCCTCAACCCAAGAAGCAAGATTACAGAAAAGAGTTTTTGCATTTGAGGTCATCTTAAGGGTCAAATGGCCTACCTTAATAAAGAACTTCTTCCTCTTTCTTAGACTCCAATGACTGCACAAATGAGAGAGAGAAATGAGAGAGAAGAGTGTGTGAGGAAGATGAAATGAGTGTTCTTCCCTTGCCGATACTCATGCTCTGCTAAAATTGAGGGAAGAGATAGGGAAAAATATGATTTTTAAATCCCAATTTAACTTTTCTTACTCCTTTATCATCATTCTAACTTGCCACTTGTCCAACTCTCATTGGTTCTCATAAAATAAGTAACTAATTAGTTACTCTAATTACTTCATTAGCCATTTAGTTACACATCTCATTTCTTTTAGTTAGTAACTATTTTTTTCATCAATTACTGACTAATTGACTGGTAAATTTTCCATTCTTCCAAATTTTCCTTGATTATGGCACATTCACAAGAATTGCCATATAACACATATTTTAATTCTTTTCTTCTTCTTTATGAGCCATTTTCCCTTATTTTAGCCAAGAAATAACTTCGTCAAATAATTATGCTAAAATACAGGGTGTTGGGCATTTCCAATAATTAATTTAGGTCTCAAATCCACTTTATTTCATAAAACATTCTCAATAATTGTCATTAGCCCTTAATCGAATTTTGGGGCATTATACACAATGCTATAAAACATTTTTATGGTTGGCTTGTCATAATAGACTTCTCACTAATGAGGTAAGGGTTGCTCATGGTTTGGCTTTGTCAGGAGACTGTCAACGTTGTTGCATGTTCTCTATGACTATTCTAAAGCAACAGACATGTGGATGAGGATTTTGCCAGGTATGCTTGTTAGTTCTTTCTTTACCTATAAAAAGATTAAGAAATGGGTGAAATGGAACTTGAAGAGCACTTTTTAGGTTGATGGCATTAAGCAGGGTAGCTGGTTTCCCTTGTTATGTCTCTAGTTATGGTTGACTCGTGTAACCCCCTTCCAACCAAGGCCGAGATTTACATTCAAAATTACGTAATTATGTTGAATTAGAGATCACAAGATAAATCGAGACTTATTTAAAAAAATTTCATCTTCCAAACAGGGTTTTCAAAAACTTTTCAACAACCTGTTCAACGCGATCTCATATTCACATTTCAAAGATACAAATGGCATGTACAGTTCAATTCCATTCATAAATATCAAAGTGCAATAAAATTTCCTGATACACTCAGGTTCCATTAATCATCTAAAGGGTTTACAGGGCATAATACCCATAATCAGTTTCCCATTCTTGCGGATTACACAAATGCTATTCTATGGTCCATAATATATTACATACAAATATCCAGAATGATAACCAAAAACCAAAATAAACTCCTAGCCTGAAGCTCTAACTCCCTTCATCACCTGCTTTTCCTTAGAACCACCGGCCCTATCTGAAAATTTGTTGGAAGAGTGAGATTCTAAGGAATCCCCGTAGTAACAAATCACTCATAGTATGCACAACAACAAAGCATGAAAGTAAATCATAACACAACACATAACAACTACAATGACAGTTACAACGACAAGGGCAGGTATGACATGCGTCACCCTTACATCTGCTCATGTTGTATTACACCATAACATGGTTCACATCATATATTTCACCATAGCTGGGTTTCATATAAATCATTTCACAATACATAGCCACACTAGCATGTTTCTCAAAGTAAGAATTCACAATTTCAAAACACAGCCACGGAACTTACAATGGCAGTTCAACGGCAGGGGTCGATGTGACACATCACCACCTATAACTGCACACACTAAAATGCCCATGCTGTAATGCACTATGGCACATTTCACAATGGCAACACGTCCATAATTTTCACAACATCAATACAATGATAAGTCATGCATACCAAGCATCATACACAACATGAGAGAAAAGTCACTTCCTTGGTCTTTCTGTGCGTACTCTGGCACTGGTCTCTCACGAGCAGGGCAAATATTGAATCATATAATTCATAATTAGGGACGAAGTCCTATTATCCATTCCAATACTTAATGACATCAACACTTAGATTTAGTTATCATTAATGTCCTTTAAGAAGCTACAAATGCCTTCAACAAAATCCATAAAGGGTTGGAAGAACTATACCAAAGATCCCCTTTTAGAAGTTCAAGTGCCGATTTTTCACTGTTGCACTCGAGTGAAGAAGGCCTCACTTGAGTAATGATGGACTTGCACTCGAGCATAAAAGCTCACTCGTGCAAGTGCTTGACAAAGAGCTCAAACAGAGACAAGAAATGCCCGCAGCACTTGAGCATAAAGATCAACACTCGAGTGATAGCCTAATGCTCACCCGTACAAAGTGAGGGTCAGGAAGTGCTCACCCGAGAGCAAAGGAAACTTTCAAAGAAGGAGAGCACTCGAGCAGGGACCTTAGCACTCGAGTGATGGCTTAACACTCGCCAGTGTTAAGACACACTCTTGAAAATTGACCGCGAGTGACATCCCAAAAAGCGAGTTCATAGTGCCAAATACACCTGCACTCAAGTGAGAACCCACAACACTCACAAGTGAGACAAACACTTTTGCTTTTTACATGGAAGTTCAACAAAAAAAATGAAGGAAAAAGAGAACATATCATGCTGCATTCGAGTGAGACCCAATATCACTCGAGTGAGGCTTATCAGAAGCCAAAAACACAGCAGAGTTGACAGCACTTTCCAAACTTTACCCAAGTGTTTCCAATGATCCCAAATTCTCAACCAAGGCTACCTTCACATAACTTTGCATAAGGAATCCAATAGAAACATCAAAATGACCAAACTCCTATTCAATTATCATGCTTTGTTTTAGGCTACATCCAACACCAAAATCCCAAAATCACCAAACTTAACATTTCAACCTCAAACCAATTCTATCTATTCAAAACACATCCGAAAACACCCATTATATGAAAACAACATGCCATACACTCAATGACCTTAATTTTTGAAAGATAGGGCATATATTCTAGAAATTCAAAGTTTGACCAAATGCCACAAAACATAGATAGAAGGGCTTCTCTTACTCACCTTGACAACTTTCTCAAAGAGGTTTCTTGCTTTTCCAACCACTAGATTTTCTTGTGTGCTCAAAAACACCACCAATTGACAATCTAAAACCATAAAAATGGAGCCCTCAATCCAAGGAACAATATTAAAGAAAGGAGTTTCAGCATTTGAGGTCATTATCCTACCTTAATACCAAGCTTTTCTTCCTCTTCTTTGGTCTCCAATGGCTACCAAAAATATAGAGAGAAAGAGAGAAGAGAGAGATGAGTGACGAAGAAGATGAAGCAATGATTATACTTCCATCCCTATGCCCATTCAGCAAAAAATAAAGGAAAGAAAGAGAAAAGGAAATATTAAAATATTCCATTTGACTTTCCAACACTCTCTCTCATCTTATAAGCTTGCCACATGTCACATTTCCATTGGCTCCCATAAAGTAAGTAACCAATTAGTTACTTTAACCACTCCATTAGTCATTTAGTCATATAATACCCCGAATTTTGATATTTGAGGCTAGAGAATAAGCCTGAGATAAATGGACTGTTAAGCCCTGATTTAGCAAGATCCTAAATTGCGATTAAGGGTTATGACTCCAAAAGTAGATGTGGTTAGTGATAAATAACCCTTTTGGAGAATCCGATATGATTTGAGATTCGAATGTGATTCAAATGGGTTATGATCAGTACCGAAACCCTGTATTTGAGTTTAATTATGGATCAACATCTAAATTGAATAAAAATAAGGGGGAGGGTGTATGTATGGTGTAAATGAATAAGAAAATGAGCTTGGTGGTGATTTAGGAGGAATTACCATAATCAGGGGCAAAATAGTAAAGTTACCGACCAATTGGTCAATTACCGAAGAGGAAACTCATTGGTAACTTGAAGATCAATGGTTAGAGTTGATTTGTTGTGAGATTGAGTGGGTGGAATCCCATGTGTGTGAGCTTATGTGAACTCACAAGGATGAAACAAGGTTGTGACAAGTGGCACAATATGAGCCATTAGATGGGTCAAAGGTTCAAACTGTAATACCCCGAATTTTGAGACTCGAGGTTAGAGAATAAGCCTGAGATTAGTGGATTGCTAAGCCCTGGTTTAGCAAGATCCCAAATTGTGATTAGGGATTAATGAACCCTTTTAGAGAATATAAATTGGATTGTAGTCGCTTGTATTATGAGCAACGCCAAAACCCTGTATTTGAGTTCAATTGTGGATTAACATCCAAATTGACTTAGAATAGAGGGAAGAATTGAATGGGGTATTGTGATGGAAATGGTGTCATGTTGTGGTATTTAATCATTGGAATTGATTTAAATTGAATTGGACACATTGGTTGCAAAACTGGAAATGCTGTCCAGTGTGAATTCTGTATGGCCAGTCTTCTCGTGTGGATGTTTTGACTAGGCAAATGATGTCAGAAAATTATGAAACTTTCTAGTCTTAAATTTCACATCCCAATCTTCAAAACGGACAAATAATTTGTGCCATTTAATTTTGGGAACTGGGAGATATGACTGTCCAAAGTTTGAGGTCGAAAATGGACTCTGTTTTGGGGCAGTGATGAAATTTGTGTAATTCTGGAATTTTGTGGTGATTTCTGGTAATGGATTATATTTTTCCAATGAAGAGGACTTAAATACCTTTCATTTTGCTTTGGAATCACCTCATTTCAATTTTTCTAGAATTAGTTATGATTTTTCAAAGTTTGGGCAGAAAATCTGCCAGAAAATCAGAAAATGCCAATTTTGGGAATTATGACATCATCAAAAGGCAAGATGACATAAGCATGGAATTAAAACATCTTCTCATCATCTTCAGCTCTCATTTCCGACGTGCTGCTCAGCTGAATATGGAGAGAGGATTTGAGAGAAAAATAGAGAGAAAGAGGAAGAAATCTCGCAAGGTAAGTCGATTTCTCCGACGATCTAGCTCCTAACGCGTATAACTCCGATACTAAGCTACTCCTTTATGTTCTTTAAGGTTTGGAAGCTCCTCTTTTGGTGTTTTGAAGTTAGGGTTTTCAGCCACAAGAAGGAAAAGCTAGTGGGAGCTTGAGGTAACTTCCAAACTCGTGCATATTGACTATTCTGGCTGTTATGGACAATTTAATCGGTGAAATTTCGCCGGATTGTCTTTGGTTCTAAAAATGGAAAATGGGTTTGTGGGGCTGTTATGCTGCCCAAATTGATACTAAATGGTAGTGCTAACCTAATGGAATAGTCAATAAAGTGGTTAGGAGTAGAAAGGAACGCGTTTACAGAGCCGAAACCGAAAAAACCCCAATTTTCCCCGGAGTACTTGTATATTTCGGTTATGGCTATAAATGGGTCTTAGAGTTCGATTTTCAATGATTTGATGGTTCCATTGAGTTCAGGAACGAAAATTAGGTGGGGTTACAGTTGGTCACTTTTTCGGAACAGGCCGAAAAAGCATAATTACGAAAACGCCCCTGAAACCCTTAAAGTGGGGCTGTCAAGGGTAATTTTGTAATTGACATTGAATTTGATAATTCCAAGTCCGGAAATGGATTCCTGGGGCAAAAATATGTTAGAATAGCCCATGTCAAAATTTCAGGAAAAGTACAGTCGGACCGGGTGGGCCGGACCGGGTCCCCGGGGGCATTTTAGCAAATTTCAATATAGCTTCATATGACCCTCAGAAACACTATGGAAGTATCTAAATAGTACATTTGACATTGTAGGATCGAATGTGAAGCCCCGAGTTGTTGGCACGTAAATCAAGGAGAAAAGACTGGAGGTAGGGAACTTATCTCTCCTGCATGCTCTGATAACTATATTAATGTGTTGATGCATGTTATTACTTTGCTTGATTATGTGGAACATGTATGAATGATTTGAAGCTATGTTTCAATATATGCTATGGCCATATGTGTATCGTTCGAAGCATTGAGCTTATAGATTTGTCATTGTATGTCTGCATGAGTTATGTGATGCAAGCATGTCATGCATTAAACACTTATCTTGCCTGCATATTGATAATGTTTCCCTACTGAGATTCTCTCGAATCTCACCCTCCCTTACCAACAATTTAGACAGGGCAAGTGGCTCGTGGAGGGAGCGGCAGGACTCATTCGAGATGAGATTGTGTAATCCCCATTTGAAGAATTGTAATGGGCAATTGTGCCCTGTATATCTTTAGCGAAGGTATGTACCCGAGATTTCCGGGATGATTATGTTTTGCACTTTGATATTTATATGAATGTGATTTATCTTCGCGTAGTAATTGTATTCGAAATGTGAATATGAGACCAAGTTTATAAATGATTTCGAAAGGTATTTTTGAAAACCCCATCATGTGATGGGTTAGTAAATGTTATTTGATTATTATTGGTCTCTATTTCATTTTAATCGTGTATTTCGGATATAATTACTACGTGAAGATAAATCACATTCATATAAATATCAGAGTGCACAACATAATCATCCCGGAAATCTCGGGTACATACCTTCGCTAAAGATATACAGGGCACAATTACCCATTACAATTCTTCAAATGGGGATTACACAATCTCATCTCGAATGAGTCCTGCCGCTCCCTCCACGAGCCACTTGCCCTGTCTAAATTGTTGGTAAGGGAGGGTGAGATTCGAGAGAATCTCAGTAGGGAAACATTATCAATATGCAGGCAAGATAAGTGTTTAATGCATGACATGAGTGGCTCGTGGAGGGAGCGGCAGGACTCATTCGAGATGAGATTGTGTAATCCCCATTTGAAGAATTGTAATGGGCAATTGTGCCCTGTATATCTTTAGCGAAGGTATGTACCCGAGATTTCCGGGATGATTATGTTGTGCACTCTGATATTTATATGAATGTGATTTATCTTCGCGTAGTAATTGTATTCGAAATGTGAATATGAGACCAAGTTTATAAATGATTTCGAAAGGTATTTTTGAAAACCCCATCATGTGATGGGTTAGTAAATGTTATTTGATTATTATTGGTCTCTATTTCATTTTAATCGTGTATTTCGGATATAATTACTGAGGGGGTTACACAAACACTCATTCTCCTCTCTCCTCTCCCTTTTAGGTCAACCAAGAGTCTTCTTTGGCTCAAAAATATGATCCTAATATCTCTCCTCAAGCTCCCATGGACGTCCAAGCATAGAGGAAGAAAGAGAAATGGAAAGGTGAGGTTTTAGCCTTGTTGTTGACCTCTAATGCTCAAATACCCTTCTTTAAAGTTGTTCATAGTGATGAGAGCTTCATTGCTATGGTTTTATATTTGTGAAAAAAGGTGTTTGAGAGCTTGAAGAATTAGGAAAATGGAAGAATTAAAGAATTGGCATTGGGAAAGGGAAGAGGTGAGTATTTGATGACTATTGACCTAACTATTATGGTTATTGGTTGAGTATTGTGAATTGTGAATTATGCCCCGATTGTGTGGTATTTTCGTGTGGAATGTAAATGGTGGAATTGGATGTTGTTTTATGTTGAAATGGTGTCATGTTGTGGTGTTTAATCATTGGAATTGGTTTGAATTGGATTGGACATATTGGTTGCAAAACTAGAAAAGCTGTCCTTTGGAAGTCTGTTCTGGGCAATTTATTTGTGTTGGCGTTTTGAATAGGCAAATGAAGTCATAAAATTATGAAAATTTTCAATCTTAAATTTCACATCCCAAGCTTCAAAATGGATAAATAATTTGTGCCATTTCGTGTTGGGAACTAGGAGATATGACTGTCCAAAGTTTGGGATTGAAACTGAACACTGTTTTGGGGCAATAGTGGATTTTGGGGAATTCTGTATTTTTGTGGTGATTTCCAGTAATGGATCATATTTTTCCTATGAATAGGACTTAAATAGCTTTCCATGGGCTTTAAGATCACCTTATTTCGATTTTTCTAGAATTATTGATGAATTTCTGAAGTTGTCTTGGCTGCAGCGCAAAAGTTTCTATGTGCGTTTTGGCCGCAGTCAGAAATTCTTAGCTGCAGCCAAAAACCTTCTGTGCACGTTTTGGCTGCAGCCAGAGTATTCTTGGCTACAGCCACCCCCCATTTTCAACATTTTATGATTTTGAAAGGTGATTTCCAACCTAGTACTTCCCAATCCTTTAGGCTTTCATTGAGCTTATTATAGCCACCTAAAGGGTATGAATGGTAACCAACCTTAAGTGATATGAAAGTAAGGATTTGTAATTGAGATTGACCCTATGTCCTTGATTTGGTTATAGGGTTGGATATTTGCTCGGATCACGAGTAGCCGATGATGGAGCATACGTGGAAAGAATAAGTGTAGGAAACTTACCTCTCCTGCATGTATATGATATTTGTATTGGTATTGATGCATGTATTGCTTTACTTGATTATGTGAAACATATATGAATGATTTTAGCTTTGTTTCTATTTATGTTATGGCCATGAGTATGTTGTTGAAACATTGAGCATGTAGATATGTCATTGTGTGAGCATGAGTTATGTATTGCAAGCATGTCATGCATTAAACACTTATCTTGCTGTGATTTGGCTTCTGATAAGCCTCACTCGAGTGAGGTAGGGTCTCACTCTAGTGCAGTATGATATTTTTAGTGTTTTGGTTAAGTCCTCATGCAGATATCACAAGTAGACTTTCCCATTTACGAATGACATACGTTATCACTTGAGTGCGTGTGCATATAGCACTATAGACGTGCGTCTCGGGTTAACACTAGCAAGCAAATTATTGAGAGTGCGCGTGGACACTCGCGAGTATTGGGAAATCACTTGAGTACTAGGGCTAGGACTCGAGTGCACTTGTTACTTTGGGGCTTTAATTGTTCCCGGGTAGTCACTTTCTGTACTTTACTCGATGGGACTCGGGTGAATATGTGTCGTCACTCGAGTATTAAGGATAGTGCTCGAGTGAACTGGTCACTCTAAGGTGTGTTGGTGTTCTCAGGTGCATACTTTCTGTGTCTCACTCGAGTGAGGCCTTCTTCACTCGAGTGACTCGGCCAAAAATTAGTACTTTTGGTCCCAAAAAGGGATCTTCGGTCAAGTGTTCCCAACCCTTTAGGCATATGTCTAGACTTTTAGTGGCCACCTAAAAAGTTTGAATGATAGCCAACTTAAAGTAAAATGAAGATAAGAATTTAGAAAAGAGAATAACCTATCATCCTTGATTTTTTTTTTTTGGTTTATAGGCTTTGACATTTGCCCTGGTCATAAATGAACTGTGATGGAGCAAGTCAGGAAAGAACAAGGTAATGACTCTCTCTTATAATGTATGTGATACATGGTCTGTTTGTTTGATAATTGTTTGTGGGTCTATCACCTGTGGCCCATCGGTGTTGACGGTGGGAGGATCGTACCTTCGAGGCAATAGAATCCAGGGGATGAGACTATGTGAAAGCCGTAAGGCTATATGTGAAATCCGAAAGGCTATTTGTGAGTCTATCACCTGCGGCCCATCAGTGGTGACAGTGGGAGGAACGTACCCTCGGGGCGGTGGAATCCAGAAGATGAGACTATGTGATTGTGTGCATATATGGCAGCCTGCATGCTGTGTTTTATGCTATAAAGCTGCTTGATTTTTTACTTACATGCTTTATGATTTCATGTTGTATGAGTGATTTGTTACTACTGGGTTTCTTTTGAATCTCATTCTTTCCATTGACTAACCTTACAGATAGGACAAGTGGCTCCAAGGATAAAAGGACGACTAGGAGCAGCTAGAACCTTATAGAGATATTAGTTTTGGACTGTTGACTATTCACTTTGGATTTTGGGATTACTGTATATTATTTTGAGATGTAAATAATATTTGAATAGGGTTATGTAATCCCCTTAATGGAAATGTATGAACCTCTAGTTACATATGAAACCCGGGAGTTGCCGGGATTTTATTGTACACTCTGATATGTATAAATGTGATTCAACTGCACAGGGCAATTATATTCTGATTATGGAATTTGAGACCAACAAAGGCAGCAATTTTGAAAATGTTTGCAAAAACCCTACCGTCAAGAAGGGATCGAAAGAGAGTTTTATTATTATTGGTTTCTATTTCATTTTAATTATAAATTTTGAATCATAATTACGAAGGGAGTTACAGTAGTCATGGTGAAGGAATGAAGAAGGAATGATTGGTGCTAAGGGTTATTCACCCTGCCTAGGTGTGACTTGCTCTCTTCCTCTCTATTTGTAGCTTCCACTCAAGTACCAAGCACCCCCGTTTTTCTAGCTAGGCTGCTTCTCCCCTCTTTGTTATTCTTTTTTCTCCTACACTTGTAGTTGTTGATCTATAGGAGCATAGGATAGTGGTTTCTAAAAAGTGGGACACATTAAATGGCATTTTTGTTATTGTCTCACTGTATGGAGGAGCTTTTGATATTAACAATTACCTTCTCCTTTAAATTAATAGAGTATAGGTTATCATTTTTATAGAGTATATAATAATATATTGAATATTAGTTTCATTGTGGCATTGATGTTAAGGAAAATTTCATTTTGAGTGATATTAGTTGATTATTCAAAGTCCCAAATCCTCTTATAGGACAATAGGAATTGCTATGTGACATCTAATTTAAAATCAATTAATTTTCAATTTGCTTTATTTTATGCACATACATATGGAGAAATTTCACTTCAAGGAACACATCACTCAATTTTGGGTAATGTAGTTTATTTCTATATTTGACTGTATTATTTTATTTTTATAATTTTCTCTATGTGGGGGTTTATAAAAGTTTCTTTCAATTTTACATTGAATTATATTCATCTCACACAACACAGGTAGAGGTTTATAAAAGTTTTTTTCAATTTTACATTGAATTATATTCATCTCGCACAACGAGCGGGGTGTAAATTCTTGTTCCATTTACAAGATGTGGCCTTAGCAGCAAATAATCTAATCAATTTTTATATATTTGTTTCCAATTCCATATTACTTATTAGCGGTTCCTTTATTTCTATATTTGTGAATTTTTGTCATACATTGTACTCATACACAGAGTTGGTTGCCTATTGTGAACTTTTAGAAGCCATTGCCCTTATTTAGAAGGAACACTCCCAAAACTATATTTTTTTTAAGCTTCATTAGGAAAATCAGAAATTTCATCATGTAGGATCATTTGATTGTTACTTTCAACCACATTTTTCATAAAAACCAACAATGATATATGTTGATGACGGGCTTGCTCACCAAAGATTTTCAATGATCGGCCATGGAAGAAAAAGGAAGGAGTTAGCTGCACGGCAAGTTGTATCACTGCTTGAAATATCAATATTTTTCTAATTCACTTCTCCCAGATGAGATCCCTGTTATGCCAACGTCGCCTTTTTTATGGTAGGCATAAGGGCAATTTTTAAACCTCTCAGAAAACTATAATCATATGTTTGGTTAGAACGAAAACAGAAGAAAGGAATAATAAAAAGGAAAACTTCCTAAATTTACTAGGGAAAATCACTCCTAGGTCCCAATGGATGATGCAAGGATACCTCATGGAACATGAAAGAGTGATTATTTATACTTCAAGTTTTGATATGGGTGATGGACATTAAGAAAAAAAACTTCACCTCCTCAAGAAATCTATTACCTCATAGGGAGAATGAAGTGCCCATTAACCTGCGAATGGCCCAAGCCATCACGCGGTTAAGGGTATTAAAAATGATGATTATGTCCAAGGCCCATATCAAATGAAGCTAAAATGCTAATGAATGATATAATGATACCTCATGAGTCCTAAAGGATTTCTCTCATTGAGATGTTTTCTAACATGATTGATGTGATAAGATCATGGTCTTTTAGGGTCATAGACCCTTAAACTAAGGTTGGCTATCTAATGCATACACCGTCCTTGTGATGTAACTTTATGTGAAGTGATGCTAGATACATACTCAGGTGAAGCGACAGTTACTCACTTGATCCTAGGGGTTTCATTGATTATGCATGGATGACAATAATGATTATCAACAATAAATAAATATATGACGTCCAGTGTCCTATTTTAGGAATGACCCTAGGTTGGTGGTATCTATCTTAAGCAAGGAAGGTACTAATTAATTGGGTAGGTTGATAATTTTCATTAATAGGTGCAATGGTTTCGAGGTGGTTCTAATTCTCACATATAAAGGCCTCCTAACTGCCCCAATCGTAAAGATAAAGACCCCATCTGACGAAATTGACCTTCAGGGGGTTCTGAAAACCTCACAAGGATCAACCTCACCAAAGAGTAACAGCTAGGATGAAGTCTTCACAGTAACCTCAGGGGGTTCTTAAAACCCCACAGGGATACCACTAGAAACTTCCACTCACCTAAGGAATTCACAAACCCGGGTATAAGGCCCAAAATGTGTGTAAGGAGAATAGTGTGTGTGTTCAGTGGGTGTGGAGAGCATACCAACCTATAGGCCTAGGTTATACGCAACCCTCATCTGTTAAGCAGATCACAAGATAGATAGAAAAGAAAAAACAAAGAAACAAATAGATGAATAAGGAATTTAATAAATAAGACCAAATATTCACAAAATAAAAAAAAGGTAATTAAAATAAGATAAAGGTCATATTACTTTTAAATACTTAACTTAAATGGGCTTGACTCTCAAACTGTCCCCAGTGGAGTCGCCAAACTGTAGCGTCCGAAATTTTGAAAGCAAGGAGCCACCACCAAAATTTTGAAGAAGGATAATTTTGAAAACCCTTTTTTTTAAGTGATACTGGTCTACAAAAACCATTTAGGGTTTGAAAGTCGATTGTGTATGGGGAAGGTGTTAGGCACCCTATAACACTCATTCAAAAGAATAGTTACCCTAAGTTAATTATTTAAAAATATTATGGCCTTTAATCTTATGATAATTACCCAAATAAAAAAGAGAATATTTACAAAAATAAATGAAATAAAAAATAAATAAAAAATGAACATTTATTTACAAAAAATAAAATAAGAAAAAATATATTTATTTACAAAAAATCTATGGTCTATATACCCTTTAGAAGGATCAAAGCCCATGTAGTTCGAGGGTAGAAAAGCGTGTCACTTTGTTGGTGTTTTTTAGAAAATATGTTTATTTAATTTATTTGTGAAAAATATTTTTTGTTTGGTTTGTGTTTTTTATGTTTTTCAAAAAGTATTTTTCTTTATTATCTTGTAAAAGAGAGTTTTTCCATTTTATTTTCATTTACCAAAATGTGTCAAAATATTTTTTTTCTTTTTTTTGAAAGAGGACCTAAGAAAAGGATAAAGAAGAAAAAAGAAAAAAAAGTAGCACAAGTTAAACAAAAAGGAAGTTAAAGGTGAAGAGATTTATGCGTACCTTTTATCCTTTGAACCCCACCACAACAAGAGATAGGGTGATAGAACAATATAATAAATAAGAGGCAAATAGAATCACATTATCTATATTTATTAAGCATGACACCTAGTATCATAAGAAAATAAGACAGCACATACCTCTTGCCTAAATGCAACGCGTCCAACAATGATATATGAGATAATTAAATCGGACAATAAAAAGCAAATCCACAAGACCACAACGAGGTAAGCAACGTCCAGCAACATCATAGTGCAAAGTAAAGTAATGTAATTTATATTGGATAAAGTCATAGTGCATTAATGATGAGGTAAGCATGAAGATAGGGTAATGAAAACATGAAGATGTAATCACACTGAATCAAGTTGGGCGGTGAAAGCAATAAGATCCCATGTATTATTAGAAATAAAAGAAAGGGATGAAAACTTAGCCACAAACCTTATCTTCTTGCTCTTCCAAAATTCTTGTGTGTCTTGCTTCAACCCTTGTTCCCCTATTTATAGTCTCAAGGTAGGGTTTTCTTCATAAATGCTCTTTCTTTTTTTGATTTTTTTTTTTTGATTTTTTTTTAATTTTATGTTAAGAACTATCTTACTTGACCCAATCACTATCAATGGAGATTTTTTTTTTTAATTTTCATTTTTTATTTTTTTTATTTTCTATTAATAAAACTTCCTAGCTTGACCTAATCATCATCAATGGAGATTTTTTTCCGTATTTAATCTTTTGTTTATTATTCTCCCCACAAGTAGTTTCCTAATTTAAACCTATCAACATAAATGAGATTTTTTTCTTTTTTTTATTTATTATTTTTCTTAATAAATGACAATGCCAATCATCATTAATGAGAGGATTTATTTTAATTTTCATTTTTATTTTTTTTATCTTTTCCCCACAAGTGATTTCCTAATTTAAACCTATCAACATAAATGAGATTTTTTTCTATTTTTCTTTTTCTTTTTTTATTTATTTTTTTCTTTCAATGATGATTGCCAATTTGGACAGTAATCATCATCAATTATTTTTGTATTTTTGAGTGGGGCTTAGACAAAATAGGGTGTTCATACTAATTATCGGGAGAGCATTGATTAGCAAAGAATGACATAACCAAAAACCCCAAGAGATATGAATGTTCTTGTGATACTAACTGTCACCGTAGTGAATAGAATACCAATAGTTCACAGAGAATACCTGAGACAAATGAGTGTGTACATAATCTCTGGCATGCGTCACTGTAATTGACACTACTACAAAAAGATCAAAAGATGACACATATTTTGTGGCCCTTCTTTAAACAAGTGCCACAGCTGCCTTTTTTTCCATTTCTATTTTAATTTTTTTTTTAAAATTTTGAGTACCAACTATGGCGCCTGGTGGACCAGGTGCCATAGCTGGCTCGCCCAAGTGTGGTGCCTGCCTCATTTGGGAGCACCTAACCAACTGTGGCACTTGGTTTTACTAGGCGCCACAGGTGGCCCCCTATAATAAAAAAAAAAAAATTTGACCAGCTAGCCACCACATGACCAACTAGTTGTATATAAAAAAAAAAGTTACCACTAGTTCCCAGGCGCCACAACTATTTTATATTAAAAAAAAATTTGACCAGCTGGCCACCACGTGACCGGCTAGTTTTATAAAACAAAAAAAATTTTACCACCAGGTGCCACAGCTGGTTTGGCCTACAGATTATTAAAAAAAATTAACCTCAAGTGGATAGTGTAATCCACTACCCACCAATCACAATTGTCCCTGCCCCCACCCTTATCTTTTTTTCCCTTTCCAGACTGGCCCCCCTCCTTCTCTTTTATTTTGACCCCCACTTTAATTATTCCCTCCTCTCTCACTTTCCCTTTCTCATCTTCTTGCCATGGACGTCACCCCCCGCCCTCCATTCCTTGTCATCTTCCCACTTAAAAACACACCCACATGCACACACTTCTTCATCAAATCTACTTCTTTGTTTTGTTCCAATTGCCATCCCCACTCTTGGCCTATCTCAATTGTTCCCTTTTCTTTGTACCATCTTCCATTTTTGGTCCCCACTCTAGTTGGTCCCAGCTGCTGTTTCCTCCTCCTCCTCACTCAAGATTGTGTCACCAATGGGCAACGTGCTCCCCCACTCCACTGCACTAATCAATTAAGCTGTAAATTCAACGTACTTCTTCTTCTTCTTCTTCTTCTTCTTCTTCTTCTTCTTCTTTGACATATAATTTCTATAATTTTTTGTTTCAAATTAATAGTCAATATTATGCAGACGTGTGTGCGTGCTTTATATATCCTATTTCAAGACTTCGAACTTATTGGAAGTTCCCTTAGTGTAATGTACATGTATATATTACCCTTACACTATTTTTCTAGCTTTTTTAAAGTAAAAAATCATTTACCAACATATACATATGTTTTTACATATTCGGAGTACTTGATTTCATATTAGGTTTAAGCAATTTTAACATTTTTTGCCTGAAAAAATTTTTAATTTCAAAAAACTTTATTTTAGTAATTTAAAAAAAAAAAAAGGAGGCCCCTCCTGTGACGCTTGTTCAAGTGAGGGCCACAGGAGGGGGTGTCTCCTGTAGTGCCTGCATCACCAGGCGCCACAAGAGACACCCCCTCCTGTGGCCCTCACTTGAACAAGCGCTATAGGAAGGTATTTTTTAAAAAAATTTTAAATGTTGTAGCGCTTTTAAGCGCCACAGCTTTTTTTAGTAGCGTCCAGATATGTGGTACTTCTCTAACACCACAGTTAATGTAATTATAAGCACCACAGCTTTACTTTTTTGTAATAGTGTGAGTCGTTTACAAAGGTGCAGTGGACGTATTGACAAGACAAGATTTCGTTAACCACACCATTTTGTATAAAATGTAGAAATGCACATGTGGCAATGTCAAAAAGTCTCAACAGAAAACCTCAAATCTCAAATCTATACCAATCCATTTTATAATGAGCGAGTTGTATATAATAAAGGAAGACCATTAATGATCTGTTCCAATAATGCAAAAACTACAGAACTTGATCCAATAAATTAGATCAGCAACAAAGTAGAAGATGAATTATTACATAAAGAAAGTAGAGCACCTCCATAACAAGAATCCTGGCTCGCAATGCATCAATGTGGTTGAGCATGCTCAGTGAAGTCCAAACAAGAAGCAGACGCACTAGCAAACTTCTACATCAAAATAGGTAAACATTACCTATTAAACATAAAACAAATCAATTGCAGCCCATAGGTACCTTATTTTGAAGAGGATAGCCCAATATTGATACAAAGAATTATGTGAAGCAGAAACAATCAACAGATATAACTTTATCATCTACAGGTATGAAGAGGACAACTTTACATGTGTTCAATTTTTCCAATTATATTAGATAGATCCTGAGTTTGAAGAGGGGGACAAAGGAAACTGAATCATAAAGTGGTAGCCAATTGAACATTAACTCAGAAAATATGTTCAGCTCAGAGTTTTAGTTCTCCCTGATTACCACAGTCAGCATTTTTTTCCCTTTTCATATAAATTGTTGGACTTCTATAACTTTTTTTATCAAATGAAAAGCAACATAAGAAAAGCAAAGAACAGAGCAGCAAGTGTTAAAATTGGTTGCATGAAAGTAGTTCTAATTGCCCAGGTATCAATTTAATAAAAAAATCTATTAATACAATAATCAAGACCGACCTCCACACCTGAAAACTTCAACTTATCAATTTCATTTCCAGGAAGGCCAAGGTACTCGTGTTTGAGCTTCTGTTTTACAGAGTAAAGTACATAGCCCTGTCAAAAGCATGCAAAAAAGTCAGTCCATGGTATTACTGAAAAATGAGTACAAAATTAAGATTCAAACTCAAAAGATGTATAATTGCCGGTTGGTAACCTGGGTAGGTATAACATGGTAAGTCTTAAAAGCTTTTACTTTAATATCGTTCTCAAATAAAACTCTTCTCCTGAAAATAAAAGGGAGCATAAGCAACAAAAATATTCGATGGGCCTAAGTTAGCATCACATAATTTCAATTCAAAACTTACCGACATCCAAGCCAACCAGATTGCGCTTCAAATCCGAATGGTCCAATTTCCTATGCACCTCAAAGAGCCTCTCTACCATTTCTTTCACGGATGCTGGTACAATAATTGTTGGGGCTTCATACGGTACAAGCCCCTTGTTGCAACATACATAGGCAATCCTCCCTGTCCAAAGAAAAGATATGTTACACATACAATCATGATATAACTGGCCGAACAATGTTTCACAACGACAATGTGATTAAAATTCATTAAAAGAAGAAGAAAAAAGTAATCTTGGGTATGAATTTGCATTGGAGAAATAGACTAACAATGTGATCCATGTGGGAATGGGAAATAAGGAGGAAGTCTTGACAAATAGCACGGGGAGGGCAGCGACCAATATCAAAAGCTAAATGAAGTGAGGGGAAAATTATGAAGTTTTCTTGGCCTCCAATGGACAAACCCTGAATAGGGTGCCCCTCAATTATCAAATCCTTTGTCACACCCTCATTTTATTTTCACCTATTTCAGAGTATTTGTGGAAAATGATACACAGTTCAATGGGCAATACAGGAATAGCATAGATATACTAATATTATGAGCATGATTACAGAAATTCCCCATAGGGATTTGTACTTGAAAATTACAATTAACGCAGCTTCACAACGCTATGTGGGTGTCTAAGTCTATCACAGTGAAACGGAGACATCTTCTCGTCTTCGTTCCACCACTGCAATTACCCCTTACAGTTCTCTTCTTTGTTCTCAGCATACGTTTTGTCTTCTCCTGTCTAAATTGTTGGTAAGGGAGGGTGAGATTTTAGGGAATCTCAGTAGGAAAGCAATACCAATATGCATGCAAGATAAGTGCTTAATGCATGACATGCTTGCATTACATAACTCATGCTCACACAATGACATATATGCGTGCTCAATGTTTCAAACAACATACATATAGCCATAGCATAAACAGAAACAAAGCTTCAATTATTCATATATGTTTCACAGAATCAAGCAAAGCAATAACCTGCATCAATACACCAACACAAATATCAAATACATGCAGGAGAGGTAAGTTCCCTACCTTAAGCGCCCATCCCTGATCTTCAAATAACGTGCCTCGATTTGCATGCCAATCCCTCGGACTCTCTACTTGGTCCTAAAACGTCAAACGTACCGTTTAGACACTTCCATAGTTTTTCTTGTGGTTATATTAGTCTATAGTGAAAATTTACCAAAATGTCCCTGAGACACAGGCCCCGCAGTACCCAGCCCAATGACACGTTTTCTCAAAATTTTGACTAAGGCTACTCTAACCTATTTTCGCCCAAGGAATCCATTTACGGGCTCAAATTTACCAAATTCACTGTCAAATTACAAAAATATCCTTGACAGCCCCGGTTTAGAGATTTCTATAGGGTTTTCGTAATTATGCTTTTTCAGCCTCTACCGAAAATGTGTCCAATTGTAACCCCACCTATTTTTGCCCACTGAATCCAATAGAACCATTTATTTCATGAAAATCCAACTCCTACCTCTTGAAACAGTGCTGGCCAAAATATTTCAAGAAAAATGGAAAAATGTAGTTTTGTGTTTTAGCTTCCAAAACTTGTATTTTTCCATTTCTAATCCCTTATTAATTCATTTAAATACTTATTAACCATGATTTAAAGAAATTTGGGCAGCATAACCCCTTAGGGTTATAGCTTTTCCAATTTTTCAAATCGACAAAAAATCACCAAACTAACAACAAACTTCAAAATCAACTTCATACAAGTATAAATTTGAGTTTGATGTAGTTACCTCTTAGGCTTCTTGGTTTCTCTCTCTATATGCGCCCTCTCTCTCTTCTCCTTGAGCTAAGAATGAGTCTTCAAGATCATAGATTCATGAAGAAACAAGGTTTAGAGAAGGATCTAGGGAAATGTTACAAGAAAAACTTAAGAATCAACTCTTTTCTTAAGATTTCTTCTCCCTCTTCTCTCTAACTCTTCAAAGTTTCTCCAAACTCTCTCTCTATTTTTCTTTGGTGTTGGATGAAATGTTGCATATGAAAAGGGAGAGGTTGTGTTTTATTAATTTAAGTCTTCTTGCTTCTTGGCCATTGATCTCATCAAGCGACCTTAATGTGACACTTGTCACAAACCATGCTTCTTTCATAATTATAGCATACTTACTCCCTTAGTTCCCTTTGGTATTTGGACAAATTTTTCCTCCCTTGGTTAGGCAAGCAAAACCGTCCCCCCTCTCCTCTTACAAGACAAGTAAGTTCTATTCCAACTAAATCTAAGCTTGTACTCCAACTAAATCCACTCTTGCACTCAATTTTATCCATTCCTTCACTCTAGCTCACCATCATGCACTTCACCATACCTTCACTTATCATGACCACCATGCCCATGCCTTCATTTGGTGTACACTCCACCATTGTCATCATTACCATATTCATGTAGCATTTTGACATGTGCTCTTGGGAATTAATCATAAGCCAATCCTTCTTTTCATTAATAATTTTCCCCTTCCATTTTCTTGTGTTGGACGGAAATATGGAAGAGAAGGGAAAATAAAATATGTTTCAATAATTCCATAATTCAATTAAACGAATTATGTATAATTCCCTCTAATTTCATAATTTTTGATTTATTCCACTAAAAATAATCCCATTATGCATTTTCCTTTATTTTTCTTAATTAATTGAAATTAACTCCAATTAATAGGAAAATAATTAGTCTTGGGCTAAATTGGCAAAATTATGATTTTGCTATCACATTTATAATTTAATTTATTTCTTGAATTTATTTGCCCATTTCCTTATGAATATGAATATTTCAAAATTCACAAGATACAAATTCATGAATATTCACTATTTTAGTGAATTTCTCAATTAATTATAATATATTTTTTGTGAATATAAAATTTGGGATGTTACATTCTTTCCTTTCTTTGAAGAAGAATCTGGGCCTCGTATATCTTCTTTCTCAGACATTGAAACTTAAATTCTTCGCCGAGTCCACGAAAGCTGGAAACTACAAGTAACAAAGGAGATGAAAATGATATGAGGAGGCCACTTCAGGTTTAAAACGAAAGAAAAATGATTGATTTATACAGAAAAAATTTTTGTTCATATTAAAATTGTGACTTGGGACTAGAACAAGCACCGATTCGACGGCTCTAATAAACCGTTTTCAGCTGAGCGCCGAAAAATATTGGCAATGAAGGCTTACCGCACCAGGGGTTCGGCAACCTAAACAGTTGCTTAGGGTGTGTTTGTTTAAAGCAAGATTAAGGTACGTGAGATTCATTAAAATTAGGTAAGAAAGGTTATGAGCTTTGTTTAGTTTAAGAAGAGGGGAGAGTAGATTTGGTTTCTTGTATGGTTCAGGAGGATAAGTAAGGGATTTGGCTTCGGCTGCCTATCCTTTTCTCCTAAAACTACATCATTTTGGGTAACATATTGGGGCTGGGCTTTTTTCTTTTTAAATGATGTCTAGTATTTTGAAGTATTTTTCTGAACGTATCTAGTATCTTAAAACATTTTTTAAGCAACGTGCAGTATTTTAAAATAATTTTTAGTATTTTTAACCCCTTAAAATATTTTTTCAGTTTTACCCAGTCTGTTAAAAGACTAATTGCAATTTAACCCTTAATGTATTTTTTCAGCTCCAACTTTAAAATATTAGATGCTACTGAAAAAATATTTTAGAGTGAGTGAAAATCAATAAATCAGTATCCTAAGTTTTGAATGCTCTTTACTACTAAAAAAATACATTAACGGTAAAATTATAGTCAATATTCTAAAACACTAGATACAACTGAAAAAATATTTTAAAAGGTTAAAAGCACCAAAAAATATTTCAAAGTAATTTTTGGAGCTGAAAAAATACATCAAAGGTAAAATTACAATCAGTCTGTTAACAAACTGAGTACAACTGAAAAAATATTTTAAGGGGTTAAAAACACTAAAAACTATTTCAGGATACTACACATTACTTAAAAATTATCTTAAGATGCTAGATACATCCAGAAAAATACTTCAAAATACTAGACATTATTTTTTAAAAAAAAGAAAAAAAGCCCAGCCCCAACATTTTACCCACGGTGTAGTTTTGGGAGAAAAAGATGGACAGTGGATCGAAGCCAAATCTGTAGGTGAGGGGAGATAATTATAAATTAACAAATATACCATTTTCTCTTTTTCTATATATTTTCCCTCTTCTTTTACATTTTTTTTAATTAAAATTATTAATTTTTAACCTTTTCCTCTAACCCAAAATCCTACAGTTTGCATATGCAATAATGCGCCATATCTCAGCCTCAGGTCATGAACAGAGAAAAATAAAATCACAAACACATGAAAGAAAGAATGTAATAATAGTAGTAGTAGTAGTTTGAGAGGCGCCTTGTTTGATAATCACCAAATAGATAACATAATCTACATATCAACTTACATCATTATAAAAAATCCTAATCTACATATCAACTTACATCATTATAAAAAATCCAGAGTTTAATAGATAATTTCGGTCAATTTATTTTTTTTATTGGCCTGAATGAGTAGGACTTAATTACATATTCCGCATATCAACTTAATTACATATTCACCAGACAATTGAGGGGACATTCAACAAATTTATCAAAGGTCTTTATTTTCTTTTTTCTTAAATGGAAGGGAGATATATATTAACAATCAAATCTTTACTTAGAGTAAATCAGGAGGTCGCGAAGGGTGAAGCACATGCTAATCAAAAAGATTCAAAGTTCTTATTTTTCTATAAAAACCGTTGCATATTCAGCCCAAAGAAACACTAAAAATAAAAGGAATAAACAAAAGTTTTGTTGTTGCAGCCATGGAAGTTTCAGTTCAAACAAGGTAGAAGAAAAAAATAGGAACTTTTGGGAGTCACAAGAAACAAGGTGGAAGAACAAGAATGAAAAATTTAAACTTACCTGATTGGGTAGGCCACGGCAGCTAGCCAAGTAGCTGGCAACAACACTGGAGGAGGAGAGGAGCGAAGTGAAGAAAAGGAGCACGCGATCGATCAGTTGAAGCATGATGAGGAAGAAAGGGTTTTTAGTTAGAGTGTAGTAGTAGAGTATTAAAAAGGGAAACTCACTGTGAGGTCCTAAGGACCATTAAAAATTACAAAAAAGTCCCAAACAAAATTTCCTTATCAAAAAGGTCCCTAAGGACTACATTGTGATTAATTCAGAATGTGAAATTATTTTGTTACCCCATTGAATTAAAAAGGAAAGGAACAACAGGAGGAGTGTTCATGCATTTATTCTCATTCATGAGAAATAAAAAATGGAGAAAGCTACGGTGGTGTGATCAAGGTTGCAAGTCCAACATTGAAGGCAAGCAAGTGTCGTTTTCATATCCTGGGCAAAGCTTGGAGTTTGCAGCATTCATCTACTCTTTTAGAGGCTAAACATTGATTTTGGTTTTTTTTTTTTTTTGTATGTTCGCTGCATTCAAATTGAAGGGTTGGTTAAAAGTTGGAGTTGGGGCTCATTAGTCGACTAATCTACTGGGACCTAGGTAAGTAATGCTAAAATTTTGCTAAAGATATCATCTTCACCATTGAATTGGGGTTTCATTGTGGTTGGGTAGGGTTAATAAAATTGTGCCCTGTTTTTCAACATGGTAACAGAGGGATTGCTCTGTTTTAAGTGAGAACAATTGAATGTGATGAAGGTTTGCTTGCTTACAAAACGTTGATATGAGATAAAAAAATTGTTATTAATATGTGTTGTTGTAGTTGTTAATATAAATGTTGCCGTTGTTAATACAAAGTGTATGTTGCAGATTGTCATGAAATATGGCTAGTACTTCAAGGAAGAATCTATTATGTTCTTTCATGCGGGGGGGAAGTTTTTAAATGGTGGAGAAGATGAAAGTCAATATGTTGGTGGTTTGATAAGAATAAGATGTATAAAGGAAAGCGCAACCTAAGAGGAGTTTCGAAGAATCATATTATTTATAATTGGAAAAAAAGTAATGAAATTTGTTTGAAATTCAAAGTTACCCTTTTGGTTTTTTGATGGGTCTAGAAGTTGGTGTAATTTTTATTTTTTGCGAGTAGAAGTTGGTGTAATTATAGCATAGACATAGACATGAAACTATGTTTGATATTTGGAAATGATATGATACTAAGTTAAATGAGTAGGTGAAAATAGTCACTTGCTCATACAACTTAATAGTTGGATGTGATATGATCTGATATATTCATTTGTTAAAATAGGCTCATGCAATTATGAAAATAGCACAAAAACTTGTCAAAATTTGCATGTGGACTCGTGAAAGTAGGGAAATTGTGTGATTTTATAACTTGTCTAGGTAAGAAAATCAACTTGTCAAAGTAGGCTCATACAGTTGTCAAAAAAGGCACAAGAATTTGTCAAAAAAGGCATATGCATTTGTCAAAATAGAGATATTAAGTTCTAAAATTTCAAAACTTCTCATAGGCGGAAAATGAACTTGTCAAAAAAACTCATCCAATTGTCAAAATATGCTTAAACAATTGTGAAAATTCTTATATGCAGTTGTGAAAGTTATAGGACATTAGCTTGTGAAATTTCAAAACTCTTCCAGGGAGGAAAATCAACTTGTCAAAAAAACCCATGCAGTTGTCAAAATAAACTTAAGTACTTGTGAAAGTTCTCATACGCAGTTGTGAAAGTTGGGACATTAACTTGTGAAATTTCAAAACTTCTCCAAAGAGGCAATATCAATTTGTCAAAAAAAAAACTCATACAGTTGTCAAAATAGGCATAAGCACTTATAAAAATTCTCGTGCGTAATTGTGAAAGTTGGGACACTCTGTTTTAAATTACCAAGGATAATAAAGTAATTTCACATTCCGAATTAATTACAATGCAATCTCTATGGACCTTTTTGATAGAGGAATTTGATTTTAGACTTTTTTATAATTTTTTATGATTCTTGAGACCTCACAATAATTTTCCCTATTAAAAAATTGCCATGGGCAATTTAGGCATGATGAAATACAAATTTTCTTACCCCTCCAAAAAACTCTAAATTTTGGGGTAGGATTTCTCTTGTTATCCTCTTTCTCATTTTCTTTTCATAATCTCATATTCACCATTAGATTAAAACAATATATAGTTCAAATTCAATTTTTTATAAAATTATTTCTATAAATATAAATAACTAAATGTAAACTCTTAAAATCTGATTTATAACATTCCTAATTGCAATCCATAAAAAAAAAAAAATAATAATTTATAAAATATTAAATCTAAACTATTGATTTCATGGTGTAAGGGTAAAGATAAGATGATGACAAGATAATGAGAAAAAACAATGAGAGTATTATCTTGGGAAAATTGTGAAAATATCCCTCATTGGTAACTTATTTGCCAAATGGGACATTCGCGTGCAGATTATCTTCCACATGTGCAGAATATCTTCCCTAATGTGCAGATGATTTTCCCTGTGTGTAAAATTCTTCCCTATACGTGTGCAGAAATCTCCCCTATATATGCAGATATCTCCCCTCCGTGTGCAGATATCTTCCCTCCATGTGCAAGATATCTTCCCAGGTCCCATTTAGCAAATAAGTTATCCATGAGATCTTTTTTAACAATTCTCCCTATTATCTTCCCAAATTTTGAGGGTTGATATGGGAAAGGAGGGGAGGGGAGTATTACAAAACAAAAATTTTTCCTACCGCTCACCTCTCCTCCTTCTAACCAAACAGAATTTTTTTATCTCCAACCCTCACCTCCCCTCCGAAAATTCCCCAAGGGAACAAGGCCTTACTCTTGAATTACTGTCTATCGGTTCAATGGCGGATTCAATCTTTCCTACATTTGGTTGTTTTATGCTATGAAAAAATTTTTAAAAAAAATGGTAGGCCAGTAACTTAATGGGCTTCTCCTGCAGCAACAATAGTTAACATTTCAGGCAAATTTATTTCTGATTCGGGCCTGTGCTATGACTACCAATGATATAAGATTTGTTGCAAATCAAAATATCGCATGTATAATGGGAAAGATGTCCATATTTAGTATCAGATAATACTTTAACTAAAATGAGATGTAATGGCGTATGATTAATTGGAACCAAACAATTACTCACATACTTGAAGTTTTTTCAAAGCAACTGATAAAAATACAATTAGAGACGTCAATAAGTGAGGCTGAACGAAATCAATGCAGTGAAAACGTGAAGTTTCTTCTTTTACACATGATTAAAGTCACTGTTTTACAAAACATCCCTCCTAAAAAGAAGATAAAAGAATAAAAGTTTACTCTTACGATTGATAAACGAAAATATATAGATATTTTTGTCTTCAAACTTTAGTATATCAAATTGAAAAATATAAAAGTTAATATATCATTTTAAAAAAGTACTATAAACTTTAATAAATTAAGCTTCATAAAAAATCAACTAAGATAAAATGAATATGAATTGGTAAATTATGAAGCAAATACTAAATAGGCACATCTTTTTCCCCTGATATAGAGGCGTTGACAAGTGAAAATGGATTTTCATTTTAATTAATTAAAAATAATACCCCCATCATATCTTAAATGTAGGAGCTAATTTATCTCCTAAATTTATAAATTTTTTTTAAACTATCACAGTATCGCTATTGGTTACATATATTAAGGGAGTTTCTACCTAATATATGTATAGTTTCATGGCAAATGATTAAATCATGGTATTGAAAACCGGACCGGACATTAAATTAGCCGAGACACTGGATTAAGGGTCAGTGGTTCAGATCGGGGTCAACTAAGAGGTTAGACCTGGATCAATTAAAAATATATATATAACTTAAATGTTCATACATACCATTCAAAAAATTATATGAGAGTTTTTTTTCAATCAATAGTCCAATATAATCTCCTGAACCTAATACCCACAAAAATATCATTAAGTACATCAGGATTTTTCTCCAACCAATGCTAAAAGTATTTCATAATCTTTTTAAAGCTCCTTACAAATCAAAAAGTTTTAGGAAAATAATTTTTTCAAAAAAAAAAGTCAAAACGACTTCGTTTGGAGTATAAAAAAGTTTTTAAAAAAATTTTAAAAAAATAAGGTAACCCCTGACTAGGCCGGTTTACATTGGTTCACCCCAGATAGACCGGTTCACCGGTTTTTGGTCTGAACCGGCCGGTCCGATCCATTTTTTCATACAATGGATTAAATAAGTTATTTTAAGGAAACTGACATATATTTCTAATAAATAACTAACTTAATTAATTTTT
Organism: Inga leiocalycina; assembly: GCA_963242795.1. Taxonomy (NCBI): domain Eukaryota; kingdom Viridiplantae; phylum Streptophyta; class Magnoliopsida; order Fabales; family Fabaceae; genus Inga; species Inga leiocalycina. Next base: position 66,042,329 of record OY725320.1, read on the forward strand.
TTAAATCTCTATAAATTAATGATCTAACTCTTTCATTAAATACGGATGGAGTAAAGAAAAACTGGTAAGGTTTTACATAAAGTGATATAAAGTTCATTATAATGGTATAGTTAAATAGCAATAAGTAGGGATAGAGTAATAAAAAGGTAAGAGATAAAAAGGGAGGAGAAGCACTTTTAGAAGTCAACAAGAGTTATCATTTGGGTATGTGACATATGGAATTAATGTTGTAGCAAGTCAAAACAACAATCCGTGACTCCATGAAATGTCTTGTATATAAATTGAAGATAGGTTTCTTCCTCTTCTTCTTTTGTAAGTTCATTGAATTTATCATATGGATGGTTTACTTGGAAATTAAGATGGGTAAGCACTAAGCAACTATATATATAGCACTGTAAATTCACTTATTAGCTAGTGCCAATATAATGCATCATCATCAATATATATCATAAAATCTAATGCATGTCACACTATTCATATGTTAGTAACAATATGGCTATTTTAATTTGTCGCACTCAATGATGGGCATGAGAAAACATATTTTATTAGAAATATATAATAACTTTTTTCATTACTTGACACTTAAGTGTTTGAAATTTGAATACTTATTATAATGACATATATATATATATATATATATATATATATATCTTCCTCTCTCACACACAAAACATTTATATTTAGAGTTTATAACATTAAGAATTATAATTTTAAAGTTATGTCTTTTAAATTAGTATATATGAAAGAGAGATAGATAGAAAGAAAGCCTTAGCACTTATAAGTGATATCAAATCAGCTTATAATTGGATGGATAAGTGTGAGCAAGAGAGTAATAAACTGGGAAACTGCATAACTAGAAGGCTTCCATGGCAAATGATCTTTGCACAAACTTGTTGGATGATTTAGAAGAATAGATGCAACTTAGTCTTTGCATGAGAGGAGTACAAAGAAAATGACACATAATTTATAGCTACTTAAGGGTCAACATGTTTACTTACAATTTGGTATTAGGAGACTAACTATATAAGGAGCAAGCAAAAGAAAGCTGAATCCTGGATAGGTTAGACTGGATGTGGATGACTTTGATAATCTACAAAATTAACCACTTGTGGAGGACTCATAATGATGAAAATTGTCCCTAGAGATGTATCTTCGTGAAGAAATTTGGTTATTATTTGATTAATTACTACCAATAACTTATAGGTCTACAAGAAGGTTAGAAATTTTGTTAGTTCCATGAATTCAGGAATCATAGTGTTTTTTTTTTTTTAATTTCACAGAAACTCTGAACAACATGTTGAATCTGCATGACAAAAGTGATCCAAACTTTAACACAAAAAAAAAAATAAGGAATCTCATTATGCGTAGTTGAAGATATCTTGTGACTAAAGAACTCATGTTTTGATTTAAATAGGGGTATGTTAATACCTAGGGATTTTTTTTTATAGCCAAAATACCTAGGGATTAATAATTTGCTTTTCTCATGTATCGGGTATAAAAATAAGTTTCTAAAATCCAACTCATCCAAACTTTTTAAAAAATTGAAAAAGGAAAAAAATAAAGTGATGGCCACTCTTCCATACTCATACTGCACTTTCACATTCCTTTTTCTTATTTTATTTAAATTCAATTTATTATTTCAAGCCATCCATTTTTTTAGCTCAACCTCATATCTATGTAATCCAAAATTGAAAAGCTTAGTGGCAACACGTTAGGTGAGATTCTCATGCGTACTTCTATATTCTATTGTGGTAATCATCATCTAAACTTTTATTCCAACTTAATTTCTTATACAAATATTCAATTTAATTATAATTCGATTCAAATACAATTAAATCATTGAACCATAAACGTCCTCTTAAATTCAATTCGATAGGTTACTGAATTTCCAAAATTAATTCTTTATCAATAAATCCGAGGGAAATAATAATATTCCACTAAGGTATCCCCAAACTAAATATCCAAATATATACGGGTCGGGTAGAGCAACGTCACAGTTGACATGGGAATGACGTAGAAATTACAAGTTTCAAACACAACGAAAGAATTATACCAAAATAAAATGAAAAAGTAGGACAAATCATTCCACTGTGGGGGCCAACTTTGATTTTTTTGCAGAGGAAAAATATTTACGAAAAAAGATAGGGAAGAGAGAGGTCGGCGTCGTTTACTGCTTTTATAGGAAGAGAGACATAGTGGGCCTAAATGGGGCCCACACCCACTAGAGTTGAGCAGTACAGTCCAAATACTTTAAGTCACTGTCACTCATGAAAAGCCCAAATAGAAAGTAGTTCTGTCCGTCTGGAACTCTTCAATGGATGATCCCTGCTAACCGGGGCCCACAAATTTCTCTCTCTTACTACTATCCCATAAAAATAGTTATTCGTTATTACAAACACTTATTATTATGATTATTATTATTATAAAAACACATATTATTATTATTTAGTTAAAAATAGTGAAAATAGTTGATAAAATCTCTGCAAAATTTCTTTCCCAAAACTGAAAAAGGATCCTGGTTTGTCAGCTGGTGTAACCTTTCTTCAATAGATACAACTTTTAGACAGTGTGTAGTATTTTTTCAGTTATGTGTAAATGTCTTTCATTTTACACATATAAATGAAGATATGTTGCAAATTTGAAAAAAATAACACCTGCCGAAGATAAATTACACTTGAATCCTTAAACAAATTTTAGGTAACTTTAATTTGTACAATAATTTTTTTAATTGGGAGTTTTTCAATGATTTAACTTAAAAATAGGATACACATATATAACACTAATGATTCAAGGAGTTTGAATCTTGTGTATGAGAAATAATTAGCTCTAGAAAAAATTTTACATTTAGGTGATATGATCCCCACTTAACCCAGATTAGTCAGAATTAAACAAGTCAATATTATAGAAGAATGATTCTTATATTTTCATTTATATTTAATATGAAGAACTATCAAAATGTTCAGTTATAGGTTTTGGCAAACCAATCAAAATGCCGTGAAAATGTATTTTACGGTTTTTTCCAAATTTTATAAAATAAAAATTAAATGAAATTGTAATTTATATTTATATTTTATCATCAATATCAAAACTAAGATATAAATTTGGAACAAAAAATTTTCAAGACGCAAAAGTTTATGAAGTTGGGCTAATGTATCATATATAATTACCTCAATTAAATATATAAAATTTTAAGAAATAAGTTATATTATTTATAAATTATGTGAGTAATAAGGATTCATTATTTATTTTAAAAAATAGAAGAAAAAATCACTCAGAGGTCCCAAAGATAAAAAAAACAACAATAATGTCCCTTTAGAAATTCCAAAATCAAAAAAGTCTCTCAAGACTCTTTTATGATTCATTGGTAAAGTGAAAAAACAAAGTTGCCCTCAAGGAATTTGCTAAAAGAAAGGCACAAGAGGAGGAGGGAAGGCGCTGTTTTTATCATTAATGAGAAAGAGAAAATGAATGAACACTACGGGTTGGAGCTGTAACATTGAAGGGATCAAATATGGTGTTAATATCCTTGGCAAAGGTTAGAATCTACATCCTTCATCTACTGCTACAGAGGTAGAAAAACGAACTCAAATTTTTTTTTCGTACGTTGGCTAGATTGAGATTAAGGGGTTGGTCAAAAGTTGAATCTTGGGTTCAATAGTGAACTATGTGGTAGGAGGTAGATCAATAATGCTAAAATTTTGCTAAAGATATGATATTGACCATTGAAGTTGGGGTTTGACTATAGTTGGATTGTGTGAATGTTAGAGTGCTTTATTTTTAGGGAAGGTTACAGAGAGAGTTCTCTATTTTAAGTGGGAAATGTTGAATGTAATGGTGGTTCGTTTGCTGAGAAAATGCTTATATGAAAAAAATGTATTATTAATTCATGCAGTTGTAGTTGTTAATATGGTTATTTTAGTTGTTAATGCAAAACATGTGCTCTATTTTTAGGCAATGTAATAGAGGGAATGCTCTATTTTTGGGTAAGGTAACAGAGCAATGACTTTGTTTGAAATGTAAATGATTGAATGTGATTGTGATTTCTTTGATTACAAAATGCTGATATGATATTAAAAAAAGTATTGTTAATATATGCATTTGTGGTTGTTAATATTGTTATGGCAATTGTTAATACAAAGTTCATGTTGCAGATTGTCATGAAAAATAGAAATTAGTTCGGGAAATAATCTATTTTATTTCTTTCATGTGGGGGGTTTTTAAATGATGGAGAAGATGAAATGTAATATGTTGGTGGTTTGGTAAGAACAAGATCCATAAATGAAGGCACAATGTATAAGGAATTTCGAAGAATCATATCATCTATAATGACTAAAGAAAGTAACGAAATTCAATTGAAATTCAAAGTTACCCTTGATACATCAACATTTGTGGATCTTGTAGATGATGAAAGGGTGGATCATGTAATAAAATTTAATAAACAATATGCTTAAGAAGTTGTAATTAAGGGAATATGCAATTGTGAAACTTGGAGTTGTGAAAGAAGGCAATTTTATTCTAGCATGAAAAAGATGTTGTAAAAAAGACTCAACAAGTTGTAAAAACATGCTTAAAAAGTTGTAATCAAAGGAATATGCAGTTGTGAAACTTGAAATTGTGACAAAAGGTTATTTCATTTTGGCATGGAAAAAATGTTGTAAGAAGACTCAACAAATTGTAAAAACATGCTTAAGAAATTGTAAACAAAGGAATATACATTACTAGTTGGTAAACTTATGATAAGCAGTTGTGCAGAAGTGAGTTCCGAATTTTGAAAACAACTCAATGAATCAACAAGAGGTTGTGAAAATGACTAAGAATGTTGTTAAAATTCCTAATAGCATATGTGAACGTACGGACTTATGAAACTTTAAATTAACTCATTGCATAAAAATATATTATAAATATGACTGATAAAGTTGTTAAAATAAGTACTGAAGTTATTAAACTTCCAATTAGCATTGCCTTTCTAAATAAAACATGGTAAGGTATAATTTTTCCTAACTTACCACCTACACAAGCCATTGCAAAAAGTTGTCTTTCCTACAACAAGGCTTTCCTACAAAATAACATAAAGTTGCCAAAATAGTGACAAAACATCTACATATTTACATAACATGAAGTTTTTCTAACAAAATAACATTACAACTGCTATGAGTCTTTCTTCCTCTTGTTTTGTTGGTTGTCAGCTACAATGGACAGCACCTTTTGCACATGTATGTTATTCTCATGTGTCACAAGCCATCATGAGCAATCGACCTTTATCTACCAAAGTTGATCATGAGATAGCTGAGGCATGATATACCCCTCTAGGTCATGGGGGGAGCGACGGACAGTAGACCTTCGGAGGAGCGACGAAGGCGAGCATTGCGTAAGAGCGACGAAGGCTAGGTCAACGAAGGAGCAACGAAGGCTAGAGAAGTGGAGGAGCGAAGGAGGAGCGATAGATGAACACAAGAATGCTGGGGCTCAGAGGAGCGACGTACAACCATTTGATAGGATGCAAGCAAGAAGTAGAAGCAGAGCATAACGAAGGACTCTGACTTTTGTGAACAGAGTGTTTTAAATTCTAAGGGCATCTTTGTCATTTCACCTTACCAATTAATCATACACAAGTCTTTAAGGACTTTTCTGATTTTAGAATTTTTAAAGGGTTTTTATTGTTATTTTTTTTATCCTTAGAACCTCTGAGTGCTTTTCCCAGAATAGAAAGAAGGTGATGAAAAATTCTGTAAAAAAATTGAATATGTGGAATTTCATTGGTTTTTTCTTTTTTTGACCTGGTGGAATTTCATGGGTTGCTTCTTTAGGATTGTCAATCAATGTCAAAGACCGAAGTGTCATTTTCCTAACTTTTGGTCTATAAATTGTTGTTCCTAGTTTGATTTTGATCTTAAGTAATGGTTTGCTTTACGATTTTAATTTAGGACAGTGAGTTGACCCGGTCAGTGATTTGTCACATCTATCAGATCTAAATCTCAGTTTTCATAAAATAAAACTTCATTCGTTCAGTCCCTAATATAAAAGTTGTATAAAAAATAAGGAGATTTTCATCCATAGGTAACTCCAATGCCCAGATTATGGGGTATTTATTCCAAATATATGACCTTAATTAGTTTCATCCCCTAAATTTTATAATTTTTGCCCCCCAAAATATCCATATTGACTATATATATTAAGAAACTTTTATTAAGGGACAATTCTAGTAGACATGATTAAAGAGGGTATTTCAATAAAAGTAATATTTATTTATTACAAATAACTAATTTTTACAATTTTTATAAATTAGTTATTCCACTCATTCACGCTATTTTTTTTTTTTTTATGTATACTGTTGTAAAAAGTTCTTACCAAAAGCTCAAAGGAAGGAAAAAAACAGTGCGATGTGATTTTTTGAATTCGACTCACCAATACAAAGTTTTATTAAGCCCATATTCCCAATCATGTTGGAAATGTTTTTTTTCCTTTTTTTTTTCGATACAAAAATGTTTTTTTTTCCACATGTTTAAAATAAGGTAATACTAATATCATACACTATTACAAAATATGCTTTTTATACTACGGCCTTTTTATATCTGATTCTGTTGTAGCATAGGCAACCTAGAAAGAATGACTGGCAGTAATATGTACTAGTAATATCATAAATAAAAGTAATTGACTTTCTATGTTGATTGCCAAAATAGGCAGTATAGAAAACACATTCTGCACCAATTAAATTATAAGTTACTCGTCCGATCCTAAATCTAAAATAGAATTGATTTTTTTAGAGATATTAAAAAAATTAATTAAATTATTTTAAAATATTTATATTTATCATTATTTTATCAAACTATTTTATCCAACTTTTAAATTAATATATAATCTAAGAATACACAACATCTGATGATATGATTAAATAACTTATTTAATTTTTTAATCTCTGCAAAAAAAATCAATTCCGTCTTATATTTAGGGCGATATGGAGTATGTAGAAAGTACTTTTCCAATCCTTAATATAATACACATTTAGAGAGTTAGTTTTAGTCTAAATATAATATATAGTTTTCATATTTATCAATTTTTTTTCAAATTTACCTCTACTGATACCTTTCAACAATAACCAAGGAAGAGAGAAAATGAGGAATTAAGAAAAATGACTAAAGTACTTTAGAAAATACATATCATATTAACTAACTTCCTTAATTTAATCAAATTATGCCAACAAGTCTCAGAATCGGAGGGAGTAGTTAATTTTTTTAAACACGACGTTTTAACTAATAGTGTTAGAAAATAACGAGTCACCAAAGCATTGAAGCTTTCATGCACAATTCAGACTACTAGATCCTGAATCAAAGTAACACAACATATACACCATACGGGAGAATGGTATCTCTATTGATTTACCTCTATTTATTTTTTATTGACAGTATCTATCATTATATCAATATTCAACGGTTGAGACTTAATGATAAAGAATATTATTATAATAAAAATCTATTATGATAAATCTCAACAATTGAAAGTTGATTTAATGGTAAATATACTCAATAAAGAGTAAATGGAGAGGTTAATCAATAAAGACACCCATCTCCCTACACGACACACCCGAAAAAATAAGAGCGGGGAAATACATGGGAGACTCTACCGTTGGTGTGGGGTAATAAATGGAGGCACAATTTATTTACAGCGTCATAAGTTTCTAATTATGAAGAATCAGCTACTGATTCTTGCGGATTAAAGAATTGTAGTAAACTTATTAATTTTTTCCAAAATTGATAACTTTTTTTTTGGAGAATTGCTGATAAATACCTTTTTAGTAAATTAATTGCTGAATGATGTCATGGAAGATCTGTTGCACATAACGAAAGATATTTTACACATAACGGAAGATTGTTTGCATATTTATATGAAAGATTTTTACACACACGGAAGATGGTTTGTACAAAATAGAAGATCGCTTGCATGCTTGGTAGCAATTAGTAATTAATTTGCCTCAAAGGTATTTTTGGACAATTCTCCCTTTTTTTTAAATTTTGCCCATCTTTAAATGATGTAATTTAACTTCGAATCTCATTTAAATTATAACGGTAAAGTGGAAAAAAAAAAAGCAATGAGGGGATTGATACCTTATATTTGAAACCAACAATTATTTATATATAGCTAGTGCATTATAACAAAGACAAGAGGGAATGCCTCGTTCCCAAATTAAACAATCTCTCAATTGAAGTGATATCATACAATAAATTTAATTCTGAATCATCTATATTTCAGTCCAAAAAAAAAAATTCATCCATATTTAATTTGGTGGAAGTCCAAATTAAATATCAGACCCATCAAGGACAAATCCGAAAATTAAACACACAGCATGTTCAAAATGTCTAGGTGGCCTATGGAAGAGTACTAGTACTTTTATTATGGGTTAAGGTGCAAAAATAGCCATGAACTTTGGTCAAAAGTGTAAAAGTAACCATGAACTATTTTTGGTAGCAAAAGTAACCATGAACTATGTAAAATGGGGCAAAACCGTTAAATATGTTAACGGTCAACGCACGGTCAACGGTCATATTTAACGGTTTTGCCCCATTTTACATAGTTCATGGTTACTTTTGCTGTCAAAAATAGTTCATGGTTATTTTTGCACTTTTGACCAAAATTTATGGCTATTTTTGCACCTTTACCCTTTTATTATTATTATTATTATTTGCCCAACTAGTACTTTTAATTTATAAAAACATGTAAGTTGTTTTAATCAATAAAATTTTTAAATATAAACTTTTTACTAATTTTTCTTATATTATTTCAACAAAAAATTTAAGATGATGCCAATCACCTTTGAAGTAAAACTTCTGAAACAAAAAATCCTTTAACCCTTGTCTTTTTAAACAAAGATGAAAATGATTAATACATTTTACATATAATCAACAACAATTATAAATATTAGGGTTAAGTAGTAAATTTGTCTCAGAAGTATGGGCCTAGGAGTAATATTGCCCTAGAAGTTTTTTGAGTTTCAATGTCGCCTCGAAAGTTTCAAAACGTAGCAATGTTGCCCTATGCCATTTAAAAAAAATGTTGACCGTTAAAAAATTAATATTGACTATTAAATTTCTTAACAGAAAATGGCAATATTGCTACATTTTATAAGTTCCGAGGTGACATTAAGACCCAAAAAACTTTTAAGGCAACATTACTCTCAGACCCATACTTTTAGAGCAAATTTACTACTTAACCATAAATATTATCCCATTATATGGGATCGGCTACATATTTTGCACAATTTCAATTACCTACCAACAATTAAATACTAGTATTTCAACAAATTGCTCCTCAAAAGGTCCAATAGGTTAAATAACTTCATTGTCTGTTTGATTGTCTTTCTCTACCCCTTTCAAATAACTCCATATTACACAATTTACCATCTTCAACGGCACTATCAATAGCTTCTTTGTGTCCAAACTGCCTCAAACAATATTCTATTATTTTTTATTTACCACTCCAACTCTTCTTCATTCATATTTATTTTGAATTGTATATTTTCTTACATGACTACACATATATCTCAATGTCCTTTTGGTGACCACTTTAAACTTCCTCAGCACCAAATTCACTATCATATAACATTGGTGCTTGCTAATCTTTCATTATAATCATTCAACAATATTATTAACTTGACTCTTAAAAAGATTTATTTTCATCGAAGTTTTTCCTATTTCATGCTATTTTTAATTTGCATTTCAGACAGACTCTTAATGGCGAAGATAGAAATGAACAGATAATGATTAATTACTCCATTATTGTTTGAGGAGCCAAAAGGGATAAGATCACATAAAGTTTTCTCTCCTTTCTCGCTTGACTTTCTTTCTCAAACACACGTGGTTTTGACACGTGTAAGGTTTTGAAAAAGCAAGTACGACAATTAGCATCAAAATATTTTAAAAATAATAGAAAGAATAGAAAGTGGGTATTATTGTTATTTTAAAAACAGAAATGGAACTATCAATTTTCAACCGACGAGAACGATGCAAAGAATTTAAAAATTAAAATCGTTGAATCCTTCGGAGATTTTGGCTTTTGTTTGTCTGCCAACTTTATTCCTACCATAATTTTTAAATTACAACAATTCAATAAGCAAATTATTTAATATGATTATGTCATTTTCCCGACAATTAAGTTAATCCAAGCATTGATTCTCGATATTATCTATCGGTTTCTTTCTCTTTTTGTTTTGGTTGGAAATCTTTTGGTTTCTTTTAAATAATCTAAAAATGTTCCAAGAGAAGAATTTTCTAAAATTCATAAAGCTTGTAATACTAGGTATAAGATGGAGGTGACAATATTAAAATTTAAATTAAACAATCAGTAATATCATATACTACCCTGCTAGTGGCAAAAAAAAAAAAAAAAAAAAACTACTCTGGCCTCAATTATAGCTATTGGGCACCTTTTAAAAGGTATTTTTAGACATTTGATAATTTCAAGAAGTATCAAATATTTTTTTGGGAAAATCCCAGATAAATACCTTTTGAATTAGCAAAACTCCCAAAAGTCTATTAACACTTTAAAAAGACTTAAAGGTACCAAGGACCAAATTGGGTTTTTCAAGTTTTGACACATTTACCATTTTACCCCTCAAAAATTTTTTTTAAAATAACAGAGGTGCCCCCGCCGGAGCGCCGCCGCCGGCCGGCGCCGCCCCGATGGCCGGCCGACCAGGACCCCTGACAGCCGGAGCTCCGGTCGCCGGTGGTAGGAGCTCCGGCCGGTGGAAGCTTTTTTGGTGGGGAGGGGGGTTATTTTTTTTTGAAAAAATGTTTCATTGAGATGGCAAGGGGTGGGATCGAACCCATCCCACCCCTTTACAAGGCAAGCATGGTGGCCACTAGGCCACCAAAACTTCTTTGTTATATATATGCATTATTAAATATGTATAATATAATTAAACGTGTAGTAGCTTTGACAAAGTCAGTAATGGCGTTGACAAATTCAATAATGGAAATAACAAGATTCGTAATGGTATTGACAAAACCGTTTGCTGTTGCATGTTTTAATCAGCATTTTTGCACAAAACGTTTTTGTCAAAACCATTACCATTCTTGTCAAAATCATTACTAAACTTGTCAACTTCATTACTAAATTTGTTAAAATCCTTTTATTTATATTATGAATATTTTCAGAATGGAATTGTCAAAACTATTACAATTCTTGTCAATCTCATTACTAAACTTGTCAATCTTATTACTGAATTTGTTAAAATCCTTTTATTTATATTATGAATATTTTCATAATGGAATTGTCAAAACTATTACAATTCTTGTCAATCTCATTACTAAACTTGTCAATCTCATTACTAAACTTGTCAATCTCATTACTGAATTTGTTAAAATCCTTTTATTTATATTATGAATATTTTCATAATGGAATTGTCAAGTTTAGTAATGAGATTGACAAGTTCAGTAATGAGATTGACAAGTTCAGTAATGAGATTGACAAGTTCAGTAATGAGATTGACAAGTTCAGTAATGAGATTGACAAGTTTAATAATGAGATTGACAAGAATTATAATAGTTTTGACAATTCCATTATGACAATATTCATAATATAAATAAAAGGATTTTAACAAATTCAGTAATGAGATTGACAAGTTTAGTAATGATTTTGACAAGAATGGTAATGGTTTTGACAAAAACGTTTTGTGCAAAAATGCTGATGAAAACATGCAACAGCAAACGGTTTTGTCAATACCATTACGAATCTTGTTATTTCCATTATTGAATTTGTCAACGCCATTACTGACTTTGTCAAAGCTACTACACGTTTAATTATATTATACATATTTAATAATGCATATATATAACAAAGAAGTTTTGGTGGCCTAGTGGCCACCATACTTGCCTTGTAAAGGGGTGGGATGGGTTCGATCCCACCCCTTGCCATCTCAATGAAACATTTTTTCAAAAAAAAAAAAACCCCCCTCCCCACCAAAAAAGCTTCCACCGGCCGGAGCTCCTACCACCGGTGACCGGAGCTCCGGCCGTCAGGGGTACTGGTCGGCCGGTCGGCCACCGGGGCGGGGGCGGCCGGCCGGCGGGGGCACCTCTGTTATTTTTTTAAAAAAAATTTGAGAGGTAAAATGGTAAATGTGTCAAAACTTGAAAAACCCAATTTGGTCCTTGGTACCTTTAAGTCTTTTTAAAGTGTTAATAGACTTTTGGGGGTTTTGCTAATTCAAAAGGTATTTATCTGGGATTTTCCCTATTTTTTTCATGTATACCCATATTTAATAAGGGTAGTGCAGAAAAAGTATAAGCTTATAAAATCATACCAATATCAATATTTATAACATTTTACTAAAGTTAATATTATAGGTAATAACCTTCCAATTCACTTTTAATCGTGTATTCGGTTTACCTTCACTAATTCTCTACTATACTACTGCAGATATACACCTTTAAATTATTCATATCGAATTTTAACAGTATAAATTAATTTATACTACAAAAATTATAAAATTGAAATAAAATTCAATGCAATGTGTAACACTCCAAATTTTATTCACCAAAAATATATTGTAATTATTTGAATAATTCAATAAAATGGTGAATATTCATGAATTTAGATCTTGTGAATTTTGAAATATTCATATTCATAAGGAAATGGGTAAATTAATTCAAAAAACTGAATTAAATTACAAAGGGGATAGCAAAATCATAATTTTGCCAATTTAGCCCAAGATTAATTATTTTCCAATTAATTGGAGTTAATTTCAATTAATCAAGGAAAATAAAGAAAAATGTATAAATTGAATATTCTTAGTGGAATAAATTAAGATTTGTGGAATAAGGAAATAGGATGGGAAAATAATTATTTGGCTCATTAACATGCCAAGTGGCATCATCTTATGCCAAACAATTAAATAAGAATTACTAAGACATGAGCACATGTGTTATTAGCAATAAAATAATAATTAGTTACATAATTGACCAAGGCAATTACATGAAACCCAATTTGGTGTGAAAAGAGAATGGTTCAATCTCAATTAAATCATATGACATAAGTTGTGAAGAGATAAGGCCAAGTACACAAATGATGACAATAGATGGCATAAAGTGGAGGGAGTATGGCATAAAGCAAGACATCATGGTGGGAGGTATGATGTATATGAAAGGTGGAGAAATCCTAACCTTTGGTTAGATCAAGGGCTAGGATGAAATATGAAGAGAAGATGTGAGATAATTTATGAAGTCACCTTCTTCATCTTTCTTGCCCATTTTCGTTCAAGCCAAAGAAAGGAGAGAGAGAGAGAGAGAGAGAGTTTGAGAAAGCTTTATGCTCTAAGAGAGAAGGAAGAAGAGAAAGACTAAGGTAAGTTATGATTTCTTAAGGTTTCTTATTCTAACCTTCCATAAATCTCTTCTCTAATCTCTTCCTTTCCATAAAATTTATGGTTTAGCAAGCAAATCTTGAGCCCAAAGAGAAAGAGAGAGGAGGACTTCTAGAGAAAGGAAAAGAACTCAAGAAGGTAACTTCACAAATCCTAAGATTATGTTAGATGTGGTTGTTGTTGATGATTATGGTTGGATTTGATTATTTTGTTAAATTTGTAAAGTTGGAAAGTCCTAATCCTAAGGGGTTATGCTGCCCAAATTTCTTTAAATCATGATTATGAAGTGTTTAAATGAGTTGACTAAGGATTAGAAGTGGGAAAGTACAAGTTTTGGAAGCTAAAACACAAAGCTCCATTTTTCTATTTTTCTCTCAATATTTCGGCCAGACCAGATCTGGTAGTAGGATTTGGATTTTCATGAAATAAATGGTTCCATTGGACTCAGTGGGCAAAAATAGGTGGGGTTACAGTTGGGTACTTTTTCGGTAGAGGCCGAAAAAGCATAATTACGAAAACGCCACTGAAATCCCTAAATAGGGGTTGTAAATGGTATTTTTGTAATTTGACAGTGAATTTGGTGATTTCGAGCCCGGAAATGGATTCCTTGGGCAAAAATAAGTCAGAATAGCCTTAGTCAAAATTTTAGAAAAACGTGCCATCGGGCCAGGTACGGTGGGGCCGGGCCAGGTTCCAGGGGGCATTTTTGTAAATTTTCACTATAGACTAATATAACCATAATAAACACTATGGAATAGTCTAAAATGATACTTGGATAGGTTATGACCTATTTCTGGTACATTTAATATTTTAGGACCGATTTGGAGGCCGGATACGACACGTTCTTCGAGGCACATTTAGAAAGGGGATATTAAAGCTTTGAGGTAGAGACATTATCCTTCATACACTATGCCATAAGTTATGTGATTGTGTGGATGCCATTGTTTTGTAAATGCACTTTATTAATTAACATGATTTGCCTAGAGAAGGGCAGTTAGTGCCATAGGTGCACTTACACTGGGAGTTGGCAGAAGTCCAACCGGTGTAGATTATGGGACTGGGCCCTACTCATGTATACATGACGATGATGTGTTTATATTGTTCATTAATTTGTGTATACCTTGGCGCATGTCATATTTACTTTTCGCATTTTCTATGAACGATATTATGTCTCTACGGGATTCTTCGGAATCTCACCCTATTTTTAAATAAACACCTCAGCAGGTACCAATGAGCCAAAGGGAAAAGATGTAGACACCGGTAAGTGAGCGGCACGTGTCTCAAGGCGCAGACAAGATCGTGGTCATAATTAGTCTATTTTGTGATATTTTGGTTAAATTTGTAAATATTAAAACTTCCGCTATATTTTCCGTTTCCGTTGACGAACAATATCGGAATTGTAAACGAACGACGTTGGGATCGCAAACGAATATTTTTATCAGTATAATTGTACTTTTCTGTATGCCCATTGAATTTTATCTTTATTACTTTTCGATTATCAAAATGGAAACGGGTATTGACACAATGATTCACAATTGTAGTATTCTCAATTTTTTTGGCCTGATAGTATTCTCAATTTGAAACCATTCGTTTTAATTAATTTTGGTTGATCATCAAAGGTGTGGATGTAGAACGAATATAGATATATAATTTAGGGTTATGGTATAAATTTAGTAACGAACTATTTTGTTATGGATACCCAACAAAAATAACTATTTTGGGGTACAAAAGTATATATAATCAATTTTACTAGTAGCACATATAGCAATGCCCTCAAACCTTAGTTAACTCCCACTATTTTTGAACTATGGATTCAACCAATATTTTCACTTTCTATTATTTTAATATATTGTTAGAAATATGTGTCTTTTAATAGGAAAATATCACTTAAAGCCTATAGAAGTAATTTTATTTCAGTTAACTCTAAAAGATTATGAAATTTCCCTACACCCACTTGGATCAAAATGAAATTAAGTTTTATCAGTGAAAGACAATAATGCCTTCACTTTTTTTTTCATAAGACCATTTATAAGACAAATAAAAGTATTTACAAAATAAATAAATGGATTTAAAAGAATCCAAGGAGTTTAAAAAAGTTTTTATAAGGCAAATATGAGCATTAACAAAACAAATATGTGAATGAACAAGTTTTTTTAACTCCCTAAATTCTTTTAAATCCCTTTACAAGACAAATATGGTTATTTACAAGATAAATATGGGCATTTATAAGATAAAAAAATGTTTATGTCTTCTTTTGGATCCAACAAAAGATAATTGTGTTGAATGCTCATAACGAAATAATTTATTACTAAATTTGCACCTTTGTCCTTCTAAAAATATAGTAAAATAATAGAGGGTGAGAAAACTGGTGGGACCCATAATGCAAAATGTAACAGAAGTTGACTAAGGTTAACGACGTTTCTATATATACTAACAAAAAAATTGATTATGTTTACTTTTACACTCCAAAATAGTTAATTTTGTTGGATGTCCATATGAAAATAGTTTGTTACTAAAGTTGCATCTTAACCCTATAATTTATCATAGTCGCATATTTTATTTCTATTCTTTTTGATAAATATATGTAAATGGGTGAGTCTAATGAAAAATTAAGTTGAAACCCGCACATGAATAAAGATATAGAGATCCAAATTGAAATCCACATTTTCTTTCTTTCTTTCTTTTTTCTGGCCGATGAAATCCACATTATCAAATTGCGACGCTCAGATTAATAATTATTCATTTATTTGTGTAACACCCTAAATTTTATATTCGCATAATATATTGTAATTATTTGAGAAATTCAATAAAATGGTGAATATTCATGAAATTTGAATCTTATGAATTTTGAAATATTCATATTCATGAAGAAATGGGCAAATAAATTCAAGAAAGGAAATTAGATATCAATAGTAATAGCAAAGCCGTAATTTTGCTAATTTAGCCCCAAGATTAATTATTTTCCAATTAATTGAAGTTAATTTCAATTAATCAAGAAAAATAAAGGAAAATGTATAATTGGAATATTCCATCAAGAATAAATCAAGAGTTAGGAAATTAGAAGGAATTATGCATTATTCATTTAATTGAATTATGAAAATATTGAAACAATTTTCTCCCCTTTTTGTTTCAAATTTTCGCCTAGCGCAAAGAAATAGAGGGGAAAAAGATCTTTGGGATTAAATATGTTAAGTGTCATTATCATATGAAGAGGGGATTAGTTTATAATTGATTTGAATGAGCACATGTCAAAAAGCATTAAAATAATGTTACATGGACATAGTAATCATGATTAATCATGATAATGGTACACCAACTTGAGTGTAAAGTTGGATTAGTTGGATGAAAGCAATTTGGTTAGTGGAGCATAAGAGGGGGACGGTTTTCTATGCTAACCAAGAAGGAGGAAATTAGTTCAAATCCAATTGGAAGGCTAATGACATAGTTGGAAGGAGATGAGACCATTTGCCAAGTGTCACCATAAGATGTCATCTTGGAAATCAAGGGCTTAAATGAAAAAAGAGGCATTTTATTAAAACACATTCTCTTCCCTTCCCTTTGCTCATTTCAGCCAAGACAAGAAAGAAAGGAGAGAGAGGGAGCTTTGAAGAACTTAGAAGATTTTAGAGAGAAGGAGGAAGGAGCTTAAGGTATGTAGTGATCTCTTAAGCACTTTGCAATTTTTCCATGAAAAACCTTCTTTAAACCTTTCTTCTTCATGAAACTCATGATTTTAAAGACACATTTTGAACTCAAGGAGAGAGAGAGTTGGACGCCTAGAGAGAGAAAATCTAAGATCTCAAGAGGTAACTTTATAAATCTTATATCTCTACTAGTATGAAGTTGTTGTTGGTATTGTTGTAGGATTTGGTGATTTTTGTCAAGTTTGTAAATTTGGAAAAGACCTAACCCTAAGGGGTTATACTGACTAAATTTCTTTGAATCATGGTTAGAATGTGTTTGAATGAGTTAATAAAGGATTAGATGTAGAAAAGTACAAGCTTTGGAAGCTAAAACACAAAATAGCATTTTTCCGTTTTTTTTACCAATGTTTTGGCCAGCACTATTCTAGGGAAAGCAGCTGAATTTTCATGAAATAGATGGTTCCATTGGATTCAGTAAGAAAATATAGGTGGGGTTACAGTTGGTCACTTTTTCGGAAAAGGCCAAAAAAGCATAATTACAAAAACACCACTAAAACCCTAAATTGGGGCTGTCAAGGGCACTTATGTAATTTGACACTGAATTTGGTAATTTTGAGCATGGAAATGGATTCTTTAGGCGAAAATATGTCAAGATAGCCCTAGTCAAAGTCTTGAGAAAACGTGCCATCGGGTCGAGTATGGAGGGGCTAGGCCGGGGTCTGAGGGGCATTTTGGTAAAATTGTACCATAAACTAATATAACCACAAGAAATACTATGGAAGAGTCTAAAATGATACTTGGATAGGTTATGACATATTTCTTGTACATTTAATATTTTAGAACTAAGTTGGAAGCTGGAAGCGACACGTTTTACTAGGCACACTAAAAAGGAATTGGAAGAACTTTGAAATAGGAACATTATCCTTAATACATCATGCCATAGATATATGATTGTGTAGATGCCATTGTTTGTAAATGCGCTTTATTAATCAATATGGTTTTCCTAAAAAGGGGCAGTTAGTGACGGGGTGCACTTACACTGGAAGTTGGCGAGAGTCCAATCGGTGTAGATTATGGGGCTGGGCCCTACACATGTATACATGATAATGATGTGTTTATACTATTCATTAATTGGTGCATACCTTGACGCATATTATATTTACTTTTCGCATTTTTTTTTGAACGATAATATATTTCTACGGGGATTCTTCAGAATCTTACCCTTTTTTTTACAAACATCTCAGCGGGTGCCAGTAGGACGAAAGGTAAAGGTGCAGATATAGAGAAATGATTGGCACATGTCTCGAGGCATAGTTAAAGACGGTAGTTATAATTAGTTTATGTTTAAGATATTTTGGGGAATCCTGTAATTATAGAAGTTTCCGCTGTAGTTTGTATTTTGTTTATGAACGACGTTGGGATTATAAACAAATACTTTTATCAGTATAATTGTATTTTTCTGTATGCCCATAAAATTCCGTCTTTATTACTCTTCGATTATTGAAATGGAAACGGGTGTTGACAATTTGAGCCAAATCAAACCCAGCTAGGTGCTCCCTAGGGCACCATAAAAATTTTGGTCCATGCTTAACGTGTACACTTAAAAACCAAGTGAAATAATGATTATTACAGAAAATTTGAGGCAATTTAGAGGCATGAAAATCACAATCAATATGTGTGTGTGTGTAAGTTGTGTAGTAATTAAATTATATTATATAAAATGGTTTTGTTTCTTATCTTAGAAGATAACCAAGTTGTAACAATATTATTATTAATAATTATTCCACCTTTTTAAGCTTTCTTTCTGAAAGCAAAAAGCTAGGGCTACCCTTTTTAATTAAAAGAGTAGAAAAAGTGGGGAATAAGGCTACCTCTTGCCTTTTCTCTGCCGAAAAAGTTGCCTTCACTTCTAACAAAAGCCGTATTGGGATCATCTTAATATTCTTAATCACTACAAGGAATTTTTTATCATTGAATACCTTTTTTAATTTGAACAAAACAAAGTACCTTTTTTAAAAAAGTGATATAAAATTAAATATAAATTCATAAATAAACATTTTTTAAGATCACATGATTTTGGGGCCTTTGCTATTGATCTTAAATAATAGGGAAAATGGGCAAAGAGTGATGTTTGAAAATAAATGAATAATTATTAATCTGAGCGTCACAATTTGATAATGTGGATTTCATCGGGCATAACCAAAACCTAGTGTGCAAATTAAAACTTAAAACAAATTTAAATTACAAAAATTACTCCTCCCTCTGGTCCTAATTATAGGACAACATTTGAGAATTGATCTTGGTCCTAATTATAAGACAAAGTTCTAATTTTTGTCAATTTCTTCCAAAAATGCCCTATATTGATCCTTTCTTAATAATAATTAAACACATTAATAATTTAATAAGAGTATATCGGAAGTTGTCGAGAGAGATTGACATCGCAGGATTGTGTGAGAACTTGGAGAAGTCGTGTGTGAGATAGGAGAAGTACAAGAAAAAATAGAGAATCAATGTAATTAGATGTCATTTTAAATTTTAAATAAGGGTATTTTAGAAAAATAAATATGATTAACTAATTTAACCATTATCCTTAATTTCTCCAAAGTTAGGTAAATATATCCTATAATTATGACCGGAGGGAGTAATTACTTAAGTTTTTGAAGTGATGAGTTAAATATACATTATTATTTAGTCATATTTATAAGGCAGGGAGATAATATTTTGTTGTCCTATTTATAAGTCACATCTTAAAATTTTTTCACATAAATGTTACAATATTACTCTTCATTAATTATTGTGTAAACTACTAAACTTTGTACTCTAATGGTAGAATGTATAGTAAACAGAGATAAAATTGAAAAATTATTAAATTCTAGACAATATTATTGATATTTAAGATTTTTTTTTATTTTAGTAGAATATGTTGGAAACAACTTATAAATAGAATCATATGAGAAGTACTCTCTCACCATACATTTCTGTAGTTAGAACTAAGAAAAAGACATATAAGAATAAGTTTTATCTAATACATGATTAACTATTAATTTCTCCAAATTGTTCTTTTAACTTGAAATTACACTATTGCAAAGTACTTCATTCGGCCCTCTTTATAATACTTAAATTTTTTAATTGGTTAGCTCATTTTTTATAATATTTTGTTTGGGGTTGTATGAATATTAAATACATTTTTGCCTTTTTTTTATCCATAATTAATTATATCATCTCTCATTGTTGATCTTTTTTCAATATATTCTATTTATTATTTTTCTCACTGTTTCTCTCCCTCTCACTTACCCTCTTATAAATAAGGGCTTGTTTGAAAAAAAAAAGTTAATTTCTTATATATTTATTATTTTTAATTAATTTTAACAAATTGTTTTAACCAAACAATTAGGTTATTTATATCTCATGAAAAGGGCAGGAGGGAGTATTTACATAATATACTCCTTCTTATCCTAATTATATAAATATAAAAGCAACAATGTGATGGTTATATTTCATTTTCGAGTTTCAACATTGCCCCACCTTAGTTACAATCAAGGGCCTGTTTGGATCAAGGAAAATTTGGAGGAGGGGGGCGGGAAAGGAAAAATTCAATTTTTCTATTAGAGGTGGTTGTTTGGTTCATCATTTTCAGCAAAAAATATTTTCCTGCCGATGCCCATTTTCCAGCGCTTAAATGAAAACAGGTTCCCACAAAAAATGGTGGTGTGGGAACCCATTTTTGAGGGCTTCTAAAAATCAGCGAAAGACTCAAATGCCTGATGTGACAATGATGGGATATAAAAAAGGTGAATTCTTTGAGTGCCATTTACATAGTGTGAGCTGGTAAAACCGAAGGTGATGAAAAAGAGAAAGGGTGAGGGGTATTTTTCTGGCGACGTTGCTAGTTAGATCAATCCCGAAGAACATATAGGTTACTTATTCTATATCATTGTGGTTGTTCTGTTATTGTTTGTGTTGAATGTGATGCACTTGCGGTCTCTGGTTTTTGTGTTAAGCAAAGAGGCCATTGCCGCTCGAAGCTGATTTGGAGCAATTGGCGGTGGTGGGAACTCCATGGTTAGGCAAAATCTAGGCGGCTTATAGTCAGACCATGAAGTTCCTATGTGGTGAACATGGTTAAATGTGTGATGTTCCACACAAGGGGAACAATGTTGACCACGCATGGTTAATTGCTCTATTACATTATGAAAAAAAGGGTAAATAGAGTTGTTTCTTCCGCATTTTTACGAAATGCAGCCTATGGTGGTTAAGCCATGGTTATGGAGGAATTATTTGAAGTGATTCATGACCATGGGTTGCCCATGAAATGCATTTGGTTAAAGAGGCTAAAGTAAAAATATGGGCCTTCAAATAATATTTTTAACGGTTACTACCATCTTTGGTCCCTCAAGTATATCCTCATTTTGATTTTGGCCCCTCAAGTTTCAAACCATTGGTTTTGATCCTTATAGGGGCAAAATGGTTCAAGTCTTTATTGAGTTATAGAGACTAATGTTTTAAATAAAATGAAACTGAAAGACTAAAACCTATGGTTTGAAGCTTGAGGGATCAAAACTAAAATGAGAGCAAATTTGATAGACTAAATATTATATTAACCATATTTTTAAAACAAGGCCCTTTAAATAATATTTTTTAAACAGGGAGCAAAAATATCTTTTAGCTCATTTCCCTATCTAATTTTCTTCCAATCAATAAAAATTTTCCTATTAACCCATTTTTTTCCAATGCGAACCAAACACTTTTGTGGTAAAATACTTTTCATTCCTTTTCATTCTTTTCGTTTCCATTTCATAACTTTCCTTCCTTTTTTTTTTTTTTATTCCAAACAGGCCTCAAGTTATTGGCATGCTTTTAATTCTTATATGCTCCCTCTTGGTGTTATTATTGAGTGCCTTCCTGAGTTCTTTTCATATGGCATTTGCTAGTTTTAAGGAGTGTTGGATTTTTTTTAATAATGTCCTATGTATAATAATCGCATTGAGAGAGTATAAATTAATATGATACTCCTCTAGTCATATATATAAGACATTTCTTATATATTTTACACAGTCAAAAAAACGTTGAATTAACTCTCCTTAAAATTTAACAACTTTCCAATTTCACCTATTTTTAAATCATTATGCTACATAAAAGCAAAATCAATATAATAATAAATAAAAGGATAAAAGCATACATTCATATAAGCATTTTTCTCTCTGCCTTATAAATAATATCAACATTTTTCTTTTCTCTCTTCCCTATAAATAGGATCAGGGGAGTGTCACACCCTTATCTTATTTTAACTTGCAACAGAATATTAATGCGTGGTTTGATGGGCAATACATGAATAGTATAATTATACTGATAATATGTGCATGATTATAGAAATTTCCCATAGGGGTTCATATATAATAATTACAAACCTTGTAGTCGCACAGGGCTCTAGGGTATATAAACCTATCCCAGTGAAACGGAGACATCTTCCTATCTTCGTTCCACTACTGCAATCTCCTTATACGGTTATCTTTTTTGTTCTCAGCATATCTTCTGTCTCCTCCTGTCTAAATTGTTGGTAGGAGAGGGTGAGATTCGAGAGAATCTCAGGAGGAAAACAACACAAATATGCATACAGGATAAGCACTTAATGCATGACATGTTTGCATTTCATAAACTCATGTTAACACAATGACATATCTGCGTGCTCAATGTTTCATGCAACAAAACTATAGTCACAGTATAAACAGAAATAGAGCTTCAATCATTCATATATATTTCACATAATCAAGCAAAGCAATAACATGCATCATTACACCAGCACAAATATAAAATACATGTAGGAGAGATAAGTTCCCTACCCTAAACCTTTTTCGCCTCGAATTACGTGCCTCGTAATGCGTATCATAGATTAGCTCTCAACTAGATCCTAAAATGGCAAAGGTACAAGTTTAAACACTTCCATAGTGTTTCTGGTGGCTATATGAGTCTGTTGTGAAAATTTACCAAAATGCCCCTGGGGACCTGAGTTAGCCCCGCCATACCCGGTCTGACTGTACTTTTCCTAAAATTTTGATTAGGGCTATTCTTACATATTTTCGCCTAAGGAATTCATTTTTTACCTCGATTTTCATAAAATCACTGTCAAATGATAATTTTACCCTTGACAACCCTTATTTAGGGTTTTAGGGTTATTTTTTGCAATTTCACATTCGAGGGCCTTTTTGAAAAAGTGTTCAACATCAACCCCACCTAATTATCCCTCTTGAACACAATGGAATCATCACATTGATGAAATTACAACTCTAAGGCCTATTTCTTGCTCTAGCAAAATTTCATTGATTAAATTGTCCACAACAGTAAGAACAATCAATATTTAAAATTTAGGAAGTTACCTCAAGCTCCCTCTGACTTTTCTTGACTTGACCGAAACCCTAAGCCCTTCCACAACCAAATTTTGTGCCTCACAACCTTTAAAATATATGGAAGAATAGCTTAGGAGAAGTATTATACGCATTAGGTACGAATTCACCGAAAAAATTGACCTACCTTGCGAGTTTTTCTTCTCTTTCTCTCTCTAAATGCTCTCAAACCTCTCTCTCTCTCTATATATCTCTCTCTCTCTTTGTGATGAAACTTGCATCGGTTTAGAGGGAAATATGAAGGAGAAAAATGCTTGCTTATGTCATCATTGACTTTGTTTATGTCATTATTCCCATTTTCAGATTTTCTGCCTAATATTTGAAAAATCATAACTAATTTTGTAGACATCATTTGGGAGCGATTCCAAGAGATATAGAACATTTATTGTGTCTAGTTTTAAGAAAAAAATATAACATTTAGTCAAATGGAAACACAAAATTTCCAAAATTAATTTCTTTAAATACTGCTCCAGAAAATTCACAGTTTTTTTTGGGCTAACTTAAAAAATTTATAACTTTTTATATATAGCTTTAATTGAGTCATATGACCTATCAAATTAAAGCTTAGGATGTCTACTTTCACCTTGTAAAATATTTTAATTTTTGCTCATCATTTAGTCATCCAAAATCACATGACAAACTCAATGCCTCACAGAAAATTTCACTGGAAGGATAACTACATTCTCCAAAATTCACCATTTATCTTTCTTTAATACCCCAAAAATATAAGAACTATTAGGATATAGATTTGGGGTACCTGATCAACCAGAGCTTAACAGTTCACTTATTTCAAGCTTATTTTCAAGCCTCCCATACCAAAATTCGGGGTATTACATAGAACATTTGTGTTTAATGTAATTAATAACGGCAATATCGAAAATTCCTTGAATTTGATAATAAAGTTAATGTTTTTAACTTTTTTTATCTATACATGTAAATTAATAGAAGTGACAATTATTTCAAATTAGAGTAAGGACAAGTGTAGTGCTCATTAATTCTAGTGAAGTAATTGGAAAGTCACATATTTTTTCAAGTTAAGAATATTAACTACCACTCCTTAAAAATATTAAGGCAGATGTAATTTTAGGAAGAATTATTATGAAGTTCTAGGGAAAATATTTAATAACCAAAAAGTATTAATAAAAAGTGAATAGCATGAATATGTTAATATTTAATTTCTTCTACTGAAATTTGTTATTACATGCTTCTCAATTATTATCAGACTTTTGAACACGTAAGTCCCTTCTTTAAGACTTAATTGAGGAAGTACAAGTATAGTGCTCATTAATTTTAGTGAAGCAATTAATTGGAAAGTCACATCTTTTAAGTTAAGAATATTAACTTCCAATCCTTAAAAATATTAAGGCTGATTTAATTTTAGGAAGAATTATTATAAAGTTCTAAGAAAAATATTTAATAACAAAAACATCTTAATAAAAAGCAAGTAGCATGAATATGTTATTATTTCTTTGCATTGAAATTGGTCATTACTTGCTTTGCAATTATTATCGGACTTTTGAATACCTAAATCCCTTCCTCAAGACTTTATGGTAATTGCTCGTGAGTTCCAATATAATCTTTTCGGTCTTTTTATAAATAATTTTCTCTCTTTTGATGTTAGTTTTTTTTATAAGTAAGTTTCTCCTTATATTTCAAAATTTAAACTATTTTTTCCTTTTTTACCTATATTAAATATACATCTTTATATTAATTATCCTTCACTTATCACTAATTCTCTTTCATTTACTCATTTATTACACATTCTCTTTCATATTTTATACTCACATTCTTTTATATTTGTTATTCATTATCTTTCCTATGCGCTTTTCATAAATAGAGACATATTTAGAAGAAATATGATATTTTTAACACATTTATTGTTTTTAACTAATTTTAACTGTCAATTCGTTTTATATAATAAAAATAAAAATTACTTATAAAAAAAATTGGATAGAGGATAATACTAATTCAATTCCCCCTAGTTATGGGATGAAAAAGGCAAATTACTCAAGGGACGCCACTCCACAAATTGGGCACGAAAACGAACAAGGATTAATAAATTATCACAAACTTGAACCCCGAGTGGCACAATCCCACTCGTGTAATTAATTACCTTACTTAGATTAGATAAATCTCCACCTTCAATTAATGCGTTGAAAAATGTATAACAGTTGATATTCATATACTCATACTCTGATACTCTTCATCGCGTTAACTAATGCTACTTTAAACTTGTCAAAAAAAAAAAAAAACTAATACTCCTCTAATACTATTTATAATGTAGGGAGAGAATGAATTTTTTGTCTTATTTGTAAATCACATCATTAAATTTTTTCTATGAACATGCAATTTTATCCTTCATTTATTATATTTTGTTCTCATGGTGTAAATGTATATTAAATATGGATAAAATTAGAATGTTGTTGAATTTTAAAATATAGTTAATGAAGCTTTAGATTTTTCTAAATATGAAACATGTTGAAAATGAGTTATAAATAGAATCAAAGGAATATATTTGATTTAAATGGAAGTGCACATGTTGAGTGTATCACGCTATATACTTTCTCGGTTCATATTTATTTGTCCTCAAGAAAAAAACACATATATCAAGTTAAAGAACAAAATTTATGTACTATGTCAATGTTTAAGAATTATTTTAGGGAAAAACACTGAAAAAGAATTTTAAATCAGGTTTGTTACTGAGAGTTGATTAGGGAATGATGAATTTTGATAAGCAATTCACAACTTTTTTTTTTGGAAATACATTATTTAAAATTTTGTGATTTCAAACTTTATTTTCTCTATTTTCCCCTTATTTTTATTTTTGATTTTGTCCTCCATTAAATGTCACATCATTTTAAATTTTAACCACCTCAATTTAGCACATTTCATGTGTGTTTAGATAAACTCCAAACCGTGGTCTTAAAGCTCTTTTTTATAAATTTAGATAAAATTCATCTCATATACTTACCTTGTAAATCGTAAAAACTATTCTCTAAAATTTAGTATAAACACACGCTTCATTTAACACGAACATTATTGAAAACAAGTAATAATTATAAATTGAAATTTGAACCAGGTCAAGTAAATGGGGGTGGAGGAAGTATATTATTTCCATAATTTATTATCATTAGTATTGATCACCATAATTTTATTTAATCACGTAGTTTAGAACTACCAAGCGGCCAAAACTTGTTGCTTATTATTATTTGATCACTCGTGGGTTGAACTCAATTCAGTGTGGGTTGATTGATTAAATTTAATCCTTGTAAATTTTCTTGGCCACACTGAAAACTTGAACTAGCTTCCCTTGTTAATATAAAAACTAAATAATTAATTTACGGTTATTAAAAAATTAGTTAAGTATAGTTATTTATAATACATTTGTGTTAATTGTTCTAAAATACTCCTTCCAATCTAGTCCTTAATACATGACTTTATTTGAGAAGTTGATTTTTTTTTATAAATATAAAACTTTTTTTTTATTTATCAATCTTTTCTTAATTTATCCTATTGATGTTCCGTCAACAATAATTAAGGAGGGGATGAAAGGAAGAAATTAAGGTGTTTTCGAAAATATATATCATACTAACTAACTTATTTAACTTTCTTAATCAAATCAAATTAAGTAAATACCACTATGGTTCTATTTATAAGTCCTTTTTAACTAATTCTCATATATTAAAGAGAGTTAGTTAACTCATTAATTATGGACTAAATTTCTAATTTCACCCTTATCTATAATTGGTTCTAAAAGTCAACATGAATAAATTTCTTTTGTTTATTGCAATTAATTGGGATAAAAAGTATAAAAAGCATTTATTACCCTAAAATAAGATTTATAAATAGGACCAAAGTGATATGTCTTATATTAAGGTCTAGAGGGAGTATTCTCTTTAATCCTATGCGTTGAAAATGAAAATCCATTAATTCGTGCAGTCAGTAAGATTATTTTGGGGAAACATTTATAAATTAAATTTGGAAGATACGTGATTGGAATCTTATATTGAGAACCAAAGTAAATATCCTGTCTAACTCCTAGTACATAGGGGAGTACTATTTACTTTGTTTATTATGTCATTAATTAGACAATATAATAATGGCATGATTAATTAAGGATCACACAGGCACATGTTTATCTTGTAAAAAGCAACAATAATAGTAATTGATTGTTATTAAAATGAGAATGGCTTTTATATGCATTAGATTGTTGATCCTGAAAAGAGGTAAGGAACAAGAGAGGCTTGGGGGAGTAGGGAATAAATGAGAGAAGGTGAGGACAAGAAGGAAATGGCGTTAGGGAGTGTTTGTTTGTGGGGAAGACAAGCACGACGGCCAAACAAATTAAATTAAAATATAATAAAATAATTTCAGAGTGGGAGACCCAGCAGGATGGGGTGTGCTGTTAAAAGTCATGCCGCCCCCGACAAATATGAGGCAGTACGGTCAACACAACATACATATATATATATATATATATATATGCGCTATTTTCATCCTTGTTATATTATATATATGGGAAAATCCCTATAAAATGCATTGGAAATAGGCAAATCCCATTTCAGTACATTCAAATTCAAAATTCCGGTTCAGTCCACTGTCAGTACGGATGAACAGTGCCGGCGCCCTCAAAAGACGATTTTGCCCTTCACCCTCATTCTCGCCACTTCGGAAATAACAACGCTTTGTTCTTAATTAACAACTCCGGATTCTTGATTAACAACTCTCCTTTCTTGTTTCACAACTTCGTAACAAAACCGGTATTGTTATTGTGAAAGAAAAAAGATGAAATTGGAGTTGTTAATCAATAATATAAAGTTGTTAATCAAGAATCCAGAGTTGTTAATTAAGAACCAAATGTTGTTATTCCGAAGTGGCGAGAATGAGGGCTGAAGGGCAAAATCGTCTTTTGAGGGCGTCGGCACTGTTCATCCGTACTGACAATAGACTGATCCGGAATTTTGAATTTGAATGTACTGAAATGGGATTTACCTATTTCTAATACATTTTATAGGGATTTTCCCTATATATATACATATACATATATATAGTTATATTCTCTTTTCCGTCCCTATAAGCAGCTTGCCATTTTGCTGCTCTCCGAATGCTCATCTCAATATTTAGATTAAAATTTAAGTGATTTAGATGTAAAATTTTATTAAAATATTAATAAAATATTTTATATTTTTAAAAAAAATAAATAAGAAATAAAAAACTATTAAATTTTAGTTATGATAATTTAAAACTGTAATAAAAAATATTTTAATGAAATCTCTATAAAACATTAAATTCGAACCACTCAAATTTTAATCTAATAGTCGAGATGAAAAGAGGAGGGGAAGAGAATGATAGAAGCAAAGGACCATCGTCAAGTCCATTATAAGTTCTTGTAAAAAGATTTTTTATCTATAATATAAGTTATTTGGAGAGTAATTAATATTATTTGTTAAATTTAGAGAAAAAGGCACTTAAATACCATTTGAACTTCAAAATTTCAAATAAGTGATTTTCTAAAAACCTAAGTTGTCAATTGTTATATTCTTTTTGTCAATTCTATTACCCTTGTTATCAACAAAACCTATTTAAAATTTTGAAGTTCAAATGGTATTTAAATATATTTTTATTTTAATTTTATCTCTACAATTACTACTTAAATGTGGCCTTCTATATTATTCTCTTAACTTCAAAATCTCTTTTTTGTAACCATCACCTTCAAAACTTTATTCTTAAGGGTAAATTTGGAGAATTTTAATAATTTAATATATATTTAATGAGTTAACTATTAATCTTTACTTCTTGTAAATTAGTTGAAAATGCTTTATAATAGAAATCGAAGGGAGTATGTATTGCCCTCATGGGAAATTAAACATTAAACTATAATTAATATTCTCTCACTTTATAAATAAGTTTATATTTTGAAAAAAATACATTTCTTACATATTTATTGTCATGTGTGTGTGTATTTTACAACCTGATCGTTATTAACAAGACACTTTTTAAAAAATGACTGAGCTTACAAGTCACTGCTGAATGAAGTATTGATTATGTGTGTGTTTGGGGAGGCCAATAAGCCCAATTAGAGAAGGCAAAAGCGCAATTGGCAACCAGCAATTTTTTTTTAGTGTTTGGAGAGATCTATTGACAATTTTGCTTTTGCCAAAACCCAATTGATGAAAGCTCAATTGGGAGAAGCCAGAGAATGAAGCATTTGTTAAAAGCTAATGGCATTTTATGCTAGATAATTGTCTGGAAATTAGTTATATGATATTGGTTTTTCCCATAAAATATTTTTTAAATAGTATGTAGTATCAAAAAATATTTTTTAAGTATTTTAACCCCTTAAAATATTTTTCTAGTTGTACCCACTACCTAGTTTACTATCAGACTTTCTAGTTGTACCCCCTAAAAAAATATTTTTTGAGTGTTTTTAACCCCTTAAAATATTTTTTCAGCTGTATCCAGTGTGTTATCAGACTTATTGCAATTTTACCTTTAATGTACTTTTTCAGCTCCAAAATTTACTTTAAAATATTTTTTGGTGCTTTTAACTCTTTAAAATAATTTTTTTGTTGTACCCAGTCTTAGGAGTCCGATTACAATTTTACCTTTAATGTATTTTTTTTAGTAGTAAAGAGCACCCAAAACTTATAATACTGAATTATTGATTTCCACCCACTTTAAAATATTTTTCCAGTAGCACCTAATATTTTAAAGTAATTTTTAAATATTTACTTGATTTTTTAAATATTTTTTCACCCACTCTCCCTTACCATTATCACAAAAACCCTTATGCTTAAACTAATCCAAACAAGTTTTTATTTTTGCAAAAACTCAATTGATAATCGCCAATCCAAACATAAATCACATTACACAATTTGGCTTTTATCAAAAGTAATATTACAACAAGTCCAACTGAAACAAGCCCAATTATCTATCGCTGTTCCAATTTAAAGTTTAATGTAATTTTTAATTTCTTAATATGTAATTTATTGTTTTAAATAGAAAAAATATACTTAAATACTACTTGAATTTTGAAAATCCAAATTGGTTTTATTGTCAATAAAAGTAATAAGATTGACAAAAAGAGTATAACAATTGATAACTCAGGTTTTAAAGAAATTGGTGATTTAGGATTTTAAAATTTAAATGATATCTATATATCTTTTTCCCGTTTAAATATGGGTAGATGTGATTTTTTTCATTTTCAAATAAATTTAGTGACTTAACGAACTCTCTTTGTATGGCAAAAATCACTTCCTCATAATGATGTGCATCTGCTTTGTAATATGAATAAGAGGGAGTGCATATGATCTCCCCTAATAAATTGAACGTTAAATTATAATTAATTGAATTTTCTCACTCACGGGTTTTATAAATAAGAGAATATTTTAAAAATATTTTTGAGAAAATTCTAAAAAAGGATCTTTAAAATTTAAAATCCAAAATCAGTGATTTCATACTAAAATGAGTTATGAATTGCTAATCAAATGTAGTCAATATTTAAATTAAGAGTAATATACATTAATTACCCCTCTATTTTACCTAAATTACAAAAACATTATCTCTATTTGGAAAATGTATATAGATCTCTCTTAAAATTAAAATGCATGTTACAAAAACCTCCTTTACATATTTGAAATTCCACTTCCATCCACCAACGGTTAGTTAACCATTAAGTTTGAGTATTAAATATTTACTTTGGCCAAAAAACTCCCTTTCAACAAATGAATAAAATGTTTATTTGCCTAAAAATATTTTTTAAACAAAAAAATAGTTCTAATACATATATATTCAAAATTTATTAATTTTTATTATAATATAAATTTTTTAATTTTTAATCATATTTATTGAAACTTATTTATTTAATACTTTTTAAAATAACTAAAAACATATTTCTTTCTTTCGTTTTTGGCCACGACACTATGATTAAAAACATATTTGAAAGGCATATTTTATACACCATATGTCTTTTTTTTTTAAAAAAAAGAAAAGCATATGTTATACACCATAAGTTATTAATAACATAAATTTGTGATATTATATAACTTATATTAATTTTTAAATTTTAATTTTTCTTGATACATTTTTCACAAACATTTATAAACACTTTTATTTAAGTATGCATCTATTGAAAAAATTAATTCTATTTTTAATTAAATTTTCTATGTCTGCATTAATTAAATTAATTAAGTATTTATCTTAATATGAAAAAATAATTTAATAGACAACTATTTGTAAAAGTAAAAAAATAAATTAAGAAAAAGAAAAAGAAAAAGAAACTCTTTAATTACTTAAAAAAATTTTATTTAAAATTAGGGAAATTAGTAATGATGAAGGGTAAATTAGTAAATAAAATTTATTTTAATATAAATTTTAATTAAAACTACAAATCCTTAATGGAGTTAACGGTTTGAACTTAAGTGTATGTTTTTAAAATAGAGCAGAGATTCGTGTAATTAAGGTAAAACACAAAGGATATAATAGTATTTTACTTTTAAGGCCCCATGCTTGTAAGAAGGAGAACACAAGTTTGAATCTTGGGAAATATATTTATTGGAAGAGGTGAGAACTTTTTGCCTTCTAAGCCTCTAGAGGAAATACCATTGATCAAATAAAGAAAATTAATTTGGGATTTTGATATTCTGAAGCTATTTTTTTTTTTATAATTTTCCCAATTTTTATAGAGTATTTATTGTTTTAAAACCATTTTAACTGACTTTTTAATTTGCATAATTCAGTTGGTTGTAACCGATAAAAGGCACCACAAGAGCAGTATGTACTCTTTTTAGTTTTTTTTATAACCAACTTTCTCTCTTATGGGGCTGATTCTTAATATAAGTAATTTTTTTTTGTATCTCAAAATTTAAACTACCTTTTCTTTTTTTACCTATATTAAATACATAAATTTATATTAATTATCCGTCACTCACTACTAATTCTCTTTTATTAAATAATTTATTATCTATTCTCTCTCATATTTTTTACTCATTCTTTCTCATATATATATTTTCATAAATAAGGATATATTTAAAAAATATATGATATTTTTGACATATTTATTTATTATTTTTAACCAATTTTAATTTTCAATTCATTTTACACAATAAAAAAAATTATTTATAAGAAAGACCGGAACGAGTATAATATATTCATTGTTGCTGGTCCAAGCTCGATATTTAAGGGTTGATTTGTTTGTTTGTGACATCAAAATGCGTATCAAGAGAATGTCTGTCTGTCGAATAAATACTCATATTGTATTGCCAGCTAACCAAAGGAATATTTCTATCCTTCATCGGTTTTAGTTCATCAATATTATATACACACACATGAGTGTATGAATATATTTTTTGTTATAGTTAATTATTCATTTACCTAGAATTTTTTAATGTGTTTAAGAATGTATACAAATTTTACTTGATATTGATGCAGATTAATTCTCGGAAATTGTTAATAATTTTCTGGGAGAACAAACAATGGAATGTCGTGGATCCATGCCCGATATTTTGACCTCTTGGTAAATGTGGTATCTGTTTGCTCCTTCTCTATATCCTTCATTCTTTCTCTCTCACTATATATAAGATCCTTTTCTGTCCCAAAAAAATTTAATATAAAATCCATTCTCATTATCACGTTTTTGTCCTATTTTATATAAATATAGGTAGTTTAGAAATTTTTGATATTTTTAAAGATACCCCTCTTTAATAATTTGTCCCTCAATCTAAATAAATTCTTTTTTTTATTTTCGTTTATTAAAAAAAGTTTTCTTACAACTTGGATCAAAATCTGAAGTTAGCCGGGGGCCGGGTAAATAGTGGGAGCTAGGTCAGGCTAGATAGTTGAGGAACACATCAAATCATAAGAACAGTGAGGTCGTTGACTGAAACCGTTTCAGTACTTATCCGAGAGCTCGTCCAAATTTTGATCTAGTGGTCCAGATTTAATTTTTATAAATTAGGTGATTTTTAATAAAAAAAAATATTTTTTTAAAAAAATTAATTAAAAAATTATTTTTATTTTAGATTTTGTGCTTCTTAAAATAATTTTTTAAAAAACAAGAAAATTAAAAAAATTAAATTTGGACCTTCCAAATTCATCTGACGGTCCAGATCTCCCTACAGATTCCAAAGATGAGCAGTGAAACTGATTTCGGTCGTTGACAGCATTATGAAGAAATATGTTGATGGGTCAATGATAGAAGCGTTCATGAAGTAGTTCTCCTGACTTGTCTATGACTTTTGCTTCGAATTGCACATAAAAATCAATCACAAGGTAGAAAATGAGAAAAAGAAGGTAAGACAATTGGTCCTCTACCAAACTACACACACACACACACACATGATTGCTTCAGGTAAACGTTATTCTAATAATTTAATTCTATTAACCATATAAATAGAGCTGGGAACATGCGCCCAACCCGTGAGCCCGCGAGTTTTGACGGGTTAGGGTTAAGAAAATCCCAACCTGCAAAAATGCGGGCCGTACAGGTCCACATCACATAGCTTGCGGGTTGGCCCGCAAAATTTTTTATTTTTTTTACATATAATAATTTTACAAAACTTATAAGTTTTCCACTCTTATCATGATACCTTCCAATTCAAAGAAACAAAATCTTAGCCTATTCCCTTCTTCTTTAAACAAAATTATTCTATCTTGATTGCTTGAAGATGAGTTTATGTTTTGTTTATAAACTTTGACAAATTTAATAACTTTATCTTTTGAATTGTAGATTATGTTTTTAAATTTTTATAAGAGAAATGATTGATGCCAAGAAGGTAAATTTAATGACTTATATATATATGTGTGTGTCTCATATTTTCAATCCTCTTTAAAAAAAAAAGGAATTTTTCTTTTTTAAAAAAAATATGCGGGCCCGCGGGTTGGCTCGCAACCCGTATATTGCTGGTTAGGGTTGGCATTTTGCTAACCCGCACTTCGAGTTGGTGCAGGCCAGCTCGTAACCCTCGAGCTGACCCGTATTCCTAGCTCTACATATAAACATATCTAATAATTATACTATACGGTTGGTTTGCATAGCTTTTGATTTGTTGTATACTCAACTTGGCACTTGCTCTTGCGTCTAAGATTCTCCAACATTTTTTCTTTTGTTTTTATTATATATATACAAAATTAAATAGGGTTAATACAAAATCTGAGCTCTTAAATGTGTCCTCACGCCTCATTTTGGTTTTTGCCTCATAAATTTTAAATAAGAGGTTTTGATCCCTTAGTGATAAAATTGTTTAAATTTTTGTTTAATTATATGACTAGTATTTTAAATGGAATGAAACTTGAGAAACCGAAACCTCTTGTATGAATTTTGAGTCTTAAGAGATTAAAACCAAAATGACGGTAAATTTGATAAGCCAAAAATTTTATTAGCTCAATGAAATATTATATCCTACATCTTTAGGTTTTATTGCTTTGTTTTTTGTCAAAAGTTTTTCTTGTTACATAAGTAAAATAAATACTCCCTCCTATCTTTAATATAAGACATATTTATTTAATTTGATTAGATTAAAAAATTAGTTAAATTAGTTAATATGACATATACTATTTTCTAAAGCTCCATAATCCTCTTCTTTAATTCCCTTATTCTCTATGCTCTTTGATTATTATTGAGGGAATATTAATAAGGATAAATTATGAAAAGATTGATAAATATAAAAACCATATATTATATTTAGGACTAATATCAATTTTCTAAATATGTCTCATGGGAGTGTTTGTTAAGTGATCCTTAACTTTATATCTTGTAAGTCCTATATATAATACGAAAAAGGGGTCTCTTTCTTAAATATATAATCACAAATTGGTGGTATACGGTTTTAGACTATTATGTCCTTTAATTTGTATGCCGTACATGCATATACTCTAATTAATCCAATAATCAGTGCAGAAAAGAAACTTTTTACACAATTGTTAACCAAATAACCAGTGTAAGAAATAATTTATATTTGACAAAAGAAATTTGATTTTACCTTTTTACATCGGTAAACACAATAGGTGTTCAAATAAATAAATTTTGAAACAAATGAAAAAATTTAAACAATTGTCTTCACCAGTTTAGTAACATTAATAGGATCATTGTAGAGAGTCAACAGTCTCACATCTTATTTATGAAAATATTGCTGGTAACATTTTTATACACGGTCCCTACAACAATTGGTGTAAAATTCCTAATATATAAATGCTTCATTATACTAGTAGCTAGGTTTCTTCCATGTCTTGATGTACATATATAACTTTACTTTCATCTAATTCATCCATTAAATTAGATTAAATCACTACACTAATTAAGTATGAGTCATTAAATCAAATGGGGCTCATCACCTTTATTTGCTTGGAGGAAACTTATTTATTGTATGGTCAAATTGGAGTGAAAAAGAGATTAACACATAAAGTACTATATACGTACATCTTCTCAATTACGTTGACTAATTTGTTCTTACTTTAAAATATGCATGATATAGCCATCATCATACTATATATCCTTTAATAGCATATTCTAATAATCAACACGTTTACGTTTAAGACTGATTTGAATTTTGAGTGTATTTTTCTCCTAAATAGTAATTTGTGTTTCCTCTCTATAATTAAGCTTAGTTATGATCACAATCACACACACACACACACACACTAATGCTGATAAGTTTTATTATAACGTTGTTTTGTCAAAATAGAATTACATTTGAAACATATCACGTACACTCTAGCTTATTAGTATATGTAAAGGACTAACAAGTCAAAATTATCTATCTCACTTCCAACTTTTTCATCCCAAAATATATAATACCACACAGCGAGACTTAAAGAACATTGACTACTTCTTAATGGAATTAATAAGCAATCATGAATTAAAGTTAATTCAGTAGTCAAGCTTGCCTAGATAAGAAAGTACGTGTAAGTGTATTCATTAACTTAAGTCGTAAGACAAATTTGCCCTAATTATATACCTTTGTTTCCTTTACAAGTAGTACCAATACTAGTTCAAATTCTAATTGAATCAGGACTCAGCGATGTTGGAAACAGCTGTAAAAATGTGGCTTAATTTGGGCCGTGCCTAATGTATTAAGAGTTCTTCCGCCACACACGGTAAGAAATTCGACAAACTCTGCAAAATTAAATGAACCCCTTCATGTATAAAGCAAGAAATATAACAATTGAGAATCATTACAAAAAAACAGTAGATTAGTGACGGAATCAATTCCATCATAAAATAGAATGTCATCAATTGATCAACAATGAAATTCCATTACTGAATCAGTTTAATGATGGAATTTCGTCACTAAATCCCTGCTTTTAATAATGAACATAGGAGGAAAAATTTAGGAGGAAAAAGGGGCACTGATACATGATGTATGGATTTTATTTGCTAAAACATAAAACTTCGGTATTGATGCTTAATTAACTTGGGTTTATAGGAAGATTTGCATCGTCATTAACATCTATTCAAGCCAGATTCTTTCAATTAAAAGTTTATTAGGTCTTGTGTAAACCACAAACCAAACATGGTCTCAAATCATCTTACATATAAATGTGTAGCTAAAATGAGGATTGTAATATAAGAAGGCTGGTATATAGGATGACACGTGAGCACATAAGATAGAAAATTGGTGCACTCGAGAGTGACATTGGAAGGATAAACATTTCGAGTTTTCTTAATTATGGGAATTGCTACCACCTTTTCTGTCCCACTTTAAGATAAAGCTAAGCAAAAAAGCAAGTCGCGAGCTAGGGGGAATGGAAAAGTATAGGAAGAAGGTAAAAAAAAGAAATGCCATGAAAGAGAAGAAAAGTAAGACAATAAAGAAAAAAAATTTAAAAAAAATAAAAGAGAGAAGAAAGACGAAAGGTTCTCAAAACTCTATGATTATTCAAATTAAATTAAAATCTCTCTCAAAAACAGGCCCAAGAGCGCAAGCAAATAACTAGTAGTAGTGTGTTTCTATTTCTTCATATACCCTTATTAGCTACTTACTTAATCAACACCTATAAGACCTCAGAAGAAGTTTCTACAAGAGAGAAAGAAAGAAAGGGAAAGCGAAAGAGAAAGGGAAAATTTCTTTGTTTGATCAATTTTTAGTTCTTTGAAGAAGAAGAAGGAGGAGGAAGAAGAAGGGATGAATAGAAGCGGCGTCGTCGAGAGCTCGCCGGTGCAACAAATGATGGCGGCCGGAAACCCTAATTGGTGGAACATAAACCATACCATGAGGCCTCCTAATCATCAACCTTCACCACCAAATAATTCTTCTTCTCCTTTCTTCTTCTCATCATCATCTTCCACTCCTAATTCTTCCACTAATAACTTCCTCTCAACATATCCTTCTTTCTCCAATTCTCTTCCATTTCCTTGGCATGAAAATCAAGATCATCAGCTTCCTGTCTCCTGGAGCCAACTTCTCATGTAATCTCTCTCTCTCTCTCTCTATATATATATAGACACACACACATGCCTATATCTTTCATATTCATACACAAAAAGACCACACTAGTATATAACTGTACACAATTATATTTGAGTAGTTCTGATGAGTTATCTATGAGGTTAAAAGATCTGTCTTTGAAAAAAATCTGGCTAATATATATATGCATACATATATATATATAGGGGTGAAGAAGATAAGAAAATGGGGAACTGGGAGGAGCAAGTGTTGATGAGTCAAGCTCAAAATGTTGGTCTTGTGGATGTGAAGCAAGAGAGCTCATCGGTGGACAACTATGTGTATGGAGGAGGACATGGCGGTGCTGCTGGCGGCGGCGGCGGCGGGGGAAATAACGGTAACGAAGAGTTTCAGGAGGCAGCCTCCGGCGGCGGTGCTAACTGGTCTCATCATCAACATCAGATAGTGCCTCTTTCTGCCGCTGCTTCTTCACCAAAATCCTGTGTGAGGAGTTTCAGCAGCAACATGTTGGATTTCTCTAGCAGTAAGACAGATTCTAGGCATCCTCCTCCAGATCGATCTTCTGAGGTAAGAAGCTTATCAGATTTCAATGCAAAAGCCTCCATTAATTTAATTAGTAAGAATATAATCTTACTGTTTTTTTTAAAAAAAAACTTTCATGCTATTTCTTTTGTTCACCAATGGGGTCAAGAAAAAGTGAAATCTTTTCTCTTTTCTAACGGTAAAACTTTTTAACGGGTTGGATTCTTCTTTTCTCTCCTGTTACCAACTCAAAATTTAATTTCCAGAGAGAGATATAGAAATTCTTGAAATCACAATTTTGAGATGTTGATCGTGCTATTTATATATTTGTATATAACATCTCTAAATGAATCATGGGCAATTCTTTTATTCTATCAGTTTATTTATACACTGTTTCCTTTTGGTTTATTAAACTCACATACATATCAAAATTTATAGATCTATATTTTGTTTGGGGAAATTAAAAAAGGTTGCTTAATTTAAAATTTGACTGGAAAACCCTTTTCTGTTGTTCAAGTGTAACAGCAATGGAGGTGGTGGGGCAGTGAAGAAAGCTAGGGTTCAACCATCTACGACGACACAGTCTAGCAGCTTCAAGGTGAGAGAGAGAGAGAGAGAGAGAGAGAGAGAAATGTTATACACATTTACAATAACAACGATATAAGTCTAGGCAGAAACTTCCAATGAATTATACCTCAAGGTCCCAAATTCTTTTTATTAGAGACATACACATATTATATGTAGACAAATCACAAAAAACATCAACATGTTGTGGCTCCTAAACTATTGTCTTTCTTTCTTGTCCAATTCCCAATCATGACGATTCTAATTTATCTCTTTCTTCCTCATTTCTATCTGCTCACTCGAATAATCAAACTGACCCAATTAACACACACACACACACACACACACAGTTTACTTAACTAACTTTCAAGCACATGTGCAGGCCAGTCCAGTTTCTGACTACTCCTTTGTTTCTCTCTTCTTCTTCTCATTTTCAGATTAGAAAAGAGAAATTAGGTGATAGAATTACTGCCCTTCATCAGTTAGTTTCCCCCTTCGGAAAGGTAATTATTAAACTTTCTTATTTTTTTTGTCAATTAATACTTTGATCCTCTCCCACCTTGTATGTATATGTAATATATACAAGATACAATACAGTTAGAGCTAGAAATGCTGGCCAACTTGCAGGTTGCGGGCCCAGCGGGGTGGGCTAAAAAAACTTGCTTTCAGGCACGCTTGGCTCATCTTTAAGTGAAAAACTACCTTCAATCTTAGACATAGGAGCTAGATAAATTTGCAAAGATTAAGAAAATTAGTTAAATTTATTATTATTTGTAAGAAATTTGTGTTAGTTTCTTTAAATTTTTCTTTTTAATTATTTACATTGGAAGCTACCCCCTTGATGGAAATCATTCCCTTAATATGTACAATTAATATGGAGAGTTTAGGAAAATATTGTAAAATTAGAAGATAAAGTGGATCAAGGTCTCACATTTGGAATCAAACAAACTCTTCACACGTGGGAGAACCCCTAACTTCAAAACCCTATTCCCTAAATCAAACTTCTGGATCTAGAACTCATGACACACAATGTAAAAGAGAAATTCGGATAGTGGATATTAGTATATTTGTTGATGTTGTTGGTTTTTTTGTTTTCTTGGGTGTGTAGGATGGAATAGTTAATGTTGATAATTGAGTAATAGTGGTTGTGGGGTTTCTTTCACTTTTGCAGACTGATACAGCGTCTGTCTTGTTAGAAGCTATAGGATATATCAGATTCCTTCAGAGTCAAATTGAGGTGATGTTTCTTTCTCTTTTCTTCTCTTTCTTTCTTTCTTACAAGCAAGCATATGACTCAGTGATAATAGCACGCTGTAAAAGTTCTTCCATTTCACATTGTTCTTTGAATTTTCATGTCCCTGCTTTTAATTATTTATTTATTGAAGTTCTCAATAATATTCCTTCTTGTAGGCCCTTAGCCTACCATACTTGGGCACCACTGGATCATCATCATCAAACATCAGGCACCAACACTCTGTAAGAAATACTACTGCCACCCTATTTCCTCTTATACCAAATCTAATCATTTTTTTAAGTAGTTACTACCTAAATTACATAAAACGAACTATTTGTTAAAATTAGGTAAAAGTAATAAATGTTTAAAAGAAGTATTTTTTTAAAAAAATATATCCTTATTTATGGAGATGATGAGTGTAAGAGAGAATTGTGGGAAAAGATGAGAGAGATGTGTTATTGTGGGTAAAAATTGAAAAATTGTTATTTATATATAAGAGAATATTGCTTATAAATATGACCAGAGGGAGTATATGAGAGTCTTAGATTATGAGATTATACTTTTTGCTAAGTCCCAAACGAGTTGCACCATTTAATATTTATGAATAATTAATGTTGCTTCATACACTATTTTAAAGTATATATAGGTGTATAGACTTTTTAAGAGTGTTTATTAATTTTAGAAGAAAATTATTTTATCATAACCATACCTCACTTTTCAAAGCAAGAATAATAAAAATTAAACCTATATCTCTTTCTCTGCGCTCCTTGGTGAAGCTTCTTTCTTCATTGTATGTATGGGGTAATTATTTGGTACTAATTAAGTGATGATTTACGGAAATAGTTTTTTAATTAATTTGTTAGGTTCAAGGAGAGAAGAATTGTATATTCCGTGAAGACCCTGGTCAGGTATGCTTTTCCATTGGATCCATTACTCCTTGTGCCCCGCGGGTTAGGGTTTTGAAAATAAATTAAAGCTCCAAGGACCAACTTCCATTTTATTATTTGAATATATAAAAGGAGAGAAATTAAAATTGATAACTAAAGGGAACTCTCACCGGCTTTATCAGATTAGAAAAAAAATCAGTCTTAGATTGAACCAATCTTTTTAGAAGCTAATTAACATTTGAGCTTCACTGTAATTATATATAATAAATATTAAGGGATCATGCGACAAATTCTCTCTCTCTTTCAAGAAAATCTATTTCTTTACATTTATATAGCTGCTGAATGAAAACGGCTTGAGAGATCAGAGACACATTAATATGTTAGTTATCTGATATACATAATTTCGAGTATACTACTGGATTAACATTTTGAATTAATTTGAATACTTATATGTCGATATGTTTGAATATTGAATTAATATAACATTGTTGTTAATTAATTATGTTGCAGGAATTAGAGGAAGAACCAAAGAAGGATCTGAAGAGTAGAGGGTTGTGTTTGGTTCCAGTTTCATGCACTCTTCAAGTTGGGAGTGATAATGGAGCTGATTACTGGGCTCCTGCTCTTGGAGGAGGCTTTCGATAAATTAATCCTAATTAATTAATCAGAATTAATTAATGGGGTTAAATTGAAGCACACTACGAGTGTGATCCATGATCCATATATATAGAGATTACAATTATTAATTAAAGATTAAAAATATTCATGGATATGGTATAATATCATGAGCAGTCAATCTGCTAAAATCTCAAAGGCTGATTGCTCATGATGATATACACCATTCCTGAATAATATATATTATAATAATAATTAATATATATATGTATGTGTGCTTTCACAAGGATTTTAATTAGGTACTAGCCATAGCCCCATGATAGTAATCATCAATTAATTACTCAAGGACTCCTTCATGGAGATCTGATCTAAGGCTCTTTTATTTGTTGTTATTATTGTTGTTGTTGTTGTTGTTGTTGTTAATAATATTAGGTTTATTGATTAGTTGAGTTCAATCGATGGTGGTGCAAGTGTTCAGTTTTATAATCATTGTATATGCCTGTATCTTTAATCATTTGAATGCTTCTTTTTTGAGCAGCATTATTTGATTAACCAGGATCATAATCATACATTATGAATTATTATCAGTATTATTATTATTTATCAAATTAAAACGAGATATCTTCTTATTTCTTTCTCCTTTGATCAAGTCCATCAAATGATACAGAACTTCGTAATCATTCCTATTAATATATCTAATATAAAAGTCTCGAACTAATTAATACATAAGATTGATAATTATACATATAAGAGTTTTTAAAAAAATGCTCCTAAAGGCCTCTAGGGTTATGATTTATAGGAGATGGGTCAGTTGCATGCACGCTTGTACAGTGTACTTATATTACAAAGTCAATTAAGTTAAGAGAGATAAACACGTGCTCTTATAACATGTTTGCCCAAATCTAGAAGTCCTTCAGGGGAAATTTATGATCAGCTTTTAAAGATTAAAGAAGTTATGATACCTAGTGCCTATCATGCATGTGTTAAATATATATCACACATAATTCGAAGATGTTTGTGTGAGTGGGTGATTTACTTTTGACACGTTTTTTTTATATGGAGAATTGCCCAAAAATACCTATGGGGCAAATCAATTGCTGATTGCTACCAAGCGTGTAAGTGATCTTCCATTTTGTGCAAACTATC
Organism: Inga leiocalycina; assembly: GCA_963242795.1. Lineage (NCBI taxonomy): Eukaryota > Viridiplantae > Streptophyta > Magnoliopsida > Fabales > Fabaceae > Inga > Inga leiocalycina. The sequence continues at coordinate 66,085,101 of OY725320.1, forward strand.
TTCCGTGTGTGCAAAAATCTTTTATATAAATGTGCAAACAATCTTCTGTTGTATGTAAAATATCTTCCGTTATGTGCAACAGATCTTCTATGATATCATTCAGCAATTAATTTGCCAAAAGGGTATTTATCAGCAATTCTCCCTTTTTTATAACCATAGGCATTCTCCTATTGGATGCAATTTTGTTTGATGCACGTATGATGGAGCTTAAATGTGGGTATTTCTGTCAATAGGGATTCGAACATCAATTTACTGCATTGTGAGGGATTAGTCCCTTTGCTAGGACTACAAAAAAAAATCGCTCGTTTGTAGCAGTTAAAATAGTATATTTGTAGTGGTTTTAACCACTACAAACACCAGGTAGTAGTGGTTGGGTAAACCGCAACAATATCCAACGTTACAAGTGTTTCTGTAGCGGTTATCTAGAAATGTTACATATGTAAAAATAACCGCTACTGTATGTGTAGCGGTTTCTGTTACACGTTACAAAGTGCGTCCGTACATAACATATTATAGAAGTATCTTATAGCGATTAAGAAACCGCTATAAATGTTATTTCAATGTTGGGGATTATAAATTTTCGAAACTAATTACTACAATTGTTGGCGCCAAATTTTTTGCCAAAATTTGGGTATGGCGGGAAATGAAAATTAAAAATTTGACGCCAACATATAAAGTAATTTCAAAGATTTTTAATTATGGCGCCAAAAGTTTGTAGCAGTTTGAGAACCGCTATTAATATTTATCTTAATTTTATTTTAACTTTGTAGCGGTTTTTCAACTGCTACTAAATGATTCAGAAATTTAAAATCAAATTCCTCAATAATATTTGTAATCTATTGTTCCTATAGTATTTTGAATATTTTATCATTAAGGTAACAATTTAAATAATAGTAATTATTATTTGAGGAGAAGATTAAATTAAATTAGATAAGTATGAATATTATGTTTGTTTAATATTGAGAATGTATAGGTAAAAAGGATTTAGGTTCTCCACTAGTTTATGAAATTGAAGTTGAAGATGTTGTTTGGTTATAGAAGGAATGTTGAAAAAGTAGTGGAAGGAACCTTCAATATCTATAGAAGGAATAAAATAAAGAAGCAAAATATCTATAAGTATTACTATATGAAGAAGCAAAATGAAATGAAAAGATTAAATGAACACTACTACAAAATATAGATTTAGCTGCGCTAATCTTATGGCACTTTTTCAAACAAACGTCAGAGAAGGCTTCTATTTTTTTTTAAAAATACATGTGACAGATATAACGCTTGACCAAGAAAGTGCCATAGCTGCTTAATATGTTGTATGGCGCTTGCTTGGGGAAGAGCCATACAAGGGGTTATTTTTTTAAAAAAATATTATACCTCTTGTATGGGCAAGCGCCATACAAGAGATTATTAGTATTACCCCTTGTATGAGGCTTGCCCAAGCAAGCACCATACAAGTTATTGTAGGCTTGTATGATGCTTGCCTAAACAAGGGCCATACAAGGCCTTTATTTTATTTTTCAAAAAAAAAAAAGGTCAGTTATGGTGCTTGCTTTGGCGATCTTCGTAGCTGCCTCCAAGTATTTTTTTTAAAAATAAAGGGTCAGCTATGGTGCTTGCCTACGTAAGCGCCATAGCTGCTCAAGACCCTTTTTTATATTTAGATTTATATCTGTGATATTATCTTCATATCTAGATCTACAACATCATCTTTCTGAGCTCCCCATTTTCTAATAGAATCTTATACTAAATCTTCCCTTATCTATTTGGTCCCCACTCCATTGGTTCATCACCTTTTCTTATCCATTCTTCCCACTCCCCTCTTCCTATATAATACTTTTGTCCCCACTCCTTCCTCTCTATTTTTACCAACAACTAGCGGCATTGTCCCCACTCCCTCTTCTTTACTTTTATGGCTGCAAGTGCAGAGGCTTCCTTGGTCCCCCACTTTTTTTTTATTTCTTGTCTCCTCCTCCTCCTCCATATTTCTTCAACATTTGGTCCCTACTTCCGTCGGCACTACAAAACTTGGTCTCCCACTTTTTTGTCCTTCTTGTCTCCTCCTACAAAAGCTCCCTTATAAGTCTTTTTTTTAATATAGAAGCTTTTGTTAATTGGCACTATAGTTTTTTTTTTGAAGTTTAAAATCTGCCATGAATCTTAGCTTGTAGTTTTATGTATGCTTATAATTTTTTTTCCAGGTATTTGTTTGAAGATACAACTCTCTCTTGTTAAACTTCCTATACATTGTAGCTTACAAATATAATTTGATTAGTTGTTACTAGTTTAATTTTCTCAATGTCTTTTATATTTAATTTATTACAAAATTTGAAAAAATTATTCTCAATTGTATATGTTGAAAATTAATTGAGATAATATTACATGTTACTATATAGAGGTTGTATATGTGAAGATATGTGCAGTGGTTATAATTTTTAGCTGGTATAGTAATTGTTATTGATGAGTTGCATAAGTGAAGTAATTATAACACTTTTATTTTTGTTGGCTTGTAATGTAACCAATTAATTTAACTATGATATGTAGTGAATTTATGAATTAGTTATTTGTTTGGAGTTATTTCATTCTGGTTTCATTTTATTCATTTTGCTGTAGATTTGTACTGTAAAATACAGGGTTCATTAGGAAAAGAAAAAAATTACGTAAAATTATTATTATTTTTTTAAAAATACTTCCTATGGCGCTTCTTTAGGGAAGCACCATTGGAAGTATCACTTCCTATGACACTTCCTTGAAGAAGCGCCATATAGAGATGGGAATCAAGGCTGGCCCGGCCCTATAAGGTTTGCCCTTGACGGGCTAGGGCCTAAAAGGACTAGCCCTATTACATTGAAGGATTATGCCACAATCTCTTAAGTGTGAGTCAAAGCACTGATAGAGATAACTGGGTGATCTTTGATTCAGAAGAATGCTTGATAGTAAACAAGAAGGATTTACCGCTTAACAAAGAATCTGTAACCCCCTCAGTAATTATATCCGAAATACACGATTAAAATGAAATAGAGACCAATAATAATCAAATAACATTTACTAACCCATCACATGATGGGGTTTTCAAAATATACCTTTCGAAATCATTTATAAACTTGGTCTCATATTCACATTTCGAATACAATTACTATGCGAAGATAAATCACATTCATATAAATATCAAAGTGCACAACATAATCATCCCGGCAATCTCGGGTACATACCTTTGCTAAAGATATACAGGGCACAATTGCCCATTACAATTCTTCAAATGGGGGTTACACAATCTCATCTCGAATGAGTCCTGCCGCTCCCTCCACGAGCCACTTGCCCTGTCTAAATTGTTGGTAAGGGAGGGTGAGATTCGAGAGAATCTCAGTAGGGAAACATTATCAATATGCAGGCAAGATAAGTGTTTAATGCATGACATGCTTGCATCACATAACTCATGCACACATACAATGACAAATCTATAAGCTCAATGCTTCGAACGATACACATATGGCCATAGCATATATTGAAACATAGCTTCAAATCATTCATACATGTTCCACATAATCAAGCAAAGCAATAACATGCATCAACACATTAATACAGTTATCAGAGCATGCAGGAGAGATAAGTTCCCTACCTCCAGTCTTTTCTCCTCGATTTGCGTGCCGGCAACTCGGGGCTTCACATTCGATCCTACAATGTCAAATATACTATTTAGACACTTCCATAGTGTTTCTGGGGGTTATATGAAGCTATATGGAAAAATTACTAAAATACCCCCGGGGACCCGGCCCGGCCCCGCCGTACCCAGTCTAGCTGTACTTTTCCTGAAATTTTGACATGGGCTATTCTAACATATTTTCGCCCAGTGAATCCATTTTCAGACTCGGAATTATCAAATTCAATGTCAATTACAAAATTACCCTTGGCAGCCCCACTTTAAGGGTTTCAGGGGCGTTTTTGTAATTATGCTTTTTCGGCCTTTTGCGAAAAAGTGGCCAACTGTAACCCGACCTAATTTTCGCTCCTGAACTCAATGGAACCATCAAATCATTGAAAATCCAACTCTAAGACCCATTTCTAGAGCTGGCCGAAATTCTCAAGTATTCTGGGAAAAATTGGGGTTTTTCGGTTTCGGCTCCGTAAACGCGTTTCTTTCTACTCCTAACCACTTTATTAACCATTACATTGGGTTAGAACTACCATTTAGTATCAATTTGGGCAGCATAACACCTAGGCCAACCCATTTTCCAAATTTACAAACAAAGACAATCCGGTGAAATTTCACCGATTAAATCAACCACAGCAGCCAGAACAATCAAACATTGAAGTTTCGGAAGTTACCTCAAGCTCCCTCTGGCTTTTACTCAATATGGCTGAACCCTAGCCCCTTTTAAACAATGGAAATTGAGCTTCCAACACCTTAAAGAACATGAAAGAGAAGCTTAGAAGCAAGGTTATACGCGTTAGGAGCTAGATCGTCGGAGAAATCGGCTTACCTTGTGAGATTCCTCCTCTTTCTCTCTCTAAGAGCTCTCAACTTTCTCTCACAAGTTTCAGCTGGTTCATCACGACAGAAAATGATAGCTGAAGAAGATGAGAATATATTTAATTCCATGCTGATGTCATCTTTTAATGAGATGATGTCATAATTCCCATTTTCGGATTTTCTGGCAGATTTTCTGCCCAAACTTTGAAAAATCATAACTAATTCTAGAAAAATCTAAATGAGGTGATCCCAAAGCCAAATGAAAGGTATTTAAGTCCTCTTTATAGGAAAAATATTGGCCATTACTAAAAATCACCACAAAATTCCAGAATTACACAAATTTCATCACTGCCCCAAAACAGAGTCCATTTTTGACCTCAAACGTTGGACAGTTATATCTCCCAGTTCACAAAATGAAATGGCACAAATTATATGTCAATTTTTAAGCTTGGGATGTGAACTTCAAGACTGGAAAGTTTCATAATTTTCTGACATCATTTTCCTTGTCAAAACATCCACACGAGAAGACTGCCCAGACAGAATTCACACTGGACAACATTTCTAGTTTTGCAACCAATGTGTCCAATCCAATTTAAATCAATTCCAATGATTAAATACCACAACATGACACCATTTCCATCACAATACCTCATTCAATTATTCCCTCTATTCTAAGTCAATTTGGATATTAATCCACAATTGAACTCAAATACAGGGTTTTGGCGTTGCTCATAACACAAGTGACTACCATCCACTTTTCTCTAAAAGGGTTCATTAATCACTAACCACGTCCACTTTTGTAGTCATTAACCCCCAATCACAATTTGGGTTCTTGCTAAACCGGGGCTTAGCAATCCACTAATCTCAGGCTTATTCTCTAGCCTCAAGTCTCGAAATTCGGGGTGTTACAGAATCCATCAAGGACTCGGGTGCACTTGAGGCTATCACTTGAGTACGGATTCTGTGCTTGAGTGGAGTGTTGATATCTTGTCTCTGACTTTGCTCTCTGTCAAACACTTTCTGCTCAACACTCTCTTGTGCTCGAGTGTGAAATAGCTTAATGCTCGAGTGCTAGCTCCATCACTCGAGTGCATAAGTTAAACTAACAGCAAACACTTCAAAACTTTGTGAAATACATTTGGTAATATTTTTCACCCTTGCAAAGTATGAATTTCTTACTGCAACACACAATAATCTTTTGTTATCATCAAAACTTGGAATCTAACATTCTCTCCCTTTTTGATGATGACAAAACCTTTGTGATGGGTTTTAAAAAAAACTTGATTGAAGTGAAAATTTTGAAAACATTTTCAACATTTCCAAATGCACATTTCACCAAATTTTAAATTTTTGCACTTAATCTTATTTGTTTCTTGTAATACTTCCAATAGACACTTAAGACTAAGATAAGTCATAGTATCACAGAAACCATTAAATCTGAACAGAAAACTTAACAAACTTGAAAATAACCATGAATGAACTTGTAAAGTACAAATGTCAAGTTTGAATTAGCATCTACTCATGAGACCCCATATACAACCATGTTAGCAAAAATAAACTAGAAAAGCCTAAATAACAATAGTCCTACTCCAATACAGAAAAGCTACCAAAAATTAAACTCCAACTCCCCATATCAAACTATAATAGCTCAGAAACCATCACAGATCCTTCTCCCCCATTTTGTCAACATCAGAAGGGGGTTGATGAAAAGTGAGATTAGATGGTGGGGTAAAGAGTACCATGGCAATGGAAGGATCAATTGGCTTAGGCTCAAAAAGTGGAGATGATAGCTGAGGAACAGAGGCTGCAAGTGGTAGTAAAGGAGACCGATCATAAGTGACATCCTTAAGCAGAAGATTGAGCCTCATCACTTGTTGATGGAGTGGCTTCTCTCTGAGATGTAGCCCTGTTTTGACTCACTGGAAGATTGATACTCATATGTGTCAATTGAGTCTTGCCAAATCTCGGAATGGTTACCCTTTCAGTTCCCGCCAAATACCACACTTTGTTTTTCTTGAGAATGAGAGACACAAGTTGTGGATATGGTATGGTAGTGAATTTTGATGAAGAAAATCGAAATCTTCTCATCGCACAAAAAATAAGCTCCCCCACATTTCTTCATTGCCTAGCTAGGAAGGAGGCAAGTAAATAGTAATCTCTCTGAGCAAAATGGGTATCATTCTTGGATTTGTTAGCAATGCTACAAGAGTATATGTAGTGAAGGGCACAAATAGAATCAGGCATGTCAATAGGCTTAAAGTTAAGAGGGCTTATTGAGTCATTTGGTCTTAAAAGCTAGAAGGCTTCATTAGCTGAAAGAGTGGGTGGATCAGAATATGGTGCAACATAGCCAAGCATGTCATTAATGATAGTAGTAGATATTATAATAAATTGATCTCTAACAGTGGTAGATACGGCTTCCTCTATCAACTCTCCAGTCTTAGAGTATATGTTATGGACTTTCATGTTGTAGTAGAAGGTTCTCATAACAGAGGGTGAATAAGGGAGATGCACATTTAGCCAGGAATCATAGAATCCATCAAGGCAAAGATCCGAGCTCAAAGGGATGGTAACTGTTACACTATTGATTTAAATTCAAATTCCTCTGAAAACTATTTTCTTAGCAAATCAGAGGAGGGTTGGTTATGGCATAAGCGTCTGGCTCATGTTAATATGAATCAACTCGACAAACTGATTAGAAAAGATTTAGTTGTTGGTCTTCCTAAACTTAAATTTAAAGATAATATGATTTATGAGTAGTAGAAAGGAATAATAGAGTACTCACAGAAATGGCAAGTGCAATATTCAATGAAAAAGAAATGTCATAAGTATTCTGGGCAGATGCAATGAGTACCGCATACTATATTTCAAATCGAGCATATATTCACAAGTCACTTAGAAAGACACCATATGAACTTTACAAGGGAAGAAAGCCAAATCTTGCTCATCTACACATATTCGGATGCAAGTGCTTCATTCACAACAACGGTAAAGAAAACTTGGGTAAATTTGATTCAAAATCTAATGAAGGTTTATTTTTAGGATATTTTACTAGAAGTAAAGCAAATAGAGTATTTAATAAAAGAACATGTATTGTTGAAGAATCCATTCATGTTGTGTTTGATGAACTTGACTCTTAGACAACATTTTGATGAAGAAGAAATGGATTTGATAAAGAAAAACAAAACTATTTCAAATCAAAATGATTTTGAAACAAATGATTTTTAAAACAATGAAGATGTCGATGATCATGCTCAACTAAAAGCATGGAGACATATTAAAGATCATCCAATTGATCAAGTAATTGGAGATTTTCACAAAGGTGTCAAAACCAGAAATAGAATTCTTAATGAGGTAACTTTTTCTACTTTTATTTCTGAGATTGAACCTTCTAATATGGAAGAAGCTTTATCTGACAATGATTGGGTGATTGCTATGCAAGAAGAATTAAATCAATTCCAAAGAAATCAAGTTTGGGATTTGGTACCTCGACCTAAAAATCACTCGGTTATAGGAACCAAATGGGTTTTTAAAAACAAACTTGATGAATCAGCATTCATTGTGAGAAATAAAGCAAGATTAGTAGCCAAAGGCTATAATCTAGTAGAAGGTATTGATTATGAGGAAACATATGCTCCAGTGGCAAGATTGGAAGCAATACGAGTACTCTTAGCCTTTGCTTGCATTAAAGGTTTTAAACTTTATCAAATGGATGTGAAAAGTGCATTTCTAAATGGTTATATTATGAAGAAAGTATATGTTGAACAACCTCTTGGTTTTAAATATGAAACAAAGCCTGATCATGTGTTCAAACTTAAGAAAGCTTTATATGGTTTGAAACGAGCACCCAGAGCTTGGTATGAAAGGCTAAGCAAATTTCTTCTTGATCAAAACTTTGTCAGAGGAAAAGTAGATACAACTCTTTTCATCAAACATGACAAAAATGATATTCTAATTGTTCAAATTTATGTTGATGATATTATTTTTGTGCTACTAACGAATCTCTTTGTCAAGAATTTTTCAAGATTATGCAGGGAGAGTTTAAGATGTCTATGATGGGAGAATTAAACTTCTTTCTTGGACTTTAAATCAAGCAAAGGAAGAATGAGATATTTGTATCTCAAACAAAATATTTGAAAGAGTTGTTGAAGAAGTATAGATTGGATAATGCTAATGGAGCTAATACTCCAATGAGCTTTACAACATTGTTGGATGCTAACTTAAAAGGCCTTAATTACAACATCACTAAATATAAAGGAATGATTGGTTCATTACTCTATATAACAGCAAGCAGACCGGATATACAATTCAGTGTTGGAATGTGCGTAAGGTATCAATCTACTCCTAAGGTATCACATGCAGAGACTGTAAAAAGAATCTTCAAATATCTAGGAGACACTGTCGAACTTAGCCCATGGTATCCAAAAAGAGGAAACAAATATTTGATGGCCTATTTAGATTCATATCATGGAGGATATAAAACTAATAGAAAAAGTACTAGTGGTCAATGTTAGTTCCTTAGAGGCTCTCTAGTATCATGGTTCAGCAAGAAGCAGAACACAGTGTCATTATCTTCAATTGAAGCTGAATATATAGCTGCAGTAAGCTGTTGTTCTCAAGTGCTGTGGTTGAAGAAACAACTTCAGGATTTGGGGATATACTTAAAGGAGATACCAATTTATTGTGACAACACTAGCACCATTAGCTTGATCAAGAATCCTGTGCAATATTCAAGGACTAAACACATAACTATCTGACATCATTTCATTTGAGATCATGTGCAAAAGAAGGATGTCATAGTAGAATTTATACCAACACATTTTCAACTTGTTGATATATTAACAAATCCGATAGCTAAAGATCAATTTTTATATATTCGAAGAGAATTTGGAATGGTTAATCCTAATGAGTTGTAAGTTTTTCTTGTTAATTATTATGTTTAATGAGTTTTGATGATAACCATACTGACTTAGGCATCAGAGTATGTAGAAATTGTTTCTACAGGCCTATCACTTGAGCACTAGACATGTCACTCAAGTGCCAAGTTTATTCTCACTCGAGTCAATCAACAATGCTCGAGTACATAACTATAGCATATTCTCTGCTTTTCAACTTGCAAAATAGAGTTTACCAGAAGAGATAAAAGTGCCAAGAGGTTACTCAAATGTAACGGGTAGGATGGCTCTCACTGGAGTGAAGGTTCTCATCACTCGAGTAGAGTATGAAGATACCTGAAGTGGAACAAGAATACTCGAGCAGAAGAGAAAGAAATATGCAAATACTAATCCAAAGCATGGTTACGCAAATGATCTTGGAGGATTTGAGTACAAAGATGAAAAATGTAACAAGATACACTTAATTTATGTACGTTTTTATATGCTTTATGAGATGAATTTATTTGTCACTCCAGCATAAAATTGTGTCACTCGAGCATTGTATGAACAATACTTATGCACTAGGGTTGTCACTCGAGTGTTGACACTTATATCAGTTACGTAATAGCTCAGACCGTCGTAACTAGGATTACCGGTGGTAGTGTTACCCTTTGCCTTTAAACACGTAATTATAATTCGATAACGCGTAATTAAAATGGATTAGAGACCAAGGGATAAACAAAACTTATTTAAACTCCCTTCCTTACGGTAGGGTTTTCACAAAAATCTTTCAAATTCTTTCCTTGTTCTGGTCTCAATTGCATGTATCGCAGATAATTACCTGTGCAGTTAAATCACATTTATACATATCAGAGTGTGAGACAAAAATCCCAGCAACCCCCAGGTCATGTATATACTAACTGTCAGGTTTTAATTCCCAACTAGGGGATTACATACCATAATCAAAATATTATATACATCCCAAAGTAATTTACAGTAATCCCAAACCCAGATTGATAGCTAACTATCAAAACCAAAATATCCCTGAAGGCCCTAACCACTCCAGGTTGTCCTCTTCTCCTTAGAGCCACTTGCTTTGACTAAAATGTTAGTTATAGGAAAGAATAAGATTCGAAAGAATCCCAGTAGTAACAAATCACTCACACAGTGCATAAACACATAGCATATATGAGCATGTTCATCAGCATCACAATGTTTCATGGCTCACACCACATGTGACAGCACTCATGGCTGTAAACTCTATGCGTCAGCTTTCGCTTCGATCTCTATGTATTAACAAAATATTCACAAAGTATCACTATGCGTCAACTTTCGTTGTGGTCTCAAAGCATCACAATGTATCACAAAGTATTCACAATGCATGACAAACATACATACAACATATTTACACAAAGTGTAAGAGAGGAGTCGCTACCTTGTTCTTTCCTGATAACCTTTGGCACCGTTGGCTCACGAGGATAGAAAATGTCAAATCCTAAACACCAAAATCAAGATGGCAGATTAATTCTCTATACCAAAATCTCACTTTCAAACACTTAAGTGACTATAATAGGCTTAATGAAAACCTAGAGGAATTAGGAAGTACTAGGTTGGAAAACATATTTCAAAATCACAAGATTCTGAAAATGGGGGTTCGCTGCAGCCAAGAGTCCTCTGGCTGCAGCCAAAACGCGCACAGAAGGTTTTTGGCTGCAGCTAAGATTTTCTGCTCCAGCCAAGGCAACTTCAAAAAATCATAATTAATTCTAGAAAAATTGAAATGAGGTGATCCTAAAGCCAAATGAAATATTTTTAAGTCATCTTCATAGTAAAAATATGGCTCATTACCAGAAATCACCACACAAATCCAGATTTACACAAAATTCACCACTGCCCCCAAAACAGATTCCAGTTTTCATCCCAAACTTTGGACAACCATAACCCACATCACACAAAACGAATTGGTACAAATTATATGTCCATTTTGAAGCTTGGGATGTGAACTTTAAGACTGGAAAATTTAATAATTTTCTGACATTATTAGGTCATTCAAAACGCCAATGTAAACACATTGCCCATAATAGACTTTCAATGGACAACATTTTAGTTTGGCACCAATGCTTCCAATGGTTCCCAAATTCATATCAAATACCATTTCCACATAAATCTACACAAGGAATCCATTGAAATCATCAAAACAACCCAATTCAACCTCCATTGACATGTTACACAATGACCACTACATGTCTTACCAAGAACTCAATCAAACCACCATATTGCAAACCAATCCAACCCAACATTCCAAATCAATTTCAAATGCTCAAAGACACACTATTACACCAATTTCACACTAAACACTAACCAATTCACACATTTCGAAATTAAGCCAAAATCAGGGCAAAAATCTAAAATTCTCAAAGCTAAACCAATGACCACAATAAATATGTCAAAAGGTTCCAAAGGCTTACCTTAACTTCTTACCAAGACTAATTCTTGATTTCCACTACTTCTATATTTTCTCAAGCTTCCAATCACCACTAATCAAAAAATCTGAAACCATAGGAATAACGATCTCAACACCTAAAACAATGTTAATAAAGAGTATTTGAGCATTCATGGTCATTTGGAGCACTAACCTTAGGTTTTTCTCTTTCTCTTTCCTTCTCTAGCTGAACGAAAATGGAGGAGAGGAGAGATGGGATGAGATAAAGATGATGATCTAAAATTTCTACCCACTTTAGCTTGCCTAACATCCTAAATGAGAGAGGGAATAGAAAAACATATTTTGACACTTTGACTTGATCCAATGGTCTATATAGTGCCAAGTGTCAAGATCTTGTTCTCTCATCCATAACCTCACATAACACATGTACACACACACCTCCTCTCATACTCATGAATCCTAACCATTGATCTCAAGTTACCTATGATTTTCCTCTTCGGTAACTGACCAATCGGTCGGTAACTTTCCAATTTTACCATTTTGCCCCTGATTATGACAATTCTTCTCAAATCCCTTCCAAACTAATTCATTTCATTCCATTAACATCACTATGCGCCCTGTCTTATATTCCAACCCATTTAGACATTAATCCACACTTAAGCATAAATATAGGGCTTAGGTATTGATTAAAACACATTTACATTGAATTCACATTAATTACACCACTTCTAGCACAATTAGCCCTTAATCCCCAAATTGGGTCATTACAATTCTCCCCTCGTAAAATAAATTTCGTCCTCAAAATTTGTCAAACTACTTGAGCCATGAACTCTTGATATCTTCTTCGCATATCCTCTTCTGCTTCCTAAGTCGCTTCTCTTTGAGTCATTCCCTTCCAGATCACCTTCACATACGAAATACTTCGGTGTCTGAGCCGTCATTCCTCTCGATCAATAATTTGCTCTGGCTCTTCAGCATACGTGAAGTTATCTTGTAACTCGACATCTTCATACTCAATGATGTGAGAGGGATCTGGTTGGTACTTCTTCAGTTGGAAAACATGAAACATATCATGAAGTCTGATCAAGTTTGGGGGTAGGGCTTCTCGATAAGCAACATGCCCAATTCTCGCAAGAATCTCAAAATGACCTATATATCTTGGGTTTAACTTCTTTTGCTTGATCGCTCACCCAACACCGGTGACAGGATATACCCTCAGAAACACATGGTCACCAACTTCAAACTCTAGAAGCCATCTCCTTTTGTCAGCATAGCTTTTCTGTCGACTCTGCGCTGCCAAGAGCCTCTTTCGCATGATTCGAATATGTATTGAGGTTTGATCAGTAAGATCTGGTCCATAAAGCTTCCTTTCTGATAACTCATTCCAGTACAAGGGTGATTGGCACTTCCTTCCATACAACACTTCATATAGAGCCATCTGGATGCTCGCATGATAGCTATTGTTGTAGGCGAACTCAGCAAGTGGAAGGAAGTGATCCCAACTCCTTTTAAAGTCGAGAACATATGCCCACAACATATCCTCTAGCATCTGAATAGTCATCTCTGATTGTCTATTCGTCTGAGGATGATAAGCTGTGCTGAATCTTAATTGAGTACCCAGGGCTTCATGTAAAGCCTTCTAGAATCTCGAAGTGAATCGGGGATCTTGGTCGGAAATGATGTTCTTCAGTACACCATGAAGCTTTACAATCTCAAGGATATAGATCTCTGCCAGTTTGTCTGGAGAATAGCTAGCATTGATCGGCATGAAGTGTGCCGACTTTGTCAATCGGTCTACAATTACCCAGATCGCATCATAATTCTTGATCCTGGGCAATCCCATAACAAGATCCATGGTTATACTTTCCCATTTCTATTCTGGAATCTCAGGGCTCTGCAGCAACCCCAGTGGTCTTTGGTGCTTGATCTTTACCCTCTAGTATGTGAGACACCGCGCCACATATTTCGTCATATCACACTTCAAGCCAGGCCACCAATACACATATTTCAAATTATATACATTTTGATCATGCCAGGATGAAGAGTGTACCAGCTCTTGTGTGCCTCATCTAAGATCTTCGGTCTCAACTTTGCCTTAAGTGGAACACAGATTCTCTTCTGATAACGAACTAGTCCACTAGGCGATAGATCATAGCCTCGGGCTTCTCCCCGTTTGATTCGAGCTAAATTACGCTGTATCCAACTATCTTGCCTCTGGGCTTGTTTAATGTCAGCTCTTAAGTTACTCTCCCCTTGGGAAACAACATAATTGGCATAAATAATCTGATTTGACAAATTCAAATCATGAAAGTCTTCAATCAATTTCCCTTCTTGTATCATCATTGTGGCCATAAGCACCGTCTTCCGACTAAGAGCATCCGTGACTACATTGGCCTTACCCAGATTATATTTAATTTTCAGGTTGTAGTCCTTAAGCAACTCTATCCAACGACTCTGTCTCATATTCAATTCTTTATGATCATACAAGTACTTGAGACTCTTGTGGTCGCAGTACAGTTCTACCGTCACACCATACAAATAATGCCTCCAAATTTTCAAGGCAAATGTAACACCCCGAATTCTGAGACTTGAGGCTAGAGAATAAGCCTGAGATTAGTGGACTGCTAAGCCCTGGTTTAGCAGGATCCTAAATTGTGATTAAGGGTTAATGACTCCAAAAGTGGATGTCATTAGTGATGAATGAACCCTTTTGGAGATCATGGTGTGATTTGGCACCCGATGTGATTCGTATGTGTTGTGAGCAGCGCCGAAACCCTGTATTTAAGTTCAATTATGGATTAACATCTAAATTGACTTAAAATAGAGGGGAGGGCGCATTGTGGAAGAAAAGGAATGATATGGTGTGTTTGGTGGTGATTCAAGAGGAATTGCCGTAATCAGGGGCAAAACGGTAAAGTTACCGACCAATTGGTCAGTTACCGAAGAGGAAACTCATTGGTAACTTCAAGATCAATGGTTAGGATTGATTTTTGCAAGAGATCAAAGGGCGGAATCATGTGTATGTGTGTGCATGTGAGATCATGGAGGATGTGTCAAGATGGTGACACTTGGCAAATTGTGGACCCTTGGATTTGGGTCAAATGTTCAAAGTTTTCCCTCTCTCCTCTCCTCCCTTAGTTGGACGGTTTGTGGCCCTAAAATCTGCTCCCTTTCTTCATCATCTTCATTTCATCATCTCATCTCTCTCTCTTGTTCTCCATTTTCGCCAAGAGCAAGCTAAGGAAAGAGAAAGGGAAAAGCTTGAGTTTTGGTAAGTTAATGCCTTCATATGCTCAAGTGTCTTTCATTAATGTTGTTCATGAGGTTGAGGGCTATATTCCTATGGTTTTAGATTTGTGAGAGGAGGTGTTTTGTTGCTTGAGCAAAAGTGGAAAGATGAAGAATCAAGAAATTGATTTGGGAAAGAGGAAGAGGTGAGCATTTGCTTCCTTTTGATCTAAGTTTTGTGATTTGTGGATGAGTTTAGTGAATTTTGAATTTTACCCTGATTTTCTTGTGATTTTGGATTGGATGAATTGGATGTTGTTTCATGTTGAAAATGGTGCCATGTTGTGGTATTTAATCATTGGAATTGGTTTGAATTGGATTGGACACAATGGTTGCAAAACTGGAAATTCTGTCCAGTGAGAATTCTGTCTGGGCAGTCTGTTTGTGTTGCCATTTTTAATGGGCAAATGATGTTAGAAAATTCTGAAACTTTCCAGTCTTGAATTTCACATCCCAAGCTTCAAAATGGACATATAATTTGTGCCATTTCGTTTTGGGAACTGGGAGTTATATCTGTCCAAACTTTGAGGTCGAAAATGGAACCTGTTTTGGGGACAGTCTTGAGTTTTGGGGAATTCTGTATTTGTGTGGTCATTTCTAGTAAAGGCCAATATTTTTCCTGTGTAGAGGACTTGAATAGCTTTCATTTGGCTTTGGGATCACCTCATTTCAATTTTTTTGGAATTAGTTATGATTTTTGGAAGTTCAGCCAGAAACTGGATTTTCTTGGGCCGCAGCCCAAATGTTTCTGGGACGTTTTGGGCCGCGGCCCACCCCCAAAAATCAGTATTTTACACTTCTAAAGGTGATCTTTGGTCAAGTGTTTCCCAAGCCTTTAGGCATATGTTTAGGCTTTGATTAGCCACCTAAAGGTGTTAAATGATAGCCAACATTAAGTGTTTGTATGTTGAGGAATTGGAAAAGGGATTGACCCTATGTTCATGATTTTGATTATAGGGATGATGTTCGCCCTGATCGTGGTTTGGTATTCATTCTGATCGCGAGTAAGCGAAGCTGGAGCTTACGTGGAAAGAGGGTAGGGAACATATCTCTTCTGCTTGTATTTGATATATGTGTTAGTGTGTTGGTGCATGTCTTAGCTTTGCATAATTATATGTAACTTGAAGCTATGTTTCAATTTATGCTATGGCCATAGGTATATTGTTCGAAGCATTGAGCTTGCAAATTGTCATTGTGTTATCATGAGTTGTGTGATGCAAGCATGTCATGCATTAAACATTTATCGTACATGCATATTGATATTGTTATCCTACTGAGATTCTCTCGAATCTCACCCTCCCCTACTAACCTTTCAGACAGGGTAGTAGATCGATGATGGAGTAAACAGCTAAGGGCGGTGAAGACTCCTTTGGGATTAAAGTTGGTGGTTGGTTATCATAGTTGGGAGTATTATATATTTTTGGATTCAGTTTTCGATAGTTGGGATGGATATTTGTATTTGGATATGTATATATGTATGTGTATGAGAAAGATTTGTGTAATCCCCATCTGAGGGCTTGTATGGGTGATTGTGCCCTATAAGGCTTTGAGTTAATGTATGGAACCCGGGATTTCCGGGATTATATTACGTACTCTGATTTGTTATGAATGTGATATTCCGCGTAGTAATTGTATTCGAAAAGTGATTATGAGACCAGGTCTAAATGATTTCGAACTGTATTTATGAAAACCCCGTCATGAGATGGGTTAGTAAATGTTATTGGTTTATTATTGGTCTCTATTTCACTTTAATCACGTATTTCGGATATAATTACGGTAGGGGGTTACAGCAAACATAATGGCCGCAAGCTCTATATCATGTGTAAGATAATTCATTTCATGAGGTTTGAGCTGTCGAGAGGCATAGGCCACCACACATCCCTGCTGCATAAGGACACACCCTAATCCCTGCTTACTTGCATCACTATACACAACGTAGGTCAAGCTGGGATCAGGTATAATCAACATAGGTGCCATAGTCAACCTCTCTTTCAACTCTACAAAGCATTTTTCATAATGTTCATCGCACACAAAAGGCTGATCTTTTCTCGTGAGCTTGGTTATCGGCAAAGCAATACGTGAAAAATTCTGAATGAATCTCTGGTAGTAACCAGCAAGACCCAAAAAACTGTGTACCTCAGCAATAGTTTCTGGCCTCTTCCAGTTCAGTACTGCTTCCACTTTGCTGGGATCCACAGAGACCCCTTCTTGCGAGATAACATGGCCTAGGAATTTTACTTCTGGTAACTAAAACTCGCACTTACTCAACTTGGCATAGAGTTTCTTCTCATGCAATATATTCAACACAATCCTCAAATGATGCTTATACTCCTCCTTACTCTTGGAGTATAGTAGTATGTCATCAATAAACACAACAAAAAACTGATCCAGATATTGTCGAAAGATATGGTTTATGTAATCCATGAATACCACAGGTGCATTGGTGAGGCCAAAGGGCATTACTAGAAACCACAGTGCCCATACCTAGTCCTCAAAGCAATCTTCAGATCATCTTCTGCCTTTACTCACAGCTGATGATAACCCAACCTTAGATTAATCTTCAAAAACACACATGAACCAGATAGTTGATCTAGAAGGTCATCGATTCTTGGGAGAGGATACTTGTTCTTGACAGTAATCTTATTCAATTCCCTATAGTCAACACACAAACGTAGACTCCTATATTTCTTTTTGACAAATAACACTGGAGCTCCCCAAGGTGACACACTGGGTCTGATAAACCCTTTCTCAAGTAAGTCTTCAATTTGCTTCTTTAACTCTACCATTTCGTTTGGGGCCATATGTAACCCCCTGCCTTTAAACACGTAATTATAATTCGATAACACATATTTAAATCGGATTAGAGACCATTGGATGCTTTAACCTCGTTTTAAACTTTCTGTCTCACAGTAAAATTTTTACAAAACTTTCAAAACTCTTTTTTTCCCATCCAGGTCTCAATTTCAATATTCGAATATAATTACCTATGCAGTTAATGTACATTCAATCATATCAGAGTGTATAACCGCATCCCCGGCAACTCCCGGGTTCTATGCATAAAAACCTGAAGGTTTATAAGTATACACTAGGGGATTACACAACCAAAATCGAATGTAGTGTTCCTGATTCAGAATATACAGTAATCCCAAGTTCAAAATACTTAACCAACGTTTCCAACTCAACTATATACCCCCAAGGGCCCTAATTGCTCCGGGTTGGCCGCTTCTCCTTTGAACCACACGCCCTGTCTGAAATGTTAGTCATAGGAAAGAATGAGATTCGAGAGAATCTCAGTAGTAACAAACCACTCACACAATGCATAAACATAAAGTATGTACATAAATCACAAACAGCAACAGCAGCATCAATATCAAAGATACATGGTTTTCACCACAAACGACAGCACTCACGGCTGTATACACAATACGAAAGCTCTCGCTGTAATCATAATCACGACAGCTTACGCTGTAATCACAATAACGACAGCTTATGCTGTAAACGACAGCTATCACCAGCTGTAACCGTAGCAGCATCAAAGATTCATCACAGAATAGTGATAACACACACATACAGAGTATTACACATAGTATAAGAGAGAGAGAGTCACTACCTTGTCCTTTCCTGATGTCCTTCGACGCAGTTGGCTCATGAGGGCGGCAAATATCGAATCCTGCAATTCCAAATGCACCATTTAGACACTTCCATAGTGTTACTTGGGGTTATATGAGTCTATAATGAAAATTCACAAAAATACCCCCGGGGACTCGGCCCAGGCCCGCCGTACCCGGTCCGGCTGTACTTTTCTTGAAATTTTGACATGGGCTATCCTGACATATTTTCGCCCAAGGAATCCATTTCCGGACTCGGAATTATCAAATTCAATGTCAAATTACGAAATTGCCCTTGGCAGCCCTACTTTTAGGGTTTTAGGGGTGTTTCCGTAATTATGCTTTCTCGGCCTTTTTTGAAAAAGTGCCCAACTGTAACCCCACCTATTTTCGCCCACTGAATCCAATGGAATCATCAAATCATTGAAAATCCAACTCTAAGACCCATTTACATCCTTGGCCGAAATATACATGTTCTCCGGGAAAAATTGGGGTTTTACGATTTCGGCTCCGTAAACGCGTTCCTTTCTACTCCTAACCACTTTATTCACTATTACATTAGGTTATAACTACCATTTGAACCAAAATTGGGCAGCATAACCCTTAGGAAACTCAATTTCCAAACTTTAAAACCAATGGCAATCCGGCGAAATTTCACCGATTAAATTGCCCACAGCAGCCAGAATAAGCAATATACGAAAGTTTGGAAGTTACCTCAAGCTCCCTCTGGCTTTTCCCAAATTTGGCTGAACCCTAGCCTCTTTGAAACACCAAATTTTGAGCTTCACAACCTTAAAGAATAAAGAGGAGTAGCTTAGAGTCGGAATTATACGCGTTAGGAGCTAGATCGTCGGAGAAATCGGCTTACCTTGCGAGATTTCTTGCTCTTTTTCTCTCTTTTCTCCAAGCTCTCTTCACGTCTTTTTTTTCTCTGAAATGGGTCGGGAATGGCTGATCAAGATGATAGAATTGCTTTTAATTCCATGTTGATGTCACCTTACCACATGATGATGTCATAATTTCTAATTTCACATTTTCGGATTTTCTGGCAGATTTTCTGCCCAACTTTGAAAAATCATAACTAATTCTAGAAAAATCAAAATGAGGTGATTCCAAAGCCAAATGAAAGATATTTAAGTCCTATTCATAGGAAAAATATTGGCCATTACTGAAAATCACCACAAAATTCCCAGAATTTCAATCTTTGCATACTGTTCCAGAAAATAATTAATTTCGCTGGGCAAACTTCAAAAATCGAAAACTCTTAGGTCAAAAATCAAAATGATACAAATTATTTGTTCATTTTGAAGCTTGACATGTTAACTTTAATACTGGAAAATTTCAGAATTTTTAGACACCATTTGCCTATTTAAAACGTCCATACCAATTGGCTGCCCTGTACAGAGTTTCAATGGGCAGAGTTTTCAATTTTTGCATGTTTGTTCCCAATGGTTCCAATTTCACAATAAACACTCTCCCCACATGAATTTTCACAAGGAAGCCATTGGAATCATTAAAATATCCAAATTCCCATCACACATTCTCCAAAAGTGTTTATTCAACAATAATTATATCCACTTTTAAAGTCATTAGCCCTTAATCACTTTTTGGGATATTACACCATATGGTATGGGGCCTTAGATATAGAACCAGCTCCAGGCATAATGTCAATTAAAAACTGAACTTCACTTTCAGGAGGCAATCCACTAAGATCATCCGGAACACCTCAGGGAATTCATTTACCACGGGCATACTGCTCAAAATTTCACTGGTTTCCCCTTGCACAGAGAAGAATACCATATACCCCTAGCAACCCTTTTCAATATATTTTTCAGCTTTAGTCGTAGAAACGAAATTCGTACTGGCATTTACAACTTCGACCCTCTGAGAAGCAGGATATACTATCCTCTTGTTCCCACAATCAAGCATTACATTGGTCACCGTGAACCAATCAAAACCCAAAATGACTTCCAATTGGTAAAGCGGCAGATAAATGAAGTCCACGATAGATTGGTGTCCTTCCACAGTTATAACACAATTCAGACAAGCTTCTGTGGTCAAGGCCTTAATACCTATTGGAGTTGACACTATCAGATCGAATGGCAATTTATGCACATGATATCCCAAGAGTTTCACGCAATCATAGGCAATAAAGGAGTGACTTGCACCCAAGTCAAACAGAACTTGCAATAAATAGCCATTAAGAAGAATTTTACCTTTTATTAACACAGGAGATTTGCGGGCCTCCTCGTTGGTCATAGCGAATACTCGGCCTTGAGTCCTCGGCCTCTAGTCTAGTCGTGGCTCTTTGCATTCAATAGCAGTATGCCCCACACGTTTACAATTGAAGCATATTATTCGACTCTTACAAGTCTTACCATGATATGACCGGTTACAACGAGGACAAATCCACGGTGTAAAAGGAGTTCTCTGTTGATCACGACTCCTACTTTGATAGGGCTTTTTGCCACTCCCAGATAAAGATCCCTGTCTTTTTCTCTTTTACGGGGTACTACCCTTACTAGGTTCATTGCGGTGGCCAGTAGCTTTGGCAGGATACAATTCTCTCAAATTATTTTCTATGATTCTACACTTTTCAACTGTCTTGTTAAATTTAGTGAAAAATTAGTGACTAACATCTTTTTCATATCGCGTCTTAGTGATAGAGCTCAATATTTATATATTTTTATTAATTAATCTTAGGCTTTTGCGGGACTTAATTGAATATTTTGGGCATAATCAAGTGTTAAAGTGAGATTTTAGTGAAAGAATAATTTGGGAATTAAAGTGGTTAAATTGTTATATTTTTAATTAATATTTGTTATTCCCATTATTCTTTAATTGTGAACAAAAGATATTACCTTTGTGAATATAATTTTGTAGGTGATGATGTGGCACAACTTGAGTGGTAAAGGTAAAAGATGTTATTTTGGAGCTTAATGAAGGACAAAAGTGGAACATCACTAGTACAGAATTTATTTTCACATTTTTTCTAAGAGGAGGTTAAATGAGTAAGGGCCTTGTTTGGTGGTTGCAATTTTGTGTCTAATGTTAAAACACATTTTTATCTCTTATCCAAACAAGGCACAACTCACTTTTTAACCTAAAAACACTTGAATTGCAAAGAGAAAGAAAGCAAGTGGCGGCTGAACCAAAATTGAAGGGGTAAGTTGAGCCGAAATTATTGACTGATTTGGTAGATGTTGAACCGATGGAATTAATTGAGAAAGGGGTGTTGACCGAGTTGAGATGTGCTGGACCGTTTGGAGATTAATGGAATAAAAAGGGGAAGTGTGAAATAAAGGGGAGGAGGAGGGCTGACGTGTGCGTGAAGAAGGAAAAAGGAGACACGACACAAAGAAAGGGGGGAGCAGATCAGAAATAAAGGGAGGAGGCGTGAGTCATTGAAGAGGGAAGAGGAAAAGTCAAGAGAGGCGGCTGAAATGTTTGACAAAGATGGAATTGATTAAAGAAGAGGAGTATTGCGCTAGAGAATGGAAAAAAAACATGAAGACCGAATGGAAGAGCTGAATTAATGGAGGGTCTGATTCGAAAAGGGGCCAGCAGCGAATGAAATTGGATGAGCAACTTGGAAAAGGGAATTGCTGTGAAGAAACAATAAGGGCTGTTCGTTGCTTCCCTATTTCCATGGCTAATTCCTTCTTCAATCATCAATCTTCATCCTCTTCCTCCATGTGTAGCTAAGCTTTGGTGGTTTCCTTGAGTTGGGTAATGGTTTGAGCTTCTAAATTTCAATGGAATTCCTTTAAGCTCTCTTTTTAGTTCATGATTATGTAGCTTGGTTAAGTATGTAATTGTGATCTAGATTGTTATGCCAAGTGAATAAACTTGGTTGTTGAGTTAGGAGTTGATTAATTAAGCTTTGTATGATTCATATTATGAGTAGGTTGAATTGTTTATTCCAACTTGGTTAAGTGGATTTAAATGATTAAACTGAATGTTTTGAATTGTTGTAATGGTAATTACAAGCTAGAATTGGAAGTTGATTATTCATCTCCTTGAGTTTGAATTATTGGTGGTATTCATTTAATTGCTTCGGTAGAATGAATTAAATGATTATTGCAAGTATGGAGCTAGTGGTAACGTAGTTCTATCCTATTGACTCATATTGTGGAATTCATATCATTAGCAAGCAAGGAAGACTAAAACCCCAACTCAAGGGAATCCCATTTCATCATTATTCTAGTTTCTTAAATTTACCTTGTTGTTAGTGTTAATTTCAATTCCTTTTGCTTCTTTGTTTTGAAAACCGAAAAATACAAAAATATTGCTTTAGCTTAGTTTAGTTCATTAGTTTACAAATGCAATTTCTCAAAAATGATTTCTCACAACTTTAAGGCTTTTTATCACTTTCCTACTTAGAAAATTGGAAATTAATCTCCTCACAAGAACGACCTAGGTTAAGCTACTACGCTACATTTTCTAACCTAGTTTTATTTTGTGAACTCACACGACAAGGGTTCATCAAAATTGGCGCCGTTGCCGGGGAGGATGATTGCCAATATTTTAAGTAGTTAGGTGTTCTTTTCTATTGTCGTAGTGTGTTTTTGAGTTTTTTTAGGTAGTTGTTCATTGTTGGAGTGTTTGATAGTGGTTTAGTCATTTTTCATATTCATAGTTGTTTTGCTTTCCATTTTCATCTTTAAAAACAAAAAAAAAATTTTGCATTTTGTTGCGTTGCTATCATGTTCTTAGTGGCCATTGTGTGGTTTACTATTGTCTTGTGGTGAGCAACTTTGCATTCTTCATCCTTGGGAAGCTCTTGGTAACACTACTAGAATGGAAGATCCTCTTTCACAAAGATTTAAAGCCATGCAACATCAATTAGAGCTTGTTCAAACCAAGTTGGAGAGTCTAGAGAGAGGTTCCAATAGTCAAGAATATGATTCATCCTTCCACAACCTATATCATGAACCCTACCCCCAACAATCTTTTCTACCACATCAACCTTTCCATAGTCCTTCTTTCCCATCACAACCCCTATATGGACCTCAACATGACTTTTGTTTCCCACCCAACAACTTAAATTTTGACCCCATCCCTTCACCACAAGGACCACCCTATGAACCATCTCCTTTACACCATCTACCTTCTTACTCACCATACCAACCCTTATTTCAATCTTCATTCCAATTATTTAACCTACCACTTTGTGAACCTTCCCCACCATCATACCTTGAACCTCCACCTCCATTTCATGACCCATAACCTAGTGGCTTGGATACCATTTTCTCACCTCATAACATGGATTCCCTAATAAGTGCCTTAACAAGAAAGTATGAGACACTCCAAGAGCAATACCTTCAATTACTCATGTATCAAGGACCAATTGATAGCTCTAAGGCGAAAGAAGGGTAATTGAAAGATATTGATGAATTCTTCAAGGCATACTATGATCACATGTTATGGGTAAAGACAAGAGGTGAAGTTGGAACCCCTTGGGCTCAAGACCTACAAAAGGAGGAACAAGGAACCCAAAATCAAGAGCTTTATGCTACTTCACATGTGGAGAGTTCTCAACTTTTAATGATTCCATCCAATGCATCCATCCAAGCCCAAGAAGTGAAGCAAGTACAACAAAGCAATGAAGAGTCTTTCTTATCCTTTGGTAATAATCCTATCCTTATGAAAATTGACTCTCCCACTATTTTGATTGATGAAGTAATTCATGATTTGAGTGATAATGAGCTGGATGAGGAAATAATTGTTGAAATCTCTCTAATACTTGAACATGTAATTGCTCAACCCATTGATTCTAGTAGTGGTAGCTTTGATGAGCCTATGCCTTATAATGATTCTACTTCTTTGCATGATACTTTGAGTGATGATTTGGATGATGATGATGATGCTAGTGCTGAAATTAAATGTTCTTGTGATGGAAATACAATGTGTATGGATTGCATTGATGAGAAATATCCAAAATTTGTTGAAATGCATAGAAGTAGAGGTGACCATCCTCTAGAACCTAGTGATATGCATGCAATGCATGATGTTGAGAATCAAACTCCTTTATCTTTCTCTTCTCTCTCTCTCTTACTTGTGAAAGTGACTTGATGCATTCCAATTCTATATTGAATTTTGCACTTTCTACTTCACACAAGAGTGAAGATAAAGATGTTAAATCACAATTGATCACTAATCCTAAGGTCAATCTTTGTTTGCAAGAGTTCAATGTGCACATATTTTATGATGATAACTATGTACCCATTGTTTCAATTATCAGTGCTTTTGATTTGGCAAGAGAGATTCACCTTGATTCACTTGAATTGCTTGGACCTAGTTTTGCGCTTTGTGATAATAATAATTCTTTACTAGATGATGTCAAGAATATTCATGAACCATACTCCCAACTTTTATCATGTGATTTACCTCCTGATTTATTGGGATTTGATGTTGCTAGTGATTCTATTGAATTGGATTGTGCTATAGATGGTAGAGTAGTGCTTGATTATATCACTACCACTACTGAAATGCAAATTGATTCTCTGATACCTAGTGTTGCTTGCTGTATGCCACTAGTTGATTTTATTGGTTATGAGAAGCACTTGTTATCGAATGCACCCGACTCTAGTCTTCTCACATTACATACATCATTATGTCATTTCATTGGTCCTAATGCTTTCCATGAATTTAAGTATTTTGATTCATGTGGCATCCTTGGAGTAGGTACTGCTGTTGTTTTGGTTAATTCTTTGCAGGTGAATTCTCTTGGTGGTTGCCCTCATTCTTATTATCTTTCTATTTGGGAACCTCTACTCTTACTTGCGCTTCAACTGTTGAGGAGCAAAATACTGAGCTTCCTTTTGATTTTCCTATCTAGCTACAAGCCACCATGATTACACGGTAGTCTCTTTCCTTACCTTGTTTCTTGTTTTATTTGATGATATATGCTATTGAACAAGTGTGGGGGAGGGACTTACCAGTAGTAAAAGGTAGTTTGTTTGTTTGCATTTTTCAATTGAATAAAATCCATTGTGAATCCTACCCTTGTGCTTAACCTTACCCTACACTACCCTTTTCTCTTATCCTTATGCCTAATTTCTGAGAACTATTTCCACTTATGTCTTGTCCTCTCTCTCTCCTTGTGACGATGATGTGTTGTGCTTCAATCTTGAATTGGACTTCACAACATTCACTTCACCTAAGAGATAAGTGCATCTAGGTTCTTTGTTTTTGTGCATTACATTGAGGGCAATGTAAGGATTGAGTGTGGGGGAGTGTGTTTATTCTCATGAGAATTCACTGTGATATCATATGCCTCTGTCTCTTGCTTGTGTCCTCTATTATTTTGTGGTCCAATTCACTGAGATTTTAAAGCCTTTAGTCATGATCAAGTATCTTGATTACTCTTAGTTGAATTCATGGTTGAAGCTTGCTTTGAATTAGTGAATTGCCATAAAATTCAAGTGTTTTAATGATGCATGGTTTAATTTTGATGAGTTTGTTAGGAAACAAAAAGCCTAGTTGGAAGGTATTTTAGGCCTAATTGTTCATTTCATTGTGTGATTCATCTACTTAGATTATTGCTCTCTAGAACTTGTTTTGTTTCTTGCTTGAGGCTACATTTTGCAATGGTATAGATAGAGATGACATTGGCATTCATTTCATCACCCATTTACCCAAACACAAACCATTAACCATTTACCTTTGTTTAACCCCTTGAACCCTTCACTTTCATTTCCATTTCATTATAAAAATGCTATGTTTGCATCCTTTATCAAGTTCTTCCTAGCACTATTGAAAAAAAAACAAAGGAAAAAAAATACAATGTGAATAGTCAAAAGAAAGAAAATAGAAAAATAGAAAAAAAAAGAAAAAGAAAAAGTGTGAATACAAAAAGAAAATCAAAGAAAGAAATAAAGTCACAATAGTAAAATATGTGAATTAAGTTAGTTCTATAGTGCTAAAAGATCTAGCAAGTTATTTGATGCAAGCATAGTATTTGTTACATTTTCCATCATTTGGCCTATTCAACATTACAACCTTACAAAGTCCTTTTGATTTATTTTTGCCATTGTTGCGAGTAGTGGAGAGCCTAGAAATTCTACAAGCCTATGGTAGAGTGTGGTTAAAGTGGATACGAGTGAAAAACTACCTTATATGAGAGAAGAGTGCAAACACTTGTCATAGTTAAGGTTTCCAATTTAGCTCATTGTAATTAAACTTTGCATTGCTTTAGCTACTTCAATTTTTGGTATGTTCATTGAATTTGGATAGGTGGATACCTTGTTATTTCACTAAATGTAATTCATGAAGCTTGATCTTGCTTTTCCTTCCAAATTTCATCCCTCTCTTCCTATTATGAGTTTAATGTTTTGCTCAGGAGTGCAAAAGCTTAAGTGTGGGGGAATTCTTAGCCCCCAAATAAGCATATCATAACTCCACTCTTCATCATCCTTATACTGGAGGTAGGAGGAATACCGGGATAAATGGATGAAATAGGATAAATATTCATCAAAGGTCTCCGTATCCCCTGTTTGATATTTAAAAATTCTGTTTCCTTCTCTAGCCACACTGATTTGGGAAAATATTTCTCATTAAGTTCTTGCTGGAACGATTCCCAAGTCAACGGCACATTTCTGCTACACAGAGTGAGGGAGATATTCCTCCACCAGTGATCTGCATCACCTTCTAACTTGTAGACAACCAGGCGTGCCTTTACCTCAGACGGGCATCCATACCAAGATGGTGCAAACCCACAAAGGAAGATCCCACAAACCCACAACCAATTCTGAAATATATACACCCCAAGAAAGCTAAACATAGATCAATGATCCACTTGAACCCTTGAACACGAAAGAACAAGGACCCGAAGTGTTGGAAAACGCCACAAGGTTGATCAAGCCTTGATAAGTTTTTTAGTTCTAAAAAGAACCCTAGAGAGAGTCCATTCTCGAGAAACAAAGTGCAGAAGTGCAACTTTCATTTATCATTCAAATCTGAATTGTGTCCTACAAATGAAGAAGCACCAAGTATTTATAGGAAAATATGACCTAATTGCAATAAGTGCAATTTTGAAAACAACCAATACAAATTGTAAAACCATGTGCTAGGAAACCTAAAAGTCTAATACAATAAACACAAAAGTCTAATACAATCTAGAAGAAAGTTGAAAAATTAAATACAACATGCTAAAGAAAACAAAAGTCAAATATGCCACCAACTACTTATTGATTTTCGCACACCTAACTTCAAGAAAATGTAGTCAGCAAATTAAGGCTCAAAATGTGCTTGTTTAGTCCCAAATGAGCCCTCCCATGTGTAGTACTAGGTGCAAGCTCTTTGTTTTGAAGTTTCCAAGCCCAAAACTTGATTAACAACTCCATATTTAGCACAAATGAACTTATTGACGTTTTCAGCATCTTTGTTTTGTAAATTAGATTTATTGATCCAATTGCCATTTGATTTACAACAACTTCTTCAATCAGCCCAATCAATGCTTCCTTGAATATTCTAGCTTGTGCTCTCATGATTTGTCCAGCTAGAATTTGATAATCATCATTTGAAATGGAAGAGATTTCACTTGAATTTGAAGGGACAACTTATTGATTCCGAATCGCATCTTAGGACCTCAAAGATTTTCTCAAGGCGATTCAACCAATCTTCAGCCGCTTGAGGATCAAACCTCCCTCTAAACACTAGAGGCATATGTATACAAAATCTGGTGACCCAAAATTGAAGGTCCCATTTTTCTCTAACCGGTACATTATTCCTTGGTTTGCAAATCAAACAAAGGAAGAACAAGATCTTTATATCTCAAATAATGTATCTAAAAGAGCTACTAAAGAAGTATGGAATGGATCGGGCAAATGGAGCATATACACCTATGAGCTTGACCACATTACTGATGCCGATGTAAAGGGAGCATATTATAATATCACCAAATATTAGGGAATGATTGGTTCATTACTCTGTCTCACGGTGAGTAGATAAGACATCCAATTTAATGTTGGAATATGTGCAAGATATCAGTTAGCTCTAAATGAATCACATGCTGAGACGATTAAGAGAATCTTCAGATATCATGCTGACACATTTGAGTTAGGCATCTTGTATCCAAGGGAAGATGAGTACCTAGTTGCATATTCAGATTCTAAACATGGAGGATATAAAACAGATGGAAAAAGCACCAATGGACAATGTCAATTGCTTGGAGAATCATTAGTTTCTTGATTCAGCAAAAAACAGAACACAATATCTCTATCATTAACGAAAGCTAAAAAATGTTGTTGCTTCAAGTCGCTGTGCTCAAGTGCTTAGGCTAAAGCAACAACTTTAAGACCTTGGCATCTACTTAAGAGAGATACCTATTTACTGTGACAACACTAACATGACAAGGTTGGCAAAGAATCCAATTCAATACTATAGAACTAAACACATTGATGTTAGACACCATTTCATTAGAGATCATGTTCAAAAGAAAGATGTTAAATTGGTATTCATTTCTACCACCTTCAGATAGCTGATATTTTCATAAAACCTCTGGAGAAAGATTAATTCTTACTTATACAAAGAGAATTGGGAATAAATCCTAATGAATTGTAAGTATTTTCATGTTTATAAAAGTAATTTAATTATGTTTTGATGATAATTTAACTAACCTAAACATCGAAGTATCTAGAAGTTTGTTTTGCAGGACTATGTCAAAATACCCTTCTCCATGCTAAGAGAAACATAGATGAACAGAGATGATCACCACGACATCACTCGAGTGATGTCTCGTAGTAATCATCACTATGACATCACTTTAGTGATGTCTGGTAGTGATGGCTGCATTACTTGAGTGACCACTGGAGTGATGACCTGAAGAGTTAGGGAAGTGTAAAAGATTTAAATTGAAATGGGATAACGGTTGGAAATGAAAAGTTGAGAGATGAAGGGATAGATCACTTGAGTAATAACCCAGCATCACTCGAGTAACCACTCGAGTGATTATCAGAGCAATGGAGAATTCAACCTATATTCTTCCTTTAACTTACAATCCAGTGGCTACCATACAACAAGGAATCATTTATGAGTATTTGTAACACCCGTATCTTATTTCAACATTATGTAGAGTATTAGTGCTCAGTTATGTGGGCACACAGGAATAGCATAAATATACTGATATTATTGAAACAATCTTGCTTGATTATATTACAAGAGTTCCTATAGGGGTTCGTACATAATAATTATAGACCTTAAAACAATAAAAGGTCATCCAGAACCTTTTGTTGCCGGTAATTATGATTCTGCCCTTTGAACCGCTGTCTGCTGTAGAAAACTTTTTACATTTATGGAAAGGGTGAGATTCAAAGAATCTCAGTAGTAACATGCAGTCAGTTGTATAAAATGCGACAGATAAACATGCCATACACCATGTAATACAAATAACGTAAATAGCACGATATGTGCACATGAGTCGAGGCTACTTCCCCACTATTGGTAAATCTCTATAAATGTGTTCACTCCCGTAATGTCCTACTCAGAAATACAGTGTTCATATTATAGAAGATGACATACACAAAACATATAAACATTCACATAGTTTATGAAAGATGAAGTTACTACCTGAAATCCCTTTTTCCAGCTTATACTATCCGTCCACATTCTTTGATTCGGCTCAGGCAATTGCCAATTCCTATAAATTAGAGTTAACAAGTAACCAGTTATTACTTGTTACTACTATCCTTTAATCACATTTTTTTGGTTATCTAAATAGTTACAGCAGTTTCTGCACAGTGCAATTCCGCATAGTGCATTTTTGCAGTTTTCTAGAAATTGCCAGCTTTATAGTCAACTTTGAAAATCCATAATTAATTTTAGGAAACTCCAAATTGACTGATTCCAAATTCTATCTTTAAGTTTAATTTTATAAAAAAATACCCAAGTCTGACTATTACCACCATATTATTCCTAGAATTACGTCAAACCTCCCCTTTTCCAGATTCCCTTCCAGAAATAGGGCTTAACTTTGAAAAATCATATCTTTTAATATACTAGTCCAAAAATTTTGTCTACCCATTAAATTAAAGCTCAATATCTCTAATTTAATCCTATAAATTTTTATAATTTTTGGACCAGGTTTGACTAACGAAATTCATTTCACAACAACACTACCTCCAGTGAAACAAATCAAACAACATTTACCCTTAACTTCAATAAATTCCAGATTTACATACAAATTTTCAAAAATCATGAACACATATATTCCCACACAATTTTCCCTTTTAAATCCAATGGAATAATCAAAATGATGAAATTCCAGCTCTAACACATAGTTGCGGTCTGGCCCAAACATACCAAGGAAAAGGGAAAAACATGTTTTCATGTATTCAATCCATATAACTCCTTCTTTTTACTTGTAATTACATGTTTAACCACTTAGACACCTTTTAAACATGATTAGTGTAAATTTAGGCAGCACCTCCCCATAAGGTTTGTGCATCCCAATTATGAAAACAAAGCCAAAATAACCACAAAGCACCAACAACCACCACCACCAACAACACCTATAGCAAGAGGGTTAGGGTTCGTGAGTTTACCTCTTGATTCTTCCATTTTGTCTCTCTAGGCGTCAACTTCCTCTCTCTCTTCCCTCTTGATTTTACTTGCTAAATATGGTTTCCAAGATGGAGAAGAAATTAGAAGATGTTCGAGGTAGAATATAAGGCAATAACACTTTGATTTTAAGCTCTTACCTTAGATTCTTGCTTTTTAAAACCCTAGCTCTTCTTGTTTATCCAAGCTCTTCTCTCTTTCTCTATTTTATGTCTTTGCTGAAATAATGAAGAGGCAAAAGGGATAAAAGACTCTTCAAAATATCACCTCTTACTTTATGAAATAATATTGTTTAATGGCTATTAACATGTGTCTAATTTACTTGACCAACAAATTTCCTTCTTGAATTAATATGAGCCAAGTATTTTTCTTTCCCTTCCTCTTTCCCATTTTGACCGAATTGTTCCCCAAGAAAAGGGAAAAATAATATCTTCTTGCTTTAGTGGTTAAATGACCATTTTGCCCATACATTTTTTCCCATTTTCTCACCTTACTGGAAGTCTAACAGAATTTCCATCAAAATTCGGAAATTCATATCTTATTGTACAGATATCCAATTGGATGGTTTTAAGGCTATGTGACCCTTATTAAGTCTATTTTGAAGGAAACGTATAGCTTTTAGCCAACTGGAAGCTCATAATTTCCAGAATTTCCATTTTAGGATGCTATCCAGAAACATGCCAGTTTCATTGGCCTAACTTCAAAAATACATAACTCTTTGTATACAACTCCACATGGCTTATATGAATGATCAAATTTAATCTTGATAAGTCTACTTTTATTCTGGAAAATTTCACATTCATTGGACATCATTTGATTATCCAAAACCATTACACAATCAAACTGCCATGTAGGAAAAATACACTTGCAGCAAAGTTTACATTCCTGGGACCTTGCTAAACTGGGGCTTAGTAGTCCACTTGATTCAGGCTTATTCTCAAGCCTCTAATCTTGAAATTTGGGATATTATAGTAATTACTAGATTATTCATGTCAAGTATGGTTTAAATTGCTTAAGTTTTATAGTTGTTTGGCATGATCACTTGAGTGATGCCTCAAAATCACTTGAGTGATCACTCGAGTAATGTTGTAAACTATAGGCTATATCGGTAGACACAGTGTTATTTTCACCAAATCACTTCCAGTGCTCTCCCAGTGCTTTGCCATAAATTTTTCACAAACACTTATCATCTAATTGTCGTCAAAACCCATTGTTTTCTACTCCAAAAAATGTCCTAAAACTCTTTGAATCTCTCTACCCTAACCAGTAATTGTCGGAACTATGAGAAGAGAAAATTTCTAGTTTGTCTCAAATCTTCTAATGGATAAAACAAAAACTACTCAGGGTCGATCTTTAGAGTCTCCACCACCTCCTCCATCAAAGAAACAAAAGAAATAGTCCACTCTGAAACCCAAGTCTTACTCTCGACCAAAAGTTCTTAAGAAAGCACCACCAGAGCCACAACCCAAAGCTAAAGGAGTTGTGATTCAAGAGCTAATAGCCACAAGGATAAGAACAAAGGCCGCAACTCTACCTGGAAAAAGCAAAGGCACTACCCCTCTAAGTCCTCCTC
Organism: Inga leiocalycina; assembly: GCA_963242795.1. Classification (NCBI taxonomy): domain Eukaryota; kingdom Viridiplantae; phylum Streptophyta; class Magnoliopsida; order Fabales; family Fabaceae; genus Inga; species Inga leiocalycina. The sequence goes on from OY725320.1 coordinate 66,117,910, forward strand.
CTTCGGACTCTGACTTCGACACTCCTTTTTGGACTAAGAAGGATAAACAAGAGGCTAAGTATAATGCTCGTGTTAACAAAGTAATGGCTTCAATAATTAAGGAAGTTTTGAGGACCAAAGGAGCTCAACAAGGATCCTTTTTCAAAGCTACCAAGATTGCCAAGACACACTTATAACTAGAAGAGTCAGAAAAAGGAGAAAATGAAGAAGAGGAAAGAGAGGAGGAAGAAGAAGATATCACAGAGCCTCTGAAGGGATTCATTTCAGATAAGCTTGAGGATACTAAAAAATTCACAGAGTACTTCTCTTGAAGAAAAATGTGTAAGATGTACATATGGATTTGAATATTTTATTTGAAGTAATCAAGTTTGATTTGAGTGAGCACCTAGAACATTAAATGTCGTGGTTGTTTGTTCACCTACCTCATTGTACAAAGGTATTTAGGCATTTCTTCTGCAACCTAGAGTTGGTTGAAGACTGTTCTAAGAGTGGTTTGGTTGTAAAGGAAGAGCTTGAGACAAAAGTGAGAGGAAAGAAATTTTACATCTTTGCCTCGAGGATCAACATATGGCTTGGAATCAAAAAGCCACCAAAGGACAACTCCGCCAAGCTTTTACAGAATCAAATCTTTAGTATCTTAAGGCTTGGTGATAGAGTAGGGCCATTGATATAATATCCAAAATTTTGGGATTAGAAACTTGAGAATAAGACTGGATTAAGGGGACTACTAAGCCCATTTCAGAGGGAGTCCCAAGAATGTCCAAGAGCCATAATGACTTTTAGAGACTAATTTAAGAACTAAAGTATGGGATTTAGTTCCAAATAGTCAAAGGAAAATACCCGATTCCTTTATCTAAAGTCAAATAGGATCTAAAGCCTAGCTTGTATCCAAAAAGAGAGGGAATGGCTTCTTGGATGAGAAAAAACAAGAAAGAAAGAACCAGTGGCAATATAATTAATATTGCCATGATCAAGGGCAAAAGAGACATCTACCCTTTGATCTTGAGGTTAAGATTAGAAATCAAAATGCAGGGCTAAGATGGGATCTTGAAAAACAAGAGTGATGATGAGGATAAAAAGCAAATTAACTCCCTCCCTTATATTGATAAAAAAAGTCCAAGAGTAAGGAAAGAAGCAAAAAAGAGAAAGTTAAAGAGTCAAAGCCACTTTGCAAGAAGATTTTGGTCAACATGAGTCTACACACCAATAAGTTGTTGAATTAAAATTTTTATCCCTTTTTGATAAAGCATTTCAGTCAAGAGCATAAAGCAAGAAGGGAAGAATAAATTCCAATTGATCAAGCTAAAAAGGGAGAAAAGAAAAGAAGAAGAAAAGTCAATAAAAGTGGTTTGGACATAAAAGCAAGGGAGATTGAGAATTTAAACAATATATTCCCTCACTTGTGTGCATGTTGTAAGTCCAAGATGAAGAGGTGAGAAAGAGAGAGAGCTTTTGATCAATATAATCCCTCTCCTTTAGTCAATTAACTATTCTACATTTTCAAGACACCATAACATCTTGACACATAGCTTTTCTTGGATAAATTTTGGCCAAGCACTTAAGGGCTAGAGTTAATTGATTCAAATAAATATTTCACTCTCTCTCTCTCAAGTATAAAGTCAGCCAAGCAAAGCCAAGGAACAAGAAAAGAAGAATAAAGGCAAAAGGTAAGCTTCTTGGCTAATTTTCACTAGGTAAACCACCTTTCTAGCTCAAATACTCTTCATAAACATTGTTCCCCTCTTCAAGAGCTTTATTTATATGGTTTTTATTTTTGAATAGGAGGATTTTTGGGCCATCATGCAAGAGCAAAAGATGGAGAATCATGAAAAGAGCTCAAGAAGGAGCTAGATGTGAATAAGAGCAACATTTTGATGTATATATTTTCTTGGTTGGTTGAGTTTTGGTAGGTTATTTTGGCTTCCCTAATTTAAGTTGTTTAAGGGTTTCATCATGCTTTAGTCATGTGTATATGCTTATATGATGTTTGGGAAGCATATCAGACTAGTTTGGTGGTTAAATTGTTAATTGTTGAATGGAACCTTAATTTTTTGGTCTGAATAGGGCATGAAGAAGGAGAATAATTTTGCCAATTTTAAGGTCTCTAATGTATTCCTTAGGTAAAATTTTGTAGGAATAGGTTGTTGGCATAATTTTAGAAAGAATGGATTTGAAATTCAAAAATTTAAATGAAAATAGTGCTGCCAGATTTTGTTTTCTGGGAGGCAACTTAGTTATAGTGAGGTTTTCAATGACCCAATGTTATCCAATGGCCATGATACTTTCATAATGAAAGTATACATGTTAAGATTTAATGTGATATGTCATTTGTCCCATTTGGATTAGAACATTAGGAGATATGTTTTATTGAATTTAGACATAGAAATCTGGAATGATTCTGTGGCAGTGAGGAATAATTGAGGTATTTGGAATTGTGTGCATGTAACTGACTAAAGGAGATATTTTTCCTTCAAAATAGGCTTAATGAAGGTCATATATGACTTTGAACTAATCTAATTGGAGTTTCTTAGACAAAGTTATGAATTTTCAAAGTTGGTTGAAGATTCTGCCAACTTTTGACTATGGTGCAAAATTAAGAGAATAAGGGTATATTGTAATAAATGGGAACTCTAAGGGTTAAGTTGAGAACTTGTGGCTAAAGTAGCCCCATTGGAAAATCATTTGTCATGGCTCTAATAATGTGGTTATTTATCTAGGGCCATGAGGTGACAAAGAAGGAGCAACTTCAATGGTCGGAGAAAAGGTACAAGAGGAGGACTCAAAGACAAGAGGTAGTAAACTTTCCTGATTGGCATGTATCTGATATGTATATACTTGTGTGTTGATGTGTTTTATTGTTTTGATGAATTGTATAGGACATATGTGAATAATTAAAGCTCTGTTTCTATTTATATTATGACCATAGATATGTTGTACGAAACATTCAACATGCAAATGTCATTATGTTGGCATGAATTTATGTAAGTAGCATGTGATGCACTAAACATTATCTTGCATGTATAGTAAGCATTGTTTGCTATTAAGATTCTCTTGAATCTCACTCTCCCTCTCCCAACCATATAGGTATGATGAGTATAGGAGAAGAATGCATGAAGATATGCAATGGGAAAATACGAAGGAAAATTGAAGATTTAAGTGCAATGCACTGTTTATGTACTTTGATTAGATTTGTGTATTTTTGAATATAAATGTATTAAGAATGAGTAGAGAAACACTCTGATGTTAATAAAAGGAATTAAGAATTCATGAGTAATAACAAAGTTGCGAACCACTAGAATACACTTTCGCTAGATTTTGAAATATTCTGGAAAAAAGCCACTCAACTACAAGTTCAAATCCTGTCTTGAGGTTAGGAATTGAAAGAGTTTTGAAAAAGAATATCACTTAGTGGTTCAAATTCGCTTCGTAAAACTCATCAGATCGATTATGAAAATAAGGTGTTACAATTGAACTTTAATCCTAGGGATATGTGTGATCTACACAGGGTTTTCTGGTATATATACTCCGGAGAAATCGTCAACAAGTCCAACAACTTCACATATTTAATTGATCGGGACTACAGGCTAATGGCATCTATACTGCTAAAGGAGAAGAGCAATTTAGGAGAACTGATCTTTTCAGAGATCAAGACATACAAATTCTTCAGTACTCGTACTACACCTATGCCATATCCTCAGTTGTCTCTTTGTTTCTTAGGGCCAACAAGATATGGTACTTAGAACCCAACAAGCTGGTTGAACGATTGTTGCCTATAGGAAGGAATTGGATAGGGAAATTGGGTATTGAGATACCTCTGAAGCATACCTTGGCTATACTCCAAAGAAGAAGAAGGTATATGAGGCTGAGACAAGTAGGATGGAAGACATAGTCCTCTGTCACTGCCATTACTATAGATCCTTCCTTTTTTGGCTCTATGATACAGACTTACTTGAAGGAGGTGCTTCAGGAATTTCATGTGGATATAGCCAATACAAATGCAGAACTAATAACCCACATGAATTGCAAGATAGGAGAAATGGTTGATCATATGAACAAGTATAACCAAGCAATATTTTGTCAGCAGGAGGCTCATATGAGTACATTGATTAAGATCATCATCCTTTTCTGATCTCTTCATGAGAAGGTGGATGTTTTAACACCGAGCTCCTCCACTCTTACTACATCTATACCAGCCTCTGCCCCTATATCTGATCCACCTCCTATCATTCCTCACTTCATACTTAGCAACATCCTCTACACTATGGCTGACCCTACTTTATCTTTGTAACCCCTTTGCCTGAACGCCTTGAACATAGTTTGAAAATGTGTCATAAATTTAAACTGGAGACCAGAGAATAATTTTCAACTCATTAGAGGCCCCGACTTAAAGACAAGATTCGGTCCTATGATAAAGTGGGTTTTCAAAAACTTTTCAAAACCTGTTTAATAAGGTCTCACTTCTACTTTTCGAATCTATTTGAACAGTTTAGTTCTATTCTATCATTAATATCAGGGTACTTAACAAAATTTCCTGACAGACTTTCGAGTTATATTTATTAACCAGTAGGGTCTATAGGACATAATTGCCCATCTTAGGTCCCTTACCGAGGTTACATGCAAACAAAGTTCTAAGATAAGTATGTCCGCCTTTACCAGGTGTACAAGTTTTACAATACACTTACATTTACCTTTAGTGCAACATATACATTCATCCAAAAGTTTGATAACCAATAGAAATACTAATCTCCTACCTGTATGCACTAGCTGCCCTTGTTTACCTTCTTCTCCTTTGATCCACTTGCCCTGGCTGTAGGTTAGTTATTGGAAAGAGTGAGATTCATATAAATCTCAGTAGTAACATTTCAGTCATATGATATATAATTTCACAAGCATGTAAACAACCATCACAAAGCAGTATTCACAGCAGTATACACAACAGCATTCACATAGCATTCACATTTGTAACATTCGTCACAATTCATGATATTAGTCACATTCGTCACAATTCTTCACATTCTTGACATTTGTAACAATTTGTGACATTTACAAGAATTCATGACATTCGTCACAATTCTTCACATTCGTGATATTGGTAACAATTTGCGTTATTCACAACAATTCATGATATTCAACACAATTCTTAACATTGATGACATTCATAACAATAGATGATATGTACATACATACAAATCATTATACATGATATAAGAGAACGAGTCACTACCTTTTTCTTTCCATTTTTAATCGGGCACATGTTTTCTAAGCTTAGGGCAGATGTCAAATCCTATAAATCAGAATTAAGGAAGATGAGTTGTTACCTATTTCAATTCTTAAATAACTCAAAAATACTTGGGGTTGGTTATCATTTGAGTCCCTTTGGTGGCTATGAGAAGCTGAAAAAAAAACCTTAAAAGGATTAGGAAGAGCTAGACCCATTACCGCCTTTTAAAGTTATAAAATGTTGAAATAGGTAGGTGGCCATGGCCAAGGAAAGCTTTGGATGCAGCCAAGAAATGGTTAGAAATATTTTAGGTGCAGCCAAAAACCTTTGACCGTGGCAAAAAACAGGTCATAAGCTTTTGGGGTGCCACCAAGAACCTTTTGGCCTCAGTTAAGAAAATTCCTGTTTCTTGGCTGAATTTTCAAAAATCATAACTAAATCTACAAAACTCGAAATGGAGTGATTATAAGTCTTACTTGAAGATTTATAAGTCCTTTATACTGGAAAAATATGAACCATTGCCATATACAACCACAAAAAGATAGAATTCCATGAATTTACATACTATTCTAGAAAGATAGAATCATAACTAAATCTACAAAACTAGAAATGGAGTAATTCCAAGTCTTACTTGAAGATTTGTAAGTCCTTTATATAGGAAAAATATGAACCATTGCTATATACAACCACAAAAAGATATAATTCCATGAATTTATATACTATTCCAGAATAGAATCCAGTTTTAACCTCCAATTTTGGAAATACATAACCTCCAATACATACATCTAAATGACACTTATTTTATGTTATTTTAAACCTTGACACATCCTCCATTCAACTAGAAAGTTTTAGAATTTGTAGAAACCATTTACTCCTTCAAAATTACCATGCAAACTAGCTGCCTTGCATAGAGTTTTCATTGACTAAACTTCCAATTTTTCAACATATGTTTCCAATGGTCAGAATTCACAACTTGGGCTACCCCCTATACAATTTTTTTCATAGAATCCAATGGAAACATCAAAACAATCAAATTCCCATTCCTTTCAACATATGTTTTTAATGTTGATTCGGGTTATAATTCACACTTTATTCCCCAAAGAGTGTGTCTAGCATTCATTACATTCACTTTTGAAGTCATGAGTCCTTATACACATGTTGGGGTATTACAATTCTCGCCTATACAATAAATTTCATCCCCAAAATTTGTTACCATCTTGAGACAAAAACTCTAGATAACGCTTCCTCGTGTCTGCTTCTACTTCCTAGGTCGCTTCCCTTAGAGACAGTCCCTTCTAGACCACCTTCACAAAAGGTATACTTTGCTGTTTGAGCTGGCTTTCTTGCTAATCAATGATTTTTTTCTGAATCCACCGCATAAATGAAGTTGTCTTGCATGTCGACATCTTCATACTCGATAATGTGCGTAAGATCTAGTTAGTACTTCTTCAATTGTGAGACATGAAATATGTCATGAAGCCTGCAGAAGTTTGGGGGTAGGGCTATCCGGTATGCTACAAATCAGATTCTTGTAAGAATCTCATATGGGCTGATGTACCGTGGGCTCAACTTCTTTCTTTTGACAGCTTTTAAATCCCGGCCACCAGTACATAGACTTCAAACCGTGGTATATCTTGGTTATTCTTAGGTAAAGAGTATACCAACTCTTGTGTGCCTCATCTAGGATTTTCGGCCTTAGGTTAGCCTTTAGTGGAACATATATTATTTTCTTGTATCAAACTAATCCACCAGGCGACAAATCATAATCACAAGTCTCTCCTCATTCGATCATGGTTCGGATGGATTGCACTTGTTTATCCTGCCCTTGAGCCTCTTCAATCTTGGACATCATATCACTATCCCCTTGGATAATACCATAACTAGCATATAAGATTTTGTTTAAGAGATTTAGATCCCAAAAATATTCTTTCAATTTCCCTTCTTGTATCATCATTACTGCAACTAGCATCGCCTTTCAACTAAGCGCATCCGCGATGACATTAGCTTTACTTGGATGATATTTAATCTCCATGTTGTAGTCTTTTAGCAACTCCATCCACATGTGCTATCTCATGTTCAACTCTTTCTGATCATACAAATACTTGAGACTCTTGTGGTCGCAGTACAGTTCTATCGTCACACCATACACGTAATGTCACCATATCTTTAATGCAAACACAATTGCCGCAAGTTCCAGATCATGAGTAGGATAGTTCATTTCATGAGACTTCACTTGTTGGGAGGAGCTCTGCCTAGCTACAAAAGGACATATCCCAATCCTTACTTACTCGCATCATTATAAATAACATAAGTTAAGTTGGGATCGGGTATAATCAACACAGGAGAAGTCATCAACCTCTCCTTTAGCTCAATGAAGCTCTTCTCACATCATTCATCCCACTCAAAAGGTTAATTCATCTTTGTGAGCTTGGTTATCGGCAAGGCAATCTGGGAGAAATTCTCAATGAACCTCTGGTAATAACTAGCAAGACCTAAAAAACAACGTATCTTAGCAATAGTTTCTAGCCTCTTCTAGTCTAGCACTGCTTCTACTTTACTGGGATCCATTGAGACCTCTTCTTGCAAGATAACATGGCCCAGAAATTTTACCTCTGAAAGACAAGTCGCACTTGCTCAACTTGGCATAGAGTTGCTTTCCACGCAAGATTTTTTGCACTATTCGCAAATGATGCTCGTGCTCTTCATTACTCTTAGAGTATATCAGGATATCGTCGATGAAAACCACCACGAATTAATCTAGATACTGTCAAAAGACATGATTTATGTAATACATGAATACAGTAGGTGTATTAGTTAGACCAAAGGGCATTGCCAAAAACTCATAGTGCCTATACCTAGTCCTGAATGTAGTCTTCGATACATCTTCTGCTTTTACTTGCAGCTGATGATAACCCGACCTTAGATCAATTTTCAAAAATACACAAGAAACAGATAGTTGATCTAAAAGGTCATCAATTCTCAGAAGTGGATACTTGTTCTTAACAATTATCTTGTTTAGTTCTCTATAATCTACACATAGCCTCAGACTCCCGTCTTTTTTCTTGACAAATAGTAATGGAGCTCCCCATAGTCAAACACTGGCTCTAATGAACCCTTTTTCAAGTAACTCTTCAATTTGTTTCTTTAGCACTGCCATCTCGTTTGGGACCATTCTGTATATGGTTTTTTATTTAGATCTAGCTCCAAGCATAATTTTAATCAAAAATTCCACTTCCCTTTCCAGAGGTAATCCGTTAAGATCATCCGAAAACACTTCAAGGAACTCTCTTACCATGGGTATTGTTTCTTTAGCACTGCCATCTCATTTGGGACCATTCTGTATATGACTTTTGATATATAGATCCAGCTCCAAGCATAATTTTAATGAAAAATTCCACTTCCTTTTCCAGAGGTAATCCGTTAAGATCATCCGAAAACACTTCAAGGAACTCTCTTACCATGGGTATTTTTCCCAACATCTCTTCTGTTTCTCCTTGCATAGAAAAGAATATCATATACCTTTGGTACCCCTTCTTTAGGCATTACTCAGCCTTAGCCATTGAGAAAAAGTTCAAATTAGCACTTACATTATCACTTTTTTGTGCAGTAGGATAAATTATTCTCTTGTTCCTTATAGCAACACATTATTTACCGTTAACCAATCAAAACCTAGTATGACTTTGAATTGATAGAGCCATAAATAAATCAAGTGACCGTGGACTCATGGCCCTCAACGGTTATCACACATTTAAACAAGCATCAGCAGTCATAGCCTTGACACCCATCGGTGTCGACACAACCAAGTTAAATGGCAGTTTATGAACATGTAATCCCAGGCGCTTCATACAGTTATAAGTATTAAAGGAATGACTAGCACCCGAATCAAATAGACTTAGAGTAAACTACCTTTGATAAGGATTTTACCTTGAATCAGGTCAGGAGACGTTCGTGCTTCTTCATGTATCATGGTAAACAACCTACCTTGATTCCTGGGCCTTATCTCTACTAGCCGTTACTTGCATTCACTAGCAATGTGTCCTGTCTGCTTGCAGTTATAGCAAATTACTTGCCTTGAACACATTCTGCCAATATGCACTTTTACCACAATAAGGACATGCCATGACATCGGGGGTCTCTAGTTCTCACGATCCTCAGGTTGATAGGGTTTCTTACTATCGCCTTTAGATGAAGATCCTTAACTCTTCCGCTTGTGGGAAGAATTTCCCCTACTGGGCTCACCGTGGATGCTACCACCCTTGGCGTGGTACAAATCCCTCAGATTGTTCTCTATAATTTAACACTTTTCCACAACTTTATTAAATTTGGTAAACTGTCAGGAGGCTAACCTTTTCCTCATTTCGCTCCTCAATCCTCAGATCAACATGTCAGAGCTCCACTCCTCATCATCTATGCGTCATAGGTAAGAAGAGTAACGGGTCAGATAAATTGAGACAGGTAATCATCAAAAGTCTATTCACCACCCTGCTGTATAGACATGAATTTTGATTCTTTTTCAAGCCTAACTAACTTTGGAAAATACTTGTCATTAAATTTTTCTTGGAACAGCTCCCAAGTAACGGTACATTTCGGGTCCGCAATATTAAAGCAATGTTCCGCCACCATCTGTCAACGTCTCCCTGTAGCTTATAATGGTTAGTTGCACCTTCACCTCGGTCGGGCATTCTAACACTTCAAAAATCTTCTTTAGGACCATCCAATCTTCTGCTGCTTGGGGGTGAAATCTTCCCCTAAACGCCAGAGGCAGATACTTACAGAACTTAGAGACAAAAAACTGTAGATCTCTTTCATTACGAGCTGGCACCCTATGAGATTCCTAGTTCGGTTCAGTATGTGGTTTTGACTTCTAAGGTCGAGTCAACCCTTCCTTTGTTTCCTCATGTTTTTTCTCTTCTTTTGTCGATGGTTCCTTCTCTTCATTTTTTTGCTTTCACCTCTCGAAGCTCTTCCCTCAATTCATAGATCATATCCCGCTGTTTCATTAAGATGCTCATCATTTGTTGTATGGGATCAGGTAGGTTGTGGTTTATCTCTTCTACCTCCGGTTGCACACATCTAACCTTTGGTCAAACCATTGTTTCTTTTCACTATCGTAAATGATTTACAACATCAATATCATATTGAATGTATACATGTGCTCCTTAAAACTTATATACTAGCAAATAATAGGAACATATGTGTATACTACAAATAGTCATGGTTAACAACCATTAACTAAATGACAAAGCATGAGAATGATTTTGTGTTGCAGCTATCGAGCTTCTCAACAATCAAAACCTTGAAACAAAATTCTGAAAAAAAGAACACAGCTCTACCCAAATGATGTATACATAGGGAGGCAGTGTTTTTTTTATTGCCAGTAGAAGGAACTGTTACATAAGAACATTGAGTCATAACTCTTCAGCCGAGCAACCTTTCGAGCCTGCATATCAATACATCGTGAAATGTTGCTTGAATACCCATAAGGAACTTTTATTTTCTTCGAAGTCGCGAGGAAGATTTTCTTCTTCAGTTTTGTGAGGGTGAATTTTGCAAGTTGAAATTTGTCATTGTCATTTGGCCACACATCTTCACAAAATTGTTGGGATCGATGGGCACAGCGGAAGAATTTAAAATTTTTCCAATCCCAATTGCGGATCTATCAATGACGTTTAAACTGAGTTAGAAAAATTTGTACCTTCTCAGTTTAGGGTTTTTCAATCTCTAAGAGCCAACACCTCAGGTACACCACCTCTATCGGTATCCATATGAATGCTCCCCAATATAGATTGCATGCTAGCGCCTTCAATGTCTCATAGGGTTTCCCTTGTGGCTCTGAATTTTCATCCGTGTATGAGTTTTTCTGCTTTATCAATTTGATAACCTATGAGGGCTATATTCAAATTTCAAAATTAATCTTTATTAATTTCAAAATGAATTAATCCTTAATTATCTTGATGAGCTAATTAAATAAATTTAGTTTAAATTAAATCTGTCCAATAGTTTTAATTTAAGCTATTTATTTAATCCAAATAAAGAGTCAATAGTTTTAATTTATCTTCATAAATTAAATCTGAGATATTATATCTCTATCATATTAGTTATTAAATTTAATTTATCTTAATAAAATTAAATTTAACACTAACATAATATAATAATATAATATAATATACATACATACATACATACATACATATATATACATATATGTGTGTGTATGTGTATTTTGAAAATACACACACACACACACATATAATATTATTAATTTTATTTTCATGAATTTTATATTATATATATAAATATAAAATTCGTTCACCCTAGATTAAACATTATCTCGTGTTGGTCCATTCTTGTGTGCGACCTTGTAGGTCTATACGAAGTTAGTAGTGGGCCAATAACTGTACTAACCTACAAGTAGCAAGTGGCTTCTAGCAAGACATTACGACTACCCAATTCATATGAGGATCGTTAACATGATGCAACTTGTCATACAACCATGTCATGTCCCTTTTGTTACATGATATATCGGTCAAGGATGAGGCATGGATAATGTCTTCCTCTTGTTCCTGACCGTTACTTTCTTGATTCCTGAGTAGTTTGACAATAGGAATAGAAACTCATTTCCATCGAAGTATAGCCATACATTTCTCACACTCACTCATCGAGGGGCCCAATAATATCTCTCTACTAATGTGAGGGACAAATTCCATCTTGATCATTCATATTCCTCTGGATGAAAAACCACCAAGCCCGATCATAGCCTTTATCATCACTCCGTCAAAAGTGACTTTTGACTAGTTCAAAGCTTAACAACTCTCATGTAGGAATCCATGATGACCTCAGGTTAAAGGGCATTGTGACGTGGTTATACATGAGATAAGCTTATGACTTCATCCATATAGCTTTCTCATAGTGGGTCGGTCCAGCACTTTGTACTCTTACAAGTACCTAAGACTTTGATTTGTATCCCTTTATCTTATCAAAGTCATACTGGTCTTACTTCATCTATGCTCCCGCATACATGACCGACCAGGGACATTTAGGATAATCTTTATGATTTATCCAAGGATACAATCATCATAGTAAACATGAAAATAATATGATAACATAATGGAAAAATTCATTAAATAATAATGTTTAAAGTACAATGATTGGCCCTTAGGGCAAAACAACAGAAATCCTATGGCCCGTAAATCTTTTCTCACTTGAAGTTGATCTTTTGACTTGCCGGATTCGTTCAGCAGTGTGTATAGCAAATTGTCACAATCATATTTCAATTTGCATGACATGAAGAATATGTCGAAGCAAATTAGATTTCTACTATCGAAGAGTGAAAAAGATGCTTATCTTTTGCCATTGTTGAGGCTCATAAGTAGAAGTCTAGTTAGTATTTTTCCCTACTTGTGTTGCATCATCATTTTTTTCCAAACTCAAATTCAACATCCTAAAGTTGTTGTAAGATATTTGCATCGGATAAAGTTTGGAGAGGTCCTCTTTTTTCTGGTTTCCTATTGAAACGATTCTATTGCAATCTCAACTTGCCCTTACCATCAAAGAAACCTTTGATGACCCATGAAGCACCACTTTCGAATGTAGGGAAGGTGAACTCAAATTCAACATCCTAAAGTTGCTATAAGATATCTGCATAGGATAAAGTCTAGAAAGGTCCTCTTTTTTTTCGGTTTCCTATTGAAAAGATTCCATTGCAATCTCAACTTGTCCTTACCATCAAGAAATCTTTGATGACCCATGAAGCACTACTTTCGACTGTGGGGAAGGTGAACTAAGACAAAGCCAAAATTGCAAGCTGGACATGCCCTCCCAGTAAACACATTACACTTGGATAATGTTCCCAGGCCAGGAAAGTCACTTATCATCCACATCAAAGCAGCATGCAAGTTGAACATATGCCTTCTCGTACACGTCATATGTCTTGATTTCGACTCGATGCCGACATTCTATAAGTCCAACAATTCTTGAATAAGCAGTTGGAAATACACATCAATATCATTACCCGATGCCTTTTTCCCTAAAATGATCATAGAAAAAATGAAGGATTTCTGTTTCATACACATCCAGGGGGCAAGTTGTATAGAACTACGACTACTGGCCAAATACTGTAATTGAATTTATCTTCCCAAATGGATTAAAATTGTCTATTACCAAAACAAGCTAAACATTTCTAGAGTCAACCATAAAAGCTAGAAAATCTGAGTCGAACGCTTTTCAAGCTTCTGTATCCCATGGATATCTTAATTTACCATCTTTGTTCTTGTCAACTTCTTGCCATTCTAAAATGCTTAGCTATTTTCAATCAGCTGGTCTGTTGCCTCATTCCATAGAACTACTATATGTAGCCTCATTCCCAGCTTATTTAGAGCAGCCACATCCATCCTCCTGGTATTGATGTTCCCCTACTTATCTGCACAATTCTTCAAAAATTTTAATTAAATTTAATGTCACATTTAAACCACTATAATTAAAATATTAACTTTATAAAAACATTTTCTCACCTTAAACCTGGTCGACCGTGAAGACGATCGTCCTAGGTTATTTTGGTCCTTAGCATCCTCGCGGTCAAGTAACCACTCCGCCTCGCTCATAGGAATATCAAAATCAAATTCCTTAGGCCCCTTGTAGTCACTGACACAAATATCAGCCCCCTCTAGTTGAATATGCACCCTTGGTGGGGTCACCTGCTGTGCGGTCCCCTGATGTGGCGGGGTCACCTCCTGCGGTGGCACCGGGACATATGCACCTCTAGGGTGCCCTTTAACCCAACCATTAGCCCCTGACTACTGTTCCCCACAGAATAGATCCTCTGGGGGGACTTTCATTTGCCTTCCCTTTCCCCTTATCTCTCCTAAAAGTTGCTATAACTATGGTTATTAACTAGTTAAAAATAAATTACAATGACAACTAACCAATTTTTATAACAAATTATATAACACTAACCAACAATATAAATAATGTAAAAAAAAATATTATAATAAACAAATTCAATATCTTCTAAAACCTAATTAAAAACGTAAGTACAAAATAGGTTTTAAAAATAGGCCTAGAAACTCATAAATATCACCAAAACTTACTATAAAAAAACTTTCCTGCTTAGAAACAAAATTAAATAGGTAACTTTACTAATCTCGAGTGCCTAACTCTTTAGATGTTTGAGAAAAACATCAAATCTAAAGAAAACTTCTCAAAGCGAGTGTGGGAAATGATTTCACCAAAAGTGGTAAAATGCGGTGTGGTGGCACTTATATAGTTGCATGACTTGTAGCAGTCTTTACCATAACTGCTACTTCAACCACTACAAATAATGAAACCTAACAATGACCAACGTTATAATTTGTAGCGGTGGTCAAATAATCACTAAACAGTTGCAAACCTTTGCATTTTGTAGCGGTTATTGCCTCAATAATCGCTACAAACCACGAAACAATTTGAACTGTAACACCCCAAATTTTATATTCACCAAAAATAAATTGTAATTAATTGAGAAATTCAATAAAATGGTGAATATTCATGAAATTTGGATCTTATGAATTTTGAAATATTCATATTCAAGAAATTTAATTCAGGAAAGGAATTAAATTCTAAAGGTGATAGCAAAATCATAATTTTTCCATTTTTGCCCAAGATTAATTATTTTCCAACTAATTGGAGTTAGTTTCAATTAATCAAGGAAAATGTATAATTGGATTATTCTTAATGGAATAAATCAAGAATTGTGAAATTAGACGGAATTATACATAATTCATTTAATTGAATTATAGAATTAGTGAAACACATTTTTCCTTCCCTTCTCTTCCATATTTTCGTCCAACACATGAAAATGAGGGGGAAATTGAATTCCAAGAGCACATGTCAAAATGCTACATGATGATGGTAATGATGACAATGGTGGAGTGTACATTACATGAAGTTATGGTAGAATGCATGATAGGAATTAGCTTGAGTGAAGTGTTGGATGAATTGAGTGCCTACTTGAGTGCATGTTGGAGTGTAGAATTGGTCTAGTTGGAAGAGTAATTGTGTAGTTGGAGCAAGAGGAAGAGGGAGCACTTTTTTTTTATGCTAACCAAGAGATAAAAGTGGTTCAATGCTAAATGGAAGCGAAAGGGAGTAAGTATGCCATAATTATGAAGGAAGCATGGGGGGAAGTATAGTGGTGACAAGTGTCACCATAAGATTAAATCTCGAAAGATCAAGGGCTAAGAGGAAAGAAGAGGCAATTCAATTAAACACATCCTCTTCCCCTTCATGTACACATTTCATCCAAGCCACAAGAAATGAGGAGAAAGAGTGAATTCAAGAGGTTTCTAGTTCTAGAGAGAAGGGAAAAAAGGGAAATGTTAAGGTAAGTGTTGGTTTCTTAGGTTTTTGTTGTAGCATTTCCCTTGATCCTTTTCTAAATTCTTGTTGCTCATGAATCCATGGTGGTGAAGACACACTTTGAGAACAAGAAGAGTGGGATGAGGTGCTTAGAGTGAGAGGATCTAAGAAGCTTAAGAGGTAATTACACCAAACTCAAATATATACTTGTATGAAGTTGATATTGAAGTTTGTTGTTGATTTGTTAATTTTTGGTTGAGTTGTAAAATTGGAAAAGCCCTAATCCCAAGGTTTTATGCTGCCCAAATTTTTTGAATAATGGTTAAGAAATGTTTAAATGGTTAATAAAGGATTAGAAGTAGAAAAGTACAAGTTTTGGAAGCAAAAACACTAAAGGACAATTTTTCTATTTTCTTTCAATATTTTGGCCAGTATTGTTCTGAGGGGTAGGAGCTGGATTTTCATGAAATAGATGGTTTCATTGGATTTAGTGGGCAAAAATAGTTGGGGTTACAGTCGGTCACTTTTTTGGAAAATGCCGAAAAAGAATATTACGAAAACGCCCTTAAAACCCTAAATCGGGGCCGTGAAGGTATTTTTATAATTTGACAGTGAATTTGGTAATTTCGAGCCCGAAAATGGATTCCTTGGGCCAAAATACATCAAGATAACCCTAGTTAAAATTTTGAGAAAACGTGATATGAGCCGTGTATGGTGGGGCCGGCTTGGGGTCCCAAGGGCATTTTGGTAAATTTTTGCCTAAGACTAATATAACCACAAGGAATACTATGAAAGAGTCTAAAATGATACTTAGATAGGTTATGACCTATTTCTTGTACGTTTAATATTTTAGGACCGAGTCAGAGGCCGGACACGACACGTTTTACGAGGCACATCTAAAAAGGGGTTTATAAAGCTTTGAGGTAGGAATATTATCCTTCATACATCATGCCATAGTTATATGCTTGTGTGGATGCCAATGTTTGTAAATGCGCTTTATGAATCAACATGGTTTGCTTAGATAGGGGCATTTAGTGCCAGGGTGCACTTATACTAGGAGTTGGCGGAAAACCAATTGGTGTAGATCGTGGGGCTGGGTGCTACTCATGTATGCATGATGATGTGTTTATATTTTTCATTAATTGGTGCATTCCTTGGCGCATGTCATATTTACTTTTCACATTTTCTATGAACAATAGCATGTTTCTACTGGGATTCTTCTGAATATCACCCTTTTTTTAAAATAAACATCTCAACGGGTTCTAGTGGGTCAAAAGGCAAAGGTGTAGACACCGGGAAGTGATTGGCACGTGTATCGAGGCAAGTACATGATCATGGTTATAATTAGTTTATGTTTAGATATTTTGGAGAATCCTGTAAATATTAAAGTTTCCGCTATATTTTTTGTATTTCGTTGACAAACGATGTTGGGATTGTAAATGAATATTTTTATCAGTATAATTGTACTTTTCTGTATGCCCATGAAATTTCGTCCTTATTACTCTTCGATTATCGAAATGGAAATGGGTGTTGACATTTTTTGTATCAAAGCTAATAAGCGGTTCTGACATTATCAGAGATGTATACTAATGAGGTTTTGTTTGTATGGCGACAGGATATCATGGATATTCAGAGAGGATCGTTGATTGACTACTTAGGTAATGGTGGTATGCGGATGCACTATATAGAATAGAAAAGTGTGCTGATGTTGCTAGTATAAGGACTGCAGCTGAGACCCGAGACTCTGCCAATATCAGAGGTAGGTGAGTCGGGACAGCCGCTAGTCTACAAGTTAAAGGAGGACCCTATCGAGGCTAATTTGAGTGACGGTTTCTCGAGGGTAGAGGCGGTATACTTACCATACGACTTGCAGCCGGATGAAGAGCTTGCTGATTATCTGTGGATCAAGCTGAGGAGTGCAAGACGGGTGTACACTGACCTAGATGATTATTACTTATCGTACTTGGAATAGCCGATGACGTCTTCTGGATATTAACTTACCAAACTGATTTGGATTCTCACTACTATGAGCTTCTTCCCGAATACCATTTTCTGGATTCAAAAGAAGATTAGCATCGTCGAGCAAGGTCCTAACAGTGATTTTCTAGAGTTCCTGGACCATATTTATGAGTACACGAGGGAGTATATCGATGAGGAGGAGTGATATAGGCCCAATCCATATTTGGTGTGACCAGGAGGTATCGGCACGTATTTTGTGGCAAGAGCAGTCATAGGATATCAGCAAACAGAAGAAATTTTAGCCGGAAGATGTATTTTGGGGAGGGTACAGAGAAAGTTTATAAATTAATGTTTTGGTATATGTAAAAGACAATATGTCATGAACAGTAGTATGTAGGTTACGTAATGTTTTCGTTTCTTCAAAACTACTGTAAATAGTCATTATGTGTTCTGTATGACATATTTGTACCTTGACTTTTTATGAAATGACAACAATGCCCTTGCTCTTGTATCAAAATTTAATCTTCTTTAAATTTCATGTATAGTGAATTATGGAAATGATACAACTAGAAGAAGGTGGCAGAGGCCACAGTAGGGGTCTAGGTAGAGGTAAAGGCCGAGGGCGTGGTAGGCATGGTAACAATAAGGAAGAACCAAGGCCTGACCTTATCCAACAGCGAATACTAAATATGTTAGAGCAACAACAACAGACTATGAATGAGATAAGAGTTGATCTTCAGGGAGTACAACAAAGGAAGGATCATCTGGAGTATCATATGGATGAGTTTATATGGGGAAATTATAAAGAAATATATGAAGAACCTCTACTAGAGAATTTACTACCAGAGCTTGAAATGGATATTCAGATTTTGTTGAGTAGATTCAGTAAGCAACAACCATCTATGTTCAGAGGAAAGTTTGATCCTCATATGGTGGAAGACTGGTTAGCTCATTTGGACAAGATCTCTGATATGCTATAATGTCCAGATGAGATGAAAGCCCGGTTAGCTATATATAAGTTGGAAGGTGATGCTGATCGCTGGTGGAAAGGCATGGATCTCATCCTGAAGGGGAAGAATATTCCTATCATATGGGAAATATTCCAAGAAAAGTTCAATGAGAAATATTTTCCCCCAACCGTATAAGGGAAAAGGGGAAAGAGTTCCTTTGCAACAAACAGCAAGACTGGGAGAGCTTCGATGATTACTTAGTCTAGTATATCTGACTGTCACGCTACTCGTCATATGCCTAGCTAAACAACAATGAAGAGTAGAATGCAGACATGATGATTGAAGGTTTAAGACCCGAGTTTAAGGAGAGGTTGATTTTGCAACACTTCACTAAATTCAGTAAAGCGGCAGAGGAGTACTAATACATTGAGAAGCGCATGTCGAACTAGGCGACACAGATTGCAAATAAGGGTGCTTCTGGAAGCAATAGCTCAGCACAATAGTGAAAGGATCAGAGTGGATATTCTGGAGGGGATCCTAAGAGGCCGAATCAATCTGGGGGCCAAGGTGGCCAGGGTTCTTCGGGAAGCAAGACTTGTTGGCGTTGTTGAAAGCCAATTCACCCTGGTAGTTCTTACTGCGGGATTCCATTTAGGGCAGACCCAAGTAAACCACCTGTTTGTTATAATTGCAATAAGTCGAGGCATATGGCTAGGGATTACCCATAAAAGCAGCAGCCAGAAGAGATGAGACCTATAGTTTCTGGCAGGGTTTACACACTGACACAAGAAGAAGCCAGAAAGTCTCCGAAGATGATTCAAGGTACGATTTCTCTAAATGCCAGTTTAGTGCATCTTATGTATGATTATGGTGCAAGCCATTCATTCATTGCATACGACTGTGTGAGACGGTTATGTTTACCAATGTAAAAATCCCCGTATAATTTGGTCGTATCTACACCTATGGGTGCACGAGTTGTGATGACCAATGTTTGCCTAAATTGTGTGGTAAATGCTTAGGGGCATGAATCAACCGTAAATTTCATTTGTTTACTACTATAAAGGTTGGAAGTAATTTTGGGGATTTACTAGTTAACAGCAAATGGTGTGTTGTTAGATTGTAAACAAAAGAGAGTCTTGTATCTAAATCCATAACCACAAGCTGACATTGAAATCACTCTTAACCTTTTATCCGCAACTAAGGTTAAGAGATATCTACAGAAAGGTTGTTAGGGGTATATGGTATTCTTCTCTATGCAATCAAATGCCGGTGTACCCTTGGAAAGTATCCCTAAAGTGAGTGAGTTCCCTGATATTTTTTTGGAGGGATGTCAATGGATTACCTCCAGACAGGGAAGTGGAGTTCTCGATCGATTTAAGGTCTGGAGCGGGTCTAATTTCTAAAACCCCATAATGTATGGCTCCAAGCGAGATGGCGGAGCTAAAAAAGCAGATCGAGGAACTACTTGAGAAAG
Source organism: Inga leiocalycina (assembly GCA_963242795.1). NCBI lineage: Eukaryota > Viridiplantae > Streptophyta > Magnoliopsida > Fabales > Fabaceae > Inga > Inga leiocalycina. The sequence goes on from OY725320.1 coordinate 66,137,846, forward strand.
GGTTCATACGACCTAGCGTATCACCTTGGGGTGCTGCAATGCTTTTCGTAAAGAAGAAAGACGGAACCCTATGTCTCTATATCTATTACCGAGAGCTGAACAAGGTGATCATTAAGAACAAGTATCTACTCCCTAGAATTGATGATTTTCTCAATCAATTGTCTAGTTCCTGTGTATTCTTAAAGATCGATTTGTTATTGGGATACCATCAGTTAAGAGTCAAAGTAGAAGATATATCGAAGTTTGCTTTCAAGACTAGATATGTGCACTATAAGTTTCTAGTGATGCCATTTGGGCTAACCAATGCACCTGCTGTGTTCATAGACTACATGAATCGAATCTTCCATCCGTACTTGGACCAATTCGTTGTAGTCTTTATCGATGATATACTGGTGTAGTCACGAAGTGAGGCTGAACACGAACATCATCTGAGAACTGTGTTAAATGTATTAAAGGATAGGTAACTCTATGCCAAGCTGAGTAAGTGTGAATTCTTGATTTCAAAGGTAAGTTTTTGGGCCACGTGTTTTCATAACAAGGGGTCGCTATTCATCCTAGTAAGGTAGAAGCAGTATTGAATTAGGAGAGACCAGAGACGGTATTCGAGGTATGCAGTTTTTTGGGTTTAGCTGGTTATTATCAAAGATTTATACAGAATTTCTCTAGAATTGCATTACCGTTGACTAAATTGACACAGAAAGCTTAGCATTTTGTGTAGGATGAGAATTGTGAGAAGAGCTTCATAGAGTTAAAGCAGAGGTTAACTATAACACCAGTGTTAATGATCCTAGATCCTGAGCTTTCGTATGTGTTGTATATAGATGATAGTAGGCATGGATTGGGATGTGTATTGATGCAGCATGGCCGAGTAGTGGTGTATGCATCGTGTCAGCTGAAACCTCATGAATTGTGTTAGATCTCTCATGTTTTGATGATAACAAAGGATAGTATGAAAAAGATTTGATAAACAAATAAGTTTGAACAAAGTAATAACAGGGAAAATCATCACTTGAAGTAAGCATTGGAGTAATGAAGAAAGGCCAAGAGAAAAAGCTGAGAAACTTCATCACTGGCAAGTTTTCTAAAGGGTTACTCGAGTAAGTACTCGAGTAATGAGTCAGAAACTTGAAGTAACCAGAGTCAACCATCAAGTAACCTGCCAACGTTACTCGAGTAAGCACTCGAGTAATAAGGTAAATGACTTCCAGTTGCTCTCAGCCTGCTAACGTTACTCTAGTAGCTACTCGAGTAACTTGGTAAATCACTTGCAGTTGCTCTCGGCTTGCCAATGTTACTCGAGTAAGTACTCGAGTAACCATATAACAGACTTCTAGTTACTCTCGGCCTGCCAACGATACTCGAGTATGTACTCGAGTCCCCTGCTTCAAGAAATATGTTGCTCTTGGCATTTTCAATCCTGCCAATATTACTCGAGGAGCTACTCGAGTAACTTACTGTGGTAAGCAAAACCTGAAGGTAATACTAAAATAACATGATATGCTTTTATCACACTTCACTCAAGGCACTACTCAAGTATGCAGGTATTCAATTACTCTTTATCAAATATCTTTAACTGGATTACTCGAGTAAGTAATCGAGTAATCTGCAGAGTTATTCTTAAAGCACTAGAAGTATCTACCCGAGTAAGCTATGTAGAAAATTTATGTTTACTCAAGTAAGTACTCGAGTAACAAGGTAATCAAACTTGAAGTGCTCTCGGCCCTGAAATCCTACCAACATTACTAGAGTGAAGCATAGAGTAACCTAAAGTTTATTTGAGAGTTTACTCGAGTAACCTATGAAGTAAAGTGTGCCATACTCGAGTAAGTACCCGAGTAAACTTAATGATACTCAAGTAAGTACTCGAGTATGCAAGTCCAGAAATTCACAAATCTTTCCAACGTTCATTGATTTGTTTCCTATGTGATTAACCCTTCATTGTATTAGTATTCTTAGCATATCTACAGATAAATAATGAAGAGATCTTACCAAATAAGGAATGTCAAATGCAACGTTCAAACACTACCTACCGCCACCTACCGCAAACGGATATTTTTCAAATACTGGAAAAGTCAACAGTAGCTGCGCACACTCTAACGGACGAGAAGAAAATATTCTAATGGTCATTACCAACACATCTATATATATAGGAACATCCAAACAGAGATAAGAACAAGAACACACACACGAACGTATTATCAAGTTCACTACTCTATTTTACACATATTTGTAATTCTGTACTTCAGTGATTCTTATTCACTCTGTGAGAGAGATATTTCATTCCAACTCAATATTTGTTATTGAGGTAACTTAAGGTTGTGGAACCTTGAGTTGGGATTGGATTACAATTTGTAAAGGGGAGCGAGTGTCCAGGCGAAGGAACTTGCTTGTACTGAGGTGCCAAGAACCCACTGAATCTTGGAAGTTATAGTGAAACTCTCAGAGAAGCTCTGAGGACTGGACGTAGGTCAAAGTGGTTGTGGCCGAACTAGTATAACTCCCGGTGTACACTTTGGTGATATTTCTCCTTACTCTTTACTGCTTTATATTCAACGTTAAGGTTTATATTTGCAACGAAATTTTAGTATCACCCAATTCACCCCCTCTTGGGTGAAACGCTTGTTCTAACAAATTGAACTATCCCACCTATAATCTTGAGTTAGTAGCAATCGTGTTTGCTTTGAAAATATGGAGACATTATCTCTATGGTGAGACTGTAGAGTTATACTATAACCATAAGAGCTTGAAGTACTTATACGATCAGAAAGAGCTCAATATGAGACAACGCAGATAGATGGAGTTGTTGAAATATTACAACCTCAAAGTCAAGTATCATCCTGGTAAAGCTAATATCGTCGCTGATGCATTAAGCTATAAATCATTGTAGGTGGCAGCCGTGATGATCTATGAGGAAAAACTGGTTAAGGATTTCAGAGACCTAAATCTGTCTAGTAAGATTCTGTTAGGCATGGGGTCAGCTAGATATACAATGATATGAGGGGGATAATTAAGGAAGCCCAACTAAATGATGATGAAGGGCTATCTATCAGAGGTATGACTGATAGTGTTGAGACTCAGGATTACGATTTGTCTCCTAGCGGGCTAGTCAAGTACAAAAAGCGGATTTATGTTCCACCGAAACCAGAACTGAAATGACAAATCCTAGAAGAGGGCATAAGAGTAAGTATACATCCAGGAGCTATAAAGATGTACCATGACTTGAAGGCTCAATACTATTGGCCAAGGATGAAAAGAGAGGTGACTGAGTTCGTTGCTCATTGCTTGACATGTCAGAAAGTGAAAGTTGAACATTAACGACCATCGGGACTTTTGATAAACCCTGAGATACCTGAGTGAAAGTGGGAAAGCGTTACTATGGATTTTTTGACAGGATTGCCTATGGTCAGAAACCATAAAGCTATATGGGTAATAGTTGACACATTCATGAAGACAGCTCACTTCCTACAGATTAGTATTCACTATTCTCCTGACAGACAGGCAGAAATTTACATTAAGGAGATTGTGAGAATACATGGTACTCCGAAGAACATCATCTCCAATTGAGATCCATGATTTACTTCCAATTTTTGGAAGGTAGTACATGAAGCTTTGGGTACCAAGCTCCGATTCAGCACGGCATATCATCCGCAAACTGACAAGCAGACAGAATGAACAATTCAAACCCTTGAGGATATACTAAGGGAAAGTGTGCTTGATTTTAAAGGTAGTTGGGACAAATTCCTTTTATTGGCAGAGTTTGCCTACAACAACAATTATCATTCAAGAATCCAGATGGCTCCGTATGAGGTGCTTTACGGGAGGAAGTGCAATCGCCTGTATGCTGGACTGAGTTGTCTAAGAAGGAATTTCTAGGGCTAGATCTTGTTGATCAGACAACAGAGCATATAAAGTTGATTAAGCAGAGATTGCTAGCTGCTTAGAGCCGACAGAAAAGTTACGCAGATAGGAGACAAAAACCTCTAGAATTTGAAGTCCGTGACTACTTGTTCATGAAACTATCACCTATTACGGGTGTTGGCAGAGCATTGAAAGCAAAGAAGCTGCAACCAAGATATATTGGTTCGTTCTAGATCTTAGGAAGATTAGGCCTGTAGCGTACCGTATCGCTTTGCCACTAAGACTAAGCAAGCTACACAATGTTTTTCATGTTTCCCAGATGAAAAAGTATCAACCTGATCCAGAGCACGTAATAGAGTACTAGGATGTGGAAATGTGTGAAGATTTGACTTACAAAGTCATGCCCGACTGAATCATCGATCGGCAGGAAAAGCAACTCAGAAACAAGAGTATTTTGTTTCTTAAAGTCATCTGGAAAGGGTTATCACCCAGAGAGGCTACATGGGAAACAGAAGAAAGTATGAAGAAGCGTTATCCGGAATTCATGAATGTGTAAGTGTGGCAAATTTCGGGGATGAAATTTAATTAAGTGGGGGAGAACTGTAACACCACAAATTTTATATTTACCAAAAATATATTGTAATTAATTGAGAAATTCAATAAAATGGTGAATATTCATGAAATTTGAACCTTATGAATTTTGAAATATTCATATCCATAAAGAAATGAGAAAATTAATTCAAGAAAGGAATTAAATTACAAAAGGTGATAGCAAAATCATAATTTTGCCAATTTTGCCCAAGATTAATTATTTTTCAACTAATTGGAGTTAGTTTCAATTAATCAAGGAACATGTATAATTGGATTATTTTTAATGGAATAAATAAAGAATTGTGAAATTAGAGGAAATTATACATAATTCATTTAATTGAATTATAGAATTAGTGAAACACATTTTTTCTTTCCTTCACTTCCATATTTTCGTCCAACACATGAAAATGAGAAGGGAAAATTGAATTCCAAGAGCACATGTCAAAATGCTACATGATGATGGTAATGATGACAATGGTGGAGTGTACATTACATGAAGTTATGGTAGAATGCATGATAGGAATTAGCTTGAGTGAAGTGTTGGATGAATTGAGTGCCACTTGAGTGCATGTTGGAGTGTAGAATTGGTCTAGTTGGAAGAGTAATTGTGTAGTTGGAGCAAGAGGAAGAGGGAGCACTTTTTTTTTTATGCTAACCAAGAGATAAAAATGGTTTAATGCGAAATGGAAGCCAAAGGGAGTAAGTATGCCATAATTATGAAGGAAGCATGGGCGGAAGTATAGTGGTGACAAGTGTCACCACAAGATTAAATCTTGAAAGATCAAGGGCTAAGAGGAAAGAAGAGGCAATTCAATTAAACACATCCTCTTCCCCTTCATGTACACAATTCATCAAAGCCACAAGAAATTAGGAGAGAGAGTGAGTTTAAGAGGTTTCTTGTTCTAAAGAAAAGGAAGAAGGGAAATATTAAGGTAAGGTTTGGTTTCTTAAGTTTTTCTTGTAGCATTTCCCTAGATCCTTCTCTAAACTCTTATTGCTCATGAATCCATGGTGGTGAAGATACAATTTAAGATCAAGAAGAGAGGGAGGAGGTGCCTAGAGTGAGAGGATCTAAGAAGCTTAAGAGGTAATTACACCAAACTCAAATATATATTTGTATGAAATTGATATTGAAGTTTGTTGTTGATTTGGTAAATTTTGGTTGAGTTGTAAAATTGGAAAAGCCCTAATCCTAAGGGGTTATGCTTCTCAAATTTCTTTGAATCATGGTTAAGAAGTGTTTAAATGAGATAATAAAGGATTAAAAGTAGAAAAGTACAAGTTTTGGAAGCTAAAACACAAAAGGACAATTTTTCCATTTTCTTTCAATATTTTGGCCAACACTTTTCTAAGGGTTAGGAGCTGGATTTTTATGAAATAGATGGATCCATTGGATTTAGTGGGTAAAAATAGGTGGGGTTACAGTTAGTCACTTTTTTGGAAAAGGCCGAAAAAGCATAATTATGAAAACGCCCCTAAAACCCTAAATCGAGGCTGTCAAGGGTATTTTCATAATTTGACAGTGAATTTGGTAATTTTGAGCCCGGAAATGGATTCCTTTAGTGAAAATATGTCAAGATAGCCCTAGTCAAAATTTTGAAAAAACGTGCCATCGGGCCAGAGTCCTGGGGGCATTTTGGTAAATTTTTACCATAGACTAATATAACCACAAAGAATACTATGAAAGAGTCTAAAATGATACTTGGATAGGTTATGACCTATTTCTCATACATTTAATATTTTAAGACCGAGTTAGAGGCTGGATACGACACATTTTACGAGGCACATCTAAAAAGGGGTTTATAAAGCTTTGAGGTAGGAATATTATCCTTCATACATCATGCCATAGTTATATGCTTGTGTGGATGCCAATGTTTGTAAATGCGCTTTATGAATCAACATGGTTTACCTACAAAGGGGCATTTAGTGCTTCGGTGCCCTTACACTGGGAGTTCGCGGAAGACTAACCGGTGTAGATCGTGGGGCTGGGCCCTACTCATGTTTTAATCCCCTGCCTTGAAAAAAATAATTATAATTCAAAATTCATAATTATAATGAAATAGAGACCAATAATCATGAAAAGTCTCTTTTACAATCCCTTCCTTATGGGAGGGTTTTCACAAATTATTTCAAAACTTGTGCCCTTATTCTGGTCTCAAATTCACGTTTCGAATATGATTACCTTGTGCAGTTAAATCGTATTTATATGTATCAGAGTGCAAAACAAAAATCCCGGCCACCCGCGGGTTTCTTATCACAGCTAAAGGGTTTACGGAGCATATTTGCCCCTTACAGTTTCCTGATGAGGGGATTACATAACCCTATCCAAAATAATATTTACATACCAAAAGTATATAGTAATCCCAAACCAAAATGGATAACCAACATTCCAATAGCAAATATCTCTACAAAGTCGTAGCCGCTCCGAGTCGTTTGCTTCTCCTTGGAATTACTTGCCCTGTCTATGGGTTAGTCAAAGGAAAGAATGAGATTCAAAAGAATCCCAGTAGTAACAAATCCCTCATACAATGTATAAACATATAGCATGTAAGCAAATTATTAACAGCACATCAGCAGCAATCACACAATGCATAATGATTTTTGGCGTTCATCATAAACTACAGCACTCACAGCTGTAAACAAAGTGCGACAGCTTTAGCTGTAATCACAATGATTACAGCCCTCCTGGCTGTAACACTATGCGACAGTTTTCGCTGTAATCACTATAACAACAATCCTCTCGGCTGTATTCACAGCAACATCAAATATCAATACAAAGCATGATAAACATACATACAATGTTCTACACATGGTATAAGAGAAAGAGTCAATACTTTGTTCTTTCCTGACATTTTCTGGCATTACACGTCTACGATCAGGGCAAATGTCGAACTTTATAACCAAAATCAGAAATGGCAAATTAATTTTTTACTCCAAATTTTTATTGTCATAACTCTTAAAGTTAGTTATCCTTAGAACTCTTTAGGTGGCCACTAAGAGCCTAGACACATACCTAAAGAGTTGAGAGAAACTACCCCAGAGATTCCTCTTCAGAAGTGAACACACTGATTTTTTACTCAAACACTCGAGTGAAGAAGACCTCACTCGAGTGATGGAGTGATATGCACTCGAGCATTGAAGATCACTCGTGTGAGTGTTTGGCCGAGAGCACAACCTGAGACAGAAAGTTGTCACATAACTCGAGTCCTGAACCCAGCACTCGAGTGATAGCCACATATTCACCCGAGTCCTATTAAGTGAGACACAGAAAGTGACAACCCGAGAACAAATGAAACTCTAGGTAAGAGGTGCATTCGAGTAATGTCCCAGGCACTCGAGTGACAGTTCATTGCTTGCAAGTGCTAGATCACACTCTTGAAAAATAGCCCGTGAGTGTTAACCCGAGATGGAAACTCAATGCAGGACACACATGCACTCGAGTGACACCCTAAGCACTTGAGTGATACCCCATACGCTCGCATGTTAGGAAGTACACGCGCGGACTTTGCCTAAGAACTCTACTGAAACGCTGAAGGAAAAGGAAAAATATACTGCTGCACTCGAGTGAGGCTTATCAGAAGCCAAAATGCAGCAACTAACAACAACTTCCAGTTTTTACCAAATGTTTTCCAATGGCCCTAAAATTCCTGCATAAACCTAGTCCTACTCAATTTCACATAAAGAACCCATTGAAAGCCTCAAAACACCCAAAATCTCATACTAACTACAAGTTTTGGTTTTGGATCAACATTTCACACCCATTTCCCCCTTCACCAAACTTGATCCCAAAGTTCCAAACCAATTCTAACACTTATATTGCACCACATACTACCAATCTTACCATAAATCATCATACAATTCATGCATTCCAAAATCACACTTAAAACAGGGTAATTTCCACAATAATCAAAACTTAACCAAAAATTACAACATATATGCCAAAATACTACAAATTCTCTCCTCTTAAACTTGCCAAGATTGGATCCTTAATTCCTCAACACTTAAATTTGTTCAAGCTTTAAAACACCCTCTTTCAAAAATCTAAAACCATAGAAAGAAAGTCCCCATCACCATGGACAAGATTAATGAAGAGGTTTAGAGCATTTGAGATTAAACACATTACCTTTCACTTTCTCTTTCCTTCCTTCCTTGGTGGAAAATGGAGAGTAGAGAGAGAAGATGAGATGATCTTGACGATGATCAATTTTTCTCTTTTCCCCATGCTTCTAGCCAACTTTACAAGTAAGAGAGAAGAGAAAATGAGTTTGAAATTTTGACCTCATCCAATGGCTCCCAATTGTCCACATGTCACAATCTTGCTTCTTCTCCCACTCTTCCTATACACATGCACACATTGGATAACTAAATCATAATTTCTTAAGCAACTACACACTCCACAATGATTCCTGCCAATTAGCCTGCTCTCTCTTCGGTATCTGACTAATTGGTCGGTAATTTCCCATTTTGCCCTTGATTATCACAATACTACTTGTTAGATATGAATAGTTTTGATGATGTCAAATATAGATGTCAAATATGAGCAAAAAGTTTGTATAATATACCTATCTTCTACATTAACTAACTACCATATTTAATCTTGTATATCTTGTAGATTAGTCATAAACCTAATGGTGGGTTGATGTTATAATGCCTCATAAATGGAGAACAATCATGAAGAAGAAAATCAAGAGGCAAGGAATTGAAGAAAGAAGAAAGAAAGATGAAGATTGAAGATATTCATCAAGAAGGTTGAAGTTGGGTGATAAAGAATGATCATCAAGTGGAAAAACAAGAAGAAAGAGATTAAAGAAAGAAGAACTTGCAAGATCACATGAGAATATCAAGATCCAAGCTATTAGAAGTGATATCGGAGGTTTCTATGGTCAAACGGAAGTTGGAATGGGTCAATACGAAGCTAAAATGATGTATATGGAAGTTATGGTGCCTCTGGGGATGATTACTCGAGTAATCACTCGAGTAATAGGGTACTGCCTCATTTTGGAGGTGATTACTCGAGTAGCTACTCGAGTAATCTGCCGGGTTACTTGATGAATTACTCGAGGCGGCACTTGAAGTAATGGGCACTCTGTTTTCACGTTCGGTATTTTGATGATATCTCTCCAACCACATGTTGGATCAAACTGAAACCGGTGGCATATGAAACTAGACTTCCAACACGAACTTTTGACACCAAGATCACATTCAAAGGAGTTCATATGAGAGAGATATAAGCTTCAAAAGTTGACACATGAATCAGCGTCATATTCCTGGACAGCTTCGGTATTTTGGATATAACTCCCAAACTACACATCGGATTACAACGAAACCGGTGCCATATCAAAGTAGACTCAGAGATTTCTATGGATATATAATTTGTCACATTTGAAGCTATATCCTAAGAGCTATGACTTCTGGAAGTTTCTGCTCGTGATGGTTCGTGAGTTCAGAAATGGTCTAAGAATAGTAGATACTCTTTGGATCATAACTTTCAGTATACAATGTGTTTGGAGTTGATTCTTGTTGCGTTGGAATGTAAACGATGAGAGCTTTCCGATGATATATAATTTGCCATGTTTCAAGTCAAAATCAAGAATTCACTTGAAGACACCACTCGAGTAACTAGTTGATAACAAAAGACTTTACTCAAGTAAGTACTCGAGTAATCAGATAGAAAACTTCCAGTTGCTCTCGGCCTGCCAACGATACTCGAGTAGGTACTCGAGTAATCAAATAGAAAACTTCCAATTGCTCTCGGCCTGCCAACATTATTCGAGTCAGTACTCGAGTAAAGCGACAGAAACTTGAAGTAACCAGAGTCGAACTTTAAGTTACTACCTGAGTACGCAGAGTTATTTAGAAGAGAACTTCAAGTCGAACTTCAAGTTACTACCCGAACTTCAAGTCAAACTTCAAGTTACTACCCGAACCTCAAGTCGAACTTCAAGTTACTACCCGGGTATGCAAAATTATTTAGAAGAGAACTTCAAGTTACTACCCGAGTAAGCTATGCAGAAAATGGAAGGCCACTCGAGTAGCCACTCGAGTAACCTGTGAAGAAACTTGATGTTTACTCGAGTGAGCACTCGAGTAATGCTTCCCAGGAAAATAGAACAACGTCCCGAAGATTCTGGAAATCAATGAAATGATCATATAACTCATTCTTCTTGCTTCTAATTACTCTAACACTTCATTGTATTAGTGTTTAATGTATTTCTCCAGGAATACAATGAAGATATGATGTGAAGAGTCAAAAGGTGAATTTACGGAAGCGGAGTGTCAACGTTATAACGGCTAGTTTTCAAATTAAAGAAGCCACACTCCAACGGATATATTGAAATGCTCAAACGGTCATCAACCTTCATCAACTATAAATAGAAGATCATCCATAATAGAAGGGACTAAGTGTGCATACATCATTGAAATATCAACATCCTGACACCAGCGCTCATCACACATACTCTCTGTTTCTCTAGCTTCTATACTATTTACCTTTGAGAGAGAAGTTATTTGTATTGTACTTCAGTGAGTATTTTATCCACTCTGTGAGAGAGTTTGTAAACACTTATATTTCTGAATTGATCTCAAGATAGAGGAACCTTGAGTGGGTTAATTTCCTTATAGGAAGCTGTAGAGAGAATCGCCGGTAAGACTTTCTACTCGTAAGACTTACAAGGTGCAAGCAATAGAGAATGTTGTTGCTTGTAAGACTTACAATGGTGTAAGCAGAAGAGAACGTTGCTGCTCGTTAGACTTGCATAGGTAAGCAGGAAGGAAAGGTCTACGGGATTGCTCTGCTCATAAGACTTGTTGTAAGGGGGAGTACTTGGTGAGAACTTTGTAAAGGCTTTTCTTGTGCCTGGATTAAACAAGAAAATAGTGGATTTGAAAATCTCAGGAGGAGCCTGGGGACTGGACGTAGGCCATCATAGATTGGACCGAACCAGGATAAATCACAGTTTGCATACTCTCTTCCTTAAACTCGTATATTTCCAGCATATATTAACTGTTGATTTATGATTCATTATTTTCATATTTATTGCTTCCTCTAAGATGCAAAAAGATTTTCAAAGTTCTTAAGATTTTTATTTTACACCCAATTTACCCCCCTCTTGGGTGTCAGCCGGTTCTAACACTACTAAATCATCACCAAACACATTTATATAAAATTCACATCACATTCTCCTACAGTGTTTGTTTAACATTAATTACATCCATTTTAGAGGTCATTAACCCTTAATCACAAATTGGGTCATTACACATGTATGCATGACGATAATGTGTTTATATTGTTCATTAATTGGTGCATACCTTGGCGCATGTCATATTTACTTTTTGCATTTCTTATGAACGATAGTATGTTTCTACTGGGATTCTTCAAAATCTCACCCTTTTTTTAAAATAAACATCTCAGCAGGTGCCAGTAGGTCAAAAGGCAAAGGCGTAGATGCTGGGAAGTGATTGGCATGTGTATCGAGGCAAGGACATGATCGTGGTTAAATTAGTTTATGTTTATATATTTTGGGGAATCTTGTAAATATTAAAGTTTCCGTTGTATTTTCTGTATTTCGTTGACGAACAACGTTGGGATTATAAACGAATATTTTTATCAATATAATTGTACTTTTCTGTATGCTTATGGAATTCTATCCTTATTGCTCTTTGATTATCGAAATGAAAATTGGTGTTGGCATGAACCACTACAAAGCTGCAACTCTTTGGATTCTGTAGCGGTTGTTCTTTGTTAACTACTACAAACAACACCGCAACAAATGTGGCAATAGCTTGGGGCCAGATTTTGTGGTAGTTAGTATGGCACAACCGCTATGAAGTGGTGTAAAGGCACCAAGCTGGTGCCACATTTTATAGCATTTTTCTAGATGTAACCGCTACAAAGTATCATTTCTTACCGACACACCATTTGGTTCGAATCTTACCGTTTCAAATTTGTAATGGTTTTTTTTAACCACTACAATTGAACTGTTAAGAAATGAAAAAAAATTTTTAGTGTAAAGTCAACTCCTGTTGGTTTGTTTTTCTTTTGACATATAAATCATTATCGAGTCAGCCTAAGATGAGAGAGCTACATATGACTTGGAAACCATGAAAATATATTGAACTGTGGAGATAACATATACAAAAGGATTACAAAATGAGGACGTGAAAATAGGAGTAAGACTACATAGTACGTATGATTAATGTGTGGCCAATTTTACGTTTCAAATCCATTTCTCCTTGTCAAGAATATATAATAATACATTTGGCTTATAAAGTCAAAGTTGATAGAGGCACTAACTCTATAGAGATTTGCTTTGCTGGGGTTTTTCCCCTCTTCAGTTTTGGAGGGTTTTCCTTGTGAGAGATTAATCAATTGACGGCGTTTCTACCCGGCACGGTCAGGTGTATGTAAGCGACTCATTTAAGCGTGTACGTCAGTGCGTTTTATGGGCTAGGGTAAATGTGCCACTACAAAAAAATGAATTTAGCATAGGAATTTTTTTCGACGGAAATTCCTTCGGTAAATTCACCAATGGATTACAGACAAAAAAATTCCGTAGGTAAATTCTGTCAATAAATTTTGTCAAAAAATATAATTACTGACAACATTTTTTTTGCCGGTAATTATCAATGGATTATTGATGGCATTTTTTCGTCTGTAACTTATCCTAAAAATTACTGACGAAATTGTTCCATTGGTAATCTATCGGTAAAATTTGTAATTTTTATTATTATATTATAATAATTTATATAATAATAATATAGCAAAAAAAGCAAAATATTTGAATATAAGAAAATTTAAAATAAATATTAATTAATATATTATATAAAAATGAAATATATACACATATACACACACTTATGTAAATAAAGAATACAAGTTCAAAACAATTCAACTAGTTAAGGCATCATGAACACGTGTGAGGTTTTGTAGTGTGCAAGTGAGTTCAGAGAGTGGCAATCGTGATTTGGGAACAATGATAACCCGTGGAACGGAGCAGGAGTCTTATTTGGTGTCAATCATAACACCTACTTTTATTGTATACCTCACCACTTTAAACATTTACAAAACATATAGCTCTACCAAGGTAAAAAGAATTACCTGTTAGACTATATATTATAGGCTTATTTCCGTGTATAAAAAAATGTTATTGGCAGAAAAGAATTGAACTTCATAAATGAATGTTAACCATAAAAGAAAAAGAACAACTTATCAATTAAAGATTTTATCATGGTTAAAAAGAGCTAAACCCATCAACAGATTAATGGATGGGCTTTTGGCACATTTGAGACATATGGCAATGAAAGTACCACCACAAATCCCATAGCCATATATTCAGCCACCTTGGTGGAAAATGATTTTGTGCTATAAATATATAATTTTTTTTTGGCACATAAAATGAAATTGAGTGGGAAATAAAATTTATTGATAAAAATGCATTCAATAATCTAAATAAGAAATGAAAATAGATAATTAGTATTGAGCAATAATAAAGAATACATTAAATTTTGCCACTTGGGGTTAGCTCAGATGGTACAAGTGTGGATAAAGGTCAAAGATTCAAACTTTATATATATGTATCTCTTTTTAAAAAAATTAAAATGAATACTTTTACTATGATTGTGCAGTTTTTTTACATGATTTTACCAAACATTTTTAAATTATATGATATTACTGATAAATTATTATATACTTATTAAAGATCGAATTTTGATTGAAAAGCTTAGGTATAAAAATACAAATAAATTATATAGTAGTTTTTAAAGTTCATCAATGGTAGTTCACATTTCACCATCGATGAAACAGGGAAAAAGTATACAAAAGTGTCATGGGCCATAGTAATAATGGAGTCAAAGTCCAAGTAAAGTGAATGGGCTGGCCCATATGTCATGTGCGAGCCTTGATAAAAACGACGTATCGAATTCTTGATGATGCTCTGTCCCCTTTGGTCGAAGCTAATTAATTAATTATATTCTGACCAGTCTAATCGGCTTGGCTTATTTATTTATTTATTTTTGTGTTTTTTTTTCTAGACAAGACTTCTTAATTTTTTTTGGTGAATGACTTCTTAATTTAAACTAAAGAGTCCATTAGCATGAATAATAAATCACTGACCCAAAGAGGATAACAGTGTCAACAAAACCTGACGATATGACAATGGTAAAACTTAAAATATAGGATATGGGCCCGTGAAAATCTAAGGTTTATGAGTGTTGGGATTTGTGAAAGAGAATAGTCCATTGAAATGTAACAAACCAATGTTCAAAAATGATGTGTCCACATCCAACTTTCGATTGTGTTGTGAATAAACGGTAAAAAGATTTCCGATCAAAAAAAAAAAAACGGTAAAAAGATGAGGAAAATAAATAAATATCTTATTGAGCCTTTTTTTTTTTGGATGGTATATACTTGTTTATATAGACATGTATGCATGTGTCATATCCGTAAGAAATCACACGGTTACACGTAATACAACTAATATGAGTTTTTTTTTTTTTTGCTAAAAAATACAACTAATATGAGTTTAAGTTAGCAGATAGTTGAGCTTTTCTTTTCTTTTCTTTTTTCTTTTTGTGTGAACCTAGAATATCCCCAAATTATTTTAAACGTGAGCCTAATTTTTGTCGATTCAAGAGCATTAAGGTTAAAAGTTAAAACCTCCCAACAAATACATTTTACAGAATTTAAACTTATGATCTTCTATTGTTGGTGATACTTAAGTTTATTCCAGCAAGTGCTTCCAACATGATTGTTGTTGTAAACTTTATTTTTATGTTTAAAACTTATGAAATTTTTTTTAAAATTTTAAAAGTTATGTTACAAAAACATCAATTTTATTTTTTAAGAATCCGTTCTTACATATAATTTTGTTTTGGATTATATATTCTAAGCACGGACAAGTCTAACGTCTCCGTACCTCCTCCCACCTTCCCTAACCCAACTTCTCCTCCCCTCCCCTCCATTGAACCAAACAAGACTTAAATGAAGATAAGGTAATTAAAACATGTACAATATTTTAATTGGTGGATAAGTGAAAGAACATAAATTGACAAATGTGGGAGCATGTAATGACAACTGAACGAGAGCAAGGGTAACTGCATCTTTTTTACAATTAGAATATCTTACTCTCAAGTCTTTGGAACTTACCATTAATTTGGAGATTTCAAAGGATGTAACAATAATTTGTTTTACTTGAGGGTTGCAATTTTTCATATAACCAATTGGACTAATCCTTAAAATGAGTTTTTAAATATTTTGGAATTTGGACAGATTCAAAATGCCAAATTATGATTTTTCTATCAAACTTTTTCTCTTTTGATTTCGTTTTCTTTATTTTTTCCTTTACGATATTTCCTAATTTGGCATCAATCATCATTAATAAACTTTTAAAATTTTTTTATTAATTATTTCCACAATAATAAACTCAAATGACATTTCTTGATTTGTACCCAATCAACATCAATTTGTGATTTTTGTTTTAATTTTTTTATTTTTCGAACGATAATGACCCAAAATGAATCGGACACCAATCAACATCGATTTGAGATTTTTGTTTTCTTTTTTTTAATTCTAATCAAACAAATTTGCCTAAGAACTAATCATTATCAATGGTGCATTTTGGTTTAAATTTTTGAATTTCGGTTTTCTTAGTAATCATAGTACATGAATTTGTTTTTTCTAAATTCAAACGGTAAGAATCAATAATAATTGTTGTTGTTGTTGTTGTTCATTTGTGAGGCCAGGGTTTTGGCCATATATCCTTATAAAAAGGGCCATATATATCTTTCGGAATCTTGCAAAAAGAAGATATATATCCCATTGAAACTTAAGAAAAATAATCATAGCGAATGAGATTTTCTTTCCGAATTCAAACCGTAAGAATCAATTAGAATATTGTTTAATTATTATTATTCATTTATAAGGCCAGGGTGCTGACAATAATATATCCTTATAAAAAGGGTCACATATCTTTAGGAATCCTGCAAAAAGAAGATATCCCATTGAAACTAAAGAAAAATGAGGCCTTTAGGTTTCCTTGTGTTGTTGGTACTGTGTATTTGCAGGAAGATCAATGGTGAAGTTTCTAGGCTAAATTGGAAAGAGATTAAAAAAATTAATAAGAAAGGGCCATATATTGGCATTGTTGTGCCAAATACCTTTGAGATGAACCCTCTTCTTCAATCATCTAGCTTCCATGCCGATCCCAAGTCACCTTTCTTTGATTTTGCAGGCAAGTTTTTGTTGTAGTATTATTGTTTATGTTTCATTGTACTTCTTCTTTATATTCATTTTACTGGCAAATTTTATCACTGTTTATGTTTCTTTGCGCCTTCTTCTGTTTCTTCTTCTTCGGTTTGCAGGTAGACGATTTCGTATAGGGAAACTTAAGAAGAAGAGGGTTATAATTGTTATGTCAGGATTAAGCATGGTATGGTATACTTAAGCAGTGTTTGGATTACTATTTGTAGAATAGATTTTGAAATACAATGTTTGTTCCTTATGGTTTGCTCTTATTTTGATTTTGCTTTATTTAGTTTCAAACCATAGGATTTAGTTCTTGAAGAAGGAGTAAAATGATCCAAGTTTTTATTAAAATATAAAGATTGATGTTTTAGAGGAAAAGAAACTTTAGGGATCAAAACATATAGTTTGAAACTATAGAGATAAATTGAAATCAAGACAAATTATTAAGACTAAATATTGTATTTTTTTTTAAAAAAAACGATACTAAGAATAGACTTTTCTAAAACTTAATCGATGTACGTTCTTTTCTGAAAACTTGGTTTTGGCTTTTGAAATAGATTTTGGGTTAATGGGTGTTTGACTAATTTGCCATGAAACCACGGAGTCTTTTTGTGCTGAACCATACATATAAGGCAAGTTGAATCACACTGTTGATGTGCAGTTAAATGCAGGATTTGCAACTCAATTGTTGGTGACACTGTTCAAAGTGAAAGGGGTAGTTCATCATGGAATTGCCGGGAATGCAAATCCACAACTCCAAATTGGAGATGTTACTATTCCCCAGTTTTGGGCTCATACTGGACTTTGGAATTGGCAGGTACTTATTTACTGTTTCCTGTCCTTAATATAAAATATATTTAAGAGTTAATCTAAGTTCTAAATATAAAAAACACATTTTTCATATTTATCAATTTTGTTCTAATTTATTCCTATTGGTGCTCACTCAACAATAAGGGAATTAGTAAATTAAGGAAGATGAATAGGGTGTTTTAGAAAATACATATAATATAGTTAAATAACTTAACCAACTTCTTAATTAAATAATCAAATTAGGTAAACATGCCTTATATTAAGGGACGAAGATAGTATTACAGAATGAAGATCAATTTATTTTATTAATGAGGCTAAAACTGGTGAAAGAGACTAGTCTCTCGTAACATGATGAATTAATGTTTGACTTCTTATTAAGATAGGTATCTGATAGTGTCTTAAATAGAATTACCTCCAACAAGAAAAAACATGTGCCTAATGAAAAAATTAGGGAAGATCCTTGTAATTTACTTTTTTTTTTAATTTCTAGAGATATCTGTGACAATTTTTTTTTTTGGAAAAAATCCATGTGGGCTATTCTTGTAACCATTCATTTTGTTGGGAAAACTTGCTTCCTCTAGTCCCAAATATAAGAGCTAGAAAAAGGGTTTATTTTGATATTAAATATAAGAACTCAATCTATTTTGTCTTCCAAATGAATAATTAATCTTTTTCTCAAACTTTGCCTATCGATTCCACATATCAATGGAGTTTTAATTAAGGGATAATTTCTAATACAAATGACTAGGGGATAATTTAGAAAAAACCAACCCACATTTTTTATAGCTAATAATTAACTAACTAAATTAATTTCATTAATCTATACAAATTTGTTATCTAACTCCTATATATTTAAGATTAGAGGGAGTATAAATTTGGGAGACAAAGTAAATTAGGGTATTATATTTAAAACAAAAGTAAACATCTCGATCAACTTCTGCATCTAAGATCATAGGAGCAATTTTAACGATATTTTTTCAAAGTGAGTTACTCTTCATTTGTAAGCGTTTGCTTTGTGAAACCAAAGAACATATTATTTTGCAGAGATTTGGACATGGTGGTGAGGATGAACTAGCTTTAGAAGTAAATGGAGACTACACCAGAAAGTTTGGTCATGTCAATTTCTCCAATTTCAATGATCACAAAAAGTTAGTGCCAAATCTGTTTAACAGTGTTTGGTACCAACCAGAGGAAGTTTTCCCAATCAACAGTATCCCTGAAGTGAGGCAGCATACTTTCTGGGTTCGAGTGGATAACAAATACTTCAAAGTTGCCAAAAAACTCAAGGTCATTTTCCCTCACTTCCTCCAATTTCATTTTTCATAAATCTCAGTTTGTTTAGAGGTTTTTCTTAAAAAAAGAAAACATTAGTTTGCTTTTATTCACACTCGTAAGAAAACATTTTTACAATAAAAATCATTTTAATTAGCATGACTTGTTAAGGTAATTTTAGAAATTTTCTTTTTTTGCCCCCTAGATTCAGAGATTATTTTTAAAAACTTAAATAAAAAATCTAAAATTTCTTTAAAAAGCTTTTAAAATTATAAGTTATTTGTTCCTTCAAAAACTTAAATAAGTAGGTTTTAGGCAAAATCGGTTAAAAGTCTATTTTGGAAATTTTATTGGCCATGATGACTTAATATGTTTTTATATACGGGAAGTACCAATATTCTCTAGGATTTATATATAGAAAGTACCGATATTTTAATTGAGAATAAAATTTTCAAATATGGACCTTTCATTAACTTTTTCTAGGTTTTATATAGAAGGGGTTAAAGTACATTTTAACTCAAACACTATTTTCGGGTGAGTTACGTTGTAGTTTAAAGAAAATTTGTGAGTAGAGTTGCGTATAATCTTTTAAGATTGGGGCAACTTCGCCCTTGTTTTAAAACGTGTGTTTTTAAGCATTAGAAAGCAGAAACAAATGGGCCCAAAATTTGTGAGACTAATTAAATGTTTTCTTTGCCAAACTAATTAAATATTCAGTTTCATTAATTAACATGCTGTATCATAATTAAAAAAGAATCACATATATAATCACTCATGGATAGTAAATAGAGTTAATATAAGTGTGCATGTTCTTTTTGTCCCTGCAGAATGTGAAGTTGGAGGGGTGTATGAACAAAACTTGCCTACCCAGGAACCCTAAAGTGGTGAGAGTGACGAGAGGGATAAGCAGCAATGTGTTTGTTGATAACAAAGCCTACAGACAATTCTTGAGCTCCAAATTTGATGCCACACCCATTGACATGGAAAGTGCAGCTGTTGCTCTCACTTGTCTTCAGCACCAAACTCCTTTCATTGCCATTAGAGCTTTGTCTGATTTAGCAGGTGATGATAGTTCTTCACTCTCCAATGAAGCTTCTCTCTTTGCTTCCTTAGCTTCTCAGAATGCAGTCACTGTGCTCATTAAGTTCATCTCCTTGTTGCGCTCATAGCTTCTCTCTCTCTCTCTCTCTCAAAAGCTCTTTTTTGGACTTGGGGAATTTGGAAACAGGCAAAAAAAGTCTGTTTAAAAGACATAGGAAAGAGTGACTAATAATATATGCATGTTATGTGCTCTACACATTTTCTTGTTTGCCCCTGGCACCCGGCTTTTGACCTACATTCTAAGGTAAATTTTTAAAATACTCCCTCCTGTCATTTTTATAAGATCATAATAATCGAATTACGTACTTTAAGAAAGCGGTTAAAATTAGTTAAAAATAATAAGTATGTCTTGAAATAAATTTTGTTACCCTTTATACCTTTATTTTTAAGGGGGTAAATAAAAAAGAGAAATATAGTAAATATAAACATTACCAACCTTTTAATCAATGCAATATATATAATTAATGAGGGGTACAAATGGAAAAAAAACTCATTAAATGTTGAGATAACTTTTATTGAGCGACCAAGACAATTCAAATTTTGGGCTATTATAGAAAGGAGCAGAGGAAGTAATGATATAACAACAAAGACAAGAATAAGAATTCATGCTGATAGGTATGCGTAAACTAGACTGAATATAGAGAAATAACAAAGGTAATGAAGAAATCCTATTTTAATCTTAGAAGAGCAAGAAGATCGTACAACAATTAACAACTAACCAACCCTTCGTTGAGGGTGATGAACGAACTCCAAACTATATTTGGGTAAACAAGGTAAGTGAGCAACTCTCGATTGATCTCCCTTCACGCGTAAACCGCACTCTAATGCCCTTATATATAGATTTTAGAGCTTGCTTGGTATGAGGGATTTGGGGGGGTGGGGGGGGGGGATTTTTATGAGTTCAATTTAAAAGAAAAAATTTAGAGAATGAAGTTATAAAATTTTAATAAAGGCAAGAAGTACGATAAAAGAATATTAAAAATTAATTAACAATTTTTAACCCCACTTCTTTAATTTTTTTAAATCCTATTTAGAACAATTCTGCCTCCGCTGTTAGCCCGGTTAACTAACTACATGACTAACTCTTACAACTAATTAAACACCTTACTAATTCAACCTTCTAATAACAATAGAATATTGTAAAATTACTACTACGCAGGTGTTTCAGGATCTTTCACTGCTTGGGATACTTTTAGCTAGTGATTTGCCCTTCTAGGTTTTTCCCTATTGGACTTTGGGTCCAAGTCCGCCTTTGATGGGCCGGATTATTTGAGTAGGAAATAAGTAGCCTAATCAAATAAGAATAAAATCATCATAAAATGCAGATTGGGGAATAATTCAGCAATAATTATGGATTTGTTAAAAGAGGAACAAATCACCATAATTAGGGAATTAATTGAGAGACAATTAATTGCTGTCTTGGAGGGCAAGAAGGAGTGCACACATTTCCTAATTAGTGGCCTCCATAAACCACTATAAATAGGGTGTGCCTTCTCAATTGCAATTCACCCCGCCATTGAGTTTTCTGGCAATTCTCTTCTCTCCTACCATCTTTCTGGTTCTGGTGATCTGCTATGCAAATCACAATTAGGCTCTAGTAGTCTAATAATTGTGTGGGCACAAGTATAGAGTATTGGAGCTTTGACCCGGATCCGAACATGGATTCATCCAAGTATGCCTAATCTCCTTTTTAGTTATATTTTTCTTACATTGGCTTCAGAGCCATTTGATCTTTAAGGCTGTGATTATTCTATGTGAATAATAATGTGATATAATTTGTTTATATCTCTCCATCATATTTTTCGCTGTGCTATTGTATTTTTTCAAGCTTTAATCTGTAGCCTCTATTGCTTGAAATTTCGTTGGATATGCATGTTCTCTGGTTCATATGTGAATACTTTTGAGAATCTGGGCGTATGTTTTCCAAAACGTGAACATGTATATATATATATATATATATATCTATGTATGTATTTTGCTTCTGCATATTTGAAAGCTTCAGATGTGATATATATATTTGTTGCTGGGTGTTTTTTAAATATATATTGAATGCATGCTAATATCATTTGCTCCTCTGGTTATTATATATATATATATATAATATGTGTATATATATATAATTCATGGCTCAAAGCTTCGTTTCCTCTTCGTTCATATTAAAGGTGAGTTTTTTTGGGACCAATATGGAACCAAAAACAAAAAGCCTTAACTCCTCAAAGGTTAGAAGAGCTTTGAAACCCAGAGGACACACATCCACGTCGGTTTACGTCGCGTAGACAATGTCGAGAAAAATTGGTGTTTGAAACTCAGTGTTTTTACCCAAAGTAAGGACATGGATGTGTACATCTCGAAGAGACGATTCCAATGATGCTTAGAACATGTCAAACAGAGTTCGGATGAGGGAGAAACAAAGGAAAGAAGTTCGCGGGTTGTTAGTCTCCATCGCAACTTCACTCATGATTTGATCAATGAAATAGAGGTTTTAAGATCAAATAAATGCCATGGATTGGTAGTTCGCTGAACTACGATTCCAACGACATCAAGAACGCAAAAAACGGAGCTAAAAAGAGGGAGATATGGCCTCCCAAAGTTTGCGGTTTGCGATAACCCGTCGGAGCTCCAACCGGGTCGGTTCAAGATGATGACGTGGCAGTCAACGCCACATCATCGGTCAACCAATGCCATGTGGTGCCAATGAGAGGTCGCCACGTCAGTGTTAATCGCCATGTCAGCATAGGTCAACGAGGCCACGTCATCCGTTGACCAGCCACGTTGACCGAGGCACGTCAACGCCACTTCAGCGACACATCAGCGATGACGGGTCAAGGTTGACCAGTCAACGTTGATTGGTCAACGGGCAACAGTCATTCGTTGACTATTGACCAAAAAAATATAGGGGCGCGTAGGGCCCACTGGGGTCTTAGTTTGACACGTGGCAAGCACCGTCGGAGAGAAGACGTCGCGTGTCATCGACAGACGGCCGCAAGACGGCGCGTGTACGACACGCGCCACAGCCGAGAGTGGCCAAAGCTGGAATTTTCCAATTTTTCAGGATTTTTCCATCCAGACATCTTCTAGGGGCACATGACAGCGCGTGGGACCTCTAATTGAGACGTGGTTTGCTCCTAAAAATCCCTAAATTCGAGAGCTTCAATTTGACATATAATTTGCATATATTTGAAGCAAGTTTGGATGTGATTTGAGTCAAAAAGGTGCTTATGTGCACTTAGAGGGTCCCAAAAACGTTGGAATTGAATTAATGTTGGTTCTATTATTTTTTGGGATAGGTTGGCTTATTTTTTTTAAGAGTATTTTCAATTGCAACATAAGGTTAAATGCTGAAAGATTCTTTAAAAGTAAGGGATTATTCAAATGAGTTTTTGAATATAAAATCCTATCCAACCTTGACTCAAACTCTTAGAGATAAAAACCTGAAAAATTGCAGTAACTTAAAATTATTCAATAATTATTGAATAATAATAAGTTTTCCCATGCTTCTAACCACATTGATCCACTTGGATTGAAACAATGACTTCTAAAAGTCAATCCTTTATCACAAATGTTGTGACAAAGGATAAGACAGATAGAGATGTGAGAATCATCTCATCAAGTGGGAGGTATGCTGCAAATACATCCAAATGAGTGGATGTAAACATGGCAAAGAGGAGCTGGACATTATATTGTAGCTAGAAGCTACATGAGTTAATATGGTCAGAAGGGCCTATGAGAAGGAGAATCTGTTAAGAGACAACGATATGAGGCTTAAACTTTTGAATGTTCTTGTTTTTCTATTGAATTTAAGATTAAATTCTCTATTTGTTTTTAGAATTGAATTCAGTATGTTCTCTTCTTGTTTTCTTGAACATTTATGCTAGTTAGATGATATTGTGTTATTATCTTGTTAATATAACTGCTCTTTGATTGAGTGGGAGTTTTTTCTGGAATGTGTCTATAAATCCAAAGGGGAAAGTGTTTAATGAAGACTGTGGTTAAAAGGGTGAAGAGCTAACTAGTATGATTGGGATGGGAGTCAACATAGTTGTCTCCTAAACATGAAACTAGTGAACTCATTATCTAATTATCCTTTATCTTATTTGAATAAATAAGATTTGTATATCATAATCGTCTAAGTGACCAATTATGACCAAGTCTATTTAACTGAGCTTATGAAGACAAGCTCAATAGAGATAATCTGTGGAGCTAAAAACTCTCAAATCTCTTTTTTTTTTCATTCAAGAAGAATGAGATGTCAGGGACATCCTACCAACTAGTCTTCAGCATTTAAAGGTTGAAGCAACCGAAGGATACAAAAAGTTTATGCTATCAAGTATAGAAAGAACCACATTGCTTAAACTTATGTTGGTATGAGCAATGTAACCTTATCCAAGCCGTGTGGATAGTGTTGGAAGATAGTGAAATAAGTGATCTTCTTTCATAAAGTTAAAACTAAGTTAAGTTTTAACATAGTGTACTAAGTCTTAACATGTTGTTTAGGCAACACTTGAGGCAGATGTCAAACTAAGAAGTTGAGACAAACTAAATGCCAAGTTCTTTCTAACAAACAAGTGTATGTTGTGATAAGACATCTCCTAGTAAGTAGGAGGAAGCTATATCTCTCAATGAGTGGGAGTGAGCCATGTCTTCCAGTGAGTGGGCATATACGAAAGTAAAAATTGCCTCTGATATGCATATTATAACCTTCAGTAATGTGATTCACCACATTGAACTTGAGTGTGAAAGACTGAAGGATTCAAGATCTATCAGTCAGACGAACTCAGCTAAAGAGTGGGAGGATTCATCCTCTAAGCCTGAAGGCAAGAAACCTATGAGGTA
This sequence comes from Inga leiocalycina, assembly GCA_963242795.1. NCBI lineage: Eukaryota > Viridiplantae > Streptophyta > Magnoliopsida > Fabales > Fabaceae > Inga > Inga leiocalycina. The sequence goes on from OY725320.1 coordinate 66,162,552, forward strand.
AACATAATATAGAGGATGTCAAATGGTTTCTACAAAGATGAAAAGCTACATTCATAATCCTTAAGGGTTATAAAAGTAGCAATCCACATGAATTATGGATATTTCATAGAAGCATATGGCTTCATGTCAAATGCAAAGCAATAAAGAGATAGAATCAAGGGATTGGAACTTGCAAGTTAACTATGTATAGATAAACCACCCTGATACACTCCATACAATTGCAACTGACAGAATCACATCTTTGCTATCTCTTTAGTTAAGGATTGATGGGACTATGATTCCCAAATCCTTTGTTGGATTTTGATGTTTCTTTTTCTAGCGATAAAAGATTCCATTTCTTGCCACATGTACACATTGATCAAAGAAATGATAAAACTAGCAAAAGAGTATTTGCTAAATAACGTGTACTAAAGGGTTAATACCCTTATGAATAAGTTGAGAACTCATTCTACCTGGCAAGAAGAGTTATTTCTCTATTCCAATTCTCAATAGCTTCTTAAAAATTAATTGGTTACCATTATTGCTCTTTTAGTACTCAAGAACACCTCTAACAATAGCCCTAAGGGGTTGGAAGAACTATCCCAAAGATCTCTTTTTGGAAGCACAGAAACTGATTTTTCACTGCCGCACCTCGAGTGAAAATGGTCTCACTCGAGTGTTAGTACAGACACTCGAGTGAAGAAGGCCTCACTTGATTGGAACCTCAAGTGCTAGAAAGTGAGGACAGAAAGTGTTTACCCGAGAGCATAAGAATTTTCAAAGAAGATGAGCACTCGAGTGAAGAAGACCTTACTAGAGTGACAACTTAACACTCGCAAGTGTTAAAGCGCACTCATGAATTTTAGTCGCGAGTGACAACCTGAGACGAGAGTTCATGGCGTCAAATACACCTACACTCGAGTGAGAGAAGGCTCACTTGAGTGAAAACCCACAACACTTACAAGTGAGGCATCACTCTTGCCTCTCGCCCGGAAGTGCAACATGAAAACCGAAGGCCAGAGGGGAAAATACACTAATGCACTAGAGTGATCCTACCCTCACTCGAGTGATATTCTTCCCTCACTCAAGTGAACTAACTCTCACTCTAGAGATTTTATCAGAAACCAGAAAACGCAAAAGGTATAACATCACTTCTAGAATTTTCTACCAAGTGATCCAAATGAACCCAAATACCAAACCAAAGCTACTACCACACAAAAACACCCAAGGAATTCAATGGAAACATCAGAATCATCAAAATCCTACTCCATTATCATGCTTTGGGTTTTGGGCAACAAAATCAACAAAATACCAATCTTATCCAAACATCACATTTCAATCACCAATCAATCTATCTATCCTAAACTCATTCCAAGATACCATTCTCATGCCAAAAACATATCAAATGAACAGTGGCACTCATTTTCGGATTCAAGCCAACATTTCCAGAAATTACAAACTACTTCAAATGGCATGAAACATAGATAGAAAGATTGGTCTCACTTAATTCTTTCACTTTGCCAAAGAGACTTCTTGATTCACAAATTTCCAAAATTTCATGTGGGCACAAATCAACACCAAATGGTAAACTGCATTCATCAAAATGAAGCTCTCATTCCATGGAACAACATTAATAAATGAAGTTTAGTCAATGGAGTCCAATTTCTCACCTTAATCACCAGCTTTTCTTCCTCTCTCTTGCCCACAAGGTCGCCGAAAATGTAGAACAGAAGAGAGAGAGAACGAGAGGGAGGTTGAGTGAGGATGAAGAAGGGGAATGATTCACTCTACTCCTCCCCATACCTCTCATGTCAGCTGAAACTAGGAGAGAGGAGAGAGGAGAGAGAACTATTTTTAAAATTCCTTTGACTTTCCTCTATCTCTCCCTTCCTCTCACTTTGACACATGTCTTACTCCCATTAGTTCTCATACAATAAGCAACCAATTAGTTATTCTAATCCCTCCATTAGCCATTTTATCACACTTCTCATTTTTCTCTTAGTTAGTAATTAATTTCCCTATTAATTACCAACTTATGGCCAATAATTCCATTCTTCCAACTTTTCACTAATTATGACATATTAATTAATATTGTCATAAAACACATAAAAATTCCAATTTAATGCATAATTATCCACAATAATCATGATTAGCTCATAAGTAAAAATTGGGATATTACAATGAACATTGGAGGAAGTTTAAGACAACTCTAGCTAACAACTACATGTATATCGAGGTGGAAAAAGGTCAGCCTCATCCTAATCCGTGTGACAAGTATTCTTATATTGATGAACACACTTGATAAGAATTTAGACGGCTTCAGACTACTCCAGAAGCTTTGGTGAGTTGACATATTTTGTATTTTATTTACTCATGAATTGTCTTTACTTTATTGATTGTAACCTTTTTTTTTTAATTTCTCATTCATAGGAAAAAAGGCGAAAGGCGCAAGAGAGTGGAAGAAAGAATGATTGCCCCCATATAATGTCTCGTGGGGGTTATGCGAAGGCTGAAAAAGACTTGTTGGAGGCCAAATGGAAGAGAATAGAAAGAGCAGCTCAATCCGATCCTTTTGTTCTTTTTTCTCCACCATCTCCAATACGCCGAGAAGAAATGTGGAAGTTCGCTGACCAAAAGAGGAGCGGGTCTTATACGAGTGAACAATCTCGTATATTTGGTGAAAAAATTGTAAGTATTGTTGTTGTTATTAATTAGTGAGTAAACACAAATTCATTACTTATGTTTGTCTTACGTGTCTTACAGGAGGAGCTTCAAAAAAAACAAGCCGAGGGTTTGTTTAGGTCGGATGGGAGGAATGACATCCTGACCATTGTTACAGGAAAACATGAGCATCCCGGTCATGTTAGGAGAGTTGGGAGTGGGGTAGGCATAAGGGATTACTTTGGAGCACCCCCACATTGTTCCTCAAGTAGTATAGTGATTAGGGAGGAGATGGAGCATATATTAGCCACTGTGAGGGTGAAAGTTAGGGCTGAGGCAGAAGCATCATTTGATCCACGATTTGAAGAAAGGTTCAGCAAGATGAATAAGGAATGGATTATCATGATGAGCATAAGACAAGCAGATACCAGTGCTCCCTAGGCACATTCCCTAAACCCTAAACAGAGTACTAAAGGGAGTTTTATTGGTCAGTCATCAGAGGGTCTTGGAAAAGAAATTGGTGAGCCTTGTGACTTGTTTATGGAGGATTCTCTGAGACGATTAGTTGCATGGGGGAGCATGCACAACTTGGGATCAATGTTCACTACCAAGAAACAAAGGATGATCAAGTCAGAGTGGCAGTTGAAGAGGTGATCGTTGTAGATACACCTCTCCTTATCCCCGTTGATGACTTCAGGATTGTGAGTGATGTCTTCAACTCTTTTATCTTGTGGGCAAAAAATCTTGTTTCTGATGGAGCTGAGGAATCCCCGATTACAGCCCTGCTACCTCCACCTCCTTCTACTCAAGGGTTTCACAGCCTCTATTGATGTCATGTAGCAAGTGATTCTAATGGCATATGATTCATCCTTTCCAACAAGAGATTGGCCTATTGAGTCAGTTGTTGGTAAGTCAAAGGTGCAATGTGATCTTGAGAGGGATGATTTAATGTCCCTAGTAGCTCCTCTATAAGAGCTTACGATTTTGATTGTCCAACTATTTTTCATGTAAGTATCTTTTCCAATTGAAAGTAAATATTTTACAAATTATGCCGTTAAACTTTGATTTGTGTTTTTGCATTATTGTAGGTGCATACATCATAAGTTGGTTTCCTCTGGCAAAACTGATAAATTTGGATTCCTATGCCCAATTCAAATCTACGACAAAGGGACCACTGCTGCTATTAGACACACATACTTATCAGAGAGGCTTAGTGAAACCCCAATTAAGTGTTTCTTGGCTCTATATGTGCATGGGTAAGAAACAAATATATATTTCATAATATACATAATGTTTTATGCTTAAAAGTCTTTCATTTTTTCAATGATCATTGGCAATTGGTTATTTTGTGCAAGAAGAGTTATATTGTCATCCTCTTATGCTCCCTCCACCACAACAAGCCAGGGAGTGAATTGAAGAAAACCATGAACTCATAAGTTTTCTTGCATTATTAATTACCTTTCGTGTGCAAAATTTTTGGAATTTGTATAAAATATGTAACCTTTGTAATTTTAATGATATAGGGCTATGCGGACATTCCTACATGCTGGTTATGGTAGGCATACTCATGACCTAAAAGACCCTACATGGATCTTGCCAAAGGTTAGTTATATATTGGTTTGTTTTAAAAATTCAATTTTAACCGGTCTGAAAAGTCAATTTTAACCGATCTAAAAAGCTATTTTTCCACTAGTGATCACAGATATAAACACTACTCTTTAGTTCTTCCTAAAGAAAAGTTATATATTTTTTTAAAATGATTTATTTGTTAAAAATGATAACCATCATATATAAAAAGATGAAATTTTGAACAATATCAAATATATGGAGGCGATATTCTATAAAAAAGTTATTTAACAATACATTACGGTTCTTCACAAAAAACTGTTAAGTATTACTTCCTCCAGTCCTAAATATAAGGCAAAGTTGACTTTTTTTTGGAGAGATTAAGGAAGCTAAATAAGTTATTTAATCACATCATATGTTGTATTTCCTTAGATTATATATCAGTTTATTAGTCAAACTAATTAGTTTGAAGGAAATAAATATAAATATAAATACTCTAAAGTAATTTAATTAACTTCTTTAATTTTTTCACAAAAAGTCAACTTTATCTTATATTTATGATCGGAGGGAGTATTTAATTTTAAAAGGTGAGATTCTAAAAAAAATTATTTGAAAATATATTATGGTTCTTTATAAAGAATCGTTAAGTATCATGTTATATAAAATATATTTGATAATATGGTTGTTCATAAGTAACCGATAAGTAATTTAACAATATATTAATATATTCGTTATTGATATATTAATTAATATTATGGATAATATATTATGGTTCTTCACAAAGAACTATTAAGTATTCTTTCATCTAAAAAGGTGGGATTATGAAAAATATTAAATATAATTAAGGATGCAAGATTTTGAAAAAAATTTTATTTGATGCATGCAGCTCTTCCAACACATTCTTAAATGTTCCTGAGCTTCCATAGTGGGTCTCATAACTCTTCTTTTCCATGGGTTTTGCTCTATTGTTAGTGCAGGTTCCATCCTCCACCACTAATAATATGGATCTTCACTTTGTAGCTCTTTCCTCTCATGATTTTTCCTCAAGTAAGCTTTCATTTTTTTTCAATATTTTTAGTTTCATTTTATTTTTTTATATAACGAGAGCTCACTAGACGAGACTCAAGCTCGCTAGATTATCTGCTAGGAAGAAGAGTCGCAGGCAAAAAATGATATCTAATTTTTTCTTATGACTGTTAGTTTGAAGATAAAAACACCAAAGAAAAGTAGGGAGAATGAAAAAATGACGAGGCAAAATGTAGAATTTTTTATTATTGTCTCATTGCAGTCAAAATAATTATGATTACTCTAGATTATATAAAATAAAATCAATATAATTTTTTCTTCTAATTTTTAGCAGCTTGTTGAATCATGATCTACTTAAACGTTCACCCTCTCATGTTCCTAAACTTTAGCAGGTATGTCAAAATCAAATCCAAGATCTGCTCAAGTTTTAATATTTACCAATTTTTACTCTATATATATATATATATATATATATTTATTTATTTTCATATTTATATTATCTTTAAAGTTACTGGAACTCTGGATTATTGATACGTGATTGACAATTTACAACAAAGGCATTGGAGAATATGGTAGAATTTTTTTAATAGATTTTCTTTTAGAATTCATAAAATTATAAGATAATGGTCTAGAGTATTTATGTGATTAGTTTCTTTTAAATTGTATGATATTTATCTATAATGTATTGAATTTTTTTGATAATATATTGAATTTTAAATATTATAAATAAATTTTTTTATTTAATATTATTATCTTGTTATTATCAATGATTATATGATTTTTAATATAATAAATATTAAAAATAATAAAAAATAACTATATATAATAAAAAATAAAGTAAATACATTACGGTTATTAATAAATAATGAATATATATGCCTCAATATATTACGGTGCATATATAACGGTTTGGAATTGAATATATATAGTGCCTACATATATGTCGATTCAGAACTGTAATTTATGATTGATAATAACCGTTATAAATTGACCATTATGTAGTAGTGTATAAAATAAACATACACTCTGTCTTATACTCAACCATGCAGGTAGCTTAAATAAAAAATGGTTGGGACGCGGGTAAAGACTAATATTTAAATTCTCATGAAGGAGAGTGAGAGAGAGGGATGAGAAAATATATCTAATTGTGGATAATATTTTTTTGAGAGCTAAGGTGCAATTTACCAACAAAATTTTTCTATAGGAGCATCTAGTATAAATAAATTTTGGAAGGTACAAAAATACAAGTAAACAATTTAAAATAATGCAGATTTACTAATGCCATTAAATTTCATCAAACGTCCGTTAAATTCGTCAAAGCTAATTTGAAGTAAAATCCAAAGGACGTTTAGTGAAAAAAAGACTAGATAAACATACACCATTTTAAATTGTTTATTGATATTTTTGTTCATTCTAAAATTTATTTATGCCTTTTGCTTTTCAGAAAAAACGTTGTTGGTAAAATTGCCTATTAACCCTTTTTTAAAATACTCTTCAACCTTTTTCTCACAATATTATATATGGATACGGAAGTCATATTTCTACCGCTAACTTACATAATTACATTGGTTAGCAATACCTTTTTTTAGTCTCCGTATTGAGAAAATTCTCGAGGAAATCATTGATTAATAAGTTAAAAAGCCTACAAATCCAAGACAGGTTTTTGGGGAAGCCGGCTCATATCTAAACTGCTGAACATAGTAGACGAAACATAATTGAGAAAAACAAAAGAAAGGAAAAAAAGGAAAAGAAAATCCAATCGAGTTGACATTGGCATCACCGAGAAATGTAAAAGAAGTTGAGTAAAGTGCAAACCCATCTATAAATATTCACCCAATGTGCACTATATCTCACAATTTTTTTTTGAGTGAAAAAATATCCATGAATGTTTAAAATGAGAACTAAAACAACATTTTTAAAATATGCTCATGTTTGTTTTTTTTCCCGGTGCCCTACTGTTGTGAAAGTACCAATTTTTTTTTTAAAAGATTGTTGTAGTTGTGTCATCATAATTAACATATTTCATTTAGTTATAACGCAGTAATAATCAACGTGACACATTCGTTAATCTTGAGGAATGCTGCATTGTCTTTGTCACTTTCTTTTTTTAAAAAGATGAGAGGAAAATTTATGAGACATCCCAACATGACAATTTTTTTAACTCACTTGAAAAATCCTAATGCCATCATGTGGTTGGTACGTATTTTGACGCAACACATACAATAATCAATTAAACTAATTATTTGTAAAAAAATAGGTTGATTTTTCTAAAATATTTTCTTTAGTTATTTGTATTGGAACTATCCTTAATAGAAACCCTCTTAATATTTAAAGTTTATTAGTATAATATTTTTTATTAGATCAAGTGTTTTTCCTTCGAAACTTATAAAGGAAAGGGTTTATCTCTCTCACCAAATGCGTTTCCCCAAAAAAATGATAGATTTCAGTTTAGATGTAAAGTAAATTAATATATTATATTTATGGAAAAATAAGTTTCCAATAAATTAAGGGCCGTGGACAAATAATAATCCTTATCAGAGGAACGTATACGTTTCGGGCGCACTGTGTTTTAACCTGATTTTGGCACTACAGTTATAGTTAAACCACTCTTCTGCGTTCTGACCCATGCATATTGACCAGTAAAGATAATATTAATGATTGCATGAATTTGTTTTATAAAAAAAATTATAAAAAGCTTTGTTGTGTTGTCCTTATTTGTGACGTACGTGGCGCTGTTTACAAGAAGCTTTTTTTTTTATTGTTTTTTTTAATTTTTCCGTTTCTTGTTATTATCGATGTTTTAAAAGCCGGACCGGACGTCGAATTGGAAAGGCTGTCGGATCATTGGTCGAACCGGTCGAACCGATAACATAATAATTAAATAAAATAATATTATATGTATATATAATTATATAAATATAAAAAAATTTGAAATTTTAACATTACTTAAGAATAAATACATACAAAAGCTTATATATATCATCTTTCCTAAATCCCAAGTTCTATTACATTGAAATTATTAAAAATAAAACAATAACATGTCAATAATACCAATAAATGGTTTCTGGTTCAACCACTTCGGTTCCTAACCCAACAGCCAGTCTAAAGCGGCTTGAAACGGTCCAAATAGTGAAACAGTTGAACCATGCTGAACGAGTCGAAAGCCTTCCTGGACACCGGCCCGACCGTCCAGTACGGTCCAATTTTCACAATATCGGTAATTATGGAAGGTGGATGACAGAAACAAAACAACAAACTGTACAGAGTACAGTGGATATAAACGAGGCATAGTGATAGAGCTTCTTCAAGGAGAGCATTCACGTACAATACCTGAGACAATAACAAGGCATTAATGTCTGCCTGAAAAAACTTCACACTTCCCCATCACAAATAGTCAATGCTCTCATAAATTTCATTCATATATTATTACACAACAAGAAATTCTGAATCCATCATTTCATTCCCATATGGAGGAGCGAAAGCAAGAAAAGAACCTCCTCCAGATTACCAAGCCAAGAACCAAAAAGGGTGGCCTCATAACCATGCCCTTCATCATAGGTAAGTTTATGTTACACTTTTCTTCTTAATTACAAGGTTTCTAGTTAGCTAGTAGCATTATCAGTGAGTAAAATGCTTTCAACTTTGGTTCTTCAACTGAGAGTAGGTTCAAGAACTGGGTCTTTTCTACACCGATTCAAACCCTTGTAGAAAAGGTTACCCAAAATGATTTGATTTTTTTTTTTAACTTTTTTACACCGGTTGTGTCATTAATCAATCATAGAAAGCTAACAGCTTCTCATGAATTTATTTATGAAATTGCCAACCATCTGTACAATAACCAGCCTAAAAGGCTTGCTTTATTTAGTGATATAGTTTTTTTGTAGGAAAAAAATTAGGTGCATTGGGTTAGGGGCTCACAAAGGCCATGGCATGCTTATTATTTCTTGTACTAGTGTAGGGATGAGAGTCACTTATTATATTATTTGTAAAATTAACGTTCATTCAGTATAATAAAATATTTTTTTCAGATACGTCCAACAACTTATTTTGTGGTTTGATTTTTCCCTTAAAACATTTTTTAGGGACAATTTTAACCTCGCCGTTAACTTCTCAAAAAGTTGATTATGTCAATATACATCCACACCCTAAATTATTTTTTTAGAGTATATTTTACAGTGCTAGATACATTTAGAAAAAAAATACTTAGGGTGCTGAAAGAACCATAAAATACTTTACAATATTAGAAGTGCCTGAAAAAAATATTTCGGTACTAGACGAACTTTAACCTTTAATTGTATTCAACATGTGTTTGTTATGAATCTTATAACAAGAACCCTTACAAGAGAAATGTGTGGTTCACAAATGTAAGGGATTTTTCTTCTTAACAAACTAGTTTTTTGGGATGAGGTTTATTTTAGGACTTGTGCATCATGAAGGGCATGAGGAGCTTAATTTGTATAATCTTTGTGTGGTTGGGTGTTTCAGCAAATGAGGCATTAGACAAAGTAGCAAATGTTGGACTTCATGTGAACATGATCATTTACCTCATGCAAGACTATCACTATGATCCTGCAAGTGCTGCCATAGTTATGAACATGTGGAATGCTGTCTCTCATTTCATGACCATCTTTGGTGCTTTCCTTTCTGACTCTTACCTCGGCCGATATCTTGTTATTTCCATTGCCATCATCTTCGAGCTACTCGTAAGTAAATTGATACTTCTTCTTAGGCATGTAGGTTAGGATTCCTTTGTTGCTCGACTTAATACTTTTACAAACATTCTTTAAGATCACGTAATTTTTCTAATATCAACACTTTCTTTAGGTTTAATTTTCTCCACCTATTCCTGACGTTGGCTTTACTCTGGGTTAATGGTGAATTTTCCTTAGAATACAATAAACATCCTTGAGTATAGTTTGCATTCTTAGAATTCAAACAGAGACATTATAAAGGAAAAAAATTACTCTTAGCTTTTATGCAGTAAAAAATAAAGGCAAATGAATTTGTGTGTCTTCAATGAAGTGGTGGGAAAGGCAAATGATGAATTCTTTTGAAGCAGTAGTCTTTTGAAGTAACATAAATCTTCAATAAAGACATAATATATATATTTATATATATATATATATATATGTATCATAGTATTTGATGAACCCACACAGGCTTTAATCAATGGTTATTAAACCTAACCATTTTCATGATCAATGATATCTTTTAAGCTATGCAAGATTTCCCTAAACTAAGCTTTTTCATGATTAATGATATCTTTCACACATATCATTGACTAAGAGATGTACCTCTTTTCGAACTTCTAGTTCACCTCCTCTAGAAAATGAAACATGTGGCATATGAACTATGAGAACTCAAAGTTGCTATGGTTTTTGTCATCCTTTTCAGGGATTAATTGTGCTGTGGCTCACTTCAATTATTCACAATGCAAGGCCTCCATATTGCAATGTCTTCACAGAAACAGGTTGTGCAACTCCAAGAGCTGGACAATTGCTGTTTCTTGTTGCATCCCTTCTTCTCATGGCCATTGGTTCAGGTGGCATTAGGCCTTGTTCTTTAGCCTTTGCAGCAGATCAACTCAACAGCCCCGAAAACCCGAGAAACCAGGGAATCATGAAGAGCTTCTTCAATTGGTACTACGTTTCGGTCGGAATTTCTGTCTGCATTTCAGCAACACTCATAGTTTACTATCAAATCAAAGCAGGGTGGATTAAAGGCTTTGGCCTTACTGTGGGACTCATGTTATTCTCAACTGTCATGTTCTTCTTAGGTTCTCCCCTTTATGTCAAGCTCAAAGCAAACAAGAACCTCTGCTTCAGTTTGGCCCAAGTTGTTGCAGCAGCCTGGAAAAACAGACACCTAATCCTCCCCCCTAAGGGTTCTGCAAATTGGTATTTTAAGGAAGGTGCTAAACTTGTTGAACCTACAGATAAACTAAGGTACCATGTTGTCTTTTTCAACTACTACCATATATCTTGTGTCATCAGCCATGTTATGTATGTCTTTCTTTTTTTCTTTTTGGTTGCATGAGCACTGGGTATCTTGGTCAACCCCACATAGAATTACAAACCAGACTAATTTGTAATGGTAGGACCCATTCGGGCGGTGTTCTTACCGCCTACGCTACTAAATTCCCAAAGGATGGAACTCGTGACCTTTGGTTAAGCTGGAACAACTTCTACTAGTTGATTCAAGCACTTGGTGGTCATGTTATATATGTCTTTATTTAATATATCATATCAACTTAAATGACCACACACACACACACACACAAGCCTCAAGATCTCGTTTGAGAAAGGATAAAAAACTTGTTTAACTGATACAAATTGAATCTCAATGTTCCTAGGTTCTTGAACAAGGCGTGCTTGATCAAGAACAAAGCAAGCGACTTGGACTCTAATGGTATGCCAGCGGATCCATGGAGTTTATGTACAGTGAGGCAAGTAGAAGAGCTCAAAGCAATGATCAAAGTGATGCCCATTTGGTCTACTGGCTTCATGGTTGCGATTGGCTTGAACCAGCTTACATTTCTTGTGGCTCAGGCAAACACAATGGACAAATACCTTTTCTCCCACTTCGAAGTCCCACCGACTAACTTCATTGTATTCACAATCCTGACTTTGACCATATGGATAGCAATCTACGACCGTGTGATAGTCCATTTACTCTCAAAATCGAAATACAGAAGAATAAGAGGAGGATTCACCCTCATGCAAAGAATGGGAATTGGGATAGCACTAACAGTTTTAGCCCATATGACAGCAGCATTAGTTGAGAGAAGAAGAAGAAGCCTTTCCATTAAAGAAGGGTTAATGAGTCTGTCTGCCTGGTGGCTAGTTCCTCAGTTATGCTTAACTGGTCTAGCTGAGGCCTTTAATGCTATTGGACAGATAGAGTTCTATTACAGTCAGTTTCCACAGAGCATGTCTAGCATAGCTATGGCATTTTTCGGGGTTGGTTTCGGTGTGGGAAATCTGTTGGCTGGTCTCATTGTGAGCATTGTGAAGCAAGTAACACAGAGAGGAGGAAGACAGAGTTGGCTCGCCCGGAATCCCAATATCGGTCACTATGATTACTATTACTGGCTACTTGCCATTCTAAATGGGGTTAATCTGTTCTACTTCTTTTTGTGTAGTTGGGCTTATGGCAGTACTCAAGACATACAAGCTTGGGATGATGATGGTGAGGTTGACACAAAAGTAAAATCTACAGAAGATGTTGAAGATAAATGAGGAACTAAGAATCAAGTAAACAGTTCTTATGTAATTTATTGATATTAGTTTTTCTGAGAAAATGCACTTCAGTTTCACCATAGGGCTCAAGCCTAGCCAATACTCCTTGTATATTTTATGATATTTATTATAATATAATTCAAGTCCCATCACAAGTTTCGTCCCTTTGATTTTGCAGTTAACTCTTATTTCAATGTGTTTTTCTTTCATTATGCTTTCTTTTCATTGTGTTGTATTTAAAATCATGCTCCCATGTACTAACCTGCAACAGAAATCGTCATTACATATATAACACTAGAATAAAAGACACTGCAGAATCATTACATTTCTCACATCATCAGTAGTACTTTGTGAACAGAATCTACTTCCCAGGAAATCCTGACCCTTTGTGGTGATGAGAGTACTAAAAGTTGATTTGTAGAAGGTAGCATCCCAAATTTTATTCACCAAAATTTCTTATATTAAAGGGAATAAAATGGTGAATTAAAGAGCACAGGAATGACAGAACAAAGTAATTAGTGATTACACACAACATGATTATGTTTGGAACAAATATTGTAAAAAAATTTGAATGCGCTGCCAGTGTGTTTTCCTGTGTAGCAATCTGGTTGTGTGATGATTTTAAATAGGTAAATGATGTCCAATACCTATGAAATTTTTCAAAATAAAAGTAGACATATCAAACTTTAATTTGATAGGTTATATAAGTCATTTGGACATATACACTGAGAGTTATATTTCAAAGGAGGTGGAATTGTGATATTTTAAGTACACCTCCTCTCTTTCCTTAGGCATATTTTCGGCAGCCATCAACAAATAGAGAGAGAGAGAGAGTTGTTTGAGAAAATAAGAAGCAAGAGGGAGCTCAAGAGGAAAAGGAGGAGGAGGCCACAGTTTGGAGTAGTCTGGAGAGAGAAACAAGAGGTAATATCAAGAACCTTATTATTTTGGTTGATTCAAGGTGATTATTGATGTTGTTGTTGGTTTGGTGGCTTGTCTTGACTTGTTTTGATGATTGGGATGCACAAACCCCAACGGGAGGTGCTGTCCAAATTTCCATTAATCATGTTCAATAGGTGTTTAAGACATTAAACAAGTAATTAAAGGTGAAAGGAAGGTGATTAATGGAATAGAATCAAGAACCTCCAATTTTTCCAATTTATAGTGATTTTCATCCAGCAGCTGTTTTTCACTATGTTTGGACTAAATTTTGGTGTTTTTGATGATTCCATTGAGAGTTTAGAAGGGTAAATTGTGTAGGGTACATGTGAATTATAAAGTACAAAGGCCCTAGAATGTGAAATGACAAAACTACCCCTAAAACCCTAAGTTAGGGGCTGCCAAGGGCATTTTCATCTTTTGTCATGAATTTGATAAATTTGAGGTCAAAAATGGGTTCCACATGCAAAACTATGTAAGAATAGTTCGAGTCGTAATTTTTGAAATAGTACAGTTAGACTGGGTGCAAAGCGACTTAGACTAGATCCCCAGGGGTATTTTAGTTATTTTGCAGTTTTAAGTAAAGATAACCAACACAATTAGTTTAAAATAATTCATGAATAAGTAATAACTCATTTATTATAAGTTTGGGATTTTAGGATCAGACAATAGCCCGAGCCGGACATAGAGTATTAGACCAATAGACAGGTAAGTGAAGGGTGATCCAGGTAGTGAACTTACCCTACTTGCATGTATTTGATAGTTATGCTTATGTAGTGATGCATGTGATTGCTTTACTTGATTGTGTAGAGCATATTTGAATGATGAAGCTCTGCTTCTGTTTATATATCATGGCCATGAGTATGTTACATGAAACATTGAGCATACATAAATATCATTTTGTGATAAGTATCTAGTTAAGGCTAACATGTCATGCACATAGCATTTATCTTGCAAGCATTATGGTAATTGTTTACTACTGAGATTCCCCCGAATCTCACCTTCCCCTAACCAACCATTTAGACTGGTGAACACAGGAGGTATGTTGAGAACAGATAAGAGGACTGCACAAGGAATATGCAGAGGTGGAATGAAGATAGGGATGTGTCTATTGCTCTTATTTTAGACTTAGACATTTTGGTAGTCCTGTGGGGCTACCTTGTCTGTATATTCAAGTGTATATTTATATATATATATATTATATACAATCCCTATGGGGAATTTTTTGTAATATAATCATGTACTTTATATCAGCATTTTCATACTATTTTTGTGTGCTTGCTGAACTGTGCATTGCTACTCTGGTTAATATCGAAATATGTAAGGGGTGTGACATAGACAATAGAGCTTCTATAGAATTAATCAACAACAAATATAATGTCACATAGGAAGAGGGGAAACTTAAGGGAAAAAAAATAGAAAAAGAACTTTGAAACTGCAGAATTTCAAATAAGGTATTTGCTAAAAAAATGAGATGTGAATTGCTTATCAAATTTTGTCATTCCCTTATTTACTCTTGGTAACAAACTTGATTAGGATTTTGTAATTTCAAAATTCTTTTTCTATCTTTTTCCCAAAACCAAAAACATAACCGGGGGAAAAAAAATTGTAATGAAACAGACCTTGTTTTTTCCTCTGGCCACTTGGTTCTTAATTAGTGACTTTCAGTCTAGAGCAATTGTTCAAATGAATGACTAGCAAGGCAACTTTCTCTCTCTCTCTTTTTTTTTTCTTCTGGATTTTAGTACTGTGAGAATTCATAATAAGTCTAAGTTAAGCATTAATTTAATCTGAACACATATCAGTTTTGGCCCTTCATTAATTTCATATTGATGAATAATCAAGAGTGTACTTGAGGTATTTTAATTGCAAACACTCATAATTTTCCCAAAATGGGATTTTATAATTTGCCGGCCGGCTAGACTTCTGTATTTTAAGCGTTTATGCAAAACAAACAAGAAAATCTGTTATACTGCTATCAATTGACATGAACGTACGTTCACAAACCACTATGTAAATAGTCAAACCGACTCTTCTGTTTTTATAATGGTAAGACAAACACTATAGCTAGTCCAGAACTATCCAGAGATTATAAGAATTTGTTTTTAATTATTTTCATTTAGTTAATTACTTCACGGGGTTGTTTACAAGAAGTTTATCTGTCTTGTAATTGTGTGGTAGATGGAAAGATATGGCATCTTTCTGAGAGATATAAACGAGGGATGCCTTCAAAGAGCATTTGTACAAGAGACAATAATGAGTATATAAAACATTACTTCAAGTTCACACTTCCCTATCACATATAAAGCTCTAACAAATTTCTGAACTTTATTCATATTACAGAAGGAAACAAGACATGCATGAAGATTGCAATGGAGGAGGATCAAAAGAAAGCCAACAAAATGGGTGGTGGCCTCATAACCATGCCCTTTATTATAGGTAAGACTTCAATTCTTCCAAGTTTTCTAGTGATGATAGTTACACTTAGTTGTATAATTTGTAGTGAGACATGAATTTATAATCTTTGTGGTTTGGTGTTTTCAGCAAATGAGACTTTTGAGAAAGTAGCAAATATTGGTCTGCAAGTGAACATGGTCGTTTACCTCATGTCAGATTATCATTATGAACCTGCAAGTGCAGCCACAATAATGAGCCTTTGGAGTGCCGTCTCTTATTTCATGACCATCTTTGGTGCTCTCCTCTCTGATTCTTACCTCGGACGGTTTCGTGTTATCGCTTGGTCCACCATCTTCGAGCTACTTGTAAGTATATCTATATCTGTTCTTGCCTCCCATGTTCAAATAATAAAGAAGGCCTATTTTGTGTGAACCTCAAGTGGCTAGGACCCATAAACTTGAGACAACCTTGGTCCTACTGGTTTGACTTCATTCATTCCTCAACTTCATACTTAAACCTAGGATCATATACCTCCTTAAGATCAAGCATTAGACTTAAGTTACCCTAAGTATACACCCCAGTGGTTTTTATTACAAGTCACTTGTTACTCATATTCTCGCATACCGGGGAATGCGTTAAATTGATAAAATTCCCAAATTTGCCCTTATTAAAATTTTTGTCTCTTATATTTACAAATTATTCCCACCTCTCTCCTCTCTCTCTCCCTGCAACATAAATTAAATAGGGGTAAAATTGGAAAACGATCATTAATAACCCTACAGGTGACTTGTATTTAAGACTAAATTTTTCTCCTACAAGTGACTTGTAATAAGAATTGGAGTGACATACTCATTATTTGTTAACTGAGCGAAGCTAAAAAAGAAGTGTACTTATTCTAGTTCATTTGACCTAGAAAATGAAACATGTAGTATATGTATTAGAGTATTACCTATAAGTCACTAGTCTGGAAGTTATATGATTTGTTATATGTTGGTTAGAAGTCAGTTCTAGTCAAAGAGTCAAATAACAGTTGTATTACTACAAGTCAGATTGCTCAGATATTTATCATACTTCAGTATCACATGATGAATAAGAACCAGAGCTTATACTTCACTTCTATACCTAGGCTTCTGGTAATAGGAACACTATATGAGAATTCAAAAGCACTGGAATGGACATAGCTTCTATGGTTTTTGTTTTCCTTGCAGGGTTTAATTTTGCTATGGCTCACAGCAATTATTCACCATGCAAGGCCACCACCCTGCAATTTGTACTTAGAACCTTGTGAGACCCCAAGTGTTGGACAAGTATTGTTTCTTGTTTCATCATTTCTTCTTATGGCCATTGGAGCTGGTGGCATAAGGCCTTGTTCTTTAGCCTTTGCCGCAGATCAAATTGACAACCCAGAAAACCCAACAAATGAGAGAATCATGAAGAGCTTCTTCAATTGGTACTATGTTTCAGTTGTTGTTTCAATTGCCATTTCAGTGACAATCATAGTTTACGTTCAAATCAAAACTGGGTGGATTGAGGGATTTGGGATTACCGTGGGCCTCATGTTGTTCTCCACTGTCATGTTCTTCTTGGGCTCTCACCTATATATCAAGCCCAAAGCTGACACAAACTTGTGTATTGGCTTGGCCCAAGTTGTTTCAGCAGCCTGGAAAAACAGACACCTAACCCTCCCTCCAAAGGGTTCTGGAAATTGGTATTTCAAAAACAGTGCTAAACTTGTTGAACCTTCAGACAAACTAAGGTACCATGCTGTCTTACTTATTCTATATGTCCCTTTGGTGCTCCCTCCATTCCTTTTTTATAAGAAACAATTAACTGAAGCATGTTATTCAGAAAGTTGATTAAAATTAATTGGAGATTGTAAAAAAAACAACTTTTTTGGGGTCTAAAATACCCTCTTATATGTGGAAGAGAGAGGATGTGTGGTAATATGATTAATTAAATGGGGTTAAAATGGGAAATCAACAAAAAAAAATCTGTGACAACTTCTAAGTGTTTCTTATAAATGGGAACATGTCATACTCACAAATTGTCTCTAGTAAAAAAGAACTGAAGGAGAATGTCACATCTACTTAAATGACCATTTACGTGTGCGTGCAGACACATCAAGATCTCTTGGTTGAAAGACCTATTTAACCCCATGCAAATTGAATCTTAATGTTCCTAGGCTCTTGAACAAGGCGTGCATGATCAGGAACAAAGCCAGTGACTTGGACTGTAATGGTATCCCAATGGACCCATGGAGTTTATGCACAGTGAGGCAAGTAGAAGTGCTGAAAGCAATGATCAAAGTGCTGCCAATTTGGTCAACCGGCTTCTTGGTTTCAACCGGTTTGAACCAACTTACATTTTTTGTGGTTCAAGCTGGCACAATGGACAGACATCTCATCTTCAACTTTGAAGTCCCAGAAACCAACTTAGCCATATTTGCAGTCCTGTCAATGGCCATATGGATAGCCTTCTACGACCGAATCATAATCCCTTTGATCTCAAAATCAAAATACTGCAGAATAAGAGGAGGATTCACACTCAAGCAAAGAATGGGAATTGGGATAGCACTAACATTTTTAGCCCAATTAGTAGCAGCAGAAGTTGAAAGAAGAAGAAGGAACCATGCAATTAGTGAAGGGTTATTGGAAAATCCCAAAGGGGTAGTGAATATGTCTGCTTGGTGGCTTGTGCCTCAGTTATGCCTAATTGGTCTAGCTGAGGCTTTTAATGCTATTGGACAAATTGAGTTCTATTACACTCAGTTTCCAAAAAGAATGTCTAGTATTGCTATGGCTTTTTTTGCTGTTGGTTTTGGTGTGGGAAGTCTCTTAGCTGGTCTCATTGTGACAATTGTGAAGGATGTTACACATAGAGGAGGAAGACAGAATTGGCTTGCGTCTGATCCCAATTTTGGTCATTATGATAAATATTATGGGCTACTTGCTATTCTTAGTGGGGTTAATCTGCTTTACTTTTTTGTGTGTAGTTGGGCTTATGGGAGTACTCAAGACATAGACATTTGGGATGATGAGGAACTAAGAATCAATAAAACAATTCTCATGTAATTTTATCAAATGTTTTTTTTGCTTGGGGTGCAAGTAATATTAGTTTCTTGTTTCCTAATGCAATCCAGTCTCACCAAAGGGCTGATGTCTGCCCAATATTCCTTGTAAATTCTCTGACACTATGATTCAACAGCCACTTTTTTATAGTCATCAGGTTTCACGTTAAAATTATTTAGAAATTTAAGATTTTAAGGAAAGCATATTGGCATAGTCTTTCAGTTTCACATTAAAAGCACTCTAGAATCGTTATTTTTCTCACACTAGGTGGTATAAGATATGTTATACAATATTAAATTAATATATAAGATCATGTTTTTGGAAATAAAATGGATTTTATCTAATTTTAGTCATGATGTCTCATAGATATTCCATGGTAATTTAATTTTTTGAAATACATACTAAAATAATTTTTTCTGCAGAAAGTGAAATTAGGGAACAGTGTGAACAGATTCCACATGCCATGAAAGCCTAATCCTTTCTGTTTTCATCTTTATTCAATGAAGCTTCTCTATCTCATCCTTATCATCCCAAATTCCTACATGTTCATCTCCTTATATTGCCATAGCTTTTATGGTTTTGATTTTTGACATATAGGTAGAGGGGAAACAAAATAACCAGAATAAGAATTGTTATGGATGAATAAAGTACGTGTGGTCCATAAAAAGAATAAAGTAGGTGTGAACTTTAAACGGTAACTAGCAACCCAATTGTTTTATATTAAGTGTATATATCATAAAAAGTCTACGTTAAACCTAGATTTAGTGTGTGTTTGAAACAACTAGTGATTGCAAAAATGACTTTTCCAATTTGACTTTTTACAATCTTACTTTTGGTAAAAGCTAAATTGTGTAATGTGATTTATATTTGGGTTGGCGGCGATTGTATAAATGACTTTTGCAAAAGTAAAGCTTATTTGGATTGGTTTAAGTATAAGTGACTTTTGTGATAATGGTTAGAGAGAAATTAAATTTGATATTATAAAAATTTTATAAAAGTTAAAGTTGGGAAATTTGGGAATTAAAATTAACACAATTTGATGAAATAATATTACATAACTTTTTAAAAAGTCTTGCTTCCATGATTTTCTTTGGCTGTTTTGATATTTTAAAATCTTAAGGACAAGATTTATGTAAGTGTGGGGTGTGATGACTTCCCAATTTTAATAGATTTGACATATATTTTGATATATTTAGAAAGTTATCAATGCTAATTTAAGATGATTTTCTAGAAATTTTATATGATATCAAAGTAACACATTATTTATGAGATTTCAATTTAAAATAGAAGCTTTTAAGTTTAGGAATAAATAACAATAATGGCAATCTTTTCTCAAAAAAAATCAATTATTGTTGTTGTTGTTGTTGTTGTTGTTATTGTTGTTGTTGTTGTATGTTTCTTTCCTTTTTTTTTATTAATTGGTACTTTTCTTCTTGAAGCAATCGTAGGTGATGTCATTTTAGAGTTAAGGAAAAGTGGTGGGGTCTGAAGAGAAATTGCCATACATAATACATTACATCAAAAAGCAATTGAAAAGCTCCAAAATGGAACTTATATTTTTCGTGCTTTTCACCATCACAATATCCAAAAGCCCAATTTTACAATCACCAAACCAAACACTCCATAATCGCTGGTAGTAGACAATTGCACTAAATGCAAAAAATCGCACAAATGGGCTTGCAAAAAACCCTACCAAACATACATTTAATCTAAACTCGTATCATTTTTGGCTCTTCATTGATTTGTTAAGTAGTGGCCTAAACCATAACTAGTGCTTGTGCTTAATCCATTTTGTTTATCTATGTTGAACGTAATTTTCCCCCATTAAAAAGATCTTCAAAGGTCACTGTAGTTTTATTTTAATGAATGATAAAGTTTCTACTTGCAACCAACAAAACCCAACAAAGTTGGCAAGGTCCCTTAAACATGATGCGTTAAGTTTGAACCAGACCATTTCGGTGATCTATATACCTTAGGAGAAATAGTTTGATGTTGGTTTGGGGATGTTGCCTCGTTTCTTATGCAAAAAAAAAAAAAAAATCTGCATGCTATAGGTCTGAGGCAAAAAAACAGTGATCAAACTTTCACACGCGTAAAAAGTTGAATCTAGACAGAAAGAGGAGCAAAAAAACAAAATAGAACAGAGAGAATCCAAGTTGAAACTTGGTGCTGCCATATTTTAGAATTTAAGAGTATTAAATGATTATTTCATGACATGGGGGGACCAAATATATTGTACATATTGATGCACATGAAAAGGCCAATCATTTTCATTAGGCAAGTCATCTTTTCCTAACTATTCACATCGTTTAGTTGGCCTAACCATCCACGTTTCTCATAGCCACTTAACTAGCAACGCTCTGAAATTATTCCTCATCGTCATGTTAATTCCGAGAGCAAGATATTATTAGTTAATCAACCATCTTAGTTCAAAACTTAAATCCCGGCTTTACGGCTCTCTCATACACGGAAATTATAATACCAACCAGAGCATTATATTTTGGCCTTTGAAGAAAACAAACATCGGGAAAAACATTACAGGCCAATCTAGTAGAAACAAAACTTGTTAATATAATAGTGATATCCACCGTTTCCCACTGCTGTAAACTGGTAAGAAAAGGAAGTAACGTCTGTAGATATCTATAATTATACACACACACTTAAAAATTTATTGAAGACTTTTTGATAGTAATATATCAAATTCTTGAGGCGGCAAGGAGTTGGACAATAACGAGGGTCAAGGGATACATACATATATATATATATCTACAAGATTGAGATATTATAAATTGAGAGATTGAGTGTGAAGAAATTGTCCACACACAATCCTATCACGAACAAAGCTCTAAATTTGTCTTAACTATTACTCATTTTGCAGAAGAAAGATTGATATGGAGATTTCAATGGAGAATAATGATAAAGGCACCCAACAGATTAGAAGCAAAAAGGGTGGCTTCAGAACCATGCCCTTTATCATATGTAATATTTCACTTCAAGTTTTTTCTAGTGATGAAATGTGTGCGTGTATTTGTTTTTACATGTATGGATTATAACTTTTATGGTTGGTGTGTTGCAGTAAACGAGACATTTGAGAAAGTGGCAGATGTGGGGCTGCATGTCAACATGATAGTTTACTTGATGACAGAGTATCATTATGATGCTTCAACTGGGTCCATACTAATTTTCCTGTGGAATGCCCTATCAAACTTTATGCCAATGTTTGCTGCTTTCTTGTCTGATTCTTACCTTGGACGATTTCGAGTTATCATATGTGGGACACTTTTTGAACTTCTTGTAAGTATGTTTATTCCCCTTTCTTGGTATAGTTTGTTAGTATAGTTTTGTATTGTTTATCTTTAATGATGACATACATGTTATGATGTTAATTAAAAAAAAAACCTGAAGTGACAAATGGATTAACATGTTGGGGAAAAGAATGTCATATTTGTTGTAATGCCAAGACTACTCTTACATGAGATACTGAATTTAATAAAATTTTGTATATGACACCTTTACTATTGTCTGCATATATATAACGGTTAAAACCACTTTTGGTCTCTATACTTTTAACGAGTTTTTGTTTTAGTTCTAATAGTTTTACAAAGGTTTGAGCTTAACGGTGTTAGGCATTAACATTGTTAAGTAGGCTGACATAGACTACTGACTAGGATTGTTCTGGGCTACAGGTTGGAACCAAAATCAAAATTTGTCAGAAGTTTAGGAACCAAAACCAAAATTCATTAAAAATAGAGAAACCTAAAGTGATTTTAACCCTATAAAACAAAAGGCAGCTTAAACGCGTGCTCACAAAATCAATTTCTGTGGAGAAATCTGATTTCCATCACTTTAACACTCACTCAGAGGCTTCAGGAAATCCACTGAGGATAAAATTGATTTTCGTGTTTTTGCTGCATGAATTTGAATTTTATTGTTGAAAAGCATTGGAATGACATGAAATATGTTGGTGGTGTTTTTGCTTACAGGGAATAATTGTGCTATGGCTCACTGCAATTATTCACAGTGCAAGGCCACCACACTGCAACTTGTACACCGAATCTTGTGAATCTCCAAGTACAGGGCAGGTGCTATTTCTTGTTTCATCACTTGTTCTCATGGCCATTGGAGCAGGTGGAATCAGGCCTTGTTCTTTAGCCTTTGCTGCAGATCAAATCAACAACCCAGAAAACCAGAAGAATGAGAGAATCATGAAGAGCTTCTTTAATTGGTACTATGTCTCAGTTGGGGTTTCAATTGCTGTCTCAGTGACATTTATAGTTTACATTCAAATCAAAACAGGTTGGGTTGTAGGCTTTGGGATTCCTGTGGGCCTCATGTTATTCTCAACCTTCAAGTTCTTCTTGGGTTCTCCACTTTTCCTCAAAACCAAAGCTGAAAAGAGCTTGCTCACTGGTTTGGTCCAATCTGTTGTAGCAGCCTGGAAAAACAGACATGTACCACTTCCTCCCAAGGGTTCTGGAGATTGGTATTTTATGGAAGGTGCTAAACTTGTTGAACCTACAGACAAATTAAGGTACCAAGTTGTCTTCTTAATGTATATCAGTTTCCAACTCTTTCTGTTGCCACCTTCTATGCTTGTTTGGATATTACTCCCTCTTGTCCCTTTTATAAGACCCTATTAACTACTTTCCTGAAATTAAGAAAATTAGTTAAAGCCAAGAGCTTCTAGCTCACATGGCATCCAACACGTCCCCTCCACTTGTAGAGGAGGTTGTGGGTTCTATACCAGAGGTAATAAAAAATGGGGTGTGTGCACATGTTATGGGTGCGTGTGGGTGCCCTCCCTTAAGGGGCAAGGGAATTTTTAAATTGTTAAAATAAAAAAATTAGTTAAAGTAGGTTAGATATAAGATTTTATAACTATCCAAAATTACTTTTAATCAAATTAAAACGATTATTCAAAAAACAACAGCATTTTTGGAAATGAGTCAAATGTTTCACTAAATGGGTAAGGTTTTACAGCTTTCTTATATTAAAATACAGGAAATGAGGGAGTATTACAGCTTTCTTAGATTAGAATACATTCTTATAGAGGAACTGAGATTGCTGCAACAATGTCAAATGTTGAGATGGATTACAAGACTTTATTTGATGAGCATATTTCACTTTGATGTTGCCTAGGATTTTGAACAAGGTCTGCATAATCAAGAACAGAGTGAAAGACTTGGACTCCAATGGGAAGCCAATAAATCCATGGAATCTATGCACAGTGAGACAAGTAGAAGAACTTAAAGTACTTATCAAAGTTCCTCCCATTTGGTCCAGTAGCTTCATGGTTTCAATCATCATTAGCCAATACATAATCTTAGTGGTTCAAGCAGGCACAATGAACAACACTTAGAGCCCGTTTGGTTCAACCCCATTATATACCTGTAATGGTAATCATGATTGCATTACCAAGAGAAGAGTGTTTGGTTGCTTTTTAGCATAGTAATAGGGTTTACCATGGTAATGATGATTACCAAAAAATTGGTAATCCTTATTCATACCTCCCCCATATGAATCCTCATTACCATCCCATTGCATGATTACAAAAGTCCAATTTACCCTTTAGTTTCACATGTCTTTGTTTCACTTGGCACATCACGCCACAATCACCAGTGTCGTCACCTCGACCTGCCGCCGCCTCCGTAGTCACCACCTACCGTCACACCCGAGGTTGCCGCCTCCAACTCATCCTCCTCCACCGTCGTAGCCACCACCACCTCTTCCTTCACCACCGCCGTCGCCACCACCTCCTCCTCCTCTACCGCCATCATCACACCCACCATCGCCACCCCCACCTCCTCCTCCTCCATCGCCACCGTCACACCCAGTGTCACCGCCCCCACCTCTACCTCCACCGCCGTCGTCACACCCACCACCTCCTCCTCCTCAGCTGTCACACCCACCATCACAGCCGCCACTTCCTCCTCCTCCACGGTCGCTGTCACACCCACCACCGCAGCCACCACCTCCTCCTCCTCCACCTCCAAAGCCGCAATCACACCCACTGTTGCCACCCCTACCTCCTCCTCCTCCGTCATCACACTCACCGCCGTCGCCTCCTCCTTCTCTATTGCCGCAGCCGCCGCCGCCACCTCCACCAATGACTCTTAACTATTTTTTCTACAAAGATTATAATAAGGGTAAAATAGACTTTGCTTGATATATTAATTTTAAATAATTGTTAAAATAATAAATCATTGCATCTTGCTTAAAAATCAAACCAAACACTAGCCCTGTAATTAATATTGCATTGCATTACCATCGCATTGCACTACACTGCATTATAGGGTGTAATGGGATCGAACCAAACGGGCACTTAATCTTCAACTTTGAAATCCTTGCACCCAACTTAACTGTCTTCTCAATCATCTCAATGACCATTTGGATAACCATCTATGATCGCGTTCTAGTTCCTTTACTCTTAAAATCAAAACACACCAGAATTAGAAGAGGCTTCACCCTCAAGCAAAGAATGGGAATAGGTTTGGCACTCACAGTTATAGCCACAACAATAACATCACAAGTAGAGAGCAAAAGAAGAAGCCTTGCCATTGAAGAAAGGTTAGTGGGAAACCCAAAAGGGGTTATTAATATGTCTGTTTGGTGGCTTATGCCTCAACTCTGCATAACTGGTTTAGCTGAGGGCTCTAACATTATTGCTCAGATTGAGTTCTATTATACTCAGTTTCCAAAGAGCATGTCAAGTGTTGCTATGTCTTTCTTTTATGCTGGTTGGGGAATAGGGAATGTGTTGGGTAGTGTTATTGTGAAGACCGTGAAGGTTGTGACAGAGAGAAGAGGAAGAAATAGTTGGCTTGCATCGAGTCCCAATAACGGTCACTATGATTACTATTATGGGCTTCTTACTATTTTGGGAGTGATAAATATGATATACTTCTTTGTGTGTAGCTGGACTTATGGGACTACTCAAGATATGGAAAATTGGGATGATGAGTTTGAATCAAACTTACAATCTAACGAAGAGGTTGATCCTAGAAGGAATTATACAGGTTGTTATGTGTATTTGCCATAAAAAATATAGTATTTTGTTTTTAATCAAAGATTGAAGGTTTAAACCAATGATCTTGTAGCCTAGTGGCATGAAAACTCTCCAGCAAGTAGGGGTTGTGGTTTCAATCTTCCGGTAACCTCTGATTGTTAGTGCATATCCCTTTAATTCAAAAATTGAAGGGTTAAAACCACTTAAGATAGGTGTAGTACTTAGACAACCTCATAAGAAAAATAGGATAAGGTTTCTGTTATTATGTACTAAAGACATATGGCATAATTCATAGTAGTTTCTGTTCTGGAAAATATGCATATATGTTTTCTGCTCCCACGAGTCCTATATATTAGGGAATTTAGGGAGTCCTCTTGGTCTTGAATACTTACCTATGTCTACCTTATTTATTAAAAAGTTCCCCTCATACCCTTCATTAAATACAAATTGACTTTATGAGTGTCATTAAATATTTGGTAAAACTTTAAATTAATTGAACCATTTTTTTTAACTATATAGGACTGGAGGGAGTGAATTTTTAAATCGATTGTAAGGGTTGTATTATTGAAATTTTTAACATTAAAAAAAGAATAAATCTTATAAATTTCACACTTCGCATAAATTTGAATATTTGTCTACTCTCTTATGATGTGAGCTCAAATGGCATAGAATCTTAAAAGTTTAAGATTAATAACCTTTGATTTTGATTAGTCAAACTTAAAAATTAAATTTAAAATAAAAAAAATTATATTTCTTACTTTAATTATTATTTTTACACTAACAAATAAATAAAATAAATAAATCAGTGTAGGAGAGAAAAAGGTGTCGCCATTTTCTATGCAAAAGGGGCGCTTGTTTTGAGCTCGTATAGAGGGCACCCCATCGTATTGTGGCATGCTTTTCGCTTCAAGAACGACCTCTATACTTTTTGCATAGAGAGGGCACCACAATTGTTGTTTTAACTTGTGTGTTCCAAGTATGTTTCAGACCCATGAGGCATGCCCCACAAAACAGTGTGCAAATTGTGTCTTGACACTTAATTTGGTAAACCAATATCATCCGAAAAAGAATAAGAGCCAAATTAAGTCATGAGATAGAAAAGGATGGATGCATAAAAGTAGTATCAATATTGCAACAATCTACTTATAAAAAAAACCATTGCAACAATCTCCTCCTAAAGTATGAGCTCATTATTGCCAACACAAACATACTCCCCACATATTGAAGATACCACAAACAACCAACATTGTGGTGTCTGTGTGTAGGCCTTCAAGCAGTTATGTAGTGCACATGGGTCTCTAGGTTAGCCCAATTTTTTTATGCAAAGCAGGCTTTATCATCTAATATGTCTCGAGTCGAGAGCATGGATCAAGTTATGTTGTGTAGCAATCAAATAAGAGTTGGTGAAGATTGGGGTCTCATGCAGATTTGGATAACTTTAAGAACAAACCATCAAACTAAAAACTTAAACTGCTATAGGCCCAACTCTTTTAACCCAAATCTTCATTGATATTAGGTGCTACTTGGCCTGATCCACACCTCACAAACCTAGGAGGTATTATTCCCTCATTTAGGAATCAAATTAAAGTTGACGAAGATTAAAGACTTGTGTCAAATTTAGGTAACTTTAAGAATGAACTACTAATCATCATACCAAAAACTTAAATTGCTATAAGCCGAACTCTTTTAACCCATAGTGAAGAAAGCTTAGACGCCAACTCTTTTAATCCATATTGAAGAAGCTTAGACTGCCATAGGCCAACTCTTTCAACCTAGATTAGAAAAGGCCCCTCAATATTCACTAATGCGGCCTTACAAAACCTAATCCATGCCTCACAGACATAGGAGGTATTATTCCCTCTCCTTCTTCAAGGAGGTTCATCCAAAAACAACTTTTTGACAGAGGTACGCATAAGTCTTTACTGATGTTGGATGCTGCCTTATAAAACCTGATCCACACCTCACAGACCTAGGAGGTATTATCCCCAAATTTTAGGAACAAATTTAAGTTGGCAAAGATTGGAGACCTGTTTTAGATTTGGGTAACTTTAAGAGCGTACCACTAACCATTATACCGAAAGCTTAGACTGTTATAGGCCAAACTCTTTTAACCCATATTAGAGAAGATTATACTGCTATAGGCTGAACTCTTTTAACCTAGATTAGAGAAGGCTCCCTAGTCTTCTTGATATTGAGTGCCACCTTTTAGAACCTGATCCATACCTCACAAACTTAGGAGATATATTCCCTGCCTCTTAAAGAACGTTCATCATAAAACAACATTTTGGTATATGTAGGATTTAAACTTGTGTTGGGTCTAAAAATGAATCAGTCTTCACTAATATTGGGTGCCGCCTTGTAGAACCTAATCCATACCTCACAAACCTAAGGGGTATTATTCCCTCCCTCTTAAAGGAGGTTCATCTCAAACAACTTTTTGTAAGAAACGTGATTCAAACTTGTATAGGCTATGATAACAAACTTCATGAACTGCTAACCAAATCTCATGAATAACCACTAGTCATCATATCAAAAATTTAAGTTGTTACTAGAGGAGCAACCTTATTGCTTTAACCCATATTAGATATAGGCCTCACAATCTCTGCCAACGTAGGTGCAACCTGATAGAACTGACTAAATTCATTCGACCTGTTAGTTCAAGCCTTTCACTTAAGAGGAGGTGAATTGGGTGATTTTAAGAATTTTAAACTTTAACAAAAACTAAGTAAGGAGAGAAGAGTTAGTGAGATATCACCGAATGTAAACACAAGCTATATTTATACTGGTTCGGTCTAATTCATTTGAACTACATCCAGTCCCCATAAAGCCTTTATGAGATTTTCACTATCTTTCCAAGATTCACAGGGCTCTTCACTATAAAAAAAAGGCATTTTGCTGTGGTGGAATTGTAGCGGTTTTAACCAAAACCACTATAAATTTGTGGCGGCAAGCTACGCGCCAAGTGGCGCGACAGATCGACAGCGTTTTTTGTAGTGATTAGGTAGAAAAAACCACTACAAATATGGCACGAATTTCCCGCCAAAACTTGTAGCGGTTCAGTTGTAATAGTTAATAAATAAAAACCGCTAGAATATTCTCGCCACATGGCGCGACCAAGACGTGCCAACAGTGTAGCGGTTATTTGTAGCAGTTTGACCAACAAAACCGCTACAAAATTCCAAAAGTTGTGTATTTGTAGCGGTTATAAGGTTCTAACAGCTACAGAATTTCAGAGGTCTCCAAATTTGTAGTGGTTCTTGTTAGATCCCAAGTTTTGATGATAACAAAAGTCAATTGTGTACAAATCATGTTTTTATAAGTTTAAGAAATGTTTACAAAGTTACCAAATGCATATAGCAATGTTTTGTTGTGTCTGCTGTCAAAATGAACTGGTGTGCTCGAGCATGAGTCTAGCACTCAAGCATGGAACCCTTTGTTAGATATGATTAGTTTTGATGATGTCAAATATAGATGTGAAATGATAAGAGCAAAAAGTTTATATAATGTATTTCTTTGACTAACTACTATATTTAGTGTTACATATTTTGTAGATTAGTCAAGCAAAGAATGAAGAAGATTGAATTAATAAACATGAACAAGAGGAAGAAGAAGAAAAGAAATTGAAAATAGTCAAGGAGATGCTTACTTTGGTTATGGAGAATTATTATCAAGAGGAAAACTAAGAAGAAAGATATTGAAGAATGAAGAACTTGGAAGATCTATCATGAATATCAAGATTCAAGTTGTTAGAAGTGATACTGGAGGTTTCTATGATGATATCGGAGGCTTCTATGATCAAATAATGGTTGAAATAGGTTAATACGAAGCTAAGATGACTTATATGTGAGTTATGGAACTTTTAGGGGAGTTATACTCGAGCACAGAGCTCAATACTCGAGTACAGGATGAACTCACTCGAGCACAGGATGAACTCACTTGAGCACGGGGTGACTCTGTTCTACTCTGTTTTACGTTCAGCCTGACAGAGGTTCGGTATTTTGGCCATATCTCTCAAACCACACTTTGGATTGACCCGAAACTGGTGGTATATGAATGAAGACTCCCAACACATAAAATGTGCTCCAAGATAACATTGAAAGAAGCTCAAATGAAGGAGATATGATCTGTGGAAGAAGACAGTGAAATCACCATCACTTTTCAACATAGGTTCGGTATTTTGAGCATAACTCACAAACCACACATCGGATTGAGACGAGACCAGTTCCAAATGAAACTACACTCAAAGAGCTTTCCATGCATAGGTAATTTGTCTAATTTGAACGTATATTCTAGGAGCTATGCCTTCTGGAAGTTGATGCTTGTTCAGTCTAGCAAAATAGACACTCTTTCGATCATAACTTACAGAATACGAGTTTGGAGCTGATTCTCTTTGCATTGGAATGCATATGGCAAGAGATTTCTTATGATACATCATTAGAATCAAATAAAATTTTTTTTTCTAAAGTGGCCCCACATCACCCGCTAATGCAAATACGCACTCTTGAAAAATGTTGTACGAGTGATGTCCAAAAGCAGCTGAATCGTGAAGAAACTTACAACACTAGAGCACTAGGATCCATACTCGAGCATTAGACTATTTCTTACTCAAGCACATGCAAGTTTTGACATGAGAGTGTTAACCCGAGAAGAAGCTTGTACGTGAAAACAAGAAGCGCACTCGAGCATGACTGGTTGTGCTCGAGTGATGTCTAGAATTCACTCGAGCAGATGCGAGTGAAGAGCAGAAAGTGCTTGCCCAAGAGGAAGTCAGAACGTGAAATTATACATGCACTCGAGTGAGGCTTCTTTGCACTCGAGTGAGGTCCTGACAGAAGCAACGTAGAAGTTCAGACTCTCATAGCCATCAATCCAAACATGGTTAAATGTTATACAATCATTATGTTTTCACTTGTTATTGTTCCTAAACGTTAACTAACTTATATTTCAAGTGAGAAATAGGAGATTAAACATTTGGATTGCATCTTCAAGAATGGAGGTCACGTATGGCAAATATCTTCAACGTGATGAGTCACAGAAGTCAGAAATTCATCTTTTGACCAATGATCCAACATACCCATGACTAATACTTCATCATATTAGTGATTAAGCATTTTGCAGTGTAAAACAGGAAATTTAACGGTGAGATTACAGATTCAAATGAAAGAGTCAATTATGGCGGGCGGCATCATTACACACTGAGTATCGGCTACCTACCACGAAAAAAGATTGACCCATCATGAATAAATGTCTGAAACACAAAACACTCCATAACGTGACGTACAGCTCAAAATGAATCTTCCTGCTGTTCAACGAGACACTCCACTTTGCAACGGAAATCTCATAGTGGCTCGTTATTCAAATGTACACAACGATCAAATGAAGCAATGAGACTCCAACGGACGATTGCTTACAACGGTCATGATCTTCATCAACTATAAATAAGAGAGCACTCAAAGTTGATGGTAGACAGAAAAAACAGAGCAACGACACCAACATGCGAATAACATGAATCCTCTATTTCTATCCAAATACTCTCGGTTCTACAGTTTCTATATTACTTATAATTGAGAGAGTGATTATTTGTATTGTATTTCAGTAAGTATTATACCCACTTTGTGAGAGAGTTTGTAAACACTTTCAACTATATTTCTGAGTTGATCTCAAGGTAGAGGGACCTTGAGAGGGTTGATTTTCTTACGGAGAAGCTGTAGAGAGAATTGCCAGTAAGACATTCTACTCGTAAGACTTACAAGATGCAAGCAATAGAGAACGTTGCTGCTCATAAGACTTACAGGGATGTAAGCAGGAGAGAACGTTGCTGCTCGTAAGACTTGCATGAGTAAGCAGGAGAGGAAGATCTTCGGGATTGCTCTGCCGTAAGACTTACCGTAAGGGGGAGTATTTCAGTGAGAGATTTGTAAAAGGTTTCACAAGTACCCGGCTAAACTTATGGGATTGTAAAGGCTTTTCTTGTGCCCGGATTAAACAAGAAGATAGTGGATTTGAAAATCTCAGGAGGAGCCTGGGGACTGGACGTAGGCTATCATAGATTGGACTGAACCAGGATAAATCACAGTTTGCATATTCTCTTCCCTAAACTCTTATATTTCTAGCATATATTATTTAATCTAACTGTTGATTTATAAACCTTCATACTTACCACTTTTGTTAAGATGCGAAAAGATTTCCAAAGTTCTTAAGTTTTTATTATATACCCAATTCACCCCCTCTTGGGTGATAGCCGGTTCTAACACCTTTTTGTGCTCGAGCAGGTGTGAGTGATAGCCAGAAAGTGTTTGCCCGAGAAGCATGCTACTGTTATTTTTACTAATTTACTCGAGCACTGGAGATAGCACTCGAGCAGAAGAGCCTT
This sequence comes from Inga leiocalycina, assembly GCA_963242795.1. Lineage (NCBI taxonomy): Eukaryota > Viridiplantae > Streptophyta > Magnoliopsida > Fabales > Fabaceae > Inga > Inga leiocalycina. The sequence continues at coordinate 66,194,805 of OY725320.1, forward strand.
TCTCACTCGAGCACATGCGAGTGAGAGACTGCGAGTGCTTGGCTAAGAGCAAGTTTTGTCATTCATCGTTGATGCACTCGAGCAGAGAAATCAATGCTCGAGCATGAGTGTCCTGTACTCAAGCACTAGCGAGTAAAGGTATGCGATGCTTGGCCGAGAGCCATGAAGATTAGAGAGGCACAAGTGTGCTCGAGCATAGCTTCATATGCTCGAGTGACACATCAGCACTCGCGAGTGAAAAATCTATCTCTCTCAAATTCTGATGCGAGTGTTGGTATTAAGGGTATATTACTTGAGAATATTCTTCTCACTCGAGCAGGAGTATATGTGCTCGAGTGAGGGCCCACATCACCTGCGAGTGCAAAATCTCACTCTTGCCAAAATGGTATGCGAGTGCTATCCAGAGAAGAAACTCCCAGTACAAAATACAGGCAAAATGCAAGGCCACTCGAGCAGAAGGAGTTGTGCTCGAGTGAGGCCCTACATCACTCGCGAGTGAGAATTTTGTCTCTCTGAAATACTATGCGAGCACAAACTCAAAACTAAAGATCAAGGAGTAAAATAGCAATATCACTCGAGTGAGCTCATCCATGCTCGAGTGATACTCTGCCAGATCACCAAATACACCAAGTCTCACAACGTTCAATTTGAATATGGTTTAATGTTATTTATTTATCTTATCATTACTTATTATCATTATTTAACATCATTTTGAATGTATTATAAGTGTGATACAAGAGGATGAACGTTTGAAATAAACTGACACGAAGAAAGTCAAACAACGGCAACCAACATCATTACAAGCAATCACGTACCTATCACATTCAATATATTCAAACATGCGCGTGTCATTCCACAGTAACGAGCCTCGCTCTTCAACAATCATTACTCAAACGGGCAAAAACTGAACATCTATAAATATAGAGATCCAGAGATCGTCAAGAACAACAAAGCACAAGAATTCACAAGCATACACACGAGTCTCTGCTATTCATAATTTTCTCTGTATACATATTGATCTTCAGTGTTCATTTATTTGCTCTGTAAGAGAGTCTTCATATAATTCAGATTCTATTTTCATTTGATCTCAAGGTATTGGGACCTTGAGAGGGTAGATTTCCTTACGAGAGAAGCAGTTGAGAGAATTCCTAGTTAAACCTTCCACTCATAAGACTTATAAGATACAAGCAGTAGAGAACATTGCTGCTCGTAAGACTTACAGTGGTGTAAACAGGAGAGAACGTTGCTGCTCATAAGTCTTGTATACATAAGCAAGTGGGAAAGGTCATAGGTTGTTTTTCTGCATGTAAGACTTGTCGTAAAGGGGAGAGAAATTTCTTAGGGAGAGAATATTTCTGCTCGTAGTCCTTTCAAGGACAATTGTTGTTTTATGGCATTCTGAGAGCCCATTTAATCTTGGAAGAATAGTGAAAATCTCAGTAGATCTTGATCTCTGAGGACTGGACGTAGGCCTGGTTGTTAGGCCAAACCAGTATAACTCTCTGTGTTCTAATCTTCTCAACTCTACTCTATCTACTCTATTTTTCATATCACCACATCAAGTGAAAAATTTATAACGTCACCTAATTCACTCCCTCTTGGGTGAAGCTTGCCTCTTTCAATTTTGTACCATAACCACTACAGAACTTCAAAGGTTTTTGTACTTTATAGCGGTTATTGTAAAACTGCTACAAATTTTAGCCGCCCTAGGTGCTTTGAAGCGGTTTATGTAACCGTTATTACAATAACCGCTACAAATTTGTGGCCTATATATGCATACCGCCTTCTCTATTCTTACGTTTTCTCATTTTTTTTCCTGAAGTTTCTATGAGTGTTTTCTTTTAGATTGAGCATTTAGACGTCTGTGAAAGAGTTTTTGCCGCAGTATTTCTCAGTATTATACTTGAGGTACGGAGATAAGACGTATTTTATTTGTATTTATATTTTTATTATATTTTTGCATAATGATGTGACTAAAATATTTTTTTTTTGAATTTTTACAGTTGATATGGCTTCAAGAGAGGATAGAGGGAAGGCGCCTGAGGTCCTCAGACCGATTTTGTAGGGTGGCAGTAGCAGAGCAGGGGGTAGAGGGAGGGGGCAGCGCGGAGGGAGGGCAATTGCAGCATTGCAGCCCATCCCCCCACAGGAGTTGGCCTTACCATAGGCATCGCAGATGATCCCACAGGAGAAGACCGCACCAGAGGTGCCTGATTTGGGGGAGGCAGATATTAGCGTCTAGGACTATGAGGCGGAGGACTTCGACATCCCGATTGGGATAAGGGAGATGGAGCAATTCCTCGATAAGGAGGAGGCTCGAGAGCAGAACAACCCACGAGGCTCGTCTTCACGGTCTACTGGATTTGTGTAACCCCCTGACTTTAAACACGTAATTATAATTCGATAACATATATTTAAATCGGATTAGAGACCATTGGATGCTTTAACCTTGTTTTAAACTTTCTGTCTCACAGTAAAAATATTTTTACAATACTTTCAAAACTCTTTTTCCCATCCTGGTCTCAATTTCAATATTCGAATATAATTACCTGTGCAGTTAATATACATTCAATCATATTAGAGTGTATATCCGCATCCCCGGCAATTCCTGGGTTCTATACATAAAAACCTGAAGGTTTATAAGTATACACTAGGGGATTACACAACCAAAATCAAATGTAGTGTTCCTGATTCAAAATATACAGTAATCCCGAGTTCAAAATACATAACCAACGTTTCCAATTCAACTATATACCCCCAAGGGTCCTAATTGCTCCAGGTTGGCCGCTTCTCCTTTGAGCCACACGCCCTGTCTGAAATGTTAGTCATAGGAAAGAATGAGATTCAAGAGAATCTCAGTAGTAACAAACCACTCACATAATGCATAAACACAAAGCATGTACATAAATCACAAACAACAACAATCTCAAAGATACATGGTTTTCACCACAAACGACAGCACTCACGGCTGTATACACAATACGACAGCTCCTGCTATAATCAACATCACGATAGCTTACGCTGTAATCACAATAATGACAGCTTACACTGTAAACGACAGCTTGCACTGTAAATGACAGCTATCACCAGCTGTAACCGCAGCAACATCGAAGATTCATCACAGAACAGTGATAACACACACATACAGAGCATTACACATAGTATAAGAGAGAGAGTCACTACCTGATCCTTTCCTGACGTTTCTTGGCACAGCGGGCTCACGAGGACGGCAAATATCAAATCCTGTAAACCAAGTTAGGGACAACCCGTCAATCTCTTTCCCAAGTTTTATCTCTATAATACTTAAGTTGATTATCACTATGGTCAATTAATCAAGTCATCTAAGGAGCTAAAGTGGTCAATTAACCTAAAAGGCTAATTTCTAACCTCAAAGTTCCACAATATTACATTATGCCATAAAATCTTCAATTTTCGCATAGGTGACCAATCTGCCAGAATTTTCCAACATCTTTGCAAAATCATAACTAATTCTAGAAAAATAAAAATGAGGTGATCCTAAAGCCTATTGAAAGCTCTTGAAGTCCTCTTCATAGAAAAAATATGAATCACTACCAGAAATCACCACACAATTCCAGAACTACACAACATTCCACACTGCTCCAGAATTAGGTCCAGTTTCGACATCAAACTTTGGGCAACTAGAACTCCCAGCTCAAAAACCGAAATGACACAAATCATATGTCCATTTTGAAGCTTGAAATGTGAAATTTAAGACTGGAAAGTTTCATAATTTTTAGACATCAATTGCCCATTCAAAATGTCCCTACAAACTGACTGCCCTGCACAAAGTTACACTTGACAGTTTTTCCAATTTTCAACCAATGTGTCCCATGGCTTCAAAATCAACAACCAAACCTATTCCCACATAATTTTTCGTGTAGAACACAATGGTAACATCAAAATGAACAAATTCCCACTCATTCCCCATGTCCTGTTTTGGCAGAATTTTAGGGTATTTCACAACAAACAACCACTTCACTATCTAATCACTAAGCTTAGCTCATTTGCCTCCAAACCAACATATAAGCACATATATAGGATGAAAGCTTCATGATCCCTAATATACCCTAAAAAACGAAATTAGGGCTGTCACAATAGCCCACCACAACTCAGCCAATTAAAGCATCATATACATCAACATAATGCTCTTACTCACCTCTTGCTTCTTGTTGTGTTCTTTTCTTGATTCCTCAACTTTTGTTCTTGCAAGGTGGCTGAAAACTCCTCCTCTTCAAAAAAAAAACCATAGAAATGAAGATAAGGAAGAGAGGAACAAGTTTCATGAAGGTCACTTGAGCCATAGATGAGGTTAAGAAGGTGAAAAATCAAGATTAAGCTCACCTTAAAACCTTGCTTTTCTTCCTCTACGTTTTTGCTGCTGTAACCGACTTGAGGAGAGAGGAAATATGTGACTTAATGATCAGATTTTTGGCCCCTCTTATCTCTCAAAGTCCAAACGAAAATATGGTGCAAAAGTAGATAAAATATGTGGTGAAAATTACTTCACTTGGTTATATACTTATGGTGAATTAACTAAGGGTAATTTGCTTCAAGTTTTCTCTTTCCTTCCTCCTCCCTTTTTGACCGAAATGTTTTACCCTTTGTATACAAGATATCATCTTATGCTTGGCCTACAATTGTTGACCAAGTCTTCATCTCCTTACTTGGTCTTTCATGTGCTTCTCTTTCTCTCTTTATTGTCACCGAAAATAGCTCTTAAAGAGCAAAAACAAATACTCCTTGATTTATCATAACTTTTGCCTCTTCAAATACATTACTTTAGTTGCAATATTTGACCAATTCAACATATTTTCTTTTCCTCCTCATGCCATACGAATTGTAGCCCTTGGAATAGCCAAAAGAGCTTCTTGAATCAATCATAATTCCAACTCTTCAAATATTACTTCTTTAGTTGAAATTGTTGACTTAGTCACCACCTTTTACAACTTGGTCAAATTGCCTTCACATGTCATATATTAATAACCTATATTGTCTCCTTATATCTTACGTAAGTCATGGCCCTTTGAAGGAGATGATGATCTTATAAAATATCCACTTGCAATATAATATTCAATTGCCAATTTTTTGCATGTGAAAATTGACTAAAGTCGTAACAAAATTTCTAGAGGTAATTCTGTCATTAATCCCACCATCTATTCTGTATATTTAGCCCTTGAGTATATTTTGGGATATTACAGTTTGAGGTGCATGTCCAAGGTAAATAAATTTTTTTATTTAATAAATTATTTATTTAAATTTGAATGTTAAATTTGAATTACAATTTATCTAACGTGCGGTAAATTGTGCAGATGAGCAGGGGAACGTGTCGACGAGGAGGCTGGACGTGGCCGATTTGAACAGCATGGACCGAACACTGTGAGTTATAGTGCCGTGGAATGAGGGCATGGACCAGCCCATTGACAATGGGGGTCACCTGTTCAACCGCTTCCTGAACGAGCTGAGCTCGAATTGGATATGGTTCCCCCTTCACTTCAAGACGTGGAGGCACGTTCCGAAGGGGCCGAAGGACCTGGCTTGGGAGGATGTGGTGCAGGTAATTAATAGTGTTTAATTAATATATTTTTAATTAATTATATTTAATTAATATTTTTTAATAGGATTTTTGTAATTATTGTTATTTAAATAATTTTTTTGCAGCTACGGTTTGCCGTCCGGGCCAACCGGAAGAGGTATACCCTGATGAAGATGGGTGATAGCTGGAGGAATAGGAGGAACCGTATCTTCTACAGCATGGATAAGGATGGGACGATGCCTCTAGAACAGCTAATCGAGAGGGTCCCAGACGGCGTCCCGCCAAACGATTGGGCAAGTTTCGTCCAGTTCAGGAGGAGTGCTGAGGGGCAGATAATGTATTTATTAGATTATTTATATATAATTTTGTAACAGTTAATTATTAAATTATAATTTAAATTTAATTAATTTTAATTTGAAATTTATTAATTTTAAATGTTTTATATTGTTTTAATACATTTAATATTATTTTTTTTCTAGGCGCTTTCTCAGAGGAACACCAGGTGTCGTTGGCAGCAGACGATCTACCACACAGTAGGATCGAAGACCTTTGCTGTCACGTATAACGAGCTGGTAACTTTTCATAATATCACTGACTTTTAAGTGGTTATTTCATAATACTAATTGAATTTTGTAATTGTTTAAGGAGAGGAAGGCATAGTAGGAGAACTGTCAGACGGACTATGGGGAGTTGTACACGATCACACACAGACACCGTGACGGGACTCCAACCTCTCAGCAGGCAGAGGCGGCCATTGTAAGTAATTTCATTATTATAATTTTTATAAGACCAACTTAATAATTAAAAATTCTAATAAGTAATTGTTTCATAAAATGGCAGGAGCGGATGCAGCAGTTGTAGGCTGAGCTACGAGAGACCCAGGCCGAGGAGTCACAAGGGTTAGTGGACTCGACGACTCCTTTGAAGGCGGGTCTGGGTCAGGCTGAGCACCCTGGACACGTGCGGGGGATGGGGATAGGCACCAGACCTAGCATGGTCTATGGCAGGAGTGCCGCCTCTGAGGCTGGCAACTCTAAAGGGATCAGACGTCCGAGGGATGAGTTTGTTGAGCATTTGTGGTTGGATTTGGAGCGGACATAGGCTGCCGTGGCTCAGTAGCAGCAGAAGCAGATACAGCAGCATGCTGATTTGATCTACGCTCAGCAGATACAATGGCGTGATATTACGAACAACATGCTCGAGCGCGGATGGAGTCACCTATTCTCGGACGAGCAGTATCCGTAGGTTCCGCCTGTCCCTCGGTTCGTCGTCCAGACTACTACTCCTCCTCCTCTTGCTGATGATGATGGTACGGTTAACTCCGTCCAGCGGCCCGATCTAGTAGCACCCGAGGGAGCACAAGATAATCAGCCCCTAGCTACTTAGTTTAGGACATCCTTTTTTTATTTGTTGTTGAAACATTTGTAAATAAATATATATATAATTTTTTATTTCAGAACTTAAATTCTTATTGCGTTTACTATAGTTATATTTATATTCTTAGACCGCATTGTTGAATTTGTGAATTAATTGCAAAAATATTATTTATATATTTCTAAACCTTAAAAGAAATCAATTATATATATATTTGTAGCGGTTTTACAACAAAACCGCTACAAATATATATATTCGTAACGGTTTTGTTTTATAACCGCTACAAAAATGAACTGTTGAGTATTTGTAGCGGTTATATGTATAAAACCGCTACTAATATTAAAGCCGTTGGAAATCAAATTGAAGAATTGGTTTTAAACTTGTAGCGATTATAGATAAATAACCGCTACAAATACTCAACATTTGATTTTTGAATTGCCCGCCTTTGTGCAAATTTGTAGCGGTTAATTATGTATAATCGCTACAAGTTTAAAACCTATTCTTCACTTTGATTTCCAACGGCTTTAATATTAGTAGCGGTTTTATACATATAACTGCTACAAATACTCAATGGTTCATTTTTGTATTTCCCCCCGCTTTGTGCAAATTTCCAACGGCTTGAAAATTAGTAGCAGTTTTATACATATAACCACTACAAATGTCTAGTACCATAGCGGTTAGTGTAGTGATTTTTGAACTGCTACAAAATATTAAATGTTGGAATTTTAGAATATAAGGTTCTAGGCATTCGTCATTCTTTATTCACTCATATTCTTCACTATTCTTTCTTCTCTCTTACTAGTAGCTATGGATAAGTCATGGATCAAGTTGCCGCGCAATTCTCCAGAATATTTGTACGAATTAAACATTTTCTTAGATTTTTCATTCACTTATGCTGGCTGTAACGGCAAGATCATCTGTCCTTGTCGGAGATGCAAGTTCAAGAAGTGGCATGCACGAAATGTTGTTAAGGAACATTTACTTCTGAAGCTTTTCCCTGAGGACTATACGTTCTGGGCAGTTCATGGTGAGAAGGCCGGCATTAGATATGATGATGCTCTTCCTCAAAGTTCTCAAGTAGGCATTCAACTAGATGAAGATGATCCTATGAATGATGCTATGCGTGATGCATTTGGATTTCAAGGTGACAACTTCAACGAAGAAGTGCACGGTTCTCGGCCGATATTCATGAGGAATGAAGCAGCTTGAGATTTTTTTAGCTTGATGGATGAAGCAAATTGTCCTTTATATCAAGGTTGTCGAAAATATTCTAAATTATCTTTCTTGATCAAATTGTATCATATCAAGTGCTTGTGCGGAATCACAGATAAAGGAATGTCGATGTTGCTCAAATTATTACAAAATGCATTCCCCGACACTGAGATTCCCACAATGTTCTACGAGGCCAAGAAGATTATCAATAGGTTGGGGTTGAACTATCAAAAGATTGATGCATGCCCCAACGATTGTATGCTGTATTGGGGAGATGATTCTAGCAAGGAGACTTGTAAGAGATGCCACACATCGAGGTATAAGACAATTCGGAAGGGGAAAAAGCAAAAGAAGAAACCTACAAAGATTCTCAGGTACTTCCCTTTGAAACCTCACCTACAAAGATTATTTATGTCGTCTAAAACTGCAAAGCACATGAGGTGGCATGCCGTTGATAAGAATGAAGACGGTAAATTAAGACATCCCCGGGATGCAGACGCTGAGAAAATGTTTGACAAGAACTTTCCAGATTTTGCGACTAACCCCAAAAATGTTCGGCTTGCGTTGGCGATTGACGGTTTCAATCCTTTAGGGAATCTTAGCACAAGTTACAGTGTTTGTTCGGTAGTCTTAGTTCCCTACAACTTACCCCCTGGATGTGTATGAAACAAAGCTCTTTCATTATGTCTATGATCATTTCAGGCAAAAAGGCACCAGGCAATGACATCGATGTGTATCTCTAAACACTTATTATGGAATTGCTTGACCTATGGAATGTTGGCGTGGAGACGTACGACGCTTACGGGAAGACTTTGTTCAACTTGCGTGCAGCCTTGATGTGGACGATTAGTGACTTTCCTGGCCTTGGCACATTATCTGGTTAGAATATGCATATTGGGTCGGCATGTCCAGCTTGTAATTTTGACTCTGACGTAGTGTGCCTTCCCCACAGCCGAAAGTGATGCTTTATGTGGCATCGGAGGTTTCTCGATGGAAGGCATAAGTTCAAATTGCAATGGAATCGCTTCAATGGGAAACCAGAAAAAAGAGGACCACCTCAGACAATGTCCGGTACAAATATCTTACAGCAGCTTGAGCATGTTAACTTCGAGTTTGGAAAAACTGATGATTCAACACAAACTCGCCAAAAGACGTGCATGACTTCGGCGCCTTAGCAGTAGAAGAAGATAAGTATTTTATTCACTCTTCCATATTGGAGATCTAATTTACTTCGCCACAGTCTTGATGTCATGCACATTGAAAAGAATGTTTGTGATAATGTGCTATATACACTGATTAACGAACCCGGCAGACAAAAGATCACCTTCAAGTGAGGAAAGATTTACGCGACATAGGAGTTCGTGAAGATGCTTGGCCAGATGAGTATGACAAATTTCAGCTGATAAAGTTTACCCTCACAAAACCGAATAAGGGAGTCTTCCTCACGACGTTGAAGAAATTAAAAGTTCCTGATGGGTATTCAAGCAACATTTCTCGATGTGTTGACTTCCAGGCTCGAAAGGTTGCTGGCCTGAAGAGTCATAACTCACATGTTCTTATGTAGTAGTTACTCCCTTTGGCTATAAAGAATGCACTTCCTCCTGATGTTTCCATCATTTTGGTGGAAGTTGTGTTCTAAGGTTTTGATCGTTGAGGAGCTCGATCAGTTGCAGTCTAAAATCATTCTTACGCTTTGTCATTTAGAGATGATCTTTCCTCTGTTCTTTTTTACTGTGATGGTTCTCCTTATAGTCCACCTTGTTCATGAAACAAAGCTCGCTGGACCAGTACAATATTGATGGATGTTCCGATTGAGAGGTACTCATTTTAAATATGTGCTTTATTCTCCGTATTTAATGTTTGCTAGTCATCCTTTTTAGCATTTAGTATCAATTTTCTCTTCTTTACTTCATAGGTTCCTTGGGAAATTAAAATCTTACGTAAGGAATAAAGCGTGGCCAGAAGGTTCTATAGCTGAAGGCTATATAGGGGATGAGGTGCTGTATTTTTGTTCAAGGTACTTTGATGACCTTGAGACAACTTTCAACCACCCACCTTGTATTGATTATTGTCCTGAACCTGCGCCAACATCAGGAGAATTTATCCCTCGTGTTAGTAAACCAGTTGGAGGAACTGAGAACTTCAAACTAATGGCAACTGAGAAGTTGCAAGTACACAGACATGTCTTAATTAATTGCACTCAAGTTGAATCTTTCATACAGTAAGAATTGTACACTCATATGTTATTCTATATCTTACATAACATTTTTCACTTTCATTTCACTATTGCCTTTATATTATTAATTGTAGGGAATTCAAAAGTCATGTTAAGCGTCAACTCAGGATCCATACATAAACATCCTCGGAAGTTGACAAAAAGGTCCATAGAGAATTCCCGAGTTAGTTTGCTCGCAGAATACTAAATGACCACAACCCATACTCACCATATTTCAGAGCTCTCGCAATCGGCCCTCTTGAACATGCAAAAAGGTTTACAACATACAATGTCAATGGTTTTAAGTTTTGCACAGTTTCATGGGATCAAGGATTGCAAACTTAGAATTCGAGTGTTTATGGCACATTTGGGACAAGGAGTTATGCGAGCAGTAGTGATTCCAACATGCAGTTCGGAGGTGTCCCTTGCTATGGCAAGCTTCTTGATACGGTCAAACTTAATTATTAAGGCCACTTCACCGTGACACTATTCAAGTATATGTGGGCAAATACCACTACTTCTCGGGGATTGACAAATAATGACTTAAGGATCACATCAGTCAATTTCTTACGGCCGATTTATACTGGTATTTTTCAAGATGATGAGCCGTATATTCTTGCTTCAGAGGCACATCAAGTTTATTATATTAAGGATGAGAGGCATAGGGATTGGAACATGGTCGTTCGTTTAAAGCCATGAGACCTTTACGACATGGGTTAAGGCGATAACATCGCCTATGAGAGTGAGCCATTTCAGCCAGTCGATTTTGAAAACTACTTCCCTGAAGGCGATGACAATTTACCTCTACTGCGGTGAGTTTTTTTACGTCCACATCATTTAAATTAAATTTTTAAAATTTAATAATACATCCCTAACAATAATTTTTCTACATAATTTTTGTAGGGATGGCGAGGATGAGTGATCAAATTCAAATTATGTTTTTGTCTTAAAAAAACTAGAAAAAAATTTTTGAAAAAAAATAAAATAATATAACCCCTACAAAAATAAAAATTACCGCTACTAATTAAAACTGCTATAAAAATAAAAATAACCGCTACTAATTAAAAACTGCTACAAAATGGATATTAACCGCTATAAAATGGTACGTGGATTTCTATAAATACCCTTACCACAGCTCATTTCAAACACTCTCCCATTTCTTTTCACCTTACCCTTCTTTCATTTTCTCTCATTTACAAATTTTTTTGTATGAGTTGAGGAGCTGAACAATACGATCAAATATATCTCACCATTTTTTTAACTCATTTAATTTTTTTTCAATACTTCTTTCCTTCGCATAAAATTTATTCTCACCATTTTTTTTCCAGATATTTCAGAGCTTTATCTCATTTTCATACACATTTTTTTTGCTAACTTCATACACAATTACATTATAGTAAACAACATAATAGTTCCTTATTACCTATGTATCTTTAATAATATTATCAATACAATTTTTATACTTATCCAACTAAATTAAATTATTCCTTTTAATTTATAAATGAGTTAAACTATTGAATAATAAGCTAATTAAATTAGATAAACTACTAAAAAAATAAAATATTTAATTTAATATTAAAAAAACAGAAACAAATGGTTGTATTTTTTTCTTCTTAATTTTTATAGCGGTTATTAAACCACTACTAATTAAAGCGCCTTTTTAAACTGAAATTAATTTTTTGACGCCATTTTTGAATTTTCATGAAATTAGTAGCGGTTATATAATTGCTACGAATTTCATAAAAATTTCAAATTAGTAGCGGTTTATTAACCGCTACAAAATAGAAAAAAAATTTCATTTTTCTTTTCCCGCCTTGAAAATTTCAATTTTTTATATTTGTAGCGGTTATATAAATGCTACAAATATCTTCGAAAAATTTACGGCTTATGGGGATGTTGTAGCGGTTGGGTTCAACCGCTACAAAGTAAGTAGCAATTATTTTCCTTGAGTAGTGGTTTTAGATAACCGCTGCAAAACTGTTTGTAACATACGATTTAGTAGCGATTTTATTAACGCTACTAATATTGTTTTTAGCGGTTAAAACCGCTGCTAATACACATTTCTAACCGTACTAAATCACGTTTTTTAGCTTGGTGCCTCAGTACAAGTTAGTTCTTCTTCAAAATACACTTGCCTCCCCTTACACTTTGGAATCAATGCCCACTCATGGTCTCCCTATCTTGAATATCTCAATTGAAGTAAATGCTTAAGTATATTCTTTCACAAAAGTAAATAAATGATCAGTGAAGTACAAATTCACACAGAAATTGAGCTTTGGGACTTGGCAATAAATGTAACATAAAATGCATAGTGTTCGTTAGTTGCTTCATCTTCAATGCTCTTCTACGTATAGTGTGAGAATGTTTAAAGACTATTGCTCTTGAATGTAGCTGTTGGAGTGTTAAGTCTTTTCTTCTAGCTATTATCTCTTTCAGATTATTCTTTGTCTTTAGAATTAGCCATTAGAGTAAAGAGAATGTGAAGCGTGTTTGAGCTTGGTGTATTTAATGCTATGACACAAAAGTACTTTTCGCTAATCTTGGTTTAATCCCTGATTAAGCACCAGTGATCTAATCAAATACTAATATAACGAAATGTTAGAATAGTTGAAAGTAAAAAGAGTAAGTTTAGGATAGATTTGAATGCGTATCAAGATTTACAATATGATGCTCTATTTTTTGAAATTGCTTCACTCGAGTGATCTTTACTTAGTCATTTTGAAAACAAAACAAATCATTGGGTGGTTCACCGTGGTGATGTGGTAGTGGTGAGTAAATATAGGATCACTCAAGTGATCTTGTTTCTCTTGAAAATAGATCACTAGGTACTTCACTGTAGTGAACTGGTGGTAATGAATGTAATAGGGTTACTCGAATGATCTTGTTTCTTTTTCTTTTAAAAGAAGAAAATCACCAGATATCATCACCATGGTGCAGTGGTAGTGATGTTCCTTTTTACACATCACTCGAGTGGTCACTCAAGTGATTTAGTCTTAGAAACTTTTTTAAAAATACTGAGCAATAATAAAGTCCCCATGGTGCGGTGCTAGTGATACACTTTTTCACACAGCACTCAAGTGATATTCTCTTAGAAAATTTTTAGAAGGCTTATCACTAGAATAGATCACTGTGGGGAAGTGATAGTAATGAAAATTTAACACATCATTCGAATGGTCACTTAAGTAATCTTCTCTTTGAAAGATTTTTAGAAAATAGATCGTTAGGAAAGATTACTGTGCTGAAGTGATAGTGATGATAATTTTGAAACATCACTCGAGTGGTCACTCGAGTGATCTAGTTTGAAATCTCTTTCTAGAAAACTGATTACTAGTTGGTTCACTATAGTGGTTTGATAGTGATGCACTTTGTATCTCATCACTTGAGTGGTTACTCGAGTGATCTAGTTTGAAATCTCTTTCTAGAAAATTGATCACTAGATGGTTTACTATAGTGGTCTGATAGTAATGCACTTTATTTCTCATCACTCAAGTGGTCACTTGAGTGATCTCTTAGAAAAATGTTTTCCATAAATTAGATCACATCTTGTTCATCATGGGGAACTGGTAGTGATGGTAAATTTCTACATTACTCGAGTGGTCACTTGAGTGATTATTGTCTACCACTACTGGTAAGCACTATGGTGATGAGTTACAATTTTTATAAACACCTCATCACTGTTTCAGAAATAGGATAACTAAGTTTTGCATATCACTCAAGTAGTCACTCGAGTGATTTTCACAATAATGGGTTTCAAAATCGTTTTAAGTTAATGTGCCTTCTCCAAAACCTTTTCCTTATTCTTTTTCGTTATAACCCAAATATAGGATCTAACATGACCCTTAAGATTCGATCTATAAAATTCTTTCTAATCATCAAGTAAATATAATAGTTTTTGATATTATAAAAATATTATTTTTTGTCAAATGACTTCTACAGTTTTTTAGGAAGAAAATAATTATAGGGTGAAAGTATTCATTTCCCAACTTTTGGGCATAAATTAATGGGAAAATCCCTCAGAAAGAACTTTTAAATTAACAAAAGACGCAAAGGTGTTCTGAAATTCCATATCCCAGATCAGCGCAAGTGTCTAAACTGGAATATTAGAATTCGAGACAAAATGACGTGCGTGACCCTGGAAGTTTTGAAATTGAAAAGCGTTGAGGGAGGCGTGATAATGGCGCTAAAACACATTCAGGACCATTCATCTTCTCTATCTTCATCGGTGTCGTTGGTCGACCCTGGATCCATGGCCTTGGATTGCTATAGTCCACAACATTTAATATTTTGTGTTTCTCTGAACTAAATCCTGTTGTAAAAAAATGAGAAGTACCAAAAGTTAAACAATATCAATAACTCCGATGCCATGAGTTGAGATAAACTAGAAAGAAAACATAGTGAAATCTTGAGCACTCGCCATCTTCTCGGTTGCCAACAACTCCGATGTCATCACCCCCAACAACTCGCCATCTTCTTCTTTTATAGGATCCTGTGTATATGAGCTAAAAAACAGGGATAAACAGAGAAGAGATTGTTAAGAATACTCAAGTGATCAAAAGAAGTAATGAATAATTTTGGAAAATCACTCGAATTGTCTGAGTCTTGACCCAATCACATCCTGAGAAAATTTAGTAATGATCGCAGATACCGACCATCACCGCCATCGACTCGTCATCTTCTTCACAGTTATCATTGACATCTGCTTCATCATTGACATGATTCCCAAGTCCACATTAGGCTTTACCAACACATCGTTACATTTTCACAACATCCTATTAGACTTTAACAACTCGAGTTTGCCATTCACAACTCGAGTTCATATCATCACTAGAGGGTAACCGGTGAGTGATTAGCTTATAGGATGCAGAACTTGAGTTATGAATTGATAACTCGAGTTTACCAACACATTCTTACATTTTCACGACATCCCGTTAGACTTTCATAACTCGAGTTTGCATTTTCACAACTCAAGTTCATATCATCACTGGAGGGTAACCGGTGAGTGATTAGCTTATAGGATGCAGAACTCGAGTTATGAATTGATAACTCGAGTTCACCAACACATTCTTACATTTTGACGACATCCCGTTAGACTTTCACAAATCGAGTTTGCATTTTCACAACTCGAGTTCATATCGTCACTGGAGGGTAACCGGCGAGTGATTAGTTTATAGGATGCAGAACTCGAGTTGTCCATTGATAACTCGAGTTCACCAACACATTCTTACATTTTCACGACATCTTATTAGACTTTCACAACTCGAGTTTGCATTTTCACAACTCGAGTTCATATCGTCACTGGAGGGTAACCGGCGAGTGATTAGGTTATAGGATGCAGAACTCGAGTTGTCCATTGATAACTCGATTTCACCAACACATTCTTACATTTTCACAACATCTTATTAGACTTTCACAACTCGAGTTTGCTATTTTCACAACATTGCAGGGTGATCATCCCACTTCTGGAGATAAGACCATATTCAATAATTCAATTTTCTTCCTAAAACAATTACTGAACAGAAAATTTACCAACCTTCCTATGTGAATATGTATGCATAATTTTAACTACCACAATCAGCAAAATCTGAATTATAACGTTTACCATTTTGGCAACCAAAGATTATCTAGGGTGAAGGAGCAACAACATCAGATGTCATAGGATCCAAATTTGTAGAAGAAAAAAGAGTCTAGTCTAAAGAATTTGAGTGGCTTTTCCTGCTAGAACTACTGAATCTGTAAGCATAAAAACACCAATAGTATTAAGGGTTATACAATAAAAATATCAAGATAACATCACAAGTGAATAATAATTCAAAGTTTGTCGATTCAGACATCTTGAAAATTCATTGCAGTACAAGTGTTTTTCATATTGCATGAAAAATTCAGTTACTTTACCTAAATGACTGTCATATCCTCTTAGAGCAAGCTACAAGAATATCACCAAGATCAGAAGAATGCTGCACACATTCATAGCAAAAGTTTCTAAAGAGTAAATATAAAGAATACCTTATTTAGCATTAATATAGTTAGGGCGGCTTGCTCCTAACTATAACATTCACATTACCTGATTTAGTATTAAAATTTCAAAAAAAAAATTTAGCCTAATAGTGATCTCACCTTTAATTGATCACAGTGATTTGAAGTATTGTAAAAAGTAAACATAAAGAATACCTGCAATTTGTGCAAGGAATTCCTATTCAGCATATGTCATTGATCCATATTGATTGGAACAGAAAGTTGAGACAAATATTAACATTAAACCATAAAGAAATTGTGCTTATACTTTTCTGTTAATGCTTTCCCTCCCATTGTCTATGACTTGAATGCAAGAATCTATAACAGCACTTTTAAGAGGATCCTGATAAACAGTTAAAGAAAGGTTTCACTTCCTCAACCTTGATCAAATAGAACAAAAACTTAATTATAACACCTCATATAGCACCTCATATAAAAGGTAAATTTTATGTTCATTAATTGTTTTACGAAGAAAATTGAATTATTGAATATGGTCTTATCTCTAGAAGTGGGATGATCACCCTGCAATGTTGTGAAAATGGCAAACTCGAGTTGTGAAAGTTTAATAAGATGTCGTGAAAATGTAAGAATGTGTTGGTGAACTCAAGTTATCAATGGACAACTCGAGTTCTGCATCCTATAACCTAATCACTCGCCGGTTACCCTCCAGTGACGATATGAACTCGAGTTGTGAAAATGCAAACTCGAGTTGTGAAAGTCTAATAAGATGTCGTGAAAATGTAAGAATGTGTTGGTGAACTCGAGTTATCAATGGACAACTCGAGTTCTGCATCCTATAAGCTAATCACTCGCCGGTTACCCTCCAGTGACGATATGAACTCGAGTTGTGAAAATGCAAACTCGAGTTGTGAAAGTCTAACGGGATGTCGTCAAAATGTAAGAATGTGTTGGTGAACTCGAGTTATCAATTCATAACTCGAGTTCTGCATCCTATAAGCTAATCACTCACCGGTTACCCTCCAGTGATGATATGAACTTGAGTTGTGAAAATGCAAACTCGAGTTGTGAAAGTCTAATAGGATGTCGTGAAAATGTAAGAATGTGTTGGTAAACTCGAGTTATCAATTCATAACTCGAGTTCTGCATCCTATAAGCTAATCACTCGCCGGTTACCCTCCAGTGATGATATGAACTCGAGTTGTGAATGGCAAACTTGAGTTGTTAAAGTCTAATAGGATGTTGTGAAAATGTAACGATGTGTTGGTAAAGCCTAATGTCGAGTTGGGAATCATGTCAATGATGAAGCAGATGTAGATGATAACTGTGAAGAAGATGACGAGTTGTTGGCGGTGATGGTCGGTAGCTGCGATCATTACTAAATTTTCTCAGGATGTGATTGGGTCAAGACTCAGACAATTCGAGTGATTTTCCAAACTTATTCATTACTTCTTATGATCACTTGAGTGTTCTTAACAATCTCTTCTCTGTTTATCCCTGTTTTTTAGCTCATATGCACAGGATCCTATAAAAGAAGAAGATGGCGAGTTGTTGAGGGTGATGACATCGGAGTTGTTGGCAACCGAGAAGAAGATGACGAGTGCTCAAGATTTCACTATGTTTTCTTTCTAGTTTATCTCAACTCATGGCATCGGAGTTATTGATATTGTTTAACTTTTGGTACTTCTCATTTTTTGACAAAAGGATTTAGTTCAGAGAAACACAAAATATTAAATGTTGTGGACTATAGCAATCCAAGGCCACGGATCTAGGGTCGACCAACAGCACCGATGACGATAGAGAAGATGAATCGTCCTGAATGTGTTTTAGCGTCATTATCACGCCTCCCTCAATGCTTTTCAATTTCAAAACTTCCAGGGTCACGCACGTCATTTTGTCTCGAATTCTAATATTTCAGTTCAAACACTCGCACTGATCTGGGATATGGAATTTCGGAACACCTTTGCGTCTTTTGTTAATTTAAAAGTTCTTTTTGAGGGATTTTCCCTAAATTAACTATTTTGGCCAAGGAGTATATAAATTAAAAGGTTTACCTACAATATATATGTACATATGTTTTCATGATTAATATTGTATAAAGGAGAAAATAAATACAAATTAATTTTATAAATTTTATTTAAAAAATCTTTAAAATATCAAAATCTCAAATTAGTTTCATTACCATAGATTAGGTATTGACTACACTAGATTAGTAATTCATAACTGATTTTAGTAGGAAATCTAGGGTATTCAAATTTTGACTGCATTTTTCTAAAATATTCCTAAAAACTTCTTAGGGGGAGATCAAGCGATAAAAGGAGAGACCAAGCAAAGAAGTGGAATCTACAAGTTCAAATGCAATTTCAAAATAGACAACACATCTAAAGTGCAGGAAACACCATACTAGTACAAGGCTCTCTGGTAAGCTACCACATGGAAAAAATCCTCTATCAGGGTCCTTCTCGATTAGTCTTGAGGGATGATTATGCTGGGATTTAGTGGGTGAGAGGAATGAAAAGAGAAGCGATGAGAGAGAAATTTGGGATAGTATGACATGGGAAAAAATCTAAAGTGGGTAGTTCTCCATGGAGAAAGAAAAGCCAAGCTTGGACAAAGCTTGCCAAAATATAACACAACATAACACACATATAGAGGTCAAAGATTCATGTAGTCATCAAATAATTATGGCTGCCTGCTTTCTCACGTGACTCCTCTAAATATTGCATGCAACCTATATAGATATATTATTATGAACAACATGCATATAAGTATTTTATGAACAATAATATGGAAAATATTAGTGAAACTACTACTATAGAAAAGGGCTTTTTATCACTGTTATTATCGACCATACATGAAGGTGCTAAACCATTATGAGAAAGCACTAAATATGCTTGGCGCTAATTATGTATACGATATCTATTATAACAGTTGTAATATAACACCCATTATGTATTAAAGCTTGGTGAGGCCATGATTTGCGCAATGCTATGATAATAATAAAAGGCACACATAAACAACCATCATAATATTTGGTAATGCCAGCATAATACATAACGATCTCACAATAACAACCATTACATATCTTGTAGAATAAGTGACATTTCTTTCAAAAAAACATTATATATTTATAGTAATGCTATTGGATTTATTTAAATAATTGTTATATAATTTACATAAATAATGATTGTTAAGTGACAACCATGATATATCAAAGCTAAATTTTTTCTTAAAAGATGTAGGTTCTACTTGCGATATCCCCTTACATATAGATTTGTACAGAATGAATATATATTTATGGTCATTCATATATACAACAATACAACAAATTAGAATATATTTATTGTCATTCATGTACATATATACACTATTAGAATCAAAAGTTTAAAACAAACAAATCAGTATATATATAGTCCTTCAAAGCTGGTTTCCTTGGACCATTGAAGTTGCAAAGTTGTTGCCAACTCTTTAGCCAGTTCTTCCATTTGCAAGGGCTATATGTCATGCAAAAGGCATCCTTAAAATACTACGCACAAAATAAAACAATAGATGAAGATTATATATTGTAGTATATAGAGGATCGAATGCATATATGAATGAATGAGCATATGACATACATTTATAGGATCCATGTTATCAAGATTGTGTTTGATTATGTCCTTTATGAACTGCATCACACAATACCCGCAATTGTTGTTGTTTCTTCGTTGCCGTGGGCACCATAAAGAAGTAAGAAGAAAAATGTGTTAGTCAATCATATATAAACTATATGTGTACTTCAATTTAATATTATAGTAATTGGTGAATAATACATATACCTTTGGTCTCAGCTATTGGAAGGCATTTCTGAAGTGACCATCTGTGAGGTTGCAATTGTTGTATTCAAGATTATTTTGCCTCCATACTTGTACATCTCATTGAGAAGAGACAATAAAAATTATATATATATATATATAGAAATATGCAAGCTGAACTTAAATATAAAAGATGAAGAATGGATAACTTACTCATTGAATGTCTCTTGTATGAATGATCTCTTCACTGTATCCTTACCAAGAGAGTCATAGTACCAAATCTTTTTACAGTAAGGATTTAGTATTAGAAGCATATAATGTCTACTAAGTACACTAATAGATCACATAATTAGGACAAATAAAAAAATAAATGAAAACTAATTTTAAAAAAGTTAGTAATGTACCCACCCTTATATGTTAGGCACCAAGAAGTAAGTATCACTTTTTTGTGCACCTTCCTAATGAAGTTATTTGCCAAACACTTCGTTTGTGATTACATCACCTTTTCCTTCATGTCCTCACTCTGGTTATTAATATTGTCAGGGGGGATGAACTTGATCTTTTCATAGGGGCCATGGAGAATGGAGGAGGATGAAACAATGGTATAGTTGCCTGAAATGTTGAAACCAACATATCAAAATATAATCAAAGTTCTAAGTATCTAACTATTGAATTATAGTTGAAGAAATACTTGATAAAGAAGTTGACATAGCTTGTCTTTGCTATCTCCTGATGTAGGATCTCAGTAACAACCTCTTGGTGTACCCATTTCTTTTTCCCTGGTGTATTGAAAACCTCTAACTCAAATTGGATCATTGGAAACTATAGCTCTGGCCTCAAAGTGAAGAACTCTTTAGTGAATTCATTAAGGGATTTCTGACTAGATTGACTAAGGGCTTATTATGTGAGCATGACTTGTTCCCGGATTGAGCATTAAATGTGGGATGCTTCCTCTTTTTTGACAGAGTAGTGGGTTTAGATTGAGGAATAACCTTGGACTTAAGGGGCTTTTTTTGAATGGTGTGTTTCTTCTGCAGCTTGCATACCTGAATTAGATGTCCATGCCATGAAACAAAGGTACTCATAGCCTTTCCCATTGTTTATACATCTATGGGTGGGTATAAGAGCTGATAGTGGGGGTTTGTGTTGGTCTTGAGCTCTACCTTCACATGTACAGGGATATAGGCTCATTATGAATCATGCTATCCTTTGGGTAGTTGTACATATGGTCTGTTGCAACTGTATGGCATCTAGGGCTATCTGGAAAACATTCAAAATATGATTATCCTTGAGGTAGATCATGAGGGAGGAATGTGAAGCTGCCTTTAGTGCTTGTACTACCATTTCCCCTTGCATTTGCAGCATTACACTGTGCTCCTTCATCAAATCTTTTGTTAGAAACTATATTTGTTGCTACATTTCATTGTTCTATCTCTGAAGCTCTTCAAATTGTTTGTTCTTTTTATTTTTTTGTGGTTTCCAGTGATTATAATATTTAGTCTTGGTCAATCTAAAGTCGACACCCCTAAGAAGACCGAGATGGTCAGGCCTTAATGCCTTGGCCAATATGTCCTTATCCTTAGAATGGCTGCCTTGTGTGGTAACTTCTTTGAACAAGGCTTGGTGTTCATTTAACTGTAATATTAATATCAATAGTTAATTGAAGATATTACTTCCATAAATCGAGAACTAATATTAATACTTATCATTTTATCAACAACTTCCTTTACAAAAAGATTTTCAAGAGTCATCTTTATTTTGCATCACCACTGTTTAAAGTTCAAGACAAGCAGGTATAATACTCTCCTCATTATGAGCAAACAACTCATCAACAATGTGCACATACCTCTTTTATCATTCCTTATAGGGATACATATTCTTATTCACCCTCTCCTTATTTGTTTGGCTTAATTTCTATGAAAACACACAACACTATAGTTAATATTAAACATATACATGCAAGCCTTATGACTTGTGAATACCTATTACCTTGAATGACTCCTGGCGACATGAGAGAACAAATTCTCTCCAGTGATGTGGTTTGATCGTGGACTGAAGATCATTAGGAACTTTTGTCTCATCAGCCACTTTTGGATCCTGCAAGTTTACCTTCATCAACATATCACGAAATGTGCGTAGTGCGTGCTTAGCATTTTATAAAACAAATGTCGACCAACTTTAGTCTATATCATATGTCGACTACAAAGTACACAATTCAAGTTAACATGTTTACAAGTAAATAGCATGCCATTAGCAAGCATATATATCTTATCGAGACACTATCCTAATAATATCTTTATAGTCTTTCTTTTCCCTACCCCAGTGACACATCGTGATAGGAATGTTGATCTTTGCTGCTATGCTAATGTAGATGATTAAGTGTTATAGGTCAACAACTTGGCCAACATCATTCCACTTCACATGATACTTTCTCCCATTAGCCTTACTTCGTTCATGAAAGTCAAGGCTCAACGGTCTCTCTTTACAATATTGTTCACTTTTTCTACCACCTATTCATAGGTCATTTTTCTAGTTTCCTTAAAGGGTGAGATTCAAACGAATCTAAATAGTAACAGACATTAATCAATTATAGAAAATGCAATAATAAATATGTCAAGTACCACATACAGCAATATTATAATAACATATAATTCAGTTTAGTTAGTATAATTCAGTTCAATCAGAAACATTCATAGCCAACTACTATTCCAACCCCTACTTGTTCAGTACCTAAGCTGGGCTCGAGATTACCAACTAGGCATATCAGTGTACCTGTAGATACTAGATTTAGTGTACCCATAGGCAGTTTCAGTATACCCGTAGGCACTAGATTCAGTGTATCATACATATTACAGAAGATGGCATACACAAAGCATATAAATATTGATATAATGTATGAAAGTTAGAGTTACTACCTTAACCCTTTTTGAGACATAAACAGGTCCTTATATCATATCGGGCTCGGGCTGGCAATCCGGTCCTAGAATTCCAAATTTATAATAAATGAGTCATTACTCATTCAAATATTATTCTAAACACATTTTGTTGGTTATCTTAGCTTAAAATAGTGAAATGACCAAAATACCCCTAGGGACTCGATTTAAGCCCCTTTGTACCCGGTCCAACTATACTTTTGTGTAAATTATGACCCAGGCTATTCCTACATAATTTTACCCAAGGAATCTATTTTTGACCTTAGAATTACCAAATTCTTTGCCAAAAGATGAAAATGCCCTTGGCAGCCCTTAACTTAGGGTTTTAGGGGTATATTTGACATTTCACATTCTAATGTTTTTCACACTTCATGATCAACATAAACCCTACACAATTTTCCCTTCTAAATACAATGGAATCATCAAAACCACCAAAATCTAGTCCAAACATAGCCAAAAAAGCTGCTTGACGAATATAGCAATAAATTAGGAAAATCGGAGTGTCTTGATTCCCTTCTATTAATCACCTTCCTTTCACCTTTAATGTAACCCCTGTCATCATCAAGGCCGTGATTAGTGTTTAAACATGTTGTATAATTGAATAAGAGATCAAGGATAATTTGAAACTTTTTACAAAACTCATATACAACGATCTCCATTAATTTTTAAATTAAAACATTTGGCCTGTTCGGTTTGTCACATACACAATATCAGAGTGCTAGTAAATTTTTCAACATTCACCCAGGATATATTCGATAACCAAAGGGTTTTATAAGGCATCTTTGCCCATCTCAGTTTACTATACCAGGGATTACACAACAACTACAATTCTATGGTCAACAAGTTTATACAATTGTCCAAAATGATAACCAAAAACCAAAACACTAAAACTACCGTCGGCAATCCTAGTCGACCTTATCCACTTGCTTGTCTCTCAATCCACTTGCCCTAGTTAAAATTGTTAAATGGAAAGAGTGAGACTCAAAAGAATCCAGTAGCAATAGTTTACGTATATGATGCTTAATTAAACAAAGCATGTAAGCATATATCACAATACAATAATAACAATATTTAAGGTTGGGCTAACCGCCATGTCCCCTTAATCATTCAAGGCCACTCTCACACCATGTCCCCTATTCAAGGCTGCGCTCACGCCACATCCCCTATTCATTCAAGGCCGGGCTTACGCCATGTCCCTTATTCAAGGCCGGGCTTACCGCCACGTCCCCTCATACATTCAATGATAAATACCAAATAAGCAATGCATTACACATGATATAGGATAAAGTGTCACTACCTTGGTCTTTCCGTTCTTGATCAGGCACAGGCCTTTTACGCTTTGGGAAAATATCAAATCCTAAAGTCATAATTAAGGACGACGAGTTATCACTTATCCCAATACTCTAATGACTTCAAAACACTTAGATTTGGTTATCATTAAAGTCCCTTAGGTGGCTACTAGAAGCCTAAACAATTGGCTAAAGGGTTGGGAAGTGCTATGTCAAAGATCACCCTTTTTAGTGTGCCTCTAAAACGTGCCGCTTTCGGCTTCCTACTCGGTCCTAAAATATTAAATGTACAAGAAATAGGTCATAACCTATCCAAGTATCATTTTAGACTCTTCCATAGTGTTTATTATGGTTATATTAGCCTATGGTGAAAATTTACCGAAATGCCCCCAGGACCCCAGCCTAGCCCTATCGTACCTGGCCCGACCGATAACATGTTTTCCCAAAATTTTGACTAGGGTTATTCTGATGTATTTTTGGCCAAGGAATCCATTTCCGGGCTCAAAATCACCAAATTCACTATTAAATTACAAAAATACACTTGACAACCCCAATTTAGGGATTTTAGGGGCGTTTTCATAATTATGCTTTTTGGGCCTTTTTCGAAAAAGTGACTAACTGTAACCCTACCTATTTTTGCCCACTGAATCCAATGGAACCATATATTTCATGAAAATCCAACTCCTACCACCTGAAACAGTGTTGGCCAAAATTCTTGAAGAAAAATGGAAAAATGTAGTTTTGTGTTTTAGCTTCCAAAACTTGTACTTTTTCAGTTCTAATCCTTTATTAACTCATTTAAACACTTCTTAATCATTATTCAAAGAAATTTGGGCAGCATAACCCCTTAAGGTTAGGACTTTCCAAATTTACCAACTTAACAAAATAACCAAATCCAACCACAATCATCAATAACAACCACATACTAGCATAGTTTTAGGATTTGTGAAATTACCCTCTTGAGTTCCTTTCCTCTCTCTCTAGATGTCGTTCTCTCTCTCTCTCTCCTTGGGCTCAAGATGATCTTGCTAAAACATGGATTTCATAGAGAAATAGCGATTAGAGAAGAAGCTTATGCAAGTTTAGAAGGAAATCTTAAGAAATCACAAACCTACCTTGATCTTTCTCTTCCTCCTTCTCTCTAAAGCTTAAGTTCCCTTAAGCTTCTCTCTTTCTTTTCTCTTGGCTCAAAACAAAAATGCACAAAGGAAAGAGGAAGGAATGGCTCCATAAATTTTCCTCCCTTCATTCTACACCATTGATCTCATCAAGGGTTGACATGGTGACACTTACCAACCACCATACTTCCATCTATGCTTCCACCCATACTCCCTTCATAATTGCTCCCTTTGACTCTCCTTAACATAGAACTAACCTTCTCCCTTGGTTAGCTCTTAAACAAAATGTACTCCTCCTTCTCATGCTCCAACTAAACCATTACTCTTCCAACTAGACCAATTCTTGTACTCAAGGTAGCATACCATTTCATCATTATTTGTCTATGTAGCATTATTTTAATGCAATTTGACATGTTCTCATACAAATCCATTATAATTTAATCCCCTCATTATATGATCATGACACTTTCCATTTTAATTCCATTAATCAATTTCTAACATATTTTATTTTCAATTTTCAGAATAATGCCAATTCTGGCTGAATTTCTGCCCTAACTTTGAAAAATCATAACTAATTTTTTATACATCGTTTTGGAGTAATTCTAAAGCCTATGGAACCCTTATTGAGTCTAGTTTCAAGGAAAAATATGGAATTTCATTAGCTAGGATCATATTATTCCCAGATTTTCAATCTTTGACCGTTGCTCTAGAAACTTTCCAGATTTTCTGGGCTAACTTCAAAAATTCATATTTTTTTGTACATAGCCTCAATTGATTCATATGACCTATCAAATTAAAGCTTAAGATGTCTAATTTTACCCTTTAAAATTTCATAATTATTTCTCATCATTTGGTCTTCCAAAACCACATGACAAAATCACTACCTTGCAGGCGGTTCCACTGAAAATACCATTCAACTTTCAATTTTTCCACTAATTATGGCACATTAACTTAAATTGCCATAAAACACCAATTTTAACTTCTTTCTTCTCCACCATTCGCCCTTCCCTCTAATTTTATCCCTTAAATTACTTTGTCACATAATTATACCAAAATACAGGGCGTTGAGCATTTCCAATAACTAATTCATGTCCCATATTATCTTTAATTCATAAATCATTCTTAATAATTATCATTAGCCCTTAATCAAAATTTGGGGCGTTACAATTCTCCCCCCATTCAATAAATTTCATCCCATAAATTTGTTACACATCGTGGGGCATAAAGTAAGGAAATCGCTTCTTCATATCTACTTCTGCTTGCCAAGTTGCTTGTTTTAGAGACATTCCCTTCCAGACCACTTTCACAAATGGTAAGCTTCGATGTCTGAGCTGCCACTCTTCTCGATCGATGATTCATTTTGGCTCTACCACATAAGTGAAGTTATCTTGAAATTCAATCTCTTCATACTCAATAATATGCTCAGGGTTTGGTTGGTACTTCTTGAACTGTGAGACATGAAACACATCGTGAAGTCGACTCAAATTCAGGGGTAGGCCTATCCAGTATGCTATTGGTCCGATTCATGCTATAATCTTAAATGGACCAATGTACCTGAGCCTCATCTTCCTCCGCTTGATTGTTGACTCTGTGCTGTAAGGAGCCTCTTTCTAATGATTCTTATCTTCTCTGAGGTTTAATCAACCAAATTTGGCCCATATAACTTCCTCTCAGACAACTCTATCTAGCACAATGATGACTGATACTTCCTTCTATATAGTGCTTCATACAGCGCTATCTGAATGCTAGCATGATAGTTGTTATTGTAAGCAAACTCGACAAGTGGAAGGAAGTAGTCCCAATTTCCTTTAAAGTCTAGGACATATGCTCTTAGATATCTTCTAGCATTTGAATGGTCCTTTCTAACTGTTCGTCTATCTGAGGATGGTAGGCCGTGCTAAACCTCAATTGTATACCCATAGCTTCATGCAGAGCCCTCCAGAATCTTGAAGTAAACCAAGGATCTCTATCGACGATGATGTTCATCAGTGTACCATGGAGTCTCACTATCTATTTGATGTAGATTTCAGCAAGCCTATCAAGAGAATAGCTAGCATTAATTGGTATGAAGTGCACTAACTTTGTGAGTCGATCCACAATCACCCATATCACATCATAGTTCCTGATCCTAGAAAGACCCACAACTAGATCCATGGTCATACTCTCCCACTTCCAATCTAGAATTTCCAGACTCTGAAGCAACCATGGCAGTCTCTGGTGTTCAATCTTCACCTTTTGACAGGTAAGACATCATGCCACATACTTAGTGTAATATCCCAAAAAGTGATTAAGGGCTAATAACTTCAAAAGTGGATATAATTATTGCTAAATAGACACTTTTGAAGAATATGATGTGAATTATTATCCGAATGCACTTTGATCAGTGCATAAACCCTGTATTTAAATTCAATTATGGATTAAGATCTAAATTGAATTAAATAAGAGGGAGGGCACATGGTAAGGTGAAATGGAGTAATAAAATGTGCTTAGTGGTTATTCAAGTGGAATTGCCATAATTAAGGGAAAATTGGGAAAACAGAAAGTTATCGACCGATTGATCAGTTACCAAGGAAGGAACTCATTCGTAATTTAAAGATCAATCGCTAGGATTCAATAAGCAAGAGAATGGAATTGTATATGTGGGTGCTTATGTGAATTCATGGAAGAAGGAACAAGATTTTTACAAGTATCCATATGTGAGCCAGAGATCGAGTCAACTTTTCAAACTCTTTTCCTCTCTCCTCTCTCCCTCCAAGTCGGCTAAGGCTGTATGGGGAAAAGAAAATCTGTATCTCTATCATTATCTCATATTTTCTCTGTCAAAACTCCATTTTCGCCAAGCTTTGGAAGGCAAGTTAAAGGTGAGGTTTTGACTTGCTTAATGTCTCCTTTAGCTCAATTCATCTTTATTAAAGTTGTTCATGGTAATGAGGGCTTCATTGCTATGATTTTAGAGTTTTGAAAGGTGTTTGAGAGCTTGAAGGAACTTGAAAGTTGAGAAATCAAGAAACCAACCTAGGGAAGAGAAAGAGGTGAGTATAAGTTGCATTTTGACATGTTTGTTGCAATTGTTGGTTAAGTTTTGGAGATTTGTAATTTTTCTCTGATTTTGGTATAATTTGGAAATGCATGAATGGCTTAATGTATTGTAGTGGAATTAGTGGCATATTGTGTTTTTGTGTCATTGGAGTTAGTTTGGAATTTTGGAAGGAAAATTAGTGCAATTGGTTAATGTATGGGAATGTTGTGTCCAAAACAAAAGCTTGTTGATAGAATAAGAATTTGGTTGTTTTGGGTGTTTTCAATATGTTCCTTATGAAATTTGGTGGGAAAGAGTGGTTTATGAATTCTAAGCTTGTTGATAAGCCTCACTCGAGTGCACAGGGGTGTCACTTGAGTGTAGCATCATGTTTTCTCTTTTCCTTCAGCTTTTCTGTCCCACTTCCATGTCAGAATACAAGGGTGCATTGTAATATCCCAAATTTTGATTAAGGGTTAATGACTTCAAAAGTGGATGTTATGAGAATTTGGTTTTTTTAGTGATTCCAATGGCTTCCTTGTGAAAATTTGTGTGGGGAGAGTGTTTGTTGCGAAAATGGAACCATTGGGAACAATTATGCCAAAGTTAGAAATTCTGCCTATTAAAACCTTGTACAGGGCAGTTGGATTTTATGGATGTTTTGAATGGACAAATGGTGTCTAGAAATACTAAAACTTGTTCACATGCCAAGCTTCAAAATGGACATATAATTTGTGTCATTTCGATTTGTGAGCTAAGAGTTATGATTTTCCAAAATTTGGGATTGAAATTGGAATCTGTTTTAGAGCAATATGGACTTTTGTGCAATTCTGTATTTTTTTGGTTATAAAGTACATTGATCCATATTTTTCCAGTAAATAGGACTTAAATAGCTTTCTATTGGCTTTGGGATCACCCCATTTCGATTTTTCTAAAATTAGTTATGATTTTTCAAAGTTTGGGCAAAAAATCTGCCAAAAATTGCAAAAAATCTGAAAATAAGGAAATTTTGGTGGCAATTTTGTAATTAAGGAATAAAAATGCATCAGCCTATTTTGCTGTTGTAATATACCATTAGGCATGTCTTGGGCTGACTAAAATGGGGGAGGGTTAGTCCATCTATAATTAAGCTTTGTGACATGTTTACATGTTGTTAGGGTCCAATTAGCTTTATGTGCACCAAAGCCCAATTTTTGGAATTTTGGGTAATTAAAAAATGGACAAAAAATAGGATATCATATAAAAAATTTCCTTCATCCTTTTCTTCCCAAAACTAATGCAAAATAGCTCTAAAGAGAGAGAGAGAGGAAGTTGCAGAATTTTAGAGAGAGAAGGAGGAGCAAAAGTCATAAGGTAAGTCAATTTCTTCGGTAATTTAGCTCCTAACTTGTATAATCCTTCTCCTAAGCTTCTTCTCTACTTGATTCAAAGTGTTTAAGAAGTTAAATTTCATTGTTGAGAGGCTAGGGTTTTGGCCAAAGAAGGAAAAGCCAGAAGGAAGAAGAGGTAACTTCCTAAACCTCAAATATTGGTTGTTTTGGTTGTTGTGAGTAGTTTAATCGATGAATTTGTGGTTATTTCCTGTGATTTGTGAATATGGGAAATGTGGTGACATAAGCGTTATGCTGCCAGAATTGAGTCTAAATAGTAGTTATAATGTAATTAAATAGTTAATAAAGGTATTAGGAGTAGAAAGGAACACGTCTGCGGAGTCGAATTTCAAAAACCCAATTTTCCCTGAAGTTCCTATAAGTTTCAAATAGCTCTAGAAATGGGACTTAGAGCGGATTTTCAATGATTTGATGGTTTTATTGAGTTCAGGAGGGAAAATTAGGTGGGGTTACAGTTGGTCACTTTTTCGGAAAAGCCCGAAAAAGCATAATTACGAAAACACCCCTGATATCCTTAAAGTGGGGCTGTCAAGGGTATTTTTTTTAATTTGACAATGAATTTGATAATTCTGAGTCCGAAAATGGATTCCTTGGGTGAAAATATGTAAGAATAGCCCATGTTGAAATTTCAGGAAAAGTACAGTCAGACCGGGTAAGGCGGGGCCGGGCCGGGTCCCTGGGGCATTTTGGTAAATTTTACTATAGACTCGTATAACCACCAGAAACACTATGGAAATGGCTAAACTGGTACATTTGACATTTTAGGACCAAGTTGAAAACTTGAGGGATTGACACGCGAATCGAAGCACACGGTTCAAGGTGGAAAAGGTCTAAGGTAAGGAACTTACCTTTCCTGCATATATTTGATATTTGTGCTGGTGTATTGATGCATGTTATTACTTTGCTTGATTATGTGAAAGATATATGAATGATTGAAGCTTTGTTTCTGTTTATACTATGGCCATAGTTTTGTTGCACGAAACATTGAGCACGCAGATATGTCATTGTGTTAGCATAAGTTTATGTAATGCAAGCATATCATGCATTAAGCACTTATCTTGCATGCATATTGGTACTATTTTCCTACTGAGATTCTCTCGAATCTCACCCTCCCCTACCAACAATTTAGACAGGTGAAGACAGAAAGTATGTTGAGAACAAAGAAGAGAACTGTATGAGGGGAATGCCGTGGTGGAACAAAGACGGTAAGGTGTCTGTGTTTTACTAGGATGGGTTTGACACCCTAGTAGCCCTGTACGGCTACATTGATTGTAATTCTCAGGTACAAACCCTTATGGGGAATTTTAGTAATCATGCATATATTATTAGTATATTTATGCTATTCCCGTGTTGCCCACTGAACCGCATATCATTTTCCACAAATACTCAGGTAAAGGTGAAATTAAGATAAGGGCGTGACATTTTGGCAGTGGGGCGGTTCTGGCAATAGGATTGTATACTGTTATGGTTTTAATTACACGGTGCTAGGAAATAGGCACGGACGGGAGGTACTAAAGGAAGGTATCTTCCTGATTTGTGAATTAGCCCCAAAAGATTTGGGAATACCCAAGGCAGCTAGTGGTGTAATACTAGATGAGAATGGTCTAAGGATATTGCAAAACCCGAGGAAGCAGGTATGACCAAGGCCAGTGGTCAAATTACACAGTATTTAGTCAGCCAGAGGCTGCTGTCATGATATTTATGATGAGGGTAGTCTCAAGGTACTGGTGGTCAGGAGCAGATAGAGCTGGTATCTGCGATTTTGCACAAGGGCACGAAAGTTAAGCGTGATCGACCCAGGGAAACCTGGGATAGGTGACCCCCTATGAAGTGAGTTGATAGGGTCATGGAGACTTGAGACATAGTGATTGTCTTAAGGTTTCTCTATGACTAATGATTATCTTAATTAGATAATATAAAGAATGTTTAAATGTACAATGTCATGATGTAAGTATTGATATTAATATGGAACATTTCTATTGTAGTGAGTACTACCATAAAGGCTTATTTGATGAGGTTATGGGAACTCGAGGCATAGTAAATGTTTTGAGGTTTTTCTATGTTAAGCGGTGATCCCTAGAAACACCGTTGTGATAAAGGAATGTAGAAATGATGTATTGTGATATATGAGGTGTGATGATTATGTCGTATGTTGATCATAGAGGATCCGATTTGATGATACTGAAGGTTGGG
This sequence comes from Inga leiocalycina, assembly GCA_963242795.1. NCBI lineage: Eukaryota > Viridiplantae > Streptophyta > Magnoliopsida > Fabales > Fabaceae > Inga > Inga leiocalycina. The sequence goes on from OY725320.1 coordinate 66,226,867, forward strand.
GATAGGCTTGAATCATGTCTAAGCTGAAATAGTGCTGGGGTCAAAATATGAATTAGGTTGCATTATAATTCTGTTGCATGACAGAAGTTTCAACCTTGAGGATAGTGTTGAACCTTCAACAACATTTTGATGATGTTTTGGGTTAGAGAATCTAGGCTATATGATCTTACAAGCCGCATATGCTGTAGTGGAATTGTGTGTTCAAAGGCCCTAAGACCTAAGGGACCAATGTGCTCTTAGGATGGCAAATATACTCATATTTGTGTTGGATTAGTGATGACCCGTGGAAATGAGGCAAGTGATTTCCCGGCTCAGCTAATGTTGAGGTTCTAAGTGTAATACCCCAACTTTTGAGACTTGAGCTTAGAGAATAAGCCTGAGATTAGTGGATTGCTAAGCCCTGGTTTAACAAGATCCTAAATTGTGATTAAGGGTTAATGACTCCAAAAGTGAATGTGGTTAGTGATAAATAACCCTTTTGGAGAATATGATGTGATTTGGCACTTAAATGTGATTCGTGTGTGTTGTGAGCAGCACCAAAACCCTGTATTTGAGTTCAATTATGGATTAACATCCAAATTGACTTAGAATAAAGGGAAGAATTGAATGGGGTATTGTGTTGGAAATGCTGTCATAGTGTGTTTTGATGTCATTGAAATTGGTTTGGAACTTTGGAATGGAAAAGTTGCAATGTTAGGTTTTGAAATGTGAATTGTGTTGACATGTTCAGATTGTTGTGAAAACATGTCAATGTGATGTGAATTTGATTTATTTGGTGTTTCCAATGGATTCCTTGTGAAAATTTATGTGGGAATGATGTTTGGTTTGAAAATTGGACCATTGGAAGCAAAGATGCAAAATCTGAAATTCTGTCCAGTGAAACTCTATTATGGGCAGTCAGTTTGTGTAAACGTTTTAAATGACCAAATGGTGTCTAAAATTTTTGAAACTTTCCAGTCTTAAATTTCACATCCCAAGCTTCAAAATGGACAAATAATTTATGCCATTTCGTTTTGTGAGCTAGGAGATATGACTGTCCAAAGTTTGGGATGGAAACTGAACTCTGTTTTGGTGCAGCGATGATTTTTATGTAATTCTGGAATTTTGTGGTAATTTTGGGTAATGTCTCATATTTTCCTATAAAGAAGACTTAAATACGTTTCATTTGGCTTTGGAATCACCTCATTTCTATTTTTCTAGAATTAGTTATGATTTTTCAAAATTTGGGCAGAAAATCTGCCAAAAAATCCGAAAATGGGAATTATGACATCATCAAAATAAAAGATGACATTAGCATGGAATTAAATATTTTCTCATCATCTTCAGCTCTTATTTCTGACATGCTGAACCAGCTGAAACTAGTGAGAGAAAGTTGAGAGCTCTTAGAGAGAGAAATAGGAGAAATCTCACAAGGTAAGCCGATTTCTCCGACGATCTAGCCCCTAACGCGTATAACCTTGCTCCTAAGCTTCTCTGTCATGTTCTTTAAGGTATTGGAAGCTCAATTTTCATGGTCAAGAAGGGCTAGGGTTTCAGCCACTCTTGAGAAAAGCTAGTAGGAGCTTGAGGTAACTTCCAAACTCTTGTGTATTGACTATCCTGGCTGATGTGGACAATTTAATCGGTGAAATTTAGCCAAATTGTCATTGGTTTTAAAAATGGAAAATGGGTGTGTGGGGCTGTTATGCTAACCAAATTGGTACTAAATGGTAGTTGTAACCTAATGGAATAGTCAATAAAATGGTTAGGAGTAGAAAGGAACGCGTTTACGGAGCTGAAACTGAAAAGCCCCAATTTTCCCCGGAATACTTGAGAATTTCGGCCAGCTCTAGAAATGGGTCTTAGAGTTGGATTTTCAATGATTTGATGATTCTATTGAGTTCAAGAGCGAAAATTAGGTGGGGTTACAGTTGGGCACTTTTTCGGAAAAGGTCAAAAAAGCATAATTATGAAAACGCCCCTGAAACCCTTAAAGTGGGGCTGCCAAGGGTAATTTTGTAATTGACATTGAATTTGATAATTTCAAGTTCAGAAATGGATTCTTTGGGCAGAAATATGTTAGAATAGACTATGTCAAAATTTCAAGAAAAGTACAGCCGGACCGGGTACGGTGGGGCCGGGCCCCTAGGGGCATTTTAGTAAATTTTCAATATAGCCTCATATAACCCCCAGAAACACTATGAAAGTGTCTAAATAGTACATTTGATATTGTAAGATCGAATATGAAACCCCGAGCTGTTTGCATGAAGATTAAGGCACACGTTTCGAGGCATAAAAGGGTTAAGGTAGGAAACGTATCTCTCCTACATGCTCTGATAATTGTATTAATGTGTTGATGCATGTTATTGCTTTGCTTGATTATGTGAAACATGTATGAATGATTTGAAGCTATGTTTCAATATATGCTATGGCCATATGTGTATCGTTCGAAGCATTGAGCTTATAGATTTGTCATTATATGTGTGCATGAGTTATGTGATGCAAGCATGTCATACATTAAACACTTATCTTACCTGCATATTGATAATGTTTCCCTACTGAGATTCTCTCAAATCTCACCCTCCCCTACCAATAATTTAGACAGGGCAAGTGGCTCGTAGAGGGAGTGGCTAGGACTCCTTCGAGATGAGAGTTGGTTATCAATGAGTTGTGAAGACTGTATATGATTCGGTTGAATATAGGGTTATGAATTTGAGATGAGATTGTATAATCCCCATTTGAAGAATTGTAATGGGCAATTGTGCCCTGTGTATCTTTAGCGAAGGTATGTACCCGGGATTACTGGGATGATTATGTTGTACACTCTGATATTTATATTAATGTGATTTATCTTTGCGTAGTCATTGTATTTGAAATGTGAATATGAGACCAAGTTTATAAATGATTTCAAAAGGTATCTGGAAAACCCCGTCATGTGATGGGTTAGCAAATGTTATTTGATTATTATTGGTCTCTATTTCATTTTAATCGCGTATTTCGGATATAATTATGGAGGGGGTTACACTAAGTGTTGAATTGCGATCTAATGATTAAACTTTATAGTTGAGCTAATTCTTAGGAATTTGACTTGACTAGGATGGTCTGAGGTTCTAGAAAGGAGTACCAAAATGAATCAAAATGTGTGTAAGGTATCCCGAGGCTATTAGTTGTTAATCTAGCATAGGGAAAGAGTTATTCTATGGAGAATTCTGACTGAAGGGACTGACCAGTCACTTGACTGAGTAAAGCATCAAGTACAGTACTGTAGTATGGAGCCACTGTGACGACGAACCTTAGTATGCAACCACCTTGGCGACGAACCTATAGTGCAGTCACTGTGAAGTTGAATCATAGAATAGAGCTATGGGAACATTAGCTCTTAACGTCGTGTTGGTTATGGCTTCTGGAAGTAGAACTTCGAGGCCATGTTGTTGTGTGAAAAGAGGTTCAGGAGGATCCTAGTTTGATTTTACAGTGTACTGTGATGTGTTGTAAACAAGCAAGGATTTAGGTGTGCCTTACCCAGCTTGATTGATGGCGTGTATTATGTTATGAATAGGCTGAGATTGAGGTAGGACTTATGCAATAGAGAAGAGCTAGTTCAGCTGATGGCAAATTCAACTGCATGATCGGAGGTTCTCATTGTGAGGGCACTTACCTCAGCATAGCCAATATGACAAGCTAATAGGCTGGTTGCACCGGTGATGATCCAAGGCTGAAAGGCAGTGCATAAAACTTGAGTCTGCTGTGAAGTTATGTGTATATTTGTTTGAGTTTCATTGCCAAGCCAATAGTCCTCTGGTAGCTAACAACGGTTCGGATGGTTGTAAAGTACATCCCCGGTGGTGAAAGAGGATGAGGGTGGTGTCAAGAGATTGTGACTCTCGAGAGGCTTCCTGGATAGAAGAGATGAGATTCCGGAGTGGCCTGATGTTGCAGAGTGTATTGTCTCACTTGCGGGTGATATGGGTTATCACTCGAGTGCAAGAGTATTTTGCACTATGAGGCCACGCCTAGGGTTGTCGCTCACAGGCCATTTTCAAGAGTGTGTAGTAACACTCACAAGTGTTGTACATTACTAGAGTGCCAGAGCTAGTACTCAAGTTCACTTCTCATTCTAGGGTTTCTTTTGCTCTCGGGTAGTTACTTCCTGTGCCTCACTTGGTAGGACTCAAATGGGCATGAGACTATCCCTTGAGTGTTGAGGTCAAGACCCGAGTACAGTGATCATTTTCTGTCTCTGTAATTACTCTCGGCCAAGCATTCACACGAGTGAGCCATCCTCACTCGAGTGCAAATTGCCTCATCACTCGAGTGCATGAGTCAAAAATCAGTGTTTTCACTTCTGAAAGGGGGGTCTGGAGTTAAAGTTTTCCCAACCCTTTAGGCATGTGTCTAGGCTTCTAGTAGCCACCTAAAGAGTTCAAATGGTAACCAACCTTAAGTGTTATGAAGATAAGAATTTGGAATACAGAATAAACTATCGTCCTTGATTTTGGTTTATAGGGTTTGATATTTGCCCTACTCATGAGCCATCTGTGCCGGAGCACACTCGAAAAGAACAAGGTAGTGACTCTTTCCCTTATACTGTGTATGATATATTGTATGTTTGATTTATCATTATTTGGGAGATCTTCACCTACGGCCCATTGGCTTGATGGAGGGAAGACCGTGCCTTCGGGGCGGTGGAATACGGGAGATGTGATTATGTGAAAGCCAAAAGGTTATATGTGGAAGTCGAAAGGCTATTTGTGAACCCTTCACCCGTGGCCCATCGGTGTTGATAGTAGGAGGACCATGCCTTCTAAGCGGTGGAATGCAGGGGATGAGACTATGTGATTATGTGCATATATGGCAGCCTGCATGCTGTGTTTATGCTGCGATGCTGCTTGATGATGTCATTACATGCTTTGTGATTATGTATGGTATGAGTGATTTGTTACTACTAGGATTTTTTGAATCTCATTCTTTCCATTGACTAACATTCAGACAGGGCAAGTGGCTCAAAGGATAAGCAGACGACCAAGGGCGGATATGACTCCTTAAGGAGATTTTGATTTTGGTTGTTGGTTATCAATTTTTGGTGTTGGGATTACTGTACTTATTTGGGATGTAAATATTAAAATGATTTTGTGTAATCCCCTAAATGGGAATTTGTAAATCCTTAGTATCTATATGAAACCAGGGGTTGCTGGGATTTTGTTGTATAATCTGATATATAAATGTGATTTGATTACACAGAGTAATTATATTTGAATTGTGAAATTTGAGACCAAGGTTGGGATTTTGAAAGAAATTTTGTGAAAACCCTACCATGAAGGTGGGATTGAAATAAGTTTTGTTAACCATTGGTCTCTAATCCATCTTAATTATGTATTTTCGAATCATAATTACATTTATAACGTAGGGGGTTACACTTAGTCACATCACTCTTCAACCCTGGCCACCAGTACATAGATTTCAAGTTATGATACATCTTGGTCATACCTAGGTGAAGAGTATACTAACTCCTATGAGCCTCATCTAGAATCCTCTGTCTCAAGTTCGCCTTCAGTGGAACATAGATTCTCTTCTGATAACGAACCAATCCACTGGGTGACAAATCATAATCCCGAGTCCCTCCTTGCTTAATCATAACTTGAACAGACTGGGCTTGCTCATCTTGCACCTGAGCCTCTTCAATTCCAGTCCTCAGGTCATTCTCCCCTTGGAAAATGCCATAATTGGCATACAGGATATCATTCGAGAGATTGAAGTCCTAAAAATCCTCTATCAATTTATCGTTGCCACTAGCACTGCCTTTTGACTAAGAGCATATACGAAGACATTAGCCTTAAGACATTAGCCTTACTCGGATGATATGTAATCTCCAAGGTATAATCTTTCAGCAACTCCATCCACCGACGCTGTCTCATATTCAATTCTTTATGATCATACAAGTATTAGAGACTCTTGTGGTCGCAGTACAATTCCATTGTCACACTATACAGGTAACGACACCAAATTTTCAATGCAAACAATATTGCCGCAAGCTCTAGATCATGAGTGGGGTAGTTTATCTCATGCGGTTTGAGTTGTTGAGAGGCATAGGTCACGACACGTCCCTGCTACATTAGGACCCGCCCCAACACCTGGTTACTCACATCATTGTACATGACGTAAGCCTCACTGGGATCAGGTATAATCAATACTGGTGCTGTAGTCAACCTCTCCTTCAGCTCCGTGAAACTCCATTCACAATGTTCGTCACACAAAAATGGTTTATTCTTCCTTATGAGCTTGGTCATCACAATACAATCCGAGAGAAGTTCTGAATGAACCTCCGATAGTAACCAACAAGACCCAAAAAACTATGAATCTGGAAAACCGTTTCTAGCCTCTTCTAGTCAAGTACTGCTTTCACCTTACTGGGATCCACCGAAACCCCTTCTCGTGAGATAACATGGCCAGAAATTTCACTTCTGTAAGCCAAAACTCGCACTGGCTTAGCTTGGCATAGAGTTGCTTTTCTTGCAAGATTCTCAACACAATTCTCAAATTATGCTCATGTTCTTCATTACTCTTAGAGTAAATCAAGATGTCATCGATGAACACCATAACAAACTGATCAAGGCACATCCGGAAGATGCGATTCATATAATCCATGAATACTGCCAGTGCATTAGTCAAACCAAAGGGCATTGCAAGGAACTCATAGTGCCCATACCTCATTCTGAAAGCAGCCTTTGAAATATTTGCTGCCTTCACACATAACTGATGATATCCCGATCTTATATCAATCTTATAGAATATACTCGAGCCAGACAATTGATCTAATAGGTCATCAATCCTTGGAAGTGGATACTATTCTTAACAGTTACTTTGTTAAGTTCTCTATAATCTATACAAAACCTCAAGCTCCCATCTTTCTTTTTGACAAACAATACCGGAGCTCCCGATGCGACACACTGGGTCAGATGAACCCTTTCTTAAGCAAATCTTCAATTTGTTGCTTCAACTCTGCCATTTCATTAGGGGCCATTCTATATAGGACTTTGGATATAGACCCAGCTCCAGGCACCATCTCAATTGGAAATTCCACTTCCCTTTCCGGAGGCAATCCATTGAGATTATCCAGAAACACCTCAAGGAATTCTCTCACTATAGGTATACTATCTAGAGTTTCATCTGTTTCTAGAAAAGAACACCATATACCTTTGACATCCTTTTTTCAAACATTCCTCAACCTTAGCCATCGAGAGGAAATTTAAACTACCGTATACATTAACATCCCTTTACGAAGCAGGATAAACTATTTTTCTATTCCCATAATCCAGCATTACATTGTTCGCCGTCAACCAATCAATACCCAGAATAAGTTCTAGTTGATGAAGTGGCAAACAAATCAAATCAATGGTAGACTCAAACCCCTCAATAGTTATAACACTATTCAAACATGCTTCTACAGTTACAGTTTTAGTGTCCACTAGTGTTGACACAACCAGGTCAAATGGCATTTTATGGACATGTAATCCTAGGTGCTTTACACAGTCATAAGCTATGAACGAATGGCTAGCACCCGAATCAAATAGAGTTTGTAATGAACTACTAGTTAGAAGAATATTACCTTAAATCAAGCTAGGAGATCTCCTTGCTTCCTCGTGAGTCATCACGAATACTCTCCCTTGATTCTTAGGCCTTGACTCTGCCAGTTGCCCCTTGCAATCTTTGGCAAAGTGTCTTGGCTGTTTACAGGTGAAGTACACTACTTGCCCATCACAATTCTTACCAGAGTGTGCTTTGTTGCAACAAGGACATATCTACTACCTGGAGGATCTTTGGTTCTCACAATCCTCAGATTGGTATGGCTTCTTACTGCTACCCTTGGATGAAAATCCTTGGCTCTTGTGCTTCTGGGAGGAGCTTCCCTTACCAGGTTCACCACGACTACCACCCTTACTCGGGTTAATGTCTCTCAAGTTGTTCTTGGTGATGCGGCACTCTTCAACCACTTTGTTGAACTCAGTGAATTGTCGTATAGCCAACCTCTTCTTCAACTCCCATCTCAACCCGAAGACTAGCATGTCAAAACTCCATTCCTTATCATCCATCCGCCAGAGGTAGGAAAAGTATCGGGCTAGATCGATGAACCAACACATGTAGTCATCAAATGTCTCACTTTCTCCTTGCTTGATAGCTAGAAATTCTGACTCCTTCTCAATTCTCATAGACTTTGGGAAATACTTGTCATTAAACTACTCCTGGAACAACTCCCAAGTTACTAGCACATTCTGGGCCCGCATAGTCATAGCAATGTTTCTCCACCATCAGTCTGCATCCCTTTAAGCTTGTAGATGGCCAGTTTTACTTTCACTTCGGATGAACACTCAAGCACCTTAAAGATCTTTTGCAACCTCATTAATTAATCCTCGCCGCTTGAAGGTCAAATCTTTCTCTGAGTACAGGACGTGTATGCTTGCAGAATTTAGAAACCTAGGATTGTAGATCTCTACCCTCTCAGACTGGTACCCCTTATGACTCTTGATTAGGCACCATGCGAGATGGGGACTCATGGGATCAGTTTGACCCCTCAACTGTCTCTTCATGTCGAGTCTCCTCTTGGGTCTCCTCATGTATAGACTGGACCTTTTCCTTATTGCGCTTGGCCTTTTCTTACCTGAGCTCTTCTCTCAGCTCAGCAATCATATCCTTTTATTCTTTGATTATCCCCATCATCTCTTGCATAGGGTCAGGTGGATTGTCATTGAGCTCTTCCACCTCTGGGTTAGTTCTTCTAATATTTGAGCAAACCATTAGGATTTTAACTCAACAAATGATTCACCAAGTTAGAAATCACAATGAAAGTATACACATATTCCTTAAACTCATATACCAACAATACTAGGAATATTCATGTGTATACAACCAACACCTATTAATCCTTTATCATCTCTAGATAAGGAATTGAGGCCACTATCGTAGTAAAACCTACCCTTGCCAGGAAAACTGCTCTGATACCACAAATGTAACCCTCGTCATCATCAAGGTCATGACTAGTGTTTAAACATGTTTTATAATTGAATAAGAGATTAAGGATAATTTGAAATTTTTTACAAAAATCATATACTACAATCTCTATTCATTTTTAAATAAAAACATTTGGCCTGTTCGGTTTGTCACATACACAATATCAGAGTGCCATCAAATTTCCTGACATTCACGCGGGATATATTTGATAACCAACGGGTTTTATAGGGCATCTTTGCCCATCTTAGTTTACCATACCGGGGATTACACAACAACTACAATTCTATGGTCAACAGGTTTATACAATTGTCCAAAATGATAACAAAAAACTAAAACACCAAAACTACCACCAGCAATCCTAGTCACCCTTATCCACTTGCTTGTCTCTCGATCCACTTGCCCTAGCTAAAATTGTTAATTGGAAAGAGTGAGATTCAAAAGAATCCCAATAGCAATAGTTTACGCATATGATGCATAATTAAACAAAGTATGTAAGCATATATCACAATGCAGTAATAACAATATTCAAGGCCGGGCTAACCACCACGTCTCCTCAATCATTCAAGGCCGAGCTCAAGCCACGTCCCCTATTCAAGGCTGGGCTTACTGCCACTTCCCCTCATACATTCAATCATAAATACCAAACAAGCAATGCATTACACATGATATAGGATAAAGTGTCACTATCTTGGTCTTTTCGTTCTTGATCAGGCATAGGCCTTCTACGCTCTGCGCAAATATCAAATCCTAAAGTCATAATTAAGGATGACGAGTTATCACTTATCCTAATACTCAAATGACTTCAAAACAGTTAGATTTGGTTATCATTAAAGTCCTTTAGGTGGCTACTAGAAGCCCCAACAACTGCCTAAAGGGTTGGGAAGTGCTATCTCAAGATCACCTTTTTTAGTGTGCCTCGTAAAACGTACCGCTTACGACTTCCGATTCGGCCCTAAAATGTTAAATGTACAAGAAATAGGTCATAACCTATCCAAGTATCATTTTAGACTCTTCCATAGTATTTCTTGTGGTTATATTTGTCTATGGTAAAAATTTACCAAAATACCCCTAACCCTGGCCCCACCCGACCATACACGGCCTGATGGCACATTTTACCAAAATTTTGACTAAGGCTATTCTGATGTATTTTCGCCCAAGGAATCCATTTCTAAGCTCAAAATCACCAAATTCACTATCAAATTACAAAAATACCCTTGACAGCCCCGATTTAGGGATTTTATGGGCATTTTCATAATTATGCTTTTACGGCGTTTTTCAAAAAAGTGACCAACTGTAACCCCACATATTTTGGCCCACTGAATCCAATGGAACCATTTATTTCATGAAAATTCACATACTAGCATAGTTTTAGGATTTGTGAAGTTACTTCTTGAGTTCCTTTCCTCTCTTTCTAGATGTCCTTCTCTTTCTCTCCTTAAGCTCAAGATGAGCTAGCTAAAACATGTATTTCATAGAGAAATAAAGATTAGAGAATAAGCTTATGCAAGTTTAGAATAAGTTTCCTCCTTTTCTCTAAAGCTTAAGTTCCTTTAAGCTTCTCTCTCTCTCTTTTCTTTTGGCTCAAAACGAAAATGCACAAAGGAAAGAGGAAGGAATGGCTCCATAAATTTTCCTCCCTTCATTCTACACCATTGATCTCATCAAGGGTTGACATGGTGACACTTGCCAACCACCATACTTCCATCTATGCTTCCACCCATACTCCCTTCATAATTGCTCCCTTTGACTCTCCTTAACATTGAACTAACCTTCTCCCTTGCTTAGCTCTTAAACAAAAAGTGCTCCTCCTTTTCATGCTCCAACTAAACCATTACTCTTCCAACTAGACAAATTCTTGCACTCAAGGTAGCATACCATTTCATCATTATTTGTCCATGTAGCATTATTTTAATGCAATTTGACATGTTCTCATACAAATCCATTATAATTTAATCCCCTTATTATATGATCATGACACTTGCCATTTTAATTCCATTAATCAATTTCTAACACATTTTATTTTCATTTTTTGGAATAATGCCAATTCTGGCTGATTTTCTGCCCTAACTTTGAAAAATCATAACTAATTTTGTAGACATCGTTTTGGAGTGATTTAAAAGCCTATGGAACCCTTATTGAGTCTAGTTTCAAGGAAAAATATGGAATTTCAGTAGCTAGGATCATATTATTCCCAGATTTTCAATCTTTGACAGCTGCTCTAGAAACTTTCCAGATTTTCTGGGCTAACTTCAAAAATTCATATCTTTTTGTACATAGCCTCAATTGATTCATATGACCTATCAAATTAAAGCTTAGGATGTATATTTTTCCCCCTTAAAATTTCATAATTTTTGTTCATCATTTGGTCTTCCAAAACTACATGACAAAATCACTACCTTGCAAGCGATTTCACTAAAAACACCATTCAACTTTCAATTTTTCCACTAATTATGGCACATTAACTTAAATTGCCACAAAACACCAATTTTAATTTCTTTCCACTCCACCATGCGCCCTTCCCTCTAATTTTATCCCTTAAATTACTTTGTCACATAATTATGCTAAAATACATGGCGTTAGGCATTTCCAATAACTAATTCATATCTCATATTATCTTTAATTCACAAATCATTCTCAATAATTATCATTAGCCCTTAATCAAAATTTGGGGCGTTACATTTAATCACTTATTTAACTACTTAAGCACCTCTTAATCATGATTGATTGAAAATTGGGCAGCACCTTCCCTTAAGGTTTGGCATCCCCAAATCACAAACCAAGCCAAAACAAAGCCAATAATCAACAACAACAACAACAACAACAACCTTGAATCAAACAAGATAACAAGGTTTTATAGCTTTACCTTTGATTTCTCTTCTTTCTCTCTCTAGGAGCCATCTTGCTCTCTCTCTTGCCTCTTGGATCTTGCTTGCTAAACATAGTATTCAAGATGGAGAAGAGATTAGAAGAAGTTTCTATGAGGTTAGAGGGCAAGAACACTTGAAATCAAGCTTACTTACCTTGATCTTTGCTACTTGTGCTCTCTTATTCTAAGACTTTCAAGCTCTCTTCTCTCTCTATTTTGAGTGCGTGTGTGGCGTAAAGAATGAAGATGATAGATAAAGATGATGCATTTAAACTATATCTACCTCTTCTTTAAGAAATAATTGTTTAATGGTTTATGACACATGTTTTTTCCTTAAGCCTTATCCCTTCATAATTATGTCATAAACCCTTCATTTGATTTGAACCAATTCTCTTCATCTTTTTAAGGCCCAAAATGACGCCACTTTTGTGTCCTTCATAACCAAATGGGTTTCCTTCAATTGCTTCATCCAATTACCAATTAGTATATATTTTAGGCCAATTTTTTATGTGCTCTTATCTTGATAAATTCTTATTTAACTATTTGGCCAACGATGATGACACATGGCATGATTTCTTCCAAGCATATATTTTTCCCTCTAATTTCCCTTTATGGATGAAAATAGCAAGAAGAGAGGGAAATATTGATTACTTCTTATATTTTCCATAATTCACTTCTTTAATTAATTAAATCAAGTACTTTTACTTTTTGACTTTTCCAACCGTTTTACTTGGTCAAGAATGCTCCAAAATTGCATATCATTTCCAAATATATATTTTCCCTTTATTTTCTCTATTTAACCAAAATTAATCTCAAGAAATGGGAAAATAATTTATTCCTTGCTTTATTGGCAAATTACCATTTTGCCCTCACATTCCTAGATTTAATTTGGGCCTTCTTTTTCTCCTTCTCTTTTTGGCCAAGATTCCTCTTTATTATTGGGCCCAATATTGTGTTCTTTTATCCTCTACTTTGGGCTTGAATAATGGGTTTCAACAATTGGATTTTTGCTAGACAATAACTTGGATTTTATGTCTTGTTTTACCCTAATTTTAGTGAACATGGAAATTTACTAGCTTCTTAAATTCCAAGCACCTTAATATTCGCCCTTCCATTTAATTAAATGCCATCAATACTTACAAAGGCATATTAGTGAATAAAATTTTAGGTGTTACAATTTTGTTGTTGAGGTTTATAAGTGGAAACCTCCCTCTCAACTGGATCTTTTTCTTCTGTAGGAAAGTCTTCTTTTGTTTCCTTGTTTGTTCCTTGCATTGGGAAAATCATCTTTCCTACAAGCTTCACCTGCTTTAAAATACCATCAGTTTGTTTGGCATCTTCAACTGCTAACTTTTTCACCATAGTAGATTTATCAAAAGTAACATCCTTGCTAAATATAAACTTGTTTATCTTTGAACACCATAAATGATATCCTTTGACTCCAGAAGTGATCCCCAAAAAGATAGCTTTCTTAGGCCTTGGATCCAATTTTGACTCTATCACATGATAGGATGCAGTTGAGCCAAACACATGCAAAGAATCATAATCTGTAGCAGGTTTTCCATACCATTGTTCTAACGGTGTCTTACTAACAATAGCAGCAAATGGTAGATGATCAACGATGACACACATATGTTATTACCTAAGACCAAAATTCTTTGCCAAAGCAAATATTGGACAACATATACTGAACCTTCTCAGCAAAGTTTGGTTCATGTGTTTAGCCGCTCCATTTTGTTGTCTTGTATTTATGGCACTGAAGTGTTTGATGATGTCATTATCCTCACAAATTTTTTGAAAAGTATCATTCATGTATTCTCCTCCGTTATCTATATGAAGACAATTGATCCTCCTTTCTATTTGTGTTTCTGTCATTGCCTTCCATTTGAGAAAAATTTCTAATACTTCATCTTTAGTCTTCAACATATACACCCAAACTCTTCAGGAGAAATTGTCAACAAAGGTTACAAAATAATATTTGCCTCCTAATGAATGTGTTTTGGAAGGACTCCAAACATTAGAGTGAACATAATCCAAAAAACCCTTGTATTATGGATACCTATATCAAACTTAACCCTTGTCTATTTCCTCTTGACACAATGCTCACAAAATTCCATTATAATTCTTTAATCCTTTTAAAAATATTTGATTTGATAGAGTTTTCAAGGATTTTCCTCCAGTATGTCCCAAGGGCATGTCCTATAACCTGGTTGCTTCTACCTCCTTGTCATCACTGGATGTCACTACTGCTATCCTAATAAAACCATATTGCCTTGAAAGTGGTTTGTGTTATTGTTCTTTCACATCCACTTCATTACCACCAGTCCAACAAAAATTACCTTTATTACTCCACTTTCTGTAGTGGTTTTAAGCCCTTTGAATCTCAAGTTCCCACATAAATGAGATTTTTCTTCAAATCTGGTACATATCAAACATTTGTTAATGGTCTAATCAATCCATCATGGTTCCTTAATCAAAACTAATGCCATATGCAGTAAGAGAAGTGTTATCTACTGTGTGGACAACTCTACTTCTCTTTCTTTGAAAATCAGCGAAACAGTCTCAGTTGGGACACGTATAATGGCTATAAGCTGAGTCCAATAACTATACGCTAGACAGCTTTGATAGCGTCATTGTAAATAGTGAGAAATCTAAGTTTTGATCATCACAGTTAGCTATATTTGAATTAATAATAGCCTTCCCATTGTTAGGTTTAGCTTTTTTTTCACCTTTGGACAATCCTTGTTCAAGTGGCTTTTTTTGTAACACCCCAAATTTTATTCAACAAAATATATTGTAATTATTTGAATAATTCAATAAAATGGTGAATATTTATGAAGTTGGATCTTGTGAATTTTGAAATATTCATATTCATAAGGAAATGGCCTGATTAATTCAAAAAATTGAATTAAATTACAAAAGGGATAGCAAAATCATAATTTTGCCAATTTAGCCCAAGATTAATTATTTTCCAATTAATTGGAGTTAATTTCAATTAATCAAGGAAAATAAAGGAAAATGCATAATGTGATTATTTTTAGTGGAATAAATCAAGAATTGAGAAATTAAGGGGGGATTACACATAAAATCAATTGTGTGAATTATGGAATTGTGCAAAACAATTTTCTCTCCTCTTCCTCTCTAATTTTCGTCCAACATGAAAGAAAGAAGGGAAAAAATTAATTGATGCATGATCACATGTCATAAGTAGAAGGAAATCATGACCAAGATTGAGTACACACAAAATGGAGTGGTGATGGAGTACATGAGGATAGAAGCTTGAGTGAAGAAATAAGCAACATGATTACATGGTGGAGTGCACATTTTGACTTAGTTGGAGGAATGATGGAATACTTGAGTGATTGGAAGAGGACACACATGATGACATGTAAGAAGCTAACTTGTCTTGTAAGAGAGGATGAGAGGGACGGATCTTTGAGGAAGAAAAGGAAGAAATTGATTCAAATTGATGGCAAGACAATGGAGTAATTGTGAAGGGAAGGGAATGGTGACAAGTGGCACAACTTGGGCCCTTGATGGAATCAATGGTTAGGAAGGATGAAGACCAATTTATTAAACACAAACTCCTTCCTCTTTCATGTACACTTCATGCACAAGTCATAGGAAAAAGGAAGAGAGAGTGATTTTGTGAAGCTTGAGATTAGAGAGAAGGAAGAAGAAGAGGTCAAGGTAAGGTGGTTCCTTTGGTTTTCTTTTATTATGGCATTTCCTTATATTCTTCTCTAAACTCTTGTTTCTCATGAATCTATGGTGGTGAAGAGACACTTTGAGATCAAGAAGTAAGGGAGGATGATCCTAGATTAAGAGGAAACCAAGTAGCCAAAGAGGGTAATTTCATGAACTTGCCTTCTTGAGTTGTTGTTGATAATTATTGTTTGGTTTTTATGATTTTTGAGTTGAGTTGTAAAATTAGAAAATCCAAAACCCTAAGGAGTTATGCTGCCCAAAATCCTTTAAATCATGATTATGAAGTGTTTAAATGGGTTAATCAAGGATTAGAAATGGAAAAGTACAAGTTTTTGGATCTAAAACACAAAACCCCATTTTTTTTCCATTTTTCCTTAATATTTCGGCCAGAACCAGAACTGGTACAAGGAGTTGGATTTTCATGAAATAAATGGTTCCATTGGACTCAGTGGGCAAAAATAGGTGGGGTTATAGTTGAGCACTTTTTCGGTAGAGGCCAAAAAAGCATAATTACGAAAACGCCACTGAAATCACTAAATAGGGGCTGTCAAGGGTATTTTCATAATTTGACCGTGAATTTGGCAATTTCAAGCCCAGAAAAGGATTCCTTGGGCGAAAATAAGTCAGAATAGCCTTAGTTAAAATTTTGGGAAAACGTGCCATCGGGCCGGGTACGGCGGGGCCAGGCCGGGTTCCCGGGGGCATTTTTGTAAATTTTCACCATAGACTAATATAACCACAATAAACACTATGGAATAGTCTAAAATGATACTTGGATAGGTTATGACCTATTCTGGTACATTTAATATTTTAGGACCGAGTCGGACACCGGGACAACACGCTTTACGAGACACTATTAAATAGGGGATATCAAAGCTTTGAGGTAAGGACATTATCCTTCATACACTATGCCATAAGTTATGTGATTGTGTGGATGCCATTGTTTTGTAAATGCACTTTATTAATAACATGATTTGCCCAGAGAAAGGCTATTAGTGCCATAGGTGCACTTACACTGGGAGTTGGCAGAAGTCCAACCGGTGTAGATTGTGGGGTTGGGCCCTACTCATGTATACATAACGATGATGTGTTTATATTGTTCATTAATTTGTGCATACCTTGGCGCATGACATATTTACTTTTCGCATTTTCTATGAACGATATTATGTCTCTATGGGGATTCTTCGGAATCTCACCCTATTTTAAAATAAACACCTCAGTAGGTACCAGTGGCCCAAAGGGCAAAGACGTTGACGCCGATAAGTGAGTGGCACGTGTCTCAAGGCGAGGATATGAACGTGGTTATGCCTTAGTCTATGCCTTAATATTTTGGATAATTTGTAAATATTAAAACTTCCGCTGTATTTTCTGTTTCCATCGACGAACAATATCAGAATTGTAAACGAACGACGTTGGGATTGTAAACGAATATTTCTATCAGTATAATTGTACTTTTCTGTATGCCCATTGAATTTTATCTTTATTACTCTTCGATTATCAAAATGGAAACGGGTGTTGACATTTTTGGTATCAGAGCTAATAAGCGGTTCTGGCATTATCAGAAATGTATACTGATAAGATTTTGTTTACATGGCGATAGGATATCATGGACAGACCAAGAGGACTGATGATAGACTATTTCAGTACTGGCGGTACTAAGCTACGATATACAGCACGGAAGAGCGTGCCAATCCTACCTGTCCACATACCACAGCCGAGGCTAGAGACTCCACCTAGATCGGAGGTTGGAGAGTCAGGGCATCCACTAGGATATGACCCAGAGGAGGATCTCGTCGAGCTGGATCTGAGTGAGGGCTTCTCTAGGATAGAGGTAGTTCACGTCCCGTATGATATGCAGCCAAACGAGGAGCTAACTGATTTCTTGTGGGTCAAGCTGAGGTGGGTGAGATGAGTGTGGCCTGACCCGGAGGATTACTACTTGCATTATTTGGGTTCCGTTGAGATGCTGTACAACCAACAACGTCTGCTGGGTCTTAACTTACCCGACCCGACCTGGATTCGCACCACTATGAGCTTCTTTCCGAATACCACTTTTTGGAACCGGAAGATCAGTATCGTCGAGGAGGGACCTAACAACAACTTTCCTGCATTTTTGGATCACATCGACACGTACACCAGGGAGTGCCTGGACTGGGAGTAGTGATGTGGGACCGACCCATATGTTGTGTGACCAGGAGGTACCGGCACATATTTTGGGGCTAGGGCAGTAATAGGTTACCGACAGACAGAAGAAATTTTAGTCGGAAGATGTATTTTGGGAAGGGTACAGAGGAAGCTATAAATTAATATTTTGGTTATATATTGAACAATATGTCATGTACAGTAGTATTTAGGACATGTGATGTTTCCATTTCTCTGTACTACTGTGAATAGTTATGTATGCTGTATGACATATTTGTACCCTGATATTTTTATGAAATGACAACAATGCCCTTATTTGTGTATCACAATTTACTCTTCTTTAAATTTTATGTAGAGTGAATTATGGAAATGATACAACCCGAGGAAGGTGGTAAGGGCCACGGTAGAGGCCGAGGTAGGGGTCGAGGCCGAGGGCGCGGAAGACATGGGGACAACGAGAGTGAGCCGAGGCCTGACCCTATCCAACAGTGAATACTAGAGATGCTGGAGCAACAGCAACAGACAATGAACGGAATAAAAACTGATATTCGGGGAGTGCAGCAGAGACAAGACCACTTGGAGGACCGTATGGATGAGTTCATGTGGGGAGGTTACGAAGAGATACATGAGGAACCTCCACTTGGCAAAAGGCTCAAGTTATTGACATATATTTATTATGCGCCACATCCCAAAATGTCTTAATCCGTCAAAGATTTCAACAGGTAACTTCGCTTAAACACAATTCTTGCAAAAAATGAAGATGCCAACAATGAATTGTTGACATTTCATGCGGATTCTTCAATCTTTTTGTCGCCATTTCTACTCCAAATACTATTTAATATTTGCCAATGCAAAAGCCTAAAGTAATTCTTTTATGATGTGGAAGTTCAGACTATGTTGCAACCATAGAGCATACTCAGACAGAACCTTTGCTCTGATACCAGTTGTTGTGAAATAGAATATATAGAGTACATAACCGATTGTACTAGAAAATCACAATACTAGAAAAAAAAATTTAAATGTAATTTAATAATATAATAAATCCCAACTACTATATCTAATAACAGCTAATAAATAATCACAATATGGGATCATTCCTTAGCTTGCTAGTGCAGAAGATGGACAAAAAGATTGATAAGAATCTATATCAAATGTCAATAATCTGTCATTAACATCTTTATTTTTGACAAGAAGTGTGTCTAATGCGCAGTTTGTAGTTGAAATTTTTAACAGATCATGACATTTTGGGATATGGTAAGGTGAGGTTCTTGATGTCCTTTTTCAACAATGACTAGATCTTCATATTGAAGAAAGGAAACTATACAGCATAGGAGAGAATGATTGGAGGATCATCAACCATGTTGTTTATGGTATCATTTAGTTGTACGTTTTAAAAGAATAGAAGTATACACACATGAAGGAAACTTCTACATAAATTGTGGAAGGCACTGAAGGACAAATTCTTGAAAGAAAATCATCAAAATAAACTCCACATGAAGAAAAGACTATTTTGCTTCACTTTTGTTCTTGGCACCAAAATAAATCATCATATCACTAGCTTCAACATAGTGGTAACAAATTTGCACTAAAATAAAAGACCATTTGGTTATACCAACTTATTGAAGCTGATAATAGATTTGCAAAATATGGACATGACTTTTGAAGATGAAGATCTAGCTTTGATATTGTTGGGATCACTTCCCAATGAATATGAGCACCAAGAAACTACTTTACTTTATGGAAAAGAAGAAGATCTCTCAAAAAAGTTTGTTCTTCCTTATACAATTATGAATAAAGAAAGAGAGAAAAACAACGAGGTGGAGAAGTAGAAGTGTAATATCCGATTTGCGATGAGGGCTAATGACTCCGCTAATTATTATAATTAGTGTAATTAATCACTTTTGGAATTAATGTGATGTGATTTTGGTATACATGTGTGTGGTATTTAAGATTAAGGGTTGAGATTCTTTGACTACGGGTAGGATTGGATGAGCTCATGAAGGAATAAGTAGGATGGTGACAAGTGGCATTTGGTGAGCCATTGGATGTAGCACAAAAGGACAAAATAGCACTTTTTCCTCTCTTCTCTCTCTCCTATTCGGTGGAAGTGTGTATGGGAGGGAAAGAAAGACATCATCATCATTGTTTCATCTCATCTCTCCCTCCTCTCCATAGTTCCAGTGATCAAGGGGAAAAGGAAGAAGAAAAGGTGAGATTTTGATGCTTTGTTTGATCTCTAATGCCTTAAATCTCTTCTCTAAAGATATTCATCTCATTGAGAGCTTAAACTTGGTGTTTTCAAAATCTTGAATAGTGGAGGCTTGTGTGTTAATCAAAATTTGGAAGTGGGAGAATCAAGATTCTGGATTTGGAAAAGTGAAGAGGTAGGCATTTAGTGCATTTTAAAGTATCATTTGTGATTTTTGGATAAGTTTAGTAAAATCTGGAAATTTGCCCTAGTTATGCCAAATGTTGAAAGTATGGATTTCATTATGTTTGATGTTGGAAATGATCTATTGTGAAGATATAGGAGTACTGAATTTAGTTTGGAATTTTGGGAATGTGTTAAGAAAAATTGGAATATTATGTATCATAGAGACCTAAGTGCATGATTGTGGTCAAAAAGGTTTTTGGGGAGTTTGAGAGGCTACCAATGTGTTCCCTAGTAAGTGCTAAGTGTGTATGAGCTTTTGGTAGAGTTTGGGAACCATTGGGTCTGAATTTGACCATCTGGTATTTTCTAATGTTTTCTGCGTTTCTGGTCTCTGATGCACAACACTCGAGCAGTGGAAGATCATGCTCGAGTGCTATGTGCATTTTCCCTTCTCTACTTTGAGTTTTGGTTGGGTTCTTTGAATGAGGCTCGAGTGCACTTCCTTGTTATCGAGTGAGGAAAGATCATGCTCGAGTGAGCTTAGGTTTGCTCAAGTGATGGTGTGAATCTAGAGTTAGGGTTGCTCTCGGGTCTTCACTCGCTGGTTGATGCCAAAAGTGTGCTCTGACACTCGCAAGCATAGTCATCTCACCCGAGTGTTGGGGATCATGCTCGAGTGAGCTGGTGCCTCTGGTGTGGTTTGTGCTCTCAGGTTGTCACTCGTGGTGTTGCACTTTCAGGGACTCGAGCACATTTGGGGTCGTCACCCAAGTACAAAGCTTGGTGCTCGAGTGATGTGAGCACTTCCTAGCCGTGAAGGTTGCTCTCTGTCAAGCACTCACGGGAAAGAGTCGTTCTCACCCGAGCACAAGTCTCTCATCACTCGAGTGAGGTCGTCTTCACTCGAGTGAGGCTATCAGAAATCAGTATTGTGCCTTCAAAAAAAGGGTCTTTAGGGTAGTTTCTTCCAACCCTTTAGGCATATGTTTAGGCCTCTAGTAGTCACCTAAAGAGTCCTAAATGATAACCAACTAAGTGTATTATGAAATTGAGAATTTAGAAAAGAGATTGATCGGTTGTCCCTAATTTGGTATAGGATTTGACATCTGTCACCCTTGTGAGACTACGGTACCGGAGCTAGTTAGGAAAGATACAAGTAGTGACTCTTGCTTTATACCTTATGTGATACATTGTATGTGTGCTATATCATTGTGTTGAGATGATTTCGTATGCTGCAAGATATGTGAAATTGTGGAAGCACCGCTATACCAATAGTCCCTAAGTCGCTAACAACAGTTCAGGCAAAGGCTGTGTGCCTTACCGACGGTAAAAGGGGATGAGGTTAAGGTGTGATATATGTGATTATGTGGGCCGAAAGGCTAATTGTGAGCCGAAAGGCTATTTATGAAGGCCGACGGGCCAATTGTGAAATCGAAAGGCTATATGTGAGCCGTAAGGCTATTCGTATGCACTGCCATGCCAATAGTCCCTGAGTCGCTAACAACGGTTCGGGTTAGGACGATGTGCCTTCCCAGCGGTAAAAGGGGATGAGGGTGGAGTGTGATTTGTGTTGCTGATACGAGATGATTTGTTTACATGTTATGTGATTACGTGTGGTATGAATAATTTGTTACTATTGGGATTCTTTAGAATATCACTCTTTCAAAATGACTAATCTTTTCAGAAAGGGCGAGTGGCTCGAAAGGGAAGCGGACAACTAGGAGTAGTTAGTATTACTCTAAGACTTAGTGGTAGTTGGTTATCTTTGTTTTGGTTTTGGGATTACCAAGTGTATATCAGATGTAAATGAATATTTTGGACATGTAATCCCCATTTTGGGAACCTTAAACCCATTATATGTATGTAGTAACCTGGGGTTTGCCGGGATTCTAGTTTCCATACTCTGTTATTTATTATGTGATTTGATTCTCAAGTAGTTATATCCGCACGTGAATGTGAGACCAGGATTAATTACATTTTGAACTGATTTCTTGAAATATCCCATCTCTTGGATGACGGATTTTAAATTGTTATTTTGGCTTATTGGTCTCTATTTCACTTAAATTTCATAATCCGGATGTAATTACGGTGAGGGGGTTACAAGAAGCACTAGTCGTAAGAGGACATACTAAAAATTAGACGATATCAAAGAAAGGGAGATCTAAAATTGAGATCCAGACCTAATAAAGATCAATGTGCCTTTTGCCGAGAAAAAGGCCACTTGAACAAGGATTGTCCAAAGTTGAAAAACAAAGCCAAACCTAAAATTGGGATGGTTGTTATAGACTCAAATATAGTTGACTGTGATGATCAAAACTTAGATTTCTTACTATCTGCAATGACATCATCAAAACCATCAGACTTATAGTTGTTTGACACAGCTTGTAGCCATCATGTGTCCTAACTAAGGCTAGTTCACTGATTTTCAAGAAGGTTAATATGGAGTTGTCCACACAGTAGATAACACTTCTCTTACTACATATGGCATTAGTTTTGATTAAGGAACCATGATGGATTGATTAGAACATTAACAGATGTTTTTTATGTACTATATTTGAAGAAAAATCTTACTTATGTGGGAACTTTAGATTTGAAGCAACTGGGTTATGGAACATACGCTTAGGATATACTAGAAGAAAATCCTTAAAAACTTTATCAGATCAAGGATTGTTAAAAGGATTAAAGAATTGCAGTTTGGAGTTTTGTAAGCATTATGTCAAAGGAAAATAGATAAGGGTTAAGTTTGGTACAACTATCCATAATACAAGGGTTTTTTTGGATTATATTCACTCTAATGTTTAAGGTCCTTCCAAAACACCTTCATTAGGTGGCAAACATTATTTTGTAACCTTTGTTGACAACTTCTCCTGAAGAGTTTGGGTGTATATAATGAAAACTAAAGATGAAGTGTTGGAAATTTTTCTCAAATAAAAGGCGATGATAAAAACACAAACAGGCAAGAGGATCAATTGTCATTGTACAAATAACATAGGAGAATACTTGAATGATACTTTTCAGAAGATTTGTGAGGAAGACAACATCATCAAATACTTCAGTACTAGAAATACAACACAATAAAATGGAGTGGCTATGCATGAACCGAACTTTTCTAGGGATGAGATATGACTCAATTTGGCATTTGGTTGATGAGATAAGTGGAATGTAAGATAACATCTCCCCAAGAAAACTTGGGCACGTTGCAAGTAAGCATTAGTGCTTGAGCAACATCTACTATATGTTGATTTTTATGCTCAACAATCTCATTCTATTGAGGTGTGTTAGCATAAGAACTTTTATGGATAATGCTATGTATTTGGAGGAAGATACTCAAGGTTTTGTTGAAATAATCTATACCATTGTAACTATGCAAGACTTTGACGCTCATATCAAATTGTTTCTTGATCATGGTAAATAAATTCATGAATATAGAGGGAGCTTCAGACTTATCTGTTAAGAAATAAATCCAACAAATGCGAGTATGGTCATTTATGAAGGAAATGAACCATTGGTTTTGATACGGTTTGGAATACGAGAGGGTCCTTACAAGTCACTATGGACAATAATAAAGGGCTTAGAGGGTGTATATAGAGCTTTAGGGTATGATGACCAATGGTGTATGGCTAGTTCACATACCTCATATCTCATATCAACCCTAGTGCTTAGACAAAGAAATAAGAACATACGAGATAGATAATGAAAATTGGGAAGGCCTATTCTCTTATGCCATAACATAATGTCATTGTTTTTAGAGGTCAATATAGAATTGCATGCACTTACTGTATGTTGGTGGCTCACTTCAACATTATCAAGAAAGTAAAACCCCTAGCACTTTTTATCATGACCTATTGTCATGCTCGATGATAGTTCCTAAAAAATACAATAAGTGGGTAGAAATTTAGTACAACAGTTAGATTGCTTCGTCACTAATAGACAATAGATTGCATCTAACTTTGAAACATGAAGGACTGATTCAAGGTGATATATTCAGATATTGAGATACTTTCCTTTATCGATGACTGAAGCAAGAGAGCTATCTACAATTTGAACTTTCAAGTTTCCAACACATGAAGTATAAGTAGAGAACAATTGAGAACAATTGGTTATATGGTCTAATGTTCAAGAATCAACAATCCATAATGCTTTATTCTTTGATGGTTTGAGAGCTTGAAGGAAGTTTCCTTTTTGAGCCCAAAATGCTAGCACTTGCTGACCAATAAACACCTCAGCTTCAGATTAAGAATTTGTATTTCTCATAAAGAGACATCAGCACAAACTAATAAAGAGACACATGAACATTTGGATAAGAAGCTTCGTTACTACTAATGCTCTTTGATCTCCACAACAAACAATAAACTTCAAAGAAGTAGTTTAGAAAATAATGAAGGACATGGATCTCACCAGAAAACATGTTTTGTCACCCATCGAAAGAAGCTTTTGTCGAATTGGGTCGGCCACCCGCTCCCACACACCGTGACTTGTCCTTTAATATAGAAGACTTGGGTGGTAAGTATAGACTCCACGATGGGTGCCATATATTGCTGTTTACCATCATCTTTTTGGGGTTAGTCAATCTGAGATCTCTAGTCATCCTTAGGTAGGCTGTGAGAGTCCAAATGCTCCTTGTCAACACACATAATACTGCCCTAAGCCACTGAACCGAGAAACTCATGTGATCCATCACCCAAAAAATACTATAATAATAATTTAGAGCTTCTTGCTCTGATACGATGTGGACAATTTGAGAGAAGAATAATTTTTCATATCATAATAGTGAGGTACTATTAATTCAAGCCTTCACCTAAAAGGGAAGGTGAATTGGGTGATATTAAAACTTTTAAACTCAAATACAAACTGTATATAAAGAGTAGAGCTAAAGATAGATATCACTAAAGGTACACACAAGAGATTTGTATTGGGTCAGTCCAATCCACTAGACCTACATCCAACCTTAGAAGCCTTTTTTAGAGTTCCACTATCGTTCCAAGATTCACAGGGCTCTTGGTGCATTAATACAATCAAATTCCTTCACAGGGAATACTTGCTTCCCCTTACACTATGCAATTAATGCCCTTACTCAAGGTCCTACTACCTTAAGTAACTCACAATAAAAGTAATAAATGAAGTTTTAATAGCTCTCTCTAAGAATATATGTGATAAACACTGAAGTGCAAAGCATATCATAAAATAGAGCACAAGAACTTAATGCAATGATAAAAGTTTTCGTAGATAGTTGTCTCTCTATCTTGAATGCTTTTGCATTTATAGGTTAGAATAAGTTAATGAATATTGAAGCATTTGAATCTATTTATTAAAG
This sequence comes from Inga leiocalycina, assembly GCA_963242795.1. Classification (NCBI taxonomy): domain Eukaryota; kingdom Viridiplantae; phylum Streptophyta; class Magnoliopsida; order Fabales; family Fabaceae; genus Inga; species Inga leiocalycina. The sequence goes on from OY725320.1 coordinate 66,252,256, forward strand.
AGATAATATAGCCATTGGTGAACGAGAGCATTTAGATTGGATGAGCTTTGCTCCATTTAATGCTTCAAACGCAAACGTGATTTTTGGTGATCTTTAAGTTTAATATATGTTTAAGCACCTGAAACTTATATATAAGTGTGATTAGTAATGTTTATAAATAATAAGTATATAACAAGATTCTATCACACTTAGAATGGGTATCAAAACTTCCTAAGTGCTAATTCAAAAAGGCTATCATCATTATCACTAGAGTGATACCTCATCACTCGAATAATATTGTATGATTTAATGTATCTCATTAAAGAGGTACTGGGTAGTCATTTTGAAAAGTGTATAAGACCACTGGAATGGCTAGACTTCACTAGAGTAATTTGGTGAAATAGTTATCTCACTGTCTGGTAACTCATTAGTGACGAAGGATATCACTCAAGTGACCTTTATGGTACTAGAGTGATTCATAGGTCACTCGAGTGATTCACTCTTCAATTAAAAAAGGGACTAGATCACTATCTATTACTGGGAAGTAATGGCTCAACTTTGCAAACATCATTTGATTGACCTTCTTACACTCGGGGGATTCCTTAATATTAAAATGGAGAATTTAATCAACATTTTCTAGTTACTGGATGGTGATTTAGGATTTCCAAGTATCACTTAAGTGATGCATTCCTTACTCGAGTACTCTGCTAATTTTTTGCAAAATTACTAAGTCACTGTCAGGTACCTTGTTGGTGCTTAATGTTAGATATGATTAGTCTTGATGATGTAAAATATAGATATTAAATATTGAGAGCAAAAAGTTTACATAATATGTTTATCTCTTACATTGACTAAATACTGTGTTTAATGTGAAATATCTTATAGATTAGTCAAGCAAAGAAAGAAGATATCAAGTTGGGTTAAAAAAATTCATGTGATTTAATACTGTGGATTATTCGAATAGTCAAATTGTTATTCAAATAGTAAAACTTGTGTTCAATTAAGATATATTCGAATAACTCTTAGTTTATCCAAATAAGCAAAGTATTATTCGAATAATGAATATGCTATTCGAATAGAGAAGAACTGTTAAAAGTTGAAAGTATTCGGATAAGCACATTAAGATTCGAATAGTATGCCTAACAATTTTTTCTGAAAATAATTCAAGTGAAAAATTATTCTAATAGTCAAGGCACTATCTAAATAGTCATTATGATTTTAACTCAATTTCTAAATATGTTATCCAGATAGTAGGATAACTATTAGAATAGTAAGGGCACTATTCAAATAGTGTGATGATTATCCGAATATGTTTTTGATGAATTTCAGCATCCAATATCACAAGACTATCAGGATAGTTAGGTTATTATCAGAATGTAAGGTTACTCTCAGAATAGCATCTGACATATTTAAAAAAGACTATCAGAATAGTAATGAAACTATTAGAATAGCCACAGTGCAAAATAATCAAATACTATTCGAATAGTGAAGTGACTATTTGAATATCACAAGACTATCAAGATAGGAAGGTGACTATCAGGATGCAAGGTTACTATCAAGAAAGTAATGGAACTATTAGAATAGTCTCAATAAAAAATAATCAAATACTATTTGAATAGTAAAGTGAAAATTCGAATAGCCCATAACTGAAAAAGGGTGATTCTATTCAAATAGAAGCAATATTGTTCGAATAATAGCAGCAGACTCTGTTTCTTTTAGTATGGGCGACGTTCAGTAATTTGCTCATATCTCCCAAATTACAGCTTGAATTGAGGTCAAATTCATGGCATATGAAACTAGACTCCTAATACGTCATTTTGACACTGAAATCAAGTTAAAAGGAGCTGAGATGAAGGAGATATGAATTTTGGAAGATGACATTCAAATCACCATCATATTTCAAAATAGGTTCGGTATTTTGGACATAACTCTTAAACTACACATCAGATTGAGATGAAACTGGTGTCATATGAAACTAGACTTAAAGATCTTTCCATGGATAGGTCATGGATCATATTTAGAGTTATATTCAAAGCGATATGTCTTCTAGAATTTGTTGATCAAAATCAAGCTCTTTTCCAGACCAGTCGATACTCATTGGATCATAACTTTTGAAATACAAAGTATTTGTGATTGATTCCAATTGCTATGCAAAGAAGACTTAAAGATACTTATAAGGATAGTTCATTTGCCATGGATTTATATCCAAAGAGTCACGCCCTCAGAATTTTATTCAAATATTGAGGTTGCAGGAATATAAAGATTCATTATCAAAGTGCATTATGCGAATACAGCAAGTTGTATTTGAATAGTATATCACATAATGTGGAAAGGCTATTCAAATAAGGGTTTGTCTATTTGAATATGAAAGTTCATTTTGAGAGAATATTATTTGAATAAAAATGACACCATTCGAATAAGATCATTTGTTTTACAAGGCAGCTATTCGAATAAAGAATTCACTATTCGAATACACTTCAAGTTCTAAAATTTTATTCGAATAGAGGATAAAGTATTCAAATAAGGATTACTCATTATCAAAGAAGGCTATTCGAATACAACAGATGCTATCCAAATAACTGATTTTCCAGAAAACATAGTATCACCTTGAAACTTCTGAAAATCATTGAAATTTGTGGACTTATTCTTATTGATTCTAATCACTCTAACACTTCATTATATTAGTGATTAAGCATTTTCCATGTGATCAAACAAGGATTAACACAGAAGACAGAGAAAGCAGTTTTGTGTCAGAAGCTTCCAACAGCTAGTTCAACAGTAATATTTTAAGCCTTGACAAGAAGAAGAAAAGCTAAAACGGTCAAATGATCTTCATCAATTATAAAAGGAGAGTCATTCAAAATGAATAGAGATGAGAGCCCATGCCTACAATGTTGATATGCTGTTACTTTGAATCTAACATAATCGAAGCTCTATAATGATACTCCCACTAGGTACTTCAGTATTAATCATTATCCGCTTCATATAGAGAGAAGTAATCACTCATTGTAATCATCTATATTTGTGAGAGTTACTCAAGATTGGGGAATCTTGAGCGGGAAGTAGATTGTATCCTTACAGTGTGTAAGGTGGAGTCCTTGTCTCAGTACGAGAATTGTAAAGGCTTCACAAGTGCCCGGATTAAACTTGTGGGATTGTAGTGGTTCTTAAGTACCCTGTTAAACTTGAGGGAGATAGTGGATTGAAATCTTAGGAGGAGCCTAGGGACTAGACATAAGTCATCATGGATTAGACCGAACTAGGATAAATCACAGTTTGCATCTTCTCTTCCCAAAACTCTTATATTTCCAGCATATATGATTTCATTAACTGATTACAGTTTTATATTTCATTACTTACATACTTATTGATTTCATAATATGCAAAAAGAATTTCAAAGTTTTTAAGTTTTTATAATACACCCAATTCACCCCCTTCTTGGGTACCAGTTGGTTCTAACATTTGGTATAAGAACCAAGCTCATGTTTAAAGGACTTAACCATCTCAAGAGTTATCAATGGCTGATTTTGGGTGTTACTCACTTTCATAAGGTTTTGATTATACAATCCCACCTTATTTAATAGATATCGATTTTTGGTTTTGGAAGGCTAGAATGACATCATGTGTAAAAGCCTTTGATTTTGATATATGGAATGTATTTATAGATGATTTTGATTTCAAACTGAGAAAGGATTGGACTGAAAAAGAAAAATAATGTTTTTGTTGAACATTAGAGCAATGAAAATTCCATATAGTGCTTTAACCAATAATGATTTTGAGAAAATCATATTTTGCTCTAATGCCAAAGATATTTGGGACACTCTTGATTCTTTTTATGCTTCTAACAACTGTAATGAAGTTAAAAGAGTTGATAGTTCATCAGAAACTATAAGTTGTATATCTATGATTGATGAACAATTGGAAGTCAAGAATGAAGAAGGAGAAATCATAGAACACTTCCATGATCTAGTCAACATAGAAGAACAAGAGCAAGATGATTCCCAAGAAGAGCTCATTACAGACGAATTTCATGGGTCATACTCTGAAGTTCAAAATGCACATATGGTAAACAATTCCAATTCTTCCGGAGTTATTTTGAAAATTGATTTTCAAAATTTGCATAAAATTGTTTTTCAACCAATTATTGATTCTATTGAGAAAAGCAAAAATGTTTTCAATTATGCTGGAAATTCATGTGGGAAGAAAGAATTTAGGCAAACTAATCATTTGAGATAATCTTTCCTTGATCAATACAATACTTGTATAGAATCTCATAATGCACATCATTATATTATTTGCAATTATTGTGGTAAATCAGGTCATATTTCTCACACTTGCTAAATTAGGAGAAATTCTAATGTGAGAAATAATTTCGTTTGGGTTCCTAAAATGCAAGTGAGTTCAAATGCTAACATTCAAGGACCCAAAGCAAAGTGGGTACCAAAATGTCCATCTAGTGTTTCATATGTGCAGATTGATTCTAGAAAAAATGGACATAAGGGTACAGAGAAAATGAAGAAGATTCCAAGAGTTACTAATCCACCTGAAAGGAGATTCATATCAATTAGGAGAACTCTCGGATCACCTATTGTAGAGACTACAAAGTCTAATAACAAAGAAAGGAAATGGAGAATAGGAGGACGTTCTACCTCAAGAATGAACTATCATAGAGTACCATTCAACTACCTTGAGGAGAACAAGAGATGGAGGACCTCTCAAGATTCAAGGAAAAGACTTTTAGAGTCTACATTATATGAAAGAGTATTGATGCAGCCAAAGCTAGGGATTCAAAAGTCCAACATAACAAAAAAAATGCATTGGGTAAGAAAATGTAATCCTCTAAGTACCTAAAGCAAAGGTATACAATGGTAAAACCTCCTGCACTATTATTTTTAGTATTTATTGAGGTTTGTATCTTGTTACCTTAGGAATGAATATTGCAACTCTCTTGGAAATATGGTTTTCACATCCCTTAGAAAGCTTATTTTGTAAAGTTATTTATGAAGGGATTGCAATGTTCAGAAGTTTAGTTCTTTATGCATACATGCATATTTCAAAAACATCCCCTATTATGCATAAAGTTATTGATTGATTCATTGTGCTCAAATTGGTTTGATTTAGTTATCCTTAGAACATGTGAATTTTATCTTGATTCCTACAAGCTAACAAGAAATAGATCCAAGTAAGGTTGGATATCAAGAAGAAAAAGAAATTTATATAGTTCTATAGGATAAGAAAGAGCTTCTCAAGGCTATGGCCACATGAAAACAAATTCATATCTTGATGATGCTGAATTTTGGAGTTTGGATTTTAGTGTTGAGTGTGCAAAGGAGGAAAATCAAAATTACTCCACCAAAACCAAGCAAGCTATTGCAAGGGCAAGAGGAATTGCAGTGATATCTAACCTTACCCTATACCATGCTTATATGAATGATTTAATTTGGGTAATAAATATTTGTCCATTATTGCATTCCTTTAGCAATCAATCTTTAATAATCATTAAATTATTTACAGATTGCTAAATAAACCAAAAGTGAAACTGTGCATAGTTTTTCTATCGGTTCATGTTTTCAAGTGCACAATCCAAAATTGTATTTTAATTTCAATTCATCCTGTTTATAAAAGTGCATACACATGGTTTGAAAAATTTTCATATTTTGTTTGCATTCAAATTAGTTTCAAAATTGGAAGTTAATATTTTTGTGTCAGAAATGCTTCAAATATGACCACTAGGTTTTTCCCATCATTGATCATAAATGTGCTATCTAGTACTTGTACTCCTTAGTCTTTATTCTCTAATGAGTTAGACCTCATGTCCAACATGTTAATCATCTATATGAGTGTCAAGCCTATCTCTAAGAAAAGAATTCAATTCATAAAAAGCCTTGTTCCTAATACATAAATTCGTATTGGTGGAGTTATTCCAAGCATTATGAATATTCATTAATACATTAACCATTGTAGTGGAATAACTTACCAGGATAATATTTTGGAATTCTGGTCATTTGGACTAATGAGTTTGTACTTCATAATCCATAAATCCTTGTACTCATTTTGTTGCTCAAACACATTAACCATTGATATGATCTATCTTTGAATAACTTGTGCCATGTATTTGAATCTTTGAGTTGAATGTTGCGATTCTTCAAGACAAAACTCTAAGAGTCAATCTTATCTCTTGGTTAATAGCAAAGTCATTATGCTTATATATGTCTATCAAGCTAAGCCTTTTTGGCTAATTCTTTTTCCATATGACTTTTGATCTTAGGAAATCTCTCAAACATGTTAACTCCAATGTTTAACATGTTATCTTAGTTGTTCTCCAACTGAAGCATTCTGATATATTTCTAAACTTGTTGACTTCCACCATTTTTAACATGAGCATTGATTTTAAGCATGCTTCAAAAAATAAGTTTTACATATATTCAAAATCTCAATTTTAAAATGCATTGTCATGATTTGAAATAACATTTAAAACTTGAAACAATTTGCAAACTTGATTCAATTCATGATTTATCAGTTCATACAAGTTAGTCATTATAGATGGATTCTCTACTCTCTTTGATCCAATTTACATGGATTGTATGAAAATATTTTCGATGACATATTTTCCTTTTAAGAGCAAGAGAGAAGTTATATCTATATTGAGTGGACCTAAGAAAAGTTGGGTACCAAAAAATATATATTTATACTTTTACAGGATTGTCCATAAGAAGGATGCTTTGGGAAAAGAAGTGTTATTCGAATACTAACCATTGTATTCGAATACCCAAAGAAGTTTTTAAAACGATTTTATTCGAATACAAACTATTTATTCAAATATAAATATTACTATCTCAACCTATTTGTTGACAACTATTCGAATACAAAAGAAAGGTTTTGCTACAGCTTTATTTGAATAAATAGCAAACTATTCAAATAATATAAAGTTTTCTGAAAACTATTTGAATAATTGATTCTCTATTCGAATACAAAAACATATTTTACAAAGAAACTATTGAATAATGAACAGAGTATTCAAATAGTAGGATGATTTTTACAAAGCATACAAAAACTATTTGAATAACAGAGTCACTATCCGAATACAAAAACAAGTTTTATAGTGAAGGTATTCAAATAGTGTACTTATTATTTGAATAGCAGAAGACTATCTTCAAATGTTACTTTAGGGATCTATTCGAATACTACTTAAGCTATCCGAATAGAGACAGTTTATATTTTGATAAACTATTTGAATACTCTGAGAACTATTCAAATAATGTTATTTCTTAAAAATGTATTCGATTAATGAATCTTCTATTCGAATAATCTCTATTAAATTTTCAAACTGACTATTTGAATAATAAACTCCCTATTCAAATAGAATAAACTATAGGTATCCACAGGGAAGGAAGTGTATCAGAATACTGAAGTTTCTATCCAAATACACCAAAGAGCCAAATATAGAAGACTATCCAAATAGTGGTCTACTATTCAAATAAAACAAATGGGTGAATGGACCTAAAGAAACTATCCGAATACTACTCCTTCTTTCAGATAACAAGAGTTACAAATCAACAGAGACTATTTGAATATTCTGTCTACTATTCGAATAGTTGAGGATCTTGACAAAACAATGAGGAACATTGAAAAAGAGAGTGCCAAAAATTTTGAAGCTAGACCTAGTAGAGTTAATCACAAGGAAGCCAACAAGATCAATCAAGGACTTTGATAGAAGAAGTTGCAAAACCACTCCTTGAGTTTAACACAAAACCTCTGCAACAACCTGATGAGAAAAAGAGGTGCTTCAACAATGTAACACTGAGCTTGCTACAAACAATGATGAGCTCATTACTTCTGTAAATGGCAAGATTAGATAACTATGTGACTTGATCAACCAGAACTTCAAGGTTATATTTGAATAGCAAGAAGCTCAGACCAGGATGCTACAGGAACAAACTAGCATTATGACAATTTTACATGTTATGTTTGTTCTCTAAGAAAAGGGGTACACACCAAATTAATAGATGCATATGAGGCCTTATTTTGAGCTCATCTTGGTATTCTTAAGTTTCCATAGAGATTAGCTTTAGAATCCCTCAGTACTGATCACACCATCTAACAGTGATAGCCAACGATGCATCAATAGACTACAGAAGACTATAACTTGAGTGATTATGACATCATTCGAGTGAGGTATTATATTAATTATTAATTTAAATTCTCTGAGTTGCATCACTCAAAGTGAACACTTGAGTACTGACTCAAGTGATATTAGGGTATAGCTGTTAAAACCTCTGAATAGCATTGTCATTTTCAAAACTTGATTTCTCACTAAATCTTCTGAATTTTATACTCAATTTCTCTACAAAGGTTTTCCAATGGTTTTTCAAATCCATGAGATTTTTTAACTATATTCCTTATAATATTTTTTTAAAAGCAATGCACTCATTAAGGGGGAGCATCACATTCACATGTGTTTTATATCTTAAAAGCTTATCTCCTTTATTTAAAGAAAATCATTACCACATACTCATATGTATTCACTCTCAATTGATTAGTTTTGATGATGAGTTACTTATATATCTTCTTTCTATGATCTTAATTTGCATATATTTTATAGAAAGGAAACTTTTGATACTTGTTTGCACAAATCATTCTCCTTGCAAGAATACTTTTACTTATAGTAGGAGAATTTGCTCTATGCACGATCAATCCTCAACACACTAAAAGGATGATATAGCAACTTTGAGGACATATGCTTTAACGATCAATCAAGGGAAATATATTGGCTACAACATTCAAAGCAACAAATACCTATGCCAATACAAAGGAACATTTTATGAAACAGAAGCTCAACTCAAAAAGAACATCCTGGAGACAACATCAATATACATCATGGTTGCACAGTAAAAGCATGGCGAACTGGACTTCATGGATATATCATCAGGTTGTCATATCCTAATGAGGATTTCTAAACCCTTTCTCTTTATATTTTGAGAATATATTACACATCTTTGATTTCAATTTACTTTGATTATGAAAGTTTTCTTGAATACCTCCTCAGATTGTTTCAAACTTATTTTCATCACTTTATTTGCATCAAAATGAAAATACTTTCAAATAGAGGGAGAAAATTATTTTTCTTGACACATTTATTTTGATTAAAAAAATGTTGTTTTCTTAAAAACCTTTCACATATTTGCCTCCCCACAAGCATTTCTTCTATATCCTTTCAAACTTTTGTTGATGTCATGAGATATTGCACAAAAAATATGTTGCATCTAATTTGTTTTCATACTATACAATATGTTGCATCTAATATGTTTTCATACTCAAACATATTTTTCATAAAGGATTTGACATCATCAAAAAGGGAGAGAATGTTAGATATGATTAGTTTTAATTATGTCAAATAAAGATATTAAATATTGAGAGTAAAAAGTTTACATAATGTATTTATCTCTTATATTGACTAACTACTGTGTTTAATCTGAAATATCTTGTAGACTAGTCAAGCAAAGAAAGAAGATATCAAGTTGGGTTGAAAAGATTCATGTGATTTAATACTGTGGATTATTTGAATAGTAAAACTTGTGTTCAGTTAAGATATATTCGAATAACTATTAGTTTATCCGAATAAGCAAAGTATTATTCAAATAATGAATATGCTATTCGAATAGAGAAGAACTGTTAAAAGTTGAAAGTATTCGGATAAGCACATTAGTATTCGAATAGTATGCTTAACAATTTTTTCTGAAAACAATTCAAGTACAAAAGTATTCGAATAGTCAAGCCACTATCTAAATAGTCATTATGATTTTAAACTCAATTTCTAAATATGTTCTCCAGATAGTAGGATAACTATTAGAATAGTAAGGGCACTATTCAAATAGTGTGATGATTATCCTAATAAGTTTTTGATGAATTTCAGCATCCAATACCATAATACTATCAAGATAGTAAGGTTACTATCAGAATAGTATTTGACATATTTCAAAAAGACTATGAGAATAGTAATGTAACTATTAGAATAGCCTCACTACAAAATAATCAAAAACTATTCGAATAGTGAAGTGACTATTCGAATATCACAAGACTATCAGGATAGTAAGGTGACTATCAGAATAGTCTCAGTACAAAATAATTAAATACAATTTGAATAGTGAAGTGACTATTCGAATAGCCTATAACTGGAAAAGGGTGATTATATTCTAATAGAAGCAATGCTATTCGGATAACAACAGCAACTCTGTTTCTTTCAGCATGGGCGATGTTCAGTAATTTGCTCATATCTCCTAAACCACAACTCGAATTGAGGTGAAATTAGTGCCATATAAAACTGGACTCCCAATGCATCATTTTGAAACCAAAATTAAGTTAAAAGGAGCAGAGATGAAGGAGATATAAATTTTGGAAGATGACATTCAAATCACCATCATATTTCAAAAAAGGTTCAGTATTTTGGACATAATTCTCAAACTACACATCAGATTGAGATGAAACTGGTGCAATATGAAATTAGACTTAAAGATCTTTCCATGGATAGATCATGGATTATATTTAGAGTTATATTCAAAGAGATATGTCTTCTGGAATTTGGTGATCAAAATCAAGCTCTGTTCTAAACCAGTTGATACTCATTGGATCATAACTTTTGAAATACAAAGTATTTGTGATTGATTCCAATTGCTGTGCAAAGAAGACTTAAAGATCTTTATAAGGATAGTTCATTTGCCATGGATTTATATCCAAAGAATGACACCCTTAGAAGTTTATTCAAATATTAAGGTTGCACGAATATGAAGATTCACTATCAAAGTGCATTAGGCGAATACAGCAAGTTGTATTTGAATAGTATATCATATCTTGTGGAAAGGCTATTCAAATAAGGGTTGGTCTATTCAAATATGAAAGTTCATTAGAAGAGAATATTATTCGAATACAAATGGCAATATTCAAATAAGATCATTTATTTTACAAGGCAGCTATTCGAATAAGGAATTCACTATTCAAATACACTTCAAGTTCTAAAATTTTATTTTAATATAGGATAAAGTATTCAAATAAGGATTACTCATTATCAAATAAGGCTATTTGAATACAACAGATGCTATCCAAATAACTGATTTTCCAAAAAATATATTATCACCTTGAAAATTCTGAAAATCATTGAAATTTGTGGACTTGTTCTTATTGATTCTAATCACTCTAACACTTCATTATATTAGTGATTAAGCATTTTACAGGTGATCAAACAAGGATTAACACAGAAGACGGAGAAAGCAGTTTTGTGTCAGATGCTTCCAACAGCTAGGTCAACAGTAATATTTTAAGCGTCAACAGGAAGAAGAAAAGCTAAAATGGTCAAATGCTCTTCATCAACTATAAAAGGAAAGTCATTCAAAATGAACAGAGTCGAGATCCCATGCCTACAATGTTGATATATTGTTACTCTGAATCTAACCTAATCTAAGCTCTATAATGATACTCCTACTATGTACTTAAGTGTTAATCATTATCTACTTCATATAGAGAGAAGCAATCACTCATTATAGTCATTCTATATTTGTGAGAGTTACTCAAGATTGGGGAATCTTCAGCTGGAAGTAGATTGTATCCTTACAGTGTGTAAGGGGGAGTCCTTGTCTTAGTACGAGAATTGTAAAGGCTTCACAAGTGCTCGGATTAAACTTGTGGGATTGTAGTGGTTCTTAAGTACCCTATTACACCTGAGGGAGATAGTGGATTGAAATCTTAAGAGGATCATGGGGACTGGACGTAGGTCATCGTGGATTAGACCAAACCAGGATAAATCACAGTTTACATCTTCTCTTCCCAAAACTCTTATATTTCTAACATATGATTTCAATAACTGATTATGGTTTTATATTTCATTACTTACATACTTATTGATTTCATAAGATGCGAAAAGAATTTCAAAGTTTTTAAGTTTTTATAATACACCCAATTTACCCTCTTCTTGGGTGTCAGCTGGTTCTAACACTTAATTTAGATATAAAAGTCGTCACTCTAGTGACATATCATCACTCAAGTGCTCTTTTCTTTTCCAAAATAAAAATTGTTTTATCACTTGATGGTACCTGCATAGTAACATAAAATTTCATATCATCACTTGAGTGACAATTTTGGTACACGAGTGCTCTACCAAATTTTCACAGAATTACTCATTGACTAACCAGTTACTCACTGGTGATGAAACCAACAGCTACCACTCTAGTGACTTATGTAACCCCCTACCTTAATAGCCAAATTAATAGTTCGAGAATGTGTCATTAAGTTGAAATAGAGACCAGGGTTAATTTAAAACTTTTTCAAAACCTGTTTAGTACGGTCTCATGTTCACATTTCGAATATAATTGGTCTATGCAGTTTAGTTTCATTTATACATATCAGAGTGCAACCAAAACTTCCCAACAACTCTCGAGTTTCATTTATTTAATAAAGGGTTTACATGGCACATTTCCCACTTACAGTTTTCCATACAAGGGATTATACTACACCATTCAATATATACAACTAATTCCCAACAAAATATGACAACCAACTACCAAAATTAAAACTCCTAGCTAGAAGCTTTAACCACCCTTTGTCACTTGCTTTTCCTTTGAACCGCTTGCCCTGGCTGTAGGTTAGTCAATGGAAAGAATGAGATTCAAAAGAATCCTGGTAGTAACAATTCACTTATAACATATACAATCACAAAGCATGTAAGCAAATCATAAGCAATAACACATTAACAGCGTTTCTGCAACAGCTTTTGCTGTGTTCACAACAGCATGTTCCACGACAGCATATCCACACTAGCATGTTTCTCAACGACGAATTTCATATTGGCATGTTTCACAACTCAATGATAAGACATACATCCAATGTATCATGCACAATATAAGAGAACAGGTCACTACCTTGTTCTTTCCGCTCGTGCTCTAGCACTGATTTATCACATGCAGGGCAAATGTCAAATCCTATAATTAGAATTACAAGGGACATGTTATTACTTAATCCAATTCTTCTTTAATTCAAACACTCAAGTTAGTTATCATTAGGGACATTTAATCAAGTCAACTAAGGAGTTAAAGTGGTCAATTAATCTAAAAGACCAATTTCTAACTTCAGAGTTCAACAATATTACATTATGCCATTACATCTTCAATTTTCACAAAGGTGACCAAATTTACTAGAATTTTTCATCAACTTTGAAAAATAATAACTAAATCTATAAAAATCTAAATAAGGTGATTCCAAAGGCTATGCAACCCTTATTTAGTCTATTTTCAAAAAAAAAATATCACCTATAGCCATTTGAATACACAGCATTCCCAAAATTTTCATTTATTACACACTGTCAGAATTCAACCTAGTTTTCATGACCTAATTTCAAAAATTTATAACTCCCAGTGAACAAATCAAAATGATGCAAGTGACCTATCAAATTAAAGCTTGATATGTCTACTATTTAACTAGAAAGTTTCAGAATTTTTAGAGATCATTTGCTTATCCAAAAACACTACACCAATAGGGTACCTAGCTGGAATTTTGTTCAGGCAGAAAATCTAGTTTTTCATTTTGAGTTTCAATGACCCAAAATTCACAACCCGGACTATACCCACACAATTTTTCATATAGAACACAATGATAGCATCAAAATGAACAAATTTTCACTCATTCCCTATGTCCTATTTTGGCAGAAAAATCAACAAAATTCTAGAAATTACCAAACTCCCAAATTAAGCATCAAACTTGTGTTATATGGTTTCGAATAATCATAAAACACCAAATACATAACCAAAACACCATGATTTCTCCAAACCTTAACTTGGACAAAATCAGGATAGAATTATATATGTCGAAATACTCATTCAACCTATACAACCAATAGCTCAAATTGAAGCCAATACTCAACTCTTGCTTCTCCTTAGCTGCTTTCTTTGGTTTTTCAGCTTTTGTTCTTGGATGATGGCTCAAAACACCTCCTCTTGAAATTCTAAAACCATAGAATTCAAGCTCTCATCAAGAGGAACAATGTTTATGCAAGACACTTGAGCCATAGGTGAGGTTAAGGAGGTAAAAATCCAAGATGAAACCCTTGCCTAAAACTTGTTTCTTCACTTGCTCTTTTCGTGCTTCAGCTGGCAAACTTGGAGAATGAAAGAGAGAATGCATAATAATCAGATTTTCCCTTCCCTTATCACTTAAAAACCTTACCAAAACATTGGACAAAAAGGAGAGAAAAATATGTGGTCCACATTTATACTTTCTTGGTGAAGGCCCATGGTAATTTCCAATATGTAATTAATCTAATTTGGTTTGCTTTTCTCTTTTCTACCTCTTCCTCACTTGGCCAAATTTTCCTTAGATATTTGATGAAGAATTAATTGCTTTAATCCATTCACTCTTCTTGCTTCTTCTTAGCCGTAATTATTGACAAAAGGGGGGTTTGTTTGACTTATATCTTCTTCTTCCTTTTGGTATGCCTTTGACCAACTTCCTTCTTCTTTCTTTGTCCCAACGTACCAAATGAGCAAAAGGTGAGGGAGTATATTTATTAAATGCTTACTCTCTCTCTCTCCCCCCCTTTGCATTTTCTTGACTGAAATAAAGAAGAGGAAGAGTGATAAAAGACTTAGCATGATATTTTTAGCCAAGTCTTCATCTTTACTTGGTTATCTAATTGTTTCTCTTTCTTGCCTCATGATATACGAAAATGGAGCATGAGAAAAGAGATGATAACCTCTTATAATATCTCCTTGAATTTAATGTGTAATGGCCATTTAAACTTGCTTACAATTTTTAACCTTTCAACTCTTTATTTTACTTGGCTAGAATTGTTTTCTCTTGTCTCTCTTTATTCATACGAAAATAGCTTCTTGGAAGAGGATAATGAGCTCTCAAAAATATCCTCTTACACCTCCTTAATTAATATTATTTCAATTGCCAATTTAACATATGTTTACTTTGACTTTTCCTTCTCATTTTTATTTGGCCAATATTGCTTCATCTTTTGACATATTTGGACCAAATATTTATTTCCCCTTTTTTCCCTTTTTGGACGACAAGTTAGCTCTCTTGGGAGAGCTAATGAGCCTCTTGAAATATCATCATTCATTTCCTTGAACAATATAATTTAATTTCCAAAAATCACATGATTATTTGACTTTTATGTCATCTTTTACAAGGGTACTTCTATCATTAATCCCACCATCTATTCTGTACATTTAAGCCTTAATTATATTTTAGGACATTACAACTTATACTCACTCGTGTGTACGCAAACATAGAGTTTCTTAAAAATCATTTTAATCATGTAAAACAACATACCTAAGATTTGTTATCATCAAAACAAGAGTTCTAATAGGTACAAGTGCCTATTTATACATTAGAGAAGGAGACAAAGCAACAAGAGCTAATAAAGCTAATAAAGTTGACTAAGGCTAATAACTACTAATAAAAACTATACAAAAATTGCAAATATTTACAATAAATGCATGATATTCCCACAAGCCCTAATGTATTTAAATGGATGCAATTTTGGCCCTTCACTAACAGAAACATACATTATTGTTTTCTCTATAGCCACATCAGCAGTAAAAATGCCAAATAAGTATTTAATATGCTAGCTAATTTATAATTAAGATGCCACCTAAATTAAAAAATAAAAAGTTCCATCATCTTCTTCCCCTACTTCATAGGTTTTTTTGTACTAAGGCTAATATGTTGAAAGAGTTCCTTCATGATACTCAAGTTGGGTTTGATTCCTCCTTTGAACTAATATAAAACAAAAAGAACTTGCTTGTTGGCGAGTCTATCGTATGGATCTAGTTCAAGCTTCACTTTTTGAGCTTGCTTGGCTACTAATTCCACTACCTCTTTCACTTCCTCATATATCTCGATGCTACTTAGAGGCAAAACATCAAGAGCAGTCGCCAACACAAGTCAGAACCCTGAATTGAGTGGTAACGTGTTCTAATTTCATTAGAATCCATAGCCAAGCACCTGCACAAGTACAATCTGAGAGTAAAAAGTGAATTTTCTGGAGATAGAGGTGAAGTTTGGAGAAGCTGGGAGCAACAAAGTTACTTATTAGAACACCACAGTCTCGAATTTCCTTGAGGAAAGGAGGGTGATATTGAGTTGGAAAATTATCTCTCTTAAGTTTTGGCGTTGGGTTGGGAAGAACATGTATTGAAAATCGCATATAGCCTAAGAAAGAGATATCAGAGAAGAGAAAGAGAGATCAGTGAAGTGATAAGGGTAGCGGAAGAGATGCCTTCGCAGGGATGAACTTCCAGGAATGACATCTTACGATGGCTTGATTGATTGGATGCATTAATCATTGAAAGGAAATGGAATCGCAGGGATGAACTGCCAGGAATGACATCTTACGATGTCTTCTTTAGGGCCTGTTTGGATCACTAAAAATCAGAGGGAAATGGAAAATGGGATTTTCTAACTGGCGGTAGCCATTTTGGTTCACCATTTTCCCAGGAAAATGATTTCAAGCAGTGGGGCATTTTCACTTATACATGGGAAAATCGCTTCCCACTAATTTTGGTGGGAATCCATTTTCCGGCGTGCTCAGAAAATATTAAAGACCAACTTACCCCTCTTCAGCGCTGAAAATTTTCCCCTGCACAGCGTTGGAAATACGCTAGAAAGTTCTAAACAAGAAATAGAGCAATGGAAGTGGAAGAGAACTCGACAACAGACATGGATTTCTAGTGTCGTCAGTGGCAGCTACGTAGTGGAGGAGACCTTTAGTGAAGAAGGGAGGAAGAGAAGCGGTGTAACACCTCAAATGAAGCAGCCAAATACTTAACCATAGTAATTCAAATATCACAAATAAGAATGTTCAACATCCAAACCATCAAAATACAAATCAGTTTAAATAAAACCCAAGTCACAGTGTTAAATCAAATCCTCGAAATATTTCATCAAAACAAAATAAAATGTGGAAGTCTTAGGGTTATGGCAATATAATGACATAACATGAGCTCTAGGAGCACAAAAGAGCCTTCAAGGCTCACTCCATATATGCCTTCCCTTGCTCCCCACTAGAACAATCACATGAAAATGTTAATATATAGAGATGAAATTCCATGTCTTAGTAACTACTGAAAGTTTCTACCGTACACAAGAAAATCACATATGATAAAAAGAATGAACTGATTACATATATATTTGTATATACCATAATCCTCATACTAGACATATGTAAATCTATATTTTCAACACATGTAATATACAATTATGCAATATGCAATATGTAAGATACAACCTCCCTTATATCTCCGTCCATCCTTATTCCGCTGACTGGAGCCATAGGTTAACACATAGTCCAACAGAGACTCATCCATTTGACTGGATTGTCCCAAGCTCACCAATTCTTAAGATACACCCTGTCAAAGGTGTAGAGCTTAAGTCTGGACTATGGCTCCCCTCCTTAAAAGAACATAACTAAGGAGGTGTCATATGTCCCACAACTCCAATGCAATCCCAGCTAAAGGAAAACATGGAAGAAAGGGCCCTAACAAGTACCATCCACTGTGCATCGAGTGATGGCATACGACGTGGTAAAAGATCTCAACATACAAATTCCTACTTACTCCAACCCATCACAAATGCAACCGCCATGATAGTAATACATATAATATCATTAAAAGATAATGTACAATAAATCATGCTTCCATTCTTATCAAATATCATCATATATTCAAACATGCTAAAAAGGAAATAGTAATCCAATAATACATCAATTATCATTAAATTATTAATTATTCGAGTATAATGAATTATAGAGAAATTTACCTGTAACACTACTTATTTGAAAATTAACAATACATACATATGCACATATAATTCAGTCCATTTTCTTTAAAAAAATAAAGTCATTATATTCACAATCATACACATTTCACAGGTATATGAAAGAATATTCAGAGTTACCCCTACTCCCTAGCTCACAGTAATCACACAGAGTGACTCAAAAGCTCTCAATGAGAGTCTACAAAACATTAACATAAATATCTATTAACATTTTACCCAAAACTATTCTATAGTTTCTATAGAATTATTCTAAAACTATAGTAGAACATTAAGGCTACCCTCTGGAAGACTAATATTATATACACTCATATTAACCAATAATATAATTTATCTTATTTATTTATGTAGGACAGAATATTTAAACATGATAAAACATGTCTTGTAAATATAGGTAATGTCCTTCAAGAGAAATGAAATAAAGTAATAATAATAGGAAGATTTATCATCTTGGAACAAAAAGGGTGGACAAGTTAACATGGGAGTATTTTAATAGATAAGATGATACTAAGTGGTTCACACTTTCCTACGCGCACAAGATGGAGAAAAGGGGAAAACATGTGGGGACTTTTCCAAATGAAAGGGAAGATGGACATAATACATGTATAGGTGCATAGGCATATGTTTTTACTAAGAGGATAATAAAATATATATATATATATATATAGGTATGGGCTCATAGATTAGAATATATATATATATATATTAACAAAAAAAAAGAGAACAATTTAAAGGTGTCAGGCAAAATGAAAGTGACAGTGAGGACACACATTCTTTTAGCATATATCTATTTATTATAGTAAACCTATTTGAAGTTTTGGGGTCCAATGTGAAGTGTGAATATTAAAAGTATGAATAAGGAATGCACTGTCCAAAAGGATGATTTTATTTTTAGGTTGAAGAAAAGGAAGTAAATAAATAAAATAAAATAAAACTGAGACTTACCCACAAAACTTTAGTAGGAGAAATTGGTAGGAACTTGAGGGGTTTTGCAAAGAAAAAAAAATCACATTCACACCGGAGCATACACTAACACCAAATCAATTGTGGAAGGAGGAGGATTAGGTTAAATAAATATAAGAATGTGTATATTACACCCACATACCAACCAAAATGAAAAAAGAACGAGTGAAAGAAGTAACATATATTATATATATTTACATGCACTCACATGCATATCCAGGCCAACAAATTCTCAAGGAAAAAAATATGGTTGTGAGAAATGATGAATACACACATACCTAGGCACAGTAAATTGACAAGATAACAATTAAATGAAAAAAATGGAAGATATAATAACATGGTTGAAAAGACATTGTTATAGTGATATAAAGATAAGGACTAGAATTAGGACGAGATGAAAAAAACCAGAGAAGAATGAACCTGGATATCTGAAATCATGTACAACTCCAAAGTGTAAGAAGTATGGAACAGAAAAAATTATTTATAGGAGAGAAAGGTTAAGGGTAGTGTTAGGGTTCGCTCCATGTGGAATATAGGTGTCCCATAAAGGGAATAAAAAATACAAAAGTAAGCGGCTGCCTTGTATGATTAAAGTTCTCTTAATGCGCCAGCTCAAAAAAATGCTTTTAGTGGTGAGTAACCAAAACAGTGGAGCCCAAAGTAAATTGGAATTTTTTTTATTGTAATAATTTATTTTAATAACTTGGTCCAAAGACAAATTACTAAATCTAAAGTTAGGTCTTTGATGGAAAAAGAAAAAAATGGATGTTACAAGCGGGGGGATGGGAGAGTCTTGCAATAAAGAAGTCGACAATGGAAAGTTATGGGAGAGGAGGGGTGATCAAAGAGGTTGAAGATGAGGGTGCGGGCGCAAATTGGGGTTCACAATCCTCATGAGATTTAAATAATATTTTTAATACATGGGCAAAATGGTCTTTTGGCTCATTTCCTTATTTCATTTTCTTCTAGCCAAACAAAAATTTTTCTATCGACCCATTTTCTTTTCCAGTGCCAACCAAACACCTTTAAGGCAAAATATTTTCTCTTCCTTTCCATTCTTTTCTTTCTATTCCATTCCTTTTCAACCTTTTCTTTGAACCAAACTAGCCCTTAGAATATCTATCAGTGTTTGCACACAAAAACCTTAGGGGAAATGACGATGGAACTTTTTATTTTTATTTTTTAATTCAGGTGGCATCTTAATTACAAATGAGTTGGCATATTAAATACTTATATGGCATTTTTATTGCTGATATGGCTATGAGAAAATAGTAGTTTATGTGTCTATTAGTGAAGGGACAAATTTGCACCCATTTAAAGATGTTAGGGATAATGTTAAACTTTAAATACTTTAGGGTGTTAATCCATATATCATCAAATATTGTTCCACCTAAGCTAATCAAGAGCCACTGCTCAAATTCGGCTCCTAAATGTTTTCACTGTTCATAAGCCATTAATCCCAACATCATGCTCCGTGGAAGCCATTCAAAGGGTACAATGAGTTTGGCTTGGATCCTTTTTTGTGGGAAATTCAAAATTTGAATTCTTACCAAACTTCCCCCTTCATATATTCTTTTCCAAATGCCCACTAACATGAGTTGTGCCCATTCAGTTGGTTTTAGCCTACTCTTGGATAGAAAGGCAGGTCCAAAGTCATCTTTAAAGTACGAGTTCTTCCTTCTCAGCATGATTCCCCTACTCCTTATCTACATGAGGTTTGACACTAATTGTACCTCATTTACCTTGTCACTTGATTTTCCAACTCTAATTTCACTTCTTTCTTTTTTCACACCATTAATGGCATTGCCTCCATTTGTTTCTTTATAAGTGTTTAATGTTTGCAGCAAGAGAATGTAGCATTCATTTTCACCTGAATCAACAACCACAAGCCATTAATTCAAGCCTATTTTTTATATTCAGGTGTGCTTCATTTAATATGAAGTACAAATACAGTTGTGAACATATGCCAATGAATTAAATATCTCATTCCACCATTTCTGCTATATATATGGCTTAGACACTGTGATTTCACTTCACACAACCCTTTCCTTTCTAAAAACCTTCCTTTGAGTTTTAGTGAAGCTTCCCCCTATATGTTCCTTGGCCAAAATCTATCCTGAAGTTACTGGTACCCTAATCAATGTTCAGATTGATCGATTCTTTAGCTGGGAGAACATTTGCTTCCTTGCACCAACCGGTGTACGCCCTATCAAAGAAGGAGTTAACACTTATTCTTGAGAGCTCCATTCGAGATACGCACTAGTGAGTTACTGCATAAGGTGTTTAATGATTTGCTAGGCCTTGTAAATGTTAACTGCAAAAATTGTTTAGTGATTTACTTTTTTGTTAGGGTAAAGGATTAGGTGAAGTTCTATCTTCACTGATCCTGGGTTGAAGAGTTGGAGAGGAAATTGATAGCCAAAGATAAGAAAGGTAGTACAAAGTTTTTGTTGCTTCGTTATGTCATCTCCACATCAATCACTGCAACTGGTGTGGCTCTATCTAACCTTGTTTATTTGTCTGCATGTCTTCCAAATTTGACATGCTCTTTAAACTCTCTCCAAGTTGCCCAACAGTGAGTTCAATAAGTGATGCTACAAGCTTTGAGTTTGATCTGAAAATTCCTAAAGTCCAGTGTTTGAAGGAAATGATGATTCACAATTAGGGTCATGAAGCTGTTGTCATTTTACATGCTATTTCCTGATAGAGAACCAAGTACTATAAGCCCTGTTTCAATGTTACAACTTATAACCATTGTTAGTGAATTTATTTATTATTGACTATATTATCCACAGTCTACTTTGTTGTTTGTATGCAGAATTTTGTGAGTTTCATATTAACCGCTATTAAGGACATACAATCATATGCTCGATTAAGAACTATGAATTGTAATACAACATGACGGTTGTCTTTCTACAAATAATCTTCTGTTCTTAAAAGAAGCATTAATATTATTTTCTCATGCTCTCCTTATTTCACTCATTCATATTGCACTACAAAAAAAATGACAATTCATAGAGGTGCATTTGTAACGGTTAAAATAAACCACTACAAATATCAGGATTTAAGAAACTTTTTAGACCAGTAAATATTGGTTAGTCTGGTGATAATGAATTGAGTCGTGGAACTTTTTAGACCAGTAAATAATAAAACATTTCAGATGAGGCTAATAAATATGGTGGTTGATGATAGATAATAAGATCAGACTATTTGTATGAACTAACTTACCCAACCTTCCGCTTAGTTTTAACTATGTAGAATGTGGCAGCCGCCAAGCTTCAGGGAAAAAAAGAGGAGCTAGAAAGACATGAACCAAATGTAATGTCCCAAATTTTGATTAAGGGCTAATGACAATTATTGAGAATATTCTGTGAATTCAAGTATATTTAAGTCCCGAATTAATTATTGGAAATGCCCAACACCCTGTATTTTAGCATAATTATGTGACAAATAATTATTTAGGCTAAATATGAGGGAAATGGCGCATGAAGAAGAGGAAAAGAATTTAAATATGTGTTATATGGAAATTTAAGTTAATGTGCCAAAGTCAGTGGAAAATTAGAAAGAATGGAAAATTGTCGATTAATTAGTCAGTGATTAATGAAGAAATTAATTGCTAACTAAGAAGAAATAAGATGTGTGACTAAATGGCTAATGGAGTAATTAGAGTAACTAATTAGTTACTTACTTTATGAGAGCTAATGAAAATGGGACATGTGGCAAGTTGGTATGAAGAGAAAGTGGGTAAGAAAAGTCAAATAGAATATTTTAAACATTCTTTCTCTCTCTTCCCTTGTAACCCCCTACCTTAAAAACTGTAATTATAATTCAAAATTCGTAATTAAAATGAAATAGAGACCAATAATCATCAAAAGTCATTCACAATCCCTTCCTTATGGAAGGGTTTTCACAAATTCTTTCAAAACTTTCCCCTATCCCGGTTTCACATTCAAATATCGAATATAATTACCTATGCAGTTATATCACATTTATACATATCAGAGTGTACAGTAAAAATCCCCGGCAACCCCCAGGTTTCATTTATATACTAAAGATTTAAAGCTTCCTAAATAGGGGATTACACAACCATATTCACAATATTATTTACATCTCAAAAAGAATATACAGTAATCTCGTCCAAAAGTGATAACCAACGATTCAAACTATACATCTCTACTAAGTCCTAGCCGCTCCTAGTGGTTTGTTTCTCCTTAGAGTCACTTGCGCTGTCTGAAATGTTAGTCAATGGAAAGAATGAGATTCAAGAGAATCCCAATAGTAACAAATCACTCATACAGGGTATAAACACATAGCATATATGATCATGTTTAGCATCATCACAATGATATATGGCTCATGCCACATACCACAGCACTCATGGTTGTAAACACTATGCGTCAGTTTTCGCTACGATCTTAATGCAACAGCTTATGCTGTAATCACTATGCCAGCTTTCACTGTAATCTCAAAGCATCACAATGTATCACAATGCATGACAAACATACATACAATGCTTTACACATAGCAAAAGAGAAAAAGTCACTATCTTGTCCTTTCCTGACGTTCTCCGGCATAGTGGGCTCGCGAGTATAGCAAATGTCAAATCCTATAAACCAATGTCAAGAGCGTCGGATTAAAACTCTATTCCAATTTATAACTTCCAAAAACTTGAAGTTGGTTATCATTTGGACTCCTTAGGTAGCTATTAGAGGCTTAGATACATGCTTAAAGAGTTGGGAAAGATCATACCAAAAACCACCTTTCAAAAGTAAAAAATACTGATTTTTTGGGGTTGGCCGTGGCCCAAAAATCCACTGGACGCGGCCAAAAATAGGTCAAAAACATTTGGGCCACGGCCCATAATCTGTTGGCCGCGGCTAAGAAAATCCTGTTTCTTGGCTAAACTTTCGAAAATCATAACTAATTCCAGAAAAATCGAAATGAGGTGATTCTAAAGCCAAATATTTAAGTCTTCTTTATAGGAAAAATATGGATCATTACCAGAAATCACCACACAATTACAGAATTTCACAAAATTCACCACTACCCCAAAACATATTCCAGTTTCAATCCCAAACTTTGGACAGTCATTACTCTAAGTACACAAAACGAAATGACACAAATTATATGTCCATTTTGAAGCTTGGAATGTGAACTTTAAGATTGGAAAGTTTTAGAATTTTTAGACACCATTTCCCCATTCAAAAAGCCTAGACAACCTGACTGCCCTATATAGAGTTCTGAGAGACAGAATTTCAGTTTTGTGCAATTTGCTTCCAATGGTTCAAAATTCTCAACAACACCATTTCCACACCAATTTTACACAAGGAATCCATTGAAACCATCAAAACAATCAAATTCCATCCACATAGACATATTCCATAGAAATCTCAACATGTCAACACAAAATACCACAATCCACCACAATGCAATTCCTTCCATTCCAAAATTCCAAACCAATTTCAATAGCACAAAGACACACTATGACATCAATTTTACCATAATACACTAGCATATCTATACATTTCGAAATTTACCAAAAATCAAGGCAAAATTACAGATTCCTAAGACTCAACCAATGGTCACAATGAATACACCAAAATGTTTCAAATACTCACCTCAACTTCTTCCCAAAACTATTTCTTTGATTCTCCCACTTTCAAATTCCCACAAATTCTCAAACTTCACTAATCAAAAATCTGAAACCATAGGAATGGATCTCTTGACACTATGAACAATATTAATGAAGAACACTTGAGCATTCAAAGTCATTTTCTTACCTAAAACCCAAGCTTCTTCTTTCTCTTTCTTGCTTATCTTCAACGAAAATAGAGGAGAGGAGAGAGATAAGATGAGTTGGTGAAGATGATGATTAATTTTTGGCCTTTCAATTGCCTCTTGGACGTCCAAAATGAGTAAGGGAAGAGAAAAACACCTTTTGACATTTTGACCATAATCCATGGCTCTCATGAAGCCAAGTGTCATGACCTTGTTCCTCCTCCCAACTCCTTCCATGTTCATGCAAGCATAAGATCACTCTATGATAATTTCTTGACATGTAATCCCAACCATGGATCTACAATTTACCAATGAGTTGCCTCTTCGGTAACTGACCAATTAGTCGGTAACTTTCTAATTTTATCATTTTGCCCCTGATTATGGCAATTCCACACAAATCACTTCCAAACTCATTCATATCATTCCAATAACATCACTATGCGCCCTCCCCTATATTTCAACCTATTTAGACATTAATCCATACTTAAGCATAAATATAAGGTTTAGGCATTGATTAAAACACATTCACATTGAATTCAGCGATAATTACATTACTTCTAACATAATTAGCTCTTAATCCCAAATTGGGTCATTACATCCCTCCCCATTTTTGGCTAATGGGAGGCATGGGTATGGAATAACATCATTTTATCTTCCTCACACACTCATCTCTCTGATTCTCTCTCCCATTTTCAGCAGCCATTATTGTGCCAGAAAGAGGAAGAGTTCTTGATTAAGGTAAGCATTTTAACCTTCCAAATGACTCCAAATGCAAAAACTCTCTTCTTTAATCTTGTTCCTTGAATTAAGGGCTCCATTTTTATGGTTTTAGATTGTCCATTGGTAGTGTTTTGAGCACTCAAGAAAATCTAGTGGTTGGAGAAGCAAGGAACCCCATTGAGAAAGTTGTTAAGGTGAGTAAGAGAAGCCTTTCTATCTATGTTTTGATTAAGCCAATAATTTCTGGAATTTTTGCCCTATTTTCAAAAATAAGGGTCATTAGGAGTTTAGTATAATATGGGTTTGAGGTTGAAATGGCAAGTTTGGCAATTTTGGGGATTTTGTGTTGGATGTTGTCTAAAATAAAGCATGATAATGGAATAAGAATTTGGGTAGTTTTGATGTTTCGATTGGATTCCTTGTGCAAAATTATGTGGGAATAGTCTTGGATTAGGATTTGGGATCATTGGAAACATATGGTTACAATTTGGAAAATGTTGTCAACTCTGCTGCGTTTTGACTTCTGATAAGCATCACTCGAGTGATCTAGGGTCTCACTCGAGTGCAGGATTACATGTTCTCTTTTTCTTTCAATTTTTCTGTTGCACTTCCGTGCAAAAAGCAAAAGTTTTTGTCTCACTTGCGAGTGTTCTAGGTTCTCACTTGAGTGAACCTTGTCTCACTCTAGTGTAGGTGTATTTGACACTATGAACTCGCGTCTCGGGATATCACTTGGAGTCAATTTTCAAGAGTGTGTCTTAACACTCGCGAGTGTTAAGTTGTCACTCGAGTGCCAAGGTCCCTGCTCGAGTGCTCTTCTCCTTTAAAAGTTTCTTTTGCTCTTGTGAGCACTTCCTGAACCTCACTTTATAGAACTTGGGTAAGCATTAAGCTATCACTTAAGTATTGCTTCTGTGACTTGAGTGGAGCAAGGATTTCTTGTCTCTACCATTGCTTACTGTCAAGCACTTGCACGAGTATGTTTTTCATGACTCGAGTGTAAGTTCATCATCACTCGAGTGAGGCCTTCTTCACTCGAGTGCAACAGTAAAAAATCAGCACTTATACTTCTTAAAGGGGATCTTTGGTATAGTTCTTCCAACCCTTTAGGGCATTTGTTAGAGGCATTTGTAGCTTCCTAAAGAACATTAATGATAACCAAATCTAAGTGTTGAAGTCATTAAGTATTGGAATAGAGAATAACACTTTATCCCTAATCATGAATTATAGGATTCAATTTATGCCCTTCTCGTGAGAGACCAGTGCCAGAGCAAACACATAAAGACCAAGGTAGTGACCTTTATCTTGTATTGTGTATGATGTTTGGTATACATGACTTATCATTGTGTTGTTGTGGTGAAAAATGTTGCATGAAACCTTGATGTCGGGAAAATTGTGAATGCGAAATGTGTCGTAGTACATTGCAGCGTGAGCACTTCAGCATAAGCAGTCGTAGGTGGTGATGCGTGTCACACCTACCCCTGCAGTTGTAATTGCCGGGGCTGTGTTGTGGAATTGTGAATTCCCTCTTTGAGAGACATGCCAGTATGGCTATGTGATTATGAAACGTGTCATATGGACACCATTGTTGTGAAATATGTGAAATGTTGTATATGAAACCTAGCTATGGTGAAATATGTAATATGAAACATGTCATTGTGCATTGCAGCGTGATCACTTCAGCGTGAGCAGATGTAGGGGTGATGTATGTCACACCTACCCTTGCCACTATAATTGCCGTTGTAACTGCCATTGTAAATGACATTGTTTTTGCTGTGGTGTTATGATTTGCTTACATGCTTTATTGTTGTGTATACTATGAGCGAATTGTTACTATGGGGATTCCTTAGAATCTTAATCTCCCATAAAACAAATTTCAAACAAGGCTAGCAGTTCCAAAGAGAAGCAGGTGACGAAGGGCGGATAGAGCTCCAGGCTAGGAGTTTATATTTTGGATAATTGGTTATCATGTACAAATCATTTGGATATTTTGTTGGGAATTAATGTATATTTAGAAAAAATTTGTAGTTTTGTATAATCCCCTTATTTTGGAAAACAAATTATGGATGTTTGTGCCCTGTAAACCATTAGTTGATCAATAGAACCCGAGTGTGTTGAGAAATTTTATTACACTATGATATTTATGAATGGAATTGAACTGTACAGGCCATTTGTATATTTGCAATGTGAATATGAAACTGTGTTGAACAGGTTTTTGAAAAGTTTTGTAAACCCTGTTTCAGGAAATGAACATTTTATAAGCCTCAATTCATCCTGTGGTCTCTAATTCGATGAAATTACGTATTTTGAATGTAAATCTTGACCTTGATATGAAGGAGGTTACACCAGAGGTTTCCATTACCAAAAGTATGCTTCTGTTTTTTTAAGAAATATATTTTCTCAACACTGACATGTGATTTTTTAGGATATTTCCATATTTATACTTTTCTTGATATTTTGATTTATCTGGATTTATAGCCATTATGATTTATAAGCTACAATTCATCTCTTTTGTAGGAAACTGATTCACTTTGGGCAACAAGTTAGCTGTAATAGAGCATGAGCCATTTGCTAAGCCAAAGCATTTTTAAACCAAAATTTTCTCATTCAAATTGAGTATAATTCTTATATATGATCATTCAATCTTCAATTCTTATATATGATCATTCAATAGTCAATATTAGAAGCTATTGCCACATGACAATAATAAAGTAAGGTGTAGCATTGAGAGTTGAGAGCAAGAGAAGTGTTAGGATCGGCAGGCACAGCGGAAGAATTTTAAAATTTTACCGATCCTAATCGAGGATCTATTAATGGCGTTTAAATCGGGTTAGAAAGAACTCGTACCTTTTTAACTTAGGGTTTTCACGATCTCTAGGAGCCAACAAGTTAGGTCCGCTCCCTCTACCGGTATCCACACGAATGCTCTCTAACCAAGATTGCTTGCTAGTGCCTCCAATATTTTTTAGGGTTTCCCTTGCAGCTCTCAATTCTCATGTGCGTATGAGTATATCTGTTCTATCAAGTTTATAACCTATGAGGGCTATATTCAAATTTCAAAATTAATCATCATTAATTTTGAAATTAATCAACAATTAATTATCTTGATAAGCTAATTAAATCAATTCAGTTTAAATTAAATCTGTCCAACAATTTTAATTTAACCTATTTATTTAATCCAAATAAAGAGTCATTAGATTTAATTTATCTTCATAAATTAAATCTGAGATACTATATTTCTATCACGTTAGTTATTAAATTTAATATATCTTAATAAATTAAATTTAAAACTAACACAATATAATAATATCATATAATATATATATAAGATATGTATTTCAAAAATATATATTTGTATAATATTATTAACGAATTTTATATTATATATATATAAATATATATATAATTCGTCCACCCTGAATTAAATATTATCTCGTGTTGAACCATTCTTGTGTGCGACCCTGTAGGCCCATATGAAGTTGGCAGTGGGCCAATAACTGTATTAACCCAAAAGTCGTAAGCGGCCTCTAGCAAGACATTATGACTACCCAATTCATATGAGGATCGTTATCACGATGCAACCTGTCATACAATCATGTCACATCTCTTTTGTCACACGATATATCAATCAAGGATAAGGCATGGATAATGTCATCCTCTTATTCCTGACCATTATTTTCTCGATTCCTGAGTAGCCTGACAATAGAAATGGAAACTCCTTTCCATTGTAGTATGGCCATACATTTCTCAAACTCACTCATCGAGGGGCCCAGTAATATCTCTCCACTAATATGAGGGACAAATTCCATCTTGATCATTCATATTCCTCTGCATGAAAGACCACCAAGCCCGATCATAGCCTTTTTCATCACCCGGTCAAAAGTGACTTTTGACTAGTTCAAAGTTTAACAACTCTCATGTAGGAATCCATGATGATCTCAGGTCTAAGGGTATTGTAACGTGGTTATACATGAGAAAAGCTTATGACTTGATCCATGTAGCTTTCTCATAGTGGGTCGATCCAGTACCTTGTACTCTTACAAGTGCCTAAGACTTTGATTCGTATCTACATATCTTATCAAAGTCATACTGGTCTTGTTTCATCTCTGCTCTCGCATAGATGACCGATCAGGGACATTTTAGGACAATCTTCATGAATTATCCAATGATACCATTATCACAGTTAACATGCAAATAATATGATAACAGAATGGAGAAATTTCATTAAAATAATAATGTTCAAAGTACAATGATTGGCCCTTAGGGCACAATTTCCAACAAGAAGGTCATGTGCTTAGGTGGTTATAAATAGGGCAAGCACGGCATCATTTCCATATTAGAACCTGTTGCTACTTGATAATAATAAAGTGAACTTCTTCATTTGGTGCAAAGCATGGACTATGTAAACACAAAAATAACAAGAAACATAAAATTATGTTAGTTTAAAAGAAAGTACGGACTTCTTCTAATATTTGGGTTGCATGGATTCTGCTTATATATATATATATATATATATGATTCTCTTATGAAACATATCAGAACCTCCTATCATGGACCTCTTAATTTCAAATTGTCCAATACACTTCTTCATTTGGTGCAAGATAAAGTTGACTCACAGTAGGTTGCTTGCATGTAGGTTGTTTTAAATAGCCTTTTGACTCTAATGCAGATATCTGGATTTATAATATTTATGGAGATTTATTAAGGATCTGTACACTCAGCAATGCTCTTCATCTTACATCAATAAACTTTTAACAATATAGGCATGGTTTCTAATGCATTAGCCCTTTTTTTCATTTTTGGCATTATTTTCCATGGGTTTGAATTGTCATTCACTGTTATTGCACATGTCTTGGTTACTCAGTCTCCATGATTAGTAGGCTTTTCAGATGTTTTACATGAATATGGAAACTTTCCATTTAACATCTGATAAAGCTGACATACTTACTTTGTGGCTATGATTTGAAATAACAAGATATTCTTTCATACTGTAAGTTTTCCTCCTTCCCAGTTTTCCAGTTAACTTTAATTACAGGTTATAAATGAATCGCTTTACATGGATAGCCTCTAATGGCCTAAATAGCCTCATCATAATTACATGTCATCTATAATCTTTTATATATTATATGCCAAGGGTATATGTTGGATCAACTTTATATATTATGGTTCACAGTGGCAGTCTTCTTATTGCCTGTATCTAATACTTATATTCTTTTTTGAGAAATTTAAATTATATGACCAATATAATTTAAATAAGTATATATATTAATATAATATAAATATAAATATAGGAGCTATTTAGACAAAATTTTCTCATCCAATTTATTTAATCATTATGTTTGCTTATCTTCATATGATCAAGCATTTCTAAATTATTCTATATGATCCAATGTTTTATCAAATCAGTTTTATTAATAATATGCTATTAGTTGGACATTAATAAGAATCATTTCCAGTTGTTCTATTTGTTGTAGGAATGCCAGAGTATTGTCTGCAAAGTACCTAAGAAAATCATACCAAAAAAAAATCATATGGTCTCTTATACTGATTTGAAAAGTTGTGACTAGGTTCTTACAAAGGTTATATTGTGTTTGTATCAATAGTAGGTCTATACTATTTTTCCATGAATGAGGAAAATAATAATTTAATTACCCCCAATAGCTATGCTAAAGCATTCCACTCTATCATTTGTTATTGCAGGTTCTCTTATCTCACATTTCTCCATGCACTAAAGTAGTTTGCAGGCTACACATATATTGGGATGTGTTGTTGGATTAATAGGTAGGCTCATATATAGTTTGGAAGGAAACTCTCCCTTTCTTGCTGATGCTCTTGATAAGGTAAGCATGCAGTGAAAATCATCTTATAGCTTCCGCAATTGCTACTATCAATCACCATCAATGGATTTCTTACATCAATTAGTGAATAAATTGGAGAGGCAAATTTGTCTATCATATCCAACTAAGGCTGATCTTTATGTCTAATTGTCAAAAGTTGAATGTTACAGAGATATATTATCAAACTTAAAGTTGAGATGTTAAATGTAAAACAACACAAATACATATAAAGGTGTTCAAAAGGCTATTTAAACACACATAAATTGTTATATAATATATAAAAATATGTATTTAGAAATTTTGTTATATCATTCTATTGAGTTGTACCAATTTTAATATTTTAGGAAGAATAATTTGTTGTCCCTAATTATAATGCAGCGGTAGTTTTTATGGATGAAAGAATGTTCTATTATGTCAGAGTTATTGTGTAGGAAGAAAATAGTTTAATTGTCAAAATATAAACTAAAAAAAATTCAATATGCACAAGCTCCCGTGCGAAGCGCGGGGAGCACACTTTTGTTGCACTTCAAAAAATAGCTGGGGATGTTAGGTGCCCCTTTGCCCTTAAAAAAATAAAATATATACTACCTAAATCAAATATAGACAGCCTAGATATGCTTAACAAAGTGTTTAGCATGGAAATTGGTTTCTTAAATAGGGAATACTAGGTGAAATTATTTTAAGAATATCAGAACAAAATTTACACAAAATGACATAATTACAATATTTTTTATGATATTTTTTTGTTAGTGAAAATGACAGAAAAAACTTTGAAATTGTAAAATCCTAAATTAAGTTTGTTATCAAAAATTGATAATGTAATAAAGAAACTTGTTAAACAATTCACAACTCATTTTAAAAAAAAAAATAGCTGATTTAGGATTTTATAATTTTACAGTTCTTTTTTATCATTCACCAATATTTTTATCAAATCCTAACCGATCTATTCAGAAAAAAAATTTTTTATCAAATCCTAACCGATCTATTAAGAAAAAAAAATCATGACCTTTTTTTTTTGGCCAACGAAAAAAATCATGACCGAACTTTTACCAATTACTTCAATGTAATAATGATTTAATTGAAATTTGAATTACGTTCATGTACGGCGTCCCACGTTCTCCCAATTACGTTCATGTACGGCGTCTGGTCCTTTTTATGACCGTTGCTTAAAAAAAAAAAGAAAAGAGTTTTGCTGATATTGGACCTCACTTCCCTCTTTCCTTTTCATCTTCTTTTCCGTTCCCTTCTCTTTGCCTCTCTCATCCCTGTGTCTCGCCGGAGCCTCTCTTGCCATCTATCGTCTCTCCTCTGTTCTTTCTTTTTGCGTTCTTCAGTCGCACACTGGTTCACTCTAACTCTCACCCTCCTCCATTCTTCAGTATCGCCTCTCTCTTTGCTGCCGTTGATCTTTCGGGTGACCGCGTTCTTCTTCAAAATTTGCCACTCCACCTCCCGCAACCCTGTCTATTCTTCAGGCTCGTCGTGTTCGACCCTCTCGCCGTCGTTCTCCTTAGTCTCTTGCCTTTTCTCACTTCACGACGGCGCCATTCTCCGGGAAGCCTGTTGGGGCTTCTGAGGTGTAGTTTCCTCTTGAAATTTTTCTGCTGACTTCTTGTTGAATATGATTGCAGATGATTAATTTCGAACCCTACATTATGATTGTTGGATTTAGGGATTGTTGGACTGTTAGTACTGAGATTACTCTTAGATTGTTGTACTGATTACTTTAAGCTGTTGAATCATAGAAAATCCTTCTCTCATTGCTCTTTATTTTGTTTATCTTGAAAGCCTTTACGCTTAGACTTATTCGTGGATTGATAGCTGCACAACTAGGCAAACTTTTTCATCATACTTGAACTCTAACATTGGGCTGCTCCTTGGAATAAGGGGCAAACATAAAAAAAAATGGTATTTGATTTACACTTCCATACACAACAAAGTAGATCTTATATTACCAAAGTTAGTATTTGATATGGCGCATGGTTCCCTTCTATCTATGTTTATTCGTGATACCCCTATTCCTTGAACAATGATTCTGTCAAGCATGAGTTGGTAACCTGTGTGCTTCTCCAAATAAGTTCAATTTACTTTGCCTGAATATCTACTGGGTGTTTTGATCCTGGCACAACAATTGTTTTCATGTATGCCTTGCATGAGCTGATTGGGTATGACCATTCTATATGGGTTTACAGGAGTTAGTTTTGCTTCTGCTAGTTCTGGTTTCAAACCTCTTACACCAACTATTAGTATTTATCTCTCCCTCTCCGTGCTTCAATGTCTTTGGTATTTTTTGTCTGCGATATCATCAAACATATATGGTTGAAGAGGTAAATGGAGCTGGCTTCATTAAAAAATGATGAAACATATACTGTCATAATCAATTATCATTATTATGAGTTTTGATCCTAGTTTTCCATCCTATATGTTGCTTTGGTTTGACCCAAACTACGGAATCTTTGACATGAACTTGGAAAACTAAATTTGTCATCTTAATTCAAGTAGCAACTCATAATAAGGAAACATCAAACTGTTTCAACAATAATTGTTTTCAACTTTCACTTATGAACCTGGCTCTCACTTCTTATCATTTTTTTTTTTGTCTTTCTTGTGTTATTGTGCATTTATTAATTGCAGAATGTGATTCCAATATCAAAGCAATTGGATATTTCAAAGAATGCAAGAGACTGGAGAGAATGCTTGGGAAGCAAAGAGTTGAAAAACATATGAAGGAAACTATATATTATAAGCATGGTTTTGAAACCCAGATCAAATCAGAAACCGGCTGACCGGCCAAAAAATTGGTCCGGTTTGGTGACCAACCCGGGGTCAAAGCTGACTCCAGGTCAACTCGGAAAACTCGGCCAGGCCAAGTTGGAGAGTTACCAAGTCACCACTATTGTTTTTTTGTCTGCCTTAGTGACGAAACGATGTCGTTTCGTGTTTTATTTTTAAAAAAAAATCAAACTGAAGTTGACTGAAGTGAAGAGCTTGTGGCGTGAGGAGAGACTGACTCAAGTCTGATCGTTTTGACATTTTCACCATTCCCTTCACTTCAACTTAGAGATTTGTTCAGAGGTTGACTAAGAACTGAGAAACAAAGGAGTGAAGGACGGAAGGAGTCGTCCTAGTCCGTGAAACCCTCTCCCTCTCTTACTTCGTCAGTTGCACTTTCGCCCACAAAGTCATCATCGTTCGTGAAACCCTCTCCCTCTGGCTCAATGTTGTCCTCATTTCACCTTCGTCGAAGCTCATAGGTCGCCATCCTAGTTCCGGAATGGGCCACCGGCTACAGAGGTTGAGTTCCCTTTTTGTTTTCGTCGTCGAAGCTCAAAGGTTGCTGGTTACAAATTTTGAGTTCCCTTGCTCGATTGGTTTGTGTTCCCTTTTTGAGTTTTTTCAAATGAGCAGAAATTTCAAATTTTAGTTTGTGTTCCCTTTTTCCCCTTTGTTCGGTTAGTTTGTGGTCCAGAGGCTTTGTGGTTTTTTTTTTCTGAATGATATTGGCCAGCTTCAAGTAGAGCCGGGAAATCAGGCTGAGCCCGTCGGGTCAGTTTGTTTAAGCCCTGTTAAGTCTCGAGTCGGGCTTGTAAATTGGAGCTTCCTAAGGAAGTCGAGCCTAAAAGGGCCGGCCCTTAGGCTCTTTTAATTTTTTTTTTTTGCCCCTGCCCCTTGCCCAGTCGCCCCTTGTCCAGAAATCCTTGATATTTTTACTTCTCAAGTAGAGCCTACTATACAAAGCGAAGCACAATCAAATATCCTTAAAATTGATGATAGTGGTGAAGAAGATGAAAATGATAGTCGTCATACTAATGTTGTGTAAGAGGTTAGAGTGTTTGGTTTCTTGCCTTCTTATGCTTTGGTCTTTATGTGAGTTATTATAGGCATGATTTTAACTTTTAATTATGCATTAGTAACTGTGTTTGTTTCTTGCGTGAGACATGTTTAAACTTTAATATTGACAATATTTATGTGTTAAATTAGAACTTTATATATCTCCCTAAAAGAAAATATGCAGAAAAAATAATTAAATATTGTGAAAAAGACTTCCCAGCCCTGATGCTTTCGGGCCGAGCTTTGAAAAATTGCAATTTTCTTGACCTCGAGCCCTTTAGGGCCAGCCCTTTTAGGCCCTGGCCCGTCAAGGGCCGGCCCTGATTCCCAACTCTAGCTTCAAGATTGAAATGTTGCTCTTTGGGCTCTGTTACAATTGGTTGCAGAGCAATGACAATCGTTACAATAAGGATTAGACAGGGGCAATAGGGAAAAAAGAATGCCAATATCATTCAACAGACGATTGCTTTGTAATCGATTTTAACGATGGTTTTTGAATGATACTGGCATTCTTTGTTTCCCTTCAAGCTTGTAACGATTGCTCTGTAACCGATTGTCATTGCTCTGTGGATCATTGCTCTGTAATAATTTCTGTTATTGATTGCTAGTTTTTGCTCTATGGTTTTTTATTACTAATGCTCTGGTTTTGATGTTTATATGTCATTATTTTGTTTATATGCCAAGGTTTGGCTTCCTTTGTGGATGTTAATTACCAAGACTTAGTTGAATGTTTTTGTGGTTTGGGATGTTATTAAACCCAACTGTGTTGATTGACAGGGTGCTTTTAGTTTGCTTTCGTTTGTTAATAGAGGGAAATATAAATATTAATAGTGAAGGTGATCAGAATAGTGAGAATACTACCACCCCCAATCCTAAGTCCACCAATCCCCCTAACAATACTTCAAAGCTACACAATCGAGTGTAAAAAAAACAGACCTTGCTTTGGAATATGTCTCTATTAAGAAAGAGGGAAAAGTAAATGTATTTACATGTCTTTTATGTGGTTCAAGCAAGGTTCTGAAACCCGAACCGGGCACTGAACCAATCGAGGTACTGGGTCAATAGGTCAGATTAGAATCAACCCAGGTCTAGACCTGTGAGGTATAAAAATTGAAAAATAATTTAATTTCTCATCATACCATCCAAATTTTCAAGTACTATATATCATTTCCATATCTTGAATTAGTAGCAAAATAATCATATACTCTAATACTTGTCACATATTCTTTACAATTTCTCTACAAATTGACATCACTATATCATATACCACCCAATGACACCTAAATGTTCATCGTAGCAAAATATCAAAAACAAGTACATGATGACAAAAGATTCTCCCCTACATGATAACAAAATATTCCCACCTTTAATCACTGAACTAATAATCATCATCATTGAAATCATCATTAACATCATTCAACTCCCTAGGCATTGAGACATCCTGAAGTGGAGCTATAGGAGGTAAAGTAAAGTCACTAAAATCAACATGATCATCATTTAGAGATGGAGCCCCAGTATTAAATCATCATCACTTATATATGAAATGAATAAAATTGTTAATACTTATGTAATAAACATAGTTATATTCTGTTGTGTAAGAGTATCATCTTAAATAATAGAAGAGATAGTTAAAAACCTCTAAAATCCCTCGTCATTTGTTCAAGTTGATGATTTGTCGCTTCTACATTAAATTCAGGAGTTGGATCTTCTTCAAGCACCCAAAAGTCAAGTTTATCAATTGATTCATAATCAATAAGGTCATAATTATCTTTCTACTTCTTCAATTGACTCTTACAATACCAACATGATAGAAGACCAACATAAATGAAATATATAGTGATATATGTAATGAAACTATAAAGTGTAAAACAAGCAATCAAAAGTCATTAAAGAAGTTTACCTAAACTTTAACCTTAAATTGTCCAATCTATTTCTTCTTTTAGTGTGGATACACTCAAACAAGCTCCAATTTCTTTCACAACCAGAAGAAGTTTGACTAAAAACACGTATAGCAATTTTTTACAATTTTGATACTGAACCCTCGTAGTACAACCACCAATCATCTGCAAAATAAAATCAAAGACATTTAGTATGCATTAAATCTCAATCATGCTTTTGAATATGAAATTTAATGTCCTTACAAGGGACAAGTTTATGGGCTGTTTTTTCACATAAACCTTTAGCAAATGATTCTTTACATTCACGGTATACACCAATTTGCTTCATTGTAACATCATAATCAGCATTGCCATGTGAGTTTGCCTCAAACAAATCGATCGTAGCTTCCAAACATCGATGCTTTCTAACAAAGTCAAGACTATACAAAAATGAAGGATTCAACAAATATGTTGCTACATGAAGGTTATTTTTCAAATGTTTATTCCAACGACTTTGAATAATATTTGTGTAAGGCTTATATTGTTCCTTTTTCCTCTGAAACATGTCCTTGATTACATTTTAGCCCTCTGCATGCCTTCACAGACATAAGGCATTGAAGGCTTCTCATCCGAATCAACAATCCTCAACAGTCTTATCAATAGAGACACAAGTTTCAAAACTTGAAAGCAATCATTCCAGAACTGGTTATCTAGAATGATTGCACTGAAAGTTTTCCTTGCTTCTGTGGTTGCTAACTTGTGCTACAAAAAATGGTCATCAATCACCAAAGCCTGAAAGTTATGTTTGTGCGAATATATGCTATGAAGGGTGATGAATGTGGTTGCAAATCTTGTTACACCTTCATGCACAATTTCCTTCCAATTAGATGTTTTTCTTAACCATGACAAGAAGATCAAATGGTTTATGTTATATGTAAATATAGTGATTTTGGATGCCTTCTTTGCAAGTCCTGACACATGAGGCATAGATGCAATGTCTTTCAAAATTAGATTCAAACAGTGAGCTGTATAAGGTGACCAATAGATGATTTTATATTTCTCTTTTATCAATCTATCACATGCTACATAATTAGCAGCATTGTCAGTCACAACATAGACTATATTTTCGGGACCAACCTACTCAATAACTTCTCTGAACAACGAGAATAATGTATTGGCATCTTTAACTAAATTTGGAGCATCAATAGATTTCACAAAAACCATGTCATTTACTGAATAGACTAGGAAATTAATCAAAGTTCACTGTTGAACATCTGTCCAACCATCAGTCATGAGTGTGCAACCATTTTCTTTCCATTTAGCTTGGTGGCTGTCAATTACAAGATGACATTCTTTTTTACAATTTTTCAATATGCTAACTTTGTATTCATGATAACTAGGGACCTTAAACCCAGGTCCAATTGCAGTAACAACATCAATAGCTTTTTGAAACAAGGGACAAGTCAATGCATTAAATGGAACACAATTCACATAAGCCCATTGACCAAAAAAAATTTTTTTCATTATATTGGGCTTCTTAACTTGCCCATGCACTCTTGATACTTGGTTGAGCATCATGAGTCGTCCTAGGCACAAAACAATTTTCAACCCTCACAACTTTCCTCTTTGAAACAATTGGTTCTTTACTTTCTCTAGCTGCATTGACTTTAGATACAGTATCATTATGAACAGGATTTTTCTTTGAACTTTCTATCAAAGATTCTTTTATTCTAACACATACATCAAAAGAAACTTTTTTTCAACCTATTTATCCCACTGCCACTATAACTTGAACCACATAAAAGGCATGTAAACACATTTACTTTCCCCTCTTTCTTAACAAAGACATATTCCAAAGCAGGTTCTGTTTTTTCTACACTCGATTGTGGTGGCTTTGAACTATTATTGTTGGGGGGGATTGGTGGACTCGGGATTGGGGGTTAGTATTCTCACTATTCTGATCACTTTCATTATCAATATTTGTATTTCCCTCTATTAACAAACAAATAGCAAACCAAGAGCACCCTGTCAATCAATACAGTTTAGTTTAATAACATCCAAAACGACAAAAAACATTCAACTGAGTCTCGGTAATTAACATCCACAAAGGAAGCCAAAACTCGGTTAATAATATCCAGCTACGAGGAAAAAACAAAACAATGACATCTAAACTTCAAAAACAAAGCACCAGCAATCAAAAACCATAGAGCAAAAACTAGCAATCAATAACAAAAATTATTATAGGGCAATGACAATCGGTTATAGAGCAATGACAATCGTTACAATAAGGATTAGACGGGGGCAATAGGAAAAAAAGAATGCCAGTATCATTCAACAGACAAGGGCAACACCGTAATAGAGCCAAAGAGCAACATTTCAAGCTTGAAGCTTGCCAATATCATTCAAAAAAAAAACCATAGAGCCTTTGGACCACAAACTAACCAAGAAAAGGGGTAAAAGGGAACACAAACTAAAATTTGAAATTTTTGCTAAGTCGAAAAAACTCAAAAAGGGAACACAAACTAACCGAGCAAGGGAACTCAACCTTTATAACCTGCGACCTTTGAGCTTTGACGGTGGCAAAATGAGGACAATATTGAGACGAAGGGAGAGGGTTTCATGGATGATGACAACTTTGTTAGCGAAAGGGTAATCGATGAAGTAGGAGGGAGAGGGTTTCACGAACTAGGACAACTTCACTCCTTCGTTTCTCAATTCTTACTCAACCTCTGAACAGATTTTTAAGTTGAAGTAAAGGGAATGGTGAAAATGTCAAAATGATAAGACTTGAGTTAGTCTCTCCTCACACCATGAGCTCTTTACTTCAATCAACTTCAATTTGAATTTTTTAAAAAAAGAAAAAAAACATGAAACGACGTCACTTCGTCCATGAGGCAGATAAAAAAAATAGCAGTGATTCGGTGAATCTCCAACTCGGCCGAGTTGACCCGGAGTCAGCTCTAACCCCGGGTTGGTCACCAAATCGAACCGATTTTTCGGCTGGTTTCTGGTCCGAACCATTGTTTTAAAACCATGGGTTCAAGTTGTAGGGGAGGTTGGGATAAATAGGTTGAATTAACATTTAGCTGGTGTGAGTGGTCAAATGAATTCTTGTAAAAAAGTTTCTCAAGATGTACGTGCTAGAATGAAAGAATCATTGATAATCATCGAAGAAAAATCCTGTTCATAATGATAATGTATCGGAAGTCAATGCAGCTAGAGAAAATGAAGAACCAATTGTTTTAAAGAGGAAAGCTGTGGGAGTTGAAAATTAGTTTACACCTAGGACAACTCATGGTGCTCAGCCAAGCATCAAGAGTGCATGGGCAAGTAAAGAAGCCCAATATAATGCAAAAATTGTATTTGGTCAATAGGCTTATGTGAATTGTGCTCCATTTAATGTATTGACTTGTCCCTTATTTCAAAAGCTATTGATGCTACTACTGCAATTGGGCCTCGGTTTAAGGTCCTAGTTATCATAAGTACAGAGTTAGCATATTTGTAATTGATAGCCACCGAGCTAAAGGAAAGAAAATGGTTGCACACTCGTGGGTTAGACAGATATTCGATAGCGAACTTTGATTAATTTCCTAGTCTATTCAGTACATGGCATGGTTTTTATGAAATCTATTGATGTTTCAAATTTAGTTAAAGGTGCCAATACATTATTCTCGTTGTTTAGAGAAGTTATTGAGTGGGTTGGTTGTAAAAATATAGACCATGTTGTGACTGACAATGCTGCTAATTATGTAGCATGTGGTAGATTGATAAAAATGAAATATAAAACCATCTATTGGTCACCTTGTGCAGTGTTGAATATGATTTTGAAAGACATTGCATTTATGCCTCATGTGTTAGACCTTGCAAAGAAGACATCCAAAATCACTGTATTTGCATATAACCATTTGTGCGTCCTAATTGTCTTCTTGTCATGGTTAAGAAAAAGATCTAATTGTCTTCTTGTATTTGCATATAACCATTTGTGCGTCCTAATTGTCTTGTCATGGTTAAGAAAAAGATCTAATTGGAAGGAAATTGTGCGTCCTAGTGCAACAAGATTTGCAACCACATTCATCACCCTTCATTACATATATTCGCACAAACATTTTTTGCAACACAAGTCAGCAATCACTGAAGCAGGAAAAACTTTCAGTGCAATCATTCTAGATAATCCGTTCTGGAACAATTGCTTTCAAGTTGTGAGACTTGTGTCTCCTTTGGTAAGACTGTTGAGGATTGTTGATTCAGATGAGAAACCTTCAATGCCTTATGTCTATGAAGGCATGTAGAGGGCTAAAAATGTAATCAATAACATGTTTCAGAGGAAAAAGGAACAATACAAGCCTTACACAAATATTATTCAAAGTCACTGGGATAATTCATTCAGCAGTATATTTGCTGAATCCTGCATTTGTATAGTCCTGACTTTGTTAGAAGCATTGATGTTTGGAGGCAGTAACCGATTTATTTGAGGCAAACTCACTTGGCAATGCTGATTATGCTGATTATAATGTTATAGTGATGAAGCAAATTATTTGTTAAAGTTTCATGTGAAAAAGTAGCCCATAAACTTGTTCCTTGTAAGTACATTAAATTTCATATTTAAAAGCACAATTGAGATATTAATGCATACTAAATGTCTTTGATTTTATTTTGTAGATGATTGGTTGTTGTGTACTATAGGGTTTTAGTACCATAATTGCAAAAAATTGCTATACGTGTTCTTAGTCAAACTTCTTCTGACTGTGAAAGAAATTAGAGCTTGTTTGAGCGTATCCACACTAAAAGAAGAAATAGATTGGAGCATCAAAGGATCAAAGGCTTGATGACTTGGTTTTCACTAACTTCAATCTAAAGTTAAAGTTTAGGTAAACTTCATGACTTTTGATTGCTTGTTTTATAATTTATAGTTTCATTACATATATCACTATACATTTCATTTATGTTGGTCTTCTATCATGTTGGTATTGTAGGAGTCAATTGAAGAAGAAGAAAGATAGTTAATTATGAATCAATTGATAACAAACCTTGACTTTTGGGTGCTTGAAGAAGATCCAACTCC
Source organism: Inga leiocalycina (assembly GCA_963242795.1). Taxonomy (NCBI): domain Eukaryota; kingdom Viridiplantae; phylum Streptophyta; class Magnoliopsida; order Fabales; family Fabaceae; genus Inga; species Inga leiocalycina. The sequence continues at coordinate 66,294,126 of OY725320.1, forward strand.
TGAACTTGATGATGCAGAAGTGACAAATCACTAACTTGAACAAATGGCAAGGGATTTTGGAGGTTTCTAACTATCTCTTCTATTATTTAAGATGATACTCTTACACAAAAGAATATAACTATGTTTTTTAGATAAGTATTAACAATTTTATTCATTTCATTTATAGGTGATGATGATGTTAGTACTAGGGCTCCATCTTTAAATGATGATCAAGAAGATCCAACTCCTGAATTTGATGATGTAGAAGCGACAAATCATCAACTTAAACAAATGGCAAGGGATTTTGGAGGCTTCTAACTATCTCTTATATTATTTAAGATGATACTCTTACACAAAAGAATATAACTATATTTTTTACATAAGTGTTAATAATTTTATTCATTTCATAAATTGGTGATGATGATGTTAGTACTGGAGCTCCATCTTTAAATGATGACTTCTAATGCCTTTACTTTACCTCGTATAGCTCCACCTCCGGATGTCTCAATACTTAAAGAGTTGAATGATGTTAATGATGATTTCAATGATGATTATTAGTTTAGCGATTAAAGGTGGGAATCTTTTGTTATCATGTAGGTGGGAATATTTTGTCATCATATACTTGTTTTTAATATTTTTCTACGATGAACATTTAGGTGTCATTGGGTGGTGTATGATACAGTGATGTCAATCTGTGGAGAAAATTGTAAAGAATATGTGACAAGTATTGAAGTATATGATTATTTTGGTACTAATCCAAGGTATGAAAATGATATATAATACTTGAAAATTTAGATGGTATGATGAGAAATTAAGTTATTTTTCAATTTGTTATATTTCACCCGTCTAAGTCCGGTTTGACTCTGATCTGACTCTTAACTCAGTGACTTAACCGGTTTAGTGCCTGATTCATGTTTCAGAGCCTTGATTGTAAGTGTTAGACTTCTATCCCTTCAAATGGCAAAATAGGTAAATCAAAACTAAAAACCTTGTATATGTTTTATGTACTTTATCCCAACCACTTTGTCACTTTTACACGGCTATATGTATGTACTTTAGGCCGTTGCTTTTATTGAAAGCTTAAAAATTATGGCGAACCGTTTTCCTATGCACTTCTCTGACTATTCCTTAAAGGTAATTCAAATTCAAATTCTTCTTTTAAGTTAAATAGTGCTTGTTCCTTTTGAATTTGAGCTTCAATTTGATGCAATGATACATCTGCTTTATTCTTGTGAGATCCTAGGCTTTGAAGTCCCTAGATAAAACCAAAGTTGAGACAAGTGAGACCGCGCAAACCATAGTTTCATTGCATCATATTAAAGCTCAAATTAAAAAGAATAAGCACTATTAAAAGGAAAAATTCATGAGAATAACCTTTAAGGAATTATTAGTTCAAACTGAATATGGGAAAACGTTCAACCATAATTTCTAAACTTTCAATAAAAACAATGGTCGAGATAAAGGGCACAAGATATTATTGGTTCAAAGTTTTTAGTTCTAATTTACTCATTTTTCCATTTGAAGGGATACAAGTCCATAAACCTGAGAGTCTCGACCTCGAATGGTGTTAACATTTCATTTCTTAATAGCCTTGCTCAAGAAAGTGAGAAGGCATGGGGACGAGCAATGAGAAGTCAAGGTGATGATCACAAGAAGGAGAACGGTCCTGTTAATGAAGAAACTCTCAATGATTACCATTTTAGAAGTGACAACCATAGAGACACATTGAGTTAAGAGGCAACAACTCACTTACTCAGTGCTACTCTATATACATTACTCAAGTTTGGGCAAATTTTAGGAAATTTAATCCTCTAATGTTTGAGGGAAAGCTAGATTCAGTTGAACCACTAGAATGGTTGAAATGATTAGAAAAGATTTTCAAGTTTGTTATGCGCACCCCTCAACAAAAGGTGCGAGTTGCTGAGCAGCTATTGCAAAAAGTAGCCTAGAATGGTGGGAGAGTATCAAATTAAGTGATGATGCTGAGCTTACTTGGGAAGAATTTAAGGGAAAGTTCTTGCAGAATTATTTTCCCATTTCCATTAGAGTGGAAAAGGAGACTGAGTTCCTTACCTTTATGTAGAAGGATCTACATGAAGACAAATTCATTAGTCGCTTTTTAGAGTGGTCTAAGTGCTACATGTATGCGCACTCCTATGTGCATAACAACCCCAAAAGGACTACTAAACTGATTCCTCATAGGTCCACCGAAATGATTCCTCATATGTCCACCATAATGATTCCTTGACAGCTAACTAAACTGTGTTTTCCCCCTCTATAAGTTTCATGAAAGATGCAGATCTAGCATGAGCTTCCTTCCTTTTCTCAGCTTCTTCTCACTTAGTTTTCTCTTTGGTGCAAATTTGGCTTGAGATTCCTTCCATTTCTCAGTTTATCACACATCTTTTCAAAATCTCTTATCTCATCAAAAAATGGTGACAAAGCCATTTTCAACTTTGGCTTAGCTTTCTCCACCAATCGATCACACATCCTTTTGTGGTTGTTATGCACATACGTATAGTACTTGGACAAATTTGAAATGCGAGCAATGAATTTGTCTTCATGTAGATCCTCTTGCATAAAGGCAAGGAACTCAATTTCCTTTTCCACTCTAATGGAAATGGAAAACTAACACTACAAGAATGTTTCCTTAAACTCTTCCCAAGTAAGATCATCATCATCATCTAGTTTGGTGTTTTCCCACCATTTTTGGGCTACTTTCTGCAACAGATGTTTCACAACTCGCACCTTTTGCTGAGGGGTGCTCACAACAACCTTAAAAATCTTTTCTAGTCGTTTCAACAATTCTAATGCTTCAACAGGGTCTAGCTTTCCTGCAAACTATGAAAGATTAAATTTCCTGAAATTTGCCATAACTTGAGTAATGGATGCAAAGTGCACGCTAAGTAAGTAAATTGCAGCTACCTCTTGACTTAGTGTCTTTATGATTGTCACCTCTAGACTGGTGATCACTGGGAATTTCTTCATTAATAGAACTATTTATGATCATCACCTTGACTTCTCCTTGCTGTTAGCTCATCCTCATGTCGTTTAGAACTAGACCCTGTAACTTCCGCAAGATGGCATCGTTATACTGAAAATCATGGGGAATGGCACTAAGTGAATTATGACTTCCTCTTGACTTAGTGTCTTTATGGTTGTCATCATTATCCTGTTGAAGAGGCCCGTTTTGATGAGGAGCAGAGGTTGAGTTAGTCCTTCGAGTGTTCACCAGTCTCTCATCCTTTGAAGAACACCACAAGGACCTTAGGTAAGCTAAACAAATGCCATAACCTCTAAAAAGTTATGATATTTAATCTCAATTAAGGGAAGTGCACATGTTATGATATTTAATTGCCCTAACCTCTAAAAAGTTTAAAGGAAACAAACAATTAGACAATCAAACAAAATGTTTCCTATTACACACTTATTGTATGTTGACGATTTTACCATATTTTTTAATGCAGTAAATCCAACATTGTTGAAGTTGATAAAAATCCTTTGAACTTTCTGCCCTTGGTCTGGACAAGAAATTAATAGGGATAAATCTTCTCTTCTTATTTCTCCTAATGTTCCAAATGATCTTAAGGGTGAATTGTACAGGGAATTTAATATTGGTTTCTCATAGTGTTTTGGGAAATATCTTAGTACATGGATTGATTGTGGAAAAGATAAAACTCCAATCTATAGGCAAGTCATGGATGCCATAGATAGGAGGACGGCCTCTTGGAAGTCCAAGCTTCTATCTCAAGCATAAAGATCAACTCATAAAATATGTGCTATTTGCCTATCAGCTGAACCTCATTCTCTTCTTGCCAATACTTTGATTGTAAATTGACAAAGTCATACAATGCTTCTTAGTTCTGGAAAGGTATTTTGGAATCTTCTGAACTCATTTTTAAGCACCTTCGATGGCAAGTTTGACTCGGGATTCTATTCCTATAAATCACAACCTCTGGTGGCCTTTGTCTCATCATTCTTTGGCAGCAAATCTTAGGATCCAAAAGGTCATTGATCGTTTTACCCATAATCCTCTCCTTCTTGGAATGTGCCTCTAGTTAAAGCCATCTACTCTCCAGTGATGACTGATAACATTCTCAAAACTCCCATTTCCCATTGTAATGGCAAGGATGAAACTCTATTGGGAGGGTGGTGTCTCCAACATATATAGTGTTAAATAGGGCTATGCTTTGTCTCTCCATAATGCTATGACCAGGCAGGTTTGTCCATTTAAAATCTGGGATTTCATATGGAAAATTCAATTGCCACATTATTTGGAAGTTGATTCATTATGTTGTGCATATAGGAGAGGTCACTTAGCCGACTAAAGCATGAAGAAGGGAATTTCAAAAAGTACGACCATACGACAGCTACTCGAGGACTAGGCGAGCAATTTGAAGAGGTTTGTTTCAATCACTTGCCTCGAAAGCAGAATCAGATTTGTTGTGTTCTTTGAATGTTCAGGTTTGTTGTGTTCTTGGAAAAGGGTTTGAAATGATTAAAGAGAGGATTGGTTGACAAGACACCTCATTGTATTAGAGAAATGGTGAAGGAATAGCAAGAAAGATGACTGAAAAGACATCTTATCTAATAGAGAAAGCAGAGAATGGAGGGCAAGTGGAAAGAAGAGAGAAGAAAAGTAACCTCAGGGTGCAGAGTGCGACGCCTTGGGTTGATGGGAGAGTATGGAAATAAGATATTTATAGGAGAGAGAATTAGGATTTCGCTTATCTCTTTAAAATAATATTTTTTTTAGAAAATAATCAATAAATATTAATAGTAATATTCGAATTGCTGGCATTTTTTTTCATATTATTTATTTCAATAATAAAATATATTCATATGCGTGGGAGCGCATATATATTTCTACACATATCCATACATTTAATAATTATTTTAAGGAGGTATTTTATTTGTATTTTTTTAATGTATAGAATAAATTTTTATAACTAGATACTTCTTTTAAATTATTAATTTATTATATACTTCTTAGATATAAATCCTAAGCTATAACTAATTCTAAGTGCTATAATAAGGGATGTTACACTAAACACAATAAAAGAAAACAAAAGGGGCGACACAATACCTCTGGTTCTGGTTTCACGCTTATAAATAGGAAAATTTTCAGAAAAATATTTTCCAAAAATCAAATTCTCAAATCAATTTTGTTTCCTAAAATAGTGTACTTGATTAGGAATTCACAAATTTATTTAGTAGGGAATCACTAATTTAAAATTTTCAGTTTTTTAAAGATATTTTTCTGAAATTTTCCCTTATAAATATCTTAACACATGAAATTTGCATTTAAAGCATCACAAGGCTTGAGCCCACAATGAACTTGCATGCCCAGGAATTCGGTACAGTAAAGAAAATGGGTTCATTAAATCAGGCAACAGGCAAGCCACACACAATTAACTGCAGAGAAAAAGATCTGGAAATTAAATGAGATTGAAGATGTCGTCACCTTGAGAATCAAATCATGCGCCTGTTGAATATATTTCTCATGGATCCGTTGCAGCCTTCTAGAAAATAACAGATGAAATGCGAAGAGAAATGAAAATTCACTGAAATTGAAGATGTCATCCAGTGGAAGAAGCCATTGATCATCTAGTTAATTAACCTACAGAATCAAATCTAAACCACTGAGAATAGTTCAAGAATAAAATATTCGGATAAAAGTAACGATAGACAAAGAATAACAAAAGCAAAACCACCGAGAATAGATAAATAAAAGGGAAAATGACAGCTAAGTCCCAAGGTAACGAAAAAATACCAAAAAAATTCATTTGAAAAGTCAATGGTTAGAAAAGTCCCTTCTGACATAAATTCCTAATGTCTATTTACCAAATTATCCCCCAACCAATTTAATCACTGTCATTGGTTACAACATGTTATGTTATATTTACAATATCGTAAGTCATATTAACAACATAGTCAGTTAGGTTTACAACATGTTATGATATATTTAATAAGTTATAAACGTAACCGAAGAGGTTGTAAACGCGACACAATCACGCATTTTATATACATGTTGTAAACATAACTGATTATGTTATTAATATGATTTACGATGTTATAAATATAGCATAACATGTTGTAACCAATGACAATGGTTAAATTGCTTGGGGGGTATTTTGGTAAATGGATATTGGGAATTCATATCAGAAAAGTTCCTAAAGACTTTTCTGACCATTGATTTTTTAAAGGGACTTTTTTGATATTTTTTTTGTACTTTAGGACCTAGCTGTCATTTTCCCTAAATAAAATATTCAGATAAAAGCTTTGATTTAGAGCAATGTCAACAATCTAAACACGGAATTGAAAAGGAAGAAAACAAAAGGAGATGCACAAGAATACCTTTGCTTTGAGATTCTTCTTGAGGGATTGCTCGGAGAGCGTCCCTTCCGAATCATCAATCAGTTCTCTTTACACTCCTAGGTGTTGAATAGAATAACGGGAAGAAGCAGAAAGAAGCCTCGGTCCTCTTCTAACGGCGAGTTGGAAAAAGAATTAGCTGGGAAATAAAATCTGTAAAGGGCTGTTTGGTATGAGAGATTTGGAGGGGAGCGGATGGGAAGGAAAATTTTTATGAGTTGAATTTTAAACAATTAGAAAATTGAGGATAAAACACTTTAATAAAGAGAAGATGTAAAATAAAAGAAAAAGAAAATTTAATTAAAAAAAATTATTTTCCCTTATCTAATTTTTTAAAATTCAACTCAAAATTTTTTTCCTCCTATCACTTTCCTCCCCTTCCCCCTACTGTACAGGCCCTATAAAAATATGACTAAAGACTGGGAAAGTAATTTCTAAAATGAAACAAAGCCGTTGGAAGCGGACTGGCATTTTTATGTTCTCTCATTTTCCTCTAATAATCATATATTTACGATTTGATTCAAAAACATTGATGGTTCAAATATAATACTTTATAAAATTATTATTTTAAACATTAATAAATGAATCTACACAATTTATAACTATAATATAGATAAAATAAAAAAAATTAATTTATAAAAAAATATAATAATAATTTTATAAAATATTAAACATGAACCATTGCATTTTTCATTCCAAAGATTGAGATGAGATTCTAGGAAGAAAATAAGAAAGAGAATTTTGAGAGTATTATCTTCCCATCAATTTATAGATGAAGGTGTCTTTTATTAAAAATAAAAATAAATGGGCTAAGACCAACAATTTGTTGGTTAAGATAGTAAATGATTTCTCCTCCGTAAGGAGAATATAAGTTTGAATCCTAAAAAATACAATTATTAAAAGAATTTTAACCTTATCGCCCCTAGCCTAACTAAAGTTTATCTCAAGTTGAAAGTTACTTGGAGGCATTGAGTTTATATAAAAATAAATAAATAAATGGGAAGACATATGAGGGTTTTGAATTTCAATAATCTCAAATCAATTCCAATTGATTAAAACCTCTCTTGCTGAAATTTTAGTGGTGACAAATTTTGTTAAAACCTCTTGTGCATATTCTATACATTTTTACCTAGCATACACTCATTAAAAAAAAACAAAAAAAGCAGTAAAATAGTTTTAAAAAATCATTTTAATTTTGTGTTTATTAAACGCATGAGTAATGGATCGGATTAATGAAGCAAATGAAAGTACTTTTAATATATTTATAGGGGTATTTTAAATGTTTGTGTAAGATATTAATTATTCATAAAATTCGTAAAAAAAATCATATATTCCGCAAATGCCCTTGGATTGACATTGACTCTGGTCTCCACTTTTCGTTATAGATCTTTCCACTTCTCATTGAATCGGCTTACCGGGTTGGGGAAATGCCATGCCAAATATGGACCTCCAACACATTAGGACAATAGGTTTTTTTCTCCAATATACAATGTGATAGCGCATTCCAGCACTGGAATCGCCACTACAAAAAGCAATTTTAAGTCATTTAATTCACGTCCGCTTTTTAAAAGTAAATATAATGTGTGTTTGGAACAACAATCGGAAAAATAGAATTTCTCAATTTAGTTTTTGGTAATCTTATTTTTGATAAAAGCTTAATTGTGTAATGTGATTTATGTTTGGAACAGCAATTGTATAAATGACTTTTACAAAAGTAAAACTTGTTTGGATTGACTTAAACATAAGTGACTTTTGTGATAATAATAAGAAAGAGTGAGTGAAAAAATATTTTAAAGGGTTAAAAGAACAAAAAAAAATTTTAAAATAATTCTTGAAGCTGAAAAAGTACATTAAGGATAAAATTACAATCAGTCTGATAATACACTAAGTACAGTTGAAAAAATATTTTAAGGGTTAAAAGTACCAAAAAATAGTTTAAATTAATTTTTGTATCTAAAAAAGTATATTAAGGGTAAAATTACAATCAGTCTAATAACATACTGGGCACAACTGGAAAAATATTTTAATCATTCACACTCTCCCCAAACGCTAAATCAGTAAAAACTACGAAATGGAGCTTATAACAAACGCTCAGTTGAATGAGATAAGCTCAATTGATGAAAACGGTGTCCAAACACACACTTTTTTTTTTCTCAATTGCTAATTGAACTTATTCCATTTAATTGAGTGTTTGGGGACCAAACACTCTCCCCACACACACGCGTAACAGGTGTAGGTGGCGGCACTTTTAAAATTATATTGAAAACAATGCCTATCTTTGGAACTTTAGATATTGTGTACAGGCTCATGTTACCGTGACTATTTTTATTTTTAAGAACATTCAGTAGCTGGATTTGTATGTAAATTGTTGTAGTGTTAGTTGAGATGCCTCTCCTTAGGTCTTTTCTATTGTTTATTTACGAGGAATAAATTAATAGAGGTATTTTTTTGAGATTGGAGGTAATTTCAATCCCAACAAAATGCCCACCCTTTTTTTTGAAAAAAAAAAAAAAACTTTCCACATTTGTTTGACTGAAAACATATGTGAAAAGTACTCCCTCTGGTCCTAATTATAAGACAAAGTTGACTTTTTTGGAGAAATTAAGGAAACCAATTAAATTACTTTAGAGTATTTTTATTTTTATTTTTTTCTCTAAACTAATTAATTTGATTAATAAACTAATATATAATTTAAGGATAACATAAATATAAACACTATAAAGTAAGTTAATTGGCTTCCTTAATTTCTCCAAAAAAAGTTAACTTTATCTTATAATTAGGACCAGAGGGAGTACCACATTTCACATCTGTATTCATGAAACAAACTAGGAAAGTGGCACTTTCCATGTCTATTTCTAAACAGACGTAGTTAAGCTAATTTTCTGTGTTACTCATAGTTATGCCCCTTCCACCAAAAGGAACATAGAAAAGTTTAAAACACAGATGTAAAAAGCGTCTATTGTAGTGGTGAATGTGACTACAGTACTTCAACCTTTGCCAACCCAGCTCATACGTTTACGGACAAATAAAAATGCGAAATTTGATTCAAGAAATATAGCAATTATGTGGTGAAAAGATTGGTGTCCTTGTCTTATTTATTTATTTTTTAAAATATAAGTCAATCAGTGCCGATTGCCAGAGCACCGCACCGGTGGTTTGTTGAAGATTTGGGGCTGGCCGGTGGGCAAGTGACTTATTTTCACAAAGGTGTAAAGGGGTTAAAATCAATATCACATGGACTTAAACTAAGCCTGAACATTATTTCTTTTCCGTACTTGTTTCATCGGTAAAACAAAAGGGATTTTACCAACAAATTATTGGATGAGGTGGTAAGTAGTCTCAGCCCTATAAGAAAGAGAACATAAAGTCGAATCTCAGAAATGCACTTATTGAGATAGGTAAAAACTCTTCACATCATAAACCTCAAAAGGAATTATACCCTTAGGGCCCGTTTGGTACGATGGAATTAATCTTGATGGAAATAAAAATGGATATAGATATGGATATGGAAATGAGGTGTAAAAGTATGTTTGGTATGTCATGGAAATAAGATATGATTTTTAGATGAAAAGACCAAAATGTCCTTCAAATTTTTTTTCCCCAAAAAAACATCATTCAGAGAAGCCCAAAACCTTCTACTCCCAAAAACCTGCACCATTTCATTTTTTTCAAATGTTTGATATGTCATGGAAATGAGTCCTAATTTATATGTGAAAAGACCAAAATGCCTTTATAATTTAAAAATAAAAAATCCCTCTCCTTTAAAAATTTGAGGCTTATAGTATGGAATTCTAAAGGAAAAATATAAACAAAAAAATTTTAAAAAATTGGAACCAGGACCGGTTCACTGGCCAGTTCGCCGGTTTCCTAGCTGGACTGACCAGTCCGGTCCGGGTTCCTGAACCTGGATCTCATCACAGAAAAGGCAAAGTTGGAATTGAAGATATGGAATTGCAAATCTTAGCTATTTGGGTGGAATTGAGTTTGATGAAATTTTCCCCATTTAGCTTCCATGTGGAATTAAATTTCATGAGCATTTCTTTGTACCAAACATGCACAACTCATGGAATTGAATTCCAATTCTAATTTCATGCCTTCAATTCCACCATACCAAACAGGGCATTAATTAGAGTCTTGTTGTTGTCACTGTGGTTCTAGTTTGTTTTTTTCTTTCCAATATTACTAATTTAGTGAACCTGCACTTGTTGAGTCTGAATTCGCTTAAATCTTTGACAATTAACAATAGAATATTTCCTGTCTTGGTCATGGCAGATCGGATGAAACTTTGCAATATAATTTGTTCAATTAAATATGTCTTAAATAATTGATTTTTCATTCAACAATAAAAGGTTCTCGCATCAAATAGATTACGAGCATTCTTTTACATATGCAACTAGGGGACTACATCACTTCACTATGCTAAGTGGTTCATTTACTATCATTATTGTTAATGAAGGAAAAATATTAACTAAAAGGAGATTAGGTGTATCTGGACAAATCCATGTTTGGATCCGGGTCAAAGCTCCAATACTCCATACTTGTGCCCACACAATTATTAAACTACTAGAGCCTAATTGTGATTAGCACAGCAGATCACCAGAACCAGAAAGATGGTAGGAGAGAAGGGAATTGCCAGAAAACTCAATGGCGGGGTGAGTTGCAATTGAGGAGGTACACCCTATTTATAGTGGTTTATGGAGGCCACTAATTAGGAAACGTGTGCACTCCTTCTTGCCCTCCAAGACAGCAATTAATTGTCTCTCAATTAATTCCCTAATTATGGTGATTTGTTCCTCTTTTAACAAATTCATAATTATTGCTGAAATATTCCCAAATCTACATCTTATGCTGATTTTATTCTTATTTGATTAGGCTACTTATTTCCTAATCAAATAGTCCGGCCCATCAAGGGCGGACTTGGACCCAAAGTCCAACATCTCACACTCGCACTTGATAGGCCTCCCATCATGCGTGCATTACTCTTTCTTGTTTCATACTTGGCGTCTGCCGTGACTGCGTGGGCAAAAACATCTTTCAGATTTGGTGCTTGCAATACTAGAAATCCTTTATATCGGACCAGCATCCAAGGACACCCTTTATATATAACCGTAAGCTATATGTTCATTGCCTCATATGCCCCAAATTCTCCCATACATATTACTCATGGCATATCTAATCCCTCTCGAGTTAATATGTTGATTAACTCAGATTGCCTTCCACGCACATAGTATCCGCACTTACTAGCTACACATAGAGTTAGTAAGGGGTCGACCACAGATACTAGTACATCTTATGTATCTAGGAGTAAATCTTCCTTTTTGACTAAACATCAGTCCATTTTGACTTGATCGCTTTCCTAGTTTTCACTCATCTGACCGAATCGAGTGTGATCATGGAGCTTCAGCTAAAGTAGCTGTAACCAAACCAAGCTTTCATGATGCCGCCTAAGTCTTAAGGGCATCGTGGAAGTATTCTTCCTTCCTGAGACTCACACTGTGGTGAACTAAGGATCTTTCACCCACATCCCGTGTTGCAGTTTAACTCTCAAGCACATGCAGTATGAATTGCATGCTACGGTGAATGGTTTGAAGTGTACGTCGATTTCTTTATCTTTCACCGTACAGACATTAATTCCAAAATATACTCAACATTCGAACCAAAACTTTCTTTTTCACAATATCTCATTTGTGAAAAAGAGTTCTTTGCCTGGCTACAGGTCTATATTCATGCTTCGATCCATTTTCTGTGTATATGCACACATGTGGATCTCATCTCAGTCTAACTGAGGCGACTCAAACACAAAGATTCTTCTCAACCATCTCATGGTGATCATTTACTCGTCTTACCTTCCCATACCCCTGCAAAACATGGGAAGACGGTTGTTCGTGTGAGTGAACCAACCTCTTTTAACCTGTACGACATACAAAATTGTATACCTTTATGTATTTACTCATAACATACATACTACTTCTTTTATCTTTATATAAAAGAAGTTCACGACCTTATATTTTATTTGCGCCCCTAGATTCTCACTAACTCAATGAAAATCAAGTTATGGTCTTAATAAGGGGATCTACCAACATTCTGTCAGTAGAAGGTCATTGAACTATCGATTTCCCTCTTTGAAAAGCATATCTCTCATAGAGATGTATCAAAAAGTATGTTTCGCCTTGCTGTAATACTTAGGATCCTCATCATAAAATGTTATCGTTTAGATCCTTCTATCCACCATTCATTCCCAATCTCTCATAGGAATTACTTTAGCCATATGGCACTTTAAATGATGGCAGAACACACCCTGTGTTCTATTTCCATGGATAACAGGAAAAAATACTTTGTATGTTTCCTTACTCCATCACCATTTGCCTAGGTCTTGTATTGGAGTATCCTTTCAAAAAGGAAAGTTGTTGTCTTGACAACTTAATCTATGGTTATTCTCATAACCCATTTCACAGCAGGACCAAAAAGCAACTTCCAAGTCTAACCCAAAAAACATTTGGTCTTATGTTCACCAATGTGCACATTCATATTACCAACTATAGTCTCACATGGGACTCTATCCACCTTTCTTATATTGGATTTCTCATAGGACATGTAACTTCTTTAGGTTTATACCCTTGACTTCAGGGGTGTCCATGGGTTTGCACTTTGACATCCTAAGATGTCTAAGGATTACACTTGTAAATGTCTTAGGTGGAAAAGACTGTATCCTTTTTGTGCAACTCCGTTTATCTTGTCAATTAAGATATTTGTTCAACCCATGACTTTCTCAACTCAGAATTTAAGGATTCTCTTATCCTTTATTCCTTTGACTCTCTTGACACTTGTTTCATTTGCCACTTGACAAAGGATGACTTCACAAAGAATCATCACTAGACCATTTGGAACTTATGTAGTATTCTTCGATTATTTCGAAGTTGGTGAGGCTTTCACCTTGTGAAAACCTCATATACTACTATTTAGGTGATTGTTTCTACGAAGCCCTTAAGCTGCTTTAGTGTAGAGTTCATCATCCAATTTCCAAAATTCCAAATTGGAAGGTCATCTTGATGCAATTTTAAGACTAAGCTTGTTGTCATAGCCAAAGTTCAGAGTTAAAACGCACAATGGACAGCCTTCCATTGTATTACCCCTTAGCCACTAAGTGTTTTAGGTTTTATATGCCCCCAACAGATTTGAGAACTTACTTGTTCCCAATCGCCTCTTAGCTAGGTGACAAATTACCTAAACACGTATTTGGCTTAAAAAGAATCCAAATCCTCCTACATGACACTTTGCAATTCATCTTAGCAGGTCCTTCTAATGTCCTTCAGACACCTATAAGTACTTATCATCACCTTCTAAATGATGAAGAAACCATTCAATCCATTAGGGAATCTATCCCTTATAGTCATTAACTAGATGACAATTTGCTCTGAGGTGGATTTCATAGGATTCTTTTCCTATGTATGAGTGAGGTAATTCTCTCCTAACTTACCCTTTACCTCTTTCATTATGAAAATGGTCTCAATCCTCCCACTCGGATCAATGAACTTAGGAACACTTGGTTATTCCTTGTCACTTGTGAACCTCTTAAATAGATTTATTGTGATTAATGCTCATTTCCTGCTAGGAAATCTTAGTTTTATGAACGTTGTGTCCCACGGTTTTCTATCAGTCACTGAACCGTCATCATTTTCACTAATGAAGACGTGTCATGTCAAATTCTCATGTCATCTCACGAAGAGATACCTTGTATACCTTGTAAGGTCGTGACTGACATAGAAGGCATTTGGTTAAGTGTGAATATAATAGCTATGAGTCCACCTACCAACATATGGTTGGTAGCCTCATTGATGCCATTATGTTCACAACCAAGTCAAAGGAGAGGTCTAACTCTCTATTTCAACAACTCTATTATATTGAAGAGTTCTAGGTATTGATAGTTTCCTAACAATGCATTTCTTATACACAAAGCAGCTTGAACTAATCACATGGGTGTCGTTAACCCTTGTTAGTTCAGAAAGGGTCTTATCCCTTTAGTTTAACTGATTCCTGACTAGTTCAGCCATTATCTAACAGCTTCACATTTGCCAAAAATCAAGTAAACATTACTGTATTTCGAGTAAACGTCCACAATGTTAACGAAACACCAAGCTGTTTGTGTTTTTCCCTCACGTTTATTTGTTCACCAACGTCATAATTTGCCAATTGCAGTGGATTTTCTCAAAAATGTTTCTTTATCTTTCTTGCCAGGTAGAATGAGTTCTCAACTTATTCATAAGGGTATTAACTCTTTAGCACACCTTATTTAGCAAATACACTTTTGCTAGTTTGATCATTTCTTTGATCAATGTGTACATGTGGCAAGAAATGGAATCTTTTATCCCTAGAAAGAAACATCAAAATCCAACGAAGGATTTGAGAATCATAGTCCCATCGATCCTTAACTAAAGAGATAACAAAAGATGTGATTTGTCAGTTGCAATTACATGGAGTGAATAAGGGTGGTTTATCAATGCAGAGTTAACATGCAAGTTCCAATCCCTTGATTCTATCTCTTTATTGCTTTGCATTTGACATGAAGCCATATGCTTCATTTGAAACATCCACAACTCATGTGGATTGCTACTTTTACAACCATTAAGGATTATCAACATAGCTTTTCATCTTTGTAGAAACCATTGACCTCTTCTAGATCAAGTTTACCTCATAAGTTTCTTGCCCTTGGGCTTAGAGGATGAATCCTTCCACTCTTTAGCTAAGTTCGTCTGACTGAATGGATCTTGAATCCTTCAGTGTTTCACACTCAAGTTCAATGTGGCGAATCGCATTGCTGAAGGTTACAATATGCATATCAGAGGCAATCTTTACTTTCGTATACGCCCACTCACTGAAAGACATGGCTCACTCTCACTCACTGGGAGACATAGCTTCCTCCCACTCACTGGGAGATGTCTTATTACAACATACACTTGTTGTTTGTTAGAAAGAACTTGGCATTTAGTTTGTCTCAACTTCTTAGTTTGACATCTGCCTCAAGTGTTGCCTGAACAACATGTTAGGACTTAGTACACTATGTCAAAACTTAACTTAGTTTTAACTTTATGGAAGAAGATCACCTATTCCACTATCTTCCAACACTATCCACACGGCTTGGATAAGGTTACATTGCTCAAACCAACATAAGTTTAAGCAATGTTGTTCTTTCTATGCTTGATAGCATAAACCTTTTGTATCCTTCGGTTGCTTCAACCTTTAAATGCTGAAAACTAGTTGGTTTGATGTCCCTGACATCTCATTCTTCTTGAATGAAAGAGATTTGAGAGTTTTTAACTCTACAGATATCTCTATGGAGTTTGTCTTCATAAGCTCAGTCAAATAGACTTGGTCATAATTGGTCACTCAGACGATTATGATATACAAATCTTATTTATTCAAATAAGACAAAGGATAATTAGATAATAAGATCACTAGTTTCATGTTCAGGAGACAACTATATTGACTCCCATCCCAATCATATTAGTTAGCTCATCACCCTTTTAACCACAGTCGAACACTTTCCCCTTTGGATTTCTAGACGTATTCCAGAAAACTCCCACTCAATCAAAGAGCAGTTATATTAACAAGATAATAACACAATATCATCTAACTAGCATGAATGTTCAAGAAAACAACAAGAGAATATACTGAATTCAATTCTATAAACTAACAGAGAATTTAATCTTAAATTCAATGGGAAAAACAAGAACATTCAAAAATTTAAACCTCATATCATTGTCTCTTAATTAGGTTCTTCTTCTCATAGGCCCTTCTGACCATATTAACTCATGTAGCATCTAGCTACAATGTCAAGCTCCTCTTTGCCATGTTTACATCCACTCATTTGGATGTATTTACAGCATACCTCCCACTTGATGAGATGATTCTGACATCTCTATCTCTCTTGTCCTTTGTCACAATATATGTGATAAAAGGTTGACTTTTAGACGTCATTGCTTCAATCCAAGTGGATCAATGTGGTTAGAAGCATGGGAAGACTTATTATTATTCAATAATTATTGAATAGTTTTAAGTTGCTGCAATTTTTCAGGTTTTATCTTTAAGAGCTTGAGTCAAGGTTGGATAGGATTTTATATTCAAAAAACTCATTTGAATAATCCCTTACTTTTAAAGAATCTTTCAGCATTTAACCTTATGTTGCAACTAAAAATACTCTTAAAAATAAGCCAACCTATCCCAAAAAATAATAGAACCAACATTGATTCAATTCCAACGTTTTTGGGACCCTCTAAGTGCACATAAGCACCTTTTTTACTCAAATCATATCCAAACGTACTTCAAATATATGCAAATTATATATCAAATTGAAGCTCTCGAATTTAGGGATTTTTAGGAACCAACAACATCTCAATCGGAGGTCCCACGCTCTCTCACGCGCCCCTAGAAGGTGTCTGGATGGAAAAATCCTGAAAAATTGGAAAATTCCTGCGTTGGCCACTCTCGACGGTGGCGCGTGACGTACACGCTCCGCCTTGCGGTCGTTCACCGGCGACACACGCCGGCTCCCAAGACTCCACGTGCCGTCCTCTCTCCGACGGTGCTTGCCACGTGTCAAACGGAGACCCCAGTGGGCCCCACGCGCCATGTGTCCCCTTTTTTTTGTCAACAGTCAACGGATGACTGTTTGACCGTTGACCGGTCAACGTTGACAGTTGACCAGTCAACCGTGACCAGTCAACGATGACGTGTCAGTGACATGGCGCTGACGTGTCTCAGTCAACGTGGCAGTCAACGGATGACGTGGCGTTTGACGCTGACGTAGCGGCCTCTCGTTGGTGCCACATGTCAATGGTTGACTGATGCCGTGGCGTTGACTGCCACGTCATCATCTTTAACCTCCAATCGGGTCAACCCGACCCGGTTGGAGCTCCAACGGGTCATTGGGACCCGCAAACTTCGGGAGGCCATATATCCCTCGTTTTAGCTCCGTTTTTCGCGTTCTTGGTGTCGTTGGAATCGTAGTTCAGCGAAGTACAAATCCATGACATTTATTTGATCTTAAAACCTTTGTTTCATTGATCAAATCACCAGTGAAGTTGCGGCGGCGACTAACGACCCGCAAACTTCTTTCCTTTGTTTCTCCCTCATCCGGACTCCTTTTGACGCGTTCTAAGCATCGTTGGAATCGTCTCTTCAAGATCTACACATCCATGTCGTTACTTTGGGCAAAAACACCGAGTTTCAAACACCCAATTTTTCTCGACGTTGTCGGCGTGACGTAATTCGACCGGATGTGTGTCTCTGTGTTTCAAAGGCTCTTCTAAACTTTGAGGGGTCAAGTCTTTTCCATTTTTAGCTCCACATAGGTTCCAAAAACACCAACTTGAAAGAGATCCAAGAAGAGAGGAGAAGAAACGATGGAAATCGCATGACGTAGTATATATATATACGGTTATTATATATATATAAACTAACCAAAAAGAGCAAACGTATGAACCCAGTATTTTATGTGTGCATGTTGAGCTTAAGTCGAATAACAAATCTGATGCACACGCATACAACACAGCAAAGGCAGAAGCAAAAATATATATATATATATATATATCGACATGTTCACATTTTGGAAAAACATATACCCAGATTCCCAAAAGAATTCACATATGAACCAGAGAACATGCACAACAAAAATTTCAAGCAATAGAGGCTACAAATATAAAGCTTGAAAAAAAATACAGTAGCACAACGAAAAATATGATGGAGAGATATAAACAAATTATATCATATTATTATTCACATAGAATAATCACAGCCTCAAGGATCAAATAGCTCTGATGCCAATGAAGGAAAAATATTAACTAAAAGGAGATTAGGCGTACCTGGACGAATCCATGTTCGGATCCGGGTCAAAGCTCCAATACTCCATACTTGTGCCCACACAATTATTAGACTACTAGAGCCTAATTGTGATTTGCACAGCAGATCACCAGAACCAGAAAGATGGTAGGAGAGAAGGGAATTGCTAGAAAACTCAATGGTGAGGTGAGTTGCAATTGAGGAGGCACACCCTATTTATAGTGGTTTATGGAGGCCACTAATTAGGAAACGTGTGCACTCCTTCTTGCCCTCCAAGACAGCAATTAATTGTCTCTCAATTAATTCCCTAATTATGGTGATTTATTCCTCTTTTAACAAATCCATAATTATTGCTGAAATATTCCTAAATCTACATCTTATACTGATTTTATTCTTATTTGATTAGGCTACTTATTTCCTAATCAAATAGTCCGGCCCATCAAGGGCGGACTTGGATCCAAAGTCCAACAGTTAAATTTAAAAATAACAAGAAAACGATGTGCAGGTTCAAACCCTCAAGCCAAACCCAAGCAATCATCAATCAATTAAATCGCAATAAACGTTCACATTCAGTTTGACACATTTTTTATCCACAAGTGAAAAAGAGTTAAAAGCAAGACTCAAATCTGATACAATCCTCTAATCCGACGCCAGCCAAAACTTTTGAGCAACACTTTTTATTAGGATCTTTCGCTTGAGTGCCCAGAACGTGTGTTTCAAAAATGATAAGAATCTGAATTGGAAGAATGAGAAGGTTGAACGACGAATTGATCTCTTTTCACCACATCACTGAGTTACGTTGTTGCTTTGTGTTGGCAAAGACGCTGAACATGCTACTCAGCCTTCTCTAACCGTATCCAAGCATGTATTTATTTTTACAAAAAAATTAGATTTGTGGCGCACGTTTTATTACACTTCTTTTAGAAAGTGTTACAACTTCTATATTTTTTTATTTTTTTTAAAAAAATATTAAACAGCTATAACACTTTCTTAAGAAAGCATCACAGAATCTCTTTACTACAGAATCTCTTTTTATTTTTAAATTTGCAACACTTACTGAAGCGTTTTTTCTGGAAAGTATCACATAATACTTTTTCTTTTTCAATTTTGGGTTAATACAATTTTTGGTCCCTAAAATTTGATCCAATTTTGGTTTTGGTCCCTTAAGTTTAAAATCGGTGGTTTTGGTCCCTAAAGTTTGACCCTTGGTCACTCAAGTTTAAAATTTTTTGTTTTGGTCCCTCAAGTTTGAAAAGGACTTCGATTTTTCCCAATTCGGTTTGGTTTTCCACCAAATCCTTCTCAAACTTGAAGGACCAACAGTTATAAAAGGAGTATACTTGAGGGACCAAAACCAAAAATTTCAAACTTGAGGGGCAAAGGGTCAAACTTCAAGGACCAAAACCACCGATTTTAAACTTGAGGGATCAAAACCAAAATTGAATAAAATTTCAGGGACCAGAAGTTATATTAACTCTTTTATTTTTAAAGAACTTTATGTAGCATTTTAGTAAGTTTTTTTATTTTTATTTTTAAATCGAAAACCCTAACCTATTGTTTTGGGAAAATTGTGAAAAAATCTCTCATTGGCAACTTATTTGCCAAATGGAACCTTCGCATGCAGATTATCTTCCGTGTGTGCAGAATATCTTTTCTTGTGTGCAGATGATCTTCCATGTTTGCAAAATTCTTCCCTATACGTATGCAAAAACCTTCCCTATGTATGCAAAAATCTTCCTTACGTGTGCAGAAATCTTCCCTCCGTATGCAAATATCTTCCCAGGTCTCATTTGACAAATAAGTTACTCATAAGGTCTTTTTTAGCAATTCTCCCTATTATTTTCCTTTACTTTTTATTTCCCTCCATTTCTTCACTCTTTTCTCACTCTTATATTTACATCACTCTTATTTCTCACACCCACTTTTCTCTCTTCTTCTTCATACACTTTCTTTATTCACCACCTCACCCAAGCCCTATCCCAACAGCAGCCCCACTCCTCGTCCTTTCTTCATGTCCTCTTTCTTTTCTTTGCACCATTTTATTAGATCCACTCCCTTTTGATTCTATTTTATCTTTTAAAAAAATGTCTTCCTCTCCCTCAGATTTTGCTTCATTGATTTGTTTGCTTGGCTATTGATTGATTTTGGGTTTGTATTTCTTCTTAAATGTTACTTTCCTCTCATTCTTGAGATCTCCGACGAATGAAGTCAACAGAGATATCTATCTCTACTTCCTTTGAATCAATGGGGCTTTGAAGGTAACTTCTTTGACGCCAAACTTTTAGATCTGACATGATTTCTTGTTGTTTTTACTTTCTTGTTGTAGATTTTGTGAAGTTTGGATATACTAAGCATGTATGATATAGGGATGGTGCGTGTTTGTCCATAATTTTATATTTATATTGTTTCTTTATTTTTCTTATGACTAAGTAAGTATGTTGTTTTATTTAACTTTTCTTCCATGTTTTGGCCACACTTAAAAAGATAACAAAAGTATAGTACTAGTAGATTGTATATGATTTGATTTAATATTCACAATTGAAATCATATTGTTAGTTGTTGTTTAGTTTATTGTAAAATCAAAATAGTTTATTTCGCCAAAAAGACAAGTTTGTTAGATATTTATGATAAGTTAACTTTCTGTGAAAAAAAAGTAAAGCATACAAAGATATAATTTATGTACAATCATAATGTGGGGAGAGGGATATCCAAGGTTATCAAACTCTCGAGTTTAAGTAAACTCGTAATAGTGACATAAATTCGTATTGTGAATTAGAATTGTGTACTTGTAAAAGTTTACTTTTATCATTAGAAATGTATTAATAGTGTATAATTAAATAATTAAAATATAAAAATGACAAATATTTGATTTAAATATATTTTAAATCCAAATAACTGAAATTAAATCCATCAACATTCATAATATATCATACTTCAGAAAAAAAAAGGTTTTTTATTATAAAAATCATATATAAAATTAATGAGCATGCACGAATTTAAGAGTAAGTTAACACGGTTTTATAAACTAAAAACGTAAAAAAAGGTAAACTTAATTAGTTCTATAAACTCACAAGTTTTATTGAGCTTACAACTTGTACAAATTTGCCTGTGACTCGACTCAATTTTATAAGTTGAAAACGTAAAAACAATAAACTCGGAGAGTCAATTCAAGAATTTGACAACAATGAGAGTGTCTCCACCAACTCTTCTATCCACTTCCTCTCCACTTAATGTTATAACCATTAGATTATGTTTTAATGGGTGAAATTTAATTGTAGATTTTTATTCTATGTAATATAACAATAATACTTTTTACATAGCATTAAATTTTACCAATTAAAACATGATCCAATAGTTAAATATTATAGAGGAAGTGGAGATAAAAGTTAATAAAGACACCACTTTTCCCATAATGTGACACTTATTCAGTAGGATTTAAACCTTAGTTTGCCACATCATGGGCAACGAACCCCTCCACTTGACTCAACTCTTTAATGAAAAAATACTAATATTATTTTAAGCTAATCAAAACTAATATAGTACTTAAGGTAAAATGAAAAAATATTAGGAAATCCCAAATAAATACTATTTGAAAATTCAAAACCCTAAAAAGTCTATTAACACTTTAAAAAGACTTAAAGGTACCAAGTACTAAATTTGGTTTTTCAAGTTTTGACACATTTACCATTTTACCCCTCAATTTTTTTTAAAAAAATAATAGTGGTGCCCCTGCCGGAGCACCACAACCGGCCGGCCGCCGCCGCTCAGGTGGCCGGCCGACCAGGACCCCCGACAGCCGAAGTTCCAATCACCGGTGGTAAGAGCTCTAGTCGGTTGGAGTTTTTTTGGTGGGAAAGGGGTTTTTTTTGAAAAAAAATTAGTTGAGAAATTGCAATGAGTGGAATCGAACACATCCCACCCCTTTAGGCTATGTTTGGTTGGAGGTTAGGTTAGGTTGGGGTGGGTTTGAGGTAAAAAAGTAATGTTTGGTTGGAAGGAGGTTAGGTTAGGTGTTGGATGTTTTTTTGTCTTTTAGTGGTAACCTAACCTAGGTTGTGAACCCTCCAAAATTGGGGTTTTTTCTAGGTGAGAGAATATTTGTCTTCAATTGTGACTAAATTGGCCATTACAATTTTTTAAAATTCCAACACCGCCCTTCCCTTTAAAACTTAACCTCCTGATTCAACAAACTTTCCAAATGATAATAATAATTTTATAAATAATTATTTATATGCTTACATGAATAATTATTTTATAAATAATAATTTTATATAAATAATTATTATTAATAAATACATTATAATAGAAGAAGGAAAACATGTAGAAGGGCATTTTAACCTCCTCTAACCTAACTTAACTTAAATAAACATCACTTAACCTAACCTTCGTTGAATCAAACAACATTATAACCTCTTCTAACCTAACTTAAGTAAACCTCACTTAACCTAACATTCGTTGAACCAAACAAAGCCTTAGCCACCAAAGCTCCTTTGATATATATATATATATATATATATGAATTATTAAATATGTATAATATAATTTAAAGCATAATAGCTTTGACAAAGTCAGTAATGGCTTTGACAAATTCAGTAATGGAAATAACAAAATTTGTAATGGTATTGATTAAACCATTTGCTGATGAACCTTGACTTGTATGTTTTCATTAGCATTTTTGCACAAAACGCTTTTGTCAAAACCATTACAATTCTTGTCAAAATCATTACTAAACTTGTCAATCGCATTACTGAATTTGTTAAAATCTTTTTATTTATATTATGAATGTTGTCATAATGAAATCTCATAATGGGATTGTCAAAATCATTACAATTCTTGTCAATATCATTACTAAACTTGTCAATCCCATAACTGAATTTGTTAAAATCCTTTTATTTATATTATGAATGTTTTTATAATGGAATCTCATAATATAATTGTCAAAACCATTACAATTCTTATCAAAATCATTACTAAATTTGTTAAAATCATTTTATTTATATTAACAAGTTTAGTAATGATTTTGACAAGAATTATAATGGTTTTGACAATCCCATTATGAAATTCCATTATGAAAACATTCATAATATAAATAAAAGGATTTTAACAAATTCAGTTATGGGATTGACAAGTTTAGTAATGATTTTGACATGAATTGTAATGGTTTTGACAATCCCATTATGAAAGTTCATTATGAAAACGTTCATAATATAAATAAAAGGATTTTAACAAATTCAGTTATGGGATTGACAAGTTTAGTAATGATTTTGACAATAATTGTAATGGTTTTGACAATCCCGTTATGAGATTCCATTATGAAAACATTCATAATATAAATAAAAAGATTTTAACAAATTCAGTAATGGGATTGACAAGTTTAGTAACGATTTTGATAAAAGTTGTAATGGTTTTAACAAACGCATTTTATGCAAAAATGCTGATGAAAATATGCAAGTTAAGGTTCATCAGCAAATGATTTAGTCAATACCATTACGAATTTTGTTATTTCCATTACTGAATTTATCAAAGTCATTACTAACTTTGTCAAAGCTATTACACCTTTAATTATATTATACATATTTAATAATACATATATATATATATATATATATATCAAATCAGCTTTGGTGGCCACCATGCTCCTTTGCTAAAAGGGTGGGATGGGTTCGATACCAGCCCTTATCATTTCTCAACTAATTTTTTTTTAAAAAAAACCTCTTCCCCACCCAAAAAACTCCAATCGGGTGGAGCTCTTGCCACCTGTAGTTGGAGCTCTGGCCGTCGGGGGTCCCAGCCGGCCAGCCACCGTAATGGCGACCGGCCGACAGTGGTGCTCCTGCAGAGGCCCCACTATTATTTTTTTAAAAAAATTGAGGGATAAAATTGTATATGTGTCAAAACTTGAAAAACTCAATTTTATACTTAGTACCTCTAAGTCTTTTTAAAGTGATAATAGATTTTTTAGGGTTTTGTATTTTTAAATGGTATTTATTTAGAATTTTCCAACAAATATTGGTATAGTACTTCCAACGTATCCATAATCCATGTGTAGAATTATTAATTTCTTTTTATCACAAAAAGAATTATTAATTGGGAATTAGTAATTTATTATTGTACCCAGAAATGTACCAACAACCATAAAACTAATATTTATAAAAAAAAACCCATAAAACTAATATAAAAATATTTAACTATAAGAAACTTTTAAAAGAAAAGAAAAAGAAAAAGACAAATAAATACAATGTGAACTTGTAAAACTTAAAAAAGTCTATTAATACTTGCAAAGGATAGAGAGGTCATCTGGTAGGAATTTTGGATTTTGAAATTTGAGTGAAAAGACTTAAATGCCCTCTTCTTTCTTCTTTATATTTCTCACTTTCTTCTCTCTCATCTTTCTCTCGATTTCCTTTCCCACCGGTAGCCACCTATGCCACCTACCTCCATCGCTCACTGTCTCTCTTTCCAGCATCCCCTTCTATCTCATCTTCTCCCTTAATTGTTCTGCCGATCAGACGATCTGCAACCACAACAAAAGTAGAACTCATGGCTAAAGGAGAAGAGACGATGATAGATGACTATGTGTTTCCCAATCATGTCATTGATGGCCACGATTAGTGGGGGAAGAATGAGGTAGCAATGAAGTCAAGGCGTGGATTTCCCTTATCTCAAAGACTATGATCGGTGACTATGGGTGTGTTTGGAACAGCGATTGTCAATTGGGCTTGTTTCAATTGGGCTTGTTATGATATCACTTTTGATAAAAGCTAAATTATGTAATGTGATTTGTGTTTGGATTGGCGATTGTCAATTGGGCTTTTGTGATAATGATAAAAGAGAAATGTAATTAAAAATTATAAGAAATTTATAATAGTTTAAGTTGGGAAATTAGACAATTAAAAAATGCACAATCTAATTAGAAAAATATTACATAACCAATTGTATCACATGTGCCGTACAATTTGATTTCTAATTGAGTCACGAATTTGAATCATTTCAGAGGAAGATCGCCTGCCATAATTTGTCGTGGAAGATTGTTCAGCTACACTATTATTTTCCACATCAACAAGATTCCCAGCTTCACCTTGGCGAAACACTACGTCTGCAATATCATTTCGCCTAATGAAATTATGAAGGGCCATTGTTGCACAAACAATGCGGACTTGTGTCTGATAGCTATACTTGCGCATGTTTTGCAACAATTGAAATCGATTCTTCCACACTCCAAAAGTCCTTTCAATTGTAGACCTTAAACTAGAATGATAATAATTAAAGGTCTCATTAGCGTTTCTAAATCCGGGTTGGCAGCTAAATTCTGGAAGATGGTAACGCTCACGTCTATAAGGACCAAGGTACCCAAGTTGTGTCGGATAACCAGCGTCAACCAAATAATATTTTCCTAATAAAAGTTTAAATCAATCCAAACTATTAGATTCATTAAAGTGTAAAATGAAAGTAATTGAATAGAAGGTGACGGAGCAATACCTGCAGGTGGATGAGGGAAGTTATAAGATGGATTAGAAACAGCAGATTCGAAGACACGAGCATCATGTGCAGTACCTTCCCAGCCTGCCATAACAAACGTAAAGCACATGTCCCAATCACAGACAGCCATTACATTCTGTGTTGGATATCCCTTCCTTCCGATATATCTCTCACGGTTCGCACCAGTGATCACACACTTAATGTGGGTTCCATCTATTGCTCCAATAGCATCTTGGAAGAATGGATAATAACGGCGATCTTCTTTTATTTTGGGGTGGCATACACTGAATTCGGGATCGGACGGTCTGATATTTTCCCCCGCTAGACTAAAGCAAGCATCTAATACATTGTGCAAATGCCTACTGACCGTTTCCCCTGAATGTTGAAAGAGCTCTTGAACCACCCTATTGCCTACTCCATGGCCAACGGTGAGCAAGAACATGGCAACCATTTCCTCGATCCCAATGTTCGTTGAAATCTGTAAGCCATGTTCGACCAATTTATGACACAAGCTATAAAAGACATGTTTTTCCACTCTAAACATGTCATGACAGCGTGAGCCATGTGTTGCCAATACCTCTTGCACCCAGTCATGACCAGTGCGTGTACTTGTTTTTCGCGGTTCTTTACACATAAAAGGCATCCAATATGCACAGATCAACGCAGCCAATTGCTCATACTCATCTACTTCATTATTTATAAGATCTATAAGTCGAGACTGGTCATCTTCCTCCACCATGTCAGGTAAGTCTTGATTACTCGAACTTGCCATTGATTATTTATGTACCCTGAGTGTGATTAAAAATTCAAGTATGAGTAATTGAATGAAAAAACTCCTAATAAGACAGAGTGACACAAAGCATAATGTCATAAACTCCTAATAGCATATAATAACTGGCATAACGTAGTTTACACAAAGCATAATGTCATAAACTCCTAATAGCATATAATAACTGGCATAACGTAGTTTACACAAAGCATAATGTCATGAAGTCAAATAAAACATAGTTTAGGTACATCTACGATTCATAAATCATAAACTCCAACCACTCCACCACGAACTCCATGTTTCGTTTACAGAGTGACATGAAAGTCTCCCGATGAGTCTTATTCTCAATTAGCTTGATACAGCGTACACGAAAGCTCTTATCACGTATAACTTCCTCAATGCCAAGCAGTTCACTCATAGCAGAATCGACACTAACATCGTTCATTGCATCTAATGTTGCCGTTCTGTCCTTGGATGCATTTGCCATCACACTAATTGCATCAGCGATTTGTCTTGAAGCTGGCATTTTCTGCTTCTTTCTCTTCCCAGACCCTTCACCCATCTTCCGCTTACCCCGACTTCCCTCCTCAGTATCACCATTTGATGGCGTGCTTGTTGTTAACCCAATGCTTGCTAGCTCGTCCGTCACTCCGGTACTAGGCACGAGGTTAGCACCAAACATGTCATCTTCACTATCCCCTGAGCCTTCCTCTTCATCCATAGTGGGTCGATACACATCCTCCTCCTCATCCTCCTGCTGTGTCTGAGGCTGTGTGACAGTGGGTACAACTACATCTTCGCCGCTTGCCATCGCATCCTTGAAGATTATTCTTAATTCATTCTCGAACTTAAGGCCTGTGTGCCTAAACTTTCTATATGCTGGCTTCTCCTGTATGCAAACAAGAAACCCGTTTGTGACAATGACTTTACCAAAACTATTCACTTATGAGGGAAAAAATCAAAAGGTATAAGTTACCTGTAGTTTTCGCTGCCACCACTCATTTGTTGCCATTACTTTTTTCGTCACAGGGTCTATCCCCACCCCAGTCTCTTTGATTAAAGAATCCCAAGTCTTGAAATCCTTTTTCAGGATATCTAACCTATTCTTCAATTTCTTTCTGTCATAATCTTTCCCAGTCTTCGCATTAAACGTAGAGACAATAATTCCCCACGCTTTCTTTGAAAATGCCTGCCCTCGGCGTTCTTTTTTGTACACTTGCTCAATGCAGGCATTGACGAAAATCTCCGTTGTTTCATCATCCCAAACAGCTTTGTCCATATTTCTATACCACTATTTCAACACTATTTCCACCGCAAACAAATAAAAATTAAAACAACTATTGGAGCAAATGACAGTGAGCATCACAAATGTTTGATTCTTAATATGAATTAATATGAAGGCTAAAACACAACGTCATTAATAGGAATTAATATGAAGGCTAAACCACCCAATTTTGCAATCAATCTCATGCTTTTGTTCGTAGCGACACTCATCACTGCCCTAACTAATTCTTAGAGCTTCACATTATTGATTCTTAGTACTCTCTATTTTTGTTGCCACATTACACCGTAGCATAACAAAACAGAACAGAAATATTCTAAGATTTAAGGCATCTCTAGAGGAACTCACAAAACTGGAATCAGAATTACTTCTCTTGTTTCCTAGTATTCTGTTACTAATCTCAGTGGCAGAAAGATCACTCCTCGGGCAATAGAATGGGACTCCCTCGAGTTGATTTCCTAACTGTCTTTCTATCAAATGGATGAGGGAAATTAAACATTACCGCCAATGAAGACATGTAAAATCCATACAAGAAACAGAAGCTTCCATAAATACTTCGCACAACTAAGAACTAAGAGCGTCCATTTTATACAATGAAAAACCAGTGTAAAAGAATATCTAATGACACAAATCATGATAACGGGGGCAAATAAATATCATCAGCAAATGTCCAGGCTTTGGAAAGCATGAGAGTGACCTAAAAACCTGTTTCAAGTAACAGAGATTCTAACTAAGCATTCAGTTTCTGCTATCCTCAGTAGGTAAGCGAAAATGTGATTGAAGAGTCTCCAAACATCTGCATTGCAGCCCCGACAGGCTATTTACAAGAAAGTTCTCCTACTAATTAAGCAAACAGTACATAAATGATTGAGAATGAAAATTTAAGAATCAATTGTTCAAGAAAAGAAAGTAAACCTAGTGGGAGCACAACAAGAGGGGAGAGTGTAGAGTTGACTAAAACCAAGCGAACCCACCTACCCTAAAAATACTGAACTCGCTAAACAAATAAACCACACCGAGCTTTGGTGCATAAACCAACTCGCAGTTATTTGATAGTGACAAATTCGAGAACGATTACTTCACTGTTTTACTGCAAAAAATCTACCTGTTCAACGGCCGAAATCTACATGGTTTGAGATTATTAACAGAGGGTGATAAAGTATTTACGCGAAGTATTTGGGAGAGCTAAAGCAAAATAGCATTATTAGATAAGGAGATATTACATATCAGGTGTACAAGAAAATTGAGTGGACATGCATATGGACCTGAAATACTGTGGGTTAGTGAAATTCTGATTACATTCACTCTCTCAAAAGAAAAATATGAATTTAAGAGATTAGAGACAAAATGAACATCGTTTGCTGACTTAGTCCATTTTCATCTACTCATTATCTGCTATTGTTCGTATTGTTCCTATTGTTCTCTGTTCCTATTGTTCATCTACTCATTTTCATCTACTCTGTTCCTATTCTTGTCTTTCCCTCTGTCGCTGGGCTTCTACCTAATTCCCTCTGTTCCTAATCTTCTCTATTTCCCTCTTCCGAAACAATGTACATACCCAAAACACAAAGAATGAAGTTGGCGTATGCGGCATGCTCCATTTATTTCTAGTTAACACAACAAGCTAATCAAGGCAAGCACCAGATCACGTCGACAGAGCAGATCCACGACAGGGACAGGTAAACAGAAATGAAACAAGATTAAGGTTAAAGGAAGTTAAAAACCTCAGCACCCGAACAGATCCACGTCGACGCCAAGATCTACAACCAGAGCACCTTCGACCGGAGATGGCGACTTCAATGCCAGGCAAGACCCACACCCGAGACACGGCAGAGCAGATCGGCAACACCCACACTCAGGCCCGACGGAAACCACCGAGCAACGAAGTCGCCCACTACAATGGAAGCTATTCGGAGCTTCTGGTGCTGCAACCGAAGACCACCGAGAGGAAGACCCACACCCGAGACATGGCAGAGCACCGATTTTAACACCACGCCGGAAAATGGGACACCACTTTTCAGACCTTCTCGAGCTGCATCAGGCGCCGCCGCGAGATGGACTCCTTCGTGCAAATGGACAATGGGAGAGTGATTCGCATGAGGTCAGAGACGAGAGAGAACGGTAATGGGTTGGTAAAAAATTTAAAACGCATTAAATGCGTTTAACGGTAATTTCTGATGCATTGAGTGAAAAAAAAACGGTTATCTCAGTTGGGCTTTTATCAAAAGCTGTATCCTTGAGCTTTTCAAAAACGTGGATGAACAGTGTCAATCCACTCAAAAGCCCAATCAGCAATTTAAGCAACCAAACATAAAAAAAAAACGTTGCCACCAGTTGGGCTTTTGAAGCTCCAATTGGGCTTAAGGCAAACCAAACTTGGGTTCCAAACACACACTATATTTCCCAACCATCTCGTCGAAGGTGTGGGTTTCAAACCAAAGAAGCTCATAAAGGCTAAGAAAGCTCCTCTAATGAGGGAAGGCTAACAAGGTTGGGGCCTATAAGATCTACATCTTCAAGTCATTATCTTTTCATGTTTTTTCTGTGATTCGGCTCTTGGGTATGGATGAGGATAAGGTGGCAGCTAAAGAAGGGAGGAGAAATTTTGAGCTATGATTCTTGGCTCTTGTATATGGAGGTGAAGAAGGAGGTTGAAGAAGGGAGGTGCGATTTTCTAGGCTCTAATTCTTGCCTCTTGGGTGTGGAAGGGAAAAAGAAGAGGGTTGAAAAAGGGTGGTGAGAGAAGATGTAAATTGAGAGGATGAGCTCTTTTTTTAAAAAATCTTAGTGACGTTTTAAGTATAGGTGTTATGAGTATAGATGATCAATTAAATAGTGTAAATATACACTGTCGTAATCAAGTAATATAGAAGTGAGTAGAGTATCGTTTTCACGAGGATTGAGCACTAAGTACCAAAATAGGTAATTTTAATTCTATTTAGTCGATTAATTCGATGGTGATTGAGAGTACAAATAAAAGAAAATTAATTAAATATGAGTGCAGATGATATGAAAGAAAATATGAGATAAAGCCCTAGAGATTAAATTTCACTTAATAAATTTCAGATTGAATCACTTATCTATTCTAACCCAATTTATTCTACATAATTGATAGTCGAGTTTCCCTAATTATGGAACTCAGTAAGACTACACAACTCATATGAATATATTCCTATTTCATATGCAAGTCATGGTCTAATTATAGGATCTACACACATGCATCTCCTTCCGGTTTCAACATGCATATTGAAATCATTCAAAAGGTGGCCAAACAAATGAAAGCATTAAGAACAATAATTAAAACTCAATCATGAAGGAGAAATTAAAATTATATTTAATAAGTTAATATTCAATCCGTCATTAGTAAGCTACGTCATCACCCTAGGAAAATGAAAATTTAGCTCATGATAAAATTAAAAACAAAACCAAAATAAATTGACATTATATAAAGCTAGAATGAAATCCTCATAAATACTGCATAAACTTGAATATTAAATTCTCAAACATAAATATACAACCAAAAGATGCATGAAAAATGTAAAAATCTAGCCATCTCTTTAGGAGATAAAACCCTTCCATGTAGGTGGCATACAAAAAGTAATACAATCTTAAGTCTTGCAAGATAGAGGCATGCAAAAAGTAATACAATGCATAAAATTAATTCTAAGATGATGTAGTAAGTGGAGAAGAGATGAGAGTAATGAAATGGTGTGTAAGTAGAGAAGAGATGAGAGTAATGGATATGAATTGGTGTAAGTGAAATGTGAAGGAGATGGTGGCTATATATAGGGAAAAATGGAGTAGGGTAGATGAAATGTGGCAGGTGAAGTAGTAGATAGAATGTGGTAGATGAAGTAATAGGTGAAAAGAAAGATGAAAGGTAGATGAAATTATTGGTAGGATGGTAGATGATTCCCACTTTTAACTTACAAACAAAATTCGAAACCCTTGGAGATAGAACTAGATTTTGGTCTCAACATCAAAGTTGTAGAGCTCTTTCTTAGCTTTTTATCTATATAAAGAATGTCTCAATCCAACATCTAGAGCTTCGGATATTGCCTGAAAACTGAAAAAGGGTCTAATTTAGTATTTTCCAATAAATTCTATTTTATTCCAAAATCATTATTTATTTATTAATTACACCCAAATTTATTAAATTGAGCTCAAATATCATCCGTCAAATTATCATATAAGGAAAAACAAATATGCAAATATTTTACTTATCAATAGGCAGTAGGGGTGTTCAAGATTTTCCCATCCTGGTCATCTCGTCTCAATCCCAGGTAAATTGGGACTGGAATTGATGCGAAAATTCAGGATCGGGAAAAATAAGGTTCGAGATGAGATTGGGATTGGGAATGGAACTTCCTAATCCTGAATATATAAATACACATGCACATATTTTTTTTATTTTTTAAATATCCAAATGTATGGTCCATCCTATGGTCTATGTCAAAGGGAACAAAACATTGAAAGATTGGAAATATTGAATTATTGATGAATTTGTAATTTTAATTCACTTGAAATATTTGTATTTGACTAATTATATATTTGTATTGGGCTAACTATATATTTGTATTGAACTAATTTAGTATCATATGATATTGGACAAATTATATATTTATATTGGACTAACTATATATTTATATTGAACTAATTTAAGGAAGCATAGGAAAGAATTCAATATAGGGAAAAATTAAAAAAAGAAAGAAAGAAAGGGAACCTTTTGGAAATGAAAAGCTTTCCTGAGCCCTTTTTCGAATGAGGAATGGGATTTTCCATCTCGTCCTGTCCCGAGAACACCTCTAATAGGCAATGACAACTTAAGTATAACAATTAACAACTCAGGTTTAGAGATTGATATCTAAAAGAGTTCAAGTTATCAATATCTATATCTAAGTTATCGTTATATATACTTAAGTTGTCAATGATGCTTAATAGGGGTGGAGTTGTTGATAACTTAAATATAAACAATGACAATTTGAGTATAGCAATTAATAACTTAGTTTTATAAATTGACAACTTGAGAATTGTCTATTCTCAAATTGTCAACAATGCTTAATAAGAGTAGTTTTTAATTGTTATACTCAAGTTGTCAATGATGTCTGATAGGGGTGGTGTCGTTGTTGACAATTTGAATATAAGCGATGATAACTTTAGAAGTAATTAACAACTTGGGTATATATTGACAACTTGGGGAGTGCAAGTTGTCAATTTCTATACCAAAGTAGTTAATTGTATTATTAAAGTTGCCACTGAAGCTCCAACTCCAAATAGGTAGGTGAGGTGGGCCAGCCGGGCTGTTGCGACGCTTCGACGATATACCCTTTTCTCTATTTTTTTTATTTAAAAAATTGATGTGTATTATAATAAAATCATCGACACTTTAAAATATCAATTTGATCTCATGTCATCTCTCTATCATTTATAAGTATTAATAGACTTTTTTAGGATTTTGAAAGTTGACACGGTGTTTATTCATCTTTTTCCAAAATAAAAAAATTCTGACAAATACTTCTAGCGTTTTATCCTCAGTTGCCACTTATTACAGCTATAGGACACACATACCTATCCATTTATAATTCAATTATCGTCTTTTTTCCTTCGCGATTAATTGGGAATACGAAGAACCTGCCTAACCGATAGCAGAGTGCAGGGTGCAGAGTGCAGATTCAGACAAATCTCTCAATGGTCACATACATATGAATCTGATAGGGATCCGAGTTTTGCATTATCACTGGAAATCATGACGCCCACAGAGACGACACATGGGACCATTCGCTCCTTACATCCAAATCTCCTCCACATGCATCGCCAGGCTCACAAAATTGACCATTTTTCTGGGCTTTAATCCACTCTTTTCCCTATTTACAGTCCTCTATTATACATTGTGTATATTATGCTTCTTTCCTTCCCTTTAATTTTTGTCTGGCATCAAAATTGATCGTTGGGACAAGAAAGCATATGATATTAATATATAACCGTTGATTAAGTTACAATTTTGATGTTTGTTGTTTTCTTTTTGTTGTTTCTGCTGTGTTTGCATCTGGCGATTATGTAAACATGTCTCATGATTGGGAGTCTTCTTCTACAAGATTGGGAGATTCTTCTTCTCCAAGCAACAATCGGTCAAAGAGTTGGGATTGCCAAGCGAAAAATATGTTGCTTTTTCGGTTTTTAATGCATTTGCAGGATCTCCGTCTGGTACTACTAAAATAAAACTTGCTTTCTAAAACCTATGGTCTAAAGCCCTGTGTTAGGGTTTAAGGTTGCTATTGAAAAATTGAAATCCATCCAAAAAAACTGATTGCTAATGAAGTAGCAGACAATTATTCCGCTAACCTTTGTCTCTTGTACTGATGAACATTCCACAGCAAACAATCCCCGAAGAAATGGCTAGCTCCATTATTACCATTGACCAACCAAGATCCAAAAAACTTGATTGTAAACTATTTGAACTATTGTTAATGGAAAACATTAGCGGTTTAGTAGTTTATAGTTGAAAACATTAGCCTATAGGCACCGTTTGCGGTAGGGGGGCCCAGTTGTAAAATTGAAAAAGTCGCTATTAGGTTTGAAATTTACTGAGAGCGACGAAAGGGGGGGTTAGACCATTTGACTGCATACTGATACTGTCCTTCTCTCACTTATTTTTTTAAGCTTATTTCTTGAAACTAGGAATGAGAGAGAGAAGTTCCTTCATTATTTCGCTCACACCCTTATAAAAATCCGACCCCAGACCAGATTCTACTCAATCTAAAGGCACTGTTGTCTGTCTTCTTTTTCCATTCACTTTTGGGTTTTTTTAAGTCTCGCCCTTTGGAGTTTTTTTTTTCAGTTTTAAGCACTTAACAAGCTCTGTATAAGTGATTCTACCTTCAAGCACTTAAAAAAGTTTCAGTAGATGAGTGCTTCAAAGTTCATTAAATGTGTAACTGTTGGAGATGGAGCTGTTGGGAAGACCTGCATGCTCATCTGCTATACCAGCAATAAGTTCCCCACTGTATGTCCCTTCAAAAAATATTTTCTTTTTGTGTTTGCTTTCTTCCAAGTTAAGGATCTTGCCCCAGTCTATCTGGATAGCTGACAGAAAATAGATTAAAAATTGAGCTTTCGTTGTGAGTAAACACCTGGGTTTATTATTTGTCACTCTGTCGTTTCTAGGGCATATTATATGTTCCCTGCAGAGATATTTTGCTATTAAATGCGAGGATGCTTCTTATTCACTCCCTTTTTCTTTGGGTTTTTGGGTGTGGCAGGATTATATACCGACAGTGTTTGATAATTTCAGTGCCAATGTAGCTGTGGGTGGGAGCATTGTGAATTTAGGACTCTGGGACACAGCAGGTACAATGTTTCCTTCCAAGCTCTAAGGAGAAAGAAGCTCATCTGCATTTTGAACCTTTATTCCCCTGTTATTATTGTTCTGATTACAGGCCAGGAAGATTACAGCAGATTGAGGCCACTTAGTTACAGAGGTGCAGACATTTTTGTCTTGGCTTTCTCCTTGATCAGCAGAGCCAGCTATGAGAATGTTCTTAAGAAGGTACAGGATTCATGTTAATCTTTCATCCTCCTATTTTTAGATTCAAGTTCTTAGAAGGTAGGCATTTTTTTTGTTTTCCTAACCGTCCATCGATCCATGTAGCCGACCACCTAATGGGATAAGGTTTCGTGGTTGTTATTGTTTGTTCATCATTGTCTTGTTCTTCACATAACTTTTACTTATTAGCAGTGAGTGACCATTTTCATCATTAAGAGGATCATTCATGCAAATGAAAGATTTTGTTTTGAACTTTTCAATTTTTTTTCCAATCTTTTCTTGCTGGCTGCTGCAGTGGATGCCAGAACTGCGTAGATTTGCACCAAATGTTCCCATTATTCTTGTTGGCACAAAGCTAGGTAAGCTGCAAGACATGTTAAATGATCTAAGTTTATTATGCTGAAGATGCTGCAGGGATCAATCTATTCATTATAATCTTTTCAGATCTTCGAGATGACCGAGGATATTTAACTGATCATCTGGGTTCTAATGTTTTAACATCAGCTGAGGTTTTTATTCTTTACACCAACCCTGCTTTTCAA
This sequence comes from Inga leiocalycina, assembly GCA_963242795.1. Classification (NCBI taxonomy): domain Eukaryota; kingdom Viridiplantae; phylum Streptophyta; class Magnoliopsida; order Fabales; family Fabaceae; genus Inga; species Inga leiocalycina. The sequence continues at coordinate 66,329,930 of OY725320.1, forward strand.
ATAAGCATTTTGTATTAATGTATAACCAAAATGAGCTCATTTATGAATCCTGAGCAGGGAGAAGAACTAAGGAAACAAATAGGTGCTGCAGCTTATATTGAATGCAGTTCTAAGACTCAGCAGGTAGTGTTCATGAATTTGGCATGAAAAATCTAAGACATTCTCTAAGGTGCTGTGTGGTGTGAGGGATTTAGATGAGAGGGGAGGGAAAATTTTTATGAGTTAGATTTAAAAAAATTGGAAAAGTGGGGTTATAAAATTTTAGTAAAAAGATGTAAGATAAAAAGAATACGAAAAATTAATTAAAAACCTTTAACCTTGTTTCTCTAATTTTTTTTAATATCTAACTCAAAAAAAATTTCCCTCCCCACCCCTCATACCAAACAGCCCCTTGGCAGGGCAGAGATCTGATAATGATATGTCTTTCTCATTGTTTAGAATGTCAAAGCAGTTTTTGATACTGCAATTAAGGTTGTTCTACGGCCTCCTAGGAGGAAGGAAATGGCAAGGAAAAAAAGGCACAGAAGGTCTGGTGGTTGCTCATTTGTGTAAGTGCCTACCTGACTGTGACTGTTTTGTTTGGGGAAAAAATATTATCTAATCTATAATCACCTTGTGATTCACAAATATGTTTTCGAATAACAGAAGCATTGTGTGTGGAGGTTGTGCTGCTTAACATGGATGTTGTTCAAATGCTTCAAGGTTCAAGTTTGGAGTTCTGACATCTGATTTCATATCTGTTTTTCCTATGCTTTTGTATTGTAATTTATGTAAGCCAGTATTTCACTTGGAAGAACCTTAGAGAATAGATTGTAAGGGAATTTTTCATTCTCTTTAGTGGTTGTTATCACTTCTTGTCATGATGTTTGTATATTTTAAATTGTAACTTGGAAACCACTTATGCATTTCCAGTGCTGTAGGAAGTTTGTCTTTTGTTGCAGATCCACATCCTCCTTATCAGTTATGAAAAATAACTCATTTCTTGAAATTGGCACCATCAATATATCTATAAAATGTGCAGGAAAGTTACATTGGTTACAAATCTTAAACAATGTATCCAAAGTTCCATAAGAAAGTATGGACTGACTCTAGTAATTAGGAAGAAGTCATTGAACTTGCATTATGGACTTCATCATGATCATTGTAAACTTGTATGGCCCGCTCGCTTTAGGACTAGGTACCCTCTTGTCCCTATTACGAGTCGTCTTCTAAAAAATTCTTTAGTCCTTAATGTAACTTACTTGAAGAGTTTTTTTTTTTTTTTGCCAAGACTCACTTGAAGAGTTATTAATAAAGATTCTTTAGTCCTTAATGTAACTCACTTGAAGAGTTTTTTTTTTCTTTTTCCGTCAAGACTCACTTGAAGAGTTATTAATGCTTAAATATGACTTTGTATTGTTCCCTCCTTAAAAACCTCATTAATAGGAATAAAGTTGAGAAATTTTATTAAGGGTTAATACCATATTTGGTCTCTCAAGTTTAAATTGGTCCAGGTATTCATTGAGTTATGGGGATCATTGTTTTAAATAAAATAAAACTTGAGGGACCAAAATCTATAGTTTGTAATTTGAAGGATTAAAATCAAAATGAAAACAAACTTGAGATATCAAATATTATATTAACCCTTTTATTAATATAAAATAGATTTAATGAGTTAATTATTATTTCTTGATTCATATGAATTAGTTGAAAATGTTCTATAATAGGGACCAGAGGGAGTATGAGGAAGAAGTCATTGAAGTTGCATTTTGAACTTAAATGCAAGGTTACTGTTCCACTCACACAACAACAGCAAAATGCACAAATGAATGGTGGAAGAATATTTTGTCATTGTTCCTCTTGGAATGGGAAAGCAAGAACCTGTCATGTGGGTTTCATAAATGTTTTGCAGTAGTACAAGAGATGAATGAAACAGGTTAATAAATAGTGATAGAGGGGTGATATAAATGCTATTGAATCTATTGCTGCGTGCAGGAGAAGCCTATTTAATGATTGTGATTTGTGAAGGCAGACAAACAAGCAAGGTGAGTGCTTGGGGGCAAATTTCTGTAGTACTCTCCCTATTGTGTCCCATGTGCCTTCAATGTTATATCTGGACCCACACATCCATATGTAATCTTCTTTGCCAAGACAATAGTTCCAAAAAAATATTCATTTACTAAATGAGAAATCCATGAAACCAAGCAATTGGGCCCAAACCCATCAATTTTCTTAAACACATTTACAGACAGAGAAATTCAGGCTTTGCTTGAAACTAACTTTGTTTTTTGAAGGCACAAACTTCATACCCCAAGTTGATAAGGAGAAATTATCCTCTAAGTTGTGTTTAGATTAGCTTTTCAGAAGTGATTTTACTATGTATGGAATAAGTATGCAAGAAATTTCAGTTCAACTTGCATGAAAACACTTTTTTAAAGTGCATTTGGGTTTCCCAATAACGGTTGAAACTTAAAAGTTCTTTTTTAATATAATTATCTAATATATAATATTATTAGGTCATATTTGAATAATATCATACTCAATTTTATAATCTTTTTCCTAATTTACAAAATTTGAACCTCCACCTGTGCTTAAGGAGAAATGAGGATAAAATCTCTTCCAACTAGACTCAGTGCCTGTTTGGTTTAATGAAGGAAATCCATGTAATCTCATTTAAGGCTGAAAAAGTGATTATGAAGTCTATTTACACAGTTTGAAATCCTTTTGAAATTTTGATCAATCGCAATTTTAGTTTCATGTGGCACTTTAATATAAGTGATAAGGAGGTTCTACATTGAAAAAGTAAAAAAAAAAAAAAAAATCCTGATGGAATCTCGACAACTAAAACTTCTCCTATATACTCCTGACTTCCTTCATTTTCATTTACTAACTTCAATATTTACTATAAGATTTCATATATAGTGCACTTTTAATTATAAATGAGATCTTATTATATTAAAGACCGGAAGGTAATAATTTTTATTTTGTTATATGATGTCTTCTAAATTACTTAAGATTTGTATTTCACATACATTTGTAAATTATTTTTATCAATAATAATTATTAAATAAAACTTATATTTACAAATTCATTTATTTTTAATAATAATTAATAGTACTAAATATAGTTATGAAAACGTAAACAACTTCATAATTTATAAAAGTATACCCTTTTTGTTAATGATACATCCATAAGCAATTTTAATAAATGATATCCAAACCCAATAAAATACTATTGAGCATGGAAAAATATGGAAGTGAGGGCATAAAAAGGCAAGAAAGGAATGTTAGTTGGGAAGCACCAATGGAGGGATGGGTGAAGCTCAACACTGATGATCAGTTGTATGTGTTGGTTTGATGATGGCCATGATGGGCTTTTAGCCCTGATTAATCACTAAAAAAGAATTTCTTAAAGTCGCTTAGAAAAAATATCCAAGTAAAAATTATCATTAATCAATATCATTTTTTTTTTTAGGGACTTTTACCAAAAGGCTGTAAATAGTAAAAAAAAAAATCAAAATATTATAGGGTGGGAAGAATTTACTAAAATACTACAATCAAAATCATTCTTTAAATGATGAAGTTTAGAAATCTTTTAACTAAAGAATGATATCTTCAATATTAGACTTATGACTGTATGATTGAACTAAATGAAAATCGTTCTTTAAGTGAATGATTTTTAAACTTCATCATGTGATAAATGATTTCTTAACATTTCTCTCTTATGATAAATGAGATGATATCATTTACACAATGATTTTTTTTTTTTTTGCTAGAAAGACAATGATTGCTGAATGATTATTATTTCCTAAAAGTATGACTACATACATAATAATACAAATAATGAGTACAAAATTAGGATAAGGTGTACATTAATCAAATGAAGTATTAAACAATTAATACTAAAAAATAATTAAGTTTATATGAATGAAAAATGAAAATGAATCAACATTATAAATAGTGCCTTCCTGTACCATATCTAATTCTACTCCGTATATGTTGTGGCTATTGTTGTTGTTGTTGTATGTCAACTTCTTGAAATTCAAGCATCCCATTTATTTGTGTAGTTGATGTATTTAAATCAAAACACGGTGATTCATTTAAAGAAATGGACCGTCCAGGAGTGGCAAATACTTCATTTGACAGTCCACCATGCTCAAAAGTAGAAGTATTGTATTCAGCTAAAAGTAATACATGATCATATAATAAAGATGTGAACGATTGAAATTGAGCAGGATTGGGTGAGTTGGAAGGGGAAGATAATAAGGGTGAAATGTAACGACGTTCATGTTGTGTAGGGTTAGAAGAAGTGAAATGAGATGATGATGATGACTAAAATTTGGAGGCCCTTGTTCTCTAACATTTTCATTTTCAACAGGTGGTTGGGTGGACAAGTAACCACCATGTTGCTTGCTCGGTCTATCACAAGAAATTTATGGCCAGGGCAACTCAATTGCTAGTGGAGCAAGTTGATGACTCATGTTAAATCGTAGTTCTTTAAATGTAAGTAAAATGTTTCATTGGTCTCAAGCAATTTTGTCTCGATAATCAATATAATTTGAGCGTGTTGAATGAGTATTAATCGTTAGCCTATATAACTCCTATTCTATGTTAAACTAAAATAAATAATAAGAGATTGGGTTATAACACTTTTTATATGAAGAAAAAAGATGGTATTGTTAGAAAAAAGATGAAAAACTTACTGTGTAACTAGTATCATCACTAATATGTTGAATCCATCATCTCGTATATCTCCAATATCATTGCATATATTGAGACATTCGATAAAGTTAATCATGTGCCTCTAGATCATTAACAAATAACATGTGACCAACTATCACATGCCTGAATAAAGGTTGAATATTGGTTAATCATTTGAAATTATTCTACCCCGTAGTTGCATTCTTTAATAATTTTCTAAATGAACAGGTAAGGCAGGAATTGGTTGCTGACAACCGAACTGCCTTAACACATGATTAGAGTAATGTCATTCTATGATATTATTAAAGCATATTAGTTGCACAAAAACAAGCCAAATTTTGGATGTTTCTAAGCAATAATCTAAAATCAATTAGCACCCTTCAGGAGATTCATATGGCTACCAAATTATCCCATCATCATCATCAAGGAAACTCCTATATCAGAGCAAAGTCATGAATTAAGGGTTTTTTCTCACATTTTTCTATATGTTATTATAAAAAGTAATGTCATAATTTGTATAATTTTAATAACATAAGAGTATATGAAATGTTTTGTAGGTAAATTTAGCATATCTAAAACCCAATGGCGGTAAGAAATAATAGATATCTAAATGCGGATTTGGATATACAGGTCGTTCTGGTGCTATCATAGGGAAGCGATCTCATACCCATAAATGTAATAATGACAAGCATCTTCCAATCCCATCTTTAGTTGGGTTAGTGACATTACATAGTTCTTTATACAGATGAGCTAAAACTGTCGATCCCTGACTAAATTTTCCAACTTCTTCAATATTGTCAAGTAGTAGAAGTTACATTAAGTACACCCGACTGCCCGATCTATCTAGCATGAGGTATCCACTTATCAATCGGAGGATACATGCATGAGTAAATTGTTGAACTTGCACTTCATCTACATCATTAGGTAGGTCATTAAAGTTCTTTTTCAATTAACTTATAAATAATCATTACCCATATAGTCTATTTGTATTTGGTTTAATACCTAGAAGCCACTCACAAACATCGAGCCAATTAAAGTCAATTTGCCCAATGACCACCATCCTAGGCACGGAAGACCTAGTTGTATAGCTACATCCTCTAATGTTATTGTTCACTCTCCACATATAATGTGAAAGCTATGAGTTTTAGGAAGCTACCTTTTAAAAAGTGTTGAGACCAAACATCGATCATAACCAAATTGCCCTACTTGAGCAACACAGTAAAATCTAACTAATCTAAGACATTCAATTATTTGATTAGGTGGATCAATAATTCAAGTAGTATGCATTACTTATCTAGTATGCAGAATCCTATTAACCTATAATGGAAAACTAAAAAAATAAGTAATAAAGCATATAATTTATAATCTATAGTTAATAGACTGTCTTACAATGTTATTCCACACTTTTTTTGAAATATGATGGGGTTACAAGTACAAAAGAGAGTTACCTCTGGGCCAAGATTAATGACATAATAGCGTACAAGGTATAATAGAACCATCCGAAGCAAATCTTGTCTCCCCTTTAACTACAACAAATGCAAGTGGTACAACATTTTTGTTGCCATCTTGTGATATAGCCATAAGCAACATACCCTTGTATTTTCCATATAAGAATGCTCCATCAACTTGTACAATGGGCTTTAGGTACGGAAATTCATCTATGCATGGTTTAAATGCCTAAAACACACAATGAAACATTTCAACTGATCGTCCATTTGAATAACCTTGAGAATATTGTTTATTTGAAAATTGTATTCATGATCCAAGCATAAAGTATTGAGCTGCAACTAACCAACTTGGGAGTAAGGAATATAAGGTCTCTCAATTCCCAAAAACAATGGCACTAGCTAATTATTTTGCCTTCCACGCTTTTCTGTATGACATAGTATAACCAAACATGGATTGCATTCTCTCAATAATTTGCGAGATTTTCATATCTAGCTTGTCAGTTACCATTGCCATAATACAAGATGATATAACATTAGCATCCAACTTTGGATGTTCTCGAGTCAATGATGTGCTCAAGCATGTGTGAGGCACCCATATTTTGTTATCTCTCAAAAGTTTCTATTTTCCTTCTTGAAAGCCCTTACTCTTCAATTACAATTTTATCCATAGTTAATACATGATATTCTTCATATTTTTTTACATGAATAATAGACCTTAAATGTGTGATGAACTCAAACATATTATAGCTTGGTTGCACATCTTAGAACTCAGGCATTGTTAAATGCCTTTCCAATATATAACTCTTCATCAGCACTAAAACTTAGAATCTCTTCTAAATTGACCTTAGGAGTCATATATGACACAACATGGATTTGTGATAAGAAAGCAATTGCAAGCTCATTGTGCTCATTCCTCTCTTCATATTCATTGTTATTGTCTTTATTATCATTCCCACTACCAACATTTATGTAAGAATCATATTCATCTTCATCCTCAATTTCATCCAGGATATCTTCTACATGAGGAAGAGAACATGATGGTCCATTGTCACCTCCATTTAAGGGAGGTTCAAATGAGGAGAAATTTTCCATATCATTGGTAAATATGAATCCTTGTTCCACAACGTTAACCTCATTAATGCTTGATAGAAGCGTATTTCCAACATAGTCAATTATTGGTTGTGATTCAACATGGCCATCATATGGTAAATCACATATATTAGCATACAACTCTGCACATGTCAGTTTAGTTGAAAATTCCAGTCACTTGCCACATTTCTTTTATATCTGAATCATCTTTTAAATTACATACCTGTTATTGTGGTAGATTTATGCATGTAGGATATTTGTATACTAGATTTGTCACAATTTGATTGGGAGCAAGTCTTAGCTTTCATCTAATAACTTGCTTCATATTATGCATGGTAATATTTGGATCAGCTTTGATTACTTTCACTCTATCATACTCAAATGTTACATTGGATGGGTTGTTACAAATTTGTCCATTTGAAAATATATATACGAACTCCTTTCTATGATTCATTCCACTTCCTAAATATTGCATTACAGTTATTAATCAAGCAAAATTAAATTGTAAAAATAGATTAAATCCATAATACCATAACATTTTTTTAAATAAATTATCATAAAAAATATACAAATAGTCACATCACAATGTGAATAATACAAATAATCATAATGAAATATAAAATGGTATACTTAGTCTACCTTCTACTATTTTTAAAAGTTTTATCAACTAGCCTTAATTTAGCTTTATGCACACACAAATCGATTAATTCCTTTCTCATCAATTTGAGTTGTTTGTTTGTTTATATGTGTGTGTGTGTGTGTGTATTTATATATGTATGTTTATGTATATACACATTTTATACATTCAAAATACTTCACAACTCCAGACTTCAAAAGTTACTTCTAAATATCATGACACAAGATTCACATAGACAAAATCACATGCTTAAAGAATAGAGAACAAATTAAAACCTTGAGGTCTTAAAACTAACCTATATCAGCATATAATATAGGATAGTACATAAAGGAGGTTATTTTAATTTTCCTAATTGATGAACCCACTACTAACCACCTAAAAATCAAAAATACTAAAATAATAGCTATCAAGGGCAATAAAAATAAAAATTCAAATTAGATATTATAAACTAGCAAAATAAGAAATGAAACTAGACAAACAACTTACCCATCACAAAAATAAGAAAACTGACCGATCAAAATAACCAAGAATGGAACAAGAAAGCAAAAGAATAAAGTAAGAAGGAGGAGGAATGAATTTCTAGGTTAGATGTAAGACCAGGAGAGCAAAGAGTAAGAATGAGATGAGATGAGAAAGCAAAAGAACTAGAGAACAAAAGAATAAAGTAAGAATGAGGGTGCAAAAATAAGATAAGAAAGGAAGAAGTATCATGCAAAATATAAAGCCCCCTTATTACTGCTCACTCATGAGCTTGCATGGGGAAAGGGGTTGACATAACCAATCTTGGCATCATGAAGGAGGAGCATTAAGAAGGAGGAATCTTCTACATAATATTCCTAATAATGCGCGGAAGAATATTCCTGAGACCATCCTTTTTAACTATTTAAAAAGAGTCATATAATGTAGAAATCGTTCTAATTCTTGTTTTTCTCAAATCAAAACTCGTTTTTTACAGGAACAACTTCTTCACAAGTTTGAAATCGTTTTTCATAAGAATAGTTTTAGGTGTAGCATTGTAGTAAATATTTTCTTCTTTATAGAATTTTGGTATTATTTTTTTTACTGTTTATTGTATTTCGATAAAAAAAAAACCTCTTTTTTACTTCATTAAATATAGGTACATGTTAGTATAAGGTTTCAACAACAAAAAAAGACACAAAAAGTTAAATCCAAACAAACATAATGTTCTAAAATAAAAACAAGACATGTAATTAACAATCTATTGGTTGAAGTGGTAAGTGACCTCAGTTTAAAAAGAAAAGAACACAAGTTCAAATTCTAGGAAGTGCACTTATTGAGAGAGGCGAAAACCCTTTATCCTCTAAACCTCAAAAGGAGAAACCCTTGACCGAACTAAATCAAAGAAAAAAACAAGACACATAAAAGGTCACCGCCGCTTGAAATCATGATCATCAAAAATTATATTTGTTCACCGCTAATTCAAACAACACACACTCATTTTAACATTTGTAGCGCATGCTAAAATAATTGCAAGAGGATTTCTTAGGAAAACATTGTAGGAGGATGCCTCCAAACTTGATGAATCTTAATTTCCTTTTATCCTTAATACAAGAGTCAGTTGACTTTTTTAAAGAAAATAAGGAAGCTAAACTTAGTGAATCTTACTCCCTCTAGTCCATAATGCAAGAATTAGCTATTTGATTTTTTTTGAAAAATTAAGGAAGCTAAATAAACTACTTCATTATAACATATATTATGTATCATTATATTATACTCCTTTTGGTCCTTAATATACTGCATATTTGGAGAGTTGATTTTGATCTTAAATAAAAGACATTTTTCATATTTGTCAATCTTTTTCTAATTTACCTCTATTGATACTTCATCAATAATAATCAAAGAAGAGAGTGAATGGGGAAATTAAGAAAGATAATTAAGGTATTTTAAAAAATACATGTCATATTAACTAATTTAACCAACTTCCTTAATCAAATCAAATTTGGTAAATATGTCTTATATTAAGAATTAGAGTAAGCATATTTGTTTATAAGTCAAACAAATTAGTTTAGAGAAAAACGGTAAATATAAATATTTTAATGTTGTTATAAAAAAATATTTTAATGTAATTTAATTATATATTCCTTAATCTCTTTAAAAAATGTTATTTGGCTTTTATATTTAGTATCAGTAGTATCTTTCATCCATACAATTATCCGTTTAAGTTTCTTGTTTCCAAACCTATGCATTTCACTCTAAAAAACAAAAGTTATTTGGCTTTTATATTTAGCACCAATAGTATATATCTTTCATCCATACAATTATCCGTTTAAGTTTCTTGTTTCTAGACCTGTGCATCTCACTCGTACGAATATGAACTCATATTGATCCACATATAATTGAAGAGGGTACTACTTTTCGACAAAAAAAAAAAGAGCTTACTACTATACTGAACCTTTTTCATGAGGCTCGAGAATTATATCCAGCCCACACCCACAGTTGAGATTAGCTACTCACACCATGGTAATAAAAAAATAAAAGAATTGCATGGGTTGGGTATTTAAATTAAATAAAACTAAAAACTACGAGAAAAATTTTATTCATACAAAAATAATTGCCACCATTTTAAACATATCTCAAGAAATAATATTGAGATAATATTAATTAGTTCTAAAATTATATATGTGAACAATTATTCGTTACCTTTTACAATATTAAATTAACAAAATCAATTTGAAATGTTATGTCCTTTATGTGAGAAAGATTATGAAACCAATTGGGCATATCAAATTGCTTGCTCTAGTTTGGGTTCTTTCATTTTTCTCTTTCTTCTATGCTTCTCAAAATATTATATCCACCTCAAATTGAGAAAAATGGATACTTCATATTCAATATTCTATAAAAGTATTATTTTAAGCATAAATAGATAAATTTAAACTGTTGTCTGGTATCCACAATTCACAACTGCAAATAGGCAACATTTTTAAAAAATAATTTATAAATACTATAACAATATTTTTATAAAATATTAAATCTAAGCCATTCATTTTTTTAATCCAAACATAGAGATGAGATTCTGAGAAGAAAAGGAGAAAAAAATATATATGAGAGTATCCTCTTCCTTACCCTAATCATTTAAAACTTAACTGGATCAGAAAAATGTTAAAATACAAATTAAAGTAAAATAACATATATAATATTAAACATGCCAAATTAAATATATATTAAAGTAAATAATATATATATATATATATATATATAAAATACAAATTAAATCTATTGGTTTGAAGGCTAGGCCTAAAAATATAAGGTAATAAAAAGGCTGTAAAATAAGCTACAAGCTTAATTTTTATAGGTATCTATACTTTCCCTTAATTTTTAATTTGGTACCTATACATTTTTTCTCTTAATTAAATGAATAACTTTAATTTGTTAGCACTATTATCTTCTTTAAGTGCCTATTTGATTTAACTCCATTGTATGCATGTAATGGTAATCATTATTACATTACCACGATAAGAGTGAATGGTTGCTTTTTATCATGGTAATAGAGTTTACCATGGTAATAATGTTTACCAAAAAAATTGTTAATCCCCATTTATATCTCCCCCTCTTAATACTCATTATCACCCCATTGTATGATTGAAAAAGTCTAATTAACCCTTTAGTCTCATTTATTATTTTATTTGTTTTATTCCACCCACTACGTCACTCCACAACTGTTGTGGCCACTATCTCTTCCTCCTCTACCATTATTATCGCCACCCTTGGTAATTGTTGCCACCATCTACACCATTGCCACCACCTCATCATGACAATTATCATTGCCATTGCTGCTACCATTAGCTCCTCCTCTTCTACCTCCACCACTACCACCTCTATTATGAAAACTATCGTTATTATTGCCGCTTCCACCACCACTACCTTCTCCTCCTCTATAACCACTACCGTTGTTTGCCACCTTTACTATGAAAACTGTCGTCACTGTTGCTACTACTGCCACCACTACCTCCTCCTCCTCCATTACTGCTATTGCCACCACCTCTACCACCGCTGCTATTGCCACTACCTCCTCCTCTACCGCTGTCGCCACACCACCATTATTGTTGTCTCCACCACCACAACTACTGCCATCAGATGATCTTCTGCAAGGTAGCACGATGGTTATGATGAGGCAATGCGGTGACTTTTAGCAATTTTTTCTATAAAGATTATGTCAAGATTAAACTAGATTTTATGTGATATATTAATTTTAAATAATTATTAAAAAAATAACTCGTTACACCTTCTTAAAAATCAAACCAAACACTAGCCATGTAATTAATATTGTATCGTATTACCATTGCATCGCATCACATTGCACTGAAGAGTGCAAGGAGGTTGAACCAAACAGGCCCTAAAGAGATTAGCAATGCTAATAGAGTAAAATTACACCATTAACATGAAACAACAACAACAACAACAACAAGCCATTATCCCACTAGGTGGGGTTGGCTATATGGATTATACTACGCTATTGCGCTCTGTTAAAAATCATATTTTTAGATATATTATTAATTAAAAGGTCTCCGATTATGACCTCATTAAGTGTTCGCTGTGGCCTTCCTTGGCCTCATTTTATAGGACTCCATACCGCTTGATCAACCCTCCTCTTCGGAGCATTCAATGGCCTTCGTTGAAAATGTCCAAAACTTTCTACCATTTTTCCTTTAATAGAAGCCACTCCAACTTGTTCACATATAAGATTATTACGAATTTTATTTTTTCTTGTATGACCACACTTCCATCTCAATATCCTTATCTCGGCTACCCCCATTTTATGTTCATTTGTCCCTTTAAAACCCAACACTCACTACTATATAGCATTGTTGGTCTTATAGCAGTACGATAGAACTTCCCTTTTACCTTATTAGGTACTTTCCGATCACAAATAGCTCCAGTAGCTTTTTTTCATTTATACCATTCAACTTGTAATATCACGATTTGTGATGAGGGCTAATGACTCTGATAATTATTGTAATTAGTGTAATTAGGCACTTTTGGAAATTTATATGATGTGATTTTGGTATACATGTGTGTGATATTTAAGATCAAGGGTTGTGATTCCTTGACTATGGGTCAGGATTCTATGCTTTGCGATTGGGTGAGCTTATGAAGGAATGAGTAGGGTGGTGACATGTGGCATTTGGTGAGCCATTGGATGAGGCACAAGAGGACAAAATAACACTTTTCTCTCTCTTTTCTCTCTTGTTTGGTTAAGGGAGGGAGTATGGACCAAATGTGCATCTTCATCATCATCATCTCTTCCATCCCACTTTTTCTCTCTTTTCCTTCCCCATTTTCGCTGAACAAGCTTGGAGAGAGAGAGAAAAGCTTTGATCTTTGGTAAGTAATGATCCTCCTTTGCTCAAATCCTCTTCCCTAATATTGTGTATCTCATTGAGAGCTCCATTGTGGTGGTTGTAGAATCTTGAGAAGTGGTGATTTATGAGTTGGTTGAAATCTGAAAGTTGGAGAATCAAGATTCTAGATTGGGCAAAGTGAAGAGGTAGGCATTTAGTGCATTTTGAAGTATCATTTGTGATTTTTGGATAAGTTTGTGAAAATCTGGAAAATTTGCCTTAGTTATGCCAAATGTTGAAAATATGAGTTTCATTGTGTTTAATGTTGGAAATGATCTATTGTGAAGATATTTGAGTATTGGATTTAGTTTGGAATGTTGGAAATATGTTAAGGGAAATTGGATATTTGTTGTGTTATAGAGACCTAGGAGCATGATTGTGGTCAAATTGGTTTTGAGAGTGTTTTTGAAGTGGCCAATGTGTTCCCTAGTCAGTGCTAAGTATGTATGAGCTTTTGGTAGAGTTTGGGAACTATTGGGTATAAATTTGACCATCTGGTGTTTTCTGATATTTTCTGCGTTTTTGTTCTTTGATGTACAACACTCGAGTAGAGGAAGATCATGCTCGAGTGCTGTGTGCATTTTCCCTTTTTCTGCGTTGAGTTTTGATTGGATTCTTTGAATGAGGCTCGAGTGCACTTCTTTGTTCTCGAGTGAGGGATGAACATGCTCGAGTGATAGTGTGAGCCCAGGGCTGGGGTTGCTCTCGGGTCTTTACTTGCTGTTGGATGCTAAGAGTGTGCTTTGACACTCGCAAGCATGGCCATCTCACCCGAGCACTGAGGGTATGCTCGAGTGAGCTTGTCCCTCTGATGGTTGCATGTGCTCTCGGGTTGTCACTCGTGGTGTTGCACTTTCGGGGACTCGAGCATATTTGGGGTCATCACCCGAGTGCAGAGCTTGGTGCTCAAGTATTGTGAGCATTACCTGACCGTGAAGGTTGCTCTCTGTCAAGCACTCGCGGGTGAGAGTCGTTCTCACCCGAGCACAAGTCTCTCATCACTTGAGTGAGGTCGTCTTCACTCAAGTGAGGCTGTCAGAAATCAGTGTTGTGCCTTCTAAAAAGGGGTCTTTGGGGTAGTGTCTTCCAACCCTTTAGGCATATGTTTAGGCCTCTAGTGATCACCTAAAGAGTCCTAAATGATAACCAACTAAGTGTATTATAAAATTAAGAACTTGGAAAAGAGATTGATCGGTTGTCCCTAATTTGGTATAGGATTTGATATCTGTCGCCCTCGTGAGGCCACGGTACCGGAGCCAGTCAGGAAAGATACAGGTAGTGACTCTTTCTTTATACCTTATGTGATACATCGTATGTGTGCTATATCATTGTGATGTGATGATTTTGTATGCTGCAAGATATGTGAAATTGTGGAAGCACCGCTATACCAATAATCCCTGAGTCGCTAACAACGGTTTGGGTAAGGGCTGTGTGCCTTCCCGGCGGTAAAAGGGGATGAGGTTAGGGTGTGTTATATGTGATTATGTGGGTCGAAAGGCTAATTGTGAGCCGAAAGGCTATTTGTGAAAGCTGACGGGCCAATTGTGAAAGCCGAAAGGCTATATGTGAGCCATAAGGCTATTCGTATGCACTGCCACGCTAATAGTCCCTGAGTCACTAACAATGGTTCGGGTTAGGACGGTGTGCCTTCCCGACGGTAAAAGGGGATGAGGGTGGAGTGTGATTTGTGTTGCTGATATGAAATGATTTGTTTACATGCTATGTGATTACATGTGATATGAATAATTTGTTACTACTGGGATTCTTTAGAATTCTCACTCTTTCCAAATGACTAACCTTTTCAGACAAGGCGAGTGGTTCGAAGGGAAGCGGACAACCAGGAGTAGTTAGGATTACTCTGAGACTTAGTGGTAGTTGGTTACCTTTATTTTGGTTTTGGGATTACTAAGTGTACATGAGATGTAAATGAATATTTTGGTCATGTAATCCCCATTTTGGGAACCTTAAACCCATGTTATATATGTAAGTAACCCGGGGTTTGTTGGGATTTTAGTTTCCGCACTCTGATATTTATTATGTGATTTGATTTCTCAAGTAATTATATCCGCACGTGAATGTGAGACCAAGATTAATTACACTTTGAAATGATTTTGAAATACCCCATCCCGCGTTGGGGAAAATTATAAATTGTTGATTTCATTTTAGTGGTCTCCATTTCACTTAAATTTCATAATCTGGATGTAATTACGGTGAGGGGATTACACAACTTGACTTCTATGATTGACATCTCCATCAATTTCACCATCTTGTTGTATAACTGATCCCAAATACCTAAATTTTGTTGCTTGCGGAATTACTTACCCCCCAATTTAACTTCCACTCCACTTTGATCTTGTCTCTTATCATACTTGCAATGCATATATTTAGTTTTGCTCTTACTCAGGCGAAGTCCCTTCATTTTCAAAGTCCATCTCCATATATCAAGTTTAAAATTAATTTCCTCTATGGATTCAACCAACAGAACTATATCATCCATAAAAGTCATACATTTAGGGATCTCCTCTTTTATAGGCTCAATTAGAACATTTACCACTAGATTAAACAAATAAGGGCTCAAAGTTGATCCCTGATATATGACAATCCTTATAGGAAAGTCCTTTGTAACACCCCCTCATACATGTCTTGAATGGCTTTAAAATATGCAACCCGCACCCCTTTCTTTTCTAAGGCTTTTCGTAGTACCTCTCTTAGTACATGGTCATATGCTTTTTTTAAATAAATGAAAAACATATGCAAATCTCTTCCTTTGCTCCTATACTTTTCCATTTGCCCCTTTAACAAATAAATCGCTTCTGTTGTAGACTTTCTTGGCATGAATCCAAATTGGTTTTCAGCAATATTAGTCTCTAACCTCAACTTGTGTTCAATCACCTTTTCCCACAATTTCATTGTGTGACTCATAAGCTTAATTCCTCTATAGTTTGCATAATTTTGAATATCCCCCTTATTTTTATAAATAGGAATTAGAGTACTTTTCCTCCACTCATTCGGCATTTTCTTGAATAGTAAAATCTCATTAAATAATTTTGTAAGCCATAACACACCCTCTTGACCTAAACATTTCCAAACTTCAATAGGAGTACCATCAGGTCTAACAATTTTACCATTTTCCATTTTCTCAAGAGCTTCCCTAACCTTGTCAATTCGAATCCTGCGGTAAAATGACAAATTGAGATCACCTTCTTGAGTTGTCAAATCTTCCTAGTTACAAGGTGACCCTCCCCTTCCATCATTAAACAACTTATAAAAGTAGACTTCCCACTTATTTTTAATATCTCTATCAGTAATCAAACTTTGTCTTCTTCATCCTTTATGTACTTGACCTAGTCCAAGTCTCTCGATTTCCTCTCCTCACTCTTTATGATCTTGTAAATCTTACACTCTCCTACCTTTATCCCTAACTCCTTATAAAACTCTTCATATGCTTTATTACGAGCTTCACTTACTGTCTTCTTAGTCTTCTTTTTAGCCAAACGATACTTTTCCCAATTTTCAACATTATTACACAAGTGTAATGCTTTAAAACAATCTTTCCTATGCTTGGCTTTCTCTTGAACATTCTCATCCCACCATCAACTTTTCTTATCTTATCGACCCAACCTTTCGATTTCCCCAAAATTGCTTTAGCAACCTTTTAGACCTTTTTAGACATATTCTCCCATATGATATTAGCACTTCTTTGTAACTCTCACTCCCCCTCCTTCAAAAGAGTTCTTTTAAAAATCTCCCGCTTCTCCTGCTTTAATTGCTACCACCTAACCCTTGGATTTAAAACTTGTCGGTGCTTGTGTTTAACACATTTAATATTCACATCAAGGACCAAAACCCTATGTTGTGTTGTCACACCATCCCCATAGATCACTTTGCAATTAGTACAAAGTCTTCAATCAGAAATTTTTTTACCAAAAAGAAGTCAATCTGTGTCCTGACGGCTCTACTCTTGTATGTTATTAAATGCTCCTCCTGCTTCTTAAAGCAAGTGTTGACAATCTTGAGGTTATATGTGAGGGAGAAATCAATGATAGATTGATCTTCATTATTGAGCACCCCAAATCCAAAATCCCCATGAGCCTTTGTATGAGGTCCTGCCTCCTTACCAACATGTCCATTAAGATCTCCTCCAATAAAAATCTTTTCGGTTAGTGGAATACTCTGAATTAGCCTCTCTATATCTTCCCATAACTTTTCCTTAAGATGTGCTTTTGCCCTTACTTGAGGTGCATACATACTGATAAATGTTTATAATATCCTTCTCAACAATCATTTTTAAGGAAATGATTCTGTCCTCAACCCTCTTAACTTCCACCGCGTTATTTCTCCATTCATTGTTAGCTATGATACCAACACCATTCCTTCCATTGACTTTTCTTGTATAATAAAGCTTAAAACCATTAATTTCCTGAGACCTCTTTCCTGCCCATTTAGTTTCCTGGAGGCACAATATATTAATCTTTTGATCATTCATTACACCCATTACCTTCAGAGATTTGACATTCAGAGTCCTAACATTCCAAGTACTAAATCTGATCTTGATCATTCATTATGCACACCATTAACATGCTAAAAGAACAAAATTAAATAATTTAATTATGAGATAAAAACACATAGAAACTAAATTAAAAATTGAGAGAAAATACCGACAAGTTATTGGTTGAGATAATAAAAGACCTCAATCCTGTAAGGAGGAGAATACAGGTTCAAATTCCGAGAAACACACTTGTTGAGAGAAGTGAAAATCATTTGCCCTCTAATTATTGAGATGCGTATAGATGATTTTTGGGTTTAGGTGCAAAAATACCCATGAATTTTTCTTAAAAGTGCACCAACACCATAAACTTTTTTTAGGTGCAAAAATACCTATAAACTTTTCAAAATGGGGTAAAAATGCCCATACCATTAATTGGCACAAATGTCTGTTTTGTGGGACCCACATTATTATTTTTTGAGGTGCAAATATATCCATGAACTTTTCTTAAAACTGCACCCAATACCATAAACTTTTTCTGGGTACAAAAGTATCCATGAACTTTTCAAAAGTTTATGGTGTTGGGTGCACTTTTGAGAAAAGTTCATGGGTATCTTTGCACCTCAAAAAATAATAAGTGGGTCCCACAAAACAAACGTTTGTGTCATTAACGGTGTGGGCATTTTTGCCCTATTTTGAGAAGTTCATGGGTATTTTTATACTTAAAAAAGGTTTATGGTGTTGGGTGCACTTTTGAAAAAAATTCATGGGTATTTTTACACCTTAATCAATAATTTTTTTTAATCAAAATATACATTTATATATCATCAAATTTGATAACTAAAAATCATGAAGGGTTAATTTCATAATTTATATTTTAATTTTTTATCCTTATAATAATTACAATTCCAATTTTTAAGATTTTTATTAATCATTATTTTGTTTCCTTGGTTCTTCTCGCTAATTCTTGCTTTTATAATGAGCACTAGAATGTGTAAAGGTTAATGGTGTACGCGAGAATACCAATATAGAGTTGGTTTAATACTGTAAAGCCTCAACTAGACTCGAGATTCAGAGGAGTCACTTATATTAAGAGGGGTAGGCATAAACCTAGAACCACATACTAGATGATAATAATATTAAAAACATAGTGTACATGAGAATTAATTTTTCTTTTAATATTTTTATTTTAAGGAATTTATTTTTATGGTACTCCTATAATTTAAGGAATTTATATCTACATAATTACACACCTGTCTATTTCTGTAATTTCACTTTTGCCCGTGGAAAAGAATACGGCATCCTTCGAATCTTGCCTAGGGTTTATAGGCAGCATCGCCTCCCGTCAACATATAATATCGGAGATTGGACGCAGTTCAGTTCCATAGTATAACGTAGATAAGCATGGCTTCAAGAGACAAGGATCCTTCCGCACCGCACCATCATCAGCCTCTCTTAAGCAGCCTCGTTATCCGGCCCTCCAACAGCGATGGCGGTGCTGGCGCCGGCACTGGAGGCGGCACTGGAGGCCGCGGAGGCGATTACGAGTCCGGCGAGGTTCACCGTGATCCCCGTCCTCCGTATTCCCGTTCCGATCGATACGCTGATGACCCCGGTTTGTTCCTCTTCCTTTATGTTTTGCGGATATCCTAATTATTCGATTGAATGAATTAGGTTTCATAATCTTTATGAGGAAGCTATTTGAGTTTGTTTTGTATATCTGTTTGCGAAGGGAATGGCTTGTTCCCACCTTCTGAATTGTGGGATTATTTGTTTTAGTCTTGTAAATTTTTCGGCGGCTGGTTAAATAAGAACTTGTTAAACCGAGAAATACAGTGCCTAGAGGCTTAATATGGTTGACCTGGAAGCTTCTGGTGGTGCTGATTATACAAATTTGGGAATCCCGATCTTCTTGAAGTTGAAGAAGATTTTTCACTCCCAGGTTGGCCAGGGTTTTGTATGTGTGGCTTTTGTTTGACCTGAGAGTGAAATAAGAAGAATTAGGTTAGAAATCTCTTGCTCTCCTCATATGGTAATCCCCTATTTATTTCTTTAGAGCCAAATGGTCTTTGCAAAGCAAGCTGTAATAACCTTCCAAGTTATTTTGGTGTTATTCAAACCCAGCAGCTCTAATTATTAATTTCCCCAGGGTAGACAAAGGCAATAGCTGCCTTTAGGGGACTATATCTCTAAAACGCTAAGAACTAAATAAAGATCTGAAATAACATCTATATATGTACAATATAAAAATTCTAACGAGTCACGCCATTCATGGGCCATGAATATATATCTTCATATAAAGATTTGAAATAACATTTAGATATTTATATATAATATAAAAGCGTTAACAAGTCATATCATCCATGAGCTATGAACATTATGAAAGGACTCATTTATTAAATTGTGTAATGCACAAACCCACACTAGTCTATCATCTAGAATTTTTTTTGTGTGCATTATATGTAGATAGTAAAATTATTTTCAAAGAAACACATAATTCAATGAAATATAGTGTATGTGGATTAAAAAAATTCAGTTTCAATGAATAGTAAAGGAATGTTGATAGATGATATGATTTTTTTTTGATGTCATATTAAAAAAAACTATTGGTAATTTTGATTTTATATAGCATGTTGATTATTGCAACATAATTGTAAGTTAATAAGCTCATTAAGTCACTAGTATCACAAGTATAACATAGCAGTCATTATGTTATTACTCATAATAATATTAATTGCATTCTAGGTATAAAGTTAACTAGAAAACTTCACAACCAAAATAAGTGAGTGGCTTTGGTTCCTTGAGGATGTTTATTGAAAAAACAACATGGGTTGATGCCATGAAATTCTTATTTGTTTTCCTTTTTCTACTGAATGTGATGTAAAATTCCTACACCAGCACGATCATTAATGACACCAATACATAACTTACTCAATGTTCCACTGCTGATTTTTATTAGGCTTTTTACGCTCACTTAGTGCTATCTTTACAGAGATAGGTTTTACTGGACCTATCGTCTTCCTTATGTGCTTGCAAACCATGTGGATCTCTTAGCGATTATAGCGTAAACCAGTATATAAATTTTATATTTGTGTGTTACAGCTCTGATCTTGCGTGCAAGAACTTGGGGCCTTGAAGAAGGCATGTTGCAATGAATGCAGGCTTGGAACATGATCTGGGAATTTTTCTATTAAGGGTTAATGATTGTTTTGGATGTGTACTTCATTCTGCATGAACTTTGGGGGTTCTGCAGCAAGAATTTTGTTGCTTCGGGTTTCATCTTGCTGATTCATGGTCATTTGTTTAGTTTGGGTATTTGTGGCAGTAAATGCAGTGTGAAGTTAAACTGAATCTGAAATTGAAGTTATTGCCAAACATGGACTGTGGTTCTACATGGACAATGAAGTAGGGCATCAAGGTGGTCAAGGGAAGTTTAGAGGACCATAACTGACCATTGCAAATGGTTTTAGTGAATCACCTTAAGTTATAGCTGGTGGTTGGCTGGAATAGCCAGGGTTTACAGTGAGAAGTTCTCATGGCCGCCTCGGTGAAAGCTGACCTTGACATCATGAAAAATGATGATAAGACACAGAATTTCATAGCGTCACTGGTTATTCATGGTTGTTCTGTTCTGTTGTTGAACTCTTGGTAATTGCAGTACTGGATACACATTCTATGGCAATTTTCTTATGGAATCATCTTTGCATTGATTGTTTAGTGGCTGGTGGTTGTCATTTTACTTTTATGGGGGATTTTTTTTGTTTTTTTTGGTTGGTTAATTAGGGATCATTCAGATGGTTATATATTTTCAAATTAGAAGGCCCCTTTCAGAGTATTTGTTTCACAAGCGTGGGACCTTGTACTTCTGCTATTGGATGACTTCTGCTGAGTTCTTTATATTTTCCATATTGATCCCTTGACTGGGAACAATGGTATAACAGAAAAGGGCTGGATATCTCCAAAAATTTGGGACATTGTTACTATGGTGAACTCGTTACTGCCTTACTGATATCAGAGATGGATTTAAAATGATACTAAAACATGGTTTATGATCAAGTTAACTATTGGGATTGTGTGTGCTCCAGCGGTTATGTGATGGTGGATTAGCATCTTTTAGGCATGTAGCTCATACTTTTATGATCTGGTGCTGGATATAACTCTAAAAATCTGTGCCATGGTGGTCATCGCTCCCAAATTTGAAATTTAAATCCTTAGGTTAATTATCTTCTATATTTAAGTATATTGTGGTCTATGCAATAATTGGATGTAGCACTCCGAGGTAGGAAGATGTGGGCTGACTTGTATCACGGGAAGGGATGAGGTAGTTTAAGTTGAATGAAAGACCTAGCTTGTGCATGGCATGCATCAACTCTGTTGGTTTGATGGATGATGTGCTTGGGAAGTGGCAGTGAAGGCATCATGTGTAAACTTCTTGTGCTGTTCATGCTTTCAATTTATATATCCACAAGGAAAAGAAGCATGTGTGGTGGTAACCTTTGAAATGTTACATCGGTTATTGGGCTGTTGCATGATCACAAAATTATTGCAATGTTAAGTTTTCTTTCATTGTATATGTATAGCTCAAGACTCTATTGTCTTTGCTTTCCCAGGATATAGAATCCGTGCAGGTTCTCTCTCTCCTGTTCATCGTAGGGATGCAGATCATCGTTATGGTTCTGATTATAATCATATGTCGCGAAGTCGTGGATATGGCAGGGGGAGAGATCCTGGTAGATATAGAGACCCATCACCCCCATATGGTCGAGGAAGAATTGGTGGCAGGCCAATGGGTAGAGCTTTTGATGGACCTGGCTATGGTCCTGGACCAGTCAGAGGGGAAGGCACTGGTAGAAACAATCCTAATGTGCGTCCCAGGGAGGGAGACTGGATTTGCCCTGATCCTTTGTAAGTTCAATTCTTTCAGATTGTTTGAGGCCTTTTATTTATCTATATTGTATTTGACCTGAAGGGTGTGTTTGTTGATACATTTAGAATTAGATAACAGTTGTGGTTTTGACTGTATTGTCAGCAACTAAAGGTTCTTCTGTTTTGGCTATGATTGTGCTTTTCCAAATTTAAATAATATCAATTATTATATGTAGATTCAAGTTAACCTCACATTTGGTTTTGTATGAGTATCTGAGGAGATGTGCGTTGCAAAATACATCCTATCTCGAAATAGCGGGGAAATTATTTGTTCTAGTGTTATGGGTGTTATGCATATGATGCTTGTGAAACGCCCTGTGAAATGGGATCTCTGGTTTTATTATATTAAAATATATTTATTTTAGGTCTTATCTGCTTCACAATATTGCAGATGCGGCAATCTTAACTTTGCGAGGCGAGACTACTGTAATAACTGTCATAGGTCTCGTCATGCGCCTGTTGAAAGTCCGCGGAGGGGTTATACGGGCCCACCACCACCACTTCATGCTCCTCCTAGACGTTTCCCTGGACTTCCTGTGGACCGTTCCCCCGAAAGGACCCTAAATGGTTATAGGTCTCCTCCTCATGGGTTGGGAAGGGATGGACCTAGAGAGTATGGAACTGCTGATTTGCCTCCCCTGAGGAATGAAGGCAGGTTTCCAGATGTCATACGAAGAGAGCGGATGGATTATATCGATGATGCCTACAGGAGAACCAAATTTGATAGGCCGCCAGCACCGGTTGACTGGGATCATAGGGATCGTGGCAGAGAAGTTTTCACCAATGAAAGGAGAAGATTTGAGAGGCGACCATTATCCCCCCCTGCACCTCTACTACCATCACTTCCTCCTCAACGGGGTCGGTGGGCACGTGATGTGAGACAAAGGAGCCGCTCTCCAATCAGGGGTGGCCTGCCACCCAAAGAGATGTACATGGATCGTGTAAGAGATGATCGGAGAGGAGGTGTGGATGATCGGCGGAGGGACAGAATTGGAGGAATGTATTAGCTAGGTTCTGTGATGTGGCGAGATTTTAGCTTAAATAGATGTGGATATCTATTATTACAGGTTGATGGTTCCTTGCTATCGCCGTTTTTTTAAACAGTTTCAACAGTAAACCTTTTTTTTGGGTTTGACATTTTAACAGTAAAATGTTTTAAGGTTTATGGTATGTCTACCGGTTTTTGGTTTGTTCGTTTGTGCATATGAAATTTGGATGGGAAATTCAACTTGCTGTTTGTGATATTTGATTCCAAGAGAGACAACCCGTCTTTCTCTGGGTATTCCGAATTGGAATTTCTATAGATTGAGTACAAATTCAAGCACAAATGTGAGGAACTTGGTCACAAGACCACCTGCGTTGTCCAACTCTCAGCAAAAGGAGTTATATGGGAATGGGTTGTCCGTGTGGCCAACAAGCAAGAGCCCCTGCCTTTTGGTTCGGCTATGAAGTTCAGGGGGTGTTTGGATTATCTTTTGCGTTGTACGATAATAGTTCTATCTGATTAAGAGTTTTTTTTAATTGAATTTGGAGTATAAAACGAACACCCCAAAATATGACATTATCTGTCTCTTGAT
Organism: Inga leiocalycina; assembly: GCA_963242795.1. Classification (NCBI taxonomy): domain Eukaryota; kingdom Viridiplantae; phylum Streptophyta; class Magnoliopsida; order Fabales; family Fabaceae; genus Inga; species Inga leiocalycina. The sequence continues at coordinate 66,354,132 of OY725320.1, forward strand.
GGAGTTCAATGGCGACATTTTATCCATATAGCAGACTTCACCTTATGAGATTAAGATTTTGTAGTTGATTGATTAGTTTCTTTTTGGGCCTAGTCTAATGATACTAATTGAATTCATGTCCCCTCGTTTACAAGGATTCACACAGGAATTCCAAAGCCACTTGTGAGCGAGGAAACTCCTACGGATCTATCAATATAGGTAATATAATTTATATACCAATTTTTATTATTCATTAATAATTAGGGGATGAAATATAGCTGGGAAATCAGGCCGGCCTATGACAGGTTTTGGCCCCCGAGTCCAAAAAAGTACCCTAAATGTGCGGTCCGACCCGTTTAAGTAAAGCCCACGGGCCTGCAAAATAAAAAGAAAGAAAAAATTTAGGCCTGTTAAAATTTTTTCTTTTGTGTTTTTTTTTGCCATGTTTTTTTCCTTATTCTCCTAAAGACTAAAATACCTAATTTAAAACATAAATATCATCAAAACTAATTTAAAACATAAATATTATCTAAGTTTAATAAAACACAAACATTAAGACTTAAGTCCAAATCATAATTAATGTCTAAAACTAATCAAACAAGTCCACAACTACAATCAGGCAAGTCTACAACCTTTAAATATTAGTAATAATAGAATACCTGATTTGGATTTTGACGTACACATACAAAAAAAGAAAATTAAAGAAGAGAAGCTTCAAATGAGGTATGAGTAAGTGTGAGACCGTTTCTGAACTGAGGGTTATGTTAGGTTAACTCTACCCCCTAACCACTGCTTGCTGCTTTGTGCCTAATTAAAAACAAACAATTTAAACGGGTTTAAAAGAGCCGGCCCTATAGGGCTAGCCCTTTTAGACCCGCTTCCTTTTTTTCGCCATAAATTACAAGCCCGGCCCTTGATGGGCTCAGGCCTAAATGGGCTCGGCTCGTTTTCCCGGCTCTAGATGATAATTTGGCCATTTGGGGGGGGAATTTAACATGCTTTCTGATACAGTGTACATGTCATTTCTTTTAGGGAAAATCTCTTAAAAAGAACTTTAAAAATGCTGTGTTCTGAAATATTCATAATGTTAAAAAGGTGTTAGAGTATGATTCGTCCTTTTCAAAATTAAAAAGGAATGATAGAATTGTCCATTTTAATTTTTACTTTGATAGAATTAGTTGTGAAAACTTTATCCAAACTTGTGAAACCCTTATCATATCTTATGAATTTTGATTTACAACTTATGAAATTCTTTTGAGAAATGGTGAAAATCTTATCTAAACTTGTGAAAACTTTTATTAGAACTTGTGAAATCACACCTTCCTCTCTGTTCTTAATTTTAAACTTAGAAAGATAATTTTGTCATTTTATTTTAACTTTGAAAAGGATGAATCAAGCCCTAACTACTCTTTGGTAGAGATGGTAATTCGGGGCGGGCTGGCGGGAATAAACGGGTTCGGCGGACCGATTAAATTCGGGCTAAACGGGCTAGCTTGTTTAGCCTGTGGGCTGGCTAGCTGGCCTGCATTATTTTTTTTTTTAGTTTTTTTAAATGCCCTTAGTCTCCTTTATCTAAATCTCCTTTATTTTGATAATGTGTTTAATTAATTCCCTATATTTTTTATTTGACACTTATTTTCATATTATATTTATTTATTCTACTATTATTAAATTTAAAAGAGATGTGTTTATATAGTTTTGTGATGTGAATAGATTGAGAAAAAAGGAGAGTAATAATGAAATTGACTTCATAACACAGATATATAAAAAGAAAAGAAGTGTGATATGAGAGGGTGAAAGAGGAAGAGGGTTAAAATTTTTAAAAAAAAGTGAAATTAAAAAAAAAAATTGGCGGGCTGGCCCGCCAGCTCGCCTAAACGGGCTCGGGGTGGCAAAAACCAGCCTGCGGGGGGGGGGGGGGGGGCGGCTACACCAGCCCGCCCCCTCCCAACCCGCAGCCCTTGTGGGTTGGCCCGTAACCCGCGAGCCAGCCCGCATTACCAACTCTACTCTTTGGTATCATGAATTATTGGAATACCTTTTTGTCTTTTAACATTTTTAAAGTTCTTTATAAGGGATTGTCCCCAAGGTTTTCAGAGTTAGACCAGATCAGACGGTGTCACCCGGTCACAACAGCTGCTTGGATTTTGCCTTTAGGCTGTTTTAGCAGTTAGATCGTTTTGGGTCGTTATTAACTTGTCATTGAGTCGGAAGCCTCTATTGAGCAGGGAAACAGAATGGTTTTATAAAAATTGGACAGGCCAACATAAAAGGATTAGAAAATTTAAAAAATATAAAAAACATGTATAAAATATTTTAGCTGTGTTTTTTGACTCAATTTTCACCCTTATAATTTTATTATAAATAAGTCAATCTCCTGCCACATGTTTTGAAATGAAAAATATTTTAATAGTACTCTTTTTTTTTATATTTTTTTCCAACACTCATTTTTTTATATTACACATGTCATAATATAATAATAATTTTAAAAATTTTAATTTTGTTTAATTTCAATGGTTTTAACTAATATAATTCAAAAAATATTTTTGGTACTTAATTTTTATTCATAATAAGTGATATGTAATTAAAATATATTTTTCATTTTATCTTGTTGGATATATTTTGAGACTTTGTTAACTTTTTTTATTAAATTGGATTAAGGATATTTTAATCATTATATATTTATATAATATTATTTTAATTTAATTATTACATCACCGACTCGACCGGATGACCCAACCAATCTAACCATTTGAATCATGACCCATTGATCTTTCCAGCTCGTTGTCTGGTCTGGCTTTTAAAATATTGATTGTCCCTTTCACACACACACACACAGACCCACCAATATATATATATATATATATGCTAACAACCAAACTAATAGGATTAAGCGCAACAAAGACACAATGTCAAATAAGTAGAGTTACAGCAACCAAACATACTAAATGAAAAAATAATCCCCAAAACCTAACTAATAGAATAGAGAAGCAAATATCTAATAGTCCTTCTATACAACAAAGACGTAATAATAGAGCTAAGACATCATCCACATCATTCGATACATAAGCCTGCATCTGGAACAAAGGTCGAAAGGCCCGAACATAGGAGTAAGACCTTGCCAATGAAGCTTTGGCAACCCTCTCGACTACCAAATTAGCTTCGTAGGGAACACACTTGCAAGAGAGGTTCCTAACTAAATTCCTTGACACAAAAGTGTACTTAAGGAGAAAAACATTCAACAAAATATCAGAGAATGCACAATCAAAGAGACAATAGGAAAAGGAAACCCAACTCTAGAATGAGGATGAGTAGTAATGCCATACATACTGAATAGGCCCATGTCAAGTACTATAATGAACAGTGTTGATCACCACACTGAATTGGCACATGTTGAACAAAAAATGAACAGTGCTTTCAAGCATATTGAACAGGCCCATAATAATATTTGTCAATTGTCTATCTATTGCACTTTCCTTGGATAGAAGAAACCTCCCTACCACATACAACAACCTTCAACCAAACATAACTAACTCTTGAAGGTGTCAGAAGAACTTTGGTTTTGGGGCTTAGAGTAGTCGATCCAACTCTTCCCCACCAATAATCCTTCCACACTAGTTTAAGTAAGGCAAAGACAATTTATAATACACAAAGACCATAGAAAATAGATAATAAACCGCCTAATCATATAAGACTAACCCAGCCACATTAGATGTCAAATCTTCTAAATAATCAACATGACTAAACATAGAGAAGCCAACACCTAAAGAGGCTATCTTATCAATAGCAAATCTCAAACCCAATAAATCATTAGTAGGAAAGGATCGAACCTACGAGCCACTACCCTTAGGAGCCCAAGACCACCAAATTAATTCCTTTAATTGCATTTGTATCGGTGCCAGTTGTAACCCCCTTCCAACCAAGGCTGAGATTAAGTTCATAAATACATAATTATGTGGAATTAGAGACCGTAATATGATTTGAGACTTATTAAAATTTCCTTTTTCCCAAAACATGATTTTCAAAAACTTTTCAAAAGACTGTTCAACATGGTTTCATATTCACATTTTAATGATACAAATGGCATGTACAATATGATTCCATTAATAAATATCAGAGTACAATGCAAATTCTTGACACACTCAGGTTCTATTAATCAGTAAAGGGTTTACAGGGCACAATGCCCATAAACAGTTTCCCATAACAAGGGAATTACACAAATAATATTCTATGATCCAAAACATACATGTAATTCCCAACAAAATATCCAAATAATTTGTACATGATAACCAATTATCCAAAATAAAACTCCTATCCCGGAGCTCTATTCGCCCTTCGTCACCTTCTTTTCTTTGGAACCACCAGCCCTGTCTGAAATTTGTTTTGGTAGACTAAGATTCTAAGGAGTCCCCGTAGTATCAAATTACTCAGTATGCACAACCATAAAGCATGAAAGCAAATCATCACACAAACATAGCAACTACAACGGAAGTTACAGTGGCAAGGGCAGGTATGAGGTGCGTTACCCTTACGTTTGCTCACCCTGTATTGCACATTTACATGTTCAAGACACACTGGCATATTCTCAAACAGGAATCCACAATTCCACAACGCAGCCTCGACAAATACAACGGCAGATACAACAGCAAGGATAGGTGTGATAACCATCACCCCTACGACTGCTCACGTTGTAATACCCTACAGCCGATAACACATGCAACATAATGATAAGTCATGCATACCAAGCATCATACACAACATGAGAGAAAAGTTACTACCTTGGTCCTTCCATGTGTGCTTTGGCACTGGTCCCTCCCGAATAGGGAAAATGTCAAATCCTATAATTCATAATTAGGGATGAAGTGTCATATTCTATTCCAATACTCAATTGACTTTATATCACTTAAATTGGTTATCAGTAATGTCCTTTAGAAAGCTACAAATGCCCCTAACAAAAACCCTAAAGGGTTGAAACAACTATCCCAAAGATCCCCTTTTAGAAGCATAAGTACTGGTTTTTCACTGTTGTGCTCGAGTGAAGAAGACCTCACTCGAGTGATGATGGACTTGCACTTGGGTACGGAAGCATACTCGTGCGAGTGCTTGACAGAACGCATAGACAGATATGAGAAACTGATCATTGCACTCAGATGATGGACTCAACACTCGAGTGACATCCTCACTCTCACCGAGTCCTAGAAAGTGAAGTTCAAGAAGTGTACACCCAAGAGCGCAAGAAACTTTCAAAAGGGAACATTACTCGAGCATGAACCTTGGCACTCGAGTGATGGCTTAACACCCATGAGTGCTAAGACACACTCTTGAGAAATTGGCTACGAGTGATAACCTGAGACGCGAGTTTATAGTGTCAGATACACCCACACTCGAGTGAGACAAGGGTCACTTGAGTGATAACCCGCAACACTCACAAGTGAGACAACATTTTTTCCTTTTATATAGAAGTGCAACATAAAACTGAAGGGAAAAGTGAATATGTAGCACTTCACTTGAGTGATACCCCATATCACTCAAGTGATGCATATCAGAAGCAAAAAACACAGCAGAGTTGACAGTGTTTCCCAAGCTTTACCCAAGTGATTCCAATGATCCCAAATACTAAACTAAGGCTACTCCCACATAAAATTGCACAAGGAATCCAATAGAACCATCAAAACTACTAAATTCCTATTCCATTATCATGCTTTGGTTTTAGACTTTATCCAACACCAAAATCCCAAAATCGCCAAACTTAACATTTCAACCTCAAACCAATTCTAACTATCCAAAACACACTTCAAGACATTACCATAACCATATCATGCCAAACTACCAATGACCCTAATTTTCAAAAATAAGGCCAAATTCCAAAAATTCAAAGCTTCATCATTTGGCACAAAACATATATATAGAAAGGTGTATCTCACTCACCTCTATAACTTTCCCAAAGAAGTTCATTGATTCACCAAACTTTATATTTCCTTGTGTGCTCAAACACCGTCCAATGGAAAATCTAAAACCATCAAAATAGATCCCTTAATGCAAGGAAAAACATTAAAGAAGTGAGTTTTTGCATTAGAGGTCATTTACTCACCTTAATCTCAAGCTTGTCTTCCTCTTGCTTCTTTAACAATGGCCGCCGGATTTAGAGAGAGATGAGTGTGGAGGAAGAAGATGAAATGATTATACTCCCATCCCCATGCCTTGCTTGTTCAACGAAAAGGGAGGGAAGAAGAGAGAGAAAATCATAAACTATTGAGATTTTGACTTTTCTCCACATCTCTCTTCATACCAACTTGACACATGTCACAATCTCATTGGCTCTCCTCAAATAAGTAACTAATTAGTTACTCTAACTATTCCATTAGCCACTTGGTCACACATCTCATTCCTTCTTAGTTAGTAATTAATTTCTTTTTTAATCATTGACTAATTAATCAACAATTTTCCATTGATTTTGGCACATTTAGTGAAATTACCACAAAACACATAATAATTTAATCTTTAAATCACAAATTATCCTCAATAATTATCATTAGCCCTTAATTAAAATTTGGGGCATTACACCAATGGTTTCCTCAGGGTGACTGAAGAGATCCAATTCCCATTAATCCATTGATGCTTTATCACCTGACCGTCACCTGATAGTACGCTGGCAGAGAGGCCATCAGACCCCATGGCTATAACTTGTATATTCTCTATCCTCTGATATCGCGTACACCACATCTCCGCCGCAGATCTGCCCTCAGCTACTGGAAAAACCCTCCCCTCAACCCATAAATCCTTAATTAGTAACGTTTGTGCATTAGAAGAGGGGGATAGCCATTGCTTCAAAACACCTAGCAATCTCGAAGGTCATGGGGGTACCCATCGGAGGTCGTCAGTAGATTCTGCCAAAGGGGTTTGAGTTATGAACGCCTTCTCATATCCATCCACCCTACAATTTTGCGCCTTGCCGTCACCAGATTTGAGTTCCACCAGAACATCCTCTGGCCACGATAGAGGAAATCTACCAATAAACTCCACTTGAGGGGGAGAGAATGTTAGATCCCATATTTTTTGATGGTAATAAAGATTAGAATGATCTTACAATAGATTTTGGTAATACAGACATGAGTTTTTGAACAAAGGAACTAAATATTTGGTGGCAGGCAAAGCCATCATTCGAGTTGCCACTCGAGTGATGAAGTTTAGAATGTATGATTTGAATATGTTGTTTATTGATTTGTTATCTATATGATTAATCTTTCATTATATTTGTATTATGAGTATATTTACAGAGAAATAATGAAGAAATCATGTGTTGAGAGAAAAGTCAAACATAACGTCCTCAATGTCCAAAACACTCACCTACCGTAATGGCTATTTTTCAAATTCGAAGAACGGTTAAGCAAAGCTGAACAACACCAACAGACATGTTGAAATGCTTCCAATGGCTATCATAACACATCTATAAATATGGGAACATTCAATGTAGAACAAAGATGTAGAGAACACACGAACATACATCGATTAATATATTCATAGTACTCTGTTTCTTATATTATCATTCTTTATACTTCAATGATTATATACTTGCTTTGTGATAGAGATTTTTATTACAAACTCAATATCTATTATTGAGATAACTTGAGGTTATGGAACCTTACGTTGGGGACTTGTTTACATCATGTAAGGGGGAGCGAGTGTCCAATGAAGGAGCTTGTTGTATACTAAGGTGCCAAGAACCCACTGAATCTTGAAAGATATAGTGAAATTCTCAGAGAAGCTTTAAGGACTGGACGTAGGTCAAAGTGGTTGTGGCCGAACCAATATAACTCCTAATGTACACTTCGGTGATATTTTTCTTAGCTCTTAACTGCTTTATATTTCCAGTCAACTTTTATATACGAAACAAATTTTCTGTGATCACCCAATTCACCCCCTCTTAGGTGAAATGCTTACAGTAACATTTGGTATCAAAGCGTAGGTTTAATGCCATAAATTATGATTGATGGCTAATGACTCCAAAAGTAAATGTGATTAATGTTAAACAAACACTTTCAGATAATACAATGAGAATTATGATCTGAATGAGCAGGCAGTGCCCAAACCTTGTATTTAAGCTTAATTATGTTGTTAAGGCTCAAAATGAATTCAAAAGGAAGGGAGGATGCATGGATGAGGAAATAGAATGAGAAAGTGTGTTAAGTGGTGATCCAAAAGGAATCTCCATAGCCAGGGGAAAAATGGGAAGAAAGAAAATTTACCGGCCAACTAGTCAGTAACCGAAGAGGGATTCACTATTAAATTAAAGATAAAGAGTTATGACTAATGGCTAAAGGAATTAGGTAAAATGATCTCATAGTTGCATGCATTGGGAGGAGGCACAAGATGTTGACACATGGCACCATGGCTATTATTAGATTTAGTCAAAGTGTCAAACCACTTAAACCTCTCTCCCTTTCTCCTTAAGGTTGGCCAAAACTTGTGAGAGGCCAAAAATATGATCTCATCTCATCATTTTTCTTTGTCACTTCAGCCTCCATTGATGTCCAAGCAAGAGGAGGAAAGAGAAAGGAAAAATCAAGGTATGTGAGCTCATATGACCTAGTGGATGACCTCAAATGCCAAGAACCTCTTCTTTAATCTTGATCATCTTGATGAGAGCTTCATTTCTATGATTTTAGACTTTTAAGAGGAGGTTTTTTATTAGTTCAAGAAAATTTGGAGGTTGTAGAATTGAAGAACAAGCTTGAAGAAGTGATAGAGCTGAGTAATAGCTTCCTTTTTATATGCATAACGTGGCTATTGGTTGAGACCTTCAATTCAGAATCTGTCTTGTTTTCTTGTGATATAGGGTTTAGAGGATTAATGGTATTTTAATTGTTGAAATGATGTCTTGAGTTGAGCTTTAGATAATGGGATTGATTGGAGTTTTGATTGTGATATTATGCACAATGTGAGATTTTGTGTTGCATTGTGGTCAAAACTAAACATGTGGAGGTAATGGGAATTTGAGTGTTTTGATGTTTCCATTGGATTCCTTATGAAAAATTGTGTGGGAGTAGTGTTGGTTGTGGATTTTTAACCTTTGAAAACCATTATGTGAAAACTGGAAATTCTGTTGAGTTTAAATTCTGTGTAGGGGACAAATTTTGCATAGTAGTTTAAAATAGCAAATGGTGTCAAAATGTTATGAAATTTTCCAGTCTTATAGTAGACATTGCAAGCTTTCCAATGATATAAAGTTTGTGTCATTTTGATAAGTGTGCACAAAGTTATGGTCATTTGAAAACAACTAGAAAACATGCCAGTTGTTGGCCGCAGCCCAAAATTTTCTGACGTAATTCTGGCCGCAGCCAGTGGATCTTGGCGTAGCTCAAATTTTTCTAACCATCTTTTGGCCACGGCCAAACCCTCAAAAATTGCATTTTGAACTTTTGAAAGATAGTCTTTGTTCTAAATTTTCCTAACCCTTTAGGCATATGTTTAGGCTTACTTAAAGGTCTCAAATGATAACCAACCCTAAGTGTTTTGAAATTAAACGTTAAAATGGGGAATAACTTGTCGTCCTTGATTATGGTTTATAGGATTTGACATTTGCCCTGGGCGTTATAAACCGGTGCTAGAGCTCTAACGGAAAGAACAAGGTAGTGACTCTTTCTCTTATATTATGTGTAACACATTGTATGTATGTCTTATCATTGAATTGTGTTGATTGCAAATGATGCGGTGTATATTGCTATGAAAGCTTTATGTATACAGCCGTGAGTGCTATCGTTTGTGACGCAAGTCATGCATCATGTGGATCCAACCGTGGGTGCTGTCATTTGTGACAAAAGTCACGCTTCATTGTGATTGTTGCTGCTTTATAATTTGCTTACATGCTATGTTATTATATGTTATATGAGTGAATTGTTACAACTGGAATTCTTTTGAATCTTATTTTTTCCATTAACTAACCAATAGCCAGGGCAAGCAGGTCAAAGGAGAAACAAGCAACCAAGGGCAGCTAGTACTCCCCACTCAGAGTGTTAGTTTTGTTAGTTGGTTGTCATATTTTGGGATTACTATATATATTGTAAATGTTGTAAATTAGGATAATGTTATGTAATCCCCAGTATGGGAAATTTAAAAGGGCGAATATGCCCTGTAAACCCTTTAGTGAGTGGATGCAACCCAAGTTTGTTAGGAAATTTTGTTTACACTTTGATATTTATGATTGAAATCGAACTACACAGGCACATATATTCAAAGGTTGAATGTGAGACCATATTGAGCTGGTTTTGAAATTTTTTTTGAAAACCCACTTTATCGCAGGGCTGGACCCTTTCTTGAAGTTGGGGCTACCAATGAGTTTTGAGTTATCCGTTGGTATTTAATTTAACTTAATGACATATTTTCGAACTATAATTACAACTATTAAGGTAGGGGATTACATTTTTTGTATCAAAGCTGTAGTTCTTGGCAACGGTAGGTTTTGCTAGGATAGTTGTCATAGCTATTGCTTTAGTGATGGTTGTTAACCTATAAATGTTTGTGGTATACACATAAATGTTCTTGTTATTGTTGGTGTATGAGTTTTAAGGGATATGTGTATACATGTATTGTTATATTGACATGGTGAATCATTTGTAGAGTAAAAAGAAATAATGGTTCACCTAAAGGTGTGTGTGTAGAACCAAAGGTGGAAGAGATACATGGCAACCCACCTGATCCCATGCAAGTGATGATGGGTATGTTACTGGAGCAGCGGGACATGATCAATAAATTAAGGGAAGAGCTTTGACAGGAGAGAGAAAAATGTAATACTGATAGAGTTCAATCGACCCAGGAAGAGACTCAAGAGGAGACACATCATGAAGAGACAGCAAAAGGGTCTATTCGAGTTCAGGGGTCCCACCTCATACAGTACCTAGCCAGGATTCACATGGGGTACCACCCTGAGAGGAGAGATATCTACATTATTGGGTCTCCAAATTTTGCAAGAATCTTCCTCCAGTGTTCAGGGGAAGGTTTGATCCCCAACCAGTAGAAGATTGGCTAATCCGGCTGGAGAAAATTTTTGAAGTACTAGACTATCCAACTAAGGTGAAGGCACGGTTGGCCATCTACAAACTTAAGGGAGATGCTGACTGGTGGTGGTGGAATATTGCTATGACGTTATGCAATCGGAATGAGCCTCTAACCTGGGAGCTGATTCGGGAACAATTTAATGACAAGTACTTCCCAAGGTCAGTGAGAATAGATAAAGAATTAGAATTCATGTCCATTAAGCAGGGTGATGCAGAGACATTCGATGACTACCTTTCTCCTTCATTTAACTAGCCTGATACCCCTCCTATCTTTGACGCATGGATAATGAGGAGTAGAGTTCTGATATGCTGATATGAGGCCTGCGGCATAAGCTGAGGAAAAGGTTGGCCACTTGCCAGTTTACTGTATTCAATAAAGCTGTAGAGAAGTGCAGAATCACAAAAAATAATTTGAGAGATTTAAACCCAACCAAGGGTGGTAGTCGTGGTGAACCTAGTAAGGGAAGTACTCCTCAGAAGCGGAAGGGTCAGGGATCCTCATCCAAAGGCAGTGGCAAGAAACCTTATCAATCAGAGGATCATGAGAACCACAAATCCCCAATGGTATGGATATGTAATCATTATGTAAGTCACATTATGGCAGAACGTGTTATAGTCAGGTGATTTGTTATAACTGCAAAAAACTTGGACACATTGCTAGTGATTGCAAACAGCCGTTGGCAGAGCAAAGACCTAAGAATCAGGACAGGCTATTCGCTATGACACATGAGGAAGCACAGAAGTCTCCTGACCTGATTCAAGGTAAAATCCTTCTTAGTGGTAGTTTACTGCAAGCTTTATTTGATTCGGGTGCAAGTAATTCCTTCATTATTTATGACTGTGTGAAGCGCCTGGGATTGCATGTTCATAAACTACCATTTGACTTGGTTGTGTCAATATTGATGGGTGTCAAGGCTATAACAACTGAGGGTTGTTTAAATTGTGTGATAACCATTGAGGGGCATAAGTCTATTGTCGATTTGATTTATCTGCCGCTCTATCAATTAGAAGTCATAATGGGTTTTGATTGGTTGACGGTGAATAATGTGCTACTTGATTGTGGAAACAAGAGAATAGTGTATCCTACTTTACACAATGATGGCAATGTGAGTGCTAGTTTGAACTTCCTCTTAACGGCTAAAGATGAGAAATATCTGGATAAGGGGTGCCAGGGGTATATGGTATTCTTTTTTGTGTAAGGAGAGATAGAAGAAACTTTGAACAATATACCCGTGGCAAAAGAGTTTCTTAAGGTGTTTTTAGATGATCTTAGAAGTTTGCCTCTGGATAGGGAAGTAGAATTCCTAATTGAAATTATGCATGGAGCTGATTCTATATTAAAGGCCCCATACCAAATGGCCCCAAATGAGATGGCAAAACTAAAGAAACAAATTGAAGAATTACTTGAGAAAGGGTTTATTAGACCGCGTGTTTCGCCGCAGGGAGCTCCAGTATTGTTTGTTAAGAAGAAAGACCGGATTATGTGTGGATTACAGAGAATTGAACAAGATAACCATCAAGAACAAATATCCTCTTCTGAGAATTGATGACTTTTTAGATTAATTTTCTAGTTCTTGTGTGTTTTTGAAGATTGATCTAAGGTCAGGTTATCATCAGTTGAGTGTGAAAGCAGAAAATGTATCGAAGGCTGATTTCAGGATGAGGTATGGGCACTATGAGTTTCTGGCAATGCCCTACGAGCTAACCAATGTACCTACGGTATTCATAGATTACATAAATCGAATATTTCAACAGTATCTAGATCAATTTGTGGTAGTATTTATCAACAACATTCTAATATACTCTAAGAGCAACGATGAGCATGAGCATCATTTGAGAATAGTGCTGGAGATATTACGTGAAAAGCAACTCTATGCCAAATTGAGCAAGTGCGAGTTTTGGCTTTTAGAAGTAAATTTTTTAGGCCATGTTATGCCGTAAGAAGGGGTCTTAGTAGATCCCAGTAAAGTTGAAGCATTACTTGACTAAAAGAGACCAGAAACTGTTACCGAGATACGCTGTTTTCTGGGTCTTGTTGGTCACTATTGGATATTCATTTAGAATTTCTCCCAGATCGCCTTGCCAATGACCAAGCTCACATGAAAAGATCAGTCATTTAAGTGGGATGAACGTTGTGAAAATAGTTTTGTTGAGCTAAAGGAGAGGTTAAATACGGCGCTAGTGTTAATTATACTTGATCCTAGCTTGACTTATGTTGTGTATAGTGATGCGAGTAAGCAGGGGTCGGGGTGTGTCCTTATGTAGTAGGGACGTGTGGTGGCCTATGCCTCCTGACAGCTGAAGCCTCATGAAATGAATTATCCCACTCATGAGCTGGAGCTTGCAACGATTGTGTTTGCATTGAAGATATGGCGACATGACTTGTATGGTGTGATGATGGAACTGTACTGCAACCACAAGAGTCTCAAGTATTTGTACGACCATAAAAAGTTGAATATGAGGCAGCATCGATGGATGGAGTTGCTGAAAGACTATAACTTAGAGATTAAATATCATCCAGGTAAAGCTAATATTGTTGTGGATGCTGTTAGTAAAAAGACAGTGCTAGTAGCAGCAATGATGATACATGAGGGAAAATTGTAGAAGACTTTTGAGACTTGAATTTTTCGAACCAGATTGTCTGTGCTAATTACAGTATTTTCCAAAGCAAAAGTTATCTGAGGGTTGAAATTGAAGAGGTTTAGAGGCAAGATGATCGGGTGCAGTCCATTCAGACTATTATCGAGCGAGCGGAAACTCGAGACTACAATTTGTCGCCTAGTGGATTAGTACAATACAGGAAGAGAATTTGTGTTCCACTAAAGGCTGACTTGAGGCAAAAAATCCTGGATGAGGTACACAAGAGTCAGTATACTCTTCACCCTGGAATGACCAAAATGTATCACGGTTTGAAGTTTATGTCTTAGTGGCCAGGATTGAAGAGTGATTTGACCAAGAATGTAGCGAGGTGTCTTACTTGTCAGAAAGTAAAGATTGAACACCAGAGGCTGCTGAGATTATTGCAGAACCTTGTAATTCCAAAATGGAAATGGGAAAGTCTGACTATGGATCTCATTGTGGGATTGCCCAAGATCAGAAACTATGATGCGATCTGGGTGATTGTTGATTGATTCACAAAGTTAGCGCATTTTATACCGATCAACGCTAGTTACTCTCTAGACAAACTGGTAGAGATTTATATACGAGAGATAGTGAGACTTTATGGCACACCGAAGAGCATCATTTCAGATAGAGATCCTCATTTTACTTCAAGATTCTAGAGGGCTCTACATGAAGCTTTGGGTAAGAAATTAAGGTTTAGTATGGCCTATCATCCACAGACAGACGGACAGTCAGAAAGGACTTTTCAAATGCTGGAAGATATGTTGAGGGCGTATGTCTTAGACTTTAAAGGGAATTAGGATTACTTTCTTCCACTTGCTGAGTTCGCCTACAATAATAGCTATCATGTGAGCATTCATATGCCTCCATATGAAGCGTTGTATGGGAGGAAGTGCCAATCACCTTTGTACTGGACAGAGCTATCCGAGAGAAGGTTGTATGGGCCAGATCTTGTTGATTAGGCCACAGAGTAGTTAGAATCATCAGAAAAAGGCTCCTTACAGCGTAAAGTCAACAGAAAAGCTACGCTGATAAGAAGAGAAGACCTCTAGAGTTTGAAGTTGGTGATCAAGTGTTCTTGAGGGTGTCTCCGGTCATAGGCATCGGGAAAGCAATCAAGCAAAAGAAGTTGAGTCTGTGGTACATAAGTCCTTTTGATATTCTTGTAAGAATTGAACCTGTAGCGTATCGAATAGCCTTACCCTCAAACTTGAGCAAGCTCTATGATGTGTTCCATGTTTCCCAACTAAAGAAGTACCAACCAGATCCTACGCACATTATTGAGTATGAAGATGTTGACTTGCAAGACAACTTTACCTATGCAATAGAGCCAGAACAAATCATTGATCGGGAAGAAAGGCCGCTCAGACACCGAAGCATTCCATTTGTGAAAGTGGTATAGAAGGGGATGTCTCAGAGGGAAGCCACCTGGGAAGCAGAAGCTGACATACAGAGGCATTATCCAGAGTTTATGGCTTAAGTTATGTAACAAATTTTGAAGACAAAATTTATTGTACGGGGGGAGAATTGTAATGCCCCAAATTATTGTTAAGGGCTAATGACTACAAAAGTGAATGTAATTAATGCTAAAAAAATACTTTCAAAGAATACAATGTGAATTATGATCTGAATGAGCAGTAGACAGTGCCCAAACCCTGTATTTAAGCTTAATTGTGTTGTTAAGGCTTAAAATGAATTCAAAAAGAAGGGAGGATGCATGGATAAGGAAATAGAATGAGAAAATGTGTTAAGTGGTGATCTAAAAGGAATCTCCATAGCCAGGGCAAAATATGAAGAAAGAAAATTTACCAGCCAATAATCAGTAACTGAAGAGGGATTCACTATTAAATTAAAGATCAAGAGTTATGACTAATGGCTAAAGGAATTAGGTAGAATAATCTCATAGTTGCATGCATTGGGAGGAGGCACAAGATGTTGACACATGGCATTATGGCTACCATTAGATTTAGTCAAAGTGTCAAACCATTCAAACCTCTCTCCCTCTCTCATTAAGGTCAGCCAAAACTTGTAGTAGGCCAAAAATATAATCTGATCTCATCATTTCTCTCTCTCACATCAACCTCCATTGGCGTCCAAGCAAGAGGAGGAAAGAGCATTATCATTATTATACAAAACATACACTATGATTATATAAAGCTTACAGAATCCATAAAAGGGATTTATCTTGTGTAAGATGCATATACACATCAGCATATATCAAAGCTTATACAGTAATATGACATGAAGCTCCACAGACATGAAACCTTAACCATCATAATAGAACTTCACACCTTCTTTCTTCAAATCAAAGTCTCATTTCCATGACTTTCTTTATTAACTTTCTGTGGGCAATGATGGATGTTGTTCTTTTAAAAAGAAAATAGAGTGGAGTTCTATTAAGAGAGTGGAGCTCTATGAAGAGAAAATACTTTTTAATAGTATTTTCTCACCGACTCACTTCCATCAATATTACCTCCACTTTCTTCACCACCACCACTATCCTTTCACTCTCACCACGCCGGTGAACTTTAGTGAGTCTTTGGGTTTCAGAGAATAGTGAAAGATAGAGTCACCGCGAGAGAGGATGAACCAGACTCAATTTTTGTCATCTCCATCACCACCGTCACTTTCCCTCTTCGGTCTCGACACACATATCACCTTCCACACCTTATACAGAGAGACACAACACCGTAGACACATTAGAAGTAGAACAGAGTCATAGCTTGAGACCTTAATTCGCGGAGGGAGTAGGAAGGGCTAGAACTAGGACTGTTGATCTCTCTCTCACCATGACAGACCAAAATTCACCACCCTTTTCTACAGATTCCGATGTCATTTCTATCTTTTACGTCTGCCACCACATTCCTGCATGTTGCATTTTTTAAATAAATGAAAACTGATAAAACCAAAAGCAGGGTAGAAAGAAAAACAGACCGACGGTAGTTCTTGCTTTCTTCTTCAGTGGCGGTTGTTCGTCTCTTCCTCCTCCGTCACTTATAGAAATAGAAAAAGATGAAGGAGGCTTTGAAGTTGAAGAAAATTCCATCAGCGAAGATGAAAGAGGGTGTTGAGAGCAAAAGGCATAAAAATCATCACCTGAGAAAGTGGAAGAAGAAGATGAGGGCGACAGAGCTGTTGGTGAGCATCGAGATGGAGAGATATTCTGCATGGTCCTTGGTCAAAGCACGTCGGTGTCTTCATCATTAATGACGGGATTCAGGGCACGATGAAGAGGGCATTCTCAATGAGAAGCTCATCGTCGATGTCATAGAGGTATTGCAGGATCTATAACCAATATGTGGCATTAGCACCGTTGAATGGAGAGGACGGTGAAGGAGAATCAAACAGAGGAAGAAGATTGGTGATGAGGAGGAAGAAGAAGAAGAAGCAGAGTAGTGGTGGAGGCAAGATGCTGAGAGCCTATAAACGCCTTCTTGGATTTTGTAGAGAATCTATATCTATAGTAGTATAATGACTTTAGAGTTTGAATTTCAAATTTCAAAATTAGAAAGAAGTTGTAAAAGTAGGAAAAGGCGGGAGGTTTTAAAATCTGTGAAGGGAAAATCGGATCCGTTGATTAGGTATGAACAGTGAATGGTGGTTAGAGAGAAAATCATTGCCATTAATTGCTTAGGAACAGTGACTATGCTCCTCCCACATGCTAACCACAATAACTAAACATGTCTCAACAGGTGTTTGAAAATATTTCCCGTCTCATTGGTGAGCCATATGATGAGAATCTTGTTTTGACATAAAACGTGAGTCAAGTCAGCATTGTTCATATGAACAGTGAAATGAGTGAGAAGCTAGAAAAGAACATGGCTAGGCTCAACTAATATGCCATACATATTTATTATTTTAAAGGGATGTGAGATTTTGTGTTGCATTGTGGTCAAAACTGAACATATGGAGGTAATCAGAATTTGAGTGTTTTGATGTTTCTATTGGATTCCTTATGAAAAATTGTGTGGGAGTAGTGTTGGTTGTGGATTTTGAACCTTTGGAAACCATTGTGTGAAAATTGGAAATTCTGTCAAGTTTAAATTCTGTGCATGGGACAGACTTTGCATAGTAGTTTGAAATAGAAATTGGTGTCAAAATGTTATGAATTTTCTACTATAGTAGTAGACATTGAAAACTTTCCAATGATATAAAGTTCGTGTCATTTTGATAAGTGTTTACAAAGTTATGGTCATTTGAAAATAGCCAAGAAACATGCCAGTTGTTGGCCGCTGTAATATCCCAAATTTTGATTAAGGGTTAATGACTTCAAAAGTAGATGTGATGACTTCTTTGTGAAAATGTGTGTGGGGAGAGTGCTTGTAGGGTCAAAGGAATGTAGATATGATATATAATGCTATATGATGAGTGGTGATTATACCGTATATGGATCCTAAAGGATCCGAACTGATGATACTGAAGTTTGGGAATAGGCCTGAATTATATCTAAGCTGAAATGGCGCTTAGGTCAAAATGTGAATTGGTTGCACTTTGGTTCCAGTGCATGACAGAAATTTGAACCTTGTGAACCTTGTGCATAGTGTTGAACCATCAGTAATGGGTGGAGGATATTACCTAAATACATTGAAAGTTAGAATAGACGCTATTAATCTTGATTCTTAGCAAGCCTATTGGGTATATTTGAGGAAAATGGTTTTCGATTTGTGTGATGTTGAGGTTCTAGATTTCATGATGAACCTAAAGGTTGGGTTAGAGACCCTAGACTGCATGATATTACATGCCAGTGATGTTATGGTGGACCTGTGTGTCCAAAGGCTCAAAGACCTAGGGGACCAGTGTGCCCTTAGAATGACATATATATTTAGAATGGTTTGGGTTAGTGATGATCAGTGGAAATGAGGCAAGTGATTTTCGGGCTAAGCTAATGTTGAGGTTTTAAGTGTTGAGTTGCGATCCAAAGATCAAACTCAATAGTTGAGCTGATTCTTAGGAATTTAACTTGACCAGGATGGTCTGAGGTACTAGAAAGGAGTACCAAAATAAATCAAAATGTGTGTAAGGTATACCGAGGTTGCTAGTTGTTAATCTAGCATAGGGAAAGAGTTATTCTATAGAGAATTCTGACTGAAGGGGCTGACCATTCAGTTGACTAAGTGAAGCATCAAGTATAGTACCATAGTGTGGAGCCACTGTGACGACAAACCCTAGTATGCAGCCGCCTTGACGATGAACCGTAAAATACAGTCACCGTAAAGTTGAATCATAGAATAGAGTTATGGTAATGTTAGCTCTTAACATCATGTTGGTTATGGCTTCGGGAAATAGAACTTTAGGGCCATGTTATTGTGTGAGAAGGGGTTCTAGAAGATCCCACTTTGATTTTACGGTGTACTGTGATGTGTTGTGAACATGCAAGGGTTTAGGTGTGCCTTACCCAGCTTGATTGATGGCGTGTATTGTGTTATAACTAGGCTGAGATTGAGGTAGGACTTGTGTGGTAGAGCAGAGCTAGTTCAGCTGATGGCAAATTTAACTACATGATAGGGGGTTCTCAGTTGTGAGGGCACTTACCCTGACATGGCCAGCATGGCTAGCTACCAGGCTGGTTGCACTGGTGTTGACCCTAGGCTGAAAGGTAGTGGGTAAAACTTAAGTCTTATGTGAAGCTATGTGTATATTCGTTTGAGTTGCATCGCCACGCCAATAGTCCTCCTGTAGCAAACAATGGTTTGGGAGATTCCGGTGTGCATCCCTGGCGGTAAAAGAGGATGAGGGTGGGGTGTAACAATGTGTATTTCTATACCCATAGTCCTCTAGTAGCTAGCAATAATTCAGGTGTTTGTAGAGTGCATCCCCAGTGGTGAAAGAGGATGAGGGTTGTGTTAGGAGTTTGAGACTCCCAGTAGGCTGCCTGGATGGAAGAAATTGAGGCTTTAGGTGAGCCGTTATAGTAGGGTGTTTCGGATAGAAGAGATTGAGATTCCTGAGTAGCCCAATGTTATTGTTAATACCCAAAAGTCCCGGTTACCACTAGTGGAGTCACGGTGGATGTGCGGGTGAGGGTAACGTCGTAAACGTTGATACGGTGAAGTGATATAGTTGTTAATGCCCAAAAGTCTCGGTTACCACTAGCAGAGTCACTGGTGGGTGTACGGGTGAGGGTAATATTGTGAAGTTTTGCAAACAACGAAAGCTATCGTTAATGTGAATACAACGCAAGATGTCATCATACAGCGCAAGCTGTCGTTATTGTGAATACAGTGAAAGTTGTCATTATACAGCGCAAGCTGTCGTTATTGTGATTACAGTGAAAGCTGTCGTTATACAGCGCAAGCTGTCATTGTTGTATTATAGTGCAAGCTGTCGTTATTGTGATTATAGCGAAAGATGTTGTTAAATAGCACAAGCTGTTGTTATTGTGATTACAGTGAAAGCTGTCATTATTGCCATTACAGTGAAAGTTGTCGTATTGTGTATACAGCCATGAGTACTGTCATTTATGCTTAGTGAACCTATGGTACTTTAAGTTACTCTCAGAAGGAGTGATTAGATTAAGCAGAGTGGTGGCATGTGCCTTCCAACTGCATACGATGATTGTACTACTACAACGAGGGTATACGTGCAGTGATGGTGTATTATGCATATTGGCGATTACTGCTGGTAGAAATTGTGTTGTGCGATAATGGTGTTTTGCGGTAATCGTACATTGTGGCGATTGCATTTGTTTGGCAATTTTGTTGTGTTGATATTTTTGTTAAGTTAGGTCATTGTTGGCGTTATAGGGTGGTGGTTAAGTAATATTGTAACCACTAAAGTCCCAAGTAGTGTAACAAATTTTGAGGACAAAATTTATTGTACAGGGGGAAAAATGTAATATCCCAAATTTTGATTAAGGGTTAATGACTTCAAAAGTGGATGTGATGAGAATTTGGTTGTTTTAGTGATTCCAGTGGCTTCCTTATGAAAATTTGTGTAGGGAGAATGTTGTGAAATTGGAACCATTGGGAACAATTGTGCAAAAGTTGGAAATTCTATCCATTGAAACTCTGTACAGGGCAGTCGGTTTGTATGGATGTTTTGAATGGGCAAATGGTGTTTAAAAATTCTGAAACTTTCCAGTCTTAAAGTTCACATGCCAAGCTTCAGAATGGGCAAATGGTGTCTATTGCTTATTCTGGATGCTGTGGACAATTTAATCAGTGAAATTTTGCCTGATTGTCTATGTTTGTAAATTTTGGAAATGACGTGGCCTAGGGGTTATGCTACCAAAATTTTTTCTAAATGGTAATTGTAACCTAATTAAATAGTTAATAAAGTAGTTAGGAGTAAAAAGAAACACGTTTGCGGAGTCGAATTTCAAAAACCCCAATTTTCCCTGGAGTTCTTATAAGTTTCAGGCAGCTCTAGAAATGGGCCTTAGAGTTGGTCCATAGAGTTGAATTTTCAATGATTTGATGGTTTCATTGAGTTTAGGAGGGAAAATTAGGTGAGGTTACAGTTGGTCACTTTTTTGGAAAAGCCTGAAAAAGCATAATTACGAAAACACCCCGATATCCTTAAAGTGGGGTTGTTAAGGGTAATTTTGTAATTTTACAATGAATTTGATAATTCTGGGTCCGGAAATGGATTCCTTGGGTGAAAATATGTAAGAATAGCCCATGTCGAAGTTTCAGAAAAAGTACAGTCGAACCGGGTACGGCGGGGCTAGGCCGGGTCTTCGGAGGCATTTTGGTAAATTTTTACGAGAGACTTGTATAACCACCAGAAATACTATGGAAGTGTCCAAATTGGTACATTGATGTTTTAGGACCAATTTGAAAGCCCGAGAGATTGGCACTGAATCGAAGCACACGGTTCGAGGTGGAAAAGGTCTAAAGTAAGGAACTTACCTCTCCTGCATGTATTTGATATTTGTGCTGGTGTATTGATGCATGTTATTGCTTTGCTTGATTATGTGAAAAGAATTGTACTGAGGGGATTGCGGTGGTAGAAGAAGACGGGAAGATGTCTCCCTTTGACTCGGACGGGTGTAGACACCCTGGTAACCCTGTGCAGCTACATTGATGGTAATTATTATGTACGAACCCCAATGGGAATTTTCTGTAATCGAGTACTTTTTATCAGTATATTTATGCTATTCTTGTTTTGCCCACCGAACCTCATATCATTTTTCGTAAATACTCTGGTAAAGGTGAAATTAAGATAAGTGTGTGATAGTTGTGGCTAGCGGATCTTGACCGCAGCCTAAAACCTTTTGCCCAGTTCTTGGCCATAGCCAAAAGGGTCTTGGCTACGGCCCATATGTTATTGATCTGTTATTGGCCGTGGTCAGTGAATCTTGGCCGTTTGCCAAAAGTTTCTGGCTTGATTCTGGGTGCGGCCAGTGGATATTGGCCTCAGCCAAAATCTTTCTGACCATCTCTTGGTCGCAGCCAAAGAGTGGCTTGGCCGCGACCAGTACCTCAAAAATTGCATTTTGATCTTTTGAAAGATGGCCTTCAGTCTAGTTTTTCCCAACCCTTTAGGCATCTATTTAGGCTTAAAGTAGCCACCTAAAGGTCTCAAATGCTAACTAACCCTAAGTGTTTTGAAATTAAACATTGGAATAAGGAATAAATTGTCATCCTTAATTATGGTTTATAGGATTTGACATTTTCCCTTGGCATTGTAAATAGATTCTAGAGCTCTAGCAAAAAGAACAAGGTAGTGACTCTTTCTCTTATATTATATGTAATGCATTGTATGTATGTCTTATCATTGAATTGTAGTGATTGTAAATGTTGTGTTGTATATTGCTGTGAAAGCTTTGTGTATACAACCATGGGTGCTATCGTTTGTGACACAAGCCATGCATCATGTGAATACAGCCGTGGGTGCTGTCGTTTATGACGCAAGTCATGCATCATGTGGATACAGCCGTGAGTGCTATCTTTTGTGATGTAAGTCACACATCATTGTGATTGTTGCTGCTGCTACTTTATGATTTGCTTACATGCTATGTTATTATATATTATATGAGTGAATTGTTACTACTGTGATTCTTTTGAATCTCATTCTTTCCATTAACTAACCTACAGCCAGGGTAAGCGGTCAAAGGAGAAACAATCGACCAAGGGCGGCTATTACTCCCCACTTGGAGTGTTAGTTTTGTTAGTTGGTTTTCATATTTTTGGATAACTGTACATATTGTAAATGTTGTAAATTAGGATAATGTTATGTAATCCTCAATATGGGAAATTAAAAAAGGCGAATATGCCTCGTAAACCCTTTAGTGAATGGATGCAACCTGAGTATTGTCGGGAATTTTTGTTTACACTCTAATATTTATGAATGAAATCAAAATGCATAGGCATATGTATTCGAAGGTTGAAAGTGAGACCATATTGAGCTGGTTTTAGAAAAGTTTTGAAAACCTACTTTATCATAGGGCCGGACCCTATCTTGAAGTTAGGACTACCAATGAGTTTTGAGTTATCCGTTGGCCTCTAATTTAACTTAATGATGCATTTTCAAACTATAATTACAGCATTAAGGTAGGGGATTACAGTAGGTCTTCTTGTTCAGGTATAACAACCTAAGAATGATCCAATAGCAAGCATGGGTGAAGGAATACTTCCCGATTGAGCCTCTATCACGAAACCACCTGGTTTTAGTGGCGAACACTTCTCTTTCTAGAAAATGAAGTTCAAAATATTAGTAATGGCTACAGAATACGAACTATGGGACGTGATTAAGAATGGAAAATATGAACTTGTAAAGATTGTAGATTCACAGAAAGTTCCAAAGACACCAGTCGAGTATGATAAGAACGAAAAGAAGCTTATCACTCTCAACAGAAAGACAATTCTGATGATTCAAAGTGCTTTGTGTAATGCCCCAAATGTGATTAAGGGTTAATGACTTCAAAAGTGAATGTAATTACCGTTAAATAAACACTTTTTGAGAATATGATGTGTATTACAGTTTGAATATGTTATAAGTAATGCCTAAACCCTGTATTTAAGCTCAATTGTGGATTAACACCTAAATTAAATTAAAATAGAGGGAGGGCACATGGAATGGTATATGGAATGAGAATATGAGTGAAGTGGTGATTCAACAGGAATTTCCATAGTCAGGGGCAAAATGGGAAAAAGAAAAGTTACCGACTAATTAGTCAGCTATCGAAAAGGGAGTTTACTAATTACTTAGAGCTATTGTGGAGTATTTAATTGTTAAAGAGATTATGAGAGAGTGATACTATGCTTGCATGTGCATAGAGGAAGTGGTGAGATGATGACAAGTATCATCATATGAACCATAGGATCATTGTCAAAACTTCAACACCAACTCTCTCCCCTCTCCCCTCATTAAGTTGGCCAAAATGGGTGCATGGAGGCTAAATTCTATTTCATTCTCATCTCACTTCCTGTCTTATTCCAGCAGCCATTTTTGTTCTAAAGCAAGGAGAAAAGAGAAAAGAAAAGGTAAGGCTTTGACTTTAGAGATGATCTTGTATGCTCAAATACTCTTTACTAATCTTGATTAGAGCTTCATTTTTATGGTTTTAGATTTTTAAAAGAAGGACTTTGAGAGCTTGTAAAAAGTTGAAAGTGGTGGAATCAATAAACTAGCTTGAGGAAGTGAAAGAGGTGAGAAATGGCTTCCTTTTGGTATATATATTGTGCTCACTGGTTGAACTTTGAAATTTCAACATTTTAGCCCTAATTTTTGTGTCATTAAGGTCTTGTATATTGCATGGTGTTTTGGTAGTAGAATAGGTGTCTTTTTGCATGGTTTGAACAATGAAATTGGTTTGGATTAGTTTGGATCATTGAATGGAAAGTTTGCCAATTTAGTGGATTTGTGTTGCAATATGGTTGGAAATAGAACATATGTGTATGTGATGTGAATTTGGTTGTTTTAGTGATCCCAATGGTTTCCTTATGAAAAATTGTGTGGGAATAGGTTTGGTTTTTGATTTTGGAGCCATTGGACATATTGGTTGAAAATTGAAAATTCTTTCAAGTGTAAACTCTATGCTGGGCAATTGGTTTGCATAGATGTTTTGAATGGGCAAATGGTGCATAAAAATTCTGAAAATTTTCAATCTAATATTTCACATCCCAAGCTTTAAAATGGATATATAATATATGTCATTTAGACGTGTGCGATGGGAGTTATGATTTTCCAAAGTTTGGGGTTGAAACTAGAAGCTATTCTGGAGTAGTATGAGATTTTGTGTAATTTTGTATTTTTTTTTGTTATAAGCAAAAGTGATTCATATTTTTCCTGTATATAGGACTTCAATATCTTTCCATAAGACTTGGGATCACCTCATTTTGGTTTTTCTAGAATTAGTTATAATTTTTGGAAGTTCAACCAAGAAACAGAATTTTCTTGGCCATAGCCAAAAGTTCCTGGCCGTAGCCCAAAAGCTTTTGGAATGCTTTTGGCTATAGCCAAAGGACTTCTGACCTATTTTTGGCTGCAGCCAAAGAATTTCTTGGCTGCAGTCAACTCCCAAAAATCAGCATTTTGGAAATTTTGAAAGTGGTTTCAATATAGTTCTTCCCAAACCATTTAGGCTTTCGTTCAGCATGTCATAGCCACCTAAGGGACTCAAATGATAACCAACCTTAATTGTTTTAAAATTAAAAGTTTGGAAAAGGGAATGACACTATGTCCTTAATTTTCGTGGATAGGATTCGATATTTGCCTTGAACGTGAGCAACCTGTTCCAAAGCACACTCGGAAAGAACAAGGAAGTGATACTTTCTCTTATACTATGTGTAATGCATTGTATGTTTGTCATATCATTGAATTGTGTATTACGAATGCTATAAAATTTGCTGTATGAAAGCAATGTGAAAGCCGTGAAGGCTATGTGTAAGCCGTAATGACTATGTGTATTCTGTAATGGTTATATGTATGCCGTGAAGGCTATGTATACTGTGAAAGCATTGTGTAAGCCATAAAGGCTATTTGTATTATAGCGTGAACATTCGTGGAGGTGACGTATCATACCTATCCTTGCGTTGTAATTGTGTAAGCTGTGAAGGCTATTTGTATGCTGCGAAGACCATATGTATGCCATGAAAGCCATGTGTATGCTGCTGCTGCTGCTTGGTGATTTGCTTGTATGCCATGTGATTATATATTATATGAGTGATTTGGTACTACTGAGATTGTTTTGAATCTCATTCTTTCCATTGACTAACCTACAGCCAGGGCAAGTGGCTCGAAGGAGAAGCAAACAACCAAGGGTGACTAGTTCTTTATTTTCGCTTGTTGGTTGGTTGTCATATTTTGGTTAGGATTACTGTACATTTTATAAGTATTATTTTGGATAAGGACATGAAATCCCTTGAATAAGAACTTGTAAGGGATGGATATATCCCATAAACCATTTAGTTATTATATGAAAACCCGGGGATTGCCAGGAATTTTGGTTTACACTCTAATATTTATGAATGCAACTTAACTGCGTAGGTGAATTATATTCAAAATGTGAATGTCAGACCAGATTAAAAAGATTTTGAAAGAAATTTTGAAAACCCACTTCATCTCAGGGCGATTCCTTGTTTTGAAGATTGGGACTTAACAGATTTTGAAATAACCATTGGTCTCTAATTTATCTTAATTATGCATTTTTTAATTATAATTACGGATTATAAGGTAGGAGGTTACACTTTGAGTCAAAATGAGTACTTTAGGATTTGTACACTTCTAACGGCTACGGAAATGTGGCAAGCCTTAGAAATAGCTCACGAAGGTACTTTAGGAATAAAGGAAAATTGGATCAACACTCTAACTACTAAATTTGATTTACTTTGAATGAAATCAAGTGAGTCAATAGCTGAATTTGAACTATATATACTCATATTATTAATCAACTTGCAGCGCTTAGAAAAGTCTATGATCAACATACCCAAGTAAGAAAAATTCTGAACATACTCTCTAAAGAGTGGAAGGCCAAAGTCACAGCGATTGAGGAAGCAAAAGGTGAATCAATGTGATCGGTTACTTCTCTATTCAGAAGTCTCTCTGAATGTGAAAGTAAATTGAAATTCAAACGAGAACTAGAAGATATTGGTGACAAGAAAAAGAAAGGCCTTACACTAAAAGCAAAAGAGGAAATCCAAGAAGATGATAAAGATTTTGATGATGATGAAATGGGCCTGATAATAAAATGATTTAGGAAATTTTACAAAAAAGGCCAGGGATTCAGAAATTTTCAAAAATAAGGAACAAGTAGTAAAGAACACATCATCTGCTATGAATATGGAAAGACAGGACATGTCAAGTGAGAATGTCATGAACTGATTCAGAAGAGCAAAGAAAAGAGAAAAAGCAAGTTCTTCAACAAGAAGAAAGCTTTTGTATTTGCTATATGGGGAGACAGTTCCTCTGATAAAGATAGCGATGAAGAAGAAGTAGTCAATATCTATCTAGTCGCTCAAGAAGAAACAGAAGAGGTAACTAATTCTGATTCTACCTATGATAAATTACTTTCTGATTAAAATGCTTTACATTCTGAATTCATCAAAGTAGTTAAAGAACTAGTTGCTTTCAAAAGAAAAAACAAAGTTATTGAAGAAGAACTTAAAGAGAGTTCAAAGCAAGTTTGTGAAAATTTCTCTTCTTTGAAAAAGAAAAATATTGACCTTACTAAGACTCTTGAAAAATTTGCTAAAGGAATTGAGATGTTAAATGTTATTTTAAAAGCTCAACGATTTGTAAATGACCAATCTAGTACTGGATATGATCCAAAATCAGACAGAAAGAAAGGAAGAACGAAAACAGGAGGTAAGTCATATTTGAGTTATTTTCAACATTCTGTACATAGATCGAATCCTTTTGTATTTTGCAATTACTATAATAGAAAGGGTCACTATACTTCATCATACATCCATAAAAAGAAAGGAAAAATAGGAACCTATAAATATGTCCCTAAAGGTTCATATGTTCAGAAAATAATTTGTATTAACCCAACATGATCCAAAAGATATGGGTACCTAAGACTTAAGTATATTTGATTGCAAATATGTCTTAGAGCATCTAAATGCAACAAATGGTATATAGACAGTGGATGCTTCAGACATATGATCGATGATTCCAAAAGTTTTACCACATTACAACCTAAGGAAGGTGGAAAGGTAAAATTTGGAGGAAATCAATTCAAAAAGATAGCAGGCATTGGTGAAATAAAAAATGAGAAAGATATAGAAGTCAAAGATGTATATTACGTTGAAGGCTTATATCACAATTTGCAGAGCGAGAGTCAAAGTATAGATAAAGATAACTGGGTAATATTTGACTTAGAGGAATCTCTAGTTGTAAACAAGAAAGATTTACAATTAGATAAAAAGAATATCAAAGTAAAGCTCAAAGCAAAACGAGAAGGTAATTGCTATACTCTTGATATAAGCATAAATGAGTCTGAAAATTGTTTTCTAAGTAATGCCGATGAAAGTTGGCTATGGCATAAGAGACTAGCTCATGTCAATATGCACCAACTAGGCAAGTTACTCAAAAAGAATTTAGTAATTGGTTTACCTAAAGTGAATTTTAAAAATGATTTAGTTTGTGATACATGTTGTCACGCCCTTATTTGAATTTCACCTTTATCAGAGTATTCGCGGAAAACGATATGTGGTTTGGTAGGCAACACAGGAATAACATGAATATATTGATAATAAGTGCATAATTATATAAATTCCCCATAGGGGTTCCTACATGATCATTACCATCAATGTAGCCACACAAGGCTACTTGGGTATCTAAACCTGTCCTAGTGAAATAGAGACATCTTTTCGTCTTCGTTCCACCAATGCAATCCCCTCATATGGTTCTCTACATTGTTCTCAGCATATCTTCTGTCTTCTCTTGTCTAAATTGTTGGTAAGGGAGGGTGAGATTCGAGAGAATCTCATTAGGAAAATAATACCAATATGCATATATGATAAATATTTAATGCATGTCATGCTTGCATCATATAAGTCATGCTCACACAATGACAAATCTGTAAGCTCGATGCTTCAAACAATATACTTATGGCCATAGCATAAATTGAAACATAGCTTCAAATCATTCATACATGTTTCATGTAATACCCTGAATATTGATATTTGAGGCTAGAGAATAAGCCTAAAATAAGTGGATTGCTAAGCCCCGGTTTAGCAAGATCCCAAATTGTGATTAAGGGTTAATGACTCCGAAAGTGGAGGTGGTTATTGATAAATGAACCCTTTTGGAGAATCCAATGTGATTTGAGTTTCGGATGTGATTCGTATGTGTTATAAGCAGCGCCAAAACCCTGTATTTGAGTTCAATTATGGATTAAAATATAAATTGAATAAAAATAAGGGGAAGGGCATATGTATGGTGTAAATGAATGAGAAAAAGAATTTGGTGGTGATTCAGTGTGAATTGCCATAATCAGGGGCAAAACGGTAAAGTTACCGACCGATTGATCAGTTACCGAAGAAGAAACTCATTGGTAACTTCAAGATCAATGGTTAGGATTGATTTGTGTTGAGATCAAAGGCTGGAATCCCATGTGCATGTGCCTATGTGAACTCATGGTTGATGGAGCAAGAGGGTGACATATGGCAAGATGTGGACCTTGGATCTTGGGTCAAATGGTCAAAACACTCATTCCTCTCTCCTCTCTTCATTAAGGTCAGTTTTAGGATCCCAAATTCTGACCTCTCTTTATCTTCAACATTTCTCATCTCTCTCCTCAAGCTTCCATGGACGTCCAAGTGTAGAGGAAGAAAGAGAAATGGAAAGGTGAGCTTTTAGCCTTGTATATGTGCTCTAACGCTCTAACCACCTTCTATAAAGTTGTTCATAGTGATGAGAGCTCCATCTCTATGATTTTAGATTCTTGATTGGAGGTGTTTGATAGCTTGAGGAAAAGTGGAAAGATGGAGAATCAAGGAATTGGTTTGGGAAAGAGGAAGAGGTGAGTATTTGAAGCCTTTTGATCTAAGTTTTGTGAATTATGGTTAAGTATTGTGAATTGTGAATTTTATGCTGATTTTGTGTGATTTTTGAAATGTATGAATTGCCTTGTGTTTGAGTGGCAATTGGTGTCTTGATGTGTTATAGAGCCATTGGAATTGGTTTGAGAACTTGGAATGAAAGGAATGGTAATGTGTGTTGTGTTGTGATTATGTGATGACATGTGATTATTGGTAAAACATGTCAATGTGATGTGGATTTGGTTGTTTTGGTGATTCTAATGGATTCCTTGTGGAAATTTGTGTGGGAATGGTGTTTGATGTGAAAATGGGACCATTGGAAGCCAATTGTGCAAAACTTGAAAATTTGTCAATTGGAAGTCTGTTTTGGGCAGTCTGTTCGTGTGGACGTTTTGACTAGACCAATTATGTCAGAAAATTATGAAACTTTCTAATCTTATATTTCACATCCCAAACCTCAAAATGGACATATAATTTGTGCCATTTCGTTTTGGAAACTGGGAGATTTGACTGTCCAAAGTTTGAGGTTGAAAATGAATTCTGTTTTGGGACAGTCTTGAATTTTGGGGAATTCTGTATTTTTATGGTGATTTTCAGTAATGGCCCATATTTTTCCTATGAAGAGGACTTAAATAGATTTCATTTTGCTTTAGAATCACCTCATTTCAATTTTTTTGGAATTAGTTATGATTTTTGGAAGTTCAACTAAGAAACAGAATTCTGTTTTGGGACAGTCTTGAATTTTGGGGAATTCTGTATTTTTATGGTGATTTTCAATAATGGCCCATATTTTTCCTATGAAGAGGACTTAAATAGATTTCATTTTGCTTTAGAATCACCTCATTTCAATTTTTTTGGAATTAGTTATGATTTTTGGAAGTTCAACCAAGAAACAGAATTTTCTTGGCCGGGGCCAGTGAATTCTTGGGCCGCGGCCCAAATGTTTCTGAGCAGTTTTTGGCCATGGCCAGTGGATTTGTGGGCCGCGGCCAACCCCCAAAAATCAGCATTTTAGACTTTTAAAAGGTGATCTTTGGTCAAGTGTTTCCCAAGCCTTTAGGCATATGTTTAGGCTTTAATTAGCCACCTAAAGGTGTTAAATGATAACCAACATTAAGTGTTTGTATGTTGAGGAATTGGGAAAGCGATTAACCCTATGTCCATGATTTTAGTTATAGGGTTGGATAGTCACCCTGATCGTGGTTCGATGATCATCGGATCGTAAGTAGCCGGTGCTGGAGCATACGTAGAAGACCAGTGTAGGGAACATATCTTTCCTGCATGTATTTGATATTTGTGTTAGTGTGTTGGTGCATATCTTTGCTTTGCATGATTATGTGTAATTTGAAGCTATGTTTCGATTTATTCTATGGCTATCAGTGTGTTGTTTGAAGCATTGAGCTTACAAATTTGTCATTATGTTTGTATAAGTTATGTGATGCAAGCATGTCATGCATTAAACATTTATCGTACATGCATATTGATATTTTTTTCCTACTGAGATTCTCTCAAATCTAACCCTCCCCTACTAACCATGTAGACAGGGCAAGAGGCTCGAGGAGGGAGTAAGCATCCAAGGGCGACAAGGGCTTCTTCAGTATTTGATATGGGGTTGGTTATCATAGTTGGGATTATTATGTATATTTGGATTGAGATTTGGATATGTATTGGTTAGAATGTGTTTGGATATGATATTTGTAGATTTATTTGAGAGGATTTGTGTAATCCCCATGTGGAAATTGTAATGGGCAATTGTGCCCTGTGTATATTTTGTAAAGATATGAACCCAGGAGTTGCTGGGATTATGTTGTGCACTCTGATTCTAATAAATATGATTTATCTTCGTATGGTAATTGTATTCGAAAGGTGAATATAAGACCAGGTTATTTATGTTTCGAAAAGTACTTGTGAAAATCCCGTCATGTATATGTGTTTAAAAATTGAGTTTTTTATTGTTATTAGTCTTTATTTCACTTAATTGGCATATTTCGGATATAATTACAGCAAGGGGTTACATTTCACATAATCAAGCAAAGTAATAACATGCATCAACACACTAACACAAATATCATATACATGCAGGAGAGGTAAATTCCCTACCTTAACCCTTTTTTGCCTTGAGGCATATGCCTCGTAAAGTGTGCCAATAGATCGGACTCCATATTCGATCCTAAAATTCCAAATGTACCATTTAGACACTTCCATGATGTTTTTGGGGGTTATATGAGTTTATATTAAAAAATTACTAAAATGCCACCGGGGATCCGGCTCGGCCCCACTGTACCCGGTCTGGCTGTACTTTTCTCTAAATTCTAAATTGGGCTATCCTGACATATTTTTGCCAAAGGAATTTATTTCCAAACTCGAAATTAACCAATTCAATGTCAAACTACAAAATTAACCTTGGCAGCCCCACTTTAAGGGTTTCAGAGGCGTTTTCGTAATTATGCTTTTTCGGCCTTTTCTGAAAAAGTGCCTAACTGTAACCCTACCTAATTTTCCCTCCTGAACTCAATAGAATCATCAAATCATTAAAAATCCAAATCTAAGGCCCATTTATAGAGCTTTCTGAAATTTATAGGAACTCTAGGGAAAATTGGGGTTTTTTTGTTTCGGCTCCGTAAACACGTTCATTTCTACTCCTAACCACTTTGTTGACTATTTCATTAGGTTACAACTACCATTTAGACTCAATTTGGGTAGCATAACCCCTAAGGAAACCCATTTCCAAAAATTAAAACCAACGGCAATCTGGTGAAATTTCACTAATTAAATTGCCTACAGCAGTTAGAATAGTCAATATAAGAAGGTTTGGAAGTTACCTCAAACTCCCTCTGGCTTTTCCTCTTCTTGGCTGAAACCCTAACCTCCTTAACCATGAAAACTAAGCTTCCAAACCTTAAAGAACATAAAGGGGTAGCTTAGGATTAGAGTTATACGCGTTAGGAGCTAAATCATCGAAGGAATCGACTTACCTTATGAGATTTCTTCCCTTTCTCTCTCTAGACTCTCTCAACTTTCTCTCTCTATTTCAGCTGAGACTCACGTCAGAAATAGGGCTAAAGAGGGAGGAAGATTATTATAATAATGTATCCCATTTAATTAATTAATTTTCCCAATTTTTGGATTTTTACAAAATTCTGGCAGATTTCTGCCTAAACTTTGAAAAATCATAACTAATTTTATAAAAATTGAATTGGAGTGATTCCAAAAGCCTATAGAACCCTTATTGAGTCTAGTTTCAAGAAAAAATATAGACATTTTCTAGATGGAATCACAAAATTCCCAGAATTTCAATCTTTGCATACTGTTAAAGAAATTTCATAGTTTTTCTATGCTGACTTCAAAAATTCATATCTTTTTTTATATAGCTCTAATTGAGTCATGTGACCTTAAAGCTTAGGATGTCTACTTTCATCCTGTATAATTTCATAATTTGTTCTTATCATTTGATTATTCAAAATCACATGACAAGCTCACTCCTTCATAGGAGATTTCACCAAAAACATAATTATATTCTCCAAAGTAAACCATTTTACTTTCTTAATACCCCAAAGATATAGGAATCATTAAGGGATAAATTTGGGCTCCTGCTAAATTGGGGCTTAGCAATCCACTTAATTTAGGCTTATTCCCAAGCCTCCAATCCCAAATTTCAGGGTATTACACATGTCAGAAGGGTAAACAAATAAAATTATCCTTCAAATTGAAAAATAAAATCATATTTAACAGACCATTGCAGTTGCTACATATGGATTTAGTTGGACTAGCAAGAGTTAAAATTCTTGGTGGTAACTTATATTCACTGGTTATTGTTGATGATTTCTTTAGATTTACATGGACTATTTTCTTATCATCGAAGAATGAAACCTTCAGTGAATTTATTGTTTTTGCCAATAAAGTGAAAAATGAGAAAGGTATGTCCATTACAGGTATCAGGATAGATCAAGGTGGAGAATTTGATAATCAAGCCTTTGAAGATTACTATGACACTAATGGCATTGATCACAACTTCTCTACTCCAAGGACACCTTAACAAAATGGAGTTGTGGACCGAAAGAACAGAGTACTCACTAAAATAGCTAGAGTAATGCCGAATCAAAAGAACATGTCTCAAGTTTTCTGGGCCGATGCAATGAGAACATCATGCTACATTTCAAATAGAGCATAGGGATTTAGGTGATCTTATCTTTTTTGAGATAAAGAGATATGGGTTTACTGGAACCTGAACCACACCAATGCCATTCGCTTAGCTTATTTCATTATTTCTAAAGAAGAATAAAATATGGTACCTTTAGTCTTTTGAGCCTATTGAAAGGCTGGTTCCAGTAGGGAGAAAACAGATTGGGAAATTAAGGATTGAAATTCCTTTGAAGAACCCACTTGAATCTAGCCCAAAAAAGAAGAAGAAGATAGAGGCTGGGTCGAGTAGGTTGGATGATACTTAGTCTTTTGCCCCTACTTCTACATCTCCTCCATCTTTCTTCTGTTCCACAATTTAGACATATATGAAGAATGTTCTTGAGGGTTTTCATGTGGACATTGCTAACACAAATGCAGAACTCATAACCCACATGAACAGCAAGATGGGAGAGTTAGTAGAAAGCATAACCAAGCACAATGAGGCGATATTGGCAAAGCAATGAGACTAAGGTAGTGCCATGCAGGAGCTTGGGAACCTCCTTCATGGCACCTGGCTTATTCACCCCTGGTCCATCCATACCTACTGTTGCACCTGAGTCAGTACCAGCTTCAGAGCCTAGCCCTTCTACTATCCCTCCTCCTATCATACTTATTACCATCCCCACCAACCTTCTTTTCACCATACTAGACCCATCCACTTCTCATTTAATTAACATCACCATCGATGATTAGCATGTCCAACTTCAGCTAGTGCCAACTCCTATTACTTTACCTGCAAGTACTGAGCCAGTTTCCTCACACCACTCCTCCAGTAATCATTCTCATCAGTCACCTACTGCTACTAAGGAGGTGGTAGTTACATCATAGACCCCAACATCACAACATCCTTTTATATTCACCCCATCTCGAGATGATCCACTTCAAATACCTCTTGTGCATCTTCCTAAACTTGAACAATCATCTCCTAGCTTATCTCCTCAAGGTGCCTCACATGACTCTGGAGCCTCACCTCTGAACATCATACCCATCTCTACTGCTAAATCATCCAGTTCTAGTTCTTCCTCTCTCGATTGATTCCTACTTTTCTGATGATGTTAAAAAGGGCGAGAAGATATTTGGACTAATTTTGTGATTTGACAGATTATATAGCATGGGGGCTGCATTCAGGTGTACTGGGATTTAGGGTGCTTTATAGCTTGTAAACTTATTTTGGCTATGTAATGAACTTATAAGTTTACTTCAAGTTATCAATTTAAATTCTGCAGTTCAAATTTTGTTATTACGGTCAAATTTATGGACTGATGAATTTTTGGCTGTGTATGCAAGGTAACTCCAAAATGATTTCAAATGTTAAAAGTTTTAAAGACATTGGTTTTGAACTTAAAATGGTTTCAAATGTTAAAAGTTTCAAAGACATTGATTTGAACTTCAAATAGTTTCAAATATTAAACGTTTCAAAGTCATTGGTTTTAAGTTCAAAATGGTTTCAAAGAAGTCTGTTAAAAAATGAACTAGTTTTATATGGACTAATAATACTTTAAACTCTATATGAAAAGATATCAAGTATTTTAGAAGCATATGATCTTAATTGAAAACTTCAATTTTCAAAATGCTTTCAAATGCATTGTTAAAAAATCACCAAGTTTTGTCATTATCAAAAAAGTGGAGAATGTTAGATACCATATTTTTTGATGATGACAAAGATTGGAATAATCTTACAATAGATTTTGGTAATACACACATGAGTTTTTGAATAAAGGAACTAAGTACTTGGTGGTAGGCAAAGATATCACTCGAACAGAATGCATGATTTGAACTTGTTGTTTATTGACTTGTTATCTATATGATTAATCTTTTATTGTGTTAGTATTTTAAGTATATTTGCAGAGAAACAATGAAGAGATCATGTGTTAAGAGAAAAGTCAAACATAATGTCTGCAATATCCGAAACACTCACATACCGTAACAGCTATTTTTCAAATTCAAAGAACGGTCAAATGAAGTTGTGCAACAGCAACGAACATGTTGAAATGCTTCCAACAGCTATCACAACACATCTATAAATATGGGAACATTCAACGTAGAATAGAGATGATATAGCACACATGAACATACATCAATCAATATATTCATAGTGTTAGATCTCATATTTTGATGATAACAAAAGAATGGTTTGAAAAGGAAATAATTAATAAACAAGTTTGAACAAAGGAATAACAGGGATAAGCATCACTTGAAGTTAGCATTGGAGTAATAAAGAAAGGCCAAGAGTAAATGCTGAGGAACTTGATCAGAAGCAAGTTTTCTAAGGCATTACTCGAGTACCTACTCGAGTAATGAGACAAAACTTGAAGTAACCAAAGGCACCTTCCAGTAACCTGCCAATGTTACTCGAGTAGCTACTCGAGTAATAGTGTAAGTATTTTCAAGTTGCTCTCGGCCTGCCAATGTTACTCGAGGAGCGACTCGAGTAACCAGGTAAAAACTTGGAGTTGCTCTCAGCCTGCCAATGTTACTTAAGGCGCTACTCGAGTAACCATGTGAAAAACTTCCAGTTGCTTTCAGGTTGCCAATGATACTTGAGTAGTTACTCGAGTAACTCTGTTTCTAAAATGTGTTGCTCTCGGCCCTTTGTACCACTGCCAATGTTACTCGAGTAGCTACTCGAGTAACGCATTAGAGTCAGTGAAAACTTGAAGGTGGTACCCGATTAACTTGATATAAATTTATCTCATTTTCCTCGAGTCCTTACTCTAGTATGCAAGTATTTAATGTTCTATTTTAAGTGAATTTCTTGAGTAAGTACACGAGTATGCAGAAATATTTTCAAGGTAAACTTCAAGTCATTACCCGGGTAAGTGATGCACAAAAAGTACATTTACTCGAAGTGGTACCAGAGTAACCTATGCAAAAATGAGTGCATTACTCGAGTCCATACCCGAGTAACAAGGTAAGTGCTCTCGGCCTTGAAATCCTGCTAACATTACTGGAGTAAAGCATCGAGTAACCAAAAGTTTATTTGAAGGTTTACTCGAGTTGGTACCCGAGTAACTTATAAAGTTGTGAGTGCATTACTCGAGTAGGTACCCGAGTAAACATATATTTCCAAAGGTTTGAAAATTGGTTATTCCATGCACTACCCGAGTAATCTTGTATTTGTTCATTGACTTGAAGTTAATTTAAGATTTCCCGATGATACTCGAGTAAACTTCATGTGATACTCGAGTAAGCAAACCCAGAAAGTTTGAAATCATTCCAACGGTCATTGTTTTGTTTCCTATTTGATTAACTTTTCATTATATTAGTATTCTTAGCATTTCAATAGATAAACAATAAAGAGATCTTACAAAATAAGGAAAGTCAAAAGCAACGCTCAAATGTCACCGACCGTCACCTACCGCAACGTATGTTTTTCAAAAACTGAAAAAGTCAATAGTGGCTGCGCACGCTCCAACGGACATGAAGAAATATGTTCCACCAATCATTACCAACGTATCTATATATATGGGAACATCTGAACAGAGAAAAACAACAAGAACACACTCACGAACGTATCATCAAGTTCATTACTCTATTTTTCATTGTACTTGTGATTCTATGCTTCAGTGATTCTTATTTACTCTGTGAGAGAGATATTTCATTCAAACTCAATATTTTTTATTGAGGTAACTTAAGGTTGTGGAACCTTGAGTTGGGATTGAATTACAACTTGTAAGGGGGAGCGAGTGTCCAGGTGTAGGAACTTGCTTGTATTGAGGTGCCAAGAACCCACTGAATCTTGGGAGTTATAGTGAAACTCTCAGAGAAGCTCTGAGGACTGGACGTAGGTCAAAGTGGTTGTGGCCGAACCAGTATAAATCCTGGTGTACACTTCGGTGATATTTCTCCTTACTCTTTCCTGTTTTAATTTCAACGTCAAATTTTATATTTGCAACGAAATTTTTAAAGTCACCCAATTCACCCCCTCTTGGGTGAAACACTTGCTCTAACACATAGTACTTTGTTTCTTATATTCCCATTCTTTGTACTTCAGTGATTATATACTTGCTTTGTAAGAGAGATTTTCATTACAAACTCAATATCTATTATTGAGATAACTTGAGGTTGTGGGTTGTGGAATCTTGAGTTGGGGACTTGTTTACATAGTGTAAAGGGGAGCGAGTGTCTAGTAAAGGAACTTGATGTGTACTAAGGTGCCAATAACTCACTAAATCTTAGAAGATATAGTGAAACTCTCAAAGAAGTTCTGAGGACTAGACGCAAGTCAAAGTGGTTGTGGCCGAACCAGTATAACTCCCCGTGTACACTTCAGTGATATTTCTCCTAGCTCTTAACTGCTTTAAATTTCCAATCAATTTTTATATACAAAACGAATTTTTTGTGATCACCCAATTCACCCCCCTCTTGGGTGAAATACTTGTACTAATAGAGAAAACCCTACACATATGGAGGAGCAGTCGACATTCAATCAGCAGCTGGCTTCGTCTTGTCGACATGCTCATCCTATCTAGCGAAGAGAAACCCTAGTGGAGGGAAATTTTTGCACCACTACATATAATTACAATGAAGCGTTATTGATTTCATATATATGTCTATGTCTTAATGTCCATGGGCAGAACACATACTAAACAAGTGCTTTTCCCACTATTAATATAGATAAACTAGAAATTACTTTATGGGAAAACTAGAAACATTTGATGTTAATGTAAAATTTGATATTAATATAGATACAGATATTGTTATTGATCTCTGAAACTTATGCCCTCAAAATTATCCCTGGTTTTTGGGATATGAAGCTGTCAAATATGAAAGTAAAATCGTTAATGTAAAATATGATATTGTTAGTATAGATACAAATGTTGTTATTGACCCCTGAAACTTGTGTCTTTAAGTCAGGGCATTTGGATCATTTGGTTAAAATTGGAATCCTAGATTCCTACTTCAGTTTTGACCTGGGATTTGACAAATCTAAAGCACCAATTTATCTTTTACCATTTTTAGTTTTTTTTTAATTTCCCCTTCATTGAAAACGTATTGTTTCCAAATAAAAACAAATGGACTTGGTTAGCATCCGTATAATAGGTTGGGCTAGCTCGCCCCACTTCAACCTATAGGCTACAGGGCCTGCTTATTTTTTTAAAAAAAAAATTTCTTATAAAACAAATTTAAACACCTTGATCATCTTTCCTTTAATATTGTGTTTAACTTCTTCCTCATACTTTTTATTTGACATTTTTATTTTCATACTATATTTATTTATTCTACTATTATTAAATTTAAAAAAGATGTGTTTATATGTTTTTGTGATGTGAGTAGAGAGGAAAAAAGCAAAATAAGAATGAAATTGACTTTCTAACACATATGTATAAAAAAAAAAAAGAAGTGTGATTGAGTTGGTGAAAGAAAAAGGGAAAAAGAATTAAAAAAAAGAATAATTGAAATAATTTTTAAAAACAAATAGGCGGGCTGGCCCACCAACCAGCCTTGACGGGCTCAGGCTGGCATTTTGCCAGCCCGTGAAGGGGCGGGCTGCTCCAACCCACCCCGTATGGCCTGCAACCCGCATGCCAACCTAAATTACCAGCCGTAGACTTGGTGTGATAAAAAAGAAAAAACACTACTGGACTTGGTTACAATTAACTCTACGTGTTGGCTGGACTTGTTACAACTAATTATGTGTTGAATGAAGCTAAAAATAAGTAAATAACCAATTTTCTAATTTGATAATTAATACATCTTGTTATAAATTTTATATTAGATATTAGCAGTAACTAATATTTTGATGATACGTTTAGAAGAACGGTGCCATTTTTTTTTTTGGATAAATTGTGCACTTGCAATATATTTTATATCATTTTTTTTTAATATTATCACAGGTATCCAGTTTGTGGTTCGTAGCTTCCCCTCCCAACACAAATGGCTCCTCTGTATTTTATATCATGTGTATTCATGAATCATGATATATACTTGATTAAGAAAGCTACTTCTTCTACTCTAATCTTATTTTCATAATATCTACTCTAATCATATTCTTAAAATATTAACATCAAGGTTATTTTTTATGTTAAAAACTATTTCTTATTTATTTCCTTCACTATGTGGATCAAATATAAATTCCACAAATCTCGTTTAAATTAAGAGATCTTTCTTGGAAGAAAATTTAAATGACATATTGCTTGAATATTTTAAGATTACCAATTTTTCTCTGATCCAAAGTATTCACAGATATTTCTTAAAAATAAAGAGAAAATATATATAATTTAAATAGAATTGAAAAAAAAAAATTAGTGAATCCAAAAATTAGGTATATGGATTTAAAAATTCTATATAATTTAACAAAATTTAAATAATCTATGTATAATTTACTTTTATTTTTAAGGAGATTGTGTATAAAATTTTTTTAAATAGATATTGTAAAGTTTTTTATTGGAAGCTCTTATAATATAAATTGGGAATTATAAATTTTCATATGTACACTTATAAATTTTGTAATTATTGGTTATTAAAATGCTTATGTGCACCTGTAAATCTCTTATGAGAACTTTGTTTACATATAAAATTAGGAAACCAAGTTTATTACATATACAAATTTTTAAACTATATTATTACACAGGTTTAATGGCCTGATGGTCACAGACCTTTCAGTGAACCAAGGGGTGGCTCCTTATTCAAATAATTGTTCTCTGGCGGCCGGTGTCAGTGCTCTAGCTTCCTGAGCTCCAACAACGAGTGGCCGTTTTAAAATATATATATATATATATATAAAGAAATTACATTTTGGTTATTCACCATTAAGACATAATTTAATTTTTTTCCTTAATACTTTATTAAAACTTCATAATCTTTTAGGGTGAATGGAAACAAAGTTGTTTCTCTAGTCCTCTAACGAAATTCTAAAAACACATATATAGAATCTTCTTCAATTTTTTAGAGTAAAATAAACTTATCATTTAAAAGTAAAATGTGTGCT
The DNA here is from genome assembly GCA_963242795.1 of Inga leiocalycina. NCBI lineage: Eukaryota > Viridiplantae > Streptophyta > Magnoliopsida > Fabales > Fabaceae > Inga > Inga leiocalycina. The sequence goes on from OY725320.1 coordinate 66,394,829, forward strand.
AAACAAACCTATTTTATATATTTCAGATTTACTTCCATCAATTAAATCGTTAGTTAGCGGTTAAGTTTGACTCTTTAATTTTTACATGAACTAAAATATCCCTTTTTAATATAAGAATTATCTAAACAATTATATTTACCGAAAATATTTCAAACAAGATAAAAATAATTATAATATGTATATATATATATATATATATATTTTCAAACTTTATAATATGATATACAATTTATTAATTTTTATTATAATATAATATTTTATAATATTATTTTTTTTATCACAATCATTAAAATATTTAGGCATATTACTTTAAATGTTTAATAACATATTTTAAACCCAAATTTTTTTATAATATAATATAAATGATATAAGCTTAAAAAATTGTTTGAATCGCTTAAATTTATAACTTCAGAACAATTGAATTCTTTGAAATAATTTTAGTAAAAAAGTTAGGAAATAATATGATAAAGGGTATATTAATTAATGAAATTACTTTAAATAACTATTTAAAACATTTTTAAGTGCCCGTTTGGTTTACGGAATCGGAGGTAATGTAATAAAATGTAATGCAATGTAATGGAATGCAATGTAATGATGATTACATGAATTTGTTTGGTTCATCATTAAAAAAAGATGATGCATATGTATAAAAATATTTAGTTGGATTACGCAAAAATTGAGAATATATGGGAATAATATAGCAAGAAATAAAATTACCCCTATCTACATATATATGTATAATATACACATTGGGTTCAAAATATTTTTTTTTTCAATTTATGTAGTGTGCGTGTTTGGTTCATAATAATTTTTTAATATTTAATTGTGGAAATATTATGAAGTGGTTTATAGTAATTTTTTAATATTTAATGGTAAGAATTTTATTTTATAGGATATTTTAATATTTTTAATGGTGAAATATAATTTTTTAAATTTTAGTGGGGAATTATTTTTTATATTTTTATCTAATTAATTAATTTTTTTAAAATATTTAATGGTGGTAATTATTTAATAATTAACAGCATTTATAGGTGGGTACTTTGGTTAAATTAAAAAATTATAATGGAAATAATATCTTTTTCACTTGGTTATAGGATGCAAGTAACCCCCTACCTTGAAAACCATAATTATGATTCGAAAATACATAATTAGAATGGATTAGAGACCGACGGATAATTAAAATTCATTTCCAATCCATTCCTTCCGGTAGGGTTTTCATAAATTCTTTCAAAATTTCTACCTTACCCTGGTGTCAAATTCAATATTTCGAATATAATTACATGTACAGTTAAATCACAATTATACATATCAGAGTATACAATAAAAATCCCGACAACCCTCGGGTTTCATATATATATATATATATACTAAGGGTTCATACATTCCCATTTAGAAAATTACACAACCATATCAAAATAATATTTATATCCCAACAATATATGGTAATCCCAAACCAAAATCCGATAACCAATGACCCAAATTATATTCCTACAGAAGTCCTAGCCGCCCTTGGTTGTTTCCTTCCTTTTGGAGCCACTTGCCCTGTCTGAAGGATAGTCAAAGGAAAAAATGAGATTCAAAAAAATCCTAGTAGTAACAAATCACTTATTCCACACATAAACACATAGCATGCAAGTAAATCATCAAATAACACAGCAGCACACAAAACACGGCATATCAGCTGTCACATATATGTGTCAGCTCACTGGGATACACATAACACATTGCCTCACTGGCTTTCACATAGCCTCCCTGGCTTTCATATTGCCTCTCTGGCATTTACATGGCCTCACTGGCTTGTGGCATTCACAATTATCAAAAAACAATGATAATACATACATACAATGCGTTTACACATAGTATAAGGAAGAATGTCACTACCTTGTTTTTTCCGGAGGTGCTTGAGCACAGGTTGTTCGCTTACAGGGCAAATATCGAACCCTATAAACCAAAATCAAGGACAACGGATTAATCTCTATTCCAAATTCCCACTTTTATAACACTTAAAGTTGGTTATCATTATACTCTTTAGGTAGTTATTGGACACAAGCTTAAAGGATTGGGAAGTACTAAGTTGGAAACCACTTTTCAAAATCACAAAGTGCTGGAAATAGGGGTTGGCTGCAGCCAAGAATCCTCTGGCTGCATCCAAAACCTGCACAGAAAGTTTTGCGCTACAGCCAAGGAAACTTCAAAAAATCATAATTAATTCCAGAAAAATTAAAATGAGGTGATCCTAAATCCTATTGAAATCGATTTAAGTCCTCTTCACTAGAAAAATATGGATCAAGGTTGTCTATAAGTACAAAAATACATAATTGCACAAAATCCTACTTTGCTCAAAAACAAATTCCAGTTTTAATCGCAAACTTTAGAAAATCATTACTCCCAGCTCACAAAACGAAATGACATAAATTATATGTCCATGTTGAAGCTTGGAATGTGAACTTTCAGACTGGAAATTTTTAAAATTTTTAGACACCATTTACCCATCCAAAACGTCCAGACAAACAAACTGCCTAGCATAAAGTTTCAAGGGACAGAATTTTAGTTGTGTACAATTTCTGATAAATCCGAAAAGAAAGAAATAATGTGATGGCAAGTTTTGAAATTATGAGGTACATGGAAAATTCATTTGGGCTAATGGAAGGACCTCCTAGATGTCATTTATCATGGACCAAGGAAGGGAAATATGATTTACATGCTATTGGGCTTATGGCATAAAGTTTGGGTACATAAAAGTCCTATTTTTGGAAAATTGGAAAATTAAAGTAAAAATATGATATAATAATATATCATCATCATCCTTCCTCTTGGGCTTCTACCTGATGCCATTTTTAGTAAGAGAGAGAGAGTTGAGAAAATCTATAGAGAGAAGGAGAAGAAAACTCACAAGGTAGGTCGATTTCTTCGGTGAATTTCGTACCTAACGCATATAATACTGCTCCTAAGCTTCTCTTTCATGTTCTCTAAGGTTTGTGAAGCTCAAATTTGGTGTTGGGAAGAGCTAGGGTTTCGGCCACATTAGGAAAAGCCAAAGGAAGCTTGAGGTAACTTATGAAACTTCAATCTTTGATTGTTCTGGCTACTATGGAATATTTAATCGGTGAAATTTTTTCAAATTGTCTTTGATTTTAAATTTTGGAAATGTAATGGACTAGGCATTATGCTACCAAAATTGGGTCTAAATGGTAGTTGGAACTCAATTAAATAGTTAAGAAAGTGGTTAGGAGTAGAAAGGAACACGTCTGCATAATCAGAATCGAAAAACTCCAATTTTTTTGGGGAATTTTCATTTTCGGCCAAGGATATTTTAAAGGGGTTAGAGTTGGATTTTCAATGTTATGATGATTCCATTCAGTTCAGGAGGGAAAATTAGATGCGGTTACAGTTGGACATTTTTTCAAAAAAGCCCAAAAAAGCATAATTACGAAAACACCTGAGACCCTGAAATTGGGGCTACCAAGGGCATTCTTGTCTTTTAGCAATGAATTTGGTAATTCTAAGTTTGGAAATGGATTCCTTGGGCAAAAATATATTAGAATAGCCCAGGTCAAAATTTTGAGAAAAGTATGGTCGAACCGGGTACGTCTGGGCTGGGCTAGGTCCTCGGGGACATTTTGATAAAATTTCATAATAGGCTCATATAGCCACTATAAACTTTATGGAAATGCCTAAAATGGTACATGAATGGGTTTTAACCTAATTCTTATACATTTATTATTTTAGGACTGAGTTGAGAGCCAAGCTATGGCACAAAGTTCAAGGAGCCTTTTTAAGGATTAGGGAAGGGCCATTAAGGTAGGGAACTTACCTCTCCTACATATATTTGATATTTGTACCAGCGTATTGATGCATGTTATTGCTTTGCTTGATTATGTGAAACAAATATCAATGATTGAGCTCTGTTTCTATTTATGTTATGCCATAAGTATGTTGTTTGAAACATTGAGCACGTATATATGTCATTATGTTAGCATGAGTTTATGTAATGCAAGCATGTCATGCATTAAACACTTATCTTGTACACATATTGGTATTGTTTCCTACTAAGATTCTTTAGACTCTCATCCTCCCCTATCAACAATTTAGATAGGTGAATATGGAAGGTACACAAAGATTAGAGAAGAGAACTACACGAGAGGATTGCAGTAGTAGAACGAAGACGGGAGGATATCTCCATTTCACTGGGACGAGTTTAGACACCCAAGTAACTTTACGTGGCTACATTGATGGTAATTATCATATGCGAACTCCTATAGGAAATTTCTATAATTATATATATATATATATATTATCAGTATATTTATGCTATTCCTATGTTGCCCACCGAACCACGCATTAATATTCCGCTGCAAGTCAAAATAAGATAAGGGTATGACATAATACAATTAATTTTTCTCCCAAAATACCTTTTGTCACATGGTATCATATTTTCTCTCTCTCTCTTTTTCTTCCTCGGGTTCTCTACTTCTCGGTTAATCCACTTGCTTTCCCTTTCCTTCTCTTATTTCTTCACTTGGAGATTCAATGGCTTCCTCTGATTCTATTCCTAACTAAAATAATCCCTTTTACATTCACCCAAACGAGAATCCTGCACTTGTTTTGGTTGCTCCACCTCTTGACAGATCCAACTATCACAGTTGAGCTCGTGCCATGCGCTTAGACCTTGTCTCCAAGAACAAGATCAAATTTGTTAATGGATCGCTTCCTCTACCACTAATCTCTGATCCTTCATTTCCAATCTAGGAACGCTGCAACACCCTAGTTCAAAGCTAGCTTCTCAAGTCCCTTTTCTCCAACTATTACCCAAAGCACCTTATGGTTTGATACAGCCTCAGAGATTTAGCTCGATCTGAAGGCTCGTTATTCTCAGTCTGATACTTTCCAGATTGCTGACTATAGGAGGAAATTTACAGTCTGAAACAAGGTAGCCTTTTTGTTGGTGAATTTTACACTCATCTGAAAATTCTATGGGATGAACTCTCTAACATTCATCCTATGAAGCATTGTTCATGTGGTTCAATTTCTAGTTCTCTTACTTATCAGGAAGAGGATTATGTGATTTGCTTCTTGAAGGGCTTACATGAACAATATGCCTCTGTAAAATCCCAAATTATGTTACTCTATCCTCTTCCAATGATGTCCAGGGTTTTCTCTATGGTTCTTCAATAGAAACACGAACTCCATGTCCTATCTAAGCCTACGATTATCATGACTAAAGGTTACCATCCTCCTAATTCTGTTAATGGTTCAAAGAATGGGAAACTTTTCACTTATTGTGGTAAACCATGACATACCAAAGTGATATGCTATTGGAAACACAATTTTCCTCCTGGTTTCAAGTTTCACTAATCCTCTTCTAGCTCTTCCTTATCGGTAATAGCATTGCTTCTCCCGACTCTGGTTCTGCTCAACATGTTTCCTCTGTATTGCCTACGCCTTCAGCATCAGCCTCTGTGCTTCCTTAATTATCCAGTGACCAATATCATCTTCTCCTTACACTTCTCAATTCGTATTTTCTCTCCTCATCTACTGTAAATCATCTTTCCACTTCTTCTACTCTTCCTATTACAGGTATGTGTCATTCCATTGCTTCTAAATCCAGTACTTGGATCATAGATTCGGGTGCAACCAATAATGTTTGTTGTTCTTTGGAATTGTTTACTTCCTATACTTCTATTCCACCTCTTTTGGTTAGTTTACCTACTGGTACTCATACTGCTATTGTTATTTCTGGCACTGCGGTTTTGTCTCCTCATTTGGTCTTGCATAATGTCTTTTACCTTCCTAATTTTTCTTTCAATATCATTTCTGTTTCTCGTTTAACCTCCTCGTTCAACTGTTCTCTGACTTTCACTTATACTTTGTGCCAGATATAATTCAGCCAACCTTCGATGATGATTGGTGCAGCTAATTGTTTTAATGGGCTCTACCTATTGAATACAGATAAGATGATCCCCTCACCTCCTTCACAGGTTTATTCATCCTCAACTAAATTAGATGCCAACTCTATCCTCTGGCATCTTTGTTTAGGCCATTTGTTCAATTCTACACGCTCTGTTTTAAAAAAATGTTTCTGATATAGCTTGTGCACCCCTTTCCATTCCATGTGATACATGTCATTTTACCAAACAAAAGAGGCTTTGTTTTCCTGTAAGCACAAGTTCTTGCAATAACATCTTTGATTCGATACAATGTGATACTTAGGGTCCGTATTCTATCACTTCTGCTCAGGGTCATCGCTACTTGTTAACAATCATTGATGATTACTCCCGCTTTACATGGATTTTTTCAATGCATGCTAAATCAGAAACACGCACCCACATCCTTAATTTGTTAGCCTCAGTTGTCAATCAATTTCAGACATTTGTTAAAATTTTATGTTTTGACAATGGTTTAAAATTTATTATGCCTAAATTTTATGCCTCCAAGGGCATCATACATCAAACATCCTGTGTTGCTACTCCCCAACAAAATGGTTTAGTGGAACGTAAACATAAACACATTTTAAATGTAGCTAGGGCCTTACTTTTTCAATCAAATGTTTCATTTACATACTGGTCTTTTGTTGTTTCCCATGCAATTTACATCATTAATAGACTACCCACTCCACTTCACACAACACAACCCCTTTTTCTCGCCTTTACAAGCATGATCCTACTTATGTTGATTTTAAAGTTTTCAGTCCTCTTTGCTATGCTTCTACGCTCACTCATCATCACACAAAATTTGACTCAAAAGCTAATAAGTGTATTTTCTGGGATATCCTAATGGTTCTAAAGCCTATATTTTACTTAATCTTTCTTCAAACCAAATTTTTTTATCAAGAGATGTCGTGTTTCATGAATGTGTGTTCCCTTTTACCTCATTTTCTACTACCTCTCTTTCTCCTATTATACCTAATGATTCCACCATTCAATCCCTCCTTACCTTTTTGGATGATCTTTTCCCTAACCGTCTTCTACTTCCTCTATCCCCACCTGTTTCTCCCTTACCATCCGCTGATATCAGCTCTTCATCCCTAGGTCTTATTTCTTCAGGTTCTTCCCCAGCTCCTTTATCCATGCCTGAGCCTTCCCTCTGGCATTCTACTCGCTCCCATCACCCTCCTTCTTATTTGCAAGAATATCATTGTGCCCTCATGCATACTGCTGATCAATCACCATCTTAAGGTCTTCCTCGGTATTTTTTCTTCTGTTTTGTCATATTCTACTTTATCTCCAGTTTATAAACACTTTACTTTAGTTGTTAGTTTCGTTCAAGATCTTAAGACCTATGCACAGGATGTGAAATACTCTATATAGAAAGAGACAATGCAAGCAGAAATTCAAGCTCTTGAGAAGAATCGGACTTGGGAGCTTACTGAATTACCCCCTGGGAAGCAAACAATTGGATGCAAATGGATTTTTAATACCAAGTTAAAGGCTAATGGTGACATTGAACGGCGCAAAGCCCACCTCGTGGCCAAAGGATACACCCAAACTGAGGGTGTGGATTACTTTGACACTTTTTCTTTAGTGGCTATGATGAGTACCTTGCACCTCTTACTCTCCATTGTAGAAGCAAAACATTGGCATTTACATCAATTAGATGTCAATAATGCCTTCCTCCATGGTGATCTTCATGAAAATATCTATATGGATCTCCCCAACAGGTTCTTGGCCTCTCAACCTAACCTTATTTGTAACTTGAAGAAGTCTCTTTATGGCCTTAAACAAGCTAGCCGCCAATGGCATTCCAAACTTTCTGTTGCTTTGATTTCTTATAGTTATGTTCAGTCTGCCTCTGATCACTCTTTGTTTTACAAGGCCAATTCTACTACTTTTACAACTATCTTGGTCTATTTTGATGATGTGGTTTTAGCTGGCAATGACCTGTCTAAAATTTCCTCCATTAAGCACAAGTTGCATGCTTCTTTCACTATTAAAGATCTTGGAGATTTACATTACTTTCTTGGCTTGAAATTAGCCCATCTAAAAGATGGCATTTTCCTCTCTCAACAGAAATTTGCTTTAAAGCTACTTGAGGATACTAGATATTTAGCTTGTAAACCGGCTTCAACTCCCATGGATCCTCACCTCAAGCTCTCCAGGATTAAAGGTACACCACTAGCCGATCCTCAGCCTTATCGTCAATTGATTGGTTGCTTGCAGTACCTAACTACTACACGGCTAGATTTGAGTTTCACAACCTAGCAGCTCAGTTAGTTCATGTCTCAACCTCATGATGTTTTTCTTCAGGCTACATATAGGGTTCTTTGTTACATTACATCTTCCCCTAGTGCTAGTTTAATTTTAGCTTCTACTTCTGATTTAAAATTAAGGGCTTTTAGTGATTCTAATTGGGCTAGTTGTGTGGATACTAGGCGCTCTGTCACTAGGTTTGCTGTTTTCCTAGGTTCTTCTTTAATTTCATGGAAGGCCAAGAAGCAAGCCACAATTTCCAAGTCTTCTTCTGAGGCTAAATACTGTGCTCTTGCTTCCACTACTTGTGAATTGCATTAGATCATTTATTTACTCATTGCTTTCAATGTCAGCCACCTTGATCCTTCTTTTCTGTATTGTAATAATCAATCCACTATTCAAATTGCAACTAATCCATGAAAGGACTAAACACATTGAGTTGGACTATCATCTAGTACATGAAAAAGTTCAGGTCAAGGTTATCCATCTTATGCCAGTCCGCTCTTGTGATCAACTTGCAGATGCATTTACCAAACCCCTCCATCCTACTGGGTTTCATGACTTAATTTCCAAGCTTGGCATGCAGAACATCTATGCTCCAGCTTGCGGGGGGTGTTAAGTGTTGTATCACCTTAGTTAGAATTGTAACAAACCATTTGTTATGTAACTTAGTTAGTTACATATATTATTTGATTCTTATCTTGTATATAAACCGTCCACAGTGATGAAATTAATACAATTCATTTTTCTCCCAAAATACCTTCTATCACATAATGCCTTATAACCATAGATGTAGATAAACATGTGGTTTTTCCAAATTCCATTTCTAGTTTCCAGACTCTGAATATGTTTAAAATTAATTACATATTAGGGAAAAAGGATACAGAAAAAGCCATGTCTTTTAAAAATTAATTTTAGGGGTGATTGCAGATGATTGCACCCTAACTCCTCTACCTGTATATGAGTATTATTAGAGGTACACGACCTTTTTCCATGCTTCAATGATGTGGTGAGAAGGAAGAAGAGATGGGGCACCATGGCTTTTGCAGACTTAAGATCGGATAAAAGTCATATTGTGTTATGTGATTTATGTTTGGTTTTCTGAAAGTGAAATTTGTTTAGATTAGCGGTAGCATAAGTAGCTTTTGTGATAATTTTAAGGAAAAAGTGTAAGTTATAAAAAAATTAAAAATAGTTAATTCATTTTTGAAACTTTGTTGAAAATATTAAAATACTTAATTAAATATATTTAACTAATAAAAATGCACGCATATAAGTTAAATTATATTATCAGTTAAATTATTGAATATTAAATAATTGATCATTATTTAATTTATTAAGTGTAAAGAAGGTCATGTTTTTTGATTCCGCAAATCTTACTAGCGGTTAAGATTAGTTAAAAATAATAAATATGTCAAAGATATCATGTCTCTTCCAATATGCCTCTATTTAAGAAAAGAGCATGAGAGAGAATGAGCAAAAATATGAGAGAGAGTGGGTAGTAAAGGAAAACGTAATTTAAATTTTGAAACACAAAAAAAAAAATTGCTTACATTAATGATTATCCCTAGGAAAGAGAAAATTGCTTTTCATGGGGCATACTTGAACATCATACAAGGAGGCATGAAAGAGAGCATAAGCACTTAAACCAAAAGCCAAGAGCAATAATCTTATCTTCAATTGTGGCTTTTGATGACTTTTAAAGCAAAAACATTTAATTTTAAAAGCCATCCTAAATACACTTTGTTGATGGAAACTACCCCTTCATAACTAGGGCAGAGCAATGGGCTATATTGGCCGCCCGATGGTCCGCTAGTCGCCCATTTATTTATCAATGCCCATGCCCATCAAAAGCCCGCTCATGCCATGATAAATGGGCTAGGCTAAACCCGTGTGATGTGGAATGGGAATGGGCATGGGCTGCTCGTTAGTGCATCTTTCCAAAAACTGCACTTCAACCTTATTGTTTTGTTGTTACTAATTTCTCAATATAAATTATTAAAAATACTAATAATTATTAAAGCACCATAATCCTCATCATTCCACAAGAGATAATTTATTTAATAATTTCATTAATCCTTAATTAATAATTGATAAAATCTTTAGAATAAGAGCAATTTGTAATATTATATATAGAACTATAGCTTATATATGAACACTCTATATCATGATCATGATTCTGATTTATGAAATATGATCATAAGATATAATCATTGATCCATGAGAGAGAGATATATATATATATATATATAATTATATCATTCAACTTGCTTGGAAATTTGTCCTTTAGCATTACATTATCTCTTATACTTAAATAAATATTATATATATATATATATATATATATCAAGTAGTATGTACAAAAGATAGAAATAAAAATTACTAAACAGAAAGAAGAAAAATAGAGGTGATTTGACAAAAAATAACCCAGGTTATGAAAGGAATCTTGTTCTCTTTCATACCAGAAATATTTTACATAATATCCATATAGGATCTAAGACCTTTCTCCTTCAGGTTACCACAGCACAGCCTTCCTTTATTTCCTATGGGAGGTGTAACCTCTTTTTCTCTTCGTTTCCTCCAGACTCGTTTTTTTACATACTCGCCTAGTGTGAATCCAATTATAAGATCATCATAAATGTATTTCAGATAAGCTTCCCCCTAGATCCCCAACAAAAGTTTAGTCGCTCATACCTTATTCGTATTCAATAAAAGTTGATTAAATGCTAGGTTGCAAGCTACCACTACAGAGAACTAGTCACAAAGATTAGAAATATTTGAGAGAGTATGAGAGTTTGAAAAAGAATTTGCTTCTCATTCAAATTGTTGTGTCTTCTGCAATGCAGATTACAAGACTTTTTATAGGATTAGCATCACAACTCTAGTTATATTTGAACTAAGGCTAAGTTGACCTCAGTTGCTTTACATTTGTCTTCTTTTTATCTTGTTGGGGAATCTACTTTAATCTGTCCCCCACATTTTCCTTCATCAGCTTTTCCTTCTTTGTCTTCTTATGCCGACAATCTCTGCCGACACTCTCTATAGTAGGCTTGGATCTAGTGAGATTTCCGAACTTTACTTAATTATGTCTTGTTCTCTACAAATCTGACATTCATGGTTTTGACAACTTTCCATTATTTGACTAATTTTCTTTTGAGTTTCTTCTAAGTTGTCCATCTTGTTCTTCTTGATCTTATCATACCATAGGTTGAATAGTTTTTCATCATGGAGTTTGGTTCCAAGGGAATATACACAAGTAGAATTACTTGTCTTGTATACCAAAGGACATTCCTCTTTTTCCAAGGTTGCAATCCTATTCATTTCCTAGAAGATAATATGATAATTTTGGGCTCTTATATTTGAGACTCTGAACCATCTTCATCGTCTTCTATTTCTTCTTTAAGCTCTGGATCATATTCCAATGGCTTTTTGGTAGTTCCTAATCTGAGCAGATTAATTGGACCATAAAACTTATATGGAATTATCTCAGCTATAGTTGAAAAACACCTTATAAATATTTGGTGTTGAATTACGCCTTTGAAATACTTCTATAAAGACTCTTTTACAATTTGCGATAGTTCTACTACCTCCTTCATGGATGGAGATAGATATATACTCTAGATTAAACCAAAATTATATAGAATTTTTACAACACTTGCTAGAGTTCAAGGATATATGATGGCCTTATTGAATGCATGATGGGAAACATATTTGATGGTCTTATGGGTGAGAGCTAATTGATTTAGCTTCTTCACTGTGAGCTTATAATAATTATACTGCTAATGCAAATTAAAAATTGAATTAAAGGCTAGATTTGGTGAAGGGTTAGACTTCTTGTTCTGAGCTTTTTCCTTTTCTTGTGCTTGTTGGCTTATTATTTGAGAAAAATACATAGTGTCTTTTTGCTTTACAGGTGTCTAATTGAGTCCTAAAGACTCTATTATTTGCTGGCTTGGGTGAGTGGATGACTCACCAAGGGTGAATGACCCTTTTACAGGTGTTGTTGGGCTTGCAACAATTTTTCTTTGCCCTTATTCATCGTATTATTCGACTGAGCATCTATCCTTATAGGCCTTGTAGATTCCTTTTCTTCTAGATCTAGTTTATTCATCTTTTTCTCAAGCTAAATATAGATATTGCTAAGAGCATCATTTATACTAGCAACAAAACTTGATAGCCTTGTATACTAGTACTTACTTGACTACTTAACAAACTCATATTCATCTCAAGGATATCCATCTTCATTACAAGTTGGTTCATCAATGAAGATGATTCATCGTTCTTATTCGGTTAATTTACAAGACTATGAGCTCCAAATCTATTTACTAATTTCATCTACTCAAATAATCAACAATAAGATTATTCTTCCCTTTTATATATTCAACATCATAATCATAATATGCCATATCAGTCTGCCATTTAATAAGCTTCTTATTACTCAACTTATTACTTTTTATTCCTTTAGTTAACGAATGTTTCACCTGGGTATTATCAGTTCTTATTATAAATCTGGAGTTAACAATAAACAATTCTAATTTTTCTACAGCTTTCACTATAGCTAAAAATTCTTTTCAATTCGAATGATATCTACTTTGGGATTCATTGAATTTTCCCCTTGTATATCTAGTTATCTTTTCTATTCCAGGTTCATCTTCATGATATAAAGTTGCACCCCAATAGTTATCTAAGGCATCTATATATATTATCCATTTTATACTTTCTTTTATTGGAATAGTTAATTTTGGTAAATCCTTACATAGTAATTTTATATTTTCTACAATGCTTTCTGTTTCTGTATTCCATTTCCATATAGTTTTTTCTCGAGCTAACTTAGAGATCTTAGCCTTTAACTTAGATAAATTTGGAATATAATTTCTAGCCTGATTTACAAGTCCTAAGAATGATTGTAATTCTTTTTTAGCTTATTTGTTATCTTTTGAAATTGGAATATTTTTTGACTTATATGACCTTGTAATTCTATCCCATTTTTTGTTATAATTTGTCCTAGAAAAGGAATTTTTTCTTTCCTCGATTCCATTTTAGAAGGTGATATATTTAATCATTTTTCTTCTATTAAAGTTACAAATTTCTCTAAATATTCTTCATGTTCTTTTTTATCATCAGAGAATATTAAAATATCATCTATATGTATTACAGCAATATCTCTTATAGGTAATAATAATTTTGACACATATTCCTGAAATATACTTGGACTATTATAAAATCACATTGGAACGACATTCTATTCATATAATCCTTCTGATGTACTAAAGGAAGTATATTTTTTACTTTCTTTTTCTAATTTTACTTGGAAAAATCCTGACTTACAATCAAACTTACTAAATATAGTTTTTCCTTTATTAGATTAAATAACAATTCCATCTTAGGTATATGATATCTATTCCTGGATATTGCTAATTCGTTTAACTTTTGATAATTAATTATCATTCTAGTTTTTCCTCTTTTTTCTTCACTATGCTTAATTACTATTATAGCGGTGAAGAGTATTCTAATCTACTTTCTCTTATTAGATTATATTTTTCATTTCTTCTATATGCATTATACATTCTTTTCTATGGCTTACAATTTACTTCTTTACTATAATCTCTTAATTCTATTTTCGCTATAGGCTTTGAATTTTCCCAATGTGTTAAAGGATTTTCACTATAATTATCTATAACTCTTTGTTCTATGGTTTTTACTTCTTTTTTCTGTAAGGTTGCTAATAAATGTTGTATTTCTACAGGTTCATTATTTTGTAGAAATTGAACTTCGTGTTCATTATTCTTTTTCTGAAATTTTTCATCTTTTCTTCTATAAGGTCTAGTTATTCTAATTCCCCATGTTTCATGCTTACAAGGTGTTATTAATATTAAGGCTTTACTTATCATGTGTATAGGATAATATTGTTTTAGGAAATCAAGTCCTAATATTACATCACAAGATGGTTCATTATACTGATTTAACTCTTTTATTAATAATTCACAATTTCCTATCTCTACATTTATATATCTTGCTTCTAATTCAATCATATGAATTTCTTTTTCTATAATTTCCATTCTAAGTATTTTATTCTTCCTTTTCGATAATTATGGAGGTAGTACATTATATTTTGCTACAATTAAGTTTGCTCCTGTATCTACTAGGGCGTGCTATTTTCTAGCGCTATATTTCTTATAATTAAATTTAACCAATGTATAATATAATGGCCTCATATTCTAGATAATACTTCTAATTGTTAATTGTTCTTTCAATTTTATCTTTACACTTTTTCTTCTAAGTCTATCATGTAAAGTGTCACGCCCTTATCTCATTTTAACAATTTTCAGAGTATTTGAGGAAAATGATATGCAGTTCGGTGGGCAACATAGGAATTGCATAAATATATTGATAATATGTGCATGATTACAAAAAAATTCCCTATAGAGGTTCGTACATAATAATTACCATCACTGTAGCCGCACAGGGCTACTAGAGTGTCTAAACTCGTCCCAATGAAACGAAGACATCTTCCTATCTTCGTTCCACCACTATAATCCCTTGTACCGTTCTCTTATTTATTCTTATCATATCTTATGTCCTCTCCTGTCTAAATTGTTGGTAAGGGAAAGTGAGATTCGGGAGATGCTCAGTAGGAAAACAGTACCAATATGCATGAAAGATAAGTGCTTAATGCATGACATGCTTGCATTACATAAACTCATGCTAACACAATGACATATCTACATGCTCAATGTTTGATGTAACAAAACTATGGCCACAACAAAAACAAAAACAGAGCTTCATTTATTCAAATATGATCTACACAATCAAGTAAAGCAATCACATACATCACTACACAAGCAGAGATATCAAATACATACAAATAAAGTAAGTCCCCTACCTTGTGTCCCTTTTGCTAAACAGAAATAGTTCCATAATCTACATGCACACAGCTCGGGCTCCATATTCAATCTTACAATGCCAAATGTATCGTTTAGACACTTCCATAGTGTTTGTAAGGGGTTATATGAGTCTATATTGAAAAATTACTAAAATGCCCCCGGGACCCCTGTCAACATCCGTTTCCATTTCGATATTCAAAGAGTAATAAAGACTAGATTCTATGGGCATACAAAAAAGTACATATATACTGATAAAAATATTCGTTTACAATCCATAATCGTCTACAGACAAAATGCAGAATTTGACAGTATTTCCAATATTAACAGGATTTCCCAAATGATCTTGAGCATAAACTAACTATAATCATGAACTTTAACCTTGCCTCAAGACATATACCAATCACTTCTCAGCATCTACGCCTTTGTCTTTCAATCCACTAGCACTCGCTAAGATGTTTGTTTAGAAAAAAGGGTGAGATTCCAAGGAATCCCAATAGAAACATGCTATTGTTCATATAAAATGCGAAAAGTAAATATGATATGCTCTATGTATGCACCAATTAATAAATAATAGAAACACATTATCATCACGTATACATGAGTGGGGCCCAGCCCCACTAATCTACACCGGTTGTCAACATCTGTTTCCATTTTGATAATCAAAGTGTAATAGAGATGGAATTCAATGGGCATAAAGAAAAGTACAACTATACTGATAAAAATATTTATTTACAATTCCACATCGTTCGTCAACAGAATACAAAAAATACAGCAGAAACTTAATATATACAGGATTTTCCAAAATATCTAAACATAAACTAATCATAACCACTATCTTGTCCTCACCTCGAGACACGTGCCAATTATTTCCCGACATCTATGCCCTTGCCTTTCGAACCACTGGCACCTGTTGAGATGTTTATTTAAAATAGGGTGAGATTCCGAAGAATCCCAGTAGAAACATGCTATCGTTCATAGAAAATGCGAAAAGTAAATATGATATATGCCATGTATGCACCAATTAATGAACAATATAAATATATCATATGCATGTATACATGAGTAGGGCCTAGCCCCACTAATTTGCACTGGTTGGGTTCTCACCAACTCAGTGTAAGTGCCTCTAGCACTACTGGCCCCTCTTTGGCAAATCATGTTGATTAATAAAGTACATTTACAATAATGGCATCCACACAATCATATAACTATGGCATGGTGTATGAAGGATAATGTTCCTACCTCAAAGCTTTATAGATTCCTTTTTAGATGTGTCTCATAAAACGTGTCGTTCCGGCTTTCGACTCGGTCCTAAAATATTAAATATACAAGAAATAGGTCATAACCTATCCAAGTATCATTTTAGACTCTACCATAGTGTTTCTTGTGGTTATATTAGTCTATGGTGAAAATTTACCAAAATGCCCTTAGGACCCCGGTCCGGCCCCACTGTACCTGGCTCGATGGCACATTTTTCTAAAATTTTAACTGGAGCTATCCTAATGTATTTTCTCCCAAGGAATACATTTCTGGGCTCAGAATCACCAAATCCAGTGTCAGATTACGAAAATACCCTTGGTAGCCCCTATTTAGGAATTTCAGTGGCGTTTTCATAATTATGCTTTTTCGGCCTCTACTGAAAAAGTACCCGACTGTAACCCCACCTATTTTTGCCCACTGAATCCAATGGAACCATTTATTTCATGAAAATCTAACTCCTACTCCTTGAAATAGTGCTGGCCAAAATATTTCAAGAAAAATGGAAAAATGTAATTTTGTATTTTAGCTTCCAAAACTTGTACTTTTCCACTTCTAAACCCTTATTAATTCATTTAAACACTTCTTAACCATGATTTAAAGAAATTTGGGCAACATAACCCCTTAGGGTTATAGCTTTTCCAATTTTTCAAATCAACCAAAAATCACCAAACTAACAACAAACTTCAAAACCAACTTCATACAAGTATAGATTTGAGTTTGGTGTAGTTACCTCTTAGGCTTCTTAGTTTCTCTCTCTATATGCACCCTCTCTCTCTTCTCCTTGAGCTAAGAATGAGTCTTCAAGATCATAGATTCATGAAGAAACAAGGTTTAGAGAAGGATCTAGGGAAATGTTACAAGAAACTCTTAAGAATCAACTTTTACCTTAAGATTTCTTCTTCCTATTCTCTCTAACTCTTCAAAGTTTCTCCAAACTCTCTCTTTCGCTATGTTGAATGAAAAATGCATGAAGGGAAGGGAAGAGAAAGCCTCCATAAAAATTCTCCATTGATTCCTAACCATTGATTTCATCTAAGGTTGAGATGGTAACACTTGTCTTGTACCATACCTCCCTCCATGCTTTCACCATACCTCTCTACTTTATGCCATACCTCCTTCATCATTGACTTCAATTGGAATTGGACTAGATTTTCTTCTCTTGGTTAGCTTAAAAAAAATGTGCTCCCTCTCTTATCCAACTAACCAATTGTTTTTCCAACTAAATCCAACTTCCTACTCCACCAAGCAATCAAGTCACCCATTCCTTCACCCTAGCTTACCATCATGCACTTCACCAAAACTTCATGTAATGTACACCTTACCATTGTCATCATTACTCTCTTCATGACACTTGGCTTTTTAATTCCATTAATCAATTTCTAACATATTTTTTTCAATTTTCGGAATAATGCCAGTTCTGGCAGATTTTCTGTCCTAACTTTGAAAACTCATAACTAATTTTGTAGATATCGTTTTGGAGTGATTACAAAGGATATAGAACCCTTATTGAGTCTAGTTTCAAGGAAAAATATGGAATTTTACTAGCTAGGATCATATTATTCCCATATTTTCAATCTTCACCGCTGCTCCAGAAACTTTCCAAATTTTATGGGCTAACTGCAAAAATTCATATCTTTTTGTACATAGCTTCAATTGATTCTTATGACCTATTAAATTAAATCTTAGGATGTCTACTTTCATCCTGTAAAATTTCATAATTTTTGCTCATCATTTGGTCTTCCAAAATCATATGACAAACTCACTGCCTAGCAGGCGATTTCACTAAAAACACTATTCAACTTTTAATTTTCATTATTTAATTCCTTTGGCCTTAAATATTCACCATTTCATTGAATTTCTTGATTAATTACATTATATTTTAGGTGAATATAAAATTTGGGATGTTACACTGGTTGGATTCTCACCAACTCCTAGTGTAAGTACACCTCTGGCACTAACTACTCCTCTCTAGGCAAATCATGTTAATTAATAAAGCACATTTACAAACAATGGCATCCATACAATCATATAACTGTGGCATGAAGTATGAAGGATAATCTTCCTACCGTAAAGTTCTTGCAACCCCTTTTTGATGTGCCTCGTAAAATGTGTCATTTCTGGCTTTCAATTTGGTCTTAAAATATTAAATGTATAAGAAATAGGTCATAACCTGTCCAAGTATCATTTTAGACACTTCCATAGTGTTTCTTGTGGTCATATTAGTTTATGATAAAAATTTATCAAAATGCCCCTGGGACCTCGACCCTGCCCCACCGTGCCCTGCCCGACAGCACGTTTTCCCAAAATTTTAACTAGGACTATCCTAATGTATTTTTACCTAAAGAATCCGTTTTTGGGTTCAAAATTATCAAATTCAGTGTCAAAGTATGAAATTGCCCTTGATAGCCCCGTTTTAGGGTTTTATGGGCGCTTTTGTAATTATGCTTTTTCGAGCTTTTCCGAAAAAATGACCAACTGTAACCCCACCTATTTTTGCCTCCTGAATCCAATAGAACCATCAATTTCATGAAAATCCAACTCCCCCCCCCCCCCCGAAAACAGTGCTGGCCGAAACCTGCTCCAAGAAAAGGGAAAATTGCAACTTTGTGAATTAACCTCTAAAGCTTATGCCTTTCCACTTCTAATCCTATATTTAGCCATTTAAATACATATTGACCATGATTTAAAGAAATTTGGGCAGCATAACCCCTTTGGATTAGGACTTTCCAAATTTATAAACTTAACCAAAAATCACCAAATCCAACCACAAACCTCAATAACAACATCATACTAGTATAAATCTAAGGTTTGTGAAGTTACCTCTTGAGTTCTTGGGCTCTCTCTCTCTAGGTGTCCTCCTCTCTCTCTCTCCTTGAGCTCAACATATGTCTTCTAAACCATTGATTCCATAAAGAAGAAGAGTTTAGAGAAGATCTTATGTTGTGTTACAAGAAAATGCTTAAGAAATCAACCCTTACCTTAAGCTTTCTCTTCTTCCTTCTCTCTAGATCTCAAGATCTCTTGAACTCTCTCTCTCTCTCTCTTCTTTCCTCTAAGAAATCAACCCTTACCTTAAGCTTTCTCTTCTTCCTTCTCTCTAGATCTCAAGATCTCTTGAACTCTTTCTCTCTCTCTCTTCTTTCCTCTAAAAAACCAACCCTTACCTTAAGCTTTCTCTTCTTCCTTCTCTCTAGATCTCAAGATCTCTTGAACTCTCTCTCTCTCTCTCTCCTCTCCTCTAGCTTGGCCGAAAATGAGGAAGGGAAAGAGGATGGAAGTGTTTTATAAAATATCTCCCATCTCCTTTAATCACTTCATTTCCAATAATGCATCTTATGGTGACACTTGGCATTACTCTTATCTCTTCCCAATGGTGTCATAAGGTGTAATTAGCCTTGAACTAATTTTTCTCCCCTTTTGGTTAGCTCAAAAACCATTCCCTCTCATGCTCTCACTAACCAAATGACTTTTTCCAACTAATCCAACTAGATACTCAAGTGTTGTACCATAATCATGATTACTATGTAAAAGAAGCATTATTTTAACACAATTAAACATGTGCTCATCTTTATCAATTATAAACAAATCCCTTTACCATAGGATAGTGACACTTGGCATGTTTAATTCCAAAAATCATTTTTCCCTCCCATTTTCTTATGCTAAGTGAAATTTTATAAGAAAAGGGAAATAGAAATTGTTTCAACATTTCCATAATTCAATCAAAGGAATTATGCACAAGTCCTTCTAATTTCACCACTCTTGATTTATTCCACCAAGAATATTCCAAATATACATTCTCCTTTATTTTTCCTTAATTAATTGAAATTAACTTCCATTAATTGGAAAATAACTAATCTTGTGCTAAATTTGCAAAGTTACGATTTTGCCATTACCTTTATAATCTAATTTCTTTTCTTGAATTAATTTGCCCATTTTTTCATGAATATGAACATTTCTAAAATTCATAAGTTCCAAATTCCTAAATATTCATCATTTTATTGAATTTCCCAAATAATTACAATATATTTGGTAAATATAAAATTTGAGGTGTTACAACCCCGACCCGACCCGGCCCAGCCGTACCCGATCCGATTGTTTTGTTTCTGAAATTTTGACATGGGCAATCCTCACATATTTTCATTAAAGGAAACAATTTCCAGACTCGAAATTATCAAATTCACATCTAAATGACAAGAATGCCCTTGACAGCCCTTATTTCAATGTTTCATTGACATTTTCGTAATTATGTTTTTTCGGGCTTTTCCAAAAACGTGACCAACTGTAACGCCGCCTAATTTTCCCTCCTGAACACAATGGAATCATCAAATCATTGAAAATCCAACTTTAAGACCCCTAACTAGAGCTGGCTGAAAATTTTGGATTCTCTAGGGAAAATCAGGGTTTTGTGATTCAGCTCTGTAAACGTGTTCTTTTCTACTCCTAACCACTTTATTGACTATTCCATTAAGTTACAACTACCATTTAGTACCAATTTGGGCAGCATAACCCCTAAGGAAACCCATTTACAAAATTTAAAACCAATGGCAATCCGACAAAATTTCACCGATTAAATTGCCCACAACAACCAGAACAAGCAATATATGAAGGTTTGGGAGCTACATTTCGCTTCCTTCTGGCTTTTCTAAGTATGGCTGAACCCTAACTCTTTAAACAGCAAATTTGAGCTCCAACAACCTTGAATTACATGAAAGAGAAGCTTAAGAGTAGATTTATAAGCCTTAAGAGTTAGATCGTCAGAGAAATCGGCTTACCATACGGGTTCTCCTTTCCTCTCTCTAAACTCTCTTAACTATTCTCTCTCTATTTCAGCTGAAAGTGGCATCAAAAATGGCTGGAGGAAGATGATGGAATGTGTTTTTATCTTATATTATATTATATTTAATTATTAATTTAATTTCCAACAATTTTGGATTTAAGCAATTTTTGGCATATTTTCAGCCCAAATTTGGAAAATCATAACTAATTCTTGAAAAATTGAATTGGAGTGATTCTAAAGACTATAAAACCCTTATTGAGTCTAATTTCAAGGAAAAATATAAAATTTAGCCAAATCAAAGCACAAAATTCCTAGAATTTAAATCTTTGAATGCTATTTCAGAAACATTCTAGTTTTTCTGGGCTAACTTTAAAAATTCATATCTTTTAGCATATAGCTTCAAATGATTCATGTTACCTATTAAATTAAAGCTCAGAATGTCTACTTTCACCCTGTAAAATTTCATAACTTGTACTCATCATTTATTCATACAAAATCAAATGACAAGCTCACTGCCTCACAAAAAATTGCACTGGAAGCATAATTATATTCTCAAAAATTCACCATTTTATTTTTTTTAATATTCCAAAGATATGAGAAACATTAGGGAATAGATTTGGAGCACCTGCTAAACTAGGGCTTAGCAGTCCATTTATTTCATGCTTAGTCCTAAGCCTCCAATACTAAAATTCGAGGTATAACATAAAGCTCTAATAAACTCTATATCATATTGTTCAGGATGATTAAAGTAAATATATCTTAACCTATTCTTTTTCCATTCATGTGTTTTATAGATCTTATTTAGCATTTTTCTTATAAGACTTTTATCATTTTTTGGTGTCTTCATTTTATGGTTATTTTTATAATAATACCAATCTCCTTTTTCTTCTATCCTTAATCTATCCATTAAGCTCTTGATAATAGTTCTAATTTTTCTTTTAATAATTTAAGTATTTCCGTTCTACTTACCATATTTCCTACAAATGCATTATATTCTTGTACAAAATTTCCTGGTTGTTCAGAATATACCCTTCTTAACATTGGTCTTTCTTCTTTATTTGCTGTTTCTATCCTTCTTTTAATATTTCTTATCAAACTTTTATCTGCACGTCGTATTACTATACTATCATTATTTATACAATAATAATTATTTTCAGGTCCTAATATTATTCTTATGAAATTTGTATTTCTTATGATACTCATATTAACTTAGGGATTACAATCGTTTGATAGTTTATATTAAACATCATTATGTCTTCTTGGATTCTATAGGGTTTTACTTTCTTTAAGAAATCATTTCCTAATACTATTTTATAGGTTTTATTATTTTTTTCATCTACCTATAGTACTAATTCTATTATGTCTCTTTCATTGAATCTAAATAGGGAGAATTGCTAATAAATACCTTTTTGGTAAATTAATTGCTGAATACTATCATGGAAGATTTATTGCACATAACGGAAGATATTTTGCACACAAAGGAAGATTGTTTGCATATTTATATTAAAGATTTTTGCACACACTGAAGATGGTTTGTACAAAACGGAAGATCGCTTGCACACATGGAAGATCACTTGCACGCTTGGTAGCAATCAGCAATTAATTTGTCTCAAAGATATTTTTGGGCAATTCTCCCATCTAAATATTACATTTATCTCATTTCCTTCTTCAGTTATTTCTAAGTTGTTTTCTGTATATTCTAATTCTATAGTACTTTTATTTCTCCTTTCATCCACCATTATTATTACTTCTTTCCATATACAATTCTTCTTTATTTCTACTTTTATTTTATTTCCTCCTTCTTTCTGAGTTATGTATAAATGATCTAATTTTTGTTTTATTTCTACTAAATTTGTAGTTATAGCAATTTGTGCTATAGATTTCTTTTATGTCTTTCACATTGATTTTCTATAAAGTTCCCTCTCGAATTTAAATTTCTACCCATATCAATATTTCGGATTTATATTTATATTTATATTTATTTGAGATGATTCTAGTGTATTTATTCTCAAAGATCTATCTATTAATCTTTTTTCTCTTTTATCATTAAAACTTATAGTTTTATCTTTCTCTATCTTTAATTGTTTTGGTATAGTTATGTTTGTTCGATCTAACTGTATTTCTTTTAGTATAGGCATAAATTATTTTTTTATACTTATTCTTCCTATTGATTTATTAAATATTTTATGTTTATTTGTAAATACTAATCATGTCATAGTTGTTATACTTATAGTTCTAGCTCCTTGTAATAATTTTATTCCTCTTAATTTATGATATATCATTATAGGCTTATCTATATGTTCATCATTTCTAGATATTGTAAAATTAGTATTTAGAGTGAACTTTAATTTTTGATATATTAGATTTCTTACTAATATTCCTAATACATTATCTTCTACACTACTTATTATTCTTCCATCTGTTATTAATAATTCTATGGGCGAATCTAATCCTTCCCTAAAATAAGCTTTTACTAATAATTGTATTCCTACAATATATATTTCTGTTACTTCATCCTTAAATGGTAACTTAGATATTTCATGTTCTATTAATTATTTACTTATTAACGGTATTCTTAACACTCCTTCAGTCAAAGATGACTCTATAGGATGCTTCTTTTCTAGTATTACACAATGACTCTTTATATTTTTCTTAGTTTTTAAAATCTTACTTACTTTCTCCATAAAATTTTCTTGCTTTAATTGTTCGGGTTTCATATTTAATTTTATATATTTTATCTTATCATATTGTTTTTCATTAAATGTCATTCTTCTTTTTACAGATCCTTCATTTACATTTCTATATTCCTCATATTCCTCATATGATTTTTCTTCTTCTTTTGGTTTTTCTTCATATACCTTCATCATATATAATTGGGATTCTACTCCTTTTTCTTCTGAGAAATTTTCTATTTCTGATTCTTCTTCTAATTCTAACTTTGATTCACTTATTAATTTTATTTCATATATTTTTATATCTGGATTTTCCATATCACTATATATTTCTTCATCAAATTCTAAGGGTTCTAAATTATATTCATAAGCTTGTTCCAAAATTTTCATAGTCTTTTTATCTCTTGGTTCTTTACATGCAGTATATATATGACCTATTTTTCCACAATTATAACACCTACACTTCTTAGGTTTTTTTATTATAGTCTTTTTTTCTTTCTTTCTTGAAATATTTTCTAGGTTTATATTTTCAATAAAATTTTTCTTTCGGATATTTTTTAAACTTATATTTGTATTTCTTTTTTGTTTACCATATTTACTTACTAGTTTATCTTTATTTCTATATTTTTTCAACACCCATTTCCATTTCAATATTCAAAGAGTAATAAAGACTAGATTCCATGGGCATATAGAAAAGTACATATATACTGATAAAAGTATTCATTTACAATCCAACGTTGTTCCTCGACAAAATATATAATACTATAGTATTTCCAATAATTACAGGATTTTCCAAAATGTCTTAAGCATAAACTAACTATAACCACCGACTTAAACCTTGCCTCGAGACACTTGTCAATCACTTCTCGGTGCCTATGCCTTTACCTTTCATCCCACTGGCACCCATTGAGATGTTTGTTTAGAAAAATGGGTGAGATTCTAAGGAATCCTAGTAGAAACATTCTATCGTTCACATAAAATGTGAAAAGTAACTATAATATACGCCATGTATGTACCAATTAATGAACAATATAAACACATTATCATCATCATGTATACATGCATAGGGCCTAACCCCACTAATCTACACCGGTTGGATTCTAACCAACTCTCGGTGTAAGTGCACCTCTAGCACTAACTGCCTCTTTCTAAGCAAACATGTTGATTAATCAAGCACATTTACAAACAATGGCATCCACACAATCATATAATTATGGCATGTATGAAGGATAATGTTCCTACCTCAAAGTTCTTTTAACCCCTTTTGTATGTGCCTCGTAAAACATGTCATTTTAGGCTTCCAACTCGGTCCTAAAATATTAAATGTACAAGAAATAGGTCATAACCTATCCAAGTATCGTTTTAGACACTTTCATAGTATTCTTATGGTTATATTAGTCTATGGTGAAAATTTACCAAAATACCCCTGGCCCCCGCCCTGCCCCGTCGTACCTGACCCAACAGCTCGTTTTTTCAAAATTTTTTACTAGGGTTATCCTAATGTATTTTCACCTAAGGAATCCATTTCCGGGCTTAAATTACCAAATTCAATGTCAAATTACGAAATTGCCCTTAACAGCCCTGTTTTAGGATTTTAGGGGCGTTTTCGTAATTATGTTTTTTCGAGCTTTTTCGAAAAAATGACCAACTGTAACCCCACCTATTTTTGCCTCCTGAATCCAATGGAACCATCAAATTATTGAAACTTCAACTCCTTCCCCCATATCAGGGTTGGCTGAAACTTCCTCTACAAAAAGGAAAATTTTGGAGTTTTATGTTTTAGCTTTCCAAAGCTTATGCTTTTTCACTTGTAATCCCTTATTAAGTTATTTAAACACATTATAACCATAATTCAAAGAAATTTGAGTAGCATAACCCCTCAAGATTAGGACTTTCCAAATTTACAAACTTAACCAAAAATCACCAAATCCAACCACAAACCTCAACAACACATCATGCTAGTATAGATCTAAGGTTTGTAAAGTTACCTCTTTAGTTCTTGAGTCCTCTCTCTCTAGGCGTCCTCCTTTCTCTCTCCTTGAGCTCAAGATGTGTCATCTAAACCATTGATTCCATAGAGAAGAAGAGTTTAGAGAAGGTTTTCATGCAAGATCACAAGAAAAATTCTTAAGAAACCATCATTACCTTAAGCTTCTTCTTCCTTCTCTCTAGATCTCCAAAGCTCTTGAAATCTCTCTCTCTCTCTCTCTTCTTTTTCTCTTCTTGGCCAAAATGAGGGAGTGAAAGAGGAAGAAAGAGAGTTTTATAAAATATCTTCATCTCCTTTAATCACTTGATTTCCAAGATTGCATCTTATGTTGACCCTTGTCATTAGCCTTCTCTCTTCCCAATTGGTGTCATAAGGCTTCAATTAGCCTTGAACTAATCTTCCTCCTCTTTTGGTTGGCTCAAAACCGTCCTCCCTTATTTCTCCACTAAACAAATGGCTTCTTCCAACTAATCCAATGATGCACTCAATTGTTGTACCTTAATCATGATTACTTTGTAAAAGTAACATTATTTTAACACAATTAGACATGTGCTCATCTTCATCAATTATAAACTAATCCCTTTACCATAGGATAATGACACGGCATGTTTAATTCCAAAAATCATTTTTCCCTCCCATTTTCTTGTGCTAGGTGAAATTTTATAAGAAAAGGGAAATAGAAATTTGTTTCAATACTTCCATAATTCAATTAAAAGAATTATGCACAAGTCCTTCAAATTTCACAACTCTTAATTTATTCTACCAAGAATATTCAACATATTCATTCTCCTTTATTTCCTTAATTAATTGAAATTAACTTCAATTAATTGGAAAATAACTAATATTGTGCTAAATTGGTAAAGTTATGATGTTGCCATATCCTTTGTAATCCAATTTCCTTTCTTGAATTAATTTGCTCATTTTATCATGAATATTCACTATTTTAATGAATTTCTCAAAAAATTACAATATATTCGGTGAATATAAAATTTGAAAGTAATGAATCATAAATCAACAATTAGATTAAATAATGTATGCTGGAAATTCAAGAGCTTAGGGAAGAGAATATGCAAACTGTGATTTAGTTTGGTTCGATCCAATTTGCGATAACCTACGTCCAATCCCCAGGCTCCTCCTAAGATTTTCAATCTACTATCTTCCTCAAGTTTAACCGGGTACTAGAGAACTACTACAATTTCACAAGTTTATCCGGGCACTTGCGAAGCCTTTTACAAATCTCTTACCGAGTTACTCCCCCTTACACACCATAAGGATATAATCGAATTACTCCCCCTTACACACTGTAAGGATTCAAGCTTGATGAAGAAGGATTACAATCAATCTTATCTCTCAGAAGTGAATAGATGAATACTGAAGTACAATACAAATGATTACACTCTCAAATACACATAATATAGAAAATAGATAAGAACAGAGAGTGGTTGGGTCAGAGTGGATGACTCAAGATATAAACATGTTTGTGTCATTTTGTTCTCATTGTTTCTCTTCGTTGAATATTCCCATATTTATAGATGAGTTGTGATAGTCGTTGGAACCATTTCAACGTGTCCGTTAGAGTCCCGTTGCTTCTTTCGTCCATTAGCTTGAATTTGAAAACTAGCTATTACGAACATTGAACGCTATGCTTCCGTAAAGTCAACTTTTACCTCTTCACATCATCTCTTCATTGCATTCATGGAGAAATACATTAAACACTAATACAATAAAGTGTTAGAATAACTAAAAGCAAGAAGGATGAATTACATAAACATTTCATTGATTTTCAAAAGCTTCGGATATGTTGTCCTATTCTCTTGGGAAGCATTATTTGAGTGGTCACTCGAGTAAGCCTGGGTCATTACTCAAGTAATCCCTCAAGTAATGTTTCAAATAACTTTGCAAATTACTCGAGTGATCCCTTCGAGTAATGTTTCATTTTAATTCTAAACATGGCAAATAATATATCATCGGAAATCTCTCATTGTCTACATTCCAATGCAACAAGAATCATCTCCAAACTCGTTATATATAGAAATTTATGATCCAAAGAGTATCTACTGTTCTTAGACAATATATGAAATCACAAGCGGAAAATTCCAGAAGGCATAATTCTTAATATATATCTTCAAATATGACAAACTAACTATCCATGAAAAGCTCTTTAAGTCTACTTTCATATGGTACTAGTTTCGTCACAATCCGATGTGTAGTTTAGAAGTTATGTCCAAAATACAGAAGTTGTCTTGTACTGTGATTTCAGTATCAACTTTCGAAGCTGATATCTCTCTCATCTGAACTCCTTTAAATGTGATATTTGGTAAAAATGATGCATTGGGAGTCTAGTTTCATATGCCACTAGTTTCAGCTAAATTTGACATGCGGTTAGAGAGATATGCCCAAAATACCAAACTTTTGTCCTACCGCACGAAAATAGAGTACATCAGAATTCTCATCATTCTAGTGATTACTGGAGTGATTCTGGGTTACCACTCGAGTGATCACCTCTAAAATGAGGTAAGTGTTCACTCAAGTAATCACCTCTAGAGGTAGCACAACTTTCGTATAAGTCATTTTAGCTTCGTATTAACCCATTCCAACTTCCATTTGACCATAGAAACCCGGTATCACTTCTAATAGTTTGGATCTTGATATTCTCATGTGATCTTGCAAGTTCTTCTTTCTTCAATCTTCTTCTTTCTTTGCTTGGCTAATGTACAAAATATCTTCTTGCTTTTCCTCTTGATGATTATTCTTTATAATCCAACTAGATATATTCTTGAATATATTCAATCTTCTTCTTTCTTTCTTCTTTATTTAATCCCTTACCTCTTAATTTTCTTCTTGATAATCATTCTCCATTTATGAGGCATTATAAGCAAAATAACATCAACCCACCGTTGGGTTTATGACTAATCTACAAGATATACAACATTAAATGTAGTAGTTAGTCAATGTAGAAGCTAAGTATATTATAAAAACTTTTTGCTCTTAATATTTGACATCATCAAAACTAATCATATCTAACACCTGTGGCCCGTCCCGCTTAGTGCACACAACCACCCATTATGGGCCTTTATTGGGTAGGCCAAAACGGGTAACTCTTTACTGGGCATGGGCAGGATCATTAGGCCATGGGCGACATGCTCAGCCGTATTCATAACTCCTTTAAAAAAGATGCTTAATGTATTTTTCCCTATTTTGTGGGCAAAGTAAAACTGGTGAACTTTTTCTTTATTGCAATATACTTCATCTTAATCTTATACTAATGAAAGAGCCGGATGATTAATTTTTACGTAATTATGAAATTTAGTTGAGTTAATTATTTATAAAAAAATGTGTATTAGTTTTTTTTTCAAATACCTCTTTTAATTATTTATATTGTAAACTACTCTCTCAATGAAAATCAAAACAAATCATTTACTTGTACTTATATTTAGCATAGGAGGGAGCATTCTACAATAATACCTAGGATTCATTTTTAAAATATTAAAATCAATATTATTTTTTATTTACCTCTTTCTTTAGTTATGATTATCAAATAGATTGTAATATTTAAAAAAAATATTAACTTAGACAACTCTAGTAACTTAAATAAGTGGTTGAAGTTCAATTTGTCAGTTAACTTAAACTTTACAATGTACAAGATAAATATGTAAGATGAGTTTTGCCCTAAAAATATTTTTTACTTGAGATGAGAGAAATATGCTTTTTGGGTTTTAAAAAATTCAATGGGCTCTAGTATAAGTATAATTTATGTTCATATTTAAAGAAATAAGAAATGACCAAAGTTTCTCCAATTTCTAAATACACACAAACATTTCTTGGGACTAAAGAAAAAATTGTATGCATTAAATGCAATCGTAAGAAAATTCATATAGATTTCAGAAAAATTAAATGATATCTCCATAATTTATGCCAAATTTCAAAACGGTTTTGCATAAAATTTTTAAAATAAGGAAAGATTCATATAACAAAATCTAACTATCGATCACTTTGTATAAAAAAAAACGTAGACAATTACTACACACAGGTACTCCCATCCTGATTGTAAAATCTTTCTCATTAAATTTTCCACTGGAATGTAAATTTTTGTCATTTATTTATTATTATATTGACTTTATTTTTATAAAGTATTGATAGGTTAAGAGTTTGAAAAGTTTTATAACTTTATAGAAAAGTTAACGAAGTTTAAAGTTTTTCTTGATCTATGTGAAACATGCAGGAAGTACCTTATGAATAGGATTAGGGATATTTTTCCAACCCACCTCACTAGAATTAAAGAGCTTGCTAAGTCATTACATTTTTTTTAAAATAAAAAATTTACGAATTTACCCATGTTTAAAAACATGAATTGAGGGCTACAGGAACCCAAGGAGGATATATAAGCCACTCTTGTACTTATTCTTAATTACTTCCAACATATTCAATGGAAAACAAGAAAAATTTTAAAATTCATTAGCTCTGTCTAAAATTTTAATAAGTTTTCAATTTTGCCCCTATGTGTGCGACTCCTCTAGTCCTATTTATAAAGTATATAAAATAATAAATGAATGGTAAAATTGTATCTTTATATAAAAATTTTAATGTAGTGACTCAGAAATAGGCAAAAAATCCTTTTTCCTCTGCTTTATTATAAATAGAATAAGAGGAGTATATAATATTTTAAAGATTGAATAACATACATCAACATTCAATAAGGGTAAAACGAGAAATTAAAGATAACAAAATTAATGACATGCCTTATACTCCTGTTTATAAGGCACTTTTAGTTCATTGACTAAGAAGAACATTAATCTTCATTAATTATGTCATAAAATTTGTAACACCCCAAATTTTATTCTCTAATATGCCTTGTAAACATTTTTAGCATTTAATGAAATAGAAGGGTGAATTTTGTAGAATGTGATTATACTGTCGTGAGATTTTTTGTAAGGCAGCGAGATTGTTATGTGAAATTGAATAAACAAATTATGTTTAAAAATTGTGAAATTTTATAGGATGAAAGTAAACATCCTGAGTTTTAATTTGAGAGGTAATGGGTAATTTTTGAAGCTGTATACAAAGAGTTATGAATTTTTGAAGTTAGCCAAGAAAACTGTTGATCTTTTGGAACAACATCCAAAGAATTTAATTCTGGGAATTTTGTGCTTCCAATTAATAAAGGCCTATATTTTTCCTTGAAACTAGACTCAATAAGGGTTTTATAGCCTTTGGAATCACTTCAATTCGATATCTACAAATTTAATTATGATTTTTCAAAGTTTGAGCAGAAAATCTGCCAAAATTTACTTAAATCCAAAATTTTGAAAAATAAGTAAATAATTAGAATATAATATAATATATAATAAAAAGCAATTCCTCCTCCTTCCATCCACCATTTCCATTGCTATTAGAGCTTGTTGAGTTTTAGAGAGAGAAGGAGGAAAATCTCACAAGGTAGGTCGATTTCTTCGATGAATTCATATCTAACGTGTATAATCATTCTCCTAAACTTCTATTCTACATGATTTAAGGTGTTTGAAGCACAAATTTGAAGTTGAGAGGAGTTAGGGTTTGCTCAGCAAGGGGAAAAGCCAAACAAAACTTCAAATATTGATTGTTCTGACTACTGTGAGTAATTTAATCGGTGGAATTCTGTTGGATTTGCTCTGATTGTGAATTTAGGAAATGTTGTGTCCTAAACATTATGCTGCCAAAATTGAGTCTAACTGGTGGTTATAATGTAATTAAATAGTTAACAAAGTGATTAGGAGTAGAAAGGAGCAGTCTGCGGAGTCAAAATTGGAAAACCACAAATTTCCCTAGAGAATTCTAGGTTTTGGCTAGGTCCAATTCAGGGGGTTAGGGTTGGATTTTTGATGTTCTAATGATTCCATTGACTTCATGAGGGAAAAATTAAGTGGGGTTTACAGTTGATCATTTTTTGGGAAAAGCCTGAAAAAGCATAATTACAAAAACGCCCCTGAAACTCTGAAATAGGGGCTGCCAAGGGCATTCTGGTCTTTTGGAAGTGAATTTGGTAATTCCAAGTCCAGAAATGGATTCCTTGGGTGAAAATATATCATAATAGCTTGGGTCAAAATTTCGGAAAAAGTACGATCAGACTGGGTACGGCAGGGCCGGCCGGGTCCCCAGGGGCATTTTGGTAATTTTTCAATATAGACTTATATAACCACCAGAAACACTATGAAAGTGTCTAAATTGTACATTTGAAATTTTAGGACCCGGCTGATAGCCCAAGTTGCAACACGAAGTTCGAGGTGTATATTTAAGGTACAAGAAAAGGTCTCAGAGACCAGAGGTAAGGAACTTACATTATTTACATGTATTTGATATCTCTGCTTGTGTAGTGATGCATGTGATTGTTTTACTTGATTGTGTAAAGTATATTTGAATAATGCAGCTTTGTTTCTGTTTATACTGTGCCCATAATTTGTTACATGAAACATTGAGCATGTAGAAAGTTCATTATGGGGCATGTATCTAGTTAAAGCAAACATGTTATGCACATAGTATATATATTGCATGCATTAAGGTAACTATTTTCCTACTGAGATTCTCTCGAATCTCACCCCCTACCAACAATTTAGACAGGTGAAAAAAGGAAGTGTATTGAAAGCAGAGAAGATAACTACACAGGAGAAATGTAGTGGTTGAATGAAGATGAGAAGATATCTCCATTTCATTGTAGCAGTTTAGATACTTTAGTAGCTCTGAGCGGTGACATTGATTGTAATTATCACGTACAATCCCAACGGGGAATTTCCATAATTGAGTACTTTTTATCAGTATATTAATGCTATTCTTGTGCTGCCTACCGAACTGAGTATCGTTTTTTACAAATATTCTGAAAAAGGTGAAAATAAGATAAATTTGTTACAAAATTCAACAATTTTTTAACTTTATTCTTATTTAATACTCCATCAGTCCTATTTATAGGGCAAAGAGAAAAGAAAATTTTTTGTCCTATTTATAGAGCATAAAGAAAATTTTGCATTCAAATGTACAATTTTTACCCTTTATTTGTTATTGTATTGGGTTTGTTCTCATGTGGCATGTTGTATACTCTCTCCGGTCCTAATTATAAGACAAAGCTGATTTTTTTGGAGAAATTAAGGAAGCCAATTAAATTACTTTAGAGTGTTTATATTTTTAGTATTCTTAAATTATATATTAATTTATTAGTCAAATTAATTAGTTTTGAGAAAAAAATAAAAATAAAAATACTCTAAGGTAATTTAATTGGCTTCCTTGATTTCTCCAAAAAAGTCAACTTTGTCTTATAATTAGGACCGGAGGAAATATTAAATAAGGGTAAACATTGAAAAATTGTTAAATTTTAAGACAGAGTTAATGCAGTTTAAAGTTTTTCTTAGTGAGTGTGGAATATGTTGAAAGTACCTTATAAATAGGATTAAAGGACTATACATTATATTTCATGAGAACAAGGTCAACACAAAAATAAATAAAGGGCAAAAAATATACTTTTACATGAAAAATTTAATGATGTGCTTTGTAAATAAGATCCAAAATTTTTTTTCTCTTCTTACCCTCTAAATAGAACAAGAGGAGCATTGTTTTATAAATGGACCAAAGTTGCACAATATGTTACACACACAAATTCATATCTTAAATTAGTTAAAGATAAGAATAAATGACAGTAATATAATTTGTTGATTCTGATTCCGACATAACAAGTAAAACTATCAATGCCACTGAATTTCCCGAAACTGCAATCATATGTTGGCACAAAAAGAAATTTCTCCCTCCTCCAATAACAAGTCAACACCTCTGCTACGACCCTTTTAGCTCCAAATTTTTTATCTTTTTTTTTTTTTTGGCTTACCTTTTTTTTTTTTTTTGGATTTTACTGATAAGGGTCAAAAGTCAAAACGTAATTCAAAAAATATATTTTTAAGAGAAATAAAAAAAAGGAAAAATCCTTTGACTCACATTTGTGGGAAATAATTAATCTTACATCCAACGGTTCAAAAGGGATAGTTACTGATCCTTCTATGAATTTCCACCGTCAGATGAATAGTTCATTATGGACCGTCCGATGCAGGAGAAAGAGCAATCTGGCCGTTCAATATTTACAAAATTGAATTTCAAAAAGCTTGGGGGAGAGAGGGAGGAAGGAGAAGGCGAACAACGAAGGTCCCTCTTTTCTTTCTTCTCTTGTTGTCAGACTATCTCTCAGCTCCTATCATCCTTCCTTTTCCCGGCACGTTCCTCTGCAATCACCGTTCTTTTGTTTTCTCGCTCTCCAATTTCTACAATCTCTTGCTCTGTCATCGCCTGTTTACAAGTGTTTTATTGGATCCAAGTCCCTAAAATTCTGGGCACTATACTCTGAACTTGTGTTTATATCCAGGGTGTTGTGTGTAGCTGTGTTTACTGGTGATTCGGAAATAGGTTTGGGATCTGAAAGTTAGTTAATTTTGAGCTGATTTTTAAATTCGTGTAATTATGAGGGAATAATTGGTGGATTAAGTTGTTATCTTGAGAGGAAGAAGAATTTGGAATTCGTGGTTAATTGCTGATTGTTTATCTCATGGGGGAAGATGAGGGGGGAGATTTCCCTCCGAAGAATGTGTCATCGGATGCTACAGGAGCAGCGGTCCCGTCGGATGTTCCGGCAAAGAAGCTGGCGAGGCAGCTGGATTTCACGGGATATAGTGGCGCGGCCTTGCCTGAACACCCGCAGCAGCAGTCGCAGCCTCAGTTGCAGGCGGTGGCGCAAAGTCAGCCGCAGCCACGCCCTGTTACTACGCAACCGGATGTTGTGATGCCTATGCCACCGCAGGTCCCTCATTCTTCAGCGAGGGTTGGGTGAGTAAATGGAAATATGGCTGCACTCGATTGTAAATTTTTTGTTTTTTTAAATTTAAGTGTCTGTGTTGATATGTGGAGAACATCATTTCTTGTTGATGTGATTCTGATTTGGGAAAAAAAAAAGAAAAGAAAGAGTTATTGCCCCTTGGAATCTATGGACTTGGAAGTTCATGTATCGAGTTACTATTTATATAGGTTGATTTTTAATTTTTAAGTTAATTTTTGATTTTGTCAAGGCAATCACAGATTGAGAATCGCTGAATTTTTTATTTCTGCGTGGGCCTTGAATGCACGTACAATGTTTTGGGTTACAGTTAGCTAAGTTTGCATGCACGTTACCAATCTCTCTCTTTTCTTTTGTCTCCATTCTCATTATTATTTTCTTATATTGTTCAGTTGTATTATCTCTTTGATTTGAGAAAAGAAGGTGGGAGTCTAATTTTTGGGTATGAGATAAACTTATATGGGATAACAAGGTTAGGGTTGATCTTTCCTGCTTCTGTTTTCCTAGTTAAAATCAGAAAGGTATAAGGTGAACCCAAAGTAATCACTGGATGGGAGTGTGAGAAGTATAATACAATGCCATTCATGTATCTTCTCCCAGCCACCTAGTCTTTCCTGATATTTATTTTTATACTATCAAACTATGTCTAACTTTTTCCATGTGAAGCTTAGTGTCATATCATTTTGAAAACAGCGGCATGAACTGAGGCATGCCCTTCCGAATTGTTCTTAAGAAAGAAATGCAAGTAATAAATTATTATATTTCCGAAGTTAGCAATAACTCAGTATGCCTAGAATTTATGATGTTCATATTGAGTATCCACATTTCTTGTTTGGCTTGACAAACTCAAACTCGGGGACCTGTATGCTCATAAATGGACAGAAGTTCATGCTACTGCTGCTTCTAACATTTTTTTTTTCAAATTTTTTAATCAGGAAACCAGAATCTCCAAAATCAAGATCAAGGGCCAACTTTGATATGAAGGATGTTACTCCAAAGAAGCAAAAACAGTGTAATTGTAAACACTCCAAATGTCTAAAGTTGTAAGTGAATTCAACTTTCCTCTCTCTATTTCTGTTTGTAGTTCCATGCCTCTGCTGATCCATAAGGGCATGGTATTCATGGGCCCGCACTTTCTCAATAGTGAAATGCAAAATTGATTATAACTACCAGAATTCTCCGAGTATGTGGTCCTTTTTGTAACTGCATCTTCAATTTTTAAATTTCCTTGATTGATGGATTCATAAGCATTGAGATGTGTGTAAAAGCAAACAACTCAGACAACAGACTGCTGTAACCAACAGGGGAGAGCTTGAATTAATCATCACAAGGGTCGGCGACCTGTGTCAAGCATGATAGCATATTTTATTTTCTAGTGGCCTTAATTTAGGATCTAACACTTCTAAAACTGTAAAGAAAATAAATATTATACAATTTCAATCAGCAATATTGTTATTCAAGTCATAAGCGAATAGAAAAAAAATCTGCATTGAGTAATCAAGATATTATGAATAAAATAGGAACCCACTGCTTAAATTGATGCTTCAGTTTGATCAAGCTAATGCACAAATACTGTTGCTGCACGTAGGGGATTGGATTGAATAATGTAGTCTTTTCTCCTCATTTCTCTCAACCACCATTTTCATCTGAAAGTTACTCAACAGTTCTTCAGGAGGAGATATTTTTATACATTTTCAAGATTTTCTGGCGGCATCACCAAATGGAGTGTTCAAGATGTGCAATGGTGGTGTCATAGTGTATATCCAGGCTTTAAGCTTAATTTCATTTAAGTAATAGCATCTCAATCTGCCAACCATATATTCTTTCATTGGAAGAGAAGCATAAAGAATACCACTTATAAATATTTGATTTTGCCATTCTTGATATTTCTTCTTCAGTACAGCTCATAGCATACTTGCAGCTCATCAGCAGGCATAAGATCTTGCTCATATGAAGCTAATTTCTTTGTGTATTGAGCAGATATTGCGAATGTTTTGCATCGGGAATATATTGTGACGGGTGCAACTGTGCAAACTGCTATAACAATGTTGAAAATGAAGCTGCTAGACGAGAAGCTGTTGAAGCCACTTTGGAGCGCAATCCAAATGCATTTAGGCCAAAAATTGCAAGCAGCCCTCATGGAACACGCGATAGCAGGGTATATTACTCTAACTCACTTAGTTTCTGTAATCTATTTGTTCCATTTAGTGGTTAATGAGGACAATTTAAAATATAGTGCTGATATTCATTAGAAAATAGTTTCAATTCCATTTGAGTTTCTTTCTATAATTTTTTTCATAGTGTATAGCATCAGTTTATTTGACATTTCTACGAAGCCAGTTTCGAGAATCCGGTCCTGTTGTTGCTTATGAAGTTCTATTTTATTTTAGTTGGGAAATAGTGCCCATTCTGTCAATTGCACCATTAGTAATAATGAATTTAATGTTTTGATTATGACTGAAAGATGAACTTCTTGGTGCTTCTAATTTTTAGAAATAGCTAGCTCTTTTGATAATAAATAACTAAATACTTTCTCAGTGCAATGCACATGAGAGATAATAACTTAAAGGTTTCTCGAAGATTATGTTTTTCCTAATATTGATATGGATCTGTGGTTATACATAAAAAGATAAGATTCGTAATGAACATATATGAGGAAGAGTTGGAGTGCCATCTATTGAAGAGAGAATGATAGAAAATTGTCTAAGGTGGTCTGGGCATGTACTAAGAAGGCCATTAAATGCGCTGATGAGGAGGGTAGATCAAGTAGTATGGAATCCTATAAAAAGGGGTAGAGGAAGACCAAAAAGAGCACTTAGCAAAGTTATTGAGCGGGACCTTTTGATCAACAATTTATCCAAAGATTTGGTTGTTAGTGAAACATAATGGTGTCATGGATCCATGTAGCACCCCACTTAGTGGGATAAGGCTTGTTGTTGTACTTACACCCCATTAAAATATGTGGATAAATATTGAAGGAATAAAAAACAGAATTGCTTGGATCCAAATAAAATGTGTGTAGAACATTTGAAAGAATAGAAAGGTTTGAATAGAACTTGAGAAAAGCCACGTTGTTGTTGGCTTATAAATAGTACAGATCCTTACAGGATTGATACTTTACATTGATGTTGTTGGTTTTCTGCTTGCCTCTAGCCCCTTCTGTATCAGTATGTTGATTTTATTTCCACCTTGTTTAATTAATGCTTTTTTTTTTTTTGACATGCCAAATTTTCTTCTTGATGTCATTTATGCATTTATTTATCAAATTTATTTTTGCCTTTAACTTTAGAGGAACGAAGATTAGAAAGTCAGTGTATACTAAACTTTAATTAGAAGTAATTTTGATGATATTGTTTGAACCAAGTGTCTGGACAACAAATTGAGTTTAGACAAGAAGTTGCTGAGTTGGGCTAATGATGAAATGACGGGAATATTCACATAATATCTAGGCTTTATTGTTGTTGTGTTCACAAAATATCTTGCAAAGCATTTCACATTTACTTCAGATTGAAAAATATGTGTTTCTGAACTCACTAATTTTATTGTATGAAAAAAAAAAATTTAAAGGCTCAACATTTTTTATGGTATGCCCTAATCTCTAAACATCACAATTCTTTTTGTGAAATAAATATAGGAGGACGCCGGTGAAATTTTAATACTAGGAAAGCACAACAAGGGGTGCCATTGCAAAAAATCTGGATGCCTCAAGAAGTACTGTGAATGCTTCCAAGCCAACATTCTTTGCTCTGAAAATTGTAAATGCATGGACTGCAAAAATTTTGAGGGAAGTGAAGAGAGACAAGCTTTGTTTCATGGAGATCAGAATAATAACATGGCACATATCCAGCAGGCAGCAAATGCTGCCATAACTGGAGCAATTGGATCTTCTGGTTATTCATCCCCTCCAGTGTCCAAGAAAAGAAAAGTTCAGGAATTCTACTTTGGCCCAACAACCAAGGATACATCTGCTGGCAGGCTTGGTCAATTTCAACAGGTAAATCTCTCTCTTTGCTTGAGTTGATCGGGAGTAGATTTTGACTAAGGTAATTGGTTAAGTTGGGAGCATTACCACATGTAGTGCTTGTTTGGTATACCACTTGCAAGCCCAAAACCTAAGTTATGACCCATGAAGCTAGTTGGGTGTAAAATATCATGTTGGAATTATCATTGGGCCAAATGACTTCTTCAACCAAAACTTCCGTTAGAGCAAAAGCTACTTCTTGTACCAATGGGAGTTGGTTCAAGTGGTAAGCAGCTTAATTCCGCTTAAGCAAGGTCTCGGGTTCGAGTCTTGTGTATGCAGAAAATTCCCATTGGGAGACTCTCCCACCATAGCCAGGTGCGCGACGCGGGTCGGATCCGGATGTAGTCAGGGCAAAGCTCCGGTGAACCGGGTGGGCAACAAAAAAAAAAAGCTACTTCTTGTAGCTTTTAGTTTTTTTTTATAATTTCATGTAGCTTTTTGCTTTTCATTCACCAATAGTTGGGTGTAATGCATTTTAGAACTTTATTGTGTTTGATGTACATATATTTTTATTTATTGAATACATCTAATCATATATCATATATAATAAATAAATCTTATATATATCGTATATAATTTATATCAATAAATAAGTTTTTTTAGTATTTACAAATATTTCTCTCAATAATATATTAACTCCATTTTGTTTTCATAATTATAATTTGAATTTTAGTATTTTAATTCTTCAAGTTATCAAATTATATATGTTTCAATTTGTCAAATTGATTTTTTTACAAGAGTTTTTATACATAAATCACGTTACATTAACTGATTTTAACTGTCATGTGACTTGGAGGTCACGGGTTCAAATCCTATAAACAGTCTCTCTGATTGTGGGGATTAGGCTGCATGCATCTATCCCTCTCTAGATCTCACTTGGTGGGAGTCTTGTGCATTATGCCGTCTTTCTTTTAGTCTGTAAATTTTATATTGTGCAAACTTTAGTTTTGCAAACGTTAATTCAAACAAACTCAGTCAATAGTCGCATAACTTTTTTTCCCCTCAAGCATTTAATGCTTTTGTTATTTTATTTAGAAGATGCAGTTAATATAAAGTTGACTAGGTCTCACTAATTTGAGCTTGGTTGCTCTCTAAGCTTTATAAAAATCATATGTGGTCTCATATCAGGAGAAACTACAAACTTCTTAAAAGGCTTAATTTTATGATAAGGCATATTTTTTTTGTCATAAGTTGAAACTTGAAAGACTTAATCTCCTTTTAGGGCTTGTTTGGTATGTTGTATAGGACAAAAATGAATAAAATTTTAGACTGTACAGTGTCCTTTAGACATTATGTAAGATAATATTTTCTTATATTTGTTCCTCATGCTTAGTAGGCTTGTTTGGTTCAGTATTTGGCTGGGCCGTGCCATTTTCTTTTCCAAAGATTTTGATAGAAATTATGATTGGGCTCTTGCAAAAGAATTTCTTGTGAGTCCTTGTAAATTATATTTTCCTTGAAAAACAATTTCATTTAAGTTTCCATAAAATAATTTCTCAAAAAATCGTAGGACCAGACCAAGATGCGCGGAACTGGCCAACATGGCTGGCACAATGACTGGCTCAATCTGCTTATTTGTTTTTGGGGGCCTGACCCAGCTTGGTATGATGTGACTGAGCAGATCAAGCTGCTGGGTACCATGCGCAGCCTTATGGGCGAGGTTAAAATGTATAAGTGTTGAGAAGGCCTTATCCATCAAAACCTTATCATACTTAGCCCCTTCTCCTAACTCCTAAGGCTTGATTTGTTTATACACCATTTCTTTGATAAGTAAGTTTAAATAGTATATTATTTTCACCAAATAAGATAAGCTCGTAATGTGTTCTGCTCCATCTGTTCATTTTGATAAGACAAATTTGCCTACTTTATACAAGCCAAGAAAATTAGTTGATGTCTTTAAAATTATCTCATCTTTCCACAAATGCCCTTATCTCTCTCACCTTCACTCTTTTAATTAATTAAAGGCACCTCTTGTTTAGGGACGTTTTTATATAAAAACATATCAATTACTGCCTAATTTTTTCAAAATGACTTGTAAATATGAACACTAGAATCTTCTAAAAGACTAGTATCTGGTCTAATTGATTGTATCAAACAGGCCCTTAGAATCAATAATTACTTTCTTGTTTGGCCACATGTGTAACTCTCTAATTTCAAATAGGCTAGAACAGAGGCAAGCTTAATTTGAAGTTTAGACTTTTGTTTATGATGTCTTTAACTGCTCAAAAAGTTTATCATTTATAATTCGTTGTTTCATAATGATCTTGTGCGGTTTATAATGCACGTTCACATCAAATATATTTCATGACTTATTCAGCAGTGTAATTTGTTGTATAATTTTAAATTAATCAGGCAAACCATATCAAAAGTCCAGCACCCTCCTCATCCTTGTCTCCTGTCCCTGGTGCCCGTGTTGGAACTGCAACATTAGGGCCTTCTAAATTTACATACAGGTAAAATTATCTGTGTGATTGAGATAAGCATACTTAATGTAGTTACTAACCTGAATTTTTGTTGAAGATCCCTTTTGGCAGACATCATTCAACCACAGCACTTGAAGGAGCTTTGCTCCGTCCTGGTGCTAGTATCAGGACAAGCTGCAAAGACTCTTACAGGTATGTTGATATTTTAAATCACTAGTCATGCTAGTTATGTTCAAAGGACCAGTGTGCTTTCATGCATTTTTTTTTCCTTGTACGAATGTCTTGGCATATAATGTGCCTGAATATAATCTGTTGGAGACCAATAACTCTATTTAGTCGATTTAAAACCTTAACAATTCTTGTGTGCGCACGGAAAAATTCTAACAATTTCTCTTTTACATCTGTTAGACCATAGCCATCTGCATCAATAAATATTTGTGCAGTATTATCTTTGTTGAGGGTATTGGGGAATTTTCTTGAAGCATAAAGTGAACTTGTGTGTATTTTTTTTTTTAGCTTGTGTGTATTATCTTGTAGAGGGTATTATCCTTTGGGGAACTTTCTTGAAGCGTAAAGTAAACTTGTGTGTGTGTGTGTTTCTTTTTTTGTCATTGCAATGGAATAACATATTGGGCTTTGCATGCAATACATATAACTCATAATCTTTATTGTGCTTTTACATGAAATTAATATAGCTTTCATTGTTGATTAAATGAGTCAGTGTTGATATGCGAGCAAGTATGTTAACTTGAATACATGCATCTATCTTGTTGAGCTGGTTGTTGAACAGCTGACTTTCTTCTGTTTTGGATGGGCTGTACATTAATTGTAAATGTAAATATTAAATGTATATACTAACTCAGTTCCTATTTATGGGAACTTATAAATAGGGGCTTCTTTAATTTTACTAGCTTGTATGAATTAGTTAAATGAGACTTACAAATAGGAATGGATGGGGTAACTTCTATTTTGCTCTAGTTCATACATTAAACCATTGTTGTTTATTGACAGATAGATAGATTATTTCACAATACTTAATGCCTATTGCCTAGGATTATTGCCTGCCTTGAGTTGAGTTTAATTCCTTGTTGAAGCTGCATTCCCACAAAATATATAAATACCTCTAATGAGATATCACGACTGCTGGATGGGAATAAATAATAGCGTATTGTCACAAACTCAAATTGTTAGAGCAAGGCCTATTAAGGTTTTATTGTCTATTTTCTATTTTATTTTGAACTAGGTTGAATTTGATTTTTCTGAACTTGTATATAAAGTTTCAACAGCTATTATTCCTTAGGGGAAAAGTATATTTCTGTTTCAACAGCCGAAAAGGCATTTATACTATGTATTCTTCTTAAGAATTTATGTTATAAATGATCAATTACTGAATTCAAACTCATTCATTGGGTAAGTGTTCTGAAATCATTACTTTCCTATATGATCAGAGCAGTAGCGGGAGTC
Organism: Inga leiocalycina; assembly: GCA_963242795.1. Classification (NCBI taxonomy): domain Eukaryota; kingdom Viridiplantae; phylum Streptophyta; class Magnoliopsida; order Fabales; family Fabaceae; genus Inga; species Inga leiocalycina. Next base: position 66,437,345 of record OY725320.1, read on the forward strand.
AATTGCTCTAGACAACTGGTTTCTGTACCAAAACATATAGTTACCTTTACCTGCATCTGAATTTCTCACGAGTCTGTCTTTGCTCTCCACAAAGATCTCCAGGAACTTTTTGTTGGGATATTAATATTATGTTGGGCAAATAAGTTTCTTTGACCTGAACTTTGTACTTTTAAATTCAATACATGCCATTTGTTGATACCTAGAGTGTGATGTGAGCGGTTTTTAGTTCTCTTTCTAATTCATAGTTATTGATATTTAATATGAACAGATCAGAAATTGTTGATGGAAAAGAATGCAGAAGATCAGGTGGAAACTTCCGTAGCTTCTTCAACTCAAGAGCAATTACCAAGTCGAAAGGAAGTTGATGTTGAGAAAGCTATGGCTGATGACTGTTCAAGTGCAAACCAAACAGATAAAATCAGCCCAGATAATTCTAGTTCAGACGGTGCTGATGCCCCAAAAAGCAGGCCAATGTCTCCTGGAACCTTAGCCTTGATGTGTGATGAGCAAGATACAATGTTCATGACAGCTGCATCTCCTAATGGTTCAATGGATCATGCTTGCAATACATCTTTGCGTTCTCGTTACGGACAAGGCATGACAGAGGTTTATGCAGAGCAAGAAAAAATTGTTTTGACAAAGTTTAGAGATTTTCTTAATCGGGTTATCACAATGGGAGAATTAAATGGCAAGTAAACATTCTCCAATTCTGTAGTTTTAATATTGCAAAATTGGGGTAAAATTCACTTATCCCTTCTTCACTTTGGGCTTTGACAAATGGACCGTTGACTTTCACTTCTTGCTATTGCCTTCCCTCAACTTTGAAACAAGACTCAATAGCCACTTTTTGTGCTGTTTCTATCAATCAAACAATTCATCCATCCCCTAATTGATTGTTTGACCATGAATCTATTGAGAATGTCATATTTTAAAGAATGAAAGTGGTTCTTTCTAGGTTGGAAAAATGGAAACTCTGCATCAATTACCAATAACCAGTTGTTTATAAAATTTCATGCTTTGACTAGCTGATTTCATCTGGCATTATCATATGGAATGGCTCTTAATTGAATGATTGACTTCCAATAAATTGTATTTAAATACCTAGTCAGGGTTCTTAAGGAGTTAATTTGGGTTGGAAAAAGTACTGTTGTAAAGTTAGTTGACAGGCTGGTATTACCTTTTCTTCATTCTTGCATGATTGTGTTGTGAAGAACTGACTAATTTTCTGTTTCTTGTCAATTTCAGAAACAAAGTGTTCTTCTTTAACCAGAAGTGAATTAGAGATTCAGAAGGAGGCAATAAACAATGGCAGTGGAAATGCTGGTGCCGAAACGGCGCATCATCAGCAGCTGGGAGCCACCAGTAATGGAGTTGTCAATGCTGTTGTGCCACCCATGACCTCTAGTATGAACATGATTGCTTCAGAGGCTCCTGGTAATCTTGTCCCTGAAAATGGGGATAGTAAGCCTAAGATTGAAAAGGAGATGTGAAAGAGATTCTAACATAGAATAATGTGAAATGATACCATTGAAGTATCCATGAAGGTATGCTACAACTTTTGCCTTATTTTATTGACACTGCCATCTTCATTTTCTGGCGAGGGTTTCATACAAGCCCCCAGAGCGTTCATCTAGGATCAATATTTTTTTCTTTCACAATTTCTCTTGCTCTGCTTCTATGATTCTTATAGATCTAAATTAATTTTTCATCTCCCCAGCATAGCCTGATCAGAATGTAAATTACAAAGTTGTAATTTTATATAACTTTAGTTAGATTCTGCAGTCGGATGACTTTTGTAGCTTAAACATGAGTTCTTTTTAGAAAATAATAATATTATTGTTAACTTTGTTTCTCTTATGAGGAAAAATAGCTTATTGCTTGATATGGAGCACAGTACATAAAACTATTTTTTTTTATGTTTAATTTTGTTTCAATTTAACTTCATGTGTTCAAAGATTTGGTTGTTGATAGAGTTTAATGGCATCGTATGATTTATGTCACCCACCCACTTAGTGGGATAAGGCTTCTTGTTTTTGCTGTTGTTATTGTTGTTTTTATTTTTTAACTTTATTTGTGTCTGAGTACCTTCATTCTCCAAAGCGGTTCATATTGGACATTGCTTTGCCTGAAAGTCCTCCAGACGCAATGTTATGCCCCAAATAATTCAAAATTGTTGTCTTGGGTCATGGCTGACTCTGGCTTAAGCCCTGGACTTGGTGTTTTTATCATTGAAGATTCTTGTATTCTTCAGGTGAACGAGAATTTTCTTATTTGTATATAATTAATATTACGTCTTGTCCTTTAAGATGTACTTAATCAACTTGAATAGATTATAAGATTTAATTAAATTTTTTGTTAAAAATATGTGTTGATTTTTCTAAAATATCCTTTTAAAATCATTTGCGCTTAAACTACATTTTGATGCACACTTCCTTACTCCCTTGATGTGCAATTAATATGGATATTTTAAAAAAAGAAATTATAAATATAGGGGATAAAATGGATTAAGGTATTATATTTAGGATTAAATTCAACCCTTCAAGTAGCTTTTATATTAAAGGTCAGTTGTGGCATTGTTTTTTGGGTTAAGGTGCAACAAGCACTTTGAAGTATTTTTTTCGGGATGCAATCAGTACCTTACAGTATTTTAGGGTGTAATTTTATCCCTAATATATTTAAATGGGTGCAATTTTGCCCCAAACTAACCGATTTACAAATGTCCGTTTTCCTCTTCCTGTTCCTCAAGTCCATTCCTCTCTGTCATCAAAATTAACCCATTAGAAAGTATCATCGTAGAGCTCGTTGAGGGCAAGGAGTGTGCTTCCCAGCTCAAGCTTTCCTTTCAAAAGCCTTTCGGGCCTATTGTAAATATTGCCTATGGATGTGTCAAAGAAAAAGTTTCTCTAGTATTATAGAATATGTTTAAATAAAGAGATGCGTTTTGAGAAGTCATGGTTTTATGAATTAAGGGATTTCGGTTGGTTCATGGAATTAACAGATAATTATGATCTTTTAATTGAAGAGGTGTAGTCTTTTCATGGTATCAATTAAGTGTCTATAGATACCCCAATTGTGACATCATTTAAATAAGAGAAACAGAAGCCTTGGTAATCTCTTACCGTGTTATTTTATCTTCTGCCAGTTCTGCCACCTAGTACCCTTACAGGAAGGGTTCGTTTAATTCTGAGAAGATGTCGCTTCCTATTTATTAAGGAGCTTGCGGAATATCTCTTAAAGACAGTGTCTTCGGACACGACTTGAATCAAATATTGTCTTATTTCTTTGCATATTTTGCCTATTATCTTAAAAGATATTTCCAGCTTATTCTTGAGTGCGTTGTGATGAAGTTTTCTCAAGTTCATTTGACATATTACAAAGAAAATAAGATAAGTTTTAATTTCAATTTATTAAAAATATAGAGAGACCGGAAAAAAAAGTTGTTTGCAGTTACGTTATTTGTCTTTTGTGGAATCAGACTTTCATTGGAAAATTGTTTGGAACTTTGGTTTCGTGTGAGAAGATTCAGGTTCAAGGATCTCTCACTATTAAAGGAACCAACTATGGCATCCCTTAATGTCATTCGGAAGTTACGGTGCTCTCTCTCTCTGGTTTGCATTTGTTTCTTCCAAATTCCAATAGAGACAAAGGGAAGAGGATTGAGTTTGACAACCTGTGACCGGCTCTCATTCTTGTGGCCTGTTTTCTTGAAGAATTTCGAGATCTTTGAGAACAGATGATTGCATACTACCCAACTGTGGGGGTTCGTGGCAAGCAAAGCAAAGAAAAATATGATGGTCTGACGATAATTGAGAATGGAGGTAGTGAGTTTTGGGTCTTGCTATATCTGGTGAAAGCATATTAAAATAAGTTTATTTTTAAGGTGAGCCATGATTATTATATTATGATGGACGAGTACACAATTTCGCCTCCAATTGGACGCATTTTAATCCTTACTGTGAGAGTGAGGCAACATGAGAATCCTGCCTTCCAAAATTCATAGATTGACAGTTGATCAGTCAATACTTAGGCAAGCAAAACGATGTAGTATCATTTTGCATCATGAGAGAGAGAGAGAGAGAGAGGCAGACAAGAAGTTTGCAAGTCTAAGAAGAAAAAGTGTCAGTCTATCTAGACTTTATTGGAGACGATGCAACTGTACGGGACGAAGGAGAAGAGGCATATTGGAATTACAGTTATTCATGTCCGTTGGTTATTAAGTGCACTAGTCTTCCCAGGTACGCGTCCAATATTTTGAAATGTTAATAAAAATATTGGTCTGCATATATAAAAGATTAATCATGCCGTTATAAGTCTTCAATTAGTGTGTCGGTTAAAATCAAAACATTATTTAATTATTTACGTTGATATTTGATTTTCTAGCCAGTGATGAAATTATTTCCGTTGAAGGCTTTATTATGAATTAATATATTATTTGGATTAATAGGTATTTAAATTTATTTTTAATGAGTATATATGACATCATTAATTGACACATGATTGGGTTTTTAAGGGTTTAAATGCAATAATATTTTCAGAAAAAAGATGCAATAATATTTTACTTGAATACGTGAAACCAGATTTTATGGGATTTGGTTTAATGATTATTATCTACTAGTAATAGTAGTTAACTTGAAAATTTTCATATATGAAAATTAACGAATATTTAAATTTAGTTTTAATCTATCTTTCCTTGAATTTTGCTAATCTCCTATATCTCTGGTTATTTAAATGAGGATTTGATTAATATTAAAATTAAATGTCATCTGCAATATTATGAAGATAAGATTCTGATGGACATGAGATTATTATTATTGGCTTAGACAATGAGAGCATATCAATTAATAAATTCGATAATTCGCATCGAATATATTGTTTGAATATATTAAGTAAAAATGTTCACCTTATTTTTAATTTGTCCATGTCATATTTGTGTTTTCCTTTTGTCTGATTGGCTGCTTAAATTAGATAAATCCATGAGTAAAAACATGAAGTCCTAATTTTTTGGATGTTGATATATTTGAAAAATTCTAGTTGATTTAATTAGAATGGGAGGGGAAATACTGGGAGATTCTAATTTAATAAGAATTGGAATTTTATATTATTGAAATATTTGAAATTGTGGGGTGCCCAATATACGGGATATCTTGTAGAGTATCTTTAAAAAGAATTATTATTATTTTTGCTGGAAAAATAAATATGTTGGAAAATTATGAAATTGCCATGTGACGTGCTTTGCTGAGAGTTTGTTATTAGCTGCGAGAAGCAAATTATGGAACGTGAATTATCAAATTATCTGTGGCTTGAAACAAGCATTTGTGGCACTCATAATTTGATAAGTTATCTATTGTAGATGTTTGCCATTTTCTTTGTGGATATATACTTATCTTCGTACATGAACATATCATTATTGTGAGTAATTTTTTGATGTGGAAAGCATGGTCAAATGATGCTGTTTGAAGTTTGATTTGAAAGCATATATGAATCAAAATGTGATTTTGGGTGTTAAAATCATAAGGAATAGTGATGATAAATGAGAAATATTTTTGAAGATTGTTTTTGAAAACTATTATGTGCATAGTCCTTATGATACTACTTGAGATGATTTTAAAGCTCAATCAATGTATGCATAAATTGTTGAGAATTTATAGCATTGATAAATGTCATGACATGGCAAATGATATGTGGCGATTGAGCATATACAAACTCTCATGAAAAGAAAGAAATAGTTAAGGGATGTCATAAATGATGGCATTATGTATAATAGATTCTCGTTGTATTGATATGTATAGATGGTAATTGAAATTTAGTTTATATGTGGAAATCCAATGGTTATCATTGACTTTTAGTGGTGACAAAAATAAAATATTATGTGAGTTAGAATTGATAACTCTGAAAATGGATGGAATGCTAAGAATGTTGAAAATCTCTTATCAATCTCTTAACAAATATTTTGGTATAAAATCGACTCTATGTGTCGATGATATGCGCTTGCTAAATATGGCGATAACCATTGTAGAAAGAACAATGATGTAAATGGAAAATCGTTTGAGATATTATATAAATAAACACTTAAGAATTATGGTAGATTTATCTCAATCAATTTGGTGAGGCCAATAATAGACCTATCGAATCCATTAATAAAATCAAAACCCCTTGGGAGGAAAATATATTTTATGTTCCTTCCTGTGACACTTTGAATACGTTAAACTGCATTATTGTAGGTTGAGTAAAGCTCTTAATGATTTTATAGGTCAATGAGACAGTGTGTATAGTGCAAATACACTTTCGGGAAATCACCTCTATGAATGTGGAGTGTGGCCACTCCTATGAGATCTTGGCAAAATCGCTAGAGCATTCATTACGCATCAGGCATGCGCATGGCCGACATAACGTGCAAAATCACTGTTAACAGCGGAAATGTTAGGATAAAATTTGACCATTAATGCCGCTGGTACACACCAAGATTTGTTGGTTCATATAAGCATGCTTCATTGACATTTCTATGTATCAAGTGTTATTGGTGTAGGTTTGGTTCATAGTTCTAAGGACCACTAGATACAATAGTTATATCCATAGGTGTAACTCAACAAATGGTGTGTTTTCTTTGACACATGTGGGGGGATTGTTGTAAATATTGCCTATAGTGCGTCAAAGAACGAGTTTCTCCAATATTATGGAATATGTTTAAATAAAGAGATGTATTTTGAGAAGTCATGATCTTATAAATTAAGGGATTTCTATTGGTTCATGATTAACATGGTTCATGGAATTAACAGATAGTTATGACATTTTAATTGAAGAAGTGTAGTCTTCAAGAGGCACCATTTCAAGGTATCAATTTAGTGTCTATAAATACCCCAATTGTGACACTATTTGAAGAAGAGAAATAAAAGCTTCAGTAATCTCTCACTGAGTTATTTTATTTTCCATCAGTTCTGCCGCCCTATATCCTTACAGGAAGGGTTCGTTTAATCCTGGGGAGATGCCACTTCCTATTTACTGAGGGGGCTGCGGAATATCTCTTAAAGATAGCGTCTTTGCACGCTACTCGAATCAAATATTTTCTTATTTCTTTACAGATTTTTCCTACAAAGCTTGACGGGAGTATTCCCTCTACCGAATAGCTTGTCGCCAAAATTTTGAGATCCTTCCCCTAAAGTATTTTCGTCCTGACTTAAGCTGGCAGTAAGGTGGGTTAGATTTCAATGATTTTCTGTCAGAGTGGGTCGCAGAGGGCCAAAGGTTGCTACAAAAGAAGGTATATTGTAATGTCCTTTCATTCTGTAATCGATTTGATGATTTTTACGCAATGAATTCGAACCACTCATCGTTATTCATTTATAAAAACTCTTTCAATTCTCAACCTCAAGATAGGATTTGAACAAATAGTTGAGTGGGTTTTTCTTAATGTTTCAAAATCTTGTGGAAGCATCTTATAGCAGTTCGCAAATTCATTATTACTCATCATTCTCATCTCTATGCAATTCAATTATAGTGATTCACTGCTCATTTCTCTGTTCATCCTTAACTCATTCATTTAGCATTGAGTACATACATTCATCATTTATGGCATGTTTATACAACAATGAAAACATGCCATAATTTATACATGACAAACTATCACATCCAAGTCTTCAATTCGCCATCACCCTTCTTTCTTGCATATCTCCATGCACTCTTCTTCTGTACTCATCATACCTATATGGTTGGATGAGGAAGAGTAAGATTCGAGAGAATCTCAATAGCAAACAATGCTAACTATGCATGTAAGATAATGCTTAATGTATGACATGTTTGCTTACATAAATTCATGTCAACATAATGACATTTGCATGCTCAATGTTTTACAATACACTCATGGCCATAATATAAGGACAAACAGAGCTTTAATCATTCACATATGTTTCATACAATTCATTAAAGTAATAACACATATCATCACACAAGCATTCATATATCAAATACATGCAAGTTAGAAGAGTTTAACTACCTTTTGTCTTTGTGTCCTCCTCTTGTACCTTTTCTTCCAACTGTTGTAGCTTCTTGGAATTTCTTTCATTTCTTCTTCCTTGACCTCTGATGACCTTAGATACCCAATCACATCATTAGAGACATGATAGAGAGTCATTAGAAGTGTATATCAATGTCTAAAAAGTTAGGGAGGCTAAAAAATTCGACATTTCTCGGAAAAGCATGAAATGTTGGAAGTTGGGATCTTGGCTGCGGTCAAGGAATCCTTTGGCCGGGGCCAAAAATGGTCTAGAAACATTTGGGGCACAGCCAAGAAATCCTATGTTTCTTGGTTCAACTTTTAAAAATGATAACTTAATCTACAAAAATGGAAATGGAGTTGTTCAAAGTCCTATTCAAAGCTCTCTAAGTCCTCTATATAGGAAAAATATTAACCATTGTCATCTACAAATACAAAAATACAAAATTCCATGAACCCCCACATTGTTCCAGAATCAATTACAGTTTCAACCTCAAACTTTAACAATTAATATCTCCCAATATACAAACCCAACTTCAGCTTATTATATATCAAATTAAAGTTTATCATGTCTACTATTATTTTGTAAATTTTTGAGGTCATCAGACAAGATTTGGTCATTTAAAAACTCATCACAAGAAGACTACCTTCAGAGAAACGAAATCTGGCAGCACTACTATTTGAACTTCAATCATTGGGTTTTCAATCCAACCCTTCTAAAATCATGTTCATAACCTATTCCCACATAGTTTTTTATTCTAAACAATGTTTTAAAAGCCGAAATGGACGTTGAACCGAAAAAGCTAGCGGGCTATGGTTCAAACGGTTGAATCGGTTAGACCGGAAACATAATAATTAAATAAAAAATAATATTATATACAAATATAATAATATATGTAAAAATATTAATATAACTATAATTATAAATCAGGTTATAGTGTATGAAAAAATTTATACTCACCACATATAAAAGGAAAAAAAATTGTTAAAAATAAAAGAGAGTTTTGATTTTTTTTCTTCAATAAAAAAAGAGTTACTCCCTCGGATCCTAAATATAAGATAAAGTTGACTTTTTTTTGGAGAGATTAAAAAAGCTAAATAAGTTACTTAATTATATCATATATTATGTATTCTTAGATTATATATTGATTTATTAGTCAAACTAATTAGTTTTGAGAAAAAAAATATAAATATAAATATTCTAAAATAATTTAATTAGCTTCCTTAATCTCTCCAAAAAAATTAATTTTATCTTATATTTAAAACCGGAAGGAGTATGATTTAAAATAATGCTGAAAAAAAAAGTGAATTTTTACCGTCAGAAAATTTGTTTCAAATCCTTGAACGAGATGGGAAAAACAATACAAATTCTTGAGAGGTGAGATGGTAAAACAAAGCTTGGGAAGCGTGCAACCAAACTGAAAAAATATCTCTGACATGCTTTCCCAATCTTTCACTCGTCTACTCCACATTCCATAGAAAATTAAATATCTCTCTCGTCCTCACTGTTTCTTTTCTTCTCTTCGAAGCTAATACCTTCTCATTCTCCAAAAGTTCAAGTTTCTTTTTATCTATGGCTTTCAGAGTCCTACCATTGTCAAAGCGCTTCAAGCCTTTGCCTTTTTCCTACTGAGTATCTTTTGAAGTGGTTTTCTCCAAACTTTCTACAAATTTTGTTGTCATTGACAGTAAAAAATGACGAGATTTGTTGGTTTTTTTAATCTTTTCTCTTCTATCTTCCATCTTCTTCTCTATTTTCACATACTGCAGAGTTACCCCCACATGCCATCTAAAAGTCATTCGGTTAACTAGAACCGCTATCAGATTCCGATTGAATATCAGATTCCGATTGAATATCGGATTTCGATTGAAAAGCAGCTATTTTCAGGCCGAATCCAGCCTGATTAAGAAAATGATCTTACTGCTTATTCCAGACCGTCTACAAGTCTGGTCAACGGTTCGGCCGACCAAACCGTCCGGTCTTGTTTGATTTTCAGAAATTTGATTCTAAACACAATGGTATTGTCAAAATCATCAAAATCACAAAGCTTCCAGCCTCTACACCTACTGACCGAACAGACCCAATTTTGCCAAAATCACCAAAACAGAATTTTGTCTAACAACTTAGTCTAATATCATTATAAATCATCATTTAACCATAAACACATGATTAAACCCCAAAAATACCCTTTTGAACAAAACATGAACAGTACCTTACCCTCATGAAAACTCATCCAAGCAACAAGCTAATCGGTTCAAAATGAAGGCTACACTTACCTTTACACATTTCTACAACCGGTTCAAAAATCTGGCAGTACTCTGGCCGGTGAGATGGCACCAAACACCTCCAAATGGAAATATGAAATCGTAGAAATGAAGCTTGGGATGAGTAGAAAAAGGTTTGTAAAGGGTATTATGAGAGGAAACGTCGATTCGGTAGAGTTTCAGCGGATTTAAGTCAAGAAATATTATTATTCATGCTCTCTCTCTCTCTCTTCTCTTTCCAATTTTCCCTTGATTTAATTTGATTTTCCCCTTTTTTTCCTATGCTCGCCGAAATTATAGGCTAGGGAGGAGTCTTCAAAAATTATGCCATGTGTCAAATTCCTATAGTGTCATTTGTCTGGTGATCCAATGGTTCGGTAACACCTGTCACTTGTTTTAATAAAGTGGGTCCCGCCTCTTTCTCGGGCCTTTATCCATCCAACTTGTCAGGGAAAGTAGGGGTCTAATGATTTTCTCTGTCTCCCAAGCTCAGTGTTCAAGAAAGTCAATCCAGTGTCCGGATCGAAGACCGATGGATTCCCAGAGTTCAGCACTAGGTGGCGCCTCTTGAGAATGCCAACACAAAAGTCACTTTATGACTCTCATGATGAAAAGACATGTGTCCTCCTCTCATTTGTCCAACACAAAAGTGGAATGTACTTTGTCATGATGAGAGGACACTTATCACTCTCTTATTCATCCAACACAAATGTTGTGTCATCATTACTTACTTTATTAAAGCTACTTTAATAAAATTACTTTATTGGTGTCTACTTAAGTTTCACTTGGGACTTACTCATGATTGCTTCATGTATACCAAGGCCCGCCAAATGATGCCAGGTCAGAGTATATGTGCTGGGCCCCACATGCCGCCACACATTGTTATATATTCCCAAAAACGCGAGGTACACATATCTGCCTTGAAAATGCCTTGTGCACTCACATACCGGTATACTTTACTCAATTAACTTGTCTCATACCTTATGATATAGTTGGGCGGTATCTTTTAACCAACCCAATGGCATCGTATATGTGTCTTATGCACATTTGCATTGATACTTTGATCCTCCAGCCTACACATACTGGGTCCTATGCTTGGTAGGGCTGGATGACATAGTCCCTGAGAGTCTTTCTATCTCTCGACATTCTTGGGACTCTTCCCAAACTGGGCTTAGTCGTCTGCCTGATACATGCTTATCCTCAAGTCTTTAGGCCCAAAATTTAGGATATTACATATACAATATATTATTTGATGATTCACTCTTTGACTCTCATATTTCTTCACTTCCTAAACTTGTTTCGTGAGTGATTCCACTTATACTAGTTACTTTCATGATTTCGAGCATGTGCAGACACAACCCAAATTGTTATGGTCAAAGCTATAAAATATGCTGAAAAAGATTGAAGCTTTGAGCTTGGGAATTGGACTTTGATTGATATAAAAAAGTAATTAAGATTGAGTGGGTGAAGGCCATAAAGTAGTTAAGAAATTGTTTTAATTAATTAGAAAGAATGAAGGAACTCACAAGTCATGCTATTGCTTCGTCTCATAATCTCCCCACACTCTTCCCAGATATACCTGCCCACTTCTTATTATAGTGATTTTCAAATGGGAAAGGCTTGAAGGCAGCTGAAGAGGGAAAAAAGACAAAAAGGGGAGGGGTTGCAATGTCGCACTATCGCACTTGACATAGGGAAAAGAGAGAAGCCATAAGCCTCAAATTTTAGAAGCCGTGGAGGGGGTTTTGACAGAGACGAAACTGTATATGGCGGGAGGGAGACTTAGATGATGATGCTTCCTTTTTCATCTCCTTCAGTTGTTCATCGTTTTCCTTACCTAGTAAAGAGAAGAAGACAGTGAAGAGGAAAGAAAAGATGTTAAACGAACGTGTGTAGTTATGTTAGTTAGTGTAGGGTGAGATTGCTCCATTTTTAATATTTTAGGGTTAAAATTGCACCGTAAAATACTTCGGGGTGCAAATTGCACATTAAAAAAATACTTCAGTGTGTTCATTGCACCTTAACCCTTGTTTATTTTAATAAGTAGGGAATGTAAGCTGCTGTTTGAGCCTATCATGAACAATCATTACAAATTATGTGTTTGAATGAAAAAAAAAGTGCTTATAAACTAAAACCATGGTTTTAACAAAAGACACCTACACACTCAAGAAAAAGGGATAATCCCATTTGGGACCAAAACCATGGTTTTGGGATAAGCTATTTTATTCCTTTTTGGGACCGTTGGGAAGCAATAATTGTGTCCCTTTTCTCTCTCTCTTGTCCCTTTTCTCTTTCCCTTTTGTTGTGTCTTCTCTTCAATTTCCCGTCTTGCCTTCTCTTCTAGATCCAAAGACGGTGGTGCAAGTTTGGCCGATCTCCTATCCCTTTGATCTTTCCCTTTTTTCTTTCCTTTTTTGCGTCTTCCCATTACTTCTTTCTAGTGGTGAGCGCCTGGCAAAAACTCTAGCCTTGATTTTGGCTGATCGGAGAAGGTGATGGTCTATGGTGGAGGTTAATTGGCGAGTGGAAAGGGTAGACGGGCCAACAATAATATTGCCATTTCTGGAAATTCAAAGAAGGAAATTTTAGATATACACATCTAGACACCGTATTCATTTTCATTTCCTAATCTCTACAAGCAGAACCGATTTGAAGGGAGATTGAGAATAATTGGGATTTAAATCACTAAAAACTGAAGATCTTTGATGACTCAACGATGGTGTGGCCAATGATAATATCGCCATTTGTAGGAAACCTGTTGGAGAAGTTAAAGTCACCACCATTGTAGGTAGAGTATGAGTCATTTGTGTAGTGTCAGCGAAGGGATGAGTTAAAGAAGAGTCGACGTTCAACCCATGGCCGTCATTGACATTGAGGGCATTGGAGGAAGACGTCTTTATTGGCTTCTCTCTCAAATAATGCCTTTCTGTATGTTTTATTTTTTTTTGGTTCACGTTGGAAAATAGCCTAGTCCACCATTAGCGGATTAGGCTCGAGCCCAATAAAATTTAGGTCAAAATATAAATAATTAAAAATTTGGATAGTTATATGTGATATTTTTCAATTATTACGAGTCATATTGTTTGACCGATAGAATATGACCCTATTATTGATAATCAGTGAAATGTAAGTGTATCCCTACCATGAACTTGAAAGAGGCAAGCTTCACCCAAGAGGGGGGTGAATTGGGTGATGTTATAAATTTTTCGCTTGATGTGGTGATATGAAAAATATAGTAGATAGAGTAGAGTTTAGAAGATTTGAACACAGAGAGTTATACTGGTTCGGCCTAACAACCAGGCCTACGTCCAGTCCTCAGAGATCAAGACCTACTGAGATTTTCACTATACCTCCAAGATTCAATGGGCTCTCAGAACGCCACAAAACAACAATTGTCCTTGAAAGGACTACGAGCAGAAATATTCTCTCACTAAGAAATTTCTCTCCCCCTTACGACAAGTCTTACGTGCAGAAAAACAACCTATGACCCTTCTCACTTGCTTATGTATACAAGACTTATGAGCAGCAACGTTCTCTCCTGCTTACACCGCTGTAAGTCTTACGAGCAGCAACGTTCTCTTCTGCTTGTATCTTATAAGACTTATTAGTGCAAAGCCTTAACAAGGAATTCTCTCAACTGCTTCTCTCGTAAGGAAATCTACCCTCTCAAGGTCCCAATACCTTGAGATCAAATAAGCATAGAATTTGAATTGTATGAAGACTCTCTTACAGAGAAAATAAATAAACACTGAAGATCAATGTGTATACAGAGAAAATGATGAATAGCAGAAACTCGTGTATAAGCTTGTGAATTCTTGTGCTTCGTTATAGTTGACTATCTCTGAATCTCTGTATATATAGATGGTTGGTTTTTGCCCGTTTGAGTAATCATAATTTGAGGAGCGGGACTTTGCAACTTGTGGAATGACATGCGCATGTTTGAATATTCTGAATGCGGTAGGTACGAGCGTGCTTGTAATGATGTTGGCGGCCGTTATTTGACTTTCTCCGTGTCAGCTTATTTCAAACGGTCATCTTCCTGTATCACACTTATAATACATTCAAAATGATGTTAAACAATGATAATAAGTAATGATGATATGAACAAATAACAATAAACCATATTCGGATTGAACGTTGTGAGACTTGGTATTTTTGGTGATCTGGCAGAGCATCACTCGAGCATGAAAGGTCTCACTCGAGTGATCTTCCTATTTTCCTCTTTGAGCTTCAGTTATCGGGTTGTGCTTGCATAGGATTTCAGAGAGACAAAATTCTCACTCGCGAGTGATGTGGGGTCTCACTCGATCACAACTCCTTCTGCTCGAGTGATCTTGTACTTTGCACTGGGAGTTTCTCTTCTGGTTATCACTCGCACATCATTTTAACAAGAGTGAGTTTTTGTACTCGCAAGTGATGTGGTCCCTCACTCGAGCACACCTACTTCTGCTCGAGTGATATGAATATTCTCAAGGAATATGCCCTTAATACCAACACTCGCATCAGGATTTAAGAGGGATAAATTTATCACTCGCAGGTGATGTGGGCCCTCACTCGAGCACACAGACTCCTGCTCGAGTGAGAAGAATATTCTCAAGTAATATACCGTTTATACAAGTACTCGCATCAGATTTGGAGAAGGATAGATTTTTCACTGGCAAGTGCTGATGTGTCACTCGAGCATATGAGGTTGTGCTCGAGCACACTTACGCTTCTCTGAACTTCATGACTCTCGGCCAAGCACTCGCAGTACCTTGATCGAGTACAAAATGCTCATGCTCAAGCATTGATGTCTCTGCTCGAGTGCATCAAGGAAGAATGATAATACTTGCTCTCGACCAAGCACTCGTAGACCTTCACTCGCATGTGCTCGAGTGAGAATGGCTTCTCTGCTCGAGTGCTGTCTCCAGTGCTCGAGTGAATCAGTGAACATAACAGTGGCATGCCTCTCTGGTGAACACTTTCTCGCTATCACTCGCACCTGCTCGAGCACAGAAAGAATGTATGCTCGAGTGCAAATCTCATACTCGAGCACTCTAGTTCAATTTGACAGTAGACACCAAAAAACATTGCTATATGCATTTGATAACTTTATAAACTTTTCTTAAACTTATAAAAACATGATTTGTACACAATTGACTTTTTGTTATCATCAAAACTTGGGATCTAACATTCTCCCCCTTTTTGATGATGACAAAACCTTTGTGATAGAAGTTAAGAAAGATTGATTAAGATAGAAAATTTTTGAAATACTTCAACGTTTCCAAATGCATATCAAGTTTTAATTTCAAGTTCAAGTTTTCCTGCAATACTTCGTCTGGACACTTAACAACCAAGATAAGCATAGTATGAGGCAAATAACTTGAAACATAGAAATAGTAATTAAACTAACTTGAAACAAATTTTGATAAAGTTAATAAAATAATAACTAACAATCCCCAAATACAACCATAATAACAGAAAATCCTACCCCATACAGAAAATCTACCCAAACACCCAAAACATCCCATACACGCTCAGCTCAAAAAACATCATATATCCTTCTCCCCCGTTTTGTCAGCATCAGAAGGGGTCTGAGGAAAAGTGGTACCAGAAGGTGGAACAAATGATACCATGGCAGTGAGAGGGTCAATAGGTGGAGATGATGGCTGTGGTATAGAGGATGAGGGAGGTAGTGAAGGCGACCGATCATATGTGATATCAACATTAGAATCTGGATCGGTGAAGAGTACATGTGTCTGTGGTACAGAGGTATGAGTAGTCTCAGGAGGCACCTCTGAAGATGAAGATGGGAAATGAGAGTGCAAGAAGGTCTCCATATTTGTTATCCTCTGTGACATCTCATCCTGAGTCTTGAACATCAAATCAAAATTGATATTGGCCTTGTCTACCAATTTGATGACCTGTGACTCCATCTTTTCCACAAGCTTCTCATACTCAGTCACTAATTCCTTCTTCAGACTGGATACTGCTTGATTGATTGCCTCAGTCAAATGATTGGAGAGAGAAGCATTAAGGAAGGAAGGAGGAGGAATAGGACCTTGGGCAGAAGATTGGGCCTCATCCCCTCTGGATGGAGTGGCTTCCCTCTGAGATATGGCTTTGGTTCGACTCACCGGAAGATTGATACCCATATGAGTTAACTGAGTCTTACCAAACCTTGAAATAAGTACCCTCTCAGTTCCTTCCAAATACCATATCTTGTTTTTCATTAGGAAGAAGGATACAAGCTGAGGATATGGTATTGTTGCGGATTTTGATGAAGAAAAACGAAATCTTCTCATCTCGTTGAAGATAATCTCCCCTACATTTCTTTGTTGCCCGGCAAGTAAAGAGGCCAACATATAATAATCCTTTTGAGCAAAATGGGTAAAGTTTTTTGACTTATTGACTATGCTCCGGGAATATATATAGTGAAGGACTCTGTGGGTGTCAGGCATATCAATAGGTTTAAAATTGAGAGGACCTATTGGGTCTTTTGGCCTCAAAATCTGGAAGGCTTTATTGGCAGAGAAAGAAGGTGGATCAGGAGGTGGTGCAACATACCCAAGCAAGTCATTTATGATCTTAGCAGATATCATAATAAATTTTCCTCTAACAGTAGTAGACACTGCTTCCTCAATCAATTCACCAGATCTAGACTTAATGTTACGGGACTTCATGTTGCAATAAAAATTTTTCACAACAGTGGGTGAATATGGCAATGGATGTTCAGCCAGGGAGCATAGTATTGAAGATAAGGGTATAAATCCAAATGGTAATTCTTCTTTAAATAATCTAAATCCACATACCTAATTGGACAGAAATGCCTATGAATAAATTCATCATCAAATACCTTCTGAGAAAAAGCCTTTAGCTCTTCAACAATAAATCCCTCAGGAGGACTAGTAATATGATCATCCACTAGTGCTTGTGAAGCAGAAGGTGCTCCTAAAGCAGAAGCACTGGATTGTCCAATATGATGTGAACTTGAAACACCGGCTTGTGAAACAATCTTTCCAACTATCTTATCAAGTTTGGATTTCTCCATCGCTTCCCGGAGTTGTCTGCTGAATGAATCATCAGAGGAAGAGGATGATTGTTCAGTCTCCTTTTTCTTCCCTTTTTCTTGATCCTCTTTGGATTGAGACCGGGTAACTATAGGTTCCTTGAACACCACACCCTTTGGTTTCTTTTGAGGTGGTTGGTCTTTCTTTGCAATTTGAGGCTTTGGGTGAGGTTTCTTAGCCGGAGTCCTCTTTTTGGTCTTAGGCTTAGGAGGAGGTGAAGGTGAGGAAGATATTTTGGGAGATGGAGGTGTTGGTTCTGGGGTACCAGACGCACTGGCAGCAGAATGAGTAGGAGAAGGAGAGTGAGATCTTTGAGAGATAGAGGGCATTTTGGTTCTTGCCATTGGAGAATAAGATAAAGAGAAGCAAGAACTCACAGATATTTGAGAGTGAAGAGAAGAGCAAACAAGGATTAGGGCACCGAATGTGAAATGCAGAGAGTAAAAATCACCTTTTATAGAAGATTGAAGAGTTTTAACGGTGATTTGAAGCAAATGGACATGATTGATTGAAGAGAAACGTTTAAAAATAAAGAGTTGCGCCCTTCGAGTGACGAGACACCTCGAGTGAGAGCAGAAAGTGTGACGTTCTGAGCTTCTGCGTAACTGATATAAGTGACAGTGCTCGAGCATAAACCCTAGTGCTTGAGTGATGTTCATACTGTGCTCGAGTGTGTTCTATCTGTGCTCGAGTGATATTCTGGAAAATTTAATGAAACATGTAAAAACATACCTGGGTTATGGATTTCATGTCATATTTTGTGTCTTTGTATTCAAATCCTCCAAAATCATTTGAGTAACCATGCTTTCGATAGCTTTTGGAAAGAAACTCTTTCTCTCTACTCGAGCAGACACTCTTCACCTCAAGCATGTTCATATCATGCTCGAGTGAGAGTCCTCCATGCTCGAGTGAGTTCAACTCTCACTGTTGATTTTGAGATAGACTCTTGGTATTCTTATTTCCTCTGTTAACCCCTGTTTTTCACAACAAGAAGCAGAGTATTTTTAACAGTGTTGTGCTTGAGCAAAGCTACTTGTGCTTGAGTGAAGCAGCTTATCACTCGAGTGACACCCTCTGTGCTCGAGTGACAGACCTGTAAAATGATTTTTAATACTCCAATGCTAAAGTCAGTATGGTTATCATCAAAAGAAACATTTAATTAAGATATTTAACAAGAAAACTTACAACTCATTGGGATTAACCATTCCTAATTCTCTTCGAATATATAGAAATTGATCTTTTGCAATTGGCTTTGTAAATATCCGCAAGTTGAAGATGAGTTGGTATGAATTCCACTTTGACATCCTTCTTTTGAACATGATCTTGAATGAAGTGATGTCGAATGTCTATGTGTTTGGTTCTTGAATGTTGTACAGGATTCTTCGCCAAGCTTATCGTGCTAGTGTTATCACAATAAATTGGAATTTCTTTTAAATAAATTCCCAAATCTTGAAGTTGTTGTTTCAACCATAACACTTGAGAACAGCAACTTGCCACAGCTATATATTCAGCTTCAGTCGAGGATAATGAAACTGTGTTCTGCCTCTTGCTGAACCATGATACTAGAGAGCCTCCCAGAAATTGACATTGACCACTGGTACTCTTTCTATCAGTTTTATATCCTCCGTGATTTGAATCTGAATATGCCAATAAATACTCATTCCCTCTTTTCGGATACCAAAGACCAAGCTCTGAAGTATCTCCTAGATATTTGAAGATTCTTTTTACTGTCTCTGCATATGATACCTTGGGAGCGGATTGATATCTTGCACATATTCCCACGCTGAACTGAATATCTGGCCTGCTTGCTGTGAGATAGAGTAATGAGCCAATCATTCCTCTATACTTAGTGATGTTGAAGCTAGGTTCTTTTACATTAGCATCCAACAGTGTTGTAGAACTCATTGGAGTATCAGCTCTATTAGCATTATCTAATCCATATTTCTTTAACAACTCTTTCAAATACTTTGTCTGAGATACAAATATACCATTCTTCTTTTGTTTGATTTGAAGTCCAAGAAAGAAGTTCAATTCTCCCATCATGGACATTTCAAACTCTCCCTGCATAATCTTAGAGAATTCTTGACACATAGATTCGTTAGTAGCACCAAAGATAATATCATCAACATAAATTTGAACAATTAGAATATCATTTTTGTTATGTTTGATGAATAGAGTTGTATCAACTTTTCCTCTGACAAAACTTTGATCAAAAAGAAATTTGCTTAGTCTTTCATACCAAGCTCTAGGTGCTTGTTTCAAACCATATAGTGCTTTCTTAAGTTTGAAGACATGGTCAGGTTTTGTTTCATCTTCAAAACCAGGAGGTTGTTCTACATATACTTCCTCCATAATATAACCATTTAGAAAAGCACTTTTCACATCTATTTGATAAAGTTTAAAACCTTTAATGCAAGCAAAAGCTAGGAGTACTCGTATTGCTTCCAATCTTGCCACTGGAGCATATGTTTCCTCATAATCAATACCTTCTTCTTGATTATAGCCTTTGGCAACAAATCTTGCTTTGTTTCTCACAATGATTGCTGATTTATCAAGTTTGTTTTTAAAAACCCATTTGGTCCCTATAACCATATGGTCTTTAGGTCGAGGAACCAAATCCCAAACTTGATTTCTTTGAAACTGATTTAGTTCTTCTTGCATAGCAATCACCCAATCATTGTCATATAAAGCTTCTTCTATATTAGAAGGTTCAATTTCAGAAATAAAAGCAGAGAAGGTTACCTCATTGAGGATTATATTTCTGGTTTTGACACCTTCATGAATATCTCCTATAACTTGATCAATTGGATTATCCTTCATATGTCTCCATGCTTTTGGTTGAGCATGATCATCGACATCTTCTAAATTTTGAAAATCATTTGTTTCAAAATCATCTTGTTTTGAAATAGATTTGTTTTTCTTGATTGAATCAATTTCTTCTTCATCAATAAGTTTTGTCTGAGATTCAATTTCATCAAACACAACATGAATAGATTCTTCAACAGTACATGTTCTTTTATTGAAAACTCTATAAGCCTTACTTCTATTAGAATATCCTAGAAATATACCTTCATAAGACTTTGAATCAAATTTACCTAAGTTTTCTTTACCATTGTTGTGAATGAAACACTTACACCCAAAGATATGTAGATGAGCAAGATTTGGCTTTCTTCCTTTGTAAAGTTCATATGGCGTCTTTCCAAGTGATTTGCGAATGTATGCTCGGTTTGAAATGTAGCTTGCAGTACTCATTGCATCTGCCCAGAACACTTGTGACATTTCCTTTTCATTAAGTAATGCTCTTGCCATTTCTGTAAGACCTCTGTTCTTTCTTTCCACTACTCCATTTTGTTAAGGTGTTCTAGGAGCAGAGAAGTTATGATCTATTCCTTCGTTATTGCAGTAGCTTTCAAATAGTTGATTATCAAATTCTCCTCCATGATCTGTCCTAATAGAAACAATAGATATACCTTTCTCATTTTGAACCTTTTTGGCAAACATAATAAATTCAGCAAAAGTTTCATCTTTTGAAGCAATAAATATAGTCCATGCAAATCTTGTAAAATCATCAACAATTACTAACGTATATAAATTTCCTCCAAAATTTTTTACTCTTGCAGGTCCTACCAAATCCATATGAAGTAATTGTAAAGGTTTTGAAGTAGAAATCTCATACTTTGTTTTAAAAGAGGATTTAGTTTTTTTTCCTTTCTGACATGCGTCACAAATCATATTATCTTTGAATTTGAGTTTGGGAAGACCAACAACTAAATCTTTTCTAATCAATTTGTCAAGTTGATTCATATTGACATGAGCCAGACGCTTATGCCATAACCAACTTTCCTCTGATCGACTAAGAAAACAATTTTCAAAAGAATTTGAATTTAAATCAATAGTATAACAATTACCGTCCCTTTGAGCTCGGATCTTTGCTTTGATAGATTCTTTGTTTAGTGGCAGATCTTTCTTGTTCACTATCAAGCATTCTTTTAAGTCAAAAATCACCCAGTTATCTTTGTCAGTGCTTTGACTTACACTCAGGAGATTGTGGCATAATCCCTCAACATAATACACTCCGTTGATTTGAACACCATCGGATTTTCCCACTTCACCAATTCCAGCAATACGTCCAGATTGATTACCTCCAAATGTCACCTTTCCTCCTTCTCTGGTTTCCAGCATGGTGAACTTATTTTTGTCACCAGTCATGTGTCTCGAACATCCACTATCAATATACCATTTGTTCGCTCAAGATGCTTTGAGACATACCTAGAATAAGGTGATCAAATTTTAGGTACCCACTCTTTCTTGGGTCCTTTGTGGTTAGTATATGATATATGTGTCCCTTTCGGAACCCATTTATATGTTCCAATAACTTGTCCCTTTTTGAAATAACATGATGAAGTATAATGTCCCTTCCTGTTACAATAACTACATGATGCAAAGGGATTTGATGTATGCACAGAATTCCTGAAATATCTAAGATACGTTCTACTACTATTCTTCTTATATCCTTTATTCTTATTATGAATAGAATTATATCCAATTCCAAATTTATCAAATGAAACTTTTTG
Organism: Inga leiocalycina; assembly: GCA_963242795.1. Lineage (NCBI taxonomy): Eukaryota > Viridiplantae > Streptophyta > Magnoliopsida > Fabales > Fabaceae > Inga > Inga leiocalycina. The sequence goes on from OY725320.1 coordinate 66,459,223, forward strand.
AGAATTTAAAATAACTTTAAGAGTTTCACTTCCCTTAGTAAATCTTTCAACAATTTTTGTTAAATTACTTATTTTCTTATCTTTCTCTTTACACATTTCACATGATGATATGACAGTACCTTCTAATTCTTTTACTTTCTTCTTATAGCTAACCATTTCTTTAGCAACTTTGATGAACTCTGTATGCAATGCATTATATTCAGATAACAATTCATCATAAGTAGGTTCAGAATCACTTACTTCAGAGTTTGATTCTTCTTCCTTAGCTACTAAGCACAAATTTGCTACTTCGTCATTGTCACTTTCTTTGTCTAACGAACTATCACCCCATATAGATGATATATATGCTTTCTTTTTCTGCTTCCTTTTGTCTTTGTTCTTGAAGCATTCAGATTTGATGTGTCCAGGTTTCCCACATTCATAGCATACTATCTGTTGTTCTTTATTTTCTCTCTTGCTTGGTCCACCTTGATAATTTTTGAAGTTCTTTTGACCTCTTCTGTAGAATCTCTTGAATTTTCTCACGATCATTCCCATTTCATCATCATTAGGGACATCTTCATTCTCGGAAGATTTTTCTTCCTCTTTGATAGCTTTAAGTGCAACTCCCTTTTTCTTCTTATCATCGAACTCTTCAAGTTCCTTTTTGAACCTCAACTTTCCTTCATACTCTGAAAGACTTCCAAAGAGGGCAGCTACTGATTTCATAGATTCTCCTTTAGCTTCTTCGATAGCTGTCATCTTTGCTTCCCATTCTTTCGTAAGAATATTAAGAATCTTTCTTACCTGGGAATTTTGATCAAACGATTTTCCAAGAGCAGATAATTGATTAACAAGATGAGTATACCTGAGTTCGAATTCTGATATACCTTCTCCAGGTTTCATACGAAATAGGTCATATTATGTAATTAGAGTATTGACTCTATTTTCTTTGATTCCTGATGTACCTTCGTGAGCAATTTCAAGAGCATCCTACATATCTTTGGCAGTTGGTAGAGTACATATTCAAAAATATTCTTTTTGACTAAGAGCACTTTGTATCATTAAAATAGCTTTACTATTTAATGTTACTAACCTTTTGTCATTCTCGTCAAACTCATCTGGGCTCTTTTTCATGGCTCTATCTTCAATTTTCTTCATTGGAACATAGTTACCATCTTGTATAACATTTCACAATCGGTACTCATTAGCCATCACGAACACTCTGAATTTAGCTTTCCAGAATGAAAAATGTTCTCCAGCAAAACCAGGAGGTCTAGTGTTTGAAGCTCCATCTGGAAGAATGTTTTCACCTATTGTTGCCATTTATCGGATCCTTCTCAAGTTGTTAGGCTCTTCGGAGAAGACTAGGCTCTGATACCAAATGAAAGAGGCAAGCTTCACCCAAGAGGGGGTGAATTGGGTGATGTTATAAATTTTTCGCTTGATGTGGTGATATGAAAAATATAGTAGATAGAGTAGAGTTTAGAAGATTTGAACACAGAGAGTTATACTGGTTCGGCCTAACAACCAGGCCTACGTCCAGTCCTCAGAGATCAAGACCTACTGAGATTTTCACTATACCTCCAAGATTCAATGGGCTCTCAGAACGCCACAAAACAACAATTGTCCTTGAAAGGACTACGAGCAGAAATATTCTCTCACTAAGAAATTTCTCTCCCCCTTACGACAAGTCTTACGTGCAGAAAAACAACCTATGACCCTTCTCACTTGCTTATGTATACAAGACTTATGAGCAGCAACGTTCTCTCCTGCTTACACCGCTGTAAGTCTTACGAGCAGCAACGTTCTCTTCTGCTTGTATCTTATAAGACTTATTAGTGCAAAGCCTTAACAAGGAATTCTCTCAACTGCTTCTCTCGTAAGGAAATCTACCCTCTCAAGGTCCCAATACCTTGAGATCAAATAAGCATAGAATTTGAATTGTATGAAGACTCTCTTACAGAGAAAATAAATAAACACTGAAGATCAATGTGTATACAGAGAAAATGATGAATAGCAGAAACTCGTGTATAAGCTTGTGAATTCTTGTGCTTCGTTATAGTTGACTATCTCTGAATCTCTGTATATATAGATGGTTGGTTTTTGCCCGTTTGAGTAATCATAATTTGAGGAGCGGGACTTTGCAACTTGTGGAATGACACGCGCATGTTTGAATATTCTGAATGCGGTAGGTACGAGCGTGCTTGTAATGATGTTGGCTGCCGTTATTTGACTTTCTCCGTGTCAGCTTATTTCAAACGGTCATCTTCCTGTATCACACTTATAATACATTCAAAATGATGTTAAACAATGATAATAAGTAATGATGATATGAACAAATAACAATAAACCATATTCGGATTGAACGTTGTGAGACTTGGTATTTTTGGTGATCTGGCATAGCATCACTCGAGCATGAAAGGTCTCACTCGAGTGATCTTCCTATTTTCCTCTTTGAGCTTCAGTTATCGGGTTGTGCTTGCATAGGATTTCAGAGAGACAAAATTCTCACTCGCGAGTGATGTGGGGTCTCACTCGAGCACAACTCCTTCTGCTCGAGTGATCTTGTACTTTGCACTGGGAGTTTCTCTTCTGGTTATCACTCGCACATCATTTTAACAAGAGTGAGTTTTCGTACTCGCAAGTGATGTGGTCCCTCACTCGAGCACACCTACTTCTGCTCGAGTGATATGAATATTCTCAAGGAATATGCCCTTAATACCAACACTCGCATCAAGATTTGAGAGGGATAAATTTATCACTCGCAGGTGATGTGGGCCCTCACTCGAGCACACAGACTCCTACTCGAGTGAGAAGAATATTCTCAAGTAGTATACCGTTTATACAAGCACTCGCATCAGATTTGGGGAGGGATAGATTTTTCACTCGCAAGTGCTGATGTGTCACTCGAGCATATGAGGTTGTGCTCGAGCACACTTGCGCTTCTTTGAACTTCATGACTCTCGGCCAAGCACTCGCAGTACCTTGGTCAAGTACAAAATGCTCATGCTCGAGCATTGATGTCTCTGCTCGAGTGCATTAAGGAAGAATGATAATACTTGCTCTCGGCCAAGCACTCGCAGACCTTCACTCGCATGTGCTCGAGTGAGAATGGCTTTTCTGCTAAAGTGCTGTCTCCAGTGCATGAGTGAATCAGTGAACATAACAGTGGCATGCCTCTCGGGTGAACACTTTCTGGCTATCACTCGCACCTGCTCGAGCACAGAAAGAATGTATCAAGGATTTGAGAACCGGACCGGGCCGGACAGTCCGACCGGTCGGACCGTCGCCCGGTCCCCACAATGGCCCGGGTTAGACCATGGAGCCGTTTTTTTCCTGGAGCCGGTTTGGACCGCTATTAAATCGCTATTGGGCTGCCAGCCGCCTTTGGGCCGGAACCCGGAGCGGTTTTACAAAAACCGTCCGGGTCAGAAAAGGCCACTTTAAAAAAAAAAAATTTTGCTAATTTTTTTTTAAAAAATCATATAAAAGGGTTAAAAATGGAAAATCCCCCCCCAAATCGAATCTGGATCCCGAATTGGCAGAAAAAGAAAACCCTCGATCGAATTCCGTCGCACCTCCAAACTTCGTCCGCAGTTGACAGCGAACCCGGCCGCCATCTGTAGCCATCGGCTTCCGCCGTATGCGGCGTCATCCTCCACCTTCTTCGCCGTCATCATCTATCATGCGTGGTGCTGTGGCCTGTGCTCTCTGAGTCACTGAGTCGGAGTCGTTGTTTCCTCCACGGTCTACCTTCAAACTCCGAGTCCAAGTCGGTTCGTTCTCTTCTGAGTCTCGGCGGATGGCTCCTCCTCTTGTTCAGTCCGTCTCGGCGTCTCCTCGTTCAGCCAAAGTCGATCGCTTTTTGCACTGAGGTACTCTGTCAAAAATTCCCCTGTGGCAGTGTGGCTTGTGCTCTGAATCTCTGATGGTCTGATAATTGATATTTGATAGTGATAAGTCTTTTTTTGTATTCCCCTGTGGCGGTGTGAAACTGTGAACTGAGCTTGTTGTATAGCTCTAACTGGATTTGGTCATTTTTATTGGTACTATAATGCTCATTGTTCAGTGCCTTTCGCTGCATAGATGATAGATTGATTGCTGTTGTAATTTGTATATCTTCGGCTGCTTGTTTGATTAAGAAATCGGAATTGCCAAATCTGCAGGGCAACCTATATAACTTATATATCTGCTTCTGCTTGTCTGATTGTTATGCTCTGCCTCTGCGGCTCTGCGGCTCTGCCACTGTTTATTATGAAATTAAAAGTGGTTTCACTTTGTGTTGAATTCTCTGTCTGAAAGTTTTATTATATCAAATTTTAAGAAGCTATGTCATTATGGGTCAACTGGTCAAGTTTGTTTGTAAGTCAATAAGTGTAAGTTGTAAGCAACTGTGTAAGCCTGTAAGGGTCAACTTTAAGAGTTAGACATGGACAATTAATAAAGCAAACCAACATTGTCTTTATTAGTTTATTGCAGCTAATGAGCTAATCGAAGCAGAGGCTTTTGCAATTTTTGAGATAAGCTATTTTAATAAAGCAAACCAACTTTTTCTCTTTGTTTTTTGGTTTTTTGAATCCAACTGTATTAAACTATAAATTATAAAATATTCATTATGTTAATTAATTAATGAGGTTATTTGAATGAAGGGATTAGTCGATTAGATTACAAGGGCCGAGTTAGAGCGTTTGGTTTTGTTTTTGTTTTTTTGGATCCAACTACTATTATAAAAAATTCATTATGTTAATTAATTAATGAGGTTATTTGAAATTTTCATCCAGAAAAAATGTAACCAACAATCAATGAAAGGACAATAGCAAACCAGCAATTACCAAAGATCACTCGCTTTCTCATTCCATAAAAGTATGACAACCAAATTAGGAAAGTTAAGGGATCATGAGTAAATATTTTCTTTGCAATGAACTAAGTCAACTAACTCAAATATTTTTTGTAACTCAAGTAAATACTAAATAGTTTCAGTGGTGGGCATGCCGCATAGTAGAACTAGTTTAGGTTATTATTAATGCTTTTTGATGTAAATACTAAATACAAAACTAGTTCATGTCAGTTTTTTTTTCATACAGTAAAAATACTAAATACTAAACTGTTTCTCATGTCAGTTTTTTTTTCATATTCTCCTCATAGCATCATTTGTTTTTAATTTTTATATTGTAGGAACTAGAAAATGTCATCCCAAGCAGAACAAGTATCTACTGTTGCTCTATCCACCCAATCTGTTAGATCAAAGGCCGATCCAACATGGGAGCATTGTGTTCAAGTGCCAAACAAAAACCCAAGTGGCAAACCTCTCTTGAGATGTATGTATTGTGGAAAGGAATTTGCTGGAGGAGGAATACATAGAATGAAACAACATCTTGCCGGGAAAAAAGGGGACATCATAAGTTGTAAAAAGGTTCCAGGGGATGTTCGCTTTCGGTTGGAAGAAAATTTGAAAGAGATTGAAGAGAAAAAGGGAAAGAAACAAGATCAATTTGAAGAGGACAATCCATATGGCCCTACACTTGAAGGGGATGCTCCAAATTTGCAAGAAGTTCCTCTTTCACATACCCAAACTTCTAATCCATCTCAACAAAGTGTTCAAAATCCTTCTTCAAGATCATCTGAAGGTTTGAAAAGAAAAACACCTGCAACTACAAACTTCTTTGCCCCAAGGACAACTCCAGGTGCACAACCAGGAATAAGAAGGGCATTTGCAGGTAAAGAAGCTGTGCATAGAGCAGATATGTCAGTAGCTAGGTGGTTGTATGATTGTTGCATTCCCATTAATACTGTGAATTCAATTTACTTCCAGCCTATGATTGATGTTATTGCAGCTATTGGCCCTGGTTATAAAGCGCCATCTTATCATGCCTTCCGAACAAAATTATTGCAAGATATGAAAAAGGAAGTTTAGTTGTTAGTTGATGAGTGTAGGATTTTTTGGGCAGAAACTGGTTGCACAATAATGGCGGATGGTTGGCAAGACCAACGAAATAGGCAATTGATTAATTTTCTTGTTTATTGTCCTAAAGGAATTGTCTTCATCAAATCTATTGATGCCTCAGACGTTGTTAAAGATGCCCAAACACTATGCAACTTATTCATGGATATGGTTGTGTTTGCTGGTGTGAATAATGTTGTCCACCTTGTTACTGATAATATAGCTAATTATAAAGCTGCCGGGAAGTTATTGACTGAAAAGCATCCGTCTATTTATTGGTCTCCATGTGCTGCACATTGCTTAAATCTGATTTTGTCTGACATTGGCAAAATGGAGATTGTCACACGTTTATCCAGACGTGCATCTTTAATTTCAAAATTCATTTACAATCATGGATTTTTGCTAGCTTGGCTGAGAAAAAAAGAAGGTTGGACGGAAATCATTAGACCAGGAGCAACACGATTTGCTACTACTTTTATTGCCTTGAAAAGTATTCTTGAGCACAAACATGATTTACAAGCCTTGGTAACTAGCAAGACATTTATAGACTCTAGATACTCGAGAGACCATAAAGCAAGGGATGTAGTTGCGGTTGTATTGGATGGTGGATTTTGGAATGATTGTCAGGGCATTGTTGAAATTGTCAAACCTCTTATAAGACTTTTGAGAATTGTAGATTCTGATAATAGGCCCTCACTTGGATATATATATGAAGGGATGTATAGGGCAAGAAAAGCTATCAAACGTACTTTCAATCATATAAAAAAAATTACAAGCCATTCACGAGTATTATCAAGAATAGGTGGGATTCTCAGCTTCGCCAAGATCTTCATGCAGCAGCTTACATCTTAAATCCTGCTTTTCTTTATGATAAGTCTAACTTCTCTCAAAAGCCAGAGGTAATGCAAGGATATCTGTCTGTCATAAGTAGGAAAGTGACAACTAATAAGACCAAGTTATTGCAAGAAGGCACATTATACCAAGAAAGAAGTGGCTCCTTCAGTAATCCTTTGGCTCTTGAATCAGCAAAATCGATGCGACCTGGTAACATTTCTTACTTCTTAATTCTTATATTATAACTTTATAAGCCTCTGGTTTGGTTTTTTTTATTTGACTATGTTCAATTTAATATGATAGATGAATGGTGGCGGTATTTTGGGGGTAGTTGTCCTAATGTTAAGAAATTGGCTATTCAATTGTTGAGCCAAACTGCTTCTTCTTCCGGTTGCGAAAGGAATTGGAGTGTTTTTGAAAGAATACACTCTAAAAGAAGAAATAGATTGGAACATCAACGGCTGAATGATCTTGTCTTTATTCATTACAACTTTCGTTTGAGGAATAGGTATATTTTCTAAACTTTTCACTTTACACTTTACAATTACACTTTATTGAAATTTGTATCTCTCAAAAATTAATTGAATGACTTCTAATGATAATCCTAATACTTTATGTTCATGTGTTTTTTAGAGTTGTTGACAAGAAAAAAGCTTTTGATCCCATTGATTATGAAAGCATTGATAACATTGAATATTGGATAATGGAAGAAGTTGATTCTACTCCACTGTCAACACTTTCTGCTGAAGAAATAGAAGAAGATATCATTTATAATGATGCCACCTTACCAATACCAAAAGCTACTATCAATGATGAAGGTTGGATATTCTAAATTTTAGACATGTTAATTTATTTTTTAAAGCATATGTTACTAATTTTAATAATTTGGTTTGTTGCACACTCTTCTATAAAGATATTTTTCAAGAGCAAGGCAATGAGGTTCATCCTCAAACTATGGATGGAATTGGAAGCTCTGGAACTGGAGTTGGTGGTCTTGATTTTGGATCTTTTCCTCAGGCAGATGATGATATTTATGGTTCAAATGCTTATCAAGAAACCTATGCTTGGATCAATCAAGAACCACCAATTGATAAGCCATGAAGTCATTGTGATCCAATGCATTTTGTTAGGTTGATTGTTCATATTATGTTATGTAAGGCTTCAATTTTAATACTAATGTCTAGTTGTTAATTTGATCTGTTAACTTGTAAAAGACACTTGAATATTTCTTTTTCTAGGCTACCCGTTTGTTTAAATTTTAATGAAAAATTGCTACTTTGCTAGTTAAACTACCAATTAACCAAATTATAATTTTAGAACAAGCAATTTTTTTATTATTCTTTCCAGCATTTTATTTTGTCAGCGTTTGAGACTCTGAGGAGAAAAAAGAACAAAAGTTTTATAGGAGTACTAGGGAAAGTAGGCATGCACCATTTGTCATTGAGTATATAAGACTAATCATGTTTTTTGTAATATATAATTATATATATAATTATAAAAAAAAATATATAATTATAATATTTTTAAATTTATTTATTATACCACCGGTCCGACCGAACGGTCCGACCGTTCCAACCGGTTGAACCTTGACCCGCTGATCTTTCCGGTTCGACGTCCGGTCCGGCTTTTAAAACATTGGAATGTATGCTCGAGTGCAAATCTCATACTCGAGCACTCCAGTTCAATTTGACAGCAGACACCAGAAAACATTGCTATATGCATTTGATAACTTTGTAAACTTTTCTTAAACTTATAAAAACATGATTTGTACACAATTGACTTTTTGTTATCATCAAAACTTGGGATCTAACAGAACTTGTGTTTGGTATTTTGTAGTAGATTATTTTAGATACTTATTTATATATGATTTTTCATTATACAATTTATTATTGTATGTATGTATGGGTGCATGCATGTATGTATGCATATTTTGATAAGTATATATGTATGCATGCATGCATGTATGATCTTTTTTTTGGCAAAAAAAAATATCTATTTTTTTTTTGTGTTACATAAATGACTAATGTTATAATTTTCAATTTTTCATACAAATTTATGTCATTTTTTTTGTATTTATTATGAAATTTAATGTTAAATAATACATAAAATATAATATTATCATTCATATATAATTATCACAAAACCTAATGTCATTTTTAGTAATTTGATCATGAAAAAAGTGATTTTGATCACAATATCCAAATATTCTCATTTTATTAAAATAACTATTTTTCCTATAATATATTTTGCTCATAATCTATTTTCTAAAATCAACTTTATCACTTTTTTATCCAAAAACTATTCTCTAAAAGTTAATCCAAATAAACTCTTAATAGAGTTACTTGGAGATAGGGCAGGTTGGCCTTATTATATTGAAGCTTATGATTCAGTTTTGTTTATACATTACATAATAAGAGAATCAAAATGCTGATTCATCTCTGGATTATTTTTTTTTTGAATGGGGACCCGAGGAAGCCTAAATTTTCTAACTTCTTGAAAAATTGTTTAGTCCTACTCTTGAAGAAATGCAAATCCTTGTTTGACATAAGAAAAATAAATTGCTGGAAAAAAAAGAATAAGAAAAATAAATTAACAGCTTTTAACCTTACTTTTCCAATTTTTTTAAAATCAAACTTATTATTCCAATACTACTCCCTTCCATTTCTCTCCCACCAAGCATAATCTAGACTATTATTAGCTCTCATGATGTCATAGCTGTTTAGGAATTCTTCAAAATTGATTTGTTTAGGAACACCCTCAAAAATCACTTTTGCACGAGATAAATTCATCTAACATATTTATTTCATGCAATGTAAAATCCTTTAAAATAAGCTAAATCAAACAGTTACGTGTGTGTTTGGCATCACTTATTTTTGGACAATAAATCCTTATCACGTAAGTCGAGATAAAACTCATCTTACATACTTACCTCATATACCATAAATCATGATTTATAAACACTTATTACCTAAAAATAAACTATTCCAAACAAACACGTAGGGTCAGAGTTAGGGATAAAACGCCATCGCAATGTCCCTCATTCCAAAGGTCAAGAATCCCACAAGAATTAAAGATTACGGACCTACGGGTTGCTGCAATGTTATTTCTTTATGTATAAAATCTTAAAATATATCTCTAGTAGACTCAGAATTAGGGATGCTCTGGGTCTTGGAGGATAGCTTCTCCAACGTTGTTTGTCAAGCCTGGGACAATGAAAACTGGTTTGAAGGAAAGCATAGGTTTGATATAGCAGCTCCTAAATGGCACTTAACCACTCTTGGTAACATCCCCAAGAAGAAGGCAAACCTACTCAAGCGTCTTGAGGGCATAGATAGAGCCAGGCAAAGCGACAATAACAATGGCTTACATAAGCTTGAAAAAAAGTTATGGAAAGATTACAGTAGGCTAATTGCTCAAGAGGAGCTTGTTTGGTACCAGAAAGCTCGATGTAAATGGTTGGCTTGGGGAGATAAAAATACTAGCTTTTTCCATACCTTCGCCACTATCCAGAGGAAAAAACAAAAAATTGAAGCCCTTCAGGATGCAAATGGCAATTGGATTTCCGACCCAAAGACATTGTGCGACATGGCTGGGAAATTCTTCAAAGAGCTATATACTAGTTATGGTAGAGTCCAGGATTCATCTAGCTGGTTTGCAGATTTTCCACCCCTCAAAAATTCGGATATTGAAATTATTCATAGAGGGGTGACAGACATTGAAATAAAAAATGCCGCCTTCATGATGGGGGCCCTTAAGGCTCCAGGGCCGGATGGCTTGCAAGCTCACTTTCTCCAGTCCCAATGGCACAGGATAGGAAATCGAGTCTGTACCCTCATCCGGGATATTTGGCAATCCCCAGAAAAGGTCCGGGATATTAATCACACCCAACTTATCCTGATTCCCAAAATTGATCATCCTTTGGCCTGACAGATTTTCGCCCTATCTCTCTCTGTAATGTCATTTTCAAGATTATCACTAAAATCATTGCCGAGAGACTAAAGGGTGCGATGTCTTACCTGATCCAGCCACATCAATATAGCTTTCTTACTGGAAGGCAAAGTAGTGATAATATTATCATTGCGCAGGAGGCTATTCATACCATGCGGACTAAACGAAGGAAAAAAAGTTTTGTGGCTGTTAAAGTAGACATGGAGAAAGCTTTTGACATATTAGACTGGGGTTTTATTTGCTCTACCCTTATCAAGGTTGGTATACAAGATCCTCTGGTAAATCTAATCATGGCGTGCATTTCTTCGGCATCCATAGAAGTTAGATGGAATGAGGAAACACCCTCCACATTCCTTCCATCTCGAGGGGTTCACCAAGGTGATCCTCTCAGTCCCTATCTCTTCATCCTCTGTATGGAAAGACTTGGACAGCTGATTACTAATGAAGTCAATCAGGGACGGTGGAAAGGACTCACTTTCAATAAAAATTCTCCTACAATCTCCCACCTTTTTTTCGTTGATGATCTTCTCCTATTTGGGGAAGCTTCTATGGACCAGATTGATTTAATCAGAAACACCATGACTGCCTTCTGTCAGGTCTCGGGCCACAAGATCAATCCGACTAAATCTAAGGCATTCTTTTCAAAAAATGTAAATTTCAACCGTGCCTTAGAATTGAGTCAACGGTTAGGTGTTGGAATTACAGGAGATCTTGGGAAATATTTGGGTGTTCCCCTTTTGCACCATAGAGGTACTAGAGCTACATACTACCCTATCTTTCTTAAAGTCTAGAAGCGTTTGGCAAATTGGAAAGGCAGGTTCCTCTCTATGGCAGGACGCACGGTGTTGATTAAAGATGTCCTCTCAGCTCTCCCTAGCTACCAAATGCAAACCACGCTCCTCCCAAAAGGTATTCTGAAAGATCTAGAAAAGGAAAGTCGTCGCTTTCTTTGGAACCAAGGCCAGGATAGTAAGAAAATGCACCTCATAGCTTAGGACCAAATTAAGCAGGAGAAGGATTGTAGAGGATTAGCCATTAGGGATTTACAGAGCCAAAATGTTGCTTTCATTATGAAATTGTGTTGGGGTTTGCTCACCAAGCCAGAAGCCCTCTGGGTGCAATGTCTTAAAGGGAAGTATGGATGTAGTGAAGGAGATTATCCCCTTGTCTGTCGAAAGACTAACTCCTCCGATGTCTGGCGTAGCATCACTACTGTTTGGGGGAAATTCTACAACGGGATAGGAAGACGTGTGAAGAGTGGTAATACCTGCAATGTGTGGTGGGATCTCTGGACCCCAATTGACGAACCATTAATTCATTTTGTGACTACCGATATCCATCGATTGAATTCGTGTGCAAAAGTTAGTGACTTTTGTTAGATCAAACGTTTCACCCAAGAGGGGGGTGAATTGGGTGATACTGAAATTTCTTTCGAAAATATAAAATTCAGACAAAATAAAAACAGTAATGAGTAAGGAAAAATATCACCGAAGTGTACACCGGGAGTTATACTGGTTCGGTCACAACCACTTTGACCTACGTCCAGTCCTCAGAGCTTCTCTGAGAGTTTCACTATAGCTTCCAAGATTCAGTGGGTTCTTGGCACCTCAGTACAAGCAAGTTCCTTACACCTGGACACTCGCTCCCCCTTACAGGTTGTAATCCAATCCCAACTCAAGGTTCCACAACCTTAAGTTATCTCAATAACAAATATTGAGTTTGAATGAAATATCTCTCTCACAGAGTAAATAATAATCACTGAAGCATATGAATACAATTTCAATGTGAAAACAGAGTAATGAACTTGATGATTCGTTCGTATGGATGCTTAGTTGTTGTTCTCTGTTTGAAGGTTCCCATATATATAGTTACATTGGTAATGATTGCTGGAACATATTTCTTCATGTCCGTTGGAGCGTGCGCAGCAATAATTGACTTTTCTAGCTTTTTGAAAAACATGCGTTGCGTTAGGTGATGGTCTGTGATATTTGAGCATTCCTTTTGACTTTCCTTATTTGGCAAGATCTCTTCACTGTTTTCCTGTTGAAAAACTTTGTGCACTAATATAATAAAAGGTTAATCAAATAGAAAACAGAATAATGACCGTTGGAATGATTTCAGACTTTCTGGGTTAGCTTACTCGAGTAGCTCCTCGAGTAACTATTGAAGTTTACTCGAGTAGCTCCTCGAGTAACATCGGGAAATCATTTATCAACTGCAAGTTAATGAACAAGTATAAGATTACTCGGGTAGTGCATGGAGTAAACTAATTTTCAAACCATTGGAATAGTTATTTACTCGGGTAGTTACTCGAGTAATTCACTCAGAACTTTATGACTTACTCGGGTAACACCTCGAGTAATCCTTTGAAAAACTTTTGATTACTCGATGCTCTACTCCAATAATATTGGCAGGATTAAAATGCCGAGAGCACTTACCTCATTACTCGAGTACCTACTCGAGTAATGAACTCATTTTTGCATAGGTTACTCGGGTAGCACCTCGAGTAACTGAGACATTTGAACATAACTTACCCGGGTAATGACTTGAAGTTTCCTTTGAAAATATTTGAGCATACTGGGGTACTTACTCGAGGAATCCACAATGAAAAACTTGTATACTAGAGTAAGTACTCGAGGATGATGATATAAGAAGAAATCAAGTTAATTTGGTACAAACCTCAAGTTTTCATTTACCTTAGACCATTACTCGAGTAGCTCCTCGAGTAACATTGGCAGTGGTACAAAGTGCCGAGAGCTACACATTTTCAAATACACAGTTACTCGAGTAGCTCCTCGAGTACCACAGAAAACTTGAAGGCAAACTGGAAGTTTTTGACCCGGTTACTCGAGTAGCTCCTCGAGTAACATTGGCAGTGGTACAAACTGCCGAGAGGTCCATATTTTGGGAAACAAAGGTACTCGAGTAGCTCCTCGAGTATCATGAAGAAAACTTGATGGCAACTGGAAGTTTTTACCTGGTTACTCGAGTAGCTCCTCGAGTACTATTGGCAGGCCGAGAGCAACCTTGAAATTTTACCTGGTTACTCGAGTAGTGCCTCGAGTAATGATGGCAGGTGACTGGAAGTTTTGCTGGGTTACTTCAAGTTTTGGTTCATTACTCGAGTAGCGTCTCGAGTAATGCCTTAGAAAATGCACTTCTGATCAAGTTCCTTAGCATTTTCTCTTGGCCAATCTTCACTACTTCCATGCTTTCCTCAAGTTAAGCTTATTCCTTTCTTTACTTAGTTCAACCTTGATTATTAAACATTTCCTTTTCAAACCATTCTTTTGTTATCATCAAAACATGAGATCTAACATTCTCCCCCTTTTTGATGATGACAAAACTTGGTGATTTTGAACATGGTTTTTCAAATTGGATTCTTAATTAATTATTTCTTTTTAAGGATAATTATACCTAGCATACATAACAACTTCATTAGTCCAAACAAGTATCACAAACTAATCAAATGAAGTCATAATTTAAACATACTTGCATTGAAATTTAAGAAATTCAAATTACAAGTTAAATCAAAATGCACCCTAAAGCCCATATACAACCAAATCCCAAAAAGCAAGGACAAGTCCACAAAATCACTCTCAAGCTCTTCTCCCCCTTTTTGGCTTCATCAATCAAGAGTAGGACTAGGAGGTTTCACCATAGAGATGGGCTTCACTGGAAGGACACTATCTGAACTAGATGAATCAAAAGAGCTGGATGACTCTGGTTCAGGAAGATTGAGAGGTGGGATCTGGATGTCATCTCTAGGCAGGAAAGGAGAAGGTTGGAAGACAACCATAGTGGTCTCAGGTTCTGGAGGGGTGTCTAACACAGGAGTGAGATGTTCAGAGGAGAAAGAAGATGATACTTCCTCTGTTTGGGTAGGAGAGGGGACAGGTTTAGGAGTGGTCTCAGGCTGTGGTTTTTGAGGTGAATCACCAATAATGATATGTGTAGACTCAAGGGTTTCAGGATCATCCACTGTGAACAAGATGTCTTTTTCTTGGGGCTCAAGTGGATCAGAAACCAGAGGGGTTGATGGTTCAGCCTCAGTAGTAGGGATAGGAATGGGAATGTCTGAAGGAGGGTCTACTGGAGGTGGTGGTGCAGAAGAGGAGGGACCGGCAGAAGGTCCAGGACCCAGGGAATCCAAACGTGCCAGTATCAGTCTCAAAGTCTCTCCCTGGGCACGTTGCTCTGTTAGTAGCTCCTCGTGCCTTCGATCCATTCTCTCAACCAATTCTCCCATTTTGGTGTTCATGTGGGTAATGAGTTCAGCATTGGTATTGACTATGTCCACATGGAAGCCTCTCAGCATATTCTCCATAAAGTGCTGGAGAGTGGCATTCAGGAAAGATGGTGAAGATGTGGTAGCAGCTGGAGCCGATGACTGAGTGTCATCCAACCTACTGGCCTCAGTCTCAGGAGCCTTTCTCTTCTTCTTGGACCCAGACTCCAGTGGGCCTTTGAGAGGAATGTCTATGTTTAGTTTACCAATTTGGTTCCTCCCCACTGGGGTCACTCTCTCAACTGGCTCCTTACTATCCAAATACCATATTTTGTTCTCTTTTAGGATAAGAGACACAATTTGGGGATATGGCATTGGAGTAGTTCCTTTTCCATCCACCTTATACCTCTTCATTTCAGAGAATATGTACTCTCCCAAATCCTTTTCTTCTTTCAAGAGGAGTGAAGCAAACCATCTGTAATCCCTATCCGAAAAGTGGGTATAGTTGTTGGCTTTGTTCACTAGGGACCTAGAGTAGATATACCATAGGACCCTGTGATGATCACACATATCACTTGGTTTAAAGTTTAAGGGGCCAACTAACTCACCGGGCTTTAGGATAGTGAAAATTTGATTGGGCTCAAGTTCAGAATAAATATCATCAGGGGGGTTTTCAATTCCCAACCACAAATTGATTTTAGAGGGAGATATCAGAATCTTTTGACCTCTAACAGTGGTGGTCATCTCTTCCTCAACTGAGGTACGGTTAGGTTCATCTGTGATCTCTAGGTTGCAATAAAAGTGGGTGACTACCTTTGTGCAAAAAGGTAATCTAACAGATAACCAAGGCATAAAAGGATCAAGATAAGAGCTAAGGTCAAACTTCACTACCTCTTGAAGCAACTTTAGATCAACGTAGTGTGTTTTACACACTTTCCTTCTGGAGAACTGTGTCAGATACTTGGGAGACTCCACCAGTTTCCCCACATTGAATCCTTTGGGAGGAGTAGTGATCTCTGCCTCTGGAATCTTGGATTTCTTGGATGATTGACCCTTCTCCAATTGGTCAATTATCCCAGCCATTGCATCAGCCACCTTCTTGTCATATTTTGGCTTTTTGGGAGGTTTTGGAGTAAAAGAGGGTGTGGATGAATCTGAGTGAGAAGGTGAGGGAGTTTTGACACCTTTACTCCTTCCTGTAGATGTGCTCTTTTTAGATTGAGCCCTAGTCACAACAGGCTCTTTGATCACCACACCTTTGGCTTTAGGTTGTGGTTGAGGTTTAAGAGGGGTTTTGGCTTTTGGTCTAGGGATCAACTTTCTTCTCTTTGTTGGAGGAGGAGAAAGAAGATCAGGATTTTGCTCAGAATCAGAGGAATCAGTGAAGTTGAGATTCTTGGTTCTAACCATTTTGAATCAAAGAAAATCAAGAATCACAGAGAAACAGGGTAACTGTCGTGAGAGTAGGGCAGTCGGATTTTGAACAAAATAGGAAGTTTTTGGACTTGAAACCAGTTGGGTTTTGACGGAAATGGGGCAAGGAATCGATTGGGAAAAGTTTTTGAAAGGGTGTATAGTGATTTACTCGAGGAGATTTTGTGGAAATGACCAAGTTTGCGCAAGATAAAGACCTAAATCCCGACTTTACTCGAGGCCTTACTCGAGTAACATTCAACATTACTCGAGGCCTTCCTCGAGTGTTCATGCAGAAAACATTCAAAAATAGTTCATTTAAATTGCGTACCTGGTATGAATAATATAGTAATTATCCATATATGTTCCCTCGATCATTTACAGCCCATTATGATCAGATTCTTGTCATTTTTCATCAATTTGAGAATCTGGACTCCGTCATTACTCGAGGCCTGCCCCGAGTAAGGTTCAAGTTTACTCGAGGCCTGCCTCGAGTAAATAACTTCAACTTCTGACCTTTCATTTCCTTGAAATCTGAACCGTTACATTTAAAAATCAAGTAACTTGATCCGTTACTTCCAGTTTTGGGGGCCATTACTCGAGTCCATACTCGAGTAAAGTGCTTCTTTACTTCAAGTTGCTCCTCGGGTATTGCTTTTCTGTCACACTTTACTTCAAGTTGGTACTCCAGTAAATGTGTCCTCTGATTATCTCTGTTTTTGTTTCCCAAAACAGAGTTTCTTTCTTCCTGCAAAACACATTTCTACATACTCCGATGCTTAAGTTAGTAATCATCAAAACATTATTAAATGACTTCATCTAATATTATGAAATACTGAAATTACTTATAACTCATTGGGATTTACCATTCCCAATTCTCTTCTAATGTATAGAAATTGATCTTTTGCAAGGGGTTTTGTGAAGATATCGGCTAATTGAAGATGAGTAGGAATGAATATCACTTTCACATCTTTCTTTTGGACATGATCTCTGATGAAGTGATGTCTGACATCGATATGCTTGGTTCTAGAGTGTTGAACTGGATTCTTTGCCAAGCTTATCGTACTTGTATTATCACAATAGATTGGTATTTCCTTGAGATAAATACCAAGGTCTTGTAGTTGTTGTTTTAACCATATCACTTGTGCACAACAACTTGAGACTGCAACATATTCGGCTTCCGTTGACGAAAGAGACACTGTATTTTGTTTCTTACTGAACCATGATACAAGAGATCCTCCAAGGAATTGTCCTTGTCCACTGGTGCTCTTTCTGTCTGTCTTGTATCCTCCATGATCAGAATCTGAATAAGCAATTAAATATTCACTTCTTCCTTTGGGGTACCACAGACCCAATTCTGGTGTGTCAGCAAGATATCTAAAGATTCGTTTGACCGTTTCAGCATGTGATTCCTTTGGCGCCGATTGATATCTTGCACATATGCCAACACTAAATTGGATGTCTGGTCTACTTGCCGTGAGATAGAGTAATGATCCAATCATTCCTCTATATTTTGTGATATTGTAGTCTTTCCCTTTGACATCAGCATCAAGTAACGTTGTTGAGCTCATAGGCGTGTCAGAGCCATTAGCTTCATCCATTCCATACTTCTTTAATAGCTCTTTTAAATACTTTGTTTGAGATATGAAGATTCCATTCTTTCTTTGTTTGATTTGCAAACCAAGAAAGAAGTTCAATTCTCCCATCATTGACATCTCAAATTCTCCCTGCATAATCTCAGAAAATTCCTTACATAGAGACTCATTAGTAGCACCGAAAACAATATCATCAACATATATTTGAACAATTAAAATATCATCACGTTTTCGATTTATAAATAATGTTGTATCAACTTTTCCCCGTACAAAACCTTGATCGATGAGAAAGTTACTAAGCCTTTCATACCAGGCTCTAGGAGCTTGTTTTAAACCATACAAAGCCTTTTTAAGTTTGAAAACATGGTCCGGTTTAGTGACATCTTCAAATCCTGGAGGTTGTTCTACATACACTTCTTCCATGATGTAACCATTTAGGAAAGCACTCTTAACATCCATTTGATA
The DNA here is from genome assembly GCA_963242795.1 of Inga leiocalycina. Taxonomy (NCBI): domain Eukaryota; kingdom Viridiplantae; phylum Streptophyta; class Magnoliopsida; order Fabales; family Fabaceae; genus Inga; species Inga leiocalycina. The sequence goes on from OY725320.1 coordinate 66,477,629, forward strand.
GAGTTTGAATCCTTTGATGCATGCAAAGGCTAAGAGTACACGTATAGCTTCCAATCTAGCCACTGGAGCATACGTTTCCTCATAATCAATTCCTTCTTCCTGATTATAGCCTTTGGCCACCAATCTTGCCTTGTTTCTGACAATAATTGCAGATTCATCGAGTTTGTTTTTGAATACCCATTTAGTACCAATGATCGTATGATCTTTGGGTCGGGGCACCAAATCCCAAACTTGATTCCTTTCAAATTGATTTAGTTCTTCTTGCATTGCTATGACCCAATCATTGTCTGATAGGGCTTCATCAATGTTAGAAGGTTCAATCTCAGAGATGAATGCAGAAAAACTTACTTCATTGATAACTCTATTTCTGGTTTTGATCCCTTCATTCACATCTCCTATGACTTGATCTAAGGGATGACTTCTATTGTATTTCCAAGCTTTAGGTTGACCTAGAGATTGCTCTTCTTCCTTGGTTTCATCAACTTCTGGAATAAGAGACTTAGAAATAGATTGACCATTTTCTTGATTTAAAACAACTTCCTGTTCTTCATCAATGGTTTTGTCAGAGGATTCAAATTCATCAAACACAGTATGAATTGATTCTTCAATAACACATGTTCTTTTATTGAAAACTCTATATGCTTTACTTCGGTTAGAATATCCTAAGAAAATTCCTTCATCAGTTTTAGAATCAAATTTTCCTAAGTTATCTTTACCATTATTATGAATGAAACACTTACAACCGAAGATGTGTAGATGAGCAATGTTTGGCTTTCTTCCTTTATACAGCTCGTATGGTGTCTTTCCAAGATTGGTTCTGATATAGGCTCTATTTGATATATAGCATGCTGTACTCATAGCATCTGCCCAGAATACTTGGGACACATTCTTTTCGTTTAACATTGCTCTGGCCATTTCAGTGAGCACTCTATTCTTTCGTTCCACGACTCCATTTTGTTGAGGTGTTCTTGGAGCAGAGAAATTGTGATCAATACCATTAGTATCACAATATTCTTCAAAAGCTTGATTTTCGAATTCTCCACCATGATCAGTCCTAATACCTGCAATTGACATACCTTTCTCATTTTGCACTTTCTTGGCAAAAACAATAAATTCTTCAAAGGTTTCATCCTTTGACGATAGAAAGATAACCCATGTAAATCTAGAGAAATCATCAACAATAACCAATGAATATAAGTTACCACCAAGACTTTTTACTCTTGCTGGACCAACTAAATCCATATGTAATAATTGAAGTGGTCTATTTGTTGAAATCTCATTTTTCAATTTGAAAGATGATTTAGTTTGTTTACCCTTTTGACATGCGTCACAAATCAAATCGTTTTTGAAATTTACTTTAGGTAATCCAAGCACTAAATCCTTTTTGAGTAGTTTACCTAGTTGATGCATATTGACATGAGCCAATCTCTTATGCCATAGCCAACTTTCATCGGTATTACTCAGAAAACAATTTTCAGATTCATTTCTACTAATATCTAGAGTATAGCAGTTACCTTCCCTTTTTGCTCTGAGCTTAGCCTTGATATTTTTCTTATCAAGTAGTAAGTCATTCTTGTTGACAATCAGACATTCCTCTGAATCAAATATTATCCAGTTGTCTTTATCTGCACTTTGACTTACACTCAGCAAATTATGACACAAGCCTTCAACGTAATATACATCTTTGACTTGTATTCCTTTGTCATTTTTTATTTCACCAATTCCTGCTATCTTTCCGGATTGATTTCCTCCAAATTTTACCTTTCCACCTTCTTTAGGTTGTAATGTGGTAAAACTTTCGAAATCCCCGGTCATATGTCTAGAGCATCCACTATCTATGTACCACTTGCTATTTTTGGATGCTTTAAGACATACCTGCAATCAATTTACTAAGTCTTAGGTACCCACATCTTTTTGGGTCCTTTTGGGTTAGTACAAATGATTTTCTGAATATATGAACCTTTAGGTACCCATTTGTAGGTTCCTATGGTTCCTTTCTTCTTATGAATGCATGAAGATGTATGATGTCCTTTTCTATTACAGTAATTACAAAATGCAAAAGGATTTGATGTATGCACAGAATGTTGAAAATAATTCAAATATGCCTTACCTCCTGCTTTCTTTCTTCCTTTTCTTTTATCTAATTTTGGATCATAACCAATTCCAGATCGATCATTTACAAATCGTTGGGCTTTTAGAATGACATTTAGCATCTCACTTCCTTGTGTAAATTTTTCAAGAGTTTTTGTGAGATCAATGTTTTTCTTTTTCAAAGATAGACAATTTTCACAATCCTTTCCCTTCAGTTCAGTTTCAAGAACTTTGTTTTTCTTTTTAATAACAATCAGTTCTTTAACAATTTTGATGAATTCAGAATGTAAAGCATTATACTCAGAAAGTAATTCATCATAGGTAGGTTCAGAATTATTTACCTCTTCTTCTGTTTCTTCTTGAGCAACAAGACATATATTAGCTACTTCTTCTTCTTCATCACTTTCTTCGTCAGAGGAACTATCTCCCCATATAGCAGATACAAAGGCCTTCTTTTTGTTAAAGAATTTGCCTTTTCTCTTTTCTTTGCTCTTTTGATTGAGTTCTGGACATTCTGATTTAATATGTCCTGGTTTTCCACATTCGTAGCAAATAATATGGTCTTTGCTGCTAGTTCCTCCTTTTTGAAAGTGTTTGAAGCCTTGACCTTTCTTGTAGAACTTTCTGAATCGTTTTATGATTAAGCCCATTTCATCATCATCAAACTCCTCATCTTCATCTTGATTTTCTTCTTTCGCTTTTAGTGCTAGGCCTTTCTTTCTTTTGTCACTGATGTCGTCTAGTTCCCGTTTGAACTTTAATTTGCTTTCATATTCAGAAAGGCTTCCAAATAGAGAAGCAACTGATCTCATTGATTCTCCTTTTGCCTCTTCTATCGCAGTGACTTTGGCCTCCCACTCTTTAGAAAGAATATTCAAGATCTTTCGTACTTGGGTATTTTGATCATAGACTTTACCAAGTGCTGCAAGTTGATTAACAAGATGAGTATATCTAAGTTCGAATTCAGAAATTGACTCACCTGATTTCATGCGAAGTAGATCGAATTCAGTGATCAAAGTGTTGATTCGATTTTCCTTTATTCCCGAAGTTCCTTCATGTGCTATTTCCAGAGCTTCCCACATTTCCTTTGCTGTTGGAAGTGTGCAAATTCTGAAGTATTCATTTTGACTTAAAGAACTCTGTAACATCAGAATTGCTTTGCTATTGAGAGTGATGAGTTTCTTGTCATTCTCATCGTATTCCGCTGGCGTCTTTGGAATTTTCTGAGAATCTACAACCTTTGTAGGTTGATAATTTCCACTCTCAATTACATCCCATAGTCCATATTCAGTAGCCATCACGAACACTCTGAATTTAGCTTTCCAGAAAGAAAAGTGTTCTCCATTGAAACCAGGGGGTCTAGTGATGGATGCTCCGTCGGGAAGAATTCCTTCACCCATGCTTGCCATTGGATCCTTCTTAGGCTGTTAAACCTTAACAAGAAGACCTATGCTCTGATACCAAATGTTAGATCAAACGTTTCACCCAAGAGGGGGGGTGAATTGGGTGATACTGAAATTTCTTTCGAAAATATAAAATTCAGACAAAATAAAAACAGTAATGAGTAAGGAAAAATATCACCGAAGTGTACACCGGGAGTTATACTGGTTCGGTCACAACCACTTTGACCTACGTCCAGTCCTCAGAGCTTCTCTGAGAGTTTCACTATAGCTTCCAAGATTCAGTGGGTTCTTGGCACCTCAGTACAAGCAAGTTCCTTACACCTGGACACTCGCTCCCCCTTACAGGTTGTAATCCAATCCCAACTCAAGGTTCCACAACCTTAAGTTATCTCAATAACAAATATTGAGTTTGAATGAAATATCTCTCTCACAGAGTAAATAATAATCACTGAAGCATATGAATACAATTTCAATGTGAAAACAGAGTAATGAACTTGATGATTCGTTCGTATGGATGCTTAGTTGTTGTTCTCTGTTTGAAGGTTCCCATATATATAGTTACATTGGTAATGATTGCTGGAACATATTTCTTCATGTCCGTTGGAGCGTGCGCAGCAATAATTGACTTTTCTAGCTTTTTGAAAAACATGCGTTGCGTTAGGTGATGGTCTGTGATATTTGAGCATTCCTTTTGACTTTCCTTATTTGGCAAGATCTCTTCACTGTTTTCCTGTTGAAAAACTTTGTGCACTAATATAATAAAAGGTTAATCAAATAGAAAACAGAATAATGACCGTTGGAATGATTTCAGACTTTCTGGGTTAGCTTACTCGAGTAGCTCCTCGAGTAACTATTGAAGTTTACTCGAGTAGCTCCTCGAGTAACATCGGGAAATCATTTATCAACTGCAAGTTAATGAACAAGTATAAGATTACTCGGGTAGTGCATGGAGTAAACTAATTTTCAAACCATTGGAATAGTTATTTACTCGGGTAGTTACTCGAGTAATTCACTCAGAACTTTATGACTTACTCGGGTAACACCTCGAGTAATCCTTTGAAAAACTTTTGATTACTCGATGCTCTACTCCAATAATATTGGCAGGATTAAAATGCCGAGAGCACTTACCTCATTACTTGAGTACCTACTCGAGTAATGAACTCATTTTTGCATAGGTTACTCGGGTAGCACCTCGAGTAACTGAGACATTTGAACATAACTTACCCGGGTAATGACTTGAAGTTTCCTTTGAAAATATTTGAGCATACTGGGGTACTTACTCGAGGAATCCACAATGAAAAACTTGTATACTAGAGTAAGTACTCGAGGATGATGATATAAGAAGAAATCAAGTTAATTTGGTACAAACCTCAAGTTTTCATTTACCTTAGACCATTACTCGAGTAGCTCCTCGAGTAACATTGGCAGTGGTACAAAGTGCCGAGAGCTACACATTTTCAAATACACAGTTACTCGAGTAGCTCCTCGAGTACCACAGAAAACTTGAAGGCAAACTGGAAGTTTTTGACCCGGTTACTCGAGTAGCTCCTCGAGTAACATTGGCAGTGGTACAAACTGCCGAGAGGTCCATATTTTGGGAAACAAAGGTACTCGAGTAGCTCCTCGAGTATCATGAAGAAAACTTGATGGCAACTGGAAGTTTTTACCTGGTTACTCGAGTAGCTCCTCGAGTACTATTGGCAGGCCGAGAGCAACCTTGAAATTTTACCTGGTTACTCGAGTAGTGCCTCGAGTAATGATGGCAGGTGACTGGAAGTTTTGCTGGGTTACTTCAAGTTTTGGTTCATTACTCGAGTAGCGCCTCGAGTAATGCCTTAGAAAATGCACTTCTGATCAAGTTCCTTAGCATTTTCTCTTGGCCAATCTTCACTACTTTTATGCTTTCCTCAAGTTAAGCTTATTCCTTTCTTTACTTAGTTCAACCTTGATTATTAAACATTTCCTTTTCAAACCATTCTTTTGTTATCATCAAAACATGAGATCTAACAACTTTGTCCTAGCTCATGGTAGGTGGGATGTTCACAAATGGGGCGAATTCCTCCCTCATTGGGTGATAAATATCATCAGCAAAATCAAACCACCAAGTGAAAGAGGCCAGGATACCTTCTGTTGGTGGAATGCTTCTGATGGCAACTTCAGTGTCCAATCTGCCTATAAATTTGTGTTTTCCTAACGGAACCAACATCGACCGACCTTGTGGCAAAAAATCTGGAAAGTCCTGGTACCTGAGAAAGTTAAGATATTTTTATGGCAAGTTCTTCACAAGCGGTTACCCACTAACTCACTCAGAGCTATGAGAGGTTTAGTTGATAGTGACGAGTGCCCATTTCAATGCCAGAGAACCGAGAGTATCCTTCATATCCTCCATGATTGTGAGACTGCCCGTGAGGTGTGGCTTCATTTTCTTGACTCTAACGCTTGTTTTAGATTCTTTCAGTCTGATTTGTAGGTATGGCTAAAGGAGAATATATCTGAGACTATGATTATGGGCCGCTTCCGTAAATGGTTATGGCCCAAAATCTTCAGTCTCATCTGCTGGTCCCTCTGGAAGAACAGATGCTGCGGAATTATGGAAGGCTCTCGATCTCATCCTAATGAGATCATCCATACAATCATGTACCTGATGATGGAATCTGGAGCGTTTGCCACCTTCAAGCACCAGAATTCCAATACAGTGATGTAGAGTCTGTCAACTGGCATCCGCCACTAGAAGGAGCTGTTCGTCTCGACACAGATGGATCCATTAATCACCAGGGTCTTGTGACTTGTAGAGGGGTATTATGTGATGATCGGGGTCACTGGATTTTAGGATTTTAGCAGAAGCTGGGGCTTCGCTCCCTCAACTTCGGCAGAGCTCTCAGCACTCCTAATTGGCCTCCAGATGTGCAAGGAACGTAACTTTTGCACGGTCCTGCTTACACAGATTCCCTTGAACTATACAATCTGATCATGAGAGATGTGAGCATATATCATCCGTTGAGGACAGAGATAAATGCTGTTAGAGATCTGCTGTACTCTGACTGGGACATAGCGATTCACTGGGTACCAAGAGAAGGTATTCGGTGTGCTGACTTATTGGCAAAGGAAGCTCACCAGCTTGATGTCGACCTGGCGATCTTGCTAGATCCGCCCCCTCAATGTCTTGCTTATTTGGCTCAGGACCGCAATTTTGTGGCCTAATTTATTTTTTGTTGTTTACTGATCTGTAACTTCCAAGCTATGCTTGGCCGTCTTTTATTTAAAAAAAAAAGAATTAGGGATGCTCAGGCGCTTTTATAATACCTGTGTGGCAACATATTTTTGCACAAAGTACAAACTAAGAAAATGTTAAGTAGTGTATAAATTAAGGATGACTGTGCCCTATGTTGTGATCTATGCTATTTAGCAGACCAATGGGTTTTAAGACAGAAACTTCCAGTCAGTGCTCAAATTTGTCATAGAATTGAAAATTACATGAATTTTAAATGAAAGCATTTGTTAGTGGTTTTGGTGCAGCATCTAAATTGTCACTCAACTCAATCTTCTAACTCCTCTTAAGCTATGCAGGTCCTATTGAGGGAAGCACCTAGAATTGATTCAAGTCGTTCTTAAAACATTTTCCTTAATAACTATTATGCCAATCCTTTATTTGGTTTAAGAGGAGAGGGGAGGGGAGATAATAATTAATTGAACATTTTACCCTTACATATTATTTTATGCTTTTATAATTATAAATTGCTTAAATTAATTTACACCTGGATTTAAATTAAATTATTACATTAATATTGTAATATGTGTATAAAAATGATATTTTTATCAATAGCTAATATAATAAATATTTTAAAAATACTAAATTAACAAATTTTTTCTTTTATATTTTTAGTAGGGGTATTATTGGAATTTCAGAGTATTCATTAAAATAAAATTGTAAACAACTTTAACTTCTCTTCAAAAACCTCCAATTTGAGGCAACCCAAAATAAAGGGAAGGAGGGAATTAGAGTTAAAATTTTGACTTCCCTCCCACATAAAAATTTAAATTAAATGAAGGAAAGAGGTCCCTTCCACCCCTTCTCATCCCCTCCCTTCAAACCAAACACGTTCTAACACACTCTCACACACTATTTACAATAAGTTGGATGTATTACTATTTAAGGATGTTAATAAGAAGATTTAAAATTTTATAGATTGACATGTTATATCTTCCATACAAGTTTTTTATATGGGGACATATGCCCATTTTAATGTAATTTTTTTATTAGGGAAATATAATAATTTCACCTTTCTTAAAAATGTTATTATGCGTTGGAGGGAATATTCAAAATTTTTAATAATAATTTATAATTTCAAATACTATACATAATAATTATATTTATATGTGCATTCAAAAAAATATTGGTTTAGTAAGTCTGGCAGGGGAAACTTTAGTCAAATAAAAAATATCAGTTTAATGAATTATAAATTTTTCATGGGGATGATTTAGTTTTATATTAATGTTGCATTAATCAAATATCAAATTTCTGGGCAAAAAAATTAATCAAATATCAAATATTAAGGTAAATAAATAGTGATAAACTGTTTTGATTTTCTATGTATATATATCAATCTTCCGTTTGTCGAATACTCGAATTGTTGTTAAGGCCTTAATTATGTATTTTATGTGTGTGGGTGTGTGTGTCTGATCTTTTAATGTCACTTTACATTTACATTTTTATATTAATATGTATTAAATTCTACGTCAAATAGATTTGATAATATTCTTAAATTCTTAAAACTAAAAATTAAACAAAAGATGTTGGCAAAAAATAAACTATAATTTCTTAATAAAATAAATAGACTAAAACTATAATGGGAGAATTGGGAATAAATACCTTTTTGGCAAATTAATTGTTGAATGCTTCCAAATGTGTAAGCCATCTTCCATGAGTGCAAAAGAACTTTAGTTATGTGCAAATACTCTTCCATGTGTGCACAAATCTTCTATATAAATGTGTAAACCATCTTTCGTTGTGTGCAAAATATCTTCCGTTCTGTGTAACATATCTTCTATTAAAGTGCAACCGATTTTCCATGGTAGAATTCAGCAATTAATTTGCTCTAAAGGTATTTTTGAGCGATTTTCCCAACTATGATTCAAAAAAATTATAAAATTTAAGGGAAAATGTCATTAAAATACCATTTGAACTTGCAAAACTCATAAAAGTCTATTATCACTTGAAAATTACATAAAGATGATAAGTATTAAATTGAGATTTTCAAATTTTAACAATTTTACCATTTTATTCTCAATTATTTTTAAAAAAATGAGAATGGTGCTCTGGTAGGGGCTCCGGCCCCCGACAATAGGAGCTCCAACGACGGGGTCCTTTTCTTGGGTTTTTTTTTTAAAAAAATTTGTTGAAATAGGCAAGGGGTGGGTTCGAACCTACCCCAACTCCTTCAAAAACTCACTTGATGGCCATTGGGCCACTAAGTTTTTATGATATATACACACACACACACATTAATAAATATATGTATAATGTAATTAAATGTAGAATAGCTTTAACAAAATCAGTAATAAAAATGACAAAATGTGTAATGATTTTAACAAAACGAGTAATAGGATTGACTAAATGAGCAAAATATGTGTGTGTGTGTGTAATATAATAAAAAGAATAATGACTTTAACAAAATCAATAATGACTTTGATAAAATCAGTAATAGAAATAATAAAATCAGTAATGTCATTAACGAAACAAGCAAAACACACACACACACACACATAAATATAATCCGTAGTGGTTTTAATAAAATCAGTAATATCTTTGACAAAATATGTAATGGTTTTGATAAAAATGTTTGTTGATGAAAACATGGAAGTCAGGATTCATCAATATTTGTCACATTTCACCAAAATTCGTAATGAGATTAACAAGTTTAGTAATAATTTTGATAAGAATTATAATGGTTTTGATAAAACCGTTTGCTGATGAATCTTGACTTACATGTTTTCACCAGCATTTTTATACAAAACACTTTTATTAAAACCATTACAATTCTTGTCAAAATTATTATTAAACTTATCAATCCCATTATGAATTTTAGTGAAATATGACAAATGTTGGTGAATTCTGACTTACATGTTTTCATCAGCAAACTTTTTTGTCAAAACTATTACTGATTTTATCAAAGACATTATTGATTTTGTTAAAGCCACTACTGATTATATTTATATTTTATATATATATATATATATATATCGCTTGTTTAGTTAATACCATTAGTCATTTTGTCATTCTATTATTGATTTTGTCAAAGTCATTACTGATTTTATTAAAGTCATCATTCCTTTTTTTTATATTACACACACACACATCTTGTTCGTTAAGTGAATCCCATTACTCATTTTATTAAAATCATTACGCATTTTATCATTTCCATTATTGATTTTGTTAAAACTATTATACCTTCAATTATATTATACATATATTTATTAATGTTTATACATATCAAGAAAGTTTCGTGGATCAATGGCCATCATGTGAGTTTTTAAAGTAGGGTGGGTTCGTATCCACTCTTTGCCTCTTTTAACAATTTTCTTTTTTAAAAAAACCCCCAATAAAAAAGGGCCTCGTGGTGCACCATTCTTATTTTTTTAGAAAAAATTTGAGAGCCAAAAATAATAAAAATTTTAAAACTTGAAAATTTTAATCTAATACTTATCACTTTAATGTTATTTTTAGTTGTCAATAAACTTTTGTTGGTTTTACAGATTTAAATGGTATTTTAATGACATTTTCCCAAAATTTTAATGGCCAAGCAACCATTGGAAGCGGAGACCAGCAAACGACACCGTTGCAGCTGTCTCCGCCCAGAGCCCATCGACCTGGGGAATTTCCCTTGGGAGAAAGAAGGGAGTGAAGAGGCGGCCAAACGTCCGTGGTATTAGCAGAAGCCACTGAGCTCAACCATGGCAACTTCAAAGCTCGTTACTAGGTTATCGTCTCGGTTACATCCTCTTGCTTCTAGACTTGCCAAACCCACTCCCTCGATCCCTCTCAACTCTGCCGTTCTACGACGCGCTTCTCGGATTTCACGGTCAGATTTTTCTTCATCGCATTGTTCTTTCAACCGGATGATTTTTCTTAGTCACGCTTTATATTGGGTTACCGAGAAAGTAGATAGGATTTTTCTCTCATTCTCTCAACCTTCTAATTATTTCTTTTAAAAACCTGTAGACTGGTTTGTTATACATGAACTTCCCCATGAAATATTTTCTTGGGATTTTTTTTTATTTGTTTTCCCCCTCTTTCGGCTAGGTTACCGGTGGAATTGGGTTGCTTGGGATCAATGATGCCGTTGCATAACGCTGTAGCTTCGGCTCGGTTAGTATCAAGCTTGTCTACAGAATCTTGGAGCTGGGGATTAGTTCCTCAAGGTACGTTCGTTAATTTGATGGGCAATGTTGATTGGTAGTTGCCGCATTTGAGATGAATATTCATGGCCAAAAATGATTTCGGAGATCTCTTAGCTTAGAAATTACCTCTCTTTAGATGCATATTTTCTGTTTGTGTTTTGGTCCCAGAGAAATACTACAATAGTATCTCTGGATTTGAATGCCGTTTTCTCCATCTCAACTGAAATTCTGATAATTTTCCATCCGGTATTGGGTACCCTTGCTCCTTTTTTCTTTTGGTGCCACATATGAGTAACTTGGCTTAATGCTATGGCCTTTTATAATCAACTCTGTTTTTGGCTTACTAAGTCTGCTTCATTTGAGGAAAAATTGGATTGTGGAGAATGATGTGGAGAATGAAGGAGTCAAAAATTGGCAGGAATTCAAACACTTAGAAGTTTATATACTTTAACATTCCTCCTTTTGATACCTCTTCTTTCTATCTTTCCATTTTGTGGTCTTGGAGATTGGAAATTCCTTTTTCTTTTGTGGAGATGTACCTTTCATAAGCACCATTTTAACTATTTGAGGGAATGATTGAAAGTGTTGTCTTCTGTTGTTGAGTGGTTTGGTCCGTTGTCTTCCTGCAGAACAAGTTCAATCTCGTAAAGCATTTAAAAACGTGCAGTAGTATGAGTTTATGAAGTAATCTTCTTTCCATCTGATTTCTGTTATGGTTTGATTGTGTAGTTTTGGTATTGATATTCCTTGATTAAAATCATATCAAAATTTTCTTTTTATATATTTTCTGGTGGTGAATGATGATTTGCAAAACTTAATGCGTTTTTGAAGGAGTTCCACTTCAGATATGGATCCCTTTAATTGCCACTATCTCAATTACCCCTCAATTGCATCAAATCTAGCCCTTTATGTTTATATCACTATAGTCAATGCGTCACATGGCCCTTATTGTAGCCAAGAAGGTAAAAAACCTTATTCACCATTTTATGTTATCCTGTCGTCCTCTGCTGCTTTTTCTGCATTCTTAAGTATAGTCAGAGCCATGAGGCACATTGAAAATTATAAAACATACATAAATGCTTAGATTTGAAGCAATTGAGGGACAATTAAGGGAGTGACAAATGAGTGGATCCATGTCCGTTCAACTTCTAGTCTAATGGTATACATAACTATCTTTATGAGGATTTACAGATTTTTTTGAGAAGTTTAGATTAAAAGGATTCAAAGTCTTTCCTCCCATTTATTTATAAATGGGCATTGTTCGTTTGTCTTTCCTCCCATTTATTTATATTAAAAGGATTTTAAGTCTTTCCTCCCATCAAAATCAGGCAAGCCTGCAATAATTAAACTGCAGATTGATTAAGAATTATTGCTTTATAACAAATACTTCATAAGATAATCGTGTGTTTAGATGCAAATTTTTCTTGTGGTTTGAATTGCACGTTTCAATGGCTGAAGTCAATAACTTTACAGATTCTTTTCTTTGTCCAATTTACAGGGATTTCCATGCCTTTATGACAGTACAAATCTGAAGCTAGTTGGTGCACCGTGGCATTCTCCATTTGATGGTATACTAGGGCTCACGTTGTCATGTTTTCCTTTTATTGTTCTCTTAAGGTTTTTGACAATGTTCACTATCTGACACCGTTGAGGAAAACATGGTGCAAACGATGTTACTTACTTGCTAGATAGTTTCATTTTATGGTAATTTATTTATGGAAGGGGATATTCGTAACACTGGCTGAGCCTTTTTGGTCACAGTAATAATGTTGTGCATCGCGTATGAGGTTTTAACTGATTGGTATAAACTATGGCATTTCTAACTCATTATCAAACTATATTTGATATCTTCAACTATATTGTCCATTGGGGAAGACATCACTATGTACCGTAAAAGCTCTCTGCTAAGCAGAGAAGGTTCATGAGTACGACAAAAATCACTCAGTCGAATGAGCATTGCGAGCCGATCAACTTTCACATTCATTAGCTTCTCTAATTTTGTTTTGGATTGTGTTATTACTTAGGATATGCTGAACTTGGCTTCTCTTTTTGCATACATCCCATGGCGTTGCAAGTATTCCAATTCACTTGCCTTCATGTATTTTTTTCTCAGTTGGTTGAATTGCCTTAACGATTTGTTTGGTGAAATTATGGGTTTGACAAGTTCAAGGGCTTGTTACATGATGAAAAAGCCTTGTGTTATCTTTGATTACTTCTACTCGTCACGACTATGAAGGATTAAACCTTTCATGGTTGTACCTTTACATTTTCAATTAAAACATGCGTATATAGTTCTTCAATAATATCATTACTAGTGTATGATTTGATTATAAAATTATGTTAGTGTTTGTGAAAACTATACACTTGTTCTGATGTTCTGTTTGTATTTTCATTGATTATCTGCTATTGCCAACCATTACTAACCACTTGACCACCATTGTTTACCATCAACAACCCGTAATGACACACAACGAAGATCAAGGCTTTACCTAACCAGAAAAAGATTGCTCAGCCATTGTCCATTGATAGAGCTATTCTAGGACGAAAGATCACCTAAGTAACTATGGGACGATGCCTTTTACTGTGTTTTCTCCTCTTGCTTTATTAGGGGAAATTAGTGAAAAGTCTAGGTTTGAAAATTTTATTAGTTAGAAGGACCTGAATTCGAGTAGTGACATTTTTTGTGTATGAAATTTTACAAAATACTAGTACTTTCTGCTTATAAAGTTTGTCAGGTCCTTCTAGTCAATGAAATTTTTAAATAAGAGTTTTTCATTGATTTTCCGGTATAATAATACCCTCCAAAACGGTTGTGATAATGTAGAGATTGCAATCCCAACCCATACCGCAAGAAATTGCTGCCTCAAGTGCCATATAGTATACTCTCTCCATTTTCTAATGTAAGGTTTATTTGTCTAATTTGATTAAATTAAAGAAGTAAGTTAAGTTTATTGAGATGACATATTTTCTTAAAACACCATAATCATCTTCTTTAATTCCCTATATCTCTTACTTGTTGAGTAAGTATTAATAAAGGTAAATTAAGAAAAGATTAACAAATTTGGCTCCATTAAGGATGCAAAAACTCTCCAATTAGATCCGACATTGAGGACAAAAGGGAGTGTTGCATTTGCCTTCTTCACCTTGATGCTAAAAGTGTAAGAACTGCTGAATCCAATTTTGCAAAATCAACAACCATTAGGAAGCAAGTATGTAGCCCCAGAGAAGATCCATGTCATAAAGTTAACACAATCTACATGCACTTTGCTGTGCGATTTCAACTTTTAAGCATATATTTGAGTTAGCATTTAAAAAGCACATTTATATAAGTTAAGATAAAACTACTCTCATATACTTATCTTGTATATTATAAATCACATTGAAAAAACAGCTTCTACTGTTAATTCAAACAGGCACCAAATAACCTTTCTTTATATCTTTATTCAGTTACCATCATATTAGTGCTATATGACATGCTCGCTCCGATTCATTCTATTTAAAGTTACTCATCATAATCAAGTTAACTTAGTTGCCTTAAAATTGAATAACTGTATTTTTTATTTTTTATACTTTACAAATACTACCAATTTAAATTATTGAAATGTCTCTCACTAGATTTCGGGGTTTGGCCCAATTATTGAATATTTCTAATTGAAATTGCTGGACGTACCTAACAAAGGTTGAGTAATCTCTCATAGTATAATAAACCAATGGTAGAGGTGCCCACACTTAATAGTGTTTCATGGACTTGGAGCAAAATAAAGAAACAAGCAAAACAAAGAAATGTGGCTGTAGTAAAGAAAAGAAATGGTTAAATATAATTTTTGGTTTCTGAAGTTTGACCTGATTTTAGTTTTGGTCCCTTAAGTTTGAGATCGGTAGTTTTAGTTCCTAAAGCTTACTCTGTTTATCACCGGTAGTCTCTCAAATTTAAAAATGACTTGGTGGTGCCTTTGACGGTGTTAATTTGTTTGACGTGGCGCTAACGCCGTTAAAATAACTTATAGTTAATACAACTTTTGGTCTATAAAGTTTGACTTAATTTTGATTTTAGTCCATCAAATTTGAAATAGGTAATTTTGGTTCCTCAAGTTTGAAAATGACTTGGTGGCCAAGTTATAAAACCTAAACTAGACCAGCCGGTTCGGCCTAAAAACTGGCGAACCTATAAGTAAACCGACCCGGTTCAATCCAGGAATCAACCTAGTTCACCTTTTTTTTTACATCGATTTTTTATTTTCTTTATAGTTTCATATTAATAACCCTGAAATCTTCATTTTCTCATTAGTTTGATCCCAGCTTAGCTCCGATTTGACCCAATACTCTGGCCGATTTAGTGACCTATCTGAGTTTAATTACATTGCTTGGTGGCACCTTTGATAGTATTAATTCTTTCAAAAGGCATGACACAAGCTATTTTAATAGTGTTAGCACCATATCGGATGAATTAACATTGTCAAAGGTGTCACTAAGTCCTTTTCAAACTTAAGAGACCAACAATTATAAACGAAGTAAACTTGATAGATGAAAATAAAAATTAGGTCAAACTTTAGGGACTAAAAGTTGTATTAGCCCAAAAGAAATTAAAAAAAAAGACAAAAAAGCAGGATATCTTTTCTTTGCCAAAAAAGAAGAAAAATTGATATGTTGGAGTAGAATTCAATACTAATTTAATTTATTTGGCTTGTTACAGAGTAATTTCTTTCCCACACTAGTAATTTTCTTATATATTATTTTTTATCCACTTCCTCTGAAAATATTGCTTCCCTAAAGTTGCAGACTCTTTGCAACTTAGGGTCTGTTGGAAAATCCTTTTGAGTCCAAAAAAAGCCCATCTGGGGGCTTAAAAGCTCCAAAAGCTTATTTGGTGTATTTAGGAAAGCTTTTGGGTTGGCTGGGCTTTTGAAGGAAATGGAGCTTTTATGAGAAGCTCATCCAAGTTACTTCTCCCCGCGTCCGAACACTAAATCCAATTTCTTCCTTCTTGCACAATGAGTTCAATAAAGCTGAAAAAAGGCCCCACAGTTTGACTTTAGTGACAATGAAAAAGAAAGTCGTCAGGGCCCACCAAATTATTATTAGTTCATTTAACCCAAATGATCTATCTATGGCCTGTGAAGTTAAAGACCAAGCCGTTGAGATGATGAAAGAAAAGAAGGAAAGAAAAGAAATGGAAGAGAAAATGAACGAGAAAATATACCTAGTCAATATACTAATGATTTGATTGATGTCACATCTACATCTACTATCCATAGATTATCTTCAACACAAATGAATTATGTTCGTGACACAATCAGAGACCAATTTATTAGGGATAAATGATCCAATAATGAGACATTTTATGTATGCATTCCAATTTAAATATAAATTTATCATTTTTTAATTAAATACTTTCGTGTATTTTTATTTTTTTCAATAATAATTGCACCTTTTTTTATTTTATCAATTTTTTTTAAATTTTTTTGTTTCAGTTATCACAATATATACAACTATAATATATATTTATATATATAGTATTCAATAAGATTCATGCCATTTCAGTCATTTTTTATCTAAACGGGTTTTTCAAATGCTAATTCAAACAAGTTTCTGATTAGAAAAAAAGTCATTTCTGTCACCACCAATTCAAACACAATCACATTGTTAGTGTTTTTTTATGCCTTGCTGGAGTACTTTTTTTTTTTGGCAAAAGTGCAGGATATTTTTGTCAAATCAAAGTTACCAGCCTGCCACGTATAAGACGATATCGACATTTGAGAGAGGAAGGACCTCCAACGGCCGCATATGGCCTCCTTTACCTTCACGTCTCTGCAGCTTCAACACGAGCACCTCATCATCCCCTTCTCTCACTCTAGGTACCATCCCTCTCTCAAAACTTCTAACTTTTACTCTCTTTCTCTTTCCATCACTTCTTTTCCTTTCAAAACCAACCATAAACGAAAACTTCATCACAATTTTCTGGTTAAGTCTCAAGCCTCAGCCCCAAAGTTTAGTATTTTAGAACGACGAAATCCGGTAAACTCTAAGAGTGTCGAAGAAAGGAAAGAAATTAGACATGGGTTTTCTTCAGCGAAGGGTATAGATAAAAAGGTTAGCAAAAATACTGTGAAAAATCATGTTGATTCAGTTGTTGAGGGGAAATCTGGAAAGGGGTTCTCGAGACATAGCAGGGAAACCCCAGGTTATCGAGGAACGAAAGGAATGGATTCTGGTCATTCCTCTAAGGGTAATTATGGAATTAGTGAGAAAATAGAGAAGAACGGCCATGAAAATCAGGTAGTAAAAAAGAAGTCAAAGAAGGATAATGATTCCCCGGAAGTCAAACTGCGAGTCGCTTTGGATCAGTGTTCGAAAAGAGGGGATGTAATGGAGGCATTATCTTTGTATGATAATGCTCTAAGAAAAGGAATCACATTGGGGCAG
Source organism: Inga leiocalycina (assembly GCA_963242795.1). Taxonomy (NCBI): domain Eukaryota; kingdom Viridiplantae; phylum Streptophyta; class Magnoliopsida; order Fabales; family Fabaceae; genus Inga; species Inga leiocalycina. The sequence goes on from OY725320.1 coordinate 66,494,944, forward strand.
CACAACTATACAGTGCTATTATATCTTTGTTCTTCTGCTGCCGCTGGTGTTGTTCGACCAGCGAAAAGTGGAAGTGGAATTCGAACTTCTGAAAAATTGGCTTTACCTAAGGAAGTTGTGAATCCCTCAGAGTTCAAGGAATTAAGTGGTAGTACTAATGCCAATGAGAGACTTGTTGATTCCAATGACAACATGGCCAAGCCCTCCGATGGATTCCTAAGGCAGGATAGTGGTGATGAGTTTTTGTCTGATAAAGATAATGAGTACAACCAAGAGGACCAAGAGATTTTGGTAAGTGAAGATGTCAAGAAATATGCTATAAAGAGAGGGTTTGAGATATATGAGAATATGCGCCGTGTGGGGGTTCCAATGAATGAGGCAGCCTTAACATCTGTGGCTAGAATAGCCATGTCAATGGGAGACGGCGACATGGCTTTTGAGATGGTGAAGCAAATGAAGATGCTGGGAATTAATCCCCGGCTGCGATCTTATGGTCCTTCTCTATTCACCTTTTGTGACAATGGAGATGTGGATAAAGCATTTTCTGTTGAAAAACAAATGCAGGAAGATGGCGTCATCCCGGAGGAGCCCGAGTTGGAGGCACTTTTAAGTGCAAGCATTTTAGCCGGAAAGAGCGACAAGGTCTACTATGTGTTGCATAAACTAAGAACTACCGTTCGGGAAGTCTCAACCTCTACCGCTGATGTGATTATTAGTTGGTTTAAGAGCAAGAAAGCTTCAAGGGTGGGGAAAAGGAAATGGGATAAGAGAGAATTAAAAGAAATAATAGAAAATAATGGTGGAGGCTGGCATGGGCAAGGTTGGTTGAGTAAGGGACAATGGGAAATTTGTCATTCAACTGTTGGTACTGATGGAATGTGTAAATGTTGTGGGGTGCATTTGGCAACTATTGATCTGGATCCTATTGAAACAGAGAAATTCGCCAACTCAGTTGCATCTATTGCGATAATGAGGGAGAAAAATTCAAACTTCCAGAAATTCCAAGTAATAAAACACTAACAATGCACATGAGTTTATAGTTTTGTTATTTAATTTGATGAGGTGGAACAAAATTAATCCGTCAATTGCAGAAATGGCTTGACTATTATGGACCTTTTGAAGCAGTGGTAGATGCTGCAAATGTTGGCCTTAAAAGCCAAAGGAGATTCATGCCATCCAAGGCAAGTTACTGAATAATGTAGGAAAAAACTTGCTTGGTTTGGTTTCTGGATTCTTGTTTTCTTCACTGTTGTGTTTATTAATTATTTTCTATTTTTTCTCCTCATATATAAAACCTCTAGGTAAATGCTGTTGTTAATGGAATACGTCAGAAGCTCCCTTCGAAGAGATATCCGCTCATTATTTTGCATAATAGACGTATTACAGGGCACAAGATGGATGAACCATTCAACAGGGAATTAATTGAGAAGTGGAAAAATGCTGATGCACTCTATGCCACGCCTACTGGATCGAATGATGACTGGTAAGGAACAAAGTTCGACTATTTTTTTTCTACCTTACAGTTGTTTATTTATTTGCGTTGATTATAGCTTGCAATGATTCACATGCTAACTTGTTCTTCAGGTACTGGTTGTATGCAGCTATAAAATTCAGGTGCTTAATTGTGACCAATGATGAAATGAGAGATCATTTATTTCAGCTTTTGGGAAATGACATCTTCCCCAAGTGGAAAGAAAGACATCAAGTGAGTTAGGGCCTAAAGGAAGAAAATATTCTTCTTTTTCATCAATATGATGCTAATGTTATATATATATATATAGATATATATTTTGAAACAACATATGGTTTAGTATTCTTTTTTTATTCTACTGTGTCTGAAGCTGGACTTAGTTTTCTTTTTTCTTTCTTAATCCAAGAACAAGTACAAATATGACCATTTAATATTGATCTATCTTTTTTCCTAATTCAAGGTACATTTTAGTTTCACTGATACTGGTCCGGAGTTTCACATGCCCCCTCCTTGTTCGGTTGTAATTCAGGTAAGTGACACGTTACTGTAAAAGAAATAAATGCTATTGTCTAAAAGAGCAGACATTGAACACAAAAATATTTGATTCTTTCTGTCATACTCTGTTGGTTTGAATTTGAAATAATAGAGATATCGAGCAAAGGAAAAGAAAAAAATAAAACCAAGGAATATAAGAAAATAATGAATTGAAATATATAACATTGTAATAGTTGTAGCAGGAATCAGAGGAGGGCCATTGGCATATTCCAGTTAAATCTGAGGATGATTTTAAATCACAAATAAGATGGCTGTGCATCACCCGTGGTAAATCAGATAAGGCTTCACAAAATTTTTCAACAAGATCTCAAGGTACATAATTGCTGACAGAGCACACAATCACTGAAACAAAGTATGTAGTTCATTTACATGGTTATTCTTCCAACTAGATAGTGTCTTCTTAAGTGTTTCTGTTTTAGTGACATGTACATTATCGATTTCAGCTTTCTTTTATAATTTCTTTTTTTTTTTTTAAAAAAATCTCTATAATTTAACTGTAAGCTGTTGAAATATTTGGTGGCCTAGACCAGCAAATTGTCCATGTTTTATGTTTGGAATGTGTCTACAAATGTTACATTAACAGTATCTTGTGGTGGAGAGAAAGCATTAATCTAACTGAATTGGCTCTTCCTTTTTATTTTTTGGCATCTTATCACGTAACTTGTTTGGTAATTTTTTCTTCTCTCTATATATATAACTCCATCTAGTAATTAATATAAGAGCTACTTAGCTAATTTGGGTAGATTAAGAAAATAAAATGCATTGGTTAATTATAACAGATGTGATTTGATCTCCTTAAACTATCCAAATGTAACATTAGATTATATATAAGTTAGGTAAATTAGTTTGGTGAAAAATGATAACCATGGGAGATAAAATTGTTAACATCTTATATTTAAGACTAAATTCAACCCCCAACTACCTTATATTATGCATCAGAAGTAGTGTCTAGGTTCACATTTCCTATACTTTACATTTTCTTCCTTTTCCGTTGACATGTTAATGGAAAATTTGGGAAAACTTATTTTAGGTGTAGGAAACTTTAATCTTCAGATATGTTAGTTCTATGTGTTTTACATATTATCCTATTTTATGTATTTTCTGATTTTTTTTTATTGTATTTTGTTATCGCTTGGTCTTCTTTGAAAGAGCCCCAGTGTACTATATGTTAAAAAGGGATTTGAGACTTCGAAATTTCATACCAATTATCATCAGTTTTTTCCCTGGCCAAAAAAAAAAAAAAAAAACAATCATCAGTTTTCTCCCCCTTTTTCTCTGTTTCTGCCATTTTCTTGTTAACTTCTTCAACCCACTTAATTTCTTTTTGTTGAAAATAAAACCTAGTTTTCTTGACCCATTTACTTTCAGAATATGACTCTTTTCAGTTTACAATTCCATAACATTTGTGGTGGCAGTTTTTGTAAAGTGCCGTTTTAATCCTCTCACCCTAACTTTTACATGCAATGAGATCACATTAGTTTCAGTGGTTAGAACATAGAATGTTTGTTGGGTTACCGGTAATCGTGACTTTCATGGCTGGTTGTCATGGTTTGAGTTTCCAAGTCCCAGAGGACCTAAGTTCGATTACTGGTACCATCTCCACATACTATTAATAGAATATTTGTTGGGTTAATACCATCTTTAGTCCTTTAAATTTGCTGTCATTTTAGTCTTGGTCCATTGAGTTTCAAACTATGTTTTTTTTTGAAAGCTGAGGGATGTTAACAAAAAACATTCACAGATACTTGCATGAAGTATTTTTTTTTTTTTTTAAAAACAAAATAACAATGATTGGCACAAGAAATCATCATTTGAGACTATCAGTGTTATGATTAGAGAAATGAAAAGAACCAAATTGAAACCTTGTATAAAATTAGATGACCAAACGTGCACTTTTGCCATTCATTTTTGTTTTGCTTCCCTGTGCATAAACTATATATATATATATAAGTATTGATATGGATTCTCTCAAACTTGTGAAGATGGAGAATGCTTAGAATCTGCTCCTGAAGCTGCATCATGTACTGTGGAGTTACAACATGGAAATTATGAGAACCACAAAGGAATGAAGATGGAACATGAAAATTTGTACAAAAGTCTGATAGAGATATTTTCAGCATCAGGGTCATTGGAGTCTGATCATAGCACCCTTTTAACTGAACTTGAAGCTGCTGAGTTTTTTGGTGGCTGTACCATTGACTTTCAGATATGAATTTCATTATTATTTATGTCCAGTGTATAAATTAAACCTCCAATATAAGTGTTTTATATGTATAGCACAAGCCAAGGATTAGTGTAATAGTAATTAAGTGGATATAAATATATAATAGTCAATTGGTCCTCAATTTACCATTCTCATAATGGTAAATTCTTAAAAGTTAGTCGGCGGGATTAAGTGAAATAAATTAAGTCCTATAAATTTATGTATCTATAAAGTTAGAAAGAAGTGAAACGAAAGAATGTGATGGTATATATTGGGATTACATCTCATATTTATACTTGTTTATTTTATTTCCGCTTTTCTTCAAGTCCACTATATGCATCTGTTTTTTTTTTTTCCAAAGGGAGACTTCAAATCCAAGGGATGAATCGTTTTCTTTCATGGCAAGGGATAGATTAGCTTTGACTTGAACCAAATTTTTTTAGAAATTAAAATTATAAATTCAATAGTGGCAAGCTGTTCATTATTATGTATATGAATATTATATTATACATGTGCGTATTAATATATTAATTGTTGTTTAATTTCACTAGATGTGGTCCGTTACATGGATTATGTTACCGTTGTGTTCCATTAAGGACAAAATTTTTAAATACTCCTATATTGTTAATCGACACGACAGGTCCCATTCAAAACCTTGTATTGTGTTGGGCTTTTCTTCATATTTGCTTTGAATTGAATCTTAAATTTTGCTTCCACTCGCTCGATTTGACTAGGGAATATGGACTAGGTCCAGCCTAAGGCACTACAAAAAGTTTGACCCTTTTCGTCAATACTAATATGCTCAATGGGGGTTTTGAGTGCTTCTTAAGATTATCATTTTTTTCATTGTATATAGAATTTTCACTTTTGAAATTTGGAATGTAAAAGGTTTTCGCCTCTCTTAATAAATGTGTTTCTTAGGATTCGATTTTATGTTCTCATCCTTACAATGTGAGGCTGCTTAGCAACTCAACGTAAAGAATTTAAGATTAGCAATTCTAATCTAAATACTCGACATGTACATTGACATTCCTAATCTGATATTATATATAAAAGGAGACTATTTTATGCCAAAAGATATTTAATTTATTTTATATTATATAAATAATATAATGTAGAAAAATAAATATTGGTGTCATTGGCATTTTGTTGCATAAAACTGATAACACATGGATTTATTTAAGAAAATGTATATATTTTTTAAAGAGCGGCGGGAAATTTAAGCAAAGTGAGCAATAATCAACTAAATGAAGGGACCGACATTTTCGATTTTTGCATGTGAAGAACCCTTTTAGGAGAAGAGAGCTTACCTATATTATTTAGCGCTTTTTGGCAAACAATAATCAACTAAGTGTGTGTTTGAATTATCTTTTTTTAATAGCTTCTGGAGAAAAAGTGAAGAATAGCTTTTAGAGAATAGATTATGAGAAAAAAGTGATTTTGATAAAGTAAGAGTGTTTGGATGTTATGTTCAGAATAGCTTTTTTTCATGGTTAAATTACTAAAAAGGACATTAGTTTTTGTGATAATTACATGTAAGGGATAAATTTATATTATATGCATTATTAAACATTAAATGTTTAATAAATAAAAAAAAATTCGAAATAAATTTTTAAAAAAATTATAATTATAAAATTAGTCAAATATACAATATCAAAAAATATATAAAATTATTTTATATATTTTTTTATTAGTCTATTATGTGGTTTAATATAGTAATAACATATGTGTGTGTGAACATATGTGGCTCGGTGATTTCAACTTCCAAGACTTTCTGTGCAACGAGTTGAAAGAACGAAATAGAAATTCAGAATACATGAGAGGATCACATTGAAAGAACAGTATATTGAAATTGCTGCACAATCACAAAAAAATAGCTTATCACCAAACCAAGGTTTGGGCCTCTCAAACTATAGTTTCAGCTGGAGAATGGATTCTGAAAATTTTTTGAGTGTTTGGATGATTTTTTCCCAAACTATGGTTTGGCCTCAAAATCAATTTTTTTCAGTGCATCCAAACACACTCTAACTATGTTACCTAAGTTAAAAAATTAATTAAAATTAAGAGTAAAATACTCTGACCACCCTCCAGTTTTGCCTTAATTACACAGACCTCCCCTCTATTTTAAAAACATACACTTAAGTCCAAACAGTTAACTCCGTTAATAATATTCTAAAAAGATTCCAAAAATATATTTTTTAATTAAATTTATTTTTTCTTGCACATTTTGACTAAAGTTGTTTTAAAGAATTTAAGATTTTTTTTATCTATTCCTTAATTTCTATTTTTATCTTTACAAGTAGTTATCTATTTGATGATTTAGCATTGGTTAATGTAAATATCACAAACGATGAATATTCAAGCAAGATTTTAAATAAAAATATGCTTGATCAAATGTGTTTATAAATATTTGTGGAAAAAAAAAATTAAATTATAAATTTAAATGACACATACAATCTCATACTTATATAGGTTATTATATTTGATAAAAATATGTGTTTAATATATATTTTAAGTCAAAATTAATTTATAATATCAAAATTAACAAATTTTTTAACAAATTAGAAATTTAGAGAATCTAATAGAATAAATTTATGGTTGTATAAATTTTTATTAGCCCTTATATATATATATAAATAATTCTAATACTGAAGAAGGGAATTTTGGTTAAAAAAATGTTTAAAATTCAAACTTAACGGTTAACTAACAATTTGGGTAGATGAAAATAGAATCTCAAACTATAAGGAAGGTTTGTGTAACATATATTTTAGTTTTAAGGAAGGTTTATATGGGTTTTCAAAATAGAGGGGAGGTCTGTGTAATTAAGACAAAATAGAGGGGAGGTTAAAGTATTTTACTCTAAAATTAATTATTTCTTATAAAATTTCAAAATTTTACTAAATAAAAAACGTTAGTTCCAAAAAACGTAATTAATTAGTGAAGAAATTTAATAGCTTGTTAGGGATGCTAAGTAACAAAATTAATAGTTTAATCAAAATATGTTATATTCTTAAGGAGGAATTACATTGAGGTTTCAAGTAACATAAATTATTATTATTATTATTATTTTTTGCCAGCTTCAAGTAACATAAATTATCATTATCACGTCTCATGAAATTATCAAATTAATATTAAGTCTCAAGAGACTTGTGAGCTATTTATTTAAAAAAGTAAATTTACTCTAACTTGTTTTTAGCGCACATTACGCGCACTCTCCCTTGTCAATGTATAGTTAATGACAAATCAGAATAAACTCACTTTTTTATAATTCAAATAAATCGTCCGTCCACAGGTCCTTCAGACTTCATAAAAATATGATGATTTCATGAGATTTTATAATTTATAGTGATAATTTGTCTTTCTCAATGTAATTCCCTTGTTATTAAAGATTTAGAGAAGCCGTGGTAATGAGGACAAAAGAGAGTAATATTCTATATATATATATATTTGTATTCAAATGAAGCGATGCATGTGCCGTTTAATTCTCGACCCATGAGCTCTTCAGAGTCCAGGTCATTGTCTTCCCAGTTTCCCATTCAAAAAGCATTTAATCTTGAGCAATGAAATTACTTGTTTTTTATGAGACCACATTCCAGAATTTGCAGAACAACCTTGTCTTTATTATCACAAGATTCCCAGATGATAATCTCACTGAAACTCCCAAATGACCACTGTTTAATCTGATTTCCATCTTTTTTTTTTTTAAAAAAAGAAGACTCAGAAAACAGAAGAACGGAATATCACGGGACGACTGAAACTCTTTTATTTGTCAGTGTCGTACATTTAGTGCTGTGACTGAAACAGAATCCCAGATTGTTCATTGGTTTTAAAGTTTGTTTCTTTCACCATTTCACAAAAACCTCCCAAAGCTCACAGAACCCCTCTTCCTCACTCTCTGTCTGCCCAAAAGAACTTGGCTATGGAACCCATTTCTTCTGCATCACACTGTGAAACTGAGGTTAAAGAAGAAAGCTTGCGTTTTTCCAAGTCTCTTCAGGTTTGTAACTTACCTGCACTATATTATAGGGTACTGGGTTTGATTTTTTTCTGTTCATGTTTTATGCGTTTTTGGTTTTTTTTTTGGGAGAATCACTCCTAAGTCCCAAGAAGGAAGATATTATTAGAAAGGCCCTGGTTACAACCTTAAAGCGTGTATTAACAACCTGTTGAGTCTGTTTTACGGCTTCGAGGGACCTTTCTAATAATATCTTCTTTCCTTGGACCTAGGAGTGATTTTTCTTTGTTTTTTTTTGGTGATGGTGATTGCAGGAGCTTAAAGGACTTCAGTCTCAGCTTCGTGATGCTGCAGATTACTGTGAAACGACATTCTTAGAGAGCAAAGTGAAAAGAGAGTGAGTCATCTATCTGATGCATTTGTATTTCATGTTTCCTTAATTTTGTTGGCTTCTTTTTTTTTTCTGTTGATAAATGTACTTTCTTTATTTTTAAATCATTTCTTTCAGATGTTTGATTCCAAATATTTGAAACTAGAGAAGATTTCTCTGAATATTACATAGACTGTATGAACTGTATTATTTATAACTTATAAGAGATATTTTTATATATATAGATTTATGTTGTGATTCTTAGAAAAGATTTTTTACTTGTTATTTTATCAGCCCTTAATCCATCATGAATTGACCAAAAACAAAATAAACTATTGAACACAATTGCTACAGTACTGATAACTAGTATATTTCCCTATAGAATGCACAGGAAGCATGGAAGTGAAAATACTGTTGAAGAAAACAGAAATGACATAGGAAAGTACAATAAATTCAGGGGAAATATTAAAAGAATCGTAGCGTGGAATCCGAAAACAATGAGTTTATCATTAATATTTCAAAATCGATTTATATTATGAGCCTGACCAGAAAACATGTTGAGGAGTTTTGATATTCTTTCTTGATTTTTTTTTCCTTGTTTTGGAACTTTGGAAGCTTTATTTGGTTTCTGGATATGGTGACAAACTGGGGTCTCTACATTTTGCAGTGTGTTGGAGAACACAAAAGAATACCTATGCAGGGCCATGGTAACTGTTGTTGATCATCTTGGAAATGTCTCAGCCAATCTTGAATCCCTTATTTCTCAAACAAGCACATTTTCTGAGGCTGAGTTATGCATCAACCGCCTCAAACAAGTGAGTAAATATAGTTTTTTCTTTTTATATGACTATCTGACTGAGTTAAATTCGAGTATTGTTGGGCTCAATTGAGGGCTAGCTCTCCCAAAGATATTATTTGCATTCACACGAACTTGAACTTGAGACCTTATACTTTAGCAGCCAAAGCCCCTTCCACTAGGACCGATGCTTGTTGGTTGTAAATATAGTATGTTTAACCAATAGTGTTGACCACCATAAATAAATAAAGATATAGCCTATATTACAAAAAAACATTGAAATGAAGTGAGAAGAGTTATTAGTTACTGAAGTTGGTATCTTTTGACAGAGACTGCTTTTATGTGAACAATATGCTCATAGCCTTGCCCTCTCCAAAGTGCAATGGAGCGAAAATTTGCCAAGATTCCATTCACGTTACTTAACATCTTGTAAGTAATCCATCATAATCTTAGTTCTTTTCAGAGACAGGAAATTTTTCTGTACTGTTAATATTTTCATGCATTTATCTAATCCTTTTTTATTCTCCTTTCTACTTGCATAATTCTTTTATCAGCATCAACCTTTGAGAGATCAAGCAGTGAAAAATTAAGGTAATCTGATGGTTAAATGATGTTAGGCAAGATGTTAAGAGGTTGCTTTAATTCCTAAGCATTTTGCATTGTTTCTTCTCTCTTTTGACATCTTATTCAGGGATTCTGGAAGCGAAGTTCCTTCGAAAATTAAAGATATGCTTGTTATGGAGGAGGAGGATTTGCCCCTTTTTATGTACACCCAGAAGCCATGTCCAAACTTTAAGTTAATCACTGCTTCTGCTAAGGGGAAAACCAATTTGGCCTTAGGTAAGATATCGTCTTCATGGAAGAAAACTTAATGCTATCAAACATAACAATCACATGATTAGATCTTTCAAAAGTTTACTCAGTGTCGAGTGTTTATTAAAAAACCTTATAACAAAAGCCTAAAACAACAGGACATAACTTAAGTCAAGTTGTTTATATTCATTATGTCAAGCTCTCATGTGCACTTGTATATTCGTCTATGAACTTGACCTAAGTTTTATCCAAACAATAATATACTTAAAATTAGTCTTAAGCTTCTTCGGCTTTCTGGGTTTGACAATCCTTGATCTGCAGATGTGGTACCTGTTCAGGATGTTGTAACGGTCTTGACAAAAATCCCAAATCAAAAATTCCATTTCCAAGTGAGTTTTGGCTCATGTGATCTCAACCTTATTTGAACTAGCTTTTGCCCTATGGCTCTTAATTTCTAATGTTCATTGACTTATATATGTAGATGAACCAGAAGTCTGGACGCCACAGAAAATCATTGCGTAGTACTGACATGTTATGGCTTATACGACCCAGAAAGCATTCACAGTAATAAAAGCTGGAGAACCTATTTCTTCATCTTCTAGTCCTGTGTGTGTGTCTGTTTACGGTAATTTATCTTTTAGTGAAGCTGTAACTTCTGTAATTATGATAGGAAAGATCTTACTGATACAGAGGAATTTGGATTTAGCATATCAGACTGTTAAAAATATTCATTGAACTTGAAGATTTTCACGAGGAACAATCAGGTTCCAAATGCCTAGCAAACTCCATTTACATTTATTATTGAACAAAAATAATAATATAATAAAAGTACAAAAAGAACATACAGGGAAAAAAAAAAAAACAGCACTGACACAACCTATTTCATTCTAAGGAGCAGAGAAAAGAAGACTAATACACAAAAAAATGGGGCTGAGTCTGAAACTCTGAATATTTACACCTGAGCTGTTAATGTTTTCTTCCTGATTTATTTTTTTGCTGTGAGTTCCTCTTCTTTTCTCCTTCCTCTTCGGTGTTGGATCTTCTCAATTTCTCTCATAAATGGACAATTTTTTTTTTTTTTAAATTATGCTGTAGATTCATAAGAGAAATTGAAGGTATCCAATTTTTTTTTTTTTCACTTGGGTCATTGATATCAATGGCGAGTTATGGGATTTTTGATGGCATACAAGTGCTCAATCTTGTCCCAGTAGTTTTTCTTGTACTTGTACTTGGAAGGTTTACTCTTTTCTTCGTTTTCTTTATAGCTTTCTTCCTCCAAGTCCACAGAGTTACGCCCCTCGTCCCTTCCATTAGAAGAAGGCCAGTTCATGAAATCCGACAGTGTCATGGAGAATGGATTCTCTGATGAAGAATTCAAATTCTCCGTCTCTTCCCTGGCAGGGTTTTGGCCCGAGTCGTCTCCTATTGAGAGCCTCCTGCTATTTGCTGCCATTGATGGATTAACAGCCATGGAATCAGCATATAACACATCCTCAATCCTTGATGACACTGTATGAGCCAAGCTTTCTAACACTCTCGAATAGCTTTCTAGAATGGACTGTCCCACATCCTGTGCAGATTTTAACAAAATAACTCCAATCAACAGCATGAAAAAGAAAATTAAATAAAACAACAGATAAGTTGCAACTAATGGTGTGTTTTGTTACCTTATTGTACTGGATTTTGCTGATTTCAAGTGAAGATTGTGGAAGTCCTGGGCACTTCTGTTTAATTAACAGCAATATAGTCTCTGCTCGATCCTCGAAGAGCTCCCTCTTCTCATGGCTGACAGCTGAACCCCAGGAAGATTTGCTATCCTTGTTGGTCATCTTTCTTCTCCATATCACTATAGAAGCTTCAATCCTATTCTTGAGGTCAAGAACGCTGTGCTCATTTGACAAGTCCATAGTTGAGAGGAACTGTCCAGGATCAAAGTAATCCTCAGTGATATATTTATAGGTTGAATCACCAAGGCTTTCTCGACCATTCTGCCAAATATAACAACCAGGGACAAGATTAATCCATGAATCTCATGAAACTTTCTATAAATTTCATCAAAGATATGTGTTTTACTTTGGGAAGAGATTCAATGTAGTTATCAGGAATCTCCATCTCAGATAGCACTTGAGCATTGATAGCCATGGCTGCTTTAAGTACTTGGGTGACAGAGTCCTTCTGGTTATACAGCCATTTTCTTCCTGCATCTGATAATCCATCTGGGGGAACTTTAACAGTTGGTAGCCACCATTTGTCACTCTTCTTATCAGAATCATCATCACCCTTTTTAACATACCAGAATTCAGTCTGATCTTTGAAATTATCTAATGTGTCCTGTTCCATCGTAATCCAGTTCGTTAGTGAGAGTGTGAAATTGACAGACTCACAAGTTATCGGTAAGTTTTAGAGAGCCTATAGAATCTACAAGCTTTATAGGATCCATGATTAATAGAATTAATTCTTGTTCAGGTTCCAAGATCATATCCCAGACTAAATTAAATGGATTGGGAAATTTAACTACTTACAACAAGCATTGCATCAAGCTTGCGTAAGGCAGGGATGTTCATGAGCAGATCAATTCGTTGCCGCGTAGTCATGATCTATATAAAGTTAAAACACAAAACTTATTAGGTATGTCTGACCAAACTGAAATATAACATTTTTGGTTCGAAGAGATGATCAAGCACCTCCATGCACGTTCCATCCTTTCCTCTTTGTTTTTTAGGAGCAAACTCAACAATGTGATCTGTCACAGATAAAATCCAGTCAACTTCTCTTCTCCACCTTGCTTTGTTTTCTGCAGACATTGGCCCCAGTTTCGATTGTTCTCCAAAAACAGATGCTGCATGTGCAATGTTTCACAACCAAGCAAATTGTTGTATCATAAAAAATACAGTTAAGGCTTCTTTTAATTTAATAATGAAACTTTTTCTGAACCATTTTTCCTCTTGCATGTATTCATACCAGCCAGGTTTGTTATTGCATTGGACAAAGCCAAAGCAGAAGAAACTCCATTCCCAGCACCTGACATATCTTCTCCCAGAAGCAGCTTAGCAAATCTTTCCTTTATCATATCCACCTCTGAATCCAAGCACGAAGGAACATCACATGAAGCAAAACAATTTACACTATATATATGTGAATGCATAAGGGTTCAACGGTTACGTGGGATAATTGCATATTCCCTAATCATTCTATTTTGTATTAGTACATGTCTTCTAATAAAGAAGAGGTACATCAAATGAGAAAGAGGCACAAGGAACCCTATATATATGTGAGTACATAAGGGCTCAAGGGTTATGTGGGATATAATACATAAAATATTTGTCTATCCGCTTCCTCTAAACATTATTCTCTCCTTCTTCCGTCTATGGTGTATTTCCCGTGTAACGAGATGGGGTACGTATTAGTGCTCCGGTTTCGTGTTCGCGTGGGCAGCTCAACGAGTCAGTCAGAATCGAGTAACGCCCAAAATTCTTACATATAAATATAGAAATTGAGTTGAAATGTGAAGATACAAACCAGTTTGTGGCCTGGAAGGTTTAGGGCCAGGTGCTTCCCCGCTTATAGGTGAAGGTTGTTGACTTTTTCCCAGTGAGGATTCACTGTCATAGCCATTAAAGCTGTGAGGCATTTCATTATCAGATTCTGCTTCCCCCCTATCATCCAATTCCTCCTCGCCGTCGCTGTCGTGACGAGAGCCGTCAGAAATTAAATGGTGGATTCGTTTCCCAATCCGCCGAAAATGAAACGACTTTGTCTTCTGCATTCTGTTAGGTTTGCCAAGAACAAGCAAGAAATGTCATTGAAAAATTGAAGCAAAGAATGTGATGTTAAGTAATGGGTACGTTGAAATAGGAATGTGATGTTAAAGTGATGGTTTGAAATTGAGGCCATGTCCGTGACTGTAGCAAGAAATTCTTCTCCGTCAATTTCTCTACCACCCATCGCTTCTGTTCTTGATCGGTTGTTCTTTGAGACGCTCAAACAAGAGAAAATCCAAATAATGGAAAAGATTGAGTGATGAATGTGGAATGAGATTAGATTGTTGGCGGAAATCCACTAGAGAAAGGAAACTATAATTAGAAGGGAAAATTTCATTCAACCCAAAATTTCCTGGGACCCAGTTTCCTTCTCATCAAAACGATAAACAGTGAAAGCTAGCCTGGATGGTTTAAATCAGATTTAGATGGTCTATATTTTATTTTATTTTATTTTTATTATGATTTTTAAATAAAAAAATTTTTTTTTTTAAAAAATGTTAATTAAGAGATTATTTTTATTTTAGATTTTCTACCTACTAAGAATTTTTTTTTGAAAAACAAAAATTTAGAAAAAAAAAAGAAATCTGGACGTCCAGATCTGATCTGGATGGTTTAAATCAGGCTAGCTTTCCCTGCTCATCGTTTTGATGAATAGGGAAATTGGATCCAATTTCCTAAAACATTATGACATTCTTGGGCTAAAATTAGGGATGGGTATAAGTTTTTCAGTAAAAACCGAAATAACCGAAAATCGAACAAAGCCAATTTCATAAATCAAACTGAAACCGATTAACTAAATTAACCGAACTGAATTAACTAAAATATTTTGGTTCGGTTCGGTTAATAATCAAATTAACCGATTTTTTTAATTTATTATCTACAAAATAAAATATATATAATTAAATTTTTAAAAAATATTTTTGTTATCCTTACTATTAGATTTAAGGGTAAAACATATAAAATAAATTAATTAGATTTAAAATATCAATAGATTTTATCTAATATTATTGGAAATTTACACCTATGTAATTATAAAAGATGTATTTATTAAATAATATATTAATATAAATATATTATATATATTTCGATTTTAACCGAAGTATTTTTCTAAAAACCGAATCGAAACTGAACACCAAAGTTTTAGAGTAATAAAAACCGAAATTTTACCAAAAACCAAAAAAACCAAACCGAAAAAACTGAATTGAGTTCGGTTTGGTTCAATTTTCGATTTCGGTTCTAATTTGCTCACTCCTACCTAAAATAAAATTAAATTTTGTAAGGTAAAAAATAGGGAAAGTTGCACTCAAGTCATAAAGAAGAAGGGAAATGAAAAAATGGTCTTCTAAAATTGCAAAATGAAAAAATAGTTCAATTGAAAACTCCATGAGCGGGTCATTGACAACTCCATAAGTGAGTATTGACAATTTCATGGAACCATTTTTTCATTTTACAATTTCAAGGGATTATTTTTTTATGTCCCTTCTTCCTTAAGACTTGAGTGTAATTTGCCCTAAAAAATAATAATGTCTTTACCACTGTTTAGAGAACCGGACCGGACCGGACGGTCGAACCGGTTGGACCGTCGGCCGGTCATTGAAGCGGGCCGGATTTATGCATTGAGCCGTTTTTCTAAGGGAGCCGTTTTGGACCGTCGTTTAGCCGGTTTTGAGCCGTCAACCGTTATTGAGCCGGAAACCGGACCGGTTTTTCAAAAACCGTCCGGTCCAATAAAAAAGCTAGAAATTTTTTTTTCTGCAATTTTTTTTATATTTAATGCTGAAAAAAAAATTAAAAAATGGCATATAAATTTTAGACATGTTATTTTATTTTATTTATATTATATGTTACTATTTTTTTTGCCAAGTATATTATATGTTATTAATTTTAATAATTTGGTTTGTTGCAAACTATTTTATAAAAATGCTTTTGAAGAAAAAGGCAATGAGGTTTATCCTCAAGCTAAGGATGAAATTAGAAGTATTGAGATTGAATTGAAGGTATTAATTTTAGGTCATTTTCTCAAGATGTAGATGATATTTACCACTCTAGTCGTATTTATAAGTTTATTTTAACTAAATTTCACATAGCAAAGAGAGGTAATTAACTCAATGATTATGGGGTAAATTTATGACTATGCCCTCATTTATGAATGGGTACTTTTCAACTCTTTTTTCTCTATCTATCTTTAAATTATTTCTTCATTTGTACAATAAATAGGGGTAAAATTATCACAATCTCATTTATTACACTGAAACTACACTGATAAATAGGACCATTTTTTTTTTGTAAAAAAAAACTTATAAATAGGATCAGAGTGGTATGGTCTAATGCCTTTTAAGAAACTCATGCCTGGATCAATCAAAAGCCACCAATATTTAACAAGTCATGAAATCATTATTGTTAATACATTTTGTTAGGTTGATGATTGATTTAATGGTCCTCCTTAAATTGTATTTTATGACTTTATTAACTTCATATGAAATTGGACTGAAGATTAATCGTAATATATAATATATATTATTTTTAAATTTAATTATTACGTCACCGGTCCGACTGAACGGCTCGACCGTTCCAACCGGTTGAACCATGACCCGTTGACCTTTCCGGCTCAACTTTTGGTCCGGCTTTTAAAACATTGGTCTTTACTTTATTTTTTCTAATCCCCCTACTCGTCTTGTGAATGACAAAAATATTTAAACTCTATGGGTTCTATTGAATCCATTTATTTATTTATCTTATAAATCCTTTTATTTATTTTATAAATGTTTTTATGAAAAAAAATTAAATAAGAGTACCACTGTCCTTCAATATAGGCCAAATGAAAATTTTCCCTAATTAGAATATAGGGTTAATATGCAAATCTGCCCTGGAAATTTTCTTTGAAGAACAAAGTTGCCCTGAAAGTTTTTTCAAGTTTAATGTCATCCAGAAGTTTTAAAATGTAGTAATGTTGCCATATGCCGTTAAGAAACTAACGTTAACCGTTAAAAAATTGACGTTGATGGTTAATTTTTTAATAGTAATGGGCAACGTTATTCCATTTTAACACTTTCAAAGGCAACATTGAATCTAAAAAAACTACCAGGGTAACTTTGTTATTTAGTGAAAATTTCCGGAACAAATTTATATCTTAACCCTTAACCCTTAGAATATATATATATATATATATATATATTATATGCATATATAGGTGACGTCAAAACTTAGATACCTAGAATGTCATTGGTCTTGTTTTCACTTTTCACTAAGGGTGTGTTCGGATTAGCTTATAGAGAATAGTTTCTGGAGAAAAAGTGAAAAATAGATTTTGGAAAATAGATTATGAGAAAAAAATGATTTTGATAAAATGATAGTGTTTGGATGTTTTGATCAGAATAGCTTTTTTCATGGTTAAATGACTAAAAAGGACATTAACATTTGTGATAATTACATATAAAGGATAAGATTATATTTTAAGTATTATTTAACATTAAATTGCATAATAAATACAAAAAAAGAAATAAATTTGTCAAAAAATTTTAAAATTATAACATTTGTCAATTATGTAATATAAAAAAATAGATACAAAAATTTTAAAATTATAACATTAGTCAATTATGTAGTAAATTACAAAATTAGATCAAACATACATATTGAAGGCGTACACTATATTAATTTTCATCTCCTTTCATAATTCGGGTTATCTTTTGTCAATCCCACTGTATTATTCTTCATTAAATTCTTGTGAATATTTTTTATTTTTGCAAGTGTGTCCATGTCTTTAAATTCTGTTTTGTTTTTTGTTTACCACTCCAGCCCAGTCTCTCAAGATATATACGTACATACATGCATATATATATATATGTATATATATGTATATATATACATATATATACATATATATACATATGTGTGTGTATATATATATATATATATAAGTATATTAAAAAATTGCTAAAATAAGAAATGTTTTCTACATAGTAAGGGAAAATGACAGAAAAATGCTCCAAACATTTGGAAATGACAGATGGGTCTTTTTGTCAAAAGATGATTAGGAAATATCAAAACGTGATAAGGAATTCCCAACTTCTGGATTTGCGAAATCACCCATATGTCATTTTCAAATGTTTGGAGCATTTTTCTATCATTCTCCCTTAAAATAATCTATTACCAAACACCAAAGTACAAATTCAAGTAATTGTCAATAATAGAGTAAGTCAAAATATGTATACAATCACATTTAACATATTGTCAATAAAAGAGTACGTAAAAATATGAAAACAATATATGACTACTGCTCTTGCATATAATAAATGATTTGATCTCTTATCAAATCACGAAGAGAAGCCATGTCAGATGAAGATGCAACTAATGAAGGTATTGTTGAAGAGTCTACAGCATCATGGCCATCGACATCAAACAAAGTATCATCTCGTTCGTGGTGCCGGAAGTTAGAATCAGAAATAGATGTTCTTCTAATGAAATTGTGTATAGCCATTGTCGCATAAACAATTCTAACCTGTGTGGGAAAGCTATAGCTACGCATTTTCTGTAAGATTTCAAATTTGTTCTTCCAAACCCCAAATGTTCTTTCTATTGCACACCTAAGACTTGAATGCACGTAATTAAAGGTCTCATTGTCATTTTCAAGCCTTGATGACCTTTGAAAGTCAGGGAGATGGTAACGCTCGTATCTGTATCACCCCAGATATCTAGTTAGGGTAGGATAGCCGACATCCACCAAATAATATTTATCTTCATGAAAGAATAAGCTTAATGTCAATACATGTTTGTGTGGTTAAAAATAATTAAATTGCACAAAGTATAAGAATACCTGTAGGCAGGTGTGGAAAATTCATTGACAGAGTTGTCAGGGCATGATGAAATATGCAAGAATCATGTGCCGTACATTCCCATCCAGCTAGTACAAAGGTAAAACACATGTCCCAATCACAAACCACCATCACATTTTGTGATGCAAATTCTTTTCTTCCAATATATTTTGTTTTCTCCTTTGCTTTGACCTTACATGGAATGTGTGTGCCATCTATTGCACCAATAGCATTTTTTAAAAAAGGCCAGTATCTATTACTGTGATGTATCTTAGAGTGAATGCTCTCAAATGTAGGATCTTGTGGTTTGATGTTGGACATTGCAAGATTGCAACATGCCTGTAAGACAGCATGCAGCACCCTATGAATTGTATCTCCAGAGCGCATAAATCTTTCTTGTACTAGTCTACTCGATGCCGCATGTCCAACCACGTGCAAAAAAATCACCACCATTTCATGTATGCCCACATTTTGAGTTTCCCTCAAACCATGTCGTTGCAGTTCAAAGCAAAATTCATGAAAGAAATAACATGACATTAAGCATCAAGTGACTTCATTAATATAAGATTCAGATTTTATTCTAACTTGGTTGGTATCACAATGCTAAGAGATTACAATATATATAGGAAAAACAATACAGAAAAAACAGAGACAAAAACCGATGGGTAGGTGAGTGATAGACGGAGGTGAATGAGAGTGTCAACAATTGTATCCTATTCGGTGCTGATATTGCTGACATTTTACTCTCCCCCTCAAGCTGGAGAGTATATGTCAATCATACCTAGCTCGCACATAAACTTTTCAAATGTAGTTCTGCTTAGTGGTTTTGTCAGCACATCTGCAATGTGGTCTTCAGATCTAATGTAGGACAAATTCATGATGTTTTCTCTTTAACAAAGTGTCTGTCTATCTTAACATGTTTTGTTCTATCATGATAGACTGGGTTCTTGACCATTTCAATGCTAGCTTTGTTGTCACACCAAATTTGCATTGGCCCCTCATATGGAATTCCCAACTCCTTCAGTAATCTGATGACCCAAAGTCCTTCACGTACTCCATGATTAACAGCTCTCAGTTTGGCTTCCACACTACTTGGTGACACCACAGTATGTTTCTTGCTTCTCCATGTAACAAGATTTCCCCACACATATGTGCAATATCCTGAGACTGATCTTCTAGTTTCTCTATCCCTTGCATGATCTGCATCAGTGTATATTTCGATATCTCTGGTAGTGCATTTCTTAAAGAAGATTCCTTTTCCAGGATTAAGCTTTAAATAGCTTAGGATTCTGTATACAGCTTCCATGTGTTCTTCTTATGGCTGGTGCATGAATTGACTTGCTATTCAAACTGCATAGCTAATGTCTGGATGTGTGTGGGTCAAGTATATGAGTTTGCCAACAAGTCTTCTGTACTGTTCTGTGTTGACTGGGACATCATTTGGTTTAATTTCTAGGTGACAACCTTCTTCCATTGGTGTTCCTTCAGGTTGTGCCCCTAGCATTCCAGTTTTATGCAAGAGATCTAGGGTTGACTTCCACTGGGATACGTTGATACCCTTTTTAGTTCTTGCCACTTCCATGCCTAAAAAATACCTCATTTGTCCAAGGTCTTTCACCTGGAACTCAGTTGACAAATCCTGCTTTAAATGAGCAGTAGATTCTTTATCGTTTCCCGTAATGACCATGTCATCAACATAGATGATCAAGATGGTGACTCTGCTGTTGACACGTTTGATAAACAATGTGTCATCTGCTTATCCCTGAGTATACCCCAGTCTTTTCATTGTTTTGGTAAATCTACCAAACCATGCCCGAGGATATTGCTTAAGTCCATACAATGACTTGTTGAGTTTACACACAGAGTTGTTAGGAGCTAAAATTCCATCTGGAATCTCCATGTAAACTTCTTCTTCCAAGTTTCTATTCAGAAAGGCATTCTTCACGTCTAGTTGATGCAACGACCAATCCAAGTTGGCTGCGATTGATAGGAGTATTTGAATAGTATTAAGCTTAGCTACTGGAGCAAATGTCTCCTGATAATCGATTCTATATGTCTGGGTGTATCCTTTTGCCACTAGTCTTGCCTTGTATTTGTTGATACTACTATCAGGATTGAATTTTGGGTTGAAGATCCACCTGCATCCTACTGGCTTCTTTCCCTTGGGAAGAGTTGTAATCTCCCATGTTTTATTTTCCTTGAGTGCCCTTAATTCTTCTTCTGCAGCTCGTTTTCAATTTGGATAAGCTATAGCTTATTGAAATGTTTTTGGGATTTTAATCTGTGCACTGTTTACAACAAAGCTTTGTATTTTTATAGACATGTTACCATATGAGACAAAACGTTGAATTGAATGCTGAGTACAAGATCTTACCCCTTTTCTCAATGCAATAGGCCAACCAAATTCTTCAGGATTTAATCCTGAATTAGAGTCATTGTCATTTCTTTGAATGGGAGAGATAGTTCTACCATTGTTTGGTTTATCTTGATCTTGTAGTCTAGACTCTTCATCTCGTAGTGGTTCAGTATCCATCCCTGAATTGATTTCAACATTTATTTCCAGTTCATTAGGTATGGGTTCAGGCCTTTGAATGGGAGAGAGATGTTCTGATTCATGATCAAGTTGGGTTGGAGTAAGTTGGCTTGTGGAAGGTACAGAGTCAATGATAGGTATAAGATTAGGTTGTGGTGGTGATGATTTAGGTTTATTCAGGATTAGCCATTCAATTTCAGTGTACTCCCCCTGAATAGGTAATTTAAGGTAATATGCTTCATCTTCCGAGAAGACTGTATCTTTGGAGATAATAAGTTTCTTGGAAGTAGGATAGTAGCATTTGTACCCCTTTTGAGTATGAGAGTAACCAAGAAAGAGACATTTGTCAGCATGAATACCAAGTTTGTTTCCATCATTTCTGTGGACATAGACAGCACAACCAAATACCTTAGGAGGCAATTAAGTGATGATTGAGCAACTGGGAAAGTTTTCTAGTAGTTTTTGGATAGGGGTGTCATATTAAAGGACTTTGGAAGGCAAACGATTAATGAGATAAACCGCAGTGAGTACGGCATCACCCCAAAAGATGTTAGGAACATTTCGTTCCATTAGTAAGGTTCGGGTTACTTCCAATAGGTGATGGTTCTTTCGCTCAGCTACTCCATTTTGTTGAGGAGTGTAAAGGCAAGAGGTTTGGTGATGAATTCCTTGTTGGTCAAGAAATTCACTAAAAGTGTTGCTCATATATTCCTTGGCATTGTCACTTGGTAGTACCTTAATAGACACATTAAATTGGGTACACACAAAGGTATAGAAGTTTTGAAAGATCTTGGCTACTTCAGATTTGTCTTTCATTAAATAAACCCATGTGGATCTAGTGTGATCATCTGTGAAAGTAACAAACCATCTAGCATTAGTGAGTGTTTTTATTCTTAAAGGACCCTAAATGTCACTATGGATTAGTGTGAATGGTGAAGAAGGTTTGTAGGGTTGTTTGGGATAAGAAGATCTAGTTTTTTTTGCAATTTGGCAAGTTTCACAATGAAAAGGAACATAATTTTTATTGAATAAATGTGGAAACAAATGCTTCATGTAATCAACACTAGGGTGGCCCGAACGACAGTGCCATAAGCTTACATCATGATTTTGTGAGTTAGAGCCAACCAGTGCTCTTCTTGCCTTCCTTGCATCTTCAGATCTCAAGTTTGACTCTTCAAGGTAGAACATTCCATCCCATTCTCTAGAAATTCCAATCCTCTTCCTCGATTTTAAATCCTGAAAAATGCAAACATTGTAATATCCCAAAAAGCGATTAAGGGCTAATGACTTCAAAAGTGACTGTAATTATTGTTGAATAAACACTTTTGGAGAATGGGTGATGGGAATTTGGATGTTTTAATGATTCCAATGGCTTCCTTGTGAAAATTCATGTGGGGAGAGTGTTTATTGTGAAATTGGAACTATTGGGAACAATTGTGCAAAAGTTGGAAACTCTGTCCATTGAAACTCTGTACAGGGCAGTCGATTTGTATGGACGTTTTAAATAGGAAAATGGTGTCTAAAAATTCTGAACTTTTCCAGTCTTAAATTTCACATGTCAAGCTTCAAAATGGACATATAATTTGTATCATTTTGATTTGTGACCTAAGAGTTTTGGATTTTTGAAGTTTGCACAGTGAAATTAATTATTTTCTGGAACAGTATGCAAAGATTGAAATTCTGGGAATTTTGTGATTCCTTCCAGATAGATTCTATATTTTTCCTTAAAACTAGACTCAATAAGGGTTATATAGGCTTTGGAATCACTCCAATTCTATTTTTCTAGAATTAGTTATGATTTATCAAAGTTCGGTCAGAAAATCTGCCAACAAATCCGAAAATGGGAAAATAAGGAATTATGACATCAACTCATTAAAAGATGATGTCAGCATGGATTATTAATCAAATTGCTCATCTTCTTCAGCCATTTCACGCCATTTTCAGCTGAAGCAAGAGGAAAAAACGTGAGAGAGAGCTTGGAGAAAAATAGAGAGAAGGAAGGAGAAATCTCACAAGGTAGGTCGATTTCTTCAGTGAATTCGTACCTAATGTGTATAATCCTCCTCCTAAGCTATTCCTCTATGTGAATTAAGGTTTTGAAGCAAGGAATTTCATTGTTCAAATAGGCTAGGGTTCAGCCATATTTGGGAAAAGCTTGTGGGAGCTTGAGGTAATTTCCAAACTTTCGTATATTGCTTATTCTGGTTGCTGTGGGCAATTTAATCGGTGAAATTTCACCGGATTGCCATTGGTTTTAAAGTTTGGAAATGATATGGCCTAGGGGTTATGCTGCCCAAATTGGGTCTTAATGTTAGTTGTAACCTAATGTAATGGTTAATAACGTGGTTAGGAGTAGAAAGGAATGCGTTTACGGAGCCGAAACCTAAACACCCTAATTTTTCCCGGAGAACATGTATATTTCGGCCAAGGATGTAAATGTGTCTTAGAGTTGGATTTTCAATGATTTGATGATTCCATTGGATTCAGTGGGTGAAAATAGGTGGGGTTACAGTTAGGCACTTTTTCAAAAAAGGCCGAGAAAGCATAATTATGGAAACACCCCTAAAACCCTAAAAGTAGGGCTGCCAAGGGCAATTTCGTACCAAACTTTCGTATATTGCTTATTCTGGTTGCTGTGGGCTGTAACACCCTGCTTTTAAACACGTGATTATAACTCGATATTAGGTAATTAAATTAGATTAGAGACCGTCGTATGGTTTAAAACTCATTTAAACTTCATTCCTCTTCCAGTCTCAAGTTCAACTTATCGAATATAATCACCTGCGCAGTTTATATACATTTACGAATAACAGAGTGTATAACCAAACTCCCGGCAACCCCCGGGTTCACTACATACCAAGAATTCCAAATCCTGTTTAGGGATTACAACCAAGTATTTCAAACTATATACATCTCCAAAACATAATACAGTAATCCCTACCCAAAATGAATAAACCAACAAAACTATACTAATGTCCCTAAGAAACTCTAACCACTTCGGGTCACGCGCTTCTCCTTGGAGCCAGTCGCCCTGTCTGAAAGGTTAGTTTAAAGGAAAGAATGAGATTCTAAAGAATCCCAGTAGTAACTAAGCATTTATACCACACATAAGCACATAGCATGTAAGTAAATCATCATACAGCAGCAACACATATCACACTCCAGCCTCCTCCCCTTTCTCCGCCGGGAAGGCACACTGCCTAACCCGAACCGTTGTTAGCTACTCAGGGACTATTGGCATGGCAGTGCATACATATAGCCTTATAGCACATAGCTATCCGGCTTCACAAACGGCTCGTCAGCCTCACAAATAGCCTTTCGGCACATAACCGACCTTTCGGCCCACAATCAGCCTCTCGGCTTTCATGTCACATAATCACACCTCATCCTCATCCCCTTTCTCCGCCGGAAAGACACACAGTCTTTATCCGAACCGTTGTTAGCTACTCAGGGACTATTGGACTGACGGTGCTTACATATATCCACATAAGTCGCAGCATACGAACTTATCGCAAAGCAATGAAAATACACACATACGATGCATCACAAATGGTACGAAAGAAAAGTCACTACCTGATCCCTTCCTGTTGTCTCTGGGCACAGTAGGCTCACGAGGATAGCAGATATCAAATCCTATAATCAGAATAGGGACATTTGGTTAATTTCCTTTTCCAAGTTCTTACTTCAATAACACTTTAAGTTGGTATTCATTTGGACTCTTTAGATGGCCATTAAATGCCTAAACATATGCCTAAAGGGTTGGGATAACTATCCCCAAAGATCTCTCTTGAAAAGGCTAAGTTCTGATTTTTGGACCCCTCACTCGCACTCTCACTCGAGCACAGAAGACCGTGCTCGAGCACAACTCCCACTCACTCGCGAGTAACCTCCCGCGAGTGCTTGCCCGAGAGCAAACTTCCCTATAATTTCACACTCTCACTCGAGCACAAGAGGCTGTGCTCGAGCAGAGACCCCGAGCACACTCGAGCATCACAAGAGTGAGGCCTGCGAGTGACAACCCGAGAGCACCTCTCTACCTCTTCCTCCACCTTCACTCGAGCACAAACACCTGTGCTCGAGCACTGACCCTTAGTGCTCGCGAGCACAAGGCAGCGAGTGTCTACCCGAGAGCACCCCAACTCCCAGGCAACAGCCTCACTCGAGCACAACTCCAGTGCTCGCGAGTGATCCCTCAATGCTCGCGAGTGCCAGGCGCACTCTTGGCAATCTTCCCGCGAGTATCTCCTGAGACACTCACCCGCGGTACCAAAAAGCACCCTCACTCGAGCACAAACATGCTCACTCGAGCACGTTCATCCTGTGCTCGAGTGAGTTCTTCTCTCACTCGAGAATTCACACCAGATACCCAAAACGCAGCAGCTGATAGGATTTACCAGAATTCACCAAATGAATTCCAATGGTCCTATAACTCATACCATTACCCATTCTCATCTAAAACTTCACCATAAACCCATTGGTAACTCAAAATAACCAAAATTCAACTCCATTAACAGAATCTCATCTCTAATCACCAAACCTCTCAAAACCACAACTTAACACATTTCCCTTATTCAACTTCCAATCAATTTCTAATCACTCCCAAGTGTCAAAACTGACCAAATGAACAGTGACACTCTTACCAAAACCTACCCTTCATTTAACATCATAATTAGGTCTAATTTCCAGAATTCTCGTTGATTAAGCAAACACCATAACATTCACATCAAACTTCATCAAAAACTCACCTCTTTCACTTGCTGAATTCAGAACTTGGATTCCTCCACTTTCAAATTTTCCTCTAGTTTCCTCACACCACCAATCCCAAGTCTGAAAACATGGAAGTATAGTTCTTGAACATTTGAACAACTTTAATGAAAGCAAAGTGAGCATTTAGAGTCAAACACTCACCTATAATTCAAGCCCTTCCTTTCTCTTTCTTGCTTACTCGCCGGAATTGGAAGAAATGGAGAGAGAATGAGTTGGTGAAAAGTGATGATCATTTGCTTCTCCTTTCCCCATGCAAAACCGACTAAGAGTGGAGAGTGAAAGAAAGTTTGAATATTTGACTCATCCAATGGCCCTTATTTAGCCACTTGGCATCATCTCCTTCCTCTTACCTTGATTTCACATAAACCCTTCCACACTTGATTCCACCCCTTGATCTTCCAATCTCAACCATTGATTAAGATTACTAAAGGGTTTCCTCATCCAGAACTAATCAAACGGTTGGTAAATTACCATTTTACCCCTGATTATCATAATACTCATTAAATCATCACAAATGATCTTAATATCACATTACACAATATATACTTCAAATATGCTTAATTAACATTAATTACATAATTTGAAGTTATTATCCCTGATTCCAAATCCAGGATATTACAATTCTCCCCCAGAAAATTTAATTTCGTCCTCGAAATTGTTACACTACTTGAGCCATAAACTCTGGATATCTTCTCCGCAGATCTTCCTCCGCTTCCCAAGTTGCTTCTCTCGAAGTCATTCCCTTCCAGACCACCTTCATGTATGGAATGCTTCGGTGTCTGAGCCGTCGTTCCTCTCGGTCAATGATCTGCTCTGGCTCCACCGCATATGTGTAATTATCTTGTAGTTCAACATTCTCATACTCAACTATGTGGGATGGGTCTGGTTGGTACTTCTTCAGTTGGGAAACGTGAAACACGTCATGAAGTCTGCTCAAACTTGGGGGTAAAGCTATTCGATACGCGACAGGCCCAATCCTCTCAAGGATCTCAAAAGGACCTATATACCTCGGGCTTAGCTTCTTCCTCTTGATAGCTCGCCCAACGCCCGTAACTGGTGATACTCTCAAGAACACATGATCCCCAGCCTCAAACTCTAGAGGTCGTCTCCTCTTGTCAGCATAGCTCTTCTGTCGACTCTGCGCTGCAAGTAACCTCCTTCGAATAATCTGAATCTGTGCTGAGGTCTGATCAACCAAATCTGGTCCGTATAACTTCCTTTCGGATAGCTCGTTCCAACACAAAGGCGATTGACACCGTCTTCCATACAATGCTTCATACGGAGCCATCTGAATGCTCGCATGATAGCTATTGTTGTAGGCAAATTCCGCTAGTGGAAGAAAGCGATCCCAACTTCCTTTAAAGTCGAGAACACAGGCTCGCAACATGTCTTCCAGCGTCTGGATTGTCCTCTCTGACTGTCCATCCGTCTGTGGATGATAAGCCGTACTGAATCTCAATTGAGTTCCCAAGGCTTTATGCAACGCTTTCCAGAATCTTGAAGTAAATCGAGGATCTCGATCAGAAATGATATTCTTAGGAACACCATGGAGTTTCACGATCTCACGAACATAAATCTCTGCTAGTTTGTCAGGAGAATAACCAGCATTGATTGGTATGAAGTGCGCCGACTTCGTTAACCGATCCACAATTACCCAGATCGCATCGTAATTTCTGATCTTGGGCAATCCCGTCACAAGGTCCATAGTCACACTTTCCCATTTCCATTCGGGAATCTCAGGACTCTGGAGCAAACCAGGTGGTCTTTGGTGCTCGATCTTCACTTTCTGACAAGTGAGGCATCTCGCCACATACTTGGTCACATCACTCTTCAAACCCGGCCACCAATACACAGATTTCAGATTATGGTACATCTTGGTCATACCAGGATGAAGAGTGTACTGGCTCTTATGCGCCTCATCTAGAATCTTTTGTCGCAACTCCGCCTTGAGTGGAACGCAGACTCTATTCTGATAGCGAATCAATCCTCTAGGCGACAAATCATAACCTGGGACTTCTCCCCGTTCAATCCGAATCAGATTTCGCTGTATCCAGTCATCTTGCCTCTGAGCTTCTTCAATCTCAGCTTTTAGATCACTTTCCTCCTGGGAAACAGTGTAATTGGCACAGATGATTTGGTTCGTCAAATTCAAATCACGAAAATCTTCAATCAATTTCTCCTCTCGTATCATCATAGCTGCAACGAGCACAGTCTTTCGACTCAGAGCATCAGCGACTACATTGGCTTTACCCGGATGATATTTAATCTCCAGATCGTAGTCCTTAAGCAATTCCATCCAACGACGCTGTCTCATATTCAGTTCTTTCTGATCGTATAAATACTTGAGACTCTTGTGGTCGCAGTACAGTTCCACAGTCACACCATACAGGTAATGACGCCAGATTTTCAAAGCAAACACAATGGCCGCAAGCTCCAGATCATGAGTGGGATAATTCAATTCATGAGGTCTGAGCTGTCGAGAGGCGTAGGCCACCACACGTCCCTGCTGCATAAGGACACACCCTAATCCCTGCCCACTGGCATCAGAGTACACAACATATGTCACACTGGGATCGGGCAAAATCAACACAGGTGCCGACGTCAACCTCTCCTTCAGCTCCACAAAACAATTTTCGCATTTATCGTCCCACACAAACGGCTGATCCTTTCTCGTGAGCTTGGTCATCGGCAACGCAATACGAGAGAAATTCTGAATGAATCTCCGATAGTACCCGGCAAGACCCAGAAAACTGCGTACTTCTGCCACAGATTCTGGCCTCTTCCAATCTAGTACTGCTTCCACTTTACTGGGATCCACAGAGACCCCTTCTTGCGAGATAACATGGCCTAGGAATCTCACTTCCGATAGCCAAAATTCGCATTTACTCAACTTCGCGTATAGTTGCTTTCCACACAAAATATTCAATACAATTCTCAGATGATGCTCATGCTCTTCCTTGCTTTTGGAATATATCAGAATGTCATCGATAAACACCACAACAAACTGATCCAGATATTGCCGAAAGATACGGTTCATGTAATCCATGAAAACTGCAGGCGCATTGGTTAGCCCAAATGGCATCACCAAAAACTCATAATGACCATACCGGGTCCTGAAAGCAGTTTTCGGAATATCTTCCGCTTTTACTCGCAGCTGATGATACCCTGACCTTAGATCAATCTTTGAGAATACACACGATCCAGAGAGTTGATCCAACAAGTCATCGATCCGGGGAAGTGGGTACTTGTTCTTAATAGTAACCTTGTTCAATTCCCTGTAATCGATACACAACCGAAGGCTTCCATCTTTCTTCTTTACGAATAACACTGGAGCTCCCCACGGCGACACACTGGGTCTAATGAACCCTTTCTCAAGCAGATCTTCTATTTGTTTCTTTAATTCCGCCATCTCATTTGGGGCCATACGGTATGGGGCCTTTGAAATAGAACCTGCTCCAGGCACAATGTCAATCGGGAATTGAACTTCCCTCTCAGGAGGCAATCCGCTAAGGTCGTCCGGAAACACCTCAGGGAATTCATTCACCACGGGTATATTATTCAACATTTCACCGGTTTCCCCTTGCACAGAGAAAAACACCATATACCCTTGGCAACCCTTTTCAATATATCTCTCAGCTTTCGCCGTAGAAAGGAAATTCAGACTAGCACCTACAGCTTCAACCCTCTGAGAAACAGGATATACTATCCTCTTGTTCCCGCAATCAAGCAATACGTTATTTGCCGTTAACCAATTAAGACCCAAAATGACTTCCAATTGATAAAGCGGCAGACAAATCAAATCTACAACAGACTGACGCCCTTCCACAGTTATAACACAATTCAGACAAACTTCTGTGGTTAAGGCCTTAACACCCATCGGAGTCGATACTACCAAATCAAATGGTAACTTATGCACATGCATACCCAGGCGTTTTACACAATCATACGCAATAAAGGAATGACTGGCACCCGAGTCGAACAATGCTTGTAATAGATAGCCATTTAGGGAGATTTTACCTTGTATCAACTCAGGAGATCTACGAGCCTCCTCATGGGTCATTGCAAACACTCGACCCTGTGTCTTCGGCCTTTGCTCCGCTCGTGGTTGTTGACAATCTCTGGAAAGATGTCCTGGCCGCTTGCAGTTAAAACAAATCATCTCTCCCTGACAATTCTGGCCGTAATGTGATTTGTTACAGCGACGACATTTCCACTCTGTTGCAAATCTCTGAGGTTCACGACCTCCAGGCTGATAGGGCTTCTTATCACCACCCTTGACTGAAGATGATCCTTGGCCTTTACGCTTCTGAGGAACATTACCCTTACTAGGCTCACTGCGGTGGCCAATAGCTTTGTTAGGATACACCTCTCTCAAGTTGTTTTCCGTGATTCGACATTGCTCCACAGCCTTATTGAATTTCTTAAATCGGTGAGTAACCAATCGCTTCCTCAACTCTCGTCTCAGACCACGAATAAGCATATCTGAGCTCCATTCTCCGTCATCCTTGTACCGAAGATAGGAGGAATACCGGGACAGGCGGATGAATCGGGACAAGTAGTCATCAAAACTCTCCGTGTCCCCTTGCCTGATATTAAGGAATTCTGTCTCCTTTTCAAGCTGGACTGACTTCGGGAAATACTTCTCGTTGAATTCTTGCAAGAACAACTCCCAAGTCAGTGGTGTTTCATTGCTCTTCAATGTTGAGGCGATATTCCGCCACCAACGATCTGCATCCCCTTCGAGCTTGTAGACGGCCAACCGTGGCTTCACTTCATCCGGACATCCGAGAACCTCAAATATCTTTTCCAGACGATTCAGCCAATCTTCTGCCACTTGAGGATCAAACCTCCCTCTGAACGCCGGAGGCAAATGCTTACAGAATCGGGTGACCCAATACTGAAGGTCTTTTTCCTCCCTGGGTGGCATCCCATATGATTCCGGATTCAAGGTAGCACGAGGTGGGGATTCTAGAGGTCGTGCTGATCCTTCTGCAGTGTCCTCATAACGGGTCTCCTCTTGAGTTTCTTCCGGAATAGACTGAACCGGAACTTCCTTATTCTTTGCCTTCTCTGCTCTGAGCTCGTCCCTTAACTCAGTGATCATGTCCCGCTGATCCTTGATTAGACTCATCAACTCATGCATAGGATCTGGTGGGTTTTCATTATCAACCTCCACCACGGGGTCTACACGCGGAATTTTGGGGCGTCCTCTGGTTTTCTTCATTCTACAAGCAACTTACCCCATTAATTCAGCAGAGACAGTATGCACATATGGTCACAAAACTTATATGTATCCAAATCATTTAAACATATATGTGCACACATAACAATCATTCACAAACAATCTTTTATCCCTAAACCAACTAAGGAATCTATCCTAGCAAACTCTACCCTTGCCAGGAACTACAGCTCTGATACCAAAATGTAACACCCTGCTTTTAAACACGTGATTATAACTCGATATTAGGTAATTAAATTAGATTAGAGACCGTCGTATGGTTTAAAACTCATTTAAACTTCATTCCTCTTCCAGTCTCAAGTTCAACTTATCGAATATAATCACCTGCGCAGTTTATATACATTTACGAATAACAGAGTGTATAACCAAACTCCCGGCAACCCCCGGGTTCACTACATACCAAGAATTCCAAATCCTGTTTAGGGATTACAACCAAGTATTTCAAACTATATACATCTCCAAAACATAATACAGTAATCCCTACCCAAAATGAATAAACCAACAAAACTATACTAATGTCCCTAAGAAACTCTAACCACTTCGGGTCACGCGCTTCTCCTTGGAGCCAGTCGCCCTGTCTGAAAGGTTAGTTTAAAGGAAAGAATGAGATTCTAAAGAATCCCAGTAGTAACTAAGCATTTATACCACACATAAGCACATAGCATGTAAGTAAATCATCATACAGCAGCAACACATATCACACTCCAGCCTCCTCCCCTTTCTCCGCCGGGAAGGCACACTGCCTAACCCGAACCGTTGTTAGCTACTCAGGGACTATTGGCATGGCAGTGCATACATATAGCCTTATAGCACATAGCTATCCGGCTTCACAAACGGCTCGTCAGCCTCACAAATAGCCTTTCGGCACATAACCGACCTTTCGGCCCACAATCAGCCTCTCGGCTTTCATGTCACATAATCACACCTCATCCTCATCCCCTTTCTCCGCCGGAAAGACACACAGTCTTTATCCGAACCGTTGTTAGCTACTCAGGGACTATTGGACTGACGGTGCTTACATATATCCACATAAGTCGCAGCATACGAACTTATCGCAAAGCAATGAAAATACACACATACGATGCATCACAAATGGTACGAAAGAAAAGTCACTACCTGATCCCTTCCTGTTGTCTCTGGGCACAGTAGGCTCACGAGGATAGCAGATATCAAATCCTATAATCAGAATAGGGACATTTGGTTAATTTCCTTTTCCAAGTTCTTACTTCAATAACACTTTAAGTTGGTATTCATTTGGACTCTTTAGATGGCCATTAAATGCCTAAACATATGCCTAAAGGGTTGGGATAACTATCCCCAAAGATCTCTCTTGAAAAGGCTAAGTTCTGATTTTTGGACCCCTCACTCGCACTCTCACTCGAGCACAGAAGACCGTGCTCGAGCACAACTCCCACTCACTCGCGAGTAACCTCCCGCGAGTGCTTGCCCGAGAGCAAACTTCCCTATAATTTCACACTCTCACTCGAGCACAAGAGGCTGTGCTCGAGCAGAGACCCCGAGCACACTCGAGCATCACAAGAGTGAGGCCTGCGAGTGACAACCCGAGAGCACCTCTCTACCTCTTCCTCCACCTTCACTCGAGCACAAACACCTGTGCTCGAGCACTGACCCTTAGTGCTCGCGAGCACAAGGCAGCGAGTGTCTACCCGAGAGCACCCCAACTCCCAGGCAACAGCCTCACTCGAGCACAACTCCAGTGCTCGCGAGTGATCCCTCAATGCTCGCGAGTGCCAGGCGCACTCTTGGCAATCTTCCCGCGAGTATCTCCTGAGACACTCACCCGCGGTACCAAAAAGCACCCTCACTCGAGCACAAACATGCTCACTCGAGCACGTTCATCCTGTGCTCGAGTGAGTTCTTCTCTCACTCGAGAATTCACACCAGATACCCAAAACGCAGCAGCTGATAGGATTTACCAGAATTCACCAAATGAATTCCAATGGTCCTATAACTCATACCATTACCCATTCTCATCTAAAACTTCACCATAAACCCATTGGTAACTCAAAATAACCAAAATTCAACTCCATTAACAGAATCTCATCTCTAATCACCAAACCTCTCAAAACCACAACTTAACACATTTCCCTTATTCAACTTCCAATCAATTTCTAATCACTCCCAAGTGTCAAAACTGACCAAATGAACAGTGACACTCTTACCAAAACCTACCCTTCATTTAACATCATAATTAGGTCTAATTTCCAGAATTCTCGTTGATTAAGCAAACACCATAACATTCACATCAAACTTCATCAAAAACTCACCTCTTTCACTTGCTGAATTCAGAACTTGGATTCCTCCACTTTCAAATTTTCCTCTAGTTTCCTCACACCACCAATCCCAAGTCTGAAAACATGGAAGTATAGTTCTTGAACATTTGAACAACTTTAATGAAAGCAAAGTGAGCATTTAGAGTCAAACACTCACCTATAATTCAAGCCCTTCCTTTCTCTTTCTTGCTTACTCGCCGGAATTGGAAGAAATGGAGAGAGAATGAGTTGGTGAAAAGTGATGATCATTTGCTTCTCCTTTCCCCATGCAAAACCGACTAAGAGTGGAGAGTGAAAGAAAGTTTGAATATTTGACTCATCCAATGGCCCTTATTTAGCCACTTGGCATCATCTCCTTCCTCTTACCTTGATTTCACATAAACCCTTCCACACTTGATTCCACCCCTTGATCTTCCAATCTCAACCATTGATTAAGATTACTAAAGGGTTTCCTCATCCAGAACTAATCAAACGGTTGGTAAATTACCATTTTACCCCTGATTATCATAATACTCATTAAATCATCACAAATGATCTTAATATCACATTACACAATATATACTTCAAATATGCTTAATTAACATTAATTACATAATTTGAAGTTATTATCCCTGATTCCAAATCCAGGATATTACATGGGCAATTTAATCGGTGAAATTTCACCGGATTGCCATTGATTTTAAAGTTTGGAAATGATATGGCCTAGGGGTTATGCGGCCCAAATTGGGTCTTAATGTTAGTTGTAACCTAATGTAATGGTTAATAAAGTGGTTAGGAGTAGAAAGGAACGCGTTTACAGAGCCGAAACCGAAACACCCCAATTTTTCCCGGAGAACATGTATATTTCGGCCAAGGCTGTAAATGGGTCTTAGAGTTGGATTTTCAATGATTTGATGATTCTATTGGATTCAGTGGGCGAAAATAGGTGGGGTTACAGTTGGGCACTTTTTCAAAAAAGGCCGAGAAAGCATAATTACGGAAACACCTCTAAAACCCTAAAAGTAGGGCTGCCAAGGGCAATTTCATAATTTGACATTGAATTTGATAATTCCGAGTCCGGAAATGGATTCCTTAGGCGAAAATATGTCAGGATAGCCCATGTCAAAATTTCAAGAAAAGTACAGCCGGACCGGGTACGGCGGGCCCGGGCCGGGTCCTCAGGGGTATTTTTGTAAATTTTCATCATAGACTCATATAACCCCAAGTAACACTATGGAAGTGTCTAAATGATGCCTTTGGAATTGTAGGATTCGATATTTGCCGCCCTCGGGAGCCAACTGCGCCGAAGGACGTCAGGAAAGGACAAGGTAGTGACTCTCTCTCTTATACTATGTGTAATGCTCTGTATGTGTGTGTTATCACTGTTCTGTGATGAATCTTTGATGCTTCTGCGGTTACAGCTGGTGATAGCTGTCGTTTACAGCGCAAGCTGTCGTTTACAGCGTAAACTGTCGTTATTGTGATTACAGCGTAAGCTGTTGTGATGGTGATTACAGCGTAAGCTGTCATGATTATGATTATAGCGAGAGCTGTCGTATTGTGTATACAGCCGTGAGTGCTGTCATTTGTGGTGAAAACCATGTATCTCTGAGATTGCTGCTGCTGTTGCTGTTTGTGATTTATATACATGCTTTGTGTTTATGCATTGTGTGAGTGGTTTTTTACTACTGGGATTCTCTCGAATCTCATTCTTTCCTATGACTAACCTTTCAGACAGGGCATATGGCTCAAAAGAGAAGCGGCCAACTCGGAGCACTTAGGATCTTTAGTGATACTAAGGATTTTTGAGATGTTGGTTATCTAGTTTAAACTCGGGATTACTGTATATTTTGAAGCATGAAGATCATATTCAATTTTGGATGTGTAATCCCCTAGTAAATACTTATAAACCCTCAGGTTATATATATGTATAGAACCCGGGAGTTGCCGGGGATTTAGTTATCCACTTTGATATATGAATGTAAATCAACTGCACAGGTAATTATATTCGATTGTTTAAAATGAGACCAGGATAGAGGAAAGATTTTGAAAGATTTTTGTGAAAACCCTACGGTATAGTAGGAAGTTTGAAATGAATTTAAACTATCCGACGGTCTCTAAACTGACTTAATTATGCATTATCAGAATATCATTACGTGTTAAAAGTCAGGGGGTTACATTTTGGTATCAGAGCTGTTGTTCCTGGCAAGGGTAGAGGTTGCTAGGATAGATCCCTTAGATAGTAGTAGGGATAGAAGATTATCTGTGAATGATTGTTGTGTATGCACATGTATGTTTTATTGAGATGGATATATATACGAGTTTTGTGACTATATGTGCATACTATCTCTACTAAATTAATGGGGCAAGTTGTTTGTAGAATGAAGAAAACTAGAGGACACCCCAATATTCCGTGTGTAGACCCTGAGGTGGAGGTCGTCAATAATAACCCACCGGATGCAATGCAGGAATTAATGGGTCTAATCAGAGATCAGCGGGATATGATAACAGAGCTAAGAGAAGAGCTCAGAGCAGAGAAGGAAAAGAACAAAGAGGACCCGGTTCAATCCACTCCGGTGGAAACTCAAGAAGAAACTCAACATGAGGACACTGCTGAAGGGTCAGCACGACCCCTGGAGTCCCCACCTCGCATTGTCCCAAATCAAGAATCACATGGGATGCCACTGAGAGAGGAAAGAGACCTGCAGTTTTGGGTCACCAGATTCTGCAAGCATCTGCCTCCGGCATTCAGAAGGAGGTTTGATCCTCAAGCAGCCGAAGATTGGTTGAACAGGTTGGAGAAAATATTTGAGGTCCTTGGGTGCCCGGATGAGGTGAAGCCACGATTGGCCGTTTACAAACTCGAAGGGGATGCAAATCATTGGTGGCGGAATATCGCCCTAACACTGAAGAGCACAGAAATGCCATTGACTTGGGAACTGTTTCAACAAGAATTCAACGAGAAGTATTTTCCTAAATCAGTGTGACTCGAGAAGGAGACAGAATTTCTTAACATTAGATAAGGGGACACGGAGAGTTTTGATGATTACTTGTCCTGGTTTGTACGGTTGGCTCAGTATTCCTCCTATCTCCGGTTCAAAGATGACGAAGAATGGAGTTCTGATATGCTCATTTGCGGTCTGAGGCGAGAATTGAGGAAACGCCTAGCTACTCACCAATTCACTAAGTTCAACAAGGCGGTTGAACAGTGCAGGATTACAGAGAACAACTTGAGAGAATTGTATCCTGCCCGAGCTATTAGCCACCGCAATGACCTAATAAGGGTACTACCTCACAGAAGCAAAAGCGGCAAGGATCTTCGTCTGGAAGTGGTAAGAAGCCCTACCAGTCTGGGAGCCGTGACCATCAAAGAACATATTCTGGACCATGGATTTGTCGTCGGTGTAACCAACCACATCAAGGCAAAACTTGTGATGGCAAAATAATATGCTTCAATTGTAAGCGTGTGGGGCATACTGCTGCTGAATGCAAAGAGCCACGGCCAGACCAGAGACCGAGGACACAGGGCCGAGTATTCATTATGACCCATGAGGAGGCCCGTAAATCTCCTGAGTTGATACAAGGTAAAATTCTACTTCATGGCCATCTGTTGCAAGTTTTATTTGACTCGGGTGCAAGTCACTCCTTCATTGCCTATGATTGCGTGAAGCGCCTGGGAATGCATGTACATAAGTTACCATTTGAATTAGTAGTGTCAACTCCAATGGGTGTTAAGGCCTTAACCACAGAAGCTTGTTTGAGTTGTGTCATAACTGTGGAAGGGCACCAATCTGTTGTAGATCTTATATGTTTGCCGCTTTACCAATTGGAGGTTATTTTGGGTTTTGATTGGTTAACGGCAAATAATGTATTACTTGATTGTGGGAACAAGAGGATAGTATATCCTGTTTCTCAGAGGGCTGAAGTTGTGGATTCTAGTATGAATTTCCTTGCTGCAGCCAAAGCTGAAAGGTATCTTGAAAAGGGTTGCCAGGGTTATGTGGTGTTTTTCTCTGTGCAAGGGGAAACTGGCGAAACCTTGAATAATATACCCGTGGTAAATGAATTTCCTGAGGTGTTTTCGGATGATTTGAGCGGATTACCTCCAGAAAGGGAAGTTCAATTTCCAATCGATATTGTGCCTGGAGCTGGCTCTATATCTAAGGCCCCATATCGGATGGCCCCAAATGAAATGGCGGAGTTAAAGAAACAAATAGAAGATCTGCTTGAGAAAGGGTTCATCAGACCTAGTGTGTCACCTTGGGGAGCTCCAGTGTTATTTGTTAAGAAGAAGGATGGGAGTCTTCGATTATGTATCGACTACAGAGAACTAAATAAAGTTACTATTAAGAACAAGTACCCTCTTCCCCGAATCGATGACCTTTTAGATCAACTATCTGGTTCGTGTGTATTTTCAAAGATTGATCTAAGGTCAGGGTATCATCAGCTACGAGTGAAAGCAGAAGATGTTCCGAAGACTGCTTTTCGGACCAGGTACGGTCACTATGAGTTCTTGGTGATGCCATTTGGGCTAACCAATGCGCCTGCGGTTTTCATGGATTACATGAACCGTATCTTTCGAAAATATTTGGATCAGTTTGTTGTTGTGTTTATCGATGACATTCTGATATATTCCAAGAGTATGGAGGAGCATGAGCATCATTTGAGAGTTGTATTGACTACATTGCGTGAGAAACAACTATATGCTAAATTGAGCAAGTGCGAGTTCTGGCTATCAGAAGTGAAATTCTTAGGCCATGTTATCTCGCAAGAAGGGGTCTCTGTGGATCCCTGTAAAGTGGAAGCAGTACTGGACTGGAAGAGGCCAGAATCTGTGGCGGAAATACGCAGTTTTCTGGGTCTTGCTGGTTATTATCGGAGATTTATCCAAAATTTCTCCCGTATTGCGTTGCCGATGACCAAGATCACAAGAAAGGATCAGCCGTTTGTGTGGGATGAGAAATGTGAAAACTGTTTTGTGGAGCTGAAGGAGAGGTTAACGACGGCACCTGTGTTGATTTTACCCGATCCCAGTTTGACATACGTTGTGTATTCTGATGCCAGTGGGCAGGGATTAGGGTGTGTCCTTATGCAGCAGGGACGTGTGGTGGCCTACGCCTCTCGACAGCTCAGACCTCATGAATTGAACTATTCCACTCATGATCTGGAGCTTGCGGCCATTGTATTTGCTTTGAAGATTTGGCGTCATTACCTGTATGGTGTGACTGTGGAATTGTACTGCGACCACAAGAGTCTCAAATATCTGTATGATAAAAAAGAATTGAATATGAGACAGCGCCGCTGGATGGAATTGCTTAAGGACTACAAACTAGAAATAAAATATCATCCGGGTAAGGCAAATGTAGTCGCTGATGCTCTTAGCCGAAAGACTGTGCTCGTTGCAGCTATAATGATACAAGAAAGGAAATTGATTGAAGATTTCCGTGATTTAAATTTGACAAACCAGATTATCTGTGCCAATTACACTGTTTCTCAAGAGGAGAGTGATCTAAGGGCGGAAATTGAAGAAGCTCAGAGTCAAGATGACTGGATACAGTGCAATCTGACTCGAATCGAACAAGGAGAAGTTTCGGGCTACGACATATCGCCTCATGGATTGGTTCGTTACCAGAAAAGAGTCTGCGTTCCACTTAAGGCAGAGTTGAGGCAGAAGATTCTGGATGAGGCACACAAGAGCCGATATACTCTTCATCCTGGTATGACCAAGATGTATCAGAATCTGAAATCGGTGTATTGGTGGCCGGGTTTGAAGAGTGACGTGACCAAATATGTTGCAAGGTGTCTCACTTGTCAGAAAGTGAAAATCGAGCACCAGAGACCGCCTGGTTTACTTCAGAGTCCTGAGATTCCAGAATGGAAATGGGAAAGCGTGACCATAGATTTGGTTGTGGCATTACCCAGGATCAGAAACTATGATGCGATCTGGGTAATTGTGGATCAGTTAACGAAGTCAGCCCACTTCATACCAATCAATGCT
Organism: Inga leiocalycina; assembly: GCA_963242795.1. Lineage (NCBI taxonomy): Eukaryota > Viridiplantae > Streptophyta > Magnoliopsida > Fabales > Fabaceae > Inga > Inga leiocalycina. The sequence goes on from OY725320.1 coordinate 66,534,489, forward strand.
GGTTATTCTCCTGATAAACTAGCGGAGATTTATATCCGAGAGATTGTCAAACTTCATGGTGTTCCGAAAAACATCATTTCCGATCGAGATCCACGATTTACTTCGAAGTTTTGGAAAGCATTGCATGAAGCCTTAGGTACTCAACTGAGATTCAGTACGGCTTATCATCCTCAAATGGATGGACAATCTGAGAGAACAATTCAGACGCTGGAAGATATGTTGCGAGCTTGTGTTCTCGACTTTAAAGGAAGTTGGGATCGTTTCCTTCCACTGGCTGAGTTCGCTTACAACAATAGCTATCATGCGAGCATCCAAATGGCTCCGTATGAAGCGTTGTATGGAAGACGGTGTCAATCACCTTTATGCTGGAATGAATTATCCGAAAGGAAGCTGTATGGGCCAGATTTGGTTGATCAAACCTCAGCACAGATTCGGATCATTCGTAAGAGGCTCCTTGCAGCGCAGAGTCGACAGAAAAGTTACGTTGACAAGAGGAGAAGGGCTCTAGAATTTGAGGTTGGTGATCACATATTCCTGAGAGTATCACCAATTACGGGCATTGGGCGAGCCATCAAGAGGAAGAAGCTGAGCCCGAGATATATAGTTCCTTTTGAAATCCTTGAGGGGATTGGGCCTGTTGCTTATCGAGTAGCCCTACCCCCGAACTTGAGCAGGCTCCATGACGTGTTTCATGTTTCCCAATTGAAGAAGTACCAACCGGATCCATCTCACATTGTTGAATATGAAGAAGTTGAGTTACAAGACAACTTCACATATGCGATAGAGCCAGAACAGATAATTGATAGAGAAGAACGACGGCTCAGACACCGAAACATTCCATTTGTGAAGGTGATCTGGAAGGGAATGACTCAGAGGGAAGCAACTTGGGAAGCGGAAGCAGATATGCGAAGACGTTATCCGGAGTTTATGGCTCAAGTTGTGTGACAAATTTCGAGGACGAAATTTATTCTACGGGGGGAGAAATGTAATATCCCAAAAAGCGATTAAGGGCTAATGACTTCAAAAGTGACTGTAATTATTGTTGAATAAACACTTTTGGAGAATGGGTGATGGGAATTTGGATGTTTTAATGATTCCAATGGCTTCCTTGTGAAAATTCATGTGGGGAGAGTGTTTATTGTGAAATTGGAACTATTGGGAACAATTGTGCAAAAGTTGGAAACTCTGTCCATTGAAACTCTGTACAGGGCAGTCGATTTGTATGGACGTTTTAAATAGGAAAATGGTGTCTAAAAATTCTGAACTTTTCCAGTCTTAAATTTCACATGTCAAGCTTCAAAATGGACATATAATTTGTATCATTTTGATTTGTGACCTAAGAGTTTTGGATTTTTGAAGTTTGCACAGTGAAATTAATTATTTTCTGGAACAGTATGCAAAGATTGAAATTCTGGGAATTTTGTGATTCCTTCCAGATAGATTCTATATTTTTCCTTAAAACTAGACTCAATAAGGGTTATATAGGCTTTGGAATCACTCCAATTCTATTTTTCTAGAATTAGTTATGATTTATCAAAGTTCGGTCAGAAAATCTGCCAACAAATCCGAAAATGGGAAAATAAGGAATTATGACATCAACTCATTAAAAGATGATGTCAGCATGGATTATTAATCAAATTGCTCATCTTCTTCAGCCATTTCACGCCATTTTCAGCTGAAGCAAGAGGAAAAAACGTGAGAGAGAGCTTGGAGAAAAATAGAGAGAAGGAAGGAGAAATCTCATAAGGTAGGTCGATTTCTTCAGTGAATTCGTACCTAATGTGTATAATCCTCCTCCTAAGCTATTCCTCTATGTGAATTAAGGTTTTGAAGCAAGGAATTTCATTGTTCAAATAGGCTAGGGTTCAGCCATATTTGGGAAAAGCTTGTGGGAGCTTGAGGTAACTTCCAAACTTTCGTATATTGCTTATTCTGGTTGCTGTGGGCAATTTAATCGGTGAAATTTCATCGGATTGCCATTGGTTTTAAAGTTTGGAAATGATATGGCCTAGGGGTTATGCTGCCCAAATTGGGTCTTAATGTTAGTTGTAACCTAATGTAATGGTTAATAAAGTGGTTAGGAGTAGAAAGGAACGCGTTTACGGAGCCGAAACCGAAACACCCCAATTTTTCCCGGAGAACATGTATATTTTGGCCAAGGATGTAAATGGGTCTTGGAGTTGGATTTTCAATGATTTGATGATTCCATTGGATTCAGTGGGCGAAAATAGGTGGGGTTACAGTTGGGCACCTTTTCAAAAAAGGCAATGATGCATTTGGAATTGTAGGATTCGATATTTGCCGCCCTCGGGAGCCAACTGCGCCGAAGGACGTCAGGAAAGGACAAGGTAGTGACTCTCTCTCTTATACTATGTGTAATGCTCTGTATGTGTGTGTTATCACTGTTCTGTGATGAATCTTTGATGCTTCTGCGGTTACAGCTGGTGATAGCTGTCGTTTACAGCGCAAGCTGTCGTTTACAGCGTAAGCTGTCGTTATTGTGATTACAGCGTAAGCTGTCGTGATGGTGATTACAGCGTAAGCTGTCATGATTATGATTATAGCGAGAGCTGTCGTATTGTGTATACAGCCGTGAGTGCTGTCGTTTGTGGTGAAAACCATGTATCTCTGAGATTGCTGCTGCTGTTGCTGTTTGTGATTTATATACATGCTTTGTGTTTATGCATTGTGTGAGTGGTTTTTTACTACTGGGATTCTCTCGAATCTCATTCTTTCCTATGACTAACCTTTCAGACAGGGCGTATGGCTCAAAAGAGAAGCGGCCAACCCGGAGCACTTAGGATCTTTAGTGATACTAAGGATTTTTGAGATGTTGGTTATCTAGTTTAAACTCGGGATTACTGTATATTTTGAAGCATGAAGATCATATTCAATTTTGGATGTGTAATCCCCTAGTAAATACTTATAAACCCTCAGGTTATATATATGTATAGAACCCGGGAGTTACCGGGGATTTAGCTATCCACTTTGATATATGAATGTAAATCAACTGCACAGGTAATTATATTCGAATGTTTAAAATGAGACCAGGATAGAGGAAAGATTTTGAAAGATTTTTGTGAAAACCCTACGGTATAGTAGGAAGTTTGAAATGAATTTAAACTATCCGACGATCTCTAAACCGACTTAATTATGCATTATCAAAAGTAAGTTTGTTTTGCTTCATCCCAGATTTCTTTTGCAGTGGTTGCTAGGAGATATCCTTCACTGATGTTGTCAGTCATGGAATTACACAACCAGCTCATAACTTGATTGTTCTCAGCAAACCATGTATCAAAATGAGTGTCATCATGGGTAGGCTGAGGTGCTGCTCCATTAATATACTTCTCTTTTCACTTTCCATGAAGATACCTTAGCACGGTTTGGGACCATTGGAGGTAGTTTTACCCATTGAACCTGTGGTTAATAGCTATAATCTGACTATCAGAGAGTTCTGGAGCCATCACCGTTTTGCTAGTAGTGGAGGAATGAGAAGAAGATAAGTCTTGGGTCTCAGAATTTATGCCTGACATGAGTGCAATTGGTGTTGCCCTCGTTATGGATGAATTTCCATGAAAAGAACCAAAAAATGGAGGAAATTTGGAAGAATCCAAGAGGAAATGGTGGCCAGAAACACTGCGGTTTAGTTTCTGGAAAAATGGTGATTGGAAAACACTTTGGACGGCGGTGAGTGAGATTCATGCGCCGATGAACAGTGGTGGCACGTAGCTTCACGCGCCTGTGACAGTAGTGGTGTGTGAGAAGTACGCGCCATTTAGATTGACGCCGCACTTTGGGGTTGCGCTGATCGGCGCTGTCTAAACCTATATGAGGTGGCGGTGTAGTTCAACGCACCAGTACGGCTACAGATCGAAGCACATCGTCTCCTCCCCTGTTTTCTGATCTGTAACTGTCTCTCTCTTTCTCGCACCTCACAGTCTCTGGTCGCCGGTCATACTAAAACCAGGCTCTGATACCATATAAGATTCAGATCTTATTCTAACTTGATTGATATCACAATGCTAAGAGATTACAATATATATAGGAAAAACAATACAAAACAAACAAAGACAGAAACCGATGGGTAGGTGAGTGATAGACGGAGGTGTATGAGAGTGTCAACAATTGTATGCTATTCGGTGCTGATATTGTTGACATTTTACAATTAATAGAAAGGCAAATATAACAGTCATTAACTACATAGCAACAACATTCATAATATATTTCAAAAGTGTCCATAACATTCATGCCTAAGAAACATGATAAGTTTGTCCTTCATTTCCATCATTGCTACGTACATTTCCCTTGCAGCTGGATCCTTCATAAGGAGGTGTGCGCATCATATATAGAAGTCATTATCAAGATATATTTCAGGAACTTGATTAAGGTGATTCATGACAGCCAATATTGAAAAATCATACGCCCGCACTTTTGCAGCCATCCTTTCTACACGTGCCTATGTTGCCATCCTTTATATAGCTTCCACATCAATGTCAGTGGTATAGGCTATCCTACATAGGGCATCGTCTATTTTCGCTGATGCAGGTGCTTTCTTTTTCATTGTGGCGCCCCTCTTCCTCACCCCCAGTGAGCTTGTTGTTCTACCATTACTACCTGTTCCTTTTGCTTTGTCATCGTTCCCTGCACGACCTCCACTGGTTCCCTTTCTTTTGTCATTGTTCCCTCCACTACCTTCACTGGTGTTATTGAAATTGACTGAATTTAACTCCCCACTTAACCCAGTCCCTGACCCTAACACTTCATTACTGTCTCCTAACCCTTCTTGCATATCACAATCATGGGTGGTCTCGGTACGGTGTGGGAGAGACATAGATAAAGGCGCCCAATGATATGTTCCTGTGGCCGCCACACTTGAAAATAGCTGGGTTAATTCTTCTTGGAATTGGCGGCCATTATTTCTGAATTTCGCGTAACTGGGAACTTCCTGTACATGAGTTACCAAATTTATTACGCCAGTTCATAAAAGCACAATGTCAGGGAAATAAATATATTTGTTTGCATAAGTGAATTACTAACCGCTAGTTTCTTCTCCCACCAATCATTGTTAACAATAATAGTCTTCTTCTCATTGTCCCATCCAACTCCAATCTCATTTAACAACCGATCCCACAATTGCCACTCCTTTCGAAGGGCATCATATTTGTTTTTAAACTGCCCCTTCTTGTACAATATGCCTGTGTTTGCAGTGAAGCCTTCCGATATCTCTTTCCAGCCATTCTTGTTGAAGCTAGTGCATTATGCTCCTTTCTTAACTTGTTCTATGCATAAGTCAATCAAAAATTTCGTACTTTTTACATCCTAGGATGCTTTAACCTTACTCATTATACTACTAAGTTGCTTGTTCCCAGGATTAACAAGGTAGTTACTAGTCAATGACTTCAAATTAGATTGTGTACTGGCCTTGCATCCCAAGAACAAGGTAGATGTGAAACATAAATCCGATGGTACTAGTTAACAATACAAAAGGTTATAAAATTCATAAATTTTATATGCACCTCTACAATTTACCAAAATTCATTCTTATGTCAAGACAAAAACAATATATGAAGAAAAAGATCAATTAACATTATGCAAACATCACAACTTCAGAAAACGTCAATGCAGATAATAGTTACTCCCTCCGATCCTAATTATAAGACAAAGTTGACTTTTTTGGAGAAACTAAGGAAGCCAATTAAATCACTTTAGAATATTTATATTTATATTTTTTTCTTCAAACTAATTAATTTGACTAACAAAATTATATATAATCTAAGGATACTAAAAATATAAATACTCTAAAGTGATTTAATTGGCTTCCTTAATTTCTCCAAAAAAATCAACTTTGTCTTGTAATTAGGACCGGAGGGAGTATATGCTTACTTGTAACTATTCTATTACAGTGAAGACTATCAAACATTGCAACCATTTTCATCCTTTCCTATTAGATTAAAGTTTTAGTATATAAAAATAAAGAAAAATATATTTAGAATTCAAGGCAGGTAGTGGATTAACTAGAGAACTCATAAAGATGGATGAAAATACAAACGATCGCATAGAGGAAGGAAAATCGATGTATCCAATATTTGAAGATTGCAGTAGATGCAAGAAACTGAAGATCCTGGCAAGAAAGGAGGTAAACATGCATGCATCGACAATTAATAAAAATTAAAACATCATAACGGGAAGTCTCAGACTTAAAACTAGCTAGTTCGCTACACTAGATGATACACAAAAACAATTTGCACCAAACAATCAAACATTAAAGAACAGCAGACTGTAACTTGTATATCGCAAGCTAGTACATTCACCGCTTTCAAAGTAGAGTTCAGCTTGAGAAAATTGCAAAAGATAAACTAAAAATAAAAAGCATATCTGCATGTTTTCCTACTAATTTAACAAGAAATATGGATATATACAAGAGGTTAAATGCTGCATAAGTTCACCGCAGGCTACGCAAACAAGAAGCCAAGAAAAATTCAGAAAAAGGAAGGATGGAAAAGGAACCGCGCCATTAATAGCCAAATAACAAAGTGAATGGATGATAAGAGAACAAAGCCAAAGACGTAAGTGATAAATATGTAAGAACATGCTAGAAACTCTTCTAAATTCGGCCAACAACACCAAAACACCACCGAAAATAGCACAAGAAACAGAGCACCAAACACAGAGAAATAAAGTTGCCATGAAACACATGCAAAGAATGGAGCTACCACCACACACCACAAATACATACATGTACGACGTCGCCAGCAATACGTATGAAACTGAACCTCACAACCACGACTACCTTCTCTAGGCCGTTCATCGCTTCCTATCATCAATTAACCTCCACTACCGACCATCTCACTGATGAATCGGCCAAAATTAACTCGAGAAAAAGGACATCGGAAAGCTAGAAGCCACGCTCATCAATCGGCCGAAATCAAGCCAACTTTTTTAGATATGGAAGAGAATGGGAATGAGAAGGGGAAGAGGGGATCTATATCCACTGGCCAACAGGATTCGTGACAGGAAAGGGAAAGGGAAAAGGAAAGGGAACACGATCGAAAGAGCAGGGAAGACGGAACGTAGGGAAGACGGGAATGAAGAAGAAAAAGGGAAGACACGGGAAAGGGAAAGAGAAAAAGAGAATCTGAGGCTGACAGGACATAATAATTACCCCTAACGGTCATAATTTTTCTGAACAAGCGAAAGAAAATAGCTTCTGGTGAAACCAAGGTTTTGGGGGGGTGAAATCTTGGTTTCAAAATAAAAACGGGATTGTGAGAGAATTCTAGTATTTGGTGATTTGTTTACAAAACTAGGTTTTGTCAAATAATTGATTTTTTACATGATATCCGAACACACACTAGGCCATGTTAAGATAAGATTTCACTATCAAAATTTGGAATAGACATATTCAAAGAAGAAATAAGGGAAATTTCATTAAAATACCACATGAAATTGCAAAACCTATAAAACACTATTAACACTTGCAAAAGACAGATAAGGGATACGGTGAGAATTTGGGCTTTTGATGTTTGGGAAAAATGATGAAACTGCCCCTTTTTTTCAATCATCTTCCTCCTTTATTTTTCTCTCTCTTTCCTTTCGCCTATTTCCTCTATCTTTCCTTTATTTCACATCACTGGAGCAGATAAGAAATTCTTTGATTATTGCTGATGGAGATAAGAGTTCCTTTGTTCCTCTTACTTCTATCGAGCAAGCTGATGAGATGACAAGAAAGGAGCTTCTAAGCTTATTGGAACATGACAATGCCAAGTACCCACTTGATGAGAAAGTTAATAAGGACAAGAAAAAAAAGGAGCCAAGTGTGCTGTAAATGGGTTTGCTGTTGTCCCTCGATTGAAGATTTTGAGGAAGATGAAACATCAAAAATTACTGTTTTGCAATTTCATGTGTATTATAGTTGCTGTCATACAGAGTATGATTTTTTGTAAATGCCAATATTGTATTTGTCATTACCATTATAACTTTTATTAATGGCGACAATTTATTGTAAGTAATGTTTATGGGAAGGATATGTTCTTTGGGGTGGATAACTTGTATGTATTAGCTATATATGGAATGAGTAATGTTCATAAGCCATCTTACCTTTTGCATGATAGTTGCTATCATGAACATTTCTAGTTTTTTTGTCAATGCCATTGCTTCACTTGTCATTACCATTACAAAATCATTATGTACTGACAAAATGAGTCAATACGTTGACTAATTTTGTTAATGGTATTGATAAGTGTAGTAATGGTAATGACAAGTGAAGCGATGGCGTTGAAAAAAACCAGAAATGTTTATGACAACAACTATCATGCAAATGGTTAGATAGCTTGTGAACATTACTTATTCCACATATACCTAATGCATACAAATCATCCACCCCAAAGAACATGTCCTTCCCATATACATTATTTACAATAAATTGTCATAATTAATAAAAGTTGTAATGGTAATGACAAATACAATATTGACATTTACAAAAAATCATACTATGTATGATAGCAACTATAATACACATGAAATTCCAAAATAGTAATTTTTGATGTCTCATCTTCCTTAAAATATTCAATCAGAGGGACAACAACAAACCCATTTGCAGCAAGATTGGCTCCTTTTTTTTCCTGTCCTTATTAACTTTCTCATCAAGCGGGTAATTGAGATTGTCGTGTTCTAGTAAGCTTAGAAGCTCCTTGCTTGTCATCTCATCAGCTTGCTTGATAGAAGTAGGAGGAACAAAGGAACTCTTATCTCCATCAACAATAATCAAATAATTTCTTATATATTCCAGTGATGTAGAAACAAAGGAAAGAGAGGGGAAAGAGACCAGAGGAATGAGAGAGAAAAAGATGAAGGAGGAAGATGATTGAAAAGAAGGGGCAGTTTTGTCATTTATCCCAAACATAAAAAACCTAGATTCCCACCCCATCCTTTATTTGTCTTTTGCAAATATTAATGGTGTTTTGTAGGTTTTACAATTTCATGTGGTATTTTAATGGAATTTTCACAAGAAATAAGGGAGAATTGCCCAAAAATACTTTGGAGGCAAATTAATTACTGATTGCTACCATGGAAGATCTGTTACACATAATGGAAGATATTTTGCACACAACGGAAGATTGTTTGCACATTTATATAGAAGATTTTTGCACACACGGAAGGTGGTTTGCATAAAACAGAAGATCGCTTGCACACACGGAAGATCGTTTGCACATTTGGTAGCAATTAACAATTAATTTGCACCAGTACAAAAAAGGTGATTTAGACCAGCACATTTAAACCGGTTGTAGTAAATGAGGTCTAAAGGAAATGTGCGGTGGCATTTACGTAATTATAAAGAATCTGGGAGACCGATTATTATAATAACCGGTCTAAAAAATACAATTTAGACCGGTTGTACACTAACCGGTCTAAAAAGATTAATTTTTAGACCGGTTATTATAATAACCGGTCTAAAAATTAATCTTTTTAAGACCGGTTGCTAGAGAACCGGTCTAAAATAAAGCTTTTTAAGACCGGTTCTCTAACAACCGGTCTTAAAGTGGATTTTAAGACTGGTTGTTAGACAACTGGTCTTAAAAAGCTTCATTTTAGACTGGTTAATCTACTTAACCGGTCTTAAAAACTTCCCTAAATTTTTCCCCGCCTCCCCTACCCGCCCTCTCCATTTCTGAAATCGACTCTTGGCTTCTCTCATCCCAATCATTTCTCTTCTCAGTGCTCAACTCCCCGTCCCTTACCTGATCTTTGAATTGGAACAATCGAATCCGGCCGGTCGCTACTCATGGTTGTCGCTGTTGGGTTGCCGTCTTCGTTTGCTTCAGGTTTTTGAGCTCTGTCCTTCATTCACTGCGACTTAAGGAGGTCTTCGTCTTCATCGTCTTGTTTGAGGTATGCTTCCTCATCCTCGATCTACATTTACCCCTCTACAATTTATATATAGAAGCAATTTTGGAAAGTTGCCTCCAGATTTGGATTTCCAGTTGGTGTGTTCGTTTGGTGTTTTTTTATATACTGGAAATTCAAAATACAGCAAGAGAATTATTCCTGAGGATCATCAACTAGTCATTTCCGCGCTTGGTCACATGCTCAATTTGAAATTGGTATCATTAGATATATTCATTAGTTAATGCAGTACCCTGGTCGCTAATACTAACATACGTTTGTGATAAATTAGTAGAAATATATAGTATATGAGAATATATTGTGGAATATAGTAATGTAGTAATGTGCAGTAGTGACTAATTAATGGGGCAAGATGATGATTGGCGTTAATTAGTCAAATTATTCATCATTTGTTTTACTTTGGCTATAAATCCTATCCTAGTTCATATTTTGCTCATATTAGTTCGTCAATTAAGGAACCTATATCTAGATTATATATTATAGATATGACCTGTTCACTTTTTGTTATAAATAAAGAATGTCTTTTGAGTAGGCTTGAACCTATAATACTGAACGGAGATATAATGGCATTAATAAGGTCATGCCTATATATTCCAATCATTCTGGATAAAGAGGAAGTCTCTGCTTTAAAAGATAATCTTCCTCCCTCAAGATTTTTGACTAATATTCTTCTGAATTCAAATTGAGCATGTGACCAAGTGCCGAAATGAGTAGTTGATCCTCAGGAATAATTGTTACCAAACCATAACATTTAGAGTCATTTAATTGCATATGAATAAGATGAGAATTCTTAGGAGGATTAGCATCCTCTATAGTGGCTGGAAAAGACATTCAGTGTAAAAGGGGACAAACTATATTGACCAATCCGGTTAGCAAACTAGCCCAGGTCTTCCGTATGCAAAACCGAGAAGATTGCATCTACTGGCATAATTTGAAGCCCATGAGAAGAACTCAGTGCTCGTTTGGCTAACGAGTCTGCCATACTATTGTCGTCTCTATCAATATATTGGAACTCTACATTCTAGCTCCGTTCCAACATTGCTTTAATCTCTGTAAGCAGCTGCCATTCTTCATGCATATCTGGGATCTCATTTTGAAGTAGGTTGATAACCTCGTAGGAGTCGCACCTAATCAACACTTCTCTGAATCCCCCATCCCAAACTCTTTTCATGCCCATAAGGCAACCCCAAATTTCAGTAGTCAGAGCATCACCAGTACTGAGCCTCAACATAAATCCCTCCACTTATAGTTCTTTTTGCTTTGTTTAACTAGTTACCTTCTATTGGTTTCCAACGGTATTGCTTGGATATTATTAGTCGAAGGACCAAAGTCACCCTAAAAAATATATCCAGGGACAAACAGTATAATAATGAATCTAGCGTGTGCAGGCGTTAGACATTAAAAGAATATATATCCAAGTCACTTTCTCTACGAATGCGCATTCTTTCCTTCCTCTTTCCACCTCCATTCCTCATTCCCTCACTCCTTCTCCATTCCACTTTCCCTCATTCCATTTTTTCCTTACACGCTACTCTAAATCACGATCTTCTTTGTTTAATTCTAGTTACACTATGTACTTGGGTGTAATGATTGCATGCTCTCATCATTCTCCTACCTTTTCCAGGGAAAAAGTACAAAAAAAAGGTGTTGGAATATATGGATCGTAGTTGGATACAAGCTAAACGAACGAGTGTTGAATATGATGTTGGGGTCAAGGGTTTTTTAGACTTTGCAAAAAGAAATGCCGATGATGATAATGGGATGTTTTATTGCCTTTGTGTAAAACGTTTGAATGAGAAGCGACTAAGTGCTGTAGATATATATACACATTTAATTTGTGAAGGGTTTTGTAAGACGTATGTAGTATGGGTATGGCATGGTGAACAATTAGAAATGCCAAGTACATCTCAACAGGGGGAAGTGACTTGTGATGATAATGACACGGATATGGATGATCGGATATAGGATATTATTCGTGATGTAGGAGAAGAGGCTTTTGAACAATCACATGCATATGGTAATATGTGCAATGATGCTGAGAAGCCACTATACTCGGGGTATAAAAAATACCAATTGTTGAATGCTGTATTGAAATTGGTAAGCTTGAAAGCACGGCATGGAAGGAGCGATAAGAGTTTTTCAGAAACGCTTGAGGCCTTTAAAGATATGCTTCCTGATAATAATGTGTTGCCTTGTCGATACTATGATGCTAAGAAAATACTGTGTCCACTAGGGATGAAGTATAAAAAGATCCATGCTTGCCCTAATGATTGCATATTGTATAGAAAAGATCATGAAGAGAAGGAGCAATATCCGATATGTGAAACTCCGAGGTATAAATCAAATAAGGGCCCTGCAAAAGTGTTGTGGTATCTTCCAATCATTCCAAGGTTCAAGCGCCTGTTTGCTAATGAAATTGATGCCAAAAAGTTGAGATGGCATGCAGATGAGCGGATTTCTGATGGAAAGCTTCGACATCTAGTTGATTCTTCTCAATAGCAGAAAATCGATCAATTATTTCCTACCTTCGGTGAAGAACTTAGGAATCTCAGGCTTGGGCTTAGCACAGATGGTATGAATCCTTATGGTAGCCTAAGCAGTATACATAGTTCATGGCCTGTTCTGTTGGTAATTTACAACTTATCTCCTTTGTTATGTATGAAACGAAAGTACATTATGTTGTCTATATTGATTTCGGGACCAAAGCAACCCAGAAATGACATAGATATTTATCTAGAACCCTTGATCGAAGACTTGAAAGAGTTGTGGGATAAAGGTGTCGATGTTTTTTATGTGAACAAGAAGGAGACTTTTAATATACGAGCAATGATCTTTTGTACTATAAATGACTTCCCTGCATATGGGAACTTGTCAGGATATAGCGTTAAAGGCCACAAAGCTTGTCCAATATGTGAAGAAGGCACATGCTACCATCAACTTCAACATGGAAGAAAGACGGTTTACCTAGGCCATAGGCGATTTCTAAGATGAAGCCACCCTTATCGTAGATTAAAAAAAGCTTTTTTCGGTGGTCAAGAGTTTGAAGATGCTCCAGAGGCATTGACTGGGGAGAAAATTTATGAAAAGGTGAAAAATATCAATACTATGTTTGGTAAGTCATCAAAGAGTAGAAATGAGAAAAATATATGGAAAAAAAGGTCTGTTTTCTTTGATCTTCCATATTGGCGCAATCTTGACGTCAGACAGTCTATTGATTTCATGTATATAGAGAATAACGTATGTGATAGTATTGTTGGGACACTGCTCAACATACAAGGAAGTTCTAAGGATGGCGTGAAGGCAATATTAGACTTGCAAGAAATGGTAATACGAGAAGATTTACATCTAAGGCCATACGGTAATAGAACTTTTTGTCCTCCAGTTACTCATACTTTGTCTAAGGTTGAGAAAAGAAGCTTTTGTGAGTGTTTACATGGTGCTAAAGTTCCCTTAAGGTATTGTTCAAATTTTAAAAAGCTTGTATCGATGAAAGACTTGAAGTTAATAGGGCTAAAGTCTCATGATTGTCATGTCTTAATGCAACAACTACTCCCAGTAGCTATTCGAGGCATTGCCGAATATGATCTTCAACACATATTGACTAGACTTTGTTTCTTCTTCAATGCCATTTGTTGTAAAGTCATTGACACGAAAAGATTGGAGGAATTGGAAAATGAAGTATATATGATCTTATGCCAGCTTGAGAAGCTTTTTCTTCCTTCCTTTTTTGATATCATGGTACACTTGGTTGTTCATCTAGTAAGGGAGATAAAGTTGTGTGGCTCTATCTATTTCTGGTGGATGTACCCGATCGAAAGAACTATGAAAATACTAAAAGGGTATGTGAAGAACCCCAATCAGCCTGAAGCATCTATTGTTCAAAAATATGTTTATGAAGAAGCTATAGAATTTTGTCAACATTATTTGTCAAATGTATGACATATTGGCCTTCCTAAACATCATGATCAAGAAGGGGGTAGACACGGGGCAACAGTAAAGAGCATAGATGCTGATGAATTGCAACAAGCCCACTTGTGCATCTTGAACAATGTTGATGAAGTTCAATATTACATGAATGCCCATAAAGAAATTGTACGGAAACAAAATAGTTGAATGACTGAACAAAGGTTAATCAGGGAGCATAACAGAACTTTCGCACATTGGTTCAAACAAAAGGTTGACAGAGAAGAATGTGTTTCTGATACAATAAATTGGTTAGCACGTGGTCCTGAAGTTGATGTCATAAGTTGGACTTCATTTATGATCAATGGTTATACCTTTTACACGAAGTCCCTAGATGATAAGATCACCGTCCAGAACAGTGGTGTTGTATTAGTGGCTGAATCTATACACTTCTCTAGTTTGAAAGATAAGAACCCTACATTGGCTGCCATACCTTATTATGGGGTGATTAAAGATATTTGGGTGGTTGACTATGTTAAAATTAGATTTCCCATTTTCAAATGCAAGTGGGTTGATGTCAATAATGGTGTGAAGATCGATAGGTTAGGATTTACATTAGTAGATCTGAATAGTAGAAGTTTTGGAGATAAACCTTTCATTATGGCAAATCAGGCACAACAAGTGTTCTATATCACTGATTAGGCAAATAAAATATGGTCTGTAGCTCTCCAAGGAAAAAGGGTCGTTGATATTGACGAGAAAAGTCATTCAAATTATGATCTTCTTAAGACTCCTTCTTTTTCCAGGGGTCTACCAGAACTGAACGAAGAAGATGAAGCAGATAATGCGCACGGCATAAGAAATGATCATCACGAGGGAATATGGGAGGATATCTCTTTATGATACTACTTTGACCTTAACTAACTAAAGTAATTATGATTATGATTTATATCCGAAGAATATGTTTAGTTATTTTATCGATATAGTCTTCACATGTCATAGCTTAGGATTTATCTTTCTTTGTTGTCGTTACAGGCAAATGACGAATCCTCAGCGTCCTAGTGCAGAGGATCAGCCAACTCCTACACCTCTGAGTCAGCCTCCTAGTGCTCAGCAGAGTCAGCCAGCTAGTGTTAACCAAGGCGAGCCTAGCAATGCTCCGAACTAGGGTCATAGTGAGCGCAGTAGCCAGTCTGTACGGAGGGGTAGACGTGGCACACGGTTGACAGATGTTTCCTTCAGTCGGAGTGCAGGCCAAAAGATACCGATTGAGTTTGATAGACATTGGAAACCAATCGGGCCTAATGCACAACGATATAGGAGTTTTGTCGGCCTCCTTACACGTAACAAGCCAAGCATCTTGATAGAGGAGTGGAGAAATGTCGATGCAAAGGTGAAGCAGCATATTTGGGACACTATTCAGGTATACAATTCTCTTATGTATGTAATTAATTATTATCAAATGTCACAAATTTGTCACTTACTCCTTCAATGCATGCATTTCAGCTCACCTACGACGTTCCTCAGAGTGAGATCTTGTACAACAAGACGATGACATATTGTTATGAGCGCTGGAGCAAGTTTAAGACAAATCTGACCAACAATTACATTCATATTGAGGTGAAAGATGGTTAGCCTCGTCTTAATCCGTGCGACCAGTATACATTTCTTGATCAAGCGACTTGGCAAGAATTTGTTAGGCTTCGGACTACTCCAGAATCTTTGGTTAGTTGACTTAATTTTCATTTTATTTACTTAGCAATTATCTTAATTGATTATAACACTTTCCTTTTGTATCATTTCTTATTCGCAGGCAAAAAGGCAAAAAGCACAAGAGAGTGGTAGAAAGAATGATTGCCCTCATTCAATGTCTCGTGGGGGTTATGCAAAGGTTGAAAGAGACTTGTTGGCGGCCAAACGGAAGAGATTGGAAGAAGCATCTCAATCTGATCCTTCTGTTCTTCTTTCTCCGCCATCTCCGATTCGTCGAGAAGAAAAATGGCAATTTGCCCACCAAAAGAGGAGTGGGACTTATACGAGTGAACAATCTCGTATAGTTGGTGAAAGAATTGTAAGTATATATCGTTATTGTAATTAATTACATAAGAAACATACATTATTACTTATGTTTGTTATTTTGTATTATCTTACAGGATGAACTTAGAAAACAACAAGCTGAGGGCTCTTTTAAGTTGGAGGGCAGGAATGATATTCTAACAGTTGCTACTGGAAAACATGAGCATCCAAGCCGTGTCAGGGGAGTTGGAGGAGGGGTAGGGATACGGGATTACTTTGGAGCCCCCGTACGCCATTCCTCAAACATCGTGACTAGGGAGGAATTGGAGACTATGTTGGTCATTGCAAGAGCAGAAGCAAAGGCTGAGGCTGAAGCATCATTTAATGCACTATTAGAGACTCGGTTGAGCAAGATGAAAGAGGAAATGATAGTGTTTATGAGCTCAAGACAAGATACCAGTGCTCCCCAGCCACAATCGATTGATCCTAATAAGCAGAGCACTAAAGGTAGTTGTTGCAACATCGGGCAGTCATCAGAGGGTCCTAACCCAGAAATTACTGAGCTTTGTGATTTTTTTGTCGAGGATCCTCTGAGACGGTTAGTTGCACGGGGTAGTGTGCATAACCTGGGATCAACTGTCCACCACCGACAAATGGAAGGTAATCAAGTCTGAATGTCAGTTGACGAGGTGATTATTGCAGATACACCTGTCCCTATCCCTTCTGATGAATTCAAGATCGTTAGCGATGTCTTGGGCACATTCATCTTGGGGCCAACGAACCTTGTTTCTGGTCGAGCCGAGGAAAGTCCGATCAAAGCCCCACCAAGTCCAGCTCCCTTCACTCGGCAAGAAGTTTCACAGCCTCCATTGAATATCATGCAACAAGTGATTCTGATGGCATATGATACATCCTTCAAAACAAGAGAGTGGCCTACGGATTCAGTTGTTGGACAGTCAGGAGTGACATGCTATCTTGAGGGGGATGATTTAATGTCCCTGGTAGCTCCTGGACAAAATCTTACTATTGGGATTGTCCAAGTGTTCTTAATATAAGTAGCTTCTGCAATTCAAAGTAAATATTTTAAAAGTTTCACCGTTTACCTTTTATTTATGTGCTTGCGTTATTGTAGGTACATGCATCGTAGGTTGGTCTCCTCTGGCAAAAGCGAAAAATTTGGATTCTTATGCCCCCATCACATCCAAGAGAAAGAAACCACTGCTGCTAGTAGACATAGATACTTGTCAGAGAGGCTTAGTGAAACTAGAACTGAGTGTTTCTTGGCTCCATATGTGCATAGGTAAGAAACAAACTGATATTTTATAATTTATATAATGTTTTATGTTTGCTTAATATTCTTTTGGTTTTTTCAATGATCATTGGCAGTTGCTTCTTCTATGCAAGAGTAGTTACACTGTTATCCTCTTATGTTCCCTCCACTTCAAACTAGGGAATGATTTGAAAAAGACCATAAATTCGTTAGTTTTCTTGCATTCTTACCTTTTGTATGCAAAGTTTATGGAATTTGTGTAAAACCAATAACCTTTGTCATTGTGATGATCATACGGCTATGCGGACATTCCTACACAGTGCTTGTGGTAAGCATGTTCGTGATTTAAAGGACCCTATATGGATCATGCCAAAGGTTAGTACATATGGATTTGTTTAAAGAATGTAATAAGACATGCCTTTATATTTGTTTTAATGATATCATGTTTTTTCTTAGAGCTGTAGGCAACCAAAGGGGTCCAACTTATGTGGTTTTTATGTTTTGAGACATATTTACAATATTATCACTCTAGGCACGACTGATTTTACTCAAGAGGTAAATTTATATTTCAGAACTTTTGTTTTACTTTATTGTTTTTAAGTTACTAAGTCAATTGTTCGTCTGGTTTTGGTGTTACAGATGTTTGATCTTGTTGATCCCTTTCCTGAAGAAGATATTGATTTTATTCGCACATGTTGTGCTGAATTCATATATGAGCTATTACACAAATAGTGAGTTTTTGAATCCAACGTTACATTGTACGTTATTGAATTGTGATGGCTGTGTCCTAGGTGTTTTTGTATCTATATGATGGGTTAATTGTGGCAAGATATTGCTCCTAGAATAGGATTCTTGATGAATCATACTGTTGCTTGATTATTTGGGTTTTTGTACAGGACATAATTGACGCCAAGGGCTATTTGAAGCAAAGAGGAATTGAGGTCAATGTCATTTTGCTTTTGTTGGTTCTTGCGTGTTTGCTTTATTTCATTCTCTAATTCTTAAAATTATTTACATGTTTTTTATGGCATGTTCATTTCTTTGCTTGGTTCTTTTCCCATAAACTTTATGTTTGGTGTAGGCAACCAAAGGGACACTGGGGACTAGGGAAGGTACAATCAACTTCAAAAGAAGAAGCTTTTGTTTTACCGCTGTCATTTGGTCATCCTTACTGTTTAATGGCCAAATGAATCATCAATGTATGACTGTACTGGCTTGTATGAACATTAATTTGTTGCTGCTATAGACTGTACTGGCTTTTGAATTTTGAAATTGAAATCAGTGATTGTTATGTACTACTGTTAAAATTGGAGCATTCTGTGGGTGTACATATAATAAAAGGGACGTTTTTTTTAAAAAAAAATGAAGCTTTAAGACCGGTTGTAGTCACAACCGGTCTTAAAAATTACCTTAAGACCGGTTGTGGGCACAACCGGTCTTAAATGTCTGCCCTTTAAGACCGGTTGTGGGCACAACCGGTCTTAAAGGTGTGACCTTGAAGACCGGTTGTGCCCACAACGGGTCTTAAATGTCTGACCTTTAAGACCGGTTGTGCCCACAACCGGTCTTAAAAGTGTGACCTTTAAGACCGGTTATAACAACCGGTCTAAAAAATAACAGATTTTTTAGACCTGCTGTATCAAGACCTAATACAGAACCGGTCTAAAAAGTCATTTTTCTACTAGTGTTGCTTCCAAAGTATTTTTGGGCAATTCTCTCAAGATCATTAATATAAAATATATAAAAAAGATGGCAAAATGCATATGCATTGCATAATGCACAGGGAACACATCTATTGATCACATAAAAGAGGGACATCGCCCGTCCCTCTTCCTACCATCTAATATTCTCTCCGTTTCCCAACTCAAATGCAAGAATAGCGTAACAATTAAAATAATAACATAAAAAAATAAAATATATTACAAAATACCGGTTGTCACGAATCCTATCGTTACTAAATAATATAGATAAAAAAATAAAATAGATTGCAAAATGGTTAGAAATATTTAGAAATCTTAATGAAAATGTTGTTTCAAAATACCGGTTGTCACATATAACATCGTTGGGGAATATCGAGACTCTAGAAATATCTAACAACGAAAATAATAAAGATAAAAAATAAAATATGCTCAAAAAATAAATAGATATAATATAGAGATAGTTAGATTAATAATACTTCATATTTTTTTGTTGTCTCGATTGTGACCGATCACATGGTTGGACACAAAAGATTTAAGATGCCACATTCAAGTAAACTTTTTATTTGTATGTATATTTTAGTTTTCAAATATAAAAATATATAGTATCTCTTGTATACAAGGATGTATCAAATATTACATTGTATCTCTCTTGATCCCACTACTCTATGTGCTCAATCATTTTAGAAATTAAAAGTTAATTTTATAATTATTTTTGAAAATTGGAAACCACACCCTCCTCCTTCAATAAAAAATGTAGGAATATAATAAAAAATAAAATAATAAAGATAAAAAAAAAATGCTTAAAAAATAAAGAGAGATAACTGGGAAATAGTTAGATTAATAATTGTTTATTTTGTAATGTTATTTGCATGTATATTTTATTTTTTAAATATAAAAATATCTACTATCTATTATCTATAGCAACATATCAACTATCATGTTAACGTTGCATCCTTTTTAGTGCTCGTTTGGATTAGTAGTGAACAATCGTGATTATGATTTGCATAAGTGATACTGGTTAAAAGTGTCATTGGTCTTTGGATTTTTTTTTTCCACAAGTAACTTTAAGAATTGTGATTATGTTTGGAATTTATTTATTAAAAGTACTTATAAATTTATAGTCACCAAAAGAGTATAAATTTTATAAAGTTATATTCAACAAAAGAAATAAATGAAACTGAAAATAGAAACGGCATAACACTTTATGACAAGATGTATATACAACCAAAAGGAAAATTATACAAATTGGAGTATATTTTAGAGAGCATATTACAGGATCTATCACGGGATTTAATATCTAAATACAAAAATAAATTGATAAATATAATAGCTAATTATTTTACTAGGATTGCACCAAATTATGGGATCAAGTTTATTTCTTCAATGAAGTTGTCTACATTTTCATGATTATATTTAATAATAATGATAATTAAATACTTAGTTATTATTATTAAATATGATTTAATAAATGACATCAATATTTAAAAAATATTTATTTTATAATTATTATTATTTAAAATAATTTAAATTCATGTTAAGAATGGGCAAAACAATATTTAAAATTGTAAGAATTTTGGGCGTACCTGGAATCCAATTGACTCGTTGAAGTACACACACGAAACCGGAGCACCGATGCGGACCCCGATCACGTTACACAGTAAATACACCAAAGAAAAGAAGAGAAGATAACATTCTTATGAGAGAATCTTTTAGAAGGAGAATAGCAATATTCGGTACGTTATTTCTTCATTAGTCTTCTCCCTTAATCCCACATATTATATATATAGTGTACGTATGGTTACATAAGAATAGATGCAACCCTTAAATGTACGGTTACATAGGAATAGATGTAACCTTTAAACCACAAAGGGTATCACTCTTTATAACCTGTGTCTCTCCATGAAGCCCTTTTGAATTGGGCTTGGGCCCTAATCCACCAAGGGTGGACTAGTATATTCTAACATCTCCCACTCACACTTGGTGGATTAGATGTTATGGGTCAAGTCTCTTTCTCTTACTTCTTTCATACTAGGTGTTTTGCCGTGACTCCGTGGGCATGACGTCTCTATTTGGGCGCTTTGTACTAAGAAATCCCTTTTTAGAAATCCCTTTTTTATAGAGATAAGCACAAGACAATCCTATAGTGCAGCTTGATATTGATATAATGCCCGAATATCCTAGATTTACCAATTTACAATTTACTCATGGCCAATCTAATCCCTCTTGAGTCAGTATAAAACCCAGATTGCCTTTCTCATATGCATAGTGTCTACACTTATGAAACTACAAAATAATATCATAAGGGATCGGTCTTAGACACCAGCATAGGTGTGTATATTTCAGGTAATAATCTTTCTTTCGCCCATATATCACTTTGATATGTATCAACTGCTTGCCTAACATAATGCCTTTAGATCGCATCAATCATGATCATAGGACAAAATGCTAAAGTAGCAGACGTTGAAACATATTTCCATGATAATGTCAAAGTCAAAGGACATCGATGAAGGGTTAACCTTTCTGGGACTCACACAGTAATGAAGCAGGGATCTATTCACTTGCTTCCTATTTGCGATTCTTTAGCACATGTGGTATGAATCACATGCTACGGTATTACTTTTATACTTTAAGATCGTATGTCATTTGATTTTATCATTAACACCGTACAGACTTAAGTCTAGACACTCCCAGTATCTAAATCCAAATTCCTCAACTCTACTCATATTACATGACGTCAATTTTGAAGAATTTGTTGTCTAGCAACAGGTATCATAGACGTAGGTTTCCATGATTCGATCCATATTTTTACAATCAAGGATCTCATCTCGACTTACTGCACTTAAGTCGAGGCGACATAGTTTGTGTTTCTTCTCTACCATATTAGCACTCTTGCTACTTTACTGGTGAACACAATTGTCTCATCTTTGCACACTCCTCCTGAATGTCAAAGGCGGTCGCTTGTGTGAGAAAGACGACCTCACCAACCTGTACGACATACTAGACATTGTATACTTACACACACATTAAAAGCCAAAATGAAGTATCATTACTCCATACTATATGTATGCCAAAGGACTTAATATGTTTCTCATACATGTCCTTAGTCATTAGGCTTAGTTAGGGGATTTTGCATGTGAATACGTGGCTCAACAACAACTTTATGTCTTATAGCATCTCTCATTTAGCTATATATTTGCATTTAGTCTATCTATTATACTTAGAGTCCTCCTTTTTTTTAGCAGTGGCTACGTGTACTCACAATACTTCGACATTAGATTTGAATTCTCACTTTCAAATCTCACATGTTCTATGAACATTACCAGCCATAAAGCCTTTTGTACTGCCACAACACATACTTTGAACGTACATAATCAATGTACTATACAAGTATCTCATGACCCTTCTATGAAGCCATCTAATTTCTCTCACAGTGGTTGGACTAGTACCGAATTACAAGTCCTACCATGCGTATATATCTGATCTTGTATATATCATTGCATACATCACACTGCTAACAGTATCATATGGATATTCTTTTCCATTATCTTCTTGGTTGGCTCAGTTAGAGAAATTTGTCAAGACTCAGACTCACTCTTAAAGTCATTAGGATATCCATGGGATTGCATTCACTTATTTTGAATTGCTTAAGAATCTTCTTAATGTGATTCTCTTGTAAAAGAGATAAGTCTTCTTAAGCTATTTCTTTGGATCTTAAATCTAATTGCTTTACCCATGAACCAGCACCATTCTTTAATAGGCACTACCAAATTCAAACTATATATGGCCAATAGTATATCATCCACATAAAGGAATAACATCACAAATAATTTACTAATGGTTCTTTTCAAACATTTAAAAAATACATTGGGTTACCGCTCTTTCGAAGTATTAAACATCATTATCTAAAAGATTGCATCAATCCATAAAATGACTTCATGAAATCACTACAATGTGAAACTTCAAATGCTACTTTTAATGAAATCTAATAGTCACTGCACATAGATTTCTTCATCCAGATCATCACTCAAAGTGTATGTTTTACATCCACATGATGTAATTTAAATTCAAATAGTTAACTATTACCATATTAAAACTAATTTAAATACACAACAAGTGAGAAAAAATGCCTTCCTGTTATGCATACCCCTCTGTAACAACAAGTCTTGTGCATGCCAATTGATTTACTCACTTTTCTCCTAAACCTATAGAACTCGTTCTCAATAGCCCTTTTGACTTGGCAGCAGATCAACTGATTCTCAACTTGATTCTTTCTTAAAGAATCCACTGCCCTTTTCATTGCTTTCTTCCATTCTCCCTTGACATGACCTCTTGTACAGAATGTGACGCATCATCCTCTTTTAGAAGAACCATGAACATGTTTCTCAGTTATCCCTTTTCTCATGAGCTTTTTGCATTTCATATTTATTTTGTTTGGTCTCTTTATTGACCATTTTAAGCTCCCACTCTCAAAAACAATTGAGGATTATTGGTATGTTTTGTACTGCCTTGTCCTTACATCTTGCAAAAAGATGCAATGTGATTAGTTTCACCCTTAATTGAAAACTAATTCACAACAAATGTGGTACCTTTCAATTCTTTTTTGTCATAACTCTATCATCATTTGACTCTTAAAAAAATAACCCTTATGAGCTCCCACTTACAACTACTATAGGAATTTGCAACTGACCCTTATGGTCTATGAAAACTCATAGTTGAGTATTATTTAGTCCAACATTTATAGGGTATGGTAGTGGCTCTTTTAGAGGGTACATGGTTAAACCCAAGTCCACGATGAAACCAAGAATGTATGCATGTGTGCTAATCCACCAAAAGTGGACTAAATAATACTCTCCCACTCACATTTGGTGGGTTAGTGTAATATCCTGAATTGTGGTTAAGGGACTTTGACTCCGAAAGTAAAGGTAATTAATGTTAAACCAACATTTTTGGAGGACATGACAAGAATTATGATCGAAATATGTTACAGCCAGAACTCAAACCCTGTATTTAAGTTCAATATCGGATTAATATCTAAATTGAATGAAAATAGAGGGGAGGGCGTGTGAATGGTATAAAGGAAGGAGAAGAATGTGTTTCATGGTGATTTGATAAGTGTTGTGATACTCAGGGGTAAAATGGTAATTTACCGACCGATTGGACAGTTACCGAAGAGGAAACTCATTGGTAATTGAGATCAATGGCTAGGATTGAAAGAGCAAAGAGGTGGAATCTTGTGCATGCAAATCTATGTGAAGTCATAGTAGGGAGAACAAGATGTTGACAAGTGTCAATATGTGCACCCTTGATCATGGTCAAAAAGTCCACATGGATTTTTTATTCATTTCCCATCCTTCTCTCTCTTTCCATTTCGTTTTGTGTGTGTGAGGAGGCAATACAAATCTGCTTCTCATCTTCATCATCATCATCTCATATTTTCCCCTCTCTCTCTCTAAGTCCTTGTGCGCCATTTTTGAAGAGGAAAGAGAAAATAAAGCCTTGTGATTTAGGTAAGGTTTTGACTTCAAATGCCAAAATCTCCTTCTCTAAAGTTGTTCCTCTTGCTAAGAGCTTTCTTTCTATGGTTTTAGAATCTCAAGGGGAGGTGCTTTTGTGGTTGAGAAAACTTGAACGTTGAGGAATCAAGAAATTAGTTTGAGAAAGTGAAAAAGGTGAGTAAGAGCTTTCTTTTGACCAAAGTCTTGTGGCTTTTGGTTGAGTACTGTGGTTTGTGGAATTTGCCCTGATTTTAGTGTAATTTCAAAATGGATGAATTGGATGGTGTTTTGGGTAGCAATTGGTGTCATGTTGTGCCTTTGTGCCATTGGAATAAGTTTAGAATTTGAAATGGAAAGCAATTGCAATGTGGAGTCTTGTATGTGACTTTGTGTTGCAATGTGCTCAAGAACTAAATATGTGTAAATGTGATGTGAATTTGGTGGTTCTAGTGTTTCCAATGGTTTTCTTGTGAAATTTTATGTGGGAATGGTATTTGATGTGAAATTGGAACCATTGGAAGCTATTGTGAAAATCTGGAAAATCTGTCCATTGAGGGTCTGTGCTGGGCAGTCTTTTTGTGTGGGCGTTTTGAATAGGCTAATGATATTAGGAAACTATGAAACTTTCCAGTTTTGAAGTTCACTTCCCAAGCTTCAAAATGAAAATAAATTTTGTATCATTTCGCTTTGTGGGCTGGGAGTTTGAACTGTCCAAAGTTTGGCATCAAAGCTGGACCCTGTTTTGGTACAATGTTAGGTTTTTGGTAAATCTGCACTTTTGTAGTGATTTCTAGTTATGGCCAATATTTTTCCTTGAAAGAGGACTTAAATATCTTTCTTTTGGCTTTACAATCACCTTATTTCGATTTTTCCTGAATTAGTTATGATTTTTGGAAGTTCAGCCAAGAAACTGGATTTTCTTGGGCCGCAGCCCAAATGTTTCTGAGCGTCTCTGGATAGTTTTGGGCAGCAGCCCGTGGATTTTTGGGCCGCGGCCCACCCCCAAAAATCATTATTTTACACTTTTAAAGGTGGTTTTTGGTATAGCCTTTCCCAACCCTTTAGGCATATGTTTAGACCTAAAATAGTTACCTAAAGAGTTCAAATGATAACCAACTTAAAGTATCATGGAATTAAGAACTTGGAAAAGAGATTGATTGGTTGTCCCTGATTTGGTTTATAGGGATCGACATTTGCCCTACTCGTGAACCAACGGTACCAGAGAACGTCCGGAAAGAACAAGGTAGTGACACTTCCCTTATACTTTGTGAAAATGTATTGTATGTATGTTGGTCATGTGCTGTGATGAGTTGTGATGAAGTTGTGATGTTGTTGCTTATACAGCTAATGATAGCTGGTGACTATATTATACAGTGAAAGCTGGTGACTTGTGTATACAGCGAAAGCTGGTGACTTTATTATACAGCCATGAGTGCTGTCGCTTGTAGTGAAAAGCATGTTCTATTGTTGCTGTTGGTTGTGATTTACTTACATGCTATATGTTTACATAATGTATGAGTGAATTTGTTACTATTGGGATTTTTTTGAATCTCATTCTTTCCAATGACTAACATTTCAGACAGGGCAAGTGGCTTAAGAGGGAAACGACCAACCAGGAGCGGTTAGGGATTTTGGGAAACATGGAATTGTTGGTTATCTACTTGGATTTTGGATTACTATATATTATTTTTGGGTTGTAAATAATATACTGATCACGGTTGTGTAATCCCCTAGTAAGGAATTTGGAAACCCTTAGACTATATATATGAACCCGGGGGTTGCCGGGATATTATTGTACACTCTGATATATGAATGTGATATAACTACACAGGTGATTATATTCGATAATTGAATTTGAGACCGGAATAGGAAAGACGTTTTGAAAATTTTGTAAAGTCCCTACTATAAAAGGGAGTTTAAATGAGTTTTGAACTATTCGACGGTCTCTAAACCAACTTAATTAAGTGATATCGAATTATAATTACGCTATTTAAGGCAGGGGGTTACAGTTAGCATGAGCCATAATATGTTTAATCATATCTAATAGCATTCCATTATGCCTTTATAAACTCCTTTTTGGTGATAGAGTTTCTCATATAGTTATCTACTTATTTATCCCCTTTTTTTTTCACAGAGCTGACTAAAACTGGTCAAATAGATGCTCACTCCTTTGATCAGTTCGTGGGACCTTTAAAATTCCTATCAAATTGATTCTCAAACTTCATTCACATATTGTCTAAAGTAACAATCTTCAGACTTGTGTGAAATTAAGTAATAACATGAGAAATCATCATCAAAGGTAATAATTTACCCAACTCTATGTCTTTCCCTCAAACTTATAGGACCACATGTAACGAGATAGAATAATTGCAATGTAAACTCAGTTCTAGTATCTTACTGAAAAGTTTTTATTATACTATTTCTAGAACCAAATTCTATGTCTTTGACTAGTAAGACACGTATTTAAGTCAATACTTAAATCAGAAGAAAATGCAATGCAATTATGCACAAAGAATTTACCAACCAAAGAAATTTATTGAAAGAAAGATTGAATCACAACTATACAATTTTATAGGGCAATTCATACTATTTTGTTTCCCTTATCAAGCCATATAGGTTTTGTAATCTTTTCTATACTAAGTTGACATCTCAACTTCAATATTGTCATACCATTTTTTAATGGCTTATAAATACCAGATATTTTGATTGTCCCCATTGAATTTATAAAATTATGTTCTTGGCAGCCTTTCTTGGCTTAGCCACTCAAATTATCCCACACACAAGGGTTATTTATAATTTATTTAATCCAAGAACTTATCAATATATAACACATTGAAGTATACAACGTCATATACTTGTATTATTCTTGACCAGAAAAATAACAACATCATTGGGTCTATGATAAGGAGAATACGTTTGTACCTCCCATCACATAGATTCCAACTATGTCATTATTGTCTATCAAGAATTTCACACAAGTACCTTAAATAACATGCTCAGTTATTATTCTCAAAAAACTCATTCTTTAAGAGCTCCTACTTAGATAGAGCATATGGCGCTTTTGAAAGACTCATTTTTCAAGAGGTCCCACTGATAAAGAGTATTTTTACTTTTACTTCTTCATGTTTTCATCACATTATATTTATAATGTCTTATTAACCTCTTATCAGGGAGTTGGAAAAACTTAATAGTTTTTCTAAGTTCTCTATGCATTTCATTTATACACATTTTAATTTCCAACAAAAAATACTTCCTCTAAAGGTTAAGTCTACATGCTTCTCAAACCTAGTTTGATAGGTTCTCCACGACTATGATTTTTCTAAAGTTTCAAGAATTTTGTGTCTTCTATTATTCCAACAATCTTTCAAATTTTCTAAAAGAAATATCTCAAATGTCTTATTCAAATTATATTTGTTTCTTGATAGAAACACTTAGTATGTCTTCTTAAATCTTTTATAGTTTCAAGTATTAGGGATTTGGATTGGGCTTAGGACTTTGTTCTTCTCTTAAGATGAGCCTTCACTCCTTACTCAAAGAGTGATATTTCCATGAACTCCATCATTATCCATAGTTTGGACATATTAGGAAATTTCTATATTTTGAGATTTTCTTTCACTTTGATCCAACACCGCTTCTTCAATATTAGATCATTTACTTTTATCTCCTTGAGATTTCTCAACATTCAATTCTTGACATTGAATTTCTTAAGATTCAGGAAATTCAAGTTCCTTTTAGGAACCAGCTTATCAGTGTTCTTCTAATTACTCCTCTTATTTCATTTCAAGACCAATTTACTATGGGTTATTTTCCTCTTAATCCTTCTAAGGATCTTCTCCTTCTAGGACTCAAATGGGCAAATCCCTATTTTCTGTTATTTCTTAGAAACTCAATTCTTCTAAAGGTTAATTTGTTGGCCAGAAAAAAATTAGTCAAGAACCTCTTTACCCCTTTTTTTTAACACTCAGCAACAACCCAAAACACTGCCCCTCCGAAAAATGTTGTTGTCCCTTTTTTTAAAATAACAACCCAATCCGTCAAAGCCCAAACACACTGCTTAGCCCAATGGGATTTTTTTTTTTCTTTTAATATAATGAAACAAACAGCTTCGTTCACCAAAAATAGCACAACATTTCAGGGTATGATAGAAACGTCTTGCCGTTCCTTTCACCCCTGACGTCCAGTAGGGTCACGCTAGACCCGACTGAAGTATGGAGGACTCAACTCATCTGTCGTCGTTTCTGACGAAACTGATCTCCTTGGAGTCTTCTCTATCTCTCCTGTACTAGTTCTTGACACTTTTTCTTCCGAAAGAAAACATGAGATTTCCACTACCCCAATTTCAATGTTTCAGTCTATGAGAATTTCTCTCGCACAACATGTTTGTAGTAATGTTTCTATTTCCTTTTTCTTTTCTTTTTTTTTAGGTTTATTTTCTTTGTTTTTCATTTCTGTACAAATTCATGCTAATTTCATGGCTTAAGAAAGGTTGTTTATGCGTGATCCGATTTCAGGAAGACAACTTCCTCATTTCCCGTTACTGTGTTCGGCGAATTCACACCGAATATTACTGTTTTTCTTTGAACCCAATTTCAAAATTCAGAGGGACGGCATTTTCGATTGCACAAGAAGTTTACAACAACTTTTCTATATGGTCTGGGGTCATTTTCTACGTTTTTATGAGATCTATATGTCTATTATGGTTTCACATCCATATTTCTAAAGTTTCTTGCAACCCAACAAAAAAAAAAAGATATATGATGCAAGAAGCACATTGAAGATATAGAAATAAAACAGAGGAATCGAAATTACGGATTCATGAACTTTTCATAGCCAAAACATTTTCATGCGAACGATCTCAAAATCACATGCTTTCTTTCTGCTATATATATATTTCTTATATGCACTGGAATAATATTTATATTATCCTAAAGAGAAAACAATAAATTAAAAACGCAAATCATTGCTATTGAACTCGCAGACAATATATTGGCCCAAGATGATATTACAAAAATTAAACTATCCGAGGAATTGACGGAGCAAAAGACATGCATGTACATTATTATATGCTTCTATGCATGAAATATATAGATATACTCACACACACTAGAGATAATTTCCAAACATACAAACAGATATGTGTGTGTATACCAGCAACAAAATACTTTTAATTTAATTTTTTATGTTTTTTTTGAAACTGGGAATATAATAACAGAGACTACCAGATAAAAGCAGCGGATTGATTCGTGCCTCTAGAACTATGCGCGAGAGATATAGGCATGCCAAACTAAAATACACTATAAAAGTATGCGTGCACATATTTTACACGAAACATATAACAACAAGTAGGGAAAAAATATAATTTTGGCCATAAGAACAACCTGGCTTTGATACCATGTAAGAATTTTGGGCGTCCCTGGAATCCAATTGACTCGTTGAAGTACCCACACGAAACCGGAGCACCGATACGAACCCCAATCACGTTACACAGCAAATACACCAAAGAAAAGAAGAGAAGAGAACATTCTTATGAGAGAATCTTTTAGAAGGAGAATAGCAATATTCGGTAAGTTATTTCTTCATTAGTCTTCTCTTTTAATCCCACACATTATATATATAGTGTACGTATGGTTACATAAGAATAGATGCAACCCTTAAATGTACGGTTACATAGGAATAGATGTAACCTTTAAACCACAAAGGGTATCACTCTTTATAACCCGTGTCTCTCCATAAAACCCTTTTGAATTGGGCTTGGGCCCTAATCCACCAAGGGTGGACTAGTATATTCTAACAAAAATAATATTATTTGAAGTACTTTAGTTAATATTTGGAGAATATTTTGGAGGAGGGATCGGAGGTTAATATGGAGAAGTTTTTGTTGTGAAGGTTTCATTGAAATTTTTCAATTGCATAAGCAACTCCCTTGTCACTTATGCTCAACGTTCGGTTGGAAGTTGAAATCACAATTCATCACGATTAATCAGGAATTTTTAAAATTTACCTAAACAAAAAAAAACAGGTTTTTTAGTCACTTATTTGAGGTCGATCGGCTTGTTTGAGCTCCTACTGCTTAACCAAACATACACTTAGTTACACTATTCTATGTGATCAACCATTTAAGAAATTGAAATATGCTTCGGTGCATGATAACTTCCCGAGACATGTAGCCATTGTTGTGTTTATGTTAGCATAGCTTCCTTCTTCATTTTTGAAATATAAAACTAAAAATCTGAACATGATAAAATGAAATATTCAATATATTGTAAAAATTCAAATACTAAATCTTCTTGCATACATGATAATGCAGAATATGCATCTTTATAATTTTTGCAATTTTTAAAAAATGAAAAATCATAAAATATGAAAGCATTCTATTGCAGCTGAAAATTACAAAAAAAATCCAAAGCCACAGCCAAACGAAAAGAACTTCACTGGGCTCAAAAAGATACAAATAATCACAGATAAATTTTAAAACAATTAACTCTACTTAGTAACAAAGCTTATCATCAATCAAGCTCTCTAGGACTTTGTGCAAAAAAGCATAAGAGCAGTTTACACAGAGAGTGTGTGTGTGAAGAAAAGAACTACTACAAAAATAGGCAATACTGACGTACGTTTTGTAACACTTTTTTAAAGAAGGGTCATAGCTTCTTCTATTTTATTATTTTTCTTAAAACCTAAAGAAGCTGTAGCACTTATTTAAGTAAGAGCTACAGGATTTTGGGGCCTTGTGTGGGGCTTGTCTGACAAAGTGCCACACAAAACTCCTTATAAGCAACTGTGGTGCTTCTTTGAGGAAGCGCCACAGCTACTTGTAGGCCTTGTGTGGCGCTTAGTAAGCTAAACACCACACAATGTAATATCCCGAATTTTGAGACTGGAAGCTTAGGAATAAGCCTGAAGTAAATGAACCACTAAGCCTCGGTTTAGAGATGTCCCAAATCTATTCTCTAATGTCTCTTATATCTTTAGGGTATTAAAGAAAATAAAATGGTGAATTTTGAAGAAAGTGATTATGCTTCCAGTGAAATTGCCTATGAGGTAGTAAGCTTGTCATGTGATTTTGTTGACCAAATGATGAGTAAAAATTATGACATTTTACAAGATAAAAGTATATATCATGAATTTTAATTTGATAGGTCATATGAATCATTTGAAGCTATATGGAAAAAGATATGAATTTTTGAATTTAGTCTAGAAAAACTGGAAAGTTTCTAGAACAGTAGGCAAATATTAAAATTCTAGGAATTTTGTGCTTCCAACTAAGAAAAGGCTATATTTTTCCTTGAAACTAAACTCATTAAAGGTTCTATAACCTTTGAAATCACTCCAATTTGATTTTTCTAAAATTAGTTATAATTTTTGAAAGTTTGGGCATAAATCTGCCAAAATTTTGTAAAAATCTGAAATTGTTGGAAATTAAATTAATAATTAAATATCATATGATATCATAATATAAACATCATCTTCCTCCTGTCTTCAGCCCAAAATTGACGTGAACAAGCTAAAACAAGAGAGAGAAATTGTGAAATTTTAGAGAGAGAAAAGGGGAGAAAAAAGCTTACAAGGGTAAGTGATTTCTTCGATAAATCGATTCTTAATGTTTATATCTTCAACTCTATACTACTCTTCCATGTCTTTAAGGTATTGGAAGCACAATTTCTCTTATTGACAAAGCTAGGGTTTCAGCCACCTTGAGGAAAAAGCTAAAGCGAGCTTGAGGTAATTTCCAAACCTTCGTATATTAACTATTATAGTTGCTGTGGGTAATTTAATCGGTGAAATTTTGCCAGATTGCCGTTTATTTGAAATTTGGAAATTGAATTGGCCTAGGGTTATACTACTGAAACTAGGTACAAATGGTAGTTGTAACATAATATAATTGTTAATAAAGTGGTTAGGAGTAGAAAGGAATATGTCTGCGGAGTCGAATTTTGAAAACCCCAATTTTTCCTAGAGTATTCAGGATTTTTCCCATCTTTAGAAATAGGCCTTAGAGTTGGATTTTTAATGATTTGATGAATCCATTGAGTTCAGGAAGGAAAATTAGGTGGGGTTGCAGTTGGTCACTTTTTCGGAAAAACTCGAAAAAGCATAATTATGAAAACGCCCCTAAAACCCTTAAAACGGAGCTGCCAAAGGCAATTTCATCTTTTGGAAGTGAATTTGGTAATTCCACGTCTGGAAATGGATTCCTTTAGTGGAAATATGTCAGGATAGCCTAGGTTAGAATTTCGAGAAAAGTACGGTCGGAGTGGGTACGGCGGGGCCGACCTAGTCCCCGGGGCATTTTAGTAATTTTTCAATATAGACTTATATAACCCCCAGAAACACTATGGAAGTGTCTAAACGGTACATTTGGCATTGTAGGATTGAATATAGAGCCCGAGCTGTTTACACGTAGATCGAGAAACTATTTCTGTTTAGCACAAGGGACACAAGGTAGGGGACTTACCTTATTTGCATTTATTTGATAACTTTGCTTGTGTAGTGATGTATGTGATTGCTTTACTTGATTATGTAGAGCATATTTGAATAAATCAAGCTCTGTTTCTTTTTCGCTGTGGCCATAGTTTTGTTACTTGAAACATTGAGCATGCAGAAATGTCATTATGGGGCATACATCTAGTTAAAGCTAACATGTCATACACATAGCATCTATCATGCATACATTATGGTATCTGTTTCTTATTGAGATTCCCTCGAATCTCACCCTCCTCTACCAACAATTTAGGCAGGCAAATACAGAAGGTACGCAGAGATCAGAGAAGAGAACTGTACGAGAAAGGGTTGCAGTGGTGGAGTGAAGATGGGAAGAAGTCTCCGTTTCACTGGAATGAGTTTAGACACCCTAGTAGCCCTGTGTGGCTACCTTAATTGTAAATATCATGTACGAACCCCTATGGAGAATTTTCTGTAATCGAGCACTTATTATTAGTATATTTATGCTATTCCCGTGTTGCCCACCAAACCGCATATCATTTTTCGAGAATACTCTGGTAAAGGTGAAATTAAAATAAGGGTGTGACACATAAGGCCCACGTGGCTGCCCTTGTATGGCCCTTCTTAAAGAAAGCACCACAAAAGGTGGCTTTTTGTTTTGGTCAAAAGCCTCCAGATTTCCAGCCAATCCATCCTTCCCTTTATCCCTTCACACTCTTCGGCGTGCCAACTCCCTCCTCCATCTCCCGTGCCCACTTCTTTTTTCTTTATTACCGTCCCCACACTCCTCTCCCTTTTCACTTGCTTCATTTTCCATTTTTGTCATCTTCAAGCTAGGTTCACCACCACTGTACTGTCCCCATAGTCCCTTTCACTTCATATATTCTCCATTGTTGTCACTTTAGCTTAGGTCCCCACTCCTTTTTTCCTCATTCTCCATTCTCATCCTCTTTCCATCATCACCATCACTTCCTCCACGTCGCTCCTCTTCCCTCCTCTTTTCATCATCACCGTCACTTCCTCCACATCACTCCTCCTCCCTCCTCTTTTCTTCACTCCACCATAAGTCCCCACTTCCTTTGGTCCCATTTCTTGGACCAAACATACCCACTCCTCCTCGAGGTCCCATTCATTGCACTATACCTATGTAAGTACCCACTCCCTTTTTCTTTATTTTTTTAATTTTCAAAGATGCATGCAATTTTGTGTTGCTATGTTTCTCGTATTAAATTTTTTTCCTTGTTTGTATTTGTAGTTTCAACTCACTCAATTGAAGTTTCTATTCATTATAAGTTTTATAATTTTGGAGCTTACAAATGTAATTTTATTAGAAGTTAATAGTTTAATTTGCTAATTAAATGTCTTTTATTTTTAATTTATTATGAAATATGAAAAAATTATTCTCAAATAAATGTGATAGACATGGCTGTTGTAGTTATAATGCTGAAGCTATTTGTTAAATAATTCCATGTTTAATGTGTCACACCTTCATTTTATTTTCACCTATTTCAGAGTATTTGTGAAAAATGATACGCAGTTCAGTGGGCAACACATGAATAGCATAAATATACTGATATTATGTGCACGATTATGGAAATTCCCCATAGGGGTTTGTACTTGATAATTACAATTAATGTAGCCTCGCAACGCTACATGGGTGTTTAAACCCGTCCCAGTAAAACAGAGACATCTTCTAACCTTTGTTCCACTACGCAATCCCCTTTGTACGGTTCTCTTCATTGTTCTCAGCATATCTTTTGTCTTCTCCTGTCTAACTTGTTGGTAGGGGAGGGTGAGATTCTAGGGAATTTCAGTAGGAAAGCAATACCAATATGCATATATGATAAGTTCTTAATGCTTGACGTGCTTGCATTACATAACTCATGCTCACACAATGACATATCTGCGTGCTTAATGTTTCAAACAACATACGTATAACCATAGCATAAACAGAAACAAAGCTTCAATTATTCAGATATGTTTCACATAATGAAGCAAAGCAATAACATGCATCAATACACCAGCACAAATATTAAATACATGCAGGAGAGGTAAGTTCCCTACCTTAATCGCGCTTCCTTGATCCTCGAATAACGTGCCTTGATTTGTGTGCCAATCCCTCGAGCTCTCTACTTAGTCCTAACATGTCAAATGTATAGTTTAGACACTTCCATAGTGTTTCTGGTGGTTATATTAGTCTTAGGTGAAATTTTACCAAAATGCCCCTGGGACCCCAGCCCGGCCCTGCGTGCCCGGCCCTGCGTGCCCGGCCCAATAACACGTTTTCCCAAAATTTTGACTAGGGCTATTTTGACATATTTTCAGCCAAGGAATCCATTTCCATGATCAAAATCAGAAAATTCAGTGTCAAATTACAAAAATACCCTTGACAGCCTCAATTTAGGGATTTTAGAAGCGTTTTCATAATTATACTTTTCGGCCTTTACCGAAAAGTGACCAACTATAACCCCTACCTATTTTTGCCCACTGAATCCAATGGAACCATTTATTTTATGAAAATCCAGCTCCAATTACATATTTACCCCTGACAGCCCCTATGTGAGGGTTTTAAGGCTATTTTTGTCATTTCACTTTCTAGGGCTTTTCTCACTTCGCACCCAACATGAACCCTACACAATTTTCCATTCTAAACACAATGAAATCATCAAAAACACCAAATCCAGTCCCACCACTTTCCAACACAGATCTGGATGAAATTCTTTAATAATTGGAGAAAATGGAGTTTTATGATTTCAATTCATAAAACACCTTCTCATGACCTTTTGAAGAAATAAGGTTTTGTCGGCTTTTATGCCTTGGTAACCCCTTCAAAAATTAAACCAAGGATTGCAATATAGGGTACAATCCCGGATCGTCTCTTGAAGAGCCTTTTATTAATTACCTAGAAACTAAGTGCAATGATTGACATGAAATGAGTTAAAAATGATCTTTGAGCTTTTTATCTAACAACTAAATTGCAATTAAACTAAAATGCTTTTAAAACTGATATTTTTGGATTTTTGGAATAAAACTGATATGGAATGGTTAGAAATGCAAATGATGAAGATGCTCTTGAAAATGGTTTTCAATGACTATTCTTGCTCAATTAAGATATTTGGGGAGTTAATTCACTAACCTTCTAATATACCAAACCTCAATTACCATTGAGTCTAGCATCACAAGAGAGGAACCCCTACCCTTGAAATGCTATGAAGCCCTCTTAGTGTAATGAGTTTCTCTAAGTTTTCTAATATATCAAACCCCAATTACCATTGAGTCTAATGCTTAAACTCATGAACCCATTTATTTAAGCATTATTAAAACCCCTTAGAGAGTGACTATGGAATAAGTAATGCATTTACGTTCAACTACAATTTCAATTCAATCAAACCATCCAATAATACCATGTTAAATAAAGAGAAGCAATAGAATCATAGATAAATATATATATAACCATATATATTGATGAGCACAAATCCTCATTACAAATTCTAAATCACAACAACTCAATCTATAGCAATTATAACTCAAATCATAGTCTCAATATATAAATGAATTCTTACACCTAAGAAATCAAAAATACAATGAGCTATAGATAAAATAAACTCCCCTCTGAAGCTTATGTGAGCTCAAGTCATCTCCAAATCATCTCCAGGAGTCAACAAAATCAGCTACTCACAGCCATGGAATCAAGAAAGATAATCACACTCTGATTTAAACATCCAGCCATAAAATCACAGATTAGAATCAACAATTAGCACTAATTCAATTTGATTCGGGCCTGAAATTAAATCAAGGAGCAGAACAGAGGATATGCAAGGCTGTGTGAGAAATAGAGCCAACCACGGACTGTGATGATGTCGGAACAGAGGAGGTATGGTGATGGTTTATGGCAGTGGAGTACTGTGCTGTAACATAGAGGAAGAAGATAAAGGTCGCCGGAAACTGTCGAGAGATTGAGGAGGCAGTGAGTTGTTGAGATGCAAAGGTAGTGGTGGCATGTGATGTTCTCCAATATTCTGGTGAGATGAGAACAGAGGAATGTCGGAGCTGACGGTGGTGGTTATGATGATGAGATGTTGAAGCTCGACGGTGGTGTACTGCCAACGGCAGAAGTTCTGAACTCCCTCCAGCTGTGCCTTTCGCTCACCAACTCTGTCTTAGTCTCCCTTCAGCTCACGGTGCCTGTGTCTTCAATGAGGTCGCCGGCGACAATGGATGAAGGAGAGGAGGTAGCCGGTGACCTTGGGCAGAAGAGGAAGATGGTGGAAGATAAATGGTAATAAGATCCAATGCCCTTGTGCGGCGTTGTTCTCTGCATATATTCTCACTCTCAGCTTGTGGCTATGTTTTTTCCAAATCGGGTCCTCCCCATGTCTGAAGCTTGTCCAGCATCCTCATCTCAGCTCTCAGCTTTGGCCCAAATCCAAATCACATTCTTCAGCTGGGCCTTACACTCCATTCTCGGATCTGTTTCTTTTGCTGAAGAAGACCATGAATAGTAGTCTAGGTCCTTGGTCAAAACACAAGTTTTGACCAGGGACCTAATTGAAGACATGAAAAGTTTGAAGGAGGACCAGAATGCAACACTTTGAAATGTTTTGGAGCTGACTATAATTTTTAAACAATCTGGGCCTAGTCTTGTAATTTACCTGGCCCTTTTCTTCATTAAATTTTAAATTCCAGAAATCAAGGGGCCCTTCTCTGTAATTTTTCCCAGCCTTTAAAATATCAATTTTGACTTCCAAATTTTGCAAATTTTCTTCCAAAACACATTAAATGTAATATTAAACACAATATAGCATCAAAAATTCAATGGATAATTTGTATGAATAATTAAACAAGTTTTTGACTATTTTACCCTTAATTACAATTAATTCAGTACAAATGTCCTTAACTCAAATTAGTGCTTAATAATGCAATAATGTCCTAGAAAATATATTAAAATCCCAAATTAATAATGGAAAATTCATATAAAAATATGGTTCAATCACCTTTAATAACTTGTTTAACCACTTAATCACATTCTAAACATGATTAGACTAAATTTGGACAGCACCTCCCCTTAGGGTTAGGACTTTCCAAACTTACAAACTTGACAAAAATCACCAAAACCAAACACAAACCTCAACAACAACACCATACTAGTTTAGATCTAAGGTTTGTGAGGTTACCTCTTGAGATCTTGAATCTTCTCTCTCTAGACATCTCCTTTCTCTCTTCTTGAGGTAAGAATGGTGTCTTAGATTTCTTCTTCCTTCTCTCTAAAGCTCTTAAGGTCTCCAAGCTCTCTCCCTCTCTCTCCCTCTCTTCTTTCTCTAGTGTTGGACTAAATATTACATGAAGAGGGAAGAGAATGTGTTTTATTGAATTCCTCTTCTTTCCTCCTAGCCATTGATTTCATCAAGGGTTGACATGGTGACATATGTCTTCCACCATGCTTCCCTCCATACTTTCACCATACCTCTTCACTTTATGCCATACTTCCTTCATCATTTGACTTACTTACTCCCTTACCATCACCCTACCATGATCATCATGTCCATACGTCATGTCATACCCACCTTACCATTGTCATTATTATTCTTTTCTTGTAGCATTTTGGACATGTGCTCATGAAATTAATCATCATTTGATCTCCTCTTCACATGATAATGGTGCTTAGCATGTTAAATTTCATTAAATCAATTTTTCCCCCATGCATTTCATGCTATGTGAAATTATGGAAGATAAAGGGAATAATATGTATTTCATTAATTCCATAATTCAATTAAATGAATTATGTATAATTCCCTCTAATTTCACAATTCTTAATTTATTCCATCAAGAATAATCCAATTATACATTTACCTTTATTTTCCTTGATTAATTGAAATTAACTCTAATTAATTGGAAAATAATTAATCTTGGGCAAAATTGGCAAAATTATAATTTTGCTATCACCTTTGTAATTTAATTCATTTCTTGAATTAATTTGCCCATTTCCTTATGAACATGAATGTTTCAAAATTCATAAGATCCAAATTCATGGATATTCACCATTTTATTGAATTTCTCAATTAATTACAATATATTTTTGGTGAATAAAAATTTGGGGTGTTACATAATGTTTGTTGCTATTTATTGATAATTCCACGTTTATTTTTTTACTATTTAATTTAACTTAACTTTACTATAATATTACTATACTTTACTATTGATAATTAACAAAAGAGAGTTACATTTAGCCCATTTGATTGAATTTGTTCCTTTTGTAAGTTCTTCTAGCTTGAATGGCCCAAACTAGTTAATGGTCCATTTGTGCTTTATATTTTTACCCTTCCCAATGTTTAGAAAGGCCAAGAAAATGTAGGAAATTGGTTTAGCCTGAGTTATATCCTCCCATTTTCCTTGTCCTTTTTTTAGTATTTTGTTCCCCACTCTTAGAATGAATGGTGCAAATTTAACATTTTACACAGGGTTGAGGGGCAAAAATACCCATAAACTTTTCTCAAAAGTGTATCCACCACTATAAGCTTTTTTTTGGGTGTAAAAGTAGCCATGAACTTTCAAAAGGGGAGCAAAAGTGACACTTCCGTTAAAACTAACTAACGACCATTAACTCTAGTGCAAAATTACCAAAATACCCCTGTCTAAAAAAATGTTATGGTGCTGAACACACTTTTAAAAAAGGTTTATGGGTATTTTTATACTTTAAAAAAATTTATAGGTATTTTTGCCCTTTAACCTTTTTTTAGATAGAGGTATTTTGATAATTTTGCACTGGAGTTAACGGCCATTAATTAGTTTTAACGAAAGTGTTACTTTTGCTCCTTTGTTGAAAGTTCATGGTTACTTTTGCACCTAAAAAAAGTTTAGGTGGTGGATGCACTTTTGAGAAAAGTTTGTGGGTATTTTTGCCCATTAACCCTTTTATAAAACTATTTTAATTTAGCTTAATGATGGAGGATTAATTACTACAACACTACTACAAAAATAATTATTATTTTTAACACTTGTATTTTATTTGTTGGCTTATAATACTTTCTAATTTACCTATGATATGTGTTGGCAAATATGATTTCTTTTGTTATGAGCTGTAAAATATTATTATGATGTGATGGTATTAATTAATTGGTTATTTATCAATTAAAAGAGAGGGTTTAAGACCTGGAAAGCTTTATTTTTAAGATGTTATGTTATTGAATTTATTTTAAAATAAATAACAAAAGATAAAAATAATTAATAAATGCAATAGTCAAGCACCTAACCGCTTTTTTAAAATAGGTTGAAGGATAGATGGATAAAAAATGGATGTCATCTTATTAGTATTCAAGAGAATATATAGATAGGGTGAAAAAGTTTATTAGATTTGCAATCAAGCATACAAAAGATCCAACAAAATCTTGTGTCCTTGCTTATCTTATTGTTATGGAAAGCAGATTAGTCCACTTGATTTGTTAGATCATTTAGTGTGTCACAGAATTGATCAAATATATACATGATGGACAAGGCATGGTGAAACGAATTATGCATGTAAAGATCGGGTGCATACCACGAGTGGTACTTCGAATGAATTTGACCGAAGCATGTTTGATGAAGATGATGGTCTTGAAAGAAATGCTAAATGCAGTTGAAGGGGTGCTTCATAACTGCCCTAAAGAATTTGAGAAGTTGAAAGGTAATGCAGAGAAACCATTATATGATGGTAGTACTAAATACATAA
Organism: Inga leiocalycina; assembly: GCA_963242795.1. Taxonomy (NCBI): domain Eukaryota; kingdom Viridiplantae; phylum Streptophyta; class Magnoliopsida; order Fabales; family Fabaceae; genus Inga; species Inga leiocalycina. The sequence continues at coordinate 66,574,923 of OY725320.1, forward strand.
TATTGCTAGCAGTGTTGAAATTGTACAACTTTAAAGTTCGCTATGGATTGAGTGATTCGGGTTTCACCGCACTGCTTAAACTTTTCCAAGATATGCTTCTAGAAGAAAATGTACTTCTTACCAAGACATACGAGGCAAAGTGAATTCTTTGCTCTACAACTGATATGGGATATAAGAAGATACATACATGTCCTAACTATTGCATATTATTTCAAAATCAGTATGCAATGTTGGAGAAGTACCCTAAATAAAACGTATCTCGATATAGGAAGAAGAAAGGAAAAAGTCCTTTGAAGGTCCTATGGTATTTTCCCATTATTCTAAGATTCAAGCTACTATATAGTAATGCGGAGATTGCTAAGTAGTTAACATCAAATGTAGATGAAAGGATTAAAGACACAAAGCTTAGGCACCTTGCAGATGCTCCGTAATGGAAAAAAATTGATCATGAATACCCTAACTTTATGGACGAAGTAAGAAACCTACACCTTGCACTGTCAACTGATGGAATTAATCTGTGCGGTGTTTAAAGTACTACATACAGCACGTGGCTGGTGATATTGATGATACCTTCTTCCATACTTGATCATGAAACGTAAGTTTATAATGTTGTCCATGTTAATTTCTGAGCCAAGGCAACCTGGGAATGATATATATGTATGCTTGGCTTCTTTAATTGATGACTTGAAGCTGCTTTGAGAAGAAGGAGTCAATGTGTATAATGGGTATAAGGAAGAAAGTTTCACTTTGAAAGCTATGTTGTTTAACACAATTAATGATTTCCCCGCTTATGATAATTTGTCCAGATACAGTGTCAAAGGATATGGTGCATGCCCTATATGTGAAGATGACACTCATTCAGTGTGACTAGATCATTGTAAGAAAAATGTTTACATGGGACATCGAAGATTCTTACCATCACAATATCATTGGAGGAAGTGCAAAAAGGCTTTTAATGGTGACTCAGAAGAAGGTAGCCCACCCAAAATGTTGACCGGTGCCTAGATTTTTGCAAAGGTAAAAGACTTGAATAACAATTTTGGCAAGCCTTTTGCAAAACAAATTGAGACAAGTGGTTGGAAGAAAAGTCTATTTTCTTTAAACTTGAAACATCCCAATTTTTATATTCACCTAAAATATAATGTAATTAATTAGAAATTTAATGAAATGGTGAATATTTAGGGCCAAAGGAATTAAATATTGAAAATTGAAAGTTGAATAGTGTTTTCAGTGAAATCGCTTGTGAGGCAATGAGTTTGTCATGTGGATTTGGAAGACCAAATGATGAGAAAAAATTATGTACTTCTACAAGATGAAAGTCTACATCCTAAACTTTAATTTGATAGGTCATAAGAATCAATTGAAGCTATGTACAAAATGATATGAATTTTTGAAATTTGCCCAGAAAATCTGAAAAGTTTCTAATGCAGCGGTTAAAGATTGAAAATCTGGGAATAATATGATCCCAGATAGTAAAATTCCATATTTTTTCTTGAAACTAGACTTAATAAGGGTTCTATATCTTTTCGAATCACTCCAAAACGATATCTATAAAATTAGTTATGATTTTTGAAAGCTGGGACAGACAATTTGCCAGAATTGGCATTATTCTGAAAATTAAAAATAAAATGTGTAGAAATTGATTAATGGAATTAAAAAGTCAAGTGTTATGAAGAGAGTAATGATGACAATGGTAAGGTGTACAGCACATGAAGGTATGGTGAAGTGCATGGTGGTAAGCTAGAGTAAAGGAATAGGTGAACTTGATTGCTTGGTAGAGTAGGAAGTTGGATTTGGTTGGAAAAACACTTGGTTGGTTGGAGAAGAGAGGGAGCACGTTTTTTTAAGATAACCAAGAGAAGAAAATCTAGTCCAATTCCAATTAAGGTCAATGATGAAGGAGGTATGGCATAAAGTGGAGAGGTATGGTAAAAGCATGGAGGGAGGTATGGTGCAAGACAAGTGTCGCCATCTCAACCTTAGATGAGATCAATGGTTTGGAATCAAGGGAACATTTTTATGAAGGCTTTATCTTCCCTTCCCTTCATGCATTTTTGTTCAACATAGAGAGAGAGAGAGAGAGTTTGGAGAAACTTTGAAGAGTTAGAGAGAACTGAAAGAAGAAATCTTAAGGTAAGAGTTGATTCTTAAACTTTTCTTGTAACATTTCCCTAGATCCTTCTCTAAGCCTTGTTTCTTTATGAATCTATGATCTTGAAGACTCATTCTTAGCTTAAGGAGAAGAGAGAGAGAGAGAGGGGCGTATAGAGAGAGAAACCAATAAGCCTAAGAGGTAACTACACCAAACTCAAATATATACTTGTATGAAATTGGTTTTGAAGTTTGTTATTAGTTTAGTGATTTTTGGTTGATTTGAAAAATTGGAAAAGCTATAACCGTAAGGGGTTATGCTGCCAAAATTTCTTTGAATCATGGTTAAGATATGTTTAAATAAGTTAATAAGGGATTAGAAGTGGAAAAGTACAAGTTTTGGAAGCTAAAACACAAAACTACATTTTTCCATTTTTCTTGAAATATTCCGGCCAACATTGTTTCAGTGGCAGGAGCTGGATTTTCATGAAATAGATGGTTCCATTGGATTCAGTGGGCAAAAATAGGTGGGGTTACAGTTAGGCACTTTTTCGGTAGAGGCCGAAAAGACATAATTACAAAAATGCCCCTAAAAGCCCAAATCGGGCTGTCAAGGGTATATTTCATAATTTGCCAGTGAATTTGGTGATTTCAAGCCTAGAAAATAGATTCCTTGGGCTGAAATATTTCAGAATAGCTCTAGTCAAAATTTTGGGAAAACGCGCCATTGGGCCGGGTATGGTAGGGTCACGCCGGAGTCCCAAGGCCATTTTGGTAAATTTTTACCATAGACTAATATAACCACAAGAAACACTATGGAACAGTCTAAAATGATACTTGGATAGGTTATGACCTATTTCTTGTATATTTAATATTTTAGGACCGAGTCGAAAGCCAGAACGACACGTTTTATGAGACAAATCTAAAAAGGGATCTATAAAGCTTTAAGGTAGGGACATTATCCTTCATATAGCATGCCATAGCTATATGATTATGTGGATGCCATGGTTGTAAATGTATTTTATTAATCAACATGATTTGCCCAGAGAGGGGCCAGTAGTGCTAGAGGCACTTACACTGATTTGGTGAGAATCCAACCGGTGCAGATTAGTGAGGCTAGGCCTTACTCATGTATACATACAGATGATATGTTTATATTGTTCATTAATTGGTGCATACATGGCATATATCATATTTACATTTTTCATTTCTATGGATGATAGCATGTCTCTATTGGGATTCTTCGGAATCTCGCCCTATTTTAAATAAACATTTTAGCGAGTGCCAGTGAATCGAAAGGTAAAGGCGTAGACGCCAAGAAGTAATTGGCTCGTGTCAGATTATAATTAGTTTATGATTAGATGTTTTAGAGAATTCTGTAAATATTAAGTTTCCTTTGTATTTTCTGTATTCTGTTGACGAATGATAATGGGATTGTAAACGAATATTTTTGTCAATATACTTGTACTTTATTATATGCCAATTGAATTCCGTCTTTATTACTTTTCAATTATCAAAATGGAAACGAGTGTTGACAAAACTTCCATATTCGAAGTCATATGTGAGACATTTTCTTAATGTTATGCACATAGAAAAAAAATATCTATGATAGTCTAATTGACATGTTACTCAATATCTAAGGAAAAAGTAAGGATAGCGTCAATTAGAGGTTGGATTTAGTGAATTTGGGAATCAGAGAAGAGTTGGCACCGGTTGAGCAAGGGCATCGTACTTATCTACCTCCAGCGGCCTACACTCTATCGAGGAAAGAGAAAAAATTACTTTGTGAGCTTCTACAAGGAATTAAAGTTTTCGAGGGCTACTCTTCAAATATAAAGAACCTCATATCAATGAAAGAGTTGAAGTTAAAGAACCTTAAATCTCATGATTGTCATATGCTTGTGTAGAATTTTCTACCAGTTGGTGTAACCCCCTTCCAACCAACGCCAAGATTTAGTTCATAAACGTGTAATTATGTTAAATTAGAGACCAAGGGATAAATTGAAAATTATAAAATCTTTCTCTTCTCTAAAACAGGGTTTACAAAACTTTTCTAAACCTGGTCAACAATGGTCTCATATTCATATTTCAATACATGAATGGCCTGTACAGAATGATTCCATTCATAAATATCAAAGTACAATATAAATTTCTGACATACTCGGGTTCCATTAATCAAATAAGGGTTTTACAAGGCATAAATGCTCATAATCCATTTCCCTTAATTAACGGATTACACAAAACTTTCTAATATCCATATACAATTGTTTCCCCAACAAAATATCCAAAATATAAAAGTATGATAACCAATTTATCCAAAATAAACTCCTAGCTCGAAGTTTTATCCACTCTTTATCACCCGCTTTCCTTTAAATCCTTTAGCCTCGTCTATAATTTTTTTTAGGAGAGTGAGATTCTAAAGAATCCCCGTAGTAATAAATCACTCATAGTATGCACAACCACAAAGCATGAAAGCAAATCATCACACAACAAATAGCAACTACAATGGTAATTACAACGACAAGGGCAGATATGACGTGCGTCACCCTTACGTTTGCTCACACTGAAGTGCTCACGCTGTATTGCATAACCACATGTTCAATCACATATATCACCACAGCTTGGATGCATATAAAATATTTTACATACACACAGCCACATTGGCCGGATACTCAAACAGGAATTCACAATTTCACAACGTAGCCTCGACAGTTACAAAAGCAAATACAATGGCAGGGGTAGGTGTGATAACCATCACCCCTTACAACTGCTCATGTTGAACTGCTCATGTTGTAATGCCCTATGGCCAATAATGCAAACAACACAATGAGAAGTCATGCATACCAAGCATCATACACAACATGAGAGAAAAGTTACTACCTTGGTCCTTCCGGGCGTGCTCTGGCACTGGCCTCTCCCGAGTAGGGCAAATATCGTATCCTATAATTCATAATTAGGGATGATGAGTTATTCTCTATTCCAATAATCAATTAACTTCTCAACAATTAGATTTGGTTATCATTAATGACCCTTAAGAAGCTACAAATGCCTCGAATAAAAGCCCTAAAAGGTTGGAAAACAATGGGTTGAAAACCACTTTTCAAAAGTGCAAAATCCTTATTTTTGGGGGTTGGCCGCGGCCCAAAATTCCCTTGGCCGTGGCCAAAAATAGGTCCGAAACATTTGGGCCACGACCAAGAATCCTCTAGCCGCGACCAAGAAAAATCCTGTTTCTTGGCTGAACTTCAAAAAAACATAACTAATTCTATAAAAATTGAAATGAGGTGATTCTAAAGCCTAATGAAAGATATTTTAGTCCTATTTACCGAAAAAACATGGATCAAGGCTGTCCATAACCACAAAAATCCAGAATTCCATAAATGTTCATACTGTTCCAAAATTAAGTTCAGTTTCGACACCAAACTTTGGACAATCATAACTCCTAGTTCACAAATCAAAATGACATGAATTATATATCCATTTTGAAGCTTGGAATGTGAAATTTAAGACTGAAAAGTTTCAAAATTTTTCATCACCATTGGTCCATTCAAAACGTCCATGAAAACAACTGCTAGCAAAGAATTTTTCACTAACCAAAAGTTGCAACTTTTAATATTAAGTTCCCAATGGTTCAAAATTCATATCCAATACTACTCCTACAAAATTTTCCACAAGGAAACCAATGGAAACATCAAAATAACCAAATTCTCATTCTGTTATCATGCTCAATTTTAGGCAACATTCAACAAAATTCCCAAAATTGCCAAACTTCACAATTCAACCCAAATCCATTCTATCTATCTAAACTACATTTCAAGACATCATATTCATGACAACAACATGGCATACAGACAATGACCCTAATTTTCACAAATAGGGCAATAATTCCAGAATTTCCAACCTAAATCAAATGTCACAAAACCTATATAGAAAGGTTTGTCATTCAGGCAATATTTCCAAAGGAGTTGCAAACGGATCCGCAGGTTCCCCAATCATTGATGGTTCTTGAACCGCTAAGCCTACGTTACAAGCAATAGTACCTAGAATTACTACTGGAAAAATATATAAAAGATCGTTGGGCCATGCGGGTTCTCCGTAATAATTATGACCCATTCCTTTAGCCAATTTAGCTCTTAATACAGGATCATTCAAGTCAGGTTTTTTTGTTATTGGGATAGGTGAATTCTTATAGATCCATCCTTCAAAAGAACCGGACATGATAATTTTTCATCATCCGGCTCGAGCACGACTCAAACGTATCTATCTAAAAATTTATATGTTATACATGCATAACATATATGAATATGAGGATTCTACCTACGAAAGAATTTAGCAGAATCTCTTTTTCGGAGTTACAACTACCCATTAAATTCTGTACTTACTCACCTTAACAACTTTCTCAAAGAGATTTCTTCGTTCTCCAACCTTTAGATTTCCTTGAGGGCTGAAATCACCACATATAGCAATTCTAAAATCATGAAATCGAAGCTATCTACTTAAGGAACAAGATTGTATAAGAGAGTTTTGGCATTTGAGGTCATTAGAAGTGTCAAATGGCTCACCTTAATCAAAAGCTATTCCTCCTTCTTGAGCTCCCATGGCAGCCGAATGAAAGAGAGAATGAGAGAGATGAAGAGTGTTAAAGAAGGGAAATGATGATGAAGAATGGCAGAATTTCTACCCCATGCCTACTCATGAGCACAAAGAGAGAGGGAGAGAGAGAAATGATTTTAAAACTCAGTGTTTAACTTTCACACACACTCTCTCTTCACATAAGCTTGCCACATGTCTCCACCTTATTGGCTCTCATAAAGTAAGTAACTAATTAGTTACTTTAACCCCTCAATTAGCCATTTAGTTACACATCTCATTTCTCCTTAGTTCGTAATTAATTTCTTCATTAATCACTGACTAATTACCATTCTTCCAATTTCTCACTGATTATGGCATATTAATTAAAATTGCCACATAACACATAATAACTTAGATTTAATTCACAAATTATTCTCAATAATCATCATTAGCCCTTAATCAAAATTTAGGGCATTACATTTGGCATACGGTCCATTTTACCTAAAAATGTAAGAAATATCATCACTAAACTTTGCATGTTTTTCAAGTTGATTTGCAGTAAATTGGTTGATTCAACAAAGTTGAAAGATTTGAACAGGCTAATTGTTTGTACTCTATGTGAATTTGAAATGTATTTTCCACCTTCCTTTTTCGACGTTATGGTCTATCTAACTGTACACTTGGTCAAAGAGGTTCATTATGAGGTCCAGTGTACTTGAGATAGATGTATCCAAATGAGCAATTCATGAAAATTTTAAAAGGGTATGTGAAAAATATATATCAACCAGAGGTTTGTATTATTGAAAGGTACATCGTTGAAGAAGCAAGTGACTTCTATGCCAATTTTCTATCAAATGTTGACCCAGTAGGGATCCTGAAGACTTGTCATGATGGGTGAAGATCAGGAAAAGGAATAAGTAAGAGGGATGTAACAATGATATCAATGACTAAATGGGATCAAGCTCACTTGTATGTGCTACATAACCCTGATGAGGTAGAACCGTATGTTAAAGAACACAAAGATGTTCTTTGATTGGTACATGGTGATAGGAATGACAATTTGATACAAAAGAACATAATCAAAATTTTTCAAGTTGATTGAAAAAATGCATTAATGATGAGATGGAAAGGAATCCTGATTTAGTTTCTAAAAAATTGAAATGGTTGTCAAAGGGACCAAACTTAAATGTATTATCTTACTATGGTTATTCAATCAACAGTTACACATTCTATACACAAGGCCATGATATACAGAGCACGATGTAGAATAATGGGGTAACACTTGTTGATTCTTGGCAAAGATCTAGTGCTAAAGACATATGCCTTATCTACGCATCAATGTCATATTTTGGTATCAGTGAACGCATATAAAAGTTAGATTACTCTATGTTCAAGGTCCTTATCTTCAGATGTAATTGGATTAACAACAATAGTACATTGTGGATAGATGAGTTAGGCTTTATTCAAGTGAACCTTTCTAAAGTTTGGTATGAAGATGATCCTTTTAGTTTAGTAGTACAAGCAGAACAAGTGTTTTTCATTCTAAATTTTGCTAAGAAGAATTGTTCTATTGTACTCCCATCAAACAAGAATCATTAGAACAAGTTGATGTTGAAAGTAATGAATATTGTTGAGGATGATCCTTCGCTTGAGAATTTATTATCAGAAGATATTAGTATAGATGAAGATGAAGATGGACCCTTATACATGAGACATGATTATGAAGAGGGGACTTGGGTCAAGAGAAACACAATTCTCAATCTAACACGAATTATGAAGAACAAAATTTTAAATCAAACAAGAAAAATGAAAAGATAATGAGTTTGTTAACTTTATTACTTGTATGTTTTAGATGTATTTATATATTTTAAATTAATTTACTTTTGTTGACATGGTTGTCACTGTCCACTAATGTTTTGTTTGGTTTATTTCACTTGTAGGAGTATGGATTTACCACATGATGAAAATGATGATGTTCCCACAAACATTGCTAGACAAAGATTTATGGAGAGTGTAACCTGTTTTAGGACCATTATAGCGAGGTTGATCAAGTTGAGAAGTAAGTGAATTAAGTTAGAACTGGAGTGGAATGAAAAGGGAAACTCAATTGGACCAAATAGTAGCTCATTCAATAACTTCATTAGGACTATAGTTTAAGACAAAGTACCTATTACAATTCAATATTAGAGACGGGTGATGAACATTATGGGGATGAAATCTGGGCTCAAGTACAGGTAACACATTAATTACTTTATTATTCATTTTTTTTATTTCATATAATTACAATCTAACAAATTATGTTTATTCATTATTATAGAGTTGTTTTTATTATTGAAGGTGATGATCAAAAGAACTTCATGCTGAGAAAAGTCGATAAACTTATGAGAAAGTTTCATTCTGATCTTGTAAACTACTTCATGAGGGATGATAATGAGAATATTATCACTATACCACCGGAATTGTACAAAGAAATCATCAATCAAGAAATTTGGGATGAGTTTTTTAGAACATATATAATTGAGGAATTTCAGGTAATATAATATATTAGACTTTACCTACTACTTGTAATATATTTGTAATTAACATTTATTGATGTGAATAATTTGGATCTAAATAGGAGTTGAGTGAGAAAAATAGCTCTAATGCGACCAACATGGTATACTGGTACACAAAAGGACCTATTTCATATGAACAGTTAGAAAAAAAATTGTAAGAACTAACAATTATTCTATATTTAAATAAGTTGTATGAATAACAATTAATTGCAACTAACTTTGATATGCAAATAAAAGAATCAAATTCAGATATTACATAAGTGCCACAACATGATTTATGGATAGCTAGTTGCACAAACAAAAAAGGTGAAATTTGTAGTGAAGAAGCAAGAAGAGTAGTAGAATATTATGTAAGTATTGGATTATGCGTACAATAAATAATTAGCTTTACTTAAATGAATCTAATTTATAATAATTAATATTGTTGTAATTCCATTTGTGATAGCGATTGATGACACAGGAGGAGCTTTAGTTGGCCAACTATGTTAGTCAAGATGATTTGTTGAGTAGAGCACTACAAATACCTAAGTATGATAGTCATGTTTGGGGTACTGGTTTTGTAGTCACCCAAACAGCATACTTCGAATGTCAGAAGTGCTCCAATAAAAGTGACATTTTTCAGCTACGCAAGGAGATGAATAGCTTCAAGCATCAAATGCAAGAACTTCATGAACAAATACGCTTCAAGCAACAAATGAAAGAATAATTTTTGGAACAAATGTGTTTGATGCAAGAACAAAATGCGTAGTTGAAGGTGCAAATTGAATCCTTGGTGTAGCCTAGGGTAACACAAAATGTTCCTACCTGTGGTAATTACACTTTCACGCCTAAAGTCCCTCTTCCTTTGGTAACTAATTTCTTCTCTATTAACTTTTTGTTACATTATAATTTAGCAAACCTTACTATATTAACTCTATTTTCCATAGGGTGAGTCGATGTGCAAGTTATACCATCAATCTTCCAAGCACATGGTTGTAGTGGGTATTGCCTAAAAAACTAATAATGATACACTGCACAATTCATCATTACCTGACAACACACTCCGACTAAGGGTTGACATTTGCATGAATGAAGATGCTCTCTTATCGATCCCTTCTCGGAAAGGGAAAACAATGGTGAAAGATGTTATAGGTGGCTATTTTACGTGACCAATAGGTCTTATAGAGCCATGTGAAAAGGTAGTTCATTGACAATTCCCTTTACTTTTCCTTTGCACTTCCATATAAAAATACATGATTTTTTCAGGCTGGTCAGTCTAAAGGAAAACAAATTCAACTACATGGCAAGATTTCAAAGTATTGGACAACACAACCAAAGTTGAAAGCCTCAGCTAGCCAACATAGCAAAAGAAAAATGACCTCATATCGCGATCTATTGGTATCAATTATACCTAATTTGATCAGCGAAGGAGGTCTGGAGTTACATTTTGATAAACACATCTACAATGCTAGTAGTTTAGCTGATCATAATAATGGTGATATGTTGGATGAAATATTTAATCATGTATGGGTCAGTGATTCGGTTATCAACATCTAGATGAGGTTGTTAGAACAAGCTGACACCCAAGAGGGGGTGAATTGGGTGTATGATAAAAACTTGAGAACTTTGGAAAATCTTTTTGTGTTTTAATTAAAGCGGTAAGTATGAAGGTAATGAATTATAAATCAACAATTAGATTAAATAATATATGCTGGAAACATAAGAGCTTATGGAAAAGAATATGCAAACTGTGATTTATCTTGGTTCGGTCCAATATGTTATGGCCTACGTCTAGTCCCTAGGCTCCTCCTTGTTAAATTCCATACGTTTTGATGATAACAAAGATTGGATCAATAATATGAAAGGATTTGATAACAAACAAATGAATTTGAACAAAGTGGCAAAGCATCACTTGGAGTCAGCACTGGAAGTAATCAACAATTTTTAAGAAGGCTTACTCGAGTAACCACTCGGGTAACAGAAGTCATTACTCGAGTAGCCACTCGAGTAAGCAAACAGAATTTCATCCAGTAAGGCACTGCCAAATTTTGAACGAAGTTACTCAAGGGACTACTCGAGTAATCTGTAAAGTTATATAGACCATTACTCGAGTAGCCACCTGAGTAACAAGATTTTCACAGGCATCACTCGAGTAGCCATTCGAGTAACTAGGTCCAAAATCTTCCAGTGACTCTCGGCCAAGAAATGCAGCGTGTCACTCGAGTAACTAGTGAGAAAATAGCATTACTCGAGGGACCACCCGAGTAATCTGTAGAGTTATTTGAAGTGCCACTCGAGTAGCCACTCGAGTAACCAGATAGTAAACTCTCAGCCAAGAATTTGAAGCCATTACTCGAGGGAGTAATCGAGTAATCTGTCGGGTTATTTGAAAAGCCACTCGAAGGACCACTCAAGTAAGGTGTGAAGAAACATGAAGGCCACTCGAGTAGCCACTTGAGTAAGCAGTTTACCACAGTGATCACCTGAGTAATCTGTGAAGGTAAAGACATGGCCACTCGAGTAACCACTCAAGTAATCAGGTATTTTCAAGGTTTGTAATATATCAATCCATGTCTTACCCGAGTAATATCTGATAAAAACTGTTGATTTACTCACTGTCATATTTTAGACAAGTTTACTTGAGGGACCACTCGAGTAACAAACTTGATCACTCAAGCAACCACGCGAGTAAGGCAGTCCAGAAATTATATTTTCATCGAATATCTCTTGATTTGTTATCTATATAATTAACTCTTCATTGTATTAGTATTCTAAGTACATTTACAAAGAAACAATGAAAGAGTATGACAGATTTGAGAAGTTAAATAAAAGTCCGAACGTTCACCTACCGCTACCTACCGCCAACGAATAGTTTTCAAATACAAAGAATAGTCAACCGTTGCTGCATGACTCTAACGGACAAGTTTGAATTGCTTCCAACGGAGACTATAAATCATCTATATATATGGAGCATTCAAAGAGAAGAAAAGAAGGAGACACGAACTAAGAACACACATCGATCAATACACTTAGTGCTTTGTTTTCATATACTCATTCATTTGTACTTTAAAAATTATATATTTGCTCTGTGAGAGAGTTTTTCATTACAAACTCAATATTTATTATTGGGACAACTTAAGCTAGTGGAACCTTGAGTTGAGGATTTGATTGCAACGTGTAAAGGGGAGCAAGTGTCCAGGTGTAGGAACTTGCTGTGTACTGAGGTGCCAAGAACCCACTGAATCTTAGAGAATATAGTGAAACTCTCAAAGACGCTCTGAGGACTGGATGTAGGTCAAAGTAGTTGTGGCCGAACCAGTATACCTCCCGGTGTACACTACAGTGATATTTCTCCTTGCTCTTAACTATTTTTAATATTTCGTCAATTTCCTTATAAGCAACGAAATTTCTGGTATCACCCAATTCACCCCCCTCTTGGGTGAAACGCTTGCACTAACACTCCTGAGATTTTCAAATCCACTATTTTCTTGTTTAATCTAGGCATAAGAAAAGCCTTTACAAACCCACAAGTTTAGCCTGGCACTTGTGAAGCCTTTTACAAATCTCTCACTGAGATACTCTCCCTTACGGCAAGTCTTACGAGCAGAGCAATCCCGAAGACCTTTCCCTCCTGCTTACCCGTGTAAGTCTTATAAGCAACAATGTTCTCTACTACTTGCACCTTGTAAGTCTTACGAGCAGAAAGTCTTACCAATAATTCTCTCAACATCTTTCCCTGTAAGAAAAAACAACCTACTCAAGGTCACTCTACCTTGAGATCAATTCAGAAATATAGTTGAAAGTGTTTACAGACTCTCTCGCAGAGTGGATATAATACTCACTGAAGTACAATACAAATAATCAATCTCTCAATGATAAGTAATATAGAAACTGCAGAACAGAGAGTGTTTGGACCGAGGTTTAAGACTCATGATATTCGCATGTTGGCGTCGTTGCTTTATTATGTGTTCACTATTTTTCTCTTCTCTGAATGCTACCATATTTATAAATGAGTTGTAGAAGATAACCATTGTAAGCATTGGTCTGTTGGATTCCTATGTGAAAAAATAGCTGCTATGAACTGTCCGTTGCAGAGTTGAGCGTCCCGTTGAAGAGCGGGATGTTTCATTATGAGTTGTATGTCATGTTGTGGAGCGTTGGTGTTTTAGACATTCGTTCATGGTGGGTCGATCTTTTGTCGTGGTAGGTAGCCGATATTGAGTATGTAATGTGTAACCCCCTTCGTAATTATGATTCGAAATATGTATTTTAAAATGAAATAGAGACCAATAATAATCAAACTCATTTACAATCCCTGCCTTACGGAAGGGTTTTCACAAATATTTTCAAAGTTTTTGCCTTACCCTGGTCTCAAATTCCACAACTCGAATATAATCACCCTATGCAGTTACATCACATTTACATATCAGAGTGTACAACAAAATCCCGACAACCCCCGGGATTCATACATAAACTAAAGGTTTATAAATTCCCATTAAGGGATTACACCACTGTCTCCAAAACAACATTTATAAGATATACGCTATATCCCAACAAAACATAAATCTCCCTAAGGAGCCCTATCCGCCCTTGGTCGTCTCCTTTCCCTTGGAGCCACTTGCCTTGTCTGAAGGTTTGTCAATGGAAAGAATGAGATTCAAAAGAATCCCAATAGTAACAAATCACTCATACCACATGTAATCACAAAGCATGTAAGAAAATCATCAAGCAGCATCACAACATAAAGCACAGCACGCAGGCTGCCACATAAGCACATATTCACATAATCTCATCCCCCGTATTCCACCGCCCCGAAGGCACGGTCCTCCCACCGTCAACACCGATGGGCCGCGGGTGAAGGTTACACAAATAGCCTTTCGGCTTTCACAAATAGCCTTACGGCTTTCACATAGTCTCATCCCCCGGATTCCACCTCCCTGAAGGTACGACCCTCCCACCATCAACACCGATGGGCCGCAGGTGATAGACTCACAAACAATGATCAAACAAACATACCATGTATCACATATAGTATAAGGGAAAAGAGTCACTACCTTGTTCTTTCTTGACATGCCCCGGCACAGGTTGCTTGTGATTAGGGCAAATGTCGAACCCTATAAACCAAAGCCAAGGACGACAGGTTATTCTCTATTCCAAATTTCTCACCTTCAGAACAATTAAAGTTGATTATCACTTGGACTCTTTAGGTGGCTACTAGAAGTCTAGACACATGCCTAAAGGGTTAAGGAGTACTATCTCAAAGACCACCTTTTAGTGTGCATCGTAAAACATGCTAACCACTAGGCTCACAACATGGTCCTACAATTTCAAAATACAATTTAGACACTTCCATAGTGTTTCTGGGGGTTATATGAGCATGTTATGAAAATTTACAAAAATGCCCCCGGGGACCCGGCCCAGCCATACCCGGTCCGGCTGTACTTTTCCTGAAATTTTGACATGGGCTATTTTGACATATTTTCGCCTAAGGAATCCATTTCCGAACTCGAAATTATCAAATTCAATGTCAAATTACAAAATTACCCATGGCGGCCTCACTTTAAGGGTTTTAGGGGCGTTTTCGTAATTATGCTTTTTCGGCCTTTTCCAAAAAAGTGACCAACTGTAACCCCACCTAATTTTCGCTCCTGAACTCAATGGAACCATCAAATCATTGAAAATCCAACTCTAACCCTCAGATCTAGCCGTGGCCAAAATCTTGGCATACTTTGGGAAGAATCGGTGTTTTTCGTTTTCGGCTCCATAAACGTGTTCCTTTCTACTCCTAACCACTTTATTAATCATTACATTAGGTTACAACTAACATTAAGACCCAATTTGGGCAGCATAACCCCTAGGCCATATCATTTCCAAACTTTAAAACCAATAGCAATCCGGCGAAATTTCACCGATTAAATTGCCCACAGCAGCCAGAATAAGCAATATACGAAAGTTTGGAAGTTACCTCAAGCTCCCACTAGCTTTTCCTCAAGGTGGCTGAAAACCCTAGCCTTAGAACACCCAAATTTGTGCTCAACAAACCTTGAAGAATATAGAAGAATAGTTTAGGAGTGGAGTTATACGCGTTAGGTAAGGATTTACCGAAGAAATCGACTTACCGTACAAGTTCTCTTCTCCTTCTCTCTCTAGAATTTCTCACACCTTCTCTCTCTTGTTGCAGCTGAATATCATGGTTTTGGGCTGATGGAGGAGGTGGATGATGATTTAATATAATATAATATTATTTCTAATTATTTACTAAATTTCCATCAATTTCGGATTTTTACAAAATTCTGGCAGATTTCTGCCCAAACTTTGAAAAATCATAACTAATTCTAGAAAAATCAAAATGAGGTGATCCCAAAGCCAATGGAAATATATTTAAGTCCTATTTATTGGAAAAATATGGATCACTACATTTAATAACTTCAAAAATACAGAATTGCACAAAAGTCCATACTACTCCAAAACAGATTCCAGTTTCCATCCCAAACTTTGGAAAATCATAACTCTTAGCTCACAAATTGAAATGACACAAATTATATGTCAATTTTGTAGCTTGGCATGTGAACTTTAAGACTGGAAAATTTCAGAATTTTTAGACATCATTTGCCTATTTAAAACGTCCATACAAATCGGCTGCCCTGTACAGAGTTTCAATGGACAAGTTTCCAACTTTTACATAATTGTTCCCAATGGTTCCAATTTCACAATAAACACTCTCCCCACACAAATTTTCACAAGGAATCCATTGGAATCATTAAAACATCCAAATTCCCATCACTCATTCTCCAAAAGTGTTTATTCAACAATAATTACAGTCACTTTTGAAGTCATTAGCCCTTAATCGCTTTTTGGGATATTACATAATGATGCCGCCCGCCACAATTGACTCTTTCATTTGAAAATGAAATCCGAACGTTCATCTTCCTGTTTTACACTTGAAATATCTGTTAGTTAACATTTAGGAACAACAACAAGTAAGAACACAATGATTCAATAACATTTAACCATATTCAGATTGTTCGTTAAGTGATGATATTTGCTATACGTGACCTCCATTCTTGAAGATGCAATCCAAATGTTTAATATCCTATTTCTCACTTGAAATATAAGTTAGTTAACGTTTAGATATGATAACAAGTGAAAACATAATGAATAAATAGCATTTAACCATGTTTGGTTTGATCGCTATGAGGCTCTGTTTCGTTTCTGGTCTACACATTCGTGAGTTTTACTTTATCACTCGAGTGCAATAGGTCTCACTCAAGTGCACTTCATGCTTTCAAGCTTCAACTCACTCTCGGGCAAACACTTGCTGCTCCTCACTTGCAGAACTCGAGTACAAATCCCGACATAACTCAAGTGCAACAATTCCTCACTCAAGTGTGCTTCTTGTTTTCACGTACTTGCTTCTTCTCGGGTTAACATTTTCATGTCAACACTTGAATGACTCGGGTGCAATTCTAATCCTTACTCAAGTGTGTTGTTCAGTGATCGAGTGTTGCTAAATTTCTCCACGCTCTAGCCGCTTCTGGACAACACTCGCATGACATTTTTCAAGAGTGCGTTTTTGGACTCATGAGTGATGTAGGGCCATGTCAGACTCAATTTATTTATTTGATTCTAAACAATCTTTTAAGGACCAGATCGGACGATTCGATCGGTCGGACCATCGAACGGTCCTTGAGGCAATCCGGTCAATCGTTTTGGGCCGCTTTCCCCTTTGAGCCGGATTGGGCTGGAATTTAACCGCCATTGGGCCGCCGGCCGCTATCGGGTTGGAAACCGAATCGGGTTTCAAAAAATTATCCGTCCTAATTTCCCTTCTGAAAAAAAATTAAAATATTTTTATGTTGAACTGAAGCCTGAGAAAAGTGAAAATCGAAAGGAAACAAAAAGCTTTTTCACTTTTGGTTTGGGAAGTGGAGACTCGAAGTTGAAAAGGGAAACCGAAAACCCACCGTGCCCTAGGTTTGAATAGGAAAACGAAAGCGGAGCAGCTGGGCATCCCCATCGCCGTTGCCGTCGCTGTTCTCCATGTGTAGCTGTCATCGTCCTCCTTCATCCTCCATGTACTACCATCCGTGCTTCTTCGTCAGCTCTCAAGTTTTGTTCGCCGTGGCACTGTGACTGTCATAAGCTTTGTGAGTCCATGAGTGGCTAATATGTGGGGTTTGTGATTCTGCCTCTCGTCGCCACATCCAAACCCTCGAAACTCCTCCCTCACAACGTCACGTATGAGCTTCTGTATAGTCTAATATGTCTCTTTGCTATATTCTTTTCAATGCTCTGTTTTTTCAACCTAAGGCAGAGTATACTAATTGTATGAAACTGATGAAGTTCTGGCACTGCATATGGTTAATTTCTGTGCAAGGTCGTGCTTTTAAATTCTGCACTCTTTGAAGTTGTGTTTTGGGCTGAAAAGTGCTCTATGTTGGTCAATGCTTTTCTCCAGGACTCTATTTTGATTTTTGACACCAACGGCTTGTAGTTTTTGTCTTGTGTTGAAAAGTAGTGCTGAATTTTTGGGCTTGAATTCTATTTAGAATGTTGCATGTTGTCATTAAAAATTCTGTCCAAACATAAGAAAGCTTGTGGTTCACAATTGTGGTTTAGTTTTGTATGGACTGCTAGTTTGGTGAACAAGTTACTGGCTATTGTTGTATGGACTGCTATTTTATATTTTCCTCATAATCATGAATTTCCTTAATAATTTCCCTTACTCAGAGAATGTTTATTTTTCCTATAATAATCTCAACTGTAAAACAGAAGGCATTGTTTTCATTTTCATTATTAGTATGCTCAATGAACAAGTAGGTGATGACTTTTATCTTAGGCCAAAAGCTAGGCTTACCTACAGTGGTTGTGCAACTTCATTTAGTTACTTGAACTTAAAGTCTATCAAGTGTTATTCCAAAAAAAAAAACTTATTGTGTAAATTATACAAGTTCTACTTTGACTAAAGAAAATAGTCATTTGATCTTGATTTTGTTTAATGGAGTTGTTAAACTTTCTACATTGTTGTTGCGTTAACATAGAAATAATAACTAGAAAATTTAGGAAGATTAAAACAAATTTTCTTGTTGCACACTTGAGCTTTATTTCAAATTAGAGATAATGAATAATTTGTTTTAGTTTTGCATTATAATGTGACTTTTCCTATTGTGAGTGCACAAGTCCTGTTATTAGTATAATACTATGCCTAATTGAGCTTGTTTGCACATATAATTTGTTTTTTCTTTTTCTTTCATCCAAAAAAAAATCCTACTTAGCTTAAATTAAACAGTTCACAGATGCTGTTTAATTAGGTGTGGCAACTTGACCAATTAACTTCATCTCTTGGTCATGTATTTCAAAGTTATATGTGGATTGTTCTTTAGTTATTTTCTTTGTTAGTACTGTGCTGGGATTTAGGTGAAGTAACTAATCCTATTTGAGAATAAATATGTGAAAATTTTGCAATACGTTGGGTGCTTTGTTTCTGCAATAATAATTCTTGATTTCTAGTGTTGCAATGTTTGACTCTGAAGATATTTCTGTCCTAAAATTATAATAATTGCTTTTTAATGTATTATAGGAACTATGAAATGTAATCCCAAACAGAACAAGTAGCTACTACTGCTCCCTCCACCCTATCTGTTAGATCAAAGGCCGAGCCAACATGGGAGCATTGTTCTCAAGTGCCCAACAAAACCCCAGGTGGCAAACCTCACTTGAAATGCTTGTATTATGGAAAGGAAGTTGCTAGGGGAGGAATACACAGAATGAAACAACATCTTGTCAGAATAAAAGGGGACATCATAAGTTGTAAAAAGGTTTCAGGAGATGTTTGCTATCGGTTGAACAAAAATTTGAAAGAAATTGAAGAGAAAAAGGGAAAGAAGTAAGATACATTTGAAGAAGACAATCCATATGGACCTAATGTCACACCATCAGAAAGATATGCTCCAAATTTGGAAGAAGTTTCTCCTTCACATACTCAAAATCCTCCTTCAAGATAATTTGAAGTTTTGAAACAAAAGGCACCTGTTGCACCTATAAGGTCATTCTTTGGCCCAAGGACAACCCCAGGTGCACAGCCAGGAATAAGAAGTGCACTTACGGGTAAAGAAGCTGTTCATAGAGCAGACATGGCTATGGCTAGGTGGTTATATGATTGTTGCATTCCAATTAATGCGGTTAATTTAATGTACTTCCAACCTATGATAAATGCTATTGCAGCTATTGGCCCTGGTTATAAAGCTCCTTCTTACCTTGCATTTAAAACAAAATTGATACAAGATATGAAAAAGGAAGTTCAGTTGTTAGTTGATGAGTGCAAGAAATTTTAGGCAAAAACTAGTTGCACGATAATGGTGGATGGTTGGCAAGATCAACAAAACCGGCAATTGATTAATTTCCTCGTTTATTGTCCTAAAGGAATTGTCTTTATCAAATCTATGGATGCATCAGACATTGTGAAAGATGCCCAAACTTTGTGTAACTTGTTCATGGATATGGTTTTGTTTGATGGTGTGGATAATGTCGTCCATCTTGTTAGGTTCATGGTTGATTTAAATGTTCTTCCTTAACTAGTGTTTTGTGACTTTACTAACTTTATATGAAATTAGGTTAAAGACTAATTATTGTAGTATATACATATATAAATATAATATTTTTAAATTTAATTATTACATCACCGGTCCGGCTCAACGGCTCAACCGTTTCAACCGGTTGAACCTTGACCCGATGACCTTTCCGGCTCAACATCCAGTCTGATTTTTAAAACATTGATTCTAAATATGGAAAATGATGTATCATAAGAAAGCTCTTGTCATATGCATTCCAATACAAAAAGAATCAGCTTCAAACTCCTTGTATTCTACAATTTATGATCAAAAGAGTGTCTATCGCACTAGACCGCATAAGGGTCAACTTCCAGAAGACATAGCTCCTAGAATATAACTTCAAATTAGTAATATTACCTATTTATGGAAAGCTCTTTGAGTCTAGTTTCTTAAGGCACTGGTTTCGTCTTAATCAAATATGTCATTTGTGAGTTATGTCCAAAATACAAAACCTGTCGTGAAAAGTAATGGTGATTTCAATGTTATCTTCCATGGATCATATCTCCTTCATCTGAGCTTCTTTCAATGTGATATTGGTGTACATTTTTCGTGTTGTGAGTCTTCTTTCATATGCCATTAGTTTCAAGTCAATCCAACTTGTGGTTTGAGAAATATGGCCGAACTACTGGAACTCTGTCAAGCTGAACGTAAAACAGAGCTGAACAGAGTAGCCTAACACTCGAGTGTGTTCTTCCTTCACTCGAGTACTACACTGCCACACTTGCTACAGTGATTTTGTACTTTTAGTCTGTACCTCGAGTGCTACAATGATTGACATGCTGTAGTGACAAATAGTACTTGATTGCTACAGTATCAAATGCTACAGTGCCAAACATTGCTGTCTAATTTTCTTTTGACCATAGAAATCTCAGAGTTATTTCTAAGAACTTGAATCTTGATATTCTCATTAGATCTTGCAATTTCTTCTTTCTTCAATATATTTCTTCTTGATTTTCCTCTTGATTATAATTCTCCATAACCCAATCAAGATATCTTCATTTATTTTCTTGACTACCTTCAATCTTCTTCTTTCTTTGCTTGGCTAATCTTCAATCTTTTTCTTTCTTTGCTTGGCTAATCTACAAGTTATTCAACAATAAATATAGTAGTTAGTCAATGTAGAAGATTGATATATTATGCAAACTTTTTACTCTTAATATTTGGCATCTATATTTGACATCATCAAAACTAATCATATATAATATTCTCTCCCATTTTGATGATAACAAATCCTGCAAGAAAAATATGTGTATATATGACAACAATTTGAATGCAACATATTTGTCTTGCCTTTCTCTCCCCTATTTGACATCTATAACGAAGTAAGGCTTGTGGAAAAGTAAATTTGAAAACAAAGAAGAAATTCCTTTCTTTACATTAATCAAAATGAATTTGTCAAGAAAATAGTTTACTCCTCCCCTATTTGAAAGTGATGGATCTGAAAATGGATTTGGAGAGGTTTTCAAGAAAACTTTTATAATCAAGGAAATTTAAAAATTGAAGATATGAAACATATTCTTGAAATGTAAAGACAAAGGTTCAGAAATGCTCATGTAGATTTTGAAAATTAATGAAGCGCTCCATGAAGTCTGTTGGTTCTTTGGCAATGCTGGTTCATGATGTTGTGTTCTGTACAACTCTGGTGTATGTTCTTGTTGTTGCTAGGATTCTCCATTTGAGTTGAGCTTCTGTTTAGTATGCTCAATGTTCATTTGTATTGGCATATGTATTTGTTGCTCTAAATGTTACAACCAATATATTTTTCTTGATTGAGCGTTAAAACTATCCTCAAAGTTGATAGAGTCTTCGTGTAGTATGGTGAGGAATGCTAATGTACAAAACAAATTCTCCTGTCATAAATTTAAATATTTCTTTGAAAAGAGAATTATTAGTTCAATCAAGTAATAAAAGGTTTATTTCCATATGATATGTTAAAATTATGATAGTGAAAAGAATAGTATAAGAGTAACTCATCATCAAAACTAATCAAGACATGGTGAATATGGATGAGTATGTTAAAAAGATTTTCTTCCAATAAAAGAGATGAGCTTTCAAGTACAAGTGAATGTGAAGCTCCCCCTTAATTGATGCATGCATTGAAAATTCGTCATTAGAAAAATAATTAATTACTCTCCTGGATTTGAAAGACTATTGGTAACTTTGTATGGAAAATGATTTTGAAAGTGTGAAGATTTGGAGAGAAATCAAATTTGAAAAATGATAATGCTATTTAGTGGTTTTAAGAGATATAATCCAATATCACCTGAGTAGTCACTTGAGTGATTCTACTTGACCATTACTTGATTGTTTACTCAAGTGATGCAACTTAAGGAATTTGAACTAAGTAAGAATACAACACCTCACTCGAGTAATGTCGTAATCACTTGAGTCATAATCCTCTATAATCCATTGATGCATCGTTGGCCACTTACTGTTTAGTGACATGATC
This sequence comes from Inga leiocalycina, assembly GCA_963242795.1. Classification (NCBI taxonomy): domain Eukaryota; kingdom Viridiplantae; phylum Streptophyta; class Magnoliopsida; order Fabales; family Fabaceae; genus Inga; species Inga leiocalycina. The sequence continues at coordinate 66,597,179 of OY725320.1, forward strand.
AGTGCTAAATGATTTTGAAATGTAGTCTCTGTGATCATTTTGAACATACCAAGATGAGCTTGGAGTAAGACCTTATCTACATATTAGTCTAGTATGATTCCTGTGCTTAGCAAACACCATCGAGAAAATTTGATTTCATCATATCACATTGCTCCATTATTTTGTCATCAATCATCATAAATAGAGCTTTGAAGTTCTAGTTCATTAAGTCACATAGCTGTCTCATCTTATCATTCATTAAATGATAGTCTCAGCATTGTTTGTAGCAGGCTTAGTGTGAAAGTATTGAAGCTCCGTTCTCATATGGCCTTAGATAGATGGACTAAAGGCTGAGAAACCAAGGGGACCAGTTCTAGTAGAATATTGTGTCTTCCTCTGAACATCTCTTTCTCTAATTGTATCAATAGCTAGTCACTTGCTAGTGTTGGGGTGTCACTTGAGTGATATCACATTCTACTTCTGCTCGTACCGCAATACTGTTAGTCATGCCTCTTCTATTAGCCTATGATCTTTGTATTCAAAAGCAGAGCATTTTGGTTAACTCCTATAAAAGTATAAATATATGCCCTTTGGTACCTAACTTCTCTTGGGTCCGTACAATATTAGATATAACAACTCTTATGCTCTTATACAATTAATCATATGAAATTTGAGGAAAGAGTATCATAAACCAACAAAGACCAAGATATAATTTTATCCAATAAACTCAAGTCATCATAAAATAGAACGAACAAGTGATACCAAGAATAATGATGATCAATGACAATTTGTAAATACACTTTTATATAGAAAATATGTCATTGATAAGATTTTCATGCAATCGATGTAAGTCAGATCAAAGAGACTAGAAAGCCTATCCACAATAATCAACTTTTATAAAATGATAAACTATAAATGAAATCAAGTTTTCCAAAATGATAATAAGATATGCAAATTTTTTCAAAATCTCAAATGTTCTTTCGAATCATGAATATGCATTATTAAGATTTTGAATGCATGGAAACTCATTTATAAAATCAATCCATATGCTAAAAACAGTAGAAATCAATATATGTTTACATATATAAGAAAGCTTCAATTTTGGATAACATTTCAACAATTTAACATGTTGGTGTATATTCTTGAGAGCAAAAGTCATAAAACTGAATTATTAGACAAATAGACTTAGCATGAGTGATTAAGAATAATGAATTTGTTATTGACCAAGAGCCAGTCTTGACTTTGAAGAGTAAGAATACCACTAAGTCAAGGATTTGAATACTTTAGTTGCTCGGAGATAGGTAATGTCAATTGTTAAGGCATTCGAGCAATAAGAGCAAATATGTAGTTTTATAAACTATGAAGTTCAGGCTCATTGGTCTAGATGACTAGAGTTCTAAAGTGCTATCTTATAAAGTTATTCCATGGTAATGGTTAATGCATTTAGTACATCAATGAACGTCTGTAATTCTTAGAATAACTTAGCCAAATAAGACTCTAGACATTAGTCACAAGGCATTCACATATTGAATTCTTTTACGAGAAATGCGCTTGAATCTCATATAGATAGGTAACTTGCTAGACGTAAGGTCTAACATGTTAGAAAATAAAGGCTAAAGAGTTCAAGCATTGGATAACACATTTAAGATAAATGAGCAATATTTCAACGATGGGGAAATACTCTTGTGGATAGATTTGAAGCATTTCTGACTTTCAGTATACAAAAATACTAACTTCTAATTTTGAAATTGATTTCAATGCAAACAAGATATGAATAATTTTCAAATAATATGTATATACTTTTTATGAACATGATAATTGAAATCTAAGTAAATTTGTGAAATGTGCATTTCAAATTTCCAATACATAGAAAAATTATGCACAATTCTGTTTCAATACATTTTTCAATCTAAAAATATTTTGAAAACCATAAATCAATGATTGCTAATGGTATGTAGTAAGGAGCAAGAATTTATCACTCAAATTGAGTTGGAAAGAATGGGTGCGACTGTTGAGATTTTAATTACTAATACAGTGTACCTGGCTCAAGTGTAACTTGTAGACACTCAAGTTAATTTCCATTTGATGAACCCATATCGTGTGAGTTCTCAAAATAAAACTAGGTTTGGAAATATAGCGTAGTAGCTTAACCTAGGTTGTTCTTGTGAGGAGATTAATTTCCAAATTTCTAAATAATAAAGTGATAAAAAAACCTTTAAAGCTGTGAGAAATCATTTTGAGAAATTGCATTTTTTTCAAACTAATGAAGTAAACTAAGCTAAAACAATATTTTTTATTTTTTCAATTTTTAAAACAAAGAAGCAAATGTAATTGAAATTAACAATAGAAACAAGATAAATTCAATTAACTAATATAATGATGAAATGCCCTTGAGTTGAGGTTTTAGTCTTCCTTGCTTGCTAATGATATGAATTCCACAATATGAGTCAAGAGGATGGAACTAAGCTACCACTAGCTCCATACTTGCAATAATTATTTAATTCATTCTACCGAAGCAATTAAATGAATACCATCAAATAATTCAGACTCAAGGAGATGAATAATCAACTTCCAATTCTAGCCTGTAATTACCATTACAAAAGTTCAAAATATTCAGTTTAATCATTTAAATCCACTTAACCAAGTTGAAACAAACAATTCAACCTACTCCTAATATGAATCATACAAAGCTTAATTAATCAACTCATAGCTCAACTACCAAGTTTATTCACTTGGCATAGAACAATCTAGATCACAATTATATACTTAACCAAGCCATACAATTATGAAATAGAAATAGAGCTTAAGGAATTCCATTGAAATTTAGAAGCTCAAACCATTACCCAACTCAAGGAAATCACCAAAGCTTAGCTACACATGGAGGAAGAAGATGAAGATTAACGAAGGAAGGAGAAAATAGCCATCGGATTGCAGCAGCCTCTCAATTCCTTCACGGTCCAGTACCTAGATCACAGCCTCTTCTCCTTTTCTTTCACATTCGGTCTTTGTCTCCCCCTTTTCACACTTTATTTCCGCTGTTACTCCCTCTCTATTTCATTTCGGTAGCCTCCCTTTTCTCTTTTCACACAGCCGCTTGCTTCTTTATCAATTACTTCCATCGGTCCAAGTCATCTTAATTCGGTCAAGCCTTCTTGTCTTGATTCAATTCGGTTCAGGTGTTTCTTTTCTTTTCCCCTTTCACATTCAATCTAGCTGTTGCTTCTCCATTCTCCAATTCGGTTCAATTGTTTCTTTTCATTCATTGGTCAACTCCCTCCTTTCTCATTCAACCATTTCGGCTCAATACTTCCTTCTTCTTCATTTGTGCAATTATCCCAATTCAGTTCAATGGCTTTTCTCCAACAAGGTTAACAAATTTGGCTGCTCCCTTCATCTCCAATTTGGTCCACTCTCTTTAATTCGGTATACGCCTCCTTCTTCTTCAATTAATTCAATCCCAGCTATTCCCTTCCTTTCCTTTTCGGTCAGCAAGCTTCCTTATCTTTTCTTCAATTATTCCCTCACGATTCAGCAACTTCTAATTCTTTAATTTGATTCTCTTCAATTCTCCCAATTCAGCCGCCACTCTCACACACAAAGCAATGGTCCCCACTTTCTCTTCTTTCTTCAATTTATCTAGGTTAAATAAGTAAGTTGTGCCATGTTTGGATGAGGAGGTGAAAATATGTTTTAGCATTAGGCATAAAATTGCAACCACCAAACAAAGTCCTTACTCATTTAACCTCCTCTTAGAAAAAATGTAAAAATAAATTCTGCACTAATGATGTTCCACTTTTGTCCCTTATTAAGCTCCAAAATAACATATTTGACCTTGACCACTCAAGTTGTGCCACATCATCACCTGCAAAATTAAATTCACAAAGGTAATATCTTTTGCTCACAATTAAAGAATAATGGGAATAACAAATATTAATTAAAAAGATAACAATTTAACCACTTTAATTCCAAAATTATTCTTTCACTAAAATCTCACATTAACACTTGATTATGCCCAAAATATTCAATCAAGTTCCACAAAAGCCTAAGATTAATTAATAAAAATATATAAATATTGAGCTCTATCACCATCTCCTTGTATCTTTGATCTCAAGTCCTCCAAGATCACTTGAGAAAACCATGTTTTGAAGCTAATTTATGCATTTGTACCTGTGACATTCGTGAGTTCTTGCTACAATTTCAGGTGAGTTCTCAATGCACTCAAGTGTGCTCACGTCTCACTCGTGTGTTCACTTCTGCACTTCGAGTATCATGCTTCTTTTTCACATTATTGCTGCAAAAATCATATAACCTTTTGCTTTCTTTGGTATTCAATTCTATTTGGATCCACTCACGGTTAACTTGTAAGAATCATAATTAATATGCTCTAGAATATAGTCACTTCAAAGGAATTGAACATAATGAATGAAGTATGACTTTACGCATAAACATTGTTTTCTCATGAAGTATGTCTATGTATAAAAAGTTAGACTATTGAACATTGCAAGTCTTTATGTATGATTTTTCTAAAGATTGTAAAAACATATGTGCAATGCTCATTCCTAAGGTAACAAGGTATAAACCTTAATAGATATTAAAGATAATAGTGTAGGAGGTTTTTACCGTTGTGTACCTTTACCTTAGGTACTTGGAGGATTACCTTTGCATACCCATTGCATCTTTCTTAGAAGCTCTATTTTTGCGTATTTGGCTTTAGGATTAAGCAAAACTTTCTCATATGATATAGGCTTTGAGAGTATTTTTCTTTGTGTATGAGAGATCCTCCTCTTCTTGTTCTTCTCAAGGTAGTTGAATGATACATTATGATAGCCCTTCGTTGAGATAGAACATACTCCTTTTATACATTGCTTCTTTCTGTGGTTATACTCTGTAGCTCCAACAATGGATGTTCTAAGAATTCCCTTTTGCGATGATATGAACCTCTTAATTTGTACATGAGAACCTCTTGGTTTCTTCTTCATTTTCACCATACCTTTATGTCCATTCTTTTTATAATCAATCTGCACATATAAAGTACTAGATGGACATTTTGGTACCCACATATAGAGCCGAGAATTCGAGTCGAGCCCATCGGGCCGGCCCATTTAGGCCCGAGCCTTCAAGGGTCGGGCTTATGATTTAGAGGCTAAAATAGGAAGCGGGCCTACAGGGCCGGCCCTTTTAGGCCCGTTTAATATTTTTTAAAAATAAATTAATATATATAATATCATTATATCAAATTATCAATATAAGAGACACCTAAGTACCTAATAAAGTATTAATAACAGGTAAACACTTATTAAATGGTTTGATTTATTTTATTTTCTTCAACGGTTTATTCATTTAAACTTTAAAAAAAAGGCTAATTTGGACTTTAGATGATTATTTTAACTAACAATTTATGAGTTTAAAAAATAATGTATCTCAATTTAAGGTAAAATAATAAATAAATTGTAAAATTTGAAAAAGATTTTTCTTAAAATTAAAATGAGTTCAAGCCCGTTTAGGCCCGAGCCGATGAAGGGCCAGCCCTATAGGGCCGCGGGCTTTAAAAATTGGGGGCTTTTTAGGAAGCGGGCCTAAACGAGCCAGCCCATGAAGGGCCGACACTGTAGGGCCGGGCCGACCCGTATTCCCGGCTTTACCCACATATACTTGGGTCCTTGATTGTTAGTATTAACCCTTGCATGTCTCTTCGGTACCCAAATATACTTATTTCTCACATGGGAATTTCTTCTAATATAGCATGTGTGAGAAATATGACCGGAATTGCCACAATAATTGCAAATTGTATGAAGATATGCATGATGGGATATCATGCAAGTATTATGTTGATTATGAGAGTAGAAACTCGAATGAATTTTATTTGAACATTCTTTCTTCCCAACAGACTTTCTAGCATATTTGAAAATATTTTTGCTTTTCTCAATAGAATCAACAATTGGTTGAAAAACAATCTTATGTAAATTCTGAAAATTATTTTTATGAAAATCACAAGAAGAATTGGAACTTTTTACCTTAAGTTCATCTTGAGCTCCAGAGAGTGATTTTTCATGTCCATACATAATGTGCTCTTTTCAGGAATCCTCTTCTTGTCTATTCATATTGACTGTATGAAAGTGTTCTATTATTTCTCCATCTTCATCTTCAACTTCAATTTGTTCATGCACAGTAGATGCGTAGCATGTAGTGTCACATGAACTATCAACACTTTCAACTTCAACACAATTGTTAGAAGTATAAATAGAATCAAGAGTGTCCTATATATGTTTAGCATTAGAACAAAATCTAATTTTCTCAAAATCAGTTTCTATTACAACACTGTAGAGAATCCTCATTGCTCTAATGTTTAACAAAAACATTTTCTTTTCTTTTTCATTCCAATCCTTCCATGTTTTGAAATCAAAAACATTTGTAAAAACATTCCACATATCAAAATCATATGCTTTTATAAAACTAGTCATTCTATCTTTCCAAAACCAAGAATCAATATCTTTCAAAAGAGGTGGGATTGTATAATCAAAACCTTCTGAAAGTATAAAACACCCAAAATCAGCCATTGTAACTCTTGAGATGGTTAAGTCCTTTAAACAAGAGCCCACGCTCTGATATCAAATGTTAGAACCAGCTGACACCCAAGAGGGGGTGAATTAGGTGTATGATAAAAACTTGAGAAATTTTGAAAATCTTTTTGTCTTAATGAAAATGGTAAGTATGAAGGTAATGAATTATAAATCAACAATTAGATTAAATTATATATGCTGGAATTAGATTAAATTATATATGCTGGAAACATAAGAGCTTTGGCAAAAGAATATGCAAACTGTGATTTATCCTGATTTGGTCCAATCTATGATGGCCTACGTCCAGTCCCCATGCTCCTCCTGAGATTTTCAAATCCACTATCTTCTTGTTTAATCTAGGCACAAGAAAAGCCTTTACAAACCCACAAGTTTAGCCAGGCACTTGTGAAGCCTTTTACAAATCTCTCATGAAGATACTCTCCCTTACGGCAAGTCTTACAAGCAGAGCAATCCCGAAGACCTTTCCCTCCTGCTTACCCGTGCAAGTATTACGAGCAGCAACATTCTTTCTTGCTTACACCCTTGTAAGTCTTACGAGTAGCAAAGTTCTCTACTGCTTTCACCTTATAAGTCTTATGAGCAGAAAGTCTTACCAGTGATTCTCTCAAAAGCTTTCTCCGTAAGAAAAAACAACCCACTCAAGGACACTCTACCTTGAGATCAATTCAGAAATATAGTTGAAAGTGTTTACAGACTCTCTCACAAAATGGATATAATGCTCACTGAAGTACAATACAAATAATCAGTATCTCAATGATAAGAAATATAGAAACTGCAGAATAGATAGTGTTTGGACCAAGGTGTAAGACTCATGATATTCGCATGTTGGTGTTGTTGCTTTGTTCTCTGTTCACTATTTTTCTCTTCTCTGAATGCTACCATATTTATAAATGAGTTGTAGAAGATAACCATTGTAAGCATTCATCTGTTGGATTCTTATTGCTTCATTTGACCATTGAGCACATTTGAAAAACTAGCTGCTATGACCTGTCCGTTGCAAAGCTGAGTGTCCTGTTGAAGAGTGGGATGTTTCATTATGAGCTGTACGTCACGTTGTGTAGCGTTGGTGTTTTAGACATTCGTTCATGGTGGGTCAATATTTTTTCGTGGTACGTAGCCGATATTCAATGTGTAATAATGCCACCCGCCACAATTGACTCTTTCATTTGAAACTGAAATCCGAATGTTTATCTTCCTGTTTTACACTTGAAATATCTGTTAGTTAACGTTTAGGAACAATAACAAGTGAGAACACAATGATTCAATAACATTTAACCATATTCAGATTGTTCGTTGAGTGATGATATTTGCCATATGTGACCTCCATTCTTGAAGATGCAATCCAAATGTTTAATCTCTTGTTTCTCACTTGAAATATAAGTTAGTTAATGTTTAGACATGATAACAAGTGAAAACATAATGAATAAATAGCATTTAACCATGTTTGAGTTGATCGCTATGAGGCTCTGTTTCGTTTCTGGTCTGCACATTTGTGAGTTTCGCTTTGTCACTTGAGTGTAATAGGTTCACTCGAGTGCACTTCATGCTTTCAAGCTTCAGTTCACTCTCAGGCAAGCACTTGCTGCTCCTCACTTGCAGAACTCGAGTACAAATCTAGACATCACTCGAGTGTAACAATTCCTCACTCGAGTGCGCTTCTCGTTTTCACGTACTTGCTTCTTCTCGGGTTAACACTTTCATGTCAACACTTGCATGACTCGAGTGCAATTCTGATCCTCACTCGAGTGTGTTGTTCAGTGCTCGAGTGTTGCTAAATTTCTCCACGCTTCAGCCGCTTCTGGACAACACTCTCATGACATTTTTCAAGAGTGCGTTTTTGGACTCGTGACTGATGTGGGGCCATGTCAAACTCAATTGATTTATATGATTCTAGATATGGAAAATGATGTATCATAAGAAAGCTCTTGTCATATGCATTCCAATACAAAAAGAATCAGCTCCAAACTCCTTGTATTCTGCAAGCTATGATCGAAAGAGTGTCTATCGAACTAAACCACACAAGTGTCAACTTCTAGAAGACATAGCTCCTAGAATATAACTTTAAATTAGGAAAATTATCTATCCATGGAAAGCTATTTTAGTCTAGTTTCATATGGCACTAGTTTCGTCTTAATCCGATATGTCATTTGTGAGTTATGTCCAAAATACCGAACCTATCTTGAAACATGATGGTGATTTCTATATTATCTTCCATGGATCATATCTCCTTCATCTGAGCTTCTTTTAATGTGATCTTGGTGTACATTTTTTGTGTTCTGAGTCTTCTTTTATATGCCATCAGTTTCAGGTCAATTTGACTTGTAGTTTGAGAGATATAGCCAAAATACTGGAACTCTATCAGGCTGAATATAAAACAGAGCTAAACAGAGTAGCCCGACACTTGAGTGTATTATTTCTTCACTCGAGTGCTACAGTGATTCTGCACTTTCATTCTATACCTCAAGTGCTACAGTGATTCTGCACTTTCATTCTATACCTCGAGTGCTACAGTGATTGGCATGCTATAGTGTCAAACAGTACTTGATTGCTACAGTATCAACTGCTACAGTGCCTAACAATGTCGTCTAATTTTCTTCTAACCATAGAAATCTCAGAGTTATTTCTAAGAACTTGAATCTTGATATTCTCATTAGATCTTGCAATTTCTTCTTTCTTCAATATATTTCTTCTTGATTTTCCTCTTGATTATAATTCTCCATAACCCAATTAAGATATCTTCTTTTATTTTCTTGACTACTATCAATCTTCTTCTTTCTTTGTTTGGCTAATCTTCAATCTTCTTCTTTCTTTGCTTGGCTAATCTACAAGTTATTCAACAATAAATATAGTAGTTAGTCAATGTAGAAGATTGATATATTATGCAAACTTTTTACTCTTAATATTTGGCATCTATATTTGACATCATCAAAACTAATCATATCTAACAGAGGTACTTTATAATCATCATTTATTACTGTTATTATTATTTATCATTCAATTTTTTGGTTTTAATGACATTTTTGTTTTGTACCAGGCACGTGTACCATGACATCTTAATGGATACAGACAGGGTCCAATTTGCATTTGTCAACCGTTATCTCTTTGGCCAGCACGGGGGCAAAGTAGATATGCATGTACAATCTAATGATCTGAAAGATTACTTTAGAAATAAAGCAACACCAACTATGCTATTTCTAGTGCCATACAATGCGGGGTAAGATATTAGTGGTAGTATTTCAATGTAAGTTGCTATACAATGCGGGGTAAGTTATTAGTAGTCCAATTTTAATGTATGTTGTTTTATTATTTAACTTTTACCATAACATGATTGTTGAAAAAAAATTTTACAATATTTTAGGGCACATTAAATATTGATTGTTATCAATCCAGTGGAACTTTCAGGCCCTCGTATTTATTATGTGGATCCTCTAATTAGAGGTCTTTCTGAAAATCGTCCTGATATGTTGCGATTGTTCAATAGGTAAGCTTACTTGTGTATGTGTAAATATTTACATGTGTGATTGAATAACCAAAAGTAATAAGTTTTTATTTGTTTTGTTAGCGCATTGACTACATATCGAGCCTCTGCCTCCTTAAGCTATTCTAAAGATGCTGACCCTGTCAATAGCTATGCCTATAAGAAAATACAGGTACTAATATATGTATTTACTCAAATTTTGTTATTAAACAATTTTTATTGAAAAATTGAGTTAACTATTTCATTGTATTGTTACAATGCCCTTTCTAGCCCAATAACAATGATTGTGGGTATTACGTCATGAAATTTATGAAGGATGTAATTACTCATGAACATCCATTTATTCCTCAAAAAGTATGTCATTTAGTTGCAATTCATATTGTGTTTTAAATGTAATTAATTAGTTCCTGATAATTAAGTTTTAGTGATTTTAATTCGCTTTAATTTGTGCATGATTGTACATATATGAAGATCAACATAGTGATAGTTTGACTGACCATCAAGTCAATGAAGTGATTGAAGAATGGTGTGAACATGTGTTTAGGCAAACCTCTAGGTAGCTACAATTTAATTAACTAGCCTAGATATTGTTTCTTATCAATTGTTATGTTGTTTATTTAAGTTAAATTTGCTGTATTTCAATTCATTTACAATTGTTATAAATATATTTAGTACTGATTTTGTTAATTAGTTATTTGTTCGTATCATTTTGAAGTTATTTCATTGTTGTTTGCTTTTCTTCATTTGGTTATGGATATAGAAATTTGTGTTTAAAGCAGTCCATTGTTGTAATTATAGGGTTATAAATTAAAAATACAAAAAATATAATTTAAAAAATAATAGTTTTTTGGTGCTTCCTTAAAAAATGGTAACAAGAAACAAATTAAAAAAAAAAAAAGTCAGCCACGTCCTATGATACTTCCTCTAAAAGTCTCCCCACTTTTTGAAGGAAGGGCCACAGGAAGGGGGGCTTCCTAAGGAAGAGCCATAGGAAGGGGATTTTTTTTAAAAAAAATTCATGTTTTGGCACTTGGAATCATCACAGTTTCTTTTAATAATGTCTTGATATGTGGCATTTCCTAAGTACCACAACTAGTTCAAATATAAGCATCACAACTTTATTTTTTTGTAGTAGTAATAGTTAATAATAATGAATGGCAAGCATACCCAAAAATAACTGTTTGAAATAGTTTGGTTAACCTAGCCATGGCCCTCAAAACCATCCATTATGGTTAATTTGGAAATGCCATCTAAAGTTGGAAAATAATCATAAAATTATATACTAATCTATTAAGTAAAATGGATGCAAATATATTGATACAATATATGGAAATATTAATGACAGGTGAGAATATATCAAGTTTGGTGTGGGCTACAAAGATGGAAGTGTTTATATTAAAGATGGGGTGAGGGCACACATTATGAATATTAAAAATAAATATGCTCCCTTGAACATTGTAAGTCACATATTTTACACACTTTCTTGACCTTCTATACTATAGCCGTGCTCCTTATGGATAATTGGGTTAAGGGGCATTTTTAGTCAAGAAGTTTTTACCAAGGAGCAATTTTGTCCTAGAAATTTCTAAAATAGAGCTATTTTGCCCTAATTGTTATCCCAGTTAATTTTAACCATGAATTGACCAAATATGCTGAGCTGGTAAGCCACATATCATCCATATCATTTTTGTTCAAATGCAAATTTGCCTCGAAAGTTTTAAATCTAATTTTGAAAAAGAATGAAGTAGATGACATATGAACTTCCAGCGTAAATAAGCATCCCTAACAAAAATGACATGTGGATACCAGCTCAACATATTTGATCAATTAACGGTTAAAATTAAATGAAAGGATGGTCAAGGTAAAATTGCTCCATTTTAGAAACATCCGGGGCAAAATTGCTCCTCGGAAAAAACTTTTAAGACAAAATTGCCCCTTAACCCTTGATAATTTTCTATCTTCACATTTGAAAAAGCGTACGTATTATTGGAGTTTAAAGTATACCGTAGAATTGAGTATAGAAATTATTCTCATCCATATTTGTAGAATTATACAATTACCTAAGTTTCCTTAATTCAAGAATTGAAGTTAGTGAACTACAAATATAATTGTGCACTCTCCCCCAATGCATACTAGTATATGAATGGTTTGTTTGTGTATTCTGCACCCTACAAATAAAAGGAGCTTCATAATATAGCCAAAGTACTTTAAAATTGTTTAGATTCCTTATAAAAATAGAAAATCACTTTAAAAACGACAGCCAAAAATAGCTATGGGAGAAATTTGTAATGAATTGTTAGAAAGTAGGAGTAGTATTGATTTTCTGATGTGTTCAACAAAGAAACAAAAAGTATCCTGCACCCCAGCCAATGCAAATGACCTTACCCAATGGTCAAAAAACCAAGTCCGTAAATTCCAAGTTGTCAAAATATAGATTAGATGCAGTACACTCAAATTCTGCAAAGCAAACAAATGGGTAGTTGCTAGGGGTTCCTTTTCTGAAGACATGTTTATGAGAACATTATATACTCTTCCAATTCTTAATATAAGACATATTTATCTAATTTGATTAGATTAAAAAAATTAGTTGAATGAGTTAATATGGCATGTATTTTCTACCCTAGTTATCTTCCTTAATTCCCTAATTGCTTCTCCTTCTTGATTATTGTTAAGAAAGCTCTAATAGTGGTAAATTAAGAAAAGATTAACAAATACGTAAACTACGTTTTATATTTAGGATCAATATCTACTCCCCATATATATCTTATATTAAGAACCGGATGAGTACTAGTGTATACTGTGGAAGCCCTACATCCATTCTCATTTATGACCCTAGATTACTCCTCTTATTACATGGACCTGTAAGTATGATGGTGCTACATCCAATTTTTTTGGTAGAAAACTGCTTCTCTATTAATATCAATAAGGGAGAATAAAGTCCATTACAACCAGCTATCATTATACTAGAAAGACAAACTGGAACGATAATGAAAACGAAAGGAAAGGAACTAGGAAACCAGAGAAGACAAAAAATAACCAACGCCCGTTCTGGATCCTGGGGGAAGCAATATTATCAAAACGACCACAAACTTTCCGAACATCCAAAGTCAGTAGAGTGGACAAAGAGAGTGATGGTTGAAACACTCACCCCGGAGGGCACACTCCCTTAAAAGCTTCAGCTGCAAGATTAACCCTACGAGGAGTACTGGTGCAATTCGCTGGTGCCAGATTATCTGGTATGAGATGGCGGAGAGGGGTCAAGTTCCAACTACCGTTGTCAATGAGATCGCTTACCCTCACCTCCTGAACAATGTATTCTTCGTTATTTTCTGGCTTCTCAAGGAATTGAGTATTAGGCACCCATTTATCTTCCCGCCAGATACGAATAGAGGGGCCGTCTCCTATATTCCATAGCAGATTTTCCTTTAGGAAACTAATGATCTAACAACCTAAAACACCATTTTATTACTAACAAATAAATAAATAAACTGAATGAGTTATAGGAGGCAATATCCTACATGTAACAATGAGTTAAGGATACCCAGTGGGTAATAAAATTCGAGACTTCATATTCATACCTTCAAGAAGATTCATTATTATTTTCAGAGTCAATTGAAATTCACAATGTGTATATTCTCATCTAACAGAATACAACAATTACAAATGACTTGGTAATAGGAAACGTTCTTTGTTGACCAAAAAAAAAAAATAGGAAACGTTCTTTAAGATATCTTTTAATAATATAAATTTCCTTCAAATATAATACCTTATAGCTTAACACACTTCCCACTAGATACGAAAAGTAATTTGGTAGTGTCTCTATCCTTACGTGCTTACCTTCCATCTATCTATCGTGGGCCAATAAGATAAGGAAGGAACATTGAAGGTATTGATGCTAATTATTGCATTTATGATCTCACAACTGTACTGTTGAAGTTGGAAAATGCTCTCTTTTTCTTGGGCTACTTGATCTAGCAAAGACACTTCAATGTTCAAATGTAATTGATGATAAATAATTTGAAAAAGAGAGAGTAAGATTGATAAATAATGATTGGAAAAAAAAAGATTGCTGAATTATGATAGTGACACATACTTTCGTTGGTAAATCAAATATAAGGAAAAAAGAAGATATATTGTTCAATAGGTGAGATTACTCGGCATATAAAACAGAGTCAAACAACCAATTTTTTCCTGTAAACCCAGAAAACATAATTAACAAATAAATTATAAGTTTGAAGAAGAATTTTTCGCCTCAAATATTTTGCTTGCCTCTCCATCTTAGCCATATATTCTTTCTTCCTTCCTCTGGAACTCTTGTAGAAATTCTGTTTGAGATGGATGGTTCTGCAAGCAAATAAGTAAAATGTCTCAAGAAAGCAAGAACCTTGATCGGATGTTAAGAAATGTGCTTTGCTTGGTCTTCACCATGAGTACCCGAGCAGTCACCACTCTTGAACTCAATCATAACTGAAAAAGGAAGCAAATCCCAACCCAAATTAAACCGACAGAAGAGAAAAAGCCAAAAAAAACAAGAAGAAGAAGGTGTTTAGGCCTCAAAAAGACAAAAATCAATACCGAAAAAGTAGAAAGCATGAGTGAAGCCACATTTGAAATCCAAAACCTTTTCTTCATAAGAAGATGTTCGGCCTTGTTTGATTGAGGGATTATGAAGGGGAGGTGAGGAGTGGGAAAACTCAACCCTCCAAATTTAGGAGTGTTTTTTAGGAAAGAGAAAATTTATATTTCATCCTGATGAAATTGTCCATGATAATTTTTTGATATTCTATAACTGCCCTCAAAACTAAAAACCCCCTTTTCCTCAATGGATGCTTCCATTCGATCATGCTCCTTCACTCCCTTCTTCACTTCGCTCCTCTCCTCATCCAGTGGCTCCGCCGGCTGCTCCTCCAGCAGCCACCCCTTCTTCTCTAGCCTACAAGTAAACATTTCATTCTTGTTCGTCCACCTTGTTTCTTGTGACTCCCCAAAGTTCATATTTTCTTCATCTACCTTGTTTAAACTTCCATAGCTGCCACAACAAAATTCTGTTTTGTTGATTCCTTTTATTTTTAGTATTTCTTTGGGCTCAACATGCAACGGTTTTTATGAAAATAAAAGAACTTTGAATATTTTTTATTAGAATGTGCTTCTTGCTTCGCGACCTCCTGATTCACCCTGAGGAAAAGATTTGATTCTTAATATATATCTCCCTTCCATTTAAAAAAAAAGAAAAGAAAAGAACTTTGATAAATTTGAATATTTTTTTTTCTTATCTTTCAATAAGGTAGGCTGTTTCTATTCATAGGGATCAAACAAGAATGAGGGGCTTTACTCCTGTAATTTCTTTTTTCTACGATCTTTTTCTAGTTCTTGTTTGCACGGCTACTATTATGCAATCGAAGCATTGTAGTTCAATTCAGGACTTGAGAGCACAGTACATCATACAGATATATCATACCAAATAAAAAACACTAAAACAGAACAAAATAAATGCAAAGTTGTTAGAAGTTAGAACAGAAGATTTTCTCAAGATAATAAGCAAGGAACTGAAAAAAAAAGGGCAATGAGATATGTTTTCATAATTAACTTTTGGGGTTGTCAAAGTAAATCCACAAGAGTCAAAGGAAATCCCCCGCCGTTAAGAAGCTCCCACCGTCAAGAATCATGTTGCAGTTATCTTTGACTATGAAACTTGTGTAATTGTGTGTGTGTGTGTAAATGTACATTACTAAATGAATGAGAACTTGATTTATTTGTGTACATCTAAGTACATGATATCAGAGCGCCTGGTTCTTCCTCTCTGATTTTCAGTTTCCTTTTTCCGGCGACATCACCATTTTTTCCGGTGAGGAAAGCCTCTATTCTGTTCTTAGACCTCCTCCTCCGGTGTAATTTCTGCATACACGCGCCTCCCCACAAGCATCCCAGTCTTCAGATCGACCCAACTACGTAGCGGTATCTAGATTCGGCCACTCATCTCAACTCACGCGCCACCTCCTCCGATCACGCGCCGACGCGTGGGACCTTTTCTAAAGGTGTTTTCAGTCAAGTTTCAAGTGTGTTTGGATCGTTTTCTTGAGCCTGTTTCACTCGTGGTGGCTATGTAATCAAATATAGACCTTGGCTTGTCAGTTATCTCTTGGTATTTGTTCCCAATTGTGATATTATGAGTCTCTTTTTAGTTAAAGCTCTTCTATTTGATCTTAATCGTGACATTTGTTAATTTGAAGTTCTGATCTGTGTGCGCTTTGGTATTTTGTGGCTTGCTTTTGGTACTATTGCAATCCTTGCCATTCTGTTATCTCACATTACTAAGAAACTTTGCCTCTATTTTGGTCATTATTTTTCCTTAGCCACTTCGTGAATTCCACTGGATTTGATTGCTATCATGGTTGATTATTCTAAATGGCTGAATCTAAAAACTCTGATATATTGCATATGTCCACCAAGATTACTGCTTCACAGTTGAATTGGACAAATTCTAGTGATTGGAACAAAACCGTTAGTGTATATATTTTGGGCATAGAAATGGAAACCCATTAAACTAAGGATCCTCCTTTTGATAACGAAACAAAACGTTTGGCCTGGCAAAGAGCAGATGTCGAATTCTGTTTCAAATTCGAAATTCTATTGAACCATGAATTCTATCTTCTGTTAGCCATTGTAACACTGTCAAAGAAATTATGAATTATCTTGAATTTATATTTTTTGGCAAAGGAAATGTTACTTGAGTTCATGAAGTCTGTAAAGGTTTTTATCGCTCTCAATAGCAAGGTCGTCTATTAAAAGATTTCTTCTTGGACTTCAGGAGAATATATGAGGAAATGAGAGTACTCATGTCTCTGCAAGCGGATCTTTCAACTACTATCAAGAATTTGGAACTTCAGGCTATCATAAGCTTCCTTGAAGCTCTCGACCCGTCTTATGAAACTATTCGTTCTTAAATTTTGTCTAGTCAAAAGCTTCCCTCTCTTGAAGTTATTTTCTCACGGGTTCTCCGTGCTAATAGTTTGATTTATTCTTCTGTCGATCCAAATGCAAGTGCTCTAGTTGGGCATGGTCCTTTTGAAACTAGGAATTATGGGTATAAACAAAGCACTAGTTCTCTAACAATGAATTATGGCAGTATTATCTACAATTATTGTAAAGAACCTGGTCATATTAAAAAAATTGTCGAAAATTACAAAATAAACAGCAACATGATCAACAACGTAGTCTTGCTCATATTGCCCAGACACCTGGTCCATCTAATTTTGGATCTTCATCTGCAAGAGCCTTAGCTACAGGTACTTTGTCTTCTGGTCTTACTACTACTTCAACAAAGTGGGTCATTCATTCGAGTGCCACCAACCACATGACAGGTAATCATCATTTGTTTTCATCATATACTTCCTATGCTAAACTGTCATCCATATTCGTCGCCAATGGTTCTCCCGTCCATGTTCTTGGCTCAGGAATTGTTAGACCAACTACATGCCTTTCACTATCTTCTGTTCTTAATGTTCTTGATCTTACCTTTAATCTTTTGTCTCCAAGTAAACTGACTCATCATTTAAACTGATTTATCTCACTATTCCCTAACTATTGTTTAATTCAAGATCTATCGACGAAGTAGATTATTGGTAGAGGCTATGAATCTGGTGGGCATTATGCCCTTGATGATCAGGTGCCATATTCTGTTGCTTGTTTTGGTGGGTCATCTTCGTTTGAAGTTCATTGTCGTCTAGGTCATATGTCTCTATCATCTCTTCAAAAATTGTATCCTCATTTCTCATATGTGTTTGCTTCAGATTGTGAGTCATGTCAGTTTACTAAACACCATCATGTTCATTTGGCATCTCGCGTCAATAAATGGGCTGCATCCCCCTTTGAATTAGTACATTCTTATGTTTGGGGTCCTTGTTCAGTTCTATCTCAGACTGGTAATCATTATTTTGTCACTTTCGTTGATGATTTTTCCCAAACCACTTGGCTTTACTTAATGAAACAATGTTCTGAATTATTTACTCACTTTTAAAATTGTTGTACTGAAATTCACACCCAGTTTAACACTCCTGTGAAAATGTTACGAAGTGATAATGCAAAAGAATACTTTTTTCATCACATTTACCAATTACATGCAAAGTCATGGTATTCTTCACCAATCCTCTTGTGTTGATACCCTACTCAAAACGGTATTGTTGAATAAAAGAACCGACTTCTCTTAAAAACCGCTTGAGCTCTCATGTTTCACTCCTCTATCCCTAAAATTTTTAGGGCCGATGCTGTTTCTACAGCCTATTTTCTCATCAATCACATGCCTTTGATTGTTCTTGGTGGGGATATTCCATCTTCCATTCTGTTTCCCACTACTAAATTGTTTCCTATTGATCCTAAAATCTTTGGTTGTGTTTGTTTTGTCGGGATATTCATCCTAATGTTAGTAAACTTGATCCCAAGTCCTTAAGACGCGTTTTCCTTGGTTATTCTCGAGTTCAAAAAGGTTATCAGTGTTATTCTACTGATCTACATCGTTACCTAATGTCCATTGATATAACTTTTCATGAGTCTTCTCCTTTCTTCAAAACTTTGAACTTCTCTAAGTCTCCCTCCATAATAGATGAGCCTGATGATATATTGGTTTATCATGTTTCTTTCTCACCAGTAAAAGCTACTATTCTGGAACCTAATCTCATCAATGACGCTAATGTTACCAATTGTTCCCCTTCACCATTCCTTGTTTTGCCGATTGATTCTGTTGATGCCTCCCTAGTTCCTGCTCCTGTTTCCACATATCCTTCCCTTGCTGTCACTGAACCACTAGCTCCATATTCTCTTATTGATACTCTGATGACTTGCCTATTGCCCTCCGAAAAGGTACCTATCCCACTTATCCTCCCAAACGATATGTTGACTGTCTCTATCTTATCTCATCTTTTGTATCCTACCAGACTTTGTTCCCTATTTCCTTTTCTCTTATTGCCACCCTTGATTCATCTCCACCCCTACTACCCTTTGCCAAGCCCTGACTCACCCTGGTTGGTGTGCTACTATGAAAGATGAAATTTGGCCCTTGATAAGGCTGGTACCTGGATTCTTATTGATCTCCCTCCTGAAAAGAAGGTCATTGGATGTAAATGGGTGTTTGTTGTTAAGACTAAGGCTTATGGTTTCTTGGATAGGTCAAAAGCTCAACTTGTTGCCAAAAGGTATGCCCAGACTTATGGTATTGATTATTCTGAAACTTTCTCTCCTATGGCTAAGCTCACCTCCATTCGTCTTCTTATCTCTTTAGCTACCACATATCATTAGGATTTGCACCAATTGAATGTTAAGAATGCTTTTTTTAATGATGGCCTCCTTGAAGAAGTTTATATGAAGCAACCACCTAGGTTTGTTGCTCAGGGGGGAATAGGAAAGTGTGCTACCTCCGAAAATCTTTGTATAGTCTAAAGCAAAGTCCCCAAGCCTGGTTTGATAGATTATGTGATGTGGTCAAGAAGTTTGGGTTAAGTCAAAGCAAATGTGATCACTCTGTGTTCTACCAACAATCTGATACATGCATGATTCTTCTAGTAGTATTTGTTGATGATATTGTGATTATAGGGAGTAACATTTCTGGAATCTCAGAACTTAAAATCTTCCTGAACTCTTACTTCCAAACAAAAGATTTGGGATAATTAAAGTACTTCCTTGGTATTAAGGTTTTGAGAAGCAAGAAAGGTATTTTTTGACTAAGAGAAAGTATGTTCTCGATCTCTTAAGGGAGACTGGAAAGCTTGGAGCTGCACCAAGCAGCATTCTCACGATTTTGAATCCCTTCCTAGATCTTGATACTAGTATGTTTGATGAGCTTCCTGATAACTTGAAGAAAAAGATTGATCCAGAGAAAATGAAGCCGTTTGCATTTCCTAAGAGATATAGAAGACTCATTGGGAAACTAAATTATCTAATTATAACTCGTCCTGATATAACCTTCTTGGTCAGCATACTTAGCCAATTCATGGCATCTCCAACAGTGACACAATGAGAAGCCTTAGAGCATATTTTGCATTATTTGAAAAGTTCCCCTGGTCGTGGCATTCTCTACGCAGATTATGGACATACTCAAATCAAGTGTTTCTATGATGCGGATCATGTAGGATCTAAGGCCTTGAGACGATCTACTACGAGTTACTGTGTATTTGTTTTTTGAAATTTGATATCTTGGAGAAGTAAGAAGCAAGGTGTAATATCAAAATCTAGTGCAAAGGCAGAGTACATAGCCATGTCCTAGTCAGTACAAGAAATTGTGTGGGTCCTTCAACTCATGAAGGAAATTAGCATTGTCACAATATTACCTGCTAAGTTATGATGTGACAATAAGGCAGCATTGCATATAGCATAAAATTCTGTGTTCCATGAACGCACAAAATATATTGAAATTGATTGTTATTTTATTCATGATAAGATCAAAGAGAATGTTGAATCTACAGGGCATATACATTTAGACGACCAGCTAGCAGATCTATTGATAAAAGCCTTACATGGGACACGGGTCGAGTATCTTTTTAACAAGTTGGGCATGATAAATATATATGTTTTAACTTGAGGGGGAGTGTCAAAGTAAATCCACAAGAGTCAAAGGAAATCCCCCACCGTCAGGAAACTCCCACCGTCAGGAATCATGTTGCAGTTATTTTTTACTATGAAACGTATGTAATTGTGTGTGTGTGTGTGTCTGTAAATGTACATTACTAAATGAATGAGAACTTGATTTATTTGTGTACATCTGAGTACAGGGGTAAAGCCCCATAACGTTTTGGCAGCAAAGGATCATTGCAGTTGAGAAATTCGACAACACGGTCCATCCTAGTGAAAAGATGTAGAGGAGAATCACCATCGATTACATAAACATACTTTGAAAGGTTCTGGGCCAATGCAACAATCCGTCTTGTCCAATGTTTATGTATGCATTCCTATAAGAGTCAGTTAAGTTGTTGAAAAAAAATTAAAGAAGCTCAATAAATTATTTGAAGTATTTATATTTATCATTTTTATACCAAATTAATTTGACAAGTTCTGATGCTCTTATTCATGTTTGTTTTATCTGATATTGCTTAGAATTTTTTCTCTGTAATGAAAGATTGCTGGACAAGTTTGATTTAGTCCGTTTAACTCTAGCGCCTGTAAGAGGGTCTAATATCTATGTGCTGTTATCTACACCAAAAAAAAAAAGTAATTTTAGTTTTACATTATAAAAATTTGAAAAGAGACGAGAGATATTTTGAATGATTCTTCAATATATTATTCATCTCCATCGGTTAGAAATATATACACGAAAGAGAGACCAAGGCCATTTAACAACCAGGCTGTGTGAATCATGGAGATTACAATTAGAAAATATAATTCGAAATTCAAAACTATATGCTGCTAATTATTCCTATAATATCGAATCAATCAGCTCCGATGATCTCGGGATTCCAACAAAATTAATAAGATAGAACGTTATAATTTTATCATATTTTCTAATTTTTGTAATTTTTATCATATTTTAGATAGGCAAAAGATTTTAACAAACACCTGCATTTAAATTGATGAAGTGGCATATCAAAATTAATAAAATGATCTTTTAAAATGTATATAATTTTTTTTATTATACACAAATGTGGTATCAGTTTTTTTTAATTCATAAATTAAGAAATAATAATTATGATATAAAAATTGTAAATGAAGAAGGAAAATATATAAATAAAGAGAAAAATGACATATTTGTCAACTTATAATTAACTCCTCCACTAGAGGTGGAAATAACTTAGGCTTTACCTAAATAGGTCTGGGCCTGCAATAGAGATTCAAAGCCTGAGCTTGGGCCTGAGTCTATATGTAGGTTTTTTTTTAGGCCTAAAACTGGGCATTTAAAAGGCCTAACAAGACCTGAAACTTGTTTAAATGCCTACTTAAAATGAATACTTTTAAATAGCCTTTAAAATCTATGCAACCAAATTCATATATAACTCTCTACGCTTATTTATAATCCTACATTATGTCTTAAAAGGTTAACATACATTCTTGTTGTAATATTAGGGATTACTAAGAAAAAGAAAAGAATGTCTAGTGACAACAATTGTTCGAGCAAATAGGAATAAGAAAAACTAATCATCTGTTGACTAATGAGATATATTTTTTAAAATCGACCAAGTATGACAAGCAACATGTAAAATTAGAATTTATCTTTTTTACTCTTCTCATATAAATTACACAAACTCCTCTTACTAATATTATAATATTTCATTTGGTATTAAAATAAACTCATAGCAATTATTATGTTTTAGTAGATGACCAAATCAGGGGAGAGTGAATGACTTAATGTCGCCATCTCGAAAGATCGAAGAGAAGAGAGGTAAGGTGAATGGTTGGTACGAAAGTAATGGTTAAGTGTAGTGACGATGTGATATGAAACTTAGAATTAAGGTTAAGTTGGTAAATTTATAATTAATTTACAAAATTATTTAGATGATATTATATATACTTATATAATAGTATAAATTAAAAAAAGTTAAATAGGTCAAGCCTGTAACCCATGCCTTATAAAAATAGGCATGACCTGTTTATCTAAATAGGCCTAGCAATAGGCCTCAACCTGAGCCTAGCTTATTTATTAAATAGCATAGCCTATTTATTAAATAGGCTAGGCTTTATTTAGGTTAGGCCATATGGCCCTATTAAAGGCCTGACCTATTTCCATCCCTATCCTCCACCTACCCTCAATCAAACAAGAAACAAAACTTCCCTCCTCTTTCCTTTAAATCAAAAAAGCTCATAACCTTCTCCTCCTACCCCTCCTAATTTTAATGTACCTTACTTATGTTCCCCTCTGTTGAACCAAACATACCAGAAGAGTGAGGTTATTGAAGCAGGGAACAACGGATGAGACAAATGAAGAATCGAATGTTGGATAGAGAAAATTAATTTGGATTTAAAAATGCTCCTATACCTCACCCTACAAAAAGTTATTTGAGAATTTGAAGTTTAAATTTGAATCAGTAAAAGAGAATGAAGATTTAAATGCAAGCTCAGCACGTCAGAAACAAAAGTAGGGAAGTGAAGTTAAAAGTAGGGGATGAGAAGCTTTTGTTGCCTCTTATTGTTTCCCGTGACAGAATAAATCATTACATTTTATTTGGAACCGACTGGTGAACAATAATATGTGAGAAGAGTCGATGATAAACCTTTCTTTGGATGGCTTCGATGAATTTAGAAGAAGAAGATGATGATGATGTACATAATAGATAAATGTTATCAATTTCAGAAACATTAAATAATTTAACTAACATTACTTAGTTCGTGTGAATTAGTTGACAGTATATTATATAATGGACTATCAGAGTCCCTTTTTAGCTTCTAGATGACAGATGTTGATGAAAAATAAAGAGTTAAAACAAAAGGATAACATTACAAAAAAAATACTGAATTTGACATGGAATTCAGAGTTTCCGACGAATTTCCGACGGACTAGATTTTATCACTAATAATAACGTGACAAATTCCATCACAAATTCTAACGAGATTTCCGACGAAATTAATTTCATCACAAATTTCCAACATTTTATGATAGAAATTTTGTCGCAATTTCCGACAGAATTCAATTATGTCGCAAATTCCCTCGCAAACTTATTTTTTATTTTTTAAATTTTAAAAATCCACATGGCAACTCCGGCAGCCGCCACCTCATTGCCAGCGGGAGCGTGTGGCAGCTTCGGTGGCCTACACCTCGTTGCTGCACGCCTAGACCTGCCACGTGGTGCAGCCTGCCTCGACCAGGCGTCGCAATCTAGCTTCCCCACGTGTCGCAACCTCTTTGTTCTTGAAAATGCAACTCAACTTGGCCTTTTTTAGTTCGAACCTAGGACTTCGTCCGTACACATGCGATGCCTTACCGGATAGGCTCGACTGCTTTGACGTTTTATTATTACACAATTATATATATATATAATTTTATTATATATAATCAATTATATATATATATATATTTGTTTCTTATATATAAATGTAATAATAATATAAAATAAATTTATATATTCTTATAGTTTTTAATATAAATTAACTTCAAATTAAAAAATTTTACATCTTAAATAAATTTCATATGACTATATTTTTTTCTAATTTCTAAAATTAATTTTTTATTAACATTAATTAATAACTAATAAAGAATTACTGAATAATAATTTTTTATTAATATTAATTAATAACTAATAAATTTTATTTTTTATAAATAAATTTTTATATGACCATTTTGCTCCTATAGGGACCAAAATCTATTGTCGGAAAATTGAGGAGCCAAAACCAAAATGAGAAAAAATTTGAGGGATGAAAGATGATATTAATCCTAATTTTTAAATATTTATATTTGTAATAATATCATGATTTTAATTTGGGAAAATTGCTGATAAATACTAAACAAGCAAATTAATTGCTCTTTGCCACCAACACACATGAGGGACTGAACTTGCATTAAAATTGAACTTAAAAAGACAAAAAAGCCCTCAGTTTGATAAGAAAATTTTAGGCGGGAGCTGAGGAAGGAGAAAGTACAGTTCTGAATCCCTTCTTCCTCTTCCATTTTCGGCCTGCAGAAGTTCAGGTCGTCTCCCCTCACTCGGCCGTCTCCTTGGCTTGTGTTTGTCGGCAGTGTCATCTCCGGCTACTCCTCCAGCGGCCGTCGTCTCATTGGCTCGTGTTCTTCGGATCTGTCGTCTCCAAGTGCTCCTCCAGCGGATCTGTTGCTTGCTCCTCCAGCGGATCTAAATCCCACCGTCGCTTGCTCCTCCAACCTAAATGCCTCCTTCATTCACCTAATCTTTTTCATACGTGCCCAATGGTCATCCACGCTATGTGCAAAGGATGAAGAACCATTAGGTGAATGAAGGAGGCATTTAGGTTGGAGGAGCAAGCGACGGTGGGATTCAGATCCGCTGGAGGAGCAAGCGACAAATCCGCTGGAGGAGCACTTGGAGACGACAGATCCAAAGAACACGAGCCAATGAGACGACGGCCGCTGGAGGAGTAGCCGGAGATGACACTGCCGACAAACACAAGCCAAGGAGACGGTCGAGTGAGGGGAGACGACCTGAACTTCTGCAGGCCGGAAATGGAAGAGGAAGAAGGGATTCAGAACTGTACTTTCTCCTTCCTCAGCTCCCGCCTAAAATTTTCTTATCAAACTGAGGGCTTTTTTGTCTTTTTAAGTTCAATTTTAATGCAAGTTCAGTCCCTCATGTGTGTTGGTGGCAAAAAGCAATTAATTTGCTTATTTAGTATTTATCAGCGATTTTCCCTTTTAATTTTTATAAATATATTTTTTAAAATTAAATTTAATTAAATAATAATAATTTTTAAAATTTTTCCGATTGAATTTTCCGTGGCAAAAATTTCGTTAGAAATTCCGTAGCAAATTTTGTTATGGAAATTTCCATGGCTAATTCTGTAGCAAAATTAGCCACAGAATATTTTCCTTGGCTAATAATTTGTCACAAAAACAAATTTTGTCGGAAATTTAATATTTTCTTTTGTAATGAGAACGGTTTTGCTTTTAGTTTTTTAATATTTTCAATATAGGCTGAAAAAAATTTTAATATAAGAGAGAATATAGGAGGTTTGGTAAAGGACAATTTATTATCTTTAAATTTATATTTTGATTTTTATTCCTTTTAAATAATTATAATTTTTATGATTCTCTCCCGTAAATAAGATTTTATAGGCTGAAGAAAAAATTAATATAAGAGAGAACATAGGAGGTTTGGTAAAGGTCAATTTAGTATCTTTAAATTTATATTTTGATTTTTATTCCTTTTAAATAATTATAAATTTTATGATTCTGTCCCCTAAATAATATCTCCCATGATGCTCTAATTTTCCCTTAATTATGTATTACTATGGGATTGACTAATTAGTAAGTCCAATTTATTGTTCGGTTGTAATTTTTCAAATCTTTTAAAATAATTTAAAATAGTTATTTATATATATTTTTTATACATATTATTAGGGAAAATCCTTAAAAAAGAACTTTTAAAATAGCAAAAGACGGAAAGGTGTTCCGAAATTCCATATTTCCACAAAAGTGCGAGTACCTGATCTGGAATATTGAAATTGTAGACAAAATGACGTGCGTAACCCTGGAAGTTTTAAAATTGAAAAACGTTGAGGAAATAAGAAGGGCGAAATTGCGTGAAAACTCTGTCGGGACTCTTCATCTTCTTCCGGCATCGTCGTTGTCATTGGTGGAGCGTGGTTCCGTGGCGTTGAGAGAGGATAGTAGCAGCGACATTGTGCGGCGAATTTGGGGTGGATTTGAGGAGGAGCGAAGGCGAGAAGAGGTTGTGGTGAAAGGCATTCGACAGTTGCAGAGGCACCAGTTTGCGACTGCGAAATTTAGCTCCGGTGTTGAAGTTGGGTAAGTGGTTGTGTTTAAAATTGTATTTCATTTTAACTTATCCACTTGATTAGAATGGGGGTTCAATGTCGTTGGGTTAAAATTAGTTTGGGAAATGTGGATAAAAGCTATGAAGTGGTGCGAAGTTGGGAATCGTTGAGGGGAAGTTGTGAAAATAAGTTGTTAAGTTGGGAAGTTTGAATTGCAACTTTTGAAATTTATAAACCGTTGAAACAGCATATGAACGCGTAAATTTGTGAAGTTGTGACAGGGTGTTCAGACGTAGGGAATTTTGATTTTATTGTTGTGAAAATATTATACATACATTTGCGAATGGCTTAAGTGAAGTTGTGAAACAAAACCTCTGAAAACTGCATGTTAAGTTGTGAACACAAAAGAAGAATCTGTGAAAACGGTAATGACACGTTGTGAAACAGCATATGAAGTTGTGGATGTGAGTAGAAGTTGTGAAAGGGTTTGTAGATATAGGAATCGCCGATTTCACAGTAGTGAAAATGTTATGGATAGTGTGGATTGTTTTAAGTGAAGTGCTGAATCCCTAAGATAACTTTTGAAAATCGAATGTTATCCTGTGAAAACATTATCGGAGTTTGTGAAAGCGTAATGAAAAGTCGGTAAATATGTGTAGAGGTCAATTTAGGCGAGGAAATTGTGAAATTCGTAGACAAACTTGTGAATCCTTATGCAGAAGTTGTGAATTTTTCTCCATAAGTTGTGAGACCTTATTTAAATGTGGGGAAATAGATATTTCCAATAGTTGTTGTTGTGATGGGAAGGTTGTAAAATGGTATGAGAAGTTGCGATGACATAACTTAGATGTGTTAACTTGTCATGTACGAATAAAAATGTTATTAAATGTGCTGAAATCCATAGTTGATGAGTGTAAACTGAATTTTGTGCAGGTAAAAGGAGATGGGGGGACACAAAGGTGAGACATCAAAGGCAGAACAAGTAAAGGCAAAAAGTGTCAAGAGTATAGAAGTAACGAGAGAAAGTGAAAAGTCCGAGGCAGTAAAGGGCGATGGTGAACAGATTAAACCAGTGATGAGTGGGTTTATGGTGTTTAGAAATGAGTATGTGGCCAAGTTGGGGGAGAAGAAGAGAAGGATGGCAGATGAAAGTAGGTCGGCAGGGAAGGCATGGCGTGAGTTGCCAGAGGCGAAGAAGAAGGAGTATAATGATAAAGCTATGGAAGGACGGCCAAAAAGGAAGATGAGGAAAAAGGAACTGCCATTTCATACCCGCTGCTCACTGGGAGGATTTACATCGTTGGTGCAGTTTGTGAACGGTAAAGAACATTTGAAGGAGAGGGTTAAGAGAATAGGATTTGGAAATCTATTGAAGGTGCAATTGGACAGACTCCCCCGTGACCTGATTGTGTCCATGCTGAGAGCATATGACCCAGCAACACATCAATTCAGGATTAGGGGGAAGACAAAAGAAATAGAAGCATCAGATGTGCACAAGTTGCTCGGTATACCTCATTCAGGGGAGGAGGTGAAGGTGGATGTGGAGGATTTGAATAGAAGATATCAGTGGTTGAAGAGGGAGTATGGGAGGAAGAAATATACGGACATTCTGAAGCACATAAAATCTGGGACAGCTGGCGATAAATTTGAGTTTATGTTTGTGCTCTACAGTTTAGGGACTTTGTTATGCCCTACCTCGAGTGGGCTGATAAGTGACCGGATGTTGAGGGTTATGTTCTGCACAATGGATGGTTTTGAACATTATGACTGGGCAACATACATGATGAAAGACTTGTGGAAGGAAATGAGTGATTATGTGAAAGAGTATAGGGAGAAGAAGAAAAGGGAAGGGAGCAGCAACGTGGGTGGTTGCCTGTACTTACTCCTGGTATGTCACTGTTACATTAAATGTGTAGCTATCATTCAAGCCGAAAATAATGATCCATATATTTTCTATGGTGCAGTTGTTCTTTGGGGAAAATTTCCCTTTGAAACAAAGTGTTCGCGAATAGTCCACCACACCGATTGAATTCTGGACAAAGGAAAAGATCAACGAAATGGTGAAGACTGAGAGGACGAGCAATATAGGCATTTTGTATAAAGGAAAAGGCTCTGAAGTTAGGGCAGGGAATGAGGACACAGATAATGTGCCATATTTAGACCCGGTATGTGTCTGTGGAAGCTAATTTAAAATGCAAAAACGATTTAATCATGTAATTGACAAATTAAGTTGTGCTGTCACTGTAGGAATTGAAGGAGGTCTATGCGCGGTTGGTGAAAGTTATCGATGAAAACCGAAACAGACTTGTAAACGTGGTGGTGCAGGAGCTACTCAATGTCCAGCTCGCACGAGAGGCCAGGGACAAAGCACAACAAGACGGCCCTGGTGTGACAGTAGATGAGCAACATACAGATGAGGCTGATGATGATGCGACAGATGCTTCTCACGAGTCAGATTCTGATGATGCAGACGTAGAACGTTATCATGTTGATGACGATGAAGATGATGATGCAGAGGGAACTGAGGTGGCGGAAAAAGTCCCCACGGATGACCATGCAATTCAGAGGCCTCAACAGCTGCGGAGATCAAAGAGGCAGCCACTGCAAGCAATGACATGTCCATTTATACAGTTTGATGGGAGTTGAAAAAGGAAGACGCCAACGCATGATCAGAAAACATTGTTCAACATAGTTTCCACAATGGCCAGAGGTGCTGAGGCTGAAGTGTAAGTATCAACGTCATGTGATTGAATGACTATTATGTAGTTAGTATATTACCACAACACGGGAAGCGATGAACTAACTAGCATTGCATTTGAAATGTTTTTGTAGGCCGTTGGTTCAGATTTTGGATGAAGAATTGTGTCGAGACCAGTTGTATACGCTAGGGGGAATTCAAAGACTAAGTAATACGGTATGTATGGCTTATGTGGAGAATGGTTTCATTAAGTTATGGTGAATATTATATGTAGTTTATGCAATGGTTTCTTTGCTGCTGTAGGTGATGTCGGTTGTGTGTAAGGCTTTAATGTATCACTTCAAGGTGGAGGGAGGACAGCCGAAGCGCCATATTTTTGATGCATAGTTCATGGTAATTACTCTTTTGTTGTATAGTGGAACAACATTTAATTTGACAAAATTATGTACACATTAGTCAGGACTATGTGTTTTTATGCAGACAAAGTTGGTAGGTCACCCAATACGGTGGAAAGTGTCTTCCGCGAGTAAAGAATTCTCTCCCAAAACCGTCGGTTACAATATAGGCGAGTGTGAGTTGATAATGGGTCCGGCACTTGTCCGTGGCCACTGGTTCTGTGTTGCGTTAGAGACAAAGACTATGACCTTCTACGTGCTGGACTCAATAAAGCCTGATCTAGGCAGCAAGAAGACTACGAGGAAGGGTGGCGTGACAGATGATTACATATTTGTGTTAAACTTAATTGTAAGTTCACCTGACTCCACTGCTGTAGTTGAGGTGGTTTACTTCAGTTGACCCACATCGTAAGACGCATAAATGTTGTTTTTTCAGAGAGATAGGTTCGTTGACATCATGCACATTGTTAACCCGCATCTGGCTGGGAAGAAGATGTCAAATATTGTGTGGCCTCCTGTTGTGCAACAGAATAATCTGTAAGCTTCTTCACATTCGCCTCTTACAATTTAGCTTGCATTGTTTCGTTAAGTAACACTACGTTTTCATGTGGGTGAGAGTACAGGAAGGACTGTGGTGTTCATGTTATTATTTGGTTGAGCCAGTGGACCCCGGAAGGTGATTTCCATTACGAAAATGTAAGTGGTCCAGATTTCCCTCTGTACGCATTGTTATTTACTTGTGATTTCCATTATGGTTTCCATTGAACCTTACACTGAGGGAATTACTTATTTGCAGGAACAAATTCAGCAATTACAGAGTGACATTATGTGGTGGTTAGTTAATCATCCGTTGAATTTGTTGCGGGACACAGCTCTGGCCCTCATTCCCTCTGGACAAAAGTCCAGCAAAAGACGTGCTTAGGTTATGTCCCCGCGATATAGTAATGTCAACACTTGTCTATGTAAAGTATTGTTAACGTCATAGAGTAATGTACTGTAGAGTGCACTGACAGGACAGAACATGCAATTTAAGGTACATTAATGACATATATGTTGCCATTGCGGATGCAATGTTTCCCAGTTCACTCCTCTATCATGACCTTCTAAAACATACTTGTATGCAACCAACAATATCTGTGTTCCCCTTTCGTAATGTAACTATGTCCTTGCCAGAGGCAGGTTAAAAAATTTTTTAAGAGAACTAATATCCCTAACAGAAAGGGCTGATGTAATGAGGCACAATGAATAATATACAATTTAGGGTTGAATGATGCACACATTACATAAGGATACTACGCACGTGCGCCACTTCCATTTCCAACTGCCAATAATCTGATCAGCACTGCTAACAATCCATAGTGAACAATGATGATGCACACATTACATAATGATTGTGTCCAGTCAATACACCCTGCTAACCAAGTTTGACACTTCCTTTTCCAAATGCTATTACTCTGATTATCTCTGGCGGCAACAAATCCATAGGCATATACACTATAGCGCGGTCATAACTTGATGTTACGTAGACAGTGCTTTAGTGTCTCTGAATTGATGGCTATTGAGCAGTTGAGTTGATATCAGCACTGGAAGGTAACAAGCGACTTATTGTTTAGAGCCTTGCGTTTCTTTCCGCATCTCCACTCGACTTGAGGATTACAACTCGAGTTACTTGCATAATTGGACGGTTTCCAGACAGTGCTTGCGTCAAGACTTAGCAGTACGGACTCGAGTTGTCCGATTACCAACTCGAGTTGTCATCATCACTGGAGGGTAACCCGATGGTGATAGTGAGAAGCGGCACCGAACTCGAGTTGCGTAGAAGGTCACTCGCCTCCGTTCTTGGATGACTTACGCAGCTCACTCGAGTTTCTAGTTGACCAACTCGAGTTGTCGTCATCACTGGAGGGTAACCCGATGGTGATAGTGAGAAGCGGCACCGAACTCGAGTTGTGTAGAAGGTCACTCGCCAACGTTCTTGGATGACTTACGAATCTCACTCGAGTTTCCAGATTACCAACTCGAGTTGTCGTCATCACTGGAGGGTAACCCGATGGTGATAGTGAGAAGCGGCACCGAACTCGAGTTGCGTAGAAGGTCACTCGCCAACGTTCTTGGATGACTTACGAATCTCACTCGAGTTTCCAGATTACCAACTCGAGTTGTCGTCATCACTGGAGGGTAACCCGATGGTGATAGTGAGAAGCGGCACCGAACTCGAGTTGCGTAGAAGGTCACTCGCCAACGTTCTTGGATGACTTACGAATCTCACTCGAGTTTCTAGATTACCAACTCGAGTTGTCGTCATCACTGGAGGGTAACCCGATGGTGATAGTGAGAAGCGGCACCGAACTCGAGTTGCGTAGAAGGTCACTCGCCAACGTTCTTGGATGACTTACGAATCTCACTCGAGTTTCCAGATTACCAACTCGAGTTGTCGTCATCACTGGAGGGTAACCCGATGGTGATAGTGAGAAGCGGCACCGAACTCGAGTTGCGTAGAAGGTCACTCGCCTCCGTTCTTGGATGACTTACGAATCTCACTCGAGTTTCCAGATTACCAACTCGAGTTGTCGTCATCACTGGAGGGTCACCCGATGGTGATTGTGTTTGTTGTTGTTAAATGTGCATAAGTAATGTGCAAAAAGCATAAGTATTGTGCAAAAAGCAACACGTAATTGGTCATACTTGGAGTCCGTAGAAAAAAAAAGATAAACCATATGAACGTCGTTAAACCTGACGCATGGACGAACTGTTTGAAACATTTACTCTAAAATTATTTATTTGCTGAACTGCATGTGACGAGAATTAAAAAAAACATGGGGACTATCATCGTCTAGGCATTTGGATTAACGTCTTCATCGTTGTCGACTCCCTCATTAATTTCTTCCTCCTCCCATGCGTCGATTCCTTCAATCGCCTGTGGTTCAACATTCGGTCCTTCTGGTTCGTTCATAATGTGGTAGAGCCAGCTTACTTCTGTGTCGTATATGCAATTTCTGTATCCGGCCTAGCATGGTTGGTTCTCATAGAATCTATGTTTGGGACGGTCGAATATGTTCCTGTTCAGTCCCCAGTTCATTGATTGTAGGTATCGTGTCACTCGCTCTTTAATTGAAGATATTTGGCTTGAGTCGATAATGGCTTGAAGTCTGTGTATTGCTTCGTTCCCTTCTGGTGTGTCGTTAAACTTACTCCATTTTGCAAGGACTAATATGGCAAATAAGTAACTTGCATCATAGTTGTTTAGCACTGCAGCCTCCCGTATTTATGACAGTCCTTTCTCTCCTGTATCTGCTATTCTGGTGTAGTATTTAAGCCCTCTAATGAATAGACTAAATGGATTACCGTTATGGAAACATGTCAGCAGGAAATGAATCTGTTGCTCGCTTCTTGTCCATCCTAGATGATCATAGTTCTCCAGTGGCACGTTCTTATAGAATTCTGTTGAATTTCCTGCTATCCTTAGGATGCGGCATGAATTCTTGAAGTGATAATAGTCTTTCAAACTTGATGATGCTATATAGCACATCAGTTCTATTAATATTGTTTGTGGAAGCTTCAGAAGCGGTGAGTCATCGTTGCTGGTTGTTCTTCTATGTCTGGAGTGGTCTGGTGGGAAGTCAGCCATGTCTTTTTTCGTGTTTGTTCCTACAAGACTGTTTTGTTGCCTGCGGCCTAAATAATTGGGTGTGTGGACTATTTGTAGTTTTTAGTGCACGACCAAGTGTGGCCGTTTTATTTTATCGTGTGTTTTAGTTTTGTTCGTGGTGGTGGGTGGAACGTGGCGGTTGCACTGCTTGGTTGATTGTGGTGTACGCCTTTTGATGTTGTGGGTTCATTGCCGGTTACCAGAGTGCTTCTCATTCGTAACTGAAATTAGTAATGTGAGTCTGTTCTGTTGCATGTAACGTTTATGTGGTATTGCATGTCTTTTTTCCTTCCGTTTGTGTTTGAACTGTGTTTTGTTTTACAAGTGAATGTGTTTGTGATGGCCACGCGTATATATTTTGTAATTACTAATTTATGCACATTAATGAACTGAACTGAAGGTCATATTATATCCAAAACATGTATGGTGTCAAGATACACCGAGCCTGAGTTTAAAATAACACGCTCCAGTTAAGTAGTCACATAATGAGAGGTACAACATGCAATTACATGACCTTCTAAACATACTTGACCACAGCAGAAGTGCCACTAAAAGGATCTATATTCATGATGACAAAACTTATAAAATTTCCACAGACTAAGGTTTGTGTTACTTAATTACAGCAAAATCAAACCACAAATATATTCGTCAGGCACCACGCAACACATTCAGCCCCTTCTACAGAATAAACATTGTCATTGCAATTATAGGCCATCACACCATAATCATTATGTACCAGACAACATGACTATCAGTAACAGATGAACCATGAAGAAGACATTATATAGAGAAGCAATGCTCTCTACGCGGCCTCATACTAGGAATATGTCTCACAGTCATGTCTCCCCCTTGTTGTCGTCATCTGGAAGGGTAAATGTCGTACACAATTCCAAGGTTGCAGAGGAAGACGGTGGAATGCGAAGAGGAGCTACTGGTGGAATAGGGTCTGTCTCAGTGGTACAACAAGGTGGTGTATAGGGTGTAACTGCAGTGGCAGGTTCAATGGGGGCAGAGGTTTGATCATGGGAGCCAGAGCATGTACGAGAGGGGTCCTGTATGGGATTGGTGCCTGAGGGCTCACAACTAGATTGTGGAATAGCTTCTGGGTCCTGAGGGATGGAAACCTTTGACAATGTGGCAGGATCCGGGGCTGTCAACATAACATTGGATGACGTAGGAGGACATGGAGCATTTTGAGTGACTAAGTTTGCAGGAGTTGTAGATTCAGGTCCACATGGAATAGGTGTAGCATTACACTGTGACGGCATATCAGAAGGACGAAAGTTGAAGTGTTCTCTGAGGACAGCTTCATAAGTATCAAGGCGATGATTAAATTCCCTCAACTGCTGAGTATGAGCATCTTGCATTTGAAATAGCCTCTCGAAGTTCTCATTAATGCCAATAACCAGACGTTTGACTTGATGGTCAACCATTTCGACCAGATAGGCATTTGAGACCTTTATGTGGTCTGTGGTTGTTTTCAATGCATCCTGGATATAGGTCTGAATTGTGGCTGCCATGAATGGGGGTCCAGGAGACCCAGCTCTTGATGATTGTCCCTCATCCACTTTGGGTCTCTCAGATTCCATCTCCTTCCTTTTCTTCGTTGTTGTACTTGTAGAAGCACCCACTGGCAGCTTAATATTCATTCTGCTCAGGTGAATGCTGTCAAACCTTGGAATACGAACAATTTGCTCATTAGGTTCGAGGTACCAGATATTGTGCAGCGTCAGAAAGTGAGAGATCAGTTGGGGAAACGGTAGAGGGGTACTCCTTGTGGAAGACTTCTTGTATCTGTTTATTTCATTGTAAATGTGTTGCCCTATGTTCCTCTGTTCCTTAGACAGAATTGAGGCCATCAGCTGGTAATCTTATCCCACGAAGTGAGTGAAATTGTTCGATTTGTTGACCATAGATCGTGAGTATATGTACCACACAATCCGATGCACATCACTCAAGGAGCTAGGTTTGAAAGTTAAAGTTTTACTTCCACCAATTGGATTTAGAATTTGACATATTTCTACATCGCTGAATTCTTTTACAGGCCCTGTTGGAGGATTGTCTATGCCAAGGTAAGTGTTAATCAATGCAGTAGATAGTTGAATGTTTTGGCCCCTAACAGTTGACTCTAATCTCTCTTCTATCAGTTCACCCACCTCATCACAAACCTCAACCACCTCCAAGTTACAGTAGAAGTGCCTCACTACAGAGGGACTATATGACGTTTTGATGGTCAACCAAGGTTCATAGTACTGAAACCAAGGGTACATATCTAAAGCGAGTATGTCCTTAATATGTTGTAGATCCAGATAAACAACAGGACAGAATGATCTATGAGCGAAATCATCGTCATACCTGCTCTTATCATTAGGCTCTAGTGTCTGTGAATTGAAACCTGGTGGTGGTCCCAGAAGCTCATCCTCCAGTTCAGGAGGTACATTATACTTTGCTTTTTGATTTGAAGTTGATGCACCCCCATATCTGGATTTTGTGGGTGCATGCAATGTCTGATCAACCAATTGAGTCACAATCTTTGTTATCTTACACTCTAAGTCTTCTTCTGTTTTATCAATGGACGTTGAGGCCAAATGTTCTGTAGGCACTGACACGACTAGTTCCTTGGAAATGGGAGAGGCTACTTTTGGCCGTTTCTGCTGTGATTCTGCTATCACAACCCCCTGTGACCTGCTCGGTTGTTCTGGTGGTAGTCGCTCCTAAACTTTTGGCCGAGTCTTCCTCGGTTTGTTCAACGGCTTACTCCCTTTGTACGGCAACTTCTGTGAATCACGAGAATCTTTCTTCCCATTGTCGGAGCCCTTGGTTCGCACCATTGCACCAGATGCAAGAATGACAAAGTATGATGCTAGGGCTAGTCCAAACTCTGCTTCTCGACTCACTGAGGGTTAGGGGGAATGGAGCTGTTATGCCACGGTTGGTTGAACAGGATTTACGGATATGTAGAACTCAACTGACAAATAGTACGTTTCTCGTCAGTTAACTCAAGGGCTCATTTAGTCGGACGTCGAGTGGAGTGAACAGAAATGTTTGGTGATTGAGGGAATTAAAGCGTGGAATCCTGATTAACTCGAGTTATAGTTCAGTCACTCGAGTTAGTATTCCCTTTTGGTCGTTGACTTTCCAGTTACCCTCCAGTGATGTGTACAACTCGAGTTCGTCATGGCCCAACTCGGGTCCACACGTCGTCTGAGCAGAGTTTCGCACTGGAGTGAGCATCGTCCAACTCGAGTTCTCCTCTCCTACACACGATAACTGGCTGGTGACCCTCCAGTGATGCGTACAACTCGAGTTCGTCATGGCCCAACTCGAGTCCACACGTCGTCTGAGCAGAGTTTCGCACTGGAGTGAGCATCGTCCAACTCGAGTTTTCCTCTCCTACACACGATAACTGGCTGGTTACCCTCCAGTGATGCGTACAACTCGAGTTCGTCATGGCCCAACTCGAGTCCACACGTCATCTGAGCAGAGTTTCGCACTGGAGTGAGCATCGTCCAACTCGAGTTCTCCTCTCCTACACACGATAACTGGCTGGTTACCCTCCAATGATGCGTACAACTCGAGTTCGTCATGGCCCAACTCGAGTCCACACGTCGTTTGAGCAGAGTTTCACACTGGAGTGAGCATCGTCCAACTTACAACTCGAGTTCGTCATGGCCCAACTTGAGTCCACACGTCATCTGAGCACAGTTTTGCACTGGAGTGAGCATCGTCCAACTCGAGTTCTCCTCTCCTACACATGATAACTGGCTGGTTACCCTCCAGTGATGCGTACAACTCAAGTTTCTATTCCATCAAACTCGAGTTATCACTTACTCTTATCAAATTCATAACAAGATCATACCTTTTCCTGAGCAAAGAAAGTTTGAATAAACAGTCGGTAGCATCATCAATAGGCATGGGCCTGCTTTTCCCATCGCCATCCAAATAGCAGATTGTATTACCACAAGTCTTTGAAATATAAATTGGGACATCAAGTGTTGTTGTTATTAATAGATTATCTCCGTTTGGAAGAAGAAATTTGATGTGATTTAAAGTTCTGTAAATAAAAACACCATTGTCATCCCACCCTCCACCTGTGGAACGGATTGTCTGAAGCAGGGTACATTGATGCACGAACAATATACTTCACTGTCTACTAACATTGGCTTACATGAACACAGATGTTTTTGGTGGCATAGGTGTTGTGGTGAGGTAGATTTCAGAAGGTCATGAACACAGATCTTTTTGGTGGCATAGGTGTTGTGGTGACGTATATTTTAGAAGGTCATGAACACAGATCTTTTTGGTGGCATAGGTGTTGTGGTGAAGTATATTTCAGAAGGTCATGAACACAGATCTTTTTGGTGGCATAGGTGTTGTGGTAAAGTATATTTCAGAAGGTCATGAACACAGATCTTTTTGGTGGCATAGGTGTTGTGGTCAAGTATATTTCAGAAGGTCATGAACATAGATGTTTTTGGTGGCATAGGTGTTTTGGTCAAGTATGTCTTAGAAGGTCATGATAGCAGCTCTTTTTGGTGGCATAGGTGCTGTGGTCAAGTATGTCTTAGAAGGTCATGATAGGAGATGTTTATGGTGGTATTGATGCTGTGGTCAAGTAGGTCTTAGAAGGTCATGGTAGCAGCTCTTTTTGGTGGCATAGGTGTTGTGGTCAAGTATGTCTTAAAAGGTCATGATAGGAGATGTTTATGGTGGTATAGATGCTGTGGTCAAGTATGTCTTAGAAGGTCATGATAGGAGATGTTTATGGTGGTATGGATGCTATGGTCAAATACGTCTTAGAAGGTCATGATAGGAGATGTTTATGGTGGTATAGATGCTGTGGTCAAGTATGTCTTAGAAGGTCATGATAGGAGATGTTTATGGTGGTATGGATGCTGTGGTCAAGTATGTCTTAGAAGGTCATGATAGCAGATCTTTTTGGTGGCATATCTGCTGTGGTGAACTATATGTTAGAAGTTCATGAACACAGATCTGAAGCAGGGTACATTGATGCTCAAACAATATACTTGACAAAGCCTATATGAATATCAGCAAGAAGTATCATCTGCGGAACATCAGTATATGTACATCACTCATTAATCACCATTTTACTGTGTACTAACATTGGGTTATATGAACACAGATCTTTTTGGTGGCATAGGTGATGTGGTCAAGTATGTCTTATAAGGTGATGATATTTTGGTGCCATAGATGCTGTGGTCAACTATATCTTAGAACTTGAGAGCAGCAGCATTCCAACCAACTGATAAAAACTAGATAACACAGAGCAGTCAGATAAACTATACATTTATATTTCTATATTGATTACAACTTGAGAAATAGTTGCCAAACTATACATAATCAACACTATACTTTTGTACAAAAGCAGTGGCTACTTACATAAACTTTCAACTTTCAGTGACAACAGAACATTAAGATCTTACTGCTTCTTAATGTTTTTTTGTCACTGACATGACACGACATGACACTGCATACATTACATATAAAAACTCCTTCCCCTGCACCCCATCCCTTCATTCCAAAAACAATTGAAGGGTCAAACCAAAACATATATACAACATAAAAGATGAAGCATCAAATATGATCATTAGAGTTCAACATGGGTTGGGATTTTTGCACGTCCTTCTTGTGTGTCCTGCTTCATGGCACCGTGTACAATGGTAGATCTTTCTATTTTGGAACTATGATTCCTGCCTCCTTACTCTTGGTCTTCCAGGAGGTCGACTTGTGCTTGGAGGGTGGAAGAACGTAGCTTCAGACATGTTTTCCATGTGATAATCCCTATAATCATTGACGTTCGGCATGTCTATTGTCACAACCGGAATCATGCTATGCTGGTAGATCCGTTGCTGAGCTTCTATCTTATAACAATCCTCAACATAATCGTAGATGTTGCCGTGCACAACCTTGACAGCTGCACACGCATGTGTGCATGGAATCCCACTCATCTGCCATACCCCACAACTACATTGTCGTGATCGCAAGTCAACCCCATGGTCTCCGCGTACTGTATGCATACTGAATCTACCCTGCCCATAATCTTCACACCACATATGCTCACATCCACTCACATTTTCCATAACCTTTGCATCTATATTTGGTCCAACACAATTCTTCTACTTGTTCATTGCCACATAAGAGGCATGCATCTTCTTTACTACTTTCTTACGATATGCGTGAATTAATTGGGCTACATTATACTTCCTCTCCTTCACCATCCATGCATTGAATGACTCGGCGATATTGGTTGTTATGTTATCCCATCGTTTGTATGGGAACTTGCTAAGAGCCCACCTATCAATGTCACTATGATTGTTAATCCATTCATATAACTCTTGACAGTGCTCCCGCATCTTTTCCATTGCTTTATCAAAGTCATCAACACGCCTTACATATGCAATCTTGTCAAGAAGCATCAGTCCATCCTCCTTTGACCGGTTACTGGTCTTTCTCTTGCCCCTGTTTATTTTCAGTATCTCTGCACTGAAGTTCTCCTTCACATGTCTATAACAGAATGCATGACGATGCCCTCCAAATATTGCTGCCACAGCACCTATTATGCCATTGTGACGATCTGACACAATTGTCAACTCCATAGAACCAACAATCCTTTTAATCATATGCATGAACCAAGTCCAATCGTCCAGTGTCTCTCCCTTCACAATTGCTATGGCAAACGGCAATAGCTCATTATCCGCATCATAGGCTGAACCTGCAAGTAGAGTCCCCTTATAAGGCCCACTTAAATGAGTTCCATCAACATATAGTAGATGCCTTGCACCCCCCATGAAACCCTGTACACATGACCCATATGCAATGAAAACTCTTTCAAATCTGCAACCATCTGCTACCCATTCAGCAACTGTATTAGCATCAGTTTCCTTCAACTTTTGGCATATCCATGGGATGAACATGTATGATTGTTCCGGTCTTCCATGTATGTCTTCCATTGCCTTTTCCTTTGCCCTATATGCCTGTTTATATGTTAGCTTCACACCATACTCCCTTTGCAGTTTCTTCATAATCTCAGTTAGACGCTTCTCGGTGTGATTCCTAATCTCGTCAATTATTATTGATGATGTCAAAGTAGATCTTGCACCATGGCCGCTCACTTGCAAATGATCTTGAGCTGAATGAACATGATCTTTGATGAATTTTGTCACACACAATATTCAGAACTCCTGCCCACTGCAGACGCACATAATTTCCAAGGACAACCCTCTACTTTACACGTGACATACATCTTGTCCTTGCTATTCCTATCATATTTATACATGAACTTATGTGCAATGCTATACTTGTACAAGGCTTCTCTTAATGCATCGGCATGAGGAAAATGCTGCCCGACCCCGGAAATTAATCCTGACCATTTCAAATAGCTAGTATCACTCAAATTTGTTTGATGTGTCTCATAAGTTATACACCCACCACCAATTTCAAATGACACAGCCTTAAGATCATTGCCATGTGTCATGGGAGATACGTCTGCTTCCGGTGACCGTTCCAATAATCTGTGTCTCCTGCATATAACAATTACAACACTTTATAACTTATTATCAGCTTGGGAATGAACAAAATATTACTAACTTACACATGTGCATTATTCATTGGCAAGGATTCATTGCCATTCTCTATATGGGCTACAAACACGTGCGCACTGCTTTCATTGAACCGAAAAAGGTTTTCAATTTCACTATCATTGTCAAGCTCAATTAATGTCCTCTCATCAAATATTACTGTGTATTTAATGTCACAACTGCTCCCTTCATGACCTGTCAATGTTGATATAATTTCTCTTAAATCTTCCATTCTTATCCCATCTTTTAGTACCTTTACCCTCACACTGCCTCCGAAATATTTAACTTCACCATCATTATTATGTTCAAATTTCCCCCTACGTGAAAATAACAAAACAACTCCTTTGCACAGCTTGAATCAATATTACCATCCATTTTTTTACGCTTCCTGCAACAAATAAATAACACATAGTTAGTTGACAAACACAAAACTACATGAGTACCTCAATCTTTCACAAATCTATATTAGGGTTTTTCAACTTCATATTAATCGTTTCTTAAAAAATCCACCCCATTTATTCTCTTCAACCACAACCCTGAAAGTAACCATCCCAACCTCCTCCCCGATTCAGGCAGCATCTGCATTTTTCGCCATACCACTCTTCAACATTCACGTCCTTCAAACCCAAATACCCCGCAAAGTTTCCCACCCAAATGAAGACGAAAATGGTTTTGCTTCAGCTCGACCACAGGGGGAAGAACATTGTCGACTAATGAAGTACATACCTCACTGCTGTTTGTATCGCCTCCCACTTACGTTCCCGCGCGATGACGCTCTCCCTGTTTCGCGTCACCTTCTTTTGTCATCAACTTCTTTTCTTTCATCATCAGAGGACAAATTTGTCATTTTACGTTCAATTCTAATATTCCAGTTAACGTACTTGCACTGATATGGGATATTATATTTCCGCGCACGTATGCGTCTTTTAACAATTTAAAGGTTCTTTTTGAGGGATTTTCCCTATTATTTAAGCTAAAATATAGTTTTAGTCATTTAAGTTTACATAAGGTATAATTTTGGTCTCTTAACTTTAAAAAGTATACTTTTTGTCCTATCATTCTAATACCGTTAATGTTACTAACAGAAAATATTAATTCAACAAACTCAAGTGATGATGATATAAACTTAAGTGATGACCGTATAATTAAATGATATTAATCTTAAGTTTAAAATATGTGTCAGTTTATTTTAGTTTAATAATTAGAGCCTCGATTTCCTTTGCAGAGTTTTATCGGTTTATTTTAGTTTAATAATCTAAATATATTATATTAAAAAATTAAAACTTCAATATGCTTTGTTGCTTCAACGTTTTCCATTAGTAACATTAACGGTATTAGAAATATAGAACCAAAAGTATACTTTATAAAATTAAGGGACCAAAACTATACCTCAGGTAAAATTTAAAGAACTAAAAGTATACTTTAGACTATTATTTATTATATATCGGAATATATATTACTTATGATTAATGATTCAATACGGTGATTATGTCAAGTTATCATAGTTAATAATAAAAGGGTTAAGAGGCAAAAATGCCCATAAACTTTTTTTAAAAGTGCTTTGACACCATAAACCTTTTTTAGGTACAAAAGTACTTATAAACTTTTCTAAATAGAGCAAAAATGCCCATTTTGTTAAGTCTATAAACTCCCATTAAGTTTTGGTTTTTGTGGGCCCACACCATTTTTTTTTAAAAATAACAAGCATTCACTTCCCCACAACGATACGCGCAATGAATTAACTTCAAGAGTAATGACACCAACATAAACAATTTTGCATCCGTATAAATCATTCACTCAAGTTGCATGCAATATACGCATTATAAATGCGAAGCCGAAAATTAACGCTGAGCTCTTTTAATAAAGTAACAAAAAATGAGATTCTTAAAAAGGTTTGACCAGCCCAAGGCACTACAACTAAAATTCTTTCTATAGGTCCATAGTGGGAAAAAGAACGCTGCGGTATTTCCGATATTATTGATCATAGATTAATAGTATAGCTTAGCTAAATATAATAATATTGGGCTGCAATTCTAAAGAGTGTGTTATGATTTGTGAAGATGTAGGCAGGGTTCACTGTTGTTGTAAGCAAGTCCACGGAATCCCTGAAGTCCTATTTACATAAAGTAAACTTGCCTAGCAATATACATAAAGATAAAATTTGCCTAATATGATCCTGCATGTTCACTAATTGGTTTAAGTTTTAGCATAGGAAAGCAGGGGCAATATCGAATAGCTTAAATTAATCTTGAATATCTGATTGACATGGAGTGGCTAACCTAATAGGAGTTACAACCAATACTTGGTTGTTTTCTCAGGAATTATTGAGTTGAAATCCATAGCCATCTATAATATTAGTCTATGATTAATGTGAATCACATATGATTCATATAAATTATCAAAGATGGAGCAGGATAATAAACTCTATAATTTTGCTGGTCACAGGTCAATCACACATTAAAGTGTAACTAATTAGTCAAAATAATGGAACTACCCATGATAAAGTATTTCCTAAACTCCAACGCCAATAAGTTTGAAAGAAAGAACAAAAACTAAATTTCTCCCTGGCATACACATAAACTTAACGCAAGTATCTTTATGTCTTGGCATTTGTTGACTTGGATTAAAATGTTCTTGTTCGTATACAGATCCACTGGCATAGTTACTTGCTTTGCTCAGGCCCCTAAAGGTACTCTTGGTTAATCCGGGCTCTGAATCTTCTGATTGTTAGAGGAGCCAGATCAAAGGAAATAACATGTCTTGTATTAATGACTAACCTAATGTTATAGTTGAGTGAAAAAGTTAAAATACAACCAACAAATAAACTTATAAGTGCATTTAACTTGTACAAAACATGTGCTCCAGCTTCTAGGAATCCTACAGAACCTCCATTAACATTAAAATGCATACCTTGATTAACTTGGCCAAGGCTGCCATCTTTCCAACCACCTTGAGAAGTGCTTGACAAATGGTCCATATTCGGATCATAATTCTCAAATGCACGAAATTGGGCACTTCAGTGCATAACAACACTATTTCTGAGGTCTAACTGCCCTTATAATTATCAAATAAGACAATAAAAATCAATCCCAATGAAAAAGTCAGGGTGGTAAAATACAGCCGATCACAATAATTCCACTTGTTCAATATACCATGCTGAGTGTAGTCGCAAAACTTGGAATCCAAGTTGGCTGCAATATTACTTATGTCATTTAATGCACAACGTCTCCCTCTGCATTCACAGTTCAATACACCAGTATCAGGTAGTGTTGACTTCGTCAGAGTTTGCATCATGCAATTCTGGTCTTCATAATATGGACTATGTGCAGCCTTCTCAATGCTTTTCAAGATTTGAAGTTACAGACATTCAGACCGGTCTTGAAAATAAAGGGGGAAAAAGAAATGAATCGATGATGCCACCAAACTCACTAACTAATCCATCAAAGGAAGCCACCTGGAATATTACTTTCCGCATCTTAACCTCATAAATACAAGAGAACAAAACTTACCTGGCTAGAACTTCTCCCTCCACTATTTAAATCTGGACTGACTGATTGACTTGAACAGAAAGGGGAGACTACGTACTCTCTTGTTGAAGGCATCATCAACCAATTTGCAATCTGCACAATTAGGTAACTCCACCTGCTAATTCCCTTGTTAATCTCTTATTCTCAAGAAGCAAAAGGTTAA
Organism: Inga leiocalycina; assembly: GCA_963242795.1. NCBI lineage: Eukaryota > Viridiplantae > Streptophyta > Magnoliopsida > Fabales > Fabaceae > Inga > Inga leiocalycina. The sequence continues at coordinate 66,641,627 of OY725320.1, forward strand.
AAAAATCTGAGATGGCCAGAATATCCTTGTCCTAAAAATGAACCAAATGCATCCCCCCCAAAAGAAAATCGTCCGTGCCTCTTTAGATATGTCCCATTTGGTTCCTTGAGAGCTTTTAATTGAAGTAGTTCAAACTAAAATTAAACCAGTACGGCTCATTCAAAAAATGAGATGTGTCTTCTAGTAGGTTCCCAAATGAGCAATGGAAAGAACAGAAAAATAATACAGTTACCCTACAACATAAAGATACATAACATAACATAAAATACTTAAACATTCATTAGGCTTCATACCATTGAAGCTACATGACTTCACCACATAGAGGAAACAGACACAAGCCATCAACTGACACATCCAAGAAACATCTGACCTAACAAACATTACATGCCACAAAGGCACAAATAAAGGGCTGGAGAAAAGCAACTTTGCACAACAAAACTTAAAAACCCAATGGACTCATAACTGCTAGCATTACTTTATTTGACCTGCAGAACGTGAACCAATGATGTGAATGACATTTGACACATTTACTCTTTTTTCAGATGATGCCTAGTTGTGTATCTCAAACATATTGACGTTATCAGATTAAATACTTATCATATTCATGTTAATTCAGATATTCATCATTTATTCTGCTGGAAGTATAGCAACCCAAATCGATCGCTATAGGCTGATTTATTCCAGAAAGAATAAGCATATCAAGATTAATTAGAATTAATTAGTAATATTTATTATTTTTTCAGATTTCAGCAATATTATTTTAAATAAATGGAATATCTACAAATAGGATTTTAGATATCATTTTAGTATTTTAGATATTATTTGGATTTCTTAGTTTGAATAGGATTTTAGATATTATTTGGATTTCCTAGTTTAAATTTTGAATTAGATTTTTATCTCTCTGTATTTCTATAAATTTGGCTTATTGCCTACTCAATAAAGCATCGAATATTTTTAGAGAGTTACTAAAGTTTGGAGATCCTTTTGGGCTGTTTTAGAGAGTTTAGTGAGATACTTGCTATCCCTCTATCATAAAATATTTTAATTTCCCTTTTCCTTCACCACAAAATCATCATCCCTGTTCGGTGTTTAACTAAGTATCGTTCTTTTGCTCTTAAATCTTGCAGCTTCCTCAACAGACAAGACAAGTTCGACCATCAAAGACTAAGTTTCGTACAAATCCAATTTTCTAGGCGCAAATCATAAATTCAACGGACATAGAAGGTACAATGTATCTCCTTGGCAAATATTTATCCTTATCAAGTTGGATGTTGTTTGCTTTTGTTCAAACCTTTTAACATGAATCAATTATAAGTGGTTTGGATAATCTTTTTTTTTTTTTTTTTTTGCCATTGATATTGACCATAATCTCCACCATATAAACTCAACGGTTAAAAAGCTTCCAAACTAAAAGATAAAAATCCTCTACATCAGGCGTGTCACAGCTTTTAAGTCATGTCTTAAAAAAATCTGCTATGGTTTCCTTCAGTCCAGGATGTCACATCTAGAGTGTTCCCAAACCTGCCACATGCTAAAAAATTTGCTGTGTCACAGCCTACAAAAAGGTTAAGAGATTGTGATCTTGATGAATAACAAATACATGGGAACAGTAAACCTAAAAATCGAGCAGAGTGCACCCAAGTTTTGTCAGAAAATGCCAAGAGACTGTGATCTTGACAAGTACTACTAGTATACTTTCTATTGCTGTTATTTTCTGGTTCCAAAAGGCCAAAACCTTCCACTTTAACAACACTTGTCCAATACAACATCATACCAAAAAAAAAAAACATCTTGTTCGGCCAACTTAATCTGAAGAGCCCTAACCCTGGCAAATAACAGGAAAAGTAAGAGATTGGAACTATTGACAAAAGAGCTGAAATTTGTCAGATTTGTATTACATGTATGATGCCTAAGTTTAATAGACCCAAGTTATCATATGAAAATCTTGTCTGATTCATTAGAATTTAGCTATTCATCATTAATTCTGCCAATAATAAAGTCCTTCTATTCTTAAATCTTGCAGCTTCACCAATGGACAATAAAAGTTGTACCATCAATGAATAAAGTTGATATCGATCTAATCTTGAAGGTGCAAACCATAAATTCGATGGAAGTACCAGCTTCAACGTGCCTACTTTACATATATTAGAAATCGTTATTGGTTGCTTGGATATTGACCATAATTTATGACATATATCATATTTTAGTGTTTTAAATAAATCGAATTATCGGAACCATGCAAATTACACATGTAACAACCTATAATTATGCATTATTAGTGTGTGTTTGGGGTCACTTAAATTTAGAAAATAAGTCCTTATTACGCAAGCCGAGATAAAACTCATCTCACATACTTACCTCGTACACCGTGAATCACAATTTATAAGCACTTATTACCCAAAAATAAGCTATTCCAAACGAGCAATTAACCTTTGAATAAGGTGTAAGGTTTACTTATGGTCAAGGTGAAAAGACGCGTTAACTTATGGTAGTGTGAACTCCATAGTTAACTATCATTGGCTTAAGCACCATCTTTGACCGACGGGTAAGGACCTTGCATTGGACTTGTTTGCACGTCACAGACTTAGGCCAAATTCGTCAGAAGGTTGTGAAAGTGGGCAAAGGTAATTCTGATGAACAAAAGATCATTACCTCCAACCAATGAATAAGAGACTGACAATTAAATTTACACGAAAATGAAAGCATAAACCCATCGGTTAAAAGGCTTCCAGACTGGAAGATCAAAATCCTGAAAATCAGGCGTTTCAAAGCTTTTTAGTCACATCAAGTGTGTTTGGTTTGAGGGGAGGAGAGGAGGGTAAATGACAATTTTGGACAGAAAAAATCTAAAATTTACCCTCTTATTCCTTTTAAATTTTGAGTTTTCGTCCAAAATTTAAATACTTTAAGCCCAAAAAAATAATTTAACCCTCATCTCCTCCCCTCCCTCCCCTCAAACCAAACATAAAAGAATCAGAATGCTATGGTTTCTTTCAATTCATGATGCCACATCTAGAGTGTTCAAAAACCTCCCACATACTAAAAAAAATTGACTGGGTCACAGCCTGCAAAAAGGTCAAGAGACTGTGATCTTGACAAATAACATATACATGGGAAGCTTTTTAACCATTGTGCAACTCAAAATCACAGAAGGCACAATGACGAAACTTATATTTGAAAAAAAGAATAAAACTCCAAAATTAAATGAAATAATCATGTGAATTTATATATATATTCAAAATTAATGCTGTCAATAATTAAGTTCTTTTATTCTTAAATCTTGCAACTTCACCAACAGACAATACAAGTTCATAGATCAATGAATAAGGTTGATACAGATCCAATATTGAAAGTGCAAAGCATAAATTCAATGGGAGTACCAAGTACAACATGTCTGCTTTACATATATTAGAAGCAGTTATTGGTTGTTTGGATATTTACCATAATTTATGCCATAGATGATAATGTAGTGTTTTAATGAAATTGAATTGTTTGAACCATGGAAACTACACATATAATATATGCTCTTAAGATGCTTTATTAACCTTTGAATAAGGTGCAAGTGTTAACTTTTGGTAGTGTGAACTCCATGGTTAACCATCATTGTGACTTAAACAACATCTTTGACCAATGGGTAAGGAGTAAGGACCCTGCTTGTGGGGATCCACATTAGACGTGTCACATCTATTAAGTCAGATCTTAAAAAAAAATCAGAATGTTGTGGTTATTTCTTCAAGAAATTTGGTCCATGAGTTAATGGGCTAAAAATTGCACCCAAGTTTGGTCAGAAAAGCATTGGAATTGGTTTAGGAAGATTTCCTATGTGTAATAGCAATAACCCTTTTTCCATTGAAGAAATCAAACACAATTTTGTGAGACTTCCTAAAATAAGTGGGGAAAATAAAAGCAGAAATAAAAAAAATTGAATTGCAAAAAATAAGAGTTGAATAAGGTCATGTTGCAATAGCATACATCAAATAAAGAGTAGATTTCCAAGTTATAAATCACCTTGTAAGGTCCCCAACATGAACAGTCATATTACATTAGCTATTACTAAACCATTAATAATCTTTTAACTTAATATGTAAATATGCGTGGTTAATGTTAATAATCTTCATCTTATATTTAAAAAACAGAATAAAACTTCAAAACATCCTGCATGAGTTAAGATTTTACTACCACAGATCATTATATTTGCATCATTGAACTAATTTTCCTTACTTATGTTGTTCCAAGACCTAGGGCTGCGCACAGTACCATTCTTAAATGGTCACACAAGACCATTAAAAAAAAAGTTACAACTGTCCAATAGAAACTTGGCTATCAACAAAAAGAAACAGTCCCTTGGGAATACAATAGTTACATAGGTTTAGATCATAATCCAAACCATTTTACCAAAACATGTCTTAATTGTCTAGGAACCTTCCTAATCAAACCCTCCTTGCTTTGGCAAGCAGTTCTCTCTTGATAGCATAATCTCATTGAAAGTAGGGTTTCGAAAAACCCTAGTTGCAGAAAAGTAGCTCCCCATTGACGCCTCACCTAGCAGATGAAAATGACAGATCACAAAACCAATTACATTAAAAACAACTAAAGTGAACAAGAAAAGTTGTAGACTCCTTATACCTCCCTCCTTCTTGAACAAGCCAAATTGGACAATCACCACCAGATTCACAATACTCCTGACCCAGATATAGTCTTGCCATCCCTCTTTAGTCCTTTCACCAAGCAGGGTGTTGGACTTTGGGTCCAAGTCCGCCCTTGATGGGCCGGACTATTTGATTAGGAAATAAGTAGCCTAATCAAATAAGAATAAAATCAGCATAAGATGCAGATTTGGGAATATTTCAGCAATAATTATGGATTTGTTAAAAGAGGAACAAATCACCATAATTAGGGAATTAATTGAGAGACAATTAATTCCTGTCTTGAAGGGCAAGAAGGAGTGCACACGTTTCCTAATTAGTGGCCTCCATAAACCACTATAAATAGGGTGTGCCTCCTCAATTGCAACTCGCCCCGCCATTGAGTTTTCTGGCAATTCCCTTCTCTCCTACCATCTTTCTGGTTCTGGTGATCTGCTGTGCAAATCACAATTAGGCTCTAGTAGTCTAATAATTGTGTGGGCACAAGTATGGAGTATTGGAGCTTTGACCCGGATCCGAACATGGATTCGTCCAGGTACGCCTAATCTCCTATTTTAGTTAAAATATTTTTTTTCTTTCCTTCATTGGCATCAGAGCCATTTGATCCTTGAGGCTGTGATTTATTCTATGTGAATAAAGTATATGATATAATTTGTTTCTATCCCCATCTATTTCCGCTGTGCTAATTAAAATATGCTTATAGCATTTTTTTTTTGCAATATGTGAATGTTGCATTCATCGATAAAATTTGCATGTCAAGATATTGTTAACATGTTTTTCTTCGATGTCCTCAATGCATTTGTGTTTTCATTGCAATATTAGATTTCAATATTAACATGAATGTAAAGTCTGAAGTTTGGCTCCATAAGAATTCTTAAGTCTCGTTTTTTAATTCATTCAAACATGAATATGCATGATTCTTTTCGCTCATGTTCTATGTGTATGTATGAGCGTGGCTATAAAATACTGGGTTCATATGTTTTGCTCCTTTGGTTAGTTTATATATATATAATAACTATATATATACTACGTCATGCGATTTCCTTCGTTTCTTCTCCTCCCTTCACGGATCTCTTTCAAGATGATCTTTTGGAACCTATGTGGATTCAAAAACGAAAAGACTTGACCCCTCAAAGGTTAGAAGAGTCTTTGAAACCCAGAGAGACACACATCCACGTCGTTTTTACGCAGTGCCAACAACGTCGAGAAAAATTGGGTGTCTGAAACTCAGTGTTTTTGCCCAAAGTAAGGACATGGATGTGTAGAACTCGAAGAGACGATTCCAACGATGCTTAGAACGCGTCAAACGGAGTCTGGATGAGGGAGAAACAAAGGAATGAAGTTCGCGGGTCGTTAGTCGCCGCCGCAACTTCACTCGTGATTTGATCAATGAAACAGAGGTTTTAAGATTAAATAAATGCCATGGATTTGTAGTTCGCTGAACTAGGATTCCAACGACACCAAGAACGCGAAAAACGGAGCTAAAACGAGGGAGATATGACCTCCCGAAGTTGGCGGGTCGCGATGACCCGTTGGAGCTCCAACCGGGTCGGGTTGACCCGGCTGGAGGTTGAAGACGATGACGTGGCAGTCAACGCCACGTCATCGGTCAACCGATGACACGTGGCGTCAATGAGTGGCCGACACGTCAGCGCCGAATGCCACGACATCATCGGTCAACGTGCCACGTCATCCGTTGACCAGCCACGTTGACAGAGACACGTCAGCGGTGACGTGTCTCTGTCAACGTGGCTGGTCAGTCAACGTTGACGGGTCAACGGTCAACTTTGACGGGTCAACGGGCAAACAGTCATCCGTTGACTGTTGACCCAAAAAAAAAAGGAGAGGACACATGGCGCGTGGGCCCACTGGGGTCTCCGTTTGACACGTGGCAAGCACCGTCAGAGAGAGGATGGCGCGTGGATTCTTGGGAGCTGGCGCGTGTCATCGGCAGACGGCCGCAAGGCAGCGCGTGTATGTCACGCGCCACCATTGAGAGTGGCCAACGCTGGAATTTTCCAATTTTTCAGGATTTTTCCATCCAGACACCTCTAGGGGCGCGTGAGAGCGCGTGGGACCTCTGATTAAGATGTGGTTGGTTCCTAAAAATCCCTAAATTCGAGAGCTTCAATTTGATATATAATTTGTATATATTTGAAGCACGTTTGGATATGATTTGAGTCAAAAATGTGGTTATGTGCACTTAGAGGTTCCCAAAAATGTTAGAATTGAATCAATGTTGGTTCTATTATTTTTTGGGACATGTTGGCTTGTTTTTTAAGAGTAATTTCAGCTGCAACATAAAGTTAATGCTGAAAGATCCTTTAAAAGTAAGGGATTATTCAAATGAGTTTTTGAATGTAAAATCCTATCCAACCTTGACTCAAACTGTTAGAGATAAAAACCTGAAAACTTGCAGCAACTTAAAATTATTCAATAATTATTGAATAATAATAAGTCTTCCCATGCTTCTAACCACATTGATCCACTTGGATTGAAGTAGTGACTTCTAAAAGTTAACATTTTATCACATATGTTATGACAAAGGACAAGACAGATAAAGATGTGAGAATCATCTCATCAAGTGGGAAGTATGCTGTAAATACATCCAAATGAGTGGATGTAAACATGGCAAAGAGGAACTTGACATTGTAGCTAGATGCTACATGAGTTAATATGGTCAGAAGGGCCTATGAGAAGGAGAACCTAGTTAAGAGACAATGAAATGAGGCTTAATTTTTTGAATGTTCTTGTTTTTCCATTGAATTTAAGATTAAATTCTCTGTTAGTTTATAGAATTGAATTCAGTATATTCTCTTCTTGTTTTCTTGAACATTCATGTTAGTTAGATGATATTGTGTTATTATCTTGTTAATATAACTGCTCTTTGATTGAGTGGGAGTTTTCTGGAATACGTCTAGAAATCCAAAGGGGAAAGTGTTCAAATAAAGATTGTGGTTAAAAGGGTGATGAGCTAACTAGTATGATTGGGATGGGAGTCAACATAGTTGTCTCCTGAACATGAAACTAGTGAACTTATCATTTAATTATCCTTTGTCTTATTTGAACAACTAAGATTTGTATACCATAATCGTCTGAGTGACCAATTATGACCAAGTCTATTTGACTGAGCTTATGAAGATAAGCTCAATAGAGATATCTGTGAAGTTAGAAACTCTCAAATCTCTTTCATTCAAGAAGAATGAGATGTCAGGGACATCCTACCAACTACTCTTCAGCATTTAGAGGCTGAAGCAACTGAAGGATACAAAAGGTTTATGCTATCAAGCATAGAAAGAACAACATTGCTCAAACTTATGATGGTATGAGCAATGTAACCTTATCCAAGCCGTGTGGATAGTGTGGAAGATAGTGAAATAGGTGATCTTCTTCCATAAAGTTAAAACTAAATTAAGTTTTAACATAGTGTACTAAGTCCTAACATGTTGTTTAGGCAACACTTAAGGCAAATGTCAAACTAAGAAGTTGAGACAAACTAAATGCCAAGTTCTTTCTAACAAACAACAAGTGTATATTGTGATAAGACATCTCCCAGTGAGTGGGAGGAAGCTATGTCTCCCAGTGAGTGGGAGTGAGCCATGTCTTCTAGTGAGTGGGCATATACAAAAGTATAAATTGCCCTGATATGCATATTGTAACCTTCAGCAATGTGATTCACCACATTGAACTTAAGTGTGAGAGACTGAAGGATCCAAGATCCATCAGTTAGACAAACTTAGCTAAAGAGTGGGAGGATTCATCCTCTAAGCCCAAGGGCAAGAAACCTATTAGGTAAACTTGATCTAGAAAAGGTCAATGGTTTCTACAAAGATGAAAAGCTACATTCATAATCCTTAAGGGTTATAAAAGTAGCGATCCACATGAGTTGTGGATATTTCAGAGAAGCATATGGCTTCAAGTCAAATGCAAAGCAATAAAGAGATAGAATCAAGGGATTGGAACTTGCACGTTAACTCTGCATAAGGAAACCACCCTGATTCACTCCATGCAATTGCAACTGACAGAATCACATCTTTGCTATCTCTTTAGTTAAGGATCGATAGGACTATGATTCTCAAATCCTTTGTTGGATTTTGATGTTTCTTTTTCTAGGGATAAAAGATTCCTTTTCTTGCCACATGTACACCTTGGTCAAAGGGAATGATCAAACTAGCGAAAGAGTATTTGCTAAACAACGTGTGCTAAAGGGTTAATACCTTTATGAATAAGTTGAAAACTTATTCTACCTGGCAAGAAAGACAAAGAAACATTTTTTTGAGAAAATCCACTGCAATTGGCAAATTATAACGTTAGTGAACCAATGAACGTGAGGGCAAAACACAAAGAGCTTAGTGTTTCGTTAACGTTATGGACATTTACTCGAAATACAATAATGTTTATTTGATTTTTGGCAAGTGTGACGCTATTAGATAATGGCTGAACTAGTCAGGAATCAGTTAAACTAAAAGGAAAAGACCTTTTTTGAACTAACAAGGGTTAGAGACACCCATGTGATTAGTTCAAGCTTCTTTGTGTACAAGAAAGGCATTGTTAGGCAACTATCAATACCTACAACTCTTCAACATAACAGAGTTGTTGAAATAGAGAGATAGACCTCTCCTTTGTTTTGGTTATGAATATAATGGCATCAATGAGGCTACCAGCCATATGTTGGTAGGTGGACTCATAGCTATTATATTCATACTTAACCAAATGCCTTCTATGTCAGTCACGACCTTACCCTATGAATCGTGGATAGGCCTTAGACTAGGGCCAAGTTCGTTAAGACCATAAGGGTCATAACTTTATATTCACACTTCTTCCTATGAGTAAGGAAGATTAGGGCTAAGGTATACAAGGTATCTCTTTGTGAGATGACATGAGAATTTGCCATGACACGTCTTCATAGTGAAAATGATGGCGGTTCAGCGACTGAAAGAAAATCGTGGGACACAACGTTCATGAAACCAAGATTTCCTAGCAGGAAATGAGCATTAATCACAATAAATCTCTTCAAGAGGTTCACAAATAACAAGGAATAACCAAGTGTTCCTAAGTTCACTGATCCAAGTGGGAGGATTGAGACCATTTTCACAATGAAAGAGGTAAGAGGTAAGTTACGAGACAATTACCTCACTCATACATAGGAAAAGAATCCTATGAAATCCACCTTGGAGCAAATTGTCATCTAGTGAATGACTATAAGGGATAGATTCCCTAATGGATTAAATGCTCTCTTCATCATTTAGAAAGTGATGATAAGTACCTATAAGTGTCTGAAAGACGCTAGAAGGACCTGCTAAGATGAATTGCAGAGTGTCATGCAGGAGGATTTGGATTCCTTTTAAGCCAAATACGTGTTTGGGTAATTTGTCACCTAGCCAAGAGGCGATTGGGAACAAGTAGGTTCTCAAATCTGTTGGGGGCATGTAGAACCTAAAACACTTAGTGGCTAGGGGGTAATACAATGGAAGGTTGTCCATTGTGTGTTTTAACTCTAAATTTTGGCTATGACAACAAGTTTAGTCTTGAAAATTGCATCAAGATGATGTAAAGACCACCTTCCAATTTGGAATTTTGGAAATTGGATGATGAACTCTCCACTGAAGCAGCTTAAAGGCTTCGTAGAAACAATCACCTAAATAGTAGTATATGAAGTTTTCACAATGTGAAAGCCTCACCAACTTCGAAATAATCGAAGAACACTACATAAGTTCCAAATGGTCTGGTGATGATTCTTTGTGAAGTCATCCTTTGTCAAGTGTCAAGGGAGTCAAAGGAATAAAGGATCAGAGAATCCTTAAATTCTGAGTTAAGAAAGTCATGGGTTGAACAAATATCTTGAATGACAAGATAAACGGGGATTGCACAAGAAAGATACAGTCTTTTCTACCTAAGGCATGTATAAGTGTACTCCTTAGACATCTTAGGATGTCAAACTGCAAACCCATAGACACCCCTGAAGTCAAGGGCATAAACCTAAAGAGGTTACATGTCCTATGAGGAATCCAACATAAGAAAGGTGGATAGAGTCCCATGTGAGACTATAGTTGGTAATATGAATGTGCACATTGGTGTACATAAGACCAAATGTTTTTTGTCAGACTTGGAAGTTGTTTTTGGTCCTGCTGTGAAATGGGTTATGAGAATAACCATGGATTAAGTTGTCAAGATAACAACTTTCCTTTTTGAAAGGATACTCCAATACAAGACCTAGGCAAATGGTGATGGAGTAAGGAAATATACAAAGTATTTTTTCCTGTTATCCATGGAAATAGAACGCAGGGCATGTTCTGCCATCATTCAAAGTGCCATATGGCTAAAGTAATTCCTATGAGAGATTGGGAATGAATGGTGGATAGAAGGATCCAAATGATAACATCTTATGATGAGGATCCTAAGTATCACAGCAAGGCGAAACATACCTTTTTGATATATCTCTATGAGAGATATGCTTTCAAAGAAGGAAAGCGATAGTTCAATGACCTTCTACTGACAGAATGTTGGTAGATCCCCTTATTGAGCCCATAACTTGATTTTCATTGAGTTAGTGAAAATCTAGGGGCGCAAATAAAATATAAGGTCGTGAACTTCTTTTATATGAAGATAAAAGAAATGGTATGTATGTTATGAGTAAATACATAAAGGTATACATTTTGTATGTCGTACAGGTCAAAAGAGGTTGGTTCACTCACACGAACAACCGTCTTCCCATGTTTTGCAGGGGCATGGGAAGGTAAGACGAGCAAATGATCACCATGAGATGGTTGAGAAGAATCTTTGCATTTGAGTCGCCTCAGTTAGACTGAGATGAGATCCGCATGTGTGCATATACACAGAAAATGGATCGAAGCATGAATATAGACCTGTAGCCAGCAAAGAACTCTTTTTCACAAACGAGATTGTAAAAGAGATATTGTGAAAAAGAAAGTTCTGGTTCGAATGTTGAGTACATTTTGGAACTAATGTCTGTACGGTGAAAGATAAAGAAATCGACGTACACATCAAACCATTCACCGTAGCATGCAATTCATACTGCATGTGCTTGAGAGTTAAACTGCAACACGGGATGTGGGTGAAAGATCCCTAGTTCACCACAGTGTGAGTCCCAGGAAGGAAGAATACTTCCACGATGCCCTTAAGACTTAGGCGGCATCATGAAAGCTTGGTTTGGTGATAGCTACTTTAGCTGAAGCTCCATGATCACACTCGATTCGGTCAGACGAGTGAAAACTAGGAAAGCGACCAAGTCAGGATGGATTGATATTTAGTCAAAAAGGAAGATTTACTCCTAGATACATAAGATGTACTAGTATCTATGGTCGACCCCTTACTAGCTCTATGTGTAGCTAGTAAGTGCGGATACTATGTACGTGGAAGGCAATCTGAGTTAATCAACATATTAACTCGAGAGGGATTAGATATGCCATGAGTAATATGTATGGGAGAATCTGGGGCATTAGAGGCAATGAACATATAGCTTACGGTTATATATAAAGGGTGTCCTTAGATGCTGGTCCGATATAAAGGATTTCTAGTATCACAAGCACCAAATCTGAAAGACGTTTTTGCCCACGCAGTCACGGCAGACGCCAAGTATGAAACAAGAAAGAGTAACACACGCACGATGGGAGGCCCATCAAGTGCGAGTGGGAGATGTTGGACTTTGGGTCCAAGTCCGCCCTTGATGGGCCGGACTATTTGATTAGGAAATAAGTAGCCTAATCAAATAAGAATAAAATCAGCATAAGATGCAGATTTGGGAATATTTCAGCAATAATTATGGATTTGTTAAAAGAGGAACAAATCACCATAATTAGGGAATTAATTGAGAGACAATTAATTCCTGTCTTGAAGGGCAAGAAGGAGTGCACACGTTTCCTAATTAGTGGCCTCCATAAACCACTATAAATAGGGTGTGCCTCCTCAATTGCAACTCACCCCGCCATTGAGTTTTCTGGCAATTCCCTTCTCTCCTACCATCTTTCTGATTCCGGTGATCTGCTGTGCAAATCACAATTAGGCTCTAGTAGTCTAATAATTGTGTGGGCACAAGTATGGAGTATTGGAGCTTTGACCCGGATCCGAACATGGATTCGTCCAGGTACGCCTAATCTCCTATTTTAGTTAAAATATTTTTTTTCTTTCCTTCACAGGGAAACTTGGATCTTGTTCAGACTACAAACATTAAAAAAAAAAAAGCAGCAATTAGTGAAACCATGGTCGGATTCTGGAATAATAAACCATAAGAAAAAGCACACAATAAAACATGAAACTCAACTGCCTGTCCTCTACCACAAAGCCTAGCTTGAGAGCCGTAAGACCTTAGTCTCCTCCCCATTCAAAATCCACGGGAGAGCAAGCAAGCCTCAAACATCTGTGAGCAAGAAAGAAAAGGTTTCACATAATATGTGGGACAAAAATCTAGTCACCACAAATAATCAGGACACAAACCTCTAACACAGCAAAGAACCAAGATGCTCATGAATGGCGTGTGGTTGTTGTCTTCCTGAATGAGCAGCTCATTACTAGTTTCTGCACATTTGATTGGAGGAGTTTCTTCATATTTGTCTGCACATTTATTTTGCTCTCAACTACGAACAACTACTTCATGAAATGAAAAGAGTAATGAAAATAGACCCCATTGTAAGAAGAATAAGAAGGTTAATATACCTTAAACCCTGAATATGAACAATAACTATTACAGGTACGAAGAATAAGAAGAAGGGTGCACTCGAACGGATGTGCAGATCTCCCGGCACCCCTTTCATTTATGGAACCTTTCTTCAGAGACTCCCCCAGAATGAGCTCCCTCCTCCACCTTAACCCAACCTTGGCCCATGCATATGAAATGAAAAGCCTTTAAATAACTTAATAGCCCGCACAGAGCCCGATATGATCCGTTACTGGACATATGAGCAGCAAAAGTAGAGAGGAGCTACAATGTGACCAGGCTCGACTTGGCTAAAAAGTCATACAGATTTATTATTGTAGATGATGATTATTTTTTTAAAAAAAAATCAACACACCCTCCCTCTCTTCCCCATCCCTCCCGTCACACTCTCTCTTCCCTCCAAACCAGACATCATTCCAACTCTCCCCACATTCCCACCGCCATAAATCTCTCCGGCCACCCCACTGGCACCCCACTCTCCAAACCAGAGATTCATGGCGGTGGGAATGTGGGGAGAGTGGGAATGATGTCTGGCTTGGAGGGAAGAGAGAGAGTCTGACGGGAGGGATGGGGAAGAGAGGGAGGGTCTGTTGATTTTTTTAAAAAAATAGTTATTTCCAAAATAATTGGTGTGGGGCCCACAAAAACCAAAACTTATCAAAGATTTTACCTGACTTAATTGCATGGACATTTTTGCCTGACTAGAGTAGTTTATGAATACTTTTATATCAAAAAATTTTTTTATGATGTCTTATGCATTTTTTAAAAAAAATTATGAGTATTTTTATTCTTTAATACATAATAAAAAAATAGAGAATTTTTTTATCATTTCCTCTCCATAATTTTAATAATATTTAAACATATCACGTGAAACTTATCTTTTTAGGTGCTTGAAGGTAGGTAAATAAATTTATTTACCAAATTACAAAATTTAAAATTAATTTAAATTTAAATTTGAATTTATTTTTTTTAATGATTTGCTTCATTTTATTGAAATGGGGAGAAATCAAAGCTCAAAGCAAAAATTATATAACATGATTTTTCACAAGATTGCTAATACAAGACGTTAGAAGATAGATGATAAGTAAGATGAGGTTGAAAAACATATTATAGGTATTATATTTTTTATTTTTTTGCCAGATATTATGGGTATTATATGACATGATTAAGGGATTGAAAGAGGCAAGCTTCACCTAAGAGGGGAGTAAATTGGGTGATGTGATAAATTTTTCTGGTTGATGTGCTGATATAGTAATAGCTGTAGCTAGAGTAGAGTTGAGAAGATAAGCACACAGAGAATTATACTGGTTCGGCCAAAAACCAAGCCTACGTCTAGTTCTCAGAGTGTTAGGATCGGCAGGTACAGCGGAAAAATTTTAAAATTTTACCAATCCTAATCGAGGATCTATCAACGGCGTTTAAGCCAAGTTGGAAGGATTCATACCTTTTATAATTCAGGGTTTTCACGATCTCTAGGAGCCAACACGTCTGGTCCGCTCCCTCTACCGGTATCCACACGAATGCTCTCCAACCGAGACTGTGTGCTAGTGCCTCTAATGTCTCCTAGGGTTTCCGTTGCGGCTCTCAATTCTCATATGTATATCAATATATCTGCTCTATCAAGTTTATAACCTATGAGGGCTATTTTCAAATTTCAAAATTAATCATCATTAATTTCAAAATTAATTAACTATTAATTATCTTGATGAGCTAATTAAATAAATTCAGTTTAAATTAAATCTGTCCAACAGTTTTAATTTAACCTATTTATTTAATCCAAATAAAGAGCCATTAGATTTAATTTATCTTCATAAATTAAATATGAGATACTATATCTCTATCATGTTAGTTATTAAATTTAATATATCTTAATAAATTAAATTTAAAACTAACACAATATAATAATATCATATAATATATATATATATATAAGATATATATATTTCGAAAATATATATCTATATAATATTATTGATTAATTTTATATTATATATATATATATATATAAATATAAAATTCGTCCACCCTAAATTAAACATTATCTCGTGTTGGGTCATTCTTGTGTGCGACCCTGTAGGCCTATATGAAGTTGGCAGTGGGCCAATAACTGTACTAACCCAAAAGTCGCAAGCGACCTCTAGCAAGACATTATGTAACCCCCTACCTTAAATAATGTAATTATAATTCGATATCACTTAATTAAATTGGTTTAGAGACCGTCGAATAGTTCAAAACTCATTTAATACTCCCTTTTATAGTAGGGACTTTACAAAATTTTCAAAACTTCTTTCCTATTCCGGTCTCAAATTCAATTATCGAATATAATCACCTTTGCAGTTAATTTACATTCATTCATATCAGAATATCTAATAGCAATCCCGGCAACCCCCGGGTTCCATTCATTCACTATAAGGTTTAAACTTCCCATATAGGGGATTACACAACTATAATCTGTTACTATACACAGCCCAAAAATAATTTACAAGATCCCTGTCCAACAGGTTTAACCAACACATCCAAAAGTAAATGTCCCTATAGGGTTCTAACTGCTCCGGGTCGTACGCTTCTCCTTAGAGCCACTCGCCCTGTCTGAAAGGTTAGTTAAAGGAAATAATGAGATTCAAGAGAATCCCAGTAGTAACAAAAAATTTATACCACACATAAGTACACAACATGTAAGCAAATCATCATACAGCAGCAGCAGCACAAATCACACTCCACCCTTATCCCCTTTCTCCGCCGGGAAGGCACACTGTCCTAACCCGAACCGTTGTTAGCTACTCAGAGACTATTGGCGTGGCAGTGCATACACATAGCCTTATAGCTCATATAGCTATCTGGCTTTCACAAATGGCCCGTCGGCCTTCACAAATAGCCTTTCAGCCCACATAATCACATATATCACACCTCATCCTCATCCCCTTTCTCCGCCGGGAAGGCATACAACCCTTGCCCGATCTGTTGTTAGCTACTTAGGGACTATTGGTATAATGGTGTTTACACATATTCACAATGTCGCAGCATACGAGTTTATCACAAATCAATGATAATACACACATACAATGCATCACATATGG
Organism: Inga leiocalycina; assembly: GCA_963242795.1. Classification (NCBI taxonomy): domain Eukaryota; kingdom Viridiplantae; phylum Streptophyta; class Magnoliopsida; order Fabales; family Fabaceae; genus Inga; species Inga leiocalycina. Next base: position 66,658,024 of record OY725320.1, read on the forward strand.
CACGAAAGAAAAGTTACTACCTCGTTCCTTCTTGACGTTTGCTGGCTCAGTGGGCTCACAAGGACGGCAAATGTCGAATCCTATAAACCAAATTAGGGACAATAAATCAATCTCTTTTCCAAGTTCTTAATTCCATAGTACTTAAGTTGGTTATCATTTAGACTCTTTAGGTGACTATTAGAAGCCTAAACATATACCCAAAGGGTTGGGAAAGGCTATACCAAAAACCACTTTTAAAAAGTGTAAAATACTAATTTTTGGGGGTGGACCGCGGCCCACAATCCACTGGCTGCGGCCTAAGACTGCCCAAAAACACTCAGAAACATTTGGGATGCGGCCTAGAATCCACGGGCTGCAGCTCAAAACTGCCCAGAAACGCTCAGAAACATTTGGGCTGCGGCCCAGAATCCGCTGGCCGCGGCCAAGAAAATCCAGTTTCTTGGCTGAACTTCCAAAAATCATAACTAATTCAGAAAAAATCAAAATAAGGTGATTCCAAATCCAAATGAAAGCTATTTAAGTCCTCTTTCAAGGAAAAATATTGGTCATAACTAGAAATCACCACAAAAGTCCAGATTTACCAAAAACCTAACATTGTACCAAAACAGGGTCCAGTTTTGATGCCAAACTTTGGACAGTTCAAACTCCCAGCTCAAAAAGCGAAATGACACAAAATTTATGTCCATTTTGAAGCTTGAGATGTGAACTTTAAGACTGAAGAGTTTCATAATTTTTCAACATCATTTGCCCAGTCAAAACGTCCACACCATCTGACTGTCCAAAACAGACTTACATTGGCCAGATTTTCACATTTGATCCCAAATGATTCCCATTCCAACCCAAACACCATTCTCACACAATTTTGCTCAAGAAAACCATTGAAATCATCAAAATGATCAAATTCAACTCCCATTGACATATTACACAACAACCACAACATGTCTCACAATGTCACAACACAATTCACACATTGCCACACTTTCCAATCCAAGTTCCCAAATCAATTCAAATGGCCAAAATGTTCAACAAAAGACCAAATTCTACACAACACATAAACCAATTCATTCCATTCAAAAATTGCACAAAATCAGGGCAAATTCATAAATTCCCAATACTCAACCAATGATTACAACAACTATACCAAAATGCTTCTAATTCTTACCTCTTCTTCTTCCTAAAGCCAATTCTTCAATTCTCCAACTTCCAAATTTCCACAAGTTCTCAAACTTCACCAACCAAAATTCTGAAACCATAGGAATATAGCCCTCAACCTCATGAACAACATTAATGAAAGGCACTTGAGCATATGAAGGCATTAACTTACCAAAAACTCAAGCTTTTCCCTTTCTCTTTCCTTAGCTTGTTCAACGAAAAATGGAGGAGGATGAGAGAGAAAAATGAGATATTGATGATGATGATTCATTTCCTCACATATACATAAATCGACTAGGAAGATAAGAGAAAGAGAAAATGGTTTGAAAACTTGACTTTAATCCAAGGGTCCTTGCTTTGCCACTTGGCACCATCCTATTCTTCCTACCATGATTTCATATAAGCTTGCATGCATAGGATTCCACCTCTTGGTCTTTTAATCCTAGCCATTGATCTTGATTACTAAGAAGTGTTCTCAATGATATCTAACCAGTCGGTCGATAAATTTACCGTTTTGCCCCTGATTATCACAATGCACAATATATACTTCAAAAGTGCTCAATTAATATTAATTACATTACTTTGAAGTTGCTAATCCTTGGTCACAATCCGGGATATTATACATTACGACTACCCAATTCATATGAGGATCGTTATCACGATGCAACCTATCATACAACCATGTCACGTCTCTTTTGTCACACGATATCACTACAAAAAAAATGTGATTTAGTAGCAGTTAAAAATGGGTATTATCAGCGGTTTTAACTGCTACAAACAACATTAGTAGCGGTTAGGAAAACCGCTACTAAATCGTATGTTGCAAGCGATTTTGTATCAGTTATACAAAACCGCTACTCAAGGAACATAACCGCTACATACTTTGTAGCAGTTACAAAAAACCGCTACAACATCCCCATGAACGAAATTTTTTTCAGAGATATTTGTAGCGGTTATAAAACCGCTACAAATATAAAAAATTAAAATTTTGAAGGCGGGAAAAGAAAAATGACATTTTTTCAATTTCGTAGCGGTTAAGAAACCACTACTAATTTTTGAATTTTTATGAAATTTGTAGCGGTTATAAAACCGCTACTAATTTCATGAAATTCAAATTTAACGCCAAAAAATTTAATTTGAGTTTAAAAGGCGCTTTTGTTAGTAGCGGTTTAATAACCGCTACAAATATTTAAATTTTTTTAAAAAAATATACAGTCATTTGTTTCTGTTCTTTTAATATTAAATTAATTAGTTTCTTTTTTTATTAGTTTATCTAATTTAATTAGCTTATTAATAAATTGAAAGGATAAATTTAATTTAATTGGATTAGTATAAAAATTATATTAATAATATTATAAAGGATACGTAGGTAATAAGGAATTATTATGTTGTCTAATATAATGTAATTGTATATGAAAAATAGATGAAAATGAGATACAGTTCTAATATATCTAAAAAAAATGGTGAGAATAAATTTTATATAAAGGAAAGAAGTATTGTAACAAAAATAAAAAAAACTTGTTACCATATGTGATCGTATTATTCAGCTCCTCTACTCATACAAAAGTTATAAATGAGAGAAAATGAAACAAAGGTAAGGTGAAAAGAAATTGGAGAGTGTTTGAAATGAGTTGTGGTAAGTGTATTTATAGGAATCCACGTACTATTTGTAGCGGTTAATGTGTCGATTTTGTAGCCGTTTGATAACCGCTACAAATATTATTTTATTTTTTATTTTTTTAAATTTTGTTTTTTAAATTTTTTTTTCCAGTTGTTTTAAAGAGAAAAGCATAATTTGAATTTGATCACTCATCGTCGCCATCCCTACAGAAATTATGTAGAAAAATTATTGTTATGGATGTTTTATTAAATTTAAAAAATTTAATTTAAATGACGTGGACTTAAAAAAATCACCGCAGTAGAGGTAAATTGTCATCGCCTTTAGGGAAGCAGTTTTCAAAATTGGCTGGCTGAAATGGCTCACTCTCGTAGGCGATGTTATCGCCTTCACCTATGTCGTAAAGGTCTCGTGGCTTTAGATGAACGACCATGTGCCAATCCCTGTGCCTCTCGTCCTCGACATAATAAACCTGATATGCCTCTGAAGCTAGAATATACGGCTCATCATCTTGAGAAATACCAGTATGAATCGGCCGTGAGAAAATGACTGATGTGATCCCTAAGTCATCAGTTGTCAGTCCCCGAGAAGTAATAGTATTTTCCCACAAACACTTGAACAGTTTCACGGTGAAACGGCCTTAATAATTAAGTTCGACCACATCAAGAAGCTTGCCATAATAAGGGACAGCTCCGAACTGCATGTTGGTGTCACTGCTACTCGCATAACTCCTTGTCCCAAATGTGCCATAAACACCCGAATTCTGAGTTTGCAATCCTTGATCCAGTGAAATTATGCAAAACTTAAAACCATTGACATTGTATGCTGTAAACCTTTTGCATGATCAAGAGGGCCGATTGCGAAAGCTCTGAAATCTTGTGAGTGTGGGTTGTGGTCATTTAGTATTCTGCGCGCAAACCAGCTCGGGAATTCTTTATGGACCCTCCTATCAACTTCTGAGGATGTCTATATATGGATCCTGAGTTGACGCTTCACATGACTTCTGAATTCCCTGCAATTAATAATGGAAAGACGATAGTGAAATGAAAGTAAGAAATGTTACGAAAGATATAGATCAAATAACATGTGAGTGTACAATTCTTACCGTATGAAAGGTTCAACTTGAGTGCAATTAATCAAGACATGTCTATGTGCTTGCAACTTCTCAGTTGCCATTAGTTTGAAGTTCTCAGTTGCTCCAACTGGTTTACCAACACGAGGGATAAATTCTCCTGATGTCGGTGCAGGATCAGGACAATCGTCAACATAAGGTGGGTGGTTGAAAGCCGTCTCAAGATCATCAAAGTACCTTAAGCAAAAATATAGCACCTCATCCCCTATATAGCCTTCAGCTATAGAACCTTCTGGTCACGCCTTATTCCTTACGTAAGATTTTAATTTCCCAAGGAACCTACGAAGTACAGATGAGCAAATTGATATAAAATACTGAAAAGGACGACTAGCAAACATTAAATACGGAGAATAAAGCATATATTTAAAATGAGTACCTCTCAATCGGATACATCCAACGATATTGTACTGGTCCAGCGAGCTTTTTTTCATGAACGAGGTGCACTGTAAGGTGAACCATAATAGTAAAAATGGACGGAGGAAAGATCATCTCCAAATGACAAAGCGTAAGAATAATTTTGGACTGCAGCTGATCGAGATCCTCAACGATCAAAACCTTAGAACACAACTTCCGAAAGAAAGAACAAAGTTCCACCAAAACGATGAAAACATCGGGAGGAAGTGTATTCTTTATAGCCAGAGGGAGTAACTGCTGCATAAGAACATGTGAGTCATGACTCTTCAGGCCAGCAACCTTTCGAGCCTGCAAGTCAACACATCGAGAAATGTTGCTTGAATACCCATCAGGAACTTTTAATTTCTTCAACGTCGCGAGGAAGACTTCCTTGTTCGATTTTGTGAGGGTAAACTTTGTCGGTTGAAATCTGTCATGCTCATCTGGCCAAGCGTCTTCACGAACTCCCATGTCGCGTAAATCTTTCCTCGCTTGAAGGTGATCTTTTGTCTTGCCAGGTTCGTTAACCAGCATATACAGCACATTATCGCAAACATTCTTTTCAATGTGCTTTACATCAAGATTGTGGCGAAGTAAATTAGATCTCCAATATGGAAGAGTGAATAAAATACTTATCTTCTTCCACTGCTGAGGCGCCGAAGTCCTACGCGTCTTTTGGCGAGTTTGTGCTGAATCGTCACTTTTTCCAAACTCGAAGTCAACATGCTCATGCTGCTGTAAGATATCTGTACCGGACAAAGTCTGAGGAGGTCCTCTTTTTTCTAGTTTCCCATTGAAGCGATTATGTTGCAATCTGAACTTATGCGTTCCATCGAGAAACCTCCGATGCCCCATAAAGCACCACTTTCGGCTGTAGGGAAGGCGCACTGCGTTAGAGTCAAAATTGCAAGCTGGACACACCGACCCAATATGCACATTCCAACCAAATCATGTGCCAAGGCCAGGAAAGTCACTAATTGTCCACATTAAGGCTGCACGAAAGTTGAACAAAGTCTTGCCGTAAGTGTCGTACGTCTCCAAACTGACATTCCATAGGTCAAGCAATTCCGCAATAAGCGGTTGGAGATACACATCGATGTCATTACCCGGTGCCTTTTTTCCTGGAATGATCATAGACATAATGAAAGAGCTTTGTTTCATACACATCCAGGGGGTAAGTTGTAGGGAACTAAGACTACTGGCCAAATACTGTAACTTGTGCTAAGATTCCCGAAAGGATTGAAACCGTCGGTCACCAACGCAAGCTGAACATTTCTGGGGTCAGTCACAAAATATGTAAAGTCGTTGCCAAACGTTTTCCAAACAGCTGCATCCCGGGGATGTCTTAATTTACCGTCTTCGTTGTTATCAACGGCATGCCACCTCATGTGCTCCACAATTTTAGATGACATAAATAATCTTTGTAGGCGAGGTTTCAAAGGGAAGTACTTGAGAATCTTTGCAGGTTTCTTCTTCTGCTTTTTCCCCTTCCGAATTGTCTTGTACCTAGATGTGTGACATCTCTTACAAGTCTCCCTGCTAGAATCATCTCCCCAATACAGCATACAATCATTTGGGCATGCATCAATCTTTTGATAATTCAACCCCAACCTGTAGATAATCTTCTTGGCCTCATAGAACGTTGTGGGAATCTCAGCGTCGGGGAATGCATCTTGTAATAAGTCAAGCAACATCGACATTCCCTTATCTGTGATCCCACACAAGCACTTGATATGATTCAATTTAATCAAGAAAGATAATTTAGAATATTTGCGAAAACCTTGATATAAAGGACGATCTGCTTCATCCATCAAGCTGAAAAAATCCTGAGATGCTTCATTCCTCATAAAAACTAGCTCAGAACCGTGCACTTCTTCTTTGAAGTTATCGCCTTGAAATCCAAACTCATCACGCACAGCATCATTCATAGGATCATCTTCATCTACTTGAACGCCTACTAGAGAACTTCGAGGAAGAGCATCATCATATCTAATGACGGCCTTCTCACCATGAACTGCCCAGAACGTATAGTCCTCAGGGAAAGGCTTCACAAGCAAATGTTCCTTCACAACATTTCATGCATGCCACTTCTTGAACTTACATCTCCGACAAGGACAGACGATCTTGCCGTTACAGCTGGCGTGAGTGAATGCAAAATCCAAAAAAACTATTTAATCCGTACAAATATTCAGGAGAATTGCGCGGCAACCTGATCCATGATTTATCCACAGCTACTAGTGAGAGAGAAGAAAGTATAGAGAAGAAGATGAGTGAGAAGAGAATGACGAATGCCAAGAACCTTATATTTTGAAATTCCAACGTTTACAATTTTGTAGTGGTTCTTAAACCACAACACTAACTGCTACAGTTCTGAAATATTTGTAGTAGTTATATATATAAAACTGCTACTAATTTTCAAGCCGTTGGAATTTACACACTTTGGTGGGAAATTCAAAATATAAATGTTGAGTATTTGTAGCGGTTATATGTATACAACCGCTGCTAATATTAAAGCCGTTGGACAGCAAATTTAAAAATTATTTTTAATTTGTAGCAGTTATACATAACATAACCGCTACAAATGTGCACAAAGGTGACAAATTTTAAAATTCAAATGATGAGTATTTGTAGCGGTTTTTATTGTAAAACCGCTACAACCATATATATATTTGTAGCAGTTTCTATTGTAGAACCACTACAAAAATATATATTGTTGTAGCGGTTTCTATTGTAGAATCGCTACAAAAATATATATTATTGTAGCGGTTTTTCTTGTAGAACCACTACAACTATATATATTTGTAGCTGTTTTTATTTAAAACCGCTCCAAATAAATATATGCTTTATTTTTTTTAATTTAGAAATATAAATAATATTGTTGCAATTAATTCATAAATTTAACAACGCAGTCTGATAATATAAATATAATTATATTAAACACAATAAGAATTTAAGTTTTGAAATACAAACTTATATATATATATATACAAATGTTTCAAGTACAAATAAAAAAAAGATGTCCTAAACTAAATAGCTGGAGGCTGATCATCTGGTGCTCCCTCAGGTAGGGCTCCCTTAGGCGCTGCTAGATCGGGCCGCTGCGCAGAGTGAACCGCACCATCGTCATCAGCAGGAGCAGGAGGAGGAGGAGGAGGAGGAGGAGGAGGAGTAGTCACGACGACGTACCGAAGGACAGGGGGAACTTGTGGATACGCCTCGTCCGGGAACAGGCGACTCCATGACCGCTCGAGCATGTTGTTCACGATATCACGCCACTGCATCTGCTGAGAGTAGATCATATCAGCCTGCAGTTGCATCTGCAGCTGGTGCATTTGCTGCTGCTGCTGTGCCATCTGCTGCTCCAAATTTGACCACAGCTGGTCAATAGACTCGTCCCTCAGACGTCTGACCCCTCTAGAGCTGCCAGCCTCAGAGGCGGCGCTTCTACCGTAGACCATGCTAGGTCTGGCACCTATCCCCATCCCCCACACACGTCCGGGGTGCTCAGCCTGAGCCAAACCTGCCTTCAAAGGAGCCATCGAGTCCACTGACCCCTATGACTCCTCGGCCTGGGTTTGTCGCAACTCAGCCTACGACTGCTGCATCCGCTCCTGCCATTTTATGAAACAATTACTAATTAGCATTTTTCATTATTAAGTTGGTTTTATAAAAATTATAATAATAAAATTACTTACAATGGCCACCTCTGCCTGCTAAGAGGTCGCAGTCCCGTCACAGTGTCTGTGTGTGATGGCGTACAACTCCCCATAGTCCATCTGACGGTTCTCCTGTTGTGCCTTCTTCTCCTAAAACAATTACAAACTTCAATTAATTAGTATTATGAAATAACCAACTAAAAGTCAGTGATATTTTGAAAAGTTACTAGCTCGCTGTAGGTGACAGCAAAGGTCTTCGATCCTGCTGTGTGGTGGATCGTCTTCTGTGCACGGATCTTGGTGTTCCTCTGAGAAAGCACCTGAAAAAAAAACAATATTAAATATAGTAAAACAATAAAAACATTTAAAATTAATAAAGTTCAAATTAAAAATAATTAAATTGAAATTATAATTTAATAATTAACAATTAAAAAAAGTATAAAAATAATCTAATAAATACATTACCTGCTCCTCAGCGTTCCTCCTGAACTGGATGAAACTCGCCCAGTCGTTCGGCGGCACGCCGTCCGGGACGCTCTCGATCAACTGCTCCAGAGGCATCATCCCGTCCTTATTCACCCTGCGGAAGAGACGGTTCCTTTTGTTCCTCTAGCCATCACCCATCTTCACGAGGGTGTACCTCTTCCGGTTGGCCCAGACGGCAAACCGCAGCTGCAAAAAAATCGTTTAAATATCATTAATTAAAAAAATCCTATTAAAAATATTAATTAAATAGAATTAATTACAAAAAATATTAATTAAATACTATTAATTACCTGAACCACCTCCTCCCAAGCCTGGTCCTTCGGCCCCTTCGGAACGTGCCTCCACATCCTGAAGTGAAGGGGGAACCGCATCCAATTCGCGCCCAGGTCGTTTAGGAAGCGGTTGAACAAGTGACCCCCATTGTCGATGGGCTGGTCAGTTCCCTAATTCCACGGCACTATAACTCGCAGGGTCCGGTTCATGCTGTTCACACTGGCCACGTCCAGCCTCCTCGACAAAAGGTTCCCCTGCTCATCTACACAGTTTACCGCACGTTAGATAAATTGTAATTGGGATCGTCTGTGGTGCCTGTGGTAGGGCCGACTCCTATGGGGGGATAGGCTGAAATGCCACGGTCGCCCTGCCTCCGCGCTGCCCCCTCCCTCTGCCCCCTACTCGGCTGTTGCCACCCTGCAAAATCGATCTGGGGACCTCAAGGGCCTTCCCCTTATCCTCTCTTGAAGCCATATCAACTGTAAAAATCTAAAAAAAAAATTTAGTCACATTATTATGCAAAAATCTAATAAAAATACAAATACAAATAAAATACGTGTTATATATGTACCTCAAGTGCAAATACTGAGAAATACTGTAGCAAAAACTCCTTCACAGACGTCTGAACGCTCAAATCTTGAATAAACCACTCAGAGAAACCCCAGGAAACAAAATGAGCAAACGGAAAAATGAGGGAGGCGCCTTCTTAAATAGGCCAGACATTTGTAGCGGTTATTCCAATAACCACTACCATAACCGCTACAAAGCACCCAGGGCACCTTAAATTTGTAGCGGTTTTATAATAACCACTACAAATTACAAGAACCTTTGAAATTCTGTAGCGGTTATGGCCCAGAACCGCTACAAACTTGGAGACTCCTGAAATTCTGTAGCGATTATATCCCTATAACCACTACAAATACCTTACGTTTGGCATTTTGTAGCCGTTTTGTAGCTATAACCGCTACACTGTTGGCGGGTCTTGGTCATGTCAAGTGGCGAGAATATTATAGCGGTTTTTGTTTATTAATCGCTACAATTGAACCGCTACAAGTTTTGGCGGGATTTTCGCGCCATTTTTGTAGCGGTTTGTTCTACCTAACCGCTATAAAAAACGCTACTAATCTGTCGTGCCACTTGGTGCGTAGCTTGCCGCTACAATTTTGTAGCGGTTTAGATTAAAACCGCTACAAATACTATAATTTGTAGCGGTTTGATATAACCGCTACAATACCACCGCTACATAATACCAATTTTTTTGTAGTGTATATCAATAAAGGATAAGGCATGGATAATGTCATCCTCTTGTTCCTGACCATTACTTTCTCGATTCCTGAGTAGCCTGATAATAGAGACGAAAACTCCTTTCCATCATAGTATGGCCATACATTTCTCAGACTCACTCATTGAGAGGCCCAGCAATACCTCTCTACTAATGTAAGGGACAAATTCCTTCTTGATCATTTATATTCCTCTGCATGAAAAACCACCAAGCCCGATTATAGCCTTTATCATCACCCGGTCAAAAGTGACTTTTGACTAGTTCAAAGCTTAGCAACTCTCATGTAGGAATCCATGATGACCTCAGGTCTAAGGGCATTGTGATATGGTTATACATGAGAAAAGCTTATGACTTGATCCATGTAGCTTTCTCATAGTGGGTCAGTCCAGCACCTTGTTCTCTTACAAGTGCATAAGACTTTAATTCGTATCTCTATATCTTATCAAAGTCATACTGATCTTGTTTCATCCCTGCTCCCACATAGATGACCGACCAGGGACATTTCAGGACAATCTTTATGAATTATCGAAGGATACAATTATCTCAGTTAACATGCAAATAATATGATAACAGAATGGAGAAATTTCATTAAAATAATAATGTTCAAAGTACAATAATTGGCCCTTATGGCACAATTTCCAATATCCTCCCACTTGCCCTAGGTGCAATCATTAATTTGTCTAATTCCCATTGCCTTAACATGACGCTCATGCTTTGCCTGTGCAAGTGGCTTAGTAAGAGGATCAGCAACATTATCTTCTCCTGCTACTTTACATATCTTTATATCACCTCTATCATTGATTTCTCTAATAAAATGAAATCGCCTGAGTATATGCTTGGTCCTTTGATGTGACCTAGGCTCCTTAGCCTGTGCAATAGCACTGCTATTGTCACAGAACAAATCTATTGAATTTGAGATGGTAGGCACCACCCCTAGTTCAGTAATGAACTTTCTGATCCAAACGGCTTCTTTAGCTATATCTGATGCTGCTATATACTCAGCTTCTATTGCAGAATCTGCTAAAGTGCTCTGCTTGGAGCTCTTCCAGCTTACTGCTCCACCATTCAGGAGGAATACATATCCAGATTGCAATTTAAGGTCATCTTGGTCAGTTTGGAAACTTGCATCTGTGTAACTGGTTACGCAGAGCTCATCATCCAATCCACCATAGACCAAAAATAAGTCCTTAGTCCTTCTTAAGTACTTTAGGATATTCTTGACGGTAGTCCAATGACCCTCACCAGGATCTTATTGGTATCTTCTGGTCATACTTAAGGCAAACGAGACATCCGGTTGAGTACATAACATGGCATACATGATGGATCCAATGGTTGAGGCATATGAAACCTTACTCATACAATCTCGCTGATCAGGTGTATTAGGACACAGATCCTTACTAAGATGGATACCATGAGACATGGGGTTAGGTAAATCTCTCTGAAATTCCATTTCCTAATTCATATGTGTTAAGCAAAAAGGTTTCAAATGGAAAGAAATTTCTTGATATGATAGATATTTTCAGTAAGATTGAAGTTAATTTGCCTTTGCTTGATGTGTTGAAAGGAATGCCTACTTGTGATAAATTCTTGAAAGATTTGTGTAGCCAAAAGCGTAGGTGTAAACCCAATGAGTGTGTTCAGTTGAGTCCTAGTGTGTCTGCTATGTTTAAACCCCATCTCCCAATTAAGTGTAAAGACCCTGGCTCATTCACTGTTCCATGCACTATAGGTACCATGCCTTTTAGTAATGCTCTTCTTGATCTAGGAGCCACTATAAATGTCATGCCCTACTCTGTTTACACCTATCTTGGCCTCACAAACATCAAATCCACTAGTGTCATCCTACAACTAGCTGATCGCACCACTAGGAAACCTCATAGCTTATTGGAAGACATCTTAGTCAAGGTCAAAGACTTAGTGTTTCCTGCTGATTTTTATGTCCTAGACATGTCTATTGAGGTCTCAGTTGAGTAACCATTGATTTTGGGTAGGCCTTTCATGCGCATAGCTAATACTATCATTAGCATGAAGGATTGGTACATAACTATGGAAGTAGGTGATCATGTCATTCGGTTCAATGTTTATGAAGCTATGAATCAACCATTTGAAGACTACTCCCTTCTTGGCTTAAATGTGATTGATTTGGCCTTAGAAGAGGCAATTGATGAGTCTGCTTTCTCATTATGTGTGAAAAATGATTGTTATGATGATGTATGTGCTACCATTGGTTCAAATTCTTCTCCCTCTATTGATTGTGATGATAATGTGTGTAGTATTGATTGCATGTCAATTGATAGCTCACTTTCCACTTCCAATCCTTTTATTTTTTATTTTTCTAACCTTGGTAGTCTATCTCTTCATTTGATAATTATCACGGTGTTGGGAAAGAATTATTGTGTAGCTTTACAGAATTTGAGAATGTTAGTGAAGTGAATTCCACTTTTGGAAGTGAAGCAATATCCGTTAGCACTGAATCTGCTCCTATGGACACAAGTGAGGTCATTGTTGAAGATGAGGAAAGAAATCAATGTGCTACTGATGGCACTACTACAATTCATGGGTCTAAGCTTCACATTCATCTATCTTACAAGTTTCAGACTTCTCCTAACCTCAAGGATGATTGTATGGGTAACCTCACTTCTTTCCAATTATTAAAATACTTACATTCTCCTTTTGGTGATGAACTTAGCAGGTCAAAAGTCATAAATTTCTTAGCTGAAAATTTTGGAAATAATGGACAACCACATGTCAAGACTGCAACAGGGGAGAAACTCAGGTCTAATCAATTACTACAATGTTGCATACCATTTCATGATGCTACTCTCATATATTTCACTCTTTGAATGATGTAGGTGGTAGTTCGGGTTGCTTTGTGAATAAGACACAATCTCAATCCATATCTGAACAAGGGGAACATACTTCTAATCCAACAATTATTGGGGATTCTCATAAGAAAGGGAAGTTTCTTGGTGCACTTGAGTTGAAAGAACTTTTACCTTCAATTGTGCAACCCCCTGAACTTGATTTGAAACCCCTTCCCCCTAACTTGAAGTATGCTTTTCTTGCTGAACATGATCAATTACCTGTCATTATCTCTAGTTCCTTAAGTACATTCGAGGAGTTGAGTTTACTCCATGTGTTGAAGAAACACAAGAGGGCAATAGGGTGGACTTTAGGTGACATTCCAGGTATTAACCCAACTGTGTGCACCCACAAAATACTTTTGAATGAGGGTTCTAAACCTGTGAGACATCCCTAACGTAGACTCAACCCTCTCATCTTAGATGTAGTTAAGAAGGAGGTCACCAAACTCTTGAGTGCAGGGATCATATGTCCTATTTCAGATAGTGAGTGGGTCAGTTCGGTCCAAGTTGTTCCAAAAAAGAGTGGCATAACTGTTGTGCGAAATGAGAAGAACGAACTCATTCCAATAAGAGTCCAAAACTCTTGGAGAGTTTGTATAGACTTTATAAAGTTGAATGAAGCTACTAGAAAGGACCACTTTCCCCTCCCTTTTATAGATCAGATGCTAGAAAGATTGGCATGTAAATCACATTATTGTTTCCTTGATGGTTTTTCTGGTTATTTTCAAGTTCCTATTACACCGGAAGATCAAGAAAAGACAATATTTACTTGCCTATTTGGGAAGTTTGCATACCAAAGGATGCCTTTTGGGTTATGCAACGCTCCTGGGACATTTCAACGATGCATGCTCTCTATTTTTAGTGACTTACTTGAACAAGGTATTGAGGTATTTATGGATGATTTTTCTATATATGGGAATTCTTTTGAAGAATGTTTGCTGAATTTGGAGAGAGCATTAGAAAAATGTGTGCAAAAGAACCTTGTGCTAAATTTTGAGAAATGCTACTTCATGGTAGATCAAGGAATAGTCTTAGGCCACTTGATAAGTAAGAGGGGTATCGAAGTTGACAAATCTAAAATTGAAGTAATTTCATCTCTTCCTTATCCCTCTAACTTAAGAGAACTTAGATCTTTCTTGGGGCATGCTGGGTTTTATAGAAGATTCATTAAGGATTTTAGTAAAATAGCTTGTCCCCTATCTAAGCTTCTCCAAAAGGATGTGGATTTCATCTTTGATGATGCATGCAAATTGGCTTTTGATGAAATTAAGTCTAGACTCATCTCTCCACCTATACTCATTGCTCCTAATTGGGATCTTGATTTTGAGCTTTGTTGTGATGTTTCCAATAGTGCTGATGGTGTAGTTATAGGTCAGAACTCAACTCAGCCAATTGTTGCTTCTCATTGAACAATTTCGGTTCAGCTGCTTTCCATCATTCCTTCTTGTATCTTCGGTCTAGCCCTCACGGTTCAACAGCTTCTGATTCTTCAAGTCGGTTCTATTGAATTCCATATCCAATTATTAATTCATGCTCCTTTCTTATTTCTTTTCCGCTGCCACCCTCCAAACAATGGTCCCCACTCCTTTTCTTTCTTCAATTCACTAACTTAAATGAGTTAAAGGTATGTTTGGATAAGAGATAAAAATCTGTTTTGGCATTAGACACAAAATTGCAACCACCAAACAAGGCCCTTAATCATTTAACCTCCTCTTAGAAAAAATGTGAAAATAAATTCTGTACTTGTGATGTTCCACTTTTGTCCTTCATTAAGCTCCAAAATAACATCTTTTACCTTTACCACTCAAGTTGTGCCACATCATCACCTACAAAATTATATTCACAAAGGTAATATCTTTTGTTCACAATTAAAGAATAATGAGAATAACAAATATTAATTAAAAATATAACAATTTAACCACTTTAATTCCCAAATTATTCTTCCATTAAAGTCTCACATTAACACTTGATTATGCCCAAAATATTCAATTAAGTCCCACAAAAGCTTAAGATTAATTAATAAAAAATATAAATATTGAGCTCTATCAAGCTCTTACCTTGATTTTCTTCCTCTTTCTCTCTAGTCTCAAGAGCTTCACAAACTCACTCTCTCTTCCTTTTCTCTATGTCTTGTGCGTGAAGTGTGCATGAAAGAGGAAGGAGTTTGTGTTATATTATTTTAGTCTTCTTCCTTCCTAACCATTGATTTAATCAAGGGCCCAAGTTGTGACACATGTCACCATCTTCTCTCCCCTCATGATCATTCCATTAGTTACTCATTAAATTGGAACCAATTGCTTCTTGTTTGGTTCATGAAAAAAAACGTCCGCCCCCCTTTTACTCCAACTAATCCACCTTCCTCCAACTAAGTCAAAATGTGCACTCCACCATGCCATCATATTTCTTATTTCTTCACTCAAGCTTCCATCATTATGCAATACACCATCATTCCATTTTTGTGTACACTCAATCTTGGTCATGATTTCCTTCTACTTGTGACATGTGATCATGTATCAATTAATTTTCCCCCTCTTTCTTTCATGTTGGACGTAAATTAGAGAGGAAGAGGAGAGAAAATTGTTTTGCACAATTCCATAATTCACACAATTGATTTTATGTATAATCCCCCCTTAATTTCTCAATTCTTGATTTATTCTACCAAGAATAATCCCATCATGCATTTTCCTTTATTTTCCTTGATTAATTGATATTAACTCCAATTAATTGGAAAATAATAAATCTTGGGCTAATTTGGCAAAATTATGATTTTGCTATCACCTTTGTAATTTAATTCATTTCTTGAATTTATTTGCCCATTTTCTTGTGAATATGAATATTTCAAAATTCAAATATCTGAATTTATGAATATTCATTATTTTAGTGAATCTCTCAATTAATTATAATATATTTTTGGTGAATATAAAATTTGGGGTGTTACGGGCAATGTGTGTTAGAGCCTATGTTTTGATAATAACAAAGCTTAAAAAAGAGTTAGAAAGGTTTTGTAGAAAGTTACAATGATTAGAAAAACGTTTTAGAGCATACAAATGTCATTTACTGCAAAGGGCAGATGATCACTCGAGTGATATGTTTTGGAAAGTAACTCATCACTACAGTGACCCCTAGAAGGGCAAAATATAGTGACCACTCAAGTGAGGTCAATGAATAAAACTTAGATTATTAAAATGACCACTCGAGTGATGTTAGAGAAGTTGCCTTCACTACCACATCACCTTGGTGATTCATCCAATGATCTATTTTGAAAAGATTTTTCAAGGAAAAGATCACTCGAGTGATGGTTTAATTTTTTATCACCATTACATTACCATGATGATCTGTTCTAGTTATCAGCTAATTGAAAATATTTTGAAGTTACAATTACTCGAGTGAATTATGAAAAAGTACATCACTAACACAGCACCTCAGTGATCCTGGTAGTGCTCATAATACTTGAAAATTTTTTAAGTATAAGATAACTTGAGTGATCAATCAAGTGATGTATAAAAAGTGTCTCACTACCAGTACACTGCAATGATGGCATCTAGTGATCTATTTCTTCTAAAAATAAAAGAAAGGAGATCACTCGAGTGATTCTGTTATTTTTCACCACAGTGATGTTCCTAGCGATATGTTTTTAAAAGAAACAAGATCACTTGAGTGATCATATTTTATGCATCACTACTACATCACTACAGTGATCCATTTAGTGTTCAGTGAAGATCACTCAAGTGATGTACTTCCAGAAAACAGAGCATCATATCGAAAATCTTGAAACTCATTCAAGTACATTTTTAACTTGTTCTTTTTGCTTCCACTTGCTCTAACACTTCATTATATTATATCAGTGATTAAGTATTTTACATGTGACCAATCATGGATAAACACATAAAATGCAAAAATCACTTTATGTGTTAGAAGTATTAAATGCTTTGAGGTTTCAAACGCTGAACATTCTCTCTACTCCAACGGCTAATTTCTAAGATACAAAGAATGTTATAACATTCCAACGGCTAGATTCAGAGACCAAGCACTGCAATGGATACTTTCAAAAGTATCGGTCATTAGTCATCCTCACATTATAAATAAGAGAGCATTAAAAATGAAATAACAACACTTTGCGCAACATTTACTGTTTCATCCATTGTTAAATCTTGAGCTCTTAAGTGTGATTATGTACTTCAGTGTTTATTCTTATTCTCTTATGAGAGTCATATATTGAATCATTTATTACAGTGAATTACTCAAGATAGTGGGATCTTTAGTGGGCATTAATTGCAAAGTGTAAGGTGAAGCGATCATTCTTTGAAGAAGAAATTGTTTGTATGGAGGCACTAAAAGCCTTGTGAATCTTGAAAGTTAGTAAAAATCTCATAAAGGCTTCTGAAGACTGTATATAGGTCAAGTGGTTGGACCAAACTCGTATAAAACTCCTGTGTCAACCTTTGGTGGTATCTCTCTAACTTTACTCTCTTATGTAAGTTTGAATTGAAGTTTAAATTTTTAAATATCACCCAATTCACCTCATTGGGTGAAAGGCTTGCACTAACGTGGTCATTTAATAACATTTAGAACTCTCTAATGAGGCCTTTTGGCTTGATCAAGAATTTGTTAAAACTGGAGACCTAAATTTAGATTTTGGTATTTCAACTGGATTTATATAGGATTCTCCCATTTTTTTATTAGAAAATTAAATAAGATTATATGCATATTCATAAAATCTAATCTCATTCATATGTTGCAATATATGTCTTTTTTTATATGCAGTGCTATTTATATCTTGTAGTATATGTGTTCTACATATATGGCTTATTATGAAAATATACAATACCAAAATCACGCAAATAGTTAAATAAAATCATTGTAGCTAAACAAGCTTAGTGTATGTGTGAATGTATGTTAGAAGTAGAATATGCATGGTAACCTAAACAATTAACGTTTGGGATGGCAAGAACCAGAGCTTTTGCCCAAAATATCATATTGAAGCCAAGTTTTCTTGCTTCTCACTCACGTTGCCTCCATCCTCCACCCCTTACTTTTCTGCTCTTGCATTTTTGTCTTGATGTTTGTGCTCAGTATGTGTATATTTTTTTTCCATACCTTCATTTTTTAATGACTTTTGTCCTCATGTTGCTTTTCCATATTTTAATAATTTTACTTTTTATTTATTTAATTTATAACTACATTTTTTTATATATTTTTCATGAAATAATTTGTTAATTTTCAACTGTAAAAGTTAATTTACATTTTACGCCCCCTTAAGTGAAAATAATTTTAATATTATTTATTATATTTTTTAATTTTTATTATAATTTTTAAATATTTATTTGCTTATATTTATATTTTTAGTTATTGGATGTATGTAATGAAGGTTTTTTTTAGTATTTACGTACTTTTTTTAATAACATATTAATTCATTTAATTTTTATAATTTTAATTTTAATAATAATTATGGAGTTGCTCTTAATACTAAATATAATACATATTTTTTTATATCTGTCAATCTTATCTTAATTTACCTCTATTAATACCCCTTAACAGTATTAATCAAATAAGAAATAGATAAAGAGAATTAAGGAATATGGTTATGGTTATGATGTTTTAGGGAAAAAATATGTTATATTAACTAACTTCTTTAATTTAATTTAATTAAATAAATAAATATTATATTAAGATCAGAGAAAGCATTTTTTTATAAATAATTAACTTAACTGATTTTTTAATATCTACAAATTATTTATCCAATAATTCTTTAATGCGACAATTGTGAATAAATACTTTTTGGTAAATTAATTGCTAAATGCTACCTTGGAAGATCTGTTGCACATGAACGGAAAATATTTTGCACACAATCAAAGATTGTTTGCACGTTCATATAGAAGATTTTTGCACATACGAAATATTGTTTGCATATAACGGAAGATCATTTATACACACGAAAGATTGCTTCATGCTTGATAACATTTAGCAATTAATTTACCTCAACAGTATTTTTTTTTTTTGGACAATTTTCCGTTCTTTAATTTAGAAACAGAAGGAGAATACAAATTTATTTGGTGGGACTGGGGATGCCATATGGCAACAATAATCCTACAAAAAGCAGAAAAGAAGCAAGCAATCAAAAGACGAGGAGGCTTCACCTCATTCTCGGATTTTACAACTCAGTTGCGAAATGAGCCAAGTTTACACGTCACTTTTTGTTTTCCTTTTTATGTTTTTTTACGCGTCCCAAATCAGGCTCTCGTCACGGGAACTCTTTTGACACGACCTTTTGTTTAGGTAACGCCTTTATTATTTAAGGCTGATATGTTCCCAAAATCTTAAATTCAAGACTCCTAGCTAAACTAAAACAACTCGTGCCAGTTGATGTAAACGTTGAATGGTTGTTTTCTTTATTTTTCTAAACCCAAACTCAATTGCATTTGTTTGGAATAGTGATTGAAATGTTTAAAAGTAATTTTTCAATCGTGATTTACGGTATACGAAGTAAGTATGTGATAGGAGTTTTATCCCTATTTACATGAAAAGCATTTTATAAACAATCTCAACGCTATAACAAACATGCCTAATTATCTTCTCAAAATTAAGATTAAATTTAAAAATTTATTTTTGAATTTTTTTAATTAGCTACAATGAAACACTCTCTCTCCCACACACAAATTTATTCCTCTTAAAAAGTAATCATAGCGAATGAAATGAAATAGAATGAAATGGTGATTATAAGACATTCATGTAGTATATGAGCATTTAAGGAATCGGAGAAAGGAATTTATATTTAAAAAATACTTAGATCAAGTTCCTTATATCCATTTCGTCAAGTTCTTCAATTACATGAGGCTATGTGTCATGTTTTTTAATTATTATCATTTAACTATAAACCGATATGAAAAAAATAGGACACAAGATCTTATGTGATTGTTGAACTTAATGTAATGGATATAAGAAACTTGATATAAGTATGGTCTTTTATATTTTATATAAAATGATACTCCTCCATCCTTAAATGTAGGGCTTAATTTGAAAGTAAATTTTAATTCTAAATATAAGACATTTTTCTATTTTATCTCTTATTTTTATTATTTTTCTCAAAATTAACTTGTTTATCTTATAAAATAATATAGTCCTTCGGTTCTATTTATAGGGCAGATAAAAAATTTTGGGTACTATTTATAAGATAACTCATTAATTCCTAACCAAAGTTGATGGATAAAAAAAATGAAATTCAAGAAATCATAGGAGTATCAAATTAGAATCAACTGAAATTAAATCTCTCTTAGGTCCAAAACATAAGAAGTTTTTTAGAAGAAAATTTTTGTCTAAAATATAAGAGGTTAACAAAGTAATTAATTTTTTTTTTTTTTACCCCTTATCAGAGAGAGCAAGGTAACATATAATAAATACATAATTGAAAATCACATTTTTTTTAAATAAGGATAAAATATGTGAATTTTATTCCAAGTAAAAAGGGTAATTTTTATCAATTTAACATATATTAAATGACTTTTTTTACCCGAAATATATTAAATGGCTTAACTAATATTTATTGTTTTGTATGAATTAGTTAACAATATCTCATATTTTCAAGGAACGAAAAACTGGACCAGGCAATGAACCGATCACAGCACAGGTTCAAGGGTTAATGGGTCAATCGGGGTCTAACCGGTAGTGAACCGGTCATATTAAAATATTATAATTTATTAGTGGCAATATATATTAATATATTTTTAAAATTCTATAGATAAAAATGAAGATTTTTAAGAAAAAAAATACTTAAAATCTATTAGTATGAGTTATAATGCCTACACTTATGCAATAATATCTCATTTTCTATAATTATTATATCTTTTTAAATAATTTTTTTCATTATCTTCTTTTTTTTTAGATTTGTTCTTTCTTTACCTATTTTTCTCTTTATTTTGGTCTTCAACTTCCAATTTTCCCCTAAAAAAAGCAAAAACAGAAAAATAAAAAAGTGAAACCGGTTGAACCACCAGTTTTAACTGGTTTGACCGGTTCCCCGATTTAACCATCAAACCAGACCGAACCACTGGCCGGTTCCCGGTTCAACCGGTCGAACCGGCCGGTCCGGTCTGATTTTTTGTACAATGCATATTTTGGATCACATGAAGTATAAGAAAATAAAACCCGATATAAAATGAATTCCACATCATAATTAATGCTTTTAGCAAAATTCAAATATTATATCTAAACGGTACAATTTTCAAAAATATGAGGGTGTGCTGATTTTGAAATTAAGGAGCAAACAAGGAGAAGAAATGGGGTGCTGGGAAGATTGAATTAATTACATTTATTTATGAAAGGCAGTTAGGTGTGAAGCCGTTTTAGGAAAAGGCAAGAGTCCCGTGCCTGCATTTAAATGAAAAGAGGCCTTTGCTGTTTTCAATAGCTTTCCAAATTGTTTAAACCTACCTGCAAGTACCCACTCACTTCTCAAATATAATGTACACTATATGGATCATTATTATTATTATTATTATTAGGATGCTTTGAATTTTTTGCAGATAGTGATGCAAGTGGTGATAATACGATGGTACTTCAAGCTTTCTTACCAAACGTGCAACTAGCCTTAGCCTCCAGTAATTACGATTTACGAGTATAATCTTAAGAAAAATAATTTGAGAGTTATTTTTTTTATTTAACCAAAGGTATCTTGAGTCATTTTGAATTTAAGACTATTCTTCTTTTGGCGTTTAGAACCTTATTGTTTCAATCAATAGTTTGTTTTTGAAAATATGACTTTGATATCCTATATAAGGAAATTAAAAGGAAAAAACAACAAAAATACACAAATAGCTCTCAAATAGCAAATATCTTATACATAAATACGTTTTTATAGTACTTAATTATCCAAGTATCCATATTTTGTTAAAAAAATCTTAACTCCTCTATCGCGGATTGCCAGAACTCTGGCCGACCAAGCACTAACGAAATTATTGATTGAAAATGACAATAAAATGATTGGAGGCTTGGAGCTCTCGTGAACAGTGGTAGATGGGGGAATTTTTAGAAAATAAAATAAAGGTAATTTGATAATTAAGTATGAAAGAATATTTACATTTAAAGTACTTAGGAGTTGGGAGTTGGGAGTTGAAAGTTATTTGTTGAAAATGACAATAAAATTAAAATTTTAAAGAAAAATGGTAGAAAAAGAATTTTAAAATTGTAAAATATTAAATCAGGTATTTTTTAAAAAATGAGTTATGAATTGTTTATCAAATCTTATCCATCTCTTATCAATTCTGAATAACAAACTTGATTTGAGATTTTATGATTTAAAATTCTTTCTTTATCATTTTCTCAGTTTCTAATCGAAGCTCCAATTTATTCAAATTAATCCGTTGACGAGGGACACTGGCCGGCAGATTGCCCGTGGAACGGGGGAAGCTTGGTTGACATGTGGCAGGTTTATCTAAATGTCGAATAGTACGTGCTAGTTGTATGTTCCTTATCATTTTCACAAAAAAAAAAAAAAAAGGTTTGCTCCTTACCATTTCTTTTTTTCTTTCTTTTAATCTAAATACCACCTCATAATTTTTTTTGACAAAGTTAAATGAAAGCACACACAAGATAGTATTATTACACACAAATTTACACTCACTTAACATAGCTTGAGCCCGTGATCCCCTTTCTAAAGAGGGGAGTAGATGCCACTTGATCTAAGGGTCATTGGCATTACCACCTCATAATTATATATGTCTACTTCAGTCTCAAACAATATTATATAAACACTAAAAATTATGAATATTAATTATATGTAGATGTTCAATGACTTATATCTTAATCAGTATTTATAAATACGTAATTAATGGTGACTCTTAATATTAACTCTTGAAAGCCTATAAATAGAGATACTATACAAAGCATTATGATGATACAAAAATTAAATGAGAATTGCTACATACTTTCTCTCTTGAATTTTCTCTTCTCTTATCTCTTGTTCTCTCATCCTATATTTCTTTTATTTTCATGACACTAAGTTTTAAAAATTTAACAATTTCATAACTTGAGCCCTATTTATTACTTTCTATTTTCTTTTTTTAATAAGAAATTAATCAAATTAAGTTATTCAAAAAGTTGATTAAAATTAGTAAGAGATAATGAAGATGTACAAAATGTAGCTTTTTTTTTTTGGGCTAAAAATACTCTAATTTATGTGAACGAGAGAATGTGTGATAATTGAATAAAATGAAATGGGTAATATAAGTAATTAAATAGGGGTAAAATGAGAAGTCAACCAAAAAATTTGGGCCAGTGTCTAAGTCCTCCTTATAAGAGGGAACATGTAATACTCACAAATTATCTCTTAAAAAAAGGAATGAAGGGAGTATACACTATATAGCATCAGAACAAATTCTTCATAATAATAAATGAAAAATAAAAGTATATATTCATATAAAAAAATTGGGTAATATAATTTATAGGTAGGAAAAAAAAATTTCTCTTTCACTCATTTATAAAATGAAAGGAGTATAAAGATAGGTAGGAGCAAAGATATTACTCATTCTTGTCCATATTATAAGGTATCAATTAATAATTCTCATAAACTAATAAAAACCATTAAAAGCACTCAATTTGTCCTAAAATCTAAGTAATTTTCAATATTATCACTACTAATTGCACTAAACTCTAATATCATTTTAATTATTACTCTATCGCACTATCCTTATTACATATGGGTAAGCATGAAAAAAATATTTAATTGTAATACTCCGAATTTCAGGATTGAAGGCTGGTGAATAAGCTTAAAATAAGTGGATTGCCAAGCTTTGGTTTAGCAGGAGCCCCAAATTTATTCTCAAATGTTTCTTATATCTTTGGCATATTAAAAAAAGTAAAATGATAAATTTTGGAGAGTGTGATTATGTTTTTATTGAAATTTTCTATGAGGCAGTGAGATTGTCTTAGGATTTTGCATGAACAAATGATGTTCAAAAATTATGAATTTTTTACAGAGTGGAAGTAGACATCTAAGGCTTTAATTTGATAGGTATTATAAGCCATTTTGACTAGTGGATTGAGAGTTATGAATTTTTGAATTTAGCCCAGAAAATTTGGAAAGTATTTGGAGCAGTGGTCAAAGAAATGAAATCTATGAATGATGTCCTTTCAACTGGCTAAAGTTCATATTTTTCCTTGAAACTAGACTCAATAAGGGTTCCATAGCTTTTAGAATCACTCCAAAAGGATATCTACAAATTTAGTTATGATTTTTTAAAGTTAGAACAGAAAATCTACTAGAATTGACATTATTTTGAAAATTGAAAATAAAATGTATTAGCGATTGTGTAAATTGTGAAATTAAAGATGTCAAGTGTCATTATCATATGAAGATGGGAGTAGGTTATGATTTATGAAGATGAGCACATGTCCAATTGCATTAAAATAATCCTACATGAACATAGCAATCATGATTGATTATGGCATTTATCTTGAGTGTAAGGGTGGAATTTGCTTAAGTGTGAGGTTGGACTAACTTGAGTGTATGGTTGAGTGCATAGTATTTTAGTTAGAAGAAAACTCATTTGGTTAGAAGAGCAAGATGGGGGTAGTTCTTTATGCTAAATAGAAGAGGAAGAAGTTAATTCAAATCCAACTAGAAGCCTAATGACATAGTTAAAAGAAGATGAGACTACTTGTCATGTGTCAACATAAGAAAGCATCTTAAAAATCAAGGGATGAGAGCAATTGGAGATATCTTATGAAACACATTTTCCCTTCACATTTTCGTCTTAAGCTAAAGAAATAAGAGTGAGAGAGAGCTTGAAGAGCTCTTGAGTTCTAGAGAGAAGAAGAAAAAGAAGATCAAGGTAAGAAAATCGATTCCTTAAGCATTCCTCTTGTAATTTTACTTAGAAACCTTCTCTAAACATTTCTTCTTTATAGAATCTATGATTTTAAATACACATTTTGAGCTCAAGGAGAGAGAGGGGAGACGCCTAGAGAGAGAGAGGATTCAAGATCTCAAGAGTTAACCTCACAAACCTTAGATCTAAACTACTATGATGCTGTTGTTGAGGTTGATATTTGGTTTTAGTGACTTTTGGTTGAATTGTAAATTTGGAAAGTCCTAACCTTAAGGGGTTATGCTGCCCAAATTTCTTTTAATCATAGTTAATATGTGTTTAAATAAGTTAATAAAGGATCAGAAGTGAAAAAGTATAAGCTCTGGAAACTTAAACACAAAACTCAATTTTTCCTTTTTGTGAAAGTTTTGGCCAACACTGTTATAGGGGAAG
Source organism: Inga leiocalycina (assembly GCA_963242795.1). NCBI lineage: Eukaryota > Viridiplantae > Streptophyta > Magnoliopsida > Fabales > Fabaceae > Inga > Inga leiocalycina. The sequence goes on from OY725320.1 coordinate 66,683,134, forward strand.
GAGCTGGATTTTCATGAAATAGATGGTTCCATTGGATTCAATAGGCAAAAATAGGTAGAATTACAATTGGTCACTTTTTCGGAAAATGCCGGAAAAGCGTAATTACGGCTAAATAGGGGCTGTCGAGGGTATTTTAGTAATTTGACACTGAATTTGGCAATTTCGAACCTTGAAATGGATTCTTTGGATGAAAATACGTCAGGATATCCCTACTCAAAATTTCAGAAAAAGCATTGTCGGATCCGGTACGGCGGGGCTAGGTTGGGTTCCCGGGGGCATTTTAATCATTTTTCAATATAGACTGATATAACCCCCACAAACACTATGAAAGTTTCTAAACTGTATATTTGACATTTTAGGATTGAGTAGAGAGCCTGAGGGATTGACATTGAGGCACGTTATTCAAGGATCAGGGATGGGTAATTAAAGTAGATAACTTACCTCTCTTGCATGTATTTGATAGTTGTGCTGGTGTATTGATGCACGTTATTGCTTTGCTTGATTATGTGAAACGTTTATGAATAATTGAAGCTTTGTTTTTGTTTATGCTATGGCCATACGTATGTTGTTTGAAACATTGAGCACGCAGATATGTCATTATATGAACATGTGCTATGTAATGCAAACATGTCCTGCATTAAACACTTATCTTGCATGTATATTGATATTGTTTTCCTACTGATATTCTTTCAAATTTCACCCTCATCTACCAACAATTTAGATATGTGAAGACAGAACCTATGCTAAGAGTAGCGAAGAGAACCATATAAGGGGAATGTCGTGGTTGAACAAAGACTGGAAGATGTCTCCGTTTTCCTTGGGACGGGTTTAGACACTCACATAGCACTGCGGGGCTATATTAATTGTAATTATCAAGTACGAACCCTTATGAGGAATTTCCGTAATTATGCATATAATATCAGTATATTTATGTTATTCCTGTGTTGCCCACCGAACCGCGTATCGTTTTCCTCAAATACTTTGAAATAGGTAAAAATAAGATAAGAGTGTGACATTAATGCTATTTGAAACTAAGCAAATATCTTATAAAAAAATCAAAAATATTTATTAGTTGATGCCTTATAATAAGAACCAAGGGAATAGTTGATCAGTAATTGCCATTTAGAAAATGGTGCCAACTGAATAATGAAAATTAAAGTGGGAGAGATCTGAGCTGAAAACAATGGGGAAAGCAAAAAGGAAAAAGGTCTTTTAATCTTTTTTACTCAGCGAAGTAGAAGCTTGAAAATCATCAAGTCACTAAGTTCGAAAAAGAAATGGGTAAAAAAGAAAAGAAAATTAAAAAAAAAACAGTTCAACCCACATGAAAAGCCTAATTGTACTACATTAAAAAAAGGAGAGAGCTTTATGCCCCCCATAATAAACATGTTCCAGCTTGCTAAACATATTTTATTATTGCTTAATGGCTTTACTTATGTCTTAAATAATTAGATTTCTTTATTGAATTAAGCAAGTGCTCGTATCATGCAGTAATCAATAAACAGGGTGAAGCTCCGCAACAAAAGCCACAGAATTTTCGGTTCCCTAAAAAAATGGTTATACTAATAAATTACAATAATTGGACCGCACACAATATGGAAATATAAAATGCCTCTACGTGTTAATAACGTTGAACGATTTTTTGATGATTACTTTGGTGTTTCCCCTTTTACTTTGTATTAAGTTCTTAGTTGTAACTTAATGAATTCCAGTTATCTTTCAAAAAAAAACGTTGAACGATTTTGTCGAGTGTTGACCTATAAAGTATTGGCCCATTTTTTTTTTGTTATAAATGGGATTTCTCTGTTGGCAAAAACAAACAAACAAATAAATAAATGGGATTTCTCTGATTATTAGTTGACGTAGTTAATCATTTTTATTCCTGTTGAATTCTCCAAATACAACATGGCAAGTCATTTCTTGAAAATGCCTGGTCCGCACTATAAGTTGAAAGAAATTAATATTTATTTGTTTGTTTATTTTTTTCATACAATTAATGTTTTAATATGACTTTATGTATTTTCCCACTCCTTCAAAACTTATTAATTTAATATGATTAAAGTTTAAAAAAAAAGTTCAATTTAAAATATATTTAATGAATTAATTATTAGTCATTTAGTTGTAATGAATTATTTGAAGTGATTTTTTTTTTTTTGCCAGAATAGCTGAAGTGAATTATAGTATTAGCAGCCTATTAGGGATATGACAAAGTATTATTCATAATCTAATGTGATTTATTATGCAAAATTATTATGATAATACTTATATAAGATTTTAATTTTTAATCCACTTTGTCTATGAATTTATAATTTTTCTTTAAATTATCCCTAATAATTGCTTATAGTAAAGGGATTTTCATTAATGGATATGCTTATAATTAAAGAGAATATTTTAACACATTTATACACAATTTATTATAAATAATTAATCTAATTAATTTTCTTAATATCCATAAAACCTCATAGAGATTGAATTTTTGTGAACTGGCAACAAGTTGCATAATGCCAGATTTCCCCGCTGTGAGCCTGTGACTGACTCACCTTCGCTCTTCTGCTTTTGAAAAGCTTTTGCTTCTGCGGTACTCTGCTCCATGTGTACGACCTCACCCATTTCCCTCTCCCTCTTCATCACCTCCATAATCTCCCTCTCATTCTCTCATAATTTCCCAATTCTCAACTGTCCTCACAGCCTCTCACCTTCGCTCTTCTGCTTTTGAAAAGCTTTTGCTTCTGCGGTACTCTGCTCCATGTGTACGACCTCACCCATTTCCCTCTCCCTCTTCATCACCTCCATAATCTCCCTCTCATTCTCTTATAATTTCCCAATTCTCAACCGTCCTCACAGCCTCTCCTTCGGTTAATTCTTCGCTTCTTCCTCATTTTCACCGCAAGGAAAATAAAGTCAATGCACTACAGACTCGTTTTCTTCTTTCTTGTGGATCTAGGTTTCTTGGAGCTCATTCCCATGTCTGAATCTGTACAAATCTCTTGCGGGTCTTCACACGCGGAGCTGCATTTTTGAATCGTTTGTTTGTTAATGGGGGTTTTACTTCTCTTGTGATTCTAGCATAGTCATTTGGAGACCTCAAAGGGTTTCGAAGGCTTTTGTTCTGAGAACGAGCGACTGATACGAGGCGTAAGTGAGCGTGGAACTACGGCTTCGTTTTTTTGAGTGTTTTTTATTTTGAATGTTGCGTTTTTGTCTTCTTCTTTGGGGCTCTCAGAATGTGAAACAGAGGATAGAAAAATAGATTCTGGCCTCTATGAAGTCGGTCGTGCTTTTACTGACACATTTATACCTACAAGTTACTTCCAAAATTCAAGTTAAATCATACGCTGGAGGCTCTATTTTCTGAATTCTATACTTATTCTTCCTTCTAATTGTCTTTGCCTTGATCTGTCTGCTTTTTAATTGATGATGGAGACTGATTATTTAATTGCATTGGGTTTCAGTTAGATAAACAAGTATATTATTTTTGTCTGATACAGACAAAACTTGAGCATCGCGTAGACAAGACTATGTGAGTATTTTATAAGAATTGGCTTTTGTCTTGGTTCTTAGTTGTATCTTATCTTAGTAGCTTCTCTAATCTCAATGTTGTTTGTGAAATTGCTGCCACAGAATATCCCCTCAGGACCCAGTCATGTACAGATCATTCATGACATGTGATGATCCAAAAGGAGTCGTGGAATGCGGGCCAATAAGAAAGTACAGGGCTGGATCACAGAAGACGAAGAGCCGGAGGAGGACGGCTGAGAAATCTGAAGCATCTTTGTCAAAAAAATCAGACACAGAAGAAATGGTCCGTAAAGGATCCACACAAAGTTCTGTGGATCCATCTTCCTCGCAGCTTATGGAGGTCTCTAGAGGGGCTCAAAGGTTGAACAACATGATTGATACATGGTCTAGGGATATGGGATGTAATGGAAGGTCTGGAGATATTGCAAAAGATTTGTTGAAAGGAGCTCTTGATCTCCAAGAATCTCTTGTCATGCTTCGAAAGTTGCAAGAAGCTTCACAGCACAAGTCCTGTTTGAAGAAAAAACAGAATGAGAAACCTGAAAGAGGAAGAATTGATGCAAAGATGACGGATGGAACCAACACTAACCAACTTAGTGAACAAAGTTGTCCAATGGGATTTGAAAGGCCTTGCCTTTCGGCTGATGGTTCTTCAAGGAATTGCACTGAGGAGCTTAAGAAAGTGATCAAAGACAGTCTGGTTAGGCAAAATCTGTTTACCATGCCAAGTTCTGAAGGATTAGATTCAGCATCTGATATTCCCTCGACGAGCTCAAGCCAATCTTCTGGGGTTCATACTGATAGGCTTTCTGATTCATCTTATTCATCAGGCACTTCAAAGGTGAGAGGAACCAATCTAGTTGCCAAGCTAATGGGTTTAGAAGAAGCCCCCTCAAGACCATTTCCAGCTGCTGCACAGAAACAGTTGCAGGGTGAAAGGATTCTGAATCAAAAGAGACCAACATTTGAGATAGATATCCCCAAGTTAAAAGAGACTAGTTCTATAATTGAGAAGGTTGATCCAGAGCGAAAGAAGACCCTGAGTGAAATTCTTGAGACTATTCATTTCCAAGGACTCTTGAAGAAGAGTTCTGTCTTAGAGCCTAATCTTCGGATTCATCATTCTGATGAATACCATCCCAAACAATGTGATAATTTACCGCCGATTGTACTCATGAAACCTCGATGTAGTTCCTACCAGGAATCAGTTAAATCCCATGTGCTTGTTCCTCCAGATCCTGAAGGTCTATCCCTTAGAAAAACAAAAGCAGAGACAGTCCCTTCCAAATCATTCAAACAAAAAGGGTCCACCAGCATGGGGAGCAGAGCAGAAGTAACCAAAAGGCTTACACATGTGGAAAAGCCTAAAATCCTCAAAGAGTTCATGAAACTGGATGAGAAAGCAGTCATGCCCATTGAAAAGTCTCCAAATATGGTGAAATCATATGGTCATGTAAGTCATAAACCAAAGGTACAGGAGGCAATTGAGAAAAAAGCTGAGGTGAAAACTGTTACCAGAAAGCTGCCAGAAAAGGAGATCTCAAGACCTAAAATTTGGACAAGGTCCCAAGATCGAGAAGTTACCTCTACAAAGTTGAGGACACCACCTAGTGAATTGACCATAATCAAGAAGGAGATTCCCTGCCAGCAGAGCACAGCTTGGGTCATCAGCTCAAAAACAAAAACACCAAAGCATAAGAATTTCAAACAGAGAAAGAATCAGAATAATAGCCAGAAGCTGATTCCAGAGGCTGAAGCAGTTAAACCAGTTGTAAGCCTATTTTACTGTCTATTTCTTTTCACTTGGGTGATGTAGAAGTATTTGAAGTATGATATAGAACACAATTTGTTAACAATATTACTTATTGATAAATGACTCAGTGAAGCAAGACATTAAACTTGAGTTTTGATGCAGTACTCTTCTGCACAGGATGAACAATTAGGACGGGAAGAAGAGAAGACTATTACTGTTCCTTGTGAAGATGATAGCACTGAGATTATAACTATAGCTGATCATGCAGTTGAATTTCCAGTGGAACATGAAGTAGATGCCTCCATGAGTAAGATTGATGGTTAGTTTTGCATGTCTGCTTATATCATATTCTGGAAGTAATGCTTGTATTAAATTTGAGAGTTTATCCCCTTGTTTATTTACAAAACAATTTTGAAACAAGGTCATTGGTTAAAATTAATAAATCATTCTCCTGTCTGAGTGTCTTAGTAGCAAATTCATTAATTATCAAAAGAGGAGTTCCTAGGTTTTTAATGAGTAGAAAGAATCAACAGCAAAATACACTGTTGGATGGTTGGAACACATTCTAGAACATATTTCTTTGAAGAATATGTTAATGTTTAGCCGATACATGTTTAACCTTAGAGTGCTATCTAAACTGAGTAGATGTTTCGTAAATACTTATTCTAGACATATAGGGGCAATGCAATGGAGAGCTACTAAGAGTAATTTCATGTGAACGTTGCATGGTGATATTAAGCAATGAACGAAGACCTTCTTGCTTGCTGACTAGAATTTTTTGCATTTCCTATATCCTTGTATAAATGTTTGTTTGAATTTTCCCTCCCTTTGCACTATATTGCAGAGGATTGTTATCAGAGCCCGAACTCTTCAGGCAATGATGTTACACTGCTAAAGGTTGAATGTGAAATTGATGCTGCTTCTGCTGGAGAACCTCATGATGGGAGCAATGGTGGGGAGACAGATAGCAAGGCTGACAAAGAAGGGACTGAGCTGAAATATTTTCTTTTAACCAACCCATTATTTGTTGGCCATGCAGAGGAGCTACTCAATCTTGATATGGATTGTCCCATGACCCTGCAAAAATACGAAACTAATGAGATAGCCAATCCCAGACTCTATTTGGATTGTGCAAATGAACTCACTGAGCGTAAAAGTTTGCAAGATTCACAAATGTTTCATCCAATCTTGCTAACTCAGGCAGGGAACTCAAGATTACAGATCTCTTTAGGCAGGTTGGTTGAAGAAATCTATAATGCCACTGAGAAGCTGAAGTTTTACACTATGATCTCTGGGGAGAAATTCTCTGTTGATAATCTTTATGCAATGATGAAAAGAGATATAAAGTGCCATGGACTGATGAATGGAATATGGGACTGGGGTTGGAGGTATGGATTTTCTGCAGATGAATCTGAGCAAGTTGTCAACGAAGTAGAGAGCCTAGTTTTAAGTGGGTTGATTGAGGAGCTTATTGTGGATTTATGATTACATGTTCATGAAACATACTGATATGTATGTAGAATGTAGTTTTCAATAGTCAACATCGAAATTATTGCATGCCATATAAATGTTTGTACGCGGAACAGTTGTGATTGAATTTGCTCACATAAGACTCTTCCCGTGAATTCAATTTTGGCTGTTGCAAGTACAAACACTAGGCATGCAAAAATTTTCATATCTTGCAATGTATTTAGGATTTCCTTTAGGCCTAAACATAGAGGTTGATTAAATTGACCAAAAAAAAAAAGGAATAGTCATTTATTACATATCAAACGTCCATTGAATTTTTTTTTAAAAAAGTTCATATCTGTCTGATATGCTGGCATGAAAGAAACTGAGAGGACTGGGAAAAACAAAATGAAAGGAACTAAGGAGATTATATATGCAGATTACATATCAATCGTCCATTGAATTTTTAAAGAGAGGATTTCGTTATAGTCATTTAGTAAACTTGTATGAATATTATGAATTAAGAATATTACCCTTCTCAAGTTGCCATATTCTTATTGGCAGCAGTAAAACCAAGATGAATGCATATCTATATCTACTGTTTCAGTCTAGAAATTATCTGGCACATAAACGCAAAACTTAACCAATAATAATATGGATGAATCAAAACGTATGCTAATTATTAGTAACACCATTCGGAAGGCATATATTAACTTGACCAATTAGATAAACTCTTAAACCTTGTCTAAGGAAATTGATGAACAGAGCCATGTTTTTTCTTCTATTTTGTCAGAGTACTTTGTATTATAACAATCGGACCTCCAAATGAAAGTGAAATTGCGCGACACACTGTGTAATCTATACTCTTATTCATGTCTTACAATATGTCATAGAAGAATGTCTGAAATTGAGGCTCTCCATTGTAAACCAAATATCTGAATTGGACGGCTCAACAAAGACAGTGTATCAAATATTAGCAATTATTACCACGATGCTTCATTCTTATACGCCAGGAAGTTTCCCACCATAAAAAAATAACTCACTTGATAACCTTATCTTGGAGGAGTGTGAAATTTTAGAGATGGATTTAAAGCAAGTAGACAGTAGACACACACATGTTAGGGTCAAATTTGTTACAAAATCTCTCGGTCATTCTGATGTAACACACTCCTATTTTGGCTAATACACTTGAGGCAGAGGATAGGAATCTGGAAAGTGAAAGCAACACTTAATGAAGATATATGATGGAGACAGCTGAACTTCCAGTCCCTTTGTAATAATACACAAGTCTTGTATCTATGCACAATATGCACACTCATCCTCTGTTCGCAGTTCAAGAGAATCGAACACTTTTCTATGCAATAAAGCCTCTCTGGTGATAGATCAAGAAGAGTCTCCTTTGAAGATCAGGAAATTAAGGGACTCCAGAGAGAAGAAGATGAAAGTTCCAGGTGAGTGGCTGAAAAAGCACCCAAAATTGGAACCCACCACACATTGCCATCCACTTCCATACATCTTATCGAACGCCTGAAAGATCCCACACAAACCCATGAATCAATTCAAAGAAATAATCGAACCCCAGGAGCAAAGTTTGAATCTTTTTAAAAGCTCAAACAAAATTTTATTTTTAGTTTTAGTTACCTTCTTGATGTGAGCCGCAATAGAGACGCAATCAGAGACGTCAAAGAGATCAAGAGCATGAGAAGCAGAGGACATGGCTTGGATTTGCATCTTCAGAGGCATGTCTGCTTCTTTGACTGTAGCTTTCCCTTCCAACATCTTTCTATTTTTTTCGCCTATCAGAATCACTCTCTCTCACTCTGAGTTCAATGAAACCAAACAGCCACCTGTTGTTTTATACGAGGATGCTACGTCTGATGTTAAAGTGGAGGTGGATAGAGATCAAGGGATAGTGGGGGGAAGAATCTATGGATGAGATTCTGTCAGCAAACACGAAAACCAGCAAAGTGGGGATTCGTGGATAAATGGGAAATTGACCGAGTGATTTTTAGGCGGCAGCTATTTGAGGGTGGCACGTCACGAAACCATTTTGGTGCGATCTGGTCAGCATCTCCAAGTATTGGGATAGCTGATGGGGAAATTGGAATTAAAAAGGGATAATTGGATAAATAACAACTTGAAGCTAAACCAAATGAACTATAATCTGGCCCCGAGAAAAAACAGGAAACAAATAACCTATAAGAAAAACCGTTTTATCACAATTTTTAGGAGTTTTATTTTAATGTCTTGAGGCTTTCGAAATGTATATAAACAAGGGAATTTTGATTCAAGGAGGTCAGTAAAAAGAGATTTTATCATATATATGTGATTTTTTGGAAATTCATAAATTAGGAAATAATAATTTTGATACAAATATTACAAAAGAAGAAGGAAAAATATAAATAAAATAGCAAGGGTATATTTATCAATTTTTAATTAATCTAGCTTTCTTTTACTCTTGAATCAAACAAAATTTATTAAAAGACCTCACATCCCTCCCCTCTATTGAACCAAAACATTAAACACACATAGGCTACATTTGGTGGAGGAAAAAATAAGAAGAAAATAAGGGAAATATTATAAAGAAAAACTTCTAAAAATAATAAATTCTTTCCTCCTTAATTTTCTTCCTATTAAGCTAAGGTAAGAAATGAAAAGAGGGCAAAAATTTTCTTCCTATTAAGCTAAGGTAAGAAATGAAAAGAGGGCAAATGGATAAAAATAGATAGAGATGACACGGAAACACAACCCACGTCCGTCCAACATGTCAAAGACAAAAAAAGCACATGCTTTTTGTAAATTTATAAGCTGATTCAACTAACTAAAATCTAGAGGGGGGAAAATGAGTCGGTCGACCTTACAAGTTGGCCTTTTTAGTCTTGAGTCTAAAAGTGCCGAGCTTGAAAAGCTCAATTTCATTAAATATAAGCATGTTTGTTTCAACTTATAAAAACTTATAAGTTGCTTTTCTCGTAAATCGAGACATAACTCCTCTCACATACTTACTTCGTATACCGTAAATCACTATTAAAAAGCAACTTATAAGCAATCGAATCGCTAAACCAAACATACCCAATCTCATTTTGTTCGACCTATATAAGTAAATTGGGCTAACCTGTGAGCTTTTAGGCTCTTTTACAATTTTTAACGGTTTTTATACATTTTTTAAATAGATAAAAGCAAAACAATCAATCTCATAATTATAATTTAGACCATTAATTATAAAAATTAGCAAAATAAAATGTCAAACTAATGTCTAAATATTCATAATTAAACCAACTAAAACTTTTGCCCTAGACCTTGTCCAAAATCAAATAAACTAAAATCAGCTTGCAAAAAGAATAAATAATAAACATTTATTATTTGCAATAAATTATAAACCAAAATCATACAGCCAGATTATTATTATAAAAAGCATAAATAACAGTATAACAAATAAATATAAATTACCTTATATGTAAAAACATACAATCGGTTACAAGCACAAATGAATGCTAGTTATGCATCATCCTCATGCAATTTATAAAGGACCAAAATAATTTTCAATAAGATTAAATAGATATAATTGTTAAAATAGTCAAAACATACGTCAAATGACAAAAATTAATAAGTAGGGTTAAGCGGGTTCACTATCATGCCTGCAAGATTAATGCTTTAATGGGCTCAAGCATAAAAAGGCTGGGCCTATAATCATACTTATCTTAATATTAAATGTAAAACCAAATAGCCTATAATCTAATAATCTTGCAGCAAAAATAACAAGAAACAAATAACCTATAAGAAAAGCCATTTTATCACAATTTTTAGGAGTTTTATTTTAATGTCTTAAGATTTTCAATATGCATATAAGCAAGATAATTTTGATTTAAGTAGGTTGGTTAAAAGACATTTTGTATGTAAGTGAGTTTTTTGAAATTCATAAATTAGAAAATGATAATTTTAATATAAATATTATAAAATAAGAATGAAAAAATATAAATAAAATAGTAAAGGCATATTTGTCAATTTTTAATTAGATCAATAACCCTCTCTAAATTAAAAAAAAAATTAACGTTTGAGGGATGTGCCTTTTTAGAATTTTTTTTAATGTTTTTTTACATATTTTTCAAATGAACAAAAGTAAAACAATCAATCTCATTACTTGCAAAATAAAATGTCAAACTAACCTCTAAATATCTAAAGGGTAAAATATACTTGTGATCCATTTGTTTAAATGATGTTCCATTTTAGTCATTTAACTTTAAAAAATATGTTTTAGTCCTTCCAAATCAATATCATTAGCTTTACTAATGGATAACGATGAGTCATTAAATTTAAAATGTTGGCATCTCTAAATTTTAATTCTTTAATATAAACACTAGGAAAAATCCCACAAAAAGGACTTTTAAAATATGAAATGGTAAAATGATGTTTCGAATATTCATAATACTAAAGAAATGTTAGGCCTGATTTATCTTTTTTGAAATTAAAAGGAAATGACACAAATACCCTCACACATTTTTTTTTTTAAAAAAGTAACCCCCACCCCCACCCTGCCAGCTGATGGTGACATACCCATATCCTCGCTGAAGCTCTAGTGGTCGGCCGGCTAGTTGCTGGCGCCAGAGCTTCAATAGGAATAATTATTGGTGTGGCCAAGAAAACGGGTCGAGCCTATCGGATTGGCCTTTTTAGGCTTTGAATTTGCAAAGGCTAAGCTTGAGGTATTTGCCTCAAACGTGAAAACGAGCCTAAAAGAGCCAGCCCGTTTAGGCTTGTACGTTTTTTTTTATTCTTAAAAATTATTTATATAATAATAATATTATTAATTTTTTTATGTTTTTTTAATGATATTGCAAATATTTAGCTATTATTATCTTTTTTAGAATTAAGTTTCTTTATATCATCTTGTTTTAAGAACCCAAAAAATTAAAAACATATGAAGAATATTTTTTATTTCATAAGTATTCTTACTAATTTTGTATTTTTGGACTTATTTTCTAATGATTGTTTTGTTCATATCTTGTATTGTTTATTTTGTTAACTACTTACACTTTTCAAGATATATTTATAAGAACTATTTTTCATTTTGTTAAGTTGTCTCATTAATTATTCGTAATTATGGTCTGTGGACAATAGTTTATATTTGACTATGATTTATTGACTATATTTGTTTGTTGCACGATGCGTACCATTTGCACTTTAATTTTGATAATATTTATGTGTTAAATTAGAAATTTCATCACTTTAATTTTACGTTTTGGAAAAAAAATAAAAAATAATAAAAGGTTGTTAAAAGGACTTCCGCCCTTGGTCAGCTGGCCCTTTCTACCAACTCTAATCATTGGTAAAGTAATAAGATTTTTTAAGGAATCTATGACATTTAATTATGTTTTAACAACTTCCATTTACCAAGTAACAAATATGCATTATCAGGTTTTTCACAATTTTTGTTAAGAAATTCACAAAATTTCATTAGGTTTTGACAATTTTCGTTTAGATTTGTTATTCGGTAAACAAAAGTTGTCAAAGCCTAATCAAATTTCATGAATTCCTTAACAAAACTTGTGAAAAACTTGATAGTGTATATTTGTTACTTAATAAACGAAAGTTCTTAAAATCTAATCAAATATCGTGAATTCCTTAACAAAACTTATGAAAAACTTAATAGTTTTGATTTGTTACTTAGTAAATGAAAGTTGTTAAAACCTAATGAAATGTTGTGAATTCCTTAACAAAACTTGTGAAAAACATGATAGTGGAGATTTTTTAAAAAAATAAAATCTTTGAGGACATTTGTGTCATTTCCTTTTAATTTCAAAAATGACAAATTAGGCCTAAGGCTTTTTTGGTATTATAAATATTCAAAACATCATTTTGTCCTTTTTTATTTTTAAAGTTCTTTTTATGGGAATTTTCCCTAATTGCTTTTATATTTTAATTTTAAAATCAATTTTCTCGAAAGACATGTCAGCATTTTAAATTTGCTGGGAGGGCATTTTAAATTTTCTGACTCAACATTTTCTTTTTTGATATTATTATCTGGTATTCGATTTAGGGTTTGTGACCACCCTTCTTGACATAAGTATCTTCTCTATGTTAGTGCAAGTAGTTCATCCAAGAGGGGGGGTGAGTTGGGTGAACACAGAATAATTGAATCGTAAATATTAATTGACAGAATTTAAAACGAAATTAAGAGCTAAGAAAGATATAACTGAAGTGTATACCCGGAGTTATAGTGGTTCGGTCATAGCCACTTTGTCCTACGTCTAGTCCTCAAAGTCCCTATGAGAGTTTCACTATATCTTCCAGATTTAGTGGGTTCTTAGCACATCAGTACACAACAAGTTCCTTCATTGGACACTCGGTCCCCCTTACATGATGTAAACCAAACCCTAACTTAAGGTTCCACAACCTTAAGTTGTCTTAATAAAAGATATTGAGTTTGTAACGAACATCTTTCTCATAGAGTTAATATTGAATTACTGAAGTTCAGAGAATGAAAGAATAAGAAACAGAGCACGAAGTTTGAATTGATCATTTTACATTCTTGTGTTGTTGTTGTTCAGCTCTGAATTCTTCTGTATTTATAGTTGAATTGTAATCAAAGTATTTAAAACTGGACCAGACCGGACTAGTCGGTTCAGCTGTTGAGCCGGTGAATCGGTGGTCCAACTAGTCCGGTCCGGGGGTGAACCGTACGGACCGGTTCACCCATTTTTTTTATTTTTTTAAAATGGTTTTTTAAATAATTTTACATAGAATTTCATGTAAATAAGCCTGGAATTTTTACTTCCTCACTGGTATAGCCTCTGTTTAGCTCCGGTTTAACTCCTATCTGACCCACTGACCCTTAACCAAGTGCTCTGACTAGTTCAGTGTCCGGTGCCATTTTTAGTACCTTGATTGTAATAGCCGTTGTTAGCAATTCAACTTATCCGTTAGAGTCACAAGTTTCTTTTGATCGTTCTACATATTTGAAAATAGCTATTGCAGTCGGTGGTCGTTACGAATGTTACATTCTTCATCAAGTAGCTTTTCTCTCTTAGCATGATGTAATATTCTGAATATTGGGATTAGAGGCTTGAGAATAAGCATGAATACTGCTAAGCTCCGGTTTAGCAATAGTCCTAGGAAGGAGGATTTGCTGCCAGTACATTTTTCCTGTGTGACAATCTAGTTGTATAACATTTTTAAATAGGCAAATGATGTCTAATGCCTATGATATTTTCCACTATGGAAGTAGACTTATCAAGATTTAATTTGATAAGTCATTTGGAGCTGTACACAAAGAGTTATGTATTTTTGAGGTTAGCCAAGTGATACTAGCGATTTTTAGTGGCAATGTCTAAAAACAATAATTCTGGGAATTGTGAGCTTCTAATTGGCTAAAGGCTATATTGTTCCTTGAAAATAGGCTTAATAAGGGTCACATAGCCTTTGGAATCACACCAATTGGATCTGTATAAATAAATATATGAATTTTTAAATTTTGATGAACATTCTGCCCAGTTTTCCTGTAAGTGCGAAAATGGAAATAAATGTAAGTTCAAAATGGTCATTTGACCAATAAAGCAAGCAACCATTTATTTTTTCCTTTAGTTGAGATAAATGTTGACTGAAGTAGGGAGCAAGAAAGTTTAACCCAAGTAAACCAACCATAGTTGATTAATTAACCACTTAGTTTTTAAGGAGCCACAAGAAGGAGATAATAGGGGTGAAACAAATCAAGCCGCTTGTCAGGGGCCTATGGCCTGGCTTGTTATGGGCCTAGTTAGGCATGGCCTATCAGGCCAAAAGGCTAGGCCAAGGCAATTATAAAAGCTTGTTTGTGTTAAAAGGCCAGGCCAAGGCTTCTGATAGGCCTGGTAGGCCGTTAGGCCGGCTTGAGCCTGTTAAGGTATGTTTTTTTTAAAAAAATATTAGCAAGGGTGAAAAGGTAATTAGCCTTCGGCATCTCCATATACCCTAACCCTAAATCTTCATTTTTTCTTGTGTCGATTTCTCAACTCTCAGGCTCTCGCTCGCGTCTTACTCCGACTCTGTCGACTTCTTCAAAAACGCGTACATCGTCGACCGCCAGTCTTTCACACTGCCTTCTTTGCTCCGTCATCTCTCTGTCTGCTGTTAGCCATTAGGTAAGTATCTGATTTCATTTTGTGATTTCATTCCCAGCTTATCTCTCCGTCGTCTCTTTCGATTTTCCCTTTCATCAAGCCAAACTTCTAGCTTTCCACACAAACTCTTCTTTCTCTTTGATCTTTCTCGCTCCCAAGTTTGTTAGCCATGATTTCAGGTCAGTGACCTTCTCGAGCTTGATTTTCAATCCTTTATTTCAATTTAAGGCTATGATTTTAGGGCTATATGTTTTTGTAATCATGAAAATGATGACCTATAGGGATTAGTGATGATACTAGACTAGTTTAATAGTGGAATTGTAAAATTGTTGATTGTTTGATTGAAGTTTCTAGGAGGCAGTCTATTTATGGTGAAATTTTGATTAGCCAAACCTAGTCCAAATGCTATGAAACTTTTTATGATATTAAAGTAGACATCCTAGGATTTAATTTGATAGGTATTATAAGCAATTTGGACCAGTGGATTAGAAGTTATGAATTTTGAATTTGTGCCCTGTTTCTGGACTTGATTCTAAAACAGTGTGGGAATCTATGGAATTATGTAATTTTGTAGTTATAGAGGGTAGAGGTTCAGATTTTTGCAGTATAGAGGACTTAAAGAGATTTTCCATAGAATGTTAAACCACTATATTTTAATTTTTGTAGATTCAGTTATGATTTTTGGAAGTTGAGCCAAGAACAGAGGATTTCTTGACCTCGGCTAGAAGATTTACTTGGCCATGGCCTAAACGTTTCTAACCTTTATTGGCAATAGCCAAGGACTTTTGGTTGGGGCCAAGACCCTTATTTCAGAATTTCACATTCTTTGAATGGTGTTGATTAGTTTAGCTTTCCTAACCCCATAGGCACTTTTTTTGACTTCCAATGGCTACTTAAGTGGCTCAAAAGATAGCCAATATGATGTATTAAGCCTTCCTAACTTCTTGGACACTAATGAAAACTTCCAGTGACTCTCTATCATGTCTCTAATGATGTGATTGGGTATCTATAGTCATGAGAGGTCAAGGAAGAAGAAATGGAAGAATTTCCAAGAAGCTACATCGGTTAAAGTAAAGGTACAAAAGGAGGACTCAAGACAAGAGGTAGGAAACTTACCTTATTTGCATATAGTTGATATTCCTGATTGTGTAGTGATTATGTGATTGCTTTACTTGATTATGTATAACATATTTGAATAATGAAGCTCTGTTTCTCTTTATATTATGGATGTAGTTATGTTATATGAAACATTGAGCATGCAGAAATGTCATTATGGGGCATGCATCTAGTTAAAGCTAACATGTTATGCACGTAGCATCTATCATGTATGCATTATGGTAACTATTTTCTACTGAGATTCTCTCGAATCTTACTCTGTCCTACCAACCATTTAGACAGGTGAACATAGGACATGTGCTGGGAATAGAAAAGAGTTCTGTATAAGACAAATGCAGTAGTGGAACGAAGACGGGGATATGTCTATAATACTTGTAATAGGTTTAGATACTTTGGTAGCCCTATGGCTACATTATCTGTATATATACATATATATATTCAAATGAATGAACTAAGAATGAGCAGAGGAATGATCTAGCTAAATGAATGAGCAGAAAATCACTCTGATTGAATAAAATAAAGATGAGAGTCGATGAGTAGTAATGAAGTTGCAAACCACTGAATGACGCTTCCGCAAGAGTTTGAAATTTTCTGAAAAACCTACTCAACTATAGGTTCGAATCCTGTCTTGAGGTTGGAAATTTAAAACAATTTTACTAAAGTGGTTTGGACTTATTGTATATAAGCTCATTTGACATATATGAGAATAAGGCGTTACAGTTTTTAATATCAGAGCAATGATTCTGGGAATAGAATTTTCTGCTCAGAGATATAGGTTCGGTTAGAGTAAAGGGTTCTGACTATATGTTACATTCTCTGCTCATGTAAATAGTATAGTGATTTCCTGTTAGTGCTATTGTAATTGGGAGTTACAGATAGCCAGGGAATCTAAGAAATTAGACTACCCCTGTTTGTTAATCAGCTTGTTAAAGGAAGGGGCAATAGTCTATATAGAAGAAGTGGCTCCACTTGACAGCGATGTTAACGGTGCCCAGTCCTAGTGAGGATTCCTCTATTAGAGACAATGACAATGAGACCTTAAGGATATAAGTGGAAGTGCAGGATTCAGATTCTGTTGTTAACTCTAGGGCTCTTGATATTGAGATAAAGTATGACCTAGATTTTTCCCTGGGTTATGAGAACACATAGAGGGACCATACCAAGAAGCTGTACTGCTTATGTTTCCCTAAGGGGATAGTATCTAGCATTTCTGGGCAGGATAACACTATATACTGGGATCGAGGTATATGTGGGATACCGATGCCTAAAGATATATAGGTCGATATGAGCACTAATGCTCTGGATACCATTATAACTCCATGGTTAAGCGTGCTCAGGCAAAAGAAATCTCAGGATGGATGACCCTAGGGAAGTACCTTTGGAATTTAATGCCTTTTGATTAGAGGTATGGAATTCTAATTAGAAGTTCTTAAATGATATAAGGACTGATTAGAGGCATGGAGATGATGAGGTAAGTATTGATTTGTAATCCAAACCATTTCTGTTACAGTAAGTACTGCCTAGAAAATTTCATTTGATGAGTATATGGAAACTCGAGGCATAGTGATTGTTTTGAGGTTTCTCCGTGCTAGGTAATGATCCTTAGTAACACTATAGTGTTAATGGCATGTAGGTATGATATATGGTGATGCATGATAAGTGATGGTTTTACCATATATCGATCCTAGAGGATCCAATCTTATGATACTGAAGGTTAATGATAGGTTTGAATCAGATTTAAGCTGAAATAGTGCTTAAGTCGAAATGTGAATCAGGTTGCATTATGGCTCTATTTCATGACGAAAGTTGAACCTTGTGGATAATGTTTAACCTTCAGTAATGTTTTGAGGATATTACTCGAATATTGTGAAGGTTAGACCGGCCGCTATTGATCCTAATCTTAGTGTGTGTTTGGGTAAGCCCTAAACCGTGGTTACAAAAGCCCTTTTTCCTAAATCAAGACAAAACTTCTCTCACATACTTACCTCATAAATTGTAAAAGCTATTCTCCGAAATCTAATCCAAACACACACTTAGCATGCCTAATGGGTATAATCTAGGACAATGATTACTGATTTGTGTAATGTCGAGGATCTATATTCAATTATGAATTTAGAAGATTGGGTGAATATTTAGAGTTATTACCTAATGTATTATAGCCTAAGAATCAAACATTAGTTGAATTGATTCATTAGGCATTTGAATTGACCTAGATATTTTAAGGTACTAGAATATGTGAAAATGTGTATGAGGTTTTCTTAAGGTTGCTAGTTGCTGATCTAGCATAGGGAAAGATTTTGATTATAGAATCATTCTATAGAAGAATGATTAAGAGTTTGTTTCCTGATGGAATAAAGTAATAGAAAGATTGATAAAAGTCTCGAGTTACGGTTTCATGGCTGAGGCAGATAATAGAAGTTATGCTAGTGGATTATGAATTCCCTATACGTTGTGGGTAGATTTCCATGATAAGGGAAGTAGAATTATTCCTAAAGTCGGACTGGTATCAAAAGTCTATGTAGAATGACCTCAGATGAGATGGCGAAATTAAGGAAAGCAGAATATAGAATTGCTAGAAAAGAGGGACCTTGTAAGATCTCGGTTTCCTATTACAATGGTACTTCCATTCAGAGATGGCCAACTGGAGCGAGATATCTATAGGGGGTTCTGATCTGAAAGGGCTACCTATATGGTGTTAAGAACGGAGGGGCTGACCAGTCAAAGTGGATTGAGTAAAGTGCCGAGTAAAGTACCATAGAGTAAAGCCGCTGTGACGTTGAACTGTAAAGTAGAGTTATTGGGATGTTGACTCTTAAAGGTGGTGTATTGTAATGAGTCTTACATCAGATGGTTTCTTAGAAGAAGGGTTTATTTGACCTAGTATATCGCCATGGGTTGCTCCAGCACTATGTGTTGAAAGAAAGATAGAAGAAGGGAATTATAGAAGAACATGCTCAACAGTATAAAGGAAAGCAACTCTTGCTCTCATATCTTATATAATAGTTTTGCATGTATGTATTTACCATCACGTGTATTTGTTTCATGAATATACAAAATTGTTACGATTGTAAAGTATGTTACGAACATAAATTATGTTATGAATGTCAAGTATGTTACGAATGCTATGAAATGCCCTAAGACCTTATGGGCAGTATGTCCTTAAGCTGGTAGTGTTATATTATGAAATGCCCTAAGACCTAGTAGGCAGTATGTCCTTAGGCTGGTATATGCATTCAAATTATTAAGTTATATTATCTGGGACATTGTGTCCTATGATGTTCGAATGCTTGTTATGCGATGGTTTGTTTAGGGCAAAAGAAAAAACACTAATTTTTAGCTGATGCACTCGAGTGATGGATGACTTGCACACGAGTTAGGACGGCTCACTCATACTAGTGCTTGATAGAAAGCAACGATAGAGATAGAAGATGCTCATTGTGCTCGAGTCACAAACTTAGTACTCGAGTGATGGCCTCACACTCACTCAAGTCTTAAAGGGTGAAGCACATAAAGTGACTACTCGAGAGCAATAGAAACCCTAAAGTGGAGAGTGTACTCGATCGAGGACCTTGAACACTCAAGTGACAGTTTAAAACTTGTGAGTGCTAATACACACTTTTGACAAATGGACTGCGAGTGCTTTCCAGATATCGACTCTTAGTGTAAGATACATATGAACTCGAGTGAGACACCTCGCACTCGAGTGAGGACCCACTTCACTCGCAGGTAAGGAAATGCATTCTTGCTTTTTGGCATGAAAGTGTAATTGAAAACTGAAGGAGAAGAAGAAACTTGGTACTACACTTAAGTGAGACCCCTATTCACTGGAGTGAGGCTCTATCAAAAGTCAAAACGCAGCAGATAACAGAATTTTCCCTAACTTCTAACATGTGTTTCCATTGGTCCCAAAATTCTAACCCAAAGTTACTCCCACATAATTTTACACAAGAAACCCATTGGAAACCCTCAAAACACCCAAAATCACATTATGGTACAAATTTTTGTCTTGAACACCACATTACCACACATTGCCAAATTTCACTACTTTTATTCCCAATATACCAAATCAATTATATTGTTCTAAAGACACAATATAACACCAGTTCAACCACAACATACTAAGCAATTCATCCATTCTAACATCATACTAAATCAGGGCAAAATTCATAAGTTCCAAAACTTAACCAAAAGTTACAATATATAGATTAAAAAGAAGTTCTTACTCACCTCTTCTTCTCTCCCAACCTAGTTCTTGATTCTTCATCTTTCCAATCCAAACACTCAAACATCTCTTTTCAAGAATCTAGAACCATAGAGATGAAGCTCTCATCACTATGAACAACATTATAGAAGGGTATTTGAGCTAAAGAAGACATCAAACAAGCCAAATCTCACCTTTTTCCTTTCTCTTTCCTCCCTTGAGCTCAACGAAAATGGAGGCTAAAAGAGAGAGAGAAAAGATGATAGAGAAGGATCAGATTTTTGGCTCCCCCAAAGCTCTTGACCGACTAAAGCGAGAGAGAAGAGGGAAATGAGTGTTGAAAAGTTGACCATGATCTTAGGGTCCTTATTGTGACACTTGTCACAATCTTACCACATCTTCTATGAGCTCACATAAGTCTACACACATAGGATTCTACCCTTTGATCTCTTGCACACTCTATCAAAACCATTAATCTCCAAGTTACCAACGAGTTTTCTCTTTGGTAACTGACCAATTGGCTGGTAACTTTCCCATTTTGCCCCTGGTTGCGGTAATTGCTCTTAAATCACCACCAAACATATTTTTTTTCTCATTCCATCATACTAATCATGCGCCCTCCTCTTCTCTTCAATGCATTTTAAGCTTTGTCACACAATTAAGCTTAAATACAGGGCTTGGGCACTGATCGTAACATATTCAAATCACAACTTATATCTTGTTCTCCAAAAGTGTCAGTTTAACGATAATCACATTCACTTTTAGAGAATAATCCCTTAATCAAATTTTAGGTTATTACATATAACAACCTAAGAAGGATCCAATGGCAAGCATGGATGAAGGAATACTTCTTAATGGAGCTTCTATCACCACACTACCGAGTTTCAGTGGTGAACACTTCTCTTTCTGGAAAATAAAGTTCAGAGTATTTGAAATGGCTATAGAATACAGAATATGGGAGGTAATTCAGATTGGAAACTATGAGCCTATAAAAATTGTAGATTTATAGAAAGTTCCCAAGACACCAGCAGAGTATGATGAGAATGACAAGAAACTCATTACCCTCAACAGTAAGACAATTCTTATGATCTAATGTGCTTTAAGTTAAAATGAATACTTTAGAATTTGCACACTTCTAACGGTTAAGGAAATATGGCAAGCCTTGGAAATAGCTCATGAAGGAACTTCGGGAATAAAAGAAAATTGAATCAACACTCTGATTACTGGATTTGATTTACTTTAAACAAAATCAGGTGAGTCAATAGCTGAATTTAAACTTTGATATACTCATCTTGTTAATCAACTTGCAATACTTGGGAAAGTTTATGATCAACATACCTAAGTAAGAAAGATACTGAACATACTCTCTAAAGAATGGGAGGCCAAAGTCACTGCGATTGAGGAAGTAAAAGGTAATCAATGTGATCGGTTGCTTTTCTATTCAAAAGTCTTTCTAAATATGAAAAAAAATTAAAGTTCAAACGAGAACTAAAAGATATTGGTGACAGAAAAAGAAAGGCCTTGCACTAAAAACAAAAGAGGAAACCTAAGAAGATGATGAAGATTTTAACGATGACAAAATGGGTCTAATAATAAAACAATTTAGGAAATTTTATAAGAAAGGCCAGGGATTCAGAAATTTTCAAAAGGGAGGAACAAGCAGCAAGGAAAACATCATCTGCTATGAATGCAAAAAGCCAGGACATATCAAGTCAGAATCCAGAGCTAATTTAAAAGAACAAAGAGAAGAGGAAAGGTAAGTTCTTCAACAAGAAGAAAGCTTTTGTATCCGCTATATGGGGAGACAGTTCCTCAGATGAAGAAAGTGATAAAGAAGAAGTAGCCAATATCTGTCTGGTCGCTCAAGAAGAGACAAAAGAAGAAGAGGTAACTGATTCTAATCCTAACTATGATGAATTACTTTATGAATATAATGCTTTACATTATGAATTCATCAAAGTATTTAAAGAATTAGTTGTTTTCAAAAAGAAGAACAAAAATCTTGAAGAAAACTCAAAGATATTTTAGAAAAAGATTGTGAAAATTGTTCTTCTTTGAAAAAGAGAAACAATGATCTCACTAGAACTCTTGAAAAATTCACTAAAGACAGTGAGATGTTAAATGTGATTTTAAAAGCTCAATGATTTGTAAATGACCGATCTAGTATTATGTATGATCCAAAATGAGACAAAAAGAAAAAAAGAAAGAAAACAGGAGTTAAGACATACTTGAGTCATTTTCAACATTTTGTACATACATAAAATCCTTTTGTATATTGCAATTATTGTAATAGAAAGGATAATTATACTTAGTCATGCATTCATAAAAAGAAAGGAAAAATAGGAACCTACAAATAGGTATCTAAAGGCTCATATATTCAGAAAATTATTTGTACTAACCCAAAAGGACCCAAACAGATATGGGTACTTAAGACTTAATTGTATTTGAATGTAGATATGTCTTAAAGCATCCAAAGGCAACAAATGGTATATCTATAGTGGATGCTTCATGCATATAATCGGTGATTTTGAAATTTTTACCACGTTGCAACCTAAGGAAGGTGGAAAGGTAAAATTTGGAGGAAATCAATCTGAAACTATAGCTGGAATTGGTTAAATAAAAAACAATAAAGGTATACAAGTCAAAGACATATTTTATGTTGAAGGCTTATGTCACAACTTGCTGATCATGAGTCAAAGTACAGATAAAGATAACTAGGTAATATTTGACTCAAAAGAATGTCTAATTATAAACAAGAAAGATTTGCAATTAGATAAGAAGAATATCAAAGCAAAGCTCAGAGCAAAAAGAGAAGGTAACTGCTATACTCTTGATATCAATAGAAATGTTTCTGAGAATTGTTTTCTAAGTAACGCCGATGAAAGTTGGTATGGTATAAGAGACTAGCTCATGTCAATATGCACTAACTAGGCAAGTTACTCAAAAAGGATTTAGTAATTGGTTTACCCAAAGTAACTTTTAAAAATGATTTGATTTGTGACACATTTCAGATGGGTAAACAAACAAAATCATCTTTCAAATCAAAAAATGAAATCACAACGAACAGAACACTTCAACTACTATATATGGATTTAGTTGGACCAGTAAGGGTTAAAAGTCTTGGTGGCAACGTATATTCATTAGTTATTGTTGATGATTTCTCTAGATTTATATGGAATATTTTCTTATCATCGAAGGATGAAACCTTAAGTGAATTTATTATTTTTGCTAAGAAAGTGTAAAATGAGAAATGTATGTCCATTGCAGGTATCAGGATAGATCACAGTGGAGAATTTGAGAATCAAGCCTTTGGATATTACTATGACACTAATGGCGTTGATTACAATTTCTCTGCTCCAAGGACACCTTAACAAAATGCAGTTGTGGAATGAAAGAACAGAGTACTAACTGAAATGGCTAAAGCAATGCTGAAAGAAAAGATCGTGTCTCAAGTTTTTTGGGCCGATGCAATAAGCACTGTAATGCCCCAAAATATGTGTAAGGGCTTATGACTCTAAAGGTGAATGTAATTAATGTTAAACAAATACCTTTGGAGAATAAAGTGTGAATTTTGACTTGAATTAGCATCAGAAAATGCCCAAACCAGTATTTAAGCTTAATCATATTGACAATGGTTAAGTTGAATTAAAAGAGATGGGAATAGCGCATGGAAGGAGAAAAAGGGATCAAATAATGTGTCAAGTGGCAATCTAATTGAAATTGCCATTGTTAGGGGCAAAACGGGAAGAAAGAAAATCTATCTTCCAATTAGTTAGCTATCGAAGAGGAAATTCACCATTAACTAAATGAACAAGAGGTGTGACTAAATGGCTAATGGAATTAGTTAGAGTAACCATATGGTTACATGTGTTATGAGAAGCCATGAGATCTTGGCATATGGCACCACATGATTTAAGCAAGGGAGAGTTGAAAAGTCAATATTGTTTTAAATTTTCCCTCTCTTCCTTATCTCTTCTCAAGTCGGTTAAGTGTGTGTGAGGGGGGCTACAAATATGATCTATCATCATCTTTTCTCTCTCTCCTCAAGCTTCAAGTCGTCCAAGCAAGGTAAAGGAAGAAAGAGAAAGAAGAATCAAGGTAAAGGTGAGATTTTGACCTTGAAGATGACGTGTCTTACTCAAACCTCTTTTTTAATCTTATTCCTCTTGATGAAAGCTTAAATTCTATGTTTTTAGATTTTCAAGAGGAGGTATTTTGTGTGCTTAAGGGAAACTAGAGGTTGGAGAATCAAAGAACAAGCTAGAGAAAGAGGTAGAGGTGAGCAAAAACAACCTTATGACATATATCTTGTGGTTATTGGTTAAGAACTGTGATTTTTTGATTTTTACCTGATTTTTAATGTAATTAGGATTTTAGAGAGTTCATGATATTTTGATTGTGGAAATGGTGTCTTGTGGTGAGCATTGAACAAACAAAATGGATTTGAGTCTTGAATGGAAAGTTTGGAAAATTGTGAGAATTGTGTGGAAATTGCTGTCAAAATAGAACATATAGATGATATGTGAATTTGGTTATTTTAATATTTCTATGGGATTCTATGCAAAAAAATGTATAAGGAGTAGCCTCGGTGGTGAATTCTGACCGTTGAAAACATTTGTTGAAAAACAGGAAATTCTGTCAAGTGAAAATTCTTTGTAAGACAATTTGTTTGCATGATGTTTTGAAAAGGCAAATGATTTCAAAAAGTTGTAAAAATTTTCAGTTATATAGTAGGCATAACAAGCTTTAAAATGATATAAAGTTTGTGTCACTTTGATATGTGTGCATAAAGTTATGGTTGTTGGAAGTCAGCCAAGAAATAGGCCAGTTTCTGGCACAACTAGGCATTTTGGCAGAGGCCAAAAAGTGTCTAACCAGTTCTTGGTCGTAGCCCAAAATCTTATGACCTGCACTTGGCTGAGGCCCAAACGTTTCTGTCCTGTTCTTGGCTATGGCCTAACAACTTTTGACCTTCTCTTGGGCCTCGGCCAGAAAGGGTCTTGGCCATAGCTAACCGCCCCCCAAATTCTGCATATTGGGACTTCTGAAAGATGGTTTCTCGTCTACTTCTCCCTAATCTTACAGGCTTTTGTTTGTGCTTCTAGTAGCTATCTAAAGGCCTCAAATTATAATTAACCTTAAATGTTTTAGAGTCATTTAATAATTGGAATAGGGAATAATGCATCGTCATTGATTATGATTTATAGGAGTTAACATCCGCCCTGAACATGAGAAATCGGTGCCCGAGCAAGAATGGAAAGAACAAGGCAGTGACTCTCTCTCTTATATCATGTATAATGCTTGTCTGTTTGTGGTTATCATTGAATGTGACAAACGTGAATGCTGCTATTTATTCTGCCATGTATACAGCTATGAAAGGTGTCGTGAATGTGAATACAGTGAAAGCTATCATGAAGAATACAGTGAAAGCTGTTGTGAATGTAGATACAAAGAAAGCTGTCATGAACGTGGATACAGTGAAAGCTGTCGTGAATGTGACGAAAGTCATGAATTTGAATTGCTGCTGTTAATTGCTACTGAGAATGCTATTGTGAATGCTGCATTGTGATAATTGCTTACATGCTTTACTTATTATATATCATATGAGTGAAAAAGTTACTACTGAGATTCATATGAATCTCACTCTTTCCAATGACTAACCTACAGTCAGGGCAAGCGAATCAAAGGAAATGTAGGTAAACATGATTAGCTAGTGCTCACAGCTAGGAGTTTAGAGCTTTGTGTTGGTTATCAATTTTGGTATAAATGTTTAAGTTGTATATGATATAAATGTGAAGATCAATGTAGTAGAGGTCATCGAATCTACCATAGACTTGTATATTGGTTTGCAATCCCTGGTATAGGAACTCAAACAGGCAGTAATGCCCTGTAGACTGTACTAGTTTGAATGGGAAATTTTGTTCAGCACTCTGATATTATAAATGGAACTGAATTGAACAAACCAAACATGTTTGGTAAAGCGGAAATGAGACCATGCTAATCATGTTTGAAATGTTTTCAAAACCCACTTTATTATAAGACCAAATCTTGTCTTGAAGTCAAGATCGCTAGTGTGTTGAAAATTTATTCTCTAGTCTCCAAATGATCTTTATGACATGTTTTCGAATAATATTAACAGCTATCAAGGAAGGGGGTTACATTTTTTGTATCAGAGCTACAATTTCTGGCAAGGGTAGGTTTTGCTAGGATAGTTGCCATAGTTCCTTATCTTAGTGATAATAGATAACCTATAATTGGTTGTTGTATACACATGAATGTTCCTGTTATTTGTTGGTATATGAGTTTTAATGAATGTGTATACATTCAATATGATATTGATGTTGTGAATAATTTGTGGTAGAGTGAAAAGAAGCTATGGTTCGACCAAAGATTAGACGGGTAGAACCGGAGGTGGAAGAAATAAATCACAACCCACCTGATCCCATACAACAGATGATGGACATACTAATGGAGTAGCGGGATATGATACACGAGTTAAGGGATGAGCTCCAAGAGGTGAAAGCTAAACAGAATGAAGACAATGTCCAAATGACCCAAGAAGAGACGAATCATGAAGAAACTGCTGAAGGGTCGACTCAACTTCTGGAGTGACCACTGCACACTGGACTAAACCAGGAATCGCACGAGGTGCCAGCCTGAAATGAGAGAGATCTGTAGTTTTGGGTCTCCAAATTCTGTAAGCATCTGCCTCTGACGTTCAGGGGAAGATTTGATCCCCAAAGCAGTGAAAGATTGGTTGATCCAGCTTGAGAAGATCTTCAAAGTGCTAGAATACTTGACCGAGGTAAGGACGAGATTGGCCATCTACAAGCTAGAGGGAGACACTGGTTGGTGGCGGCAGAACATTGCCATGACATTGCGGACTCGGAATGTGCCTTTGACTAGGGAGCAGTTCCAGGAGAAATTTAATGACAAATATTTTCCCAAGTCAGTTAGGCTCGAGAAAGAATTAGACTTCCTATCCATAAAGTAGGGTGATGTAAATACCTTTGATGACTACCTATCTTTATTCATCAGATTTGCTAGATACTCCTCTTATCTGTAAAGCATGGTTGATGAGTAGTGGAGCTCTGGTATGTTAATCCGAGGCTTGAGGTGCCAGTTGAGTAAAAGGTTAGCCATACGATAGTTTATTGAATTCAATAAAGCTGTGGAGGAGTACCAAATCACAAAGAACAATCTGAGGGATCTGTACCCAGCCAAGGGTGGTAGCAACTGCAGTGAGCCTAGTAAGGGAAATTCTTCCTATAAGTGGAAGGGGCTAGAATCCTCATCTAAAGGAGGCGATAAGAAAGCCTATTGACTTGAGGATCGTGAGCACCAGAGACCCCCAACGACATGGTCATGTCCTCTTCGTCGTAGGGCACATAGTGGCAGAACGTGTTTAGGCCAAGTCATTTGTTATAATTGCAGGCAGACAGGACACATGGCTAGTGGATGCAAGCAGTGGTCAGTAGAACAAAAGCCTATGAATCAGGGCAGGATGTTTGCCATGATACATGAAGAAGCATGAAAGTCCCCTGACTTGATTCAAGGTAAAATTCTTCTCAATGGTAGTTTACTGCAAGCTTTATTTGATTCGGGTGCAAGTTTTTTCTTCATTGCCTATTATTGTGTAAAGTGCCTGGGGTTGCATGTTTATAAACTACTATTTGATTTGGTTGTGTCAGCGCCGATGGGTATCAAGGTTATGACTGCTGATGCTTGCTTGAATTGTTTGATAACCATTCAGGGGCATGAGCCTACGGTTGACTGGGTTTTGATTAGTTCACGGTAAATAATGTGTTGCTGGATTATAGGAACAAGAGGATAATGCTGGAAATCTTGCATGAAAAACAACTCTATGAAAAATTATGTAAGTGCGAGTTT
This sequence comes from Inga leiocalycina, assembly GCA_963242795.1. NCBI lineage: Eukaryota > Viridiplantae > Streptophyta > Magnoliopsida > Fabales > Fabaceae > Inga > Inga leiocalycina. The sequence goes on from OY725320.1 coordinate 66,711,158, forward strand.
TGGCTCCCGAAAGTAAATTTTTTGGCCATCTTATCTCACAAGAAAGGGTCTCAATGGATCCCAGTAAAGTGGAAGCAGTACTAGATTGGAAGAGGCTAGAACTTGTAGTTGAGATTTGTAGTTTTCTAGGTCTTATTGGTTATTACCAGAGATTCATTTAGAATTCTCCTGGATCGTCTTCCCAATGACCAAGTTCACTCGTAAGGATCAATTGTTTAGGTGGGATGATCGATGTGAGAAGAACTCATGGAGTTGAAGGTGAGGTTGTCGATGGCACCAATGTTGAGTATACCCGATCTTAGCTTGAATTGTGTGTGTATAGTGATGTGAATAAGTAGGGATGGGGTGTGTCCTATGCAGTAGGGCAGAACTAGTTCAGCTGTTGGTGAATTCGACTACATGATCGAAGGTTCTCACTGGATGATATGAGTAATAAAGTCTTGGCTTACCCTGACATGGCTAGCAAGGCTAGCCACCAGGCTGGTTGCACCGGTGATAACTTTAGGCCGAGAGGCGATGTATAAAACTTGAGTCTGTGGTACTTTAAGTTATTCTCGGAGGGGCTAACTAGATTGATAGAGTGGTGACCTACTCCTCCCGACAGCTGAAGTCTCATGGAATGAACTATCCCACGCATGATCTGGAGCTTGCGACAGTTGTGTTTATGTTAAAGATATGGCAACATTACCTGTATGGTGTGACGATAGAATTGTATTGCGACCATAAGAGTCTTAAGTATTTGTTGATCAGAAATAGTTGAATATGAGATAGTGTCGGAGGATAGAGTTGCTAAAAGACTCCAACTTAGAGATAAAAAATTATCCGGGTAAAGCTAATGTCGTCGCTGATGCGCTTAGTTGATTGACAATGCAAGTTGTAGCAATGATAATATAAGATGGGAAATCGATAGGAGAGTTTTGGGATCTAAATCTCTCAAACTGAATTGTATGTATGAATTATGGCATTATCTAAGTGAAGAGTGATTTGATGTCTGAGATTAAAGAGGCTCAAAGCCAGGACGAACGAGTATAGTCCATCCGAATCATGATCGAATGAGGAAAAGACATCTAGAGTGTCAAGTTGGAGGTCACAAATTCTTGAGAGTGTCTCCAGTTATAGGAATCGGTAGAGCGATCAAGAGAATGAAGCTGAGCCCACGGTACATTAGTCCTTTTGAGATTATTGTGAGAATCAGACCTGTAACATACCGGATAGCCTATCCCCACACTTGAGAAGGCTCCATAACGTGTTTATGTCCCAAGATGTGTATCAAATTTCGGGGACATAATTTATTATACAGGGGGAGAATTGTAATACCCTAAAATATGTATAAGGGCTCATGAATCCAAAAGTGAATGTAATTAATGTTAAATAAACACCTTTGGAGAATAACGTGCGAGTTTTGGCCTGAATTAGCAGTAAAAAGTGCCAGGCGTTTTGACCGTAGCCAAAAAGAATCTGATCAGTTCTTGGCTATGGCCCAAAACCTTCTGACCTACTTTTGGCAGAGGCCAAAAGGTTCTTGGCCGTGGCCCAAAAGTTTATGTCCTGTTCTTGGCTGATGCTAGTGGTTCTTGGCTGCATCCCAAAAGCTTCTGATCTTCTCTTAGCCACGGCCAACCCCCCTCCAAATTCTACATATTAGGACTTTTGAAAGATGGTTTCTGGTCTACTTCTCCCCAATCCTATAGGTTTTTGTTTGTGCTTCTAGTAGCCATCTAAAGGCCTCAAATTATAACCAACCTTAAGTGTTTTAGAGTCATTTAATAATTGGAATAGGGAATAACGCATCATCCTTGATTACGATTTATAGGAGATCCTCCCTGAATGTGAGAAATCAGTGCTCGATCAAGAATGAAAAGAACAAAGTAGTGACTCTTTCTCTTATATCATGTATAATGCTTGTATGTTTGTCCTTATCATTGAATGTGACAAACATTAATGCTGCTGTTCATGCTACCGTGTATGCAACTATGAAAGCTGTCGTGAATGTGAATACAATGAAATCTATTGTGAATGTGAATACAGCGAATGCTATCATGATTGTGAATACAACGAAAGCTATTAGGAAGAATACAACGAAAGCTATCGTGAACGTGAACACAGTGAAAGCTGTCGTGATTGTGAATACTGTTGGAAATTATGCCTTGAGGGCCAATCATTGTACTTTAAACATTATTATTTTAATGAAATTTCTCCATTCTGTTATCATATTATTTGCATGTTAACTGTGATAATTGCATCCTTGGATAATTCATAAAGATTGTCCTAAAATGTCCCTAGTCGGTCATCTATGCGGGAGCAGAGATGAAACAAGACCAGTATGACTTTGGTGAGATATGGAGATACGAATCAAAGTCTTAGGCACTTGTAAGAGTACAAGGTGCTGGACCGACCCACTATGAGAAAGCTACATGGATCAAGTCATAAGTTTTTCTCATGTATAACCACGTCACAATGCCCTTAGACCTGAGGTCATCATGGATTCCTACATGAGAGTTGCTAATCTTTGAACTAGTCAAAAGTCACTTTTGACCGGGTGATGATAAAGGCTACGATCGGGTTTGGTGATTTTTCATGTAGAGGAATATGAATGATCAAGATGGAATTTGTCCCTCACATTAGTAGAGAGATATTATTGGGCCCCTCGATGAGTGAGTCTGAGAAATGTATGGCCATACTGTGATGAAAGGAGTTTCTGTCTCTATTATCAGGCTACTCAGGAATCGAGAAAGTAATGGTCAGGAACAAGAGGATGACATTTTCCATGCCTTATCCTTGATCGATATATCGTGTGACAAAAGGGACGTGACATGGTTGTATGACAGGTTGCATCGTGATAACGATCCTTATATGAATTGGGTAGTCGTAATATCTTGCTAGAAGCCGCTTGTGACTTTTGGGTTAGTGTAGTTATTGGCCTAGTGCCAACTTCATATGGGCCTACAAGGTCGCACACAAGAATGGCCCAACACGAGATAATGTTTGATTTAGGGTGGATGAATTTTATATTTATTTATATATAATATAAAATTCATTAATAATATTATATAGATATATATATTTTCGAAATATTATATATATATATATATATGTATATATATATTATATGATATTATTATATTATGTTGGTTTTAAATTTAATTTATTAAGATATATTAAATTCAATAACTAACATGAAAGAGATATAGTATCTTAGATTTAATTTATGAAGATAAATTAAATCTAATGGATCTTTATTTAGATTAAATAAATAGGTTAAATTAAAATTGTTGGACAGATTTAATTTAAACTGAATTTATTTAATTAGCTCATCAAGATAATTAATTGTTAATTAATTTTGAAATTAATGATGATTAATTTTGAAATTTGAAAATAACCCTCATGGGTTATAAACTTGATAGAGCTGATAGACTAGGGTACATCAGATTTGAGAGCCACAAGTTAAACCCTTGGAGACATTAGAGGCGCTAGCACACAGTCTCGGTTGGAGAGCATTCGTGTGGATACCGGTAGAGGGAGCGGACCTGACGTGTTGGCTCCTAGAGATCGTGAAAACTCTGAATCATAAAAAAGGTATGAATCCTTCCAACTTGGTTTAAACGCCGTTGATAGATCCTCGATTAGGATCGGTGAAAATTTTTTAAATTCTTCCGCTGTGCTTACCGATCCTACAAATACAGCGAAAGCTGTTGTGAATGTGAATATAGCGAAAGCTGTCTTGAATGTGATGAAAGTCACGAATATGAATTGCTACTGAGAATGCTATTGTGAACTGCATTATGATAGTTGCTTGCTTACATGCTTTGCTTATTATATATCATATGAGTGAAAACGTTACTACTAAGATTCATATGAATCTTACTCTTTCCAATGACTAACTTACAGCCAGGGCAAGCGGATCAAAGGAGAAGCGGGTAAACAAGATCAGCTAGTGCTCACGGCTAGGAGTTTAGAGCTTTATGTTGGTTGTCAATTTTTGGGATAAATGTATAAGTTGTATATAATGTCAATGTGAAGATCAATGTAGTAAAGGTGGTTGAATCTACCATAAACTTGTATATTGGTTTGTAATCCCCGGTATGGGAACTAAAAGGGGAGTTAATTCCTTGTAGACCTTACTAGTTTGAGTATAACTTAAGAGTTCATCGGGAAACTTTGTTGAGCAATATGATATTATGAATGGAACCAAATCGAGCAAACCAAACATGTTTGGTAAGGTAGAAATGAGACCATACTAATCATGTTTTGAAAAGTTTTGAAAACCCACTTTATCATAGAACCAAATCTTGTCTTAAAGTCAGGACAGCTAATGTGTTAAAATTTATTCTCTAGTCTTCGAATGATCTTTATGACACATTTTTGAACTATATTAATGGTTATCAAGGAAGGGGGTTACAAGCATAGCATCCTACATATCAAATAGAGTCTACATCAGAACAACTTGGAAAGACACTGTACGAACTATACAAGGGAAGGAAGCTAAACCTTGCTCATCTACACATCTTCGGTTGTAAGTGTTTAATTCATAATAATGGTAAAGATAACCTAGGAAAGTTTGATTCTAAAACAGATAAAGGAATATTCCTGGGCTATTCTAACCGAAGTAAAGCATACAAGGTTTTTAATAAACGAACATGTGTTGTTAAAGAATCAATTCATGTTGTATTCGATGAATTTGAATCCTCTAACAAGATTATTGACAATGAGCAGGAAATAGAATTAAATCAAGAAAATGAGCAAACCTAATCCTAAACCATACAATCTTGAAAATGACTAAACCAAGGAGGAAGAACAACTACTAAGACAACCTAGAGCATGGAAATATAACAAAATTTATCCCCTAGAACAAGTTATAGGAGATGTAAGTGAAGGAGTTAAAACTAGAAATAGAATCTTCAATGAAGTTAGTTTTTCTGCTTTCTTTTCTGAGATTGAACCTTCTAACATTGATGAAGCCTTATCAGACAATGATTGGGTAATAGCAATGCAAGAAGAACTTAATCAATTTAAAAGAAATCAAGTTAGTTTGGGATTTGGTACCCCGACCTAAGGATCATCCGATCATTGGCACAAGATGGACATTCAAGAACAAACTTGATGAATTTGCATTCATTATCAGAAACAAGGCAAGGTTGGTGGCCAAAGGCTATAATCAGGAAGAAGGTATTGATTATGAGGAAATGTATACTCTAGTGGCTAAATTGGAAGCTATATGAGTACTCTTAGCCTTTGCATGCATTAAGGGATTCAAATTGTATCAAATAGATATAAAGAGTGCATTTCTAAATAGCTACATCATGGAAGAAGTGTATGTAGATCAACCTCTAGGTTTTGAAGATGTAACCAAGCCTGGCCATGTTTTCAAACTAAGAAAAGCGTTATATGGTTTAAAACAAGCCCCTGGAGCATGGTATGAAAGACTCAGTAAATTTCTCATCAATCAAGGTTTTGTACGAGGAAGAGTTGATACAACACTATATATAAAACAAAAACATAATGATATTCTAATAGTTCAAATATATGTTGATGATATTATTTTCGGTGCTACTAATGAACTTCTGTGCATGGAATTTTCTGAGATAATGCAGAAGGAGTTTGAAATGTCAATGATGGGAGAATTGAATTTCTTTCTTGGTTTGCAATCGAACAAAGAAATAATGGAATTTTTATATCTCAAACAAAGTATTTAAAGGAGCTATTGGAGAAGTACAAAATGGATGAAGCAAATGGAGTAGACACGCCATGAGCTCAACTACGTTGCTTGATGCTAATGTCAAGGGAAAAGATTATAACATCACAAAATTTAGAGGAATGATTGGATCATTACTCTATCTTACCACAAGTAGACCTGACATCTAATTCATTGTTGGTATGTGTGCAAGATATTAATGAGCGCCAAAGGAATCACATGCTGAAACCATCAAATAAATTTTTAGATATCTTGCCGACGCAGCAGAATTAGGTCTCTATTATCCTAAAGGAGGAAATGAATATCTTGTTGCATACTTAGACTTTGATCATGGAGGCTATAAGACTGACAAAAAGAGAACCAGTGGGCAATGCCAGTATCATGGAGGCACATTTGTGTCATGGTTCAACAAGAAGCAAAATACAATGTCACTTTTTATCAACGAAAGCTAAGTATATCGCAGCATCAAGTTGTTACGCACAAGTATTATGGTTGAAGCAACAACTACAAGACCTTGGTATATATTTGAAAGAGATACCTATCTACTATGACAATACTAGTATGATAAGCTGGGTAAAGAATCCAGTCCAACACTCCAAAACCAAGCATATCGATGTTAGACATCACTTCATCAGGGGTCATGTTCAAAAGAAGGATGTCAAAGTGATATTCATTCCAACTTAACTTCAACTAGATGATATCTTTATAAAACCCCTCATTAAAGATCAATTCCTATTTATAAGAAGAGAATTGGGAATGGTAAATCCCAATGAATTGTGAGTTATTTTATGTAATTTGATCATGTTTTGATGGTAACTAACTTAAGCATTGGAGTATCTAGTAATTTGTTTTCATAGGACCTTGATACTCTATTATGGGGTAAGTAAAGTAGAGGTTAACAGAGTACCACATCACTCGAGTGGTAACTTCAAGTGATCGCAAGATTACTTGAGTGATAACTAGTAGTGATGGTCAATATCACTCAAGTGACCACTTGAGTGATGACAGAAAAATCAAGGCAGTGAGCATTAAATCAAATTCAATTCAAAGGAAACGACATAACGGTTGAATCTGAATGGTCAGAAGTTGAGGACACTGCTCATTTGAGTGAGCACTTGAGTGATCATCAGTACAGATATTAAATCAACCAAGTTTCAACACAAATTTGCTTTCAAGTGCCATCAAATCACAAACGGAATGTACATGGTTAATTACAATATTACTCATGCTAAGTACATGTTTAAAATGCTTCATTTTTAATTTTTTGGCATGATCACTTGTGTGACCACTCAAGTAATACCTCAAGATCACTCGAGTGATGTCGGGCATAGTGGCTATATGAATTGGTACTCTATTATTTTTATAAAATCTCTTCCAGTGATTCTCCTAGTGCTCTCTCAAAAAATTTTCACAACATCTTACCCACTCTATTATCATCAAAACCCATCAACTCTCACTCCTAAAAACTTCCTAAATTTCATAAATCTATTTGCCCTAGTTTTGTTCGTTGGCATTCAACAGCGAAGTAAAATTTGATTTATACTTCAATCATCATGGTAAGAGCCAAAAATACCCTTAAAGATCGTCCTAAAGACTCATCTGGGTCCCAAAAATCCTCAAAGCCTCCTCCTTTTAAGAAGCAAAATATTTCAACAAAACCCAAATCTAAGCAGAAGGCTCAAGCAAAACCCAAAGCATGGGGGTTGAAATCAAGAAGCCTATGATCATAAGGGCTAAAACAATGAAGGTCACACCTCCAGGCAAAGGCATGGATACCACAATGACAACTCCACATTCCTTAAATTCATCTCACACTCATACATGGACTGGTAAAAGTTCAACGATGCCCAAGTACGATGTCAAACTTGCCAAAGTAATGGCAAGCATGCTAGATTAGGCCTATTAATCTAAAGGAGAAAAGAAAAGACAATCTTCCAAGGATCTAAAGTCACCATTGAAGGAAGGAAAAGGAGAAAAGGAAGAAGAAATCAGTTTTCCTCCGAAGGGATTCAATGTCAAGAAACTAGAAGAATCCCATAAGTACAGGGAACACTTCTCCTGGAGAAAAGTTTGTAAGATGATTTACGTTGATCTTCAATTTTACAAGAAGCACTAAAATTTGATTTGAGTCCTTATCTCAAATCTTATATGCATTGGCTGTCTGTTAAACTTTCATATTGCATAAAAATAGTTAGACATTTCTATTGCAATTTGAAACCTATTGATGATACTTTAAGGGATTCAGTAGAATAGGAGATTGTAACCTAAGTAAGGGGACAGGAAATCTTAATATGTCCTTCTAAGATAAACACTTAGTTGGGTATAGAAGATCCTCCTAATTATAGACAACCCCAACTAGACTCCAACTAACTCTTCAGTATATTGAGGCCGAGTGAGAGAGTAGAACCTCTAATCTTTAACCCCAGTGATATGTGTGATATACATAGGGTTTTATTGTATATATACTCCGAAGCCCTAGTGAATAAATCCAACAACTTTACTCATTTTATCAAGAGTGCTTTTAGGAGCATGGCCTCTTTACTGTAAAAAGAATATAGGGATCTGGGTGAACTTATTTTTGCTGAGATTAAGAGATAGAGGTTTTTTGGAACCCAGACGACACCAATTGTAACCCCCTTCATAATTATGATTTGAAATACGTATTTTAAAATGAAATAGAGACCAATAATAATCAAACTCATTTATAATCCCTTCCTTACGGAAGGGTTTTCACAAATATTTTCAAAATTTCTGCCTTACCCAGGTCTTAAATTCCACAACTCGAATATAATTACCCTGTGCAGTTACATCACATTTACATATCAGAGTGTACAACAAAATCTCGGCAAACACCGGGTTTCATACATAAACTAAAGGTTTATAAATTCCCATGAGGGGATTACACCACTGTCTCCAAAACAACATTTATAAGATATACGGTGATCTCCCAACAAAACATGATAGCCAACACCAAAATATAAATCTCCCTAAGGAGCCCTATCCGCCCTTGGTCGTCTCCTTTCCCTTGGAGCCACTTGCTCTGTCTGAAGGTTAGTCAATGGAAAGAATGAGATTCAAAAGAATCCCAGCAGTAATAAATCACTCATACCACATGTAATCACAAAGCATGCAAGAAAATTATCAAGCAGCATCATAGCATAAAGCACAGCACGTAGGCTGCCACATATGCACATAATCACATAATCTCATCCACCATATTCCACCACCCCGAAGGCATGGTCCTCCCACCATCAACACTGATGGGCTGTGGGTGAAGGTTTCATAAATAGCCTTTCGACTTTCACATATAGCCTTATGGCTTTCACAGAGTCTCATCCCCCGGATTCCACCACCCTGAAGATACGATCCTCAAACCGTCAACTCCGATGGGCTGCAAGTGATAGACTCACAAACAATGATCAAACAAATATACCATGTATCACATATAGTATAAGGGAAAAGAGTCATTACCTTGTTCTTTCCGATTGTGCTATAGCGCAGGTGGATCACGAACAGGGCAAATATCGAATCCTACAATTCCAAATGCACCATTTAGATACTTCCATAGTGTTTCTTGGGGTTATATGAGTTTATAATGAAAATTTACAAAAATGCCCCCGGGGACCCAGCCCGAGCCTGCTTTACCCGGTCCGATTGCACTTTTCCTGAAATTCTAATATGGGCCATCCTAACATATTTCCGCCCAAGGAATCCATTTTCGGACTCAAAATTATCAAATTCAATGTCAAATTACAAATTTACCCTTGGCAGCCCTACTTTAAGGGTTTCAGGGGCGTTTTCGTAATTATGCTTTTTCGGCCTTTTCTGAAAAAGTGACTAACTGTAACCCCACCTAATTTTTGCTCCTGAACTCAATGGAACCATAAAATCATTAAAAATCCAACTCTAACCCCTCCAATATAGCATTGGCCAAAATTCTCAGTTCACCGAGAAAAATTGGGGTTTTTCGGTTTCGGCTTCGCAGACGTGTTTCTTTCTACTCCTAACCACTTTATTAATCATTACATTAGGTTACAACTAACATTAAGACCCAATTTGGGCAGCATAACGCCTAGGCCATATCACTTCCAAACTTTGAAACCAATGGCAATCCGGCAAAATTTCACCGATTAAATTGCCCGCAGCAGCCAGAATAAGCAATATACGAAAGTTTGGAAGTTACCTCAAGCTCCCACTAGCTTTTTCTCAAGGTGGTTGAAAACCATAGCCTTAGAACACCCAAATTTGTGCTCCACAAACCTTCAAGAACATAGAAGAATAGCTTAAGAGCGGAGTTATACGCGTTAGGTAAGGATTTATCGAAGAAATCGACTTTCCGTACAAGTTCTCTTCTCCTTCTCTCTCTAGAATTTCTCACAGCTTCTCTCTCTTGTTGCAGCTGAATGGCACGGTTTTGGGCTGATGGAGGAGGTGGATAATGATTTAATATGATATAATATTATTTTCTAATTATTTACTAAATTTCCATCAATTTTGGATTTGTACAAAATTCTGGCAAATTTCTGTCCAAACTTTGAAAAATCATAACTAATTCTGAAAAAATCAAAATGGGGTGATCCCAAAGCCAATGGAAATCTATTTAAGTCCTATTTATTAGAAAAATATGGATCACTGCAGCTCAACCTCAAAAATACAGAATTGCACAAAAGTCCATACTGTTCCAAAACAGATTCCAGTTTCCATCCCAAACTTTGCAAAATCATAACTCTTAGCTCACAAACTGAAATGACACAAATTATTTGTCCATTTTGAAGCTTGGCATGTGAAATTTAAGACTGGAAAATTTCAGAATGTTTAGACACAATTTGCCTATTTAAAATGTCCATACAAATCGACTGCCCTGTACAGAGTTTTAATGGACAGAATTTCCAACTTTTACATAATTGTTCCCAATGGTTCCAATTTCACAATAAACACTCTCCCCACATGAATTTTCACAAGGAAGCCATTGGAATCATTAAAACAACCAAATTCCCAACACACATTCTCCAAAAGTGTTTATTTAACAATAATTACATTCACTTTTGAAGTCATTAGCCCTTAATCGCTTTTTGGGATATTACATTTCTCCCCCTGTAAAAAAAATTTTGTCCTTGAAATTTGTCACACCACTTGAGCCATAAACTCTAGATAACGCCTCCGTATATCAGCTTCCGCTTCCCAAGGTTCCTCTCTCTGAGTCATTTCCTTCCAGATCACCTTCACATGTGGAATGCTTCGGTGTTTGAGCCATCATTCTTCTCTATCAATGATCTGCTCTGGCTCTACCACATAGGTGAAATTATCTTGTAGTTTGACTTCTTCATACTCAATAATGTGAGATGGATCTGGTTGGTACTTCTTTAGTTAGAAAATGTGAAACACATCGTGGAGCCTGCTCAAGTTTGGGGGTAGGGCTACTCGATAAGCAACATGCCCAATTCTTGTAAGAATCTCAAAATGACCTATATACCTTGGGCTCAGGTTCTTTTATTTGATAGCTCTCCTGATACCGGTGACTGTTGACACCCTCATAAACACATGATCACTAATCTCAAACTCTAAAGGTCTTCTTCTCTTGTCAGCGTAGGTTTTCTGTCGACTCTACATTGCAAGGAGCCTCTTTCAAATGACTTGAATCTGTGCTGAGGTTTGATCAACAAGCTCTGGCCTATAGAGCTTCCTCTCAGATAATTCATTCCAGTACAAGAGTGATTGATACTTCCTTCCATACAATGCTTCATATGGAACCACCTGGATGCTTGCATGATAGCTATTGTTGTAGGCGAACTCAGCAAGTGGAAGAAAATAGTCCCAATTCCCTTTAAAATTGAGGACACATGCTAAACTTATTTCCCTGTTCCTGAAGAAGAATAAAATCTGGTCCCTAGAGTCTAATGAGCCTATTGAGAGGCTATTTCCAGTGGGGAGGAACCAAATAGGGAAATTGGGCATTAACATTCCTCTAAAGAAGCCCCTAGAGCCCAGCCCTAAGAAGAAGAAGAAAACAAAAGATGAGTTAAGCAAGTTGGATGACACTTAGTACTCTACTCTTGGCTCTACTTCTACTCCATCATTCTTTAGTTCCGCAATGCAGACCTATATGAAGAATGTTCTTAAGGGTTTTCATGTGGATATCTCCAACACAAATATTGAACTTATCACCCACATGAACTTTAAGATGGGCAAGCTAGTAGATCATATAAACAAGCATAATGAAGCCATGTTAAAAGAGAAATAGGCCTAGGGTAAAGCTATACAGGAGATTGGGAATCTTCTGAGATCTTTGCATAAGAAAATGGATGCCCAGACACATAGTTCTTCAACTCTTGGTCCATCCATACCTACCACTACTCCTCCTGCTTTTGGTTCTGTTTTAGTTACTGAGTCTGCTCCTCCTCCTCCTCCTATTATACCACCCATTAACCTTTTATTCACTATGACTAATCCATCTATAGATGACCAAGTTCATATACCTCTTGATGAGCCAGTCCAGCCCCAGCCAGTGCCTACACCTGTTGCCTCACCTATAGGCACTGAACCATTCTGTTTACACCACTCCTCTAGTGATCATTCACATCATTTACTCACTGCCACTGAGGAGGTGGTAGTTACATCACAGGCCTCAATACTATAGCATCCTTTTATATTCACCCCTTCTCTAGAAGATCCTCTTCAAATAGCTCCTGTGAATCTCCATGACCCTGAACAATCATCTCCTAGCTTATCTCATCATGGTGCATCATATGACTATAGAGCCTTACCTCGGAACATTATACCCATCTCTGCTGCTAAACCATCCAGTTCCAGTTCTTCCTCTCTTAACTAATTCCCACTTTTCTAATGATGTCAAAAAGGGGATAAGATTTGGATATTATGATTTTGTGATTTGACATATTGTAGAAGTTATAGCATAAGGTGCATTCAGGTGTATTGGGATTTAGGGAGATTTATAGAACTTTATTACTTATTTTGATGTAATGAATTTCAAGTTTATTCTTATTCTGTGGATTGGAGTTCTTAATTGAATTTCAAGTTTACTCTTATTCTATAGATTGCAGTATATATATATGTTGTTATTATCAAATTCATAAACTGATGAAATTTTGGCTATGTATGCAAGGTGATTACAAAATTGATCCAATACTAATAATATTAAAAGGATACGAGTTTTGAAATTCATTGTTTTTGAATTGAAAAAGTTTCAAAAAGGTTTTAGTTATGAATATAAGGACTTTGAGAAAGTTTTAAAGCATATGTTTGAAATTAACTTTGAAAATTTTTAAAAATCTCTTTGCTAAAAAATCACCAAGTTTTGTCATCATAAAAAACGGGGAGAATGTTAGATCCCATATGTTTTGATTATAACTAAGATTAGAACAATCTATAAAAGAATTAACAATGAACGAAAAACTTTTGAACAAAGAAGCAAGTAATTGGTGGTATGTAAAGTCATCACTCGAGTGAGCACTTGAGTGATGAAGAAAGACAAGAAATTAGAGAACAAGAGAAGAGCCTCTGGCATAATCCATAAGGGATCACTCGAGTGATGACCCTTCATCACTTGAGTGATGTGTGCCAAAAAGACCCAAAAACTCTCTGCCAAGATTTAGATGTTGTCACTCGAGTGATGACCAAGAATCACTCAAGTGACCACTCGAGTGATTAGGTAAAAAATGAACCAATGACTCTCTGTTAAGATTTGGAAGTGATCATTCGAGTGATATCTCTGAATCACTCAAGTGACCACTTGAGTAATATAGTAAAAAATGTTGATTTTACTCTCTACCATGTTTTAGAAGGGATCACTCAAGTAATAGCCCTGGATCACTCGAGTGACCACTCAAGTGATGAAGTCCAGATTGCATGATTGTGATATATTATTTATTGATTTGTTATCTATATGATTAACCTTTTATTGTATTAGTATTCTAAGTATATTTGCTGGAAAACAATGAAGAGATTATGCTTTGAGAGAAAAGTCAAATGTAACGTTCGTAACATTCACTTACCACAACGGGCTTTTTTTTTCAAATTTGAAGAATGGTTAGACAAAGTTGTGTAACTCTAACGGACATATTGAAATGCTTCCAACAGCTATCACAACTCAACTATAAATATGGGAACATTCAATGAAGTACAGACATGACAGACAATACATGAACATACATCAATCAACATATTCTTAGTGCTCTATTTCTCATATTCATTCTTTGTACTCCAGTGTTCATATATTTACTCTGTGACAGAGATTATCATTACAAACTCAATATCTATTATTGAGACAACTTAAGGTTATGGAAACTTGAGTTGGGGATTGGTTTACATCGTGTAAGGGGAAGGGAGTGTCCAGTGAAGGAACTTGCTATGTACTAAGGTGCTAAGAACTCAATAAACCTTGGAAGATATAGTGAAACTCTCAGAGGATCTTTGAGGATTGGACGTAGGTCAAAGTGATTGTCGTCGAACCAATATAACTCCTAGTATACATTTAAGTGATTTTTCCTAGCTCTTAACTACTTGAATTTCTATCAATTTTTATATATGGTTCAAATTTCCTGTGATCACCCAATTCACCCCACCTTTTGGGTAAAACACCTGCACTAACACATTTTTCCTGCATGGCAATTTCATTGTGTGGCATTTTTAATAGGCAAATGATGTCTAATGCTTATGATATTTTTGATTATGAAAGTAGACTTATCAAGCTTTAATTTGATTGGTCATTTAGGTCATTTGGAACTATACACAGAGTTATGTATTTTTTATCTTAGCCCAATAATACTGGCGATTTTCAGTGGCAGCGTCCAAAAACAATAACTCTGGGAATTGTGAGCTTTTAGTTGACTAAAGGCTATATTTTTTCTTAAAAATATAATTAATAAGGGTCACATAGCCTTTAGAATCACAACAATTAGATCTCTATAAATAAAGATATGAATTTTCAAAGTTTGATGAAAATTCTGTCTAGTTTTCCAGCAAGTATGAAAATGGAAATAAATGTAAGGAAAAAATGGTCATTTGACCAATAAAGCAAGATGCCATTTATTTTTCCCTTTAATTGGGATAAATATTGGCTGAAGTAGGGGGCAAGAAAGTTTAACCCAAGTAAACCAACCATAGTTGATTAATTAACCACTTGCTTTTCAAGGAGCCACAAGAAGGTGACACATGGCACTTGTGGATTAAGTGTTTATGTTAAGTAAAGATAAAGACTAAAACACCCTCCCTCCTTATAATTTTGTGCAACATATGGAAATGGAGAGAGAAATTTTTGGGAAAAAGAAAGAGGAAAGGAAAGGTGAATAGTGCAAATTCCTGAGTTTCAGAGCCGATTTCACCTTTAATTCGGTGTTTTTAGCTTCCAGAGTCTTCTCTAACTTTGGTCTACTTGATGAGAGCTTCCTGTCTATGCTTTTGGATTCTTGATCAAAGGTGTTTGAGCCATCTACCTAAGGGAAGTGCCACCAAAATCAAGAACTGGTTGTAGAATCGAGTAGAGGTACGTACAAGCTTTGATTTGAATTGATTGATTTTGTGATTTGTTGAGCTTTGATCATTTCTTGGGCTTCCTTATGATTTCATCCAAGTTATGATTTTTGGGATATATTTTGTTGTAATCATGAAAATGATGATCTATGGGGTTTAGTGGTCATACTAAACTAGTTTGATAGTGGAATTGCAAAATTGTTGATTGCTGGATTGAAATTTCTAGGATGCACTCTGTTTGGTGAATTTTGATTATTCAAACCTAGTCCAAATATTATGAAAATTTTCAAAACAAAGTAGATCTCTTGGGCTTTAATTTGATAGGTATTATAAGCAATTTGGACTAATGGATTGAAAGTTATGAATTTTTGAAGTTGTGTCCTGTTTTTGGACTTGATTTTGGAACAGTGTGGGAATCTATGAAAGTTTGTAATTTTGTGATTATAGATGGTGGTGGTTCATATTTTTGTTGTGTAGAGCACTTAAAGAGCATTCCATAGAACTTTGAACCACTCCATTTCAATTTTTGTAGATTTAGATATGATTTTTGGAAGTTGAGAAAAGAACAAAGGATTTCTTGGCAGCGACCAGAAATTTGCTTGGTCGCGACCTAAACATTTCTAACCTCTCTTGGCCGCGGCCAAGGAGTTTTGGCAGGGGCCAATACCCCTATTTTAGCATTTCATATTCTTTGAACGGTGTTGATTGATCTAGCTTTTCTAACCCTATAGGCACTTGTTTAGACTTCGAATGGCAACCAAGTGGCTCAAAAGATAACCAATATCATGTGATAAGCCTCTCTAACTTCTTGGACACTAATATACACTTCCAATGACTCTCTATCATGTCTCTAATGATGTGATTGGGTATCTATGGTCATAAAAGGTCAAGGAAGAAGAAATGAAAGAATTTCTAATAAGCTATATTGGTTGGGGTAAAGGTACAAGAGGAGGACTCAAGACAAGGGGTAGTAATGTATGTATAGTGATGTATGTGATTGCTTTACTTGAATGTGTAGAGCATATATAAATAATAAAGCTATGTTTCTATTTATATTGTAGCCATGGTTATGTTACATAAAACATTGAGCATGTAGAAATGTCATTATGGGGCATGCATCTAGTTAAAGCTAACATGTCATGCACGTAGCATCTATCATGTATGCATTATGGTAACTGTTTCCTACTGAGATTCTCTCAAATCTAACTCTCCCTTACTAACCATTTAGACAGGTAAACACAGGAGGTGTGCTACAAATAGAGAAGAGTTCTGTAGACGAATGCAGTGGTGGAACGAAGATGGTGATATGTCTATAATACTTGTAATGGGTTTAGATACTTTGGTAGCCCTATGGCTATATTGTCTGTATATATATATATATATATATATGCAAATGAATGAACTAAGAATGAGCAGAGGAATGATCTGGCTAAATGAATGAGTAGCAAATCACCCTGATTGAATAAAAATAAAGATGAAAGTCGATGAGTAGTAATGAATTTGCGAACCACTAAATGACGCTTTCACAAGAGTTTGAAATTTTTTGAAAAACCTACTCAACTACAGGTTTTGATCCTGTCTTGAGGTTGGAAATTTAAAACAATTTTATGAAAGTGGTTTGGACTTATTGTGTATAAGCTCATTCGATCAATTACGAGAACAAGGTGTTACACATGATCTCTTCATTGTTTTCCTGTAAAAATCAAGGAATTAAAATCAGGACCGGGTATTGAACCAATTGGGGTACTGGGTTAAGCGTCAATGGGTCAAATCGGGGCCAAATCGGGACCAAACCGGTGAGTAATTGAAGATTTTAGGCTTATAGTATGAAATTCTAAAGGAAAAAGTAAAAAAAAATTTTGAAAATTGGGACCCGGACCGGTCTACTGACCGGTTCGGCGGGTTCCGGGCAGGATCGGTCGGTCCGATCTGGGTCTGAGAACCCTAGTAAAAATACTTCAAATACTAATACAATGAAGTGTTAGACATAAAGACATTAAATGAATGATTAACATATGATTATCATACATTCTGGGATTCATCACTTGAGTAATCCAGGGTCAGTTGAGTGATCCCTTCCAAATTTTGGCAGAGTGTAAAAGGATACTTTTCTTATCACATCACTCGAGTGATAAGATGAAGGTTATTCTGACTTATATGACCCTGCAAGGTTACTCGAGTGTTCCCTTCCAAATTTTGGCAAAGAGTACACTTCGAGTGATGGCCCTGCATATAACCCTACAAAACTTACTTATATGCTTGCAAGGGTATTCTGACTTATAGTTTTAAACACGTTTGCATATAACCTTGCATGCATATAAGTCAGTTTTGCACATAATACAGAATAACATTAACTTAGAATAACATGAGATGTCATGAAATATGAAAGCTCAAAAAAAAACTATACACCTATGCATCCTATCAGCCTAAACACAGTCGAAGCACAATGTATGTTCACAAAAAACACTTTAGTTCTTCTCCACTTTTTTGACATCATCAGAAAGGGAGAACTAGATAGAAGAGCTGGACATAGAACTAGGTGTTGATGAATCTAAGGCAGTGATAGGAGTAGCTCGGATAGGGGACGATGCATCATCATGTATGTCACCTCCTCAAAGAGCAAAAGTAGGTGAGTTAGATGAAATGGATTCAGGTAGGTAGAGATGAGGGATCTGTAGAGGATCTTGTGGGTAAGCTACATGTATAGCAGTGTGCTGTGGTGGTGATGTTATGAGTTTATATGTTCTATTAAATAGTGCAAGTGTACATTGTCGTAATCAAGTAATACAGAAGTGAGTAAAGTATCGTTCCCATGATGATTGATCACTAAATACCAAAATAGATAATTTTGATTCTATTTAGTCGATCGATTAGTTGGTGATTGAGAAAACAAAAGAAAATTATTAGATGAGTACAAATAATTTGAAAGCAACAATGAGAAAAAAGCCCTAGGTGTCATATTTTACTTAACAAATTACAGGTTCAATTACTTATCTATTCTAGTCAAATTTATTCCACATGAATGATAGTCGAATTTCCTTTATTTAATTACTTGCCTCTTCCAAGGTCAAGCAATTCTATAATTAATTGCTAATCCAATATATTCCTATATGAATTTAAGCAATTATTATGCATTAAGATTTATGGAACTTAGTAAGATTATACAACTCATATGAATATATTCCTATTTCATATACAAGTCATGGTTTTAATTATAAGATCTACACACATACATCTCATTCCGGTCTCAACATACATATTTAAATTATTCAAAAGATGGCCAATCAATCGAAAGCATTAAGAACAATAATTAAACTTAATCGTGAAGGAAAAATTAAAAATTTAATAAGTTAAGGTTCAATCCGTCATTAGTAAGCTACGTCATCAGCCTAGGAAAATAGAAATTTAGCTTATGATGAAATTAAAAATAAAACCAAAATAAATTGAAAACTTCATAAATATTGCATAAAGCTTGAATGAAAACCTCAAAAATACTGTATAAAACTTGAATATTAAATTCTAAAGTATAAATATACAACTAAAAGATGCATGAAAAATAGAGAAATCTAGCTATCCATTTAGGAGGTTACACCTTTTATGTAGGGCATGCAAAAAGTAATACAATCCTAAGCCATCCATTTAAGAGGTAAAACCTTTCATGTAGGTGATATGCAAAAAGTAATACAATCCTAAGCCCTTCATGTAGGAGGCATGCAAAAAGTAATACAATCTTAAGCCTTCCATGTAGGAGGCATGTAAAATGTAATACAATGCATGAAATTAAATCTAGAAAATAACACATTTTATTCATAACTGTCAAGGAAAAGATCTCTCCTTGTAAGAGAAGGCCCTCTAATTGTTAGATAAGGAAACCTCTACTTTTCTCCCTTCTTCCCTTTGGTGCTTGGCCTTCATCTCTATTTATAGGGGAAAAGTGCATTGCTACAGCAAAAAATGCGTTACTATAGTGAAAAGCGTGTTGGCAATAGTGAAAACCGCGTTTGCAACAGTGCTTCCATCCACTACAGTGCTTCCGTCTTGAATAGTGATTTTCCATCATGAATAGTGATCCCCAGTGAATAGAAACCGATGCCACAGTAATTGACTTCTTTCAATCCCATCGGTCCAATTTTTGGTCTCCTTTCTCCTCTTATTGTGTGGCCATCAAAAGAGAAAACAAGCCAATATTATAATAGTAATAAAAATATTTATGCCAAAATCATCTTGTATTTATTAATTACACCTAAATTTATTACATTAATCTCAATTATCGCCCACAAAATCATTATATAAGGGAAAATAAATATTCAAAAATTTTACTTATCAAATTCCCTCATACTTAGCTCTTAGACGTCCTCGGACAAGGAATGACTAATAAGTGCTTCCAACAAAATCAAAAGTGTCAAGTCATAAGCAAGAACACAATTGAAAAATAAAGAGATCATAGTATTCATGAATAAAAAAAAATATAAACTGGTAACTTTATTTGAAAATGAATAAATCGAGTTCATAAGTGTATCTCATTCTCTCAATCTCTCAAGTATTTAAGGGTAAGTGTTTCGCTCAAATTCAACCAAAAAAATTGCACTACCATAGGCTTGCTAAAAATCTCAATCTCTACTACTTAATTCACATGCATAATTCAAATCAAAAGGACTTATTAAGGGTTTTAATAGCGTTAAGGTAAAAGGAATGTAAAACATGGTATGAAAGGCTACATTTAAGAAATTTAATAGAACAATTGAAAAATGGGCTACTTATAAATTAATCTCATCACAACAACCCACAATCCAAATACTTAATAAATTTTTTATTTTTTTTCTCTTTTTTTTTTAATTTGCAACTCTAAAGTTGATGATATTTACACTGTTATACTTGTTAAAAGCTCATTTCACAAAAATTTCAAATGCTCTGCTAATCTTCAGAAATAGGTAAGAGTACTTGATATATCATTACAACATATGTTAATAGGTTGAAAATAAAGAAACAGTCAATTAGGCTCAAAGGGGCTTAACAACGATATAATTGCAAGGTTGGCTATTTGGCTCTAGCTAAAGAAAATGAATGCCTTTATCATTTTTGAATGTGCATGTGAAATGTAATTTCAACCAGATTTAAAGCAAGTTCTAGAGTGACAAATTAATAGGTGAATATCACACATAAGAGAAATAATCATTATAGGCTCAAAAACTCACTGTTTAGGGCTTTCAAACCCAGCCTATTCAATATCAAAATTCATTACCAATTGCAACAATCAGTTGTTCATTCATGTTATGAAATCTCTAAATTCAATTGATTCATACTTAAAACTTATATACTTTTTAAAATCATTACAAAGCACTTCAATAGGATGATTTTTTTTCTACTGTTACTCTTCTTATTTTTTAAGAAGGAACAAAAAAACATGCAACTAATAAAATACGTCTCAGGAGTTAAGAATAACTCCTTGCTCTGCCATTTTTTTTCACACCCCATGCATCTAATGGTTTTACTGACTAACTAAATATATAAATTTTTTCTCCTCCCATAACCTAAATAAGACATTATCCCCAATGTCTTCTAGAACACAGAGAAAGTTTTTTTTTTGAAACATAAACACACAATAAAGTAAAACCAAAATGCTAAGAGTAAAACCAAGAGATTAAGGAAAGTTACAACCGAAGAGTGGTTTATGGGTTCTGCTTCTGACTGCTATTTGAAGTTTGCCCACCTATTTGCTTAACTAGTATATCTGGTTTAGGTTCATAGGTTTGCAGTTGATCGAGCAGCTGATCAGCAGTTGGTGCAAGAATTATGGAATAGTGAGTCCCTTGGGGTATAAATACTGTTTCCACAGCATGATAAACAAAACAACAGATTATCATAAAAAACATTAATATTTAATAATCCTAATGCCTTTCTGTGATAGTTTAACTTATCCCAATATGCAATGCTAGAAATTCTATCCAACGTCTCCAAACCACTGGGTAGAGTGATAAAAGCTTAAGCATGGTAGAACATTTGTCCCATTCATTCAGGCAAGCTTGAAACCTGCAACCCTTGTCCTAAGGAAAATATGTGATCTTCCAACTCCTTTACCCTTACACTCAAACCCTTGCTTCTATTCATGGATGCAAAAATGGCCACACTTCCCCTTAGTCCTTGGATGCCTCCCCTGTATACAAAGTTGATCTTTCTAGCAGCTAATGCACTTCCAAGTTCGTTTGCTACCATTATAAACTCTCCATCCTTACCCGTATCAGTTTCACCAAAAATACAGATTGAGGTAAATCTGCATTTTTGTATGATATTCTTTTTCTTTTCTTTCCTTACGGACTATTTGTGTTCACAAGTAGAAGAATGCATATTTACAAGTAAATAGTATATATTTACAAGTGAAAGAGTACATATATATAACTCTAAAACAGCGACAACAAAATCATACAATCACGCATTTTTCAAAGAAGTTTGAAAAAATCAGAAGACTGGTAGGCCATTGGGTGAAGAAATTAACAAAAAGAGGAAAGAAAGTCAAAAGTTATTGAAAAGATAAAACAAATTAGACAAAAGCTGCTAAAAATATACGACATATTAGATAAAAGCATGATTATGTATAGTAGTTATGATTTTGGCTCATATCTTCCTCTGGTTTTACGTCCAGTAACGACTTAAACGATTTCTATGAATCGATGATTTGCTTCCCATCCATTTTTCTTATAAACTGGCAAACAGGGTCTTTTTTCATCAGATTCCCAAGACAACAGTAGCGCCATTTTTCATTGTAAATACGTCTGCTAAATCAAGAAGAATATGATAACATCACCACTCAGATGCGTCTCAAGAGTTTGAATGATATCATCCAGTGACTTCTTACTCAGTCCATCCTTTATAAATTTAATTTATCTTCTCGATTTATAGAAACCATACCTTTGCTCTTACAGCACTGATCACATGTTCACCTTGAACATTTATAGCAGACATTCATTCTTTTAGCTCTTCTCTTTTTGGAGTAAGAACTTCTTCCCGTTCCTGGCAAAGGTTTAACAAATGATTTATGAATCTCACCTGCTAATCGTACCTTAGCTTCAATGATCTAGCGTATGTTCACAGGAAGGCCCAAGCCATTGAATATCATCATCCTTTCAAGTCGACTGCTATAGATCTTCTTGAGCATATCTTTGGGAAGAATGGGGAACCTATTATTAAGCTTTACAAGAGATTCCTACATGGTAACTTAAAATGAAATTGGTGAAAACTAAAATAGCCGCCCTTCTTTAACATCTTTAGCTAGACAAAGACCAAACCAAAAAATGTTTTTTTATATCAGAGTGTACCTTTGGTTCCTCAAAAAGTGATGACAGTTTTCAAAGTGCTAAGTGCACCGTTATTGTATTCTTTAATCCTTTGCCCATTCACTTTGAATTTTCGATCACCATCTTGAATCTCCATCGTTCCATATGGCCATACTTGAGTCACAGTAAATGGTCCTGACTACCTTGATCTTAGCTTTCCTGGAAAGAGCTTTAACCTTGAGTTGTATAAAAGCACTTTTTGTCCTAGTGTGAACTTTCTCCTCAAAATTCTTCTGACATGCCATATTTTTGTCTTCTCCTTATATAACTTGGCATCTTCATAAGCTTGTTGTCTGAATTCTTCAAGCTTATTGAGTTGGAGAAGTCATTTCTCACCAGCTGTATTTAAGTCAAAATTTAAGGCTTTTACTGCCAAATATGCTTTGTGCTCCATTTCTATTGGAAGATGGCATGCTTTCCTGTAGACCAATTGATATGGAGATGTACCAATTGGTGTCATGAAGGTAGTTCTATAAGCCCAAAGTACATCATCTAACTTTTAAGACCATTCTTCTAGATGGTATTCACCTTCTTCTCTAAGATCCACTCCAGTTCTCTGTTTGAGATTTCCACCTGCCCGCTAGTTTGTAGATGATATGTGTTGCAACCTTATGGGTTACTCCATATTTAGCTAACACTAATTAGAGTTGTTGATTGCATAAATGCCTTCCTCCATCACTGATAATAGCTTTAGGTACTCTAAATCTTGTAAAAATATTTTTCCTCAAAAACTTCACAACCACTCGAGAATCATTTGTAGGAAAAGTAACTGCTTCAACCCACTTAGAGACATAGTCAACAGCTACCAAAATGAACTAATTACTAAATGAGGATGCAAAAGGCCCCATAAAATCGATCCCCCATACATCAAAAAGCTCAACTTCTAAGATGTTAGTTAAAGGGGTTTCATGTCTCCTTGAGATATTTCTCATTCTTTGACATTTGTCACAAGTTGCCATAATTCTATGAGCGTCCTTGAAGAGTGTAGGCCAATAAAATCCTGATTGAAGGACTTTAGTAGCTATTCTATTTGCTTTAAGATGACCACCATATGGGGATGAATGGCAATAATTTAAGATGCAGTCCAGTTCTTCTTCAGGAACACATCGCCTGATAATTCGATCTGGGTATTATTTGTATAAGAACGGTTCCTCCCAAAAGTAATGCCTTATATCAGCCAGAAACTTCTTCTTTTGCACTTTAGAAAGTTCATAAGGCATTACTCTACTTGCCAGATAATTGACAAAGTCAGCATACCAAGGAGTAGGTTGTGATTGCATACAAAAAGTTGCTCATCTGGGAAATTCTCCTTGATTGGTGATTCTTTCTTTTGTTCAGTGGCTCTAACCAAGAAAGATGATCTGCAATGTGATTCTTGGTCCCTTTTTTGTCTTTGATCTCCAAGTCAAATTCTTGTAGCAGAAGTACCCATCTTATCAGTCTGGGCTTAGCATCTTTCTTCTCAATCAAGTATTTGATTGCTGAGTGGTCTGTCCAGACAATGAACTTTAACCCAATCAAGTAGACTTTAAATTTGTCGAATGCAAACACTATTGCTAGGAGCTCTTTTTCTATTGTTGCATAATTTAGCTGTGCTTCTAAGAGTGTTTTGCTAGCATAATAGATGGCATGAAAGATCTTGTCTCTTCTTTGGCCAAAAACAGCTCCAACTACATAATAACTTGCATCACACATTATCTCGAATGGAAGATTCCATTCTAGAGCTATGATAACTGGTGTAGAAGTCAAGGCACTTTTGAGTGATTGGAAGGCTAATAAGCACTCTTAATTAAACACAAAGGGAGTATTTTTCTCCAACAGCATGCAAAGTGGCTTTGTGATTTTTGAGAAGTCCTTGAAGAATCTTCGATAGAAACCAGCATGTCCTAAAAAAACTCTGAATGCCCTTGATTGAAGAGGGATGTGGTAGCTTTTCAATTGTTTCAATCTTAATGACAACAATCCTCGGCAATGGCGCCAAAAACGTGTTACGAGTTTAGATGTTCCATTAAATAGTGCAAGTGTATACTATCGTAATCAAGTAATACATAAGCAAGTAAAGTATCATTCCCATGACGATTGATCACTAAGTACAAAAATGGATAATTTTAATTTTATTTAGTCAATCAATTAGTTAGTGATTGAGAAAAAGAAATAAAATTATTAGATATGAGTGCAAATAATATGAAAGCAATTATGAGAAAATGCCCTAGGGGTAAGATTTCACTTGAAAAATTACATATTCAATCAATTATCTATTCTAGCCCAATTTATTCCATATGATTGATAGTTGAGTTTCCCTAATTTAATTACTCACCTCTTCCAAGGTCAAGCAATTCTATAATTAATTGCCAATCCAATATATTCCTATATGAATTTAAGCAATTAATTATGCATTAAGATTTATGGAACTCAGTAAGACTACACAACTCATATTAATATATTCCTATTTCATATAATTTAATTACTTGCCTCTTCCAAGGTCAAGCAATTCTATAATTAATTGTTAATCCAATATATTCCTATATGGATCTAAGCAATTAATTATGCATTAAGATTTATGAAACTCAGTAAGACTACACAACTCATGAATATATTCCTATTTCATATACAAGTCATGGTTTTAATTATAAGATCTACACACGTGCATCTCCTTTTGGTTTCAACATACATATTTAAATCATTCAAAAGATGGCTAATCAATCAAAAGCATTAAGAACAATAATTAAAACTCAATCATAAAGGAAAAAAATTAAAAATAGATTTAATAAGTTAAGATTCAATCCGTCATTAGTAAGCTACGTCATCACCCTAGGAAAATAGAAATTTAGCTCATGATGAAATTAAAAATAAAACCAAAATAAATTGAAAACTTCATAAATATTACATAAAGCTTGAATGAAAACCTCAAAAATACTACATAAAACTTGAATATTAAATTCTGATATATAAATATACAACCAAAAGATGCATGAAAAATGGAGAAATCTAGCCGTCCATTTAGGAGGTAAAACCTTCCATGTAGATGCATGCAAAAAGTATTACAATCCTAAGCCTTTCAAGACGGAGGCATACAAAAAGTAATACAATCCTAAGCCATCTATTTAGAAGGTAAAACCTTCTATGTAGGTGACATGCAAAAAGTAATACAATCCTAAGCCTTCTATGTAGGAGGCATGTAAAAAGTAATACAATCCTAAGCCTTCCATGTAGGAGGCATGTAAAAAGTAATACAATGCATGAAATTAAATCTAGAAAATAACACATCTTATTCAGAACTGTCAGAGAAAAGATCTCTACCTGCAAGAAAAGGACCTCTAATTGTTAAAGAAGGAAACCTCTACTTCTCTCCCTTCTTCCCTTTGATGCTTGGCCTTCATCTCTATTTATTGGGGGAAAACACATTACTACAGTAACAAAAATGTGGTTGCTATAGTGAAAAGCGCGTTGCTACAGCAAAAAAAGCGTTGCTTTAGTGAAAAACGTGTTGGCAACAGTGAAAACAGTGTTTGCAACAGTGCTTCCATCCGCTATAGTACTTCAGTCTTGAATAGTGATTTTCCGTCGTGAATAGTACTGTCATGAATAGTAACCATAGTGAATAGTAACAGATGCTACAGTAATTGCCCTTTTTCAATCCTATCGATCCAATTTTTGGTCTCCTTTATCCTCTTATTGTGTGGCCATCAAAAGAGAAAACAAGTAAATATTATAATAGTAATAAAATTATTTATGCCAAAGTCATCCTGTATTTATCAATTACACCTAAATGTATTACATTAATCTTAAATATTGTTCATAAAATCATCATATAAGGGAAAATAAATATGCACATATTTTACTTATCAGGTGATAAGGGCTGTAATGTGACCACTATCTCCGTGATGAGATAGAGTCTGAATTAGTGGATCAATTCCTATAGGCAAAGCTACAAGTGTGTACACTGTGCTCGACTAGATGGTGGCCTGCTCATCTAATGTAATATGAACCTGAGCAGATGAGGAGAGATTAGTCATTGTAAAAATGACATCGCTCGGTGTGGTGTAAAGAATGATAGGAGGAGGATCAAAGACTGGGATAGAGGCAGAGGATGGGACTGAAGCTGGGATAGATGGGCTAGAAGTAGGAGTGCTAAGAGCCAAGGAATTAACCTTCTTATAAAGAGATCAAAGAAGGCTGGTAATCTCATTCAGTGCATTTGTCTAAGCCTCCTGCTATGCCAATACTACCTGACTGTACTTGTTCATAATATCAACCATCTCTCCCATCTTGAAGTTCATATGGGTTATCAGTTCTACATTCGTGTTGGCTATATCCACATGAAATCTTTTAAATACCTCCTTCAGATAATTCTGAATCATAGATCCAAAGAAGGATAGAGATGAGGTAGTGGTAGGGGCAGAGTACTGAGTATCGTCCAATCTACTAGTCTCATCCTCGGATGTCTTCTTCTTCTTAGGAATTGAGTCCACTAGTTCTTTGGAGCTAACTCAATCACCAGTTTCCCAATTTGGTTCCTCCCAACCAGTAACAATCTCTTAATCAGTTCATTAAAAGATGACTTTGTTTGTTTACCTTTCTGATAAGCATCACAAATTAAATCATTTTTTAAATTTACTTTGGGAAAACCAAGTACTAAATCTTTTTTGAGTAACTTGCCTAGTTGGTGCATATTGACATGAGCCAGTCTGTTATGCCATAACCAGCTTTCATTGGTGTTACTCAAAAAATAAATTTCAGAGACATTTATACTTACATCAAGAGTATAGCAGTTACCTTCCCTTGTTGCTCTCATTTTTGCTTTAAAATTTTTCTTTTCTATTTACAGATCTTTCTTGCTTACGATCAGACATTGCTTTGAGTCAAATATCAACCAATTATCTTTATCTATACTTTGATTCACACTCAGCAAGTTGTGCCACAAGCCTTCAACATAATATACATATTTGACTTCTATACCTTTATTACTTTTGATTTCAATAATTCTTGCTATCTTTCCGGATTGATTCCTCCCAAATTTTACCTTTCCGCCTTCTTTAGATTGTTAATGTGGTAACATTTTTAGGATCCTCGGTCATATGTTGAGAGCATCCACTGTCTATATACCATTTGTTGTCCTAGATGCTCGAAAACATCAATTAAGGACAGTTAAGTCTTAGGTACCCATATCTTTTTGGGTCCTTTTGGGTTAGTACAAATTATTTTCCTAACATATGATCCTTTAGGTACCCATTTGTAGGTTTCTATTTTTCCTTTCTTTTTATGAACGCATGATGAAGTATATTGACCTTTTCTATTGTAATAATTTTAATGTGCAAAAGGATTTGATGTATGTACAAAATGATAAAAGTAATTTAAATATATTTTTCCACATGTTTTCTTTCTTCCTTTCTTTTTGTCTGATTTTGGATCATATCCAACACTAGATCAATCATTTACAAAACGTTGAGCTTTCAAAATGATGTTTAACATTTCACTTCCTTTAATGAATTTTTCAAGAGTTTTAGTAAGATCAATATTTTTCTTTCTCAAAGATGAACAACTTTCATAATCTTTTCCTGAAACTTCCTTAAGTTTTTCTTCAAGAATTTTGTTTTTCTTCCTAAAAGCAACTAGTTCTTTAAAAACTTTAATAAATTCATAATGTAATACATTATATTCAGAAGGTAATTTGTCATAGGTGGGTTAGAATCATTTACCTCTTCTTCTTCTATCTCTTCTTGAGCAACTAGACAATTGTTAGCCATTTCTTTAACATCGCTATCTTCATATGAGGAACTGTCTCCCCATATTGCTGATACAAATGCTTTCTTTCTATTGAAGGATTTACCTTTCCTCTTTTCTTTGTTTTTTGAAGTATTTTTGGACATTTTGATTTTATCTGTCCTGGTTTTTCGCATTTATAGCAGATGATGCTTTCTTTAGTCTCCCTTCTGTTACTAGTTCCTCCTTTTTGAAGATTTTTGAATCCCTGGCCTTTCTTGTAGAACTTCTTAAACCTTTTAATTGTAAGGCCCATTTCATCGTTGTTGAGATCCTTATCATGTTCTTGATCCTCTTCTTTTATCACATTTGGTGCGAGGCTCTTCTTTTTCCTGTCACTAACTTCTTCTAGCTCCCACTCGAATTTTAACTGGCTTTCATATTTTTAGACACTTCCAAACAGAGAAGCCACGGATCACATTGACTCACCTTTTGCCTCCTCAATTGCCATAACTTTAGCCCCCACTCCTTAGAGAGTATATTCAGTATTTTCCTGACTTGAGTATTCTGATAATAGAATTTCCCAAGTATTGCTAGTTGATTTACAATATAAGTATATCTAAGTTCAAATTTTGCTATGAACTCACCTGATTTCATTTGAAGTTGATCGAATTCAGTAACCATAGTGTTAATCTAGTTTTCTTTTATTCCTGAAGTTCTTTCGTGATCTATCTCCAGGGTTGGCCACATTTTCGTAGTTGTTGGAAGTGTGTAAATCCTAAAGTACTCTTTTGATTTAAAGCACTTTGGATTATCAGGATTGCCTTGCTATTGAGAGTGATAAACTTCTTGTCGTTATCATTGTACTATATTGGTGACTTAGGAACTTTTTGTGATTCTTCAATTTTTATAGGCACGTAGTTCCCATTTTCAATTACCTCCAATAATCCATATTCTGTGGCCATCACAAATACTCTAAATTTTTCTTTCCAGAATGAAAAGTGTTCGCTATTAAAACCTGGTGGTCTAGTGATAGATGCTCCATTGGTAAGTATTCCTTTACTTATGCTTGCTATCATATCCTTCTTAAGTTGTTATACCTAAAAAAGAAAACCTACTCTCTGATACCAAATGTTAGTGCAAGTGGTTTACCCAAAATGGGGTAAATTAGGTGAACACAGAATAATTGAATAGTAAATATTAATTTACAAAATTTAAAATAAAGTTAAGAACTTAGAAAGATATCACCAAAGTATACACCGGGAGTTATACTAGTTCGGTCACAACCATTTTGACCTACGTCCAGTCCTTAGAGTCCCTTCGAGAGTTTTACTTTATCTTCTAAGAGTCAGTAGGTTCTTGGCACCTCAGTACATAACAAGTTTCTTCACTAGACACTTGTTCCCCCTTACACAATGTAAACCAACCCCCAACTCAAGGTTCCACAACCTTAAGTTGTCTCAATAAAAGATATTGAGTCTGTAATGAAAATCTCTCTCACAGAGTGAATATTGAATAACTAAAGTTTAGAAAATGACAGAATAAGAAACAAAGCATGAAGTATGAATTGATCATTTTAGGTTCTTGTGTTGTTGTTGTTGTTGTTTAGCTTTGAATTCTTCTATATTAATAGATGAATTGTAATAGCCATTGTTAGCAATTAAACTTATCTGATAGAGTCACGCAAGTTCTTTTGACCGTCTACATATTTGAAAATAGCCATTACAGTCGGTGGTCATTACGAACATTACGTTCTTTGTAAAATACCTTTTCTCTCTTAGTATGATCTCTTCATTGTTTTCTTGTAAAAATACTTCAAACACTAATACAATAAAGTGTTAGACATAAAGACATTAAATCAACGATTAACAGATTTAATATCATGCATTATAGGATTCATCACTCCAGTGATCTAGGGTCATCACTCGAGTGATCTAGGGTCATCACTCAAGTGATCCCTTCTAAATTCTAGCAAAGAGTAAAAGGCTGCTTTTCTTATCACATCACTCGAGTGATCCATTTCAAATCTTAACATAGAATATGAACAGCTATTCTGACTTCATCACTTAAGTGGTAACTTTAGTGAGCCAAGGTAATCACTCGAGTGACACCTTTCAAAATCTAGCAGAGTATTTGAGGCTTTTTCCAACTGCATTACTTGAGTAACCACTCGAGTGGTCCAGGGTCATCACTCGAGTGATCCCTACCAAAAATAGGAAGAGTGTATTGCTAGAGGCAGAACACAATTTCTTATTTCATCACTCAAGTGACTATTCGAGTGATGGTTATGTATGCCTCAAAAAACTTCGCTTCTTTGTTCAAAAACTTTTGTTCAATCAAATTATTTATAACACTCTTTTGTTATCATCAAAACATAGGATCTAACACTCTAGGACTCAAACTCGAGATCCAAAGGGATCTACCAAGCCTTTATACAACTAGACCAACTCTTTGTTGCTCTAACTCTGCATTTTCTGTTTGTGAAGTTAACGGTGTTAATTTAAAAGGACTAAAAATACATTTTTTAAAGTCAAAAGATTAAAATGAAACTTTATATAAATTGAAAGGACCAAAAGTGTACTTTTGCAACATCTAAAATTAAACCAACTAAAACTTTTGCCTAAGACCAAGAAAAACTATTCTCCAAAACTAGACAAACCAGATAAACCAAAATCAACTAGCAAAAAGAATAAATAATAAAATTTTATTATTTGAGATACATAATAAACAAAAAACATATATTCACAGCATAATTATTATATAAATAAGATAAAAATAATAAATAACAGTATAACAAAATAAATATAAATTACTTTATATATATAACTATACATTCAGTTACGAGCACAAATGAATAGTTGAATACTAGCTTTGTTTCATGTTCATGTAATTTATTAAGGATTAGAACAATTTCAAATCGAAATGAACAAATAACAGTGTTGAAATAGTTAAAACATATATTAAATGAAAAAATAATAATGTGTGGGTTTAAACAGGCTAACCATATCTCCTCTAAGGCTATTCCCTTTAACAAGCTTAGGCCTAAAAGCCCTCTTACCCTAAAATATAGAGCAAGGAAATCAGGCCAAGCTCGTTTAGGCCCGAGTCTGTCACGGGCCGGGCTTATAATTTAGAGCCTTCAGAAGGAGGCGGGCCTAAAAGGGCAGGCCCATGCAACCCTGTAGGGTCGGCCCTTTTAGGCCCATTTAAATTTTTGTTTTTTGTTTTTTTAAACTGGGCACAGGGAAGTGGCCAGCAAGCACTGGTCAAGGGGCAGAGTTAACCTAACCTAACCCTCAAATCAGAGACGTTCTCACACTGACTTAGACCTCATTTGAAGCTTCTTTTCTTTGATTTTCTTTTTTCTTTTTTTGTATGTGTACGCCAAAATTCAAATCAGGTGTTCTATTATTACTGACATTTGAAGCTTGTAGACTTGTATGAATGTGACTGTGGACTTGTTTGATTGGTTGTAGACATTAATTATGGTTTGAACTTAAGTCTTAGTATTTGTGTTTTATTAAACTTGGATAATATTTATGTTTTAAATTAGTTTTGATGATATTTATACTTTAAATTAGGTATTTTAGTCTTTAGGAGAAAAAAGAAGTCATGGCAAAAAAAAAGAAATAAGATAAACGAGCCTAAAGGCCACAGGCTTTACTAAATGGGTCGGGCCACCAATTTTGGTATCTTTTTTGGACTCGGGCCTAAACGGGCCTGCTCGTTTTCCAACCACTACTAAAATACCACTTTTTAGAGACCTAACCCTCAACTTATTTAGGGTTAATGAGGCCAACTTCACAAGCTTGGTCCGTTTTACTGGTTCTACTAAGTTTGATCTAATAATGCTAAATATATATATACATATATATAATTTATTACATAAATTATGTTTGGTTTAGTTGGTTTGATTGTTCAATTCATAGTTAAATTTTAGGGTTAATGTACAAAAATACTTATAAGGTTTTATCAAAAGTACACCCAGCACCATATGGTTTTTGAAGGTATAAAGTACACATAAATTTTAAAAATGGGGGCAAAATTGCCATTACTGTTAATGTTGGATGACATCCATTAAATTTTTGCCATGTAAATGATTTGTCAGATGACCAGTGCAAACAAGGTAGGTAAGGGTATGAAATTGTCTCTTTCTTCTTACATGTGCTAATACCTAATATCAGGCCGTCCATAGTGCACAAAAGTAGAAGCCTTCTTCACTCACTCCCACTGTCCCACTCCCATGTAAACATCACTGGAGAAACCATAACTGATAATATTCAAAGAACACATTTTATGGACCCAATAGGAACCTGTCTTAGAAAACCTAAAAATTATAGAAAGGTTAGATATGTAAGCGAATTCATAACAAAATTTATCTAGAAACTAAGAATCCTGTAAACACCAATTCCAGAAAAATATTGAGTATATGAAACTAGTACTCAGAGGAAACATAGCCTAAGAACTCCAAGTGTAAACACAAGAGTCGATCAACCTTTTATGCCTAACAGTATCCTCACAAGAATACAAGGGAGCAAGTTGCTTGAATAAATCTTTATTGAAATCTAAAAAACTAAACGTATAATGTTTGACTTTAAATAGAAAATAAGAGTCAATATAAACTATAACCCTAAAAGCCCAATATGGTTAGGCATGGAAGAGGTAGAAAATATCACTTTAATGATCATGGATGATTTGGGACATCACATTGGTGATTGGATAGAAGGATATAGGATATTGGTGAGATAATGGCTGAATAGTTGATAATTAGAATTTTAAGCTAAATGAAAAATTTGAATATCCCTTAAATGAGTTAAACGATACGATAAAAGGATAGATATTTAGAGGATATGGTTAAAAGGATAGAT
Source organism: Inga leiocalycina (assembly GCA_963242795.1). Taxonomy (NCBI): domain Eukaryota; kingdom Viridiplantae; phylum Streptophyta; class Magnoliopsida; order Fabales; family Fabaceae; genus Inga; species Inga leiocalycina. The sequence continues at coordinate 66,744,241 of OY725320.1, forward strand.
ATTCAAAGGATATATTGATTAGAATCCATTCAAATCAGATTTGGGCATATTTAAATGAATTCAATTGATATTGTAGGATAATTGGGCTTTTTAGAGCTGATTCCTAAAGATAGTCTAATAATGCCGTAATATGCCTTAATTAATTAATTAATTAATACTCTTTAAAACAAATAAAAAATTTAATTCATGGGCTCTTAATTGATTATGTCTAGCCCATTACAACATAAATACTCAAATAATACGCAATAAACAAACTTATGGCTGCCACTTGAGACATGGGCTCACTTATAGCTGATCTAGGCCCACCTATTTAAGCCTTTATACACCCTTTAGCCCTTATTGGTCCATTTGGAAGCTATCTTCACTTATCTCTTCAATTTGGGCTCCATTTGTTGCTAGCGTAAACTCTTTAGTGCATAAATAAGTGATATCCATTGATTGTGCATCTTGAGCCTCATACAGATTCTCCTTGGCTTGAAGATCCAAAATAACTCCTTGTAAGGCCTTTTTCATGGTATGTTTCCTTGCTCTTGTCATTGGGCCTCCAATTCCTCTTAACGGATCATTCAACATGTAACACCTCAAATTAAAACAACCAAATACTTAACCAAAGTATTTCAAATATCACCAATAAGGATGTTCATCATCCAAACCATCAAAATACAAATTAGTTCAAATAAAGACCACGTCTCAATGTTAAATCAAATTCTCAAAATATGTCAACAAAGCCAAATAAAATGCAGAAGTCTTAGGGTCATGGCAATAAAAATGACATAACATGAGCTCTAAGAGCACAAAAGAACCTTCAAGGCTCACTCCATAGGTGCTTTCCTTACTCCCTACTAGAACAATCACATGAAAAATGTTAATATATAGGGATGAGATTCCACGTCTTAGTAACTACCGAAAGTTTCTACCGTACACAAGCAAATCACATGATAAAAAGAAGGAACTTCTTATATATATATATATATATATTTGTATATACCATAATCCTCATACAAGACAAAAATAAGTTTAATCATCATTATGTCAATCTATATTTTCATCACAACATGTAATATATAATTATGCAATTGTAATATGCAACTTCCCTTATATCACCGCCTATCCTATATCGCTGACTGGAGCCATAGGCTAACATATAGTCCAACAGAAATCCATCCATTTGACTGGATTGTCCTAAGCTCACCAATTCTTAAGATACACCCAGCCAAAGGTGTAGAGCTTAAGCCTAGACTATAGCTCCCTTCCTTAAAAGAACACAACTAAGAAGGTGTCACATGTCCCACAGCTCCAATGCAATCCCGGCCAAAGGAAAACATGGAAGGAGGGGCCCTGACAAGTGACATCCACTATGCACCAAGTGATGGCATATCCCATGGTAAAAGATCTCAACGTATAAATTCCACCTTACTCTAACCTATCATAAATGCAACCGCCATGACAATTATATTTAGTCACCAATAAATACAATATCATTAAAAGACAAGGTACAATAAATTATGCTTCCATCCATATCAAATGTCATCACATATTGTTACGTGCGTAAATGGTCTATTAAATAGTTCAAGTGTACACTGTCGTAATCAAATAATAAAGAAGTGAGTAGAGTATCGTTCCCACAAGGATTGATTATTAAGTATCAAAATGGGTAATTTTAACTCTATTTAGTATATCGATTAGTTGGTGATTGAGAGTACAAAATAAAAGATGATTACATATGAGTACAAATGATATAAAAGCAACTATGAGAAAAAGCCGTAGGGGTCAGATTTCACTTAACAAATATCGGATTGAATCATTTATCTATTCTAGCCTAATTTATTCTACATGATTGATAGTCGAGTTTTCCTAATTTAATTACTAGCCTCTTCCAAGGTCAAGCAATTCTATAATTAATTGCTAATCCAATATATTCCTATATGAATTTAAGCAATTAATTATGTATTAAGATTTATGGAACTCTGTAAGATTACACAACTCATATGAATATATTCCTATTTCATATACAAGTCATAGTTTTAATATAATGAAATATTAGTCTTATAGATAGCAAATTAATGAACAACAGATCAAAAACATGATTCTGGACATGATTACTCGAGTAGTTACTCGAGGCGTCTACGTACATTACTTGAGTAACCCCACGAGTAATCCCTTTCAAAATAAGTCAGAGAGTAAGCCAATGTTTTCTGACCAGATTACTCAAATAATCCATTGAGTAATTCATTTTACAAAACTTGACAAACTTGATTACTCGAGTAATCCCTCAAATAAGTCTTTCTTTTCTTCTCTGATTACTTGAGTAATCCCTCGAGTAATGCTTCCAATACTTTTCTGATTATCCAGTGATTCCTCTAGTAATGTGATCCAAATCTTGGCCGAGAGTAACTACTTCTTTGCTTATCTGATTACTTGAGTGATCTCTCGAGTAATCCAATCTTTTCATTTCAAATTACTTGAGTGATCCCTCGAGTATTGTTACTTATTTCTTGGCCAAGAATTACTACATTATTTCTTCTCTGATTACTTGAGTGATCCTTCGAGTAATGCTAATTTCTTTTCAGATTACTCGAGTGATCCCTCGAGTAATGCCATGCAATTTTTGGCAAAAAGAGTAATGCCTTCAAAAATCTGCCAATGATGATTTCTCCTGTTCTCTATCTTCCAGTTCTTCTTCATTACTTGAGTAATGATTTTTCCTGCCACCAAGAGCTTAGTTACTTTATTCAAACCTTTTTGTTTATTATCAAAACCTTTTGTAACATTAATCAAATCATTGTTATCATCAAAACTTATGGGATCTAACATTCTCCCCTTTTTTTATGATGACAAAACTTGGTGATTTTAAACAAAGTTTTTGAAATTGATTTTTCAATCATATGTTTCTTGAAAACTTTTCATATGGAATCTTTTGTTCAATTTAAACTTGAAAACTCTTTTGAAATGACTTGGGAAATATCATTTTGAATCCAAATCTAATGATGTTGAGAAATTTAGTGTTTGAAATCTTTTTGAATCCAATTTTAATGATGTTTAATTCAAAAACTCATAACTTTGAAGGTATGTTCTAACCTTTCATTCGTTCACCTTGCATACACAATCAATAACTCATTAATCCACAACTTAATATAAATAACTTAAAATTAAACTGCATAATGAGTTCATTACATAATCAAACTTAAAACAGAAACTAATAAAGCTCCCTTAAACCCTATACACCCACATCCCTATGCATTCTTTACAAAATGACAGCATTTTTCACAAAATCACACCAAATTCTTCTCCCCCTTTTTATCTTCATCACAAGATAGGAATCAATCAAGAGAAAAGCTAGAACTATATGGCTTGACAGCAGAGAGAGGGTGACTGGAAGAGGTGTAGGCCCAGAGTAATGGGAATCATCCTGACTGGAAGTATTTGAGGAAGAAGGTTCAGGGTTAGGAAGTACTAAAGGAGGAATCGAAATAAGATCCTTTGGAGGGCTTTGTAGTACTGGGACCTGAGAAGAAATCACCACCACCACTGTTCTAACAGTTGATTGATGATGACTAGAAGAGACAACCACCTCCTCAGTGCCTGAAAGTGATGCAATAGGTGTTGGCACAAGCTGGGTTGGCTGGATAGGATAATCAATTATGATATGTATATTCTCAAAGGTGGATGATGGGTTAGGCATAGTGAATAAAAGGTTACTGGGAATAGAGATAAGTATGGTAGGAAGAGGGATGGATGAGGGTCCAGGTTTAGAAGATGGTATATCAGCTGGTATAGTAAAAGACATATGATCAGAAGTAGGAGCTGGGGTTGGTATGTATGAATTGAAGGCCATGGTATCTAATCTTGCATGTAATGATCTTAGAAGGTTTCCTTGGGCCTTTTGTTCTACCATCAACTCCTCATACTTCTTGTTCATCTCCTCTCGCCAAAAGAAAAAAACTTTCTTTGCCAGGTAGGGATGAAGGAAATTCAGATGATTGCTGGGGATTAAAAGACTCATAAAGAGTATCAGGAAAGGGAGTTTTAGTTCTAACCATTTTGGTTAAGAGAATAAGCTTTTCTAGAATTTTGTTTGCAATAAATAGTAGTTAGGGCTGAGGATTTTGAGAGATTTGAAGAGGTTTTCCGCAAAGATTTTCAGTGGGTTTTGATGGAAATGAAGTGAAGAAATGTTTGTGAAAAAATTTTTGGAAGGTTACTCGGAGAATCGCTTGAAGTAATTTTGTGAAAATGACAGAATGTACAATATTATATCGTTATTGCCTGACATTACTTGAGGGCTCCCTCGATTGATCTTAGGCCATTACTCGAGGGTTCCCTCGAGTAATCATTTCTGGAAATTTAAATTAATGCAATTTAAACGCGTACCTATAATAAGTAATATTGTAATTAGGTCCTTCAAATACTTTGTTTGAGGCATAAAAATTTCTTTCTTTCTTTGTTTGATTTGCAAACCAAGAAAGAAATGTAATTCTCCCATCATTGACATCTCAAATTCCCCTTGCATTATCTAAGAAAATTCTTTGCACAAGGTTTCATTAGCAGCACTAAAAACTATATCATCAACATATATTAGTACAATTAAAATATCATTTTGTTTTCGTTTCGTGAAAAGTGTTGTATCAACTTTTCCTTATACAAAACCTTGATCGATGAGAAATTTACTAAGTCTTTCGTACCATGCTCTAGGGGCTTGTTTTAAACCGTATAAAGCTTTTCTTAGTTTTAAAACATGGTCAGGCTTAGTTAAATCCTCAAAACATGGAGGTTGATCTACATATACTTCCTCCATGATATATCCATTTACAAATGCACTTTTTACATCCATTTGATACAATTTAAATCCTTTGATGCATGCAAAGGCTAAGAGTACTTGTATAGATTTAAATCTAGCCACTGGAGCATATATTTCCTCATAATCAATTCCTTCTTCCTGATTATAGCCTTTGGCCACCAATCTTGCCTTGTTTCTGACAATGATTGCGGATTCATCAACTTTGTTCTTGAATACCTATTTAGTGCCAACGATCAGAGGATCCTTAGGTTGGGGTACCAAATCCCAAACTTGATTTCTTTCAAATTGGTTTAGTTCTTCTTGCATTGCTATTACCAAATCATTTTCTAATAGGGCTTCGTCAATGTTAGAAGGTTCAATCTCAGAAATAAAAGTAAAAAAACCGACTTCATCAAAATTTTTATTTATGGTTTTCACATCTTCACTCACATCTCCTATGACTTGTTCTAGAGGATGACTCTTATTATATTTCCAGGCTTTAGGTTATCCTAGTTATTGTTCTTCTTCCTTTGTTTGATCAACCTCTAGAATGAAATGTTTAGAATTAGATTGACTATTTTCTTGATTTAAAACAATTTCCTGCTCATCATAAATAATTTTGTTAAAGGATTCAAAGTCATCGAATACAACATGAATTGATTCTTTAACAACACATGTTCGTTTATTGAAAACTCTATATGCTTTGCTTCGGTTAGAATAGCGTAGGAATATTCCTTCATCTATTTTAGAATCAAATTTTCCTAGGTTATCCTTACCATTATTATGAATGAAACACTTACAACCGAAGATGTGTAGATGAACAAGATTTGGTTTCCTTCCTTTGTATAGTTCGTACTGTCTTTCCAAGTTTTGTTCTGATGTAGGCTCTGTTTGAAATGTAGCATGATGTGCTCATTGCATCAGCCCAGAAAACTTGAGACATGTTCTTTTCGTTTAGTATTGCTCTAGCCATTTTAGTGAGTAATCTGTTCTTTCGTTCCACGACTCCATTTTGTTGAGGTGTCCTCAGAGTGAAGAAGTTGTGATCAATGCCATTAGTGTCACAGTAATCTTTAAAGGCTTGATTCTTAAATTCTCTACCGTGATCTGTCCTGATACCTGTAATAAACATACCTTTCTCATTTTGCACTTTCTTGGCAAAAACAATAAATTTAGTGAAGGTTTCATCCTTCGATGATAAGAAAATAGTCCATGTGAATTTAGAAAAATCATCAACAATGACCAATGAATATAAGTTGCCACTAAGACTTCAAACTCTTGCTAGTCCAACTAAATCCATATGCAACAATTGAAGTAGTCTGTTGGTTTTGATCTCAATTTTTTATTTGAAAGATGATTTAGTTTGTTTACCCTTTTGACATGCATCACAAATCAAATCATTTTTTAAATTTACTTTAGGTAGACCAAGCACTAAATCCTTTTTAAGTAACTTACCTAATTGGTGCATATTGACATGAGCTAGCCTCGTATGCCATAACCAACTTTCATCAGCGTTACTTAGAAAACAATTTTTAAAAATATTTCTGCTTATATCAAGAGAATAGTAGTTACCTTTACTTTTTACTTTGAGCTTTGCTTTGAGGTTCTTCTTATCTAATTGTAAGTCTTTCTTATTTACAGTTAGACATTCATCTAAGTCAAATATTACCCAGTTGTCCAACAACTTGTGACACAAGCCTTCAACGTAATATACATCTTTGATTTGTATACCTTTGTCATTTTTTATTTCATTAATTCCTGCTATCTTTTTGGATTGATTTCCTCTAAAGTTTACCTTTCCACCTTCCTTAGGTTGCAGTGTAGTAAAACTTTCAAAATCACTGGTCCTATGTTAGGAGCATCCATTATCTATATACCATTTGTTTCCTTTAGATGCTTTAAGACATATTTGCATTTAAATACAATTAAGTCTTAGGTACCCACATCTTTTTGGGTCCTTTTGGGTTAGTATAAATCATTTTCTGAACATAAGAGCCTTTAGGTACCTACTTGTAGTTTATTTTTCCTTTCTTTTTATGAATGCATGATGAAGTATAATGACCCTTTCTATTACTATAATTGCAATATGCAAAAGGATTTGATGTATGAACAAAATGTTGAAAATGACTCAAATATATTCAACCTCCTGTTTTCTTTCTTCCTTTCTTTCTATCTATTTTTGGATCATATCTAATACCAAATCGATCATTTACAAATCGTTGAGCTTTTATAATAATATTTAACATCTCACTACCTTTAGTAAATTTTTCAAGAGTTTTAGTGAGATCAATATTTTTCTTTTTCAAGGAAGAGCAATTTTCACAAACTTTTTCTAAATTCTTTTTAAGTTCTTCTTCAAGAACTTTGTTTTTCCTTTTGAAAAAAACTTGTTCTTTAACTACTTTGATGAATTCAGAAAGTAAAGCATTATATTCAAAAAGTAGTTCATCATAGGTAGGATCAGAATCAGTTACCTCTTCTTCTGTTTCTTCTTGAGCAACTAGACAAATATTGGCTACTTCTTTTTCATCGCTATCTTCGTGAAAGGAACTGTCTCCCTGTATAGCGGATACAAAACCTTTCTTTTTGTTAAAGAACTTGCCTTTTCTCTTTTTCTTGTTTTTCTGAATCAACTCTGAACATTCTGACTTGATATATCCTGGCTTTCCACATTCATAGCAGATGATGTATTCTTTACTTCTTGTTCCTCCTTTTTGATAATTTCTAAATCCTTGGCCTTTCTTATAAAATTTTCTAAATCATTTTATTATTAGACCCATTTCTTCATCGTTGAAATCTTCATCATCTTCGATTTCTTCTTTCGCTTTTAGTGTAAGGCCTTTCTTCTTCTTTTCTCCAATATCCTTCTAGGTCTCGTTTGAACTTTAATTTGCTTTCATATCAGAGAGACTTCCAAATAGAGAAGCGATTAATCGCATTGATTCACCTTTTACTTCCTCTGTCGTAGTGACTTTGGCCTCCTATTCTTTTGAAAGTATGTTTAGTATCTTTCTTAGTTTGGTATGTTGATCATAGACTTTCCTAAGTGCTACAAATTGATTAATAAGATGAGTATATCTAAGTTCTAATTTAGCTATTTATTCGAAGTAAATCAAATTCAGTAACCAGAGTACTGATCCAGTTTTCCTTTATTACTGACAATCCTTCATAAGCTATTTCCAAGGCTTCCTATATTTTTTTAGTCATTGGAAGTGTACAAATCCTGAAGTACTCATTTTGACTTAAAGCACTTTGAATCATTAGAATTGCCTTGCTGTTGAGTGTGATGAGTTTCTTATCATTCTCATCAAATTCTGTTGGCTTTTTAGGAACCTTCTGTGAATCTACAATTTTCATAGGTTGTGGTTCCCACTCTCAATCATGTCCATAATCCGTATTCTGTAGCTATTACGAATACTCTAAACTTCACCTTCCAGAAAGAGAAGTGTTCATCGTTGAAACCTGGTGGTCTAGTAATAGAGGCTCCGTCAGGAAGTATTCCTTTAGCCATGTTCGCCATTGGATCCTTCTTAGGTTGTTATACCTTAACAAGAAGACCTGCACTCTGATACCAAATGTTAGTATAAGCGTCTCAGCCAAGAGGGGGTGAATTGGGTGATTACAAAAAAATTGTGTTGTATATAAAAATTGACAGGGAATTCAAAGCAATTAAGAGCTACGAGAAATATCACCGAAGTGTACACCGGGAGTTATACTGGTTTGGCCATAACCACTTTGACCTATGTCCAGTCCTTAGAGCTTCTCTAAGAGTTTCACTATATCTTCTAAGATTCAGTGGGTTCTTGGCACCTCAGTACACAGCAAGTTCCTTCACTTAGACACTCGCTCCCCCTTACATGCTGTAATCAAATCTCCAACTCAAGGTTCCACAACCTTAAGTTGTCTCAATAACAGATGTTGAGTTTGTAATGAAAATCTCTCTCACAGAGCAAATATATAATCACTGAAGAAAAAAAGAGTAAATATAAAAAACAGAGCACTAAGAATATATTGATCGATGTGTGTTCGTGAGTTCTTAGTTGTTTTTCACTATTCTTCGTTGAATGTTCCCATATTTTTAGTTGAATTTTTAATAGTCGTTAAACCATTTCAATATGTCAGTTAGAGTCACGCAGCTTCGTTTGACCTTTCTTTGAATTTGAAAAAAACTAGCCATTTATGGTAGGTGAGCTTTTCGGATGTTGCGGACGATATGTTTGAATTTTCTCTCTATGCCTGATCTCTTCATTGTTTCTCTGCAAATGCACTTAGGAAACTAATACAATGAAATATTAGTCTTATAGATAACAAACTAATGAAGAGCAGATCAAAATCATGATTCTAGACATTATTACTCGAGTGGTTACTTGAGGCGTCCAAGTATATTACTCGAGTAACCCTATGAGTAATCCCTTTCAAAATAAGCCAAAGAGTAAGCCAATGTTTTCTGACTAGATTACTCGAGTAATCCATTGAGTAATTCATTTTACAAAACTTGACAGACTTTATTACTTGAGTAATCATTCAAGTAAGTCTTTCTTTTCTTCTCTGATTACTTGAATGATCCCTCGAGTAATGCTTCCAATTCTTTTATAATTACTCGAGTGATCCCTCGAGTAATGTCATCTAAATCTTGGCCAAGAGTAACTACTTCTTTGCCTATCTGATTGCTCGAGTGATCTCTCTAGTAGTGCTATCTTTTCATTTCAAATTATTCAAGTGATCCCTTGAGTATTGTCACTCATTTCTTAGCCAAGAGTTACTGTATCATTTCTTCTCAGATTACTCAAGTGATCCCACGAGTAAGGCTTCAATTTCTTTTTTGATTACTTGAGTAATCCCTCGAGTAATCCCATGCAATTTTTAGTAGAAAGAGTAATGCCTTCAAAAATCTACCAGTGATGCTTTCTCCTATTGTAAAATCCCAATTCGGGATTAAGGGCTAATGACACTGATAATTATTGTAATTAGTGTAATTAAACACTTTGGAATTAATGTAATGTGAATTTGGTATAAATATGTGGTCTTTAAGATCAAGGGTTGAGATTCATTGCATATGGGTCTAAATCCTATGCTTTGTGCTTATGTGAGCTCTTAGTGGAAGTGTGGGGATGGTGAAGTGTGGAATTGTGTGAGTTATTGGATGAAGTCACAAGGGGACAAAAGTCCACTTTTTTCCTCATTCTCTCTCTCCTATTCGGTTGGTATGGGCAAGGGAAGAGAAAAATCACATCATCCTCATCATTTGCTTCATTTCTCATTTTCTCTCTCTTTTCTTCTTCCATTTTCGCTGGCTACAAGCAAGAAAGAGAAAAGAAAAAGCTTGAATCTTGGTGAGTAATGATCCTCCTATGCTCAAATCCTCTTCTCTAATGTTGTGCATCTCATTGAGAGCTTCAACTTGGTGATTTCAGAATCTTAAAAGGTGGTGATTTGAGTGTTGATTCAAAATTAAAAGTGGGAGAATCAAGATTCTGGGTTTGGCAAAGTGAAGAGGTAGGCATTTAGTGCATTTTGATATATTGTTTGTGTTTTTTTAATAAGTTTGGGAAAATCTAGAAATTTTTCCTTGAGTTTGTGTAAATGTTGAAAGTATGGATTTCATTGTGATTAATGTTGGGATTGGTTCATTGTGAAGATAATTGAGTAATGGATTTAGTTTGGAATGTGAGAAATGAATGGAATGAAATTTGGACATTGGATGTGTCATAGAGACCTAAGTGCATGATTCTGGTCAAAAAGGTTTTGGGGGTGTTTGAGAGGTTACCAATGTGTTCCCTAGTCAATGCTAAGTGTGTATGAGCTTTTGATAGAGTTTGGGAACTATTGGGTATGCATTTGACCATCTGGTATTTTCTGTTGTTTTCTGCGTTTCTGGTCTCTAATGCACAACACTCGAGCAGAGGAAGATCATGCTCGAGTGCTGTGTGTATTTTCCCTTTTCTGCTTCGAGGTTTGCTTGGGTTCTATGAATGAGGCTCGAATGCACTCCTGTATCTGCGAGTGAGGTTGATATCACTCGAGTGAGCAAGGGCTTGCTCGAGTGATGGTGTGAATCCAGACTTAGGGTTGCTCTCGGGTTGTCACTCACTGGCCATTGTTCAAGAGTGTGCTCCGACACTCGCAAGCACGGTCGTCTCACCTGAGCACTGGAGGGTATGCTCGAGTGAGCTTGTCCCTTTGATGGTTGCATGTGCTCTCGGGTTGTCATTCATTGTGTTGCACTTTCGAGGACTCGAGCATATTTGGAGTCATCACCCGAGTGCAGAGCTTCATGCTCAAGTGATGTGAGCACGTTCTGGTCATTGTAGTTGCTCACTGTCAAACACTCGCGAGTGAGAATCGTTCTTACTCGAGCACGAGTCGTTCATCACTCAAGTGAGGTCATCTTCACTCGAGTGATCTAGTCTAAAATATGTATTTTGCCTTCCGAAAAGGGGTCTTCAGGGTAGCTTCTTCCAACCCTTTAGGCATATGTTTAGGCCTCTATTAGTCCCCTAAAGAGTCCTAAATGATAACCAACTTAGGGTATTATGAAATTAAGAACTTGGAAAAGAGATTGATCGGTTGTCCCAACTTTGGTTATAGGATTTGACATCTGTCAGACACGTGAGCCCACTGTGCCAAAGATTGTCAAGAAAGATACAGGTAGTAACTCCTCTCTTATACTTTGTGTAAATGTATTGTATGTTTGCCTATCATGTATTGTGTGCTGTTGCTGTTGCTTTGTGCCTTGTGAAGCTTTGTGCATTGTGGAGCCTTGTGCCTTATGATACGTTGTGCTTTGAGATACTTTGTGCATTGTGGTGCTGCTGCATGGTGATTACCGTGAGAGCGGGCATAGTGTTCACAGCGAAAGCTGGGGTTGATATTGCAACGAAAGCTGTCATTGTGATTACAGCGAAAGCGGGCATAGTGCATTGTGATACAGCCGTGAGTGCTATCGGTTGTGGTGCGAGCCATGACTCATAGTGTTGTTGCTGCTCATGATTAACATACATGCTTTATGTTTATATATTGTATGAGTGATATGTTACTATTGGGATTCTTTAGAATCTCACTCTTTCCAAATGACTAACTTTTTTAGTCAGGGCAAGTGGCTCGGAAGGGAAGCGTCCAACCAGGAGTGGTTAGGGCTTTAGGGACATTTTGTATTTTGGATGTTGGTTATCTAGTTGGGATTTGGGATTACCGTTTGTATATGCCATGTAAATGATGATTTTGGATATGTAATCCCCATTTTGGGAACTTTAAACCCATTATATGTATGTAAGTAACCCGGGGTTTGCCGGGATATTAGTTTCCGCACTCTGATATTTATTATGTGATTTGATTTCTCAAGTAGTTATATCCATACATGAATGAGAGACCACGAGCAATTATGTTTTGAACTGATTTTTTGAAATACCCCATCTTGTGATGAGGGATTATAAATTGTTGATTTTGTCTTATTGGTCTCAATTTCACTTAAATTTCATAATCCGGATGTAATTACGGTGAGGGGATTACACCTATTCTTTATCTTTCAGTTCTTCTTCATTACTTGAGTAGTTAATCAAGTAATGATTTTGCCTGCCACCAAGAGCTTAGTTACTTTATTCAAACCTTTTTGTTTATTATCAAAACCTTTTGTAACATTAATCCAATCTTTGTTATCATCAAAACATAAGGGATCTAACAAAGAGGTAATAGGAAGAAGAGAGATGTTATAGGAGTAAGTAGGGTTAGAGTTTGTCTCCTCTTATTAAAATAATATTACATTTACTTTTTCAGATAATTTTTGTTATTGTTCAATATTTCTTTCTAATAATAATATGGTAAGTTCACACATGTACTCATATATTTAAAATAATTATTTTAAGGAATAATTTCATTTTCATTTTCATTTTTTTCCTTTTGCATAGGATAAACATTTAGAACTTGATACTTATTTTAAATTATTAATTTACTATATATATCTCTTTGACTAAATAAAACTTTAACTACAACTTTCTCTAAGTGCTAACAAAAAATATGGGTGTTACATAACGAATACTATGATCTAGACTCTTATAAGAGGCTCCCACATCCCTATCATTCCCTCTCTCCTAGAAAGGATTCATCCTCAAATCGCCACCTATATCATAATGAACAGATTTGCAACATTAAAGGTAGTAATAACATTATACTCATATGGGAGGTTCATTTTATAAGTATTATCATTGATCCTTTGATGTATTTGAAATGACCCATCTCCTCATGGTATGAGTTTGGACTTTCGTGTTAGTGCAAGCATTTCACCCAAGAGGGGGTAAATTGGGTGATCCCAGAAAAATTCAAATAGTATATAAAAATTGACAGAATTTAAAGCAGTTAAGAGTTAGAAGAAATTTCACCGAAGTGTATACCGAGAGTTATACTAGTTTGGACTCAACCACTTTGACCTACGTCTAGTCCTCAAAGATCCTCTGAGAGTTTCACTACATCTTCAAATATTCAGTGGGTTCTTGGCACCTCAGTACATAGCAAGCGTAATGCCCTAAAATGTGTTTAAGGGCTCAATGACTTTAAAAGTGAATGTAATGAATATTATATGAAATCTTTGGGGAATAATGTGTGAATTATGACCCGAATTAGCAGTAGAAAGTGCCAAAACCCAGTATTTAAGCTTAATTATATGACAAAGCTTAAATTGAATTAAGAGTGAGGGGAAGGGTGCATGGAAAGAGGGAAATGGAATAACATAATGCATCAAGTGGCAATCTAACTAGAATCTCCATAGTCAGGGGCAAATCGGGAAGAAAGAAATTTGTTGGTTAATTAGTCAGCTACTGAAGTGGAAATCAACTATTAGCAAAAGGAACAAGAGATGTGACTAAATGGCTAATAGAATTAGTTAGAGTAACTATATAGTTACGTGCTTTTTGATAAAGCCAAAGGGTTATGACACTTGGCATCACATGGATTAAGCAAGGGATATTGAAAAGTCAAACAATTAATTTTTCAAACTCATTTTTTCTACCTTCTCCTCTCAAGTCGGCTAAGAGCATAGAAGAAGCTGAGGATATTTTATTTTCACACTTCTTACTCTCTCTCCAAGCTCTCAAGTCGTGCAAGCTCCAAGGAAGAAGAAAGAGAAAGAAGATTAAGGTAAAGTGAGTTTTTCTACTTGTGTTTTGACCTTATAGATGACCTTTATTGCTCAAAACATCTTCCCTAATCTTGTTCCTCTTTATGAAAGCTTCATTTGTATGATTTTAGATTTTCAAGAGTTGGTGTTTTGTGTGCTCAAGAAAAACTAGAGGTTAAAGATCAAAGAACAAACTAGAGAAAGTAGTATAGGTAAGCAAAAGCAACCATTTGATGTATATATTGTGATCATTAGTTGAGAGCTTTGGCTTGTGGAATTTTGCCCTATTTTCTTGTAAATTAGGGTTTAGAGAGTTTATGATGTTTTGATGACTACAATGGTGTCTTGTGGTGTCCATTAGATTTATGAAATTGATTTGGGACTTGAATGTGAAGTTTGGAAAATTAGGGCAATTTGTGTTTAAATTCTCCTAAAACTGAAACTATGAAAGAAACGTGAATTTGACTGTTTTGATGTTTCTATTGGATTCTATGTGAAAAACTGTGTGGGAGTATCTTGGTTGTGAATTCTGGACTATTGGAAACATAGGTTGAAAAGTTGGAAGTTTTGTCAATGAAAATTCTGTGCAGGGGAGCTAGTTTGCATGGCGTGTTGAAATAACAAATGATGTCTAAAAATTGTGAAATTTTCTAGTTAAGTAGTAGACATGACAAGCTTTAAAATGATATAAACTGGGTGTCATTTGGATGTGTGTGTTGGGAGTTATGGTCGTTTGAAGTCAGCCAAGAAACATGCCAGTTTTTTGCAGCGGCCAGGTATTTTGGCCGTAGCTAAAAAGGTTCTAACCAATTCTTGACCATGGCCCAAAAGTTTCTGACCTATTCTTAGTGATGCCCAAAGGGTCTTGGCCACGACTCACAAGTTTCTGGTCTTTTCTTGGCCACACCTAAAGGGGTCTTGGCCATGACCCAAAACCTTCTAACCATCTCTTGGCCGTGGCCAGAGAATTCCTTGGCAGTGGCCAAGCCCCATTTTCAGCATTTTGTGTTTTTGAAAGGTGGTTTCTAGTCTAGCTCTCCCCAACCCTTTTAGGCTTTTATTTGAGCTTCTCATAGCCACCTAAGGACTCAAATAATAACCAACCCCAAGCGTTTTGGAATTATTAAAAGATTAGAATAGGTAATAACTTATTGCCCTTAATTCTGATTTATAGGATTTGATATCTACCCTAAGCGTAGGAAGCATGTGCCTGAACAAGAATGGAAAGAACAAGGTAGTGACTCTGTCTCTTATATCATGTATAATGCTTTGTATGTATGTGTATATCATCCATTGTGGCGAATGTCACGAATGTGTATGTGACGAATGT
The DNA here is from genome assembly GCA_963242795.1 of Inga leiocalycina. Taxonomy (NCBI): domain Eukaryota; kingdom Viridiplantae; phylum Streptophyta; class Magnoliopsida; order Fabales; family Fabaceae; genus Inga; species Inga leiocalycina. Next base: position 66,759,457 of record OY725320.1, read on the forward strand.
CACAAATGTAACGACTGTCACGAACTGTTGTCAATTTCATGAATGCTAGGCATTATAACGAATGTGACAAATGTTACAATTGTCATGCATATCACGAATGTGATGAATATTATGACTATTTTGAATGCTGTTGTGTATGCTACTGTGATGTTGCTACGTGATGATTGCTTACATGCTTTGTAAAATTATATATCATATGAGTGAAATATTACTACTGAGAATCATATGAATCTTACTCTTTCCAATGACTAATCCTTAGCCAGGGCAAGCAGATCAAGGGACAAGCAGGTACATAAGGGCGACAACAACATTTTGCTAGAAGTGTAGAATTTTTTTAGTTGGTTTTCGACCTTTTGGGATGAATGTATATATTGACCATAGACTTGAGTTTGTATGTAACCCCGAAGTAGGAAACTAAGTATTAGGTGATCATGCCTAATAGACCCCTTTTAGTAACCAATGAATATACCTCAAAAGTATGACGGGAAATTTTGTTAATCACTCTGATATTAATGAATGGAACAGAACCAACAGACCAAATAGATTCTAAAAGTGAAGTGAGACCCTATTATACAGGTTTTGAAAAGTTTTTGAAAACCCACTTTATCATAGGACTAAATTATGTCTTGAAGTCGGGACCGCTAATGAGTTGAAAATTACTCTCTGGTCTCTAAATTATCTTTATGACACGTTTTAGAACTGCTTTCAAGGCTTATAAGGAAGGGGGTTATAGCAAGTTCCATCACTAGACACTCACTCCCCCTTACATATTGTAAACAAATCTCCAACTAAATGTTCCACAACCTTAAGTTGTCTCAATAACAAATATTGAGTTTGTAATGAAAATCTCTCTCATAGAGTAAATATATAATCAGTAAAGTACAATGAGTGAATATAAGAGACAGAGCACTAAGAATATTTGATCGATGTATGTTTGAGTGTTCTCAGTTGTGTTGTTTATTCATTGAATGTTTCCATATTTATAGTTGAGTTGTAATAGCCATTAGAAGCATTTCAACATGTCCGTTGGAATTGTGCAGCTTTGTTTGACTGTTCTTCGAATTTGAAAGATAGCCATTATGGTAGGTGAGCATTGCGAACGTTATGTTTGACTTTTCTCTCAACGCATGATCTCTTCACTACTAACACAATGAAAGTTTAATCATATAGATAACAAATCAATAAACAACATATTAAAATCATGCATTCTGGACTTCATCACTCGAGCGGTCACTTGAGAGATTCAGGGACATTACTCGAGTGATCCTGTAACACCCTTATCTTATTTTCACCTTTTTCAGAGTATTTACGAAAAATGATACGCAGTTCGATGGGCAACACAGGAATAGCATAAATATACTAATAATATATATAAGATTACAAAAGTTCCCCATAAGGGTTCGTATATGATAATTACAATTAATGTAGCTACACCGGGCTACCAGGGTGTCTAGACCCATTATAGTGAAACAGAGACATCTTTCCGTCCTCGTTCCACCACTACATTCCTCCCATGTAGTTCTCTTCTCTGCTTCCAGTACACCTCCTGTTTTCACCTGTCTAAATTGTTAGTGGGGGAGGGTGAGATTTGAGAGAATCTCAGTAGCAATCAGTACTAATATGCATGCAAGATAAGTTCTTAATGCATGACATGCTTGTATTACATAAACTCAAGTTAACACAATGATATATCTCTGTGCTCAATGTTTCAGACAACATACTTATGGCCATACCATAAATAGAAACAAAGCTTCAATCATTCATATATATTTCACATAATTAAGCAAAGCCATCACATGCATCAATACACAAGCACAAATATCAAATACATGCAGGAGAGGTAAGTTCACTACCTTAATCGCCCTTCCCTGATCCTCTACTTGTTCCATTGTCTGTCCAATCTTATATCCGGCTTGGGCTACCGCCAAGTCCTAAAATTCCAAATGTACAAGAATTGAGTCAAGACCTATTTATGTACTATTCTAAACTCTTTTAAACTTATTCTGCTGGTTATCATAGCTTAAAGCTGTAAAATTACCAAAGTACCCCTAGGGACCCGGTCTAAGTCCTTTTATACCCGGTCTAACTGTACTTTTCCAAAAATTATGACCCGACTATTCCTACACAGTTTTACATGTAGAATCCATTTTTGACCTTGATTTTCTCAAAATCACTGTAAATGACAATTTTGCCCTTGAAAGCCCCTACTTTGGGTTTTAGGGGTATTTTTTGTCATTTCACTTTCTAGGTCTTATCTGTAACCCCTGCCTTTAAGCACGTAATTATAATTCGATAACGCATAATTAAATCAGATTAGAGATCATCGGATGATTTAAACTCATTTTAAATTGTTGTCTCACAGCGTGATTTTCACAAAAATCTTTAAAATCATTTTCCCATCCTTGTCTCAATTTCAATGTTCGAATATAATTACCTGTGCAGTTAATATACATTCATTCATATCAGAGTGTATAATCAAAACCCCGGTAACTCCCGGGTTCTATACATATATAACCTGGGGGTTTATAAGTATCCACTAGGGGATTACACAACCAAAACTGAATATAATACTCATATCTCAAAATATACAGTCATCCCAAGTTGTAAATGGATAACAACCAAGTTCTAAATGGATAACCAACGTCTCCAAAATCGAATATACCCCTAAGGGTCCTAATTGCTCCAGGTTGGCCTCTTCTCTTTTGAGCCACACGCCCTGTCTGAAATGCTAGTCGTAGGAAAGAATGAGATTCGAGAGAATCCCAGTAGCAACAAACCACTCACACAATGCATAAACACAAAGCATGTACATAAATCACAACCAGCAACAGCAGCAGCAATCTCAAAGATACATGGTTTTCACCACAAACGACAGCACTCACTGCTGTATATACAATACGACAGCTCTCGCTGTAATCATAATCACGATAGCTTACGCTGTAATCACAATAACGACAGCTTGCGCTGTAAACGACAGCTATCACCAGCTGTAACCGCAGCAGCATCAAAGATCATCACAAAACAGGGATAACACACACATACAAAGCATTACACATAATATAAGAGAGAGAGTCACTACCTGTTCCTTTCCCGACGTTTCTTGGCACTGCGGGCTCACGAGGACGGCAAATATCAAATCCTGACAATCAAGTTAGGGACAACCAGTCAATCTCTTTTCCAAGTTCTTATTTCTATAATACTTTAAGTTGGTTATCATTTGAACTCTTTATGTGGCTATTAGAGGCCTAGACATATACCCAAAGAGTTGGGAAAGGCTATACCAAAAACCACCTTTCAAAAGTGAAAAATACTGATTTTTGGGGGTTGGCCGTGGCCTACAAATTCACTGGCCGTGGCCAAAAAGAGGTCAGAAACATTTGGGCCACGGCCCACAATCTTCTAGCCGCGGCCAAGAAAATTCTGTTTCTTGGCTAAACTTCCAAAAATCATAACTAATTCAAGAAAAATCGAAATGAGGTGATTCCAAAGCTAAATGAAAGCTATTTGAGTCCTCTTCCTAGGAAAAATATTGGCCATTACTGGAAATCACCACAAAAGTACAGAATTGCACAAAACTCACCACTGCTCCCACAACAGAGTTTAGTTTCCATCCCAAACTTTGGACAACCATAACTCATAGTGCACAAAACGAAACAATACAAATTATATGTCCATTTTGAGGCTTGGGATGTGAAATTTAAAACTGGAAAGTTTCATAATTTTCTAACATCATTTGACTATTCAAAACGCCAACACAAAAAGACTGCCCAGCACAGACTTTCAATGGCCAGATTTCCAGTTTTTCACAATAGCTTCCAATGGTTCCCATTTTCACATTAAACCCCATCCCCACACCAACTTTGCCTAAGGAATACATTAGAGCCATCAAAGCAATCAAATTCCATCCACATAGACATGTTCCATAGAAATCTTAACATGTCAACACAATATACACACAATCCACCACAATGCAATTCCTTCCCTTCCAAAATTCCAAATCAACTTCAATAGCACAAAGACGCAATTTAACACCACATTCTACACAACACACTAACCAATTCAAGCATTCAAATTAGACCAAAAATCAGGGAAAAAATTCAAAATTCTCAAAACCAAACCAATGACCACAACAATTATACCAAAAAGTATCAAATACTCACTTCAACTTCTTCCCAAATCTATTTCTTTGATTCTCCTACTTTCAAATCCCCACAAGTTCTCAAACTCTACTAATAAAAAATATGAAACCATAGGAATAAAGCTCTCAACCCCTTGAACAATATTAATAAAGGTGAGTTGAGCATTTAGGGACAAAATCTTACCTAAAACTCAAGCTTCTTCTTTCTCTTTCTTGCTTGATCTTGGCGACAATGGAGGAGAGGAGAGAGGTGAGAAGATGATGGAGAAATCAGCATTTTGGGGTGCAATAAGGCCCTTGGCCAACTTGAAATGGAGGAGGGAAGAGAGAGTTGCAATTGTTGACTCTTTGACCACAATCCATGGCTCTTGTGTTGACATGTGTCAACATCTTGTTCCTAAGCACTCACATAAGCACATGCACACACAATCCCACTCCTTTGCTTATTCAATCTTAGCCATTGATATCAATTACCAATGAGTTTCCTCTTCGGTAACTGTCCAATTGGTCGGTGAATTTACCATTTTGCCCCTGATTGTCCTAACATATACGATACCCTCATCAAGCACATTTTACATCACAATTCACACATATCCTTCAAAATGCTTAATTAACATTAATTACATCACTCTGAAGTTATTAGCCCTTAATTACAATTTGGGATATTACATTATCTCACATAGTGGTCAACATCAGCCCTATATAATTTTCCCTCATAAACACCATAGAACCATCAAATTGATGAAGTTCTAGCCCTAGCCCCCATTTATAGCCTTGGATGAAACTATACACCAAAAAGGGAAAATTGTTATTTTTTATTTTTAACTCCAAAAGCTTGTTCCTTTCCACTCCAATCCACTTGATTAACATTTAAACACTTAATATACAATATTTGAGGAAATTTGGACAGCATAACCCTTTAGGATTTCCATTTTCCAAATTTACAAAACCAACCAACAACCACAAATCCAACCAACAACAACATCAAAGAGAAGGATATTATGAAATTACCTCTTGATTCCACTCTTCATCTCAACTAGCCAAACCCTCTCCCTCCTCAATCCTTGATGTTTTGCTTGCTAAACATGAAGATTCATGGAGAAGGGAAGCTTAGAGGAAGAACTGCTCAAGTTAGATGCTAAATCACAAGGAGAAATCACGACCTACCTTGATTTTTCTCATCCTTCTCTGTAGTGTTCTCTCTCTCTCTCTCTCTCAGTCATCCAAATAAGGTGAGAAAATATAAAGGAAGAACTTCATAAAATATCTCTTATTTTCCCTAATTATTATTATCCAAATATTTTGACTTTATGACACCTTTTGTACTTGGGTTTAAACCTTTCAAACTCGTCATAAACCTCAATTAGACTTGAACTAATCTTCTTCCCCTTTGGTTAGCACACAATTGGGCTTCAATTCCATTAATCAAACTACATGCACACTTAATAATCTTTTAATACAATTTCACATGTGCTCAACTCCAACAATTATAATTAAATCCTTTACCTTAAGATAATGACAGTTGGCATACTTATGAGCCAAATGACTATTTTTCCTCCTATTTGTTTATTCCACAACTTACATAATTTCCATTACATTCTTTTTTTTTTTCAAATTCACAACTATTGCCTATTTTGGCAAATTTTTTGACCAAACTTTGAAAAATCATAACTTTATTTGTAGAACTTAAATTGGAGTGATTCCAAAGGCTATAAAACCATTATTGAGTCTAGTTTCAAGAAACAAAATATAGCCCTTGGCCAATTGGAAGCTCAACATTCCTAGAATTCAAATCCTTAGACACTGCCACTGATGCTAATCAGTTTCACTAGGTTAACTTCAAAATACATAACTCTTTGTGTACAGCTCGAAAAATTACCCATTACCTATCAAATTAAAGCTTAGGTTGTCTACTTTCATCTTGTATAATTTCACAATTTTGGGACACCATTTGATTATCCAAAACCACCTAACAAACTCACTACCTCACAAGAAATTTCACTGGCAGCACTGGTACATTCCAATTCTCAATGTTTAATTCCTATGATCATGAATATTCATCATTCCATTTTATTAAATGCCGCAAATAATTATAATGCATGTTGATTAATAAAATTTGGGGTATTACATATCCCTTCAAAATCTTGGTTGAGACTTCACTGCCTCATTTCTTACCTGGTCACTCGAGTAGTCATTCGAGTGATCCTTGGTCATCATTTGAGTGATCCCTCGAGTGACACCTCTCAATTTCTGGCAAAGACTTTCTAGATGATTTTTGCACACATCACTCGAGTAATGAAGGGTTATCACTCGAGTGATCCCTTCTGAAAACTGCCAGAGACTTCTCTTATTGTCCTGTGACTTTTTGTCCTTCTTCATCACTTGAGTGCCCACTCTAGTTTGCCTTCCACCAAGTATTTAGTTCCTTTGTTCAAAACTCTTTTATCTATTATAAAAACCTTTTGTAAGATCATTCCAATCTTTGTTATTCTCAAAATATATAGGATCTAACATTTCATTGAGTTGGGAAACGACCCTTTCTAAAATGCACCCTTACCCAATCTCTAGGTTCCAATACGACCTTCTGTCAGCCCTTATTTACATCATGCATTTAACTCATTCTTCCATTCAGCATCGGCTCAAACTCTAACATATAAGTCTTACACAAATTCTGCCTTTTTCTCTCCATCAAGATTAGCATGTCCATTGCATGGTAAGGGAAGAATATTCAAGGGAGTCAAAGGGTTGAAACCAAAAACAATTTCAAATGAAGAATAGCATGTAATGGAATGAACAGTTATGTTATATGCAAATTCAACATGTGGTAAGCATTTTTCCCAATTCTTTAAGTTCTTTTATATAATTGCACGCAATAAGGTTGTTAATGTCCTATTCACAACCTCCGTTTTCCCATCTATTTGGGGATGTTCAGTAGTGGAAAACAACAATTTAGTTCCCAATTTATTCCAAAGGGTTCTCCAAAAATGGCTAAGGAATTTTGCATCACAGTCACTAACAATTGCTCTAGGAATGCCATGCAATCTAACAATTTATTTAAAGAATAAATCAACAATATGAATAGCATCATTAGTTTTTGCTCATGCAAATAAGTGAGTAGTTTTATTGAACCTATAACTACCACAAAAATGATATCTTTACCACTAGAGGACCTAGGCAATCCAAGGACAAAATCCACCAAGATATCAGTCCAAGGGTAATTAGGAATAGGTAAAGGAGAATATAAACCATGCGGTTAAACTCTAGATTTTGCTTGCCTACATGAGATGCTCTTAGCACAAACAAATATAACATTATGTTTCATACCAAGCCAATAAAAGTGTTCTTGTAACAAATCTAAAGTTTTATAAATACCAAAATGTCCCATTAATCCTCTCTCATGAGTCTCTTTTATAAGGAGCTCCCGAATTGAACATTTAGGCATACATAACTTCCCCTTCTTGAAAAGGAAACCATCAAATCTATAATAATCATTATACCCATATGTTTCACAAAAATTCCATATATCTCCAAAATCATAATCATTTTGTATATAAACTTTTAAGCATCTCAAAACCAAGCAATCTAGCATGCAAATATGTGATTAATGTATACCTACATGATAGAACATCGGCAAACACATTCTCTCTTCATTGTTTATGTTTAATAACATATGGAAAAGTTTCAATGAATTCTAACCAGCGGACATGACACTTGTTCAACTTACCTTGGGACTTCAAATATTTCTAGCTCTCATAATCAAATTGGATAATGAATTCCTGTGGCCACAAGTAATGTTGCCATGTTTCTAATGGTTTTTTAAGAGCATATAGTTCTTTATCATATATGGAATAATTTAATGCAGCCCCATTCAATTTCTCACTAAAATAAGCTATAGGCTTAGACTCTTGCATTAAAACTACTCCAATCCTAATACCAAATGTATCACACTCAATTTTAAACACTTTAGCAAAATCAAGTAAGCGTAATAAGGGCACATTGGTTAGTCTATCTTTTAGGATGTTAAACGCCCTTTCCTATGCTTCACCCTATTTAAAGGTCACATTTTTCTTAACAAGTTCATTTAGAGTTACAGCAATGGATAAAAACCTTTAACAAACCTCCTCTAGAAACTTGTAAGAAAATGAAAGCTTTGAACCTCACAAACCTCCTATATGCTCATCTAAGGTTTTACTATAAACTAGAATGTCATTAACAGAGACAACCACAAATTTCCCAATAAATGAACGAAAAACATGATTCATTAAGATCATAAAAGGTACTAGTGTAACCCCCTGCCTTATTAAGCGTAATTAAGATTCGATAACACATAGTAAAAAGGGGTTAGAGACCGTCGGATAGTTTAAATCTCATTTAAACCACCCACCAAGTGGTAGGAACTTTACAAAATTTTCAAAATTTCTTTCATATACCGGTCTCATGTTCAATTATCAAATATAATCACCTGTGTAGTTAATTTACATTCATTCATATCAGAGTATCTAATAGCGATCCCGGCAACCCCCAGGTTCCATTCATTTACTCCAAAGTTTACAATTCCCATATAGGGGATTACACAACTATATTCAACTATTAATTACAACCCAAAAATCATTTACAAGATCTCTGTCCCAACATGTTTAACCAACGTATCCAAAAGGAAATGTCCCTACAGGGTTCTAACCACTCCGAGTCGTGCGCTTCTCCTTGGAGCCACTAGCCCTGTCTGAAAGGTTAGTTAAAGGAAAGAATGAGATTCAAGAGAATCCCAGTAGTAACAAAACATTTATACCATACATAAGCACACAGCATGTAAGCAAATCATCATACAACAGCAGCAGCACAAATCACACTCCACCCTCATCCCCTTTCTCCGCCGGGAAGGCACACCGTCCTAACCCGAACCGTTGTTAGCTACTTAGGGATTGTTGGAGTAGCAGTGCATACACATAGCCTTATAGCTCATATAGCTATCCGGCTTTCACAAATGGCCCGTCGGCCTTCACAAATAGCCTTTCGGCTTTTCACATAATCACAAAGTCACACCTCATCCTCATCCCCTTTCTCCGCTGGGAAGGCACACAACCCTTACCCAAACTGTTGTTAGCTACTCAGGGACTATCGGAATGACGGTGCTTACACATATTCACAATATCGCAGCATACGAATTTATCACAAATCAATGATAATACACACATATAATGCATCACATATGGTACAAAAGAAAAGTCACTACCTTGTTCCTTCCTGACTTCTACTAGCACAGTGGGCTCACGAGGACGGCTGATATCAAATTCTATAAAAGTAGGGACAATAGGTCAATCTCTTTTCCAAGTTTCCAAATCTCGTAATATTTTATGTTGGTTATCATTTAGACTCCTTAGGTGGCTATAATAGGCCTAAACGTATCCCCAAAAGGTTGGAAGAAACTACCCAGAAGATACCTTTTTCGGATGCAGAACACCAATTTTGGGCTGCCTCACTCGAGTGACAACCACCTCACTCGAGTGATGCCTCAGTTGTGCTCAAGTCCCAGCAAGTGAAACACAAAAAGTGTTTGCCTGAGAGCAAATCCTCAAAATATCTCCCACACTCACTTGAGCACAAGAGACTGCACCCGAGCAATGACCTTAAGTGCACTCAAGCACCAAGAAGTGTAATACCAAGAGTGTTTGCCCGAGAGCACAGACTACTTCCAAACAAGACCTCACTCGAGCATGCCCATGCGCACTCGAGCAGGATCATATCTCACTCGCAAGTTAGGAAGTATGCTCACGGTTTCTGCCTAAAGACTTAACCAAAATTTCCAGAATTCCACATCGTGCTCAAGTGAGATCTTCCCTCACTTGAGTGATGCCTATCAGATGCCAAATCGTAGCAACTGATATGGTTTCCCAGAATTGACCAATTTGCTACCAATGGTCCTAAGACTTATACCACAACTCATTTTCACTTATTTTACCACAAAGAACCTATTGGCAACCAAAAAACAACCGAATTTCAACTCAATCAACACATTCTCAACTCTAGTTCACAAAACCACAATTTGTCAAACTTCCTCATTCAACTTCAAATCAATCCCAACCAACTCCAAGTATCACAACCTACCAAATGAACAGTGACACTCTGTCCAAATCCTATATTTCACTTTACATCATATTTAGGGTACAATTTCAGAATTTATAAAACTTAACCAAAATCATAACATATATACCAAAATTCATCAAAAGCTTACCTCTTAAGCTTGCTGAAATCAAAACCTTGATTTCACCAACTTTCAAATTTTCTCAAGCTTCCAACCACCACAAATCAAAATTCTGAAAACATAGCAAAGGAGCTCTCAACCTCTTGAACAAACTTAATGAAGAGGCTTTAAACACAAGAAGACAATTACCTATCCAAAATCAAAATTTTCTCTTCCTCTTTCTTACTCGACCTCAGCGAAGATGGAAAGTGATGAGAGAGAAAGTAAGAGATGATGGTAAATGCATAAGGATCACAACTTTCCCCTCCCATACACACACATAACCGACTTGGAGGAGAGAGGGAAGAGAAAATGGGTTTGAAAGTTTGACTTTGATCCAAGGTTCCTTATTTAGACACATGGCAAAATCTCACTCCCCCCCATGAGTTCATATGAACTCATCCACACAAGATTCTACCCCTTTGCTCAACACATCCTAACCATTGATCATGATTACCAAGGAGTTTCCTCTCCAGTAACTAATCAATCAGTACGTAAATTTCCAATTTTGCCCCTGATTATCATAACCTTTGCCAAAACATCACTATTCTCCAATATGAGTTTAAACATTGCTTACAACATGTTTACAACAAGATTAACAATAATTACATCATTAAGATCGTAATTAGCCCTTAATCACAAATCAGGATATTACAACTAGGTGCATTAGTTAATCCAAAAGGCATGACTAACCACTCATACAGCCCAAATTTAGTTTTAAATGCAGTTTTCCATTCATCCCCTGCTTTCATGCGAATTTGCTAATGGCCACTTCTAAGCTCAATTTTGGAAAATAAATCAACACTATGTAATTCATCTAACTTGTCATCTAATCGAGGGAAGGAATAGTGGTACTTAACTATTATTTTGTTCATGCCTTTACAATCAACACACATGAGCCAACTACCATCTTTCTTTGGCACTAAGATGACATGAACAACACATGGACTTAAGCTTTCTCACACAAATTAAAGCCTTTTCTCAATAAGTCTTCAACTTGTCATTGAATATCCTTTGTCTCATGAAGATTTACTTTATATGCAAGTTAGTTTTTGAATTGGTGCTCCAACTAGGAAATCAATTTAGTGCTCAATGCCTTTTAAAGGAGGTCACCCATCTGGTATCTCCTCAAGAAACAACTCTTAAAATTCTTGCAACAACTCAAAAATAGGACTAGAAAAAGAAGAATCAAGTTGATTAGTTGAAAAATAGGTGTCCTTGTACAAAAGCACAAGAACTTGTTGCCTCTCTACATATGCTCTCTATACCTCTCTTTTTTTAACAAACAGGTTCATATTTTTATTTGCATCATATTTTTTTACCTCTGATTTCTCTCTCTCATGTTCCTCCTTTTTATTTTTCTTTCCAACCTCTTCTTCTTGTTTTCTCTCTTTTTCATTTTTTTGCTCATTTTCGTTTGTATTGCTCTATATTTTTGTCTCTCTTTTCTTTTTCTCTCTTTTCGCATTTGTATCAATTTTCATTTGATCTTCATAAGCTTGGATTGGCCTAACAAGAGTCAATGTGACTTTTCGTCCTTTAAAGTTAAAAAAGTAGCAATTCTTATAACAATTGTTGAACTCTCCTATCAAACTGCCATGGGTGGCCAAGTAGTACATGACAAGAACATATAGGAACTACATCACACATTACTTCATCATGATATTTCCCAATAGTAAAGGAAATCAAAACTTGCCTAGTAACCTTAACTTCCCCACTATCATTAAATACTGTAACTTATATGGCTTAGGATGCTTCATAGTAGGCAAAGTTAATTTATCAACAAGGTACTAGCTAAATTTTCACAACTGTTACCATCAATTACTAAACTACACACCTTATCCTCAATATAGCATTGGGTGTAAAATAAGTGCTCATGTTGTTCATCATCTTGAACATCTTTGATTTTCACATTCAAAGCTTGTCTTGCAACGAATATCTCTTTTTGAATAGGTGCATTGATCACCATGTATATTAGAACAAGTCTATAGTGATGGTATATCATCACAATCAAAGCTAGCACTAGTTACTCCCCCGTCCTCTTTGATAAAGAGAATTCTCTTATTTGGGCATTCAGATTGAACATGGCCTAGCCCTTGACATTTGTAGCACCTGATTTCATAAGCTCTAGAGGACGATTTAGAATCAAAATTACCTTTAGTTGTGGCAATTATAGGTTTTGCAATTTCTTTAGATTTAGGGGTTGACTTAGGCTCCCCTTTGGATTTATAAGGTTACCATGTGGATGTGAACGTATTGCCCTTTCAAGTAGACTTATGATATGTTTGCTTAGTATTTAATTGTTCTTCCACCAAGGTGACTTTATACAACAATTCTTCTATGTTTATGTAGTTCTGCAACTCCACTATCTTTCAAATTTTGGGTCTGAGGCCATTGATGAATGTTGTCATTGTCACTTCATAGTCTTCATCAATATTAGCTCAAAGATGATCCTTTTATATCTCCATGTAGTATTCCTCCACCAACAAAGACCCCTGAGTTAATTACTGCAATCGAAGAAGCAGTTTCTGATGATAATAAATAGGAATAAATAGCTTAAGCATAGCAAGTGTTTGGAGTTATCTTTCTGTTTATCATGTTCTAGTGGTCTGAAATTCATCCCACTATAGTGTAGCATAATCTTTGAACTTAAAGGAAGCTAACATAACCTTCCTTTCATTATTGTAATCATGAACTTGAAAAATTAGTGTGACCTCTCTTTCCAAATCTAAAAAGGAATCTAGATCATATTTACCTCTAAAGTAGATAATATCCAGCTTGAGACTCCCTAAGGTGTTGTCTATCTTATGGGAATGCCTTTCATAGCAAGGAGCTTCTTTAAAATCTGAGGAGTCATCGTCTTTATTATTTAGATCAGGTGGGCGCCTCCTAAATTTGGATTTAGAGGTGTCTCTTGGAGACTTAGAATGAGGGTTGGTACTATGTTCTAAGAAATTAAGCTGACCATGGATGCACTTTATTTCTAAACAAAGATCCTCCATTTGTTGAGCAGGTCTTTCTAAGTGTTAACTGAAGGCCTTATTATAAAGCTTAACATCATAGTGGTTTTCTTGGTGAGACATGATGTACCTGAAAGATTAGTAAACAAAGAAAGAAACCAAAATAGGACCTTACTACACTCTACTCACATGTCTAACACTCAAAACTTGTTATATCACTCATGTTTACCCTCAATATTGGCTTTTTTATAAATTATGAAATTCTCTCTTGCCTTTTACCTCTCTCTTTCAACCTGTTGTATTCTTAAGAGGATCAAGGAGACACGAGAAAAAAAAAAGGAACAGATTCGGAGTTTAAGGGAAAAAATCTAGCAGATAGAAGTAAAGGTGAAACAAAAGCAAATCAGGGCACTTGAAGAGTAAGATAGAAAGAATGTTCTCACTAAAAGTGTGTGTATCACTCCACCGATCTTAGAGGGGGGAAACCAACAAAGAAGTTAGCAAGACATAAAAATTCTAGAATTTCTTCTCCTTTTTCTTTCTTTTTTCAGCAAATCATATTTCCTCTTTTTTTTCACGAACCTTTTCTTTTCTTTTCTTTTTTGTTGCACGAATTTTTTACGTCTTTTTTTGTATGGATTTTTTTTACTCTAGAATGCTAAGATAGAAAAATATGAAAAGAATATGCAAGATGACATAAAAGAATTGAATTGGATGATAGAAAATATGCAAGATGGCGTGAAAGAGTGAATAAAATTGCTTCTTGGCGAAAACAGAAGGAAGAAGGGTGGATGACTCAATTAATGAAAGAGGAAAACATGAGCCAAGAGTTATTAATTAGTGTTTTATGTGCCATTTAACTATTAATGGCATATTAGGATTTTTTTTATTATTATGTTGTTATTATTATTTTAATTTAAAAGCCTATAATATCATCTTGATAAATCTGATTATCTTTTATGATATGATTCTATATTCCTATAAGTAGATTGTCATCCATGATCTGATTTAGCCCATTCTAAAATATCTTTTTTATCTATTAAGCCTGATCAATAAATTATATTATTTTAAATAATTTGATACCCTTTCATATCCTTAAATATATGACATTCTCAATATCCTTCATTAAATAATCCATTTTTTGTTAAACTCACTCACTCAATTAGATTATTCAAATAATCTAATTGAAATATCCCAATATTTTTAGTTATCCTTAATCATATCCATCATTATCTTTCATTATCCTTTTGGGTTGTTTAGATTAAAATATTATATTTAGAAGAGTCCTAGTGAGTTAAGAGTTTTAATTTGAGTCAATTTATTGGGTTACAAATATCCCTTCTATGTATGCTATTTTAAAAAAAGAATTTCAATTACAGAGTTATGAATAATAATTTCTTTTAACAAGTATTCATACTTGTTGGTTATGTATTCTTGAATACTGAATGGAGCAAGAGTTTGATCGACTCTTGTGTTTATACTTGGAGTTTTTAGGCCATTTTTTCTTTGGGTGCTGAATTTCATATACTCAGTGTTCTCTGGAACGAGTGTTCACATGGTTCTTAGTTTCTAGATTATTTTTTATTCTTTTTATTTGTTATTAATTCACTTTTGTATCTAACCTTTCTGTAGTTTCTGAGTTTTCTACGACAGGTTCCTATTATATCAACAATCTCAAAAATCAAAATCCAAGAATACATATCAAACCCAAAATCATCAATTGAAAAAGACATGAATCAAGCCATATTTACAAAAATTCGTAATCAAAGCAAAAATTATATCAAATCTACCCAAATCTCTCTAAGTCTTTGTAGAAACTAGAAAGAAACAAAAGATATAAGCACACCGCCACTAGCTTGAGGTAACCTGAGATATGAGATCTGAGAGGAAACCTTCCTCCTCACAAGGCTCCGCCAACCTTCGCTTTTCGGTCACTCATAAGTCACAAGCTACACTCTCACGTTGTTCTTCTTCAGATCTCTAATCTCCACTGTATATTCCCCACACGGCCACCGCCTTACTCCCCTGTAGCCCATCCCACTCGGAGGCACGTGAACTCCACACACTACTGCATCTGCACTAGAAACCTCTATTGTAATGTTTGCTTATTCAAACGAGAATGATGGAGAAGGAGATCATTTTGAGGGAGGGGAGATGAGATATAAGGGAAAACAAGGTATAAAGGGAGGAAGGGAGAGGGATTGAGGAAGAAGGGGCTAAAGGAGAGAGATCGAGGAAGAAGAAGCTGAGGGGAGAAAAGAGAACTAGACGAAGGCACCATCAGAGAGGAGGAGGGGATGGATGGGGGCAATCGATGATGGTGGCAAAATTTGTAGATGGTATTGGTAAGGTTCTAGGTTGAGAAATTTTTTTGATCGGAAGTGGGTTGAGAATTTTTAATTTTTCAAAGATAATAAATTGATAGCAGTATTTACTATTTAGAGGAATATGGATTTTTTATATGTTATTTTTTTCTCTCCATTGCCACACAAGACACTATTATGCCACATTAGATTCCACATCAGTGTTTCTAGTCAAACTATGGTCAACATGACAAAGATTAGCGAGAATGATATTTTTGCTCCTATTTTATGAGTTTTTGGGTATATTTGCACTTTTAAAAAGTATATGATATTGGGTGCACTTTTGGTAAAAACTCATGGGCATTTTTGCAACTTAACCCTAAATTTTATTATTGAGTGGAACATCAAAAAAATTCATTATTGAGTAGTACTAATGGTTTACTTACAATGTTGACTGAACCTATGATAATTCAGTCTTTTTTAAAAAAGATTAATATATCCTTACTATTATTTTTCAATACAATTTTGTATTAGCATAGAAATTTATTTGTAAATAACTAAGGGTTTCTTTGAATTAACATTTGGAAAGTACGTTCTGACAAGTTGAGACTTTTTTTCATACATTTATCTCGTACACTATAAATTATGTTAAAAAAGTATATTCTACCACCAATCCAAATAAGTTAAAAAAATAGTTTTTACTGTCAATTCAAATAAGCACTAACTAATCTTGGAGTAAATGGTGGCAAATTCAATTTGTCGATGAAATCTAAACTGCTTTGCAAATTTTTTTTTTTAAAAAAAAAATTGAATAGGCCATATGGGTCTTCTCAAATAAAGACATGTGTTACCTCCATAGTAGGCCACCTCATAGTTAGCAGCTACCGTGTGTCCCCACCTTACAATTCTGAAAATTGGAATCCCCCACGTCTTGAACCCACAATCTTGTATATGTGCAAGGGCCTTTGTAAGTTGAGTTAGAATGCACTTGCATTATTTTATTACAATATTATCACACAAAATCAATTATACTTAAATATATATTTGTTTATATTAATAAATAAAATATTATTAAAAACTAATAATAAATTAATTATAATTTGAAATATCTTTTATATACTTATTATAATTTTTTAATATAATTTAATTTCAAACTAAACCAATTTTGTAATTGATTTATAAATATATTTTTAGCTAATTTTTGAAATTGATTTTATTTTTAATTAACATTAATTAATATTTTATTCTTATTTTTATTTTTAATTAACATTAATTTATAAATAATATTATAATATTATAAAATTTATTTTTAATATAACTTTGTTTTTAATATTAATAAGTAATAAATATTATTTTTAATATAAAATTTAGCCACCAAAAACTTTTTCAAAAATATTTATGACAGAATTAGTTACCGAATTGTCGAAAATTGAATGTTTTTTTAATGAAGTCGTTTAAATTCAATTTCTTGAGAAATATTTATAAAAACAAGTCAAAATTTTCTTAATTCTTAACGCTTTTAAGTTTTAAATATGTTAACAAAAAGAGATTGTTTCGATATTCAAAAGCTACTTCCTCTAAACTTCTTCAAAAAAAAAATGCATCATCATTGTTTCATACGGATCAAGGAATTTAGTCAAGGTCAATAAATATATTTGAGATTTATTTTTTAAAATTATCTGATGGTTTAATATAGGGGCCAACGAGCCTTTTGGCTATGGGACAACGGCATGCATGGCCCTAAGTTATGAGAGCATTAAAGGTTCCAACTTATAGTACTTAAAGGTTCCAACTTATGATACTCCTTCCTTCCGGTCTTAAATATAAGATAAAGTTAATTTTTTTAGAGAGATTAAGGAAGCGAATCAAATTACTTTAGAATATTTATATTTATATTTTTTTTCCTCAAAACTAATTAGTTTGACTAATAAACTAATATATAATATAATGATATACAACATATGATATAATTAAATAACTTATTTAGCTTCCTTAATCTCTCCAAAAAAAGTCAACTCTATCTTATATTTAGGATTGGAGGAAGGAATAAATAAATATTGCTATCGGAAAGAATGTATGCCTATGTAGAGCAAGCAAAATGGGTTGATCTTTGACAGGCTTAAACTTAAAAAGTACATGCCTAAAAAGCCCACTAATCTAAAATAGGCCTCATTGACAAAGCCCAGTCTTCAGCCTTGCAAGCTCAAGGCCAGCCCTATGGGCTTAGGCCTTTTACTTGTATTTTTTAAAAAGATAAAGATGCAAAAATAGTAATAATGTTTTACACTTTAAATACCCAACAAAATTAACATTTGATGGGTGCAAAAGTAGCTACAAATTTAAAAATATGGCAATTTTAGAACTCCTATTAACTAGACTTAATGTCTGTCACTTTTTTGTGTCCCCCACAATACTTCTAGCTACACTTGACTAGTTCAGACCTGGCAACAAGAGTCCATTATAGTCAAAATACCAAAATACCCTCCCATCCCAAGAAAATCTCTCCCTCCCCATGAACATCAACCTTTGGCCATAAGACAGGTGTTTGGTGTAATATCTCAATCTGTGATTAAGGGCTAAGGACTCTGATAATTATTGTGATTAGTGTAATTAAACACTTTTAGAGAAATATGATGTAAATTTGATATATGTGTAATTGGTGATTAGAGATCAATGGTTGAGATTTGTTGCATATGGGTCGGAATCCTATACTTTGCGCTTGTGTGAGCTCATGAAGGAATGTGTAGGATGGTGACAAGTGGCATTTGGTGAGCCATTGGATGTGGCACATGAGACAAAACATCACTTTTCCTCATTCTCTCTCTCTCTCTTATGCGTTTTGGGGTGTATGGGCAAGAAAGAGAAAGCTTGCTTCATCATCATCATTTTCATCATATCACCATTTCCCTCTCTCTCTTCTTTCTTCCATAGTTTCCAGCGCACAAGCAAGAAAAGAGGGAAGAAAAGCTTGGATTTTGGTGAGTTATGATCCTCTTATGCTCAAATCCTCTTCTCTAATGTTGTGTATCCCATTGAGAGCTCCATTGTAATGGTTTCAGAATCTTAAAAGGTGGTGGTTTGTGTGTTGGAGGAATTTGAAAGTTGGAGGATCAAGACTCTGGATTTAGCAAAGTGAAGAGGTAAGCATTTAGTGATTTTTGATATATTATTTTTGATTTTTGGATAAGTTTGGGAAAATCTGGAAATTAGCCTTGAGTTGTGTAAATGTTAAATTTAGGAATCTCATTATGGTTAATGTTGGAATTGGTTCATTGTGAAGATATTTAGTATTGGATTTAGTTTAGAATGTTGGAAATGTGTTAAGAGGAATTGGAACATTGTGTGTATCATAGAGACCTAAGTGTTTGATTGTGGTCAAAATGGTTTTGGGGTATTTTGGAGGTTACCAATGTGTTCCTTAAGTCAATGAGTTTTGGTGAGGTTTGGAAACCATTGGGTATGATTTTAACCATCTAGTATTTTCTGTCATTTGCTGCGTTTCTGGTCTCTGATGCACAACACTCGAGTGAAGGAAGATCATGCTCGAGTGCTGCGTGTGTTTTCCCTTTTTCTGCTTTGAGTTTTGCCTGGGTTCTTTGAGTAGAGCTCGAGTGCACTTCTGTCACCGCGAGTGAGGTTGGTGATCACTCAAGTGAGAAAGTGGTTGCTCGAGTGATGGTGTGAGTCCAGAGTTAGGGTTACTCTCGAGTTGTCACTATCTAGCCAATGCTCAAGAGTGTGTTTTAGCACTCGCGAGTGCAGGCCTCTCACCCGAGCACTGGGGGGTATGCTCGAGTGAGCTTGTCCCTCTGATGTTGCTTGTGCTCTCGGGTTCTCACTTCTTGTCTTGCACTTCCAGGGACTTAAGCAGATTTGGAGTCATCAACCGAGTGTTAAGCTATGTGCTCGAGTACGATGAGCATTTTCTGGCCATGATGGTTGCTCACTGTCAAACACTCGCGAGTGAGAGCCGTTCACACTCGGGCACAAGTCGCTCATTACTCGAGTGAGGTCATCTTCACTCGAGTGAGCCAGTCTAAAATCACTGTTTTACCTTTCGAAAAAGGGGTTTTCAAGGTAGTTCTCCCAACCCTTTAGGCATATGTTTAGGCCTCTAATAGTCACCTTAAAAGTCCTAAAAGATAACCAACTGAGAGTATTATGAAAAATATACACTTGGAATAGAAATTGATTGGTTGTCCCTAATCTGGTATAGGATTTGATATCTGTCGCCCTCGTGAGACCACGGTACCGGAGCCAGTCAGAAAAGATACAGGTAGTGACTCTTTCTTTATACCTTATGTGATACATTGTATGTGTGCTATATCATTGGTTTATGATAGATTTGAATGCTGCAAGATTTGTGAAATTGTGAAAGCACCGCTATACCAATAGTCCCTAAATCGCTAACAACGGTTCGGGTAAGGGCTGTTGATAAGTAAAATATTTGCATATTTATTTTCCTTTATATGATGATTTTACGGACGATATTTGTGTTTAATATAATAAATTTGGGTGTGATTGATAAATAAATATTGTTTTTGGAATAAACAACATTTAAAAAAAATTTTAAAAAAAAAAATAATAATAATAATAAAATAAAAGTACTGTAGCAGTTAATGGCACTGTAGCAGCATCGGGAACTGTAGCAGGTCAACAGCACTGTAGCAACCATCAGGGACTGTAGCAGGTCAACGGTACTGTAGCAACCGCCAGGGCACTATAGCACCCGTCAGATCACTGTAGCAGTACTGTAGCACACGTTTTCCCCCCTATAAATAGAGATCAATGCCAAGCTCAAAGGGGGGAGAGAGGAAGAGAAGCAGAGGCCCTTCTCCGACCGGGAGAGGTCCTTCTCTGACCGGAAAGATCTTTCTCTAACATTTCTGAGTTCTTTGTGTTGTTTTTGAGATTTAATTTCATGTATTGCATGCCTCCATCTTGGAAGGCTTAGGATTGTATTACTTTTTGCATGCCTCCATCTTGGAAGGCTTAGGATTTTATTATATTTTGCATACCGCCTACATGGAAGGTTTTACCTCCTAAATGGACGGATAGATTTCTTCATGCCTCTATCTTGGAAGGCTTAGGATTTTATTTTGCATACCGCCTACATGGAAGGTTTTACCTCTTAAATGGACGGCTTGATTTCTTCATCTTTCATTCATCTTTTGGTTGTATATTTATGTTTGAGAATTTAATATTCAAGTTTATACAGTATTTCTGATGATTTCATTCTAGTTTTATATAATGTCAATTTATTTTTGTTTTGTTTTTAATTTCATCATGTGCTAAACTTTCATTTTCCTAGGGTGATGACGTAGCTTACTAATGACGGATTGAATATTAACTTATTAAATCTAGTTTGAATTTCTCCTTCATGATTGAGTTTTAATTATTATTCTTAATGCTTTTGATTGACTGGCCATCTTTTAAATGATTTCAATATACATGTTGAGACCGGAAGGAGATACATGTGTGTAGACCCTATAATTAAAACCATGACTTGCATATGAAATAGGAATATATTCATATGAGTTGTGTAGTTTTACTGAGTTCCATAAATCTTAATGCATGATTAATTGCTTAAATTCATATAGGAATATATTGGATTAGCAATTGATTATAGAATTGCTTGACCTTGGAAGAGGCTGGTAATTAAATTAGGGAAACTCGATTATCAATCATGTGGAATAAATTGGGCTAAAATAGATAAGTGATTCAATCCGGAATTTGTGAAGTGAAATCTAATCCCTAGGGTTTTTCTCATATTTGCTTTCATATCATCTGCATTCATATTTAATTGTTTTTCTTTTATTTTGTACTCTCAATCACCAACTAATCGATCGACTAAATAGAGTTAAAATTGCTCATTTTGGTACTTAGTGAACAATCCTCGTGGGAACGATACTCTACTCACTTCTATATTACTTGATTACGACAGTGTATACTTACACTATTTAATTGATCATCTGAACGCGTATCAGCTGTGTGCCTTCCCGGCGGTAAAAAGGGATGAGGTTAGAGTGTGATATGTGTGATCATGTGAAAAGCCGAAAGGCTATTTGTGAAGGCCGACGGGCCAATTGTGAAAGCTGAAAGGCTATATGTGAGTCGTAAGGCTATTCGTATACACGGCCATACCAACAGTCCCTGAGTCGCTAACAACGGTTCGGGTTAGGACGGTGTGCCTTCCCGGCGGTAAAAGGGGATGAGGGAAGAGCGTGATTTGAGTTGTTGTTATGTGATGATTTGTTTACATGCTATGTGATTACGTGTGGTATGAATGATTTGTTACAACTAGGATTCTTTAGAATCTCACTCTTTCCAAATGACTAACCTTTTCAGACAGGGCGAGTGGCTCAAAAGGGAAGCGAACAACCAGGAATAGTTAGGATTACTCTGAGACTTTAGTGGTTGTTTGTTATCTATTTTGGTTTGGGATTACCATTTGTACATAAAATGTAAATGTTAAATTTTGGATATGTAATCCCCATTTTGGGAACTTTAAACCCATGTTGTATATATGCAAGTAACCTGGGGTTTGCCGGGATTTTAATTACGCACTCTGATGTTTATTAATGTGATTTGGTTTCTCAAGTAATTATATTCAAATGTGAATGTGAGACTAAGATGAATTATAATTTTGAACCGTTTTTCAGGAAACCCCATCTCTTAGATAAGGGATTGTAAAGATGATTTTTTGTCTTATTGGTTTCTATTTTACTTAAATTTTATAATCCGAATATAATTATTGTGAGGGGGTTACATTTGGCGGCAGCAATAGAGGTCTCGGCAATGGAGGTGCTTCGACACCACTAACAACACTTGTCGCTTCTTATGAGGTCTCAACATACCCCTTGTAGCAAAATCTGACCTTTCAATCATCAGATCGCATCACAAACTAAAAATCCAAATCGAGTTAACCAGAGACCTAGATCTAAGCCTTCTCTTCTGTTAGATCCCATATGTTTTGATAATAACAAAGATTGGACTAATGATAAAAGAGGATATGATAACAAATAAATTTGAACTAAGTAAATAAATGGCAAAGCATTACTTGAATAAGCACTGGAGTAATGAAGAAGATCTGAGAGAAAAAGCAAAGGAAAAACCTCAGTGGCAGTCTTTGTCTATGTTTACTCGAGTGACTACTCGAGTAAGGAACATTGTTACTCCAGTAGGCACTCGAGTAATGTCAAAAGAAAATGTTTTCCAAAACACTGCCAAAATTTGGAAGATGTTACTCGAGTAGCCACTCGAGTAATCTGCAAAGTTATATAGACCCTTACTTGAGTAACCACTAGAGTAACACATGAGAAAAAGGCATTACTCGAGTAGCCACTCCAGTAACCAGGTCAAAAATCTTCCAGTAGCTCTCGGCCAAGAAATACAACATATTACTCGAGTAGCCACTCAAGTAACCAGGTGAGAAAAAGACATTACTCGAGGGAGCACTCCAGTAATCTCCAGAGTTATTTGAAGCATTACTCCATTACTCGAGGGGTTACTCGAGTAATCAGGTAAACAAAGAACAAGGACTCTCAGCCAAGAATTTGATGCAATTACTCGAATGAGTAATCGAGTAATCTACAGAGTTATTTGGAATTTACTCGAGGGGTCACTCGAGTAAGGTTTGAGGAAACAACATGGCCACTCAAGTAACCACTCGAGTAATAGGCTTACTAGAGGAAGCACCCGAGTAACTCGTGAGGAAAAGACATTGCCACTCGAGTAGCCATTCGAGTAATCAGGTATTTCCAAAGTTTGTGATATATCTCACTCCATGTCTTACCCGAGTAATATCTTATGTAAAATGTTGAATTACTCACTGTCATATTTTTAATAGGTTTACTCAAGGGACTACTCGAGTAATAAACATGATCACTCAAGTAGCCACTCGAGTAATGAGTCCAGAAATCATTTTTTAATAGAATAATTATTGATTTTTTATCTATATAATTAACTCTTCATTGCACTAGTATTCTAAGCACATTTGCAGAGAAACAATGAAGAGATCATGCCAGAAGTGAAAAGTCAAATAAAAGTCTGAACGTTCACCTACCGCTACCTACCATAAACGGATAGTTTTCAAAATTGAAGAATGGTCAACTGTTGCTACGCGACTCTAACGAATATGTTTGAATTGCTTCCAATGGACACTATAAATCATCTATATATATGGAGCATTCAAAGAGCAGAAAACAAGAACTGAGAACACACAAACATACATTGATCAACATACTCTTAGTGCTTTGCTTTCTTATACTCATTCATTGTACTTTAGTGATTATATATTTGCTCTGTGAGAGAGTTTTTCATTACAAACTCAATATTTGTTATTGAGACAACTTAAGGTTATGGAACCTTGAGTTGGGGATTTGATTACAACGTGTAAGGGGGAGCGAGTGTCCAGGTGAAGGAACTTGTTGTGTACTAGGTGTTAAGAACCCACTGAATCTTGGAGAATATAGTGAAACTCTCAGAAACTCTCTGAGGACTGGAAGTAGGTTAAAGAGGTTGTGGCCAAACCAGTATAACTCCTGGTATACACTTCGGTGATATTTATCTTTGCTCTCAATTGCTTTAAATATTCTATCAATTTTCTTATACGTAACGAAATTTCTGGTATCACCCAATTCACCCCCCTCTTGGGTGAAACGCTTGTACTAACATCTTCCACCTTGTATCTATCTCCTCTAGCGAACCTTGTTTTGAAGACTCTAAGGCCAAGAGAGTCGACGTCCTCATACTCTTTGATGGGCATCGGCTGGTTATAGAGAAGCTAGAAATCACGGTATTCAAATTTACAAAATAAGGAAATAAATAAAATCTAATCAAATATATTTACAACTAACCCCTCTAATTTCTCCTATCAATTGTTAGTGTAAATGTTTCACCCAAGAAGGAGGTGAATTGGGTGATAATAAAAATTTAATCAAAATTAACGATTAACAGAATTTAAACCAGAGTTAAGAGTTAAGAAGATATCACCGAAGTGTACACAAGAGATTATACTAGTTCGGTTACAACCTCTTTTACCTACGTCCAGTCCTCAAAGCACCTCTGACATTTTCATTATAGCTTCCAAGATTCATTGGATTCTTAACACCTCAGTACACTGCAAGTTTCTTCACCGGACACTCACTCCTTGTTACACAATGTAAACCAATACCCAACTCAAGGTTTCACAACCTTAGTTATCTCAATAAAGTGTATTGAATTTTTTATATAGTTTTCTCAAAAAGTCATTGAAACACAGGGTACAAAGAGGATAATAATGAATGAAAACATAGTACTTAAAAGCAAAATTTAAGGTTTGTAGTTTAGTGGTTGCTGCACTTTGAATTCTTCCGTATTTATAGTTGGAATGTAATAAATGACTATTGTGAGTATTTCATTTTTCTGTTAGAGTGTCGTTGCTTCCTCTAAATATTTTGTGTATAGGAAAATAGTCGTTGGAGCAAAGAGAATATCTCGATTGAAATTCTGCTTGCATTTATTGCTTTTGGCATAAAGTTACTTTTTCTTCTTTTCGTATAATTTCCTTTATTGTTCACTTGGAAAATGCTTTATACACTAATGCAATGAAGTATTAGAGTGCAGAGAAGTAAAAGCATTAAATTATATAAACAATCAATGATTTTGAAAATTATCAAATGATGCTCTATTTTTCTGGAATCCATCATTCGAGTGATCTTCTCTTAGAAGATTCACAACATCGCATATCACTAGATGGATCACTCGAGTGTTATGCTAGTGATCAACAAATGGCATCACTCGAGTGATTTAAAATAGATCACTCGATGTATCACTCGAGTGCTTTGCTAGTGATCTTAAAATGGGATCATTCAAATGGTCACTCCAGTGATTTTACACTTAAAAAAATTTTCATAATGAGATCACTTTCAAAATCATTACAGTGCTATGCTAATGGTTAAGGGTGAGCAACAGGCGGGCGGGTCTGACCCGGGGGTCAACCCGCCACCCACCCGTTTAATTTACACGGGTACGGGCTGCCCCGTACCCGTGTGGGAACCCGTCTAACCCGTACCTAAACGGGTACGGGTTACACGGGTTGTGTTAAACGGGTCCAGGGAACCCGTTTAACCACCCCAGATTCATTTTTTTGGGGGCTGCAGATGTGGGAGCTAACCATCCAACCCTTTTTCCTTTTTGCCCCAGAATGACAGAATCCAAAGAAGACAAATCCAAAGGACAAGAGAGATTAACATATTCAAAGGTTACATTGTTACCAAAAAAGCATATCGAAAACACAAGAAGCAGACCTGGAAACACAAGATCGAAAACTCAAGACCTTAATGTTGAAGGCTGAACCAGAAGAATTCAGAAAAGGAGAGAAATCGGTGAGCGGCGACTATCCACCGTCCTTGGGACTCCTCGATCGGCACTCGGCAGCAGAGAGGGAGAGAAATGGGACTGTCCACCGTCGAGACTCCTCGATCGACAGCAGAGAGGGAGAGGAATGGGATTGGGAAGGCACTCCTCGGTCAGTAGTGCTGCTGCAGGCCTTGATGAGTGGCGACGGTGAGAGTGCGAGACCCTGCTCAAATCCACCGGTGGCTTCAAGATCAACGGGCTGAGCAGCTGTCCGTCGAGGATGACTGGTCGGGGAGAGCGATTTGCAGTGAGGCCGTGACTCATGAGGGTGATTGGGTGAGGGCGAGCAGCGAGGACGCGAGGCGGTGAGGGCGAGCAGCGAGGACGACGCGAGGCGGTGAGGGCGAGGCGAGACACTAGACACAAGACGCGAGCAATGAGGGCGAGGGCGAGAGTGAGATGAGATTATTAGATTAGGATTGAGAAGAAAAAAAAAGATAGCACATACATATACGGGTAACGGGTGACCCGTGGGTGCACCCGTACCCTGCCCGTTTTTAAATAAACGGGTACGGGTTACCCGTACCCGTTACGGGCTCAATTTTGGGCGGGCTCCAACGGGGAAAAAAAACCGGGTTGCGGGCAGACGGGCGGGTCACGGGTGTTTTGCTCACCCCTACTAATGGTGCTCTTTGACACATCACTCGAGTAATCACTCAAGTAATTCAAAGTCATCACTCGAGTGATCATTCGAGTTATGTTTTTCAAAAGCTTTCAGAGTAGCATCACTAAAACATATCATTTGAGTGATATGTTAGTGATAAGTTTTAAACTATCACTCAAGTGATCTTAGAACATCACTCAAGTGATCTCCCTTTGAAAAGATATTTCCATTGTTCTTAATACAATTTTTCAATTATGGTGATATGTTTTTTTAAAAAATAGTTTTTCTTTGGTAAGAATGCTTATAAGAAACTTCTTCATATTGCCTAAAACAAATTTTATACTTTGATTACTCTAAGCAACAGAATCATATCACTAAGCGCTTACTCGAATGATATATTAGAAAATTATTTCTTACTTGTTCAAAACCTTTTGTTTATCATTAAAACCTTTTGTAATATCTTCGTAAACTTTGTTATCATCAAAACATGGGATATAACATCAATTAGTAATCTAAAATCACTCCTTTCAGTTTGCGATGATATCCACGAAAGAATCTTGCCAAATTCCACCACGTGCCCTCTTCCTCATTCCACTTGTCGGTTTTACATCACTCTTCAAATCAAGGGGCGCCAGATTGTTGTCGCCAGAACTGGCGACATTAAGGCAGTTGGATTGCCTAGTGCAAGAAAGAACGAGGAGGCCATTAGAGAGATAGTTGAGGGAGGTTCTATCAGAGATTTCGTCCATGGTCAATCTGGTGGAAGAGAATGAGGAAGAAGAGGAGAAAAAGAGGGCACTTGGTTGGGATTAAATGCTGGATTGTCAATCAAAATACTTAGGGAAAATTATACTTAGATCCCAAGCAAAAAAATAAATGAAGAAATGGTCTCTAGAGATTGCAAAATGAAAAAATGGTCCTAATAACAACTCCAAGAGTTTGTATTGACAACTCTATGAGACCATTTTTTCATTTTGCAATCTCTAAAGATCATTTTTTTTTCATTTCTCTTTTTCCTTGGGACTTGAGTGTAATTGTCCCAAATATTTAGTGAGTTAGGATGATAGGATTGGTCAGTCAAACTTTCCACCTAGCCAGTTGGACTGTCAAGGGCACACCACACATGCCAGCTGGACACATTGTGGAACCCACAATGCACAAAACAGACCGCGGTTAGTCCTAATTAATGGGAGTTGCAAATTTGACTACCTTTTTTCATGATTATTTCTACTTTTGCACCCATCAAATGTTAATTCTAGATGTGTGTAAAGTGTAAAACATTATTACTATTTTTAAAGTTTTACCCTTTTTTGAATTTTTTTAAATCAGGAAATATTAAAACTCATAAATTCCTAAATCAAATCATAAAATCACAGTTATATGTGTATAAAAATTATCTCTTATCATATATATATATGATAACTTAAAAATATTAACACGTAATATAAATAAAATCATTATCTAAAGTTCAAATCAACTCATTTTGTAAAGTTTAATTAAATAAACTATCGTCAAAAATTAAATTAACCAAACCATTATATAAAATTCAATTCTAAAGAACACGATAACAAACTAAATATTTGCGAATGACCCTTAGGTCAAGTGGCATATACTCCTCTCTTTGGGAGAGGGTCACAGGTTCGACATGTG
The DNA here is from genome assembly GCA_963242795.1 of Inga leiocalycina. Taxonomy (NCBI): domain Eukaryota; kingdom Viridiplantae; phylum Streptophyta; class Magnoliopsida; order Fabales; family Fabaceae; genus Inga; species Inga leiocalycina. The sequence continues at coordinate 66,787,754 of OY725320.1, forward strand.
CTGGGGTGGTCTGTGAATTTGTGAGTGCTTTCGTTTAGAGCCGGTAATATGGGCCCAACCTGTGGGCTCAACCTGTGAGCCTGCAGGTTTTGACGGGTTAGGGTTGGGAAAATCTCAACCCGCAAAAATGCGGGCCGCACAGGCCCGCACCGCATAACCCGTGGGTTGATGCGGGCCAGCTTGTGGGTTGACAGGTTGGCCCGCAAAATTTTTTATCTTTTATTTATATATAATAATTTTACAAAACTTATAAGTTTTCCACTCTTATCTTAATACCTTCCAATCCAAAGAGAAAAAATCTTAGCTTCTTCCCTTCTTCTTCAAACAAAATTATTATATCTTGGTTGCTTAAGGATGAGTTTATGTTTTGTTTTTAAACTTTAACAAATTTGATAATTTTATCTTTTAAATTATAGATTATGTTTTTAAATTTTTATAAGAGAAATGATTGATACTATGAAGGTAAATTTAATTACTCATATATATGTGTTTCATATTTTCAATCCTCTTTAAAAAATATAAATTTTTTTCAAAAAACAAATGCGGGCCGGCCCATAACCTGCACACTGCGGGTTAGGGTTGGTATTTTGCCAGCCCGCAGAAGTGCGGGTTGCACAAGCCGGCACCATACGGGCTGCGGGTTGGTGCGGGTCAGCCTGCGGGTTGCGGGCTGACCCGTATTCCCAGCTATACTTTCGTTCGACTATTGTTAATAAAAAAAACTAAATATTTATAGCGTCTTTAATTGAGTCATCAATATTAAAAAATAGCAATAATATCAGTATCATTAACAATTTTCAAAGAAAAATAGTAAATAAAAGGACTTAAATGGGTTACTTTTAACCCTAGAGGGCTGGCTGTTTAGGCCTTCATCTATCAAGAATGACTCTGCTCATTTGGCAATCTCAAAAAAGTGTTTTTTAAGTAATTTTTTTGTAAATCAAAATAAAACTCTTCTCACATATTTACCTTAAATGTTATAAAAGTACTTCTAAAATATTAAAACAAATTGGAAGCACTAAAAAATAAAAAACGTTTTTTTAAACACTTTTTCACAAACCGAAATAAAACTCTTCTCTTATATTTATCTTATATGTCATAAATTCACTTCTAAAAAGTCAAAACAAATAGACACTTGAAGGTCTACATTTTAAGTTCTGACCAAGTAATTCTCAATCCCATATGCTATGCGTGAGTACTTTGAGATTGACTCATTTTGCCTACTCTATTCATATGCAATTGAAAGTAAAAATGGTGGTTGTGTATGTAATTGTACGAGCTTAATTATATTATGGGAAAAAATGTTCATTTTTATCCGAAAAGTTTTCACTAAGAAATAATAGGTATCTGAAAGTTTTTTTTAAAGTAATGTTGTGCCGGAAGTTTGTAAAACGTAACAATGTCGCCCTACCGTCCTACAAGATTAAGTTTAACCGTTAAATCAGTGTAACATCCCACATGGCATGACACCTCATCATCGACATCACCAGTCCCTATGTTGAATCACCTCTCTCTTTCCTCATTCACTCTTTCCGAAGGAAAAAAAAAGGGCGAATGTGTAAATTTAGTAATAAATAATTTCACGATGAGCATCTATAAGACTTATTTATTTTCAGATGTAAAAGTAGGAATAAACTATTATTTTGGAGCAAAAATAGACATAAATTATTTATTTCGGAGTAAATATAGCAACATCGTAAGAAACACTTAACTTCCGTTCCTTTTTTGCACTATGGATCCCACCAGTATTCTCTCTTTCTATTATTTTAATATTTTTTTAATGAAAAAATATCACTTAGATCATATGGAAACAATTTCATTTCAGTTTTTCAGTGAAAAGATAATAATGGTCTTACTTTATTTTTTTGGGTTATATGAAATGAAATTGTTTTTATGGGGTCTAAGTGATATTTTTTTATTAAAAAAATATAGAAAGAGAAGACTAGTGGGACCCACAGTTCAAAAAATAACAAAAGTTAAGTGTTTTTAAAATAAATAAATCTTATGAATACTAATCACAAAATTATTTATTGCTAAATTTTCACCCTTCACTCAATAAAAACGTTGCTTCCCTAGTCTTTCTGGAAAAAGCCGGAGTTGAAAAAGGAGATGTTTTGAAAACAAAGAAAGATTGGAAATTTAACCACAGGGAGAAGATAGGTGGTTTCTTCTTTCTTCGCATTGAAGGGGCTTGTGAATGTTCTGCTTGTAGAGGAAAACCACGCTCTTGTTCTATCTGGTCATCTGACCTCAAGTTTTATCATTTGAAGGTTTGCTCATCGTCTTCTTCCTGTGTCATGTCCGGTTGTTTGGGAACTGGATTTCCGTTTCCATATTCTCGTTATCTTCTGACCTGCGACTTTCCCCTGTTTTTCAAGTTTGTTTGTGAGGACTCCCTTTTGGCTACAGGTTTCAAGCGTAGATCTTGAGGTTGAAGGCAAATTTTGTAGACTCTAGTATTTTATTTGTATTTTCAATTTCTACAATGTTCTGAAGAGTATTGTGGGAAACCATACTTGTTGTGAGGCTGATGTATGTTGTTGACAATCCACCGCATCCAGAGGTTGAATTTCTATTTTCCTTTGTTATTTCACTCCTGAGTTGTCAAATTTGGGGGAGGAAAGTACAATATGGAGGAAGACCTATTACAATTTGCTCTGCTAATTTGTTCCTAATTGGGTCATAATCTTCTGTTCTTATAAGTTCAACAACAACAATAAAGTTTTTATCCCACTAGATGAGATCGGATACATGGATCGCACGACATTATTGTGTTTTGTTGAAAATCATATCTTTAGTTATATTATTAATTAAAAGGTCTCTCTCTATTATCTCATTAAGCGTTCGTTTCGACCTTCCGCAACATCGTTTTACCGAACTCCATACAGCTTGATCAATCTTCCTCATCGGTACATTCAACGACTTTCGTTGAACATGTCCAAACCATTTCAAACGACTTTCTACTATTTCACAGTATTCTTCTAAATTCATTGTGAAAATTTCCTCAACGACTGAACTAATCCTATTTGGGTTGCGGCCCAATGGAGGTTAGCAATTGAAGAACGTGAATAAGGAAAGAGAGAGACAATTCAACATAAGTGCTGCTAACTTGAATGATGAGGTGTCATGCCATTCTACGTGCGATGTTAGGCTGATTTAACGGTCAAATTTAATCTTGTAGAAAGGCAAGGCAACATTATTAGGTTTTGTAAACTTCTAACGTGACATTACTCTAAAAAACTTTCAGATACCGTTGCTCTGCTGTAAAAACTTTCAGGATAAAAATGAACCTTATCCTTTATACTAATTCTGATCCTAAATATAAAATAAAGTTGACTTTGTTTGGAGAGATTAAGAAAGCGAAATAAGTTACTTAATCATATCATATGTTATGTATCCTTAGATAATATATTATTTTATTAGTCAAACTAATTAATTTGGAGAAAAAAATGTAAATATAAATACTCTAAAATAATTTAATTAGCTTCCTTAATTTCTCCAAAAAAATCAACTTTATCTTATAATTAGGACCGTATGGAGTACTAAATTAGTGTGTAAAAAATAAATTTTAAAGGAGAAAAGGGACAGTATGTAGTTTCCCCATATATTTAGGCAAAGAAAAACGGTTCATTTAGTGTATAAAAAAAAAAAAAAAAGACTCATCTGTTTCTTATGAAATTCTAGAGAATATATTATTATCTACTTATTAAAAAAAACATATTATCATAATAAAAGTTAGTTCCTTAGTTATGACTCAGGACAATAAAAGATTAAGTTTTTCAAAAATTTATTAATCAACTTGGTTTTGAAAATATTATACTGTTTAAAATTTAAACTCTAATAAGCTTTCATAACATACAAGTGAGATCTTCAGTTTTTATAATTTTTGGACTTTTCAAAATAAGTAAGTTTCCCACCCTAACATTTATTTTGGTATCTAATGTAATTTTCTTGAGATTGAACTACTTGGTGTGTTGGGTTTACCTTGTAGTTGAGGACTTCAATGGGATCCAGGCCAGAGACCTTTTCAAATGACAAGCTCTACCACTTGCTGCTGGATTCCCAAATTTCAATTCATGGCCTCTAATTAAATCCTACCTCATGTCTTTAATATAAGATATATTTGAGGAATTAATCTAGAACCTAAATATAAGACATATTTTTTATAACTATCAATATTTTCTTAATATACTACTATTGATGCTCATTAGCAATAACTAAAGAAGGAATTAAAGACAAGGAATAAGGCATTTTAAAAAATATATATCATAGTAACTAATTTTATTAATTTTTTTAATTTAATCAAATTAAATAAATCTATTTTATATTAAGGATAGAAGGGAGAAGTACACAATAGTAATTAAACTTAGCGCTGGATTGGTTTGAAAGAAGGTCGGCTAATTATATAAATAAAAAGTTGGGGGATTTGAATAAGTAAAATATAGCTGATGAGAGAAATATAGTTGGGGGATTTTGTGAAATTAGGTAATATCACTCTCAGGGATCAGCACTGATTGTTACTACTTCATGTCATTAATATAAAACATATTTATTTTATTAATTTATATTAAAGAAATTAGATAAGTTAATTAACATGACATGATTTCCTAAAACATCCTAATCATCTTCTTTAATTAATTTGCCGCTCCATTCTTCTCCTTGATTATTATTAAGGGGCATCAATGGAGTAAATTAAGAAATGATTGATAAATATAAAAATCATATCTTATATTTATGATTAAGATCAACCCCTCAAATATGTTTTATATTAAAAAATGGAGGGGTATTACAGTAGAACTCATAAGTACTGTATATAAAAATAATATGATATATTAAGAATTTTAAATAATTACACAGCACACAATGATAGAAATTCATGGGACCATGACTGAAACCGCCATTGGATAAGCAGCACACAGTGAAGATAATTGTTGGTGGAGGAGACAGACAGGATTATCTTAATGGAATTTAACAAAGTTGTGGAAACCGACTCATCTTACCATCACCTTTACTTGTAATGCTTATCAGATTAGCTCATCAACGAATCACTGCGCCGTCTTAATTTTAATTATGGTCCGTAGTTTCATTCTTTCAGTAGTTCTACCTCATCATTATATTCCTTTACTATTTGTGATATAACATACACTTCATCCTAATCAAGTATTGAGTTTCAGATGCGACAAATATTTGGGGACGACTGAATTCTATCGAGCAAAATTTAGAGCTTAATCGGTTATAAGTGAGTTAATATTTCAAAAATCAAGAGGTTAATTTTTTTTTTTCATATTTTTTAAGGTTGTCTTGGGATCGTGACGTTGATAACCAATGTTTTGGCTGAATCGTAAATTAAATTAAATTAAAATATAATCTTATTATGTAAACCAGGCCAGTTATTAATAAAATGATATATTCTTAAAATAATAAAAATAATTATCTATGATTGTAAAAATGATTGTTAAATTCAAATTAAAGTAATTCAAAATAACTCAAAATAAAAAATAGGAATATCATCTATAGTTTATAATTTTAGAATATATTGCATCTTTTGTACCTTTTGTCCATTATTTTTTTACTTCTCAATGCTTCACGGGAATAAAAATGCATAAATTGTAGTTTAGAAACATTAATTATTTTTTTGTTATAAAAAAAATAGAAACATTAACTTAATTTTTAAAAAATAAAAAGATTATGACCTGTTCAATGGATTCACCAATTAAGGTTGGTTAACTAGCTATCGACCCGTTTTTTCTTTCCTTGGTTTTCTCGGTATGTTAGACCAAACATACAACTACTTCTTAACCGAACACCAATGACCAACTACCTTATTTCACCTCTCTTTGTAAAGCTTCAGGAGTCGAATTCAAGCATTATTGACATGACTGTGTGTGTGAGTGTTGATTTTCATTGTCATTTAAAAAAAAAATCATGTTCCAATGGGCTGGTATGATTCGAACCTTGTAAATTGAATAAGTAAATATATTTGGAGGAATGATAATTAGTAAGGTTCTGAAATTGAAACTAGCAACTGAACTAGTTGGGGTACTGAGTCAAGGATAGTAGGTCAAATTGGAGTCAAACTGGAGCTAAATCAGGAAGAAAGTGAAGTTTTCAGGGTTGCTTATATGAAATTCTAATTAAAATAAAAAAAACAAATTGATTTGTTTTTTTAAAAGGTTGAACCGGTCAAACAGGTTCAACTACCAGACCAAACCAATCGGACCACCAGTTGACCAATTTCTGACTTAGATTGGCTAGTTTGATCTGGTTTTCAAAACCAAGATGATTAGATTCCAAAACCAAAAGATAAGAAGGTTCACAAAATTTTACTGAAGAATGAGTTATAAATACTAATTCAAATATTTATAAATATTTACGCTATATAAGTTGTATAAGTTTTTATTATTTGCATTTGTAATATATAAATATAAGATAATATTTATTTTTTATCAGGTATGAAGAAAATTGATATATTTGAACATTTTCTTTCATATTAATATATATGAAAAGTAAAAGCCCTATAAATATATTTGCTAGCCCATTTCCACGGTCCACAGGCACATATCTTCAATGCCATGTTTTCTTTGCAAGGAAATAAATATAGTAATAATTTGAAAAGAATAAAGAAAAGTATAAGATCAAATGTATGTGTAATAAAAAATCAGTTCTATATTAGAAAATTCTTGAGAAGGAAACGTCCAAAAATAGTTTTAATGTTTAATACTATTATTAATTGAAACTTAGAACCATTTTAGTTCCCTTTCTGCTTTCTCCGTAGATGCATAAATTATAAGTAGTACAAGTAATATAACTATGAGCCTAATACCTTTTCTTGGACTCTAAAATGCAACTTTCAATGTAGAAAGAAATGAAACATTTTTAATAGATGTTACCCCTCTTGGAATAGAGTAAAATGCCAAAAGAACAAAACATATATTACCTATAAATGGATTTTGTGAGTATAAGGTACGCCCATAATTTATAGAACACGATAGGATATCATGAGAAGAATAATAACAGTTCTATAAAATCAATTCTTCTCCACCTAAAATGAAAAAAATAAATAAATCATTTGCTAAATAAAATCAAACCAAATTCAATATATCTAGATGCAAGGGATTATGATACTACCAATGCAGCGAAACAAAACCTTAGTGAAGACCTACCCATTATTCTTTGGTTTGCTCTTGTCATTCCCATTTTGATTCTCAATTAATCTGCACTTCCAGTTTAAGGACTTCAATATGCATAATTTGGTTTCACCATTTCAACAGCTTCCTTACCCTAAAAAAAGAAAAGAACGAACTCTACATTGAAAAGGAAATTTGGTAAGGTCAAAAGATTGACGAGGGATGATATAGAAGAATAGGAGAGGAGGAGATAGAGCGCAGAGAGAGAGAGGTTGAGGAGGGGAAGAGAGGTTGACTGATCCATATATTTAAATATATTGAAGAGATATCACCTACACCCCACTTTCATGATTATCCATAGAAGCACACCCCCACGTTTCACAAGTCAATATTACAAAAACTATATTGAGGTAATACTTAATGTAATATATTAAATGTATTATTGTAGGAGATATTTTAGAATATTATAAAATTTGTCAAAAATTCTGGGATCATGGTATTATATGAATATAGTAAATATAAATTTAAATGTTTTAAATAATTAAGTACAAAATTTTAATTCAAAATATGTAAAATATTTTTCAATTATGATGTTATCATTTAAGTCAAAATATATAAATATATAAAATATAAAACCCGTTAGTCAGAGTGGTGGGGTTGTTACCCATGTATTGGAAGTTATTTCTTTAAGTTAATTATTTTGGGAGATATTTTAGGATATTATCAAATTTGTCAAAAATTCCTAGATTATGGTATTGTACACTTATATTATATTAATATAGTAAATATTAATTTAAATTTTTAAATAATCAAGTACAAAATTTTAATTCAAAATTTATAAAATATATGTCAGTTACGATATTATCATTTAAGTTAAAATATATAAATATATAAAATACAGAAATCAAAAGACCATGACTAATTTTCCATCTTTTTTTCCTAATAATTTAAAGTAATATAAATAATGTTTAGAATAATCAAGATAATATAATTAAAACATTTTGAATGTCGTTAATGGGAATAGTAGGATTGTTACGCATATATTGGAAGTTATTTCTTAAGTTAAAACATATTAATATATATCTTTGTTTGGCCAGATATATATATATATATATATATATTTTCCCTTAAATCGCTATGAAATCTCCACATGAAGAAACAAACTGACCTATAAGGTAACGATCATCAAAATCATCGACATGAAGACTGTCGAAGGACCTGAAAGCGAACCCAAAACAAGGTATATATGCTTGTCATCCAAACTCGGCTTGACCATAGTTGAAAACTGAAAGTTTATCTTATATGGATGCTCTATGGGACATGTGCTAGTATTGGGAACAATAATTGAGATATCTCATAGATATGGCCCTCCTTCAAATTCTTCTGATGACAGTAGACAAATCCACTACGAACACTTCTATATATCTGATCACCCTGCAAATAAGGAGAATAATGCAAGTAGCAGCAAGACATTTGCAGATATTAGGAGCCCCTAATTTAGAATAACCACCGAACATAGACTTAAAAAAAATGGAAACTTATATAGACATCTTGAAACACCAACTCAATCGATGAAGCATACTTGTTTTTATACCTTGCGGGCATTTTCCGCAACTTCACAATGTGGACATGTATGCACCAATTATGACGCTTAGGATTCAATACAAGAATAGCAACAAAACAATTAGGCATGATGCACAACCAAAAGAATTGAAGGTGCAATGGGCCACACGAAAAGGATCCAAAAAAACTGTAGCAAGAACATGGGGATAAGACTGAGGGACATATTTATAGTGTTTGTACTGAATCAATAACTACCAATGTGAGAAAGGGGGACCACGTTCTGCAACTCCCATCACCAAACACCCCAATTACATCACAAAGAAAAATTGCTAGCACCACGATCTATAGTTCCGCAGCAAAATGAACGTGATAGGTTGACTTGCAACTGCCATTGGGAGATAAGCGGTGACGTCACAGCAGGAGGACTGCTCACACGGCTACCTTTATATAGTAAAGATTGAATAAACAACAATTAATTAAAAAGTCAAAAAATGACTTATTTATCTAACACATGGTGTTGCCACGTGACACACTCTAGAAGGGCCTGCTTTCAGCTCTGCTTTTATATATTAATAGATCCGTCTTTATGTATAAGGTCTTTTAACCGAATTGTGGATTTTAGAATACAGTTAAAATTAGTTAAAAATAAAAAATTTGTGAAAAATATATTTTTTTCTAAAAATACCATTATTTATGAATGAGTAAGAGAAAGTAATAATAAGAAAATGGTGTAAGAGAAGTTATGAGAGAAGGATAATGTGAGAGAATAAGGAAATGAGATAGAATAAAGAGAATGTGTGAGTTTTAACTAACTCATTATATGAAATTAATTGAAAAAAAATAAGTGAAAATATATTTATTATTCAGACAAACTCAAATGTAATTTTATGATAAGGAATGGGGGGAGTATAATTGTAATATTATTCCTAATAATATTGTAAGAATACAAAATTGTTGCAAAAATACTAATTGAGATGGATGTTTATAAACTCCCAACTCTTGACCTTTCATTTTCTACATCTCATAACATTTTCAATGAATAGCTTTTAAGAGTTTTTATCAAGGTATTAAAACTCGGACCGGGCATTGAACCGGTCGGGGTACTGGGTTAAGGGTCAGTGGGTCAAGCCGGGACCAAACCGGAGTTAAACCGGGACCAAACCGGTGAGAAATTGAAAATTTTAGACTTATAGTGTGAAATTCTAAAGGAAAAATTAAATTTTTTTTTAAAATACCAACCCGGACCGGACCGGGAACCGGACCGGTTTACCGGCCGGTTCGCCAGTTCCCGGGCTGGACCGGCCGGTCCGGTCCGGGTTCAACATCCTTGGTTTTTATGCCCATAACTCAAAAGGTACAATGTGTGTACTTATGAGGATTAAAATTTACCATTTACTTTGTGTAACTTTTGGTTGTGGTTGATAGCCTATAAATAGAGTATTATGTACTACACTTTGGTTGCATCCAAATAAATAAGATATTGCTCAATCTTTCTCTCTAGTTCTCTCTTCACTTCTTTATTTACATCTCTTGTATTTTCTCATTTTTTTTAACACGTTATCAGCATGATGCTCAAACCAAGGTATTTTTTTTTTCCTTACCGTTGTCTCAAACATTTCCTCTATCTTCTTTTACCATATCTCTATTTAATCTATTTGGGATGATTTAAGCCATTGTATGCAATTAAAGAGATCCTTTTACCAATTGTTTTATACATCAAGTTCTATGGCTGAGATTAGAGATTATTGTTATTTTTTTCATTTATATTTCTTTATTTTAGATTTTGTTGTTATTTACATTTTATGCTAATTCATTTTATTTATATTTTATTTGTTTATCATTTTGATTTTCTGTTGGCACAACTTTCTAGTGTTTCATTCTATTTCATTTTGCTTTATTATTTACATTTACATTTATTTGTTTTTATTTGTTTATTTTCTTCTCATACATTTTGTTGTTTTGTATGGACTTCTTTCAATTCATTTCTTATAGTTATTTTATTCATGTTTCATTGTATTTACATTTCATGCTATATTCTATTATTTATATTTCTTTATTTTACATTATTCATTTCATTTTATTGTTATTTTATTTTTCATTTACTGATGCTGTTATATTATTTCATTTTATTAAGCCATTTCATTTTGTTTGTTTATTGTTTCTAATATTATATTATTTATTTGTATTGTGTTTTGAATTATTCCTTTTACATTTTTCATTTTATTTCATCACCACATTTATTATTCCATTTGTTTCTTATTTATAATTCATTTTTTTATTTATTTTTTTATTATTTTATTTTCCATTTTACCCTTATTATTGCTATATTTATGTTAAATTTTTTTATTTTATATTTGTTTACATTTACTCTTGTTTACATTTAATACCATATTATTGTCATTTTATTTATAGTATTATATATGACTATATAGTGTGATCTCTTTTATTCTTTACACTATTTTTATTGCTATAATTTCCTCCTCTCTCTATACACCATTTATATTCTCCCTCCCTCTTTCAATTTTTCTCCTTTATATATGTTGTTTTATGTTATTTATTCATGATTTTAATGGTAAAATGTTTATTTATGAATATATGAAGAATATTTTCAAGAAATTTTCTTTATTGAATTATATGTTGGCTTCTCATGAAATTTTGTTCCCTTTAATTATGTTGTTTACCAATGTGTTGATTATGATATGTAAATTATAATGTTTTAATTCATAATGATGTTTTATGTTTCATCAATTTTACCATGATTCTAATTGTTATCATTATTTTTAGTTTGAATCATGGCCAACCTTACCAAACTCAAGTTTAGAGCTCTTGATATCATGGGAAAGAATTATCTATCCTGGGTTTTAGATGCTGAAATCCATCTAGATGCTAAGGGTCTAAGAAAGGTTATTTTACCAGGAAATGAAGCAACTAGTCAAGATAAGGCCAACGCCATGATTTTTCTTTGCCACCATCTCCACGAAGAACTGAAAGCTGAATACCTAATGGTAAAAGATCCACTAGAATTGTGGACTAATTTGAAGGAAAGGTATGATCACAAAAAAACAGTGATTTTGCCTCGAGCTTGTCATGAATGGATACACCTTAGGCTATAAGATTTTAAGATTGTAAATGAATATAATTCAGTGGTTGTCAAAATAAGTTCTAAGTTGAAATTATGTGGTGAGAAAATAATTGATGAGGACTTATTAGAGAAAACTTTTCTACCTTTCATGCTTCAAATATGCTCCTGTAGTAGCAATATCAAGAGAAAGGTTTTAAAAAGTATTTTGAATTAATCTCATGCCTTTTGGTAGCCGAACAAAACAATGAGCTATTGATGAAAAATCGTCCCACTAGATCTGCTCCATTCCCTGAAGCGAATGTGAGTGTATGTAATAATTACCATGCTCATGGTCGCGGCCGTGGCCGTGGATGTGGATGTGGATGTGGACGTGGTATGAGATGTGGTAATTACCGTTATCATGGTGGTGAAAGTAATAATTATAATCCTAATACCCACTAGAAGAAGAAATATAATGAAGGGCAGAAAAACGACAAGAGTGGTCCTTCAAAAGTTAAGAATCAATGTTATCGGTGTGGTATGAAGGGGCACTAGTCACGTACCTGTCGTACGCTTTAGCATCTAGCAAAACTTTATCAAGCCTCCATGAAAAGGAGTGCGAACAATATGGAAGCAAATTTGATTTTTCAAGATGATAATGTTGAGGCACACAAGAATGATGGTGTCAATGAGCTATACGGTATTAATGGCCTTGATGCTATGGCACACTTGGAGGTGGCTGATTTTTTTGAGAATCATGATTAGATGATTTTGGTTGGAAGAACAATAAAAATGTTTTAATTTATGGTTTTTTGAATCTTGTTTATGCTTTACTTTCATTTCCCGTTTTCATATGTAATAAGGGTATTATTACTCATCATGTATTTTTGAATTTGTTTTAATGCATTTTTCTTTTCTTTTGGTGAAGATTATGGATGTTTCAATCATTGGATACAAGAATGAAGATATATGTCTCATAGATAGTGCTACAACACATACATATTAAGAGATAAAAATTATTTCTCACATCTAACAAGAAGTGGTGCAAGCATCAATACCATAGCTGGTAATACAAAATTAATTGAAGGCTTCGAAAGAGCAATTATAATATTATCCAAAGGAACGAAATTTGTTATTAATGATACTTTATATTCCCCCAAGTCTCTCAGAAATTTATTGAGTTTTAAGGATATCCACCAAAATGGGTATCATATTGAGACTATAAATGAGAAGAATATGGAATATTTACAAATTATAATTGTTAGGTTTGATGAAAAATGTGTCTTAGAAAAATTACCAACATTATCTTCTGGTTTGTACTATACAAAATATTAGTACAATTGAAACAAATGCTATAATAAACCATAAGTTTGCTGATAAAAATATATTTGTTGTTTGGCATGATCAGTTAGGCCATCCTAGATCAACTATGATGCGAAGAATTATTGAAAATTCACAAGGACATCCATTGAAGATCCAGAAGATTCTTCAATTTAAGAATTTCCCCTGTGCTGCTTATTCTCAAGGCAAATTAATTATAAGACTTTCTTTGATAAAAGTTGGGCTTGAATCCCCTGTTTTTTTAGAGCATATCCAAGAGGACATATGTGGGCCTATTCATCCACTATGTGGACCATTTAGATATTTTATGGTTTTAATAGATGCATCTATAAGATGGTCATATGTGTGTTTGTTATCAACACGTAATTTAGCATTTACTAGATTACTAGCTCAAATAATTCGGCTAAGAGCACAATTTTCAAATTATACAATTAAGACAATTCGTCTTGATAATGCTAGCGAGTATTCATCTCAAGCTTTTAATGATTATTGCATGGCAATTGGAATAACAGTAGAAAAATATGTTGCTTATGTCCACACTCAAAATGGTCTAGCAGAATCATTCATTAAACACCTCCAACTGATAGCTAGACCAATGCTTTTGAGAACAAAGCTTCCCATATCAACTTAGGGCCAAGCAATTTTACATGCGGCAACAATTATATGCATCAGGCCAACAAGTTATCATGAATTCTCCCCATTACAATTGGCTTTTAGTTAGGAGCCAAATATTTCCCATCTTAGAATTTTTGGATGTGCGGTATTTGTTCCTTTGCTCCACCACAACGCACAAAGATGGGACTGTTAGAATCGGTAGGCACAGCGGAAGAATTTTAAAAATTTTCACCGATCCTAATTGAGGATCTATCAACGGCGTTTAAACCAAGTTGGAAGGATTCATACCTTTTGATGATTCAGAGTTTTCACGATCTCTAGGACCCAACATGTCAGGTCCGCTCCCTCTATCGGTATCCACACGAATACTCTCCAACCGAGACTGCGTGCTAGCGCCTCTAATATCTCCTAGGTTTTCACTTGCGGCTCTCAATTCTCATGTGCATATCAATATATCTGCTCTATCAAGTTTATAATCTATGAGGGCTATTTTCAAATTTCAAAATTAATCATCATTAATTTCAAAATTAATTAACAATTAATTATCTTGATGAGCTAATTAAATAAATTCAGTTTAAATTAAATCTGTCCAACAGTTTTAATTTAACCTATTTATTTAATCCAAATAAAGAGCCATCAGATTTAATTTATCTTCATAAATTAAATGTGAAATACTATATCTCTATCATGTTAGTCATTAAATTTAATATATCTTAATAAATTAAATTTAAAACTAACACAATATAATAATATCATATAATATATATATATACACATATATATATATATATAAGATATATATTTCGAAAATATATATATCTATATAATATTATTAATGAATTTTATATTATATATATATATAATATAAAATTCATCCACCCTAAATTAAACATTATCTCGTGTTGGACCATTCTTGTGTGCGACCCTATAGGCCTATATGAAGTTGGCAGTGGACCAATAACTATACTAACCCAAAAGTCGCAAGCGGCCTCTAGCAAGACATTACGACTACCCAATTCATATGAGGATCGTTATCACGATGCAACCTGTCATACAACCATGTCACGTCCCTTTTGTCACACGATATATTGATCAAGGATAAGGCATGGATAATGTCATCCTCTTGTTCCTGACCATTACTTTCTCGATTCCTGAGTAGCTTGATAACAGAGACAGAAACTCCTTTTATCATAGTATGGCCATACATTTCTCAGACTCACTCATCGAGGGGCCCAGTAATATCTCTCTACTAATGTGAGGGACAAATTCCATCTTGATCATTCACATTCCTCTGCATGAAAAACCACCAAGCTTGATCGTAGCCTTTATCATCACCTGGTCAAAAGTGACTTTTGACTAGTTCAAAGCTTAGCAACTCTCATGTAGGAATCCATGATGACCTCAGGTTTAAAGGCATTGTGACGTGGTTATACATGAGAAAAGCTTATGACATGATCCATGTAGCTTTCTCATAGTGGGTCGGTCCAGCACCTTGTACTCTTACAAGTGCCTAAAACTTTGATTCGTATCTCCATATCTTATAAAAGTCATACTGATCTTGTTTCATCTCTACTCCCGCATAGATGACCAACCAGAGACATTTTAGGACAATCTTTTATGAATTATCCAATGATACAATTATCACAGTTAACATGCAAATAATATGATAACAGAATGGAGAAATTTCATTAAAATAATAATGTTCAAAGTACAATGATTGGCCCTTAGGGCACAATTTCGAACAGGGACCTCAAAGGAGGTTAGGAATATATGTTGGCTATGAATCTCCTTCTATAATCAAGTACTTAGAGTTTTCAACTGGAGATTTATTTACGACACTTTTTGATGATTGCCATTTTGATCAAACTATTTTTCCAACATTAGGGGGAGATAATAAGTAGCTGAATAAAGAAATTACATGGAAAATATCATCACTATCACATATAGATCCTCGTACACAACAATGTGAGCTTGAAATTCAAAAAATAATTCATTTGCAAAATATTGCAAATCAATTGCCAAATGCATTTACTGACCTTAAGAGAATTACCAAATCTCATATTTTAGTTGAAAATGCTCCAATTAGAATTGATGTCCCACTAGGACAACCATCAATTGCAAATGAAACTAAGCCACGCTTAAAGCATGGTAGGCCAATTGGTTCCAAAGATAAAACTCTAGAAAAAAAATTGAGCAATTAACTAAGATGGTCAAGTTGAGGAGGCAGACATAACTAATCAAAAGACCCCTGAAGAGGTCTAGCTACCTGAAAATAATCAAGAGATCTCGATGAGTTATGTTACTACAGGAAAAATATGGAACTGAGAAAGTATAGTTGTCAACAATGTATTTTCGTATAATGTTGTAGTTGAAATAATTAATCAGAATGAGGATCATGAACCTAGGTTAGTTGAATAATGTAGAAATAGAAATGATTGGCCAAAATGGAAGACGCAATTCAAGCAAAGTTAAATTCACTCTCAAAACGTGACGTTTTTGGACCTGTAGTCCAAATACCAAATGGTGTAAAGCCTGTTGTGTATAAATGGATATTTGTGTGAAAATGAAATGAGCAAAATGAGGTCGTTAGATATAAAGCAAGAATGATTGGTAGCACAAGGATTTTCACAGAGACTTGGCATTGATTATGATGAGACAAATTCTCATGTGGTGGATGCAATCACTTTAAAGTATTTAATTAGTTTGGCAATGAGCAGAAAATTGGATATGCGTTTAATTAATGTTGTTACATCCTACTTATATGATACTTTAGATACTGAAATTTATATGAAAATCCTAGAAGGATTCAAATTGCCAAAAGGATGTAAGAATTCTCGAGAAAATTGTGCAATTCGTTTGCATAAATCCTTATATGGATTGAAACAATATGAAAGAATGTGGTAGAACCGTCTCAATGAATATTTGTTAAAAGAAAGTTATAAAAATGATCCTATTTGCCCATGTATTTTCGTAAAAGGAAATGGATCAGAGTTTGTGATCATTACTGTATATGTGGATGATTTGAATATAATTGGAACTCTTGAAGAGCTTAAAAGAGCTGTTGATTGTTTAAAGGGAGAATTTGAGATGAAGGATCTTGGAAGAACTAAGTTTTGTCTCGGCCTGCAAGTTGAACACTTAACAAATGAAATTCTCCTTCATCAATAAACTTTTGTTGAAAAAGTATTAAAGCGATTCTATATGGATAAAGCACATCCATTATCTACTCCAATGGTTGTAAGATCGCTTGATAAGAAGAAGGATCATTTTCGTCCTCAAGAGAAAATAGAATAACTTCTTGATCCAGAAGTACCATATCTTAGTGCTATAGGTGCACTAATGTATCTTGCCAAAACAACACGACCCGATATTGCATTTGCTGTGAATTTATTGGTATGATTTAGTTCTTCTCCAATAAGAAGGCATTGAAACGAAATTAAACATATATTCTGATATCTTTAAGGAACAAATGATATAGGATTATTTTATTCTAAGAAATATGAATCACAATTGATTGATTATGCAAAAGCAGGGTTTTTATCAAATCCACACAATGGTAGATCTCAAATAGGATATTTATTTACTTGTGGAGGTACACCTGTATCTTGGCAATCAACAAAACAGACTTTATTAGCTACCTCATCAAATCATGCAGAGATAATTGTAGTCCATGAGGCAAGTCGAGAATGTGTTTGACTAAGGTCAATAACTCAACATATCCAATCAGTATGTGGTCTGTTTCCTGAACAAAAGATTCCAACAATACTATATGAAGATAATATAGCATGTATAGTTCAATTTAAAGGAGGATACATTAAAGGAGATAGAACAAAACATATTTCTTCAAAATTCTTTTTCACTCATGATCTTATGAAGAGTGGTGACATAGATGTTCAGTAAATTCGCTCATGTGATAATCTTGCAGATTTGTTTACCAAGACATTGCCAACTAGAACATTTAAGAAGTTAGTGCATGGTATTGGAATGTGTAAGCTCAAAAACATAAAGTGATGTTATCACGAGGGAGAGTAAACATTGTGAACTCTTTTTCCTTTACTAGGTTTTTGTCCCAATGAGTTTTTCCTAGTAAAGTTTTAATGAGGCACAATATTTTTTCATGGAGATCCAAGGGGAAATGTTGTAAAAATACTAATTGAGGTGGATGTCCATAAACTCCCCACTGATGACTTTCATTTTCTACATCCCATAACCTCTTCAATGAATAACCTTTAGGAGCTTTCATGTCCATAACTCAAAGATTACAATATATGCAATCATGAGGATTAAAGTTTGCCATTTACTGCGTGTAACTCTTGATTGTAGTTAAGGACTTATAAATACAGCACTATGTACTACACTTTAGTGATATCCAAATGAATAAGGTATTGCTCCATTTTTCTCTTTAATTCTCTCTTTATTTATTTCTTTATATATATCTCTTATCTTTTCCCATTTTTATAACAAAATAATGTTTTTAAAAACAAGGCAACAGTCCAGGAGCGACCAAGACAACGAAAATTCATTGGCGACAACTCATTAACAACACCGGACCCCACGCCCCCCTACACGCAACCGAGTCAAATAGCTTAAGCCCTCATGGTCTAATCCGCCCTTACTCACTCCTATTTACTTTATTTAATTTCTTATTTAAAACTTGTGAATAATTTTTCTGATTATTAAACTTAAATTATTTTAATCCCACCGCACGCCTTTTTTTCTTGATCTTTCATAAGCTCTACACCTCTGATGTTAAATATAAAATGTACTTGGGAGGTATGATTTGGTTCTAAATATAAAATTAGATTTTTTTTTATATTTAAGTATTAAATTCTAATGAAGTGGTATTTTTAAAAAAATGTAAAGAAAATCTCCACATATTAATCACAAATAATCATCAAAGCTAATTTTTTTTGGATTGTACGAATTAGTTAAAAGTATATTACATTTTCTTGTATCATATACATGTATGCTTACAAATTTATCCAGCCTATTTTTTTGGAAGGAGTATTGTATCAATCATTTTAGTCAACTTTATTTTAATTTATCCATCGTATTAGAGTAATGTGATTAATAAAAGAATATAATAATTGATAACTCAGAATTTTAGAAAATCAATAATATGAAATTTTAAAATTCAAGTGATATTTATTTATCTTTTTTTTATATATATTACTTATGTAAATAATATCTGTTGGTTTAATAAATCGAAAAATGAAAATCCGTCCTGACGTATGAGCAAAGCAATCCAATAATTGGAGTATTTTTAATATTATTTATGTAATTTTCAACCCCAATAACAATATGGCAAAAAGAAAAACAACAATAATTGAGAATGAAGTGGTTGAAGCTGGAGAGAGATTCTGAATTCTGGAGTGAGAAAGATTTATTCTTGTCTCTTTGAAACTTTTGACATTTCTCTTTCGTTCCAACCAAAGGCGCAGATGTCGAAGCGAGACCTTCGAGGTCAAGCTGTGAGGTTTTGATTTCTCAAGCGGCGCCGCTTGCTTACTTGCGTCTCCTTCTTCCGATGGGCGATGACCAATCGGTGACCATAATGGCCAGCAGAGACAGAGATCGGGAGCTTCTCATTCCGGTGGCCGGTTCCGGCCACGACGAGGCCGTTTCCAAGCCTTCATCATCTTCATCCTCCTCCTCCACTCATCATGCTGGCCGCGAGGTGATTCGTTCATTCATTTCTTTAGGGTTTCTATTTTTGACCTTGTGTGCTTACTTGTTCTTTGTTAGCTTTATCCAGAAAAAAGAAAAAAAGAAAATGATGGGAAATTCAACTATAAGCGATTAGTCACGTCCTTGGTTGAATCGCCTGCTACTGATGTGGGCATGATTGCTACGATTTCATGCTGAATTGAAGCTATCTTGCTTGCTAAGCATTTTTTTTATTGAACATATCATGAGTTAAGCTGTTTCTTTAATTCCCCGATTATTACCTCCCAGGCCTGTTAATGTGATGAAATAAATCTATTGGTCGAACCGTTTAAGTAATTTTTTTATGATTGCAGTTTTAAGCAACCATGAATAGTGATTTCGTTAACTTATTATGGATACGCATCTCAATTTTCACAAGGTTTACATCCTTATGTGTTTGAATTTAAATACTTCTCACAAACTTTAACATCTGAGGAAAGTTATCTCTCTATTTTAGTCGTATATTTTATTACTCTCTCTTTCTGCCGGAAGTATTTGCCTGATAGATTTGAATTTTTATTTTTCGTTCCTTTGTAGACGTTTTACAAAGTTGTTAGGAGCTGGGCGTCTAAAAAGTTCATGACTGGATGGTGCGTAATTCTTGGTATCTCACGTCAAATTTAAATCTTGGTTTTCTTGCCCTGAACGTATTCTATGCTATGCTTATTCTTGCATTCACATCTGTGCTCATATGGCCTACTTAATTTTTAACTTTTGCAGTTGTCAGGCTGCTTTTCCAAACTCTATTCTCCATAATTAAACAAAATGCACAATAGCAGATTTTAGTCTTGATCCATATCTATACATATAGAGATACCTGAAATTCAGTGCTTGCAAACTTTAAGGGATGGTGCATTTTACCATTCAAAGTTGCCTATTTTTACTATGATGATTAAAAAGATTTCTTTAAAATATGTCAAAAGAAGGCGGATCAGGAATTCTCCCATCCCATAGAAGACTAAAAAAGAGGAAAACTATGGATAGTGAAAATCAGCTTAAACGAGCAATCTGGCGCCCTGTTATATTGTACAAGGAAACTCAGTCAGAAATGCCTGAGCTGGTGGACATAAAGAGGCTAGAAAAACAACCCTATTCTACAACAGATGAATAGATTTGAAGGGAGTGATGTCTTAGTGTACCTTTTTGTTTGAAATTGTCTTCTTTCATCTGCCAAACAAGAAAAATCCCACCTTCATCATTTTAATGCCGGTTAATGCATTAGTGCAGCTTGATGAACTCCTACGTGCGCAGGCACTTCTTCAATTAATTTGACTTCTAAGGTTTTTTTATTGTTTTCACTATTCTTCGAGAAATAGCCATTGATTCATGAGACTTATACGTACCATATCAGAAAATGCATTGACTTATCCTAATGCTCCCAAAGCTAACCAATACTTCATTTGCAGTGTCATTCTCTTTCCAATTGCAATAACATTCTATATAACATGGTGGTTTATTCATTTCGTGGATGGATTTTTTTCTCCTATCTATGCTCAACTTGGAATCAATATTTTTGGTGAGTGGTTTTAGAATGTACTCTTTCCCTTCTCCATTCATGGAACAAATGTCTGCGACAAAGTGTCTCAATTATTTGCTAATACTTTTTCATCAGGTCTTGGATTCATAACTTCCATAACTTTCATCTTCTTGGTTGGGGTTTTCATGTCATCTTGGTTGGGTGCATCTGTCCTGGGCATTGGGGAGTGGTTTATCAAGCGAATGCCACTTGTACGTCATATTTATAATGCCTCCAAACAAATTAGTGCCGCTATTTCACCAGGTTTGCATTCAAACATCTTTTGAGCTTGATTGGACTGTAATAGCTTGGGGGAGAGTAATACATTTTAATATGCGTCGTTTCAGATCAAAATACTCAAGCTTTCAAAGAAGTTGCAATCATTCGGCATCCTCGAGTTGGTGAATATGCATTTGGATTTATCACCTCTTCTGTCCTCCTTCAGGTTTCTAAGGAACTTCAATGTTGATTGTTTCTTTTGTCTATGAGTAGAATGTTTCTTCGTGTGGCTATGATGTCCTAATTGCCTATATTCTATGCTGTAATCCTGGTTGTTTTCTGGCTGGTCTCAAAGGGAATGATTGAACATCTGAGTCCCCGTCTGCTTATTGATAATGCAAATAAATGTTGCATGATACATTATAGCATTGGTATTAAATCCTATTATTTATTTATTTTTCATTGGTGAGTCCTGTTTTAGATTGAAAAATTATTGGAAGGCTGAGCCAACTGTTATGCTCTGTTATTGTAGTTCTTTTTTTTTTCCTCACCGTGACATTGTGGTTTGTTTACTTGCAAAATTGCATACGCTATTCTTACGCTGTTGATTGCTTTGTACTGTAAATTCCTTGCCCTGCCCTTTGTTATTTATCTTTAAAGCCACGTGAAATGTGTCTGTTCGAGTTACTCAAATTCTTATTGTGCTCCATAATCAATTGCCATTTTTCTTGATGCCCATCCCATGTGTTTATAGTCTACTACGTATGAAACCGTTTGTCCGAAAAGTTTAAGCTAAAGATAAATGCCCATTGATGAAAATTCTGTTATCCAAGTTTTGTAGTTTAAGTCGTTTGTTAATTCTTACATTTTTCTCTTACAGAACTATCCTGGAGATGAAGAGCTATGCTGTGTCTATGTTCCCACGAACCATCTTTATATTGGTGATATATTTCTTGTCAACACACGTGATGTCATTAGACCAAACTTATCCGTCCGTGAAGGAATCGGTGAGTTGCTTTGGTTTTTTATTGTTTTTTACAAGTCTCTCAAAAATATAGAACCCAGACCAAGTCAATACTAACTCATGTTCTAAGCATATCATCCTTGGCCAGGCATGGGTTGGTCAGACTTGAAGTTTTAACATATAATAGTCGAGTAGTGAATTGCAATTGCTACAAATATTGCAGAAATTGTTGTTTCTGGAGGGATGTCAATGCCACAGATTCTATCGACGATGGATTCACGCGTGGTAATTAGGACAAGTGATAGAAGTAGGCCTGACAGAAGCTGAGAGGTAAAGATTCGGCTGTTGTTGTTCTGCTACGTTTGTTCATTCCAGATGGAGCCATCAGATAGGGCCATAATGAAAATTTGAATTTGTTGATTTATTAGAAAGTGTTTCAGATTCTGATGGCACTTGTAACATTCTTTACTTTGTAATATAATGTAGAATTTATTACAGAATGGCGCCTTTCGCTTTGAAGTCTTGTTCCAGAATGGCTCCTTTTGTTTTGCCCATTCTTACAGAAGAAATTGCTTGAGCTTGTTTTATCATTTTTGGTATTTTTTGAGGCAAAAATCCTTTTTTAAAATCTTAAAAATGTAGTTAATAAGTTGCATTAATCTGTGACCAGGCATGGTTTATGGAAAATGGGTTTGAGGAAAAGGTAAGATAAGATATTAGAAACGGGGCGGGTCAGTTTGATTGCCTGGGCCCATCAGGACTTAACTTTTAATTTCCATTTTATATCAAATACAACTTTAAAAATGCTTATAAAATAAACGGAGAATGATAAAAAAATATCATTTAAATTTTTAAAATTCCACTCTTAATAATAATAATGGGATTGATAACATAAATTTTTATCAGATGACTAATATAGGATTTTAAAATTTAAATGGTATTTTTTCTGTCATTCTCTCTAAAATAAATATATGACTTTTGGTTAAAACCCCAAGAAATTCAACAAAATAAAATGAGATTGACTTCATAATTTTTGGCCCCCTTAATATGCATCCGATTTGGTTATTCCTGATTCTTAGGGCCCGTTTGGTTCAATTGCAGACCCCTCTGGTAATGCAATGGGGTGCAATGCAATAATGATTACCATCATCATGTTTGGTTGCTTAATAATAAGATGTTGAGAAATTTTTTTTTATATTTAAATTGAATTATAAAAGGTCCAAAATACCCCTTAAACATAAAAAAAACCTCCATCACCAATCATCTCCTTTCTCACCCCAAATCACAACGTCAGTGCATAACTCGAACAAGAATAAGCAAGTTAAAATTTTTTGAGCAGATCTGAGCAGTAAGGTCGCATACTAACGATGGTGGAGGATGAGCACGGCAGAGGGGACGAACGATGATGGAAGGCAAATCAGCACTAGGGGTATGTAATGTTGTTTGATACCTGATGAAAGGCAAAATAAAAATGAATACAAATTTTGATGTTTTGTCTATTGAGGGTATATATTGTCTTTTTATTATATTAGTAGGGTTAAAATTGAGATTTCATTAATGATTACAAGCCTGCAATGAGTTTTCATAGGGGACCGACCCCCTATGAATGGAGATTACCATAAAATATGCAATCTATTTTACAATTGTAATCTACATTACCATTAATAAGCCCAACCAAACAGGCTACCAATGGTAATACAATCAAGATTACCATTGTATGTGTGCAATGCAATCTAACCAAACGGGCGCTTAGTTCATCATTCACCATTGTATTTTTCCTCCCTGGTCAAACGCCTACGTATTCTTTAGGCTTTTCTATCGCACTCCCTCGTTTATTTTCTCGCCCTCGTTTATCACTTCAAAATAAATACTACTGGTAGTTAATATAAGATTAACTTTAATGAAGAAATTGAATTATATAGCGGATCTTGCATGAACGACAAAGGGCAATATTAACTTAATCAACCCAAGAGGTTATTGCCTTAATCTTATGTAATTGATAGGATATTACTGAAAACAAAAATGATGCGCGTTTAACTATTGTTTGAGTTGGACATTAAAATTTCAAAAATCAACTTATTGTCATTGAAATATTTCAAACACCAATATGCAATAACATATATACTCCTTTTATACGCAAGAATTAATTAGCTACTTTAATTACATTAAGAAATTCAAATTAGTTAATATTATATGCTTTTAAAGAACACTAATCATTTTTTTTAATTCTCTACCCTCTCATACTTGATTATTATCAGGCTTCTTGAACCCGTACTGGACCAGCCGGTCTGGCCCAAAAATTGGCAAACCAGCCGGTGGACCGATTCGGTCCGGGTTCCAATTTTTTTTAAAAAAAACTATTTTTTCTTTAGAATTTCATACTAATAAATCTAAAATCTTCAATTTCTCACCGATTTAGCTTCAATTTGATTCGGTCCAAATTTTAATATCTTGATTATTATTGAGAAAATGTCAATAAGATTAATTTGAGAAAAAATTATAAATGGGCAATAAGTTTTACATTTATGACTAATATCATCTTTCTAATTAGGTCATACGTTAAAGATTAAATGAATACACTGGAAAACTCATTCCTTGGACCCGACAAGGTCATAACCATAAGCAAAGCCCTGATTTTGACCAGAAACCGTCAAGCCTGTACTTAGTTTTCCTTCAGACAACGAGCAGTTGATGAAATTTAAGTGTAATACCCTTATCGGCTCATGCGTCATGCAAAGTAACTGCTCAGGCAACATCACTAAAAGTTTTATTTAAAAAAAAAAGTTGGGGGTGTGGGTTAAACGACAAGGAATATTTCATAAATATAAGTGATGGCAAGAAAAAGCAAAGTTCTGAAACTTGGATTGGCCATTGAACCGGTCGGGGTACTGGGTCAAAGGTTAGTAGGTTAAATTGGAGTTCAACCGGAATTAACCCAAAGCCAAACTGATAAGAAATTGAAGATTTCAGGGTTACTAATATAAAATTCTAAAAGAAAGTTCTAAAAAATTGATTTTAAAAAAAACCCAAATTGGGATGATGTCTGGACCGGACAGGTTTACCGGCCGGTTCGCCAGTTTCCAGTCTGGGTTTCAGAACCCTAAGAAAGAATGAAAAACCCATCTTCAAACATGGATTAATTAAGCAAATCATAGTCCAATGGTTTCTACATTTTAAATGACCTTCTGAAGGCGCCATCAATTAAATAAACCACATCCGACCTGGCAAGCTGAAGAACCATTCGTTATTTAAATCCATTTAACTATTTGCTAACCTTTTCAAGTTGCATTTGAAATAGGAACTGCCTTGAAATGATGGTGGTGTTGAGGACTTGAGGTATTAAGATCTAAGCACGGAAGTGAAGCAACAAAGGTCCTTTAAGACCATAACCATTTAAAAGCAATTTGCCAATCACTAGAGTGCATAATCTCTTTAAAGGTCAGGCATGCCCCTCCCTGTTTTGGCGTCGTAAGTCTTCTCCAGCACAAGATCCATTGGAGTATCTTTGGGACCAGCTGCAAAAAGAATAATAAAGGGGGTTTGATACTCAGCAAGATAATTAGAATGGTTTTTAGGGAAAAAATGGATAATCAACACCATTGATCACTGAAACTAGATAAACATTCATACTAGCTCAAATCAAAGCAGAAACAAGAATATCAGGGTCTTTATATTGCACTGTATCTAGCATCAGACTCAAGATTGAACAATTGGGTTATTGGGTATAATCAGACCCATCCCTCTGCTCAAAATAGCATGTATCACACTATACCCATTAACATTAGCATATAAATCGCATACATTCACATAAAAATCCTCTAATAACCTATATGCATCCAAGAACTAGAAGCGTTTACCCCTTAAACATGAAATTCAACAAATAGCACCCTCACTCCCTTCCTGTTTTGTGAATTTTTTTCAAAAACAATGGGCATTTCACCAAATATATTATGACAATTTCAGGTCAACGGTAAGTGTTACTGCTCAAGTGATGGGAACATACTGAAGAAAAAATGTACATGCATCATGACTAGGACATGGAAATAAAAAGGCTTGAACAAAAAGGAAGCATGAGTTTTAAGTGTGTACCAACTGTAGGTCTTGCGGTAGTTCTTATCTTTAAGATCTCAGGCCGGGGGATTATGGACCCAGATGCTCCTATACCTCTGGACACTCTGACTTTAGTACCATCTTCAAGATATCTAGTGCCAACTTTGCAAGGCTTCCTGAACAAGAAAAGGTTTATCATTTTAAAACCATCTAAGTCCAACCCCATTGCATGCAATCACCAGTTCAATAAATTAACATGTGCATACCCTGTCACTGGATCAAGAATTTGGACATTTGAGGCATGAATTGGGGCTTCAACGGTAAAGATTCCCCCTTCATGGCCTTGTCCTTGCTTAATGTGTTTCTTCACCTACAAGGAAGTAAAAAGGCATTAAAGTGTAAATCTATCATGCATATAGAGAAAACTAGATGCTCAATGCACCATTTGATTCAGATTTTCATGAGAAAAGAAATCATATATGAAAGCACATACAAAAACATTTTTTTGTTGTTGTAAAATGTACATTCAATTTACAAAGAACAAAGTACATACATCATCTGACGGGATTTTTAAGGAATAACTACTTTCTAGGTAGGGTTCATTTTCTATAGTATCAAAACCTTTGGATAAGCAAAATCAAAAGATTTACACAACAACAACAGCAAAGCCTTATCCCACTAGGCCATCCAATGGCCTTCTTTCAACATGCCCAAACCACCTCAAAATATTTACACAACAAAACCAAAATATTCATATGCCAACAAGAAAACCAACTATCCCTCATGCTAACAGATTCAGTCCTCTCAGCTAATTCACCGCTGGTGGGGATAACACACACATACAGTTGTTTCTGAGATTAATAAATGGAAGATCTAATGTCAACATAAATTTCCAATAGCTTCATAAACAGTTCATTAATATATCATCAGATTCAAGCCTCGGTGGAATAAATTGTTGCTCAATCTATTTTGTGATCCATATGCCATACAGAGAATTTAAGAAAGTACATATCGTTCTTGCCTGACAATGAGAATCAACCTCATACTTCATAGTAGTCAGTTTACCAATATCATAAATCCAAAATAAGTTTTGATATTTCAAAATATTAATTGCCAGACTGATGAGGGAACTTGGTTAAAAAACCCAAATTGACGTGTTTGATATTTCACATGAACAAAACTTTAACAAAGAGAGGCAAAAGGAAGATTTGCCTCACCAGATTTTTTCCCTCAACAATAACACGATTCTGAGAGCGGATAATACGCTTAATAATCCCAGTCTCACCCTTGTCTTTTCCCCGTATAATCATTACCTGTCACAAATGAAAACAATAAATCCCTTTTCAAAGTAAAATGATAGAATAAAAGAATAACAACAGGCATAACAAGGATGCGAGAGAAATAATAGTAGCTTACATTATCCCCTCTAAGAACCTTCCAATGCCTAATGAGTTTCTCAGCCGCTTTCCAGCCCATTTGAAGAGACAAGTCTCTAATTACAGTTAAATAGAAACAGAGTTATGTAAGAATCCAACCTTGGAAATGTAATATTAATCACTTCAAACAAAACAAAAAAATAAGCAAGAAGATTAGAGTCATTTCAGTTCCAACAGAAACTCAGGAGAGAACATATAAAGCACTTGAGATTGCTATTATTAGTGTGAACGTGATTTCACCACCCTAGAGACTAGGGACACATTAAAAAGATAAAAACTACAGAAGAAAAGGGAAGGGAAGCAACAAGCCTTCAAAGATGGTAACACTCAGCAAAGAATGAACAATTCCTAACATGGACTCGCTAAATTCTAACACTGTAGCAGACCACGAAGCTGGTCCAAAGAAATAAAAAAAGAAAACGCAAGAAAAAAAAAACACAGAATGAATAATTAATGAAGTCAGAACCAACCAGACGTCGGGTAAATTGAACACGAAGACGATAAACCAGGCCAAGCACAGAGTGAAGATAAAGAAGGATGACTGGAGCTGAGATGAAGGAGCAGCGACGATGACCAGGAGGGGCGGTGGCGGCAAGTGAGATAAGAGCCGAAGAGGAAAGAGAGTGAGCCGCTGAGATTTCAGATCTTTGAGCCAGTTGAAGAGGGCGTTCAACTTGTTCTGACCCGGCGACCCTGACTCCGCGGACCCAAACTGAAAACAGCGTCGTTTATTTAGTAGAATGAAATCTAGGCTCCACACTTCACCCTTGCGCTAAGTGAACGGTGATGGATTTAAACGGCCCGTTTCAAATCTCTCAGTGTCTCACCTAGGGTTGATCAAGGACCGGACCAGACCGGGTTTGGCCTCAACCCGAGGTCTGGTCTGGAAAACACCTCGGGCTGAACAAGGCAGCCCGAGGTCCGGTCTGGTCCAGCACCAGCCCGAGCTCGGGCCGGACCGGGTCCACCGGACTGCTGGACTAGTCCAGGCAGTCCAGGACCCATTTGGTTTTTTTTTTTTTTTTTTGCAGATTCCTAATAGCACATAACGGTTTTTTTTTTTTTCAATGGGGAAACAATTACATTTAGGCAATAAGATACCATTCAAAATAAATAAAAAGCAACAACATTACAATCCATGACATGAGACATCCATGACAATCAATTAAACAGCAAATAACAACAACAAGTGTTAAACATAACAAATAACAACAACAACATTCAAAATAAATAAAAAGCAAAATAATAGGAATGGTCCCAATACAATCCATGACATCCATAAATCCATAACAAATAATAACAAATTACAATCCATGACATCCATAAGTCCATAATAATCTCCAACAACATTCAAAATAAATAAAAAGCAACAACATTTTAAAGTGGTTTGAATACAATCCATGACAATCAATTAAACATAACAAATAACAACAAGTCTATCACATTACACATTACAATCCATTGTCATTCATTTGTCTCTTCCACCTTCAATGATGCTTGATCCATCTTAAAAAAAACAAATTGCATGTGTTAAGAAATTAGAAATAATGAAATATTTAAACTTGAATAATAAACATAGTCCAAGTTTGATAAACTTCTACTGGCTCACAATTTCCTCTAACAATATTTAGTTATGCGGTACACTATTTGTGAGTATTTGACAGCTTTCACAAGTCCAAGTTCACATCATCCCCTTCTTCCAACTAATTTTAGTAAAAAGTTTCAATAAAATTCTTCTATGTCAGTAGTTCAATCATTACATAGGGGGAAATTACTCTTTGTTCTTGGGAGAAAATTTTAAACACAACCAAGTTTTTCATTATGAAAATCCACATGCCTTCCAAAGCCAAACGAGTCATTTTACACAGCAAAAACATAATTTATCGAAATGACAAATGTGCATATCAATGTTAATATGAAATACGTTGGGCAAAAAAAAAAAAGAAAATATAAAGGATTGGACCAGAGCACAAATGTGCATATCAATGTTCAAAAACAGTGTTTACGTGGCTAGGACCAGAGTACAATTCATGAATTCAAAAAATACTTACAAAGTGTGTATAAATTATTCACTAACAAAGTGATCACTTAACACATTATCCAATTCAACATCACACTTTAAACAAGGTACTATGAGTTATATGTATACTGCCTATACCAACCTTCTTCGTTGGGAAGGACTCCTCCAATCCTATTATTGTTTGTGAACTCCTCTCAGGCACAGTCAGTAAATTAAACATTAAACAATCATCATCAAATACTCTTACTTATATAAGACCCGAGAGAAAACCAGCAATATGCAAACATTGCTCTAAACAATATTTCGATTTCTACCAACTAAGATTTCTATTTCTATGGCCAAGAAAACCAGCAGCCAACCGTGAATTTCTTACCTTGAAGGCGCCAAAGAGGATGGACTGAGACTGAGAATCCGAGACAGCGACAGACAGGGGACGCTCAGACTCTGAATCGCCGAGGCTCAACAGGGAGACCGGAGATGGGAACTGGAGCCGAGAGGGAGACGGAGACAGGGCACGTCGAGGGAGACAGGAACCAGATCTGAGAGGGAGACAAGAACCAGATCCGAGAGGGAGACGATGAGGAGACGCCGAGACGGGAACCGGGTGGAGACGCCGAGACGGACGGGAACCGGAGCCGAGACCGAAAGGGAGATGATGAAATCGAACTCAAATCTCTAACCTAGAGAAGAGATGATGAAATTATGAAAATGAAATGAAGGTCGAAGAGCAGTGAGTGAGCTGAGGTAGTGATTATTAATCAGCAAAAAAAAAAACCTGAAGTGGGGATGGGGTATTGGGTGCGTGGGTGCGTCAGTGGGGTTTTTGGGCTTGGTAATGGGGAATTAAAAAAAAAATATATATATATATATATATATACATATGTGTGTGTACAACTCAGGTCAGACCGGACCAGACTATGGGGTTGGGCACCTTGGACGGAAGTCCAGTCCAACCCGAGAAGACCAGTCCGGTCTGGTCTGTGAGAAGCTACCTAGGACCAAAATTTTTTGATCAGACCGGGTCGGGTCAGACTACCTGGACTACCGGGTTTTTTGCTCACCATAGTTTTCTTGATATTTCATATTTAATTTTGGGTTTTAGTCTTTACATTATATCTTCGTTTTGATTTTAATCCCTATAGTTTCAAATAATAGGTTTTGATCCTTAAAGTTTTTCTTGACCTAAAACGTTGGTTCTTATAATGCATATATGAGAACACTTATTTTTTGAATATAAGTGTTTATTACGCAAGCCGAGATAAAACTCTTCTCACATACTTACCTTATATACCGTAAATCATGATTTATAAGTACTTATTGTCTAAAAATAAGCTATTCCAAACAAATAAATAGTTTAATAAAGACATGAAGTTAGGGTTGACAGTGTTAAGTTTACCTTTGTAGCGCTAAAACCGTTAATATTATTTGTGACATGCTAGCTAGATAAGATGAGGTGGAATAGGGGCTTAGTGTTGGGTTTCAAAAAACAAAAAATGTGGATTATTTTTCACCATCTTCTCCCCAGTATGCCGTCGGACTTGGGAATATGAAGAAGAGGTTGGTTCATCCAATTACTGCTCTTCCTCATATCTCATTCTTTGCTTGTATTGTGAACAAGTTCAACATGATCGGCCCCTTACGACATTGAGTTGGTTATAGATAAAATATCAGAAAATATATAGTCCACAAAAATAAAAGTGGTGATTTTTCATTGCAAAGAATGAGAAATCCAAAAGGTTTTGCTGGTTTGTTAATTACCTTCAACTCGCCACAACATGCAATTGAGAGTTTCTCAAACTTAATGCAAGAGGTTATCCATAATTTTTGGATACTTTGGTGGCCAAGGAAATGTCTCTAATAGATTTGAATTCAGGGGAGAACAACAACAAAATTGATTGCACGAGTCTGGACACCTGATTAAGGGCATATTGGGGTGTGGCGATGTGACAATAGAGAGGTTGAAAGTGGGAATTGAGGGTTTGAAGATGAAGATGGCTCTAGGTGAAAAGGCACAAGTTGGTCCTGAAACATTAAAATGAATTAAAATTTTGGGTTAAGGTGCAAAAATATACATGTGATTATCCTCAAAGTGCACCCAACACCAAATGCTTTTTTTAGGTGCAACAGTGACTATGTGATTATAAAATAGGTGCAAAAATATCCTTTGACCGTTAGTTTGACTTTTTTATCTTAAAAGTGATGACGTGTATGATGGCATAGATACTAGAGTGACATTCTGCAAAAAAAAAAAATTTGCTGAAAATCAAGTTTTCCTAATAAATCATATAATTTAATAAAAATTAGTAATATAATATATGATTATAATGATTTTAATTTAATAATATTGAGTATCTAGGGTTGGGAAAAAATTGAACAATCAGTATGTTTTTAAGGGCAACAGCTCTGCTAAGTGAGTTAAGCACTCTGCCTTCATATTTGAATCTACTTCAGCGAATGTGGTACCGAAATAGTAAAATGTGGGTAATATTAATTGCAAAGTTTCACCAGTTAGTAAGTTTTTTTTTTTTCCAAAATGCCACTACAGCGTCCATGTCATTGTACACGTTATCACTTTCAGGGTAAAAAAGTCAAACTAACGGTCAAAGGGTATTTTTGCACCTATTTTGTAATCACATAGTCACTGTTACACCTAAAAAAAGCATTTGGTGTTGGATGCACTTTTAAGACAATCACATGTATATTTTTATACCTTAACCCTAAAATTTTATAACAACTATTTTATTCCCTCATATTGAAAGTTAGTCCATGTGAAAAACAACGATGGATTTTCAAAAAAATCGTGAATCAGGACGCAGCGGAGAGTATCCAACACACCCCGACAAAGCAGAACCCATACTTGGCTGCCACAATAGCCCATCGTGTACCTGTGCTGATGGCGATGGCATCTCTGACAAATCAGTACAATGTGTTTGCCACAACACAGTGAAAGTGAAGTTTCTGTTTGGATTAATAATAAAAAAATAACTTTTTTTGTTATTTGACTTTAAAAAAAGTCAAATAAGAAAAAAAGTTAAAATATATATGTGATTTGTGTTTAAATTGACGGTAGAAAAAGTGATTTTTTTTCTAACATTAAACGTATTTGGATTAGTGTTTGAAAAACCTGTTAAGATAGAAAATGACTGAAAATGGCATGAATCTTATTGAATACTACATATACAATTTTTTCCCTAATTAATATCATTTGTATTTTCTCTATTATTTCTCAAACAAATGGCTAAATATGAATTTTGTTTAGAGATTAATTAAATATAACTATTGAATTTTATTTTATTTATTTATTAAAAGCAAAAGGAATAAAAAGAATTGTACCCCTCTGTTTTTTTCATGTTTCTCTTTTCTCTCTGCAGCATGGACGTGGCTATTTTATGAAAAGTAAGTTAAAGCAGCTTTAACAATATCACGCGATAAAATCCAAAATCAGATTATTTTAACGATTTCCCAAAAGTTCATATTAACCCTCACTGTGCTTTTTTCTGCCCACCGTGCGTTTGAGTCTCCTTACCGCTTTGGCAAACAGACCCTAAAGCGGAGAGTGCAGCAATTAGCTTCTTCTTCATCTTCACGTGTCCGACTGCGTCCCCAAGAGAAGATGGTGAATAGTGACATGGGTTTTTATTTTTATCTTTTTAACCCAATCCTAAGAACCTATTCCAGCTCATCCTGTCAAGTCAGCACGCCACATAAGTAATATTAACAGTGTTAATGCCACATAAGCAGTAAATGTCAAATATAAATGTAGCTTCCTTAAAACCTTCAGCACCACATCATCATTAACCACAATTATAACGATTCTTAGTTAAACATTTTCTATGAAAGATGCATAACTAATCCAATTATAAAGAGATAAGCAAGCATGTCAGACGTGGTTCTCCCCCCAAAAAAATCTCCTTGGTGATATCTTAATTGCCCTTGAGCACATCTCAGCTGAATTATCAATAGATCCTGATGCAAGCTAAGCTTCCATCTTCTCAATATCATCACTGTCTCTTATCAGAACTCACTAACGAAACCATTGGTTCCCAAAATAAATAACATGTTACAGAATTTCACGGTGAACCTCAATATTATCACTGTCTCTTCTCAGAACTCATTAACCACAATATTAATCAATTCGAGTTTTTTCCCAAGTTCATCACAGCTCATGAATTCCGATAATATATTAGCAACAGAAGCAATGTAATCCTATTCTGTTGAACTTTGGGTCCAAGTCCGCCCTTGATGGGCCGGACTATTTGATTAGGAAATAAGTAGCCTAATCAAATAAGAATAAAAATCAGCATTAATTGCAGATTGGGGAATAATTCAGCAATAATTATGGATTTGTTAAAAGAGGAACAAATCACCATAATTAGGGAATTGATTGAGAGACAATTAATTGATGTCTTGAAGGGCAAGAAGGAGTGCACACGTTTCCTAATTAGTGGCCTCCATAAACCACTATAAATAGGGTGTGCCTCCTCAATTGCAATTCACCCCGCCATTGATTTTTCTGGCAATTCTCTTCTCTCCTACCATCTTTCTAGTTCTGGTGATCTGCTGTGTAAATCACAATTAGGTTCTAGTAGTCTAATAATTGTGTGGGCATAAGTATGGAGTATTGGAATTTTGACCCGGATTCGAACATGGATTCGCCCAGGTACGCCTAATCTCCTTTTAGTTATATTTTTCTTACATTGGCATCAGAGCATGTTGATCTTGTGGCTGTAATTATTCTATGCGAATAATTTTGTAATATAATTATTTATATGTTTCATCATGCTTATTTTTTCTGCTACACAAAATCATAATTCTGGGTATGATTTTTCTTTTATGCCATATGAATATGCAATTTTGTATGCGTGTGTGTGTATATGGTTCCAAACATGCTTATTCACGTAAAACAATTTCATATGCGTATGTCTCTGCCTCCATATATATATATATGCGTGTCCGTATGGAACCGAAAACGTGAATATATATATATATATATATTGCTTTTGCATATTTTAAAGCTTCAGACATGATATATATTTCGCTGGGTGTTATGAATATATGTTGAATGCGTGCTAGTCAAATATTCTCTGCTCCTCTGACTATTATATATATATGCGCATGTGTATATATATTTTTATGGCACAAATTTTCGTCTTCTTCTCCTCTTCATATCTCGATTTGATTAGAGTTGAGTTTTTGGAACCTATGTGGATTCAAAAACGAAAAGCCTTAACTCCTCAAAGGTTAGAAGAGCCTTTGAAACCCAGAAACACACATCCGATCGAATTACGTCACGTCGACAACGTTGAGAAAAATTGGGTGTTTGAAACTCGGTGTTTTTGCCCAAAGTAAGGACATGGATGTGTAGATCTCAAAGAGACGATTCCAACAATGCTTAGAACGCGTCAAACGGAGTTCGGATGAAGGAGAAACAAAGGAAAGAAGTTGGCGGGTCGTTAGTCGCCGCCGCCACTTCACTCGAGATTTGATCAATGAAATTGAGGTTTTCAGATCAAATGAATGTCATGGATTTGTAGTTCACTGAACTACGATTCCAACGACACCAAGAACGCGAAAAATGGAGCTAAAACGAGGGAGATATGGCCTCCCGAAGTTTGCGGGTTACGTTGACCCGCCGGAGCTCCAACCGGGTTGGGTTGACCCGGCTGGAGGTTGAAGATGATGACGTCGCAGTCAAGGCCACGTCATCGGTCAACCAATGCCACGTGGCACTAATGAGAGGTTGCCACATTAGCGTTAAATGCCACGTCAGCAAGGTCAATGAAGGCCACGTCATTCGTTGACAGGCCACGTCATTCGTTGGCCAGCCACGTCGATCAAGACACGCCAGCGCCACGTCGTCAACACGTCAGCAGTGAGGGTTCAACGCTGACTGGTCAACGGTCAGCACTGGAAAAAAAAAGGACAAATGGCACGTGGGGCCCACTGGGGCCACCGTTTGACAAGTAACAAGCACCGTCGGAGAGAGGACGGCGCATAGAGTCCTATGGGCCGGCGCGTGTTGCCGGTGGACTGCCGCAAGGCGGCGCATATAGGTCACGCGCCGTCACCGAGAGTGACAAACGCTGCAATTTTCCAATTTTTCAGGATTTTTCCATCCAGACACCTTCTAGGGGCGCGTGACGGCTCATGGGACCTCCTATTGAGACGTGGTTGGTTCCTAAAAATCTCTAAATTCGAGAGCTTCAATTTGATATATAATTTGCATATATTTGAGGTATGTTTGGATCTGTTTTAAGTCAAAAAGGTGCTTGTATGCACCTAGATATTCCCAAAAACGTTGAAATTGAATCAATATTGATTCTATTATTTTTTGGGATAGGTTGGCTTGCATTTTAAGAGTAATTTCAGCTGCAACATAAGGTTAATGCTAAAGATTTTTTAAAAGTAAGGGATTATTCAAATGAGTTTTTTGAATATAAAATCCTATCCAACCTTGACTCAAACTCTTAGAGATAAAAACCTGAAAAATTGCAGCAACTTAAAATTATTCAATAATTATTGAATAATAAGTCTTCCCATGCTTCGAACCATATTGATCCACTTGGATTGAATCAGTGACTTCTAAAAGTTAACCTTTTATCACATATGTTGTGACAAAGGACAAGACAGATAGAGATGTGAGAATCATCTCATCAAGTGGGAGGTATGCTGTAAATATATCCAAGTAAGTGGATGTAAACATGGCAAGGAGGAGCTCGATATTGTAGCTAGACGCTACATTAGTTCATATGGTTAGAAGGGCCTATGAGAGGGAGAATATGTTAAGAGACAACAATATGAGGTTTAAATTTTTGAATGTTCTTGTTTTTCCATTGAATTTAAGATTAAATTCTCTGTTTGTTTTTTACAATTGAATTTAGTATATTCTCTTCTTGTTTTCTTGAACATTCATGCTAGTTAGATGATATTGTGTTATTATCTTGTTAATATAACTGCTCTTTGATTGAGTGGGATTTTTCTGGAATGCGTCTAGAAATCCAAAAGGGAAAGTGTTCAAATGAAGAATGTGGTTAAAATGGTGATGAGCTAACTAGTATGATTGGGATGGGAATCAACATAGTTGTTTCCTTAACATAAAACTAGTGAACTTATTATCTAATTATCATTTGTCTTATTTGAACAAATAAGATTTGTATCCATACTCATCTGAGTGGCCAATTATGACCAAGTCTTTTTGACTGAGCTTATGAAGACAAGCTCAATAGAGATATTTGTGGAGTTAAAAACTCTCAAATCTCTTTAATTCAAGAAGAATGAGATATCAAGGACATCCTACCAACTAGTCTTCAGCATTTAAAGGTTGAAGCAACCGAAGGATACAAAAGGTTTATGCTATCAAGTATAGAAAGAACAACATTGCTTAAACTTATGTTGGTATGAGCAATGTAACCTTATCCAAGCCATGTGGATAGTGTTGGAAGATAGTGAAATAGGTGATCTTCTTCCATAAAGTTAAAACTAAGTCAAGTTTTAACATAGTGTACTAAGTCCTAACATGTTGTTTAGGCAACACTTGAAGTAGATGTCAAACTAAGGAGACAAACTAAATGCCAAGTTCTTTCTAACAAATAACAAGACGTCTCTCAATGAGTGAGAGTAAGCTGTGTCTCCCAATGAGTGGGAGTAAGGCACGCCTTCCAATGAGTGGGAGTATACAAAAGTACAAATTGCCATGATATGCATATTGTAACCTTCAGCAATGTGATTCACCACATTGAACTTAAGTGTGAGAGACTGAAGGATTCAAGATCCATCAGTCAGACGAACTTAGCTAAAGAGTGGGAGGATTTATCCTCTAAGCCCAAGGACAAGAAACCTATGAGGTAAACTTGATCTAGAGGAGGTCAAATGGTTTCTACAAAGATGAAAAGCTACATTTATAATCCTTAAGGGTTGTAAAAGTAGCGATCCACATGAGTTGTGGATATTTCAGAGAAACATATGGCTTCATGTCAAATGCAAAGCAACAAAGAGATAGAATCAAAGGATTGGAACTTGCACGTTAACTCTGCATAGATAAATCACCCTGATTCACTCCATGCAATTGCAACTGATAGAATCACATCTTTGCTATCTCCTTAGTTCAGGATCGATGGGACTATGATTCTCAAATCCTTCATTGGATTTTGATGTTTCTTTTAGGGATAAAAGATTCCTTTTCTTGCCACATGTACATATTGATTAAAAGACATGATCAAACTAGCAAAAGAGTATTTACTAAATAACGTGTGCTAAAGGGTTAATGCCCTTATGAATAAGTTCAGAACTCATTCTACCTGGCAAGAAAGATAAAGAAACATTTTTTGAGAAAATCTACTGCAATTGGCAAATTATGACGTTAGTGAACCAATGAACGTGAGGGCAAAACATAAAGAGCTTGGTGTTTCGTTAACGTTGTGGACGTTTACTTGAAATACAGTAATGTTTACTTGATTTTTGGCAAGTGTGAAGCTGTTAGATAATGGCTGAACTAGTCAGGAATCATTTAAACTAAAAGGAAAAGACCTTTTTTTGAACTAACAAGGGTTAGAGACACCCATGTGATTAGTTTAAGCTGCTTTATGTACAAGAAAGGCATTGTTATGCAACTATCAATACCTAGAACCCTTCAACATAATAGAGTTGTTCAAATAGAGAGATAAACCTCTCCTTTGATTTGGTTGTGAACATAATGGCATCAATGAGGCTATCAGCCATATGTTGGTAGGTAGACTCAGCTATTATATTCACACTTAACCAAATGCCCTCTATGTCAGTCACGACCTTACTCTATGAATTGTGGATGGGCCTTAGACCAGGGCCTAGCTCGTTAAGATCATAAGGGTCATCAACTTTATATTCATAATTCTTCCTATGAGTAAGGAAGATTAGGGCCAAGGTATATAAGGTATTTCTTTGAGATATGACATGAGAATTTGACATGACACGTCTTTATTAGTGAAAATGATGGCGGTTCAGTGACTGAGAGAAAACTGTGGGACACAACGTTCATAAAACCTAGATTTCCTAGCAGAAAATGAGTATTAATTACAATAAATCTCTTTAAGAGGTTCACAAGTGACAAGGAATAATCAAGTGTTCCTAAGTTTACTGATCCGAGTGGGAGAATTGAGACCATTTTCACAATGAAAGAGGTAAGAGGTAAGTTACGAGAGAATTACCTCACTCATACATAGGAAAAGAATCCTATGAAATCCACCTCGGAGCAAATTGTCATCTAGCGAATGACTATAAGGGATAGATTCCTTAATAGATTGAATGCTCTCTTCATCATTTAGAAGGTGATAATAAGTACCTATAAGTGTCCGAAAGACACTAGAAGGACCTGTTAAGATAAATTGCAAAGTGTCATGCAGGAGGATTTGGATTCTTTTTTAAGTCAAATACGTGTTTGGGTAATTTGTCACCCAGCCAAGAGGCGATTGAGAACAAGTAGATTCTCAAATCTGTTGGGGGCATATAGACCTAAAACACTTAGTGGCTAAGAGGTAATACAATGGAAGGTTGTCCGTTGTGCATTTTAACTCTGAACTTTGGCTATGAGAACAAGCTTAGTCTTAAAAATTGCATCAAGATGATGTAAAGACCACCTTCTAATTTGGAATTTTGGAAATTGGATGATGAACTCTACATGAAGCAGCTTAAGGGCTTCGTAGAAACAATCACCCAAATAGTAGTATATGAGGTTTTTCACAAGGTGACAGCCTCACCAACTTCGAAATAATTGAAGAATACTACATAAATCCCAAACGGTCTAATGATGATTCTTTGTGAAATCATCCTTTGTCAAATGACATATGAAACAAGTGTCAAGGGAGTCAAAGGAATAAAGGATCAGAGAATCCTTAAATTCTGAGTTAAGAAAGTCATGGGTTGAACAAATATCTTGAATGACAAAATAAACGGAGATTGCACAAGAAAGATATAGTCTTTTCCACCTAAGACATGTACAAGTGTACTCCTTAGACATCTTAGGATGTCAAACTGTAAACCCATGGACACCCCTGAAGTCAAGGGCATAAACCTAAAGAGGTTACATGTCCTATGAGGAATCCAACATAAGAAATGCGGATAGAGTCCCATGTGAGACTATAGTTGGTAATATGAATGTACACATTGGTATACATAAGACCAAATGTTTTTGGTCAGACTTGGAAGTTGCTTTTTGGTCCTGCTGTGAAATGGGTTATGAGAATAACCATGGATTAAGTTGTCAAGACAACAACTTTCCTTTAAAAGGATACTCCAATACAAGACCTAAGAAAATGGTGATAGAGTAAGAAAACATACAAAGTATTTTTTTCCTGTTATCCATGGAAATAGAACACAGGGCGTGTTCTGCCATCATTCAAAGTGCCATATAGCTAAAGTAATTCCTATAAGAGATTGGGAATGAATGGTGGATAGAAGGACCCAAGTGATAACATCTTATGATGAGGATCCTAAGTATTACAGCAAGGCGAAACATACTTTTTGATATATCTCTATAAGAGATATGCTTTCAAAGAGGGAATGCAACAGTTCAATGACCTTCTACTAACAGAATGTTGGTAGATTCCCTTAATGAGCTCATAGCTTCATTGAGTTAGTGAAAATCTTGGGGCGTGAATAAAATGTAAGGTCATGAACTTCTTTTATATGAAGATAAAAGAAATAGTATGTATGTTATGAGTAAATATATATAAGGTATACAAGTTTGTATGTCGTACAGGTCAGAAAAGGTTGGTTTACTCACACGAACAACCATCTTCCCATGTTTTACGGGGGCATGGGAAGGTAAGACGAGCAAATGATCACCATGAGATGGTTGAAAAGAATCTTTGCGTTTGAGTCACCTCAGTTAAACTGAGATGAAATTCACATGTGTGCATATACACAGAAAATGGATCGAAGCATGAATATAGACCTGTAGCCAGGCAAAGAACTCTTTTTCACAAAAGAGATTGTAAAAGAGATATTGTGAAAAAGAAACTTCTGGTTCGAATGTTGAGTACATTTTGGAACTAATGTCTGTACGGTGAAAGAAAAGAAATCGACGTACATCTCAAACCATTCACCGTAGCATGCAATTCATACTGCATGTGCTAAAGAGTTAAGCTGTAACACGGGATGTGGGTAAAAGATCCCTAGTTCACCACAATGTGAGTCCCAGGAAGGAAGAATCCTTCCACGATGCCCTTAAGACTTAGACGGCATCATGAAAGCTTGGTTTGGTGACAGCTACTTTAGCTGAAGCTCCATGATCACACTCGATTCGGTCAGACAAGTGAAAACTAGGAAAGCGACAAGTCAAGATGGACTGATGTTTAGTCAAAAAGGAAGATTTACTCCTAGATATATAAGATGTGCTAGTATCTGTGGTCGACCCCTTACGAGCTCTATGTGTAGCTAGTAAGTGCGGATACTATATGCGTGGAAGGCAATCTGAGTTAATCAACATATTAACTCGAGAGGGATTAAATATGCCATGAGTAATATGTATGGGAGAATCTGGGGCATATGAGGCAATGAACATATAGCTTACGGTTATATATAAAGGGTGTCCTTGGATGTTGATCCAATATGAGGGATTTTTAGTATCACAAACACCAAATCTTAAAGATGTTTTTGCCCACGCAGTCCCGGCAGACGCCAAGTATGAAACAAGAAAGAGTAATGCACGCATGATGGGAGGCCCATCAAGTGCGAGTGAGAGATGTTGGACTTTGGGTCCAAGTCCACCCTTGATGGGCCGGACTATTTGATTAGGAAATAAGTAGCCTAATCAAATAAGAATAAAAATCAGCATTAATTGCAGATTGAGGAATAATTCGGCAATAATTATGGATTTGTTAAAAGAGGAACAAATCACCATAATTAGGGAATTGATTGAGAGACAATTAATTGCTGTCTTGAAGGGCAAGAAGGAGTGCACACGTTTCCTAATTAGTGGCCTCCATAAACCACTAGAAATAGGGTGTGCCTCCTCAATTGCAATTCACCCCGCCATTGAGTTTTCTGGCAATTCTCTTCTCTCCTACCATCTTTCTAGTTCTGGTGATCTGCTGTGCAAATCACAATCAGGCTCTAGTAGTCTAATAATTGTGTGGGCACAAGTATGGAGTATTGGAACTTTGACCCGGATTCGAACATGGATTCGCCCAGGTACGCCTAATCTCCTTTTAGTTATATTTTTCTCACATATTCATTTCCCTCACTCTTCTCTTTCGATTTGAAAGCTATTTTCCAGTAACAAAGCAGGGAATAGCAGAGAAACAAATCAAAAGAATAAATGGGTAGAGCAACAAATTGAAAGCACAAATAGACAGAGCAGGAGATCTGGAGATAGACAAAAGAACAGAAGAAATAGAAACTTGAAAGAGAAGAGTGGACTTGCTAAAGTTGGAGATCTGGCGCTACCTCCCCACCGGCCATTGACGAAGAGAGAGTACAAGTCGGAGGAAGGACGACCGATGTAGTGAGTAGA
This sequence comes from Inga leiocalycina, assembly GCA_963242795.1. Lineage (NCBI taxonomy): Eukaryota > Viridiplantae > Streptophyta > Magnoliopsida > Fabales > Fabaceae > Inga > Inga leiocalycina. The sequence continues at coordinate 66,829,859 of OY725320.1, forward strand.
CGACGGTGACTCTCGGAGGAAGGACGGGTGACGGGTGACGGGTTAAGGCTTGGGTTCGAATGTTCAAGAATCAAGGCGAAGAAATGAAGTCAGGGCCTCGGGTTCGACTGTGATTTCTGTGTCTCTGTGAAACTGAAATGCGTGACTCAGTGAGAGTGAGAGTGAGAGTGAGACTGGGTGATTGAGTCAGTGAAGGGGGTAATTACGGTTTCAACCACACATTTTTTTTTATTATTAACAGGCCGACTGATAGCCCTAAAACACTTGTTAGAAGGCATAGGCTGGACTTATTGAGAAAAATAGGTTTTGAAATAGGCTTTGGTTTGACTTTTTATTTTGACAAACTAGACTGATCGGGTTATGAATAGATCAGGTCGTCTAGCCTATTTCCACCCTTAATTATAGATAATTTTTGTCACATGGTATAGCTTTATATACAAGAAGGATAAAAATATAAAAAGCAAAAAAATAATAGCCTGAATTATAGGTGAGTCAAAAGTTTAGGCTCCGAGTCGTAGATAAGTGAAAAGTTGAGGGATTAAGTCGTACTAAGTCACAATTAAGGGATTAAGTTATAAGTGAGTTAATAGTTAAAGGATTTAAGGAGTAATTTTCTCAAAAAAAATTAGGATAAGGTATTTTTAAACGTTGTTAAAAGCGATATGCAATTATTCTTGATTTGAGGTCCTTCAAAGAAATTCTCCCGATTATTAGAACCCTCCAGAAATGAGCGCCACGTCACCCCCTCTTCCTTACCCTGACCAAACAAACCCTAGAGCTCTCGCCGCTCCATCGTCTTCTTTATAAGCACCCAATCTTCCGAGCGGTACTGCGATATCAGCCGGTTATGTTTTATTTCTCTCCTTACATTTCCTCGATATATTTTTTGTTTTGGCAAAATCATGCCTGTTTATTCGTTGGTTCACTCCTAGCCGACGCATGTAAATTTATTTTCCTTTAACTTCAATTTTCGTTTCGTAGCTGTGGTGTTTTCACAACAATGAACGGGACAGTGACGATTCGATTACTTTTAAGGTCTCGTTCGTCGTAATTGGCCTCAGTCATTGCCGACCATACTGATATATCACCACCCATATTCTGAGTCCCTTTTAATTTTGTTATATTTTTCAAATAGTATGAAGAAGAAATTTTTCCTGTATTTTCGTTTAGGTTTTGCGAAATTGCGTTCTTTTTCACTTTTTTACAATTGGCCGATGATTAAATCTTACAGATAGACAAGCATATGTCTGATCTTTTTCATGAAGACCAATCTAATCTTGTCTATGAGGCGAATCATTCGCAATGTTTCTTTTTTTCCCATTTCATATGTTCTCTTTAAAATAGTGTTCTTTCATTATGATTTTTGGGTGATTTCTTCATTTTTATGCAAATTTTTTGGGTCATCCGTCCTGCTTGCATTCGATGACTTGAATATAGCCAGTGATGAGTAATCCAAAGGCTTGTTTCTCAAAACATTCGCAGTGGTCGCCTGAGAGCTTTCGCCTTCGCCGGGATTGAGAGCTTATTATGCTGCCTTAATCCTTCCTTGTCTGAGGCCAAAACCATAGATGATGCATTTCTGTTTTGAACTCAAGTTTTGTTCTCCTTTCTTTATGCCTCTGGCTTTTTACAAAGGTCTGAACTTGAATACAGCTTTTCATTTTTTTTATTGATTACTATGTAGGAAGTTGTTTGGTGGATTCCATTATACAAAGTCGTATTACATTAAACTGCTTGTCAGGACCCTGAATGCCTTTCACTCGTGCAAATTTCCTGTCTCGTTCCTTAAGTGGAAAAATGGGTGGTAACTTAAAAGAAGTGAAATACACTAGTGTAATAGAACTCTTTTTTATCACTACCTCTTGAGAAGTGAAAGTGATCGTCAGAGTTTCATACTCATACTTGGAAGCTCTCCAATGTTAGCTTCATCCCAGATGTTTTTGGACAAGACACTCTGCCATGGTGAGTATTGTCCAGTAGTGAAAGCTAGTAGGCTTTTGGCTTGTATCAGTCATTTTGAACTTCTCTCGTTAGTCCCTAAATATTTCACTACAACGCCCTCTTAGGGATATCTCAATGATATTCCGTTTTAATGTTTCATTTTTTTTTGTTTTTGAGTTGGTTGTGATGGAAGAGTATAGTTGTGTGGATGTGATTGTTTCTAGCATTATTGTGGTAGGGAATATGTCTATCATGTGAGTGAAAGAAGTGACCAATGATGAGAAATCCAAAGGCTTGTTTCTCAAAACATTCGCAGTGGCCGCCTAAGAGCTTTCGCCTTAGCCAGGCTTGAGAGCTTATGCTGCCTTAATCCTTCCTTGGATGTCTGAGGTCAAATCATTGCTAATGTATTTCTGATCAGAATTAAAGAATCTGCGGTGTTCTATTTCTTCTAATTGTATTGTTACATAATAACAAGTAGAAAGTCCTTGTGGAGATTCAAGTATATAATGTCATCTATGATGAAGGCCACAAATTTCTTCTCATTCCTCTGGCAGGAAAGTAGCTGGCTTTTGTGAAATGAGACTGACCAGTTTAATAGAAATCTTTTGATTTATGGTCCACTCCACCAGTTGCGTAATTATTCTCACTAGAAATCTCTCTGATGTTGTATGATTTTGGACTAGACACTTCATCATAGTCACTATTATGCAGCAGTGAATGATATATGCCTTTTGCTCTTATTGATACTATGAACATGTTAGCAGTAGGCTTTAGATATTTCACTACACTATCCTCCTGAATGGAACCTTCTTGGACTACTCTGTCTGCCCTGTATTAGTTTTTTATGTTTCATTTTTCACTAAACTAATGTGAATTGATGTGATTAATGTGTGAATATGGTTTTTAAACAATTGTGATGGAAGAGCGTTGTGTGAATGTGATTGTTGTTGCATTATTAGTGATACAGAATATTATGGTTGTGTGTGTATTTTCGTGCGAGTGGAAAACATGGCCAATGATGAGAAATCTAAAGGCTTGTTTCTCAAAACATTCGCAGTGGCCGACTGAGAGCTTTTGCCTTGGCCAGGTTTAAGAGCTTATGCTGCCAGAATCCTTCCTTGGATGTCTGAGGCCAAATCATTGCTTATGTATTTCTGTTTATGGCTCAAGCTCTGTTCAACTTGTTTGAATCCCTATTTTCAAAGGACCAAATATGGTCATGGCTGTATCTTATAGGGATTATAAATTTAACCAGCACTTTCGTTAAATGCAAAATATGATGTAGACTTACATGTTTAATCTGCCACCTTTTGAAGAGAAACTCCCTCTATGCCCCAAGTAGAACATGTGTTTGTCTCAAATATGTGAAAAGAGTTTTTATTTCCTGTGCAGAAATAGTTTTTTTTTTTTTTTGAATTTTAAAACTAGGTGTTTGGAGTGGTTCAGAACATGTAATTAGCAAAATATTTATGTTGAAACAATGGCAGAATTCTAAATTTCTGTTATTTCATTTTCTTTTCTTCTACTGAAGAATGTGTCCGAGTATTCTGTCAAATCATTTTCTGAAGGGACAACCTCTCCTTCCTTGGATCTAGTTGTGGTATGTTGCCAGTACTTTTCCCCCAAAACTACACCGTTTTGGTTTTGGTGTAGTTTGGGGGTAAAATGAGGGGTTGGGATTTTGTTTTTTTTAAAAACAAATTAGTATTTAATATTTTAAAGTATTTTTTAAATATATCTAGTATCTTAAAATATTTTTTAAAATTATAATATTTTAAAATAATTTTTAGTGCTTTTAACTATTTAGGGTTAAGGTGCTAAAATATACATGTGATTTTTCTCAAAATGCACTTAATACTAAATGTTTTTTTTAGATGCAAAAGTGACTATGTGGTTTCAAAATAAGTGTAAAACTACTTTTTGACTGTTAGTTTGACTTTTTTTATCTTGAAAGTGATGAGGTATACGATGACACGGATGTTGGAGTGATATTCTGGAAAAAAAAAACTTGTTGGCTAGGCAATGAATTAAAATGAAAATCAAATTTTCCTAATAAATCATATAATTTAATAAAAATTAATAATATAATATATGTATTCTAATGATTTTAATTTAATAATATTGCAAATCTAGGGTTGGGAAAAAATTGAGCAATCAGTATGTTTTTTAGGGAAGTAGCTCTGTTAAGTGAGTTAAGCATTCTACATTCAACTTTGAATCTACTTCAGCGAAGGTGGTATTGAAATAGTGAAATACAGGTAATATTAATTGCAAAGCTTCACCAGTAGCAAATTTTTTTTTCAAAATATCACTCCAGCGTCCATGTCATTGTACACCAAGGTACTGAAAACTGGACCAGACATTGAACCGGTCGAGACACTGGGTCAAGGGTTAGTAGTTTAGACCGGGTCAACCCGGGGGTCAGACCAGGGTTAATTAAAAAAAAATAATTTAAATGTTCATGTATATCATTTGAAAAACTATATAAGAGTTTTTTTTCTAACCAATAGTCAAATATAACCTCGTGAACCTAATACTCATAAAAGTATAATTAAGTACATAAGAATTTTACTCAAATCAATGTAAAACAACAAAAATATTCCATAATACTTTTAAAACTCCTTGCAAATCAAAAAATTTCAAAGAATTAATTTTAAAAAAAGACAAAATGACATCGTTTGAGATATAAAAAATTTTAAAAAATAAAAAAAGGGGCAAATCGCTTCACCACGGGTCATCCCAGGTTACCTTGGTTCACCCTGGGTCGGACCGGTTCAGACCGGGTCAGTTAGACCCCGGTTTTTTGACCTCAACCGGATCAGTTTGGCAACCGGTTAACCGGTTTTTTGTCTGAACCGGTCGGTCTGATCCGATTTTTACCGGTTTTTTGTCTGAACCGGTCGATCTGATCCGGTTTTTAATACATTGTTGTACACATCATCACTTTCTAGATAAAAAAGTCAAAATAACGGTCAAACAGTCAAACTAACGATCAAAGGATAGTTTTGCACCTATTTTGAAATCATATAGTCACTTTTGCACCTAAAAAAACATTTGGTGTTGGGTGTATTTTGAGGAAAATCACATGCGTATTTTTGCACCTTAACTCTGAAAAAAAAGAAGTAGAAGAGGCTTAGGGCTATTTGATTTTGTTTTTAAAAATTGTTTTTTTTTTTAAAATATTTTAAAAATAAAAAAATAAAGAATTGTTTTTAAAAAATAAAAAAAAAAAAAAATTTTTAGTTGTTTTCTTTTCTTGTTTTTCTATTTTTTTGAAGTTGCTACTTATTCACTATCAAAAGAAGAAGAAGCTGCAGCTTGGGGCTAATTTATTTAAAGAAGAAGCAACAGCAGCTTAGGGCTGATTGATTTTGTTTTCAAAAACTGAAAAACAAAAATAATTTTTAGTTGTTTTTTTGTTTTTATTTTTCTATGTTTTTATTTTTTGAAGTTACTACTTATTCACTATCGACACTATATTATCAATGACGACCACCGTCATATCACCACTGGCAATCACACCGCCACATCACTTTAAAAATAGATTTTTCAAAACAATCTATCCAAATAGATTTTTTTTATTTTTTAATTTTTAAAACTTATTTTCAAAAACTGTTTTATAAAACAGTTTGTGAGAATTAAAAATAGAGAACATAATCAAATAAGCCCTTGATATCATTTTTGGAAAAATTGATTTGCTATAGAAGATAGAGAAGAGATGGCAGGTTGGTGGAGAGAGAGTTAAGTTTTTTTTTGTTCAAAAGAGAGTTAAGTTTTTCAGAAACTCATTTGATGAAGCATTGAGAGGGAATTTAATAGAGAAATTTTTTAACGCCAAACTTAAGGGGAGAGGGAGAGATGACACGTAAAATTTAATATGCGTGACGTGGTTTGTTTTTATTAGTCACTGCACAGATGACATGGCCCAGTCAGTGCATGGAAGAATTTCTATCAACAGTAACCTCACAAATATGTGCCTTGATCTGTAACACGCTGCTCTCATCTGCGTCGCTTTCTCCCACATCTCTTCCCCCTCCCGTCCATCTCCACTCACATGTTTGTAATTTTTGTATTCCTCTAAGTATGCTATTACTTATGTTTTTATTTTCATTCATAATACTTTATATTGGTTAAGAAAATAAATTTGTTTTGATATGAATTTTCTCTATTCCCTTAAACCTTTATGGTGGTCCCTATTCATTAGGGCTTCTCAATTCTATTGCAACTATCACCATTTTGCCCTACGCCCACAATCTTGTACCACCAGACATTCTCTGCAACCAGCATCTGGCCTAGCATCACCATTAATCACCCTACTCCAACCCAACCAGTTTCTTTAAATATAAATCAAGGGTTAATATAATTTTTGATCCATGAAGTTTGATCTAATTTTGGTTTTGGTCCCTCAAGTTTGAAATCTTTGGTTTTGGTCCCTCAAGTTTGAAAAGGACTGGTGACCCAATTAAAAAACCCGACCTGACCCAGAAAAAAAACCAAGTCCTTTTCAAACTTGAGGGACCAAAACCAAAATCGGGTGAAACTTCAGGGACCAAAACCACCGATTTCAAACTTCATGGACCAAAATCAAAATTGGATCAAACTTCAGGGACCAAAAGTTATATTAACCCATAAATCAATAATTAAAAAAAAATCAATGATTACAAAAATAAATATTCTACATTTCTTACCATGAAAAGTAATAATTAAAAACATTAGTTAGAAATAATAAATGTGAATAATTAATTAATTATGTTAACAACGCATTTTAAATGAATAATTATAAAAAACTCACTCTCCTTTGCTTTTCGCCGTTGACATCACCATGTCTGTAAATTTCATGCAAAATATTTTTAATGAATAATTTCCAAAAAACACACTTTGTAAAAATTATATTTATGTAAGATGAAAAGGGGTTGAAGAGGAGCTTCTATATTTATTTGAATAAAGAAAAATTAATTCGAATGTAAGCATTATCAGAGTTTATTTATTTATACGGCACAAAAAAATTCAGGGCAACAGTGTCTGAGAGGCGGCCTCAATCTTCAACCTCTGCTTTTATTCATTGTCTTCCGTCTCAGATAGTGTTTTCATTCACCAAGCAAGTTCCCCTGCAACAGCGAAATGTCGTTCTTTTCTTCTTCTCCCGCCATGTCCTTCTTTTCTTCCTCTTCTGCCACTGCCAATAAGGTGGTTTCGGTGGTCGCTCCGGTTGTTGCCACCGTGATGGTGGCGAAGAACCTCTTGCCTCGGGAGGTTCAAGATGTTTTCTATGGGGCTATCCGAAGAATGTTTCGTAGCTTATCTTCCAAACTAACCATGGTGATAAATAACTCGGATGGTCTGGCGAACAATCCTATTTATGAGGCTGCCCGTACATATTTGGGGAAAAAGTTCTCATCCTCTGTTCGTAGGATAGTATTTATTAAGCCTAATGCTGAGAAGAGCTTTGAACTGGCCCTGGAATGCAATGAGGATGAGGATATATTAGACGTCTTCAATGGGATTAAGTTTAAATGGGCATTTAAATCCCGTGAAAGCTTACATAATGATCACAGAGCCATAAGGCAAGCATATGAGCGTAGCTTTCATAAGAAACACAGAAGTTTTGTAATCACTTCATATTTGCCATTCGTTATGTAACGAGCCAAACTAATGAAGCATGAAGTTAGGGAACCTAAGATTTATATGGTGGATTCTGACCAAACATATGGGTATGCGAATAAGGTGTGGAAAGCAAGGAAACTGGACCATCGAAGTAATCTATCATTGACCCTCTATCTGGAACATGCTCGTTCACTGTCATCTTGCTGTCACTGCTAATCATGATCACATACTCACTCGAAATGCTCATGATGTCCTTTGATACCGCTGGTATTATCCTGATACCATTGATACCATCCTGATACCAACTCCAGGTGTACAAGTATCATCGATACTTCCATCTGGGTACTGATATCACCTCTAAGTACCCTGATACCCCTATTCCCTGATACCGTCGTTACCGTCCTGATACCGCTAAGTCACAAACCGGCTCCCGTGGTATCCTTGTATCCGCAGACTACTACTCCTCATAAATCCTTTGACTAAGGGTACCCTAGTTCACCAACAAGAGTCATCCCTCTTGTTTCTCGCTCGAACTGCTTAAACTAAAACCGCTCACGGTTCTTATATATATACACATCAATATATATATATATAACTGTTTGGTTTATCTTTTTTATCTTTATGTTGGTTGTATGATGTGGCTTGTTAGTTTTAATGGGTGTTCTTTGATGCTGTGGTTCTGATGGCAAAAAAGCCTTTTTTTTCCTTGTACATTTTATTGACATAAGAAATCGTTTTTCCAAATCTGTTTTTGCTCTTTATGTTGAACTCATAATAATTTTATTTTTTCACAAATATGTTTTTGCTCTCTTTTTCTCTTGACAGTTGACATTATCTGGACTGTTGAACTTTATTGATGGTTTGTGGTAAAGCTTTGGGAATGAGAGGATTATTGTATTTACAATTAACGACAAAGAGAAGCTTGACCTGGCATTGTTGCGTCCTGGTCGGATGGATGTTCACATCCATTTGTCATATTGCACTCCCTTGGTGTTCAGGCAGCTGGTGTTCAATTATCTCGAACTTGAGGAGCACCCCCTTTTCCAACAAATAGACGAAGCAATTTCAGATGCCTATGTCACTCCGGCTGAAGTAGCTGAGGAGCTGTTGAAGGTGGACAGTAGTGATGATAATTCATCCCTTCAAAATCTTCTGCATTTTCTTGCAAAAAGAAAGATGGAAGTTAAGGACCCTACGACCCTTTAAATCGAAGTTATTGTCACTGTAGATGAGCTTCTTTTTTGTTTGCCGACCTGTAGATGAGCTTCTTATATATCTTGTAGCGAGGCCTCCATAGTTCTATTTATTTTCCTCTTTCTGCGTGAGCATTGTGGCTTGAGAGCCAAATCATTGATCATGCATTTGTTATTAGAACTCTAGCTTTATTTTCCTTCTGTATGCCTCTGGCTTGTACAATGCTCCAACTTGGAATATGTAGGCTTCATCAGAGTTGTTTTTGGGATGTAACCCCCTCACGGTAATCACATCCAGATTTTGAAATTTAAGTGAAATAGAGACCAATAAAATGAAATCAACAATTTATAATCCTTCAACTCGGGATTGAGGTATTTCAAAATCAATTCAAAACGTAATAATTTCGGGTCTCACATTCACGTGCGGATATAACTACTTGAGAAATCAAATTACATGAGAAATATTAGAGTGCGGAAACTAAAATCCCGGCAAACCCCGGGGTTAATCTATATATTGAATGGGTTTACTATTTTCCCAATGGGGATTACAAATTAAAAATTCACTATGAACAATTTATATACAGTAATCCCAAATCTACATTAGATAACCAACAATCCCAAAATCCTGAATGTCCCTAAGAGATCCTAACCACTTCGAGTTGGTCGCTTCTCCTTCGAGCCACTTGCCCTGTCTGAAAAGGTTAGTCATATGGAAAGAGTGAGATTCTAAAGAATCCCAGTAGCAACAAGTCACTCATACAATATATAAACATAAAGCATGTATGTTCATCATGTTCAGCAGCTTCATAATGATCTCTGGCTCGCGCCACATACGAAAGCACTCACGGCTGTAATCACAATGCACTATGCCAGCTTTCGCTGTAATCACTATGCACAACGCCCGCTTTCGCGGTGAACACTATGTAGCAGCAACACGAAGCACAAAGCACCACAAAGCATCTCAAAGCACAATGTATCACAAAGCAGTAGCAGCAGCATCCACACAATGAATGACAGACAAACATACAATACATTTACACAAAGTATAAGAGAGGAGTCGCTACCTGAATCTTTCCTGACAATCTTTGGCACAGTGGGCTCACGCGTTCGGCAGATATCAAATCTTATACCAAATTAGGGACAATTAATCAATCTCTCTTCCAACCACTTATTTCCATAATACACTAAGTTGGTTATCATTTAGGACTCTTAAGAGGCCACAAATGCCTCTAATAAAAGCCCTAAAAGGTTGGGAAACAATAGGTTGAAGGTCACTTTTCGAAAACACAAAGTGCTGGAACACAGGGGTTGGCCGCGGCCAAAATATGGTCAGAAGGCCGCTGGCAGCGGCCAGCCACTCATGGGCCGCGGCCAGAATCAGGCCAGAAAGGTTTGGGCCGCGGCTAAGAAATTTCCTGACTCTTGGCTGAACTTCGAAAAACCATAACTAATTGTAGAAAAATCGAAACGGAGTGATTCCAAAGCCAAATGAAAGGTATATAAGTCCTCTTTCAAGGAAAAATATAGTCCATCACTGGAAATCACTACACAAATACAGAATTACCAAAAACTAAACACTACTCCAAAACAGAGTTCTGTTTCAGTCCCAAACTTTGGACAACCATATCTCATAGAATACTAAACGAAATGACACAAAATATATGTCCATTTTGAAGCTTGGGATGTGAACTTTAAGACTGGAAAGTTTCATAATTTTCCAACACCATTTGGTCATTCAAAACGCTCGTTCAAACTGACAGCGAAAAACAAAGCTCAAACAAGACAGATTTCCAACTTTTCCCAAGTGATCCAAATGAATTCAAAATCAACAACCAAGCTTATTCCCACACAAAATCACTCAAGGAATCCAATGGAAATGTCAAAATCACCAAAATCCTATTCCATTATCATGCTTTGATTTTGGGTAACATTAAACACCAAACTCTCAAAATCTCCAAACTTAACAATTTTAAACCCAATCAATTCTATCTATCCATAATGCATTCCAAACATACAAATTCCATATCAAACACATACGAAACTCCCAATGGCCCTCATTTTCGAAAATGGGCCCAAAATTCCTGAAAATTCAAACTATTTCGAATGGTATAAAACTTAGATAGATAGATATGTCTCACTCACCTTATCAACTTCTTCAAAGAAAGTTCTTGATTCACTACTTTCCAAAATTTCGTGTGATCACAAACCACAACCAATGGACAAGCTACAACCATAGAAATGTAGCTCTTAACTCAAGGATCAACTTTAATGAAGGGAGTTTGAGCAATAGAGATCATTTTCCTTACCTTTTTCAAGCTTTCTTCCTCCTCCTTTCACCTTCCATGGCTGACGAGAGAGAGAAAGAGAGCAAGAATGAGAGAAATGGGAGAGAGAGAACGTGAGAGATGGAAGGGATGGGGAATGATGATGAATGAAGTACAAATTTTCCGTTGCCTATGCCTCCAAAAACGCATAGGAGAGAGAGGAGAGAGAAAAAAGTGGTTTTTGTCTCTTATGCCTTATCCTATGGTCCACCATAATGCCACTTGGCAACATTTCATCCCTTGATCTCTAATACCACACACATTTACACCAAATTCACATCATATTTCTCCCAAAATATTTAATTACACAATTTTGTAATCAATCTCAATGCCATTAGCCCTTAATCGAAAATCAGGGTGTTACATTTTTGGGCAAGACACTGTGTTATGGTGAGTATTGTCCAGCGGTGAAAGCTTGTAGGCGTTTTTGTCACACCCTCATTTTATTTTCACATATTTTAGAGTGTTTGCGAAAATGATATGCAGTTCAACGGGCAACACAGGAATAACATAGATATACTGATATTATGTGCGCGATTATGGAAATTTCCCATATGAGTTCGTACTTGATAATTACAATTAACGTAGCCTCACAGCGCTACATGGGTGTCTAAACACGTCTCAGTGAACGGAGACATATTCTCGTCTTTGTTCCACCACCGCAATCCCTTTCATACAATTCTCTTTATTGTTCTCAACATACGTTCTATCTTTTCCTGTCTAAATTGTTGGTAGGGGAGGGTGAGATTCTGGGGAATCTCAGTAGGAAAGTAATACCAATATGCATGCAAGATAAGTGCTTAATGTATGACATGCTTGCATTACATAGCTCATGCTCACACAATGACATATCTGTGTGCTTAATGTTTTAATCAACATACGTATGGCCATAGCATAAACAGAAACAGAACTTCAATTATTCATATATGTTTCACATCATCAAGCAAAGCAATAACATGCATCAATACACCAGCACAAATATCAAATACATGAGGAGAGGTAAGTTCCCTACCTTAATCGCCCTTCTCTGATATTCAAATAACATGCCTCGATTTGCGTGCCAATCCCTCAGGCTCTCTACTCGGTCCTAGAACGTCAAATGTACAGTTTAGACACTTCCATAGTGTTTCTAGTGGTTATATTAGTCTATGATGAAATTTTACCAAAATGCCCCCGGGACCCCGGAACAACTCTGTCGTACCCGGCCTGATGGCACGTTTTCCCAAAATTTTGACTAAGGCTATTCTGACATATTTTCACCCAAGGAATCCATTTCCAGACTCGAAATCACCAAATTCAATGTCAAATTATGAAAATACCCTTGACAGCCCCGGTTTAGGGATTTCAAGGGCGTTTTCGTAATTATGCTTTTTCAGCTTCTACCGAAAAAGTGACCAACTATAACCCTACCTATTTTTGCCCAATGAATCCAATGGAACCATTTATTTCATGAAAATCCAACTTCTTCCCTCAGATATGTGCTGGCCAAAATATTGGTCAAAAATTGGAAAAATGGAGTTTTGTGTTTTAACTTCTAAAACTTGTACTTTTCCACTTCTAATCCTTCATTAACTCAAATAAACACTTCTTAATCATGATTCAAAGAAATTTGGGCAGCATAACGCCTTAGGGTTATAGCTTTCCAAATTTACAAACTTGACAAAAATCACCAAAACCAAACACATACCTCAACAACAACACCATACTAGTTTAGATCTAAGGTTTGTGAGGTTACCTCTTGAGATCTTGAATCCTTTTTCTCTAGGCATCTCCTCTCTCACTTCTTGAGCTAAGAATGGTGTCTTCAAGATCATGGATGCATGAAGAAAAGGAGTTTAGAGAAGGATCTTTCATGCATATTCACAAGAAAAGGCTTAAGAGACAACTCTTACCTTGATCTTCTTCCTCCTCCTTCTCCCTAGCTCTCAAGAGTTCTCTAAGCTCTCTCTCTCTTCTTTCCTTTAGTGTGATCAAAATGTATGAAGGGAAGGGAAGAGAAATGCTTCATAAACTTCCCCCCTTAATTCTACACCATTGATTTAATCAAGGGACCATAATGTAACACTTGTCACAATCCTCCTTTCTTCAAGTTTATGTCATACTTACTCCCTTTGGTTTCCCATTAGCATTGAACTAGCTTTTTCCCTTGGTTAGCCTTCAAAAAAACGTGCTTCCCCCTTGCTCGAACCAAACCAATTGCTTCTTCCATTTACTCAAGTCAATTGGTACAAGAGTTGGCTATCTAACCTTATGACATAAGTAAGGACTTATGACATAACAATTATCTCCATCATCTTTCATGTGGTGTTGACACTTGGTCTCATTGGATTTTGACACTTGTCTCATGCTCCTTCATCCCTTAATTTCTAAAATAATTAAGAGAAAAAGGAAGATTACTTTATTTCTTAAATTTTCCAAATAATTCCAATTCTGGCAGATTTTCTGCTTTAACTTTGAAAAATCATAACTAATTTTGTAGACATCGTTTTGAAGCTATTCCAAAGCCTATGGAACCCTCATTGAGTCTAGTTTCAAGGAAAAATATGGAATTTTACTGGATAGGATTATATTATTCCCAGATTTTCAATATTTGACCGCTGCTCCAGAAACTTTCCAGATTTTCTGGATTAACTTCAAAAATTCATCTCTTTTTGTACATAGCTTCAATTGAGTTATATGACTTATCAAATTAAAGCTTAGGATGTCTACTTCCATTCTGTAAAATTTCATAATTTTTTCTAGTCATTTGGTCTTCCAAAACCATATGAAAAACTCACTATCTCACAGGCGATTTCATTGAAAACACTATTCAACTTTCGATTTTTAATATTTAATTCCTTTGGCCTTAAATATTCATCATTTCATTGAATATATATAATAATTACAATATATTCTTGGTTAATAAAATTTGGGATGTTACAGTTTTGGCATTTATAAATCATTTTGGTCTTCTCACCTGTCTTTAAATATTTCACTACAAGGATCTTCTGTCTTGTTAGTCATAATGTTTCGTTTTCCACTGAACTAATGTAAATGGATAGGATTGTTGTGTGAATGTGTTTGTTTGTTTGTTTTTTATTTTATCAATTCTGATGGAGTATAGTTGTGTAAATGTGATTGGTTCTGGCAGTATCGTGATAGGAAATATATTTATTTATCAATTGAGTGAAAACATGGTCCAAAGGCTTGTTTCTCAAAGCATTCGCAGTGGCTGCTTGGGAGCTGCCGTCGTTGCCAGGCTTAAGAGCTTATGCTGCCTTAATACTTTCATGAATGTCTGATTTATTTGCTATTTCTTAGATATCTCTGTTGCTTTCAGTTGAGAAATAAGTGGCATTTCCCACTGTACGTTAGGATCAGTTTATCTTTCAGTTTTGTTATTTGCTATTTCTCATATGTTTCCAATGATTGTGAATAAGGGTATTCCATGATTCCTTCTTATATGTTTCCAATGATTGTGAATAAGGGTATTCCATAATCTTAATTATTTCCATCTAATAATATTATTTCTGAACTTTAGTGCGCCCAAATTTTTCCTTTATGATTGTGGAGTAACTCAGTTAGAGGGCAAGGGGTTAGCTTTGCATGTTATGCGTCTTTTTATGTGTCTTATTGTTATTATTCATTTCATGTGGATTTGGTCATGTTGATGCGATGCTCAAATATGCTTCTGTCACTATCTATATATTTTGTTGATGGATGCCCCCTAAAAGGCTAGAGTTCACTGATGCTATTTGGAAAAATTGGCTTCTTAAAAAGGAATGCCCATCTTTGCATTATTGAATCATTGGTGCAGTAGCTCTTTGCTTATCTCCTGCTGGCTATCTGAGACATTACTGGTCCCTGCTTTGTGATAGCTTCTCTGTTCCTTCTTCTTTTTTATATTCTTCTTTGATTGTAATACAATCTTATAGTTCCTATGTTAATGGTGTTGTCCTTTGCTTATTCATTTAAAGCATATTTTATACATGGAAGTCTGCGAAACAAGTGTTCCATTATGCATTGCATCTTTTGTGGAAATTTAGTGTCTTCGTTGGTGTAGTAAAAGGAGGAGTTTCATGGATATTTTTTTAGTGGACCTTCATATGATAGATGCTCAAGGAGTTTCGTGGGTTCATCTAGGGAAATATGCTGCTTCTGTTAGTTCTTAAAGGACTTGTCAAAGGTATATTATAAACTTGAAAAATCTAAAGGAATTGAGAAGATCAATTTAACGGTGTCGTAGTGAATGCACTAATCAGGAATTCTCAAGCATCTGAAGTAGATTGGGCCGTAGGCTTCAGGTAAAACTTGGGATTTATTCATGTAGAAGTTTTGGCAATTAAATATAGACTACAAATTTGTGTACATGTTGATTTTGAGATAGTTCATGCTCGCTATGATTCGCTACAGGGCAATGCTGACTGATATAAATGGTCAAGAAGTCATGTGACATTCCAGGTATTTGTTGCATAATAAGTTGCTGATAACATGTGGCTGGCTGCAGAAGGCGTGTACGTACGTACCTTCCAGTTTGAGTTTATGATGATTTTGATTGTCGAAAGTAGTTCTTTCGTTGCAGGAGGCTTTGATGGTTCATTTCCTGTGTATAATTCTCTTCTCTATTTTTTATTGTCATAGTGATAATGGGGTTTCTTTTCTATAATTGTTTTTTATTCATTTATATATCTGTTTTGATTTTGTCATCTTAAATTGATTTTCAGTTTATGTGACGGGGCCAGTAAGTATAAGCAAAAGACTCGAGGGGATTGTTTCTGTCATGTATGTGTGAAGTTCGAACCATTACTTTGTGATGTCAGAATATATTTTCTAATTTTTTAATGATTTTCTGATTATTTTTTATTTTTAACATTGGTCTGACAATACATTTCATAGTGGCAAGGTGATCCCTTTGTATAGAGAGGTGGTGGGTTCAATTTCCTACAGGGTTAGTTTGGCTTCCTTCCCAACTCAAAAAAAGACAATGTAACTTAAAAGAAGCATCAACATGTTTTGATTTCGCCTTCAGTAGGATTTTACAATATAACTCGAAAGAAACATCAATATGTTTTGATTTTGCCTTCCTTGGGATTTTATATATAGTTATTTAGAACTCTTCTTGGTCCATGAGGCAACTTGAGAGTAATTGAGAGGGGTAGAGTTCAAAAGATTTTTAATACTCTTTTTAACATTGCCATTTTAAAGTTTGCATGTGCCTTTATATTTTGGTTTTTATTTATTTCATATAGTTTAGTGTTGATCATTAAGTGGGGGCATTTTTTTGGTCCTCCGATGAGTAGGATATATTTTTTAGGGAAATCACTCTCAGGTCCCAAGGAATCAAAATATTGTCAGAAAAGTCCCTGAAAAATCTGAAATATCTGAAAAGTCCCTAGGGACTTTTCTGATATTATTTTCTAAAGTCAACCGGTTCGAACCCCCCCACCCCCCAAAGCTTTGGGATTTTTTTCCCAAAGCTTTGGGGAATATTCCCCAGCCGGCGGCACCCGTCGGTTGCCACGGCGGGGTCGCCGAGGGCCGGCCGCTAGCGGGGGCTCCGGCTGGGCCGGCCGGCGGAGGGGCTTTTATTATTTTAATAAAAAAATAGGTAAGGGTAAAATGGTAATTTGCCCCTGAAATTGTAAATCCCTGACAGGTGCTAGCACCTCTGTGGTATTTCCAAATCTTCTCACATCTTTCTGTCTTTTGGTATATTAAAAGTTCTTTTTGAGTCATTTTCCCAATAAAAAATTGGGAAAATTATAGTCAGGTCCCAAATAAGAAATAAAAATAACAAATGGTCCTTTGAAATCTCAAAATGAAAAAATGGTTCCATTGACAATACCAGGTATGGGTCATTGACAACCCCAGCGGCTCCATTGATAAATTCTTGTGACCATTCTTTCATTTTGAGATTTTAAAGGACCATTTTTTTTATCTAGGACCTGACTGTAATTTTCCCTAAAACAATGGTGAGAAATCCTTGTTTGAAAATTTTATTAGATAGAATGACATAATATAATTTTTTATGGGTGTGTTTGGTGGAATAATGGTAACAAAAGTGACTTTTCTTCAATCTGACTTGCACAAACTTAAGATTAGGCAAAAGTCAAATTACGTAATATGATTTATATTTGGATTGACGGTGACAGAAATATTTTATTTTAATATGACTTTTGAAAACTTATTTGGATAATTATCATATAATATAACTTGAAGGAAAAAATTTATCACCCATCCCTATGTTATATATACATCCTCTTCTTTTTTGCCAACCATATATACATTCTCTCTCCTCTCCTTTCTTTTTTGCTTTTATATCTCTCTTTGCTCTTATTGTATGTTTGGGATCATGATTGGGGATTTCAAAGGTGTTTATGCACATAAATCGAAATAACACTCCTCTCACATATTTATATTGTATACTGTAAATTACGATTGAAAAGCTGCTTTTGAAGACTCAAATCGCTATTCCAAACAAGTAAAATGGGAAAAAAAAAGCTAAACTAAACACAACCAAAAGAAATTAAAATACTTAGAAAGTACTATGCCTTTTGTAGGGCTAGATTCATAAAATTTAGGGAGAATTGCTAAAAAAGACCTCATTGGCAACTTAATTGTCAAATGGGATCTAGGAAGATATTTGCATATGGAGGGAAGATTTTTAGACACGGAGGGAAGATTTTTGCACACTTATAGGAAAAAATATTGCACACAAGGAAGATATTCTGCACACAAGTGAAGATATTCTGCACACCCAGAAGATATTCTGCACATGAAAGTCCCATTTGACAAATAAGTTTATTTTTTCACAATTTTCCCTAAAATTTACTATTAAAATTGTTATTATTAAAATACAAAAAAATATTTGAATAATTTTTTCTTGAATTTTGTAATTTTTTCTAAATTTTTTTCTTGCTTAAATAACTTTTTTTTGTCCACATTTAAAATTAACTTTTCATAATGTTTACTTCAAGTTATTCTAATATACACTTTGTTATTTATATTGTTTTATTTTTATTTGTTTTAAATCTTTTTAGTTATTAAGAATAAAAATACACAATATAATTTTTAAAAGGGAAAATTGTAAATAGATCCTAATTAACAAACTTAATGGCAATTAGGTAGTTGAAAATCATCAAATTGCAATAAAATCCCAAGGGATCTGGATGCTATTAATTCCAAACATGAAAGTATAATGTTGCCCTTTTGTTAGTAATGACAAATTAAGAGCAATCAATAACAAGTTTGGAGCAACCAATAATAAATTTAATTTAGAACATCCAATGACAACTTATATGGTAACTAGTGACTACAAAAAATATTAGTTCAAAATGTAAATACAATTTATATATGTTGTTTCTCTCTTGCATCATCCCTTGTTGGTTGTGTATTGTCATCTACATTCTTTTTTTTTTGAATTACAAATGACAAGAGCAAGCTCTTGAGGCCACGGTGGCCGGTAAAGCAAAAACAGAAAGACATAAATTATGGTCCCAAATGTAGGCTGAGATCAGCTAACATTTGGGACGAACAAAAATCCGGAGGGGACTCCAATAAAGACAGATCATTGGTCAAGTCCAATGCTCGCTTTGCCAAAACATCTGCACATTTGAGTGCTTCTCTATGGCAATGATGAATCTCTAGTTCCCAATCCGTGTGAATTAAATCTCTGACCTTATCCAACTCATGCTGCAGGGGGTGGTAATGGCCACCTGCCTGGAATAGCAACTGAATTGCCTGTAATGAGTCAGTGAATAACTTGATCTTTCTGAACTTCTTGATTTTGCAAATTTGAAGACCAATGCGAATAGCCTGTATCTCCGCAGCCGTTGAACCCAAGTTGAAACCTGTATTCTGTTGGAAACCACAAATCCACGCTCCAAAGCTATCTCGTACCACTCCTCCAACTGCTGAAATCCTGTGAGCATCCACTGCAGCATCCACATCGATCCGAATAAAACCTTCCGGTGGAGCTGTCCAATTATCGGAGTATCTCTCAGGAACTCTAAAGATCTTGTGTTTGAACCGGCCTTCCTCAATTCCTTCATGTAGAAAATGCAATCCTTGGTGTAATAGTTGTTGAGGTAGGACAGAAGTCCCTTCAAAAACTTTGTTGCATCTGTTCTTCCAAATTTGCCAGCATAGAGAACCGAAGACCCTCAGCCAGGGCCACTGGGAAAACTTGCGGTTCCCTGGAGATTGTTTCATATTCCATTTGATCCAGACCTGTAAATTACCAGAGAAAAAAACAGAGTGATAAACAGGGTTAATACAAGAAAACCATACAGCACTGGCAAAATCGCAGTCTCTCAGAGTATGTAATACTGATTCCTCACAATTACACTCGAAAGGGCACGCAGGATTTACTCTCACATCTCTCTTTGCACGAATGGAATTTGTAGGAATTCTCTCTTGAAACAATTGCCACATAAAGAATTTTACTTTCTCTGGAATAGGCCATCTCCAGATACGTGTCCAGATCGGATCGGCTGTGTAACACCCTGCTTTTAAACACGTGATTATAACTCGATATTAGGTAATTAAATTAGATTAGAGACCGTCGTATGGTTTAAAACCCATTTAAACTTCCCTCTAGCAGTAGGGATTTTACGAAATTTTTAAAACTTCATTCCTCTTCCAGTCTCAAGTTCAATTTATCGAATATAATCACCTGAGCAGTTTATATACATTTACGAATAACAGAGTGTATAACCAAACTCCCGGCAACCCCCGGGTTCACTACATACCTAGAATTCCAAATCCTGTTTAGGGATTACAACCAAGTATTTCAAACTATATACATCTCCAAAACATAATACAGTAATCCCTATCCAAAATGAATAAACCAACAAAACTATACTAATGTCCCTAAGAAACTCTAACCACTTCGGGTCACGCGCTTCTCCTTGGAGCCAGTCGCCCTGTCTGAAAGGTTAGTTTAAAGGGAAGAATGAGATTCTAAAGAATCCCAGTAGTAACTAAGCATTTATACCACACATAAGTACATAGCATGTAAGTAAATCATCATACAGCAGCAACACATATCACACTCCAGCCTCCTCCCCTTTCTCCGCCGGGAAGGCACACTGCCTAACCCGAACCGTTGTTAGCTACTCAGGGACTATTGGCGTGGCAGTGCATACATATATCCACATAAGTCGCAGCATACGAACTTATCGCAAAGCAATGAAAATACACACATACGATGCATCACAAATGGTACGAAAGAAAAGTCACTACCTGATCCTTTCCTGATGTCTCTGGGCACAGTAGGCTCACGAGGATAGCAGATATCAAATCCTATAATCAAAATAGGGACATTTGGTTAATTTCCTTTTCCAAGTTCTTACTTCAATAACACTCTAAGTTGGTATTCATTTGGACTCTTTAGATAGCCATAATATGCCTAAACATATGCCTAAAGGGTTGGGATAACTATCCCCAAAGATCCCTCTTTAGAAAGCTAAGATCTGATTTTTGGACCCCTCACTCGCACCCCTCACTCGAGCACAGAAGGCCGTGCTCGAGCACAACTCCCCCTCACTCGCGAGTGAGACGCAGGAAGTGCTTGCCCGAGAGCAACTCCCGCGACCAACCTACACTCTCACTCGAGCACACATGCGAGTGACCTCCCGCGAGTGCTTGCCCGAGAGCAACCTCCTCTACAAATCCACACTCTCACTCGAGCACAAGAGGCTGTGCTCGAGCAGAGACCCCGAGCACACTCGAGCATCACAAGAGTGAGGCCTGCGAGTGACAACCCGAGAGCACCTCTCAACCTCTTCTTTCACCTTCACTCGAGCACAAACACTTGTGCTCGAGCATTGACCCTTAGTGCTCGCGAGCACAAGGCAGCGAGTGCCTACCCGAGAGCACCCCAACTCCCAGGCAACAGACTCACTCGAGCACAACCCCAGTGCTCGCGAGTGATCCCTCAATGCTCGCGAGTGCCAGGCGCACTCTTGGCAATCACTCACGAGTGATATCCTGAGACACTCACCCGCAGCACCAAAAAGGCACCCTCACTCGAGCACAAACATGCTCACTCGAGCACGTTCATCCTGTGCTCGAGTGAGTTCTTCTCTCACTCGAGAATTCACACCAGATACCCAAAATGCGGAAACTGACATGGTTTACCAGAATTCACCAAATGAATTCCAATGGTTCCCTAACTCATACCATTACTCATTCTCTCATATATCATCACAAGGAACCCATTGACAACCATAAACAACCCAAATTTCCACTCAACAACAAGATCTCATCTCTAAACCATAAATCCACCAAAACCACAACTTAACACATTTCCCTTATTCAACTTCAAATCAATTTCTAATCACTCCCAAGTGTCAAAACTGACCAAATGAACAGTGACACTCTCATCAAAGACTACCCTTCATTTAACATCATAATTAGGTCTAATTTCCAGATTTCTCATTGGTTAAGCAAACATCTTGACATATATATCAAAATGCATTACAAACCTACCTCTTCAACTTGCTGAATTCAGAACTTGGATTCCTCAACTTTCAAAATCCCTCAATTTGCCACACACCACCAATCACAAGTCTGAAAACATGGAAGTAGAGCTCTTAACCTTTTGAACAATATCAATAAATAGTGTTTGAGCTTATAAGGTCATTTACCTATCTTAATTTCAGACTCTTCCTTTCTCTTTCTTGCCAAGCTCGCCGGAAATGGAGGAAAATGGAGAGAGAAATGAGTTGGTGAGATATGATCATTTGCTTCTCATTTCCCCATGCATACCAACGAGTTGAAGGAAGAGAGGGAGGAGAGGAATATTTGACTTAATCCAATGGTCCTTCTCTTGCCACTTGTCACCATCTTACTCTTCCCACAATGCTTTCACCTAAGCTTGCTTGCATCAAATTCCACCCCTTGGTCTTTCAATCTCAACCATTGATCTTGATTACTAAGGGGTTTTTCTCATCATTAGCTAACCAGACAGTTGGTAAATTTACCGTTTTACCCCTGATTGGTTCTTGACTCATGAAATCATCACTAATCATCCTTATATCATAACACACAACATATACTCAAATATGCTTAATTAACATTAATTACATCATTTGAAGCTACTAATCCTTGATTACAAATCAGGATATTACAATTCTCCCCCCGAAAATTTAATTTCGTCCTCGAAATTGTTACATTACTCGAGTCATAAACTCCGGATATCTTCTCTGCAGATCTTCCTCCGCTTCCCAAGTTGCCTCGCTCGGAGTCATTCCCTTCCAGACCACCTTCACATATGGAATGCTTCGGTGTCTGAGCCGTCGCTCCTCCCGGTCAATGATCTGCTCTGGCTCCACCGCATATGTGAAGTTGTCTTGAAGCTCAACATTCTCATACTCAACTATGTGGGATGGGTCTGGTTGGTACTTCTTCAGTTGGGAAACGTGAAACACGTCATGAAGTTTGCTCAAACTTGGGGGTAGCGCTACTCGGTATGCGACAGGCCCAATCCTCTCAAGGATCTCAAAAGGACCTATATACCTTGGGCTTAGCTTCTTCCTCTTGATAGCTCGCCCAACGCCCGTAACTGGTGATACTCTCAAGAACACATGATCCCCAGCCTCAAACTCTAGAGGTCGTCTCCTTTTGTCGGCATAGCTTTTCTGTCGACTCTGCGCTGCAAGTAACCTCCTTCGAATAATCTGAATCTGTGCTGAGGTCTGATCAACCAAATCTGGTCCGTATAACTTCCTTTCGGATAGCTCGTTCCAACACAAAGGCGATTGACACCGTCTTCCATACAATGCTTCATACGGAGCCATCTGAATGCTCGCATGATAGCTATTGTTGTAGGCAAATTCCGCTAGTGGAAGAAAGCGATCCCAACTTCCTTTAAAGTCGAGAACACAGGCTCGCAACA
This sequence comes from Inga leiocalycina, assembly GCA_963242795.1. Taxonomy (NCBI): domain Eukaryota; kingdom Viridiplantae; phylum Streptophyta; class Magnoliopsida; order Fabales; family Fabaceae; genus Inga; species Inga leiocalycina. Next base: position 66,852,802 of record OY725320.1, read on the forward strand.
TGTCTTCCAGCGTCTGGATTGTCCTCTCTGACTGTCCATCCGTCTGTGGATGATAAGCCGTACTGAATCTCAATTGAGTTCCCAAGGCTTTATGCAACGCTTTCCAGAATCTTGAAGTAAATCGAGGATCTCGATCAGAAATGATATTCTTAGGAACACCATGGAGTTTCATGATCTCACGAACATAAATCTCTGCTAGTTTGTCAGGAGAATAACCAGCATTGATTGGTATGAAGTGCGCCGACTTCGTTAACCGATCCACAATTACCCAGATCGCATCGTAATTTCTGATCTTGGGCAATCCCGTCACAAGGTCCATAGTCACACTTTCCCATTTCCATTCGGGAATCTCAGGACTCTGGAGCAAACCAGGTGGTCTTTGGTGCTCGATCTTCACTTTCTGACAAGTGAGGCATCTCGCCACATACTTGGTCACATCACTCTTCAAACCCGGCCACCAATACACAGATTTCAGATTATGGTACATCTTGGTCATACCAGGATGAAGAGTGTACTGGCTCTTATGCGCCTCATCTAGAATCTTTTGTCGCAACTCCGCCTTGAGTGGAACGCAGACTCTATTCTGATAGCGAATCAATCCTCTAGGCGACAAATCATAACCTGGGACTTCTCCCCGTTCAATCCGAATCAGATTTCGCTGTATCCAGTCATCTTGCCTCTGAGCTTCTTCAATCTCAGCTTTTAGATCACTTTCCTCCTGGGAAACAGTGTAATTGGCACAGATGATTTGGTTCGTCAAATTCAAATCACGAAAATCTTCAATCAATTTCTCCTCTCGTATCATCATAGCTGCAACGAGCACAGTCTTTCGACTCAGAGCATCAGCGACTACATTGGCTTTACCCGGATGATATTTAATCTCCAGATCGTAGTCCTTAAGCAATTCCATCCAACGGCGCTGTCTCATATTCAGTTCTTTCTGATCATAAAGATACTTGAGACTCTTGTGGTCGCAGTACAGTTCCACAGTCACACCATACAGGTAATGACGCCAGATTTTCAAAGCAAACACAATGGCCGCAAGCTCCAGATCATGAGTGGGATAATTCAATTCATGAGGTCTGAGCTGTCGAGAGGCGTAGGCCACCACACGTCCCTGCTGCATAAGGACACACCCTAATCCCTGCCCACTGGCATCAGAGTACACAACATATGTCACACTGGGATCGGGCAAAATCAACACAGGTGCCGACGTCAACCTCTCCTTCAGCTCCACAAAACAATTTTCGCATTTATCATCCCACACAAACGGCTGATCCTTTCTCGTGAGCTTGGTCATCGGCAACGCAATACGGGAGAAATTCTGAATGAATCTCCGATAGTACCCGGCAAGACCCAGAAAACTGCGTACTTCTGCCACAGATTCTGGCCTCTTCCAATCTAGTACTGCTTCCACTTTACTGGGATCCACAGAGACCCCTTCTTGCGAGATAACATGGCCTAGGAATCTCACTTCCGATAGCCAAAATTCGCATTTACTCAACTTCGCGTATAGTTTCTTCTCATACAAGATGTTCAATACAATTCTCAAATGATGCTCATGCTCTTCCTTGCTTTTTGAATATATCAGAATGTCATCGATAAACACCACAACAAACTGATCCAGATATTTCCGAAAGATACGGTTCATGTAATCCATGAAAACCGCAGGCGCATTGGTTAGCCCAAATGGCATCACCAAAAACTCATAATGACCATACCGGGTCCTGAAAGCAGTTTTCGGAATATCTTCCGCTTTTACTCGCAGCTGATGATACCCTGACCTTAGATCAATCTTTGAGAATACACACGATCTAGAGAGTTGATCCAACAAGTCATCGATCCGGGGAAGTGGGTACTTGTTCTTAATAGTAACCTTGTTCAATTCCCTGTAATCGATACACAACCGAAGGCTTCCATCTTTCTTCTTTACGAATAACACTGGAGCTCCCCAAGGCGATACACTGGGTCTAATGAATCCTTTCTCAAGCAAATCTTCTATTTGTTTCTTTAGTTCCGCCATCTCGTTTGGGGCCATACGATATGGGGCTTTCGAAATAGAACCAGCTCCAGGTACAATGTCAATCGGGAACTGAACTTCCCTCTCAGGAGGCAATCCGCTAAGGTCATCCGGAAACACCTCAGGGAATTCATTTACCACGGGTATATTACTCAAGGTTTCACCAGTTTCCCCCTGAATAGAGAAGAATACCATATACCCCTGACAACCCTTTTCAATATATCTCTCAGCTTTAGCTGTAGAAAGAAAATTCATACAAGCACCTACAACTTCAGCCCTTTGAGAAACAGGATATACTATCCTCTTATTCCCGCAATCAAGTAATACGTTATTTGCCGTTAACCAATCAAAACCCAAAATGACTTCCAACTGGTAAAGCGGCAAACAAATCAAATCTACAACAGACTGACGCCCTTCCACAGTTATAACACAATTCAGACAAACTTCTGTGGTTAAGGCCTTAACACCCATCGGAGTCGATACTACCAAATCAAATGGTAACTTATGCACATGCATACCCAGGCGTTTTACACAATCATACGCAATAAAGGAATGACTGGCACCCGAGTCGAACAATGCTTGTAATAGATAGCCATTTAGGGAGATTTTACCTTGTATCAACTCAGGAGATCTACGAGCCTCCTCATGGGTCATTGCAAACACTCGACCCTGTGTCTTCGGCCTTTGCTCCGCTCGTGGTTGTTGACAATCTCTGGAAAGATGTCCTGGCCGCTTGCAGTTAAAACAAATCATCTCTCCCTGACAATTCTGGCCGTAATGTGATTTGTTACAGCGACGACATTTCCACTCTGTTGCAAATCTCTGAGGTTCACGACCTCCAGGCTGATAGGGCTTCTTATCACCACCCTTGACTGAAGATGATCCTTGGCCTTTACGCTTCTGAGGAACATTACCCTTACTAGGCTCACTGCGGTGGCCAATAGCTTTGTTAGGATACACCTCTCTCAAGTTGTTTTCCGTGATTCGACATTGCTCCACAGCCTTATTGAATTTCTTAAATCGGTGAGTAACCAATCGCTTCCTCAACTCTCGTCTCAGACCACGAATAAGCATATCTGAGCTCCATTCTCCGTCATCCTTGTACCGAAGATAGGAGGAATACCGGGACAGGCGGATGAATCGGGACAAGTAGTCATCAAAACTCTCCGTGTCCCCTTGCCTGATATTAAGGAATTCTGTCTCCTTTTCAAGCTGGACTGACTTCGGGAAATACTTCTCGTTGAATTCTTGTAAGAACAACTCCCAAGTCAGTGGTGTTTCATTGCTCTTCAATGTTGAGGCGATATTCCGCCACCAACGATCTGCATCCCCTTCGAGCTTGTAGACGGCCAACCGTGGCTTCACTTCATCCGGACATCCGAGAACCTCAAATATCTTTTCCAGACGATTCAGCCAATCTTCTGCCACTTGAGGATCAAACCTCCCTCTGAACGCCGGAGGCAAATGCTTACAGAATCGGGTGACCCAATACTGAAGGTCTTTTTCCTCCCTGGGTGGCATCCCATATGATTCCGGATTCAAGGTAGCACGAGGTGGGGATTCTAGAGGTCGTGCTGATCCTTCTGCAGTGTCCTCATAACGGGTCTCCTCTTGAGTTTCTTCCGGAATAGACTGAACCGGAACTTCCTTATTCTTTGCCTTCTCTGCTCTGAGCTCGTCCCTTAACTCAGTGATCATGTCCCGCTGATCCTTGATTAGACTCATCAACTCATGCATAGGATCTGGTGGGTTTTCATTATCAACCTCCACCACGGGGTCTACACGCGGAATTTTGGGGCGTCCTCTGGTTTTCTTCATTCTACAAGCAACTTACCCCATTAATTCAGCAGAGACAGTATGCACATATGGTCACAAAACTTATATATATCCAAATCATTTAAACATATATGTGCACACATAACAATCATTCACAAACAATCTTTTATCCCTGAACCAACTAAGGGATCTATCCTAGCAAACTCTACCCTTGCCAGGAACTACAGCTCTGATACCAAAATGTAACACCCTGCTTTTAAACACGTGATTATAACTCGATATTAGGTAATTAAATTAGATTAGAGACCGTCGTATGGTTTAAAACCCATTTAAACTTCCCTCTAGCAGTAGGGATTTTACGAAATTTTTAAAACTTCATTCCTCTTCCAGTCTCAAGTTCAATTTATCGAATATAATCACCTGAGCAGTTTATATACATTTACGAATAACAGAGTGTATAACCAAACTCCCGGCAACCCCCGGGTTCACTACATACCTAGAATTCCAAATCCTGTTTAGGGATTACAACCAAGTATTTCAAACTATATACATCTCCAAAACATAATACAGTAATCCCTATCCAAAATGAATAAACCAACAAAACTATACTAATGTCCCTAAGAAACTCTAACCACTTCGGGTCACGCGCTTCTCCTTGGAGCCAGTCGCCCTGTCTGAAAGGTTAGTTTAAAGGGAAGAATGAGATTCTAAAGAATCCCAGTAGTAACTAAGCATTTATACCACACATAAGTACATAGCATGTAAGTAAATCATCATACAGCAGCAACACATATCACACTCCAGCCTCCTCCCCTTTCTCCGCCGGGAAGGCACACTGCCTAACCCGAACCGTTGTTAGCTACTCAGGGACTATTGGCGTGGCAGTGCATACATATATCCACATAAGTCGCAGCATACGAACTTATCGCAAAGCAATGAAAATACACACATACGATGCATCACAAATGGTACGAAAGAAAAGTCACTACCTGATCCTTTCCTGATGTCTCTGGGCACAGTAGGCTCACGAGGATAGCAGATATCAAATCCTATAATCAAAATAGGGACATTTGGTTAATTTCCTTTTCCAAGTTCTTACTTCAATAACACTCTAAGTTGGTATTCATTTGGACTCTTTAGATAGCCATAATATGCCTAAACATATGCCTAAAGGGTTGGGATAACTATCCCCAAAGATCCCTCTTTAGAAAGCTAAGATCTGATTTTTGGACCCCTCACTCGCACCCCTCACTCGAGCACAGAAGGCCGTGCTCGAGCACAACTCCCCCTCACTCGCGAGTGAGACGCAGGAAGTGCTTGCCCGAGAGCAACTCCCGCGACCAACCTACACTCTCACTCGAGCACACATGCGAGTGACCTCCCGCGAGTGCTTGCCCGAGAGCAACCTCCTCTACAAATCCACACTCTCACTCGAGCACAAGAGGCTGTGCTCGAGCAGAGACCCCGAGCACACTCGAGCATCACAAGAGTGAGGCCTGCGAGTGACAACCCGAGAGCACCTCTCAACCTCTTCTTTCACCTTCACTCGAGCACAAACACTTGTGCTCGAGCATTGACCCTTAGTGCTCGCGAGCACAAGGCAGCGAGTGCCTACCCGAGAGCACCCCAACTCCCAGGCAACAGACTCACTCGAGCACAACCCCAGTGCTCGCGAGTGATCCCTCAATGCTCGCGAGTGCCAGGCGCACTCTTGGCAATCACTCACGAGTGATATCCTGAGACACTCACCCGCAGCACCAAAAAGGCACCCTCACTCGAGCACAAACATGCTCACTCGAGCACGTTCATCCTGTGCTCGAGTGAGTTCTTCTCTCACTCGAGAATTCACACCAGATACCCAAAATGCGGAAACTGACATGGTTTACCAGAATTCACCAAATGAATTCCAATGGTTCCCTAACTCATACCATTACTCATTCTCTCATATATCATCACAAGGAACCCATTGACAACCATAAACAACCCAAATTTCCACTCAACAACAAGATCTCATCTCTAAACCATAAATCCACCAAAACCACAACTTAACACATTTCCCTTATTCAACTTCAAATCAATTTCTAATCACTCCCAAGTGTCAAAACTGACCAAATGAACAGTGACACTCTCATCAAAGACTACCCTTCATTTAACATCATAATTAGGTCTAATTTCCAGATTTCTCATTGGTTAAGCAAACATCTTGACATATATATCAAAATGCATTACAAACCTACCTCTTCAACTTGCTGAATTCAGAACTTGGATTCCTCAACTTTCAAAATCCCTCAATTTGCCACACACCACCAATCACAAGTCTGAAAACATGGAAGTAGAGCTCTTAACCTTTTGAACAATATCAATAAATAGTGTTTGAGCTTATAAGGTCATTTACCTATCTTAATTTCAGACTCTTCCTTTCTCTTTCTTGCCAAGCTCGCCGGAAATGGAGGAAAATGGAGAGAGAAATGAGTTGGTGAGATATGATCATTTGCTTCTCATTTCCCCATGCATACCAACGAGTTGAAGGAAGAGAGGGAGGAGAGGAATATTTGACTTAATCCAATGGTCCTTCTCTTGCCACTTGTCACCATCTTACTCTTCCCACAATGCTTTCACCTAAGCTTGCTTGCATCAAATTCCACCCCTTGGTCTTTCAATCTCAACCATTGATCTTGATTACTAAGGGGTTTTTCTCATCATTAGCTAACCAGACAGTTGGTAAATTTACCGTTTTACCCCTGATTGGTTCTTGACTCATGAAATCATCACTAATCATCCTTATATCATAACACACAACATATACTCAAATATGCTTAATTAACATTAATTACATCATTTGAAGCTACTAATCCTTGATTACAAATCAGGATATTACAGGCTGGCTCCTGGAGCGACGTGTAAATCATGGAATAAGCTGATTTGACACTGAAATTTCCATCTGGAGATTTCCTCCACCAAAATAGATCATTTCCAGTTTGGGAAGGTGGAGAAACTTGTTTAATTCTTTCAATCACCCACCACGGTAAGAACATACTCCATCTCTGTAGATCCCATTCCCCGTTCGGGCTGACGAATTTCTTGACCACGTCTTCAGGATTAATTTGGTCTTGGTTTCTGTCCACATAAAAAATGAGGGGCTGATCTAGACTTGTCCATAGATCCCACCAAGCATTTGTTGACCATCCGCTCCTGATTTTTTTCCCCACAGCTTTCCTGAATGTGTCCCAGACAGTTGTAATTGCATTCCAGGTAGCAGATTGTGACTTCTTTCTCTCAACTCTTGGAATTTCACTTTCCCCGCAGCCATATTTCCCTCTGAGAACTTTTACCGATAGTGTGTCAGGTCTAGTAATGAGATTCCAGCACAGCTTCATGATGAGCGCTTCGTTCTGGCTGGACAAATCTTTGATACCTAAACCGCCCATATTCTTGTCTAACTTGATTGTATTCCAAGAAATGAGATGCATTTTCTTGCTATCCTGACCCTGGTTCCAGAAGAAATTTCTATTTATTTTCTCGAGGTCCTGCAAGATACCTTTGGGGAGAAATGTAGTTTGCATCTGGTAGAATGGAAGAGTTGAGAGGACAGAGTTGATCAGGACTGTTTTCCCAGCCATATTTAGGAATTTACCTTTCCAAGAGGAGAGCTTCTTGTGAACTTTGGACACCAAAGGTGCAAAAGTCAGCTTGGAAGCTCGCTTATGGAGAAGAGGGACACCTAAGTACTTACCTAGGTCGCCTGATATACTGATACCCAGGGATTGACCCAGCTGCTGCGCACGTTGGAATTGAACATTCCTTGAGGCAAATATTTTGGATTTCTGAAGATTAATCCTATGACCCGATACCTTGCAGAAGAAGATCATTAGATCTCTAATGATCTCCATTTGACTTATGGAAGCCTCCGCGAAGAGAAGGAGGTCATCGGCAAAGAAGAGATGTGATAGATTTGGACACGATTGGCTAATCCTCAAAGGTTTCCATCTTCTCTCGTCCACAGCTTGATTAATCAATTGACTCAGTCTTTCCATACAAAGAATGAAAAGATATGGACTCAGAGGATCTCCTTGTCTCACACCTCTTGAGGACTGAAACTCAGTTGAGAGGGATCCATTCCAAATCACTCTTATTGTGGGAGAGGATACACACATCATTATTAGCTTAACAAAGTGATCGTCAAGGCCCAGACTTCTAAGGTTAAAAAGCAGGAAGTTCCAGTCAAGCCTGTCAAAGGCTTTTTCCATATCTACCTTGATGGCGACATAGCCTCTCTTTTTCCTGGTCGTTCTCATTGTGTGAATAGCTTCTTGAGCCAGAATTATATTGTCGCAGCTTTGCCTACCCCTGATGAAACTACATTGAGTAGGATGGATCAGGAAATCCATAACTGATCTCATTCTGTTAGCTAGAACTTTGGTAAGAATTTTGTAGCTCACATTGCAGAGGGAAATTGGCCGAAACTCTTTGAGCGAGGCGGGATTATCAACCTTAGGTATCAGGGTGATGTGAGTCTGGTTGATGTCTTTAACTTTTGTAGGATCGCTGAAGATGGAGAAGATAAGATCACAGATCTTTGGACCCACAGTGTTCCATTGTGTCTGGAAAAAGTGGGGTTGAAGACCGTCCGGTCCTGGCGCCTTAAAGGCGCCCATCTCAAAAGCAGCATTTTTTATTTCCACAACAGACACATCTTTTTGGAGGTGAAAAAGCTGTAATTCGTCCAGAGGTAAGAAATCGGCTGGCCATTCAGAGATATTTTGAACCCCATTATCTGCCGTGTATAGATCTTTGAAGAAGGTAAGAGCAGACGCTTTAAGTTCTTCTTGATTGGTAATCCAGTTGCCCTGATCGTCTTGAAGAGAATCTACCTTACTTTTCTTTCTCTTGATTATGGTGGAAGAGTGAAAGAAGCTAGTATTTTTATCACCATACTTAAGCCACTTACATCTTGACTTTTGGTACCAGAGAAGCTCTTCCTGGTTTACAACCTTGATATACTCCTTCCAAAGTTTCCCTTCAAGTTTTATTAAACCCGCATGAGGCCGCACCGAAAGTTGACGATCGATCCCCTCCAATCGCTTGATCAAAGATTTCTTCTTTTTAGGAAGGCTACCTATCACATTCTTGTTCCACCAAGAGGCCTTGCTTTGGAAGTTGTTGCAGCCAGAGAACCAATCATTGTTATGCCAGGAGTTAGTTACTAAGTCCGAGAAATCCTCCTCAAGACACCAAGCTGCTTGATATCTGAAATGATTTGATGGTTGGGGAGCGCTCTCACCTCCGGCAGTAATCACCAAAACACGATGATCAGATTTAAAGCGCAGCTGGTGAAAATTTTTATGAGATGGAATCATCTACATTCTCTTCTACATACACATGACCATCTTTTCCATTAAATTTAATAAAATGTTCTACTCCTTTATCATCTACAAAGTTCACAAATGTTGTTGTATCAAAGGTCAACATGAATTTCATGAAAATTTTAATAGTTTCTTTTCTAATAATTGATGCTACAGTTGTTCTCATCGCTTCATACGTAGTGCCTTCCTTTATGGTTTTTGTTCTAACGCTACCCCCCACATATTGCAAATCATATTTTTCTCCATTTAAAAATTGTTCCCCTATATGCAAGAAACATTATATATGATTCCCAGTCATACTAGCCATCTTTTCTATTACTCTGCATAATAAAGTTGTTATTAACAACTACATGAGCAACATTAACAACTTTTGAGCACTATATTAATGTCACGTTTTGAAATCGCATAATAGAGGTTATAACCACATAAAGCTTCACCCTTTTCATTTAACCTCGTCTGAGCACACAAAAATAGAGCATAATCTCTGCAACAGAAATTCACACCCTCCCATACACTCAATGAAATAGCAGCATATATCGTAAAGGTATTATACAATTAACAATAATTGGATGCTTTAAACATGTTATTGACTACTCTTAACTTGGCATTACTAACAAAGGGGCAAAATTGCACTTTCATGTATGAAATTAATAGCATCTAGGTCTCTTAGAACTTTACTGTAATTTGATGATTTCAAGTGACCTAGTTGCTATTAAGTCTGTTGATAGATACCTAGATGTAATTTTGCCTTTTTAAAATTCAAGCCATTGACCCAACAAAACCTTTAGGAAGGTACATAAAAGCAGTGCTCTCAAGCTCGGACCGGACCAGCCGGTCCGACCACTAAACCGTCGGATTGATGGTACGACTGGTCCGGTTTGGCTACTAACCCCCGATTCAATTGGGTTTCATGCGGTTTGACCGGTTTTCTAGTGGTTTGACCTGTTTTTTTAATTTTTTAAATATTTTATTCAAATTTTTATATAAATAATTTTAAAATCTTCCCTTCCTCACTGGTCTAACCTTGGTTTAGCACCGGTTTGACTCTGATCTGACCCACTAACCCTTGACCCAGTACCCCGACCGGTTCAGTTATCGGTCCGGGTTTCAGAACCTTGAATAAAAGTATCAACTCTTCAGTACATGATAAATACTTTTTCGTGATATGTGGATAATTTTTTTATTTAAAATGTAGTGACGTGTTTGATTAAATATTTCAAATTGATAAAAAAAAATTTTGAATGATATTTTCAAAAAAGAGGAGGATAAGAAATTGAAAGATAATATTATGCCTCTTATTACTATAATAAACTATATTCTATTGCAGTGTATAACTTTTTTACAATTATTTTGATGGTCCGTTATAAAAAAATATAAAATTAGGTCACATGTAAGAGAAATAATCACAATAAGGTTCACTAAAATCATCAAATGGTAGTAGAGTCCTAATGGACCTGACTCTAATTAAATTTGAATGTACAATTACTTCCCCCGAAAGTTTTCACTTGGGAGCAATTCTGCCCTGAAAGTTTCCAAATTGTAGCGATGTTGCCCTGATAATTATCTAGGTTAAGTTTGATTGTTAGTTAACCGAATGTATTGAGCTAGCAACGTGAACAACATTGAAGAAGAAGAATTTAAATATGGAGGAGGAGCTCACATTCGCCAGAGAGTAATTAAGAAAAAAATTCAATCACTAGATGCATCACACATTAAGGATGATTGTTGAGAATAAGGCCATTGAAAACTTTATGCTGCTGTACTTTAGTGATGTCACTATAGGCAAGTACCTCTTTGATTTTCTCTTTATCGACAAGATGTTTCCATCTCTTTGATTTTCTCTTCTTCGCACAAGGTGTTCACCTCTTTGATTGTGTCTAATCCTTTAGACGGGTTGCAATTTATTTTTTAAAAAATTGTTTACTTATCACCAGAGAAGAGGAGGATGATGAGGATGGAGAAGAGCTTTGGCCACATCCCTCTTCGCAACCTCTCATATTTGTATCGCGACCTCTACCTCATGAGCTTCGGCCATGTATAATTGTTGTTCTTCTTTCATGTATGCTTTGTAACGCTATGATGACATCCCATTTTTATAGAGTAGAGATATATTTTTGATATATTTAGAAAGTCATAATGCTAAATTAAAGAGATTTTCTTGAGGTTTTAAGAGATATCAATTTAGGTGTATCATTGGTGAGATTCCAACTTAGAGTAAAAGTTTTCAAGTTTAGGAAAGAATATTAATAATTATAAGTGTCCAAAAAAAAAAAAAAGATTCAATTTCCATTAATATGATTATTATTTGAATATTATTTCCTTTCCCTTTGTTTATCAAAGGCGGCACACTTTTGGATAGGAATCGAAGGATGTGCCACAATTTGGCAATTAGGGATTGATGTCATACCCTTATCTTATTTTTCATATTTTCATAGTGTTTGCGCGTAGTTCGGTGAGCAACATAGGAATAGCATAAATATATCGATATATCGTACATTATTACATTGAGAGATTCCCTTTAGGGTTAGGTAATATATACAATTTCTCAAAATATTCAAAATTAAAGATCACATATAACCACAATCTTCTTCTTAGGATCCGTGCCTGTCAGTTTCCCTTATCTACATCCTTGCCTTTCGAGCCGCTAGCACCCCTGAGATATTTTTGTTTAGAAAAAAGGGTAAGATTTCAAGGAATCCCAGTAGTAACATACTACCAAACAAATAAAATGTGAGAATTAAATATGCAATGCACCGTATCAAGCAAAATGAAATTTCACATCATCCGTGTGTATACAAAAAATTTCAAGGCCAACTGTTCAGTTGAAACCCCTACGTGTACCTCAGCTGAGTTCTTGACTACAGCTAGGTAATACCAGTTACCTCAGCTAGATCCCAGACCACAGCTAGGTAATGTACCCCAGGCACTACTGTGTATCATAACTGGATCCTTACTAGGCTGAATGGTACATATATTTTTCCCATCGGACAGTACGTATACTCTTCTCGCACCATAGCTAGATAGTGTGTGTTTATTATTCATATCTTTTTTTTTGCCCAGTGTTTATTATTCATATCACAGCATACAGTAACATGCAACATATAAATAGTCACATAGTGTATGAGAGATAGTAGTTACTACCTGAACCATTTTCTTGTCTTAAAAGGTCCACCTCGTAAGACGTGCCAACCTTAGGCTTCCAACTCGGTCCTAAAATATCAAATGGACAAGAATTAAGTTAAAACTCATTCATGCACCATATTAGACACTTCCATAGTGTTTATAGTGCTTATATTAGTCTATTGTGAAAATTGACCAAAATGCCCTCAGGGACTCAGCCCGGCCTTGCGATACCCGATCCGACCATACTTTTTTCAAAATTTAGACTAGGACTATTCTAACATATTTTCGCCCAAGGAATTCATTTCAGGACTCAAAATTACCAAATTCACTGCCAAAAGATGAGAATGCCCTTGGCAGCCCCTATTTCAGGGTTTCAGGGGCGTTTTCGTAATTATGCTTTTTCAGACTTTTTTTGAAAAAGTGACCAACTGTAATCCCATATAATTTTCTCTTATGAACCCAATGAAATTTTTAAATCATTGAAAATCCAACTCCTAGCCCCATTTCTAGCTCTAGTCGAATTGAACAAAACTCCGGGGAAAATTGGGGTTTTTTGAATCTGATTTCGCAGACATATTCCTTTATACTCATAATCACTTTATCAACTATTTAATTACGTTACATCTATCATTTAGTCCCAATTTTTGCAGCATAACATTTCCAACATCACATTTCCCAATTTCATAAACAAAGACAATCCGACAAAATTTCATCGATAAACTACTCACAGTAGTCAGAACAATAGATATTCGAAGGTTTGGAAGTTACCTTTCGCTCCTTTTTTGCTCTCCTTGATGTGGCCAAAAACCCTAACTTCCCAACACCAAAAATTGTGCTTCACAAACCTTGAATAACATAAAAGGGTAGCTTAGGAGTAGAGTTATACGCCTTAGGTACGAATTCACCGAAGAAATCAACCTACCTTATGAGATTTTTCCTTCCTTCTCTCTATTTTTCTCCAAGCTCTCCCCCCTATTTTTGTTGAAAATGGCGTTAGGTATGACCCCAAGAGGACGAGGATGATGATAGATTATTATATCATATTTTTACTTTAATTTTCCAATTTTCCAAAAATAGGACTTTTATGTACCCAAACTTTATGCCATAAGCACAATAGCATGTAAATCATATTTTCCTTCCTTGGTCCATGATAAACGACGTTTAGGAGGTCCTTCCATTAGCCCAAATGAATTTTCTATGTACCTCATAATTTCAAAACTTGCCATCACATTATTTCTTTATTTTCGGATTTATTAGAAATTCTGGCAGATTTTCTGCCCTAACTTTGAAAAAACATACCTAAATTTGTAATCCTTATATCGGAGTGATTCCAAAGGTTATAAAACACTTATTGAGTCTAGTTTCAAGGACAAATATAGACTTCTGCCAATTAGAAGTGATAAGTAAAATATTTGCATATTTATTTTCCCTTATATGATGATTTTATGGATGATATTTGCGTTTAATCTAATAAATTTGGGTGTGATTGATAGATAAATAATGTTTTTGGAATAAATAACATTTAAAAAAAAGAAAGTACTGTAGCAACAGGATCACTGTAGTCGATGGTTAGACTGTAGCGGACGGAAGTTACACTGTAGCGACGAAAGTATTGTAGAGGCATAGGATACTGTAGCTGTTTGCCGACAGTCACTGTAGCAGCCGCCAGATCACTGTAGCAGTACTATAGTTTTCCCCTATAAATAGAGATCAATGCCAAGCTCAAATGAGGAGGAGAGGGAGAGAAGCAGAGGTTTCCTTTTCCAACAGGGAGAGGTCCTTCTCTAATCGGGAGAGATCTTTTACTAACATTTCTGAGTTCTTTGTGTTGTTTTTTAGATTTAATTTCATGTATTGCATGCCTCTATCTTGGAAGGCTTAGGATTGTATTACATTTTGCATGCCGTCTACATGGAAGGTTTTACCTCCTAAATGGACGGTTAGATTTCTTCATTTTTCATGCATCTTTTGGTTGTATATTTATGTTTAAGAATTTAATATTCAAGTTTATGCAATATTTCTGAGGATTTTATTCTAGCTTTATATAATGTTAATTTATTTTGGTTTTGTTTTTAATTTCATCATATGCTAAACTTTCATTTTCCTAGGGTGATGACGTAGCTTACTAATGACGGATTGAATCTTAACTTATTAAATCTAGTTTGAATTTCTCCTTCGATTGAGTTTTAATTATTATTCTTAATGCTTTTGATTGACTGGCCATCTTTTGAATGATTTCAATATGCATGTTGAAACCGGAAGGAGATACATGTGTGTAGACCCTATAATTAAAACCATGACTTGCATATGAAATAGGAATATATTCATATGAGTTGTGTAGTCTTACTGAGTTCCATAAATCTTAATGCATAATTAATTGCTTAAATTCATATAGGAATATATTGGATTAGCAATTGATTATAGAATTGCTTGATCTTGGAAGAGGCTAGTAATTAAATTAGGGAAACTCGACTATCAATCATGTGGAATAAATTGGGCTAGAATAGATAAGTGATTCAATCCAGAATTTGTTAAGTGAAATATGACCCTTAGGGCTTTTTCTCATATTTGCTTTCATGTCATCTGCATTCATATTTAATTGTCTTTCTTTTATTTTGTACTCTCAATCATCAACTAATCAATCGACTAAATAGAATTAAAATTACCCATTTTGGTACTTAGTGCTCAATCCTCGTGGGAACGATACTCTATTTACTTCTATATTACTTGATTATGACAGTGTACACTTGCACTATTTAATTGATCATCTGCACACGTATCAAGAAGCATATCATTCCCAGATTTTTAGTTTTTGGAAGCTGTTCCAGAAAATAGACAGTTTTCCTGGGCTAACTTTAAAAATTCATAACTTTTTGTATATAGCTTCAAATGATTCATATGAGCATTATTTCAAAGCTTACAATATCTACTTTCACTCTGTAAAATTTCATAATTTTTGAACATCATTTAATCAATGGAATGCATTGCACAACAACACTGCCTCACTAGAAGCAATGAAACGGCATGTACTTGCAATTTCAACAAATTTCATTTTTTGTATACAAATTTTCCATACTCCTTAATTCACCATTTTATTAAATATATTAAATAATTACAATATATTCTTGATGAATAAAATTTAGGATGTTACAATTGAAGCTTAAAATGGGGGGGGGGGGGGGGTTGTGTCATGAGTCACGGCGGGAGCAACGTAAATGGGAAACAAAGGATCCTATGGTCTAAAAGCAAGAAGCCACAATTTGGGGGGAAAAAAAGAAAGCAGAGGTGGTGGAATTATATAAAAAGCAAGGAACGAAAAACCGGACCGGGCAATGAACCGGTTACGGTACAGGTTCAAGGGTTAATGGGTCAACCGGGGTCTAACCGATAGTTGAACCGGCCATATTAAAATATTATAATTTATTAGTGGCAATATATATATTAATATATTTTTAAACTTCTATAGATAAAAATGAAGATTTTTAGAAAAAAATGCTTAAAATCTATTAGTATTAGTTATAATACTTATACTTATGTAATGATATATCATTTTAAGTAATTGTTTTCATTATCTTTTTCATTTTTTTTATATTTTTTCTTTCTTTATCTACTTTTCTCTTCATTTTGGTCTTCAATTTTTCATTTTTTCCTAAAAAGTAACAAAATATAATAATTAAAAAATAAAAAAATGAAAACCGGTCCAACCGATTTCATCCCGGTTTTGACCGGTTTCAACCGGTTCGACCGGTTTTCAGACCGGTTCGCAGTTCAATGGTCAGATCGGACTGGACCAATGATCGGTTCCCGGTTCAACCGGTCGAACCGGCCGGTCCGGTCTGGTTTTTTGTTCAATAATAAAAAGTCAATAGCACAATCATATTAAAAAGGAGAAAGAGGTGTTACTGGAAGTAAGGGATCGTCTTTTGCAGGCCAAGAGGAGCAATTGGTAAAAAGAACAGAAAGAGATCACCGTCGTTTGCAAGTAAGGGTCTGTTTGGTGTGAAGGATTTGGAGGGGAAGGGAGGGGAGGGAAAATTTTTATGAGTTGAATTTTAAAAGATTGAAGAAGTGGGGTAATAAAATTTCAATAAAGAGAATATATAAGATAAAAGAGTAAGAAAAATTAATTAAAAATTTTTAACCCCACTTCTCTAATTTTTTTAAATTTAACTCAAAAATTTTTTTCCTCCGCCCATTTTCCCTTCCCTCCCCTCATACCAAACAAGCCCTAAGGGACCGAGGAGGCAATTTACTGGAAGAGAAGAGGGGACACCGATTTCCACTGCTGATCTTTCATCTTGGGCTCATCTGGGTCGAGAAAAAAATATCTGAACAGAAGGAAGAGGTGGCTGGTTGGGAGACTGTTGCTCACTGTTTCAGAATTCTTCTTTGGCACTGGAAGTTGACGGACTAGAACCAGAGGAGGCAAAGTGAATTTACTTTTTTGGTCTTATTTTTCTGTCCTTCTCTGTATATGAATTTGAGCTCTGAATTTTTATTCGCTGAGATGGATTTGATTAAAGCCATGTGTGGCTAAATTTTCCTTTTCAACAATTAGTTTTACTATATTTGGATTAGCTTTTGAGAATAACTTTTACGATTTGCTAGATAAGTATGTGAGAGGAATTTTATCTCGACTTGTGGAAAATAATTTTTGAAACTACGCTTTGAGTGTTTCCCATTAATTAGTTTTACTTAATATTATTTCAGTTTATTTAGTCATGTTTTTATTGTTATTGTTTAGTGATTGGCCATCATTGAGCATGTTTTGGGGATTTAGGATTGAACTTGGCAAAAAAAATTTTAAATTGACCTTAGGACTAAATAATGTGGAATTATATTTTAAAGTAATTTGTGTCTCGGGTAGACATATACCTAGAAGCTCTGTATAATCAAATTAGAGTGAGCCTGGTTTAAATTGTATCTTATTTAATTGTGTGAGACATTGAATAATTAACTGAGATAGGTATATAACCGATAGGTATTTATAGACATCAATACTCTAGATTAACTGATTAAGTTAAGTTAAAATTAATTTAGTGGGGATAAAATCTAAGAAATAAACAAGGGATTAGTGACTATAGGTTTTTCTTGACATTAGATTTTCTCTTTGTGAAAAGTTTTTATTATTATTAATTTCTTTTTCTTATTTAATTTTTCTTCACTCATTGAAAACAATTCGGATTTGTTTAACTTAAATGAACCAAGGAAATTTAACACTTAATTACTAGTTGGATTGAGTATCTGTGGGATGACTTTAATTTTCCACTAATTATTTTCATCACAGTATATTTACGATACTTAATTAAATTTTGGTAGCATCACGCTCACATACTTTATTAAATAAATAAAGCACCATCCACTTTTTCTGTTGTTAAACGTTAAACATACATGTCCTTGAGAGGGTAATGTGTTAGAGCAAGCGTTTTACCCAAGAGGGAGGGGGGTGAAATGGGTGATACTAAAATTTCGTTGCAAATATGAAATCTTGATGGTGAATACAAAGCAGTAAAGAGTAAGGAGAAATATCACCGAAGTGTACACTGGGAGTTATACTGGTTCGGCCACAACCACTTTGACCAACGTCCAGTCCTCAGAGCTTCTCTGAGAGTTTCACTATAACTTCCAAGATTCAGTGGGTTCTTGGCACCTCAGTACAAGCAATTTCCTTTGCCTGGACACTCGCTCCCCCTTACAAGTTGTAATCCAATCCCAACTCAAGGTTCCACAACCTTAAGTTACCTCAATAACAAATATTGAGTTTGAATGAAATATCTCTCTTACAGAGTGAATAAGAATCACTGAAGTACAGAATTACAAGTATGTGTAAAACAAAGTAGTGAACTTGATAATACGTTCGTGTGTGTGTTCTTGTTTTTCTTCTCTGTTTGGATGTTCCCATATATATAGATGTGTTGGTAATGACCGTTGGAACATTTTCTTCTCGTCCGTTAGAGTGTGCGCAACCACTGTTGACTTTTCCAGTATTTGAAAAATATCCGTTTGTGGTAGGTGGCGGTAGGTAGCGTTTGAACGTTGCATTTGACTTTCCTTATTTGGTAAGATCTCTTCATTGTTTATCTGTGGATATACTAAGAATACTAACACAATGAAAGGTTAATAACATAGGAAACAAATCGATGAACGTTGGAATGATTTCTCAAATTCTGAACTTGCATGCTCGAGTAGTTACTCGAGTATTCATTAAGTTTACTCTAGTACTTACTCGAGTATCATCGTGAAAGTAATGATAAACTGCCAGTTAATAAAGGAACATTACATTACTCGGGTAGTGCATGGAGTAAACAAAATTTCAAACCTTTGGAAATACCTGTTTACTCGGGTACTTACTCGGGTATGGCACACTTTTCTTCATAGGTTACTCGAGTAGCAACTTGAGTAATCTTTCAAATAAACTTTAGGTTATTCGATGCTTCACTCCAGTAATGTTGGCAGGATTTGAAGGCCGAGAGCACTTCAAGTTTGATTACCATGTTACTCGAGTACTTACTCGAGTAAACATAAATTTTCTGCATAGCTTACTCGGGTAGTGACTTGAAGTTTTCTTCTGCATACTCGGGTAATGACTTGAAGTGAAGTGTGATAAAAGCATATCATGTTATTCGAGTATTACCTTCAGGTTTTGCTTACCACTGTGAGTTACTCGAGTACCTCCTCGAGTAACTTTGGCAGGATAGAAAATGCCGAGAGCAACATATTTCTTGAAACAGGGGACTCAAGTACATACTCGAGTATCGTTGGCAGGCCGAGAGTAACTGGAAGTCTTTTACATGGTTACTTAAGTACTGACTCGAGTAATATTGGCAGGCCGATGTTAGATCTCATGTTTTGATGATAACAAAGAATATTATGAAAAAGATTTGATTAATAAATAAGGTTGATCAAAGTAAAAATATGGAAAAGCATCACTTGAAGTTAGCATTGGAGTAATGAAGAAAGGCCAAGAGAAAAAGCTGAGAAACTTGATCAGAAGCAATTTTTCTAAGGCATTACTCGAGTAAGTACTCGAGTAATGAGACAAAACTTGAAGTAACCAGAGGTACCTTCCAGTAACCTGCCAACGTTACTCAAGAAAGTACTCGAGTAATAGTGTAAATGTTTTCAAGTTGCTCTTAGCCTGCAAATGTTACTCGAGTAGCCACTCGAGTAACCAGGTAAATACTTGGAGTTGCTCTCGGCCTGCCAACGTTACTCGAGTAACCATGTAAAAGTTTTCCAGTTGCTCTCGGCCTTCCAATGATACTCGAGTATGTACTCGAGTTACTCTGTTTCAGAAAATGTGTTGCTTTCGGCATTTTGTACCCTGCCAATGTTACTCGAGTAGCTACTCGAGTAACTCACTGAGGTAAGCAAAAACGTGAAGGTAGTACTCGAATAACTTGATCTAATTTTATCTCATTTTCCTCGAGTCATTACTCTAGTATGCAAGTATTTAATGTTTTATTCTAAGTGGATTACTCGAGTATGTACTCGAGTATGCAGTGTTATGTTTGAAGGAAAACCTCAAGTCATTACCCGAGTAAGTTATGCACAAAAAGTAAGTATACTCGAGTATGTACTCGAGTAACAAGGTAATCAAACTTGAAGTGCTCTCGGCCTTGAAATCCTGCCAACATTACTGGAGTAAAGCATCGAGTAACCAAAAGTTTATTTGAAGGTTTACTCGAGTTGGTACCCGAGTAACCTGTGAAGAAAAGAGGACATTACTCGAGTAGGTACCCGAGTAAACATACATTTCCAAAGGTCTGATATTTTGTTTATTCCATGCACTACCCGAGTAATCTCATACTTGTTTGTTGACTTGCAGTTCATTAAAGCTTTCTCGATGATACTCGAGTAAGTACTCGAGTAAACTTTAATGAATACTCGAGTAGCTACTCGAGTATGGAAACCCATAAATTTAGAAATCATTCAAACGTTCATTGATTTGTTTCCTATATGATTAACCTTTCATCGTATTAGTATTCCTAGCATATTTACATATTAATAATGAAGAAATCATATCAAATAAGGAAAGTCAAATGAAAAGTTCAAATGCCACCTACCGCCAACAGATATATTTCAAATACTAGAAAAGTCAATAGTGGCTGCGC
Source organism: Inga leiocalycina (assembly GCA_963242795.1). NCBI lineage: Eukaryota > Viridiplantae > Streptophyta > Magnoliopsida > Fabales > Fabaceae > Inga > Inga leiocalycina. The sequence continues at coordinate 66,873,198 of OY725320.1, forward strand.
ACTCTCCAACAGACGAGAAGAAAATACTCCAACGGTCTTCACTAACATATCTATATAAATGGGAACATCCAAACAGAGAAAATAGAACGAGATCACACACAAACGTATCATCAAGTTCACTACTCTGTTTTACGTGATATTTGTAACTCTGTACTTCAGTGATTCTTTTTCACTCTTGAGAGAGATATTTCATTCAAACTCAATATTTGTTATTGAGATAACTTAAGGTTGTGGAACCTTGAGTTGGGATTGGATCACAACTTATAAGGGGGAGCGAGTGTCCAGGTGAATGAACTTGCTTGTACTGAGGTGCCAATAACCCATTGAATCTTGGAAGTTATAGTGAAACTCTCAGAGAAGCTCTGAGGACTGGACGTAGGTCAAAGTGGTGTTGACCGAACGAGTATAACTCCCGGTGTACACTTCGGTGATATTTCTCCTTACTCCTTACTGTTTTAATTTCACTGTCAAATTTTATATTTGCAACGAAATTTTTAGTATCACCCAATTCACCCCTTCTTGGGTGAAACGCTTGCTCTAACAGCCGAGAGCAACTCCAAGTGATTTACCTGGTTACTCGAGTAGCGACTCGAGTAACGTTGGCAGGCCGAGAGCAACTGGAAGTCATTTACCTTATTACTCGAGTGTTTACTCGAGTAACGTTGGCAGGTTACTTGAAGGTTGACTCTATTTACTTCAAGTTTCTGTCCATTACTCGAGTACTTACTCGAGTAACCCTTTAGAAAACTTGCCAATGATGAAGTTTCTCAGCTTTTTCTCTTGGCTTTACTTCATTACTCCAATGTTTACTTCAAGTGATGATTTGCCCTGTTATTACTTTGTTCAAACTTATTTGTTTATCAAATCTCTTTCATACCATCCTTTGTTATCATCAAAACATGAGAGATCTAACATTCTCTCCCTTTTTTATGATGACAAAACGTGGTGATTTTGAACAAGGTTTTTGAAATTAAGTGTAAAGTCAAAGTGTTTTGGAAAATGTTGAAATCATAACATATTCACCTTGCATACATAACACACTCATTAGTCCCACAATGTATTATAACTAAAAAAAAACTTAAATGAACTTGAAATGAAGTTATAACTTAAAGAAGCTTGCATTAAACTTAAAAATTACAATACAAGATGAAAAAGCTATATGTTGAAAAACACCCTAAATCCCATGTACACCCATATACCCAAAATGAAAAATTAAAAGAAAAACTTAAAATAAACTCAGAAACTCCACAAAATCACACTCAAGCTCTTCTCCCCCTTTTTTTGTTTTCATTAATCAAGAGGAGGATCAGAAGGCTTGACCACAGAAATAGGTTTCACAGGAAGAACCAAAAGACCATATGAACTCAGAGAATCAAAAGAAGAAGAACTTGAAGAGTCTGGTTCAGGAAGATTAAGTGGAGGGATATGAATGTCTTCTCTAGGAGGAACAGGAGAGAGTTGATAGACAATCATAGTGGTGGTCTTAACCTCTTTAGTAGCACCAGGAATATGATGATAAGAGGATGAGAGAGAGATTTCCTCGTTATGGGTAGGGGATGGAATAGGTGTAGGAGAGGGTTTAGGCTGAGGTTTGGGTGGTGAATCCTCAATGATGATGTGAATGGTCTCATTTGTTTCAGGATTGTCCACTGAACATAGGATATCTCTGGGTCTTGGTTTAGGTGGACTAGAAACTGGAGGTTCAAGAACAGTTGGCTCAACCTCAGTATAGTGAAGGTCAGATGGGATGTTCTCTGGAGGTGGTATATGCTCAGGAGATGGTATATGCTCTGGAGAGGAGAATGCCTCAGGTGCAGATGATGGACCAGCAGAAGGTCTAGGACCCAGCGAGTCCAGTCTTGCTAAGATCAAACTCAAGGTCTCACCCTGGGCATGTTGCTCAGCTAACAACTCCTCGTGCCTTTAGTATATCCTCTTAACAAACTTAGCCATCTTGTTATTCATGTGGGTTATCAACTCAGCATTTGTGTTGGCTATGTCCACATGAAATCCCTTGAGCATATTCTCCATGAAGTGTTGGAGTGTGGCATTGAGGAAAGAGGGAGAAGAAGTAGTAGCAGCTGGAGCCGAAGACTGAGTGTAATCCATTTTACTTGTCTCAGTCTCCATCTTCTTCTTTTTCTTAGACCTAGACTCCAGAGGACCCTTGAGAGGAATTTCAATGTTGAGCTTCCCAATTTAATTTCTCCCTATTGGAGTAACTCTCTCAATATGCTCTTTACTCTCCAAGTACCATATCTTATTTTTCTTCAGGATGAGTGAAACAATATGAGGATATGGCATTGGTATGGTGGCTTTCCCATTTACTCTGTATCTCTTCATCTCAGAAAATATATATTCCCCCAAATCTTTTTGTTCCTTCAGGAGTAAGGAAGCAAACCATCTATAGTCCCGATCAGAAAAGTGGGTATAGTTGTTGGCCTTGTTCACAAGGGATCTAGAGTAGATATACCATAGGACCCTGTGATGATCATACATATCATTAGGATTGAAATTCAGAGGGCCCACAAGCTCACCAGGTCTAAGAACAGAGAAAATTTGGTTTGGATCAAGTTTGGAGTAAATGTCATCTGGAGGGTTCTCTATTCCTAACCACACATTGATCCTAGAAGGTGAGATAAATATTTTCTGGCCTCTAATAGTAGTAGTCATTTCTTCTTCTGCAGAAGTTCTATTTGGTTCATCAAGAATTTCAAGATTGCAATAAAAGTGGGTGACTACTTTTGTGCAGAAGGGAAGCTTAACAGATAGCCAAGGCATAAAAGGTTCCACAAAGGGATTAAGATCATACTTCAATACCTCCTGAAGTACTTTGAGGTCCACATAGTGAGTCTTGCAAACTTTTCTCCTTGAGAATTGTGTGAGGTACTTCTGGGACTCTTCTAGCTTGTTGACATTAAACCCCTTTGGAGGTTTGGTGATCTCCTCTTCTGGCAATCCTGACTTCTTTGAAGATTGCCCCTTCTCAGGTTGGTCAAGTATGCCAGCCATTGCCTTAGCCACATTCACATCATATTTGGGCTGTTTTGGGGGGGGGTTTTGGTCTGAATGATAGCGTGGAAGAGTCAGAAAGTGGAGGAGAAGGAGATTTGGCACTTTTGCCTCTCCCAGTAGAGGTGCTTTTCTTCGATTGAGCCCTTGTAACTACTGGCTCTTTGATAATAACTCCTTTCTCTTTTGGTTTCGGTTGAGGTTTGGGTTGGATTTTTGCTTTTGACCTAGGTGTGAGTTTTCTTCTCTTTCTGGGAGGAGAAGAAATAGGGTTAGAGAGTTGTGGGGATCCAGAAGAATCTGTGGGAGTAAGGTTTTTGGTTCTAACCATTTTGATTTAGTGAAAGCCTTGAAATCTCAGAAAACAGAGTTAGAAGTCGCGAGTTAGGTCAGGAAGAATCTGAACAAAATAGGCAGTTTTTGGAGCTAAGAATTGATAGGTTCTGACGAAAATGAAGTAAGGAAGAGATTGTAAAAAGTTTTTGAGAGAGGACTGGGTGATTTACTCGAGGAGATTTTGTGGAAATGACCGAGTTTGTGACAGATAAAGACCTAGAACCCGACGTTACTCGAGGCCTTACTCGAGTAAATATCATGTTTACTCGAGTCCCTACTTAAGAGATCATACAGAAAATTTCCAAAATAATTTATTTAAATTGCGTACCTGGCATGAATAATAGTGTAATTATCTATGTATGTTCCCTCGATCATTTTATAGCCATTTTAGAGCAGATTTGAGTCAATTCTCATCAAGTTTGTGATCTGGAACTGTAGTTACTCGAGTCCTTACTCGAGTAAACTTCAAGTTTACTCGAGGCTTTCCTCGGGTAACCTGTCATTTCTAGTTTGGACTGTTCATTTCTCACCAATGAACCATTTGATTCAAATTCCAAGTAACTTGATACGTTGATACGTTACTTCCAGTTTTGGAAGACCATTACTCGAGTGATTACTCGAGTAAAGTACCCTTTTACTTCAAGTTGTTCCTCGGGTAATGCTTCACTGTCAGTCATTACTTGAAGTTGGTACTCCAGTAATGGTGTCCTCTGATAACCTCTATTTTTATTTCTCAGAACAGAGTTTCAATCTTCCTGCAAAACAAGTTTCTACATACTCCGATGCTTAAATTAGTAATCATCAAAACATTATCAAATATCTTAATCTAACATTATAAGAAACTCAAATAACTTACAATTCATTGGGATTTACCATTCCCAATTCTCTTCTAATGTATAGAAATTGTTCTTTTGCAAGAGGTTTGGTGAAGATATCAGCTAGTTGAAGATGAGTAGGAATGAATATCACTTTCACATCTTTCTTTTTGGACATGATCTCTGATGAAGTGATGTCTGACATCGATATGCTTGGTTCTAGAATGTTGAATTGGATTCTTTGCCAAGCTTATCGTACTGGTTTTGTCATAATAGATTGGTATTTCTTTGAGATAAATACCAAGATCTTGTAGTTGTTGTTTTAACCATATCACTTGTGCACAACAACTTGAAACTACAACATATTCGGCTTCCGTTGACGAAAGAGACACTGTATTTTATTTCTTGCTAAACCATGATACAAGGGATCCTCCAAGAAATTGTCCTTGTCCACTAGTGCTCTTTCTGTCCGTCTTGTATTCTCCATGGTCAGAATCTGAATATGCAACTAGATATTCACTTCTTCCTTTGGGATACCACAGACCTAATTCTGGTGTGTCAGCAAGATATCTAAAGATTCGTTTGACAGTTTCGGCATGTGATTCCTTTGGTGCTGATTGATATCTTGCACATATGCCAACACTAAATTGAATGTCTAGTATGCTTGCCATGAGATAGAGTAATGATCCAATCATTCATCTATATTTTGTGATGTTGTAGTCTTTCCCTTTGACATTAGCATCAAGCAACGTAGTTGAGCTCATAGGTGTGTCCGTTCTATTTGCTTCATCCATTCCATACTTCTTCAATAGCTCTTTTAAATATTTTGTTTGAGAGATGAAGATTTCATTCTTTCTTTGTTTGATTTGCAAACCGAGAAAGAAATTCAATTCTCCCATCATTGACATCTCAAACTCTCCCTGCCTTATCTCAGAAAATTCCTTACACAAAGATTCATTAGTAGCTCCAAAAACAATGTCATCAACATATATTTGAACAATTAAAATATCATCACGTTTTCATTTTATAAAAAGTGTTGTATCAACTTTTCCTCATACAAAACATTGATCAATAAGAAATTTACTGAGCCTTTCGTACCATGCTCTAGGAGCTTGTTTTAAACCATATAAAGCCTTTTTGAGTTTGAAAACATAGTCAGGTTTGGTTACATCTTCAAAACCAGAAGGTTGCTATATGTATACTTCTTCCATAATGAATCCATTTAGAAATGCACTCTTTACATCCATTTGATAGAGTTTGAATCCTTTGATGCATGCAAAGGCTAAGAGTATGTGTATAGCTTCCAATCTAGCCACTGGAGCATACGTTTCCTCATAATCAATTCCTTCTTCCTGATTATAACCTTTGGCCACCAATCTTGCCTTGTTTCTGACAATAATTGCAGATTCATCGAGTTTGTTCTTGAATACCCATTTAGTGCCAATGATCGAATGATCCTTGGGTCGGGGTACCAAATCCCAAACTTGATTTCTTTCAAATTGATTTAGTTCTTCTTGCATTGCTATAACCCAATCATTGTCCGATAGGGCTTCATCAATGTTAGAAGGTTCAATCTCAGAAATGAATGCAGAAAAACTTACTTGATTGAAAATTCTATTTCTAGTTTTGATCCCTTCATTCACATCTCCTATGACTTGATCTAAGGGATGACTTTTATTGTATTTCTAGGCTCTAGGTTGTCCTGGTGATTGCTCTTCTTCCTTGGTTTCATCAACTTATGGAATAAGAGATCTAGAAATAGATTGACCATTTTCAAACAACTTCCTGTTCTTCATCAATAGTTTTGTCAGAGGATTCAAATTCATCAAATACAACATGAATTGATTCTTCAACAACACATGTTCTTTTATTGAAAACTCTATATGCTTTACTTTGGTTAGAATATCCTAGGAAAATCCCTTCATCAGTTTTAGAATCAAATTTTCCTAAGTTATCTTTACCATTATTATGAATGAAACACTTACAACCGAAGATATGTAGATGAGCAATGTCCGGCTTCCTTCCTTTGTACAGCTCGTATGGTGTCTTTCCAAGTTTTGTTCTAATATAGACTCTATTTGAAATATAGCATGTTGTACTCATAGTATCAGCCCAGAAAACTTGAGACACGTTTTTTTCATTTAACATTGCTCTAGCCATTTCAGTGAGCACTTTATTCTTGCGTTCCACGACTCCATTTTGTTGAGGAGTGCTTGGAGCAGAGAAATTATGATCAATGCCATTAGTATCACAATATTCTTCAAAGGCTTGATTTTCAAATTCTCCACCATGATCGATCCTAATACCTGCAATGGACATACCTTTCTCATTTTGCACTTTCTTGGCAAAAACAATAAATTCTTCAAAGGTTTCATCTTTTGATGATAGAAAAATAACCCATGTAAATCTGGAAAAATCATCAACAATGACCAACGAATATAAATTGCCACCAAGACTCTTTACTCTTGCTGGGCCAACTAGATCCATATGCAATAATTGTAGTGGTCTATTTGTTGAAATCTCATTTTTCAATTTAAAAGATGACTTAGTTTGTTTACCCTTTTGACATGCGTCACAAATCAAATCGTTTTTGAAATTTACTTTGGGTAATTCAAGAACTAAATCCTTTTTGAGTAGTTTGCCTAGTTGATGCATGTTGACATGAGCCAATCTCTTATGCCATAGCCAACTTTCATTGGCATTACTCAGAAAACAGTTTTCAGATTCATTTCTACTAATATCTAGAGTATAGCAATTACCTTCCCTTTTTGCTCTGAGCTTAGCCTGATGTTCTTCTTATCAAGTAGTAAGTCTTTCTTGTTGACAATCAGACATTCTTCTGAATCAAATATTATCCAGTTGTCTTTAGCTGCACTTTGACTTACGCTCAGTAAATTATGACACAAGCCTTTAACGTAATATACATATTTGACTTGCATTCCTTTATCATTTTTTATTTCACCAATTCCTGCTATCTTTCCAGATTGATTTCTTCCAAATTTTACCTTTCCACCTTAGCCTCCCATTCTTTAGAAAGAATATTTAAAATCTTTCGTACTTGGGTATGTTGATCATAAACTTTCCCAAGTGCTGCAAGTTGATTAACAAGATGATTATATCTAAGTTCGAATTCAGATATTGATTCACCTGATTTCATTCGAAGTAGATCAAATTCAGTGACCAAGGTGTTGCTCTGATTCTCCTTTATTCCTGAAGTTCCTTTATGATCTATTTCAAGAGCTTCCCACATTTCCTTTACTGTTGGAAGTGTGCAAATTCTGAAGTATTCACTTTGACTCAAGGCACTTTGTAACATCAGAATTGCCTTACTGTTGAGAGTGATAAGTTTCTTGTCGTTGTCATCATATTCTGGTGGCGTCTTGGGAATTTTCTGAGAATCTACAGTCTTTGTGGGTTAAGAGTTTCCACTCTCAATCACATCCCATAGCCCATATTTAGTAGCCATCACGAATACTCTGAACTTTGCTTTCTAGAAAGAAAAGTGTTCTCCATTGAAACCTGGAGGTCTAGTGATGGATGCTCCATCGGGAAGAATTCCTTCACCCATGCTTACCATTGGATCCTTCTTAGGTTGTTATACCTTAACAAGAAGACCTATGCTCTGATACCAAATGTTAGAGGAAGTGTTTCACCCAAGAGGGGAGGTGAATTGGGTGATACTAAAATTTCGTTGTAAATATGAAATCTTGATGGTGAATACAAAGCAGTAAAGAGTAAGGAGAAATATCACCGAAGTGTACACCGGGAGTTATACTCGTTTGGCCACAACCACTTTGACCTACGTCCAGTCCTCAGAGCTTCTATGAGAGTTTCACTATAACTTCCAAGATTCAGTGGGTTCTTGGCACCTCAGTACAAGCAAGTTCCTTCGCCTGGACACTCGCTCCCCCTTACAAGTTGTAATCCAATCCTAACTCAAGGTTCCACAACCTTAAATTACCTCAATAACAAATATTGAGTTTGAATGAAATATCTCTCTTAAAGAGTGAATAAGAATCACTGAAGTACAGAATTACAAGTATGTGTACAATAGAGTAGTGAACTTGATAATACGTTCGTGTGTGTGTTCTTATTTTTCTTCTCTGTTTGGATGTTCCCATATATATAGATGTGTTAGTAATGATCGTTGGAATATTTTCTTCTCGTCTGTTAGAGTGTGGGCAGCCACTGTTGACTTTTCCAGTATTTGAAAAATATCCGTTTGTGGTAGGTGGCGGTAGGTAGCGTTTGAACGTTGCATTTGACTTTCCTTATTGGTAAGATCTCTTCATTGTTTATATGTGGATATGCTAAGAATACTAACACAATGAAAGGTTAATCACATAGGAAACAAATCAATGAACGTTGGAATGATTTCTCAAATTCTGAACTTGCATGCTCGAGTAGTTACTCGAGTATTAATTAAGTTTACTCGAGTACTTACTCGAGTATCATCGTGAAAGTAATGATAAACTGCCAGTTAATAAAGGAACATTACATTACTCGGGTAGTGCATATAGTAAACAAAATTTCAAACCTTTGGAAATACCTGTTTACTCGGGTACTTACTCGGGTATGGCACACTTTTCTTCATAGGTTACTCTAGTAGCAACTCTAGTAATCTTTGAAATAAACTTTAGGTTATTCGATGCTTCACTCCAGTAATGTTGGCAGGATTTCAAGGCCGAGAGCACTTCAAGTTTGATTAACATGTTACTCGAGTACTTACTCGAGTGAACATAAATTTTCTGCATAGCTTACTCGGGTAGTGCTTGAAGTTTTCTTCTACATACTCGGGTAATGACTTGAAGTGAATTGTGATAAAAGTATATCATGTTATTCGAGTATTACCTTCAGGTTTTGCTTACCACTGTGAGTTACTCGAGTACCTCCTCGAGTAACATTGGCAGGATAGAAGATGCCGAGAGCAACATATTTCTTGAAGTAGGGGACTCGAGTACATACTCGAGTATCATTGGCAGGCCGAGAGTAATTGGAAGTCTTTTACATGGTTACTCGAGTACTGACTCGAGTAACATTGGCAGGCCGAGAGCAACTCCAAGTGATTTACCTGGTTACTCGAGTAGCTACTCGAGTAACGTTGGCAGGCCGAGAGCAACTAGAAGTCATTTACCTTATTACTCGAGTAACGTTGGCAGGTTACTTGAAGGTTGACTCTATTTACTTCAAGTTTCTGTCCATTACTCGAGTAAACCTTTAGAAAAGTTGCCAATGATGAAGTTTCTCAGCTTTTTCTCTTGGCCTTACTTCATTACTCCCATGCTTACTTCAAGTGATGATTTTCCCTGTTATTACTTTGTTCAAACTATTTGTTTATCAAATCTTTTTCATACCATCCTTTGTTATCATCAAAACATGAGATCTAACATAATGGCCTTTGCTTAATGCTTTCTGCATATTGTTCCTCCACCTCCTCCTTGGCTTGTCGAGTTGCAGCATCTATGTTGCCCAGACCAACTCTCCTACATCCCTCGTTCTTGCGGTAGCAACTCTTATCATCAATTTCCAGAAACTCTTTCTTTCTTTCTAATTAATTTTGGGGAGATCGGTCTTCATTTTTTTTAAAGAGTGGCTTATATATACACATATATTTTTGAAGATTTTGGTTATATCAGGTGGACAAAAATCTCTTTCAGAATCTAGAAGAAGTGGTCATGTTATTTGACACCAAGCTATTGTTGTGTTATTACTGATAAATAAATTTAAATTCCTATGTACATATATAGCTGCACCATTCTTTTCTTCTCTTTTTCAGTCAAAGAAAGAAGTCATACCATGAAGCTCATCACTTCTTTCTCAGTGCACACAGATTCGCAGCACCACGCGTCTCAATTTGTCTTCTTTCATTTTCTTGGCAAGATCTTCTAATCTTGTATTTTCTCTCTGCTCTCTTGTCTCTCAACTCTTCCATATAGTTAAAATGCTTGCTGATTTTTAATTTTTTTTCTCTTCTTGTAAGTTTGGCTTCAATTATATTGTTAGTTACTTACGCCTTTTACTGATTAAGTTGCGCACACCTCACCTCACTCCAGAAAAGAAAGCTAGAAACAAAAAATCAACTATTTAACGACTACGTAAAACACCGCAAAACAAATATATAACCAACAGATAAAAACCATAAAGCAACAAACCGGAAGCAACAATTAGCCTATGCCTTGCCTGTTGAAGTGTCTCTGAGCTTGCTTCTTCATTGTATTGGATTCCATGCCTCATAAAACTCGTGAGCCTATAGAGGAATAATGTAATCACTGCTAGAAAAAAGGCCTATAAGATCGCTACATCTAGACCTTTATAGATGGAGATGATTTAAAAACTATGACGGGTTATATTTTTATAAATATTAATACAACTTAAGACCCGTCACGCTTACGTAGTCTAGATGGTATTTTCTAGACTAGTTATAATTTAATACGGATTTGATAAATATTAAATGTTATGAAAATTTTAAAATTTAAATTTTTTTAGCTCGGACTCTAATACATCGGGTTTAAACATCCTTTTAGAGACTGTTTTCCTTTACTTTCGATCTTAGATGTTTCAGAGTTTTCTTCAGCTTCCAAAGTAAATTTCTCGATGTGTCTGATTTCTTCGAAATCTAAAGTCATCCACTCCAATAAATGTACACTTAAATTGTAATGTCTATTTAATTAATCTCCTCCAAGCATTTCGTTTCTTTAAAATTTTCTTTCAAGCTCCCTTTTCTCTCCTCTCGGGTCACATTATGGTGAGACGTATTAGAACTCTGTCAATTCGTCCTCCATTTCCTTATTCACCTCCACTGTCTCCATCGCAGTTGTCAAAGAGTGAGGTTCTTGACCATCTCCATGCAAGGGTGGCACTCATGGAGCAAAGCCTTGTAAGACTCATCACTCAGTTGCACACCATCAATAAGTTGAATCTTGTACTAAGCACCAATGACATTGATTATAATCTTTCTTCTAACCCCTATTCTCCTTCCTCCTCCTCCTCTTCCCATGCCTCCGGTGATGATGAGGAAAGATGAGGAGATTTTTTTTCATATAAAATGATGTTTCTTTTTTTTATGCATGATGTAACTGCTACCCTTGGGCAGCAAAACAATTATAATATTAATTGAAATTTTTTTTATTTCTAATCTTGATCTTGGTCATATGATCTTGAACGTCACTTGTATCTATGTTCATTTGTTGTTTTTTTTCTCTAGCTTAACAAGTTAATTTTATGATATATATATATATATATATAATATTAGTAAATTATATTATTTGAGTATTGTTAATTATATAATTTGATTATATTCATACCGGTTGTAGTGGTACAAGGTCTAAATATGCTAATCTGAATCATTGTTTAACTCTGGACTAGTCTAAATGTCGTTTAATCTTCTAACATTTATTTTTTATTTAGACCATAGGAGATGAACATTTGGTCTCAATATTATTATTTAGACAACATTTTAAAAGAAGACCAGTCTAAATATGTAACGTTTCTACTTCCAACGCATATCATCATGTCTTGTCAATGTCATTTGAAGTTTCTGGCCATCAATCCCAATTATAAATACCAATGCACCTTTATTTCTAAAGTTCAAATTCAAAAGTCCCTTTCTACTTCTGTTTCTTCTTTAAGCAGAAACACTTTTAATGGCAAGAATGACAAAGAGGCAGTATTTCCCTTCTCCTCCAACGGCTGCAGCCACCAGTGGTTCCTCTTTGTAGCCCTTTTCTACCTCCTTCCTTGGAGGAAATCGCTAAGGCTATGTTTCGCTTCCAGGACACCATTTTGGGGGTCATGGCTAATTAAGCAAGACTACCTATACAAATGACTGGAGGAGTTGACAGCGGTGTTGAATGACATCATCGACCGTTTGGACTAAGGATTGTCTCTTAGAATGATGATGATGATCGTTTGGTGGCTTGGGCATCAAGAACCCCTATTGTATACATATGTTGATGTAATTTTGATTTTGTGCCAAATCATTATATATATATATATATATATATATGCATGTAGTGTCTCCTTTAGGCGAAGATTATTATTGAAAAAGTTTCAATCTTTTTATGTCTTTTGATATGTTGCTATTATTTCCTATTGATAATCTTCATCTTTTTGTGTTATATGATCATTCAGATAGTTTATGTTTGAAAGGGGTAAGATATAGAGCCAAAGACTCCGCAAGTGCTCGGGCTGTATTGTAACACCCCAAATTTTATTCACCAATATACCTTGTAATTCTTTGTGGTATTTAATGAAATGAAATGGTGAATATTTATGAACTTGGAATTTATGAAGTTAATAAATTTTCATTTTCATGAAAATTGGGTTAGAACAAGTTATGAAATTAATTCTTGGGTTTTTCAAAAAGCCCATTATCAAAGCCCAAAAATGGAGGAATAGTAAAGTATATTATTTGGCCAAATATTAATGATAATTTTGGCTATGGATAAAGAAAAGGAAATTGCTCCAAAATAAAATTTAAAAATGTAATGGTAAATTCGTAATTTTGCCAATAAAGCGCAAGATTAATTATTTTCCAATTAATTGAAGTTAATTTCAATTAATTAAGAAAAATAAAGGGTAAATATATATTTGGAAAATTCTTGGTAAAGAAAACCAAGATTTGAAAAGTTAAGATTGCACTTATGCATAAATTAATTAAAGAGATTATGGAAAATGTTGGAATAATTGTTATTTCCCTATTTCTTGGTGAATTTCGCCTATTAAAGGAAAAAAGGAGGGGAAATAATTAATTGAATGATAAATATGCCAAGTATCAATATTTTAAGGTAAGGGATTAAATTATAATTGTTAAAGTTGGAGCACATACTTAATTAGATTAAAATATTATTAACTTGTACATGTAATTGGATTAATGTGATGAAGCCCAACTTGGTGTATGGAGGGGCTTGGAGGTGTCATTTTGGGCTAACTAAAAGGGAAGAGAAATTGGTTCAATTTTGATTAAAGTTATGACACTAATTGGAAGAGGATAAAGCCAAGTACACTTATGTCATAAAATCCTAATTTTTGGGATAATAATAATTAGGGGAAAATAGGGGATATTTTATTAAGCTCTTGCTTCATCTTTCTTATCCTATTTGCATGACCAAACGAGCGAGAGAGAGAGAGAGAGAGAGAGAGAGAGAGAAGGCTTAGGAAAATCTAGAGAGAAAGAGGAGAAATCCAAAGGTAAGCTTTGATGTTCTTGGTGATTATTTAGCTTCTAAACTTGTGTAGTTCCCTCTCTAACTTCATGATCTTCATGGAAATCATGGTGTAGCAAGTAAAAGCACAAGGTTAAGGAGAGAGAGGGTGGACGGTTTTGAAAGAGGAAGACCAAGAAACCAAGGTAACTTCAAGAACTTCAATCTTTGTTGTAGTTTGTTGTTGTTATTGATGTTCTTGACTTGGTTTGTGGTTGGTTGGTTGAATTTGTAAATTTGGGAAATGGAAACCCTAAGGGGTTATCCTGCTCAAATTTCATCAAATCTTGTTTAGTATGTGTTTAAATGGTTAATCAAGGGGATTGGAGTGGAAAGGAACAAGCTTTTGAAGTTAAAAATCAAAAATCATATTTTTCTCTTTTCCCTCCTATGTTTTGGCCAGACCTGTTCAGAGGGGTAGGAGCTGAAATTTCATTAATATGATGATTTCATTATATTCAAGAGGGAAAATTGTGTAGGGTTGATGTTGATCACTTTGTGAGAAAAGCCCTAAAAAGTGAAATTACGAAAATACCCCTAAAACCCTAAATAGGGGCTATCAAGGGTAAAACTGTCATTTGCAGTGATTTTGTGAAAACTGAGGTAAAAAATGGATTCTATAAGCAAAACTGTGTAAGAATAGCCTGGATCAAAATTTTTAGAAAAGTATGGTGAGACTGGATAAAAAGGGGTCTGGACCGGGTCCTTAGGGGCATTTTAGTAATTTCACATAATTGGACTGCTATGACCAATAAAAACAATTTGGAAGAGTCTAGAGTGGAACATGAATGAGTATTAAACTAATTCTTATACATTTGGAGTTTTTTGACCAGATTGATAGCCCGAACCGTTGACACGAAATTCAAGGAACAATTTTCTGTTGCAAAAAGGGACACAAGCTAGTAACTTTATCTCGCATACACTATGTGAATGTTGATATATTGTTTGTTGCTATATTCTGTGATATGAACACTTGCCTGGGGCACATTACCTAGCTGTGGTTTAGGACTCAGCTGAGGTACATGGACAAGTAGGGGATCCAAACAGTCATTTGGCCCTGAGTATTGTGCACACACATGATATAGTATGAATTTTCATTTTATATTATATGGTGCATTGCATATTTAATTTTTGCATTTTATGGTTGATTATTTGTTACTACTGAGATTCTTTGAATTTCACATTTTTTCAAATAAATAAATATTCCAGCAGAAGCTAGTGGCTTTAAAGGCAAAACATCAAATACGGGAAATTGAGGTGTGCGGATCCCGAGATAGGAGCTGTTTGGTTATATAAGTTTAAATTTTAATATTTTGGACAATTTTTATATAATCTATCAAACCTTGCGGGGAGACTCTTGTATGCAAACAATTACTTTTTATTAGTATATTTGTACTATTTCTGTATGCCTGTGGAATTGTACCTTTAACACTCTGCGCATATTGAAATGTTGAGGGGTTTGACATGTATCAAGTAATAAAGAATGAATAAGATATTGTTCCTACAAGGACTTGGTACCAACAATATAGTTGAGCAATGACTTTACACTTTTGCTTAAGTTGAGTCAATAAAATTTGAATTATGAATAAAAGCTAACAAGAGAAAAGAAGAAAACAAATCTAACTATTATGAAAGCTAAGAATAAGAATGATTCTAGATCTTAAGCGGTGACTTAGATTATTACAGCCTTGATTACTTCTTAGTGTCTAACTTCTCCCATTAACTTTGTTTAAAGTTATATTTGATAGTCTATGACTCTTATTTACTTAAGAGTGTCTTTCGATCCATTAAAAGATATTCCAATTATGTTAATCCCTAACTTTTTAGGTGGTTAGTACTTAATTAGATTAATTTAAGTGTAAATCTAATGAGACTATATAGGGCTGATAGGTATATATCTATCCCACAAGCAAATTAAGTCCCAAAACCTAACCCTATACTATTCAATTAGGGCCGATAGGTACATGTCTTTCTTTCTTCTTCTTCTTTCTTTTTTTAATCTTGAGCTATTGTAGATTCCCTTTTGATGCGACCTTGTACTTGGATGATGTAGCACCTATTACTTAGTTACTCCTGTTAGGATCGGTAGGCACAGCGGAAGAATTTTAAAATTTCACCAATCCTAATCGAGAATCTATCAACGGCGTTTAAACCAAGTTGGAAGGATTCATACCTTTTATGATTCAGGGTTTTCATGATCTCTAGGAGCCAACATGTTAGGTCCGCTCCATCTACCGGTATCCACATGAATGCTCTCCAACCGAGACTGGGTGTTAGCGCCTCTAATGTCTCCCAGGGTTTCCTTGCGGCTCTCAATTCTCATGTGTATATCAATATATCTGCTCTATCAAGTTTATAACCTATGAGGGCTATTTTCAAATTTCAAAATTAATCATCATTAATTTTGAAATTAATTAACTATTAATTATCTTGATAAGCTAATTAAATAAATTCAATTTAAATTAAATCTGTCCAACAGTTTTAATTTAACCTATTTATTTAATCCAAATAAAGAGCCATTAGATTTAATTTATCTTCATAAATTAAATATGAGATACTATATCTCTATCATGTTAGTTATTAAATTTAATATATCTTAATAAATTAAATTTAAAACTAACACAATATAATAATATATACACACACACATATATATATAAGATATATATATTTCAAAAATATATATCTATATAATATTATTAATGAATTTTATATTATATATATATAAATATAAAATTCGTCCACCCTAAATTAAACATTATCTCGTGTTGGGCCATTCTTGTGTGCGACCCTGTAGGCCCATATGAAGTTGGCAGTGGGCCAATAACTATACTAACCCAAAAGTCGCAAGCGGCCTCTAGCAAGATATTACTACTATCCAATTCATATGAGGATCGTTATCACGATGCAACTTGTCATACAACCATGTCATGTCCCTTTTGTCACATGATATATCGATCAAGGATAAGGCATGGATAATGTCATCCTCTTGTTCCTGACCATTACTTTCTCGATTCCTGAGTAGCCTGATAATAGAGATGGAAACTCCTTTCATCATAGTATGGCCATACATTTCTCAGACTCACTCATCGAGGGGCTCAGTAATATCTCTCTACCAATGTGAGGGATAAATTCCATCTTGACTATTCACATTCCTCTGCATGAAAAACCACCAAGCTCAATCATAGCCTTTATCATCACCCGGTTAAAAGTGACTTTTGACTAGTTCAAAGCTTAGCAACTCTCATGTAGGAATCCATGATGACCTCAAGTTTAAGGGCATTGTGACGTGGTTATACATGAGAAAAGCTTATGACTTGATCCATATAGCTTTCTCATATTGGGTTGGTCCAGTAGCTTGTACTCTTACAAGTGCCTAAGACTTTGATTCATATCTCCATATCTTATCAAAGTCATACTGGTCTTGTTTCATCTCTGCTCCCGCAGAGATGACCGACCAGGGACATTTTAGGACAATCTTTATGAATTATCCAAGGATACAATTATCACAGTTAACATGCAAATAATATGATAACAAAATGGAGAAATTTCATTAAAATAATAATGTTCAAAGTACAATGATTGGCCCTTAGGGCACAATTTCCAACAACTCAAACATATACCTTAAGAGGCTTTTAACCTAACTCATAGCCCTCTTGACTTTACTTTTTGACGTGAGTGCCAACATTAGTGATGAAGTGCCCTCTATTACTAAGTTAGGTCTAGAGAAGCTATTGAAGTTGTATCTCTTATTCTCTTTTTGTTTTTTTTCCTTTTTCTTCACTTGAGTCATTTCCCTAAACAGAACTTTTATGTAGTCAACAAAGGCCATCATCAAATTTTCTAAAGAAATCAGGTATCAAAATATTCATAAACTAATCCTCTGTTAGTCATATTACAACCAACTCTATTCTCATTTTTCATCTCAAGATTTATACAAACGACCAAGACTTAGAGGCTTAGTTGAAACATTCTTTTCTATTTTAGTTTTTGATTCAACAACATTTTTTAAGCTACTAGTGTTCAATCAATTTCAACCAAGACAATAGTGGTACACAAGTCCCAGCAACGACGCTAAAAACTTGATAGGGGCAAAATATAGAGCCTAAGACTTCGCAAGTGCATGAGCCGTATCAAGAAATAAAGAATGAGTAAGATAGCGTTCTCGCAAGGACTTCGTACCAACAATACAATTGAGTAATGACTTTATACTTTTGCTCAAGTTGAGTCAACATAATTTGAATTATAAATAAAAGCTAACTAGAGAAAAGAAGAAAACAAATATAGCTATTGTGAAAGCTAAGGATATGGGTGATTTTAAATCTTAAGTGGCGACTTGGATTATTATAGCTTTGATTACTTCTTAGTGTCTAACTTCTCCTATTAATTACATTTAAAGTTATATTTGCTAGTCTAGGACTCTTATTTACCTAAGAGTGTCTTTTGATCCACTAAAAGGTATTCAAATTGTGTTAATCCCTAATTCTTTAGGTTGTTAGTACTTAATTGGATTAATTTAAGTGTAAACCTAATAAGATTATATAGGGCCAATAGGTATATGTCTATCCTACAAGTAAATTAAGTCCAAAATCAAAATTTTACACTATTCAATTAAAGGTTTATTCTAAATTCCCTATGTCTAGGTTCCTTTAGAATACCAAAATAATCTCTTAATCGGACGTCTCTTTTTTCAGGACAATCAAGCACATAATTAAATCAACAAATATAATATTAAAGCAATGAACGAAAAAAATTATCATCCACTAATTTATAATCAAACTAAATAATATAAAATCAAGGTTTACCTATATAAACTGAGCATTCTCATGATAAAATAATAGCTAATCAAATAAAAGATAAAAAAGACAAAGAAAGAAGAGAAGAGAAGAGAAAGGAGAAACAAAAACTTATCGCCGAATTTCCATCCGTGTTATCGCTCTTATACATCTCTAAACTTTAATCTCCCTCTATTAAAGGTCTTGCCTTGCCATCACCAACTAGGAATATAGAACACTCCTCCCTCTTGCCACGCCTAGCATATATATAGGTATATATTGCCTTCTTGCATACGTCCTTATCACAATATCTTAGTTTATCTCTTTTTTTTATCGATTATCATATGACATAGATTTATTATATCGATATTTTATTCTTAGTTGAATCTTATAATATACCCTGCAAAATAAATTAGGATATAAGAAGATTTTATATCAAAATATCTTTTTATCCTATAATTAATTAAAAGATAAAAAATATATAAAAGATAATCAAATAAGTATAAAATTTTAATACATTTAGTCAAATATATCTCAGAATCTATACTTATTTAATTATAAAATATATACTTATCAATGTTTTTGTTTATAAAGTTTACTCCTTAAATTTTATTTCTCTGTTTCTAAAAATTACATATTAAACTGGTTGTTTTAAAAGATGGTCTTGTTATGAAATAATTTCTTTTACATATGCAGACTGGCTGTCCTTAAAGCTAGTCCATTATGAATATTGAGATTGGATTTATAGAGGACCAGTTTAGAACAATTTGCTTTAGTATTTATACTTACTTTCATGCTCAAACTTCATCTGTCGCCTCTTGGAATCACACATGCATGCTCTTCCTCTCTCCATCGCCTCCAACCATTGTAATCTATCTCTTTCTCTACCGTTAGGATGGCTTGGTAGTTGGTATTCCTTTCTGTGGGGATCTCCCTCTCTGTAGCCATCATTTTGCTCTAGTATTCAACAAAAAATGTTGGCTTTCACAAACTCTCACTAACCTCCTTTTATTAGTGTTCTCTTTTGTTGTCTTTACTTGCATGGACGTTTTTATTGGTTGATCCTGATGCTCACTCCTCTTATTTCTTTTTAAAAACACTAATGCTTACGCCTTTTCATTCTTTATTGAAACCCTAATTGAAGGTTCATATTTTTCATTCTTTGTCAAATAACTGATGCTCACTTTTTTTATATCTTTGTTGAAACACTGATGGTTACATCTTTTCATTCTTTGTCAAAACCTTGACCGAAAGTTTAGATATTTTGTTCTTTATCAAATCACTGATGCTCACTTATTTTTTTTCTCTATGCTATATATGTATGTCTTGTATCCTCCCACTACCACTTATATCACAAGGTTTAACCTGCAATGGAAATGGACATACAAGACATACATGTATAGCATAGAGGTTACGTGAGTGTCAAACAGACAATATATTCATAAATATGAAGAGATTGAGATCAAAGCGTCTGAAATGTGATATATGCGGTGGTATTGGTTGTCAGAATTATTTACTACTTGCTCTAAATGTAATGTAGAGCATCAATTAATTCTGAACAACCAATACCACCCCTTGTATCACAAGAATCAACCTGCAATGGATCATATATTCATGAGTAAGCTGAAGTCCTGATAGAAAGTTCATATTTTTTTGTCTTGCATCACATAAATGAAAGTTTTCTACTTGATCAATATCCTCTTTTACTACTAAAAAACTGTGATTTAGTAGCGGTTGAAAATGTGTATTTGTAGCGGTTTTAACCGCTGCCAACAACATTAGTAGCAGTTCATGAAACCACTACTAAATCCACTGTTTCAAGTGGTTTTGTAGCAGTTATTTTAAAATGCTACTCAAGAACAATAACCACTACTATATTTATAGCGGTTAAAACCCGCCGCCACAACATTGTCAAAAGTAAAAATCATTTTCTGGGAACTTTATAGCGGTTATATAACCGCTACAAAGCTCAAAACCATAAAGTTTGGAACTTGGGAAATGAAAAATAAAAACTTGGCTCCGTTTTGTAGCTGTTCAAGAATTGCTACTAATATGAATTTTAAAAATGGCGTCATTAAGTAGTAGCGTTTTTTTAACCGCTACTAATTTCATTGAAATTCAAATTTTGAGCCAAAAATTTAATTTCCGTTTTAAATGGCACCTTTAATTAGTAGCGGTTAAATAACCGCTACAAATGTGTGTAAAATTTTTAAAAAAATACAATTACTTGCTTCCGTTTTTTTATATTAAATTAAATAGTTTATCATTTTAGTATTTTAGCTAATTGAATTAGCTTATTATTCAATAGTTTAGCTCATTTATAATTTAAAAGGAATGATTTAATTTAGTTGGATAAGTATGAAGATTGTATTGATAATATTATTGATGATACCTAGGTAACAAGGAACTATTATGTTGTCTACTACAATGTGATTATGATTGTGTAAGGAAAATAGGTGAAAATGAGAAAATGCTCTTAAATATTTATAAGAAAATAAAATAGTGAGAATAAATTTTATACAAAGGAAAAAGTATTGAAATAAAAAATTTAAAAACTTGTTACCATATTTGATCACCTAGTTAAGCTCCTCAGCTCATAAAAAAAAATTTGTAAATGAGAGAAAATGAAAGAAGGGTAAGATGGAAAGAAATGGGGAAGTGTTTGAAATGAGATGTAGTGGTGGTATTTATAGGGATAGGTATAGAACTTGTAGCAGTTAGTGTATCGTGTTTTGTAGCGGCTTTTATTAGTAGCGGTTATGGTTGTTTTTGTAGTGGTTTATGAACCGCTACAAATATTTTATTTATTTATTTATTTAAATATTTTTTTAAAATAAAAACATAATTTTTTTGATCATTCATCCTCGTCATCCCTACAGAAATTGTGTAGAAAAATTGGTAGTGATGTATTATTTTGTTAAAAAAAATTTAATTTAAATGATGTGAACTTAAAAAAATGTACCAAAGTAGAGATTATGTCATCGCCTTCAGGGAAGAAGCTTTCGAAATTGGCAAGCTGAAATGACTCACTCTCGTAGGTGATGTTATCGCCTTCACCCATGTCATAAAGGTCTTGTGGCTTTAAATGAATGACCATATGCCAATCCCTGTGTCTCTCGTCCTCAACATAATAAACCTAGTATGCCTATGAGGTAAGAATATAGGGCTCGTCATCTTGAGAATTACCAATATGAATTGGTCGTGAGAAATTGACTGATATGATGTCTAAGTCGTCAATTGTCAGTCCATGGGAAGTAGTGGTATTTGCCCACAAACACTTGAACCTCATCATAGTGAAATGACCTTAGTAATTAAATTCGACGACATCAAGAAGCTTTTCATAGTAAGGGACGCCTTCGAATTGCATGTTGGCGTCGCTCATGTTGGCAGCTGCTGGCATAACTCCTTGTCCCAAAAGTGCCATAAACACCCAAATTTTGAGTTTGTAATCCTTGATCCTGTGAATCCATACAAAACTTGAAACCACTGACATTGTATGCTGCAAACCTTTTTGCATGGTCAAAAGGGCCGATTGCAAGAGCTTTGAAATCTGGTGAGTGTGGGTTTTGGTCATTTAGTATTCTGTGCGCAAACCAGCTTGGGAATTCTTTATGAACCTTTTTGTCAACTTTAGATTATGTTCGTGTACAGATCTTGAGTTGACGCTTAACATGACTTCTGAATTCCCTGCAATTAATCATGGGAAGGTGATAGTTAAATGAAAGTGAAAACTGTTACGAAAGATATAGAATAACATGTGAGTGTACAATTCTTATTGAATTAAAGGTTCAACTTGAGTGCAATTAATCAAGACATGTCTATGTGCTTGCAACTTCTCAGTTGCCGTTAGTTTGAAGTTCTTAGTTCCTTCAACTGGTTTACCAACATGAGGAATAAATTCTTTTGATGTTGGAGCAGGTTCAGGACAATCGTCAATATGAGGTGGGCGGTTGAAAGCCGTCTCAAGGTCATCAAAGTACCTTGAACAGAAATACAGCACCTCATCCCCTATATAGCCTTGAGCTATAGAACCTTCGGGCCACGCCTTATTCCTTACGTAAGATTTTAATTTCCCAAGAAACCTATGAAGTAAATAAGGGAAAAATGATACTAAATGTTGAAAAGGGCAACTAAGAAACATAGGAACTAATAATGAAGCACATATGTAAAATGAGTACCTCTCAATAGGATACATTCATCGATATTGAATTGGGCCAGCGAGCTTTATTTCATGAACGAGGTGAACTGTAGGGTGAACCATCACAGTGAAAAATGATTGAGGAAAGATCATCTCTAAATGAAAAAGTGTAAGAATGATTTTGGGCTGTAGCTAATCGAGCTCCTCAATGATCAAAACCTTGGAATACAACTTCCAAAAGAAAGAATAAAGATCCATCAAAATGAGGGACATATCGGGAGGAAGTGCATTCTTTATAGCTAGAGGAAGTAACTGTTGCATAAGATCATGTGAGTCATGACTCTTAAGGCCAATAACCTTTTGAGCCTGCAAGTCAATACATCTTGAAATGTTGCTTGAATACTCATTAGGAACTTTTAATTTCTTAAACTTCGTGAGGAAGACTTCCTTGTTTGATTTTGTGAGGGTGAACTTTGCCAATTGAAATTTGTCATGCTCATCTGGCCAAGCGTCTTCACAAACTCCCATGGCGTGTAAATATTTTCTCTCTTGAAGATGATCTTTTATCTTGTCGGGTTCGTTAAGCAGCGTATATAACACATTATCGTAAATATTTTTTTCAATTGGACTGTGGTGAAGTAAATTAGATTTTCAATATGGAATAGTAAAGAAAATACTTATGTTCTTCCATTACTGAGGTGCCAAAGTCCTGCGCGTCTTTTGGCAAGCTTGTGCTGAATCGTCACTTTTTTCGAACTCGAATTCAACATTCTCAACCTGCTATAATATATCTGCACTGGACAAAGTTTGAGGTGGTCCTCATTTTTCTGATTTCCCATTGAAGCGATTCCATTACAATTTGAACTTATGCCTTCCATCAAGGAACCTCTGATGCCCCATGAAGCACCACTTTCAACCATGGGGAAGGCGCACTATGTTAGACTCAAAATTACAAGCTGGGCATGCTGACCTAGTATGCATATTCCAACTAGATAATGTGCTAAGGCCAAGAAAGTCACTATTCATTCACATCAAGGCTACACGCAAGTTGAACAATGTCTTCCTGTAAGCGTCATATGTCTTGATGTTGACATTCCACAGGTCAAGCAACTCTGCAATAAGCGGTTGTAGATACACATCGATGTCATTACCCGGTGCCTTTTTGCTTGAAATGATCATAGACATAATGAAGGAGCTTTGTTTCATACACATCCAGTGGGTAAGTTGTAGGGAACTAAGACTACCGGTCAAATACTGTAACTTGTGCTAAGATTCCCAAATAACCGTTAGTCGCCAAAGCAAGCTGAACATTTCTGGGGTCAGCCGTGAAAGATGGAAAGTCATTGTTAAACGTTTTCTAGGCGTCTGCTTCCCGGGGATGTCTTAATTTACTGTCTTCATTCTTATCAACGTCATGCCACCTCACGTGCTTCGCCGTTTTAGAAGGCATAAACAATCTTTGTAGGTGAGGCTCCAAAGGAAAGTACCTGAGAATCTTTGCAGGTTTCTTCTTCTTCTTTTTCCCCTTCTAAATTGTCTTGTATCTCGATGTGTGACATCTCTTACAAGTGTCCTTGTTGGATTTGTCTCCCCAATACAGTATACAATCATTGGGGCATGCATCAATTTTTTGAGAGTTCAACCCTAATTTGTTGATAATCTTCTTGTCCTCGTAGAACATTATGCGAATCTCCATGTCAGGGAATGCATCTTGTAATAATTCAAACAACATTAACATTCCTTTATCTGTGATTCCACACAAGCACTTGATATGATACAACTTGATCAAGACAGATAATATAAAGTATTTTTGACAACCTTAATATAAAGGATGATCTATCCCAAGCTGCTTCATTCTTCATGAATACTGGCTCTAAACCTTGCACTTCTTTGTTGAAGTTGTCGCCTTGAAATCCAAATGTAGCATGTATAGCATCATTAATTGGATCATCTTCATCTAGTTGAACCCCTACTTGTTAACTTCAAGGAAAAGCATCATCATATCTCATACCAGCCTTCTCACCATGAACTATCCATAACGTATAGTCTTACGGGAAAGGCTTCACAACCAAATATTCCTTAACACTGGATCGTGCATGCCACTTCTTGAACTTGCATCTCCGACATGGATAGACGACTAGCCATTACAGCTACGTAAGTAAATGCGAAATCCAAGACATTTTTTAATCCGTACAAATATTCTATAGAATTGCGTGGCAACCTAATCCATGATTTATCCATAGCTATTAGTGAGTGAGAAGAAAGTATAGCGAAGAAGATGAGTGAATAGAGAATTATGAATGCCTATAAGCTTATATTCAGATTTCCAACGTTTAACATTTTGTAGTGGTTACCAAACCGCTACCATAACCGCTACTGAATTCCATCTTTGTAGCGGTTATATGCATAAAACCACTATAAATTTTCAGCCTGTTGGCAGGATTTAGAAAAATTTATGTTAATCTTGTAGCGGTTTAATTAGTGTAACCGCTATTAATATATATTTATAGCGGTTCGATTTTATTAATCGCTACAACTTTTTGGCCGTAGAAGAAATTCAAATTTCAAATTTTTTCACTTTGTAGCGGTTATATGAAAAGACTGCTACAAATGTTCATGACCATTAGACAATTAAAAAAAAATTTAATTTTCACTTTGTAGCGGTTATGAGGGTAAGCGCTAAAAAATTAGATAACAGTGGGAGGGAAATTCAAAATTCAAATGTTAAATATTTATAGCGGGTATTACTGTAATTGCTACAAATATTCAACATTTGAATTTTGAATTTCCCTCCCATTGTCCTCTACATTTTTAGCAGTTACCCTCATAACTGCTACAAACTGATTAAAATATTTGTAGCGGTTTGTAAAATGTAACCGCTATAAAAATATTAAAATTTATTTTGAATATTTGTAGCCATTTTAGATTAAAACCGCTACAAATATATGTTAATTTATTTTTTTTGTGGTTAGTTTTAGAAATATAAATATAATTGTTGTAAATGCAATAAGAATTTAACAAGGCTTTGAAAATATAAATATAACTATTGTAAACGCAACAAGAATTTAAGTTATGAAAATAAAATATCCAAGTTTATTTACAAATGTTTCAAACTATATCAAGAGGCTGATTATCTGGTCCTCCCTTAGGTGCAGCTGTATTAGGGCGATAGACAAAGTTAACAGCACCATCATCATTAGCAGAGGAGTAGGTTGGATGACGAACCGAGGGACAGGGGGGACCTGTGGATGCTCCTCGTCAGGGAACAGGTGACTCCACGACCACTCGAACATGTAGTTCGTGATATCACGCCACAACACATGCTGAAAGAAGTACAAATCGGCCTGCTGCTGGATCTGCTATATTTGCTGAGCCACTGTAGCCTGTGTCCTGGCAAAATTTAAGCACAGCTCCTCAACAGACTCATCCCTCGGACCTAACCTTGGACGTTTGTGGTCTAGAGCTGATAGCCTCAGAGGTGCCACTCCTGCCGTAGACCATGTTAGGTCTAGTGCCTATCCTCATCCCCCTTACGCGTTTGGGGTGCTCAACCTGATCCAGACCCACTTTCAATGGCGCAAAGGGGTCCACAGACCCTTGTGAATCTTGGGTCTAGGTCTCTCGTAGCTCAGCTTGTGACTGCTGCATCCGCTCTTGCCATTTTATGAAACAATTACTTTTTATTTTTTTTGCATAATAAAATTGGTTTCATAAACAATATAATAATGAATTCACTTACAATGGCTGCCTCTGCCTAATGAGAGATAAGAGTCCCGTTACGGTGTCTATGTGTGATAGCGAACAACTCCCCGTAGTCCGTCTGACTGTTCTCCTGATGTGCCTTCCTCTCCTAGAACAATTACAAAATTAAATTAGTATTATCAAAACAAAATACTAGATTTATAATATGAAATAACTAGCTAAAAGTAATTGATATTGTGAAAAGTTACCATCTTGTTGTAAGTGACAGCAAAGGTCTTCGATCCTGTTGTATGGTGGATAGTTTGCTGCCTACAACACCTCGTGTTCCTTTGAGAAAGCGCCTAAAAAAATAATATTAAAAGTATTAAAACAATACGAAATACTTATAATTAATAAAATCATAAAATTAATTAAATTTAAATTATAATTATAATTATAAATACATTACTTGCCCCCTCAGCACTCCTCCTGAACTGGACGAAACTCGCCCAGTCGTTCGGCGGGACATTCTCGATCAGCTGCTGTAGAGGAATCATCCCATCCTTATCTATACTGTGGACAATACAGTTCTTCCTGTTCTTCTAGCCGTCACCCATCTTCATTAGTGTGTACCTCTTCTGGTTTTCCCGGACGATAAACCTAAGCTATAACACAATTGAATAAAAAATAATTAAATATAACTAATTACAAATAAGACAATTAATAAATATTAATTGAATATAATTAATTATAGAAAATATAATATAATTAAATACTATTAATTACCTTCACCGCCTCGTCCCATGCCAGGTCCTTTGGGCCCTTCGGAATGTTTCTCCACGTCCTGAAGTGAATGGGGAACCACATCCAATTTGAGCCTAGCTCGTTCAGGAAGCGGTTGAATAGGTGACCCCTATTGTTGATGGGCTGGTCTATGGCCTCATTCTACGGAACTATAACTCGAAGTGTCCAATCTAGGCTATTCAGGCCGGTCACGTCCAACCTCCTCGTGGACAAGTTCTCTTGCTCATCTACACAATTTTCCACATATATTAGATAAATTGAAATTCAAATTTAACATTTTGAATTTAAATATTTAATTTATTAAATAAAAAAAGATATTTACCTTAGACCTACACCTCAAACCTAGTAAATCATGAAGACAACCGTCGTGGGTTGTTCTGCCCTGTATGTCATTTGCATCCAGGAACCGCGCCATGTCTGCGATCGGAATCGGGATGTTGAATCCTTGTTTGCCTCATAGTTGCTGACATTGAGCTCTCCCTCTCCCAGATGAGGCCCCTTTGGTGTGATCGACTCCTATGGGACCATCTGCAGTGGCTGTGGTAGGGGTGACTCCTGTGGTTGCCGTGGGGAGATGGGATGAAATGGCTTGGTCTCCCTCCCTCCGTGCTGCCCCCTCCTCTCTTGCTACTACCTCACAAAATCAGTCTGGGGACCTCAGCTCCTTCCCCTTGTCCCTCCCTGAAGTCATATCAACTACAAAAATTCAAAAAAATAAAGTAAAAAAAAACCAATTAGTCACATTTATAATGTAAAAAAATAATAATAATAAAAAGTATAAACAGAAAATATATATTTTTTGTACCTCAAGTGAGATGAATGAGAAATGCTACAACGAAAACTCTCCGAAAGTCCCTATTCGCTCAGATCTGAGGGAAAAGTCTTAGAGAAACTTCAGAAAATGAAATGGCCAAACGGAAAAATGAGTGGGGTGGCGCGTATTTATATATTTGGATTTTTTAGCAGTTCTGAAAAAAACCGCTACATAAACCGTTACTAAATAGCTACACTTTGTAGATAACTACTACAAATATATGACTTTTGAAGTTTTGTAGCGGTTACCATAACTTAACCACTACAAAAGTGATGACCTTTGAAATTCTGTAGCGGTTATAAAAGTATAACCGCTACAAATAGGCGTCTTTTGGTATTTCGTAGCAGTTTAATTTGTATTAACCACTACAACCAAACCGACACTATTGTAGCACCACGTTTTGTAGTGGTTACAACAAAAAAAACTGCCACAAAATAACTGCGAGAAACTAAGGTACGAATCTCGTGCCATATTTGTAGTGGTTTTATCCTTTTAACCGCTATAAATTACGTTGAAAATCACTCGCGCCACTTGGCATGTGGCTTACCGCTACAAGTTTGTAGCTGTTTACGGAATAACCTCTACAATATCAATATTTGTAACGGTTAAATATAACCGCTACAAATTCATCGGTACGAAATAACTTTTTTTTTGTAGTGTTTGGTTGTTGCAGTTATTGTATATGAATTTCTATTCACTTAGTTGTGAAGAATATTTGTATCTGCCCTAATGATTGCATAATGTACAAGAAAGAGTATGAAAAGCTTGGGACATGTCCGACATGTGTGTTATATGTGGTGGTATTGGTAGGCCAGGATTATTTACTTTGCCTTGGAATTTTTTACTCAAGAGCAATGAGGCCTCAAAAAAGTTTTTGTTCAATATTCCCCTAAAAGTTTCTAACTTGTAGCAATTTTACCTTGACCATTATAAAGGTTAAGTTTGACTATTAGTAGACTAAATATGCTAAGTTGGTGGCGTGAATGACATTGAAGAAGAAGCCGCAAATGGAGGAAGAGGTCGTGTTCGCTAGAAAAAATGAAAAAAAAAGATTCAATCATTCAGATGGGGTGTCTTTTTTTTTTAAAAAAATTCTTATTTATAAATCTAACTTTAAAAAAAAATTAAGTGGATGATATATGGTTAGCCAAATAAACATATTGAGCCAACTAATGGGTAAACTTAACTTGGATAACAAATGAGGTAAAATTGCTACTATTTGGAAACTTTTGGGGCAATATAGCTCTTGAGTAAAAGCTTCTAGAGCAACTTTGCACCTAAACTTAAAACAAAATTGATGTGGATGACAAGTGGACTTGCCAACGTAGCAAATTTGGTCAACTAATGGTCAAACTTAACTTGGATAACGGCTAGGACAAAATTGTTATGATTTGGAAACTTTTGGGGCAACGTTGCTAAAAAAAACTTTTGAGGCGAAATTGAGATTTTGTGACAACTTCCAGGGAAAAAATAGACCTTAATCCTTGTTTCTTTATGGCTTTTTATCCATTGGTTATATACTTGTTTTATTGTTTGTGGTGTTTTACGTAGTGGTTATATAGTTGTTTTGTCAAGTTTGTTTGTAGTTTTCTTTCTAGGAGTGAGGTGAGGTGTGCACAACTTAATCAGTAAAGGTGTAAATAACTAACAATAAAATTGTAGCCAAACTTAGAAGACGAGAAAAAAAAATTAAAAATCAGCGAAGCATTTTAACTACATGGAAAGTTGAGAGGCAGAGAGAAAATACAAGATTAGAAGATCTTACCAGGAAAACGAAAGAAGAAAAATTCAGATGCATGGTGCTGCAAATCTGCGTGCACGGAGAAAGAAGTGATGAGCTTCATGGTTTGACATTTTTCTTTGACTGTAAAAGAAAAGAAAAGAATGGAGCAACTATATTTTTTTCTCATAGAAAGACAATATGAAATTAATACAACTAAGGTTTACAAGTTACGTATAGATAAATGCAGGGCCTAAACCTTAGGAAATCGTAAAATGCCAGGTAATAGTAAGGTTTGATGGAGCAGTTGTTAGGATCGGTAGGCACAACGGAAGAATTTTAAAACTTTTCACCGATCCTAATCGAGGATCTATCAACGGCGTTTAAACCAAGTTGGAAGGATTCATACCTTTTTTATGATTCAGAGTTTTCACGATCTCTAGGAGCCAACACGTCAGGTCCGCTCCCTCTACCGGTATCCACATGAATGCTCTCCAACCGAGACTGTGTGCTAGCGCCTTTAATGTCTCCTAGGGTTTCACTTGCGGCTCTCAATTCTCATGTGCATCAGTATATATGCTCTGTCAAGTTTATAACCTATGAGGGCTATTTTCAAATTTCAAAATTAATCATCATTAATTTTGAAATTAATTAACTATTAATTATCTTGATGATCTAATTAAATAAATTCAGTTTAAATTAAATTTGTCCAACAGTTTTAATTTAACCTATTTATTTAATCCAAATAAAGAGCGATTAGATTTAAGTTATCTTCATAAATTAAATCTAAGATACCATATCTCTATCATGTTAGTTATTAGATTTAATTTATCTTAATAAATTAAATTTAAAACTAACACAATATAATAATATCATATAATATATATAAATATATATATATATATATATATAATATGTATTTAAAAATACATATCTATATAATATTATTAACAAATTTTTATATTACATATATATATATATATAAATATAAAATTTGTCCACCCTAATTAAACATTATCTCGTGTTGGGCCATTCTTGTGTGCGACCCTGTAGGCCCATATGAAGTTGGCAGTGGGCCAATAACTATACTAACCCAAAAGTCGCAAGCGGCCTCTAGCAAGACATTACGACTACCCAATTCATATGAGGATCGTTATCACGATGCAACCTGTCATACAACTATGTCACGTCCCTTTTGTCACACGATATATTGATCAAGGATAAGGCATGGATAATGTCATCCTTTTGTTCCTGACCATTACTTTCTCGATTCCTGAGTAGCCTAATAATAGAGACAGAAACTCCTTTCAACATAGTATGGCCATACATTTCTCAGACTCACTCATCGAGGGGCCCAGTAATATCTCTCTACTAATGTGAGGGACAAATTCCATCTTAATCATTCATATTCCTCTGCATGAAAAACCACTAAGCCCGATCGTAGCATTTATCATCACCCAGTCAAAAGTGACTTTTGACTAGTTCAAAGCTTAGCAACTCTCATGTAGGAATCCATGATGACCTCAGGTTTAAGGGCATTGTGACGTGGTTATACATGAGAAAAGCTTATGACTTGATCCATGTAGCTTTCTCATAGTGGGTCGGTCCAGCACCTTGTACTCTTACAAGTGCCTAAGACTTTGATTCGTATCTCCATATCTTATCAAAGTCATACTGGTCTTGTTTCATCTCTACTCCCGCAGAGATGACCGACCAAGGACATTTTAAGACAATCTTTATGAATTATCTAAGGATACAATTATCATAGTTAACATGCAAATAATATGATAACAGAATGGAGAAATTTCATTAAAATAATAATGTTCAAAGTACAATGATTGACCCTTAGGGCACAATTTCCAACATCCTCCCACTTGCCCTAGGTGCAATCATTAATTTGCCTAATTCCTATTGCCCTAACATGACGCTCATGCTTTGTCTGTGCAAGTGGCTTAGTAAGAGGATCAACAACATTATCTTCTCCTGCTACTTTGCATATCTTTATTCACCTCTATTATTGATTTCTCTAATAAGATGAAATCGCTTGAGTATATGCTTGGTCCTTTGATGTGACCTAGGCTCTTTGGCCTGTGCAATAGCACCGCTATTGTCACAGAACAAATCTATTGGATTTGAGATGGTAGGCACTACCCCTAGTTCAATAATGAACTTTCTGATCCAAACGGCTTCTTTAGCTGCATCTGATGCTGCTATATACTCAGCTTCTGTTGCAGAATCTGCTACAGTGCTCTTCTTGGAGCTCTTCCAGCTTACTGCTCCACCATTCAGGAGGAATACATATCCAAATTGTGATTTAAGGTTGTCTTGGTCATTTTGGAACCGGTTATGCAGAGCTCATCATCCAATCCACCATAGACCAAAAACAAGTCCTTAGTCCATCTTAAGTACTTTAGGATATTCTTGACAGTAGTCCAATGACCCTCACCAGGATCTTGTTGGTATTTGCTGGTCATACTTAAGGCAAATGAGACATACGGTCGAGTACATAACATGGCATACATGATAGATCCAATAGCTGAGGCATATGGAACCTTACTCATGCGATCTCGCTGATCAGGTGTACTAGGACACAGATCCTTGCTAAGATGGATGCCATGAGACAAAGGCATGTAACCCTTTTTGAATCCTGCATACTGAACCTATTCAGGTTGTGTTATGTACACATCCTCAAGCAGCTTTCCATTAAGGAAGGCTGTTTTGACATCCATCTGCCATATTTCATAGTCATAATATGCTGCAATGGCAAGAAGGATTCTAATTGATTTGGCCATTGCAACTGGGGAGAAGGTTTCATTTACATTGCCATCCATGAGTTTGAGTGAATCCTTTTGCAACCAGTCGTGCCTTGAAGACATTTATATTGCCATTCATGTCAATTTTTTCCTTGAAAACCCATTTGCACCCGATGGTTTTTACACCTTCAGGTGGATCGACTAAGGTCCATACCTGATTATCATACATGTATTGCATTTCAGACTTCATGGCATTTAGCCATTTCTTGGAGTTTGGTCCCACTGTGGCTTCTTGATAGGTGGTGGGCTCATTTTGCTCAATGAACAACACATCACAGCCTTCAGTAATTAGATATCCATATCTCTGAGGCTGATGCCGTGTCCTATCAGATCTTCATGGACCTTGTTTTACTTGAGAAGGCTCAGCAACTTGTTGTTAGTCTTCTCTAATTTCTATATGTGGTTCTATACTATCTTGTGACTCTTGAATTTCTTCGAGATATACCTCGCTCCCACTGGTTGTTTTAGAGATAAACTCTCTTTCTAGAAACTTACCATTTCGAATAACAAACACTTTGTTGTCGGTGGGATTATAGACATAGTATCCTTACGTTTCTTTAGGATACCCCATAAAAAGGCACTTTGTGGATCTGGGCACTAAATAATCAGAGGCTTGTTTCTTTCCAGATCTTGAGAAAAGATAAACTTGGTTTCTTTCCTTACATCCCCATATCTTGAGAAAAGATAAACTTGGTTTCTTTCCAGTCCATATCTCATATGGTGTCTTTTCAATTGCCTTAGATGGAACATGATTTAGTGTGAACGCAGCTGTCTCTAGGGCATGTCCCCAAAAGGACGGTGGAAGATCTGTTTGACTCATCATAGATCGAACCATATCTAATAGTGTTTGATTCCTCCGTTAAGAAACGACATTCTATTGTGGTGTTTCTGGAGGAGTGAATTGTGAGATTATCCCACAACTCCTAAGATGGTCAATGAATTCTTGGTTCAAATATTCACCAACTCAATCAGATCGAAGTGCTTTAATTGTTTTACCAAGTTGATTTTGTACTTCATTTTGGAATATTTTGAACATTTCAAAAGATTTAGATTTATGTTTCATTAGATAGATATAGCCATATCTACTAAAGTCATCTATAAATGTAATGAAGTAGACATAACCTCCTCTGACAGCTATATTTAATGGTCCACATACATTTGTATGTATGAGGCCTAATAATTCAGTGGCCCTCTCACTGTGCCCAATAAAAGGTGCCTTCATCATCTTTCCTAATAAGCAAGATTTGCATGTGTCATATGATTCAAAATCAAATGAGTTTAGAAATCCATCTTGATGGAGTTTAGAAATGCATTTCTCATCTATATGGCCTAGACGACAATGCCATAGGTAGGTCGGATTCAAATCGTTTGATTTTATCCTCTTAGTAGTTATGTTATAGATATTCCCATTATTAGGATGTTCCAAATTTAATATATATTGACCAACATGCAAATCACCATCAGCATAGAAAATGTCATTACGATAAATAGAACATTTACCATTCCTAGTAATGGAAGTATAACCTTCCTTATCCAAATAAGAAAGAGAAACAATGTTACTACTCAAAGAAGGAACATAATAGCAACTGTTCAAAACTAACAAAAGCCCACTAGGCTGAACTAATTAATAAGTGCCTATGGCTAAAGCAGCAACTCTTGCTCTGTTTCCAACTCATAGGTCAACCTCGCCCTTCTTCAGCTTTCTACTGTCCTTTAGACCCTGCACATTTGTATACATGTGAGAACCACATGCAGTATCTAATACCCATGTAGATGAAGTAGAAAAATGAATGTCTATAACATAAATACCTGAAGTGATAGCCTCGCTATCCTTCTTATTCTTTTTCAGATCTTCCAGGTAGAGTTTGCAGTTCCTCTTCTAATGATCGGGTTCATTGCAGAAGTAGCAGACTCCTTCCTTTGGAGGCTTTGCCTTCTTGGGTGCAAGCTTCGTTTCGGGCTTGTTTGACTCTTTGGTCTTACCACCTGAGCCATTACCCTTCTATTTACCCTTCCCTTTCTTTTTCATACCCTTTCCTTTCTGAACCATCAAAACTATACTGGGTTTTTTCTTAATGCTTTACTCAGCAGTTTTGAGCATCCTATGCAACTCAGAAATTGATTTCTCTGTGTTGTTCATGGTGTAGTTCATAACAAACTGGTCATAACTCTCCAAGAGTGAGTTGAGGATCAAATCCGTAGTTAACTCCTGGCTCATGGGAAATCCAAGCCTCTCAAGGTGATCAATATAGCCTTTCATCTTTAACACATGAGTACTAACTGATGCACCTTCAATCATTTTGCAGGAATGTAAGGCCTTTGTGGTCTCATACCTTTCTTGCCTTGCCTGTTGTTGGAACATTTCCTTGAGATGGACAATCATCTCATGAGCCTCCATGAGTTCCAGATCTCTTTGGAGTTCTGGAACCATAGTGGCAAGCATCAGGCAACCTACATCCACAGAGTCATCCTTATGCTTTGTGTAAGCATCTCTCTGAGCTCTTGGAGCATTGGTTGTAGGCTCTTCAGGAATGGGTTGATCTAGGACATAAGCCTTTCTTTCCTACTTGAGAACAATTCTCAAGTTCCTGAACCAGTCAAGAAAGTTTGTCCCATTGAGTTTGTCCTTCTCAAGGACCGATCACAATGATAGTGTAGCAGTATTACTAGTCGTCATGATTCTACAATTAAAATATGCAAAGTTAGTAATCTCCCACTAAGTTAACAACCCTCAAGTATGGCCATACATTTCTCAATAAGGCATGGATAATGTCATCCTTTTGTTCCTGACCATTACTTTCTCGATTCCTGAGTAGCCTGATAATAGAGACAGAAACTCCTTTCATCATAGTATAGCCATACATTTCTCAGACTCACTCATCGAGGGGCCCAGTAATATCTCTCTACTAATATGAGGGACAAATTCCATCTTGATCATTCATATTCCTCTGCATGAAAAACCACTAAGCCCGATCGTAGCCTTTATCATCACCCGGTCAAAAGTGACTTTTGACTAGTTCAAAGCTTAGCAACTCTCATGTAGGAATCCATGATGACCTCAGGTTTAAGGGCATTGTGACGTGGTTATACATGAGAAAAGCTTATGACTTGATCCATGTAGCTTTCTCATAGTGGGTCGGTCCAGCACCTTGTACTCTTACAAGTGCCTAAGACTTTGATTCGTATCTCCATATCTTATCAAAGTCATATTGGTCTTGTTTCATCTCTGCTCCCGCATAGATGACCGACCAGGGACA
Organism: Inga leiocalycina; assembly: GCA_963242795.1. Classification (NCBI taxonomy): domain Eukaryota; kingdom Viridiplantae; phylum Streptophyta; class Magnoliopsida; order Fabales; family Fabaceae; genus Inga; species Inga leiocalycina. Next base: position 66,908,566 of record OY725320.1, read on the forward strand.
TTTTAGGACAATCTTTATGAATTATCCAAGGATACAATTATCACAGTTAACATGTAAATAATATGATAACATAATGGAGAAATTTCATTAAAATAATAATGTTCAAAGTACAATGATTGGCCCTTAGGGCACAATTTCCAACAGCAGTTATATATGTACATAGGAATTAAAATTTATTTATCAGTAATAATAGAACAATAGCTTGGTGTCAAATAAAATGACCACTTTTTCTAGGTCCTGAATGAGAATTTTCTCCTCTTGATAACCAAAAGCTTCAAAAATACATGTGTATATATAATCCATTATTTTTTTTTCAAAAAAGAAGACCGATCTCCCAAATAAAATTAATTAGAAAGAAAGAGTTTCTAGAAATTGATGAGAAGAGTTGCTACCCGGATGTAGGAGAGTTGGTAGAGGGCAACATGGATGCTGCAGCTTGACAAGCCTCTCAACAGGGAATTAGGAATTACAGAAGAGGAAGAAGAAGACAATACGCAGAAAACATCGAGAGTCTTTACTTTTATTTATTGATATATGCATGCATAGGGAATGATTTGTGACTTGTAATGCAAGGTGCAGCAAATATGATCTAACCAACAAGCCACAAGTCCGATGACCATTTATTAGTTTGTTAATATGTACATAACCTAAAATTAAAATAGGGAGGGGCAATTTTGTCCTGGAATTTTTCATCAAGGGGGCAATTTTACCTCAAAAGTTTTTCGGAAGTGTCAAAAATAGAGAAAATTTTCCCTGGCCATTATCTAAATTAATTTTGACTATTAATTGACTGAATATACTGAGCTGATAGTTCATATGACATCCACGTTATTTTTGGTAAGGTATAAATTTGTGAGTATATATCTTGGTATAAGAATCCATGAGTATGCATCATCAATGTGAATATTGAGTTTGTTAATGGGGATGACATATTATTTATAATATTTTGTTGCTTCTAATTTGATTTGAAAGTATGGGTAACAAATGTGATTTTAGCTGTTGAGATTATGACACTTTAAGCCTTTAACATTATATATTATCGTATTGTGATCTTTATATATTTTGATTTTAATCCTTTTGAATACCTTCAAATTTCTTTTGAATTTGTGGTGAAAAATTTCAAACATTTCATTCTTTGAAAATGCATCAAAAGAAGTAAATGAAGTATATTATTAATGAGTAATGAAATTATAATACTATATTGTAGTTTTTGAAGAACTACATACAAACAAAATTGATATAGTTCCTGAAAAATAAATATAGTTTTTTTCTTTTTATTTTGTGGGCAGAAGAATAATTGATCATGAAAATTTATAACCTATAGATTTACATCAGAATTTTGATTTGTTAAAGGGTATGAAAATGATAGCTAAATTAAATTGAAATCCATGATTGTATGTGAACCAATGTGTTAAAAGCTAGACTGGACGTCGAACCAGAGAGGCTATCAGGTCATGGGTCATATGGTTGGACCGATAACATAATAGTCAAATAAAATAATATTATACGTATATATGATTATATAAATATAAAAAAAATGAAATTTTAACATTACTTAAAAATAAACACATACAAAAGCTTATATGTATCATCTTTTCTAAACCCCAAGTTCTAATACATTGAAATCATTAAAAATAACACAATAACATGTCAATAATACCAATAAACGGTTCCTGGTTCAACCCTAGTTTCCGGCCCAACATCCCGGGCACCGGTCCGATCCAGTTTTCACAACATTGATGTGAACTACGAAGCATTTAGGTTTTTAAGTGCAAGATAGATTATTAAAATAAGGAATAAGGGAAGTATATTTATATTGCTCAAACCTAAAGTGAGATTGTTAGAATATAAGTGACTTAATATTAAAAAGTTGTGCTCATATAATTCCCTGCAAAGCCTAATTTATCTCCCAAAAATGGATGTCAAATTAAGATTTTCAATCAATATGTTATGAAAATTTAAAAATTTACTTGCTTGATCATCCAAGTCACATATATGATACAACAAATTGTTGAAGATTATATAATCACATCCATTGAAGAACTAGAAGATTCTTTATGAATAGGCAACACTTTATATAATGCAAGAATTATTATGTGTTATTTGTTCTCAAACAAAATTGATTATGAGAGTATAACTAATTATGACCTGGAATGGATCTATCTATGCATTTTTGAAAATATATTAAACTGAAATATATGGGTCCATTCACATAGCATGTAATGTATTCGATAAATTTGGTAGATGCATCTATAAGATGATTACATGTGTGTTTATTATTAGTTTGCAACTTGAAATTTACAATACAGTTTGAATAAATCATGTTGAGCGCGCAATTTTCAGATATATATGTTCCAGAAATCATTAAGCCTCGATACATATATATCAATGGTTATGAGAACAAAGTTGTAACACCCCAAATTTTATTCACCATTATGCATTGTAATTATTTGAAATATTTAATGAAATGGAATGGTGAATATTCATGAACTTGGAATTTAAGAAGTTAGTAAATTTTCATTTTCATGATAATTGAGCTAGAACTAATTATGAAATAAATTTTTGGGTATTTCAAAAAGGCCAATGTTAAAGCCCAAAAATGGAAGAAGAGTAAAGCATTATATTTGGCCCAATATTAATGTTAATTTTGGCCATGGATAAAGAAAAAGGAATAAATTAAACAATGTAATGGCAAAATCGTAAATTTGCTAACAAAGCCCAAGATAAATTATTTTTCAATTAATTGAAGTTAATTTCAAATAATTAGGGGAAATATATATTTGGAATATTTTTGGTCAAATAAATCAAGATTTGAAAGGTCAGAGTGAACTTATGCATAAATAAATTAAAGAGATTATGGAAAATGTTGAAACAATTCTTATTTCCCTTATTCTTTGTGAATTTCACTTATTAATAGAAAATAGGAAGGGAAATAATTATTTGAATCCTAAATATGCCAAGTTTCATAAATCCAAGGTAAGAGATTAAATTATAATTGTTAAAGTTTGAGCACATGTGTAATTAGATTAAAATATTATTATCTTGTACATGTCTTTGGCTTAAAGTAATGAAGCCTAACTGGTGTATGAAGGGGGCTTGGGGACGTCTTTTGGACCAACTAGAGGAGGAAGGAATTAGTTCAATTACAATGGGATTTTATGACACAAGTTAGAAGGGGATAAGGCTTAGTACATAAGCCATGTCATAAATCATTTTTGTAATAAACTTAATTAAGGGAAAATGTGAGATATTATTAGACATTTAGGTCATCTCTTTCCTTTTCCTCATTTTCATCCCAACTTCACAGAGAGAGAGAGAGAGAGAGAGAGAGAGCGCTTAGGAAAATATAGAAAGAAGGAGGAGAAATCTCCAAGTAAGGCTTTGTGAATTTAAGTTTTAAGGCTTCCAACTTGTGTAATCTCCTCTCTAATATCTTATTCTCCATGGCAATCATTGTGTAGCAAGCAAAATCTAAAGGTTAAGGGGAGAAAGGGAGGATGATTTTAAGAGAGGAAGTCCAAGAATCCAAGGTAACCTCAAGAACATCAAATCTCTTGGTTTAATGTTGTTGCTATTGTTGTTCTTGGCTTAGTTTGGTATTTGTTGGTTGATTTTGAAAATTTGAGAAGTGATAACCCTAAGGGGTTATGCTGCCCAAATTTCCTCGAATCTTATTTAGTATGTGTTTAAATGGCTTAATAAGTGATTAGAAGCATAAAGGAATAAGCTTTAGGGGTTTAAATTCAAAAATCACATTTCCCCTTTTCTTAGAGGAAGATTTGGCCAAGGTTGGATATAGGGCCAGGAGCTAGAATTTCATCAATCCAATGATTCCATTATGTTCAGGAGGGAAAATTATGTGGGGTTGATGTTGACCACTTTGTGAGAAAAGCCCTAGAAAGTGAAATTACAAAAATACCCCTAAAACCCTAAATAGGGGCTGTCAAGGGCAAAAATGTCATTTGTCAATGATTTTGCAAAAATAGAGGTCAAAAATAGATTCTACACCCAAAACTGTGTAGAAATGGCTTGGTCCAAAATTTTCAAAAAAATACGGTTGGGCCGGGTACAAAGGGCTTAGACCGAGTCCCTAGGGGCATTTTGGTAATTTTGCAAAATTGGACTAATATAACCAACAAAAACACTTTGTAAAAGTCTAGAGTGGTACATGAATTGGTATTAACCTATTCTTGCACATTTGGAATTTTAGGACCAGATTGATAGCCCAAGCTGTTGACACGAAATTCAAGGAACCATTTTGTATTGCAAAAAGGGATATAAGATAGTAACTCTATCCTTCATACATTATACCAATTTTATATGTTTGTGTATGCCATCTTCTGTGATTTAATTAATGAACATGGTTTTGCCAAGGAGGGCAATTTGTGCGTGGAGGTGCATTTAAGTTTGTGTGGAGGCACGCTTACTCGGTTGTGAGCAAGGGCCCAACTGAGGTTTACGGATAGTAGGGGATTGAGCCCCTAACTCATGTATACATGCCGTGATATTATTATTAATTTGTTGCATAACATGGAGCATGCCATATATAATTTTCGCATTGTATATGATTGGTTGTATGTTACTATTGAGATTCTTTTGAATCTCACCCTTTTTCAAATAAATAAATATTCCAGCAGAAGCTAGTGGCTCCAAGGGCAAAACAGCGAATACGGGCAGTTGAGGTGTGCGGATCCTGAGATCGGAGTCGTTGGTTATATTTTGTCTAAAGTTTAAATATTTTGGATAATTTGTATATATTCTTTCAAACCCTGCGGGGAGAATCCTGTATGTAAATAAGTACTTTTTATCAGTATATTTGTACTATTTTCTGTATGCTTATGAAACTTTGCCTTTAACACTCTGCGCATATCAAAATGTTAAGGGGTTTGACAAAAGTTTCTACTTCAATGTTGCCATATTTGATCTTACATATTGTAGCACTTATATGCATCAAGTCAACAAAATTCTCCTGATAAAATTTACTTTTGATCAGGAGCCAAAAATATTCCATCTTAAAAAGCTTGAATGTGTAATGCTTATTTTTTTTAATCCACCACAATGCACATAAATGGATATTAAAAGAGAATTAGGATAAATGTTGTGTAAGGAGTTTATTCTTCTCGTTTGTCTCTAAATGAAACAAAATGATGTTTCTAATGGAAACAAAAAGATTTAGGAGACTTATGCCGCACGATTGGTTGATTGTTATTCAATAAAATATTTTCAACATGAGGGGGAGAAATTGAATAGCAGGAAAGGAGAAACATGAAATGTAATATTATTATCAAATGTGGATCACCAAATATATCAATGAGAACCAGAAGTGTATCAGACTTTGCATTCATGAAATATTACAAAATATCAGTTAGATATAATTACAGAACTAAATGAGAATTACTGAATCTCATATTCCAGCTAAAAATGCTCTAATCAACATAAATAAAATGAGACATGCCGGCCCGACCCAAACATGGGAAACCAATCGGTTCCGAATATAAATACTTTGGATAAAGAGGAGCATATAATTAAGATGACTATATTGAGGAGACGGATACTTCAGAAGAGTGTTAAGACATAACTAATTGTAAAAACCTCAAGATAGGTTTAGGTATCTGAAAACAATAAGTTATGCTGTAGGAAAAATGGAACGAAAAAGATAAAGTTATCGACAACAGTTTTTATAATGATATCATGTGGACAAATGAGGATATTTTACATGAATATGTCTTAAGAAGTAGAAATAAAGGTGATCGGCCAAAAGGAGAACGACACAATAAAAATAAAAGTATATTCTTTCAATATATGGAAATTATAGACCTGCAGTCCAATAGTCCAAAAACCTTAAATGAAAGTGAATATTTATGTAAAAATAAATATCTTCACAAATGTAAAATGATGATTTTGATGAGACATGTTATTTTGTAGTGGATGCAATAATTGTTTCATATATTATTTATCTGGCAGTATATAAAAACAAAACTTGCGTTTATTGAATGTTGTTATAACCTAATATATATATATATATATATATGGCTCATTAAATAATGAGGTTTACATGAGAATCCTTAAAGGATTCAAAATGCCAAAAACATGTCCAAGGAAAGTATTCAATATATAAAATATTATAGAGATTAAAGCAATTTGAATATATATATTCTACTAACACAAATATACTGGAAATGGTTTCAAAATCATAATTGTTTTTGGCAAGCATAGTATGCAATCCACCATACTATGATGGCCACAATTCCATTGCATCAAGGTGCTGGCAAAATCATAAATTTTTGATATGGTGATTTTGTCTACAAAAATATATTCAATCTAACTAGAGGTTTCACACCTGAAAATATTTACATATCTTGTTGATGTTTCATGTTATAATTAAGTTTTTGCAAGTATGCAAGTGGAGTAAAAAAGATGTTATCATCGAGGCGAGTAAAAATGATATTGTACTTTGGAGAAGTAAACATGACATTATTACTATATGAGGGGGGTAGAGATCATGCTATACTATTTTCCTTAACTAAGGTTTTGTCCAATAGGGTTTTCCTGTTAAGATTTTTAACAAGGCAACTTCCATAAGTACTATGTACTCTTTTTCCTTCACCAAGGTTTTTGTCCCAATGGATTTTTCCTAGTAAGGTTTTAATGAGGCACAATATTTGTTTATGGATATCTACGGGGGAGTGTTATAAATATTATAATTATGTGTAGATGCCCATAACATTCAAGAATGGGGCTTTTGATCTTCCATCTCATATTGAATAACATAATGCCATATAACCCCCAAAATAAATGCCTATACTATTCATTACTATAGCCTCCAATGATTTCATGATATACCATAATGAAGATTAATTCTCCTACTTATGATATTGTAACTCTTGAAAGTGTTGATGACTTACAAATGGAGGTTTGATATAAAGGATTGTATGTACATGGAAAAACTTAAGATTAATGAGAATTGCCCTCTTTTTCTGCTCCTATTTTCTCTTATAACTGTAACACCCCAAATTTTATTCACCAATATGTCTTATAATTATTTGAAATATTCAATGAAGTGGCATGGTGAATATTCATGACCATAGGAATTAAATATTGAAAATTGAACTATGAACAGTGTTGTCAGTGAAATTTCCTGTTAGGCAATGATATCAAGTGGTTTTGGATGACCAAATGATGACAAAAAATTATGATATTTTACAAGATGCAAGTAGATATCTTAAGCTTTAATTTGATAGGTAATAGGTAATTTTTGGAGTTGTAAACAAAGTGTTATGGATTTGTGAAATTTACCCAGTAAAACTAGCTATTTTCTAGAACAGCGTCCAAAGATTGAAATTCTTGGAATTTTTAGCTTCCATTTGGCTAAAGGCTATATTTTTTCTTGAAACAAAACTCAATAAGAGTTTCACATCCTTTAGAATCACTCCAATTCGATGTCTATAAATAAAGTTGTAAGTTTTCAAAGTTTGGGCAGAAAATCTGCCAGAATTGCCATTAATCCGAAAATGGAAAAAAATGTGATGGCAAACGTTGCAATAATGAGATAAAATAAAATCAGCCTATTTTGCTTTTCCTATGGGCTTGGGACGTCACTTATGGGCCTACTTGAGGAGGGAAATTTGGTTCAATGTTAATGAAGGTTTATAACACCAATTGCATGTAGATAAAGCCAAGTACTTTGTGTCATAAAAATTTGAATTTTGTAATAAATAAATTAAAGGGAGAAGGAGGATATTTATGAAGCTTTTGCTTCATATTTCTTCATTCCATTTGGCCAACCAAAGCATAGAGGAGAGAGTGAGTGAGTGAGCTCAAGGGTTTTAGAGAGAAGGAGGAGAAAAATTACCAGGTAAGCTTGATGTTCTTTGTGATTTAGCTTCTAGTTTGTGTAATTCCTTCCCTAAGCTTCTCTTCTCCATGGATTGACATGTTTAGCAAGAAAACTTTTAAGGATTGAGGGGGAGAGGTTTTAGCTAGAGAGAGAGGTAGAGAAATCCAAAGGTAACTTCACAAACCTCAAATCTTTGATGATGATGTTGTTGTTGTTGATGGTTTTGTGTTGATTAGTTGTTTGATTGGTTGATTTGTAAATTTTAGAAAGGGAAACCCTAAGGAGTTATGCTGACCAAGTTTCCTCAAATCTTAGTTATTAAGTGTTTAAATGGTTAATCAAGTGATTAAGAGTGAAAAGGAGCAAGCTTTTGGTGTTAGAATTCAAAAATACAATTTTCCCTTTTACACCTATATGTTTTGGCCAGAGGTAGAACAAGGGAAAGAAGCTGGATTTTCAATAATCTAAGAATTCCATTATGTTCAGGAGGGAAAATTAGGTGGGGCTGATGTTGAGCACTTTTTCAGAAAAGCCCTAGAAAGTGAAATTACAAAAATACCCCTAAAACCTTAAATCAAGGCTGTCAGGGCAAAATGTCATTTGGCAGTGTTTTACAAAAACCGAGGTAAAAAATAGAGTTTACACGTAAAACTGTGTAGGAATAGACCTGGTTAAAATTTTTGGAAAAGTACAGTTGTACCGAGTCCTCAGGGGTATTTTAGTAATTTTGCAGTTTAGACTAATATAACCAACAAAAACACTTTGAAAGTGTCTAAAATAGTACATGAATGGGTTTTAACCTAATTCTTGTATATTTGAAAATTTTACGACAGGATTAATTGCCCGAAATGTTTGCACAAAGTTCGAGGAACATCATAAGAGTTACGAGGGGTTAAGGTAGTAATTTTATCTCTTATACACTATGTGAACATTGATATGTTATTTGGTGTTGTATTTTATGATATGAACACGTGCCTATGGCACATTACCTAGCTTTGGTCTGGGACTCAGCTGAGGTACACGGACAAGTATAAGATCCAAATAGTCATTTAACCTTGAGCATTGTGCACACTCATGACATAGTATGAATTTTCATTTTACATTATATGGTACATTACATATTTAATTTTCACATTTTATATTATTGATTGTGTGTTACTACTAGGATTCCTTGGAATCTCACCTTTTTTCATAAATAATAAATGTTCCAGCGGGAACCAATGGCTCCAAAGGCAAAGTGGTAGACACAGGCAATTGAGGTGTGCGGGTCAAGAAAACAGAGTTATTGGTTATTATTAGTTTATTTTGAAATTTCTGGACAAAACTGTATATATATTATTAAACCCCGAGGGGAAAATCAGTAATATAATCAAGTACAATGTATCAATATATCAGTATATTTACATTATTCCTGTATTGCTCACTAAACTACGTAAAGGCTACTCTGATTAAGGTTAATGGTAAGTGGTATGTAAGATGGGGTCATACATTTTGGTATCAGAGCAAGCGGTTTTAGTGACAGGATAGTATACTGATAAGGTCTTGATTATAAGGTAAAAGGAGATACGCACAAAATGGGGCACTAGGGAAGTGAACTACCCCTTTTCTGTGAATCAGCCCTGAAAGATTTGGGAATACCTGAGGGTAGCTAGTGGTGTTATACTGGACTGAGGATGGTCTAAGGAAATTACGGAATCTAAGGAAGTGGGTACGACTAAGGCCAGTGTTCAGACCACACAGTATTTAGTCAGCTGAAGGCAGTTGGCACGATGTTTGAGGCAAGGGTAGTCTTAGGGTACCGGTGGTCAGGAGTAGATAGGGTCAGTATCTGCATTTTGGCACGGGCACACAAAATTAAGCTTGCTAAACTTAGGGAAATCTTAGGATGGGTGACCCCCTGAGAAGTTAAGTTGGTAAGGTCATGGAGACTTGAGGAATGGTTATTGTCTTAAGGTTTCTCTATGACTAATAATCATTTTAATTAGATGATTTAAATGATGTTTAGAAGCATGGAGATGATGACAATATAAGTATTAATTCTTAATCCGAATTGTTTTTGTTGCAATAATTACTGCGCATTAAAATTCATTTGATAAGGTGATGGGAAACTTGAGGTGTAGTAAGTGTTTGAGGTTTCTCCATGCTAAGTGATGATCCTTAGTAATACTGTGGTGTTAAAGGTATGTAGATATGATATACGGTGATGCATAATTAGTGGCGATTCTGCCGTATATCGATCTTAAAGGATTCAAATCGATGATACTGAAGGTGGGTAATAGGCTTGAATCATATCCAAGCTGAAATAGTGCTTAGGTCAAAATATGAATCAGGTTGCACTATGGTCTTGTTCCATGATGGAAGTTTGAACCTCATGAATAGTGTTGAATATTCATTAATGTTTTAAGGATAATACCTGTAACCAAGCAATTAGTGATTTCACACGACATGATTATGCTTGGAGCACAAATGGTAAACATTTGAATTTGCTGTCAGTGAGTTCCCTATGTGGCAGTCTTATTGTGTGACATATTTAAATAGGCACATAATGTTCAATGCCTATGAAAATTTTCAGAATAAAAGTAGACTTATCAAGCTTTAATTTGATAAGTCATATAGGTCATTTGAAGCTGTATACAAAGAGTTATGAATTTTTGAAGTTTACCTATTAAAACTAGCCAATTTCTGGGATAGCGTCCAAAGATTTAAATTCCAGAAATGTTGAGCTTGTAGTTGGCTAAAGGCTATATTTTTCCTTGAAACTAGACTCAATAAGGGTTCATAACCTTTGGAATCACTCCAATTGAAGTTCTACAAATAAAGTTATGGTTTTTCAAAGTTTGGTCGGAAAATTTGCCAAAATTACCAATTGTTGAGAATTTGGAAAAAAGAATATAATGGCAATTATGTAAATTGTTGAATAAAGAAAATAGTAGGGGAAATAATTATTTTGATTGTGTACATGCCAAGTGTCATCAATCTAAAGCCAAGGGAATTAAATAATATTGATTTGAGTTGAGCACATGCTTGATTAGATCAAACTACAATATAATTATGTATGTTATTGGGCCAATTGGAGAAACTGATTTGAAGCATGATGGACCCCTTCCTAGACGTCATTTTTATGGGCTAAATAGAGGGAAAGATTTGTTCAATTCTAATTGAACTTTATGATATAGATTGGTTTAAGATAAGCTCAAGTACTTTATGTCATAAAAGTCTAATTTTTGGATAATAAATAATTAAGGGAAAAATGGGAGACAAGAGTAGTCTCAGGGTACCAGTGGTCAGGAGCAGATAGATCTGGTATTTGCGTTTTGGCAAGGACAAACAAAAGTTAAGCGTGCTCAAACCAAGAAAATCTTAGGATGCGTGACCCCTTGGGAAGTTAAGTTGGCAAAGTCATAGAGACTTGAAGAATAGTTAATGTCTTAAGGTTTTTCCATGACTAATGATCATCTTAATTAAGTTATTTAAATTATGTTTAAAAGCATGGAGATGATGATGATGTAAGTATTAATCTTAATTCGAATCGTTTCTGTTGCGGTAATTACTGTGCAGAAAAGTTCATTTGATAAGGTGATGGGAAACTCGAAGTTTAGTGAATGTTTGAGGTTTCTCCATGCTAAGTGATGATCATTAGTAACACTGTGATGTTAAAGGAATGTAGACATGATATATGGTGCTATATGATAAATGGCGATTATACCGTATATTGATCCTAGAGGATCCAATTTGATGATACTGAAGATTAAGGATAGGCTTGAATCAGATCTAAGCTGAAATAATACTTAGATCGAAATGTGAATAGGGTTGCACTTTGGTTCTATTCCATGATGGAAGTTTGAACCTTATGAATAGTATTGAACCTTCAGTAATGTTTTGAGGAGAATATCCAAATACCGTGGAGGTTAGAATAGGCGCTATTGATCATAATTCTTAGTGAACCTATTGGATATACTTGAGGAAAATGATTTCCAATCTGTGTGATGTTGAGATTCTAGATTTCATTATGAACCTAAAAGTTGGGTTAGAGACCCTAAGCAGTAAAATCCTACATGCCAGATATGTTGTAGTGGACCTGTGTGTCCAGAGGCCCTAAGACCTAGTGGACCAATGTGTCCTTAGACTGGCAAATTTATTTAGAATTTTGTTGGATTAGTGATGATCCGTGGAATTGAGGAACAAGATTCTTACTGATACGAATCCTTGCAGAAAGGGATTTTGAAACTAGCTAGCTGTTAAGTCTAGTATAGGGAAAAATTATTATCATAAAATATTTCCTTAAAAGATTGATTGAGGTGATAGCTCTCTGATGAAATGAGAAGCAGAATTGATTTGCCCGCTATTCCACTAACTTAAGGCTATACTAGGAATCGATTGGTGGATGGCAAATAATGTGTTAAAAGGTATGAGTAGAAGGATTACCAAGTAAATAGTAACCTTGGAATCAACTATTAAGTTTTGATTCCATGAAAATTTGAAATGGCCCGGAATGATTTAAGTTGAAACGGGCAAGGAATTGTTACAACCAAAGTCTGACTGAATGGCATAACATAAATCAATGGTGGATTTAATTTATTTGCCATTACAAGGGTTGGAAAATTATTTTGGGTATTGACTGGCTAAGAGATGGTTGTATAAATGTTGGTAAGTGGTTACTAAGGATCACATAAGGCTTGTACTTGACCCTCAGATTATGCCTTCGATCCTTGGGGAGGCGACTCTTTAGGGGAAATGTGGAGTACCTCAGAGAGCAAAATCCCTAAGCCTCAAAGTGTCGGAGGGGGGGATAAATCCTGGCACAGAGAAATGTAGAGTACCTATGTCTTGCACCGCTGGTCAAATAAGGAGTACCTGGCCCTGCCATTACATAAAAAGGTGTGCAGTTAGCTGCCAAGTGACTCTTAAGGCGCTCCTTGACCCTTAGGAGGCATGCTCGAGTCCTTGGGGAGGCGAAAACCCACCTGTGTGGCATTGAGGCCCTTAATGGGGAAAATCCCCAATCACCTATGTAGCAGAGTCCTTGGGTGTGGAGGAGGGGACAGTTCTTGCTTGGTGTCCTGTGTGGTTCGGCCCTCGGACTCTAGCCAAGCCGGCCTGTGTAGTAGTGAGACGCTGAGCCAATACCATGTAGTCCCTTAGGTACATGGTAGTTTTGATAGATGATACATTGGTCTATTTGTAGAGTAGATCAAAACGTGAACATTACTTGAGAATCTTGTTGAATAAACTGAGACTGAAATTGCAACTGAGACTGATACTGAGACTAAAATTGCAACTAAAACTGAGACTGAAATTAACATTAGCACTAATATTGATAATCCCATATCCATTGTGGACCTTCGTTATCCTTATTGATGCTAGTAGGCATGGATTGAGAAGTGTTTTATTGCAGCATAACCATGTATTAGCTTATCAAACTAGAGAATGAAAGCCTCACTAAAATTGAATTATTATTCCACACATAATCTTGGGTTAGCAGCAATTGTGCTAATAATGAAAATCTAGAGACGCTATCTCTATGGTGCAACTGTAGAGTAGTATTGCAACCACCATAATGTGAAATATGAAAAAAAAAGAACTAAATATGCGACATATGCAGAAGTATTACCCGGAATATATGGCTATATATGTGTAGCAAATTTCAGGAACGAAATTTATTGAAGAGGGGGAGAACTGTAACACCTCAAATTTTTTTCACCAATAAGTCTTGTACTTATTTGTGGCATTTAATGAAATGGGATAGTGAATATTCATGATTATATGAATTAAACATTGAAAATTTAAAATGTGAACAGTACTGCCAATGAAATTTCTTGCGAGGCAGTGAGTTTGTCATGTGGTTTTGGATGACCAAATGAAGACCAAAAATTGTGAAAGTTTACAGGATGATAGTAGACATCATAAGCTTTAATTTGATAGGTTATGGGAATTATTTGGAGCTGAACACAAGGAGTTATGAATTTTTGAAGTTAGCCCAATGAAACTGGCCAATATTCATGTCAGCATTCAAAAACAAAAATTCTGGGAAGTATGAGCTTCCAGTTGAATAAATACTATATTTTTCTTGATACTAGATTCAATAAGGGTCATATAGCCTTTGGAATCACTCCAATTAAAGTTTTATAAATAAAGTTATAATTTTTCAAAGTTTGGTCAGAAACTCTGCCAAAATTGCCAATTGTTGCGAATTTGTAAAAAAAAGAATGTAATAACAATTATGTAAATTGAGAAATAAAGAAATAGGAGGAAAAACTATATGTTGGATATTAATTTTGCCAAATGGCAATATCTCAAGCCAAGCAAATTAAATAATAATAGATTAAAGGTTAGCACATGTTTAATTTCCAATAAAATATAATAGGTTGACCAAGTAATTGAGATTATTGAAGAAAAGCTAATGGGTCTAATTAAAGACCATGAGTGGCATAAAAATCAGCTAAAGGAGGAGAGAAGAATTAAATGTGAAAATGTGAAGTTATGAGCATATGTTGAAAAGTCAATAAAGCATCACATGTGTGCAATTAAGGGAGATAAATGAAGGAAGCCATTTGGTCTAACTTGGGCCCTAAGTTGGCGTAAAAATGGGCCAAGGAGGAGAGAAGAAATTGGTTTAAATTGAATGGAAGCTTATGACACAATTAGCTAAAAATAAGGAAAAATAAAAAGCATGTGTCATAATCTAATTAAATATTATATTTTTGAAGAAAGATGTAGAGTGGATATTAAATGAGCATCATCTTCATCTTTCACGACAAGAACAAGAGAGAGAGAGAGAGCCTAAGTTCTAGAGAGAAGGAGGAGAAAATATTAAAGGTAAGCTTGTAGTTCTTGCGATTAAGCTTCCTTTCTTGTAAAATAGCTTTTCTAACCTCTCCTTCTTCATGGAAATCATGGTGTAGCAAGCAAAATCTCAAGGAAGAGAGAGAGAGTGTGTGTGTGTAGGATGCCTAGTGAGAGAAAGAGTGGAATCAAGAGGTAACTTCTATAATCTCCTTCTATTTGAAGTTGTGATATTGTGGTTGTTGGTTTGGTGTTGATTTATGGTTTGTTGGTTGTATTTGTAAATTTGAGAAATGGAAACCTTAAGAGGTTATGTTGCCTAAATTTCCTCAAATCTTGTTTAGTGTGTGTTTAGAGGGTTAATCAAGTGATTTGGAGTAGAAATGAGTAAGCTTTTGGTGTTATAATCAAAGTTTCATTTTTACCCTTTTCGTCTAAGTTGCGGCCAGAGATGAATCAGGGGGTAGGAGTTGGATGTTTATAAATTTGATGATTCCGTTATATTCAAGAGGGAAAATTGTGTGGGGTTGATGTTGAACAATTTTTCAGAGAAACCCTATAAAGTAAAATTACGAAAATACCCTTGAAACCGAAAACCAGGTCTGTCAAGGGTAAAACTATCATTTGGCAGTGATTTTGCGAAAACTGGGTCAAAAATGGATTCTACACACAACCGTGTAGGAATAGCTCACATCAAAATTTCTGGAAAAGTACAGTCAGACCAGGTATGGAGGGACTTAGACCGGGTCCCTTGGGACATTTTGGTAATTTTGTAGTTTTAGACTAATATAACCAACAAAAACACTTTGGAAGAATGTAAAGCAGTACTTGAATGGGTATTAACCTAATTCTTGTACATTTAGAATTTTAGGACCGGATTGATAACCCGAGTTATTGGAACGAAATTCAAGGAACAGTTTTCGAACAAAAGGGGTTTAAGGTAGTAACTCTATCTTTCATACATTATGTCAATATTTATATGCTTTGTATATACTGTTTACCATAATATGTATGATGCATAGTACCTACGGGTACACCGAACATAGTGCCTTAGGTACATCGAATATATTGCCTATGAGTACACTAAACATGATCGAATATAGTGCCTATGGGTACACCGAGCATAGTGCTTACGGGTACATTGAACATGACTGAACATAGTGCCTACAGGTATACTGATATGCCCAGTTGGTGGCCTCAAGCCTAGCTGAGGTATGGAACGAGTAGGGGTTGCAACAGTGGTTGGCTTTGAATGTCTCCGACTGAACTGAACCGAACTGAATTGTGTGTTATTATAATATTGTTGTATGTGGTATATGGCATATTATTATTGCATTTTCTAAGATCGATTGTCTATATGCTTGGTTGCCAAAGAAGAAGGATCAGACTATAAGGTAAGTGATTCTGAACCTACTTATGATGAATTATTATATGAATATATTGCATTGCATTCTGAACTTATCAAGGTAGCTAAAGAAATGGTAAGTTATAAGAGGAAAGTAAAAGAATTAGAAAGTAGAACTATTATTAGTATATCTTGTTCATCATGTGCACCTTATGAAGAAAGAGATAAGAAAATAAGTTACTTAACAGAAACTTTAGGAAGATTTATTAAAAGAAGTGAAACTCTTAAAATAATTTTAAAATCACAAAGAGTCACCCATGATAAATTTGGAAATGGGTATAATTCTGCTCAAGATAAAAACAGAGGAAAGAATAAGAAAGGCAATAAGATATATCTCAAATATTTTAAAAATTTAGTACTAAACAAATCTATTTGCATCATGTAATTAGTACAACAGGAAAGGCCATTATACTTCATGATGTCATTTTAGAAAAAGAAAGGCCATTGGCACATATAAATGTGTTCTGAAAGGGATGCATGTACCAAAAGAGATTCATACTAACCACGAAGGACCCAAGAAAGTATGGGTACCTAAAACTTGATGATATTACTCTAGGTATGTCTCAAAGCATCACGGACAAACAAATGGTACATTGATAGTGGATGCTCGAGACACATGACTGATGACAGAGATAAATTCACCATGTTAGAAGATAAAGAAGGAGGAAAGATAACTTTTGGAGGTAACTAATATGGATGTATTACCGGAATTGGTGAGGTTGGAAAAACCAATGGTATCCAAATCAACAACATATGTTATATTCAAGGGTTATGCCACAACCTTCTAAATGTGAGTCAAAGTACTAACAAAAATATTTGGGTAATCTTTGACTCAGAGGAATGCTTGATAGTGGATAAGAAGGATTTACCGCTTAACAAAGATTCTATCAAAGCAAAGATCCGAGCTCAAAGGGATGGTAATTTTTACACTATTGATTTAAATTCAAATTCTTCTGAAAATTGTTTTCCTAGCAAACTGAGATAAGTTGGTTATGACATAAACGTCGAGCTCATGTCAATATGAATCAACTTAACAAATTGATTAAAAAGGATTTATTTGTTGGACTTCCTAAACTTATATTCAAAGATAGCTTGATTTGTAATGCTTGCCAAAAAGGAAAACAAACTAAATCTTTTTTCAAAACAAAAAATGAAATTTCAACTTCTAAACTTTTACAATTACTTTATATGGATTTAGTAGGACTGGCAAGAGTAAAGAGTTTTGGAGGAAATCTATATACTCTAGTAATTGTTGATGAGTTTACAAGATTTACATGAATATATTTCTTGCTTCTAAAGATGAAAATTTTGTTGATTTATTACGTTTGCCAAGAAAGTCCAAAATGAGAAAGGTATTTTTATTAGGACTGATCATGGAGGAGAGTTTGATAATCAACTCTTTAAAGAATACTGCAACAATCAAGGAATAAACCATAATTTCTCTGCACCAAGAACGCCTCAACAAAATGGAGTTGTGGAAAGAAAGAATAGAGTCCTCATGGAGATAGCAAGGGCAATGCTTAATGAAAAAGAAGTGTCACAAGTATTATTGGTGAATACAATGAGCACTACATGCTATATTTCTAATCGAGCATATATCCGCAAGTCACTTGGAAAGACACCATATGAACTCTATAAAGGGAGAAAGCCTAACCTTGCTCATCTACATATCTTCAGATGTAAATGCTACATCCACAACAACGGTGAAGAAAATTTTGGTAAATTTGATTCAAAATATGATGAAGGTTTATTTTTAGGTTACTCAAATAGAAGTAAAGCATGTAGAGTCTTAATAAAAGAACATGCATTGTAAAAGAAACCATTTATGTTGTGTTTTATGAATTAAAATCTCAGACCAAGTCTTTTGAATAAGAGGAAATGGATTTGATAAAGAGAGCTAAAAATTTAACTATTTCTAATTAAAATGATTTTCAAACTAAAGAAAACATCGATGATGATGCTCAGACAAGAGCTTGGAGACACATAAAAGATAATCCAATTAAACAAGTAATTAGAGATGTTCATGAAGGAGTCAAAACCAGAAATAGAATTCGTAATAAAGTTATATTCTCTGCATTCATTTTTGAAATTGAGCCTTCTAGTATTGAAGAAGCACTTTTTGACAATGATTGGGTGATTGCAATGCAAGAAGAATTAAACTAATTTGAAAGAAATCAAGTTTAAGAATTGATACCTAGACCTAAAGATCATTCGATCATATGAACCAAATGGGTTTTCAAAAACAAACTTGAAGAATCTACAATCATTGTGAGAAACAAGGCAAGATTAATTGCCAAAGGCTATAATCAAAAAGAAAGTATTGATTATAAGGAAATATATGTTCCAGTGGCAAGACTGGAAGCCATACGAGTATGTACCCTTAGCCTTTGTATGCATTAAATGTTTTAAACTTTATCAAATGGACATCAAGAGCACATTTCTAAATAGTTATATTATGGAGGAAGTTTATGTAAAACAACCTCCTAGTTTTGAAGATGAAACAAAACCTGATCATGTTTTCAAACTTAAGAAAACTTTATATGGTTTGAAACAAGCACCAAGAGCCTGGTATGAAAGACTAAGAAAATTTCTTCTTAATCAAAACTTTGTCAAAGGAAAAGTAGACACGACACTCTTTATCAAACATAACAAGAATGATCTACTAGTAGTACAAATATATGTTGATGATATAATTTTTGTTACTACAAATGAATCTCTTTGCCAAGAATTTTCTAAGCTTATGCAGGGAGAATTCAAAATGTCCATGATGGCTGAACTAAACTTCTCTCTTGGACTTCAAATTAAGCAACGGAGGAATGGGATCTTCATATCCTAAACCAAATATTTGAAAGAGTTGTTGGAAAAGTATGAAATAAAAAATGCCAAAAGAGCTGATACTCTATGAGCACAACTACACTACTGGATGCCGACGAGAACAGCCCTGACTTTAACATTACCAAATATAGAGAAATGATTGGTTCATTACTCTATTTAATAGCAAGTAGGCTAGATATACAATTCAGTGTTGGTATATGTGCAAGGCATCAATCTGGTCCTAAGGTATCATATGTCGAAACCGTGAAGAGAATCTTCATGTACTTGGGAGATACTACAAAACTTGGCTTATAGTATCCAAAAGGAGGAAATGAGTATTTGATTACCTATACAGATTCAGATCATGGAGGATATAAAACTAAAAGAAAGAGCACAAACGAACAATATCAAATTCTTAAAGGCTCTTTAGTTTCATGGTTTAGCAAGAAGCATAACACAGTTTTGTTATCCTCTACTAAAGCTGAATAAATAGCTATAGCAAGTTGTTGCTCTCAAGTACTATGGCTAAAACAACAACTTTAGGACTTGGGAATCAACTTGAAGGTGATACCTATATATTGCAACAACACGAGTACCAAAGCTTGGCCAAGAATCCCATGCGACATTCAAGAACCAAGCACATAGACATCAGACACACTTCATATGAGACCATGTCCAAAAGAATGATGTCAAAGTAGAATTCATTCCTATACATCTTCAACTTGCTGATATATTCACAAAACCGTTGGCTAAAGATCAATTTTTATACATAAGGAGAGGATTGGGAATAGGTAATCCCAATGAGTTGTAAGATTTTCTTTTTACTAATAATGTTTTTGTATGTATTTATGTACATGTTTTGATGATTACTATATTGACTTAAGCATCAGAGTATGTAGAAGTTTATTTTGCAGGAGTGCTCTACTTTTGGGTGATAAAACAGTGATAAACAAGTATACATGAACTTTGACTGCAAACTTGAGTTCAATTCCAAGTTTTGGCTTAAATTCCGAGTTTCAGATGAAAACTCGAGTTATGACTTAAAGTTTCTATAGGAAACTTAAGTTCAGGAACAACACTACAGAAAGGCTGGAATTAAAAGCATGGTTTACTCAAGTGATCTTGGAGGACTTGAGTACAAAGATACAAGAAGATGAAAATTAACCTGGGTGTCTACAAGTTACACTGAAGCAAGGTATGCTATATCTGTTATTGAAATTTTTTCTATAGAACTCGAGTTTTTGGGTAAAGCTCGAGTTCATATAAACTTGAGTTCTTTAGCAGAACTCGAATGTCATGGTCTTATAATAGTAAGTTTGAAACTCAACTATCATACTTGTTCTTCCCAACTCAAATTCAATCAAAAACATATACCCACTCAATTATAGCCGTTATATATTGAATCCACACCTCCTCTACCAAAAATCATCCGTTACAACTCTTGAATCTTCTTCAAATAGTGGATTTCACCTTAAATTTTCTTCACCGAACCCTAACCGTAACCCATTCTAAAAATCCTCTGAAGTGTCACTGCGAGTGCTATGTGTTTCTTCATTGCCATGGCCAGTACAAAAATGCCCAAAGTCACTTAGGATTCATCATCATCATCTTCCCATTCACTCTTTACTCACTCCAGTGAATCTCCGACACCGACGCCAACACCAACACCAACGGCAACTCCGTCTTCTATACCTACTCCTCCTTTAAAGTTAAAAGAAACAAAGAAGAAGAACAAAAATGTTGGAAAAAGGAAACTTGAGAAACCAAAAGTAAAGGGCGTGCAACCTCCCTCAAAGAAGACAAAGGGGGTTTCTATCAAGAGCCAATGGTAGTACAGTCTAAGTCTAAAGAAGCAGAAGGAAGAAGGAAGAGAAAGGCTAAAGAAGTTCCACAAGATTCATCCTTAGACATTGAAGATGATAGGCAAGTCCGAGCAGTATTGGAACAATCAAGATTGGATGTTTTAATTGGTCAAATTGCTTTAGAAACCGGTGCCTCTACATCTCAGCATGTTCTTAGACATTCTCTATATTCTAATGGACATGCTGGTACTCATTCAAGGGCACTTTCCACTTCTCATGCATCGGAGGCTAATAAAGAAGAAATTGTACCACCAGAAAACTTCAATCTCGAGCCTCTGGCGCCATTCAACAAGAAGGTATACAATGAGGATTTTGCTCACCGTAGTTTTTGTCCAGTTGTTTATATCGACTTAGTTTACTTGAGTGCACACTGTCATTTGAACCTTAGACCATTCCTTGGTTTTTTCGAGCCTTGGCTCAATATGCACCAACCATATTCACCGACTGTTGTGAAGATTTTCTACTGCAATTTGAAATTAAAAAACTTAATTTCAGCAACCGGTGAATTATTAAAGGAAGCACTTGAGACCACCGTTCATGGAAAAAGTGTGATGATTACTCCTTCCACCATTAATACTATTCTTGGCTATATCATTCCTCTTTCTAAGCCAACCCAAGAATTCACAACCGACCAAATATTTTGTTTGTTGAGATCGAGTGAGCCTATAGGTCCTTTGAACTTTAGGCTCGCTTCAATGCTAAACCTTCAGCGT
This sequence comes from Inga leiocalycina, assembly GCA_963242795.1. Lineage (NCBI taxonomy): Eukaryota > Viridiplantae > Streptophyta > Magnoliopsida > Fabales > Fabaceae > Inga > Inga leiocalycina. Next base: position 66,929,980 of record OY725320.1, read on the forward strand.
ATCATTTTCTAGATCTACACTAGATACATAGTGAACAAATCCAAAAACTTTACCCATTTTGCATCTAAGGATTACTATATGATGGCTTTATTTCTTGGGGGACAGAAGAGGAATGTGGAAGAGATTATTTTTAAAGAAATGAGGAGATTTAGATTCTCCTCAACCACATCCACTAGCATCCCACATCCTCAAATTGTATCTCTCATATTTCGGCACAACAAGATTTGGTACCTGGATAGTGATGAGAAGATCAGAATCCTAAGGTTTGGTATGACACAACTTAATCACATGGGTATAACTCTGCTAATAGGTGATGAGAAATCCGCACCACATCGTAAGTCCACACCATCATGAGTTGATGAGGCTTAATCCTCTACTAGAGGAAGATCTCTGCCTCCATTATTCTTTGGTGTATCCATTCAGAGCTATGTAGTAGACATAATCAACGAGGCCATATCCAACCTTAAGACTGAATTGTTTCAACAATATGAGAAGTTGATGAGGCTTAATCCTCTGCCAAAGGAAGATCTCTACCTCCATGATTCTTTGGTACATCCATTCAGGGCTATGTAGCGGACGTGATCAACCAGGCCATATCCAACCTTAAGACTAAATTGTTTCAACAATATTAGAAGTTGGTTAACAAAATGGAGCAACAAGTTATCAAACTAGCGGATAAGGTGAATCACAACTTTGATTTGTTGGTCAAGACCCAAGAACATCACATGAGGCAGCTTAATGAGTTAGAGATCTTTCTACATGCTCACTTCTCTATTCCTAATTCATTAGTTCCTCAACCATCATCCACAACTGCACCAGCATCCACATCCCTACCATAGTGTTGTTCACATACATAGATCCTAGTACTTCTACCACTGTGGATGTCACACTGGATAAGGCATCCACTTCTCAGCCTGTCAGCTTTAATTCTCAGCCATCTTCACCACCATTTTTACCATCTACTTCATCACTACCTAATCCTATTGATCCCTCTGCCGCTTTGGTTTTGTACACTTCTCCTCTATCATTTGATATTACCTTTTCTATTTCTCCCCCCTCTGCTAATGACAAAAAGGGGGAGAAGGATAAGTGATGGCATTTGAGCTTCAGATTTGGGGATCATAGTTTAAAGGGGAGCTTGTGGCTTTGTATTTTGAGCCCAAATGTTTTTTTTGTAGTTTGGTCATAGTCATAGTTATGTAACTATTTTTATAAACTTCTTTGGTACTTGAACTTATAAAATCTTGGAAAGCTATGTATTACTATGTACTTAAATTCTACAAATCATGAATGATTGAAGTTAAGAATTCTTCATTTGAGTTATGAATATCTTGATCTTGTCATAAGTTTTACAGTGAAAATTTTGCAGAGTTAATGAAGAAAGTACCAAATTACAGCCAAGAACTTTAAATCTTAGTGTTTATGCATTTAAGAATCCAACAAGTTTTTAATAAATTTTCAAATCCATTAAGTTTTCAAATCCATCACTAAGGTTTTGTCATTATCAAAAAGGGGAAGAATGTTGGAATCCATGTTTTGATGATAACAAAATGCTAATAAATTGTTTTGCAAAGAAATTTCAAAGTTAAATTGAATCATATTGATTATAAAATGCATTTCACAAGTTGACAAAAATATGCTGTTGAATATATATGATGCACTCGAGTTTTGAAAGATAACTCTTACAAGTTTTATCCAAAAACTGATTCAGAAACTGGAAATGTTAGAAGAACTCAAGTTTTAGGGCAAAACTCGAGTTATGAACTAAAGAGAACTCAAGTTGTGAGTTAACTCTTGCAAGTTCAGTCCAAAAGCAAAGCCAGAAATTGAAACATTCTATTGAACTTAAGTTATGGAACATAACTCAAGTTAAGGACCGAAGAGAACTCGAGTTTGCCAGAATAACTCAAGTTGTGTATGTAACACTTCTAGTCAACTCTTGCAAGTTTTATTTAGAAGCCAAACCAGAAATTGCAACAATCTAATATGCACTGGAGAACTCAAGTTTTGTTAAGAAACTAGAGTTGGTACTGTAGCACTTCAAGTTAACTCTTGAAATTTTTTTGGCAAAGACAAATTGAAGTGGTGTTGACAGCTTTGAAACTCGAGTTTCTAAGAAGAACTTGTGTTTGGGACTTTAGAACTTCAAGGTAACTTGCAAGTTCAGTGGAGCAGAAGCTGGAACTTGAAAAATTCATACAAGGAACTTGAGTTTGATCTGAGAACTTGAGTTTGGCCAAAAATTCTCCAAGCACTCTTAAGAGACACTTGAAAGTTATCACTGTTTAGTTATGCAAATATTGAAGAGAACTCGAGTTGGCGTCAAGAACTCAAGTTTATTAGTTACAGAAGCATAATGCATTATAGAGTTATAACAAACAATCCGAATATGGTTAAATGTTATTTATTCATTATGTTTTCACTTATTTCTATACCTAAAAACTAACTAACATATATTTCAAGTGTGAAACAAAAGATTAAATGTTTAGATCACAGATTCAAATATAAAAGTCAACTGTGGCGAACATCATCATTACACAACAAATATTGGCTACCTACCACGATAAGCAATTGACCCACCATGAAAAATTGTCTTAAAACTCAAACGAATACTTCCCGCTCCACAACGGCTAAAACTCAGTTTAGCTATCAATATAGAGCATCAGATATAGACTCAATATAGAACAAGAGCATACATTGAAAAATTTATAGGAGTTTCTAATTTCATATTTCTCTCTGTATTTATATTATACTTCAGTGATTATCATATTCACTCTGTGAGAGAGTCTCTGATTTCACATTTCTCTTTGTAAACACTTTCGATCATATTTTTTATTTGATCTCAAGGTAAAGGGACCTTGAAAGAGTTGATTTCTTTATGAAGAAGTTGGAGAGAAAATTCCTGGTAAAACTTTCAAATAAGACTTACAAGGTGCAAACAGTAGAGAACGTTTTTGCTCGTAAGACTTACAGGGGTGTAAGAAGGAGAGAACGCTGCTGCACATAAGACTTGCACAAGTAAGAAGGAGAAAAAAAGATCTTTGGAATTGTTTTGCTTATAAGTCTTACTGTAAGGGGTAGAGAAAATTCTAGGGATTAGAATATTTCTGCTCGCAGTCCTTGTGAGGACAGTTGTTGTACTACGGCATTCTAAGGGCCCACTAAATCTTAGAAGACTAGTTAAAATCTCAAGAGGTGTTGATCTCTGAGGACTAGACATAGGCCTGGGGTTGGGGCCAAACCAGTATAAATCTCTATGTGCAAATTCTCTCATCTATACTCTTTCTTCATTTATTTTCATAACACCATAACATCTAAAAATTTTATTGCATCACCCAATTCACCCCTACTCTTGGGTGAAGCTTGCCTTTTTTAAGCTAATGCTTGAATATCAGATGGCAAAGTGAATAAAGGACACCTTTTCAAGGTTTAAATACGTCCCCTCTTCACCCATTTTAAAATTGTGAGGGGTAATAAGGTCCCTAAGAGGATAATTTTGAGAGTTAGGCACTAGAATGCTACGAGTGCTATCAAAATCAAGTTCAGGTTGATGTGTTAGTGAGTATGCTAAGTCCCATGGGTGGTGGATTGTGAAGTCTCACATCAGTTGATGATGGGAACGAATGACACCTTATAAGGTCTAGATACCTCCTATAAAAATCTCCAAAGTTACCGTATATTTAACTATTTCAAAACATTTAATTGATTCATCAAATACTACTATGGTAAAAAGAAGAATAAACCAATTACAAAGGTATACATAGTAGAAACGATTTGACCAAAACACTTAAAGAATAACGAAGGTAGTAAAAGAAAGCTGTTAGTCTATCATGGTTAATAAATGGGTTAAGGTACTAGACTAACCTTCAACTTTTATCAAAAGTGCAAAATAATCAAAAACTATTTTTTGGAGTAAAACCGTTAAACTCAATTAACTTCCATCTATTACAATGGGAAAAATTAATCTTTTGGCCCTTAAAGTTTTGACTCACTTATAACTCAGTCTCTAAACTTTTGACTCACTTATAACTTAGTCCCTAATATTTTTGAGTCATCCTATAAGGCAAAAATATATTAAAATATTGTTAAAAATTGCTTAGGTGGATTTTACATAAATTAAAAAATAAAACATAGCATCCCCGTCCCCACCAACCCAAATCCCCTTCCACCTCTGTTTTTAAGAAATCTCGTTGGGTGACAAATCCCTATTTCCTTAGCCAAATAGTGTCCAGATTGCTCATTCCAAAAATACCTCAAAAATTGCACTAATTCTTCCATAAATATAAGAAACCACTCAAGCTTCTAATATAACCAAAAATCAACTTTCAATAAGTATTTCTAAGTTACCCGTAACCAATTATCAATGTTTCAGCCAATAATTTACTCCAAAAACTAAAATCCCTCTTCTCTTGGACTAAAAAAAAGACATTCCATAGCGGTGTATTTATAGCGGTTACATTTAATTACTACAAATATTGACATTTGTAGCGGTTATAACATAAACCGCTACAAATTTGTAGTGGTAAGATACGCGCCAAGTGGAGCAATCAATTGGCAACGTATTTGTAGCGATTTAAAGGATAAAACCACTATAAATATGGCACGAGATTCCCACCAAAATTTCTCGTGGTTAATTTGTAGAGGTTACATCGATGTGTATCACCAACCACTTATTGCAGAATTGCTTGACCTGTGGAATGTTGGCATTGAGACATATAACGCCTACAGAAAGACATTGTTCAACTTGCGTGCAGCCTTGATGTGGACGATTAGTGACTTTCCTGGCCTAGGAACATTATCTTGGTGGAATGTGCATACTGGTTCGGTGTGTCCATCTTGCAATTTTGACTCTGACGCAATGCGCCTGCCCACAGTCGGAAGTGGTACTTTATGGGGCATTGGAGGTTTCTCGATGGAAGGTACAAGTTTAGATTGCAACGGAATCACTTCAATGGGAAACCAGAAACAAAAGGCCACCTCAAACTTTATCCGGTGCAGATATCTTATAGTAGCTTGAGGATGTTGAGTTCGAGTTCGGAGAAAGCGACGATCAGTAAAAGCAGGGCGAAAGACGGGAAGGACTTTTGAGCCTCAGAAATGGAGGAAGATAAGCATTTTCTTTACTTTCCACATTAGAATTCTAATTTAGTTCGCCACAGTCTTGAAGTCATGCACATTCAAAAAAATGTATGCAACAATGTGTTATATACACTACTTAACGAACCAGGAAAGTCAAAAGATCATTGTCAAGCGAGGAAAGATTTACGTGCCATGGGAGTTCGTGAAGACACGTGGCCAGATGAGCATGACAAATTTCAACTGGCTAAGTTCACCCTCACAAAACTGAAAAAGGAAGTCTTCCTCGCGATATAGAAGAAAATAAAAGTTCCATATGGGTGTTCAAGCAACATTTCATGATGTATTGACATGCAGGCTCAAAAGGTTGATGGCCTAAAGAGTCATGACTCATATGTTCTTATGCAAAAGTTACTTTCTCTGGCTATGAAGAATGCACTTCCTCCTGATGTGTCAATCATTTTGGTGGAGCTTTGTTCTTTCTTTTAGAAGTTGTGTTCCAAGGTTTTGATTGTTGGGGAGCTTGATCAGCTGCAGTCCAAAATCATTCTTACGCTTTGTCATTTGAAGATGTTCTTTCCTCCGTCTTACTGTGATGGTTCACCTTACAGTCCACCTTGTTCATGAAACAAAGTTCGCTAGCCCAGTTCAATATCGATGGATATATCCTATTGAGAGGTACTCATGTTTCATAAGTGCGTCATTATTAGTTCTTATATTAGTTGGTCGCCCTTTTTAGCATCTTATATCATTTTTCCCTTCTTTACTTTGTAGGTTTTTTGAGAAAATGAAATCTTATGTAAGGAATAAGGCATGGCCAGAAGGTTCTATAACTGAAGGTTATAGAGGGGATGAGGTCCTATATTTTTATTCAAGGTACTTTGATGACATTGAGATGGCCTTCAACCAACCGCTTCATGTAGAAGATTGAGATGGACCTGCGCCAACATCAGGAGAATTTATCCCTCGTGTTGGTAAACCAGCTGGAGGAACTGAGAACTTCAAACTAACGATAACTGAGAAGTTGCAAGCACATAAACATGTCTTGATTAACTGCACTAAAGTTGAACCCTTCCGTCAGTAAGAATTGTATACTCATGTTAATCTATATCTTTCATAACATTTTGTACTTGCATTTCATGATCGACGGCTTCCAATAATTAATTGCAAGGAATTCAGAAGTCATGTGAAGCATCAACTCAAGATCTATACACAAACATCATCCGAAGTTGATAAAAAGGTCCACAGAGAATTCCCAAGCTAGTTTGTACGCAAAATACTAAATTACCACAACCCACACTCACCAGATTTTAGAGCCCTCACAATCAGCCCTCTTGACCATGCAAAAAGTTTTACAGTATACAATATCAATGGTTTCAAGTTTTGCACTGTTTCATGAGATCAAGGATTGCAAACTCAAAATTTGGGTATTTATGGCACCTTTGGGACAAGGAGTTATGCGAGCAGCAATTACGCCAACATGCAGTTCGGAGGCGTCCCTTACTATAGAAAGCTTCTTGATATCGTCGAACTTAATTACCAAGGCCATTTCACCATGATGCTGTTCAAGTGTTTGTGGGCAAATACCACTACTTCCCGGGGACTCATAACTAACGACTTAGGCATCACATCGATAAATTTCTCACGGCCAATTCACACTAGCCATTCTCAAGATGATGAGCTATATAGTCTTGCCTCAGAGGCACACCGGGTTTATTATGTTGAGGACAAAAGGCACATGGTTGTTCATTTAAAGCCTCGAAACCTTTACGACATGGGATATGGTAATAATATCACCTATGAGAGTGAGTCTTTTCAGCCCTTCAATTTTGAAAACTTCTTCCCTAAAGGTGATCACAATTTACCTATAATTCGGTGTGTTTTTTTAAGTTCACATCATTTAAATTAAAATTTTTAACAAAATAATACACTATTAACAATTTTTCTACATAATTTCTGTAGGAATGGCGAGGATGAATGATCAAACAAATTATGTTTTTTATTTAAAAAAATATTTTTTTAAAAAAATTAATAAAATATTTGGAACCGCTACAAAAACAAATAATAACCGCTACAAATTCTATACATATCCCTATGAATACTCCCACCATATATCATTTCAAACACTCTCTCATTTCTTTCCACCTTACCCCTCTTTCATGTTCTCTCATTTACACATTTTTTTCTACGAGCCGAGGAGCTGAACAAGGTGATCAAATATGGTAATACATTTTTAAATTTTTTATTTCAATACTTTTTTCCTTCGCATAATAGTTATTCTCACTATTTTTTTTTAGATATTTAAGAACATTTTATCATTGTTTCCTATGTTCCTTACATAATCATAATCACATTGTAGCAGACAATATAATAGTTCATTATTACCTACGTATCCCTAACAATATTATCAATACAATTTTCATACTTATCTAACTTAAATATATCATTTCTTTAAATTATAAATGAGTTAAACTAATGAATAATAAGCTAATTAAATTAGCTAAACTACTATAATAATAAATTATTTAATTTAATATTAAAAAATAGGAAACAAATAATTGTATATTTTTTTTCAATTTCCCAAACATTTGTAACAGTTCTATAACCGCTACTAATATAAGGCGGCATTTTAAAAATTAAATTAAATTTTTGGTGCAAAATTTGAATTGCCTTTGAAATTAGCAGTGATTATGTAACTACTACTAATGTTTGCCACCATTTTTAAATTCAATTTAGTAGCGGTTATTGAACCGCTACAAAAAGCAAACCAAGTTTTAATTTTTCATTTCCTGTCATGCAAAATTCATGGGTTGACATTTGTGCTACAAAGTTCCCAGAAAACGATTGTCCCACTTGAGAATGTTGTAGCAGTTGGAATGAACCGCTAGAAATATAGTAGCGATTTTTGTGTTTGAGTAGCAGTTAAAGATAACTGTTACAAATCCGCTTGCAACAATGAAATTCGTAGTTGTTTTATGAACCGCTAGTACTAGCGTTTGTAGCGGTTAAAACCGCTACAAATACACCTTTTTAACTGCTACTAAATCACAGTTTTTTTTTGTAGTGTTAGGGTTCAATCACTACAAACCTAAAGTGCAAAACTTTAACCTTATTCAAAAAAGTAATCTGATTAAATGCAAGTATTTATATACCTCTACAATCCTATAGCTCCTATTTGTTAGAAATCCATAATTGCTTCAACCCTTAACATTCAAACTTGCTTTGCTCCCAATAAAATTTGTACTGATGGAAATCTCTCATTGAGTAGAAAAATATTTGAGAAATATGTATTATAGTTTGATGATTTTATGAGGAAGAAATGAAGTTCAAAGATATCTCAATCCTTTAATGGAGGTTTGGAGAGCTGCCGGCGAAGGGAAAGATGAAGGACCAGATGAAGTGCCGCCGGCTTGGGGGGAAATATATTAAGGGGGCATGGGCCCCACCTTTGTTTTTTTATTGTTAATCTAGTTTCTTTCTTCTTCTTTTTTCCTCTTTCCTTTCTTTTATTATCCCTTTTCTTCTTATTTTATTTTTTCCTAATTACTCTTAAGTTCATATTTTGGCCTTAAGAAATCTCTAACCCCTTTTTCCTTAATTAACACCAATTTGTCAAAATTGTTCAAGAGCCCAAATAATTACCTATTTGCATATTTTATCCCAATCCCAATAAAACCTTTATAATATATAAATAATTAAAATCTCTTAGATGAAAAACTATGTTAAATACTTTTATTTAATCCCACCAAATCTTATCAAATTTTCTTGCATTGTTTCTAAAATACAATTTGGGATTAGTCTCATAGAACTTAATCGAGTCAAAATAATTTTCTTTATACTCCAATAATTATATGGAAATTTCCATCTAACAAAAAATAATCTCATTAAATTTAGCTCATTATTAGTAGATATACTAACAAATTTCAATCATATTCTACTATTTTTTAATTTATGATTATAAATATCAAATAATGTGTTTGATATACTTTACACTTCAAATTATTTAATAATAACTTCAAATTAATAGGAGAAATAAAAATTGGGATGTTACACTACAAAAAAATGATAATTTATAGCGGTGCATTTGTAGCGGTTAAAATAAAATGCCTCAAATATCAGGATTTATAGCGGTTTTAAGCACCACCGCTACAAATTTGCAACGGTATGCTTGACGCGGTTAGGGAATGCGTTTTGTAGCGGTTTACAAGACATAACCGCTACAAATTTTGGAGCCAAACTCGCGCCAAATTTGTCGCGGTTATTTTGTAGCAGTTAGTCTATATTAACCACTATAAATGTGGCCCCAGCTTGGCGCAAGCTAGTGCGACTATTGTGGCGATTATTTTGTAGCAGGTTTTACGATAGTAATCGCTATGGAATTTAGAGAGCTGCCTTTTGTAGAGGTTAGAGAGAACCGCTACAAAATTTAAATCATATTTGTAGCGGTTACAATGTATAACCGCTACGGGATGCATTTGAAATAAATATTTATTAAATAAATAAATAAATAAAACATTTGTAGCCGTTTATATATAGAAACTGCTTCAAAATATAAATATTTGTAGCGGTTAAATAGATGAAACCACTACAAAGTGATAAGTAACTTTGTAGCAGTTTGACAAACAAAACCGCTACAAATTGAACTTTTGAAATTTAAAAAATTTTAATTCCCGCCAACGGTTATAAATATTTGTAACAGTTTCTCAATAATAACCGCTAGAAACTGTTCATTTAAAATTTAAATATTTTAATTTCCGCCAACAGTCATGAATATTTGTAGCGGTTTTTTTGACATAACCGCTACAAAGTGTTGCACATTGAAAATTTGAATTTCAAATCCTGTCAATGATGGTGAAAATTTGTAGCGGTTTTTATCGTATAACGACTACAAAATGCATTTGAAATAAATATTTATAAAAAAATAAATAAGTAATGAATTTGTAGAGGTTTTTATATATAAACCGCTACAAAGTATAAATATTATAGCGGTTTTACAAATAAAACCGCTACAAATTGAACATTTGTAATTTAAGATATTTTTATAAAAAAAATTTAGACAAATATTTGTAAGGGTTATGAAACCGCTACAAAATGAAATAAAACCACTACAAGTGTGAAATATTTTTATAAAAAAATTCAGACAAATATTTGTAGGGGTTATGAAACCGCTACAAAATCAAATAAAACCGCTACAAATGTGAAACCGCTACAAACAACGTCACATAAACCACTACAAATATCAACCGCTACAAAACTCGTCATATTAACCACTACAAATGTTACACAGATCCCATAAATACCCCCAGCACACCTCATTTCAAACACTCCTCCATTTCTCAATAATATTACCTATCTAAAGTTTATACTTATCTAACTTAATTTAATAATTCTTTATAAATAATAACTACTATCATTTAAGTTAGTTAAATAATAAACTATTCAATACAATATTATAACAATGGACTCAAATAATTGTATAATTTTTTACAAAAAAAATTCCCAAAATTTTGTAGCGGTTTTAGAACTGCTACAAATTTAAACTCAAAATAGTATTAAATTTTTGGCGCTACTTTTGAAATTTTCATTTAAATTTAGTAGCGGTTTTCCAACCGCTACAAAAATAAAGCCAAATCTTCATTTTTCATTTCCCGCCACGCGAAATTGTGGCGCCAATATTTTTAAATTTGTAGCGGTTGTATTACATGAGTAGCGGTTGTTGTAAACCGCTATAAATACGTTTACAACAATGGATTTTGTAGCGGTTTTTACAACCGCTACTAATGTCATTTGTAGCGGTTAAAACCGCTACTAATACATATTTTTAACCACTATTAAATCAGAATTTTCTTATAGTGTTAACCGTTGGGGAAAGGGGACAAAGCAGACAATTTCGAGAGCGATCACTACTACAAGAACATGATTCCATGACACCAAACAACGACCGTTTTGAGAAACCAGTAGTAAAAAAGCAAGTAAAGGAACCGGTGGCACTGAACTGAAGTTTCAACGATTGTTTTCAAGGAAAACAGTCGTTGAAACCTTGTTTTCAATGACTGGTTTTAAAACTAGTCGTTGAAACATAGTTTACAACGACTGGTTTTATAAACCAGTCGTTGAAAGTGATTCCCCAAATCATTCTTCAGTGCGCGTTTCTGTCATTCTTCCCCGCGCTAATTGAAGCCTCATTTTCGTGTCTCCCGCGAGTTGCATTCCCTAAATTTCTTGGCCTATCTCCTTCTCCTGCTTTCTGTCCTCTGTCCCTCTCTGATGTCCACCGTCTTCACAGGCCCTCCATTCCCTCTCAGTTGCATGCAGGTCTGATCTTCACTTTCCCTCTTCGCAGACCGAGCAGCAAGCAACGCAAGTAGGTTGCCCTGTTTCCTTGCTCTGGTTTTTTTGCTTTTGGTTTTCTCTTCTTAGCCTCTATTATTCGCTGTTGTAGTTCATACTGGGTGTTCGCATAAAGAAGACAATGTTGGTGGTTCTGATCTTGGTCTATTCCGGTGTGTGTGTAAGTTTCCCTTTTCTGTTTCTCGTTGTTTTGTACATTTGGATGTCAATTTGTGCTGTTCTGGAAAAAAAGTTGGCATCTTGAACTTCGGTTGTGACTAAATCTAGGCATCTTGTACTTCGGTTGTGCTGTTCTGGAAAAAAAAATGTCATTGAGATTGGTTGATTTTTGAACATCATTTAAATATGACAAACATTATGATTCAGCACTCGGATTTCTGATAAGCATCATTCATTATCATATCATCCCCAATTCTTATAATGTCACTAAATATTTGTCATTTAGTTTAATGATTGTAGATCTGATTAATTTGGTCAGTAAGATTTTATGATTTGGCATCATAGTCACAATTAATCAATGTTGTTGATCAATATACTAGTCAGACGTTACCCTCGTAAATTAACCTTAATTGGAAACAGTTTTTGCTATTAATTTTATTCTTTATAGTAATAAAAACTGAGTGATATTCTGAAACTAATGTACTAGTTTCAAAATTAGGTCCAATTGGGCGAAGTGCCATATTTGTATCAATTCTTATAAACAAAATTATTTTGCATTCAGCTCTTTTATCTTGAAATTGTAAACCAAACAAGTCTGAATTATCAAATTTTTGAAGAGAAAATGACACAAAGGACATGTTTTTATAATCAACTGTATAACGTATAATGCATAATGCTTTCTAAGAAAAATAATTGATCTTACTTTGAAGATAAAATCTCATATCAATTCTAAATGTTTTCTTTTGTTAAAAAAGTGTTTTGCTCTCGATTAGAAATTTGAACTTGCCTAAATATAGTAAGCTAGTGACACAAAACATGGAGGGTCATTATAAATCAAAGAAATTATATGATAATTTTTTATATATATAAGAAACACTGAATCAAGGTCATTTGACCTGAAATGTTCTAAATATTACCCCTTCATGTCTAAATAACTCTCATAAACCTGCAGGTATCACTACTGCCATCGTTTTCCCTTGGGTTGCCGGCCTACTACATCCTTGCCTCTATAGAATCTTCTTCCAAATCCTCAAACACAAACATAGTGTCCTTGGAAGCTAAGGATTAGCTGGCAAGTTATGTTATTGCTTGTTGATGAAAGTTTTTGAAACCTGAGGATATCATGGTGGTACTATTTGTTGTAAGAGTGATAAATTTGAACTGTTAGTTTTTACAGTGTGTCATGAGTGTTTCATATAGCTGTTATAAACTTGAGTGTCTGTGAAAATGGATTAGGTGGTAATAAAATGGATCACCGTTGGATGAATGCTTCAAGAATTAGTGAAGAATATGAGAAAGGGGTAGAAAACTTTATTGAATTTGCTAAAATGAATGCACCTAGTAAAAATGGGAAGTATTTTTGTCCATGTATCATCTGTTTAAATGAGAGTCTATGGGATGTTGATGATATAAGGGATCACTTACTTTGTGATGGAATAAATCTTCGGTACACAAGGTGGATATGGCATGGTGAGGAAGGAACCGCTTGGGCGTCACACGAGAAGGAAGTTTTGGAGGTTGGAGATAACAATAGAATGGAGAACATGATTCACGATGTTGAGGTAGAATGTTTTGCACAAACGCTTGTATATGATAGCATACAGAGTGATGCAGAGACACCTTTGTACCCTGGGTGTACAAAGTATACACGCTTGTCAGGCATTTTGCACTTGGTCAACTTAAAGGCAACTTGTGGGTAGACCGACAGTAGTTTCACATTGTTACTAGAATTGTTGTGTGATATGTTTCCAGAGGATAATGTACTTCCAAATCGTATGTATGAGGCCAAGAAAATATTATCTACGATAAGTATTGTAACCCCCTGCCTTAAATAGCGTAATTATAATTCGATATTACGTAATTAAATTGGTTTAGAGACCGTCGAATAGTTCAAAACTCATTTAGAACTCCCTGTGAAGTAGGGACTTTATAAAATTTTCAAAACTTCTTTCCTATTCCGGTCTCAAGTTCAATTATCGAATATAATCACCTGTGCAGTTAATTCACATTCATTCATATCAGAATATCTAATAGCAATCCGGCAACCCCCGGGTTCCATTCATACACAAAAAGGGTTTACAACCTCCATATAGGGGACTACACAACTACGTTCAACTTTTCTTTACAACCAACATAATATACAGACACCCTGTCCAACAGGTTTAACCAACATAACCAAAATAGATGTCCCTACAGGATTCTAACCGCTCCGGGTCGGTCGCTTCTCCTTAGAGCCACTCGCCCTGTCTGAAAGGTTAGTTAAAGGAAAGAATGAGATTCAAGAGAATCCCAGTAGTAACAAAACATTTATACCACACATAAGCACACAGCATGTAAGCAAATCATCATACAGCAGCAGCACCACAAATCACACTCCACCCTCATCCCCTTTCTCCGCCGGGAAGGCACACCGCCTAACCCGAACCGTTGTTAGCTACTCAGGGACTATTGGCGTGGCAGTGCATACATATAGCCTTATAGCCCGTACAGCTATTCGGCTTTCACAAATGGCCCGTCGGCCTCCACAAATAGCCTTTCGGCTCACATAATCACATATATCACACCTCATCCTCATCCCCTTTCTCCGCCGGGAAGGCACACTGCCCTAACCCGAACCGTTGTTAGCTACTCAGGGACTATTGGAATGACAGTGCTAACACAAATCCACAGATGTCGCAGCATACGAATTCATTACAAATCAACGATATAACACACATACAATGCATCATATATGGTACAAAAGAAAAGTCACTACCTCGTTCCTTTCTGACGTTCGCTGGCGTAGTTGGCTCACGAGGGCGGCAAATATCGAATCCTACAATTCCAAATGCACTATTTAGACACTTCCATAGTGTTACTTAGGGTTATATGAGTCTATAATGAAAATTTACAAAAATACCCCCGGGGACCCGGCCTGGGCCTGCCATACCCGGACCGGTTGCACTTTTCTCGAAATTCTAATATGGGCTATCCTAACATATTTCCGCCCAAGGAATCCATTTCCGTACTCAGAATTACCAAATTCAATATCAAATTACGAAATTTCCCTTGGCAGCCCTACTTTTAGGGTTTTAGGGGTGTTTCCGTAATTATGCTTTCTCGGCCTTTTTTGAAAAAGTGCCCAACTGTAACCCCACCTATTTTCGCCCACTGAATCCAATGGAATCATCAAATCTTTGAAAATCCAACTCTAAGACCCATTTACAGCCTTGGCCGAAATATACATGTTCTCCGGGAAAAATTGGGGTTTTACGATTTCGGCTCCGTAAACGCGTTCCTTTATACTCCTAACCACTTTATTAACCATTACATTAGGTTACAACTAACATTAAGACCCAATTTGGGCAGCATAACCCCTAGGCCACCTCATTTCCAAACTTTAAAACCAATGGCAATCCGGCGAAATTTCACCGATTAAATTGCCCACAACAGCCAGAATAAGCAATATACGAAAGTTTGGAAGTTACCTCAAGCTCCTTCTAGCTTTTCTCAAATTTGGCTGAACCCTAGCCTCTTTGAAACACCAAATTCTTTGCTTCAAAACCTTAATTCACATAGAGGAATAGCTTAGGAGAAGGATTGTACGCGTTAGGAGCTAGATCGTCGGAGAAATCGGCTTACCTTGCGAGATTTCTTCCTCTTTTCTCTCTTTTCTCCAAGCTCTCTCTCACGTCTTTTTGTTTTCTGAATGGGGTCGGGAATGGCTGATGAAGATGGTGTAATTGGTTTTAATTCCATGTTGATGTCATCATACAATATGATGATGTCATAATTTTTAATTTCCCATTTTCGGATTTCTCAGAAATTCTGGCAGATTTTCTGCCCTAACTTTGAAAAATCATAACTAATTCTAGAAAAATCGAAATGAGGTGATCCCAAAGCCAAATGAAATATATTTAAGTCCTCTTCATAGGAAAAATATTGGCCATTACTGTAAATCACCACAAAATTCCCAGAATTTCAATCTTTGCATACTGTTCCAGAAAATAATTAATTTTGCTGGGCAAACTTCAAAAATCCAAAACTCTTAGGTCACAAATCAAAATGATATAAATTATATGTTCATTTTGAAGCTTGACATGTGAACTTTAATACTGGAAAATTTCAGAATTTTTAGACACCATTTACCTATTTAAAACGTCCATACAAATTGGCTGCCCTGTACAGAGTTTCAATGGACAGAGTTTTCAACTTTAGCATGATTGTTCCCAATGGTTCCAATTTCACAATAAACACTCTCCCCACATGAATTTTCACAAGGAAGCCATTGGAATCATTAAAATATCCAAATTCCCATCACACATTCTCCAAAAGTGTTTATTCAACAATAATTATATCCACTTTTAAAGTCATTAGCCCTTAATCACTTTTTGGGATATTACAAGTATGGAGTATAAAAAGATACATGCTTGCCCTAATGATTGCGTATTGTACAGAAATGAGTATGAAGGCTTAAGTGAGTGTCCGAAATGTAAAACTTCTAGATACAAAGTGAAGAAAGGTAATAGGTGTGGTGATAAGACAAATAAAAAGCAACCTTTAAAGGTTTTGTGGTATCTTCCAATCATACCGCGGTTCAAACGAAGGTTTGCTAATGCGAAAGAAGCAAAGAAGTTGAGATGGCATTATGATGACAGTTTATGATGGAAAATTTCTTCGGCACCCGGCTGACTCTCCACAATGGAAGAAAGTAGATGAAATGTATCCCAGATTTGGCAGCGAGCCAAGAAACCTTCGGCTTGGCCTTTGCACAGATGGGATCAATCCCTATGGTACTTTTAGCAGTACACATAGTGCATGGCTCGTTCTGCTGGTAATTTACAACTTACCTCCCTGGTTGTGTATGAAACACAAGTATATGATGCTTTCTATGATGATTTCTGGACCAAAACAGCCAGGGAACGATATCGATGTCTACTTGGCACCTTTGATAGAGGACTTAAAGAAGTTGTGGGAGGATGGTGTATATGTGTTTGATGTATATAAGCAACAGTCGTTTAAGCTACATGCAATGATTTTCACCACAATTAACGACTTCCCTGCATATGGTAACTTGTCAGGTTATAGTGTCAGGGGTCATAAAGCATGTCCGATATGTGAATCTAGTACACAGTTCCATCAACTCAAGCACGGTAGACAAACGGTCTACCTTGGTCATAGACGATTTCTTCCTCGATTCCACCCGTACCGTAGGCTAAAAAAGGCTTTTAACGGTTTGCCGGAGAATGAAATGGCTCCGGAGCCATTAACTGGAGACGAGGTTTATAGTCGGGTGGAAAGAATCAATGTCACTTTTGGTAAAAATCAAAAGACTACGGGTGAGAAGAACATATGGAAGAAGAGGTCAATTTTCTTTGATCTTCCATATTGGCGTAGTCTTGATGTGAGACATAGTATTGATGTGATGCATGTGGAAAAAAATGTATGTGATAGCCTTGTTGGTACGCTTTTGCACATACCAGGGAAAACAAAAGATGGGATTAGTGCAAGACTAGACTTGGTTGAAATGGGAATAAGAGAACGACTGTATCCACAACTAAGAGATGATAGTAAGAGAGCGTATATGGAGCCAGCAGTGCATACATTGTCAAAAGCAGAGAGAAGAAGTTTGTGTGGGTGTTTGCACGGCATTAAGGTACCACAAGGGTATTCTTCTAATGTGAGCCGACTTGTGTCAATGGAAGATTTGAAGTTAGTTGGGATGAAGTCTCATGATTGTCATGTCTTGATGCAACAACTATTACCAGTAGCTGTTAGAGGCATTATGAAAGATGATGTGCGAAGGACGATAACAAGGTTGTGCATTTTCTTCAATGCTATTTGTAGCAAGGTTGTTGACATTGCAAGGTTAGATGAATTAGAAAATAAGGGTTATACTATTCTATCCCAATTAGAGATGCATTTTCCTCCCGCATTCTTTGATATAATGGTACATTTAATAGTTCATCTGGTAAGGGAGGTAAGACTATACGGCCCAGTTTATCTAAGGTGGATGTACCCTTTCGAGCGATACATGAAGAACTTAAAAGGGTATTCTAAAAATCCTTATCGACCTGAAGCCTCAATTGTGGAAAGATATGTCGTTGAAGAGGCTATGGACTTTTGCAAAGAATATCTATCAAGGTCAAAGGCCCAATCACGTCATGAAAAGGGTACAAGTAAGGGAACACGAGGGCTCAAAGTAAAGAGTATGCGTCATGAAGAGATGTTGCAAGCACACGTGTATATCTTGAATAATACGGAAGAAGTTCAGCCGTACCTAGCCGAACACAGAAAGAGTTTAAAGGAGATGTATCCAAGGAAAAATGACATGCAGATAGCTAATGAGTAAAACAAGACTTTCATAGAGTGGTTCAAGGATAAGGTAGCGCTCGAGACCAATGTGTCTGAGACAATCAAATGATTAGCTTGGGGGCCTTCTTTTGAGGTCATAACTTGGAGTGGCTTCGATATAAACGGGTATTCTTTCTATACCAATGGCCAGGATAACAGAAGTACTATGCAAAACAATGGGGTGATGGTGGTAGCCGAATCAATGCACTTCTCTAGTTCAAAAGACAAAAATCCCATTTTGGCATCCATGGTCTATTATGGAGTTATTGAAGACATATGGGAGATAAGCTACACTAAGTTGAGAGTTCCTTTATTCAAATGCAAGTGGGTTAACAATAATGCTGTTGAAATAGATCAATTTGGATTCACCTCTGTTGATCTTGCAAGAGTTGGTTATAAAGATGAGCTATTCATTCTAGCAAGTCAGGCAAAACAAGTGTTTTATGTCATTGATCCAGCAAATAAAAAATTGTCTATTGTACTCCAAAGTAAAAAACACAAGGATGGTGATCTGAGTTTGAATCTTGATGACATGCCGCCTTTTAGTACAAATCCGCCTATGCCATCTGAAGTGGAATTGGTACATGATGATGAATATGCAGCTAGAGTTGATCATTGTGAAGGAATTTGGGAAAACACTTAAAGTAAGATTTTTAATTATTTAAAGTATGCATGTAATTTCAATTTACTTATCATATGTCACATTTATTTCTTAGTAAGATTTTGAAATGTTTAAAGTGTGCATGTAATTTCACTTTACTTATCATGTCACATTTATTTCTTAGCAGGATTATGGCAGGCTCAAATTCAGGCGACTCTGTTGGCTCACCGGTTAAGAAAAAGGTTAGAGGAAGCACGAAGTTGCGATCGTTGGTGGCACGTCATGAGGAACAATAGGCGAGCAGGATTCACGTGGAATTTGATGCTAATTTGAAGCCACTCGGGCCAAACGGAGACACGTTCATTAGCTACCTTGGATTTTTGGGTCGGAGCAAAGTTAGCGTTTTAATTCCTACCTGGTGGGAAGTTTTAAAGGACACAAAGCGTATGATTTGGGAACAAATTTTGGTATGTAAAGTTGTATTTGTATCTATATTTTTATTTTTGTTTGTTCATATATAACGACTACTATATATTTTGTTTTGTAACAAACCTACGATGTTCCCAATACGAAGGAGATGTACAAGCATTGGATGGGGAAAGTTCGTGAGCAGTGGAAAGATTTCAAGTCCACGCTCACAACCAAGTACGTTCGAGGGCCAAGGAGTCATGAGGATCCTTGTAACGAGTATCCTTTTCTTTCTCCAAATGACTAGAGGTTGTTTGTCGCATCGCGGCAGGATCCCAATTTCCTGGTACATTGTGTTCATCTTAGTGTTAAACATTTTAGTTGAACTTACTTGACATCGCTAACTCAGTTATCATTATTCTTTGTTTATATAGAAATTGAGTCAAGAAAATAAAGAGAAGCAAGTGAAAAACAATTATCCTCATTACATGTCGCGTGGGGGTTATCGAAAGCTCGAAAAGAAGATGATGCAGGCTGAATTGCAAAAATTGAAGGAAGCAGTCTGAGCAGATCCTAGTATAGTCGTGCAGGAGCCACCTCCTCCCCCACGTCACAAAAAATGGAAAGCAGGGAGGATAAAGGGAGATAAATATATAAATCCAGTCGTTGCTGATGTCGCTAAAAGGATTGTGAGTATTTAATAACAAGTATATTTAAATGTGTTTCATTTTTCGAACTTTGGTGGCATGTAATTACTTTCTATTTATCCATTATATGTCACAGGATGAACTTGAAGAGTAGAGCAGCCAGGGTTCCTTCAGTCAAACTGGAAGGATGGACATCTTAGCCACGGTGCTTGGTAATCTAGATCACCCTGGTCAAGTTAGAGGGGAGTCAAGGGGAGTTGGTCTCTCTAAATACTTTGGACGAGGTTCACAAGCTTATGGACGAGGTGAAATGAGTCAGGAGTTTGTGGCCAGGGTTCGAGAGGAAATCCGAGCAGAGCTACGTCACTCACTTCGAGACGAGCTAAAAGAAGAGTTGTTAGGTGAGCTACGTGGTGAGATGAGTACGATGGTGTTGTCTCACATGCAAGGCGGGATGTGTAATGTGGCGTCTAGATCTGAGGTTTATAACTAATTTCATTTAACATTATATTGAGTTTTTCCTTACGTTCTTTTAATTAATTCTTTCATTTCTCTTACTCAGGAATCCCCGACCTTTCCCAACACCAAAGGCAGTTACAATCCGCCAGAGGTTGGACATGGCGACCTTGGTCCGTCACTAGAGCCTGAAGAACCCTGCACTTTGTATTTGGAAGTCCCGTACCTGCGTGCTGTTGCTGATGCTGTTGTATACAGCTGTGCCACCACCTACCATAATAACCAAATCTGGGACGATCAACTTAAGGTCAATGTGACAGGTGTTCGACTGGAGGAGGAAGGTGCAGATGTCCCATTCCCTGATAGCGAGGTTGCCAATCTAGGTCACGCAACAGAATCTTTCATCTTGTGGCCTAGACATCTTGTTCAGACTGTGCCAGTCCCTCCAATGGTAGGAAACACCTTACTGTTACTTAATCCTTGACATTCTACTTATAATCTTTTTGTGTGTTACTAGGAACAAGATGATGCGACAAAATTTCCCTTTTTAGCAGGACTGCAAAATATTCATCAAGGCATAAATAAGGTCAACTTGCACATGCCTTGTGAGATTGTGGGTCGCAGAATCTCGTATAATTATGGACTTGATAACAAAGATATTAGAGAGTTCCTATCTTTGGAGGAGATTGACATAGGATGGGTCACATTTGCAATCATGTGAGTTTAGTTATAATTTTTAATTGTAATTAATGCACTGATATTTAGGGGTTTTAGGTTTCTACATTTACTGTGTCAT
This sequence comes from Inga leiocalycina, assembly GCA_963242795.1. NCBI lineage: Eukaryota > Viridiplantae > Streptophyta > Magnoliopsida > Fabales > Fabaceae > Inga > Inga leiocalycina. The sequence continues at coordinate 66,950,807 of OY725320.1, forward strand.
TTCTCATTTCATTTATGTGGTAGCTGCTTCCACAAACTGTGTGCCGAACGAGGGCTCGGCAGTACATATGGCTTCTTATGTCCTGGCAATATGTCACGGTGTAATAGCCAGAGTTTGGAGGAACGGATGAGCTATGTAGGCTATACAATAGGCCAGACTCAGCTGCCTTGTTATCTGGCACCAATTGTTGAAGGGCAAGTAACTTTATTTGATATATTTATACACGTTCACTTTGCTAAACAGTATCATGTTATCTAACCTCATTTTAATCTATATATGCATGTGATTATAGTTATCATTGGAGTCTCTGTGTTCCTTGTCCCTCGATCAACGTCATCTTTTGGTTTGACTTATTGGGTCGCAAGCCAGACGCAGATATCAGAAACATTTTTAACACGTAAGTAAATTTATTTGTCTGTCATTGATTTTTGATTTTACTCAATTGTTTTAATGTGTTTTGTTTATCATTTTAATTATTACAGTGCATTGAAGACATATTATATAATGGGTGGGAAGCGTGAAGGTAAAGCTGGTCATACAAAGCATGGTTCATTAACTCGGCCCAAACCGGCCGGTTCAGACCGGAACCCGGTGAACCGGCCACCTCTCCGGTCCGGTTCAACTAGTTAACCGCTACTGTTCTGACTCGGATTAACCCGATACGAACAGGAAGGACCCGGTACTGACTCGGCTGACCCGCCGAGTTGTGCGAGTCGGCCGAGTTAAATTTTTTTAACTCTAGCAAATGAAACAACGCTACTTTTTTTTTTGATAATTCAAAACGAAGCCAGACTCAGTCGCCTCATGCCCTTACCTCTTCTCTTTCTCTCATAGCTACCTAGGTAACTTCTATACTTGCCTGAAAATTACTACGCTCCGGAAAGAAGAAGAAGAAAGGACAAGGAGAGGAAGAGCGAGGAAATAATAGATAATGATATATTATAAAATACTTACACGAAATCTTGTGAAATCATGGTAATAAAGTGGAGGCAAGAAACCTTTTAGGACAAAAATTGCAGAGCTCAGAAGAAGGAGCCACGAGAGATGTGATCATAAAACAGAGAAAGAATGACTATTGCTTAAATTCAAAATGATGAGAAGAAAGAAGATGGTCACTCCTCTGTATGACGTGACTGATGGACGGTGGGAGCAGCAGATCACGTGATGCCTTGGAGAAAGCACAATATAATATTGCAATTTCTTTACCGATTATTATAATATATAATATATATGTGTATTAGTTTTGTTATATAATGAAATACTTTCAGATAATTTTTTTTGCCAGCAGGATACTTTTAGATATAAGTTTTATTTAAATGCTTTTATATTTGAAATTTGAACATTTTTACCTATTTTAAGTAAATTATAATATTTTAATTATCACCGGTTTGACTCCGGTCTGACTCCGATCTAACCCACTGACCCTTAAACCACTACCTCATCCGATTTACTCACCGGTCCGAGTTTTAATACCTTGATACAAAGTGGTTCCAGCCAAACGTAAGTTCTTTACATTCAAGTTCTTCGATTGATGATTGCTTTACATAGGCCTTTATTCTTTTTTACCGTTTGCTTTTGCTGTATAGTGTCCACGGCAAGCAGGGAAAACTGAGTGCGGCTTCTATGTTATACTATATATGTATAACATCATTTTCTCTGGCCTTACTACAAATTTTGAACAGGTGATCATTTCTTGATTCTCAATTGAATTTCAGTTCTTTTCATGTGATTCAATTGTTAGTTATTTCATTCAATTTATTTATGTTAACATATTCTCCATTTTGCGCACAGATTTTTGGTGATCAGGACCCCTACACAATCGAAGACATTAATATGATTTGAGACCTGTTGTCAGGACATCTTCTACAACACATAGAGGGGTGATGATGTGTAGAGGTTTTTTTACATAGTGCAGTGGTTTTGTACAGTGCTATATAAGTTTGCATATTCGAATACTTTTCCTAGTTTCTTATTTATGAGTACTTTGAATTTGTTAAGGCATTATGCTTTCAAAGAACACTTTGGAAAATGATGATGAAAAATAGGGATTTTCATGGAAGCATGTCATCATCTCTTTGGCCATATGCATGTCATGATTTACATTGAAAGTTTGAAAGTTGAAGTGTGCACATTGAAATGATGTTATGATGATATATGCGCTATATGTCATGATAGAAAAATTAACATGTGATTTTCACTTCCCTGAGTATTAGGGAAAGCTTGAGAGTTAATCATGAGAGAATGGGAGGACGTGGGAACTTACAGACACATATGGTGGAGGAGCAGAGGGGGTTGATGTAGGGAGTTTTTTTTTTTAAAAAAAAGGGAAACAACGACTGTTTTATGGAAAACAGTCGTTGTATCTGTGAGATACAACGACTTTTTCTAATAAAACAGTCGTTGTATCTGTTTTATTAGAAACATTCGTTGTATCTGTTGGATACAACGACTGTTTTATTAAAAACAGTCGTTGTATCTCACATACAACGACTATTTTTTAACGGTCGTCTTTTCTCGAATTTTCAACGACACTAATATAGACGACCCCCTGAAAATAGTCGTCTAAAGGGCCAAAAAACGGTCGTTAAAAGTCCCTTCCATAGTAGTGGATTCATTGGGATATTACACATATCAGAGCTATGGTGTCCTCCTCTATGAAATTTGTGAAAAATGACACAGAATCACATAATCTTTATTTATAATTTTGTCTATTCGCCACTGTGAACGACGCATAGAGGAGGAGATTGCATTCAAGTTGTTTGGTAAGGCAAATGGTCTTTTCGTTGAGGTGAATTCAACATGGAAGGCTGCGACTTGTGAGAGGGAGTTTATGTGTGATGGCAGCAAGAGAGGAGAAGGAAAATAAGAAATTTTTGTGAGCATATTTTACGATGGTAAAAGGGTGAGTGAAGAATAGTGCACTTTCTACATTGGTTAAAATAATAACCGGTGTAGAAAGCTATTCTTTTAAAAAAATAATTTGACACTTTCTACTCGGTTTAAAATAATAGTTAGTTTGAAAAGTTAAAAAACTACAATTTATTTAGAAGATTGCCGTGCACACACTTTTTACACCGGTTGCACACTAAAAACTGAAAATGCTACAATTTAATTATTAAATTGTCACTACTCATACTTTCTACATTATCCCTGAACAACCAGTATAAAAATCTTGCTATGAAACTGTCTTTTTGTACCAATGCATATGAGTTGGGTATTTTTGTGGTTGTCTAATGGTTTTCAGGCAATAAAAAAATGTCACTCAATTTCTGACGAAATTTTTTTATGGATAATTTAGCCACTGAATTCCGTGACAAATGTTTTTGCCTCTAAATCAACCACAGAATATTTTTGTGACAAAAAATGTGCCAAGAAAAATCACATGGCTAAATTAAAATAAATTTTGTATTAAAAATAATATTTATAATATTAGTTATTAAATAATTTTAATTAAAAAAATTAAAAATAATTTATTATTTTTTAAAGTCTTGGTAAGTTTACCATTTTGCCCCTAAGGTTTTTTTTTTAGAAAAAGAAAGGCTCCCCGCTGGAGCTCCGACCACCGAACTTGTCAACGGCCTAACCTCTGTCGACAGGGACTTTTTTGGGGGGTTGCATTTTTTTTAAAAAAAAAACCATTGGGCATCCAAAGCTCCTCTGATATAATACATATATATATATATATATATATATATGTATATGCATTATTATATATATAATATAAATAAAGGCATATTGTCTTTAACAAAATCAGTAATGAAAATAATAAAATGTATACTGGGATTGACTAAACGAGTAATATATATATATATATATATATATAATACAAATAAAGGCATAACACGGCTTTAACAAAATCAGTAATGAAAATAATAAAATGTATACTGGGATTGACTAAACGAGTAATATATATATATATATAATACAAATAAAGGCATAACACGGCTTTAACAAAATCAATAATGAAAATAATAAAATGGGTAATGAGATTGACTAAACAAGTAATATGTATATGTATAATATAAATAAAGGCATAACAGCTTTAACAAAATCAGTAATAGAAATAACAAAATGCGTAATGGGATTGACTAAAGGAGATTAAGATATATTAATGTGTGTGTGTGTGTGTGTATTACTCGTAATGATTTGGTCAATCCCATTACGAATTTTTTTATTTCCATTATTGATTTTGTTAAAGCTGTTATGCCATTATTTATATTATACATATATATATATATATATATTACTCATTTAGTCAATCTCATTATGCATTTTGTTATTTTCATTACTAATTTTATTAAAATCGTTATGCCTTTTGTTATGTTACACACACACACACACACACATATACGTGTGTGTGTGTGTGTGTGTGTGTGTGTGTGTGTGTGTGTGTGTGTGTGTGTGTGTGTGTGTGTGTGTGTGTGTGTGTGTTACTTGGTTAGTCAATTTCATTACGCATTTTGTTATTTCCATTACTAATTTTGTTAAAGCCGGTTATATCTTTATTTATATTATATATATACATACATACATACATACATATATATATATATATATTACTCGTTTAGTCAATCTCATTATATGTTTTTTTTCCATTACTAATTTTGTTAAAGCCGTTATGCCTTTATTTATATTTTATATATATATATATATATATATTACTCGTTTAGTCAATCATATTACGCATTTCATTATTTCTATTGCTGATTTTGTTAAAGTTGTTATACTTTTATTTATATTATATATACATACATATATATATATATATATATATATTACTCATTTAGTCAATCTCATTGCGCATTTTATTATTTCCATTATTGATTTTGTTAAAGTCGTTATGCCTTTATTTATATTACACACACACACAGATATTACTCATTTAGTCAATTTTATTTCGCATCTTGCTATTTTCATTATTGATTTTGTTAAAGATATTATATATTTATTTATATTATATATATAATAATGCATATATACATTAAAGAGGCTTCCATTTGATAAAATGGTGGGATGGGTTTGATCCCACCCCTTGCCCTCTTCAAACATTCTTTTTTTAAAAAAAAATTGCAACCCTCCAAAAAAAGCCCCCTGCCAGAGATCTGGCAGCCAACCGGTGCAAGCTGTGTAACGCCCCAAATTTTGATTAAGAGCTAATGTTGATTATTCATAATGTAATTGTGAATTAGAGTGGATTATTATGTGTTTTGTGGCAATATTAATTAACATGCCAAAAATAAAGCAGAAATTGAAAGAATAGAATTATTGGCTATAAGTTAGTGATTAACGAAGGAAATTAATTACTAGATAAGAGAAAAATGAGATATGTAACTAAATGGCTAATGGAAGGAATAGAGTAACTAATTTGGTTACTTAATTTATGAGAGCCAACGAAAATGTGACAAGTGGCAAGCTCATAGGTAAGGAGAGTGGAGGAAAAGTCAAATGGGTTATTTTAATATTTCTCTCTCCTCTCTCTCCCTCTTTTTCGGCTGGACATGGAGGGAGTAGGATCATCATCATTTTTCATTCTCCTTCACACTCCATCTCCCACTCTCATCTCTCTCGTTCTCTCTCTCCCTGGTTTGGCGCCATTGTTGCAGAAAATAGAGGAAGAAAAGTTTGAGAAAAGGTAAGGAAAATAACTCCCATTGCTCAAACTCCATTCATTAAAATTGTTCCTTGAGTTGAGAGCTTTATTTTTATGGTTATAGTTTGTCATTTGGTGTTGGTTTTGGACCCCAAAGAATTGTGGAGGTTGGAGAATCAAAAAGTCCCTTTAGAAAAGTTGAAAAGGTTAGTAAAAGAAACTTTTCCATTTATGTTTCATGCCATTCAATTAAACTTGGAAATTCTGGAATTTATTGACTTGAATTTCAAAATTGAGGGTCAATGTGTTGATGGTATGTTGTTGTTATGGAAATAGTGCCTTGTTTAGTGTTTTGAATGGATAGTATTGAATTGAAGCTTAAATGTAAAGTTTGGCACTTTGTGCTGGTTTTGTGTTTTGGGCCAAAAACAAAGCATGTCAATGGGTTATGATTTTGGTCATTTTGAGGTTACCATTGTGTTCCTTATGAAAAATTGTATGGGAATAGATTTGGTTAATGATTTTGGAGTCATTAGACACTTTGGTAGAAAAGTTGGAAATCTGTCTTGTGTGAACTTTGTTCTAGACAGTCATCTTGTACGAAAGTTTTGAATGACCAAATGGTGTTGGAAAATTTTGAAACTTCCTAGTCTTAAATTTCACATCCTAAGATTCAAAATGGACATATAATTCATGTCATTTCTTTTTGTGAACTGAGAGTTATGCTTTGCCAAAGTTTAGGACAAAGACTGGACTCTGTTTTGTAGCAATGTTGAGTTTTGTATAATTTTGAAATTGTGTGGTGATTTCTAGTTATGGTCCATATTTTTCTAGTAAAGATGACTTAAATAACTTTCATTTTGCTTTGGAATCACCTCATTTCGATTTTTCTAGAATTAGTTATGATTTTTGGACGTTCAGCCAAGAATCATGGAATTTCTTGGCCGCGGCCTAAGGTGGCTAGCCGCCGCCCAAACCTTTCTATCCTGATTCTGGCCGCGGCCCATGGTGGCTGTCCGCGGCCAGTGACCTTCTGACCATATTTTGGACGCGGCCCAAGGGTGGGCTGGCCGCGGCCAACCCCTGTGTTCCAGCACTTTGAGTTTTTGAAAAGTGATTTTCAACTTATTGTTTCTCAACCCTTTAGGGCTTTTATTAGAGGCATTTGTAGCTTCTTAAGGGTCATTATTGATAACTAAAGCTAACTGTTGAGAAGTCAATTGAGTATTGAAATAGAGAATAATGCTTCGTCCTTAATTATGACTTTATGATTTGATATTTGCCCGGAGCATAGAAGGCCCATGCCTGCTCAAGAACGAAAAGACTAAGGTAGTAACACTTTATCCTATAACATGTGTATGGGATTGCTTGTTTGCATTAGTCATTGAATACAGATACAGTGAGAGGACGTGGCGAAAGTCCGACCTTGTATATAGTGAAGGGGACGTGGCAGTGTGCCCGGCCTCGAATATTGATTACTACATTGTGATGTATGCTTACTTGCTTTGTTTAATTATGCATCATATACATAAACTGTTGCTACTGAAATTCTTTGAATTTCACTCTTTTCAAATAACATTTTTAGACAGGGCAAGTGGATTAAGAGGCAATCAAGTGAATAAGGGCGATTAGGATTGCCGGAGGTAGTCTAAGTTAAATATTTCAGTTTTATATTAAACTGGTTATCATTTTGGACAAATGTATATATATGGAATAGATCATTGTATTATAGTTTTGTATAATCCTCGGTATGGATACTGAAATGGGCAATGATGCCCTGTATAAACTTTTGGGTTAATGTTATTATCCCGGGTAAACGTCGGGACTTGTGCTTATACTCTAATATTATACATATGACAAACTGAATAGACCTATTGATTTTATGAAGGAATAAATGGAGATCTAATTGTATAGGTGTTTTAAAAAGTTTGAAATTGTTATAGATCTCTTATTCGACTATAAAATGTGTTTAAACACTAATCTCAGCCTTGATGATAATAGGGGTTACAGGCTGGCTGGCAGCTGAAGCTGCGGTGGGGGAACCTTTTGTTTTCTCAAAAAAAAAAAAACTTAGGGGCAAAATGGTAAACTCATCAAAACTTTAAAATCCTAATTTGATACCTATTATCTTTGTGTCATTTTCAAGTGTTAATAGACTTTTTTCGGTTTAATAAATTCACATGGTATTTATATGGCATTTTCCCAATAATTTATTCGTGATTGAAGTTTCAAAAATACAATCAAAGGCTAAAGTATTATTAATGCAATAATATATAGTTGATTTATATTTTTTAAAAAAATAATTTGTTTTGTCAATTTATTGTTTAGCATTTTTCATTATAAAAAAAATAGGATATATTATACACACGCCCATATATATGAATATCTAGATTATTTTTATTATCATGGGATTATCTTTATTATTATATCTTTTAATATTAGAGTTGAGGTTTTGATTTATCATTTAAATACTTCTAAAGTTCTATAAATAGTCATAGGATTTCTTATTTAGGCAAATTTGATTGATTGAATCCATTTTTTTCAGCTTCTTCCCTCTTTTTAATTTCTCTCCTTCTCCCTCCTCTATCTTCCTCTTCCCTTCCTTATTTTTTTTTTTGATCGGCTTCCCTTCCTTATTTCATATCAATTGACATCAAAGCTATATCTCACTACACTTTCATATATTCCAAAATTTAGGTAATTAATTTCACCATCTCGCTTCCAATAGTAGAAAAATTTGTCAATTATTATGATTTTGTTTGTGACTATGGATTCTAAGCATTGCGAAGTCCATGCTGGCAAGCTTGCCTTATGCTTTTGATAAAGACATGACACTGTTTTGTGTCTGTAAATGGGACCAAAGTCGACGCCAAAGACAAACACGATATTTTTTCACGTACACATGTTTGACATATCAATTATTTTTATATATAAATATATCAACTAAATATTACACACACACACACACTAATATATATATACATATATATATTGACAGTTTTATTCCTTATGCCATTGTCTAAGGAGCACACTTTAGGTTGGTATCTTCACTTTAATGACTTTAGTTGTAGATGGTTTTAGTTGCTGTCAGATGGAGATGGGTTTAGGCTACCCTACAAAAAAATATTGAATTTGTGACGGAATTTGAGATGGAATTAGAGTTTCTGACGGAATTGATTTCCGACAGAATTTCCTACAGAATTGATTCCGTAAGCAATAATAGCGTCACAAAAAATTTTCTGACAGAATTCAGATTCCCTAGGAAATTTCCGACAGAATTTGCGAAGGAATTTATTTCCGTCGCAAATTCCCTCGCAATTTCTGACGGAATATTCCGTCGCAAATTCCCTTGTAACTTCCGACGGAATTGAATTCCGTTGGAAATTCCCTCGCAATTTCCGACGGAATATTCCGTGGAAATTCCCTCACAACTTCCGACGGAATTCATTTCCATCCGAAATTCCGTCGCAAATTTTTTTTAAAAAAAAATTTAAAAATCAACTTGGCAACTCTAGCAACCGCCCCCTCATCGCCGGCAGCGGCGCGTGGTTGCTCCGGCGGCGTCCACCTTGTCGTCGACCCCCAAATCCGCCACGTGTCGCAACCTCCGTCGCCACATGTCACAACCTCCTTTCGCCACGTGTCGCAAACTCATATTTCTTGGAAATGCAACTCAACTTGGCCCTCCTTTGATTCGAACCCACGACCTCGTCCGTACGAGCGCGATATCTTACCAGATGAGCTCAACTACTTTGATGTTCTATTATTACACACAATTATATATATAATCTTATGAGTATATTTTTGTTAATTTCTAAAATTACATTTTTATTAACATTAATTAATAACTAATAAGTAATTATTAACTAATATTTTATTTACTAATATTAATTAATAACTAATAAATTTTATTTTTTATATGACTATTTTACCCCTACAAGGACCAAAACCTATGATTGAAAATTAAAAATATTTTAGAAATTAGAAAATAATAATAAAAATAATAATAATTTTTTTAAAAATTAAATTAAATTTTAAAATATTAAATAATTAAAAAATAATTTTTAAATTTTTCAACTGAATTTCTGACGGAATTCAATTCCGTCGGAAATTGAGAGGGAATTTCCGACGGAATTGAATTCCGCCGGAAATTGCGAGGGAAGTTCCGATCAAATTTAATTCCGTCGGAATTTGTGAGGGAATTAGCGACGGAATTTAATTCCGTCGGAAATTGCGACGGAATTTAATTTCGTCAGAAATTCCCTCTCAATTTCTGGCGGAATCAAATTCCGTCGTAAAATTTCGTCGGAAATTCCATCAAAATTAATTTTCCAACGGAATTTTTCATCGGAAATTCCGTGGCAAAAGTCAGAATTTCCGACAGAATATTTTCCGTGCTTAATTCCGTGGCAAATTTTGCGAAGGAAAAAATTCCGTCGGAAATTTTTCTGACAGAATTTGTGACGGAATTAAATTCCGTCGCAAATTTCATGTTTTTTTGTAGTGCTATGCTCTCCTTGAATTTTAAATTGATTCTTGGTAAATATTATGAATGTGAAATTTTTGCGTATTCCATGTCACCTTTAAATTTCACGGTGTGACATTATGTCCACAATTCCTGACTATGTGATATTTACCAGACAATTTATAAATATTACTAAATAGTAATGATCTTATTAATTAATTTTATCTAGAATCAAAATTGGGTTTTTTTGTCTGCAAATTTATTTTTTTATTAATTCATTGCATTTTTCTGCTGCTCATTTTTCCACTTTTACATGTGAGTGTGCATGTGCTGTTTTTGTAAAAGAAAAAAAAAATTGAGAAAGAAAGAGGGAGTAAGTGTGAGTGACTGAGATCTTTCCAAGCAGTCTTTTTTCAATGATATTTTGCTGTAAATGAAAATTCGGCGAAAATCACCAAATCATAAAATTAATTGGAGAGATGACACATGCTTTTTAGAAATTAAAATGATTTATTATAAGACCATGAGATTTTTTAGACGAGTTCAACTACAACTTAAATTTATGAAATTGTCCCTAAAAGTTGTTTAATTTGACATACAGTGTGTTCGGCTAACTTTTCAAAACCTAGATTTGATTGCTGAACATTTAAAATTTTTCCATGGAAAAAGCTATTTTTTTTGCTTTTTCCCTTATGTGGGTCTCACCATGTCTCTCTCATTGGTCTTTTTTCTTATGTGGGCCCCATCCTCTCTCTCTCTCTCATTGATCCTTTCCCATTATGTGAGCCCCACACAAAAAAAGAAGCTATTTTGACCACAATTCCCAAACACTCATTTTATCAAAATCACTTTTTTATCATAATCTATTTTGCTCAAAATCTAATTTCCAGAAGTTATTCTCCACTTTTTCTCCAGAAGCTATTTTCCAAAAGCTAATTCGAACACACCTATAAACCAAGGTACTAAAAACTGGACCGGATATTGAACCGGCTGAGGCACTAGATTAAAGGTCAGTGGTTCAGACCAAAGTCAACTCGGGGTCAATTAAAAATATATATATAATTTAAATATTCATACATACCATTTTAAAAACTATATGAGAGTTATTTTTCATTAACCTCCTAAACTTAATAGTTACAAAAATATCATTAACTATATAAGGATTTTTCCCCAACCAATGTCAAAGTATTCCATAATCCTTTTTTTTTAATACGTAAAAATATTCCACAATCCTTTTAAAGCTCCTTATAAATCAAAAACTGTTAGAAAAATATTTTTTAAAAAAAGCCCAAAATAGATCGGGTTGACCGGTTCACCAATTTTCAATCTAAATTAGCCGGTCCGATCCGGTTTTCCATACAATGCTAAAAACATGTAAGGTGAGACCCACATTAATAAATTAATCATATTGTAACACATCATCCTTACTTGTTAATTCAATTTTTTTATAAAAAAATTCAAATAAAGTGCATGCACACACACATATTTCCTCACCTATGTTTAAAATTTGTTGCACATGATATGTGCTGCAATGAATTATAAGTTTTCAAGTTATCGGTGGTAATGTGTATGTTTTTATAATTAAGTTTCCTGCCTCTCAACTTGCCAACTGCATTAGTCGGTTTTGCTGTTGGGTATTGACAAAAAAAAATTATAAATTTTCAAATCTATACTTGTAATTTTTATGTCTTTCTTTAAAAGTACTGTGTGGTCGCGTCTATATTTATAATATATGAAACAATCCAACTCATAGTGTGTGTTTGGGGGGGCGTTTGGACTCCCCAAACGCTCAATTGGGCAGAGAAGCTCAATTGGCAATTTGAAAAAAGAAATTGAGTGTTTGGTTTTCAAAGTGATTAATTGAGCTTTATTCCATCTTAATAGCTTTTGACATAAGCTCTATTTCTCAGCTTTTACTGATTGAGCATTTGGGGAGAGTGTGAATGATTAAAATATTTTTTTCAATTGTATCCAGTGTACTATCAGACTGATTGCAGTTTTATCCTTAATGTACTTTTTTGGCTAAAAAAATTATTTTTTAAACTATTTTTTGGTGTTTTTAACCCTTAAAATATTTTTTCAACTGTACCAAGTGTGTTATCAGACTGATTGCAATTTTATCCTTAATGTACTTTTTCAGTTCCAAAAATTATTTTAAAATATTTTTTTAGTTTTTTTAACCCTTTAAAATATTTTTCCACCCACTCTCTCTTGCTATTATTACAAAAGTCACTTGTGCTTAAGTCAATCCAAACAAGTTTTACTTTTACAAAAGTCATTTATACAATCGTTGTTCCAAATATAAATCACATTACACAATCAAACTTTTACCAAAATTAAAATTACCAAATGCTAAATGGAGAAACTCCATTTTTTCAATCACTATTCCAAACACACTCATAGTAAAGTTGGCAATTCATGTGTTCCAGAAGGACTTTTTTTCCTACATAGTTGGTACAAGTCACTTAAAGTAATTTATGCTTATTTACCTATTTACCCATAAAATTAATGCTTAAATGTGATTATTTATATTTCTCCCTCCTTCAAAACTTTATTAATAGGAATAAAATTGGGAAAAAAGTTTTAATGTAAGACATTTAATCATTTAGCCTTTATATTTTTAGTTCTGACACTACTATAAAAAATGATTTTAATGTTCTTTTTTTAGTCCTTTTAACGTCTGAAAATAAGGGGACATCTATGTGAGTGACGTAGCAAAAAATGACAATAACGTCCGTAAATAAAAGGATGCCTAAGGTATGGATTTTAGACGTCCCTATTTTAAAAAGGGACGTCTAAAATGCTACACTGACACTTTAGACGTCCCCATTTCGAAATGGGAACGTCTAAAGTGTCAGTGTAGCACTTTAGACGTCCACATTTTAAATTGGGCAAGTCTAAAATCCCCACTTAAAGACTTCCCCAATTTAAAATGAGGAGAATTAAAGTGCTTTTTTTTTAAAAAAAAATCGTTTATATTATAAATCTGGACTAAATAGTATTTAAAACCAGAAATTATAGATCAACATCAAAAAAATTATAGATCTAGTATCTGAACTCCAAATCCAAAATCTATATAATAATCACTCTAAAGCTGAAATCTCATAGGCAGAAGATGAAAATAATAAGAGGAATTAGTTGTAAAAAACTTATCTCATTCTATTATTGAAATTCATTTTCTCGTAATAATAAATAGAAAAGAGCGACAGAGAGAGATGAACCTCGTTTTTTCAGCAGGAACGTGGCCATGAAGCATGTTTCAGAGTCTCGATCTACAAGCCAAAATAACACGAGTTAGAAGATAAAATAGAAGGGAAACCCAAAGAAAAAAGAGAAAGAAGATAAAATAATAAAAAGTGGTAAGAAAGCATAACAGATCTGGAAGTGAAAAAAAGAAAGAGAAAGAAAGAAGCAAGAGTTAAAAGAGCATATAAAGAAGAAGAAGCAAGAGTTAAAAGGCATGTTGATAATGACTCTTTTTGTGTTTGCAGTGATGGGAAAAGAAAGATGAGTGTAAAAGTAGTAGAAAACTGACAAATAAAAATTGTTAGTATAAATCTAAATTATTTTTTGCATCCCTAATTTAATTTAGGGATGCCTAAAGTTGTCCGGGTTTTTTTTTTTTACTTTAGACGTCTCCAATGCAAATAGGGACGTCTAAAGTTACACTTTAGACGTCCCTATATGCATTGGGGACGTCTAAAGTTAATTTTTTTAAAAAAAAAATCTAAGACACCTTTGACGTCTCTAATATATATTAGGGACGCCCTGGTATCATCAGGGATGCCAAATTGGCGTCCCTGATGATATCAAGGATGCCCTTTGGTGTCCCTAACATATATTAGGGATGCCAAAGGGTGTCCCAAATTTTTTTTTAAAAAGAAATTTACTTTAGACGTCTCCAATGTATATAAAGACATCTAAAGTGTGACTTTAGACGTCCCTATTTGGATTGGGGACGTCTAAAGTGAAAAAAAATTACTTTAGATGTCTCCAATTTAAATAGGGATGTCTAAAGTCTCTAAAGTCGCACTTTAGATATCCTTATTTGAATTAGGGACATCTAAAACTATTCAGGTCTTATTCATAATTATAAAAATATCATTGTAACCTTCTGATTTTAAACACGTAATTATATTTCGATAATGCATATTTTAAATGGAATAGAGACCATTGGATGCTTTAACATCCTTTTAAACTTCCTGCTTCACAGTAGGATTTTCATAAAATCTTTCAAAATCTTTTTCCCATCCTGGTCTCAATTTCAATATTCAAAATGTAACCTCCTGCGTAGTTGATATACATTCATTAATATCAGAGAATGTAACCCAAATTCCCAGCAACCCCCTGGTTCTATACATCTATAACCTGAAGGTTTATAAGTATCCACTGAGGATTACACAACCAAAATCGAATATAATATTCCTATTTCAAAATATACAGTAATCCCGAGTTTAAAATAGATAACCAACGTTTCCAATTCAACTATACACCCCTAAGGGTCCTAATTGCTCTGGGTTGGCCGCTTATCTTTCGAGCCACACGCCCTGTCTGAAATGTTAGTCATAGGAAAGAATGAGATTCAAGAGAATCTCAGTAGTAACAAACCACTCACACAATGCATAAATACAAAGCATGTATATAAATCACAACCAGCAACAGCAGCAGCATCACATAAATACATGGTTTTCACCACAAACGACAGCACTCATGGCTGTATACACAATACGACAGCTCTCACTGTAATCATAATTGTTAGATATGAATAGTTTTGATGATGTCAAATATAGATGTCAAATATGAGCAAAAAGTTTGTATAATATACTTATCTTCCACATTGACTAACTACCATATTTAATATTGTATATCTTGTAGATTAGTCATAGACATCATTGTGGGTTGATGTTATAATGCCTCATATGTGGAGAATGATCTCAAGAAGAAAATCAAGAGACAAGGGATTGAAGAAAGAAGGCATTGCAAGAACTAATAGGAATATCAAGCAAAGATTGAAGAAGATTGAAGATATTCATCAAGAAGATTGAAGTTGGGTTATGAAGAATGATCATCAAGAGGAAAAACAAGAAGAAAGAGATTAAAGAAAGAAGAACTTGCAAGATTACATGAGAATATCAAGATTCAAGCTCCTAGAAGTGATACCGGAGGTTTCTATGATCATACGGAAGTTAGAATGGGTCAATACGAAGCTAAAATGATGTATACGAAAGCTATGGTACCTTTGGGGATGATTACCCAAGTAATCACTCGAGTAATATGGCATTGTCTGATTTTGGAGGTGTTTACTCGAGGCCTTACTCGAGTAATCTGCCGGGTTATTTGATGAATTACTCGAGGCAGCACTTGAAGTAAATGGCACTCTGTTTTCGCACGGCAGAACAGAGGTTCGGTATTTTGATGATATCTCTCCAACCACATGTCGGATCGAACTGAAACCGGTGGCATTGGAAACTAGACTTCCAACACAAATTGTTGACACCAAGATCACATTCAAAGGAGGTCAGATGAGAGAGATATAAGCCTCGAAAGTTGACACATGAATCAGCGTCATATTCCAGGACAGCTTCGGTATTTTGGACATAACTCTCAAAATACATATCGGATTGAGACGAAACCGGCGCCATATGAAAGAAGACTCAAAGATATTTCCATGGATATATAATTTGTCACATTTGAAGCTATATCCTAAGAGCTATGATTTCTGGAAGTTGGTGCTCTTGTTAGCTAGTAAGTTCAGAAATGGTCTAAGAACAGTAGATACTCTTTGGATCATAACTTTCAGTACACAACGAGTTTGGAGCTGATTTTTGTTGCATTGGAATGTAGATAATGAGGGCTTTCCGATGATATATAATTTTCCATGTTTCGAGTCAAAATCAAGAATTCACTTGAAGGCACCACTCGAGTAATTGGTTGATAACAAAAGACTTTACTCGAGTAGGTACTCGAGTAATCAGATAGAAAACTTCCAATTGCTCTCGGCCTGCCAACATTACTCGAGTAAGTACTCGAGTAACCATGTAAATCACTTGCGGTTGCTCTCGGCATTTTCAATCCTGCCAATGTTACTCGAGGAGCTACTCGAGTAACTCACTGTGGAATAATCATATAACTCATTATTCTTGCTTCTAATCACTCTAACACTTCATTGTATTAGTATTTAATGTATTTCTCCAGGAATACAATGAAGATATGATGTGGAAAGTCAAAAGGTGAATTTATGGAAGTGGAGCGTCAACGTTCACAACGGCTAGTTTTCAAATTGAAGAAGCCAAACTCCAACGGATATATTGAAATGCTCAAACGATCATCAACCTTCATCAACTATAAATAGAAGAGCATTCAGAGTTCAGAACACCAACGAAAACACTACAACGAGAAACATGCAAAGATCATGAATCATCTACTCCAACCCAACTACTCTCTGTTCTTATCCATTTTCTATATCATGTATATTTGAGAGAGAGGCTATTTTCATTATGCTTCAGTATTCATCTATTCACTTCTGAGAGAGAAGATTGATTGTAATCTTTCATCATCAAAGTTGTATTCTTACAGTGTGTAAGGGGGAGCAACTTGGTTGTAATCTTACAGTGTGTAAGGGGGAGTAATCTCAGTGCGAGAATTGTAAAGGCTTCACAAGTGCCCGGATCAAACTTGTGAGATTGTAGTGGTTCTCAAGTACCCGGTTAAACTTGAGGAAGATAGTGGATTGAAAATCTCAGGAGGAGCCTGGGGACTGGACGTAGGTCATTGTGGATTGGGCCGAACCAGGATAAATCACAGTTTGCATATTCTCTTCCCTAAGCTCTTATACTTCCAGCATATATCATTTAAATATCTAACTGTGATTTATGATTCATTACTTTCATATTTATTGCTTCCTCTAAGATGCGAAAAGATTTCCAAAGTTCTTAAGTTTTTACCTTACACCCAATTCACCCCCCTCTTGGGTGTCAGCCAATTCTAACAATAATCACGACAGCTTACGCTGTAATCACCATCACGACAGCTCGAGCTGTAAACGACAGCTAACACCAGCTATAACCGCAGCAGCATCAAAGATTCATCACAGAACAGCGATAACACACACATACAGAGTATTACACAACGTATAAGAGAGAGAGTCACTACCTGATCCTTTCCTGACGCTCTTCGGCACTGCGGGCTCATGAGGATAGCAAATATAAAATCCTGTAACCAAGTTAGGGACAACCCGTTAATCTCTTGTCCAAGTTCTTATCTCTATAATACTTTAAGTTGGTTATCATTTGAACTCTTTAGGTATCCATTTTAGGTCTAAATCTATGCCTAAAGGGTTAGGAGAAACTACCCCGAAGACCCTCCTTCTTGGAAGAATTTCTGAATTTTGGGCTGGCTCACTCGAGTGACACCCCCCGCTAGCACTCGAGCACAAGCGAGTGACCTTCAGAAAGTGTTTGCCCGAGAGCCAACTTTGTTATATCCTACACCCTCACTCGAGTACAAGAGGCTCCACTCGAGCAGCGACCTCAGGTGCACTCAAGCACCAAGAAGTGAGACCCCGCGAGTGACTGCCCGAGAGCCACCATAACTTCCCAAGTCTTAAACCAATTCCCTCACTCAAGCATGCCCATGCTCACTCGAGCAGGTTCATATTTCACTCGCAAGTCAGGAAGTATGCCCGCGGTTTCTGCCTGAACACCTCCCAAACTACCCAGAATTTCGCACCATGCTCGAGTGAGTTCCTCCCTCAGTCGAGTGATGTGTATCAGATGCCAAAACGCAGAACTGATATGGTTTTTCCCAGAATCAACCAATCAAGCTCCAATGGTTCTATAACTCATACCACAACTCCTTCTTACTTGTTCTAACACCAAGAACCCATTGGTAAACCCAAAACAACCCATTCCTACTCAAACAACAAAATCTCATCTCTAAACCACAAATTCACCAAAACCACAATTTAACAAACTTCCTCTTCTCCAATCCAATCCAAAACCATTGACATTCATACACTATTTGACATCTATTCCACCATCAAACTCTACCCAATTCATATCTTCTAACATCACAAGAAATCAGGGCATAAATCCAGAATTTGCAAAACTAAACCAAAAGTCATAACATTGGTATCAAACTTCATCAAAAACTCACCTCTTAAACTTGCTAAACTCAGAACTTTGATTCCTCAACTTTCAAATTCCCTCAATTTGCCACACACCACAAATCAAAAGTCTGAAAACATGGAAATAAAGCTCTTGACTTCTTGTTCAACATTAATGAAAGACACTTGAGCATATGAAAGCATTAGCTTACCAAAACTCAAGCTTTCCTCTTTCTCTTTCCTTAGCTTGTAGAGCGAAAATGGAGGAGGATGAGAGAGAAAAATGAGATATTGATGAAGATGATCACATTCTCTCACACATACACACATAAACAGACTAGGGAGAGAGAGAGGGAAGAGAAAATGGTTTGAAAGTTTGACCTTAATCCAAGGGTCCTTATTTTGCCACTTGGCACCATCTTGTTCTCCCTACTACGATTCCACATACATTTGTATACACAAGGTTCCACCTCTTGGTCTTTCAATCTTAGCCACTAATCTTGATTACTAAGAAGTGTTCTAGTCGGTAACTAACCAGTCGGTCGGTAAATTTACCGTTTTTCCCCTAATTATCACAATGCACAATATATATTTCAAAAGTGCTCAACTAATATTAATTACATCACTTTGAAGTTATTAATCCTTGATTACAATCCAGTATATTACAATCATCGTCTTTCTTTTTTACTTTTTCTTTTTTTAAAAGTACGTCTTTTAAGATAATAGAATCTATATTCTATAGTAATGTGATGAGTAATTGAAAGAGAACTAGCTATATTCTTGATTGAATGGAGTAATCCATTTTACGGAGAGCAAGTTGAAGAGTTCAAACGTATCATTATTGATACATACACATAAATTGCGTGGATTGGACGTTAAGCCTTGTGCATGTGGTGTCTTCACTTATGACTATGAGTGACCACACTATGTTCAGTGTGATATTTAGATTTTATTAATGGCTTAGATTTAAAGTTTTTATTTTATACTAACTTTTAAAAAGTAATTTGTTTGAAAAAGTGGCACTTTTAAAATGATATATTATTATTTTATTTTTTGATAGAATATTAAATTCTTCATATTTCAAAAATAATAAAAAAATCAAATCATATTAAATTCGAACCACTCAATCGAATTATCTAATCTGGAGGGTTATTAGTCGTCTAGCTTAACCGTAAGCGCACGAATCATCACAAGCAGTATAATAATATTGTTCCCACAAGTACTATTGTAAGAATGAGTTAATTATCACACTTATGTTTTTAATTAGGTTGAGGGAGAGTAATTTGAAAGAAATTTTATATTTAAGAATTAATTGATTAAAAGAGAACTTCAAGATAGGAGGAATCAATGATTATTTATCCCCTTTTTACTTTATGAACAAGTTAATTTACCCTCGATAAGCAATCAAATGAAGATATGTATTTATCTAAAATTTAAAGACATTCGATAATACTCTCTCAAGTCAAAACTAAATATTTATCCTACTAACTAATTAATCTCTTGAGTTAATTTATGAGGACTAACTTTAAACACAAATCTCTTGAGAGATTTGTGTTAATCTCTTGAGTTAATTTATGAGGACTAACTTTAAACACAAATCTTAATCTGACAATGTTAGGTTAGTAATTATATCTCTATGATACTAACAAATCATCCGTTTAATACCTACACTTCAAGTTTAACATGATTATATCCAAGTTCTATACTTAAATTATCTTTCTCAAAAGTAATTTAAATGAACAAAACAACTAAATAGTGATCAGACATTTAGAGGTGTTAAGAATAAGATAAAATCAGTACAAAAATTCATTCGATACAAAAAGAGAGTAAATAATTAATTCCATATATAAATAGGTACAAGAAAATCCTAAAATAAGAAAATTAACTACTCATATTCATAAAAATCAAATCACAAAAGTACCAATAAAATATTCTAGACTTCAGATTTAGAAAGGAAACACTTATATAATTTATTTTCAAGTTCAAGCTCCGCTTATTGGTCACTAAATCGATCACAGCATCCCCCCCTCTCTCTCTCATGATGATGATGATGATGATGATAATGAAGGTCACCTGCAGCTCCCGGCGTGTTCACGCTGTCGACCGATATCTGACCCTGCTTCTCAGCCCTTCTCAGCGTCTCGGACCTGATTCTCCTTCTCGTCCTCTCTCTCCTTTTTTTTCTTTTTGTTCCCTTTTAATAGAAATAACTTGTGGCTTTTCTTTCTTTCTTTTTCCCTGCGGGTCCCACATTTCTATCCCAATTCCTTAAAATATATGACATATCATATATGTTTGTCCGATCTGCATCTTCATGTTGATCTCTTGTTTTCTTCATGTGGGTCCCACGACTGTCCTTAGTTATTTATCTACCTTTTCCTTTTCTTTCAACATCTTTGCTAACTTACGGGTATACATATATATTTTTTTTGTCTAAAAATATTTTGAGGTAAATTAATTATTGATTGCTATCAAGCGTATAAGTGATCTTTTATATGTGCAAGCGATCTTTCGTTTTGTACAAATTATCTTCCGTATATACAAAAATCTTCCATATAAATGTGCAAACAATCTTCAGTTGTGTGCAAAATATCTTCCGTTATGTGCAACAGATCTTTTATGGTAGCAATGAGCAATTAATTTACCTCCAAGGTATTTTTAGGCAATTCTCTCTATTTTTTTTTATTTGTTTTCTCCTTTGAATCTCCTGCAAAATAAGATCAAACTTGAGTAGATTTTCTATCAAAATTTTTTTATTATCCTATCATTAATATAAAGATAAAAAAGTATATAAAAGATAATTAAATAAACATAAAATATTAATAAATTCAGTGAATATATCCAAAATATATACCTATTTAATAATAAAATATATATACCCCTCAAGGGCCCAGATTAAACTATGAATGCGCATCATTCTAGAAATGAGACAACTTAGTTCAAAGTAGTTATTACCTCAGAGAATAATTAGAATCCCAAGATAATGGTTGCTCAATCTCATGATTCCATCCAGGGCTAAAAATATAATTATATGAATTAGTTTGAGTCATAGCAAAGTCATCCTTCCTATAATCTAATGTTGAGACATAAACACATTGCTCATTCAAGTGAAAATATCCACAAGAACTACAACAATTGTACTCACATGGAGATTCACATGCATAAAAGGCATAATAAGAATTTGTATAATGATTTTTATACTCAAATCTACCACTTGCCCCATTAGTCCACTAAGAAAAATTCATAACAGTCTAAAACTCAATCGTAATTGATCACACAATTGTAATAATTAACTGCACAAACTTTTGTCGTTAGTCCCCGACAACGGCGTCAAAAACTTGTTAGCCGTCTAGTTTAACTGCAAGCGCACGAATCGTCGCAAGTAGTATAATAATATCGTTCCCACAAGAACTAAGGCAAAAATGAGTTAATTATTACACTTATATTCTTAATTAGGTTGAGGGAGAGTAATTTTGAAAGAAATTTTATATTTAAGAATTAATTGATTAAAAGAGAACTTCAAGATATGAGGAATCTAGGATTATTTATCCCCTTTCTACTTCATGAACTAGTTAATTTACCTTCAATAAACAATCAAACGAAGATATATATTTGTCTAAGATTCGAAGATATTCGATAATGCTCTTTCAAGTCAAAACCAAATATTTATCCTACTAACTAATCAATCTCTTGAGTTAATTTATAAAGATTAACTTTAAACACCAATCTTAATCTAACAATGTTAGGTTAGTAATTATATCTCTATGATACTAACAAATCATCTGTTTAATGCCTAAACTTCAAATTTAACATGATTTTATTCAAGTTCTATACTTAAATTATCTTTCTCAAGAGTAATTTAAATAAACAAAACAACTAAATGGTGATCAGGCATTTAGAGGCATTAAGAGCAAGAAAAAATAATACAAAAATTCATTCGATGCAATGCAAATAATTAATTCAATCCATAAATAGGTAAAAAAAGAAAATTAACTATTCATGTTCATCAAAATCAAATCACAAAAGTACCAATAAAATATTCTAGAGTTCAGATTTAGAAAGGAAAAATTGATATAATTTATCTTCAAGTTCAAACCAGGGTTCCGAAACCTGGATCAGACCGGCCTGTCTGGCCCGGGAATCGGTGTCTAAACCAGTTCCGTCCGGTAACCGAACCGGTTCACTTTTTTTTAAAATTTTTTTTTGATTTTTTAATATTTTTTCTTAGAATTTCATATTAATAAGCTTAAAATATTCAATTTTTTACCGATTTAGTCTCATTTTAGCTCCGGTTTGGCCTTAGTATAATTCACTGACTCTTAACTCAGTACCCGACCGATTCAATAGCCAGTTTGGTTTTTAATACCTTGATTCAAACTCTCCTTATCGATCTCTAAATCGATCACAGCGTCCTCTCTCTCTCTCGATGATGATGATGATGAAGGTCACCTGCAGCCTCCGACGTGATCACGCTCTCGTCCGATATCTGACTCTGCTTCTCAGCCCTTCTCCGCATGTCGGGCCTGATTCTCCTTCTCGTCCTCTCTCCCCTTTTTTAATTTTTGTTCCCTTTTAATAGATATAATTTAAGGTTTTTCTTTTTCTGCGGGCCCCACATTTCTATCCCAATTCCCTAAAAGATATGATATATCATATATGTTTGTCCGATCTGCATCTTCATGTTGATCTCTTGTTTTCTCCACGTGGGACCCACGACTCTCCTTTATCCTTATCTACCTTTTCCTTTTCTTTCAACATATTTGCTGACTTGTGGGCATATATTTTTTTTTATTTGTTTTCTCCTTTGAATATCCTGCAAAATAAGATTAGGCTTGGATAAATTTTCTGTTAAAATTTCTTATTATCTTATTATTAATATAAAGATAGAAAAATATATAAAAGATAATTAAATAAACATAAAATATTAATAAATTCAGTGAATATATCTAAAATATATATCTATTTAATTATAAAATATATATACTTATCAAGGATCCAGATTAAACTATGAATGCCCATCATTCTAGAAATGAGACAACTTAGTTCAAATTAGTTATTACCTCAGAGAAAGCAAAATGAAATTTCCGAGTGATCAAGAAAGACTCTGATTATTACTTCTTTAAATAGAGTAGCGATAGCCAAAGGGAAAGAACGAAAGAAACCATGGAAAACCCAACTCAAGCCCTCATTGTAACTTGCTTTCTCTTTGCATCGTATCCTTCAAACGTGTTTGTAACAAATCCCACAAGCTCAAGTTCCCACCAGGGCCTCGTCCCTACCCTGTCATTGGAAACATCTTACAGCTCGGCTCCATCCCTCTCTTGTCTATAACCGACCTCTCCAAATCTTATGGACCCATTATGTCACTCAAGTTAGGCACAAAAACCACCATAGTTATCTCTTCTCCAGAAATAGCCAAAGAAGCTTTTCACAAACACGACCTAGACTTCTCTAGTCGAGCCTTCCCCGACTGTGCTCGAGCCCTCGACCACCACAAATTCTCCGTGGGATGGCTTCCTATTTCGCCCCAGTGGAGAGCCCTTAGACGAGCTTGTGTTATAAAACTATTCTCCGCTGTGAGGCTTGATTCCACCCAGTTTCTACGCCAAAGAAAGGTTGAGGACTTGATCAATCACGTCCATGAATATTCCATTAAAGGTGAGGCTGTAGATCTCGCTGAGGCTGCCTTTACCACAGTTCTCAATACAATGTTCAACATGCTTTTCTCTATAGATTTTGCTTGTTATAGTTCTGACAAGACTCACGAGTTTAAGAAGTTGGTGATTGGGGTCGCAGATGAAATTGGCAGGGCTAATGTTTCAGATTTTTTTCCTGTTTTGAGTTTTCTGGATCCACAAGGCGTTCGAGCAAAGTTGAGAGGTTACTATAAAAAGTTATTTGGACTTTTTGATGACATTTTGGAAGAGAGATTGAGTTTCAGAGGTTCGAACATGAAGTCTAAAGATTACAATGACGTGTTGGGTTCATTTCTCGATATGATCCAAGATGAATCTTCACAATTGAGCCGTGCTGATGTTCTTCATTTATTCCTAGTGAGTATAATTGTTTAAATTTAATTTGAATATTTCTTCTTCAAAATGAATTGACTTAAAACACTTTGGTTTTCTTTTTGTAACTCACTTTGAAAATAATTCACTTTGTATAAATTACTTCTTTTATGTAAATTGCACATATTTAATAATTAACTTGTAAAAATGTGCATGAGTGTGTCCAAGGTAAAAAGTCTAATATTGATTAAGATCGGGAATGCTTAAGAGTACAATAAATGTGAGTTTGAGCTAGTAAAAGGTCAAGAAGATGAGTCTTTGAACTGATTGTTGGAGCTTTAATATGTTTTAATCGACCGGTTTAGTACCTATCATTTTCATTTTCATTTTCATTGTCATTAAGCTATCTTTCATAGTCATTATTATTGCGGCTCAATGGTCAAATATTTTCTGCCTATAAAAGGGAATCTACAATATAAGCTCAGTAGAATAGAGGTCAAAGGGTCTAAGGTCAAGTGACATTGAGCTCTATCCCCGAGCTCCACATCTCTCTCTTCTCCAAAGTCACCATGTTATGTTCTTGCTGTAGGAAGAGTTTGTTATTCCTGGGGAGTGACACTTTCAGATTTTTTGAGGGGTTACAAAATATCTTCTAAAGATAGTGTCTTCGAACACACCTTGAACTATATATTTTGTTGTGCTTTTGCAGGTGACACCAACATAACTTGATCATTATTGCATGATTTTTCAGGATTTATTTGTGGCAGGGATAGACACAACTTCAAGCACACTAGAATGGGCAATGGCAGAACTAATACGGAATCCAAATAAAATGGCAAAAGCAAGAACAGAACTCCAACAAGTTCTTGGCAAGAGTAGTGTTAAACTTGAAGAGTCTATGGTCTCAAACTTACCTTTCATACAAGCTGTAATAAAAGAGACCTTACGACTACACCCACCAGCACCATTTCTAATACCCCACAAGGCAAATTGTGATGTAGAGTTATGTGGTTTCTTAGTGCCCAAAAATGCACAGATTATAGCAAATGTGTGGGCAATGGGAAGAGACCCGAGCATATGGGATGACCATAATTCATTTCTTCCTGAGAGGTTCTTGGAAAGTGAGATTGATTTTAAGGGTACAGATTTTGAGTTTATTCCGTTTGGTGCAGGAAGGAGGATTTGCCCTGGCTTGCCCTTGGCTTCAAGGGTACTTGGCCTTACATTGGCCTCTCTTATATATCACTTTGATTGGAATGTCCCTGATGGGCTAAAGCTAGAGGACATGGATATCAGTCAAAACTATGGGCTTACGTTGCATAAGGCTCAACCTCTAAGAGCTATTCCTATCAAAGTGTAGTCGTTAATTTGTTGCTTTCCTGAACAATTTTGTGGTACTTGATGCATAATAACTCACTTGTGTTACTTAACACAGGTTGATTATGAAAATTATTAATGAGTAAGGCTATTGGGTCAATAAATGAGTCACCAATATGGATTAGTTATCAACATTCTAGTGGGCTTTTTGTGATATCTCCCACAATATTTATGCGGTTTATTATATTTTTCATATTTCCTCTAAATTAATATTTAAAATTAAATATAGGGTTAATGTGTTAAAATGCCCATTAACTTATGCCAAAAGTGAAAAAAATACCCTTAACTTTTTTGTGTGTGTGCAAAAGTAACTATAAGCATTACAAAACAATGTAAAAGTGACAACGACGTTAATAACACAAAACATGTGTTACTACCTCCGATCCTAAATATAGGACATAGTTTGTAGTACAAATTGCACTACAAACTATGTCCTATATTTAGGACCGGAGGGAGTATTTGTTTTCATGTTGCTTGGGCCAACTGGTGTTTAGGTGCATATTTTAATTATAAGATGACCAGTGGAGAAAATTAAATGTGCATCTCTCAATTTAAACCTGCACCTATCTCTTGATTGAAGCATTTCGTAGCTGTTTGATAAGTAAAATATTTGCATATTTAATTTCTCTTATATGATGATTTTGTGGATGATATTTGAGTTCAATTTAATAAATTTGGATGTAATTAATAAATAAATAATGATTTTGGTATAAAATAGAATTTCTTGAAAAATACTAAATCAAACCCCTTTTCAATTTTCAGGCAATATCTGGAGCTCTAGATGTCGGATTGAGACTTTCTTTATATGGATAAAAAGCTAAGAAAGAGCTCTACAACTTTTATGTTGAGACCAAAACCTATTTCTATCTTCAAGAGCTACGAATTTTGAGGACGTGAATTTGTTCCAATCTGACCTTTGCCCACTAATTTGACCATAACTGAAGCTGCAAATACTGAATGAGAAGTTTCCATTTGCGTTTTCAAGCTAAGATCCAAAGCTACAACTTTCATGAAGATCAAAATATGAAATTCCACCAACCATTCCATCTATCACATTTCATCTATCACTTCATCTTCCTTTTCACCTACTACTTCATCTACCATTTCACCTACTCCATTCTTCCCTATATATAGTCATCCTCTCCTTCACATTTGACACACACCATTTTCATATCCATTACTTCCCTCTCTTCTCCACATTCCCTATCTTAGAGTTAATTTTATGCATTTTATTTTCTTCTTGCATGCCTCCTACATGGAGGGCTTAGTTAGTCATCCTTTATGGATGGTATAGGTTACCACCCACATGGAAGGTTTTACCTTCTAAAGGGACGGCTAGATTTTATCCATTTTCATGCATCTAGTTGTTGTATATTTATGTTTTAGAATTTAATATTCAAGTTTTATGCAATGTTTATAAAGTTCTCAATTTATTTTATTTTTGTTTTTAATTTCATCATGTGCTAAACTTTCATTTTCCTAGGGTGATAATGTAGCTTACTAATGATGGATTGAATCTTAACTTATTAAATCTAGTTTGAATTTCTGCTTCATGATTGAGTTTTCATTATTGTTTTTAATGCTTTCAATTGATTGGCGACCTTTTGAATGATTTCAATATGTATGTTAAGATCGGAAGAAGATGAATGTGTATAGATCCTATAATTAAAACCATTACTTGCATATGAAATAAGAATAGATTCATATGAGTTGTATAGTCTTACTGAGTTTCATAAATCTTAATGCATAATTAATTGCTTAAATTCATATAGGAATATATTGGATTAGCAATTAATTATAGAATTGTTTGACTTTGGAAGAGGCTAATAATTAAATTAGGGAAACTCGACTATCAATCATGTGGAATAAATTAGACTAGAATAGATAAGTGATTCAATCCGAAATTTGTTAAGTAAAATCTGACCCATAGGGCTTTTTCTTATAGTTGCTTTCATATCATTTGCGCTCATATTTAATCATCTTTTATTTCGTACTTTCAATCACCAACTAATTGATCGACTAAATAGAATTAAAATTACCCATTTTGGTACTTAGTGATCAATCTTCGTGGGAATGATACTCTACTCACTTCTATATTACTTGATTATGACAATGTACACTTTCACTATTTAATAGACCATTTACACTCGTAACAAGTTTTTGGCGCCGTTGCCGGGAATTGTAGGTATTAATATCAATACCAAGTAATTTTAATACTAATTTGGTCTTTATATTATGTTTGTTTTTTTTTTTGGTGTTTTGTGCTTCTTTTTAGACTTTTGCTTAGTGCATGACCAAATTGAAGGAGATTGAATTACAACCTCTTGATTATGAGATCGAAAGAACTTGTCGAAGAAATCGAAGAGTTTGAAGGCAGTTTACTTCAATCCTAAGCAATCTAATGGCAAATCCAGAGGGAGAAACAACATATACCAAAATACTCCATGACTATGAAATACCAATAGTTATAAGGACAAATTCTGGAATCAGAAGACTACCAGTAGCAACTAACCACTTTGAAATTAAGCCTGCAATTATCTAGATGATGCAAACAAATCAGTTTGGTGGTTTACCAACAGAAGATCCCAATGCACATATAATCAACTTCCTTGAAATCTGTGACACATTCAAGCATAATGGTGTTACTGATGATGTCATTAGACTTAGGCTTTTCCCTTTCTCACTCAAGGATAAGGCTAAGAGCTAGTTACAAACTCTACCAGTGGGAAGCATAACTACATGGGAGATCATGGCACAAACATTTTTGGAAAAATAATTTCCTTAAGCAAAAACTGCTAAATTAAGGAGATGTGCTCATCATGGGTTACCAAATTTCCTTAAGCACAAACATTTACCCAGCATGAACAAGAAAGCCTCTATGAAGCATGGGAAAGATTCTAAGGAGATGTGCTCATCATGGGTTACCAAATTGGTGGCAACTGCAAACTTTCTCTACTGGGATGGCGCATATTTCCAGAATTCTTATAGATGCTGTAGCTAGAGGATCTTTAATGGGAAAAAATATAGATGATGCTTACAATCTACTTGA
Source organism: Inga leiocalycina (assembly GCA_963242795.1). Taxonomy (NCBI): domain Eukaryota; kingdom Viridiplantae; phylum Streptophyta; class Magnoliopsida; order Fabales; family Fabaceae; genus Inga; species Inga leiocalycina. The sequence goes on from OY725320.1 coordinate 66,979,400, forward strand.
GGAAATGGCAGCCAATACATATCAATGGCCTTCTGAACGTAGCAGTTCAAAGAAAGAACTTGGAGTGTACGAGCTAGATGTCCTTACAACTTTATCTTCTCAAGTTGCATCTATATCCAAGCAAGTAGGATCATTGACAAACCAAGCAAATGTAATCAACACTCCTACTGAAGCTTGTAATCAATGTGGAGGACCTCATGTGAGCATGCAATGTCGAGAAGGACACTCATTCATGTTGGAGCAAGCTCACTTCATCGAAAATCAAAGGAATGACCCATTCTCAAACACCTATAATCCAGGTTGGCGAAATCATCCAAACTCTTTAGTTGGAGGAATAATCAAAATGCATTCAAGCCATAAGGGAACTACCAGTAACAAGCTCTTCAACAACCAAATCCACCGCAACAGAAAATAAATGTGAAAGATGCACTGGCTCAACTAACCATGAATACATCTCAATTTATGGCTAGGATTGATGCAACACTCAAAAGCCAAGAAGCCTCAATAAAGAACTTGGAGATTCAGATGGGTTAAATTGCAAATATGCTAAATTCCAGGCAACCAGGAACTCTACCAAGTAACACCAAAAGAAACCTGAGAGAGCATGTGAAGGCCGTTGCACTAAGAAGTGGTAAAGAATTGAAAGATCCTGTGATTAAGAAGAAGGATGACAGAGAAAACAAAGAAAGTAGAGAAGAACAGAAGGAGGATGATGTAATACCAGGAAGAATCAACTTTCAAGATAATCCTCCTCCATATGTACCACTAGTTCCCTACCCTCAAAGACTCACGAAGGCAAAACTAGACAAGCAGTTTGGCAAGTTTTCTGGAGGTTTTCAAAAAGTTACATATCAATATTCCTTTTGCAAATGCTCTTACCCAAATGCCCAGTTATGCAAAATTCATGAAGGACATTCTCTCAAATAAGCGTAAGCTTGAGGAATTTGAAATAATGGCACTTACTGTGGAGTATAGTGCTATTCTCCAAAAGAAATTACCTCCAAAGCTGAAAGATCCAAGAAGCTTTTGAAAGAGCACTTTGTGACCTTCGAGCAATTGTAAACCTCATGCCTCTATCTGTCTACAACAAACTAGGTCTTGGAGAGGTGAAGTCGACCACAGTTTCATTACTTCTGACTGACCGATCAATAAAACATCCATGGGGTGTCTTAGAAGATGTTTTGGTGAAGGTGACAAACTCATATTTCCAGCTGATTTTATAATACTTGACATGGAAGAAGACCAAGAAATTCCCATCATTCTTGAGAGGCCATTCTTAGCAACTAGAAGAACGTTAATAGATGTGCAATAAGGGAAGTTAACCTTGTGATTTCAAGATAATCAAGTATCCTTCAACATTTTCAAGGCTTTGTCCTTTCCAAATGAAGATGACACCTATTATAGAGTAGATACATTAACCAGTTGCATAAAAGACGTGATAAACGAAATTTGTGTGGATCAACCATTAGCAATAGATATGGTAAATGTATCAAAATCTACTAATCCTGAAGTCTTGGAGTAAATCAGGTGCCTGGAAGCAAATTCCCCAATTTTTATAAAGAAACTATTTGAAGATCTGGGGGAAAGGCCAAGTAAGCTGGTACCATCAATAAAGAAACCACCAGTACTGGAGTTGAAAGCACTACCATCCTACTTGAAGTATTCTTATTTGGGAGGAAATTCAACATTACCAGTAATCGTCTCAGTAGCTCTTACTCCTAATGAAGAAGAAAAGTTATTAAGAGTTCTAAGGGAGTATAAAACAACATTTGGATGGTCAATAACTGATATAAGAGGGATTAGTCCTTCAATTTGTATGCATAAGATCTCGATAGAGGATAACTACACGCCATCAGTTGAGCACCAGAAAAGACTCAATCTGAATATGAAGGAGGTGGTGAGAAAGGAGGTAATAAAGTGGCTGGATGCTGGCATAATTTACCCAATCTCAGACAGTCAATAGGTAAGTCTAAATCAAGTTGTGCCAAAAAAAGGTGGAATGACAGTGGTGCCTAATGAGAAAAATGAACTGATTCCACAACTAACAGTGATTGGATGGAGAGTATGCAACGACTACAGAAAGCTCAATAAATTCACTCGAAAAGTTCACTTCCCTATGTTATTTATAGACTAGATGCTTGACAGACTAGTAGGGAAAGCCTATTATTGTTTTCTGGATGGGTAAACAAGATATAATTAAATTATAATTGCACCGGAGGATTAAGAGAAAATTACTTTTACATGTCCATATGGTACCTTTGACTTCAGAAAGATGCCATTTGGTCTATGTAATGCACCAGCAACATTTCAAAGGAGTATGATGGCGATCTTCTCAGACATGGTGGAAAGGTTTATTGAGGTATTCATGGATGATTTTTCAATTTTTAGAGAATCATTTGATCATTGTCTTTCAAATCTGGCAAAAGTTGCAACTTTGTGTGGAGACAAATTTGGTTCTAAATTGGGAGAAATATCATCTTATGGTAGAAGAAGGAATTATACTGGGTCATAAGGTATTTGATTGAGTCATTTAAGTGGACCGAGCTAAGATTGAAACAATTGAAAAGCTACCGCCTCCCTCCTCAATCAAGGGTATTCAGAGTTTTTTAGGATATGCAGACTTCTATAGGAGATTCATCAAGGACTTCTCAAAAATCATAAAGCCACTTTGCATGTTGTTAGAGAAAAACACTTCCTTTGCGTTTAATGAGGAGTGCTTATCAGCCTTTCAAACTCTAAAAAGTGCCTTGACTTCTGCACCAGTATCATAGCTTAGATTGAAACCTTCCATTCGAAATGATGTGCAATGCAAGTGATTATGCAGTTGGAGCTGTTTTAGGCCAAAGAAGAGACAAGGTCTTTCATGCCATCTACTATACTAGCAGGGCTCTCTTAGAGCACAACTGAATTATGCAATAACAAAAAAGGAGCTATTAGCAGTTGTGTTTGCATTCGACAAATTCAGAGACTATTTGATCGGGTTAAAGGTCAATGTCTTGACGGACCACTCATCAATCAAATATTTGATTGAGAAGAAGGATGATAAGTCTAGACTGATTAAATGGGTGCTTCTACTACAAGAATTTGACTTGGAGATCAAAGATAAAAAAGGGACCGAGAATCTCATTGTAGATCATCTTTCTTGGTTAGAGCCATCTGAAAAGAAGAGAGAATCACTAATAAAGGAGAATTTCCCATGATGATCAACTCTTTATCATGCAATCACAAACCATTCCTTGGTATGCTGATTTTGTAAATTATTTGGCAAGCTGAGTAATGCCTTATGAACTTTCTAATATGCAAAAGAAGTTTTTGGCAGATCTAAGGCATTACTTTTGGGAGAATCCATTCTTATACAAATAATGCCAGATCGAATTATCAGGTGATGTGTTCTTGAAGAAGAAATAAACAACGTCTTAAATTACTGTCATTCATCCCCATATGGTGGTCATTTTAGAGAAAATAGAATAGCTACTAAAGTCCTTCAATCAAGATTTTATTGGCCTACACTCTTCAAGGACGCTCACAAAATTATGGCAACCTGTGACAAATGTCAAAATATAGGAAATATCTCAAGGAGACATGAAGCCCCGTTAACTAATATCTTATAAGTTGAGCTCTTTGATGTATGGGGGATTGATTTTATGGGGCCTTTTCCATCCTCATTTAGCAATCAGTTCATTTTAGTAGCTGTTGACTATGTCTCCAAGTGGGTTGAAGCAGTTGCTTTTCCTACAAATGATTCTCGAGTAGTTGTGAAGTTTCTGAGGAAAAATATTTTTATAAGATTTGGAGTACCTAGAGCTATTATCAGCGATAGAGGAAGGCATTTTTGCATTCAACAGCTTCAATCAGTGTTAGTTAAATATGGAGTAACCCATAAGGTTGTAACTCCATATCATCCATAAACTAGCAGGCAAGTGGAAATCTCAAACAGAGAACTGAAGTGGATCTTAGAGAAAACGGTGAATTGCAATAGGAAGGACTGGGCACAGAAATTAGATGATGCACTTTAGGCTTATAGAACTACCTTCAATACACTAATTGGTACATCCCCATATCAATTGGTTTATGGAAAAGCATGCTATCTTCCAGTAGAAATGGAGCACAAAGCATATTAGGTAGTAAAAGTCTTAAATTTTAACTTAAAGGCAGCTGGTGAAAAGAGGCTTCTCCAACTCAATGAGCTTGAGGAATTCAAACAACAAGCTTATGAAAATGCCAAGTTATACAAAGAGAAGACAAAAATGTGGCATGACAGAAGAATTTTGAGAGAGTTTACACTAGGACAAAAAATGCCTATATTTAATTCAAGGTTAAAGCTCTTTCCAGAAAAGTTAAGATCAAGGTGCTCAAGACCATTTACTGTGACTCAAGTATGGCCATATGTGTCACACCCTTATCTTATTTTCAGTTAGTTCAGAGTATTTGTGGAAAACGATATGTGGTTTGATGGGCAACATAGGAATAGCATTAATATACTAATAAAAAGTGCTCGATTACATAAATTCCCTATAGGGGTTCGTAGATATAACTATAATGAATGTACCCGCACTGGGCTACTTGAGTATCTAAACCCGTCCCAGTGAAACAGAGACATCTTCTCATCTTCATTCCACCACTGCAATCCCCTCGCACGGTTCCCTTCTTTGTTCTCAGTATATCTTCTGTCTCCTCCTGTCTAAATTTTTGGTAGGGGAGGGTGAGATTCAAAAGATTCTCAGTAGACAAACAGTATCAATATGTATGTAAGATAAGGGTTTAATACATGACATGCTTGCATTACATAACTCATGCTCACACAATGACATATTTGCATGCTCAATGTTTCAAATAGAATCGGGAATTCGGGCCGAGCCCTTTGGGCCGACCCGTTTAGGCCTGAGCCCTTCAAGGGTCGGGCTTATGATTTAGAGGCTAAAATAGGAAGCGGGCCTAAAAGGGCTGGCCCTCCTGTAGGGCCGCAGGCCCTGGAGGGCCATCCTTTTTAGGCCCATTTAATATTTTTTAAAAATAAATTAATATATATATAATATCATTATATCAAATTATCAATATGAGAGATATCTAAGTACCTAATAAAGTATTAATAACAGGTAAACACTTATTAAATGATTTATTTTATTTTCTTCAATTGTTTATTCATTCAAACTTTAAAAAAGAGGCTAATTTGGACTTTAGATGATTATTTTAACTAAAAATTTATGAGTTTTAAAAATAATGTATTTCAATTTAAGGTAAAATAATAAATAAATTGTAAAACTTGAAAAATATTTTTTTTAACATTAAAATGAGTTCAAGCCCGTTTAGGCCCGAGCTCGTGAAAGGTCAGCCCTGTAGGGCTGCGGGCTTTAAAAATTAGGGGTTTTTTAGGAAGCGGGTCTAAACGGGTCGGCCTGTTTAGGCTCGAGCCCGTGAAGGGCCGGCCTTACTGGCCCGTATTCCCAGCTCTAGTTTCAAATAACATACATATGGCCATAACATAAATAGAAATAGAGCTTCAATCATTCATGTGTGTTTCATATAATCAAGTAAAGCAATAACATGCATTAATACACCAGCACAAATATCAAATACATGCAGGAGAGGTAAGTTCCCTACCTTAAACCTTTTTCCACCTCAAATTACGTGTCTCGTAAAGTGTGTCATAGCTCGGCTCTCTACTCGGTCCTACAATTCCAAATATACCATTTAGACACTTCCATATTGTTTATGGGGGTTATATGAGTCTATATTGAAAAATTATCAAAATGCCCTCGAGGACCCATCCCCACCGTACCCGGTCCGACTGTATTTTTTTTGAAATTTTGACCCAAGCTATTCTAACATTTTTTCACCCTAGGAATCCATTTTTGACCTTGCTTTTCTCAAAGTCTAGTCCTAATTATGAATTTACCCCCGGCAGCCCCTATGTGAGGGTTTTAAGGCTATTTTTGTCATTTCACTTTCTAGGGTTTTTTTCACTTTGCACCGAACTTGAACCCTACACAATTTTTTATTCTAATCACAATGAAATAATCAAAAATGCCAAAATCCAATCCAAACACAGCCCAAAACAAATATGGACGAAATTCCATAAAAATTGGAGAAAATGGAGTTTCTTGATTTCAATCTATAAACCACATTCTTTACACCTCTAATCACTTATTTAGCTACTTAATTACATTCTAAACATGATTTGTAGAAATTTGGGCAGCATAACCCCTTAGGGTTTGAGCTTCCTAAAATCACAAAGTCATGAAAACCAAGCCAATAACCAACCAAACCACCAACAACCAACATTGATCAACATATTAGGCAAGGTTTTATGATTTACTTTTGATTCCTCCTCTTTCTCTCCCTAAAAAGTAACTTTCTCTCTCTTCTCCCTTGAATATTAGCTTGGCTACACATGATTTTCATGGAGAATAAGAGCTTAGAGAGGGAACTACACAAGTTTGGAAGCTAAATCACTAAGAACAACAAGGCTTACCTTGGTTTTCTTCCTCTTGAGCTCTCCTCCTTCTCTCTAGGACTCCAAGTTTCTTAAGCCTTTTCTAAGACAACAACTCTCTCTCTCTTCTTGGGTGCTTAGGCATGAAAATGAGATGCCAAAAAGATGACTCTAGTGTTTAATAATATCTCATCTTTTCCCCTAATTAATTTTATTACAAAAATGGGTTTTATGACACATGTACTTAGATCTTATCTCATGACTCATTCTCATTCTCTTCTTTCCTTAAGGTCCAACGTAAATATGAGAGGGAGAAGAGAAAAATATATGATGAAGCCCATTTAAAATATCTCATCATATTTTCCTTTTTGATTTATTTTTAAATTGGAGTTATGTGAAAGCTTGTACTTGAGTTTATCTTCATCAAATGGTGTCATAAGCTTTCCATTCAAATTGAACTTATTCCTCTCCTTTTAGTTGGCCCAAAAAACGTCCTAAGGTCCCCTTTTAACACCAACTTGGGCTTCACCCATTTTTTCTAACCACATATACCCATATATATTATTTTATTTTTAATTGAACATGTGCTCAACTTAATAAATTCTTATTTAAATCCCTTAACTTTAGATAATGACACTTGGCATGATTTACCTAAGCAGATATCCACCAATATAGGGAAAATATGGGCTTTTACTTTATTCTATAATTTACCCAATTAACATTACATTTTTCTCCAAATTCGCAATAGTTGGCCTTCTTGGCATATTTTCTGCCCTAACTTTGAAAAATCATAACTAAATTTGTAGACATCATATCAGAGCAATTCTAAAGGCTATAGAACTCTTATTGAGTCTAGTTTCAAGGAAAAATATAGAACTTTAAATTGGATGCACAAAAATCCCAGAATTAATTTCTTTGATTGATGTTCCAGAAAATTCACAGTTTTTCTGGGCTAATTTAAAAAATACATAACTTTTTGTATATAGCTCTAATTGTTACATATGATTTATCAAATTAAAGCTTAGGATGTCTACTTCCACCTTGTAAAAATTCATAATTTTTTCTCATCATTTATTCTTTCAAAACCTCATGACAAGCTTACTACCTCGCAGAAAATTTCACTAGAAGTATAATTACTTTCTTCAAAATTCACCATTTTATTTTCTTTATAAGAAACATTAGGGAATAGATTTGGGGCACCTACTAAACTAGGGCTTAGCAGTCCACTTAATTCAGGCTTATTCCTAAGTCTCCGATCCTAAAATTTAGGATAGTACAATATGGAACCGTTGAAATTCAAGATAGTGATCGAAAATTCAAAGTGAATGGGCAAAGGCTAAAGGAGTATAATGATGGTGCACTCAACACTTTGACAACTGTCATCATGTTTAAGGAACCAACAAGTAAACCCTCCTTCTAGAATGAAAAAAAAAGAAAAAAAAATATTTGATTTGGTTTTTGTCTAGCTAAAGATGTTAAAGAATGGTCGCTATTTGGGTGGCAACCAAAATTTTTTTTTTCTTACTCATTTCTCTTTCTCACTTACTAAACACACTACACTACGCCAGAGATTTTAGTTTTCATCACTTTTATTACAAGTTAATATGGAGGATTCTCTTGTAAAGCTTAAGAATAGGTTTCCCACTCTTTCTACAGATATGCTTAGGAAGATCTATAGCTGTCAGCTTGAAAGGGTGAAGATATTTAAGCGTTTAGGCCTTCCTGAAGACATATATTGGATCATTGAAGCTAAGGTATGTTTAACAGGTGAGATTCATAAATCACTTATTAAACCTATGCCAGGAATGAGAAGAAGTTCTTACTCCAAAAAGAGAAGAGCTAAAAGAATGAATGTCTGCCATAAATGTGCAAGAAGGACATGTGATCAGTGCTGTAAGAGCAAAGGTATGGTTTCTGTAAATCGAGAAGATAAAATTAAATTTATAAATGATGGACTGAGTAAGGAGTCATTAGATGATATCATTCAAACTCTTGAGACGTAGCCGAGTGGTGATGTTCATCGTATTCTTCTCAATTTAATAGACATATTCAACAAAGAAAAAGAGCGTTACTGTCTTGGGAATCTGACGTTAAAAAACCCTTTTTGCCAGTTTATAAGAAAACTTGATAGGAAGCAAATCCTTGATTCATAGAAAGCATTTAAGTTGTTATTGGATATAAAACCAGAGGAAGATGTAAGCCAAAATCACAACGACAGTACATAATCATGCTTTTGTCTAATATGTCTTATCTTTTTAGCAGCTTTTGACTTTCTTTACTCTTTTTGTTTAATTTCTTCATGCAAATTATGCGGTCATTTGTGTCAGAAATTTTTTCAAACTTCTTTGAAAAATGAGTGATTTGTATTATTTTATTGTCATAATTTTAGTAGTATAAATATGTACTCTTTTACTTATAAATATGCACTCTTCACTTGTAAACACAAATGGTCTGAGAGAAAAGAAGAGAAAAAGGGTATCACACAAAAATGTAGATTTATATCATCTACATTTTTGGTGAAACTGATTCGGGTAAGCAAGGAGAGTTTATAACTGTAGCAAAAGAACTTGGAATTGCATTAGCTGCCAGAAAGATCAACTTTATATACGGGGGAGGCATCAGGGTCTAAGGGGAAGTGTGGCCATTTCTGGGGTGAAGGAGTTGGAAGATTACACCTTTTCCTTACGACAAGAGTTACAGTTTTCAAGCCTGCCTGAACAAATGGGACGAATGTTCTACCATGCTCAAGCTTTTATTGCTCTATCCGATGGCTTAGAGATGTTGGATGGGATTTCTAGCATTACATGTTGGGCTAAGTTAAACTATCACAAAAAGCCATTAGGATTGTTAAATGTTAATGGTTTTTATGATGATAGTTTGTCTTTTTTTGATCTTGCTGTGGAAATAGGATTACTCGCCATTCCATAATTTCTGCGCCGAATGCTGATCAGCTGCTTGATCAACTACAAACCTATAAACCTAAACCAGATCTAATAGTCAAACAAATAGGTGGGAAATCTTTAGATAGCTGTCAGAAACAGAATCCACATACCACTCTTCGGTTGTAACTTTCCTTAATCTCTTGGTTTTACTTTATTCTGTGTTTATGTTTCAAAAAAAAAATTTCTCTAAGCTCTAGAAGACATTGGGAACAATGTCTGATTTAGGTTGGGGGAGAAGAAGAAAAAAATTTATATTTAGTTAGTTAGTAAAACCATTAAATGCATGGAGTGTGAAAAAAATGGTAGAGTAAGGAGTTATTCTTAACTACTGAGATGCACTTTATTAGTTGCATATTTTTGTTCCTTCTTAAAAAAAGAGTAAAAGTAAAAAAAATCATCATGTTTAAGTGCTTTGTAATGATCTTAAGAAGTATAAAGTTTTGAGTATGGATAAATTGAATTTAGAGATTTCATAGCATGAATGAACAACTGATTGTTGCAATTGGTGATGAATTTTGAGATTGAATGAGCTGAGTTTGGAAGCCTCTAACCGTGAGGTTTTGAGCCTATAATGATTATTTCTCTTGTGTGTGATATTCACCTATTAAGTTGTCACCTAAAACTTGCTTTAAATCTGATTGAGATTACATTTCACATGCACATTGAAAGATGATAAAGGCATTCATTTTGTTTAGCTTGAGCCAAATAGCCAACCTTGCAATTATGCCATTGATAAGCCCCTTTAAGCCTAATTGATTGCTTCTTTGTTCACAACCCATTAACATGTGCTTTAATAATATATTAAGTGATTTTACCTAATTCGGAAGATTAGCAGAGCATTTGAAATTTTTGTGAAATGGGCTTTAATAAGTGTGGGGGTTTATATATCATCAACTTTAGAATTGCAATTTTATGCAAAAAAGAAAAAAAAAAGAAAAGAAAAAAGAGGGGAAAAAAGATATTAAGTATTCAAATAAAAATCATGGATTGTTGTGATGAAATAAATCCATAAGTAGCCCATTTTTTAATTTTTCAATCTCTTTAGCCCTTCATATCATGTTTTACATTCCTTTTACCTTAACCTCATTAAAACCCTTAACAAGTCCTTTTGATTTGAATTATTCATATAAATTAGGTAGTGGAGATTGAGATTTTTAGCAAGCTTATAGTAGTGCAATTTTTTCGGTTGAATTTGAGTGAAATACTTACCATTAAACACTTGAGAGATTGAGTTACAATTACAATACAATACAAAAATTTAAAAACTTACAATGTATAGGAAATTCAAGAAGACATAACTGACTCTTCAAATAAATACCTGAAAAAAATTATGAGCACACATATAAGATTTATGACAGATTTTAACTAAAAAAGAAAACAAAAACCAAATGTTGGAAAAAAAATACTTACACACTAGGGAGCTTCTGAAAGAGACCAAGACAAGAAAAAATATATATATGGAAGAGGAAGCTTTGTTTTGCAATGAAATTCTGGGAAATGAGGGAGTTAAAGGGAATGCGGGAAGATGAAAATGAAAATGAGAATGGTAGGTTGTGAAAATTAAATAGAACCTTAATGGCACTTGTTTGTCAAAGCGTCATAGTTTCTTATTTTTTAAAAAATTTAATTTTATTTAAAAAAAGGCTCCCGGCCTTACAAATTTAAGGCCCCTGATGCCTTGAATAGTCAAGGCACCAGGTGACTTGAATGGCACCACGTAGTGCCATGTCCAAAGCACCTGGTGCCTTGAAGTACCAAGCACCTTGGATGAAAACACCTTGGATGGTGCTTGGTGTACCAACTTGGACGGCACTCTTTTAAAAAAGCGTTGTCCAAGGTCTTCTATTAAAAAAAAATTAAAATCTTTTTTAACAGGGGGATTTATTTATAAGTTTGGACCTCAAAGTTTTTTTTTAAATTAGTCCACTTTATATGGCCTTTAAAGCCACTAACCATAGAAAATATTTTTTTTAAAAAAAAACATTTACGTAATAAATTAAATATAAAAGACATTGAATAAATTAAATAAGTAATAAATAATAAAATTATATTTGTAAATTTAAAAATTAATATGACACGTGTTATATTATAGAAATATTATAATTTCACTATAAATCTAGCTGAAATAAATTGGATACATGGACTTAGAGGACTTGACATGATGAATTTAAGGAACTTAACTTACATTTTTATTCTTCCTTTAAATCTTTATAAACTCTTTGTTTTTTAATTAATTTTGACTCCTACTAGTTACTACAATTATTTTTAAAAAATAATTTTGTGTAATAAATTAAATATAAGATACCTTGAGTAAATTAAACAAGTAACAACTAATAAAATTATACTTGTAAGCTTAAAATTTTTAAAACTTACAATGTATAAGAAGTTTAACAAGAGATGGAAAGAAATTATAAGCACAGATAAACTGCAAGTTAAGATTTATGACAGATTTTAAGAAAAGAGAATGAAGGGCCTTTAATGGCGCTTTTTAGAATAAGTGCCATTAAAGGTATATATAATTATATGCATTTAATGGAACTTTCTCTAAAAAGCATCATTACAGGCGCATATGATATGACACATATCATATCATATGCGCCTTTAATGACGCTTTTTAGAGAAAGTGTCATTAAAGCATATACGATTATATCTTTAATGGCACTTTCTCTGTAAAGCGCCATTAAAGGCCTCAATCTTTTTTTAAAAAAATTAGCCCACCTTATTTGGCCTTTAAAGGCCATTTCCCATAGAAAATATTTTTTAGAAAAAGAAAATAATTTTACGTAATAAATGAATATAAAAGACATTGAACAAATTAAATAAGTAACAACTAATAAAATTATATTTGTAAGTTTAAAAATTAATATGACACATGTGTTATATTTTAGAAATATTATAATTTCACTATAAATCTAGTTAAAATAAATAGGGCACATAGTCTTAAAGGATTTGATATGATGAATTTAAGAAACTTAACTTAAATTTTTTTTGTCATTTAAATTTTTAGAAAATTTTTTTAAATTAATTTTGACTCTTACTAGTTACTACAATTATTTTTTAAAAATAATTTTATGTAATAAATTAAATATAAAAGACATTGAGTAAATTAAATTATACTTGTAAGCTTAAAATTAAAAAATTTACAATGTATAGGAAGTTTAACAAGAGATGGAAAAAAATTATAAGCACACATAAAACTATAAGCTAAGATTCATGACATATTTTTTTAAAAAAATTGAAGGGCTTTTAATGGCGCTTTATAAAGTAAGTGCCATTAAATGTATGTATGATTAAAAACTCAGTTATGGCGCTTGTCCGAGTAAGCGCCATACAAGGGATCTATTTTTTTTAAAAAAACTAACTCCCTATATGGCGCTTCCTAAGGTAAGTGCCATACAAGGTACTCAACAGCTCGTCGCTTGACACAGAAAGCGCCATAGCTGACACATGTATTTTCTTTCTTAAAAAATAGAAGTCTCCTCCAACGCTTGTTTGAAGAAGTGCTATAAGACCAGCGCTGCTAAATCTCTATTTTATAGTAGTGATTATTTGAAACGATTGGTAATAACGTTGCTCAAATTATAGAAACTGGGATGGCCAAATATAACTTCTAGCTTTCTTCCTACATAATTATTCCTTTTAGAGCAATTTTGTTCACATGATTGTATGCCACAATCTAATCCTGCCAGAGTGAAATTTTTGGAAATAACATTGATCTATATTGATTTAATGGTTTTAATTTAATTAGGATTGGAATGTTAAAACTATTATTTCCTACAATCGTAGGAATTAAAGTCATTATTTGAAATTTGAAAGGATACGTCCAATTATTATTTGACAATCATCATAAAAGTGTTTCAATGTATTTAGGTTATTTGAAAGGCTACGTCTAATTATTATTTGTCAATAATCATAAATATGTTTTAATTAAATAGGATTGTGATTATTCGACCCGATTCAAATGTAATTGGGTTATGGAGTGGGTCACACTAGAGTTAGAAAGTAAAGTTGATTAATTGATTGATAATTGATATGTACCCAAATTAGACCTATAATATAACTATCAAATTATATGTAATTCAATATGATGACGTGGAGACTTTCCTTCCTATTTCCCCTTTCACATTTCCATTATTATTCACAATACCTGCAGCATCCTAGTCTACTCAATGTCCTGTTTCCTTTACCCAAAAATTGTCCTTAAATGTCTAGATAGGATAGTGTCAAAGTTTTGGTGGAAGAGTGATGAGAGGGAAAAGAAAGTACATTGGGTTTCCATGGCAAAAATGAAACGGCGCAAGTTGAATGAGGGTTTAGGGTTTAAAGGTTTTGAAGCTTTCAACCTAGCTTTGCTTACCAAACTAGGGTGGAGAATTTTGCAACACCCTGACCAACTTTAGATTAAACTGCCAAAGGCTAAGTATTTCCCTAGAAATTCCTTTCTTGAGGCAAAAAAAGGTAGATTAGCCTCTTGGTTATGGTCAAGTATACTGGAGGGTAGGAAAGTCTTAGATAGCCAAGTGATGAAACATCGGAAATGAATTGGAGGCTAAAGTGTGGCAGGATATGTGGACTGGGGATTTATTAGGGAAAAAGCTATCTTCACTTGCCTTCATGAGGTGTTTAAGGAGCTTAGAGTAGCAAATCTATTGAACACAAGTGTGTGGAATTTAATATCTTCGGTCCTGTGATGAAGTGGGTTTTTAAAAACTTTTCAAAACCTATTTAATATGGTCTCATATCCATTTTTTGAATCTATTTGGCCTGTTCGATTCTATTGCATTTATTAATATCAGAGTCTTCAACAAACTTTCCCTACGGATTTTCGGGATCATTCATTCATTAAAAGGGTCTACAGGGCATATTCGCTCGTTTTAGTTCCTATACCTGGGATTACATACAACTTCATAAGTTTACATCATATACAATATATACATTCATCCTAAAAATTGATAACCAGCACAAAGTTCTAAACTCCTAGCCAGGAGCACTAGCTGCCCTTGGTTACCTACTTCTCTTTCAATCAGCTTGCCCTATTTGTAGGTTAGTTATTGGAAAGAGTGAGATTCATAGGAATTTCAGTAGTAACATTTCACTCATATGACATATAATAACAAAGCATGTAAGCAATTATCATAAAGTAACATCACAACAGCATCCACAGCAGCAATCACATACGTGACTTTCATCACATTAGCGACAACTTTCACAGTTGTATGCACATTCGTGACATTCGTATACAGCTGTATACACAATCACGACAGCTATCATAGTTGTGTTTACTATCATGACAACTTTCATAGCTATATTCACAGCAGCATGTATAGCAGTATTCATGTTCGTCTCAATTCAATGATAAGCACATACATACAAAGTATTATACATGATATAAGAGAAAGAGTCACTACCTTATTCTTTTCGTTCATGCTCAGGCATAGATTTCTCAAGCTTAAGGCAAATGTCAAATCATATAAATTAGAATTAAGGACGACGAGTTATTCCCTAATTCAATTCTTAAATAATAACAAAACACTTGAGGTTGGTTATCATTTGAGTCCCTTAGATGGCTACGATGATCTCAAACAGAACCTAAAAGGATTGGGAAGAGCTAGATCAAAAAACACTTTTTAAAAGTTCAAAATGCTGAAATTGGGGGTTAGCCACGGCCAAAAATCCCCTGGCCACAGCCAAGAAATGGTAAGAAACTTTTGGACTGTGGCCAAGAAAATTCCTGTTTCTTAGCTAAACTTCCAAAAAACATAACTAAATCCACAAAAATCAAAATGTAGTAATTCCAAGTCTTACTTAAAATTTTTTAAGTCCTATATATAGGAAAAATATGAACCACCACTATCTACCACCAAAAAAATACATTCTTTAACGGAATTCCATACTATTCCAGAATAACTTACAGTTTCAACCCAAACTTTGGAAATACATAACTTCCAGCACACACAAATCAGAATGACACCCATTTTATGTCATTTTAAAGCTTGGCATGTGCATTCTTAGAATGGAAAGTTCCAAAATTTTAGACATCATTTACTTATTCAAAACTGTCATGCAAACTAGCTACCGTGCATAGAGTTTTTGTTGACAAAACTTCTAAGTTTCCAATGGTTTAAAATTCACAACCAAGACTACTCCCCACACAATTTTTCAATTAGAATCCAATGGAAACATAAAAAGAATCAAATTCCTATTCCTTTTATAAGTTCTATTTATGGAAAAAATTCAACACAAAATCTCAAAATTGCCAAATTGCACATTCAAGTCTTGAATCAAGTTCATTCATCCAAACCACAACACAAGACACCATTTCCACAATCAAAACACCATAAACCCTCCAATACCCTACTGACACAAAAACTAAGGCAAAAATCCACAAGCTAAAGCTCTCAACCAATAGTCATATAATATATATATATATATATACATATATATTTCAAAGAGTTGCTCTTACTCACCTCTTCCACTATCTCTAGCTTGTTCTTTGATTTTCCAACCACTAGCTTTTCTTTAGTACACAAAATACCTCCTCTTGAAAATCTAAAATCATAGGAATGAAGCTCTTATCATGATGATCAAGATTAGAGAAGAGGTTTTTAGCACTAGAGGTCATCTACTAGGTTCAAACTCAAGAAAAAGGACTCATTTTACCTTAGTTCCATTTTCTCTTTCTTCCTATACACTTGGACATCTATGAGAGCTTAAGAGAGAGAGAGAGATAATGATGATATCAGATTTTTCAACCCCCTAGCCTCTTGGCCAACTTAAAGGAGAGGGAGGGAGAGAGTTTGAGTGTTTGAAACTTTGACTTGATCTTATGGTGCCATGTAATGCCAAGTGTCATGATCCTATGACTTCCCCCAAAATGCATGTAACCAATTAGTTAATCTAACTAATTCCATTAGCCATTTAGTCATACATTTTCCTGTTTTATTCAATAGTCCTCTTCGGTAGCTGACTAATTGGCTGATAAATTTCTTTCTTCCCGTTTTGCCCTTGACAATGACAATTTCTATTTAATTACCACTTAACACATTATGTGACCCCTTTAACTCATGCCATGTGCCCCCCTCTTTAATTTAATTTAATCTTTGACACCATAATTGAGCTAAATATAGGGCTTGGATACTTTCCACTGATAATTCAGGTCATAATTCACATTGTATTCTTTGAAAGTTTTTGTCTAACATTAGTTACATTCACTTTTGGAATCATGAGCCTTTATACACATTTTAGGGCATTACAATTCTCCCCCTGTACAATAAATTTCATCCCCTAAATTTGTTACACAACTTGAGCCATAAACTCCAGATAACGCCTCTGCATGTCTGCCTCCGCTTCCCAGGTTGCTTCCCTCTGAGACATTCCCTCCTAGACCACCTTCACAAATGTAATACTTTAGTGTTTGAGTCTCCTTTCTTACCGATCAATGATTTGTTTTGGCTCTACCACATAGGTGAAGTTGTCTTACATGTTAACATCTTCATACTCAATTATGAGTATAGGATCTGGTTGGTACTTCTTCAGTTGCGAGATATGAAACATATCATGGAGCCTGCTCAAGTTTAGGGATAGGGCTAATTGGTATGCTACAGGTCCAATTTTCACAAAAATCTCAAACGGACCAATGTACCGAGGGATCAACTTCTTTCACTTGACCGATTTACCAATTCTTATGACCAGAGACACTTTCAAGAATACATGATCTCCAACTTCAAACTCTAGAGATCTTCTCCTTTTATCAGCATAGCTTTTCTGTCGACTCTGCGTTGCAAGGAGCCTATTTCTAATAATTTTAATCTGCTATGTGGTCTGATCAATGAGATCCGGCTAGTACAACTTTCTCTTAGATAGCTCTATCCAGCACAAAGGTGATTGGTACTTCCTCCCATATAGCACTTCATAGAGAGCCATCTAAATGGTCATATAATAGCTATTGTTGTAGACAAACTTAGCAAGTGGAAGGAAGTAGTCCCAATTCCCTTTAAAGTCTAGGACACACGCCCTCAACATATCTTACAGTGTCAGAACGGTTCTTTCTGATTGTCCATCTGTCTATGGATGATAGGCCGGACTAAACCTTAATTTCATCCAAGAGCTTCATGTAGAGCCCTCTAAAACCTCGAAGTGAAGCAAGGATCACAGTAAAAAATAATGCTCTTTAGTATGTCATAAAGTCTTACTTTCTCCAGAATATAAATTTTTGCTAGTTTATTAGGAGAGTAGCTGGCGTTGATTAGTATAAAATGTGCCGACTTAGTGAATCGGTCCACAATCACCCAGATTTCATCATAGCTTTTAATCCTGGGCAAACCCATGATGAGATCCATGGTCACACTTTCCTACTTCCATTCTGGGATCTCAGGGCTTTGTAGTAATCCCAACGGCCTCTGATGTTCAATCTTTATTTTCTGACAAGTAAGGCATCACGCCACATCACTTTTTAATCTTGACCACCAATACATGGACTTTAAACCGTGGTACATTTTGGTCATCTGAGGGTGAAGAGTATACCGACTCTTATGTGCCTCATCCTGGATTTTCTGCCTCAAGTTAGCCTTTAGTGGAATGCATACTCTCTTTCTGTATCAAACCAATCCACTAGGCAATAAATGATAGTCTCGAGTTTCTCCTCGCTCGATCATAGTTTGAATGGACTGCACCCGATCATCTTGCTTTTGAGCCTCTTCAATCTCAGCCCTCAAATTTCTTTCCCTTGGGAAACACTATAATTAGCATTTAAGATTTGGTTCACAAGTTCAAGTCCTAGAAATCTTTTATCAACTTCCCTTCCTGTATCATCATTGCTGCAACTAACAACACATTTTGACTAAGTGCATCCACAATGATATTAGCTTTACCCGGATGATATTTGATCTCCATGTTGTAGTCTTTCAGCAACTCCATCCACTTGTGATGTCTCATATTCAACTCGTTCTGAACATACAAATACTTGAGACTCTTGTGCTCATGGTACAATTCTACTGTCACACCATAAAGGTAATGTCACCATATTTTTAACGCAAACACAATCGCCGCAAGCTCCAGATTATGGATGGGATAGTTCATTTCATGAGGATCCAATTGTCAGGAGGGGTAGGGCACTACTCATCTCTATTGCATAAGGACACACCCTAATCCCTGCCTACTCGTATTTCTGTACACAATATAAGTCAAGTTGGGGTCGAGTATAATCAACACTAGTGCTGTGGTCAACCTCTCCTTCAACTCAGTGAAACTCTTTTCATAACATTAATCTTACTTAAACAGTTGATCCTTCTGCGTGAGCTTGTCATCGGTAAGGTGTTTTAGGAGAAATTTTGAATAAATCTTTGGTAGTAACTAGCAAGACCCAATAAACTACATATCTCAACAATAGTTTCTGGCCTCTTCCAGTCCAACACTGCTTCTACTTTACTGGGATCCACTGAGACCCCTTCTTGCAAGATGACATGGCCTAGGAACTTCACTTCTGAAAGCTAAAACTCATACTTGCTCAGTTTGGCATAGAGTTGCTTTTCACGCAATATTTCCATCACTATTCTCAAATAATGCTCGTGCTCTTTATTACTCTTGGAGTATATCAAAACATCGTTGATAAAAACTACCACAAATTGATCTACATACTGTTAAAAGACATGATTCATGTAATCCATGATACAACAGGTGCATTAGTCAATCCGAAGGGCATTACTAGAAACTTATAATGCCCATACCTAGTCCTAAAAGCAGTGTTCGATACATCTTCTGCTTTCACTTACAGCTATTGATAACCGATGTTAGATCAATCTTCAAAAATATACAAGAACCAGATAGTTGATCTAGAAGGTCATCGTTTCTCAGAAGTGTATACTTGTTCTTGACAGTTACCTTGTTCAGTTCTCTGTAATCTACACACAGCCTCAGACTCTTGTCTTTCTTCTTGACAAATAATATTGGAGCTCCCCATGGCAAAACACTGGGTCGAATGAACCCTTTTATAAGTAACTCATTGATCTGTTTCTTTAGCTTCGCCATCTCATTTGGGGCCATTCTGTATGGGGCCTTTGATATAGAACCAGGTCCAGGCATGATTTCAATCTAGAATTCCACTTCCCTTTCCAGAGGCAATCCGCTAAAATCATTCAAAAATACTTCAGGGAACTATCTAACCACTGGTATACTTTCCAGAGTTTCTTCTATCTCTCCTGCATGAAAAAGAATACCATATACCTTTGGCACCCCTTCTCCAGATATTTCTTAGCTTTAGTCATTGAGAGGAAGTTCAAATTAACACTCACATTATTATTCCTCTACAGAGTAGGATAAACTATTCTCTTGTTCCCGTAATCCAGCAACACATTATTTATTGTCAACCAATCAAACCCAATATGACTTCTAATTGATAGAGCGTCAAACAAATCAAGTTAACTATGGACTCATGCCCCTCAATGGTTATTACATAATTCAAGTAAGCATAAGTAGTCATAACCTTGACACTCATCGGTATCAACACAACCAAATCAAATGGAAGTTCATGAACATGCAATCCCAGGCGCTTCATACAGATACAAGCAATAAAGGAATGACTTGCATTTGAATCAAATAAAGCTTGTAGCAAACTACTATTGAGAAGGATTTTACCTTGAATCAGGTCGAGGGACTTCCGTACTTCTTTATGAGTCATATCAAACACCCTGCCTTGATTCCTAGGCCTTTGCTCTGTCGGCGACCATTTACATTCACTAGCAATGTGTCCTAGCTGTTTGCAGTTATAGCAGATTACTTGCCCTGCATGTGCCCTACCACAACGAGAACATGTCCGTATAGCTGGTGTTTTTGGTGCTCGCGATCTTCAGGTTGATAGGGCTTCTTATCACTGCCCTTAGCTAAAAACCCTTGACCCTTCCGCTACTGGGAAGAATTCCCCTTACTAGGCTCACCGTGACCACTACCACCCTTAGCTAGGTATAGATCCCTCATATTGTTCTCTATGATTCGGTACTCCTCCATAGCTTTATTGAATTTGGTGAACTGTCAGGTGGCTAACCTTTTTCTCAACTCACGCCTCAAGCCTTGAATCAACATATCAAAGCTCCACTCATTATCATCCATGCGTCGCAAATAAGAGGAGTATCTGGACAGTCGAATGAATCGAGATAGGTAGTAATCAAATGTCTTTTCTCCACCTTGCTTTATCAACAGGAACTCAGATTCTTTCTCGAGCCTCACTGACTTGGGAAAGTATTTATCGGTGAATTTTTCCTAGAACAGCTCCTAGGTCAAAGTCACATTCTGGGTTTGTAATGTCATGGCAATATTCCGCCACCACCTATTCGCATCTCCCTCTGACTTGTAGATGGCCAGACACGACCTCACCTCAGTCGGGCATTCTAACAACTCAAAGATCTTCTCTAACTAGACTAGCCAGTTTTCAGCCACTAGGGATCAAATCTTCCTTTGAACACTAAAGGTAGATGCTTACAGAATTTGGGGACCCAGAACTGTAGATTTCTATCATTCTGGGCTGTCACCCCATGTGATTCCTAATTCGGTTTAGTATGTGGTGGTGACTCCAGAGGTCGAGTCGACCCTTTTATCGTTTCTTCATGATGTGTCTCTTCTTGGGTCGATTGGAATCTATCGTCATTCTATTTAGCTTTCACCTTTTTGAGCTCATCCCTTAACTCGTATATCATTTCTCGCTACTCTATTGGTATGCCCATTATCTGTTGTATGGAATTAGGTGGATTGTGGTGTATCTCTTATACCTCCAATTCTACACATCAAATCTTTGGGCGAACCATGGTTTCTTTTCACTCTACAAATGATGCACCACATCAATGTCACATTAAATATATACACATATTCCTTAAAACTCACATATCAGCAAATAGCAGGAACATATATGTATATACACAAACAATCATTAGTTAACTACTATCACTAAGACGAGGAACTAATGCAGCTATCCTAGCAAAACCTACCCCTGCCAGGAACTTTGGCTTTGATACAAAAAATGTAACCCCTACCTTGAAAGCCATTAATATGGTTTGAAAATGTGTTATAACTTAAACTAGAGACTAAAGGATAATTTAAAACTTATTGATGGTCCCAACTTAAGACAGGATTCGGTCCTGTAATAAAGTGGGTTTTCAAAAACTTTCACAACCTGTTTAATACGGTCTCACATCCATTTTTTGAATCTATTTGGCCTATTCAGTTTTGTTACATTTATTAATATCAGAGTATTCAACAAAATTTCCTGACGGATTTTCAGGATCATTCATTCACTAAAATGGTGTATAGGGCATATTTTCCTATTTCAGTTCCCACACCAAGGATTACATACAACTTCATAAGTTTACATCATATACAATATATACATTCATCACAAAAATTGATAACCAACATAAAGCTCTAAACTCCTAGCTGGGAGCACTAGTTGCCCTTGGTTACCTGCTTCTTTTTCGATCCGCTTTCCTTGGCTGTAGGTTAGTCATTGGAAATAGTGAGATTCATAGGAACCTCAGTAGTAACATTTCACTCATATGACATATAATAACAAAGCATGTAAGCAATTATCACAAAAAAGTATCACAACAGCATCCACAGCAACAATCATATGTGTGACTTTCATCACATTAACATAGCTGTATACACAATCACGATAGCTTTCATAACTGTATTCACAGCAACATGCACAGCAACATTCACGTTCGTCACAATTCAATGATAAGCACATACATACAAAGCATTATACATGATATAAGATAAAGAGTCACTACCTTGTTCTTTCCATTCACCCAGGCACAGATTTCTCACGCTCAGGGTAGATGTCAAATCTTATTAATCAGAATTAAGGATGACAAGTTATTCCCTAATCCAAGTTTTAAATAACTACAAAACACTTGGGGTTGGTTATCATTTGAATCCCTTAGGTGGCTATGATAAGCTCAAACAAAAGCATAAAAGGATTGGGGAGAGCTAGATCAAAAAACACCTTTCAAAATTTTAAAATGTTGAAATTACGGGTTGGCCGCGGACAAAAATCCCCTGGCCACGGCCAAGAAATGGTCAGAAAATTTTAGGCCACGGCTAAGAAATTCCTATTTCTTGGCTAACCTTCCAAAAATCATAACTAAATCTAAAAAATTGAAATGAAGTGATTCCAATTCCTACTTAAAAATTTTAAACTCCTCTATACATGAAAAACATGAACCACCACCATCTACTACCACAAAAATACAAACTTCAATGGATTGTCCTACTGTTCAGAATAACTTCCAGTTTCAACCTCAAACTTTGGAAATACATAACTTCCAGTACACAAATCAGAATGACACCCATTTTATGTTATTTTAAAGCTTGGCATGTTCACTCTTGGACTGGAAAGTTTCAGAATTTTTGGACATCATTTACTTATTCAAAACTGTCATGCAAACTAGCTGCCATGTACAGAGTTTTTGTTAACAAAACTTCCAAGTTTTCACCTAAGTTTCCAGTGGTTTAAAATTCACAACCAAGACTACTCCCTACACAATGTTTTCATAGAATCCAATGGAAACATAAAAACAATCAAATTCTCATTCCTTTTATAAGTTCTATTTAGGGCAAAAACTCAACACAAAATCTCAAAATTGTCAAATTTCACATTCAAGTCTCGAATCAAGATCATTCATCCAAACCACAACACAAGACACCATTTCCAAAATCAAAACACCATAAACCCTTTAATACCCTAATTACACAAAAATTAAGGCAAAAATCCATAAGCCAAAGCTCTTAACCAATAGCCATAATATATATATATCAAAGAGTTGCTCTTACTCACCTTTTCCACTATCTCTAGCTTGTTCTTTGATTCTCCAACTACTAGCTTTTCTTGAGCACACAAAACACCTCTTCTTGAAAATCCCAAACCATAGGAATGAAGCTCTCATCATGATGATCAAGATTAGAGATAAGGTTTTTAGTATTAGAGGTCATCTACTAAGTTAAAACACAAGAAGGACTCATTTTACCTTCCACTTTCTCTTTCTTCCTCCACACTTGGACGTCTATGAGAGCTTAAGAGAGAGAGAGATGATGATGATATCAGATTTTTCTGCCCCCTTTAGTTTCTTGGCCAAGTTAAAGGAGAGAGAGGGAGAGAGTTTGAGTGTTTGAAACTTTTGACTTGATCCTATGGTGCCATGTGATGCCAAGTGTCATGATCCTATGAATTCTCCCAATATCCATTTAACCAATTTGTTAATCTAAGTAATTCCATTATCCATTTAGTCACACCTCTTACTCTTTTAGTCAATAGTAAATTTCCTCTTTGGTAGCTGACTAATTGGTCGATAAATTTCTTTCTTCCCGTTTTGCCCCTGACAATGGCAATTTATATTGAATTACCACTTAACATATTATGTGACCCCTTTAGCTCATGCCATGTGCCCTTCCCCCCTCCTTAATATAATTTAATATTTGACACCATAATTGAGCTTAAATATAGAGTTTGTGTACTTTCCACTAATAATTTGGGTCATAATTCACATCGTATTCTCTGAAAGTGTTTATCTAACATTAATTACATTCACTTTTGGAGTCATGAGCCCTTGTACACATTTTGGGGTATTACATCTGTGGCAACAATGGAAAGCCTGAAGTGCTTACTTATTTAAAAATGAATTGTATTCTTACTTATTTAAAAATGAATTGTATTCTCCCAGGCTTGTAGACTGTTGCAGGAATTCTGAGAATCAAGAGGATGGAGAAGCTTGAAGCAACAAGATGCTGCGGCAAATACAACTGACTGGAGCAAGCAGAATCGATGGCTAAGACCATAAGGTAATTGCATAAAAATCAATACAGACTTATCATTTTCTTCCTCAAATAATAGGGCAGTTATGATATTTATTGTAAGGGATTCAAATGGGTGGGTCTTGGATGGGGTAGCAAAAATCATTAATGCAGAATTAGCATCGAAGGTTGAGGGAGTTGTGTAACTCCCTCCGTAATTATATCCGAAAGACGCGATTAAAATAAATTAGAGACCAGCAAATAAACAAAACTCATTTAATATCCCATCTTTATGATAGGTTTTTCACAAATACCTTTTGAAATCTAATACACCTGGTCTCACATTCATATTTCGAATACAATTACATCGCAAAGATAAATCACATTCATATAAATACCAAAGTGCACAACATAATTCTCAGCAATCCCAGGTTTCATATCTTAACTAAAAGGTTCACAGGGCACATTGGCCCATTACAATTTCTCAAGCAGGGGATTACACAAATCCATCTTGAATACATAACCAATTACTCATTCGAACATATACACATCCAAATATCCAAATACATATCCCAAATATATACAGTTATCCCAATCCATAACTGATAACCAACTACCAAATGTACATCCTGAAGGAGTCTTTGCCGCCCTTGGTTGCTTGTCCCTTCCTCGAGCCTCTTACCCTGTCTAAATTGTTGGTAGGGGAGGGTGAGATTCAAGAGAATCTCTGTAGGAAAATAATACCAATATGCATGCAAGATAAATGTTTAATGCATGACCTACTTGCATTACATAACTCATGCTCACACAATGACAAATCTGTAAGCTCAACGTTTTGAACAACATACTTATGGCCATAGCATAAATTGAAACAGAGCTTAATCATTCATATATGTTTCACATAATCAAGCAAAGCAATAACATACACCAATACACCAAAACAAATATCAAATACATGCAGGAGAGGTAAGTTCCCTATCTTTGTTCTTTCCACGTGTGCTCCGGTACTGGCTACTCACGAACAAGGCGAATATCGAACCACGATCAGGGCGAATATCAAACATTGTTAACCAAATCAAGGCCATAGGGTTATTCTCTATTCTAAATTGTTACTTTCATATCACTTAAAGTTGGTTATCATTCACAACCTTTAAGTGGCTAATAAGAAGCTCAACGAAAGCTTAAAAGGATTGCAAAGTACTTGGTTGGAAACCAATTTTCAAAATCGCAAAGTTCTGAAAACAGGGGTTGGCTGCAGCCAAGAATTCTCTGGCTGCGGAAAAAAATAGCACAGAAGGTTTTTGGCTATAGCAAAGATTTTCTGGCTGCGGCCAAGACCTACATAGAAAGTTTTGGGCTGCAGCCAAGATTTCTGACTGCAGCCAAGGAAACTTCAAAAATTCATAATTAATTCCAAAAAAATCAAATTGAGGTGATCCTAAAGCTGAATGAAAGATATTTAAGTCCTCTACTTAGGAAAAATATGAATCAAGGCTATCCATAACCACAAAAATACAGAATTGCACAAAAGTTCACACTGCTCAAAAACATATTCCAGTTTTAATCTCAAACTTTGGACAATCATAACTCCGAGCACACAAAATGAAATGACATGAATTATATGTCCGTTTTGAAGCTTGGGATGTGAAATTTAAGACTGAAAATTTCATAATTTTTAGACATCATTTGCCCATTGAAAACGTCAATACAAATAGACTGCCTAGAACAGAATTCACACTGGACAGAATTTTAGTTTTGGCTCAATTGCTTCCAATGGTCCAGTTTTCACATCAAACATCATTCTCACACAAAATTTCACAAGGAATCCATTAGAAACCCCAAATCAACCAAATTCACATCACATTGACATGTTCCACAATAATCTCAACATGTCATCACTATTCTGCAACACAAACTCAATATTGCAAACTCTTTCCATTTCAAATTCAAAACCAATTCCAATGGCACCAAAGCATAATATGACACCATTTTTACCACAATACACTAACCAATTCAATCATTTCACAAATATACCAAAATCAGGGAAAAATTCAAAATTCACGAAACTCAACCAATAACAACAATACTTAGGTCAATAGAGAGCTATTACTCACATCTTCCTTTTCCTCAAGCTTATTTCTTGATTCCACAACTATCCAAATTCTTCAAGCTCTCAAAAACCTTCTTCCAAAAATCTAAAACCATAGAGATGAAGCTCTTATCACTATGAACAACATTATAGAAGAGTGTTTGAGCTAAAGATGTCACCAAGCAAGCTAAAAACTCACCTCAAGTTTTCTCTTTCCTCCCAAGCTTTGGACGTCCATGGAGAATGAAGGAGAGAGATGAAATAAAGAAGGAGAGATCATATTTTGGGGTTCAAAGGCCCTCTTGGCCGACCTAATGAGGAGAGGAGAGAGTAAAATGAGTTGAATCTTTGACCATGATCCAATGGTTCACATTATGACACATGTCAAGATCTTGTCACACCTCCATGAGTTCACATGAGCTCAAACACATGGGATTCCACCCTTTTAATCTCATAACAATAAATCACAACCATTGATCTTTGAGTTGCCAATAAGCTTCATCTTCAGTAACTGATCAATTGGTCGGTAACTTTCTCATTTTGCCCTTGATTATGGCAATTCTTATTGAATCACCACAAAACACATCATATCTTTCCTTTTAACCACAATAGGCGCCTTCCCTATGTTTTAAGTCAATTTAGATATTAATCCACAATTAAACTTAAATACAGGGTTTAGGCACTGCTCATAACACATTAAAATCACATTTCACATCATATTCTCCAAAAGTGTTTATTTATCAATAATCACATTCACTTTTGAAGTCTCTAACCCTTAATCGAAATTTGGGATATTACAAGTTGCATTGCTTGATGCTATTAATTATGCTAATGAAATTCAGCTTGAGGATGTTCAATTTGAATCTGATAATGAAGTGTTGATTAATTACATTAAGAGGGATTCTCCTCCAAATGATTGGAGGTGTATTAATCTCCTTGAAAATATTCAAGTTTCAAGGAATTTGATTAGAAACCATTCTTGTAATTGGATTTCTATGAAAGTGAATCTAGCATCTGACTGGGTTGCTAGAGCTTCACTAGGAGGGTCATGACCGCAAGACTGGGTTGAGTGACCAACTCATCACCTAAGGAGTTTTAATAAATATATATTTTATAATTAAATAGGTACAAATTTTAGGACACAAATGATTAAATATAATGATATTTTGTACTTACGTAATTATCCTTTATATATTTTCTATTTTTTAATTAAATTCAAGATGAAAAGAAATTTTGATATAAAATCTATTCATATAATATTTTATTATGTAGGAGATATTATATGAAGTAAGAGATAAAAGGAAATAAAAAAAACAAAGGCAGCTGGAGATCAATAAAAAATACAACACGCACGCACACGCACATATATTGTATTGAAAGAGGAGACGTGGAGCTGGCAGCAATTTGAAGGGCAAAAAGATGTGGACCCCACGCAAGGAAAAAATACAAAATCAATTGTGATATGGTGGATTGAAGAGAGTCATACAACAACGTGATATATCTTTTTGAATGGAAAAGATATTGCAGATTTGGATAAAGAATGAACACGTACGCAACCTGAGACCGAACTTATATCTATTAAAAGGGAGCAATGCACGGAGAAAAAGAGTCAAATTGGAGAGAACAAAGTAGCAACAGAGATACGGAGGAGAATCGAAACGAGAGATCAAGAATGTCAAACCAGAGGGAGGAGGCGTTCTGACGGCAGCAAGAATAGGAGCTTCAAATCGGGATAGCAGATCCTAGAATTGTGACCTCTTTGTTCTTCCATCTATTTCTCTTGAATCTGAGTTTGAATTTAATATTTCTGTTATGGATAGCCATGAGTGGCTGATTTCTTGTTAGATCTAGAGTAGCTATGAATTGATTCTTGGATTAGAGCTTGTTTTGAACCATTAAAGTATGCTTAATATTTTCTTGTTCACTTAAATTTGTTATATCTTACCTATTTAGTGCTTGATCATCATTAAGTATGAAATTAGAGAATTTTGATTACACTTAGAAAAGGGATCTTAATTTGACCATAGGATTAAGTAATATGGGATTTGAATTTATTCTAATTTGTTAATAGGATAGGAATATACCTATTGGACCTATATAGTTATATTAGAGTGAAATTGAAAATTTATTGCCTCTGGAATAGATTATTAGGAATAATAATTTTAATTTGAGAGAGGGATGTAAGTGATCGGGAGATACTTATATCTATTAAGACTCTAGATTAACAAGTTAATATTAAGTGAATTTATTTGGGTAATTACATGCTCTAAAACTTGAAGAAAGGATTAGTCACTTTAGGTTATTTTTCTTGATTGACATCTTTCAAACACTAGTTTACTATTTCTCTTTTCTTATCTTTAAATTTCTGATTAATCTCATTGTCTTAGATTTTCTAAACTTAAATGAACATAGAAAATTTAATACCTAGTCAATAATTATTTTTGAGTCTCTGTGGGATGACCTTAATTTTCCAATTTACTATTTGACAGTCCAGTCACTTCTGGTGCCTACTTAAAATTTGGTAGTATCAAGTTTTTGGCGCCATTGCTGGGGACTCAAGGCAATTGGTGATTAGAATTATATATCCTTTAGTAATTTAAGCTTGAGCAGATTTTTTTTCCTTTTTCTTTTTTCTCCTTTTTCTTTGTTCAGTTCAATATTTAATCTTTGTCTCTTTATCTTTGTAGGGCCTTACATTATATACAAGGTGGAACAAGGAAAACATCCAAGAAGACAAAGAAGGTCAGTGAACTCTTAGAGACAATAACACCTCAGCATTCAAATCATGAGGAAAAAAAACCATAAGTAAAGAAATGGCTGAGGATGAGAATGATACATTGGGTGTTAATGATTTTCTAGGAAAGCAATATCGAGGTAATCAGTCAGGAATCAGAGTGCCTGAGTTTCAAGCCAACAATTTTGAAATCAAGCAAGCTATGCTTAAGATGCTTGAACTCAGGATCAGTAGGCAAGAAACATCACAGAAGATCCAAATCGGCATCTGATACAATTTCTTGATGTTTGTGACCATTTCAAATAGAATGGAGTTCCCAACGATGTGATCCATC
Source organism: Inga leiocalycina (assembly GCA_963242795.1). NCBI lineage: Eukaryota > Viridiplantae > Streptophyta > Magnoliopsida > Fabales > Fabaceae > Inga > Inga leiocalycina. Next base: position 67,008,707 of record OY725320.1, read on the forward strand.
TTCGACTTTTTCCTTATTCTCTACAAGGAAAAGCTAAAGAATGGTTCAATAGTTTAGAAGACGATAGCATAACCACTTGGGAGGCATTGGAAGAAAAGTTCAGATCAAGATTCTTTCCACATAACAAGATAGTGGACGCAAAAGCCACTCTTACTAACTTTTGCCCACAATTTGGAGAACATTTGTATGAAGCCTGGGAGAGGTTTAAATTACTTGTTAGGAAGAGCCCTGGTCATAATCTAGAGAAGTGGGTCTTATGTCAAATCTTCTATACTCGTTTGACTCGTGAATTTAAATTTAAATTGAATGTTGTCACCAATGGGGGGTTACAAAGCAACCAGGGAACTATGTTTGGAGTTGTTTGGATGACTTATCAGCTGATTCTATCCAAAACAACAATGAATGAAGGCTAGTAAAGTCAATTGAGAAAGTTACTGAAGACACTGCTTCACAATTGGTAGCAATACTAAGTGCTATAAACAAGAGGTTTGATCATTTGGAAGTTCAAGTAAATCAATCCAATAATGGACACAGGGAAGTAAATGCTATCTATGATCCTTGTGATTATTATGGAGATAACCATGTTAATGGCCAATGCCTCATATCTCAACAGATAGAGTGAGTAAATTATGTTGGAAACTACCATGGCAACAACCAGAACAACCCCTATTCTAATACCTGCAATTAAGGAACAAGGAATCACCTTAACTTCTCTTGGAGGCAAGGTCAAATCACCAATCAAGCTTCAAGCTCTAGGTCTAACTTGATAAATCCTCTAGGGTTTGAAGCTCAAGTTAAGCAACCCACACTTCAGCAGCATTCTTTTCAGCAACAAATGGACAAGAGGATAGATAGACTTGAGAGTTTGGTGACGCAGGTTGTGCAAGAGCAATAAAATTCTAAGGTACATTATGATTTTTCTATCAAGAACCTGGAAATGCAAATTGGGCAATTGGAAGCATATTTCAATAATGTGACGAGAAATGGCTTGCCAAGTAACACTATTATTAATCCTCATAAAGATGGAAAAGTATAGTGTAAAGCCTACCTTTAAAGTGGTAAAGAATACCTGAAGTAGCCAACAATGAAGCCTTCAAGCTCTAATGACAAAGGAACTCCTGAGGTTCTTATAGAAAATGATGAAGGGTTGACACAAAGGTTAAGGGATTAGATGAGGACAATGAATCCCAAAATGAGGTAAAGAAAAAGGCAACAACTACTGAGACTCTTAAATGGAGACCACCTCTACCATTTACTCAAAGATTCCAAAAGAAGACATTTGATGAGCAACGCAAGGAGTTCTTGGATATCTTTAAGCAATTACAAATTAACATCCCTTTGATGGAAGCTTTGGAACAAATGCCTAAGTATGCCAAGTACTTGAAAGATATGCTGAGTAAGAAGAAACACTTTACGGAATTTGCAACTGTAGCATTGACCAAGGAGGTTACTAGTGTCATTAAACCTAATGTCTCTTTAAAGTGTAAAGATCCTGGTTCTTTCACTATTCCATATGTGATTGGTGGCAAATTTGAAGGTTGTGCACTGTGTGATTTGGGATCTACTGTGAACCTTATATCTCTATCTCTTTTCAAGAAGCTTCAGCTAGGGGTGGCCAATCCTACAACTATTACACTCAAGCTAACTTTTCTCCTATTCATATGGCATCATTAAGGATGTATTGGTGAAAGTTGGCTCTTTTATCTATTACGCTGACTTCATTATTCTTGACATAGAAGAGGATCAAGAGATTCCACTAATTGTTGGGAGACCATTTTTGGCTACTGCAAGTGTATTGGTGGATGTCGAATAAGGAGAGATAATTCTACGACTTGGTGATGATCAAGTCAAGTTTAAGAAGGACACAACAATAGAGTATCAAAATGATTTTAAACAATGTGCAAGTATTGTTGTGATGGATAACCTCAATCCAGCTAAATTAGATTCATTTGCCTTTAAAGAGCTCTTTAAAACAACTATCTTTGTTGAAAAAAATAGTGTGGAGAATGCCTATAAGCAAAGTGAGCAAGTTTTGAACACCTCTGCTTCCTTCCCTACAATACATTGGCACCGCTTGTTTCAACCTCCATGACTTCTTGCTCATGCACTCTTTCCTCCTTCAAAATTTGAAACATCATTGAAGTTATTAGAGGAATAACTCCATATCAGACTCAGAGATCTAAACCAGGAGAGTACCATTTCCTTTCCCTCTTTATTGATTTTTGCAACATTGAGGATAATGTTTGAATTAAGTGTAAGGAAGGGATATGATTTTTTGGTTGTGCTTGTCTTAGAATTGACCTTAACTTTGAGCCTTCCCCATCTTAGAGAATATTATCAAGTAAATTTTTTTTAAAAAAATAATCATTCAATTAAACCTCTAAAGCTTGAGGTTTTGTATAAATCTTGAGATGGACTATGAGAATAGGAAGTAGTTTAGAATATGATCAACAAATTATTAGTTTATGAATATTATGCTACCTAATTTCTCTAGGAAATTAAATTATGACCTTTCCTGGCTAAGTAAGCTTTTGGTTAGGGAAATGACTCAGGTGGAAAAAAATGAAAAATAAATAAAAGAAAAGAAAAAAAGAATAATAAACATGACTCCAATGGCTTCTCTAGACCTAACTTAGTAACTGGCACTAGTACACAAATGGTGTTTAAAACTGGCGTATTTAGACCAGTTATAGCAAATAAGGTCTTAAAAAGGTGACCGGTGGTATTTTTGTGATTATGATTAACTTCTAAACAGGTTATACTAAAAACCGGTCTTAAATATATTATTTACACTGGTTTTATAAAAAAATGATCTTAAAAAATTAATCATTAAAAAATATTAATATATGTATGTATTTTCTAGATCGGTTTTAAATGTAACAGGTTTAATATATTTTCTAAAATAAAGAAAAAAATATTTTTTTAAGACCGGTTCTAAAAAAATAACCGGTCTTAAATTTTGAACTTTTAAGACCGGTTGTTGATAGAAATTGGTCTAAAATATTTTTAAGACTGATTATAATAAATAACCAGTCTAACATATAAATTTTAAGATATGTTGTTATATAAAACCAGTCTTAAAAATGCCCTAATAATCCATCGCACCTAATTCCATCTTTGAAACATTTCAACTCTGTCACTTCAATCTTCTTACAAACCCCTCCCTCCTTTCATGGTAGCTCCTCCTTCCCACGTCGCTCCTCCATCCTTAACCTTCGTCGCCGTCGACGTAGAGGTTCAGTTGAAACATTACCTTAAAGTTGGGCGTTTGTTTCCTCCGATTGTTTTCTTCTTCAAGCGGTGTTTTTGCCTCCCCTAGGTTTTTGTCTTTAACCTTGTCTTTCCCACGTCTCTCCTACCAACATCGCCGATTGACGCAGGGCTACGGTGGATTGTATTCCCTCATTTCCGTTGCTTGCCTCCCCTGGGTTTGTTCCTCAAGCTCCAACTTCAAGTTTTTATGTGATAAATTTTCCTTTTTCCGTTGCTTGCTCTGAGGCATTGTTCTGCCTTTTGAATTATCTGAACTTGTGTATATTATATGTGGATCAAAGCCTATCTTTCCTTGCTTAGAGCTACTTCTATGTCTTTCGGCCTTTATTAACTTTGTTTTGTTGAATTATAATGTAAGTTTTTCTATTCTATAACTCTGTATTGTTGGATTATAATGTGAATAATGTCTCTAAACCTTGATTATGTAACTCTGTATTGTTCAATTATAATGTGTTAGATTTTATTCTGGACCTCTGTGGATCTCAGTAATGTGTTAAACAGAGTTAGATTCTATTCCTTTTTATAGCTCCAATGAGTTTAGGAGGTGGAATTGTATAAGGAGAGTATGAGAAAGAAATTGTTATAAGTTAGTTACTGGAAAATTCCAGATTCTAAAGTGGAATTGTATTACTCATTTTGATGCCATATACGATACTTAATTGCCAACAAGGATATAAAATATTCTAGAATGTTAATATAGTGCTTGAAATGAAAATTGGAGGCTAAAATTTAAAGTGTCATGACCACATAGGAATATAAATTAGCTCATTCAATTTCAAGTGAGGATAATGAGCCGTCCTACTGAGAGTACTTTGGAGCCAACTAGTGTTAATCAAAGTGAGGGTGCTCCTAGCAATTCTCCGAGCCAAAATCAAAGTGGTAACCAACCTAGACGAAGGGTTAGAAGAGGCACTCGATTGAGAGACATTCCCCTTAATCGGAATACCGGGGAAAAAATTCCGATTGAGTTTCATAGATATTAGAAACCAACTATGCCTAATGCCCAATGATATAGGAGTTTTAGGAAACTATCCAGCTCACTTTAGGCATCTCTATGCTAGCACGCAACAAGCCTAGCATCTTGATAGAGCAGTGGAGAAATGTAGATAAAAATGTGGAGCGACATATTTAGGAAACTATCCAGCTCACTTACGACATTCCTGAGAATGAAGCCCTGTATAACAAGATAATGACGTATTGTGATGAACGCTGGAGGAAGTTTAAGTTAAGTCTAGCCAACAATTACGTGCATATCGAGGTGGAAGAAGGTCAGCCTCGTCCTAATCTATGCGACCAGTATTCTTATATTGACGAACACACTTGGCAAGAATTTAGAAGGCTTCAGACTATTCCATAAGTATTGGTGAGTTGACTTATTTTGCATTTGATTTACTTATGAATTGTGAATTGTCTTTATTGATTGTAACCTTAATTTTGATTTCTTATTTGCAGGAAAAAAGGCAAAAGGCCCAAGAGAGTGGTAGAAAGAATGATTGCCCCCATACAATGTCTCGTGGGGGTTATGCGAAGACCGAAAAAGACTTGTTGGAGGCCAAACGGAAGAGATTGGAACAAGCAGCTCAATCCGATCCTTATGTTCTTCTTTCTCCACTATCTCTGATATGTCGTGAAGAGAAGTGGTTGTTCGCTCACCAAAAGAGGAGTGACTCTTATACGAGTGAACAATCTCATATAATTGGTGAGAAAATTGTAAATATTGTTGTTGACTTGTTGTTATTAATTATTTAATAAACAAATTTCATTACTAACATTTGTCATCTGTGTCTTATAGGAGGAGCTTCAAAAAAAATAAGCTGAGGGATCGTTTAGGTAGGATAGGAGGAATTACATCCTGACCGTAGCTACAGGAAAACGTGAGCATCCCGGCCGTGTCAAGGGGGTTGGAGAAGGAGTAGGCATAAGGGATTACTTTGGAGCACCCCCATCCCATTCCTCAAGTAGTATGGTGACTAGGGAGGAGATGGAGCATATATTGGTCACTGTAAGGGTGAAAGATAGGGCTGAGGCAGAAGCATCATTTGATGCACGATTTGAAGAAAGGTTCAGCAAGATGAAGGAGGAATGGATGAACATTATGAGTAAAAGACAAGCATATACCAGTACTCCCCAGGCTCATTTCCTAAACCCTAAACAGAGCACTAAAAGTAGTTGTATTGGTCAGTCACCAGAGGGTCTTGGAAAAGAAATTGGTAAGTCTTGTGACTTGTTTATGGACGATCCTCTGAGATGATTGTTGTATAGGGGAGCGTGCACAACTTGGAATCAACTGTCCACCACCAAGAAATAAAGGATGATCAAGTCAGAGTGGCAGTTGAAAAGGTGATCGTTGCAGATGCACCTCTCCCTATCCTTGTTGACAACTTTAAGATTGTGGGCGATATCCTCAATTTCATCTTGTGGGCAAATAATCTTGTTTCTGATCGAGCTGAGGAATCCCCGCCACCTCCACCTCTACCTCCACTCCCTCTACTCAAGATGTTTCACAGCCTCTATTAAAAGTCATGCGGCAAGTGATTCTGATGGCATATGATACATCCTTTCGATCAAGAGATTGGCCTACTAAGTCAGTTGTTGGCAAGTTAGGGGTGTAATGATATCTTGAGAGGGATGATTTAATATCCCTAGTAGCTCCTCTACAACATCTTACTGTTTCGATTGCCCAACTCTTTTTAATGTATTAATGTAAGTATCTTCTCAAAATGGAAGTTAATATTTTACAAATTACGTTGTTAAACTTTGATTTGTGTGCTTGCATTATTACAGGTACATGAATCGTAGGTTGGTTGACTCTAGCAAAACCAATAAATTTGGACTCTTATGGCCAGTTCAACTCTACGACAAAAGGACAACTGTTGCTATCAGACACCTATACTTATCGCACAAGCTTAGTGAAACCCTAATTGAGTGTTTCTTGGCTCCATATTTGCATGGGTAAGAAACAAATTTATATTTCATAATATACATAATGTTTTATATTTGCTTAAAAGTCTTCCCTTTTTTCAGTTATCATTGACAATTGGCTATTTTGTGTAAGAAGAGTTATTCTGTCATCCTCTTATGCTCCCTCCATCTCAGCAAGCCAACTAGTGATTGAAGAAGTCCTTGAACTCGTAAGTTTTCTTGTATTATTAAGTACCTTTCGTGTGCAAAATTTATGAAATTTGTGTAAAATAAGTAACCTTTGTGATTTATGAAATTTGTGTAAAATAAGTAACCTTGGTGATTTATGAAATTTATGATTTCTTGCCTACACACTGCTTGTGGTAGGCCTATTCGTGAACTAAAAGACCCAACATGGATCTTGCCAAAGGTTAGTTACATATTGGTTTGTTTTAAGAATGTATTCAATAATAAGTCATGCTTTAATTTTATACTTGTTTTAATGATATCATATTATTTTTCAGACCCGTAGGCAACCACCGGGGTCCAACTTGTGTGGGTTGTATGTTCTGAGGCACATTTATAATTTCATTACCCTAGGCACGACAGAATTTACTCAAGAGGTATATATATATATATATTTCAAAAATTTTGTATTACTTTTATTGTTTTTAAGTGAAGTTAATGTCTTGCCTGGCTTCGGTGTTTCAAATGTTTGATCTTACTAACCCCTTTCTATAAGAAGATATTTATCACATTTGTAATTGTTGTGCTGAATTCATTTATGAACTTTTACAACAGTGAGTTCTGGTAAAACTGAGGTATTTTTTGTATATATTGATGATGAATTGACATGTTGGTTGGTTGACAAACTTGTTGGTTGCATGATTTGGCATGTTTGTTGTTTTTGTGATTATGTGCAACCATGCATTTATACATGTGAATCTTAAGATTGGTTTTAAATATAACCGGTCTTAAAAGTTATTTTAAGACCGGTTTACCATGAAATCGGTCTTAAAATTCAAGTTTAAAGACCGGTTTTATGTACACTTGGTCTTAAAAGTCAAACTTTAAAGACCAGTTATATGGAAAATCGGTTTTAAAAATGTTTCTATATTGCCTATAAAAGAAGTCTTTTAAGACCGGTGCTCATGACAACCGGTCTTAAAATGGTTAATTTTAAGATCAGTTATCAATACAACCGATCTTAAAAGTGAAACTTTTAAGACCGGTTTGACTTTTAAGACCAGTTACCAAACCAGTCTTAAAAGTGACATACTTTTTAAACCGGCTGTATCAAGACCTGATCCAAAATCAGTCTAAAAAATCAATTTTAACCGGTCTAAAAAGCCATTTTTCCACTAGTGCGAGGGCACTTCATCACCAATGTTGGCGCTTGCGTCAGACGACTAAGTCAAATAGGGCTATGAGTTGGGCTAAAAGCCTCTTGAGGTATTTGTTGGAGTAACTAAGTAACCGGTGCTGCATCACTCATGTGCAGGGTCGCATCAAAAGGGGACCTACAACAGCTTAAGATGAAAAAAAAGAAGAAAATAAATGGAGTAGTTTTCTATCTAAGGATTCTTAGTAAATTGAATGAAAAGCTTGGTTGAGTAGGAGTATTTGAATTTTTTTTGGAGGAGTTTTGTAGTATAATATTCCTTTACTAATCTTATTGTTGCACTTATTAATGCTGATCCTTTGACCATGGGACGTTAAGAGATTTTTATAATTGTTTAAGGCTATTGGCTTAGTGACCAATTCTTATAAGACATTAAATTGAATAAAATTTTATAACATGATCTAATGGTGGTGGTGTAATGCTCTCCGTTTAGGAATTTCATAACCAATGTTCTTTTTATTTGAATAATGAGTTTTCTTTCTGTTGCTTGAGGATAAACAAATGTTTAAGTGTGGGAAAATTTGATAAATATATATTTTATAATTAAATAGGTACAGATTTTAGGACACAATTGATTAAATTTATTGATATTTTGTACATATGTAATTATCTTTTATATATTTTTTATCTTTTAATTAAGTTCAAGATAAAAAAAAAATTGATATAAAATATATTCATATAATATTTTATTATACAGGAGATATTATATGAAATAAGAGATACAAGGAAATAAAAACAAACAAACAAAGGCAGCTGAAGATCAATAAAAAATACAATACACACACGCATATATTGTATTGAAAGAGAAGACGTGAAGCTGGCAGCAAATTGGAGGGGAAAGAGACGTGGATCCCACGCAAGGAAAAAAAGACAAAATCAATTGTGATATGGTGGATTGAAGAGGGTCGCACAATAACATGCTATATATTTTTGAATGGAAAAAGATTGCAGATTAACAAAATGCGTCATTTATTAATGTGTGTGTATATATATATTGCTCGTTTTTTTTAATATCATTACTGTATTTTGTCATTTTTATTATTGATTTTATTAAAATTATTACTGATTTTGTTATAACAGTTATGTCTTTATTTATATTATACATACATATATTAATGTTTATATATATTATTTATTTAGTCATTCCCATTATTCATTTTATTATTTTCATTACTGAATTTGTCAAAATCATTATTGATTTTGTTAAAACAGTTATGTCCTTATTTATATTATAAATACATATATTAATGTCTATATATATTATTCGTTTAGTTATTCTCATTACTCGTTTGGTTATTTTCATTACTGAATTTGTCAAAATTATTACTGATTTTTTTAAAGCAGTTATGTCTTTATGTCTTTATTTATATTATAAATACATATATTAATGTCTATATATATTACTCGTTTAGTCATTCCTATTAGTCGTTATGCCTTTATTTATATTACACACACACATTAATGTATATATATTACTCGTTTAATCAATACAATTACGCGTTTTGTCATTTCTATTATTGATTTTATTAAAGCCATTATGCCTTTATTTTTAATATACATATATATTAATGCATATATATATATATATATATCAAAAGAGCTTGATGGCTCAATGGCCACCAAGCTCTTAGGGCCTGTTTGGTTGGAGAGTAGAGGATAAAAAATGAGCCCCTCCCCTTATTTGGTATGAAAAATTGAAAGGGAGAGACACTAAAGAAGGTGCTCCAAATCTCTCTCATCCTCTCATTTTTGTTACCTCCAAATTGGGGGTTTTGAAAGGGATGAAAAATGAGTCCCTCCCCTTTCATCCCTTTCCTTTAAACCAAACAAGCCCTTCAAGTATAAGAGTGGGATGGGTTTGATCCCACCCCTTGCCCCGTTAAACCATTTTTGCATAAAAGAAGAAAAATTCCCCCCATCCCCCCCCCAAAAGGCCCTCGGCGCTGGAGTCGGGCGGCCGGAGAGTCCAGGTTGGCTGGCAATAATGCTCCGATAAGGGGCACATTTCCTTTTTTTAAAAAAAATTGAGGGGCAAAATGGTAAATTCATCAAGACTTTAAAATCTCAATTTCATATCTGTCACCTTTACGTCTTTTTGAAGTATTGACAGATTTTTATGAGTTTTATAAATTCAGATAGTATTTAAATGATATTTTCCCAAAAAATAAAAACTGAGTCTATTTATAAAATTCAGAGCAACAGATTTTACCCTAAAAAAAAGAATTTTAGAGTGACGGAGTCTAATCTAATGGCAGATTTCAGGATTTTTTATCAATATATCATCAAATACATTTCCCTTTCGCTGGCTGGTTAAACTCTTGTTCATAAGCCAAAACGTCCTCAGATGCTCGGATTAAGCCGATGACCTCTGGCTTCGTGCATTCCTCTGTTATCAGCACGTCAAGATATAAGCAACTGTGTTGGTGCGAATCATAAATTTGAATTCAAACAATTTCTCTATCTATCTTATAAAAGCTGAAGTGTGGACCAGTGTTTACAAAACATGAGGCTCGATGTAGTGTGACTATCCGAAGCTGTCTATCGGTATTTCACAATGGCTTCTAACCACAGTGCTACTCCATCTACAGTGCCCTGTTATAATTTCCGTCTGTTAAATCCAGTGCACACACCGATGTGTATCAGTTTCCTTTTTGTCTAGCATATGTGTACCCACAGCCTGCACCACCATTGGTAAGTTGTATGTTTATTCTTTGTTATTCGGAGTGCAAAGCATATGTTATTCTTTGTCTTCATTAAGTTTTTGTTGCTCTCATTCCAGAAAGGCTTTCCGCTGAAATGCTGATGTGCCCTTATCATAACTTACATTGTGATTTATGTTGAAGACATAAATCACAGACACCTATTAGTTTTCCACTGATGAGGTTAATGTTGAAGATAGCATTGAGTCGCTCCCAAGGTTAGTCATCCATTGTTTACTTCCTCTGCATACATTTATTTTCATAACTTACACTGTGATTTATATATATATGTACTAGATTATACCATCAATTAAATGACATTCACATTATCCATCTATATCAAGACAAGTCAAAGTTACAATCAAGGCCGGAGGAGCAGAGGGGTAAACCTCAAGTGTCTGTGCAACAATCAATTTTCAACCAACAATGTATTCAACTCGCATGCAAGCCGGATTTTAATCTTAAACCATATTTGCCAATGATGTTTTATGTCCACTTTAAGATATGGGGAAAAAAAGCTCACACTAAATGTTACCAAGCTACTGTAACATCACTAAATATAACTTTGAATTCTTCAAAACACCCCCACTAAATGTCATGCATGAATTCAATGTTATGTTTCAATGTTATATCAGGTACTACTTTTCCCAGTTTACACTGTTTCAGTTTTTACATGACCATTGAGCAAAGAGGGATGCAGTCACTAAAGTCAACTATGGGTCCCAAATAAGAGCATCACATCACACCAAATGTAAAGTAAATGTTGAAACTATTGTGCCATCAGTTTATAGTCATCATATCACTGTCATGTTTGTGCCGCTATTGTGCCTTACCAAATGATGTCAGTTTTGGTGACCAACCCTGCAGTGCTTGATATGACAAAATTCATTAAATTGTCTTCTTCTGAATATGTTACTTCCGAGAATTGAATACACATTTACTAACCTGAATAAAAGGCATAACATACGTTTACTAATTAAAATTTCAAACCATAAATCATTACAATAATCCTACGCTTTACCAGGAAAACACATAATACGACAACAACTTTTTAACGTTAGCCCACTAAGTTAATGACGCTAATATGCTTAAAACAGGGACCCATTTACTGGCAAAGAAAGCACTACAGTCCTACCATCATAGATAACGCCCGATAACACCATCATAACACTACTTCACACAAAACTCCCCCAATACAGACAACACCTCCCTTCTTGATCAACCTTCCTCTATTAGTTTTTAGTCCAATACAAATCCCAAGTCCCCACCTAATTCGGAAGTAGCTGGTAGGACTTCATTACTTGACCTCGCTTCATTTCTGACATTGCTCTAATGCAGTTCGTTTTCATTCAACTATGCCATTCTTACCGCCATTTGTCTTGGACGTATACCCAAACATTCATAGGCCTTATCTCCATATATGCACACTTCCTGATGTCATGGATGACAATTGGCTCTATAATTTCATCTGGGTAGAACATAGCTAGCTGGGACTGTGATCCATTAATCATAGAACGGTAATGTGCACCGAACCGCAAATCATGCATTTCATCCCACACGGTGTTGGAGAATCCTTCTTCCTTCAGTAGCCAATAAAAGGACCTAAATAAGTGGTACCGGCTTTCACTCCACCTTGGTGACCGTATGCTTATTGCCCTGCCTTCTGAGGATTCAATTACTGTTCTCAGCTTGTAAGTGGTTATCGGAACAATGTCAATCATGTTCCCTTCACTGTAGCCCCCCACTTCCTCTACTGCAGCTTCAAAACGCAATCGCTGTTTGAAGTACAAGAGGCCACACTTGATGCTTACTATATGCAATCGCTGATCTTTCCATTGTTGTAGAAACTGCCGGAATTCATATTCTGAATAAGAGGCTGCCACATCCATTTGGGAGATGGGATGCAAATGTTCCTTAGTTAACACTAAACCAGAGTGCCTCTTCTGCCTTGGTTTCCATGTGTTTTGCTGGGAACAGTATTTATGTTCTTTACATTGTCAGTTTCACTTGTCAAACTCATACATTACATATACACGTGGATTTCCTGCTTGGTTGAATTTCCTAACGATAACAAGTTGTAGTCACATTTCACTCATTCAATCTTATCTTATTGTCAGAAATCTTTCATTGACTTGATGTGAATAGTTGTCACACCTTCTATGCAATCTTTCCCAAAAATCTTACTGCCCAATATATACAGTTGCTAACACTTCATATACAGTTTGTGACATGTCTTTCTCTGCAATATACCAGCTGTGACAGTTTACCAATTTTCCCACATTATATATAGTTTGTGGGAGGATTTATATTATTACTTCCCTATGAGTGTTGCCCTTTATTAGACATTTCATCTCTTACATTGATCACGTATGAAGTTTTGATTATTATACTTCATCTCCAACTATAATTTTTGCTAAAGTATCATGCATATTGTGTTCACTTTTCAACTCTACCATCACTATTTTTAAAACAGGGCAATCTCTACTGTGCTATATAAGTATTTACCATGACACCACACCTCATAAACATTTAAGTTAATTGTTGTACCAGTGCTACTTTCATTTCATTTTCCAATGTAAAAACCATTGCAGTCCAAAGGATGCCTCTGTCATTCTTGATAAGACACAGTGTGATGTGTTAAAATCACCAATACGTAGTATTTATTAACTCATACAACATCATATCAACACAGCCAGCATATTACTTAATAGATGGTATCAAGCAACATTAACTGTAAATTATATGCGGCTATTTTGTTTTATTTTTTGATGTAAGGTTAGCTTTCGATAATTAATTTTGGTTACACCTATTATTGTCATTTGACTAGATTAAGGAGGCTGCTGCAGTTAACTTGGTTGCTAGAGAGAAACCAGCTGATGTGCTACTTAGATATTGCTGATAGGTATGTCAAGTCCATTGATTGCAATTGAGTCTTTCATTATAACTTCTGTTAATTGCAAGTACACTGCAATAGAATAACTTTACTTGAGAAGGCTATCTCATGTGCGAAGGAAATTTCCAAATATCTGTGCTCCATTAATAATGTATTGTTACTTCAATTGTCAATTTTGAATGTGGGCAGGGTTCATGATATGCAGATGAGGGACAGCAGTGAAGATCCTACTACAGATCCAAAAGCTTTATTAGGTCCTTTTTTAATTGACAAGGTCAGTATTCATTTTAAAGAGCTAAGTTATGTATATTATACAATATGTGCTCCAGTAATTCGTCTAGATGTCTCTTTTTTCTTGCCTCTCACACTTAAGTCTCGTATACTTTCAGGTTTATAGGAAACTGGTCAAACAAACAGTTATGACTTCAGTGTATGGTGTTACTTTTGTTGGGGCAAGAGACCAAATAAAAAGAAGATTACTGGGACATTCTAGACTGTCTCCCCTTATAGAAGCACACAGTAGCCAATCCACGGGAAGATGTCATTTGCTCATTGCATTACCACAAATGTAGGTTTAAAGAAGAAAAGGCCATTTTATGTTGAAAGTTGTTTCATTTATCTTCATTCTATTTCAAGGCTATTTTCTGCACTGGTGTGTACTCGAACTTACTGACAAAAATGCTATTATCTATGTTTATAAGTCATGATCATCAGGATGGGGATGCGCATATAATGGTTTACTCATATGTCCTATTTTTTTATTATATAGTTAGTGACTTTGTAAGACATGCCGCATTAAGTAACAGTTTTATTTGTAAATTCAATATACTTCCATGCCTTGCAAACCTGCAGTAAAGTCATAGCTTTTTCCATTACATTTGTTAAATACATAAGCACATTTTACAAAGCTAGAAGGTATTAACCACGATTTTATGGTGCTATATTTACTTAAATAGACTGTTGTTTATATCAGCAATGTTGAATAAATGATAGTATTATCTTACTGCACGTTTAGAGTAAACAGAAGACACACACACACACACACAGAATTCCTATACTCCCTAACTAACACTCTAATAAAATCATACCAGACTTATATACTTAACTGCATACAAAACTCTGTCAGTACATGCTTATGCTCTTCCTGCGAACTTGTTGTGCTCCTAGTCTGAGCTTCTATTTCACCATACTGTTGACCTTTAAGTTATCAGATAAATTAGTATATCTCTGTCTTACTAAGTCCTTTTATAAGATGTTCTACAATTTTTTCCTTTTTTCACTATTGGTTAAATCAATTCTTAGATTTCAATATCAAATATTATTCATCTGCTTATAAAATGGCCTTACACTTCAGGATGAGTTACGCTTTCCATTAGATTCCTTATTTCTCTTATTAGTTTCTCCAACCACCAGTAAGTGACCTTTGATGCCTTTACAATATAAATAGTGAAAAATTTTAAAAATACAGTTTTCAACACTACCCAAGAACAAAACACAGGCATAACTAATGCTGCATTCCTGACTGGTTGCTTTTTAATCAATCATATGTTTTAACTCTTTCCTTTCTTCATTAAATGCCCATGATTTAATCTACTTGAAAGATCTCATCTGCCTTTAACCAGTTTCATTTTTCATATTTATTGGTGTTTCATGTCAAGGCCTCCCCTGGTTATAATTTCTGTCATCTTTCTTGATTTTCTGTATTAAACATCAATAGATTCATACATTTCTACATCCATACACAATCAAATTCTAATTTGCATTCCATACTTTCTCAAAATGTACTCCATCTGTATTGCCTCAATAATTAAACTCACATCAGCAACTTTGTCATTTCTCTTATGAGTCAGATCGTTTTGAAATGTCACTCAATATATATATTATTCTTTATTCTCCTTTTTTTCCTAATAATACATATTTTATTCCCTTACTTACTATACCTTATCTTACAAAAAATAAACCCAAGAACACATCTGAAAAAACTGTACATTGTTAAAACAGGGCCACACTTTTACTGTTCTTCCATCTTTTCATCCCTACACCACCCCAACATTTGCCCCACTTCCATACCCCTCATTAGCTTATCTACCTTCTTTTACTCTCACTGTTATTGGTAAAAGGGGTCAGTAACATATATTTTAGCAGTTACTGGCAAACCTCAAAATAGGATCAACTTCTATCACCTAGGCCCATATAACCAGTTTTTTCAGATTTCGTCCATACATCAGCCTAACTTTTGCCCCCTTGCATACCCCTCATTAGCTTCTCTAGCTTAATTGACTATCACTGTTATTATTAAAAAGGGCTCACTAACAGATATATAAGGAGTTACTGTAAAAACTGAATATAGGATCAACTTTTATACCGTAAGCACATCTAAGTTGACATGGTCATAAAATCAAGGTTACCAACCCATATACTTATAAGGTTTTCATTTAATGCATACCCAGGGAAGTTTTGGTTAACCTTGCCCATCTGTTTGTATTGCTTACAAATGGCCCTCTAATATATATACTACCTTCCAGTAAATAAGCCATTATGAAATTAGGGAAATTGAAGGGGTCAGTTTCCCTCAATGTTACAACTCATTTGAAATAATTGCACCTTCACATTATGTTATATTCTCAGTAATATATGCAAACATGTATACCCACAAACACATACCACTCTTTATCCTTATAAATGTTATCAAAACCAATGAAGCTTAACTCAACCCCCATGTGGTGTCAATCAAATAACTCACATTATACACCTTTAAACCACATTCTCAACATTTCACAGTCCTACTTTTTAACAACTTTATCTACTAATATGATCAGTATTGTACCAGATCCGCAAACCATGTCAGGTTTTGTTACTTCTCAAATTTTTCAATATCCCTTCATTACAAGTTATCTGACTGAAACAATCCAAGGTCTGTTGGTGAGTTTGTGACTTTGTGTTTACATTGGTGTGAATTTGAGATAGTTATGTTAAAGTGTTACACATGACATATCCGTTTTAGACATGTAGTTCATGTTCAAGTGTTAGGTCCACACTACCATATGTTGCACTTCATCAATGTATGTGAGTGCAGAATTTCCAACTGTTGCTTTTCTTTTTGTGTTTTCTTTTATACATGTTGTTTCCCTTAATTTCTCTTAATAGTATAAATTAGTACACACCTGCTAAACTAATTGGAATAGTTCTATTTTACCTATATTTCCCTTAATCACTATTGGATCAAAGTGAGGGCAAATTCCCACCACCTTTTTACTATCTCTTCTCAGTTTCTTGAAGCACCAGCGACTGACCATTGGTGGTTTTACACTTCTACTCCCAATGTAAATACTCTTGCTGTGCACAGGACCACTTTGACCTCCATGATAAGACAAATTGGTCACAAAGAGCTATATAATAACTTACTGCTAACAAAAGTTCATATGTTATTACTAGATTCATATTCATTGTTCAAATGTTTCTCACCCAGGTCAACACTTAAACTATGTAAGTAAACATACACTTCAACAAATTTTGCTGACGACACCCTACTTTTTAGCAGTTTGGAAACATCAAAATATACATGACAAATGGTGAAAATTAATGACAGCAGAAGTACAACAAAACCTTCCTTCTGTATATGTTCTGTCATCCTATAGCTGGATCTATACCATTAATTTAGTGATAGTAGGCAAACATACAATATCACCCTACTTTCTATGTTCTGTATATTTTCTACTTAAATGTCAGCTTCATTTTCCATCTATATTCATGTTCCATGTCATGGCCTCTCTTTAATTTAGTTTCTGCAATCTTGATTCATTTTCTGTCTTATAATCTATATATTCATACATTGCTACATTCATACAATATCAACTTCTTATTTCACTTCCATTGCTTCTCACAAACCAAAACAAATTCAATGAATCACTTATTAAAATTTAGTTCTACAACTTTTTACCTTCTCCTATGTGCTAGATCATCCTCTTACACTTCCATACATATCTTTGTTACTATTACTTATCTTACAGAGAAGAACAAAGAAAAAATATACAGCACATGTACGAGTGCATAAATAGTGCCAATTTGTCCATGTCCTTTCCAATTGTCATACATACACCTGCCTTACTACTGTCAAACTTCCATTCCTCATTAGCTCCCCTAGCTTCATCCACACTAAATGTTATTAGTCAAAGGAGTCAGTTAGTGCTATATAGCCTGTTACTGTAAAAACACAATATATCATCATGTTCTATGCACTAAATCTGACAAGTAGACATGGTCATAACATCTATGCTACCAAACGATCTGCATATCTAAACACATTGAGCCGCATAGTCAGGGCAGTTGTGGAACAACTTACCTCTTCATCCTGTATTGCTGTCAAGTGGTGTGCAAATCTATATAGCCATCTGCAGTCAAAAAACCAACATCAAATCAGATACATTGCACATGAGTTAGATCAGCTATTTCCCTTTCTTACTGATTTAAATTTCTCCCTCTTTTGTTGTACAACCCATCACATGCCAAGAAGTCCTGTGCTCTTGCACAAAAAACCACACGGTCCTTCTCTTTCCATTTCACAAACCTTTCATTCACTCTTAGTCTGCATCAGCACTTTGCATCAGATGCTCCATGTGGGTAAGTAATTGTTACTTTGCACGTCAGTTTATCCCTACTTCTCAACTTTCAACTATCAGGATGTTTGTTCCATACTTACTTTCCACCTTCAACCTTAACAGCATCACCTGTAAATCTTCCCTCCAACCTTTCCAATCTTACCAACACAACTATTCTCAGTTCTATTCTTACAGTGCCTATACTTCATCTATGCATTATGTTTTCAGTCCATTTCCCCATCATATTGTTGCCTACGTTCCTTCACCTTCCCCCTCTAACCTGCATCTCCTTCACTGTCTATACCCCACTTCCACCATGAACACTTTTACTTAGCCATTTCACCTCCTCTTCCCTTACATTATCTGAGTTGCCTCCGTTTCCCTTCCTTCACACCCGACAATGTCTATTTAAATATTTACATTATCAAACCTTCAACCCATCTCTCTCCTTACTGCATTCTGAGTTACTTCATCTTTCTCCCCCATGTCTGACCACACTTTCCTATCTGCACTTCATGATGCTTCTGACCTATGGACCATTGCTGTTAGGGTGTTGCGCAAATGGAATGTCTACCAGAAAACAAATCCATATGAACTATTCTGTGTTGCTATGTTGTTGGTTGATACTGAGGTATGTCTCCTTCATCATTTGGCCCTCAGCTTCTATTTCCTTATTACCTATTCGGTCCAACTTTTATTAATTTCCATTTCTCCTTCGCTGGCATTCCTTGCAGGGAACAACCATTCAAGCAAGTGCCTTAATCAAGTCCATGCATACCACATTCTGTGCTTCCATAAAAGAAGGCCAAACTTATGAAATAGCTAACTTTATTGTCTCAACAAACACTTCAAAGTATAGACCAACCACATATCCTTTCAAGTTAACTTTCACCACTCACACATCTATCTCCCCAATACAAGCTGTTATCCCCACTTCATGTTATTCATTCAAATCCATATCTGAACTCATTGGTTTGCCAGATGAAGATGATATTGACTACCTTTTTGGTAACATACAAACTCTGAACATTTCTGCTTTTTACACATCGTATTAATATTTCTATAAATTCCTTACTTGTCACTAATAGGTTAGGAAAAACTGTTCATATGTATTACTCACCAATGCCTTTTCTACTGCAACCCATTTGTAATATTTGCAGATGTGATTGCTTTTGTTAAATCAATTGGCTCTCTTGAAGGGCAACATACAGATAATCACACAAAGTACTGGCTCCGTATGATCTTGGCTGACATTCAGTAAGCCAACAAAATCTCATTTTCACCTCATTACTATACTTTTATTTATTTCCCTCAGTTATTGATTTAATATGCTTCGTTTCAGTGCAAATGAGATTGAATGCATCCTATTTCATCAATGTGCTTCAAATGCCTACATGGATCAACTGCAAAACACTAAAGCGCCAGTAGTAGTCCTATTAAATATTGCCAGGCTCAGTTGGACAGAAGATACTTATTATCTCATTATTTATATTTTTCTCCTTACATGTGTAATGTAGTATTCTATGCCTATATCATTTTCATTTAACTACCCTAAATTTATTGAAATATTATCTGTTTACATAAAAGCGTCAGCTCTCAAGCTCCTTCACTGCCACCCGTGTCAACTTTAATCCTAAAATCAAAGAAGTCACTGACCTCATTCAAAGGTGGTATTTATTTCACATGTTCTGATATCGCAAGTGCATATCGTGTATGTCTAGCATTGTAAATGCTGATTTATGATTGGAATTGTATCTCATGTTTCAGTGCAAAAGATCAAGGTTCCCCGTTGCTAGAATCCCTCAGTCAGTCCATGCCTACACAACTGAGTCATTCTTCGACTAACTCTTCCCTACTGAACCAACCTAAACTCTGCATATCAAACATTATAGATTTGTTTGCGGTAAGTAAACAAATCTTGCTTATCTGTTATTTACATACTTTGTACCCACTAAACTGATATCAAAATCATGACAGGGCAGTACTTTCATCCTTGATTATGAGATAGTCAAGTTCGAATCTAAACATGGATGGACGTATGATGGTTGCACAAAGTGCTCTTCTAAGGCCAAACTAAATGATGACAATGATCAACTGAGTCCAATGATTTGCCCCAATTGTAAACCCCCCAGTCATTCCAATGCTGCTCCCTCATTTGAACCCAAGTACATTACAACCCCTTACTGTTTGTTTTTCATCCTCTTCTTAATTCTCATTGCAATCACCTTTCAATGTCTAATTTTTCAACAATCACTAACATTGCAACTCTAACTTTTATTATAACAGGATGAAACTCCACTATATTGTCAAAGATGATACTGGTACAACATCTGTCATTTTTTGGGACAAACTTGCTGTCCAATTGTTGGACAAAACAGCATTCCAGATGAAGATGACCCTTGATGAGGCAAATATCTGATTCATTCAGTCTTTCTATCTTTAAAAAAATAACCCTCCTTTACCATCTTATATTTTTTTCCATTTTCTAACTTCAGGACAAACGTAAAGACGGTTTCCCTAAGGGCCTTGAAATTCCTATTGGTAAAAATATGTTATTGAAGCTAAAACTTAATGAGTATAATAAGAAGTACCCTGGATCCAGCATCAGTGCCCTTGAATTCACAATCTGTGAAGATCTTCTTGACCAATTCGATTCTGTCTGTGCTGAGGTTGGGATGACTTTTTATTTGTCATTACAAACCATTACAAGCTTGCAGTCTTTCCTCTACTTTATTAAGTATGTTAATAAGTTCAGTTTACAAGATGCTAGTCTTTCTGAGATACAAGCATATAAGGTTACCTTCATACCCCTGATTTCTTTGCATTTGAACATACTTTTTTTTATTGTTCTTCATATGTTCTCACGCATCTGTTCATGTCTCCCCAAAAAAGGCCGATGCATCTGGGTCAAACATAGCTACAAACCAACACACACCTCTTGCTGAACCGGAGAAACAACCGTCTAATCAAGTTCAAAAAGATGCTTTAGATGTGGAAGACAACACCCTTATTGCAATCGCCCAGCAATTAACACAAGCACCAACCAAAGTGGAACGCAGAAGCTACACTAAAAGGACTGCACCGACGCCTGAAGCAACAAAGGATACTCAATCCTCAGTGATCCCTAATCATGATGCCAAACTGATCAAGATCATCAAGCAAGAAAAATAGTGCTTAGCTAGACATTAACCCTCAATTTCAGTTCAGCCTTATTTCTGTTTCTGTCATTCGTTATGTCCAGTACTTTACATTATGTCATGTCTTTCATAACCTTCAACCTTATGAGTTGATGTGTCATTATGTTGCAGTTTAATTTCAGTTCAACCTTTTTTTTATCCTCTTTTCCACTGTGTTATATCATTTTCATATTCCGTTTAATATCAAGCTAGATGTGTTTATGTTTGCAAAATTGTTAGCTCATTTGTCACTCTTTAAATTTACAGACCCGCTTTTTCAGTTTCACCGTTATTAGAATAAATATGAACTACACTGCTTTGTATCCAACTGTACTCACTTATGCTCTGATATGAATATAGTTAAATGGTAATGACACGTACAACCTATAAAAAGCAGTCCAAATCTTTCTGTAATAAGTAATTACTAAAATAACTATTCATCAATATTCACTTAAACACCTTTAACGTACAAGCTAATATCGTCTTCATTTAATCCAACATTACAATTCATATAAAACATTGCCCTATTTTCACATTATATATTATGTTGGAACAAAGGTTTTAATGTAGCCCAATTCTGTCAATATCATTATGTCTACACTTGGTCATCTTTTCACAGTCAGCCCCACCTATATTTAAAAAGTACAAAATAGGCACACAATCTGGTGTAACATTGCATCAGTGTTAGACCAATAGTAATAAGCTTCTTATAATCAACCACACCAATTTTTTGCTTCCTTCAATTCTGTACACATCAACACATCACTCAAATGTCATGTAAAAAAAAATTCACTGACACATGTTTGTCCTTCAAATTAGTATATGTACTTAAATATAGGCCCTTCTTTTATAAACGTGGACAAAGGTTTCCACCCTCCTTCAATTGTTTCTTCAAGTACACACACTCTCCTTTTGTTCTGCCACTTTTACTCATCGTCTTAACATGCACAAAGGTTTCTTCTTCTGTCTTTATGCACTTAGTAACCTCATTCCTTTAATGCTTTTGCTGATGAACGTGTCCTTCATGTCTCCATCTTACAAACAGAGAACTCAAGCTCCCCCCTTATTTCTAGCAATGGGAATGTGGTTACAACACCAAACAAACCAGCACAACATATTGTAGGTCACCACTTACTTGGAGACAACCTTTCAGATGATCAACTCCATACACAGCCATCACAATCACATTACCACCTTTCAAATGGTGCTGAAACTGGCACCTGAAGAACTCGCAAGTGCAAACCTTTGGAAGACATTAGCAATCTACAGACAAACTTATCAACGCGTTTTGTAGGTACCTTCCTCGAATACAAGTTTCTTAAAACACAACACCAACATATTCACCTTTTTCCAAACTTCTTTCACTTACTACTAATTCTATGTAGACTACAATGACCCTAATAAGGATCCTTCCAGTCATGTCTTCAAGCGGAAAGGTGCTAGACTAAAAGGCTTAGAACAATTTGAAAAGAATACATCTGACATATAGGGATGAACACTGTAACCCTCAAAACACAAAATATATTCCCGCGGTATACACAAACAGGTTTGCGCTTAACTAACATTTCTACTTGACCACTATTTTGATTTCATATCATTTACCTTCCACCTTACTTTATGGGCACCTATTAGGTTTAGTTGGTCTTTGTTTACACCTGTTAATACTTTACCTTTTGAAGACATTACCTCATATCTTCAAGTGCTTTACTTGTATATTACAAATATTTAAAATAGACTTGTCGAGAGATACTACAACACTGCCAAAATAATACTTTTGCTTGCTTACTATTTCAGTGTTAGAGCTTCACATTCTATTTATATATGTGTTTCCTTACTTTTTTCCCAACATCATTATAAGAACATAAATATCTTTAATCAAATTTATAGTGTTAAATTTGCTAACTGGGGTCAGAATGAAAAAATTATGGGACTTATTCTGATTATTATTAAATAGAAATTCTGAATAACCAATTGAAACTCATGTGCTGTTATAATTTGTATTTATATTTTGTATTATGAAATAGGAATGTGAGTGCCCTGATTATAATAAGTTTCAATGTCGTGTGTATGATTTAATTAGTTGTCTTATGATTTTTCTAACAATACATTACCATTAAAGTTTTCTCAACGTTAGTATATTTATTAATTTACAATCCACACTACAACTCATTTTGTTATAGAATTAAGTAAATCATTAGTTAATGGGAAGTTTGGAGACATACACATTAGATAGATTAGATACTAAATTCTAACTTCACATAGGAGGGCTACATGAAATTATGGCAACTGACATTCCCTTTTTTGGGTGAAGCACTTCTTCTAGATTTTGAAGAGTAATTTTTTTAAGTTGAAATATTAGAATCTTTTAGCTATTTTTTGTTAACAGATTTCAGTTATGACCTTTATTAAAAAGGTTAGTCTGCAATATTATAAAAATCTATATATGTAACCAAGGAAAACAACAAGTTTTTTTAATTACTTTCCTCCATTTATTCTTATTTACTTTCCTTCATTCACTTTTTGGGGTAAATCACTTATTTTCTATTTTTAAGTGTAATTATTTTTAGTTAATATATTAAATTCTTTTACCTATCTTTTGATAACAGATTTTAGTTCTAACCTTTATTAAAAAGGTTAGTCTTCAAAATTATAAAAATCTATATACGTAACCAAGGAAATCAACAGATTTTTTCAATTGCTTTCCTTCATTTATTCTTCTTTATCAGTCCCTTCTAACCCCTCCATTTTCTATAGATTGTTATTATGCTTACATTTTTGTCTCCTTATAATACCTCCTAATAAAGGAATCCTCCAACAAGATCATTACAAGACCATTGAGTTCACTTTTGACTGTGAAGAAGACCAACTTTATGAGACAGACATCAGTAATGATGCCTCTGATGAAGGTTTGTTTTTTTCCTATTCCTCTACCCAATACCACATTTGTATCCATATACATCAATAACATTGCCTCTAAACTTTCATCTATTTATATCGACTCCCATCGTTACACATCTCAGATACTGATGCGAACTTGACAACTGGAATTAACACCATTAATACTACATCAAAAGAATATGTTTATGCAGGTATATACATGTTATTTGTTTATCTCACTGCCATGGTTACATCCTTTAATCTTCTGATTCCTAAATTATGCACTTCATTTTCCCTACTTCACTGATTCGTGTGATTGCATGCATAG
This sequence comes from Inga leiocalycina, assembly GCA_963242795.1. Lineage (NCBI taxonomy): Eukaryota > Viridiplantae > Streptophyta > Magnoliopsida > Fabales > Fabaceae > Inga > Inga leiocalycina. The sequence continues at coordinate 67,032,854 of OY725320.1, forward strand.
ATGAAGGGGACGTAATACATATATGCAAGTATTGCCATGCAAAGCTTTGGTTTAATGAAAGTATCCAGAAAAATTGAAAGGGAGAAACTATGGACACATTCTCAATATGTTGCTTGAAAGGCAAAGTAGTACTTCCTTCCTTAGAAATTCCACCTCCATTCTTCCAGGCATTATTCTGTAATAAGAAATCAACATTTTCTCGGAACTTTCATACTAACATCAGGCAATACAACAACATGTTCTCTTTCACATCAATGGGGGGAAAAATTGATCATTCAATCAACTCTGGTTCCGGACCTTACACATTTATGCTATCAGGCATGAATTACCACAATATAGGTGCTTTACTACCCCTGGAAGGGGCAAGACCAGTTTATTCGCAGCTTTATATTCATGACACTACTAATGAAGTTTTAAATCGCATTGCAGCTGTGAGGTACTATTTTGTACAACCTACTTCATAATTTTACCTCTCCGTATATCTTCTACTTACAAATAACTGATCAAAGTTTTGTTATGCATGCAGCAAACACCAAAAAGAAGATTTAATTGACCCTTTGATAGTTCAACAAATCAAGGATCAATTAGATGAGATAAATCCCTATGTTAAACAATTTCGTGTGGCATTGAAAATTCTATCCACGACTACTCCAACTCCATTGCGAATGTGCTTGATTGGGAGTAGACAACATGATGGACGTACATACAACTTACCATCTACATCAGAAGTTGCTGCCTTAATTGTGGGTGACATTGATTTCAACTACACTGTTAGGGATATCCTTTTGGAAACACAGACTGGCAACGTCCAAAGGATTAATGAATTGCATCCCTCGTATTTACCTCTACAATATCCTCTACTATTCCCATATGGTGAAGATGGTTATCGAGATGATGTTCAACATAGAGATGAGACCTTAAATGTAACAGACACGAAAAAGAGTCAGTATTAGGGAGTTCCTAAGTTACAGATTAATGCTTAAAGTGAATGAACTTTCCATACTACAGCATGCCTCCCGATTGCTTCAATAGTTCATTGTTGATGGGTACACTATGATGGAGTCACAACGACTATTATGGATCTGGACCCACCAAAAAGACCTACGAGCAGATTTGTATCAAGGCTTATCAGATGCAATTATCAATGGAGAGCGAGATGCTTCTTCAATTGGCAAACGGATCATCTTACCAGCATCATTTACAGGAGGAGCCAGATATATGATTCATAATTACCAAGATGCTATGGCTATATGTAAAGCAATTGGTTATCCAGACCTTTTCATTACATTCACATGTAATCCAACATGGCCTGAAGTTATGAGATACTGTGAAGACTTGGGCCTACATCCTTCAGATTGCCCGCATCAACTATCAAGAATTTTCCAGCTGAAGTTGAAGGCATTGATGCGAACTATAAAAAAGAAAGAGATATTTGGAAGAATTCGTGTAGGTATTTTTTGTCCTTTCATTTTTGGAAATGTAATCAATATGTACTGCTATTGCTTTTCTGTATTCCCTTGCTGCCATTACTCATTACATCATATTATTAATGTCACAGAGATTTACACCATTGAATTCCAAAAAAGAGGTATGCCCCATGCACATATCCTTCTCTTCCTTGATTCAGCAGACAAGATATCAAATGCTAATACAATTGACAAGATGATTTCGGCTGAAATCCCTGATCATATTTCTTCACCCATTCTTCACGAATTAGTTAAAAAATTCATGATTCATGGCCCTTGCACATCAAGCAAGCCTAATGCACCATACATGAAAGACAACAAGTGCAGTACGTATTTCCCCAAGAAGTTCAATAACTATACGACTATCGATGAAGAAGGTTTTCTGACTTATCGTAGAAGAGATGATGGCATCAGAATTCATTCAAAGGGTATCCCTTTAGACAACCGGTACGTCGTTCCGTATAATGCCATTCTACTTAAAATGTTTCAAGCCCACATCAATGTTGAAAAGTGCAACCACTCAACTGCAATTAAATACTTATTCAAGTATATAAGCAAAGGCAATGATAGGGTTGTTGTGGGATTATTCAATAGCACCACTGACAAGACCAATCGTCAGGTAATAGATGAGATATAACAATATTATAATTGCCGATATGTTTCAGCATGTGAAGCATCTTGGCGCATTTTTGGGTTTGCTATCCATTATAGGTACCCTTCAGTTGAAAGGCTCAGCTTCCATCTTCCTGATCAACAATTTGTTATTTACACAAGTTCAGCTGATGTTTCAGAATTGCTAGAGAAACCAAGAGTTTGTGAGTCACAATTCTTGTCTTGGATGATGATTAATGCTGATGACACCTTCGCATCAACGTTAACGTACTCAGAATTCCCAAACCATTACATTTACAATAGAGCTAAACGACAATGGAAGAGACGAGAAAAAGGTTTTGCTGTTGGAAGAATGGCTCATGTATCACCATCAGCAGGAGAATTATACTACTTGCGCATCCTTCTTACACAAGTCCATGGTCCATCTTCATTTGATCAAATTAAATAAATTAACGGTGTTACATATAAAACCTTCAAGGAGGCATGTTTTGCACGTGGGTTACTAGATGATGATAGAGAATACATTACTGCAATTACATAAGCATCTTTTTGGGCTTCAGGCCATTCATTACGGAAACTTTTTGTCACAATGTTAATTTGTGGTTCTGTGCAAAGGCCTGATTATGTTTGGAAAAAAACATCACATCTTCTTTATGAAGATATGCTCTATATTCCTCAACGAGATCAAAGTAATTCAGGTAATTGTAATTAACTACAATTTCATTCCAATTTTCCTACTGTATTGCCAGCATTATTCATCATTTAGACATAAACACAATGTTTTTCACTTCATAGGTTTGTTGATATCTTCATATGACAAGGAACAAGCTGCCCTTCAAGAGATCAACGCACTGCTTCGTTGTTGTGGGAAGAGTTTACATGACTTTAATACACTTCCTCTTCCTATTGAACTACCCCCAATTGATGTTAGCAACCACTTAATCTTACAAGAGTTATCATATGACAAAGCAGCACTACGTTTACAATCTAAGTCATTATTGACGTCCTTGAATTCAGAGCAAAAAGATGTTTATGACAAAGTCATGTCTGCGATAGAAGCGCCAAACGGAGGGTTCTTCTTTGTTTATAGCTATGGTGGCACTGGAAAAACCTTCTTATGGAATGCATTATCCTTAACACTTCGTTCACAGGGTCATATTGTGCTCATAGTTGCATCCAGTGGTATAGCAGCAACTTTACTACCATCCGGTCGCACAGCACACTCACGGTTTGCTATACCAATACAAATAACTGAATTTTCCATCTGTTCAATCTTGCAGAACTCCCCATTAGCTAACCTCATCAAGTACACAAAATTAATTATATGGGATGAGGCACCTATGGTACAACGTTCTTGTTTAGAAGCTTTTGACAGGACATTAAAGGATGTAATGCACTGTAATATGCCTTTTGGGGGTAAATGCATTGTCATGGGTGGTGATTTCTGACAAATACTACCTGTCATTCCTAAAGGAATAAGGGCAACAATTGTTAATGCTTGCATTAATTCTTCTCCTTGTGGGAACACTGCAAGATTTTTCGATTGACAAAAAACATGAGATTATCTCAAAGTACTGACACCAATGTGAACAAAAGAATTGAATGGTTTTCCAAATGGTTACTAGATGTTGGGGATGGGAAGCTAGGACATCCTACGGACGGTGTTGCTAATGTTGAAATACCAAATGAAGTTATGCTTGAAAGCTACAATGATCCAATCAATGCCATTGTTAATGCAACTTATAAAGACCTTCTTCACAATCTCTCTTCCAATGAGTACTTCAATGACAGAGCAATTTTAGCACCAACAATTGAAATAGTTGCAAAGATCAATGATCATATGTGTCCATTACTCCCAGGTGCACAACATGTGTTCTTAAGTTGTGACACCGTTTGCAAGTCCACTGATGACCCTAACTCATTTGACAATTTACACTCCACTGAATTCCTCAATACTATCTCATCCTCTGGCTTACCACCGCATAAACTTATACTAAAAGTTGGAGCTCCCATTATGCTCTTGCGAAATATTGATCAAGCGTCAGGACTTTGCAATGGAACGCGTCTTCATGTGACAATGTTAGGACAGAAGGTTATTGAGGCAGTAACACTTAATGGATCCAATACTAATCAAAAGGTCCTTATACATATAATAGATCTAAATCCTTCTGACTCCCGCTGGCCATTCCGTATGCAACGAAGGCAATTCCCAATTGCACTTTCATTTGCCATGACCATCAACAAAAGTCAAGGGAAATCTTTGTCTCATGTTGGTCTTTATTTGTCCAAACTAGTCTTTACACATGGACAATTATATGTAGCACTGTCTAGAGTGAAATGCATTGATGGTTTGAAGATTATTGTTGGAGTTAATGACTCGGGTAAACCTAACACTACGAAGAATGTTGTGTTCCCGGAAGTATTTTGAAATGTTAATTCATAGCTATGAATTTGTAATGTGAGAATTGACAATAATGTTGTTCCCATACTTTTATGCATCAACAGCACTTACAAATCTGATTCTCTTGTGGTAAAATACCTCCTTATGTAATTCTCATATGTTAACAACATGCAACTATAAACATGTAATTTGTATGTACACACAAGAACTTGTCGTCTCTATTCATACTTCCCATTCAACGCACAATGACAACAAGACATACTTATATAACCGTTGCTACATTAAGTGTACTTTAATTGTTTGAATTAACTATAGTCATTATGTAACTTAATGAACTAAATGTATTTGCTCTTTATCATATCCATGAAACGTGTTACACTGCTAAAGTAAAAATGTAGCAATTAATTTAACAGCATGTGAAAACTCTCCGTGCAACGCATGGGTATCTCCTGCTTGTTTTTTTTAAAAGATCGAAACATGCCGAATTGGATTTGGAAGTTATTTTTAAATTCGAATTTCATTAGCCACGTCCTACCCATGTGGTCGTCTTCTGCCCAGGCACGAACCTCTGTTTGCAAAATGTCATTCTTTTCTTCACCTTCCACCATCACCTTCTTTTCTTCCTCTTCGCCCACCGCTAATAAGCTGATTTCGGTGGCTACCGCTGTCGGAGCCACTATGATGGTAGCCAAGAACCTGTTGCCCCAAGATATTTAGAATATTTTCTCTACAGCTATCCGAAGAATGCTCCGTAGTTTTTCTTCCGAACTCACCAGGGTCATAAATGAGTCCGATGGTCTGGTGAGCAACCTAGTTTATGAGGCAGCCCACATTTATTTCAGCAAAAAAGTCTCATTCTCTGTTTGCAGAATCAAAGTTATTAAGCTTGACCGTAGCTTTGAAATGGCCACTAACTGGCAAGAGGATATTACAAACATCTACAATGGAATTAAGTTTAAATGGGTCTTTGTATCTCATTTAAGATCGCATAACCCCAGGCCATAAGTCAAGCGTGGGAGCTGAGTTTTCATAAGAAGCACAAGGATTTGGTGATAACATCCTATCTTCCATTCATCATGGCACAAGTAAGAGTAATGAAGCAGGAAGCCAGAGCACTTAAGATTTATACAGTGGATTTAGAAAATTTGTTTGAGAATATGGATGAGGCATGGAAAGCAAAGACCCTGGATCATCCGTCCAGGAAGAGAGGATATTTGCTTTATGGGCCACCAGGAATAGGGAAATGCAGTTTGATTGCTGCAATGGCCAACTATCTGCATTTCATTATATATGACTTGGAGGTGATGCAAACCCCAAGCAGTGCCGATCTTCGACGGCTCATTATGGCTATTGCTAATAGGTATATCCTTGTCTTGGAGGACATTGATTGCGCCTCAATTACGGTTTCAAGATCTTCATCCTCACAGTTACAATCACAGGTTATTAAATAATTTAACTCTGTGTTTTGGTGGTTTCTGTTATTTTCTTGATCAGATTTTCATTATATTGCCTTTAGCTTTGGAAATCTTACCTTATACATATACACATCAATATGTATAACTGTTTCTCTTATCATATTTGTTTTTATGTTGGTTGTATGATGTGTCTTGTTAGTTTGAAGGGGTGTTCTTTGATTCGTTTATATATCGTGGTTCTGATGGCCCAAAAGCCTTTTTTCTCCTTGTACATTTTATTGACTTAATAAATCATTTTTCACAAATATGTTTTTGCTCTTGTTTTTCTTGACAGTTGACATTATCTGGACTATTGAACTTTATTGATGGTTTGTGGTCAACCTGTGGGAATGAGAGGATTGTTGTATTGACGACTAACCACAAAGAGAAGCTTGACTCGGCATTGTTGCATCCTGGTCGGATGGATGTTCACATCCATTTGTCATATTACACTCCCCCGATGTTCAGGCAGCTGGCGTTTAATTATCTCGAACTTGAAGAGCACCCCCTTTTCCAACAAATAGAACAAGCAATTCTGGATGTCCTCCAGGTCACTCCGGCTGAAGTAGCTAAAGAGCTGTTGAAGGCGGATGGTATTGATCATCACTCTACCCTTCAAAACCTTCTGCATTTTCTTGCACAAAAAAAGATGGAAGTTAAAGACTGTAAACCCCTCCATAATTATATCTGAAATACGTGATTAAAATGAAATAGAGACCAATAATAATCAAATAACATTTACTAACCCATCACATGACGGGGTTTTCACGAATACTTTTTGAAATCATTTATAAACTTGGTCTCATATTCACATTTCGAATACAATTACTACGCGAAAATAAATCACATTCATATAAATATCAGAGTGCACAACTTAATCATCCCGGCAATCCCGGGTACATACCTTCGCTAAAGATACACAAGGTACAATTGCCCATTACAGTTCTTCAAATAGATATTACACAATCTCATCTCGAAAGAGTCCTAGCCGCTCCCTCCACGAGCCACTTGCCCTGTCCAAATTGTTGGTAGGGGAGGGTGAGATTCGAGAGAATCTCAGTAGGAAACAGATACCATAATGCATGCATGATAGATGCTATGTGTATGACATGTTAGCTTTATCTAGATGCATGCCCCATAATGACATTTCTACATGCTCAATGTTTCATGTAACAAAACTATAGCCACAGCAAAACAGAAACAGAGCTTCATTTATACAAATATGCTTTACACAATCAAGTAAAGCAATCACATACATCACTACACAAGCAAAGATATCAAATACATGCAAGTAAAGTAAGTCCCCTACCTCCAGTCTTTTCTCCTCGATTTGCATGCCAGTAACTCGGGGCTTCACATTCGATCCACAAGCTCCCACTAGCTTTTCCTTGTCTTGGCTGAAACCCTAGCTGTTTTAACACCAAAGGAAGAGCTTCCAAACCTTGTGAGTTCTCTTCTCCTTTCTCTCTCTAGAAATCTCAAACGTTTTTCCTCTTGTTCAGCTGAATAAACTGACGGTTTTGAAGCTTGGAGGAAGAAGATGATATGTTATATTATGCTTATGTCATTATTCCCTTATGATGATGTCATAATTCCAAAATTGACATTTTCGGATTTTCTGCCCAAACTTTGAAAAATCATAACTAATTCTAGAAAAATTGAAATGAGGGGATTCCAAATCCAAATGAAAGGTATTTAAGTCCTCTGCATTGGAAAAATATGATCCATTACCAGAAATCACCACAAAATTCCAAAATTACACAAATTTCATCACTGCCCCAAAACAGAGTCCATTTTCGACCTCAAACTTTGGACAGTCATATCTCCCAGTTCCCAAAACAAAATGGCACAAATTATATGTCCATTTTGAAGCTTGGGATGTGAACGTTAAGACTGGAAAGTTTCATAATTTTCTGACATCATTTGACTAGTCAAAACATCCACACGAGAAGACTGCCCAGAATAGAGTTTTACTGGACAGAATTTCAGATTTTGCATCTTTGCTTCCAATGGTTCCATTTTCATACCAAACATCATTCCCACATAAATTTTCACAAGGAATCCATTGGAAACACCAAATCAATCAAATCCATATCTCATTGACATGTTTTCACAACAATCTCAACATGTCAGCACAATTCACATTTCAAAACCTAACATTGCAACATTTCCATTCCAAAGTTCCAAATCAATTTCAATGACATCAAAACACACTATGACACCATTTCCAACACAATACCCCATTCAATTCTTCCCTCTATTCTAAGTCAATTTGGATGTTGATCCACAATTGAACTCAAATACAGGGTTTCAGCGCTGCTCACAACACACATGAATCATATTCGAGTGCCAAATCACATCATATTCTCCAAAAGGGTTATTTATCACTAACCACATCCACTTTTAGACTCATTAACCCTTAATCACAATTTGGGATCTTGCTAATCCGGGGCTTAGCAATGCACTAATCTCAGGGTTATTCTCTAGCCTCGAGTCTTGAAATTCGGGGTATTACAAAGAACCCTGTGGCCCTGTAAATCGAAGTTATTGTTACTGTAGATGAGCTTCCATTTTGTTTGCCAACCTGTAGATGAGCTTCTTATATATCTTGTAGAGAGGCCTCCATAGTTTTATTTATTTTCCTCTTTCTGCGTGAGCATTGTGGCCTGAGAGCCGAATCGTTGATCATGCATTTTTTATTAGAACTCTAGCTTTGTTCTCCTTCCATATGCCTCTGGCTTTTACAGTGGTCCAACTTTGAATATGTAGGCTTTATCAGAGTTGTTTTTGGGCAAGACCCTGTGTCATGGTGAGTATTGTCCAGCAGTGAAAGCTTGTAGGCGTTTTGGCTTTTATCAATCATTTTGATCTTCTCTTCAGTCTTTAAATATTTCACTACAAGGATCTTCTGTCTTGTATTAATCTTAATGATTCGTTTTTCACTGAACTACTGTAAATTGATAGGTTTTTTGTGTGAATGTGTTTGCTTTTTTATCAATTCTGATGGAGGAGTATATGAATGTGATTGTTCCTGGCAGAATTGTGATAGGGAATATATCTGTTTTATCATTTGAGTGAAAAACGTGGTCAATGATGAGAAATCCAAAGGCTTGTTTCTGAAAGTATTCACAGTGGCCACCTAGGAGCTTTTGTCTTTGCCAGGCTTAAGAGCTTATGCTGTCCTAATACTTCCATGGATGTCTGATTTATTTATCTTTCAGTTTTGCTATTTTCCAGATTCATTTATGTCTGTAATTTAGCATTATAAACAGGTCACTGGCCTTCAGAAATAAAGCATCGAATATTACAGAGTTAATTTACTTGGGTGGAGATCCGCCTTGGCTATTAGTGAGCTAAAGAGTGATATACTTACCTTTAACGCCCTGATATATTTCCAGTTTTCAGTGTTTAACATGATATGGTCAAGGCCACTATATCTAATAATTGTATTCAGGTTTAAAATTTCTAGTTTTATTAACAAATGGATTCTTGACAACCGTCTTGCACTCCCTGCATCAGTTTCCTTTATGTTCTTATTTGATCAGTTGCTAAGCTATGTGTTGAGATAGCACTGTTTTTTTTTTTTTTGGCATCGTGCTTACATTGTTTTAAGTTGTAAGCTTCAGAAACTCTTTGGTAAACCTTGGAAACACAGAAGTTTGATACATATCGAACATTTTCTCCTCCATCAATATAATATTGGAAAGACAAGACGGTGTTTAACAGCACTTCTTACTTCTGTGGTAAATCTAATGTTTTTAACATTCTTCAGCAATTTGTCCTTGGATGAAGAGAGGGAAATTCAGGGAAAGAAGAATATCTTTTCCCCATTATGTTTTGGTAAACATATCCACTGAGGGACCTTATTGATAGTGTGCTTAAATGAGTTAATTTGCTTCTCCAACTGGAAACGGAAGCATGTTATTAGAGAGAATCAAAGTTAGGGTCAAAGTATGTTCTGATATGACTGCAACTGTCATCTTGTTTTTGCAGATTTCTAATATTTATAATTGTTGACCTGCTTTTAGTTCTCCAGAATGTCAACTGGGGGCGCAATTGCAATGAGCAGTGATTCATCATTTTCCATTGAAAAATACAATGTAAAATGCTTCCCCTGGACCCTCCTAACACTTTTAAGCAGGTGTTGATGATGCATTTATTTACAATAGCTCTTCTTGGAATTAGAAGCACGTCTACTTTATTGGCGGTGAGGTTTAAGAGGTACTCGTGTTTTACTGCTTGTATTTTATGCCTAATGTTACAACATGTTCATATTCTTTCGTGAGGTTTAAGAGGTACTCGTGTTTTACTGCTTGTATTTTATGCCTAATGTTACAACATGTTCATATTCTTATCATTCCCTCCTGGTCACCTTGGAAAAACCTTAGTCAGCAAATCAGCCACTTGAAATTGTAACTGATGTCTAGTTTATCGTTAGTCTCCCGTTGGAGTTTTAGTTGGCTTACATCCAACACATACTTATATAACAATGTGTATTCCCTTCTGAACAGCCTACTTTTATAACAAAGATATATCTTAGTTCACCAAGCATCTTGATTTCAAACTCTTTTGTGAGAGCATTTTTCATCAGCCTTCAAAATCATCAGCCATAATTGTATCACCCTCGCAGACAATTATTAAGTGGGAAGAGTTCAAATGAGCGAATCATTCATTGAGCTTATCTTCTCTTGTTTGTGTTGTAGCACAAGCATCTCTATTTTTAGAAAATGGAAATTAATCGTTTTCTTTGTACCCTTTTAACTTTCTGCAAGGAATATTACTTCCCACTGCAATTTGGACTTCGTTTATGTTGTTGCTGTGCTTCCTGCTAGTATGCCTTGATTTATGGAATCTCAGGGATTTTTGGATGATGCAATAAAAGTGGCCAAAGATCCTGACTACAGACTTGATCTTGTTTTATGGCTTGACAGACTGGACATTGCAGAGGTAATTTATATTCGCTGCTACAATAGAAAGGGGACATTAAGCTCAAATTTTGGTACTCGAGCAGATAGTTCAATTCTTTTCAAGAGTTTTTATACAAGGTATGCATTTCTGACAAGAAAGAGAATGAGAGAAAAAACTGGACAAGAGAGAAACAAAGAGCTGAGGGAAGAGAGAAGAACAGGGAGAAAAGAGACAGGCAATAGCACTGAATAACTCTACCATGTTATTCAAAACATTGGCTAAATCTGGGTTTAATTATCTGCATATTTACAAACAGTAGGTCTCCTCAACGGCTATATTCTAACTACCCTTTGTATCTTCCTAAGTCTTAGGCGACTAACTAACACCTAACTGTTATTTATATTTTAATATAAATCATATAACGGTTTTATTTTTATTCCAGATGACCTGTATTGTAACACCTATTTTCAGGACAGAAACCTTAAGTGTTTTTACAAATCTTTTAGCTCCACCATGTCAGAAAAGAAATAAACCCATTTAACCTACTACCATGGTTGAAAAGATTTGAGCTAATAAATCGAGGTTTAACCATGGTAGAAAAGAATAAACTTAGCAACCCAAAAGTCTACCAGGATTGTAAAGAATCAAACATAACATTTAAAGTTTACCATGGTAGCTAAGAAGCAACCTGATGCCCTTTACCATGGTCTAAAGGTTTTTGACCCAATCGTTTAATCCAGCATATCAATACAAATTTAGCAGGCTTAGGGCACATTTGAAGCCCAAAACGCAGTCAACCACAAAACCATAATCACAGGTTTAAGCCATCAGGCTTGCTATCACCATAATTCCTGAATGACTCAAAATACTTTGATAAAACAGTCAATGTAGATCTGCAATAAATACAAAAGTTTCCTAAGGCACTGGGCGACAACTATGTGTTTCAAAACCTTATGGTTGAACTTGATCCACTTCTACCTTTATTTCCTTAATTTGGGTGGTGTAGCAGGCTTCAGGAAAATACTTTTTTCTAATTTTTGTTGACATTGCTTATTAAGAAGTGAAGAATCGGCTCTTCTGCAATCTTTTTTGTTTGTTTTTTTGTCAATTGAATGTTTGCCTGCCACATGCTGCTGTCCCTTTGTAAACTAATTTTATTCTCAGCATCTGTTGATGCCGCTTTAGCTTAGTTTCTTTGACATGAGTAATGTCCTAAAAGTATTCTACATTTACACTTTTAGGAGATAAATGACTATAGGGAGAATAAAGCGAAGACAAGGCAATAGTGCACTAGTGGAGAGTGCTGTTTCAGCTGACGGTGTTCTTGTCATAAATAACAATGAAAATAAAGAAAAATGAGGTACTGATGGCAAGAGAGCATAATCACCCTAAGCCACTGTCGACATTGTTGGAATTCTGAGATTTATGAACACTTAGGGCCTGTTTGGTTTAATGGGAGGGGATGGAATGGGAGGGAATGGAGGGGAGGGGATGGAAGGGAAGGATAGGAAGTTACCTTGTTTGGTTTGGTTGAAAGGGAAGGAAGGGGAAGGTTTTTTAATGATCTTTTGTTTGGTTCAAGAGGGGATGGGAGGGGAGATAATATGTAATTTACCATTTTACCCTTATATATTAGTTTATATATTTTTATTTATATAAATTATTTAAATTAATTTACACCTTAATATAAATTATATAATTTTTGAAAAGTTACTCTCACCTTAATATGTATATAACAACTGATATAATAATTTTTGTTTTAAACTACGTTTTCAATGAAGGGCTAATTTGACTCTAAAAAAAGATGACTCCAGTAACAATGCTTTAGCAAAAAATGACTAGCAACAATGCAAGTTATTTAGATCACCCTATAACGTGGTTCTCAAAATTCAATTGCTGACAAAATTTATTGAGCCGAATGTGCATCAGGATTTGTGAAGATGAAACTATCAACCATCAGGATTTCTTATATGTTACTGTGCAAAAAATGAGAACATAAAAATAAAGTCCAAATTTACGTTTTTGGCAGAAAGTAGAGGAAGGGAATTGAGGGCAAGAGACTAGGAGCAACAGCAGCGGAGAGGGCATGAGTTGCAACCATGGGTATTGATGGGATATGACAAAGATTATGAGGACAAATTAGTCCCAATATTTAGCTCCCCTCCAAAACCCCCCAATTTGGAGGGAATCAAAATAAGGGGAGGGGAGGGGAGAGAGAAGCAAATTTTTACTCCCCTCCCTTCCAAAATTTCAAACCAAATGAGGGGAGGGGCTCATTTTTCCTCCCCTCCCCTCCAACCAAACAGGGCCTTAGGTCTAGTCCCTTTTGTTTCTATTATTGGTAGTGTTAGCATTAGGAGGGAAGAAGAGAGTAAAAATAAGAAATTACTAATTCATTGGACATCCATTACAACCATCAAACCCCAATTTATAACCTGAATAGGCATATTTCCCAAACTACCCCTTTCTTTACTACTATTCCCACATATCAATAAACTCCCCAAACAAAAAGATCCTTACCCTCAAGGATCAATACAAAACTAGAAAGTAAAATATATGGGATAAGACGCCCTCTCTTTTATTTTTTTTTAAAGACCATAAGCTACTAGGACTAGGGAAAAAACAAATAATAGAAAACAACATTAATGGTCATCAAAATCCAAGCCTGCTGCAGTATTCCTTCAGTCCCTAAGCCCACTGTCACACTCCCACAGAGGCTTGTCACAAAAAAACCAATAAGTATGAAGCCCCACAATTGTTTAACCAGTCCATACATCCCCTACCGCACTCCTCTGCAAAAGACATTTGAATTTTGAACCATTTTGATGGCTATCATATGGAACCAGAGACGAGTCCGCATTACCTAAGCCTAAACCCGCAAAACCAGTATGGGTATCCCAGCTTGAGATCCGATCCACCCATATTCGAGCATCATCACTGCACCCATTCTCGGCCGAATAAAATTCCAGAAGAACCGAGAGAGATCCAAATCCAATGACCCACTGAAGACTTTCACCCGATCTGTCTTCTCCATTTGCCGTACCCGACCCAAGAGTGAAGCTGACATTGTGCTCGTTTAGCCGTTCACGGATTCCACCGCCGATCATCGTTTCACTTTCAACCTTGTGACCGGAACCCCTCTGATTGATGACCGGTGCACGCCACTCCAGTAAATGTAGTGGAATTCGTCTGGGTCCGCCCGCACATCCCCGTCCCTTCACCAGTAAAATCGGCGACAAAAGGGGATAAGAAAAAACAGAGGATGTGAGCATCATACTGTTAAGTATTCTTCCCTTTCCTTTGGTATCACAAGCATTTCCGTGTCAGATCTCGTACCTAATCCAAGCGAGTGATAGACATGAAAACCATAATCGTCATAGCCGAACAATGTCCTATAGGATCAGCATTGTGAGCATCGCAGGGAACCTCCACAAAATTAGTGTAGATTCGGTTGCCGCGTCGGCCTTTCTTGGTCATAGCAAAAGGATAGAACAAGGCTGAGAACCTAGGATCCAAAGCCGAAGGAGAAATCGACGCACCAAGATTACTAGTTTGAGCAGCGAATGGAGAAGAAATCGGTGAAGTAGTGTGAGACGTGCGTACAGGGAGGAATGGAGGTGCGTTCTTGTGTAGAGCTTGGATAGTGGCGAAATTCCTTGTTAAGCAGCGTGCAAGCATTTGATGACTGTGCTATTAGCTTCTTCTTACCATATCCACGTTTTTCTTCAGCTACTATCTCGTCCATTTGAATCACGTCGGTAGCTACACTATCATGTTTAGATGACTTCCAGTTTGAATCATCCTCCTCTACTTTTAGAGAATTGACCTCCTCTGTCTCAGCAACGGCAACAGCAATGGTGAGGTCCAAAATCTCACTAGATTCTTCCTCGATTCTTTCATGTTTCTCTTCAGCTATTACGTTTTCGTAGGAATCAGTTTCTTGTTCAGGCACATTGTTTCTACCTTCATCTTTATCTTTCGCATTAAATTCTTGTTGCTTCCATCTCTCCTGAAGATAAGCATAGTTAATGGCAGAGGAAAGGGTGGTTGGACCAAAAGACTCCTGAAGATAAGCATAGTTAATGGCAGAGGAAAGGGTGGTTGGACCAAAAGACCATAGCGCATCTCGAATCTTTGATTGAAGGCTGTAGATGAAGAATTTAATGGCAGTTGACTCATTGACTTGGGCGTAAGGTATGAGCGCTTCAATCGTTGTGCATACTCCTTCACTGTCGACACTTGATTCAGCTGCTAGAGCTCCCTATGGGTTTTCATGGCAATGAGAGTATGGTGGAACGAACTTCCGGCGACGGCGATGGCAACCAGAGGACTGGCTCTGATACCTTTGTTAGCATTAGGAGGGAAGAAGAGAGTAAAAACAAGAAATTGCTAATTCACTATACACCCATTACAACCATCAAACCCCAATTTATAACCCTAACAAGCATATTTCCCAACTGGAATAATCTCCCTTTTGGCCTTCTTACGACCATCTAATTGAAATAAAATGGCCTTTTCATTTATTATAGCTCTAAAATCCATATTTCTTTTTGGTTGTCATTTTACTAGTCAAAGGATAACCCCATTTAACACAAAAATCTATATTTCAGGCTGTATATCGATCCTCTTCAGGCTATCCATCTATTATCGATTGATTGTGGGACTGCTCACCCTCTGTATGACATCATATTAGACACTAGATCTCTCATCCTCTTGGATTGGGATCTAGAGATCCTGCATGCTTATCGGGAGAGTGTCAGATGTGCTGATCACCTAGCATGAAGGGCTCAGAGGAGCAATCATCTGTTCTCAGTGTTGGACACTTCGCCAGCGGAATGAAATGCGCTTTTTGTGTTAGAGTGTGGTGGTATGCTACCGGGTCAATGTTCGATGCATGTTTCCTAGCATCTCTTGTGTAAACTTCAAGCTTTGCTTGCCTTTGTATTTTAAAAAAAAAAAAAGGATAACCCCATTTATTGTTGCACTGGACCAACCCTTTTGAAGTCTTTGTCAAGTGCTCTGTTCTATTGTTAATCTTGAGCGTACCAGCATTTTCCACAAACCTTTACAAATTCATTGTGGTTCTAAATATATTACTTGTATGGCTACCTTGAATGAGATGTTTAGAAACACTATACAAAATCTACTTCTGCAAGATACTTCACACTCTATTGGCCAAATTGCCTTGTTCGACGCCGTTATTCCTTTTCCCTTTTTTCTTTGTTTTGATGTCCAATACAGTTTTGATCCCTTAACTTTGCCTAGAGTTTTATTTTTATCTATTAACTTTTGTTTGTTCCACTTTTAACCCCAACCTTTCCAAAACCGTTCAATTTTTTGTTGTCCTCTGGTACTTGTCAAACGTAAAGAAAACGCCAAGATCTCTCACGGGCAGCCCATGGACATTGCCTGCCAAATGATTGCTATTTCAATCCACCTGGTAAAAAAATACATGACGTGTCCATTTCTCCTTAAGGGATTTGCCCTAAATCACTGCATCCCTTCTGAACATTCACCCCAAAATAGAAAGGTTAGGATCCTTGTTTCTTGCAGCGCTCATTGAAATATATTGCTTCTCACTCAGAAATCATTGTATGCATATCCAAGAAATGAAACCTAAGTTTCGTTGCAATTTGATTCACAGGAGTTTCTTTCCCTTGCACACTCAAATTGACTCTTATTTGTCTTTTTATGGAATCTCCGGTCAGTTGTTGAACAGTTGTGCTAGGAAAGTTAGGAGGAAGCAAATGAACGGTTAATTGAGGGCAATTCAATGGCATGTATTAGTAGTCATATGGAGTTTGCTTTGTTAATACCTATATCATTTTTGTTTCTTCTGAGATAGCTATGCTTTCACCACTTCAATTATTGCATAGATGTTATGCACACGTCCAGCTCCTGCAATTTCATACGAACATAGTTTTTATAATTACTTCACTTTTTTAACTTATGAGTGCCAACTTCATGAACAGTTGACCTTCATTTTATAGTTTGTTCTGAATTTGCATAGCTCAAGATGAACACATTCCATCTGCTGACTTGAAAATCTTTTTGAAATATCTTCAGGCCAAGTTTTTCTTCAGTTAGAAGGAATAATGATTTTTTCAGATACATGGTACCCAATTTCTGGAATATTCTATTCTCAACCTTTTTGGCTTTTTCATATGAAGGACAAAATTTTCAGTTAGAAATGCCAACTTCATGAACCATTGACGTTCATTTTATATTGTTCCTATTTGATCAGTTGCCTTCTTGTTCTTACTTGATCAGTTGCTAAGCTCTGTATGTAGAAAGCACTGTGCTTATATTGTTTTAAGTTATAAGCTTCATAAAAATTCTATGCCCCTGATTCCTTCTTCTTAGCTTTTGCAGCGGTCTGCTCATTCCCTTTTATTACCAAGCAAAGATCTCTGTGCTTCTTTGTTGACAGGACATGTCTAAGCAGCCATCTCCACAGGAGTTAGTGGCAAAGGATCTTCATGGCAATGAGTAGCGATTCAGACATATCTTTCGCGGTGATTGCTCGTAACTGATAATTCATTTTCTAATTGTAGGATATGCTGGCTGAATATTGAGTCCATGCCTACTCTAGAGCACATGCTGCTGAGAATTAACTGGGTGTCCAGAGGATTGAGACACTATCTTCACTTTAATTAATAATTTTTGCTGATTAATCTGCTAGATAGATAGGCACTTGTATATGCTGTTATCTTTTATGTTGATTGTGACTGGTGACAAAATCTTCAGGTCAACGTCGCAGACACTTACTGCAGAGTGGTTGGAGTGTTTTCTTTTGACAGAGAAGAATTTATGTAAGCCTCTTCACTTACAATTGATCGATTGCGAGATGCATGTCCTTGAAGTTCAGAACCCACCTGTCATCAGTCCCTTGCCTCACGTTTGCATCATCGGATCCTGCAATGGTTTGCTCTGTGTTGCTATCGAGTGCAATCCCCTTTTATTGTGGAATCCTGCTATTAGAGAGGTAAGACAAATCCCTAAAAGCCAATCAAAAATACTTGTTACGTTGTTGGGTCTGGTGTTCTCGGCTTATAAATACCTAAGATCATTTCCTCAGCTCCACGTTTGTTTTGTCTTCTTACATCCAGCAGTTGTTGTAGTTTCTTCTAGTTTGCTCATTTTTCTCTTCCATTTTGTTCTTATATTTCCTGATGGATCATCCTTAGGACACGTTTTAATTCTTTTATGTTTTATTTTAAAGAAGAATGGCACCGGAACTAAATTGGGCGATTGATAAATATGTCAATTTGTTGAATATGAATCCTGGCATTGTAAGTAAAAAATTTATTAGAGTTTTACAAATCACAGTCAAGGAAATTTGTAATGAAAGCCTCGCCAACTCCACCACTCTTCGACTGCCTGATGCCACACGTGTTGGGGCCCTTATCATAGGCAATGATCTTACAGTTTCCTTCTATGACAGGCTTGAGGATTCACATGATACTTTTACACAATTCTTTGTAGGCATCTACCAGTTAAAAATCAGAGATGACATGGTCTGGATAAACATGCTCTTTTGTATTAGCTTTACCTCTGAGCTTGATCTTATGCTATGGGTGTTTAGGGAGAGACATCCTCGTAATGATTCGCTTGGGGTACTCACCACACGATTAGTAGGGGTAGTTTCAAGCTTTTCCCCCTTCAAGTCTAGCTAAGTGAGTTGTTTTATTTGAAATTTGTGACTTTATTTTATAATACATCTTTAATTCTATGTTATGAATGTAAGTTTGTTATTCTGAGGGGAAAAAATTAGGAAAGATGGTACCAATGTCCCAACTAGGAAAACAAATATAAAAAAAACCCATAACTTACTAATGGTAGTTCTTTTACTTGTCAGTGGTTACTCTTTTACTTATCATTAACAAGTTGTGGGATTTTTATGTATTATTTTCTTTAATTTGGACCTTAATATGATTTTCCCAAAAAATTAATATAAGTGTATTGTTACTACTTACTATGAATGCAAGTGTTCTGTTCTGAGGAAAAAATTAATATAAATGTGTTGTTGCTAGTTGCTTTCTGCATTTGGTTTGATAGAATGATAAATGATTTTGTTATAAAAAATAATTATATATAATTTTTTATATAATTACTTTTCTTAATTGATAGAATGGTAAATCATTTTTTTTCTTAATTATTTTTTATATAATCATTTCGTGATAACAAAATCATTTACCATTTTATCAAACCAAATGTAAAAAGTAATTAGAAATAATACATTTATATTAATTTTCCCCACATAACAGAACACTTACATTCATAGCAATCAGCAACAATACACTTATATTAATTTTTTGAGAAAATCACATCGAGGTTCCAATTAAAGAAGATAATGTTAGAAAAGTCTCATAGTTTGTTAATGTCAAGTGAAAGAGCCAACAAGTGAAATAGTTACCATTAGCAAGTTGTGAAATTTTTTTGATATTATTTTTCTTAATTGGGACATTAATGCCATTTTCCCTAATTTTTCCTGTCAAAACAATACACTTATATTTATAACATGAAATTAAAGATGTATTATAAAATAAAGTTACAAATTTCAAATAACACAACTCACTTAGCTAGGTTTGAGTGGGGAAACTAAAAACAAACCCACTAATTAAGCTTGTATGGTGAGCACCTAGAGCAAGCCACTACGAGGATGTCTATCATTGAACACCCATAGCATAAAATCAAACTCATAGGTAAAGCTAGTGTGAAAGAGCATATTTGTCCAGATCATACCATCTCTGATCTTTAACTGGTAAGTGTCTCCAAAGAACTGCGTAAAAGCATCATGTGAATCCTCAAGCCTGTCGTAGAAGGAAACTATAAGATTATTGTCCCTGATAAGGAGCCCCAACATGTGTGGCATTAGGCAATCGAAGAGTGGTGGAGTTGGCAAGGCTTTCATTACGAATTCCCCTGACTGCGATTCGTAAAACTCTGGTAAGTTTTTGGTTTACAATGCTAGGGTTCACATCCAACAAATTGGCATATTTATCAATTGTCCTCTCTAGTTTTGTTGCTATTCTTCTTAAAAAGAAAACACAAAAAAATTAAAACGTGTTCAGAAGATAATTGATCAGGAAATATAAGCAAAAAATGAGCAGACCAAACGAAACTATAAGAGCTACTGGGTGTGAGGAGACAAAGACAAAGCTGGAGCTGAGGAGAGACGATCTCAGGTATTTATAAACTGAGAAGAGCATGCCAACAACGTAACAACTCTGTTTTATTGGCTTTTCAACACTCAAAAGCCAACATTTTCTGACCTTTTTGTTTTTCCTTTTAATTATATTTTTAACTATTCACCACTGTTTTATTTTAAGAAGAGTCATGACAAACCTACTTTGCCTCCTCATATCTGCGTGACCTCACCACCAACCCAATATTTTTATATGCTAAAATATAATTTCACAAATGCTTGTTTAATTTTAGAGATTTTTCAAGCATAAAATATAATCTTCTGATCCCAGCCATTTGAAGCAACCGAAGGAAAGGACCACCGGGAATTGGTCGAGACTTGTGGTAGGGGAGCAGTAGTGTGATAGGAGATCTAGAAGCAAGGAAAAAAAAACTGACAAATGAATTTGATAATATATGATAAAGTTTCAAAATATAATCACATGAGTGATTGAGTGTCCTTAGTGAAATATAAAAATATAAATAAAATACTACTCGTATATATGCTGGCTTTAATTTCCAATTTCAGTGACCCAGTAGCTATGAGGGTGTTTCAGGTGACCAAGCTAAGCAGTTATTAGTTAATACGTGCAGTGTGAAATAACATGTTATTAGGCTATATATACTTAAGGTTCTCACGACTTTGCAATCTAAATAACACAAAGCACCACTTTTAATGCTTTTTTAAGCATGAGATTCACAACGTAGGGATAAAGTTTAAAAATACCTACTTCCTTTAGTCCTTAATATAAGATGTATTTATAGAGTTGATCTTAGTTCTAAATATAATACATAATTTTTATATTTGTAATCTTTTCCTAATTTACTCTGTTGATGCTCTCTCAATAATAATCAAGGTATTAAAACTCGGACCGGGCATTGAACCGGTCGGGGTACTAGGTTAAGGGTTAGTGGGTTAGATCGGGACCAAACCGGTGAGAAATTGAAAATTTTAGACTTATAGTATGAAATTATAAAGGAAAAATAAAAAAAAAATTTTAAAATACCAACCCGGACCGGACCGGTTCCTGGGCCGGACCGGATGGTCCGGTTCGGGTTCAATAAGCATGATAATAATTAATGAGGAGAAAAAATGATGGAATTAAAGAAGATGACTAGGGTGTTTTAGAAAATACATATAATATTAACTAACTTAACTAACTTCATTAATCTAATTAAATTAGGTAAATATGTCTTATATTAAGAACCAAAGGAGTATATACTTTTCCCAAAAATGTATCCAACACCATAAACATTTTTAAATGCAAAAATACATATAGATTTTTGAAAATGAAGAAAATTGCCACCTCCGTTAATTTTAACAAATGCTTGTTACTTTTTGTTGGGTGGACCCCACATAATTGTTTTCAAAATATTCAAATTCATGAAAGAACATTGAAATTAAAAGGTAATAAAATAAAGTAAAGCAACTTCAATATATTCAAAAGTACTCCCTCCAGTTTTTGGTGTAGGATTTATTTACTTAATATGATTAGATTAAAAAAGTTAGTTAAGGTAATTAATATGACATGTTATTTTTTAAAATATCATAACCATTTCCACTAATTTCTTTCATCTCTCTTTTAATTATTGTTGAGGGAGCATTAATAGGAGTAAATTAAAAAAAAATTAATAAATATATGAAATATGTAATACATTTTGGACAAATATCAACTCCTTAATTAAAGGACCGAAGGGAGTATGATTCAATATCCATGACTTAAAAAGTACTATATCTATAAGTGATTAATACAGAGAAATAACCTGAATAAACATTGCTTAATTAATTGTTACATTGATAAATTAATTAATTAATCAGGATGGATTGTCAACAATCCACCGTTACAGTGACATCCCCATATAGTAAAAATAAATGCTCTGAGTTGAATTGCCAAAATTGTATTGTGAATTTTATTTATAATCTATCAAATGGGGATTAGTATAATTTGAAGTAAAGTAGAAATTTTGAATTTGGTTCCATAAATTTTTTTTTTTTTTGAATTTGGAACCCTATAAAAAATATTAGCAAAGTTGAATAATTTTAAAGGTGACAAAATAAATTTTAGTTGACCATATAAAAAAATATTTAAGAAGTTAATATCACAATTGCACAGAAATTTATTTTAAATAATTTTTAATAGGAATAAAAGGAATAATGTGTTTGATTTCATAATAATTTTTTAGGCTAAATTATACAAAACCTCATGAACCTTAGGTTAGGTGCATATAACCCCTTAACATTTTAAAGTTTAAATTCACCCCCAGCCATTAAGTGTTATCTTTTTAATGAAAAATGACATGTCGGATTATGACATAACATGTGGCATCCTACATAAGTTACTAATTTCATAACCCCTGAATTTTGAATAGTTATAGAGAACCCTCTGAACTTTAATCAATTACAAATAACCCCCAACATTTCAAAATTTAAATTTAACTCCCTTAAAATTTTAATTTATAATATTAAACACATGCCATTACTTTTTATCATTTTAATAAATTTAACAAGATATTTACTATCATTTGTTAATTAAAATAGTTCTTTTGTATAGCAAAAAATAAAAGAATAATATTCAAAAAAAATTATAAAAATAAACATTGAATCTCTTATTCATAAAAAAATAGGCACTACTAATAAAAATTAATGAGGGCAAAATTTTTCGTCCAACACAAATATAATATATAAACCATCGATACTCAATCTTCCCAAAAATGTATTTAACACAAATGATGATATTTTTATACTATCAATGCTCAATTATCCCAAGAAAATAAGTAAATGTTATACAAATAATCAAATTTTTACTTTTATATTTTTTAAATATTATTCTTCTAGCTTTTTCTACGTAATAAAACTATTTCAATTGACATATGATAGTAAAAAACACTTAATAAATATATTAAAATGATAATAGTAACAACATGAAGTTTAATATTATAAATCAAAATTTTAAAGGAGTTAAATTTAAATTTTAAAATATTAAGGAAGTTATTTGTAACTTATCAAAGTTTGGGGGGTTATCTATAATTGTTCAATGTTCAAGGGAGTTTTATGAAATTATTAATTTACACATAATGCAATGTGTCATTTCATAATCTAACATGGTAATTTCTGTTAAAAAGATAGCGGTCACATAACGGTAGGGGGTTAACAGTTAAAAAATAAAATGTTAGGAGTTATATACAACTGACTTAAAATTTATGGAAGTTTTGTATAATTTAATAATTTTTTTATAACAGACTATAAAATAATTATAAAAAATTTATACAACAAATAAAATATAGTTCATTATAGTAATAAGAGGCATAATAATATTATCGTTCAATTTGTTATTATTCACACTTTTTTTGATAATATCATTCAAAGTTCTTTATCAATTTGAAATATTTAATAAAACATGTCATTACATTTTAAATAAAAAAAAGTATCCACGTATAACGAAAAGAATTATGTACCTTCTTAAAAGTTTTGTTGAGTTGAATTTTAAAAATTACATGGCATATTTTTATTCTTAAAAACTAAAGAGATTTAAGACAAATAAAAATAAAACAATATAAATAACTAAGTGTATATTACAATAACTTGAAGTAAAACAAAAACATTAAATTTTATATACTGTCAGAAAAACATTATGAAAAGTTAATTTTAGATGTGGACACAAAATGTTATTTAAGCAGGTGAAAAACTTATTCTATTGAACTTGTGTGAATAAGAAGATCTTATAGAGGATTTGTTTTTCTTAACTTGCTTAATTGCATATTTGTATGGGTAAAGTCTTTATTCATTATCATCGGACTCTTCCCACCATTCTGGAGTATCACACTCACAATCAGAATCACACATTCTTGAGCCAGGGACATCCCATAAAAAGTGACCATTTAAATGAGAAACATAACAAGGGTTTGCATGATGATCTACCCAAGCTATAGGTGGATCTTTTTTGGAGGGTGTATAGGCAGGAGAGAGAGAGTAAGTATCATTCCAAGAGGAATGGAAGGTCCTTGTGGATTTGGTCTCTCAAAAGTGGTTTTAATAGTACCATCTGGAAGTCTCTGAATGAGAGGAGGCATGGGAGTATGGACATCCGCACTAGTACAAAATTTCCTTTTTAGACCACCACATTTAGATCAGTTATGGCGAATAAGGTCTAAAAAAATTGACTGGTGGTAGTTTCATAATTATATAGAACTTCTAAGACTGATTCTCAAAAAATCGGTCTTAAAAAAATTATTTAGACCGGTTATAAATAAAATCAGTCTTAAAATATAGAAATAATTTAAAAATTAAAAATTTGAACATTTTATGACCGGCTTTAATTAAAACCGGTCTTAAATGGTACCTTTTAAGACCGGTTTTCATTAAAACCGGTCTTAAATGCGAAAAATTAAAAAAATATTTTCCCCCCTTTTAAGACCGGTTTTTATCAAAAACCGGTCTAAAAGGTGAGTTTTTTCACCCGTATGTTTACTCCTGTGCCTAGATCCTGCATTTTATGAACCCTTTCTTCTCCTTTCACCATTTCTCTGTCAGCTCTATCCCTGCTTGTTCTGAACTCGTTCATCATGCTCTGTTCCTCATTTGCTAAACTCTCCTCCATCATTACTGCTGTTGTTGCTGCCTTCGTCGTCGCTGTTCTTTGATCATCGTCACTCTCTTCTGCCGCCACCTCTATTCTTCATAGTGACCATTCTCCTCTATCATGACTTCCTTTTGTCAGTGCCTTGAATTTAAGGACTTCATTTTAACCTCGGTTGATTGCACCGTGACTTTGGGTAGAATCTCACTCATTGGTCTTAAATCGGGTTAGTGTTCTGTTAATTACAAGCCTCAACTTTCAGCTTCTATTTTCTTATTCTCAACAATATTAACTCTGAAAATATAGTTATACACGAAATAATTGCAAAAAAAAGTAATTAAGGTGAAAGGGAAAACTGTGTGATGGCCTTATTACTACATATAAGTTTTTCTTGTTTTGGACCGAAAGTAAATATGATGCTCTGACTTGTGATATTTGGCTTGGAGTAATACCATTCTAAATTTTGTTTTAATTTAGTGTGATTGTTTGATTGTTAGTTTTATTCGTTTGTTGAAACAATACTAGTTTCAAATGATGCATGTTAAAATTCGTTGAAATTTATAAAACTCTATGGTTATTGTTTTTTTTGTCTATCCTTTTGCTGTTGGATATAGGGTGCTACAAGTATTGAGATATATATGGATCATAGTTAGATAAATGCTAAACGAATGAGTGTTGAATATGATAATGGGGTGACGGGTTTTTTAGATTTCGCTAGAAGAAATGCCGATGATTGTAGTGAGAAGTTTTATTGCCCTTGTGTAGTATGTTTGAATGAGAAGCGATTGAGTGCTGTAGATATATACACACATTTAATTTGTGAAGGATTTTGTAAGAGTTATACAGTATGGGTATGGCATGGTGAAGAATTAGAAATGCCAAGTTCATCTCAATAGGGGGAGTGACCTTTGATGATAATGACACGGATACGGATGATCGGATAGAGGATATTATTCTTGATGTAGGTGAAGAGGCTTTTGAGCAATCACATGTATATGGTAATATGTGCAGTGAAGCTGAGATGCTACTGTACCCGAGGTGTAAAAATATACCAATTGTTGAAAGCAGTATTGAAATTAGTAAGCTTGAAAGCACGGCATGGATAGAGTGACAAGAGTTTTTCAGAAACACTTGAGGCTTTTAAGGACATGGTTTCATATGATAATTTGTTGCCTTCTCGATATTACGATGTTAAGAAAATATTGTGTCCGCTAGGGATGACATACAAAAAGATCCATGCATACTCTAATGATTGTATATTGTATAGAAAAGAGCATGGAGAGAAACAACAGTGTCCGATATGTGAAATCTCGAGGTACAAATCAAATGACGCCCCTGCAAAAGTGTTGTGATATCTTCCAATCATATCAAGCTTCAAGCGCTTGTTTGCTAATGAAAACTATGCAAAAAATTTAAGATGGCATGTTGATGAGAGGATATCCGATGGAAAGCTTCGATATCCAGCTGATTCTTCTCAATGAAAGAAAATGGATCAATTATTTTCTGCCTTCGGTGAAGAACCTAGGAACTTTAAGCTTAGGCTTAGCACAGATGCCATGAATCCTTTTGGTAGCCTAAGTAGTATACATAGTTTATGGCTTGTTTTGTTGGTAATTTACAACTTATCTACTCTGTTATGCATAAAACGAAAGTACATCATGTTGTTTATGTTAATTTTGGGACCAAAACAACCTAGAAATGACATAGATGTTTACTTAGAACCATTGATCGAAGACTTGAAAGAGTTGTGGGATGAAGGTGTTGATGTTTTTGATACGAACAAGACGATTTTTAAAATGCGAACCATGATCTTTTGTACTTTAAATGACTTCCCTGCATATGGAAACTTGTCAGGATATAGTATTAAAGGCCATAAAGCATGTCCAATTTGTGAAGAATGAACATGCTACCATCAACTTCAACATGGAAGAAAGACAGTGTATCTTGGCCATAGGAGATTTCTTAAACGATGCCACCCGTATCGCAAATTAAAGAAAGCTTTTTTTAGTAGACAAGAGTTTGAAGATGCTCCGAAAGCATTGATTGGGGAGCAAGTTTATGAAAAGGTAAAAAATATGAATGTTATCTTTGGTAAGACTACAAAGAATAGTAATGAGAAAAGTAAATGGAAAAAGAGGTCTGTCTTCTTCAATCTTCTATATTAGCTGAAACTTGATGTGAGACACTGTATTGATTTCATGCATGTGGAGAAAAACGTTTGTGATAGTATTGTTGGGATACTGCTTAACATACAACGTAGTTCTAAGGATAGCGTGAAGGTAAGATTAGATTTGCAAGAAATAGGGATATGAGAAAACTTACATCCAAAGCCATATGGTAAGAGAAATTTTTGTCCTTCAGCTGCCATACTTTGTCTAAGAATGAGAAACGAAGCTTTTGTGACTGTTTACATGGCATCAAAGTTCATTCAGGGTATTCTTCAAATGTTAGGAAGCTTGTGTCGATGAAAGACTTGAAGTTAGTGGGGCTAAAGTCTCATGATTGTCATGTCTTAATGCAACAACTGCTCCCAGTAGCTATTTGAGGCATTGCCGAATATGATCTTTAACATATTTTGACTAGACTTTGTTTCTTCTTCAATGCTATTTGTAGTAAAATCATTGAGACAGAAATATTGGATGAACTGGAAAATGAAGGATATCTGATCTTGTGCCAACTTGAGAAGCTTTTTCTTCCTTCTCTTTTTGACATCATAGTACATCTATTTGTTCATCTAGTTAGGGAGATCAAATTGTGTGGCCCTATCTATTTACGATGGATGTACCCAATTGAAAGAACTATGAAAATCCTAAAAGGGTATGTGAAGAACCCTAACTAGCCTGAAGCATCTATTGTTCAGAAATATGTTTCTAAAGAAGCCATGGAGTTTTGTCAAGATTACTTGTCAAATGTAGGATACATTGGCCTTTCTGAATGTCATGATGAAGAAGGCAGTAGACGCGGGGCTTCAGTAAAGAGTGTAGATCTTGATAAATTGCAACAAATCCACTTGTACATCTTGAATAATGTTGATGAAGTTCAAAATTACATTAATGCTCATAAAGAAATTACGGAAAGGGAATAGTCGAATGACTGAACAAAGATTAATTTGGGAGCATAACAAAACTTTTGCACATAAGTTCAAGTAAAAGGTTGACAGAGAAGAATTTGTTTCTAATACAATTAAATGGTTACCACGTGGTCTTAAGGTTGATGTCATAAGTTGGACTTCATTTGTGATCAATGGTTATATCTATTACATGAAGTCTCTTGATGATAGGAGTACCATCCAAAACAGTGGGGTTATGTTATTGGCTAAATCTACACACTTCTCTAGTTCAAAAGATAAGAACCCTAGATTGGCAGCAATACCTTATTATGGGCTTATTGAAGAGATTTGGGTGGTTGATTATGTTAAAATTAAATTTCTCATTTTTAAATGCAAGTGGGTTGATGTCAATAATGGTGTGGTGATTGATCAGTTGAGATTTACATTGATTGATCTGATTAGTAGAAGTTTTGGAGATGAACATTTTATTATGGCATATCAAGCGAAACAAGTGTTCTATATTACTGATCAGGCAAATAAAATGTGATCTGTAGCTCTCTAAGGAAAAAGGGTTGTTGATATTGATCAAGAAAGTCATTCAATGAATGATATTCTTGATACTCCTTCTTTTTCTAGGGGTCTACCAGAATTGAACGAAGAAGATGAAGCAGACAATGAACACATCACAAGAAACGATCATCATGAAGGGATATAAGAGGATATCCCTTTATAAAACTACTTTCAAGGTTAGTTAGCTAAAAGAATTATCATGAATTATATTTGAATTATGTTTATTGTTATTGGTATATATAAATTAAAACTACTTTTTTTATGTTTTTACAGGAAAATGAAGCATATGAGGTGTCTTAGTATAGATGCTCCAAAGCTAGCTAGTGATCATCAGCATAAGAAGAGTGTGTATAAAGTATTTTGGCCATAATGAATAAGTGTTGATGATGATGATGATGAACTTTGTTTCCATTTCAATTGGTTTGGATTGCCTAAGAAGACAGTGTATGAAGTATTTAACTTTGGCCATAATTTTATGATTTTGCCTGTGATTGTGAGTTTATTTTGTCTATGATTCTATCAGTGTCGTTGAAATGACTGCTTGCTGAGTGAAATGTTTTAACAGGGGAAATGACTAGCTTGCTGGCTAGGTAAATTTTTTGAAACGGAGCAATTGTTTTTTTTAAAAAACTTTTTAGACCGGTTCTTTCCAAAACCAATCTAAAAAGTACATTTTAACCGGTTTCTCATAAAACCGGTCTTAAAAGTATTACTTTAAGACTAGGTTTTTAGAAAACTGGTCTAAATATTTGAACTTTTAAGATTGATTTTTTTTGAGAACGGATCTAAAAAGTTGAAGTTTTTATATCGGTTTCTTTGATAATCGGTCTAAAAATAATTATTTTTAGGCATGTTTTATAAATAACCAGTTTTAAAACTTTTTTTTTAAGACCAGTTAAAAAATAGCAGATTTTTAAGACCAACTGTATCAAGACCACATCCAGAACCGGTCTAAAATATTATTTTTAATCCGTCTTAAAAGTGATTTTTCCACTAGTACCTGTTGGATTCAATGAAAGACTTTTTCATAATTGTTGATCTATTCAAGGGGCATCAACTGAGAGAGTTCTTCCTGTGGAATTTGTCTAGGAATTTGAATGATAGAAGTATCATCAGATCTATTTGAGATGGCAAAAAGAGCATCTTTTGTAGAGTTTTGAAGATGAAGATCAAGAGGGTGGTTTTGAAGTCTGTAAACCACTTGATGTTGTAGAGTAGCAATGATGGCTTTAGGATCTTGATCAGCGCCAACAATCTGAACTTGTACTTTATATCGATTGGTAAGAGTAGAGTCCAACATGTTGATGTTGAAGTTTGGTTAGATAGTTAGAATAACACTTCCATTACACAAAGTGGTTAAGAGAGCACCAATAAGAGCATTAGGATAGTGTTTATATGTTGATTCAACTAGGGCAACTCGAGCAGTGATTGACATGCCTTTTCTCCTATGAAAGGTTAGAGCAAGTCGGATAGCTTCCATATGAAGATGGGTGTATCCTTCAAATCTCCAGTGGTTGATCAGGGGTTGTGGTATTTCAATGGTAGCATACTGTTTGTCTGTTGTAGTTGGAAGATGACACTGTTCCAACTTTGTCATCTGAATAACTTCTTTAGCATAAGGTTGTATGGTAGTTAGAATAGTTATGATATTCTTAGTGAGATGATTGGATATGTGGTAAATACTGTACGGACTAAGAAGAGGAAGATCAGTTTCAGAGATCAACGCATCCTCTGGAAGATGAGTAATTTCTACAAGGTTTTCTATTTTACTTGCAAGGGTTCTTTTTACAGAAGAAGGAAGGTTTCTGGGAGTCAACTGAGAAACAAGAGTAGTAGAAGGAGGATCAGAAAGATTTGAAGAACTAAAGGCTTCACTCATGATTTCGAGATTTCTTCCTACTCACCTTTGTCCATAGCATATCATCACTGATCTCAAAAATGTCGTCAGGTACTAATACCAAGTGGAGGATAGATGTATCTAGATCCTAATGTTAGTGTAGTGTCTTTAATTATAAGACCAGAAGGTCACAGATTCAGACACCAACAAAGACATTGGGACCAAGAACTATCCTATCTGTCATAAATGGACTGGGAAATAATAAACTGCTATGAATCAGTTGCATCCTTCAGACCTTAATTCAGGTAAGTTCAAGCTTTTCTCATCTCATGCTCAAGGACACTTTAGAACTTTGAGTCTTTACAGATGTTTTGGTAGTTATCAGTTTATCATTTCCTTAGTACTCTTCACAGGATCATGATTAGATTCTTTCTAATGCATATGTTCCTCGTAGAGAGACAAGTGCAGAGCATACTTGAATCTTTCATAGAGATAGAGATAATATGTTAAGATCATAAATTTTTAGAAGAAGAGGGCTATTTAGAACGAAGACATTGTATTTCACAAGTGAAGGATTACAACTAATTTTTTGATTGCCCTTACATCTATTGGAGCATCGAATTTATAGTGAGAAAACAATCAGAAAAAACAAAGCATGCCTAGTACAAACTTGTGGCTAACATGATTATAGACATCTATCAGAATTTTTTTTTTCACTGACATACTCGACAAATCTTTTGAAGCACGTGGACATAAAGAGAAAGCATGCAGTCATAAAGTACACAGACATAAATTTTATATAGACACTGACATAACTTTTGGACAGGATAAGACATGGATAATCAGGATGTTACTGAGGCTTTTGGACGATCAGTGTAACGCCGCAAATTTCAATTAAGGGCTAATGATGATTATTGTGAATAATTTTGTGAATCAAAATGGATTTGAGATCCGAATTATTATTGGAAATGCCCAACACCCTGTATTTTAGCATAATTATGTAACAAATAATTATTTGGGCTAAATTAGGGGTAAATGGTGCATAAAGAAGAGGAAAATAATTTAATTATGTATTATGCGGAAATTTTAAATAATATGCCATAATGAGTGAGAAATTGAAAGAATGACCATAAGTTAGTGATTAATTGAGAGATTAATTACTAACTAAGGAGAAATGAGATATGTAACTAAATGGCTAATGGAGTGCTTAGATGTGGATAAGTGTCACTTGATGATGAAGAGAGATGAGAAGAAAAGTCAAAGCACCATTTTTTATTCATTTCCTCTCTTTTTTCTCTCTCTCTCTTTCTCTCATGCATATGGAATGGCTAGGGGGCAGAAATTCTGCACCTCACCTTCATCTTCATCATCACACACACACACACACTCTCTTTCTCTCTCTCTCTCTCTCTCAAGCTCTTGTGCACCATTTTTGAAGGAAAAAAGAGAAAAGGAAAGCTCAAGATTTAGGTAAGATCTTGACCTTGAATGCCAAAATCTCCTTCTTCAAAGTTGTTCATCTTGTTAAGAGCTTTCATCCTATGGTTTTAGATTTTTCATTGGTGGTGTTTTAAGCACACAAGAAAATCTAGAATTTAGAGAACTAAGGAACTTCTTTGGGAAAGTGTTGAGGTGAGTGAAAGCTTCATTTTCATATAAGTTTTATGGCCATTGGTTGGGCCTTAAATTTCTGGAAATTTTGCCCTAATTTTTGTGATTTAGGGTCATGGGGAGTATGATTTGTTTTTGTCATTGAAATGGTGCCTTATTTGGTGTTTTGAATGAATAGAATTGAATGAAGCTTAAATGTAAAGTTTGACAACTTTGTGTTGGTTTTGTGTATTGGGCAAAAACAGGGCATGTCAATGGGTTGTGATTTTGGTCATTTTGAGGTTGCCATTGTGTTCCTTGTGAGAAATTGTATGGGAATAGGTTTGGTTACTGATTTTGGAGTTATTGGACACTTTGGTAGAAAATTGGAAATCTATCAAGTGTGAACTCTATTATGGGTAGTCAGTTTACACAAAATTTTTGAATGACCAAATGGTGTTGAAAATTTTTGAAACTTTCCAGTCTTAAATTTCACATCCCAAGCTTCAAAATGGACATATAATTCATGTCATTTCGTTTTGTGAACTGAGAGTTATGCCTCATTTGGTATCATGGAAGAGTTTTTTATAGAAGTGGAAGTGGAATTAAAAGAAGAATTGGAAATGGAACTGGAGATAAAAGTATGTTTGGTATGACTATAGAAGTAGTGATATAATTTTTAATAATATATTAGTTTTAATTATAAAATGTCAAATATACCCTTAAACAACCCCAGCCTCCATTCTCACATTCACCCTAGAACAGCCCCCAACATCACAGACGGCCACCATCAATATCACCGGCGGCCAGCACAAAAACCACTAGTGTTTTCATTATCAGCCATCAGCCTATCACATACTACCCATAATTTCACAGTAATTTTAACAGAAATCAAAAGCATAATTAAAAAAAATAGAGATCGAATAAAAAATCAAACATCATTGCTATCAAAACCAGAGATCAAACCGGAACCATTGTTTCGATCAATGTACTTCACCGTCACCACGATTCTATTGATGTACCTCACCATCACTGTCTTGCCGTAGCTGTACCAAAAAACTCTTCCAAGCTTCGACCATTTTGCATCAATGTACCTCACCGTCACCATCAAATAATGCAAGCATTTTAAAAAAAACAAAGAACACAGGTCCCCTCACTCACAAAATGGTCAAAGCTTGGTACTGAAGGAGAAGACCAAATTTTCCATCCTTCGCCACGGATATGAAGTTAAAGCTTCCTCCTCTGTCACCTTTACAATCGTCTTCCTTCGTTAGCATCAGATACGAGTTTGATTTCAGCAAAATAGGATGGGAGGTTTGCATCGTCAAAAAAGAAGAGAAGAGGAGGATGATGAGCACAAGATTATTGAAAACAAACTTGTGAGTAGTCGTCGTCCTTCCCGTTGCTGTGCGTCGCCGTGCTCGCTTCCACCGCTGCCATCGCTATGACTCACTACCGCCGTCCTTATCGTTGCCTTAAGAGAGGGAAGGGGCTGTCAGAGTTGGGAGTGAAGAGGGAGGAGGGATATATGGCAAAGCTGTAAATTGAAAAAATGGTGAGGGTATAATGGTCACAAATTTTAACTTCCAATGGAACCCAACTCAGTTCCATGGGTTTACCTATGGAAGTGACTTCCACCATTTTTTATAGAAGTGAATTCCATGAGGAAGTGACCTCCCACCAACCAAACAATCTAACTTATAAAATCCACTTCCACTTTTACTTCTCCCTCCTTACTTCCCATGTACCAAACGTGGTATTATGCTTTGCCAAAGTTTGAGACAAAAATTGGACTATGTTTTGGAGCAGTGTTGAGTTTTGTGTAATTCTAAAATTTTTTGGTGATTTCTAGTTATGGTCTATATTTTTCAAGTAAATAGGACTTAAATACCTTTCATTTGGCTTTGGAATCACCTCATTAAGTCTCAGAATAGAGTATAACTCTTCGTCCTTAATTATGATTCTAGGATTTGACATTTGCCCTACTCAGGAGAGACCGGTTCCAGAATACACCTGAAAGGACCTAGGTAGTGACTCTTCTATCATGTTGTGTATGATACTTAGTATGCATGTTTATCATTGTGAATGTGTTATTGGCCATAGGGCATTACAGCGCAAGCAGTTCAACGTGAGCCGTCGTAGGGGCAATGCTCATGATACCTACTTCGGCCATTGTATCTGTCGTTGTAAGTACTGAGACTACGTTATGGAATTATGGATTCCTGTTTGAGTATCCAGCCCGTAGGGCTGCGTGTTGTGAAATGTTTTATATAGATCCTAGCTGTGGTGATTTATGTGATATGTTCATGTGGATGTGTAATACAACAAGCAGTTCAGCATGAGCCGTAGTAGGGGTGATGCCCATGATACCTACCTCGGCCGTTGCAACTGTTGTTGTGATTGTTGTGTGTTGTATAGATGATTTACTTTCAGCTTTGATGTTGTGCATATTATGAGTAATTTGTTATTATTAGGATTCCTTAGAATCTCACTCTCCCAAAAACTAAATTTTTAGATAGGGCCAAAGGATCAAAGGGTGAGCAGATGAAAAAGAGTGGTTAGAGCTTCGGATAGGATTTTCATTTTGGAAAATTTGGTTATCATATTTGTAATTGGTATTTTGGATTTTTCATTGGGAAACAATTATGTATAATGGATATATAATGTAGTTTTGTGTGATCCCCAAGTGAAGGGAATTAGATTATGGGCATTATGCCTTGTATAAACCTTTTATTTATTAATAGAACCCGAGGGTGTCGGGAATTTACATTACACTCTAATATGTATAAATGGAATCGAATTGTACAGGCCATTTATGTATTGGTAATTGAATATGAGACCAATATTGACTAGATTTATGAAAGTTTTTGGAAATCTTGTTTTGGGTAAAAGATTACTTTGTTAAGGCCCAATCTCGGCCTTGATCGTGATGCAGGTTACAATCAGGATATTGCTGACACTTTTGAACGATCAGGATATTGCCGACACTTTTGAATGATCATGATTTAATCTTTATAGATAGGCTTGTGATCATTATTGGGAGATAAATTATCATTGTCGTGATCTCCAAAGAGCTCAACACGTACTCGATGTAAATCTGATGAGTAATCTTGAGAACATTCTGGATAGGTCAAGTCAAAAGCCCTTTGGATTGAGGCCTGAGGGCAGTATGGTGTGAAGTCCTGAGGTAGAACGGGATGAGGCAATTTGAGATCTTCAAGCTGGTAGAGATAGACTGAGCTGTGAATAGTCTTCATATGGATCTTGATAATCTTGGAATTCAGGGCCAAGTATTCCTGTAGGAATTTGGCTAGATGTCGATGGAGAGAGAAATCCTTGAGTGACTTAACCAATTTCCAGAGGAATAATTCCTTGGTATGGGTCATATTCTTCTTCAGCTGGAATAGGGCCTAGGACATGGCATTTAGTCTTTAGTTGAATGTTGATTTGCCTTAGAGAATGACCAAGTTCCTTAAGAGTCTGTGAATTCTAATGAACCCAATCAAAAGGGGAATTCCAGAGTTCTGTTGTTCCACTAGAATAAAGTCCATTTGAGTAGAGATGATAATACCTGTTAAGAACCAAAATACAACAAAACCTTTTTTGTTTTCTGTTATCAGTTCTCCAAAGGTTATTGTCATCAATAAAACTTAAAGTTTTCTTCTCTAGTAGGGTAGAGGTGAAAAAAGGTCTAGAAACTGATAGAAAATAAAACCTTTATGGTTTTTATCACATAAGTAATGGTAGATGGGTAATGGTGTAAAGGCTATGGCACTAACATGAAGGGTAGTTAAAGACCATAAATATCAAAAAAGTTCTTTAGGCATTGGGCCCTGAAGGAAAGGTAAGGTGGTGAAAGGAGTGTTTAAACTAAAATGTCAAGACCGGAGAACAAGGTTGGTCTTAATAAAAAGAAGATGAAGCCAGTAGAAGAGTTGTTGTTCAGCAACCTTTGGAACATGATAAGGGGTTTCAAGATGAGTCCCTGGGGGGAAAATGGTAGCTTTTATATTATGAGACATGGTTCGCTGTACTTCTGAGATGGTTAAGATATACAAAGGCTGTGGAGGAGAGGATGGCTTCTGGGGTCGAGATAAAAAGTCTATAATAGTGTTGTGGTGACCTTTGAGGTGTCTAACTGAGAATTTACAGAGAGAAAACCAGTCTTTCTATCTGAGTAATTGAGCATCTGGTAAGATTTTTTTCTTTGGATCAAGCATATTTTGAAAAGACGTATTGTCCATTTGTACAACAAAATGGTAGGGGCTCAGATGAAAATTGAACTTTTCAATCCCACGCTTGACAACGAGGATTTCTTTATACGTTGCATGATAATTCTTTTCTGGTTCTTTAAATTGTCCACTAACATGTCCATAGTAGTATCTTTTTCAATTTACTTCTTCAAGAAGTATAGCTCCCCAAAATTCATTACTATCGTCCGTTTGTAACATCTTTTCTCCGTGATCTAGAATCTTCAATAGTGGTTGATTCTGAGTGATTCTTTTGAGGATTTCGATGGCTTCTATTTGTTGCTTTCCCCACTGTGGATGATTCTTTTTTAGAAGCTTGGACAGCTAGTTAGTATGATGAGACACCTAAGGGATGAAGTCCTTGAAATAATTCACAATCCCAAGAAATTGCTAAATTTGTTTGGTAGTAAGATTGTCATCAGGAAAATTCAACAATTTTTGTGCAATATGAGGTCCAAGGCTATACTGACCATTCTTGAAATGCATGCCTAAGAATTCAGTTTCTTTGGCTCTAATCTCACTTTTTTCAGAGGAAAGCATAATGCCATATTATTCTATGATATTAGTAAATCGAGTTAATAGGGCTTTATGGGTTTCTTCATTTTAAGAGAAGAAGAGGATATCATCAATATAGATTAGGGCATTTAGAAGGATAGGTTTGAAGATTTTGGTAATGACCTTTTGAAACAGGGACGGAGCAACTTTGAGACCAAATGGCATAACAGTCCATTGGTATTAGGCATTAGGAATACAGAAAGTAGTCTTAGGCAGATCATCTGGGTGGATACCCAATTGCCAAAATCCTGCTTTAAGATCAAACTTTGAAAGATTTGAGTTTTCTTAAGATGAGAGAACAGAGTACTGGGCTTTGGTGATGGAAACTTATCATCTTGGAGAAAATGATTCAAGGGCTTATAATCAATGACAAGTCTCTTTTTCTCCCTTTTTATTTCTGATCCTTTTTCAACATAAAAAGCTTGGCACGCCCTATCAGACTTGGTTGCTTCTATATCTATGAGTTCTTGCCTTATTAAAGCTGCGCATTTATCTCTAGCAAGTTTTAAGTCATTAGGATTCAACCTGGATGAGAAGCTTTAGTAGGATTGATATCTTCATTTCTTTTAAAAGTTAGCTTAATAAAGAACTCCTGATTTGTCCATAATGGAGAAGAATGAAGGAATTGATCATGACTGTCTGAACAGTATTGAAGCAATCTATCCTTAATGTTTGAATATTGAGGTGGAGCTTATTGTAGTTCAAACAAGATTGGGATGTTTGTATAAGGACTAAAATTTCCTTTCCATTTAATCCCCTTAGGTAGGATCATAAGGTTCTAGGTATAATAGAAAGCATCGAATATCAACAAAATATCTTTACCTTGAAGATCACT
The DNA here is from genome assembly GCA_963242795.1 of Inga leiocalycina. Classification (NCBI taxonomy): domain Eukaryota; kingdom Viridiplantae; phylum Streptophyta; class Magnoliopsida; order Fabales; family Fabaceae; genus Inga; species Inga leiocalycina. Next base: position 67,070,144 of record OY725320.1, read on the forward strand.
TCCTAGTACTTTAATTTTCAAAGTACATCCTGGGAAGAATTTGATACCAATCTTTCTTCTAGAAATAAGATTAATTTTGAAATGTTTAGTATCGGCTGTGAGATAATACTAGTCATGACGAACCCATTCTTCTGGTAGAAGAATATGAGGTTTCATTACTGTTTTACAAGATCCAGTTTTAAGAAAAGCAATAGCTATAACAGGTTTGGAATATTTGTCTGGAAGAACTTGAACTCTGATATTTGGAAGAGGGATATTAAGGTTTTCTTTAGGATTAGATCGAAGAGATCTTAGGAAAAGCTGGTTTAAGGGAGAAGGTTCTAATTTTTTAAAAGGTAAAGAAGTTAGAACAGGGCTGATAATGTTGATAGACCCATAAGGATAAATCTCTTCTTCATCTGTCTCAGAGTCAAGATCAGAGAATTATTAGAATTATGAATTTTCTTGCTCATCAGAAAGTGGAAGAACATATTGGGTATCTTTGTCTTGGAAGGGCTGTTCTTCAAGGAAAGTTTCAATATCCGCTTCTTCATCTGTGATCATCAAGATATTCTGGAGGCGTTAAATCATCTTGACATCTTTCTTGGTTTTGTTAAGACAAATTTTTGCAAAATGTCCCTTTTCCTGCAGATAAAACATTGAGTTCCTTTCCCTTTTGAGAATTTTCTAGGTTTAAAAAACCTAGCTATTCTTCTTCTCCTCTTGGATTGTTTTCAGGGAAAAATTTCTTTTCAGGATTTTTGGAATATGAGCGGTAATGAGATTTCTTCTTTGTTGAACAATGGCAAGTCTTAGGATCCTTGCATTTAATCTTTAGATGAGGCTCCTTGCAGGCATGTGTCAGCTTCACATTGCCTTTAATCATATCTTTCAAATACTTGTGTTGCTCACAGAGTTTGTCAACTGTTGCAAGGGCTAATTGATAGATTTCTCCAATTGAGATTTGGGACATATCTCTTTATAAGGCATAAAGATTCCTGTGTAGTTCTAGTTGAATCTCATCTGGAAGAGAAGTAATAAAAGTATGTCGAAGGTTAACATCATTGTGGCCATTCAGCATGTAATATTTTTCAATCATTTTGGTGTAGTGCCTCTACAGGTCTTTTTTGTCAAGAGAACAACATTTCATCTCAAAGAAATCTTGTCTGTCTCTCTTGTCAATTACATTGAAATTTCCTATGAACTCTTTGTGAATAGCTCCCAAGAGAAGTCCAGGGTTTGCATCTTGTATCGCCTAAAGTTTTTCATAAGCACTGATATTTTGAAACCAATCTCTTAAGGCGCCAGTGAATCTGGAAACAAACTCTTTAAGAATTTGGTCAAGAGTTACACCTTATGCTGTAAGATATAGATCAATCATTGCTCTAAATTCATGAATTTTTTGTCTCCATTTATCTTGTGGAGTGTCGTCAAAAGTAAACCAAGGTCCTGAAGTTGGCTTATTATTAAAATGATGTTGTTGCTGAGGATGAGGAGGATCTATAGTTTGATCAACATGAAATTTCTCAGCTTCACCATCATCATCATCTGGTTGAACCATGGCAATTCTGGTGCTATCAGCAAAATGATCATCGACACAGTCATCATAGTTAGATATAGAAGAGTCATCATCTAATTGGACATTAGATTCAAATTGAGAACTTGATGAATCCAAGATAGGTTCATGGGTTTGGAGAATAGCCAAGGTAGAGTCTGGTGGTTGAGTGGTTATTGGCTGGGAGGTTAAGGTCTCAGCATATTTTTGTTTTTCTTTCTGTGAAGAGGCTGACTGAGTTATAGGTTAGGAAACTACAGGTTCTTTAATCTTTAAACCTGGTTGAACAGGATTCTGAGTACCTGATGTGTTCCCATGGTCGTAGACAGAACGAGAAGGCCAATAAGAGGCTGGTCTTTCTAGGGTATGGAAAGTCGGTCTTGAAATAGGTTTAGGTTTAGGCTGTATTAGCGGAGGCTGTTGAAATTGTCTGAAAATAGTATAGTTCATTTTGAAAACATTACTGTAGTCAGTTTCTTCAGGATAAACAGGGGCTGATACTGGGTAGATAAATCTGGGGATAGTAAGGTATGATGGATAGTGTAATATCCCGAATTTTGGGATTAGAGGCTAGAGAATAAGCCTGAAGTAAGTGGACTACTAAACCTCAGTTTAGCAAGAGCCTCAAATTTATTCCCTAATGATTTTTATATCTTTGGTTTATTAAAGAAAGTAAAATGGTGAATTTTGGAGAAAGTGATTATGCTTCTGGTGAAATTTTTCGTGAAGCAGTGAGATTGTCATGTGAGTTTGGATGACCAAAGAATATCCATAAATTATGAAATTTTACAGGTTTAAAGTAAACATCCTAAACTTTAATTTGATAGGTGATATGGCTCAATTAGAGCTATATACAAAAGGTTATGAATTTTTTAAGTTAGCCCAGAAAAACTTGAAAGTTTTTGGAATAGCAAGCAAAGATTAAAATTCTGGGACTTTTGTGCTTCCAACTAGCAAAATTATATATTTTTCCTTGAAAGTAGACTTAATAAGGGTTCCATAGCCTTTAGAATTACTTCAATTTTATTTTTCTCGAATTATTTATGTTTTTTCAAAGTTTGGGCAGAAATCTGCAAAAATTTTGTAAAAATCTGAAATTGTTGGAAATTTAGTAAATAATTAGAAAATAATATTATATCATATTAAAACATCATCCTCTTCCTCCATCATCCAAAACCGTGCAACGCCATGGAGAAAAAGAGAGAGAAGAGGACAAAAACTCATATGGTAGGTCGATTTCTTCGGTGAATTCGTACCTAACACGTATAACTCTTCTCATAAGCTCCTCTTCTATGTTATTTAAGGTGTTGGAAGCTTGAATTTCAATGTGGAGAAGGCTAGGGTTTCGCTCATAAAAGGGAAAAGCCAGAGGGAGCTTGAGGTAACTTCCAAACTCTTGTATATTGACTATCCTGACTGCTGTGGACAATTTAATCGGTGAAATTTCGCCGGATTGTCTTTGTTTGTAATTTTTGGAGATGGGTTTCTTTAGGGGTTATGCTGCCAAAATTGGGTCCAAATCATATTTGTAACCTAATGTAATAGTTAATAAAGTGGTTAGGAGTAGAAAGGAACAATCTTATGGAGGCAAAATCACAAAACCCCGATTTTCCTCGGAAAACCCATATATTTCGGTCAGGGCTGTAAATGGGTCTTAGAGTTGGATTTTCAATGATTTAATGTTTCCATTGCATTTAAAGGGGAAAATTAGGTGGGGTTACAGTTGGTCATTTTTTTTGGAAAAGCCCGAAAAAACATAATTACGAAAACGCCCCTAAAACACTGAAATATGGGGCTTCCATGGGTAATTTTGTAATTTGACATTGAATTTGATAATTCTGAGTCCGGAAATGGATTCATTGGGCCAAAATATGTCAGAATAGCCTAATGTCAAAATTTCAGGAAAAGTACAGTCTAACCGGGTATGGCAGGGCCGGGCTTGGGTCTTGAGGGCATTTTGATAAATTTTCACAATAGACTCATATAACCCCCAGAAACAGTATGGTAGTGTCTAAATAGTACATTTGGAATTGTAGGACGGAGTTGAGAGCCTGAGTTGCTGGCACACAAATCGAGGAGAAAAGACTAGAGGTAAGGGACTTACTTTACTTGCGTGTATTTGATATATTTGCTTGTGTAATGACATATGTGATTTCTTTACTTGATTATGTAGAGCATGTTTGAATAAATGAAGCTCTGTTTCTGTTTCAGTATGGCCATAGTGTTGTTGCATGAAACATTGAGCATCCAGAAATGTCATTATGAGGCAAACATCTCGTTAAAGCTAACATGTCATACACATAACATCTATCGCCCATGTATTATGGTATCTGTTTCCTACTGAGATTCTCTCGAATCTCACCCTCCCCTATCAACAATTTAGACAGGCGAATACAGAAGGTATGCGGAAATCAGAGAAGAGAACTGCATGAGAGAGGGTTACAATGGTGGAGCGAAGATGGGGAGAAGTCTTCGTTCTACTGGGATGGATTTAGACACCCTAGTAGCCCTGTGTGGCTACCTCAATTATAAGTATCATGTACAAATCTTTATAGGGATTTTCTGTAAACATGTACGTATTATCAGTATAATTATGCTATTTATATGTTGCCCACCGAACCGCGTATCATTTTTTGTTAATACTTTGGTAAAGGTGAAATTAAAATAAGGGCATGACATTTTGGTATGAGAGCTTCAAGCAGGTTTAGAAGAGCCTAAAGCGGTTTTGGCGGAGTAGTGGTTCTGGCAATAGGATAATATACTGATAAGGTCCTGGTTACATGGCAACAGGATAATCATTCGAATTAGATCGAATTCAGTGACCAAGGTGTTGATCCGATTTTCCTTTATTCCCGAAGTTCCTTCATGAGCTATTTCTAGAGCTTCCCACATTTCCTTTGCTATTGGAAGTATGCAAATTTTGAAGTATTCACTTTGACTCAAAGCACTTTGTATCATCAGAATTGCCTTGCTGTTGAGAGTGATAAGTTTCTTGTCATTCTCATCATATTCCGCTGGCGTCTTGGGAATTTTCTAAGAATCTACAATCTTTGTAGGTTGATAGTTTCCACTCTCAATCACATCCCATAGCCCATATTCAATAGCCATCACAAATACTCTGAACTTTGCTTTCCAAAAAGAAAAGTGTTCACCACTGAAACCTGGAGGTCTAGTGATGGATGCTCCGTCGGGAAGAATTCCTTCACCCATGCTTGCCATTGGATCCTTCTTAGGTTGTTATACCTTAACAAGAAGACCTACGCTCTGATGCCAAATATTAGAGCAAGCGTTTCACCCAAGAAGGGGTGAATTGGGTGATACTAAAAATTTCATTGCAAATATAAAACTTGACAGTGAATATAGAGCAGTAAAGAGTAAGGAGAAATATCATCGAAGTGTACACCAGGAGTTATACTGGTTCGGCCACAACCACTTTGACCTACGTCCAGTTCTCAGAGCATCTCTGAGTGTTTCACTATAATTTCCAAAATTCAGTGGGTTCTTGGAACCTCAGTACAATCAAGTTCCTACGCCTGGACACTCGCTCTCCCTTACGAGTTGTAATCCAATCCCAACTCAAGGTTTCATAACCTCAAGTTACCTCAATAACAAATATTGAGTTTGAATGAAATATCTCTCTTACAGAGTGAATAAGAATCATTGAAGTACAGATTTACAAGTGTGTAAAAACAGAGTATTAAACGTGAACTTGATAATGCGTTCGTGTATGTTCTTGTTATTGTTCTCTGTTTGGATATTCCCATATATATAGATGTGTTGATAATGACCGTTGGAACATTTTCTTCTCACCAGTTAGAGTGTGCGCAGCCACTGTTGACTTTTCCATCTTTTGAAAAATATCCGTTTGCGGTAGGTGGCGTTAGGTAGCATTTGAGCATTGCATTTGACTTTCCTTATTTGGTAAAATCTCTTCATTGTTTATCTGCGAACATGCTAAGAATACTAATACAATGAAGGGTTAATCACATAGGAAACAAATCAATGAACATTGGAATGATTTCTGAATTTTTGGGTTTGATTACTCGAGTAGCTACTCGAGTATCTTCGTGAAAATATTGATAGAGAACAAGTCAATAAATGAACATCACATTACTCGGGTAGTGCATGGAGTAAACAAATTTACAAACCTTGGAAATACTTGTTTATTTGAGTACTTACTCGAGTACACTACAATTTTCTTCACAGGTTACTCGAATGGCTACTCGAGTAGTCTCTCAAATAACCTTCAGATTACTCGATGCTTCACTACAGTAATGTTGGCATGATTTCAGGCCGAGAGCACTTCAAGTTTTGCTTACCTGTTTACTCGAGTACTGCCTCGAGTAAACATCTATTTTCTGCATAGCTTACTCGAGTGGATACTTCAAGTGCATTGTAAATAACTCTGCAGATTGCTCGATTATTGACTCGAGTAATCTCATTCAAGTCTTTGACAATTTAATAGTTGCATACTTGAGTGGTGCCTCGAGTGAAGTGTGATAATAACATTTCAGATTAATCGAGTGTTAGCTTCAAGTTTTGTTTACCATAATGATTTACTCGAGTTGCTCCTCGAGTAGCATTGGCAGGATTGGAATGTCGAGAGCAACATATTTCTTGAAGCAGGGGACTCGAGTACTAACTCGAGTAATGTTGGCAGGCCGAGAGCAACTGGAAGTAATTTTCCTTATTACTTGAGTACTGACTCGAGCAACGTTGGCAGGCCAAGAGCAACTCATTTCCTTGTGGCAAGTTACTCGAACGTTGACTCGAGTAACTCTTCTTTTCATTTCATATTACTCGAGTCGTTCCTCGAGTGGTGTATCTGGCCGTGAGTTACTTGAGGTTCTGTGCTCTAGTTACTTCAAGTTTTTGTCTCATTACTCAAGTTCTTACTCGAGTAGCCCTTTAGAAATTTTGCCAGTGATGAAGTTTCTCAGCTTTTTCTCTTGGCCTTTCTTCATTACTCCAGTGCTTACTTCAAGTGATGATTTGCTCTATCATTACTTTGTTCAAACTTATTTGTTTATCAAGTCTTTTTCACACCCATTCTTTGTTATCATCAAAACATGTGAGATCTAACATACAGAACATAGACTAGGGGAAGAATAGAAATCCAATATTATATAGGAAAGGCCAATGTAGTAACTTTATCCTTTATACACTGTGGACTTTAAATATGCCATCTTCTGTAATATGTATGATACACAGTGCCTTCGGGTACATTGATAAACCATGCCCCTACGGGCAGTGCCTTTGGGTACAATGATAAGTATTGCTTATGGGTAGTTCCTTGCACGGATGATAATGCCTTTGGGCAATGCCTCCGGGTACATTGATGAATAATGCCTTCGGGCAGTGCCTACGGGTACACTGATATGCCCAGTCGAGGATTATGGCACGGAATGTGTAGGGGTTGTAACAGTGGTTGGCTTTGAACATATTTTTGACTGAACTGAGCTATGTGTTAGTATAATATTGCATTACATGGTGTATGGCATATACATTATCAAATTCTCTATGAACGATTGTGTGTTACAACGAAGGTCAAGTAGAATTCAATTGAGGCACAGAACGAATAGGGGTTGCAACAGTGGTTGGCTCTGAACATTTTCGACTGAACTGTACTGAACAAACTAAAATCTAAGAAAATGTGGGATTTGGCTTTCAGAAGTTAAGTTTATGTGCTATGTAGTTTCACAGCAAGGAGTCTTGGTAGATCCTTGCAGGGTGGAAGAAGTATTAAACTGAAAAAGGCTAGAGAATGTTTCTGAAATATGCAATTTTTTGGGTCTTACTGAATATTACTAAAAATTTATACCGAATTTCTCTAGAATAGTTTTAAAAACTCAACATTATCTGTGGGACATAATTAGGAGAAGAGCTGCACTGAGTTGACACAAAAATTAACGTCAGCACTGATATTGATAATCTCAATTCCACTGTGGACCTTTGTTGTTCTTGTTGATGCCAATAGGCAAGATTGGGAAGCGTTTTAATGTGGCATAGCCATGTATTGACTTATGAATTTAGAGAATGGAAGTCTCATGAAATTTTTTAATTATTATCCCACATATGATCTTAAGTTCGCAGCAATTATGTTGCGTTAAAACTCTAGAGACGTACCATTATGGTGCGCCTATAGTGCTATACTGCAACTACCAGGATTTAAAGTATTGGTATAATCACAAAGAACTAAATAAGAAAAAGTATTCCCTGAAATTTATGGCTATGTATATCAGCAAATTTTGAGGACGAAATTTATTGAATGGTGGGAGAAATGTAATACCCCGAATTTTGGGATTAAAAGCTAGAAAATAAGCCTAAAATAAATGGACTGCTAAGCCCCAGTTTAGCAAGAGCCTCAAATTTATTCCCTAATGATTTTTATATCTTTGGGGTATTAAAGAAAGTAAAATGGTGAATTTTAGAGAAAGTGATTATGCTTCCGGTGAAATTTTCTACGAGGCAGTGAGATTGTCATGTGAGTTTGGATGATCAAATGATATCCATAAATTATGAAATTTTACAAGGTGAAAGTAGACATCCTAACTTTAATTTGATCTGTGATATGACTTAATTGGAGCTATATAGAAAAAGTTATGAATTTTTGAAATTAGCCCAAAACAACTGGAAATTTTCTGGAACAGAAGGCAAAGATTAAAATTCTGGGACTTTCGTGCTTCCAACTAGCAAAAGTATATCTTTTTCCTTGAAAGTAGACTCAATAAGGGTTTCATAGCCTTTAAAATCACTTCAATTTTTTTTTTTTGGAATTATTTATGATTTTTCAAAGTTTGGGCAGAAATCTGCAAAAATTTTGTAAAAATCTGAAATTGTTGGAAATTTAGTAAATAATTAGAAAATAATATTATATCATATTAAAACATCATCCTCTTCCTCCATCATCTAAAACCATGTAGCACCATGGAGAAAAAGAGAGAGAAGAGGACGAAAACTCATATGGTAGGTCGATTTCTTTGGTGAATTCGTACCTAACACGTATAACTCTTCTCATAAGCTCTTCTTCTATGTTATGTAAGGTGTTGGAAGCTTGAATTTCAATGTGGAGAAGGCTAGGGTTTCTCTTATAAAAGGAAAAAGCCAGAGGGAGCTTGAGGTAACTTCCAAACTCTTGTATATTGACTATCCTAGCTGCTGTGGACAATTTAATCGATGAAATTTCGCCGGATTGTCTTTGTTTGTAATTTTTGGAGATGGGTTTCCTTAGGGGTTATGCTGCCAAAATTGGGTCCAAATGGTATTTGTAACCTAATATAATAGTTAATAAAATGGTTAAGAGTATAAAGGAATGCATTTACAGAGCCAAAATATCAAAACCCCAATTTTCCCCGGAAAATCCATATATTTCGGCCAGGGCTGTAAATGAGCCTGAGAGTTGGATTTTCAATGATTTGTTGTTTCCATTGCATTCAAAGGGGGAAATTAGATGGGATTATAATTGGTCACTTTTTTGGAAAAGCCCGAAAAAACATAATTACAAAACTCCCCTGAAACACTGAAATACGATGCTGCCAGGGGTAATTTTATAATTTAACATTGAACTTGATAATTTTGAGTCTGAAAATGGATTCCTTGGTCGAAAATATGTCAGAATAACCCATGTAAATTTTGAGAAAAGTACAGTTGGACCGGGTACGGCAGGGCTGGGCTTGGCTCCCGATGGCATTTTAATAAATTTTCACAATAGATTCATATAACCACTAGAAACTCTAAGGAAGTGTCTAAATAGTACCTAAAGAACTTTAGGATGGAGTTGAGAGCTAGAGTTGCTGGCACGCAAATCGAGGAGAAAAGACTGGAGGTAGGGGACTTACCTTGCGTGTATTTGATATATTTGCTTGTGTGATGACATATGTGATTGTTTTACTTGATTATGTAGAGCATATTTGAATAAATGAAGCTCTCTTTCTGCTTCGATGTGGACATAGTTTTGTTACATGAAACATTGAGCATACAAAAATGTTATTGTGGGGCATACATTTAGTTAAAGCTAACATGTCATATACATAATATCTATCATACATGCATTATGGTATCTGTTTCCTATTGAGATCTCTCGAATCTTACCCTCCCCTACCAACAATTTAGACAAGCAAATACAAAAGGTATGTAGAAATCAGAGAAGAGAACTACATGAGAGAGGGTTGCAGTAGTGGAGCGAAGACGGGAAGAAGTCTTCATTTCACTATTCTCTCTAGATTTCTCTGTATTGAAGATAATTTCATTTCTTTCTGCTTGAATTCTGGTCCCATGTAACCAATAGCGATAAAACTTTTCAATTCTGCATCCAGTTTCTGAGCTTATTGTGTCTGAAAGACATAGAGTATTTGACTTCATTAGAAAGTTGACCTAGTTGAATATTCAGACTATCTATCTTTGCTTTTAATGAATCAAGTTTGGAATCAATTATAGTCAATGTTGTATTTTGACAAACAGCATTCTGAGTGTGCTAATTTAAGACTTCTTTAGCTATAAATGCAGGCCTGAGATTTCCTTGAGAATCAACAATATTTGGAATAACATAAGGTCAAGTAGAAACCTTACTTTCTTCATTTGTTTTTCTTTTAAGAGGAGGAAATTCAGAGTCATAAGGATGTCTAATCATCCCTATACAAGGTAGTAGCTATACTGATGAGGATAGAATAGTAGGAATCACCGGTTCTAGTTCTTTTAGTAAATCGAGAAAGAATTTCTGGACCAGATCTAAATGTTCTGTCTCTAACATTAATTCAACAAGAGACATTTCTTTAGAGGACTATTCAAGAGGAGGAGGTGGCTACCATCCTTTGTTCTTTCTTCGAGCAGGTTGTAAAGAGCCATAGTCATCATCATCTTTATGGCGTCTATTGAACTTGTGCAAAGAAGAAGATCTTATAAGGGATTTCTTTTTCTTAGCCTGCTTAATTTCATATTTGTATGGGTAAAGTCCTTGTTCATCATCATCAAACTCTTCCCACCATTCTGGAGTATCACACTCATAGTTAGAATCACAGATTTCTAAGCTAGGGACATCCCATAAAAAATGACCATTTAAATGAGAAACATAGCAAGGGTTTGCATGATGATCTACCTAAGCTATAGGTGGATCTTTTCTGGAGGGTGTATAGGCAGGATAGATAGTAAGTATCATTCCAAGAGGAACATAAGGTCCTTATGGATTTGGTCTCTCAAAAGTGATTTTGATGGTACTATCTGGAAGTCTCTGAATGAGAGGAGGCATGGTAGTAAATACATCCGAATAAATGTGAGTTATGACTTTCAGAGGTAACATGTCTGGGCCAAGTGGTCTCATAGCAAGGGATCCTAATAGACCCTGGTAAAGTGGAAGCAGTACTAAATTGAGAATGCTGAAAATTGTGATTATGATACGCAGATATTCCTTATGAGTCCACCCCAAGAGGAATAGAAGGTCCTTGTGGATTTGGTCTCTCAAAAGTGATTTTGATGGTACCATTTGGAAGTCTCTGAATGAGAGGAGGCATGGTAGTATATACATCCAAATAAATGTGAGTTATGACTTTCAGAGGTAACATGTCTGGGCCAAGTGGTCTCATGGCAAGTGATCCTAATGGACCCTGGTAAAGTGGAAGCAGTACTGAATTGAGAATGCTGAAAATTGTGATAATGATACGTAGATATTCCTTGTGAGTCCACCCTCGACCCCGAGGCCGATGTCTCCCGGCCAAGTGATCTGGTATCAATAAGTGGGGTCTAGTCAAAGATTAGGGGTGTGACAATATCCTTATACGTCTGCCCTTGACCTCGAGGCAGGTGCCTCTAGGCCAAGTGATCTAGTATCAGTAAGTGGGGTCCAATAAGAGATTGGGGGTGTGATAATAAAAAGGATGAGATGTTTATATCGAAGTTTCCTAGAACTCAACATTATGCATGGGATGATGATTATGAAAGGAGCTTCAAAGAGCTGATGATGAAAATTTATTAGAGTACCAACATTGAAAATCCCAGATCCATAGTGAGCCTTTGTTGTCTTCACTAATGCCAGATGGCATGGATTGGGAAGGGAATTGAATCCCCAGATACGAGCAGGCATAGATAGAGATGAGAATTAATGCAAGTTGAGTAAGGGCGTACGCATCACGTCAGCTAAAGCTTCAGGAATTAAACTATTCCATCCATAATCTTGAGTTGATGGTAGTAATGTTTGTATTAAATCTGGAAACGTTACCTTTATGGCATAATTGGGGAGTTGTACTACTACCACAAAGATTGAAATATGTGTATGACCTAAAAGAGTGAAATATGACACAATGTAAGTAGATAGAGTTGTTGAAAGAGTAGGACCTAGAATGTAAATATTGTCCAAGGCAGGCTAATGTTGTCATTGACGCATTGAGCTGTAAGATAATACCGATGGCAGATAAAGTTGATTAAGCAGATATTGCTAGATGCTCAGAGCCGACAGAAAAGTTATGCAAATAAGAGGCGAAAACCTCTAGAATTTGAAGTCGGTGACCACGTATTTATGAAAGTAGCAAACTTATCTAAAACATAAAATAGAGTATGAAGAAGTGTTACCCGGAGCTTATGAATGTATAAGCGTAGTAAATTTCGGGGCCGAAATTTAATTAAGTGGGGGAGAACTGTAGCACCCCAAATTTTATATTCACAAAAAAAAATATTATAATTAATTGAGAAATTCAATAAAATGGTGAATATTCATGAATTTGGATCTTGTGAATTTTGAAATATTCATATTCACAAGGAAATGGGCCAATAAATTCAAGAAATGAATTAAATTACAAAGGGGATAGCAAAATCATAATTTTGTCAATTTAGCCCAAGATTATTTATTTTTCAATTAATTGGAGTTAATCTCAATTAATCAAGGAAAATAAAGAAAAATGCATCATGGGATTATTCTTGGTAAAATAAATCAAGAATTGAGAAATTAAGGGGGATTATACATAAAATCAATTGTGTGAATTATGGAATTGTGCAAAACAATTTTCTCTCCTCTTCCTCTCTAATTTTCATCCAACATGAAAGAAATAGGGGAAAAATTAATTGATACATGATCACATGTCACAAGTAAAAGGAAATCATGACCAATATTGAGTATGCACAAAAAATGGAATGATGGTGTAGTGCATGATGATGGAAGCTTGAATGAAGAAATAAGAAACATGATGGCATGGTGGAGTGCACATTTTAAATTAGTTGGAGGAAGGTGGATTAGTTGGAGTAAAAGGTGGGATGACATTTTTTTTATGAACCAAACAAGAAGCAATTGGTTTCAATTTAATGAGTAACTAATGGAATGATCATGAGGGGAGAGAAGATAGTGACATGTGTCACAACTTGGGCCCTTGATTAAATCTAAGGCTAGGAAGAAAGATGAATAAGTCAATAAAACATCTTCCCTTCCCCTTTACACACACATTTTGTCCAAGACTTAGAAAAAAAGGAGAGAAGAGAGAGCTTGAGAAATAGAGAGAAGAGGAGAGAAGGAAGAAGAAGAGGTCAAGGTAAAGTGATTTCTTTGGTTTTTTTTCTTATGGCATTTCCTTAGATTCTTCTCTAAACTCTTGTTTCTCATGAATCCATAGTGGTGAAGACACACTTTGAGATCAAGAAGAGAAGGAGGAGGAGCCTAGAGTAAGAGGAAACCAAGTAGCCAAAGAGGGTAACTTCATGAACTTGCCTTCTTGAGTTGTTGTTGATAATTGTTGTTTGGTTTTTTATGATTTTTGGATTGATTTGTAAAATTAGAAAAGCCATAATTTTAAGGGCTTATACTGCCCAAAGTCCTTTAAATCATGGTTAAGAAGTGTTTAAATAATTTAATCAAGGATTAGAAGTGGAAAAGTACAAATTTTGGGAGCTAAAACACAAAACCTCATTTTTCCCATTTTCCCCTAATATTTTGGCCAGGACCAGAACTGGTAGTAGGAGTTGGATTTTCATGAAATAAATGGTTCCATTGGACTCAGTGAGCAAAAATAGGTGAGGTTACAGTTAGGCACTTTTTCGGCGGAGGCCGAAAAAGCATAATTACGAAAACGCCACTAAAATCCCTAAATAGGGGCTGTCAAGGGTATTTTCATAATTAGAAAGTGAATTTGGTGATTTCGAGCCCGGAAATGGATTCCTTGGGAGAAAATAAGTCAAAATAGCTTTGGTCAAAATTTTGGGAAAATGTACCATCGGGCCGAGTACGGCGGGGCCGGGTCGGGTTCCAGGGGCATTTTTGTAAATTTTTACCATAGATTAATATAACCACAATAAACACTATGGAAGATTCTAAAATGATACTTGGATAGGTTATGACCTATTTCTTGTACATTTAATATTTTAGGATTGAGTTGAGAGCCGGAACGACACGTTTTACGAGACACCGTTAAACAGAGGATTATAAAGCGTTGAGGTAGGGACATTATCCTTCATACATTATGCCATAGCTTTATTAATCAACATGATTTGCCCAGAAAAGGGCCAGAAGTGTCAGAGGCACTTACACTGGAGTTGGTGAGAACCCAACCTGTGCAGATTAGTGGGGTTGGGCCCTACTCATGTATACATACATATGATATGTTTATATTGTTCATTAATTGGTGCATACATGGCATATATCATATTTACTTTTCACATTTTCTATGAACGATAGCATGCTTCTACTGGGATTCTTCGGAATCTCGCCCTATTTTTAAACAAACATCTCAGCGGGTGCTAGTAGATCGAAAGGCGAAGACGTAGACGCTAGAAAGTGAACGGCACGTGTTTCGAGGCGAGGACAAGATCGTGGTCATAATTAGTCTATTTTGTGATATTTTGGTGAAATTTATAAATATTAAAACTTCCGCTGTATTTTCTGTTTTCGTAGACGAATGATATCAGAATTGTAAATGAATATTTTTATCAGTATAATTGTACTTTTCTGTATGCCCATTGAATTCCATCTTTGACATCGATGGAAACGGGTGTTGACAGGAAATATGCCGCTTTTGTTAGTTCTTAAAGGACTTGTCAAAGGTATATTATAAACTTGGAAAATCTAAAGGAATTGAGAATATGAATTCAACAGTGTTGTAGTGAATGCGCTAATCAGGAATTCTCAAGCATCTGAAGTAGACGGGGCTGTAGGCTTCCGGGAAAACTTGGTATTTATTCATGTAGAAGTTTTGGCAATTAAATATGGACTACAAATTTGTGAACATGTTGATTTTGAGAAAGTTCTTGCTCGCTATGATTCACTAATGGTCCTGATGAAGTCATGTGACATTGCAGGTATTTGTTGCATAATAAGTTGCTGATAACGTGTGGTTGGCAGCAAAAGGCGTGTACGTACCTTCTAATTTGAGTGTATGATGATTTTGATTATTGAAAGTAGTTCTTTCCTTGTAGGAGGCTTAGATGATTCATTTCCCTGTGTATAATGCTCTTCTCTATTTTTTATTGTCATAGTGATTATGGGATTTCTTTTCTATAATTTTTTTGTTATTTTGATTTTCAGTTTGTGACGGAGCCAATAAGTATAAGCAAATGACTCAAGGTGATTGTTTCTGTCATGTATGTGTGAAGTTGGAACCATTACTTTCTGATCTCTGTAAACACCCTATTTTTTCTATGCCCAACTCAAAAATAAAAAAAAATAAAAAATCTTCCTTAATTATGACACATTTAAATTAATAAGTAAATGACATTGATGGTGATTGGATTGTTTGAAATTTGAAAAATTATCATTATTAATGGTGATTATCTTGAGCTTGGGGTTTTGTAGTAAATGAAAACAAATTTCAAAATAATTCAACTCACTAATGTTATTTGATATTCGGATTAGGAAATTTAGGGTGGACTCATTGTGGAGGAAAAAATAGAAATTAAAATATAAAAAAAAAATATCTCATTCATAGGTTTAAATTAGGAAATTGTTTGTAGAAAAAAAAATAGCGAAAAAAATTTTAAAAATGAAAATTAAAAATTAAAAATTAAAAAATCTCTCATTTATGTTGATAGATTTAAATTAGGAATTAAAAAATGAAAATTTTAAAAAAATCCCATTAAGAGTGATTAGGTCAAGTTAGGAGGTTTTATTGGTAGAAAATACAAAAAATAAAAAAAATCCCATTAATAGTGATTAGGTCAAGCTAGGAAGTTTTATTAATAGAAAATATAAAAAAATGAAAAACAAAAATTAAAAAAAAATCTCATTGATGGTGATTGGGTCAAGTTAGGTAGTTTTGAACATAAAATACAAAAAAAAATTTCAAAAATGAAAATTCAAAAAAGAAAGAGCATTTATGAAGAAAACCCTACTTTGAGACTATAAATAGAAGTGCAAGGGTTGAAGCAAGATAAAAAAACTTAGGAGAAAAAAAACACAAGAATTTGAGAAGAATTTTGGGAGAGCAAGGAAAAAAGATAGAGTGCTAATTTGATTTCTCATTTAATTGCTTCTTATTCTTTTACGGGCTTTGAGAATTAGAAATTTGTTGGAATAACCTAATATTCTTCATGACATGTCTAGATGCTTGCCAATGAACATATCCATGAGATTGACGCACTTACATACAAAGCTCTAGGCATGTTTTTGTTTGGTTTCCTTCTATCTTCATTGAATGCTCACATGATCCCAACCATTTGATATTACTATATTTGAATTCATTACTTCGATGACAATTTTTTTATGGTGTTATTTTGATGGTTGAAATGATTGCATGCTCTCTCCTCTAATGCTAACACGTCATATTATAAGAAAGCCTTTTTGTTTAGATAGGTCCTCACACTTTGTGACTCTTATATGCTTGACCGAATTTGATCTCTTGCCCCCAACATATGATCATCAAAACTGAAGGGATTTATAAGATGGATAAAAGAAAATGCAATGAATTGTGTGTTGATTTACCCATATGCTTTTCTCATTGTTTGTTTGAATAGCTTTTAAAGATAAAATGTATGCATAAATCTCCTCACCTTTAACTTTCTTTTTATTTAACTGGTGCTATTTTTTCTTCTTTTTTCTGTATCCCTTTCTTATGTTCTCTTTCAAAAGATAAGGAAAAAAAAATATTTTAACATGTTTTTATCAATGAAAATAAAATGGAAAAACACTCTTCCATGAGAAAATAAAGAAAATGCCTTAAAAAAATAAAAAAACACAAACCAAACAAAAAATATTTTCTCAAATAAACATTTTTTTCTAAAAAACATCAACAAAGTGACACGTATTTCTACCCCCGGAATTACATAGACTTTGATCCCTCTAAAGGGTAAGTAGGCCTTAGGTTTTCATCTTAAGTCAAGTCCAACTTTATAAATAAATTTATTTTTCCTTATTTTATTTTTGTAAATAAATGTTCATTTTTTTTAATTTTCATTCATTTATTTTTGTAAATATTCTCTTTTTTATTTGGCTAATTATCATAAGATTAAATGCCATATTTATTTTTAAATCATTAACTTTGGGTAACCAATCTTATGAATGAGTATTGTGGGGTGCCTAATACCTTCCCCATACACAATCGACTCTCGAGCCCTAAATGATTTTTGTAAACCATTTTCATTTTCAAAAAAAAGGTTTCCAAAATTATCCTCTTTCAAAATTTTGGTGGCGGCTCCTTATTTTTTAAATTTCAGGCGCTACAATCTCAGACTATATTTTCTATTTTTTGTAATGATTTCCTTATTATTTTTTATCTTTTATATTGGTCTGACTATGCATTTTATAGTAGCAAGGTAATCTCTTTGTATAGAGTTGGTGGTGGGTTTGATTTCCCACGGGGCTAATTTGATCACCTTTCCAACTCAAAAAAGATAGTGTAACTTAAATGAAACATCAATATGTTTTGATTTTGTCTTCAGTGGGATTTAATATGTAGTTAAGTTAGAACCCTTCTTGATCCTTGAGGCAAATTGAGAGTTGAGAGTAATTGAGAGGGATAGATTTCAAAAGATTTTTAATTCTCTTTTTAACATTGCCATTTTAAAGTTTGTATGTGCGTTTACATTTTTTTATTTTGGGGACATTTTTTGGGTCCTCCGATTAGTAGGATATATTTTTTATTATTCATTTGAATATGTTTCTCAAGACGTATCATAGAATTATAAAATATTTATTTGTGTTCTTAAACAATAATTTGCACATTTAAAACTCCATTTTAATAATATATGTTGACCTTATTTCAAGTTCAATTTCTATTTTTTTTCCATCAAATTATCCTAATATACCCTTAGTAATTTATATTGACATAAAAATGTCTTTAAGGAAGATATATAACTATAGCTGGTAAAAAAGATGGAAGAAAGAAAAATGAATATCGAATTAAATTAGTGTAATATTTTCCTTTTTCTTACTCAAATGTATTTTATTTATTCTTTGCATTGCACTTGGACACAGAAATGTTTATTCAGCAATGATATCATGTCGTCCAAATTCTTAAAAATTTTAAAAATCAAATGTGAATAAATTGAACTCGATGCAATTTTTTATCAAGAAACAAAAATAACAAATTTAATAATAGGTCAAATGAAATTTCTTGAGGTGTGGGGCAAGTTTTCGTAAGGGTGTATTCGGATTAGCTTTTAGACAATAGCTTCTAAAGAATAGATTCTCAGTAGAATAAATTATAAGAAAAAAGTGATTTTGATAAAATGAAAGTGTTTGGGTATTGTGGTCAGAATAGTTTTTTTTTTTTATGATGTGAGGCCCACATAATGAGAAAGGACCAATGAGAGAGGGTGGGGCCTATATAAAGAAAAAATAGAAAAGAGGGAGAGAGAGGATGAGGCCCACACAAGAGAAAAAGTAAAAAAAATAGTTTTTCCCAACACCTAGATTTTAAGATTAAAACCTAAGTTTGAAATCAAAACCTATAGTTAGAAAAATTTTGAGTGTTCGTCAACCAAACCTAGATTTTAATTGTTTTAAATCAAAACCTAGGTTTTGTAACAAGTGCCGAACACACACTTAAGGTAAGATTAGAAGATTTACTTGTTATCACCATCAAGCTATGTGATCAATAGGCCCACATATGTTACTTGTTATGCCCATTAGGAGGGGGTCTAAAAAATATTTTTATGTTTGAATAACATTTTTTTACGTTTAAAATGAAATTTGAATAATGTAACACCCCAAATTTTATATTCACCAAATATATTATAATTATTTGAGAAATTCAATAAAATAGTGAATATTCATGAAATTTGGAACTTATGAATTTTAGCAATATTCATATTCATGAGGAAATGAGCAAATTAATTCAAGAAAGGAAATTAAATTACAATGGTAATAGTAAAATCATGACTTTGCCAATTTAGAACAAGATTAATTATTTTTTAATTAATTAAATTTAATTTCAATTAATTAAGGAAAATAGAGGAGAATGTATATATTGAATATTCTTGATGGAATAAATCAAGAATTGTGAAATTGGAAGGGCTTGTGCATAATGTCATTACTCGTTTCCATTTCGATAATCAAAGAGTAATAAAGGCGGAATTCAATGGGCATACAGAAAAGTATAATTATACTGATAAAAATATTCATTTACAATCACATCGTCGTTTGGCAATGAAATGCAGAAAATACAGCAAAAACTTAATATTTACATAATTCTCCAAAATGTCTAGACATAGACTAATTATAACCACAATCATGTCCTTGTCTCGCCACACGTGCCAATCACTTCCCGGCATCTACATCTTTGCCCTTTGACCCACTGGCACCCGCTGAGATGTTTATTTAAAAATAGGGTGAGATTTTGAAGAATCTCAGTAGAAACATGCTATCATTCATAGAAAATGCAAAAAATAAATATGAGATGCCCCATGTATGCACACATTAATAAATAATATAAAAACATCATCTGTATGTATACATGAGTAGGGCCCAGCCCTACTATTCTGCACTGATTGGGTTCTCACCAACTTCAGTGTAAGTGCTTCTAGTACTACTGGCCCCTCTTTAGGCAAAACATATTAATTAATAAAGTACATTTACAACAATGGCAACCACACAATCATATAACTATGTTATGATGTATGAAGGATAATATTCCTACCTCAAAGCTTTATAAACCCCTTTTTTAAATATGCCTCGAAATAATTGTCGTTCCAGCTTCCGACTCGGTCCTAAAATATTAAATGTACAAAAAATAAGTAATAACCTATCAAAGTATCATTTTAGACTCTTCCATAGTGTTTCTTGTGGTTATATTAGTCTATGGTGAAAATTTACCAAAATGGTTCCAGGACCCCGGCTTGGCCATACCTGGCCCGATGACACGTTTTTCTAAAATGTTGACTAGGGCCATTCTGATGTATTTTCACCCAAGGAATCCATTTCCGGATTCGAAATCACCAATCTCTCTATCAAGTTACGAAAATACCCTTGACAGCCCCGGTTTAGGGATTTTAGGGGCGTTTTCGTAATTATGCTTTTTCGGCCTTTTCCAGAAAAGTGACCAACTATAATCCCACATATTTTTTCCCACTGAATCTAATGGAACAATTTATTTCATAAAATTCCAGATCCTACCCCCTGAAACAGTGCTGCCCGAAATATTTGGAAAAAATGGAAAAATGTAGTTTTGTGTTTAACTTCCAAAACTTGTACTTTTCCACTTCTAATCCTTTATTAACTCATTTAAACACATCTTAACCATGATTCAAAGAAATTTGGGTAGCATAACCCCTTAGGGTTATAGCTTTTCCAATTTTTCAATTCAACTAAAAATCACCAAACTAACAACAAACTTCAAAACCAACTTCGTACAAGTATAGATTTGAGTTTGGTGTAATTACCTCTTAGGCTTCTTGGTTTCTCTCCCCCTATGCATCCTCTCTTCTCCTTGAGCCAACAATGAGTCGTAAGGATCATAGATTCATGAAGAATCAAAGTTTGGAGAAGGATCTAAAGAAATGCTTCAAGAAAGACTAAAGAAACCAACACTTACCTTAACTTCTTCTTCTTCCTTCTCTTTAACTCTTCAAAGTTTCTCCAAGTCACTTTCTCTCTCTCCTTCTCTTGTGTTTATTACGTGAAGTGTATGACGGGAAGGGAACAGAAATGCTTCATAAACTTTCTCCCTTAATTCTACACCATTGATATCATCAAGGGTTGACATGGCGACACTTGCCAACCAACATACTTCCCTCCATGCTTCCACTATACTCCTTCACTTTATGCCTTACTTGCCCCATTAGATTTCACTTAGCATTGAACTAGCTTTTCTTCTCCTAGTTACCTTAAAAAAAACGTGCTCCCCCTCTTGCTCCAACCAAACCAAGTGTCCTTCCAACTAAACCAAATTTGCACTCAAGGTAGCATATCATTTCATCATTATTTGCCTATGTAGCATTATTTTAATGCAATTTGACATGTGCTCATACAATTCCAATATAATTTAATCCCCTCCTTATATGATCATGACACTTGGTATTTTAATTTCATTAATCAATTTCTAACACATTTTATTTTCAATTTTCGGAATAATGCCAATTCTGGCAGATTTTCTGCCCTAACTTTGAAAAATCATAACTAATTTGGTAGTAATCATTTTGGAGTACTTTCAAAGGTTATGGAACCCTTATTGAGTCTAGTTTCAAGGAAAAATATGGAATTTTACTAGCTGGGATCATATTATTCCCAGATTTTCAATCTTTGACTGCTACTCCAAAAACTTTTAAGATTTTTGGACTAACTTCAAAAATTCATATCTTTTCGTGCATAGCTTAAATTGATTTTTATGACCTATCAAATTAAATCTTAGGATGTATACTTTCATCCTGTAAAATTTCATAATTTTTGCTTATCATTTGATCTTCCAAAACCACATGACAAACTCACTGCCTCACAGGCGATTTCACTAAAAACACCCTTCAACTTTCAATTTGCAATATTTAATTCCTTTGGCCTTAAATATTCACCATTTTATTGAATATATAAAATAATCACAATATACTCTTGGTGAATAAAATTTGGGATGTTACACATAATTCAATTAAAGGCATTATGGAAATATTTAAACAATTTCTATTTCCCTTTTTCTTGTAAATTTTTGCCTAGCACAAGAAAAAATGGGAGGGAAAAATGATTATTGGGATTAAATGTGCCAAGTGTCATTATCCTATGGTAAAGGGATTATTTTATAATTGATGAAGATGAGCACATGTCTAATTGTATTAAAATGATACCTCTTGGACATAGTAATCATGATTATGGTGCAACACTTGAGTATCTAGTTAGATTAGTTGGAAGAAGCCATTTGGTTAGTGAGAGCATAAGGGGAGACGGTTTTTGGGCTAACCAAAAGAGGAAGAAAATTAGTTCAAGGCTAAATGAAGCCTTGTGACACCAATTGGGAGAAGATAAGACTAATGCCAAGTGTCACCATAAGATGCATTGTTGGAAATGAAGTGATTAAAGGAGATGGTAGATATTTTATAAAACACTTCCATCCTCTTTCCCTTCCTCATTTCAGCCAAGAAGAGAAAAAGAGAGAGAGAGATCTTGGGTTCTAGAGAGAAGGATAGAGAAAAAGCTTAGGGTAAGGATGATTTCTTAAGCATTTTTCTTGTAATCTTGCATGAAAACCTTCTCTAAACTTTTCTTCTCTATGGAATCAATGGTTTAGAAGACACATCTTGAGCTCAAGAGAAGAGAGAGGAGGACGCCTAGAGAGAGAAAGTTCAAGCACTCAAGAGGTAATTTCACAAAACTCAAACCCATACTAGTATGTTGTAGTTGTTGAAATGTATGGTTGAATCTGGTGATTTTTGTTAAGTTTGTAAATTTGAAAAATTTTTAACCCTAAGGGGTTATGCTATCAAAATTTGTTTGAATCATGGTTAGAATGTGTTTAAATAACTTAATAAGGGATTAGAAGTGAAAAGGCACAAACTTTAGAAGTTCAAACACAAAAGTGCATTTTCCCTTTTCTTTAGTAAAGTTTTGGCCAGCACTGTTTTGGGGTGAAGGAGTTTAATTTTCAATGATTTTATGTTTCCATTGGATTCAGGAGGCAAAAATAGGTAGGGTTACAGTTGGTCACTTTTTTGAAAAAGCCTGAAAAAATATAATTATGAAAACGCCCCTAAAACGGGACTGTCAAGGGCAATTTCGTAATTTAAAATCAAATTTTGGTAATTTTGAGCCCACAAATGTAGTTCTTGGATGAAAATATGTTAGGATAGCCCTAGTCAAAATTTTGGAAAAACGTGCCATTAGGCTGGGTACGGCGGCAGGGCCGGGCCGAGGTCCCAAGGGCATTTTGGTAAATTTTCACCATAGACTAATATAAGTACAAGAAACATTGTAGAAGAGTTTAAAATGATACTTGGATAGGTTATGACCTATTTCTTGTACATTTAATATTTTAGAACCGAGTCGGAAGCTGGAAGCGATACGTTTTACAAGGCATATAAAAAAAAGGGGATCAATAGAGCTTTGATATAGGAACATTATCCTTCATACATCATGCCATATTTATATGATTGTGTGGATGTCATTGTTTGTAAATATGCTTTATTAACCAACATGGTTTGCCTAGAGATTGGTAGTTAGTGCCAAATGTGCACTTGCACTTGGAGTTGGTGAGAATCCAACCGGTGGATGATTAGTGGGGCTTAGCCCTATTCATGTATATATAATGATGATGTGTTTATATTGTTCATTAATTGGTGCATATATAGCGCATATCATATTTACTTTTCGCATTTTTTATGAACGATAGCATGTTTCTATTGTAATTCTTTGGAATCTCACCTTTTTTTAAAAAAAACAAACATCTCAGTGGGTCAAAAGACAAAGGTGTAGATACCGAGAAGTGATTGGCACGTGTCTCAAGGCAAGATCAAAAATTCGTGGTTGTAGTTAGTTTATGCTTAAGATATTTTGGGGAAATCCTGTAAATGTTGGAATTTCTGTGCACTCTGTATTTTGTCGATGAATGATTTTGGATTGTAAACGAATATTGTTATCAGTATAGATGTACTTTTCTGTATGCCCATGAAATCTAGTATTTATTACTCTTCGAATATCGAAATGGAAACCGGTGTTAACAAATAAATCTAAACTGAATTATTTTATTTTTATTTCTTATAAATCCTTTTCATTTTTTAGAGTAAAAATCACGTTACAATTTCTACAATTTAACTCAACACAAATTTTTAAATCTACATAAAATCATTCAAAAATACTTAGGTTGTAACACCCCAAATTTTATTCACAAAAAATATATTGTAATTATTTGAGTAATTCAATAAAATAGTGAATATTCATGGAAATTGGATCTTATGAATTTTGAAATATTCATATTCATAAGGAAATGGGCAAATTAATTCAAGAATTGAATTAAATTACAAAGGTGATAGCAAAATCATAATTTTTCCAATTTAGCCCGAGATTAATTATTTTCCAATTAATTAGAGATAATTTCAATTAATCAAGGAAAAAAAAGAAAAATACATAATATTCTTGGTGGAATAAATCAAGAATTGTGAAATTAAGGGGGGATTATACATAAACCAATTATGTGAATTATGGAATTGTGAGAAACAATTTTCTTCCTTTCCTTTCTTTAATTTCGTCTAAGCATGAAGAATAAGGAGAGAAAAATTGATTTCATGATCACATGCTACAAGAAGAAGGTTATGATGACTATACTACATGCACTTATCAATGATGACAAAGATGGAGTGTACACCAAGTGAAGACATGGGCTTGGTGGTCATGATGAGAGGTTATGACATAAAGTAAGAGGGTATGGTGAATGCATGAAGGGAAAAGCTTGAGTGAAGGAAAGGAAAAACTTGATTAAATGGAAGAGAGCTTGCTTGTCTTGTAAGAGGAGAGGGGGGACGGATTTTTAAGAGCAAGCAAAGGAAGGAATTGATTCAATTTAATGGCAAGATAATGAAGAAATCATGAAGGAAGAGAAGATGGTGACAAGTGTCACATTTTGGCCTTTTGATTAAATCAAGGGCTAGGAAGAGAGAAGACTAAATTAATAAAACACTTCCCCATTCCTTTTTCAAGACACAATTTGGCCAAGACAAGAGCAAAAAGAGAGAGAGTGAGCTTGTGAGTCCTTTGGAGATTAGAGAGAAAGAAGAAGAAGAGGTTAAGGTAAAGGTGGTTTCTTAGGTTTTTCTTATAGCATTTCCTTAGAATCCTAATCTAAACTCTTGTTTCTCATGAATCAATGGTGGTGAAGTCACACTTTGAGATCAAGAAGAGAAGGAGAAGGTGCCTAGAATAAGAGCATCCAAGAAGTTAAAAGGTAATTATACCAATCTCAACTTTATGTTAGTATAAAGTTGTTGTTGGTAATTGTTGTTTAGTTTATGTGATTTTTGGTTGAGTTATGAAATTTGAAAAGCTATAACCCTAAGGGGTTATGCTTCCCAAAATCCTTTAAATCATGATTAAGAAGTGTTTAAGTGAGTTAATCAAGGATTAGAAGTGGAAGAGTACAAATTTTGGAAGCTAAAACACAAAACCCCATTTTTCATTTTTTTTGTCAATATTTTGGCCAGGACCAGAACTAGGATTAGGAGTTATATTTTCATGAAATAAATGGTTCCATTAGACTCAGTGGGCAAAAATAGGTGGGGTTATAGTTGGGCACTTTTTTGGTAGAAGCCGAAAAAGCATAATTACGAAAACGCCACTAAAATCCCTAAATAGTGGCTGTCAAGGGTATTTTCGTAATTTGAAAGTGAATTTAGTGATTTTGAGCCCAGAAATGAATTCCTTGGGAGAAAATAAGTCAGAATAGCCTTAGTTAAAATTTTGGGAAAACATACCATCGGGTTATGTACGACGGGGCCGGGTTCCCAGGGGTATTTTAGTAAATTTGCATCATAGACTAATATAACCACAAGAAACACTATGGAAGAGTCTAAAATGATACTTGGATAGGTTGTGATATATTTCTTGTACATTTAATGTTTTAGGACCGAGTCGAGAGTTGGAACGACACACTTTTCGAGACACTGTTAAATATATGATTATAAAATATAAAGTGTTGAGGTAAGGCAATTATCCTTCATACATTATGCCATAGTTATATGATTGTTTGGATACTAATGTTTGTAAATGCGCTTTATTAATTAACACAATTTGCCCAGAGAGGGGCCATAAGTGTCAGAAGCACTTACACTGGAGTTGGTGAACACCTAACCGGTGTAGAATAGTAGGGCTAGGCCCTACTCATGTATACATGCAAATGATATGTTTATAATGTTCATTAATTGGTGCATACATGGTATATATCACATCTACTTTTCGCATTCTCTATGAACGATATCATGTCTCTACGGGGATTCTTCAGAATTTCACCCTATTTTTAAACAAATACCTTAGTGGGTAGCAGTGGGGCAAAGACGTTGACATCTGAAAGTGAGCGGCATGTGTCTCGAGGCGAGGTCAAGAACATAGTTATAATTTAGCCTATGTTTTGTCATCCGTCTACGGATGATATCGAAATTGTAAACGAATATTTTTATCAGTATAATTGTACTTTTTTATATGCCCATTGAATTCCGTCTTTAGTACTCTTTGATTATCGAAATTGAAACGGGTGTTGACATAGATCAAGTCCCTTATATTGTTATCTAATTATATATAGTCATATGTCTTATTTTTTAAATATTATCATTTAAATATCAACCCATGAAAAAAAAAAGGGCATGTGGCCATGTGTGACTAGAGAGCTTAATATAATTGATATAAAAAACTTGATTTAAGTATAATCTAATTATTATTTATCATATTACAAATACTTTAGGTGTGAGGGGATAACACATTTATATTTGACCTGTAGTGACATGTATAACCAAATATTTCAATGGGGTAGAAAAATTATCAATAATGGATGAAAAAAGTTGAATAAAAAATTGGAAGGTAACATTATTATGGTGCAATTATAATAATATTTTTTTACTATATTATATAACATTTTTACAATTATTTTGATAGGAAATTATAGAAAAATGTAATATCAAATGAACATGTATATACGATTTTTTTTAAAAAAAAAAAAAATTTATGAGGGCTGAAATGAAATCTTATTAAAGGGGAGGGTGTATGTTATTCAAGGGGTGAAGGATTCATGGAAAGATTTACTATTAAAATTGTTTATATTCTAAAACTTATTAAAATTGTGTGTCATTTTCTTCTAAAATATATTTTTATATACTTGAATCACATTTGTTTCCAACATTTAAATTTAAATTTTAATAATAATTGTTGATAATATATCAAATTCAAATTTTCTTGAAGGGGCTAAAAGTTATTAACAGTTTAGTAGGTCTCAAATACTTTTAGCAGGATGGAGATACAATTTTCTTAATCGCCAAATATTTCAAGGTGGACAGGTGGAAAAGAAATGTTGAATAATATTTTCTGAAAAAACTTTGAATTAAAAATTAGAAGTTAACATTATTATGCCTATTGTTAGTTACTATATAAAAAATTTGTGAGAAGTCCTTTCTTGAAAATTTTATTAAATAGAAGGACATATGCAGTTTTTTATGGGTGTGTTTGAAATAGTAGTGGTAAAAGTGACTTTTCTTTAATATGATTTTTGTAAATTTAATATTGGGCAAAAACCAGATTATATAATATAATTTATGTTTGGATTGTTGATGATAGAAATGCCTTTTTTTAATCTGACTTTTGAATTCAGCAAAAAAAAAAATCTAATTTTTGAAAACTTGTTTGGATAATTATTATATAATATAATCTAAAGGAAACAATTTATCATCCTTAATCAGGATCCCCGTGCCTTTTATACATTCTTTTTTTTTTTAGCCAACCATGTATACATTCTCTCTCCTCTCCTTTCGTTTTTTTTTATACCCCTATCTCTCCTCAAAGCAATTGGAAGCCGAAAGCTAAAAGTGATAAACTGCAAAATAGGGCTTAACAAAATAAGTAGCTTATAAGCCCAATGAAAAAAACGCTAAACTAAACACAGCAAAAAAAAAAAAAAAACCTACAAAATACCAACCTCCGTTTTTGCCTTTTGTAGCGCTAGACTTATAAAATTTACTATTAAAATTGTTATTATAAAATGTAAAAAATTATTTGAAATTTTTTTTATTGAAATTGTGTAATTTTTTTTCTAAAATATTTTTTCTTGCTTAAATAACATTTTGTGTCCACATTTAAAATTAAATTTTCATAATGTTTACCTCAATTTATTCTAATATACACTTAGTTATTTATATTTGTTTTAAATATTTTTAGTTATTAAGGATAAAAGTACACAATATAATTTTTAAAAGGGAAAATTGTAACCAGGTCCTAATTAATAGACTTGATAGTAATTAGGTCTCTTGAAATCATCAAATTGCAATGAAGGCCCTAGGAACTTGGGTGCTATTATTTTTAAGCATGAAAGTACAATTTTGCCCCTTTGTCATGAATTACAAGTTAAAAGCAACTAATGGCAAGTTTAGAGTATCTAATGACAACTTATATGGTAACTAGTGACTACAAAAAAATATTAGTTCAAAACACAAGTACAACTAATACATATTGTTTCCTTCTTGCATCATCCTTTGTTGGTTGTGTATTGTCATCTACATTCTCTCCTACATACACATGACCATTTTCTCCATTAAATTTAATAAAATGTTCTACTCTTTCATCATCTACAAAGTTCACAAAGATTGTTGCATCAAATGTCAGCATGAATTTTATGAAAATCCTACTACTTTCCTTTTTAACAATTGATGATACAATTGTTCTCAACTCCTCATACATAATGCCTTTCTTTATGGTTTTTATTCTAACGATATCCCTCACATATAGCAAATCATATTCTCCTTTATTTAAAAATTATCCCCCTATATGCAAGAAACATAATGTATAATTTTCAGTCTTACTCGCCATATTTTTTGTCACTAAGCAAACAAAATTGTTATTAACAACTACATAATATGTAAAATAATGTTTTTTGGTCCTTCGATTATAGAATATATTTTTTATTATTCATTTGAATGTGTTTCTCAAGACGTATCATAAACTTAAAAAATATATTTTTGTATGCTTAATAATATTTTTTTTCACATTTAAAATTCCATTTTAATAATAATTTTTTGACCTTATCTCAAATTCAATTTCTTTTTTTTTTCCCAATCAAATTATACTAATATACCCTTAATAATTTATATTGACAAAAAAAAAATCACTTTAAGGAAGGGGAAAATCCTATATAAAGTTGCTTGACATAGAGAAATTCTAAATCAGATTGTTAAACTCAACAAATCCCTAATTAAGTTAGTGACCCAATTTAGGATTTTAAAATATGAATAAAATGCAAGGAACGAAAAACCGGACCAAGCAATGAACCAGTCACAGCACAGGTTCAAAGGTTAATGGGTCAACAGGGGTCTAACCAGTAATTGAACCAGTCATATTAAAATATTATAATTTATTAGTAGCAATATATATTAATATATTTTCAAACTTCTATAGATAAAAATGAAGATTTTTAGAAAAAAAAATACTTAAAATCTATTAGTATGAGTTATAATGCCTATACTTATGTAATGATATCTTATTTTCTATAATTATTATATCTTTTTAAATAATTTTTTTCATTATATTCTTCATTTTTTTTAGATTTGTTCTTTCTTTACCTATTTTTCTCTTCATTTTGGTCTTCAACTTCCAATTTTTCCCTAAAAAAAGCAACAAAAAATATTATAAAAAAAAACCAGTCCAACTGGTTGAACCATTGGTTTTATCGGTTCAACCGGTTTCAGACCAGTTCCCCAATTTAACTATCAAATCAGACCAGACCACTGGCCGATTCCTGGTTCAACCGGTCGAACCAGCAGGTCCAGTTCGGTTTTTTATACAATGATAAAATGACTTTATTGCATTCTCCTCTCCTCTCTTCTCCTCTATCATCTTTTTTCTCTTAAAAGAGATATATATATTAACATTAATATATAGTAAAATAAAATATGATTTATATAAAATCAAAGGGGTTTTTTTTGAAAGAATTATCACGAATAATTTAAGCTAAAGAATAAAAAAAAAACATAATCACGATATCTATTAAAAAATTTGTATTTAAATATTGTCAAAAAATTTATTTTTGGGAGAACTACACTTAAATTTATTTTGTTAATAAAAATAAAACCAAACCCTATTAATCACACAATTCTCACGTGTCATGTGTGATATTTAGTTTGGCTTTTTTACATAAATGAAACTGTTTTTTTTTTAAATTCCATTAATGAAAATATGTGCTATATAATATCAGACAAGAAAGATTTTGTTTATTAACATAGTTTAATTTTCTTCTTATCCAAAAAAAATTCAAGTCAAACATAAAATTTTCTATTCTCAACATTCAGCTAAAAATCATTTAATTGTTTTTGGTTATGCTTTTCTTTATTTTTGCTTGAATTATTCTTGATGATCTTGTCAAACTACAAAAATTTTCTTTGATTTAAGCGAATCATATTTTGTTTTATTATACATTAATGTTGTTATATATACACTTATTTAAAAAACAAGTTAGAAAGCTTTAAAATCCTTTTAAGATAAGATAGGAGACAAGGAGAGGATAATAAAATTATTTAACCTGTATTTTAAAATCTTAAAATGGATCAATAATTTAATTAGAGTTTTATTGAATTTATTAATCTGATTTAGAATTTCTCTATTTCAAGCAGTTTTATATGGGATTTTCCTTTAAGGAAGATATATCAAGGGAAAATTAAAATTTTTTGGCTAGGGACACATACCAGGTAGTAGGTGGACTAGTAGTGTTGCCATTGGCGCATCCTGCTTGTACAGGGTACATGCGGGATGATATGGTATAGTAGGTGGGATGGGTAATCTAGAGACGTATCACTAATTCCAAGCTTTCGTCTTGGCCTTTTGTATATAAAAAAAAGGGGGAAATTAAAATAAAGAACCTAGAGAAAATAATATTTATTACAAAAGACCATAAAAATTATAATTATTTGGAAGGACCAAACATCATAATATAAATTTAAAGTCACTAAATTGACCCTAATCAAACCTCCTATATTATCTAATGAATTCATAATTTTAAACTAACTAAAATTAAAACTAAAACCACCCATCAGGATAGGATCATATCTTTATTTTTTTACTTTTCAATATATTAATTAATTAACAACCATTTATATCATCAAGCTATCCGATTTATGTTATCAGTATTGATATCCATTAAGCTTATTTTATAAAAAAATAAAAACTAAACTCATTTCATATTTTTTAGGATATAATAGGTAGCTTAGATTTTTAATTTTATATACATTGCTTCTAAAACAAAAATTGCTTCTAAAAAGAAATAAATCATATAAACTTTGATGATAAGTTACTTAGATTTTTAATTTTATTAACGTTGATATCCATTAGATTTTTAAATTTATAATAGCTTATTTAATTAACCCACATAAACTGCTTCTAAAACAAAAATAAATCATGTATACTTCCTTGGTTTAAAATATATGATAAATTATAAAAGACCTTGAGTTTTATTAAGATTATATAATTTTATTTTTAATTAGAAATAAATTATAATTTTTACAAAATTGAAGAATGTGTAATTCTTTTCTATAGATATCTTTTCAACTTGTGAAAAATGAAAATTGAGAAAATTATTGTTTAATTTAATAAAACTTAGAATTTTATATTAGTTTTAAAAATGAATTATGGAAGAGAATATAGGAGGGAATGTAAAAGATTTTGTTAGGGGCATTTTAGTATTTTTATTTATATATTTTGTATTTAGTCCTTCTAAATAATTAAAATTTTTACCGTCATTCTCCATAAATATCTTTTCCTCTAGATCATTCATTCTACTTTTCCCATATATCAATATAGCTGGTAAAAAGATGGAAGAAAGAAAAATATATATCGAATTAAATTACTGTAATATTTTCCTTTTTCTTCCCCAAATGTAATTTATTTATTCTTTTCATTGCGCACTTGGACACGGAAATTTTTATTAAGCAATGATTGCATGCCGTCCAAATTCTTAAAATTTTAAAAATCAAATGTGAATAAATTCAACTGGAAGCAATTTTTATCAAAGAACAAAAACAACATATTTTATAATGGGTCAAATGAAATTTCATGAGAGGTGAGGGGCGAGTTTTCTTAAGGTAGGATTAGAAGATTTACTGCTTCAGTTGGCAAAGGAAAAAAAACACCGAAGATTTAATGCTTCTAAAACATATTTTTATGTTTGAATAACATTTGTTTTTTCAGGTTTAAAATGAAATTTGAATAATAATTTTTGATGGCATAGCATATCAATTTTTCTGTTTTAGTTCCAATTAATCTAAACAGACTTACTAATTTATATTGATTTTATTTTCAATTTTTGTAAATCCTTTTCCTTTTTTAGAACGAAAAATCACGTTACCATTTCTGCAATTTAACTTAACGCAATTTTTTAAAGATACATGAAATTATTAAGGAAATATTTAGGTCAAGTCCTTTATATCCATTACATCCTAATTACATAGAGTCGGGAAATCGAAACAAGCCCGTCGGCCCGGCCCGTTTAGGCCCGAGCCTGTCAAGAGCCTGACTTGTGATTTAGGGCGAAAAAAAGGAGACAGGTCTAAAAGGGCCGGCCTTTTTAGGCCTGTTTAATTTTTTTTTTTTAATTGGGCACAAAGTAGTAAATAGTGGTCAGGGGCAGAGTTAACCTAACTTAACCCTCAGATAAAAAATGTTCTCACACTTACTCATACCTCTTTTGAAACTTCTCTTTTTTTATTTTCATTTTTCCTTTTTTATATGTGTATATTACTGACATTTGAAGCTTGTAGATTTGTTTGATTGTGGCTATGGACTTGTTTGATTAGTTTAGGACATTAATTATGGTTTAGACTTAAGTTTTAGTGTTTATGTTTTATTAAACTTGGATAATATTTATGTTTTAAATTAGGTATTTTAATTTTTAGGAGAATAAAGAAAAAAATCATGGCAAAAAAAAACTTAAACGGGCCTTAAGCCTGCAGGCTTTACTTAAATAGGCCAGGCCTTTAAAATTTGATACTTTTTTGGACAGCGCGTCACGGGCTGATCTGTTTTCCCACGTTTATAATTTCATGTATACATGTGCTGATCTTTCTACACAGACCAAACCCCCTCATATCATGTTTTCAGTTTGACCCTTAGCTCCTCCACAACTTTTCTACTATTTGGAAACTCTTTTCTTCTCCAATTTAATAGAAACTTACTACATTTATTTAACCTGAGAAAAATCTTTTACCTTGCTCTCCTTCACCCCCTTACCCTTATAGTAACCATCTTTTATTACCATCTTGCAAGGTATTAAAACCCAGACCGGTTATTGAACCAGTCGGGGTACTGAGTTAAAAGTCAGTGGGTCAGATTGGGACCAAACCGGAGCTAAATCGGAGGCAAATCAGTGAGAAATTAAAAATTTTAAGTTTATTAATATCAAATTTTAAAGAAAAATTTTGAAAAAATTAAAATAGGAACTCAGACCGGAGCCGGTTCGCCGATTTCTGGGCCAGTCCGGTCCGGTCTGGATTCCACAACCTAGCCATCTTTTATTGTGCATGATCAGCCCAGATGGCATTAAATTTAAAGCGCTTTGAAAACATCGCATCTTGATAGCAATAGTCAACAATAATCAAATGATGATTTGATCCAATAGATTTAGTATGAAACACTTGCGCTTTACTAAAATTTTCTCTAAACAGCACATTTCCATGAGCTCTATAAATCCATTCTCTAACATTTGCATCCTCAAAACCTCTTATTAGACAAAGTATACCTAGAACCTTTAAATTCTAGATCCAACAAGTCACAGTCATCAATTAGCTTTTGAAAATATAAGAGATGCCTTACCACAACAGGTCTTCCTCCCTCTTTTTCAGTTTGTGATCTGAGCTTATTGAAGTCTCCAACACATAACCAAGATGCCCTCACTCCTCTAGCCACAGCCCTTAATCTTTTGCACACCATCTCTCTGTCACCTTCTATAGGGGCACCATAGACAAATGTTATGAAGTTAGGCATATTCACAGCAGCTGATTGTACTCTAACATGAATCCCATTCTTTGACTAATACAGAATTTCCAGGTCGATATTTTCTTGCCACCATAAAACCAGACCACCTGATCTTCCTCTTGGTTCTACATATATTTCTTTTTTCAAACCATATCTTCTCCTAATCCTTCCTAGCTTTCCACTTCTTATCCTTGTTTCCATCAGAAAAAATAACCAAGGGTTTAAATTTTCGACTACATTCCATTAAGCTTTTAATTGTCAAGTCAGTCCCTAAACGTTGACAGTTCCATGAAAAGAGTTTCATGGCTCCATGAGGGCTGTTAAAGGCCAGCCACTTATACCCTCAGCTTCAACATGCTCCTTTTCACTACTCTTAAAACCAAGTTCCATATTTATACTCCCTGTTTTACCAGCAATCTTGGTCCTCTTATAACAGGCTCTTCTCATCTTTGCTTTGGTTTTACTCAATCCCTCATCAAGCAAAGAGATTGTATTTTCATGCTCCACTTCCATACTGACTACTTTTCTTCTCTTAGTGTTCTCTGGCTGTATCTTTTCTTCAGCTTCATGCTTCAGGTTTAACTTTTCAAGGATGTCTACTACTTCACTTACTTCCTTTTCTCATATACAACATGAGCTTTAGAATTATCTACATTTTCCAAAGGTAATGCACTCTTATGATTGTGCTCATTGTTAAGCCTATCTTCACTTTTATTTGGCTCATTCACAGGTTTTTCATAACATTTAGAACTACTCGACCTTGGTTCATGATCATTAGGTTTTGAGGCTACTAAATTCTTAAAATTACATTCCAGATTTGTCACCTCCTCCCTTACACCGCAATCCATCACATAACTCATTTCCTCTTGCTTACTCTCTTCAGGCATCGACCTCCTTTGTACTTTACCACTCTTATCACTGAGATCAATAGTGAATATGTCTTTTTTGGCATTCACATTCACTATCATTTTTCTTCTTCCATTCTTCTTACTAGCATTTCCACTTTATATTAATCTTTTCCCAACCCATGTCCTCACCTTTCTACCATAGTCCACACCCCAAACGTTGGTGTTTCAGGATTCTGAACTGACATCAATCGTATCTGCTTAAAGTTTCTAAAGCCATAGCCAATACAGCCACAACGATAGCAGAATTCCTGAATTTTCTCATATTTAATTGATGACCACGTTTTCTCACCATCCGGTTTAGGAATCCAAAAACCTTCAATCAATGGCTTCCTTAAATCCAAGATTATTCTTATGTGTAGAAAATTCCACAACATACGCTCATTGTGTTTTGGATTCTCTGCCATAACAACTTCACGATCCGTCTACCCATTTGAATCACATTCGTCAGATTCATCACTTCTAATGGAACTTCGTGCAGTTGAATCCACACTGGACATTTACTGAAGTCACAGTCCGTGATGGACATAAACTTCCTCTATTTGGTCAGATTTAGAAATTGTCCATTCAATGACCACGGACATCCTCTCAATATCCTGTTGAATTCTTTCTCTTAGAATTTAAAGAGAAAAGCATCCGCTGCAACAACTACGATGTCAAATAAAAAGTATAAGGAAATAGTTAAACATAGTATCAAAGGAAAGACGATCAGGTATTTGGATTTATTTTGTAAAAAAAACTAAAAAAAAATAAGCAGGTCAGCTCGCTGTAGCCTGCGGTTTGAAGCAGGGCGGGTTGGTGGTGGGTTAGCATTCATTTAGCTAGCCTGAGCTTGCCGGGCGGGTTGGGCCCTACTTTTGCATCACCATCTCCACTGTAGCTCTACTTACTTCTATATCGGAGAGAAATTTTCCAATCAACGTGCTCATCGATTCATCTTCACTTCAAACTAGTGGTTCGTTGATTGTATGTTCATTGCTAGTTTCATCCACCACCGCCATGATCATAACTAGCATTGACATAAGCTAGTTCCAATCATCACTACAATCTTTAATCACAACAACCACCTCCATCCCCCTAACAACCTTTCCCCCCAAGATTCAAAGCTCCTCGAAATTATCGCTCTCACGTGTCCACACGGAGAGAACTTAGAGCTCCCACGCGCTCCGTATGAGGAGAACTAATACATAAATTCATTATTATTAAACCTGGACCGGACCGGCCAGTTCGTCTCGGGAACCGGCTACCTGATCAGAGAACCGGTTCGGTTCGTGAATCGGACCGGTTCAGTATTTTTTTTATTTTTAAAAAAATCTTTTTTTTAAAAAATTTATTTACAATTTCATATTAATAAGCATGAAATATTCACTCTCTCACTGGTTTAGTCCTTGGTTAGCTTCGGTTTGACTCCGGTCTGACTCTGTCACGCCCTTATTTTAATTTCACCTTTACCAAAGTATTCGTGGAAAACGATATGCAGTTTGGTGAACAACACAGGAATAGCGTAAATATATTAATAATATGTGCATAATTACGAAAATTCCCCTTAGGGATTCATACTTGATAATTACAATTAATGTAGCCGCACAGGGCTACTTGGGTGTCTAAACATGTCCCAGTGAAATGAAGACATCTTCCCGCCTTCGTTCCACCACTGCAATCCCTCGTACGATTCTCTTCTTTGTTCTCAGCATATATTCTATCTTCTCCTGTTTAGATTGTTGGTAGAGAAGGGTGAGATTTGAGAGAATCTTAGTAGGAAACAGATACCATAATGCATGCATGATAAATGCTATGTGTATGACATGTTAGCTTTAACTAGATGTATGCCCCATAATGACATTTCTGCATGCTTAATGTTTCATGCAACAAAACTACGGCTACAGCGAAAATAGAAACAAAGCTTCATTTATTCAAATATGCTCTACATAATCAAGTAAAGCAATCACATACATCACTACACAAGTAAAGATATCAATTATATGCAATTAAGGTAAGTCCCCTACCTTACGTCCTTTTTGCTAAACAGAAATAGTTCCTCGATCTACATGCAAATAGCCCGGGCTCCATATTCAATTCTACAATGTCAAATGTACCATTTAGACACTTCCATAGTGTTTTTGGGTGTTATATGAGTCTATATTAAAAAAATTACTAAAATACCCCTGGGGACCTAGCCCGGCCCCGTCGTACCCGGTCCGACTGTACTTTTTCTGAAATTTTTACATGGGCTATTCTAACATATTTCTACCCAAGGAATCTATTTCCCGACTCAGAATTACCAAATTCACTGCCAAAAGACAAAATTGCCCTTGGCAGCCCCTATCTCAGGGTTTCAGGGGCTTTTTGTAATTATGTTTTTTTAGGCTTTTCTGAAAAAATAACCAACTGTAACCCCACCTAATTTTCCCTCCTAAACTCAATGAAACCATCAAATCATTGAAAATCCAACTCTAATGCCCATTTCTAGAGCAAGCTGAAACTTATAGGAACTTCGAGGAAAATTAGGGTTTTTGAAATCTGATTCCGCAAACACGTTTCTTTCTACTCCTAACTACTTTATTAACTATTTAATTGAGTTATAACTACCATTTGAACCCAATTTTGGCAGCATAACATTTCCAACACACATTTTCCAATTTTCAGAAACAAAGACAATTCAGCAAGATTTCACCGATTAAATTATCCATAGCAGCTAGAACAACTAATATACGAAGGTTTGGAAGTTATCTCAAACTCCTTCTAGCTTTTCCCTTTAGGCTGAAAACCCTAGCCCTCCTAAATCCAAAAATCTTGCTTCAAACACCTCAAACAACATAGAAGATAAGCTTAGGATAAGGATTATATATGTTAGGTATAAATTCACCGAAGAAAATAATCTATCTCGTGAGTTTTCTCCTCTCGTTCTCTCTCTAAAAGCACACAACTTCTTCTCTCTATTTTTCTGAAACGGCATCAGTTTGAGCTGAAGAGGAGGTAGAAGATGATACATCATATGGTATTTAATTTTTAATTTAATTTTCAACAATTTCGTATTTTTACAAAATTTTGGCAGATTTCTGCTCAAACTTTGAAAAATCATAATTAATTCTAGAAAAATTGAATTGGAGTGATTCCAAAGGCCATAGAACCCTTATTGAGTCTTGTTTCAAGAAAAAATATAGCCTTTTGCTAGCTGGAAGCATATCATTCCCAGATTTTCAATCTTTACATTTTGTTCCGGAACATAGTCAGTTTCGTTGGGCAAAGTTCAAAAATTCACAACTCTTTGTATATAGCTTCAATTGATTTATATGATCTATCAAATTAAATCTTAGGATGTCTACTTTCACCTTATAAAATTTCATAATTTTTGCTCATCATTTAATCTTTCAAAACCTCATGACAAACTCACTGCCTCACAGAAAATTTCACTGGAAGCATAATCACTTTCTTCAAAATTCACCATTTTACTTTCTTTAAGACCTCAAAGATATAAAAAACGTTAGGAGATAAATTTGAAACACCTACTAAATCAGGGCTTAGCAGTTCGTTTAATTTAGGCTTATTCCTAAGCCTCCAATCCCAAAATTCGGGATATTACAGACTCCACTGACCCTTGACCCAATATCCTAACCAATTCTGTAACCGATCCCAGTTTAATAACCTTGGATAAATTAAATCAGTATTGACTTTCATCAGATCATGTTGAGAAAAGTGTATCAATAATGCTATGAATCTGTCTCACACAACATTGACTGGTCTAGCACGTTCCAAAATCTTGCAACACGCGTAGAGATGATGTGGCAAGGCTTACTAGCTAGATAGAAAAAGAATTGATGCGGAAATGCCTATGTTAGTATTTGTCCTTAATATAAGAGTTAATTGATTGTTTTTAGAAAAATTAAAAAAAATAAATAAGTTACTTAATTATAGCATATATTGTGTACAATATATTACTATATATCAACTTATAAGTCAGATAATTTATTTTAGAGAAAAATGATAAATATAAATATTTTAAAATAATTTATTTAACTTCTTTTATCTCAAAAAAAGTAAAGGTCAACTAGCTTTTATATTAAGGACATGAGATGGTAATTAATTTGGGGTTTTCCATACCAAAGTGAGAATTAATCTTGACCCACGCCCTTTGTGAATTGTGACTCACATCAACATCAAATAATAATTATTTCACCATAAAGTTTACTTACCAGTAAATACGCCCCCCATTTAAAGCTCAAGCTTCCTCGTTTCCTTCTGTGTGTAGGGAGGAGTCACTTATGGAGGTAGAGGACACGGCTAGTCACTTATGCTGTTTATAGTTACGACTGAGAACGATGAGAATGATGGTAGGAAGGGTAGTTGAAGGAATTGAGTGTTGAGGAATCTTAGGTACAGATAGGAATCACATGTTATGAATTAGTGTGTACGTAGAGTCCCCTGGTTTTTGAAGGAAGCAAAGAAACTTTGACTAAAAATGATGAATATTGAAAACAACTTTAAATCTGCATTCTCTGATTCATCTGCGTCTTACACTATAAAGGAGATCAGTGATCTCTGATTCGCAGTTTGTTTGCACGTATACTGATGTATTGAGTGTTTCCTCACAACTAACCACAAGTCATCTTCATTTGTTTACCCTTTCATGTATGTAGGTATGTGTTTCTTTATTAAAAAATAATTGCTAGAGCGGCAGTAAAAGGAAAACTGACAACATAAACAATTAAACCCCCATTTTACTTAGACCCTCTTGCTATGCCAAGGAACTTACACTATAAAGGCAATCGCAGCAGAGGAAACTCTCATGTATTGAATTAAAAAATAGAGACCCCTGCAACATCATTATTAACTTACAAGTTACAACTGCTACCTATATGCCTTTTTAAAATAATTCTTGTTTTTTATAAGAATTCAAAATTTGAATTGACTTGATCTTTTTTATTAAAACTTGACAAAAGTTTGTCTCAATATTTAACAAACTTTTTCTATTTGTGCCCCTTATTAATTATATATCATACTTAAAAAAAAAGTTTATTTCAAGACATATTTATTATTTTTAACTTAATTTAATCAATTTATTAAACTGCGTAATTCAATTATCAGGCTCTTATAAATAGGACCATATGAAAAAAAAATTTCACCATGTACTGTTTATGATTTATATTAATTTTAGGTTTAACTTTGTCCGTTTCCTTCAAAGGCTAGGATGCCAAAGTTAGGACTGAAATATGAAATAGGGAAAAAGAGACCAATGGTAGAAACACTGTAGTAGCAAAAGGACTCCACACTAATTGATAACATATAGGGAGGAAGATATCATATAAGTGCTTCTGAAATATATGATAATCCTAGATGATACCTCAAAAGGTCTTAATTCCCATGAAGTACTTGGGAATATTTTGAAATTAGGTTATTTTAATGATCTATTTGCCCTTATGAAAAAAAGAAAACTTTCTACTGTCTTTGTTGTTGTGGTTATTGATCTACTTATTATTCATAAGAACATTTTTCATTTCAAAGTGTTTCAATTTTCAAACATGTCAGCGGTTGGAATTATTTCATTCCCCTCCCTTTCTTTCAATTAAAATTATTATTTTCTACCAAACAGGCCATAAAAATGAGCCATTGACAAAAACAAGGCATTGGGTTTAACACTGGCGGTTAAAATATGTTTTTATATTCTTGAATAACATTTGTTTTCAACATTTAAATTTTGTTGATAATATATCAAATTCAAATTGTGTGTTTCACTTCAAATTATAATAATCACGCTTAGTAATTTATGTTGATTTTATTTTATTTTTAAGAAGGCACTAAAAATTATTAACAGTTTAGTAGATGACATACTTTTTTAGTAGGACGGAGATAAATTTTTTTTAATCGTCAAATATTCCAAGGTGGTAGCGAAATTTTGAATAATCTTTTCTGAAAAAAAAAAGAAATAAAAATTAGAAGTTAACATTATTATGACTCTTGTGATGCTACTATAGTAGCAATATAAAAAATTTGTGAGAGATGCTTATTTACAAATTTTATTAGATAGAAGTACATAATATATTTTTATATATAGAAATTACCGACCTTGGTTTGTGTTTTTTGAAGGGTCAGACTCATAAAATTTACTATTAATTTTTTTATTAAAATACAAAAAATTACTTGAATAAATTATTAAATTTTCATTAGAATTGTGTAAGTTTTTGTAAATATGTTTTCATAATGTTTTTCTGACAGTATATAACATTTAAAGTGTTTTTTTACTTCAAGTTATTGTAATATACACTTAGTTATTTATATTTTTTTATTTTTATTTTTTTAAAATCTTTTTAGTTTTTAAGAATGAAAATACGCCATGTAATTTTTAAAATTCAACTCAACAAAAATTTTAAGAAGGTACATAATTCGTTTCATGATACGTGCATAATTTTTTTATTTAAAATGTAATGACATGTTTTATTAAATATTTCAAATTGATAAAGAACTTTGAATGATATTATCAAAAAAAGTGTGAATAATAACAAATTGAAGGATAACATTAGTATGCCTCTTATTACTATAATGAACTATAATTTATTTGTTGTATAACTTTTTTATAGTCCGTTATAAAAAAATGGTTAAATTATATAAAACATTCCTAAATTTTAGGTCAGTTGTATATAACTCCTAACATTTTATTTTTTAACTGTTAACCTCTGTCATTAAGTGACCGTTATCTTTTTATCAGAAATTATCATGTCAGCTTATGAGATGACACATTACATCCTATGTAGCATCATGTGTAAATTAATAATTTCATAAAACTCCCTTGAACTTTGAACAGTTGTAGATTGAATAGTTAAAAATATAATTAAAAGGAAAAACAAAAAGGTCAGAAAATTTTGGTTTTTGAGTGTTGAAAAGCCAATCAAACAGAGTTATTACGTTGTTGGCCTGCTCTTCTCGGTTTATAAATACCTAAGATCGTCTCTCCTCAGCTTCAGCCTTGTTTTTCTCTCCTCACACCCAGCAGCTCTTATAGTTTCTTTTGGTCTGCTCATTTTTTGCTTCAATTTTGTATTTATATTTCCTGATCAATTATCTTCTGAATACGCTTTAATTCTTTTGTGTTTTCTTTTCAAAAAGAATGGCAGCAGAACTAGAGAGGGCGATTGATAAATATGCCAATTTGCTGGATGCGAACCCTATCATTGTAAGCCAACAACTTACCAAAGTTTTACGAATCGCAGTCAGGGGGATTCGTAATGAAAGCCTTGCCAACTACACCACTCTTCGATTGCCTGATGCTACACATGTTGCGGCCCCTTATCATGGATAGTGATCTTACAGTTTCTTTCTACGATAAGCCTGAGGATTCACATGATGCTTTATTCAGTTCTTTGGAGACACCTACCAGTTAAAGATAAGAGATGGCATGGTCTGAACAAATATGCTCTTTCACACTGGCTTTACCTTTGAGTTTGATTTTATGCTATAGGTGTTCAAAGATAAACATCCTCTTAGTGGCTTGCTCTAGGTGCTCACTATACGAGCTTAATTAGTGGGGTTTGTTTTTAGTTTTCCCCCTCAAACCTAGCTAAGTGAGTTGTGTTATTTGAAATTTGTAACTTTATTTTATAATATATCTTTAATTTCATGTTATAAATGTAAGTGTATTGTTTTGAGAGGAAAAATTAGGAAAAATGACATCAATGTCCCAATTAATAAAAATAATATCAAAAAAATTTCATCATTTGCTAATGATAACTCTTTCACTTGTTGGCTCTTTCACTTGACATTAACAAGCTATGAGACTTTTTTGACATTATTTTCTTTAATTGAAACCTTGATGTGATTTTCTCAAAAAATTAATATAAGTGTGTTGTTACTGGTTGCTATGAATGTAAGTGTTCTGTTATGGGGGGAAAATTAATATAAATGTATTATTTCTATTTGCTTTTTACGTTTGGTTTTATAGAATGGTAAGTGATTTTGTTATCACTGATTATATAAAAAATAATTAAGAAAACAAATGATTTACCATTATATCAATTAAGAAAAATAATTATATAAAAAAGTATATATAATTATTTTTTATAACAAAATGATTTATCATTTTATCTAACCAAATACAGAAAGCAACTAGCAACAACACATTGATATTAATTTTTTCCCCAGAATAGAACACTTGCATTCATAGCAAATAGATTTAATAACACACTTATATTAATTTTTTGGGAAAATTATATTAAGGTCCAAATTAAAGAAAATAATACATAAAAATCCCATAACTTGTTAATGACAAGTGAAAGAGTAACCACTGATAAGTGAAAGAACTATCTTTAGTAAGTTATGGGTCTTTATATATATAATTTTTAGTTGGGACCTTCATACCATTTTTCCTAATTTTTTTTCCTCTAAGAATAACACATTTACATTCATAACATGAAATTAAATATATATTATAAAGTGAAGTCACAAATTTCAAATAAAACAACTCATTTAACTAGGTTTGAGGGGAATTAGAAACTACCCTCACTAATTAAGCTCGTGTGGTGAGCACCCAAGCAAACCTCTATGAGAATATCTCTTCTTGAACACCCATAGTATAAGATCAAGCTCAGAGGTAAAGCCGATGCGAAAGAACATGTTTGTCAAGACCATGTCATCTTTGATTTTTAACTCGTAGGTACCTGCAAAGAATTGCGTAAAAGCATCATGTGAATTCTCAAGCCTGTCATAGAAAGAAACTGTAAGATCATTGTCCCTAATAATGGCCCAACACATGTGTGGCACCAGACAGATGAAGAGTGGTGGAGTTGGCGAGGGTTTCATTATGAATTTCCCTGACTGCGATTCATAAAACTCTAATAAATTTTTTACTTACAATGCTAGGATTCGTATTCAGTAAATTGACATATTTATTAATCGCCCAATTTAGTTCCGGGGCCATTCTTCTTGAAAATAAAAAAAGACAAAAGAATTAAAACATGTCCTAAAAATGATCAATTAGGAAATATAAGAATAAAATGGAAGGGGAAAAATGGGCAAACTAGAAGAAACTATAAGACAATCGTGGAGTTGAGCAGATGATCTCATATATTTATAAGCGGAGAATACTAAACCCAACAACGTAACAAGTATGTTTGATTGGCTTTTAGGGATTTGTCTTACCTCTCTAATAGCAGGATTCCACAATAAAAGAAGGGAATTGCACTCGATAGCAACACAGAGGAAACCATTGCAGGATCCGATGATGCGAACGTGAGGCAAGGAACTGATGACAGGTGGGTTCTGAACTTCAAGGACATGCATCTCGCAATCGATCAATTGTAAGTGAAGAGGCTTACATAAATTCTTCTGTGTCAAAAGAAAACACTCCAACCACTCTGCTGTAAGTGTCTGCGAGGTTGACCTGAAGATTTTGTCCCCAGTCACAATCAACAGAAAAGATAACAGCATATACAAGTGCCTATCTATCTAGCAGATTAATCAGCAAACATTATTTATTAAAGTGAAGATAGTGTCTCAATCCTCTGGACACCAAGGTAATTCTCAGCAGCGTGTGCTCTAGAGTAGGCATGGACTCAATATTCAGCCAGCATATCTTACAATTAGAAGATGAATTATCAGTAACGAGCAATTACCGCGAAAGATATGTCTGAATCGCCACTCATTGCCATGAAGATCCTTTGCCACTAACTCCTGTGTAGGTGGCTGCTTAGACATGTCCTGTCAACAAAGAAGCACAGAATCCCAATCAGGTTTGACCCAAAATATCTGAGTGTAGAATGAGGGGAAACTGAAAAGGGATACGCACCAAAGGAGGCAGGCATTCATCAGCATGTCGTCTCAACCGAAAAGCCACCATGAGTGCTTGTATCAGAGGCAGTCCGAGTTTTACAGAACGATTGCACGTGAAATCGAGGCGGTGGAGGTTCTTTCTCCACGGCGTTTTCATCTTGCTGGCATTCACATCAAAATTTAAAAAAACAAAAAACAAAAATATATGAGAACCATATTTCTTTGATAATTTCTCCAGATCCTTGGGGCTTGAACGAGTCCAGAACTTACATTAGTCTCGGGAACCAAGGTGACCTGGGCAAACGCCTCGTCAGTATCTGGCTCTGCCTGAAATTTGCACGAAAGATATTAAAATAAAATTAGTCGTCATGTGAAACATTCAACAGTCACAACTCTATAAAGGTCACTTGCTTTCAAAGCCTCCGAATAAATAATTCGGCATAAATCAAGCATCATTACCTTCAGCAACACGTTGATCACCCGACAGAGGATTTTGGAAGGAAGATCGTACACGGGAAAACAAACACAGATGCTCAGCAACATAAACAAAATTCTTGTAAAATTAGCTGATTAAAAATGCCTTGAATATATCTCGCTCGAACTCATCATTCAAGGCGAAGATACAGCGCTGACTAACTATTCACCACTGTTTTGTTTTAAAAAGAGTTCAAGAGTCAAGACAAACCCACTTGATCCCCATATCTGCGTGGCCTCA
Source organism: Inga leiocalycina (assembly GCA_963242795.1). Lineage (NCBI taxonomy): Eukaryota > Viridiplantae > Streptophyta > Magnoliopsida > Fabales > Fabaceae > Inga > Inga leiocalycina. The sequence goes on from OY725320.1 coordinate 67,115,086, forward strand.
CCACCAACCCAATATTTTTATATGCTAAAATATAATTTCACAAATGCTTGTTTATTTTTAGAGATTTGTCAAGCGTAAAGTATAACTTTATGATGCTGGCCACGTGAAGCAACAGAAGGAAAGGACCACCGGGAATTGGTCAAGACTTGTGGTAGGGGAGCAGTAGCGTGATAGGAAATCTAAAAACAAGAAAAAACAAAACAAAACTGGCAGATGAATTTGATGGTATATGATAAAGTTTCAAAATATAATCGTATGAGTGTCCTTAGTGAAATATAAAATATAAATAAAATACCACTCGTATATATGCTGGCTTTAATTTCCAATTTCAGTGGAAAGCGCTGGAAGGCTTCGCCGTGCGTGCGATTTTTCTCCCTCTGTTAGGGTTTCGCCTCTATGCGAGTTTGAGTGGCGCTGACCTCCTCCATCGGCAGCCCGTCCCTACTAGGGGGTAGGTCGCGTTCGTCTTGGTATGGCCGTCTCTCCATTTCTGAGGGAGTTCCTGAGTTGCCCCATGTCGTGGCCGGCGGAAGTATTGGCGGGGAATGAAACTGGCGACCGCGGTGATTGGGGAGGAAGCGAGGAGGGGTGCGAGAAGGCATTTAGGCCTCAATCATTAGTGAAACCCTCCGATGGGTTCCCCCTTGGCTCCCGCATGTGAAGAACAGATTGAGGCGGTGGATTCTTCTTCAACCCAGCGAAATGAAGATCTTGATCAAGGCTAGTAGTGGGGGATTGGTAATCGCTCTGAGTAAACCCAAGGTAAAGGCAAAGTTAAACTCAATGGTTTTATTCAATCGATCCCTAGATATAGAGGTGCTTAAGGTTCCTTCTTTCCCCAATAATGGCCGATTAGCTTCTAGTAGGACCGTTTGGCTTGCAGCTGATTTATCTAGGATATTTTTTGTCTACTGGTTAGAAGCTTTGAGAATGGGGGTTGTTGGGATCGTCATATATGCTCGAGTGATTTGGTTTAATTCTCCACTGGGCAGCAGGATTTATGGGTTAAATCTCTGTAATCTTGGTGCCCCTGTTTTAACAGAAAAGACGCGAACAGGTGTTGGGGGGGGATGGGTTTTAAGTACATGCTATGTTACTAGTAGTGTGGAAATGGATTATGAGTATGGTAGTATGCCAAGTTGTGTTTCCTTGATATGTTATTTGTGGTGTTTTGTTGATGGAACTATCAATGTGAGTCTGTTCAGTGGGTTCATACACATTATTCTCTATTGGGTAGACATTTGCCTGTTCGGTGTTTCTCTCAACACTGTTCATTCTTGGGTTCAATGTGTGCCTGTGTGGTGGGTATGGCGACACTGTTCTTCATTGGACTGGAATTGTGGTTCTTTCACTTACTGTCATACTAATTGTTCTCTGTTGGTTAGTGTTTTGTTTGTTAACCTCCTTGGGCCTTGCTCAAGGAAAATTGTCAGGAACCTCTTATATAGATGGATTCTCATAGAAGCCGATTTGGTGACCGTGTGGACTACCAAAGCTTCTCTGGATGGTCTTGCCCTATGCATTGGGTACCACGACCTCTATTACAACTGTGGGCCTTCTAGGTCTTTGGTGTTGTGGATGCTTTATTTGTTTAAATCATATTTGCTTGTATTATTGAAGAACCTTATTTGGATTCTGTTTTTAGGTTTAGTGACTGTATGCATTCGGTTTTTACTGGTGTTCTTAGGTAATAGGCGGTTGATTTTAATTTCAAAGTGTTTGTAATCTTCGCATGAGTTCAATATAATATGTTTCTTCCTTGGCAAAAAAAAAAAATTCCAATTTCAGTGACCCAGTAGCTGTGAGGGTGTTATTAGGTGGTGTTATCAGGTGACCAAGTTAAGTAGTTAGTTAATACGTGCAGTGTGAAATAACATGTTATTTTTTTGTTTGGAATAGTTTATTTTTGGATAATAAATATTTATAAATCGTTATTTACGGTATATGAGGTAAGTACGTGAAAGAAATTTTATTTTGACTTACATAATAAATGCTTATTCTTAAAAATTAAGCAATACCAAACACTAACTAAGCTTCACCTGCAAGAGATAATAAACTCAAATGGATTGGCAGCTCAAGGAAAGGGCTGATCCCTTTTTTCTGTTTCTGTATTTTCTTCTTTTGTTCTTTTTCTTTTCCAGAAAATCTGTATTTTACGATTTATAAGTCTCTGTATATATATATAAAGTTTATTCATTCAATATAGCGAAACAGTGTTTATTTCATATAACTTTTCCTATTGACCAATTCAAGACGAAAAATAATACAAGGGGCATACAATAATATAGAGTACAGTACCCTTTGTCTTCATGCATCACATGGGCCTAAATCGACTTGAAATACGAAACAAATGAGCTTGGCACCTCATCCGATTGTGACAATCCTTGCAAAATCATTCTCATATTTTTTGTTGAGAATTTTAATAGGTTTTTAAAAATAATGTTTGTTAATATATGTTTTTGAAAATATAACTACATATACTTAAGCTTCTCACGGCTTTGGAATCTAAATGACACAAAGCACCACTTTTAATGCTTCTTTAGGTATGAGGTTGTGAGTTTCAATCATTTACGGAACATAATGTCAATTTGCAAAAATATCTACTCTTTTCAATCTTTAATATAAGACATATTTATAAAGTTGATCTTGATTCTAAATATAATACATATTTTTTCATATTTTTCAATTTTTTCCTAATTTACCCTATTGATGTTCTCTTAACAATAATTAAGGAGAAAAAGAAATGATTGAATTAAGGAAAATGACTAAAGTGTTTTAGAAAATACATGTAATATTAACTAACTCAACTAATTTCTTTAATCTAATCAAATTAGGTAAATATATATTATATTAAGGACATGAAGAGTATATATTTTTCTCAAAAATGTATCTAGCACCATAAACTTTTTCAAATGCAAGAATGCCTATAAATTTTTTAAAATGAAGAAAAATGCCACATCCACTAATATTGACATGTGCGACTACTTTTTGTTAACTGCCCCCACATGTTTTTTTTTTTAAAATAGTTAAATTCATGAAACAACTTTGAAATTAAAAGGAAATAAAGGAAAGTAAAGCAATTTCATCCTATTCAAAAGTACTTCCTCCGATTTTTAGTGTAAGATTTATTTATCTAATTTAATTATATTAAATACATTAGTTAAATTAATTAATATGGTATGGGGAAAAAAATAATAGGGCATGTTATTTTTTAAAACATTATAACCTTCTTCCCTAATTTCCTTAATTTCTCTCTTGACTATTATTAATGGAGTATCAATAGGGATAAATTAGGGATTACCTTTAAGACAAATATCAACTCCCTAATTAAAAGACAAGAGGGAGTATGATTCAATATCCATGACTTAAAAAGTACTAATCTATAAGTGATTAAGCACCTAATAAAGAGAAATAACTTGAATAAACATTGCTCAATCAATTGTTACACTAATACTTAAGGTCTGTTTGGTATGAGGGACTTGAAGGGGAGGGGATGGAAAAATTTTATTAGTTGAATTTAAAAAATTTGGGGAGATGAAGTTATAAAACTTTAATAAATGGGAGATATAAGATAAAATAGTATAAAAAGAATGAAAAAATATTAATCCCACCTCTCTACATTTTTTTAAACTTATAACTCAAAAACTTTACTCCCCTCCATTTCCTCACCTCCCCTCATACCAAACAACCCCTAATTAATTAATTAATTAATTAATCATGACGGTTGTCAGCAACGCACCATTACAGTGACATCCCCATACAATAAAAGTAAATGCTCTAAGTTGAATTGTGTATTGTGATTTTTATTCTTAAAAAACAAAATCAATATAATTTATCAATTGTGGATTAGTATAGTTGGAAATAAAATAGAAATTTTAAATTTGGCACCCTATAAAAAATATTAGAAAAATTGAATTTTAAAGGTGAAGAAATAAATTTTAGTTGACCATATAAAAATATATTTAAGAAGTAAATATCACAATTTTGCAGAAATTTATTTAAATAAATTTTAAAAGGAATAGGAGGAATAATGCCTCAATCATTAGGGATTGAGTTGCAAATAAGTCAAAAGTTTAGGGAATGAGTTAAGTGAATCAAAATTTTAAGCACCTAAAATTAATTTTCTCCATTATAATATATGGAAATTAGTTGGGTTTAACATTTTTGTCCCAATTTTAAAAATTTATTGTTACTTTTGCTCCAAAAAATAACTTAGGGTTACTTGTACACTTTTAATAAAAGATAAAAGTTATTTTAGCACTTCAGTACTATTGTTTTTGTTTTTTGTGAACATTTTTATTTTTTATGTGGTTCATAAATTCATTTGCTCATATTTGATGTGACTGATAAATTTAAACTCATAAACATCGGGTATCATGTCCTTAGCCTGTCCATTTGCTCATAAATTCATTTGCTCATATGAGAGGATTTGCTTCCGGGAATCCGAGGGAGGTCCACTCCTCATCTGACCCAAAATCTGACGTCAAGAGTATAATGGATGGAAGCAAATCTTCTTATCATCTCTCATGAACTCATTTAAACTTTTGATTAGAAAGAGGAGCCATTTAGAACATTGATTAAGAAGAGGAGGGAAAAGTGATATCAGTAATAACTTGATGACGTGACTCATTTTTTATTTTTTAAATTGATTGAACGGACATAATTTAAAATTATGAGAGATAATGAGAAAATGACAATGAGAAAAATTGGACCCCAGACTACCTACATCGCTTTTAATTTGGTGCCCCTACTTCTTCTACAAGAGAAACAGTCACCCTCAGATCATGGACATCCTAATGCTCTGGCAGAGTTGGGATGTACTTTGGGATGTCCATGATCTCAGGGTGACTGTTTCTCCTGTATGAAGGTTTAGAAGTTGGTGCAACAAATTAAAAGAGATGTAGGGAATCCCAGGGTGGACCACTCATCCGCGCCTCATCCGACACAAAATCTCACGTAAATATTCAAATCAAGAATGTAATAAACAGGAACTATACATTATGTTTATTATTGTCTCTTACATTTGATATAAGATAAATTTAAAGAGTTGATATTAATCTTAAATATAACAAATACTTTTTATATGTCAATCTTTTTATAATTTATCTCTATTAATATTCTCTCAATTATAATCAAAGAAGAGAGATAATAAAAAAATTAAGAATTATGACTACATTTCATATTAATTAACTTCCTCAACTGAACTAAATTAAGTCAACATGTTGTTTTTGCTTTATGTTCCCTTTGAAAAGTGCAATATTCGAGTCTTTGTAGTCAAAGTGTGATCTATTCACCTCTTCCTAACTTGTAAACTAAGTACTTTCTCTCGTCTTAAATATAAGATAAAGTTAACTTTTTTAGAGAGATTAAGGAAACTAAATAAATTACTTTAGAGTATTTATATTTTTATTTTTTCTCCAAACTAATTTTTTGACTAATAAATTGATATATGATCTAATGATACATAACATATGATATAATTAAGTAACTTATTTAACTTCCTTAATCTCTCCAAAAAAAAAAATCAATTTTATCTTAGAATTAAAACCGGAAGGAGTATTAGGTTATCAAAAGTTTGAAAGAATTTGAAGAATCTATTTTCTAGCTTATGATTATTAAGAGGAGTTGATCGTTACAAAAAAAAAAAATATACTCCTATATTTGTTCCTTTCTAATTTCTATCCATTGTAAAATTCTTTACTGACAATTGTTTTGGGTGCCTCCAATAAACACAAGATTCGCGCAATATGACATGATAGTCGTTCCTGTAATAAGCAGACCAGTCATCTAGAATTCAAAATGTTCATTAAAAAAAACAGAATTCAAAATTTTAATTGGTAGGAGTACTTCTTTTCTCCTCCCATGAATCAACATCCTGTATGAGGCCCCTTCCTTGAATTTTTCATATTTTATTTTTAAAGGCTGTTGACCAGTTAAAAAAAGTAGTTTTATTTTTTGAGTTTATAAGTTCCAATAACTTATTTAAAAAGAGACTAAAGTTATGTTGAAATGGACCTAAAAGAAAACTTTTGAAATGAAAAGAATATGAGCGAATGAATTTGTGAACTAGAAATAAAAAGGGAAAATCCCTTAAAAAGAACTTTTAAATTAAGAAAAGATGTAGAGGTGTTTCGAAATTTAATATCCAGATCAGTGCGAGTGTCTGAACTGGAATATTAGAATTCGAGACAAAATGACGTGCGTGACCCTGGAAGTTTTTAAATTGAAAAGCGTTGAGGGAGGCGTGATAATGGCGCTAAAACGCGTTCAGGACTATTCATCTTCTCTGTCGCCATCGATGCCGTCGGCCGACCCTGGATCCGTGGCCTTGGATTGCTATAGTCCACAACATTTAATATTTTGTGTTTCTCTGAATTAAATCCTGTTCTCAAAAAATGAGAAGTACCAAAAGCTAAACAATATCAATAACTCCGATGCCATGAGTTGAGATAAACTAGAAAGAAAACAGAGTGAAATCTTGAGCACTCGTCATCTTCTTCTCGGTTGCCAACAACTCCGATGTCATCACCCCCAACAACTCGCCATCTTCTTCTTTTATAGGATCCTGTGTATATGCACTAAAAAACAGGGATAAACAGAGAAGAGATTATTAAGAACACTCAAGTGATCATAAGAAGTAATGAATAAGTTTGGAAAATCACTCGAATTGTCTGAGTCTTGACCCAATCACTTCCTGGGAAAATTTAGTAATGATCGCAACTACCGACCATCACCGCCAACGACTCGTCATCTTCTTCACAGTTATCATCGACATCTGCTTCATCATTGACATGGTTCCCAACTCGACATTAGGCTTTACCAACACAGCATTACATTTTCACAACATCCTATTGACTTTCACAACTCGAGTTTGCCATTCACAACTCGAGTTCATATCATCACTGGAGGGTAACCGGCGAGTGATTAGCTTATAGGATGCAGAACTCGAGTTATGAATTGATAACTCGAGTTTCCCAACACAATCTTACATTTTCACGACATCCTGTTTCACTTTCACAACTCGAGTTCATCATTCACAACTCAAGTTCATATCATCACTGGAGGATAACCGGCGAGTGATTAGCTTATAGGATGCAGAACTCGAGTTATGAATTGATAACTCGAGTTTCCCAACACAATCTTACATTTTCACGACATCCCGTTAGACTTTCGCAACTCGAGTTTGCCATTCACAACTCGAGTTCATATCATCACTGGAGGGTAACCGGCGAGTGATTAGCTTATAGGATGCAGAACTCGAGTTATGAATTGATAACTCGAGTTTCTCAACACAATCTTACATTTTCACGACATCCTGTTACACTTTCACAACTCGAGTTCATCATTCACAACTCGAGTTCATATCATCACTGGAGGGTAACCGGCGAGTGATTGGCTTATAGGATGCAGAACTCGAGTTATGAATTGATAACTCGAGTTTCCCAACACAGCATTACATTTTCACGACATCCCGTTAGACTTTCACAACTGGAGTTTGCCATTCACAACTCGAGTTCCTATTGTCACTGGAGGGTAACCGGCGAGTGATTAGGCTTATAGGATGCAGAACTCGAGTTGTCCATTGATAACTCGAGTTTACTAATACATTCTTACATTTTCAGAACATCCTATTAGACTTTCACAACTAGAGTTTGCCATTTTCACAACATTGCAGGGTGATCATCCCACTTCTGGAGATAAGACCATATTCAATAATTCAATAATTTTCCTAAAACAATTACTGAACAAAAAATTTACCAACCTTCCCATGTGAAGCTGAACAAGTAAAGGTTATCATAATGAAGCTGAACCAACTTTCTTTGCTATTGTTTGTTAGCAAAGGTTATCATTTTTTTTTCCATCAGGATTAAATTGTTCGACTGGTAGCTGTTGTTTCTTGTGGGACATTAATTGTTATGAGTTGACTGGTTGGCTAGAAGAGAATGCGTGAGCACACTCACACAGCTGAGTGATTGGATCATTTTGTTTTAGTTTCTTTAGAAGTGCATGCAAAATATATTGAACTGGTTTTTAAGATTTTCACTCTTAGTTAGTCTGTTAATCGATTCAGAGGAAAACGATGCAATCGGTTCATAAAACCTTGGGCGCCAATGCTGTACACTCATGCCTGTACATGCATCTGTCTGCAATAACTCTAGATGATTAGATTAAGATAATCGCATGTCAAACTCCTAAAGTTTTGAACCTACTTTGAGAGCCTGCATATCAATATATCCTCTAAGATGATGTCTAACAATGGCAGAGTAAAAGCAAACATCTTGCAGAAGTTGAGTTTTGCTTATTGTGTTTGTATAAGAGTTTTTTTTTTCAGAGAATAGTTACATGATATTCTCCTCATGAAACTAGTCAGCTACTTTTCATGTATAAACTGAAAATGTTGGCTTTAGTAAAAATACTTGATTATCCACGTTTGAAAATGAAGGAGTAAATTACTAATATGGATATCGACCTTTTATATGAGGTGTTATAATTAAGTTTTTGTTCTATTTGATCAAGGTTGAGGAAGTGAAACCTTTCTTTAACTGTTTGTCAGGATCCTCTTAGAAGTGCTGTTGTAGATTCTTGCATTCAAGTCACAGACAATGGGAGGGAAAGCATTAACATAAAAGTATAAGCACAATTTCTTTGTGGTTTAATGTTAATATTTGTCTCAACTTTCTGTTTCAATCAATATGGACCAATGACATATGCTTAATAGGAATTCCTTGCACAAATTGCAGGTATTCTTTATATTTACTCTTCACAAACTTTTGCTATGAATGTGTGCAGCATGCTCCTGATCTTGGTGATATTCCTGTAGCTTGCTCTAAGAGGAGATGGCAGTCATTTAGATAAAGGTACTGAATTTTTCATGCAATATGAAAAACACTTGTACTGCAATGAATTTTCAAGATGTCTGAATTGACAAACTTTGAATTATTATTCACTTGTGATGTTATCTTGATATTTTTATTGCATAACCCTTAATACTATTGGTGTTTTTATACTTACAGATTCAGTGGTTCTAGCAGGAAAAGCTAATCAAATTCTTTAGACTGGACTCTTTTTTCTTCTACAAATTTGGATCCTATGACATCTGATGTTGTTGCTCCTTCACCCTGGATAATCTTTGGTTGCCAAAATGGTAAATGTTATAATTTAGATTTTGCTGATTGTGGTAGTTAAAATTATGCATACATATTCACATGGAAAGGTTGGTAAATTTTCTGTTCAGTAATTGTTTTAGGAAGAAAATTGAATTATTGAATATGGTCTTATCTCCAGAAGTGGGATGATCACCCTGCAATGTTGTGAAAATGGCAAACTCTAGTTGTGAAAGTCTAATAGGATGTTCTGAAAATGTAAGAATGTATTGGTAAACTCGAGTTATCAATGGACAACTCGAGTTCTGCATCCTATAAGCCTAATCACTCGCCGGTTACCCTCCAGTGACAATAGGAACTCGAGTTGTGAATGGCAAACTCCAGTTGTGAAAGTCTAACGGGATGTCGTGAAAATGTAACGCTATGTTGGGAAACTCGAGTTATCAATTCATAACTCGAGTTCTGCATCCTATAAGCTAATCACTCGCCGGTTACCCTCCAGTGATGATATGAACTCGAGTTATGAAAGTGAAACAGGATGTTGTGAAAATGTAAGATTGTGTTGGGAAACTCGAGTTATCAATTCATAACTCGAGTTCTGCATCCTATAAGCTAATCACTCGCCGGTTACCCTCCAGTGATGATATGAACTCGAGTTGTGAATGGCAAACTCGAGTTGTGAAAGTCAATAGGATGTTGTGAAAATGTAATGCTGTGTTGGTAAAGCCTAATGTCGAGTTGGGAACCATGTCAATGATGAAGCAGATGTCGATGATAACTGTGAAGAAGATGACGAGTCGTTGGCGGTGATGGTCGGTAGTTGCGATCATTACTAAATTTTCCCAGGAAGTGATTGGGTCAAGACTCAGACAATTCGAGTGATTTTCCAAACTTATTCATTACTTCTTATGATCACTTGAGTGTTCTTAATAATCTCTTCTCTGTTTATCCCTATTTTTTAGCGCATATACACAGGATCCTATAAAAGAAGAAGATGGCGAGTTGTTGGGGGTGATGACATCGGAGTTGTTGGCAACCGAGAAGCAGATGACGAGTGCTCAAGATTTCACTCTGTTTTCTTTCTAGTTTATCTCAGCTCATGGCATCGGAGTTATTGATATTGTTTAGCTTTTGGTACTTCTTATTTTTTGAGAACAGGATTTAATTCAGAGAAACACAAAATATTAAATGTTGTGGACTATAGCAATCCAAGGCCACGGATCCAGGGTCGACCAACGGCATCGATGGCGACAGAGAAGATGAATAGTCCTGAACGCGTTTTAGCGCCATTATCACACCTCCCTCAACGCTTTTCAATTTAAAAACTTCCAGGGTCACGCACGTCATTTTGTCTCGAATTCTAATATTCCAGTTCAGACACTCGCACTGATCTGGGATATTAAATTTCGAAACACCTCTACGTCTTTTCTTAATTTAAAAGTTCTTTTTGAGGGATTTTCCCAAATAAAAATGTTAATAAAGGTGATAATAAACAATTAAAAAAAAAACAGTAAACCAAACCCCCCACACACACACACAAAAACCCCTTAAATTTTAGGTTAGTTGCTTTGAAAATTACAAAATTCTCCTTTGTGTTAGCTACATATAATCTCCAAACATTTCAAAATTTAAATGTAGCCTCCTTAATGTTTTATTTTTTAACATAAACCTCCTGCTGTTAGTTTTGTTGTTACATTGCTAATGAAAACTGTCATATCTGAGTAATAAGGATTATGTGGTATATGACATGCAAAACCCCCTGAATTTTAAATAGAAGTAATGTTTAGATTAATAAGGGTGTGTTTGGATTAGGGCTAACAAAAGTATTATTTTAAAAAAAGAGTTATTTTTATGTCATTTGACTAATGCAAGCTTAAACTAGTATATAAGTAAATTTGTGAAATGGGTATCCTCAACCAGGGTATATCTGACAGCCCTAATCTCAGTCACTATGTCAACCGGGAGGTAATGAGAAATTAGTCCCTTATTCCATTCCCTATTACTAGAGCAGAACTCTTCCACTTTCTTGTCAACCATTGCCGTCGGAACCTCCTGTGTAACTAGATCCACTAGCCGGGCATTACGGGGAATCCCCCTGTCTTTCCAACAACGGATAGATGAGTCGTTTCCTAAATGCCATTGTAAGCCTGACTGAACTTCGTCCCATTTGCCCTTAATACCCTGCCACATCTTTGATCCACTCCTCCTTCGCCTTCTGTTGATCTCAGGTACTAAGAAATCCCCACACCCATACTTATCCCTCATGAATCGGACCCATTAAGCATCACGATTCTTAAGGATGCCCCAAGGCATCATTTTGGGTTTTCTCCTGTCGTAACCCAAGCCCCCCATCTTCTTTTTTCAAACACACATTATTCCATGAGACTAGATGGCCCTTCTTTGTCGTTCATCCCCCCCCGGCCGGCCCAACAAAAACCGCTGACATCTCTTATCAATCTCCATACAAGTTGTTGAAAGGAAAGGCATAGATTGTATGGCATATGCTAGGATATCAAACATTACCGACTGCACAAGGGTATGCCTAGCTACAAATGACAATGATTTAGCTTTCCAAGACGATAATCTCTGTCCATCTTTACCAATATGTGCTCATAAGTATGCTTGGTGACCCTGCGATAATGCAAGGACACACCAAGATACTTACTAAGGTCTACAGTTGGCGTGAACCACATGAATTCACTTATGTCCGTCACCCTAGTGTGATTAACATTCTTAGAAAAGAAAATCCTCGACTTTGAGCTATTCACTTTTTCCCCAGACACAGCACAAAAGTCATCCAGGAAACCCTTAACTACCACAACCTGGTCAAGACTTGCCTCAGCAAATAGAATCAAATCATCTGCAAAAAAGAGATGATAAATTGGTGTACCATTCTTTTGCAATTGGAACGGTTTCCAATTATCATCCTTAACCTCATTTTTGATGAGATGTCCAAACCTCTCCATAACATGTACAAACAGATAAGGAGATAACGGTTCACCCTGCATGAGTCCTCTAGAAGGAAAGAAGAACTTGACCTTTTCCCCATTCCACAATAACTGCATGGTAGCTGTACTAATGCAACTATTGATCACACTAATAATATGAGTAGAAAACCCGACCTCAACTAAACATGATTCAAGAAACGACCACTTAATCTGATCATAATCCTTCTCCAAATCAATTTTCACAACCATGAACCCCTTTCGTCCCTTCTTCTTCCGCATGGAGTGTATCACCTCTTATGCTAAGATAATATCATCGATGCCTTTGCTTCCTGGAACAAAAATACATTAATTGGAAGCAACCACCTTGGGCATCACTCTCCGAAGATGAGTGGCCAAAATCTTTGTTAGAACCTTGTATATAACATTGCATAAGCTAATAGGCTTAAAGTCCCGTATTGATGCCGGATGTTCTAGCTTTGGGATCAACACAATGTTCGTTTCATTAACCTTGCATGTTTTCTCAAGATCTGAGAGCATGCCTTGTACCTTTGTCAATATTGAATGCCCAATAACATCCCACTGGCTCTGAAAAAATAAAGGATTCAAACCATCGGACCCAAGTGCCTTAAGTGGACCCAAAGCAAATAAGGCATGCTTAACTTCAAGCAAGCTTACTTCATACCCCAACATCTGCAAATCAAGATCATTAAGCAAAGGATACGTTAATCGCCAAAATAAAGTATTTGTAGCACCTCCTTCCTCTGCGTATAAATTCTTGTAAAATCCTGTGTAATCCCTCCGTAATTATTATCCGAAATACGTGATTAAAATGAAATAGAGACTAATAATAATCAAAACTCATTTACATTCCCATCCTTAAGATAGGGTTTTCACAAATACATTTCACAAACACTTTAACTTGGTCTCACAATCATATTTTGAATACAGTGACCTCATGAAGATAAATCACATTCATATAAATATCAAAGTGCACAATAATAATCCCGACAATCCCAGATTTATACCTTCACTAAAGATTCATAGGGCACATACGCCCTTTACAATTTCTCAAATGGGGATTACACAATACTCATTCCAAATACACATTCTAACCTATCATCCAAACATATAAGTCTAAACATATATAATTATCCCAACATATGACGATAACCAACTACTAAATCCAAATGCCCATAAGGAATTCTCACTGCCCCTAGTCACTTGCTCCTTCCTCGAGCCACCTATCCTGTCTAAAATGTTGGTAGGGGAGGGTGAGATTCTAGAGAATCCCAGTAGGAAACAGATACCAATATGCATGCAAGATAAGTGTTTAATGCACGACATGCTTGCATCACAATAACTCGTGCTCACATAATGATATATCCGCATGCTCAATGTTTCAACAACATACTCATGGCCATAGCATAAATAGAAACAGAGCTTCACTCATTCATATATGTTTCACATAATCAAGCAAAGCAATAACATGCATCAATACACAAACACAAATATCAATACAAGCAGGAGAGGTAAGTTCCCTACACTTATTCTTCCACGTGTGCTCCAGCATAGCTTACTCATGATCAAACGAACATCAAACCATGATCAGGGTGAATATCAAACCATATAACCAAATCAAGGACATAGGATTATTCTCTTTTCCAAATTCTCATTTTCATAACACTTAAAGTTGGTTACCATTCATGACCTTTAGGTAGCTAATCAAGGCCTAAACACATGCCTAAAGGCTTGGGAAACACTTGACCAAAGGTTACCTTTTAAAAGTCCAAAATGCTGATTTTTGGGGGTTGGCCGCGGCCAGCCTACCCATGGGCCGTGGCCAATAGATGCACAGAAAGTCTTAGGCCGCGGTTCATAACCTCTAGCCGCGGCCAAGTAAATTTCTGTTTCTTGGCTGAAATTCCAAAAATCATAACTAATTCTAGAAAAATCGAAATGAGGTGATTCCAAATCCAAATAAAATCTATTTAAGTCCTCTTTACTGGGAAAATATGGACCATTACTAGAAATTACCAAAAAGTTCTAGAATTACACAAAATCCACCACTGCCCCAAAACAGAATCCAGTTTCCATCCCAAACTTTGGCAAAGCATAACTCTCAGTTCACAAAACGAAATGAAATGAATTATATGTCTATTTGAAGCTTGGGATGTGAACTTTAAGACTGAAAAGTTTCAGAATTTTCCAACACCATTTGGTCATTCCAAACTTTCATGCAAACTAACTGCCTAGAACAGAGTTCACATAAGACAGATTTCCAACTTTTCTACCAAAGTGTCCAGTGACTCCAAAATCATTAACCAAACCTATTCCCATACAATTTTCCACAAGGAACACAATGGTAACCTCAAAATGACCAAAATCACAACCCATTGACATGCCCTATTTTGCCCAATGCACAAAAACCAACACAAAGTGACCAAACTTCACATTTAAACTTCAATGCAATTCTATCACTTTAAAACACTAAACAAGGCACCATTTCCATAACAATAAAATAACATACTCCCCCATGATCCTAAATCACAAAAATTAGGGCAAATTTTCCAAAAATTCAAGGCCCAACAAATGGCCACAAAACTTATATGAAAATGAAGTTTTCACTCACCTCAACAACTTTCCCAAAGAAGTTCCTTGATTCACCCAAGTTCACAATTTTGTGAGAGCTCAAACACCACCAAATAACAAATCTAAAAACATGAAATTGAAGCTCTCAACATAAGGAACAACTTTATAGAAGAACATTTTTCCATTAGAAGCCATTAAGAGGGTCAAAATGGCTTACCTTTATCAAGTTTTCTTCCTCTTTCTTGAGCAGCCATAGAGGATGAAAATATGGAGAGAGGAGAGAGATATGAGAGGTGAAGATGATGAAGAATGGCAGAAAAATCTGCCCCCATGCCTACTTATGCGCATAAGAAAGAGGGAGAGGGAGAGAGAGAAAATAGAGGAAATGAATAAAAAATACTGCTTTGACTTTTCTTCTCAACATGCCAAGTGTCATATTTTTATTGGCTATCATAAAGTAATCAACCAATTAATCACCTTAATCTCTCTATTAGCCATTTTAATTTCACATCTCATTTTCCTCTTAGTTAGTAATTAATTTCTCCCTTAATTACTAACTACTGGCCCAATAATTCCATTCTTTCAATTTTCCACTAATCATGGCATATTAATTAATATTGACACAAAACCCATAATAATTCCAATTTAAATTCACAGATCATTCTCATTAATGATCATTAGCCCTTAATCAAAATTTGGGGCATTACATCCTGTCCCTATTTGCATGATCCATTCACTATCGTATTCCCATTCCATACTATCACTTTTAAGGGCCTCAATCTTATTGCTGTGTTTCCTGCTGAGTCATAGAGTGAAAGAACCGAGTATTCTTAGCCCCCGCAGTATACCAACTACATTGTGATCTTTGCAGCCACATAATTTCCTCCTGAGCTAATACTTCTTCCAATTGGGACCAAACAATATCACGATCCCGTTCAACCTCCCTGTTAAAAGTGCTATGACCAAGTTTCCTATTAATGGCATCTAATTTCCTTACTAGCTGCGCCTTCCTTCTGTTTATATCTCCAAATACCGTTCTATTCCATTCTTGAATATTTATAGTAAAAGCTTGTGATTCTCCTCCTATCTTCTAGAAGGCACCCATGTCTTCTTTACTACCACAGGGAAGTTGTCATGTGTAATCCACACAGCTAAAAAGAGAAAGGGCTCCTCACTCTTCCCTACATCTGTATCAATCATCCGCTTCAGTAAAAGAGGGCTTTGGTCAGATTTGTACCCTGGTGAATACGTGAGTGATGTGTTAGGAATCTCGTCAAACCAACTCTCAATTGCCACTACCCGATCCAAGCAACTATAATACCCTTTCCTACTCCATGTAAACCATGGCCCATTGAACTCCATGTCCCGAAGCTTGAACTCGTCTACGAACTGCTTAAAATGTATATGAGGTAATACACAAGCCCTCGCCGTAAACACCCTTTCATCAGTTCTGAGCGTAGCTTGAAATCCCTACAAAAACACCACCTTGTTATCCCCAAACCACTCACATCTGATAGAGAACTACACAACTACTGATGCTTAGTTGGATTGGGGTTTCCATAGATGATTGCGAGCCTCCATTCATTCCCGTGGCCGGCATTAAACACACTATGCATAAATATGTCATGTTTAAGTAATATGTTAAAACTTACCCCTAAGTTCTAGAAACACCATATTCCTCTGCTATAACCAACCGTTTCCACCACTACTGAATTCTCTAAACCCAATCTCTTCATCAAAGCATCTACTCTATCCCCTTTATGCCGAGGCTCAAGGATAGCGAGAAACTGAATGTTATATTTACGTTTGATATCAACCATTAAAGGCATAAATACTTTACCTCTAATAACCCTAGAATTCCATATAAGAATGTTAGGCATCATCATAAAACAACTACATAAGAGGAGGAAAAATGCACAGCTGAACACCACCGAACTCGCGAGCATTAGCCACCATCTCAACATCCTCTACTGGCACAAGGGATAAAGGATTCTCATGATATACGATATGTGTATGGCTAGGTGCTCCTGGGTCCATCGGCTTTGACGCTGCAGAGATTGGCTCCTTAGCCTTGCTCGCACTCTGTTCAATAATCTTACGGCCTATTTGTTACACGGAAAGTTGAGGAGGGAAAGGGAAGATTGCAATGTTCCACACCTAAAAATGCATTTGGCTACCCAAAGTAACGGCAACTTAGATTCCCACCAAGCTGAATATTCCTTTAAATATGGGAAAGTGGGTTCCCACCAAAAGTAGGATGAACTTCAAAATATTCCTGAGACTGATAAAATGTAGGACAAAAATGCCCCTGAAAATATGAAATAGATAAAAGACGGAGGCACAACGTGTAGAAGGCTTTGGTGAACCAACTTGGTATAGTGTCGAAAGCTTGTCTGGAAAAGGGAAGAGGCGAACGGCGTGCGAAATAGAATTCCAGATCAAGGTAATGTTGGTTTGATTATGTTGTGGTTTATGGCATGAAGTGGGCAATATTTTTATTGTCTGCGCTGTGTGTTGAACAACCAAAGAGATGCGGAAAATGTGTGGGTTAATTTAGTATGAGCTTATAAATTGGTATGTTTGTGATGTAGGTTGTATTGGATGAACGGATATGAAAGAAGAGCAGAGTCAAAAACTGAAATGATAAATAGTACCACGAGGAAGACGATAAATAGTGAAGACGAGGTCGAGTTAGAACTGGGGTTATTAAATTCAAACTGGGTTGTTAAGTTTGAACTGGATTGTTAAGTTCGAACTTGAACTTATAGTGAAACGATGAATAGTACCAAGAGAAAAATGATGAACAGTGAAGACAAGGGTTCGAACTGGGTTGTTAAGTTTGAACTGGAATGTTTAGTTCGAACTTGAACTTCTGGTGAAGTTAGGGGTATTTTAGATTTTTCACACAATCTTCCCACTCAAACCACTCTCTTTTCTTCAAACCAAAAATCTCATCTTCCCTCAACCTATGTTACGTCCCCATATCTACCAAACAGCTCACTCTTTTAAGTTCCCTCTCAATCTTCCCTTCTTTTTCATTCCCTCCTAAAATGTTCCTTGTACCAAACAGGCCCCTAGGTGCACCTCCTGTCCTGACTTGGCCCATGTGCACCTCATTACTCTCCGAGTGTGAGCCCGAAGACAATTGGAACTACTTATTCTTCCCAAGCCCACTCAAGCTAATTCTATTCTTTACCACTAAATAGGCTTTCATCGGGCTTGGCACATTTGAGTGACTTTGCTTTTGGGCTTCAGACTTTAGACTGCTTTATTCCACCTTCTGTTGGGTTTTAGTAAACACTTTCGGCCCAAGAGTAATTACTTGAGGTTGACCTTGCTTTTCCGCTACTGACTAATTTGGCACAATCATTGCCCCTTTTCGTCATTATTGTCTTCAACCAGAACATTAAAATGTGATTCCCTTGATTGTGCATGGGTGTTATTATTTTCATTACATGAAGTATGTCCTTTCCAATCTGGTGCTTGTTGTCTCGCTCCATTCCAATTCTGTTGCACCACCATCCATCCGCCTTAAAAGGGTGCTTTCTTACCAGAGTTAACCATCTGCGTCGTTAGTGGAGCTTGCCTTTTATCCTTCCTAGAATTAGTGCACACAGTAGACATTGACCATGTACAATGATCCGAATCATGCCCATACTTCCCACACCTAAAATAGATCATATGCAGACCCTCATACTCAATCCTCTTCTTTATACTGTTAAACATATACTCGGCAACAAAGGCTTC
The DNA here is from genome assembly GCA_963242795.1 of Inga leiocalycina. Classification (NCBI taxonomy): domain Eukaryota; kingdom Viridiplantae; phylum Streptophyta; class Magnoliopsida; order Fabales; family Fabaceae; genus Inga; species Inga leiocalycina. The sequence continues at coordinate 67,133,474 of OY725320.1, forward strand.
CCCAGGTCTAGTTATACCTAGATCCTTGTAAAGCGACCATTTGATATTTTAATCACGTTCATGTCCACCCTTATAACCCGACTAATTTGATTGCCCGCCATGTATAAAATCCCTTTATCATAGTAGTCCAGTGGCAAGCATGAGATCCTCACCCATGTAGAAATATGTGACATCTTCTCATTCTCAGTGTGGAAATCAGCCTTCTATGGGCTCTTATTAGGGTTAACTCATATTGCCTCTTGTTTGCAATTAACTATGAAAAAATCAAAACCAATATTCATCATCTCATCATCTATCCATAACTGCACCAGCTTCTTTGCCAAGATCTCTTCTCAAACCATCCTGCTTAAGACCATTACTATCAAGGATCTTCTCCATCACTTGGCTAAGTGGTTCTTAAACTCCGGTGGCACAACTATGTACGGACCCTTGCTAGAGTTATCCACAGAGACTCGACCTCCATCCCTCATCACATCACCAATCCTCATACTCTTCTTCCTCCTCCACGTCCTACCCCGACTCAACAACATAGGCTTCTTTATATGGCTTACGTTGTCTTCCATTACCTTCTTCCCTCTAACTGCCCACTACTGGTATCTCCGGATCGTCAATCATCCATCCCTCAAAACTACAGGACGCCCCATGGAACCTCCACCGTCACCATTACAAACCTTTTTCCTGCTACGTTCCAGAGTGTCTATCTACTCACTGGAGGGAACTGATCCGCCTGAGCCTCCCACAGTCTCACTACCACCCGATGCCAAAGCTATTTGCTCACGACTTATCGACCTCTCGCGCTCTCGCTCTCTCTCTCGCTCATTTGTATTAAGAATTAGCTAAAAATTTTATTCAATGTAGTGAAACAGTGTTTATTTCATATAACTCTTTCTATTGACAAATTCAAGACAAAAATAATATCATGAGCATACAATAATAGTATAGTACCTAGTGGGATCAAACACCACATGGGCCTAAAATCAATTTAAAATATGAACACAAGCTTGAGACCTCATCCAATTGTGACAATGCTTACAAAATTATTCTCTCTTAATTTTTGTTGAGAATTTTAACAATTTTTTAAAAATAATTTTGTCAATAAATATAACTATACTTGAGCTTCTCGCAGCTTTATATTTTAAATAACACCAAGCACCACTTTTAATGCTTTTTTAAATATGAGATTGTGAGTTCCAACCATATATATATATATATATATAGAAAGTATAATGGGTGTGTGTGTTATGACAAAAAAAACTATATTTAAACGTAATGATACAATTTTTAAGGGGGGGAAATGGACGGTTTAGTGCATAGGGCTCTATCCAAATGAGATTTGGGGATAAATAGATATACGCAATCATATCATCGCGAGCGGAAAGACTATTTTCAATATTTGAACCCGTAACCTGAGATAGATGGCAAAGCAACCTTATAGTAATTTTCTCTTATTAACTTCAAATTTTATCAATTAACGTAGTTAATTATTTGATCTATTTGAATTAATGAGATATATTTTACCTCGTTTTTCCCACATGGAGTGAGATAAACCTTCAAATTGCTCTAGGTTGGAGCCTTCATTTTGCTGACTTTATTCAACATGGTTATCTTTGTTTCCTGTGTGCTCCTTCATCTAAAGGAGGGATAAACTCATTTTCAGAGAACAATGGGTTTGAAAGTTGTCTTGAACAATTTGTCAATCTTCATATTCTCTTTGCATTCACCAAAAGTTTGGCACTCGCACTCTATCTACTTCCATTTTTCTGATAATAAAAACTTGTTATTGCATTTCAGCTTGAAAAAGGAAAAAGCTTCTTTTCTTTAAATTTGCAAGAGATATGACTCTTTTGAGCAAAAAAAAAAGAGATATGACTCTGAGATCCACAAAGGCAATATTGCAGCTGGCTTCTTCTGCTCCAGAAGATTCTGGGGGTGGATACATGCCTGATCTAGGGAGGAGATTAAGTGCCCGTTTGGTTCACGAAATTGGACGTAATGTAATAGAATATAATGCAATGTAATGAAATGTAATGTAATGATGATTACATAATTTGTTTGGTTCGGCATTGGGGAAAGATGATGCATATGCATAAAAATGTTTGGTTGGATTACATTGAAATGAGAATATATGGGAATAATATAGTAAGGGACAAAATTATCCCTATAACACATATAGTAATATACACTTCGAGTTCATAATAATTTTTTTAATTCTGTGTAGTATACACGTTGAGTTTATGATAGTTTTTTAATAATAAATGTTGGAAATATTATACAGTGTATAGGTTGGATTCATGTTACTTTTTTAATATTTAATAATAGGAATATTAATTAATGAGATATTTTAATATTTTTTAATAGTGGAATATAATTTTTTATTTTTTTAATGGGGAATATTTCTTAAATTTCTATATTATTAATTATTTTTGTAATATTTAATGGTGGCAATTAACATTATTTAAGATTTAACAGCATCTATGGGTGGACACTTTAGTCAATTTAAAAAATTATAATGGCAATAGTGTCATTTTCACTTGATTACAGGATTTTGTATCCTCATTCATCAGTCCTAGCAATGTAATCCTGATTACATCATTTGATGTAATAAGGATTACAAAATGTAATCTTGTTTACATTACATAAGCCTAACCAAACATTGTAATCGCTCTATTATATCAGGATTACATGTAATCCTCTATCATGGAATTGAACCGAACGGACTATAAGGGCTTGTTTGGTACGCTGGAATTGTTTTTTATGGAAATAGATATGGATATGGATATGGAAATGGAGATGGATATGAAGTTTAAAAGTATGTTTGGTATGTCATGGAAATGAGTCCTTATTTTTATATAAAAATACCGAAATACCCTTCAAATTTAAAGAAAAAAATCCACACCAACAATAGAAATCAGATTCAGCCAAGGAAATCAAATCCAGTGTAATCCCAAAAATCAATTTACAATAACTAACAATGCATTCAATAATTAATTCAAAACCAACAAAGATGATGAGCCCAGATTCCAAAACCAAAAATATTGTGTAGTAAAAAGAAAAGGAGATTGGAGGAAGCTGTAACTACTGAATGTTGATGTTCGTGTTCTTCAACCTCAAGGGCGTTGTCGCTGCAGAAGATGACTATCGACGCCATGCTTGGGGCTCCATGAACGATGTTGTCAAGTTCGAAAGGTAGGAGAGAAGAGGGCCAGACCTGACATTTTGGTTGCTGGAGAATGATCGCCGTCAGCATCTTAGCTTGCTACAACGGCTAGATCTGACAAGGGGAGGTTTCAATAGGGATTAAGAGAGCCAATACAAAATGGAGGAGGACAAGGAGGATGAGAAGCCATCGATGTCACCGTCACATGATAAGGACAATAGTGACGTTGCCTCTTCAAAGGTGGTGGGTTGCTGGCTGGTGGTTGAGTGAAAGGAAGATAGAGAGAAGAGGCGAGGGCAAAAAAGGGAAGCTGCACATGGAATTGCAAATCTGAGGTTTTAAGATGGAATTCAATTGCATGTGTTTTGATGGATATGGAATTGGAATTTTATTAAATTCCATACTACCAAACATATTTAAAGCATGGAATTGAATTCCATTTCCATTTTCATGTAGCCAATTCCACCGTACCAAATAGACCATAAGGCCCTGTTTTGTACAAGGTATTGAATTTTGATGGATTGGGATTGGGATTGGGATTGGGTTTGGGACTGGGGTTGATACTTTAAAAATATGTTTGGTATGGAGTAATAGTTGGAGGGAATAATCTTATTTATCTTATTTAAAAAATCATCACTGATAATAAAAAGATGAAAATACCCACAGGAAAAGAGCCCGATTCTGTTTCAACTTTCTCCTCCACTCCATCGAGATAGTCTCGTCTCACCCGTCAAGGCCTAACCCTCACCTCCTCCTCCTCCTTTCTTTGGCTCCAGCGAGTTGGTGACTGACTTGATCTCTGATTCTCCTTATTAGCTTCGTCCTCTGCCCTCTGCGAGGAAGACGATGGGTGACCAGTCGATGACCACGATGTGGTCGATGCAAGACTCTCGAGCGTGAAGCATGAAGCGCGATTTTCACCTCTCCATTGTCCCTCTCAATCGACGACGAAGACTCAAAGAGATCGTGGTTTGATTTTCCCCTCTCCGTTTTCCCTCTCGTTCGACGATGTTGTGAGACTGTGATCATACATGGAGGTACTGAGGCTAGTGAGGCGTTTGCCCAAAGATACAAGACCTTATTACGCCAAGTACGCACGCGAGAACTTCGTCAATTACCGAGAAGTGGATTCTGCAGATTCAACTTCTCTTCAAGATCTCTTCAATCGCACCTATCATCATTCTTTGTGGGTTATCGATAAGGTCTTTTCTTCCTCTGTTCTTGTTGATTAAAATATGGTTACGCTTCAAAGTTTGATATTTTGTTGTTTATTCGTTGACCCATTTGAAATTTGATGATGCGTTCGCAGTATTCGGTAGACAAATCTGCTGCGGATAAGCTCAAGGATATCTGCTGCTCGTAACATGTAGGCATGCCTAGCAAGTGTTTGTTTGAATTCCTCAGAGAAAAACAGAACGCTTACTTTGTTCTGTTGCTATAGATGTGAGGCTGTAGCAAGTACGTGGGGATAGCTTGCATTTTTTTTTCACGTTTTAAAAAGAGAAAATTCCTTAATAATGTTCTGCTTCAGCAGGAAAAAACTTTGATTTAAATGTTTGTTTAGTTATCTTGTTCCTTCATTTGTGCCCCTTCACGTTTTTGTTACTTTTGTTAGTTTTCATTGCATGTTAAAATAAATACCACCTTAACTTGAATGATGTTTATGATAATTTAACAAATTTCGTTTTAGTCAATTAACACTTATTATTATTATAAGCCTTCAATGAGCTAAACTATTCTGCTCTCAGTGCCCTGTAAGTTGAGAGCTCTGTCAAGTTTAAAATGGTAGTGCCTTGCTGCGTTTTTATGAGTGACCACAAATTCATGTTTTAAGGGGATGCTGAAGTAGCTCAGTGAGAGTGGCAGAGTGATTCGTGATGAAATTGATGTCACCAGATTTGGCCCTTGAGAGAAGGAAGTTTTGATGGAAAATGTTCTCAAGGTTGTTGAAGAAGACAATGAAAAGTTCCTCAAAAGGTTCAAGAACAGAGTTGATATGTATGTTTGTTTTGGATACTTGAGAAATGAGAATAAATTGTGTATGTTCATTTTTTTTTGTTTCTTACGTAAACTAAGGTTGAAGAGTTGTTTCTTCATGGTGAAAATAGGGTGGGAATAGAGATTTTCATATATGTTTAGATCATTTTGTATGTAGATGCTTGATGTCTTTGAGAGATGCAATCGAAAACATATGATGAAAGCATATACGTAATACCATATGTTTTATTCAATGTTTGATCTATTTATAATCTTTTGGTGCATAGTTTTCTTTTAAAGATGGATATACTATATAATTTATGATTTTTGTTGGGACATGTTTCGGAATTCCTTTGAATTAAGATAGTTTATGTTTGGTGGACATGTGATGTATTTGAGCTGCTTGTTTACTCCCCCCACCTCTTTTTGGTGTTAAGACTTCCATTGTTGGTTTAATGTCATCTTGTGCTCCAACTAAATATGTTCTTTTATATTTGTAATTTTTCAACTACTATGTTAGGAAGCACTCTACTCTTGTTTGAATGCTACTATCCTTTAACTTATTAACCATTTGGCAATCTGACCGATGCAGTAGCCATGGACTGTGAAATGGTTGGTGTAGGTCAAGGAAACAGAAGTGCTCTTGGAAGAGTAACACTGGTATTAAATTTGTTCCCATCCATCTCACGATAATCTTTATGCATGTAAAATTATAATTTGCCCCAAATTACTTGGTATTGGTGACTTTATATCATGAAACAAATTATTTGGTTTAGTGAAGTGATTAATCAATGTAGATTTGTGTCATTTCAATCCATTTTCATTTTCTATTAGGCAAGGACTTCTGCTTAACTTGTTAGTTAATTAGTTTCTTCTATTCCAATGTAAGGGCAATATTTGAATATTAACAGGTGTTTGTTTACCTAGGTTACATTATCAAATAAAATCTTACAACTCTGGTTCTGTGGTGTCAAATTTTATGAGGAAATGCCATCAAGATCAATCTTGTGAATTGTTGTGAAGATAATGATTTTGGCTTGAAACTGACACTCACCTAGTTTGGTATGGATATCTAATACTACTTCTGTCATGGCAGGTTAATAGATGGGGAAATGTTATTTATGATGAATTTGTTAGACCAGTGGAGCGTGTTGTTGACTTCCGCACCAAAATTAGTGGGACATGCCCTGCACAAATTATGCATTGAGTGATTGATTTGAATTCTTTTGCATAAATAGGAAGAGTTCCAGTGACCGCTTTTCTTTATTGTACTTGTTTTGTTAGTAGTTTTTCCATCCATATTTATGTTTTCTGGTACACTTGACCTAGTTGTTCATATGAATACAGCTTCCTCAAGTTCCTACCTTCTCTTGTTGCTACAGCTGCTATTTTCCTTGCCAGATGGACGCTCACCACTTAGAACACCTGTGGGACAAGAAACTGCAGAATGAGAATTTATTTCCCACATACCCTTCTACTGAATTGGTTCATGATGTGATTCTTCGTCATTAGAGTAGAGCTTTATACTGCTAGCTTTTGTACTTTTGTTGCTTTGCACAATTTATTGTTTTTGAATAAATTAGACAGTCGAATCACTGTGTGGGATTCATCTCTCTACCTTGTATTGATATGATTAATAACATGGCCTTGGCACCATTTATAAGCTACAGATTTCTGGGCATTGTTCGCTTAGACTTGGCAATGATACACAGTGTCAGGAGTAGGACAAAATGAATAATGAATAACCAATTGATAGATAAAAGCAATTAAAAATCATTGGAAAAATCTATTCTTTTTTAATAATCAATAAAAAAAGCAATTCCAGCATGAAACGAATAATCTTCTTTACATAACTAATAATCAATGAAAAAATGTCTAATATGAAATAATAAAAACATACTTAGTAATCAATGAAAAACATCTACCATAATGTTAAATAAATAATAAATCTTAGAAATTAGAGTATTTATACTATCATCCAGCGAAGTACACGAGCTTTTCCCTCTTGAGGCGTAGCATAGAATGCAGTCAGCAATTTCTCATTGGACATCAACTTGATATAAGCTGAATCTCATTGTTGGTCTGAAAGCCCGTTAACCTGCATAATATCAGTATAAAGAGATTCCTTCATGTCATCCAAACGCTTCTCACGTTCATCTTTATTCATGTACATGGCTAATCGCTCACTTGCCTCTTTGAAGCCATCAGCCAACGTATGATCAATCCTCTCCATAACTTGGAGTAGAAAGTCGTCACGATTGGAACTACTTCGCTTTCGCTTTTTCAGCCCTGTATTTATAGCAGATGGTGTTTGCTCGTCAGGAGTTTGCTCAGATGATGGATGCTTATCTGGAGTCTGATCAGGTTGTAAATTGTTCTCATGGGATATATGCATGTCTCCATCATTATGCTCGTCCAAACCAGGTTGATTATTTATCTCTTCAACGGCATCATCATATTGTTTAGACTCCTTGCCTTGTGCATGATCCTTATTAAATATAAGGCTGAACTCCTCATAACAAGGGAAAGACATATGTCTGTATTTTGCATGTTTCTTGTGAGCCTGTAAAATTGACATCATGACTAATTAAATTTAATTAACATTAAACTATATATATATATATAATTAATCATATTTACCTTTATATAGTCATCCCAAACTGTCTTAGGAGCTGTCACACATTTCGTTTCAGAGTTCCAACCAAACCCAGATAAGTTGAGAAGGTCAGTCACCACACTATAGTGAGCCTTTAAAATTTTATATCTGGATTGGATATAAAGATGTGCCTGAATTTGGCATCCAGATATAGTCTCATGAAATTTGTCCTTTAAAGTGTTCAAGACACCAGGCCTAAGACCACTTTCACTAATAAGATCACCCTTCTCATGCAATTCAAGCATGAAACGGATTAACAAGTCGTCCTCTTCACTTGTCCATTTGTGAATATCCAACTTTCCAGATTTTTCTGACATGTTGGTCAACTGTAAAACATATTAGAACCTAACATAAATTATGCATAAAAGAAGAACATATATAGCTTAAAAAAAGGAGCAGTTATAGTACAAATAAAAATTGTACAAAATACACATCTCTTTCAACTCATTGTTCTATTAGAAGTAAAAGCTGTAAACATTTCATTAGCAAGATTGTTCCGAAATGTAGCCCATTGATTAGAGCTCTCCATGTTTTGGATTGGAGGGTTGTACATCCTATCCACACCAACTTCCAGGTCATCTACTTCATTTTCAAGTGGATCTATACCATCTTGACGAATTAAGTTGTGCAAGAGACAACAAGAAACTATGATTCGGTTGTATGTCTTAATGGGATAAAATGACAGGCTTCTTAGAATAGCCCACCGTAACTTCAAAATGCCAAAGCACTTCTCAATGACATTTCGTGCCGATGAATGTCTCATATTGAAGCACTCTTGTGCGTTTCGAGGGTATCGCCCTTCTCTCCATTCATTTAAGTGGTATCTTTGTCCTCGATATAGTGCAAGAAATCCTTCACAATTGGCATACCCAGCATCAACCAAGTAATATTAACATTGTGGAACTCTTAAGCCATTCCTCCTACTAATGGCATCATGAAGAACCCTTCCATCTGCTACAGATCCTTCCCAACCAGGCAACACATATATGAAGTAGCCATCTTGTGAGCAAACACCCAGCACATTTGTGGTTATGTCTCCTTTCCTATTTCGGTATCTTGCCTTGTCCAAAGCAGAAACTCTCACCTTAATATGAGTTCCATCCAACGCTCCTAAACAATGCTGTCAAAAAGGAAAAAAATAAATTACAAATTATCTATATGTTTATACAAAATTTAATGAGTATAAAACATATATATCTACCTTGAACCATTTCCACCGATTATCATTGGAGTCTTCTGCCACAGGCTCTGCTTTTTTGAATAAAATATGTCCAACCCTCATCATACTATGTAGAACGGAATTGAAATACCTACTAATGGTTTCTCCAGATCTATTAAAGTTATATTGTATTACTCTATTCTTCACATGATGTGCTAGTATGTGAAGAAAAATGGCAACTTGCTCATCTATAAGCATATTCTTACTAGGTTGGAGACCTCCAACATCCGTTAGCATAGAGCATAGCTTATCAAATGTTGACCTATTCATTCTAAGTAAGTTGTAACATGCTACATCACTACTACACACTAATCTCTTTAGATAAGATCTCTTTGCGAAAAAGTCCATTTTGTAAGGTAAATGGATGATTCGTCGCCTCCTTAACATGATCATCATACTCACACATAGATAAAACCAATGTATTGCCTCAGCCATACTCTGCCACCAGAGTAACAAGCACAGCTGGGCTCTCTTTTCTTTATATATTGTCATAACTGTTTCAACAACCATATAAGAGTTAACAAGGAAATATGCCATACCCGTTAAACCAGCGAGTTTTGGTTCAGTCATCACAGAAAACAAACCAGAACCAGAACCAGAACAACAACAACATGAGCAATAATAACAACTGTGTGAAGAATAATGAGAAGAACCAGAAATTACAATGAATCTCATCACTCACCATGAAAACCCATTCTAAATACAACCTCATAAGTTGTTCTGCCACCCAAATCTGGACAATTTAGCTAGTATACATAGTATGCACTATGCCAAAGATGAAATTCGATTGAAGGAGAATAAATGCACTTAATAAGGTGATCAGCCTTTGTTTTCCCCCTTGAAATTTTCAGGTCTAAATTCTAGGCTAGCTAACCATGGCAGTAGGCAAAAATTTGATAACACTTGGAAATATGATTACAGTTCAGATTTCACACTTCACTATAATTCATAAAAAAAAATCCAGTAAACAAGGCACAGTACAGTTCCAAAGTTCAGCAGCAATTGACCAAAAAATTTAGGATTTAAATTGCCAAACTTCTTTAACATCAATGGTTATGACATCAATGAATTCCAACCTCCAAAAACCAAAATCTCAAAGCTTCGATTACAACTTATGAGAGGGACCAAATCATTCATAATTCAGCATAGCACATGACAGTAGCTATCTTAGAATTAAATCAGTTTCTCAAAATCATCCTCTGCACATAATTTGACAGCAATCACTACATAATTTCAGCAACAAATAATTACTCAAAGTGACCAAGAATTCAATTTTGAGCTCCAAATGCTTTGCCACAATAGAATTCCAATAGTCAGCAATTAAAATGTAATTTCAAGAGTCGATGATGGCACAGAATCACAGCAACCAGGACCCCAATGTGACAGATGGTTTCACAAAATCCAATTTAAACTTCTAGCAAAAAATTGATCCAAACAATGGCAAATTCCAAAATTATGGACTCAACACAGCTAAGCAAGATTTCAAAACACTCCTTCAAGTCAAGTACTTCAAATTTTGTCCAAAAGTACTTTCATTCAAAGTTTTACCACAAAAGCTGGTTTATTTTTCCAAAATGCAGCAAGGGTCACACAAGTCTGAATCAATAGCGTCAATCAAAACTTTTTTCTTCTTCTTTTTTTTGGGGCAAAATAACAACAATTGCACCTATATAGACTCATATTACTCGCACAATTTCAGAGGTAAAACTAGTGCTAGAGTGTCCAAAAGATTCAGAAATCAATTGTTTTATGTTAAGCAAAGTCATGACCAAGAAAATCAGCAAGGCACTAGACTTCACAAGAAATTTTCACAGCATGCTTTAGTCCAAATGTACTATTTGATACTTTCCTTCTGCATAAGGAAGCATTCAACATCAAATTTTAAAATAGATCATAGCTTCCAAATCCACTCAGAACTGATATATACCATAAACACAATAATATAGCACACAGAACTGATAAAATTCTGCCCAAATATTTCATAAACTTAACATAGCACACAAAATTAAGAAGATTTAGCACACAGTTTCTCCCTTTTCAAAACCACCTTTTCTTTATTGAAAATTATACCCCTTGTTTATGTCATCAGCACACCTTCAACTATCTATATATACACACAAGAATTCAACCACACTATTTTGTTACACATCCTATATATGAGCACATCTAATAGGAAAACACATTAGAAGTTCTTAGGATGACTTCATCAAAGGAAACTTCAATGCTGGGAACAATGGTAGAACCTATTATCAAATCAGCGGAGTACCAAAGGTACGTGATGAGTCTAACATTACTTTATGTATATTAAATTAATACATTAATTTGTATTTCCTTTTGATCTTGCCACTCTCTTCTACATAATTTGGAAAACATGATCAACCTACAAAACAATTGTTGTTCAGTTTATGTATAGAATAATATTTTACTGGTGTTTAATGTAGATGTTGTCAAAGGAAGAGTTCCAATAAGGACTCTACCTTTTTGAATGGGCCTTTGGTGGATGTTCTTCAAGAAGGCATTTTGAGATGTTATATAGAACGATGGATGTAGATGTTTAAGAACACATGTTTCTAGTAGTAATTGACATATCTATAAGATTAGTTTGTTCTGCTTTCTTTACAAGACAGATATATAGTCTAGTAGTTGCTGGTGTGTGGATTACTTGTGAGTTATCTGCTTTTGTCCAGGTAAAATACATATATCATATGAGAGGAGGAAAAGTGAAGCCAGTTTGAGTTGCTTGTTTCTTCCATATCATTTGTGACTTTTTAATTTTTGTGAGAAAAGGCAATCTATGTTAGGATCAAAATGAGAGAAGACAAGAAAAGAAAAAGAGGAGACAAGAAAAGATCATTCATGCTATCTGTGCAGGAAGGGGAGCACGGGGAAGAGAGGGAAAACAAATTACAAAATCTTCATCAATACATAATACATCCCCAGTTATGCCATAATAATCAGTCAAGTCATCAAAACAAATCTGGCCATAGCATGGAAGTGAATAATTGTCGAGGATCTAATGAAGGATGTTGCTGGACAGAGGGAAAAAATTAGTTGGAACTCATGGACCCAACAAAGTGCTCGTGAAACATAATAGGAAAAAATGGAGAATTTCCTTTTTTTTCCCCTTCATAACAATTTCACTACCTGTTTAATCTTATTATAGTTGAGCAAATGGATGGACACAAATTCCCAAGAAAAATTCAAGCTGCAAAGACCATAAATTAAAAAAAAACGCAAAAAAACTGAAAGGTTCAATCTAACTGGAAATGACAGCACAAAAACATTTCATGAGATTGTTGATCAACAGACCCTACTAAATTATACAGCTCGAAGATGTTCACTAAAGGAAATGCTTAAGTGGCAACATTGAATGGGTTACAATTAAGCGAAACCAAACCTATTAACTGCATTGCTTGGGAGTAAACTGAACTATAAGGACAGATATTTGTTACCAACAGCCTAAACAAGATTTAGGCCTCATTGCGGGTATTATCTGAAACTCCTATGGATACCAAAACAAACGGTTTTATAATGAGGATAAGCCCCTAGTTAGAATTAAAAATTCAAGTAAGAAAAGAAAACCTATTGACTTAGCAACAAGAATGCAGATCCTTTAACAGACAAAGATCACAAGTTGAATAACACAAACACACCATAACAGGGGAAGATGGGATTCGAAACTCACTATTTCAGAAACAATAATAAATGATTACAATTTTAGATAGAAGACTTGATCATAGCACAATGAAAGAAGAAAATAAAATAGGAGTCACAATACCTCAAATCGGCAATTTTTCATCAGGAAAAAAATCTGGAAGCATAAACAACTAAGCTCACATTAGTTTCCAACATCAAAACTCATGGTTGCAAAAAACAGAGAAGTTCAAGAATCTTGACTTAGGAATCTATAACATGCTTTAGTCATCTAATATTTTGAATTAGCATCAGAAGTCGCAATCCCACATGATAAATTAATTTGCCCAGAATAAACAAGACGCAACCTTCAAATGATGTGACCATAAGCAAGTACACCAGGGATTAAGATCACCGTAATGAGGAAAATCAGGAAACCTCACAATCATATCAAAAACCAGACAATTCGGCCTTTCACAATATCATAAACTTCTCACATTTATGTTTATATCTTGCAACAAAAATCAAAAGAGAAAGATTACAACTTGAATATTACGGACACACACCATAACAGGGGAAGATGGGATTCGAAACTCACTATTACAACCTTTTATCATTGTTTCCTATTTCAGAATCAAGAATCATTGATTACAAAACGGTTATCAAATTGCCTTGAGAGAATAATCTTTCGAGAATAAATTGTGAGTGAATACTTTTGAAAGAGATTAAGAGACAGTATTATAATTTTGGGCTCAACGACTTGATCATAACACAGTTAAAGAAGAAAAAGAAAAAGAGGAGACAATACCTTAAATTGGCAATTGTTCTTCGGGAAAAAAATCTGGGTGAAGGTGATCGATGGTGAGGCTGATTGAGTGACCGACGGTGAGGTTGACAGAGAGAAAGGGGAAAAGTTTCCGGTGTTGAGAGAGACTGTGCGCGACGGTGAGAGCCGATGGAGTCCTTCCGGTGGTAAGACAGATGGAGTCAGCGACTGTGTGGGCGGGGGTGAAGGCGACGAAGATAAAGGGGCAAGGTGCTCGGTGGTGAGGCCGATGGAGTTGGCGGCAGTGTGAGCGGCGGTGAGGGTGACTGTGCAGGGCGACGATGGTGACGGTCGATGGTTGAGAGTGTGTTTTTTTACGCCGCTGGTGAGGAAAAAAGAAGAGGGAGTGATTGTGAGAGAGATTGATTTATGTTAAATTCAGGGTATTTTTGTCTAAAAAATTTTAAATCAATGGTATTTTTGTCTCTACAATTTTAGAATCCAGGGATTGAAAACACAAAACCAGGGTGGAGATGGCTTTGCAGCAATCCCTCATTCGTAGTATTCTCAATCCCTGATTATTTGTAGTCCATGGTACCAAACGATATCTTTTGACCGGATCCCTCATCCAATCCCTATCCCTACCCCTACCCCTGATACTTCATACCAAACATAGCCTAAGGGTTTTTGAAGTGGAGGAGATGAAAAAATTGATTAAAAATTAAGAATTTTATCTATTATTATTTTAATTAATATATGAATTTGTTAAAAAAATTGAATTGATGTGGCACGCAGTCAGGTAGGATTAAAATATTGCGACTTTGATGAGTTAGTTAGCACTTTAAATGTGATAATTTTAGTGTGATAAAAACGTGTGTACTTTATTGTTAACATTTTTATTCAAATTTAAAAAGGAGGATGGGATTTGGATAAGTTGATGATTTTTGTGGAAGATTTGACGCAAGTTAGGCTATATGATTTTTTTAATATATATATATATATATATTATAATCAAAGTCTTATAAATATAGATTTTTTTATTATTATTTTAGAAGCCAATCTTATAACATATTAGTTTTTAAAATAACTAGGTGAGGTGGATAAAAAATCATGAAAAAAAAAACTATAAGTCGAGATATATCATAAAATTTAAGAATTACAAAATCATAATAATTTTTTTATCTTCATTGTACTTCTACGCGGCCGTTCAAATCAAATTTTGATGATCCATATAATTTTAAATAATCAAATTTAAAAAATTTATTTAATCAATTTAGATCTCTCACGCTGGCCAAAAGATTTAGATCTTTCACACCCCATAAAAAATTATAAAATAATAGTTTTAGTATTTCAAAATGCTTAGAAATTACAAGCTCTCAAACATTATAAATAGAGCCTTTGGGCTCTCTACATGCATTTTATCACTATTCTGAGGACTTGAAGAATTCCCTCTAAAATATTTAGAGCCCTATCATCTCTGAGAGCATCTTGAAGTAAAGAGTAAGAAAACATCAAGGCTTAATCGATTTCTTCATGTTCATATGATTGATTATGATACCCGAAGATTATATGATGATGTTGTTTTGTATTAAAAAAAAAGCAAAATCTTATTTATAATATGGGTTAAAAGAATTGTGGTATGCTTTTATTACTAACTTAAACTTCCGTTACCATAGTTAGCGCTATCTTCATAATGTTAATATCAGAGCCTGTGCACACCTCACTAAATTCTTAATCTTTTGTACTAATTTCGATTTTGGTTAAAGGAATTGTGATAAACCTATTGGGGTATGCTTCTGCTACTAACTTAAGTTGTTGACATCTTAGTTAGTGCTACCTTTTTAAGGTTTGACATCAAAATCTGCACAAGTTTGAATCCCATTTCTGAAAACAATAGGTTTAAGGACAAATTTCCTTTAAGAGTGAGAGAATGATACGTACCGAGTCTAGGGATGTGGATTAAGTATCTACTATCTATTGACTCTGGTACTAATTTAAGCCTTTGACATTGCAATTAGTGCTACCTTATTAGGTTTAGTATCAAAATGTTCACGGGTTTAAATCTTACTTTCCTAAATAATAGGTTCAAGGGCAAACCTCATTTAAGAGTGAGAGAATGATACGTCCCAAGTCTAAAAAGTAAGAATGATACATCCCAAGTATTGAGAGTAAGAGAATGATAAATCTTGAGTCTAGGGATGTAGATCTATTATCTCTTTCAAACTGTAATTGTATCCCCCGTTATGTTGCTGAATTAGAAATAATTCATTATTTCTAGTCATCCAGGCATATAATTGCTCTAACTTATGTCAAAACTTTCAAAGAATTTTGGATTTATTTTTAAGTTTCTCTATTGCAAAGACGGACAAATAATAATAATTTAATCTCTAATTAGGAGCTCCCTAATCTTCATGAACAACGGATGACAGCCTTCAATTGGGGGTGCCGTTATGAATTGCCCCCACTATTTGACCGGCATCGCATTCTACTTAAACACATTAAATTAAAAGCCCATCTCCCTGCACATTATTTATAATATGTTATGAATTTTTTTGTTGACCTTTAATTTTGTATGAATTCATAATTAGATCTAAATTTATAACTTCATTGTTATGGTTACATCAAAACGATAAAAAGGTGAATAAAGTTACCCATATATATATCTTTCAAAAGAAAACATCTATGAAAGTCTACTTAAGACATGAAAAATCTTTAAATGTTATAACAAATCTTTGGATAAGGAAAGAATATAAACTGATTAACATTAAAACCAACAGAAGTTAAAATTTAAGTGATGAACATATCAACAAAATATATTACATTCATATTAATCAAACTTCTATGCAATGTTCTCTTTTAGGATTCGAAGATGGGAAAACATTTCGAGGAACAATTCATGCGACTATTTGAAGAGATGAAGGAGGCGGCCGACGCGGCAGCAACCTCAACTGACTCTGACTGCCAAGTTAAAGAAAATCGGTGCCTTAATGCGTTCAGGCTGCTCAAGATATGTCTTGTAGATTATCCATTTCAGGTATCAACCCAATTAGGCAAAGATCTGAGAGTTCTAACAAAGCATCCCAACAGGAAGATCCGGGCTTGTGCTATGGACCTGCTAAAATTATTGAAACTCATAGTCAACTACGAACTAAGCAAAAATAAGAAACAAAAAGTTTATCATGAGGTTTCAAGGGTTGAGAAGAAATATAAGAATGGGACATCAAACTCCAGAAATGACAAGATTAAGGTACCAGATTCTGATGTCCTTGACGCCGTTGAGAAAAATGTTTCCACAGCAAGTATAGCCAAAAACAATGAGAAGAAGCAAGTTTCAGGAATACTAAAGAAGGCATCCTCGAGCCTTGATGCTCCTTCAAAGCATAAAACTATGTCAAAAACTAACGATGCAACACGAGACAGAATCAGGGAAACTCTTCAAGAGGCGCTGTCTGGTGTTTCAAGGGAGGCTGATGAATCAATCATGGATCAAGTTAAAGCATGTGACCCTATAAGGATTTCTGCTGCTGTAGAGTCTGTACTATTTCAGAAGTGGGGTTCTTTTAATAGCGGGGCTCAAAGTATAAAGATCAAGTACAGGTCATTGATGTTTAACCTCAAGGATCCAAATAACCCAGATTTCCGAAGAAGAGTTCTGCTTGGAGAATTCAAACCAGAACGGCTCGTGAATATGAGAACAGAAGACATGGCTAGTGATGAAAGGAAGAAGGAAATTGAGAAGATCAGAATGAAAGCTTTGTTCAAGTGTGAGCATGGACAGAAACGAAAAGCCACAACTGATCAGTTTGTCTGTGGGAAATGCGGGAAAAGAGAGTGCACTTACTATCAGATGCAGACCCGCAGTGCTGATGAACCTATGACCACTTATGTGACGTGTGTTTCATGCTATCACCATTGGAAGTTTTGTTAGTTAGCGTAGTCTGTCTCTCAATGTCAACGTAGGACTATGTATTGTTCTGGATATGTTTTGTTATTCCTTATAAATTTCGAAAGGATAGCTGTATATATTAATCTTGCAAATGAAAAATATATTACAACTTCTTAATCCATGTAGATCTCTTGTTGCTTGTTAATTAATTTTCTTAATCTATGTAAATTAGTTATCTAGTTCCTATATTTAGAATTGGAGGGAGTAATTTCTTTTTCCACATGTCTTCTAGCCATAGGCTCTTACCCTATAGAATTTTATATTTTCATTTCCAATGCAATAATATAAAAAATATCTTTCAAAGATCGGCTAAAAATTAGTAACGAAAAATTTACTCCTCGGCCTCCTAATATCCAGAACAAGATCATTGTTATTCCTTCCATGTTTTATAAGACAAACCATAATCTTCCATTATATTTTTATACATGCTACAAGATTCTATTTATTGGTTCAAACTTTACCACATTTTCACAAACACCTTCGTGCGTCAACACCCAACTCCTAAAACAAGCATCAACATAGTCTTGAAAATTTTCTCTATCCAATTTTTTCACAAGATTTAACTTTAATTGGAGTCAAAACAAAATTTAAGTCCCTTTTAACCTTATCAGCAACAATTTCCATTCCCAAATTCCATAAAGTTTCTTTCAAAGACCTTTCATCAAACACTTCATAGACACTCCAAGAACACAAGGCAAGTAAACTCAATTCTTGAAATTTCCAATAACATCCTCTCATCACAGTCATAAACCCCCACAATTTCCTAATTCCCAGCAATATTTTAATTATAATCAAAAGAACAGTAATTAAATTCTTTCCTTTCCTCTTTCAACAACCAAAGATGAAAAGTAGAAATACCTTGTCCAAAGGGTTCACCATTGTAAGTTTTGTTAGTTAGCGTACTTTGTCTCTCAATGTCAACATAGGACTATATACTGTCATAGTGTCATGTAATGAAAAATATAACACAACTTCTTAATCTGGGTAGATTTGTTACTTGTTAATTAATTTTCCTAACCTATATAAGTTAGTTAGATGATTCTGTTAGATCTTGCAGATTGTAAGTTTAGGACTGCAAAAAGAGAAAATAAATTCTAGAGCCAGAATCTGAAAAACTCTAGTCAAGACACAAGACTTTTTGATAATTCTTTCATCATTCCTTCATAAAACATAAATTACATATTTATAGAATCTAAACAACATAACTGCTAATAACAAGACAGAAATAACTGCTATAAAAAACTATTAAACAGATAAGACAATAACAACTGCTCTAAACTGATCTAAACTTTCTAACCTCTCTCTTCTCCACGTGTCTTTCTCCTAGAATAGACCAGAATAGGATGTGGAATCCTAACATTACCTCCCCCTTGAAAAGAAGCCTTGTCCTCAAGGCGGAAAGAAGGAAACTGAGTAGCAATGGAGTCATAGAGTCCCCAACTGCATTCCTCTTGAGGGTGGCCCTTCCATTGTACCAGAAGCTCAACCTCATTGCTTCCATGAGAGTCTGTAGAAGCAGATAAACGGGAGGATAGAATCAGTTCTGGTTCTAACTGTGCTTCCCAGTCATCATTAATTAGAAGTGGCGACAAAGATGAGGAAGTGGAGCCATGAGCAAGCTTGAGTAAAGAAACATGGAAGACTGGATGGATCCTTGCACCACTTGGAAGCTGCAATTCGTAAGCTGCTGCTCCTATTTTGCGAAGAATTGGATAAGGCCCATAAAATTGAGGTGCTAGCTTCTCAAATCGATGCTTGGCCAAATTTTGCTATTTGTATGGCTGAATCTTGAGAAAGACCATATCCCCTGGTTGAAATTCAACATCCCTTCTATGCGAATCTACAAACTTTTTCATGCGAGTTTGAGCGTGAGACAGATTGTCTCTTATGGTAGATAGCACTGCATCACGTTCCTTAAAGTAGTCTTGTAGTTCAATTAGGTTGGTTGCTCCACTTTGGAAAGGAATGAGGGAGGGAGAGTCATGGCCATACACAATTTTGAAAGGCGTAGAGCCAGTAGAAGTGTGAAAACCAGTATTGTAGGATAACTCCGCCCAATGAAGAAAACCACCCCAAGTTTTGGGATGATCCTATGAAAAACAGTGGAGATAAGTTTCAAGGCACCGGTTGACCACCTCTGTTTGACCATCTGTTTGAGGATGATAAGCAGTACTCATCCTCAATTTGGTCCCACTTAGTTTAAAGAGCTCTTGCCAAAAAGCACTTAGGAAAATGGTGTCTCGATCAGAAATAATGGATTTAGGAAACCCATGGAGGCGAACTATTTCTTTGTTGAAGGTTGTTGCGACTGTTTTTGCTGAGAAATGCCTTGGCAGCCCAATAAAGTGAGCATATTTACTCAATCGATCAACCACCACCAATATTGCTGCCCAACCATTTGATTTTGGCAACCCTATCACAAAATCAAGAGAAATATCTTCCCAAATCTGTTGTGGGATATCCAAAGGTTAAAGAAGTCCACCCGAGGCTTGAGGAAGATATTTATTTTTCTGGCAAGTGAGACAATTAGTAATGTGGTGAGTGACTTCTTCCTTCATATTCTTCCAAAAGAATTGTTGCTGGAGGCGCTTGAGTGTCTTACGGACACCACCATGGCCTCTCATGGGAGAGGAATGGGCTTCAACAATGAGTAATACACTTAAATCTGAGGGGGCCGGAATTACAAATCTACTCTTATAGTAGAGGCGATCAGCCGAGAGGGCAAAGTGAGGTTGTGAAGTTGGATCAGAATAAAGGGAGGTGATGATGGAGGAAGTATATGGATCCTTCTGAAGCAATTGAGGCAGATCCTCAAAAGAAGATGCACGTGGGAAAACAAGCACAAATAGATCAGCAGATCGAGGACATTGAGACAAGGCATCAGTTCCTTGATTAGAAGTGCCTGCCTTATAATGGATTTGGAAGTCAAAAGGCAAAAGTTTCAGCATTAAGCGCTGCTATTCAAGTGTAGTAATACGCTGCTCCATCAGATATTTCAAACTATTATGATAAGTAAGAACCTCAAACTTCTGTCCAATTAAGTAGTGCCTCCATTTTTGCAAAGTAGAAACTAAAGCCAGTAATTCTCTGTCATAAACTGACCTTTGGCGCTTCGAAGGAGATAGACCCTTACTATAAAAAGAAATTAGGTGTCATGCTTGATGAAGAATTGCGCCAATACCTGTAGAAGATGCATCACATTCCACTATAAAAGGTTTTGAAAAGTTGGGCAGCTGCAGAATGGGAGTAGTAATCAAAACACTCTTCAAATTAAGGAAAGCTTGTTTGGAATGTTCTGTCCACACAAAAGAGTCCTTTCTTGTCATGTCGGTGAGTGGTTTGGCTAATTGTCCATAATTCTTGACAAAACGCCTATAACTGTTCAAGAGCCCTTAAAAATAAAATATGAAAATTCAAGGAAGGGGCCTCATACAGGATGTTGATTCATTGGAGGAGAAAGAAGTACCAATTAAAATTTTGAATTCTTTTTTGTTTAATGAACATTTTGAATTCTAGATGACTGGTATGCTTATTTCAGTGGATTGCTTTAATATGAAATACAAACTGTAAAACAATAATTCAAAAGATTTTTCATTGCGACAGAAGCAACGAGTATCATGTCATATTGCGCGAATCTTGTGTTGATGGAGGCACTCAAAACAATTGTCAGTAAAGAAAGATTGCATCCCCTATCGAAAAAAAGAAAAAAAAGAAAAAGAAAGATTGCATCTTTGTTTGGCTATGGATAAAAAGTAACAATTTTTCTTTTAACAAGTGAAAAAGTAACCATTAATAAGGGAAGAAAGAGCTATCATTAGTTACTCTTTCACTTATCATTAACACGTTGTATGACTTTTCTGAAATTATTTTTTTTAATTGGGGTCTTAATGTGATTTCCCAAAAAATTAATATAAGTGTGTTGTTGTTGTTTTTCTTTTTTGCCGATATATAAGTGTGTTGTTGCTAATTACTATGAAAAGTGCAATATCCGAGTCTTTGTAGTCAAAGTGTGATCTATTCACCTCTTCATAACTTGTGAACTAAATATTAGTTTATCATAATTTTGAAAGAATTTGAAGAATCTATTTTCTAGTTTATGATCATTATGAGGAGTTGATCGTTACCAAAAAAAAAAAATTGTTCCTTTTTTATCCACAGCTTTTGGGCTTGTTTGGTATAAGGGGAGGGGAGGGAAAGTGGACGGAAGGAAAATTTTATTGAGTTTGATTTAAAAAAATGAGAGAAGTGGGATATAAAGTTTTTAATTAAGTTTTCTCACTCTTTTATCTTATATATTTTTTATATTAAAATTTTATAACCCCACTTCTCCAATTTATTTAAATCCAACTCATAAAAATTTTCCCTCCCCTCCAAATCCCTCATATCAAATAGTCCCTTTGATATCGTGAATTGTACGGCTTTTGAATATCAATACAATCACATTTCTTTAAGGGAAAATGTTAGTTAGGTCCCAAGCTAGAGAAAAAATATCATAAAAGTCCCTTTGAAAAGTCAACTGTCAAAAAAGTCCCTAGGGACTTTTTTGACATGAATTCCCAATGACCATTTACCAAAATACCCCCAAGCAATTTAACCACTGTCATTGGTTACAATATGTTATACTATGTTTACAACTTCGTACGTCATATTAACAACATAGTAAGTTACATTAACAACATGTATATAAAATGCGTGATTGTGTTGGGTTTACAACCTCTTCAGTTACGTTTACAACTCATTAAATATAACGTAACATGTTGTAAACGTAACTTACTATGTTGTTAATATGACTTACGATGTTGTAAATATAGCATAATATGTTGTAACAAATGACATTGGTTAAATTGTTTGGGGGTATTTTGGTAAATGGTCATTGAAAATTCATGTCAGAAAAGTCTCTAAGGAGTTTTTTGACAGTTGACTTTTTAAAAGAATTTTTGTGGTATTTTTTGCCTAGTTTGAGACCTAACTGACATTTTCCCTTTCTTTAAGACTGTGGCAGAGTTGGGATGTACTTTAGGGTGCCCATGATGTCAGGGTGACCGTTTCTCTTGTATGGATGTTTAGACGTAGGTGCAAGTAGGGAAGCCGAGGGGGGGACCACTCATCTACGCTAATCTCAGGTAAATAATATTCAAATCAGAGAATAATTATATTTTAAAATGTCTCAATATGTATAATTAATAATGAATATAAGACATAAAAATTATATTAAAATGATAAACTATTCACTATTTGGCTCGACGTACTCTCATGGTTGTGGTAAAGCACTTGGTAATTCTGGAATCTAGGGCTATGCAACAACCAAATAGAAAAAAATCACGTCAATATTAATTGGATGCCATCCAAATAATAACCCACATTATTATTGAAGTATATAGGCATATGAAAATATCTTTTGATCGAGTATTCGGAACTGTACGTCTTCACCTTCTATGTAAGAAGATTTTGTGTGCTATCCTGCTCCCTGCCAACTTAACATCCTCTAATATTAAGTAGATTAAGTATATATATGTTGACAAAAACTATATATATTAAATTATCAACGGAGAAACTTGAGATCGAGTTGTACTAGATTAATTGTTTGTTTGTATTTGTTACTTATAAGTACTTATAAATCGTGATTTATGATATACGAGGTAAGTAATGTGAGAGGAATTTCATCTCGACTTACGTAATAAAGATTTATTGTCTAAAAATAAATTATGTCAAACATGCAATAAGTAGCTCTATTCAAATTTAGTCCATAATTATTTAATCTATTCAAATTGGTTAAGTAGCCCTCATGTTAAGAATAAGAGTATTATAATTCATTTGGCTTCCATGCAACAGCAAAAGAAGCTTGGGAGCTGTCATTACTGAATTATCTGCGTTTGTCTAATGAATGTAATACTCGTTTGGAATAGGTTATTTTTAATTTATAAGTGTTTATAACTTATGATTTAAAATATACAAGATAAATACGTGAGGGAAGTTTTATCTCAATTTATATAATAAGTACTTATTTTTAAAAAAACGATTCCAAACACAACTGTAAAGGATATGTTTTAATTTCTTCCCCACTACTATAAAAAAGCAAAGCTGTGGCACTTATAATTGCATTAGCTGTGGTGCTAGAGAAATGCCACATATCTGGACGCTATTAAAAAAAGCTGTGGCGCTTGAAAGCGCCACAGATTTTTAAATTTTTTTTTTAAATAACCTCTTGTGGCACCTGGTTGGCCAGGCGCCACAAGAGGCCCCACCTCCTGGGGCGCCTGGTTGGCCAAGTGCCACAGGAGGCAACACCTCCTGGGGTGCCTCCTCAGGCAGGTGCCACAGGAGGTGTTTTTTTCTTATTGTATTCTTCGTATTGGATTTTTATAGCATATTTTTTCCTCATATTTTTTTGGTTCTTCGTATTGGTTTTTTTTTAGCATATTTTTTCCTCATATATATCTCCCATGCATATATAATTATAGTCTGCAAGGTTTAATAAGAAAAATGATAGATAATTTTAAAATGATACCAACAAATGATTAATTAGCTAAAGTAGTACTGAAAATTGTTATACAATATATTGTAAACCTAGCTGAATAAAATACAACAAATTCAACTTCAACAAACATGCATGACACAACAATTGGCAATTAGAAACAGCACAAAAAAGACCAGCTAGTGAATTTAATAGTATATATAGCTACCCAGAGATTTGCCTAAACACATATTCACACCATTCCTCGATCACTTCATTAACCTGATGGTTTGTCAAAGCGTCACAACGTTGATCTTCATAATACTACAGATATATACAATCAGACACAAGTTAGAAAGAATTAAAATCAGTAAAACATAATTTTCAGGCACTAATTTAATTTCATTAAAACACAATATGAAGTGCAACTAAATGGCTTACTTTTTGAGGAATAAATGGCTGATCATGCATAATAACATCCTTCATAAATTTCATGATATAGTACCCACAATAATTGTCATTGGGTTGGAAAGGGTACTGCAAAAATATAATGCAATATTTAACTCTGTTCATGAATAAAAAGTGTTTACTAACAAAGTCTAAGTAAAGTCAAATATCAATACCTGTATCTTCTTCCAAGGATAGCTAAGGCGGGGGTCAGTAGCTTTAGAATAGTTTAACGAGACAGACAACCGATACGCAGTCAATGCGCTAACAAAACAAATAGAAACTGATTACTTTTGGAAGCATATCTTGCAACAGTTCAAGCAATGCGGTGAAACCCGAATCACTCAATCCATAGCGAGCTTTAAAGTTGTACAACTTCAACACTGCTAGCAATCTTGTGTATTTAGTATTTCCGACATATAATGGTTTCTCTGCATCACCTTTCAACTTCTCATATTCGTTAGGGCAGTTATGAAGCACCCCTTCAACCATATTTACCATTTCTTCAAGACCATCATTTTCATCAAACATGCTTTGATCAAATTCTTCCGAGGCACCACCTGTGGTATGCACCCGATCACTATATGCATCGTTGGTCTCACCATGCCTTGTCCATCGTATATATGTTTGATCAATACTATAACACACTAAATGATCTAGTAAATCAAGTTGACTAATTCGCTTTCCAAAACAACAAGATAAGCAAGGACATAAGATTTTACCAGGATCTTTTGTGTGCTCAGTTGCAAATGTAATAAAATCCTTCACCCCATCTATATATTCCCTTGAACATCGATTAGATGACATCCATTTACGATCCATCTATGGGCTTCAATCTATTTTTTAAAAAAGTACGTGGTTAGTTGTATGACTATTCCATCTATGGGCTTCAATCTATTTCTAAATCTTAAACTGAATGTTTAAATTGCCAAATAATTCATTAATTATTCCCAGGCATTATAATAATTTTTTACAACTCATAATAAAAGAAACCATATTTGCCCCAATATATCATAGTTAAATTAGAAAACATTACAAGTCAATAAATAAAATACAAGTGTTAAGAATATATAAATAATTATTTTGCTTATGCAATTAATCAATAACAATCATTAGAACACCTACAAATTATAACTATTAAATTCAACTAAAATCACATTTGTAAGCTCAAAATTTAAAAAACATACTGTAAATAGAAGCTTCAATAGACTGATGAACTGAAACTACAAACACAAATTAAACATAAAAAAATCAATAAAATATTTGAGGTTATAAGTTATTTTTTTTAATAATAATGTGTAATAAACATCAATATATAATAAAATATTTGGTCAATTTTTTCCTAATACACTCTTATTGATTTTCGCTCAACAATAATTCGGGAGGAGAAGAAATGAAGAAACTAAGAAAAATGAATAAGGTACCTTAGAAAATACATAACTTAATAACTAACTTAACTTAGTACATTGCTTAATCTAATCAAGTAAATAGATCATATATTAATTATACAACAGAGTAGCATATGTTTTCCCAACCTCCCATTTATTTATCTATTGCATAGACAAACTGACAAAGACTAGTCAAAAACTCCTATTTGATGAAATTGTGTCAGCAGATCGATAGGATCAAGTGTCCAAAATGATTCTCTCTTGTATTTTTTGTGACCAAAATGGTTCTCTCATGTACGACACTTTAAATATCATGGAATTAGATTACTATATTAGGGTGAAAAAAAAATATTACATGTGAGGCTCTTAAATTGATGTGATTACTATAAGTGCCAATGGACACAACCTCTGGTTAACATCACCGACTTTAATGTGATATCAATCATTAATTGCAGTTACTTAAGCATTGAAGTTACATTTTCTATCATCTCTTTAATCCATGTTCTATACAAATTAAACTAAATTGACAACAAAATTTCCAAAGAAGAAAACGTAATTATTATTTAAATAAATGATTGATAAAAATTCCAAGTTCAAACAAAGTTTCTATAAATTGAATAAAAACATAAAAAAAATAGAAATCAAGCTATTCTGTTTTTTTTTTTGGCTCAGCACATGTATCAGTTTATAGGAGATACACTATAAAAAAAAAGGTATTTTGTAGCGGTGCATTTGTAGCGGTTATATTAAACCGCTACAAATTATAGTATTTGTAGCGGTTTTTACCTAAACCGCTACAAATTTGTAACGGCAAGAATCTTTGTAGCGGTTTCCTAAAACAAACCGCTACAAATTTGGCGCGAAATTCCCGCCAAAACTTGTAGCGGTTAACCGCTACAAAATACCAAAGGTCAGAATTTTGTAGCGGTTTTGGGCAATAATCGCTACAGAATTTCAAGAGTTTCGAAATTTGTTGCGGTTCTGAGCAATAACCGCTACAGAATTTCAAACGTTGTGAACTTTTGTAGCGGTTATTGTAGAAACGCTACAAATTTAATTATTTGTAGCGGTTGGAGTAGCGGTTATTTTAATAACCGCTACTAATATCTGGCCTACTTAAACCCCCGTGTCCTTCATTTCTCGTTTTGCTCATTTTGTTTTCTGAGGTTTCTCTGAGTGATTTCTTCGAGATTTGAGCGTTCAGACATCTCTATACGAGTTTTTGCTCAGTATTCGCACTTGAGGTACGTATATAACACGTATTTTTATTTTTATTTGTATTTTTATTATATTTTTGCATAGTAATGGACTAATTTTTTTTTAAAATTTGTACAGTTGATATGGCTTCAGGACAGGATAAGGGGAAGGCCCCTGAGGTCCCCAGACCGACTTTACGGGGTGGCAGCAGCCGGGGAGGGGGCAGAGGGAGGGGCAGCGCGCAGGCAGGGCTACTGCGGCATCTCAGCCCATCCCCCCCACAGGCACCGCAGACGATCCCACAGGCGACGACCGCAGCAGAGGTGGCTGAGGTGGAGAGGCCAGAGATTAGCGTTGAGGACTTCCTCAACGAGGAGGAGTTCGAGATCCCGATTGGGTTCAGGGAGATTGGGCAGTTCCTCGATGAGGAGGACGCTCGGGAGCAGAACAACCCACGAGGGTCGTCTTCGCGGTCCACTGGGTTTGAGGTGCAGGTCGAAGGTAAATTAATTTTTTAATTTAGTAAATTATTTATTTAAATTAGAAATGTTAACTTTGAATTATAATATATCTAACGTGCGGTCAACTGTGCAGATGAGCAGGGGAACGTGTCGACGAGGAGGCTGGATGTGGCCGGTCTGAACAGCATGGACCGGTCCCTGCGAGTTATAGTACCGTGGAACGAGGGCACTGACCAGCCGATCCACAATGGGGGTCACCTGCTCAACCGCTTCCTAAGCGATCAGGGAGCGAATTGGATGCGGTTCCCCCTTCACTTCCCGACGTGGAGGCACATTCCGAAGGGGCCGAAGGACCAGGCTTGGGAGGAGGTGGTTCAGGTAATTAAAACTATTTAATTAATATTTTTTGTAATTAATTCTATTTAATTATTTTTTTTTAAATTATGGTTTTATAATTATTGATATTTAAATGTATTTTTTTCAGCTGCAGTTTGCCGTCCGGGCCAACCGGAAGAGGTGCGCCCTCGTGAAGATGGGCGACGCCTGGAGGAACAGGAGGAACCGTCTCTTCCACAGGGTGGATGGGGACGGGACGATGCCTCTGGAGCAGCTGCAGGAGAGCGTCCCGGACGGCGTGCCGCCGAACGACTGGGCGCATTTCGTCCAGCTCAGGAAGAGCCCTCAGGCGCAGGTAATGTTTTTATTATATTTTTGATATATAATTTTGTAATTGTTAAATATTAAATTATAATTTCAATTTAATTTGTATTTAATTTTAAATTATCATACATTTAATTATTTGTTTTTCCAGGAGCTTTCTCAGAGGAACACCGAGATCCGGGCGCAGTAGACGATCCACCACACAGCAGGATCGAAAACCTTTGCTGTGACCTACAGTGAGCTGGTAACTTTTCAAGTGCTTCACTTACTTTTAGCTGATTATTTCATAATATTAATTGTTTTGTAATTGTTTCAGGAGACGAGGGCACAGCAGGAGAACCGTCAGACGGACTATGCGAAGCTGTACGCCATCACACACAGACATCGTGACGGGACTGCGACCTCTCAGCAGGCAGAGGCGACCATTGTAAGTAATTTTATGATTATATTTTTTGTAAAACCAAGTTAATAATGAAAAATGGTAATTATTAATTGTTTCATAAAATGGCAGGAGCGGATGCAGCAGTCGCAGGCTGAGCTGCGATAAACCCAGCCTGAGGAGTCACAGGGGTCAGTGGACCCGACGGCTCCTTTGAAGGCTGGTCTGGCTCAGGCTGAGCACCCCGGACGCGTGCGGGGGATGGGGATAGGCGCCAGACCCAGCATGATCTACGGCAGGAGTGCCGCGTCTGAGGCTGGCAGCTCTAGAGGGGTCAGACGTCGGAGGGACGAGTCTATTGACCAGCTGCGGTCAGATTTGGAGCAGACGCAGCAGCAGCTACAGATCCACGCAGATATGATGTACGCTCAGCAGACGCAGTGGCGTGAGATCGCGAACACCATGCTCGAGGGAGCATGGAGTCGCCTGTTCCCGAACGAGCAGTATCCAGCGGTTCCCCCTGTCCCTCTCTACGTCGTCCCGAGTACTACTCCTCCTGCTACAGCTCCTCCTCCTGCTAATGACGATGGTGCGGTTCAGTCTGCGCAGTGGCCCGATCCAGCGGCATATGAGGGAGCCCCACCTGAGGGAGCACCAGAGGATCAGCCCCCAGCTCCTTAGTTTAGGACATTTTCTTTTGTTTAAATATTTGTAAATATTTATATGAGATTTTATTTCAGAATTTTCTTATTGTGTTTTATATAATCATATTTATATTATTAGATCGCGTTGAAATAATTTATGAATGATTTATATCTAAATTTAAAAAAAACAAATTATATATATATTTGTAGCGATTTTAACTTAAAACCGCTACAAATATATATATTTGTAGCTGTTATTAGTGTATAACCGCTACAAAGATATATATTTGTAGCAGTTACAAACTCATAACCGCTACAAATTTACATATATATTTGTAGCGGTTTACCTTCAGAAACCGCTACAAATATATATATGTTTGTAGCGGTTATACACTAATAACCGCTACAAACACTCAAATCATTTGAATTTTGAAATTTGCCGCCTTTGTGCACATTTGTAGCGGTTATGTTATGTATAACCGCTACAAATTAGAAAATTATTTTTATATTTAATGTCCAACGGCTTTAATATTAGTAGCGGTTTAATATATATAACCGCTACTAATACGTTGAACATTAGTAGCGGTTTTATATATATAACCGCTACTAATACTCAACAAGTACATTTTGAATTTCCCACCAATTAACAGCTTGAATATTAGTAGCGGTTGGTGTAGCGGTTTAATAACCGCTACAAAATTATAAACATTGGAATTTCAGAATATAAGGTTCTAGGCATTTGTCATTATCTTCTCACTCATCTTCTTCTCTATACTTTCTTCTCTCTCACTTGTAGCTATGGATAAATCATGGATAAGGTTGCCGCGCAATTCTCCTGAATATTTGTACAGATTAAACAGTTTCTTGGATTTCGCATTCACTCACGCCAGCTGTAACGGCAAGATCGTCTGTCCGTGTCAGAAATACAAGTTCAAGAAGTGGCATGCACGAAATGTTGTGAAGGAACATTTGCTTGTGAAGCCTTTCCCTGAGGACTATACGTTCTGGGCAGTTCATGGTGAGAAGGCCGGCGTTAGATATGACGAGGCTCTTCCTCGAAGTTCTCAAGTAGGCGTTCAAGTAGATGAAGATGATACTGTGAATGATGCTGTGCGTGAAGCGTTTGGATTTCAAGGAGACAACTTCAACGAAGAAGTGCACGACTCTGAGCCGGCTTTTATGGGGAATGAAGCAGCTCAGGATTTTTTCAGCTTGATGGATGAGGCAGATCGTCCTTTATATCAAGGTTGTCGAAAATATTCTAAATTATCTTTCTTGATCAAATTGTATCATATCAAGTGCTTGTGTGGGATCACAGATAAGGGAATGTCGATGTTGCTCGACTTATTACAAGATGCATTCCCCGACGCCGAGATTCCCACAACCTTCTACAAGGCCAAGAAGATTATCAACAGGTTGGGTTTGAATTATCAAAAGATTGATGCGTGCCCAAATGATTGTATGCTGTATTGGGGAGACGATTCCAGCAGGGAGACGTGTAAGAGATGTCACACATCGAGGCACAAGACAATTCGGAAGGGGAAAAAGCAGAAGAAGAAACCTGCAAAGATTCTCAGGTACTTCCCTTTGAAACCTCATCTACAAAGATTATTTATGTCGTCTAAAACTGCTGAGCACATGAGGTGGCATGCCGTTGATAAAAACGAAGACGGTAAATTAAGACATCTGCGGGATGCAGCTGCTTGGAAAACGTTTGACAATGACTTTCCAGATTTTGCGACTGACCCCAGAAATGTTCGGCTTGCGCTGGCGACCAACGGTTTCAATCCTTTCGGGAATCTTAGCACAAGTTACAGCATTTGGCCGGTAGTCTTAGTTCCCTACAACTTACCCCCTAGATGTGTATGAAACAAATCTCTTTCATTATGTCTATGATCATTCCAGGCAAAAAGGCACCGGGCAATGACATCGATGTGTATCTCCAACCGCTTATTGCGGAATTGCTTGACCTGTGGAATGTCGGCTTGGAGACGTACGACGCTCACAGCAAGACTTTGTTCAACATGCGTGCAACCTTGATGTGGACGATCAGTGACTTTCCTGGCCTTGGCACATTATCTGGTTGGAATGTGCTACTGGGTCGGCGTGTCCAGCTTGCAATTTCGACTCTGATGCATTGCGCCTTCCCCACAGCCGAAAGTGGTGCTTTATGGGGCATCGGAGGTTTCTCGATAGAACGTATAAGTTCAGATTGCAACGAAATCGCTTCAATGGGAAACCAGAGAAAAGAGGACCACCTCAGACTTTGTCCGGTACAGATATCTTACAGCAGCTTGAGCATGTTGACTTCGAGTTTGGAAAAAGCAACGATTCAGCACAAACTCGCCAAAAGACGCGCAGGACTTCGGCGCCACAGCAGTGGAAGAAGATAAGTATTTTCTTCACGCTTCTGTATTGGAGATCTAATTTACTTCGCCACAGTCTTGATGTAATGCACATTGAAAAGAATGTTTGCGACAATGTGCTGTATATGCTGCTTAACGAACCCAGCAAGACAAAAGATCACATTCAAGCTAGGAAAGATTTACGCGACATGGGATTTCGTGAAGACGCTTGGCTAGATGAGCATGACAGATTTACACCGGCAAAGTTTACCCTCACAAAACCGAACAAGGATGTGTTCCTCGCGACGTTGAAGAAATTAAAAGTTCCTGATGGGTATTCAAGCAACATTTCTCGATGTGTCGACTTGCAGGCTCGAAAGGTTGCTGGCCTGAAGAGTCACGACTCACATGTTCTTATGCAGCAGTTACTCCCTCTGGCTATAAAGAATACACTTCCTCCCGATGTTTCCATCGTTTTGGTGGAACTTTGTTCTTTCTTTCGGAAGTTGTGTTCTAAGGTTTTGATAATTGAGGAGCTCGATCAGCTGCAGTCGAAAATCATTCTTACGCTTTGTCACTTGGAGATGATCTTTCCTCCGTCCTTTTTTACTGTGATGGTTCACCTCACAGTCCACCTCGTTCATAAAACAAAGCTCACTGGACCAGTACAATATCGTTGGATGTATCCGATTGAGAGGTACTCATTTTAAATATGTGCTTTCATTTATTGTCCGTATTTAATGTTTGTTGGTCGTCCTTTTCATCATTTTATATCAATTTTCTCTTATGTACTTCGTAGGTTCCTTGGGAAATTAAAATCTTAAGTGAGGAATAAGGCGTGGCCAGAAGGTTCTATAGCTGAAGGCTATATAGGGGATGAGGTGCTATATTTTTGCTCAAGGTATTTTGATGATCTTAAGATGGCTTTCAACCGCCCGCCTCGTGTTGACGATTGTCCTGAACCTGCACCGACATCAGGAGAATTTATCCCTCGTGTTGGTAAACCAGTTGGAGCAACTGAGAACTTCAAACAAACGGCAACTGAGAAGTTCCAAGCACATAGACATGTCTTGATTAATTGCACTCAAGTTGAGCCTTTCATACGGTAAGAATTGTACACTCACATGTATGTTATTCGATCTATATCTTTCGTAACATTTCTCACTTTCATTTCACTAACGCCTTTCCATTATTAATTGTAGGGAATTCATAAGTCATGTCAAGCGTCAGCTCAGGATCCGTACACAGACATCCTCGAAAGTTGATAGGAGGGTCCACAGAGAATTCCCAAGCTGGTTTGAGCGCAGAATACTAAATGACCACAACCCACACTCACCAGATTTCAGAGCTCTCGCAATCGGCCCTCTTGATCATGCAAAACGGTTTACAGCATACAATGTCAATGGTTTTAAGTTTTACACGGTTTCATGGGATCAGGGATTGCAAACACAGAATTCGAGTGTTTATGGCATATTTGGGACAAGGAGTTATGCGAGCAGCAATGACGCCAACATGCAGTTCGGAGGCGTCCCTTACTATGGCAAGCTTCTTGATGTGGTCGAGCTTAATTATCAAGGCCGTTTCACCGTAACGCTGTTCAAGTGTTTGTGGGCAAATACCACTACTTCTCGGGGACTGACAACTGACGACCTAGGGATCACATCAGTCAATTTCTCACGGCCTATTCATACTGGTATTTCTCAAGATGATGAGCCGTATATTCTAGCTTCAGAGGCACATCAGGTTTATTATGTCGAGGACGAGAGGCATAGGGATTGGCACATGGTCGTTCATTTAAATCCAAGAGACCTTTACGACATGGGTGAAGGCGATAACATCGCCTACGAGAGTGAGCCATTTCAGCCAGCTGATTTTGAAAACTACTTCCCTGAAGGCGATGACAATTTACCTCTACTACGGTGAGTTTTTTTAAGTCCACGTCATTTCAATTAAATTTTTTAAATTTAATAATACATCAATAACAATAATTTTTCTACAAAATTTCTGTAGGGATGGCGACGATGAGTGATCAAATTTAAGTGTAAAAAATTTGTCTTTACAAAAAATGCAAAAAATTTGTGTTAAAATAAAATGTAAAAAAAATATAAATAACCGCTACAAAAATATAAATAACCGCTACTAATTAATAACCGCTACATTAACCGCTACACTAACCGCTACAAATAATACGTGAATCCCTATAAATACCCTTATCACAACTCATTTCAAACACTCCCCACTTTCTTTTCACCTTACCTTTCTTTCATTTTCTCTCATTTACAACTTCTTTCGTATGAGTAGAGGAGCTGAATAATACGATCAAATATGGTAACAAGATTTTCAATTTTTTTTAGAATACTTCTTTCCTTTCTATAAAATTTATTCTAACCATTTTTTTTCTAGATATATCATAACTCTATCTCATTTTTATCTATTTTTCATACACAATTACATTATATTATAAAACATAATAATTCCTTATTACCTAACTATCCTTAATAATATTATTAATATAAATTTTATACTAATCATATTCAATTACATTTTTTATTTTGATTTATTAATAAGTTAAACTATTGAATAATGAACTAATTGACATAGATAAAATAATAACAAATTAAACTATTTAATATAATATTGGAAAAAAAAAAAAAAATTCAACGAGTATTTTTAAAAAAAAAATTTAAATATTTGTAGCGGTTATTAAACCGCTACTAAATAACGCGCCATTTTAGAGCTAAATTTAAATTTTTTGGCGCCAATTTTGAATTTCATGAAATTAGTAGCGGTTTTAAAAACCGCTACTAATTTCAAGAAATTCAAAATTAGTAGCGGTTTCTTAACCGCTACAAATAAAAAATGTCATTTTTAACAAATTTTCAATTTTTTATATTTGTAGCGGTTAGTAAACCGCTACAAAGAAAAAATTCTGTTTTAAAAAAGCTCTCAATAAAATTTTTTATATTTGTAGCGGTTATATAACCGCTACAAATATCTCTGGGTGTTGTAGCAGTTTCTATTAACCGCTACAAAGTTTGTAGCGGTGATTTTTGATTGAGTAGCGGTTTTATAAAACCGCTACAAAACAGCTTGCAACGTACGATTTAGTAGCCGTTACTCAAACCGCTACTAACCTATTTTGTAGCGGTTAGAACCGCTACGAATACCCATTTTTAACCGCTACTAAATCACATTTTTTTTGTAGTGACAATCTTGTTCGAGGCACAATCAGACATTAAATATGGATACCTCTCTTTGCAGGAATTCGAATATTAGTTTGCTACGTTGTAAGGGACTAATCTCTTCCGCTAGATCTAAGCCCCATTGGACACTAAATCAAGCTATTCTTTTTATGGGTTTTTGACACTTTATATATGGGGTCGAGGATTTTTAGGCCAGTGAAAGCATTGATTCAGGATATATTGGTTTGAATGTGGTCGGTTAATGGTCAAACCTGCAGTATTAACATTAATATATTTTTAATTTTATATATTAAATTATATCACTCTTCTCATATATAATGAAGACAAAGATTACCATTATTAAATAATTAACTCTTCTCAAACAACTCCTCAATTGTACAACATATAAATACAAAATACGTATTTGTATGCGCATATAAACTAAATTAATGGACAAAATGATTGATTCCATAACATATTAAGAACTTTTTTTCTATATTACTCACGAACTAATATGAATTTGAATAAGGTCAAACTTCAATTGAAACTGACCTCATTCAATATCATTTTGTTTATTCACAAAATTTGAACTCAAGATATATACTCCGTTTGTCCTTAAATATAAGCTTCAAACTAAATTTACAGATGAGTTTGACAATTTTTAATACACCGATTTCATCATTATAATATCTTTTATGCATATTTATATAAAATTAAAAATATTTCTTTAACGGGAATCCAAAAAAATAAATGGACAAAACTTATCTTCATCTTTAATAAATACGAGTATTATATATCCGATTCCTAGTAAATGAGTACCATCTTTACATCATCGATAACTACTTTAACAAATCCAAGGACGACACAAAACCATTGATGAGATATTCATAAATATTATACATTATATTAATATCTTAACATATTATATTTATCTTAGAAGTAATAAAATTTATTTCAAGGACGACACATATTATATTTAATATCTCCCTCCTACAAATTTTTTTCTCCACTACATATTCTATCTTTTTTCTACAAGAGAGGCATTTTAAAATAATAAAATTTATTTTTTATATATTTATTACATTTAACCAATGCAACCTGAAAAAAAAATAAAAAGAAAAAGCAAGTTGAACTTACAGGTTGATCAGTGCAGTGGAGTGGGGGACCACGTAATTGCCGTTTGTGATGTAATCTTCATTGAGGGGAGGAAGAAATTTGAGCTACCAAATGGAGTTGGGACCAAAAGTTGAACACAATATAAAGAAAAGGGAACAATAGGGACAGGAGTGGGGATGACAGTTAGAAAAAAACAAATACGTGTGCGCGTGTGGGTGTATTTGTAAGATGTGAAGATAAAAATGGAGGGATGGACGGGGTGCACGCAGATGAAATGGAAAGTGAGAGAAGGAATAATTAAAGGTAGGGAAAGAGATGGGGGGAGGCGGGAAAAGGAAAGAGATGGGGGAGGTGGGAAAAGGAAAAGATAAGGGGGTGGGGGCAGGATGGGTTCTGATTGGTGGGGAAGGGATAGGATATCTAAATTTTTTTTTTTAAAAAAAAGGGTTAAGTGTGGTCAGGCGCCACACCTGACCAATTTTTTTATTTTAAAAATTGGTCATGTGTGGCGCCTGGCCAGGCAGGCGCCACACCTGACCATAAATTTTTTTTTTTTTAAAAAAATGGGTCAAGTGTGGCGCCTGACCAGACAGGCGCCACACCTGACCATACATTTTTTTTTTAAAAAAAATGGGTCACGTGTGGCGCCTGGCCAGTCAGGCGCCACACCTGACCATAAGATAGTGTGGCGCCTGGCACAGCTGGTCCCACCTGGTCATGTGTGGCGCCTGTCTTGGCAAGCGCCACACTTAGCCTCACCAGCTGTGGCACCTACCCTCCCAGGCGCCACAGCTGGTAAAAAAAACATAAAATATAAAAAAATAAATAAATAAGCAGCTGTGGCACTTCATTAAGGAAGGGCCACAATATGTGCGCCACCTTTCAACCTTTTTGTAGTAGTGCCCACACCCACCCATTGTCAATACTGTGAAGTGTACAGCTTTTGAATATCAATACAGTCCCATTTTCAATAAAAAAAGAAAGAAAGAAAACAAAACAGATATGTACTGCCGTTATTACTGCCATCTCCTTTAATGCTATGCAGAGTTGGGAATTTTAGAACCAGGAAAACGGGTCGAGCTCGTCAGGCCGGCCCTTTTAAGCCCTAAATTTATAAAGGTTGGGTCTCAGATTTTTGCCTAAAAAATGAAAGCGGGTCTAAAAAGGCCAACCCTATATGGTCAAGGGCCTAAAAGGGCTGGCCCTTTAGGCCCTGTATGTTTTCTTTTATTTTTTAAAATTATTTATATGATAATATTATTATTGATTTTTTATATTTGTTAATGATGTTGCTAATATTTAGTTGATATTAACTTTTTAAGAATTAAGTTGATAAGTATTCTTACCAATTTTGTATTTTTTTACTTATTTTCTTGTAATTGTTTTATTTATATCTTGTGTTGTTTATTTTATTGACTACTTACACTTTTCAAAACATATTTAGAAGAAGCATTTTTAATTTTGTTAAATATTCTCATTAATTATTTGTAATTGTGGTATATAGACAATAGTTTACCTTTGATTATGACTTAATGACCGTATTTGTTTGTTGCATGATGCATAACGTTTACACTCTAATTTTGACAATATTTATGTGTTAAATTAGGAATTTCATTATTGTAATTTTTAAAAAAAAACTGAAAAAAAATAAAATTTGTTCAATCTTGTGAAAATATCTTCAGGCCCTGTGGGCCGGCCTTGGCCCTTATACTTTCGGCTTTGAAAAATAGCAATTTTTCTTATCCTAGATCCCGTAGGGCCGGCCCTTTTAATCCTTGACTCGTCAAGGGCCAGTCCTGTAGGGTCAGACTGGCCCTGATTCCCAACTCTAGTTGGGATGAACTTTAGGATGTCCATTGTACGTAAAAGGTAACTGTTTCTCATGTAGAAGTAGTTACAACAAATTAAAAGAGATGCAGGGAATCCAAGGGAGGACCACTCCTCATCTGACCCAAAATCTCACGTCAAGAATATAATGGGCAGGCTAAGGGTTTATTGGGTATGAGAGATTTGGAGAGGAGGGGAAAGGTTGGGAAAATTTTTATGAATTAAATTTAAAAGAATTGAAAAAGTAGGCTTACTAAATTTTAATACGGAAAATTTGTATGATAAAAAGATAAAAAAATAAATTAAAAAATGTCAACCCCACTTTTTTTATTTTTTTCTAATCCAATTAAAAAAAAAATTTTCTCCACCTAATTTTCCTCCCTCTCCACTCATACAAAACAAGTCGTAAGAACATGATTCATGATGTTTGAGTATATATTTATCAACCACATCAAATATGAGCAAATGAATTTATGAACCACCTCAAAAATAAATATGTTCACAAAAATAATAATAAACAATAGGGCTAATGTGCTAAAATTAACCTTAATCTTTTATAAAAAAATGTAAAAATAACCTATAATTCTTTTTGGAGCAAAAACAACCATTAACTTTTAAAATTGAGGCAAAATCCTTAAACCTAACTAACATTCATATATTATAATGGGAAAAATTAATCTTAATCTCTTAAAATGTTGACTCACTTATAACTCATTGCCCAAATTTTTGACTCACTTGCAACTCAATCCTTGATGATTGAGTCATTATTCCTCCTATTCCTATTAAAATTTCTTTAAAGTAAATTTCTGCCAAATTGTGACATTTACTTCTTAAATATATTTTTATAGGGTCAGCTAAAATTTATTTCTTCACCTTTAAAATTCAATTTTGCTAATATTTTTTATAGGGTGCCAAATTCAAAATTTCTATTTTATTTCAAATTATACTAATCCACAATTGATAAATTATATTGATTTTTTTAAGAATAAAAATCACAATACAATTTTGACAATTTAACTTAGAGCATTTACTTTTACTACATGAGGATGTCACTGTAAGAGTCGATTACTGACAACCGTCCGGATTAATTAATTAATGATCGTAGGAAGGGTAGTTGAAGGAATTATGAATGTTGAGGAATCTCAGGTACAGATAGGAATCACTTGTTATGAATTAGTATGTACGTAGAGTCCTCTGGTTTATGAAGAAAGCAGACAAACTTTAACTCAAAACGATGAATATTGAAGACAACTTCAAATCTGCATTCTATGATTCATCTGCTTCTTACATTATAAAGGAGAGAGCTCTCTGATTCGCGGTTTGTTTGCACGTATACTGATGTATCGAGTGATTCCTCACAACTACCCACAAGCCATCTTCATTTGTTTACCCATTCATGTATGTACGTATGTGTTGCTTTATTAAAAAATAATAGCTAGGGCGGGAGTAAAAGGAAAACCGACAGCATAAACAATTTAATGCCCATTTTACTTAGACCCTGTTGCTATGCCAAGGAACTTACACTATAATGGCAATCGCAGTAGAGGAAACTCTCATGGATTGAATTAAAAGATAGAGACCCTTGCAACACCATTATTAACTTACTACCGTTGTCTCAACTACCCATATGCCTTTTTAAAATACTTCTTTCTTTTTTTATGAGCCTAAAATTTGAATTGACTTGTTTTATTTTATAAGAACCTAATAAAAGTTGTCTAAACGTTTAATAAATTTTTTTTTCTACTTGTAGCCCTTATTAATTATATATGTTGCATTAATTAAAAAGTTGATGATACTTATGTTTGTTATATTTATCTTTCTTACTTGCCTCTTATTTCCCTTATAAATGAGTGGCATACTTGGGAAAAAAAATTTATTTTAAGACATACTTATTATTTTTAACTTATTTTAATCACTTTCTTAAACCGTGCAATTCAATTATCAGGTTCTTATAAATAAGACCGGAAGAAGTTTTTTTTTACACTGTGTACTGTTTATGATTTATATTAATTTTAGTTTAACTTTGTCAGTTTCCTTCAAAGGCTAGGATGCCAAAGTTAGGACTGAAATATGAAATAGGGAAAGAGAGACCAATGGTAGAAACACCGTAGTAGCAAAAGGACTCCACACTAATTGATATTACCTCCGGTCCTAAATATAGGACATAGTTTGTAGTGTAAATTGCACTACAAACTATGTCCTATATTTAAGACTGGAGGGAGTAATATACAGGGAGGAAGATATTATATAAGTACTTCTGAAATATGATAATCCCAGGATGGTACCTAAAAAGGTCTTAATTCCCATGAAGTACTTGGGAATATTTTGAAATTAAGTTATTATAATGATCTAATTGCCCTTATGAAAAAGAGAAAACTTTATACTGTCTTTGTTGTTGTCGCTATTGATCTACTTATTATTAATAAGAACATTTTTCATTTCAACGTGTTTCAATTTTCAAACATATTAACGGTTGGAATTGTTTCATTCCCCTCCCCTTCCTTCAATTAAAATTATTATTTTCTACCAAACAGGCCATAAAAATGAGGCATTGGGTTTAACACTGGCGGACAAAATATATTTTTATATTCTTGAATAATATTTTTTTTCAACATTTAAATTTTGTTGATAATATACCAAATTCAAATTGTGTGTTTTATGTAATACCCCGAAATTTGGGATTGGAGGCTTGGGAATAAGCCTAAATTAAGTGGACTGCTAAGCCCCAATTTAGCAGGAGCCCAAATTTATCCCCTAATGATTCTAATATCTTTGGGGTATTAAGGAAGTAAAATGATGAATTTTGGAGAAAATAATTATGTTTTTGGTGAAATCGCCTATGAGGTAGTAAGCTTGTCATGTGATTTTGAATTACCAAATGATATGCAAAAATTATGATATTTTACAGGATGAAAGTAGACATCCTAAGCTTTAATTTGATAGGTCATATGAATCAATTAGAGCTATACACAAAAAGATATGAATTTTTGAAGTTAGCCCAGAAAAACTGGAAAGTTTCTGAAACAACATGCAAAGAATGAAATTCTGGGAATTTTGTGATTCCATAAAGTAAAATTCTATATTTTTCCTTGAAAATAGACTCAATAAGAGTTCTATAGGCTTTGGAATCACCTCATTTAGATTTTTCTAGAATTAGTTATGATTTTTCAAAGTTTGGGCAGAAATCTGCCAGAATTTTGTAAAATTCGAATTTTGGAAAAATGGTGTAATAAGTAAATATCATATAATAAATATCATTCTTCTCCTTCCTTCAGCCAAACCGTGCAGCACAGCTCTGAAATAGAGAGAGAAGGGTTGAGATTTTAGAGAGAGAAGGAGAGGAGAAAAATCACAAGATAGGTCGATTTCTTCGGTGAATTCGTACCTAACGTGTATAATCCTTCTCCTAAGCTTCTCTTCTATGTTGTTTGAGGAATTTGAAGCAAGATTCATGGTGTTACCAAGCTAGGGTTTTCAGCCATATTTGGGAAAAGTCAGAAGGAGCTTGAGGTAACTTCCAAACTTTCGTATATTGCTTATTCTGGCTGCTGTGGACAATTTAATCGGTGAAATTTCGCCGGATTATCTTTGTTTGTGATTTTTGGAAATGGGTTTTCGTAAGGGTTATGCTGCCCAAATTGAGTCTAAATGGTAGTTATAACCTAATGGAATAGTCAATAAAGTGGTTAGGAGTAGAAAGGAACGTGTTTACGGAGCCGAAACCGAAAAACCCCAATTTTCCCTTAAATTCCCATATATTTCGGCCACCACTATAAATGGGCCTTAGAGTTGGATTTTCAATGATTTGATGGTTCCATTGGATTCAGGAGGGAAAATTAGGTGGGGTTACAGTTGGGCACTTTTTCGGAAAAGGCCGAGAAAGCATAATTACGGAAACGCCCCTAAAACCCTAAAAGTAGGGCTGTCAAGGGCAATTTCGTAATTTTACATTGAATTTGATAATTCTGAGTCCAGAAATGGATTCTCTGGGAGAAAATATGTCAGGATAGCCCAGGTTAGAATTTCGAGAAAAGTACAGCCGGACCGAGTATGATGGGGCCGGGTCCCCGGGGGTATTGTAATAATTTTTCAAGATAGACTCATATAACCCCCAGAAACACTATGGAAGTATCTAAATAGTGCATTTGACATTGTAGGATCAAATATGGGGCCCGAACTGTTGGCACGTGTTACGAGGTACACATTTCGAGGCAGAGAAAAGACTGGAGGTAGGGGACTTACCTTACTTGCATGTATTTGATATCTTTGCTTGTGTAATGTATGTGATTGCTTACTTGATTGTGTAGAGCATATGTGAATAAATGAAGCTCTGTTTCTGTTTTCGCTGTGGCCATAGTCTTGTTGTATGAAACATTGAGCATGCAGAAATGTCATTATAGGACATACATCTAGATAAAGCTAACATGTCATACACATAGCATCAATCATGCATGCATTATGGTATCTGTTTCCTACTGAGATTCTCTCGAATCTCACCCTCCCCTACCAACAATTTAGACAGGAGACGACAGAAGATATGCAAACAACAATGCAGAGTACCGTACGAGAGGATTGCAATGGTGGAACGAAGATGAGAAGATGTCTCCGTTTCATTGGGACGGGTTTAGATACCCTAGTAGCCCTGTGTGGCTACCTTGATGGTAATGATCATGTACAAACCCCTATGGGGGAATTTATGTAATCATGCACATATTATCAGTATAGTTATGTTATTCCTGTGTTGCCTACCGAACCGCATATCGTTTTCCGCGAATACTCTGGTAAATGTGAAATTAAAATAAGGGCGTGACATTTTACTTCAAATTACACTAATCACGCTTAGTAATTTATGTTGATTTTATTTTATTTTTATGAAGGTACTAAAAATTATTAACAGTTTAGTAGATGGCAAACTCTTTTAGTAGGATGGACATAAAATTTTTTAATCGGCAAATATTTCAAGGTGGCAGAGAAATTTTGAATAATCTTTTCTGAAAAAAAATTAGAAGTTAACATTATTATGACTCTTGTGATGGTACTATAGTAACAATATAAAAAATTTGTGAGAGGTGATTATTTAAAAATTTTATTGGATAGAAGTACATAATATATTTTTATATAAAGAAATTACCGACCTTGGCTTATGTTTTTTGTAGGGTCTAACTCATAAAATTTACTATTAATTATTTTTATTAAAATACAAAAAATTATTTGAATAAATTATTAAATTTTCATTGGAATTGTGTAATTTTTTGTAAAATATGTTTTTCATGCTTAAATAACATTTTGTGTCCACATCTAAAATTAACTTTTCATAATGTTTTTCTTACAGTATATATTTTTGTTTTACTTCAAGTTATTGTAATATACACTTAGTCATTTATATTGTTTTATTTTTATTTGTTTTAAATCTTTTTAGTTTTCAAGAATAAAAATACGCCATGTAATTTTTAAAATTCAACTCAACAAAACTTTTAAGAAGGTACACAATTCTTTTCGTTATACGTGGATAATTTTCTTATTTAAAATGTAGGGACATGTTTTATTAAATATTTCAAATTG
Source organism: Inga leiocalycina (assembly GCA_963242795.1). Taxonomy (NCBI): domain Eukaryota; kingdom Viridiplantae; phylum Streptophyta; class Magnoliopsida; order Fabales; family Fabaceae; genus Inga; species Inga leiocalycina. The sequence continues at coordinate 67,176,490 of OY725320.1, forward strand.
ATAAAGAACTTTGAATGATATTATCAAAAAAAAGTGTGAATAATAACAAATTGAAGGATAATATTATTATGCCTCTTATTACTATAAGGAACTATATTTTATTTGTTGTATAACTTTTTTATAATTATTTTATAGTCCGTTATAAAAAAAATGGTTAAATTATATTATATAAAACCTTTATGAACTTTGGATCAGTTGTATATAACTCCTAACATTTTATTTTTTAATTATTAACCCCTTGCCGTTAAGTGACCGCTATCTTTTTAATAGAAATTACCATATTAGATTATGAGATGACACCTAGCATCCTACATAGCATCATGTGTAAATTAATAATTTCATAAAACTCCCTTGAATTTTGAACAGTTGTAGATTGTCAACACCCGTTTCCATTTCGATAATCAAAGAGTAATAAAGACGTAATTTAATGGGCATACAGAAAGTACAATTATACTGATAATAATATTCATTTACAATTCTGATATCGTTCATTGACGAAAACAGAAAATACAGCGGAAGTTTTAATATTTACAATTTTTACCAAAATATCACAAAATAAACTAATTATGACCACGTTCTTGTCCTTGCCTCGAAACACGTGCCCTTCACTTTCCAGCGTCTATGTCTTTTCCCTTTGCCCCACTGGTACCCACTGAGGTGTTTATTTAAAAATAGGGTGAGATTCCGGAGAATCCCAATAGAAACATGCTATCGTTCATAGAAAATACGAAAAGTAAATATGATATATGCCATGTATGCACCAATTAATGAACATTATAAACATATCATCTGCATGTATACATGAGTAGGGCCCAGCCCCACTATTCTGCACCAGTTAGGCCCTCACCAACTCCAGTGTAAGTGCCTCTGACACTTCTGGCCCCGTTCTGGGCAAATCATGTTGATTAATAAAACGCATTTACAAACTTTGGCATCCACACAATCATATAATTATGGCATAATGTATGAAGGATAATGTCCCTACCTCAAAGCTTTAATATCCCCTTTTTAAATGTGTCTCGAAGAACGTGTTGTATCCGACCTCCAAATCGGTCCTAAAATATTAAATGTACCAGAAATAGGTCATAACCTATCCAAGTATCATTTTAGACTCTTCCATAATTTGTATTTGGTTATATTAGTCTATAGTGAAAATTTACAAAAATGCCCCTAGGAACCCGGCCCAGCCCCGCCGTACCCGGCCCGATGGCACGTTTTTTCAAAATTTTGACTAACGCTATTCTGACTTATTTTCACCCAAGGAATCTATTTCCGGGCTCGAAATTATCAAATTCACTGTCAAATTATGAAAATACCCTTGACAGCCCCTATTTAGTGATTTTAGTGGCGTTTTCGTAATTATGCTTTTTCGGCCTCTACCGAAAAAGAGCCCAACTGTAACCCCACCTATTTTTGCCCACTGAGTCCAATGGAACCATTTATTTCATGAAAATCCAACTCCTTGTACCAGTTCTGGTCTGACCGAAATATTGAAGAAAATAGAAAAATGGAGCTTTGTGTTTTAGCTTCCAAAACTTGTACTTTTCCACTTCTAATCCTTGATTAACTCATTTAAACACTTCATAATCAAGATTTAAAGGATTTTGGGCAGCATAACCCCTTAGGATTATGGCTTTTCCAATTTTACAACTTAACCAAAAATCACATAAACCAAACAACAATCACCAACAACAACTTCAATACACAAAGAAGTTGAGATTTTGGAGATTACCTCTTGATCCTTGGTGTTTCTCTCTCTAGGATGTCCTCTCTCTCTCCTCAACCTTGAAGATTAGCTTGCTAATCCATGGAATTTATGGAAAGGAAAAGATTAGACAAGAGATTTATGGAAGATTAGAAGAAGAAACCTTAAGAAATCATAACTTACCTTAGTCTTTCTCTTCTTCCTTCTCTCTAGAGCATGAAGCTTCACAAACTCACTCTCTCTCTTCTTTCTTTAACCTTGAACGAAAATAGCAAGGAAATATAAAGGAAGTGGCCTCATAAATTATCTCACCTTTTCTCTTCATGTTTCATCCTAGCCCTTGATCTAACCAAAAGTTAGGATTTTTCCACCTTTCATGTACACCATCATTCTATTTTTGTGTACACTCAACCTTGCCATACTTCTCTTTTATGTGCACTCAACCTTGCCATACTTCCCTTGTCATCATTTAGGTCTAATTGGGTTTGACTAATTTTTTTCCCTTATTTTTCTATGTATTGGACGAATTTTAGGGAAGGTAGAGGAGAAAAAAAAATGTTTTTCATATATTCCATAATTCATATAATTGAACAATGTATAATTCCCCCTAATTCCCCAAATTTTTGATTTATTCTACCAAGAATAATCCCATTTATGCATTTTCTTGTATTTTCCTTGATTAATTGAGATTAAATCCAATTAATTGGAAAATAATTAATCTTGGACTAAATTGAAAAAATTATGATTTTGCTATCCCCTTTGTAATTTAATTCAATTTTTGAATTAATTTGCCCATTTCCTTATGAATATGAATATTTCACAATTCATAAGATCCAAATCCATGAATATTCACAATTTTATTGAATTATTCAAATAATTACAATATAATTTTTTGTGAATAAAATTTGGGGTGTTACATAGATAACCCCCCAAACTTTGATAAGTTACAAATAACTTCCTTAACATTTCAAAATTTAAATTTAACTCCTTTAAAATTTTGATTTATAATATTAAACCTCATGTTGTTACTTTTATCATTTTAATATATTTATTAAGTTTTTTTTACTATCATATGTCAATTGAAATAGTTTTATTACATGGCAAAAACTAGAAGAATAATATTTAAAAAATATAAAAATAAAAATTTGATTATTTGTATAACATTTACTTATTTTCTTGGGATAATTGAGCATGGATAGTATAAAAATATCATCATTTGTGTTAAATATATTCTTGGGATGATTGAGTTTTGATGGTTTATATATTACATATGTGTTGGAGGAAAACTTTTGCCCTCATTAATTTTTTATTAGTAATGCATAATTTTTCATGAATAAGAGGTTCAGCGTTTTTTTTTTTACAATTTTTTGACTATTATTCTTTTATTTTTTGCTACACACAAAAAATTATTTTAATTGACAAATGATAGTAAATATCTTGATAAATTTATTAAAATGATAAAAATTAATGACATATGATTTAATATTATAAATTAAAATTTTAAGGGAGTTAAATTTAAATTTTGAAATGTTGGAGAATTATTTATAATTGATCAAAGTTCAGAGGGTTCTCTGCAACTGTTCAAAATTCGGAGGGTTATGAAATTAGTAATTATATAGAATGTCACGTAGGATTCCACGTGTTATCTCATTATTTGACTTGTCATTTCTTGTTAAAAAGATAGCGGTCATTTAATTGTAAGGGGTTAATGAGTCTAACCGTGTGAGAACTTGAAATTTGTGAATTGAATGGATAGTTTTGCGAATGAGGTAGAGATATACTGATTAGCCTCACATGGCCAAATACAATTTTTAATGGAAATCAGGGTTTAATTAGTTAATTAAGAGATTAATGAATTAATTGAATTAAACACCTATTTGGAGACTTGAGAGAGCACTTATAGGTAAATTAGTATCCTTGGCTAGCATAATCTTTCATTAAGTAGAACATATTGGGGGATTTAGTGAGTGCTTTTGAAATACAAGGGGGATAAACAATCCTAAGCTTCATTAAATACTTGAATTTAAAGAATCATTTACTTTTATAAACTTTAGTCTAAAGAAAGTTTTGAATTTCTCTTTCACATCAATCCACATGTTTTTGTCTAACTTAATCAATTTTAAATGACTCCATTCAACCTAATTAAACATATGGTTACATTGGTTAGCTCATTTTCCTCATAGTCCCTGTGGAATGATAATCTCTTTCTCACTAACTTATTACTTGCGACCTGTGCACTTGCAGAAGCTAAACGAAGAACAATTTTTTGGCGCCGTTGCCAGGGACTATTGACTAAAGTCTTTTGAGTTAATTAGTGTAATTGTGTGCTTGGTTACGCTTGAATCCTCTTCCTCTTCTTGTTTCATTTTCTTAATTTGCTTTGTTTTTAAGTATAGTTATAGCTATAGTTCTTTTTCTTGTTTTTCTTAGTTTAACCCTATTTGTTGATAAGTTTGATACTCGTTGTGAGATTTTTGAATTGTAGGTACTTGTTCTCTGTATGCAAATTGATTTGGAAGTCTTTCTTGACAGAGTAGTTGAAGAATATTTTTCTGAAGATTTTGAAACTGAACTGGAGACTCTACCTCAAATGCAACCTATCCACAAGACCTGAACCTTTATCAGCACCAGAGCAATCAAGACCACCACCTCGTCCTCATCCATTTTACAATATGGCCAATCCTAATGATGATGACTTGAAGCGCACTTTAGATGAGTACATGGAGCAAGAAAACTCTACATATCAATTTAGAATCCAGTTTCCTGCTATTCAAGCTCAAAATTTTGAGTTGAAGCTAATCATGCTTCAAATGATTGGCTTGCTTTCAGGAACTGAGAATGAAGACCCTGCTGACCATTTGACACGCTTTGTATAAGTGTGTGAGAACATCAAGTTTCAAGGAGTAACATCGGATGCGCTCAGATTATGATTCTTCCCTCTGCCACTTGACAAGAATGCAAGAGCTTGGCTTACTGCTCTACCTCTTAACTCCATCACCACTTGGTATGAAATGACATCCAAATTCAAGGCAAGGTTCATTCCAAGGGGAAGATGGGCAGTTCAGAGAGCTAAACTCTTAGGTTTCCAACAACAGCCAGGTGAACTTTTTCATGAAGCATGGGAGAGATTCAAGGAGTTGGGGCATCGTTGTCCTAACTATGAACAAAAAACCTATGTCTTGCTCAAAGCCTTTGCGGTCAGATTGGATGTACCCACTTCAAATATGCTCAATAATACCTCAAATAGTGGAATTGGCAAGATGAGAGTTTGTGATATATCACAGTTGTATAAGGACATCGCTTCTATTTCCTTGCAACAATCAGAAAAATCACGTTCTAGCTATAGAACCTATAAGGAACCAAGTCCTTCAAGGACTTGAAACGTGTCTAAGGAAATTGTTGCTCAACTTGAAGCAATGGCTAAGAGATTTGATCAACTTGAATTAAAGATAGAGATAAATTCATCCAAGAATGTGAATGCTATCCAAGCTCCAAGTCCTTCTTGAGAAATATGTGGAGAAGCAAACTCCTATGAAGAATGTCATTATACTATGGAGTCGGTGAGTTATTTGAACAATAATCAAAGGTATCCACATGGCAACCCCTACTCTAATACCTACAACAAGGGTATGAGGGACCACCCCAACTTCTCTTAGAAAACTGGACCTAGTGAGAAACCTATCAATCACTATTCTTCTACTAGTAAGCCAATGCATCTATCAGGCTTTAAGCAACCACAAAAGCCACAGGAGGGTGATTCTGAGACAAATAAACTTTTGGGGCAAATTCTCAAAGGTCAAAAAAGATTAGTTGGCACAGCTTCTCTTCATGACATGACAATCAAGAATCTTGAGATACAAGTAGGACAAATTGCTTCACACTTAAATGCTCAACTAAGAAATGGTCTTCCAAGTGATACTGTTCCTAATCCTAAGCGATAAGTTATAGCAGAGTGCAAGGCACTTACTTTGAAAAGTGGGAAAAAGTTGACGGACGTGCTAAGCTCAAGTAAGGTCAGTGAAGAGTTGAAAGACCATGTTGTTATTGAGATTGATAACAATCAAGTTCTAGATGAAGAAATTTAAGTTGAAGAAAATAAGAACAAACACGAAAATCCAGCTAAGGAAAACCATGATGACATGGTGAGAGGAAAATATGTTCCACCTAAAAATGTGGATGAAAAGAAGAGGAATAGACGCAATTCTCCTCCAAAATATGTTCCGCCACCTCCTTTCCCTCAAAGGCTTAAGAAGTATCAAGACGATGGTCAATTCAAGAAATTCATTGAAATTTTCAAACAACTTCACATTAATATACCCTTCACTGAAGCTTTGGAGAAGATGCCTAAATATGCCAAATTTATGAAGGATGTCCTTTTTAAGAAGAGAAGGTTTAATGAGTTTGGGATGGTCGCTGTGACTAAGAGCTTTATTGATGTTATCAAGAAGATTCCACTAAAGTTGAAGGATCCTGGAAGTTTCTCTATCCCTTGCCACATTGGGGATAAATTCTTGGCAAGAGGATTGTGTGATCTTGGAGCAAATGTGAACCTCATGCCTTTATCTGTTTTTTACAAGCTAGGGTTAGGTGAAGCTTAATCAACCACCATTACTTTACAACTTGCTTATAGGAGTATTTCTTACCCTAGAGGGATCATTGAAGATGTGCTTGTGAAAGTAGACAAGTTCATTTTTACCGCGGACTTCATTGTTATTGATTGTGAGGAGGACCAAGATACTTCTATTCTCTTTGGAAGACCTTCTTAGCAACTGCTAGAACCCTAATCGATGTTGAAAAGGGTGAAATTACCATGCGAGTTGAAGATGAGCATGTTACCTTCAATATGCATAAGCTGATTAAGACTCCTAATGAGGCTAAGCAATGCTTCTAAGTTGAGATGGTTGAGCAAGTTGAGCAAAAGGAATTTAAAAAGCCAATTCATAATGGGCTTGTTGATGCTTTGTTATTACAAGTTCAAATAGAGGGTCAAGCAGTGGAAGATGGCATAAATGTCTTGAAGGCAACACCAACTAATGTTGGGAGTCAAAATGACTATTTGACAGCGAACAATCTACCATTGGGTGTAAATTTACCCTTAGCCATTCAACAAGAAGAACGTCTTTTAAAAATTCTACAAGTATGTTAAAGAGCTACTGAACGGGCTATTGATGTTGTGAAGATATAAGCATGGTTGAGCAATGAAGACCATAAGGGATTTCAAGCTAGTGGCCATGGATTAAAGAATAATTGTGATGGAGAGGTGAACCATCAAGTTTTCACCTTACCTGTAGATTATGTGACTTGAGAAGATGAGGAGTCAGGCTGAAGACTATAAACTAAGCGCTTCTTGGGAGGCAACCCAAGTTCTAAACTCACTCTTGTCATTTTCAGTGTTTGTGGTGTGTTTTTAATAGTTTTTATGTTTGATCTTTGTGTTTTGTAGGAAGGAAAGGTACCTAATAAGGAATGAATAAAGATAATGCAAAGAGGGATTTTCTAGGAGAGATCATGAAGTTGTTGCAAGAATATGAGAAATGCGTTTCAGGGAAGTTCACTTGACCATGAGCTTATATATAAAATTTTAGAGTGCCTATATGATTATTGGTGAATTTTGGGTAGTACTGAGGCTACCTTAAGAATGTGGATGATACTAATTTTTATATGCATTATGGATGACATGAAGTTGTGGTAATAGTATTTAATGTATTGAAAGTTATGTGATGCTAGTAAATGTTATCATTATCCTCATTCATGGTGTATTTTTTGTGTTATATTGGACTTTGATGTGCTGAGCTGATTTTGGTGTTTGAATGGATGCATGATACTTGTTGGATGGTGTTTGGATGTGTTTTGGGTATGGTTGAGGTGTTTATTTTGCTGTTTGAGAGTTTGTCAAAAATTGCCTTCAGCACACTTGGTGTATGCTGAAGCCAATCTGGTGTTTTTTTAAAGTAATTTTGCTCACTTAGTAATGTGCTTCGGCACATAAGGTGTTGGCTGAAGCCAAAATATGCCTTGCGTGCATGTATGCTCTATGTGTTAAATGCTTCAGTACACAATATGTGTGCTGAAGCCAACTTCTCTTGCACCAGGGAAGCACTTTCTGTGTTCAATACTTCAGCACACCCATGTGTGCTGAAGCCAAGTCTCCCTTGAAAAAGAAATTCTACATACCCATTTTTTCCATTTTTCTGTTATTTAAAAAAAGGGGGGTATTCATACACACACACACATATATGTGTGTGTGTGTATTTAATATTAAAAAAAACCAACAAATATGAAAATAAAATAAAAAGTTACTTAAATGAATTTTTTTTATATTTTCTTTTTTAATTAACTAATATTAAAATAAATAAATAAATAAAATAAAACCATTTTTCTTTCCATCCTCTCCCTTTTCTTTTCCATCTTATTTCAATTTTACCCTTTTAAACTTGACTCACCATTTGACCACATTCAAACCCAATTTCAAATCCTGAAAAACTAATGTGTCTTTCCCTCTTATTCCAACTCTAATACTCTACTTGGATTGAGGGAAAATGGGAGAGGAAAGTGTTAGATCTCTCATGTTTTGATGATAACAAAGGATGGTATGAAAAAGATTTGATAAACAAATAAGTTTGAACAAAGTAATAATAGGGCAAATCATTACTTGAAGTAAGCATTGGAGTAATGAAGAAAGGCCAAGAGAAAAAGCTAAGAAACTTCATCACTGGCAAGTTCTCTAAAGGGATTACTCGAGTAAGTACTCGAGTAATGAGACAGAAACTTGAAGTAACCAGGTCAACCTTCAAGTAACCTGCCAACATTACTCGAGTAAGCACTCGAGTAATAAGGTAAATGATTTCTAGTTGCTCTCGGCCTGCCAACGTTACTCGAGTAACCAGGTAAATCACTTGGAGTTGCTCTCGACCTGCCAATATTACTCGAGTAAGTACTCGAGTAACCATGTAAAAACTTCTAGTTACTCTCGGCCTACCAACGTTACTCGAGTCTGTACTCGAGTTACTCTGCTTCAAGAAATATGTTGCTCTCGGCATTATCAATCCTACCAATGTTACTCGAGGAGGTACACGAGTAACTCACTATGGTAAGCAAAACTTGTAGGTAATACTCGAATAACTTGATCTGCTTTTGTTACACTTCACTTGAGGCATTACTCAAGTATGCAGGTATTCAATCCCTTATTTTAAACTGGATTACTCGGGTGAGTAATCGAGTAATATGCAGAGTTATTTACACAGAACTTCAAGTTGCTACCCGAGTAAGCTATGCAGAAATTTATGTTTACTCGAGTAAGTACTCGAGTAACAAGGTAAGAAAACTTGAAGTGCTCTCGGCCTTGAAAATCCTGCCAACATTACTGGAGTAAAGCATCGAGTAACATAAAGTTTATTTGAGAGTTTACTCGAGTCGCTACTCGAGTAACCTATAAATAAAAGTGTGCCATACTCAAGTAAGTACCCGAGTAAACAGGTATTTCCAAAGGTTTGAAATTGTGTTTACTCTATGTACTACCCGAGTAATGTAATGTTCATTTATTAACTTGCAGTTTATCATTACTTTCACGATGATACTCGAGTAAGTACTCGAGTAAACTTTAATGAATACTCGAGTATGCAAGTTCAGAATTTGAGAAATCATTCCAACGTTCATTGATTTGTTTCCTATGTGATTAACCCTTCATTGTATTAGTATTCTTAGCATATCCACAGATAAACAATGAAGAAATCTTACCAAATAAGGAAAGTCAAATGCAACGTTCAAATGCTACCTACCGCCACCTACCGCAAATAGATATTTTTCAAATATTGGAAAAGTCAACAGTGGCTGCGCACACTCTAACGAGCATGAAGAAAAATGTTCCAATAATCATTACCAACACATCTATATATACGGGAACATCCAAACAGAGAGTAGAGAACAAGAACACACACACGAACGCATTATCAAGTTTATTACTCTGTTTTTACATTATACTTGTAATTCTATGCTTCAGTGATTCTTATTCACTCTGTGAGAGAGATATTTCATTCAAACTCAATAATTGTTATTGGGGTAACTTAAGGTTGTGGAACCTTGAGTTGGGACTGGATTACAACTTGTAAGGGGGAGAGAGTGTCCAGGCGAAGGAACTTGCTTGTACTGAGGTGCCAAGAACCCACTGAATCTTGGAAGTTATAGTGAAACTCTCAAAGAAGCTCTGAGGACTGGACGTAGGTTAAAGTGGTTGTGGCCGAACTAGTATAACTCTCAGTGTATACTTCGATGATATTTCTCCTTACTCTTTATTGCTTTATATTCACCATCAAGTTTTTATATTTGCAACAAAATTTTAGTAACATCCAATTCACCCCCCCTCTTGGGTGAAACACTTGCTCTAACAGAAAGAAATATAACTCTTGGTTTACACTTCGGTGCATCGTAGTGATTGTTAATTTCCTAGCTACTGATGGCTAGAGATGACCTTATTTCCTGGTCTTGGTTAGGCTACTGAGGGCTTAATTTTTGTTAAATATTGAATGGTGTAAATGCTGTGAATATTATGCCGTATAGGTGTTGGCTATTTTCTCTCCCTTACTTTTAGTTGACAATGAGGACATTGTCAATTTTAAGTTTGGGGGTGAGAGTGCTTCAATTTTGAAATTTTGACTTGAATTCAATTTTGAAAATTGCTTGAAATTTTGACTTCAATTTTGAAACTTTTTGAAAGAAATGGAGTGCACAGAAAAATTTTGAACAGGTTTTTCTAGAAAATTGTTGGAATGTTTGAGATTTCTCATACTTAAGCTTTGCTTGTGAAAAATTGTTGAAAATGAGCTGTTAGTTTTGGTTATTTGTCAAATATTGTTTGGAGGATCGTATGATATAAACTCCTGCTTGATATGTTATATTAGATAGAAAATTTTTATTAATGTGCATGGATGAGTGCATCGTAGTGATAAAACATGTTGTTCAAGAGTTTTTAAGTAATTTACGCACTATTGGAGTTAAATTTATTGTGAATGTGCTGGTTGAAGGACCTTGTGGCAAATTAAGTTATATGCCTTTGTTTCAGGTTTTTGATTTTAGAATTCTTCAAAACTTCTTATTTACTTCACAAGATTTGAAAAAAAAATGATTTTGGCAGTTCATAAAATGCGATTGAGCCTTTCAAACTTACCTGATTGATGTTATTTCCCGTTGAACCCTGACTTTGAGCCTAATTGAAAAACCAATTAAAGATTTTTATTACAAAACCTAACACCTATCTACCTTAACCAATATGAAAAACCATGATTCTCTTACTTTGAGATAGATGACAATTGATTGGGTGGTGGAATATGGTAATGATATGCAAAGTTACAAAAGATTGGGAAAGGAGTGTATAAAGTAAAAGAGTTTACAAGGCACATAAATCAAGCCAAATATATTTTTAAAAAAAAAGACAAAAAGAAAAAAATGCTTAAAAAGAAGGCTTGTTATGAAAAATTCAATTTGGTTCAAGTTTAGGGGAGTATATTTCATGAGAAAAGAAAGGAAACACTTGAATAGGATAATCTTTTTTTTTTTGCCGTCACTTGAATAGGATAATCTATCTTGAGGTATTTGATTGATTATCCTTTACCTTTTCTTTTGAAAACCTTAACCCATACCCTAGCCCCATTACAACCTGAAAAAAGTCCCTTTGATTTTTAAGTTAAGTGGAATGAATTAGCAGAAAAGAGGAAGGAATTAGGGGATGATAAAATTATTTGTTTGAATATTGGTATATGATTTGAGGTGTTGCTTTGAATTTTAACTTGTGCAAAAGGGATAAATGTTGACTCCATTCACACACTCACACTTAGGAATTCTTGGAAAGCATGTTTTAAATCTATGAAGCATTCATTTTTACATATTGTACTCATTTCTTGTTTAATATAATTACTCAAGCAGATTATGAGGATACACCTCTCAATACCCCCTATGGCTTCTCATCCATCGGCCACTTCTCTCTTCTAGGTCTACAATTTGTGAAATTCCAATGATCACAACAACAAAAATGGCAAGTTCGCGACAATATTGTGGGTTGTTTAGTGTTTCAAAGCCAATCAAATAGAACCAATATTGTGGGTTGTTTAGTGTTCAAGTTCGGAATAGTTCAAAATGTAACTAAAAGGAAAAACAAAATGGCCAGAAAATATTGGTTTTTTAGTGTTTAAAAGCCAATCAAATAGAATTGTTACGTTGTTAGGCTTGATCTTCTCAGCTTATAAATAATACTTGAGATCATCTCCTCAGGCCTCAGCTCTACGCTTGTCTTTGTCTTCTCACATCCAGTAGCTCTTTCTTTTCCTCTGTTCATTTTTTCCTTAAATTTTGTTTTTATATTTCCTAATGAATTATCTTCTGAATATGTTTTAATTATTTTGTGTTTGTCTTTCAAGAAGAATGACAGCAGCACTAAAGAGGGTGATTGATAAATATGTCAATTTGTTGGAGACGAACTCTAGCATTGTAATCCATAAACTTATCAGAGTTTTATGAATCGCAGTCAGGGGAATTCGTAATGAAGGCCTCGTCAACTCCACTACTCTTCGATTGTCTGATGCCACACATGTGTTGGGGTCCCTTATCAAGGGGCATTGATCTTACAGTTTCCTTCTACGACAGGTTTGAGGATTCACATGATGCTTTTATATAATTCTTTAGAGATACTTGCTAGTTAAAAATCAGAAATGACACAGTCTGGACAAACATTCTCTTTTACACTGTCTTTACCTCTGAGCATGATATTATGCTATGAGTGTTAAGGGAGCAACATTCTTGTAATGGCTCACTCAGGTGCTCACCACACGAGTTTAATTAGTGGGTTGTTTCTAGTTTCCCCCCTCAAACTTAGCTAAGTGAGTTGTTTTATTTGAAATTTGTGACTTTATTTTATAATGCATATTTAATTTTATGTTATGAATATAAGTGTGTTGTTCTGAGGGGAAAAAATTAGGAAAAATGACATCAATGTACTAATTAAGAAAAATAATATCAAAAAAATCTCATAACTTGCTAATGGTAGCCATTCATTTGTCAGCAATTGCTCTTTCACTTATCATTAACAAGTTGTAGGACTTTTCTAACATTATTATCTTTAATTAGAATCTTAATTTGATTTTCCCAAAAAAATTAATGAGTGTTCTATTGCCAATTGTTATGGATAAAAGTGTGTTGTTAGGGGGTAAAAATTAGTATAAATGTGTTGTTATTAGTTGTTTTTTTGCATTTGGTTTAATAGAATAGTAAATCATTTTGTTTTATAAAAACATTTCCTGAAATTAGAGAATAATTATTTTTTAAAATATATCAATATACAATAATGTTTAATCAATTGGAATCTAGGGGAATATAATTTTTTTTATTTCTTATATTCATTAATAAATGATTATTCTCTAATTTTAGAAAATATTTTTATTGATAACAAAACGATTTGCCATTCTATCAAACCAAATGCAGAATGCAACTAGTAACAATACATTCATATTAAGTTTTCCCCAGAACATCACACTTGCATTCATAGCAACTACTAACAACACACTTACATTAATTTTTTTGGGAAAATCACATTAAGGTACCAATTAAAGAACATAATGTTAGAAAAGTTTCATAACTTTTAATAACAAATGAAAAAATAACCATTGACAAGTGAAAGAGCTATCATTGACAAGTTATATGACTTTTTGATAACATTTTTTTTAATTGGAACATTGATGCCATTTTCCCTAATTTTTTTCTCATAAGAGCACATTTACATTCATAACATGAAATTAAAGATGCATTATAAAATAAAGTTACAAATTTTAAATAAAACAACACACTTGGCTATGTTTGAAAGCAAAAAAACTAGAAACAACCCACTAATTAAGCTCATGTGGGGAGCACCTCAATTGAGCCATTACAAGGATATCTCTTCCTGAACACTCATAGCATAATTTCATGCTTAAAGGTAAAACAATGTAAAAGAGCATGTTTTCCCAGACAATGCCATCTTTGATCTTTAACTAATAGGTATCTCTAAAGAATTGCATAAAAGAATCATATGAATCCTCAAGCCTGTCGTAGAAGGAAACTGTAACATCATTGCCCCTTATAAGGGGCCCCAACACGTGTGGCATCAATCAATCTAAGAGTAGTGGAATTGACGAGGCCTCCATTACGAATTCCCCTAATTGTGATTTGTAAAGCTCTAAGAAGTTTTTGGCTTATGATGTGAGGGTTTGTCTCCAACAAATTGGCATATTTATCAATTACCCTATTTAGTTCTGCTGCCATTCTTCTTGAAAAGAAAACACAAAAGAATTAAAATATTTTCAGAAAACAATCCATTAGGAAATAGAATAACAAACTCGAAGCAAAAAATGAGCAGACCAAAAGAAACTACAAGAGCTGGTGGGTGCGAGGAGAAAAAGAAAAGCTTAGAGCGGAGGAGAGATGATCTCATGTATTTATAAGCTGAGAAGAGCAAGCCCAACAACGTATTACCTTTGTTTGATTGGTTTTTAAACACTCAAAAACCAATATTTTTTTACATTTTTATTTTTTCTTTTGATTATATTTTAAACTATTGACCACTGTTTTACTTTAAAGAGTTGAAGAGTCATGACAAACCTACTTTGCCTCCCCATATCAGCGTGACTTCACCACCAATCCAATATTTTTATATGCTAAAATATAATGTCACAAATGCTTGTGTAATTTTAGAGATTTTTCAAGCATAAAATATAACTTTCTTATGCCGCCCATGTGAAGCAACCAAAGGAAAGGACTACCGGGAATTGGTCAAGACTTGTGGTAGGGGAGCAGTAGTGTGATAGGAAATCTAAAAACAAGAAAAAAAATGCAAATGAATTTGATAATATATGAAAAAGTTTCAACATAGAGAGTCCTTAGTGAAATATAAAATATAAATAAAATACCACTCGCATATATGCTGGCTTTAATTTCCAATTTCAGTGGCCCAATAGCTGTGAGGGTGTTATGGTGTTTTTCCATGTTCTTGAACCCGGACTGGACGGCGAACCAGTCGGTGGATCGATCCGGTTCAGGTTCGGGTTCCAATTTAATTTTTATTTATTTTTCTTTAGAATTTCATAATAATAAGCCTAATATCTTCAATTTCTCACTGGTTTGGTCCCGTCTTAGCTCTGGTTTGGTCCCGGTCTAACCCACTGACCTTTAACCCAATACCCCGATTTGTTTAATACCTTGATGTTTTCAGGTGACCAAGCTAAGCAGGCAGTTAACACGTGCAGTGTTAAAAAACATGTTATTGAAAGTAACTTTTTAATCATAATTTATGGTATACGAAGTAAATATGTGAGATGAGTTTTGTCTAAATTTACATAAAAAGCAGTTTATAAGCAATTTGAACGTCAAAAACATGCCCAATAGACTCAAATGGTAGCTCTAGGAAAGGATTGATCTGTTTTTTCTGTTTTTGTATATTTTTCGTTTGTTCCTTCTTCTTTTTTTTTGTGCTTCTTCTATTTCTATATTTCTTTTCAGAAAATCTATATTTTATGATTTATAAGTCTCTATATATATATATATATAGTTTATTGGGAGAATTGCTGATAAATACCTTTTTGGCAAATTAATTGTTGAATGCTACCATGAAAGATCTGTTGCATACAACGGAAGATTGTTTGCACACAACGAAAGATTGTTTACACATTTATATGGAAGATTTTTGCATACAAAGAAGATGGTTTGCACAAAACAGAAGATTGCTTGCACATACTGAAGATCGCTTGCACGCTTGGTAACAATCAGCAATTAATTTACTCCAAAGATATTTTTGGGTAACATCATAAAATAGAAAGGGGATAGATAATCCTAGGTATTTACTACTCGTGAAGTTAAGTGTTGTTTTCCTTTGATTTCTTAAAATTAAAACAAAAATTGAATTTTGTTCAACCTAATTAAGAATATAATTGCTATAACTTGCTCACTTCTTTTTCCATAGTCCTCATATGAACGATATTTTTATATTACTTACGATCAGTCTAGATGGCTAACAACTATTCGAATAAAATGATCATTTTTTAGTTATAGACTATTTGAACAATCTCATTACTATTCGAATAGTATTTACTCTATTTGCACTGAGATTATTTGAATAAGCTGACCACTATTTGAATAGTCCCTTTCCAAAACCAAGTGGATTTATTCAAATATAATCATTGTTATTCAAATACTCTTTCTTAATAATGTGTATTCTAATACAATTCTTTCTATTCGGATAATCTAAAACCTCAACAATTATTCTAATACAATATTTGACTATTCGAATAACACAAAGTCTATTCAAATAAGTCTTTGACATTGGATTTTGAAATGGGTGAGCTTCTGATTTGGATACTACTCTCACTATTCGAATGGGCATGCTTTTAATCTTTAAATCTATCTGAGCCTTTTAGAAAACAACTTTCACTATTTGAATACTACTCTCACTATTTAAATAGTTAACTTATTATTCGAATAACCTTTTAGAAATAAACATGAACAGTGGAGGTGTTATTTGAATAGGTCTTTTCTTATATCAATTTAGAAAAATTAGTCAAGGCTTACTATTCAAATAATGTTATGTCTATTTGAATACTCTCTTCAACTATGTATTCTTATTCAAATAGCATATTCATTATTCAAATAATACTTTGCTTATTTGAATAAGCTGAGAGTTATTCGAACAGCTCTTAACTAAAAATATCAACATCCATTTCCATTTTGATATTCACAAAGTAATAGAAACCAAGTTCCGTAGGCATACAGAAAAAGTAAAAATATATTGATAAAAGTATTTGTTTGCATACCAGAGTTAATCGTAAAGAGTTTGGAAATAGTTACAAATATGAACAGAATATCAAAACATATTCCAAAATATAGACTATATATATAACCACGATCCTCATTTTGGGAAACGTGCCAGTTAGTTTTCCATATCTGCGTTCTTTCCTTCTGAGCCGCTGACACCCGCTGAGCCATTGTTGTTTTGAAAAAGGGGTGAGATTCCAAGAATCTCGGTAGTGACATATTATCATTCATATAAAATGCGATAATTAAATATGCAATGCCACGTATAATATAAAATGAAAATTCACATCAATCGTGTGTTTACACAAAATTCAATGCCAACTGTTCAGTCAGAACCTCTGCGTGTACCTCAACCAAGTCCCCGACTACAGCTAGGTAATACCAGTGTACCTTAGCTAGGTCCTAGACCACATCTAGGTAATGTGCCTCCAGCACGTGTTCATATCACAAAATACAGTAACACACATCATATAAATAGTCACATATTATATGAGAGATAGTAGTCCCTACCTTAACCCTTTTCTTGTCTCAGATCGTCCGCCTCGTAAAACACGCCAAGCTTAGGCTCCCAACTTGGTCATAAATGTCAAATATACAAGAAGTAGGTTAAGAACCATTCATGTACCATTTTATACACTTCCATAATATTTATTGTGGTTATATTAGCCCATGGTGAAATTTACCAAAATGCCCCCAGGTACTCGGCCCGACCCCTCCCGCTGTATCTGGTCCGACCATACTTTTCTGGAAATTTTGACTTGGGCAATTATGACATATTTTTCCCCAAAGAATCTATTACCAAATTCACTGCCAAATGACAAAATTGCCCTTGGCAGCCCCTATTTCGGAGGTTCAAGGGCATTTCGTAATTATGCTTTTTTGAGCTTTTCCGAAAAAGTGACAAACTGTAACCCTACCTAATTTTCCCTCTTAAACTCAATGGAATCATCAAATCATTGAAAATCCAAATCTAAGCCCCCCAACTAGAGCTGGCCAAAATCCTCAAGAACTCCGAAGAAAATAGGGGTTTTTTATATTTCGACTCCACAGACATGTTCCTTTCTTCTCCTAACCACTTTATTAACTATTTAATTAGGTTACAACTGCCATTTAGACCAAATTTTAGTAGCATAACCCGTAGGCCAACTCAATTCCAAAATTTAAAACCAAAGACAATCCGGTGAAATTTCACCGATTAATTGTCCATAGCAGCCAGAATAGTCAAAGATTGAAGTTTTGGAAGTTACTTTAATCTCCCTCTGGCTTTTCTCTTAGGTGGCCGAAAACCCTAACTCTCCCAACACGAAATATGAGCTTCACAAACCTTAAAAAACATAGAAGAATAGCTTAGGTGTAGAGTTACACGCGTTAGGAGCTACATCGTCGGAGAAATAGGCTTACCTTGTAAAATTTCTTCCTCCCTCTCGCTCTAAAAATCTGCTCTTTCTCTTTCTATATTCAGGTCTGTTTGGAGTCGAAATGAGCTAGGAGGAAGGAGATGAATCTTTTTATCATATTATTATATGATATATTAATTGTTGAATGAATTTCCAAAAATTCCAAAATTTGGATTTTCTTGCAACAATTTCTATCTCCATTCAATTGTGTCATAAGCTCAATCAAAATGTTTCTAACATTTTCCTCTTCTTGTTAAATGTAATAGCATCCCAAGGATCCCTCCTTTAGGTCCAAATTGGCTTCACAGCTTGCTCAAGTTATGTATACACGCAAACTCACAATTTTGGAAAAATTGCATTTTTCCTCAAATTTTCCATAAATTCATATTTATTGGACCAAAATACACAAAATACATTTTACCCATTTATTTTCCTTAATTAATTGAAATTAAATTCAATTAATCATAAAATAATTAATTTTGTCCTAAATTGACAAAATTACGATTTTGCCATTAACTTTTTAATCTAGTTTCTTTTCTTCTTTTTAGTTGGCCAATTTTTCATTTATTTTTGCATCAAATATTTTCTCTATTATTTCTCCATTTTTGGACCTTAATATTGGAATTTTTACATTACTCAAATGAATTCCATAATTATTTCTGCCCAATTTCTCATGAATATGAACATTTATAAAATTCATAAATTCCAAATTCATGAATATTCACCATTTTATTGAATTTCTAAAACAATTACAATATATTTAGTGAATATAAAATTTAGGGTGTTACAGTTTTCCCCTACTTAAATAAATTTCGCCCCCAAAATTTGCTACACCTATATAACCATAAATTTCAGGTAGCGTTTCTTTATACTTTCCTCGGTTTCCCATGTAGCCTCTCTAGGCGATAATCCTTTCTAAAGAATCTTAACGAATGGAATGCTCTTGTTCCTGAGCTACTTCTCCTACCGATCGATAATTCGCTCAGGTGCGACTTCGTAGGTCAAATCATCACGCATTTCCATATCTTCATACTCTATTACATGTTGTAGGTCAGGTTAATACTTTTTCAATTGGAAAACAAGGAAAACAATATGTCGCCTGCTCAGATTCGGTGGCAACGCAATGCGGTACGCTACTAGCCCAATCTTCGCTAAGAACTTGAACGGACGAATATACCTTGGATGCAGCTTTCCTACTTTCAATGCTCTGCCAATACTTGTAACTAGTGATACTTTCATAAATACATGGCGGTCAACTTCAAATTCCAGAGGTTTTCACCTCTTGTCCGCATAACTCTTCTGTTGGCTCTGAGCAGTTAACAACCTCTGCTTAATCAATTTCATCTGTTCCATTGTCTTATCAACAATATCTAGCCTCAGCAATTGCCTCTCAGACAACTCTGTCCAGCACAAGGGTGATTGACACTTCCTCCCAAAGAGTGCCTCATATGGAGCCATCTAGATGCTTAAATGATAACTGTTGTTGTAGGCGAACTCTGCCGACGAAAGGAATTTGTCCCAACTACCTTTGAAATCAAGAGCCCACGCCCTCAAAATGATGGTTCGTTCTGTTTGCTCATCTATTTGAGGATGCCATGCCATGCTAAATCGGAGCTTAGTACCCAAAGCTTGATGAACCGCCTTCCAAAATTTGAAAGTAAACCGTGGATCTCTATCTAAGATGATGTTCTTCGGAGTACCATGTAACCTTACGATCTCTTTAATGTAGATTTCTGCCAGTTTGTCAGGAGAATAGTGAACACTAATAGGCAGGAAATGGGCTGTCTTTGTGAATCTGTCAACTGTCACCCAGATTGCATCGTGATTTCAGACCTTGGGTTAACCCATCACCAAATCCATCGTAATGCTTTCCCACTTCTACTCAGGAATCTCAAGGTTTTGTAGAAGCCCGATGGTCATTGATGTTCGGCTTTCACTTTCTTACATGTTAGACAACGACTGATGAACTTTGTCACCTCTCTTTTCATCCCTGACCATCAGTATTGGGCCTTCAAGTCATGGTGCATCTTTGTAGCCCTTAGATATAGAGTATACTTACCCTTATGTGCCTCCTCCAGGATTTGCCGTCTCAATTATGGTTGCGGTAGAACATAAATCTGCTTCTTGTACCTGATTAGTCCACTGGGTAATAAGTCATATTCCTAAGTTTGAGAGCAATCATATCTCTGATAGATAAAGCTCGCTCATCTAGTAACTATGCTTCCTCAATCACTACCCTCATATCATTGTATATCTGCCTAACACCACTGTTTAACAAAATCTGACTCGACATATTTAAATCCCTAAAATCCTCAATCAGTTTCTGCTCATAAATCATCATGGCTGCCACCTGCACTGATTTCCAGCTTAATGTGTTAGCAACGAGATTAGCCCTTCCGAGATGATATTTGATTTTCAGATTGTAATCTTTCAACAACTCCATCTACCTGCGTTGTCTTATGTTGAGCTCTTTCTGATCATACAAGTACTTCAAGCTCTTGCGGTTGCAGTACAACTCTACAGTCTCACCATAGAGATAATGTCTCCAGATTTTCAAAGCAAACACAATTGTTGCTAACTTAAGATCGTAAGTGGAATAGTTCAATTCATGAGGTTTCAGCTGATGAGATGCATATGCCACCACTCAGCCATGCTGCATCAACACACATCCTAATCCGTGCCTACTGGCATTTGTATACACAACATACATAAACTACGGATATGGGATTGTCAGTACTAGTTCCATAGTCAACCTCTGCTTCAACTCTAGGAAGCTCTTCTCATAGTTCTCATCCCACATAAATTTCCATGTCAATTTGTCAATGGCAAGGCAATTTTGGAGAAGTTCTAAATAAACCTTCTATAATAGCCAGCTAGACCCGAAAAACTACGCACTTCAAATACAGTCTCTGGTTACTTCCAGCTCAGTACTACTTCCACCTTACTAGGATCAACAGAAACCCCTTGCTGTGAGAGTAAATTCTCCCTTGCTCAACTTGGCATATAGTTGCCTATCCCGTAATGTGTTCAACACAGTTCTCAAATGCTCCTCGTGTTTAGCCTTACTTTGTGAGTACACCAGTATATCATCGATAAAGACTACTACGAACTGGTCCAAGTACAGACGAAAGATTCGATTCATGTAGTCCATGAACATGGCAGGTGCATTGGTTATCCCGACCATCACAAGGAACCCATAAAGGCAATATCTGATCCTGAAAGCAGTCTTCGATACATCTTCTGCTTTTACCTTTAACTGGTGGTAACCCGATCACATATCAATCTTCAAAAATACACAAGAACCAGATAACTGATCGAGCAGATTATGAATTCTAGGGAGTGGATACTTGTTCTTAATGGTCATCTTGTTCAGCTCTCGATAATCAATACAGAGACGCAAGCTTCTATCTTTCTTCCTGACGAAGAATATTGGAGCACCCCAGGGTGAAATGTTGGGTCGTATGAACCCTTTCTCAAGTAGCTCCTCAATCTGCTTCTTTAGTTCCACCATTTTACACAGAGCCATATAGTATGGGGTTTTGGAGATTGGTCCTACTCCATGCCTTAAGTCAATTGAGAACTCCACTTCTCTATCTAGAGGTAATCCACCAACATCCTCCAGAATCATATCAAGGAACTCATCTCTATAAGGATATTTTCCAAGGCTACATCAGCCTCTGATTGCATAAAGCAAAACACCATGTACCCCTGACACCCCTTCTACAAACATCTCTCAACCTTAGCTGCAGAGAGTAAGTTGAGAGTAATTTCTGTGCCAGCTCACGATTATGGATTTGGATATCTAACTCTCTTCTGTTTGCAATCAAGTAACACTATTCGTTATCAACCATTCAATCCCCAAATTACCTCTATCCCTTGCAATAGCAAACAAATCAGGTCTACAGTCTATTCGAGCTCCCTGGTGTTTACTACGCAATTGAGAGAATTGTTAGCCATAACAATTTGAGTGCCCGTAGGCATAGACATAACCAAATCATATGGGGAGTTATGTATAGGTAAATTTAACTCTCTCATGCAATCATATACAAGGAATGAATGGCTAGCATCTGAATCATACAAACATGTGCTACACTGCCATCGAGAGAAATCATATATTGAATCAGTTCCAAAGATTTTTAGGCCTCTTCTTGTGTTAGTGTGTAGACCCTGCCTGGAACCTTGGGTCTAGTCTCCTTCACTTGCTGCTTCTGTGGGCAATCTCTAGATTTGTATCCCATATTACCATAATTGAAACAAGTAGGTGGTTTATTGGGATCAATTTTCAATGGAGCACCATATAAATCTTGCCAGGATGGAAAGGTTTTCGGCAATGCCAACATGTTTGGCTTCCTTAGCATCCCTGGGCTCCCCGGCCTACAATCTGACTTGGCTTCTTATTATCGCCCCCTGGAAGGTCCACCCTGTTCTTTTCGCTTCTGTGATGATCTACCACTTTCAGTGACACCCTTGTTACTAGTTTGAACAACTAAACTTAACATGCATTTCTCAATGAACCGACATTCTTCCACCGATTTACTGAACTCAGTGAAATCCTGTGAAATCAGTTTCTCTTTCAACTCTGGTCTCAACTCCTCAATCATCATATCAGAAATCTACTCCTCCTCGTCATGAAGTTTGAGGTATGTAGAGTACTGAGACAGTCGGATGTATCAGGCCAGATATTTATCGAAGCTCTCCCGGTCTTGCTGTCTGATGCTTATAAACTCTTTCTTTTTCTCTTCTGATAAACACAGGAAAATATTTCTCATTGAATTTCTCTCAGAATAATTCCCAGGTGATAGGAATATTCCTCCCCCTCAAGACGAGCTCCATATTTTTCCACAAGCGGTCTGCATCACCTTCTAGCTTGTAGATGGCCAGCAGAGCTTTTACCTCATCCGGCATTACAATATGTTGAAGATCTTGTCTAGGCGTGACAACCAATCCTCAGCTAGTTGTGGGTCAAACTTCCCCAAAAAAATAGGAGGTTGTTGTTTGTTGAACTTGCTCAACCAAGTTTGGGTGTCTGCTTCAGGCTGTAGTAAGATATCCTCTGGTGGAGGTTCCTTATATGGTATCTCCTCACCATATCCTCTGACCACTTCCTCTAAACTATCTTCCATGCGATTTTGCCTTTGTTGTACCTCCCGAAGGTCATTCCTTATTTCATTCATAGTATTTTGTTGTTGCTCTAGCATATCTGATATTTGCTATTGTACAGGGTCAGGCCTTGGATCTTCCTCGTCGTTACCACCCCGACCCCAGTTCTACCTCGGCCTCTACCTCGTGGCCTACTACGCATCATCTCTATATTTCAACTACATGAAAATATAGAAAAATTACATTTCATATAAGAGCAGGGCATTTTTGTCATTTCATAAAAGTCAGGGTACACAGACATGTCATACATAGCATACAACAATTATTTACGGTAGTTACAGAGAAATAGAAACATCAAATATCCTATAAACTACTTTACATGTCATAGTAATCCTTTTACATTACATTTCCCCAAGTTACATGCACTTCCTAGGGGTCACCCATCCTAGGATTTCCTTAGGGTCGAGCACGATTAACTTTGTCTGCACCTTCCTAAAATACCAACTCTGGCTAACTCTTTTTCTGTCTGTCGGTTCCACCTGACATCCCTTGTCTCGTACAATGTGTCGGTCATTCCCGGTCACCCAAAATATGCCGCATAGTCCCACGTCAGTCATCGTACATGAATCTCTGAAGCTGATCGTCTATATGATCCAAAAACTCATAAATGTTCCCAATTAGTCCCCGCTCGAAAACATTGTTCTTCTGCCAATTCCAAAACACAGAGTTTGGGAAGAAATCCTGTATGGTACAAATCAATAGTCAACTGGCGCTCCGACCAGTAACTGCTCCCAGATATCATACAGGGATCAGACTCCAGCCAAGAACGAAAAGTAACCTCCAATAAGTGTAGCGTGAGCTCGCTGGGCTCTGCGATATCTGTTGAAGACATAGTGCCACAACTCGGGATCTAACTGTAAGTCATATCCCACCTTTACTGTGCTGGCCCGAGACTCATGGTACTCGGCTCATCCTCCCAGTACTCCTCCGGATCCTCGTCGAAGTCCACCTTGGGGTCCTCCTCTAAACACTCTCCTGCCTCCTTGACCTGTGACTGCCCTGGCGACATTGGCCTAGGTTCTGGTCCATACACTGGCATCACCGGCACGCTTTTCTGTGCTGTCAATCTCATGCATACTCCATCGAGCCTATAATACTCTATATACAGCTGCTCCTTTGGGATGCATTGTTCCAGCGGACGCTGGTTCACTGACGACTCTTCCTCAAATGTCTCACTTGAGCTACTCATGACCCTGTTATCATGCAAACAAAACTATATCAGTATACCATTCTGATAATGCCAGAACCACTTATTATCTCTGATACCAAAAATGTCAACACCCATTTCCATCTCGATATTCACAGAGTAATAGAGTCCAAGTTCCGCATGCATACAAAAAAAGTGCAAATATATTGATAAAAGTACATGTTTATAGACCAGAGTCAACCATACAGAGTTTGGCAATAGTTACAAATATGAACAGAATATCCAAACATATTCCAAAATACAGACTATATATGTAACCACTCCACATCTCAAGAAACGTGCCCATCAGTTCCCTATATCTACATTCTTTCCTTTTGAGCCGCGGGCACCCGCTGAGACATTTTTGTTTTGAAAAAGGTGTGAGATTCCAAGAATCTCCGTAGTAATATATTATTGTTCATATAAAATGCGATAATTAAATGTGCAATGCCACGTATAATGTAAAATGAAAATTGACATCAAACGTGTGTGTACACAAAACTCAGGGCCAATTGTCCAATCGGAACCCCTATGTGTACCTCAGACGAGTCCCAGACTACAACTAGGTAATACCAGTGTACCTTAGCTAGGTCCTAGACCACAGCTAGGTAATGTGCCTCCAGCATGTGTTCATATAACAAAATACAGTAACATACATCATATAAATAGTCATATAGTATATGAGAGATAGTAGTCCCTACCTTAACCCTTTTCTTGTCTCAGATCGTCCGCCTCGTAAAACATGCCAAGCTTAGACTCCCAACTTGGTCCTAAAATGTCAAATGTACAAGAAGTAGGTTAAGACCCATTCATCTACTATTTTAGACACTTCCATAGTATTTATAGTGGTTATATTAGCTTATGTTAAAATTTACCAAAATGCCCCTAGGTACCCGGCCGTACCCCGCCATACCCGATCTAACCGTACTTTTCCTGAAATTTTCACCTGGGCTACTTTGATATATTTTCGCCTAAAGAATCCATTTTTGGACTTAGAATTACCAAATTCACTGCCAATGACCATTTTCTTTAATTATGGTTTTTCGGGTTTTTCCGAAAAAGTGACCAACTATAACCCCACCTAATTTTCCCTCCTAAACTCAATGTAATCATCAAATCATTGAAAATCCAACCCTAAGCCCCCCAACTAGATCTGGCCAAAATCCTCAAAAACTCTAGGAAAAATCGGGGTTTTTTCGATTTCAAATCCGCAAACGTATTCCTTTCTACTCCTAACCACTTTATTAACTATTTAATTAGGTTACAACTACCATTTAGACTAAATTTCAGCAGCATAACCCTTAGGCCAACTCAATTCCAAATTTAAAACCAAAGACAATCCGGTGAAATTTCACCGATTAATTGTCCATAGCAGCCAGAATAGTCAAAGATTAAAGTTTTGGAAGTTACTTTGAGCTCCCTCTGGCTTTTCTCTTAGGGGGCCGAAAACCCTAACTCTCCCAACACGAAATATGAGCTTCACAAACCTTAAAGAATATAGAAGAATAGCATAGGAGTAGAGTTACACGCATTAGGAGCTAAATTGTTGGAAAAATTGGTATACCTTGTAAGATTTCTTCCTCCCTCTCCCTCTAAAAATCTACTCTTTCTCTCTCTATATTCAGGTTTGTTTGGCGTTGAAATGAGCATAGGAGGAAGGAGATGAAGCTTTTTATCATATTATTATATGATATATTAATTGTTTAATGAATTTCCAAAAATTCCAAAATTTGGATTTTCATGCAACAATTTCTATCTTCAACCAATTGTGTCATAAGCTCAATCAACATGTTTCTAACCTTTTCCTCTTCTTGTTATATGTAATAACATCCCAATGATCCCTCCTTTAGGTCTAAATTGGCTTCAAAGCTTGCTCAAGATACATATATACGTGAAGTCACAATTTTTGTCAAAATTGCACTTTTCTCAAATTTTCTATAAATTCATATTTATTTGACCAAGATAGTCCAAATATATTTTTTCCTTTATTTTCCTTAATTATTTGAAATTAACTTTAATTAATCAAAAAATAATTAATTTGTGCTAAATTGACAAAATTACGATTTTGTCATTACCTTTTAAATCTAATTTCTTTTCTTCTTTTTAGTTGGCCAATTTTTCATTTAGTTTTGAACCAAATATTTTCTCTATTATTTCTCCATTTTTGGACCTTAATATTGGGCTTTTTACATTACCCAAATTAATTCCATAATTACTTCTGCCCAATTTCTCATTAATATGAACATTTATATAATTCATAAATTTCAAATTCATGAATATTCACCATTTTATTGAATTTCTCAAATAATTACAATACATTTGATGAATATAAAATTTGGGATGTTACAAAAAACATATATTCCTATTCAAATAACATACTGACTATTCGAATAATCCACGGTGTTAAACAACATGAATTTTTTTAAACTAGATAATGAATACTTATTCGAATAATCCTAAGCTTGATATCATCAAAACTCTGATTCTAACCAAAAAAAAAAAACCTATATACAAGCTCAGGCTAAGCTTAAGCTTTGGATATTTATTGCAGATCCAAGCCTATTTAACTAAACCATAGCTTCTTTCCATCCCAACTAATAATTTATGGATATAAAATATAAAATATTGATATTGAATTATAAAAGAGGACAATAAATAATTATGATAGGCAAAAGAGAGTTATAAATATAGATATTGATATTTATTGGTGTCAAAGTAAACAAAATACACTAGGGGTGTTCGGGATCAAGACGAGATCGGGAAAGCTCATTCCTGATCTCAATCCCGAAAATTCTTCGGAAACCAAATTGCTTCCCGATCCCAAAAATTTCCCGTCCTGACAGGATAGGAATTCCCGAACTCGGGATCGGGAATTTCCCGAAATCCCATACCTTAGAAATAGAATGCACACACACAAATTATGGAAAGCTGAGTAATAAATCCTATACTTTATTAATTTGTATGTGTGTGTACGTACGATATTATTATCATCTTCCCAGCACACACATAGAAATAAACGTGCAACATTTTCAATTAATATGTGACCAAAAGAGAACACGCATATATATATATATATATATATATATATATTCCATGTTCATGATATCCTTATAGTGCAAGCTAGCTAGAAAATTACAGTTGGACAAAGCCTTACGAATTAGTGTAAGCTGTGAAAGACCGAAAGTAGCAAGCTTCACTTAACAACTAATAGAGAGGCAAAGTAGCAGGTTCACTTACTTTCATCTCACTACGCTGAACTAAATTCGAGTAACCTTTTTTGCAAAAGACGTTTTTAGCCAACAAGTCTTCAAGAAATTAAATTATATAATTTTGTAATTTTATAATATAATTGAAAATGTATGTGATTAAAAAACGTTTCCAGCAAACATGTTTTTTTAAAGAAAAAAAGCATAACCATAATTGGGATATGAGAGTGTTGAGTCTGAATGTCTTTATGACTGATGTAGATCTGCTTAGTGCCTGTGCTTCGTGTTCATGGCTGGGCCGAATGAGCTTTTAACTAAACAACTAAAAAAAAAATACACAAGTTTATTATTTCGGGATCGGGAAAAAGTTGGGATCGGGAAATACCATTCCCAATCCCGATCCCGATCCTGAATTTTTCCCGTCCCGATTTGCTCGGGATCGAGATGGGAAGACCGGAACGGGAATTTGTTGAACACCCCTAAAACACACTAACGGTATTAATATAAACATAACTATTTTCTCCAAAAACAGTCGCTTATGGAATGGTTTTAACGATGTTATTACAAATATTATAGAAGATATAGATTATTTTCTGGGATTAATTTTATTTTCAAGGAAGACAATAAAGTACCCTCTTGAGTTCAATGACTCACCAATACTTTTAGTTTAGTGTTCTGTTCATTATATTGAGGGAGAATATTTGGATTCTAATATTATGCAGGGTTGAAATCTTTATTTGTCAATTGTAATATATCTATATATGTATATATAATATTTACTTCGAGGTTACAAATGTTTGAATTGAAAGAAAAAATATATTATATTTAATTTGAATACCTAAAGAAGAGAAAATAACAGTTAATATAATATATATATATATATAACAACAATTAAAATATTTAAAAATTATAATTCAATTTTTAAAATATTATGAAGATGTTTTTAGAAATTAGCTGTAGATGCCATGCCAACAAAAAAGATGAAGAGCAAAAAATAATTAAATTTCAATGTTATGCGTTAGGTCTTCTAATGATTGGGGTTACTTTGAAATAACAATCCATTTCATATTTCATCGTTCTTAACTAACAGAAAGTTTTTTTAAAAAAAATACGAAACACTGAGAAAGCTTGGGTAAAAAAACAACAATGAGTTTTGGATTTTCATTTGTACTTACAAAGAAGAACTATTTTCCCAACTTTTCTATGCTGATAAAATTATTTTTTAATACAATATATCAGTCTAATAGTCAGAAATTTATGTTTAATTTCTAATAAAATTAAAAGTATATTTTATGTGAATATTAACAAAATAATGTTTTTCTCCTTACTTTCATTTAATTTGTAACATTCAAAAATTAAAATAAATGTGATTTATTCAAAACAAAAGGGGATAGTAATAAATTTCAAGCTCTCAATTATAATTTATAAGTCTATATATAGCTAAAACAAAATTTTATGGATAAAAGCAGCGCCATTACATCTCGGCTACTACTAAGCAGCTTATCTCGTTCGACTAATTCAACGATAAAATCTGGCGAACTTCTGAAGGCCACCATCCCCGAACCCAAGCTTAATGCATGTTTAGCTAGAGGGTCAGCGAGTGTTCGACTCTTTGCAGCAACATACCAGATGCACATCCAATGCACTAGTGATGAACAAAACCAGAATTTCTGTTAATATACTCCAGCTCTCCATGTCTTGCACCTCTCCCCCCTTAAGCCGTGGAATCAACTCCAGACAGTCTGACTCAACCACGACATGCTGCCCCTCTTCGTCCCACGCCATCTTTAAGCCGGAAAGAACTCCCCATGCCTCCGCCCGAAAACTGCCCCCTCTTCCAATGTTGAAAAGGAACCCTCCCGACACCACCCCATGGTAGTCCTGCATGATTCCTCCTCAAGCGGACAGGATTCCGTCGGATGTACAGCCTCCATCGACATTAAACTTCACAAAACCCTTCTCCGGTGGCCTCCAAACCCCATCGGTTCTACCACGTTCCAAATTTCTTCAACGAGCTCGCCCCACTCCATGCAAGACAAGCACGTGCTTCTGCTATGATAGACACGGCTCCAACCTCCTCATTGCTGAAAATCTTCTTATTACGGGAGAGCCATAATTGGCGGCATATTAGAGAAAACAAGCTATCCCACTTGATGCGTTCCACCTTAACAGTACACTGTAAATTCCATTCCACCCATTTCTTCATCTCGTGTTTTGCGAAGAAGGAACTTACGTACATTCCCGGCATGATCCTCAACCACACGTCCGTCGCTTTAACGCAACCACGTTCTCCTTCAAACCTGAGCAAACCTGGCAATCTCGGGACTGAACCAAGCCACGAGAAGCCCTTGCCTCATTTGTAAGAAGTCTTTCATGACATGCTAACCGTAAAAAGGTCTTGCAGCGTTGAGGGACTTTTAGCTTCTATAACTTCTTCCACTGCCATGCTAAACCCTTACTTCCTGATGGCGTCAGACTATCATACGCGGTCTTCGTTGAAAACTCCCCAGAGGGGATATACCGCCATACTAGGGTATCCTCAACCAGGGTATATCTGACAGCCCTAATCTCAGTCACTATGTCAACTGGGAGGTAATGAGAAATTAGTCCCTCATTCCATTCCCTATTACTAGAGCAGAACTCTTCTACTTTCTTGTCAACCATTGCCGTCGGAACCTCCTGTGTAACTAGATCCACTAGCCGGGCATTACGGGGAATCCACCTGTCTTTCCAACAACGGATAGATGAGCCGTTTCCTAAATGCCATTGTAAGCCTGACTGAACTTCATCCCATTTGCCTTTAATACCCTGCCACATCTTTGACCCACTCCTCCTTCGCCTTCTGTTGATCTCAAGTACTAAGAAATCCCCACACCCATACTTATCCCTCATGAATCGGACCCATTAAGCATCACGTTTCTTAAGGATGCCCCAAGGCATCATTTTGGGTTTTTGCCTGTCGTAACCCAAGCCCCCCATCTTCTTTTTTCAAAAACACATTATTCCATGAGACTATATGGGCCTTCTTTGTCGCTTCTCCCCCCCCCCCCCCCGAGGCCAACAAAAACCGCTGACATATCTTATCAATCTCCATACAAGTTGTTGAAAGGAGAGGCATAGATTGTATGGCATATGCTAGGATAGCAGAGATTACCGACTGCACAAGGGTATGCCTAGCTACAAATGAAAATGATTTAGCTTTCCAAGACAATAATCTCCTGTCCATCTTTTCCAATATGTGCTCATAACTATGCTTGGTGACCCTGTGATGATGCAAGGACACACCAAGATACTTACTAAGGTCTATAGTTGGCGTGAACCACATGAATTCACTTATTTCCGTCACCCTAGTGTGATTAACATTTTTGGAAAAGAAAATCCTCGACTTTGAGCTATTTACTTTTTCCCCAGACACAACACAAAAGTCATCCAGGAAACCCTTAACTACCACAACCTGGTCAAGACTTGCCTCAGCAAATAGAATCAAATCATTTGCAAAAAAAGAGATGAGAAACTAGTGTACCATTCTTTTGCAATTGGAACGGTTTCCAATTATCATCCTCAACCTCATTTCTGATAAGATGTCCAAACCTCTCCATAACATGTACAAACAGATAAGGAGATAATGGTTCACCCTGCATGAGTCCTCTAGAAGGAAAGAAGAACTCGACCTTTTCCCAATTCCACAATAACTGCATGCTAGCTGTACTAATGCAACTATTGATCACACTAATAATATGAATAGGAAGCCCCACCTCAACTAAACATGATTCAAGAAACGACCACCTAACCCGATCATAAGCCTTCTCCAAATCAATTTTCACAACCATGAACCCCTTTCATCCCTTCTTCTTCCGCATGGAGTGTATCACCTCCTATACTAAGATAATATCATCGATGCCTTTGCTTCCTGGAACAAAAATACATTAATTGGAAGCAACAACCTTAGGCATCACTCTCCGAAGATGAGTGGCCAAAATCTTTGTTAGAACCTTGTATATAACATTGCATAAGCTAATAGGCTTGAAGTCTCATATTGATGCCGATGTTCTAGCTTTGGGATCAACACAATGTTTGTTTCATTAACCTTGCGTGTCTTCTCAGGATCCGAGAGCATGCCTTGTACCTTTGTCAATATTGAATGCCCAATAACATCCTACTGGCTTTAAAAAAATAAATGATTCAAACCATCTGACCCAAGTGCCTTAAGTGGACCCAGAGCAAATAAGGCCTGCTTAACTTCAAGCAAGCTTACTTCAAGCCCCAACATCTACAAATCAAGATCATTAAGCAAAGGATACGTTAATCCCCAAAATAAAGTATTTGTATCACCTCCTTCCTCTGCATATAAATTCTTGTAAAATCCTGTGTAACCCCCCGATAATTATTATCCAAAATACGTGATTAAAATGAAATAGAGATCAATAATAATCAGAACTCATTTACATTCCCATCCTTAAGATAGGGTTTTCACAAATACATTTCACAAACACTTTAACCTAGTCTCACAATCATATTTCGAATATGATTACCTCGTGAAGATAAATCACATTCATATAAATATCAGAGTGCATAATAATAATCCCGGCAATCCCAGATTGATACCTTTACTAAAGATTCATAGGGCGCATACGCCCTTTACAATTTCTTAAATGGGGATTACACAATACTCATTCCAAATACACATTCTAACCTATCATCCGAACATATACATCCAAACATATATAATTATCCCAACATATAATGATAACCAACTACCAAATCCAAATGTCCATAAGGAATTCTCGCCGCCCCTAGTCACTTGCCCCTTCCTCGAGCCACCTGTGTTGGTAGAGGAGGGTGAGATTCTAGAGAATCCCAATAGGAAATAGATACCAATATGCATGCAAGATAAGTGTTTAATGCATGACATGCTTGTATCACAATAACTCGTGCTCACATAATGATATATCCGCATGCTCAATGTTTCAACAACATACTCATGGCCATAGCATAAATAGAAACAAAGCTTCAATCATTCATATATGTTTCACATAATCAAGAAAAGCAATAACATGCATCAATACACAAACACAAATATCAATACATGCAGGAAAGGTAAGTTCCCTACACTTATTCTTCCACGTGTGCTCCAGCATAGCTTACTCACGATCAGACGAACATCGAACCATGATCAGGGTGAATATCAAACCCTATAACCAAATCAAGGACATAGGATCATTCTCTTTTCCAAATTCTCATTTTCATAACACTTAAAGTTGGTTACCATTCATGACCTTTAATTGGCTAATCAAAGCCTAAACACATGCCTAAAGGCTTGGGAAACACTTAACTAAGGGTCATCTTTTAAAAGTCCAAAATACTTATTTTTGGGGGTTGGCCGCGGCCAGCCTACCCATGGCCCGAGGCCAATAGATGCACAAAAAGTCTTGGGCCGCGGTTCATAACCTCTGGCCGTGGCCAAGAAAATTCTTGTTTCTTGGCTGAACTTCCAAGAATCATAACTAATTCTAGAAAAATCGAAATGAAGTGATTCTAAAGCCAAATGAAAACTATTTAAGTCCTATTTACTGTAAAATTATGGACCATTACTAAAAATCACCAGAAAATTCTAAAATTACACAAAATCAGCCACTGCCACAAAACAGAGTCCAGTTTCCATCCCAAACTTTGGCAAAGCATAACTCTCAGTTCACAAAACGAAATGACATTCATTATATGTTCATTTTGAAGCTTGGGATGTGAACTTTAAGTCTGGGAAGTTTCAGAATTTTCCAACACTATTTGGTCATTCAAAACTTTCATGAAAATTAACTACCTAGAACAGAGTTTACACGAGACAGATTTCCAACTTTTCTACCAAAGTGACCAATGACTCCAAAATCATTAACCAAACCTATTCTCATACAATTTTCCACAAGGAACACAATGGTAACCTCAAAAAGACTAAAATCACAACCCATTGACATGCCCTGTTTTGCCTAATACACAAAAACCAACACAAAGTGGCCAAACTTCACATTTAAGCTTCAATACAATGCTATCACTTCAAAACACTAAACAAGGCACCATTTCCATAACAATAACATACCATACTCCCCCATGACCCTAAATCACTAAAATTAGGGCAAAATTTCCAAAAATTCAAGGCCCAACAAATGGTCGCAAAACTTCTATAAAATGAAGCTTTCACTCACCTCAACAACTTTCCCAAAGAAGTTCCTTGATTCACCCAAGTCCACAATTTCGTGAGAGCTCAAACACCACCAAATAACAAATCTAAAACCATGAAATTGAAGCTCTCAACATAAGGAACAACTTTATAGAAGAGCATTTTTCCATTAGAAGCCATTAAGAGGGTCAAAATGGCTTACCTTTATCAAGTTTTCTTCCTCTCTCTTGAGCAGCCATGGAGGACGAAAATATGGAGAAAGGAGAGAGATATGAGAGGTGAAGATGAATAAGAATGGCATAAAAATCTGCCCCCATGCCTACTCATGCGCATAGGAAAGAGGGAGAGGGAGAGAAGAGGAAATGAATAAAAATAGTGCTTTGACTTTTCTTCTCAACATGCCAAGTCTCAGATTTTTATCGGCTATCATAAAGTAATCAACCAATTAATTACCTTAATCCCTCCATTAGCCATTTTAATTTCACATCTCATTTTCCTCTTAGTTAGTAATTAATTTCTCCCTTAATCACTAACTAATGGCCCAATAATTCCATTCTTTCAATTTTCCACTAATCATGGCATATTAATTAATATTTCCACAAAACCCATAATAATTCCAATTTAAATTCACAAATTATTCTCATTAATCATCATTAGCCCTTAATAAAAATTTGGGACATTACATCCTGTCCCTATTTGCATGATCCGTTCACTATCGTATTCCCATTCCATAGTATCACTTTTAAGGGCCTCAATGTTATTCCTGTGTTTCCTGCTAAGTCATAGAGTGAAAGAACCGAGTATTCTTAGCCCCCGCAGTATACCAACTACATCGTGATCTTTGTAGCCACATAATTTCCTCCTGAGCCAATACTTCTTCCAATTGGGACCAAACAACATCACGATCCCGTTCAACCTCCCTGTTAAAAGTGCGATGACCAAGTTTCCTATTGATGGCATCTAATTTCCTTACTAGCTGCGCCTTCCTTTTGTTTATATCTCCAAATACCGTTCTGTTCCATTCTTGAATATTTGTAGTAAAAGCTTGTTTATTCTCCTCCCATCTTCTAGAAGGCACCCATGTCTTCTTTACTGCTGTAGGGAAGTCGTCATGTGTAATCCACAGAGCTAAAAAGAGAAAGGGCTCCTCACTCCTCCTTACATCTATATCAATCATTCACTTCAACAAAAGAGGGCTTTGGTCAGATTTGTACCATGGTGAATGCGTGAGTGATGTGTTAGGAAACTCGTCAAACCAACTCTCAGTTGCCATTACCCGATCCAAGCGACTATAATACCCTTTCCTACTCCATGTAAACCATGGCTCATTAAACTCCATGTCCCAAAGCTTGAACTCGTCTACCAACTGCTTAAAATGTCTATGGGGTAATACACAAGCCCTCACTGTAAACACCCAATCATCGGTTCTAAGCGTAGCTTGAAATCCCCACAAAAACACCACCTTGTTATCCCCAAACCACTCATATCTGATAGAGAACTCCACAATTGCTGATGCTTAGTTCGATTGGGGTTTCCATAAATGATTGAGAGCCCCCATTCATTCCCGTGGCTGGCATTAAACACACCATGCATAAATATGTCATGTTTAAGTAATATGTTAAAACTTACCCCTGAGTTCTAGAAACACCATATTCCTCCGCTATAACCAACCGTTTCCACCACTGCTGAATTCTCTAAACACAATCTCTTCATCAAAGCAGCTGCTCTATCCCCTTTATGCCGAGGCTCAAGGATAGCGAGAAACTAAATGTTATATTTACGTTTGATATCAACCATTAAAGGCATGAATACTTTACCTCTAATACCCCTAGAGTTCCATACAAGAATGTTTGGCATCATCATAAAACAACTACATAAGAAGAGAAAAGGGAAGCGACGAATGGCATGCGAAATAGAACTCCGAATCAAGGTAATGTTGGTCTGATTATGTTGTGGTTTATGGCGTGAAGTGGGCAATATTTTTATTGTTTGCGCTGTGTGTTGAACAACCGAGAGATGCGGAAAATGTGTGAGTTAATTTAGTATGAGCTTATAAATTGGTATGTTTGTGATGTGGGTTGTATTAGATGAACAGATGTGAAAGAAGAGCAGAGTCAAAAGCAAAGTCAAAAGCTGAAATGATGAATAGTACCACGAGGAAGATGATAAACAGTGAAGACGAGGTCAAGTTCAAACTGGAGTTATTAAGTTCAAACTAGGTTGTTAAGTTTGAACTGGAATGTTAAGTTCGAACTTGAACTTCTAGTGAAACGATGAATAGTACCACAAGGAAAATGATGAACAGTGAACACGAGGTCGAGTTTGAACTAGGGTTATTAAGTTCGAACTGGGTTGTTAAGTTTGAACTGGAATGTTTAGTTTAAACTTGAACTTCTGGTGACGTTAGGGGTATTTTAGATGTTTCACATAATCTTCCCACTTAAACCACTCTCTTTTCTTCCAAATAGCTCATCTTCTCTCAACCTATGTTCCATCCGCATATCTACCAAACAGCTCACTTTTCTAAGTTCCCTCTCAATCTTCCCTTCCTTTCCGTTCCCTCCTAAAATGTTCCTTGTACCAAACAGGCCCTTAGGTGCACCTCCTGTCCTCACTTGGCCCATGTGCACCTCATTACTCTCCGATTGTGAGCTCGAAGACAATTGGAACTACTTATTCTTCCCAAGCCCACTCAAGCTAATTCTAGTCTTTATCGCTAAATAGGCTTTCATTGGGCTTGGCACATTTGAGTGACTTTGCTTTTAGGCTTCAGACTTTAGACTTTTTTGTTCCACCTTCTACTGGGTTTTAGTAAACACTTTCGGCCCAAGAGTAATTGCTTGAGGTTGACCTTGCTTTTCCGCTACTGACTAAGTTGGCACAATCATTGCCCCTTATCATCATTATTGTCTTCAACCAGAACATTAAAATGTGATTCCCTTGATTGTGCATGGGTGTTATTATTTTCATTACGTGAAGTACACCCTTTCCAATCTGGTGCTTATTGTCTCGCTCCTTTCCAATTCCGTTGCACCACTATCCATCCACCTTAGAAGGGTGCTTTATCGCCAGAGTTAACCATCTGCGTCGTTACTGGAGCTTGCCTTTTATCCTTCTTAGAATTAGTGCACACAGTAGACATTGACGATGTACAATGATCCGAATCATGCCCATACTTCCCACACCTAAAACAGATCATATGCAGGCCCTCATACTCAATCCTCTTCTTTACACTATTAAACATATACTCGGCAACAAAGGCTTCCCCAGGTCCAGTTGTACCCAGATCCTTGCAAAGTGACCATTTGATATTTTAATCCTGTTCATGTCCACCCTTATAACCCAACCAATTTGATTGCCCACCATGTATAAAATCCCTTTATCATAGTAGTCTAGTGGCAAGCGTGAGATCCTCACCCATGCAGCAATATGTGACATCTTCTCATTATCAGCCTTCTATGGGTGCACATTATGTAGTGGTCAAAAATCAGCCAGGGGCCTCTCATTAGGGTTAACTCATGTTGCCTCTTGTTTGCAATTAACTATGAAAAAACCAGAACCAATATTCATCATCTCAATGTCTCTCCATAACTACACCAGCTTCTTTGCCAAGATCTCTTCTCAAACCATCCTGCTTAAAACCATCACTATCAAGGATCCTCTCCATCACTTGGCTAAGTGGTTCTTAAACTCCGGTTGCACAACTATGTACGGACCCTTGCCAGAGTTATCCACAGAGACTCTCGACCCCTCATCACATCACCAGTCCTCGTACTCTTCTTCCTCCTCCACATCCTACCCCGACTCAACAACATAGGCTTCTTTATATTTCCTACGTTGTCTTCCATTACCTTCTTCCCTCTGACTGCCCACCACCGATATCTCTGGATCGTCAATCATCCATCCCTCAGAACTACAGGCTGTCCCATGGAACCTCCACCATCACCATTACAAACCTTTTTCCTGCTACGTTCCAGAGCGTCTGTCTACTCACTGGAGGGAACTGATCCGCCTGAGCCTCCCACAGTTTCACTGCCACCCGATGCCAAAGCTATTCGCTCACAACTTCTCGACCTCTCGCGCTCTCGCTCTCTCTCTCTCTCTCTCATTTGTATTAAGAATTAGCTAAAAAATTTATTCAATGTAGCGAAACAGTGTTTATTTCATATAACTCTTTCTATAGACAAATTCAAGACGAAAAATAATATCATAAGCATACAATAATAGTATAGTACCTATTGGGATCAAGCATCACGTGGGCCTAAAATCAATTTAAAATATGAACACAAGCTTGAGACCTCATCCAATTGTGACAATGCTTGCAAAATTATTCTCTCTTAATTTTTGTTGATAATTTTAACAATTTTTTAAAAATAATTTTGTCAATAAATATAACTATACTTGAGCTTCTCACAGCTTTATATTTTAAATAACACCAAGCACCACTTTTAATGCTTTTTTAAATATTAGATTGTGAGTTCCAACCATACATATATATATATATAGAAAGTATAATGGGTGTGTGTTATGACAGAAAAAACTATATTTAAACGTAATGATACAGTTTTTAAGGGGTGGAAACGGACGGTTTAGTGCATAGGGCTCTCTCCAAATGAGATTTGGGGATAAATAGATATACGCAATCATATCATCGCGAGTGGAAAGACTATTTTCAATATTTGAACCCATAACCCGAGATAGATGGCAAAGCAACCTTATAGTAATTTTGTCTTATTAACTTCAAATTTTATCAATTAACATAGTTAATTATTTGATCTATTTGAATTAATGAGATATATTTTACCTCGTTTTTCCCACATGGAATGAGATAAACCTTCAAATTGCTCCAAGTTGGAGCCTTCATTTTGCTGACTTTATTCAACATGGTTATCTTTGTTTCCTG
Organism: Inga leiocalycina; assembly: GCA_963242795.1. Taxonomy (NCBI): domain Eukaryota; kingdom Viridiplantae; phylum Streptophyta; class Magnoliopsida; order Fabales; family Fabaceae; genus Inga; species Inga leiocalycina. The sequence goes on from OY725320.1 coordinate 67,215,045, forward strand.
TGTTTGCTCCTTCATCTAAAGGAGGGATAAACTCATTTTCAGAGAACAATGGGTTTGAAAGTTGTCTCGAACAATTTGTCAATCTTCATATTCTCTTTGCATTCACCAAAGGTTTGGCACTCGCACTCTATCTACTTCCATTTTTCTAATAATAAAAACTTGTTATTGCATTTCAGCTTGAAAAAGGCAAAAGCTTCTTTTCTTTTAATTTGCAAGAGATATGACTCTGAGATCCACAAAGGCAATATTGCAGCCGGCTTCTTCTGCTGCAGAAGATTCTGGGGTGGATACATGCCTGATCTAGGGAGGAGATTAAGTGCCCGTTTAGTTCACAGAATTGGAGTTAATGTAATAGAATATAATGCAATGTAATGAAATGTAATGTAATGATGATTACATAATTTGTTTGGTTCGTCATTGGGGAAAGATGATGCATATGCATAAAAATGTTTGGTTGGATTATATTGAAATGAGAATATATGGGAATAATATAGTAAGGGACAAAATTACCCCTGTAACACATATAGTAATATACACTTCGAGTTCATAATAATTTTTTTAATTCTGTGTGGTGTACACGTTGAGTTTATGATAATTTTTTAATATTTAATGTTGGAAATATTATACAGTGTATAGGTTGGGTTCATATTAATTTTTTAATATTTAATAATAGGAATATTAATTAATGACATATTTTAATATTTTTTAATAGTGGAATATAATTTTTTTATTTTTTTAATGGGGAATATTTCTTAAATTTCTATATTATTAATTATTTTTGTAATATTTAATGGTGGCAATTAACATTATTTAATATTTAACAGCATCTATAGGTGGACACTTTGGTCAATTTAAAAAATTATAATGGCAATAGTGTCATTTTCACTTGATTACAGGATGTTTGTATCCTCATTCATCAGTCCTAGCAATGTAATCCTGATTACATCATTTGATGTAATAAGGATTATAAAATGTAATCTTGTTTACATTACATAAGCCCAACCAAACGTTGTAATCGCTCTATAATATCAGGATTTCATGTAATCCTCTATCATGGAATTGAACCGAATGGACTATGAGGGCCTGTTTGGTACACTGGAATTGTTTTTTATGGAAATGGAGATGGATATGAATATGGATATGGAAATAGAGATGGATATGAAGTTTAAAAGTATGTTTGGTATGTCATGGAAATGAGTCCTTATTTTTTATATAAAAATACCAAAATACCCTTCAAATTTAAAGAAAAAAATCCACACCAACAATAGAAATCAAATTCAGCCAAGGAAATCAGATCCAGTGTAATCCCAAAAATCAATTTACAATAACTAACAATGCATTCAATAATTAATTCAAAACCAACAAAGATGATGAGCCCAGATTCCAAAACCAAAAATATTGTGAAGTAAAAAGAAAAGGAGATTGAAGGAAGCTGCAACTATTGAATGCTGATGTTTGTGTTCTTCAACCTCAAGGGGGCTACCGGGCTATCGCTGCAGAAGATGACAATCGACGCCTTGCTTGGGGCTCCATGAATGATGTTGTCAAGTTCAAAAGGTAGGAGAGAAGAGGGCTAGACCTGACATTTTGGTTGCTGGAGAATGATCGTCGTCGGCATCTTAGCTTGCTACAACGGCCAGATCTGACAAGGGGAGGTTTCAATAGGGATTAAGAAAGCCAATACAAAATGGAGGAGGACGAGGAGGATGAGAAGCCATCGATGTCACCATCGCATGAGAAGGACAATAGTGACGTTGCCTCTTCAAAGGTGGTGGGTTGCTGGCTGGTGGTTGAGTGAAAGGAAGATAGGAGAGAAGAGGCGAGGGCAAAAATGGGAAGCTGCACATGGAATTGCAAATCTCAGGTTTTAAGATGGAATTCAATTGCATGTGTTTTGATGGATATGGAATTGGAATTTTATCAAATTCCATACTACCAAACATACTTAAAGCATGGAATTGAATTTCATTTCCATTTTCATGTAGCCAATTCCACCGTATCAAACAGACCATAAGGGTTTTTGAAGTGGAGGAGATGAAAAAATTGATTAAAAATTAAGAATTTTATCTATTATTATTTTAATTAATATATGAATTTGTTAAAAAGATTGAATTGATGTGGCACGCAGTCAGACAGGATTAAAATATTGCGACTTTGATGAGTTAGTTAGCACTTTAAATGTGATAATTTTAGCGTGATAAAAACGTGTGTACTTTATTGTTAACATTTTTATTCAAATTTAAAAAGGAGGATGGGATTTGGATAAGTTCATGATTTTGTGGAAGATTTGACGCAAGTTAGGCTATATGATTTTTTTTAATATATATATATATATATATAAATATATTATAATCAAAGTCTTATAAATATAGATTTTTTTTTATTATTTTAGAAGCCAATCGTATAACATATTAGTTTTTAAAATAACTAGGTGAGGTAGATAAAAAATCATGAAAAAAAAAACTATAAGTCGAGGTATATCATAAAATTTAAGAATTACAAAATCATAATAATTTTTTTATCTTCATTGTACTTCTACGCGGCCGTTCAAATCAAATTTTGATGATACATATAATTTTAAATAATCAAATTTAAAAAATTAATTTAATCAATTTAGATCTCTCACGCTGGCCAAAAGATTTAGATCTTTCACACCCCATAAAAAATTATAAAATAATAGTTTTAGTATTTCAAAATGCTTAGAAATTACAAGCTCTCAAACATTATAAATAGAGCCTTTGGGCTCTCTACATACATTTAATCACTATTCTGAGGACTTGAAGAATTCCCTCTAAAATATTTAGAGCCCTATCATCTCTGAGAGCATCTTGAAGTAAAGAGTAAGAAAACATCAAGGCTTAATCGATTTCTTCATGTTCATATGATTGATTATGATACCCGAAGATTATATGATGATGTTGTTTTGTATTTAAAAAAAAAAAAAGCAAAATCTTATGTATAATATGGGTTAAAAGAATTGTGGTATGCTTTTATTACTAACTTAAACATCTGTTACCATAGTTAGCGCTATCTTCAAAATGTTAATATCAGAGCTTGTGCACACCTCACTAAATTCTCAATCTTTTGTACTAATTTCGATTTTGGTTAAAGGAGTTGTGATAAATCTATTGGGGTATTCTTCTGCTACTAACTTAAGTTTTTGACATCATAGTTAGCATTACCTTTTTAAGGTTTGACATCAGAATCTGCACAAGTTTGAATCCCATTACCGTAAACAATTGGTTTAAGGACAGACTTCCTTTAAGAGTGAGAAAATGATACGTACCGAGTCTAGGGATGTGGATCAAGTATCTACTATCTACTGACTCTGGTACTAATTTAAGCATTTGACATTGCAATTAGTGCTACCTTATTAGGTTTAGTATCAAAATCTGCACGGGTTTAAATCTTACTTTCTTAAATAATAGGTTCAAGGGCAAACCTCATTTAAGAGTGGGAGAATGATACATCCCAAGTCTATAAAGTAAGAATGATACGTCCCAAGTATAGAGAATAAGAGAATGATAAATCTCGAATCTAGGGATGTAGATCTATTATCTCTTTCAAACTGTAATTGTATCCCCCGTTATGTTGCTGAATTAGAAATAATTCATTATTTCTAGTCATCCAGGCATATAATTGCTCTAACTTATGTCAAAACTTTCAAAGAATTTTGGATTTATTTTTAAGTTTCTCTATTGCAAAGACGGACAAATAATAATAATTTAATCTCTAATTAGGAGCTCCCTAATCTTCATGAACAACGGATGACAGCCTTCAATTGGGGGTGCCGTTATGAATTGCCCCCACTATTTGACCGGCATCGCATTCTACTTAAACACATTAAATTAAAGCCCATCTCCCTGCACATTATTTATAATATGTTATGAATTTTTTTGCTGACTTTTAATGTTGTATGAATTCATAATTAGATCTAAATTTTTAATTTCATTGTTATGATTACATCAAAACGATAAAAAGGTCAATAAAGTTACCCATATATATATCTTTCAAAAGAAAACATCTATGAAAGTCTACTTAAGACATGAAAAATCTTTAAATGTTATAACAAATCTTTGGATAAGGAAAGAATATAAACTGATTAACATTAAAACCAACAGAAGTTAAAATTTAAGTGATGAACATATCAACAAAATATGTTACATTCATATTAATCAAACTTCTATGCAATGTTCTCTTTTAGGATTCGAAGATGGGAAAACATTTCGAGGAACAATTCATGCGACTATTTGAAGAGATGAAGGAGGCGGCCGACGCGGCAGCAACCTCAACTGACTCTGACAGCCAAGTTAAAGAAAATCGGTGCCTTAATGCGTTCAGACTGATCAAGATATGTCTTGTAGATTATCCATTTCAGGTATCAACCCAATTAGGCAAAGATCTGAGAGTTCTAACAAAGCATCCCAACAGGAAGATCCGGGCTTGTGCTATGGACCTGCTAAAATTATTGAAACTCATAGTCAACTACGAACTAAGCAAAAATAAGAAACAAAAAGTTTATCATGAGGTTTCAAGGGTTGAGAAGAAATATAAGAATGGGACATCAAACTCCAGAAATGACAAGATTAAGGTACCAGATTCTGATGTCCTTGACGCCGTTGAGAAAAATGTTTCCACAGCAATTATAGCCAAAAACAATGAGAAGAAGCAAGTTTCAGGAATACTAAAGAAGGCATCCTCGAGCCTTGATGCTCCTTCAAAGCATAAAACTATGTCAAAAACTAACGATGCAACACGAGACAGAATCAGGGAAACTCTTCAAGAGGCGCTGTCTGGTGTTTCAAGGGAGGCTGATGAATCAATCATGGATCAAGTTAAAGCATGTGACCCTATAAGGATTTCTGCTGCTGTAGAGTCTGTACTATTTCAGAAGTGGGGTTCTTTTAATAGCGGGGCTCAAAGTATAAAGATCAAGTACAGGTCATTGATGTTTAACCTCAAGGATCCAAATAACCCAGATTTCCGAAGAAGAGTTCTGCTTGGAGAATTCAAACCAGAACGGCTCGTGAATATGAGAACAGAAGACATGGCTAGTGATGAAAGGAAGAAGGAAATTGAGAAGATCAGAATGAAAGCTTTGTTCAAGTGTGAGCATGGACAGAAACGAAAAGCCACAACTGATCAGTTTGTCTGTGGGAAATGCGGGAAAAGAGAGTGCACTTACTATCAGATGCAGACCCGCAGTGCTGATGAACCTATGACCACTTATGTGACGTGTGTTTCATGCTATCACCATTGGAAGTTTTGTTAGTTAGCGTAGTCTGTCTCTCAATGTCAACGTAGGACTATGTATTGTTCTGGATATGTTTTGTTATTCCTTATAAATTTCGAAAGGATAGCTGTATATATTAATCTTGCAAATGAAAAATATATTACAACTTCTTAATCCATGTAGATCTCTTGTTGCTTGTTAATTAATTTTCTTAATCTATGTAAATTAGTTATCTAGTTCCTATATTTAGAATTGGAGGGAGTAATTTCTTTTTCCACATGTCTTCTAGCCATAGGCTCTTACCCTATAGAATTTTATATTTTCATTTCCAATGCAATAATATAAAAAATATCTTTCAAAGATCGGCTAAAAATTAGTAACGAAAAATTTACTCCTCGGCCTCCTAATATCCAGAACAAGATCATTGTTATTCCTTCCATGTTTTATAAGACAAACCATAATCTTCCATTATATTTTTATACATGCTACAAGATTCTATTTATTGGTTCAAACTTTACCACATTTTCACAAACACCTTCGTGCGTCAACACCCAACTCCTAAAACAAGCATCAACATAGTCTTGAAAATTTCTCAATCCAATTTTTTCTCAAGATTTAACTTTAATTGGAGTCAAAACAAAATTTAAGTCCCTTTTAACCTTATCACCAACAATTTCCATTCCCAAATTCCATAAAGTTTATTTCAAAGACCTTCATCAAACACTTCATAGACACTCCAAGAACACAAGGCAAGTAAACTCAATTCTTGAAATTTCCAATAACATCCTCTCATCGCAGTCATAAACCCCCACAATTTCCTAATTCCCAGCAATATTTTAATTATAATCAAAAGAACAGTAATTAAATTCATTCCTTTCCTCTTTCAACAACCAAAGATGAAAAGTAGAAATACCTTGTCCAAAGGGTTTCACCATTGGAAGTTTTGTTAGTTAGCGTACTTTGTCTCTCAATGTCAACATAGGACTATATACTGTCATAGTGTCATGTAATGAAAAATATATCACAACTTCATAATCTGGGTAGATTTGTTACTTGTTAATTAATTGTCTTAACCTATATAAGTTAGTTATATGATTCTTATATGTAGAATTGTAGGGAGTAGGTTCTTTCTTGGTATGTCTTATAGTCTTTTTTTTTGCCTGCAGGTATGTCTTATAGTCATAGGCTCTTACCGTATAGAATTTTATATTTTCATCTCCAATCCAATAATATAAGAAATATCCTTCAAAGATCGGTTAAACATTAATAACAAAAAATTTACTACTGAGTCCCCTAATATCCAACATAAGATCATTGTTATTCCTTCCATTCAATAAAATACTACCACTTTCTTCTTATTCATATTAACTATTTCATATGTTAACTAATAACATTCAAGTATAAGTTCCCACTCCTTAAACCCTTTACGTAATGATCTTTAACCACCCAGACAGCATCTCAACCCTCGGTCCAAAAGAGAAAGGAAAGCTTGAGCTTTAGTCCTTTTCATGAAGAGTATACTCATAAGTTCAATCAGTCCATGAATATTATCTCATTTTGCTATAATATATAAGTTCAAACTATATCCATACTTATCTAAGTTTCAACATTGAGGTGAACAATCTTAATCCAACAAAATTACTCTTTCTACACATTTTCACAAACAAATTGGTCCGCACCCCAATCATAAAACAAGCAATAAAATGGTATTGAAATTTTCTCAATCCAATTCTTTCATAAGATTTAACGTGAATTTGAGTCAACAAAATTTAAGCCCTTTTTAACCTTATCAGCAACAATTTCCATTCCTAAATTTCATAGAGTTTCTTTCTTAGACTTTTCATCAAACACTTCACAGTCAGTCCAATAATAACAAAGAGCGAGCAAACTTAAATCTTGAAATTTCCAATAATATCTTTCCATCATCGTCACAAACCCCACAATTTCCTAATTCACAGCAAGATTTAAATTCTTCCCTTTCCTCTTTCAACAACCAAAGATGTAAAGCAGAAATACATTCTCCAAAGAAGAAAAATGAGATACTAGAACTGATAAACAGAGGACATAGAAAAGGTTTAAATATACCAAAGCAATCGACGCACAAGCGAAGATGGAGGGAGAGATGATGATACGCACAGCAGCGAAAGATTGACGGAGAAAGACTCCTATGACAGTGACGGACGGAAGCTTGGACGTACTCTCACCAGCAACGACTAGAAAATAGCTACACCGGAGAAGAATCGAGCACGCCTCCGAAGTCTCTAGAAATCCGTTGTGCCGTGCTCGTCAGTCGCCAAAGAGAAAGGTGAAAACAAGGGCGCTGGGGAAAAATCTGATCATTTTCTTTTTGTTTTTATTATTTTTTTAATGAGGCCATTATTATCATTTCATAAGAGTAAATAAAAATAAAAACTGCCAATAGATTTAAACCCAGCAGCACCTACAAATAAATATTCGTGTGTATTTTCATAATAGTAAAAAAAAAATCGCATAGGAAGGCCATTATTGTATTTTTATAATAGTAAAAAAAAAATTAAAAACATAATATATTTGAGGACGCTTTAAAAATTACAATATGTGAAACATTATAAATACACTACTATAAAAAATGTTTTTAACGTCTCTTTTTTAAGCATTTTAACGTCTGAAAACAGGGGGACGTCTATCTTAGGGAAGTAGAAAAAAATGACAATAATATCCGTAAAACAGGGAACGTGTAAGGTGATAACTTTAGACGTTCCCACTTCAGAATAGGGACGTCTAAATTCCGACGGGCACTTTAGATGTCCCCAGTTTGGTCTTAGGAATAGTCAATTACGCTAATTTAAGTTCCAAATGTTTGTAATAGTCCTATTGTTGTATTTCCCTTCCTTTCATGCACTGTAATTGTCAAAGTTCGTTCGTTGTTATTTCTGCTAGTGTACTGTACCGTTCAGCAAAGTTCATGTATTTCAGACTATGTAATTTCAGTTTCAGTAATTATAGCAAGTATGCTTCTGCTCACTGTATTTCACTTCATGTTCTTTAATTTGCAATTTCTCTCCAAATTATGATGTGCTCCTTGTCTACAAGTTCACATCAGTCAGGCTTTCTTAAATCCCTCCAATTTACCAACGTAAGGTTCTACACAAAATCTTGGTTCTGTTTGTTGGCAGACCAAGAATATTTGAACGTGGTTTCGGCTTCAATGTATGCTTCCTAAAATAGCCTAAATACTAGTTTCGATAGCTTAACTTGCTTCACCTTTTATAAGTGATTTCTGGAAAACTATCAAATACATGAAAGATACAATATGATAAAATGGAAGATAACATTAGTATAAGGCATTCTGCAATTCATTATTATAAATTGACAACAATGATGCTATCACTATCCACTTACATGCACGCATAGATATGTTACACATTTGACAACTCAGCCATTCATGACAATTTGTGCATGTTTAAAACATAAAAACCAAAATCTGAAGTTACACACCCACTTAGAAACTTTCCCATTCTTTATATAGGTTTGGATTTGTAAATTCACAAAATAATATAACACCTCAAACCTACGCATGAACTATCTGAACCTTCTCTGTAAATATAACATGAACATTTATGTCAAACCTACGCATGACCATGGACAGCAAATAACATGAACTTTTATGCCATGTTACCTCACATGTGACAGCATATGAGCCTCCAACAACTTTCAGCTACTACAAATTCAGTTGACAAACCAGCTGAAAATAAAATTTCAAATTTCATGATTCCCGCCAAAGCAAAATATCTACTACTTATAACAACTTACATCTTCTACCTCACTTGCTACGTTCATTACCCCTCCTCATAAGTTTTTCAATCCTCCAACCACAAACTTCCTCATACATCTACAGCCCTTGCTCATGTCCATGGTCTTCTACCATCATTGGTGAGTCAACAAAACATTGCTCATGAATTTACTTATATCAGGTACACAAATTTCATATATTCTTCCTATTGTTATATTGCTTTCACATCCCATGCTATGTTTATTGAATTTCAAGTCGCCTTATCTATGCACAAACATCTGCACTCTTCTACAGATGCTTCTAAACTGCACTTGCATTGCCTTATCATTGTCTACTATTTTGTTTCCAGTTACACAAAAGTGCCCTCTTCTGGTCAATTGGTTTTAAAGTCATGCTCAGTGGAAGAGTGAATGAATCAACACAAGATGCTACACAACTTCACTCTCATACGCAACTACATTCACATTATGAGGAAACAACACCAACATCTTCTACCTCAATTTATACACAGCCGCCAGTATCTCAGTTTCAGTCTGTAGGTAGTGGTCAGTGTGCTACACGTAGAACAAGAAGGTCCCGAGCTTTAACAGATATTACTAATGTTAAGTCAAACTTGAACAACGCTTTCCAAGGTAAATCTATTTGTACTTTGGACCAAAGTTTAAAACTTTAAGACAAATTGATGTTGACAAGGTTGATATGCCAAATTTCAGATTCTACAGACCAATATGATGAGAATGCCTACACTTTGAACCATTTCTCAACACGAAAGAGCGCTAGGCTAAGAGGATTAGATATACGTGAGGATATCTCAACATACATACAGACTAGGAAGAGTCCATTTGGAGAAGATGGTTTATATCAAAACAATCAACGTATTTCTTTCCAACTTACATGTTACTTACCACATCATGCATATGAAGCATAATTTGCCCATGTCAATTTTAGGACATAATATATTAATTTTTTTTTCATTAATTTACTTTAAAAGCTATTAGTTCACAAATTAGTGCACGCCCACGTTGTGTTTTTTATATTTTTTCTTTCAACATTTATCGTTGCACATTAAGTAGCACATTTCCCTCATTTTAAATACACTTCATAAAGTGGGCGAATAAATTCCCCTAATACATTTTCACCAGAAACACTTGGAGATAATGACAACATACAATGTGCAACTTCTCAACAAACCTTGATTGACAAATTCACACACAAAGATGGTGATACACCAAAGGTTAGGAAGAGGAAGGGTTCAACAACTGAACAACGACCCTTTTGTTATAGTCATTATGAGTTCCCCCAGTCGACACTAACGGGTATGTTTGCTATTAACCTCACAATTCAACATTTACATTTTATGTGCCATTGGGGCCAAGCTTCCTCATATATGATGCTTAAGAGTCATGTTTATCAATTACAACATTTTTCTTCAACTATTATTTCCTGTCTAAGGTCCTTTCTTTTTCTTTAATATGGTATTATCCACTATTCTTTTACAACCTTGGTAAGTTAGTTTAACTGTGTCACATAAACATAACTTTAACTATTGTGAAATTCATCATGATGAAGTTGTAGGAAATTGAACATAACAAGTTATAATAAATAGTTTAAAGCTCTCCCAGCAATTACTCCCCCCCCCCACCTTCTTTAATTCAATCTGGGGAAAATCCCATATAAAGTTGCTTGAAATACATAAATTATAAATCAGGCTGTTAAACTAAAAAAAAATCCATAATTAAGTTAGTGGCCCAATTTAGGATTTCAAGATATAATAAAATAACTTTATTGAATTCTCCTCTTCTCTATCCTATTTTCTCTCTTAAAAGATTTTTGTCGTACTGTCAGATTGTAATTTAGTTTTTTAATATAAAGACAAAAAAACTTAGTTTTTAAATAAATTCGTGTCTATTTATTAAAGATTTTTGGGAAGGATTACACTTAAATATGTTGTGTTAAAAAAGTAAACCAAACTTCTTTAATCACACAATTCTCACGTGTCAAGTATTATATTTAGTTTGGTTGTTTACGTTAATGAAACGTCATTAAAATTAATGAAAATATTTGGTATTTTTTGTCCAATGAGAAATATTTCATATATAATATCACACAAGTAAGCTTTTTTTATAATGGTTCTTAATTTTCTTCTCATACAAAAAAAAATCAAAAATAAAATTTTTCATTCTCAATATTCAGCTAAAAAACATTAATTGTTTTTCAGGCATGTTTTTATGTTGTACTCATTTGAATAAAATTTTCTAACCTCAATATTTTGCTACAATCAACTTCTAAGAACATTGAAACAATTCATACAGATGCTTTTAAGTTATTAGCCATACTAATTACAGTCGTATGAAAATTCATCCTTGAATATGGGTTAGGTGCAATTCTTTTATGAAACTACATTTATGTATTGGCCATTCGAAAACAACTTCCGTTACCACCTACATCTTCTTCTTTAGTTATATATATCTATAACTTTTGGAACCAAATTGTTCGAAACAAAAAAATTAGACATTATTTATGCGAAGACAATCTTCAATTAATTTGCTATTTTATATGAGCCTTTCCAACTTTGAACTGTTAACCATTATTGCATATTTTTTTTTCCACCTTTCACCACTTATCTCAATTTTTTTCATATTTGACAATGTCTCTATTTCCTCATTAACCTCAATCAAGTACTATTATAATTATCCTCTCCTCCTCAACCCGTTTTTTTTCCTCACTTACTCATTAATAGAGGGGATGATTTATGATTTAATTGGGATGCAAATGAAGGTGTCCCACAAGAACAATATTACAAGAATATCGCTTTCAATTTTGATTCTGAACAATGTGAAGAGTTTGAAGGTGAGAGCAATGATGATCGATCAAGTGGAGGTTTGTATATGTTATCTTTATGGCAATTTCATTAACGTATACAATAAATTTTGAAAAAAAAACTCAACCCAAAAGATATGCCAAAGAGTGATTTACTTTAGTAAACTACTAATACAAAGTTAACTTTACCGATGAATCAGGACAGCACTTTGTCAACGAGGCACAACCGTTTATTGTCAATACAATTAAAAGCACTGCCGCTGACTTTTCTTACCAAGGTACCTACGCTATATAGCAATTTCCACTTTCACGATATTTTACTCCAATTCTCATTAAAAAGGATTAGTAATGCAAGAATTCAACAAAAAAATGGTGACATTCCTTTCATACTGTGTACATTCCTTTCATACTGTGTGCATTTTTTTTAGATGAAGGAGACCAAATATACAAATGCAAGCATTGCAATGCAAAGCATTGGTTCAATGAAAGAGTTAATAAAGATACGAAGGGAAATAATGTAGACATATTCTCCTTATGTTGCTTGAAAGGGAAGGTTGTTCTGCCTCCCATCAAAATGGCCCTACCATTATTGTAGACCTTATTTTTCAATAAGAAGTCGACCTTCTCCTGCAATTTTCATGGAAACATCAGGCAATACAACAACATGTTCTGTTTCACATCCATGGGAGGGAAAATTGACCACTCAATCAACTCAGGTGGTGGACCTTACACATTCGCATTATCAGGTATGAATTATCACACCATTGGCACTTTAATGCCACAAGAAGGTGCCAAACCAGTTTATTCACAGCTCTACATTCATGACACCGATAATGAAATCTCCAACCGAATTGCAACTGTCAGGTACACCTTATTATGAACACAACCAACAATTTCTCTTTCACGTTAAAGTTTTATTGCATGCCTTTCGTAATTTTTTTCCTCCAATGCAGCAAACACCAAAAAGAAGATTGTATTGATCCAATGATTGTTCACCAGATCAAGAATGAATTGGATGAGATTAATCCATATGTCAAATCATCACTTATATCAAACAAGACCACAGCTCCATTGAGAATATGTTTGATTGGAAGCAGACATCATGATGGACGAACATACAATTTACCATCTGCATCAGAAGTTGCTGCATTAATTGTAGGTGACATTGATTTGGATTTTAATGTTCGTGATATCATGTTGGAAACACACACAGGCAGCCTACAACGAATAAATGAATTGCATCCTTCTTATTTGCCTCTTCAATATCCGTTACTTTTTCCCTATGGGGAAGATGGTTACCGCGATGATGTTCCACACAGAGAAGATGCATTAATCATAAAAAAACACATAAAAGGGTCAGCATTCGAGAGTTCCTTTGTTACAGATTAATGGTAAGAGAAGGTGAGCTATCAACAATACAACATGCATCAAGGTTGCTACAACAGTTTATTGTTGATGGATATACTATGATGGAGTCACAAAGATTGTTATGGATTAGGACGCATCAAAAAGACCTCAGAGCATATTTGTATCAAGGCTTATCAGATGCAATTATAAGTGGGGAGAGAGATGCTGCTTCCATTGGAAAGCGAATTATTCTACCTGCATCTTTTACGGGCGGTGCAAGATATATGATCCAAAGTTATCAAGATGCAATGGCTATATGCAAAACTATTGGTTATCCAGATCTGTTCATTACATTTACTTGTAACCCAGCATGGCCAGAAATAAGTAGATATTGCAAACAATTTAATCTACATCCTTCAGATTGCCCACATCAACTATCCAGAATTTTTGAGCTGAAGTTGAGGTCGTTAATGAAAACTTTGAAGACCGAAAAGATATTTGGAAGAGTGCGTGCAGGTATAGTGTTTACTGACTTATTTTGCCAATATAAAATGCTGGTTATAACTTTCAATAATAACCTTACTGTAACGATTTGCTTTTCTTATCCATGAATCAGATATATACACCATTGAGTTCCAAAAAAGAGGTTTACCCCATGAACATATCCTATTATTTCTAGACCAGAAAGACAAGATGTCAGATCCCGAGTCACTCGACAAGATCATTTCAGCAGAAATTCCAGATAAGGATTCCTCACCTTTGCTTTATGAATTAGTTAAAAAATTCATGATCCATGGACCCTGTGGAGCAAGCAAGCCAAATGCTCCATGCATGAAGGAGAAAAAATGCAGTAAGTACTTCCCAAAGTAGTTCAATCAACACACAACTATAGATGAAGATGGTTTTCCAACATATAGGCACAGGGATGATGGAAGAACGATTCAGTTAAAGGGTATCCCCTTGGACAATCGTTATGTTGTTCCCTACAATGCTATTCTACTCCAAATGTTTCAGGCACATATAAATGTTGAGAAGTGCAACCATTCAACAGCTATTAAATACGTATTCAAGTATATCAGCAAAGGAAACGATAGGGTTGTTGTCGGATTATTTGAGAACAATATTGGAAACACTGGTACAAAAATCACAGATGAGATAAAACAATATTATAATTGCCGGTATGTTTCTGCATGCGAAGCTTCTTGGAGAATTTTTGGATTCAACATCCATCATAGGTACCCTGCAGTTGAAAGACTAAGCTTCCATCTTCCAAATCAGCAATTTGTTATTTACTCGAGTACAGATGACGTCTCTGAATTGATGGACAAACCACGAGTTTGTGAATCACAATTTCTATCATGGATGATGATTAATGCTGATGACACCTTTGCAGCAAGCCTGACCTACTCTGAATTCCCAAACCATTATGTATATAAGAGGGCTAAACGGCAATGGAAAAGAAGGAAAAAAGGATTTGCAGTTGGAAGAATGGCTCACGTATCACCATCGGCGGGCGAGCTATATTACTTGAGAATGCTTCTAACACAAGTGCGTGGACCATGTTCCTTTGATCATATTAAAACATTTGCTGGTATTACATATCAAACCTTTAAAGATGCATTCTTCGCACGTGGCTTATTAGATGATGATAGAGAATATGTTGATACAATTAAAAAAGCATCTGTGTGGGCTTCCGGACATTCACTCAGGAAGCTGTTCGTCACAATGTTGCTTTGTGGTTCTGTGCAACGACCAGATTATGTGTGGGAAGAATCATCTACATTCCTATCTGAAGATATGTTATACATTCCGCACAGAGATGATAGTAATTCAGGTATGTTTGGTTACTAAATTTTTCACTTCAATGTTTTAATGTATTGCGTACATAAGTAATTATGTTGTGTTGTTGTTATAATTATTGAGTTAAACATTTCATAGGTGTCCATATACCTCCATGTCAAAAGGAAGAAGCTGCCCTCAAAGAGATTGATGCCTTGCTGCGTTCAAATGGAAAGAGTTTGCATGACTACAACACTCTTCCTCTTCCATCTGAACTATCTACCATTGATGTCACCAACCACTTGATACTACAAGAGTTGTCTTATGATAGAGAATCACTACGATCACAAGCAGAGTCATTGTTGACAGCTCTTAATTCTGATCAACGGCGTGTGTATGATAAAGTTATGACATCCTTGCAATTTCCTCATGGAGGCTTCTTCTTTGTTTATGGGTTTGGTGGCACCGGCAAAACATTTTTGTGGAATGCACTGGCCTCCAATCTTCATTCAAAGGGACATATTGTGCTTACTGTTGCATCAAGTGGTATAGCAGCAACATTACTTCCATCAGGGCTTACGGCATATTCACGATTTGCAATACTAATACAAATAACAGAATTTTCAGTCTGTTCCATATGGCAAAATTCACCATTAGCAAATTTGCTTAAGCAGACCAAGTTAATAATCTGGGATGAAGCACCTATGGTACAACGGTATTGTGTTGAAGCGCTTGATAGGACTCTAAAGGATATAATGCAGTGCAATCTACCATTTGGAGGCAAATGCTTGGTCATGGGCGGTGATTTCAGGCAAATACTTCCAGTCATTCCTAAAGGTACATGGGCGGCTATAGTTAATGCTTGTATAAGCTCTTCTCGACTATAGCAACATTGCACTATTCTCCGCTTGACTAAAAACATGTGGTTGAATCAGTCTCATGATACCAATACAAACAAAAGAATTGAATGGTTCTCACAATGGTTACTAGATATTGGTGATGGTAACTTAGGAGATCCTGTTGATGGTGTTGCTGACATAGAAATTCCACAAGAAGTGTTGATTCCAGGTTTACATGATCCAATGAATGCAATTGTGCAGGCAACATATGAATTGCTTCTGGAGAATCTAACTTCCAGTGACTACTTCAATGACAGATCCATCCTTGCACCAACGATTGAAATGGTTGCCAAGATCAACGATCACATGTGTTCATTGCTCCCAGGCCAAGAATATGAGTTCTTAAGTTGCGACTCAATGTGCAAGTCAACTGAAGATTCTAACTCTTTTGACAACTTATACACAACAGAATTCCTCAACACCATCAATTCTTCTGGTATGCCACCTCATAAACTTGTCTTGAAAGTAGGAGCACTAATAATGCTACTAAGAAATATTGATCAAGCATCTGGATTGTGCAATGGAACACGTCTTCGCATTACGATGTTGGGGCACAAGGTCATTGAGGCAGTCACTCTTAATGATTCTAAACCAAATGTGAAGGTTTTGATACATAGAATGAATCTTAATCCTTCTGAGTCTAGATGGCCGTTTCGCATGCAAAGGAGACAATTCCCTATTACACTTTCATTTGCGATGAAAATCAACAAAAGTCAAGGACAATCATTACGTCATGTCGGATTATTTTTGTCTAAACCCGTTTTCACTCATGGACAATTATATGTTGCACTTTCTAGAGTGAGAAGCATAGATGGCCTGAAGATTGTTGTAGGGGCTAATGATTCACAGACATTCAACACTACAAAGAATGTTGTATACAAAGAAGTGTTTACAAACTTAAATACATAGGTATCCACTTATGCCGTGCAAAATTGAACTACCAACATGGTTTTAATGAAACCAACGTCATCATCTCCATTTTCGTTTCTTAATTGTTTTCTTGTACTATGCACTAAGATGGAAATAATTATCATGGAAATGGTAAGTGTGCATGTATTTAAGGAAACCTTACAGGAATCAAATCTTTCCGTGCAAAGCACGGGCAATACTGGCTCGTTTTCATAATAGTAAAAAAAATCGCATAAGAAGGCCATTATTGTATTTTTATAATAGTAAAACAAAAATTAAAAACATATATATTTGAGGACGCTCTAAAAATTACAATATGTGAAACATTATAAATACACTACTAGAAAAAATGCTTTTAACGTCTCTTTTTTAGGCCTTTTAACGTCTGAAAACAGGGCGACGTCTATCTTAGGGAAGTAGAAAAAAATGTCAATAATATCCGTAAAACAGGGAACGTGTAAGGTGATAACTTTAAACGTTCCCACTTCAGAATAGGGACGTCTAAATTCCGACGGGCACTTTAGATGTCCCCAGTTTGGTCTAGGGATGTCTAAAGTGTCACCTTTAGATGTCCACAGTCAAAACTGGGGACGTCTAAAGTTACTTTAGATGTCCTTAAAACAATCTGAGAACGTCTAAAGTAACTTTAGACATCCCTAGATCATACTGGGGACGTTTAAAGTGACGAATAACTTCTTTTAATGTCCCTTTGTAGTTTAAGGATGTTAAAAGTTTTTTTTAATGGAATTTTTTAATATACATAACCGTCTGGAAAATTTAAATTACAGAAATAGGGTGAAAACAATAGAATAAAACAACAGCAGTTCGGCAAAATGAAAACAATAGAAGACATAGCTGCCATGACATACTCTTGCCTCTGTTATGCTAATGGAAACAATGACCAAGGATTTAGTAGCTAGTTACACAGCTACTAGCAGATAGCAAGAGTAGCACAGAAGCTCAGACTGGAGGAGTAATACCTTGAAACACAATGATCAACCCCGAGGCTCTACATGCAATAACTTTAAAGAGTAGCAAACTAATTAACTAACAAGCTACACAACAATCTATATCCAACAACAACAACGCTAATTATATGTACAATATATAGAACCACCACAAAAGTATGTCCTACACAAACTATAAAGAATTTACTCTGGTATACGTTGAAGAAGATGTCCAGCCAAAAAGTCTCTAATCATATTTATGTCTTCATATAAGTAGGCATCTTCATTGTCAAAAATCTGTAAATTAGAAAATAAGCTTAGATGAAATAATAAATCAAGTGAATGAATTAATTTGTCATTGAATTACAACACCAAAAATATTATCCTTTAAGAATGAAGAAAAGATTACTTGTTCAAAATCTGTCGTAATGCCACTCTTACTGATGTTAAACATATCAAGTAAGACATAGTATTCACATTCCCATCCGCCAGGTTGTTGAGGGCACTATAAATCAAAAGCAAATGGTTAAAATCAATAAAGACATATCTAATTAAAACGACCGTCAATCAAAAGAACTTGATTTGAAACTACGTACCTTTGGAAACAACTATTTCGGCTCTTTGCCAACTTTACGATCGCATGGCCCACCAAGCACTCGATATATCTGGTATGCCCTATCATTAAAATGAAAATCAATAGAAATTAAAATAAGTCATTTAAGTCAAGAATCAAGAAGCAATGAAATACAAAAAATAACATACGTGTTGAAGACGTTTTTTGTTTCTTTGTTTGGCCTTTTACGCAAGGAATCAAACCAGTAAACTACGTGGCACCGAGGACAGAGAACACACAAACTCCAGTGGTAACTATAACAACATATACAAATTAAAATGAAGTTAGATCGCAAGGCAATTATTTATTAAATATCTCAAATAGACAAAATTAAAATGCGTACCCTTGAACAATCGGTGCTAGATAACAACGATAGTCATTCTCTCCCATTGTGAAGCCCCCATAGTGAGTCCTTTTTTGCATAGTATTTGTATCCCTTGTCATATTTGCAGGACACAAAAATCCATATAAATCAACTCTTTGCATGTCAATGCATATACGACGGAAGGAGCTATAATAGAATTAAAATGATGAATTATTAGCCAATGAATATATGAAATCAAAAAACCATTTCACTAAATGAAGGAAAAAATGGGAAATTAAAAACTTACAGGATTGCAAATTTGACCCATCCTGCATCTGTCTCCTCCAACTTAATAAACTGTTTAAGGTCATCTTTATTAATTGTGAAAGGATACTCTAATTTTTGGCCCACAATCCCTAGAGGCATATGTAAATCGATCTGGCGAACACCTTTATAGATATGCTGCAGTCGTGCTAAGAAGGGTCATTTTCCTGCTTCCTGCTCGTTCTTTAAGAACATAAAAAAACATATTGTTAGTAGAATGCCAACAGATCTCAAGTAAAAGTGAGGTTGTTCTATACCATTGGAGGTGTTGCTACTGCCGAGCCAATAAGATATACAGGCCAAAGGATGAAAGATCCTCTCGCCTGAGCTATCGTGGCAACCTCGTCATCAGGAATAGGGATGGATGTACCTTCTGCCCCCTCTCGAACACACGTCACAGTCACCCTACCTAAATGCTGTAGAATTTGTAAATGATGGTGGGTGGTAGCTTGTGTGTGAACGAGAGCATCTGCAACTACACGCAGCAATGGGGCATCCAAAGAGAGGATGGCAGGTTCTCCGGCGCTGGAGTGGGAGAAGGGTCTCCAAGTGGTTCTTCCACAGGGTTGTAACTTTCTTTGGTGCTATGGAAGGCCAGAGATGAATGGGTTCTACGTTCGGTAGTTGCCATCTGCGATTCAAACATCTTCATCATTTTAGCTCGTAGCTCAGGCATCAGCTCAAGACGTAGCTCTGGCAACAGCTTTTGTCGAAGCTTGTCACGAAGGCTGGCCTCGAGCTCTTGTGAGACTTCCTGGTGAACCTTGGCCACAAGCTCCTTACTGGATTCAGCTTGTGATGAATAAGAATGTGAAGCTCGGCCAAAATACTTCACGACACGAACTCCCCCTGCCTCCCCTCGAACATGACTGGGGTGATCTGCCTTCCCAATCGCCATTGACAAGATGTCCATCCATCCACTTAGAGTGAACAAAATGTAATGTTCCTGTCAGCCATGTGTACTTACTCCCAGGGAACAACAGTGTCTCTGCATCACTCCACAGGCTGTCATATTCATGCGACTACGCAAAGGATTCTACCTCAACATCGTGAATCATTCTCTCCATTCTATCTTTATCTATGACATCCACAGCTTCCTTCTTGTGTGACGGACAATCAGTTACTTCCTCACCATGCCATATCCTCCTTGTGTATCGAAAATTTATTCCATCATAAAGAAGGTGATCCCTTATAACTTCAACATCTTGTTTTCTCTCATTTAAATAATTGACACAAGGACAAAAATACATCCCATTTTTTGCTGGAGCATTCCTTCTAGCAAATGCAATAAACTCTTCAACCCCATTCTAATATTCTTCACTGGTTTTCAAAGTATTCATCCAACTATGATCCATTTTATTACCACATACGCCATTCCCATTTACACTCAAGTTTAGAATAATTGTCAACACTGGGAATTTCCTTTTACTATTTTGTTTTCCAAAATTTTGGCAGCATGTCCCCTTAAAAGTGAGACATCCCAAAATCAAAATAACAAATCATCTCAGCTTAATTTAAACGAAACTAAACTAATTAAGGCAATTCATATTCAGGACAATGTCGGCACGTCAAATCCAACAATTTCAGTTGCAATACCACCATTCATGCATTCAAATCATGCAAATTCACAAGTAATGCCATGAAAGTTCACACTCCATAAGCATACGTTCAATCAAGAAATTGTATAGATGGCCATGGCACATTGTCAAGCAATGATTCTGGCAAAATATGTGAGCAAATTCAGTACATGCTCATGGCAAAATCAATGTCTAACTATATTGAACCATCAAAATTCAAATAACATGAATGGAAAGAGTTGTTACCTTGGATTTTCTAAGCTTTACAACCTTCTGTTCTCTCTTGATTCCAATGGAACTTTGCATATATAAATCCTAGTTTACATGCACCATAACTAAAATTATTCCAAGGTAAAAAAGGTATAAAAGTAGAAATACAGGGACACTCTTGTCTCTATATTCTACTCTCTCTTTTTTTTTTGCTAAAACTTGTGTATGTAATTTACATATCCAAACAGTAAATTAGCTTGCAAATATACTTATGGAAACATCCCAACAAACAAATAGGCAAAAAAAGAAAGTGTATATAATTTCCCAACCAAAGTTTGAGTCAGAATTGCAGCAATACAAGTAGAGCTGGGAAAACGGGCCAGCCTGACCCTACAGGGCTGGCCCTTCACGGGCTCGGGCTTAAACGGGCCGGCTCGTTTAGGCCCGTTTCTTAAAAAGTACCATATTTTTGAAGCTCGCGGCCCTACAGGGCTGGCCCTTCACGGGCTCGGGCCTAAACGGGTTTAAACTCATTTTAATTCAAAAAATTTTTTTTTTAAAGTTTTACAATTTATTTATTATTTTGCTTTAAATTGGTATACATTATTTTTAAAACTCATAAATTTTTAGTTAAAATAATCATCTAATGTCCAAATTAGCCTTTTTTTTAAGTTTAAATGAATAAAACATTGTAGAAAATAAAATAAATCAAACCAATTAATAAGTGTTTGCCTGTTATTAATACTCTATTAGGAACTTAGGTGTCTCTCATATTGATAATTTGATATAATGATATTATATTTATTAATTTATTTTAAAAAAATATTAAACGGGCCTAAAAGGGCCGGCCCGCAGGGCTTCAGGGCTGGCCCTACAGGGCTTGCGGCCCTACAGGGCCGGCCCTTTTAGGCCCGCTTCTATTTTCAGCCTCTAAATCATAGGCCCGGCCCTTGACGGGCTTGGGCCTAAACAGGCCGGCCCGACGGGCTCGGCCCGAATTCCCGCTCTAAATACAAGTCTACAACGAATCCCATTTATTTGCAAAGAGTACATGGCAAAGAAAAGTTATTTGCTCAAACAATTTAAGCACTGCATCTAGAAAATTTAATATTCAAAAAATTTAAACAAATGTGTGGTTGGAACTTGGAAGCAAACATGTAGAGGATGCTTTACAGGGAGACAACCCATGGTGGTGAGAGGAAGAAGACGGTGGCCACAATGTCAGCAAACCGATGGTGATGAGTTGAGGTAGGGAAGAGAGAAGAATGGAGGACCAAGAACAGAGAACATGCGGAGGAGATGAAAGTTGAGGACCAAGAACAGAGAACGCACTTTGTTGTCTTCACAAGACTCTTAGCTTGCTGCTCACAATACTCGCTCACAAAACTCTTAGCTTGCTGCTCACAAGACTCGCTCACGCTCACAAGACTCCCTCAATGTTGGGTTCTGAACTGATGCTGGGTGGGTTCTGAACTGATGCTGGGTCGTTCTGAGCTCACTTCATATTTGTTTTGGAGACCTTTAGGCGTCCCCAGTTAAAATGGAGACGCCTAAACCTTGTATATGGGTCCCCAATTTGACTGGGGACGCCTAAAGTGATACTTTAGGCGTCTCCAGTTATCACTTTTGGCATCCCCAGTCAAATTGGGGAAGCATATAAGGCATTTAGACGTCCCCAAAATGGCTGGGGGCACCTAAATGCCTGACACACGCACATGTACTGTCACGTCAAACCAGTGCATATGCAAATTTAAAGCAGAATTTAAATAAAAAAAATTTATGCCTTTAGGCATCCCCAGTCCAACTGGGGACGTCTAAACTTGTCTTTAGGCGTCCCCAATTGGACTGGGGATGTTTAAATATGCCTTTAGGCACCCAAAATGTTTGCTCTGGCGCGTTTTAGAGGGAAATTTAAAGTTTCAGATGCTTTAGGCGTCCCTTTCTTAACAGGGGACGTCCTTTAGGGAAGTAGTATGTATTTTCTGTAGTAGTGATAGAAGCTTTACTCAAAAGAAAATGTTGTTATTCACCTCTGTCTTAGAGCTGGTAATATGGGTTTAGACTATAGGCCGAGCCCGCCCAACCCAACAAAATAGACAGTTTGAATTCTACAAAACTGGGACTGTTTGGGATGAGTTTTTTTAAGTTCGAACCCATATGGTCCCAACCCGCGATGGGTTAGACCACCAGGTTAGCAGGTTGGCCCATATTTCTTTTCTTTTCTTTTTGTATGTAACCCAAGACCCAAGTTTAGAAATCTCAAGTCGAAAGACCCAAAGTCCCAAACCCAATTTCATGCCCTAGCCTAATGTCACTCCATTTCTCATTGTCATTTATCTCCTAATTATATTTACTCATTTATCTCATTATCATTTACTCATTTATTTAAAACTAGCATAATATTATCTGTCACTTTGTTTTATTATCTGTAGGAGTGGCGGATTTACCTGTGGAAAAGAAAAGTGATTGAGCTACAGCTTCACATTATGCTTCAAATTTGAACACCATTAATATTAACTAATTATTGATTATTTTTAAGTTCTATTGATGCCTTTTTTATTTATATTTATTTTGTCATATGTGGACTTGTGATAAATATTTAATTTGTAAAGTTTTTTTAATTTTTTTTATGGTTTAGGTTTGTAGAAAAAATAATTTTAATATATTTTTAAAAAAAATTGAAAATAATAATAATAATATGGGTTGGACAGGCTAACCCACCAACCCAGCGGTTATGAGTTGGGTTGGTTAAATGGCGACCCATATTGATGCGATCCTTTTAGACTCGAACCCATATGATCCCAACCTATAACGGGTTAGTCTGAACCCAACGGATTGGATCATATTACCCCTCTACTTTGTCTTAAAGTAGTAGAAACTCTTGATAGCAAATGAACTAAGTGTTGGTCTGATAGCTCTCTGAATTTGAGGATTTCTAAATCAGGTTTTCGAATTGACGGGTGTAATAGTTGCTTTGTGCCTTTGATGATGGGATTTTGGAAATACATATTGTGTGTGTTTGGAACAATGATTGGAAAAATAGAGTTTCTCAATTTAGTTTTTGGTAATTTTATTTTTAGTAAAAGCCCGATTGTGTAATGTGATTTATATTTGAAATAATGATTGTATAAATGATTTTTGTAAAAGTAAACTTGTTTGAATTGACTTAAGCACAAGTGACTTTTATGATAACAATAAGAGAGAGTGGGTGGAAAAATATTTTAAAGGGTTAAAAACACAAAAAAATAGTTTAAAATAACTTTTGGAACTGAAAAAATACATTAAGAATAAAATTGTAATCGGTCTAATAATACACTGGGTACAGTTGAAAAAATATTTTAAGGGTTAAAAACACCAAAAAAATAGTTGAAATTAATTTTTGTAGCTGAAAAAGTATATTAAGGGTAAAATTGTAATCAGTCTCATAGCACATTGGACACAACTGAAAAAATATTTTAATCATTTTCACTCTCCCCAAACGCTAAATTAGTAAAAGCTCCAATATTGAGTTTATGACATAAGTTATTTTTATTCTCACAAGCTCAATTGATCAATTTAGCTACCAAACACTCACTTTTTTTTTTTAATTGTCAATTGACGTTTGGACCACCAATTGAGCGCCCCCACCAAACACACGCATAGATGACTCGTTTAGAAGTGCCTTGAATGCTACAGGCCTTGAGGTTATTTGCAGGGATAATAATGGAAACGTGAAAGGGGAAATGGGAAGGAAGGTCTCCTCGTCATCATATTGAATTAAATATAATTTGATAGTTATGTGACTGGTCTGATTTGGGTACATATTGAATTGAAATTTGATTCTATGATCTTATATTTGATCAGGCAACAAAAATCTTCGGTTAAGGCTCTTCGTGTTCAAGCAGTTTTAATTTTCTATTACGTAACATTCTTTGAACTTTATGCTTCTTCGCGTGAGTAGTGAGTTATACTTGATAAGTTGAACAGAAGAAATTCAACTGGTCCAACATCCAAAAAGAAGATACCAAAGCCATTATGATGCGGTTTGGACCCATCCTCTTCCCTTATCTTTTTTAATAAACATTAGATCAACATTTGAATGATACAAATTAAGCAATTTGTATTTAATTGTTCATATCAAAATTCAGCAATTTGTATTTAATTAAAGGTTAAGGTGCACTCTAATCTCCGATAAATACTTTAGAAAGGGAAAAGGAGTGGTTCTGAGCCGATTATGATGACTCTAATCTCCGATACTTCATGCTTTTATACACAGGTGTCAAATAAGAAAATCGATAATTTTCTTAGTCCCATTTACAAATTACAAGTTAAATTATATTTATGTGTTTGCATGTGAAACTTGTGCACTTTTCTTACAAGTACTTAGTAGGACCTTTGGCTAATCACCGTCTCTTCCATGGAACTTGTATGTGATTTTTCTTTTTTATAATGAAAAAATCCTTTTATTTATTTATCTTTTTATTTTGGAGAATCCCAATGAAATCCTACCAAAATCTAAATTTAAGCTTATATTTTTAACAAATTTTTAATCATGCCAAGAGACCTTATTAGGGATTGATGAATATCTGTTAAAAGACCCGAATGCCCATTTACAGTTAAAAGGATAAATCAAAAGCATACCTTTGACCTAAATTCAAATTTAAGCTTATACTTTTAACAATTTTCTAAGCATTTTATTTATTTAAATGATATGACAGTCTTTTTGTAAATAAATCGTTTTTCTCCCTTTGAGAAGATTTTGCAACTCTATGTAAAATTTAGGGAAAACCCTATATAAAGCTGTTTGAAATAGAAAAATTCTAAATCAAGTTGCTAAATTTAATAAATCCCTAATTTAGTTATTGACTCGATTTAGGATTTCAAAATATGGATTAAATGACTTTACTGCCCTCTCCAGTTTCTTCTCTCCTATTTAAAGAGTTTAATTATTTTGTAAATTATTTTTTTCAACAAATACACACACACACATATAAACATTAATATATAATAAAATAAAATATTAAAGCGGAATTTCTGAATTTTTTGAAATATCATAACACATTATTTCCTTATATATAAGAACAGAGAAAAAGAATCCAAGATTTTTTAATGCAGTAGTACTGGCAAAGAAATTTCTCATCCTTTGATCTAACCCATAATTTTCAAGAAGTTCTCATTAGTACTAATTCATTTCATTCGAAAGAATGTACTAGTACGGGTGACAAAACAGTTTTTCGGAGAAAAATAGACATTTAGTAAAATGTAAATTAAGATTTTTTTAACCACGTAAGGAACTTATGAATTTAATATCGTGTACATAGCAGAACGAAATAAAAAGATTAAATTGTTATTTAAATTAAACGATTAAAATATCATTTAAATAAATGAGATGATTAGGATATTGTTAAAAGTGTATGTTTGAATTTGAATTTGAATTTTGGTTAAATGTATTTTTAATTTTTCTTTTTGACTATATATGGGCATTCTATAGTCCATTTAGGGCCTAAACACATCAATCCATTTAGACTTTACTAAAGAAAAACAATCATTTTTTGAGCCCCGACCCTTAAACATAAGGGGCAGGGCCGGTCTTGCGGAGTTGGAAGCCCTTTTAACAACCTTTTACTATTTTTTCAGAAGCCTTCTCCATTCATTTTTAGTTGGTCTGTTCTAATCATATGAAGGGATGACTTTCCTTCTCCATTTTGCATCATTCATTATTATTTATTTCATGTTTTGTAGCTAGGTTTTGACCTAAGTCGTTCCTATGTTTTCTTTTTCCTTGAAAAATCTCTGATCAAAGGTTCTTCTTTTGTTACAAGAAATCATTAAAGATTTACAAAAATTGCACTATATTGAGTGTGTGGCAAATAGCCCCAAGTGATATACGATTGCTATAGGCCACATGTATAACTTATAGGGGGAATTGTCTCAACAAGCTACATGTATAACCTATAGAGGGATAACACGATTCACAACTCGCCTCTCCCTCATAATCATATTAGTCTAGAGAGCTAAAGGCTGCCATCGATCCAAGTTAGCTCTTCCAATGTCCGCCATAGAATATAGAACAGAAGCTCACACATCCAATATAGCCATGCAATTTGGGATGGATCAAGATATTCTCGACTTTGTGGCTAGGCTCAATGGAACTCCCTATTATAAAGTGCTCAAGGGATATGCAGCCTCGAGTAAGACTTGATAGAGAATGAGAGATTAGATCTATAGAACACCATATGCTTCCTAACGAGAAGGAGCAGATGGCGTACTATAGATTTAACCCCTCCTTCTCTATCAAATCTTGCACGAGGCTACATACCCTTTGAACCCTTTACTATAGGGAGTTCCATTGAGCCTAGCTACAAAGCCTAGAACGTCTTGATTGATCTCAAATTGCATGGCTATACTCGATTTTGGAGCTTCTGTAGTATACAAATTTGTGTACAATTTCATTCTGCATGCAAGGGGAAAGTAGAATCCCCATTTTTTAAAAAAAAAATTGCCTCAAAAGTTAACGGTTATTAAATAAGAACCGTTATATATTTATACACTATATGTGACGGTTGTTTCTTTAAACCCGTTAGCATTTAATAGCAAATATATAAGGGTTGCTATATAACAACCGTTATGTATGTTTAACTTTTATCTAACGGTTATTTTGAAAGCACCATTATATACATTACAGAGTTTTATAATGATTGTTTACTTGAAATTGTTATTTATTATAATAGCATTACATACAACATAACCTCAACACATCTCAATACATAATTGATATTATATTATAATTGTTATAATATATCTAAGATAAATAACAATTCGGAACCATGATGATGCCAATTAATAATTGTCATATATCGTGATTTCTGTAGTAATATATGTAAGCTTTTAACCCTCAAAATTATAGTTTGGTATAAGCTACTTAAATACTCTCAAATTCTGCAAAACTATGTTTTGGTAAGAAAACCATGATTTGGGAGTTGAAAACCATGATTTTTCTTAAGCTATTTTTTTAACTTTTTTTGTAACTATTTTTTAAAATCTATTCTCTAAAATTATTTTTTATTCTCTAAATATTATTTTTCAAAAGCTAATCAAACACCCTCAGCGTGTGTTTGATAAGTGGTTCTCCTCATGTCACCTTGAATCTACTTCCTCCTCATTTTTTCTTCCTTACAATTATGTCCCTATTCGCCTATCTATCAACAGCCCCTAATGCCTCGTTTGGTTGGATGGAAGTGAGAGGTGGGAATGGAAGTGGAAGTGCAAATTGAGATTATTATATGTTTGGTATGCAAGAAGCCACTTCACTATAGAGAACTCACTTTCATCAAAATTGATGAAACTCATTTCCATCAAACCCCCTATGGAACTAGCCACACTTCCTTGGAACCGATTTTTGTTGTTGTTTTACCCTTCAACTTTTCAGCCCATCCTTCATCCTTCCAAGTTCTCCCGATGACAGAGGACAATGAGGAGGATGGTGGGGAGGACAGTGAGGACGATGGCAGATGGCAAGGACGATGGCATACGATGGATCTCTACTCTTGATATGGTTTTGAAGATTTCAGCCTGCTCGTTCTCATTTTTGCTCTATGATGAGGGTGTGACGAACAACAAACGACAAACAGTGGATGGCGATGACAAGCGACAACGTTCGATCTTGATTTAGCCCTTGATTTCGACTATGGAGTTCTTTACTAAACTCACGGTTCCGTCTAATTTCATGTTCTAATGACCTCTGATTCCTTCAATGCCTTTTCGATTTTGATTTCCATTGTGAATGTTTTTTGATTTCGCTAGTTTCTTATTTGCTTTCTTCAATTTCGATTGTGATTTTGTTGGTTTCTTATCTTTGATGCATTCTTCGCTGATTTATTGTTTGTTTTTTTCGATTTTGATTTTTGATATTTGATTTATGGTTTGATTTTCATGTGTGGGGATCGATTCTTGCTTCTGGTTTGATTTCTTGTAACCGTCGTCTTCCATGGCTAAAGCTTGAGCTACCGCAAGTGGTTTTCATAGGGGCTGGGGCTATTTTCGGTGGGGCTAGGGTTGTTTTGGGAAGGGTATATTAGTCTTTTCATATTTAAAATTAACATATTAATTAAAAAATATATCACACTTCAATGTTCATACCAAACACACTTTTAATCTCACTTCCACATCCAATTTCACTTCTAGTTCCACTTCTATTTCTACTTCTACTTCCACTTCAAACAAAAACTCTTCCATTTCTACTTCCACTTCCACTTCAAACAAAAACTCTTCCATTGTACCAAACGGGGCATAAATCTTTGTCCTTTGGTGCTCTACTTCCGTTTCTTTGATGCCGCAATCAACCGTTCTTTATTTTTAATACCCTCTGGAGTGAAAATAAAATTTTAACATATTTTTTTATAGTTTTTTAATTATTAACATTATTTTTTGCCAACAATTTTTAATATTATTTTTAAATTTTATGCTTACATATATTTATATTTATTGAATACATCCAATGAAATGGATTTGAGCATTTACAAAATTTTCTTCTAATAATAAATTAACTTTTTTTATAATTTTAATTTTAATATTTTTATTAAAATTTATTAAATTATATGCATATAGTGTGTATTATAAAAATCATGTCCCTTTCAGTTATTTTACATATAAACCTACTTTTCAATTATATCATCTAAACAAATTTATTTTATCAAAATGACTTTTTGTCATAAATCACATTTCAAAAATTTACTTATATACTAGTTTAAGCTTGCATAAGTCAAATGAAATAAAAATAATTTTTATTAAAAAAAATCACTTTTGTTAGCCTTAATCCAAACACACCGTTATTAATCCTTATTGATATAAAAATTACTTCTATTTAAAATTCAAGGGGTTTTGCGTGTCATATGCCACATAATCCTTATTAATCAAACATGACAGTTTTCATTCGCAATGTAACAGCAAAGATAACACCAGGAGGTTTATGTTAAAAATGTGAAACATTAAGGAGGCTGAATTTAAATTTTGAAATGTTTGGAGATTATATGTAGCTAATATGAAGGAGAATTGTGTAATTTTCAATGCAACTAACCAAAAATTTAAAGGATTTTTTTGGGAGAGGGGGTTGGTTCTCTCTGTTTTTTTTTTTTTTTTTTGTTATTGTTTATTATCATTTTTATTTCTAGTTCATAAATTCATTTGCTCATATTCTTCTTCATTTCAAAAGTTTTCTTTTAGGTAAATTTCAACATAGCTTTAGTCTCTTTTTAAATAAGTTATTGGAACTTGTAAACTCAAAAAATAAAACTACTTCTTTGAATTGTTCAAGAGCCCTTAAAAATAAAATATGAAAATTCAAGGAAGGGGCCTCATACAGGATGTTGATTCATTGGTGGAGAAAGAAGTACCAATTAAAATTTTGAATTCTTTTCTATTTAATGAACATTTTGAATTCTAGATTACTGGTATGCTTATTTCAGTGGATTGCTTTAATATGAAATACAAACTGTAAAACAATAATTCAAAAGATTTTTCATTGCGACAGAAGCAACGAGTATCATGTCATATTGCGCGAATCTTGTGTTGATGGAGGCACTCAAAACAATTGTCATCAGTAAAGAAAGATTGCATCCCCTATCGAAAAAAAGAAAAAAAAGAAAAAGAAAAAGAAAGATTGCATCTTTGTTTGGCTATGGATAAAAAGGAACAATTTTTCTTTTAATAAGTGAAAAAGTAACCATTAATAAAGGAAGAAAAAGCTATCATTGGTTACTCTTTCACTTATCATTAACATGTTGTATGACTTTTCTAAAATTATTTTTTTAATTAGGGTCTTAATGTGATTTCCCAAAATATTAACATAAGTGTGTTGTTGTTGTTTTTCTTTTCTTTTCTTTTTTTTTTTGCCGATATATAAGTGTGTTGTTGCTAATTACTATGAAAAGTGCAATATTCGAGTCTTTGTAGTCAAAGTGTGATCTATTCACCTCTTCATAACTTGTGAACTAAATATTAGTTTATCATAATTTTGAAAGAATTTTAAGAATCTATTTTCTAGTTTATGATCATTATGAGGAGTTGATCGTTACAAAAAAAAAATTTGTTCCTTTTTTATCCACAGCTTTTGAGCTTGTTTGGTATGAGGGGAGGGGAGAGAAAGTAGGTGGAAGGAACATTTTTTTGAGTTTGATTTAAAAAAATGAGAGAAGTGGGGTATGAAGTGGGGTATAAATTTTTTAATCAAGTTTTCTCACTCTTTTATCTTATATATTCTTTATATTAAAATTTTATAACCCCACTTCTTCAATTTGTTTAAATCCAACTTATAAAAATTTTCCCTCCCCTCTAAATCCCTCGTACCAAACCGACCCTTTGATATCGTGAATTGTACGGCTTTTGAATATCAATACAATCGCATTTCTTTAAGGCTGTGGCAGAGTTGGGATGTACTTTAGGGTGCCCATGATGTCAGGGTGACCGTTTCTCTTGTATAGATGTTTAGACGTAGGTGCAATATGTCAATACCCGTTTCCATTTCGATAATTGAAGAGTAATAAAGATGAAATTCAATGGACATACAGAAAAGTACAATTATACTGATAAAAATATTTGTTTACAATTTCGTTATCATTCGTTGACGAAAAACAGAAAATACAGCGGAAACTTAATATTTACAAATTTCACCAAAATATCACAAAATAGACTAATTATAACCACGATCTTGTCCTCGCCTCGAGACACGTGCCGTTCACTTTCCGGCGTCTACATCTTTTTCCTTTGCCCCACTGATACCCGCTGAGGTATTTGTTTAAAAATAGGGTGAGATTCTAAAGAATCCCCGTGGAGACATAATATCGTTCATAGAAAATGCGAAAAGTAAATATGTCATGCGCCAAGGTATGCACAAATTAATGAATAATATAAACACATCATCATCATCATGTATACATGAGTAGGGCCCATCCCCACAATCTATACATGTTGAACTTCTGCCAACTCCCAGTGTAAGTGCACCTCTAGTACTAACTGCCCCTTTCTAGGCAAATCATGTTGATTAATAAAGTGCATTAACAAAACAATGGCATCCACACAATCACATAACTTATGGCATAGTGTATGAAAGATAATGTCCCTACCTCTAAGTTTTATAATCCTCTATTTAATAGTGTTTTGTAAAGCGTGCGGTCCCGGCATCCGACTCGGTCCTAAAATATTAAATATACCAGAAATAGGTCATAACCTATCTAAGTATCATTTTATACTCTTCCATGGTGTTTATTGTGGTTACATTAGTCTATGATAAAAATTTACAAGAATGCCCCCGGAACCCAGCTCAGCCTCGCCGTTCCTGGCCCGATGGCACGTTTTCCCAAAATTTTAACCAAAGCCATTTTGACTTATTTTCGCCCAAGGAATCCATTTCCGGGCTCGAAATCACCAAATTCAGTGTTAAATTACAAAAATGCCCTTGACAGCCCCTATTTAGGGATTTCAGTGGCATTTTCGTAATTATGCTTTTTCGGCCTCTACTGAAAAAGTGCCCAACTATAACCCCACCTATTTTTGCCCACTAAGTCCAATGGAACCATTTATTTCATGAAAATCAAACTCCTTCTACCAATTCTAGTCCTGGCCTAAATATTAGGGAAAATGGGAAAAAATGAGGTTTTGTGTTTTAGCTCTCAAAACTTATACTTTTTCACTTCTAATCCTTGATTAACTTATTTAAACACTTCTTAACCATGATTTAAAGGATTCTGGGCAGCATAACCCCTTAGGGTCATGGCTTTTCTAATTTTACAACTTAACCCAAAAATCACAAAACCAAACAACAATTACCAACAACAACTTCAATACATTAAAAAGTTGAGATTTTGGAGATTATCTCTTGATCCTTGGTGTTTCTCTCTCTAGGACGTCCTCTCTCTCTCTCCTCAACCTTGAAGATTAGCTTGCTAAACCATGATTAACATGAAGAATAAGAGATTAGAGGATGACTACACAAAATAAGAAGCTTAAATCACTTTGGAACATAAGTTCTTACCTTGATTTTCTTCCTCTTTCTCTCTAACTTCAAGAGCTTCCCAAACTCACACTCTCTGTCTCTTTTCCTCTTGCCTTGAACGAAATGCACATGAAGGAGGAAGGGAAAATATGTATTACTTAGTCATCTCTCTTCCTAGCCCTTGATTTAATCAAATGTTGAAATCTCTCCATCTTTCATGTACACCATCCCTCCAACCATACCTCCCACCATACTCTCTTGCTTTAGGTCATACTCTTCCAACTTTATGCCATGCCTTCACATCATTTATGTTCAATTGGATTGGGACTAGATCCCTTCTAGTTACCCAAGTCATCCACTCTCCCCTTTATTCTAACTAAATCTATTTCTTCTCCCTTATTTTTCATGTTGGACGAAAATAATGAGAGGAAGGGAAGGAAAAATTATTTTTCACTCATTCCATAATTCACATAATTGAATTATGTATAATCCCCCTTAATTTCTCAATTCTTGATTTATTCCACTAAGAATAATTCCGTTATGCATTTTCCTTTATTTTCCTTGATTAATTGAAATTAACTCCATTTAATTGAAAAATAATTAATCTTGGGCTAAATTGGCAAAATTATGATTTTGCTATCCCCTTTGTAATTTAATTCAATTTTGAATTAATTTGTCTATTTCCTTATGAATATGAATATTTCAAAATTCACAAGATCCAAATTCATGAATATTCACCATTATATTGAATTATTCAAATAATTACAATATATTTTTTATGAATAAAATTTGGAGTGTTACACAACAAATTAAAAAAGATGCAGGGAATCCGAGGGGGACCACTCGTCTACGCTAATCTCAGGTAAATAATATTCAAATCAGAGAATAATTATTTTTTAAAATGTCTCAATATGTATAATTAGTAATGAATATAAGACATAAAAATTATATTAAAATGATAAACTATTCACTATTTGGCTCGACGTACTCTCATGATTGTGGTCAAGCACTTGTTAATTCTGGAATCTAGGGCTATGCAACAACCAAATACAAAAGCACGTCAATATTAATTGGATGCCATCCAAATAATAACCCACATTATTATTGAAGTATATAGGCATATGCAAATATCTTTTGATCGAGTATTCGGAACTGTACGTCTTCACCTTCTATGTAAGAAGATTTTGTGTTATCCTGCTCCCTGCCAACTTAACATCCTCTAATATTAAGTAGATTAAGTATATATGTTGACAAAAACTATATATATTAAATTATCAACGGAGAAACTTGAGATCGACTTTTGTAATAGTATATTTTTTACTTATAAGTACTTATAAATCGTAATTTATGGTATACGAGGTAAGTATATGAGAGTGTGTTTGGTTGGGCTTATTTTTGGATAATAAGTCCTTATTACGCAAGCCGAGATAAAACTCATCTCACATACTTACCTCGTATATTGTGAATCACGATTTATAAGCATTTATTGCCCAAAAATAAGCTATTCCAAACTAACACAGAAAAGTTTCATCTCGACTTACGTAATAAGAACTTATTACCCAAAAATAAATTATGTCAAACTTGCAATATGTCAACACCCGTTTCCATTTTGATATGCGCAGGGCAATAATGAACAAGTTCCATAGGCAAACAGAAAAGTACAGTTATACTGATAATAAGTATTTGTTTACAGACAGACATTAACAGAGCAAAATTCACTAATAATTACAAATATATACAGAATATCCCAAAATATTCCAAGTACAGGCTAAATGTAACCACCAACTGTGTCTCGAGAAACATGCCCGTCAGTTTCCCGGAACTATGTCCTTGCCTTTTGAACCGCTGGCACCCGCTGAGACATTTGGATTAGAAAAAGGGGTGAAATTCCAAGGAATCTCAGTAGAAACATACGATCAACATATAAAATGCGAAAATTAAATATGCAATGCACCGTATCAAGTAAAATGAAAATTCATATCATCCGTGTGTGTACACAAAATTCAGGGCCAACTAACCCGTTGAAACCCCTACATGTACCTCAGCCGAGTCCTTGACTACAGCTAGGTAAGACCAGTGTACCTCAGCTAAGTCCTAGACCACAGCTAGGTAATGTGCCTCCAGCACGTGTTCAGATCACAAAATACAGTAACACGCATCGTACAAATAGTCACATAGTATATGAGAGATAGTAGTCCCTACCTTAACCTCTTTCTTGTCTCAAAGGGCCCGCCCCGTAAAACGTGTCAACTAAAGGCGTCCAACTCGGTCCTAAAACATCAAATATATAAGAAATAGGTCATAACCTATCCAAGTATCATTTTAGACACTTCCATAGTGTTTCTTGTGGTTATATTAGCCTATGGTGAAAATTTACCAAAATGCCCCCGGGACCCCGGCCCCGCCGTACCCGGCCCGATGGCACGTTTTTCCAAATTTTTGACTAGGGCTATCCTGACGTATTTTCGTCCAAGGAATCCATTTCCGGACTCAAAAATACCAAATTCAATGTCAAATTACGAAATTGCCCTTGGCAGCCCAACTTTTAGGGTTTTAGGGGCGTTCCCGTAATTATGCTTTCTCAGCCTTTTCTGAAAAAGTGCCCAACTGTAACCCCACCTATTTTCGCCCACTGAATCCAATGGAACCATAAAATTATTGAAAATCCAACTCTAAGGCCCTCAAACATCCCTGGCCGAAATAATTGTGTTCTCCGGGAAAAATCGGGGTTTTACGATTTCGGCTCCGTAAACACGTTCCTTTCTACTCCTAACCCCTTTATTAACAATCTAATTGAGTTATAACAACCATTTGAACTAAAATTGGGCAGCATAACCCTTAGATATACAACTTTCCAAAATTTAAAACCAATGGCAATCCGGCGAAATTTCATCGATTAAATTGCCCACAGCAGCCAGAATAGTTAATATACGAAGGTTTGGAAGTTACCTCAAGCTCCAACAAGCTTTTCCCAAAAATGGAAGCAAACCCTAACTTTTAAAACACCCAATTTGAGCTTTCCAAACCTTAAAGAACAAAGAGGAGTAGTTTAGAATCGGAGTTATACGCGTTAGGAGCGAAATCGCCGGAGAAATCGGCTTACCTTGTGATTTTTCTTCTATTTCTCTCTCTAAACTCTCTCAACCTTCTCTCTCTCTATTTCATGTTGCTGTGCGTGAATGAGCAGCTGAATGAGGAAGATGACTTATATTCTAATATCTCATAATATTATAATAATTTATTTAATTTTCCAAAATTGCTAAAATCCAATTTTTATGTACATAACTTCCTACATTCACGTAACCATGCCATCATGTCCAACCAATATTTTCTTCTTTATGCCACATGTAGGAGACACCTAGGGGTCCCTCCCTAGGGTCTCAATTGGCTTCACAACTTGTTTCGGTTACGTATACACGTAAAGTCTCAATTTTGGTCAAAATTGCACTTTTTGCTCAAATTTTCCATAAATTCATATTAAATTGACCAAAATATTCTAAATATATTTTTAAACTTTATTTCCATTAATTAATTGAAATTAAATTCAATTAATTGAAAAATAATTAATTTTGTGATATTTTGGCAAAATTACGATTTTGCCATTACCTTTCTAATCCAATTTCTTCTCTTATTTTTCTTTCACCAATTTTCATCTATTTTTGGACCAAATATTTTCTCTAATATTCCTTCACTTTTGGACCTTAATATTGGGCTTTTTAAATTACCCAAATTAATTCCATAATTATTTTTGCCCAATTTCCCATGAAATTGAACATTTATAAATTCATAAATTCCAAATTCATGAATATTCACCATTTTATTGAATTTCCCAAATAATTACAATATATTTGGTGAATATAAAATTTGGGGTGTTACACAATAAGTAGCTCTATTCAAATTTAGTCCATAATTATTTAATCTATTCAAATTTTTCAAGTAGTCCTCATGTTAAGAATAAGAGTATTTTAATTCATTTGGCTTCCATGCAACAGCAAAAGAAGCTTGGGAGCTGTCATTACTGAATTATCTGTGTTTGTCTAATAAATCTAGTGTTTGTTTGTAATAGCTTATTTTTAATTTATAAGTGTTTATAACTTATGATTTACGATATACGAGATAAATATGTGAGAGAAGTTCTATCTCGATTTATGTAATACTCCCTCCGGTCCTAATTATAAGACAAAGTTGATTTTTTTGAAGAAATTAAGGAAACCAATTAAATTACTTTAGAGTATTTATATTTATATTTTTTTCTCCAAACTAATTAATTTAACTAATGCACTAATATATAATCTAAGGATACTAAAAATATAAACACTCTAAAGTAATTTAATTAGCTTTCTTAATTTCTTCAAAAAAATCAACTTTATCTTATAATTAGAATCAGAAGGAGTAAGTACTTATTTTTAAAAAAATGATTCCAAACACAACTGTACAGGATATGTTTTAATTTCTTCACGCACCCAACCATTGTAAATACCGTGAAGTGTACAGCTTTTGAATATCAATACAATCCCATTTTCCAAAAAAAAAAAAAAAAACAGAGATGTACCGCCGCTATCACTGCCACCTTTAATGCTATGCAGAGTTGGGAATTTTAGGATCGGAAAAACGGGATGAGCTAGTCGGGTCGGCCTTTTTAAATGTTGAATTTATAAAGATTGAGTTTCAGATTTTTATTTCAAAAATAAAAATGGGTCTAAAAAGACCGGCTCTATAGAGTTAAGGGCCTAAAAGGGTCGGCCCTTTAGGCCCTGTATGTTTTCTTTTATTTTTTAAAATTATTTATATGATAATATTATTATTGATTTTTTATATTTGTTAATGATGTTGCTAATATTTAGTTGATATTAAATTTTTTTAGAATTAAGTTGATAAGTATTCGTACCAATTTTGTATTTTTTTTTACTTATTTTCTTGTAATTTTTTTATTTATATCTTGTGTTGTTTATTTTATTGATTACTTACACTTTTCAAGACATATTTAGAAGAAGTATTTTAAATTTTTTTAAATCTTCTCATTAATTATTTATAATTGTGATATATAGACAATAGTTTATCTTTGATTATGACTTAATGACCGTATTTGTTTGTTGCATGATGCATACCGTTTACATTCTAATTTTGACAATAATTATGTGTTAAATTAGGAATTCCATTGTTGTAATTTAAAAAAAAACTAAATAAAAAATAAAATTTATTCAATCTTGTGAAAATATCTTCAGACCCTGTGGGCCAGCCTTGACCCTTATACTTTCGACCGGACTTTAAAAAATAGCAATTTTTTTTATCCCATATCCTATAGAGCCGGCCTTTTTAGGCCCTGACCCGTCAACGGCTATCCCTATAGAGTTGGACTAACCCTAATTCCCAACTCTAATTGGGATGCACTTTAGGATGTCCATTGTAAAAGTTAACCGTTTCTCATGTAGAAGTAGTTACAACAAATTAAAAGGGATGCAGGGACTCCGAGGGAGGACCACTCCTCATCTGACCCAAAATCTCACGTCAAGAATATAATTGATAGGCTAAGGGTCTATTGGGTATGAGAGATTTGGAGGGAAGGGGAAAGGTCGGAAAAATTTTTATGAGTTAGATTTAAAAGAATTGAAAAAGTGGGTTTACTAAATTTTAATATAGAAAATTTGTATGATAAAAAGATAAAAAAGTAAATTAAAAAATGTTAATCCCATTTTTCTTATTTTTTCTAATCCAATTAAAAAAAAATTTTTCCTCCACCCAATTTTCCTCCCCTCCACTCAAACAAAACAAGTCGTAAGAACATGACACATGATGTTTGAGTATAAATTTATCAACCACATGAAATATGAGCAAATGAATTTATGAACCACATCAAAAATAAATATGTTCACAAAAATAATAATAAACAATAGGGCTAATGTGCTAAAATTAACCTTAATCTTTTATCAAAAATGTAAAAATAATCTACAATCCTTTTTGGAGCAAAAACAACCATTAACTTCTAAAATTGAGGCAAAATCCTTAAACCCAACTAACATTCATATATCATAATGGGAAAAATTAATCTTAAACTCTTAAAATGTTGACTCATTTATAACTCAGTCCCCAAATTTTTGACTCACTTACAACTCAATCCTTGATGATTGAGCCATTATTCCTCCTATTCCTATTAAAATTTCTTTAAAATAAATTTCTGCCAAATTGTGACATTTACTTCCTAAATATATTTTTATAGGGTCAGCTAAAATTTATTTCTTCACCTTTAAAATTCAATTTTGCTAATATTTTTTATAGGGTGCCAAATTCAAAATTTCTATTTTATATCAAATTATACTAATCCACAATTGATAAATTATATTGATTTTGTTTTTTAAGAATAAAAATCACAATACAATTTTGACAATTCAACTTAGAGCATTTACTTTTACTGCATGAGGATGTCACTGTAATAGTAGATTACTGCCAACCGTCCTGATTAATTAATTAATTAATTAATGATTCGTAGGAAGGGTAGTTGAAGGAATTATGAATGTTGAGGAATCTCAGGTACAGATAGGAATCACTTGTTATGAATTAGTGTGTACTTAGAGTCCTCTGGTTTCTGAAGGAAGCAGACAAACTTTAACTCAAAACGATGAATATTGAAGACAACTTTAAATCTGCATTCTATGATTCATATGCTTCTTACATTATAAAGGAGAGTGCTCTCTGATTCGCAGTTTGTTTGCACGTATACTGATGTATTGAGTGATTCCTCACAACTACCCACAAGCCATTTTCATTTGTTTACCCATTCATGTATGTACGTATGTGTTCCTTTATTAAAAAATAATAGCTAGAGCGGGAGTAAAAAGAAAACCGACAACATAAACAATTTAACGCCCATTTTACTTAGACCCTGTTGTTATGCCAAGGAACTTACACTATAAAGGCAATCGTAGTAGAGGAAACTCTCATGGATTGAATTAAAAGATAGAGACCCTTGCAAGTTGCAAAACCATTACTAACTTACTACCGTGGGCTCAACTACCCATATGCCTTTTTAAAATACTTTTTTTTATAAGAGTCCAAAATTTAAATTAACTTATTTTATTTTATAAGAGTTTGATAAAAGTTGTCTAAACATTTAACAAATTTTTTTTATTTGTACCCTTTATTAATTATATATATTGTATTAATTAAAAAGCTAGTGATATTTATGTTTATTATATTTATCTTTCTTACTTGTCTCTTATTTTCCTTATAAATGAGTGGCATACTTGAAAAAAAAATTTATTTTAAGACATACTTATTATTTTTAACTTATTTTAATCACTTTCTTAAACCATGCAATTCAGTTATTAGGTTCTTATAAATAGGATTAAAAGAAGTTTTTTTTTTACACCGTGTATTGTTTATGATTTATATTAATTTTAGTTTAATTTGTCAGTTTCCTTCAAAGGCTAGGATGCCAAAGTTAGGACTGAAATATGAAATAGGGAAAGAGAGACCAATGGTAGAAACACCGTAGTAGCAAAAGGACTCCACACTAATTGATAATATACAGGGAGGAAGATATTATACAAGTCCTTCTGAAATATGATAATCCCAGGATGGTACCTCAAAAGGTCTTAATTCCCATGAAGTACTTGGGAATATTTTGAAATTGAGTTATTTTAATGATCTAATTGCCCTTATGAAAAAGAGAAAACTTTCAACTGTCTTTGTTGTTGTCGCTATTGATCTACTTATTATTAATAAGAACATTTTTCATTTCAACGTGTTTCAATTTTCAAATATGTCAGCGGTTGGAATTGTTTCATTCCCCTCCCCTTCCTTCAATTAAAATTATTATTTTCTACCAAACAGGCCATAAAAATGAGGCATTGACAAAAAACAAGGCATTGGGTCTAACACTGGCGGACAAAATATATTTTTATATTTTTGAATAACATTTGTTTTCAACATTTAAATTTTGTTGATAATATACCAAATTCAAATTGTGTGTTTTACTTCAAATTATACTAATCATGCTAAGTAATTTATGTTGATTTTATTTTATCTTTATGAAGGTACTAAAAATTATTAACAGTTTAGTAGATGACAAACTCTTTTAGTAGGATGGAGATAAAATTTTTTAATCGGCAAATATTTCAAGGTGGCAGAGAAATTTTGAATAATCTTTTCTGAAAAAAATGAATTAAAAATTAGAAGTTAACATTATTATGACTCTTGTGATGCTACTATAGTAACAATATAAAAAATTTGTGAGAGGTGCTTATTTAAAAATTTTATTGGATAGAAGTACATAATATATTTTTGGATTAATATAACTTTTGGTCCCTGAAGTTTGATCCAATTTTGGTTTTGGTCCCTCAAGTTTGAAATCAGTGGTTTAGGTCCCTGAAGTTTCACCCCATTTTGGTTTTAGTCCCTCAAGTTTGAAATCGGTGGTTTTGGTCCCTGAAGTTTCACCCGATTTTGGTTTTGGTCCCTCAAGTTTGAAAAGGACTTGGCGACCCGTTTTTGAAACTTGACCCGACCCAGTAAAAAAACCAAGTCCTTTTCAAACTCGAGGGACCAAAACCAAAATCGAGTGAAACTTCAGAGACCAAAACCACCGATTTCAAACTTGAGAGACCAAAACCAAAATTGGATCAAACTTCAGGGATCAAAAGTTATATTAACCCTATATTTTTATATAAAGAAATTACCGACCTTGGTTTATGTTTTTTGTAGGGTCTAACTCATAAAATTTACTATTAATTTTTTTATTAAAATACAAAAAATTATTTGAATAGATTATTAAATTTTCATTGGAATTGTGTAAGTTTTTGTAAAATATGTTTTTCATGCTTAAATAACATTTTGTGTCCACATCTAAAATTAACTTTTCATAATGTTTTTCTGACAGTATATAAAATTTAATTTTTTTGTTTTACTTTAAGTTATTGTAATACACTTAGTCATTTATATTGTTTTATTTTTATTTGTTTTAAATCTTTTTATTTTTCAAGAATAAAAATACGCCATGTAATTTTTAAAATTCAACTCAATAAAACTTTTAAGAAGGTACATAATTCTTTTCGTTAACGTGGATAATTTTTTTATTTAAAATGTAGGGACATGTTTTATTAAATATTTCAAATTGATAAAGAACTTTGAATGATATTATAAAAAAAAGTGCGAATAATAACAAATTGAAGGATAATATTATTATGCCTCTTATTACTATAAGGAACTATATTTTATTTTTTGTATAATTTTTTTATAATTATCTTATAGTCCTTTATTAAAAAAATGGTTAAATTATATTATACAAAACCTTCTTGAACTTTAGGTCAGTTATATATAACTCATAACATTTTATTTTTTAATTATTAGCTCCTTACCGTTAAGTGACCGTTATCTTTTTAATAGAAATTATCACGTTAGATTATGAGATAACACCTAGCATCCTACATAGCATCATGTGTAAATTAATAATTTCATAAAACTCTATTGAATTTTGAATAGTTGTAGATAACCCCCCAAACTTTGATAAGTTACAAATAACTTCCTTAACATTTCAAAATTTAAATTTAACTCCTTTAAAATTTTGATTTATAATATTATATCTCATGTTGTTACTTTTATCATTTTAATATATTTATTAAGTGTTTTTTACTATCATATGTCAATTGAAATAGTTTTATTATGTGGCAAAAACTAGAAGAATAATATTTAAAAAATATAAAAATAAAAATTTGATTATTTGTATAACATTTACTTATTTTCTTGGGATAATTGAGGATAGATAGTATAAAAATATCATCATTTGTGTTAAATATATTCTTGGGATGATTGAGTATTGATGGTTTATATATTACATTTGTGTTGGAGGAAAACTATTGCCCTCATTAATTTTTTTTATTAGTAATGCATAATTTTTCATGAATAAGAGGTTCAACGTTTTTTTTTTACAATTTTTTGACTATTATTCTTTTAGTTTTTGCTACACAAAAAAATTATTTTAATCGGCAAATGATAGTAAATATCTTGATAAATTTATTAAAATGATAAAAATGAATGGCATATGGTTTAATATTATAAATTAAAATTTTAAGGGAGTTAAATTTAAATTTTGAAATGTTGGGGGATTATTTGTAATTGATCAAAGTTCAGAAGGTTCTCTGCAACTGTTCAAAATTCGGAAGGTTATGAAATTAGTAATTATATAGAATGCCACGTGTTATCTCATTATTTGACTTGTCATTTTTTGTTAAAAAGATAGCGATCACTTAATTGTATCAGTGTAACAATTGATTAAGCAATGTTTATTTAGGTTATTTTTTTGTATTAGGTGCTTAATCACTTATAGATATGGTGCTTTTTAAGTCATGGATATTGAAACTAACTTCTTTAATCTAATTATATTAGATAAATAAGTTCTCCTCCAAAAAATGGGGAGTACTTTT
Organism: Inga leiocalycina; assembly: GCA_963242795.1. Taxonomy (NCBI): domain Eukaryota; kingdom Viridiplantae; phylum Streptophyta; class Magnoliopsida; order Fabales; family Fabaceae; genus Inga; species Inga leiocalycina. The sequence continues at coordinate 67,258,165 of OY725320.1, forward strand.
GACCATGTTGAAGTTGCTTTACTTTATTTTATTACCTTCTAATTTCAATGTTGTTTCATGAATTTGATTATTTTGAAATCAATTATGTGGGGCCCACCCAACTAAAAGTAACAGCATATGTTAATATCAACAGAGGTGACAATTTTCTCCATTTTCTAAAATTTATGGGTATTTTTGCACTTAAAAATATTTATGGTGCTAGATACACTTTTGAGAAAAGTATATACTCCTCTAATCCTTAATATAAGATATATTTACCTAATTTGATTAGATTAATGAAGTTAGTTAATATTATATGTATTTCTAAAACATCCTAGTCATCTTCCTTAATTCTATCATTTTTTCTCCTCCTTAATTATTGTTGAGGGAGCATCAACAGGGTAAATTAGAAAAAAAAATTAATAAATATAAAAATTATATATTATATTTAGAACCAATATCAACTCTGTAAATATGTCTTTTATTAAGGACGGCAGGAAGTAGGTACTTTTGCACCTTAACCCTACATTATGTAAATGGTTAAATCTCATAATCTCATACTTAAAAACGCATTAAAAGTGGTGCTTTGTGTTATTTAGATTGCAAAGCCGTGAGAAGCTTAAGTATATATAGTTATATTTTCAAAAACGTATATTGACAAAAAATATTTTTAAAAAATTATTAAAATTCTCAACAAAAAATAAGAGAATGATTTTGCAAGGATTGTCAAAATTGGATGAGGTGCCAAGGGTATTTGTGTTCGTATTTTAAATCGATTTTAGGGTGTGTTTGGTTTGAGGGGAGGGGGTGGCAAATTATAATTTTGGATACGAGAAATCCAAAATTTATCTTCTTATTTTTTTAAATTTTGGATTTCCGCCCAAAATTTATCCTCTCATTCCTTTTAAATTTTGTGTTCCCACCCAAAATTTAAATACCTTCAACCTAAAAAAGTAATTTAATCCCCCTCCCTTCCCCTCAAACCAAACACACCCTTAGGCGCACGTGAACACAGGGTACTGTACTATATATTATTGTATGCCCATTGTACTATTTTTCTTCTTGAATTGGTCAAGCATTTGTGAAATTATATTTTGGCATATAAAAATATTGGGCTGGGGGCGAAGTCACGCAGATATGTGTTGGGGAGAAATTCTTAGGTGCAACCAGTGCACCACAGCATCCATGTTCTATCCAATTAAATGACACTAGCTCAGTATTAGGCATCTCTATCAGACAAATAATGAACCATGACTCCCGCAATTTTTACCTTTTCTCTCTCTTCCTCTCCCCTTCACGCCCTAGTCCCTATTTAGTATTCACCTTTTCTCTCCCTCCCTCCCTTCTTCACTCCCAATTCCCTCTCTCTTTCATCCACACACACAACACCCAGCTCCATTGGAAAACCCACCGTCTTCACTTCTTCCCTCTTTAACTCACTCCTCCCTCCACCTCAGGTGCGCAGGTTAAGTGGAAATGGGTGCGTGGCTTAACACTTGAAGCATTACAAACTGTCAGCTCTTATTCTCTTGCTTTCATCTACATTGTTTAGCTAGAGTTGGAGGCTAGTCCCCCCCCCACTTTTTCTTTGACCTCCACTCCAGCTCTGCCCCACCGCCACCACTCCCCAAGCCTCTCCTCTTATGATTCAGCGATCTCCTCTCTATTGATGAGCTCTTCGCCACCTGCACCCCATCCTTTAGTGACTCCACCACCGGTATCACCTTGTTAACTCATAGAAATTGATAACATTATAGCACATTTTCTTCTCTTTACACTTACTTTTGAATACAAACTGTGCATATATAGAAGAAAATGTGATAGAACAAAAGAAAAGTTCAAATCATAAGTTAAATGCATACAAGTAGGATTATCTCTTAAAATTAAAAAGCTCATGATGTCATTCTCCTTCTAGGTGAAGATGAACAATCAAAAAGCTCTAAAAGACTAAGGAAAAGCTCAATAAACTAGGAGGGAAGTTGTTTTGTTGTTGGCCTCAGCCAACAATGCAGGTGCTGAAGCCAATGGAGAATTGCCCTCACTGTGTCATATGCTTCAACCAAAAGCATATGTGCTGAAGCAGACGGGCTCAGAACTTACTGTGTAACATGCTTTAGCACTCGACCCTGTGCTGAAGCCAACAAGGACTATAACTCACTGTGTCATACATGACAGAAAATGCAACCATGTGTTTTACTTGCTGAAACGCATGAGGAGGGTATTTAAGTAAGGGATAGGCTGAGATTAGGTTATTCTTCAGTTTTTAAGTGTTCTTAGGAGCTGAGTGTGCTAGGATTTTGCCTCCTTGAAGAGTATTGAGCTTGGGTTGAAATCTTGAAGAGATTTTGGGCTCCAATCCTTGGTTTTTCTCATTCCTCTTCTCTTTCTTTGTTAAGTTTTTTATATGGCTGTAATTATTCTGCATAGTTGTAGCTCTTCATGACTATGTGTAGCTAAGCACCTCATTTTAGGGTTGTTTTGAACCCTTGCAAGGATTAAGCACTCATTTCCCCTTTATATTTGTGATTAATGATGAGATTATATTTATTTTACTCTTTTCTTAATGCTTCTTATTGATTGGCCACCAATAAGGTTGTTGAGTTCACTTGATTAATGCTTGAGAGGGCTAGATTGGGTGTAGAACTTAAGTCTAATCGTATGAGAACTTAAAATTTGTGAATTGAATTAATAGTTTTGCGAATGAGGTAGATACACACTCATTAGCCTCACATAACCAAATAGGATTTTTAATGGAAATTAGGGTTTAATTAGTTAATTAAGAGATTAATGAATTAATTGAATTAAACACCTATTTGGAGACTTGAGAGAGCACTTATAGGTAAATTAGTATCTTTGGCTAGCATAATTTTTCATTAAGTAGCACATATTGGGGGGGATTTAGTGAGTGCTTTTGAAATACAAGGGGGATAAACAATCCTAAGCTTCATTAAATACTTGAATTTAAAAAATCATTTGCTTTTTATATCTGAATTTCTCTTTCACATCAATCCACATGTTTTTGGCTCAACTTAATGAATTTTAAATGACTCTATTCAACCTAATTAAACATATGGTTACATTGGTTAACTTGTTTTCAACATAGTCCCTGTGGAATGATAATCTCTTTCTCACTAACTTATTACTTGCGACCCATGCACTTGCGGAAGCTAAACGGCGAACAAGTTTTTGGCGCCGTTGTCGGGGACTATTGACTAAAGTCTTTTGAGTTAATTAGTGTAATTGTGTGCTTGGTTATGCTTGAATCCTCTTCCTCTTCTTGTTTCATTTTCTTAATTTGCTTTGTTTTTAAGTATAGTCATAGCTATAGTTCTTTTTCTTGTTTTTCTTAGTTTAACTCTATTTGTTGATAAGTTTGATACTCATTGTGAGATTTTTGAATTGTAGGTACTTGTGCTCCATATGCAAATGGATTTGGAAGTCGTTCTTGACGGAGTTGTTGAAGAATATTTTTCTGAAGATTTTGAAACTGAATCGGAGACTCCACCTCAAATGCAACCTATCCAAAGACCTGAACCTTTACCGGTACTAGAGCAACCGAGACCACCACCTCGTCCCATCCATTTTACAATATGGCCAATCCTAATGATGATGACTTGGAGCGCACTTTGGATGAGTACATGGACAAGAAAACTCTACATATTAATTTAGCATCCAGTTTCCTACTATTCAAGCTCGAAATTTTGAGTTGAAGCGAATCATGCTTCAAATGATTGGCTTGCTTTTGGGAACTCAGAATGAAGACTCTGCTAACCATTTGACACACTTTGTATAAGTGTGTGAGAACTTCAAGTTTCAAGGAGTAACATTGTATGCACTCAGATTATGACTCTTCCCTCTGTCACTTGACAAGAATGCAAGAGCTTGGCTTACTGCTCTACCTCCTAACTCCATCACCACTTGGGATGAAATGGCATCCAAATTCAAGGCAAGGTTCATTCCAAGGGGTAGATGGGCAGTTCAAAGAGCTGAACTCTTAAGTTTCCAACAATAGCTAGGTGAACTTTTTCATGAAGTATGGGAGAGATTCAAGGAGTTGGGGCATCGTTGTCCTAACCATGAACAAAAAACCTATGTCTTGCTCGAAGCCTTTGCGGCCGGATTGGGTATACCCACTTCAAATATGCTCAACAATGCCTCAAATGGTGGAATTGGCAAGATGAGAGTTTGTGATATATCATGGTTGTATGAGGACATCGCTTCTAAATCCTTGCAACAATCAGAAAAATCATGTTCTAGCTATAGAACCTATAAGGAACCAAGTCCTTTGAGTAGTTCAAACGTGTCTAAAGAAATTGTTGCTCAACTTGAAGCAATGGCTAAGAGATTTGATCAACTTGAATTGAAGATAGAGAGAAATTCATCCAAGAATGTGAATGCTATTCAAGCTCCAAGTCCTTCTTGTGAACTATGTGGAGAAGCAAACTCCTATGAAGAATGTCATTATACTATGGAGTTGGTGAGTTATTTGAACAATAATCAAAGGTATCCACATGGCAACCCTTACTCTAATACCTACAACAAGGGTATGAGGGACCGCCCCAACTTCTCTTGGAAGAATGGACCTAGTGAGAACTCTATAAATTACTATGCTTCTACTAGTAAGCCAATGCGTCTACCAGGCTTTGAGCAACCACAAAAGCCATAAGAGGGTGATTTTGAGACAAATAAACTTTTGAGGCAAATTCTCAAACGTTAATAAAGCTTAGTTGGTATAGTTTCTCTTCATGACATGACAATCAAGAATCTTGAGATACAGGTGGGACAAATTGCTTCACACTTAAGTGCTCAACCAATAAATGGTCTTCTAAGTGATACTATTCCTAATCCTAAGCGAGAAGTTATAGCAGAGTGCAAGGCACTTACTTTGAGAATGGGAAAAAGTTAACGGATGTGCCAAGCTCAAGTAAGGTTAGTGAAGAGTTGAAAGACCATGTTGTTATTGAGATTGATAACAATCAAGTTCTAGATGAAGAAATTTAAGTTGAAGAAAATAAGGACAAACAGGAAAATCCAGCTAAGGAAAACCATGATGACATGGTGAGAGGAAAATATGTTCCACCTAAAAATGTGGATGAAAAGAAGAGGAATACACACAGTTCTCCTCCAAAATATGTTCCACCACCTCCTTTCCCTCAAAGGCTTAAGAAGCATCAAGACGATGGTTAATTCAAGAAATTCATTGAAATGTTCAAGCAACTTCACATTAATATACCCTTCACTGAAGTTTTGGAGAAGATGCCTAAATATGCAAAATTTATGAAGAATGTCATTTTTAAGAAGAGAAGGTTTAATGAGTTTGGGATGGTCACTGTGACTAAGAGCTTTATTGATGTTATCAAGAAGATTCCACCAAAGTTGAAGGATCCTAGAAGTTTCTCTATCCCTTGCCACATTGGGGATAAATTCTTGGCAAGAGGATTGTTGATCTTAGCGCAAGTGTGAACCTCATGCCTCTATCTGTTTTTACCAAGCTAGGGTTAGGTGAAGCTTAGTCGACTACCATTACTTTACAACTTGCTAATAGGAGTATTTCTTACCCTAGAGGTATCATTGAAGATATGCTTGTGAAAGTAGACAAGTTCATTTTTCCCGCAGACTTCATTGTTATTGATTGT